>JAUMJK010000508.1:1002500-6341528 GCA_033558105.1 Coccyzus lansbergi
CCGCAGCTGAAGGAGAAAGAGAGGGGTGGTGCTGGCGAGTTTAGGAGATTTGGACTGGCTTCAAACTTCCTTCAATGAAGCATAGGGAGGCAATTAATGGGGAAGGCTGGCGCAGCGCCCATCTGCAGAGCCTACCTCTGCTGCACAGCTGGCCTCACTCACTCCAACATTTTCTTTGGTTCAATTCACCACATGGCTTTACTTCACTGGGATTAACTCTTCAGTTGTCGTAAACTTACGCAGCCTTGTTGCAAGTTGCATAGAGATGCTGGTTTACAGCGAATAAGGATGTGGTTGGGACAGGACAAGAGGGAATGGCCTCAAACTCTGCCAGGGGAGATTTAGGCTGGAGATTAGGAGGAAGTTCTTCACACAGAGGGTCATTGGGCATTGGAATAGGCTGCCCAGGGAGGTGGTTGATTCCCCTTCCCTGGAGGTGTTTGAGGCACAGGTGGATGTGGTCTTGAGGGACATGGTTTAGTGTTTGATAGGAATGGTTGGACTACAAGATCCGATGGGCCTCTTCCAACCTGGTTGCTCTGTGATTCTATGATTCTATGATTTTTTTCGAGTGGAACTGAAAATGGAAACAGAATTTCACTCGGTGTTGTTTCCAAACCCCAAATTAATCATCATTTCAGCATAAAACCACAAAGCTGTCTGGGAGAATATGAAAACGCCTGTGAACTTTTTTCACAGAAAGGGTCATTGGGCATTGGAACAGGCTGCCCAGGGAGGTGGTTGATTCACCTTCCCTGGAGGTGTTTAAGGCACAGGTAGATGAGGTGCTGAGGGACATGGTTTAGTGTTTGATAGGAATGGGTGGACTCGATCATCCGATGGGTCTCTTCCAACCTGGTTGTTCTATGATTCTATGATTCTAAATCTTTGAAAGGTTTTGATATCGGCTCTGTCCATGAGATTATCTCATGTGGTTTCGAGTGTCAGGTTTTACTGCAGAAATTAATTTAATTAACCTCCAGCTGGAAAAAAAAAAAAAAAAAAAAACAAGCCATGCAAATGTGCACAGTGTATTCAGACATAAGTATTTGTGCAATCTTATTCTAAACCCTGTATTGTTAGCAAATAATATGAGATCATAGAATCATAGAATCATAGAATCACCAGATTGGAAGAGACCCACCGGATCATCAAATCCAACCATTCCTATTCTGTGCATGAAGACAACACAGCACTTTTTCTCTCTGCACTGTAACCTCCACCATTACTTATAAGGAATAGTGGAACTTTGTTTAAAGGAAACAATTCAAAGCCAAACCAAGTAACCACTGTCCCTCCCCACGATGGCAATATTTTGCCTCCAGAGAACTTCATTGCTTCCTCCCCTATATGCTTAAACCCAACAACAAATAATGACACCAAACGCATGTCGCTGGTGGCATCCCACATGCCTGGTGTCTCCTCATGAGAGACTATGAACAATGAGTGGTTCTTGCCTGCTTTGCAACTCAACAGCTTCAACTCACCTGGTTTCAACTCAGGTGGAGACAAAACCGTTGGGGACAGAATTTGTCAATAATAAACCAGAGTGAAATGTACACAAATGAACACCCTAAAAGTTAATGAAACCCCAAACAAACAAACAAAAGATGCTTAGTTTTGTAGACGTCTCAGATACTGAAGGATAGTTCTTCTTGGAGTTCAGTTAGAGCCAAAAGAGGATTTAGGGATCTCGGAAACAGGCAGTGTGGCAACAATGTTCGAAGCACTTTTCCCTGGAATACAATCCAGAAGAAAGTTTTACAGCCCTCGGGGCATGGGAAGATTTTTTTATAATTCAAAATGATACTCTCAGACCTCTGTGCACTGAGAAGAGAAGACTAGCCAACAGAATTTGCCGAAGACGGATTGCAACAGAAATTTTCCTTCTCACTCAGGTTTAAGCACAGAGTCAAGACTCCAGGCAGGCATATTGACTAATTAAAATATTTTTTAGAGTTACCTTAATTATCTAAGAATAATTAAGACCTCTTTCTAGGTCATGTTAAGAACTGGGTTCCCATGATGCTCAAGCATTGCTGCAAAAATTTTAGCTCGTTCTGCGCAACCTCCAGGAATTAGAATGCTTAAAAATCTGTGCCAGACCTCAGCGATTACGTAGTCTGTGCTTCTGCTAGATTGGCAACAAAAATATAATGTTTTTGAAGGAAGATTATGGAAAAGGATTATAAAGTGTCCATATTGTGTTTAACTGTCCTGTTCATTAAAACACTTACTGAGGGAGTGGGGTCACTAAGGTCACTTGGGATTAATTACTGCCTCAGCTAACGGAGGACTCTAAGCCTCAAATTCTTTCCTTGTCAAAGAGTAGCTCAGATGTGAGACTGAAGTAGGATGGGAAGTGTTTCCATTGCTTCAATTGAGGTTGCCTGATGAAGGAAAGAATGAAAGGAGTAGCCAGAGCAAGGCAGCCTGGCTTGGTAGCTTAGTCATTAGAAATCCTCGTGGAAGAGGAAAAGTCCAGTGGAAGAATTCCTTCACCATGAAGTTCAACATTGTTCCTGCGGAATAAAAGATAAGCAACACTGAGTGCTTCTTGGTGTGTGACTCTTCACACTAGTTATGGCCAAAAAGGTGCCAGAAAAAATCCTCAGAGAGCTAACAGAAACCATGAAGCGAAGATTTTGATGTTGTCATCATCAACATGACCTCATGTCATCATCAGTGACCTCATTGCTCTCTATAACTATCTGAGGGGAGGTTGTAGAGAGGAGGGAACTAGGCTCTTCTCCCAGGTGAGAGGGGACAGGACAAGAGGCAATGGCCTCAGGGTACACCAGGGGAGTTTCAGGCTGGACATTAGGAAAAAAAAAATTCACAGAAAGGGTGATTGGGCACTGGCAGAGGTTGCCCAGGGAGGTGGTTGATTCACTTTCCCTGGAGGGGTTTAAGGGATGGGTGGATGAAGTGCTGAGGGACATGGTTCAGTGTTTGATAGGAATGGTTGGACTCCATGATCCGGTGGGTCTCTTCCAACCTGGTTATTCCATGATTCTATGATCTTAACATGAAAGTGTACTTGGTATGTGTATGCAACAGGCAACTTGAGTAACTTGTTTTCACATTTGTTAAAAAACCCCACAAATTAGTTGTAAGACTCAGCAATTCAGAGGGTGAAATAAAAGATACAGGCAGGGATCTACGATCTTCCCAACACAGAAGTAAAGGCCACAAAAAATATCTATTCTAGTTATCATTTTGACAAATTACTTTCCTCATGTGCTTCCCTCCTCTAAATATGATCACACATTTATTGTAGCAGAATGGAACAATGTTCAGTGGTTTATCATTAAGTTACTTCTTTTTCCAGTAAGAAAAAACACTTTTTTCCTCTCAGTTAACAAAATAAAATCTCTTAACTGGACTGTGTATTCAAAAAATGAAAAGAAATCTCTGCAGAGAAGTGGTTTAAAAAGTAAATAAATAATGATTGCTAAGGTGCTGAGGGACATGGTTTAGTGGATTGGATGATCCTGTGAGTCTCTTCCAACCTGGTTGTTCCATGATTCTAAGAGCTTCGCAAGTACATACTGTGATCATGTTAATTTTATTGGATAAGGATTTTATTATAAAGCATATTTAAAAAGGAAAGTCTCCATTTTTCTCTTATGTTAAAGCAGAACCCTCAGTTTTGATGGGAATCTCCTCTTAGCCGCCTGCAGTCAAATTATTGCTCCATTTTTCTGTTGATTTCCTACATTTGTAAGTTGTTATCTGGAGTAATGCAATTCAGAGCAGATCATTCCTCACACCAGATAATTTTATCCGAGAAGTGACGGATACAATCAGTCCATTCCATAGCTTGGAGTGAAAATACTTCCTCTGAGCTGAGTTTAAATGTGTTTCTCTCACATGATTGCAGATGCATCTGTAATGTTCCCAGACCACCAAGCTTCCTGAGGAAAGCACTTAGTGCCAAAGTCTGCTTCCATTTATGTGAATGTTAAATTCAGCTATTAAATGTGCCACTGGCCAAAGGACCAGGTTGTAAAAGAGTAATTAAGAACATCATTCCCCCAGTGCGAATTACATGCATGTTTTTGGAGGCAGATTTTGGCTGCTTTATCCTCATCTTTCAAAAGTTTATTTCCCATGAAGTTGCACTCATTTGCTGTGAATTAGGATGGTTTTGAGCTATACTGAAGATTTTGAAAGGAATTTTACTATATATTGCCTGATGCCATTCCTGTATTTTCATCAAAGTGAAAATGTTAAAACCTTATATATTCTCACATTGGCTGTTGCTCTGAGGAGTGGCTGAGAGAGCTGGGGTTCTTTAGCCTGGAGAAGAGGAGGCTGAGGGGAGACCTCATTACTCTCTACAAGTACCTGAAAGGAGGTTGTGGAGAGGAGGGAGCTGGGCTCTTCTCCCAAGTGACAGGGGACAGGATGAGAGGGAATGGCCTCAAGCTCCACCAGGGGAGATTTAGGCTAGAGATTAGGAGGAAGTTTTTCACACAGAGGGTCATTGGGCATTGGAATAGGCTGCCCAGGGAGGTGGTTGAGTCACCTTCCCTGGAGGGGTTTAAGGCACAGGTGGATGAGGTCTTGAGGGACTTGGTTTAGTGTTTGATAGGAATGGTTGGACTAGATGATCCGATGGGCCCCTTCCAACCTGGTTGTTCTATGATTCTATGACTAAAGGAGAAATGTGGCACTTTAGAACAATCGATTATTTCAATGAATTTTTAGCGTGTTTAATGTTCTTTAATAGCAAGAAAGAGAAGAAAGATTTAAAACTCTCGATCTTTGCATCTGCAAAACACTTTTCCCTTAATAACAACTTGCTTATGTTAGTAACAGTGCTGGAACAACCTCCCCAGGGATGTGGTATAGTCCCCATGACTGAAGATTCTCAAGATGAGATTGGATAGGATGCTAGATAATCTCATAAAGGTTCCCATTCTCATGAAATATTGGACCAGATGATCTTCTAGGGTCCTTTCAAACCTGGCCTGTTTTAGGAAAAGTCTGTCTAGAAAGCTACCTGGAGGAGAGGGACCTGGGGGTGTTGATTAACAGTGACTGAACACGAGGCAGCAGTGGCCCAGGTGGCCAAGAAGGCCAATGACATCCTGGCTTGGATCAGAAATGGTGTGACCAGCAGGTCCAGGGAGGTTCTTCTCCCTGGACTCAGCACTGGTGAGACCAAACCTCAAATCCTGTGTTCAGTTCTGGGCCCCTCACCACAAGAAGGATGTTGAGGCTCTGGAGCAAGTCCAGAGAAGAACAATGAAGCTGGTGAAGGGGCTGGAGAACAGGCCTTCTGAGGAATGGCTGAGAGAGCTGGGGGTGTTTATCCTGGAGAAGAGGAGGCTGAGAGGAGACCTCATTGCTCTCTATAACTACCTGAAAGGAGATTGTGGAGAGGAGGGAGTTGGGCTCTTCTCTCAAGGGACAGGGGACAGGACAAGAGGGAATGGCCTCAAGATCCACTAGGGGAAGTTCAGACTGGACATAAGGAAAAAATTCTTCACTGAATGAGTCATTGGTCACTGACAGAAGCTGCCCAGGGAGGTGGTTGACTCACCTTTTGTGAAGGTGTTTCAGTGATGGGTGGATGAGGTGTTGAGGGACATGGTTTAGTGTTTGACAGGAATGGTTGGACTCGATGATCCGATGGGTCTCTTCCAACCTGGTTGTTCTATGTTTCTACTGTATTGGCAATTGTACGTGAAGATATCTACAAAAAGACACTTTAATCCTAAAAGCTGAAGAGTGTAGAGTCATCGAACTTTTTAACTAAAGTTAAAATTGCACTGTTTATTGCCTGAAATGGCATCACAATTTCTTCCTTTTCAGAACAGAGTTGCTTCAGTTCTTGCTGAAGCAAAGTACTATACAACATAGTAATATCACCACCTTGTGGGGAAGAAATGATTCCCAGTGTGTACAAGCCTGTGAGTGAATATTTCTTGAGCACTTCAATAGGGGAGAGTGAATACATAGTGAATGTTGCTGAAATTTGAAGTGAAACAATTATTGTAATAGAAGGTAATTTATACTAAAACCAACACATTATTGCGGATGTGTATATAGTGGATATATCTTCTGATTCCAGCTCTGTAAACTTTGCACGACTTGTGCAGCTAATTGTAAACTTTATGATTGAACTCTTGATTTATAAAGACATTTAAAATTTATAATTTTTAATATGTTTATAAAAATGTCATAAAATAGTATGTTTATATGTTTAAAAATAAGGGATAAATACATTTCAGAGTCCATTTGCACAGTGTTTCCAGCAATTCTGCTTTTTCTAAATAGCTTTTTCATAGAAAATATTGAAATTAGGCTTTTCTGAGAACAAGCACATAGAATCATAGAATGTTTTGCATTGGAAGATGACCTAGTTCCAATCCCCCTGCCATGGGCAGGGACACCTCCCACTGGATCAGACTGCCCAAGCACCATCCAACCTGGTCTTGAACCCCTCCAGGGATGGGGCAGTCACAGATTCCCTGGGCAACCTGGGCTTCTCCACTCTCAGCATGAAGAAATTCTTCCTAATGTCCAGTCTAAATCTTCTGGTCTCCAATTTAAAGCCATTCCCTCTCATCCTACCACTCCAGGTCCTTGCAAAAAGTCCCTCTCCAGCTGTCTTGCAGCCCTTTCAGGCACTGGAAGGCTACTTTAAGTTCTCCCATGAGCCTTCTCCTCTCCAGGCTGAACTACCTTAACTCTCTCAGCCTGTCCATGTATGGGAGATGCTCCAGCTCTCTGATCATCTTTGTAGCCTCCTCTGGACTGGTTTCAACAGCTCCATCTCCTTCTTATGTTGGGGATTCCAGAACTGGACACAGACTCATAGAATCATAGAACAACCAGGTTAGAAGAGACCCATCGGATCATCGAGTCCAACCATTCCTATCAAACACTAAACCATGTCCCTCAGCACCTCGTCCACCCGTGCCTTAAACACCTCCAGGGAAGGTGAATCAACCACCTCCCTGGGCAATGCCCAACCACCTCACCTTCCAATGCCCAATGACCCTTTCCGTGAAAAACTTCTTCCTGATGTCTAACCTAAATCTCCCCTGGTGGAGCTTGAGGCCATTCCCTCTTGTCCTGTCCCCTGTCCCTTGGGAGAAGAGCCCAGCTCCCTCCTCTCCACAACCTCCTTTCAGGTAGTTGTAGAGAGCAATGAGGTCTCCTCTCAGCCTCCTCTTCTCCAGGATAAACAACCCCAGCTCTCTCAGACGCTCTTGCATGAATGGTTACCCTTCTGCAGGCGCCTGCTTCAGAAGGAGATACAAGGAGGTTTATTTCACACAGTAGTAGAGCAGTTGCTGAGAAGCCAGGAAAAGGTTCTAAATATACACTTGCTTGAGGATGTTTGTACTACAATTTCTACTCCACTGCAGAAAAAAAATTGGCAGGAAAGCCAGCGCTGTTTATTTTTTGAGATTTTCCTCTTGAATCAGGACCTTTTACCGCACAAACTGCTAGCAAAGCAAGAGAAAACAAGTGAGCAAACATAACTCCTCTGAGAGCAGGATTTTACTGAGAGAATCTCCTAGTTTTCACACAGAATTACAGAGTCACCAGATTGGAAGAGACCCACTGGATCATTGAGTCCAACCATTTCTATCAAACTCTAAACCATGTCCCTCAGCATCTCATCCACCTGTCCCTTAAACACCTCCAGGGAAGGTGAATCAACCACCTCCCTGGGAAGCCTCTGCCACTGCCCAATGACCATTTCCATGAATTTATTTTTTCTGATGTCCAGCCTGAACTTCCCCTGGTGGAGCTTGAGGTCATTCCCTCTCGTCATGTCCTCTGTCATCCGGGAGAAGAGCCCAACTCCCTCCTCTCCACAACCTCCCCTCAGGCAGTTGTAGAGAGCAATGAAGTCTCCTCTCAGCCTCCTCTTCTCCAGGCTAAACACCCCCAACTCTCTCAGCTGATCCTTGTAGTTTCCTCATAGTTTCCTGCTTCTAGTGCTGGTAGGTGGAAATGACTCTTAAATGTGCAAAATGGGCAAACATTGTCTGTTCTGGTTTACATAGATACAGTTTCTCAAGAGAGTTTCCTGCTTAGGAAAGACATTCTATTTTTTTTCTTTTTTTTTGTGACCCCCTGATTATTTAGACCTTTTGAGAGCCTGAATACAATAACAAGATTTTTAGTTTTACTTCTAAATGCTTTTTGTCTAACTTTTAGGTACAGTTCTTTCAAAAAATCCTGTCGGCCTCAGATCCGCAGTCGAAAAGAGCAATTTGAAAAATCTGAACTCCAGAGCATACTTGTAACTGACCTCTGCGGTTGGCACTGCAAATTCCCCCCAGCATGCAAACACACAAAGGAGGCTTTTTAGTTCCTGCCTCATCTATTTTGTGGTTCAGAGCTGAAACAAAGAGCTGACTAAAACCCCGGGGAAAGCAGGGTCTGAGAGGTGTGATCTTTGCCACGCAGAAGGAGCAGAGCTCAGCAGAGCAACCGCAGATTTTACCTATCATCTGAGAAAGGAGAGTTGTGCCTCAATTTGAAGAGCAAACTCACAACTCCGGCACTCCCTTGGGAGAGGCAACAGGAGGTCCTCGTGTAGGTGTTTATCCAGATTATTTAGAATCACATCACATCACATGACTGCTTAGTTGGAAAAGACCTTTGAGATCATCGACTCCAACCGTACCTGCCGAGTACTAAACCGTCTCTGAGCACTTCATCTCCCCACCTCACAAACACCTCCAGGGAGGGGGACTCCACTGCCTTCCCAGGCAGCCTCCGCCACTGTCTGAGAGACCTTTTGGTGAAGAAATTTTTCCTGGTGTTTCATCTCAACTGCCTTATCACAGCTTGAGACCATTTCCTCTCATCCTATTCTCACCACAACCTCCCACCTCACCACAACCTTCCTTCAGGTTGCTGCAAGGAGTCATAAGCCCTCAGCCTCCTTTTCTCCAGGCTAAACAGCTCCGGGTCTCTCATCTGCTTCCCACTACTCTCATTTTCCAGCCCCTTCACCAGTTCACGTCCCTTCTCCGGATGCGCTCCAACCTCTCCGTGTCCTCCTCGGCGTGAGGAGCCCAAAGCTGAGCCCAGGATGCAAGATGCGACTTCAGCAGCACCAAGTATAGGCTCTCCCCACAGCCTCCTCTTCTCCAGGCTGAACAACCCCAGCTCTCTCAGCCTGCCCTCCCACAGGAGGTGCCCCAATCATCACAGCCTTCCCTTCTTCTCAGGACCCAGGGGAAAGGTGGGAAAGGCACGCGCCTTAGTCACGAGATGTCCCCCAGATCAGTTATGCATTCTTGGTTGTATTGTCTCAAAGTAAATACAACCAAGAATGCATAACTGATCTGGAGAAACCAAGCACAAGTCTGCCTTTAGTCATTCAACCAGGCATCCAGATCACGAGGTGATGTTGTTACACTTTTTATTTGATCCCAATCTACTTTCACAGCTCTGATATTCATGGCTTCCTAATAATATTCAACAGAGCTGAAGGTGTTGGATCATCGAGTCCAACCATTCCTATCAAACACTAAACCATGTCCCTCAGCATCTCATCCACCCGTGCCTTAAACACCTCCAGAGAAGGTGAATCAACCACCATCCTGGGCAGCCTCTGCCTGTGCCCAATGACCCTTTCCATGAAAATTTTTTTCCTAATGTTGAGCCTAAATCTCCCCTGGCGGAGCTTGAGGCCATTCCCTCTTGTCCTGTCCCCTGTCACTCGAGAGAAGAGCCCAGCTCCCTCCTCTCCACAACCTCCTCTCAGGTAGTTGCAGAGAGCAATGAGGTCTCCCCTCAGCCTCCTCTTCTCCAGCCTAAACATCCCCAGCTCTCTCAGACGTTCTATGAGGCCTGTTCTCCAGCCCCTTCACCAGCTTCCTTGCTCTTCTCTGGACTCACTCCAGAGCCTCAACACCCTTCTTGTGGTGAGGGGCTCACAACTGAACACAGGATTCGAGAAGCGGTCCCACTAGTGTCAAGTACAGAGGGAGAAGAACCTTCCTGGCCCTGCTGGTCACATTGTTTCTGATCCAAGCCAGGATGCCATTGGCCTTCTTGGCCACCTGGGCACACTGTTGGCTCATGGTCAGTGGCTGTCAACTAACTCTCCCAGGTCCCTCTCCTCCAGGCAGTTTTCCAGCCAGACTTCTCCCAGTCTGTAGCTGCTCAGGGTTGTAGTGCCCCAAGTGCAGAATCCACCATTTGTCCTTGTTAAACCTCATGCTGTGGGACTCAGCCCAGTGGTCCAGCCAGTTCAGATCCCTTTGCAGAGCCTCCCTACCCTCTAGCAGACTGAAACTTCCACCCAGCTTAGTGTCATCTGCAAACTTGCTAAGGGTGCATGTAAGTGGAATAAACCATTTATTATAAAATGACTTAGACCTGCTGGCAGTATTGAAATATTTTTCAAGACTGTGCTTTTCTGTACTCTCTGGGTGGCATCACTGAAGGCTCCCTAGGGATTTACTCTGAATGCACACCTCATGCTTATGTCACAAGCGTGTTGTCTCTCTCTTTGCTACAGAAATAGAATCAGAAGTGCAAAATATGCAAATTAAGTGACCTAAAATATGTAGAGCAGGAAAGGGTGACTATGACCTGAGGGGTTTATCAGCTCCTTGTACTTATCAGGAGTTACACTGAATATATACCTGTGCTGAGAGTGAGCACAAAGACTATGGCAGGAAGCAATAAAATGTCACCTCCTTGAAGCATCACATTATGAGTGATAATTCAGTGGTAAGTTTGGTTGAGTTTCTAGATGTATTCTTTATAAAACTTCTTCCTACTAGCTCAATTTCAGGACTAATCCCCAGAGGTTTTTGCTAACAGCAGTATAATTGAAAGATATCTCACTTTCTAAAAAAGTCATCCAGTTTTCTAATAGATGTTGAATCAAACTAATGGAATAATTTACACAGTTTGTCTGGCAGGCACCTTTCAGATACTGCAGCACTGCCTTGCTCTGCTGCATGGAATTCAAGGATTCTATCTTCTGAGTAGACAAATGTCTCATACAACATGGCCCAATGTCAGCACTGATCTGTTTCTTATTCGACATCTATAGTTGAAAACCTTTCTTTTACAACCCACAAATACTTTTTCTGTTTCTTTTTTTTTCCATCCTGGCATGACAGACCTCTGTTAGTGTGACAGAGCAGTGACAAAAAGACATTTTCCACTGAAGGTGAGAATTTGCCTTCCCCTTGTCTGCTCTCTATGTCTCACCACTTTTGACTCCTGCACTTTTGGCTCCAAAACCATAAAAGGACGGAAAACAACTCCAAAAGCTAGAAATTAGGGCATTTCCTTGGAAGAATGAGCTCAAACCCTGACAAAGAACAGTTTCACACCCAGTAATCCTGTGCTGCTCAATTTGCTGTGAGCAGCAAACCAGCAGTTTTTGTTGCCATTTCAATTAAGTCAACAAGAGAGGTAAAAAACCTTGGTATAGTTTTATTTTATAGCTCTCCAGAGCCTCCAAAGCTATAGTTCTTTGTCTTTAACTGCAGAAAAAATTTAAGCATGTCCCTTCAGAAGACTAGGTTGTGTTTTCCCACTGATCATAGAATCATAGAATCACCAGGTTGGAAGAGACACATCGGATCATCGAGTCCAACCATTCCTATCAAACACTAAACCATGTCCCTCAGCACCTCATCCACCCGTGCCTTAAACACCTCCAGAGAAGGTGAATCTAGCACCTCCCTGGGCAGCCTATTCCAATGCCCAATGACCCTTTCTGTGAAAAACTTCCTCCTAATCTCTAGCCTGATGTTTCATGCCAGATCCATTTGCACTAAAATCAGATGCCTGCCTTAGTCACATCACAGTATGTTTTCTACCTGCATGTCATGAGTATATATCATTAGCTTCTCTCGGGTGAAAATGAAAATGTGACATTTCTGTCCCCTGAGAACAGGAATTTAGGTAATCTGCTGATCCAAATTAGCCCTTCAGGGCTGTTCTCTTTAAACGACAGTTCTTGGCTTCTAAGCTCTGTTCTTCTGCCCAAGAACATAGGAGTGTACTGTGTTACACCTGCCTCCAGGGAATTTGCAACCAAAATCTTCTGGTAATGTTTTTATACCATTCCTGACCACAAAGGAATATTAAGACCACATGGCTGACAACCAGAGGTCCAAAGTGCTGTTTAAATTTCCTGCCCAGAAGTATGCATGAGTTCTTTATATAGAGCGCACCAGAGAATCAAACTTGTCCAGGAAACATGAGCCATATTCTAATTATGCTGTAGCATTTTTCAAATCTGCAGCAACTCTGAGATGTCCCAATATTTTGGTGTGATAGACGTTCAGTAGATCAGGATGGTTTAGTGTTTGATAGGAATGGGTGGACTAGATGACCCAATGGGTCCCTTCCAACCTGGTTGTTCTATGATTCTATGATTATCTGTACGGCATTTTGATCCTGTGGTGGTGATGTGAGCCCTCAGCCTCCTCTTCTCCAGGCTAAACATCCCCAGCTCTCTCAGCCACTCCTCATAGGGCCTGTTCTCCAGCCCCTTCACCAGCTTCGTGGCTCATGTGATGTGAGGTTTACACAGTGGATGTATCTGATGTACAGATGTTACAGCTAGAGCTCCTCCTCTGCTGAGATGTCTAGAAATCCCGAACAAATCTTGAGGAAATATCATGCCCTGGCAAGATTTCCATGAATGGAAAAGGATTGTCTTTGCAAAACTCATATTCATATTGACTTGGTAAAGCAGGATAACCCCCACTCAGCAGTTCCTCTAAACCATATTCTTCCAATAAAAATAAAAAATAAAATGAGGCATGGAGAAAAATATTCATTAAACCAGTACACATAGAATCATAAAATCATAGAACAACTAGGTTGGAAGAGACCCATCAGATCATCGAGTCCAACCATTCCTATCAAACACTAACCCATGTCCCTCAGCACCTCATCCACCCGTCCCTTAAACACCTCCAGGGAAGGTGAATCAACCACCTCCCTGGGCAGCCTCTCCCAGTGCACAATGACCCTTTCTGTGAAAAACTTCCTCCTAATCTCTAGCCTAAATCTCCCCTGGCAGAGCTTGAGGCCATTCCCTCTCTTCCTGTCCCCTGTCACTTGGGAGAAGAGCCCAGCTCCCTCCTCTCCACAACCTCCTTTCAGGGAGCTGGAGAGACAATGAAGTCTCTCCTCAGCCTCCTCTTCTCCAGGATAAACCCCCCCGAGCTCTCCCACTCGCTCCTCGTAAGACTTGTTCTCCTGCCCCTTCACCAGCTTCATTGCTCTTCTCTGGATTCGCTTCAGAGCCTCAACATCCTTCAACCCTTTGAGTTTCTTCTAAGATTATTCTGAAAAAGGAGTGAACTGTGGAGCAGTTATTCTGTCATTTCGGATGTGTGTTACATTATACATACCTTCAGGAATTATTCCACTTATGAATCTGCGTTAGGCCACCGGCACAACTTTTACAGCTTCTTGTTAGCTCTGCTAATACTTTTCTGACACTCGGAAAGTCATTAACTGTGAAGTCTGCTTCTAAGGAGCCATTATTCCCATTTAAAACAGAATCTTTATATGAAGAGAGATCCTCACTTAAATTAAATAAGATTGTAATTCTAATTCCACCTGTTTCTGAGGTCAAAATCCTGTGCTGTGACAGGACAAAAAGTGAACTGAATCATCTAAACCAATGATAAACTGTCAGAAGAATGAAAATTCACTGAAATTGTTCAGAAGAATTGGGTGGAGATATTTTGCTGTGGAAGACAAGGGAGGTATTTGTAAACCCCTATCCTGGGATTTTCTATACCTCCTCCCCTGACATGTACTACTTTTTTTTTTTTTTCACCTGCAACCCTTCTTAATTATCAGAGAAAAGTTCAAAGTCTAACGAAACTATAGAGAATAGATGCACTTTATCTCATGCATTACATGCATAAAATCTGACTTGCCCAGGTATTACCTTTTATACCACATAGACAGTAAGTAAGGAAGAATTGCAAGTTTAGAATAAGTTTCTTTTGGTCGCTTAATATAATTGTAAAGTTTGGACCATTTGGGATGGACAAGTAAATTCCCTGGATTCCCCAGTGTAAATTGCTATAAAACAGTGACAAAAATAGAAAAGGTAATAAAACCTAACATATAGGGAAATCATTTGTTAGACCTCAGATAAGACTTATAGAAAAAGAGAAATGAAGGAAAAGATTATAAGCAATGGATGAATAAAAATGCCTTACTAAACAACAGACACTTTCTGAAGGGCTTGTACACTTAGCAGAAATTCTAAATTTAGATACGCACAATGAGATATGCAGTGCTGGTGTGTAATTACAAAGATTTGGGGGGAGCGGACAATAAATATGGTCAACCAGACTAAAAGATGTTTTTTTATGACAGTGCACTCTATAGGTATTTCCAGAAACGTGGGAAGTATGGAAGAAACGTGGGTGGTATGGTTGTTTAGCCTGGAGAAGAAGAGGCTGAGGGGAGACCTTATTGCTTTCTACAACTACCTGAAAGGAGGTTGTAGAGAGGACGGAGCTGGGCTCTTCTCCCAAGTGACAGGGGACAGGACAAGAGAGAATGGCCTCTAACTCAGTCAGGGGAGAGTCAGGCTCGACGTAAGGAAAATTTTTTCACAGAAAGGGTGATTGGACACTGTTAGAGGCTGCCCAGGGAGGGGATTGATTCACCTTCCCTGGAAGTGTTTAAGGGATGGGTGGACAAGATGCTGAGGGACATGGTTTAGTGTTTGATAGGAATGGTTGGACTTGATGATCCGATGGGTCTCTTCCAACCTGGTTGTTCTATGATTCTGTGATTCTATAATTCTATGATTCTTTGTGTGCATATGACCAGTGGACTAGTATCAAGACACAGGGAGGCAGCAAATACCTGCCTATTGATAAAAGGAGGGGTAGGGACACCTGGGTTTGAAATTGATTAGTTTGCTGTAATTTGGGATTTAAATTGCAGATCTCTCTCTCTTTTATAATGCCGAATATAACTTAAATATGTCTAATATAACACTTCCCAGGACTTATACAATTAGAAAGCATTACTATGAGCTGTTATATTAACAAATTAAAAAGCAGCAGAGTTAGTGGATTGAATCAGGGGATCAGAGGATCATAGAATCACCAGCAAGCAAAACAGACTTAGAACAAGGACAAGTTAGCAAAGATTATCATCCATTAATCAGAAAACAAGCGGTTTCAATATTGCAAATGAAGGTTATTGAGAATAATACATCAAACCCACATATAAACGTATATTCAAGTCTATTGTGAGGTTCAGCATCTGATAAAATACAGATGTTACCAGGAGATATCCCCAACTTCACTGTAGATGGTGCTGTAGAATAAAGTATGCATTGTATCCTGACTGCTGATTTTAAACCATCTAGCTCTGACTGACTGATCACAAGTTACTGTGCACAGGATTAATCCACAAAATGTTGTGAGATATCACGCAAACACATGGTAATTTATGTGTGATTTATACGCGAGTGAAGGATAATAGATGAATAAAAGCTGCATTCTTTGACATAATACTAAAAAGCTACGGTAACGTGGCTCATACTGGGCCATAGAAAGGTTTAGAGAGGACTTGTGAAAGCACTTTCTGGGAATCATAGAATCGTAGAATCACCAGGTTGGAAGAGACCCACCAGATCATTGAGTCCAACCATTCCCATCTCTAACCGATGTCCCTCAGTACCTCAACCACCCGCACCTTAAACCCCTCTAAGGAAGATGAGTCAACCCCCTCCCTGGGCAGCCCATTCCAGTGCCTAATGACCCTTTCTGAGAAGAATTTTTTTCCTTATATTGAGCGCGAACCTCCCCTGGTGGAGCTTAAGGCCATTCCCTCTTGTCCTGTCGCCAGGGTAGAGTAAATCGTTTTGGTTTGATCACTTTATCAGGAGTATAACAAAGTGAGAAGGCTTCAGCCTCTTTTTTGTTTGTTTGTTTGCTTGCTTTTTGTTAATTGTCGTGGATATACGTCCAATAGCTAACAAATGCCAAGCATAATAATCTATTTAAAAACCCCCCCAAACCCAACAACAAAAAACCATTACTTTGAATGTCCACTGAATTGGAAAGATAACTCATATCAGTTTCTAAGCGAGTTCTTTTTCCCAACTATCTCACAGATTTGGAGTGGGAACATTTTACAGAGAACAAGGCCTGGATGCTGAGAGACTGAACAACTTTAACAAGACCTTGAAGCAGAGAGCTGAAAGATAAACAGGGGCCACCTGGGAGGAATGCAGCAGCTAGTTCAGTTAGAACAAGTGCCAGCTGAAAGAAAAACAACTAAAGAGAACTACCAACATAGTTAATTTTAGTGTAACTTGGTTTCTTAGCATGTGTAGTAGTTTAGCCAATAATATATTAGTAATAGCTTTATGGACAGCTACCTTTAGCCAACAATACACTGTAGATACCCTCGTGGGCACCGACTTATGTACCTGAAAAGGGTTTATAAAGAAACAGCTAAGCTCAATAAATCGAAGACATAGAATCATACAATCATAGAATCATATAACAACCAGGTTGGAAGAGACCCGTTGGATCATCAAGTCCAACCATTCCTATCAAACACTAAACCATGTCCCTCAGGGCCTCATCTACCTGTGCCTTAAATACCTCCAGGGAAGGGGAATCAACCACCTCCCTGGGTAGCCTATTTCAATGCCCAATGACCCTCTGTGTGAAAAACTTCCTCTTTTAAATTGGAAGTGGTAAGATTTAGACTAGACATAAGGAAGAAATCTTCATGCTGAGGGTGGTGAGGCACTGGCCCAGGTTGCCCAGGGCCATTGTGGCTGCCCCATCCCTGGACGTGTTCAAGGCCAGGATGGATGGGGCTTGGGCATCTGATCCAGTGGGAGATGTCCCTGCCCATGGCAGAGCAGTTGCAATTAGATGGGCTTTAAGGTCCCTTCCAACTCAAACCACTCTCTTATTCTATGATTCTATGTTGCAAATGCTTGTACATATCTAGCTTGTTGTTTAAATTTCTTATTCCCCTCCTTCTTTCTTCTCAGCCATTTTTTTTCCTAAATGATTTTGTCTTTTTAAAGTGAATTGGAGCTCTACTCATAACCTTGAACAAATGGAAGTCCCTGGAGTATTCTCTCTTCTGAACCATGGGCCAGATCCTTGGCTAAGGTCGGTCAAACTATCTGCATTGTTCTCTGTGCTGAAGTACTGCATTTTGGGATCTAACCTTTTAATAGCTACCTATTTAATGCAGCTAATAAATCAAGTAAAATGTAATTTCTAGCCCAGCAAATATAGTCCTGAGGAATACAGCTATGTCATTTCCCCAATATGTTCAGATAAAGTCACAGTGTTTTCATTTGTATGCTTCCCTACAACTGCTGGAAAAAAAGCAATGAATATCTTCTAGTACAGAAGGACACTTGAATATAAATGAGCGTCATTACCATAAAAGGACTAGGTAGTATTTTTAGCAGATCATTAATTAAGACAAAAATTAATAGCACAGATAGAGACTAGTTAATTTAAATAGTTCCCACCTCTGATACAATACCTTATCTACTTCTTAGCATTACATTGATCTATTCTCTATATTTTTATCCATAACAGAAGTAAGAGCACTGTAATTAAACTAGATGATAAGCAAACAGACTAAATATAACTTTCCAGAATCGTGTTACTTTAGGATTTTGATGCAAGAGTGAAATTCTGCTGAATTTTCCCAGTTCAAATTTCCATTGAACAATCTCACTGTTATTTATATCTTAGGGCGGGTTTTCTCTTCTTAATGTGACTTTACATGATGTGTATTTTTATCTGAATTATATTTAAAACAGTAGTACTTGCATTAATCCTTGACTCATAGCTTACAAAATAAAACTAAACCCAAGTCTTTCCAAAAGTATAACTGATGAGGTTGGATACAAGTGAAAGTCAACACTAAATATGAAAATCGCATCTTCTCAAGGGTGACAATTCAATGACTCAAGCATTTTATCTTTTTTATTGTTTTTAATGGATTAGAAGGGCTAGGTAGAACTCCTCAACAAATATTTCATAGAATCATAGAATCGCCAGGTTGGAAGAGACCCGTCGGATCATCGAGTCCAACCATCCCTATCAAACACTAAACCATGTCCCTCAGGACCTTGTCTATCTGTGCCTTAAACACCTCCAGGGAAGGTGAATCAACCCCCTCCCTGGGCAGCCTATTCCAATGCCCAATTTCTCCAGCTTTGAAGAGCTGAGAAAGCCTGAATGAATTACCCAGTGCTGGGGAGGCATCCCAATTAAGTGAAAATGCAGAACATTCAGAGGCTTATATTTTTTCAATAAAAATTATCTGAAGCAATTAATATTTATGTATATTAATTTATTAACACGATTTAAAGTTTGATTTATGAAACATATTTTTCCCACACGCAGAGTTTAAAGTTTCACAAGTTTTTTTCACCAAAATATCCCACTGTGCTTCCTGGGAGGCCTTAGGATGGAGTCGTGTTGTAATAATTTTCTCTCAAATATATGTTAACAGCTTACACAAAACACCGCATAGAATCATAGAATCATAGAACAACCAGGTTGGAAGGGACCCATCGGATCTTCTAGTCCAACCATTCCTATCAAACACTAAACCAAGTCCCTCAAAATAGCTAAGCTGTGATCCTAAAAATTATTCAAGACCACGTTATATAGACCCAGCTCAAAGCGATATTCTAAATTTCCACTTGATAGGGCTCTGAGAAGCTCTACTTGCTTTCTGAAGTACATCACAGCCTCGGACTCTTAGCGACTAGACACTAGGTGACTCAGTTTTGGAGAATATTATTTTCATATGCAGGAGAAAGGAAAACCAAGCAAACTTTCCTCTTTTCTTATTTTCAAAGAGAGAGAGAGAAAAAAAAAAACAGTGGGAAAATTTTGCTGTATTTCATGCTTTTCCACATGAACAAACTTAAATGATAGAAAGGGAGGAATGCAAAATATTACAAATACCAAAGTCCTAGCCAGCCACCCATGGCTATTGTACCTGCAGCAATACCAGCAGAGCTAAATCTGAGATAGACTTAAACCATTTAAGTCTGTAGGATGCTTTTGCCCTGTGAAGTCTACAGATAAGCAGTGAAACATAAACTTTGATACAGACACCTTAAATTTTCATAGAATCATAGACTCAATCACCAGGTTGGAAGAGACTCATTAGATTGTTGAGTCCAACCATTCCCACCAATCTCTAAACCATGTCCCTCAGCACCTCATCCACAGGCACCTTAAACACCTCCAGGGAAGGTGAATCAACCACCTCCCTGGGCAGCCTGTTCCAGTGCCCAATGACCCTTTCTATGAAGAATTTTTTCCTGATGTGAAGCCTGAACCTCTCCTGGAGGAACTTGAGTCCATTCCCTCTTGTCCTGTCCCCTGTCACTTGGGAGAAGAGCCCAACTCCCTCCTCTCCACAACCTCCTTTCAGGTAGTTGTAGAGAGCAATGAAGTCTCCCCTCAACCTCCTCTTCTCACTATTAAGTGAAATCAATTATGAAGTAAGGAATTAAGAGTGAGTGTAGGAAACCAGAGACTTACCCCTCCCCCTCTTTCATTTAGAGTGATGTAGTGAAATTTTGGCTGTAACGGGACAGGTTTGAAGGAGTAAAATGTCTGTGCTGGCTTTGGGGAATTTCATTCAGCTCCACTTGACAGCTGTAGTCGTATTTTTGGGCAGAGCTCAGCAACAGAGCATCTTGATTGCACGCACTAACATTTCCCCTAACAGCCTGTTAATTTAGAGTGGCTCCCATGACGTGCAATCCCGTCCGTGGTATATTCACTTAGTTTTTATATGTAACAGAACTTGCAATAACATTTGCATTCATTTGAATTTCAATGTTGACAAGAAAAATACTGGAATTAGTTGTCAAAGAACAGATATATTTGGCCATTTACCATGTTATGACTAAGAAGCCCCACAGAGGGATTGCAGCGATTGACAGTTTTGGTAGTTACTTCAAAAGATTAAGGTGGTTTTGGTCAATTTATGGCCCTTTGCAGGCAATGAAAACTCCCATAAAATCATTATGACCAGGGAAGAGGGTTATTCTACTCACATTTGCCTCAAAACCTTCAACTCCCAGTTGTGTCTTTACACTTGCCATAAACTCTTCTCATCTAGAGGAGCACGGCTCAAGCTCGTCAGATGCTCTCAGAGAGGTGCATTACACATCAATTCTCATGTTTGCAGCTCAAGCACTAAATTGTAGTCTAGATTGGGAGACAATGAGTTGTCGAGTCCATGTGGTAGTGGTCAAGGTGTTGTGCTCTGATTGAGCACTGGAAGCAGATGAAGCACCTCAGGGTGCTATCCTGGGTGCTATAGAATCACCAGGTTGGAAGAGACCTGTCAGATCATCGAGTCCAACCATTCCTATCAAACACTAAACCATGTCCCTCAGCACCTCGTCTACCTGTGCCTTAAACACCTCCAGGGAAGGTGAATCAACCACCTCCCTGGGCAGCCTATTCCAATGCCCAATGACCCTTTCTGTGAAAAACTTCCTCCTAATCTCCAGCCTAAATCTCCCCTGGTGGAGCTTGAGGCCATTCCCTCTTGTCCTGTCCCTTGTCACTTGGGAGAAGAGGCCAGTTCTCTCCTCTCTACAACCTCCTTTCAGGGAGTTGTAGAGAGCAATGAGGTGTCCCATCAGCCTCCTCTTCTCTAGGCTGAACACCCCCAGTTCTCTCAGCCATTCCTCATAAGACCTCTTCTCCAGACCCTTCACCAGCTTTGTTGCTCTTCTCTGGACTCGCTCCAGAACCTCAACATCCTTCTTGTGCTGAGGGGCCCACATCTGAACACAGGATTCAAGGAGTTGTCTCACCAGTGCGGAGTATCGAGGGTGAAGAACCAAGCTGGACCTGCTGGTCACACCATTTCTGATCAAAGCCAAGATGCCTTTGGCCTCCTTGGCCACCTGGGCACAATGTTGGCTCATGTTCAGTCAGCTTTCAACAGTTGTGACGTGATCAAGCTCATTCTTAAAAACATCTGTTCTCTAAATTACTGTCTGTTTGTCATTGTTCAGTGCAGGCTTTCCGTGGCATGTCTTAGAAATCATTAGGTGTAGTTGAAAGCCTCCTTATTCTCCATTTTTACGTGTCTCTAAAGCTTTCACTTTTCCTTACAGGCCTTTTCATGACAGCAAGCCAAATGATTGGCTTTTTTTTTCACCTTCCCTGGAGGTGTTTAAGGCATGGGTGGATGAGGTCTTGAGGGACTTGGTTTAGCGTTTGATAGGAATGGTTGGACTAGAAGATCCGAAGGGTCCCTTCCAACCTGGTTGTTCTATGATTCTGTGATTTGCTTCATTCTTAAGTACTTATATCTTCCTATGCTCAGTATTTCTCCTCTGATGAAGGAATAGTTGTCTCTGTGCCAGGCTAAAGGAGATTGGTTATAAAGTGAGGGTGATTCCTTTTCCTGACTACTGTTCCTTGAGCAAATATAACCACTTATATAAATATTTACAGAAGTCGTCCATGAAGCCACCCCAGGTTTGCATCCAAATCAATGGTAATTGCTTACAATAAAGAATTAATAATGTAATTAGACAAAGAGGTTTCTTACGCATACAAAACTTCACACTGAAGATTTACTACAAAACCAAGAAAAGCAGTTGAAGTACTTCTACGTACGGCTGACAAGAAATTCTGATAGAGCCAGCTGATCACAGATGTGTCCTCCCTTGAGTCCCTCTTTATTCTTGCTCCCCAGTATTGCTGCCTGAAACAATGCAGAGCAACCACCACTGCAAAAACACTGCAGTGAACAGCAGACACAGCTACCCAGCTACAAGAACACAATGTAGGGATTCCTTAGCTACTGGGCTAGAAGTTCACACGGCACAGATAGGATCAATATCAGGGCTCAGTGCTGGGTCCAGCCCTGTTCAATGTCTTCATTAATGACCTGGGTGAAGGCATTCAGGGTACCCTTAGCAAAGCTGGGTGGAAGTGTCAATCTACTGGAGGGTAGGGAGGCTCTGCAAAGGGATCTAAACAGGCTATACTGCTGGGCTGAGTCCAATGGGATGAGGTTTAACACGGCCAAATGCCGGGTCCTGCACTTGGGGCACAACAACCCGACACAGAGTTACAGACTAGGAGAAGTCTGTCTAGAAAGCTGCCTG
Source organism: Coccyzus lansbergi (assembly GCA_033558105.1). NCBI lineage: Eukaryota > Metazoa > Chordata > Aves > Cuculiformes > Coccyzidae > Coccyzus > Coccyzus lansbergi. The sequence goes on from JAUMJK010000508.1 coordinate 1,024,654, forward strand.
GAGGAGAGGGACCTGGGGGAGTTGGTTGACAGCGACTGACCATGAGCCAGCAGTGTGCCCAGGTGGCCAAGAAGGCCAATGGCATCCTGGCTTGGAACAGAAATGGTGTGACCAGCAGGTCCAGGGAGGTGATTCTCCCCCTGGACTCAGCACTGGTGAGGCCGCTCCTTGAATCCTGTGTTCAGTTCTGGGCCCCTCAGCACAAGACTGATGTTGAGGCTCTGGAGCGAGTCCAGAGAAGAGCAACGAAGCTGGTGAAGGGGCTGGAGAGCAGGCCCAATGAGGAGCGGCTGAGAGAGATGGGGGTGTTTATCCTGGAGAAGAGGAGGCTGAGGGGAGACCTTATTGCTCTCTACAACTACCTGAAAGGAGGTTGTGGAGAGGAGGGATCTGGGCTCTTCTCCCAAGTGAGAGGGGACAGGACAAGAGGGAATGGCCTCAAGCTCCACCAGGGGAGATTTAGGCTGGAGATTAGGAGGAAGTTTTTCACAGAAAGGGTCATTGGGCATTGGAAGAGGCTGCCCAGGGAGGTGATTGATTCCCCTTCCCTGGAGGTGTTTAAGGGACGGGTGGATGAGGTGCTGAGGGACATGGGTTAATGTTTGATAGGAATGGTTGGACTCGATGATCCGATGGGTCTCTACCAACCTGGTTGTTCTATGATTCTATGATTCTAGGGTAGGACTGCACTGTGAAACCTTGCTCTCAGTCTTCTTCCTTCATTCTTTAGGAAAACCTGTTAGCACTGCTATAATCTAACTCTTGGAGTTAATTTCCTGCTTCTGGGAGTTTTTCTTTTGTGAATTTTATACCCTCTCATCCCCTAGCTCTACAACAGGGAGGTAGCAGGAAACCAGGCTGGAATAAGAAAAAGCAATAGGTTTGCTACATAAACCAGCTTAATTAAGACTGTAAATTCAAATAGGGGTGCCAGTTAGAAGATCGGCTGTGATACTCCAGTTCCTTGTGTTTATGCTTCATTTCCTCAGCTATATGTTTGTGTTTTATCTTCTTTTCAACACGAACCAGCTGTTGCAGACACACACAAAGCAGATAACCAGCTACTAAAAATAATGAGGATTTACTTAGCACTCCAGGAAATAAAAACAAATGACAGATTCGGATGTCAATTGAAAATTATTACTAGACAACTGCCTTAGGAGTTCCTCACTTTCACGAACAATCCTTTAGGATGATGACCCAAAATCTGCACAGGCATAAAGGCTTTCAGTTCCAGGAAAGTTACCTTGGCCAGTGCCTTGATCCAAGGGAAGGGTCCATACTGCACTGCAGGATCACAGCTCGGAGGAGAAAACCCACTCAAATAAACTCTCCTGCAGAACCTCATTTTATACCACAGTCGAGTTTGCTCTCTGTGGACCCATATCCACCAGGACTTTGTGCCTGGCAACAGTTCCTCCCACTCTTTCAACAGTTCAGAGTCTTAGGTAGGGGATGATGTTTGCCAGGTCATTATCAAGGTGGTCACACCCATCACACTAGCAAAACTCACTTGTGAACAACACTGTTATGGTTTTCAACAATTTCTTGTCTTGCTCAGTATGTGGCCCCACGCTGCACTTCACACTACTTAAGTTTATCTCTCATTCAGAATGATTCATTTCTTTGTGGAGTTCAGGATAAGATCTTCAGCTCAGGAATCAGACATGGAGCAATCTGTCTCACACTGGGTGTTGGAAACAGTGCTCAGAGCCCTGGCATTATATAAGAGAAGGTTAACTAATATGGGTCAAAAACCCATGGGGATGATTGTGAGGGAGTGATAAACCCCATGTGCAGGCTGTATTTATTAATATAGACATAACCGGTATACAGAGCTAAAATGGTTCTTTATCCTGACCAGTCTTGTCCACAGCAGTCCTGGAGCTGCAAATGTTCAAATGTTAGTTAGATTTTTACAGAGTTGAGATGATACTATTGCAGATAATACCAACTGAAGTTTTAGCTTGCAAAGTCTCTTTTGTGTCTGGCTTGAGTGTTTGGGAAAAACTAATGAACTTGCTAAAATTGGGTATATTTTTTAAAGAAACACCTTAAAGTAGGCATCCTGCTATCATTTTTCAGTGCTACAGACTAGGAGAAGTCTGGCTGGAAAGCTGCCTGGAGGAGAGGGACCTGGGGGTGTTGGTTGACAGTGACTGACCGTGAGCCAGCAGTGTGCCCAGGTGGCCAAGAAGGCCAATGGCATCCTGGCTTGGATCAGAAATGGTGTGACCAGCAGTTCCAGGGAGGTTATTCTCCCTCTGTACTCAGCACTGGTGAGACTGCTCCTTGAATCCTGTGTTCAGTTCTGGGCCTCTCAGCACAAGAAGGATGTTGAGGCTCTGGAGCGAGTCCAGAGAAGAGCAACAAAGCTGGTGAAGGGGCTGGAGAACAGGCCCTACGAGGAACGCTAAGAGAGTTGGGGGTGTTTATCCTGGAGAAGAGGAGGCTGAGAGGAGACCTCAGTGCTCTTTACAACTACCTGAGAGGAGGTTGTAGAGAGGAGGGAGCTGGGTTCTTCTCCCAAGTGAGAGGGGACAGGACAAGAGGGAATGGCCTCAAGCTCCACCAGGGGAGATTTAGACTAGACATCAGGAAATGATTTTTCACAGAAAGGGTCATTGGGCATTGGAATAGGCTGCCCAGGGAGGTGGTTGATTCACCTTCCTTGGAGGTGTAGACGGGTAGACGAGGCACTGAGGGACATGGTTTAGTGTTTGACAGGAATGGTTGGACTCAATGATCCTGTTGGTCTCTTCCAACCTGGTTGTTCTATGATTCTATGATTTTCATACGGGTGCTCCAAAACATGGATATTTTTTTAAAAAATTGTTGTCAACACTTCTTAATCTGTTTAGGAAAAGGAATGAATTTCTCCCTACCTTCCCTCTTGAAAAAGGCTGTTCTTTAAAGTGAAATGTTTGAAACAAAAATTTTCCCACTCAAGATAGAGCCTACAGTGTCAATGCTTTGTTCATAGATGAGTCTTGAAAACCCCCAAAGACAGAGATCCCTGGCCTGAGTCAGCTCTTCAAATAGTGAACTAGTTCCCTAGGGAAAAAGAGTTTCTAAATTCAATAAAACATTCCAAGCTGCTACTGTTTAATTTTTTAATTTTTTTCACAAGGTCCTGAGGGGCATGGTTTAGTGCTTTATAGGAATGGTTGGACTTGATGATTTGGTGGGTCTCTTCCAACCTGGTGATTCTGTGATTCTCTTTGCAACTCCTCTACAAGGAGTTGTGGCTTTGTTAGGAATTCGTCTCTGTCTTGGTCAAACTAAATATGTTTAGTCCTCCTAGACTCTCCTTGTAGGTTAAAGGCTCCAGTTCTCTTGGGAGACTTTAGCTGGATCTTCTCTAGCTTCTCTACACTCTTCTTGACATGAAAACTCAAAACAAGATACACTACTGCAGAAGCAGTTTCATCAGTATCAAGTAAAGTGGGATAATTTTTTTTCAGATTTTCCAGTGAAACCCACTATGTCGGTTGCCATCATAGAATGGTTTGAGTTGGAAGGGATCTTAAAGATCATCTATTTCCAACCTGTTTTAAGTAGTAGCACTAAGGTTTTCCCAACTGTGCTTTCAGAGTTTTTTTCCTTGCTTCCTTCCTTCAAAGTCACACTACATTTACAAAGAGATGGTTGAGCAATGCCCTGTTTCTGCATTGTAAGGCTGAAGAGAGATGCACTGTGGTACAATTCAGATTTACTGTAAGGCATTATAACGGGGAACTTCTAATGAGCACCATTTATCACTTTGAAGTGAAAAACTCACCTACACCAGAGAGTAGAGAAAAAAAAAATATTAAACTCCTGCTATAATATTTTAAAAAAATAATAATAAGAAAACTCAGTTGATCTTGAGCTCTTGTCTCTAGCAATAAGAAGAATCGATTATGTGTTCTATAGAGTCTACACTTTAAATGCAGAACCACAGAAATACTTCGTTTAACACCAAATGACTCGGTATCTGTGGTTTCAATACTGGATAGGGGATGATTGAAAGAAGCCCTATGGAGAAGTATTTTGGGTGTTCATTGATTGGAAGCTCAACATGAGCCAGTGATGTGCACTTATAGCCCAGAAAGCCAACTGTGTCCTGGGCTGCATCAAAAGCAGTGTGGCCAGCAGGGTGACAAAGGGGATTCTGCCCCTCTGTTCCTCTCTTGTGAGACCTTATCTGGAGCATTGTGTCTGGTTCTGGAATCCTCAATATAAAACGGATATGGAGCTGTTGAAAGGAGTCCAGAGGAGGCTGCAAAGATGATCCAAGGACTGGAGCACCTCCTATAAGAGGACAGGCTGAGAGAGTTGGGGTTGTTCAGCCTGGAGAGTGACCTTTCAGTAACTGAAGGTGCTACAAGAAAGCTGGGGAGGAGTGGTTTACAAAATCTTGTAGTGACAGGATGAGGGGCAATGGCTATAAACTAGAGAAGGTGGATTTAAGCTAGACATGGTTGGACTTGATGATCCGATGGGTCTCTTCCAACGTGGTTGTTCTATGATTCTAATTTCTCCGCAAAGAGGGTGGTGAGACACTGCCAAGGTTGCCAGGGAAGCTGTGGCTGCCCCATCCCTGGAGGTGTTCAAGACCAGGTTGGATGGGGCTTGAGAACCTGATCCAGTGGAGGTGTCCCTGCCCATGTCAGGGGGGTTGGAACTAGATGGGTCTTAATGTCTCTTCCAACCCAAACTATTCTACGATTCTATGACTCTATGATTCACAAGAGAAAGTTTTACATATATACTAACAGATTAGTTGATTGTCTTCTATAGACACTAAACACAAAACCATTGGAAATGCGTGTTTATTTTTTTCTCATGCCCTCTTTTAAATGAGAAATTAATGTGAAAAATATCATGCAATATTAATGCCTGAAAATAAAAAAAAGAAGGTCAGAAAGAAGCTGCAAAAGGTTACAAAGTTTTATTAGAAGGCAGAAGGGCTATGTTTAAAATTAACTCACCCAACAGCAGTAAAAATGAGTTCTTTTTTTCTGAAAATGCTGTCAAATTTATCTTAAATGTAAAAAAAAGTTTGTAGACTTATACATAGCCGTGCACATGGGAAATCTAAAAAGTCACCTTCAAACCTACATAAAAAATATAGCAGGCATCAAGACACAGTGTTTTAATGATGAATCATGTGCAGAGATCATTGTGGATATAAATTTCAGCAGAAATGACAATCTGAAATATTACTATACACTGGTGTAAATGCAATTGTCTTGTTCTAATCTGCATTTCTTAGCATATGCATCTATCTTGCTTGTATGTTCTTAATTTGTTTTTTTGGATAAAGGTTGCCAAAAGGAAGAATGCCTAAGGATTCTAAATGGGTGGCATGGGAAGTTGGTAATTCGGATGAACAGAGAACAAGAAAGCTATATTTCAAGTGAACATTCTAGTGGCTGAGAATGAAGCATTTATGTGACAGGGACACAACAACACTATGCAGAGCTACAGACTGGGAGAAGTCTGTCTAGAAAGCTGCATAGAGGAGAAGAACCTGGGGGTGTTGATTGACAGTCGACTGACCATGAGCCAGCAGTGTGCCCAGGTGGCCAAGAAGGCCAATGGCATCCTGGCTTGGATCAGAAATGGTGTGACCAGTAGGGCCAGGGAGGTTCTTCTCCCTCTGTACTCAGCTCTGGTGAGGCAGCTCCTTGAATCCTGTGTTCAATTGTGGGCCCCTCAGCACAAGAGTGATGTTGAGGCTCTGGAGTGAGTCCTGAGAAGAGTGACGAAGCTGGTGAAGGGGCTGGAGAACAGACCTTATGAGGAGCGTCTGAGAGAGCTGGGGGTGTTTAGCCTAGAGAAGAGGAGGCTGAGGGGAGACCTCATTACTCTCTCCAACTCCCTGAAAGGAGGTTGTGGAGAGGAGGGACCTGGGAGCTGGGACAGAACAAGAGGGAATGGCCTCAAGCTACACCAGGAGAGGTTCAAGCTGAACATTAGGAAAACATTTTTCACAGAAAGAGTCGTTGGGCACTGGAATAGGTTGTCCAGGGAGGGGTTGACTCACCTTCCCTGGAGGTGTTTAAGGGACGGGTGGACGAGGTTCTAAGGGACATGGTTTAGTATTTGATAGGAATGGTTGGACTGGATGATCCAGTGGGTTTCTTCCACCTGGTTATTCTATGATTCTATGAAATACATATATATGAATTTGAAGGAATGTGCCATTTTGTGGGGTTTGGGGTTTGTTTGTTTGTTTGTTTGTTTGTTTGATTTTTGATTTTTTTTACTGAAGATTACTCTGGAGCTAGATAAAGAATAGAACTCTCTAACTTTGTTTGCAGAGATATTAATTGGACATCTTGGTCTTCCCAGAGTAAATATTACGCTGCTATTTAATTAGTTCAAAGCACTGGAAAAGCACACAGATTAAAATGTATCATAATTTGAATGATGATATTAATAGCGATACAGGATAATAGAAGTCTAAAAAGTTTAGGGTAAGACGGGAGTAACTATGGAAGCTTTTTGTTAAATGAAGTCTAGAAGGCTCTGGATACTGAATGTTCTCAAAATGATGATATTTTTTTCTGAATGCTACCATTGTCTTCAAGGATGCCCTAAAACTTTTAGGTGCTGAGTAAGCCATGACGGTCCTAAAGACAAGGAAAAGAATGGGTAAATTTTGCATCTAAAGCTTTGCCCGAATTCCGTGAACACGTAGAAAATGTTCTGCTGATTTGGAGCCCAAGTATCTAATTCTAGAGAGCTGAGGCTGACGAATGGCTGCACCAACGAAATTGTTTTATGACTCACAGCTCAGAAAAAGCTTTTCATACTTATCAGCTTCACCAGACAATGGTGATGTTCAGTGGTAATTTGCTGTACACTTGCAGTTGCAGAGTGCTTTGGGTATCTTTGCCTTTCTGCTGCTGACAGCCTTTTGTCTGCAGGTGTGCAGCCAGCTGCCCCCCATCAGTGGGGGGATGCCCATCACCCCAGCCACTTGGACAGGGTCTTCCAGGGCCTTGGGACAGGATTTTCCCTTCTACGATCTCACCATCCTGCTGCCGGGATGTTCTCACGGCCTTACCCTGGCAAAGCTGGCTGTAGCAGGTTCTCAAAAGAAGCAACTGCAGCAGGCAGGAGAAAAAAATTCATCTTTCACCCTTTTCCCCTAGGATGGGGCTTGGGGGGCGTTAGTGATTCGATAACAGTCTCTCATGGAGTGTAGCAGTCACCGAGTATGCTGCACCAGCCACAACCAAGATCATAGAATCATAGAACAACTAGGTTGAAAGAGACCCACTGGATCATCGAGTCCAACCATTCCTATCAAATACTAAACCATGTCCCTCAGCGCCTCATCCACCTGTCCCTTAAACGCCTCCAGGGAAGGTGACTCAACCCTGGGCAGCCTGTTCCAGTGCCCAATGACCCTTTCTGTTAATTTTTTTTTCCTAATATCCAGCCTAAACCTCCCCTGGTGGAGCTTGAGGCCATTCCCTCTCGTCCTGTCCCCTGTCACTTGTGCCATATTCCACTCACCTGAAATTCTAGCTTAATATGCTCTACTTAAAGCAAACAAAGAAACATGCTAAACCTCTCAGGGAGCCAATAAGGTGAGCAATTCAGCATGAATCAAAGCGATGAAGCTGGTGAAGGGCCTGGAGAAGAAGGCTTATGAGGAGCAACTGAGAGAGCTGGGGGTGTTTATCCTGGAGAAGAGGAGGCTAAGGGGAGACCTCATTGCTCTCTCCAACTATGTGAAAGGAGGTTGTGGAGAGGAGGGAGCTGGACTTTTCTCCCAAGGGACAGAGGACAAGAAAATAAGGAATAGCTTCAAGCTCCACCATTGGAGGTTTAGGCTTTACATCATGAAAAAAAATTCATGGAAAAGGTCATTGGTCACTGTCAGAGGCTTCCCAGGGAGGGGGTTCATTCACCTTCCTTGGAGGTGTTTAAGGGACAAGTGGACCAGATGCTGAGGGACATGGTTTAGTGTTTGATAGGAATGGTTGGACTCGGTGATCTGGTGGATCTCTTCAACTTGGCTGTTCTATGATTCTGTGATTCATCTTTTTTAAGTATTTGACTGTTAAACAAGCAAATGAAAAACCATAGAACTGGTAAAATTAGTTTTCCATATTACCGATACATAAGTGAGATAGGGTCCTTAAATTAAAATGTGGTCTTCTCAGTAGCTATCTGGGGAAAATAAAAAAGAAAAGGAGTTTAAAACCTATTCGTGTATCTGTGCCTAGAGAAGCAGAATAATTATTCAATACAAAAAAGATGGTGGCAGTGGTATTTTTCTCAATGCAGAGTCAATTTAGGGCACCGATTTAACACAGTTTTAGTAGAAAATGCTGACAGGGCATTGCTAATTCATCATCTCCACCATTCTCCTGCAGCAGTTTGGCTGTTAAATACACTACTCAAAGTGGGTCAAACACACAAATTGTCTCAGTACAGCGGATAATTTGTTCACTTCTTCTGAATTGCCTATTGGAGATACACTCTGTGCTCCATACAGGGCTCTCTAAAGATTTATTTCCATAAAAAGACCACATAGAAACATAAAATCATAGAATAATTTAGGTTGGAAAGGACCTTAAAGATCAAGCAGTTCCAACCCCACCTGCTATGGGCAGAGACACATCAAGGGTTCCAAGCCCCATCAACCTGGCCTTGAACACCTCCAGGGATGAGGCAGCCACAGCTTCCCTGGGCAACCTGGGCCAGGGCGTCATCACTCTCATCACGAAGAATTTCCTCCTTCTGTCTAGTCTAAATTTTCACCTCTCAAGTTTATAATCATTGCCCATAGAAGCTGCTGCAAAGACCAGAAAGCTGTTTCAAAAAAAGCCCGAACACCTTAACTGATTTGGTTTTCTTGGGTGTTTTTTCAGGGATAAGGTAATATCACCCTCAAGAATCACAGCAGGTGATTTTGCAGACAAGAAGTGGGATGTGTGCAAGAACGTGAGAATACTCTTCAGTGAGTGGTGGGTATTGGGAACAAAGACTAAATCTGATATTGCTGGAGGGAGGAAAGCAGGCAAACGTGTCCCCTACATGTAGGAGAACTGGATGGCACCAAAGGATTATATTTGACATTTTTAATAATTTCATAATTTAATAACTGAAATAAATTAATTTCAGTTTCCTCATCAGAAATTCTTTAGAATAACGGAAGTAATACATTCCAAATATTAAGACCACTGCTACTCCTGAATTTCCAATACATGGAAAATCTAACTCCTTCAAGGTGTTAAAACTGAAGAAACTGTATTTTTTTTTCTTTTCTAAAAACAAAGAACCCCCCCTCATTTGTAGCTTTCTTCCTGAAGAAAGACTGCTGTAATTACCTATAAATATGGTAATGTAAAAGAGTCCTACTGCTACTTCAGACTGGGCTTGGAGTCTCCAAAATGTTTCCAGAGTCTGCAGGAGACAAAATAATTTGTAGACATGTAATTAATCATTATTCATTTTGTTAAACAAATCTCAGTCTTGCCTGCTAGGTTCCAGTAGTGACAGGCTAATTAAATAATAAATTCTCTTAAACAAAATTTCCACCTATTCATGATGAATTAGAAATTAAGTTCAGCCGTAAATAGTTTTCACAGGAGGTGTCTCAGCTATTAAATGTCATGCAGCCTTTATTTCATCAGGGAGAAAACTCAGGTTGAAAAGATAAAGTAGATTCCGTAAAGCAATCACAAAAGCTGCAATTGTTTGAGAAAAATAAAATATTAATAGGATTGTATACCTTTTCAGACTGCTTTTGCCTGGGGTCTGCTTTTAAGCTGAGGCTCCTCTGCTTATCGCCCTGCTGAGCTTTGCTGCGATGCCCGTGCCACACCGTGTTGTCTATTGATGTGGAAAGTGAATCATAGAATAGTTTGGGTTGGAAGGGACCTTAAGGATCATCCAGTTCCACTGCTGCCATGGGCAGGGACACCTCCCACTGGATCAGGCTCCCTAAGCCCATCCAACCTGGCCTTGAACACCTCCAGGGATGGGGTAGCCACAGCTTCCCTGGGCAACCTCACCACCTTCATAGTGAAGAAATTCCTCCTTATGTCCAGTCTAAATCTGCCCCTCTCCAGTTTATACCCATTGCTTCTCATCCTGTCACCACAAGCCTTTGTGAACAGTCCCTCCCCAGCTTTCCCGGAGCCTCTTCAGTTGCTGGAAGGTCTCTATACTGTCTCCTCGGAGCCTTCTCTTCTCTGTGCTGAACAACCTCAATTCTCTCAGCCTGTCCTCATATGGAATGGGCTCCAGCACTCTGGCCATCTTTGTAGCCCTGCTCTGGACCTGTTTCAGCAGCTCCATCTTATTCTGAGGATTCCAAAACTGGACACAATACTCCAGATGATGTCTCACAAGAGAGGAATAGAGAGGCAGAATCACCTCCCTTGGTCTGCTCACTATGCTTCTTCTGATGCAGCCCAGGAACCTTCCCACTGTGGATTGACCCATGTCCTGGCCTTGTCCCATCCCTAGGGAGGATTCCAATGCCTGCGCCTGGGGCCGTCCCGGTGTCCCATGGCTGGGGAGGTGGGATGGGCACTGGCTGCCAGGCTGCTGCCCCACGGAGACTCTACTGCTCCCTCCACCCAACCTCAAGGAATCTCCACCCTCCCATCATTCCGAGGTATAATTCATGAAGCTATTATTCTTTGTAGACATCTGTCTTTTAAGTTTCTACTTTTGCGATGCTATTGATACAAGAAGTATTTCTTATTACCAAAAGTGAAATATTTTTGATTTAACCTAAAGCAGAGTTCAGTTTCATCTAAGTAATTGTATCTTTTGAAAGGTAGAGAGAATGTCCCTCTGATAGAATGTTTCCTTTCAAGCCATGTTTTTCTAGACATTTTTCATTCTTTGAGGATGATGATGTCTTGTATGATCTTGTGTGATGGGGGTGGTTAATTCACCTTCCCTGGAAGCGTTTAAGGGACAGGGGGACAAGGTGCTGAGGGACATGGTTTAGTGTTTGATAGGAATGGTTAGACTCGATGATCTAGTGGGTCTCTTCCAACCTGGTGATTCTGTGATTCTGTGATTCTATCATCTGTGCTGAACAGACGTGTCAACTTCTGTAATTACCTCTGTAGCCTTTCCCCATCTCAAATGCAAGGTCAGAGAGAGCTGGAGCTAGATCCAAATTAGCAAGGGTTTTGAGCATTGTGAAGTTCTTAATAACATTACAATTAGTCATTGGAAGGTCATACAATGTGTGTGAGATTTATGGGAAAATTTATACATACGCACATAAGTGGGAAATATGTTCTGTCACCAGGTTTTGTCTCATTGTCCCTCATGTTGCGAGGCCTGGTAGAGGGTGCTTGCTTTCTAAAACTCCAAAATGAGTCTTAGAGAGTTCATTTGCTGGCATTTTTGGTATCACTATGAGCTTCTGCAGTATTAATCTCATCCTCACTTATACAGCTAAAGTAAGCCAGAAGGGCCTGTTTCCCTCTGTCCCCCCAAAAGGGAGACTAAATTCTGATGGAGACAGAAACGTAAAGTCAAATGTAAAGTCTAATGTAAAAGTGTAAATTCCATTCTCAATGATCAGATTAATATTAAGGGGATTATGTAATCTTAAATAATTGATAACTCAAAGTTTACATAGATAAAGGTGGATATTTTGATACTAGTGCTGTAATACAAACTTGGAAGAAGAGTAGATACTACTCTGTGAAAAACATCATAGCATCTTTAATAAAAAGGAATAGAAAAGACCTCAACTTCACATCATCATTTTTCACCTTCCCTGGAGGTGTTTTTCACCTTCCCTGGAGGTGCTTAAGGCATGGGTTGACGAGGTGGTGAGGGACATGGTTTAGTGTTTGATAGGAACGGTTGGACTTGATGCTCTGGTGGGTCTCTTCCAACCTGGTTGTTCTATGATTTTATGATTCTATGATTCATTTATCTCAAGTCAAATTAGTCATGATTTTTGCTTTATATAGTGTGACATCAACCACAAGGAGCCAAGGGCCATGTCTCCTGTTGTAAACTTTCCCATGTTTCTGTGGAGAGAGGGATACACCTTAAATGAGTTGCTTAAGATTGTTTTTTCCAGCTGTTGTCAGGCTTCTCTCACTGAAGATACACATATAATCATTTGGATTTATGTTTAACAAAAAGAGAATTGATGCCAGAGTTGCAATGATCCAGTAACAAAACACCACAAGAGAAACCCATGAGAAGATCGCTCTGTATGATACACTCACTTGGATACTCTCGTAGAACTTACCTCACATACACAGACAAGTTCCCTTTATTTTTAAGGTGTAACACATATCAGAAACCAGACAGCACAACCTCAGAAAGAAGTTAAAAAGAACAGCACTGTTTAGTATGGTAACAGCTCAAGGCGGAATTTCTGTCCCATATAAGATAATGGTGGAGTTTTACACTGTGAAGACTTGTTCTGTGGGAAATAACTTCATTTAATGAGTTTATTTGAATAATATGTCAGAGATATATAATGGAAAAAGTCATTCAGAAAGAGTAAAAAATAGATCAGAGATGACTATGAATAGCAACGCTCTCAAACATAACAATTATTTAAATTCCTTCTGATAAAACCTTATGTAACTGTCATTGTCACATTGTTATACTTCTTATAATGCTTTTGAAATTAGGATTCATGTTTGAATTCATAGGGTAGAAGTGAGCATCAGCAATTATTCACAGATGCAGTCAGCAGGCTCCTTGTAGCCAGCAACACTTTGTCTTACCACCAACTCTGCCTCCAAATTTTTGCAGTACCCAGTTGACATTTAGAGACCATTTGTGGCAGATCAGAATCCTCAGTGTAAGCTCTGTCATGACAAGTCAAAAAAAATAAAGATATCACTAGAGCTATTCTAGCTGGAAAAAGACCTGCGGTAGCTGGGAGCTTTGTCTTTTCCCTACAATTAACAGGGACAGACTGAAATATCCTGCAAATTTGCTTCTAGAAGGGCAAATTGTAAATGAAAAAAAAAAATTATAAATAAGTGCTGATACTTAAATTTTGTCAAAGACATTAGTGTCCTTTGAATACTCTCCGGCTGGTATCTCGGTCACTTGTCATCTTAATGAAAAATGTCAGAGTTCCCGGGAGTGTTGTGGAATGTAAACTCTTGGAACCATAGCTCTAAATCTCTTAATTCACACAAAGGATCATGGAATTTTAATGACACAAGTAGGTCAGTACTTTTGATTTATAGCTCACCTAGAGGGGCACTAACCTCAGCCCATGGTTGTTTACCTTGACTGTTACTTGGTCGTACAGAGAACAGTAGTGCCTGTTATTCTTTATTTTAGGAGATCAAAAAGGAAAGGAAATACAAGACTCTTTTTTTCAGTCACATCAATGGTTATCAAAGATGTGAAACCCAGCAGCTGAGCTGTATAGTGCTCAACCAAGCCGAACGGCAGCAGCTTAAATCAGTAAATTCAGTACTTCATATCACAGAATATCATAGAATCTAGAACAACCAGGTTGGAAGAGACCCATGGGATCATTGAGTCCAACCATTCCTATCGAACACTAAACCATGTCCCTGAGGATCTCATCTACCTGTGCCTTAAACACCTCCAGGGAAGGTGAGTCAACCACCTCCCTGGGCAGCCTATTCCAATGCCCAATGACCCTTTCCGTGAAAAACTTCCTCCTAATCTCTAGCCTAAATCTCCCCTGATGGAGCTTGAGGCCATTCCCTCTCATCCTATCCCCTGTCACTTGGGAGAAGAGCCCAGCTCCCTCCTCTCCACAACCACCTTTCAGGGAGTTGTAGAGAGTAGTGAGGTCAATACAGCTCAATATTATTGTCAATATTACTGTCAATATTAGTGTCAATATTAGAGTTCAGGCTAAACATAAGGAAAAAATTCTTTGCTGAAAGGGTCATTAGGCACTGGCAGAGGCTGCCCAGGGAGGTGGTTGACTCGCCTTCCCTGGAGGTGTTTAAGGTGCGGATGGATGAGGTGCTAAGGGACATGGTTTAGAGACTGGTGGGAATGGCTGGACTTGATCCAGTGGGTCTCCTCCAACCTGGTGATTCTGTGATTCTGTGAAATGCAGTGAAGGAATAACTGGGAAGCTGCAGTTCGTTTTGAGCTTTGGCTGGAATCTCCCTTGCCACCTTCATGGGTCGGATCCAATATTAACATTTTTGTGTTCTTCAAAAGATAATGGTTATCCTTTCCCTTGTGGCTAAATCTTGCTCAGCATTCAAAGCAGTGAAGCAATTAATAGAGTAACCCCAAGGAACTGTGAGTAGGAAGAAATGATAAGCACACTAAAGTTTAATAATAGAGAGAGAGAAAGGGCATGCAGGCCATGGGTGTGATAAGAAAACAGGTGCACGAAAGAGCCAACTGGAGAATCTTAGAATCATAGAATCATAAAACAACCAGGTTGGAAGAGACCCACCGGATCATCAAGTCCAACCACTGGGAAGATCATGGGGGAGCACTGTCTGCCTATGCTTTTTCCAGCATTGCGCAGGGAGTTTGACAACATCACTCTCCAAAGACACAGTGTTGAAAATCATAGCTCTTGCACTGCACCACATCACTGAGTTCAGACCTCACCCTGGGGGAATGGTCAACGCACGCACACATCTTTGGCTTTTCATTGGTATTTCACCATGAGTTCCATTCTATCATTTGGACTTATTTATGGTAAAGAGCTTGCATATGAATTAATCATGGGTTAACAAGATCTGCTTGGAGGCTGGCTCTCCATGCTGTATGCTGAGACCTGGCATTCACATTTACATAGGCTCCAGCACATGGGCTGACAGGTATTACTGATAAAGACGGTTTAACCCCAGCACAGCTGGAGAGTGAGTACATGCCCATATCATAGAAGTATAGAATCATAGAACAAAGAGCTTGGAAGAGACCCATCGCATCACCGAGTCCAACCATTCCTATCAAACACTAAACCATGTCCCTCAGGACCTCATCCACCCGTCCCTTAAACACCTCCAGGGAAGGTGAATCAACCACCTCCCTGGGCAGCCTATTCCAGTGCCCAATGACCCTTTCCATGAAAAACTTCCTCCTAATCTCTAGCCTAAATCTCCCCTGATGGAGCTTGAGGCCATTCCCTCTCATCCTGTCCCCTGTCACTTGGGAGAAGAGCCCAGCTCCCTCCTCTCTACAACCACCTTTCAGGGAGTTGTAGAGAGTAGTGAGGTCTCCTCTCAGCCTCCTCTTCTCCAGGATAAACACCCCCAGCTCTCTCAGACGCTCCTCCTAAGGTCTGTTCTTCAGACCCTTCACCAGCTTTGTTGCTCTTCTCTGGACTCACTCCAGAGCCTCAACATCCTTCTTGTGGTGAGGGGCCCACAACTGAACACAGTATTCAAGGAGCAGCCTCACCAGTGCAATGGTCATCAAACCTCTAGCTCTACATGACCTGGGCTTCCAATTCACCTTGGAGTAGATGGAAAAAATGCCTGAAATTGTCAGAGTCTGTCCTCAGGAGAAAGACAGAGACAGACCTCACTCAAAGGTAAGGTTTTATTTCCGTAAAAGTGAAGGAGTTGTTTGGAACCTCATACTGGTATGAAGTGATGCTCTAAAACCAGGCTGTGCCGAATGAATTGCCGGAGCCGTAGGTCACATATTTCTGTTACTCTTTTTCTCGTATAGCTCTGTTTAATTTTTTTGCCTTTAATGGTTCTTACTGTATCTTAATCTGCCTTTTTGTACTTTTCTCCTCTTTCCTCCTGGCAAATAACAGAGGCTTCCTGTTAATTTAGTACATTTTGCACTCTGCTCTTGGTTTAGAAACTGCAATAACGTTTCTATAGGAAATTCAGTCTGTATCAAAGAACTTTTATCATTTTCCCAACAAAACTTGCAGCAGCTGAGTTCCCTTTTGTGATCCTGTATCCAAGAATTGAACCCACCTTTCTGCTTGGATCTGGATTTATAGGGATGAGGGTGCAGGTTGGCTCTTGGCCGTTTAATCTGGTTTAGTGTTTGATAGAAATGGTTGGACTCGATGATCCAGTGGGTCTCTCCAACCTGGTGATTCTATGATTCTATGATTCTATTCCAGAAGCTCATCGCAACAAATTTATGTAGTTGTGTTAAGTGTTAGAGTATATTCTGCCTTTTCTTTTTTACTCTGTCTTGCTGACTTTCTGATGCAAATAGAAGTACAATCAAGTACAAACAGGCACGTGGTGATAGAGTGACAAAGCTTTCCTGGAGAGTGGAATTTATGCCCTTGCAGTGATGGGTATATAGTGCATCCTCAGATGCCATCTGCATCCCAGCAAAATTGGTTTGCTATCTCGGGAGTGGGCAAACATCCATCAGGTCAGCAGATGTGTACGATTCTAGTGCCATGTAGCGCATCACGTGAAATAAAGGTGACTTTCCAGCTTGGAAAGCCTGATTGTCAGTTCCGCTTGAACGTCAGTATTCAAAGGATGCAATCATGTGACTAATAGACTTCTGACGAGAGGTGCACCAAGTTCACATGCAGCCTGTGAGTCAGGTTGGGAAGAATAATAGTGAAAATCTTAGTTCCTCATTAGTTTTCCACAAAAAGCCCTACAGAAGATTTTAAAAATTGATGAGGTCGGTAACTTGCTTTGTCATTGTCAATGCTCTTATCTTGCAAAACTTAATCTACAATGTTTTTCTTGTGTATACTGAAATTCCGACAGTAATTGCAATGAACACTCATAAAAATCGTAATACTGTTTAATATTTTTCATTGAAACAATCTAATAGAAAAGGACATGTCACAAAAAAAAAAATAGAGGAGCTGCCAAATACTGGATAAAATATCTCCGTTCGGCTCTAATTCAAACACTTCATTTTGCTTTTGCGTATCTCAGCCATTAATGGAATAAAATTGTGTTTTGTGTTTAGTACATAGTAAATATGAAGTACTGCATTTTTTTTTCTCTCTCTTTACCTTCCACTGAACAGAGCTCAGTATTTGCCTTAGTGGCTCAGTTAAATATTTACAAGGACATGAATCCATCCGCAGGAAAATAAAAAATTCAAAATGTCAAAAGATTATTTTTTTAAATACTTGAATAGCAAAGAATCTCAGGCTCACACAGCAAAGTTTTCTCAATTAAAGGTGTTTTTTTTTTTTCCTCATAGTTTTGATGGAAGTGTCAGAAGTCATGTTTTTTGTCACCTCAAACCAGCTGGTTTTCTCACCCCTGCAGGGTGCAGTGCTGAGAATAACGAGTGACTTTGCAGCCGAAAACACCTGCTGTGATGAGTCACTACTTCCAGCATTCTGCATTTTGCAGCACAGCAAAGAAAGTTTGTCCAGTGGTATAACTCCAGCAAAGTTTAAAAAAGTATCATTTTCAGGATTTTTGTTCTGGTGACACAACACTAAAAGCATACAAAAAGGTAAGAACATTCATTCAAAGGTTAAAATCTATCACTGTCATAAAATTTAGGATAAAAGTTAAAGCCAATTAAAGTGAGGAGGCCAATTACAATGTTTTGGGTTGAATGACTGTAAAGAATCCAGAGATTAAATTCTTTTGTGCTGGAGTGAAATGCTTTAAATTAGAATCACAGAATCACAGAACAATCAGGTTGGAAGGGACCCATCGGATCTTCTAGTCCAACCATTCC
The DNA here is from genome assembly GCA_033558105.1 of Coccyzus lansbergi. Classification (NCBI taxonomy): domain Eukaryota; kingdom Metazoa; phylum Chordata; class Aves; order Cuculiformes; family Coccyzidae; genus Coccyzus; species Coccyzus lansbergi. The sequence goes on from JAUMJK010000508.1 coordinate 1,042,264, forward strand.
TATCTAACACTAAACCAAGTCCCTCAAGACCTCATCCACCTGTGCCTTAAACACCTCCAGGGAAGGGGAATCAACCACCTCCCTGGGCAGCCTCTTCCAATGCCCAATGACCCTTTCTGTGAAAAACTTCCTCCTAATCTCCAGCCTAAATCTCCCCTGATGGAGCTTGAGGCCATTCCCTCTTGTCCTGTCCCCTTAGGAGGTTGTGCTTTAAGATGAGAGATATTTCTAATAATATTTAAAGAGAACTGAGTACTGAAAAAAAAAAAGAATTAATGTAGGTTTCATAGGCTGAGAGAGTTGAGGTTGTTCAGCCTGGAGAAGAGAAGGTTCCAGCAGCTTCCAGTACTGAAAGGGGCTCCAGGAAAGCGGGGGAAGGGCTTTTTTACAAGTGATTAATATGAGGGACAGTGGATTAAAACTGGAGAGGGGAAGATTTAGACTAGGCATTAGGAAGAAATTCTTCGCTATGAGGTAGGTGAGGTACTGGAACAGGTTGCCTAGGGAAACTGTGGTTGCCCCATCCCTGGAGGGGTTCAAGGCCAGGTTGGATGGGGGGTTGAGCCCCCGATCCAGTGGGAAGTGAACCTGCCCATGGCAGGAGGTGGAACTAGATGGACTTTGATGTCCCTTCCAATATAATCCATTTTATGATTCTGTGATTCTGTGATTCTATGATTCTATGATTATAGGCTAAGCTCTGCGCTCAGTGGAGCTGCATTAAATACTAATATTGTTGTTCTATGAGAAAAAACACTCAAAGGCCAATAGTCACTAATGCTCAGCAATGACTTCAGATTGGGCTCATGCCTCTCCACATTACTTTTTGGCAAGAGTAGCTTTTGGGTTGGCTTGCCCCATGTCAGACAGGCAAGAATTCTTGCAGAGCAATCATGAGATGTAGAATCATAGAATCATAGAATCATAGAACAACCAGGTTGGAAGAGACCCACCGGATCATCAAGTCCAACCATGTCCCTTAGGATCTCATCTACCCGTTCCTTAAAGACCTCCAGGGAAGGTGAATCAACCCCCTCCCTGGGCAGCCTATTCCAATTCCCAATGACCCTTTCCGTGAAAAACTTCCTCCTAATCTCCAGCCTAAATCTCCTCTGGTGGAGCTTGAGACCATTCCCTCTTGTCCTGTCCCTTGTCACTTGGGAGAAGAACCCAGCTCCCTCCTCTCTACAACCTCCTTTCAGGTAGTCGTAGAGAGTAATGAGGTCTCCTCTCAGCCTCCTCTTCTCTAGGCTAAACACCCCTAGCTCTCTCAGCCATTTCTCATAAGACCTGTTTTCCAGACCCCTCACCAGCCTCGTTGCTCAATGTGTAACCTGGTCTCTGCTGCCTTTGCCCATTTCATCCACTTTTCTGGTCATGTCAAACAAAGAGTAAAGAAAAGAGAAGTTCAAGCTTCAAGGCAAAACTTAGAGCAAGGCGGTTGAAGTTTGTAGGCAACCTGAGCTCAACTTTGCATGGAATATATAGAAAGAAAAGCACATATTCCTGATAGTGTTCTATGGAGTGTTAACTTCAGGTGGGTTACGGTGCAGCCATGGCTTGTTCACTTAGGAGAAACCTTCTGCTGCGTCTGGTGCACCTGATGAAAAGAAAAATGACATTGGAGCCTGTATTGCTTCCCTGTTAAGGAAGGGAGAGAGTTGTCTCAAATACTCAAGTCCTTATTCAGGTTTTATGTGGCGCAGAAAGAAAACTCCTTCTGGTTTTAAGACTTCATTCCTTGAAGTTATGAACAATGATGTTATGTAGGAATAAAACACAGTTCTAAAGCTGCTTTGTAATTGTTTTCTTATATAATACTTTCCTAAGATGTATGTTTAGAGTGAGTAATGAAAGATGAGAGTATCCGCTCTGAGATGCTGCCCCTTTTGTTGACGATACCATCAGAGATTTTAAATTGTCTATGTAAACAAATACCGGTTGACTGAAAGTAATTGTGTGCACGTTCTCCAGAGCAGACAATTTGTAACAAATACTCAAAAGAACCCATGAAGTCTGTACTCAGAACAGCAAACTACAGGGTCTCCCTATCACTCTTTTTCTTTGTTTTAACCATATAAATTAAAATGTTTCATTTTCATTATGATTTGCACAGGAAATACTTTACGCAAAACAACATCCTTCTTCCTTGGTGACTAGATCTTATCTCACTAGTAGAGAGGGAACTACCTCTTAATTTTCAGTGTGTTTGGTGTTTCAGAGACCTCCTATTGGAGTGTACAGATAAACCTGAAATATTACTTCTCTCTTTGCATCTTCTGTCAAGTTAATTGGTCTTTGGGGTTAATTCTTAATGACAATTCCTTAGTGAGAGTTGTCCAGTGATACAACCCACAGGAGCTAAGTTGTATGTTTTTCTTCATATATGCCACACAAACTGGTTAAACGGGTCGTGGAAAAGATTTATGGTCAATTTTGAAGTTACAAACTTTAAAAAAAAAAAGCATCAATTAATTTTGATCGTCATCTGCAGAGAAAACCAAGTAGATATTGTATAATTTCAAAGCTAAAAGTTGTCACGGAGACACAAGAAGAAAGGTACTGAAGTAACAACAGTAGAATCATAGAATCATAGAAAAACCAGGTTGGAAGAGACCCACCGGATCATCGAGTCCAATCATACAGTGTCACCAGTGGACCAATTATTAACCACAGCTGGATTAAACTAAGTGGGAGGAAAGTCAAATTTTTCTAGAGCAATTTTTCTAGAATATTGAGACTAATGGTCTGTGGAAAAAAATTGGAAAATTTACAAGTGAAGAAACTTCGCTTCCTGTCGAGTTGGACTTCATATCCTCAAAAAGAGAGGGAGTGAGTATATATCATACACTTATACACTTTATACTGAAACAGACAGATAATCATTAGCACCGCGAGGAAAATTGTGGTAAAATGAATGAGTTTCTTCCCAGTTTGAAATTACCTTACTTGCCATATGCAGAGGTGGAGGTAATATTGACCTACTCACTAAGAATACAGAAATTAAGATGAGATGATTTCATGCTTGTTTGTACTGATCTTTAATTTTAAGCCTGTTCACTTGTTAATCTCTGGAAAACCTTGTGATAGCACTAAAGGCAGAATTTAATCTTTACCCCACTTATCATATAAGAAGCGTAATATTGTTAATTTTTTATGTGCACCATGGACAGGAGGAAAATGCTGGGGAACTCAAAAAATAGACCTTTATGCCTTTAATGCTTAATGTATTCTTATGCTAGTGGCCCTTAAAGGTCCTATTAATGTTTCAGAAAATTAACACAATGAATAGATTTTTCATGAAATTTAAAGAGTAAAATCCAAACTCTATTACTTATTGAATTAGATGGAAGTTTCCCATGAGCAGTTTAGATAATCCACATCCATCAATCATGTAAACACATGCTAATGTAGCGGTTGAAAGTATCTTTTATTACATATTTTTCAAATTTGTAATGTATTTTGTATTTCTTTTATTTTTTTTAAATCATAGAATCATAGAATCACCAGGTTGGAAGAGACCCATCAGATCATCAAGTCCAACCATTCCTATCAAACACTAAACCATGTCCCTCAGGAATGTGGTTAAACGCATCTAGGTTCTATTTTAATTTGAGGTCACATCAAAGAAACTAGGATTTATAAAAAAATGAGCTTATTTCCATTCTCCTTAAGGCAGGAATACATAATTATTTAATCACATGACACACTTCAACATAAAATGTTTCTGCCCATTGGCTAAGCCTTCGTAAATGATTAGTTTTAGCCTACTTCATATAGGAGGCAAAACATACACATTTTAAATATCTTTGCTGTGGATCAACATGACAGTCTCTTTCTCCTGATTGGAATATGGATAGATTGAAGGCTGGGATTTTCCTGTTGACATATTTTTTAACTTCTAACAATTACACCACCCATGCACCAAACTACTAAGGATGAAGAGAAGAGAAACGAAGCTGGGGAAGGCGCTGGAGAACAGGTCCTATGAGGAATGACTGAGAGAGCTGGAGGTGTTTCTCCTGGAGAAGAGGAGGATGAGGGGAGACCTCATTACTCTCTACAACTACCTGAAAGGAGGTTGTGGAGAGGAGGGAGCTGGGCTCTTCTCCCAAGTGACAGGGGACAGGACAAGAGGGAATGGCCTCAAGCTCTACCAGGGGAGATTTAGGCTAGAGATTAGGAGGAAGTTTTTCACAGAAAGGGTCATTGGGCACTGGATCAGGCTGCCCAGGGAGGTGGTTGATTCACCTTCCCTGGAGGTGTTTAAGGGACGGGTAGACGAGATGCTGAGGGACATGGTTTAGTGTTTGATAAGTACGGTTGGACTCAATGATCCAGTGGGTCTCTTCCAACCTGGTGATTCTATGATTCTATAAATAACTTTAGAGGCAACTAGATGAATTAACGTCCTCCTTGCTTTCTTGTAGGCCCCCTACAAGAAACTTTTATCAGTTTCTTCCTTAGTCAAAAACATTATCCAACCTTTGTGAAGAAAGCCTTGATCCTACTGATTAATTCAAACAATGAAACCAGGACTGAAGTTTATATAGATCTGTAGTACTGAATAGTTAGCATTACTAGAGCTCTTCAAATTTTTAAGCCTGCTTTCCTTCTGAAGACTGAAATGCTCATAATAATGTGAAGTGCTGTCATAATTTTAAAGCACTCCATGCTGCAGATCCTCAAATTCTTATTACTGCAAAATTTCAGCTGCTCCTTTACTGCAATCAACATGTGGGCTTAGAAAAGTGATGCAGTGCTTTTTTTTTCTAAGGCTGAAAACCTCATTCTAAATATGTGTTGAAATTTTGAATGATGTCCTTTAAAATGCAAACACAACAGACCAACAAACCAGTCCACTGACCAGCCCTATAAAAACTTGTATCAACTGAAATGAAAATACGTAAAAGTTGGTTCGTGTAAATTTGTCATATTTTTTTAATATGGAAATTAAACAAACTTCAGTGCAGTTGACAGTTCATAACATTCTTGTTTCACTTGTTAATAGGAATTTTTTTTGAGCAGTTTACATTCAAGTAGCTAATTAACTACTTCTTTCTCAATGGAAACAGTAAAAGAAATGACTGAGATACTCAGATGAGTATGTGAAGAGCCACACTTCACAGAGAAGCTGCTTAAAGCATGTTAGAAACATATTATTTTTCTCCATTCCTAATCACAGAATCAAAGAACCTTTGGGGTTGGAAGGGACTTTTTGAGATTAACGAGTCATTTTTTTCTGTTTCAGCAGGATGGGAAACAGTAAGTTGCCTAGGATTGTATCCAACCAGGCTTTGAATATCTCCAAGAGTAAAGACTCAAAATTGTCTTTGGGGAAACTTTTCCAGTGTTTGACTATCTTCACAGTGAAAAAAGTATTTTTTGTTTTTCATGTTTCTTGGTTTGTGCCCATTGGCTCTTTTTCCATTTGATGGGTACTACTGAGAAGAGTCCACCTGTGTCATCTTAATTCCCTCTTAGCAGGTATTTATACCCATGACCCCTCCCTCCTCCAGGCTGAACAGTTCCAGATCTCTGAATGCCTCCTCATATGAAATAAACTCCACTCCCTTAATTGTTTTCATTGTCCTTTGCTGGACTCAAATAATAATTACATATATTTCTCATATTGGAGAACAGAGTGCTGCACTCCCTCTGGACTCGACACTGGTGAGACCACTCCTTGAATCCTGTGTTCAGTTCCGGGCCCCTCAGGACAAGAAGGATGTTGAGGTTCTGGAGCGAGTCCAGAGAAGAGCAATGAGGCTGGTGAAGGGGCTGGAGAACAGGCCTTATGAGGAATGGTTGAGAGAGCTGGGGGTGTTTATCCTGGAGGAGAGGAGGCTGAGAGGAGACCTCATTGCTCTCTACAACTACCTGAGAGGAGGTTGTAGAGAAGAGGGTAATGACCTCTTCTCCCAAGTGAGAGGGGACAGGACAAGAGGGAATGGCCTCAAGCTCCACCAGGGGAGGTTTAAGCTGGACATCAGGAAAATATTTTTCATGGAAAGGATCATTGTGCACTGGCAGAGGCTGCCCAGGGAGGTGGTTGATTCACCTTCCCTGGAGCTGTTTAAGTGGTCTCGCCAGTACTGAGTCCAGAGGGAGAATAACCTCCCTGGACCTGCTGGTCACACCATTTCTGATACAAGCCAGGATGCTATTGGTCTTCTTGGACACCTGGGCACACTGTTGGCTCATGCTCAGTCACTGTCAACCAACACCCCCAGGTCCCTCTCCTCCTGGCAGCTTTCTAGACAGACTTCTCCCAGTCTGTAGCTCTGCATATGGTTGTTGTGCCCCAAGTGCAGGACCCACCATTTGGCCGTGTTAAACCTCATGCCATTAGACCCAGCCCAGCGGTCCAGCCAGTTTAGGTCCCTTTGCAGAGCCTCCCTACCCTCCAGCAGATCGACACTTCCACACTGCTTTGTGTCATCTGCAAACTTGCTAAGGGTACCCTCGATGCCTTGATCCAGGTCATTGATGAAGACATTGAATAGGGCTGGACCCAGTTTGAACAGGGCTAAGCACTCAAAACATTCTGTGCTTCCCCTGTGCTATTTGGTAAAGTAGATTTCTGTCCACCTGAGTTTGGATTGTAGATTTTCATGGAACCTTTGACAGACCTATGTAGTCTTTGCCTAGAACAGGTACTGCTCAGTGGGTAACTACATGCTCCAGCCTTATCTTTAAAACACAATACAGCTTTCACTCATGCTAAAATCCAAGAAAATGTGTAGTTTAGGATAGCTCTAAAAGGTTTAACAGTTTTGGAGTGTAGTAGGTGGAACTTAGTTAATCAGGTGTTGGGTTTAGATACTAACTAGGAGAAATTGAAATAGATTTCATTCCCCCTTCATGTACACTGTCAGGAAAATATTAGTGGTTTATATATGGTACAAATGGCAAATGAAAATCTTCCTTCTGTGTCTATTATTTATTCAATATTTTAATTTACTTTACAGCATCTGACCATATCTTTACATCCATGACTATGCAGAGGTTTTTTTGCATGTTAACAGCTCTTTAGTAAATCTCAATTGTATGAGTTTTACAGCACCGTTAAGCATAATAAAGGAAGTTTTAATGGACTGTAGTTTCACAAGAATTACCAATGCATGTTCTTCCATCTTCTGTCAGCTTGTGGGTACATCGTGGAGACATCTGTAGCTGCCTTTGGTGTTAACACATTTAGCAGAAGGAGGGCATGGTGGATTAATCTTATTTTCACATTCATTGATGTCTGCAAAATTAAGAAAAACTGAGCAGCAATCATCAGAAACTACAGAGAAGGGTAACCATGTTCTCATACACATTTTGTACAACTATTCATAAATGGAATGTATTATGTAGTTTCAGTGACAAGTAGATACTGCCAAAGACCCTCATTGTTAGTGTTCAAAGGACATTGTTGGGGTATTTAACATGTGTATGTGTTTGTTTGGATTTTTGGTTTTTGATTGTTTGCTTTTCACAGAATCACAGAATCACAGAACAACCAGGTTGGAAGGGACCCATCGGATCTTCTAGTCCAACTTAAAATGGAAATGATGAAAAAAGAAATTGTCTGTTTGGCAAGCCACCAAAAGGCATTGATAGAAGTTGGCTAAATGTTTAAAAATGCAAAAAAACCTCAAGACCCCTCTGTAGAGATAATAATACCATTGCCAGAGTTCTATATTTTCCAGGTATGATTTTGAGGAGCCGAGGATTTAAGTTAGATTTGATTACAAAGTTTGTAACAGTGCTCTGTGATATTGCTGCAAAGTTTGTTGGTCCTATAATGCTACATAATTTTGTGATATAACAATATCCTGACAGAATGTTAGGCAGATGAACAATTATCTGTTGAAAGCAGTCCATAAACATATTGTTCTTGAGGCCATTCAGGACCTTTTACTCTAATAGTAAATTAGCCTAGAGGAGAGGAGGCTGAGAGGAGACCTCATTACTCTCTACAACTACCTGAAAGGAGGTTGTGGAGAGGAGGGAGCTGGGCTCTTCTCCCAAGTGACAGGGGACAGGACGAGAGGGAATGGCCTCAAGCTCCGCCAGGGGAGATTTAGGCTAGAGATTAGGAGGAAGTTTTTCACACAGAGGGTCACTGGGCACTGGAATAGGCTGCCCAGGGAGGTGGTTGATTCACCTTCCCTGGAGGTGTTTAAGGGACGGGTGGATGAGGTGCTGAGGGACATGGTTTAGTGTTTGATAGAAATGGTTGGACTCAATGATCCAATGGGTCTCTTCCAACCTGGTTGTTCTATGATTCTATGAATATTCTGGTTAAATGGAAGAGAGTGTAGAATGCAGTAAAGGAAGTATTCAATAAGGGTAAGAATGATGCTCTTTTCCATATTTCTGCATCTTTCTTCTTTCTGTGTAATATTCACCTACAGGACTGGAGTTGGCTGCCTAAAGGTAGGTTTCCAGCACTGTTTTAGTTAGTTTCCCATTGGTCTTTAATATTTGTGAGCCTATTAAATGCCTGTGAACCATGATCCTGGAAAGGACTGCAAGCCTGTATGTGAGCAACTAGTTCAGCATATAATGTGTTCTCTTTTTGGTTGTATTCCTTTCCTTCTTGAACACAGTGTTTAATCTCCTGCTTCAGGCTAAGTAACTCTTTTTTGATCAGCATTAGAAACTGACCCCATAGGAATGATTTACTGACTTAGTTTAACATTGTCACTCAGACCACTTACGGAATTCTCTCGTTTGAAATAGGATCAAGCATGATCCTCTCAACATTTAACACTATTCAGTAGCTGTATCTAAAGCTAGTCATGAACTAAAGACAGTCAAAAGGCTGCAAGGGATAATCTTAAACTTCAGAACCCTTAAGAAACACTAACAGTCTTAACACCTCTGAAGCAGGAAAATAATCTGTTGTTCAGGATGAAGATTCTTGAATAACTATGACTCCCTTCAAGACTATATCTTGGGTTAACTCCCACCAGTTTCATCATTGTCTGGGAAGGAAAACCTGCACAGGCTTTGCCTGCACTGTAATTTTAATGAAATATTTCAGCTTTTGTAGGTTTGCAGTCATGCTCTCTCTTAAATAGCTAACTCTTCTCTATTACTAAGTGAGTCCAGAGAAGAGCCATGAAGCTGGTGAAGTGGCTAGAGAACAGGCCTTATGAGGAGTGGCTGAGTGAGCTGGGGGTGTTTAGCCTAGAGAAGAGGAGGCTGAGAGGAGACCTCATTGCTCTCTACAACTACCTGAAAGGAGGTTGTAGAGAGGAGGGAGTTGGGCTCTTCTCCCAAGTGACAGGGGAGAGGACAAGAGGGAATGGCCTCAAGCTCTGCCAGGGGAGATTTAGGCTAGAGATTAGGAGGAAGTTTTTCACACAGAGGGTCATTGGGCATTGGAATAGGTTGCCCAGGGAGGTGGTTGATTCACCTTCCCTGGAGAGGTTTAAGACACAGGTAGATGAGGTGCTGAGGGACATGGTTTAGTGTTTGATAGGAATGGTTGGACTTGATGATCTGATGGGTTTCTTCCAACCTGGTTGTTCTATGATACTAAGTAGTGCACGTCAGATCTTTCCAGCCTGTCCTGCTGCTCAAAGAAAGCAGTACTTGATTAAAGTAGACAAAGTTATCTATCGGGTATGAGATATCATGTAATATACAGAAAGGTAGCATAATCTAGCACTAAATGACTTCCTGAATCAATAGAAATTATTTATTCCAAAGCCCAAGTTAGTAAGCAGGAATTAACAGCTCTCGGATTCCGATGCTTTTAACCAGCAGGACACTCTGCCTTTTCCAGAGCTGCAACGGAATTGTGAAACCATCTGCAGAAATGCTAAGCTCAATCCTCCTCATTATACTGCCTGACTTACTCCTAATTTGCTGCACATTTAAAAGAATAGGAACACATTGCACAAACACACACGGAACAAAGTGCTTTCTACTGTGAAACTCAAGTAGCATCTGCATAAGTGGGTTTTGATGGTTTTCTCTTAGTAGAGGCATTGCTTATTTAATATATGCAGCAGCTTGTTTTCCTATAGCAGATATACAGTCTTTTGTTTACATTACTGAACATATTAAAAGAAACTAGGGCGAGGAATGATTCATTCACATAACTTATTTATTCGGTTCGATGCCAGACCATTAATCTGTAGAAAAGATTTTATTATAATTCATTTAACAGCTTTATTCCTTTATATGGTCTTTATGTGGGTGGAATTCAGTGGATAAATAGGATTTGAATAAAGTAAAGAGCTGCAAATTTCATTTGACCTTTTCCATACCAGGTATACAATTAGAATGAATAGCTTTCAGTTCCGCTGTCACCGAAATACTGATAAGCAGACTTTATTGCGGATCAGCTGCAGCGCTTGCATTCAAATTAATTTACCCCCATCCACAGTAAATTTCTAAATGTGGCTTTTTCAGGTTTCATATTCTCTCATGTTGTTGTAAAGCTGAGCAGTTTGAGTAACTGTGTGTCTGTATTTGTATACATACACACACAAGTATATGTACTTCAAATGTGAATAGAGAAAATTAATCTTTCATAGATGCAAAGAGTGACGGTTTTGTAATTAAATACTTGCCACATTCTCTTTCTTCCTATACTATTCTTTTCAACAGAAAAAATAAGGCAAAAGGGAAAAAGTAGATAAAAAAATTAATTAAAATAAGAGAAAAATATTTCCCTGAAAATGTATATGAAGGGATGAAAGACAATATCATAGAATCATAGAATCATAGAATCATAGAACAACCAGGTTGGAACAGACCCATCGGATCATCGAGTCCAACCATTCCTATCAAACATTAAACCATGTCCCTCAGCACCTCATCCACCTGTACCTTACACACCTCCAAGGAAGGTGAATCAACCACCTCCCTGGGCAGCCTATTCCAATGCCCAATGACCCTTTCCATGAAAAACTTCCTCCTAATCTCTAGCCTAAATCTCCCCTGGCAGAGCTTGAGGCCATTCCCTCTCATTCTGTCCCCTGTCACTTGGGAGAAGAGCCCAGCTCCCTCCTCTCCACGATCTCCTCTCAGGTAGTTGTAGAGAGTAATGAGGTCTCCTCTCAGTCTCCTCTTCTCCAAGCTAAACACCCCCAGCTCTCTCAGCCATTCCTCATAAGGTCTGTTCTCCAGCCCCTTCAACAGCTTCATTGCACTCCTCTGCACTCGCTCCAGAGCCTCAACATCCTTCTTGTGCTGAGGGGCCCACAACTGAACACAGGATTCAAGGAGCAGCCTCACCAGTGCCTAGTCCAGAGGGAGAAGAACCTCCCTGGACCTGCTGCAAACACCATTTCTGATCCAAGCCAGGATGCCATTGACCTTCTTGGCCACTTGGGCACACTGCTGGTTCATGTTCAGTCAGTTGTCGACCAACACCCCCAGGTCCCTCTCCTCCTGGCAGTTTTCCAGCCAGACTTCTCCCAGTCTGTAGCTCTGCATAGGGTTGTTGTGCCCCAAGTGCAGGACCTGGCATTTGACCGTGTTAGACCTCACCCCATTGGACTCTGCCCAGTGGTCCAGCCTGTTTAGGTCCCTTTGCTGAGCCTCCCTACCCTCCAGCAGATCGACACTTCCACACAACTTCATGTCATTTGCAAACTTGCTATATCTTTTTACTGACTTTTGATCTATCTTATTTTTGTACCTGAAGAAATAATTCACTTCTGGCAAGTCTGTTCACAGCTTGTTGGAGAAGGGAACGTTTGAACTGAAGTGATTATTAGAATGATAGAATCATAGAATGGTTTGGTTTGGTTTGGGAGGGACCTTAAAGACAACCTAGTTCCAACTCCCAGCCCTGGGCAGGAACACCTCCCACTGGACCAGGTTGCTCAAAGCCCCATCCAACCTAGCCATCAACATTTCCAGGGATGGGGCAGACACAGCTTCTCTAGGCAACCCCTGCCACTGTCTCACCACCCTCACAGGGAAGAATTTCTTACTTATGTCTAGTCTAAATCTACCTTCTTTCAGTTTAAAGCCATTGCCCCTCGTCCTATTATCACAGACCCTTGTAAAAAGTCCTTCTCCAGCTTTCTTTGTAGTCCCCCTTTAGGTACTGGGAGGCTGCTATAAGGTTTCCTCAGACCTTTTCTTCTCCAGGCTGAACAACCCCAACTGAAAATGACAACCGTCTGTCTTGATTTTATGTTGAGTGTAGGATGAAGCAATGTGTAATTCTCATTTGCTGCTTTTTTTTTTTTTTGTCCTGTTAATTAATTGACCTATATTTTCTTAATTAGGTAATTTTTAGTGACATTTTCCTATCATCAGCCTGATTGCTAATAATAGGATGGATAGAAATTCTGGAGCAAGGAGAGATTCACATTATCGTGTTATTGAATCTACAAACCAGAAGGTTGACTTCAAAAGAGAATAGGAGGGAGTTCACTTCCAATGAACTGTGCTGGACTTGAGCTTTCAGAAAATTAAGAAACAACAACAATTGAGTACCTATACAAACAGGAGCCTCAGAGTTCCATCCTTTACTTGTGCAGGTTAATTGCTCTTCTCCTTGTAACTGAAATCCATATTGACATGAATAAGTCACTGTAGATTCTCCAAAATCTGAACAGTATACAAAATCACCATGTTCCACACTCTTCGGTGTTCCACATATTTCTTCTACAAATGAAAAGACTCTTTTACAAGCTCTAAAAAAACATCTCCCTGCCTTCAAATATGAACTTTATTCTCCATCGCTGTTCTAAATTAACTTCAGTGAAATGGCTGACAGGTTTTTAAGGTGATCAAGAACTTAATATTCCTTTCCGTACAAGAATTTATATGAAATATCTCATGTTTTACTTCTGACCCTTGTAAAATTAGGACTGTCTTATAATAATACGTTCTGCACAGTTCTTAATATTTTCTTCCTAAGAACTCCTGCTCCGGTTGCCATAATGTCTGGATATCTCACAAGTCACTCGTGTCATCAGACTGAAGCTGGCAAATACGATCATTTTACTGACTAAGTTGGGAAAGAAGGAGAGAAAGACCTAGATTCTGTGCTAAGTGGCAGAAATACTGAAGATCTGCATCAGATCAGTAACTCAAGACCGACTGCAACCAATGTCAGTGTCTAACTACAGATTACCCTCCCCTCCCATAAGAAAAGATCAGTAATTATCAGATTACCTTCCTGATAGGATTCTTTCCAAGCTTCTAAATTCATGCCAGGTATTTCGTCACAATGTTTAAAATCCTGTGGAAACTTTCCAAGTTGAAAGGCATCTGGTGGCACTTCAGAAATTCCTGTGTTGTCACAAATCACACGGGATAACGAATGCTTTTTCAGTTCACGCTTTTGAGCTTCTGTGAAAACATTATCGTTTTCCCACCAAAATCTGGAAATATTGATAGAAATAGTTTGAAAAGGTCATATTCAGAGAGCCCAGGATTGAGCATTCTAACTTTCTCATTATCATAGAATTATGGAATCATAGAACAACCAGGTTGGAAGAGACTCACTGGATCATCAAGTCTAACCATTCCTATCAGTCACTAAACCATGTCCTTCAGCACCTTGTCCACCCATTCCTTAAACCTCTCCAGGAAAGGTCAATCAACCACCTCCCTGGGCAGCCTCTGCCAGTGCCTAATGACCCTTTCTGTGAAAAACTTTTTCCTAATCTCCAGCCTAAATCTCCCCTGGCGGAGCTTGAGACCATTCCCTCTTGTCCTGTCCCCTGTCACTTGGGAGAAGAGCCCAACTCCCTCCTCTCCACAACCTCCCTTCAGGTAGTTGCAGAGAGCAATGAGGTCTCCCCTCAGCCTCCTCTTCTCCAGGCTAAACACCCCCAGCTCTCTCAGCCATTCCTCATAAGGCCTGTTCTGCAGCCCCTTCACCAACTTTGTTGCTCCTATGTAAGGGACCAAAAATAAGAATTACAGGAAAATGTAGGTGGTGCAACTATAATAAAAATTAACACCATGATCTGCAGATTTACATATTCAGCTTGAAAGTCACTAAAAGGCTAGAGCAGATCTGATGTACTGGTAACCTCAGGTGATGTGTTAAAGTTAGCTGGTTTAAAATGTGATTCACATGTGCAGGATTGCTTTTCACTGATGATAAAGGGACACAAAAAAAATCATGAGAGAAAAATTTAGAAGTAAATTGTTTGAGTTGGATGCTTAGTCTCATGCATTCAGTGGACACACATAAATTTTTTATGAGTAAATTATGGGAGAATTACAGGAGTAGCCATAATAGATTTTTCCATGACGTAGGATTTGAATTCTACCTACTTGTCTCTAGGGTGGATCTTACATTATGCATCTGGTACTGACCAAACCTAGATGATAATGCCAGTGAAGCAATATTTGAATCAGTCAAGCAAGCTTTGGGTCAACAGAATTAGCAAGTTTGCAGACAACAGTAAGGCGGGTGGAAGTGTGGATCTCCTGGAGGGTAGGAAGGCTCTGCAAAGGGACCTAAACAGGCTGGATAGCTCGGTTGAGTCTAATGGTATGAGGTCTAACACGGTCAAATGCCGGGTCCTGCACTTGGGGCACAACAATCCTATGCAGAACTACAGACTGGGAGAAGCCTGGCTGGAAAACTGTCAGGAGGAGAGGGACCTGGGGGTGTTGGTCGACAGTGACTGACCATGAGTCAGCAGTGTGCCCAGGTGGCCAAGAAGGCCAATAGCATCCTGGCTTGGATCAGAAACAGTGTGACCAGCAGGTCCAGGGAGGTTATTCTCCCTCTGTACTCGGCACTGATGAGGCCGCTCCTTGAATCCTGTGTTCAGTTCTGGGCCCCTCAGCACAAGAAGGATGTTGAGGCTCTGGAGCGAGTCCAGAGAAGAGCAACAAACTTGGGGAAGGGGCTGGAGAACAAGTGAATCACAGAATCACAGAATCACAGAACAACCAGGTTGGAAGGGACCCATCGGATCTTCTAGTCCAGTCTTCTAGTCTTCTAGGGGTTGGAGAACAGGCCTTATGAGGAACGGTTGAGAGAGCTGGGGGTGTTTATCCTGGAGAAGAGGAGGTTGAGAGGAGACCTCATTGCTCTCTCCAACTACCTGAGTGGAGGTTGTGGAGAGGAGGGAGCTGGACTCTTCTCCCAAGTGAGAGGGGACAGGACAAGAGGGAATGGCCTCAAGCTCTGCCAGGGGAGATTTAGGCTGGAGATTAGGAGGAAGATTTTCACGCAGAGGGTCATTGGTCACTGTCAGAGGCTGCCCAGGGAGGTGGTTGATTCACCTTCCCTGGAGGTGTTTAAGGGACGGGTGGATGAGGTGCTGAGGGACATGGTTTAGTGTTTGATAGGAATGGTTGGACTCGATGATCCGATGGGTCCCTTCTAACCTGGTTGTTCTATGATTCTATGAATCTGGTTCTTATGGGTGATTTCCTTTACCCAGATGTTCGTTGCTACATCTCACACGTAATCCATTAAGTTCCTGGAATGCATAGGGGACTTCTTCCTCATACAAATGTAAGATGTGCCAGCCAGGAATGAGTCACTGCTGGAGCAGCTACTCATAAACCAAGAAATCTCCTCTTTAATATCTTGGTTAGTGATAGCCTTGTTCATAGTATTGTGACATTTGTGATCCTGCTGAGCACACTTGAAGGTTAGTATTAAGGCAAAGGTTCAGATTCCGGAATAGCAAACCAGCTCACTCAGTTCCTTATCATAGTTTTACTGAAAATAAAATTTCACACTTAATTTATCTGACACAAAGTTTGTGGCACTAACTTGGGATTTTTTTCTTTAATTATTAGAATTGTCTTTTTCTCAGTTTGAATTTAATGTTAAATTATGCTTAAGATTAATTAATGCTAGGAGTATCATAAGACACTGAATCATAGTAAGTTATGGAAACAAGGCTGAAAGGGCCTTGATAGATTGTCCTTCCCCAGATAGGGTCAAATATTCCTGTGCAGTTCAGAAGATTTTCAACCATGTTTTCAACACAGCTGGGTGGAACGTTTGTTGTCGATGCAGTTTGTGCTAATATCACCTTTATGATTAACAGTGCTTTTTCCTGTGAGCTAATTAATTAACACTTTTTAAAGTTCAAATTTAAATTCTGCCTGGGATGCTTATTTACCTAATGGTTTCTTTCCACAACAGTGACTTATGAGAGGAGTTAAAGGTGAGCATAAGGACCAGATGTACTTAAAGCGCCGCTGCTAGCCTGGTGTGAGTTTAAAATTAATCTTCTCACGAGATTAAGAATTACCACCACCAGTACATGATGGAAGTGAAATAAAGGTTGGTTTTATAACTGCTTCAGGAGCAGAAGCAAGATATAGGCTGCATCCTGGATCGTTTGGTGAACTGAAGCTGCCTTTCTCCCATCTTCCTAGTGTGAGGAGTTGAACTGATTTGAGATCCTGGTGGTGGTCCTGCAGACTTGGGTGAAGGGGCACAGAATCATGGAACAACCAGGTTGGAAGAGACCCATGGGATCATCGAGTCCAACCATAACATACCATGTTATGTCTGATGAGGCAATTCTGTGAGCATTCTGCACTCCCAGTTCATGCAGTTCGTGTAGGACTAGGCACAAAATGTTTTTATTATCCTCTCTAGCAAATCCGATTTGCAGCTCTTTGCCCGCCCTTGCTGATTTTGCTGTGGTTGCTATGGAAAACGTTGAGGTTCTTCCAGTTAAGGACTCTGAGCCTGGTGCAACCCTCAGGGATGACACAGCTAAAGCCTGCACAGCACTACATCCATCCACAGAGAAGTTAGCTGCCCCTGGGACAATTAACTGATGGCACTTTGCGTTTCTACCAGAAGTGCAAAGTTGGGTATCTTAATACCACAGAAACAATCTCTACATCAGCTGGAACTGAAAGTATATGTAGAACAAAGAAGAATAAGGAACAGCTCATTCAACAAAACTTAAGGAGAGAAGTTAGAAAGTAGAAGTGGCAGGGAACCATTTCATAGAATCACAGAATCACCAGGTTGGAGAAGACCCACCGGATCATCAAGTCCAACCATTCCTATCAAACACTAAACTATGCTCCCCAGCACCTCATCCACCTGCACCTTAAACACCTCCAGGGAAGGTGACTCAATCCCTCCCTGGGCAGCCTGTTCCAGTGCCCAATAACCCTTTTCATGAAAAGTTTTTCCTAATGTCCATCCTGAACCTTCCACAGTGGAGCCTGAGACCATTCCCTCTCATCCTGTCCCCTGTCACCTGGGAGAAGAGGTCAGCTCCCTCCTCTCCACAACCTCCTTTCAGGTATTTGTTGAGAGCAATGAGGTCTCCCCTTTTTTGTTTAAAGCTTGTTTAAGTATCATGTTGCCTTATGTACTGGGAAGTATCCTCATAGATCTGTTAAATATCCATATAACACAAATTACAGAACAGAATCACAGAATCACAGAACAACCAGGTTGGAAGGGACCCATCGCATCTCCTAGTCCAACCATTCCTATCTAACACTAAACCAAGTCCCTCAATACCTCATCCACCAGTGTCTTAAACACCTCCAGGGAAGGTGACTCAACCACTTCCCTGGGAAGCCTATTCCAATGCCCAATGACCCTCTGCGTGAAAAACCTCCTCCTAATCTCCAGCCTAAATCTCCCCTGTTGGATCTTGAGGCCATTCCCTCTCGTCCTGTCCCCTCTCACTTGGGAGAAGAGGCCAGCTCCCTCCTCTCCACAACCACCTTTCAGGTACTTGTAGAGAGTAATGAGGTCTCCTCTCAGACTCCTCTTCTCCAGGCTAAACACCCCCAGCTCTCTCAGATGCTCCTCATAGGGTCTGTTCTCCAACCCCTTCACCAGCCTCGTCGCTCTTCTCTGGACTTGCTCCAGAGCCTCAACATCACTCTTGTGGTGAGGGGCCCACAACTGGACACAATATTCAAGGAATGGCCTCACCAGTGCTGAATACAGAGGGAGAATCACCTCCCTGGACCTGCTGGTCACACCGTTTCTGATACAAGCCAGGATGCCATTGGCCTTCTTGGCCACCTGGGCACACTGCTGCCTCATGTTCAGTCGGCTGTTGACCAACACCCCCAGGTCCCTCTCCTCCAGGCAGTTTTCCAGCCAGGCTTCTCCCAGTCAGTAGTTCTGCATAGGGTTGTAGTGCCCCAAGTGCAGGACCCAGCATTTGGCCGTGTTAAACCTCATGCCATTGGACACTGCCCAGCGATCCAACCTGTTTAGGTCCCTTTGCAAAGCCTCCCTACCCTCCAACAGATCGACACTTGCACACAGCTTTGTGCCATCATTATTCAACAGCACAAATAAACTCACCTGTCACCATCCCTTAGTGCTTTCATTTGTTTTCCAATTATACATGCAAAGAGAGGACCAGTCCTAGCACCTGGGAGAAAGTCTTCTACCAGACCACCAAGCCAAACATCAATGTTGTTAGGATTCCGGTACAATTCCATGACCTTTTCAGTGATATTTTGATTTGCTATTACTGTAAGCAGGTCAGCTTGAGTTTCCAGTTTTGTTAAGCCGCAAAATTCTCGCCAGTCATTATAACCTGTAAACATTATATCAAAAGGAGGATTAGAGTTGACTCTTAATCATGATATATGAAATTAATAAATTTGTAAGCGCTGGATTCTGAGAACCTAAAGCATAGTCATAGACAGTTGTGTCTAAAAATAGACTTATTATTATTGGTTAAATTGATTGGGGAAATGATAGCAGGATCTATGACTACAGAATATGCAATTTATACATCATTGTCAGGAAGGAAAGAAAATGTTTAAAAAAATGTCCCAAAGTTAAGCAATGAAAACATGATAACAGGAGTGTGCACTGTGTCTTGTAATTTCCAGGAATACAGGTGTCAGGTGAAGACTCAGCAGGAAGAATCCTGAATGAAGTTAGTAACTTAAGCATTTAACTAAGGAGAGCGTCTAGGGCACACGTCCAGCTCTCTGGAAAATGTATTTCTTTCATATTTTTTTCAGCATTGGAATTAAACACTCCCATACCCCAAGAAAACTTTAATTCCTGCTCTGAAAGCTGGTGAAGGATCTGGAGAACAGGTCTTATGAGGAACATCTGAGAGAGCTGGGGGTGTTTATCCTGGAGAAGAGGAGGCTGAGGGGAGACCTCATTACTCTATCCGACTCCCTGAAAGGAGGTTGTGGAGAGGAGGGAACTGGGCTTTTCTCCCAAGTGACAGGGGACAGGACAGGGGAGATTTAGGCTAGAGATTAGGAGGAAGTTTTTCACACAGAGGGTCATTGGGCATTGGAACAGGCTGCCCAGGGAGGTGGTTGATTCACCTTCCATGGAGGTGTTTAAGGGACGCGTGGATGAGGTGCTAAGGGATATGGTTTGGTGTTTGATGGGAGTGGTTGGATTTGATGATCTGGTAGGTCTCTTCCAACCCGGTTTTTCTATGATTCTATGATTCTGCTCTCAGAATGTGGCCTTCTTGTAAGAAGTTATTACACAGGACTGGGAACCTCCTGTCTGTTTAAATAAGTGGTGCATTCAATTTGAACTAAGCTCCAGCAATCTTACTCTAAGCTTATACATTCATGGCCTGACAGTCTAACCCTCCTTGAGTGTTAGTTCAGTCTTGCCTTGGGCTTACTGGAGTAAGAAATGTAGTGCAAAACCCAGGCAAGAATGTATAATATTAGATGTAGACCCAAATAAGACATTTGCGTTACTCCTGGAGATATCTTAACACCTTCTGTGGTCTGCAGAGCCAGCGAGGTTGCCCCTAAGTTGACTTATCCCACAGGCTGGGGGCAACTTGCCAATGGCAAGTAGGTGCTGCAGACAGAAACCCCAGTGTCCTAGAGCTGGTTCCAGCAACAACAACCTTGGCTACCTGCATCAAGCATACCCAGATCCACTCACTAGTAGCCAGATTGCAGATTTCACAGATTATTTTAATTTCAAATGCTGGGAAATAGGAAGTTTCTATCTAAGTTAAAAAATATTGGTCCCTTACATTTTAAAAGAGACTGGAGTTAATTTTGTGATAACTAAATATGTTATTTTAAAGCTTACAATTTCATTCTGAATAAAACCAGTTGCAGTTCAGTTACCACTTAGGAGAAAACTCGAGAAAAAAAATCAACAGACCTGGGAGTCCATGGTCACGGCCACGCTGTAAATTTAACGATGCTAAATCCAGCGAACCATTATTGGACAACACAAACAATTTTTCTGTTAGTTCCTCATTCAGGAGTTGATCTTGCACTTGCAGTTTTGCTGGGTGTGCTAGAAGACCCCTTAGTAAAGGATCCAAGCCTCCTTTAAACACAAAAATAACATCACAGTGCACATATAAAACGTTATAAATTTCTTAACAAATGTGAATGTATTTATGCTTCTATGTTTTTTAAACATTTGACACAGGCTTTTAGGTTCAAACAGATGTTGAAATATTAGTAGCAGTGCTATGGAAAGGCTCCATCTGCCTTTTCAGGTGTAAGAAATTCCACAAAAATAACCCAAAACTCAAAAAGTGAAATATCTTCATCATCAATCTATTGTGAGTCTACTAGATTTGTTTAATCTGAATTTGACAATCATTTAACTCAGAAAAATTGTTCCATATCATGTGAGCATTCTGGAGCACATTTAGCAACTTCAGTCAGTGGTGAAATGAAATGAATGTTCTTAATCCTAATCCAAGATAAATAACTTTGAATAAAATTATGATTTTCCTGAAAAAAAATATTCAAATAGTTTAAATATAACCATACCTTCTTTAATGAGCCTCCAGGGGCTAAAAAATACTTCATGCAAATGAAGATTTGGGAGTTCTGAATCATCTAAATACTGGGCATTCAACCGCCTCACTATCGGTTGGATCGTTGCATGACCAAAGCGAAAAGCAGCTGTTGAAAATACATTAGAAACTGTGGGATTCATTATGGGATCATAACCGGTGTAAACGCCAATATACAGATTAAAAGCATCTGGACCGATGATTTTGGGAATATAATCTCTTAAAGTAATAATCTGAAAGAAAAGAAAAAGAAACATTTATCATGCAGTGTTTTTCCAGATGAATAGAATCATAGAATCACCAGGTTGGAAGAGACCCACCAGATCATTGAGTCCAACCATTCCTATCAAACACTAAACCATGTCCCTCAGCTCCTCATCCACCCATGAATACAGATGAACAAAAGGATATCATAAAAGTGATTATCCATTAATAATTTCATAACAGGATTTCAGTGCCTGAGCAGGGTACTCCCTGTAAGTATAGCTGAGAGAGAAATAAATTCAGTGGCTCCACCTCAATTCCAATAATATCAACATGGGTTTTAACCATAATGTCTGTGAAACCAGGAGCAATTCTGTATGGTTTCTTTCCTCCCTTTCCCTTGCTAAAAAAAAAAAGGAATAAAAGACACCAGACAATATTAACATAAGCCTGAAGACCTGAGTTCACAATCCTTTTATCATCAAACCTGAAATATAAATAGGAAAAATAAACTCCTTCCAGATAATCACATTGAGTTCCTCATTGAGACATTTCAAACACAACTCTATTTGTTTCATTAAAGACAGGCTAAGAGGTAAATATTCTATCAGAATTCAACAAAAACTGAGAATGATCATAAGGAGATTTCTGGAAACCACTAGTTTAGTGACACTAAGCGGTAAATGTTGTTGAAGAGTAATGATTCTATGATTACTTTTTCTTCCACACTCATCTGTCCCCAAGCATTTGACATAGTTAAGAGCAGTATTAGCTGGCAAACAGTATGGTTCCTCCTTTTGTAGCAAGGAGATAAATAACTGGTGGCCTAACTCAGTGTAGTAGGACAGCCAGGTCCCTGTTCAAAATATTAGACCAAAGCCTCCTG
The DNA here is from genome assembly GCA_033558105.1 of Coccyzus lansbergi. NCBI lineage: Eukaryota > Metazoa > Chordata > Aves > Cuculiformes > Coccyzidae > Coccyzus > Coccyzus lansbergi. The sequence continues at coordinate 1,064,062 of JAUMJK010000508.1, forward strand.
GGCAGAGATAACCACTGTTGCTCAGTTCCAATTCACAGGGGCAATTCATCCCACAGGAGATTTGCTGAGATCTAAAGGCCTGGTTGTAAGAGTGTAAACTATAACACCCTTAAAAATGGCAATGAAAGCATTAACTACTATACTAAATTTATGCTAAATTCAAACCAACTTAAAGACTCCTAAAGACAACCCTCGAAAAATTAAAACATTAATAAACAAATTCTGACAAATGCTACAGACTGGGAGAAGCCTGGCTGGAAAGCTGCCTGAAGGAGAAGGACCTGGAGGTGTTGGTTGACAGTGACTGAACATGAGCCAGCAGTGTTGCCCAGGTGACCAAGAAGGCCAATGGCATCCTGGCTTGGATCAGAAACGGTGTGACCAGCAGGTCCAGGGAGGTTCTTCTCCCTCTGTACTTGGCACTGGTGAGACTGCTCCTTGAATTCTGTCTTCAGTTGTGGGCCCCTCACCACAAGAAGGATGTTGTGGCTCTGGAGCAAGTCCAGAGAAGAGCAATGAAGCTGGTGAAGGGGCTGGAGAACAAGCCTTATGAGGAATGGCTGAGAGAGCTTGGGGTGTTTATCCTGGAGAAGAGGAGGCTGAGGGGAGACCTCTCTACAACCACCTGAGGGGAGGTTGTGTAGAGGAGGGATCTGGGCTCTTCTCCCAAGTCACAGAGAACAGGACGAGAGGGAATGGCCTCAAGCTCCACCAGGGGAGGTTCAGGCTTGATATAAGGAAACAATTCTTCACAGAAGGGTCATTGGTCACTGGCAGAGGCTACCCAGGGAGGTGGTTGACTGGCCTTCCCTGGAGGTGTTTAGGGTGTGGGTGGATGAGGTACTGAGGGACATGGTTTAGAGATTGGTGGGAACAGTTGGACTTGATGATCCAGTGGGTCTCTTCCAACCTGGTGATTCTATGACTCTAGGATTCTATGAAACTCTTTTATAATGTAATATTATAGTTGCATTATCAAAGTATGTGAGTAATCGTGACCAAAATAATTATCTAATGTACCAAGTGAAATGAAAGTGCATTATATGTTAAAGATTCCATTGAACCCAATAAAGTATAATGAATATGAAGTACAATGAACTCAATAAAATACTTTATATACTTAATGGAGTGTGCAAGCAAATAAACAGATAAACTTACTTTGAACTTGATATAGTGGATATTGCAAAGCTAGTTGGCATAAAATGTCTTTATGAGAAACTTGCATTGTATCTTTATCCTTGGTGTGGCACAGAGATGAGCATATTCCACCAGAATTCATTTTCCTCAGAAAGTAGGAGTAACAACCTCTCTACATTTTAAGGTTAGGTCATTCAGTGACTAAAATATTTGAAAGACAATAGAATCTAATTCCTTTTGCAGCTCCTTTAATGCAACATGAAGAAAACAAAATAATTGCTAGAAATTAAGGCTGATACTGCTGTTTGAGAAGTTAACCTTTTGCTACGTTCGCAGATGTTTTGCAAGACAACAGTTCTTTCTAATTTTAGATTTAGAGTTACTTTTTTTATAAGCAAAGACTTTTAAAAGGACTGGGTTAGCCATGGAAGAAAACATCCTGATATTTCTTGGCTTATTATAAATGAAATCCCAAGCTAAGCTGCTCTTAAAGGCCAGATTCCCTGAAGGAAAGAGCAAATCAGATTTTTCAGTTGCTCCGGAAGAAAGATCTTTATTTCCTGGTCCCTTGGTCAGGGGGAAAGGAATTGCTGTTTCAAGAGGGAAATTAAAAGCCTGTGGTAAAAAAAGGGGTCTTAGGCCTGCCTTGAGTTAGGAGACACATCTGTTTCATAGAAACTTCCAATGGTTAATCAAGCCTCCTTCAAGTGGAGGTGATTTACAAACAATACACATTAGAAAGATGTTACTATTGCAGCAGTTGAATCTGCCAGAAGGCGCCTGTGTTCAGTTATGGGCCCCTCACCACAAGAAAGATGTTGAGGCTCTGGAGCGAGTCCAGAGAAGAGCAACAAACTTGGGGAAGGGGCTGGAGAACAAGTGAATCACAGAATCACAGAATCACAGAACAACCAGGTTGGAAGGGACCCATCGGATCTTCTAGTCCAACCATTCCTATCTAAAGTCCAACCATTCCTATCTAAGTGAGGTGGCTGAGAGAGCTGGAGGTGTTTATCCTGGAGAAGAGGAGGCTGAGGGGAGACCTCATTGCTCTCTACAAATGCCTGAGGGGAGATTGTGGAGAGGAGGGAGCTGAGCTTTTCTACCAAGTGACAGGGGACAGGACAACAGGGAATGGCCTCAAGCTCCACTAGGGGATGTTCAGGCTTGATATAAGGAAAAAATTCTTCACAGAAAGGGTCATTAGGCACTGTCAGAGGCTGCCCAGGGAGGTGGTTGATTCACCTTCCCTGGAGGTGTTTAAGGTGTGGGTGGATGAGGTACTGAGGGACATGGTTTAGAGATTGGTGGGAATGGTTGCACTCAATGATCCAGAGGATCTCTTCCAATCTGGTTATTCTGTGTTTCTATGATCTGGAGTGTGACAGAGCCATATCTAAAGCACGTCAGCATGTAACATCCAGACTTTATGTAGTCTCTGAACACACGTTGCCTGAATTTGTCTGAGTGAAGTCAAGGAGACACTTGCTACAAGTTCTCAAATTGACATATCTATAAGTTTTAAGTGTAAACAGCTGATAAATATCAAATCTATTTTTATTATGATTTTTCAGTATGCACTCGCTGCTTTGAAAGAATGATTTGAAAGATATCTTTGCTTTCATATTTGGCACAAGAAAATATAATACTTTCTTTCAATACAATGTTTCTTCAATGTCCTATAGAAAAAAAGAAGTATTCTTGTCTCAAAACACTTCAATAAAAAGCCAGAAAGGGATTATATGGAAAAGCAGTTGCAAACAAGTACAATGAACCACTCTACTATTTATTCTTATACTTACTTTGAATGTATTTATGAATAATAAGTTTACTTTCTGGTATTTGCAGTAGCATAAGGGATTTACGAGGATATAACAACTGTGATCCTGCAAGGTGCTTGGTAGTCTCAGCTCCTTGTGACAAGTATGAGATTAGTTGTAATCCAAGCTCCTCTTAGAAGACCTTCAGCACATCATAGCATCAACTCCAAACTCCACAGAAGTCTCAAGAAGAAATTAATTTTGATCAATAACGGCAATATTTTTGTTGTTCATGGCAGTCACTGTTTCAGTGTTATAATTCTGTGAGAGATGATGACAAATGGGCACTGCCTTTTGAACAGAAGACAATATACTGAATATTTAAGTGACTTTAGTAGACGATATGACTGGATAGTAACAAAGGAATTGACAGGATTTATATGTTATTCATTTCATAGAATCATAGAATCACTGGGTTGGAAGAGACACATCGGATCATCGAGTCCAACCATTCCTATCAAACACTAAACCATGTTCCTCAGCACCTCGTCCACCCGCACCTTAAACACCTCCAGGGAAGGTAAATCAACCACCTTCCTGGGCAGCCTCTGACAATGCCCAATGACCCTCTGTGTGAAAAACTTCCTCCTAATCTCTAGCCTAAATCTCCCCTGGCGGAGCTTGAGGACATTCCCTCTCATCCTGTCCCCTGTCCCTTGGGAGAAGAGCCCAGACTCCTCCTCTCCACAACCTCCATTCAGGTAGTTGGAGAGAGCAATGAGGTCTCCCCTCAGCCTCCTCTTCTCCAGGATAAACACCCCCAGCTCTCTCAGACGTTCCTTATAAGGCCTGTTCTCCAGACCCTTCACCAGCTTCATGGCTCTTCTCTGGACTCGGTCCAGAGCCTCAACATCCTTCTTGTGCTGAGGGGTCCACAACTGAGCACAGGATTCGAGGAGTGGTCTCACCAGTGCCGAGTCCAGAGGGAGAACCACCTCCCTGGACCTGCTGGTCACACCATTTCTGATCCAAGCCAGGATGCCATTGGCCTTCTTGGCCACCTGGGCACAAGTAGCACTTCAGAAAATGATCTGGTAAATAGTTGCTCAGAAACAGAATCTGAGCAATTCCAAGCCTGTCAGTCAAGGCTTTATATAGCTTTTATACATAATCATGAATCACCTCTGCACTGTTATAGAAAAGTAACTGAATCCTAACCTAATCCAAACGCTATAATATTCTGAGTTAAACAGGCTCCTGGAGTGAAAGGCAGCATCCCCCTCATTCAGAAAGCAAAATTACATCAGAAGTTCCCCATGGCCTGGATTTGCCTCTAAGCTGGATGACCTCCAGCAGAAGTCAGACACGTATGAGTTATTTGGAAATGAAATATAACATTTCAGGTTATTTTTGAGAACTTGTTGCTCACGTTAGAAGTTATTTCAAATCAGGTGCAAAAGATACTGAAATTCATGTTACATCTCATAAGGTTTAGTAGATTTTCTTTGCCAAAACCCCTCTGGCTTTTTCCAAAATACGTGTGAATGGGGCACAATGGATAGAAAAGGGAAAAAAATATCCCAAAACAACACTGGAAGAGATAATATAAAAATATATGAACTGTCATAAAAATAAGCAAGGCCAAAAGTGCAACTTGTCTTTGCCATGGGCCAGAGGTAACTGCAAAAGAGCAGCATCTCACTGAAATACCAAAAAGCCAATTATATAATTTCTTGCGCTCAAGAAAAATTGAAGAAATAGTAGAGCACAACTAGACATAGCAATGATGTTTAATTCATTCAAGTGATCAGCACAGTCAGTTTGAAGTTCTCTTTGTAGATATTAGAGGATTTGCAGATGATATTGAAGTCCTAAACTTTTCTGTAATGGGTGATTTTATGGCCATTCAAATTTTAATATTTATATCAGACACTTCATTATAGTTCAGTAAATAGTCTGAAGTATACTTTTTAAAAATATGAGTTACAACACTATGCAAGAGATACTTTTGTAGTATCGATTATTTATCTATTCATATTTCATAGAATTCAAATTCTGAGAGGGGTTATCTAAACATCTGATTTCATGAATGAGGTTTTTCGAAGTGATGCATGTGGAAACAAATAGCTGCAGTTAAACTAAAATACGTCAGCTTCAGAAGACACCCACTTTCAACCCATGTCTTGGACCACGGCAGGGAAGGAAAGATGCAAGATGCTCACAGAGAACAAGAAAATCGTAGAATCATAGACTAACAGAATCACCAGGTTGGAAAAGAGAGACCAGATCATTGAGTCCAACCATTCCTATCAAACACTAAACCATGTCCCTCAGCACCTCATCCACCCGTCCCTTAAATCCCTCCAGGGAAGGTGAATCAACCACCCCCGTGGGCAGCCTCTGACACTGCCCAATGACCCTTTCCGTGAAATTTTTTTTCCTAATGTCCAGCCTAAACCTCCCCTGGTGGAGTTTGAGGCCATTCCCTCTTGTCCTGTCCCCTGTCATTTGGGAGAAGAGGTCATTACCCTCTTCTCTACAACCTCCTCTCAAGTAGTTGTAGAGAGCAATAAGGTCTCCTCTCAGCCTCCTCTTTTCCATGTAGAATGAAATTAAAAATCACCTATGTATCCACTGAAAACTAGAGGTGGTTGTCAGCTATAATTAGGATCAACTGGCAATAACACCATTAACTGAGAGATGATTATCTGATACTGTAATAAATCAAAGAGAATTTGATTCAGATTGATCTGCAGAACTCCTGCCTCACTGTGACTCGTGCCACATTATCCAGGTTTCTCAATCCAAATGGCATATCAGGAGAAATTCATCCTGGAAGAAACATCATGGAAAGGGTCATTGGGCATTGGAATAGGCTGCCCAGGGAGGTGGTTGAGTCACCTTTCCTGGAGGTGTTCAAGGCATGAGTCACAAGGTCCTGAGGGACATGGTTTAGAGTTTGATAGGAATGGTTGGACTAGATGATCCAGCGGGTCTCTTCCAACCTGGTTGTTCTATGATTCTATGATCACATGTGCATGTAGTTGCATCCTGAAAACCACCTACATGCAAAATAGTGATGTTAAGAATGTAGCAGCTGCATAACTGAGCATTTTTTTTTATGTTTTGTCTACACTTTCTGTTTAAAGAAAAACAAATTTACACTATTTTCTTTCAAAGAGCTTAAAAGAAAGAACCCAAATTCTCTTGATTCTGTTTGCTCAGGTCAAAACAGGAATAAACAAAACAATATAGTTTAATTTTAGTTAGTAAATGACAATGAAAAAATGCCTTTTTGCATAGGAGGTAAACTATGGCATTTTTTTTTACTACTGTACACTACAGTGTTAATACTCCAGAGATAATCATGTATTAGTCCCGTAAATTACAAGGAGAGGTTTAACTGCAGTTGAGGTATATCTAGACTCAGTGAAACATGTTTACAATGCACCCAAGAAACCTATTTTGTCCACGATATCAACAAGCGATTGTTACGTTTGCGAACTCTGTCAAGTTCCAATTATTGAAAGTTTATCGCTAGAAACATTTATGGTGCCAAAGAGGCAACTGTGAGGAAAAGTACATAGTCCAGAGATATTTTTTTCATTTTCCTTATTCTAGAAAGAAGGGAAGGTTTTGTGTTCAGTTCTCTATAATTACACATCACAGGCAAAAATCATGCTTGAAGGTATTTATTCCAAAAAGAGAGACTTTAGCAACTGAAGCAAAATTTTAGATTGGAAATCTTGAGGTAACCTCAACTTGAGCTGTCATTACAGTGCTGGTTGCCACATTAACAGAGATACTCCTATTATCTCTCTTGAATGAATGCCTCCGAAGCAGCTAGATATAACTCAAGCACATTCCTAATGAGCCGTGGGCAAATCTCATTAGTCTGTGATGCTGATAGAGATAATGAGTAGCCCGGATTCATGCAGCGCATTGCCTCGCGCAGTGTGTTCTTTCAGGTCACGTTAGTGGACATAAATCAGAAGTGTATGAACACACAGGGGCTTACTTTGGATTCTCACTTTTCTTCTGACCAGCACTAACTGTTCTGATTTGTCAATGTCATTATTTTCATGCAAACAGTGCGTTTATAGCAGAGGAGATGACATGATTAATGTAAGCTATTCATATAAATATATATAAGTCAGACTTCTCTAAAGGCCTAGCTATATACCATTAAATAAAGAATGTTACTTTTCTGAATTTATCTGGCTTTAAGTGCAAATAACAATAGAAAATGCAGGTGGTTTCACAAAGGAAACATTCTACATATACTGCTGACTGGAAACTGTGGCAGAAGAAAAGAAATGTGTTTTATCAGAGCAGTGAATTTTTCATCCCTCTTTCCCCACTTTAGCTTCAAAAAACTCTTCTTTTGGTACAAAGAAACCTGTTTGTAAGAATCAGAAAGTGTAAGAAAGTTCACTAGCCTTCAGTTTATTCTAGTGCTGATATTGTTCATCCTGTATTGTGGATTATAATGGACCTGTTCACACATTATCTAACTGGAGGTGAATCTCCACAAATGCAAATGCCCTGGTAAGGCTGGAAGGAGCAACATCGGGAGGAACAACCTGAGTAACCAAATCATGAAAAAAGGGCTCAAGGGATGATTCATTCCCCAAAGCCACCAGAAAGTATGATTAGACCCTGAGGCTGGTGTGAAACCTGTGAAGTTGAGTCAATAAAATAAAGTGTCCCCTGACCATCAGGAAAATTATAGAACTTAAATAGGCTGTTACCTGCAGGGATAGAAGTTATTGTGGGGTGAAGCATGGAGATCACTTAGAATCATAGAATCATCAGATTGGAAGAGACCCGTCAGATCACTGAGTCCAAACATTCCTATCAAACACTGAACCATGTCCCTCAGCACCTCGTCCACTCGTCCTTTAAACACCTCCAGGGAAGGTGAACTTGGGGTACTGTGTAAGAACTTTGTGATGTTTTAAGGTGATTGTGGGAAAAAGATTTTCCTATTCTCGCATCTAGTGCAGACATCTTTATGGACTCTTTTGTATTTTCCTGTATTTATGTCTTCTGCTATCTCCTATCAAGAGTAAACCCTTGAAGTTTATGCATTAATGCTTCACTGAGAACTTTGTGGCATTTTTACACAGGGAAGTTATTGATTATATAATTGCTACGAGAAAGTAAGCATCTTGAATACCATGTAAATGCAGAGACATTGTAATTGTTATAAATGCATCCGAAAAGGCCTCTTCAACAGACACGGGAGAAGTCTGCAGAAAGATACAGCAGAGTAGAAACTGTCATGAAATTCAGAGCATTGATGGGTCTAGATAAATTAAGGATAAGCACATTGCTTTCAGGAAAGTGGAAAAATGGGAAAAACTTTAAAAATCATAGAATCACCAGGTTGGAAAAGACCCACCAGATCATCGAGTCCAACCATTCCTATCAAACACTAATCCGTGCCCTTCAGTGCCTCATCCACCTGTCCCTTAAATGCTCAATTTGAAGTCTATTTGGTACCAAATTTGAAGTCTATTTGATGGTTTGTGATCAAATCTGTTCTAAAATATTCACTGCAATGTGTAGAAAGCAAAGAAGCAGCCGACCTGATGCAGAGCACCAACAATTTTCCGTGCTTCTTGGTAGACTGTCTCAGCGGTCCAGTGGCTGTTGATGTTTTTGAGAGCTCTGGCGAGGCGGTTGTGCTCTCTTAGCCACAGCGTGTGCATAGCTGCCAGAGAGGTCACCTCACTGGATCGGCTGTCACCGGCCATAAAGCATTCAATCCTCTCACCTCCACTTGCATTCAAGTCCTGTGCACAAGGGGATGGGATCCGGTCTGTAAAAGGCAGGTATTCCCGGTGGTTATTGTGATATTTAGTGTTTACTCTAAGAAGACCTTCACTTGTCAAATTCCTCAGCTTGTTTTCCACGGCAGGGGTGCTGCCATAGACAGTAGAAGCGTCAAGGAAAGAGGTTAAGCCATTGATCTGTTGTCTTGGATTCAGAACTGATAGATTTCCAAGGAGAACGCCATGGTCACCAGTGCCACAGGCAGGAGATGAGCGGTAGAAAGGCAGGCAGTCCAGTCCCGCAGATAATATGTCATTTGGGGTCACCTGCATGAAAAGAAACCAGGTATTTTCTGAGATGAAGGTAACAGATGTGGATGTTTAATTAAGGCTTGCAGAAGTACTTGCATCCTCTGTCTCAGTTTTCAGTTGTTCAGGTCTCTGAATTCTAAGCCTGTAGATATTGTGCCACTTGCTGTCAGATTTAAGCAAAAGACAATTCAATCATTTTTAAGCAAAGACAGAGATAAACCCCAAACCATTTACTCTGTCAGAAGAGCAAGCTGCTGATGTAACCCCTTTTCTATAAAGACCTGTGCCTAAATTAGTCTGCATCACAATCAAAATTCATCATGAAAAGTATCACAATGAAGACACGAACATCTGGTCAAATTATGTTCTACTGAGCACAAAGTGAAATGGTAGTTTTACACGTATACGTAAAAATGTAGTGAAGCCTTTCAGTGTCTGCAGCAGCATCCTGCAAGAGCTTTGGTTTGATACTTAATTTTAATCCAGTTTCCGAACTAAAAAAGGAATATGTAACTATTCACTGTCATAGAATCATGGAATCTTAGAATCATACAATAGTTTGAGTTGGAAGGGACCTTAATGATCATCCAGTTCCAATTCTCTGCCATGGGCAGGGACACCTCCCACTGGATCAGGTACCCAAGTCCCATCCAGCCTGGCCTTGAACCCTCCAGGGATGGGGCAGCCACAGCTTCCCTGGGCAACCTGGGTCAGGGCCTCCACACTCTCATCATGAAGAAATTCCTCCTTATGTCTAGTCTAAATTTTCCTTTCTCTAGTTTATACCTATTGCCCCTCATCCTATCCCTACAAGCCTTTGTAAACAGTCCTTCACCAGCTTTCTTGTAACCCCTTCAGGTATTTTAAGTTTGATGTCCCCCACAGTCTTCTCTCCACAGAATTTTACAGTGACAAGTGTCATAGAAGTTTTTTGTTAAAAAAAAAGCAAACAAAAACCTGCACATAGCTTTTTCCAAATGAAAGACTTCCCTATCCTTTATTGGTTTTCCCCACACACAGTCAAGAGACAGAGGTGAAAGACCTCATTACTCTCTATAACTACCTGAAAGGAGGTTGTAGAGAGGAGGGATCTGGGTTCTTCTCCCAGGTGACAGGGGACAGGACAAGAGGGAATGGCCTCAAGCTCCACCAGAGGATGTTTAGACTGGACATTAGGAAAAAATTGTCACTGAAAGTGTCACTAGGATCTGGCAGAGGCTGTCCAGGGAGGGAGTTGATTCACCTTCCCTGGAGGTGTTTAAGGGACGGGTGGACAAGGTGCTGAAGGACATGGTTTAATGTTTCATAGGAATGGTTGGACTCGATGATCCAGTGGGTCTCTTCCAACCTGGTTGTTCTATGATTCTGTGAAATTCTAATCCAGCATTTGTGCTCTAGTTAGCATGGGGATAGTCTGGAACAGCCTGTTGCTCAGTCAGCTATTCCAAATACAGGCTAAGGATGCGAGAGAGGCATGTGGGAGTTATCAAATGAGATCTTGGGGTGTAAGTAGGAATATTAGGAGAGAGTACAACCCAAACCAGACAGCTCTAAGTTTTTCCACTGGAGAGCACTAAAAGTGGTACATGAATAACTTAACAGATGTGGGGAGGGAAGCAGAGATCTTGGAAGAGGATAGAAAGGAAAAGAGAAAGGTTTTATTTGCACTTCAGGATACCCAAAAGGAAAGCTCAGAACACCAATTCCATTTCAAAGAATAGACTTCATCACTAAATCAAAACCTGCTTGGTTTCAAAACAACTAAAATCTATCTATGTTGTATATAATGCACATTTGGCTTGTGAACTCCTTTTCTGTAAAAGCACATTATTTCCAAATTCTAACAGCACTTCACTGTGCATGTTAGTTCCGAGAGTTTAAAAATATGAACTTCAATTAAAAATGTTACAAAAAAAATCACAGAGTATGATTTTCAGGAACTATAATGCTGGGGTTTTCTATCAATTGATCAAAAAATAAATCGAATCATAGAATCATAGAACAGCCAGGCTGGAAGAGACCCACCAGATCATTGAGTCCAACCATTCCTATCAGTCACTAAACCATGTCCCTCAGCACCTCATCCACCCATCCCTTAAACCCCTCCAGGGAAGGTGACTCAGCCCCCTCCCTGGGCAGCCTCTGCCACTGCCCAATGACCCTTTCCATGAAAAATATTTTCCTAATGTCCAGCTTAAACCTCCTCTGGAGGAGCTTGAGACCATTTCCCTCTTGTCCTATCAATAGGAACAGATAACACTTATTAACACTGATGAAATATCCCAGAAAAAAAAAATCCTCAAATATTCAACTAAGAGAATATATATGATTTGTACTGAAACATGAGCTACTCCCCTCCTTTTTTTTTGTATTCTAGCTCCTTTTCACTTTTGAAAGCTCCTTGACAGAAAGCAGTGAAAACTGCAGCTGTTATATAAAATGTTGTAATTTCTTCCTACTATTAATAATAGAGAACAACCTGCAAAGATAAAATAGTCATTAAATCTGGAGTAAAAGTAACAAAGCATCTTTGGAAAGGAATTCAAGGGCTTCTTTTAATTACACTGTTGCCTCATTTATTACATCAAGTAAAATTTTCTTACTAGTGGGAACTGGTGGCAGCAGGAATTGATACCCATAAAGCAATTAAGGTAAGAAAAGGTTTCATTTGGTTTTGAAGTTCTGTTTGATAAAGAAATTCTACCAATATGTCTTCACTAGTTAGGTCTTGGCAAATCAAAGTAGCTCATTTCTGAATGGAAGCCTCAACATTTGAGTGCCTCCTGCTTCTAGTTACCAGGAAAGCCTGGAAGGATTCAGACGTCATTAGGAAAAAAATATATAAACTGCCTTTAAGTTGTTAAACAGTGGAGCTTACAACAAAACTTATCAACAACAAATGAAGTTCATAGGGAATAATCTTCAATCAACTGCCTCTGCAATTTCCATTCAAACTCTTCTGTGCCCCGTGGGAGAAAAACAGCAGTAATGAATGTTAAAGGGCTGGAAGAGCTGCATAACACAGCCCTCTCTCTTTTCATGGGATAAGTAGTGTGCAGCAATGAGAGATTCCTTACAGTAGTACTGAAATGACACAAAAGCAACCTGAGAAAAAAAGAAAATCCAGAGCCTTTTCTGCTGAAATAGGTACAGAATCACATTTTTCCCCAATAGAATCATAAAATCATGGAACAACCAGGTTGGAAGAGACCCATCGGATCATCAAGTCCAACCATTCCCATCAAACACTAAACCATGTCCCTCAGGACCTCATCCACCCACACCTTAAACACCTCCAGGGAAGGTGAATCAACCACCTCCCTGGGCAGCCTATTCCAATGCCCAGTGACCCTCTGTGTGAAAAACTTCCTCCTACTCTCCAGCCTAAATCTCCCCTGGCGGAGCTTGAGGCCATTCCCTCTTGTCCTGTCCCCTGTCACTTGGGAGAAGAGCCCACCTCCCTCCTCTCCACAACCTCCTTTCAGGTAGTTGTAGAGAGCAATGAGGTCTTCTCTCAGCCTCCTCTTCTCTAGGCAATACTAAGGAAGGACGTTCATATTCATTTTTGCTCTGCCTTGTATAATTCTAGAGGGAAAAAAAAGACCCCTCAAAAAAAAAACCCCAAAACCCCTATGGCCACAAAAGTTTTCCTAGTTTAACTGCACAAAGATTTTAACTGTTGCTATATACACACAATCAAATCTGTTTATGGTGAAATTCTTTTATATGCAGGAAAATGAAAGGCACAAATTGTTCCTGTGTGGTACAATGTCTAAACTGTTATTTCAGATTAAAAAAAAAAAGTTTTTCTCATGATCTACTTACAGAAGTTCATTTTCTTAATTAGTGTATTTGGTATAACTGGCAAAGTCTTGCAGCAAGGTTGGCTGCAGGAGCTGTCTCTGGGGGAAGAGACAGGGGTTGCCTTGTGTAAGATAGAACCAGAACCTCCAAAACAGACCTATGGGATGCATTCACCATCTCAAGGAATTCTGTTTTCATTTTTCCATCTCCTTCCTTCTTCCCCATGTTTTGTTTTGGTTTTTTTCCAAGTTTCACTCTATCATCTCATTTTCTTTCCTTTTATAATAATTTGAATAGGAACAGCGCATGAAATATAGTTGCCAGTAAGGCAAATTATTGTTCTTGCAATTCATTCTTTCTTCTATCACTCCCACAAGAAAAGAAATATTATAAAACTAGACCTATTGTAGGTGTTCCCAGCAGTAAGAGGTCACGTTGCCCAATGAGTTATTCTAACCGCACTGCCAGCACTGGAATGAAAAAAATGTAATTCTTAGTTCCAAAGAGCTGTTAGATCAACATACTGTGTTTGCCACCTGGAAATCATGTAAATATTCTATTGGAAATGACCTTGTAAAAGGATTTTTTCGCTGTAGACTTAGAAGAAAACCTAGCTTAGGGTTTGCCAATAAGGGGAAAAAAACAATGTTTATTTGTGGCCATGAAACTCGGAGAAGGGTCAATGACTGCGTCTGACAGAAGTCACTATCTGTGGAGCACAGAAGCAAAAGGCAGGGGCTTGTTTTGCTGGTTGCTGAGCACACGCAGGCTGATCCATTGTAGCTGAGACAGTGACACGTCATGTTACACGTCACCTTTTGCAAATCCCCACACTTTTCTGTGGCTTTGTTCCTTTTCCATCTTCTTTTTTTCTTTGTATCATAACTAGCTGTCTGAAAGTTTTTTTCAGGACTGCATCTTCTTATATACATGCACTGTGTCTGACTTCCTGTCAGCAATGTAATTAGTGCTGAATAGTCACTTTAGTGACTATAGTAAAAGCTACTATAGTAGCTTTCCTATGAAACCTTTTCTGATGTCCAGTTATGTCTCAGCCCTAACCCAAAATAATCATCTAAGGAGTGACAAGTTACCTCCACAACCCTGTTGCATGTGCCAGGTTGCTGTAAAAGAAGTATAAAAAACACGGGATTCTGAAAAGACACAGAAAAAGAATGTTCAGGCTCTACCTTAAGCTACAGGCTTGGTGTGAGAGTCATTGGATGAAATCCTACAGCTTTCATGATGAAAATGTCCAGAACAGAAAATAATAAACGTTTCTGCTGACCTATGAATCATTTACCTACACTAGTTATCAATATTAATGTACTACTGCAGCTTCATGGCATTGCACTGACTCAGAATATTTTCCAGACAGATTCCCTAATCTGCACAGTCAGAGGCTTCTTTTACTCGTGATTCTCCCAGGGAGGGCTCATACCTTTAAGCAGAGTTGTCCTTCCCTATGGGTGGATTCTCCCTTGGGTGTCATTATTCTAGAAACGCAGTAAGAGAGCAAACTGCAGCCTCCAAATTTACATTGCTGGATAAAATGCCACTGGTTTCACTTACCACTTTGGAAACCAATCGCAGATCCCTCATACGTAAAATGACTGTATAAAACTAACTATGATTATTTTCCAAGTGTTTATTAGTTTTATTTAAGTTTTCTTGAAGAAAACAAGTTTTAGGGGGAAGAGGAGTTTGTTTCAGCGTTCCTCTGGGCACATTAATAAATAAACATATCCCTTCACCCCCCCCACCCCCCCATTTTTTAGAAATACAGTGTCTATCTTTACATTTGACAATATCCTAGGTGTATAATAAAAGGAAAAGAACAACCATCTTTATAACTGTCCCTCTTTAGGGTGTGAATAACAGAAAAGTAAAAATGGAGCTGAAAGATTCATGGGATCAAGAAATGAATTTGATAAGAATGGTTGGACTCGATGATCCTGTGGGTCTCCCAACCTGGTGATTCTATGAGTCTATGAATTCACAAGTTGGGTAACTTATCTAATACTTACTGGTTGTGCTTGATTTTTTTTTTTTATATTACCCTCCCTGGATCATTGAGTCCAACAGTTCATATCAAACACTAACCCATGTCCCTCAGTACCTCATCCACCCATCCCTTAAACACCTCCAGGGAAGGTGAATCAATCACCTCCCTGGGCAGGCTCTAACAGTGCCCAGTGACCCTTCTGGCGAATAATTTTTTCCTAATATCTAGCCTAAACATCCTCTGGTGGAGCTTGAAGCCATTCCCTCTCATCCTGACCCCTGCCACTTGGGAGAAGAACCCAGCTCCTTCCTCTGCACAATCTCCTTTCAGGTAGCTGTAGAGAGCAGTGAGATCTCCCCTCAGCCTCCTCTTCTCCAGGCTAAACACCCCCAGCTCTTTCAGACGTTCCTCATAAGGCCTGTTTTTTTGGTTGATCTCTTTGTAGCTCTAAGACAGAAATCCAAAATAGATGCTTTGTTTAGAGCACAGAAGGATGCATGTCTGGGTCTATATCATGATAATCTGTGCAGCTTCTTTCTGTGTGCACTGCAATGCGGCTACCATGTGAGTAATATTAGCCTCGGAGTCCTTTTTCAAAGATCCCTTAAGTTGCCTCTTTTTTTTTTTAAGCACATGTGATTTCTAAGCTTGAACTAATCAGGGTTTAGAGATTAGACTTCAATGGTGCCTGGATTCCATATTTGACTCAAGTTATGGGCAACGATATGAATCTTCTTGATATAAAAATCTATTTAGCAGTAAAAATCTGTGGAGTTTTTGCATTTAAAATTCAACACTGCTTGTGCTGTTTTGAAGAACATTTAATAAATGCAGACCATAAGCTTTCAAACACTTTTGCACTTTTATGTCTGTGGCAAACTGGCCTTTTTAAAAATGGGAATTAATAAATAGCCACATTGTGTCATGCAGTGGAAACTCTCTCCTTCATCACATCGTGCGATGACACTGCAGGATTTCTGCCTTAGACCCTCCTGATTATGCTTTGGGAACAGGAAAGTTTCTAAAGCTATTATTTAACAGCAGAAACAGAATAAATAATTGCTTGCCCCAGGCAGAAATTTGAAACACCGTAAACCTGAGATTTTAGTCAGAAACACAGGAGGCTCATTGTCATTAAGGCTGTTGTGGTTAAAGCAAGTTAGCCAGTTCCTCAGATTCCTGAGAAAGTAATTCTTTAAGAAATCTGTGCTCTTTCTGAATGCTCTCAAACCATCCCTGCAAACTTTAAGAAGTCCATGTCTCCTGGATGAGAACTTTCCCGTACCTGAAAGGGGTCTACAAGTCTGCTGGGGAAGAATCTTTAAGGTCCCTTCCAAGCCAAACTGATCTATGGGACAGGACAGAATCACAGAATCACAGAACAACCAGGTTGGAAGGGACCCATCGGATCTTCTAGTCCAACGATTCCTATCTAACACTAAACCAAGTTCCTCAATACCTCATCCACCCGTGCCTTAAACACCTCCAGGGAAGGTGACTCAACCACCTCCCTGGGAAGCCTATTCCAATGCCCAATGACCCTCTGCGTGAAAAACCTCCTCCTAATCTCCAGCCTAAATCTCCCCTGTTGGATCTTGAGGCCATTCCCTCTCGTCCTGTCCCCTGTCACTTGGGAGAAGAGGCCAGCTCCCTCCTCTCCACAACCACCTTTCAGGTACTTGTAGAGAGTAATGACGTCTCCTCTCAACCTCCTCTTCTCCAGCCTAAACAACCCCAGCTCTCTCAACCGCTCCTCATAGGGTCTGTTCTCCAGCCCCTTCACCAGCCTCGTTGCTCTTCTCTGGACTTGCTCCAGAGAGGACAAGAGGGAATGGTCTCAAGCTCCACCAAGGGAGGGTCAGGATGGACATTAGGAAAAATACATGATGTATTTTATAAAATCCCAGTACTGAGAGTCTGCTTTGCGAAAACTTGGATTTGAACTCCAGAGCGATCTCACACTAGTCACCCAGATGGGTAGAATATGGATTGGGGATAAATATGATGAATCTGTGAAACCTTAGCAAAGTGACACAAGGAGTAGGGCGTCCATGTACAATTCTTTAACTATAAATTCTTATATATATATATATAGAGAGAGAGAGAGAGAGAAAGATATCACAGAATCTAAGTCTAAATCTACCCCTCTCCAGTTTATATCCTTTGCCCCTAGTCCTATCACTACAAGCCTCTATGAACTGTTCTTCCACAGTTTTCTTGTAGTCCCCTTTGGGTACTGGAAGGTGGGTCTAAGGTCTCCTTGGAACCTTCTCTTCTCCAGGCTGAACAACCCCAACTCTCTTAGCCTGTCCTCATAAGGGAGATGCTCCAGCCCTCTGATCATCTTTGTAGCCTCCTCTGGACCCATTCCAACAGCTCCATCTCCTTCTTCTGTTGAGGATTCCAGAACTAGACACAATACTCCAGGTGATGTCTCACAAGAGACTAATAAAGGGGCAATCAAATGTATAAATATATATATAAAAATTGTATATAACTTGATTTTCCCTCTGTGTGTTTCCTCCATGAAGTGAATAATAGTTTGATCTAATCACTGAACGATATTAACTCGTGTTTTCATTTAAATACGACTTTTACAAAAGCACTTTCATTTGTGCAAAGTGGTCTGGATAGAGATGGGGGATTCATTCCAAGGGCTTTAATGGCCATGGGGCTCTCCCGTAGCATGAGATAGACATGTTGTACTTTATGGGTGAAAGAGAAAAAGCAGTTTGATTTTGCTACTTAATTTTTTTGAGTGAAAGAACTACTATACTTTACTGTACTTTATTTTACCCTATATTTATACTGGTTTTTTCTTCTTCCAGCTTTGAATTCATGTTTTCCATGTACTCAAAGCAAGGAGGTGATGTATACAAGTTTCAGCAGCTCCCTGAAGATCATTTTATTCATACATTGAAAAGAGAGCTCTCTTCAAAAGTTTGCATCAGCTGCCAGAAATATCTGTGTTCTCACTAGGTAAAGTTAAGATATTTTCACTTTATCTGACTGGCAATTTAAAAATCAGAATGATTTATAACTACTTCGCTATTTTCCCAAATGGAATTCAAAACCTTGAAGCATAAAACAATAACACTGGGAGAGCGTAATAAGGTTTCCCTGTAACACACCTGAGAGGCAGAAAAAAATTGATATATATACTAAATATCTTAGCTATGGTTTGTTTTGTCTACAAAATGATTTAAATATCTACCTGTTTCATTTAATCATTGCATTGGGTTTCAGTCTTTCTTTCACTCTCTGTTCTCTCTTCTGGAGCACCTTCCATATTAGGACAGGCTGAGAGAGTTGGGCTTCTTCAGCCTGGAGAAGAGAATGCTCTGAGGAGACCTTAGAACCACCTTCTAGTACCTGAAGGGGCTACAGGAAAGCTGTAGAAGGAATGTTCACAAAGGCTTTAGGTGACAGGACAAGGGGTAATGGGTATAAACTGGAGAGGGGCAGATTTAGACTGGACATAAGTAGGAATTTCTTCATGATGAGAGTGATGAGGCCCTGGCCCAGGTTGCCCAGGGAAGCTGTGGCTGCCCCATCCCTGGAGGTGTTCAGTACCAGGTTGGATGAGGCTTGGAGCCCCTGATCTAGTGGGAGGTGTCCCTGCCTATGGCAGAGGGATTGGAACTGGATGATCTTTAGGGACCCTTCCAACCCAAACTATTCTATGACTCTCTAATTCCATGATTCTAATATTTCTTGATGATCTATCAATTTGCTTTATAATTATTTCAGTGTATGTGTATCATTAATGTGTTTTAATTTATCCACCTGTCTACAGCCTGGAATTTCTCTTGAAGAAATTAATTTAGATTCTTACCTGTATTGGAAAACATGGGGTTTGGGTTTCACATGTCGTCTGGCACTCCATTCCATTTAGGAAGGTGGTTCTGCTCGTGCTCTGGGGTGTGAATGATATGTCGTGGTCTATATACTGTCCCCATGTCATAATAATATCAGAATACAGGTTGTCTTCAGTAACAGCCTTGTTAGATGCATGAATAATTTTTCTTGTCACTTCGCGAACCTGGGAAAAGAACTAATTTACCTTGAGTGCCAAGAAGTATTTACTTCTCACAAAGTGATAAACCACTTAAAAGTAGGTGGAAAAAAATGATAAAACAATAAAAAGGTAGGGGGAACAGTGATAAATAATGTTTTCCCTCTCTTCCCTTTAGAATACTTCATGCTGTAGAGTACTTTTAATGTTTTACCTAAGAGCAAAATACAAAAAAACCTCAACAACAAACAGACCTAAGCTCTAACAGATTCTTTTTTCTGTTCAGGAGTGAAGATACCAGCGCGACAAGAAGATTCAAAGATATTTTCAGTTTTTCTGCATATTTGCCAAACGAGCAGTATATCTTTGATCGATATTTTTCCACAGAGTTTTGAAAATCGCACACTTCTTTTAGACCATCTAAAAGTTTTCTCTCTACTTATTCTGTTTTCTGCTCCACTATCACATGGATTCTGCTTGCTGGGTCACCTCAAGTCGCTGTGGATGCACAGAGGCTCCGGGCTGCTCTGTACACAAACGGAGCAGCTTACGCAGCCCAGGAAACAAGCCAGGTTGCAAATACATGGCAGCTGAAAGCTCTGGCAGGCAAGGAGAAGCCAAAATATATTTCTGAGGCGCTTCTGGGAAAACTGGAGAGAGATACAGATGCTCTGAGGGGAAACACACGGAGACATCTATGCTGTGTGTCCAGCCCATGATAACAACCAAGTAAAACTACCAGAGCAAATCATCCACAGTCAGTTTGTAATGATTAGGGTATTATCATTCACGGAGTCCTCCCTCACGCTACAAAATATTCCCTTGCATGCAGCAGCCGACTTAGAAGTCAAGGAATTGAAAGGGCAGAGAATAAAATAGAGTCACAGGTTCTGTAATAAATACAAGGGCTGTGTAATGAATGTATAAGGCAGGTGTGGTTAAACAGAATTGGTAAGGACAAGAGTCAACATGGGACTTGTTAGGAACATCAGGTTTTATATTGAAATAGTCAAGAGCAGAGTCCCATAATGCTTATCAGGAATGCAATTTTTTACACGAGCATTTTCATAGAATCATAGACCAACCAGGTTGGAAGAGACCCATCGGATCATTGAGTCCAACCATTCCTATCAAACACTAAACCAAGTCCCTCAGGACCTCATCCACCCATGCCTTAAACATCTCCAGGGAAGATGAATCAACCACCTCCCTGGGCAACCTATTCCAATGCCCAATTACGCTTTCTGTGAAAAACCTCCTCCTAATCTCTGGCCTAAATCTCCCCTGCTGGAGCTTGAGGCCATAATGGCCATTTTAATGGCTTTGGTGGTCGCAAAGTGCAATGTTTTTTCCTGCAGTTAGTAAGATTTTCTTATTGCTGTTAACGCGCACAGCCCCACTGTCTTCTAATATTTCTTAACACCAATCCTCACGCTTCTGTCTCACCATTACATTATTTGCAGCTTGCTTTTTAAAGCATATAGTTGGATAGTAAAAAAAAAGTATTTAAATGAGGAAAAACACCCATGGCCCTAGTTTCATCCACTCTTCCTTCAAAATAAGCAAACAACCTTGCTGAAGGTCAGATATGACCAGATTTGGTGGTCATGTCGTTTTGTTTTAGTGCCTGTTACTTCACAAACAGGTACCTTAATGAATCTAGAAAGAGGCAGTTTGTACCGTCTACTGGAAATTTACCTGTGTAAATGTCAGGCTTTCATATTTAAGCTCTAAATTTTGCAGCTTAGAGACAATGCTATTTAATTAATAACACAAGTTGCAGCTGACATTAACACTAAATTCTCTTGCTCATCCTTATTAAATATACGTTGGTTAAAACAACAAGACATGGAGTGCATTAAAAGTCAGGTTTCAAAGAAATGATGACAAACCAGAAAGAGTAAATCCAGGACAAATCATTGCACACTGCACTGGGGAATTTTTTACCAAACCTATCATAGAATCAGAGAATCATAGGATCACCAGGTTGGAAGAGACCCATCGGATCATCGAGTCCAACCATTCCTATCAAACACTAAACTGTGTCCCTCAGGACCTCGTCCACCAGTGCCTCAAACACCTCCAGGGAAGGTGAATCAATCACCTCCCTGGGCAGCCTATTCCAATGCCCAAATATATTTTGTTCAAGCTCACCTCTCTAGCAGCTTTACTATTTTTTAAGTTTATGAGCTGCTGAAATCCATAAATATTGCAGTGTCTTCTTAGCTCAGTGTCTAGGTA
This sequence comes from Coccyzus lansbergi, assembly GCA_033558105.1. Lineage (NCBI taxonomy): Eukaryota > Metazoa > Chordata > Aves > Cuculiformes > Coccyzidae > Coccyzus > Coccyzus lansbergi. Next base: position 1,085,113 of record JAUMJK010000508.1, read on the forward strand.
AAAATGAAGTTATGATTTGACAGTAATACTTGTTCAGTTAAGGTAAAATGGTTTATGTGCATGCACACATACACATGTTAGTGCATCTATGTGCTTTATATTTATTTAGTTAACACCCAACCTTGTTTCCCCACCTCCTAGTTTCCTCAATAAAGGCACCATTTTTGAAACAAAGAGTCATAAAATCACTGGAAAGTCTTTCTACCAAAGGTAGCTGGACTCCATTGTATCGGATTCTGGGATCCCATCCCCTAGGCTGGCTGAATCCATCTTCATAGACTGGTGGTAGCCACCTAGCCAGGGCCGTGTTGGATGCTCCCCACCTAGGATGTTCCCTGGGAAAACAAAAAAAGGAAAAACAACCAACACCCCAAAACCAGCAGCAAAACAAAAACTCCTGCACCTCTGAATATATTCTTAATATAAAATAAATTTGTATTTTTAATACATTCAAAGTAAGATTATATTTGCAATGTAAGCTGAATATAACCCATTATAAATACAAAATAATCATCAGCTGCAATGCAATATTCCATTGCAATAAGATATTTATGTAAAGATCTTTGGAAAGAGTGGTGAGGCCCTGGTCCAAGTTTCCCAGGGAAGCTGTGGCTGCCCCATCCTTGGAGGTGTTCAAGGCCAGGCTGGATGGGGCTCTGAGCAGCCTGATCCAGTGGGAGGTGTCCCTGCCCATGGCAGGGTGGGGGAATCTGGATGGGCTTTGAGGTCCCTTCCAGTCTTAATCATTCTATTTATTCTATGATTCTACAAAAGCACATCAAATATTGGTTTGCATGTGTGTCAACATCTCATAGAATCATAGAATCATAGAACAACCAGGTTGGAAGAGACCCATCAGATCATCGAGTCCAACCATTCCTATCAAACACTAAACCGTGTCCCTCAGGACCTCATCCACCCACACCTTAAACACCTCCAGGGAAAGCAAGTCAACCACCTCCCTGGGCAGCCTGTTCCAGTGAAGAATTTTTTCCTTATGTCAAGCCTGACTGACTTGAAAGGATAATAAAGATTATACTACTAATGAATCTCTTAATCATGTTTAGAATGCAAGTTGATTACCTTTTGACATCTCTGATATACTTGCACCCATGGTGTTTTCCTGATAATATCCTCATTTACCGTAAAGTCAGATGTACTTTTAAGTGCCTTTGTTGGCGTCTTTAGAACAGTATTATTTAGCACCATAGCTAGGAAATCAAAATCATAGAATCATAGAACAACCAGGTTGGAAGAGACCCACTGGATCATTGAGTCCAACCATTCCTATCAAACATTAAACCAAGTCCCTCAGCACCTCATCCACCCATCCCTTAAATACCTCCAGGGAAGGTGAATCAACCACTTCACTCGACAGCCTGATCCAGTGCCCAATGACCCTTTCTGTGATTTTTTTTTCCTAATGTCTAAATCTCCCCTGGTGGAGCTTGAGGCCATTCCCTCTTGTCCTGTCCTCTGTCACTTGGGAGAAGAACCCAGCAACCTCCTCTCCACAACCTCCCTTCAGGTAGTTGTAGAGAACAATGAGGTCTCCCCTCAGCCTCCTCTTCTCCAGGCTAAACACCCCCAGCTCTCTCAGATTTTCCTCATAAGGCCTGTTCTCCAGCCCCTTCACCAGCTTCGTTGCTCTTCTCTGGACTCTGAACATTTTTTATGTATTTTTCCTAAGACAACACTTTAGTTTTTTCTTTATTTGGTCGCTTTATTTAGCATGGCTTGTTCAATACATTTCATAATTTTTAAAAATACAGAGACAGTAAAAAAATAAGGAATAAAATGTTTGTGATGTAATGAGTTGACCAATATTATAAGGTAAGCCACAAAGAACCAGAACTATTCCAAGACAACAAGTAGAACTCCGCAGCTTTAAAATGTACATTTTTTTATCTATTGGGACACTAAAGAGGGAACAAATATTTCATTAATACTTCATTGATCTCGAGAACACTGAAGAGGCTCAATTTGCCAAGCTATATGGTACAGTAATACACTTAATTATCCACAATAATTCACACTTGAAGGTTGAAGTATGCTTTAATAAAGCATTCAAATTAGTTACAGTTGATTTGCCTTTATTGAAATTGCATAAAACACTGCACATAGTGTAGTGCTATTTCCCTCAATTAAAAATAATGAAATGTTAATTTAACTGCTTAACCAGTGATTTTTCTCCTGATTGCTTTTATATTTTAGCAGATCACTGGAACATAACTTTCGTAAAACCCTTCTCACATGCCTTTTTATTATTGCATTAAACATGTTAATGTCTTGGTATCTTGCTCGACTTAAAAAGGTTTTTATCCAGGGCAGCTGAAATAATGAGGTTTTGGTACCAAACAGCTTTATAGAGTAGTCAAATTTGATCACTGTACGTTCTGTTTATGGGAAATGGGACTTCTCATTTATTTGTGACATACTGGAATTGCAGAGTTTGGATTTTATTTTAGAATCATAGAATCATAGAACAACCAGGTTGGAAGAGACCCATTGGATCATCGAGTTCAACCATTCCTATCAAACACTAAACCATGTCCCTCAGGACCTCGTCTACCTGTGCCTTGAACACCTCCAGGGAAGGTGAATCAACCACCTCCCTGGGCAGCCTCTGCCAGTGTCCTTTGACCCTCTGTGTGAAAAACTTCCTCCTAATCTCCAGCCTAAATCTCCCCTGGTGGAGCTTGAGGCCATTCTCTCTTGTCCTGTCCCCTGTCACTTGGGAGAAGAGCCCAACTCCCTCCTCTCTACAACCTCCTTTCAGGTAGTTGTAGAGAGTAATAAGGTCTCCTCTCAGCCTCCTAGCCTCCTTTTGGAGGAATCTGGATTTTTAAGATGCAGTTCACTATCCAAATTTCTGTCTTTTGAATGTTATTTCAACATCCTGCCTAGTTTCAGGGAGAAAGAATGAATGCCAGATGGCAATTTAATAATTGTGTTTTATCAGCTTTTACAACGCTCTGAGCTGCCACAGACATAACTTCTGGAAAACATGGAAAACGTGTGAAATACGATCCTGCCACTAAACTGAGTAACTATACAGAATCATTTAGGTTGGAAAAGACCTTTAAGGTCGTTAAACACAACCATTAACCCCAAACTGCCAAGTCCACCACTAAAACATGTCCCTAAGTGCCACTTCTATGTTCCCTTTAAACACCTCCATGGATGGTGACCCCATCACTTCCTTGGGCAGGTTGTAGCAATCCTTGATGACCTTTTCAGTGAAGTAATATTTCCTAACACCTAACCTAAATCTCCCTTGGTGCAACTTGAGGCCATATCCTCTCATCCTATCACTACACTCAGCTAATTGTAGACAGCAATGAAGTCTCCCCTCAACCTCCTTTTCTCTAGACTAGACAGCCCCAGTTTCTTCAGCTGATTCTCATAAGAATGGAAATAAAGGAACTATCCTAAAGGAAACATCTTAATTCCTTTTAATAGCCAATGAATTCAATCAGGACTAGTCATTCTTTGCACTAGGCACAGGTGGATGAGGTCCTGACAGACATAGTTTAGTGTTTGATAGGAATGGTTGGACTCGATGATCCGATGAGTCTCTTCCAACCTGGTGATTCTATGATTCTATGAGTCTATGATAGATGAGTGCTAGTTAGTTGAGATGAAAAATGGGGAAAAAAACCCAAACCACAGTTATCTGGACATGCCTTGTCTCCTTTATTATTAATCTTAAAACAATATTGTATATTTATTTTGCTTATTTACTTTATTAAATTTACTTTGCTCATCTACACATATGCCTTCAGGCAGAAAAGAAGAATAAAATTTCTTGATATCTTTTTCTAGTAAATGTGGATAATGACAATTCTGGGAACATCTGATATCACATGGATATTCTCCGTGGAAGGCCATGTTTCTGTCATTTTATTATATCTTTCTTCTTAGAAGTTCACATTAAAACAGTAATCTCAGTGCTGCGGAATAAATACTATCTAGTTTGTTCCAAACATGTGAACTGCTGAAGTAAAATATCCATAAAGAAAGTCCATGCCCACTTTTAAATAGGTTTCAATAGATTTTTTTTTGCTTCTAGGTCAACAATTATTTCCACTGTGAATTTTGTTTTCATGTTTCACCTATGAAATGTCGCATTTTCTGAGCTACAGCACAGCTGCAAGTTCTACTGGGTGACTAACAATATAAACACAGCAGAGGTCCTGGTATGTTTTCTAATCCAAAGTGGCAGCTGTAAGGCAAGGAAAAATCTAGGCTGATACTTTGTTTAATGTCTGAAGTCCTTGAAGGTGGCTTATGCAATAAATTTTTTTGCATGTAGTATAATGATCTTTTTAAGCTGATGCATTTCAGTGAAGCTTGAGGTATTTTAAGGGGCTCACAAAGTTTTAGATGAAGTTCAAATCTAACCTGCTGGTTTCAAAGTCTTTGATTTTGGTGGTTTATTCTGTTTCATAGAATCATATAATCACCAGGTTGGAAGAGACCCATCGGATCATCGAGTCCAACCATTCCTATCAAACACTAAACCATGTCCCTCAGCACCTCATCCACCCTTGCCTTAAACACCTCCAGGGAAGGTGACTCAACCACTTCCCTGGGCAGCCTATTCCAATGCCCAATGACTCTTTCCTTACTCTTTTACAGATATTTAAAGCAACAAGTCGAAAATACCACCACATGGGAATGATGGATTTGAACACCTATTTGGTGCAAGCATAGAAGTCTACAGAGTAGAACATGATGACTACAGACCCAAGAGACTCAATGGAGCATATTTAACCCATTGAACTTTAGAAACCAGAATGAAATTGACAGCCGAATGAACATGAAACTGACAGCCGACTGAACATGAGCCAGCAGTGTGCCCAGGTGGCCAAGAAGGCCAATGGCATCCTGGCTTGGATCAGAAATGGTGTGACCAGCAGGGCCAGGGAGGTTATTCTCGCTTTGTATTCCACACTGGTGAGGCCGCTCCTTGAATTCTGTGCTCAGTTCTGGGCCCCTCAGCACAAGAAGGATGTTGAGGCTCTGGAGTGAGTCCAGAGAAGAGCAACAAAGCTGGTGAAGGGGCTGGAGAAGAGTCCTTATGAGAATGGCTGAGAGAGCTGGGGGTGTTTATGCTGGAGAAGAGGAGGCTGAGAGGAGACCTCGTTGCTCTCTACAACTACCTGAGGGGAGATTGTGGAGAGGAGGGAGCTGGGCTCTTCTCCCAAGTGCCAGGGGACAGGACAAGAGGGAATGGCCTCAAGCTCCACCAGGGGACATTTAGGCTAGAGATTAGGAGGAAGTTTTTCATGGCAAGCGTCATTGGGCACTAGCAGAGCCTGCCCTTGGAATGCGTTGACTCACCTTCCCTGGAGGGTTTTAAGGGACAGGTGGATGAGGTGCTGAGGGACATGGTTTAGTGTTTGATAGGAATGGTTGGACTCGATGATCCTATGGGTCTCTTCCAACCTGGTGATTCTATGATTCTATGAAATGCCTGTACACGTCCTAGAGTTGGCAGAGCCACTGAAGAGAAAAAGATGTTTTACCTTACACAGCAGTGTGCCTCTCTCTGTCTCTGGAGAGAAGGGCTACAGCAGCCATACCTACAAATTAAGAACTTCAGTCACGTGCCTATGTTCAGCTGCATGAATTGTGTCCAGTGTGTTTAAGCCTGATGGAGTTGTCAGTGCAAATATTCTATTAGCTGGTAGTTCAGATTCCAAGTAACTCTGTAATTGCCTGAGGGAAATTATGGATATCGACGTAGTTAGATTTATAACATCGATGCATACCACGTAACATCCTTTCAACAGAAAGCTTATCAGGCATGTTCCTGGCAAATGACTTGCAGTTTGGCAAAACACAGATCCGTCTCATGAAAACAGATTTATTGAATAATAAAACTGCAGGATTTTCTGCTATTCATTCACCAAGATGCAGAGTACCTTAACCTGTGCAACACTAATGGCCTTACATTTACAGTTCCGTAGCCCTTCACTTGTAATTCTACATTCTTTTCATAGAATCATAGAATCATAGAACAACCAGGTTGGAAGAGTCCCATCGGATCATTAAGTCCAACCACTCCTATCAAACAGCATCTATCACACATTGGATGGTTTCATGTCCTAGCACTGAGCCAAATGCTCTCTTTTATCAGAGACTCCCCTCCCCCAAATTAGTTATGAATACTTAAGCCCCAGTCCTTTTCGTACTTTACACATACTTATTTACTTGAAGTATACTCTGACACCTAGTGCTATCGCCTCCAGCAAAGCCTTCTGTTTTAAATCAAAGTTGTTAAATTGCTCTACACAGAAAGAAAGAAGTTGAACTCACACTGAAATTTCATTTCTAGTGTTTCAGCTAATAGGGTTTAATGTCAGGGCTCTCCTTTTGGAAATAAAACTGGTCCCAGTCCAGTAAGCCTTACAGGAACAGATGGAGCCAAAGGCCTTAAAGTAAGCATAGGTCTTTTGATTGACTTGTCTTGGCTCCAAGCAAGGGAATTTACAAGGCAAATGCAGAGAAATGCCTGAGGTTCCCCAAAATATGAGTATTCAAGGGCATGATGGTACAGGTACACATTAGAGTAGTCACCTTCCTCATTTTATAGGATGGGCCACGTTACAGTATTTAATATGAATAGTTTTGAGAGGTCATTTGTGACCTTTTGTGACCTTCTACCTATGTTTCCAAAGACTATTGAGTATATCACAGAATCATAGAAGCACCAAGTTGGAAAACACCTTTGAGATCATCAAGCTCAACTGTACCTGTCCACTACTAAATCATATCCCTAAGCACTTCATCTACCTCTTTTTTAAATATTTCCAGGGATGGGGACTCAATCACCCCACTGGGCAGCCTCTGCCAGTGCTCGAGAACTCTTTTAATAAAGACGTTTTTCCTAAGTGTTCAGTCTGAACCTCCCCGGGTAGAGCTTGAGGTCATTCCCTCTCGTCCCATCACCTGTCACTTGGGAGAAGAGACCAACACCCATGACTCTACAACATCCTTTCAGGCATTTGTAGACAGTGATAAGGTCTCCCCTCAGTTTATTTTTCTCCAGGCTAAACAAGCCCAGATCCCTCATCTACTCCTCATTAGACTTGTTTTCAATCTTCATTGCCCTTCTCTGGACATACTCCAGAACCTCAGTATCTTTCTTGTAGTGAGGGGCTTCATACTCAAAAGGACTCTTATTCTTAGTTTTACACCCTCATTACATTGGAGGATTCTGAAAATCCATAGTTACACCCATAACGTTGAGGTCTGCAGGAAACAATTACCACACATATTAGGTAACAAGTAGATAATAGTAGCAAATAGTAGTTGTTCAAATGGTGACTAAGCATATATTTATATAAGTATATAGATATATAAGGATAAATACATCACCCATGATTTTCAGATGCATGCTTGCTAAATGTTAAGCATATGGGAAAACACGAAAAGGAGAAGCTACTTGATGAGCTACGGCTGAGAGAGCTGGGGGTGTTTAGCCTGGAGAAGAGGAGGCTGAGAGGAGACCCCATTGCTCTCTACAACTATCTGAAAGGAGGATATAGAGAGGAGGGAGCTGGGCTCTTCTCCCAAGTGACAGGGGACAGGACAAGAGGGAATGGCCTCAAGCTCCGCCAGGGGAGATTTAGACTTGAGATTAGGAGGAAGTTTTTCATGGAAAGGGTCATTGGGCATTGGAATAGGCCGCCCAGGGAGGTGGTTGATTCACCTTCCCTGGAGGTGTTTAAGGCACAGGTGGTCAAGGTGCTAAGGGATGTGGTTTAGTGTTTGATAGGAACGGTTGGACTCAATGATCCAGTGGATCTCTTCCAACCTGGTTGTTCTATGATTCTATGATTCTTATTGCTCCTCGTGAAGTAATTGCATTTTTCTGCTCAATATCAATTTATCCAATTCATTCAAAAATAAATGCTGGGTTCGAACTCAGCCTGTCTATTTTATATAGAAAAAGATATCTACTGGGCATGTTTTAGAGATTGGTGGGAATGGTTGGACTCGATGATCCAGTGGGTCTCTTCCAACCTGGTGATTCTATGATTCTACTGAATCAGTCCTCTCTGAATTTAAAGTTTCTTAAATAATCTAAGAGAACTTCATACAGGGAGGCACTCCACCAAAATTAGAATACCAAAGTTTAGATGAAGAATTTCTTTCTCTGCGAGCTTCCAGAGGCACCTCGTTTACAGCCTTGTTGATGCCCAAATAGTAAACATAGTTTCTTGCGTTTAAAGAATAAGGAAGACTTTTCAGGGCATAATTCTTATCATACATACCTGTTATTGCAGGCACCGGTGATGAGTCGATATTTGTCAGTAAAGCAATTGTTTGGACATTTTGGTGGTAACATATGAGGCAGGCATCCAGAAATATTAGCAATCATGATGAGCAGATCGGCTGATGAAAGGTCTGAAAGGAAAAACACAAAAAAATTGCTCTATTGTCCTGTAGATGGTACAAGAGAAAAGGCATTAATGTCAGCTACGACTACAGCATTCATTCTCTTCTTCCAAGGAAAGGTTACTTCACACTGCAGAAGGCAGTCTCAGGGACTTAGAGGACATAGAGGGTGAAACGGAAGAGCTGGTTTTGTTATCCAGTTCTTAGACAATGAGCAGTCCAGACACAGATGAGAACTGAGACTGACCTGCTCCTTTTTTGCCTTCTTAAATCTGGTTTTCACTTCCTTCCCTCCCTGTATTTTAATCATATTGCTTGGGCAGTCCCTGTGCTGACAACAAAGGTGTAAAAAATTCCATTTGAGAACAGAAGGAGAAAAATGTGGGACAGGAAAGATGCAGAAATTTAAAGACATTACAGCTGACTGTACAGCTACTACAAAACCTATTTATCTTCCATTAAAATTATTTCAGTATTGAAAATTAACAAGAGTTTTCAGCACTTTTACTATGATTTAGAAATTGGAATTCTTTTGTAACTGGTCCAGAAGGAAGATAATTGCATCTGTGTGTCTGCATATATGTAAATACGTGTACACACACCTACGTATATTTTTAGTTTTACAAATGTCCTAGTAGCTTTGTGAGTCAGATGTTTCTGCAAGGAAAACGAACAGACAACAACAACAACCGAAAAGCCCTATGGACTTTTCTGTTTTTCTACAGCACTCTTAATGCTTCTATAACTTGAAAAATAATGTTAAGTTATAACACTAAGACAGAGAATAAAGATTATAATATATATATATAATATTATTTATATAATTTTCACCTTCCCTGGAGGTGTTTAAGGCACAGGTTGATGAGGTCCTGAGGAACATGGTTTAGTGTTTGATGGGAATGGTTGGACTTGATGATCCAGTGGGTCTCTGCCAACCTGGTTGTTCTATGATTCTATGATTCTATAATGCTCCAATTCATGATGCTCTACATGGCAGAATTAAATTATAGACAAAAGCAAATGTTTCTGAATTTTTAAGCCTTCCAGTTACCAAACTGATTCCTCTAAATTCATCTCTAATTAACAGCAACAAGGCTTTTACTTTACTTAGACCATTATGAATTGTTGAACTTTCTGGATTATAGAATCATAGAATAACCAGGTTGGAAGAGACCCACTGGATCATCAAGTCCAACCATCTCTCCTACTTTCTCCTTCTAAAAAATCAGTTACAACAGAAACACAGTGTAAATGAATGTGTAACAGCATTGCTTTATAAAGCTAGTTTGGGAAATAAGAAGGTATTTTCTTAAAAAAGGGATATTAATAAGGCCATCAATGTAGCCAGAGGATGTATATTTGGAAATGACAGTGATTTAGAATAGAATCATAGAATCATAGAACAACCAGGTTGGAAGAGACCCACTGGATCATCAAGTCCAACCATTCCCATCAAACACTAAACCATGTCCCTCAGCACGTCGTCCACCCGTCCCTTAAACACTCCCAGGAAAGGTGAATCAACCACCTCCCTGGGAATCCTGTTCCAGTACCCAATGACCCTTTCCATGGTTTTCTTTTCCTAATCTCCAGCCTAAACCCCCCCTGGTGGAGCTTGAGGCCATTCCCTCTCGTCCTGTCCTCTGTCACTTGGGAGAAGAGCCCAGCTCCCTCCTCTCTACAACCTCCTTTCAGGTAGTTGTAGGGAGCAATGAGGTCTCCTCTCAGCCTCCTCTTCTCCAGGATAAACACCCCCAGCTCTCTCAGCTGTTCCTCATAAGGCCTGTTCACCAACCCCTTCACCACTTAGTGTGATAGAAACCATATTATTTTATTTGTAGACTCTAAGCCCCAGAAGCACTAAAATCCAAAGTACCGGGAAGATAGATATTTCACTGGTTATAAGAAGCTCCCAACAGTGAGGATGTCCATGCTGGTTTATAGGCAATACAAAGTTACAGTCATGAGTTCACATGATACCAAGAGTGAGGTGGTGTTCTCCTCAACTGTAGGAGCAGAGTCCACACTCCAGCAAAGAAAAAGGCAAAATTATTCTGCTGTGAGAATAGTTGCTGTTTTTAAAAACAAAACAGAGTGCGTCCTGGCCCCAGGGGGCAGATAAAACAGTTACTCTTGCTGAAGGTAAAATAAAAGTGGTGCTAACCCAACTTTAGTCTAAAAGACAACATTCAGGAAATCAATACTGGGTTTTGCTTATTTCAGTATACTATTTTTTTTACCACTTGGGTGCAAGGAACGTTTATGCTTCTGGCAAACTTCTTGTTTCAGAACTTGAATTGACATTTCCATTCGTTCAGCTGCTTGGGAAATATCTTGACTCTCTCTTTCAGGAAATTTTGAGAAAGCCAGCAGCATGGTAGGAGTTGCCATTCCATTTGCTTGGATATTTCTGTAATTGAGATAAAATACAGAATGATTTTAATGTATAAGTATTTATCTCTGCAGGATATGTTCCAAGTTTTTTTTTTTTTTTTTTTTGATTGAAAGTTATGGTGAGGAAGTAGAGAGAAAGACTAATTTGAGACCTTGTTCTGCATGGAAAATTCTGGAATGAAATTGGAATTTCCCTTCTGTGTGACACACAGAACATTTTAAGCTTGTGAGAAGTCGTCAGGGTGAGAAATTTCAGATGGACAGAGCCTGCAGAACAAAATATCTAGGAAGGCCTTGTGCAGGATAGTTACAATATGTGACTCCCACTGTGGACACATCTAAATGAATAGGATTTGCTTTCATGAACATTTAATATATGATCATAGAATCATAGAACAACCAGGTTGGAAGAGACCCACCGGATCATCAAGTCCAACCATTCCTATCAAACACTAAACCATGTCCCTCAGGACCTCGTCTACCTGTCCCTTAAACACCTCCAGGGAAGGTGAATCAATCACCTCCCTGGGCAGCCTCTGAGAGTGCCCAATGACCCTTTCTGTGAAAAACTTCCTCCTAATCTCTAGCCTAAATCTCCCCTGGTGGAGCTTGAGACCATTCCCTCTTGTCCTGTCCCCTGTCACTTGGGAGAAGAGCCCAGCTCCCTCCTCTCTATAACCTCCTTTCAGGTAGTTGTAGAGAGCAATGAGGTCTCCCCTCAGCCTCCTCTTCTCCAGGCTAAACACCCCCAGCTCTCTCAGATGCTCCTCATAGGACCTGTTCTCCAGCCCCTTCACCAGCTTCGTTGCTCTTGTCCGGACTTGCTCCAGAACCTCAACATCCTTCTTGTGCTGAGGGATCCACAATTGAACACAGGATTCAAGGAGCGGCCTCGCCAGTGCTGAGTACAGAGGGAGAATAACCTCCCTGGCCCTGCTGGTCACACCATTTCTGATCCAAGCCAGGATGCCATTGGCCTTCTTGGCCACCTGAGCACACTGCTGGTTCATGTTCAGTCATGTTCAGTCAATTCAATATTGTGCATTGTTCAAATAAACCTTATATAAACAGTAAACATCTCTGTATAAATGAGTTAATTAAGAGGAATTATACAAATTAGCTAGGTGCTAAGAATAAAAAATAACACCTCTCTCCAAATTCCCCCCAAACTGGACCATCAACGCCCTTAAGGGTAAGATATGTTCCATATTAAGATATTTTCTATCTTTTCCCTAATCTCACAGATGCTGTAAGATTATCACAGCAGCTGTTAGTTTGCCACCGTTCCTTTCCCCCTGCCAATATTTGATGTATGCATTCCAGTTCTTACCCGCACACTTAAATCATAGAATCATAGAACAACCAGGTTGGAAGAGACCCATCAGGTCGTCGAGTCCAACCGTTCCTATCAAACGCTATACCCTGAGTGAGTTACAAACTGTCTCAATATTTTATAATGAAGAAACAGCCTTATAAATCTAATAGAATGACCCATGACAATATCATTATTAGGAATTTGGAATCAGACATGAATTATCTTTCATAGATGCTTAAGACCATAAGCCCTAGTGCAGACCATGGTGTTTGGACTGAAGGTTCTTTATGCTTGCCAGGCTCCCACTTACTCAGCCTCATTAGAGCTCGTACTAATAACATATGCTCATAAAAAACTCCACCAAATCCCTGAAAAAAATCTCCAGAGTATGAGCCACTCTTTCCCTTTCACTTTCAGATACTTTGAGTCTGAGGTTTCTTTCTGTCCTAAATAAATATATTTATAGCATATGATGTTTAATGATGTCTGGTCTGAATGAATGCCTTAGATATTTGTCACCAGCAGGAGATGTCTCAAAGCAGTGTCATTTTGCAGAATATGAAATGATAAAGTTATAAAATCACCAAGAATATTTCTCCTTCCCTGAAACATGTATGTACTGATCATGCTTATTTGCTTTCTGCTAGTATAACTTATCTGGAATGCTGGAAATAATTTGGTGATCCCATGATGGTCCCTTCTTTAGATGCTCTTGTTGACTTGGCATAGACCAGGGCCAATAGAAAAAGCATTTTAAATTTTGGGGTTTAGAGTTTATGTTCCTTAAAAACATGAGAAAATGTGGTTCCAATACAGTATACACTAAATAAGAGTAATTTTACCAGAATGAAGAGGGTGAGAAATATCATTAATCTCCTCTTAAGGCTTGAATATTTTAAGACTGTCATCTGCACTTTGTAAGTTGTTAAGAAGGAGGAGAGGGACCTGGGGGTGTTGGTTGACAGTGATTGAACATGAGCCAGCAGTGTGCCCAGGTGGCCAAGAAGGCCAATGGCATCTTGACTTGGATCAGAAACGGTGTGACCAGCAGGTCCAGGGAGGTGATTCTCCCCTGTACTCAGCACTGGTGAGGCTGCTCCTCGAATCCTGTGTTCAGTTGTGGGCCCCTCACCACAAAAAGGATGTTGAGGTTCTGGGGAGGGTCCAGAGAACAGTAAGAAAGCTGGTGAGGGGTCTGGAGAAGAGGCCTTATGAGGAGCGGCTGAGAGAGTTGGGGGTGTTTATCCTGGAGAAGAGGAGGCTGAGAGGAGACCCCATTGCTCTCTACAACTATCTGAAAGGAGGATATAGAGAGGAGGGAACTGGTCTCTTCTCCCAAGTGACAGGGGACAGGACGAGAGGCAATGGCCTCAAGTTCTACCAGGGGAGGTTTAAGTTGGACATTAGGAAGAAGCTTTTCACAGAAAGGGTCATTGGGCACTCTCAGAGGCTGGCCAGGGCGGTGGTTGATTCACCTTCCCTGGAGGTATTTAAGGCACGGGTAGACGATGTGCTGAGGGACATGGTTTAGTGTTTGACAGGAATGGTTGGACTCAATGATCCAGTGCGTCTCTTCCAACCTGGTTGTTCTATGATTCTATGAACACAATAATCTGTTATTTTAACACAATGTATTAAAATACGTTCAGAAATTTCAATCATTTCTTTATTTAAATAGGCTGAGGAAACCTCTTGCATTTGTATTAGAATTGTACTTACCATCAATTTATTAGAGTGAGTTTGAATGGGAGTCTAAAAGTATATCGTATCTAAAACTTCCTCAAACCAAATAGCTAGCACCACCTAACCTACCAATATAATTCAGATCTCTCAGAAATAACTACTTCCTCAGTCCTTTTGATTGAGTTACAAAGTTCTACCAGGACAAATTTGTGATCATTAGGAGCTGTATGCAATGAGCCATAGGATGATAAAAGAGATGAGAGGCGTCCCTGCCCATGGCATGGAGATTGAAACCAGATGATCGTTAAGGTCTCTTCCAATCCAAACTAGTCTATGATTCTTTGAGTCTACAGGACCTTAATACCTGGGAAGTAATTTTTAACCCAACTAGTAATTTCTAACACAACTAATTTTCTAAGACTCAAAAAAACATCCAGGAATTTGAGTAATGATTTTAAATAGCTGAGGTGAAGAATTGTTCCTGTCCATTTTAATGAAAATTCAAGGTCAAGCTGAGCTCTCAGGAGGAGTCCAGTTATTTTGATTCAGTTTACAGTTCAAACACTCAGATTATGAATTCAGCAAACATCGGGTTGGACTATTGTACGTGGAACAACTAAGAGTTTTCGCATTCTAACTTGAAAAAGGAGCTGCCTTTTCATCTAGGAACTGGCTTTTCAGTCTCAAAGAGAGCACTGAGCTCATCTATATTGCACTGCAGTTTCCTTCGACTGGTTCTAAGCCAAAGTAAAATGAGTTTTCACAGTAATGTGACCTCCATAACTTCCAGAAGCTTAAATGTGTTGTCACACGCATTTCTTTCTTGTTTTTAGCTTATGTGATGGCCAAAACTTTCATTCAAGTTTACAGTGTTCTTAAATTTACGGAGGAAAGACGCTTTAGTAGTTTTAAACTGACATGAAAATGCAGAAGCATTTAACTAAATATATTCACTCCTTAGTATAATGATCAGATGAGAAAATAGGCTTCTGTACTTTAGAAATGACTTGGACTAACATCTAAGAGGCAGGTGTGGAGTGCACTTACAAACCTATATTAAAACAGGAAGAAACCTTAATGATATTTCTAATTCTCACTGCCCCACTTAATTGGACCGAAATGAGCTGACTTAGATGAAAGCCCACAAGAGAAATACAATTTTCACTTCCGACAATGATCAGTTCTAAATTGAGAGACCAAGTATTTTATACCACTTAGCATTACAGCACGAGATAGACTTATGAGACAGACTCCTAAGGCAGATGTTGAACATGGAACAGGAAAGATCTGCCTCAGTGGTGACACTAAAGCACATTTTTCAATGCTCTGCTGACAGCTTGAGCCTTCGACTGCTTCCAGGATTAACCCCAAATGTATGCAAAGCAACTGTGATTCTGCTCTGTAAAGCTTAGGTGATATATTCCAAATATTGGAGAGAATTTAATTTTTATGGCCTAGAAATCTAGTCCTATCTACAGAGAAAACTCACATTTAGTCATCCCAAGTAATTTTCATCATTCCTGGAAAGGGATCATTCTTGTAAATAACTTAAGCACAAAGGAGGTTTCCTTGAGTTGTTCACTGCCCACAGTTCAAGATAAATGTTTTATTTCCTTTCCCTTGTCCTTTTATTACATCTGTTTCACATGGAGAGGGAAATGCGAAATTCACTTCAACAGATCCATTTAAGGCAATAGGATTTTATCACTAATGACATAGGAGTAGTCCCTATCTGCCTCTGCACTGGAAAACTCATAGACAATGTTCAAAAATATGTAAAGCTCTTAAAATTATGAAGTCACATCTTAATGAAATATAATGTGTTACTTAGATAAGAAAACCATCCATATTTATTTTCACATTTCTTATTTATCTCATATTTTAACTTGTGGTGATGATGCACAAGGTTATATCAGTTCAGATGATCATAAACATAACCTTTCACTGTATGTTATCTCAAAGAAAGACATTGATCTCAAAATTCTCTATTATGAAAGATTTCCTCCTGAACAGATTCTTCACATTTTCTTTTTTTTTTTTTTTTTTTTTTCTTTACCTTTTTGGTGAATAATGTGCAGCATAATCCACCAGATTAGAGCCTTTCTGGATAGCCTTAGAAATGCAGTTATCTTCCATTTCTTCTCAACAGGGAAAAAATAAAAAAGAAAGGAAGATTAATATGTCAATCATTACCATACTTTTTCAACTATTTACATTTCAAAAATATACAAATTTGTAATATTAAAATTTATGTAATTTTCCCCCATTCAAATGATCCCGTATTTTAGTGTTCCTAAAACATATGTTGTGGCTTCTGACCTTTCTGAAAGAAGGGATAGTAAATCAATTCTTCAATGTGCAAGAATTAGAATTATACAATCATAGAATCCCTAGGTTGGAAAAGACCTCTGAGATCAACAAGCTCAACAGTACATGTCCACTAGTAAACTATATCACTGAACACTTCATCTCCCCATCTTTTAAATCACTCCATGGATGGGGACTCTAGCACCTCCCTGGGCAGCCTCTGCCAGTACCTGAGAACCGTTTTTGTGAAGAAGTTTTTCCTGCTATCTAATCTGAACCTGTCCTGGTGCAGCTTGAGGCCATTCCCTCTTGTTCTATTACCTGTTGATTGGGAGAAGAGACCAACACCCACCATGTTACAACCTCCTTTCAGGCAGTTGTAGACAGTGATAAGGTCTCCCTTCAGCCTCCTCTTCTCCAGGCTAAACAACCCCTACTCCCTCAGCTGTTTTTCATAAGATTTGTCCTCTAGAACACAGAATCATAGAAGACTTGAAGACTTTGTCTTTCCTTCTGTTTCTTCCAGTACCAGTCCAGTTGTGCATGAGTTATATAGTTTGAAATCTAATTGATTGAACGGACCTGCATTGTATTCTGTCTATGTGATAGACATGAACCCTGTGTTCAGTTGTGGGCCCCTCAGCACAAGAAGGATGTTGAGGCTCTGGAGAGAGTCCAGAGAAGAGCAATGAAGCTGGTGAAGGGGCTGGAGAACAGGTCTTATGAGGAACGTCTGAGAGAGCTAGGGGTGTTTATCCTGGAGAAGAGGAGGCTGAGGGGAGACCTCATTGCTCTCTGCAATTACCTGAAAGGAGGTTGTAGAGAGGAGGGAGCTGGGCTCTTCTCCCAAGTGACAGGGGACAGGACGAGAGGGAATGGCCTCAAGCTCCACCAGGGGAGGTTCAGGCTTGACATAAGGAAAAAAATTTTCAGAGAAAGGGTGATTGGTCTCTGGCAGAGGCTGCCCAGGGAGGTGGTCGATTCACCTTCCCTGGAGGTGTTTAAGGGTCAGGTGGACAAGGCCCTGAGGGACATGGTTTAGAGACCGGTAGGAATGATTTTCTTCCAGCCTGGTGATTTTATGATTGTTCTTCTCAGGCTTCATATTTATTTTGCACTGAGCCGTCCTTGGATTGCTAGACAAATCCAAGCCTCCCTCACGTGCTGATCTGAGCCATGTGAAGAATACAAATGCACATGCAGGCATGATTAACACATTTTTATCAAACACATAGGGTTTTTTTAATGTGTTTTATCAAACACATAGTGTTTGATAGGAGTGGTTGGACTCGATGATCTGATGGGTCTCTTCCAACCTGGTGATTCTATGATTCTATGATATGATTCTATTTTAAGGCCCTCTGGGATATGACCAATGCTTGAAAGCCCTATTGTCATTTCTCCACTCGTGTTTGACAGAAAGACACACGTAAACCTTCAGCTCTGCTATAGTGGATAGTGCTATCATGGAACATAGATCACTTCTCTCTTGTGGAGATCTAGCTCTATACTAACTGAACTAGTCATATTTAAAATCCAGTTATTCCATTTCAATCTATATAATTTGATGTTGCCCATTTTTTCTTAGAAATTCAATCATGAATAATAATAGTTTGCTGGCAATCACTTATGTATAATTGATCATCATTTATGTGCACTGTAATTTTAAGTGACATTTTAACTGTAGTCCATGTTGTGCTGCTTTTGTGATCTATTTTTTCAAGAGGCTGCTCAGCTAAAGGGAAAATAATGTGCTCTGAAGATTAAGCTTTCTTAGGCGAAATTATCCTTCAGTTGAGTCAAGATAACCTCATCCTCTAAGTCTAGAAGTAGTTATCTTTTTCATCTCTGTATATAGGTGGAATGTTCACTGATTAATTTAATATTATTCAGATTTCTGTTACATGTGAAAATGTTTCTGAGACTATTTTAACAAGAATCTTTATAGGCCTTATAAGGACAAATTATTTTAGAATTTAATATTGCGTGATTTTGAGCTACTTTTACAGAGTTTACCTCTGAGAAATATATCATGCTCAAAGTATTGGTCATCATTTGGTATTGATTCCTCTTGTGATCTAGAAGAGAAGATCCAGTGGCTACACTTGAATCCTGTTTTCTCTCTTCTTTTTCTATTGATGCATATGATTTTTTGTATCATCTAGATACTGACAAAAATGTGATTCTTGAAGTAAAAATCATTATTTTGTATTGTTCCTATCAGAACAAAGGACAGTAAAAAACCTCAGACATAAACATTCCACCTATTCAATTTGGTCACAGTCCATGTATATCCATTTTGTATTAACTAGCATATAAAGTAACCTCATTTTAGACCATATCTTTCTGAATAATTAGCTTGGAAGCTCCAAGTAGAAAGTCCACTAGTCCACTATGGAAAATAAATCTGATTCCATGTTTCATAACGATGGCTCAAAAAAGTTTTCCCATCTGAATTAATGGCTTGGGAGTGGTTCAGTTTTTTGTTTTCTTTTTTTTTTCCTTATTTTTTCATATATACCTTTGTTTTGTTTGCACTAAATTGAAGTGAAAACTTTCCTAAGGACTTACCCTTCTGAGTCATAGCTACAGCCTTGTATTTAACTGAAAGAACATAAAGAATGAAATCCTATTTTTTCTTCATGTCTGTCCTCTTTAATGTAAAATCAGTCTCTGCAGAAGTCTCTTAAACTTCAATCTAGTATCTGTTATATTACTACTCTATGGGATCTAACTGATTTAGATTGAACAGATGCAAATAAAATAACTCTGATGTTTAAAATGGTAAGAGATGCTTTAAAAGCTCATGTATCCAGAGGTTGGCAGCAGAGAACCGACCCACAGGACACTTGCCCCCTCGTGGATCAGCAGCAAGAATCACAGAATCATAGAATCACCAGGTTGGAAGAGACCCACCGGATCATCAAGTCCAATCATTCCTATCAAATCCAGGTGGGACATTTTATATCACCTGACTCCAGCCCATGATGACCAGTGGGATCAGTGCTGTTTAGTATTTTCATCAGTGATATTGACAGTGAGATTGAGTGCACCCTCAGCAAATTTGCAGATGACACCAAGCTGAGTGGTGCAGCTGTCACACCTGAAGGATGAGATGCCACCCAGAGGGACCTGGAGAAGTTGTAGAAATGGAGCTGTGAGAACTTCATGAGGTTCAACAAGGCCAAGTGCAAGGTCCTACACCTGGGTCTGGGCAATCCATGGTTTCAGTACAGGATGGGGGCTGATGTGATTGAGAGCAGTTCTGAAGAGAAGGACATGAGGTGCTGAGTGATGAGAAGCTTCACATGATCTGACAATCTGCTCTCACAGCCCAGAAGGCAAACCCTGTCCTGGGCTGTATCAACAGAAGTGTGCCCAGTAGGGCGAGGGAGGGGATTCCAACCCTCTATTCCACTCTAGTGAGACCTCAACTGGAGTATTGTGTCCACTTCTGGAATCCTCAACAAATGAAGGAGGTGGAGCTGTTGGAATGGGTGCAGGGGAGGCTACAAGGATGATGTGAGGGCTGAAGCACCTCCCATACGAGGACAGGCTGAGAGAGTTGGGGCTGTTCAGCCTGGAGAAGAGAAGGCTTCGAGGAGACCTTATACTGACCTTCTAGTACTGAAAGGGGCTCCTTGTTACAAGGGCATGGAGTGACAGAATGAGAGGGAATGGCTATAAATTGGAGAGGGACAGATTTCGACTAGACACAAGGAGCGATTTCTTCACAGTGAAGATGGAGAGGTCCTGGTCCGGATTGCCTAGGGAAGTTATTGCTGCCCCATCCCTGGAGGGGTTCAAAACCAGGCTGGATGGAGCTTTGATCCCCCCTGATCCAGTGGGAGGTGACCCTGCCCATGGCAGGGGGTTGGAACTGGATGATCTTCAATGTCCCTTCCAACCAAAACCATTCCACACTACTACAATTCTATTCTATGACTGAACATAGCAACTGGTAATCTAGGAAAGAAACCCAGACATCATTTTGTAAACATGTCACCTGACATATGAATGTCACTAAGTCAGTCATATCACTCCTATTTCAAAGAATCATAGGATCGTAGAATCATAGAATCACCAGGTTGGAAGAGACCCATTGGATCATCGAGTCCAACCATCCCCATCAAACACTAAAGCATGTCCCTCAGGATCTCATCTACCCATGCCTTAAACACCTCCAGGGAAGGTGAATCAACCACCTCCATGGGCAACCTCTGCCAGTGCCTTATGACCCTTTGTGTGAAAAACTTCCACCTAATCTCTAGCCTAAATCTCCCCTGGCAGAGCATGAGGTCTTTCCCTCTTATCCTGTCCCCTGTCACTTGGGAGAAGAGCCCAGTTCCCTCCTCTCTATATCCTCCTTTCAGGGACTTGGAGAGAGCAATGAGGTGAACCCTCAGCCTCCTCTTCTCCAGGATAAACACCCCCAGCGCTCTCAGCCACTCCTCATAAGGCCTGTTCTCCAGCCCCTTCACCAGCCTCGTTGCTCTTCTCTGGACTTGCTCCACAGCCTCAAAATTCTTCTTGTGCTGAGGGGCCCAGAACTGAACACAGGATTTGAGGAGCAGTCTCACCAGTGCTGAGTCCAGAGGGAGAATCACCTCCCTGGACCTGCTGGTCACATCATTTCTGATCCAAGCCAGGATGCCATTGGCCTTCTTGGCCACCTGGGCACACTGCTGGTTCATGGTCAGTCAACCAACATCCCCAGGTCCCTCTCCTCCTGGCAGCTTTCTAGACAGACTTCTCCCAGCCTGTAGTTCTGCTCAGGGTTGTTGTGCCCCAAGTGCGGGACGCAGCATTTGGCCTTGTTAAACCTCATCCCATTAGACTCAGTCCAGTGGTCCAGCCTGCTTAGGTCCCTAATACATAATTGAGATACATTACATATAGTTTTCCTTTGTGAATTTATGAAGCTGCAGTTTAAAACACCCATGAAATAATTCTCACCAAAGTCAGATAGCCTATTTTGCACACAAAAAGAGATTAAGCTGAACTGCGATTGCTGAACTGTCTTCTGTGCCAGTGCATTTTCAGCTTAACAGAAATCACTGACAGAAGAAAATAAAATGCATTTTTTTTCTGTTGCTTACCAAAGACGGTGTCTTTGCCTATGTGAAGGAAAGAAAAGAAAACAGCTGTGAAGGCTATAGTTGCTGAAATTCCCAAAATAATGAACACTTTCATCTACAAGAAAGAAGAGATAATTGTTGACAAAAAACACACCTTCATCTTCTAATACTAAAAATAATTTCGCACATATGGTCAATTTTACTTTTGAATTAGATGAAGAGCCACATGCGTGACTATGTTTTTGAAGCTCAAAATATTAATTTTTAGATAACTGTAATTAACTTTCTCTCTTTTCCCTCTTTCCTTTCTAATTTTTTTTTCCATTTTGAGAAGCATCTAGCACAAGGATATACATCAGTTTATGTGCAATATAGAATCATAGAACAACCAGGTTGGAAGAGACCCATCTGATCATTCAGTCCAACCATAGTCCAACCATAAATATAATATGTTCCAACCATTTTAGCAACACACAGACTATATATTAGATATTCAGCAATATTTTACCATCAATTTTGAACTTCTCTGTGTGCTTCCACGACTTGATTGTAAATTAGTCATTGCATATAGGGTAGTGAAACTGGTCAAAATAATAATAATAATATCGATGTAATCCGTCAGTATTTCTATCCTTATATAACTGTGGAATCAAAGCACCACAACAAACATACTCCCATGGTAAATGTAAGCTACATTCTCCTATTCAGTGAACTGGTTTTCTGGAAGTTATTACAGCAGTTCAAATTACATAACTGAGAGGTAATATTTTCCTCATGCTCTATGTTGATTAAAGATTGAAAGATTTTAAATACTACTTTATGGATATTCTATCAACATAATAAAATTCATAAATCAGCCCTAAAGTTTCAAGGAAGCACTATTGCCCATAGAAGTTCAATGTGAGAACAACTCTTCTTTTTCTTTTTTTTTTTTTTTTTTTTTTTTGCATTTCACGAGTTAATATGATGAATTTCTTCCAGAAAATAGCAAGCAAAAGTTTTATAGTCTGACCTTTTTCCTGTCGAGGAGATTATCTTCTGTGGCTCTGTACTTCATAGGCAGCAGCAACTGTTCTGAAATCTGAAAGTGAAGTACTTTCCAGGGGCACAGCTTACGCTACCAGCTTTATGCGCTGGTACTCGTTCAAGCTTTAAAAGTGCAAATGATTTCAAAATCTTTTGGTCACAGCATGTTCCCACAAAACAGAAACTGACGTTAATACTCAACTTAGAATCAAGAGCTACCTGTGTAGTCAGTTCTGATATTAGAAATGGAAGGAATATAAAAAAAAAATGTGAAGGAGAGATGTTCAGACTTTATATATATATATGTGTGTGTGTGTGTATATCTCACCATGTTATGCAGTAAAGTAAATTCTTGATATACTTCTCACTAATTGTCTTTGTCAATGTATTTGACAAAGAAGTCATCTTTGTGTCTTATCTTATGTGTTCTAGCAGTGGTGTGTTACCAAAATGACCTTTTTAAACTCAAATCAAAACCCCTAGATTGCCCCCACAACTTCCTTGCAGCACTTTATATTTGGTTTTGTTATCTTGGGTAATTTACATCACACTTCAAAGCCTACCTGTTTTTCTTTAGTTACACTTTTTCAATACTACTGCTTATCACAGAATCATCGAACAACCAGGTTGGAAGAGACCCATCGGATCATCAAGTCCAACCGTTCCTGTCAAACACTAAACCATGTCCCTCAGCACCTTGTCCACCCGTGCCTTAAACACCTCCAGGGAAGGTGAACCAATTCCCTCCCTGGGCAGCCTCTGCCAGTGCCCAGCGACCCTTTCTGTGAAAAACTTCTTCCTAATGTCCAATGTAAACCTCCCCTGGCAGAACTTGAGGCCATTCCCTCTCATCCTGTCCCCTGTCACTTGGCAGAAGAGGCCAGCTCCCTCCTCTCCACAACCTCCTTTCAGGGAGTTGTAGAGAGCAATGAGCTCTCCCCTCAGTCTCCTCTTCTCCAGGATAAACACCCCCAGCTCTCTCAGGTGTTCCTCAGAAGGCCTGTTCTCCAGCCCCTTCACCAGCTTTTTGCTCTTCTATGGACTCGCTCCAGAGTCTCAACATCCTTCTTGTGCTGAGGGGCCCAGAACTGAACACAGGATTCGAGGAGCGGTCTCACCAGTGCTGATTACAGAGGGAGAATAACCTCCCTGGCCCTGCTGGTCACACCATTTCTGATACAAGCCAGGATGCCTTTGACTTCTTCTTCCCTAAAGCCAGTGTTTTGAAGTTAAGACTTTAAGTTGCTGTCCTTTTCCATTTCCTACCCAGGCAGAGAGATAAAAATCAGAGCTGGGATCAAGACTGAGGATTCCCTCATTTCATCTTTACTGGTCTCAACAGAGAGATCACAAGGTGGAGACAAAGATCAGTGTTTTGATTTCTGACACGGGTGATAAATAAAATTGGGGCTGTGTAGCAGGGAACATCCTGGAGAAAGTGGTTGTGGGATTAGGTGGTGAAACAAAGACTGTAAGCATGTGAACTTACTGGAGGAAAGTCTTAAGGCTGTTATTATAGCATAATAATCCGTAATCCTGTTCCCTGCAAAGGTGCATAGACATGGGTGAAAAGCAAGCAGAGCGTAAAGGGAAACAGTCCTTTCTTGGAAAAGTAGGTCTATACTCCTTGGTTGGAGACTTTAAGGCTGCAGACAAGAAGTCAAACTAGCAATACCTCTCCGCCCAGTCCAAACTGAGAATCTTTTGAGGTAGTTTCCTTACATACGAAAACATAAAGAAGATGGAATTCTTCTGTGGAGCAGCAAAGCATTGAGAAAAGCAAATCCTTGCCGAACACGTAATAGAATAAAGAGTTTCACTTATATCTTCTCGTACACTTCACAAGTGTCCCAGGTTTCATTTCTGAGACTTGAGGGGTTTTCTTAAAGTGAAAAATGGGTCTGATTGTCTTTCCAGCTTCACAGTAAAAAATTGAACCTTCTCAAGTTGCTTCAAAAAGAGTTTAACTCCCCCAAATTTTTTAAATAAGGATCCCAACATTTTCTCATTGGTTGCAACTTGTCAACAGTTCGCTGTTTAACAAAAGAAACTCAGCTGAGTTTCATCAATGCCATCACTTCCAGTCACTTTAAGCAGTTATTTTTTTTCCAGAGTGAATTCCATATTTTTTAGAAATATTTTTTCTATTATTCTCTTTAGTTAGGGAAGATCTTGCAGTTTGTGAAGCCACAAAAAGGATGGAAAGGTTGAATAAGTAATCATCATTCACTGACTATTCTAGAGCAGAACTGAGGGTCAAACAGGTAGCAGGTTGAAAACAGACACTAGAAGGGAATTGTTTAGATAACACAGTATCATCATGGAACAGCTAGAATCAACAAGCTCTGGTAAAAAAGTAAGTTTTTATGAGTACATAGAAATATTTTGGCAATTCTGTAGAATAAAAACACATTAAGGCCTATAAGATTCAAGATTTGCATGAGGAACTGCCTGAACCACAAACAGAATGTGGATTTTTTGTGTTACATGCTACTCTCAGCACTAACTGTTAATTTTTTAAAAATGCAAAGTATCAAGCTAAAGGGCTGTTAGGATTATTTTCTGTGGTTTATGTTTAGACTTGCATCTTAGCATTACCGAATACAGTAAATTTAATGTCTTAAATGAAAGGATAAATAACAAGTGAAAAAAAATACTTACGTATATTGACCAAATGGTTCTACATAAACTAAATAGTTCAGACATTGTTTCGGTCTTTTAAAAAGGCATAAACAGTTGCTTGGGAGGAGGAAGTTATTTAATTTTCCTCTGTGATTGTATTCTTGTCATATGATTAACAAATATCTAAAAAGATCTGAACACAGATCCAGAGAAGGGCAATGAAGCTGGTGAAGGAGCTGGAGAACAGGCCTTATGAGGAATGGCTGAGAGAGCTGGGGGTGTTTATCCTGGAGAAGAGGAGGCTAAGAGGAGACCTCATTGCTCTCTATAACTCCCTGAAAGGAGGTTGTGGAGAGGAGGGAGCTGGCCTCTTCTCCCAAGTGCCAGGGGACAGGACAAGAGGGAATGGTCTCAAGCTCCACCAGGGTCATGGGCACTGGAACAGTCTACTCAGAGAGGTGCTTGATTCACCTTCCCTGGAGGTGCTTAAGGGACAGGTGGACAAGGTGCTGAGGGACATGGTTTAGTGATTGATAGGAATGGTTCTATGGTTCTATAAGCTGAAGCAGTGCAGCAAATAGCCAACTGGCTGCCTGCAGTACCCGACAGGTCAGTAGTAAGCACTTATAAGAAAAGAAGGGAAAGAAGAATTTAGAACCTTTACTATTGGAATAAATAAGCTTGAAGAAGGAACAAGCAGCTTGCTGATCTGGAAGAATGTGATGGTTTGTGGCTGAATAAACTATTTATCCATCCGGATGAGTCAGTGCCTGGTTTTCCAAATGCCATGCTTGTTTCCTACAATAACGTCTCTGCAGATTATTTATGGTCTCATCCCTAAGAAGAAAAGCTCTCTCAGGCTGGTAGAATGTATTTTCTCTTATCTTACCAACGGTTTGTCTTGAGTACCCGGGAAACAGAGGAGCAATACGAGGCTCCCATAGTCCATGAGGAGGAGGTCAGAGCCCTGCTTGGCCAACTGGACACCCACAAGTCCATGGGGCCAGATGGGATACATCCTAGGGTTTTGAGGGAGCTGGTGGATGTATTGGCCAAACCCCTTTCCATCATCTTCCAACAGTCCTGGAAGACTGGGGAGGTACCTCTGGACTGGAGACTGGCTGATGTAGTTCCCATTTACAAGAAGGGTAGCAGGGAGGATCCTGGGAACTACAGGCCAGTCAGTCTGACCTCAGTGCCAGGGAAAGTCATGGAACAGGTGATCTTGAGTGCTATCATGAAGCACTTACAAGAGAACCGGGTGATCAGGCCCAGTCAACATGGGTTTACCAGAGGCAGGTCCTGCCAAACCAACCTGATCGCCTTCTATGACAAAGTCACTCGGCTGCTGGATGAGGGAAAGGCTGTGGATGTGGTCTTTCTGGACTTCAGTAAAGCCTTTGACACAGTTTCTCACAGCATTCTGCTACGGAAACTGTCAGCCTCTGGCCTGGACAGACACACACTCTCCTGGGTAGAAAACTGGTTGGATGGCCGGGCCCAGAGAGTGGTGGGAAATGGTGTTAAGTCCAGCTGGAGGCCAGTGACAAGTGGGGTTCCCCAGGGCTCAGTGCTGGGTCCAGTCCTGTTCAATGTCTTCATCAATGACCTGGATGAGGGCATTGAGGGTATCCTTAGCAAGTTTGCAGATGACACAAAGCTGTGTGCAAGCGTCGATGTGCTGGAGGGTGGGGAGGCTTTGCAAAGGGACCTGGACAGGCTGGACCACTGGGCAGTGTCCAATGGCATGAGGTTTAACACGGCCAAATGCCGCGTCCTGCACTTGGGGCACAACAACCCTATGCAGAGCTACAGAGTGGGAGAAGCCTGGCTGGAAAACTGCCAGGAGGAGAGGGACCTGGGGGTGTTGGTCGACAGCCGACTGACCATGAGCCAGCAGTGTGCCCAGGTGGCCAAGAAGGCCAATGGCATCCTGGCTTGGATCAGAAATGGTGTGACCAGCAGGTCCAGGGAGGTGATTCTCGCTCTGTATTCAGCACTGGTGAGGCCGCTCCTTGAATATTGTGTCCAGTTGTGGTCCCCTCAGCACAAGAAGGATGTTGAGGCTCTGGAGCGAGTCCAGAGAAGAGCAACGAGGCTGGTGAAGGGGCTGGAGAACAGACCCTATGAGGAGCGTCTGAGAGAGCTGGGGTTGTTTATCCTGGAGAAGAGGAGGCTGAGAGGAGACCTCATTACTCTCTACAAGTACCTGAAAGGAGGTTGTGGAGAGGAGGGAGCTGTCCTCTTCTGCCAAGTGACAGGGGACATCACGAGAGGGAATGGCCTGAAGCTCTGCCAGGGGAGATTTAGGCTGGAGATTAGGAGGAGGTTTTTCACACAGAGGGTCATTGGGCATTGGAATAGGCTTCCCAGGGAGGTGATTGATTCACCTTCCCTGGAGGTGTTTAAGGCACGGGTGGATGAGATCTTGAGGGACTTGGTTTAGTGTTAGATAGGAATGGTTGGACTAGAAGTTCCGATGGGTCCCTTCCAACCTGGTTGTTCTGTGATTCTGTGATTCTGTGAGTAAGTTCAATAGGATTTGGTCGTTATCATTTTAGTGTATACTGTTGAAATTATGTTCTCAGATCTCTCTCAGAAACAGGTGGAATATAAAATGCTAATAATTAGGATTACTGGAATTCAATGAGCATTAACTGAATAAATTGATAGGAGCATCACATTGTATTGTGACACATTCTGGGCCCCTCAGCACAAGAAGGATGTTGAGGCTCTGGAGGGAGTCCAGAGAAGAGCAACGAAACTGGTGAAGGGGCTGGAGAACAGACCTTATGAGGAGCGGCTGAGAGAGCTGGGGGTGTTTATCCTGGAGAAGAGGAGGCTGAGGGGAGACCTCATTGCTCTCTCAAACTACCTGAAAGGAGGTTATGGAGAGGAGGGAGCTGGGCTTTCCTCCCAAGTGACAGGAGACAGGACAAGAGGGAATGGTCTCAAGCTCCACCAGAGGAGGTTTAGGCTGGACATTAGGAAAAAATTTTTCCCAGAAAGGGTCATTGGGCACTGGAACAGGTTGCCCAGGGAGGGGGTTGATTCACCTTCCCTGGAGGGATTTAAGGGACAGGTGGACAAGGTGCTCAGGGATATGGTTTAGTGTTTGATAGGAATGGTTGGACTCGATGATCCGGTGGGTCTCTTCCAACCTGGTTGTTCTATGATTCTATTATTGTTTAAATGTTGGTTCAACCCCAAGTGACATTATACCTCATGAAAGCAGAAAATTTTTGAAACACAAGTTACAGTAATTATCCCTTAGGTTTTGTATGATTTTTTTTTACATGGGCTGTGGTTTCTTATACTTTGTGATAAACGCAGAATAAGACTTTGTAAAGGTAACTTTAGCTGCAGAGCACTAAATTTCACTCAATTTCTTGTGTCTGAATTCATGCCAACCCTACATATCACTGTTTGTAGACACCGCTTTAACTAAAGAGCAAATTATGATTTATATGGAAGAATGTGGAAGAGATGAACAATTTTTAAGGTCTTTAAAAAGTCTGTGGCTTGAATCACAACAGCTATTCTTTTTAAAATGAGAGAGAACATTCATTTTTTATCTTGATAAAGCAGTAATTTCAGACCAAACTCAACACCTTTCAGACAAGTCACTTTAATGGTAAATTCAATCGTGAGTTTTTTGCCTTCTTACAGAGATCAGAGGGGTATCACATAATAAAGTTTATTTCTTGGATTTAAGGATGGTGGGTAAATACACCATATGCCACGTAGCCATCAAACTGATTGAGTACTAGCAAGATAGCAAGCATGATATTCCGTAACTTTACAGTAAAAAGATATTGGTTTAGGAAAATAAATAGTGACCACCTAATACAATTATAACAGATCAGATCTAGTATTCTACCTGCTGTGAGTGAGGCTTTCAGCATGGGAAGTGACAAATCCACAAGAGGATTTAAGATCCCAGAAGTAATATTAGGAGATGCTGGTAGTGCGGCTATCATTGCCATATTCCCAAGAGAGGGAAGGTGGTCCTGTCCTCGTTTTGTAGGCATTTGCAATGAGTGTAATATTCTGTGAATAATTCCCTGGTGGGAAGCATGATTTGTGGATCTCTCACATTAGAAGCTCCTAGGAGAGCAGTAGGTACTGGACCAGTGTCTTTCACCTACTCCATCTCAAAACCAATATACTGTGAAAATCCAATCAGTGGCAACAGGTTTTCTTCTAATACCTGTCACTTGAAAGAATGAAAAGAGGTGGCATAGTCAAAGTGCTCAAGAAAAGTAGATGGACACCTATAATAGAATCATAGAATCATAGAACAGCCAGGTTGGAAGAGATCATCAAGTCCAGCCATTCCTATCAAACACTAAACCATGTCCCTCAGCACCTCATCCACCCGTCCCTTAAGTACCTCCAGGGAAGGTGAACCAATCCCCTCCCTGGGCAGCCTCTGCCAGTGCCCAGTGACACTTTCTGTGAAATTTTTTTTCCTAATGTCCAGCCTAAACCTCCCCTGGTGGAGCTTGAGGCCATTGCCTCTTGTCCTCTCCCCTGTCACTTGGGAGAAGAGCCCAGCTCCCTCTACTACACAACCTCCTTTCAGGTAGTTGTAGAGAGCAATGAGGTCTCCTCTCAGCCTCCTCTTCTCCAGGATAAACACCCCCAGCTCTCTCAGCCGTTCCTCAGAAGGCCTGTTCTCCAGTCCCCTCACCAGCCTCGTTGCTCTTCTCTGAACTCGCTCCAGAGCCTCAACATCTTTCTTGTGCTGAGGGTCCCAGAACTGAACACAGTATTCAAGGAGTGGCCTCACCAGTGCTGAGTACAGAGGGAGAATAACCTCCCTGGACCTGCAATGTTCCTATACCTTGGAGTAGAAGTGCTTAAATTCCTTAAATATTGTCTGCTGGTTTGCTTTCATGAATTGCCTGGTAGGCTGCACTTTCCCAAGCACAGCATTGACTTTCTGAATGTATTATTTAATTTTTTTTACACTATTTAAAACATACAACGGTATATATCAACACTGTAATAAATCCTTTCAGAGATGGAATTACCAGACAGTTTGGAGAAAGCGCTAATAAAGGGCAACAAACAGCCAGTGAAAAATTAGACTTCTATTCAGTAAAGCAAGGGATAAAAGAATCTCTCACCAGTTCATTAGATGGATTGTTCACTAGGCACATCCTACATTATAAACACATTTTGTTAATTGAAAAACACATTTCAAATCTAATGAAATACTCTTGAGCTGTTTTCAACCAAGTTCATATTCACTCAAGCAAACGAGAGTGCTTTTGAATCAATCTCCAAGTTTCCATTAGCCTGTCACAAATCAGCAACGTAAATGATCTGAAGAAGTTAAATGAAACATTCTTCACGAGCACCAATATTAAGAGGTCACACAGCTCTACTCTCTGGGACATTTAGTGTTCAAGTGAGCCTTTTGACTGAGTAATAAAAACATCTTGGCTGTTTGACGTCACGTTAAGGTTCCACAAATCTTGAGCCGTTAGCTTTAATACCCTGCTGAGCTTGAAGCGTTCGGTAGCGAGATAAAGTATGTTTATGAAAACTCGTAGACTGAACAAACAAGAGATGTGACAACTTCCTCATTTTTGTGCTGAAACAACCAGCTGAAAGAGACGCATGAGAATTCTCAAGCTGGCAGCATTAAATGATAACTAATAACAAGAACAAATCTTATTATAGTTAAAAGAATACTAATGAGAATCACACTTTTTAAGCAATTAAGCAGAGGTTGCCAGAGAGCTGAAGGAATAAGGAAAAGTATGTATGTGAACGTGTGTGTATTTTTTTTATGTGTGTATATTTGTGTATGAAAGCACATAGAGAAATACATAAATTCTATTACTGGAGTCTTCATCTTTGAACTGAGGCAAAATTAATACTATATACTGTGGCCGACTGACAAATCAAACATTATCCAAGAGCAACTAAGCTGGTGAAGGGGCTGGAGAACAGGCAATATGAGGAGTGTCTGAGAGAGCTGGGGGTGTTTAGCCTAGAGAAGAGGAGGCTGAGGGGAGACCTCATTACTCTCTACAACTGCCTGAAAGGAGGTTGTGGAGAGGAGGGAGCTGGCCTCTTCTCCCAAGTGACAGGGGACAGGACAAGAGGGAATGGTCTCAAACTCCCCCAGGGGAGATTTAGGCTGGACATTAGGAGGAAATTTTTCACGGAAGGGGTCACTGGGCATTGGAACAGGCTGTCCAGGGAGGTGGTTGATTCACCTTCCCTGGAGGTGTTTAAGGGAGTAGATGAGATCCTGAGGGATATGGTTTAGTGTTAGATAGGAATGGTTGGACTCTATGATCCGACTGGTCTCTTCCAACCTGGTGATTCTATGATTTTATGATTATTTTAATGTAGTCAATTATAAGCCAATGCCATTGGGAATAATTTGTATGTGGGAATTATATTATAATATATAATATTTTATTGGGAATATAATATATGTGTGATGATAGAATCTTATGAAATTGTGACTCAGGAAGAGAAAATCCATATAAATTCATCAGTACTGATAAGTTTCTGAACAAACCTTCTGGTTAATGTTCTGGCAAGATAAACTAAACTGTGCCACTGAGATGTAAAAGGAGAATTAGAAATGAAATAATTGATCTAGTGTGAGTGTGTGGAATTGATAACACTAGCGCAAGTTATTCGTGTCCACGTCTTAGGTCTGGCAACCATGGGAATCTTCAACAGCCTGAGGGTGGAAACAGTGAAGGTGCTTAATTTGGTGAGGAAATGCTGAGGAGTGATATCTGATGCGGTTGAACATTAATACTTGGGGAAATAAAAACTCACCGCAGTACAAGAAGTTGTCAGTTCTGCCGGAAAAGGTGCAACAAGAGACGACACTTGTGAGCTGAACTGGAGTTAAACAATCTTGACCGTGAAATAAAGCAGAACTTGCCCTCAGCAAAAAAAAAAACCAATTAAAAATTGAAAGAGGTTACAAGGGTGTGCAGTGAGGGAGAAAGAGAAGAAGGAAGGCTTCCTGTACAGGGCTTCAGCCCTCAGGGCATGTCTTTGTTCAGGGTTTTCTCATATAATTTCCCTGGTACCAGTGACTGCTGCTGTAGTACCAACTCTGTGTGAGAAGGAGCACAAATCAAACAATTAACAGAGAGAACACCAATTTTATTCTTTCCTGCAATGTTCTCCTCTGGTAGCTAACACCTGCTGTTGCCCTTCCTGTCCTCCCCAGTCTGGTTTCCTGGACCCTGTCTGCTGTGGGAAGTGAGGAGCTCTGGCTGGGCTGTTTTTTAAACCACTAGTTTAGTGCAGGGTATAGAACAGTGTGTAGAATCATAGAATCATAGAATCATAGAACAACCAGGTTGGAAGAGACCCATCAGATCATCGAGTCCAACCATTCCCATCAAGCACTAACCCATGTCCCTCAGCACCTCGTCCACCTGTGCCTTAAACACCTCCAGGGAAGGTGAATCAACCCTCTCCCTGCGCAACCTCTTCTAATGCCCAATGACCCTTTCTATGAAGAATTTTTTCCTTATGTCAAGCCTGACCCACCCCTGGTGGAGCTTGAGGCCATTCCCTCTTGTCCTGTCCCCTCTCACTTGGGAGAAGAGCTCAGCTCCCTCCTCTCCGCAACGTCCTCTCAGGGAGTTGGAGACAGCAATGAGGTCTTCCCTCAGCCTCCTCTTCTCCAGGATAAACACCCCCAAGCTCTCTCAGCTGTTCCTCATAAGACCTGTTCTCCAGACCCTTCACCAGCTGTGTGTATCTTCTCTGGACTCGCTCCAGAGCCTCAACATCCTTCTTGTGATGAGGGGCCCAGAACTGAACACAGGATTCAAGGAGCGGCCTCACCAGTGCTGAGTCCAGAGGGAGAATCACCTCCCTGGCCCTGCTGGTCACACCATTTCTGATCCAAGCCAGGATGCCATTGGCCTTCTTGGCCACCTGGGCATCTACCTCCAAAAAGCAGAGGATGGCAGGTAAGGTCCATTTGTCACCTACCAGTGAGCAACCTCCCGCCCACAACTTCAGGGAACTTTTTCTGGGTAAAGGGAGAGGCTGGACCTGCACAACCTTTTCAATACAGAACCAGGAGTGCTATACTCATACAGGCAAAAATACAGATTAAAAGAATTGTTACTTATTTTTCAAGAACATTATATATCTTTCTCCCCTCCTTTAAGTCCTGTTGACACTCAGCTACCTCTCAGATTTAACCTCTTCTGCTTTATGCTCCTTGCAGACCGTCCAAGGAGAGACAAATATCTAGTCTGGGATGAGAACTTGCCAGGAGATAAGCCTTCCCTGCATATGACTGTGGATATCTTTACATATTGCTATAGGTACCACAGTTAGGAAATAGATTCCTGAGTCTGCTTTTCCTAACAATTCAGTCCCCCATTCCTTCAGTGAGACAGCTGCTCCGTGCTGCACAAGGTAGCTCTTTCCAGGCTGACAGAAAACCAAACCTGTGCAAAGTAAGATCAATGGTACTTGAAAGCAGAATTATTTTCCTCCTGAGAGGATCACAGTCACAGCTCCCATCTGGAATAAAGAAATTTGTGTTAATGAGAGATAAACACTTGGAAGAAATGTCCTTTTGTGGGAAGCAGCTTTTATAGGTGTTTTTTGTTAGCACACTGGCAATGTTTGCCCTCAAAAAAGAGCTCTAAGCTTATTGCTTTGTTGCAATGCTGAATGTACTCCAAATACATCTCTATGTTTATGTAATGTAGAATCATGGAATCATAGAATCTCAAGGTTGGAAGAGACCCACTGGATCATCGAGTCCAACCATTCCCATCAAACACTAAACCATGTCCCTCAGCACCTTGTCCACCCGTTCCTTAAACCCCTCCAGGGGAGGTGAGTCAACCCCTTCTCTGGGCAGCCTCTGCCACTGCCCAATGACCCTTTCTCTGAAAAATTTTTTCCTAATGTCCAGCCTGATCCTCCCCTATTGGAGCTTGAGTCTGTTTGCTCTCATCCTGTCCCCTGTCCCTTGGGAGAAGAGCCCAGCGCGCTCCTCTCCACAACCTCCTTTCAGGTAGTTGGAGAGAGCAATGAGGTCTCCCCTCAGCCTCCTCTTCTTCTGGCTAAACACCCTCAGCTCTCTCAGCCGCTCCTTGTAAGCCTGTAAAATAAGTGCTATAAGTCTATACCACATTACGTACTGTGTAATTTTACAGCATTTTGATATCCAGTTTGCTTTCTAGTTTTCAGGAATGTTATTAAGGGTGAAATAAGGCTGGTAGCAATAGGACCAGGAAAAATGCGTATAAACTGGAGGAGAGCAGATTTAAACTAGACATAAGGAAAAATTTCTTCGTGATGAGTATAATGATGCCCTGGCACAGGTTGTCCAGGGAATTTGTAATCACCCCATCCCTGGGGGTGTTCAAGGCCAGGTTGGAGATTCTAGAATGCAAATCTGCTTCTGTGCAGTAAAATGCATGTCGGACACTTTCATCAATACTATTGAAAATCTCCTGTTCAAATAAAGATGAGTGTAGCTGAAGTGCCTGTAATGAAGTTCACGTGGTCCATGCTCATCCCTCAGCCATGCCCTGGGGCTGTTCAGCAGATGGTTGGCTGGTCTGGGTCAAAACCATATCGGAAACTACTTTCATAATTTTACTTTAGTGATAATCATGACTCAGATCCTGCACATTTCCTGATGTACTTTAACTTACTAGTATCAAAGTAATGAAAGGAACTTCACTAGAGAAACAGCTTGGGGTTGGGGTGGGGGGTGTGGGGTGGGGTGGGGGGAATGCCTAATCGATTCCTAATCAGTTTTTCAAGGTGGTTGGATGTGGCCAGCATGGAATACAGAACTATTTCAAACTCTCCACTGTGTGATGGAATTGACTGAATAATATTCCCAGGCTCTGCTGACGTCCAGTCTGCAGGACAAAATTAACTTCCTAGAGCTCTAATAGGAGGATGCAATTAATCAATTTGGTGAGAGCATTTATCCATTAATAAGGACACACCATGCTAGAAGCCCACTACAACATTTGGGATGTGACAAATATAATAAAATGCCTTTAAGGAACAATAAGAAATCACTCCTCTGCCTGCAGAAGTTATTAAGCAGAGTCTGCAGCTGTGTACGTAACTCATATAGATGTATTAATAATCTCCATATATCATTTATAAAACAAATAATCATAGAATCATAGGACAACCAGGTTGGAAGGGACCCATCGGGTCATGGAGTCCAACCATTACTATTATTATGATAATAGGATATGATATTATGATAATATGTCGTTGTTGTTGTCATTATTATTATTACTATTATTTTTATTATCATCATTATTATTATACTATTATATATAATTATATATATAGTATATATATTATATATACCATGTATACTACATATATTATATATAGTATATAATTGTATATTATATATTATAATAATTATAATATTATATTATAGGCTATTATTATTGTTATTATTATTATTATTATTATTATTATTATTATTATTATTATTATTATTATTATTATTATTATTATTATTATTATCCTATATTATGACACCAGGTAGCTTTTCTTAGTACACATAAATCTAGGAATGATGTCTCTGGTTTTTTTTCCTCCTGAGGCACAGAGGAGTTTAGATCCTTGACTTTTTTTCAGGTGCTGTCCTGTTGTGACAGCAGCTAAGCACCTGAATTTGTATTAATGAAAAAAGCATCTCAATTTTGTGCCTGTGCAAGAGCATAGCTGTCCAGCAGGGTAACACAGGGCTCAAATAGCCTCTGCTCTGGAGGAGGGGTAATGCTTATTCTCACAGATTGTTTCTTGTCAAGTCTGTCTGTAACAGATGACTGTGTTGGACTGCTGTCCCCTGTTGTCATCTGGACACAGGCGAAAGCTATTTACACACAGGGGAAAGCTGTGGGCAGGAAAAGACGACACTGATGAGTGCAGACCTTGTATTTCTTAGAGATTCGGCCACCGGAGGAGCACGCTGTGACTGCTCTGAATTATCTCTCACCTCTTGAGAGCTCATCTGAGACAAACAGCTTTGTTTGCCAAGGCAGCGAATATATCTGCCTTATAATTTTTATAAAATGATTTTCTTGCAGGTCCCGTAACATTCAATCACCACCATTCGTGGTCAGTGTAAATAGAACGTTAGTCCGATATGAATGACACTCAGGTTTATACATGGAAAGTGCTTTGTAGTTCATGTATTTATCAAACTGTACAAAAAGAAAACGATGCGGTCTTTACAGGTTCCAGCTCTCAACACATAAACACTACTATTAATCTTCAAAGCATCTCCATCCTTTGTTTTCATTTAATATGATATGTTTACCCTCGTTATTGAAGTGGAACTCTCTTCCAGATCCAGTGTTTTTGTAGTCGTTGTGGTCCAGAACATCCGGAATGCGAAAGGGATGGTTTAAAAGGTTGTCAGCTTACTCAGACCATGTGCAATCCCTGCAGAAGTTGAAACGTTGCTTCTGAAGGACTCGGTGTTTACATAGTCTTAACCTGCTTGCAGTTCACCACACACAAGTGCCTAGACTCGAACAGATCTAGGGACTGAGGAGTCTGCTACCCGCATTAACCTAAATATATTCCTTTTAAATAGGCGCACACACACCCACAGTCACCCATTTCTGTCCTTTGTAATATCCCACACATGGTCAGGGGACAACAGCACGTTCCTCACCAACAAACAACTCAGCTAGACGGGAATGCCTGGAGGGAACATTTTTGATAGGAATGGTTGGACTCGATGATCCAATGGGTCTCTTCCAACCTGGTTGTTCTATGATTCTATTAAAAAAAAAAGTGACTTTTATTCAAGTTTGCACAAAAGATGTTAAATACTCCACTGCCATATCAGCATTAGCTCCATATGAACAAAGTTCTTGTAGTATAGGAGGAACATCTTGGCTTATATGATGTACTTTCACTGTCAGAAAGAGAAATTAGCACAGACTGGTAAGGGCAGGTGCAGGGAGATAGAAAGCGGTAGGAAGAGCAGGGATACCATTTGAAGGGGATAGTGCAAAAAATGTCAACAGTAATGGGCAGAAAAAGCATAATTTTCTTGGAATTCTGCCTGCAGTGGTTGCAGTAATTATATGGCAGGATGAAACTGCCAGTAGGAATGTTTGTTTTCCATGCAACAACCAGGCTGTGGTCTACATAATTAGCAGGCAGATGGCTAGAGACCCATCGGGACCATAGTTCGTGACTTCTTTTGCACTCCATTGCTTGTGCCATAAGGTTCTTTTTTAAAATAGTGCATGTGCCAGGTCTGGGTAATGGTTTAACAGATGCTTCATCTCGGTTTCAGGACAGCAGATGTAGAAAAGTTTTTCTGAGAGCCAGGAAGGAAATGTTCATGATGGTACGGATGTTCCAGTATGTACAACTTCATACAGGTGACATATGCTCCTTTACAACTGAGAATGCCAAAGACATACAGATTCAATGCAGGAGTTCATGGAGGAGGAAGGTGCGGAAGAGAAGAGTCTTGCCTCATCCCAAGAGCCCAGTGCTTGATGGTTCATCTTACACAGCGAACTAAAGGATTAGCAAACACTGAAACCGTCTGCCCAAGGGGGCGACTGAGTCCCAATCCCTGGAGGTGTTCAAAAGAGAGGCAGATGAAGTGTTTAAGGATATGATTTAGTAGTGGATAAGTACAGCTGGGCTTAATGTTCCCAAAAGTCTTTTCCAGCCTAGTGATTCTCTGATTCTATGAAATTGTTTGCCGAGTTCTTGGATTGGAGAATTTGGGTCCAAGATCTGGAAGCTTGGTGGTGTTTTAGAGTATGCTGGAAGATGAACAGGCATGGGAACAATGTGCCTTAGTTACACGGGTCCTCTTACAGAAAAATGAAAGGTCTTCCATCAAAAGTATTATTAGTAACACCTTATGTCCCCCTCACCACAAGAAGGATGTTGAGGCTCTGGAGTGAGTCCAGGGAAGAGCAACAAAGCTGGTGAAGGGGTTGGAGAACAGGCCCTATGAGGAGTGGCTGAGAGAGTTGGGGGTGTTTAGTCTAGAGAAGAGGAGGCTGAGGGGAGACCTCATTACTCTCTACAACTACCTGAGAGGAGGTTGTAGAGAGGAGGGAGCTGTGCTCTTCTCCCAAGTGTCAGGGGAGAGGACAAGAGAGAATGGCCTCAAGCTCCACCAGGGGAGATTTAGGCTAGACATTAGGAGGAAGTTTTTCATGGAAAGGGTCATTGGAATAGTCTGCCCAGGGAGGTGGTTGATTTACCTTCCCTGGAGGTGTTTAAGGGACAGGTAGATGAGGTCCTTAGGGGCATGGCTTAGTGTTTGACAGGAATGATTGGACTCGATGATCCGATGGGTCTCTTCCAGTCTGGTTGTTCTATGATTCTATGATTCTATGTCTATCAGTATTTTTTCATATTTCAGAATACCTTGTATCGATCAGCTTCAATTGCTCTCAAGAATAAAAACCTTGCTCAGAGAGTGAAATAGGTAAGAATGAATTGGCAAAGGACAGTTAGTCAAGAGGTTTGGGGTATGCTCAGATTCAATACTTCTTCTAACATGAAGTAATGGCCTCTCATTTAAACCAACTCCGTGTGGCAGTATTGACCTGACCTGTGTGTGTAAGCCATTACATTCAGGGAGCTCATCTGTCTCTGCACCTTTACAGGCTGCTGTGATTCTCTGCTTTTCCTCATTAGTTTCTGTGGAAACCCCCAATTACTTTCTCCTCTTTTCTCTCCAGTTATATTTGTGTTGTTATAGTTATATGGTTGGACTCGATGATCTGATTGGTCTCTTCCAACCAGGTTGTTCCATGATTCTATGATTTTTACCCTCATCTCATTTATCTCACGAAACTTTTGCTTTTTCTTCACGTTCCCCTCATTGGCCGAAACTTCGAGGCACAACTGTCTCAGCCTTTCCTTAAAGTGAGTACATCTAATCTTTAAAGAGAGTGGGGTAAGAACATAAACGGTCACAAAACAGCTCTGAAAAGAGAAAAGATTTAAATATTCTGGACAAGTGTCCCTGTCTCAGGTCAGGTTGGCAGATAAACACAGGGTAGAGGTAGTCCCTGTCCCAAATTCCCCCCCAGGGCAAGAGAAATGGAAATTAGAGAGAGAGAATTGTAGGTTGGAAACTAAAACAGCTTTATGAAACAACAATATAAAATGGAAAATAATAATATTAATAAGAAAATAATAAAATAAACACAGACTTAGAAAATCAAAATCACACTCCCTTGGTGGTTATAGGTCACCAGTGATGCTGTAGGGCAGGCTGGGGAAAGCCTAAGACTAGACTCGTCTGCAGTAGAAGCTGGAATGAGGAAGGATATTCAGGAAATCATGGATCAGGAGTAGACAGACAGATGAGGTCCTCACTGGGTGTTGGCCATTGAAAAAGAGAGATTGACCCTCATGGTCCCTTCTAAGTATGGCAAATGTGGGATGGAAAACTCTGTTGGTCAGTTTTGGGTCACTGGTCCTGTCTGCTCTTCTGTGCAGATGTGAATTTTTCTTGCTTTATGATATTCCACCAACTCTCACAGTGCTTTGATTTCTGCAGGAATAGGTATAAATAAAGAACTCCCTGCATACCAGTGCCTTGTTACTTTGGTGATAACTGTAAACATCAGGTATTATCATTCAAAGACACAGACACTGGCCTGAAAAACATATTCTTAACGTTTCCAGAAAATGCAGTTACTTAAAACACCCTTAGCTGAAAAGTTAGATAATCAGTTCTGCTTTAGCTCAAACCAAAACAGCAAAACAAGGCCCTCTCCTTTTGAGATCTTTTTCTAACAATTTTCAGTATTTTTATGGTTGTAATAGACTATATCCGCTCCTTTGCACCACCAGGAAATGTCTTAATCTACAATCCCATTTTGACCCAGCTCTAGTCACTGTTTTTTCCATCCTGCTCCCTCTGTCCTTTCCTTTCACAGAAAGGGTCATTGGGCAGTGTCAGAGGCTGACCAGGGAGGTGGTTGAGTCACCTTCCCTGGAGGTGTTTAAGGGATGGGTAGATGAGGTCCTGAGGGACATGGTTTAGTATTTGATAGGAATGATTGGACCCGATGATCCAGTGAGTCTCTTCCAACCTGGTGATTCTATGATCTCTTGGAATCGTCTTCCATCGCTCTGCCAAGGGAGGGTCAGGCTTGACATCAGGAAAAAATTTTTCATGGAAAGGGTTGCTGGACACTGGTAGAGGCTGCCCAGGGAGGTGGTTGAGTCATCTTCCCTGGAGGGGTTTAAAAGAGGAGTGGATGAGGTGCTGAGGACATGGTTTAGTGTTTGATAGGAATGGTTTGACTCGATGTTACAATGGGTCCTTTCCAACCTAGTGATTCTGTGATTCTGTGATCCTTAGGAAAGAAGAAGTGGGCTCTTAGATCAGCTACCTTTGTGCTGGGTAGGGAATAAGTATTTCATGCAATGGGCGTTTCACAGTTGGCAAAGGTTCTGAACAAGTAGCCTTAAGTTCTTCTTGCTCTACTTTTGAAACCATCAAGTAAAGTTCCCCCTTTGGACTCACAAAAGCTGCACCTGAATCATTAAACAAGGCTGCGTATGGAGAACAAAGCTCTCGTAAGAGAGAAAAAGGAGGCAACCTCTTCTCTACGGGTACTTAAATATTAACCTACCCATTTCTCTGTCAAGTGCAATGTTACCAGTCCTGAGTTTCCGAGCTGAAGCAAAGACTGGATATGACCTCGTTTAGTAACAGTGAACCGTGAAAATCAGTTTTTGGAAAAAGTCAGGAAGTTTTCAACTAACAGCAATCAAACTTAAAAATCATAATAATGAAAGAAATGCTACCACTTTAAAATTAGCCATTGATTAAACTTTTTTTTCTGCAGCTGAAAAAGAGAATTCCCAATATGCAGGGATTTTCTTTTCTTTTGAGCTACATACTACAGAAAAGAATTCACCCCTGTCATTCCAAGCATGAAGTAGAACAAGTGATCTGAAATAGCTAAAATAATTTAGTGCAAAGCAATTACATCTATTGCCATGAGAAGCACAATTTACTACCGTGGGGAAGTTGAAAAGTCCAGTATGTCATAGTAAAATGCAACTTAAGCTGCAAATAAATGAGACCTTCCTCACATCTCTGCATTTTTCTCTTTAGAAAGGGCACCAGAGCTCAGGATTACACCTCCTCAGGCGA
The DNA here is from genome assembly GCA_033558105.1 of Coccyzus lansbergi. Lineage (NCBI taxonomy): Eukaryota > Metazoa > Chordata > Aves > Cuculiformes > Coccyzidae > Coccyzus > Coccyzus lansbergi. The sequence continues at coordinate 1,126,124 of JAUMJK010000508.1, forward strand.
TTGCCCTGCCTGCTGGGTTACCAAAGCTTGCACCTTTATTTGTGCTTACATTTTCTCTCGAGTTTATCTATGTCCTCCCCTTGATTGTAGCACAACCTCAATAGGTTAAAATGCCAGACCATAACCTATGGTGCAGGCACACATTCCCTGCTGCCTCTTCTTCTGGAGCAGCTGTAAGCAGAGAGAGGAGACAGGCAGGAAACGATACCATCTAAAAGCCTCACTGCTCTAACAAAAGAACATTTCCCTCTCTGGGCCCACTGCTGTAAACAACAGGCTGTTAAATAATGGGGTCATGCTGTGTCTTCCCACCTGGAAGGAACTGCTTTAATAGAAATGGCAAGTGCGGTGTCATTTTCTGAAGTCACTGGTCTGACTTCACTCTTAAAATGCACTGTAGCTTCAAGCCTCTCCCTGGACCAAGCAGCGTTCCACCTGGTTACTTGCCCCAGCTCTCTCAACCGTTTCTCATCAGGCCTGTTCTCCAGCCCCTTCCCCAGCTTCATTGCTCTTCTCTGGACTTGCTCCAGAGCCTCAAGTCTTGTCCTGTCTTAGACTGAAAGCACTTGTTACATGTTCCTCTCTCTGTACCTTGATTTCAATGGCCAAAAGTGTTCTTCATGGCTGGTCGATCAAAGGAAGGACTGCAGGCTGCATCATGGGTCATGCTTGGGCTTCATCACACCAATGAGATCAAGAATATGATGATTTATTAAATGAAAAGTAGAATATGACTGAGTTCTTTACTGATCCAATTACAAAACTTTTTTAAAGAGCAAAAACCCACCAAATACCGAAGACAAAATATATATCCCAAATAGCTGCTAACAAACCCGTTTATTTTTTTCATAAATGAGAAAAAAACCAACCAATGAGCAATAAATTATTTATTCAAAAAACATCTATACAAAATAACACTCTTGGAGATAAACACTTTTACATTTTTAAAGTGCATCTCTTCGCTGCTACAGCATTTGATTTCCTAATTTACACTGTACATTAATCATTTATAAAAAAAATAATTTGTGAGTATTTTTTTTTCCCAGTTGCATGTTAATAACAGTGACAGTGAGCACATATTCCATCACAGAAATCACTTTGGAAGGGTGTACAGATGCAAACTATTCATATCCAAGTGGTAAAGACAACACCCTGACAACAGCAAGAGTATCACTAGAAAGTGGAATTACAGTATACTGTACGATAATAGCTTCTCTTTTTATAAAAGGTTATTTAAAAGTGCAAAATATATACACTCTGCCTTTATATTACTTCTTAGTCTTTACCGTTTATTAAATCCATTTCTGACTTCCTGAACAGATAAAATTACAGTCGTTTTACACTATGTAAATCTACAATCATGCACATGTTGCCAGGCTGCATTTCCCATTAAAAATAATAAAAAAAAAGAAATAAGAAAAAGCAAAGCTACACACAAACAAATACGGCATTTCAGGTGCTTTTGTTTTTTTAATTTGCCAACTGAAACGCGTAAAATGTGTAACAGAATATATAATGGCTACCGTTTAGATGTGAAATAGTTTGAGTAGGGAAAAAAATAATTTTTCTTTGTTTGTTAATGATTGGATTACCTGTAGGTATTTTCCTATACAAAGATGATGACATTTACTGCATCATTTTGTTGCACAGTACTTTGGCACTCAATACAACCTTCCACTGAAAGGGAAAGAAACCCACAATATGGAAAAAACTTCCAGAAAATCAACATTTAATTGCCTCATGGCCAAAACAGACAATATTCAAACAGTCCTTATATGTCTGTATAGAATTTTGAGATCTGTTTAGGTTTGGATTTGTTATGAAATACATTTTTAGGACTGAGCTGATGGACTGGGGCCTTGAGCACCCTGTTCCCATGGGATGTCCCTACCCATGACTGGAGGATTGGAACTGGATGATCTTCAAGGTCTCTTCCAACCCAAACTATTCTATGATTCTATGACTAGACTCGATGATCCGATGGGTCTCTTCCAACCTGGTTGTTCTATGATTCTATGACTGTCAGGAAACATTTCATAAGATACAGTCATCGGCCGTTATGCAGTATACTAGTTCAAATGTTTTTCTTCTTAAAAAAGAACCTCTGAGTTGTGTAAAGATTTAAAAGTGAAAATCTTGTGCTAATTACCTGGTGTGGCTCACTTTGATCACTTTTTCCTGGGCCAGAGACTTCGATATAAATGGTTGGATTCGATGATCTGGTGGGTCTCTTCCTACCTGGTTATTCTATGATTCTATGATTCTATCTCCCACGATTTATGTCGATTATTGAAGAAAAGATGATCTTTCCCTTTCATCAAAGAAAGATTTACAGGGTGAAAAATAAGAACAAATGGCAATTAGAGGTGAAAACCTGAATGCTAATTTCACCACTGCTGATTTAATCCTAGAAGTCCTGAGTTCTTAAGGAATTCCACCCATGCCCACTGACTTTCCCAGAGTGGCATCTCTGGGAATGGTTTAAAACATTTCTCATGAAGTGTTTAGTGGATATTCATATATATTTTTTTTTCTTTGAGTGAGAAAAAGAAGGCAATGAAAAGAGTATCAGACGGATGTACTTTTTCAATGAACAAGAGTGTGCAGCTATCAGTCTTAAGCTGTGTTGCAAGATGCTGATTAGAATGTGAGCCAATTCCAGGCATCATTGGTGGTAACACTCATACATAGAGGAAAAACACTAATTTCATAGAATCGTAGAATCATAGAACAACCAGGTTGGAAGAGACCCACCGGATCATCGAGCCCAACCATTCCTATCAAACACTAAACCATGTCCCTTAACAGCTTGTCCACCCGTCCCTTAAACCCATCCAGGGAAGGTGAATCAACCACCTCCCTGGGCAGCCTGTTCCAGTGCCTAATTCGTGACAATTTCATTAAAAACCTCCACATTTCACATCCACGATGTATTATTTTTGCAAGTTTTCACCTAGAAGTGGAAATTGCCTTTTACTCAAGATGTCATGATGGAGGAGAGAAGAAGCTGCATATTTCAAACTAATCATTTTGGGATGGATCTTCACATGAAAGTGTGTGGCTCTTTCACTCATGGTCTTTTGCCACCCACCGTGGACAAATCTACAGTGATATTTGAGATAGAAATTCCTGGCTGTGTTGCAATGAATGCAAATCTGAAGGACACATAACAACTGATTTTCTCAAATATAGAGAAGTCAATTATAAAGCTCCTCAAATACAGAGAAAAATAGCTTACCCTTGTTTGTACTTAGCACTTCTTCAAATAATAATGTCTTGTCTCCAATTTTTTACAGTTACGTGAATCCTGAGCACAATCTGACAACTCTAAGTCTTCTTAATTTGAAATCATAAGTGATTTATGGAATGTTATGTTTACCCACCTAAGCCATTATACATATTTCTGTTGAAACAGGACTAGTATGAGTCTGTTATATTATAAAAGATGCAAACCCATTTGAATTAAAATTTCACCCCCAATCTTATTGCATAATAGTTCATTAATTTTCTTGGGTATTCTTATGTGGGTATAAAGAGAAATACAGATCTCAGCATCTAGCATCATGGTTTTTTTTAATACCAATTGCTACATAAAAGAAATATTTTTTTAAGTCATGGAGTAAAGACAATTTGATAAGCATAAGTAATTAAGCATTTATCATAGAATCATAGAATCATAGAATCATAGAACAACAAGTTTGGAAGCGACCCATTGGATCTTCTAGTCCAACCATTCCTATCAAACACTAAACCAAGTCCCTCAAGACCTCATCCACCCGTCCCTTAAACACCTCCAGGGAAGGTGAATCAACCACCTCCCTGGGCAGCCTGTTCCAATGTCCAATGACCCTCTGTGTGAAAAACCTCCTCCTAATCTCCAACCTAAATCTCCCCTGGCGGAGCTTGAGGTCATTCTCTCTCGTCCTGTCCCCTGGCACTTGGGAGAAGAGCCCAACTCCCTCCTCTCCACAACCTCCTTTCAGGGAGCTGTAGAGCATAATGAGGTCTCCCCTCAGCCTCCTCTTCTCCAGGATAAACACCCCCAGCTCTCTCAGACATTCCTCATAGGATCTGTTCTCCATCCCCTTCACCAGCTTTGTAGCTCTTCTCTGGACTTGCTCCAGTCTGACAGTTTGTATCACAAGTATTCTTTTCTCACAAAAACAAATTATTGTGCTATCATTGATTTTTTTAAACTAAATGGCAACTTATTCCAGATAAAGTAGGCTCGTCCCTCATTATAAATGTCAAATTAGCCCATCTTTGCTTGCACACAAGCAAAGTGAAGAAGACAAAACTGCATAAATTGCAGTGGTGGGTGTTGCGATCATCCTGGTGATGAACAAGCCGAAGAAGAAGCACAGTTAAAATTGTGGAATAATACAGAACCAAGACAAATAAGGAAAACAAAAAAGAAAAGTAGAGCTTCAGACACTCCTTATTTTCAGTACTCTCTGACAGTGAATTAGTTTCTGCCCTGATCTGCAGTACAGGAATTTTTAACGAGAAGAGGGTATTTCTCCCTGCCTGGCTGGTCAGTCTTAAACCACTTCTGTGATTAAAATGGAAGAACCTGGAAACTTGTTTATAATCCAGAGCCTGTTTTCTGAGATGAAGTATGGTATCTAACAGTAAAACTGACAGGCTGAGAATTCCCTACATGTTGGATCCAAGAGCCTCAAGTCTGTGCTACCTGGGCAGAAGAGTTGCTGGCTGGGATGAGCTGCCAGATGCACAACAGTCGTGCTTGAGTGCACTGAAATCCACTTGGCTAATTCATCCCACTAAGCACAATTCCAAATTCAGTTTAGAATTCTTTTTACGCTGTGAGAAAATGTTTTATTTGTGGAGGCAGATCAGCTCAACCAAGAGAAAAGCCAACAACAAGTTATGTATAGATAACCAAAGAAAGTACAAGGAAAAAAAATCAAATTAATCTAACTTTCTCTATGCAGATGCATCCTCCATTTCCTTTTAACAGTTGAGAATCATACCTTTGTTTCAGAGATTTAATCACAATTCCTAGTCTTCCTTCCTTTCTCATAGAATCATAGAACAACCAGGTTGGAAGGGACCCATTGGATCTTCTAGTCCAACTATTCCTATCAAACACTAAACCATGTCCCTCACTACCTCGTCCACCCATCCCTTAAACACCTCCAGGGAAGGTGAATCAACCACCTCCCTGGGCATACTATTCCAATGCCCAATGACCCTTTCTGTGAAAAACTTCCTCCTAATCTCCAGCCTAAATCTCCCCTGGCAGAGCTTGAGGCCATTCCCTCTCGTCCTGTCACTTGGGAGAAGAGCCCAGCTCCCTCCTCTCCACAACCTCCCTTCAGGTAGTTTTAGAGAGCAATGAGGTCTCCTCTCAGCCTCCTCTTCTCCAGGATAAACAACCCCAGCTCGCATCTTGCATTACCTCTCCAGCAATACTGTAAGAAGTTGCTGACTGACTCAGAGTTTTACTGAATACCTCCAGGAATTAAATGCTGTAGCAAAATAGATCTGAGAAAGTGTCTCTTCTGCAGAAAGTCTGTGCTTTACTGCAACGATTCTTCCATTGTCAACAATATTTATGCCCCTTGGCAAACTTGTTTGTGCTACACAAAGCCACTGCATATGTCATTGTGCCTTTCCCACTTAAAATGATCTCTTAATCAAATAATTTTCTGTTCAGCTCAGGCTGAGCCTTCCACCCCTTACAATTGCGCAGGGACAATTGAGTTTGCCCTTTAAAGCTATTACAGTGACATCAAGTTTCCTGTTCCTCACTGAATTTTATGAGGATGGTATTTACTGAAATGATTCATTTTATGGCAGAGAAAACTCTGCTGAACACATTTCACTGCTGGGTGGTGAAACGATTGTGTGTAGAAGACTAGGGCTGAAGAAGACTCGCATCTTGCTTATGTGAAATGTTCGCAATCACATTTGACTAACGGAGCCTTGGGGGATCCAGAAAAGATTAAATGAAGGAGTTTTTCATTTTGGTTTTTTTTTTTTTTTGTTTGTTTCCTTTAAAGACAGCTTTTCAGAATATATACTCCATTTCTGAATTTATACCCTTCAGAGGAGGCTCAGGGGAGACCTTTTTGCTCTCTACAACCACCTGAAAGCTGGGCTATTGTCCCAAGTGACAGGGGACAGGATGAGAGGGAATGGCCTCAAGCTCCACCAGGGGAGGTTCAGGCTCCATATAAGGAAAAAATTCTTCACAGAAAGGGTGATTGGGCACTGTCAGAGGCTGCCCAGGGAGGTGGTTGACTCACCTTCCCTGGAGGGGTTTAAGGTGCAGGTGGATGAGGTGCTGAGGGACATGGTTTAGTGTTTGATAGGAATGATTGGTCCTGATGATCCGGTGGGTCTCTTCCAATCTGGTGATTCTAAGATTCTATGATTCATTTAATTTCATTTTTAATTCAAGGAGGAAAATAAATTTTTTTTCCTGGTTCTAAACCAAAACTGTTCCTTACACTCAAACAAAAATTGGAGAAAACCCCAAAACACATGCACATAAGAAATGGTGAATCTTTGCTTTCTGACATGACAGAGGGAATGGGTAGAACATAGGGCCTCCAGGAGCAAGAGCTGTGATGGCTCTGGATAAATGGAGTTAGAATCGTAGAATCATAGAAGAACCAGGTTGGAAGGGACCCATCGGATCTTCTATTCCAACCATTCCTATCAAACACTAAACCAAGTCCCTCAGCACCTCGTCCAACCATCCCTTAAACACCTCCAGGGAAGGTGAATCAACCACCTCCCTGGGCAGCCTATTCCAATGCCCAATGACCCTTTCCGTGAAAAACTTCCTCCTAATCTCTAGCCTAAATCTCCCCTGGCGGAGCTTGAGGCCATTCCCTCTTGTCCTGTCCCCTGTCCCTTGGGAGAAGAGCCCAGCTCCCTCCTCTCTACAACCTCAACTCAGGTAGTTGTAGAGAGTAATGAGGTCTTTTCTCAGCCTTCTCTTCTCCAGGATAAACACACACAGCTCTCTCAGCCATCCTCATAGGGTCTATTCTCCAGCCCCTTCACTAGCTTCATTGCTCTTCTCTGGACTTGCTCCAGAGCCTCAACATCCTTCTTGTGCTGAGGGGCCCACAACTGAACACAGGATTTGAGGAGCGGTCTCACCAGTGCTGAGTACAGAGGGAGAATCACCTCCCTGGATCTGCTAGTCACACCATTTCTGATCCAAGCCAAGATGCCATTGGCCTTCTTGGCCACCTGGACCACTGCTGGCTCACGTTCAGTCGCTGTAGACCAACACCCCCAGGTCCTTCTCCTCCTGGCAGTTTAGGCACACATGTAAAGACATAAGCATTAAGCAATGATGCAACTGAACTGCCAGACACTCTGAATGACCTCTCACATTTGAAAATGCCACAGTATTACAATTTAAACCCTGACTTTCCTACTCTGCACACCTGCAATGCCATGAGCACAAAATAAATGGCTTAGTTTAATAATTAGAAATTATTAGAATATAAAAAATAGAAAAAAAGGCTTTTGATAGACTTTTCGAGTGCATCAAGTGTGCTTATTTTCTTATTCTTCTCCTCATTATGAAGCTACCGCTGCTTGCTCTTGTCACGCACGGAATATTTTGCAGAAATATTCTTAATTTCATTTCAAACCCACCACCGAAGCACAATTCTAGTGGGGCTAACCTATTTGACCCGAAACATCAAAGGACAGATTCACCGATTAACAGCTATAGGTAACCAAGCTATTATAGCTTAATTACTTCCACTCATCAGCTGAGACACAGAAACCAGCTGTATTCATGCTCCCAACCTGTTGCAGATATTAAATGAAACATGCTCAGTAAACAGCTGCAGCGACCTAGGAATTCCAAGTTAGTGCCTGCAGGGAGTAGACAGTTGCATATTTAGCAATTTTAATCATAGAATCATAGAACAACCAGGTTGGAAGAGACCCATCGGATCATCGAGTCCAACCATTCCTATCAAACACTAAACCATGTCCCTCAGCACCTCGTCCACCCGTGACTTAAACACCTCCACGGAAGGTGAATCAACTCCCTCCCTGGGCAGCCTCTGCAAGTGCCCAATGACTCTTTTTGTGAAATATTTTTTCCTAATGTTCAGCCTAAATCTCCCCTGGTGGAGCTTGAGTCCATACCCTCTTGTCCTGTCCCCTGTCACTTGGGAAGCATATCGCTAAAAACTCCAAATCTTAACTTTCTACTTATTTTTTTGTTGAAAAACAAAGAAAAAAAAACAGAGAAGAGAAACAAAAATAATATCAATGAAGCATATTGTTTGAGAACAACTACAGAGTTTTTTCTTTGTAAGCAGCTGGATTTCCTTAGAATCAAGAGATGAGAACATAACTATAAAAGAACAAAGGTTGAAGCTCTTTTTTGAAAGAGCCATGGCAGATGAATACAGTATATAATCCTTCAGAAAAACGACCTTGCAAAAAAATGTTAAGTGGAAAGGATAATGTATATGGCAGATAAAGATGCAACAACAAAATTGAAGCAATAGATTAGCAAGATTTAAAGAAACATGAGACCCACTATTACACAGTTTAACATTCATGATTGCTCAGCCAAAATATGTTTTACAAGTGCTATAGGAAAAGTTGTGCAGCTGTGAGTGATAGACAAGATAATGTGATTATTAAAAAGAATATAGAAAATAATGATTCAAAAATAACTCCTATACCTTCCCTGCTTGCCCGTATTATTACAAAACAGACTATCAGGCACTTGACACTAGAACAGTTCTTTGAAGACAAGGGAGACAAGTAATTCCAAGTGCAAAGAGTCACTTAATGATGGTTAGTGAACCTTATATAAAGAAAGGGAAAAAAAAATCCGGGAAACCTACATGCTTCTTAACCAGATTACGTAAAATCACGCAAGTATACCATGTAAATGGAATTACTACTAATGAAAAGTCATCTCTTGTTGAGGAAGATATACTAACTTGGAAGGAAAAGACATAGTGCACTGCTCTGTCTATTAGGATATACAAGAATGAAGTGTAGAGCAAGGTTTTCCACAAGGAAAATCAATGTTTCCATGATTAAAGAAGATAAACCTTGCTTACATCCTTTTTATATAAGCATTGAAAAAACCTATGGTTTGTGGGATGATTTCCTCTTTGCAATTGCAGATCTTTCTCCACAGGATGTAAAAGGAATGTGTGAGAAACCTTACTAAGAGATTAAGAAGAAATTCAAACATACAGAGGGAATAGGAATGGTTAATGTGGCCACAGAAGGTTTTAGAACTACTTGGCTGCATAGAATTAAGATGAAAAAGCTGGTAACAAAACAAAAGAATGCTTGAGAGCATTTTGAGTTCTTAGTAAAACTCAAACATGCTGAAGTGCAAGACAAAGTAACAAGCAAATAAACTCAGAGAGCTTAACAGCAGGACTGGGGAGTTAACTCTGAAGAAGTTAAAGTGACCATAAACTCAGAATTTGGTACTGTCATAGCAGGATTCTTACCTACCGTAGCAGGCAAGTTAATTGAAATACCTTGATGCAAAGAAAGGTGAAAGGCAAATTAAATACAAGTTTAGTTATTAATCCGATTTCTTCTCCTTTCATTTTGCTATGATTTTCTCAGTGATGGCTAGAAATAGATCTGTAATAATGCTGAAAATGCTGATAAAAACACCACTGACTACCACAAAGAACTGAAGCCCAGACATTCAACCCCGCATCTGGTTTGATGTTACTGTTTCCTACATCTCTCTGACTGAAGTTTTCCCTTTTGAGTCCTCTGAGAGCACTGATATACCTCGATCACCATGATGCAGTATTTGCTGGGAAGTGCTGGGGATTTCATGGAACCCACTGCGCTTTTAGAAGCAGGGGGAAAGCATCTACCTTCACTCCAAAATGTCTTCTTTGTAGCATTGAATATAGCTAGAGTACAAGACAAAGGCAAATCATAGTGCTTCTCAAACTCTTGGTGTGAAACATCTAAGGAACAGGTTTTCTTTCCAGCTTTAGCCAACAATACAAATAAACTGACTAAACACGTTGGTTCAGTAATGAATTTCTACTTGAAAACACAGGGAAAGTTTTACCTTCGAAGCCAATTCAATATTCATATTAACTCAGTTGGAGAATATTTGTCTGGCTTGTGAGCAAAAAGAAAACAGTGAGATGATTATGCACTCTGTGGTATGGATGTCATAGGGAACACTAAAGGGCAGTAATTTAGCTCAGTTCTGAATGTTAATTGAACAAAGTGCTTAAAGACATGGTAGAATGTCTCTAAAATTTTGTTATGTGTAGCTTGATGCTCCCCTGGGACATAGAACCCATCTACACATTAATACCATTTCTACTGCCTTATTTTACTAAGCACTAGGTAGTAACTGGAAGCTGGAAAAATAAGCTGAGGCTTTTTCTTCTACCCCAAGCCCATTTAAGGGGGTGACAAACTTCTGATTCACACTCCATTTACTACCAGATTGTTTTATTTTGTTCTCATAATCCTCAAACATTGGTCAGGTCAGTTACTATTTACTGTACTAGCATCTAAATCTGAGAGTAATGCCCTCTCCAGGAAATCGAGCTGCCAAGGCACAGCAAAATCCAGGCTAGTCAATGGAGAAGGATGACTGCGTTTTCAGAATGGGATTCAATCCATTGGTTTCAGGCATCTGTTGCACTCCTTGAACTGCCAGATGCTTTCCACAGATTACGGAGTTGAGACCATGTGATTAATGCAGACTGTACACTTAATTTCCTCATTAATAAGCATTGAGTACGAAGTATGATGAGTATTTGAGGCTTTAGAGAGATGAATCATAGAATCATAGAATCATAGAACAACCAGGTTGGAAGAGACCCACCGGATCATCGAGTCCAACCATTCCTATCAAACACTAAACAATGTCCCTCAGCATCTCTTCTACCTGTGCCTTAAACACCTCCAGGGAAGGTGAATCAAACACCTCCCTGGGCAGCCTATTCCAATGCCCAATGACCCTTTCTGTGAAAAACTTCCTCCTAATCTCTAGCCTAAATCTCCCCTGGTGGAGCTTGAGGCCATTCCCTCTTGTCCTGTCCCCTCTCACTTGGGAGAAGAGCCCAGCACCTTCCTCTCTACAACCTCCACTCAGGTAGTTGTAGAGAGTAATGAGGTCTCCTCTCAGCCTCCTCTTCTCCAGGATAAACACCCCCAGCTCTCTCAGCCGTTCCTCATAGGGCCTGTTCTCCAGCCTCTTCACCAGCTTCACTGCCCTTCTCTGGACTCACTCCAGAGCCTCAACATCCTTCTTGTGGTAAGGGGTCCACAACTGAACACAGTTCAGTATGTAAAAACCTGCCAGCTACCTAGCCTGGAAATAAACCCACTGTTCAAGGAATAATATGCAACCAGTAAAAAAAAATTAGTTCGTCTTACATTTAACTTCCTTTCCTTGCTTGGTTGTCTGGCAATCCTGTAGCTCCATGCAGCTGAGACCCTCTTGTCACACACAGCTCCTGATAGAGAGAGGACTTGCACAAAAGAGGATGTACTTGCACTGAAAAAAAAGAGTCTGTGATACATCTAGACTAGAGGTCTGAATACCTGCATAACCACACTCTTGTAGGGCACCAAGGCAACCTCTCTGAATAAAAGATTACAGCTTTCAGTCCTAAAAGAATGAGCTTGGTTCCTTACCGAAAAGTCAGCAGGTGTTTCTGTAGGAATGAATCCTTTTACTGATATTGTAAGCAGCTGTGCCCCAAGGGGATATTAGAAAAGAAATGTTTTTTCCTCCCCTGTGGATTATATAAAATTGTATTTATTTTTTTTTTTCATTTTTTTCAGGTTAAGTCCTTTTTAAGTAACCAGGACTTACAAAAGCTGCGGATTTGGACTCAATTGCATGGACTATAATAACTTCAAATTTAATGGAAAGATTTTACTTGAAGAGTTTCTCTGCTTGAATTAGATTAAAATACATCTTCAATTCCATCTTGCATGAGACACAAAACCCTTTTGTATTTCCTAATAAATTTACTACAAGGTCGTTAACTTCACATAAGACAATCTCTTCTCTACATGCTTCAAGACAGAAGTACATAAATATTTTTCGAGCATAAGCTAAGAAACAGAATATATGATTAAATGTTAGATTTTGCATTATTTTCTTTGATGTATTTTCCTACTCAAGAGCCGCAACTCATTAAATAACGTTTTAAAGAGGACTACACTGAAAGAAGGATATTTCTATGAAATTCCAAGAGTGACAGGTGCTTTTAGCTCGCATACTAAAGGAGGATATTAAGATTGCAGTTTGTCCACCTCTCTCTTTCTTCCATTTTTGCAGAGCTTTGTTGCATTTTCCATCTACTGGAAAGAAGGACAGAAGTCATCAGTGACTTCTCTTCATCTCTCATGACCCTATGCTCACCCTCTCTGCTCTTAGAAGCTTACAGGAGGGCACAAACTATATTAATCCAAAAATTAACCAGAGCAGTCAAGAAAAAGCAGATAAATTGTATTTTCACCCCACTTTCAACACTGATAGAGGAGGTATTCCATTGAGTAGGAAGGTGCTATGAAATACTGAGAGTATTTCAGTAGAGGCATTTACAGAAATCTACTTAAAAGAAATCAGGCATTTTAAATGCTGCTTATGCCACTACAAAGATCTGACTGCACATTGAAGCTTTTGTGGAAAAGGCGTGACTTGTCTGAAGTCACTTATAAATTAATGTAGTTCAGACAGAAGACAGGATTTTAGATTCACGGTTGCAAAGTTTTTCAGAGCTTAGCCACTCTCTTCGCCCGAAAAATTCTTGTTTAAGCCCCAGGCCTACCGGCTCAAGGGTGGAAATCACTTGGAAATGCCTTCTCTGAGTTTCCGGTGTGAAAAGAATTAAGTCAGATTTCCAGAACTTGAGCTTTGGATCAGTACAGCCTCAATATTATAATTCTATGATTTAGGAGTATAAGAAACAATAAGATTAAATAAAATAGGTCAGCTCCACTGGGTGAGGCCCTGCCTCCAGTGAAGGCAGTGACACTATCTGGCAACACTTACATTTATAACTAAAATTGTGAAGGTCTGTTTTCTATCTCTGAGGCCATATGGCAGGGTCTGGTCACATCTCCTCTGCTAAACACTGATTAAACGGGGTAGTACAACCAAACCACTCACTGGAACAGCGCAGAGCTGACTCTAGCTCAGCAGTGCATGGGATACTTTCTGCAGATTTTAATCAATGTAGGACCTTAAAGTGCCCATTTAAACAAATCAACAGTATGATTCAAGTCCAATGCTCAAGTCCATGCTGTACCACTCATTAGCTTATACATCACTGATGAGCATTGCTCTGATTTAAATCATAGAATCATTAGGTTTGAAAAGACCTTAGAGAGTGTCAGCTCCAACCATACATGTTCACTACTAAATCATGTCCACAGGCACCTCATCTACCCATGTTTTGAACTCCTCCACGGATGGGGACTCAACCACTTTCTGTGCCCGATAATCCTTTCAGAGAAGAATTTTTTTCCTAATATCTAATCTAAACTTCCTCTGATGCTGTTTGAAGCCATTCCCTCTTGTCCTATCACCTCTTACTTGGGAGAAGAGACCAACACCCACCTCTCTACAACTTCATTTCAGGCAGTTGTAGACAGTGATAAAGTCACCCCTCAGCCTCCTCTTCTCCAGGCTAAACAACCCCAGGTCCCTCAACTCTTCCTCATAACTCTTGTTCTTCCATACCTTCCATAACTTCATTGCTCTTCTCTGGACATGCTTCAGTACCTCAATGTTTGCCTTGTGGTGAGGGGCCCAGAATTGAACACAGGATTTGAGGTGCAGCCTCACCAGAGTCCAGAGGGAGAATCCCTTCCCTGCTCCTACTGGCCACTCTATCTCTGATCCAAGCCAAGATGCCATTGGCCTTCTTGGCCACCTGGGCACACTGCTGGCTCATGGTCAGTTACTGTCAACCAACACCCCCAGATCCTTCTCTGTGAGGCACTTTCTCTCCACTCTTCCCCAAGCCTGGAACTGCACAGGGTTGTTGTGTCCCAAGTACAGGACCCAGTATTTGGCCTTGTTAAACCTTATCCTGCCGGTCTCGGCCCAGCGGTCCAACCTGTTCAGATCCCTGTAAACAGCCTTTGTGCCCTCCAGCAGATCCACACTTCCACCCAGCTTTGTGTCATCGGCAAACTTGCTAAGGGAGCACTCGATGCCTTCATCCAGGTCATTGATGAAGACATTGAACAGGTCTGGACCCAGCACTGAGCCCTGGGGAGTCCCACTTGTCACTGGCCTCCAGCTGGACTTAACTCCATTTCCCACCACTCTCTGGGCCCTCCAGACAACCAGTTTTCCACCCAGGAGAGTGTGTGTCTTTCCAGGCCAGAGATGACAGTTTTGGTAGCAGGATGCTATGAGAAACTGTGTCAAAGGCTTTGCTGAAGTCCATCCACAGCCTTTCCCTCATCCAGCAGCCGAGTCACTTTATCACAGAAGGGGATCAGGTTAGTTTGGCAAGACCTGCCTTTTGGGAACCCGTGTTGACTGGGTCTGATCACCCAGTTCTCTTGCATGTGCTGTGAGACGGCACCTAAGATGATCTGCTCCATGACTTTTCCTGGTACTGAGGTCAGACTGACAGGCCTGTAGTTCCCTGGATCCTCTCTCCAGCCGTTCTTATAAATACATGTAACATCAGGCAGCCTCCAGTCCACTGGAACTTCCCCAGTCAACCAGAACTGCTGGGAGAAGTTGGAAAGAGGATATACAAGAACCTGAATGAATGGTACTATCCTTTTGTTCAAAATCTTGTTTGTGAATGGGATTACTTTTAGTCTATTAAACGATTTTTGAGTTTAAATTAAAGACACAATCAAGATACAATGAGATTATCCTACTTTTTACTCATAAAGAACTATCTTTGTTTTGTGATCGTGTGCAATCTTCTAACTCTGTATCTGTAGGCTTCTTCCCCCAACCTGCTGTTTATGGCTCTGCTGCAGCAAATGCCTCTCTCCTCCTACCCCTTATTCAATTCTGGTACCACTTTGTCTTGCTAGTAAAAAAAAAAAAAAAAAAAAAAAAATTATACACAAATTAATAGTGAGGTAGTAAGACCAAAGCTTAATGAATCAAAGACTAAAGCTTAATTCATCACAAGTGCGCAACAAAGCATATTAAAAATTGTTTCTGTTTGGATTAGTAATTAAATATTTGACATTCCGACTCCCCAGTCACCATGAAGCAACTTTCTTCTGCCTCAATGTGCAGTTCATGAGGGAAGACTGTGGAAGGTACCAACTCACTAGCATATCACTAGCATATTTTTTCACGGAAAGGGTCATTGGGCATTGGAATAGGCTGCTCTGGGAGGCGGTTGATTCACCTTCCCTGGAGGTGTTTAAGGTGTGGGTAGACGAGGTCCTGAGGGACACGGTTTAGTGTTTCATAGGTATGGTTGGACTTGATGATCCGATGGGTATCTTCCAACCTGGTGATTCTATGATCCTATGATTCTATGACTTCTATTCACCATTTGTGACTCCTACTACTTTGAGGTCTCTAGTGAGTTGAAAAGTGGTGGGAGAAATCTGACAGGGAAAAATGCCTACGTGCTGCATGACACACATATTGATGGCAATGATAAAATGGCAATAAAAGACAGTAACAGATGATTATAAGCAACCAAATGAATTGGAAGTGCAATATTGTCATATATGAGCTACATGCGAACCTGTTAGGAGAAATATAAAGACATGAAAAGTGCTCTGGAAGTCCTGTACAACCTGCATAACAGTTGAGTAACTTGCAGTCCATCAACTTTCCTCAGGCTCTGGAAGCTTCCAAACCAGACTGGCTATTAGTCCCTGCCTTGAGTTTGTTGCAGAATGCAAAAGGAAGGAAAAGGTAAATGAACTAACAAGGACCTGCAGGTTCCTCATTAAAATATATACTTCTAACATTAACCCTAAAATCCAGAGGGACATGGTTTAGTGTTTGATAGGAATTGGTTGGACTCGATGACCTGGTGGGTCTCTTCCAACCTGGCGATTCTATGATTCTATGAATTTGTAAGAAAAGTCTCTAAAATATTCCTTGAGAATGATTTGGATGTAACTGCTGTCTTGCAAAAACGAGACAGAAAGCAGCTCACCAAAAGATGAAACAAGTTTAGAAATTCAAAGACACAAACAGCAGCAATACTTCAAATCAGGATAAGTAATTTCACATAAAAAATCTGAAGGTGGCTAAAGAAAACATGCAATATCTGTCTGCTCTTGCACAGAAAAAATAAATAATAATGTTTATTTTGCATCAGAAAACCTTTGGGTAAATGACAGATTGTTTAATAAACTAATCTTAATTTCTTTTAAAGTTTTATTAATAGTATTTGTGGTAGTAAGCTTTATTTTTAGTCACAAAGTATTTGAAATGTTAAGTCTAGAGGCCTGACTGTAGTACCATAGAATAGAATCATAGAATCACCAGGTTGGAAGAGACCCACTGGATCATCGAGTCCAGTGTCAGTTCAGTACTAACTGGTACAGTTTTCAATTGTTCCGTGTTAGTCTTGAAGTTGCAACAAGATGGAATAGCAGAAATAAAAATCGAAGGAATTCTATCACCCCTTATCCTACAAACACTCTGTTATTTATGATTGTTCATGCTAATGACTGATAATTAACTGCATGAAAGATATTCTAATTTTAATGGTATAATTTGTCAACGTTATAATCTCTTTGACTATAAAGAGCTGAAATGGAAAGCTGAAAATTAAATTAAATTAAACATTTTGAATAAAAGTACATTTGAGAAAGACAATGTTTTGATTTTTTTTTTTTTTAACCTGAAAGGGGGAAGCTTCTCTGCTGAATTTAAGCACTGAAGTTATGTAAAAAACACTCCTCACCTGAGAACTTTTAAAGGCACCTACCTCTTTTCCTTAAGAGAGAGTAATTGTAGGCTTTTACTTTACCAGGACACTTCAGTAGACCTCTGAAATGAATTTGTTCCATATCCATTTTATCTATTTAGGGTATTTTTGTTGACACCTCCCTGGAGGTGCTCAAGGTCAGGTTGGATGGGGCTTGGGTAGCCTGATCCAGTGGGAGGTGTCCCTGCCCATGGCAGGGGTGGAACTAGATGGGCTTTAAAGTCCTTTCCAACCCAAACTATTCAATGATTCTATGAAAACCCACTTCACTTGTGTATAAGTGAGGGTTATGGCTTTCTGCTTTCTTATGTTTACCCTATAGAGGCATCCTCCTCCTCCAAACAAAACAGTTATGAAAGAAGCGGTTCTCAACCATAAAAGTCATGACATCAAAGGATGGTGTCAAGGCAATCTATGAATGAATAAAGGAATTCATGGAAGCTTCATTAATAGATAAGAAAACCCTCTGGCAAGTTTTTTAAAACTGAGTGCCTACAGTGAGGCTTCTTAGAAGAGTGTAAACCTTTCCACTTGATCTACCACGATACTTAAATGCATCCTTAACGTTACCTTGTGCATATGCTGGGGTTGCTTAATATGGATAAATTCAAGTATGTGCTTAAGTCTCTTCCTTGATTGCGAATAGAATACTTAGTGTTTTGCCACAGCTAAACCCTTAGTCCTTGAAAGAATCTGACCAAGGTGTTATCATTTTTCAATCATATAGAAACAAGATAACTTAGGTCAGAGTAAACGTAGGCTTTCACTTTAGCCAGACACTTCACTAGACCTCTAACTATGGAAGCTAGAAAACCATTAATTATTGTTATTAATGGTTTTCTGTAGTACAGACTGTAAAAACTGACTGTGCCCCCAGCGTTTTTCAAAACAGACTTAGAGGCCAAATTCTGGACATAAACTTTTCAAATATTATTCCACTTTTCTGTCGAATAAGGGGGAGTCTGCATGATCATCAGAACAGAAACCAAAATGGCACCACGAATATCATCGAATGAAAATTCACTTAGAATTTTAGATTAATGCTGAAGATGACAAACTGATTCAGTTTGACTTAATATCTTTAACTCACAGATTCGAGATGCTTAACACATTGCGAGAAGTCTTTATGTTACAGGTAACACAACTATATACCTCTTATAAAATCACAAAGTTGCAATATTGTGCATGAAATAGCTACTTTCTTTAAGAAAATAATTTATTTTCCATAGTCACAACATATACTCTGATATCAGTTGCTGTACATATATTTTCTTGCAATACTCTGACTGTCTATGAATACTGGATCCACAGATGCCACTTTTGCTGCTATAAAGGAGTGAATACAGTGTAAAACTGCCGTCAGGTCCTGAAATTCAAGTTCCTGGAAGAGGAAGTGAGAGAAAAAAGAAAAAAGAACAGAAAATGTGAATTCGTATTCAGGTTTGTATTTATTTTACATAATTGCAGAGTAGACTAGTTAGTAAAGAACAGTTCACTTTAAATGAAAATTCACATCTTTATAAGGACCTGTAAAGTTAAAGGTGTTAAGAATCAAAGATGCACATCCATACCTTCTTCACAAACAGTGCCAGACGTGATTTTTAGTTTTCACTCTGTGCTATTTTATTACTTATATTTTACTCTGTTTGGAAATTGTAAACGTTCAACTTGCAGGAACATTTATATATTGCAACATATTTTACGGTATTTATAAGTTAAGAATAATGGGTGCAGTGATGATGCAGTGTCTAGTCATGGCCAGAGAGGGAAAGGAGGACACATATGTTGACTGACTTTGAAGGAGAATCAAGCCATCAGGCTGGAAAACTAGAGGCAGGGTGGAAACTAACATAAACACACTATAGCCTGTATACAGGTATATATCTGGATATGAAATTCATATGCCTTTAATTCCCAAAGAAAGACAGAGTTAATCCTAACCAGTTCTCAGATTCCCTTTATATAACACAATTCATCTACTGTGCACAAGTTATATTTCTTTTTCATAACGTCCACAGAGAAATGGAGTGATACTCTGACAACAATGACAACAAACATAATACAAAAACCATGTTCAATTTACATGATAATATTATTTGTAAAGCCTGCAGCTGGGAAATATATTGTGGGGACACTTGGGAAGGATTTTTGGTGGGGGAGAAGACACTTGTTTTCTAAAACGTGTTGACTCTGCAGTAATTTATTGAAGCACATTCTATATGTTCATCTTCTGTACGCTCTGATCTTCTGCTTTCCTATCAACAGCATCTTAGAGTATCTTCTCAACAAAATTTCATCAAACTGAATAGTTGGAATTCCAAGTTACTGTTGTAGAAGAGCTCACCATCACGTTATTTTGCTTTCAAAACCATGCATTTACTGGGCAGAAGTGGGTTTACTACTAACAAATGTCATAAATTGTTTGTTAGTAGTTGTAGGACATGTTAGGCTCTGGAAGGGGGGACAGGCCTCTTGGAGGGACTACAGGAGGGAAGCGAGGCTCTGGAGGGAAAAAATCAGAGGGGCTAAGGCTGAGCTAGAGATCAGATTAGCTAAGTCAGCAAAAGACAATAAAAAATCTTTTTATAAGTATATTAACAGTAAAAGGAGGACAAGGGAGACCATACAGTCACTTTGGACTCAGAGGGAACAGCAGTGACAGGGGACGAGGAGAAGGCTGAGGTACTTAATGCCTTCTTTGCCTCAGTCTTTAATTGTAAAGAAAGCTGTTCCCTCTGTGTAGATACCCGGGAAACAGAGGAGCAATACGAGGCTCCCATAGTCCATGAGGAGGAGGTCAGAGCCCTGTTTGGCCAACTGGACACCCACAAGTCTATGGGGCCAGATGGGATACATCCTAGGGTTTTGAGGGAGCTGGCGGATGTATTGGCCAAACCCCTTTCCATCATCTTCCAGCAGTCCTGGAAGACTGGGGAGGTACCTCTGGACTGGAGACTGGCTGATGTAGTTCCCATTTACAAGAAGGGTAGCAGGGAGGATCCCGGGAACTACAGGCCAGTCAGTCTGACCTCAGTGCCAGGGAAAGTCATGGAACAGGTGAACCTGAGTGTTATCATGAAGCACTTACAAGAGAACCGGGTGATCAGGCCCAGTCAACATGGGTTTACCAGAGGCAGGTCCTGCCAAACCAACCTGATCGCCTTCTATGACAAAGTGACTCGGCTGCTGGATGAGGGAAAGGCTGTGGATGTGGTCTTTCTGGACTTCAGTAAAGCCTTTGACACAGTTTCTCACAGCATTCTGCTGCGGAAACTGTCACCTCTGACCTGGACAGACACACACTCTCCTGGGTAGGAAACTGGCTGGATGACCGGGCCCAGAGAGTGGTGGGAAATGGTGTTAAGTCCAGCTGGAGGCCAGTGACAAGTGGTGTCCCCAGGGCTCAGTGCTAGGTCCAGTCCTGTTCAATGTCTTCATCAATGACCTGGATGAGGGCATTGAGGGTATCCTTAGCAAGTTTGCAGATGACACAAAGCTGTGTGCAAGTGTGGATCTGCTGGAGGGTAGGGAGGCTTTGCAAAGGGACCTGGACAGGCTGGACCGCTGGGCAGTGTCCAACGGCATGAGGTTTAACACGGCCAAATGCCGCGTCCTGCACTTGGGGCACAACAACCCTATGCAGAGCTACAGACTGGGAGAAGCCTGTCTAGAAAGCTGCCAGGAGGAGAGGGACCTGGGGGTGTTGGTCGACAGCCGACTGACCATGAGCCAGCAGTGTGCCCAGGTGGCCAAGAAGGCCAATGGCATCCTGGCTTGTATCAGAAACGGTGTGACCAGCAGGTCCAGGGAGGTGATTCTCCCTCTGTATTCAGCACTGGTGAAGCCGCTCCTTGAATATTGTGTCCAGTTGTGGGCCCCTCACCACAAGAAGGATGTTGAGGCTCTGCAGCAAGTCCAGAGAAGAGCAACGAGGGTGGTGAAGGGGCTGGAGAACAGACCCTATGAGGAGCATCTGAGAGAGCTGGGGTTGTTTAGCCTGGAGAAGAGGAGGCTGAGAGGAGACCTCATTACTCTCTACAAGTACCTGAAAGGTGGTTGTGGAGAGGAGGGAGCTGGGTTCTTCTCCCAAGTGACAGGGGACAGGACGAGAGGGAATGACCTCAAGCTCCACCAGGGGAGATTTAGGCTGGAGATTAGGAGGAGGTTTTTCACACAGAGGGTCATTGGGCATTGGAATAGGCTTCCCAGGGAGGTGGTTGATTCACCTTCCCTGGAGGTGTTTAAGACACGGGTGGATGAGGTCTTGAGGGACTTGGTTTAGTGTTAGATAGGAATTTTTGGACTAGAAGATCCGATGGGTCCCTTCCAACCTGGTTGTTCTGTGATTCTGTGATTCTGTGACATGCTTTTGTGATCCTGTACCAGGCATAAATGGGAATTTTTTGCTTGAGGGAGGAGCTCCAGGATGAGGAGGGGCTGGGGCTGCCCTGTGCTGGACACAACTGGTTCCAACTGACTCCAACGGCAGGAGACAACTGAGCCCCCACAGTCAAATTGGTGGCAAATCTATGAAAGTGGATTTGAGAAAGGGCATTAAATGACCAAAATAGGCACCAAGCCAAGTGCAGATGCTCCCCAGCAGAGCAGGGAACACCCCTGAAGGGACTGAAACCTGTGCAGGAGCCACACTGGAGCTAAGGAAAGTAGTAAGAAGGAACCACAAAGGAGAAAAGAAACAAGAAGCAGCAGAAAGAAACAGCTCCACTCTGACGATATTTGAGGGCTCTGCTTTATGATGATGAGATTCTACTGAATCTTTTTAAAATACTGTACATTATCTTTACGTCCTCAGGCACATGTAGTTTATTGGCTCAGGGATTTTATTTCCCATTAAGCAAATGTATTACTCCCAGACAAATGTAATTTGCTGTTACTGCCTTCTCCCTCCAGCACAGGGTGACAATAAGCAATATTACTGTACAATAAGAGTAATAATGTGATATTCAACAAGCTCCCAAGTTATGCTCTTCCCGGGGTTTAACAGGCCTTATGAATGCCTTTATCCTCTATGAAACATCCCCCAGACTACAGGGAAAGATCTTCTCAGACACAGCAGCCTTGGAATAGAGGAATTTTTAGTGACAAGCCAACCTCCTTAGGATGTTTGCATGGAGAAGCCTAAGAGGTCAATGCTTTCAGCACTTAGACCCTGAAAAGAATATTCTAGCAGAGATTTTTAGATGCATATAATAATTTGCCTTGGGTATCATCGTCAGATAAACTAATCTTAACTCCTCCCAAAACCTGGAAATGTAAGAGTTTCTCAATTCAACAGCTTTGAGAATGGGTTAACATAAATAAAACTACTCTCACTTCCCTTCAAAAAATAGTCTCTGAAATTACTGGCTGGTTTTCCTCAACTTTCCATGAAAAAATACCTGAATTCAGAGGCAAGACATACCTGTTTGTCATGACAACAGCTGAAAAAATAAGCAATTTATTATCATATGATATCTAATGCAAATTACAAACTGACACTTCCAAAGTTATAAAAGACAAATAAACACAAAACACTCTAATTTTAAAAAAAATAGGCATAAACTAATCTAACTGATAAGCAGAATGTGCTATTTATTACTCTTATCTAGTTAAATAAGGAGACAATAAGGAAGAGGGAAAAGTCTCTCAAAATTCTGCTTTTGCATACTTGCTGGTCAACAAATTAAGAAATAATTGTCCAAAAAGAAGAACAATCTCCAGAGAACTTGTGTCACTTAGCTAACTGGTGATAATTGTTATTTGATTTGTGAAGTAGTATTTTGGGCCTCAA
The DNA here is from genome assembly GCA_033558105.1 of Coccyzus lansbergi. NCBI lineage: Eukaryota > Metazoa > Chordata > Aves > Cuculiformes > Coccyzidae > Coccyzus > Coccyzus lansbergi. The sequence continues at coordinate 1,148,837 of JAUMJK010000508.1, forward strand.
ACTCAAAATGATATCTTATTGTGAAATAAAAACAAACAGTGAACATTGGTTCAAATCTCTTGAAGAATTCAGCCTATGCTGAAGTTCTTTATACTTTTTTAATTTTTTTCTTTATTCTTTATACCTTTATTCTGATTTACAGGAGCATAAACCTCCTGCTTTTCCTATTTTAATTATAATTACGGAGCAAGTATGGAAATAAGTTCCTTTAAAATGTATTTTTTTTTTTTGTACAGTAGATGCAGGCTCAGGACAGAGGTTGCTCAGAGAATGTGTGGTCTGGTGGTGGATATAGTTTGCATGCAGATTATAATGGGAAAAGGGGAAAAGGACTGAAGGTTTGTTTAGAACTATGGCTTTGGGGTAAAGGCAGTCAGAGAACACAGAGACAATGCCTTCCCACAGAAGACTACCTTGAGTACAGTTTTAAAGACCTCTTCAGACTTAGAATATAATGTGATTTTTTCCTAGAAAGTACCACCAATGACACTTTTTCCAAACAAATGCATTGTTTTCATAACTATTTTTTTTGAAGTCATAGTTCTCTCCTTACCCAGCCTTGCAGATGACTAATGGATCATTTTCTTTGTCCTGTATCACCTAACACCACACTTCTGCTTGCTTGCCTGATCTGTTATTGCTGCTTTTCTTCTTTAATTAAGTTTGTCAGTTAATTTTTTATATATTTAAAAGAATACATCCATGTCCATATTTCAATCATCAGAGTTATTTCAGTTTGCTATCTATGCTTATCCCAATAAGTGGATTAATACAACAAAGGCGCTAGAAGGAAGACAGCAAGAGAAGAACATAAATTATTGGATTAAGGCAGTGGGAGAACAAGGCTGCCAAACTGCCTTACTTAAAATATAAAAAGTGCATACACTGCACTGACCTCGATCACTATATGTGAGCAACCAAGTAAGAAAAATATATGTTCTTGTTTCATCCACCCACCTAAGAGAGTTGGATTTATTACATATCATAAAGAGTTTGCAACAAGCTGTTGCATCATTACCACACACACACACTTAATTTTATTGATTACTTCTGAGAGCCGGTGAATTGCTATTTGAACAAGACGTGAGCCTGTATCACATAAAAGGCAGATAATAGAGACTCTGACAGTGTTATTGTGCCCCATGCATTCCATGACTTCTTTAAGGACATCGGTAAGACTCAGTGTCTATTAATTTTTGACAGGAGCACAACTATTGCTACTGTATTTGTCAGCTTATTATTTCAGATAGGAATGATAACCATATGTTCTGTTAAAAAAAAAGAACAGATAAAGTCGTCTCAGGTTTTAGCTCCAGTCCACATCAAAGTCAAAATGGGAGAGGAAATTGAAAATTCAGTTCTGTATCTCAGCAAGTATACCAGGGCTTGGCTGAGAAGAACAAATGCATTAGTCTTGCACAGCTTGTCAAGACCGTTATAAACAGACAAAGATAAGTTCTCAGCGATGGTATGAAAGCTTCTTCAGATACCAACTTTTATTTGTTCTCCTCTTTGTGACTGTCATTTGCACAGAGAGCAGTAGGATGAGCTAAAGTGGTGCTTTAACCCTGCAAGCATAGGAACCAGGTCTATGATGCCAACATTCACTGTCAGAAGAATTGCAACTCTATCTATCAATTGCACTTAAGTCTTTCACCAGTGTTCTGCAGGGACCTGGAAGAGTCAGATGGCTTTTCGCTTTCAGCTCGAGTGATTCCAAATGCCACCGTCTACTGCTAAATCTGGAACACTTTTAAATGTTGCATTGGCAGATGCAAACTTTGCTAATGCACAAGAAACCCATCTGGAAAGCTGTTCTGGAGATGCTTTGTCTAGGAGCAGCCAACTAACTTCACTCATTCCAGCAAATATTAAAACAAATTTCCAACGGCAATCAGACTGCCCAGTGCTGTCACACAGGTAGAATCTTAACTCTTACCTACAACCAACTTGCAAATGTTTTTCAAGCTGTCAAGATGTTCAATAGTAAACTTCCAGACTTTGGCAATAAAAGACCCTTGTTAATAAAAACAGAGAAAGGCTTGAGTGCCAGCTTATGGTTTATTGATGCTAAAGATTAATGTTGCTGTAAAGAGAGAGCTTTGCTTGCACTCTCCTTAATTTGCCATAGCTCTGAACAGTAATAATGTAGAATACATCTCCTCTCAGAGGAATACAGGAAATCAAAAGAAAGAAACCCACTTGCTGACCTGTCCTTGATCACTCCCCTGAAGTTCTTCTGTTTTTATAGAGAATAGGATTTGCTGCAAAACTGCAGCAGAGTCTAATTGCAAAATCAGATCACAGTATCCCACTATACCACTGTGTAATTACAGAAGATCTGAAGCCTGAAGCAAGTGAAGGAAGCATACTCAATGCACTCATATAAATATTCAGGGGGTCTCAAGTGACATAAATGACAGACGAGAAGTATATGAGACCAGCAACATTTAGTTAGAGCTTCAACATGATTCACAATAGTCTAGAGACACTATGATTTCTTTTCTTTCTTTCTTTCTTTCTTCAATGAAATATTTGAGATCAAGTTAGTAAAAGAGGAAATGTTGTGAAGACAAATAAACTCTCTTTCTGTTCTTAGGGTGAATTAATTGTTATAATTCTACCTTTTCTTTTCCACAGAGTGGAAAAAGAACAACACAAAGAGAAAAAAAGATAAAGAAATTGCTCAGTTATAATATTCTTAGAAATAAGTTTTATCTTCCAGGTAGCTACATTTTAGCTAAGAGATGCAAATCATCATACAGTCAAGGGAGTAATAATCTTAATTTTTGTTAAAAATTATTATTTTTATTAAAAATATTTATTATTTAATTTGAAATTATTTATCTATTTAAATTTTTATTTCTTTTAAAAGAACATTGAAAATTCAGGGTTCATGTCAGGTAGATTGGAACCGGATAAACATTAAGGATGCTTCTACAGAATCATAGAATATTTTGAGTTGAAAGGGATGTTAAAGATCATCTAATTCCAACTCCCCTGAAATGGGCAGGGACACCTCCCCCTAGATCGGGTTCCCAAGACTCCATTCAATCTGGCCTTGAATACCTCCGGGGATGGGGCAGCTAACCCAAACCATCCTATGATTCTAATTTTCTATGATTCCATGATTATTTGCAATTTCTCAATCCTGGATCCCATTTTCAAGTATGTAAGCTATAGAAGACTTTGCCAAAACCAAAATGTTTTGGTTGATATTCTCTATTCCAGTTTTTGCAACAGAGCACTTATCAAAATAAAATTTTAGCCAAAAGGGATTATTCATTCCCAACTCTCAGAAATTTCACAGGAAGATAAGCTTTGCATCAGGGGTGTTCCTTTTTACAACTCCTGTGAATCTGCTCACATTTACCTGGAAAATTTATACTACAAGAAGAATTTAACAGGTAGAAAATTAAAGAATTTGGACCAGGAAAATTTATTTGTATTATGTTCACCATTTTGCAAGTAAATAATGGAATCTACTTTTAGAATTTCTTTTTCAATCACTCTCAGCTTTTTTTGCAGTAGCTTAAATTTGGCACTGTTTACCAAACTTATTTATGAGACTGTCATGTGGGACTATGCTTAAGGCTTATATAGACAAGACAGATCAGATGAAAGATCAAGCTAAAAGAAAGCTGGGGGAAAAAAGACTTGTAGTGATAGGACGAGGGGCAATGGGTATAAACTGGAGAGGGGCAGATTTAGACTAGACATAAGGAGAAATTCCTCTACCATGAGGATGTTGAAGCCCTGGCCCAGGTTGCCCAGGGAAGCTGTGGCTGCTCCATCACTGGAGGGGTTCAAGGCCAGGTTGGATGGGGCTTGGGCAGCCTGATCCAGTGGGAGGTGTCCCTGTCCATGGCAGGGCTGGAACTGAATGATCTTTAAGGTCCCTCTCAACTCAAGCTATTCTATGATTCTATTCTATGAAACTCTCTTGGTTTCCTCCAGAGTACTTTGCTTATTATAAGATGGAAGTGAGGCAATTTTGCTATAGTCCCTTCTCAAAAATCCACTGTGACAGTTTCCTATTACTTTATTATCCTCTGTAATTATTAATTATTTATTTAATAAACTTAATATTTAAATAACAATCTTACCATTTTTCTAATATCAAAGTTAAACCAACTAGTCGATAAGCAACTATGTGCCCCTCTTGACTCTATCATTTAAAAAAATAATAAAATAACCCAAATAAAAACTCCTCTGTTTCTGTAGTCTTATACATCCACCTGCACATCTCAAACATAAATTACCTTTTTTATCTCAGTGCTGCAAGAACTAATATAAAAAACATTCCAACCATCAACCTTCCCTGTTCTTCTTTATGTTTATAGCCCCTTAATCTTACTTGTAATTGGAATGTAATTTCTTTCTTTTTTGATAACTGCAGTAAACGAGGAAGCATGTAACTTATCCTTCTCATTCACTGTTCGCTCAGTTTCCACTGTAAACTATAAATTATTTCTTGCCTTGATTTTTTCATCTCTCTCCTACTAAGTTACTGAAAGCTTTTTGTTTTTCATCTTCTTCTTTCGTGTATTTTTTTTTTTAGTTGTAACTGTTAAGACAAAAGGAAGTATCTTTTTGCATGTGAACTTGTGCATAAGGAATCAGACGCAGTCAATATGCTCCATCTGGTTGAAGAGCACACAGGTTTCCAACAAAAAGGATGTGAAAAGCCACCTCCAGCCCAAAGAATTCCAAACTGCTGATCCAAGGAAAAGTTGATCACTACCCATATAAACTCCATATCGATGCCACAATCCAGGAATATTACTCCCTCCACCCTGGCTCAAAATAGTAGCAGAGCTACTTACTCATGTAGATCCATTACCATGTTGCATTGTAATTTTGTAGTTTTTAAGTTTTCTTTCTAAAAATAATTAGTGATTAGCAGATGTCTTTGGACACCCATTCTAAATGGCTTATCCCACAAATTATCTGCAACAGCTTTTTCTTCATTATTTCAAGCTGGATAAAACTAATTATATTAGTTTGAAACTAATATGAATGAATTTCAATGACTTTTAGGGGATTTGCAGGGGTCAAAGTGGAGTTATTACTGATACGCGAAGGCAGAGTAAGTTCAGGGAAGTCTTGAAGTGGGAAACTATAAGGGGAATTGGTAGAGAATAGGAAGGACCTGAAGGAGAAACAACTGATAGGAATCTAGGGTTTATTAACTCCTTTGAATAGAAAACTTTTAAACAGAAAAATATATTGTTCTTCACCTAAAACTGAAGTGCACAGGAAGAAGCATCTGGCTCAGATTTTATAGAAGGAGAAAAAACAACATCTCTAGCTAGTAATCAAATGCAAAAATAGACTCCCCAATTGTGATATTTTTTTGCCCAACAATTGATAAGAAAATTCTTTTGCAACCTTAAGTCTGCTGTTTACTGCCAAGTGAACATAAGTTATCTGTATCAAGCTTTATTTCACATGTAGTGCCTAATTTTTCTTAGGAAAAATGAAACCTCTATTATTTGTTGACATTTCCTCTTTCTCATTATGGGCTGCATTTCACCATACGGCACCATCTGGCTCAATGAATTCTCTTTCAGCACAATAATCTGACGTAGACAAAGTACTATACGATGGGTATTAGCGTTGGTTGTTTCCAAACTAGTCTATAATTCTAAAGTCTAAAAATTAATACCATTGAGGTATGGGGAATACATCTAAATATTTACATATAATATATACACCACTTATCTGACGTGGAGAGGCTGCACAGCTGTATCCCAGTTTCATTTAATGTGATATCATAGAATCATAGAATCACAGAATCATAGCATCATAGAATCATACAATACTCAGCTTGGTGTCATCTAAAAACATGCTCAGGCTGCACTCATTGATGATGATGATGATGATATTAAGCAGCACCAGTCCCAGTACAGACCCCTGAGGGACACCACTAGTCGTGGATCTCCATATGGACTTGGAGCCATTGACCACTACTCTCTGAACACAACTCTCCAAGCAGTTTCTTATCCACTAAATGATCTTTAGGATCCCTTCCAACCCAAACTGTTCTATGATTCTGTAATTCTATGATCTCAGCTATAATAGTTACAGGATATTTCTGCAGATCATGCAAAGCACTGAGTAGAGACATTATGTTTCAGAGATTGCTCAGCCCCTTGCAAGCATATTTAATCAAACAATAAATCATTGATTTTATTGGTAAGCATTAAGCATACACTTGCTTAAAATTTTAAATCTATTATATAGCGTTTAAAATGTATTTTATATTTAAATAGTTCTATTTTTACTTTATCCTTTTAAAAACAATGTTTAGATATTATATCTATCAGAGGTTGGCTAAATTTCACAGAAATCATATTTTTGAAACCATAAAGCACCATCAAAACACAATTCAGTAACAAGCTTATACAACACAGTGTAATAAATCTATATATATTACATTACTTTTATTTCTTGTGGAACTTCTAGAAAATACAAAAAAAAAACCAAACCCAAAACATTGATGTGGAATTCATTATATGCATTGTACATTTGTAAACAGAATTTTTGATGTCTTGATACCAATACAATTTCATTTTTTACTAAACTAAGAATGTAGATGCCACTTACCTTTGTCTCAATTTGTTTGGTATCTAGATTCTGAAAAAGTAGCTTTACTCTTGTTTTCCCATCATCTGAAGAGCCTTTGAGCTGAGAGAACTTAAACCTCCACAGCACATTCTAAAGGGAAAGAAATTTGATTAAGGGCCGTGTTCCACGTTCTTACCTCGAACATTCTACCATTTATCAGCAGTTCTGGTTAACTTGGAAGGTCCCAGTTGACTGGAGATTAGCAAAGATGACACCCATTGACAAGAAGAGTTAGAAGGAGGATCTGGAGACTTGTAGGCCTATCAGTGCTGGGGAAGGTTGTGGAGCAGGTCATATTAAGTATCATCAAGTGGTACATACAGGATAACCAGGTGATCAAGCCAAGTTAGCACAGGTTTAGGAAAGCAAGTCCTACTTAACTAATCTGATTTCAATGACAAGAGGACCTGTTTAGTGGATGAGGGAAGGGCTGTAGATGTTGTCCACCTGGACTTCTGTTAAGCTTTTGGTATCATTTCCCACAAGATTCTCCTGGAGAAACTGGCTGCACGGGGCTCGGAAGGCTGGACCCAAAGAGTTGCGGTGAGAGGCTTTAGATCCAGCTGGCAAGTGGTCACAAGTGGATTTCCCTGGGGCTTAGTGCTGGGGTTGGTTCTGTTTAACATCTTTATCAATGATCTGGTTAGGGGGGATTGAGTACACTCTGAGTAAGTTTGCAGATGGTACTAAGCTGAGTGGTAGCGTTGATCTGCTGGAGGGAAGGAGGACCCTACAGAGGTACCTGGACAGGCTGGACAGATGGGTCAAAGCCAATTGTATGATGTCTAACAAGTCAAAGTGCCGGGTCCTGCACTTCAGTCACAACAACCCCATGCAATGCTCCAGGTTTGGGAGAGAGTGGCTGGAAAGCTGTCCAGAAGAAAAAGGACTGAGGGTGTTGATCAACATCCAGATCAATATGAGCCAACAGTGTGCCCAGGTGGATAAGATGGCCCAGAGCATCCTGGCTTGTGTCAATAACAGTGTGACCAGGAGGAGGGAAGTGGTCAGCCCCCTGCACTCAGCCCTAGTGAAGCTGCACCTTGAATAATGTGTTCAGCTTTGGGTGCCTCACTGCACGAAAAAACATTGAGATGCTTGAGTGTGTACGAAGACAAGCATCTCAAAGGTGGTAAAGGGTCTTATGAGGAGCGGTTCAGGGAAATGGTGTTGATTAGCCTGGAGACAAGGAGGCTGGACCAGACCTTATTATCCTCTACAAATACCTGAAAGGAGGTTGTGGAGAAGTGGGTCTTTGTCTCTTCTACTGCGTAACAAGTGATAGGAGGAGAGGAAATGACCTCAAGCTGTGTCATGGGATGCTTAAACTGGATATTAGGAAAAAAATTTTTCACTGAAAGGGTTGTCAAGCATTGGAACAGGTTGCCCAGGGAAGCGGTTGAGTCACCATCCCTGAAGGTATTTAAAATATGTTTATATGTGATATTTAGGGAAATGATTTAGTGATATTTATGTATTAGGATAAAGAACTAGGGTAGTAACAATAGCACATGATAACAGGTTGGTTGCAGAGTAAATAAAAGTAACATCTCTGCATAGTATGTGAAAGCAAAAGGTACGGTATAAATATTCACCAATTAAATTGTTATTTAGAAATTTTATAAAATGTAAATGTATCAGTTGCCTACGTAATATCAAAATCCATGTCAAAAGCCTAAATCTGGAAAGATCCATGAGGGTATTTGTATTCATTTTGCTGTGAAGATAATTCCATACCATGCCTTGATCTTTGGTATTTCAGTTGGCTCATCCGTGTAATGTAGATAATGTCTTACACAGATGTTGTGGAGCTGAATTTACTGATGTATGTGTAACATGGTTTGAAATCCTCTGATAAAATAAGCTATAGAAATGTAAAAAAGATCTTATTATTGAAAGCAATCTCACAAACCACAAAAAATATTTATTATATATTTGTAAAATATATAAGAATCCCAGGCTTCTCGGTCTCCTACAAGTAAGTCCTGTGAGCATCCTACTGCTGTTGGCAAATCCTAGACTGACAGTTATGTTTTAATAGTTCTGGAGATCATTTCTAAAAATAAATATCATAAAACTATTTTTGAAACCAATGTAATCTTCTCTATTTATTTTAATGTTTTCTATCGGTGGCCTGAAGATTTACAAGTTTAAAAAAAAACACCAGGTAACAACGTGCACCCAAGCTTCCTTCTGATGTTTCCTCAATATCTATAATCTTAACAAAAACTCTGTGCATGTGTTGAAACATGACATAGTCCCTGGACACTGCTGTGAAAATGTAATTTAAATATTTTGAAGGCTTTTTCATGAGCAAACGCAGGAAAACTTTTGCGATGTTCCATTTTCCAAGACACCATAATATATTGTTTTCATACAGACCAGTGCTACCAGTGGTCTTCACTACTCTCCTCATAGCTTGGAAGTGAATGACCTATGAATAAGTGTTTACACAAGGCATGAAAAGCCTGATTCCATCTCCTCGTTCCCTGCAGACATAAACATTGTTGATTTAGACAAATATAATCTATCAGGAAAAAAAAATTGTATCACAGCATTGTGATGGTTCTTGAACTTTACATTCATAAAGAGATTTTTACTATTTCCAGAGGGCCTTATCAGACCACCTGAAAAGTATTCAAAGCTTCAATGAATTTGGATCTAAATAGGATAGATGAATGATCCCTACATAAAATAACTGCTTGGGTTGGGATGAAACAAGAACTTAGGAACAATCTAGCAATAACAGGCAGTGCTGGAGCCATTACCTCTCTCAACAACTAACACTGGGTGGAAAAAATAGAAGTCAACTGCTCTGGAAGTTGGAAAAAAATGTGTACTTTGGGATTCCTTCACCTTGGATGAATGGCTGGAGGCACAAGACAGGGAAGATGATCCAAGAAAGCCAAATAGCTAAAAACTCCTCTACAATCAGAAGCAAAACCAGCTGCAGGCCACAAAAATATGTCTGTGATGGGTTAAAAATGATAAAAACAGAATGAGTTAAGCCGATTCTGGTGCTGGAACAAAACGTGCATGAAATGAAGTAATTCTTTCAAATAAGTTTAAGAATCCTCCTCCAACACTGTTTCAGAGAAGAGCTTTCTAAAGAAAGAGCTTTCTAACTCCTATTCAGAAGTTGTTGCCCTTTTTATTTTCGTGGTAATAAGAAAACTCTTCTTACATTATTTTACAGACTGTAATAAAGAACATTTTTTAATGAATACGTGAGCCAGTTACCCAAAATTTAGATCCAATCATAGGGCAGGCAGGGCAATGGGCTTCATTTTAATAAGTCTGTGTGAACACCTTTAGAAAAAGAAGCTTTTCAGCACAATTGCTCTGTCCTTAATGAACTGTTAATTGCTTGAGCACTTCAACAATCTATTCTGTTTTGGTAGCAGAGATTTATTAGAATCTAAGTGTTGGGAAATGCAGACAACTTCAGCTAACAAGTATGAGGAACAAGATGAACTGTGGAAGCCCCTCATTACTACTCAGGCTTGAGAATGTAGAAGACGTCACCATCTCTCATATGGATGAACAATAAAAGTCTTGAGCTCTCCAGAATTTTTATAGTTAAATAACACAATCAATCTATCTTACATTGTTCTCTGTTTATCCTTAGATAAGCAACAAAGGTTGATCTAAATCCTTCTCATCATCAATGCTGAAGGTACACACTGGAGATCAAAGTGCTATCCCCATATCTATAGGTATTTATACCTATAATTATAGGTATTTATTCTACAGAACACAGTAGGAACAGGATTTTAATTAAAGCTCATTTTCTGATCTTGTAAAAGCAGAACCAATTGAGAAGTTTGTAAATCTAAATGTGGAGGAACGCTCACTCAATCTTCCCGCTTAGAAGAAACGTTTTATACAGCCTAAATGAAAGACATTACTTCCTATAGTTAATTTACGGCTACATGCACAACATGTACAAGGGTGCAAAAAGTAGAAATTCAGAATGCAGCATTACCTGGGGCAGAGAAAGACGTGCAAATGCAATTTCTGGAATTTTACATCACTTCATAGTAGAGCACACAGTGCAATCAGTCTCAGTGTTCAAATAACATTGATCTCGGACATTAGTTCTCTGCATAAAGACTTATGCATTTGGCTCCAAAACCCACCAACACACAAAAAAAAGATCCTGTGTCATTATTTCAAAATGCAGTCTGTTTCCTTTTAATTCAGAATGACTGACTGCATTTCTTTAATAAATATTAAAAAATCCATTCGCTTCGGAGCTGAAGACTGTATTTCACAAGACTTCCACTGCACAGGTCCATTAAGGCAGAAACATATTTTTTATTCATTTACTTCTCCTGGCAAACAATCATATAAATCTATTGTGACTAATTTAAATTAAAGTATCACTTTAAATTATACATAAAATAGTGGAATTATAGAGAGAGCTTGAGGGTTGGCATGTGTCATAAACCATCCCCTGTAGGCACTATATATATATGTATAGAGCCACTCTGTTTTGCAAGAAATGTAAATTGAAACTTACAGATGATGACTTCAAAACTTATTTGCCCTTGCTCTGTTTATTTTAGACATAGCCCAAGTTTTTTATGATGGAAGAATAATTAATCCGATTTTATACCTGTAGCTCCAAAGCTAGCAGAGCCGGGTGATATTTATTGTCTTGACTGGTGATCTTTTAAACATATTTATAGTATTTCCTTACTAAGAAATCAAGTTCTCTGCTAAATACAACTTTTCTTCACCTTTATTATTTGAAAAAGAAATTACTCCTTCTATATCTGTCTCAAAAATTCATCTTTACAGGCTAAGGCACAAGTAGAGTCCCTTTCTTGTCCCAAATTGACTACCTTTCAGTAGAACTGTATAAATAAAAAAAATACTACATTTGAGGAAGAAATGCCTGACATCAACATAAAAAATTATCATTATTGAACAACCTAAAAAATGAAGGTCAATTATAATGTGTATAATAGTAAAACAAACTCCTTTTTAAAAAAAAAAAAAAAAAACAAAACCAAAAACCAGTTATGCTTTCTTTACTATTTCCTCTTACCTTTGTTTTACTGTCAAAACAGGTAAATCCCAGAGCAAAGTCGACTGTGAAACACAGGGTATCCCCTTGCCAACTGCACATATATGTTTTAGACTGAAAAAGAAAAAGCATGATTTTGAAGGAATGATCATCATCACCATTTATCATATAAAAATTAATTTATAGTTGAGTTATTTTTTGTAGGAAGACATTCAGCTGATGAACCCACTTTTGCTTTATATTATTGCATTTTAAAATTATCAGTAACTTCTGAATAAAATTCAGTCTGAGCTCTGTCAATTAGAATTTAACTGGAGATCTTCTCTAGTTTGAGTCACTCTTCCAGCAAATAATCACCATATTTCTTGGAAACCATCCCTTACCAATGCAACTCAGAACAAATAAAGTCAAATCCAACTATTTCAAAGCTTTTGGGAAACTACTTAGAGATGTCCTATTAATGTCTATTAATCTGAACCTCTCACCACAAGAAGGATGTTGAGGCTCTGAAGTGAGTCCAGAGGAGCGAACAGAGCTGAGGAAGGGGCTGGAGAACAAGAGGAGTAGCTGAGAGAGCTGGGGGTGCTTATCTTGGAGAAGAGGAGGCTGAGGGGAGACCTCATTGCTCTCTCCAACTACCTGAAAGGAGGTTGTGGAGACGAGGGAGCTGGCCTCTTCTCCCAAGTGAGAGGGGACAGGACAAGAGGGAATGGCCTCCACCAGGGGAGATTTAGGCAGATTGTTAGGAAAAAGAAATCATGGAAAGGGTGATTGGTCTCTGGCAGAGGCTGCCCAGGGAGGTGGTTGATTCACTTTCCCTCGAGAGGTTTAAGGGATGGGTGGATGAGGCACTGAGGGACATGGTTTAGTGTTTTGATAGGAATGGTTGGACTCGATGATCTGGTGGGTGTCTTCCAACGTGGTTATTCTATGATTCTGTGATTCTGTGACTTCTGATATTGTTTCTGGCATGTGCAGGTAACAGTGCCTAAATGTGTAGTGATTGCAATTTAATTATGATAAAATTATCTGTCTACTTGAACTCTCCATCTTGCTTAAACTTTGTAGACAGTCTCGTTTATTTTACAATATTGTTTCATTTCTAAACTTGAATGACATGGCAGTGCAGCACTTCATTGTCTCTGCAGAGTTTCTTTCAGTTCCAAAAGTGGTTTTAACACAAGAATGTCCTAGAGTAGATTGAACGAATTAATAAACTTGCTTAAGTAGAAAACCGTCCTCTTAATTACTTTTACAAGACTTTTCGTATCATCTAAAAGTTCTACATATAGTATTTCTAAAGGTCTCCCATTTTCACTATTAATAAAAATATTTAGAGTTATACTAAAATAAGTATTTCTGAGTTAGAGATATGACATTTTATATAGGATTTTGAAAGGAACGAATATGAAATTAATTTATCAGTACAGGTTAGTATTATAATCAGCTCAACAATGATATATATGTATATTATTTCTGAATAAATTATTTTGCTCATTGGTGTTCAAAGATCATGTTACTTGGCATTTAAAAAGATTTCAGTGATTGATATTCAATTAGAATGACATTTAAATATCCCTACATTTTATCAGTAATTATAAGGTGGCATTAAGCACCAGTCATAACTTAATCTCCATTATTTTCCAATTAAAAAGGTTATACTGGCTGAGCTCTGAGTCAGTGAAACAAATTTTAAAACCTATTAAATTAGATTCCCCCAATGGTAAGCATCTAATTGCTCAGCCACAAATGATGAATACTAAAATGAACTATGCGCAAATAATTAGCCTGGAGTATTGCACAAATATTCAGTGTCTGCAAATGATGGAACTGGTGTGGGAAACATTCACAAATACTACAGACAAACAGAATATGCTGCATTTCACTGTGATAAAAAAATTACAAATAGATATATAAGGTTTTTATTACAAGATGGACTAATAGCTTTCTCTGTAAGACAGAATGAGTTTGGGGTTTGCTGTATAAATTTTAATCCCTGCCTATCTACTAGCTTGTCACAAAACACTTGGGGATTGTAAATGGAGGTAGACGAGAATCTACGAGTTTAAAAAACTTAAGATATGCGTTGAAATATTTTCCAATCATCCTGCTATGCCCTAATAGCCATGTTAATTCACACAGATCACAAACATGAAAATATAAAACATTAGTGTTATAGTGACCATTGTTGGCTTGTAATGTTCCAGACAAGATGTAAAAGTGTTTCCCGTTCTACTTTGGGTGATTCTGTACATTGTGAGAGTTCAAGCCTGATGAGATTCTTTAGTCAAAGAACTAAGAAAGTAGCTGTGTCCTTGCCTCATGACAGAATTGCAACAGCTAAGAAAATGTAGTATGTATTCTAGATAAATTATTCAGTGTTTTCCCAGCAGTGGTGAAATGATCTGTAGATCATTTTTTTGTAAGAAAAGGCAATGACAAAAATCTTATCTGTGTAATTGTTCAGATTTCACTGTTGTAATGCATATACTTCTAACTCATGAAAAGCTCACTGAGTTGATGACATGACTTATTTGGACTTCTATCCGATATAAGGATAAATTATGTCCGAATAATACAGATTATTTGGATTTACATCCAATATAAAGATAACTCATGTCCAAATAATTTATATCCAAATAAGGAAAAAAAGAATGGTTTTGATTCATTCATAGAAAGAAACTCTATGATGTCTTGTTCCTGTTCAGAATGATGGCACCGAACAATCTCTGACAGTGGTATCTCTCCTCAAAATCCAGTGACTACATGTATACGCTCCCATAAACACAGAGTTTTCCCAGAAATAATTCAGCATTGATCCATCCTCCTCGTTTTAGCATACTGCTTCAGGATCCCGGAGCTCCTGCCCTGTCAATAGCAGGTTCCATCTCATAGAATCATACAATCACCAGGTTTTGAAAAGACCCACAGGACCACCGAGTCCAACCATTCCTATCAATTACAAATTTGAGCTGTTCCGCAGAACCAAGAGATGTTCCAGCTGCTTTCTGGGGCAGACTTGTGCTGCCCAGCAAGACACTATCATGCTAGCACTGAACAGAAAGCTTGGGCAGTATCATACACTACCTTTATGCGCTAATTTTCACACAGGGTCATTTTTTCACACAGAGGGTCATTGGGCATTGGAATAGGCTGCTCAGGGAGGTGGTTGATTCACCTTCCCTGGAGGTGTTTAAGACACTGGGGGATGAGGTCTTGAGGGACATGGTTTAGTATTTGATAGGAATGGTTGGACTCGATGATCCGATGGGTCTCTTCCAACCTGGTTGTTCTATGATTCTATGATTAGCATCATCTCGATCATCTCACATACTGGCCATACCAGTCTTGAGCAGCCCTGTACTCTTTGCCTATCTTGTCCAAGCCTGATTCACCTGCACCAAAGTAGCTGAGAGTGAGTAAGCCTCTTTGCTCCAAAAGTAGAAGCAGAAAGTTGTAAGCAGGCCCCAGACTTTCTTTCTTGCTAATGAACTTTCTGCCCCTACTCAGCAGATTGCTGATGTAAAGCTGAACTCATCTCTGCGCAAATTGTAGAGGACTGAGATTCCCAGAGAGGTGTAATAGGGCTGGGTAGGGTAAAGAGTTAATGAGAGTGTTTAAGCACTCATCTGTCATAGAATCATAGAATCACCAGGTTGGAAGAGACCCAGCAGATCATGGAGTCCAACCATTCCTATCAATCCAAGTCCAGAGGGAGAAGAACCTCCCTGGCCCTGTTGGCCACGCTGTATCTGATCCAAGCCAAGATGCCCCTGACCTTCTTGGTCACCTGGGCCCCTGCTGGCTCATGTTCAACCAACCCCCCCAGGTCCTTCTCCTCCAGGGAGCTTTCCAGCCAGACTTCTCCTAGTCTGGAGCTGCTCAGGGTTGTTGTGCCCCAAGTGCAGGATGTGGGGTTGGGGCCTCATCAGGAGAAAAGAGAGAAGGGAGAAAAGAATCAAACCAAACTGTTGCTCTGGTTCCCTCCCAGGAAAGGCACTGTTGCTGCAATTAGCGCACACAGGCTGTAACGATCCCTTGCAATAATTGTGGGCAGACAGGAGATGTGCGAAGGCAAGTGCTGAGAGCTCCGGGTGCCCCGTGCTGGAGGGTCTTGCCTGCCATCCCCAGGTAGCAGCAGCCAGAGGGATTGGCAGGGTTGGGAAGAGGAGAATTATCATCCAAAACCCAAGGTTTGCCTTCAATCCTGCATCACCTCCAGGTCCAGGAGGGTGAAGAATCACAGCTCCTGCAAGGTGGGAAAGAGTGGTAGGTTTTCCCCTCTCTAACAAACACAGTCTGGCATCACCAGCAACCTGCATGCAGCACCCGCTGCTGGGATCCTCCCAGCCTGGGCTCTGGGTTATGAGCGAGAGCTCCGTGGCAGCATGAAATAAAGGCTGCATTTACTCCAGGACAAGCTTTCAGCCCTCTAACAAAGTCATATCTGCTGTTCAGTAGTTTGTCTTTTACTTCCATCTACACCTGCTGTCTGGACTTGATGATCTTAGAGGTCTTTTCCAGCCTTAATGATTCTATGAGACAAACTTACATTTCAATCCCAGTATGATCCTACAACTAATGAATGTTATAAAGCTTGGAGAACTTGGTACATTTAAATATCACTGATACTTGTTTTTTCATATTTCTGAGGCCAAATCCCATCCCTTATTTAATTTAATTTTTTTTTTCAGTTTCTCAGTGTGAGCATCTGTAAAAACTGGGATGAGGTTTGTAGGACTTGTCAGAGGAACTTAAATGCCTGAAACGGAGAAGGACCTGAATAATGTGCTATGCATTAGAACTAAAATAATGCACAATGGCATTTCAAATAGATTGAAGGCAAGGAAAAAAAATCATAGAATCATAGAATCATAGAAC
The DNA here is from genome assembly GCA_033558105.1 of Coccyzus lansbergi. Classification (NCBI taxonomy): domain Eukaryota; kingdom Metazoa; phylum Chordata; class Aves; order Cuculiformes; family Coccyzidae; genus Coccyzus; species Coccyzus lansbergi. The sequence continues at coordinate 1,165,380 of JAUMJK010000508.1, forward strand.
AACCAGGTTGGAAGAGACCCACCAGATCATCGAGTCTAACCGTTCATATCAAAATACCTATACAACAGACAGTTTGAAATCAGGGTCTTACTTTAAGACTTTATACAGCATCTTTTTACAAGCTATCAAATTATACAGGAGTGGTAGGAGCAAGCTTCTCAATGCATTCAATGTTTCTACCAAAACATAGAGTTTGGTGAAAGCGTTAAAATGGGATCAGCTAGGTCAAGAATGAGAAAATTCTACTTTCAGAATAAAAACCCCTCTGAGTAGGATGTGGAGATAGTGATAAGAGCAACCAGAGGAGTTATGGTGGTACTGAGAAATACATCTCAGCCCACATACAGAGAATGTACTAGGAGGCATACAAAATTAAACCTTTTAATTCTGAAGACAGTCTGCAAAATCTTCTTCAATAGTCTTTTTGCATGGAATTATTTGTCCCAAACAGAAGTGCTTTTAAACCCTTTAAAGTTCCAAAATATTGGAATTAAAACTGCGCATACTTTGGCTTTCTGATATCTTAAAATCTTAATAGTTATTTTAGGATGTAATATTTTATACTCATAGAATCACCAGGTTGGAAGAGACCCATCGGATCATCAAGTCCAACCATTCCTATCAAACACTAAACCATGTCCCTCAGCACCTCATCTACCTGTGCCTTAAACATCTCCAGGGAAGGGGAATCAACCACCTCCCTGGGCAGCCTGTTCCAATACCCCAATGCCCATTCTATATCATCATTTTTAAAGCAAAACTTCCAGAAAACATTCATAAAGTACATTGAAATAATTCTCAGTCTGAATCCACATAACATATAAAAAGAGGATAGGACAATGAAATCCAACATTCATCAAAAGCAGGAGTTTTAAAAAACTTCATCCAGAACAGAATTCTGAAGCTCAGGTGCACTCTTGTTGCAGATAACTGTGCAAAAGGATCAGTGAAATATCTTTTTCGACTTTTGCTATATTGAATGAATGAATGAATGAATGATTGAATGAATGAATGAATGAATGAATGAATGAATGAATGAATTAATTAATTAATTAATTAATGACATCTTTGCTTAAAATAGGAGGCACTCATTTGTCCATTCCTTTAAAGAATTATCACAATTTAAAAGGCTACAGAACTGTGACACTTATGGCTAGGTACAATTAAAAACACCTTCTTGAAACAAAACAGATCTAAGTAAAAATCTTGTAAATTCCTTCAAGATCTATACAGAAGGAGGAATTTCTTCATGATGAATCATAGAATCACAGAATCATAGAAGAACCAGGTTGGAAGGGACCCATCGGATCTTCTAGTCCAACCATTCCTATCTAACACTAAACCAAGTCCCTCAAGACCTCATCCACCTGTGGCCTTAAACACCTCCAGGGAAGGTGACTCAACCACCTCCCTGGGAAGCCTATTCCAATGCCCAATGACCCTTTCTGTGAAAAACTTCCCCCTAATCTCCAGCCTAAATCTCCTCTGACGGAGCTTGAGGCCATTTCCTCTTGTCCTGTCCCCTGTCACTTGGGAGAAGAGGCCAGTTCCCTCCTCTCTACAACCTCCTTTCAGGTACTTGTAGAGAGTAATGAGGTCTCCTTTCAGCCTCCTCTTCTCTAGGCTAAACACCCCCAGCTCTCTCAGCCATTCCTCGTAAGGTCTGTTCTCTTTAAGCATTAAAGCACTGTCATGAAGAGACTGAGGCTAACTGCACACTTGGCCTGAAACAAATGTTACTCTGCAGGAAATTTTTCTCCTGTAGAAAGACTGATAAGTCAACTAATATCTCCTATATCATTGTAGGTTCAGCTATAACTTAGCAAGAGGAGCAGATAATGCCTACACATGGCCATAGCATTCAGTCTTTAATATGAACTTATAGTAAACATGACAGAATCATAGAATCATGGAACAGTTTGGGTTGGAAAGGACCTTAAAGATAATCAAATTCCAACCCACCTGCCATGGGCAGGGACATCTCCCACCAGATCAGGTTACCTAAAGTGTATTTTTTAGTCTTGACTTACATCAGGAGCCAATTGTACTTCCTCATCTCTGTGCCTGAGCAACAGGTCCCTGGGTTTATAGTAACTCAGTTTTTTAATAAAGAAAAGCAAGATTTAACAGAGACTTAAATGTTTAAGAGATTCCTACATGGAGAGTGTCCCAAGTATAGCTTTATACCTGAGGCAGATACTCAATGACAGTAAACAGACTGACACCACCCATCTTAGAGAAACTCTACTGCTTTACTTGAGCAAAGGCATTGACTTATTTTCATACTGTTTGTTATTACATAATATTTTTTTTCCCCTTTTTCTGGTAGGAATGGTTGGACTCAATGATCCGGTGGGTCTCTTCCAACCTGGTGATTCTATGATTCTATGGTGATCTATATGGTCTGGAATGTTGCAGTTAAAAAAAAAAAAAAAAGATTTTAAATACAAATATCAACAAGAGACTTTCCTGAGTACAAGTTTCAGTTCTACTTCAATGATGCGTGGATCAAGATTTAGTTTTTCTCTAATAAAGGAATATAAAGGAATTCTATAAAGGAACCACAGGTTGAAAATAATAGGGAACACCAAATTTGAAAACAAAATTAAATATCAACATTAAAAGGTAATATTACTCTATAAGTTTGAAATGTGGTAAAAGAAACTTCTTGAGAGATTCAACAGTTTCAACATGATTCAAGACTTTAACATCCTCTGGAAAACAATAACAGAACTAGAGTCACACCACATAGTTGTTAATTAAATCTTTGGATTTATAAGTAAATTTAAATATATTCAAGATTTATATTAAAAAACTTTACATTCACTCTTTCAATATAATCCATTTGCCATTATAAGAATGCATTGCTATTTTTAGAAATACGGATGCAGCTTCATGAAAATTAAGATCTTATATTAATCATGTTTAAAATACAGAATAAGTAAATAAGATTTTGTTCAATAGCCTTGTAAATTGCTACGTTCTCTTGTCTTTTAAAAAATATTACAGGTGCATTACTTGGTTCTCACCTGATATCAGAATGGTTAATTATTAGTAATTTTTACAAATATATTAACAATTAATCTATATAGCTCTCAGCAACCTTCTTTGTATTGGAGAATGGTACAGTCTTTGCATCAATGTGAAAATTAATAAGAATCTAATAGTACTCCCAAAGATGACCAGTTAAAGTGGAATTGAAATAAGCTCTCATAATGAAAGCAATTAAAACCTTAATTGTGTAATTAAACCAAGTGCCTCTAGCAAAAAAACTAGTAGCTATCTTTCATAACCTTATAAATCTAACCCAATCTCAGTGACATTCAATATCTCCAATGAACTTAAGGGGGATATTCACTTTACTTACATATTTGTTTCAGAAATTAGTTCTGAATTAGCATATGGTGGTGTTTGTGTTCTTAAATAGACTCCTATATATATAATTCTGTTTCATATATGCTTCATCATCATCACAGAATATAAAATTAAGGTACTGTTGCCAACTGTATTCAACATCTTTGCATTTTAAATAGATTATTTGGCACTCAAGAATTACACTGGAATCTGCTAATCCTGATTTGCTCATCCTCTCAGATTAACATGAAGAATTAATCATAGAATCATAGAATCACCAGGTTGGAAGAGACTCATCGGATCACCGAGTCCAACCATTCCTATCAAATGCTAAACCATGTCCCTCAGCACCTCATCTACCTGTGCCTTAAACACCTCCAGGGAAGGTGAATCAACCACCTCCCTCGGCAGCCTATTCCAAGGCCCAATGACCCTTTCCATGAAAAACTTCCTCAATAGATTCTTAAGTTAGAAATGACAATTATTTCTTATTCAGACTGCTTAATTTCTTCTAGATGTTGTTTATTTAAGTGGAATTCCTTTTCTCAGTCCCAGGGCGTGATTTAGACTGCCGTTTCACAAAGTCATAGAATCATAGAATAGTTTGTGTTGGAAGGGACCTTAAAGCCCATCCAGTTCCTTCCCATGGGCAGGGGCACCTCCCACTGCATCAGGCTGCCCAAGGCCACATCCAACCTGACCTTGTTTCTCCAGCTCTACTTAATTCCCAAAGAAGTCTAGAATCAATCAGTGTTTGCTTTGACCACACTGTTACTGAGACAACTGAAGTCTTCTAAGCCTCTCAGAAATCAGGTAGTCAGAACAGTTAGGTAAGTTATGATTGAAAGATGAATGGAAAGATACTTAATCACTCCTGAAGTCCCAGCAGAACCACAGTTTCTAAGATTACTCTGATTCCATCTAATGGGTTGTAATGGGATGAATTCAAAATGTCACTAAATCACAGAATCACTAGGTTAAAAAAGTCCTACAGGATCTTCGAGTCTAACCATTCCTATCAACCACTAAATCATGGACGTCAGCACCTCATGCACCCATCTTTTAAACTCCTACAGGGAAAGGGACTCAACCACCTCCCTGGGCAGCCTCTGACAGTGCCTAATGACCCTTTCTTTTTTCTTTTTTTTTTTCTTTTTTCTTTTTTTTTTCTTTTTTCTTTTTTTTTTTTTTTTTTCTGATATCCAGCCTGAACCTCCCCTGATGGAACTTGAAGTCATTTCCCCTTGTCCCATCCCCTGTCCCTTGGGAGAAGAGCCCAGCTCCCTCCTCTCCACAACCTCCTTTCAGGTAGTTGTAGAGAGCAATGAGGTCTTCCCTCAGCCTCCTCTTAAAAATATTGCATTTCTGGAGAGGTTATCACTTCTGTATATTATCAATGAGTTCTAGTGAGCCCTTTGAGAGCAGCTTTAATAGAAAAATATAAGCACAGAACAAATAGCAAGTGGTTGTAAGAATGAGTCTACATAGCTGTGTAGAAAGGCTTAAAGGGAAATATTACATGGATGAGTTTTATAAAGAAAACTTTAAAACCATCAATCTTTACTAAAAAAACATGGGATGAAAACTAAAACCTGTCAACAGGATGGATATTGGAAGCATTTGTACAGTAAACAATGGAAAGTAACTTCGTCTTTCTCAGATGAGAATATTATAAATGGGTTAGAAATAAATTAAAACTGATGAACTGGTAAAATCTACGACAAGTTATTACAAGGAAATTAAAAAAGATGAATAGAAGAGTCAGTTGCAAGAGAGGAGCTGCTCCAGGGCTGGTCTGATCAGCCGTGGAATAGCAGATCTCAGCACACAGTGGGTTTTCCTGAGGCAGGGAATGGCCAGGGCAGTGGAGACACTCATCAGGAGCTGACAGCTCTCACAGGAGATGCTGATGAGGCCTAAGTGTTGCCAGAGCAATGATCTATAAGAAGAAGTATACGAAAAGTGAGTAGGCAAATGAGACATGGTGTGGCAACCTGATCTAGTTGAGTGTGTCCCTCAGTGCTACAGACTAGGAGAAGTCTGGCTGGAAAGCTGTCTGGAGGAGAGGGACCTGGGGGTGTTGGTTGACAGCGACTGAACCTGAGCCAGCAGTGTGCCCAGGTGGCCAAGAAGGCCAATGGCGTCTTGGCTTGGATCAGAAATGGTGTGACCAGCAGGTCCAGGGAGGTTCTTCTCCCTTTGTACTCTGCACTGGTGAGACCACTCCTCGAATCCTGTGTTCAGTTCTGGGCCCCTCAGCACAAGAAGGATGTTGAGGCTCTGGAGTGAGTCCAGAGAAGAGCAACGAGGCTGGTGAAGGGGCTGGAGAACAGGCCTTATGAGGAATGTCTGAGAGAGCTGGGGGTGTTTATCCTGGAGAAGAAGAGGCTGAGAGGAGACCTCATTACTCTCTCCGACTACCTGAAAGGAGATTGTAGAGAGGAGGGAGCTGGGCTCTTCTCCCAAGTGAGAGGGGACAGGACAAGAGGGAATGGCCTCAAGTTCCACCAGGGGAGATTTAGGCTAGACATTAGGAGGAAGTTTTTCAAGGAAAGAGGGTTGATTCACCTTCCCTGGAGGTGTTTAAGGCACGGGTAGATGAGGTCCTGAGGGACATGGTTTAGTATTTGATAGGAATGGTTGGACTCGATGATCTCGATGGTCTCTTCCAACCTGGTGATTCTATGACTCTATGATTCTATGGCTGGGAGGACTCCACTCCCTCTCGTCCATTGCAATGCTAATTTTTATTACTGTCCCCGTGGAATTAACTTTTACCAGCACTTTCTCTGCTTTTCAACTGCCTTCCTGCCCTGCCTCTAGCGCAATTTCATTGCCCCCATCTGTTCAAACTAGGCCATCAGCAACTACGGTATTTTTTCTAGGAAGAAAAGATAGATATTTCTAGCATGTTGATTTAAGTCTTCCTGCTGTCATTGTTTGTAAATAGATCCATTTCAACAGGATTGCTAAATTTCACACTTTCTCAGAAGGCTCCTTTTTGTAAGGATTTGCAGTTTGAAATATGGCTTTAGGACAGCTGAAAGGTTAATGATATTGGGATTTTGTCCTGTTTTACTGCATTCTTTATGTCCTTTAATGCTGCTGCCATTTGCAAAGAAATGTATAAAAGTATCACAGAGCATGAGCAGGTACAATTCAAAAGTACCTTTGAACATACCACTGCACCTAAACATCTCTTTTCACAGACTGTGTGAGTACAAAATGTTCTCAGAAATACAATTCGTCTTAGAGAAAGAACAAGCACAAAGAATATGTACAAGATTAGGGTAAAAAACCTTCTGTCAAAGCAAAGATCCCAATGAGGGTAATGGCCTCTTCTCCCTAGTGACAGGGGACAGGACAAGAGGGAATGGCCTCAAGCTCCACCAGGGGAGGTTCAGGCTGGAAATTATGAAAAAAATTTTCACAGAAAGGGTCATTGGGCACTGGCAGAGGCTGCCCAGGGAGAGGGTTGATTCCCCTTCCCTGGAGGTGTTTAAGGGATGGGTGGACGAGGCACTGAGGGACATGGTTTAGTGTTTGATAGGAATGGTTGGACTCGATGACCCAGTGGGTCTCTTCCAACCTGGTTGTTCTATGATTCTATGAGCCTCAACAATAAACAGAGCCAGGTCGCATTTATATAGAAATGGCTGAAGTGACACAGTACAATCCAACACCTGCCATGAATCTTGGCCAATAATTTATGAATAAAAATGAATTTCCAACTGTAATTATGGTCTTTCTCTGAAAGAAAGAGTTTTTATGGACAATCCAACTTACAGGTGATAGGCTTCTGTCTTCTGGATACTGAAACACCAGTTCAGGACAACTAGAAAGATAATCAGAGGGCTGGAGAACCTCCTGTATGAGGACAGGCTGAGAGATTTGGGGTTGTTCAGCCTGGAGAAGAGAAGGCTCAGAGAAGACCTCGTAGTGACCTTTCAGTACCTGAAAGGGGCTACAAGAAAGCTGGAGAGGGACTTTTTACAAAGCCTTGGAGTGAGGATGAGGGGCACTGAGTATAAACTGGAGAGGAGCAGATTTAGTCTAGACACAAAGAGGAATTTCTTCACAATGAGAGTTCGAGAAGCACTAGCACAGGCTCCAATATCACTGGCCCAGTTCGCTTGGGAGTACAAATCCAGATGTTCAGCAAATAACTTGTTTACATAACAGCATAAAGGATGAATCAAAACCAATTTTCTTCTCTGTTTTCATATGACAAAATAACTCATTCAGAATAAATATAGGCTTTGGGAAAATTCTTCTTCTGGACTCAATTCAAACTCTTCTCTGGACTCCGTTTCCTTATTCTAATAGGAGCTTAGATATCACAATGTTAACAGACACCCACGTTTAGGCAACTATACCAGGAAACTTGGTTTTAAATTTAAAATCAGCTAATGGGACATGCCCCTTCAGATTTGAAATAATAATTGAGACAATTTTAGTATTCTACAGAAAGTGACAATCTGATGTTTAATTCTGAGAATTAAGACTATCATACTTCCCTCTTCACCTTTACTCTGAATCTTCAGAGTCAGCAAGGTCAATCCCAATTTATGATTATTAAAGTAAGAGCAAGAATTCTTCTTTAAAAACAGAACCATAACATAAAACATAACAAATCTAACTTATGTGATTGGAAAATAAGGCTTCTGGAAAAAATATTCAAGGTGGACTAAAGAATCTCCACAGAAATTGGTTTCTAGCGGTGCAATATATTCATTTACAGTTTGTTAAAATGAAGGTCAACTTCCAATTTTCAAACTGTCATAACACACTAACAGACTGTTATTATATAATCATTGACATACAAATATTGTTGTGATGATGAAGCTATCAGAAGCTTTCAGTGTATTAAAATATACTCAGAGGTTGTAGTTATGGAACATGTCAATCTGATGCAATTATTAAACGTACAAGTTATTCAAAAGTTCGTTGTTGTATTGATGGGATGTCTGCAGGATTTAAATCATTCATTACTTACCCCTGTTCTTTGAACTTCCAAGAAAATCGCTCTTTGGAAGGATTTCTCCCACACTGCCAACTCGCTGCCCAGCTCTACATTGAAATAATGACTCTTCCCGTGTCCCACCATAACACTGAAACAATACGGCCTCTGGTCTTCGAGATCAAAGTCCTGATGAATACCTAAATACAAGTTTGCTTGTAGCCAGCAATCATCAGCAGGCCAGAGCTGAAAGACACGTTTCAGTATGTGATTCTTCATCTAGCAAAAACAAACAGTTAAAGCAACATTGTCTTAGAACACAGAACAACGAACATAGAACAACCAGGTTGGAAGAGACCCATCGGATCATCGAGTCCAACCATTCCCATCAAACACTAAAACATGTCCCTCAGCACCTCATCTACCTGTGCCTTAAACACCTCCAGGGAAGGTGAATCAACCACCTCCCTGGGCAGCCTATTCCAATGCCCAGTGACCCTCTGTGTGAAAAACTTCCTCCTAATCTCTAGCCTAAATCTCCCCTGGCGGAGCTTGAGGCCATTCCCTCTTGTCCTGTCCCCTGTTACTTGGGAGAAGAGCCCAGCTCCCTCCTCTCTATAACCTCCTTTCATGAGTAAGTGATGGGCATTCGGATACATTAGGTCATTACGTTAATAATTACTTTGAAGAAACGTTCTGAGAGTTAAACAATAATTTCAAAGACAGTGTCTCTCTTTTGCTTCTCATTTCCTTCACCCCATAGGATGTAATCCAAGGTACTTCTGCAGTCCCAAAATACTGTCACTCACCTGAACACTACAGACATAATTTAAAAGGAGTTTGTAGCAATAGATTGTTTACAAAGAGAAGTAAGGAAAACCGAATTATTTATGCACAGTTCAAGAGCTGTGTGCCAGCTTTGCAGGATACTCTGTTTTAATTGGGTTCCAATATGCTAAACCCCAAGTGATGAAGTAATTCATCAAGCACCCAAGGGCTAATTCTGGAAATGACAACATGAGCTTTCAAATGTCCCCTAAAAGCTGCCAATGCTGCTTTGCAACCTCAAGGGGAGTGAAGTGTAATCATGTCCTCACTTTCAAAATAAAGAAGATGAGAAACTTCATATTAGTCTTTCATAAAAAAAAAAAAAATATCCCTGTAGCAATGTTTTGTATGTGGAAACAAATTCTCACAAGAAACTCCTAATCTTTCAAGACTTCATTGATTAGCGTAAATATAGAGAAAAAAAAACTAAATAAAAAAAAGACAGAGTGCTTTCACTCTTCTGAATTTCCAAATTTTGCATCTTTTAAATTTTCTACTTATCAGAAAATACCATTTCCTATTGCCATTTCTCTATGATGGCATCGGGCAGAAAAGATTGAAAGAACAAAACAGAGAATGTTATTTCTTATTTTCAAGTCACCTGCAAACAGAATTTTGTTTCTTTAGCATTTCAGGTTACGTTTAGGAGACTTAACTCCAGTCAGGCAGATCTGAGGTAAAACCAGTTGTCTTTGATTGGTGGCTTTGAAAAGACAAGAAGGAAGCTTTTCACTGGTGCTCAAAACCTAAAATCTTGTATTCAGGACAGTGTTATAAAGATTTAGGATTTTTTTTTTCTCCCACAATCTCTAATAGTCTGTCATGGCCTACGGAGGCTCCATGAAAAAAAAAACCAAGTGCAATGTGAGCATTGAAATGGAATTCATAATTTGAGATACATGTAAAAAAATGCTTAAATGGTCAGGGATTGTGTCCCTCCTGTTCTAAGTGGACACACGACTGTCCTCATAGGACAGCAGTGAAGATCCACATTTTATTAATGAAAAGCAGAGCAAATAAATGCTTCACTAGCACACACCCTCCTCTGTGTACTGCCCTCATATTCACAGCTACCCTGAAAATACTCAGATGGAACTGAAAATTCTGCTTGTGCTGCTGAATTACAGAATAACACAAAATTGACAAATGTAACCTTCTGCAATTTACTCAAGTCTGGTCTGTTAAGCTGCGGATCTTTCAGGAGGCACCTCAGAAGCAGCACGTAAGGCCACCAGGGTATGTAGCACTTCGTTGTCAAAAATGGCCCTGCAGCTACCTGAGGCAAGAATAGTCTCGAGGAAGTCAAAGTTATTTTATGCTGCTCCTTTGGACTGTTGAAAAGGGAGATGAAAAAAGTATTTGTGTATCATCAGGCGTTTGGCAGCCGTGGAGCAAGAAGTATTACACCTACGTTTCCTTCAAGACTCAGTGCTGCTCACCTTGGTTCACCGACTATTCAGCAATAATTTTAACTTTGCATGTGAAAATAAGTGTGTGAAAACACCAAGCAATAAAAGAAAATAAAAGGTTTTCAAGACAGGTGGCTTTTAAAAATGCAACAAATATTCTCATCTCTGAGAAATACAGGTTTTCTGCAACAGTTCCAGTAATTACGGAGTATGAGGCAAAGTATAGGAAGAAATACATGAGATAAAACAGATTAGATTTTCAATTATCTGTTTATTACCACTAAATGTCCATGAATATGCAAGTATGTGATATATCGATGAATTTTAATTCATCTACTTGCATATGTATGTTTGTGCACACAAGTGTGTATTTATAAGATCTACACACACCTACATCTAAAATGTAATGAACATTTTGTTGTAAAATGCCATTTCCATGCTGGATTTTCCTTTTCCATGTTTAACTCTTGTGTCATAACAAAAATAGATGACAAGCTTAAAATCAGGAGAGTAGTAAAGTCCATTTTGCCTTAAAATACATCTTCTGTGAGAAGATACACTTGTTCTCTCCACCACAAGTTTGCACTTCTTCAGGTTTGGAAGAACAACATCCCCAAATGGATGTTCTTAGAACATAAAATCCATCTTTCAGTTTGCAGTGTAGAAAATTTAATCTCTTTAAGACCTTCTCCTATCTTTCTGGATTTGCTCAGTTTTCCTCATTGTCATTCACATCAAAGAATCAACAGAAAAGATGTTAAAGTCTTGAATTTGAGTTTTTGCACTTTAGCTAATGTATTCATGAAGACTGGCAATTAAGCCTACATTTATTATAATGTCAAGAATATTAAAGAGTTGAATCTTGGATATTTTGTTTTCCACTTCTTTTTATTAATGAAAAAGTATCACGGAATTTGCTCTAGGGACAGTGTCCTTAAAATCACCGGAATAGTCAAGAAGTGACCGAGTTTCAAATCAGTAGTAACATTTCAAGGAGAAAAAAAAACCAAAACACGAACCATAGCAAAAACTTTTCAAAAGGCATGAAGACTGACTTATTTATCAGGAAATAGTAAATTTTAAAAAAAAGATTGAGGATGAAGAACTGCTCTTTGCTGCTGTCTAAATAATAGGCAGGAACTGATGTTGCTCACTTGTACCGCATGACGTGGACAGGCTGGAGAACTGGGGCTGTGTGAATCTCATGAGGTTCAACAAGACCAAGTGCAATGTCCTACATCTTGGTCAGGGTAATCCCTGATTTGAGTCCAGGATGGGGGATGATGTGATTGAGAGATGCCCTGCACAGAAGAACTTGGGGTGCTGATTGATGAGAAGACCAATGTGAGCTGGCAGCCTGCTCTCACAGTCCAGAAACCAACTGTGTCCTGGGCTGCATCAAAACCATCGTGGCCAGCAGGGCGAGGGAGGGGGTCTACCCCTCTATTCCTCTCTTGTGAGACCTCATCTGGAGTATTGTGTCCAGTTCTGGAATCCTCAGCGTAAGGAGATGGAGCTTTTGGAATGAATCCAGAGGAGGCTAGAAAGATGGTCAGAGGGCTGGAGCATCTCCCATCTAAGGACAGGCTGAGAGAGTTGGGCTTGTTCAACAGGGAGAAGAGAAGGCTCTGAAGAACAATTATAGCGACCAGAAGGGGCTACCTTGAGGGGCTAGAGGTAAGATGGGGAGGGACTTTTTACAAGGGTCTAGAGTGATAGGATGAGGGTGGATGACTATAAATTGGACAGGAAGATTTAGACTAGAGATTAGGGAGAAGGAAGAAATTCTTCAGACTGAGGTTGGTGAAGCATTTTTCCAGGTTTCCCAGGGAAGTTGTGGCTGCCCCATCCCTGGAGGTGTTCAAGGCCAGGTAGGTTGAGCCTTGGTGGGCAGCCTGATCCAGTGGGAGGTGTCCTTGCCTATGGCATGTGGCTCGAAATTGGATGGGCTCTAAGGTCCCTTCCAACTCAAACCATTCTATGATTCTGTTCAGCTGGAGACATGTTCACATTGAAATAATGCAGTGTCTACAAGAATATCTTTGTGCTCCTGCAGCGTTAGCACCAGAACTGAACTCCAGTCTGAACTCCAGGTTTGCTATTTTCCTGGCATGGCAGTGGCCAAGACCCCTCCTTGTTCCCTCTTTTGCCATAGAGGGAACCTTCCTCATCTGCTCAGGTACAGCAGGTTTACAGCAGAAAATCCAGGCAGTAATGGGCTTCAAAACTGACAGCTGAAGCTCTTTTAGCACCTTTTAACGTGTCTGACACCTTTGCAAAATGCAGCCGTCAGTGCATACTTCAGAGAGATATTTTTCTAGATTTTTGTCAAGTTCTCTGTGCTCTGTTGGTAGTAACTTGATTATGAGGTGATTGATTCACCTTCCCTGGAGGCGTTTAAGGTGTGAGTGGATGAGGTACTGAGGGACATGGTTTAGAGATTGGTGGGAATGGTTGGACTTGATGATCCAGTGGGTCTCTTCCAACCTGGTGATTCTATGATTCTATGTTTTCAATTGCTCTTTCATTATTTTTGGGGTTTTTTTTTGTTTGTTTGTTTGTTTGTTTTTTTTTAAAAAAAAATCACAGTCAACAAAATTGGTTTAGGGAACATATCCATGTTGTTGAAAGTCAATTTGGGACAAATAATTTGAGTAGTCAGCACGTGGAAAATCCCTGCCACCTCATTCTTTGAAGAATTTGGTCATTTGGAGCTACAGAGAACTCCCTTCTGTGCTGGAAAGGGCAGTAAGAGAAAACAGATTGCTATTGCCCAGGTTGTGATTTTTATTTTCTCCTTTTTTTTTCACTTTTTCTCACGTAAATTGTCCTCAATAACTGTTGTATCTTAAAAAAAAAAAAAAAAAAAATCAGTAAGTAGCACTCCCATGAGTATCAACACGTAGGCAGTCTCCTAACTTCAGAGAGAAGGATGTCAAATGCCAAGAGCTAAATCTAATTTGGAATTTTTCAGTAAAGCAGTATTTTATCTGAAAAGACTTATCTTTTGGTGTTTTTTTTTTTTTTTTTTCCTTCTTTTTCTTCATTAGATGCTTGGGTTTATTCTCTTAGGAAAGTAGGTTCTCAGCTAGTCTTACCTCACCCACAAAGGAGCTTTTGATCAGCTGGTAGACAACTGAATTAATTCATATGATGCAACTTTTAAGAAAATGTCTTTTTAAAGTCAATTATTTCAACAGACTGTTAAGATTTGGGTCAGAATCCTTGCTCATGTCAAGCCAAACAGAAAGGAAGAATTCCATGGGACACAAATACACTGCGTGCATGACATAAGGTTAAACCTACTTTGCAAACTATACGTAACTCAAAAGGGATATTATTTTATACCTGTAATTACTGAAATGAAATAAAAGCGTCTCTTTAGAGATCAGGAATTACAGCAAAGGTGATCCTCATCACATTTTCTTAGGAAACTGAAGCACTAAGAAAAAAGCAATAACCAGTTTCATTACACTTCGCTACATGTCTTACCTGAGCCTCACACAGCTCTAATGTTGACAAAATCTTTAAGCATTTTAGTAACGTGTTCACTTGGAGCTTAATTAATTTTGCATATTCTCTTATACTCGCATAGCTAATGAAGAAGCCATTACAAATAGCTTTATTTCTAGCAACATATGAACTATTTTAATGTTGGTTGCTCCATCTTGAGCTGATCACTATGAGGAAAAGGCAAGTTTTCTTTACTAAGAAATATCATTGTAATTGTTAGGAGACCTACCTTGTGAATTTTAAATAGAACCTCACAGAGGTTATAGATTTTTTCAGCTCGCACCCAGTCTAGTGTGCTTACCTATAATATCAAAAGAAAACATTAACAACACATTCTTCATCCTAGATGAAAAGAACTAAAAAATGTCACTCGTTATTATTCTACTGGATGCTCTGAATACAGCCACATCACAGCATTTACTAGCAAGCATTTAGAAAAGACTGTCAAAAAGAGAATTTTTGACAGAAACAGCATCTGTAGGAGTCCTACCGTAATTAAAAGGTATTAAATAATTTTATGTTTTCCCCGTTATTTCTACAGCATGAGAGAAACCGCTTTGCAGTCTCTGTGGTGAGTTACATAAGTCTATTTATTTCTCAATGCGCTTACATAGAGAACCCAGACACTTAAACTCAGTTATTCAACTTCATGTCTCAGTTAAAAAAAAAACAATCTTACAATTAACAAACCACAATGTGTTCTTACGTTCATGTTTGAATTGACATACTCTAGGACACTGATAATATTTATAATAACACTCAAAAAAGACTATTTGCAATATTTGAAATGAAGAAGAATGTTAACAGTGCCCTTCATGATGAATATGAAAAGGCATATTTTTTGTTTTCATTTGGTTTAATTATTTCATCCTGGACACATGACTGACTGTTAAAATTTGACAGTTAGAATTGTATTTGAGGTTTTCCCATAAATTCTAGCTCATGATATGTGAGACAATCTCTTTTATTTTAAAATTATTATACAGTCCATATAGTTAAATTAAAAAAAGCCCTGTACATAGGAAAAATACAAAGGAAATACACATTATCTTGAACATTTTATAGCAACACTCAAGCTCTTGGTGAATGCACAGGAATGCCTGCAGAGATATGAGGAGAATTTGATTAAATCACAATTCTGAGGCTTTTAGCGAGTTGAAATGAGTGTTTCAGTGACTCTAATAGAATCTTGGATGCTTTAGAATACCAGGGCAGATGTAGCTTTAGCTTATTCCTGTCCCCCCACCAAAAGGAAAAAAGCATAAAACCAAAATTTAATTATGCAGTTAAAGCAATTCTTGGCTGTGAAACATCTGGCTACTGTGGATTAAATTAACTAGGAAAAAAACTAAGAAACACAATAACATATACTTCTTCCCTGTATTCACAGCACACAATTCACCTATAACAATCAGACTTATTCCTGGTGTTTTGCATGACGAACAACATGATTTTTTTAACTATATTTTTAAGTTGAATTGCCAGGTCTTCATAAACTCTAAACTGTTGAACAAAATGGTAGTAAATGGTGAAAATCCAAACCATTGCAATGTTTTGGAGCAGACTGATGTGACTTTTACAGGTTACTATAGATAACGCATAATTATATGTTACCATAGATAACAAACAACAGATGTTATTTTAGAGAACTGTGGGAGTGAACGTGAACTTTGTGTTAGTGTCTTTCTAGTCTTATTATCTCTACGTCCACACCAACTGAAATGATGAAGACTATTACCTAACAGATATCACAGCTATGTGATATGTCACATAGCTGTGAAACACATCTGTCACACAGGTATGTCTCAAAGCAGTTTTCCAGCATTTGCCTGAATTCTTTCTTAGTGTGGAAAGCACACTAAGACATCAGAATTATCTAATCTTAACAAACTAATCCAACTCTCAATAGACGAATAAACTCATTTTCTTTTTAAAGTAATGGGAAAGAAGGAAAAAAAAAAAACCTCAGTAAAGGCAGTGCTTTCTCCCAATTTCTCTAACTTTAGATTAGATCTCTAAATTCTAGATGACTAAATGTAGATGAGATGAACCACCTATCCTAAATGGGACTAAAGACCTCTAGAATATTAAGTTCTTTTACCACACCTTTTCAGGACCTCGGGAGATTTATATCCTAGCCCTCACCATTTGTCAGGTCTTGTGTTTTAACAATCCAGTGGCAAACACTACTTGAAAACAAGGCATGTGGTAAAATATGTAAAAAACACTTTACACATTTTCTCTTTCTTTTTTATTATAAACAATTTCTCCCAAAGCTCAAGACATGACGTAGGTTACCTTTAAAAGCACTTAGTAGTACTTTAAAGGAACTTTGCCAAACCAAAGTTTAATGTTAGCTCATTTAGAAAACAAATTTAAAGCAAATTTAGATATTATACTTTCCCTCCCATAATCTCAAAATACAGCAATTTTTAGAGTCTTGCTTTTCTAATTTTCAGATTTCTGGTGCTGTCTTCCTTCTAGAAAGTTTCACTCATTATTTTATCTGAGTTTCGCTTTATAATTATGGCTAAGAATATACATTAACATAAGTTCAGAAACAACCTAAACAGAGGGGGAAAAAATAAAGCAAGTTGATTAATAAAGAAATATTATACATTATATAAACATGTCAACATAGAGCAAGTTCTGCAGGGTTTTGCTTAATTCTTATGTACAGGGAAATCTTTTTGAACATTGATGTCTGTTTGAAAAGAAAATAATTAAATAATATAGATTTTGGCTCATTACTGATGATCCTCAAAAGGGATCTTCTTGCTTCCTGCAAAATAAGGTTTATAGGCTAGAATGGTGGTTAGTTCATTGTTTGGTCTTGAATTTCTTAAATGTAGAGATTCTTTTCAATCTCAGTTAAAAGCAGGAGAATACTTTATTCCTGTTCCTGGCTAGACAAGATATAAAGGCATAAATATCGGCTTAATCTTCTGTTTGTGAAACTGAACTTAGCGACACAGGCTATAACCTAAGAGCTGTTGAGACATAACTGAACTTTATAATTTGTTTTGATTGCTGAAGATGGATTTAAACTACTGGTGGTCTTTGCTGCTGTTAATGATGGACAATGGTTACACTGCTGTGCCATTAAATTCACCCTGAATACTTCAGCCTTCTCCCCATTGTCCTCTGGGTCTCTTTCATCCTTTGACTCCCTATAACTTCTGACTTTTTCAGCAGCGATAGCTAGTGAGCACGGTAACTGTCGGTACCTATATAAGCCTAGAGTTATTTTATTGTGTGTGTCAGAGAAAGACGATCGTTCTTAAAGCCAAGAGTAAAACGGTCTGAACATCATAGCTTGCAAGGTCATGGGGAGAGCAGGAAAGATATGTTGAGAGGAATTTTAAGGAGGGGAAACAAACATACTACAAAGATACACTGAAATCCAAAGAGACAGATGACATTATTTATAGTTTTCTCAGAGCTATCGCAGAATGCCTCAATTTAAAATGTTATTGTTAAAGACTGCATTGCTTTAAAATCTCCCACAAATGACTCTGGACTTCCACTCAATGTAAAAAAAAAAAAAAAAAAAAAAAAAGCTGGAAAGAATCAGAAAAGTTCAGAACAAAGAGCAATATATTTCATTTTCTATAAAAGGTGTTTCAGTTTCTTACAGGCTTATCCATCATCATTTAAAAACTGGGTGATTACGGGTAAATAAGATAAATGAGACACTGATATATATTCTTTAGAAAATAAAAAAGTTTTTTCTCATTAGTTCCCCTTGGGAGTTATTCCTGAAGCTATTCTATAGATTGTCATTCCTTGATGTTATTTTAGCATAACAAGATAAATATGTTAGTAATGAATTTGACAAAGTGTTTCCAAAAAGGTATATTCAGAATGGGTTCACTTAATGAGACAAACTTTCATTCATATGACTCCAGTTGTAAGGAAGTGTCAAAAACAGTGTAAAAACACATGTAATAGCAATTAGCAGTCATTGAGATTCCACTTAAATTCTTATTTTTCTAATACATGAATTTATGACCAACAATGGCTGAATGTTACTGTTGTTGTTGTCGATGTTGTTGTTGTTATTATTATTATATTAATATAATTATTATAAAATCAACTCCTTAGAAAACCCAATTCATTATGTGATGTAGTGAATACTTGGCTTTGTAGATATTTGGATATATTAAACCTTTCAGAAAGATTCTAAAACGTTTGCAAACTCACAGATACCACTGAGCTGATCACAGAGATAATAAAAATGAATGAAGATGGAAAAATAGGAACATGAAGTTACAAATTTAAGTCCACAATGAGAGACTGAACTAAGTATGTAGAATTACAGAAGAGTTAAGTCATGCAGAAGTATTTTTACTTCGGCATAAGCTTCTGTTAGTTCCTTGTGTTTTAAAATCAGGCATCACAGTGGATTTCTAAAAATAAATGAAACACTAAAATCTAGTTTTTCTTACACCAAGAGATCTCAACATAAGTTCAGGATCATATTCCAAATAAGCTTAGCTTTAAATGGGTATGTGTTATTCACTGAATTTTCTTTAAAATGTTATGAATTAAAACAGAGAAAACAATAAAGTCAAATTCTTTTTGACACACACATGTAGTAAACAGCCACCTAAAATCCAATTTGTCCCTAGAAGGGAATTCTGGAATTGCAAAAGAGGCATAAAAGACCTTCAGGTTTATTCAGAGATCAGCACTTAAGGATGCACAAGCATGAGAAACAAATACAAGGTGCATAGAGAGAGAATCACATTCCAAAACTCATTAAAGTCAAAGGGAATGGAACATACTCTTTGAATATATAAGAACAGCGAAGCTGATTCTAGAAACCTCCTGTACCTCCCAAAACAGTAAAAATCTTGAATAAATTTAAAGAGTTAAACTTAAGAGAAAAAAAGATGAAAATGTCAGCAATACTTATTACTGGAATAAAAATAATGTATTGTCTGACAACTGAGCAGAAGCATCCAACCCACCTAGAAGGAATAAAAAGGAGGTGAAATTCTTTTAGGTCAAGATTAACTAATTTCACTGGTCTCTTGACTCTTCAGTGGTAAAAAGGAACAATGTATAAATTAAAAAAAAAAAAAAAAACACTAAAAGATATTGAAAAGGAAAAATGATAATCAAGAAATGCTCTTGAGATGAACTACAACACAGCAGTATAAGAAGCCTAAAGGTGCCCAAATCAACTCAAACTCAATGGTATGAAACACATGCTAAAGAGCAGTTAAATTCTAGCAAATGTGAACAAAAAAAGGACTTGTGTATCGAGTGAGAAAGTTCACCAAAAGCAGTCGCAGTCGAGTCTATGCCCTCCAACCTGTTGCCTCTTCTTTCCTAATATGTTGTATTTTCATTATATATGAAGTAGATTACAAACATAAGTATTCAGAACTTGTATAGCAGGACTCTGACATCCAAAATGCTGCTGACATAATAATTACATTAGTCAAGCTTCTATTCTCTGTAATGATTTTCAGTTGTGGAACTACTTCTGTTCCTTTCACATTCTTCTTTTATTTAATCTTTTTCTCAAAACTACAAGCAGTATATGCAATGGCTGCCAAATGGCCTTCACATAGGCCATTTTAGCACTATTTATTTAATCCTGTTGAAAAGGATATTTGTGCAATTAAACGTAAGAAAACATCTTCAAAGATATGGCTACTTTAAGACTTGAATTTAAAAAAACCACATTGAACCATGAGGAAAAAAATTTAAAAACTCAAGCAGTCCATTAAACAAAACCAATTCATTTTTACGAAAAAGTTCAGTGAGATAAAAAATAATACGGTTTGGAAGGACAATTTTGAATAATGCCTCTCCAACTTCTCCTAGAAGAGAAATTCAGAACTTTTCAAGATTAACGTTCACACAAGAATAATTTCTACTTGTGCCATGTTGTTTGTCACACAGGCAGTTCTCAGAAATGCGTCACAATTCTGATATAGAAATCTGTAAATGAATTCTTTAAATTTCTTCTATACAGTCAGAGAAGCCACTTCAGGGATGTAGAAAGACCATTCTCTGTTAATCACACCCCTCGTAATATTTACTTCTATGGTGAAGAGTCTACATTTTTGGAAACATCTTCTGAGATATTGTTGAAATAGAGTATAAATAGATTATTACTTGTCACAGTAATTATTTTCATAATATAACATCCACATTTCCTCCAATTTTTTTCTTTATTTTTGCCCACGGGTAAGTATGTTTTCCATTCTTACAAAAGTTAGCAGCTGTATTTACACTCATATCATCTTTTGCACACAATGAAGTAGAAAAAGAGTATAAATTGTACCAGATCATTTTAGAAACAGTTGTAAAATTATGGGTAAAGTCATTACAACTAAAGATAACTGTATGGTTTGTAGGTTATCTACTCTGCGCACACTACATTGCTGCACTGATGCCTTACGTTGATTCAGTCTGCAAATAGCAGCATAGAAATATCTTTGAAACAAATCCTGTGTTCAGTCCTGGGCCCCTCATCACAAGAAGGATGTTGAGGCTCTGGAGTGAGTCCAGAGAAAAGCAACGAGGCTGGTGAAGGGGCTGGAGAACAGGCCTGATGAGGAATGGCTGAGAGAGCTGGGGGTGTTTATCCTGGAGAAGAGGAGGTTGAGGGGAGACCTCATTGCTCTCTCCAACTGCCTGAAAGGAGGTTGTGGAGAGGAGGGAGCTGGGTTCTTCTCCCAAGGGACAGGGGACAAGAGAAGAAGGAATGGCCTCAAGCTCTACCAGAAGAGGTTTAAGCTGGACACCAGAAAAAAAATGTCACAGGAAGGGTCATTGGGCACTGGCAAAGGTTGCCCAGGGAGCTGGTTGAGTCACCATCCCTAAAAGTGTTTAAAAGATGGATGGATGAGGTGCTGAGGAGCGTGATTTAGTCGTTGGTAGGAATGGTTGGACTCAGTGATCCTGGGACTCTTTTCCAACCGAGTGATTCTGTAAAACATACTGTGAAAATCTCATTTTCTAAATTCCAAGAGACTTAAAAGCATCTGTATTTTTGTGACAGAACAATCCATATTTTTATTTTCCACTTAACAGAGCAAAAAGAAAGTCCGTGGGAGTAATGGGATGAGTAGTGCCATTAAACGTTTCTAAAAATAGTGGAACAGCCCTATCCATGGCTCTGTGTGGGTATTAGGTTTTCCAGCTGGGATACGCAATCGGGTTAGGGCACAGTGTGCGTTGGTGGCTCCCTGTGTCCTGTGGGAGCTCCCTGGCATCTGGCAGAGCATGGTCCTTGCAATCCAGGGCCCATCCCATCACCCTTTACTGAGTTGATCTCATCCAACAGCTCAGTACCCACAGAACCACTTGCTAACTCCCCATCCCCCTGCACTGGGATGGGGGAGAGAATATGAAAAGCAAATTCAATATAACTTGTGGGGCAAAATAGTTTAATAAGTGATGGAAGGAGATAAAAACCCAAATGATTCAAAGGTGACTACACCCTGCCTGCCCCAAGCAGATCAATTCTCAGCCAGTCTCCAAGAAATGGTAACTTTTGAAGACCAAATCCTCAGTTTTTAATTGCTGAGCTTGATATTTTATGGCACATAATATCCCTTTTGGATTGTTTGGGTGAGTTGTCCTGGTGGTGTCCCCTCCTAAACTCTCGCCTACCCCCAGGGTGGACAGTGTGAGAGACAGATAAACACTGTGTGAGCAAAGTTCTAGTCAAAAACACAAATCACATTGACATACAGACTGCTATGAAGAACATTTCCAGACCCAGTATATGTCCCCAGACAAGAGCAGGGCAGCCTCAGAGACTGGGGCAGCCCCAGATCCAGGCACCAGGCATGTCTGTGGGGACAGGGATGGGCTGAGGCCAGACTCATTGGGTGGGCTTGGGTCACTGGGGCTCATGGCTGGTCAGGACAGGATTTTGGGGACCTGAAGGCTTGCTCTACTGGGCTGTTGGGGCAGGAGTTGAGGGTCACAGAGAAGCTGCAATGGGAGCCTGGTCTGCAGGAAGGGTGGGGGTTAGTGCCAGGGAAGGTGGTTGGGAACAGTAATGGCTGTAGGTGCCATCAAGGCACTGATAGTCATCTTCAAAGTGTGACTAGATCCAGAATTAAATTCTCCTGGTAAGAGGTTGATGAAAACTGCCCATTTTCTGTTTTACCTTTTCCCCTGATATAAACATCAGAGGAATGATTGAACAGCGAGAAAACTAGCCAAAAGTTTTTATGATTCATAGGCTATGTCACACCTGCTGGTACATCTGAGTACTGGGATGGCACAAAACATTGACCAAATAGGTCCTCTTTGTTCCTTTTTTAGAAAAAAAACCACTTTTTTCTTGTGCAGAAACACAATAAAATGCAGTAGATACTGATGGTAACATGGTAGAGATACTACCAAACATTCAACCTCACTTGTCTGTTCTTAGTAGAGCTCTGAACATAAGAAATGAAGTACTCTGCCCCCCGTTAGTATCATGTAGATGGATAGTTTTAATTATAGCAAAAATGTTTACTCAAAACCAGACCTGAAAACAATAACTAAAATTTATAAAGGAAAAGCATTCATGTGGTGTGTTATTTATTTGTTTAATATTTTTGTGTTGGGTTTGCATTTTAATTGGATTGGAGTAACTGAATCAAATTTTAATTCTTTGAATTAACATATAGAGCAATAAATTTTTAGGGGAAAAATCACAACTTTTCCCAGATGTGTTGTTTCACTTCAAAAAGAATGCTACTGTCCATACAAAAATGCTTGAATTTAATTGGACCTTTGGATTTAGAATGACAATCTAGAGAGAGAAAAAATGTTACTAATTGCTTCTTATTTGAGTTCATAAATAAAGTTCAAAGAGCATGCACTTCCCAAAGGTCTGCAGATGTATAGATGTAAAGCACCAGTATTTCTTTCAAGCAGCTGGAGAAACTGGGAGACTGACCACCTCCTAAGCAAAACTGTAACAAAGGAGTAGAAATGAAATCCCATTCTAATTGCACATTTTATTAGTTTTAACTCATAGAACCACTAGGTTGGAAGAGATCTCTTGGGTCATCAAGTCCAACCATAAGTGATGAGCTCCTCTTCCTTCCCTTAGGAGGAAGCAGTAATCTGTTCTGAGGTCCTCCCTCAGCCTCCTCTAGGCTGAACAGAACAAGTGACTTCAGCCACTTTTCACGTGACTTTCAGTCTAGACCCTTCACCAACTTAGTGGCCTCCTCTGGACCCTCTCCCTTAGCTTAATAAGAAGCCCAAACCACATCCCCTGAGCCAGAAAAGATAAAACAATGCTATGTGGTAAGTATGGGTTAGTTTTTAAGAATTCTACAGTTCATTTTTGTTTCATTCTTTTAAATTAATTTTTGTTAGTTGTTCTTTTTTCCAAGAGAAATATTAGTCATCTGTTGTGAAATAGAATACCAATAATTAGCTATGTAAGTTATCAATGCAAGATGATGTAATCTTTCTAACTGTTCAGTTAGCAGTGGATCTTCTGTAACAGTTCTATCTTGTACTTAATCTGTGTGAAAATGCCACAAGCATCTACTAGCAGTATGGAAGGTGTATTTCATGATGTAACTTGTCTTTAAGAAAACTACCAGCTCATTACATCTACAAAATGCCTTCGAATAAATAAGATAAGCAATATTAAGACTAATGACTCAGAGAAAAGTCTGAACTTAACAACTTTAAAAAGCAGAACACTTACTCCCTGTTAGGAATTCTTTGAACTCTCCAGGTACAGTAAGATTTTCAGAGGACCTTGAAAATATTGCTGTTAAATATCTAAAACTTATTGTAATTAAGTGGCATCTATGGCTTTAACTTCTATGGAAATCTCAGCTGACAACTTTGCTTGGTGGGAAAAAAACCAAACCCAGACATAACAAACAGGTTTCCATTTACAATATAACCGTCACAAAAATATTATTTTATTACCGGTGGAGTGCTGAAAATGTAGAAGGATGAACCCTTCAGCGCCAGAAACCTGAATTTGTAGAGCTGAGATGAATCAGTTCCTTCAAGTCTTTCATTTACCCATCCCATGTGTATGACCTGTAACAGAAAATAATTGAAAATTTAAGTTCTTGGTGGGGCATAAGATATATCTGAATAGGTCAAGTCTTTCCACAAGGAGCAGTGGTCATGTTAGAATAGGATGCATCATCCCCTTCTTCACATTTGCCTTCCCAGCACTACCAGGTGTTGCACGGCATCACACCACTGTGTCAGAAGTCCTTGAAGACACTAAAACTTCCATACGGGTTCAATCTTGCCTGAAATAATAATTTTAAAGGCCACCTATATATCATAGAATCATAGAATCACCAGGTTGGAAGAGACTCACTGGATCATTGAGTCCAACCATTCCTATCAAACACTAAACCATGTACCTCAGGACCTTGTCCACCTGTCCCTTAAACACCTCCAGGGAAGGTGTGCCCAGGTGGCCAAGAAGGCCAATGGCATCCTGGTTTGGATCAGAAATGGTGTGACCAGCAGGTCCAAGGAAGTTCTCCCTCTGTACTCAGCACTGGTGAGGCCGCTCCTTGCATCCTGTGTTCAGTTGTGGGCCCCTCAGCACAAGAAGGACGTTGAGGCTCTGGAGAGAGTCCAGAGAAGAGCCACAAAGCTGGTGAAGGGGCTGGAGAACAGGCCTTATGAGGAGCGTCTGAGAGAGCTGGGGGTGTTTAGCCTAGAGAAGAGGAGGCTGGAAGGAGACCTCATTACTCTCTAGAAGTACCTGAAAGGAGGTTGTGGAGAGGAGGGAGCTGGGCTCTTCTCCCAAGTGACAGGGGACAGGACAAGAGGGAATGGCCTCAAGCTCCGCCAGGGGAGATTTAGGCTAGAGATTAGGAGGAAGTTTTTCACAGAAAGGGTCATTGGGCATTGGAATAGGCTGCCCATGGAGGTGGTTGATTCACCTTCCCTGGAGGTGTTTAAGGCATGGGTAGATGAGGTCCTGAGGGAAATGTCATTTATTAACCAGATGGGAATCAGCCATTCTCACCGTCTCTGTTTTACACCTTTTCCTTAGTCTTTTATTTTTCAGTTCAATAGAAACATGTTCATTTTATGTTACTACGTTAGCATTCAAGATTTATTAGCTGCTTTATAAATAAGAATGACAACATTGCTCATTATAATGAGTAGCTTATGAGCTGAAAAGGTGAGAGATGGTAATGTAAGTATTGCACCACGTGCTCTAACTCGTACTTACTAAGGTTCATCATGAAATCCTTCAGAATTCGTGTTATTAGTTTTAGAGTATAGAATCAGTGTTCAATTAATTTATGCATATATTGAGAAAATAATAGACTTATGAAACCTTTAAAAGAGATATTTTAAGTATCTAATATATTTTTTAATTCTTTTCCACACATACTTCTTATTGAACGGTTTATCTAATGGTCGTTTAGACCACAGACATGGAAAAATAATAATTATTCAGTTCAATACATGGAACAAAAACAGCCAAGCATTGGTACTCTTTAATTAATTATTTGAGGTTCATAAATGGGCTACTGAGACTTTAATTGAGTCACAGTATGTGGGTATGAGTATTAGCCCTGGGATAAAAACCGTTCTGAAATGAAACCTGCCATTTGAACCTGTAATAAAGCACTACACAACGAACAGTTTCATTCTCAGCATCCCTTTCAGTGTTTTCTTCCCATTCTGCATAATCAATTCGACACTGCTATTGGAAACTGGGTGGAAAATTACCCATACATCCTTGATGCATTATTATATTTGTAACGTCTTCTAATACACTTCCTAAAAGTTCTTGTAGGAACAAAATGAGCAGTGGTGCTTGTTATGAGGAGATAAAACAGGTCACTCACAAAATGTAATCCAATCATAGCAGATAAATGGAAGTTCTTATTTGCACTTATTGTTTAGCGACAGTAATAAACCGTCTCAGTGCTGCAAGGAGTGGGAACTTAACATGTGTTACGTTTAATAAAGCAATCGGTACGTTTTGTATATAGAACTTTTAGTTAAGTAGTTACAAAAAGTAAATGACGCAGAACACTCCAGGGGGAAATGAAGAAAGAAAATCAAGTCGACCTCTGATGTATGAAATGTTACAACAGACGGGTGCACTTATGTAATTAAAGTGGGCTAAGAATCTTCAAAGGATGCCAGCTAAGAACCACTGTCACACCATGAAACACTATGGAACAAAACAAAATTAAGAAAGCAAAGAGAAGTATGTCTTGAGGTAGTTGAAGTCTTTTTTTTTTTTTTTGAGTCTTTTTAAAAGCAAGCAGTAGACTGCTTGATTTGGGGCAGCCAAACCTCCCTGGGCAACCTTCCTGGGTAGCCTCTGCCAGTAACCAATAACCCTTTTGGTGAAGAAATCTTCCCTACTGCCCAATCTGAACCTGCCTTGGCACAACTTGAGGCCATTCCCTCTTGTCTCAAATTCAATCTAATCTTCCTTTTGTGCGTTTTCCCTTAATCAATAAAATGTTAATTCTGCTTACAAATAATACAATATATATGTTAATATATATTGTATGGAGGCCAGTGACAAGTGGTATCCCCCAGGGCTCAGTGCTAGGTCCAGTCCTGTTCAATGTCTTCATCAATGACCTGGATGAGGGCATTGAGGGTACCCATAGCAAGTTTGCAGATGACACAAAGCTGTGTGCAAGTGTCGATCTGCTGGAGGGTAGGGAGGCTTTGCAAAGGGACCTGGACAGGCTGGACCACTGGGCAGTGTCCAACAGCATGAGGTTTAACACGGCCAAATGCCGGGTCCTGCACTTGGGGCACAACAACCCTATGCAGAGCTACAGAGTGGGAGAAGCCTGACTGGAAAACTGCCAGGAGGAGAAGGACCTGGGGGTGTTGGTAGACAGCCGACTGACCATGAGCCAGCAGTGTGCCCAGGTGGCCAAGAAGGCCAATGGCATCCTGGCTTGGATGAGAAATGGTGTGACCAGCAGGTCCAGGGAGGTGTATTCAGCACTGGTGAGGCGGCTCCTTGAATCCTGTGTTCAGTTGTGGGCCCCTCAGCACAAGAAGGATGTTGAGGCTCTGGAGCAAGTCCAGAGAAGAGCAACGAGGCTGGTGAAGGGGCTGGAGAACAGACCCTATGAGGAGCGTCTGAGAGAGCTGGGGTTGTTTATCCTGGAGAAGAGGAGGCTGAGAGGAAACCTCATTACTCTCTACAACTACCTGAAAGGAGGTTGTGGAGAGGAGGGAGCTGGGCTCTTCTCCCAAGGGACAGGGGACAGGACGAGAGGGAATGGCCTCAAGCTCCGCCAGGGTAGGTTTAGGCTGGAGATTAGGAGGAGGCTTTTCACGCAAAGGGTCATTGGGCATTGGAATAGGCTTCCCAGGGAGGTGGTTGATTCACCTTCCCTGGAGGTGTTTAAGGCACGGGTGGATGAGGTATTGAGGGACTTGGTT
Source organism: Coccyzus lansbergi (assembly GCA_033558105.1). NCBI lineage: Eukaryota > Metazoa > Chordata > Aves > Cuculiformes > Coccyzidae > Coccyzus > Coccyzus lansbergi. Next base: position 1,192,845 of record JAUMJK010000508.1, read on the forward strand.
TAGTGTTAGATAGGAATGGTTGGACTAGAAGTTCCGATGGGTCACTTCCAACCTGGTTGTTCTGTAATATAAGTTTAATTAAAGAATGATTCTGAAGGAGGACTGATCTCATAGTAGTAATCCAGTGAAATCACAGGCTTGTAATATTGAATCGAGAAGCAATTGGTTCCAAAAGCTGTGAAGAGCACCTCACAATTTACAAAGCAGAAATATGCAAAGAAAATGAGAATAAAGAAGAGTTGTTAGTATTATTTTTTAATATTCTGGCAACTAAGGGAAGCTCATGAAGACAGCTTAGTCAGAGACCATGGTTCTTCACTGAAGAGAGAATTGCCTTGTAGCATTCACTACCAGACAACACAGACCCAAATGACCTCCAGAAGACGTGGCCAATATATTAGGGTGAGAAACACTGCTTAAACTCTTTTTGTATATTTTCCTTCCACAGGGACAGGCTTACTTTATGTGATACTTTTCTGTAGAGTTCCTAGAATCCAATGTTTTGGAGTCATACAATGTGAAAACACAATCTAATATAGAATCATAGAACAGCCAGGTTGGAAGAGACCCACTGGATCTCTTATCCAATTAGACACTAAGCCATGCCCCTCAGGACCTCATCCACCTGCCCTCTAAACACCTCCAGAGAAAGTGAATCAACCACCTCCCTGGGTAGCCTATTCCAATACCCAATGACCCTTTCTGTGATTTTTTTTTTCCTAATGTCCAGCCTAAATCTCCCCTGGCAAAAACATAATATAAACAAACAAAATAGAAACATTTCATTAACACACACAGAAAAGAGGAGACCTGAATACTATGAACGTCCTGACAATGCATTTATTTTTTCTGGAAAGCATAGTAAGATTTCATAAAATATGTTCAGAAATTCAACCACGTTTTTCAGAATTCAATTATTTATAGTTTTGTTTAGTTGAGTTGGGACAACCTTTTGGCTTTTTTCGTGTTTTCCAGCTTGCTTGTGTTTAAAATCAGTACAGCACTTAAAGTTATTCACCTCACAGGGGCACTACATATTAGGTTACTCACTTGAGGTTAAAAATCTTAGAGTGCTTTAAAGTGCTACTTCTTCCATTACAGCAAGTTTTTTCACTAGAAGACCCAAGGCCCCAGCAAAGATCTCTGAAGCAGATCAAGAGAGTCTCATCAGGAATTGCATAAGTGACGTCCCATATAAATAAATTTAAAACAATTACCGAGGAAGATATTTCAATTCTGTCTCTACATGGTCTTTTCATGCTTATGGAAAGTAAGTGTAATTATAGTCTACACGAATCTAATTTTTCCAGACAATCAGGCAGGAGAAAGTAATTGTATTACTATATGGTATATTTTTAAACTATTTTTGTCTGGATTTGTGAAAATGAGAAAAGTAAAAGACAGATTGATCACACATTCAGGGTTCCTTCCATTCTTCAGCATGAAGCCAAGCAAACCTGTTCCTGGCATACCTGATGTGGCAACTCTGATATAAGGAACAATGGGAAACCCCTCTATGTTTGAGAAGTTTCTTATTCCGAATTAGGATCATACAATTATCAAAAACAGAGTGGAAAAGAGGCTTTTGAGAAATTTAGTACATTGACTTTTCCAAAATGCAGTAGCTGTGGTACCTTTTTTGTTTCTAAAAACATATATCCTTAATGTCCTCAGGATCTCCAGTGGTGGAGATTTCATACTTTCTCTCAACAATCAGTTCTAGAACTTTATTAGCTATATTAGTGATAAAGAAATCAATTCCTCATGTCAAACATGAGGAATTAGAGATTCACAATTAGAGATTTTTTTTTTCCCCACATCACTAAAGAGTCAAATTGTTTTGGCTCTAGCCTGGAAGAATTAAAAAAGTATATTCAGTTCATAACTGGAGCAAAAATCAATGAACAATATATGTAGATTGTGTGGCATCATTCTCTGTTTTTTGTTACAGGTCATTCTCTGAGCAAAAGGTTATAATTCCTAAATATTTCTTTCATATTTCCCTCTCTGTCTTTTTCCAATCTGTCCACAGAGGCCGCGGAAAACCTCTGGTCAATATTTTTTGGGAACTTAGTGCACAAAATCTCAGAATCATAGAATCATAGATTAGTTTGTGTTGGAAGGGACCATAAAGCCCATCCAGTTCCAACCCCTCTGCCATAGGCAATGACACCTCCCACTGGATCAGGGGCTCCAAGCCCCATCCAACCTGGCCTTGAACCCCTCCAGGGATGGGGCAGCCACAGCTTCCCTGGGCAACCTGGGCCAGGGTCTCAACACCGTTATAGTGAAGAAATTCCTCCTTATGTCCAGTCTAAATCTTCCCCTCTCTGGTTTATACCCACTGCCCCTCATTCTATCACCACAAGCCTTTGCGAACAGTCCCTCCCCAGCTTTCTTGCAGCCCCTCCAGGTACTAGAAGGTCACTATAAGGTCTCTTTGGAGCTTTCTCTTCTCCAGGATGAACAACCCCAAGTCTCTCAGCCTGTCCTTGTATGGGAGGTCCTCCAGCCCTCGGATCATCTTTGTAGCCGCCTCTGGACCCATTCCAAAAGCTCCATATCCTTCTTTACCTGAGGACTTCAGAACTGGACACAAGACTCCAGATTAGGTCTCAGAAGAGAGGAATAAAGTGGCAGAATCCCCTGTCTCACCCTGCTGGCCACGCTGCTTTTGATGCAGCCCAGGACACAGTTGGCCTTCTGGGCTGCGAGTGCAAATTGCTGGCTCCCATCGAGCTTCTCATCAATCAGCACCTCAAGTCCTTCTTTGTAGGGTCGCTCTCAAAATAAGAGAACACTTACCATATATTGCAATAATTCACTTTGGTTGACCCAATGATGCTTTCTTCTTCCTCAAAAAGCCAAAAAGGAGACATGTTTGCTACGGTGTAGTGCTGGCCCTGGTCTGATGTTAAATCAGGTATGAGGTTTAACACGGCCAAATTAGTTTGGATGGGAAGGGACCAAATGCCGGGTCCTGCACTTGGGGCACAACAACCCTATGCAGAGCTACAGAATGGGAGAAGTCTGGCTGGAAAACTGCCTGGAGGAGAGGGACCTGGGGGTCTTGGTTGACAGCGACTGAACATGAGCCAGCAGTGTGCCCAGGTGGCCAAGAAAGCCAATGGCATCCTGGTTTGGGTCAGAAACAGTGTGACCAGCAGGTCCAGGGAGGTTATTCTCCCTCTGTGCTCCTTGAATACTGTGTTGAGTTCTAGGCCCCTCACCACAAGAAGGATGTTAAGGCTCTGGAGAGAGAACAGAGAAGAGCAAAGAGGCTGGTGAAAGGGCCGGAGAACAGACCCTATGAGGACCAGCTGAGAAAGCTGGGGGTGTTTAGCCTAGAGAAGAGGAGGCTGAGAGGAGACCTCATTACTCTCTCCAACTACCTGAAAGGAGGTTGTAGAGAGGAGGGAGCTGGCCTCTTCTCCCAAGTGCCAGGGGACAGGACAAGAGGGAATGACCTCAAGCTCTGCCAGGGGAGATTTAGGCTGGAGATTAGGAGGAAGTTTTTCACGGAAAGGGTCATTGGGCATTGGAATAGGCTGCCCAGGGAGGTGGTTGATTCACCTTCCCTGGAGGTGTTTAAGGGACGGGTAGATGAGGTGCTGAGGGACATTGTTTAATGTTTGATAGGAATGGTTGGACTAGATGATCTGATGGGTCTCTTCCAACCTGGTTGTTCTATGATTCTATAATTCTCAGTGTCAGAAGCTGTTGGACATACACTGCAATGGGAGAACTTGGCCAGCTCTCTTAAGCCTGCGGCTGTACTAATAAAACAATAACAGGATAAACTAGCAGGTGAAATATATGAAAAGGAAGTGAAGAGTGGGTGACAAATGTCAAAAGATAATGAGAAAACAGGTGCTCACCTTCTGGCAGCAGTAGTACTATCACAGCTTAAGGCTGAAATAATCAAATAGGCATGTAAAAATAAGAAAAAAACCTAAGGTTCATAGGAAGAGTGAGAGGTGAGTGGGTTCCTTACTTGTGAGAGGGTAAAAAAGAATAATATAAATACATGAGGAATAATTCCTATTCCCCATATGAATAAGGGGCATCTCCTGGAATCAACCCTATACCTTATTGCCAATTTAGTAAGAAAATATAATAATGAATCATAACAATAAACCTATTGCTTTTCTCACTGTACCTGACTGGCTCCTGCAGGCAGGGGATCACGGATTGGGTCCCCAAGAGCTAGCAAGGCAATGGTTAGAATGGATCAAAATAACTAAAAGAGTTTACATCCCCAGATGCTTTACAAGCATTTTGTAGCAACAACTTCTCCAGTTATTTCCCAACCTCTTACATATACTTGATTATTCTTGTCTATGTGCTGCCTCCTAATTGGTTTCACCCTGTTTTTCAGAGTCATTCTCCAATATCTCAAGATCATTCGTGTGTCTAACACTGTATTTCAAAGATTCATGCTTGCAAAACTCGTAATTTATTTTTGCCACTGCAACATAAAGGGAGTATTCAACTGGATTGGATCCAGGATAGAACTTTTCAGGACTTTTAGTCAATATGTCAGCTTTGAAAGTGAACCATTTAAATCCTTCAGGACAATCATGGGTATTTTTTTTATCTTGTAGCTGCACATTTGTTTATATTTATTCGAGATTTCTTTCTAGACATTGAAGTTACATTGACTAGTCTCTAATTCTCCAGCTTCTCTTTCTTTTTTGATTAACAGTCATGACATTTGCTCTTTCCTAGTATTTTGATAGATCACCTGACAGCCACCAATTCCCTGACGGATCCTGATAATATCTCAGAGATTATTTAGACTAATTTTTGAAATATAAACAGGCATCAAAAGCATACAAACCACCAAAACTTCCGTTTGTATTGCAATGTGAGATGTTATGGGTTTCTTCCTACTATTATTTGCAATAATCAGCTTTTGCAGTTGACCATTTTAATGAAGGTTGACCTCCAATGGGTTGAGTTGAAGACAAACATTTTCCTTTCTTGCTCTTAATGCATTTAGAGTGTATTTTTTATGTTACCTATCTATCCCTTGCTGGTTGCATCTTAATCTTTGTCCTGCCCTTCCTGATAAGCTTTTACTATCATTGTCATTAGATTTCATTTTCTGTCTGATTCCCTCTGGTAGTCAATGAGGAAGTTAATGCGAAGAATCAAAACAAACAAGGGAAGAGCTATCATAGGAAGTAGTGAAAATCTGTTTTGCAGCATCACAAGAAAAATTTACATAGTCTTAATTAATATCTAATCAATATTTTCCTCTTTTTTTTCTAAAAACAACCCCCTGTATCCCTTTAGTGAAAGACAAGAAATTATCGTAATAGCTTTAGAAACAGAAAAATCCACCCAGCAAATGAAATCACAGAGAGAATAGACTACTTCAGTTTTATAAAAAACACAGAGCAATCCATTAGTGTGGATAATTTTGAAAACTGAGTTCCAAATTTCATTTCCTACTGATAACACTGAATCAAGAGCTTTCAAGTCTCTAGAGCACTGTAATAAATCAATGGAATCAAAAATTACACTCTTTGGAGAAGGGTGGCTGTAAACATCCTCCACACTTAATAAAATAATGTACGACCTGGCTCAATCCCTCTCTTTCCTTGTGAATCATAGACTCATAGAATCACCAGGTTGGAAGAGACCTACTGGATCATCGAGTCCAACCATTCCTATCAAAAAGGAAGAACCAATGTGCTCTAAAAGTATCCGGTGCACAGATCTGTGTGCTTCATTTTCAACACAGGTTATACATACACTTAGAGCTGTAGCTTCAGCAGGGTTATCTCTTTAATACCTTTCAAATTCTCATAATTCTTGCGTATTTATTAAATCCTTGTAGACTGTGACATGGACAAGCGAGCATTATATGCTCTGGGGCAATTAGAACTCCCCAAACAATTCCCAAGGACAGCCTGGGATTCAAGCACTAGTGGGAATCATTCACAATATACCATTTAAATGCAGACACCCTGCTTTGGTGGTAGGAGAGAATTTAAAAGAAAGTAAAAACTTCATGACCCAGTAATGTTTATTTTAACAGGGCAAATATACTCATAATAATTAAAACTACTACTACCTTTCCTAACTACCTCTTTCTATTGTCAGATCATAGGCACAGAAAAAAGTCCAAATTCTTTGTCAGATGTTTTCTTTTGGCCCAGAGGTTCATAAATACAGCTGATTTAGACCTGGAGACCAATATCTTACTCCATTCCATTTCCAGCTTTCTTAGTTGTATGCCCGTGGAATTCATCATGTTCTGGAGATTTGGTTTCATAGAATCATAGAATCATAGAACAACCGGGTTTGAAGAGACCCATCCAATCACTGAGTCCAACCATTCCTATCAAACATTAAGCCATGTCCCTCAGGACCTCGTCTACCCATGCCTTAAACACCTCCAGGGAAGGTGAATCAACCACCTCCCTGGGCAGCCTATTCCAATGCCCAGTGATCCTTTCCAGTAAAACCAGTTTGGGGTAATATGAAAGATGGAGAACAAATCCAAGTTTGGCAAAGTAATTTTACACTTTCCTGAACCTGAATCCATGTTTGTTTGTGCCATATGAAAGCCTATCCTGACCCAATCTCATTCCCTCATGTAAGATTAAATTGGACACTAAAGACAAGGAAGAAAACTCACAGAAAAACAATAATACACCTACAAGGACCTATTTAATTCTTCAGTAATATCTGTACTCAAAAGCAATGATAAATGTGCACCTATCACCAATTTCACTTCAAGACAACTCTTCCAGTGACCTTCAATTTTTTAAACTTACCATTTCCCTTAATTTTAAATCAATTGCATTAAAAAGAGCTATTCAGGCTCGTGCAGATTTTATGTCACTGACATTAATAAGCTCCATTAATCTAAGGCAGATGAAGTACTCTTCTGTTTTCAGTTTCATTGCCAAGTTATATTTTATTATTTTGTGAGAAACATAGATATATAGATGAGTAGATATATAGATGTGTAGACGTATAGATATATAGATACATATACACACACATACAAACACACACATACACACATATATATATATATATATAAAAGATTTTCACATTTTGGTTGCTTTTAAGATAGATTTTCCCAGGACATTTTAAAGTCTGAATTTTTAACATTTGCTTCATTAACATTTTAATTTCTGCTAGTTTTCTTATCTGCCCAAATTCATCATAAACTTTATTTTTTCCTCTGTTATTTTGGCAGAGAACGATCCAAGATTTGTTACTGTCTGCCCCATCTTAAATTTTCATCTCCTAAAGTTAAGATCCTAATTGTATCTTCCCTTCTTTTCATCTATAGGCCGTAAAAACAGGGATAGATTTGTATTGCCTAAATTTAAGCCTCTACGATGTGGACTACTCTTAGGACCTCAATGTAGTCAAGACACAAAAAGAAGCTCCTTTAAAGGATGATTTAAACCACTGATATCAAGCTCCCATTTGAATAACAGTGTAATCTGCACTGACTGCCTATGGAGAACAGCTGGTTAATTTAGGATAGCAAATTAGATAACTAGTGGTAGGTTGTATGACTATCACCTCCAACACTTCCTAAAAAAAATGAGAGAGAATATATCTTCCTTTTTTTTCAACTAAACCCTTTATATGGCCAAACTGATATGAATAAACTTTGAATAGTTATTAAAGTACTTGCAGTAGAGAGTTCATCCAAAACTAGATATCCAGATTTTATAACTTTCCCTCTGGCATTCAAAATACTTTTTTTCACGTAAATTAAATGCTTCCTTCTTGTACAGAATAGGGATTTATTTGGGTTTGGGGAGTAATTTGATTGGACTCAAGGGAATAGCAGGTAGATCTGCCAGGGGAGGGTTAGGTAGCGTATTAGGAAAAGTTTTTTACCCCCAGAAGGTGGTGGAGCACTGGAACAGTTCCTCGGGGAAGCAGTCACAGCACCAAGCCTAACAATATTCCAGAAGCCTTTGGACAATGCCCTCAGACACATAGAATCATAGAACAACCAGGTTGGAAGAGACCCATTGGATCATCGAGTCCAACCATTCCTATCAAACACTAAACCATGTCCCTCAGGAAATTCACACAGTGTGAAAATTCACAGTGTGAATGTTGGGGTTTTCCTGTGTTGTATTCAATGTCCCTTGTGGGTCCCTTCCAACTTCCATTCTGTGACCTTCTATACATAGAATTAAAGTCTGTAGTGGTTTTTAAAGTAGACTTTTTTCCCTAAAGTATTGACCCAGATATATGAAAACAATTTCTTCTGTAAGAAAATGTCAATGGTTAAACATTTTAATGGTTTCTAGAAGAGTCTATCAATGCCCAAACATATTTTATAAATAAGATGATGAAATAGTGACATATGAAGGAATACACAAGGTGTCAAATTAATAAATACTTATTTGATCCTGCTGTGAAGAAAGTTTTTGCTCTGTCTTTGAATTTTGTAATAAAATTCCATAAGAAGTCTGTAGGAGAACAGTATAAAACAGTATAAAATGCTTAATTTTCACTTTAGCAATCTACAAACCCAGTGTTTTTGGAAAGAGCAGGGACTGGGCTCTTTGTTCCCGAGTAATGGTTCAATGCCACATTGATGGAATGAAAGTACACATAAGCAAAACTCGTTAGATATATAACATATGCTTCAAAGCACTTCACAGAATTACAGAATTAGCCTGGAAAATGCTACTATTATATTTTACAAAGTAAAAGAAAGAAAATCTTTAGGATGTAACAAGAAGCAAGAATACTTCCAACGAAGTAAATTCATCAGGGTCTTCAGGCCATTTGGCTAATTGAACCACAAGAAATACCTCCTTACTCCTGAGCTCCCAAAGTCCAAGATAGTCAGTCACTGCAAACATAGTTTGCACAGCGTGACACGTGCAAACAAATTTGATTTGTAATGAACTTGGTGATCTGTGCACCCTATGAGATGCAAATACAGAGCTGTCAGGCTCACTGCTTCAATATTACAGGCAAACACAAACTACTCTTTCCAAGAACTGGTCGTGAGTTGCTTTGTCCTCCCCTCATTTATTTCATGGGTCCATCTAATCCACTTTTGAGGTCTATAGTGGAAGATTTTCCTCCTTGTTGTGAATTAGTAAGATTCTTCTGTATTAGATAAGTTGTTTCTGACCTTCAAATCATATAAAACTTAGATATTTAGTTGCTTAGAATTTTAAAACTGACTAAATGTGTATGTGAGCTGTACAAATTTTGCAACTCAATGCAATGACAACAATTTTAAAAATACGATTATATAACAGAAGTCTTACCTGGTCTGAGGGAGAACAGCATTTATTTGCCATTTTCATCTACAAAAGAGAGATGGAAGAATACAGAGAGTTATTATTATGCTGAAGGATTTCTGTGATGCAATTAGTATTGATTTAGATATTAAATACTGTATTAATGCTTCCTCGTTAGAAGAAATTAAATCATTCAGTCCATAAATACTAGAATTTTACTGTTGCACTAAATTTAAAAAGTCAAGGACTCAAAAGAGAGACCTTTTGTCAAGAGTTTTAGTTATATACTTCATCAAGTTCTGCATTTATAAGTTTAACTTTGCCACTCAAAGTGAAAATATTACACTACAGACACCTAACTTAGGTCTTAATTAAACAATTGCTTAAGCAGATCTATAAACGAGGCATGTGAATAAGTACTTGTGAAATGAAGGCTACAGAGTGTAAAGGTCTTTCAAGATGAAGGACATACTGTTTAGGCTTTCTTTTCACTTTAATGTTCAAAGTTACATAACTTTCTTTTTCCTGTCTTTTCAGATAATGAAGAGTTTTGTCGATTTTGTCTTTTCTTTGGCAGTCATAGCTTGCACAGATGAGTGGTGGATGAACCCTAAGAGATACTCCCTTACTTGAAGTGCAATATTAGCAATTGTAGTAACGATATGGAATCTAGACAGGAAAAGATTAAATGAGTGGAAAGAGAGACTCCTCTATACGCAAGGATATAAGCTGCAAACTGTCTTACAGCTGATGAGTACTAACAAAGGATCTTGCCATCAAAATGCCTTTCACAGAATCATAGAACAACCAGGTTGGAAGACACCCACCTGATCATCTAGTCCAATCATTCCTATCAAACACTAACCCATGTCCCTCAGGACCTCATCCACACATGCCTTAAACACCTCCAGGGAAGGCGAATCAACCACCTCCCCTCTACCACCTCTTTGTAGCAAATGAAAAGCTTGTGAGAAAAGACCAAAAGCTGCAGCTATGCACAGGAAGATCTACAGTTGCCACACGAAAAGAGCAGAAGAAATCCTTGTATCCTGGTAATACCAGATTTCTAAAATCACATCTGTGGGTCGTCTTGTCTGCAGCTCAATAATTTTCATGCTGTTGCCTGTTGTAGTGGGTAAGTTCTATCCAGCATCTGAGCATCCACATAGCCACCTGCTCCCTTCCTTTTCCCAGCAGGAAGAGTGAGAGCATAAGAAGATGAAAACCAAGAAAACTCGTGGGTCAAGATAAGGAAAGCTTAATAAATGAAGGAAAAAGCAGAATAAAGATGATAAAACGACAATTATTCAGTGCCTCCCAAAAAGAGATTGATACCCAACCAACCTTCAAGCAATCACTACTTTGGAAGACAACCTCCCACCTGCTTTGTCAGTTCTGTTACCGAGCACAACATTATGGAATGGAATATCCTTTTAGACAGTTTGGCACAGCTGCTCCAGCTATTTCCTTTCCCAGTTCTTGTCCACCTCCAGCTGGGTGGGATGTCAGAGTGGGAAAACATCAAAGTCTTGGTGCTGTGCAATCACTGTTCAGCAAGAGCCAAAACACTAGTGTGCTATGAAGTAAGTTACCTCCATCCCAGCCAAAACCAATAGACCTCTAAGACGTCAATAGGCTTTATGTTACCCTAATGCCACAGGGCTCAGGACGTGTGAGGGTTTGTTTGGTCTTGCCTTGGGCTGTCTGGAGCCATAGTACAGCTTGTCTGGTTGTAAGATTTACATCTAAAGCCCATAAGACGATAGAATCATAGAAGAACCAGGTTGGAAGAGACCCACCGGATCATTGAGTCCAACCATTCCCACCACTCATTAAACCATGTCCCTCAGGACCTCATCTACCCGTCCCTTAAACACCTCCAGTGAAGGCAAGTCAACCAACTCCCTGGGCAGCCTGTTCCAATGCCCAGTGACCCTTTCTGTGAAGACTTTTTTCCTTTTTTCAGGCTTGAACCTCCCCTGGTGGAGCTTGAGGCCATTCCCTCCTGTCCCGTCCCCTGTCACTTGGGAGAAGAGCCCAGATCCCTCCTCTACACAACCTCCCTTCAGGGAGCTGGAGAGAGCAATGAGGTCTCCTCTCAGCCTCCTCTTCTCCAGGATAAACACCCCCAGCTCTCTCAGCCGTTCTTATAGGGCCTGTTCTCCAGCCCCTCCACCAGCTTCATTGCTCTTCTCTGGACTCGCTCCAAAGCCTCAACATCCTTCTTGTGGTGAGGGGCCCACAACTGAACACAGGATTTGAGGTCAGCAGAGACGCTGTGCATGAATTTGGTTTTAGCAAAGTACAGCTATGGGCTATAATGACTACTATATATATAAAAGTCGCAGGTATGTACATACAAATTTACAAAGTGTTTGCTGCACACACACACTTGAAGTTAACAGATGGATATAACAAGCCATTACGTAGCATAGAGGGACTTACCCATGACCATAAACAACATGCCCCTAGGACAAAATGCAATGGGGAGGGGTAATACAGTGGGATCCTTGACTGTACAGACACAGGGTGATACCAAGGCTCAAGGTTGCAGGAGCTAACAAGTGAGTCTTGACTCATCGTCAGTCACCAGGGCTCCTTCTCCCCCATTTGCTAACTTCTGCAACCCATTTGAATTGAATTGCGGCATCAATGGCTGTAGGTGTGTTGGTGGGTCAGACAACTGGGAGTGATTGAAGCTCTAGGAACAAGGTGGCCAGACCTGCTGGGAGCCTGGGACATCTGCCAGGTCTGGCTGTGACGTTGGGTAGAGTGTTAGGAGAGCTGAGAGAACCTGCCAACCCGTGGGAGAGGGATGGGGCAGCCACAACTTCCCCAGAAAACCTGTTCCAGTGCCTCATCGCTCTCATTGTGAAGAAATTCTTCCTAATGTCTAGTCTAAATCTCCTCTCCAGTTTATACCCACAGCCCCCCAGTCCTATCACCATAAACCTTTACAAATAGTCCCTCTCCAGCTTTCTTGTAGGCCCCTTTCAGGTACTGGAAGGTCTCAGGAGGAGGAAGGGGTGGCAGAACTTCTCGGTGCCACCAGGGCCCTGACATTAACAAACCAGCAGGAACTCAAGAACTCCGCTCTTTAACTTGGATAAAACTCATTGGTGACATACCCAGTGTTGTAGAAAGAAGATGACCTCTCCAATTTAATTAAATAAATGGACTTAATATTGAGCAGCTGTAGAGAATGCAATGGAATGGTGCCTGGAATACTTTAACATCAGTAGGAATGTCATCACTCCCTGCTGATATTCAACTCCAGCCTTCCTCCAGCGCCTCAGAGGCATACAGAAAGAAACTATACAGAAGCCATGATATATACAGAAAATATTATTTGTTTGCAGGTGTCCAAAGACATTTTGGAGAAAAATAAGATTACTAGAGTATAAAACAGTGCAAATAAACAGGCCCAGCAGGGATCCTGCCTCCTTTCACTCTCCTTTTTGGTTCAGCCAAACTACTTAAGCTCCCCATATGATAGCAAGATATTTTGTTATCCTTCGAGGGTTTTTTATTGAGTTCAAATGTGCCTGGAAAAATGTATGCAAGACTGACCACACAGCTTTTCTGCAGAATAAGAGTAGACTGTGGTGAAGAGCATCCTCATAACTAGTCCAGCTTCCCATTGACAAAGGCAATAGGGAAGAATGTGTTGTATTCCACAGCTATTCATAGAATCATAGAATCACCAGGTTGGAAGAGACCCACCGGATCATTGAGTCCAAACATTCCTAATAGTCACTAAACCATGTCCCTCAGTGCCTCATCCACCCATCCAGGGAAGGTGACTCAACCCCCTCCCTGGGTAGCCTGTTTCAGAGTCCAATGACCCTTTCTGTGAAAGTTTTTTTTCCTAATATTCAGCCTATGTCATCGAGTTGAGGAGAGAGAAGTATGTGCTCTTGACCTGGCACCACATGTACTCTACTTGCCTCCAAATCTGGTGCAGAAAGACAGGATACATGACACTTTGCTAGCAATGCGTGAGCTTTCGGCACTGCTGTACAATAATGGGAGGTGGAGACAGCAGGGGAACTAAAACTAAAAACCTGCATCTGCAAAGACAGCAGGCAACTTGGAAAAGGAGCTATTAAACAGTTAAAATTCCTATACTCTTTTATAACTTAAAACCTACAGAGTAAGAATAAAGCGAGGATGAAATTATTCAGAACCATACACCTAACTCTAAATACTTCCCAGGATGGGATTCATCTCAGTTTGGCAAGTCAGAAAAGGAAAATGAGTTATACATCTAATATACCTATATTCCCTTTCCAGACAGCAGAGAGGGAGAATGATCTTGACAGGTACCTATTTTTTTTTCTCCTGTTTATAAGAAGATCCTTTGCAACTGCTTGTTGCTTGGCTAAATGTGATTCCTCCCCTCAGCAACTTCCCTTTACAACCCCAATGGTTTGAAGTTTGGTACTTTCAAATGGAAATTGTTGAGCTTGAAAACAAACCGAAACAAAACAGCAGCAGAGAAATGTTATCCTGGATTTTCACCCCGGGAATAGAATTGTTTGTACAACCCTTAAGGCAGACAGATTCATATACTGCTTCCTAAACAAAATGATTTTGTTTCCATCTACACGTACCCCACATTCTACTCTGCCAAAAAATGCCCAAGACTCTTTCTTTTTTTTTAATATTCATATTCAAAGTTCATATTTCATAAGTTCTACCCTATTCAAACAGAAATTTCACTCCAGTGTGATATGGAGTATCACTTAGATATATTTCTGCAAAAAGGCACAGAGAAAACGTTTACACACTATGGAATATACAATTAAAAAAGCTGTCAAAGGTATAAACATGACCTGGATTAATAGCCATGTTTTAAAGCCAAATTTTACATTTCTGTCAACTTCCAGTGAAGCTGCTGGAAGGATTTATGAAAATCACAAATAATGTTTAAAGTGGGAAAAACTACATCGTAACTTGTTCTCTTGAATACTTATTTGTTTGTGGATATTTTTTCAAAAACTGACACCATTAGAATATACTGGGGAAAAGCAATAAAAGTTTGAGAAAGTTAAAAGAAAGAAGTCTCTGTAATGTAAATGAACTGGCAGCATTACCTTGAGGTGTTTCTACTGATTATGGTTACGTTTATGTTCAGTACTATGTTTCAATGAAAGTAATTAAGATCCGTGAGATAAGATGTGTTTATTTAATAGCTGGTTATCCAAATGGTGCAAAATAACAGAGAATCCAAAGAACTGTCTCCTAAAAAACCATCCCCAGCACAGCGTTGACACTTCAGCCTACAAAGAAGCCTCTAATTGAAAAAAAATAAGAACAGGGGCAGTAAGAAGCATGTGCAGTTTATTTCCCTTGCTTCTTGTTTCATTGCAGCAACTTCACTGACAGTTTCTGTTCTCTTTTTGCCCTGAGTTTCTTCCACTGTGGGAAAACAAATGTGTGCGAACAAGTAAGTATCAGCTATTGATTCATCTAAATTTTCTTCTGACAAAGGTAAATGCGAAGAACTTTGGGCACATTGTGAAGGCTGGACATGGAATCATAAAGGATGATGGAAAAGTTTGATACTGGTAGCAAAGTATGTGAAAGGCGAGAATACGAACAGAGTGATAAATAATCTGGGGCAAGGGTTCCTAGGAAAAGAAGAAATCTATGCTGCATGTAAAGCTGATGGTTAATAGATTTTCTAAGCTAGACATACAAGGGGTGTGTGTGTGTATATATATATATATATGTATCAGTAAGGAGAGCTGAAAAGACACTCTTACATCTTTATACAATCTGAAGAGAAACCCAAAAACCTGGAGAAGAGGAGGCTGAGAGGAGACCTCATTACTCTCTACAACTACCTGAAAGGAGGTTGTGGAGAGGAGGGAGCTGGGCTCTTCTCCCAAGTGACAGGGGACAGGACATGAGGGAATGGCCTCAAACTCCACCATGGGAGATTTAGGCTAGAGATTAGGAGGAAGTTTTTCACAGAAAGGGTCATTGGAAGAGGCTGCCCAGGGAGGTGGTTGATTCACCTTCCCTGGAGGTGTTTAAGTCACGGGTAGATGAGGTGCTGAGGGACATGGTTTACTGTTTGATAGGAATGGTTGGACTAGAAGATCCAATGGGTCCCTTCCAAACTCGTTGTTCTATGATTCTATGATTCTATGAAAATAATCTTGTAAAGGAGACAACTTCATTCACAAGGCTCTTGCCTGTAGACCACAAAGCTTTGCAAAAGCAGATATAAGTACTTCCAGACTCTTGAATTGAACAGGGGAAGATTTAGACTAGACATAAGGAAGAATTTTTTCACAATGAGGACAGTGAGGCACTGTTCCAGGTTGCCCAGAGAAGCTGTGGATGCCCCATCCCTGGAGGGGTTCAAGGACAGGTTGGATGGGGCTTGGTGCACCTGATCTGGTGGGAGGTGTCTCTGCCCATGGCAAGGGGGTGGATCTAGATTATCTCTAAGATTCCTTCCGACTCAAGTTATTCTATGATTCCATGATACTAAGTAAAATTCTAAAAGAAATTATTCAAAATGCTGTGAAAAACTGTGGGACAATGGAATTATAAGAGTAACACAAATAGGCACAGGTTATTTAAGAATGACTGACGTGCAGGAAGAGTTGCTGAAGTCAAGACACAAGTATCAGCACAAACTAAATCTAAAAATATACGTAAGTAAAATATGAATAATGGAAAGCATTGCTTAGTCAGTATTAGGCCAGATAAGAATGTTAATATACTTTATGCCAACAGTATAAAGCAAGAAGGTCTATTGTGACCACATCTTTAGCAAATAATTTGATAGGAATGGTTGGACTCGATGATCCAGTGGGTCTCTTCCAACCTGGTTGTTCTATGATTCTATGATTCTGCGATTTAGTTACATAGATGATGGCATAGGACAGAATAGAAAATTAATAGCTTAAGTATTTGGAGAAGCAACTGAACTTAGTATCAAGAAATTAACTCCTGAAGAGATAAGAGTCTATCTTATCAGTTGTGATTATCTTCAGGTATTCCTGGAGAATAGGGCAGACACCCTAAAGAAGTGAAAATGTGCAGAAACAGAAAAAAGCTCTGAGGAATTATACATCCATTCCCTAAATTCACTTTAAGAAGAATGATGCTAAATGATAATATTAGGGTAATAAGAAGCATAAAAAATGGATTTTCAAGAAGCCTGATCCTAAGACCTTGCCCTAAGCACTGTGGATGTCAGTCTGTGCCCTCCGGCTGCTCAGAGGCAGGTAATGCTCTCCAGCTTTCTTGCACTGCATATTTCAGTTGATCTCCAGCCTCACAGTCCTCATCTTACAAAAAAAATACCCAGAACCCCCAAAAAACTTGCAATAAAAGGGATTCTTGCTGATTATTGCATCTTTTGGTCTGATGACCAAATAATGCTCTGGCCAGAACTTTCCAGTTCTACCACAGGCTTCATACCTGTAAAGCATTAAGTTGAAGGAAAAAGTTTACTTGATTCTCCTGTGGGCTGTGTAGAATTTATGCTGGACAATAATTTGCTCTCACCAAGGAAAGAAAACGTGAATGTATCATGGCTAATTTTTCTCAGGTCTTTCCCTCGAACAACCACTTGAACACCAGATGGGCTGCTTTGCTTACAGAATTCTCTGCCGAGATAGATAATGGAGAATATCAGCAAAATAAGTTACTATATAATAAAATATTGCTTCCATTCACAAGGCAGTGAACACAGTATTGAATCATAGAATCATAGAATAACCAGGTTGGAAGAGACCCCTTGGATAATTGAGTCAAACCATTCCTATCAAACACTGAACCATGTCCCTCAGCACCTCGTCCACCCGTCCCTTAATCCCCTCCAAGGAAGGTGAATCAACTACCTCCCTGGGCAGCCTCTGTCAGTGCACAATGACCCTTCCCATGAATCTTTTTTTCCTAATGTCTAGCCTACACCTCCCTTGGTGGAGCTTGAGGCCATTCCCTCTTGTCCTGTCCCCTGTCACCTGGGAGAAGAGCCCAGCTCCCTCATCTCGACAACCTCCTTTCATGTAGTTATAGAGAGGAATGAGGTCTCCCTCAGCCTCCTCTTCTCCAGGATAAACACCCCCAGCTCTCTCAGCCTCTCCTCTTCTTCTCCAGCCCCTTCCCCAGCTTTGTTGCTCTTCTCTGGACTCGCTCCAGAGCCTCAACATCATGTATCAGGACACACGATGCTGTGCACAGATTATTTGAAAAAAGCAGACCAGAACCTCATGACTCACATAACCTCTCAGCATTTATGACTGATCTTTATTTTCTTATTCCCCTATTATCCTTAGAATGGCTTTTATTCAGTGTATATCTTTAGTAAGAATAACAATTGGGCTTAAATACTGGGAACTGAAATTGCTCTACAAATATCACATATTTCTTTTTCGCTTCACACAGAAGTAATTATGATCTTTCAAGAATAATTTATATTCATTTCTCAGAGTTATCAAATAAGAATATGCTGTAAATGAGGTAAAACACTAAATGGGGAACAGAGAACATATATAAAGAATGCATCAGAAACAAAAATGTTCAGTTTTGCCAGTCATCGCTTAAGCAATTGAATATTTAAAAGTAATTAAAGCAATAAATGAGCTACTGTGAACAAATGTGATTTCAAGTAACTTTGGAACATCAAAAAAAAATTAAATTCAGTTTATAATGTGTTCTGGGCAAAGATTATTGTTGAAATCCACTACAAATTCTACACAATGTGATCTGAAGAACTGAGCAAGAATTAATCTAGAGCACAAAGTTTAAATTAAAGACATGCTATTGGTCATAATTTATGAAAAAATTTACAGTATAAACATATCTAAATAAAATAAAGAAAATTAAAAACCTGCACTGGCAAGTCTTTCAGAGTGAGCTGTGTTCTTATGTTTTCATCATCGATATCTACCATTTCAAAATTTTCAATGTTGTACATTATCAATTTCCCCACATAACTTTAGGATCCATTCCAGAATCTTCAATAGTTTTCATTTTTTTTTATTCTTGGAATAACAACTTACTGTCAAAAGAATTCCTTTCTGTCTCTCCAGAGATTCTTTAATATTTCTGCTTGGGATAGAAAATGCTACCTAGGAATTTACAGGAATAACTGCAACCAGCATAAGCATTTTTACACTTCTAGAAAGAAAGATGGAATAAAGTGATCTTAAATAATTCATAGAATCATAAAACAACCAGGTTGGAAGAGACCCATTGGATCATCAAGTCCAACCACGCCTATCAAACACTAAATTCAACTTCTAGAAAACTTAAAGATAGTAGAAATACTATGTTCCAATAATCCTGTATATATATCACACCTCATTAGCTACAGGATTTCCATATGCCTACTTTAAACCCAACAAATACTAATTTCAAGCATATTTTAATTAGAAAAATGGAAAAATAAAGAAATATTCTTTTATATCTCAAACTCTCAGAAATTATCAGGAAAGATAAATATTTTGCCTTAAGAAGTCTTTCAAATAATAAATGCAATCTGTTTTTCTACTATTCTCTCATCAATGCTAACAGTGAAAGCTTTGAAAGCTTCTTGATACTTTTGATTAAGCAGACAACCTCTCCCTGTTCTTTCTTTTCTCATTTTCCTACCCATACACATGCGGTTTTATAGATTGTATCTTAAATGTGATTTTTTTTCTGCTCTTGGAAAATTAGGTATAATTTTACAATAGCACAGACAAGAAAATATGCAGAAAGTAACATACATTTTGAAGTGTCAAATCACTGATGTTAGTTGATATTGCTCTCAGCCAGTCAGCACTCTCCTGGGCTGTATAAAACTGAAGTATCCCAGTACTAACTCCATCGAGTGCCAGCACTTCAAATGCATTAGATCTGCAGTAAGAAGAAATATATCCGTAAAGGAAGATACGTCAGTTTTCTGAAACTGCCCAATATTTCTCAGTGTTCAAGTGATTTTTACACCTTTTGACAAGTTTTAAGTCTTAACTTTGCAAATCAAAAGAAAAGCAGCAGAAAGGTAATAATGGGCAGTACCAGGAGCAACATATACAATAAGTATTTTTTTCTGAACCAGCATAAATATGTGCTGATCATTTACTTCCCTTGAGTATGCATATGATGTTCATAGAATCATAGAATCATAGAATCACCAGGTTGGAAGAGACCCATCGGATCGTTGAGTCCAACCATTCCTATCAAACACTAAACCATGTCCCTCAGCACCTTGTCTACCGGTGCCTTAAAAACCTCCAGGGAAGGTGAATCAACCACCTCCCTGGGCAGCCTATTCCAATGCCCAATGACCCTTTCCGTGAAAAACTTCCTTCTCATCTCTAGCCTAAATCTCCCCTGGAGGAGCTTGAGGCCATTCCCTCTTGTCCTGTCATGTTCTTCATTACTGAACATAATGTAATATATGCAGGACGTAAGCATCAGATCTTTTTGAGCAAACATAAAAAAAATCTAAAATGACTATTTTCTTTATTTCACTTTGGGTTCATCTACTAGGAATACATTAAGTTGGAAACAACTGCATTCCCTGCCTTTAATTTATTTTATTCCTATGCTTTTCTACATAACATTCTAAGTAAATTTTCCTTAAACTCTTTCACAACAAGGGATTTTGAAAAATGTAGAAGTTTTTTTAAATAAAGAATATTGAATGTAGGGTCCTTTTTCATAGAATCATAGAATCATAGAACAACCAGTTTGGAAGAGACCCATCGGATCGTTGAGTCCAACTGTTCCTATCAAACACTAAACCATGTCCCTCAGCACCTTGTCTACTGGTGCCTTAAAAACCTCCAGGGAAGGTGAATCAACCACCTCCCTGGGCAGCCTATTCCAATGCCCAATGACCCTTTCTGTGAAAAACTTCCTCCTAATCTCCAGCCTAACTCTCCCCTGGTGGAGCTTGAGGCCATTCCCTCTTGTCCTGTCCCTTGTCACTTGGGAGAAGAGCCCAGCTCCCTCCCCTCCACAACCTCCTTTCAGGTAGTTGTAGAGAGTAATGAGGTCTCCCCTCAGCCTCCTCTTCTCTAGGTTAAACACCCCCAGCTCTCTCAGCCGCTCCTCATAGGATCTGTTCTCCAGCCCCTTCACAAGCTTCGTGGCTCTTCTCTGGACTCGCTCCAGAGCCTCAACATCCTTCCTGTGGTGAGGGACCCAGAACTAAACACAGGGTTCAAAAAACGGCCTCACCAGTGCTGAGTTTTTATTGAGAAAGACCATTATCATTATCTGAATGATTGTACCTATATTTGAATTTGGAAAATACCACTGCTATCACCTACAGTTACAACGTAGATACTGCTACTTATACGCTATATTGCTATCTTTTTGGTATTAACCTAGAAGGAAGCAAACTCCAGAATCAAGGATATTGCTCTGTGAAGCTGCTGGGGTTCCTGGGATTCTCTGGTCAAAGGTGAAGTCCTCTGCTGCTTAATTTATGATAAACGTCGACATGAGCATTCAGAATGACACATGGAGGTTAATAGGCAGTTATTCATTCATGACGTTCTGCAAGAGTACTTAATCTGACATTTGTCATTTGTGGGGAGTTTTATGGTGAACATGAATATTGAACTCTATATACTTGTTAAAAAAAGGTCATATAAAATATGCATTACACACAAAATTAACCGGATGAAGTAGTCTAATAAATATATACACATTAACT
Source organism: Coccyzus lansbergi (assembly GCA_033558105.1). Classification (NCBI taxonomy): domain Eukaryota; kingdom Metazoa; phylum Chordata; class Aves; order Cuculiformes; family Coccyzidae; genus Coccyzus; species Coccyzus lansbergi. The sequence goes on from JAUMJK010000508.1 coordinate 1,213,773, forward strand.
GAAATCTTATACTACTAAAAAGTAGTAAAATGTTATACTTGCTCTTCACAAAAATAACATACTTAGCTGTAAGACCTAAATATATACAGGACAATTCCCTGTTTTCCTTTCATGACTGAATTATCAAGGTAACTATGAAAACCTGATGACAGTGGCAAAATCCTGTGTCACTTCCATTTGAGTAAATCTGCTTCAACTCTTCAGAAAGAAAGAAAAGGGCAAAACGAATCCTTTTATTGTTTTCAAGTAAACTGAGTGAAATAACCACCTCTCAAGCATACTATTCCTTTTATCTGAAACTCTGACGAAGGTTCCAACAATGCTATAATGAAATACAAGTGGGATCCCCCAGGGCTCAGTGCTGGGTCCAGCCTTGTTCAATGTCTTCATCAATGACCTGGATGAGGGCATTGAGGGTACCCTTAGCAAGTTTGCAGATGACACTAAGCTGGGTGGAAGCGTCAATCTGCTGGAGGGAAGGGAGGCTCCAAAGGGATCTAAACAGACTGGACTGTTGGGCAGAGTCCAATGGGATGAGGTTTAACAAGGCCAAATGGTGGGTCCTGCACTTGGAGCACAACAACCCTGAGCAGCTACAGACTAGGAGAAGTCTGGCGGGAAAGTACTTGGAGGAGAAGGACCTGGGAGTGTTGGTTAACAGCAACTGAAAAATGAGCCAGCAGTGTGCCCAGGTGGCCAAGAAGGCCAATGGTATCCTGGCTTGCATCAGAAATGGTGTGACCAGCAGGTCCAGGGAGGTTATTTTCCCTCTGTACTTGGCACTGGTGAGACTGCTCCTCGAATCTTGTGTTCAGTTCTGGACCCCTCAGCACAAGAAAGATGTTAAGGCTCTGGAGCAAGTCTAGAGAAGAACAACGAGGCTGGTGAAGGGTCTGGAGAACAGGCCTTATGAGGAATGACTGAGAGAGCTGGGGGTGTTTATCCTGGAGAAGAGGAGGCTGAGGGGAGACCTTATTGCTCTCTCTCCAATTACCTGAAAGGAGGGTGTAGAGAGGAAGGAGCTGGACTCTTCTCCCAAGTGACAGGGGACAGGACAAGAGGGAATGGCCTCAAACTCTGCCAGGGGAGGTTCAGGTTGGACATTAGAAGGAAGTTTTTCACAGGAAGGGTCATTGGTCACTGGCACAGGCTGCCCAGAGAGGTGGTTGATTCACCTTCCCTGGAGGAGTTTAAGGGACAGGTGGATGAGGTGCTGAGGGACATGGTTTAGTGTTTGATAGGAATGGTTAGACTTGATGATCCAATGGGTCTCTTCCGACCTGGTGATTCTATGATTCTGTGATTCTATGAAATTATTTATTGGATGTTCTCTTCAAAATCCCACTGAGACAGTGGAGACCTATCATCCTCTAAGCACTGATAGACAGTGGAACATGCAAACACACTTAACTTGGTGTCTTGAAGGTGGGACATTAACAATACCTAATTTAGATATCAAATTCCAGTATCAAAGATAAGATGCTAGAATACGTAGTCAGACAGAGAGGACAATCCAGGTCATTTAACAGAGACGGGAAAGAGTACGTGTTCTCCATGGAATCCACAGGGTGCCCAGATACTAACAACTTCAGTAGATGCATAAAGGTATGCAAGGTGACTGCCTCATCCAAATGACACTAAGTTCCCTCAGCTGCTGGTAACTGAGTTTTTGAATTCTTTGTTAAACTCCGGGAGCTGCATATCGCAGGGGTTTGGAACTAGACGATCTTTAAGGTCCCTTCCAACCCAAACTATTCTATGATGCTATAATGCTCTAAGTCTCTGATGAAAGACAACAGAAGGAGGCTCCTCAGTGAACAACTAATGCAGCCAACACAGGCAACCAAGATTAAAGAACCGCAAATTTCATAATAAAACCCAACCAATCTTTCACCATTTGAAACACAGCGCTGGCAATAGTGCAAAATGACAGCAATAGTCCTGTTTCTCTTTATTAAAATATGCTGATTGTTTATAGAAGACAGTCAACACGACTCAAACAAATGCATTTAGGGATTTGAACGCTCCACTGACAGGATATTTGCACAGAATCAAATAGGGCATGAGGGATCCTGCAAGTCGTCTAGTCCAGCCTCCTTACTAACTAGTTTAAAACTCAAAACTTTTCCACAGGAAGAACAAAACTAAACAGAGTAGTCTAGATGTAGATATTTCAGATCTGGGCTCAGGAGTACAAAGTAAAGGAGAACAGAATGATGGAATCATAGGATCATAGAACAACCAGGTTGGAAGAGACCCATCGGATCATCGAGTCCAACCATACAGAATAACATACACAGATGGATGAATGGTTTGGGTTGTAAGGGACCTTAAAGACCATCCAGTTCCAACCACCCTGCCATGGGCAGGGACACCTCCCACTGGACCAGGTTGTTCAAGGCTCCATCCAACCTGGCCTTGAACACCTCCAGGGATGGGGCAACCACAGCTTCCCTGGGAAACCTGTTCTGGTGTCTCGCCACTCTCACGGTGAAGAAATTTTTCCTAGTGCCTAGTCTAAATCTGCCCTTCTTCATTTTATATCTGTTTCTCCTTGTCCTATTACCACAAGCCTTTATGAATAGTCCCTCTCCAGCTTTCTTGTAGGTTCCTTTCGGTTTGCTAAGTGTGGTGTCATCTGCAAACTTGTTGAAGGAACACTCGATCTTGCTGTCTGTATCATTGATGAAGGTATTGAACAGCATCGGTCCCAGTATGGACCCCTGAGGGACATAACTTGTTATGGGTCTTCATCCTGACATAGTAATTTCCCTTGACTTGCTTCCTATGTTATTACTAATGCAGCCCTGTATGTGTCTACCTTTCACCACTGAAAGTGCAGACAATTAATCCAAACTCATTGTGGTGCCCACCAAGACCCCCAAGCCCTATCCTGCAGATCTGTTCCCTTGCACCTGCAGACTGACATCAGGACATATTTTCCCAGGAGCTCTGCCTCATTCAAGGCTTCTGATGTGTTGGAGGGCATCATACTGCCTCATACAAAGAACTGAGACCTGGTGTGCCGCTGTCCTCATTTTTCTGACTCAGACAGAAAGCTAGTTTCACCAGAATCATACAGTTGTAGAATGGTTTGGGTTGGAAAGGACCTTAAGCATCATTGCTCTCTCCAACTACCTGAAAGGAGGTTGTAGAGAGAGGAGGGAGCTGGGCTCTTCTCCCAAGGGACAGGGGACAGGACAAGAGGGAATGGCCTCAAGCTCCTCCAGGGGAGATTTAGGCTGGACATCAGGAGGAAGTTTTTCACAGAAAGTGTCATTTGGCACTGACAGAGGCTGCCCAGGGAGGTGTTTGATTCACCTTCCCTGGAGGTGTTTAAGGGACGAGTGGACGAGGTGCTGAAGGACATGGTTTAGTGTTTGATAGGAATGGTTGGACTCGATGATCCTATGGGTCTCTTCCAACCTGGTGATTCTATGATTCTATGATCATTCTGTTCCACACACACCCCCACGCCCCCCACCATGGGCAGGGACATGTCCCACAAGGAAATGCTTCTCAGTCAATTAAATTAAATGGGAAAAGAAAGGACCATTTTTTTTCATAATTTAGAGAGGCCAGTCACAAAGTCTGTGCTAATAAAATAGTGATTTTCCTCTCAGTCATACTCAACTTTACTATGATTATTTCTTCTTTAAATTACAATTGTTTCCCTCTACAGAGCCCACAATACATTGTTACATATAGTCTGAAAATCACAGTGTATAGAAGGCTACAAGTAAAAACAAGTATTCAAACTAAAAATAAAATCTTAACAGGAGGAATGCTGAGGCTTTTGTTATAAGTGAAATCATGAATGCAAGCACCAAGACAGCACTGGAATTCAGGAGAAAATGAATTCTAGAGGCTTAAATACCATATGCTTGTCCATTTCTTCAAAACACAGAAAAGAAAAAAAAAAGGCACAACTAAGAGCCTGTTATTGCGAGTTGACAAGGATGATCTTTCCATTTAATAACAAATAGTGAGTTTGAGAGGTCTCAAGTCATGTCATCACCACAAAATAAGACGATACGCAGTGGCTTTTTTTTTTTTTCTTATGGGACTTCAAGTCCATTTAATAACCCAGAGGAAGTTCACATTTCCTTTGCTCCTGATGTTCCCACACTAACCATCACAACTAGAACTGAAAATGAGGGTTTGCTTTTCCTAAATTCCAGAAGTTTGGGCTGAATTAACCTCACCTTTCTTATTATTTTCAGACTTACCTCTGAATCTGTAACTTTGTTCCCTGCAAGCATTTCCACTAAGGAGCCTGAGGCACTGTTTTCTGTACTCGGTCTCTTTCCATCTCACTTTCATAGTGAAATGACGAATGGATCTGCATTCTTGATCCCTTTTGGGTTTTGTTTACTGCATTAATTTCTTTTAGTAAAATAAACACTATCTTTGTGAGAATGACTGTTAGAATAACAGATGGGCATTGGTAGACTGAAATTCCCTTCCTGACATTGACGCTTGTAAAGAGTTAATTAATATTAATAGAACATATTTTGCCATACGAGCAGTTAGCTAACATAGAAGCGTTAAATCAAGAGACATTTCTAAAAGAAAAAGTATTTTCAGTGCTCAACATTTAAAGCATCATCGACTCGATTTAAAGTGCTCGACAGCCTCTCCAGGGATTACAATGATGCAGCAATGAACGCATCCACAAGTGGCTTTGTGACCTTGGCCAGTACCGAAAGTGGCTTTGTGACCAATGATATCTATGAGCTGGGTGGAGATTGTGTGGAGAGGAGCAAGGAATCCACCTGGGTGGAGAATGAGATTTATGAAAATAAAGGAAATGGACAAAACCAGGACAGAATAGACAAAATGTTTGATAGGAGTGGTTGGACTCAATGATCCGGTGGGTCTCTTCCAACCTGATGATTCTATGATTCTATGATTCTATGACTCTATGATTCTATGATTCTATGATTCTATGATTCTATGATTCAGAGCCAGCCGAAATGGGAAAAGCTGAACTTTTACTTTATTGGAGGCAAAAAATAAAGATCAGCGAAATATATTGAAAGATTTCGAGTGTATGTTTCAGATGAAACCATCCTTCTCTTAACCTTATCTCAATGTTTTATTGTACATCATTTCCTTAAGAACACTAGAAGATTGTGTGACAGCAGCTGTTTCACCTGGTGTTTACTACGAGCCTTATACAGACAGTTTTGATCAGCTTTGCAGTCTCTCAGGTCCTAAATCAGTGTTTGTTACAACTTCCATGATTTTGTTTGATATGTGTCTGGAGTTTTTATTGCTTTTCTTACAGCATTTTGTACTGGCTTGTTCATGATGCTATTTAACCCTCTTGTTAGAATTTCTGTTTTGCCTAAAGTCTTTCAGACTGTGGGTCTGTCTGAACTGATATTCCCTGAAAAGAATTATAGGAATTACTTAATCTCTTTGAAATTTGCGTTAAAACAAATGGGGGGGGGGGGTTGTAAATTAAATATAACTTCAAATCTTAAAAAAATATTCAGATATGCTTATATAGAGTCATAGAATCATAGAATCATGAGGTTGGAAGAGACCCACCGGATCGAGTCCAACCATTCCTATCAAACACTAAACCATGTCCCTCAGCACCTCATCCACCTGTGTTTTAAACACCTCCAGGGAAGGTGAATCAACCAGCTCCCTGGGCACCCTCTGACAGTGACCAATGACCCTTTCCATGTAAAACTTCCTCTTAATCTCTCCCCTGTCACTTGGGAGAAGAGCCCAGCTCCCTCCTCTCCACAACCTCCTTTCAGGTAGTTGGAGAGAGCAATGAGGTCTCCTCTCAACCTCTTCTTCTCCAGGATAAACACCCCCCAGCTCTCTCAGCCGCTCCTCATAATGCCTGTTCTCCAGCCCCTTCACCAGCCTCGTTGTTCCTCTCTGGACTTACTCCAGAGCCTCAACATCCTTCTTGTGGTGAGGGGCCCACAACTGAACACAGGATTTGAGGAGCGGCCTCACCAGTGCTGAGTCCAGAGGGAGAAGAACCTCCCTGGACCTGCTGGTCACACTGTTTCTGATACAAGCCAGATAAGCCAATAAGACCCATGTTTGGCTCTTATTTGTGAACATTTTTCTTCTGTTATTGTTAACTTTGGTTTATTTTCAATTCCATCACTGGGTACGAGAACACCACGTATACATACTTATTAATATGTTTTATAATTCCTAGTGGTAGTTCAAGTGAGGTGGATTTCATCCCGTTGGAGCATATGAAGCTGTATTGACTGAATATGTGGATGACTGGCAGCAGACACAAGATGGAACATCACAAATTGCAAATCAGCATTAAAATTTGGTTTGCTTTTTGTTTTTCCCTGGACAGTAATTAAACACTGGCACAGGTTGTCCAGTGAGGTTGTGGAATCTTGACCCTGGGAAGTGTTCAGGACTTTACAGGAGATGTCCCTGAGTAATACAGGTGTTTAAGGTGTGGGTGGATGAGGTACTGAGGGACATGGTTTAGAGATTGGTGGGAATGGTTGGACTCGATGATCCAGTGGGTCTCTTCCAACCTGGTGATTCTCTGATTAGACATGCTTTGGACAGAGAACTGGGCTAGGTGACTTCCAGAATCCCTTCCAGACTGAATTATTCAATGATTCTATAAGTGTGTAGGGTGCTAGTTTCTTTTATCATAAGTGTGTGCACCAGAGAGGGGAGACGGACCGTTCCCTGAAGATGTTTATTTCTGTCTACTAAGTCCAAGATGAGCCTGGAGAAGGGAAGGCTTTGAGGAAATCTTACAGTAACCTTCCAGCAACTGAAGGGGCTACAAGAAAGCTCAGGACGGACTGTTTACAAAGGCTTGTGGGGATAGGATGAAAGGGAATAGGTATAAACTGGAGAGGGGCAGATTTAGACTAGACACAAGGAAGAATTTCTTTAGGATGATAGTGGTGAGGCCCTGGCCCAGGTTGCCCAGGGAAGCTGTGGCTGCCTCATCCCTGGAGCTGTTCAAGATCAGGTTGGATGGGGCTTGGGCACCTGAACCAGTGGGCACTGTCCCTGCCCATGGCAGGGGTGGAACTGGATGGGCTTTAACGTCCCTTCCAACCCAAACTATTCTATATTCTATATTCTATGGTTCTATCAGTTCAGAGATTTATCACATTCATCGGTGAATAATTATTAGATGCCTAGAGTCAGATGGAATTCATCTAATCCATTAACGTCCAATCCTACAAAGATTGTCAGCTTGTCAATGGCCCCACAGAATGTCAGTTTGGCTTAAATTGTTGACATCAAGATGTCATTTTAGATTCAGAATATGTCAAATGGATATTCTACTCATTAAGTACAAGAAAATATTAGTAAATACAGATTAGCAAATCAGACAAGATTGGTTTCATCTTCCTATAGAATGCATTGTCATAATAATTATTATTAAAGTTAAAACTCCTTCAGTTGTATTTTTTAAAGTCTTAATGCAAATATAATATCTACAATTTATTTGAGTCACTAGGATAATAAAGATGCATGTTAGTTTCTAAATGCTTCTTAAACACAAGGAAGTGTGTAGGAGAGATTAAAATTTTAAATAATAAATCATCCAGCAGTATCTCTCAGTATCCCTTGTAGGAAGACTGGATCTATCTTAATGATGTCTGGACAGCAGATTGGATGTGTTAATGGCTTCAGTCTCAAACATATACATAAGTATCTCTAAGAATTTTTTGACATATAAAAAATGGCTAAAATTTATATTAAGATAATTATTGGACTATCTGCCACTGTAATGTCAGTTCAGATTCAGGTTCAGGTTCAGGTTCAAGCTCTATAAGTCTTTGATATGAGAAGTACCTACAATTTACAGCAACAAATCCCAATCATTATTACAGAGATCAGCAGTGTCATTACATTTAAATTATATGCAAAATATCACTTCTTCAGGATGCTCAGTTCTCCACATGGTGTAACTATCCAGTTTATATTGGCTATGAAATTCAGACATGTTTGTTAGGGAAAAACAGATGTCCACGTGGTGGATTTCTTTGAAATCTAGATGCCCTCTGCTTGGACTAGAAGGGAGTTCAAAGCCCATCTAGTTCCAACCCCCCTGCCATAAACAGGGACACCTCCCACTGGATCAGGCTGCTCAAAACCCCAGCCAACCTGGCCTTGAACCCCTCCAGGGATGGGGCAGCCACAGCTTCCCTGGGCAACCCGGGCCAGTGCCTCATCACCCTCATTGGGAAGAATCTCTTCCTATTACCTAATCTAAACCTTTCCCCCTCCAGTTTAAAGCCATTCCTCTTACTGTAAAAAGTCCCTCCCCAGCTTTCCTGTAGCCCCTTCAGGTACTGGAAATTGCTCCAAGGTCTCCCTGGAGCCTTCTCTTCTCCAATCTGAACAAATCCAACTCTCAGCCTGACTGCATAGCAGAGGTGCTCCAGACCTTGGATGAGAAGAATCCCCTCCCTTATCCTTAGAATCATAGAACAACCAGGTTGGAAGAGACCCATCGGATCATAGAGTCCAACCATTCCTATCAAACACTAAACCATGTCACTCAGCACCTCATCTACCCACACCCTAAACACCTCCAGGGAAGGTGAATCAACCACCTCCCTGGGCAGCTTATTCCAATGCCCAGTGACCCTTTCCATGAAAAATCTCCTCCTAATCTCTAGCCTAAATCTCCCCTGGGGGAGCCTGAGGCCATTCCCTCTTGTCCTGTCCCCTGTCACTTGGGAGAAGAGCCCAGCTCCCTCCTCTACACAACCTCCTTTCAGGTAGTTGGAGAGAGTAATGAGGTCTCCTCTCAGCTTCCTCTTCTCCAGGATAAACATCTCCAGCTCTCTCAGATATTCCTCATGGGGCCTGTTCTCCAGCCCCTTCCCCAGCTTTGTTGCTCTTCTCTGGACTCACTCCAGAGCCTCAACATCCTTCTTGTGGTGAGGGGCCCAGAACTGCCACACTGCAGTTTTCACACTGCACTTCTGGCCACACTGCTTGTTTTCACAAGGAGTGTAGTAACAATCCTTAATGTCATCCCCCAACACTTTTTCCTACTGTGCTGCATTCCATTTCCAATATTTCCAACATTTCATAATATAATACTTCTCTTCTGCACACACAAGGTTGACTCTGCGTCACTAATGATTTTACTCAGTGTGCTTTTTTCTGCACCACCAGACAAAGAGCCCTTAAGGCTCCTTGTTAATAATACCCCTCCAAACCTCTACTTTATTTTTTCATTCTACCTTTTACTAGATGCTAATCTGTCTGCCACTGTCTCCCATTTTATTTGTTTGATTGTGATATTGTTCAGCTACACACTCATTCTTCTTACCCTCACACTCAACGTAATTGCTACTGCAAACTGGAAGCAAGTACTCACTCAGTTTCTGTAACTTGGAGATTATATTTAATTCCTGTACTTTTCCCAAAACAGCTCATACCATTTCTTACTTTCCAATTTATTTATCTAATTAAAGGCATTTTGTTAACTCACAGAAATGCTAAAATGGAAAACAAAATCCTTCAGAAAGATCCCGCTAAGAAGCTATTGAGCCAATTTGAAAAAAAAAAACCAAAACATAATCAACCAAGCAAAAATGAAAATAAAAAAATCCATTAAAAAAATTACACAGTGTGATTGCAATGGCCAGAACACCAAGAAAGTAATACCTCAGTCTAATTAAGTTGTTTTGTAATTGGGATCAGAGCTGCATGGGCTCGTAGCTACTGGACCTGAATTACTTTCAGTCCTCTCATTACTTCAGTTTAATTTTAATCTTCAGAAGAAGTTGGTGACTTTTATAGCTACCACTCTTAACTTAAAGGTCGAGTTAATAATGCAAATAAAAATGACTATATAGTGCAGTCAATATCTGCTATAAGGACTGAAAATGCACACCTACAACTTTTCCCAAATAAAGATTTAGATATTCCATAAGAAAAATAAAAGATTATAAATAAATGAACTACATTCTCAAAAATTCATCAAAAAATAAAAACACCTCTATTATGCCATGAACTACAAGTTCCTTTCTGTGAGAAAGACTAACTGATCTCTTTATTTCTCTGTTAAACATGCGTCAAATGTAGTGACCAACTCTATCCTTAAGTTAACTGTGAAAAATATTTCCATTCTAGCAATTAAAAGTGTTCACAGGAAGAGTTCTCAGTGTATATATTATCTTACCTCTTGCAGAGAAAAAATGGCATTTATGAATGGCAAGATGTGCAGAATGATACCAGTGGTGCCATATTATAAATTCAAATGAATAAAAAAGTTATTGAGCCAATAACTAACCAAAAGGCTGATCAGCATGTTGCACAGAAATATTCAGATAGCCTCAAATATTTAAGCAATTTGAAATAAACTTATTTTTAGTAGGTTTTTTTTTGTTAATTAGTAGAATGTTTCTCTTCCGTGTTCATCCCTTCTGAACATATAACTGGAAAGATCCCACACTGAGAAGAGGAAGGACATTTACTGTGTTTCTTACCTTTCCTTAGAAATATTCTGGGGGATTTTCATTCACTCCTCTTCATATATAGGGAAGGGGAAAAAAATCTATCCAATACTATCTTGATTCTGTTAATAATTATGATACTGACAAAAATCTAAAATATACGTAATATATTCCCATGTGTCTTTAGTCATCGGTGGTAAGAGTTCCAGGGAAAAATAAAATGAAAAGTCAAGTGAAATAAGAATCACAGAATCATAGAATCATTAGGTTGCAAAAAAGGACCCGTAGGATCATTGAGGTATTTCCTTTCTTTTGTAATGACAAATAAATAATAATCTGATTTGAATGTTCCTGACATTCTCATGACACAAGAGATAAAATTATGCCTTCCCTTGCCAAAATTACTAGGAAACTCAAATGAAATAATGGGGAATATAAAGTGTATAGTTTATCCACAAACAAAGTACACAGCCTAAGTGACTAGATTAGACAGATCTGATAGAAACCACATTAAAAGTCCTGCACATTGGGTACAACAACCCTATGCACTGCCTGGAGGAGAGGGACCTGAGGGTGTTAGTTGACAGGGACTGAACATGACCCAGCAGTGGTCCAGGTGGCCAAGAAGGCCAATGGTATCCTGGCTTGTATCAGAAATGGTGTGACCAGTAGGTCCAGAAGGTTCTTCTCCCTCTGCACTTGGCACTGATGAGACTGTTCCTCGAATTACTCTCTACAAGTACCTGAAAGGTGGTTGTGGAGAGGAGGGAGCTGGCCTCTTCTCCCAAGTGACAGGGGACAGGACGAGAGGGAATGGCCTCAAGCTCCACCAGGGGAGATTTAGGCTGGAGATTAGGAGGAGGTTTTTCACGCAGAGGGTCATTGGGCATTGGAATAGGCTGCCCAGGGAGGTGGTTGAGTCACCTTCCCTGGAGGAGTTTAAGGCACAGGTGGATGAGGTCTTGAGGGACTTGGTTTAGTGTTTGATAGGAATGGTTGGACTAGAAGATCCGATGGGTCCCTTCCAACATGGTTGTTCTGTGATTCTGTGATTCTGTGAATCCTGTGTTCAGTTGTGGGCCCCTCAGCACAAGAAGGATGTTGAGGGTCTGGATTGAGTCCAGAGAAGAGCAAAGAAGCTGGTGAAGGGGCTGGAGAACAGACCTTATGAGGAACGTCTGAGAGAGCTGGGGGTGTTTATCCTGGAGAAGAGGAGGTTGAGGGGAGACCTCATTGCTCTCTAAGGGGGTTGTGGAGGGAAGGGAGCTGGGCTCTTCTCCCAAGGGACAGGGGACAGGACAAGAGGGAATGGCCTCAAGCTCTGCCAGGGGAGGTTGACGTTTGACATTAGGAACAAAAATGTTCACAGAAAGGCTCATTGGGCAGTGGCAGAGGCTGCCCATGGAGGTGGTTGATCACCTTCCCTGGAGGTGTTTAAGGGATGGGTGGATGAGCTGCTGAGGGACATGGTTTAGTGTTTGATAGGAATGGTTGGACTCAATGATCCGGTGGGTCTCTTCCAACCTGGTTGTTCTATGATTCTATGATTCTATTAAAAGTATACTACAGTTGAACAGTCATCTCTAGCCATTAACATTTCTAATTGAAAAATGGTAAAAAAATGTGAGCAAGATGCTGACGTGTCCTCCACTGCCTCTCTCTCTCTATTTTTTATAATAAAGGTAAGTAAAAGATGTCCTCCAGTAACATATCTGACTCTGTTCAGCCTTACGACATACTATCTTCTTTTACTTCCAAAGGTTAGCTGAAAGTTGGGGCTTATTTACACCACCAGAAGTGAAAGCTAACGACGTGAAAGAATCTTGAATATGATGGAGAAGAAAAGTGAATGTGATCAGAAGGGACACCCAGACAGCAGGGATGACAGCAGCTGACCGTATCAGAATAGCAAGAGTAGTTGGACTTACAGGTTGTATATACAGAATATAGAATTATATAGAGAGAATATACAATACTGTATATTAAAATCATAGAATCATAGAATCACCAGGTTGGAAGAGACCCATCGGATCATGGAGTCCAACCATTCCTATCAAACACTAAACCATGTCCCTCAGCACCTCATCTACCTGTGCCTTAAACACCTCCAGGGAAGGTGACTCAACCACCTCCCTGGGAAGCCTATTCCAATGCCCAATGACCCTCTGTGTGAAAAACTTCCTCCTGATGTCCAGCCTAAATCTCCCCTGGTGGAGCTTGAGGCCATTCCCTCTTGTCCTGTCCCCAGTCACTTGGGAAAAGAGCCCAGCTCCCTCCTCTCCACAATCTCCGTCCCTGATTTATTTTAGTAAGAGAAGGATGCCAACTCTGCTGTAGCCGACTGCAAGGATTTCACATGGTGAAGAAAGCAGTGTGTGCACTACCCATGAGTGGATAGACACCAAAATAATCATACAGGATTTACTATCCTTTCACAAACCATAAGAATGTGTACACTTATTAAGGGAATGTCAAAAGCCAAAGGGATATGGATAATTTTGATGAAAGAATGATATAGCTATCTCTGAATTTAATTCAGGTAAGGAGCAGACTTATGCCTTTCATACAGTCCTTCTAGCTGAAGAGATGAATTGCAACAAAACAAAGTTATAATAAAGAACACGAGAGAGACAAGAAGTTACGAGGATGACATATAGACTCACAGACATACTTAATACTGAAAATAGCAGGCATACTGTCTGCCAACATATGCAGACAGGCTCCAAGTAAATACTGAGAACAGTAAAATTAGCAAAATAGTCAGCAGGATCTATTATACATTCAGGGGAATTGTTATGGAATCGTTCAAATGACTTTAGACTGATGGTTGAAATGCGAAGGTAAGCAGAGATGTGTAGATATGTTTGAAAGGAGGATTGTTATCTAGACTAATGTTACCATTTCTACCTGTAATTGCTTGTAGGTTGTACTTAATGCAAAGCAGACGATTGATTTTAGAAAGCAATTACCGAAGACAAATGTTGGAATAAATGCTCCTACAGACGCGGGGATACAAAAGGAAGGATACAAGTGGGATAACAGCAAGAATATGTATGTGTATATCAGAGGAGGAGAGAATAGGGTAAAAGCAATCTGGTATCCCTCAGGAGAAAATAAACATCCCTATTAAGGACATGGGAGGCACCTCATCCACAGTTAATCTCAGACTGGTATTCCTTTAATGCTCTTGTTGGTTTACCAAAAACAAACAAGGAGTATTTAGTAGAACTAGGGTATCTTGGGATAGTGATAGGCTTTCTGGAATGATTTTATCATCCTTAGAGAGTTTACAACAAAAAAAGGGGGAAAAAATCTAGTAATCATAGAATCATAGAACAACCAGGTTGGAAGAGACCCATCAGATCACCGAGTCCAACCATTCCTATCAAACACTAAACCATGACCCTCAGGACCTCATCTACCCCTGCCTTAAACCCCTCCAGGGTAGGTGAATCAACCACCTCCCTGGGCAGCCTATTCCAATGCCCAATGACCATTTCTGTGAAAAACTTCCTCCTAATCTCTAGCCTAAATCTCCTCTGGTGGAGCTTGAGGTCATTCCCTCTTGTCCTGTCCCCAGTCACTTCACAGAACACAGAACAGAATCACAGAACCAGGTTGGAAGGGACCCATCGGATCTTCTAGTCCAACCATTCCTATCTAACACTAAACCAAGTCCCTCAAGACCTCATCCACCTGTACCTTAAACACCTCCAGGGAAGGTGAATCAACCACCTCCCTGGGAAGCCTATTCCAATGCCCAATGACCCTCTGCGTGAAAAACCTCCTCCTAATCTCCAACCTAAATCTCCCCTGGCGGAGCTTGAGGCCATTCCCTCTCATCCTGTCCCCTGTCACTTGGGAGAAGAGCCCAGCTCCCTCCTCTCCACAACCACCTTTCAGGTACTTGTAGAGAGTAATGAGGTCTCCTCTCAGCCTCCTCTTCTCCAGGCTAAACAACCCCAGCTCTCTCAGCCGCTCCTCATAGGGTCTGTTCTCCAACCCCTTCACCAGCCTCCTTGCTCTTCTCTGGACTTGCTTGGGAGAAGAGATCAGCTCCCTCCTCTCTACAACCTCCTTTCAGGTAGTTGTAGAGAGTAATGAGGTCTCCTCTCAACCTCCTCTTCTCCAGGATAAACAACCAGAATGTTATATATAATAAATATATATGAGAGCAAGATGCATAACAGGGGAATATGTCTTTTCAAGACCAAAACTCCAAGATTCCTCAGTCCTTACAAGAAAAAAAACCCCATATCTGTGATGGGTTGATCCTGGGCCAGCAGCTAAGCATCCACGTTGCCACCCCACCACTCCTCTCCAACAGGACAGAGGAGAGAATTGGAAGAGCAAGAAAACTTGTGGGTTGCAATAAAGGTAGTTTCATAAGCAAAGGGAAGAGGAAATAAATAGAATGAACCAACTAACAACCAAAGCATGATGCAAACATAACCACTAGCTGTCTCCTAGAAGCAGAACACTGCCCAGCCTGTCTCCAAGAGTTAGCTAGCTTCACCCCAGTCCTCTCATCTTTTGATTTATGAGCATGATGTTACCTGGCATGGAATATCCCTTTACTCAATTTGGACCAGCTGCCCAGCTTGTGTCCCCTCCCAGCTTCTTGTTCACTCTTGTCTACTGGTTGAGAAGGAAGAGAGCAGGAAAAAAGAGAAAGCCTTGATGTTCTATAAGCACTGCTCAGCAGCTGGTGTGTTTTTAACATAATTTCAGTCACAAACCAAACACAGAAGCTTACAGGATGGTGCGAAGAAAATTAATCCCATCTTAGCCAGATCCAGTGGAATTTTGGAAGCTGTTTTACTTCAAAGAATTCTCAAAATGCACATGCTACTGATTTGGGAACTGGAAACGCTTGAGAGTGCTCCGTCTATTGCACAGACAGCACAGGAGTGAAGCTGCTTCACACTATCAGAGTGATAACTGAACTCAGAAGTTTAAATGTTCCACCTTCCACTTACCCTTTACATGTAAGAATAGTGACAATAAGTTGATTTCTAAATGTGCACAAAGGGATAAGTTTCTTAATTCACAGGAGAACTTCTAAGTCTGTGAAAGTCTGAGAAGGGGTGGACCATGTGAACTGGCTGGTTGAAGTAGGAAGGATGAAAGCAGGGGAGGAGGAGAGGGAGAGACTAAATCAAAGTAAGTACGAGTTCAGAAAAAGACTGTAGGAAGAACTTTTCTGGATGATTTATTATTATTCACCTGTGATCTTTGAAACAAAGTCTGGGAGAAGAGTTGCCAACTGGTTTAGAAAATCAATTGATATAAGTTAAAAAGAGTATGTATAGAAAAATAATGATTTTCAGGTCATTTTCAGGCAATAGGTAACAAATCTGGCAGAGCTCAAGGAAGTCATAGACATGAACTTCTGATATCTCCTGGTAGAACACGACCCGTATAGCTGATACTTCAATAGAAACTCTGATTCCACATTAACAAGCAATAGAGTAGACGATTTTCAGCTGGAAGGAAATAAGTAAAGGGCAACCCATCAAAAAATGGAAAATAACAACAAAGAATTAACTCTCATTCTCATACATATGGAGGACTGTGGACTTCTTGGAACACAACTACTGCTACAGTTGATGCAGTCCTAACACACAGAATGGATTGCAGAAAAAAAGGCGCATGCTGCGACGGGTTAAACTATTCTCAAGCACATTATTTATCGAACCTCTATTAAAATTAACTTTTATTTTCATCTCCCCTGAAGTCCAGGATGATCACCTCTGACATCCTATACAGCAGCTACTTAATGAATCATTACTTGGTCTCTGAGATGCAAAAAGATTTGCTGATCAAAAATATTTTCTACCATGCACCGTCTCAAGGTGTCTTGTTAATATGAATTTCTCTATGACAATGATAGGCAGTAGAGTCACGATGGTTACGCACAATGTTATCATTTGTAAAGAAAAAAGAGAGTTAATTAATGGTATTAGAATTTGGAAATATAGAAGTATTCTATTAGAGATATGGAATTAAATGTACCTTAACAATTCATTCACGTAAAGCTAAGCTTAACCTCTGTATTAGCTGCTGGTGCTACCTGGATTCTCAAGATACAACGCATTATTTGTAGAAGCTATATTTATTGTCTGTCTTTACTTTATCTTTTGTAGTCACCATGCATGTCACTAATCTCTGACTTACTCTAAGACTGAGTAGTTTTGAATAAGACAACTTTAGTATTTCCACTCAAAGAATTTTTATATACTCCACAGCAAACTATTAGGTAAGCCTAGCTAACCCAGTGCTTCCCCTTTTAGATTACAAACCTTAATTTATCTGTTCCAGCTTTGTACCTCGAGATTCTTGCCATTGAGAGAGGAACTGATAAGGTGTCTAGCCAGCGCTTCTCATATTTTGGTTCATTAACTATGGGTGAAGAAGGTGATGATGGAGCCTGTACAGAATAAATGAGAATCAGTAAGTGCAGTTTATCAGACAATACAGTGACAAAAAGCATGAATATGTATCTCTGGCTCTGCCTGTCTCTGAAGTGAATAATCATAACAATAAAACTGTTCAAGAAATTCAGGATTTAGTAGAGAAAAACAAGAAGCATTTATGTTCAAAGGCACACTAGCTATCTCGATATTACACTTGTGACTTCATTTCAGTATTGCCTTAAAATTATTTATATTTTTGTTAATATTTACAAGTGAAAATAAAAAGGAAATATTTTATAGGCATAAGTGTGCTAAATTTGCTCTAAACAGAGCATAAAATAAATTTTTTTTGTTTAATTTGGACTGTGCAACTTTCATCTCTCAAAGAATTATCAGAGAAAAAGATATAAATAACATTGTGATGCAAAAACTGCATTGGAAGGTACATTTTTCTTATTTGTGCTCTGCAACTTTTATCCACAATATTAGTTATTATTGGACTTAAAATACTGATTTCCAACTGTCTCCGTCTGCACATGAACAGAAGGATTTTGAAATTTCATCTTTGAAGTTCTCTTTCAATTGCTTTTACTAGAAAGGCAAGATTGTTTATTCTGTCTAAGCAGAAAAGGGTGTCCAGATCTCAGAGTGGTGAAAATATGGAGTGTTGCAGTCTATTGATTTCATGTAACTACAGCATACAAAAGAGGATAACCTTAAAACCAATGTGTGTAAACACAATTTAAGTTAGGAGAATTAGCCTGGATATATAGCTATTGATACAAGCATTTAGTCAACCGTAACCTAAGAGCTTATATAGAGACTGTTTAGCCTGTTCAGGTATGTAACTTCTTATATATTGCAACTAAATAGTGTATGAAGGCACCAATAACGAAGCATGATAAAAGAAAACATCTCTGAAATTTTAAAAGTTGCCAGAGAACTACTAGCACTAAAACCCTGATGAAACTGCAGAGAGATACACATCTCAGTCAATATATCCTGGCAGAATAAATAGCCTGTTCCTAGTAAGTATCCAGGGGTTTATATCATAGTGTCAATGACTGAAGGGACAGAACTATGCTAAAATTGTCATAAAACGTAGCAACTGGTCTTACTGGCAAATAATTTCAAAATTTATTTACAGGTAAAAAACAGTTACATAGTCAACAGATTAGAAAAATTATGAAAACCACTGCTCAATGTACCAATGACTTACGAACATGACTATGAGCCTAAAAAATCTTTATTAAAAAAAAATAGAATAAGGAGTTTCTTACAGAATGCATAAAATGATACAATGAAAAAAAAAATATTTGTACCTATATCTCTGTATTATCAGGCCAGTTGGGCATTTCACTCTCTTATAAAGAACAATACTATTTACACAGAGGCAGCTGAGAAGGACTCACTGTTACAGGTATTTAGGTCAAGTCAGGCATTTGTGCTGTCTGTGAACCAAGATTATTTTACTTCGTGGTAAGGGAGGGAGTGGAAAGTCGGTTATTTTTATATGAGTTGTAAATATGCACTAAGTAGAATCATAGAATCATAGAATCACCAGGTTGGAAGAGACTCGTCGGATCACTGAGTCCAACCATTCCTATCAAACACTAAACCATGTCCCTCAGGACCTTGTCTACCCGTCCCTTAAACACCTCCAGGGAAGGTGAATCAACCACCTCCCTGGGCAGCCTATTCCAATGCCCAATGACCCTTTGTGTGAAAAACTTCCTCCTAATGTCTAGCCTGAATCTCCCCTGGGGGAGCTTGAGGCCATTCCCTCTTGTCCTGTCCCCTGTCACTTGGGAGAAGAGGCCAGCTCCCTCCTCTCTACAACCTCCTTTCAGGTAGTTGGAGAAAGCATGAGGTCTCCTCTCAGCCTCCTCTTCTCCAGGCTAAAAATAGTCACAAAAAATTAAAATGTCTCCAAAGCATAATATAAATTTAATATTATCATAGTGAAGGAGTTGATAGTTATTTTAGAAATCTATACCACTAAAATAATGGACAGAACCACACGCAATCTGAAGCTGAAAATGATCAACATAACCTAAAGCGCCTGCCTGGAGACTGAAATGTCTTAAGAATAAAGCAGAAGGTAGAAACATAGAATCATAGAATCATAGAACAACCAGGTTGGAGGAGACCCATCGGATCATCGAGTCCAACCATTCCTATCAAACATTAAACCATGACCCTCAGCACCTCATCCACCCGTCCCTTAAACATCTCCAGGGAAGGTGAATCAAACACCTCCAGGGAAGGTGAATCAAACACCTCCCTGGGCAGCCTATTTCAATGCCTAATGACCCTTCCAGTGAAAAGGTAGCTTATTACAGCCAAACATAAATGCTTGAATAAGATCAATGAATTGAAATCCAAGAATCGGAAAAAGAAAAGACATAAAGATTTTTGTGAACTATTAACTCTATGTCTTTTAGTGGGTTGTTGAACAATATTCTGTAATAATCTATGCAATTTAAGAGCATTTGGCAGCAAAGAGTTCATGGGTGGGTCACTCAGGCAATAGGTTTCCATTTGGTCCCTTACTTCAATCAAATTCTTTAGCTGGATGCCAGTGTAAAGAAAACCTATCTTAGTGTATGTAAAAATCAGAATTTTAGAAAATCTACAATCTACCTATTGATTAGATTCATGACCTGAAGGGGAAAAATGGCCAAAACAACTTGGTCAATCTCTACTAACCCCAAAGTTACAAAGATACTGCAGCACAGAAATATTTCTACCTAAGTGCTAATGGTGTAACCTCCTAACAAAAATGTGGCTTTTCCAGAAAATTTAAAAGTTTTGCTATATGGAAAACACAGTAAAAAGAATGATTCCACCTTCTTCCACCTCCATCTACCCTCCATGTTCTGAACTACTTTCACCTGCAGAAACCCTATTGCACAGTCTGAACATTAATGTCCAAGACTATGAAAGTATGCAAAGAGGTCAAACTAGTCAGAGTCTCAAATGTCTACTTCTAACTAAAGCTGTATTCTCCTGAGCAGGTTATGATAGATCAGAAAGTTGGACTGACCCCTTTCTATCTTCTTAAGGACAAAGAGGGCATACATATGGCCTTAAGACCATTGAATAAAAATGAAAAACTATCGTAGGATCAGCAGTTCATTTTGTTCAATAATCTTTAATGTGAGATGGAAGCTTTGATGTATCCCCCTCTAAAAGCCTGGATAAAAATAACAAACCGAGGGAGAAGCAAGTCAATACAACTTTTGCAAGCAGAGGTCACACCTCACAAATCTCTTTTTATGAGAGAACCAATTGCCAAGGCACACTTGGGTTTCCAAAACCCATTTGCCCCTCACAAAACTTTCTTAAGTTAAATAGTTAAATAGAGATTAGGAGGAGGTTTTTCCACAGAAAGGGTCATCGGGCATTGGAATAGGCTGCCCAGGGAGGTGGTTGATTCCCCTTCCCTGGAGATGTTTAAGGCACAGGTAGATGAGGTCCTGAGGGACATGGTTTAGTGTTTGATAGGAATGGTTGGACACGATGATTCTATGGGTCTCTTCCAACCTGGTGATTCTATGATTCTATGACTGCTAAAAACATAGAGGATAAAAGTATAGTAATGCACAGGAGGAAAGTCAATATTAATTTTCCCCATGTTGCAATAGGATATGAAGAGGCAATTAATATTCAAAAATAAGATCCTGATGCTGCAGGAAAAGTAGGTGTTAATGATAAGGAATGATTACCAAGATAATAATGATTAATTTAAACAAAGTGTCATTAGATTGCAAAAGAAGCAATTGAAGAAATTGTACAATTGTACAATAAAGGTATGTTAAGACACTAATAACAGAGAAAGGAATTAGGAAACAGTGGTTCACTTGCCCTTTTCAAGAAGCAAAGGTATTGATTTGAGGTAAAATACGGGAAGATAAAGATAAAAATAAAAAACTTATTTATACGACAGGCTCTGGCTCAGGAAGCCTTTATGCTAGAAATTGTTGGATTTGCAGAAAAAATACTCTATAAATAATTCTACATATTTCCACAGTTCTCGTATTCCCTTGAGGGTGCCTGCTGGCAACAAACTATTTGGCTAGGTGGTCCTTTGGTCTGACCCACTGTAATAAGCTGGCTGACCTTCAAGTCTTCCATCCACTAAACAGCTGCTGTTACTCACTCTGAAATCTCTCCATGCTCTTTCTCTAAGGCATTATGAAAAATTTAGCTGTTTAGATCATCCCTGCAATCACAGGATTTGTCCACTGGTTCATTTCACGTCTCTGGCTTTCTACTGAGGCCGCCAACAATATTGGCAATTAATGCCAATTTGTTTGTAACAAACCTGTCCATTAAGAAATGGACTGAACACAAAAATCTCATTTTTGACAAAGCACTCAACAAGAATCAGGTTGGAGTGACACATAATCTGTGGAAAGGGTCATTGGGCATTGGAATAGACTGCCCAGGGAGGTGGTTGATTCACCTTCCCTGGAGGTGTTTAAGGGACGGGTAGATGAGGTCCTGAGAGACATGGTTTAGTGTTTGATAGGAATGGTTGGACTCGATGATCCGATGGGTCTCTTCCAACCTGGTGATTCTATGATTCTATGATAATCACTACCCACCTGGGACAGCTGTGTCCTGTTGACCTGAAGGAGGCACCAGTTTTGTATCCCCTTAGCAATCACTGACCTATGAAGGACAATGCAGGCAAGTGCTTTGTTGCTTTTTTAAACAACCAGATGACACCTTATTACAGGGCAACCAAGAAGCCTTCTCAGAAGCAGAATGAGTCCAAAAAGTCCTTCACTAAGGGAGAGACCTAATCAGGCTTGTCTCTATAATTAAGTTTTCACTAAGAACATGGGAAGGAAGGCAAAAGATCACAGTTGGCTGGCCTTGAAAATTTGTCTTCCTTTTTCTGACATATGATTCACAGTGCTTGGAAAACTTGGTTGTTTTAATATATCACAGAATCATAGAATCACCAGGTTGGAAGAGACCTTTTGGATCATCGAATCAACCATTCCTATCATATTCCTATCTATCTATATATATAAATATATTGATATACATATAATTGATATATCAATATATTGATTCTAAATCACTGCAAGAAAAAATGTCATAACCTACGAAAGAATTGTTTCTGAATCTTCCTATTATCTTACTTTGCAATTAGGGCCACACCTTGAAGCAGTTACAGATATATTTTAGGGTGACCTAGAACTCTTTCTATGAAAATTTTTTTTTCACAAAAAGGGTCATTGGGCACTGGAACAGGCTGCCCAGGGAGGTGGTTGAGTCTCCTTCCCTGGAGGTGTTTAAGACATGGGTGGATAAGGTGCTGAGGGATATGGTTTAGTGTTTGATAGAGGCGGTTGGACTTGATGATCTGGTGGGTCTCTTCCAACCTGGTTGTTCTATGATTCTATGATTCTTTCATTAAACATGGGCTTCAGGCCGGGTAAAGGTGGGTTAATTCACTTTTGGTGTCAATAATACCCAAGGTCATATTACTCAGCATGCATGAACTGACTTTTAAATATATTTTTCATCTCATATTACAAATAATCTCTGCTTGGCAGAAAGACAAGTCTTGTAAAGCCTTTCTAGTGGATGTAGTTGAAGGATGATATCTGGAGTAGCAATATATTGCAAACATTCTCATATCACAGCTAAGCAAAGAGGTAACAGCATTCTAAGAAGGCTAAACTAGCTAGCACTAGTGATGTCTTCTCTTGATCAAGACACTATTTTTCTCTGCTCTTGCTGTTACCACCAGCATTCACAGACAAATATACAACAACCCTATGCAGAGCTACAGACTGGGAGAAGTCTGTCTAGAAAGCTACCAGGAGGAGAGGGACCTGGGGGTGTTACATAATCACAGAATCACAGAACAACCAGGTTGGAAGGGACCCATCGGATCTTCTAGTCCAGCCATTCCTATCTGACACTAAACCAAGTCCCTCAATACCTCATCCACCGGTGTCTTAAACACCTCCAGGGAAGGTGAATCAACCACCTCCCTGGGCAGCCTATTCCAATGCCCAATGACCCTCTGCGTTAAAAACCTCCTCCTAATCTCCAGTCTAAATCTACCCTGGCGGAGCTTGAGGCCATTCCCTCTCGTCCTGTCCCCTGGCACTTGGGAGAAGAGCCCAGCTCCCTCCTCTCCACAACCACCTTTCAGGTAGTTTTAGAGAGTAATGAGGTCTCCTCTCAGCCTCCTCTTCTCCAGGATAAACAACCCCAGCTCTCTCAGCCACTCCTCATAGGGTCTGTTCTCCAGCCCCTTCACCAGTCTCGTTGCTCTTCTCTGGACTCGCTCCAGAGCCTCAACATCCTTCTTGTGCTGAGGGGCCCACAACTGGACACAATATTCAAGGAGCGGTCTCACCAGTGCTGAATACAGAGGGAGAATCACCTCCCTGGACCTGTTGGTCACACCGTTTCTGATACAAGCCAGGATACCATTGGCCTTCTTGGCCACCTGGGCACACTGCTGGCTCATGTTCAGTCGGCTGTCGACCAACACCCCCAGGTCCCTCTCCTCCTGGCAGTTTTCCAGCCAGGCTTCTCCCAGTCTGTAGCTCTGCATAGGGTTGTTGTGCCCCAAGTGCAGGACCCGGCATTTGGCCGTGTTGGTTGACAGCGACTGAACATGAGCCAACAGTGTGCCCAGGTGACCAAGAAGGCCAATGGCATCCTGGCTTGGATCAGAAATGGTGTGACCAGCAGGTCCAGGGAGGTTCTTCTCCCTCTGTACTCAGCACTGGTGAGGTCGCTCCTTGAACAATGTGTGCAGTTGTGGGCCCCTCAGCACAAGAAGGATGTTGAGGCTCTGGAGCGAGTCCAGAGAAGAGCAACGAAGCTGGTGAAGGGGCCGGAGAACAGGCCTTATGAGGAGCGTCTGAGAGAGATGGAGGTGTTTATCCTAGAGAAGAGGAGGCTGAGGGGAGACCTCATTGCTCTCTACAACTACCTGAAAGGAGGTTGTGGAGAGGAGGGAGCTGGGCTCTTCTCCCAAGTGACAGGATGAGAGGGAATGGCCTCAAGCTCCACCAGGGGAGATTTAGACTGGACATTAGGAAAAAAATTCTTAACTGAAAGGGTCATTTGACACTGGCAGAGGCTGCCCAGGGAGGTGGT
The DNA here is from genome assembly GCA_033558105.1 of Coccyzus lansbergi. Classification (NCBI taxonomy): domain Eukaryota; kingdom Metazoa; phylum Chordata; class Aves; order Cuculiformes; family Coccyzidae; genus Coccyzus; species Coccyzus lansbergi. The sequence goes on from JAUMJK010000508.1 coordinate 1,237,774, forward strand.
TGATTCACCTTCCCTTGAGGTTTTTAAGGGACGGGTGGACGAGGCGCTGAGGGACATGGTTTAGTGTTTGATAGGAACGGTTGGACTCGATGATCCAATGGGTCTCTTCCAACCTGGTTGTTCTATGATTCTATGATTTTACTTCCCACAGCATTCTCCTGGAGAAACCGGTTGCTCATGGCTTGGACAGGTGTACCCTTCGCTGGGTAAGAAACTGGCTGGATGGCTGTACCAAGGTGGGTTTAGATCGGATACTGGGAAATATTATTCCTTCCCTGAAGATATTGTCCCCCTGCCCAGGGAAGTTGTCGAGTCTCCCTCTCTTGAGGCATTTAAAAAATAGGCAGATGTGGCACGTAGAGATATGGTTTAGTGGTGGACTTGGCAGTGTTGGGTTTATAGTTGGACTTGATGATCTTAAAGGTCTTTTCCAACCTAAATGACCCTACAGTTCTACAAAATAAGAATCAAGTGTGATACTTGTCAGGAAAAATATAACCTTTTATTGATCATTTGGAATATATCCATTCTTTGCTTTAGAGGATTTATTATTTCAAAGTGTATCATTGAAGTCTTGAGCCTATCCCATAAACTGTTATTTCTCCCAACCACACACAAACCTAAAGATGTATGACTAATTCTAGATTACTGTCTTTGTTGATACTGGTTCAAAAAAGAGATGACTATGACAATGCTATTATTCGTCTCTTGAGGTTCTTTTGCTATTTCTGCCTTAGTTAGAGTTGCTGGGAATGTCCAAGAAATATATAATATACTTCTAAAAGATGTATACAAACATGCTAGCAACGTTAATATTATATATTGAAATATTTTCCTAATAAAAACAATTCTAAGAATCATTAAATAATAGAATCAATAAATATCTTGAGCTGGAAGGGACTCATAAGGATCATTGAGCCCAATCCCTGCTCCTCATAGGATGACATAAAAATAAACCATTTGACTAAGAGCATTGTCTGTATGTCCTTTGATCTCTGAAGTGCTAAAAAATGGCTTGTCATAGCTTCATTTCCTTATGCTATGACTAAAACCATCAACCAGTAAGTTTTTTTTAAGAATCATAGAATTATAGAACAACCAGGTTGGAAGAGACCCACTGGATCATCGAGTCCAACCATTCCTATCAAACACTAAACCACATCCCACAGCACCTTCTCCACCCATCCCTTAAACACCTCCAGGGAAGGTATATTTTGGTAAATATTTTTTATTAGTAAATACTAACTTTCTTGCATCTTTTTGGTGCAAACTGGAGTGTGTCTTGTCAAAACTCTATTACTAAAAGATCGAAGAGAAAGCCCTTAGCAAACTACACTTTTCAAACAGGCAGATTTGTCAAGTACTTATTGTGTAAAAGAGAATTAGTATTACATAAGCAACAGCACAGGCAACCGTTCGACTCATCCTGTATTGGATGAGCTTTCCATAGTTTTCAGTCAGGTCTGTGACTGAAAAATACATTTATATGACATATACAGGTATTATATATATTTATATATATTGATAGGTTGAGTTTTCAGTAGGTTGATGAAGTAATCTGACCAGTGCATGGCTGAGCATTTGCTAATACTTATTCAAGGGACAGGCAGGAAACAGAGGCTGGAGACTGATCGGAGAGAAAAAAAAAAATCTTTCTGTTTAGCAGTTAGAGAGTCTCACATTACCTGTGTTGAACAACATAATTAACAAATGTTCAGTCAGGAAGAGACGCCCAGCTGAAGAAATGCATTATTATGATATCTACTGTAAATAGGAGTCAATTAGAACATTCGACTTGTCTTTAGAATTCAGAAGGATTTAATGATGATATCACAATACCTGTGCGTTCCTTTGATGCAGCATCAGTTCAGGAGAGGGTCTGTGTTTATTTATTTTTAAAGGTATTCTTAGATGCAGGTGCACGATTCTGTGACAGCTTTAAGAAGACAGTAATTATCCACGGAATCAAATCATGAAATCATTTAATGGATAAAGGCTTCTACGCAGGAAACCAGCCTTTCCAAATGAAGCAACAATTTGGACAAATAATTGGATGTCTTTCTTTAAAAGCCAGTGCAAACAGAAACTTTTAATTATACAGCTCTATTCTCCATTATTTCAATTGGCAGGTGTTGTCTAATTAAATGGAAGGTGAAACAGCATGTGAAACAAGGATACTATCCCTCCTTTTCTGTCACAGTAAAGAAACACTGTTTTAATGCTAATGCTGCACCCCATGCATGCTTTGGCAAGCTAATGATTGCTCTTGAAGATATTTAATGCTTTTTGATTAATGGATAGTTTCGCAGACACTGAGCACCTGTATGAGGTGTTTACATAGAGCATATGTACAGAAGAACACGTTAAGAGACTTGAAGCATCCTATTCAGTGCAGCAGCTACATATTTCAATCAATGGGATTACTATTCAGCTGGTGAGGAATAAATTAAAAAAACCCTTTGAATTATAAAAGTTTCTCTAGATGTGATTTACAATGGAGCTATTAATGAATATTTCATCACAGCTGTGCTGCTAGGTGCTATTACATTATTATTTTTTTAATGAACCAATAAGGTATGAGCCTGACTAAGATATTTTTAGAGAATGCATATGGACTATTTGACAGAGTTTTGCTCCTTTTTCTTTAATTTGTTTCCCTCAGGCTAGTGTGTAATTGGTTCCTAAGTAACCTCAACAACCTTGCCTGGAACACCTCTCCAGATATATTCTTCCTTTGGGGGACAGGGGCCACAGGAGTTTATATTAAATCTCAGCACAAAAGGCAGGAAGCAATTATGCCTCTTCTCAGCCCGTAACAGCAACCAGAAATCAAACCCCAGCATTAAAGGCATGTGAGGAAAAGAACTGAACAAAACACAGTGTTGATATTTTGGTGCTACATTATAAATGCAAGTGTACCCAAACTTCGGCTGTTCCAGACAGCTCTTGGGAGCCTTTCCTATTCCCAAATGGGGTGTGCTGTCCTTGCTTGGAAAAATCTGCTCAAAGTTAGGGAAATTCTTTGAACTCCACACAAGTCTGCAGATCACTCAGGGTGAATCTGAGGCTTGCCTCTTGCTTGTGTCACTAACCAGGAGCTCAGTAAGGGTCAATTTAGAATTGTAGAATCATAGAACAACCAGGTTGGAAGAGACCCACTGGATCATCGAATCCAACTATTCCCACCAGTCACTGAACTATGCCCCTCAGCACCTCATCCACCTGCTCCTTAAACACCTCCAGGGAAGGTGACTCAAACAACTCCCTGGGCAGCCTGTTCCAGTCCCTAATGACCCTTTCAGTGAAGAATTTTTTTCCTAATGTCTAGACTAAACCTACCCTGGTGGAGCTTGAGGTCATTCCCTCTCATCCTGTCCCCTGTCCCTTGGGGGAAGAGCCCAGCTCCCTCCTCTCCACAACCTCCTTTCAGGTAGTTGTAGAGAGTAATGAGGTCTCCCCTCAGCCTCCTCTTCTCCAGGATAAACACCCCCAGCTCTCTCAGATGTTCCTCAGAAGGTCTGTTCTCCAGACCCTTTACCAGCCTCGTTGCTCTTCTCTGGACTCGCTCCAGAGCCTCAACATCCTTCTTGTGGTGAGGGGCCCACAACTGAACACAGGATTCGAGGAGCAGCCTCACCAGTGCCGAGTACAGAGGGACAACTACCTCCCTGGCCCTGCTGGTCACACCATTTCTGATCCAAGCCAGGATGCCATTGGCCTTCTTGGTCACCTGGGCACACTGCTGGCTCATGTTCAGTGACTGTTAACAACACCCCTAGGTCCCTCTCCTCCTGGCAGCTTTCTAGACAGACTTCTCCTAATCTATGGCTGCTCAGGTTTGTTGTGCCCCAAGTGCCAACCCAGCACTTAGCCTTGTTAAACCTCATCCCATTGTTACAGGAACTTGTGGAATGATACTGGATGCAACTTTATGGGTGAATTCACCTCAATTTTCCTATCAGTTTTCACTAGAAAACTTCTCTATCCTGAAAACGTCTCTATCTGATCTGCTGGAGTTCATCTATGCTTTCATCAAATCTAGAACTAGGTCATCGCTGCCTGTCTCACTGTTTCCATGCTCTTTGCTACCATAGCCTGGGATTTGGAACAGTAATCAAAGATCAACTTGGGGCAACAGTAAACAGATCTTTCTAGATAAAAAGGATAGTTTGCTTTCATTTCTTCTGACATTTCAGCTTCCTCATTCAGTCCTCAACATCATAAATACCACCGCATGTATTTCCTTTTAACCAAGGACTTCTGATCCTCCCTGCCAATACACATGAAAGACGACTGCTCTTTCTGTTCACCACGTTGGAGACAGGTGAGTAATGGTCATAATTTAATTTACTGATACAACAGAGTTTTGAATTTCTGACATCTGTTTATAATCTAGCAATGTGAAGCAACCCATTTTGCACCTTCGTAGACAAAGGCAGGAGGGCAGATAATAATTGAAACATGAGAGATGATTTTGTCCAAGAATCAAACACAAATTGAATTCCACCACAGCCCTCATTTTGCACTCCTGAATTTGACAGGTCAAACAGAAGAGCATAAACCATTAATAAGTAACAGTGCCCTTCCAAACCCGGGAAGTAACACTGCCCTTCCAAATGCCGGGTCCTGCACTTCGGGCACAACAACCCTATGCAGAGCTACAGACTGGGAGAAGTCTGGCTGGAAAACTGGCTGGAGGAGAGGGACCTGGGGGTGTTGGTTGACAGTGACTGAACATGAGCCAGCAGTGTGCCCAGGTGGTCAAGAAGGCCAATGGCATCCTGGCTTGGATCAGAAACAGTGTGACCAACAGGTCCAGGGAGGTTCTTCTCCCTCTGGACTCAGCACTGGTGAGGCCGCTCCTCGAATCCTGTGTTCAGTTCTGGGCCCTTCACCACAAGAAGGATGTTGAGGCTCTGGAGTGAGTCCAGAGAAGAGCAACGAAGCTGGTAAAAGGGCTGGAGAACAGGTCCTATGAGGAGTGACTGGGAGAACTGGGGGTGTTTATCCTAGAGAAGAGGAGGCTGAGGGGAGACCTCATTACTCTCTAGAACTACCTGAAAGGTGGTTGTGGAGAGGAGGGAGCTGGGCTTTTCTTCCAAGTGACAGGGAACAGGACAAGAGGGAATGGCCTCAAGCTCCACCAGGGGAGATTTAGGCTAGACATTAGGAGGAAGTTTTTCACTGAAAAGGTCATTGGGCATTGGGATAGGCTGCCCAGGGAGGTGGTTGATTCACCTTCCCTGGAGGGGTTTCAGGGATGGGTGAATGAGGTGCTGAGGGACATAGTTTAGTGTTTGATAGGAATGGTTGGACTCGATGATCCGATGGGTCTCTTCCAACTTGGTTGTTCTATGATTCTATGAAACTCCTTTGTCTATCTATGCAAAGCTCAAAGCACTCAATGCAACCCACAGAGCAATACAATTCTCCCTAAAGCTGACTCTTGGTGACTCGTCAGAGAAATTGATGCCTATGATCCATCAAGTAAGCTGAAGGACTCAAAAATATTTTAATCATGAGTGTAATTAAAGAAAAGGAAACAAGCAAGGAGAAAGAAAATGACCCCGTATCTATCAGCAATTAAAAAGAAAGTAATAAGTTGGGCTTTATCTCCTAAGCCATTTGCTTTTTCCTGCTGCTGCAAACTAAACTGAATAAATTCCTAAGAACTATAAGAAACAATGTTCTCACATGAAATGGCTGTGCATGAGAAAAAATATGCATAATTAAAACCGAAATTGGATACCTAACAAATGCAAGTTACTGTTTCAGACATGGCATATTAGTTCCATTGTGACCTTGCTTTGCTTTTTCTGAAAGACAAACAACAAAGCTGTAATCTTTTATCTGACTTTCTTGGTCTATGACTTCTTTTCCACTGGCAACAGACTTGGATTTGGGCCAGTCCTGCTTAAAAAGTTGAAGCGTCATTTTTTGACAATATGTGAATGTCAGATTTGGTTTAAGTGAATAATTTTAAAATTAGAATTAGATGTCATAAACCAGCAAATATTGCTCAGTGTTCATTTATTTAGCAGCTAGGAAGTATTTTGTTGTATTTTCAGCACCATATATCCTTTCATCAGCTTTTGTTAAAGGTCTAATTTAAAAAACAAAACAAAACAAACAAACAAACAAAAATATTAAATCCCAAATCCATATTTGACTTAAACCAGGTGTTTAACTTCTGTGAAGAATAAAGGACCAACCTGATCAATCAGATGTTAAATACCAGGAGAAATAAGTCTGCTGAAAGGATTAGCAGGGCCGGGGGGGGGATCAATACAACTAAAAGATAAGACTTTTTAGAGACACCTCTTATTGACTTCATTAATGTCACAGTGGAAGTCCAAATAAAATCTAATCAGTAGAATAACGCAACACGTTTGAAGAGCTGAATCCAAATTAAACAATTTCAATACTCAGTTATCAAAAGCATTTCTTAGTTCTATAGTAGTGGAGTAGGACTGTGCTATTAAATAGACTGTTTCCAGTTACTACTGCTATGATTTCCATAATCAGAAACAGAAAATTTGGACTATTTTTATCTATAGGTGGAAGGGGGACAGTCACTTTTATTAATTGAGGAGAAGGAGCACACTTATTTACACTGTGTTTATCTCATTTCATAGAGTTCCTCAGCACAGCAGGAATCCAAAATACTTAAGTGTAGTTAGCTGCACTCATCTATTTTAAGTTTCTCTTCAGTAAGTGAATGGAAGATGTGGTGATGATTACTTTCATGAGAGTAACCAGCACTCTACCTCTAAGCGAGCTTTATTTTTTTTTGTATTTATTACATTAATTACATTTTATGCACGTACATTACGAAATGATACACTGTGAATTGGAAGTTACATTGCTTTCATATTCAGTAATAAAATAATGGATTTTTGGATCAAGAGTTGGCAGAGTCTACCAGTATCAAATGTTAAGCTTTTCTAATAGAAAAGGTATTGATCTGGAATCCTGAAACTTTTCTTCCTTAAAGTGAGCTGCAGGATGATAAAAATGAGGGATAAAATAAAATGTAAGAATGATCAGTAGTGAGTTTACACTGAATTAGAAGACACTATATTAAAAAGATGAAACTTGAAGTTTCAGGTGTAGGACATCAATTAAATCTCAATTCAATTATCTGGCCACAAACACTGCTCACAGTGTGAGCAGTATATACTGAATTCAATATAAACTTTCAGTTTAGAGAATCATAGAATCATAGGATCATAGAATAATGAGGTTGGAAGAGACCCATCGGACCATCGAGTCCAACCATTCCTATCAAACACTAAACTATGTCCCTCAACACCTCATCCACCAGTCCCTTAAACACCTCCAGGGAAGGTGAATCAACCACCTCCCTGGGCAGACTGTTCCAATACCCAACGACCCTTTCCGTGAAAAACTTCCTCCTAATCTCTAGCCTAAATCTCCCCTGGTGGAGCTTGAGGTCATTCCCTCTTGTCCTGTCCCCTGTCACTTGGGAGAAGAGATCAGCTCCCTCCTCTCCACAACCTCCTTTCAGGTAGTGCAAGAGAGCAATGAGGTCTCCTCTCAGCCTCCTCTTCTCCAGGATAAACACCTCCAGCTCTCTCAGATGTTCCTCATCAGGTCTGTTCTCCAGCCCCTTCACCAGCTTCGTTGCTCTTGTCTGGACTCGCTCCAGAGCCTCAACATCCTTCTTGTGGTGAGGGGCCCAGAACTGGACACAGGATTCAAGGAGTGGCCTCATCAGTGCTGAGTCCAGAGGGAGAATAACCTCCCTGGACCTGCTTATACTTCAATTCAGTTTATACTGAATCAGAAGACACTACAGGAACATTAAAAAAGATGAAACTTGAAGTTTCAGATGCAGGGTATCAATTAAATCTCAGTTCAATTATCTGACCACACACACTGCTCACCGTGTGAGCAGTTTATACTGAATTCAGTATAAACTTTCAGTTTATGTGGCCACACACACTCCATCAGAAAAAACTTCTACACTTAGTATGAGTCTCCACCCCTATTTCTTGGATCCTTTTCCTTCTTTGCCTTTATCAGAGAATCATAGAATGTTTTGTGTTGGACGGGACCTTGAAGATCATCCCATTTCAACTCTTGTATGGGCAATGACACCTCCCACTGGATCAGGTGCCCAAGCCCCATCCAACCTAGCCTTGGACACCTCTAGGGATGGGGCAGCCACAGTTTCCCTGGGAAACCACAGCCAGGGCCTCATCACCCTCAGCATGAAGAATGCTTTATATGCTTTGGACTGAGCCTATTGCTCATTCTCTCACTGTAGAGACCTTAAAGATTTAGCATCTTAAGGGTCCCTCAAGGAGTTCAACATCTACATTTTTTTCCTTTTTAAAAAGTACACTTGATGATGAAGTAGGCAATGTCTTTTCTGAAGCAGAAAATATTCAGTTTAAGACATGAAACAAAGCCACAAAGGAAAAAAAATATTTTAAAGTAGTTTAGAAAATTCTGAGTGCCTGTTTAGATTCATTTAACCAACTAAACAAAACATACATTATCAAAGCTAAATTAGCGTTCTTAAACTGCATGAACACACAGAAAATCATGACTTAGTGTGGTCTAACTTTACTTATTAGAACAACATTTTTTGGCAATTTCAGGAAAATGGATTTTCAAAGAAATGAAAATTGACTATATCCTCCCTTTGCGTAGTAACATATTATTCAATGGTGCCTTAAACAGTAATTTGTTTTATTTCTAGTCTCTCCAAACCCCCAATTTCTGCAGGCAGCTGGCCTGGACATCTGGGATATTTGGACACCTAGCAGAATATCTCTCTAGTATTTCCTTCATTTTGTAGACAGAATCTTTTGGGTAAACAACTTGTAATCACTAGACTAGAGACTACCTCCTCTGAACTTACGTTGCTCTCTGAAACTTTACACTGTGTTTAATAAACTGCTTATAAGATTCATATGAATGTATCTGCCACTACCTGTCTCTACAGAATTTGTCACAGTGCCCAAGCACAAAATAAGCAGGTGAAAAAAGAGAACTTCAGAGAATTTCTCTGTGTTCCAGTTAAAGAACTATACATTAATCTGCTCTGATATTACAGGGAGGATGTATAAAAATCCTAAGATGATATCACGTCACATATAATGGATACTTCATAGAATAAAATTATAAAATAACAGAATAATCAGGTTGGAAGAGAACCACTGGATCATCAAGTCCAACCATTCCTATCAAACACTAAACCATGTCCCTCAGCACCTCGTCCACTTAGGCCTTAAACATCTCCAGGGAAGGCGACTCAACCCCCTCCCTGGGCAGCCTCTGCCAGTGCACAATGACACTTACTGTGAAAAATATTTTCCTAATGTTCAGCCTAAACCCTGGCAGAGCTTGAGGTCATTCCCTCTTGTCCTGTCCCCTGGCACTTGGGAGAAGAGCCCAGCTCCCTCCTCTCCACAACCTCCTTTCGGGTAGTTGTAGAGTGTAATGAGGTCTCCTCTCAGCCTCCTCTTCTCCAGGATAAACACCCCCAGCTCTCTCAGACAGTCCTTATAGGGCCTGTTCTCCAGCCCCTTCACCAGCCTTGTCGCTCTTCTCTGGACTCACTCCAGAGCCTCAACATCCTTCTTGTGGTGAGGGGCCCAGAACTGAACACAGGATTCAAGGAGCGGCCTCACCAGTGCTGAGTCCAGAGGGAGAATCACCTCCCTGGACCTGCAGGTCACACCGTTTCTGATACAATATACGTGTATTGTCTCGTTTGGCAAGGATCTGACTGTTGTTAGGAAGTTACATACAACTGCAACACAAACTTACAAGATGCAGTTCTCAAGGTGAGTCTGACTCCCCTACCAAGGTGACATTAAAAAGAGATTTAAATATCCTTCACCTTATTGAGCAATACCAGCACAGGATATGTCACTTCTGCTCTTCCTTTACCATAAAAATGAAAATAACTAATTAAAATAAGCAGAAGTACTTACTGTTTGCAGTTGAAATGTGTTTATAACCACTTTTGAAGATCTGATCTCTGCTAAGTGCCACTCACAGCTCAGTTGGATAAAACTCCAGTGAACAATCTCAAAATCCAGTCACTCCTGCTCAGAATACTTAAAACCCTGGCATTTTACTGGGAGAATATGGCAATTTTTCATTCTGTTTCCTATGAAGGGAGATCATGACTTTTTTACTAGGCTAGATATAATGCAGATTGTTTTGCTTTATTACACTTCTAGGTCACAGTGTCTGGTGCATACATAGCTCCTTACGTCAAGCTTCAGAAAAATTAAGTGCTACATAAAAGCAAGCTAGTACCTTAATATTTCCCTTTCATTTTTTTTTTAATTTCTATTTTTCGACCTGTATTTCAAGCTTATGCACAGGTTTTTGTGTGCTGCCTTGGAAACTAACTCTAAATTACTCTCTTACAAGTCTACAAAACTCCAGCCATTTATTCATGTTTTTATAACACGTAGAATTCAGAGTGTGCAATTCCTGCAGTACAGTCATAATGATTGTTATTATGGTACACTCATTCTAGCACTTAATAGGCATTAATTTACTAAAACATGCTAATGCACACACAGGAAATCTTCTGACCACAGCCCTATTTTTACAATATAAGCTTTTTGCAGAAAGAACCTTGTTTTTCTGCAGAGCACCTGGTAAAAAGACATTGTAGAATGCTGCACCTTGAGGACAGACTGGGGTCCTCTAATAAAACAACAATACAAGGTGACCTAAAAAGCAATAATTATCTCGATAACAAGACCAAATAAATGTGAAATCATCTACATCAAGGCTGAGTTTGCACCTCAAGTGCTGAGGTTTATTTTATCTAGCGTATGCATGCAATATATTAATATATTCATATTTATATGCATATATTCATACATATATTCATCAGATGAAAACAAATCTTCAGGACTGGTTTAGAAGGCCAATGCTCTAAAAACGTCAAACGATAGTGAGCGGTAGATACTGACAACTCTGAGACAGAAAGAAAAGAAAAATAGACAAGAGGAGAAGTCTTCACACCGTTCACTGAGTTTTCTGTCTGTAAACTTTAATACCCAACTGCAAGATTAAAGCTGCAGTTTGTTAGAATCTTAACAAGTTTTGAGCATGAAGGCCCATGGACTTATACAGCTTCATTTTAAAAAGAGCAACATTGCTGCCTACAAGACAACTTATCTTCTTCGGTTTTGGGGATTATTTCTACTTCTTTTGGGGAAATTTAGGCTAGAGATTAGGAGGAAGTTTGTCACAGAAAGGGTCATTGGGCACTGGCAGAGGCTGCCCAGCGAGGTGGTTGATTCACCTCCCCTGGAGGTGTTTAAGGCACGGGTAGACGAGGTGCTGAGGGACATGGTTTAGTGTTTGATAGGAATGGTTGGACTCGATGATCCGACGGGTCTCTTCCAACCTGGGGATTCTATGATTCTATGACTAGCATTTTTCCTGGAGAAAAGTATCTTTCTTTCCCCACAATGCTGCAATTAATTCCATCAATCACAACTGTTCCCCACAAAACTAAAAAGAACTGAATCTCCCCTAGGTTAAAAAAATAGTCCTTTTTTTTTTTTTTCCCTCTTACTTCTCGTTTCCTATCTTATTTCTTCTTTCTTTCTCCTTTTCTTTCCTATCACAAATTTTTTGCTTCAATAATTCAGCTTTACATTATTTTCTGGATCCCATGTACACCTCAGCATCTCTAGTTGGACTAAATTCAATGGTACAACATTATAATTGAAGAAAGTGTGATAAAAGTTCACATGAATCCACACTTAAGCAGTGATTAAATCTTGCTATGCTCACTCCTACAATCTTCTCAGTTGCCTCAGAGTAAGAATTTAGAAGCCCAGAACCCCATGTTGGTTACTTTGTAAGTACAGAATTTTATAATATATACTCTTAAAAATCAATCAATCCATGAATAAAAAAGCAAACAACAATGACAACAAAATTAGAGTAGCCTTACAATAGCATTTTGAAGCTCAGAATGGGAAGAGAACTGACATAGCTTACGTAATGTTTTTATTATTCATTTGCTTACAGTATTAGTTGAGTTCCCATTTAAATGTAAGCCACTGTCAAAGAGAGGTGATGAAGCTCCACTGCTGTGATCACTGGATGGTCCAGGGGAACCTGGAAAAAAAATAACATGAAAAATAATAGCTTATGTTAAAAGTGCATTTATGAGTCAGCCATAGAATTATAGAATCATAGCATCACCAGGTTGGAAGAGACCCACTGGATCATCGAGTCCAACCACTCCTATCAATCACTAAACCATGTCCCTCAGCACCTCATCCACCTGTCCCTTATCTATTCCAGCTGCAAAACACAGGAAGGATTTTTAACATCAATTTTCAAACCAAGACAGAAGTAGTATTTGCATTTTAGAATAACAACCAATAAAATGTGCCTGACCAAGTGCTGTATTTAAGGTCTAGAAATAAAAAAGTATCTAGATGCCATTTTATAAAGGTTGTGCTAATGGGAACTACTTGTATGCCTAGCTGCAGGATTAAGCTCTTTTTTTCACTGAGAATGAGCTATTCAAGACCAGGCAAATATTTGGACTCAATGATCCAGTGGGTCTCTTCCAACCTGGTGATTCTATGATTCTATGAATATAATTCATAATATATTATGAATAAATTTCCCATTAACCGTTGCAAGTATTCATAAACTGTATTCATAAACAAAGTTAATCTGAAACTCTCAGACAAGTACTACCTGTGTGCATATATACAATCTATTAATGGATATCACTTTTTCTTGAGATGTTGGGTACTTCCAAGAATGATGCACCTTCTCAACATAAGGAATTAAAAGCCAACAATCATCTTAGAATCGTAGAATCATAGAACAACCAGGTTGGAAGAGACCCATCAGATCATCGAGTCCAACCGTTCCTATCATACGCTAAACCATGCATCAAACATCTTGATATGTTACTGCTATGTTAATAAGATTACACAGTCATATTCTCCAAGATATCTCTTCCTTTAGCAGTTATGCATCATGATTCTGCTTTAGTAGTTAATGTGACTCCAGGAAAGCTTAATACTTTTGTAACATACAATAATGGAAATGACACAAAGTCACATTGTTGTGTGATTTTTTGCTTAAAGATGAAATGTTATCATATAGCACCAAAAACATACAATTACTGTCAGATAGCACTTGGTCTTACCAATAAAGGACATAAAATCAATTTCACAGTGTTATATATTATATAGGTCATCATCATTGAAAACTCAATTTTCCATCAAAAGAAGTCACCTTAAATTGATTGCAGATTCCCTGAAGGTGTTTAAGGTGCAGGTGGATGAGGTGCTGAAGGACATGGTTTAGAGATTGGTGGGAATGGTTGGACTCGGTGATCCGGTGGGTCTCTTCCAGCCTGGTGATTCTATGGTTCTATTATTCTGTGATCTCACATTAAGCCAAGTCTAATATCACAGAAGTCAAAAAGTCACTCTTGGTCAATTATTTTTTTTTTTATGTGTATCTATTTCATAGATTTGAAAGATTTAGCAAAATGGAATTTAATTCAACAGCAGCTCACTTTCTCCATAGCAAATTTCTATTATCTCACTGCTGAGGTCCCAGAATTATACCCTGAATTCTGAAGTTTCAACTTGTTTAAATTCAGAGTCCTTCCTGCACTATTGGTCAATGTCAACAGAAGGAACACTTATACTTTATTTGTATGATTCTAGCCCAAGCACCAACTTTACGAGGTAGCTACAACATTTTCTAGTTACTATATAGACCACAAAGAAAACAATGTTCAGACTCACAGGTGACCACAGTGACTTCTTGGAATGGAAGATCATTTCTCATATATTTTTAATAAAAGCAATGAAATAAAAATGTTGTCACTAAATTCTCCACTGAAGCATCTGCGTATTTGAGAATCCCACTGTCTCCAGCAGTAGATGACTATGAGCAGTCCATGTGTCAATCAGATTCTTAGCATGGAATTATCCCACCTCTTCAGCACTTTGTGCATATCAAAAGACACGGATGTAGGTATTTTCAAACCTCTAAATCCAGGCTTTGCCATAGTATAAAATACTACATCAGGATTTTGTTTTGTTTTGTTTATACATAGAGAAAACTGACATCCATTGCATGGGAAAGCTAAGAATAAAAGCTTAAGGAACCTTCCTCCTGAAGTGTCCCTGCAGTCTTATTTTTCAGTTCAGCAGTTTTCTTTGGTTTTCTGTGTCAGAACCAACTCCTCCCAGGCTATAGTACATCCTCCACCTGACTGCAAGCAAGTTTACAAGCCTTTCAGTTTACTCCCAGCCTGTTTTGACCCACTCACAGATGAACCAGTCCTTCACGGCCTCGTTCAGCAGCACTTTAAAAGCTCCCTCTGTATGTGATGAGCTGCTTTCATAGAATCATAGAATCACAAAATCACAGAATCATAGAATCATAGAACAACCAAGTTGGAAGAGACCCATTGGATCATCGAGTACAACCATTCCTATCAAACCCTAAACAAAGTCCCTCAGCACCTCATCTACCCGTCCCTTAAACACCTCCAGGGAAGGTGAATCAACCACCTCCCTGGGCAGCCTATTCCAATACCCAATGACCCTTTACGTGAAAAACTTCCTCCTAATCTCTAGCCTAAATCTCCCCTGGTGGAGCTTGAGGCCTTTTCCTCTTGTCCTGTTCCCTGTCACTTGGGAGAAGAGCCCAGCTCCCTCCTCTACACAACCCCCAGCTCTCACAGCCGTTCCTCATAAGGCCTGTTCTCCAGACCCTTCCCCATCTTCATTGCTCTTCTCTGGACTCGCTCCAGAACCTCAACATCCTTGTTGTGATGAGGGGCCCACAACTGAACACAGGATTCAAGGAGCGGCCTTACCAGTGCCGAGTACAGAGGGAGGAGAACCTCCCTGGACCTGCTGGTCACACCATTTCTGATCCAAGCCAAGATGCCATTGGCCTTCTTGGCCACCTGGGCACACTGCTGGCTCATGTTCAGTCGCTTTCGACCAATACCCCCAGGTCCCTCTCCTCTAGGTGGTTTTCCAGCCAGACTTCTCCCAGTCTGTAGCTCTGCATAGGGTTGTTGTGCCCCAACTTTCACAGAAGGTGCACGACTCTTCTCTCTCCAAAGAGCTACGTTTGCCTCCCCACGTGGCAGCTCTGGAGCAATCAGGTCTATTTTCATCTCTGTTATTAGAATAAAACCCAGCATATACCCCCAAACAATACACAATGCAAAATGTACTAACACGAAGTAGACCTTTTACTGTCTGCTACTATAGCCCT
Organism: Coccyzus lansbergi; assembly: GCA_033558105.1. NCBI lineage: Eukaryota > Metazoa > Chordata > Aves > Cuculiformes > Coccyzidae > Coccyzus > Coccyzus lansbergi. The sequence continues at coordinate 1,253,062 of JAUMJK010000508.1, forward strand.
GGCTGCAGTAGATGGGACTCCAGAACAAATGTGAAGTACTAGCTCAGATTCGGGAATTTTATCTTGAAGAAAACTATAAAAATAAAATGTACCTATGAAAAACCCGTCTGCTACAGGTGGAGCTCCCACCCTCAATTGTAATATAGTATCATGACGGGCTGTGAAGCCAGAAAAAAAAGTATTATTTGGTATGGTTGGACTCGATGATGCGGTGGGTCTCTTCCAACCTGGTTATTCTGTAATTCTGTGATTTCCAGGAAACACTATTGTCTACCTCTCTTGTTATCCCACTCAAATCCTCAACAGCAAAACTGTGAGAAATGCAAACCTACAGTATGACAGACTTTATCTGTTTAATTTGCTTATTATTAGCGTGGCATTTTTGCCCTTTTGAGAAAATGGGGTCAGAAAGGATCTTGTGGGTGAAGAGAAGACCTCTGCCTGATCTTCACCTGGATAATAGCCGAGTATGATCAGATTAAAAAAAAAAAAAAAAAAACCAAACCAAAAAACCCCACAAAACCCAAACTTTCCCTCTAAAGGAAAGAAAGTGTCAGAGAAAAAAGCGAGAAAGGAAGGAAACAGGAGCCCACAGTTCACAAAAGAGACTGAGACACCTCTGGAGGGAGCAGGGAAGAGCCAGGCAGAACTCTGAAGTGAGGGAAAGAAACTGCAAGGACCACAGGGGATTTTGCAGACCTACCAGTAACTGAGGAAATCACCAAGTTAGCTGGCACTAAACCTACAGCAAGAACTCATTTGCAGAAGTAAGACTCGTTTATAAATCATTTATTTATTTATTTAGTTATTTACAGATCAGAAACACTGAGATTTTTCAATTTAAAAAGTCAGGTATTCTACTACATATTTTAATAAAGTCTGGATTTTTTTTTAAACTTTAAAAGTCTTTACTCTTCCTGGAAATGTTTTTATTAAAGTTCCCATTAGCTCGGAGACCCACTAGCAGATGGTGGTTTATTTCAGTCACTGAATTACACTACATCTCTACATCACAAACTCCCCAAAACCCAGGAGTGGAGAGCTCAATGTAGAGCAATAGTCAGCAAGACTATCCTTTACCACATATTGTTGTATGATCGGCACTGGTGAATGATATCAGAAACGCCTTCTAAATAAATAAAATCTCATTTATCTGACTTGCTAATTATTTCATAGACAATCTCCGATAGACATCAAGCCCATTCTTGAACAAGCAAACAAATTAAAATCAAAGGAAACACTCCTGGTAATTTTTAGTTACATTTCAACCTTTGCAACTTCAGAATAATCTTATAATTTGTTATAACTATCAAAAAGAAAGATAGTGAAGAGAATCTGCTTTATCATAAAACGTCATGAAAAGTCTTCTGAGCAACAGTGAAGTTTATACAAAAGGTCTTATAAGCCCTGCTCATCTCTGGGATGGGTAATGGACTTTGCTCCAGAAAATCCTTAATGCCAATATCCAACAGCTGATGTCATAATTATTTCATACCAGGCTACAAAATAACCTTGAGGTCCATTCACGACTACCTGATCTAGCTCCAAAACTCCAAATTCCTTTCTTTGGTTTCCAAAACTGCAAACACATCCTCTCTATTGCCGACACTGACCTCAGAGTGAACCACAGGTTAGGGGAGGAGAAATCATCATACTCATGGGGCCAGACAATCTGATGAATCAGAGTTAATGACCCTACTGATTCATGCTAACTTCTGATCCAGACCTGAGAGAGAGGGATTTCACCTACGCAAAATTATCCCAAGCCTTCTGCAATGATCTATAAAATTTCTGACCAAACTCCTGTGACAGAGAATATTTGCTGTCATCATTTAATTTACTATTATAGGCAGTATCATAATAGTCTAGTGAGGGACAAGATTCCCTGTCAGCCTTGAAGAGACAGCGATCAATACTGGCATCACACCCTGGGTTAGGGACTCCTCCAAACACAGAGCAAGAAGTAATTATCTCATCCTTAAGTGCCAGTTATTTGTTGTTCACAACAAGAGTGAAGCAACCAGAAAAATGTGTTGAGAACAGTAGGTATTTTCCTGTTATGACATCTCGTGTTTTGCTAGTCATGGTATGAAATAACTTAGGGAAGGAAGAGGAATGAGAAGGAAGCAGCAAAGAAAGATGCTACTCCTGATGACATAAAGAATAGTAATAGCATGAGTTAATGGAAAAAGACAGTATGATTGCATTTGAAGTGAATGCGCCCTGGCCAGAACTGTCACCACAGCAGCTGGTCTGACTGAAGGCTGGAAGGTAGGGGACCATGTGCCTGAGCCTTCTGGGATGCCAGGAAAGGCTGAGATACATGCATAAATCTTCCCTTAGCAAGTTTGCAGACCACACTAAACTGGGTGGAAGTGTGGATCTGCTGGAGGGTAGGGAGGCTCTACAAAGGGATCTGAACAGGCTGGACCGCTGGGCAGGGTCCAATTGGATGAGGTTTAACATGGCCAAATGGCAGGTCCTGCACTTGGGGCACAAGAACTCTATGCAGAGCTACAGACTGGGAGAAGTATGTCTAGAAAGCTGCCTGGAGGAGACGGACCTGGGGATGTTGGTTTGCAGCCGACAAAACATGAGCCAACAGTGTGCCCAGGTGGCCAAGAAGGCCAATGGCATCCTGGCTTGGATCAGAAATGGTCTAACCAGCAGGTCCAGGGAGGTTATTCTCCCTCTGTACTCGGCACTGGTGAGACCGCTGCTTGAATCCTGTGTTCAGTTGTGGGTCCCTCACCACAAGAAGGAAGTTGAGGCTGTGGAGCGAGTCCAGAGAAGAGCAATGAAGCTGGTGAAGGGGTTGGAGAACAGGCCTTATGAGGAACAGCTGAGAGAGCTGGAGGTGTATATCCTGGAGAAGAGGAGGTTGAGGGGAGACCTCATTGCTCTCTACAACTACCTGAGGGGAGGTTGTAGAGACGAGGGAGCTGGGCTCTTCTCCCAAGAGACAGGGGACAGGACAAGAGGGAATGGCCTCAAGCTCCACCAGGGGATATTTAGGCTAGAGATTAGGAGGAAGTTTTTCACAGAAAGGGTCATTGGTCACTGTCAGAGGTTGCCCAGGGAGGTGGTTGATTCACCTTCCCTGGAGGTGTTTAAGGCACAGGTAGACGAGGTCCTAAGGGGGGACCAGCGGGAGGTGGCCCTGTCCATGGCAGGTGAGTTGGAACTGGTTGATCTTTAAGGTCCCTTCACACTCAAATTATTAAACAATTCTATGATTATAGATATTAGTCTATAGTTATCTGATGAGCTGGGAAAGAAAAGTAGGAAGACAAAACCTGAAGTTTCGTTATAAGATGAGATAAATATCTCCAAACACAATCATAATATTTCTTTGAATTTAGATTCCATTTTCAAATGGAAAAGATATGTAGCAAGAACTGAAATAACGGTTTTAACATGAAATGTACAGTTTACCTAAGTGGAGGCCTGTCAATTTTGCTTTTAATAATCTAGATGAAATGACAGACACTCATGAAATGACAAGAACTAGATCTATGACACCAATGATTCTGATGAAATCAAGGAAAAACTAGTAGATAGTTGAGCCCAACTTACATAAATCCCTGAAACAAGATACATTTTAGACGTGTTTTGCTTAATTTGGAAAAAGAATCATGTGTAGGATAAACTGGTGCAAAATGATTGGTCTGATTAAGTTAGCTGATATGTACATTTTTCTACTTGCAGCATTGATTTCAAGTCATAATCTTGAATATTTGTATTTTCTAACCAGAAGTTCCAGAAGTTTTCCTCTTCTGCATTGTTCATAAGCAATTTATTATTGTTACTCTTAAACTACTCACTTGTCACATTTTAATTCTGTTCTCTGACCAGAACGATCAAAATATCAAAGGAATTTATGAAATATGCATAACTATTGTTATCCATTTCTTTAGTAAATTTCTGAAAATACCTTTCAATGTGAATGTATGATTTGAACGTTTATAAACACTATTTTATTTTATCCAGGCAAAGCAAGTGTAGAAAAATTTCCAGATACCTCCCATGATTGTATTGCATTTTAATGAGGTTTTCAGTTTTATTTTGAATAAACTATACAGAAGCAGTCATGCAGTATACATTAGATTCTTATATCTTAAGCAATAAAGTGCACACAAAATTTTCTATTTCTTCCTATAAAACACTCAAGGCTTGAATTTCTGTTTCTTCCATCGTCATCTTATTAAGAAAATACTGCAAAGAGGAAAACAAACTACTCCTATCCGTTAATTTCCTCTTACCTAATGGGAGCTTTAAAAATGATGGAGCTTCCCTGAGGTACTGAACAGTGATGGTAACTTCATCGCCAGCATTTCGCAGTAGGTGCACCTGTCAGTGTGACAAATAACAGCCACTTTAAAGCAAAGAACCACCAGTCATGGAAAGCACATTACTCACAATGAAATCAACACCTCTGTTGATCTAGAATAAATTCAGTATGAACATTGCTGACTGGGAATGAATAACATCTTGAGAGTCAAGCCGCACCGACAACAGATGGGCCAGTGGAACAATTTGAATAAATAATTTGATGGGTAACCTGAAGCTGAACACAATTCCTGCAAACAAATGGATTTCATAAAACTGGAATATGGTCATGGGGAAACATGTTTATTTAGATATAATACCTTAATTATGTGTGTATGCACATAAACAGACACATAACTATGTATTAATACGTCATATATATCTAGACCTTAAGTCTTTGGTTTGATTTAGTTAGGTGATGCATTAATTAATATTTCCCTTTCAAATATAGTCTGGGCCTCTCATCACAAGAAGGATGTTGAGGCTGTGGAGCGAGTCCAGAGAAGAGCAACGAAACTAGTGAAGGGGCTGGAGAATAGGCCTTATGAGGAGTGGCTGAGAGAGCTGAGGGTGTTTAGCCTGGAGAAGAGGAGGCTGAGAGGAGACCTCATTGCTCTCTGCAGCTACCTGAAAGGAGGTTTGTAGAGAGGAGGGAGCTGGGCTCTTCTCCCAAGTGACAGGGGACAGGACAAGAGGCAATGGCCTCAAGCTCCACCAGGGGAGATTTAGGCTGGAGATTAGGAGGAAGTTTTTCACAGAAAGGGTCATTGGGCATTGGAATAGGCTGCCCAGGGAGGTGGTTGAGTCACCTTCCCTGGAGGTGTTTAAGGGACAGGTGGATGAGGTCTTGAGGTACTTGGTTTAGTGTTTGATAGGAATGGTTGGACTAGAAGATCCAATGGGTCCCTTCCAACCTGGTTGTTCTATGATCTTATGATTCTATGATTTAGTTAGATGATGCATTAAGGATATATTTCTCTTTCAAATATAGTCATGATTTTTGCAACTGTCTTCATTCTCTGACAGCATTTTCTAAGCAAAAGGGAATACATATGCTGACACATATGTCTATAAACATTAGCATTAAAACATCAGTATTCAATTAAATGCATGACACACTAACACATAAGGAGCTTTTTTAAATGCAGAACTTCAAATAACATCTGACAGGAGTGATTCCTACTGCAGGGCAGAGGTATTCCCCAGTTTCAAATTCACGATACTAAGGAAACTGGTATTGTGTTTGGTTTGCATGCAGCCTGCACAGAGGGTCTGCAGCCCTCATCCTATTCATGAGAAATCGATTCAAAGATGTGTGTCCTCTAATCTGAGCTTAACTGGAACAGGCCCATGTCAAGTAGGAAAGTCATCTACGGTAGCAAATTGATGCCTATAGATGTATTCACTGTCAAAAGTTGCTCTTGGAGGAAGCTGGTGCTTCAAACCACTATGTTAGCACAATGCTACATTGGTCAATATCCTGAGATGCACGATTGCCTCAAACTTTATAACTCTTCCTCTTGTGCACCAAAAGCAATGCTTACACCAGTTCAAATCTACATAATATCTAGCTTATATCTGCATATATCTACAAACGATCAAGCTTATCGCTGATGGATGTGAAAACCTGAAACAGGAGAAGAAATCATTTAAGCAGTCACAGAGGCTAAGAATATTAGGCTATAAAAATGTTCTGGAAAAGACTGAGCAAGAGAAGTGACCATAAATCCCCCCAAACTAACATGAAGTGAACATTTTCTGTATAAAGACACGTTCTGATTTGGTTGATTGAGCAGGCACATGAATCAACTATATAAAGATCTGTTGCTGAAACTGTTCGCTGCACCCATAAAATCCATATATTTAATAGACTTGTTGAGGAGGGTGTTCCTCCATCGTCCCCACCCATCTTTCAGGCTGTCAAGCAATGACTTCCATTGCTAAAAACCTGCAGTAGCACTACTGATCACAGAGCAGTCCCTGGGAGGGAATCATAATGTTTTGCACTCATTAAGTTCGGAAATCCAGCTCTGCAGGGGAGAGGTAAGAGCTCAATTAGGTCAGAGAAAGCATATGACAGGAAATCTAAACAGATTAAAGAGCTTGAGGAATGAGGGTCCAGAAGTAAAGGTAGAAGATGCATAAGAGAAAGAGATTAAAGAAAAAAAAAAATAGAATATCAAGAAAAGTGTCTGGAGCTAAAGCAACTTTCCTAGAGAGGACTTGCACTTCTTTACAAATTCTTCCTTCCTTCCTAGTGGACAGAATCCTCCCTCTCCCAGGGTCCCATTTCTCTGCTCTTCTTGTTCTTTACTCATTTTTACTTTCATCTCACAGGCTCAATCCATATTTAAATTATTTACTACCAAATACAGAACAGTTTATGCTACCTACTCATCCCCAATACTCTGCTATGAGGTGTTCTACTCGAGTCAATGATTTTGTGGACAACTGATTGCAATAGAACCTGTGGTCTCATTGTGGAAAAAAACACAATGAAAAAAACCCCAAAACCACTATGATTATCAATCTCTGACCAAACTGTCTCAGGATGATCAGAATAGGAATACCCAGGAACTGAAGCACAATAAAATTAGAATTCTTCTTTAGTGTCATATGAGACTGACAGAGCAGCAAAGCAAACCAGTGTGTGTTGAGTTCTAATATATAAGAACAATCCTGAAATCCTCTTCCCTTTATTTCCTGCACTGTTTTAGACATTCTAAGAACTGAAGAAGATTGGTAGCTCTGCTACTCCTGCTCTGCTGTTACAAAGACAGCTCTTCCCTTTATCTGTAGACAATTATAAATATATATGAGACAGATATAAGTAGAAGTCTTATATAAATAAAGCCCCATTTTATATATATTAAAACATACTAATATATGCACACATATGCAAAACTTTTAGTGACAATCCAGCATTCACGTTACTCTGAAATATTTTCTAAATTCTGCAGTAACTGCATACTTTGTTCTAGATTTAACATCTGATTTGAATATTCTAAGTTTCTACATCACCTTTAAGCACCAGTTCAGGATTATCTTTAAGTGATAGTAGTTTAAACTTAATTTAACATTTAAAATTTAAATGTTAAGTTTAAAATTTAAACTTAATTTTCACACAGAGGGTCATTGGGCATTGGAACAGGCTGTCCAGGGAGGTGGTTGAGTCACCTTCCCTGGAGGTGTTTAAGGCACGGGTGGATGAGGTATTGAGGGACTTGGTTTAGTGTTAGATAGGAATGGTTGGACTAGAAGATCCGATGGGTCCCTTCCAACCTGGTTGTTCTGTGATTAATTAAACCGAACTAAACAAGAACAGAATTAATATATTAAAATAACATGGTATTTTGTGGATTCAGACCAGCAGCTTGGCACAAAAAAAGCCTAGAAACTCATGAAGCCTGTGTCAACTCATTTAGATCTATCATTATGTGGTATTTGGCTGTACCATCGAAACTGAAAAATGAATATTCCCAATATGTCCATGATTAGCTGAATAGGAGTTAAAAATAGCACATATCTTGTAGACATTCACTATTATTGTGCCATAAATACCTGTGCTACATATATACGCACCTACACACACATTGCTGAGAAGAGACCTCATTGCTCTCTGCAACTACCTGACGGGAGGTTGTGGAGAGGAGGGAGCTGGGCTCTTCTCCCAAGTGACAGGGGACAGGACAAGAGGGAATGGCTCAAGCACCGCAAGGGGAGGTTCAGGCTCAACATTGAGAAAAAAATTTTCACAGAAAGGGTTGTTGGGCACTGCCAAAGGCTGCCCAGGGAAGGGGTTGAATCACCTTCCCTAGAGGGGTTTAAGGTGCTCATGGACGGGGTGCTAAGGGACATGGTTTAGTGTTTGATAGGAATGGTTGGACTCAATGATCTGGTGGATCTCTTCCAACCTGGTTGTTTTATGATTCTATGATAATTATTGCATTAAAGCCGTGGTTTTATTTTCCAACCCGCAAATCTTTTACTTCTCATTTTCCTTTCCTCTTTCCCTGGGAGGAAGGGAAATGGGAGCACAACTGCTTGGTTTTAGCTACCAGAATTGGCCAGACCAGGGTTAAATCATGACTGGGTCACATTGGACCATATGTGAAAACACAGTTCAGACATATAGACCAAAATTTATATGTATTTCATATACCTGCATTATCTATATATAAACTAATCTACAGATGAAAAATGTCTATGCTCAAAATTGAAGACACTTGGTGTATACTTGAACGTATCTAAATTAGACTGCAGTCACTTTTTGGTCTCCAGGTGATGAATTTGTCTTTCCAAACTTCATTAATACCCACATTAGGCCTTGAAATGAATTGATGTTTTTCTATCTCTGCCACATTAACTAATGACTTTGCACTATTTATGCTAAACTACATTGCATCAGAGACTTCACCGTTACTAAAAACAAATTTAAATGTGAGCAAAATATTTATAAAAGGTAGCAAATCAAGTTCTTTTGCCATTCTGTTCTGATAGAACCTCTGAATCTTGGAGTCATTAAAGAATAAAGTTTAAACAGACATATTTGTAGAAGTGTATGTATAAAGTTAACAAATAATGAACTACTTTATTATCTTAAAGAGAAAGTACTTAATTACAAAACTGCATGTAACCACTTGAGAAAGATGTGCCTCACTTCATAATTTGGTGCATAATCAGGTACTGAATAGTATTATAATTAAAAAAAATAATAAGCTATTTAAATTCCTGATCCTTACATAAAAGTCCCAGAAGTGGGAAGGTGTTTGGTTAGATGCTTGGGAAAAAAAAAAACCTAAATCCAAGCTCAGGTCAAGTACAGATAGCTGCAAAAAATTCAACACATGTATATCCTGTAGGCAGTGACATCTGTAGCACATAGGAAGGTAACAAATGATCTGATTTGATTAGAAGGACAATGCATGTTACATCCAGCCAGGGTGCAACAGTGCCAAAAAAGTGATGATGTAATTCCCTTCCAAGAAAAAGTGTCAGAAAGTCAGTACCAGGATACTAGGAAAGCCTGGAGAAGAGGAGGCTGAGAGGAGACCTTATTGCTCTCTATAACTACCTGAAAGGAGGTTGTGGAGAGGAGGGAACTGGGCTCTTCTCCCAAGTGACAGGGGACAGGACAAGAGGAAATGGCCTCAAGCTCCACCAGGGGAGGTTCAGGCTGGACATTAAGAAAAAAAAAAATCACAGAAAAGGTCATTAGGGCAGTGGGACAGGATACCCAGGCAGGTGGTTGATTCACCTTCCCTGGAGGGGTTTAAGGGACGGGTGGACAAGGTGCTGAGGGGCATGGTTTAGTGTTTGATAGGAATGATTGGACTCTATGATCTGGTAGGTCTCTTCCAACCTGGTTGTTCTATGATTCTATGAAATCAAAATTTGCTAGAAATACAAGATCCTGTCACCAAATGCCGTTTTATCTTGTGACAGTATCTTAGTTGTCATTGTGTTGTAAATGTATCAGTAACTCTGATTTTAGCTTACAATCACTGTAGCACAACCAGTATTTTGTAAAGTCCAAGAGATCATTTCAAAACCAAAAGATTAATAGTATAATCATATTCTTTTACTGAAACGTGTAATGGGAAGAAATACAACTCAGAATTAATACTGAGAATTCGCTTTCTTATTTACAATTAGTTTTTTATAAAAGCCACAAATGTAAACTACTTTAAGTGTTTGACTCTGGAATGACAAGGAAAAAATTCAACTTCCTAATAATAACAGGGAAGGTTAACATAATATAAACATTGCGTTACTTGAAATTTCACAGCCTAAGAATTATATTTCCTCTCAATCAAGCAAAGAATGTTCATAGTAAGTATTTATATTTATATTTATATTTATATTTATATTTATATTTATATTTATATTTATATTTATATTTATCAAGAGATGAGAGGAGACAGCATGACAGACACACTGTCTAATATACTTTTGGAAGATCTGAGTCTATGAAGATAAACAAAAGATAAAAAGATAAATTCAACCCCAAACCACTATGGAACAAAACAAAACACCAGATTAGAAACTGCTGCAGAGCATGAAATTTGATTTTTATTTTGAATGATATTCTGAAAAGGAAAGAATTCTAGTACTAATGTTTTGGTTTGAAACTGCCAAAGAGTAATAACTTAAGACATCCCTACTGTATTCTGCTCTTCTGGAGCTATTATACTTTATATTCTTCGGTAGTATCTGAAGAGGTGGTCGTATCAAACCACACACAGACTAAGAAAAAAGAAAAATGCAGTTCAGTGCTTATGAGAAGTTACTAGCAGTATAGAAGGTCATTAACTCAAGCACTGTTATATTGTGCTGAAGCTTTTACACAAGTCCAAAAAGACCAATCCAGCAACTTTGGAGTAACGTTTACTGTTGCAGCTGTTTACTTATGTAATATTAATATAAAGAAGAATTGAAAAAGTGTTTGTTTCTTTTAAAACAGTTGTTTAAACACACTTACTGTATCTAACTGTGTGTGTACATGCACTTACTTTTGTGCTCGTATGTGTGAAGGAGAAAAGGGCATCAAAGGAAATGCTTGATTTTCGGGCTGGCTCTAATTTGTAGATTTTGCATATCTCTAAGTGCATTCATCAAGACAGGCATTGTTATGCTTCTGTTTTTCACATCTATTTCTCAAGAACAGAACAGAGAAAATGTTAAAAACATAAAATAGAAGCTGCTAGATCTCGTCTAGCTAACTACAGTCCAGAGCCTGCAGAGTGAAATATGAGCCATATTTTACAAAAACCAAATGATCTTTGTTGTTTCCCATTTTTACTGTCAACATCCATTTTAGGGAAATGCCAACTCAGGCAGGCAAATCAATGGCACAAATCACAGCTGATGTGCATTCTTATTAAATTCCGGTGCCTTGTGTTCACTGTGGCTTGCTCTAAACCTTCAAACATACCTGATTACTTATATTCACGCTGCTCGGAGATTTAGATGGGGGTTTGGCTGCTTGATTCAAGTTCTGTCTCATTACAGATAAGAAACGTAGCAGCAATTAAAACTGCAAAGGAACGTGCCTTTGATGAATGATTTTACCCATATGGCCCTCTGGCTCAGTTCTAATCCAAGAGTGGAAGTGATATGATTTAACTTTAGCCGTTTAAATGATTCAAGTCTAAAGTAGCTGTCAATACTTTTTTCTAGAAATCAGTAAAGATCTTAGGGTAAAAACGAATCAGCACCTACAGGTGTCTGCCTCTAAATAAGGACAGTCTGGATGATAACCTTATACTTCAAACATCTGAATTCAGATGAAATTAATCCCATCTCGCATCTATAGATGAAAATTTAAGATCAAACACCTTAACTCAGACTAAAATCTGAAGCATAAATCCAGAAGTAAAAGGAAGTGAATCTCCTGATGAATGCCTCATCTTGAAGTGCACATTTTTCACAACTAAAACACTTGAAATTCACACATTCAGTCTTGGATGTGACAGGTATCTAGGTGGAAGATTATGTACAAGCCTGCAATGCAGCAGGTAAACAACCAAGAAGTAATAAAACATATGAAGATAATTAGATCACAGCATCTAATAGTAAAAACACGCAAATAAATCTGGAAAATTAAAAGCTTAAAAAAATTCTTAACCCCTCACAATGAAAATGAAAAATAGTACAGAAGGAGTATTTTCTTCACCATGAGGGTGGTGAGGACCTGGCCCAAGTTTCCCAGGGATGATGTACTGCCCCATCCCTGGAGGTGTTCAAGTCCAGGTTGGATGGGGCTTAGGCACCTGATCCAGTGGGAGGTGTCCCTGCCCTTAGCAGGGGGAGAAGAATTGGACAGTCTTTAAGGTCCCTTCAAACTCAAACTATTCTATGATTCTATAATTATATTAAATTCAGGTTAGTCTCAACTGCTAGCAACATGATATAATTTAAAAGAGTTCAGACCCATAGAACACATAATTTTAGAATAAGCAATATGTTTTGTTGCTCATCTACTGTTACACATGACTCGTAAAAAGAAAGCATTTTATCAGGTATCAGGAAATCACAGCAGACAGAAAAGGCCTCATTACAAGAAAACAAATATTCAGTTCTTAGATTAAAACTTGATTAAATCATTACTGACATATCTGGCATGTAAGCAAGACAGTTGATAGGATAAAACTGAAAGTGCCACTTTCAGTTCAAATAGACTCACACATATTTCACTAAACATGACTGGAAATGTGTATGTTTAAGCAGAATTTGCAGAAAGGTAACAGGGGACAGGACAAGTGGAAATAGCCTCAAGCTCCACCAGGGGAGGTTTAGGTTGAACATTAGGAAAAAATTTTTTCACAGAAAGGGTCATTGGAAACTGGAACACGTTGCCCAGGGAGGTGGTTGAGTCACCTTCCCTGGAGGTGTTTAAGGGACGGGTGGACGAGGTCCTGACGGACAGGGTTTAATGTTTGATAGGAATGGTTGGACTCGATGATCCGGTGGGTCTCTTCCAAGCTGGTTGTTCTATGATTCTATGATTTGTATCCCAGGCCTTCTCAAGCAAACAAATTTGGGCAGTCTAATCCTCCAGGTGTATATTCTTCAACTATATCTGAAAATCTTTCTAGGTGATAGTTAAATGATGTGTTTATAAAAACTTCAATTGCACTCTCTTAATGTCTAAAATGTGCTGCATTTTGTGTCCATAGCTTAACAAAGACTTCAATTCTTCCACAGCTCCTTTGTGCCAGGTAGCTGAATTCTTCCATCAGTTTTAATTATAATAGTTCTGCTTTTGTGCTCAAAGATTATGGACATTGTAAAAACTCATAATACCAGAGTTCTTGCTGTTTCGCTTACCTGGGGAATTAAACCGTTGTGAAATAGATGGGAGCAAAATAGTAGTACTGAAACCTGAACTACTTAATCGCGAATACTTTCTTAACATGCTTAGAGCTTGAAAGAAAGTTGATTTCCACAAGGAAAATCACAGAAATGATGTAATTTTTTAAGTATGCACTTAACACATAATTATTCCATCTTTTTAAATCTTTCTCTGAAATTTTGTTACATCTTACAAAAGCACCGTAAAGGTGCAAGAAGGTCCAAATTTAAATGGCAAAGATGTGTTTTAAAGCATACAAGTTTTATCATTTGCATGGAAAAGACACTGGAGACCAAAAGTATAGTGTATCTTGCTTCTTTATGAGGAACGGTGCCAGATGCATTCAGTGAATTGTACATCCCACAGAATTTCAGTTATACTGTAATTTGCTGAGTTTATGTGCTAGGATATAGAATACATATGGAAAATTAGCACCCGGAGAAATGAAATTAAACTCAGATCCTTTTCACCTGAGCGAGGTGAAAACAACTTTTTAACCATTTGTCTCACTGTCATTATTATGGGGCTGGTGTTCCACCATGACCAAATCCCCCTAAAAACAGTTTAAAAAAATCTATAAAGAAAAGAACAGGAAAACTATGAACAGTAGTACTTCCCACTGCATTGTAATGTCACAAATTAATATTGTATTACTTCTTTCAGTTCCTGCTTCAGCTCTTTGATGCATACAGCTGTTCTGCAGCAATCTACTCCCCATAACAGGTATTTGCTGTCCATGTAATAAATGACTAAAATATTCTTTGGGGAATGACTGAGGCAAAACCAAAGGAACTGTGTGAGAACTGCCAAGAAAAAGTAAAGAAAATAAAATGTTCAGAAGCTTTGTATTATATTTTTCACAGAATCATAGAATTGCTTGGTTGTTAAAGACCTTCGAGACCATCCATACCTGTTCACTATTAAATCAAATCCCTAAGCACTTCGTCTCCCTATGTTTTAAATGCCTCCAGGGGTGAGGACTCAACCACTTCCTTGGGCAGTCTCTGCCAGTGCCCAACAATCCTTTAGGTGAAGAATTTTTTCCTAATGTCTAATCTGAACCTGCCCTGGTATTACTTGAGGCTACTTCCTCTTTTCCTACAGCCTGTTACTTGGGAGAAATCTCTCTAGTCCTAAAAATATATTAAAATGATTTATCTTATTCAATGTTTAATGCTTAAAGAGGTTCTTCGTGAAAAATTACTTATAGAAATGTTACAGTTTCTAATAAAATTGCATATGAAAACTGCATTGTGTTTGAAAGTGACTTGCCAGCTTTGGCTGATCCCAAATAAAAATTTCCTTATAATGGGGAATAAAGCAATCAGAGCCTGAGATCATTTCAGCAATCTCAACCTCAATATTATTTAGGCCCGATAGATTCTACCCATGGGCTGGACTAGATAAAAATCTTATGTGAGTCATAGAATCATAGAACAACCAGGTTGGAAGAGACCCATCGGATCATCGAGTCCGACCGTTCCTATCAAACACTAACCATGTCCCTCAGCACTTCATCCACCCGTCCCTTAAACATCTCCAGGGATGGTGAATCAACCACCTCCCTGGGCAGCCTATTCCAATGCCCAATGACCCTCTGTGTGAAAAACTTCCTCCTAATCTCTAGCCTAAATCTCCCCTGGCGGAGCTTGAGGTCATTCCCTCTCATCCTGTTCCCTGTCACTTGGGGGAAGAGCCCAGCTCCCTCCTCTCCACAACCTCCTTTCACGTAGTTGTTGAGAGCAATGAGGTCTCCCCTCAGCCTCCTCTTCTCCAAGATAAACACCCCCAGCTCTCTCATCCATTCCTTGGAAGGCCTGTTCTCCAACCCCTTCACCAGCTTTGTTGCTCTTCTCTGGACTTGCTCCAGAGCCTCAACACCCTTCTTGTGGTGAGGGGCCTAGAACCGAACACAGGATTCAAGGAGCGGTCTCACCAGTGTCGAGTACGGAGGGAGAAGAACCTCCCTCAAGATACAAGTCAAGATACAAGTCCCCAGTTCCATGCCTCAAGTTCTTCAGATAAAGAAATAATTGAAACAGCAACACATTGTAAAGAAAATACACCTAAACACAAAGTAAAGAAATTATATTTCATACACAAAATCTAGTCACAGAAAAGTTAATAGGCAAAAACCTCGATATTTCTTTTCCAACGTCCAGTGATGTTGCAGGTCAGTGCCAGAAATCAGCTCAAGAAATTACTCAAGATGAGGTTGGATGGGGCTCTGAGCAACCTGATCCAGTGGGAGGTGTCCCTTACCCATGGCAGAGTGGGTTGGACTACATGATTATTAAGGCCCCTTTCAACCCAAAACTCTCTGATTCTAACCAACCTGAAAAATTCTGTTTTATCAGTAAATAGTCACCTTATATTTCATCTCCCTTTGCAGTTTATTGTGTATGTTTTGAAGCTCCAGCCAAATGGCTATAGGGCAGCATCCCTTCATTGTGAATTTGATGCGAATTAGTTTTCACCTCTGCTTTTCCCTCTCTCCCCCCTCAGGAAAACCGACTGTTCGTTTTGTGTTGCACGGGTTGATAACCTGATTAACCACCACGGAAACGAAATTATTTTTTCTCTCAGATGAGCAATACAGAAACTATATAAACCTCTGAATTAACATTTTCTGTATTCACAGTCTCTCCACACCAATGCATTATTTCTAAAAATAAACTTATTTTTTTCAAGGAAAATAATTTATTTTCGATTTTATATGGTTTATTTTACTACCTATTGTAAAAGTAGGATTTTCCTCAGTCATGATTTTGAGTTATTTATGCTTCTGCCCATACCATTAGCCAGAACTGAGGTGAGATGATTTTAGAATTGTGGAGAGAAGCAAATTCTAGTAAACAGAAGGGAAAACAAGGAAGACCAGTTTGTTGTGAAATTGTTGCTGAGAGAGCAGCTAGTTTTTAACCTTGTTGGAAGTTCAAGGGTCAAGAAAATGAACCACATATTTAGTGCAATCAGGACTGTATTAGAGGCTACAATGATTATCAGGGGGTTGGGGCACAGACTGAGAAAGTTGGGTTTGTTCAGGCTAGAAAAGAGAAGTCTCCAAGGAGAACTTATAGTGACCTTCCAGTACCTGAAGAGGGCTAAAGGAAAGCTGTGGAGGGACTGTTTACAAGAGCATGGAAAGATAAGACAGGGGCAACGGTTTTAATTTGGAGAGGATAATACTTAGACTAGACGTCAGAAAGAATTTTTTCACCATGAGTGTGGTGAGACACTGGAACAGGATCCCAGGCAAGCTGTGGCTGCCCCATCCCTGGAGCTGTTCAAGGACAGGTTGGATGGGCCTTGAGCAGCCTGATCTAGGTTACTCAATAACCTTTGATAGGCTCACACTGATTAAATCATAGAATCATAGAACAACCAGGTTGGAAGGGACCCATCAGATCATCGAGTCCGACCATTCCTATCAAACACTAAACCATGTCCCTCAGCACCTCATCTACCCGTCCCTTAAACATCTCCAGGGAAGGTGAATCAACCACCTCCCTGGGCAGCCTGTTCCAATGCCCAATGAGACCTTCTGTGAAAAACTTCCTCCTAATGTCCAGCCTAAATCTCCCCTGGTGGAGCTTGAGGCCATTCCCTCTTGTCCTGTCCCCTGTCACTTGGGAGAAGAGCTCAGCTCCCTCCTCTCCACAACCTCCCTTCAGGTAGTTGCAGAGAGTAATGAGGTCTCCTCTCAGCCTCCTCTTCTCCAGGCTAAACAACCCCAGCTCTCTCAGACGTTCCTCATAAGACCTGTTCTCCAGCCCCTTCACCAGCTCTATTGCTCTTCTCTGGACTCGCTCCAGAGCCTCAACATCCTTCTTGTGGTGAGGGGCCCAGATCTGAACACAAGATTCAAGGAGCGACCTCACCAGTGCTGAGTCCAGAGGGAGAAGAACCTCCTTGGACCTGCTGGTCACACCATTTCTGATACAAGTCAGGATGCCTTTGGCCTTCTTGGCCACCTGGGCACACTGCTGGCTCATGTTCAGTCGGCATAAATAGTTTGCATGACATTAACAATGTTCAGTGCAGAGTGCAACACACTGTGAACTGGGACCACCCAAGTCTCATTGCTTTTCAAAGAGTTGCTGCGATGCCTCTCACCTAACTTGACTGATACAGTTAGAAAAGAGGGGACTATCTACAGAGACAAAACATGCAGGTATCATTTCCTACAATTTAAGTGAGTCCTCCATCCTTAACGTCTTGCTTTCTGGACAAGTACCCCAATTCTCTAAGCTCCTATATTATAACAACTTAATGCATTGTAACGCTACCTTCTTCAGTGATGTTTCTAGGTGTCCAAACCTAGAAATATTATTTAAAAGTCAAAGCTGATGGTTTATATGTTCTCTGAATGCTAAATGGAACTTATCAGTGGGATTCCTTATTTTGCATACTTTAAAAACCTTACATATAATGTAAGTCATTTTTTCAAGCAAACATTATTGCAGTGCTAGATCCCTGCCATGCCAAAAAATTAAATAACCTCTACTGTCATTGAATAAAAAGGTGTAGGGATACATGGACCTTCAAAAGGGTACACTGAAAGTCTCATTTTTTTAAAAGACATTAAACAGATCACTCAGACTTATCCCTAAGCTGAACATAAATTTCAATTTAGAAGTTTATGTTTCGCATTTGTGTGCAAGTGCACAGGCTGTGAGTGTATATAATCTACCTACTCAGGTAGTTGTAGAGAGCAATGAGGTCTCCCCTCAGCCTCCTCTTCTCCAGGCTAAACAACCCCAGCCCCCTCAGCTGCTCCTCATAAGATTTGTTCTTCAGCCCCTTCCCCAGCTCCGTTCCTGTCCTCTGGATGTGCTTCAGCACATCAATGTCCTTCTTGTAGTGAGTGGCCCAAAACTGAACGCAGTATTCGAGGAGCGGTCTCACCAGTGCTGAGCTTCAGGTCGTTATATGAAACCAACTTTTTTAAAAATTTCTTTTCAATTGCAGCCCCACACCCTCATATAAAAATTAGGACAGTTCCAATTTGGATGAGAAATCTCAGTAATTATTTCATAATATTTCAATGTTATAATTTTGATAAATTAGAAAAAAAAAACATATTTTATTCTCTCAGGAACGTTGACCACCACAGAATCACAGAATCACCAGGTTGGAAGAGACCCACCAGAGCATCGAGTCCAACCATTCCCACCAGTCTCTAAACCATGTCCCTCAGTACCTCCTACACACATGCCTTAAACACCTCCAGGGAAGGTGAATCAACCACCTCCCTGGGCAGCCTCTGCCAGTGCCCAACTACCCTTTCTGTGAAGAATTTTTTCCTAATGTCGAGCCTGAACCTCCTCTGGTGGAGTTTGAGGCCATTCCCTCTTGTCCCGTCCCCTGTCCCTTGGGAGAAGAGCCCAGCACCTCCTCTCCACAACCTCCCTTCAGGTAGTTGTAGAGAGCAATGAGGTCTCCCCTCAACCTCCTTTTCTCCAGGCTAAAAACCCCCATGTCTCAATAGCTTACCTCATCTCAAATCTGATAGAATCATCCCCTTTCTCTACCACCTGACCCATTTATCCAGTCTCACTCTGGTTAAGATAGTGATTTGTGGTAATGAAAAAGTCTATTTGTGGATCTGTCTCCTGGTCCCACTGAGACTTCTCTTCATTCTGGAGCTCCACTCAGCCATATGGACTACAGCTGTTCCAGTACATTTTGTTTAATGCTTCTATTGAAATCCCATACAAAGGGCAAAAAGAATCATTATGCTGCGTTACACTGACACTTCTGGAGTGCTTTCTTTGGTACCAGGAAGCAATCCTTAAGGGATGTAACTTCGCTATTTTGTGGGAAATAACTTTCAGGAAGTTTTGTATGTGCAGTAATAATCCAAGCAGCAGGAGGGCAGTTCACCAATTCACGATAGACCTGACACTGTGCTTGACTGAGATTGTCCGTAATTACTCTAGAGATTCTGCCTGATGGCATTAATCAACACCAAGAAAGGGACCGCGAGATCATACAGCTACATTTATCTTGACCTACAGAGCTCACCTCCAAGTAATGAAAGCAAGTTTAGTCTCTTTGCCCACCTAATTTCTGCCTTGCTGATAAGACTGTCAAAGCCCATGTCACTTAGGGTTGCTACAGATGCTCTTCTGAGATAGAGTTGTCAGTGAATCAGTTGATAACTACCAATAAACAGAAAACAGGGGAAAACAAGTTTTTTTTTTTTTTTTCCTACACTGCTTTGCACTGCGGACTGGAAAAGCACTGCACAGGGAGTGAACGTGAACTGGCATTATCTGCATACAGTCAGCCTGAGAAATGAAATAAAGCAGTTAAAAACCTAAGCACTATTCATTAAATTATTTTGTTTCAGTGTAAACTGAGTATTTTGTTAAACTGTATTTCCAACTGCAAAAAATACCTCAATGACAAAAAGAGAGAGAGAAAAAAACATTTAGGATGCGCTTCTGCTTTTCTTCAACTCAGTAAGAAGGGCAAGTTCCCACTGCATTTTCAAATGGAATCATAGAGTCATAGAATCATAGAACAACCGCTTTGGAAGAGACCCATCAGATCACAGAGTCCAACCATTCCTATCAAACACTAAACCATGTCCCTCAGGACCTCATCTACCCATCCCTTAGACACCTCCAGGGAAGGTGAGTCAACCACCTCCCTGGGCAGCCTATTCCAATGCCCAATGACCCTTTCCGTGAAAAACTTTCTCCTAATCTCTAGCCTAAATCTTCCCTGGCAGAGCTTGAGGCCATTCCCTCTTGTCCTGTCCCCTGTCACTTGGGAAATGAAATTCAACAACAGTTTCATAATTGGAAGGTGAGGCAAGAAGTCTTAGAGTAATACCTTGAAGATATTAAACTTTAACCTATCCATTCTCAAACTGTTATTCATCACTGCTGTGGGGGCAGCAACCTCTCAGGGCTATTTGTATAGAATTGTTGGAAGTGATGTATAGGAACAGGATGGGGCCAAGGTATCAGTGGCTCAGGTGAAAACAGACTGTAGGCAGCACAGGGAACAGATGCTATGAAACATGTTATTACCATTCAGATACACCTACTCAAGAGCTTCCATTTGTGCTCAAGAGCACTGATTTGCCTCAGTGGCTTCCAAAATCAACAGGTTCCCAGTCATCTCTCATCCTCTGTGCTTTTCAATGCATTATTCTGAGTGTTGCCATGGAGGTGATTCTCCAGCTGGGGTCAAGTTTGAAGCGGAGGGGAAAGTGGAAGTAATGATGCCAGATTGCTGTTTTAAGATAGTCACCTTAAGCCCACTGGAGAACATACGATGGCAAAAATATCCGGGAAATTTTTGAATATTCTGGAACTTCTGGCCTACCTCTCGTTAAAACACCAATAAGTAAGAGTAACAATTGATGTATTTATATATTTTTTTATTTTTTATTAGAGGTTCAGAAGCAAGTATCTAAGGACTGAAAATGCTAAAGAAGTAGGGTTCTTTTAAGGAAGAAAGTGAATCATAGAATCACCAGGTTGGAAGAGACCCACCAGATCATCGAGTCCAATCATTCCTACCAATCTTTAAACCATGTCCCTCAGTACCTCATCCACCCACACCTTAAACACCTCCAGGGAAGGCAAGTCAACCACCTCCCTGGGCAGCCTCTGCCAGTGTGTAATGACCCTTTCTGTGAAGAACTCCCCTGTCTCTTGGGAGAAGAGCCCAGTTCCCTCCTCTCCACAACCTCCTTTCAGGTAGTTGGAGAAAGCAATGAGGTCTCCTCTCAGCCTCTTCTTCTCCAGAATAAACACCCCCAGCTCTCTCAGTCGTTCCTGATAAGGCCTGTTCTCCAGACCTCTCATTAAATTAGGTCATGTTACTTTCCAAAGTAAATAACCATGTTCCTTTATGCATTTCCCATCAGGAATCCCCAGGTTCCCACAGAAATACACATTAAAAAAAAAAAAGTAGCAAAACATTAATTAGATTTTCCATTTTTCAGTGCATGCAAGGATAAGAAGGCAACGAGAATCAAAGTTTTTAAATGCCCTATCAGGATCGTGACATTCACCTCATGTGTTTTTAAGTGCTGTTATTACAGTAGGTTAAATCAGATTATCTGCTAAACTGGTTCAATCCTTGTTCCCGCAGTGATAAGAAGGTGGGAATTTTATTAACATTTAAATGCTCCACAGCAGCCGGTGAACCCTTTAGGAGCACCAGCAATCCTAGTGGATCAGGGACTATGTAAAAGGCATAATCCATAAAGACTGTATATGCGCACACAGAGACATTATATGTGCATACACATACATTATATATACATTTTAATATAGAGAAGATTATTCAATTTATCTGCAACTCCTGAACGACTAATTGTGATCACAAAAGGATATTTCGATACCTATAGCAGGAGGATGAAAAAGGCAACCAAGTTTTTGGTACTTTCACCATTCATTCTTAATCGCTAAAAGGCCTCTTAACTTTTTGTGTCCCATTGAATTTTCATGGCAAGCAGCCCAGCATACAGTTTGCAGAGGAAAATAAAAAAGAAAAGATTGTGTGTTCATCGATACATCTGATATAGTTCCTGTTTTAGGAAGAGCAGCTGCATCCTGACAAACAGAACAGAGGTATCCTACCAGGATTTTGCTTTTTTTTTTGCCTTGTTTAGTGCTTTCAAATACTTATTTTATCTAAGGGACGTAGAAACTGTAAGAAATAATGATGAAAATTCAGCTTTGGAACGGCACCTGTGTGCTACAAGTGCACGTATCTTACTATCAAGAAGAGCACAGTAAGAGCGGAGAAACTATAATGAATGCTAACAGTTAAAATTAAGGTTTTAATTACCACATATATAACAAATCTGTCTATAACACCACGTCTTTATAGTAAAATAGAAGAAATTCCTGGAGCAAGGCTGGAGACAGAACAATTACGGACACAGGATATACTATACACCTTTAAAAAAAATCAAAGTGTCATGACTTACCACTTCTTCATGGGTAGCACTTTCTACATTTATACCATTAACCTAAAACCAGGGAGAAAATGATTTGCAATGTGAAAGTTGGTTAAGGAAATTAACATAAAAACAAGTATGAAACAAACATCTGTGGAAAAAAAGTGAATGATTACTGACCTGTATTATGGCATCTCCTATAAATAACATTCCTGTTTGGTCAGCTGTGGGATTGCAGAAGGAATACATTTTAATTGGAATTAGTAGTGAAAAATAACGCTATATTCTTTTTTCAGCAACTGGGTTACCACACTCTTAACCTTCATTTCAAACCGATTTGCCTCTGGAAATATCAATGGCTCAGCAACCAGTATTCATCCTACAAAAACAAAGATGTTCCTAGCATTTTTGAACAAATTAAAAGAGTTACTTCCCATGCACAAAGAACTTCATTAAATATAGAATACAAATGTCATTTCTCGCTAATGAAGGATTTCATTAAATTGGGTGGAAAGTGCGAGTCACACTTCTCATTCTTCTTCCATGAAAGGGAAATGGGAATTTCTGAAACTACATCACAATTCTTTTCCCCTGAACAATTTTACAGGGACTGCTATAATTGATGAGGTTGTGCCTAGAATTTAATACAATCTTTAACATGAATTTTTAGTTAGCTTTGTTTCTGGGAAAAAACCCAAAATACATTATTCTACTTTGTAATTCAAATGTTTCCTGCCTCACAGAGTTAATGGGAATAATGGAATGAAAATACAAACAGTTTTAACAGACACAATGAATTTTTTGTGGTGCATTTTCTCAGTTTTAATTTTTTTTTAACTTTATAGTGGAATTTGAACATGTTTATCTCTTAGAATTTATTAGTTAATTGAAAGTAAGGCTCTGAACCTGTAAAGACAGATATGGTTAAATAAGGCATATTATTCTTATATACGACCTTACAAGGTCACATCCTGAGGCTTTGAAAAATGCAAAAAAAAATGTTAACAAAGAGAGTATTTTAAGAGATGGAAATCGAGGTGAAAAAGAAAACAAACCACCTGCACAGAGTATTCTTACCAGTTCTGCGACATAGCTTTTGTCACTACAAATGTACCTTTGGTACGAAATAGCTTTTTTAATTTTAATTTTATCTTACTAATAGATTTTTCATCACTCCTTTGAAAGATAAAAAATAACAGTTCCTTAGTCATACTTTTATCTGTACTTAGGAATGATTTTAAATATCATGCTACAAGTTGTCTTGAAGGTCTTTATACCACCTCTTACCATGCTTTGTACTCTAAAACACGCACACGATTTGTAATAGTTGGTACAGAAGAGAGGTATCTACGTACAGAAATGCTACTGAATCATAGAATCATAGAACAACCAGGTTGGAAGAGACCCATAGGATCATTGAGTCCAACCATTCCTATCAAACACTAAACCATGTCCCTCAGCACCTCGTCTACCCGTCCCTTAAACACCTCCAGGGAGTGTGAATCAACCACCTCCCTGGGCAGCCTCTTCCAATGCCCAATGACCCTTT
The DNA here is from genome assembly GCA_033558105.1 of Coccyzus lansbergi. Classification (NCBI taxonomy): domain Eukaryota; kingdom Metazoa; phylum Chordata; class Aves; order Cuculiformes; family Coccyzidae; genus Coccyzus; species Coccyzus lansbergi. Next base: position 1,276,723 of record JAUMJK010000508.1, read on the forward strand.
CAGTGAAAAACCTCCTCCTAATCTCTAGCCTAAATTTCCCCTGGCAGAGCTTGAGGTCATCCCCTCTCGTCCTGTCCTTTGTCACTTGGGAAAATAAAGCAGTTCAAACTCATCGTGAAGTGATGCAAAGTATCCTGTCTTGAGTACGTAAATTGCTAGAAGTGCTGAACATTACACTGGGCACCTCAAAACCATACTTCGGTTCGAGACATCAGTAATTCATATATCAATAGTGAAAAACATGAATAACTTTTAATTCAATGCTTAAGTTAGGGCTATTGGACTGCCTAAGGAAAGCGAGAAGATACTTGAATTAGAGAGGGAAGGAAGATGCTGTGTTTGAAATTTCAGTTCTGAGAAACTAAAAAACGATAAAGGCAAAGGGTGCACATCTTGCCCACTGTGTTGGAAAAGACCCATCAGATCATCGAGTCCAACTATTCCTATCATTGGCCATGAGGTTTAACACGGCCAAATGCCGGGTCCTGCACTTGGGGCACTACAACCCTATGCAGAACTACAGACTGGGAGAAGTCTGGCTGGAAAACTGCCAGGAGAGGGACCTGGGGGTGTTGGTCGACAGCCGACTGAACATGAGCCAGCAGTGTGCCCAGGTGGCCAAGAAGGCCAATGGTATCCTGGCTTGTATCAGAAGTGGTGTGACCAGCAGGTCCAGGGAGGTGATTCTCCCTCTGTACTCAGCACTGGTGAGGCCGCTCCTTGAATATTGTGTCCAGTTCTGGGCCCCTCAGCACAAGAAGGATGTTGAGGCTCTGGAGCAAGTCCAGAGAAGAGCAACGAGGCTGGTGAAGGGGCTGGAGAACAGACCCTATGAGGAGCGGTTGAGAGAGCTGGGGTTGTTTATCCTGGAGAAGAGGAGGCTGAGAGGAGACCTCATTACTCTCTACAAGTACCTGAAAGGTGGTTGTGTAGAGGAGGGAGCTGGGCTCTTCTCCCAAGTGCCAGGAGACAGTATGAGAGGGAGTGGCCTCAAGCTCCGCCAGGGTAGATTTAGGCTGGAGATTAGGAGGAGGTTTTTCACACAGAGGGTCATTGGGCATTGGAATAGGCTGCCCAGGGAGGTGGTTGATTCACCTTCCCTGGAGGTGTTTAAGACAGGGGTGGATGAGATATTGAGGGACTTGGATTAGTGTTAGATAGGAATGGTTGGACTAGAAGATCCGATGGGTCTCTTACAACCTGGTTGTTCTGTGATTCTGTGATTCTGTGAAACACTAAGCCATGTCCCTCAGCACCTCGTCCACCCGTCCCTTAAACACCTCCAGGGAAGGTGAATCAATCACTTCCCTGGGCAGCCTCTACCAGTGCCCAATGACCCTTTCTGTGAAAATTGTTTTCCTAATGTTCACCCTGAACCTCCCCTCTTATCCTGTCCCCTGTCACTAGGGAGAAGAGGCCAGCATCCTCCTCTCCACAACCTCCCCTCAGGTAGTTGTAGAGAGCAATGAGGTCTCATCTCAGCCTCCTCTTCTCCATGCTAAACATCATCTTTACAGGTAATAAAATGATCCTTACAACCTGAATTGATGGAGAGTCTAGACATCAACTGAATGAGGCATAAGACACACAGAGTGATTCTCAAGCTGCTTCAGGAGAACACCCCTATTAAGCCAGTCCTGGGACATTCTTCTCTGGAGCGAGTCCGGAGAAGAGCGACAAAACTGGTGAAGGGTCTGGAGAACAGGCCTTGAGAGGAACGGCTGAGAGAGTTGGAGGTGTTCAGCCTCGAGAAGAGGAGGCTGAGAGGAGACCTCATTGCTCTCTCCAACTACCTGAAAGGAGGTTGTGGAGAGGAGGGAGCTGGGCTCTTCTCCCAAGTGCCAGGGGACAGGACAAGAGGGAATGGCCTCAAGCTCTGCCAGGGGAGATTTAGGCTGGACACTAGGAGGAAGTTTTTCACGGAAAGGGTCATTGTGCACTGGCAGAGGTTGCCCAGGGAGGTGGTTGATTCACCTTCCCTGGAGGGGTTTAAAGTGTGGATGGACGAGGTGCTGAGGGACATGGTTTAGTGTTTGATAGGAATGGTTGGACTCAGTGACCTGGTGGGTTTCTTCCAACCTGGTGATCCTATGATTCTATGATTCTGTTTGTGTGTGGGTTGCTACAGGACTCACACTGCAACGCACTGCAGCAAGGCAGATGTGTTTATTTACACTTCAACAAGCTCCATTCAGTTGACACACGGGACAGATGTGATGAGGACGACACATGTGTGCAGGAGGCAGCATTGTTTTCCTGAAACTCCATCTTGTTGGCTTTCCTGGGAGGCTGAAGCAGCTGTCACCGATGCAAAGCTCAGCTGGAAACACCAATATTGAAAAAGAAGCACAATACAAGAAAGAGGGGTGGAGATGCGAATGACGAGTTTTAAAAGAAAGTCTGTAAAAGGTGAAAGCAGAAAGATATAGTGCTGGTAAGAAAAGGAAGCACAAAGAGCCAGAAAATATTTGGATGAAAGATGAGATCCTGATGCGGGATTGTGTCAAGAAGATTTGCAGGCAGGTAGGTATCATCATCTTCCTGGATGCTCAGCTGTCTATGACTCATGGCATAATAACACAACAGCAACTCTTCTATAATCATGCCTAAGTTTTCTGAGAAAATGTCTTAGTTTTAACAAAAGTTATGATAAAACATGTAGACTAGTAGCCAAGCAAAACAGGAAAGGTAAAATTCCGGGCACAGGTAAAATTCTATAGACAGGGCTAGTTAACAGCTCGAGGACTGAAGAGGAAAAGCACTGACGTGAAAAAGTATAAAATCTCAAGGAAGTAAAACAGGTAGATCATAGAATCATAGAACTACCAGGTTGGAAGAGACCCCTCGGATCATCGAGTCCAACCATTCCTATCAAACACTAAACCATGTCCCTCAACACCTCACCTACCTGTACCTTAAACACCTCCAGGGAAGGTGAATCAACCCCCTCCCTGGGCAGCCTATTCCAATGCCCAATAACCCTTTCCGTGAAAAACTTCCTCCTAATGAAGATGAAGGATGGTAACTCAACAGTAGTGAAGAGAAATCCTTCTAGGGAGCAAAGGAGGCTTGACTTTTCCCTCCTGGCTTTTCACTGCCCGACCAGCAAAGACTCATTGATCACCCCACAAGGGTGATGAGTACAGGTGATGTCCCCAGCAACCTAGAGTGTGTGTTAGTCAATAAATTTTATCCTTTAAGAGCACAAGGCAATTTTATTCTGCTTGCAGAGTCTCCATACACAATCAAAGATGCCCAGGTAAGAAAATGAGAGAAAAAGCATTATGTGATCAATGGCAAATTCTCTGTGAGCTGAAGCAAAGTCCAGACAATGAGGACAAGCAGGGAATTTCTCCAGAAGTTCGTTATGCTGCAAACTAGACCAATCATGCAGACATCTAGGTTGCTGCTGCTGTCATGGTCAGTGTCAATCTTCTGGTAAACTATGCTTGCAAATCAGTGATGAAACACTTTGGGTTTAGCCAATTGTCTATAATTTAAAACCAGTGATGGTTTATAACAAAAATGCCTTTTACAGATCACAGAATCACTAGGTTGGAAAAGACCCACAGGATCATCAAGTCCAACCATTCCCATCAAACACTAAACCATGTCCCACAGCACCTCATCCACCCCTCCCTTAAACACCTCCAGGGAAGGTGAATCAACCACCTCCCTGGGCAGCCTCTGCTATTATCAGTCACTATGTGTAAAATGAATCAATACTAAATCAATACTATGAATCAACACTTGAGAAAGAGGTTAGGGATACCAAGAAGTAAATAAGCTTGTTTAGAGAAACAGGTAACTTTGTTTAGAATCCAGTATACCTCTTGAAATTATATTTTAGTAGCAGAGAATTAAACACAGCCAGAAAAAAAAGACTTTGGAAACAATATGAGCAGAAATAGTGATAAGTAGAAGTGTACTAGGCTGCAACAGAAAATGAAACCTGTGCTACAACAACTAGTGCTATATCCCCTTTACCGTACTTATCCTCCCGAATACCATGAATGCCTTAATGACAAAGTGAATGTCCTGTTGACTGAAAGATCAGTGAATAAAATGCTACCCTGGGAATAGGTTATAGGACTAGTCATTGGGCATTGGAACAGGCTGCCCAGGGAGGTGGTTGACTCGCCTTCCCTGGAGATGTTTAAGGCACGGGTGGACAAGGTGCTGAGGGACATGGTTTAGTGTTTAATAGGAATGTTTGGACTCAATGATCCCGTGGGTCTCTTCCAACCTGGTTATTCTATGATTCTATGACTGTTGGAAAGCTAAGGCCATCTCGCAGAACAGTATTTCAGCTGGTGCTTCGCATATTTGAATAGAATGCAATGTTATATATGCAAAGTTGAGACACAGCTAGCTTGGTCTGGGAAGTCAGAACTGCTTTCTCTTCAGCTTGGACTGCATGAAGAACAGTTCAAACTATAGCAGGCACCAGCAGGAAAGACTCTACCTTTCATTCAAATATCTGAGCAAAAGCTGATCACCCTGAACACAGTTTTCCCGTCAGTTTGGCATATAGCAAAATGTGCCTGAGCGACACCAACAACTGCCTAGGACTATGCATACACTAGTAACTGTAAATTCCTTCTGATTTTGTTTTGTAAAAGAAGTGCAAATAATCACAGAATCATAGAAAAACCAGGTTGGAAGAGACCCACAGGAGTATCGAGTCCAACCATTCCTATCAAGCACTAAACCATGTCCCTCAGCACCTCGTCCACCCATCCCTTAAACACCTCCAGGGAAGGTGAATCAACCCCCTCCCTGGGCAGCCTCTGCCACTGCCCAATGACCCTTTCTATGAAAAATTTTTGGTACTGTCCAGACTAAATCTCCCCTGGCAGAGCTTGAGACCATTCCCTCTCATCCTGTCCCCTGTCACTTGGGAGAAAAGCCCAACTCCTTCCTCTCCACAACCTCCTTTCAGGTAGTTGGAGAGAGCAATAAGGTCTCCCCTCAGCCTCCTCTTCTCCAGGCTAAACACCCCCAACTCTCTCAGCCTTCCTCATAAAAAAAATAAATTAATGTGAGTTTCTGTATTTTCTAAGTGGTGACCCTATGAAATACTCTGTTTGTATTTCTACAGAGTGCAAACTACCTCCGGTTAGAGGGCTGCCAGCAACATATCAGTCTCTTCAGCCTGGCCCTGGGCCCGGACTTGAGAGCCGTGAAGGACAAATAGCAACAAAAATGAACGTCCCTGTGCCCTACACACAGGATTTGGCAAATGAGCACCGCTCCAAATATACTCAGAAGTGAACTGAGGGCCAGAAGGAGCAAAGAACCAGTCAAACTGCCATGGTGTGGCACCCCCTCTTTTTTCCTTGCTGGGAGAAGGATGCTGCTGCGTGGGTGGTGGCTCGGCCACCAGATTATAAATAAATTCAGTCTTTTTGGTTGGACTCGATGATCCGATAGGTCTCTTCCAACCTGGTTGTTCTATGATTCTATGATTCTATTTTTCTGTTCTATCCACTCCACCAAGTAGGGGTTTGCACACAATATAAGGCTGAGTTTTTCTTGTAACATTAAAACAATTGGTGAAGTTACAGAGTGAGCATCCTCTCTGCAAAGCTGATGTGTACAAGAAGTGGGAATAGAGACCACATTAGTACCTTAGTGAAAGGACTATTTTTAACCCTGTTCTTATAAGTGTTAATATGGGAAAAGTCAGGAAACTGTGATTTATAGCAAGACACGGGCACTCTTGAGTTCAAAAGTGAAAATCATTATTTTTGTTCTGTATAAGAAAATGTATGTTTTAGGACAGGAAAACTAGGGGGAGCATAGCAAAAAAGTTAAATCCTACAAGGAAATGAACACAGTTAATTAGATGTAATTTCTTGCTCTGTGGTGACAGTAAAGCTGAGAGCAAAAATACGGACTTTGTATTTTAATAAGGAATTGCCTAATTTTACATTCTGTTTCCCTTCTCCTCCCCACTGGCACATAATTCAAAATAGTTTCATAATTCTTAGTTCTTTACTGCTCCAAGATTAGTGAAGTACTAAGAAGCTACACAGATAGAAACTAAATGTAGAGAGGTGACTAGAGGACAAACATTTGAATCTGTAAAATGAAGAGACATTACCTGCCACAATATAGCCAAGAAAAAGAGATAAAAAATTATATCTAAACACTGAGTTCTCATCTTGCACTTCTGTAAAACCAATTTGGGTATTAAACCTCATAGAGTATCGTGATATGAAGTTACATCAGATTCCAAAATACCAAACAGGATTAGGTCGGCTGAGTACTTGGATAAGAAACCCATAAGAAAACTGCTGCTGCAAAAAGTGGAGTTTTCTGAGTCAGTAAGTTATGAGGAATTTGAGATGATTTATCACTTCTTACAGTGACAGAAATGTTTTTTTGCAGTAGCTCAGCCAAATTCCACGCTAGTTTGTGACAATAATTTCTGGCTTTATTTTACTAACCTACTAAGGGGTTATTTGTTGTAAATAAAGATATTCTGAATGAAAACAGGATTTAGATTTAGAGTTTAATCCACATATATTTACTCTTCTCATAAGAGTTAGCCTTCTTACCCTATGCAATGCATCTTAGTTTCTGCATCCTTTTGCTGACAGAAATCTGGGCTTTAATTTTCTAATTCCCACTTCTACGAGAGCATCAACGATACGGGAACTTTATTCATACAGAAGAACAAACATTATGAGGAGTAAAGAGTTGCAGATTGGGAGCAAGAGGATTTTCTTAAATGCTTTGAGTAAAACTTGTCTGGGAAATTAAGAAGAATCATCAACCGACTTACACACGGATAGCAGAATCCTAGCTGGAAAAAGGCAACCTAGGCACATTCCACACTGATAAAAAATCTGAAATTATGGACCTTGCTAACCATATATATATATATATATATACACATACACATATACATACGCATATGCATATACATATACATTATATGTCTATATCTATATCTATATCTATATCTATATCTATATCTATATCTATACACACCCCTCCTATTTTTAGAATAATCTGCTGTAATGATCTTCTGTTTCATTATTGTTTTCTTCTCTTCCCCTTTGACTATTTGTATCTCTTTATCTTTACGATTTCCCACCTCTCACCCCATTATCTCCATTCTGTCCTTGAGTGATCAGCAAGCATATATTTACTTCTGAAATTATGGTCAATTTATGAGACTTTTTTTAAGCAGAGTTAACTGAAACTGGAGAATTTACAGTTAATAATAAAGCACTGAAAACATGAGACATAAGTTGCTTAAACTTGTACCTCTTTCTTTTTCAAATTAAATGCTTTTATTCTAAAGAAATCAGAAAATACTGAACAGGAACAGTGCTGCAGAACCGAATCTATGATTCTATGATTCTATGAATCTGTTTTGAGGATAGATGTTTGATACTGGATTTACTCCTTCAGTTTCTCCTTTCAGATGACCTCAGAAAATATACATTTTTAGAATGTATTTCTCACTAGAATCTTCTACTGATAATATCTTTTCTCTGTCAATGGCTAGCACTGAATATGATTTGAAACGAAAATTACTGTAACAACAAATTTGTAGTATTTTTCACTGCAAACTATTAATGGGATAAACATAGTTTTACTGCTAAAGGATATTGCTTTGTATTTTGTATAAGTAAAATAGTAAAATGAGGAAGAAGCATAAGGGAAATTCATAGAATCATAGAATCACCAGGTTGGAACAGTTGCACTGGATCATCGAGTCCAATCATTCCTATCACTCACCAAATCATGACCCTCAGCACCTCATCCACATGTGCCTTAAACACCTCCAGGGAAGGTGACTCAACCCCCTCCCTGGGCAGCCTCTGCCAGTGACCAATGACACTTTCTGTGAAAATTTTTTTCCCTAATGTCCAGCCTAAATCTCCCTTGGCAGAGCTCGAGGTCATTTCCACTTGTCCTGTCCCCTGTCCCTTGCGAGAAGAGCCCAGCTACCTCCTCTCCACAACCTCTACTCAGGTAGTCGTAGAGAGCAATGAGGTCTCCCCCAGTTGGCAAGCCTGAGAGTATACAATGGGCATTAAGGAAATTTAGCCTAAAAACCAATTTTTTTTCCCTGCTATGACTTTTAGAAGGCAGTTTATAACTATTTTCTAAGGTAAATTTCAAAATACTGCTTTCTTATTATTGCCTTATACTCCAGAGATATGATACAGCCAAAATTTGCCATTTATCTACTGACATGGCGGGTGCAGAGGTTGCATGTTTACCAACACTGAGAAGACTAGAATCTGGAAAAGTCCTGGGCATGATGCTAATTTCAGTTAAACGTGCTTTGAAAGGCAGTGTGGAAGCCCATCTTAAAGTTCAGTTTTATATAGAACTATCTAAATCATGAAATCATAGAATCATCTAATATTTTGGGCTGCAAAGGGTCTTAAAGATCATCTAGTTCTGACCCCCAAACCATGGGCAAGGACACCTCCCACTGGATCAGGCCGCCCAGTCTTAGGATTAACTAAAGCAAAAATTTTAGGTTATTCTCCATCTGCAAACAGGTTTGTGACAAGAACTGTGTTGACAGTTTATCACATGATCTGTAGAAATTACCAGCACACACTATGATTAATTAGCTTTTACACCTGATTTAGGAAATAAAGAGAGAAAAAAATCAGATGTTCTGAGTTTCCTGCAGGAGTCCAGGTGCTTGTAGGTCTTCATGGAAGAACCTTACGCCAAATGAAATGGCATCTCTAAGAAAGTTACATTACAGTATGAATTTAGTAAAGGAAACCTAGACACAATGGGTTACTTCTTTAATTAACAGAAGAGGCCTAATGTAGCTCAGACTAATTTGTAGATATTTTAGCAGAAAGAGCTCACAGGAATGATTGTCAGGATAAATTCTTACTAAGACAAAATCTTCCAGTTTTAAATCATTTTAATAAATCAATTCTTCATCATGGAATTTTGTCTTTATAGAAAAGTATCAATTCTCAAAGGCAACAAAACTAGAATACTAATAATATAAGTACTTTAAAACTTTGCCTTTTTACAAAATGTCATGACAAGTAAGATGTTACTGTAAGAAAAGTGAAGCCTTTTATTTCTTAAATGTATCTTCAAGAAAATTTGGGAGTGCTCCATAAACACTGCCATTTGTTACTTGGGAAAGAAGCCAAGACACAGATAATAAATCTTGAACCTGAAAATAAAAAATACTCATGCAACTAATGTGGATAGGAATTAGAAATGAATGATAGAATCATAGAACAACCATGTTGGAAGAGACCTACTGGAGCAGCAACAGTTAAGAAAAAAAATATCAATAGTTGTAACTATGAATTAATTATATTTTGGTTTTAAAACAAGGTTAATACTAGCCAAGCATATACTAGCAAGTCAGAAGGTGTTCAAGGCCGGGTTGGATGGGGTTTGGGCAGCCTGGACCAGTGGGAAATGTTCCTTCCCATGTCAAGAGTTGAAACTGGACGATCTGTAAGGTCGCTAATATAAATTTTTTCAGGTAAAAATAGCATTTTGAAATTAATTAATCACAAGGTGAGTAAATTGACAAAGGAATCCAGTACAATGTAAAGGAAGATGAATCCCATCACACAATTGCAATACTCTAAGTTAGCTCTAATAGACGTATGATTAATATTATAAGTAAAAGGGTTTCTGAGCTGAATAAAATTAAAGTCAGAGAAGTTATGAATAGGTAACATTGTATAAGGAAATAAATTATACTCAGGCGTTTTCAATATTTTCTTCCAAAATATGTAACTAAATTCCCATTAAATTTTATTCCAGTTTGCCAAAAAGTTTTAAATGCTGTAGAGGTGGTAACTGGAAAACAAACTTGGAGAGTAAGGAGGGATGCCAATAGTAGCAGAAATAAATGCTATAAACAAGTTGCAAGAAAAGAAGAGATGTAGTTCCTAAAATAGATTAGAAAGTCTTCAGCTCAGAAACCAGTAAGGGAAAGATAAGAACAGTGACGAGACCCCAAAATAGAGCTTCTCTGAAATTGCCAAAGGATGTTATTAAATTTCTCATATTATTCCATGTGACATTATCTCCAAGCAGAAAGGTCATTACATTTGATCCTTCCATCAAATATTCTGTATGATTCTTGACTGCTTCAGCCCCAAAATAATCCAAATTAATTTTATTCTTTTAATTAGTGCCTATCAATGCAATGGGAATCTGCTACAGCTAAAAGATGTTTTCTGCTGAGCTGATTGCTTTTCCAGTATCAAAGAAAGCACTGTGGTAAAAGCAAGCACCAAATCTGCTGTCCAAACAACCATTTATCCTCAGAGGCACTTCAGCAAGTTCTCTCCAGAACGTATTATCTGGAAGAAAACATATGACACACTTCTCTAATTTCTTTGCAGAAAATAATTATCATTACCCTTTTTCTTCAGTCTGGAGTGTCGTGGTAACAAAATTCAAGCAGTAACCTTAAGACCTATTTCATTAGATTTCTGTATTTCATAAAGAAACTACGGTGTCAATCGGAGGCTGGTGGATGGAAGAAAAAATGGAAACTGTACGTGCCAGTGGAATCTTAAAGCCACAGTTTATTCACTAACCTGACACCTGAATAAAATGATACAATATATTTTTCATGCCTTTCTTTATTAATGGCTATAAACTGGAGAGAGGAAGACTTAGACTAGACAGAAGGAGGAATTTCTTCACAATGACAGTAACGAGACACTGGCCCAGGTTTCCCAGGGAAGCTGTGGCTGCTCCATCCCTGGAGGTGTTCAAGGCCTGGCTGGATGGGGCTTGAGCACCTGATCCGGTGGGAGGTGTCCCTGCCCATGGCAGAGGGATTGTGATTAAATTATTTTTAAGGTCTCTTCCAACCCAAACTACTCTATGATTTGATGATTCCCTGATTCTATGATTTAGTTTAGCATATATGAGAACCATGATATTACAGGTCCATTGAAACTACTAACACTGTTTTATAAACTACTAAACACACCTTCCAATGAGAATGTTAAGCATATTTCATAAACGAAATACAGTTTCCAGAAGCATTTTTAAATTTTGACATAGCTGTGAAGTAAAACGAATTACATTTTATTGCCAGTTGATCTTCTCCACATGCATGAAAAAGAATTTGATTGTTAAAATACTCTTTGAATACAATATACATACCCTTAGCAGACATGCCTTGTTCTGTATCAGGAACCCAATGCACACGTTTAGAGATACACACACACTATATATGCACATATATATGAAGTCTCATTTTGAGAAAGTACCTAATCAATTGCCTAAATCTAGTCATGGATGACCAATTAATTATTTCTAGTTTTTAGTCAAGCCAAAGGAATGAAAACAAATTTCAAAATGACCTAAAATAGGAATGCTTTGGTTTTCTCTGTAAAAGTGTGAGCTAGGTTAATGAAACTCTTAAAACCTACTTAAACTCTTAAAACCTAATTAAAACATAAAAAAAACCAACCTGAAAACAAACTAAAAACCAAACCAACAAACATAAACCAAACCAAAAATTATTTAAAACCACCATAACTTCCAGAACCAAACAAAATTTCTAAGTGAAACTTTAAAGTATTCCATACAGGAAGTTATTTACAAACACATTTAACGCATAAAACAATTCATATCATTGTAACAATGAAAAAAATTACTATCTTAAGATTTACCAGATCTGATTTTAAGAAAATGCCTGTTAAGTTGAATAAGCACTTAAAAATTAACTCTTTGCATCTTTCTACCCAAGTGACTTTAGATTTAGGACAGTAATTTAAGTCACTTGCTTCAGTATTTAACCCTCAAACCGAATCCCAGCAGTATAAATTGGTCTGGAATCTCAACTCAAGAACTCACCTGCCTGTATTCTCAATAAATAGTCAATGACTGCCATTTGTATTGGTGGAACTTAATTATGTTCTTAATTATTAGGTTGAATAAAAATACGTTCCTGAATTGAGGATCAAATGACCCTCACTTTAATTTTTGGATCTTCTCTTTAATTGTTGACTGATATTTAGCAGTTCATTAAGATATTCTTTCTGTTAAGAGGTACTGCCTCTTGTGGCCTGACTAGTCTCAAGGATGCAACAACAAAGAAAGAAATTAAAAATGCTAAGAACATTCTTCTGTGCTTACTGAAAATAAATCTAGATCTGGAGGCATAGGTCTAAGAGAAGCAATAATGATATCTGAACTATTTTCAGGTCTCATTGGCTTTCCACTAATAAAGAAAAATAGTATTAGCAAAGATAATTCAAAATTGATGATAGAAAATATCAATAACGCTAAAAAAATACCAAAGAATTTTTAAATGGTTTAGGAAACAGTGCAAAAAGAATAAATAAACCAAAATAAATAATAAAAATATTATAAATAATAAATAACAAATAAATATCAGACACTTAAAACATTTCTTTTTCAAATGAGGCTTTTCTTATATTTAAGGGAGGCCTTATGTTCAGTCTTCACCTTCATTAGCATTAGGCATAATGCAGTTTTTTGATCCTTTCTGACTTCTTTAGAAACACAAACGCTTCCATTTGAGCTTAAGTCATCCTTCATCTTGACTTTGCTAAGGCTGATGAAGCCAAAGTGAGTACAGCTGTAGGGATGAAGAACATCAGCAACGAATACAGTCGTGCTGAGTGCTTTGACTATAATCTCACATCACACTAACTCATTCAGACTAGGCTTGTGGATGACTGAGTTCAACAGAGAAGTACCTTAGGGGGAAGTATCACGTGTCCTTCCACACTAAACCATCTTTGCTTGGCATAGAATGGTAAGCGAAACTACTACAAGCCCCATCAAACTGACACCGTGTCCTCCAAACAGATGGTCCTGAACGCAGGCAGCCAGGATGTGATATTTGGACACAGTCCTTGTTTGCAGAACATGGTTTAAAGCCAAGAATGCTTCAGCGGCTGAATGTCCTGAGCTCGTTCCAATCCTACCAGAATATACAACATTCCCAGTCAGCAATGGACTAAATACACAAAATAGGAGATTTTTCAATACAGTCGAATGTGAGTTATAAGTCACCTTTTATCACAGGAGGTGGGAAAATGCTTTCAAATTAAGGTTTTAACAAATTCTGGCTCTCAAGAGACGACTTCTTTTGAAGCTGGCAAAATGCAAATTATCCCCATTCCATCAGGTTTTATCTAATTTTAACTGTTTTCATCGTGCCCCAGTGAGCTGAACCCACTGTCCTATTTCATTGTCGCTACTTGTCTGACTCCACATGTTATACGGAATATAAGCAGAGTTCACAGCAGTAGCCAGATTGCTGCTGCAGGTCTTACTCAAATGGGAAGTTGCATCAAGGTGATAAATGTGATTGCTCACTTCATAATTCTGCAACACAAACCAGAAATCGGATTGCTTGGGTTTTATACAACCAAAATTACCAATATTATATGAAGTCCTTTGTGTGCATGATAAGGTTAGAAGTAAAAACCCATTTGTATTTACAGTCTCCAGCCTTTAAGTTCCACAAAAAAAAACTTTTAAGTAATTAAAAATGAGAAAAACGAAGACATCAACACAGGACAGGTCATACACTTTACCGATATGCTGTCTTTAAGAATATTTGAAAGTATATTTAATGGATCTGTAAAAATTTCTTATGGATTCACTCTACAAGAAATAAATTTGGCTAATCCAGTTCCTGGTCTCTCCAAATCCAGGTCTCTCTGAGAACTCTACATCTACTGCTACCTTTACCATAAATAAATAATTGATAATAACACATATATTAAAATAATACATACTGAGAAGATACTAGCAAATCACCAAATCTTGTTAAGCCATTTTCAAATGAAAAATACAGGAAAAACAATTCTGTTTTAAATTCAATTCCCACCAGTCTTAGAAATTCTTGCTAAGAAGCCTCAACATCAATACAATCTTTTCATATTCTGTTATATTATTAGCAACATTGTCAATATGCTGAGTCAGCTGAGGGATTTGATACATGAGTAGAAGAAAAAACTTTGCATTGGAAATGAAATAATTACCTATGGGATTAAAATTACTCTTTAGCTAATTGCATCGCTGCATATATGAATGTATAAAGGCTTTTGCATTTACCTGTTCCCATTCTGTCTGGCACAGGAGTTTTGTCTTCAGAAATGAACTTTAGCCAAAGCTTTGATGCTATGAAAAAACATGGAACCTCTGCTAGAAAGGAAGATGGAATCCACTGAAAAATGTCAAAGGCCTAAACTCAGTGATGAGTCACTGGCATCGGCAAAACTTGCTATTACTTGCCTGTTGAGAAGGGCACACTCTCAGGAACAACTCACGGTTTTATTTACTACGATTTTTAATACATAGAATGAATGAATCATAGTATCATAGAAGGGTTGGAAGGGACTTTAAAGACCATCCAGTCCCATCCTCCTGCCATGGGCAGGGACACCTCCCACCAGATCGGGGTTCCAATCCCCATCCAACCTGGCCTTGAACACCTCCAGGGATGGGGCAGCCACAGCTTCCCTGGGAAACCTAGGCCAGGGCCTCATTATCCTCATCATGAAGAAATTCCTCCTTAAATCAAGTCTAAATCTGCCCCTCTCCAGTCTGTACCCATTGCTCCTCATCCTATCACTACAAGCCTTTGTGAACAGTCCTTCCGCAGCTTTCTTGTGGCCTCTTCAAGCACCTAAAAATTGAACATAGAACATAGAACAACCAGGTTGGAAGAGACCCATCGGATCATCGAGTCCAACCATTCCTATCAAACACTAAACCATGGCCCTCAGCACCTCATCCACCCGCACCTTAAACACCTCCAGGGAAGGTGAATCAACCACCTCCCTGGGCAGCCTATTCCATGCTATAGTCTCCTCTTTTCCAGGCTGAACAACCCAAACTCTCTCAGTCTGTCCTTATATGGGAGGTGCTCCAGCCCTCTGATCATCCTTGTAGCCTCCTCTGAACCCGTTATAACAGTTCCATGTTCTTCTTCTGTTGAGGATTCCAGAACTGAGCACAATACTCCAGGTGAGGCACGTTGTACACCACTGAATCCCCACTTAAATCTTCTCTTTCAGAAATGCAAATCTGTGCTCTTGGACCGAGTTTCTGTGTATGTTTCAGGGAACTTGTTCAGGAAAAACCCGAACAGTGGATAAATAGGATAACTTAACTGGAAAGATATGATAACTTAATTGGAAAGATATAAACACAATGATTACAGCTGAGAGGTCCCTAAGGCAGTCAAAACGTTAAGAAAAGAATTTATTACCCACTGATGCTACAGAAGTGCTTATGTTGAATAATAAAATCAAATACAAAGGAAAGTTTCACCCTGTCTCAACAACTGAAGTGCAAATGCCTTCAGCTGCTGCTTAGGTCAATACCAACAAAATCACTTCTCCTATATTTGAAAAATTTAAAGCATCCAAAGATAGCTGACTGTGATTCAAGAGAGCACAAAGGTGATAGAGATATAAAAACTGCTTTATTCTGTTCTACTTCTAGCTTTGGAACCATAAAATACGACTGTATTCAAACCAAGTAAAGTTGGAAAAGTGATTTTGTACTGCTATCATATAAGAGGCATTAAATTTCACAAGAAGAAGTATCACAAGTTATCAGGAATTTTATGAAATCAGGAATTTCATCAGTAAGAAGTATTTTACTCACATAAGTTTGGGTGTTTTGCCCAAAATAGTAAAATCGCTCATACCAAAATTCCCCATAAGAAATCCTTTCTGTATCAGGTAATCGATGGATTTTTAAATGCTATTGCATAGCACAACTTTTTTTATTTTAAGTAATATTTCTTCAAGCAGAACTAAAGTTTATTGCTTAACTCATTGTTGAATCTAGCCTGCCTGTTTCACCATTATCAGTACTTTGCATAATGAATGTCTATTGGTAATTTGTTCACATTTTAAAAATACAGATGTTTAGTCCAAAATTTAGTTTTAGATAAATCTCTGTGTTTCACACCTCTCTCATGCTTAAATTTTCCTCTCATTATGTGCAACAGGAATATTTTCCCAGATATTATTTTATACATGAACATATATATATAGGGAGAAAGATATACATATATACATATACAGGGAGAAAGAATGTACATGTTTTTAGAATACTTGTTATTTTTCCTCAAATAATATTAAGAATTATATAAATATATAAATAACATTAAAGCACTACAATCTTAAAACAAAAAAACCTCCCCAAGGTCTCTCGTGAGTTCGTTTCTGACATAATTTCTTTGGAATTATTAATTTCCAATTAAATATGATACTATCATAATAATGCTCAAATAGCCTTTCTAATGATCTTTTTGTTACAATGAATACCAGCAACACCTTGGGATTTTTTAGATCATATCCAAAGGAAAAAAATTGAAGTGTAAGATTCTCAAAATCTTTTGATGACTTTTAGAAATATTCATTTCCCGGAGTAACTGTAGATTAGTTTGGGACAGATCATCGAGTTCCAACCCCTCTGCCATGGGCAGGGACACCTCCCACTGGATCAGGCTGCTCTGATGGAAGAAACAAAACCCACTCACACTGTTTTCTCTTGAACAGAAGTTCAGTAACCAGAACGGGAGTGCAGAAAGCAATGTACCACAAAAATAGTTTACACCTTGTATCCGTCATCTTCAGCATTTGCAAAGTTAAATGAATATTGGAGTCACTCAAGCTGGAAAGGAGCTCAGGAGTTTAACTGACTGAACCCTATCACATGCTGAAAGCAGAGCTGCGATTCTCACCTTCACACTGGTGGTGCAACTGGGATTAATAGAATCATAGAATAACAAGGTTGGAAGAGACCTACTGAATCACTGAGTCCAACCATTCCTATCAAACACTAAACCATGTCCCTCAGCACCTTGTCCACCCATTCCCTTAAACCCCTCCAGGGAAGGTGACTCAACCTCCTCCCTGGGCAGCCTTTGCCAGTGACCAATGATACTTTCAGTGAAAAAATTTTTTCCTAATGTCTAGCCTAAACCTTCCCTGGTGCAGTTTGAGGCCATTCCCTCTTGTCCTGTCCCCTGTCACTTGGAAGAAAAGCCCAGCTCCCTCCTCTCCACAACCTCCTTTCAGGTAGTTATAGAGAGAAATGAGGTCTCCCCTCAGCCTCCTCTTCTCCAGGATAAACGCCCTCGGCTCTCTCAGCTGTTCCTCATAGGGCCTGTTCTCCAGCCCCTTCACCAGCTTCATTGCTCTTCTCTGGACTCACTCCAGAACCTCAACACCCTTCTTGTGCTGAGGGGCCCACAACTGAACACAGGATTCGAGGAGCGGTCTCCCCAGTGCTGAGTACAAAGGGAGAAGAACTTCCCTGGACCTGCTGGTCACAGTGTTTCTGATTCAAGCCAAGATGCCATTGGCCTTCTTGGTCACCTGGGTCACATGCTCAGTCGCTGTCAACCAACATTTCCAGTTCTTTCTTCATACTTTGCCTGTATTCTTCATACTATCTCAGGTGTGTTGATGTTCTTAAGTTGATTCAGCCAGGAACATCGCACAGGGGCCTAATTGTGATCCAGCACTTCCTCCCACGATAACCACTCCTCAGTTTGGAGCCTTCCTGGGCAAAAGGTTACAATATCCAAAACCAACTACCTTGTGAGGAGAGGTTTTCAAATTTCAGGTGAAAAGCTGGCTCCATAAAATTGTCACTGTGTTTGTTATGCTACAAAACAAAAAAAATCCACAAAAAAACTACCTACAATGTTCAAAACTCTGCAAATAAGTATTTTATGTCCAACCTCACTACTAACTTTGATTAAAAGTCCTAAGAGGGCAGAAGATAGCTTTCCCTGATGGCAATCAATTCCCTGAATTACTTTCCTTAGACCTGAATGCTTATATTAATTTTATTATTATTACGTATTTATTTTCTTGGTATGGTTTATTATTCTCTGTGTTCATGAAGCTTTTTATTATTCCACATACAACAACACAATTGACATAAACCACCTTCTCTTCCTTATTGCAGAAACAATATCATAAAAAAACCCACCATAATGAAATATATGCAAGCACCGGGTGCAAGAAACTTGAAGTAGTCTTTCCAAGAGGATACTGGCATGGCTAATCTGTTCAATATTCACTAGGTATCAGCTGAAAAAGGGTTATCAAGCGTTATATTACATTTCAAGCAAGATAAGGACCCACTGAGGAAAATAAAGAGGAGAAAAATAAGCACAATCTGCGATCTGGTAAAGCTTGAGGCTTAACATTTTGCCAAGCAAATGTGCTTAGTTTTACTCCTGCAGCAAAGGAGGAAGAGAGGCTGATGAGTTCAAAAGATCATGCAATTGGACGAGTCTTTTAAAGAGCAGGAGTCACACTGCTAGTCACAGTGCCGTGGTCTGTCATTTCTTGAAGGAAAGTTTACACAAAATGGATAGATTTATTCTAAGGAAGAGAGGAAACACATAGAAGCTTACTGCAGAAACAAGAAAAATCTTCAACTACTTAAAAGCAAAGAAAAGAACAAACTGGTCCCCATGTCCACGCCCACTAGAGAAGAAAATATGAGTCTGTTTTTGATCAGCTACGAGCCTTAATCCACCCACATGCAGCAGTTTGTCTTTTCATTACTGAATCACGGAATAGTTTGGGTTGGAAGGGACCTTTAAAGGTCATCCAGTCCAATCCGCTCTGCGAAGAGCAGGGACATCTTCAACTAAGGGCTCCTTTGTTTTCCAGAGCAGTTCTCAAATTTGTGAAGATCAGTCTGAAGTCTTCCACAAAGCCCCAAAGTTCCTTTTTCTAGACAAATGTCAGTGTAATACTTAACCGGGTTAGACTGCGTTGATTTAGATCTTGTGTTATCATCACCATAATAAACACTACAAATCACTTTTTGTTTGCAACTAGGCACAGTTAGTCATATCACAGAGCAGTGAATTACTGTGTGGGGAAAAAAAATATGTCTGGTTCATGTTTTTTTACCCTCTGGGTTATTAAAGTTAAGTACATCAATAGATTCCCTATGTCACAGTATTGTTTTCACAAGAAACATTAAATATTTTGTTTACAACATGGATGTCTTATTGGGGTATAAAATATGTTTTCTGAAACAACTACTTACCAGTAAAATATCAAGTAAAGGTCTCAAAGTCTTGAAAAGATTAACAATTTTAAATTCAACAGAAAAGGCCCATTTATACACATGGTCGCTGATAGACAGACTTAAAGATAGGATAATGGTGAAAGAATGAGCCATAAATGGTGCTGGGCAGAGGTGGGGAGGGAGGGGAAAGGGGTTCTGGGGTTCCTGGAGCTGAGCCCTGAGGTGATGGGGAGGGAATGGGGTGACTGGGGAGGCTGGAGTTGAACCCCAAAGCAGTGGGGACAGAATGGAATGGGGTGACTACGGTTGGACTAGATGATCCTGTGGGTCTCTTCCAGCCTGGCTGTTCTATGATTCTATGAAATATGTTTTAATTCTCAGTTTAAAGAGCATTTAATATTCAACACCTTTCCTTCCCCCCATATACTACAATACCACATATGTAAATAACTTAAATATATGTTACCTGCTTGGTCTTTAAATATTTTTGATATGACGACAGGCACTTTGTGCTCAGCACCACCCTGTAAAAGACGTGGATTAATCGTGAGATCTCAGTTAAGCCTGAGGTGAAGCTGTCGTACTGAAAATCAATAGAAGAAAGAAGAAGTCATGCATACCTTTATGCTTAAGCCCAAGCCACCAACTGGTTGTCTACGAAGTGTAACAGTTCTGTGCTTTAAAAAATTGGAGAAAAAATAAATTTAGGTGAAAACACAACATCTGAATAAGCATCGAAGATGTTTCTAAATTGCTTTTTACTTAAAATAGAATAATACTCAAACGTCTCCTAGAGCCTGAGTGATTAAGATCAATTCTGAAGTGTCATTCAATACTGATTTATAGGCACTTACTTATTTCTTACAAGAGATCACAAAACTTGTGTATGAACTCCTGAGTTCTATTATGTCTTTCTAGTGCTGAAGGGATGTTCTTCCAAATCAGAAATTTTTAGATGCTTTTGCTTTTTTTTTCGAAACACGTTTTCATGAGGAAACTATAAGAACTTTGAGACGTGCATTTTCATAGCTGGTTCATTTTCTTTAACTTCCATCACATATGCACATATTTATTCTCATTTTTCTATCACAAATACCAACGTTTTCTAATCCATAGCTTCAGACCTATACCAACTTTTTGCTTCATATACCGAAATTCTTTTATTTGTAGTCCAAGTCAAGTATTTGTTTGTTTGCATTTTAGTGCATAAAAAAGATAAACTTTTATCAATATTTTTCTACAACAACCTATCACATGCTTAACTCTACACTGAATTTGACATTTCATTAATGTGTAAATCTTGCTGCCTGACAACATAATAATAGAAGTGCATCTGTTTACAATAATTACAGAGTTGAGGGGAAATTCTTTGCAACATGTTGAACAATGCTCCAAAGATCCCACCTTTTAAGATCTAAATCAGTAATTCCTGAACATGGGATTTTTTTCTTTTTTCTTTATATCAGAAATCAAGTATGAGATTACATTTATATATATGTAGTTCCTGATCCACTACTTTACTGTTTCAATTCTTTAGGCCAATATAATTTTTATTTCTATAGTCAATCCCATAATCTTATCTTAATCAGGTATTTTAGCTTTTTTTTCCTAACATTCACTTTACCAGATATATATCTGTATTGAACCAGGATAGAAGGGAATGCAATAAAACATAACTCTCAGTTTTATTTTGAGGTAAAACTAATGCATATGGTAAAAAAAATCAGGAATATATTAACATATTTTCAAAATTTCTCCCTCTTGTTTCAATGAACATTATACTACAGCAGCCTGTGCTAAAAATGGGGAATTATTTTATTATTACACCCTGTGCCTGATTTATATCAAAAGGTTTATATGATTCCACTTCAGATGCTATAATTCAGCTTTATTGAAATCTTTGTTAATTCAAACTGTTCCAGAGGTTCCTTTCTGCCTCAAAACTTTTGATCAAAATTATATGGACTGTTCAGACTCTGTCTGAATTATAAGTCGTCTCTACCTTTATATTCAGTGAGTCATTCCCGAGAATCGTTTTCTCTGACATAAATCCTCCCACTGCTTATTCAATTAACATTTCTATCTGCCCATGCTTACATCCTGTAAACAAATTATACCCTCACATACGGATAATGGAATAAATATTTTGACAGTTTAGATAGCTTAAGCATTATTCAACCACAAAGACACACACACCACACAAATAGCTTTAGCCATTCTATAAATGACAAGCAAAGCATTATTTATTCAACTGTAATTAATATGTAGCTTTGTATGGTTGATAGGTACACTTCGAATGATAATACCGATGACATCATTTTGTTTGTAGCCCTACAAAAGCAATTTACGTGCAGAACATATTGTCATAATTATGATATTTATATTTTCATGTTTCTTAGTATTGCTTATTACAGAGCTTGAATAATTCCCATTGAAGCAGACTTTGAAAGAAGGTATTAAACGTCTACCTAAATGTTTCCTACATAATAGTTCTCCATAGGTAAATTTAAATTACTGATTTTGAATTTTCAGTGACTGGACAGTGTATAACTCCAGAAGATTAGAAAAAAAAATACTGAGTCAATATAGAAAGTGCATAAAGAGAACCATGGATCTTCATTCTATCACAGAGCTTAAAGGTCAACTGATTGTAAATCTAGCAGTGAAGCAACCATTCCATTATGGGATAAGAGCAAACCCAGTTCACAAGAATTTAAAAAAGAACAATTTTATAGGGGAATAATGGTTCTGAGGGGAAGCATTTGTGATAAGGTAGAGATGAACACGACTGGTTCTAAACATACAGCCATTCAAAGTAATTTAAGATAATCCTTTTAATAACAAAACCTCTCACACATAGAGAAAAACACTTTATCTGGTGGAAGGTGGTCTCACAAAAACCCCCAACAATATGAGTCATGCTGAGCATGAGCAAAAAATACATTCCTGCACAACACCACAGCCAAAATCACTAGAGTAATCCTACATTATCAGGAGACTATTAAGAAGGAGCAGAGATGCTATAAATTATTTTTGTATCTGGCAGTGATCCACACACTTTAAATAACACAGCTAGTTCTGAGATGCTCATTTGGAAGCTACGCAAATAAACTGAAGAGGGAGAAGGCAAGAGCCACAAGACTGCCAAACAGCTTGAGAGATTTTTGTAGTAGTGAAACAGATGCCAGCAGTTAAACATATTTAGCTTTTTTAAAAACTCTTTCCAGGGATGATCAAGTACAGTCTGCCAGCATCTTGCTCAGTAGAAGATGACCAAATCTTAAAGATAGATAAAGGGAAAATTTCAATTACTTGAAATGGAAAGCAGACACATTCAGACTACAGACACAAGATAAGATTCTAAACTTTTGTAGTCTAACACACCGTAACTGGATTTTCTTTTTTTTTTTTTTTTTTTTAAATGTAAGGTAGCAATATGGCCTTGAGACCATATTTCTTTTTTAATCTTCAAAGCACGATCTGTCATGTTATTACATGAACATAAATTTAATTTAGGTCTAAATGTAATATAATAAAATACTCAAGGGCTAATTTTAATGCTACTAAGCAGTACAATATTTAGGCACATCCACCTATATGAAATTGGTGTCACAACCTTCCAAAAGAAACCTCGTTCTACAGAGCAAGAATGGAGACACACAAAGATTTAGGGACAATTAATCCTGGGTTTGTGATCTGAATTGCTTAAATGTGTATTTTAAGTATTACTATGAAATTTATTTGTTCAAACTATGTTGTTGACCTGCTTCAACCTTAATGTTCAGCATTTTAACACGTAATTTCACATTAGAAGCTAAGATGCACCCAATTCCTGATCAGCAGTGTTAATTTGGTGCTAGTTCACGCACACGACACATCTAGGATCACATTGAACTTCTATTTCAGCACAAGGATCATTCACTACTAGATACTGAGACTCCCCTTTTCTCCCTGCAACCCATGTTCACTCGTATTTTTCCCCATCAAAATTCTGGAAGGTATTTTTCAGTCAAACCAAAGAACATAGTATTTGTCTTAGAATCCCAGTCTCACAAGCGATGCCTACAGTGAGGCAGAGTCCAACTGTGTTCTGGCAGGATGCTACAGGTTGGTGATGTGAGAACTAGTTTCATTAGTAGTCCTTTTAATGGACAATGTCAATCTACTTTCTTGACGTGTGAATGCCTCTCCGAAACCAGAGATCCCAGACACCTGTAATGGGGGTGGATGACCACCGAGCAAATAGAGACACACGTTTACAACTCCATTGAAAAGACTCAAAAATGCCTGAGGAAAAGGTGCTGAGGGGCATGGTTTAGTGTTTGATAGGAACGGTTGCACTCGGTGATCTGGTGGGTCTCTTCCAACCTGATTGTTCTATGATTCTATAAACAAGTATAGGTTGGCACATACCAACGGAGCCTCCTTTAGATAGGAATGGTTGGACTAGAAGATCCGATGGGTCCCTTCCAACCTGGTTGTTCTGTGATTCTGTGATTCCTTCGCCCAAGAAGCACCTGGTAGGTTTGATTTGCATTTTTACCAAAAATGTAATGAAATATAAGAAATAACTCCTATGTGTGAAAATTAGGTAGGAATAAAGGTAGCTAGAGACCTGGAGTTCTAGAGTAAGGTTCTCCAAAACTCTTTCAACAGTCCTTGTAAGGTGGTAAATACAGACAAGGTTTTAATGCCTTCCTAAAGACATGTCTCAAGGAAGATGGATTCAGCTTCTTCAGAAAATGAGGGCATTTTTGAAACAAAGGAGGCCAGTACAGGAAGCACAGACTTCATCTGAACTGTAAAAGAACCAAAGATACTGATATTTAAAACTTACAAAGACAACTGTAGTGCTCAAAAAGTTGACAGGTACAGAAGACAATATGGTTATGGATTTTTGCTTCTGTTAGGGATATAAAAAGAGATATTCTGCATCCTGAAGCGAACGACAGGTCAGTGAGGGAATAATACAAAAAAGGGAATGTAAAACGAAGTGTCAGGAACAAATCCAGAATTAGAATCATAGAACCATAGAATCATAGAAAAACCAGGTTGGAAGGGACCCATTGGATCTTCTAGTCCAACCATTCCTATCAAACGCTAAACCAAGTCCCTCAAGACCTCATCTACCCGTGCCTTAAACACCTCCAGGGAAGGTGAATCAACCACCTCTTTGGGAAGCCTCTGGCAATGCCCAACGACCCTTTCCATGAAAAACTTCCTCCTAATCTCTAGCCTAAATCTCCCCTGGCGGAGCTTGAGGCCATTCCCTCTTGTCCTGTCCCCTGGCACTTGGGAGAAGAGCCCAGCTCCCTCCTCTCTACAACCTTCTTTCAGGTAGTTATAGAGAGTAATGAGGTCTCCTCTCAGCCTCCTCTTCTCTAGGCTAAACAACCCCAGCTCTCTCAGCTGCTCCTCATAAGGCCTGTTCTCCAGCCCCTTCACCAGCTTCATTGCTCTTCTCTGGACTTGCTCCAGAGCTTCAACATCCTTCTTGTTTTGCACTAAATCTGAACTGAAGAGAGGTATAAACATTCTGGAGATGTAGAAAAAAACACTCTAACACTACAATGCAAAGTTTGTAAGAAAGGTAAAAGGCTAGATAACCAGCAGAGTAAATGACTTGTGCTAGAGAGAACTTAAAACTCAGATAAAACAAACAAGGAAACTACCTCAACAAGTAAACAACAGATTCCAGGCTACATATAACACAACTAAGAATCTACTAGTGACCACTCAACTAGGATGATAACAGTGACTGAGGTATTAAAAGAGGCAAGATAAATGAGAAAGTTAACAATGGTAAAGGACTACACTTAACCTCTGATAGATCAAACAGCCACACATAAGGATATAAAACAATCAATTAAAAGCAGGTCTCAAGGAGTCACTGTTGAGTCACACAAACCCCTTTCATCCTTCAGAAATGATTTTTATTCAAAAAGTCAAAAAGATTTTTATTTATATAAATTAACTTTTGCCTAAATGATTGCCTTACACAGATATTAAGAAAAATTTTTCACAGCAAGGGTCATTGGGCACTGGAACAGGCTGCCCAGGGAGGTGGTTGATTCACCTTCCCTGGAGGTGTTTAAGGCACAGGTAGATGAGGTGCTGAGGGACATGGTTTAGTGATTAATAGGAATGGTTGGACTCCATGATCCAGTGGGTCTCTTCCACCCTGATGATTCTATGATTTTATGATTCTATGGAGCTCTCAAGATTAGACTTAGTAGTTGCCCTAATCTTGAGTATAACAGGCAGGATTTAGTTAAAATTTTTATGTCTGAAAAGATGTTCTGTAATAGCAATTGCCGTGTGTGTTATATTCAACATATACATAACTGTGATCCCAAGAAGGGAATGATGCAAGGGAGGGATCTTGTTGAAAGGAAAAATACAGAGCGCAGATAAGAACATTAAAACTTCTTAGGCAGTGTGAAGAGTGCTTAAGGGTGTCAGCCTAGTAGCACACAGCCAAGGAATGTCATTTATTAGCAGGGTTTTACAGAGAGAAAAAAGAAAATACATGGCTAAAGAGGAGGTTAAGGGAGGTAAGGACATATAAAGACTGATGGGCATCATGACCTGGATGAGGGCATTGAGGGTACCCTTAGCAAGTTTGCAGGTGACACAAAGCTGAGTGGAAGTGTCGATCTGCTGGAGGGTAGGGAGGCTCAGCAAAGAGACCTAAACTGACTGGACCACTGGGCAAAGACCAATGGCATGAGGTTTAACACTACCAAATGGCAGGTGCTGCACTTGGGGCACAACAACCCTATGCAGAGCTACAGACTGGGAGAAGCCTGGTTGGAAAACTGCCAGGAGGAGAGGGACCTGGGGGTGTTGGTCGACAGCCGACTGAACATGAGCCAACAGTGTGCCCAGGTGGCCAAGAAGGCCAATGGTATCTTGGCTTGTATCAGAAATGGTGTGACCAACAGGTCCAGGGAGGTTATTCTCCCTCTGGACTCAGCACTGGTGAGGTCGCTCCTTGAAACCTGTGTTCAGTTGTGGGCCCCTCAGCACAAGAAGGATGTTGAGGCTCTGGAGCAAGTCCAGAGAAGAGCCACGAAGCTGGTGAAGGGGCTGGAGAACAGGCCCTATGAGGAGTGGCTGAGAGAGCTGGGGGTTTTTATCCTAGAGAAGAGGAGGCTGAGGGGAGACCTCATTACTCTCTACAAGTACCTGAAAGGAGGTTGTAGAGAGGAGGGAGCTGGCTTCTTCTCTCAAGTGACAGGAAACAGGACAAGAGAGAATGGCCTCAAGTTCCACCAGGGGAGTTTTAGGCTAGAGATTACGAGGAAGTTTTTCATGGAAAGGGTCATTGGGCATTGGAATAGGCTGCCCAGGGAGGTGGTTGATTCACCTTCCCTGGAGGAGTTTAAGGCACGGGTGGATGAGGTCCTGAGGGATGTGGTTTAGTGTTTGATAGGAATGTTTGGACTCGATGATCTGATGGGTCTCTTCCAACCTGGTTGTTCTATGATTCTATGATTCTATATTCAAAAGAAGAAAAAGGAACACAAGCAAATATAATTGAAAAATTCAATTGGGCAATAACAGTAAAGACAGTTCTAACAATTGCCAAAAAGAATAGAAATCAATATTAAATCTTTAATTCTATCAGAAGCAGGGGGCCTGCCAAGGAAACCGCAGGGCCAATTCATGATCAAAATATATAAGACACACTCCAGAGAAAATTAGGCAAGTGACGGGAAGATAAATGAACACTTTTCTTTAGTATGAAAGAAACTAGAGACATTTCTCCAACGTTCTTTGTAACACAAAGGATGTATGGATCTTTCTGAATTTGAAACCACTTCAGAATCAAATTGACTAAATAACAGTAACTCACCAGGGTCAGAGAGCTTTCATCTGCGTCTTAAAGGAACTCAGGGATGAATCAAAGCAGGAGCACTGGATTGATACTTCTCAATAAAGCCTTGATACTTGAAGGCTACAACATTGAAAATAAAATCCCATTTCTTTAAGAAGAGGCCCCAGTTAAAGCTTAGGAAACTTAAGTCCCTCACTAGAATTATTAGAACAAACTGTAGCAGAAAAAAAAAATATCTCTAGGCAGTGGAAGAAAGGAGAACAAAGAGTGAAACTGGCAGACACTTCGATAAACCTACCCGTCTTGGAAAAGACTGTATTTTTTAAAGGTGAGTTATGGAAATGTAGGAATCATGAGAGAGGAGTGTTGCACAGATCCATTGCTATTTAAAATTAGTTAGAAAATAGATAGAAAAAAAGGGATGGACTAAATGTGTAATTCTCACAAGGAAGGAAGATCACCCACTGGCGAAGTTCCACTGTTGTTTATGTTGCAACCTGTATTATTTAAAGTATTTGTGAAGAATTAAAAAAAAAACAACCAAACAAAAAACAAACGTACGAGCATCTTACAAATTAGTAAGGCAACAAAACAGCACACAAAATGCAACAGCAGATCAAAGACAGTGAGAGAGATAATTTTCCCCATATCTATTATTCATGTAAAGATTTAGGATTGATTCTGAATGAGTAATTTATATTAAGCAGTAAGACCTTGGGGTTAAAATAGATGATTCTGTTACAAAATCATTGCAGTGTTAAGTAGTGGTCAAAAAGACAAACTGAATTTTTTTTAAGTCTTAGTAAAAGAGCAGAGACTAAAACTATCCTTATACCACCACAGAAACCGAAAGTTCACCACACCTTGAAAATTGTACAATATTTTCATAGAATCATAGAATCACCGGGTTGGAAGAGAACCAACGGATCATCGAGTCCAACCATTCCTTTCAAAGACTAAAACATGTCCCTCAGCACCTCGTCCACCCGTCCCTTAAACACCTCCAGGGAAGGGGAATCAATCACCTCCCTGGGCAGCCTGTTCCAATGCCCAATGACCCTTTCCGTGAAAAACCTCCTCCTAATCTCCAGCCTAAATCTCCCCTGGGGGAGCTTGAGACCATTCCCTCTTGTCCTGTCCCCTGGCACTTGGGAGAAGAGCCCAGCTCCCTCCTCTCCACAACCTCCTTTCAGGGAGTTGTAGAGAGTAATGAGGTCTCCTCTCAGCCTCCTCTTCTCTAGGCTAAACACCCTCAGCTCTCTCAGCTGTTCCTCATAGGGCCTGTTCTCCAACCCCTTCCCCAGCTTCGTTGCTCTTCTCTGGACTCGCTCCAGAGCCTCAACATCCTTCTTGTGGTGAAGGGCCCAGAACTGAACACAGGATTCAAGGAACGGCTTCACCAGTGCGGAATACAGAGTCAATTTTTGGTCCATTCATACAATAAACTGCTAAAAAGGGTTCAGGAAACACCAATAAGGATGATTGAAGCACAAAACTGCTCCTGTATAACATAATAGGAAAAAAAACAGACTAGGGATCAGGAGGCTCGTATGATACAGTAAATCAAATAGAAAAGAGTTGATGGGAACCTGTCTTTTAGCTTTTTCCAGGGCAAAAGCTAGAGAGCATCAATTTTACTATTAGAAATCATGTTCAGAATGAACAAAAAAGCAGTGACCCTTTGTGCAATGTATAACACATTCTAGAATCTCATAAAAAAATTCTGGATGTTGAAAGTTTAAATGTGTTCAAGGGGATATAGGTCAACTGTAGAAAAATTAATCTGACAAGAGCTAATAAGAAATTGCATTTGGCTCAGAAAAGTACTGAATAATTTGGGGTTGGTAGAGTGTTAAGAGAGGTATCACATATTCTTGTCCTGTTCGGTTTTCTAGGGTAACACTAACACCTGCTGTTAGAAAAACAATACTGGGTCTCAATTCTGAGCAACTTATGCAACAACAAAATTTCATGACTACAAAATTTGGACACACACTATCTTTGCAGGAAACTGGTTAAAAAAAAATCTACTCCAGAAATTCTTGCCAAACCTGAATTTAAATCTTTATGACATTAATGATAATCATAGAATCATAGAATCACCAGGTTGGAAGAGACCCATCGGATCATCAAGTCCAACTGTTCCTATCAAACACTAAACCATGTCCCTCAGCACCTCATCTACCCGTGCTTTAAACACCTCTAGGGAAGGTGAATCAACCACCTCCATGGGCAGCCTATTCCAATGCCCAGTGACCCTTTCTGTGAAAATTTTTTTCCTAATGTCTGGCATAAATCTCCCCTGGTGGAGTTTGAGGTCATTCCCTCTCGTCCTAGCCCCTGTCACTAGGAAGAGCCCAGCTCCCTCCTCTCTACAACCTCCCCACAGGTAGTTACAGAGAGCAATGAGGCCTCCCCTCAGCCTCCTCTTCTCCAGGTTAAACACCCCCAGCTCTCTCAGCCATTCCTCATAAGGCCTGTTCTCCAGCCCCTTCACCAGCTTCGTTGCTCTTCTCTGGACTCGCTCCAGAGCCTCAACATCCTTAATGATAATGTCATGTACATATGCAGCTGAAAAAACAGCGTTTATGTCTCAAACATACAACTTACTTCAATTCCTAGTTTTCTGTAGGCTAGATATAGTTTTTCTTTTCAGACTAATTTATTTGTAGTTTGAGACTAAAGTTAGGCAGACATTTGTACCACTGAAAAAAAACCCAACCTCTAAAAAATAATACAGAGCTAAAGTTGAATATACGATGTCTGTGTAATTTTATTCCACCATAGTCAAGAAAAACGCTTTAGAAAGTGTTACTAATTATCAATTTGAACTGGAATGCTGAAATTCATACTTCTTTTGCTTTTAAGCCAGCAGTTTGTTTTGCTAATGATATCCTTTAGTATTATGCCCAGGTTATAAAAGCTCTTCATCTTGAAGGTTTCCCAAGTACTTGATGTGTACACTACAACGATCACTCATTCCAGTTGCGCTATAAGGCAGAACTAATTATGCACCACCCATAACGCACCCCATAGTAGGCTGGTTTGTTTTGTTCTCTGTTTCTAGGAGATTAGAGGAAGAATAAGTGCCCTTCGTGAAACTTTGGGATGCATTTGAATAGGCAGAATCTAATTATTAAAACTGGAATTGGCCGGGATACCAACATGAAATATTCTTATCTCTCTGAGATCTTTTACTGTTGCAATCTCAAGGACTTGATTGTGTTTCTCAAAGAATATCAACTCTGTACCACCTGCTGCTATCTTTAAGAATTGAAGTAACAATATTGCTATGACATTCTCTAGCATCTAAGGTCTGAGAAGCACTAGCAATAGAAAGTAAAGGTAAATTAATCCACTAAGTGTTTGACAGGCAGTTTGTTCTGCTAGTGTGTCAGGTTCTTCAAGAGGGTAGGTTGAGAGACATATCTGGACCTAGTCTATGGTGGAAGAATATGTGTTTGGGAAAATATATGTTCTCTTTGAAGAACAGATTGCAAACCTGAGAAGGCCACTAAAATTTTATTAAAGGAAATTCACTTTGCCTATTTGCATGGGTCCGAGTAAAACTTTTGTCTAATTCTGATGCATGAAAGCACTAGAGTATACATATAATGACTGAAAAAACTTGTAAATGTCCAAAGAAAACCACACTGCATTTAAGAAAGCAGCATACCCTTTTTCATAATAACATAGAATCACAGAATCACCAGGCTGGAAGAGACCCACCGGATCATCGAGTCCAACCATTCCTATCAAACACTAACCCATGTCCCAAAGCACCTTGTCCATCCATCCTATAAACCCCTCCAGGGAAGGTGACTCAGCCTCTGCCAGTGCCCAATGACCCTTTCTTTGAAATTTTTTTTCCTAATATTCAGCCTTTTGAAAGACTGAGATGTACAGCCACCAAGACACTAGCAAGGTGCAAAATAAATTTTAAGGATGAAATTAGGGCAGAGATGTCGTATGGGGAACTGCTAAGCCTCCCCTCCTGGGCCGGTATCTTCCCCACTGTGGGAACTGGATGCCGAGTGACTTGTCAACATTAAATACAGCTGTAAGCAAACATGCCTTGGCACATGAACTCATCTAATTCTCACATTCAAATCACAACAGATTATTACCAGTACAGACAATAGACTATTCCTCAAACCAGGTAAGTCTCAAACAGGACAACAGGAAAACGTAAGCCAAGAAATCATTCTTTGTTGTGTTATTCAGAGTAGTTCGATTTTGGTTAGATAAATCAACTATTTCCACTACTGCAGTTGCATCTGTCACATATTCAAAAGAGTAGTCTCAAAAGTCCTCCTTACTTGTTGAAAATAAGATGTCAAGTTTACTACAGCTATTGCATGGCAGGTTGACAACAGAAAATAAAAGCCATTCTCAGGCAAGGATGGAAATAACAGCAGAGCTTGCCACCCAGGCCCTTGGGAAACATGCAGGAGGAAGGAAGAAGCAAAATAGGTAAGTGCAATATGAAGAATTAAAAGAGAAACCTGCAACCTGCCCTGCATGTAGATAAGGGAGGATACAGTCTGATACAGCCCTGTTCACTGTCTTCATCAAGGACCTGGATGAAGGCATTGAGTGCACCCTTAGCAAGTTTGCAGATGACACTAAGCTGGGTAGAAGTGTGGATCTAGTGGAGGGTCTGGAGGCTCCAAAGGGATCTGAACAGGCTGGACCACTGGGCAGAGACCAGGGATGAATGGCCAAATGCCATGGCCAAATGCCGGGTCCTGCACTTGGGACACAACAACCCTGTGCAGCTACAGACTAGAAGAAGTTTTTTTGACAAATAGTATGAGAGGAGCCAGGATTCAGAATCTTCTCAGACCAATGATGCAGATTATTGAGTCTACGCAGATCACCTACAAAGAGGGATTTCCAGAGTTATCAAAAACATATATAGGACCCTATGTCAAGATACCATTGTATTTCTTTTCATATTAAAAATCAATTGATGTCTTTTAATTAGAAAATCATCCTATAACAATGAATTATAGCTAAAACCTGCCAGAATACAACTGTTCTTATTTGATCAAATCACTCATGTTCACTTTGCATAACGTTTCATGTGTTGGCTAGTGTGAAGACGAAGATGAACAGCAGAGGTTGCATGCATCAATATTCCACAACTAGAAACTGGAAAGGTTCATGCTTTCATCACAGAGAGATATTTTGCACTGACTGCTGAATATTTTAAACTGCTGCACAAGTTCTCACAAGCTTTCATCCAGGGAAGCTGTGGCTGCTCCATCCCTGGAGGTGTTCAAGGCCAGGTTGGATGGGCCTTGGAGCCCCTGATCCAGTGGGAGTTGCCCCTGCCCATGGCAGGGGTGGAACTAGACGGGCTTTAAGGTCCCTTCTAACTCAAACTATTTTATGATTCTGTGATTCTAATTATGCTGTTGCTAATATTTCACAGAATCACAGAATTGTTCAGGTTAGAAAAGACCTTTAAGATCATCGAATCCACCATTTTTAATATTCCACTACTCTTTACGAATCCTGACAGTCTGATGTGGCTCCAGATGTAACGTATTAATTGAAATCTTAATAAAGGACACATATGAGGAACATATTTTAATAAAGGACACAGGCTTTATGAGGAATGGCTGAGAGAGCTGGGGGTGTTTAGCCTGGAGAAAAGGAGGCTGAGAGGATACCTCATTGCTCTCTACAATTACCAGAGGGGAGGTTGTGGAGAGGAGTGAGCTGGGCTCTTCTCCCATGTGACAGGGGACAGGACGAGAGGGAATGGTCTCAAGTTCCACCAGGGGAGGTTCAGGCTGGACATAAGGAAAACATTCTTCACAGAAAGGGTGATTCGGCACTGGAACAGGCTGCCCAGGGAGGTGGTTGATTCACCTTCCCTCTAGGGGTTTAAGGTGTGGGTGGATGAGGTGCTAAGGGACATGGTTTAGTGTTTGATAGGAATGGTTGGACTTGATGATCCTGTGAGTCTCTTCCAACCTGGTTGTTCTATGATTCTATAATATTTTGTACAGCTCCCTGATTCACTAATGCTGTGCTGCCTTTCTTATATATCATTGGTATGGATGCTTAACTTCAGCTGGACCCTTCCCACATCTCAGGGAGAGATTATTTTTCAGAGATCTTAGTGTCCTTTACAATCTTCTGTTGTTACATTTATAGGCTTTTTACTTAAGCTACTTACTCTTATCTTTAATAATAAAGGGGTTTTTTGTTATGCTGATGAATGCTCATATTTATTATTTATTTTTTGATACAAACTTTCAACTGCTCTCAAAGTGACAGCAAAAACAAACTCATGATCTGTCATAATAAAGATCCTAAGGAATTATTTGATAGCTATATTCTTAATATCTAGGTCAGCTTTCCAGAGTGTGGAAAACAAATAACAAAAGGTTAAATAATGTATTTCCTCCATACAAGTCATCTTAGTTTCAAAAGGAAGAATCTTACTTAATCACCCACTCAGTGTTTCCAAGAAGACAGCAAATGTTAATTACTGGCTTCTTTAAAAAATAATTTTGGACTAGAATACCACACCAGTGATGGCAGAACAGGCTTCGGGCAAACAGCAACATTAGTAGTTATCTAGACAGAAATTTCCTGCAGTTAAAAAAAAAAAAATTAACTTTTAGACTTTAATGCTGATCTATTCCCTAGAGGTTTGCTAAAATAACATCCCTCTCTGTCCTTATTAGCATCTGAGCTACAAAGAAAAAGTCATAGCAGTCTCATCAGGGATTTAAACAGGACTTTCAGGCACTGCTTCTATTTTTTGAATCAACAAAACAACCAATCTTGCTATTTTTCTTCCCTATTCACATCCTTTGCCTCATTCTGATAAAGTACAGCTAAGACATGGCTTGCAAAGCTGGACAATTAGGTACCCAGGATGCAAAGGTTTATTTTATTCTAATTCTATTAGACCCATATAAACCTCGGAGGAGTCCTTCAATCGCGATGGCCAAGAACCTGCTTCACAAACCTATTTGTCAGACCACTGACCAGGTCGGAGACAATTCAGCTCTGTGAGTGAGGCTGTGTTTGATACAAAGCGAGAAGCATTTCCTTTCTTTTTCTTACTTTGCAAGTGGAATTAGTAGAAAAAAAAAAAAGAAATATAATAAAAAGTAAATAAAAAAGAATCTCTTATGAAAAAGGAGAGGCATAAAAAACTGTGGGCTGAAGACAGGAGAAGGATTATAGCAATATATGTGGAAGAAAAATAAAGAATATTGAGGGAGTGAGACACTGCATGTAAGAAATTACTTTTAGCATGCAGAATGACAAAAACTTAAAGCAAAATCATACCTTAATGAAGCATAAAGTATGAATATGAATGCTTCCCTCTTTGCCCTTTAACTAAAAACAGATCTCTCCCTGTCTGTCATACAATTAATTCCCTTCTATGAGTAGTGCTAAACTTTAAAACTGGGGGGAAAATATCTTGTGTTAAAAATACTTCGATGACAGCAAAATTTTTGTATTTGTTTAACTATTTGCATTGTATAAATATTGTATTGTATAAATATTGTATTTGTTTAAATATTTGTTTAAAAGGGTTTTGAAATGGTTTTGATAGGAATGGTTGGACTCGATGATCCGATGGGTCTCTTCCAACCTGGTGATTCTATGATTCTATGAAAATATCTATTTATTTTCAATACACCACTTCTGTCAACACTTTTGTGCTTCTATGAGCACACACAGACTCTGATACTTCCACACATTCTCCTTTTTCCTACAAATCTGAGCATCCCAAATATAATATTCTGCTATGAAGTCCTGCTTAAAACACTTGGATTTGCCAAGTCTGAGGTTCTGAAATACATATTGGCACAATGATAGCATGTTTATCACATAAATATAAAATATACAAATTGTACCTTATATATATAGTTACATAGGGCTATTTTTTAAACTGTAATATTATATAATCATAGAATCATAGAATCATAGAACAACCAGGTTGGAAGAGACCCATCGGATCATCGAGTCCAACCATTCCTATCAAACACTAACCCATGTCCCTCAAGACCTCATCCACCCGTCCCTTAAACACCTCCAGGGAAAGTGAATCAACCACCTCCCTGGGCAGCCTATTCCAATGCCCAATGACCCTTTCCGTGAAAAACCTCCTCCTAATCTCCAGCCTAAATCTCCCCTGGCAGAGCTTGAGGCCATTCCCTCTTATCCTGTCCCCTGTCACTTGGGAGAAGAGCCCAGCTCCCTCCTCTCTATAACCTCCTTTCAGGGAGTTGTAGAAAATAATGAAGTCTCCCCTCAGCCTCCTCTTCTCCAGACTAAACACTCCCTACTCTCTCAAAAAGCAATAATAGATATTTAAAGCAATTAAGATATTTAAAAGTCATCTTGTCTACTTCAAAAAAAAAAAAAAAAGGAAAACTAACAAGAAAAATCAGCTGTCTTTATATTATTTCTTCTAGATAAATCTTAAATTTCACAACCCATGCTCTCTCATTACTCTGCAACCAAGCCCAAGATAGCGAGAAGTAGTGGAATGGAGTGAACTGGCATTAAATAACCATCTCTACAATTCTACCATCTCACAAATAGCCATCTCT
Source organism: Coccyzus lansbergi (assembly GCA_033558105.1). NCBI lineage: Eukaryota > Metazoa > Chordata > Aves > Cuculiformes > Coccyzidae > Coccyzus > Coccyzus lansbergi. Next base: position 1,312,201 of record JAUMJK010000508.1, read on the forward strand.
ACAATTTCGCATCAAAGGTGAAGCTTTCTCAGTGCTTAAAAGCAGCACCTAAATCAATAGCAAAAGGCAAAATATGAAACAGGAATAGATCGAGGTGATGGCATATATATTATCGTGAAAGCCTTTTATCCTTGAGAATAATGTCTACTGCTGAAAGCCCAACCCACGACAGCGGCTCTAGTGATCACTGATGTCTTTGCCAGTCCCTGCAGCATGAAGAACTGGACGGGACTAGCAGAGCTCATTACACATGGCTGCAAATCCCGTCTTCGGTATTCATCAGGATCATCCAACCTGACAGCCAAAAGGAGACTAGAAGCAAACGCATCCCACAAAACTGTCTGGAGAGCCAATGGCCAACAAGCAGACATACAACTTTCTTTACAACATCTTTTCATTCACATATCTGACCTAAGAAGAAAAGTTACTCTAAAAATAAAGGATGTTTTTTCCCCTCCTACATGTTTGAGGTGACTAGAGAAAGAAGGCAGAGGAGTTATTTCTACTTTTGTTGCTAAGGGACTAGTTTGATGAATGGCTGTGTGTAAAATACAGATTAACTATGAATACCTGAGAAAGAGGAAGTATAAGAAGAAGGAGAATAAATCAGTAAGACAATGGGATTGTTTATGAATGCTATAGAAATGAATTTGGGGTATACAATTTTCTATTAATATTTTGAATCGCATAGCACAGGCCTGAAAATTATCCTCTTGAACTATGTTAAAGTAAAGCATTTATCATCTTGGATTTTTTTCCTTTGTATCTGCAAATGTGAAACTTCAGAATTACCAAAAGTGGTTCAAGAGAACTACCAGCTCTTTCTACCTGATATCAAGTTCTTGTTTTCAGCTCCTGTGTACTAACAATTTATGTAGTGTAAAAAATAGTGTTTATCTTCATGTTACACTTGATAGGCACCCATAAATGCCAGTGTTCTTAAAGTTTTATTTATTTCAAAGATTAATATACAAAGAGCTAATATTGCCACAAAGCTACAGTTTAGTCCAATTTTCTCGTTACTGTTTGAGAACAGAAGTTCAGGAGGACTGAAGATGATGGCACTTTTGGACAGGGACATCTTGGAGAGATCTTGCAAGGAACATGGAAAAACCACAGATTGGAGCCTTAAAATTTAGCTTCCAGAGTCTTCAGAAAGAAACTTTAAGGAAAGTGAGGAGGTAACATTAACAATGTTTTCCACTGAAGGTCAGCTTGGCAGGACTGTCTATGTTGTCTGTGAACAAAATGAGGAGGAAAAGAAATCTCTTCTGAACAGATCCTTCCCTTAAAGCTCCAATAGGAATTTGCAACTCAAACATAAAGTAACATCTGGACTGTATTTGAAATTCTGTCTCTTTTACACATTTAAACCTACTTCTATATTGTGGAAAAGTTGTCTCCATTCTGATACAGTGCTAGGAGTTACTCCTCTCCAGACTTACCCACTGTGTAATCACTACTGGTCATGAAATACAACTGAAGAACTCATTTTTTTATGCACTGGCTGCATATCCTAGTTCTGCCTTCTCTACAAGGACTCCTACTTTCCAGAATTTATTTCAAAATCAAGCTTCCCAAATATTATCAAATCTTACCTTCCTGTCCTGTCTTCCACCAGGAAATACTGTTTAGTATGCTCATAATATCTCCAGGGGAGATTTAGACTATAGGTTAGGTGGAAGTTTTACACTGAAAGGGTCACTGTGCATTGGAATAGGCTGCCCAGGGAGGTAGTTGATTCACCTTCCCTGGAGGTGTTTAAGGGATGGGTAGATGAGGTACTGAGGGACATGGTTTAGTGTTTGATAGGAATGGTTGGACTTGATGACCCGATGGGTCTCTTCCAACCTGGTTGTTCTATGCTTCTATGATTCTATGAATATATATAAGTGCATCAAAATCAGACCCAACCCAAACAATAATAATAAAAGGAAGAGGTAGACCTGGGGTCCTTTTATTTTTTGGTTTTATGTTTCAGGGTTTTTATTTTAAAGTTGGGGTTTTTTTCTTTGTTTTGGGTTATTCTGCTGGTGGCAGTTGTGGGAGGGGGTTGTGGGTTTTATTCGGTTGTTTGATTGGTTGGTTTTTTTATCTGAGTGATCAAAGAGTGAAGATCAACACATACGCAAACTTGATGCAGCATTTCCTCAGATAAAGTCAGACTGTGCTGATTCAGTCAAGTAGTAATCTGGGACTAGGTATGATATAATTCACATTATTTTTTTAATGAAAGTTGATAAATACCATTGAGTCCAGAACATTCACCTATTCTTAGGTGCACAGACACCGTATATTTCAGTCACACTGTATTTTACTCTGACCCTCACAAACACAATTTACGTACAACTTATCAGAACTACCAGCAACGACTGCAGTTATAAGTTGTAGTTTTTTCATGCTTCCCAGTAAAACCCAAGCTGATGACTTTTTGCCTGAAGCTTATATTTATTTCAGCAAACCAAAAAGAGTGGGACTTGCCTTTCACAAACTGATGGAACATTTTCATGAACTGATGAAAACTTTTTGAGCAATTTTAAGAATGAGTCATATTCCACAGAGCTCCACAGACAAGTTTTGAAACTAGCACATATGATTCTATCTACTAAAAAGTGTTTCAAATTATCTTGTGTTTGTTCTGAAACAATTTTTATAAGAATTTACTATGGCAGAAAAGAAACACAGTTCTCTGCTATAGAGCCAGACCCTCTCTCTCTGACATACGCTCACATAAGTATATACACAGAATCATAGAATTATCAGGTTGGAAGAGACCTGTCAGAACATCGAGTCCAACCATTCCTATCAAACACTAAACCATGTCCCTCAACACCTCATCTACCTGTGTCTTAAACACCTCCAGGGAAGGGGAATCAATCACCTCCATGGGCAGCCTATTCCAATGCCCAATGACCCTTTCTGTGAAAAACTTCTTCCTAATGTGTAGCCTAAATCTCTCCTGGTGGAGCTTGAGGCCGTTCCCTCTTGTCTTATCCCCTGGGAGAAGAGCCCAGCTCCCTCCTCTCCACAACCTACTTTCAGGTAGTTGGAGAGAGTAATGAGGTCTCCTCTCAGCCTCCTCTTCTCCAGGATAAACACCCCCAGCTCTCTCAACCGTTCCTCATAGGTCCTGTTCTCCAGCCCCTTCATCAGCTTTGTTGCTCTTCTCTGGACTCGCTCCAGAGCTTCAACATCCTTCTTGAGTTAAGGACCCAAAACTGAGCACAGGATTCAAGGAGCGAACTCACCAGTGCTGAGTACAGAGAGAGAATAGCCTCCCTGGCCCTGCTGGTCACACCGTTTCTGATCCAAGCCAAGATGCCATTGGCCTTCTTGGCCACCTGGGCACACTGCTGCCTCATGGTCAGTCACTGTCAACCAACACCCCCAGGTCCCTCTCCTCCAGGCAGGTTTCTAGACTGACTTCTCCCAGTCTGTAGCTCTTCATAGGGTTGTTGTGCCCTAAGTGTAGGACCCAACATTTAGTCTTGTTAAACCTCATGCATTGGACTCAGCAAAGTTGTCCAGCCTGTTTAGGTCCCTTTGCAGAGCCTCCCTACCCTCCAACAGAGCGACGTTTCCACCCAGCTTAGTGTCATCTGCAAACTTGCTCCGGGAGCACTCGATGCCTTCATCCAGGTAATTGATGAAGACATTGAACAGGGCTGGACCCAGCACTGAGCCCTGGGGAACCCCACTTGGAATTGGTCTCCAGCTGGATTTAACACCATTTCCCACCACTCTCTGGGCTCTCCAGCCAAACAGTTTTCTACCCAGGAGAGTGTGCACCTGTCCAGACCAGAGACCCATTATATACTTTTTGGCTCCTAATTTTTAGCACAAAATCACCTGATGTCCCCCAGTGCCGTATTTTATATTTATTTGACGTATAATACAGTAAGTACACAGACAAGTGTTCCCTTGGCTCTCTCTGAGGAGGCTACCAGGAATTTTTCACTCTAACAAATACCAGCACAGGTCACGAAAGTTATTTTACTCGGTAAAATTTGGGATGCATACGATTAGTTTTAAGAGTTACACTTTATAGGAAGAAGTAAAATACTCTGTTTTGGGGAGATCTGTAACGTAGACACCACTGTTGTACTGCTTAAACAAAACACCATTAGTTTTCCTAATGGCATTATTAAATCATAGAATCATAGAACAACCAGGTTGGAAGAGACCCGTCAGATCACTGAGTCCAACCGTAAATCTCACTGACCCTGACCACAGCTTGCTCATCTTGATTGAAATGTGCCAACCTACCCTTTCTGAAGGGTCTGGCACCTCCCCTAGAGAGGCAAGGGATTCGGTTAGGTGACATTTAGCTCAATAAGCCAACGATACGCCTACCCAAGCGTGTTTTCAGTCACACACATTATGCTCAAGCAGGACTGGTAGAATCTGTTGCAACCATCAGGCTTGTTCTCCTGTACACCCAAACGTAGGCCACTGCCCCACCACCTACTCAAACAGCCCATCTTTAAAAGTCTCCTTTGATTTTTCTCATATTCAGAGTGCCAAAGCAACCATTTTGCCCACTGCATGGGAAAACTGACTCCTATGCAGATTGCATCAGAAAACAAACTTCTTTTCTTAAAAAAAATGCTCAATGTCATCACAGAGCTGTCTCAGAGGGACCAGGCCTGTGGAGCCTCTTGCAACTGGCGACTCGATGCAAACTGACAATGTTTGTTCAGCCACTGAACATACGCTTACCAGGTAAACATTGACATTTAACAACTTGATTTGGAACAGAGCATCATTTTGTTGCATTAAGGTGCATCTTTAATTGGAGGTAACAATCTAATAGCACAATGTTATAAATGTATGTAAAATGGTGATACAGAAGATTCCTCTATAGCTTAGGGGCACCACATGTTTTAAAAAAATCAGCAAAATTGAATTTGTGGGGGGGGGGGGAAAGCACCACATATGTGCTGGCACTGATTGAGCCCAATCTGTGCTGAAAGAGAATTAAAATGAAATAGGCGTCTGTCAAGTGCTCTCTCAGCGAGTTGTATGCCCTTGAACAGACACGATGTCAATATTTGATCCTCAAATGAAGAAACTTCAGGTATCTTAGTTTACTCTTGCAATGCTTTCAGTGGGAAATACTCTTTTTTCCCCCCCAATATTCACTTAATGCCCTAGAAATATGTGGTGGAAGAATGTTGTCATCTCAGACTTTATAGATATTTTGTCTCCTGTTACATTTACATATGTCAGAATAAAGGATATATAGTTAAAAAAAAAAAGTTAAAAAAGTTTTCATGGGTAAGAATGTAAGTTTGCACAAAACCCCCAACAACCAACCAACATATTTATTTTTCTTACTGAATGAAACCTCTTGCACTCCAATAACATAAACTGATCACTGCAGAAGACAAAGTATACAGTCAAAAGCACAGAGATATAGAAGCACTTACATTTGCACTGTGATCACTTCCACTAACACAGACGACATCTTGTTTTTGAATTGTTAATACCTCTTTTGTAAGCTTCAGGCGGATGTCATAAGCATTTTCCGATACTTCATCATACAACAATGCAATACCAGTTTTAGTCTGTAAAAACAAGGCACAGAAAGAAAAAGTTAAGAATACGAACACTTCATAATGATGAATAACCACCTCCATCCCATTCAATAAATAAAACTCATATAAATGAGCTCTGTTTACAGAAAATGGAAAAATGTTCTGCTTTTCAGCCTTGAAATGGATTAGACATTAAAAGCTTGTTCTGCACAATTAAATACTGTCTTTGAAGCAGATATTAATATATAAAAATAAATAAAAAATTAAAAATTAGAAAAACAACAGGACAAGAGGGAATGGCTTCAAGCTCCTCCAGGGGAGATTTAGGCTGGACATAAGGAAAAAAAATTTACAGAAAGGGTCATTGGGCACTGGAACAGGCTGCCCAGGGAGGTGGTTGATTCACCTTCCCTGGAGGGGTTTAAGGGACTGGTGGATGAACTGCTGAGGGACATGTTTTAGTGTTTGATAGGAATGGTTGGACTGGATGATCTGGTGGGTCTCTTCCAACCTGGTTATTCTATGATTCTATATAAAGTTCTTTGGCAGTAGACAATTGTTTTCTCATTGTAAAACACACAAACAAGTACAGGTGTTACAGGGTTTCTATTTGTTTAGATCAAGGATGCACATTTCTGAAGTTACATCATCGTTGGAATAATAACTAGTAAACTCTACAGGGAAGTCAAGTGTTTTGATACAAAATCATAGAATAGTTTGGGGAAGCAAGGGACCTTAAATCCCATCCAGTTCCACCCCTGTCATGGGCAGGGGCAGGGACACCTCCCACTGGATCAGATACTCAAGCCCCATCCAACCTGGTCTTGAACACCTCCAGGGATGGGGCAGCCACAGATTCCCTGGGCAACCTGGGCCAGGGTCTCCTCATCCTTATGGTGAAGAAATTCCTCCTTCTGTCTCGTCTAAATCTGCCCCACCCAGGTTTATACCCATTGCCCCCATCCTGTCACCACAAGCCTTTGTAAACAGTCCCTCCTCAGCTTTCTTGTAGTCCCTTCAGGTACTGGAAGTCTGCTTCGAGTTTATTATTAAAAGAAGCAGATTGATTCAATTTCAGAGCTTTACGGTCATTGCACAGAAGAGAAAAAGCAAAACACCTGTTGTGAAATGCATGACCACATTTAAAATACTTATATATTAATTTATATGTTATAACAGCATCAGCACAACACTGCATTTTCCTCTGTGCAACTGAAGAATTATCAAGCATAAATTAAGGTTTATCCACAGCATTTGTTTTAAAAAACAATTTAAAATAAAGTTGTTAATCTATGTTTTGTCAAATAGTAAACTGTGTAATGGAATTAAAGAAGAAATATGCCCTGTGCACTGAATGAGTGCTTGAAGGATTGTAAAATAAAATCAAACAGAGAACATTATCTTCATAATCATGTTTTCATTTCTATAAAACTAGGGAGAAAGGACTGTGGTAATTGCCAGTAAAACCTTTTGGTCTTTAAAGGCAGGATCAGTTTAAGCTTAAGGCACTTAAATGTAGATGTGGTGTAGCTCCATGCAGCAGCTGAGAGTCAAAGTCTCTCTTACAGCAGAAACATAAAATGCGACCTAGAGAGCGATTCAATTTGCCCTGAAGTATGTACACAGCAGTTGTTCAGTTGAATTGCTCTTGAGGTTCTGTAGTCCCTAAGGATCACATTGGTTGTCCCCCCAGGCCGCTGCTGCCACTTAGAATCATAGAATCATAGAATCACCAGGTTGGAAGAGACCCACCAGATCACTGAGTCCAACCATTCCTACCAATCTCTAAACCATGTCCCTCAGTGCCTCATCTACCCGTCCCTTAAACATCTCCAGGGAAGGTGAATCAACCACCTCCCTGGGCAGCCTCTGCCAGTGACCAATGACCCTTTCTGTGAAAAACTTTTTCCTAATCTCTAGGCTAAATCTCCCCTGGGGGAGCTTGAGGCCATTCCCTCTTGTCCTGTCCCCTGTCACTTGGGACAAGAGCCCAGTTCCCTCCTCTCCACAACCTCCTTTCAGGTAGTTGGAGAGAGCAATTAAGTCTCCTCTCAGCCTTCTCTTCTCCAGGATAAACACCCCCAGCTCTCTCAGCCATTCCTCATAAGGCCTGTTCTCCAGCCCCTTCATCACCAGTTTTGTTGCTCTTCTCTGGACTCGCTCCAGAGCCTCAACATCCTTCTTGTGCTGAGGGGCACACAACTGAACACAGGATTTGAGGAGCAGCCTCATCAGTGCCGAGTATAGAGGGAGAAGAACCTCCCTGGCCCTGCTGGTCACACCCTTTCTGATCCAAGCCAAGATGCCACTGGCCTTCTTGGCCACCTGGGCCATTGCTGCCTCATGGTCAGTCCCTGTCAACCAACATTATCCAAGATCTCTGCACATGTAAGCTTGACATAGGCTTTTTAGGACATTCAGGTCCTTCTCTAACTGATGGCAAGACCAAATTTCCATGATTATAACAGGATACAGACATTAGTCATGCCAGCATACAGCCACGTGTAGGCATTTTCAGCTCGAAATGGATCTTGTCAAAGGTAGAAATCCATGTCTATCAGAGCCATTTAGACTCTGTCAAGACAGTGGTGAGCAACAGACACCTCCAAATTATGATTTACCTAATCTCCTGCATAGATCCATCTAGAAGAGAACAAATTGCATCACAGCTCGTTTCTCTGACTTAAAAAATAAATAACTCAGACACTAATGTCCAATTCCCAGCAGATAAATGTTGTCCTTACTGTTTGCTGTTAATGTCTAAAGGAAACCGTACTCAGTGAGAGTGCAAAGCCTTAATTGCTCTCACTTCTTTAGAACTCAACATTGATTCTTTTTTCCAAGGTTTGGGTGTTTTGGGGTTTTTTTAATATATACTTCTAGCATATGTGGATGTTCTATTAATACAATTGTGTGAATGACAACATATGAAAACTGTGTCAAAAACCTGCTTAAAAGCCATACTGCATGACAGTGTTTCCAAACAGTAAAACTGCCTTGAAAAAAACACCTTCCCCACATTTTGCTACTGTTGATGGGTTTTGCACCACTGGCACAAGCTTGGTTTAGTGATTGATAGGAATGGTTGGACTCGATGATCCTGTGGGTCTTTTCCAACCTGGTGATTCTGTGCTGTTACTTTTGCTTCTGTAGCAGAGCATGAGAACAGAGCTCTAGAGAACTCTTTATACAGCCTAAACCTATAACATTTCTCTGGCTCGTAATCGCTACATATGTTTAGAAGTAACATAATAAAAAAAACCCCTTGAACTTTCATTTGGAACAGATGATCAAGTAATGAATTAAATACGTAGAGTGACTGATGAAATAGCTTAGCATTTTCCATCACGGTACTTAAACTGAAGGTCTCACTGCACCTCATCTATTCCTATTAAAATCCAATATCTAGCTCAGACTGCATTCTAACTCCTGACGTGATCCAAGATGATGTGCAGCAACTCTTTATTTGATTTCAAAATCAATAAGTTTAATCTCGATTTTTCTCAGCCTTTCAGGACAGCTTTTTGTAGTCCTTTATAAATGGCTGTGAATCAGAGTTCAGCGCTTTTCCTTTTTCTCTCTCTCTGTTACAGAGAAGGGCTGCATAACTCTAGTGGGAAACTCTGAGTCCAGACAAAGTCCAGGGGACAGGACAAGAGGGAATGGCCTCAAGCTCCACCAGGGGAGATTTAGGCTAGAGATTAGGAGGAAGTTTTTCACGGAAAGGGTCATTGACCATTGGAATAAGCTGCCCAGGGAGGTGGTTGATTCACCTTCCCTGGAGGTGTTTAACGCACAGGTAGACAAGGTCCTGAGGGACATGGTTTAATGTTTGATAGGAATGGTTGGACTCAATGATCTGATGAGTCACTTCCAACCTGGTGATTCTATGATTCTATGAAAGTACTTCTTCAAACAATGATATTTTAATGGGAACTTTCTCTTTGTTTATACAGGTACATGGCCAGCACATCGAGGGAGGTGATTCTACCCCTCTATTCCACTTTTGTGACACCTCATCTGGAGTGCTGGGTCCAATTCTGGAATTCTCAGTGTAAGCAGGAGATGGAGCTGTTGGAACAGGTCTAGAGGAGGCCGTAAATATGATTAGAGGGCTGGAGCACCTCCCATATGAGGACAGGCTGGGAGAGTTGGGGTTGCTCAACCTGGAGAAGAGAAGGCTCCAAGAAAATCTTAGAGCGACATTCCAGTACCTGAAGGGACTACAAGAAAGATGAGGAGGAATTATTCACAAAGGCTTGTGGTGAAAGGATGAAAGGGAACAGGTATAAACTGGAGAGGAGCAGATTTTGACTAGACATTAGGAAGAATTTCTTCACCATGAGGGTGGGGAGGCCCTAGGAAGCTGTGGCTGCCCCATCCCTGGAGGAGTTCAAGGCCAGGTTGGATGGGGCTTGGGCGCCTGATCCAGTGGGAGGTGTCCCTGACCAGGGCAGGGAGTGGAACTAGATGATCTTTAAGGTCCCTTCAGACCCAAAGTATTCTATGATTCTATGTATATCCAGCATATTAACTACTGTACCTTAGTCTTGATTTCTCATTTAAAAACTGTCTATAGAGTAGCTGTTCTAATAACTGGCATCAGAAAGCAGAAATATGTCCCCAAAATGTTGTAGTAATGTTAGAGCTTATATGCTAAATTTACTTTTGTTCTGTAATTAACAACTGGCCTCTTCTCCCAAGTGACAGGGGACAGGACAAGAGGGAATGGCCTCAAGCTCCACCAGGGGAGATTTAGGCTGGAGATTAGGAGGAAGTTTTTCACACAGAGGGTCATTGGACATTGGAATAGGCTGCCCAGGGAGGTGCTTGATTCACATTCCCTGGAGGTGTTTAAGGGACAGGTAGACGAGGTCCTGAGGGACATGGTTTGATGTTTGATAGGAATGGTTGGACTTGATGATCCGATGGGTCTCTTCCAACCTGGTGATTCTATGGTTCTATGATTCTATGAATATGCAGAAAGTGCACAGGGAGTTTTATCTCTATAGGATTTAAGTGCTTACAATGAGAGGTAGGAGAATAAAAATTTAAACTTACTTGGGTGGATAAGGAAATGAAATGTTGCCTTTCTAACAATTTTTCAGACTCTAACCTCAGGAAGAAGGCTGTGTGGAGTGCCTATTCCCATCCACATGCACAACCATCCCAGCAACTGCCAACTTTTAAGAAAGATTCATTGCTTCTCTGTTTTTAAAAGAAAACAAGACCTGAAAACCCGCTCTCTTAGGCGAGATCAAAAACTGTCAATACCACAGAGAAGAAAACATCACTCTCTAGAGGGAGCTAGAATTGCAGATGAATTCTTTTATCAGTTCTATTGTTGACTACTTAAGGAAAGTCCCTCACCAGTGCACTTGCTTTAAAGTACTTCCCATTGAGTATCATGTCGTAAGACCCTACTCAGAATATCCTCTTTCAACACACTGTGTCTGCAGCCCGAAGCTCACAGCTGCCAATTCTGCTCAAGTCAGGCATCCCTGAGCCAAATTTAGATCTGACTGGCATAAAATTCTTGCCTTCACTGCAGCAAGTTTTATTTTGGGAAAGATTGCATGAAAAATGAGCCCCCATTTTCAAGCAGTATTGACGAAGAGTAAGTATTCTCTAGAAACTGTTTAGTTGTTTATGTCCATTTTTTTCTTAAATGCATTAGAACAATATTTCATAGAATCATAGAATCATAGAACAACCAGGTTGGAAGAGACCCATCGGATCACCGAGTCCAACCATTCCTATCAAACACTAAACCGTGTCCCTCAGGACCTCATGTACCCGTGACTTAAACACCTCCAGGAAAGATTAATCAACCACCTTCCTGGGCAGCCTATTTCAAATCTAAATGACCCTCTGTGTGAAAAACTTCCTCCTAAAGGCTAAATTTGTAAGGCTTTCCATGCTAGTAACTGTATGAAGAGAGGCAGAAAATAGTCAAGACTCTTATACGTGTGAGCAGAAAATTCAGATGAGATTCACAATAACATCATGTTTTTCTATGCGTTCAGAGTAGATGTCAGGGTTTGGTATTATTTTGATCTGAACTGTGAAGTCGTCAGTAACTTCAAAACCCTCTCTCAAGCCCTCTGCCTAAGTGTATTTCAGTAACAGCGATCACTGCTGTTGTTAAATAAATCAGGTATTACTGTCTTAGACCTTTATGAAAACAGATAATCTACAGTTTCTCCTGCTTTGCCTAAAAACTCATCTGCATTGAGTTACATTGCTTCTCCAGCAGATCATTTGTTGACCTTCATCCTTAATAAATCTATTAGTAACATCAGTAACCTCAGAGCTGGGGTTGTTTAGCCTAGAGAAGAGGAGGTTGAGAGGAGACCGCATTACTCTCTACAACTACCTGAGGGGAGGTTGTAGAGAGGAGGGAGCTGGGCTCTTCTCCCAAGTGACAGGGGACAGGACAAGAGGGAAGACCTCAAGCTCTGCCAGGGGAGATTCAGGCTAGAGATTAGGAGGAAGTTTTTCACGGAAAGTGTCATTGGGCATTGGAATAGGTTGCCCAGGGAGGTGGTTGATTCACCTTCCCTGGAGGCGTTTAAGGGACTGGTGGATGAGGTGCTGAGGGACATGGTTTAGTGTTTGATAGGAATGGTTGGACTCGATGATCCGATGGGTCTCTTCCAACCTGGTTGTTCTATGATTCTATGATCAATGGCTTGGCAGTTCAATTTTTAACTGCTAAAATGTTTTTTTAAACAACCTTTCTTCATTTGAGGGACGTGGTTTAGCGATTGATAGGAGTGGTTGGACTCAATGATCCGGTGGGTTTCTTCCAACCTGGTTGTTCTATGATTCTATGATTTAATATATTTCACTATATCTTCTCCTTTTATACAGTACTATGTTAGCATTGACTCATGGCTGCACTACACAGAAGAGTTAATGAACAGAAAAGGGTCATGAAAAATATGAAGAAGCCCTAAAAGTGATCAGAGGTCTAGAAAATAGAATATGCAAGTAATTCTGCACAAATGTAAGTTGTTTAGTTTAAAGGCAGAATACAAGAGTATGTAATGGCAGGTTTAAGTACTTCAAAACCTATCGCAAAGACAAATGGAACATTCAGATAAGAAAATAATTCAGAAATCTCCCCCTCTTAATGTATTCTTGCAACGAGAAAACTGAAGTGCTTGAACAGATTGCTGGGACAGATTACAGACAATCATCACTGAGGGATTCTGAGAGAGAACCGAACGAACATCTGTCTAAATGGTAAAGGTAATAATCCTGTCACAGAGCAAAATCCCAGAAAAGACAATTTCTTTCAGATCTATTTGTCTCTGATGCTGCTATTCAGAATTATGTGAATTCTTGCATACAGGAGAAAGTCTTAATGCCTTCAGAAGACACCTGTACCAAACAGATTGCAACTGCCATACAAGAGATGAAAAATTACTATTAAGACGTGAAGAAGTTTATCATTTAGGGATCTTAACAACAGATGAATGACATTTACAATGACACTTGTTAATAATCATATTTTTTATGGCACTTAGTCTGTGTTAAGGTCTGTATCCTAAAAAGAACTGTACCTCTGTCTCTCATGACAAGAAGGGAATTCCAGGCTTAAAGGGGCTTGACTGAGACTACAAATACAGGTTTTCCAATAGATGAGCATGGGATAGATGGATAAGGAGAGCAGGTATGCAGAGAAAATTGTAACAGAGCTCTGGAACTCTAATGATTCCATTAGCCTTAAAGCACACAAAGAACTTTTCAGTAGAACTAAAATCAGATATAAGGCAGAGATGACTTATTGAAATTAGTTATATAGTGCTTCCTCACAGAGTGTGTTTTCCCTGTGACTACACAGCTTTTTTTCTCAGGTTTATTGTAGCTTTTACACCTACTGAAACTGTTTCACAGCTACTGAGTCAAAAAACCTTAACCTGAATAGTCTTTCCTTTAAAAAAATTCTGACTGTAATAATAATGAAGCCCTTAATACAGACTGCTTGGACAGGTTACAGTTCCCCATTAACAGCCAGGTGAGTGGTTCAGCAAATTAATCAGAATCATAGAACAACCAACAACAAGGTTGGAAGAGATCCACCGGATCATCGACATTACAATAATGTAATGTTAAAAAATTACATTTTTTGATTTCACAGAATCACAGAATCACCAGGTTGGAAGAGACCCATCGGATCATTGAGTCCAACCATTCCTATCAAACACTAAACCATGTTATAGAGAGCAATGAGGTCTCCTCTCAGCCTCCTCTTCTCCAGGATAAACACCCCCAGCTCTCTCAACCATTCCTCATTAGAGTTGTTCTCCAGACCCCTCATCAGCCTCGTTGCTCTTCTCTGGACTCGCTCCAGAGCCTCAACATCCTTCTTGTGCTGAGGGGACCACAACTGAACACAGGATTCGAGGAGTGGCCTCACCAGTGCCGAGTACAGAGGGAGAAGAACCTCCCTGGCCCTGCTGGTCACACCATTTCTGATCCAAGCCAGGATGCCATTGGCCTTCTTGGCCACCTGGGCACACTGTTGGCTCATGTTCGGTCTCTGTCAACCAACACCCCCAGGTCCCTCTCCTCCTGGCAGTTTTCCAGCCAGGCTTCTCCTAGTCTGTAGCTCTTCATAGGATTGTTGTGCCCCAAGTGCAGAACCCAGCATCTGGCCATGTTAAACCTCATGCCATTAGACTCAGCCCATGGATACAGCCAGTTTAGGTCCCTTTGCAGAGCCTCTATGCCCTCCAACAGATCCACACTTCCACCCAGCTTAGTGTCATGTATAGACTTGCTAAAGGTTCACTCAATGCCTTCATCCAGGTCATTGATGAAGACATTGAACTGGGCTGGACCCAGCACTGAGCCCTGGGGAATTTGACACATGAATGCATAACGAAAACAGCAATCTAAAAAATAAAAAAAAAAAAAAAAACCAAGAAAAATACTGTTATCATTGCTTGGAGTCACTACATTCCCTACAGGTAAAAGCATCAGAAGATGATAGAGGCATCAAAGAATCATAGCATGGTTTGAGTTGGAAAGGAACTTAAAGCCCATCCAGTTCCACCCTCTGCCATGGACAGGGACACCTCTCACTGGATCAGGCTACCTAAGGTCCATCCAACCTGGGCTGGAACACCTCCAGGGATGGGGCAGCCACAGCTTCCCTGGGAAACCTGTGTCAGTGTCTCACCACCCTCAGGGTGAAGAATTTCCTTCTACTGTCTACTCCTCTTCAATTCAAATCTTCCCCTCTCCAATTTACAGCTAGTAGCCATCATCCTATCACTACATGCCTTTGTGAAAAGTCCTTCCACAGCTTTCTTGTACTTGGATGAGATCAGTGCTTTGGATCAGACACGTCTGCTCTGAAGTAGTATTACCAACCATCACCAATTTCATGCCTATTCAGTTTCCATGTACAGAAGGACATAGCAATGCCAGTACATCCATTAGGCTCAGCAATGCTGCCATTACACCCATGAGGTTCACCAGTCTTGCTTACCTCACCTCAGAGCCCTAGGGCAAGGGCTACGATGGACACGTTGACCACCGCGGCTAGGGTAACAACCCCCATTATACCCTTTCCACATGAACGTAGACACATAGTCTACCACCAGCTTCCACCTCCCTCCCCAACAAGAAGAACTGCAGTGGTGACCACATCACCATCACAGAATCACAGAATCACCAGGTTGGAAGAGACCCATCAGGTCATTGAGTCCAACCATAATAATCGAGCCTAATCATCTTGCTGCACTGTTGACCCAACAGTCCAATCCTCCAGCTTTCATCTGTGTCTGAAGGGAACCATTGTAAAGCAGTTTGAAGGGAAACATTTTAAAGAGGTGATTCGAATTCACAACAAATTCAGTGGAATGTATTTGACGGACATATGAGGAGCGTCTGAGAGACCTGAGGTTGTTTAGCCTAGAGAAGAGGAGGCTGAGAGGAGACCTCATTACTCTCTACAACTACCTGAAAGGAGGTTGTAGAGAGGAGGGAGCTGGGCTCTTCTCCCAAGGGACAGGGGACAGGACAAGAGGGAATGGCCTCAAGCTCCGCCAGGGGAGATTTAGGCTAGACATTAGGAGGAAGTTTTTCATGGGAAGGGTCATTGGGCATTGGAATAGGCTGCCCAGGGAGGTAGTTGATTCACCTTCCCTGGAGGTGTTTAAGGGATGGGTGAATGAGGTGCTGAGGGACATGGTTTAGTGTTTGATAGGAATGGTTGGACTCGATGATCCGATGGGTCTCTTCCAACCTGGTTGTTCCATGATTCTATGACATCAGTGTTTCCAGGGCAGGTCAGTTAAGAATAAGATATCAAACTGCAATACAATATATGTTTTCAATGCAATATATTATAAGAATCAGCATCACTAATAAAGACAGTCAAGAACAGATATTTAAGAAACATCTGAGTGTGTTTTCCTCAAAAGCTCAGATTATATCTGGAATATGCACCTTGGAAATCACTGTTTTCAGGAATATTTTTATTACTCCTTTTTAAAGGTCTGCATTTATTGATAACAATATTGTGGATCGACATTTCACAGCATACAGTTGTAAAAGGAATGTTAGCACTGTTGGAAGATTTTAACTGCAGTGTGACAATACCATTTACTAGAGACCCAGAACAGAGTTTTTCCTAAATATTTAAGTGGCATATGGAGATCTACAAGAAAGAATATTAACTCAAGGTTAACAGAAGTTTGAAGAGATGCTCTAAGAATGCAAAGTCTGAAAATCTATTTTGCTGCTTAAATTACAGCCTGTCTACCAAGAACTCTTTTAAAAATAGCCTTAGGGGCAGATTGTTGGGATTTTCTGTTAATGACATTTGCCTCGCAAGAAAAGTGATTAACAGCTGGCTCTCAATCTCTGTGATCTTAATGATTAGAAAGTAAGTAATAATGTCTTGTTTAATTACTGCAAGCACAGTGTGTCATGAGCTAATTAGATATGATTGATTATTGTCCTCCTCATGCACCTCTCAAAACATCACACACCAATATTTGAATCCTGTAACGCGTGTTTGGAAAATGAACTTTCAGAATGTCCTGCTGAACGAAAATTACCTGCTTAAAAAGTCTACGGTTGGGTCTCTTCCAACCTGGTTGTTCTATGATTCTATGATTCTATGATTCAAGATAGAACTCCTAACCATTAAAGTAAGCCCAAAGGTTAAAAAAAAAAAAAAAGAAAATCAAAACCCAGAACAAAAATTTACCACCATGACTCTTACTTGCATCTGGACTTGTTGTTTTTACAGGCCAGTTCCTCTGATAAACCCAGAGGTTGGAAGTGAAAATCCTTTTAGCCATGCATTTGGTTGCTAGCTTGGAAAGAAATGAAGCAGCCCGATTTCATGCTTTATCCAAAGATTTAATGGCATGTTTAAGCGTAACCCCTGCTAAAACCTCTTCTTCTAGCACTGGCTGCAGTTCTCAGTATAACTGGGATGATTATTAATTTTGTAACACATTCTGTATTTAACGAACAGAACATTCTTGAAAGTACATCAAACTGGCTGAAACTCTGAGTATGAGGGACAACTTATCAACAAGAAAACAACTGTTTTAATTACTGACATTAAAAAAGAAAACAAAAAATTAGAAACATTATAGAGGAGAAAAACATAAACCACATAAGAAGAAAAATAAAAGTTGATTAAATTTATGAACCTCTACACATAGTAGTGGACTTAACAGAGAAAAGTCAAGTGAGACAGTAACTAGGAAGGATGAAGGTAGGTTTCTAAGATACACTTTAGATGACAATCTCATATTCAAAAGCAAAAATCAGAGCAGCAGTTAGAAAAACACTATTAAAGGCACTGAAGAGTAATTTATAAACTGACTACATGTTGTGCCATGAATAAAAGAATCATAGAATCACCAGGTTGGAAGAGACCCATCGGATCATCGAGTCCAACCATTCCTACCAATCTCTAAACCATGTCCCTCAGCACCTCATTCACCCGCACCTCAAACACTTCAGGGAAGGCAAGTCAACCACCTCCCTTGGCAGCCTCTGTCAGTGCCTAACAACCCTTTCTGTGAAGAATTTTTTCCTAATGTCCAGTCTAAATCTCTCCTGGCAGAGCTTGAGGCCATTCCCTCTCATCCTGTCCCCTGTCACTTGGGAGAAGAGCCCAGCTCCCTCCTCTACACAACCTCCTTTCAGCGAGTTGGAGAGAGCAATGAGGTCTCCCCTCAGCCTCCTCTTCTCCAGGATAAACACCCCCAGCTCTCTCAGACATTCCTCATAAGTCCTGTTCTCCAGTCCCTTCCCCAGCTCTATTGCTCTTCTCTGGACTCACTCCAGAGCCTCAACATCATTCTAGTGGTGAGGGGCCCAGAACAGACTGTTCACATCTAAATTTCAAACCCAGAATATCCAGTAACAAAAGTATGTTACAAACACCTACAGCTCCATTCTCTTTTTAAGAGACATTCCTTAGGAATAATGTAAATTGAGGGGGGGGAAAAATAAAAGAACAAAAATCAAAAAAAACCCAAATCAAACTAAGTTACATGTAGATATTCATTGTGAATATAGTTGATTAGGATGTTACAAATTTTTCAAAGAATGGACTTCTCCAAAAGGATATACATGAATTCAACCAATTAGTTTCTGAGCTTAAAGAAAAGAGGGAGAGTAAAGGTATATATGTGGAAAAAGAGGAATGAATGGTCATATAGAGCATTGTTAGAGAAGAGGAGGCAAAGAAGGGCAGCAAAGCTGGTGATGGGGCCGGAGAACAAGGTTTACAAAGAGCCACTGATGGGACTGGAGTCACATGTAAGAATTTTCTCGTTTGCATAAAGATTTTTATTAACAGGGGCAGTTCAGTTGACCTCCCCTGTTCCTTCTTAATTTTTCTGGTTTTTTTCATAAATGTCAGAGGCTAACATTAGCCTTTGTTACCCTCCTTTGATTTCTGAGCTCCAGGGATATATTTTCTATATTCAGATGATTTGCACTGATGTTAATGGGCCATTAAATATCCTGGGAGTAATCTTAAATAATCTCTTCTCCTTTCCTTGTACCTGAACCTAAGCTATTGTTTTCCTTTTATGAAAGAGAAACTTTGTTCTACCATAGGTGTTCAAAAAAAAAATCCTAGGGATTTAATTTCAGTCTGAAGTCAACTGAAAATTCTCACTCAAGTCAAGCTTTCACTATAAAAATAATTAGTTCAAATTTTTTACCAAACGTTTATGGTTGGACTCGATGATCCGATGGGTCCCTTCCAACCTGGTTGTTCTACGATTCTATGATTCTATGACTACTTTTCATCCTATAACATTTGTAGCATTGTTACTACCATAACAATAAAAAAAAAATTACACAGAAGGACATGTTTCAAGATTCTGCAACGTTTTTATATGAAATCTGAATCTCTTTATCAACTGATGTCAAGATTCCACAAAGTATGTGGGTTTTCATACCTCATTAAAAATTCTTTCAAGGTCCTGAACGAGTAGAGAGTTACGCTATCTAATTATAAATCTATGTGAATTCATCATTTTGAAATGAAAATGATATTAGAAAAAAATCTAAATTGCAGCATTTTAAATTTGACTATTTTCAAGACAGTCTCAGAATACCAAGGGTATACTTAAATAGTAAATACTTTAGTTTAGAACAATCAATATACCTCCAAAAAAAGAAATAAGAGAATCACACAAAAAGCAGCTTTTGCAATTGTATAAAAAAGAAAAAAAATTAAAACTATACCAGAGAGCACAGGAACCTTTTAAAATCTTATAGTCAAGATACACAATGCATTTCTATGGAGATGTGCAATGAAAAGCTATAAAAGAGAAGCAAGAGAAAAAAAAAGAATAAACTGCCAAGCATACTGAGTAATCTATTTTAAAATATGCAGAAATTCCATGTCAGTGGCCCACTTTGCTTTGCTTTTGCTTTGTTTTATGATTTTGCTATTTTTTGAGAATGATCAGTTAATAAAATAAATGCAATGTGGCTTTTTCCCCCCCTGAAATCTGATTATGAGAACATGGAAACATGGAAATGGAAATCACGTTCATTCTTCTGTTCTTGCAAAGGAGTGTTTGCTTTGGTTTGTTGTTTTGTTTTGTTTTTTTTTTTTTTTTTTTTTGTAGCATGTCTGCTTGAAATTGTAAACTTAACTAAAATAAAGGAAAACCTTACAGGAAAATACTAAGGCAGAAACACAAGGTAAAGGTTGGAAGGGTCTTCTGGCTATCATCAAGTCCAAATTATGCTCAACTGCAACAGGTTGTTCAAGATCATGTGCAGTCAGGTTTTGAGTATTTCCAAGGATGGAGACTTCACCACCCACCTGTGACCTGGTTCCAGTGCTTTTGCCCACTGCCTCTTTCAGCGGGAAGGACTGAGAAGAGTCTGTCGTGTATTTATTCATATTAGTAAGGCTCCAATGAGACATCTCTTTCTTAGATTGGACAGTCACAGGTCACTCACTCAACCTCTTCTCACAGATCAGATGCTCCAGTTCATGTTGGAACAGGTCCAGAGAAGGCTACAAGGATGATCTGAGGGCTGGAGCATCTTCCCTATAAGGATAAGCTGAGAGAGTTGGGGTTGTTCAGCCTGGAGAAGAGAAGGCTACGAGGTGATCTTATAGTGACCTTCCAGTACCTGAAAGGAGCCTATAAGAAAGCTGGAGAGGAACTATTCATAAAGGCTTGTGGTGATAGGACAAGGAGGAATGGGTATAAACTGGAAGTGGACAGATTTAGATTAGATATTAGGAAGAATTTCTTCACCATAAGAGTAGTGAGATACTGGAACAGGTTACCAAGGGAGGTCATGGATTCCCCATCCCCAGAGGTTTTTAAGGCCAGGTTGGAACTAGATGATCTTTAAGGGCCCTTCCAACTCAAACTATTCTATGACTCTATTAATCATTGTGGCCCTTTGCTAGACTTACTCCAGCATGTCTATGTCTCTCTTGAAATGGGGAACCCAGAATTGGACACAGTCCTCCAGATGCTGCCTCACTATGCAATGCTGGGTGGAGAGGTAGCATTGCCTCCTTGATCTGCCCACAACACTTTGCCTAATGCAGCTCAGATGCTTGTTTGCTGCCTTAGGCACAAGACGGCATTGCTGGTTCATGTTCACCTTGATGTCCATCGGAACCCCGAGATCCTCATCTGTAAAGTAGCTTTCCAGCCAGTGAACCTCCAGCCTGTATAGTGCATGGAATTATTCTTCCCTGGCCATAGGTCTCCCTTTTTTGAATTCACATCAACCCGTTTCTCCAGTCAATGTAGGTCAGCATGGGTCTGTCATGGCTAAACATCCATAATTGTGAAGATCAAGTCAAGAAGACAACGAATGGTTTTCACTTTCTTCTAATGCATGGAAGTCGCCTTACTGCATAGAGGAATAAGGTAAAAGGTGAGCTGTAAACCTTCTTTTAACTCCAGTTAAACCAATACAACTACGTTAGTTCCACCAGCAGCCCATTTTCTCCAAGCATATGTATTCAGTGGTTGCCTTATCATCACCAGCAACAAAGCTGGTAAAGGGGCTGGAAAACAGGCCTTATGAGGAACAGCTGAGAGAGCTGGGGGTGTTTAGGCTGGAGAAGAGGAGGCTGAGAGGAGACCTCATTGCTCTCTACAACTACCTGAAAGGAGGTTGCAGAGAGGAGGGAACTGGGATCTTCTCCCAAGTGACAGGGGACAGGACGAGAGGGAATGGCCTCAAGCTCCACTAAGGGAGGTTCAGGCTGGACATTAGGAAAAAATTCTTCACAGAAAGGGTTGTTAGGCACTGGTAGAGGCTGCCCAGGGAGGAGGTTGATTCACCTTCCCTGGAGATGTTTAAGGGATGTGTAGACGAGGTGCTGAGGGACATGGTTTAGTGTTTGATAGGAATGGTTGGACTCGATGATGTGATGGGTCTCTTCCAAGCTGGTTGTTCTATGGTTCTATGATTCTGTTCTATGATTTAGAAAAATATCCCTGAAAAACTTTAGCTGGAGGCAGTGAAATGCAATGAAAGCCTGAAGACAACAGCTGTGACACTCATGCTACCATCAGCTTCACAAACATATAGTCCAAACACACACAAAACCCCATCTCTAGAACATGAAATTTAGCAGCTAGACCACAAATCTTTAGTAAATTACTGGTTACTGTAAATGTAGCTTACCTTTTTAACTAGAAAGGTTTACCTACTGTCGTGGTTTGAGCTAAATTTGAGTCAGTTCTATGACTATAACTTAGTCTCGCCCTAAGTAACTTCATTTTGCCCTGGGAGGTGGTTGATACACCTTCCCTGGAGGTGTTTAAGGTGCAGGTGGATGAGGTGCTGAGGAGCATGGTTTAGAGATTGGTAGTAATGGTTGGACTCAATGATCCAGTGGGTCTCTTCCAACATGGTGATTCTATGATTTTCTGAAAGAAAACTACCTGTTCTTTGTGATGGCCAATGTCCAGTGAGGACCTCTTCTGTCTGGTTGCTCCTGATCCTTGATTGGTGTGTTCCTGAATCCAACTCCTGAGCTCAGCTCCCTCCTGGCCATGGACCCATCCCTTCATGTCTTCCTTTGCAGCATTTGTCATGACGAACAGTCCTCAAGAGGCGCAGGTGCTACCTCATATACTTTTATGTATTTTATTACTTCCTAATCACTTTCATCCTTATTATTATCATTATTTCATTAAAGCTGCTGTTTCCAATCAACAAGTCTTTTTCCTCACATTTTCATTCTCCTTTTTCTGGGAGTTGGGGAAAGTAAATTTGGAGTCATAGAATCATAGAACAACCAGGTTGGAAGAGACCCATCGGATCATCGAGTCCAACCATTCCTATCAGCCTGTTTCAGTGCCCAAGAGTTCAACTGCATAGTTTTAATCGCCAAAATTGGCCAGGTTAGGAGTAAGCCATCACACCCATGGTTAAAATGCAAGTTTCTGCAGAGTCTCTCCAAAGCTCTCTATCAATTAAAATATTGCATAATTTTAGTTTTGATACTAAGTTTGCTTGTACAACTTTCCAAGTTAAAGATAACTTGTAAAAGCGATGGAGTCAGACGCCATGAGCAGTCCTAAAGGAAAACGAGCATTCCCCAAAAGATAAACAATCTGGTAAATAAAATTTTCATTGGTTTATACTCAGAAAAGCAGCAATTTTCAACCTTTACAATCTCCAATAATGCATTCCTCCTGCTTTTCCTAAC
Source organism: Coccyzus lansbergi (assembly GCA_033558105.1). NCBI lineage: Eukaryota > Metazoa > Chordata > Aves > Cuculiformes > Coccyzidae > Coccyzus > Coccyzus lansbergi. The sequence continues at coordinate 1,334,941 of JAUMJK010000508.1, forward strand.
ATTCCTCTACCAAAGTGTTTCTTTCACTTAAAAGAAGGTGTCTGTACGGTTACCTACACTTCCTCCAATGTTAGTTGCCTCTGTTTAGTTTTTAAAATTATCATAAAATGTCCTTATTGCATGGGTTGTTTTTCCCTTTTTTTTGGTCAGAATTCTTTGAAAAGTCTGTAGAAGCTAAGTTGTTTGAGAAAGAATACACCTATTTGCCTTTCAGCAGGACAATATTTCTGACTCAGTCTTTTCCCTAATGTTAAATTAGAGAAAATTCATATTTCAGAATTATAAAAGAGCATGTTTGGGGGTTTTTTTAATTAGGAAAATATTTTGGGGCATTGAGTCTTGTTTACACCTGAAAAGCATCACAAATTATTATTTAGCCAGGAATAAATCCATGAGTTTTCTTCTGAATATTTCAATTTGTCATGCATGAATTCAGAAATAAATTTTCCCGTTATAGTTTGTGTTATTCCTATAATTGGCACTGAATTCCAGGAAAACCAGGAGTGCCAAATTAGAATATAAGCAGACAGACTGAAATTTATTTTTCTTTTCCCTACTGTAATGCTCAGCTTCTGGCATCATTCTCTCTCCAGTACTCATACTGCCTCGAGATGGATATTTTCTCACAGGTTTTGTTTGTCTCTTCCAGGAAAACTGTATATTTTTGCGTGCTTGTTTAATATGTTTCCATAGCCTTGTTTTCATACATCTTGGGACTGGTAAGGAAAAAAATAAGCAAAAAGAGACCAAGAAAAGAGAGAACATCATTCTAATGAAACAATAACACAATCTCCAGCCAGGAAAGACACATTTCTTCACAGACAAGGAACTGATAGAACTGTTTTGGGAAGATATTGATGACGCAGGGATGGGTTCCCTACTTTAAGAAAGAGGAACATGCTGTAAGTTGGCAAATTCACTTTTGCAACACAGACAAGGGGTAATACAGATGATGCCTCCTGGGAATCACGAACTTTAAGCTGATTCTTTTGAAGACATTTGTGTGAGAGTTAAAAATAAGGTTGCAATAAGCGATAACCTGTAAGAGAACACAATTCATGTACATATCTATCTATAGATAGATAGATAGATAGATAGATATAGATATAGATATAGACATAGACATAGACATAGACAGAGACAGAGATACAGATACAGATACAGATACAGATACAGACATAGACAGAGATAGAGATAGAGATAGAGATAGAGATAGAGATAGAGATAGAGATAGAGATATAGGTATAGATAGATATAGATATAGATATAGATATAGATATAGATATAGATATAGATAGATATGAATTGTGTTCTCTTAAAACTACATTATTTTGAATGTGTTTCATTAGTATCAAAACTCTTCTTATATCTGAGGCTGGAAACAGCATAGATTTAGAATACTGAAATACATTCTGTACTCTGCAGTCTGTTCTCAGATACGAGAAAGGATGGGGAAGACCAGGATTAGGATTTGGCCCTTTGTATTTGTGTTATTTTCATGTTTTCTGTTCTGGGCTAACACTGTTTTCCAAAGGGAGACATGAGGAAGAGCATTTGATGAAACAAGTAGACAGGTTGCTGACCTTAATGGCTTCTCAGATACAGTCCTGAGGGACATGCTTTAGTGTTTGATAGGAATGGTTGTACTCGATGATCCGATGGGTCTCTTCCCACCTGGTGATTCTATGATTCTATGATTATTATGCATGATACCTCATTCCAACCTGGTAGGATGGCCAACAGCAACTGAGAAATTTGTAATATTAGCATCTGTAAGCACGTGGCCAAAATTCATGAATATGAAGCTGACAACTCTCTCCTGCTTTCATAAATCACCTACTTCATTTTTGATGTCTCAAACCACTCAACTACTTAAATTGCAATAGTGGCTACGGCAGAAACCCAGAGCACTAAAGAACTGATTATGAATCTATCTCTATAAGAACAACCTCTTATTTTATAATAAAATGTAAGTATTCATTACTTAATTTTCATCTTTCTAATCTAAAAGAAAGTTATCATTATATGTACATACCCATTCTTCTTTTTCTGTGGCTGAGTCTCTATAAACAGCTAAAATTTCAGCAAGTCTGCTTTTTTCTAAAATGCTCTGAAGCATTTAAAATTGTTCTAAAAATTAAATTATTGAAAGATCATTTTATTAGTAAGAGGCACTACAGATTATTCACTTCTTCAAGCATCGGAGTCCTATGCTAAAATACAGTGGAACAACCGAGTTATTTACTGTGGTGGAGGGAAGTTGTGAGTCATTCAATACATTAATTTATTTAAATTTTCCTCTCAGGGTTCTGACACCACAATATTAAAAAAATAAAATACCACTGCCATCATCACATAAAAATGATCAAAATTGCCTCCTATCAGTGACAGCTTCCTATCCTGGCTAAAAGGATCTACCTTTCATAGGATCAAAGAATGGTTTGGGTTGGAAGGAAACCTAAAGATCATTCAGCTCCACCCCTGCTATGGGCAGGGACACCTCCCACTGGATTGGGGTACTCAAAGCCCCATCCAACCTGGCCTTGAACACCTCCAGGGATGGGGCAGCCACAGCTTCCCCGGGCAACATGGGCCAGGGCCTCAGCACCCTCATCGTGAAGAAATTCCTCCTTATGTCCAGTCTAAATCTGCCCCTCTCCAGTTTATATCCATTGCCTCTCTTCGTATCACATCATGCTTTTTTAAAAACTCCTTCCACATATTTCTTGGAACTCCTTCAGTTATTGGAAGGTCACTATAAGGTCTTCTTGGAGCCTTCTTTTCTCCAGTCTGAACAACCCCCACTCTCTCATCCTGTTCTCATAGGAGAGGATAATTTTCCAATACTTTCTCTCTGCCTTCACAATCACAAGCTACTGATAAACATTTTATGAGGCATATGACAATTGTTACGGAGCAAGGGAGGTCATCTGGGGTGCTCTATCTTCTATATGAAACAAGAAACAGGTAGCATCAACAGCAACGTAGAAAATGCAATTAAAATTGAAGGTGATTTCTTACATTTCAGTGTATATTCCACTCTGGTTTTCACTTTGAGTGGTGTGCAGAGAATCTGAATTCCACTCTAAAATGCAATTTCCACATTTAGCCCCACTGCCGCCAAGACCTCTATAATTACTATGCTGCATTAAGGTAAGTAGAAGCACCAGGGTTAAAAATTGTTCACATTATTTCTGGTGAAGGAGGGAGGATAAGGTAGACTCTGCACATAAATTGAAATATTTCCTTTTAGAACTGGGAGAAGGAAACCATCCAAGATCACCTTCATGCTATGTCCTGAGTCCCTCTCCCATTACCCATTTCCACACTGTGTAAGGACATGAACTGTGTTCAGTTGTGGGTCCCTCACCACAAGAAGGATGTTGAGGCTCTGGAGCGAGTCCAGAGAAGAACAATGAAGCTGGTGAAGGGGCCGGAGAACAGGCCCTATGAGGAACGGCTGAGAGAGCTGGGGGTGTTTAGCCTGGAGAAGAGAAGGCTGAGAGGAGACCTCATTGCTGTCTACAACTACCTGAAAGGAGGTTGTAGAGAGGAGGGAGCTGGGCTCTTCTCCGAAGTGACAGGGGACAGGACAAGAGGGAATGGCCTCAAGCTCCCCCAGGGGAGACTTAGGTCGGACATTAGGAAAAAATTTTTCACAGAAAGGGTCATTGTGCACTGGCAGAGTCTGCCCAAGGAGGTGGTTGATTCACCTTCCCTGGAGGTGTTTAAGGCACGGGTGGAGTAGGTGCTGAGGAACATGGTTTAGTAGGAATGGTTGGACTCGATGATCCGGTGGGTCTCTTCCAACCTTGTTATTCTATGATTCTATGATTCTATGACATCATTGTAACCGATGCCCCTGTACTGCGATAAAACTTTGGGGAACTTGTTTGCTTCAGGTACTGAACAAAAGCTCAGATCTGATGTGCAAAAAAAGAATACGAAGACACAGCATAGGTGCTGCCTGAATACCTTAGTTTTGCAAAGCAGTCTCATGGATTTAGTCAGCAGTTTAATTACAACACAATGGAAGCTTACTGGGGTGGGTCAGGCTGGAGGTCAGATTGACTGCATGTTGACAAATGTATTTTCAACCATTTTAGAGGATTAATTCAAAAACCAAATGAGCGTTATAAATTTTATATAACACTAACCTTAGTAAGGTCAGGTTTTACAGTCAAGTATAATAGATGGCAAATCATCAGTTGAACGGGGGTCGATGTGAGAGGTCAAGAGACCAAAAAAATAGAAAAAGACAAACATAAAGAAGAAAGTAAGACTAAAATCTATCTTCACAAAGTAGGTTTTAAAGATAAAAAACATTAAAAATCTAACAAATGAGAAAAACATTAGAAATTAGTAGAAACCAGTACATAACGTCACAAAAATAGAAGAAAAATTAAAAAAAATATTGAAGATAGGCTTTTAAAGGTATGCCAGTAGCCATCAGAGAGAAATATATTTCAAACCAAGACACCTCAGGCCACTGATGTTAATTATTAACAAATCATGGAACAGCAGAAAAATTCCAAATTGCTGTAAAAGCACAATGTTGCTCTTAGATAAGTTGGTAGCATATCCCAAGTTACTGAAAATGGATTAGAAGATAATATGTAAAGGTAAAATAATAATTGTCCTCTGATAGTTACACAACAGAAAACAAACAAATGTCCATCACAAAGGATAAAGGAAAACCAAATGTTGTGGTTTTGGCTGGGATATAATTAATTTTCTTCATAGTAGCTACTAATGGGCTATGTTTTGGATTTGTGACCAAAACAGTGTTTGTAACACAATGATGTTTTTCTGCCCTTCACACAGCCCTATCAGCCAAGAGACTGGGGGTGCACAAGAATCCATGAGAAGACACAGACAGGACATCTTGTGCTGTGGTTGCCCCATCCCTGGAGGTGTTCCAGACCAGGTTGGATGGGCCTTGGGCATCCTGATCCAGTGGGAGGTGTCCCTACCCATGGGAGGGTGGTTGGAACTGAATGATCGTTAAGGTCCCTTCCAACTCTATACTTTTTTATGAATCTATGATCTGATCCCAACTGACCGAAAGGGATGTTCCACATCATATGGCACCATGCTCAGCAATGTAAAGTTGGGGAGAGAAGGGACGTTAGGGTGAGCCCTGATTTCCTGCAGAAGGCTGAAGACCTGCGTGACAATGGCAAGTAGTAACGAAATTCCTTGTTTTGCTCTGCTTGAACATGTGGCTTTTGATTCACCTATTAAACTGTCTTTAACTGAGTCTGAAACTTTTCTCACTTATCTTCAACCACTGTGATGGGAGTGAATAAGTGGCTGTGTGGGTCTTACTCACCAGCTAGGGTTAACCCAGAAGATCGACTTAGAATCGCAGAATCATAGAATAACCAGGTTGGAAGAGACCCACCAGATCATTGAGTCCAACCATTCCTATCAGACACTAAACCATGTCCCTCAGGACCTCATCCACTCGTCCCTTAAACATCTCCAGGGAAGGGGAATCAACCACCTCCCTGGGCAGCCTCTGCCAGTGACCAATGATACTTTCAGAGAAAAAATTTTTCACATTATGTGAGTACATAATGGAATTTATTTATCCTATATATGTGAATGTACTTGAAAATCTGCAGTGACCTGGTGAAGCAAATGGCTCTATAAGCCAACCTGAATTTGAATGTTTCCAGGGATGGGGCATCTACTACCTCTCTGGGCAACCTGTTCCAGTGTTTCATCACCCTTATAGTAAAATTCTAATTGAATAGTAGTGGTTTTGAATAAGTTTTGAGGATACACAAAGTTATAAATGCAAGAACACGTATAGCACAACTGAAGATCTACTTTGGCAAGAGGCAAATTATAATGGTTGTTCAGCTCAACTGTAATATTCAATGCCACACACTTAAATGAAATCTTTGATAAAACAAGTGACAGCAGAAAACTACATAGTACCTCTGCATAGCACCTGCACAGCACAGAACACTCCTTTAATTTATGGTGTTAAAAAAAATAAAATTACAAAACCCAGGAAAATGCTATAAATCTGGCATTTCTTCAAGAACTCAGGAATGAGAAAAACATGAAAAACTTCTGACATTTAATCTTACTCTATCAATCAAGAGATGTTTAGAGATCTTGACTGCTTTGCATAAGTGTTTTCGAAGGCGAGATGAAGAGCAAAACGAATAGCTGGCATTTATAAGTAAGTTAAAGAAGGTTTGACAATAATGTGAGTGAAATGTGCAGCCAGAGTTGTTTTGGTGGGTTTTTTGGGTTTTTTTTTCCCCAAGGTTTTCTTGTACCAAATCACAAAACAAGAACCTAGTTTACTACAGAGTTAAGTGGGTAACGTTAAAAGCCATGATATATAAGACAAGAATAAGTGACAGATTGTCCTCTATGTCTAAATCCTAAAAATGTATGTCTTCCAATAATTCAAAAGTAAATACTGTCTTCTTGTATTTTCTTCTTGTATTTATTTTCCACCAGTAGTTTTAATCCAGAAAAAAATACAGGCAAAAAGTACTATGCAGTATTTAAGAGACATCCTTATAATTCTTATAATTTCATCCTTATAATTCTTATAATTTGTGCTGGAGAGAGGAGCAAGAAAGATATTACTTCTAGTATGTATTAATATTAAAATTGATTTTAGACTTGCGCTTATGATAAAAAGGAGACTGTTATTTCCATGCTTAACAACATGGTCAAGTGAACTTGACTCTGTTCTTTTAATATTATTACCTATCAAATTCTAATTTTATCACATTACCAAAACTGTGGTTCAGGCAGATATGATGAAACAGTGGTTATATAGATTACTCATGGGAGTACATGAACTACATCATCATAATGTACTGTTGCCTAGATTTATGGTAGCTCTTTCTAAGCAGAACTTAACACAAACTATTTCACTTTGATGTCACAATAATTTTCTAAAAACATCCTTAATTCACCTCATTGACTATTTTTTTTTTAAAGCCAAAGCTTCTGAAGTGTAGCTCACTATTTCAGCTTTACTTACTGTGTATAAAGCATCCTGACAATCTCTTTATAGAGCTATCGCATCAGTAATACTGGTGTGTTCCAGGACTCTCCAAACTCACTCTAGGTATGTGAAATACATAAAATAGAAGTTCCTAGGCTGTCTTCATATGTGTCTTAAATACATACTCCAGTGCCGTTCAAGACTCAATCAGTAACCACTAAAAATTCAATTTAATAAACACAAGATGACACAAAGCTGTTTGCAGATGACACAAAGCTGTGTGCAAGTGTGGATCTGTTGGAGGGTAGGGAAGCTCTGCAAAGGGATCTAAACAGGCTGGACCACTGGGCAGAGTCCAATGGGAGGAGGTTTAATACAGCCAAATGCCAGGTCCTGCACTTGGGGCACAACAACTCTATGCAGAGCTACAGACTAGAAGTCTGGCTGGAAAACTGCCTGGAGGAGAGGAACCTGGGGGTGCTGGTCGACAGCCAACTGAACATGAGTCAGCAGTGTGCCCAGGTGGCCAAGAAGGCCAATGGCATCTTGAATTGGATCAGAAACTACGTGACCAGCTGGGCCAGGGAGGTTATTCTCCTTCTGGACTCGGCACTGGTGAGACCACTCCTTGAATCCTGTGTTCATTTGTGGACCCCTCAGCACAAGAAGGATGTTGAGGCTCTGGAGCGAGTCCAGAGAAGAGCAACGAAGCTGGTGAAAGGGCTGAAGACCAGGTCCTATGAGGAACGTCTGAGAGAGCTAGGGGTGTTTAGCCTAGAGAAGAGGAGGCTGAGAGAAGACTTCATTGCTCTCTACAGCTACCTGAAAGGAGGTTGTGGAGAGGAGGGAGCTGGACTGTCCTCCCAAGTGACAAGGAACAGGACAAGAGGGAATGGCCTCAAGCTCCACCAGGGGAGATTTAGGCTAGAGAGGAGGAGGTTTTTCACGGAAAGGGTCTTTGGACACTGGCAAAGGCTGCCCAAGGAGATGGTTGATTCACCTTCCCTGGAGGTGTTTAAGGCATGGGTAGATGAGATGCTGAGGGACTTGGTTTAGTGTTTGATAGGAATGATTGGACTTGATGATCCAATGGGTCTCTTCCAACCTGGTTGTTCTATGTTTCTATGATTCTAAGAGGTGGTATTTCAGCAAATTATTCACATCTATTTTCACCTTCCTTGGAGATGTTTATGGGATGGGTGGACAAGGTGCTAAGGGACATGGTTTAGTGTTTGATAGGAATGGTTGGACTCAATGATCCGGTGGGTCTCTTCCAACCTGGTTGTTCAATGGTTCTATGATTCTATTTACACTTTTTCTTTGACTTCATATATAAACACACACTTGTTCATAAAATTCTTGGAAGACTGGAAGTTCGGCAATTCAAGTTCAAAAACCCAGTAAGCCAGTAAGGCTGAAATAAGGAGCTAAGGTTTAGCTGCCAAAATGGATGTTTTATCTCGATTTTCTGTGTAGAACTGAAAATTCCACGGCTCCTTTCCTCATTTCCAGTGCTCACATGAAAAATATCAAATATCTAATTTCACGACAGGAAATTTTCCAGAATCAGTAAACTTTTCCCATCTACATCATCTACTTTGTGAAGCTTTGCAATTGTTTCTCTTCCTGCAGCAACCCAAAACTGAATCAAGAAATAAAAGTTGCACTTAAAAAAAAAAAGATTAAAAAGTGAATTATTCAGCATAAATCACTGTGCAATAGATTTTAGCATAGATCACTGTGCAACTGAAAGCAAAAGGCACTAACATGTGCAATGAACACCAGCAGAAGTATATTAAAAACCCCTAACTTGATTAAAAATTGATAACAAACCTACACATTTATATTGCATCAAAGAATAAGATTTTGCAATCTTGTACGAAGGATTAAAAATACTAGAGGAGACTGAATTTCATTTGAATCTCTCAAAAACTTGCGTGAAGCTATTGCTTAATAAAACACTATATCAGTGCTTTGAAATTGCTTTACTTCTAGATGTTTTGAAATTTCAGGTTACTTGATTGATTAGAAATATCGCTAGCGAGAGTATCTTTTTTTAAAAAGAAAATTTTGGTATTATGTTTTTTTTTAATGACCTCAAACCATCTCTTTCTAAAAAGAAATGGTCAGAGGAAAGACTAGAAAAGATAAGGTGTCCCTTAATTATCTCTTAATTGGCACTTATTTGCTAGCATTGTGTAAAACTGTACAGCATTATCTACTAAGGATTAATTCCATTTGATTTCATGAGAGAAAAGAAGGATGTTGAGGCTCTGGAGCGAGTCCAGAGAAGAGCAACGAGGCTGATGAGGGGTCTGGAGAACAGCCCTTATGAGGAATGGCCGAGAGCTGGGGGTGTTTATCCCGGAGAAGAGGAGGCTGAGAGGAGAAATCATTCCTCTCTACAACTACCTGAAAGGAGGTTGTAGAGAGGAGGGATCTCGGCTCTTCTCCCAAGTGTTAGGGCACAGGACAAGAGGGAAAGGCCTCAAGTTCCACCAGGGGAGATTTAGGCTAGAAATTAAGAGGAAGTTTTTCATGGAAAGGGTCATTGGGCATTGGAACAGGCTGCCCAGGGAGGTGGTTGATTCACTTTCCCTGGAGGAGTTTAAGGCACAGGTAGATGAGGTCCTGAGGGACATGGATTAGTGTTTGATAGGAATGGTTGAACACGATGATCCGATGGGTCTCTTCCAACCTGGTTGTTCTATGATTCTATGAGCTCAATCCTACCCATAGACATTGCTGGACAGGTTTCCCAAGGAAGCCGTGGCTGCCCCATCCCTGTTCGAAGCCAGGTTGGAGGGGGTTTGGACGCCTGATCCAGTGGCTGGTGGGTTGGAAATGGATTATCTTTAAAGTTCGTTCCAACCCTAACTGTTCTCCGATTCCCTGATTCTATAAAGCAGGATCATTATTTCTCCTCTTTTGAGTCCAATTTGGTTTTACTACAAAAGGTTTATTAGCTTGTCCATCGGGTTTACACTACAGTGACTACAGACACTGTCTCTGAACTTTCAGAAACACCTTCTCAGTTTAATTAGATTAGAGATTGAAAACAGATACTCTTCTGTACCATAGGCATGTCCTATTTAATGAGTACAAGAAAAGTAAATGTCTTCTTTTCAGATCTGAGCAGTACTGAATATTTAAAAGAAGAAACCACCTGAATCAAGCTGGGAGGACAGCAGTGCCCTTCAGGAAATGTTTCTTCTCCTCCTACAATGCAGACAGTGCAGACTTTAGAAAGCAGTTTTTTAGATGACTGCAGAGTTGCAATGATACCATCTTAGGAAACTATCCTGTCTAAAACTAGATGAAAAAGATGGCTGATATCAAAAAAACAAACAAACAACAATGCCTGAATAAAAACCTGAAACCTTAGATCATCACAGTTTCAGCAATACTTTAATAAGTACCCCCATGTAGAGATTTAGCATTGTTATATCCTACATTTTCCAAAGTCCTTACACAAATAAATTATCCCTTTCCTTATTTTCAAGTTTTTATATTTTCCTTTTCTTTAAATTCATTGTTACTGTTTCAATAGAAGTGGAAGGTCATTTAAAATGCGAAATATATTAAAAAAGTCAATTACTTTTCATTTATTCCTACCTAACTCAGACATAAAGTGAATTTTGTTGGCAAGTTTTAAAACTAAGCACATCTCCAATTTGGAGAGGATATTTCTCAGCAGCAGGTGTCAGTCCTAATAAAAGTTAAAACCTTGACAAGGTTGACGAATGTCATTTTCAGTAACAGGTGTTTGAAATATATATTATCTGTATAAGGGGTTTAAAGAGGAAGCTGCATTTTTAGAAAAGAAATCTGAAATAAAGATGGGATTTTCAAACTTTAAGTGATAGGTGAAGTGCAGCACAGCAGCCAAAATACATATTCAGGAAGTGAAGAAAAGTAGGAGCTGAATGGAACACACACACCTCTTAAAACATCTGCCTGTGCACTATTATTTGCAAGGCAGGTGGGAAACGAACTATGGCTGTACCGTATTATTTAATATTGTTGAGAACTCCTAGAAAATTATTAGTTTCCTTTAAACATAAACAAACTTTTACTGAAGTCCTCGCCTTAGGAAGAAGACAAAAGTAAGAATGCTGCTTGTCAAGGCGTCTAAGTGTTATTATGATTTATATACACAGATTTTTGCGAAGTATGAAAAGGAGACAAGAAAAAAAAATCTGTCTCCTTGGATATTATGTCTTCCTAGAACAGTCAAAATATGCCTAAAGTCACTAGAAAAATCACATTGAAGAACCAGATCTGTAAACTTCACAGAGGTCATATACACCCTGAGAGGTCGTTATTGTCAATACGGACTGAGGAAACCAAGCAGGAAAACAAAATGTAAAAAGACAAAGATCATGGAATCATAGAATTACCAGGTTGGAAGAGACCCACCAGATCATCGAGTCCAACCATTATCACCATTCTCTAAACCATGTCCCTCAGCACCTCGTCCACCCGTCCCTTAAACCCCTCCAGGGAAGGTGAATCAACCACTTCCCTGGACAGCCTCTGCCAGTGCCTAATGACCCTTTCTGTGAAGAAATTTTTTCCTTATGTGGAGCCTGAACCTCCCCTGGTGGAGCTTGAGGTCATTCCCTCTTGTCCTGTCCCCTGTCACTATGTAGGCACTTGGATGGATTGTGTCTACTGCTTCTCTTAAGAAGCAGACAAAATATGTCAAAGTAGAACAAAGCCTGATGTTATACTTTTCTATTATTTCAACTACACAAGCACTATCAAGTACACAAGTATTATCCTACACTGCAGGAAACTACTTTAACAAATAATTCCCTATTTGGCATATAAAGCACTGAAATTTTCCTCTCAGAATCTCCGGAAAGCCCTTGTGCAGGTGACAAGAGTCCATATCTTAAGTCCAAACCAACAATTTTCCTGATATCAAGGAACAAGACCCTTCCTTATGCCTCTAATCTGCTGAAAACTCTTTGGTAGTTCTCATTTATCTGAGCTTCCATCAGCTGCTACTCCAGTCACAAGCCTTAAAAAAACAGGTCTTTTCTTGTGGGCTCAGAGATACTTTAGGTGCAGGAGGAGAAAGGCAGGTAAGTCAAGGCCAAGCATCACTATTCCTTTACTGTTCTGAAGCCTGAGGACAGAAGGCACAACAACCCACATTTACCTGCACATGATCCCAAATCACATCCATTAACTTGACAGGGCTTGAAACTCTGAAAATTTTAGTTAAGTTCTTTTTCATGTATGAAAGTCTTCACCAAACATAATCTGAAATCCATCGTTGGTCAGAAGAAATGTTAAGTGCTTTGGACTTAATTCTATAATTCCTCTTTAGAGCTACTCGTTATTTTGATTGATGTAGTATTTGCTGGATAACCAAGTGAGTTACAGTAAATACATTAAGAAAAGACAGATCAGATAAATCTAGCTGTTGCCAAAAGAAATAATAAGTTGTTTTCTGCACTAAAGGCATTTAATCTGGAAGAATCTTCGCTGTAGCCTGATTTAAAATTGTCTTTTCAAGGCACAGGTAGATGAGGTCCTGGGGGACATGGTTTAGTTTGATAGGAATGGTTGGACTCGATGATCCGATAGGTCCCTTCCAACCTGGTTGTTTTATGATTCTATCATTAAACAAAAGGAAGACTGTGACAAGGTATGTGCTGAGGCATTTTGCAGTTTTGCTTTACCTTTTAGCACATCAACAAAATTACTAACAGTGTAACTTCACATCACAGTATGAGAGCAACTGGAGATTAACGATAACATGGTCCATAAAGAACTCTTGATACCTCATACAGTCGAAAGTTATTGGATTTCATATTTCTGCAACTTGATCAATTTGTAACAGATCACAGTGAATCAAGGAGTCATCCACGAAAACGTGATGAAGACATTGCAGCAGGAAAAAAGAGAACCAATAATTCACTGACACTCTAGCAGAACTATAATTATCAGCGTTCTTCTCTCCATTTATCTTTCTCCTTCCAAAATGAAACACTTGGATTCCCCTGTTTTATATCCATGCATGCTGACAGCTGCCTGTGTTTGCACAACCATCTGCACTTTGTTTATAAGCTGTTTTAGAAAGCTGTAATGGAGTTATTAAATGAAAATGTTACTATGTCCCTTTGTCTGAGCACATGACATTGTCATCTCATTCTTCTGTGCTTGGTTTATTGCCTTTTTATGCTGTTGCCAGAGTGGGAGAAAACTAAATTAAGATTAAGATAAACATTCATTAGCTTTATGGTGTTTATTTCATAGAATCATAGAATAGTTGGGTTGGAAGGGACCTTAAAGATCATTCAGTTCCAGTGGATGAGGATGAGGCTCAATGAGTATAAACTGGAGAGGGGCAGGTTGTCCAGGAAAGCTGTGGCTGCCCCATCCCTGGAGATGTTCAAGGCCAGGTTGGATGGGCCTTGGGCACCTTGATCCGGTGGGAGGTGTCCCTGCCCATGGTAGGACGCTTGGAACTGGATGATCTTTAAGGTGCCTTCCATCACAAACTGTTCTGTGATTCTGTGATTATTGGAATGAGGACATGATGAAAAGACTTTAACTTAATAATCCATATTAACAGATTAAAAAACTACTGAATCAGAAACCATAATTTAAATGTACTGCAGCCCTCCCAAAGGAATATTAAGGTGATAACATCCACAGAGAGTCTGAGAAGCAATAGAGGAATTTCAGCCATAGCTTTCAAAATTCATGATCCTAAGGAACAAAGGATTAAACATCATGGAATCACAGAATGATAGAATCACAAGTTTGGAAGAGACCCACTGGATCACTGAGTCCAACCATGCCCATCAATCTCTAAACCATGTCCCTCTGTACCTCATGCACCCGCAATCACAACCCACTGTAAAATCTCACTCTGCCACTACCTCCAAATCTGATGGTTTCTTATTTTAGAACACAAAAAAAATTACTTTACAGACTTCCCCTCAACACCCCAACCCTAGTTAGATGATATTCTTAGCACGGGGAATCAACAGAAAGTTGAGATAGGAGTCTACAGTTTGGTGATCTCTTCACAGCAGATTGCTTACTGGGAGATACTATCATCCTTAAGTAAACAGAGATCTATTATAAAAAGAGATAAGCCACCGTATAGTCACCATAGTGAAGAATGATGATGAAGCAGAGTTACTGCGCAATAAATGCCCCTCACCACAAGAAGGATGTTGAGGCTCTGGAGTGCATCCAGAGAAGAGTAAAGAAGGTGGAGGTTGTGGAGAGGAGGGAGCTGGGCTCTTCTCCCAAGTGACATGGGAGGGACAAAAGGGGAGGAGCTTGCCCTCAAGCTCCACCAGGGGAGGTTTAGGCTGAACATTAGGAAAAAATAATTCACTGAAAGGGTCAGTGGGCACTGGCAGAGGCTGCCCAGGGAGGGGATTGTGTCACTTTCTCTGGAGGGGTTTAAGGCGTGTGTGGACGAGGTGTTGAGAGACATGGTTTAGTGTTTGATAGGAATGGTTGGACTCGATGATCTAGTGGGTCTCTTCCAATCTGGTTGTTCTATGATTCTATGAAATAATGCATTTTAAATTCACATACTGTTTGCACTTCCAAGATATATATACATATATATTTCAGTACTTTATACATATATATAAAGTACTGAAAACAGTATTTCTTGGTTTACAGGTACATAGAAGAAGCTGCAATCAACCAGCAATGATGGTTCAATATGTGAACCTTTTCTCATTCCAGCTCTACCTACCCTTTGCAAAAGTAGCAATGCCATAATGGTCAATACTTTAAAATAACTTCTGAACAGAACAGTTATTTATTTACATCTGACAGCTCTACAATCCCTAATTACTTTAAGTATTTTTGACATGGCTGTGAATGCAGGTGTATGCACTCTGTGAAGCCCGACTCTCCCACAGCAGATGTTCACGCAGCCTCCAAAAGCCTACAGAGCCCAGACAGAAATGCATTATTCAGCGTTTGCTGGATTCTCCAGCAAGATATTTAATTTAAAGCTAATAACATGGGGCTCTATCACCATAATTAGCATCACTGAGAAGCTGATTGACAGATGAGGATGAGAGCAGCCTCAGAGCAGCCCAACAGACAGTGGAAATTGGCAGATTTCAAGGTCGAAAGAGCAGTTCAAGTTTGGATGGGAGCACTGAAGCTTTCAAGAAGTTCTGCACCACTAATTTTTAGGTGTAACTGTAGAGTTTTAAGAATTATTCTTATTCTGTAAAACATGTAGAGATTTTTCTGAATGAGCATGATCAACCTGCTCTCCCTGTTCTTGCTCAAATGGCGTAAGAACTTCAGTCTTTTTTCTGGGAACTGAAGATTGCAGAGTCTCACCAAGAAAAATGTCAGAATACAAACATGAAGTTTCACCTCAAAGAACAATCTTAATATACCTTACATTTCACTAGTCAAACAACATGTCTTCACAATCCTTAAAGAAAATGCAGAAATTCCTCTTCAGAGGCTCTTCTTGGATGCCTTGATTTGGATTCCTAGTTTCCTTTACTTTTACTACTTGTATGTTTACTATACTACAGAATTCCTTTTTTCTTGAGTTACATTGGTCAGAATTTCTACCTGTTTTCCTTCAGCCTATGATTTTTGCTATCTTTTTGCCTTGCTCTTTCTTGTTTGCCCTCCCAGCTCCTACTCGTAGTTTTACTGTTTCACAGAGTCTAGTGTTCATTGAAATTATTGACTGTTAGTTTTATCTGCAAACTGCAATCAAGAAAATCCTGACTTTCCGTATGTGGTATGAAACATGGAACAGAATTGATGCAGGGAATTTCTGAAAGGATTTGAAGGGAGTTCTAGAAGAAGTTGTTATCTGAAAAAAAAAAAAACCACCCCGAGCTTGCTAAAATCCATGTCACAAATCCCCCCTACCCCTATTAACTTAAGTGTGACTTAGTTTGTGATGCACCTATTAATTTCTACCCTCGCCTTCTCTGGAGGTGTTTAAGGTGCGGGTGGATGAGGTGCTGAGGGACATGGTTTAGAGACTAGTGGGAATGGTTGGACTCGATGATCCAGGGGGTTCTCTTCCAAACTGGTGATTCTGTGATTCCCCTTTTCTTCTTTTCTCTTTATCTTCTCAAATCATCTTCAATTCTCGGCACACTTGGGTGACACTGTACAGATACAACTCTCCTCACTAAGTTCTTGCTGTCTGCAAAACTAACTTTTGCCAAGTTCTCATTGACTGCTTCTGCTTTTGCTGAGCTCAAAGTAAAGGATTACAGTTTGATTAAACTTCTGGAGTGCTGCTACTGTTGTCAGTAGCAGCTACCATGCAAACACTTGATTACTTTCCCCAGTCCTACTGCATAAGATGAGACCTTACAAAGTGATTTAAACTATTTCTCAAGGTCTTAAAAAAAAAAAAAAAATCGGTGCCTACTCCTTTGCAATTAGTTCCACCCTTTTGAAAGAAGTATTTCACTAAGTTCTACAACAATATCTTCCTTAACTCCTGCTGAAAGCAAGCGCAAAACCCTATTCAGCAGCAAGTAGGAACTTCTGATCCATTTCTGTATTGAGACTCAGTCTACTTTGATTCACCACGGGGTGTGCTTATTTCAATAATGATATGAACAGGTCACCCCAGCTACTACAGCTGCTTTTAGTGTCTGAAGAGCCTCTGTATCAAGAGGCATTTTTTTATCCAAACCCAGCAGGTAGCGTACAGAGAATTATTACCTCCTACCTCACACCTTTTCCCGAGGAAAAAAAAAAATACACAATAAAAAACTTAGTTACCTCATGAGATGGCTGCTTTTTACCTTCACGAATTTAGGAGCTCGTCTTGTAGCTACTTTATTTTGAATTAGTCTCTCCAAAACCCACGATTAAAACAGCACAGAATGTAATTTATACAAACATCCTAATGCAACGACTACGGTAAACTCTTTTGCTCCCTCTGCATTTGCAATTTCAGACATTCAAGCTTATAGCAAAGTATAGATATCTCCCCACTCTTAAAATTCATTAATGATCTTGCACTTTTATAGCATTATATTTCACTCTATTTCTTTTTGAGAGTCTTCGTCATCAAAGATATTACTCTTATTTATCTAGATACAGGTTTAATACCATCTAACTTTGAATCATCAGTAACTTTTCAATCTGCCAGTGAAATCAATAAGGTTCTTCTTATCTCCTTAATGAAAATATTATTTTCAAGACAAATACTACAAATACTTTCCCCAGCAGAGTACTTTATCTTTCAGCCCTCTGGTATCTTCCACACAGGTAGTGTTTTAACATCTCCATGATTTTTCTGAGTTACAAATTGAAGTGCAAGGTTTTTCACCCTGATTTTTTCACATTTTCAAAAACATTCTCATAGAGCTGACACACAAGTTACATAACTCAACCCATAAAAGTGCTTTAACAGGAAATAGTTTAACTTACATAATATAATACATTACACTAGACTTCAAAAAAATAAACCTACTTCTTTGGCAAGGCAGTTGGTGCTACATTAAGCAATATCACATTCAATAAAAAAAAAAAAAATTGTGCTAAGAACATCTCTGAGCTAGATTTTCCTGGGTAGTTCAACCAAAAGTTCCCTAAAAATTTGAAACTATCTGTTTTCGTCTTGTGAAACATCACAGCTTCGGGATTTTGACCTCACAATTTACACAGCCAAAGAAACAGAAGCCAAAAAAAAAAAATCTTTGTAGAACCTCTGGGGACTCAGAACCCATTCATAACCTGACAGTTTATGCTTCTGGTCCGACTGTGTTCACTGTCTTTCTCAGTGATATAAACCACCCAGCAAAGCTTTTAGAATAGAACACAACATTTATGCATTCATTATGGACCAAAATGTATTTAACGACATTAGCCTAGGAACAGAAGACACAGATAAACAGAGTCCTCTCGCTGTACACAAAGACAAATTGGTATAGTTAAGCATGCTGCAAGCTTCCATTTGTGTGGAAGAACCACAGGGTCAGCAGCTGGAATAGTTCATTACACCCATTTTTCTGACCAGGAAGAAAATATTGCCTCTTGGATTGACAGCTATGTGCACCTATGCCAGACTTCTAAGGAGGCAAAGTCATCTTCTTTCATTTTTAAAGTTCAGCCATGTTAAAATCTCTTGGGTTTCAGATGTCACAAGGTAAAGAACATAAGCCAGGATCAGAAATCACTGATTTTTTTAAAATTTTTTTTATTATCTACTTCTAACCTGTTAATTTTAAATCAAAATATGTTCATTTACAAGCAGGCAATCATTTGAGCATCCACAGAATCCCAAAATAAAGAAAACCCAAAACAAAAAACTTTTTTTTTTTTATGATAGAAGAGACTCAATAAATGCAATACTGTAATAAACGGTGTGCCCAGGTGGCCAAGACGGCCAATGACATCTCGGCTTGGATCCGAAACGGTGTGACCAGCAGGGCCAGGAAGGTTATTCTCCCTCTGCACTCGGCACTGGTGAGACTGCTCCTCGAATCCTGTGTTCAGTTATGGGCCCCTCAGCACAAGAAGGATGTTGAGGCACTGGAGTGAGGCCAGAGAAGAGCAACAAAGCTGGTGAAGTGGCTGGAGAACAGGCCTTATGAGGAAGGGCTGAGAGAGCTGGGGGTGTTTAGCCTAGAGAAGAGGAGGCTGAGGGGAGACCTCATTGCTCTCTACAACTACCTGAAAGGAGGTTGTAGAGAGGAAGGAGCTGGGCTCTTCTCCCAAGTGACAGGGGACAGGACAAGAGGGAATGGCCTCAAGCTCCACCAGGGGAGATTTAGGCTAGAGATTAGGAGGAAGGTTTTCATGGAAAGGGTCATTGGATATTGGAATAGGCTGCCCCGGGAGGTGCTTGATTCACCTTCCCTGGAGGTGTTTAAGGGACGGGTAGACAAGGTCCTGAGGGACATGGTTTAGTGTTTGATAGGAATGGTTGGACTTGATGATCCGATGGGTCTTTTCCAACCTAGTGATTCTATGATTCTATAAAAAGTCATGGCTGTTACATTTCCCCTTCAAATTCTAAAAAAGAATTCAACATCTAATGTATCACTTCATGCAAGTAACTACTAAAATATGCCCTGAAGAACATTAAGAAACAAAATTATTATGTGGTTATATGAAATACCATAACTCTAACTTTATTTTTTCTGATCATTATTCCCTTCTTGCTCCAATTTAACTTGAATGCTCCTTGCATATTTTTACACTGAAGCAAAAGGACAGTCTGTTAGAGAGAAGATACACCTCCACCAGCGCTATTAGCAGAAAGCTTTTTGAGACCAGCAAGACATTTCATTTTACCAGTTCAACTTACAGAATCACAGAATCACAGAACAACCACTTTGGAAGGGACCCATCTGATCTTCTAGTCCAACCATTCCTATCTAACACTAAACCAAGTCCCTCAATACCTCATCCACCTGTGTCTTAAACACCTCCAGGGAAGGAGGTGTTATCTTATCTTTATTCCTTCTGTTTTTAATCTTAATCCATTTTATTCACATGAAATTCTCTGTCTATGCTAACTCTACAGTTACCAAGAAAATTTTTTTACCATTTATTTCACGTAATCACAGAATGGTTTGCGTTCAAAGATCATCTGTTATTCCTGGTTTGGGGGTGGGTATCGCAAGAATCATAGAATTGTAGAACAACCAGGTTGGAAGAAACCCACAGGATCATCGAGTCCAACCATTCCTGTCAAACACTAAACCATGTCCCTCAGCACCTCGTCCACCTGCATCTTAAACCCCTCCAGGAAAGGTGAGCCAACTGCCTCCCTAGGCAGCCTCTGCCAGTGCTCAATGACCATTTCAGTGAAGAAAAGAGCAGAGGAGAATATCACCTCCTTTGACATGCTGGCTAGGATTCATTTTACACAGCCCAAGACAGAGTTGGTTTTCTGGACTCTAAGCGTGCATTGGCAGCTCATGTCCTATTTTGTCACCTACCACTCCTTCTCTGCAGGGTTGCTCTCAATCCAGCACCCAGAAAGAACAGTTTACGGGGGATGATGAGGTTGTAATTATTGTGAGCCAGAGAGAAGTGGATTTATGCATTTTTCAGGCTACCTCTTCACTTCTCTCTTCTAACATCTTAAGTTCTTTCCTGGCAGGAAATACTCAGAACACCATGAGGGTCCTTCTAACGAACATGAGATGTTCATGTAAAGAATAGGTCAGGAATTCCAGAGCACAGGATGTTCTACCAAACTCCCACCATAACAACACATTCTGTAAGCATCCCACTGTTACTGAAGTGAAGCAAAGGGGAGGAAAAAAAGTGTCACAGAAGCAGCAATTGGTGGCACTTCATAAATTTCATATTTTTCCTCCAGTCAGCTTCATTTGAAGCCTTCTATAATAATTCCTTAACTGTGAAGTGAATATTGTTCCAAGTTTTATCATACATTTGCAGGGATTAAAATCCGTATGACTAAAAAGGGAAAAGGGAGATACTTATTCTCAGAACTATAATTTATGATTTTTATTGAACATTTGAAGATTTCATTTATTCCAGATAATTTCTAAAGGGGATAATGTTGATACTCCCAAATATATAAACCAGCAGTTCCTACATTGTTATAATAACTGTAAAGTGAAGGTTAATGATTTGTTAAATTGTGTGATGAACAGGACTTGTTTTAGAACTGTAACCGTAATGTGATTACAAATGGCACCTTAACTTGTAAGGGTGACACAAACATTTAACTTATATTAACATAAAAAGCAGAAGATAAATAATTCAGGGAAATACAATGGCATTATCAACATTTTTAAAGAACCTACAGATCTCAGTCTAATGTTTATTTTATATTACATGCACGTAGATAATGTAGCTGAACATAAAATAAAACTTCATAGAATCTTAGAATCATAGAACAACCAGGTTGGAAGAGACCCATCGGATCATTGAATCCAACCATTCCTACCAAACACTAAACCAAGTCCCTCAGCACCTCATCCACCCGTCCCTTAAACACCTCCAGGGAAGGTGAATCAACCACATCCCTGGGCAGCCTATTCCAATGCCCAATGATCCTTTCCGTGAAAAACTTCCTCCTGATCTCTAGGCTAAATCTCCCCTGGTGGAGCTTGAGGCCATTCCCTCTTGTCCTGTCCCCTGGCACTTGGGAGAAGAGCCCAGCTCCCTCCTCTCTACAACCTCTTTTCAGGTAGTTGTAGAGAGCAATGAGGTCTTCTCTTGGCCTCCTCTTCTCCACAATAAACACCCCCAGCTCTCTCAGACGCTCCTCATAGGGCCTGTTCTCCAGCCCCTTCTCCAGCTACATGGCTCTTCTCTGGACTTGCTCCAGAGCCTCAACATCCTTCTTGTGCTGAGGGGCCCACAACTGAACACAGGATTCAAGGAGGAGGCCTCACCAGTGCAGAGTCCAGAGGGAGAATAACCTCCCTAGACCTGCTGATCGCACTGTTTCTGATACAAGTCAAGATGCCATTGACCTTCTTGGCCACCTGGGCACACTGCTGGCTCATGTTCAGTTGGCTGTCGACCAACACCTCCAGGTCCCTCTCCTCCTGGCAGTTTTCCAGCCAGGCTTCTTCCAGTCTGTAGTTCTGCATAAGGTTGTTGTGCCCCAAGTGCAGGACCCGGCATTTGGCCATGTTGAACCTCATGCCATTGGACACTGCCCAGCGCTCCAGCCTGTTTAGGTCCCTTTGCAGAGCCTCCCTACCCTCCAGCAGATCGACACAGCACTTGCAGTTTAAAATCTTCACTAATAGGTTCCATGTGTGAACATCAAACAGTTATGAAAATAATTTCCTCAGTGATGTGAATTGTAATTACTAATGGTAACAAAAGTGGTTAAAATACTTTAAGTTACCTTTCTGGTGGTAGGATATTTCACAAGATTAAAGTTATGAAAAGGTTAGATACCTGATGATATATACCATCCAGCTCTAAATAATTTAACATGATTGACCTGGTGTTTAATGTTTTTCTTGATATAATTAGCAAACCAATTTGTTAGCCATTCAATGTATTGAGTAAAAAATTACTATAAAACCAGAAATTTGCTTTTAATAGTCTGGGATCCACCAGACTTCTCTCATCAAAAGGATTTTCACTGCAACTGCTCATGTGATTGTCATTTCTCTAAAAATCAATCTTTGACTTCAGATTTCTTGCACTGTACACACAAATATACATGCAGACACATCCACCCCCACTACTGTCAGTAACCATTGCTGTAAACAAGTAGTTCAGAAACCTGAGATTATTTTTTTCCTGCGGTAGCACAATATGAATACAAAAATACCAGCAAAACACTAACAAAAAATTATGGGTATCACAAGACGTCACCATAAACCCAAATTACAAAGGGACCAATCAACACAAAGACCCATTTGTGCATCACATGCTTCACCTACTGACAATTCTGTTCAGTTCTGGGCCCCTCACCCCAAGAAGGACATTGAGGTTCTGGAGAGAGTCCAGAGAAGAGATCAACGAAGCTGGGGAAGGGGCTGGAGAACAGGCCTTATGAGGTTTTATTAGGAAATAAATTTTCACAGAAAGGGTCATTGGGCACTGGAAGAAGCTGCCCAGGGAGGTGGTTGATTCACCTTCCCTGGAGGTGTTTAAGGGACGGGTGGATGAGGTGCTGAGGGACATGATTTAGTGTTGATAGGAATGGTTGGACTCGATGATCTGATGGGTCTCTTCCAACCTGGTTGTTCTATGATTCCAATTATAAAAACTTATCAAAGAAACTCAAAACATTTTTGTAGCTTCTCTTATGGTCTCAGTGTCATACTAGACCCCTTTGTGGCTGTTTAATCATTCCCAAATCTGTCTTTATTTCCCCTCATGGCAAGATTCTGCTCAAACCCACACCTGTTATCAATGACATTAAAGTTTTTACTGTCTTGGAACAAACCTAAGGAGAACAAGCCTTGCCAGCCTGGCTGGAGCAAGACCAGGAGTATTCCCCAATCAGTTATTTCTCCACAGTTTTCTCGAGCCCCGTGGTGTTTACTGGATTCATAGAATATCATAGAATAATAGAACAACCAGGCTGGAAGAGACCCATCGGATCATCGAGTCCAACCATTCCTATCAAACGCTAAACCATGTCCCTCAGCACCTCATCCACCTGTGCCTTAAACACCTCCAGGGAAGGTGAATCAACCCTCTCCCTTGGCAGCCTATTCCAATGCCCAGTGACCCTTTCCATGAAAAACTTCCTCCTAATGTCTAGCCTAAATCTCCCCTGGCAGAGCTTGAGGCCATTCCCTCAGGTCCTGTGCCCTGTCACTTGGGAGAAGAAGCCAGCTCCCTCCTCTCTACAACCTCCTTTCAGGTAGTTTTAGAGAGTAAAGCAGATTGTAGCAGTAACAGATAGTAAAAGATTGTAGTAGTCACATCCAATCCTGTTCCTAACTGCTTCTTTCTAACACACTGACTCCAGTAGTCTCCTTTAAGTCCTCACATAGAAACAGGCAGGTGCATATCAAGCACCTTATAGTCAAAAAATCAAACCCAGAACACTGCTCTTTTCTTGATAAATTCTTACAGATGCAAACCAAAACCTTTACACTCTAATTACCTTTCTGTGATTAACAAAGACCATAGTATTATAATCCAAAATACATGAAGCATGTATCCTGAGGGACATGCTTCTCCTGAGGGACATGGTTTAGTGTTTGATAGGAATGGTTGGACTCAATGATCTGATGGGTCTCTTCCAACCTGGTGATTCTATGATTCTATGATTCAGGTGCATGTAGCTCTGTTTAAAATGCAGCCTTTCATGAAGATCATCAACTTTCCTGAGCAATTCTTGAAGCCTACCATGTGAACTAAGCTAAATTCAATTTAAAAAAAAATACATTAAAAGTTAAAACAAATTGAAGTGGGTTTGTCATCATTAACCTCTTTCATACTAAGGAGTATAAACCATTTGCAACTTATTTCTCATTTGATTTCATTTAGTTTCATCATCTAATAGTCTTTTTTTTTTAAAGATATCCAACATTTAAAGACTTAGTAATATTTTCTAGTCAATCATTTGTCCACGTAGGGGATTGCAGCGGAACAGAAAAGGAAAATCACTACAATCAAAGTGAAAGTCAATCACAAAATCTTAACTCCTATACTGCTCATTCAGAAACTAGGCTGAAAGGTTGAGCTCTTTGACCGTGACTTCAATGTGCCTGTTATCTTTATAGACACTTCTTAATTCAAGTTGTATCTTGGTCCTGAGGTGTGTACTACTTCGAGAGTTCACAGGAATACTGCATTTCAATTCATTTCTCCAGGAGAAGTTACCTGGATATGTGGCTACCTCGACATACCCACAATTTACACAGGATATAAACAGGGCAGATAGTTCTGCTCCTTTTCCCTGGTTTTCAACCTCTTTTCCTGAAGCTGAAATCTTGCCCCAGTCTTTTCATCCTTGCAAACGAGAATTATGTCAACTCTCTATCCTCATTCACAACCTCTTGGAAAGAGAGCAAGCCCTGCACAAAGCAGAAAAAGTTGAAATGTTATGCCTATGGAGTATTTTGCCAGCCACATTTAACAAAACTTCGTTGATTTTTTAATTAATTACTTCTTAATACATAGAATCATAGAACAACCAGGTTGGAAGAGAGCCACTGGATCATCAAGTCCAACAATTCCTATCAAACAAGTGAATTGTTGCTCTTTCTTGTTAAGACAGATGAAGGGGATTAATATTGTCTATTACTATTTACGTTGATACAATGAATGTTTTTCTGTAACTTCCAATAATGTTGAAGCTTTAAGGTTTTCAAATGCCTTTGAGGCAGACACAAGAGCCAAAGTGGCAATGAACTTATGAAAGCCTTAACCATGAGACTTAGAGGAGATCTTATTGCTCTCTACAACTACCTGAAGGGAAGTTGTGGAGAGGAGAGAGCTGGGTTCTTCTCCCAAGGAACAGGGGACAGGATGAGAGGTAATGGCCTCAAATTCCACCAGGGGAGGGTCAGGATGGACATAGGGAAAAAATTCTTCACAGAAAGGGTTATTGGGCACTGGTAGAGGCTGCCCAAGGAGGTGTTTGATTCACTTTCCCTGGAGGGGTTTAACAGGTGGGTAGACAAGGTCCTGAGGGACATGGTTTAGAGACTGGTAGGAGTGGTTGGACTCAATGATCCACTGGGTCTCTTCTAACCTGGTGATTCTATGATTCAAACATATTTTATAAATTAGGTTTCCTATCCTATGAACAGCACGTATGGCACAGCTTAGGACACTCCAATCAATAATTAGCTACAAAGAGTTTCTCCCCACCAGCAGATTGCATCTATTCAGCTCAAAGATGCCCTTCTCCTCCACCCTGGTCACTTACTGCAGAAGCTGAAATCTTCCCCTGAGTTTGAACTAATTTTATGTACCTGACTTCTTCCAGTTTCTCAGTGTTCTAGAAAAAGGAAATTAGAATTTCCTTAAAGCTAGAGTTTTGACTGTGTTATTTAGAACCAAAATCTTAAAACACCCAACTGTGGCTCTGCAACAGCTTAAATCTATCTAAAAAGACACACCATTACTTTCCCATTCCTGCTTGTATATTCTGCCTCCTCCATCACACTAACTCTACTGCTTTGGCATCAGGCTGATGAAAGAACAGTTTCACATTTTCCTAGGATTGATTTTCAACTGGATGAAAATCCTGATTGTACAACATTACTGCAACAGTGATCTCCGAAAACAGAGATTAGGTTCATTGAATATGACAGTCTGAGAATCTGGAGTAAAGGTAGTTTGTGACATTTTGTCTCTTAAACAACTTCAATTGCTTTAAAATAGTAAAAATTAAAGGAAAATTGAGTTTATACAGTTCAAGAAAGTATTCCATATCTTAATTACTCCAGCTGCTAACACAACCCATACAAAATGAGACTTTTTTTTTCCTACTTGGGGATGAGATGGCAGATCAGTTATTTTTACAGATGGCAACTCATCTCCCAGAGGTATACAGGATGACTAGCTTAGCTTTAGAGGAGCAGATGCCTAAATGAGGATTACAAACAAATTTATTTGGAGCAAAATGAAGAACTATTTTTGCTTGGTTTATGCCACACAGTTTTCCCAGAGGACAGTGAGTAGAAAGCTGGTACCTCTATTTCATACTTGGTCTGAATGATTTTCTGTTCAAGAGGCAGCATCATTTTCAAATCCAACTATACAAAACTTCTGAAAACACTGATAACTATTTTTAAGAAATTATTTCCTTGTCTTGTTCGTTAAAGGAATTTTATCTTAACACCCAGGGAGGTGGTTGATTCACCTTCCCTGAAGGTGTTCAACGTACAGATGGATGAGGTGCTGAAGGACATGGTTTAGTGTTTGATAGGAATGGTTGGACTCAATGATCTGGTGGGTCTCTTCCAGCCTGGTTGTTCTATGATTCTATGATTCTTTAAAATCCTTTAGGACTTAATTTTTTTTTATCTTTTTTCCAAGGGAATACTGGCTAAAATGTAACAATGGTCTTTCCCTGGATTTAAAAATCAAAATGCTCAGTATCAGTAATATTTCTTATCTTTATTATTTATCTCCAAATTCTACTCTCTTAAGTAAATAAATTGATGCAGTTCGACAGAAATATATAAAAAGTGAAAATAATTCTTCAATGTAATTGAAGAATTAGATAGGAATGGTTGGACTAGAAGATCCGATGGGTCCCTTCCAACTTGGTTGTTCCGTGATTCTGTGATTCTGTGACTCTGTAATGAAAGATTGCAAACAACACTCATTATTTACTATTAGACACTCAACTTTCCTTCACCAGATATACATTTTCAGAGGAATGGTTTACTTTAAATAACCCATTTTGAAGTACAAACCTTCTTCCACAAGAAGATTTCTGCTTATGTCTATTTACACAGTTATTCTAATAAACAAAAAAAAACTAGGGCATATACACTCATTTAACATCTAATTCCTATGCAGTCTTCCGACATATGTGTTAGTGTTTCTACAGACACCTGCGAGATAACTGAGTAAAAACATTGCCAAAACACATATCTCTGAAAATGCAATAATTTAAGGAAAAGTACTTTTACAATCGTGATTTCAGTACTGATTCATAGAATCATAGAATCATAGAACAACCAGGTTGGAAGGGACTCATCAGATCTTCTAGTCCAACCATTCCTATCAAACACTAAACCAAGTCCCTCAAGACCTCATCCACCCGTGCCTTAAACACCTCCAGGGAAGGGGAATCAACCACCTCCCTGGGCAGCCTATTCCAATGCCCAATGACCCTCTGTGTGAAGAACTTCCTCCTAACGTCCAGGCTAAATCTCCCCTGGCGGAGCTTGAGGCCATTCCCTCTTGTCCTGTCCCCTGTCCCTTGGGAGAACAGTCCAGCTCCCTCCTCTCCACAACCTCATTTCAGGTAGTTGTAGAGAGTAATGAGGTCTCCCCTCAGCCTCCTCTTCTCCAGGATAAACACCTCCAGCTCTCTCAGCCACTCCTCATAAGGCCTGTTCTCCAGCCCCTTCACCAGCTTCATCACTCTTCTCTGGACTTGCTCCAGAGCCTCAACTTAAAACATCATATGCAGTTAGACTTGTAGTGCACTGCAAAATAATCCATCACTTAATTCTTCACCTAAGAAGCCTCAGATATTTCACAACTCAAATTTTGCTAATAAAGTACAATTATATGCCAATAGAATTGAAGCAGATAACCACAATCAACTTACTTTTTCAATCTGCTTATGACATTTGCTTTGTTTTACAGACCATTTAACACAAAACATCCTGAGTCACGTTGTTTCTAAATACTCTTATCTATACCCTATTTTCCCCTTAACATTCCTACTCCATCTTCGAGATTTCGTTATGTGTTTTCACTCCCATTATGATAATAACTTACAACATAGTTCTTGAATATTATTGCGAGCGTATCCACCAGGAACCTATCATACATAACCCATATTATGCTCCTAGACAGCAGTCGCAGAGTAAATCAATACATGATGCAGTTCTAAATGACTCACCTATAGCACTGGAACTTTAATGGGTAGCAGTTCAGTGGAGGGTCAGGTATCTTCTACTTGTGAATGTAAATCAAACTTCTGTTAAAGGAAGCTAGTATTTTGTAGAATCGCAGAACAAGCAGGTTGGAAGAGACCCACCGGATCATCGAGTCCAACCGTTCCTATCAAATGCTAAACCATGTCCCTCAGCATCTCGTCCACTTGTGCCTCAAACACTTCCAGGGAAGGTGAATCAACCACCTCCCTGGGCAGCCTCTGCCAGTGCCTAATGACCCTTTCTGTGAAGAATTTTTTTCCTAATGTCTAACCTACATCTCCCCTGGTGGATCTTGAGGCCATTCCCTCTTGTCCTGTCCCCTGTCCCTTGGGAGAAAAGCCCAGCTCCCTCCTCTCCCCAACCTCCCTTCAGGTAGTTATAGAGAGCAATGAGGTCTCCTCTCAACCTCCTCTTCTCCAGTCCACATTATGGACTCATTACCCATGTTTCTGTATCAACGTAAATGACTATTCTATTGCTAATAATAAAAGAAATGGACTATATTACAAGAATGTCACCATAATTGATGAAGCACTTCTCCTACCAGACCTAGAATTCCTTCTAATTACACCCAAGACAATCAGTACCTTTCTACAGACACACAGGGTTATTCTTCTGCTGATTTGCCAAGTTGATCAGCCAACTCTAGTTGAAGAGGGCATTTGGTTATTTCAGCAAAGTTCTGCACTGAATACCTTTCAGGAAACTGGAAACTGTTCCTCACTAATGAAATGACACTGCTTACACCATGAAACTGAAGTCTTTGCTGGCACAGACTAGAGATGACAGCAACACACATCTAGACCCATCTGCTAAATATAACTTCATAAAATCATTGGCCCATGTTCACCGAGTAAGTGATTTGGAGAACTTCATTTTAATCTGCGTCACCGCTCAATTTCATTTATATATTTTTTCTAACAGGGCACTCTAATGAAGTCCAATATGTAAAATCCACCCCCCCCCCACTCCCTTTTTGATTACAGCATTCTGAATAAATATGAAAAACCAGATATTGAGCAGACAGTAAACAAAACACAGCTTAGTTCAATAACGCAACCTGATGCATCCAGAAAAAGAGTTAATTAGAAAAGGCATAAAGCAAAAGAAGCATTCTTTCTCCAATACAACATTTAGTTTCACAGCACCTATTCATCATCAAGGCAGACAAAACTAGTAAGATCAAGGCGTAGAAACACATTTTAGATGCAAATCAAACTGCTTTTATTCTAACGCTTCTTTCCTTGTACTCATTCAGGTAAAAGCTTGTCCCACTTCAAGTTTATTCAATTCTCTGCCAACATACCCCTCTTTTTCCTTTTCCACATTCCAGTGAGATTCCACACCTTAGAGACGGCAGTGGTTGGAACAGTTGCACAAAGCTGATAGACAAGATATCTGTTTCTACTTAGCATAACAGAATGTTGCTTTCTGTGTCTTGTAATGGGTCTTTACTCATCCCTTTAATTTACTAAAGCCATAATTCTGGAGCACACTGCTCTCCAGAATTAAAGAAGAGAAGCAATTGCATTCAGATAATTTTAATCCATATTTCTATGTACATCTATTTACCCAGGTATACAGAATCATAGAATCATAGAACAACCAGGTTGAAAGGGACCCATTGGATCTTCTAGTCCAACCATTCCTATCAAACACTAAACCATGTCCCTCAGGACCTCATCTACCTGTGCCTTAAACACCTCCAGGGAAGGTGAATCAACCACCTCCCTGGGCAGCCTATTCCAATGCCCAATGACCCTCTGTGTGAAGAACTTCCTCCTAATGTCCAGTCTAAATCTCCCCTGGCAGAGCTTGAGACCATATGTGCACTATGTATGTAAGCATATATAGGCATGGCAGCGTTAATAAGCAAAAGGGCTGGGATTTTCCTAGTTATATTTGCTCAGTCAGTATAGCGTAGTATAAATTGAATTCTGTGTCAAGAAATTGGAAGAGTAACCAACTCTGTTTAACTGTCTGTACGCCACCTGCACATTCCCCGGTGTCCCAGGGAATCTGTGGCTGCCCTATCCAATGGCATCTTGGCCTTTATCTGAAAAGCTGTGACCAGCAGGTCCATGGAGGTTATTCTCCCTCTGTACTGGTGAGACTGCTCCTTGAATCCTGTGTTCTGTTCTGGGCCCCTCAGCACAAGAAGGATGTTGAGGCTCTGGAGCGAGTCCAGAGAAGAGCAAGGAAGTTGGTGAAGGGGCTGGAGAACAGGCCTTAGGAGGAACAGCTGAGAGAACTGGGGGTGTTTATCCTGGAGAAGAGGACACTGAGAGGAGACCTCATTACTCTCTGCAACTACCTGAAAGGAGGTTGTGGAGAGGAAGGAGCTGGACTCTTCTCCCAAGTGATAGGGGACAGGACAAGAGGGAATGGCCTCAAGCTCCACCAGGGGAGGTTCAGGCTCGACATAGGGAAAAAATTCTTCACAGAAAGGATCATTAGGCACTGGCAGAGGCTGCCCAGGGAGGTGGTGTCGCAGCAATAGAAGAGGACCCAATGACTAGGAAGTTTCCTTCTGTTCAATCTTCCTACCTGCTCAAACACAAATATTTCTGCATTAGGCAACTTCATTGCAGAGTTCATGAGGTCAGGGAAGGAACTGATCTGGCTTTGCTACAGAGAAATCTCTCACCAATTCCAGTAGCCGTTTGTAAACTGGGTAGAGCAGTGTGCAGGACTAAAGCCTTTTGGGGGATTCATTTAAGCTTTTATTCCAAAAAAAATGCATCTTCAGAGTTCTTCAGTTTCACCAGTATTTTCCTCGTATGAAGAGCAAGAACTTATTTTAAATAAACAAAAATATTTCCACCATCTTCTCTGACTTAAGCATAATCAAAATGTAAACATTCTTTCCCTGGAGGAAGCAATGTTAGGAGTTTCCCTTTTTGACACAAAATGTTTGATAGTAGCATTTTAATGAACTAGTATATCTGGACATCAAATAGCTTTAACAGGAGACAACATGTAATACATGAGTTTTGAAAAAGAATAAAACATAGAATCATAGAACAACCAGGTTGGAAGAGACCCACTGGATCATTGAGTCCAACATTATACAGAACAACCAGAAACTATTTCCCAAGAATTTACAAATCATATAATTTGCTAGTCTTTATTTTGAACTTAAAAGAAAGACAGAAAATTGAAGCACATATTAATGAATGCCTGATTTGTCAAAATGAAAGAAAAACTCCAAGCTTCATTCTTGTATTCTTCAAGCATTTCCTAATCATCGGTATTTAATTTTAACAAAATATTACTTCTTGTGTTGAACATTGCTTTGATTCTCTACGTTCCATGTATTATAATATATTAAAAGGTCAAGTATTATCATAGAATCATAGAACAACCAGGTTGGAAGAGACCCATCGGATCATCAAGTCCAACCATAATAAAGCCTCATCCCCCTCCAAGTTATCTGCATTAAATAAGTTTCGCAAAGATGATTTCCTTCTGGATACAAACTTTTTCAGGAGAGAATTGCCAAAAAAACTCAACCACCCAGATGTCTGGGTCCTAGGGGAAGGGAAGACCAGTATGTTCTATTTTTATTTATTTTTATTTTTATCTACCGAATTAAAAATAGCCGCTTTTTAAATAGGAGTGGATTTAATCCCTCTGCTAAAGGAACTATAAATTTGAGATGTTTGTTTAGAAAATGTGCCAGAGGGGGCTTGACTGGCTTTAGTCTGGAATCTCTTCCACTCTGGACACGACTCTCAGCATCAGAGGCCTCAGACTCAGCAAGAAGCTGCACACACTATTGCAATAGAAAGCGTAATGGTAACCAACACTAACGAAGAACTGTTCTATCACATATGTTCAGATGAGTAGACACTATAATTAATGAGAATTTCAGTATTCGTGTCTACTGGGGCTTGGTCAGGTGTCATTGCTGTTCTCCTCCCAACGAAAAAGGCTCACTCTGCCTCTACCCACATTATACGACTATCAATATACCCACAAGAGCAAGGTAACTCATTTTCATATTCAAAGTAATAAAACCAAAAACTTATAGTAAACTCTAAGAAAAGAAACAAAAAAAACCACTTGACCTCAAGAAAACCAGTTTTCTTCAGAAACTACGAAGGTTTTCAGGTCAAGGTAACATCATTAAAATCCCTGAATTAATTTTTACCTTGCATTAAAAAAAAAAACAAAACGCCTACTTTAGTACAGTAAAAGTTACAGCATTAAAATAAACTTGGAAAGATAAAACTAGCACTTACTACTAGTAACTAGAAAAAATACAACTCACTGTTCCATGAAAATTAGTTTTACGCTCCTCTTTTGCTTGGAGATATACTACTGAATTGATATGAAATAATAAAAGCTAAAAAGAAACTTTTATTTTATTCTTGCTCATGTCTCCACACTGGAAATTACAGGACCGTGTGCCTGAAGCCAAAATGAATGCTAAAAGAGTATTTGAGAGGAAATAATAAAGTAGCTACCGTACAAACTGTGATTTAAAGGGTCAACAAGCTTTTTTCATAACTACTAAACTTGAAAGGACAGAATATTTACACCTTTTTTTTTTCTTCAATAAAATCTATACTCCTCTTTTTTGGAGGGGAAAACAGAAGTATTTTATTTACGGTAGTTATTGCCAGTCGGAACAGTGCATTAAAGTCACATTAAATTCAACACCCCTTAGGAAATTTCAGATGTTATTTTTGAAAATGAAAGCTTAACTGACATGAAAATAAAACGGAAAAGGTCTACTGCTAAATATACTATGAAACACTGAGACGTTTTTAACTGAATCAAACCGCGTATTGACATTTTACATTTGAGACCGGAAAAAATTAGCACTAACTACCTTTCACAGGAGGGAAGAAAGGATATGACTGAAGCTCTCCCAGAGAGTTTGTTCTCTTTTTACTTCGGGAGCTTTTCGCAGATCTTGACAAGCATCAGGAGGACTGCAGGGGTCAGCATCAAGTGAGTGACAGATAGCAATTTTTGCCCACTTTTCTAAGTGGCAAAGCACTCTAAAACATAACTCGGGCACAGGGCAGCGCAAGTTAAAAGGATGTGGAAAAAAGCCAAGAAAGCAGGCAAAAGAAAACACACAGCACGATGAGATCAGGAGAGGGTGTTAGGCTTGTTAAGAAAAATTATAAGCTAAAGAGTTCAAAGTGTGCTTATCTAGGTAGACACATAATCATAGAATCACCAGGTTGGAAGAGACCCACTGGATGATTGAGTCCAACCATTCCTATCAAACACTCACCCATGTCACTCAGCACCTCGCCCACCCATCCCTTAAAAAAATCTTAGATTTTTCTTCATTACCTTACAAATTATAACCTTTACTTCATCATAGAATCACCAGGTTGGAAGAGATCCACAGGATCACCGAGTCCAACTGTTCCTATCAAACACTAAACCACGTCCCTCAGCACCTCATCAACCCATCCCTTAAACACCTCCAGGGAAGGTGAATCAACCACCTCCCTGGGAAGCCTCTGACAGTGACCAATGACCCTTTCCATGAAAAAAATTTCCCTAATGTCCAGCCTAAAGTTCCCCTGGTGGAGCTTGAGGCCATTCCCTCTCGCCCTGTCACTTGGGAGAAGAGGCCAGCATCATCTGCCAGTTCTACTCAAGAGATGGTTTCAGAAAAATACAACAGCTCTGCCAGCTTTTCTCAAGCAGCATGAAGAAAAGTCTTAAAGTCTTTCTGCCTTCCCAACAGGAGACAATTGATCTTATTGTCCCTCTGTTACCAGACACTAATCTTCACTAACCCAGTAAAAACTTGATTGCTGTTCACATCTCTTCCGGATTTCCAACTGGACACTGATTTCCAGAACTACTAGGGCAGAGCCAGAAGGAGTGACAGACAGGGAAATATCAAATGGAGAGATGACAAATGATAGAGAAATTTTCCTGTGAAAAATTGTAGCAAAGCATTTTTCAAAAGACAAATAAAAAGCATTAAGACAATTTTGCTAAATGGTGGATTTTCCTGTAGTAACGAATCTTGTTCAGACACAGGAACTTGAAATCTTCTTCCATTTTTTTAATTTCCTTTAAAACTTTGTACCATAGTAATTCAAATGTCTCAAATATCAACTCCCATTTTATTCCTGGGAAAATTAAAACTTATTCTCTGCAACATATTACTGACAACTGTTTGTTATGAATTGAAGCCTTTTCACCTTACAAAAACCCTAAATCTGAATTAATCATCTTAAAAATCTGAATTAATCATCTTAAAAATCTGAATTAAAAGGACATGTTCATTGTAAAAACTCTGAATATTTTTGTCTGCAGAGAATAAAATACTGCAAGACTGGCTATAAATTGGAGAGGGATAGATTTAGACTAGACATGAGGAATTTCTTCACAATGAGAGTGGTGAGACGCTGGTCCAGGTTTCCCTGGGAAGGTGTGGCTGCCCCATCCCTGGAGATGTTCAAGGCCAAGTTGGACGGGGCTTGGGCACCTGAACCAGTGGGAGGTGTCCCTGCCCATCACAGTAGGTTGGAACTACATGGTCCCTTCCAAGCCAAACTGTTCTATGCTTCTAAGACACTACATGTGTAAACCTTAGCTAAATTGAAAGGGAAGAAATAAACTCAGGTTATTCTTCTATCAAAATAAAACATGGGACTAAATTTCTAATTACTTTGGTCAGAATAATCATAGAATCATAGAATCACCAGGTTGGAAGAGACCCACCAGATCATCAAGTCCAAACATTCCTATCGAACACCAAACCATGTCCCTCAGGACCTCATCTATCCATGCCTTAAACACCTCCAGGGAAGGTGAATCAACCACCTCCCTGGACAGCTTATTCCAATGCCCAATGACCCTTTCCATGAAAAACTTCCTCCTAATCTCTAGCCTAAATTTCCCCTAGCAGAGTTTGAGGCCATTCCCTCTTGTCCTGTCCCCTGTCACTTGGGAAAAGAGGCCATTACCCTCCTCTCTACAGCTTCCTGAAAGGAAGCTGGAGAGAGTAATGAGGTCTCCTCTCAGCCTCCTTTTCTCCAGGATAAACAACCCCAGCTCTCTCAGATGTTCCTCAGAAGGCCTGTTCTCCAGCCCCTTCATCAGCTTCCTTGCTCTTCTCTGGACTTGTCCCAGAGTCAGCATCCTTCTTGTGCTGAGGGACCCACAATTGAACACAGGATTCAAGGAGTGGTCTCACCAGTGCCGAGTCCACAGGGAGAAGAACCTCCCTGGACCTGCTGGTCACACCATTTCTGATCCAAGCCAAGATGCCATTGGCCTTCTTGGCCACCTGGGCACACTGCTGGCTCATGTTCAGTCGGCTGTCGACCAACACCCCCAGGTCCCTCTCCTCCTGGCAGCTTTCTAGACAGACTTCTCCTAGTCTGTAGTTCTGCATGGGGTTGTTGTGGCCCAAGTGTAGGACCCGGCATTTGGCCGTGTTAAACCTCATGCTGTTGCAGTCTGCCTAGTGGTTCAGCCTGTTCAGATCCCTTTGCAGAGCCTCCCTACCCTCCAGCAGATCGACACTTCCACCCAGTTTAGTGTCATCTGCAGACTTGCTAAGGTACCCTCAATGCCTTCATCCAGGTCATTAATGAAGACACTGAACAGGGCTGGACCCAGCACTGAGCCCTGGGGAACCCCACTTGTCATTGGCCTCCAGCTGGATTTAACACCATCCCCCACCACTCTCTGGGCCCTCCATCAACCAGTTTTCCACCCAGGAGAGTGTGCGCCTGTCCAGGTCAGAGGCTCAGGCTGATAAATATCACAAAATCCCTGTTTTATTATTGCACGTCATTTATATGATTGCAATAGGTACTTAACAGACTGATTTGCAAAACACGAAAAGAATGATAAAATTTTCCTCCTCTACTTAAGCCATAAGCTGGTATTTGTATGCATATATACATACACACATTTTAAGTATTCACAGCACACTTGTCTATGACACATGAATATGCATAATAGAATGACAGGGATGCTGTCAGAGAGATGTTTAAGTTAAATAGCTACTTCAAGATATGGAAGGAGGTAGTATGCAGAGGTATAAATACACTGAAATTGCTGAGCCTACATCACTTCTATCTACAAGCCAAATATCCTCAGCTCTTTAAGTTAATAAACCTAGATCCGAGCCATCAGTTCCCTTTGCTAGGATATTTTTGAGAGAAAAAGGGGAAATGCCTCAAAATCCCCAAATTGTACCTTCATGTAAAGCAAGCTCGACATTTTGTATTAAAACCACTAAAAAGAAACAAGAACTGACAAATAATGAAAGAAGATAAAACATAATAAATCTAAATAATATACAATATATAATAGGCTGTAATTGCAAATTATCTGGGAACTTCAGAAAAAAATTTAGTTAGGTAAATTTAAATAATTTAAATAAAATTATTTAGACAATCCTTATGCTTTCTTATATTGTTTACATTGATTTTTTCTTGAATATACCCATTTTTTAAAAAATTCGAGTCTTTTCATTGATACTTTACTCCAAAATAATTTAACTAAACTTTACGTATATCCTGCCTCAAAATCCTTAGCGCTTAAGTCATTACTGAAATAAACTTCTCAAATATAGAATCATAGAATCAGAAAATCACCAGGTTGGAAGAGACCCACCGGATCATTGAGTCCAACCATTCCCACCAATCTCTAATTCCATGAAAAGTGTATTTGTCATTGCATTGATTTCCTCTGCCAAAAATATTAAAGTAACTGATAAGAAACTACTATACATGGATGATCATCTTGCAAGTAATCCCTGGACCGGTTCTGAATAGGAGTTAATAAAATTAGTTTTGCCAAAAAACATGTTTAAGTTCTATACTTACTCCTTCATGAAGTCATATGTATTGATGTGGGTATGGATGGATGTAGCATCACCTCTGATTTTGTGTTTGTTCTGAAATCAATGCATGTGAATGCAGTGTTTAACGCATAAACTGAAGTGTGGTATATGCAGAATATTTGTATACTCAAATACTCAGGAACTCCTTCACCACGAGAGTGGTGAGGCCCTGGCCCACGTTCCCCAGAGAGGCTGCAGCTGCCCCATCCCTGGAGATGTTAAAGGTCAGGTTGGATGGGGCTTGGGCACCTGATCCAGTGGGAGGTGTCCCTGCCCATGACAGGGAGGTTGGAACTGGGTGATCTTTAAGGTTCCTTCCAACCCAAACGATTCTACGATTCTATGAATACCAAACTGAAGATCAACTTCTCTTTGTTGGGCACCCATCCCACAACAAACTACACCAGTTTTATTCTGGAATCTCTCTTCAACTCCTAATCATAACATTCAATATATCCAAATCACACGTCCTATATTAAGTTGCAGTCTCCATATCGCAGGGAAGACCCATCAGAGTTAAAAGTGTAGAGTCAAGGGCAGCTGCCCCTCAAGAAATGAAGGGATGTGGAACTCTCAAACCTCTCTAAATTCTGTAGAGAATATGTGCAATGTTTATATAATCACGAACACAGTGGCTAAAGCGAATACCAAAGTGCTTTTCACCAAACATGGTGCAATGCTAGAACTCAGCATGATGAAGGTTATTTTTAAACTAGACAAAAATACCTCACTTAAACATCAGGTATGGAACTTGGGGAATGTGTCATCACAAGGGTTCCCCAGGCAGGTAGCATTATCAAGTTGAAACCAGAGATTAGGTAAGTTAGAATCATAGAATCATACAACAACCAGGTTGGAAGAGACCCATCGGATCATTGAGTCCAACCATTTCTATCAAACACTAAACCATGTCCCTCAGGACCTCATCTACCTGTGCCTTAAACACCTCCAGGGAAGGTGAGTCAACCACCTCCCTGGGCAGCCTATTCCAATGCCCAATGACCCTTTCCGTGAAGACAAACAGGTAAGTTAAAGACAAACAGGCTCCAAAGTTACAATATGGAACAGCATCTTGTATTGACACTGCCAGAAACAGACTAGTGGGCTAGACAGACTGCTTCTCTGACCCCAGTAAGAAGCTGCTTCTGTTTCTATTCTTAACTTCTGTTTTCTTACATTTGAGACAAGTTTACAGGTACTGCAAATTTCCACAGACAAAAGGCAGCCTTCCATCCTTAAAATGTGGCCATGTCTGTAGGGAGACTGCTAGAAAAACCCCACAAGACACATTTTACTGTAATAAAGAAGAAGTGAGTAATACTTTATAGAGGCTTCATCCTACTTTGCAGCACACAGTGAAGTCACTGGCAGCTTATTTGCATCAAACTTTCCTGAGACTAAACACACGACCACAGTAATATAGAGATGCTCTTTGTGATCTTCAGGCAAATTATTTCTAACTTGCACTTGGATACAACTAACCGCAGTTGTCGATTACATAAACTCACAGGAATCCTCTCCTCCAAATCATTTTCACAGGGGTCATTCAACTAACTGCACAGCAACTCTGTGCACAAGAGACTAAAGTCTGTAGGAAACAGATCTGTTTGTATGGACATTCACATAATCTATTGCTTAGTCTACCTCACACAGAAATCTATATATCAAATCTTGATCCAAATCTCTCCTCCAGAACTATTTATCAGATTACTTTTAGTCTCAGGAAACATTCCCTCTAGGAGTTTATCTCAAGACATTATTGCAACAGAAGATGGGAAGAGAGGAGGGACCTGGGCTCTTCTCCCAAGTGACAGGGGACAGCGTGAGAGGGAATGGCCTCAAGCTCCATCAGGGGAGATTTAGGATGGACATTAGGAAAAAAATATTCACAGAAAGGGTCATTGGGCACTGGCAGAGGCTGCCCAGGGAGGAGGTTGATTCACCTTCCCTGGAGGTGTTTAAGGGACGGGTGGACGAGGTGCTGAGGGACATGGTTTAGTGTTTGATAGGAATAGTTGGACTCAATGATCTGGAGGGTCTCTTCCAACCTGGTTGTTCTATGATTCTATGATTCTAAGAGCCTGATTTTTGTCCAAATGTCTTTGCAATGAAGGTTTGAGAAAGTTCATATAGTCAGTACGTTCTTAATTCCTTCGAAAATCCTGACAGTGGGAAATAACAAAAACTGATGATTTCTTTGCTATGAACTGAACAGAATTAATTGTTGATGGAGTTGATACATAGAAAAAAAAGTTTAAAATAAGCAAAAAAAGAGAAAAATTATAAAAAATATTTCTATGCTCCGTAGTATTCAATATGGAAAACAGCTCCATTAAAACTATTCTACTCTATATTGATTATTGTTCTGGAAAAGCCAAGTACAACTCTACAAGAGCTGACTAAACTAAAAAGGAATCCAAAGACTCATTTGAGGGGGGGGAAAAAAACCCAAACACAATAAAAATAAACCAAAAAAACCCCAACCAATAATGCAAGAGAAAAACATATACAAAAGCACTCTCAGTAGTGAAGAATATAGCTTTTCAAGTCACTATTAGTATGCTAGATAAAATCCATGAGGTATGTGGTTACTTGCAACGGTCCCTTTGTGAAAGAAATATCTCTCCAGATTGAAGATGATTTCATACAGGAAATTCTGAACTTTTGCACTATAACATCAGAAAAAGAACAGAACTGATAACAAAGATGCTTATTTAAAGCATTTTATGATAATATATTATTGTTTTAGTATTGCTGCATGACAGAGCCAAGGAATAAGAATTCATTGCGTTTCAGTGTTTCATCCCTTCTCCAAAATACATTTTTACTATTTCAGTTTCTGTGTAAGGGATAGTGTAGCACTCAACCCTTTTTCTGACAGAGGTAGTGTAATTACTGAGATTTTTATTCCTGTTTGCAGTTCACTTCACAAAGCCTCCACAGTAACTCCAGTTTGTGGCATGTAAGTCATTAGGAAGACTGATTACTTCTTTTTTTTTCTCAGAAATTCAGATTTCTGGGAAAGTTCAGAGTACTGATCATTTTCCCTCCTCAGCAAATATTCCAGCCCCGGAGGACAGTGTTTATATCCTCACTTGTTCCATGGGAACAATAAAGATGCTACACAGTCATTTTATTCTCCCTGAAGTTTACATTGACAAGTTGCATATTATGTGCCCCTCATATTATCTGCCTAAAAGAATCATAGAATCATAGAATAATAGAACAACCAGGATGGAAGAGACCCACCGGATCATCGAGTCCAACCATTCCTATCAAACACTAAATCATGTCCCTCAGCACCTCATCTAAACACCTTAAATGCCTTAAACACCTCCAGGGAAGGTGAATCAACCACCTCCCTGGGCAGCCTATTCCAATGCCCAATGACCCTTTCCATGAAAAACTTCCTACTAAAGGATATTTAGATTATCATTAACTCAGAATAACACAGGAAATCCATTATTCTTTTCCAATTACTGTAAAGCACACTGTGTGCAACACGCATAATAAATTAATATAGCTATAAAATACTTATGGTACGAGGAGTTTTGATCACAAGAACATTCAATCTGTGGTACCAAGAGGTGGTACCCTGCCACTGAGCTATGAAAAGGCAAGAAGAGTAAGCAGAAACCTGATTGCCAGGTTCTATTTAGTTTTTAATGCAAGACTAGACAAGGTCCCAGAGGCGTTTGTGTAGATATCCATTCTGGCTTTTTACAAAGGCTTGTAGTGATAGGACAAGGGAGAATGGGTATAAACTTGAGAGGGGCAGATTTAGATTAGATAAAAGGAAAAAAATTCTTCACCATGAGGGTGGCGAGGTTCTGGCCAGGGTTGCCCAGGGAAGTTGTGGCTGCCCCATCCCTGGAGGGGTTCAAGGCCAAGTTGGATGGGCCTTGGGCAGCCTGATCCAGTGGGAAGTATCTCTGCCCATGACAGGGGGTTTGGAACTGGATGGGTTTTAAGGCCCTTTCCAAACCAAACATTCTATGAACACTGTAACTTCACAGAGAGTACACAGAAGACCAGACCAGAGTGCCCACAAGGAAGACTCTTGTATCTCATCCTGTAACAGTGACTTTCCATCACGCTTGAGTTCATACACAGTGCTAATTATACCACATAGAAATTGCCTGCAAGGATTTCCATCCCTTTTTTATGTGAGCTATTAGCAAGCAAACCATTGCCACACAGAATCATAGAATCATAGAACAACCAGGCAGGAAGAGACCCATCGGATCATCAAGTCCAACCATTCCTATCAAACACTAAACCATGTCCCTCAGCACCTCATCTACCCGTGCCTTAAACACCTCCAGGGAGGTGAATCAACCACCTCCCTGGGCAGCCTGTTCCAATGCCCAATGACCCTCTGTGTGAAAAACTTCCTCCTAATGTCTAACCTAAATCTCCCCTGGCGGAGCTTGAGGCCAATTCATTTATTACTATATAGGGGAGAACATCTGATTCAAATTTAAAAATGATCAATCATACAGATACCAGTTAAAGTCAACTATACTCAACTACAGCACAAATTATTTTGGATTTTCTATTCTTTGGGTTTTTGCAAGGACTTGGCCAAAAAAATCCCTTTAAGGAAGGAATTTGGCCTTGTGAACCTCAGAATCACAGAATCACAGAACAACCAGGTTGGAAGGGACCCATCGGATCATCTAGTCCAACCATTCCTATCTAACACTAAACCATGTCCCTCAAGACCTCATCCACCCGTGCCTTAAACACCTCCAGGGAAGGTGACTCAACCACCTCCCTGGGCAGCCTATTCCAATGCCCAATGACCCTCCTCTTCTCCAGGCTGAACAACCCCAGTTCTCTCAGTCACTCCTCATAGGGTCTGTTCTCCAGCCCCTTCACCAGCCTTGTTGCTCTTCTCTGGACTTGCTCCAGAGCCTCAACATCACTCTTGTGCTGAGGGGCCCAGAACTGGACACAATACTCAAGGAGCGGCCTCACCAGTGCTGAATACAGAGGGAGAATCACCTCCCTGGACCTGCTGGTCACACCATTTCTGATAGAAGCCAAGATGCCATTGGCCTTCTTGGCCACCTGGACACACTACTGGCTCATGTTCAGTCGGCTGTAGACCAACACCCCCAGGTCCCTCTCCTCCTGGCAGTTTTCCAGCCAGGTTTCTCCCAGTCGATAGTTCTGCATAGGGTTGTTGTGCCCCAAGTGCAGGACCCGGCATTTGGCCGTGTTAAACCTCATGCCGTTGGACACTGCCCAGCGGTCCAGCCTGTTCAGGTCCCTTTGCAAAGCCTCCCTACCCTCCAGCAGATCGACACTTGCACACAG
The DNA here is from genome assembly GCA_033558105.1 of Coccyzus lansbergi. Taxonomy (NCBI): domain Eukaryota; kingdom Metazoa; phylum Chordata; class Aves; order Cuculiformes; family Coccyzidae; genus Coccyzus; species Coccyzus lansbergi. The sequence goes on from JAUMJK010000508.1 coordinate 1,377,119, forward strand.
CTTTGTGTCATCTGCAAACTTGCTAAGGGACCCTCAGTGCCCTCATCCAGGTCATTGATGAAGACATTGAACAGGACTGGACCCAGCACTGAGCCCTGGGGAACACCACTTGTCACTGGCCTCCAGCTGGACTTAACACCATTTACCACCACTCTCTGGCCATTACTCTCATTTTCATTGCCATAACTTCACTGACTTGTAAACAAGTCTATGAATACTTACTCAAATCATCATTATACTCTTAATTTATTAAGTATGTAATGTTAATGTTGCCACATAAAGAAGACGAAGTCAAACCAGGTAGATTATTAGCAAAAAAACACTTTTAAAACACTGTTGTTCCCTATACAAATGCAAGATGATTAAAAAGAAACGTGAATGCATGCTCCATTGTAAAGTACTCTTTCTAAGCACTACATTTGGACATTTTTTATGTAAACACGACTTCAAGATTTTATTATAACTTCTTCAGTGGAAAAGACACTGCCAGAATCAAAACTAACTCCCAACCCCCAGTCTGCAGGGGAACTTCCGTTACTTCAATACAATTCTTTCCAGGGCCAGGCTGTAAATTAGATTCATGAAAAAAAGTGGTCAGCGAGAACTCAATTTCACCTTATTGCCAAAGAAAACACAATGAGGAGCTACTTTCTCATGCTCAGATTCACCTTAATTTTTATGTCTAGGCACACACCTATACAATCCTGCTGAGGTTAAACCAACACGGAGCTGCTGCCTTGGAATTTTGCTCAAGCATCATGTTGCACAGTCACTCTTCTCTTTCTCCACAGAAAAAGTAATTAACTACAACCAAACAGAGGAAAAATTTAGATGAGAAAACAGAAATTGTTTTTCTTCTGTTTTCTGTGATCCCACATACCATTTACCTTTAATGTAAAAGTTCACTTGACTCTGTTTTCTACCCTGGATGCTTTTTTGTTATTATTTCATAGAAACATAGAATAAACAGGTTGGAGGAGACCCACTGGATCATCGAGTCCAACCATTCCTATCAAACACTAAACCAAGTTCCTCAGCACCTCGTCCACCCATGCCTTAAACACCTCCAGGGAAGGTGAATCAACCACCTCCCTGGGCAGCCTCTGCCAGTGCCCAATGACCCTTTCTGTGATTTTTTTTTCCTAATGTTCAACCTGAACCTCCCCTGGTGGAGCTTGAGGGCAAAATCCTCCCCTTTTGTCCTGTCACTTGGGAGAAGAGCCCAGCTCCCTCCTCTCCACAACCTCCTCTCACGCAGTTATAGAGAGCAATGAGGTCTCCCCTCAGCCTCCTTTTCTCCAGGTTAAACACCCCCAGCTCTCTCAGACGTTCCTCATCAGGCCTGTTCTCCAGACCCTTCACCAGTTTTGTTGCTCTTCTCTGGCCTTGCTCCACAGCCTCAACATCCTTCTTGTGGTGAGGGGCCCACAACTGAACACAGGATTCAAGGAGCAGTCTCACCAGTGCTGAGTCCAGAGGGAGAATAACATCCCTGGACCTGCTGGTCACACCGTTTCTGATCCAAGCCAAGATGCCATTGGCCTTCTTTCTACACATAGCAAATCAGACAAAATATTATTAATTCACTGACAGATTGGTCTGCAAGGAATGTAGAATCATCTGTTCCAACAGGATTATTGTCCCGAATCATTTAAATATCCATGCTCCATTTTTAAAGCAGTTATTTTTGCCTTCAAAGAAAACCAAAGCAACAAAAATAAAAACTAATCAGCCATGTGGATCCAGTTAAGAGGCAGCTAATACGCTTCTGAAACTAGAAACACACATGTTTGCAAACTTACAGTTTAAGCAATCACTTAGCTGTAATCACACACATGAGCGGCTGCTAAATGGATCGTATTCCCACATAAAAAATACTGTTTTTAAAGGCTGCTGTTAATATCGCAAGTCTCCACAAGGAGAACACTTAATTTCATTTTAACTGTTAGAACCATGCAACTTACCAAGGATTAAATTCTTTCCTTCAGCGTAGAATTAAATGTATTTTACTGAATGCCTGAAGATTTTCTATATTTATCTGTTATTCAGAGGAGTCGCTGTTTAGTAGTCAGTGGAATGCACCATCGCATATGTGAGATAATATTAAGCTCACAGGCCATGAATTTGGATGTGAAAACACAGAATCTCGGAAAAAATATTACATTTTTCTGAGGAAAATATTTTCAGCACTAGAAGTCTATTCCTTCAGATGATCAGATGACCTGATATCCTTCTCTTGAATCATAGATGTGCAATCACAGTCTTTCTGCTCTCAGTTCACATGCCTAACATTACAATAAATCCTAACAACAAAAAGGCCCTTTGGGAGATGTCAAACTTACTCAGTTTTATGTGTTACTCTCCATAGGAAAGCAAAAGAAATTTTCCTCCCAGGTATCACCCTTCCCAGACTTCAAATAACTGAGAAACTACCTCCTCCCAAAACAAACATCTTCCCGATAGTTTTTGAAAAGATACTGTGAATGAGTAGCAGACAGTCTTGATTTTGTGATGTCTGAGTACAAGTATTGGATGTCCATGGATATGGATTCCATGGAAGAATAAATAGCTCCTCAGATTTAAAAACTAATTAAAACTTACTGTTCCTTAAAACCTATCCCCTGCTAAAAGAACTGTTTTTCAGCCAACGACATTTATTTTCTTCTTTTTTTATTAGTCTAATTAAGGGATTTTGGTGATGTAAGGAAAGATATTATTTGACTGCACTGCCTATGTATCATCCAACCATAAAATAAACATGATTTGCTCCCTGATGTCTTCAATTCATCTGCCTTCCCTTTACATCTGTGTGCTACTGGTTAAGTAAACACATAGTTTGTGTTTGGGACACAACATAGTTTGTGTTTGGGGCACAACATAGTTTGTGTTTAGGGCATAGTGTTGTGTTTGGGGCACAACAATACTATGCAGAGCTACAGACTGCGAGAAGTCTGGCTAGAAAACTGCCAGGAGGAGAGGGACCTGGGGGTGTTGGTCAACAGTCGACTGAACATGAGTCAGTAGCGTGCCCAGGTGGCCAAGAAGGCCAATGGCATCCTGGCTTGGATCAGAAATGGTGTGACCAGTAGGTCCAGGGAGGTTCTTCTCCCTCTGGACTCAGCACTGGTAGCTGTAGAGGGCAATGAGGTCTCCCCTCAGCCTCCTCTTCTCTAGGATAAACACCCACAGCTCTTGCAGCCGCTCCTCATAAGGCCTGTTCTCCAGCCCCTTCACCAGCTTCGTAGCTCTCCTCTACACTCACTCCAGAGCCTCAACATCCTTCTTGGCCCACAACTGAACACAGGATTTAAGGAGTGGCCTCACCAGTGCCAAGTACAGAGGGAGAAGAACCTCCCTGGACCTGCTGGTCACACCATTTCTCATCCAAGCCAGGATACCATTGGCCTTGTTGACCACGTGGGCACACTGCTGGCTCATGGTCAGTCACTGTGGACCAACACCCCCAGGTCCCTCTACTCCTGGCAACTTTCTAGACAGACATCTCCCAGTCTGTAGCTCTGCATAGGGTTGTTGTGGCCCAAGTGCAGGACCCGGCATTTGGCCGTGTTAAACCTCATGCCGTTGGACACTGCCCAGCGGTCCAGCCTGTTTAGGTCCCTTTGCAGAGCCTCCCTACCCTTCAGCAGATCGACACTTCCACCCAGCTTAGTGTCATCTGCAAACTTTCTAAGGTTAAGAAACCCTATTTTCCACGGGAAACACTGTATGTGCCTCTGAAGGTCAGGTTTTATGTGTGGACCTAGGAATACACGGTTCAGAAGGAGAACGACCATGCTGGACCTAATGCAGTGCTGGGAATTCACTGAGAAACAGGCTGATCTAAGTGACCACGTGGTTGGAGTGTGGCTGCTCTACTTCAGAATTAAGATATAGGACCATGTCAGCAGTGAACACCTTTGGAGGTCTCCTGTCTGACCTTGACATTTAAGCAAGAATATGTCCAACAACAAGTCACAAATGTAACTTGTTTTTTTTAACTAACTTTGCAAAATCTTCCTGCAAAGAGGTACTTGACCTTTAAGCAAGGTGTCTTAGGGCTGCACTACCCCATCCTCCAGAGGGAATTTTTTTTCCAACCCTCAACCCAAATAAACCAAGTTGCAATTTATGCTTTTGTAACAGTACTTGACAGTACTGTGTTTGTTTTGGGTCCATCAGCTTTGTAATTTCCCCCCAAATACCTGTAGGCATCTACTACATGATGTTTTTGCTTCACCTTCAACACTGTTTAATAGTGCAAAATCATAGAATCATAGAACAACCAGGTTGGAAGAGACCCATCAAATCATTGAGTCCAACCATTCCTATCAAACACTAAACCATAAAATCAACACAACCAACGTTTTCCAGGAAAATGAATTTTCACCTTTCATAACCGTAAATGCATATCAGCCCAATACAGAATCCAGTAACAGGGCAAGTTGTTTATAAAGACCTGAAAATTTTTACACTGGGTCTAGTAGCCAGAGTTATCAAAAAAAGACGAAGATATGTATCTCCGACAGTGAGGCTGTATGGTTCTGGAAGAGGTTATAGAGAGGAGGGTAGTGACCTCTTCTCTCAAGTGACAGGGGACAGGACAAGAGGGAATGACCTCAAGCTCCACCAGGGGAGATTTATGCTGGACATTAAGAAAAAATTCTTCACAGAAAGGGTCATTGGGCACTGTAGGAGGCTGCCCAGAGAAGGGGTTGAGTCACCTTCCCTGGAGGTGTTTAAGGGATGGGTGGACGAGGTCCTGAGGGACATGGTTTAGTGTTTGATAGGAATGGTTGGACTCGATGATCTGATGGGTCTCTTCCAACCTGTTGACTCTATGATTCTATGACTCTCATGCCAGAGCCTTTTGAAAACATGAAACCAAACAGTAGAATAACTGGAAGCTCTAAGTAAACCATGACAGCAGTTGGTTAGATACTGATTAAACTGCCAAAACAATTTTCTCCAGCCGTAGAGGGAGCCTCTCCCATTGATGTGGTCTCTCTCCAGCCTGGAGAAGATTTTACTGATTTCTGCTGCCTTGCAAACACTCTCCCAACACTCTCCTCTACAAGAATGCAGCTCTTGACTGCTGCCAGAATAAGGTAGGACCTGACAGAAACCATCAAACCTTCAGGCAGGTCTTTTCAACTAGTGTCACTTGAAGCTCCTCTAAAGTAAACAGGAGTAAATAAATAAAATAATTACTTAAGATAAATAGGCTTAGCATTTTTGAAAGATATAACTATAAACTCTGTGGAGACCTTTACTAAAATGCATGAAAGCCCACAGTTTAAGTAGTAGTTGTAGCAGATGCGTCTGAAGCAGAGCTGCAATTTCCTTTTTGGGAGGGAGAGGATGCTTCTGCCAAGGCATAAACAAAAGATTCAGCACCTGTTGTTCTCCTGGCACACACTTCAGGGTCTTTGCCACGAAATGAGGTAGAATTAATTACTTTAATATAATTAACATTCTCTAAAATCAGTGCCAAACAATCATTTTGGCTGAAAATATTTTTAATTAAAGAGAGAGAGTTTCCAAATCTGAGCTGACTTCATGTAATTCAAATTAATATGGGATCAACTGTGTAGCGCGTACAAAACAAACCCACCAGCACTTTGAACTGACTCAGATTTCTGGCTATTAAATTGTAAATTTTTATGTGATCAGAAACACGTCACCCTTGCGTATCAATAAAATTCTACATAGCATAGAAACAGGTCCTTAACAACCTGCAAATATTTCCAATAATCAATATGACTAAAGACAAATTCAGGGCCTAGTAGGAAAATAAATATTATTTTAGCAGTGTAATCAAATTCTTCACTTGGATACAACAATTTTCAGAAAATAGTAATGTGAATTTGTATTCCTCTCATGTACCCTCTGGTATCGCAACTCTTCTGTTCGGGAACACAAATTATGTAATGATGGGAAAATTCTATTTCTATTATACTATTTCTATTATACTATTAAGATGTGTTATACTCATCAGGGTTATCATACAAACCATAAAACAAGTTAAATATAAATACTACAGTCCTAATGTCTCCCTAAGCACAATGAGTAAACGTTTTAGGGATCTCCACACTATTCTGAAAGCAAATTAATAGACACAATGGGATAAAATTAATTTAATTTGATGGAGCCAAGACCATCTTCTGTTACTGAAGCCAAATGGTAGGGAACAGCTCAAGTCATAGAATCATAGAACAACCAGATTGGAAGAGACCCATCGTATCATCAAGTCCAACCATTCCTATCAAACACTAAACAATGTTCCTCAGCACCTTGTATACCTGTGCCTTTAACACCTCCAGGGAAGGTGAATCAACCACCTCCCTGGGCAGTCTGTTCCAATGCCCAATGACCCTATCTGTGAAAAACTTCCTCCTAATCTCTAGCCTAAATCTCCCCTGGTGGAGCTTGAGGTCATTCTCTCTTGTCCTGTCCCCTGTCACTTGGGAGAAGAGGCCAGCCTGCTGGTCTCATTTACTCCCTCAGAAGAAGAGGAAAACATACCTGTTGTGTATTGGGAACCGACCCCATCCCAGTGAACTCCCACTCCATACACAAGATGACAGATGGAGAAAGCTGCGTGACCTACGATGAAACCAAACTCGAGACCTCTCCAGCAACCTGCAAGCACAGAGGGCTGGACCCACCTGCTCAGAAACATCTCCTGGGCCAGCCCTCCTTCCTGCAGCAGATGCCACCAGCGGAGCAGATAGGTGACACGCTGGCAGAAACAGCAGAGCACTCGAGCACTTTGGCTGGCAGCTCTAACAACTTCCATTATTTATACAATTTCCCTCTACCACAATAATAGCTTGTTCTCTGTTTGCCAACCCAAATATCTTTTCTACCTTATAACATAATCTGAGGGACAGAATCTTAAAAATAAGGCTAGTTTAGATTTGTATGGTTACCAATAGAGGAAATCATAGAATCATAGAACAACCAGGTTGGAAGAGACCCATCGGATCATCGAGTCCAACCATTCCTATCAAACACTAAACCATGTCCCTCAGCACCTCATCTACCTGTGCCTTAAACACGTCCAAGGAAGGTGAATCAACCACCTCCCTGGGCAGCCTATTCCAATGCCCAATGACCCTCTGTGTGAAAAACTTGCTCCTAATTTCCAGCCTAAATCTCCCCTGGCGGAGCTTGAGGCCATTCCCTCTTATCCTGTCCCCTGTCACTTGGGAGAAGAGGCCAGCTCCCTCCCAATCATAACATTTTGTATTGTAGTATTATAGTTAGATCAAGGTGAGATTTTTCTGTCCTTTCCTTCTGCAGAAATTCTTCAGAAATTAATATAGAATCATGGAATCACTAGGTTGGTAAAGACCTTTGAAATCATCAAGCCCAACTGTACCTCTCTACTACACGAGGTGATATTTCTAAATTTATGGAAAAAAGCTTTAACTTCAAGATCGTTATAAAATTCAGTTTTAAGCTTTTCACCAGCATAAGGTTATTGGTTTCCCCCTTTTCTTCTACTCTAAAAACCCAAGACTTTAGAACTGTAATAGTACTAAGTTACAGCTTTCTCCCATAAAAATTTAAATTCTTATAGTTCGATATATAATATATTATATTTTAAGTATTTACTTACACCTGCCAAAGAAATCTTCAAAGCTTACAATTAAGTGGTTAGGAAAATTCATTAAAATTCAAACTATTTAAACTGAAGAGAAAAGAGTACAGGAATAAATTAAAATTGAAATGCATATGTATACGTCCTGCTTCAAGTTCATTAAGTGTTTTCACAAGCGTAGTGGCACACAGCAAGAAAAGGGACACAAAGAGAGGTCAATAATCACATATTTTGATATGAAACCAGATAATACAGAAAACATCAATGGAAGATTTATCAAATATGGAAAACCAAGCCATCCCTCTCTAAGATAGCTCTTCCTCTTGTCCCCTCCTGGCCTCTTCTGCCTTTCTTCAACTGGAAGCAGAAAAGCACTGACCGTGAGAACACTCTGCCTTCTGAAGTCCTAGTGCACGACCTCTTTTTATTTCCAAGCCCATTTTTCCAAGCAAAACCTCTTCCCCCCGTAGAACACAAGCTCAGTCAAAATTAAATCATACACACGTTTCTATTTTTCTGTGCCTGTTTCTTTTTCTTTTTTTGCTTGGAAATGTTAAAAGGCATTTTCCATCCACAGTTACACTCAGTGTTTGATTTCAGCATTTGACAGACACTGGGGAAAGATCAGAGCAAATACTGAGATTAAGGCTATCCCTTAACTAAACAGAAATCCTTTCAGAATTTCATAGAATCATAGAACAACCAGGTTGGAAGATACCCACCGGATCATCAAGTCCAACCATTCCTATCAAACACTAAACCATGTCCCTTAGCACCTCATCCACCCATCCCTTAAACACCTCCAGGGAAGGTGAATCCTCCCCTGGGCAGCCTCTGCCAGTGCCCAATGACCCTTTCTGTGAAGAATTTTTTTCCTAATGTCCAGCCTGAACCTCCCCTGGTGGAGCTTGAGGACATTCCCTCTTGTCCTGTCCCCTGTCCCTTGGGAGAAGAGACCATTACCCTCCTCTCTACCTCCTTTGAGGTAGTTGTAGAGAGCAATGAGGTCTCCTCTCAGCCTCCTCTTCTCCAGGCTAAACAACTCCAGCACCATCTCATGCAAGAACTCTTCTTTTCTCAAGGGAAGTCCCAAATATGAATCCAAGCAATCAGCCTATAAGCAAGTGCCGTTTCCCACAAAAACATGGCAAAAGGTTCTAATGTATTCTTGGTTTTGACTTCACTGCAGAAATGTAACACTATGCATGAGCTCAATCTTTTGTTCCTGCTGTGCTTCCAGCTCTCCACAGGATTGCCCCACTTACACCTTCCTAAAATCTACATCTCATCATCTCCAGTGGTGAGACCCTGGCTCAGGTACCCAGGGAAGCTGTGGCTGCCCCATCCCTGAAATGTTCAAGGTCAGGTTGGATGGGGTGTTGAGCAGCCTGATCTAGTGGGAGGTGTCCGTGCCCATGGCAGGAGTGTAACTGGGTGATCTTCAAGGTCCCTTGCTACCCAAACTATTCCATGATTCTCTGATTATTGATCATTGTCGATCATTACCTTAGTAAATCACCAAAACAGAAACATTTTCCCAACAAGAGCTATGATTCCCTAAGGAATGCCAACCAAACATTATGAGGCTGCCCAGGATGGTGGTTGATTCACATTCCCAGGAGGGGTTTAAGGCATGGGTGGAGTAGGTCCTGAGGGACATGGGTTAGTGTTTGATAGGAATGGTTGGACTCAATGATCCTGTGGGTCTCTTCCAACCTGGTTATTCTACGATTCTACAACTGTCATTGTACTACAATATTGAAAAGCCGTGTTGCAAACATAGGACACCAGTAAAATACACGTCTGTGTTTAGGTCAATTTTTATAACAATACACAGAGACGCACACACACAAATCTCCAAAGTCAAAATAACAATGTTAACATCTCCAAAATATCTACATCAAGACTGAAAACTCTGGATTTTTTTTTTCATAAGCTTTCAGAATATTCTGATTCTATAATAATCCTTCAATAGGAAAGTGGTTTAGAAAATATGCCAGGTGTTAGGAGAACTTTTCTGAGAACTTCAAATTGTTTTCTTACTTTCATAGGCAAATTTGAGTACTAAAACAGTTGAGATAAACACTGTAACCTGATCATTCAAAAATTTACCACGTGTCTCTCCAGAAATTATCTTCTTTTTTTTTAAACAGAACTTACAAGATCCAATTTCAGGGACTCATATGTTTCAAATGTACATTTGAGGCAAGAGAAGATTTTATGAAGGGATTTAGATATGCTAACCTCACTTTGGAATGAGTTCAGTTGTTGCCTCCAGTTCCTCACAGTTATTAAGACACAAATTAGACGATGCCAGGCATCATGACATAGATTCAGCATGTGCTAGGTAAGACACCTGAAAGCATTAGGAATTAAATAGTGCTGTTGCTGCGTTAGAAAATCTGCAATGTCAGAGCATTAGCAGTATTGTAGAGCCATAAGTTAAATCAGAGAACCCCTCATATGACGGAAGTAGCATTTAACTCATGTAAATGAACTCACTCATTTTCTAATAAACTGCCTCAAAAATGTGTTGCCATTTAACTAAAAAGTCAGGTCTTATTTTGTGAAATTTCCTTATTTTTGATCATTTGAGTGACACTAAAACTTAGCTCAGAAAATTTAAGTTGTCCATGCATAACTTTCTCACCTCCAAAAACAGCCAGAAAAAAATACCGATCTGTCATAGAATCATAGAATCACCAGGCTGGAAGTGACCTGTCGGATCATCGAGTCCAACCATTCCCATCAAACACTAAACCATGTCCCTCAGGACCTCGTCCACCAATCCCTTAAACACCTCCAGGGAAGGTGACTCAATCACCTCCCAGGGCAGCCTATTCCAATGCCCAATGACCCTCTGTGTGAAAAACTTCCTCCTATTCTCTAGCCTAAATCTCCCCTGGTGGAGCTTGAGGAACAATCTCAGGAGCCTCAGGAACATTTCAGAGGCCACGATCTATTACGTTTCTGTCTCGTCCTAAGTCAGATTCACACAATATCTCCACTAGCATCCTTCTTCTGAAAGTTAAGCAAATATTTCTGAGGAGTATGCCGGAAAAAAATAGGTAGCTTTCATATATCACCTACTACAAATGCTGCAGTGGAGATCACTGGATAGAGGTGAATCAACTTCAGCAGAACTTATTGCTAATAGAGTTCTGTGTGTTTCCATTATCTTGTAAAATAAAAGGTCAAAAGGCCAAACTGGTCTGGTCAGAGGCAAAAATGAAATAATCAACTGTGCAGAATTACCAGCAGTGATATTTACCAAAAAGAAGTGAAGTCTGCCAAGCAGATCATGAATCCCATGTTTTTTAGTAAGAAATACTCCTTTCCACTAGCAGTGACAAAAAAAATCCTATTGCAGAATACAAGAAACCACAAGATTTTTTTTTTTTTTTTTAAATACGTTCTCTTTGTTTACCAACTGCAAGTCTTTAAGAGTTTAGGGCTGCTCACTTCTGTACATCGAAGACTGTTGGATCATACTCATAACTTGAGCCACTTTCAATAAAACAGTGAAGGCTTTTCAAATCCATTCTTTGAAATGAACTAATATAACTTGGCATTATTTTCATCCACATTCCTCAATCTATTGACTGTAAGATCTCAAAGGCCAAGTGAAACCCTAGGGTGCTGTCTTCACAATTTTACTCAAGAAATATTCAACAGAGAAACATTCAGTCACTGATTTCTATGGAGATCTAGTCTTCCGCATCTCAAATTTTGCTAATTTAAGAGTTATCACAGTCTAAAAGAACCACATACTAGCACTGAACTGCACGACACAGTGTCACAGGGGATCTAACACGATGTGATACAGGACATCTTCAACATGTTCTTCAATCCCACTACATGACCTCTGCGTTACCTGTGTTTTTAATGCTTATAAGTTGTCTCTGTATCTAAACACAAAATGGTGAAGTTAAAAAAAAAAAAACAGGAAGACATTGAAATTACTTTTCAGGTTTCAGGTGTGTGAGGCATAGACAGGGGAGACAGGACATTTTTATATGTAATTAGCTCCCTTCTCGAAAATGCACATACAGAAACATATATCATAGAATCATATAATCACCAGGTTGGAAGAGACGCAGCAGATCATTGAGTTCAACAGTTTCTTCAAGAGGCATCAAAAATGCGAGAAAGGAAACTATTACAAAAACAGCATTAATGTAATGAAAAGTTAATCAAAACATACTCAAAAAAAATTCAGTTCCAATGAGTCTAAAAATACAGTTGTGGAGCACAGACCATTAATAGCCTACAATGACATCTTCCATGATTTTTTCCTTGTAAATGGCAGAGGTAAAAATAGAATTTAGTTTCCAACAGGATTGAAAAGCTCCAGGACTTTGACCTGTTTCCTTTCAAACCAGAAGTTATCGCGTAATGAAAGGAATCCTCTGTCCATCATACAATACAGGTCACTTCACTAACTGGTTACTGTCAAACACAAATGTGGAAAGTGAAGGAAAGATTCTTCTCTCCTATAAGTCACACTTTGTGTTCTTCTGTGTCAAACTTGGCAGAAAAAGTTCCTCACAGGCATTATGAGGAACAGCTGAGAGAGCTGGGGGTGTTTATCCTGGAGAAGAGGAGGCTGAGAGGAGACCTCATTACTCTCTACAACTACCTGAAAGGAGGTTATAGAGAGGAGGGAGCTGGTCTCTTCTCCCAAGTGACAGGGGACAGGACAAGAGGGAATGGCCTCAAGTTCCACCAGGGGATGTTTAGGCTGAACATTAGGAATATTTTTTTTCCTGGAAAGGGTCATTGGGCACTGTCAGATGCTGCCCAGGGATGTGGTTGATTCACCTTCCCTGGAGGTGTTCAAGGCACAGGTGGACGAGGTGCTGAGGGACATGGTTTAGTGTTTGATAGGAATGGTTGGACTCGTTGATCCAGTGGGTCTCTTCCAACCTGATGATTCTATGATTCTATGAACTGCACAAGGAGACACACACAGGTGACACTGTCCAGTCCAGAGAAGAAAAGACTCCAGGGAGGTCTTGTCAATAGACATATACACACACCAACGAGAAAGTAAGGAAGACTGACCTAGACAGATCCAAAACAGACAGGAGTCAGTGATCACCGAGATGCAGAAAACTGCATCTAAACAAAGAACTTATTTTACTAACAGGGTGGTTGAGCATTGGAACATCTTGCTTTGGAAGGTTATGGAGTCTTCACACTGGGAGATACCCAAAACTCAATCAGGAACAGCCCTGAAAAACTGGTTGTAGTTCGTCTTGTTTTGAATAGAGGTGTTATACTAGATGATCCTGAGAATCCCTTACCAACTTGAACAGTTCTGTGGTTTTTGTCATTATGTAGGTGTTTACTCTGTCATCACCTACTTATATCTAAGCTAGAAGCAGCAGTTCCTTTGGATCTATTTTCTACCATAGTACCTAAAGTATTTTGAGGAGGAACACATACTTCCTATATTCTCTATTAATATTTAATTCACCTTTTATATAAATTATTCATTTAAAATATTTTTGCTGGGACTTGCAATCTAAACATTTCTGAAGAAATCATGATGCCAGAAATGAACTCTGCAGTCACTACTTTTGAAATACTTTGTTATATTGACCTTAAAAGACATTGGAGTGTTTTGTCTGCAGGGAAAGTTTGCTCTTTTGCATATAAACATTGCTAAATGCAAGTCTGCCTGGAACAATAAAGACACAGCTCTATACACCAACGAAGTGAATAAATGTCTAATTTATAAATGTCTTATCAGGCACCACTAGTTATTTCCTTGTTGTTTACAACTATCAGATCCGTCTCATGTTGAGCAGTGGTCACCTTGTCCTCTATTAAGAGATCCATAATTTGAGTTGAAAAGAAGGAGCCCAAACTAAAACTCTCCCAAACAATTGTCGTGGGTTTGACTGGTGTTCCAGAAAATATATGCTCTTAGCATGCAATTGAATAACAGTATGTTTAAAGTGACAAAAAAAGTCAGTATACTGGGTGCTGCACTTGGGGCACAACAACCCCAAGCAGTGCTACAGACTAGGAGAAGTCTGTCTAGAAAGCTGCCTGAAGAAGAAGGACCTGGGGGTTTTGGTTGACAGTGACTGAACATGAGCCAACAGTCTGCCCAGGTGGCCGAGAAGGCCAAAGGCATCTTGGCTTGGATCAGAAACGGTGTGACCAGCAGGGCCAGGGAGGTTCTTCTCCCTCTGGACTCGGCACTGGTGAGACTGCTCCTTGAATCCTGTGTTCAGTTGTGGGCCCCTCACCACAAGAAGGATGTTGAGGCTCTGGAGTGAGTCCAGAGAAGAGCAACAAAGCTGGTGAAGGGTCTGGAGAACAAGCCTTATGAGTAATGTCTGAGAGAGCTGGGGGTGTTTATCCTGGAGAAGAGGAGGCTGAGAGGAGACCTCGTTACTCTCTACAGCTGCCTGAAAGGAGGTTGTAGAGAGGAGGGAGCTGGTCTCTTCTCCCAAGTGACAGGGGACAGGATGAGAGGCAATGGCCTCAAGCTTCACCAGGGGAGGTTTAAGCTGAACATTAGGAAAAAAATTTTGACAGAAAGGGTCACTGGGCACTGTCAGAGGCTGCCCAGGGAGGTGATTGAGTCACCTTCCCTGGAGGGGTTTAAGGGATGGGTGGACAAGGTGCTGAGGGACATCGGTTAGAGATTGATAGGAATGGTTGGACTCAATGATCCGGTGGGTCTCTTCCAACCTGGTTATTCTATGATTCTATGAAAAGGTCTGTTATTTTTAATTGTCAAGACTTCGTATCAAATAACGATGATAAACTGGAACAGAGCAAGTCAAGTGAAATTTGTTACCACTTTTAGCACATAAGAAAACTCTATGACTATTCCCAAAGCATATTCAGTCTAATAAAAGCACCAGGGCTGGGATATGGACAGAAATCACCCATTCTAATTAAATATTGGCACTTTCCAATAGCATTCTAATCGTGCTTGGCACGATTTCATCTGCGCTACCTAGCACTGCCGCAGAACAGTTCAACAGACAAAACTGAAGAAGATTGTGTCTAACAGGCACCACACATGGGGCATAAAACAAGCTATCTGCTTCTAATTGAGACATTACTTGTGCATGGGTAGTGTGCTAAAAAAAAAAAATTTAAAAAAATTTTTAAAAAATCACCCTCCACTCCTTTCCTCCCTGTTTTTTTGGTCACTAGATAGTCACACTTGGACCTCCTAACCCTAAAAAAATTAGCCACATAGTTGCATCACTCTCTTCTCCCAAGTGACAGGGGACAGGACAAGAGGGAATGACCTCAAGTTCCACCAGGGGAGATTTAGGCTAGAGATTATGAGGAAGTTTTTCACGGAAAGGGTCATTGGGCATTGGAATAGGCTGCCCAGGGAGGTGGTTGATTCAGTTTCCCTGGAGGTGTTTAAGGGACTGGTGGATGAGGTGCTCAAGGACATGGTTTAGTGTTTGATAGGAATGGTTGGACTCGATGATCCGATGGGTCTCTTCCGACCTGGTTGTTCTATGATTTTATGATTCCCAAGCATGACGTAGGAAATATTAAATGTAACTATGTTAATTTTTAATAGAAATCTTAAGTTAAAGAATGCACTAAAAACTTAATAAATTGCAGATATCCTTACACTTTCCCCCAATTTTTTATGAAGTAAAAGTACACTTTCCCCCCTTCAACTTTGAAATACTAAGAACACTCCCATCCTGTGAGGCAGTAATGGAAGCAAATTGGAATTATAATCTCTAGTGTAGTGTACAGCTCCCTAAATATTTATATTCTAGTGTTTACACTGAATGTTAACAAACATTATGTTCCTTATTTATAAAAAGGCCTTTTTAGATAAAAATCACAGCAGAGAATATAAAGTCTCATTGCAACATATTAAGAAAGTACATCATGCCTAAATCTTATAAAAATTAGCATAATGTTTTAGCAAACAATTTTAAAATATCAGCATGAAGCATTTACCCTGAAGAGACATAGCAGGACTCAACACTATAAAAATAAACAAAACAAACATGAAATGCTAGTCAAAATAGAATCCACTTGCATTTTAATAGTTTTCAAAGATTTCTTCAAAAACCCAGTCCCTATTAATATATGTCAAATGTTCTAATGTCACTATAGATCTGGACTGCTAAAGATTTTCATACTTAATTAGGAAAGGCATCCCTCAAAATTGCAACTAAGAACCAGGCCAGAAGAATGCATCAACGTACCTTGGCTCCATTTGCCAATATTTTATTGAGAACAACTCCAACTTTTATTTTCCATTTCATTTTCAGAGCAATTTGCAAGCAAGGACTACTTTTTAGTTCGCAAAGAAATCAAGATGGGTATATTTTGACAAGCAAGAAATTCAGCTTGCCAAATAACTGTTCAAAAGCTTATAGTCAGTGCCCTTTTGTCAATTAAGACTCAGATTCTGCCATCCTTTGGTCTGATGCTGTGGACATTTTCAAGCAGTCCTTACAAAATATTTACTAACATCTTTTAATTAAACCCATACATTTCTTTTACAGTTGTTTAGTTTAAAGGAACTAAGAGCTCCATATCTTTACTCTGAACAGCACAAAATAACATTACAAATTCTCCATTAATGATAGAATCATAGAACAACCAGGTTGGAAGAGACCCACTGGATCATCGAGTCCAACCATTCTTATCAAACACTAAACCATGTCCCTCAGCACCTTAAACCTCCTCAGTCTTAGACTTCCAAAAGAGTCCTTTCTAATTATTAAAGAAAAATAAAAGTTACAGTGGAATTTGCAATCTAAAGTAAAATATAGATGACTTCCTTGTCTACATACTCTCTTAGCAAGATAGTACAGCATATGGCTGCAGTATTATGTTTTCAGGATTAAAGAAAATTAGTGAAACAGATGAAGCCTACTGAAAAACAAAGAATGTAATAAAGCATCCATTAAAACAAGATTTATGCAAAATTTTTAATTTACTGTAATGCCAATTCCAATTAGCACCTGGAAAGAACTCCATTCTAACAAAGACTGTAATCTAGTTTTATAGGACTTCTCCCTTTCCCATTATCATCTGCTATAGCTTCCTTAATTTCCAGCTCTGCAAAGAAAATGGCACTTTAGAGACCTCTCTAATATCTTAAACCTTCGCTATAAATCCAGAAGATAGAAAAGCCTTATCATATTGCTTCAGGAATTATGACACCCAGACACATGATGGTTTTGTTGTTAGCACCAGCCTCAGAAAATAATTTGCAGTATATTCATAAGGACTTCCAAGAATAGAAGGCCCTGAGGGGGCTACAAGAAAGCTGGGGAGGGACTGTTTACAAAGGCTTGGAGTGATAGGACTAGGGGCCATAGCTTTAAACTGGAGAGGGGCAGATTTAGATTAGAAGGAGGAATTTCTTCACTATGCGAATGGTGAAGCCCTGGCCCAGGTTTCTCAGGAAAGCTGTGGCTATCCCATCCCTGGAGGTGATCAAGACCAACCTGTGTGCTAAAGATGAAGAGAAATATGCAGACCTCAAGGGACAAACACTCCCGTCAGGCACACTTACAACTCTTTTGAGTGGCTGGCTTGGCTGGGCCAAGGAACCTGGAGAATGATCCAGCAAAGTCAGAGCTGACTACTTTGGAGCAAGTCCATCCTTCCCATACTCTCCTTCCAGTCTATCCTGGACACAGTTTCAGCTTGTTCCATCATACGTCCCCAAATCTCTACTCCACCAGCAGTGGCTGCATCTCCTTACAAGAAGATGTAAGTTCCCAACCTCCAAGAAAACCCAACATACCACCTACAGCTTGAAAAGCTACCCTCTCCCTATTCAGACCTTATCTTGCCCAAGTCTTTTCCTCCACTAGGTGGAACCAGCAACAACTAATATTGTAATAACATCTCATATTGTCAGTAGCCCTATTTCATCAAAGAGAGGGCAGCTGAGCTAATTTCACAGAATCATAGAATCACCAGGTTGGAAGAGACCTGTCGGATCATCGAGTCCAACCATTCCTATCAAACACTAAACCATGTCCCTCAGCACCTCATCTACCTGTGCCTTAAACAACTCCAGGGAAGGTGAATCAACCACCTCCCTGGGCAGCCTGTTCCAATGCCCAATGACCCTTTCCATGAAAAACTTCCTCCTAATCTCTAGCCTAAATCTCCCCTGGTGGAGCTTGAGGCCATTCCCTCTCGTCCTGTCCCCTGTCACTTGGGAGAAGAGACCAGCTCCCTCCTCTACACAACCTCCTTTCAGGTAGTTGTAGAGAGTAATGAGGTCTCCTCTCAGCCTCCTCTTCTCCAGGATAAACACCCCCAGCTCTCTCAGCTGTTCCTCATAGGGCCTGTTCTCCAGACCCTTCACCAGCTTCGTTGCTCTTCTCTGGACTCGCTCCAGAGCCTCAACATCCTTCTTGTGGTGAGGGGCCCACAACTGAACACAGGATTCAAGGAGTGGACTCACCAGTGCCGAGTACAGAGGGAGAAAGACCATCTTGGACCTGCTGGTCACACTGTTTCTGATACAAGCCAGGATATCTCTACCCTTGTTCTTGGACAAAGCAAGATTTTTTAACCACCGATGAGCACACTTTTCAGGATGTGTCCAAAAATGATAGTGTTTGGCTTCCTGGCTTGCTGACTGCTATACACCACTGCCTGGAGCTCATGTTCCGTCTTCTCAGCAAGCAGGAGTTTGCTTGCTTGTTCCATTTCCACAGCAAAGTACTTTGCAAGGTGAAAAAGAGTGCAGTCAGCTCTCATTTGAAGCTGCAGTGACACTACAGAAGTCTGTGGTCTGCGTGTTTCTTATTTACCCTGCTGGCTGCTGCCCCAAGTATGGCTTCAGTCCAAAAACGATGTCTAGACTCATGAATTAATTGTGCCAAGACTGTTCTCTGGCCTGGAGCCCTGCTGACGCTGCCCGTGTCCTTACTATAAGGCTCTCACTCTCCCTTCCAGTCACGAAGGTTTCACCCAAATTCCTCTTGTCTAATCTACCACTCTGCCCGAGAAGAGTCTGAGTAAGAACTACTAGATTTGCATCAGACAGTATCCCAGTGCAGACTGTCAAGGTGCAATGCCCTGGAACAGTGATCGCCAAAGCAAGATGCTGCAGTTCTGTATCCAAGGAAGGAGAAAGGCATGTGTGATTTGGCAAGATATCAAGAATCATAGAATCACCAGATTGGAAGAGAACCATCGGATCATTGAGTCCAACCATTCCCATCAATCTCTAAACCATGTCCCTCAGTACCTCATCCATCTGTGCCTTAAACACCTCCAGGGAAGGCTGGTCACACCATTTCTGATCCAAGCCAAGATGCTATTGGCCTTCTTGACCACCTAGACCACTTCTGGCTCTGCATAAACTATTATATCAAAGCAAAAGCCTAAATAGAATTATATGCAAAACTTGCAAACTCACAGTTTTAACCCTGACTGTTATTCTGTTTGGTGCTTTAGTTATGGCACCTTTACTGAGTCAGTGTTAAAAATAAAAGTAAATCCATAAAATGAAGTACTTTCTAAAGCTGTATATGGGGCTTGTAATACATAGGCTTTAAAAAAAAAAAAAGGATACTCCACAAAATTTTTCACAGAAAGGGTCACTGAGCAAAGGTAGACGTTACCCAGGGAGGTGGTTTATTCATCTTCCCTGGAGGTGTCTGGTGGATGAGGTGCTGAGGGACAAGCTTTAGTGTTTGATAGGAATGGTTTGACTCGATGATCTGGTGAGTCTTTTCCAGTCTAGTGATTCAATGATTCTATCTAGCTATGGTGGCATCACCAGCTGAACATCTTTTTTTCTGTGGCCCCAATCCACTGCCAAAAGGTCAAAATCTGGAGAGGAATGAAACAAGAGGAATGAAACCCTCACTGTGCTGTGAACGTGGCACCAGAGCTCACACACATGTGACAACCATCAAACAGTCTTCGGTCTCCTGCATCTAGAAAACATCCAGATGGCAAAATATTGGGGTTTTCCAGGACAACCCAAGAAATAGGCTACTATCTTTCCTTTAAAAGTTCATTGGGTCTGCATTGACCTTATGGTGCTGAGTCTCCACACTTCCAAGGGTTTGACCTAAGGGTCTTGCCCTGAGATTATTTGAGTGACCGACCCAGCTCTAACTCCAGCTCTGGGCTTTCAGACTGTGCTGTCCCTAGGTCCTGACCTGCTCTGAAATTGCAGTGGTGCCCTCCCCTCAGCCCCCAATTATCTGTGCTGCATCATCACCAGTCTTCTGCCTCATATAACACCATTACTGTCAACTTTGGAGGGAATGGCCTCAAGCTTCACCAGGGGAGGGTCAGGCTGGACATTTAGAAAACATTTTTCACAGAAAGGGTGATTTTGCACTGGCAGAGGCTGCCCAGCGAGGTGTTTGATTCACCTTCCCTGGAGGGGTTTAAGGGACGGGTGGACGAGGTGCTGAAGGACATGGGTTAGTGTTTGATATGAATGGTTGGACTTGATGATCCTATGGGTCTCTTCCAACCTGGTTGTTCTATGATTCTATGATTCTATGAACTGCAGGGTTGAGAAGCACTTGGTTTCACTTTAATAAATCTCAAATTCAAATAATACACCTGCCTGTGAATATCTATTATTCCTAAAATACATTTAGTTGGTGTTTTGGTTTCTTTTTTTAATCTTTTCAGCAACTCAATCCTGGTTTGCACTCTGGCAAGTGCTTCACATTACTCACTTCAGTTTTCATAGAATCATAGAATCACCAGGTTGGAAGAGACCCATCGGATCATCCAGTCCAACCATTCCTATCAAACACTAAACCATGTCCCTCAGCACCTCATCTACCCATGTCTTAAACACCTCCAGGGAAGGTGAATCAACCACCTCCCTGGGAAACCTATTAAAGAATTATGGAATACATATTTACTTTTCTATTTAAATGTTTGTGCCGCAAGGATAATGAATATTAAAAAAGGGGTAGGTACACTGAATGAGTGGGAAGACAAAACCACTCTTCAGACAAAGAGCTGAACAACCCCAACTCTCTCAGCCTGTCCTTGTATGAGAGGTGCTCCAGCCTTCTGATAATCTTTGTAGCCTCCTCTGGACCCGTTCCAGCAGCTCCATCTCCTTCTCATGTTGAAGATTCCAGAACTGGACACAACCCTCCAGATGAAGTCTTACAAGAGAGGAAGAGAGGGGCAGAATCACGTCCCTGGCCCTGCTGGTCACATTTCTTTTGATGAATGGACAGAATTTCATGTTACATCCATAGAGTTGGCTCTCATGGCAGCAACCAACACCACATATTGGTGTTATATTGGGTTAGTGATTGACGGGAATGGTTGGGCTCATGATCCGGTGGGTCTTTTCCAACCTGGTGCTTCTATGATTCTATGATTCTATATTCCGGTAATGTAAACTCTAAGCAGAAGAGTAATTATTTGCAGTATTGGAAAAATTTAATTTAGAAACATAGTCCCTACATGAAAACAGAGTTGTTGAATTAAACAGTAAGGAGTAGGCCAGATAGACTTTGCAATGTAGATTTTTTTTTTTCTTTCGTGACAGCAATAAATGCCACATTTCAAAGTTAACATGACAAAAATACTTTTGGCAAACAGGCAATAAAAGTCCAAACTAGAAAATTTAAACCCTAAGGTAACACAACATCTCGTCTTTAGTTAAAAAAAACTGAAAAATAAATGCAAATAAAAACCTAACATATCTTAAATCTGATTTTAAATTTGCTTTTTAAATCTTTAATATTTTTATTCATTTCAGACAAAATTATTTGATAATAACTGAAAGAAATGGGAAAGACTATTTCATCCCAAAATCCTGATTTTTTTTCAACCTTCATAACTCCTTCTCCTTCCTCCAATCGCATTGAGTCTTTTGACCCCAAAAGAAAACAGAAAAAAGCTTTCGGTCTATAATGTATTGAACCCTCAGTCCTGAATTAGTGGAAATAAAACTCTTAAAATAAATACATGAACATATAAGATAGACTCACAAAGACTCAGTCTAAGAATCATTTAGATAAAAAAAAAAAACCTTTCTCCTGGAAGCAACTATCACATAAACAGTACACATTTTTATATTTAGCAAGTGATAGGTCTACCTCTTCCCAGCCACTTCTCTTATCCACTCTTCCCTACCATTTTTCATTTTCTCATCTTCGTATTTTTATCAGACAGACAGATGAAAATAACCACTTTCCTCAAAATCAGTGATAACAATCTTATCCACTGAATTACCAACTTTTTGCTTACTCTCTATCCTTCCTCTGTGTGTAGAGTGTGTGTCTGTAATCAACTCATCTGTGCATTTTTAATCATAAGTTCAAACAAACCAATTCAAACTAGCAAAATTCTTTTCCCTTAATACATACAGTTGGCTCAGATCAGAAGTACTCAAACATAATCTCGCTACTTTATTAGGACTAATCTGTCATAAAGTAGATTAGCCAGAAACAAACATGTCCTGAAGTCATTAATTTCATTCTCATATCTAATTCCAACCACATTATAGAAAACTTTGTCCATGCTGCACTTTTTTAGAGCTGCCAAACTGAATATGGACTTCATCTAGTCCTTACAAAGTGCTGAAACTCTTCATGATGTAGTCAACCTCTTAGTTTCCAACTTAATGTATGATAAAGCTTATTTTTGAGAATGTTGCGAATCAGTATTCACCATTTTAGTGATTTTATGTGGCTTATAATTTGATATTTCTGATATTTAAATACCCTTTCAGAATACCTTTTAAAAAGCACATTATACTTCTTCAATATGTTCTTTAGCATCCTTTATATATATAAATAAAGATACAATTCAAGAGAATAAAACCCCTTTGTTTGGAAAGGAAAAGCACAGCCTAATACCTTCTTTTCATTACATTCTGATTATTCTCTCTATGTATTTATATCTGTACTATTATTCTCTGTGCATTCTATCTCTCTTATTAGCCATGGCTTCCTTTTAGGAACTACAATACAGTGTTAAACATACCCCATTAAGTAAGTTTAGTCTTTGCAGCCAAAAATAGTTAAAGGAGTAACGTACTTTTATTATCATCTTTAGTTTATTTTGTTTAGAAATCCTAGACTATCCACAGACTAATTTTGCTCTTCTCTCTGCAGGTTTGACTGTTTTCAGAAGAGAAATGCAAATGTAATATGTATCATAGAATCATAGAATCACCAGGTTGGAAGAGACCCATTGGATCATCGAGTCCAACCATTCCCACCAAACACTAAACCATGTCCCTTAGGACCTTGTCCACCCGCAACTTAGTCTCCAGGGAAGGTGAATCAACCACCTACCTGGGTAGCATGTTCCAATGCCTGATGACCCTTTCCGTGAAAAATTTCCTCCTAATATCTAGCCTAAATCTCCCCTGGCGGAGCTTGAGGCCATTCCCTCTTGTCCTGTCCCCTGTCACTTGGGAGATTATATACACATATATACGTATACATACACACACACATACACACACACACACACACACACACATATATAAGATGTTTTTCATTAGGATTGCCTGAAACAACCTGACATAGAACAAAATTTCTGAGCCTACGCATACGAAATTTTCCACCGGGATAAAAGTGTTGGCAGAAAATACCAAGCAAACTTTCTTACTGAGAATATATTTTACATAAAACCCTAAAACCATGTCAGGCAAGCCCAATGTAATTTCTTTGGGCAATACCATTCAACACCCGGCACAACAGAATTCTAAATTCCAGTCATCTCATTCTTTCAAAGTCACACTGAAACGATGCTTTAAACACAGACAGACAGTCCTCAGGGATTCAGGTTCAAATCCAAAGAACAGATCAAGAATGTATTTTCCTCGTGGTCACTTTCAGTGTCACTGTGAGGCTGCTCTCTCAGCTACTTCAGTGCTAAATACATTCACACCTGCCCCACATGATGCTGAAAGTTAAAAGGCAACATACAGGTGTGCTCACCTCCACTGGAACCCTCTTAGAACAAATGTTTTCCCATGCTGTATGGAATATAAAATAATCATAGAATCATAGAACAACCAGGTTGGAAGAGACCCATCGGATCATCGAGTCCAACAATTCCTATCAGAATAAGTGGGTTTCAAAATAAAACACAGCCTTTTACGTCTGAAAATATATGGTTGGACTCGATGATCCGGTGGGTCTCTTCCAACCCGGTTGTTCTATGACTCTATGAAACTCCAAACATACACAGAATAGCTGTACGAGTAACATTGGTTGAATTTTGCCCTGACTTCAGACATCAGGTTTACAAGTAAGGATATAACAAGTGTTTTCTTTCTTATACTACTTGCCTTCATGATTAGCTGCTCTTTAAAAATAATAGAGCTTTGAAAACTGACACTTTTGGAAGGTTCCTTACACTGTGAAAGCTGTGGAAAAAAAAAAAATAAAGAACCACTATCCTGTCAAACGCTTTCCATTATCCTTCCTCTAGCAGAGAAGGGTAAGATTTTACAGGAGGCCCCAGGGATATGAACAATACTTGAAAAAAAGGCAAAAAATAGCATGCAAGTTTCTGTCTTTTCCTCTTCAGTCTGAACTATAATCATCATATACTAGGAATATTACAGGTCTCTTTCTTTTTGAGGTTCTTGGCACCCAAATTCCTTCCCCCAAGCATGTTAGGAAGATTCAGTTTAAAGATTCTTGTTTTCCTTTCATTGTGACTTGCAAGTAACATTAAAGCTTCCCAAACTCCTTTTTCATTGGAGAAGTATAAACATTTTGTCCTCACTCTTTACAGTCCTGACATTTTTCCTCCACAAACTTACCCACTCAGACTTCTGTGCAGCCTCCCTCTCTGATGTTGCCTGCCAAGAGCACCAGCAACAAGATAATTTTTCTGTTCAACAGGACAAAACGGTTGCCAGAGAGCTGGGGGTGTTTAGCCTGGAGAAGAGGAGGCTGAGGGGAGACCTCATTGCTCTCTACAACTACCTGAGAGGAGGTTGTGGAGAGGAGGGAGCTGGGCTCTTCTCCCAAGGGACAGGGGACAGGACGAGAGGGAATGGCCTCAAGCTCCGCCAGGGGTGGTTTTGGCTCAACATTAGGAAAAAATAAAAAATTTCACTGGGCACTGGAACAGGCTGCCCAGGGAGGGTGTTGAGTCACCTTCCCTGTAGAGGGTTAAGGGACAAGGTGCTGAGCGACATGGGTTAGTGTTTGATAGGAATGGTTGGACTCAATGATCCAGTAGGTCTTATCCAACCTGGTTTTTCTACGATTCTATACATTTTCCAATACTGTTGTAAAGGACTTAAAAGTTTAAATGGAGCATTTTCTTCATTTAAAACCGACTCAATAATAAAGTATTTGTCTCGTAGTCATGAAGCAAAAGCATTTTTCATGTTTATTCATTTTTATGTACAACTCAGCACATCCAAACTGCCGTTCTGAGCTCACTCATGTGATAAACTTAGTAAAAATTGGTTTTCTCATAAAGCTGTGGTCTTAACAAACCTAAAGTACTCACCTTGCAGAATGAGGCTAAACATGTTTACCCTTTTTTCTATAAAATGCAAAGTTTAATAGAAACAACCTAAATAAAATGTCAAGTTTAATAGAAACAACCTAAATAAAGCTGAACTCTCCTCTTCGGGTACTATTTAACGTAAGTGCTGTGGGAGTTGTCCAAGCTAAAAGAAAACCAACCCAAAATCCTGCCTTGTGTGGAAAAAAAGATACTCCTGAAATCTATTTTCATTAGAGACATTGAGTTTTCAAAGCTGAGCATCAGTCACACGGAGCAGAACAAACAAAAATCCCTCTACGCCTTCGCTTCTAACACAAAGTTTAGTATTTTAATTAGGTTTCATGTCACAACACAGGAGTTAACTCGGCTAATTTTAATTCACAAGTGAAGTAAGAAAATTTGACAACAGCCCTTTCCCATAAGCTGAAAAAAAACCCAACAACTTTCCTTTTCAGGATGAAAGAGGAACAAAACTGCCAAGAAAACATTGAGTAAATTTGGTTGGTTAGTTGGTTTGGGATTTGGGTATTCTTGCTTGCTTTATGAAAGTTGCAAAAAAACAATCAAAATCTTCTTGCTGGCATGAGCTGAAGTAGGTTTAGAAACAGAAAACTAGTGAAGGAAGCGTAGAAGCAGTGGTTTCTACACCAAAATAGCCCAGTAGAAGTCATTCCTGACATTCAGAACATATAGTAAGGCGTTATTCTGGTATTCGTTAATTGAGGGAATTCTCTAGCAAAGAGATAATGTTTGGAACAAAAACACAGGACTTGATTATTCTCCCTCTGTACTCTGCACTGGGGAGGCCGCTCCTCGAATCTTGTGTTCAGTTGTGGGCCCCTCATCACAAGAAGGATGTTGAGGCTCTGGAGCGAGTCCAGAGAAGAGCAACGAAGCTGGTGAAGGGGCTGGAGAACAGGCCTTATGAGGAGCGACTGAGAGAGCTGGGGGTGTTTAGACTGGAGAAGAGGAGGCTGAGGGGAGACCTCATTGCTCTCTACAACTACCTGAGAGGAGGTTGTGGAGAGGAGTGAGCTGGTCTCTTCTCCCATGTGACAGGGGACAGGACGAGAGGGAATGGCCTCAAGCTCCACCAGGGGAAGTTCAGGTGGAATATTGGGAAAAAAAATACTGGAAAGGGTCATTGGGCACTGTCCGAGGCTGCCCAGGGCAGGGGTTGATTCACCTTCCCTGGCGGTGTTTAAGGTACGGGTGGACGAGGTGCTGAGGGACATGATTTAGTGTTTGATAGGAATGGTTGGACTCGATGATCCAGTGGGTGTCTTCCAACCTGGTTTTTCTATGATTCTATTCTATTTTTTTTTTTAGTCCTGCTGAATACCTCCATTTACAAACTTGAGAGACCACAATTCCAAGCCTTGACAGTAATTCTGAGAAAGTGAGAGTCTCTGCAGTAATTCTTCAGGATTGTCCCCACTGGTGTGCTGGCAGGGATGAATAGAATTTATCATCGTTAGAAGGAACAACACTAACTGCAGTGAAACTAAGATCTCTCCCGGACAGCATCTCTCAGATGTATTGGTTTTTCACTTTAACACCTTAACTCTTTGTGTTTCTTTTCCTATTTTTACCTCTGAAGTAACCATCCAGGACCTCTGTTGATTTGGAACAGAGAATGATTTCGTACACTCTGCGTTTCTTCCATCTCTGTAAAAACTGTGTTGATGGAAGACTAGAAAAGCATCTTTGTAAGAGCTTATTTTGTCAAAAGGAAATTGTTATCAAATTGCCCCCAAATATTTCTTTATGGAAAACATTAATAGCATGACTAGATCTTTTCTTCTATAAAATGTGCATTCTCTTATTTTATTGCTATTAAACAAAAGCAAAATGCTGTTTATTACAAACATCTAGAGTAAAACTTAAAAGCTTTTGAGATGCATATTAACGAAACAACAAGCTTCAAGATTTTATTGCTGTTTCCCAAAAAAACTATTGTGATATTCTCTTTAAAAATCTAATTTAAATATAAAAGAAAGTCCCTCTAAAGCATTCTTCACTATAGAGATTTTGGGATGTGTTTCTAAGTGGAACAGAATGCTTTTTTAATTAAAATAAAGCAGAATATTTTCATAACTAATTTACTTTTAGTCATAACACAGCCTTAAAGGATTGCCAGAAGTATTGTACTTAATCACAACACATTAGACTTTCATTGGATTAGCAAGAAAAGCCTCCCTGAGTGACAGCCACAATAATATAGCATTACAGAAATTGAAACATACATATTTTTCATCTGCTTGGACAAGTAAGACTGACCCATCAAAAATTAATTTAATTTTTTTCTATTTTAAGCTGATTACAACACAAACCTGGAACACACAATTCTGTCTGTACAATATCAGGAGGACAGTTCACTAATCAAAAAAAAAATTCTGATTGAAAGGACAAAAGAGATGAAAACGTCAATAAGAAATATAATGTCGTCCTGTACATGCGAAGAAAGTACAAAACCACTACATATCATCCATCCCTCATCTAAGGAATTTCAAAAACCCCTTTCATAGAATCATAGAATCACCAGGTTGGAAGAGACCCACCAGATCATTGAGCCCAACCATTCCCACCAATCTCTAAACCTCATCCCGCTGCACCTTAAACGCCTCCAGAGAAGGTGAATCAGCCACCTCCCTGGGCAGTCTGTTCCAGTGCCCAATGACCCTTTCTGTGAAGAATTTTTTCCATATGTCGAGCCTGAACGTCCCCTGGCAGAGCTTGAGGCCATTCCCTCTCGTCCTGTCAAGGTGTAATTGTTTTGCCATCTTGAAAATATTACACACAGGAGGTTTATGAGGCAGAGAACTATTTGTTCTCCATGTAGATACCAAAACAAAGGAAGAAAACATGGACACAACTGTCAGCTACCAAGGATTTATGAGCTTTTTCTTCCTTGCTCCAGAAGGACCTACCACAAGCAAGTTCCCAGCACATAATGATACCAAAGTAGTTAAACTCAGAGCTGTTCCCAAATATCAAAGCAATCACAGTTTCATTGCAAGCATTAACACCGCTCTACATTAACATTTACCTTTGTTAAGAAAAAATAAACCTCTGCTGAACAAAACAGGTAGTCTGCAGTTCTTGGAATTACCCAGGCCACAGGGTCCAACACAAAATAAATCCCCCGAGACTGTGCCTGTAATTCTTTTTATTTAATAAACTAAGAAAATCAACTATGATCACCTTCAAATCGTTCCCTGACACACAGCTGCACATGATGCTGCCAACGTTCAAAGCAATTCCACAGATCATTTTCTGAAGGGCTGTTGAGGATCTCTGTTGGCTTTGCTTTCACATTTCCCAACAAAAAATGGGTGCCTTGAACTCTAAGAAACGACACAGAGACAGGTCTGGCAAACAGGTTGGGCGCTCAAGCACAGTGATCATAGAATCATAGAATCATAGAATCACCAGGTTGGAAGAGACCCATTGGATCATTGAGTCCAACCATTCCTATCAAACACTAAACCATGTTGTTATTTGCTAAAACTTTGTGGCCTGCTGCATAGTCTTGATGTTAACTTGCTGCTAACTCTTGCACATCGACATTTTCTGGCTGAGGGGAAGAGAACAGCTCTATCTGATCACCCATCCATTCATACCGAGTGATGCAATTTAGCTGAGCCTTGACTTGCTGTGACACATAAAAACATGCTCTATAACCACCTCCTTGTCTCTCCCCTCCCATTCTTGGTACCTAAGCTATAGCATTTGCTCTCTTCAACTACCTGGGGGAGGTTTTGGAGAGGAGGGAGCTGACCTTTTCACCCAAGTGACAGGGGACAGGACAAGAGGGAATGGCCTCAAGCTCCACCAGAGTAGATTTAGGCTGGAGATTAGGAGGAAGTTTTTCACAGAAAGGGTCATTGGGCACTGGCAGAGGCTGCCCAGGGAGGTGGTTGATTCACCTTCCCTGGAAGTGTTTAAGGTGCAGGTGGATGAGGTGCTGAGGGACATGGTTTAATGTTCGGTGACAATACTCTCACTTCCTTATAAGTTTAAAGACTCATGAACCTTGCACAACTAGTATCAGATCTGAACTTTAAAGGTATTTTGCCTGATTTTCAGACACATAAGACTGATAAGCAGCTGATTGCTATAACTGTTCAGTATGGAAAATCGTGCATTATCCCAGATTATTTGGCAGAAATTATATGCAAGGAATAATGGAATTTTCAGCTGCACAAGAGACATTGACTTGCACATTTCAGTTCTCCCTTTTATAAAAATCAGTTCACTCAATTCTACTTAAACCAAGATTGTGCAGATTGTGCATAAACTTTTCCCACCTCTTTTTTAATCAGATTTTCATGGATACTGTATCTCAGTCACATGTTTCTGATAAGACATACAAAATCCTCGAGAGGGTTTCAACAGTTAACCATACAAATCTTTTTTTGATGTCTGTAATGGCAGCTAAAAATTTATTCTCCACATTAATCTTGATCACAAGCTCCAGAGGGCTATAAATCCAATTTTACAAGAAGAGATTTCTTAAGTAAAAGATATGAAATTTAATGTTTATGCTGTCTTTAATTTTCTTAAAAAAAAAAAATCTTAAAGTCTTTCATGTTAATAGCACTGCAGAGAAGCTTACCTCAAAGGATGAGACATTTTTATTCCAAATCCCTATTTTCACTCACTTACTTTTTCTTTTATTTTTTTCCCCTTTCATCCTCACTTTCTTTCTCTCTTTCCTTTTTCCAAACAAGCAGCTGTCAGTGCACAATATTTGATGGAATCAGAAAGGAAAGAGGAGTACGATTACAGCCAAACTGCTAAAAGCACTAACAGAACCTACAGATCATAGAATCATAGAACAACCAGGTTGGAAGAAACCCACTGAATCACTGAGTCCAACCATTCCTATCAAACACTAAACCATGTCCCTCAGGACCTCATCCACCCATCCCTTAAACACCTCCAGGGAAGTTGAATCAACTACCTCCCTGGGCAACCTGTTCCAATGTGCAATGACCCTTTCTGCGAAGAATTTTTTCCTTATGTCAAGCCTGAAACTCCCCTGGTGGAGCTTGAGGCCATTCCCTCTTGTCCTGTCCCCTGTTGCTTGGGAGAAGAGCCCAGCTCCCTCCTCTCCACAACCTCCTTTCAGGAAGTTGTAGAGAGCAATGAGGTCTCCTCTCAGCCTCCTCTTCTCCAGGACAAACTCTCCCAGCTCTTTCAGTCATTCTTCTTGTTCTCCGGCCTCTTCACCAGCTTCGTTGCTCTTCTCTGGACTCGCTCCAGAGCCTCAACGTCCTTCTTGTGGTGAGAGGCCCAGAACCTAACACAGGATTTGAGGGGAAGCCTCACCAGTGCCGAGTACAGAGAGATGTAAAATCTATAGTCAGGGCCTTCCAGGAAGACGTTGAGAGCCTTAGAGACTGGTATAAAAGTCAGGCTTCACAATTCATTATGTGTTGTGCAAGTGTCGATCTGCTGGAGGGTAGGGAGGTTTTACAGGGGGACCTGGACAGGCTGGACCACTGGGCAATGTCCAACGGTATGAAGTTTAACACGGCCAAATGCCGGGTCCTGCACTTGGGGCACAACCATCCTATGCAGAGCTACATACTGGGAGAAGCCTGGTTGGAAAACTGCCAGGAGGAGAGGGACCTGGGGGTGTTGGTCGACAGCCGACTGACCATGAGCCAGCAGTGTGCCCAGGTGGCCAAGAAGGCCAATGGCATCCTGGCTTGTATCAGAAATGGTGTGACCAGCAGGTCCAGGGAGGTGATTCTCCCTCTGTATTCAGCACTGGTG
This sequence comes from Coccyzus lansbergi, assembly GCA_033558105.1. Taxonomy (NCBI): domain Eukaryota; kingdom Metazoa; phylum Chordata; class Aves; order Cuculiformes; family Coccyzidae; genus Coccyzus; species Coccyzus lansbergi. Next base: position 1,407,972 of record JAUMJK010000508.1, read on the forward strand.
AGGCCACTCCTTGAATATTGTGTCCAGTTCTGGGCCCCTCAGCACAAGAAGGATGTTGAGGCTCTGGAGCAAGTCCAGAAAAGAGCAACGAGGTTGGTGAAGGGGTTGGAGAACAGACCCTGTGAGGAGTGGCTGAGAGAGCTGGGGGTGTTTAGCCTGGAGAAGAGGAGGCTGAGATGAGACCTCATTACTCTCTACAAGTACCTGAAAGGTGGTTGTGAAGAAGAGGGAGCTGGGCTCTTCTCCCAAGTGACAGGGGACAGGACGAGAGGGAATGGCCTCAAGCTCCGCCAGGGTAGATTTAGGCTGGAGATTAGGAGGAGGTTTTTCACGCAGAGGGTCATTGGGCATTGGAATAGGCTGCCCAGGGAGGTGGTTGAGTCACCTTCCCTGGAGGTGTTTAAGACACGGGTGGATGAGGTATTGAGGGACTTGATTTAGTGTTAGATAGGAATGGTTGGACTAGAAGATCCGATAGGTCCCTTCCAACCTGGTTGTTCTGTGATTCTGTGATTCTGTAATATGAATTATCTCTATATTTATTTCACAATGTTTTCCTAAAGTAACGTGAAGCAATGTAACTTAACAGTTATTTCAGGGTTTCAGACAGACAAAGACTTTCCTGGAGACACCTGCATCTTATGTTCTTGTTGCTTTTTACTGTCAACACATTAAGATCAGAGGAACACAGGCTGGTCATGCAGCCATGAACAGGACCTGCCAGTGATGCTGGCAATTAGCCTCAGTGTCTCACAGTAGCACCCCAACACCTAATGCAATCAGAGTCTACAGGACATTTCTTAAATACAGGTGAAAATCTGCAGTCGTACACTGTCAAGGTGAGAGTAAACAGTGAATCATAAAATCATAGAATCACCAGGTTGGAAGAGAACCATCAGATCATCAAGTCCAACCATTTCTATCAAACATTAAACCATGTACGTCAGCACCTCATCCGCCCAGACCTGAAACACCTCCAGGGAAGGGGAATCAACCACCAACCAATGATTGAGGCAGAAAGGAATAAACTGTCATAATTGTGTCTCAAGACATTTCAATAGAAAGTACATATAAAGGTTTATATAAACTTTGCTTTCATTGATGTTAGCATTTTCATAACAATGATTCTCTGTCCTAACGCCCCTCAGCACCCAAGAGTGCAATTCCCAATGCCCATGTGAGTATCAACCCACTCCTGTTCTATGACATGAATAATAAAAGCTAATCTATGGATGTACATTTACTCGATTTAATGAAGTCAAACTCAGCTATGTGTATTACAAAATGCAAACAACTCCCAAGCTTAAAAACAGCTTTAAAAAAATGTCCTGCTTCTCACAGCTAGCCTACAGCCTACACAATTACCCAGCAACTCGCTAGGGAGAGAAAACAAACAGAAAAAGGTTAAAACTCGTTGCAGTTGCCTGACTGTATTCCTAAGAAATTATTTTTACTTATCAACCTCTAATTTGTCTCTTCCAGTAGTCGCTACCTAATTGTAGAATCATAGAATCATAGAACAACCAGACTGGAAGAGATCCACTGGATCATTGAGTCTAACCATTCTTCCTGAAAGGAGGTTGTAGAGAGGAGAGAGCTGGGCTCTTCTCCCAGGTGACAGGGGACAGGACAAGAGGGAATGACCTCAAGCTCTGTCAGGGGAGATTTAGGCTGGAGATTAGGAGGATGTTTTTCACAGAAAGGGTCATTGGGCACTGGAACAGGCTGCCCAGGGAGGTGGTTGATTCACCTTCCCTGGAGGTGTTTAAGGGAAAGGTAGATGAGGTGCTGAGTGACATGGTTTAGTGTTTGATAGGAATGGTTGGACTCGATGATCCGATGGGTCTCTTCCAACCTGGTTGCTCTATGATTCTATGATTCTATCAAAATTGTGTTAGTAAATCTTGCAACTCTTCTGCAAATAAGTACCAAACAAGCATTGCGCTTGTCCTTTAAGATACTTCTAATTTTGTGTTAACTCTTAGGTTAACATACATACGTTAAGGGGTCTCGCTCCAAAGTAACTGAGTCAGCTTTAATTGTTTATGTAGGGATTTAGTAACACACTTTGAAGTTAGACAGCAACTCTTTGATCTTTAAAAGCTTAAATAAGACACTCAAGTGTATATCCTCAAACCTGCAGCTAATCTGAATTAAGACTCAATATGAGAGACTGATTCACATTTCAAGTTAATCAGGCATTTTAACATGACACCGGCTAACTGATTAGTCACCAAAATATGTCATTCTTAAAGAGGAATAAATGCTAAGAGACATTCATCCTGCAATTTTTTTTTGTAGCATTCTGATATAAAGACCTCATTCTGTAACACATTCAAAGGGAAGCAATTTCAATTCTTCCTGCAGTCAATAGGAGCTATAAAGTATTTAACCATTCACATGACAGAAGAACTTAACAACTTCAGTTTTGCTCTTAGAAGACAGCTGAAAGGAGGATTTCAAAATTGCACCACTGCGTTTCACATCAATGTAGAAAATTCTGCTGTAACTGAAAAGTAAGAGGCAAGACAGAGTGATTTTTTGTTTCTTTACGTAATGGTAGTATGATTTTCTCCGCATTATTTCCAAAAGGAAAGAGGTGAAAGAACCTCTTCCCTCTTCTATTTCTGTAACTAGATCCCAGCACATGCATCCACACAGCCTTTTTTTTTAAATGATTAAACCAGCCACATCAAGGTTTGGAAAAAAGATGAAAAGGACATTAGTACAATGATTTCTGACATTTCAGTAATATCACATAATACTCTTGCTTCAAAAGGACAACACGCTTGGAACAGATGTTTTAGTCTATTCAAACACATGCCTGGTAGGTTCAAAGGAAGCACACACAGACACCTGGACTTACAAAAAGACTCACACTGAATTTGCAAACAACCTTAATACAAGAAAGGTTAGTCAATTGGGGTCCTGTCACAACTTGAATCATGGAATCATAGAATAACCAGGTTGCAAGAGACCCACCGATCATCGAGCCCAACCGTTCATATCAATCACTAAACCATGTCCCCCAGCATCTCGTCCACCCGTTCCTTAAACACCTTCAGGGAAGGTGAATCAACCATCTCCCTGGGCAGCCTCCGCCAGTGCCCAGTGACCCTTTCCATGAGAATTATTTTCCTGATGTCCAGCCTAAACCTCTCATGGCAGAGCTTGAGGCCATTCCCTCTCGTCCTGTCCCCTCTCACTTGGGAGAAGAGGCCAGCTCCCTTCTCTCTCAGTCGTTCCTCATAAGGCCTGTTCTCCAGGCCCTTCACCAGCTTTGTTGCTCTTCTCTGGACTCACTCCAGAGCCTCAACATCCTTCTTGTGGTGAGGGGACCAGAACTGAACACAGGATTCGAGGGGCAGTCTCACCAGTGCTGAGTCCAGAGGAAGAATAACCTCCCTGGACCTGCTGGTCACATTGTTTCTGATCCAAGCCAAGATGCCATTGGCCTTCTTGGCCACCTGGACCACTACTGGCTCATGTTCAGTTGCCGATTTCTGATCTCAATCTTAATCCAAATTATAGAGTCATAGGAACAATAAAAAATGTAAATAGTTTGGAAGAAAGGAGGGTAGAGATCTACACAAACACCTACCTCAGAATGCATTCTCATTATCTAATTGCTAGAGGAGAATTTAGCTCCACCTGATTAAACCTTGGCAGCTAAAACCGTGTATTTGGACCTCCAAAGTGCCTTCCCCTCCAACTCCTCAAGGTGAGAGGGAATTGAGAGGGGAAAACCAAAAAAACTCTTACAGTCTGAAAACTAAAACTACAATTTTGATGAAATTATATTAATAATAATAATGAAAATAATTAGAAAATTATAAAAGATACACTCCCCCCTCCAACCCGTTGATGACAGTCCATCAACACTAATTATAGAATCATAGAACAGCCAGGTTGGAAGAGACCCACTGGATCATCGAGTCCAACCATTCCTATCAAACACTAAACCATGTCCCTAAGGACCTCATCTACCTGTGCTTTAAACACCTCCAGGGAAGGTGAATCAACCACCTCCCTGGGCAGCTTATTCCAATGCCCAATGACCCTCTGTGTGAAAAACTTCCTCCTAATCTCCAGCCTAAATCTCCCCTGGCGGAGCTTGAGGCCATTCCCTCTTGTCCTGACCCCTGTCCCTTGGGAGAAGAGCCCAGCTCCCTCCTCTCTACAACCTCCTTTCAGGCAGTTGTAGAGAGTAATGAGGTCTCCTCTCAGCCAGAGCAGACACAAGGGAATGGGTCTATGGCCAGGAGGGAGCTGAGCTCAGGAAATGGATTCAGGAATGCATGGATCTCAGATTAGGAGCAACAAGAGAAACAAGATCCTCACTAGATGTTGGCCACCAGGGAAGAGCGTGAAACTTCTGTGATCTTTCAATTTTAAACCAAGTATGGTGTATATAGGATGGAATCCCCTGTTATTCAGTTTGGGGTCACTTATCCTATTCACTCCTCCTTGCAGGTGTGGCCCCTTTTTCCACCAGCAACAGGACGGCCTTAGTTAAGTATAAGCTCTGGCCTTTTTTTACATGCCAGTGCCCTGTGTTACCACTTTGGAGAAGAATATTGTGTCAAAAACATACAGCTTGCTCTTAGGAAAATGAAATTACTTAAAGCAACAAAGTTAGTCACAAAACTGTCTCCAATTTAGCTCAAACCACAACAAGGTATATCAAAAACTTCTCTCAGATACATTTAATATATATGCCCCTCCTTTAACCATACTCCTTGCTGTGTAGTCTTTCTTACGTGCAACATGTGGGACAGTAATCCTGAAATCCTCAGCTTAGTGTCATCGTAGAGCCACCAGTTGACATTTATTTGTGCTGCGGATGCCTTACATGCTCAGCACCGGCTGTCGTCTTCAGTTTTTAATCATACCATGATTACACAGCCATGCTAGCATAAAGTATACCCTTCAAAAATGAGATTTAAACACTTTATTTTTCTCTTATTGTAAAAGTCCTGAGGAATCATAGAAACACAGAACAACCAGGTTGGAAGAACAACCACTGGATCATAGAGTTCAACCGTGGACAGACGCACACTCTCCTGGGTGGAAAACTGGCTGGATGGCCGGGCCCAGAGAGTGGTGGTAAATGGTGTTAAATCCAGTTGGAGACCAGTTCCAAGTGGGGTTCCCCAGGGCTCAGTGCTGGGTCCAGCCCTGTTCAATGTCTTCATCAATGACCTGGATGAGGGCATTGAGGGTACCCTTAGCAAGTTTGCAGATGACACAAATCTGTGTGCAAGTGTCGATCTGCTGGAGGGTAGGGAGGTTCTGCAAAGGGACCTAAACAGGCTGGAGTGCTGGGCAGTGTCCAACGGCATGAGGTTTAACACGGCCAAATGCCGGGTCCTGCACTTGGGGCACAACAACCCTATGCAGAGCTACAGACTGGGAGAAGTCTGGTTGGAAGACTGCCAGGAGGAGAGGGACCTGGGGGTGTTGGTCAACAGCCGACTGACCATGAGCCAGCAGTGTGCCCAGGTGGCCAAGAAGGCCAATGGCATCCTGGCTTGTATCAGAAATGGTGTGACCAGCAGGTCCAGGGAGGTTCTTCTCCCTCTGGACTCAGCACTGGTGAGGTTGCTCCTTGAATCCTGTGTCCAGTTGTGGGTCCCTCACCACAAGAAGGATGTTGAGGCTCTGGAGCAAGTCCAGAGAAGAGCGACAAGGCTGGTGAAGGGGCTGGAGAACAGGCCCTATGAGGAGCGGCTGAGAGAGCTGGGGTTGTTTATCCTGGAGAAGAGGAGGCTGAGGGGAGACCTCATTACTCTCTACAAGTTCCTGAAAGGAGGTTGTACAGAGGAGGGAGCTGGGCTCTTCTCCCAAGTGACAGGGGACAGGACAAGAGGGAATGGCCTCAAGCTCTGCCAGGGGAGATTTAGGCTAGAGATTAGGAGGAAGGTTTTCACGAAAAGGGTCATTGGGCATTGGAATAGGCTTCCCAGGGAGGTGGTTGATTCACCTTCCCTGGAGGTGTTTAAGGGGCGGGTGGATGAGGTCTTGAGGGACATGGTTTAGTGTTAGATAGGAATGGTTGGACTTGATGATCCGATGGGTCCCTTCCAACATGGTTGTTCTCTGATTCTGTGATTCTGTGATTCTGTGAACCATTCCTATCAAACATTAAACCATGTCCCTCAGCACCTTGTCCACCTGTGTCTTAAACACCTCCAGGGAAGGTAAAACACCTCCAGGGAAGGTGAAGGAGTAGCTTCAAGTTTTCCTCTATTGTTGCTAGATTCTATTTTCTTTCCTTTATTTTAATATTAAAGCCTTATGAGCCAGACAAGGGGAAGACAGATAAATACTTTGGTTGAGTATTAACCAATTTTTCACTGGTCACAGGAGGTTGCAAAAACCATTTGCATGCTCAGCATAATGTTACGTTGTGCTATCAATCACAGGAAACATTTTTCATGCTTACACGTTATTGATTTCAAAATGCTAATTAACTTTAAAATGAGGAGTGTATATCTCCTCCGCATGAAATAAAACAGCTTTTTTTGCTACCCAGCGGGACTCATCTCAGACCTCCACACTGCTAGTTGGCAGGTCCTGCAGTCACATGGAATCACTGTGGCCTCAGAGTCAAGACTTCTGCCCTACATATGTTCTGGTGCTGAGGAACATCTGTCAGTCCAGTGCAAACGTGGATGCTCTTTGACTTAAAGAAGTCCAAAAAGAACACACAAGCCTGTACTGTACTCCCTGTTTATCTCTGTGGGAGGGTAATTTGTAATTCAACATTGCCCCTGATATTACTAGGATTCAGAATAAGTTTCCTACTAAAAAATAGTAACAATACACATCCTAGCACTGTCCTCAGTTGCAATGCTAACTTTGGGCTCCCATGAAAACCAAACACTGCCCTATATTTGCCCTCAACTGTCTCATCTGCATGTGTCAAACGTCAGGCCATTTCACGATGAACCTATGAATTTTCAATTCAAAGTGTTATTTTTTACAGAAATGACTTGAATGTTCAAACAGATATTTCAAACAAATTTCAATGACTATTGATTTCCATTATTTAAATGCGAAACAAAAAAAACCGCCAAAAAAAAAAAGACAGTTTGCTTTCTTCTGCTTTTTGGTCAAAATTCCTCTACAATACAGAAGATTTGTAATCAGAACTACTGCTTCTCAATGGAAACATGAAGGTGAAATATTCCTCATTTGACTGCATATCTCCCAACTATTGGAGAACAAGTCTCATGAGGAGCGGCTGAGAGAGCTGGGGGGGGTTTAGCCTGGAGAAGAGGAGGTTGAGAGGAGACCTCATTGCTCTCTATAATTACCTGAAAGGAGGTTGTGGAGAGGAGGGAGCTAGGCTCTTCTCCCAAGTGACAGGGGACAGGATGAGAGGGAATGGTCTCAAGCTCCACCAGGGGAGATTTAGGCTAGAGATTAGGAAGAAGTTTTTCACAGAAAGGGTCATTGGGCATTGGAACAGGCTGCCTTGGGAGGTGGTTGATTCACCTTCCCTGGAGGTGTTTAAGGGATTGGTGGACAAGGTGCTGAGGGATATGGTTTAGTGTTTGATAGGAATGGTTGGACTCGATGATGTGGTGGGTCTCTTTCAACTTGGTGATTCTATGATTCTATGTTGTCATTTTATCAGACCCTTTACTGGACAGCACAAACACATTAGAGTAGAGTTGACAACTATTTTATAATGCACCATTACAGATTTGAAAGGAAATCAGAAGCAATTACTTTCATTTGTTCTTAATGACAGAACAAGAGGCAACACTTCAAGCTGCAGTAGGGTACATTAACATCCCTACCAGAGGAAAAAATTACAGTCACCAGATCATTAAACAAACTGCCAAGTGAAGTTACAGACTCATTATCACATGAAACATGATACCTATCAGAGGAGCCAGAGATAATAAATCTGTCTTGCCAAGATGGTAATGGGTTGTCCATAAACTCCAGAAGAAACGGATACCAAAATTTAAATGGTTTGATTAAATTACATAAATTACTCGCCATTACGATCTGCATTATTTTGTTTAGTCAGTAATAACGACCACGAGAATTACTAGAGCAAACAACCTCCTGCAAGATTACTTGAGAGTGCATTTAGTAGAGGTTTTAGTTATAATACTTCACGTCTTTTGTCACTGTTTTGAAATCTGTAACTTTGGAGAACATAATGCAATTTGAGGCAGAAAGTATCATTCCTGCTGTTGTATTTTTCTTGCATATTTTTTCTATACATGTCAACAAAATCGCTACTGCTCATTTGCCATTTTCCCCACTCTATGTGTTATTGGAGGAAAAACACCATCTGGTAGAGGACTAAACACAGCCTCGAGCAACCACTGAAGCAGTTGCAGGCAGGCAGCTCCAAAAGCAGCTCCTGTATGGTGAGCATTCAGTGCCATGGAGCAGTAGGAGGAAGGGGTGACCCCGAGGTGGAGGTGAGGCAGCAGAAAGGGTGGTCCTCGTAACAGACCACTAAGCAAAGTTGCAAGCCAAGATCAAGCCAGGAAATTCAAACAACAGCTCAGGAAAAAAAAACCTGGTGCCAACTGGTGCCAGCATGGGGATGGAAGATACCAGGCTGGGTTCAAGTGGGGCTCTTGGGTTCAGATGCTCAACTACCACCATCAAAATATTTTGATTCTGGCTCTGAAGGCACAAGAACACTGTGAAGTGTCATACTGTAACTTAGATTTTACATTCTGCTTATTCATAGAATCATAGAACAACCAGGGTGGAGGAGACTCACTGGATCATTGAGTCCGACTATTCCTATCAAACACTAAACCACGTCCCTCAGGACCTCATCCACCCATCCCTTAAACACCTCCAGGGAAGGTGAATCAACCACCTCCCTGGGCAGCCTATTCCAATGCCCAATGACCCTTTCCATGAAAATTCTTTTCCTGATGTCCAGCCTAAGCTTCCCCAGATGGAGCTTGAGTCCATTCCCTCTTGTCCTGTCTCCTGTCACTTGGGAGAAGAGCCCAGCTCCCTCCTCTCTACACTATTCTCTCAGACTAAAAGTAAGTTCCATTTACAACCACCTGCTAATTGTTAAAATTAAGCTATTTCAGTAAAACTAGGCTAATCTCTGTCAGCATGGAGCAACCATTACAGCACAGCCCTGGATCATGCTTTAAGCATGAGTCCTGAGGGACTTGGTTTAGTGTTTGATAGGAATGGTTGGACTCGATGATCCGATGTGTCTCTTCCAACCTGGTTGTTCCATGATTCTATGATTCTATGAAATTATCATTTCCACAGACTTCTGCCACGCTGGGTGAAGTTCTTCTGCATGCTTAAGCGATTTAAACAAATGACACACAATTCTGAAAGAAACAAAGTTAGAACTGTGAAAATACTTAATGTCAAGTGCATTTAGAGAGGAAAAAATATAGCAAAGGGTGTAACTAGTACTGCAGCAGTAACAAGAATCACGCTGCCTACTTCACAAGCACCACCTTTGAGCAAGTTTCTGTGCATTCGGAGAGGGCATGTGGGGCCTGATATTTAACCCTCAATTAATCAATAAGTTGTCAATTTTATTACTGGCATCTCAGGTTGCACATTAAATGGCTTCAGCTTTTGAAACATTGAGATACATGCATCAAAGCTTCATAGAATCATAGAATCACCAGGTTGGAAGAGACTCACCAGATCATCGACTCCAACCATTCCTGTCAAATGCTAAACCATGTCCCTCAGCACCTCATCCATCCGTCCCTTAAACACCTTCAGGGAACATCATCACTCTCCCAAACAGAAAAGGGGCTGGCAAAGAATCAGCCTCAGTCCAGCAGGTCACTCATTGCAGTTTCAAGGACAGCCCAGAACAACATTTTGAAAAGGACATGAAAAGCAAATATTAAAAGATAAAATCTTTTGCATGGGAAAGCGGCTACCTGTAAAATAACAACTAAAGTTACAGGGACTGGCAGTTTAGCAAGGCTCTTTCTACTTCTTAGGTGTTAATTAAACCTGGGGAAGTCAGAGTCATTTGTGACCTATGTTAAATGTAATATAATCTCATCTGAAAAGCATGAAATTACTCTGCCTATATCTATTACTTCAGTTCTGGATAACTATTATAGTCATTCGATAATCCAATTACTAAAAATTACATTGCAGAATTAGATCCATGCAACAGTCAAACTAGAAAAGATTTATGACATTGTCCACATGACATTAATGGATGAGAAGAGACTTATTAAGTAAAACTAACAGCGAAAGAATCCCAAAACTTGCTTTGACTTCCAACAAAAATATATCTGAATGTTTTTGACTTGCTGCAGAATAGACACTATGAACACATATACATTTACATATTCACAGAATCATAGAATAACCAGGTTGGAAGAGACGCAGCAGATCATCGAGTCCAAGCGTTCCTATCAAACACTAAACCATGTCCCTCAGCAACTTTTCAAATACAAGAGTCAAAATATATGTTGAATCTCTAATGTAATGCAAAGATTGGGTTTTAATGTAGTTCTGAAGGTGGTTAAGTTTGATATCAGTAAGTATGCACTCTTAGACACTGGCCAAAAAACCTCCTGTAATGCAGGAACAACACGCTTAGCCATGCAAAGCTCCTTTTTCTGGTGCCCAACATAGAATGACTTCATCTAATAATCATGAATATGGAGCCATTGACAATTAAGAATCACGTGCTAATCCCCAGCAAGGAGATTGTTCCCAGAGGAAGGGACAGAACCTGGTGGGCACTGACTACCTTCACTCATTCAAAATCTAGTTTCAGTTTAGAGCTTTAAAACACTAATAAATATTCATCTTATGTTTAGTTTCTCTTGCTAAGAGTCTAGCCCAAATGTATGGAAAAAAAATCTGGCATTTCAGTATCATATCAGGGATCAAAGCCAAAATGACTTATGTTAGGGGAGAAAAGATGATATAATCTTAAGAGTAGAAGAGTGAGAAGTCATAGAATTGTAGAATGGCTTGGGTTGGAAGGGATCTTAAATCATGGTTGGACTCGATGATCCGATGGGTCTCTTCCAACCTGGTTGTTCTATGATTCTATGATTCTATGATCTAGTTCCAATGTTTGACTGAAGAAGTGGATGAAAGGAGACAATTGTTTTATTTTCTAGTCACCTTCGACCAAATTTAAAGTGCAAATTATACTAAAAAACCCTCCAGACCAGCTAGTGAATCTGCTAACCGGGAGGATGAGCCCACCTCATCAACAGTGAGTTTAGAAAAATCAGTAGCTCCCTGTGAAGTCAGAGGAATGACAAAAAATAATAAACAACATTTCCATGAATCCTCAGTTTTATGCTTCAGGTTATGACACTGCAATGTTCAAATCATAGAATCATAGAACAACCAGGTTGGAAGAGACCCATTGGATCATCGAGTCCAACCATTCCTATCAAACACTAAACCATGTACCTAGGGACTTCATCCACCCGTGCCTTAAACACCTCCAGAGAAGGTGACCCACCTCCCTGGGCAGCCTATTCCAATGCCCAGTGACCCTTTCTGTGAATTGTTTTTCCTAATGTCCAGTCTAAACCTCCCCTGGTGGAGCTTGAGGCCATTCCCTCTCGTCCTGTCCCCTGTCCCTTGGGAGAAGAGCCCAGATCCCTCCTCTCCACAGCCTCCCCTCAAGTAGTTGTTGAGAGCAATGAGATCTCCTCTCAGCCTCCTCTTCTCTAGGCTAAACACCCTCAGCTCTCTCAGCCGTTCCTCATAAGGTCTCTTCTCCAGCCCCTTCACCAGCTTCATTGCTCTTCTCTGGACTCACTCCAGAGCCTCAATATATATACTTCAATATATATATATTTCAAGATATATTTCACTACATGGAACTAATGAGTTTGGTAAATTCTGTATTCAATAAGAAAAAAAGCTCCAACTGTGCTAGGCATTAATTATCATAACTTGCAACAATTTTTGAGATTATGAGTAATATCAAGGAAACAAAAATATGAATTGGACAACAATTTTTTTTTAAAAGTAACTTTTCAGAATTTGTTGGGTGTTGTTTACTTCTGTGTTCTGGACTAAACAGTGCAGATATGGCCTCATGCTCCGCCAGGGTAGATTTAGGCTGGAGATTAGGAGGAAGTTTTTCGCACAGAGGGTCATTGGACATTGGAATAGGCTGCCCAGGGAGGTGGTTGATTCACCTTCCCTGGAGATGTTCAAGGCACAGGTGTGAGGTCCTGAGGGACACGGTTTAGTGTTTGATGGGAATGGTTGGACTAGATGATTCGATCAGTCTCTTCCGACCTGGTTGTTCTATGATTCTATGATAATAAACTGTTCCCATACATTTCTTTAGGGTATTTACATTCAGCCTCCGCATACATCACAAATCTCTGCTTCATGGAACATAAAAGCATGTTCTCTGGAATTCTTCATAAATGCAAAGCACAATCTGGCTCTGTAACACAACGACGCAGGGGTAAGGCAGGAAAAAAAAACAAAAATGCATAGGAACCCTCATGAATAAGGAAAAAATAAGACTCGGGCCAAAGTCTGACAACTTCATTAAAAAAAAAAAATTCATACAGATTTATAAATTGTTCACCATTACTGAAGTTAACACATCCCTCAGAAATTTAATGAGTTCCAGCAGATCCAAAGTTACTGCCACAAAAGTGTGAGAATTCATGCAGAGGAATCAGCGTTAATAATATTAAAATGGGAAAAGAAATAATTAAGCTTTAGTTGTTAATGTTGTGAAATAACTGCAGATGTTATTTACTCTCATTTCCACACGGTAGTTCATACAGAACAGAGATCTGCTTAGTCTTTTACAGCTTAAGGTAAATAAAATATTTCAGTTCTATCTAGAAAACCAAAACAACCACAGCTGCAGAAGAACAAAAAAACCAATTTTGCTGAAAGTAATTAATACATCTCACTTCTTGTCCTTTTCTGCTACTTCCCCTCTGTATTTTGCTCAATACTCTTCTTTCTTTTTACATCTCAGCTTGTTTTAGTTATTTTTTCATCCTTTTAAAGGCATATAATTTTTCTCCATGGTTACAAACCACGTTTGTTGTTTTCCTGCCCTGGTTTCAAAAAAAAAAAAAAAAAAAAAACAACAACTTGAGTTTTTCAAGTTCTCTTCATTTGGTTCGTGTTTTGAGTACTTTCAGTACAATGGAAGTCTTGAACAGAACAATATATTTATGTCACCTTCTCAGCTACTATTTTAAAATTTCGGATATTAAGTAATTAAAAACTGTAACAGCAAAGTTAGGTTTGAATTTGAAATGGAGTTCTCTCTGTCTCAGATAATACATCTTTAATAAACTTTACCTGCTTTAAATTGCTAATATGAAAATTAAAATCCATTACTGAACACTGGGAAGACCTGTACCCACTGTCCTCAGAGTCCAGCCATTCAGTTTACTCTTCACCCATTCAGATCATGATGGAACTGTGTCCTTGATAGAAGAACAGTACAAAGACATTTTCAAAACCCTTCCTGAAGTACAGGTAAAAAACATCAGCTGCTCTCCCCTTCTACACAAATCTCATTATTTTATAACAGATGGCAACCAGATGGATCAGGCGTGATCTACATTTGCTAGCTCCATACTGACCGTTCACAATAAACTTCTCTTTCATGTACCTATGAAATCCCCTTCACAGCTTCCAAGAGGACGCACTCCATGATGTTGCAAGGATCCAAAGGAAGGCTGTATTTCTCTATATCACCTCTTAAATCATAGAACCATAGAACAACCAGGTTGGAAGAGACCCATCGGATCACCGAGTCCAACCATTCCTATCAAACACTAAACCATGTCCCTCAGCACCTCATCTACCTGTGCCTTAAACACCTCCAGGGAAGGTGACTCAACCACCTCCCTGGGAAGCCTATTCCAATGCCCAATGACCCTTTCTGTGAAAACTTTTTTCCTTATGTCGAGGCTGAACCTCCCCTGGAGGAGCTTGAGGCCATTCCCCTCCTCTCCACAACCTCCTTTCAAGTAGTTATAGAGAGCAATAAGGTCTCCCCTCAGCCTCCTCTTCTCAGCTCCAGTCTGGCAGAGTAGAAAAACATAAAATATACACACAGAAATATGCATGAGTGTAAGCAGCATGCTACTTGGCATAGTACTTCTGAAAGGTTTCTGATTTCTGAATCACAAGTTTACTTTGCTGCAGAAAATTAAGCAGCATTTTAAGCAAAATAATTTTCACACATAATTAATTAAACTAACCAAACAGCAATTAATAATCTGGTTCGTCTCACATACACCAAAGCAAAAACATGGTGGCATTGTCTAGAAAGCTGCCAGGAGGAGAGGGACCTGGGGGTGTTGGTTGACAGCGACTGAACATGAGCCAGCAGTGTGCCCAGGTGGCCAAGAATGCCAATGGCATCCTGGCTTGTATCAGAAACGGTGTGACCAGCAGGGCCAGGGAGGTTATTCTCCCTCTGTACTCGGCACTGGTGAAGCTGCTCCTCGAATCCTGTGTTCAGTTGTGGGCCCCTCACCACAAGAAGGATGTTGAGGCTCTGGAGCAAGTCCAGAGAAAAGCAAGGAAGTTGGTGAAGGGGCTGGAGAACAGGCCTTACGAGGAATGGTTGAGGGAGCTGGGGGTGTTTAGCCTAGAGAAGAGGAGGCTGAGAGGAGACCTCATTGCTCTCTACAACTATGTGAAAGGAGGTTGTGGAGAGGAGGGAGCTGGTCTCTTCTCCCAAGTGACAGGGGACAGGACAAGAGGGAATGGCCTCAAGCTCCACCAGGGGAGTTTTAGGCTAGAGATTAGGAGGAAGTTTTTCACACAGAGGGTCATTGGGCATTGGAATAGGCTGCCCAGGAAGGTGGTTGATTCCCCTTCCCTGGAGGTGTTTAAGGCACGGGTAGATGAGGTGCTGAGGGACATGGTTTAGTATTTGATAGGAATGGTTGGACTTGATGATCCAATGGGTCTCCTCCAACCTGGTTGTTCTATGATTCTATGATTCTAATCACAAGTTTACTTTGCTGCAGAAAATTAAGTAGCATTTCAAGCAGAATATTTTTCCCACATAATTAATTAAATAAACCAAACAGCAATTAATAATCTGGTTCGTCTCACATACACCAAAGCAAACACATGGTGGTAGTTCTGTGGACTTGGTTGGTATTTATATCTCTGAATGTTCTTTACAGAACATCCTGCATTGAAATCACATAAGGAGCTCCAACTCAAACATTTAAACTTGTTATCTCTGCTATAAAAATAAGTAATGTTTAAATAAGTATTTTAGCTTTGTCATGAGCAATTCAGTTGTGAACCTGTTAATAGTACCCAGAATACAGTGATTATCCAGAGTGGTATTCACTTAGCAATCATTTAATGGGATTCTGCTATCAAAAAGGTGGTAAATCTGGATGATAAAACCCAACAACTTAACAGAGTGAAGAACACAAAACCATTTTAACAGAAAGAAACAGCCACAAAAAAAAAAAATCAGAAGTTTTTTTTTTTTTTTCTAAAAGAAGTGGGAGGATTAGGGAAATCACAAGCTGAATTTAAGTCAATCATCTATTTCATGCTCCAGGATGACTAATTATGTACTTCGTGAGATATGTCTAGAGTACTCTGCTCGATTCAGCATATTGACCAGGTCACAGCTGGAGTCCTCTAAACAATTTTTACAGACACACATGGGCCAATTGAAAGAAGTCAACGGCAAAGAATGTGCATACTTCAAAGAGTCAGGGGATCGACGTTGCTTATGCTACAGAACACATATCGACAGTCCTCAGATACACAGAAAGCTGCTGCAATGAGCAAACATCCTGCTGCAAAGAGCAGATTAAGTAACAGTAGATTTCAACTGCAGTACAAAAAACCAAAAAAAACCCAAAACAACAAAAAAGAATAAAAAACCACAAAAAAAACCAAAAAAACCAAAAAAAAAAAAAAAACCCAAAAAAAAAAAACCCCCAACCACCCAAAAAACCCAAAAAAACCCAAAAAATCCCCCAAAAAAACAAAAAAAACCCAAAAGCAAAAAACCCACTCAAAACAAAAAAAAACTAAAAACAATAAAAAA
Source organism: Coccyzus lansbergi (assembly GCA_033558105.1). NCBI lineage: Eukaryota > Metazoa > Chordata > Aves > Cuculiformes > Coccyzidae > Coccyzus > Coccyzus lansbergi. The sequence continues at coordinate 1,424,017 of JAUMJK010000508.1, forward strand.
AACCAAAAAACCACAAAACCAAAAAAACCAAAAAAACCCCCAAAAACAAAAAAACCCAAAAAAACAACAAAAAAAAACCCCACAAAAAAACCACAAAACCCCCCAAAAAACAAAAAAAAACCAAAAAAACAAACAAAAAAACCCAAAAAGAACAAAACAAAAAAAAAAAAAAAACAAAAAAAAAAACAAAAAAAACCCCAAAACCAAGAACAAACAGAAAACCAAAAACCAAAGAAACCAAGAATCCAGGAAAAAAAACCCAAACCAAAAAAAAACCCCAAAAACCCCAAAAAAACAAAAACAAAAACAAAAACAAAAACAAAAACAAAAACAAAAACAAAAACAAAAACAAAAAAAAACCCCAAAAAAACCCCAAAAAACCAACCACCCCAAAAACCCCAAAACCAAAAAAAACCCAAAAAACCCCAAAAAACCCAAAAAAACCCAAAAAAACCCAAACCCCCCCCACCCTCCACCCCAACTCCCCCCCCCCAATTGCCCTCCACAAAAAAAGCTCCCCCCCTAGAGCCCCCCACCAAAAGCCCAAAAGAGTGAAACTAAAGGAATGAAGTAATGTAGATTAATCAACTCAGTCTGATCCTGATGAACGTGGGGTGCCAGAGTGTGCTGTCCCACCAGGGAAGGTGAGCAAGGAGCCCTGGGTGGTAGTGATGCAGGCAGAGGCAGTGTCCTTTCCCATCAGGACTGATCCCACGTCACACAAGCAAGAAAAATAAAGCAAGCTGCCAGCCAAAGTGCAATATCAAACCTGACAGAACAGCAAAGGAGTATTCATAAACAGAAATGTGTAATGCATGAAGAACAGACACGGATATTCTCCTTAAACTTGATCAAATCAGAAAAAAAAAAAAAAAAAAAAAAAACTTTCTCATGCCATTCAGCCAATACATAATGAGAAAACTTTGTGTCATATGTTCGCTTCTTAACGCAACCGCTAATCAAATTGACAGCAGATCAGCAGTCAAGATACCAGCACTACATGGCAACCTGCCACAGGAACTAAGAATAACTGGGAATTAAGTCATTAGGGAATTGGGAGTTGTGGTCATATTACATATTACTTTTTGTAGGCAGAAAAAGTGTTACGTTACTGCTAGGTTATGGCTGTTATGTCTGTCTTGTTCAAGGATGCTTTAAAGAAGAGTTAAAGTGCCTGAAATATTTTTTTTGAAAGATCCTTTTAACTCTACACTCTCCCTAATCTTCAGTTTATTTCCTAGCTCCTCCTTATCGACCTATTGGAGGAATATTTATGGATGCCCCTCTCCTTGGAGGTGTTCAAGGCCAGGTTGGATGAGTCTCAGGCAGCCTGATCCAGTGGGAGGTGTCCATGTCCATCGCAGGGAGTGGAACTGGATGATCCTTATGGTCCCTTTCAACCCAAACTATTCTATGATTCTAATTTACCCTAGTAAAACAATGGTGTTTAGCACACCTAGAAAATCACCCATGTCCACTGGAATATTCTTCACTACTCTGCTCTGCTTCACTTCTCAAAGGAGTCAAGTAATGATAAATACTCTGCAGACCTTGAAGAAGAGCAACACAAGCAGCAGAAGTTTTTTCCTTTTGAGTTCTTGAGTTTGCTCAACTGAGGGAATTTACAAATTGAGGGAATATCTTCCACATTCTCATAGAATCATAGAATCACCAGGTTGGAAGAGACCCACCAATAAGGTCTCCTCTCAGCCTCCTCTTCTCCAGGATAAACACCCCCAGCTCTCTCAACCGTTCCTTATAGGGCCTGTTCTCCAGCCCTTTCACCAGCTTCGTTGCTCTTCTCTGGACTCGCTCCAGAGCCTCAACATCCTTCTTGTGCTGAGGGGCCCACAACTGAACACAGCATTCAAGGTGCAGTCTCACCAGTGCAGAGTGCAGAAGGACACCTGAGAATAACACTCCAAATAACTCCCTCCCAAGTGTAAGAAAATTGGGAAGGAGTAGTAGGAAGAGGGAAGAGAAAGAGCTGTCAAGGTTTATTCTTTCAATCTGATCTCATAGACATTACCCTTGAGCCTAAATCCTTTAAAGCAAGTGGGACTTCAGTTGGAGAAGGTAAGGAAGAGACAGGTACTCTCTGCATTTTGTGCACTACTGGAGGGAGGGAGTGCAGATGATAAGGAGGCTGCATATTTAATAAGATTTGGAATATAGAAAAAGAAACAAATTTATTGAGCCTATATCCAGATAGAGTAGTAATGCATTACAAGTAGTCTGCAGAGTAAAACCGCAACACTCCTCCCATGGATGTTTTGGGGATGTTTTAGTTTGGACTTGCTATAGCACAGTCCCATAGACTTGAAACCTCATTAATGTCTGTAGTTAGGTGCATCTACGAAACACTTTTCAATTTAGTTCCATCCGAAAGACCATTCACCTTGGATGTTTCTGTATCAAGCATTATGGTTCACACCAGAAGTAGATTTTTGAAGCTAATATCTCTCGGTCGTTTCTACTTCTCATGTTGTCTTCTGCGTGGTCTCAGAGCGCACAAGGTGCGGGTGGATGAGGAACTGAGGGACATCGTTTGGAGATTGGTGGGAATGGTTGGACTCGATGATCCAGTGGGTCTCTTCCAACCTGGTGATTCTATGATTCTATACAGTCTAGGGCCAAAAACTGATAGTCCAGCCACTAATAGGCATTAAGTTCACAGGATCAGGCTAGAGGTAATCTGAAATAACACCTGAAATTAATATAATGTGAATATTCAGTCCCTCCATATTACTCCATGAGTCTTCTCACATTCAGCTGCTCTACTTACCAACACAGGATGGACCTTTAGTGCACTCCAAACCACTTTAAAACACAGACTACCTGGCAATAAATGTGGGTGATAATGAGATTCACCTGAAAACCACAGAATCATAGAATAACCATATTGGAAGAGACCCATTGGATCACAGAGTCCAACAATTCCTATCAAACACTAAACCATGTCCCTCAGCACCTCGTCCACCTGTGCCTTAAACACCTCCAGGGAAGGTGACTCAATCCCCTCCCTGGGCAGCCTCTACCAGTGCCCAATGACCCTTTACATGTCCTTGAATGAAATAAAGACTCTTTGGATTGGAATATTTTCCATCACCATTTTATGCTTTGTTCTGCAAGCCGCAGAGTATAAAAATATTTGTTTGCTTGGAAAAAAAACAAAAAAAAAAACAAAAAAAACCCCAAAACCAAGTCCTTTACACAGCTCCCTGGTGGTAAATTCCCCTAAATAGAAGGGTCACCAAGTCTCAAACACTCCTGAACACATGAAATTATTATCACTGACAATCAGGACAGCTTCAGCCAAAAGGACAAGTCTAAGCAGTAGCATTAGCAAACAAATCATCTGAGGGTTTGGAGATCAGGGGCGCAGCTCCTATCACTGAATCTAAGCACATTTGCCCTCCGTGAAGACAGGAACCACAACTGTGTTGCCAACAGGAATGGTCTCAAGTCAGTCTGGATATTGCCTGGAAGACTGCTAATTAGCCGAGGACAACATTATGCTAAGGGAAATACTAACAGTTAAACAGTATAATCAGATGTATTTTAATGTTTGGAGCTATGCCAAGGCCTTCTCACTGTACTGGGTGGTGCTAATTCCTACCTACAGGAAGGAAAGTGTGTCAAAACCCATCTTTGGAAGGGTTTGAGCTGAGTGGAATATTATTATGTTTCTACAGCAGCTGCTTGACCCACATCCTTTGGAACTACCAGTCCTCGAGCTACGCCTGTGCCTCTAAATCACAGGCGATCCTGTATCACCAGTCGAGAAACTGGAAGACTTATTCAGTCTTGAGAAACTCAAACAAGTTGTTGTCTTCCATTTAACTGAGACAGTCATAAAAGCATTTGTAGAGCTCATTAATGAAAGCTCCTTAATTTCGCATAAGAACGGATATTAGTTTCACAAGATATTTGATCTGTAAATATCAAGCAAGCTCCTGAGAGACTATTTAGATTGAAATTTACAAGTAGCATTATCTAAATTTTTATTCTGTGCAGTAATGTTCAAGGCGACATTTTTCCATTTTATTTAAGAAAATGCTTTTTAGCATTTCTTGCAGATCACATATAGAGGACATAAAAACCCCAATGCAAGCAGTAGTCTACGTCACATGCAATTAAATCTAAGAGAATTACCTCTCAGTGAGTAGAAGCTCTCCTAATGAACCATCAGCATCACAAATAAAAGCAGAGATTTTAGTCAGACAAGTCAGTTACATAGAAAGACTATCCTTAGCCATAAATAATGTTCCCTGATCTTTCACTTTGGAGAATGTTTTGATTACTTTAATGGAAAAGATTCATCCTCCCTAGGACAAGAGTTCTCCCATTTATATCGGCAATGCTTTCTTGACTGGCATTTGTTTTCCAAAGTTTCAAAGAAATACTTGAAAAATAATGATGCTCTATAAAATGAACTTTTTTTTTTTTTACCATTTACAGTTTCCATCCAAAAGGAATTTATAGAAGCTCATTACATTCATCTCACACCTTAGTGCCATAAACCATAGCAATCAGTTCGCGGGTTTGTTTTAATTTTTCTATTTCTTACTTATTCTAGACACGCTGGGCTAAGTCATAACTTTTGCAAGGCAGCATAGCCTGGAGCTAATTTTCAAAATACAAAAATATGCTTATACTTCTCCAGAGCAGACAGCCTGAACACTAATTGCTTAAAGAATTTACATTAAATACTCTTCTAACTTTTTTGTAGCACTTGGCAACAAATCACATATTTACCTAATAGAGGGGGAGATTTATAAATTTTAAAAGACCAAGTCAACATTTTATACAATAATTTGATATATTATTTCTAAATAGAATCATAGAATCATAGAATCATAGAATCATAGAACAAGCAGGTTGGAAGAGACCCATCAGATCATCGAGTCCAACCATTCCTATCAAACACTAAACCATGTCCCTTAGCACCTCGTCCACCCGTGACTTAAATACCTCCAGGGAAGCTGAATCAACCACCTCCCTGGGCAGCCTATTCCAATGCCCAATGACCCTTTCTGTGAAAAACTTTCTCCTAATCTCTAGCCTCAATCTCCCCTGGCGGAGCTTGAGGTCATTCCCTCTTGTCCTGTCCCTTGGACAGTACCTCCTTTCAGGTAGTCGTAGAGAGTAATGAGGTCTCCTCTCAGCCTCCTCTTCTCTAGGCTAAACAACCTCAGCTCTCTCAGTATATACAGTAAGAATATACAATTATAAATATAATTTAAAATATAAGTTAATTTAAAATATAAGTTAATTTAAATAAAGTTTATTTATTTAATTTAAATAAAATTATTTAATTTAGATAAATTTAAAATATAAGTTATATACAGTAAGAATAAAAATTTCTTGCCTGATGAAATCTAAGTGGTAAATCATAACCTATTCTGTGATTATCACTTGCAAGAAGTATCATATAACTAGCTCATATATAGTTCTTGTTAGAAACCACAAGGTTTTTTCCCCCCTGTACTTTTCACATATTATGAGCACAGACACATACAACTTTGTAAGCTTGTTCCAACAGAATCAAAGATTCCTTTAATGATCACAAAATCCTGAATAACAGACTTTGAAGAGGAACTTTATTGTGCCAAAATCCCCAAGCACACTAAAAAGTCTTATTCTATTACATAACGTAATTTTTCTCTTATTATTTAAAAAAGACTGTGCTGTTTGGCACATTCAGCACATGCACTATATGATGCACCAGATGCCTTATTAATTCAGCCTTTAAATGAAATGGACAATAAATAGTTCAATAAAAGAGTGTGTTGATGCAACGAATGACAATACTGACAATTCACTATTAGAAAAGGAAAAGATTTTATAAAAAGCATAACTGCACCATAAAACACGACTGTCCGGCTGAATTGGCAATATAGGCTTACTTATGCGTCAACTGTATTCTAGAAATAGGAAAATAACACAGATTACTATGTATCCATTTATTGCCATTCCATCAGGGCTAGTGAAGGGTGGTAGGAGAATATTCAAATGTTACATTTGCAAAAAAGCGGTGTAAAACAGTAGGATTGGTAGGGGAAAAAAAAAAAAAAAAACAGAGGAAAATATACATCATACAAAATGAGATTGTAATGCCTGCCTGAAGAACCTTGCATTTTATTAACACAACACAACCTATGAGTAATTCCTTAAGCCTTTCTAAAGACATGACTCAATACTGTTAGATGGGATTGTATGGAAAGATATCTGCCTATGGATTTCCTTGCGGTATTTTTGTGTCTTAGCTGCAGGCAGCAAAACAAATGAAAAATCTATCCCTTTGCCCGTTGATTGAACAGGTTTACTGGAGAGGAAGATGGCAGCACATGCTTGTGTAAACAGTTCTCGGCTATAGAATCATAGAATCACAGAATCACCAGGTTGGAAAAGACCCACTGGATCATCGAGTCCAACCCTTCCCACCAATCTCTAAACGATGCACTTTAAACCATCCACCATGCACCTCTAAACCATCCACCTGCACCTTAAACACCTCCAGGGAAGGCGAGTCAACCACCTCCCTGGTCAGCCCGTTCCATTGCCTAATGACCCTTTCAGTGAAGAATTTATGAGATCAATCCTTCTGACACTTTCCTCCAGTAAAGTTAATAGTTTTACATACACTTAGAGGAAAAAGACAGCTTCTATAGAGGGAACAAAGTAAATATTCATTACGATTTCCCATATTATGGCAAACTGTTTTGAATGTGTGTGCTCATTCTTCTGTATTTTCAGTGTTACATATTAGCTATTTTATCAGCTATGTCAGACACACATATTCTTGGTGATGCTAAATATACTACTCCTTCGTTACAGAAGAAGCAGAAGCAAGCATGCTTGTGCTTATAAATTAAATGAAGGGGTGTTCTCCAAATAGTCCACATCAATTAAGGGATGGGATGGGATGGGATGGGATGAGGTGGGATGGGATGGGATGGGATGGGATGGTGTAAAATTTCCTCATTACCCAGTTTCTCCACTGGTAAAGTGGGAATAATAAAGTTCAACCAATTCACGTTGTACTCTGGAACTCGGTATACTCCTATTTACAATTTAGCCAGTGCTCAGAGAGATGTCGTAGAATCATAGAATCATAGAACAACCAGGTTGGAAGGGACCCATCGGATCATCAAGTCCAACCATTCCTAGCAAACACTAAACCATGTCCCTCAGCACCTCATCTACCTGTGCCTTAAACACCTCCAGGGAAGGTGAATCAACCACCTCCCTGGGTAGCCTATTCCAACGTCCAATGACCCTTTCTGTGAAAAACTTCCTCCTAATCTCTAGCCTAAAACTCCCCTGGCAGAGCTTGAGGCCATTCCCTCTCATCCTGTCCCCTGTCACTTGGGAGGAGAGCCCAGCTCCCTCCTCTCCACAACCTCCTTTCACATAGTTGTAGAGAGCAATGAGGTCTCCTCTCAGCCTTCTCTTCTCTAGACTAAACACCCCCAGCTCTCTCAGCTGTTCCTCATAAGGTCTTTTCTCCAAAACCCTCACCAACCTTGTGAGGCTCCTATATATATACTCCAATTATATATATATGTATATATACACACACTCCTATTATATATATTTATACACTCCTATATATATACTCCTACTTACAATTTAGCCACTGCTCAGAGAGATGTTAACAACTGCTGTCATTATGAACCAGAATATTAGCACTGAGGAAGCTAGCAGACAGAGTGCAATATCTCATTGTTTTTTCCATGAGCCATGTGAAAACAACAAATCACAAAACACAAGCTTAGTCTTTGAACCCCATTTCATAAAATCATAGAATAACCAGTTTGGAAGAGACCCACTGGGTCATCGAGTCCAACCATTCCCACCAATCTCTAAACCATGTCCCTCAGCACCTCATCCACCTGCACCTTAAACACCTCCAGGGAAGGCGAGTCAACCTCCTCCCTGGGCAGACCATTCCATTGCCTAACGACCCTTTCAGTGAATTTTGTTTTAATTTTTGAATTTTTCCATCTGTTGTTAGCCCTCTCACCAACCTGGCCATAAAAAGGTCATGCCCATGAAAAGGAACAACCACCAACCTTCCTTTTTTGTGGCAAGGAAGACTCATCATGACCTGACAATAAAGATTTGACACCAAAAGGCTTTGATTCCATCTCTGTTCGCATAACACTGCACCTGCAGCCTTCAACAAATCAATTAACCATAAGAAAAGTGCAGAAGTCATAACGAGTTTGGACCAAGGAAGTGCTATGAGGGTCAGCGGCTCCAATTCATAGAATCATAGAATCCCCAGGTTGGAAGAGACCCGTCAGATCATCGAGTCCAACCATTCCTATCAAACACTAAACCATGTCCCTCAGCACTTCGTCCACCCGCACCTTAAACACCTCCAGGGAAGGTGAATCAACCACCTCCCTGGGTAGCCTGTTCCAGTGTCCAACGACCCTTTTGGTGAAAAATTCTGGGAAGTATGATCGTACTGTGCCTACAAAAAAAAGATACTCTGCATACAGATTGCGTTACATGAATTTGCCTGTTTGGGGAAAAAGTTCTCCTCAATTTTTATTCACCCAGTGACTTAGAGGTCTCATAGAAACTACACAAAAGCAAAAATCCCCAATCAACAGACATAAATAGTCCTGCAGGTTTGACACAGTGGAGGGAAGCATTACAAGGCTAATGTTTTTTTTTCGATCTTGTGCAGTGTAAGCATGTACTGTGCCTCCTTAAATACAGTACAAAACAATGGAGGTTTTGCATTGATTTTCCTGCTCAGAACTTCCCTAAATACTACAAATGCATTTTGTCCCTACTACAATCCAAACTTCACAAGGAGATGATAAATAATATAATATTGATTAGATTGTGCTAAAGGCTTCCAGCTCTTCAAGGTTATATCCTTTAGAGAGTCTGTAAATCACATTACAGAAATCTGCCTGCTGATATACATAAATAAAGAGTGGCAGAAGAGTTCCAGCATGACAGCTCTCACTGGAGTCACACTGTTCTTCAGACAGAAAGTTCAGACAGGCAGTTACAGAGGAGTTCAAAACAGAAGAATCCGCCTGCCTTTTTCAAAGAAAATGGACAAAAAAAAAATTTAGATCGTGTCTGAATTAAACGAGTGTTGCTGGCAAAGGGTGTCTGGAGTGAAGCACAACCTTGGGCACCTCTTGGCTTTAACTGTCAGCTTCGTCAGTAACATGAAGGACGAGGAAATTCACTAATTTGTTCCAAGTGCTCTACTTTAACATACACATTTTATAGTAAATTAATCTTAACTTCCGATGAAAGTCAGCACATGAAACAACATGCAAAAAAAAAAATTTGCTAAATTCCCCTTGAGTTATCATAGAATCATCAGATTGGAAGGGACCCACTGGATCATCAAGTCCAACCATACCTATCAAACACTAAACCATGTCCCTCAGCACCTTGTCCACCTGTGACTCAAACCCCTCCAGGGAAGATGAATCAAACATCTCCCTGGGCAGCCTGTTCCAGTGCTCAATGAACCTTTTTGTGAAAAACTTTTTCCTAATGTCCAGCCTAAATCTCCACTGGTGGAGCTTGAGGCCATTCCCTCTTGTCCTGTCCCCTGTCACTCGGGAGAAGAGCCCAGCTCCCTCCTCTCTACAACCTCCCTTCAGGTAGTTGTAGAGAGCAATGAGGTCTCCTCTCAGCCTCCTCTTCTCCAGGATAAACAACCCCAGCTTTCTCAGTGCATTCTCTCTTAACTAGTGGAGGAAAAAAAAGGCGCTTTCACTAGCCAACTGCTTTAAAACACTTCCATGGCTTAGGGTTTCTCTCTAGGACATTGGAGCGGAGGGAAGAACAGTACTGAAACGCACCAGGGATTGCTCTGTCCTGGTGGACAGACAGCTGCAGAGTTGTCAGTGCACACTGCAGTCATGCAGGTTAACAGAATCAGTAGCAATTGAGACACAATTCATGTAATCATTTCTTAGTAATTACAATGTATCTAGTTTTGGGCCTTGCAATACAATAGAATCATAGAACAACCAGGTTGGAAGAGACCCACCGGATCATCGAGTCCAACCATTCCTATCAAATACTAACCCATGTCCCTCAGCACCTCATCCACCCACACCTTAAACACCTCCAGGGAAGGTGACTCAACCTCCTCCCTGGGCAGCCTCTGACACTGCCCAATGACCCTTTCTGTGAAAAATTTTTTCCTAATGTCCAGCCTAACAATAAATACATTGATAAAGCTGAATAAGTCCAATCAATGGCCACAAAAGCAGTCAGAGATCTAGAGTATTTTGCCTTTGAGGAGAAGCTGGATTTGATGGACCTGCATGAATCTGGAGAAGTAGCTTTGAGGGAGACCTAACAGCATCTCCTTGCTTCACCATGAAAAAAAAAAAACACCAGCAGGGAAGCAGGTTGTCCAGAGAGGGTGTGCAGCCTCCATCCTTAGAGGTTTTAAAGATGCAGCCAGAAAAACCTTGAGTAACTCAGACTGAATTCAACACGGTCACTGCTTTCAGGGGGGAGATAGGCTCACAGATCTCCCAAGGTCCCTTTCAACCTGAACGAAGCTGATTTGTGTTTGCTGTCTCTATTAGCACGATGCCACTGACAAGCAATATAAGGTGTCGGTGTTGCAGGAATGTGGTCATGCCCTTTTCCTTCTGCTGAGCTCTGCTACCATTTCTATTCTTGGCAACTGCACTCCCAGGTGGGAGCGATTCTATTTATATTCGTGTCATAAAATGTTTAAAACATCAGAAAAAAAAAATAATCTTACAATATGAAACACAGATCTGAGATATAAAGACAATACCAGTGCTGTTCTTTTTTTCTGAGATCAGACATCGCTTTTCGGAGTAGCAGGTGAGCACAAGTCTTATTTCTGTTGAGATGTTAAAACCATAAATCTGAATATGTTTATCAGTTTGATAATGGTTTTCAGGGAGATGTGTACAGGTAGGAGAATTCATAATTGGTTTGTGATGGTAGGGAAGCCAAGTGAAGAAATATTACTAGAGTATGAGAGTACACAAATTTTTACGTGCTTGGTGAATAACAGGATTTGAAAACTTTTAATTTCATAGATTTTTAGGGGGGGGACAAATCTTCCCAAATAAGTGGGAAATCATCAAAATTTGCACCAGAAGGACTCAATGATCCAATGGGTCACTTCCAACCTGGTTGTTCTATGATTCTATGATTCTATGATTCTATTAGGCTTCACATAACAGAATACTGGGACAATCCCTCTGGGTCGCAAAGCTCTGCCATCTGTTTTCTTGTGTTTTCCATCCCAAACACAGAAGAAACATTCTCTTCACTTCATGACAGAAGTTTCTGAAATCAGCAAGGAACCTAGCAAGGAACGTTAGGAATGTGGGGGAGGAAATGCTTCAATTAATTAATATTTCGTTATGATTTGTATTGTGGTGTAGATCCTGGAAATAATCTTTGACATCCATGGTACCTTAGTGCTGATATAGCATTTAATTAAAAAAAAAATCTTTAAAAATCAAAGTTTCTTGCGGTCAGTTTGACTGAATGTTGTCCAAGTCTACCAAAATACTGGGATGGAATAGGGATAGTTGTCATCTTTTTGTAGGAAAATGCAAGATTAAATTGTTGATCCTGGAAAGATAGGTAAGGAAAAGGCACAACAAGGATGTTTGTGGTAACATGACACCTAGTGTTCACTTTCAGGAAGCTTCTGTATTGGTAAGAGCCAAATTATATTAAAAAACATCAATGCCCCAGGATTAGATTTCAAAAAAAAAAAAAAAAAACTAAATCATATAGACATAGTAAAAAAAAGAAGGGGGAAAGAACAGGAAACCTGCATGTGCTGCATTTCTCCATTTCTCAATTGACAATTGGGGCAATTCTAGCAAAGAGGGCTATCAAAAAAAAAAAAAAAATTTCCACGTCATCTTTGTCCTTTGGGTTTTTCCTGAATAATAATAATAATAAAAAAAATCTACTGATAACTTCTATACACTGCCACAGAAAAAAGGCTTCCTGGAACCAGGATGTTTTTAAGTATAAAGTTATAAAGCTAGTTCTACTATGTATAACTTTCATAACAGAAGTTTTAAGAGAACAGTCCCTTAAAACAATAAATAAAAGTAGTGATAAAGTTTATTTATACATAGTAATGAGCTGCTATGCGCTTTTATTTCTTCATCTAAAATCCTGGCATATCAAACGGTATTAGTGAGTCCAAGGCTATCATTCCCTTTCATGCTCCTAGTGACACAATGAAAATCACAATAACCAATGCATACTAGATAAATGAGGCCATAAAATCCACACAAAATCATGGCACAGACACCCTGACACTCCTGAGGGACTCAGTCTCTTGAGTATTTCTGAGGAGCAAAAGGGGGGAGAATTATATTATTTTATATATGTATATATATATCCAATGGGTCTCTTCCAGCCTGGTTGTTCTATGATTCTATAGGAGAAATCAGAATAAAAAGCTCGATACACACAGAGGCAACACACTGCTTTCTGAAATTACTCTAAGAAGGGAACAGCAAAACGTTAGGGACAAAGACTGACTGAAACTTCAGTTCTATGGAACAAAACTTAAGTGTGTATCAAGAAGTTTATAGATACATTGTGAAAGGCAGTCTTAAAGAGCCTGTTGGCTTTTAAAATACAAGTATATAAAACACGGAAGTACTGTAATCTAACGCGCTGCCTTTAATTTAAAAGTACGCTGACCTTAGAATCATAGAATTACAAGGTTGGAAGAGACCCACCGGATCATCGAGTCCAACCGTTCCTATCAAACACTAAACCATGCATTTGTCACCCCTCTGAAGAGAAAAAAAGTTAAAGTGCATGTACCTTGAAGTGTTAAAATTGCCGAACTACCACAATCCTGAACAATGAGCTCGACTCAGCTTGCAGTGTTTAGTAGTTAAATGGTAACTAGTGGTATTATATCTTATCTCTGAGGAAAACATGCACAGACCCAGTCAATACACCAATATAAAAACTATACTTTCTCCTTTTAGGAAGGTCAACAGACCTAGAATCAAATATTGTTAAACACCTTAAGAAAATGCAAGTCAAGCACTTAGCACACTCCTAATTATAAAGCAAGTTGTTATTTTTTTAAGACACTTTGAGCATACGTCTCTTCAGAGGGTGAGTATGGGGCATCTCAGAGTCACCTAAATAAATATCTGCCATAAGATGTCCCTGTTGAACTTGAAGTCTATATGGCACCTTTTCTTTTTTTCCCCTCAAGACTATATATATATATATAAATATATATAAAAATGTATTCTTTCAAGCATACTCCTCTATTTAAAAATACTCTGAAAAGTGAGGCTAAGTTATTATGCTTTTCCTTAGAAACACCTTGCCAAAACTTCAGATTCATGGCATTATTTCCCTTTTATGGCCCAGGCTAACTATATGGCCACAGGACAAGAGGGAAAGGCCTCAATCTCCACCAGGGGAGATTTAGGCTAGACATTAGGAAAAATTCACAGAAAGGGCCATTGGGCACTGGCAGAGGCTGCCCAGGGAGGTAGTTGACTCACCTTCTCTGGAGGTGTTTAAGGGACGGGTGGACAAGGCGCTGAGGGACATGGTTTAGTGTTTGATAGGAATGGTTGGACTCGATGATACAGTGGGTCTCTTCCAACCTGGTTATTCTATGATTCTATTATTCTATGAAACCTTTGGCTTCTACCACTCCTGTTCAAAAGGTCAGTCCAGTTTTCATTCCGTGTCTAGCTCAGCCCCAGGCAGAAGTCCCATGAGCATCAGCAGAAACAGCAAGTCCTATTGGCCTTAAAAGTACACATTTAACACAACTACAAGAATACCAGTTATAATATTCACCTAATGATACTTTTTATCTCTCATCTTTAGCACTGAAATATTCCGAACTGCCATACAACCTACTCAGCTCTTAACATTTTTGGCTAATTGCTTCACAGATTATTTTTGTAGTTCAGGAGTAGGTCTTAGAAATTTAAAGAGCTGTGGAACAGCTTTAAAACGTAGATGGATCTGCAGTAGGTGGGATACAATGAGTTTGGAATTACAGAAATTCCGAAACCCCAAAGTCATAGAATCATAGAACAACTAGGTAGGAAGAGACCCATTGGATCGAGTCCAACCATTCCTATCAAACACTAAACCATGACCTCAGCACCTTGTCTACCCACACCTTAAACCCCTCCAGGGAAGGTGAATCAACCACCTCCCTGGGCAGCCTATTCCAATGCCCAATGACCCTTTCTGTGAAAACCTTCCTCCTAATCTCTAGCCTAAATCTCCCCTGGCGGAGCTTGAGGCCATTCCCTCTTGTCCTGTCCCTGTCTGGGTCTTTGCCTGAGTGTTTGCATCTCTTCACACGCAGTAAAAAGAGAGATGCCAGCGCGCGTGATGCGAAAGCTGGAGGAAAGAGCAGTTTGTTCCCACAGATTTCCATCCAGCTGCTTTCAGGCAGCATCTACCCTTCGCTCCTCCACTCACAGCTCCCAAAGACTTGCTCTCAGTTTTACAATCACAGCGATGAATTCACTGCCAGGGATGATGCGTCTCTAACTCATCCTCCCCCCAAAGCCCAGACACCTCCTAAAGAACACCCTGGATACTGGCAACACAGTTTTCCTTTAAAACTTGCAAGGCTGTGGTCACAGAAAGAGCTTGAAGGGCAGCGCAAAATTAGAAGCATAGACTCTTAGAACAACCAGGTTGGAAGAGACCCATCGGATCTTCGAGTCCAACCATTCCTATCAAACACTAAACCATGTCCCTCAGGACTTCATCTACCTGTGCCTTAAACACCTCCAGGGAAGGTGAATCAACCACCTCCCTGGGCAACCTATTCCAATGCCCAATGACCCTTAAATTAATCTTTAATCTTAATGACCCTTAAATTCATCTTAAAGGGTCGTTTATTTTCATACCCAGGAAACTGCTTTATATATATATATATATATATAAATAAAAAGCCTAAATTTTGAGCCAGAGACCGGAACCCCCAACAATTCCACTTCAACAAAACAACTTTCCACGAAGTAAAATGCACATAAAACCAGAGCCCGCAGTGAATTTCAAAGCTAGGCGCATTCCTTCGCTTCCCGCGGAGGGGGAACAGCCGAGAGCCGCCGTCAGAGGGCATCATTCACGAGTGATTTTTCCAAAAACGCCGCCGTGGAGTAGCAAGTTCTTTTCCAACTCCCTCCCGGGCTTCTCTTCAACGCGTGTGAGGTGTTAAAAGCGACGGGGAAGTCGGGGAAGGTTGTTTTTTTTTTTTTTTTAAACGGACCGCTATTTTTTTTTTTTTACCTGGCGCGATCGTGGTTTTCAACCCGCCGTCCCGGCGGGTTGAAAACCACGGTCGCGGCAGGTAAAAAGAGATATGGGGATGTATCCAAGCGGTTCCGCTCCCCAGAAACCCCCCCGAGTGGGACCGAGTGGGACCGAGCGCATCCTCCCGCATTCCCCATCCCCGGACTTGGGTACCAGGATGCGCCGAGCGCACAGCGGGTACTTGCCCAGGTCGGGACGAGGAGGCTGCCGGGGCGTTCGAGCGGTGCCGGAGGAGGAGGAGGAGGCTGCTGCTTCTTCCCTTCCACGCTCATCTCCTCCTCCCATGCAGCCGGCGTCAGCCCTCGCCGAGCGGGTTGGCTTCGGTGGGATCCGAGCGGAGAGCGCCCGCCCCCAGCGCCGGGGGGGAGGAGGAGAGGTGGGTGTATAACTTGGCTCTTCCCCCCTCTCCCGGCAGCCGGGAGAGGCTTGGAAAAGGCTTAGGCTAGAGATTAGGAGCAAGTTTTTCACACAGAGGGTCATTGGGCATTGGAATAGGCTGCCCAGGGAGGTGGTTGAGTCACCTTCCCTGGAGGTGTTTAAGGGACGGGTAGATGAGGTGCTGAGGGACATGGTTTAGTGTTTGATAGGAATGGTTGGACTCAATGATCCGGTGGATCTCTTCCAACCTGGTTGTTCTATGATTCTATGATTCCATGAAATTCTTCCTAATGTCCAATCTAAACTTCGCCTGGTGCAGCTTGAGGTTGTTCCCTCTCATCTCATCACCTGTCCCTTGGGAGAAGAGCCCAGCTCCCTGCTCTCCACAATCTCCTTTCAGGCAGTTGGAGAGAGCAATAAAGTCTCCCCTTAGCCTCCTCTTCTCCAGGATAAACAACCACAGTCCCTCAACCTTTAAATACCTCCAGGTATGGTGATTCTATCGCTTCCCTGGGCAGCCAGTTCCAATGTTAGATCATAGAATCATAGAATCACCAGGTTGGAAGAGACCCACCAGATCATCAAGTCCAACCATTCCTATCAAACACTAAACCATGTCCCTCAGTACCTCGTCTATCTGTGCCTTAAACACCTCCAGGGAAGGTGAATCAACCACCTCCCTGGGCAGCCTATTCCAATGCCCAATGACCCTCTGTGTGATAATACAAAGATACCCTTTCAACCAAGAAATTTACCTAATATCCAGTCTAAAACTTAACTGGCTCAGCTCCAAGACATTTCCTCTCACGCTATTGATAACGAAAAGTAGTTACTGTGACAAAAAGTGGATTTTTTAAAATTTAAGCTGAAGTAGAATTAAGTTTACTCTTAATAATTGGTTTGGGTGTTTTTTGCTGAATGTTAGAGAGAATGACCCTCTGATAGTATGCTGGGTTTGGGTTTGTTTTTTTTTTTAGTGTTCTTTTCCAGACACTGTTTGTTCTTTAATGATGAAAATGTCTTGTGTTCAGTATGATCTGCACTGAGCCTCAGATGTGTCTTCTTCTGTAATCATAGAATCACAGAATCACCAGGTTGGAAGAGACCCAAAGGATCATCGAGTCCAACCATTCCTATCAAGCATTAACCCATGTCCCTCAGCACCTCATCCACTTGTCCCTTAAACCCCTCCAGGGAAGGTGACTCAACCCCCTCACTGGGCAGCCTCTGCCAGTGACCAATGACCCTTTCTGTGAAAAATTTTTTCCTAAATCTCCCCTGGTGGAGCTTGAGGCCATTTCCTTTTGTCCTGTCCCCTGTCACTTGAGAGAAGAGCCCAGCTCCCTCCT
The DNA here is from genome assembly GCA_033558105.1 of Coccyzus lansbergi. NCBI lineage: Eukaryota > Metazoa > Chordata > Aves > Cuculiformes > Coccyzidae > Coccyzus > Coccyzus lansbergi. Next base: position 1,441,083 of record JAUMJK010000508.1, read on the forward strand.
TTCCACAACCTCCTTTCAGGTTGTTGGAGAGAGCAATAAGCACCTCTCTTTGCAGTCTTTCTCTGTCTTAAATGCAAGGTCACACAGAGCTGGAGCTGGCTCCAATTAGCAGAGATTTGACTGTTGCGAAGTTCATAGCAGCATTAAAATTAGTCCTTGGAAAGTAATCGAATATGCATAAGAATTTGGGGAAAAATTATACATATGCATGTATAAATATATTCTGTAATCAGTCCTTGTCCCACTGCACAGGATTGATGGAGATCACTCCCTCGTGTCACCCAGGCCTGCATTAAAAGGATACTTACTTTCTAAAACTGCAAAATGAGTCTTAAAGAGTTTATTTAATGGCATTTTCATTATCAAGGGCAAATTTAGACTCCTGTCTCCCACAGTGTTTCCCCTGGGAAGGCCTGGTGAAGTCCCTACCCCTGAACACAATGATCAGGTTTTGCACTTTTATTGATCTTTGGATTTCATCCAATTTCCTAGCCGTGGTTTATTACCTGGGTCATCTGTGTGGGAGTAACTTTGCATAGGTCTGTGGTGGAAATGCTGATGTCAATCCTAAGGAATCATTATAATCAGAACAGTTTGACTGGAAATGATAGGAATGGTTGGACTTGATAGGAATGGTTGGACTTGATAGGAATGGTTGAACTAGAAAATCCGATGGGTCCCTTCCAACCTGGTTGTTCTATGATTCTATGATTCTATGAAAGGTCCTTTGAGATCAAGTCCATCTATACCTGTCCAGTGCTAAACTATATCCCTCAGTACCTCATCTACCTGCCTTTTCATACCTCCAGGGATGAGGACTCAACCACTTCCCTGAGCGGCCTGTTCCAGTGTCTGATAAGAAGAGGTTCTTGAAATGCTTCTCCATCAGTGGACACATTTTCTTCTCTGATGGGAGAGAGGGGAGAGCTCTTAACTCTTCCCATGAGTTTCTTTAAGATTAGTGTTTCACAGACATATCCATCCATTTTCTTATCTTAACATTTTTTGAAAAGACAACTGTATTCCCTTTTGAAGCTTCTGCTTTGACGTGCAAGGTTAAGTAGTTACCGCAGGAAAAGATACACATATAACTAGAAAAAAAGTTTATAGAATCATAGAATCACCAGGTTTGAAGAGACCCATCGGATCATCAAGTCCAACCATTCCTATCAAACACTAAACCATGTGCCTCAGCACCTCATCAACCTGCACCTTAAACACCTCCAGGGAAGGTGAATCAACCACCAACCTGGGCAGCCTATTCCAGTGCCCAATGACCCTTTCCATGAAAAAAAAAAAATATATATATATAGATTATATATATATATATATATATATATATATATATATATATATATATAAATGAAGCTGGCTGGACTTATTCTAAAGTAAATTTTAAAGATTTTCTCTACAGAATTTTAGTTCTTTTTAACAAAAAAGAAAGCAGCACATGAGTTAAGCAGGAAAGAAACAGGCAATGTCTTCTACTTGGAAGTAACTCCATACAAAACACTGGCCACTGCTGTATTTTGCTCTAGCATGAACTCTCCCCCCAGGTGTTCCCATTGAAAAATGCCAGATTTCTCTATAAAGTCACACTATACAATAATAAAATGCTGCTTGGCATCTCTGTCTATTGATTCCTCTTTCAGGGTGGGGAGTGATGCCGAAGATGTGGAGATGCGGATAACAGGGCAGTTTGCTTTGTGGTGTCCTGGGATTTCAGTTGTGCCGGAAAGCTTGGAATCTGCCCTGCAGCAAGGAGTCGGTGCCATTCTCCTAAAGTGGTAGAGTTCAAACTCCACCAAACTTGGCTAATCTATGCCAATCCATCCTGTGTGTAAAAAGAAAACAAAAAAAACCCTATTTATCTCACTCCATGCCTATAGAAAAATGTGTGACAACATGCTGATGGTGTGAAATGTTAGAGGAGATGAGTCTGGGCCACAGCCTAACATAACTATACAAATGCACTTTCTGCTTAAAGTTAAAGAAAATCAAGAAGATGAACTGCAGCCTATTTGGAGATGGGTTGCCCATCTCCAGGCTCCAAGGACTTGGAGTTGCCAGGAGCTGGCAAACAGCAGCAGCTGTCCTGGCAGGTGTTGGCTTGTATGAAGAACAGTTTTGCTGGAACTGCAGACTTGTTATCACATCCAGCTTTTTCACTCATGTTTTTTTCTTCATGTTCTTCTTTCATAAATATGACACATAAGTGGGAATTAAAAAGTGGAGATGCCAGTTAGTATAAATATGAAATAAAAGGTATCATAGAATCACAGAATAGTTTGGGTGGGAAAGGACTTTAAAGATCATCCAGTTCCAACCCCCCTGCAATGGAAGGGACACCTCCCACTAGATCAGGCTGCCCAAGGCCCATCCAACCTGACCCTGAACCCCTCCAGGGATGGGGCAGCCAGGCCAGGATCTCACCAACCTCATGGTGAAGAAATTCTTCCCAGTGTCTTGTCTAAATGTGCCCCTCTCCAGTTTATACCCATCACCCCCCATCTTGTCATCACAAGCCTTTGTGAACAGTCCCTCCCCAACTTTCTTGTAGCCCCTTCAAGTACTGGAAGGTCACTCTAAGTTCTCCTCGGAGCCTTCTCTTCTCCAGGCTGAACAGCCCCAACTCTCTCAACCTTGTGATAAGATACGTATGGGAAATCACTTGCAGAGAGCAGTAGCAGCCCTCACTTGTCAGAACATTTCTATTTGTCCACAAGCTTTACTTTTTAAACTTTAAGCCTTTGTTAATTGCATGTAACAAGCCTCACGTACATTATCTAGCTTCCTGAGGAGCTTATCTTAACAATAAATGATTTATGGAATTCACTGGAAACTAGATAACATCAGACAGCTAAGGAGCTATTAATGCTTAGTTCTTTTTGGATTTAATGACACTTCACAAAAGTACATTCTCCTATGATATTGCTGTACTGAATGTAAGTAGGTTCATATGGTTTGGAGGAGGATAAGGAAAAATATATTCATTATTTTGTACATAATTCGAGGTAAACCAATTTGTGATTGTCTCATCTAATAAATTTATTTCAAGGGACTGTCAGGTAATAGTTTAAGGATTCTATGAGATTTTTAGGATTTGATGCCTCGTTCAGTTTGTTACTAGCGAAAAGCTTCATATGCATTTTTCCCTTTTTTCTGTTCATAATTTCTCAGTTGCATCCCTGCTTCTGCAAAAGATGTTGCTTCTGCCATTCCTGAAATATAACAAATCATAGAATAGTTAGGGTTGGAAGAGACTTTAAAAATCATCCAATTCCAATCCCCCTGTGATGGGAAGTTAGTTGTTGTGTAGCTCTTTTGGTGATGACAATTTTTATTCTTCTGAATTATACTAAATCCTACAGTTAGGGATAAGGCTATTAGTTGAAGAGCTCTAGTCCTTAAGACTTTATAAAATTCCGTAAAATATCAAGAAAGCAATCATGGAAAGTGTAAGTCAAGAGATGCAGATAGTTTTCAATATTTTACTGCATTTTTCAGTCTAAATCATGATGTTGGTGTGTTATGTTAGATAACACTCAAGAAGCTTCATTAAGATCTGACAGCAGAAAAATTGCAAATTGTCCAAAAAGGCTTGAATAAAAGCAGTAGTTGTGAAAACAGACACAAACTGCTGAATCTGTGAGATATATTACAGACCTGCCCTTATATCCTTATGGTTTTATACATGTGCTTGTATCCGTACATACAACCACATACCCAGAGATGATACTTGGCTTGAAGAATGGGAACAGAAAAAATGTTAGAACTAAAACAATAAATAATTTACTTTACGAAGCCAAACAGATGTCAAGGTTGAAGGCTTTTTACAAAGAAGTAGATGAAAAATTATAATTAGATTTTCCAGGAAAGGTCTTATGCAGACATTACAAACATTTCTCTCTCTGTACAAAAACATCTATACAATTGTTGAAGTCAAGTTGTTTTCTTAATATAAACTCCAAAATTTGCAGATGTTCCACTTTTACTTTCTCTATGTTAATATTTACTGTATTCATCAGGGGAAAAAAGGTCCTTTTGTAAAACTTAATTGCTGGGGAACTTCATTATATTTAATATTGTACTACCAAAATAAATGCTCCCTCATTTAATTTTGTGTTGTAGGAAGAGATCAAAGCTATTGGGAAGTAGAACATACTTTTCTAAGGAATACAAGTTAGAAGTTTCTGACTTGGAAATAATATTTAAAGCAAAGTAAGAATGCCAAAACATGGAATCATAGAATCATAGAACAACCAGGTTGGAAGAGACCCATCGGATCACCGAGTCCAACCATTCCTATCAAACACTAAACCAAGTCCCTCAGGACCTCATCCACCCACACCTTAAACACCTTCAGGGAAGTTGAATCAACCACCTCCCTGGGCAGCCTATTCCAATGCCCAATGACCCTTTCTGTGAAGAACTTCCTCCTAATCTCTAGCCTAAATCTCCCCTGGCAGAGCTTGAGGTCATTCCCTCTTGTCCTGTCCCCTGGCACTTGGGAGAAGAGCCCAGCTCCCTCCTCTCCACAAGCTCCTTACAGGGAGTTGGAGAGAGTAATGAGGTCTCCTCTCAGCCTCCTCTTCTCCAGGCTAAACAACCCCAGCTCTCTCAGACACTCTTCATAATTGCTCAAATATCACAGGGAAACTCCTGCCTGTCTTGGTGAGGATGTTGCCAATTAGCTACCAGTATCCCCCATTTGGGATGAGGAGTAAGGAAGACACTACATTGATGATCAGTATTAGACCCACTCCATCTCAACTTACTCTCTACCTGCTACTCTTACTGTGTATCAAGCTCAAGAGTGAGGGGGAAATTACAGGGAGTAACACCCTGACAGCCCATCAGGGGAGAGGAATGTGCCAGAGGTGACTTAAAATATCCAACAATAAATCACTAAAATTTCACAGATGTGTCCTCAGAGAAGAAGAGGCTGAGAGGAGACCTTACTGCTCTCTACAACTCCCTGAAAGGAGGTTGTGGAGAGGAGGGAGCTGGGCTCTCCTCCCAAGTGACAGGGGACAGGATAAGAGGGAATGGCCTCAAGCTACACCAGGGGAGGTTTAGGCTCCACATAAGACAAAAATTCTTCATGGAAAGGGTCATTAAGCACTGGAACAGGCTGCCCAGGGAGGTGGTTGATTCACCTTCCCTGGAGGTGTTTAAGGCACGGGTAGATGAGGTGCTGAGGGACATGGTTTAGTGTTTGATAGGAATGGTTGGACTCCATGATCTGGTGGGTCTCTTCCAACCTGGCGATTCTATGATTCTATGACTCTATGATTTTGCTTCGAAAGACAAACAATTCCTTGCTCTCATGAATCCGTAATGCGCATCAAATACCCTGTAACTCCCTGTCCCAGAAATTTCCTCAGTTCATTGCTTAGGGTGCGAAACTATATGTACATATGGTAGTGGTAAAATGGAAAGTAGTAAGATTATCTGTGGCACCAAACGAAATCAGGAGACTGGTGTACTGAAAAAACTAAAACTTTCCTTGAACAACTGTTCACTGAGAAAGGGTGATTGAATTATGCATCTCAAGTTTTCACAGCAGACAGGTAGAGCAGTGGGTGGGAGAGACAGTGAGGAAGTTTGCCAAATCATCCCTCCCTACTCCTGACCCCCTTTTTGAGGGGCAGGAAGACCTTACCTTTGCAGAGCTACAGACTGGGAGAAGTCTGGCTGGAAAACTGCCAGGAGGAGAGGAACCTGGGGGTGTTGACAGTGACTGACCATGAGCCAGCAGTGTGCCCAGGTGGCCAAGAAGGCCAATGGCATCTTGGCTTGTATCAGAAATGGTGTGACCAGCAGGTCCAGGGAGGTTCTTCTCCCTCTGTATTCAGCACCGGTGAGGCCGCTCCTTGAATCTTATGTTCAGTCCTGGGCCCCTCACCACAAAAAGGATGTTGAGGCTCTGGAACAAGTCCAGAGAAGAGCAACAAAGCTGGTAAAGGGTCTGGAGAACAGGCCTTATGAGGAATGGCTGAGAGAGCTGGGGGTGTTTAGCCTAGAGAAGAGGAGGTTGAGAGGAGACCTCATTACTCTCTACAAGTACCTGAAAGGAGGTTGTGGAGAGGAGGGAACTGGTCTCTTCTCCCAAGTGAGAGGGGACAGGACAAGAGGGAATGGCCTCAAGCTCTGCCAGGGGAGGTTTAGGCTAGAGATTAGGAGGAAGTTTTTCACACAGAGGGTGAATGGAATAGGCTACCCAGGGAGGTGGTTGATTCACCTTCCCTGGAGGTTTTTAAGGGACGGGTAGATGAGGTCCCGAGGGACATGGTTTAGTGTTTGATAGGAATGGTTGGACTTGATGATCCGATGGGTCTCTTCCAACATGGTTGTTCTATGATTCTATGATTACCAGGGCACCCACTGCCAAAGCCAAGCATTGATTAGGGCAGACAGGTACAATTTTGATCATCGCTATTGCAGGAATGACTATTGACTGCATCAGCATCCCAGGCTGTTCAAGAGACAAGTTCATCACTGCTGCACTGAAGAAGTTATTATGAAAGGCGATCAAAAACGGGTATCTCAACAAATGGACTTCTGAAAGAGGTATTCCCTGTGGGTGTTTACAGAGGGATGTTGGATAGACTAATATGCAATCTTATTTCAAAATCACACAGTTTTGATAGCACTGAAAATATCAATGTAGACTTCCAACACTCATTGCCAGCTGAGGAAAAGAAGCAAATGGCTAAGCAGCACTGTGCAACCAAGCAGGGGTTTGTACTGTTTCTTGAAGCTGCTGCTAAAATACTTATTTAGGGGGTTGTGTTTCATTTTTCGCTTTTTTTTTTCACTTGCCTGTTTCTGAATCTGCCTTGTATTGCCAAACGGAGGAGCTGATGTTCTACAGACCGTGGTATTTTGCATACGCTGGTTCTCTACAGACAGCAGCGTGCCAAGACATCCTGTGAAAATTATGCCAATATGCAAGAGGGAATACAGTATTTTGTGGCCAAGGAAAGCACAAACAAGTACTCAGCTTGTGAGAAGGGGGAGAGCTGAGTTCTGGAAACCTACTTCCAGTACTAACATTTATCCAGTGATCCAGGGCTCAGTGCTGGGTCCAGCCATGTTCAATGTCTTTATCAATCACCTGATTGGAGGGATTGAGTGCTTCCTTAACAAGTTTGCAAATGACACTGAGCTGAGTGGAAGTGCCGATCTGCTGGAGGGTGGGGAGGCTCCAAAGGAATCTGAACAGGATGGACTACTGGGCGGAGGAAAATTGTATGAGGTTTAACACGGTCAAATGGTGGGTTCTGCACTTGGGGCACAGCAACCCTATGCAGTGATACAGACTGGGAGAAGCCTGGCTGGAAAGCTGCCAGGAGAAGAAGGATCTGGGGGTGTTGGTTGACAGTGACTGACCATGAGGCAGCAGTGTGCCCAGGTGGCCAAGAAGGCCAATGGCATCCTGGCTTGGATCAGAAATGGTGTGACCAGCAGGTCCAGGGAGGTTCTTCTCCCTCTGTACTTGGCACTGGCGAGGCCACTCCTCGAATCCTGTGTTCAGTTCTGGGCACCTCAGCACAAGTAGGATGTTGAGGCTCTGGAGTGAGTCAAGAGAAGAGTAACAAAGCTGGTGAAGGGGCTGGAGAACAGACCTTATGAGGAATGGATGAAAGAGCTGGGGGTGTTTAACCTAGAGAAGAGGAGGCTGAGGGAAGACCTCATTGCTCTCTACAACTCCCTGAAAGGAGATTGTGGAGAGGAGGGAGCTGGGCTCTTCTCCCAAGTGACAGAGGACAGGACAAGAGGGAATGGTCTCAAGCTCCACCAGAGGGGGTTCAGGCTCAACATAAGGAAAAAATTCTTCACAGAAAGGGTCATTGGTCACTGGCAGAGGCTGCCCAGGGAGGTGGTTGATTTGCCTTCCCTGGAGGTGTTTAAGGTGCAGGTGGATGAGGTACTGAGGGACATGGTTTAGTGACTGATGAGAACGTTTGGAGCCAATGATCTGGTGGGTCTCATCCAACCTGGTGATTCTATGATTCCTTTGCACCTAAAATTATTACCAGTTCTGAGAACACCCAGTAAGATATAGAAATCCTTCCTTCTTGAGAAGTGCCTCTGTCACTGCAAAAGATACTCCTTTCCGTTTTCCTTTTCACTCTGTTTTCTGCTTTCTCCACCAGGTAGCCACTGTATCAGCCTATCTGTGAGCTATTTGTCATATCACATGTTATTTTTTTGCTTAGATTCATTATTTATGTTTCAATGATGTTTGACCACAATGTACAGAAGAATGTACAGAAGTTGCCAATACTCATTCAAAGAATTATAGAATCACCAGGTTGGAAGAGACCCTTTGGATCATCGAGTCCAGTCATTCCTATCAAACACTAAACCATGTCCCTCAGCATCTCGTCTACCCATCACTTAAACACCTCCAGGGAAGGTGAATCAACCACCTCCCTGGGCAGCCTATTCCAATGCCCAATGACCCTTCCCGTGAAAAACTTCCTCCTGATATCCAGCCTGAAACTCCCCTGGTGGAGCTTGAAGCCATTCCCTCTCATCCTGTCCCCTGTCACTTTGGAGAAGAGCCCAGCTCCCTCTTCTACACAATCTCCTTTCAGGTAGTTGTAGAGAGCAATGAGGTCTCCTCTCAGCCTCCTCTTCTCCAGGCTAAACAACCCCAGCTCTCTCAGCCCTTCCTCAACTCGTTCTTCTTAATTTTCAATTAAGAAAGAACATTTATTTCACAAAGTAAGTAAAACTGATTGTAAGTCAAAGCACTGGTAAGTTATAATCAATGAACGGAGGCAATGTTATGTGGTTTGGGTCACCAATAAATAAATCAGACAATAACTTACGAGTACATAATTTATAGCCTACATCTGCCAAAAATTCCATAGCCTTCTGCATTGAGTAATTTCAGTACTTATGGACATGGGTTTTATGGATTTGTTTATTCATTTGTGGGTAAATTATGAACAGAATCAAGGCTGTAATATACTTCTTGAATTGTTTAAGTGGCTGAATTACTACCCTACACTATGCTATGCTGTATTATACCCTTTTTAATCAACGCTCAGTTCATTTTCAAGGGGAGGAGGCTGCAGATTCATTAGAGACAAATGAGCTTTGTTAAGTAAAAGTAGAAGTGGACAATTAGAAGAAAGTAAGAATTCTACTGCTCGTTTTATTGCCTGAAAAATGCTAGGAGAGACTAGATTTACTAATCCCTCTGTAGAACAGAACAGGAAATAAAAGAATATGTTTCTTGCGGTGGTATTATCCCTTTTCTGCACATATTTTTACAACAGTGGAAAAATTTGCTGTGTGTTCTGGCACCACAAAATATTCTTTTTTTATTTTAATTCAGTTTTTCTCTAGCTTTTAAGCTCTAAGGTTTACAGTCATACTTGTGCTCTAAGATACAGGAAAAATGTGTCAAATATTAATGCCAAATGATTTTCCAAAGACATTTAGCTACCTTCGCTACCGAGTCAGATTTAATTTTATTTTATTTCTACATTATTCAGTCATACTCGTAGAATTGACAGATAAAGTGTTGATTAACCTTATTTCCTGTCATTATGGAGGAATTAAATGCAAATATTAAGTGAACCTAAACAAAAGCAACTAGTTTTTTACTTTCTTTCTAATATAGCCTTGTACTCTGAACAGTTGAACACAGGTTTTCTGATAAACTTCACGACTAATTTCAGGCCTTCTCAGCAGTTGTCTTGGGTAATTATGGGTCTGTAACAGGAAAAAGGTGTAGGAGTTAGGAGGTCATTGCCCAGCATGGTTTTCCTTTAGCTTAACACTGGCTTGATAGTCCTGTGGTCTAAGTAAGTAGAGCAATGATAAAGTAAGTGATCTCTGTATAAGTAACCTGAGGGGAATAAGAAGAGTCCGGGTGGTGAAACAGTCCTATATAAAGATAAACCTAAGCAGACCCAACAGCAGGGAGTGAAACAAGAGCAGAGTCTTCCCAGCAGAGAGCTCGGGTCACTGGTGACTCTGCAAACCAACCCTTCCTCGTCTCAAGCGAAGCTCTTAGTGTCAATTTTAGGATCCTGAAGGTTGTGGGAAGGGTAGAGGTAAGACCAGGAGATAGGGTTAGGTTCCAGAAAGTCGTCATGTAACTGAAAGAATAAAATTAATAAGGATTAGCAATAATTGGGTAATTTGGAATACATATGTTATTATCATTGTAACTGGATTAATATATGTCTTTGTTGTACTAGGCTGCCAAGACACTAATTAGACTCCTAATGTATTCATGACTCTGCATATGACGAGTGTTCTGTTAAGCCAAAATAAATCACTTGGGGTTTAATGCAGGAAAGTGGTGGAGTACAAAGGCAGCGTAGGCAAACCTTTAAGGATTTGATGAAAAATCGAGATGGAGAGAGTGCAGAAAGAGAGCTTGGGGAATTCTCTGTTTCATGAAAAGGCATAATCAGAAGAACAGCTTTTAGACGTCCTTGGCCTGGGAGGAGAGGCTTCTACTTCTTTCCAAGAGGGGAGGAGCTCTGGATTTGTAGAGGAGCCAACAAAGCTCGAATAGGTAAGAAATGAAATTCTGTAGTTCTACAGATGGGGTTAAATGTACAAATGGGAAACAAATGTCAAGGGGATAACCACTCTGTTGTACAGAAGAGAAAATAAAACCCTTCAGGATCAGTATTTCTGAAAAATGTTTCTAGGAGATTCATTCTGTCGCTTACAAACAGTCGCAAACATAGACACAGATGACCCAGTTCAGTCCTGATTTGGAGGTTAGGGGGAGAATTTTCTTCTGAAGGACGGAGTTTTTCTCCAAAGTGAGGGAAAGACCAAAAAGCTGGTTACTCATTGAAGGTACTGAAATGTCTTGTGCTCTTTGTAATTGGGGATACATCTGTGGATGGCTGGGCAGAGTCCAATGGGATGAGGTTTAACACGGCCAAATGGTGGGTCCTGCACTTGGGGCACAACAACCCTATGCAGAGCTACAGACTCAGAGAAGTCTGGCTGGAAAACTGCCAGGAGGAGAGGGACCTGGGGATGTTGGTCGACAGCCGACTGAACATGAGCCAGCAGAGTGCCCAGGTGGCTAAGAAGGTCAATGGCATCTTGGCTTGGATCAGAAATGGTGTGACCAGCAAGTCCAGGGAGGTTATTCTCCCTCTGTACTCAGCACTGGTGAGGCAGCTCCTTGAATCCTGTGTCCAGTTCTGGGCCCCTCAGCACAAGAAGGATGTTGAGGCTCTGGAGCGAGTCCAGAGAAGAGCAACGAGGCTGGTGAGGGGTCTGTAGAACAGACCCTATGAGAAACGTCTAAGAGAGCTGGGGTTGTTTATCCTGGAGAAGAGGAGGCTGAGAGGAGACCTCATTGCTCTCTACAAGTACCTGAAAGGAGGTTGTAGAGAGGAGGGAGCTGGTCTCTTCTTCCAAGTGACAGGGGACAGGACAAGAGGGAATGGCCTCAAGCTCCACCAGGGGAGATTTACGCTAAAGATTAGGAGGAAGGTTTTCACAGAAAGGGTCATTGGGCATTGGAATAGGCTGCCCAGGGAGGTGGTTGATTCACCTTCCCTGGAGGTGTTTAAGGCACAGGTAGATGAGGTGCTGAGGGACATGGTTTAGTGTTTGATAGGAATGGTTGGACTCGATGATCCGACTGGTCCCTTCCAACCTGGTTGTTCTATGATTCTATGATTCTAGTTGACATCCATTGTAATCGTATTAAAAACAGTGTATGGCCCAGTATAACCTGAATTATCTCAGTGCCCCAGTGAAGAACCTTATTCAATCAAAAAATTTAAGTAAAAGTAAGTTTGATATGATATTGGGGGAACAAAAAACCCTCTCAGATATAAGTATTGTACATGAGAGGGTGCTTCGAGACTTTTAACATTTCAAATGCGAGTTTCGATTCCAATATGTTGCAACTACACAAATATTCTGTATGAGGAATGAAAAGACATATGGGTTTTCTAGATCCCAGGTGGGATTTAAATAGTAGAGGCAGGGTTTAGATACAATTTTGAATGTGTATCACAGGAGTTCTAAATTTAATCAATACAAAGAACCATGTCTATAATCCTGTTACTGGCTTTTTTTCCCCCTCATCTTTCTATGATTTCCTTTACAAATTTGGCGCATTCAGTAACGGATTTGTTCCATTCAGTTCCTTCAGTTTTTATTAGAAATTTTGTTTTAATGCACTGAGAAACAATACATAAAACTATGCATTGATTCAATTGCCACTCTTTCCATCAGAGGTGAGCTGTTTACTTTGAATTCTTCTTAACATTTATGTCCAAGGGAGTTTGCAGTGAGCTTCAGATCCAGCTATAAATGTCATGCTTTGTGTAAAAATATTGTTACTATTCTGATCAAGTCAGTAACATCTTCTCCATACACTCAGATCAGGCTTGTATTAAGCAAGAGATTATAATTTAGTTAAAATAACTTGCATAGACTTATTATCCAATGTTTTATATTTACTTTAATTGCTCACTCATGACCTTGAATTTTTCTAATTCTTCTTGTAATCTTCCTTTGTGACTTCTTACCAACTGTTACCCTCCTTCTGCTTTAATACAGAATCACAGAATCACCAGTTTGGAAGAGACCCACCAGATCATCGAGTCCAACCATTCCTATGAAACACTAAACCATGTCCCTCAGGACCTCATCTACTCATGCCTTAAACACCTCTAGGGAAGGTGAATCAACCACCTCCCTGGGCAGCCTATTCCAATGCCCAATGACCCTTTCCATGAAAAACTTCCTCCTAATCTCTAGCCTAAATCTCCCCTGGCGGAGCTTGAGGGGATATTCATTCCAGTACCAATTGGAATTTGGATTTTAGATGGGTCTGAAAATCGATCCAAGTCCATATAGGCCATATGCTGTAAAAAGGAAATCATAGAGCTGAATTATTCTCCATTCACCAAGTATATTTTACAGAAGCCATTTTTAATCATAGAATCATAGAACAACCAGGTTGGAAGAGACCCACCGGATTATTGAGTCCAACCATTCCTATCAAACACTAAACCATGTCCCTCAAGACCTCATCCACCTGTCCCTTAAACACCTCCAGGGAAGGCGACTCAACCCCCTCCCTGGGCAGCCTCTACCAGTGCCCAATGACCCTTTCTGTGAAAAATTTTTCTTAATGTCCATATAAGGCAATCATTTAGGCAAAAGGTAATTTATATAAATAAAATTCTTTTTGACTTAGCATTTATTTCTGAAGGATGAAAAGGGATTGTGTGGATTGCTATTTGTATAGTAAGCAAAAAAAAAAAAAAGAACCACTGCTGCAAAAATGTTGACAGCATTTTTCTGTTTGTTTCTTTAGTTGCTTCTAGCCTTATTCATTCTACGTAATTTTGTTTCCTCTTCTTTGAAAGCAAACAATTCTATTTTAGGTTCTACAAATTAAGGTACTGCTTTAGTCTTCTTGTACAATATTTAAAAATAAATGCAGTGATATATCTACTTGCATTATCGTGATGGAAATAGAAGGCTCATATGAGCTTTTAGCCCTGAAGATACTGCTGTTAATTATGTCCAGAGAAAGACATTGTCTAGAAGGAGGAATTTGAATTAAATAAGAAGAGTTAGAATATTTATTTTTAAGGAACTGTTGTTCTCTGGGACCAATCGGGATTGCTCAATAGTTCAAGAAGTTCTGCCCAGAGGTTTGAACCACAGTTTCAAATACCAAAGCAGAGTGAATTTCTGTTCTGTGCTCCCACAAAGAAGAACAAGAATCAAGGCTCCAATTCAGATAGGAATACGTAGTAATAAAAGAATAATCAAATATGGAAATTAATTTTTTGTCTGTCAGTTATAAGACTTCAGTATGTGTCATTTGTTCCTTATAAACAAGCCGTCAATTACAGCAGAATTCTATAGAAAAAAAAAATATGGTAAAGGAAAAAACCCAACAGCTTAATTTTTTTAAACAAATACAGGAAGTCACAACAAAGTTCCTGATTGAATCTATGATGACATAGTTGAGAACAATGCTAACATTCCAAGGGAGGGTTGAGAGTATAACATTGCAATGCAAGGACAGCTAAAGAAGGATAATGAAGAATTATTCTCACTTACAAGATTCTGTGTCTCTGCCTTCTAATATGTCAGTAGGCAAATCATTTATTATCTCCGTTTCCCTGTTTTCCCTCTGTGCAATTAGGCTTATTTTTTATTAGAGGAATGTTACTGGCATAAATAAAGAGAAATTTGGAGGAATAAAACTAACTTTAGGACATAGTTAACAGAAGTAGGTCAAGACACTTATTACATTGACTAGTACAGAAATTAATCTGCTCTGAGCTAGAGCTTGTGATTTTACATTTGTGGGAGAATAGGGAAAAAAAAATCAATGATAGATTATGTAAAGATAAATTACATTATCTTAGGCTGTTTAAAAATTAGGAGTAAAAAAAAAAAATGTAAAGTAGGATGAATCACATGATGAAGTCATATAATTCATTCAAAACTGAGGGAGCAATCACTTTATTTTAGGTGCATCTATATATGTACCTGATCAGAAAAAGAAAGTTTTGCAAGATGAGAAACCTTTTTAGTTTTAGTAGCTATGATATATGAGTCCGTAGTTCCACAATGAGAGCAATGTGGTGATAGTAATCGATTAAGAAACTTCCACATTCATCCTGTATGTGCTACACTTACACTTACACATACACTTTTGCTTGTGCAAAATCAAGTTTGTTTGTATTTCTGTAGACCACATCCTTGAAGAAATTAGTGTAAGAAGTGTCGTAGTAAAGTAGAACGAGCTCCTATGGCAGCAGATGGAACAGAGAATCTCCAAAGTTGCTATGGCTGATAAACCCTCATAAGGTCATAGAATCATGGAAACGTAGAATGGTTTGGGCTGGAAGTGACCTTCTTATGTTGGGAGGCCCAGAGCTCGATGCAGTACTACATGTTGGGGTCTCACAAGACTGGAGAAGAGGAATCACCTCTGCTGTAAATAAAACACAAACAGCCAATGCAAAACATCCCCTAAAATTCCACTGCTCCTTGAACTTATCGGCTATGACAACACAAGCAGTAATGTAATTTCTATGGTCCAAAAATACAGTGCAGAAATGGACAACGGTGTGAGGACCTTATGCCTATGTGTTTCAAGAAAGGTGATTCTTGTCTGATCTGCTGGACTGAAGCCTCCAGCACCTTATGATTTACTTCCACCCAACACATTCATCCTGGATGAAACCCAAAAGCAGTTTAACCACAATGAGGTCATTCCATGTTACCAACCCTAGCATCATAACTCAGATGATTCACTTCAGAAGTGAATCTGAAATAAAACTCTAATGAAGAGACATCCTTTTCCTTTTTTTTCTTCCACTTTTCTTCTAAGAAATTATCAGAATAACTTCCAATTTGCTTAGTGCTTTCCTCTGAGATAGGAAGATAGAACTAACAGGTCATGCTCATAGAACCATAGAATCAACAGGTTGGAAGAGACCCATCGGATCATTGAGTCCAACCATTTCTATCAAACACTAAACCATGTCCCTCAGCACCTCATCCACCCATCCCTTAAACCCCTCCAGTGAAGGTGAATCAACCCCCTCCCTGGGCAGCCTCTTCCAGTGCCCAATGATCCTTTCTGTGAAATATTTTTTCCTAATGTCCAACCTGAACCTCCCGGGCAGAGCTTGAGGCCATTCCCTCTTGTCCTATCCCTTCTCCCTTGGGAGAAGAGCCCAGCTCCCTCCTCTCCACAACCTCCTTTCAGGTAGTTGGAGAGAGCAATGAAGTCTCCCCTCAGCCTCCTTTTCTCCAGGGTAAACAACCCCAGTTGTCTCAACTGCTCCTCTTGTTCTCCAGACCTTTCACCAGCTTTGTTACTCTTCTCTGGCCTCGCTCCAGAGCCTCAACATCCTTCTTGTGGTGAGGGGCCCACAACTGAACACAGGATTCAAGGAGCAGTCTCACCAGTGCTGAGTACAGAGGGAGAAGAACCTCCCTGGCCCTGCTGGTCACACCATTTCTGATCCAAGCCAGGATGCCATTGGCCTTCTTGCCCACCTGGGTACACTGCCAGTTATAAATATTGGGCAATTGAATGAAAATTCTGGAGACCAGCTCAATGTATTGGGCTTTAAATTCCCCAAAAGAAAATATTTTGAACAGTCTTGCTACTTGGTTCTGTATTATCTACAACCTGTAAACAAGTTTGAAGACACGATACCACGATGAATGAAACAAATGTTGTCGCTTTGAAGAAATTTTAAGTCACCTCCTAAAGAACTATGTCTGTAAAACTACTTCATCATACTTCTATGCAGTAGTTATAGGATACTGATTAGGCAACGTATCTGTCCAGGTTAATTTAGCAGGAAGTTGCCTCAACCATACATTTACTTATAGTGAGTCAGTCATCTGCGCTTTTAAGATTCTATTTATGCAACAGGGTAACTCTATAACCTTTTTCCTGTCACTGGGATTTTCCTAATTTATTTGTGTAGCTGCCAACATCAAAGATTACTCCTGAAATAAAAGATCATCCTATTTCATAGCAGAAAGAATTAAAACATCAAAGTTTGCTAGTAGTTCCGTAAATTTGTATGTTAATTTTTAGTGCCTGACAGAAATACCTCACTAGGTCAGGATTTTTAAGTTTTTGAAGAAAGGAACAGTTTACCTAGCAGAAATATAAAATAATTAGTGCTTTCATAATTAATCCAGTAGGTAAATGTTTTAACCAAATAAGTTTATGTGAACCTATGCCAAGCAACTTGATATGCTCAAAAAGTGCTTGTTTAGTTATAAACTAAGGAAAAATATGAAATTCTGAGTATACTTTTGATCTGAAAAATATATTCTTTATAACGTAACAGGGGCCTCAGTTTATCCTTGAAGAAAGTTCAAGACATAACACTGAGACAGTCTTCTCATATGGTTTTGTTTAAGGTTTATCAGGTGTTTTTTTAAAAAAAGCCTAAATAAATGAACCCTCCCATATTTCCTTTAATATAAAGACATCTAGCATATTAAAGCATCTATGATTCTATGATTCAACAGTGTGCCCAGGTGGCCAAGAAGGCCAATGGTATCCTGGCTTGGATCAGAAATGGTGTGACCAGCAGGGCCAGGGAGGTGATTCTCCTTCTGTACTCAGCACTGGTGAGGCTGTTCCTTAAATACTGTATGCATTTGTGGGCCCCTCACCACAAGAAGGATATTGAGGCACTGGAGCGAGTCCAGAGAGGAGCAACGAAGCTGGTGAAGGGGCTGGAGAACAGACCTTATGAGGAATGGATGAGAGAGCTGGGGGTGTTTAACCTAGAGAAGAGGAGGCTGAGGGGAGACCTCATTGCTCTCTCCAACTGCCTGAAAGGAGGTTGTGGAGAGGAGGGAGCTGGGCTCTTCTCCCAAGGGACAGGGGACAGGACAAGAGGGAATGGCCTCAAGCTCTGCCAGGGGAGATTTAGGTTAGAGATTAAGAGGAAGTTTTTCACGGAAAGGGTCATTGGGCATTGGAATAGGCTGCCCAGGGAGGTGGTTGATTCCCCTTCCCTGGAGACGTTTAAGGGATGGGTGGATGAGGTCCTGAGAGACATGGTTTAGTGTTTGATAGGAATTGTTCGACTTGATGATCCGGTGGGTTTCTTCCAACCTGGTGATTCTATGATTCTATGATTTTATGGTCTTTCTCCATTGTGTCACAGAATGAGAACTCAACCCTAGTTCCAACAGATATAGTATGGTGTAACCTGCTTCATGAGGTTTTGCCCTGCTGTTATTTCAGGGCCATTTGAGTCTAAGAGGGACACCTCCCAGTGGATCAGGCTGCCCAAAGCCCATCCAACCTGGCCTTGAACACCTCCAGGGATGAAGCAGCCGCAGCTTCCCTGGGCAACCTGGGCCAATGTCTCACCACCCTCATCGTAAAGAAATTCCGCCTTATATCTAGTCTAAATCTGCCCTTCCCCAGTTTATACCCATTGCCCCTCGTCATGTCACTCCAAAGTTTCATAAACAGTCCCTCCCCAGCTTTCTTGCAGACCCTTCAGGTCTTCTTGGAGCCTTCACTTCTCCAGGTTGAACAACCCCAACTCTCTCAGCCTCTCATTTGCCTGAAACAAATGATCAGCTGCAACTTTCTTTACTTTAAAAAGTTTTGTGGAACTTCTTATTTTCATTCAATATTACAAGCCAGTTCTAAACTCATTAAAGCCATTCAGAAACCACCACAATCAGGGTTTGGAACAGGTCAAGCCCAGTTTTGTGTGTACCACTGATAGTATCTCTGTTGGAATATGCAAATTGTGTTTTGGATTGTGAAGATTTGTCTTTACTTTGTGCTCTCACTATTTTGAGCAAGTGCTAATGTTCATCATAAAAATCTTCCTGGGGTTTGTTTGGAAACCTCGAGTAGGTACAATGCTATAGGCAATGCGTTTTGTATTAATATTAACATTTCTTATGATTTCTTTACTATTTATCTTGAAATAGACCTTTCAGTATTAAAAAGGTATGAACAGACTTCTCCTCCTTTGAAATTTGAGTGTCATTTTTGAAGAATGCTTCTGGGCCACTGTGTTTATTTCCTGACATTATTGTGGCTCTGCGTGAATTACAATTTAGACTTGAAATGTAACAACCAGTCATCATTACTCCATTTCCCCCATTCTGCCTCAGCGGAAACACAGTATTAATTTGGATAAATTTAAAAATCATGTAGCATAGAATCATAGAACAACTAGGTTGGAAGAGACACATCAGATAATTGAGTCCAACCATTCCTATCAAACACTAAACCATGTCCCTCAAGACCTCATCCACCCGTGCCTTAAACACCTCCAGGGAAGGGGAATCAACCACCACTCTGCCAGTGCCCTATGACACTTTCTGTGAAAAACTTCCTCCTAATCTCTAACCTAAATCTCTCCTGGCGGAGCTCGAGGCCATTCCCTCTTGCCCTGTCCCCTGTCACTTGGGAGAAGAACCCAGCTCCCTCCTCTCTACAACCTCCCCTCAGGTAGTTATAGAGAGCAATGAGGTCTCCTCTCAGCCTCCTCTTCTCCAGAAATTTACAAATAGGTCAAATTATGTAGGATTTAAATAATCTGGTCATTACAATTAAAAAAAAACCCTAACACATCGTGGCTAGTTATCATATTAACTAGCATAGCTGAATAATCACCCTATGCAAGATTGTTTATGTCATTTAGGCAGGTGTTTTTTATGGAGATGCGGCACTACCTGAGTCCCATTGTCTGCTGAGAGCAGTTCACGAAGAGAATTGCAGCTTCTCCTGAGGGACATGGTTTAGTGTTTGATAGGAATGGTTGGACTCGATGATCCAATGGGTCTCTTCCAACCTGGTTGTTCTATGATTCTATGATTCTAGGCAGGTAGAATCATAACTATAATTTTAGCTGGCACTAAAAAGAGAAGGTATGTGAAGCCTCTGAGCATTGCAATCTTTCACTGTCAAAGAGGATCTTCTAAAAAAACACTGTTATTTTTGTAGGGGAGCAAGGAAGTGGAATACACCAGGAGGTTGGGGTTTTCTTTCTTTTCCTTTTTATATAAGATATTTTCTCTGCTTCTGCTTTTGCTGATAGTACTTCATCATCTAGGAGGCATAACAACATTTTTCTCATTCCTATCAAATGTTTGGAAGCTTAATGATGAGCATAGTCTTAGTGACAAGAATTTCAGACTAAAACTGCAGATTTACAGAAGGGCAATGAAGCTGGGGAAGTGGCTGGAGAACAGGTCTTATGAGGAATGGCTGAGAGAGTTGGGGGTGTTTATCCTGGAGAAGAGGAGGCTGAGAGGAGACCTCATTGCTCTCTATACCTGAAAGGAGGTTATAGAGCAGAGGGAACTGGGCTATTTTCCCAAGTGACAGGGGACAGGATGAGAGGGAATGGCCTCAAGCTCTGCCAGGGGAGATTTAGGCTGGACATTAGGAAAAAGTTTTTCACAGAAAGGGTCATTGGGCACTGGCAGAGGCTGCCCAGGGAGGTGGTTGAGTCACCTTCCCTGGAGATGTTTAAGGGATGAGTGGACAATGTACTGAGGGACATGGTTTAGTGTTTGATAGGAACAGTAGGACTCAATGATCTGGTGGGTCTCTTCCATCCTGGTTATTGTATGATTCTATGATTTTAAGTCTATTTTATTTCATAGATTTAGAACTAGTTAAAACCTTGTAAAAGCGGTGACCTTACTAAAAACCTTTTCTGTTTTTCTCTACTTACAGCCTGATCTCCGGTGTAGCAAAAATATATATTCTTGTGTGTAAGAAGATTTGCAGGGAGTTTACTTTTCCCTTTAGGTACACAGAGGCTCAAGTAAACAGCCTCTGTAATATCTGACCTTCTGCGAACAGATTCCCCAGCGTGCCCTGAATAAACCAAAAGATCTGACCTCCTTGTATTTAGATCCCTGAAAGTGCAGGGATATGCTGTGAGTCAATCAAGACCAAAATATTGAAATTAATCCTGATGATTTTAAAATGAAATAGAAGAAATAAAATCCACGGCTTTCCCTACACTTTCAGAATTCATAATGTGTTTCAGAAAGGTCTGCTGGAAAATCGATTTTTCAATGCAGAAAGCAGTAACTGCAATATAGTCTCAAAGCACATATTTCACTTGCCCATCGCTTTCCTAAACTTCAGACTAGACCTAATCTCTTCCCACATCCTTGTTCTTTCTTTTAAAACATAAATTAACCAATTCTTAGAAAACAGTGAAAAAGGAGTGTCAAACATATTTCTCTCACATTAATAACTAAAGAAAAACAAGCAAACAAGCAAAACAGTTACTTTTTTTTTTTTTTTTTCAACAGAACCACTGCTGCTGCTGCTGGTATCAAGTGCTAAAACTTGGCATGGAAAGACCTCTTGCTGTGGAAAATTGCCTCTGCATGCTCTGGTAAACATTTGCTTTGAGTTGACCAAGTTGTGAGAGTTCGCAAATCACAAACTGGGTATGTACAGTAGGTTTACTTTGTACTTTTTTGCTAAGTCTCTAATGTATGAAGGTTATCTCCTGTGCTAGATAATGAAATTTCTTCTGCAGGTGCACAGATCCAAGGAAAAGCTTTAGCAAGTTCTGCTGTTGGTAGCATCCATCAAAGAAAATCCATTTTCTGCAATGCAGACTGTGAGGTCTGCAGCAACGGAGTCAAAAATCTCTTTTTTCTCTTCTTCCCAGGAAGCCTCAAAACTTGCAGAGCTGTTGTTCTTCTTCCCTCCTCTCCTGTGTGATTTGGGAGTCCCGTGGATCAAAACAGTTCTTGTAGCCCTTTACTCAGTGGGAATTGTTCTGTGCTTATGGTATGGGGTCCTTGCTGAAGATGCCTCCTGGCTTGACTGGCTGCAAGGATCACAGAATCATAGAACAACCAGGTCAGAAGAGACCCATAGGATCATCGAGTCCAACCATTCCTATCAAACACTAAACCATGTCCCTCAGGACCTCATCCATGTCTCTCAGGACGTCATTGTGGATGCCCACACAAGCCAAGGCTGAGCACCTATTTCAGATAAATAGAGTGAATCTCGGTATTCTTCCTCTGCTACGTTAAGAAAATCACCTGAAGTCTCTGCCTAAGCAGAGGTGTCCTTCAAAGTTACTTGTATTCTCTGACATCAGATGTAGTCCTGAGACAACAGGACACGTGGAAATAGCAGGAGGATGTTCAAAAGCTGGTTAGGTTGGATAATCATAGAATCATAGAAACATAGAACAACCAGGTTGGAAGAGATCGGATCATCGAGTCCAACCATTCCTATCAAACACTAAACCAAGCTCCCAATCCTGTACATAGACATGTTTTAACGCACATCATAGGTGCTCTTGAAACTTAAAGAAAAGGCAGACAGACTTAGGAGGAAAAGTCTTGGCAGCCAGAACTTTCAATAAGCTCTTAATTGACTTAGGATAAGAAGTCCATTAATAGTGATAGGCTTATGCATTTCTGGAAATTACACACGTGGCAATTTTCCTAAGGTTAAAGAGAAGGGGGGAAAAAAAAAAGTGTGGTCAAGCCTTGTAATAGACATTAAAATGAGAATTCAACCGGAAAACTATATATACAGTTTACATATTATTCAAAAAATCTTTGTGAGCAATCCGGCTGCCCTCAATGGCACATTAGCTAAAGGATTGCTGTCCTTATCTCCTTTTCTTTTGCCCACATGATCTATAAAAGTCACAAGGATCTTGCACAAAAGCTACTTCAAGACTATTTGCAGATAATCCTTCGACATAAACTCAGCTGGGTTTATGGCAGCTTTGTACACCTGGGAGTGTGAATAGAAAAAGCAGCCCTCATATTCCTGACCTGTAATCCAGTCCTTAGCAAACAAAGATGACTGCCTGACAGCTACTAATGTGGCTGGAGCTCTTTGCAATTCTTTTTTTTTTCCTGCTGGAAACCAAACCCACATTTGAGGCTACTGCTGCTTCTTCTAATTGCTTCTTCTATCTCAACACACAGAATAAATGCATTTATATGAATCAGTTATCAAACTGAAGTGATCGCAAGTACTAACCTTTCCAGGCATCTGTGCTGATGTTCTGAGAGCTGGATCTCAGAGGAAACCGTTAGCAAAATTAGCTCTAACACATTTAAGGCAAAGAGGAAACTCTTAAATCTTGGAGGCATCAACCCCCCCCTATGTAAAATACATCAGAAAGCTAACAACGTTCTCTTAACAGGTTAAGTAGCATCTGTATATTTTAAAACTCTAAAGACTACTGTAGCAGAATCTTTGATTAAATAAGAATATTATGATCTGGAACTAAAATTAAAAAATATTAGTGATTCAGAATCATAGAATCTTAGAATCATAGAACAACCAGGTTGGAAGAGACCCATCGGATCATCGAGTCCAACCATTCCTATCAAAGTACAGTAAGTTTAAGTTCAAGTACAGTAAGTTTAAGTTTAAGTACTGTTTAAGTACAGTATTATTTTTTCAAAGGTAACAAGTTCACATATTTCAATGTTCCATATAAAGAAATATTTTCATGTAGAGATGATAATGGTAAATAAATAGAGAAGCAAGAACAATAAACAAATCACCAAAATAACTAAAAAAGAGGAATTAAATAGCAACATTATTGTGAATTCATTTTAACTTCAGTGTCTTAGCCACAGGACGCCTTTATTCATGCTGGGTGGGTGCCAGGCAAAAGATTATTGCTCTTTGTCACTCTGGCTCACGCTCAGAGCTGGGGAGGCTCTAGTAATGTTCAGAATACTACAAGGTTTAAGGTAAGGAAAAAAGAAATTGGGTATGTGAGATCAGCACTGTGAAAAACCTGCATTTTTCCCTTTTGTAATGGTGATGCGGCAAGAGAAAGCATGAAATCCCCAGTGAATATGCCAAGAAGAGGAAAATAGAATGAATGAGGAAAGAAAGATGAGATGTAGTTGCTGCAGCTCTGGGACCAGACTGTGTCTGTGATCCCTTGAAAGCAAACAGGTTGGTAGGTACCCTCTGGGGAAAACAGGTAATGTAAATGACAAACAGCAGACTGAGAAGTGTAAATACTTTAAGAACGCTGAAATTATAAATTAATTCTTTTGCTGATACTTTGGACACAATTAGAAAATGACAGATATTTTTGAGATGATCTGTTTAAACTCAAGAACGCTTAAACACAAGGGAAAACACACCTATCAGAGAGTATATTAACACTTTTTTGTAGGTTTTTTTTTTTAAAATCATAGAATCATAGAACAACCAGGTTGGAGGGGACCCATCGGATCATCTAGTCCAACCATTCCCATCAAACACTAACCCATGTCCCTCAGCACCTCATCCACCCATCCCTTAAACACCACCAGGGAAGGTGAATCAACCACCTCCCTGGGCAGCCTCTGACAGTGACCATTGACCCTTTCTGTGAAAAACCTCCTCTTAATCTCTAGCCTAAATCTCCCCTGGTGGAGCTTGAGGCCATTCCCTCTTGTCCTGTCCCCTGTCACTTGGAGAAGAACCTAGCTCCCTCCTCTCTCCCTCCTCTCTACAACCTGCAGTAAATGCATTTACTATAATGAATATTCTTAGGACTGCAACAGATGCATCAGTCATTGAATTTAATTCTTCTCTGTCATAGTTGATACAGTAAATAGAATGACACAGGTAGTTTAAAACTTTAAATCAGAACATGACAGGAAGCTTGAAAGAAATGCACAAGCACTATTTCCCAGTTCCTTTCAAAGTTTTTGGCTGTTCTCTACCTTCTCTGTCCACCAGTTTGTTCTAATTCCATCTTGGTCCTTTCATCAAGTTAAAGGACTAGAAACACTGAGTAGTAAAATACAAGTGCTGCTTCATTCAAATGTGTATTATAGACCAAGAAGAGAAGAAACAGAGTGAAGGTTTATAATCCATGATTTACAAGTTGTCAAGCTATGCAATTTCATGCCACCTTTTACTGTTATGTTCATTGGACGTACTAAGAGATTTAAATTTCAGCAAAAGAATTAAAAGTTTGAAAGCTCAAGGCATATTGGATATTCAAAGGTGAGTATGAGCCAATCCAAATGTTTCATCTGATGATTTTGACTATGCTCATGGTTGTATGGTATCTCTTATTATTAAAAGAATTTTAATATCGAGTTATATTTATTTTTTACACGTAACAAAAATGTTATGTTCTATATTGATTAATTTGCTAAGGATCATGTATAAATAAGTAGGTTTGGGTGCTCAGGTTTTCTAATTTTAGAGCTGCTGAGGAGGTAGTGTTTGGATAGTGGTGTTCCCAGGGCTCAGTCCTGTTCAATGTCTTCATCAATGACCTGGATGAAGGCATCAAGTGCTCCCTTAGCAAGTTTGCAGATAGCACTAAGCTGGGTGGAAGTGTTGATCTGCTGGAGCGTAGGGAGGCTCCAAAGGGATCTGAACAGGCTGGATCCATGGGCTGAGACCAATGGGATGAGGTTTAACAAGGCCAAATGTCAGGTCCTGCACTTGGGGCACAACCCTGAGCAGCTACAGACTGGGAGAAACTGCCTGGAGGAGAAACTGGTTGGAAACCGCCTGGAGGAGAAACTGGTTGGAAACCACCTGGAGGAGAAGGATCTGGGGGTGTTGTTTGACAGCAACTGATCATGAGCCAGCAGCTTTCAGGTATGGTGACTCAATCAATTCCCTGCTAGCTAGATAATTACAGTGCTACATAACCCTTTCAGTGAACAAATTCTTCCTCATGTTCAAACCCCTGGCACAATTTGAGACCATTTCCTCTTGTCTTATCAGCTGGGAGAAAAGACCAACACCCACCTCTCTGCAACCCCCTTTCAGGTAGTTGTAAACAATGATAAGGTCTCTGCTCAGCCTCCTCTTCTCTAGCCTAAACAGCAGAGTTTTCCTCAATTGCTCCTTATGACACTTGTTCTCCAACCCCTTCACCAACTTCATTACTCTTCTCTTGACATGCTCCAGGATCTCAATGTCTTTATTGTTGCTAAAGGTATGAAACTCATGAGAAGTTTATATGTTTTTCTGGTGTTTGCAGGGACTCTTGGTGGTTGCTTTGAGATAGCTAAGGTAGGTTGGACAGATTATTTTAATCTCCCTTCTCTGACAGCAGGCAGAGCTGGTGGAAAACACAGGTCACAAATAGTTTCCTAGAGCCCCCTTTAGTCATTAAGCTGTTATTAATAAAAGAAAGTTCCTCTTATTAGTAGCAGGCAGTTGCTCACAAACATGTGCAATTGTTCACTCACACATTCTTCTGGAACACTTGCACACTTCACAGAATCATGGAATCATAGAATCATCAGGTTAGAAGAGACCCGTCAGATCATTGAGTCCAACTATTCCTATCAAACACTAAACCATGTCCCTCAGCACCTCGTCCACCCGTCCCTTAAACACCTCCAGGGAAGGGGAATCAACCACCTCCCTGGGCAGCCTCTGCCAGTGCCCAATGACCCTTTCTGTGAATTTTTTTTCTTCAAATTCCAGCTTCAAGGTCCCCTGGTGGAGCTTGAGGCCATTCCCTCTTGTCCTGTCCCCTGTCACTTGGGAGAAGATCCCAGCTCCTTCCTCTCCACAACCTCCTTTCAGGTAGTTATAGAGAGAAATGAGCACTTGCTTGTTCTGTGCTGGTATGTGGTAGCAAGGATAGCCCGAACCATTTGCTCAGAAGCAGAGTGAAGTTCTTCTGTAGCAGGTAGCAGAAAATAGCCTCAGTAATGCAAAATCACATCTCAGTTGTACCTCTCTTAAAAAAAAAATAGACAGAAATCTACACTTTTCTATTCATGTGTGCAGTGTATGCACGCACTATCATCTATTTATTATCAAGACAAGTGCCTGATCCCAGCTAGGTGTATGACAGTATCTTTCACAGTCAATATTACATAAATAGTATGCAAGATTTATGATCCAGCAACCATAGTCTAAACCAGCTGGCCCAAACTCATTTTTCCTCCAAAATCTAGGTAACTGTTAACAGTGCTTTTACTTGAATACTTTGAAAGGATTGTAGGGTGAATACAGGATCCTGAAGCACCAAGATTTTACCTCTGAGTCTTCTTCCTACTCGCTGATATGGACACAACCATTGTGCTGTGTCTAATCGCAT
Organism: Coccyzus lansbergi; assembly: GCA_033558105.1. Taxonomy (NCBI): domain Eukaryota; kingdom Metazoa; phylum Chordata; class Aves; order Cuculiformes; family Coccyzidae; genus Coccyzus; species Coccyzus lansbergi. Next base: position 1,467,677 of record JAUMJK010000508.1, read on the forward strand.
TCTCTCTTGCAAAATATTGAAGTTCTTAATGTGCTAACTGTGATTTATTTCCCGTCATTATCAAAGTTGGAATCCAAATCTAGGATATCCCAACATTACACTCTGGGCTGTATATTTAACAGCTGCTTTTAGAGATTTGGAAAGCAAACAAATATGAGGTGATTCCAAGACTAACCCAGAAGCAGGGTGTAATTATTTCCTTGGCATAAATAAACCCATGCAAAACTTGCAGCACAGGTCCGAAATTTCTTGAGTACATTTTCACGGAGAATTTATGATTCTGATATTTCTTTTTCATGGGTTTCAGCCTGAGCTCACTAACTTACTTGTTATGGGATTATCTTCCCTCTTTCTATTATTAGGTTTTAAATTTCTTTAATTTGATTTAATTACATTTAGATTGTTCTCCTAAAGGCATTTTTCTTTTTCCTCTGCATGTTTTGTTTCTGTCTTCATGAACTCCTGTGATCCTTGAGTTTGAATATATGTGGCCAGTGCTATACAACTTGCCTAAGCCACATTTTAGTGATTCACGGAGAATTTAGTAGTTGATGCAGAGATGGAGAGAATGTAATTTCTAAGTTGGAGCAGTTCTTTCTAGAACAGGCATTTTGAAGGAGTTAAATGAATTTATCTTTTTCTCTGACACTGACTGAGCAACTTGGGGGATCATCTCGTAGGTCTAGCAAGAGTTTTGCCTAAAATTAGCTGTGAGATACCCAACCCTGAAAGCTTCCAGAACAAATTTCGTAGAGGAGTACAGATGCTGATGCGTCTAAAATCATTCCTGGTGATCAGAACTTCCCGTGAGTGCAGCTGCTTCCATCTTTTTGCAGCCTGCTGGAGTTCTGGGCGGTGCCGCTTCCTTTCTGCAGAAAACTTACACGCTTTGCTTCTTTGTATGCTGTGTCAGGCTGAACATCTTAACAATCTTCCTCCCAGCAGTTCTATTTAAAGGCAAGACGCTGAAATGGTGCTTTATTCCACATCTACTGTATTAATTGTCTCTTGCTGAAAAGGCTAAGCTATCAGTATTTTGTGCATTTTGTGGAGTAAATGCCTGTGCGGGAGCCTGATTTGCCGTTCTGTGGCATATTCCTCTTTTTTTTTTTTTTTGTATTGCCAGAGCAGGCAATCCGAGCTGAGTGAATGGTCTAGCTTTTAATTCACTGTGGTACCATGAACTTAAATCAACCTCTTCTAATGCCTCTCTCTTAGTCTTGGGCTACTGAGGCCCCTTAATATCTCATCCATTAATATCTCATCTCTGGCACAGGTAGATGAGGTCCTAAGGGACATGGTTTAGCATTTGATAGTAATGGTTGGACTCGATCCGATTGGTCTCTTCCAACCTGGTTGTTCTATGAGTCTATGATTCTATGATCCCTAAAGATTCATCAGAACTGGAAGTCTGACTCAAGAACGCAAAAACCTTTTCTAAATATTTCAAATGCTTCTTGCATTTTCCTACTATATGAAATTAAAGTGGGATCTTTCAAAAGCTTTATTCTTCTTAGGAATGCAATGACCTGCAAACTTCTGTGGCACAGTCTGATAACTTGTTCTTGCCGACTTAATTGAAGGTAGCTGAACGTCTCAGCTAGCAATTTATTTTAAATATCTATTTATGCTATTGCTTTTTGTGACTCCTCTCACCTTTATGAAGAGCTCAATGGTTTTTTTTTTAATTCAGGGCTTCATTTCCAGAACTGCATTTGAATATTAAATTGCTTACACGTCGTAATTGCTTTTTTTCTTTTGTACCAGCATTTCAAGATGCCTTCTTCTGTTTCTGCCCTTTCCACTTTTGATATAACATCAGAGTTAGTGATGGGTTTTTTGAGGTGTTTGTGAATGGAAAAGGGTGATAATGTACAAACAGTTAAGTTACCAACATGGGTAACAAGCTCGGACCCTGTCTTTGCTTATTACATCTTGTGTAGCCAGGAAACTAATTTTAAGAGGCCATTTGAACACTTTGACTGTATATCACCTCCTCAGGTCTCTGGGGCTACTGAAGCTTACTTTCAAAACCCCATTATACTTATTTTCTATGCACTATTAAACAAAACTACCGATTGTTATATATCTATGCATTATAAACACTTGAGGGATGATTTCTTCAGCACAATGAAATGAAAATACTTTAATTTAGGATAACACAGTAGCTCTATGCTTTAAGCAGCTCCAAAAATATTAAGACATTTTATTTTACTCCAGAGGGACAATGTTCTGAGCTCACTAATGGTCTTATATTCCTTTTCCAGAAAATTAAAGTTATAAGTATTGGTAAGCCTATTGCTAGTTTTGTTATTGCTTTATGTTTGTGTTGGAAGTAATTCATTGGCTAAAGTACCATTAAATCTTATCTTTAAGTATCTGAGCTTGATATGTGGGATATGTACTTACAATGCTATAAAATAACTTCTCTGCAGAATTACTGTACTTTACCTTTTTAACTGTAGAGCTGCGTTCCTTGGGTTTCTAATCAACATATATAGATTTTAAAATAAATCAGCAGAATGCTCTCAAGACGTATTTCAAGTTTTCTTACATTTAATTATTGACTGTGTGTATTACAGTCGTTCAGATGATGTCTGATATTTGCAGTACTTCTGACAATAGTCTTTATAGACCCTCTGGCTGCATCTGTACTAGCAAATTAAATGTACCAAGTACCGTTCCCTGGCACTGAGGCTGTTAGCAAGCAAGAATTAAAAGTTTATCCTCAGTCCTGGGAGGGAGTTGAGGAAGGCACACTTCTTCCAAATACTGAGGGGCGTTGTTTAGAGATTGGTAGGAATGGTTGGACTCGATGATCTCGATGGTCTCTTCCAACCTGGTTATTCTACGATTCTATGAAAAAAATTAATAATAATAACAATGATAATAATAACAATGATAATAATAATAATAATATGAAGAAGAAGAAGAATCACAGAACAACCAGGTTGGAAGGGACCCATCGGATCTTCTAGTCCAACCATTCCTATCTAACACTAAACCAAGTCCCTCAGCACCTCATCCACCTGTGCCTTAAACACCACCAGGGAAGGTGACTCAACCACCTCCCTAGGCAGCCTATTCCAATGCCCAATGACCCTTTCTGTGAAAAACCTCCTCCTAATCTCCAGCCTAAATCTCCCCTGGTGGAGCGTGAGGCCATTCCCTCTCATCCTGTCCCCTGTCACCAGGGAGAAGAGCCCAGCTCCCTCCTCTCTACAACCTCCTTTCAGGTACTTGTAGAGAGTAATGAGGTCTCCTCTCAACCTCCTCTTCTCCAGGATAAACAACCCCAGCTCTCTCAGTCGCTCCTCATAGGGTCTGTTCTCCAGCCCCTTCACCAGCCTCGTCGCTCTTCTCTGGACTTGCTCCAGAGCCTCAACATCCTTCTTGTGGTGAGGGGCCCAGAACTGGACACAGTATTCAAGGAGTGGCCTCACCAGTGCTGAGTACAGAGGGAGAATCACCTCCCTGGACCTGCTGGTGGTGAAGAAGAAGAAGAAGAAGAAGAAGAAGAAGAAGAAGAAGAAGAAGAAGAACAAGAACAAGAACAAGAACAAAGTAATGTAATGTAATATATAGAAATATATTAGAATGCACCCTCACCCCCTTGACGACTCTCCATCACCACAAATGGTGCAGAGCAGACATCAGGGAATGGGTCCATGGCTAGGAGGGAGCTGAGATCAGGGACCGGATTCAGAAACACACTGATCTGTGATCAGCAACAACCAGGGAGATGAGGCCCTCACTGGACATCAACCATCACAGAAGAGGGCGAAGATCATCATGGTCTCTCAATTTTATACCTTAAATAATTTTATTTACGTGTAAGGGATAGAATGCTCTGTTGGTCATTTTGGGGTCACCTGCCTTGTCCATCCCTCCTTGCAAGTGTGTCCCTTTCTCCCTAAAGCCTTGGTTGCTTTAGAGATAAGTAAAAGTATTGGCCTTTCCAGGTACCAGTGCCCTGTGTGATCACTTCTAGCGAAAAACACTGTCTGAAAAGGATGCAGTTATATATCAGAGAATGAAGCTACTTAAAGCAACTGAATTAGTCACAAAACTGACTCTAACCTAGCTTAAACCACAACACCCCTGCATCTGAATGAATCTCTAAAAAGCAGTCATGAATGTTACTATGAAATAGAGTATTTTCTAGTGACATAAACAGCCTCTACTTATGAAATCAAAAATGTGATGCTCTCACAGTATAATTCTTATTCCTGATGTCACCTCACCATTATTAGCGACCGTGATTTCAGAAAGTAGGAGAAAGTGCTGAGGAAAACCTGTGGGAACTACTCATATAGCTCACATTACAACTTATTTTACTAATTCCAGCACACCGTCCCAGATACACTGTCTGTGTAACAGCTGAGGTCAGCTTATTCTTAAAAGGCCGTGTGCAGCACAAAAGCATTTGTACTTTTAATCATAGAATCATAGAATCATCAGGTTGGAAGAGACACATTGGATCATCGAGTCCAACCATTCCTATCAAACACTAAACCATGTCCCTCAGCACCTTGTCCACCCGTCCCTTAAACACCTCCAGGGAAGGTGATTCAAGCACCTCCCTGCGTAGCCTGTTCCAGTGCCCAATGACCCTTTCTGTGAATTTTTTTTTTCTTAATGTCCAGCCTACATCTCCCCTGGCGGAGTTTGAGACCATTCCCTCTTATCCTGTCCCCTGTCACTTGGGAGAAGAGCCCAGATCCCTCCTCTCCACAACCTCCTTTCGGGTAGTTGTAGAGAGCAATAAGGTCTCCTCTCAGCCTCCTCTTCTCTAAGCTAAACACCCCCAGCTCTCTCAGCTGCTCCTCATAAGGTCTGTTCTCCAGCCCCTTTACCAGCTTCGTGGCTCTTCTCTGGACTTGTTCCAGAGCCTCAACATCCTTCTTGTGCTGAGGGGCCCAGAACTGAACACAGGATTCAAGGAGCGGCCTCACCAGTGCAGAGTCCAGAGGGAGAATCACCTCCCTGGACCTGCTGGTCACACCATTTCTGATACAAACCAGAATGCCATTAGATTCACCCTTTACAACTAAAAAAATTAAGCAACTAAAAAATTGCAACTAAAAATAATTTAGATTCACCCTTTGCAACTAAAGTTAAGTAGCATTTTCTCCTGGAAGACCGGCTGTATAATAACCTGTAGGATAAGTCTGAAACTAATCACTGCATGGAGCTTCTAACTGCAAGGAGTCCTAGAGGAATGATTCTAAATAGTCCTTTTGGGGACTGCTTCTCTCTAATGGACAAGACACGTGGCAGGATTAAAGCTCTGCTGTGGTACTGTCAGTCCAATACTTACAACACCAGATTTGAAATATGTGTTATTTATAATATATATTATGTACACATGTATTTCAAATATATTTGATATGTGTACTTGTAATATATATATAAACACACAGTCGTGTGCCCAGGTGGCCAAGAAGGCCAATGGCATCTTGAATTGGATCAGAAATGGTGTGACCAGCAGGTCCAGGGAGGTTCTTCTCTCTCTGTACTCAGCACTGGTGAGGCCGCTCCTTGAATCCTGTGTTCAGTTCTGGTCCCCTCAGCACAAGAAGGATGTTGAGGCTCTGGAGTGTGTCCAGAGAAGAGCAATGAAGCTGGTGAAGGGGCTGGAGAACAGGCCTTATGAGGAATGGTTGAGAGAGCTGGGGGTGTTTATCCTGGAGAAGAGGAGGCTGAGAGGAGACCTCATTGCTCTCTACAACTACCTGAAAGGAGGTTGTAGAGAGGAGGGATCTGGGCTCTTCTCCCAAGTGACAGGGGACAGGACAAGAGGGAATGGCCTCAAGCTCCACCATGGGAGTTTTAGGCTAGAGATTAGAAGGAAGTTTTTCATGGAAAGGGTCATTGGGCATTGGAATAGGCTGCCCAGGGAGGTGGTTGATTCACCTTCCCTGGTGGTGTTTAAGGGACGGGTAGATGAGGTGCTGAGGGACATGGTTTGATGTTTGCTAGGAATGGTTGGACTCGATGATCCGATGGGTCTCTTCCAACCTGGTTGTTCTATGATTCTATGATTCTATATATATGTATTTCAAATCCATATTTGAATATATTCCAAATACACATATATAAACTTACATATACATGTGTACATTTTTATATCTCTCACGTATCAACATTTATTTATTCAACTTCTTGTCTAATAGGTGTGTATTTCTTAAACAGACACAACAGCTGGTCTCTCGAGAAGAGAAGCTCTGTGATTAATGCTATTTATAAAGAAATCTTAAACCGCAGCTCCTTTCAGTGAATGCCCTTGGCTAATTTTGCAAGCATCTCTGTGTTCAGTAATGGGATTTTCTTTAAAAGAGCAATATGAAAGCAGCAATTTTTCAAACTATAGAGCTCGCAGCTGAACACTTTAAATCTGAAGCAGCAACTCAGAAATATGGGTGTAAGGAGATTCCTACCTACTGCTAGTCCTCTAAAATTAAAGCACACATGGAACAGCCATGACCGGTTATTTTAAGCAGCAGAAGTACAAAAAAGCAGCAAATATGTTGAAAGAAATATGAAAACCTCTCAATAGAAGCTGAGAAAAAACTCTTTATTCCTGATGGGTGATTTGTAATCTTTCTTCCTCCAGGTCTGAGGCCTGATGTCTTCTCCTCTTGTTCCACATACTGCTTCCTCGCTGCTCCCACGCTAGTTCATGTACTTTGCTTCTTCATTTCTCTGTCTGTAGACCACTGCCACTGCCATCCTCTACCTACCTGCACTGCTATTCACATCACTGTTGTATGTAGAGATGCTCCATTAGATTCAGTTTGGTAGCATGAAAAAACACGTTTTCATGGGTTAGCTAAATTTTTCTTGTTTTTTTTTTAATATTATTTTCCCAGTTTTCTGCAAAATAATAAACCAAACACTACGTGATGTAAAACTTCGTTTCAACTTCTTCAGCTGTTGTAAGACTGACATCTTCCTGTTCTCTAAAAGCAAGTTTTACAACTAGATTTGGTAACCATTTTAAAATAAAGCCTGATTTTATTCTAGTCAACTATAGTATAATATATAATATATATACACTTATACTATACACTATATACTATATATATATATACACTATATATATAAAATATATACTATATTTTATATATAGTGTGTATAGATATAGTATATTATATATATAGTATATATATACTATATATAGTATGTATTATATATATAGCCCTGAAGTGATGCGGAGCAAATGGGGTGACTGGGGAGGGAATGGGGTGACTAGGGAGGTTGGAGTTGAACCCCAAAGCAGTGGGGACAGAATGGAATGGGGTGACTATGGTTGGACTCGATGATCCGGTGGGTCTCTTCCAGCCTGGCTGTTCTATGATTCTATGATTCTATATATATAAATGTATGCTGTACATGCCAAAACACTTTATTTTTGTTGGCAGTTTTTAGAGGTATGTACATAACTTCCTATCTTTAGGCTTATGGAATTCTCCTTTTCATCATGGCAACATAGGCACAATTACTAACGAACCATGGTTGCAACAAGGATTAGTTCACTACTTCACTGCTTTGTGAAGCAAAGTTGGAAGAGACCCACCAAATCATCAAGTCCAACCGTTCCTATCAAACACTAAACCATGTCCCTCAGCACCTCATCCACCCGTCCCTTAAACTCCTCCAGGGAAGGGGAATCAACCACCTCCCTGGGCAGCCTGTTTCACTGCTCAAAGAACCTTTCTGTGAAGAATTTCTTTCCTAATTTCAAGCCTAAACCTCCCCTGGAGGAGCCTGAGCCATTCCCTCTCGTCCTGTCCTCTGTCTCTTGGAAGAAGAGGCCAGCTCCCTCCTCTCCACAACCTCCTTTCAGGTAGTTGTAGAGAGCAATGAGGTCTCCCCTCAGCCTCCTCTTCTCCAGGCTGAACACCCCCAGCTCTCTCAGCCATTCCTCATAAGGCCTGCTCTCCATGCTTGTGTACCTATAAAAATGTAGAGGTCCATGTCAGTAATGTACAAAACTAGCTGAAAATTTATTCAAAGCTGGAGCGGTCAGCAAGAAGAAAAGGGAGAATTTTCTACCAGAACCAGTAATTTAAACAAGACTGTTGACTGTCTTTCAATCTTATCTATCTTGGATCCAGTATAAGGTAAAATAAATTACATTGATAAAGTATAATGTCTCATACTTTTCTCAAATCATTGTGGTTTAGGCAGGAAAGGAGTTATCATAGAATCATAGAATCATAGGACAACCAGGTTGGAAGAAACCCATCGGATCATCAAGTCCAACCATAAGAACTTATATCCCTGCAGGATGGAAATCTGTGAGCTAGATCTTCCTGGGAGAGCATTGAAAGCAAGACTTTTTTTTTTTTTTTTTTTTTCTTCTTTTGCCCCATGTTTTTCAGATTTTCATAAAATAGAATTGAACATTTCTGAGTCTTTGATGAGAATAAATATATAGCTGAAATCTTGAGTTCCCCTGTGTTCATCTCAGTGGTGGGCTAACTCTGAAAACAAATGGTGACAGATTCACGCCCAGTATTGTTTGATTGTTTGCAGTTTGTATTGTTTGATGTACGAGGTTTGATTTAATAAAAACTGCATAATTACTAAATAGTGAGAATTATTTTAAAGCATATTTCAAGCTGATGAAATGGAACATACAAATCTATTTTAAAAAACTGCCATTTAATATTGAGAACTCTTGTCTAAAGATTGATAAGATTGTATTTCTATTATATTTGGGTATAATAGTTTCATAATACGTGAAATTAGTTAGGTCATGATAGCTGGAACTGGTAGTGGTTGTGAACAGTCAAAAGGAGGAAGAAATAGAATCATAGAATCACCAGGTTGGAAGAGACCCACCGGATCATCGAGTCCAACCATTCCTATCAAACACTAAATCATCTCTCTTAACTCCTCGTCCACCTGCCCCTTAAACCCCTCTAGGGAAGGTGAATCAACCACCTCCCTGGGTAGCCTCTGCCAGTGCCCAGTGAACCTTTGTGTGAAAATTTTTTTCCTAACGTCTAGCCTAAATCTCCCCTGGAGGAGCTTGAGGCCATTCCCTCTTGTCCTGTCCCCTGTCACTTAGGAGAATAGCCGAGCTCCCTCCTCTCTACAACCTCCTTTCAGGCAGTGCTAATGGGCCATCTACCCCAGAACAAAAGCAAACACAGAGGAACTAAAGCGTCTGCTTGAAAAATTTACACTTTCCAGGGCCATTCAGCTGAACATTAGTGAGCTGCCACTGGGAAGTACATCTTCATGCAGCTATTTCCTTAAGAGAAAGTTGGAATCATAGAAACATAAAATCATAGAATAGTCTGGGTTGGAAGGGACCTTAAAGATCATCTAGTTCCAAACCCTGTGACATGGGCAGGGACACCTCCCAGTGGATCAGGCTGCTCAAGGCCCCATCCAACCTGGCTTTGAACACCTTCAGGGATGGGGAAGTCACAGCTTCCCTGGGAAACCTCGGCCAGTCTGTCACCACTCTCATCATTAAGAAATTCCTCCTTACGTTCAGTCTTAATCTGCCCCTCTCCAGTTTATACACATTGCCTATTGTCCTGTCACTCTGAGCCTTTGTGAACAGTCCCTCCCCAGCTCTCCTGTAGCCTCTTCAGGTGCTGGAAGGTCACTGTAAGGTCTCTTCAGAGCCCTCTCTTCTCCAGGCTGAGCAAGCCCAACCCTCTCAGCCTGTCCTTGTATGAAAGGAATCCAGCTGTCTTTACCAGTCAATAAAGAAAATAACACTTCCACTTATTTTCATAGATTTTATCCAATACTATAGAAGACAAGCTTCCTACCTGAGATTACCTCTGCTCACAAACAAAATTTGTTAATAGTTATCTCTTAAGAGTTGTCAAATTGTTTGGTTTCATCTGCTAGATTTTATCCATGTTGATTTCTAGTGGATATTATTGCCCACGACTCATGTGAATTCATAATATTTATACTGTTATTTAAGTCACCACAAGTGGACAAGGTAATATTGTAATATTGTATTTTCAGTTGAGGTGTCAGATATTTCACGTTCTATCCAAAGTGATACTATGTCCCAGTGGAGATCTTCCTTTGTTTATCAGCAGTGCCAGTTTTTATAGTCCCGGTGCACATCAGAAATACATATAAAATTATACAAAAAAGCAGGAATAACTAATTAATTTAAAAAGAAGAAAATCTAAATATTTTCAGCACTGAAGCGATCTGCACAAGAGCCTAGGACAATGCTTCAGTGACTTTAATTTGCATAGCAGTTGGCAGTGCAACCTCCCCTCTTAACTAGAATTTTATTCACCGTGAAACTTTCATTCTTTTACATCCTAAAAGTGTTTGTATGAATTAAGTTACCGATGATTTGTTGATAAGCTCATATTAGTTGCTGATGGTAACTGCAACACAGTAAAAAAAAAGGACATGAATTTTATTACAGGGAGGGGAATTCTAAATCTGCCTTTTACCCCAAAATTAAATTTCTAAACAATCCAATTATGACTTGTTTAGGCTTGGCATTAAATATCCTGCCTTCTGCAACATGCTGCCAAAATGAGTGACAACTCCAGATCATTGGATTTAATTTAAAATCAAATTACAGGAGTGTAAAATCTGTGCTACCATCTATGCAAATATTATTATTCTTTATAAAGGGTATTTATAGTGAGGTCTGTACTAACTAAAATAATACAAATTGCCACTGATAGACTAACCAAGGTAAAAGTGCAAAGGTGAGGCCCTTATAGAATCATAGAATCATCAGGTTGGAAGAAACCCATCGGATCATCAAGTCCAACCATTCCTATCAAACACTAAACCATGTCCCTCAGGACCTCATCCACCCGTCCCTTAAACACCTCCAGGGAAGGTGAATCAACCACCTCCCTGGGCAGCCTTTTCCAATGCCCAATGACCCTCTGTGTGAAAAACTTCCTCCTAATCTCTAGCCTAAATCTCCCCTGGTGGAGCTTGAGGCCATTCCCTCTTGTCCTGTCCCCTGCCACTTGGGAGAAGAGCCCAGCTCCCTCCTCTCTACAACCTCCTTTCAGGTAGTTGCAGAGAGTAATGAGGTCTCCTCTCAGCCTTCTCTTCTCCAGGATAAACACCCCCAACTCTCTCAGACGCTCCTCACAAGGCCTGTTCTCCAGCCCCTTCACCAGCTTCGTGGCTTTTCTCTGGACTCACTCCAGAGCCTCAACATCCTTCTTGTGCTGAGGGGCCCACAACTGAACACAATATTCAAGAAGCGGCCTCACCAGTGCCGAGTACAGAGGGAGAATAACCTCCCTGGCCCTGCTGGTCACACCATTTCTGATCCAAGTCAGGATGCCATTGGCCTTCTTGGCCACCTGGGCACACTGCTAGTTCATGTTCAGTCGGCTGTAGACCAACACCCCCAGGTCCCTCTCCTCCAGGCAGCTTTCTAGACAGACTTCTCCCAGGCTGTAGCTCTGCATAGGGTTGTTGTGCCCCAAGTGCAGGACCTGGCATTTGGCCTTGTTAAACCTCATCCCATTGGACTCTGACCAGCAGTCCAGTCTGTTTAGGTCCCTTTGCAGAGCCTCCCTACCCTCCAGCAGATCAACACTTCAACCCAGCTTAGTGTCATCTGCAAACTTGCTAAGGCAGCACTCGATGCCTTCATCCAGGTCATTATAAAGATGTAACATTTCAATACATGATATAACATTTATATAGTTTCCAGAGTAGTCATTTTAGTTAAGACTGAACTGTCAGATTGCGTACCTTTTAAGAAAACTGACAGAATCACAGATCAGACTTACTGATGATAAAGGACAGAGAATGTTTCAAAGAATCATGCAGTAATTTACCTCCTGAGAACATCTAGCAAAGCCTCCTGCTTGATGAAGGTTAGCTAGAGCAGGTTGCTCAGGACTTTGTCCTGTTGGACTTTGAGTATCTCCAGAGTTGGAGATGCCACAAGATTTCTGGGCAGTCTGGGACAATGCTTAAGTATTCTGTGTGAAGGGAAAAATCTTCTTGCAACTTGTGTTCATTGCTCCCTGTTACATTCCAAGAAGTGCCTAGCACTCTGGTCTCTATCTCTCTATCAGGCAGATGAAGACCATGGTAAGACACCACCAATTGCATAGATATTTATTCATTTTTGTATTACAATAACTGTATTTCCCTTAGATTTTTATTTTCTATTTGTGAAGTAGCTCCTTTTCACAGAAAAAGTCATTGGCACTGGAACAGGCTGCCAAGGGAGGGGGTTGATTCACCTTCCCTGGAGGTGTTTAAGGGATGGGTGGACGAGGTGCTGAGGGACATGGTTTAGTAATTGCTAGGAATGTTTGGACTCAATCTGGTGAGTCTCTTCCAACCTGGTGATTCTATGATTCTATGATTCCTTGGCCTTTGTCAGAATACAAGTGTTTCAAGATACTATGGAATTTGCTGTTCAGATATCACTCTGCCTAAAAACCATCAATCTTTCACATTCCTTCTCAACAACCAAGCATTCTGGGATAGGGACCCGAGAACAGTAACTTTTCCCTTCAGTCCACTTGCATCCAACAAGATGAAAAGTAAGAAGTGGGCTGCTCTGGAAGACTGCATTTGAGAAGATATCGGACTGCAGAATAAGGGAGAAATACGGGAGACCTAGATACCACTTAAAAAGAAAAAGAGCAGTGTCACCGCACGAAACATAGCTATTAGTCAGCCAACCAGAGCCAGAAATTTCTCCTGGAGAGACCCTTTAGGAGGAAAGTTGCAATAATACTTTCTGAAGATGTATAGATGTAAAGACTTTGTTTAGATAAGGATATATGATAACCTTTGTTATAAAATACTATCACTTGGTTGCAACAGTGTGCTGGTAATAATTCTGTTAGCAAAATATTCTTCTATCTGGAAAAAAAAAAAGTGTACTTATATCTTGATAAAACCAACATTATATTCATTTTATGACAAGTTTATATGTCTCTGGGTTAAAAGGAATACTTATTAAAAATAAGAAAGCAAACGTAAATATACAGGAATATACACATGCATTTTGCTATGAAAATAATGTGGTATTTGAAATTTTGTTAGGAGTTCTAGGCGCACAGACAGAGTGTACCATAACTCTTGTCCTTTTTCACATATATTCAGGAGTGATGTTGCAACCAAGGCATTCCTTCCCCAGAAGAGAAGTTGCTACGGGCTTGCAGCAACTCTGTCAACTGGAGCCTGTTGCCAGTGTCTGAACATTCATTGATTTTAGCAGCTATTGATGTAGCCAAGGAAATCAAGGCTGTCAAAGCATCTAACTGAAGTGACTCAGATACAACGTCCACCACAGACGGACAAAAATCCCAATCCCACAATGCACTACAAAAAATAAAAAAAATGCCATTAAATTTCCATTACGCCCATCTTACCGGTAATAGGTATACTGCGGATGGATGAATGATTCATGAAAATGAGTAATTAATTATAAAGGAATGTCTCAAAATGCACTTAGCAGATGTCATCACAATTATTTAAGTGCCACTGCGAAGTGAGTAACATCAGCAATTTAATTACCCCATAGAAAAAACTTTCTATGTTAATCGAAGTACCTTCTGTGGAACTTTGTGGAGCTCGACTGCAGGGTTCTAAGCATATTCTTCCATTAACCTTTAGATGGATCCTTGCATAATGCTCCCAGATGCTATACGTAACACTAAGAAACCTGCATCTTGGAAATGTTTCCCAGAAGCATAGAGAAGATGGAAAGTTACTCAAGATTCACTCATTCTGAGTATTTGAAAAATACTTTGCTACTTTCAGTGTAGTACTTGTGCTTCCTAAATACAAGGAACTTGATGAAACAAACAGATCCTGCCTACTAATTTTACTACCTGTGTGATACTCTGTGTGATACTACCTGTCCAAGAGACAGGGGACAGGACTAGAGGGAATGGCCTCAAGCTCCGTCAGGGGAGATTTAGGTTAGAGATTAGGAGGAGGTTTTTCACGGAAAGGGTCATTGGGCATTGGAATAGGCTGCCCAGGGAGGTGGTTGATTCACCTTCCCTGGAGGTGTTTAAGGGATGGGTAGATGAGGTGCTGTGGGACATGGTTTAGTGTTTGATAGGAATGGTTGGACTCGATGATCCGATGGGTTTCTTCCAACCTGGTGTTTCTATGATTCTATATCCACTGACCAGGCATCATATCATGTACCAAGGCAGACATAAGGAAAGAGAGAGATGGTGTAGGGCTTTTACTGGATCTCAGTAACAAAGGGTCAACAATAAATGCCTTGATAAGACAACTGCTTTACTGAGTTGGAATCATAGAATCATAGAACAACCAGGTTGGAAGAGACCCATCAGATCATCAAGTCCAACCATTCCTATCAAACACTAAATCATGTCCCTCGGGACCTCGTCCACCCGACCCTTAAACACCTCCAGGGAAGGTGACTCCACAGTCTCCCTGGGTAGCCTCTGCCAGTGTCCAATGACCCTTTCTGTGATTATTTTTTTCCTAAACCTCCCCCTCCTGAACCTCCCCTGGTGGAGCTTGAGACCATTCCCTCTTGTCCTGTCCCCTGCCCCTTGGGAGAAGACCCCAGATCCCTCCTCTCTATAAACTGTTTTCAGGTAGTTGGAGAGAGCAATGAGGTCTCCCCTCAGCCTCTCTTTCTCCAGGCTAAACACCCCCAGCTCTCTCAGCCGTTAGTCACAGCCTGTAATAAGAAGAGGAGTATAAATAGTGAGTAAATCTTGGGTCCCTTCAGATGCTGGCCGTCCTGTGTCTGTGCAGCATCAGATGGAAGCCAGATGGATTTTGTCATGGAACACTGCAGATCCTCTCCATGCAGGGAGGTTCCTCCTTTTTACTGGTTTGAGCCATCATATTGTTTTCTCAGAAGAAATTAACTGTATCCATAAAAGATATTAACATGTAAACTTCTCTTAGGCAAAGGCAAAATAAGGTGGGGGCGTAATTGCTGTTGCCACGTGGGAGATGCCCACAGGCTCCTTTATTAAAAGGCAATTAAAAGGCTGAGGTTAATGTGCAGCCAGGGTATTTCTACAGCACAACAAAACCTCAAAGCATAGCACAGTTTGACTGCTCTATGAATCCTTGAATTCTATGTATACAAAAGTCTTCTAGTCAGGGTCACTATGGTCATCTAAATGGACTTTTTTTTTTGTGCAGTAACACCAGATGACAACCCTGGAGCTGTGGTCTGGTGTTGGCAGTGATATAATGTTGATCATTCCCTGTTCACTCAACAAAAGTTTAATTAAAGACTTTTTGGACTGTAGAGCAAATGGTGCATCAGCATTATTTTATGCTATCAAAGTGAACCTTTTGGTGAGACCAAACACCTAGTTATATAGGAATTTGATAGGAATGGTTGGACTCTATGATCCGGTAGGTCTCTTCCAACCTGGTTATTCTATGATTCTATGATTCCATACCTGAGCCTAATGTTTGGAGTCATAAAATAATGTCTAAATAAGATTCAGAATATTCCAGTGTGCTGAATATCCCAGTAAACTTCAAGTCCAATATCAACTTCCCTGCAAATGGTGAAAAAACGCACCTTCTTGAATATTTTGTTGCTAACACCGTGAAAGAAACACATGACTGCAGCAAACAGTAAAATTTGATTGAAATTTTAGGGCTGAGCAAGCCACAGCTTATTTCAAACTTTGTACTTTAATGTAATCTTGAAACAGTTCAGAAAGTTGTGATGTGGTTTCTTTCAACTGTTTTTCTGCAATATGTTATTTTTTTTTTGTTAACTCAGTCCATCATCAGGCTGTGCAGATAAAAAGTAAACATCTCTTTTTAATTACAACTCATGGTATTCTAGTGTCCCTCCCTAGATTGAGTCCACTTTGATGGATCTGCTTCTTGATTAATGACTTCATAGATTCAACAGGCTTGCTGTGAAATCAGTCTTTGTCACTACATCTAGATCCCCAGAGAGATTATTTGGTTCAATAATCATAGTTCTTGGTATTCAGCATTTTCTATTTCTGAATATTCAAATTCTGCTAGTCTCACAATGGTGTGCAGTGTTTTGTCATCTTCATTGAAGAAAATGGCCTCAGGCTCTGCCAGAGGAGATTTAGGCTAGACATTAGGAAAAAAATGTTCATGGAAAGGGTCATTGGGCACTGGCAGAGGCTACCCAGGGAGCTGGTTGACTCACCTTCCCTGGAGGTGTTTAAGGTGCGGGTGGATGAGTTGCTGAGGGACTTGGTTTAGTGTTTGATAGGAATGGTTGGACTTGATGATCTGGTGGGTCTCTTCCAACCTGGTTGTTCTATGGTTCTATAATTTTCATATGGACAAAAATGAAAGTCACTAATTGTTCAGGTGCCTTAACTCAGAACTGGATGTGCAAAACTGTTCATTCTCCTGTCTGCTGTTCCTGTTTGCATAAGTATTGTTGTTACCAACAAAGGGAAATATATATTGCATTGGTTCTGTTTGGTTTAGTCTTCAATTGCTTTTGTTAGATCTGACACCCTGCCCTGGAGGCGTGGTTGCATTTTTGATGCTATATTCTACAGACATAACCTGAAATTTGGCAGCATGAGTGAAGTTAATAAACTGTCAAGAGACAGTATTATGCTGAAGGTTGAAATCACACTTAGAGATAAAAGAGAACAATTTCTTTCTCTTTTAATATGAGAATTATATGTGACCATTATGAAAATAATTGATCAGCATTCACCACATTACATGGAAATAAAAGCTTACTTTTTTAATAGTGAACTTCAGCTTACTGAGGAGTGGAAAGCAAGAAGACAGTGTCAACTGGCATAAGAAATTCTGTTTAGCTTTGCCATCAAAACTTCTAGTAAAAAGGTTTTTCCTGAATTGCTGCATCTGAGTGAGTAAAAGTCCCTAATTTAATGTCAAAATGTGCACTAGAAGACTTAGCCTAGAGGCTGAACATGGTGAGAACACTGTATGTTAAATTTCTTTTTATTCAGTCAATTCATAAGATTAGTCAATGTCACAGATTAGATGACATGATGATATAGCTCTTTCTGACTTCCTTAAAGTAGTTCCTTCCTTTCTTTCTTACTTTAGCATTTGTTTATTCAGAAACAGACCACAAAGGCGATTACTCTCTACAGAGAGGTAGTGACTCTCTACAACTACCTGAAAGGATGTTGTAGAGAGGAGAGAGCTGGCCTCTTCTGCCAGGTGACAGGGGACAGGACAAGAGGGAATGGTTGCCCAGGGAGGTGGTTGATTCACCTTCCCTGGAGGGGCTTAAGGCACAGGTGGACAAGGTGCTGAGGGACATGGTTTAGTGTTTGATAGGAATGGTTGGACTTGGTGATCCGGTGGGTCTCTTCCAATCTGGTTGTTCTACGATTCTATGATGAAGGGACTGATGCACCTTTCCTGTAAGGAAAGGATGAAACAGCAGAGGCTGTTCAGCCTAGATAATAGAAAGCTCAGGGGAAACTCATCAAATATCTGAAGGGAGGGATCCAGGCTCTTTTCAGTAGTGCTCAGTGATAGGACCAGAGACAATAGGTACAAACCCGAAACACAGGGAGTGTCATCTGAATATCAGAAAACATTTTTTTTTAAATGGGGGGAGTGGTTGAACACCAGCACAGGTTGCACAGAAAAGCTGTGGAGTTTCTACCCTTGAGATACTCAAAAGCTGTCTGCATGTGGTCCTGGGCAGCTGGATGTAGGTGGCCCTGTTCAAGCAGGAGGGTTGGACAAGAGGTCCATTCCAACCACAATTATTCTGTGATTCTGTGTTTCAAAATGCTATATATCCACACTGAGACAAGCCTTCTTGATTAATAAATTCAAATGTTATTTTACTTCAAGATCTTTCTTGATCCTGTAGTAATTCCTCAAAGATTTGCAATAAAACTAATCACAGAAATAAGTTTTGTATGTAAAACTTCAAAGAGATGATAAAACTCACATGTTGAGTGACACGAGCTTTCCACTGATGGCAGCAACTCTAGCTCCAGAGTGATCACTACTGTCTTTTTTAATTATTCATTTGTCATTTGCTTTAACTGGCCCAGTAGATAATCTGTGTGACTAAAGTAAGTTTAAGCATATATAGTCCTGAATCTTCTCTCACTTGCAAATTTGGAGAGGCAATTCCTCCTCTTTCAGAGGTGCAAACGACCTGCAAATGTCAGTGCTTTGCAGTCTACCTACTCAAGGGAGTGCATATCAACACAGTTACCTGAAAAGAGGTTGTGAAGAGGGGGGAGCTGGGCTTTTCTCCCAAGGGACAGGGGACAGGACAAGAGGGAATGGCCTCAAACTCCACCAGGGGAGGTTCAGGCTGAGCATTAAGAAAAAAATTTTTCCCAGAAAGGGTCACTGGGCACTGGCAGAGGCTGCCCAGGGAGGGGGTTGAGTCACCTTCCCTGGAGGTGTTTAAGGCACACGTGGACGAGGCTCTGAGGGGCATAGTTTAGTGATTGATAGGAATGGTTGGACTTGATGATCCAGTGGGTCTCTTCCAACCTGGTGATTCTATGATTCTTTTCTTCCACTGAAGCTTTTTAAGGAAAGGAATTGCATCATGGCACAGGAATACACCCTTGGTATAGCTGGGGTTTTATTCTAATGGCAATTACATTATTCTTTTGCAATATGAATTATAATAACAAGCAGTGAAACCTTACAACATATTCTTTATGTGACAACAGAGTATGAGTGGAAAACAATTTTTGGATACAAACTATCGATTTTACTTGCCATGAATTGGCCAAAGAGATAATGCTTTGTGAATGGCTCAAAAATTTGCTAGTCTGCATTCCATCAATGCAAGAAGAAACAAGACAAGTACATAATTATCTCTTGTAGTTCAAATAAAAAACTTGAATTTCAGAAGCATCATGAAGGAAAAAATATGTATGTCAAGAACAGATTATCTGTAAAAATATGATCAGTTCAAAACTCTAACCCTCCACCACAAAGTTTCACACAGCAGTATCCAAAGGTTGTACCTTTGCTGTGAATTTATTCTCAAAAGAGAAAAAATATATCCTTCTTCAAACTGTACTTCATAAAGCAGCCAAAGAACAGCATTGTTGAAACTTCCATTTTCTTTTGAAATGCAGCTCAGTCTTTAGAAGAATTCTGCAAATGCAAAACTCAGTTCATACAGGGATTTGTATATGTCTCTAATTTCAAACATGAAATTAGTCTCAATCAGGCAGTATCATAGAATCATAGAATCACAGAATCATAGAATCATAGAATAGTTTGGGTATAGACTTAAGATCTGGATGAAACAATAGGTAGAATCATAGAATCATAGACTAGTTTTGGTTTAGACTTAAGAACTGGATGAAACAATAGAATCAGTCATTGAATCACCAGGTTGGAAGAGACTCACTGGATCATCAGGTCCAACCATTCCTATCAAACACTAAACCATGTCCCTCAGCACCTCATCCACCAGTGCCTTAAACACCTCCAGGGAAGGGGAATCAACCACCCCCCCGGGGCAGCCTATTCCAATGCCCAATGACCCTTTCCGTAAAAAACTTCCTCCTAATCTCTAGCCTAAATCTCCCCTGGCAGAGTTTGGGAGAATAGTTAGAATCACAGAATCATGGAATAATTTGGGTTGGAAGGGACCTTGAAGATCATCCAGTTCCACTCCCTTGCCCTGTGCAGGGACACCTCCAACTGGACCTGGCTGCCCAAGCCCCATCCAACCTGGTCTTGAACACCTCCAGGAATGGGGTAGCCACAGCTTCCCTGCACAACCTGTTTCCGTGCCTCCTCACTCTCATGGTGAAGAAATTCTATCTTATGTCTAGTCTAAATCTGCCCCTCTCTGGTTCTCCAATTTCTAACCATTGTGTGTATGCAAGAAGTCAGTGACTAGGAATTGTTTTGGTGAACTTGGGTCTCATAACATCAAACCTACAAGAGCTCAACCTTCAACAAGTCTTAACTAGAAACTCTGTAAGAGTTGATATTAGAATCATAGAATCATAAAACAACCAGGTTGGAAGAGACCTATCGGATCATCGAGTCCAACCATTCCTATCAAACACTAAACCATGTCCCTCAGGACCTCATTTACATGTGCCTTAAACACCTCCAGAGAAGGTGAATCAACCACCTCCCTGGGCAGCCTATTCCAATGCCCAATTGCTGCTGCAGCTGACAGGGACAAGGTAAAAATGAAAAAAAAAATCATTAATGAAAGCTTAACTTTTTTTTTTTTTTTTTTTTTTAATAAAATTGAACAAAATCCCTAAGGAAGAAAATCGAATACTTTCATGAAACAGGGAGAGCTGAAGACACGATTCTGTTTCATCACTAAGGACAGCAGTAAAACTATAAGCCTTATGCCGGTATGGCATAGCATAATGTATTAAAAAGAATTCTAATGTCTTTTTCTCTTTCATCTTTTTTTCATGTTTTCAAAGATAAGTGCTGTATGAGATTAATATTAGAACGACAGGGACGCTGAATTGGAAATTCATCAGGGGTTTAAAATGCCACGTTTCAGGATTTTCTGAAGGGTTGGGAAAAATAAAACAGGAAATGGCATATTCAGTGCAGTAGAGTGTTGAACTGCTGCTATATTACCATTTCGGTTGAAATAATAGGCAAAGTTAGATAGAAGTTAGTGGCAGAATAAAGGTCTACTGAAGAACCTCTTAAATTATGTATTTATATTCAGTTATAATTCTAGGAATCTTTATATTCCTAGAAAAAAGAGAACAGTGGTACCAATCAGAAGTAATGGGAGAAAGCATTTTATAGAAATCAGAAATTTAGATCACATTTAGATCACAGTTGACAGCCAACTGAACATAAGTCAGCAGTGTGCCCCGGTGGCCAAGAAGGCCAATGGCATCCTGGCTTGGATCAGAAATGGTATGACCAGCAGGTCCAGGGAGGTTATTCTCCCTCTGGACTCGGCACTGGTGAGACTGATCCTTTAATCCTGTGTTCAGTTGTGGGCCCCTCAGCACAAGAAGAATGTTGAGGCTCTGGAGCGAGTCCAGAGAAGAGCAAGGAAGGTGGTGAAGGGGTTGGAGAACAGGCTTGATGAGGAAAGGTTGAGAGAGCTGGGGGTGTTTATCCTGGAGAAGAGGAAGCTGAGAGGAGACCTCATTACTCTCTACAAGTTCCTGAAAGGAGGTTGTAGAGAGGAGGGAGCTGGTCTCTTCTCCCAAGTGCCAGGGGACAGGACAAGAGGGAATGGCCTCAAGCTCCACCAGGGGAGATTTAGGCTAGAGATTAGGAGGAAGTTTTTCATGGAAAGGGTCATTGGGCACTGGAATAGGCTGCCCAGGGAGGTGGTTGATTCACCTTCCCTGGAGGTGTTTAAGGGACGGGTAGATGAGGTCTTGAGGGACGTGGGTTAGTGTCTGCTAGGAATGGTTGGACTCGATGATCCGATGGGTCTCTTCCAACCTGGTTGTTCTATGATTCTATGAGCAGGCAATTTGGCTTTTTCTCTAAGCTGCAGTAGTTCAGTTTTGTGCAGAGTTTCTTAAAGAGTTTTAATAGGAAGAGACCATTTTAGAAACAGGCATAGAAATAAAGTAAAATAAACCATGAAGGGTGGAGGAAAAATGAATGTTGGGGACAGACAGGGGAAAGTATACATCACTATGCAACAGCTCTCGAAAACGGCTGTGTGGGAGGCATAAGGATGAACTACTGTGAGCCTTGCTGTATGTAGCCAGCTAATGTTTTTCATGCTAATGCCCTGCAGAAAACGAGAAAAAAAACCTCTGAAAGTATCTCTGCTTACAAGCATCTCATCTCCTGCTCATCATTGCCAATAATTTATGGTTTTCTGTCTGCAGTTAGTGCTCACCTAGCCTGTCTATAATGTATAGGTGGGAAAATATGCTTATGTATATTCAAGAACTTTGTCATAGAATCATAGAATCATTGAATTATTGAATCATTGAATCAGAGAATGGTTTGAGTTGGAAGAGACCTTAACGATCATCCAGCTTCACCCCTCTGCCATGGGCAGGGACATCTCCCACTGGATCAGGTGTCCATTGCCCATCTAACCTGGCCTTGAACCCCTCCAGGGATGAGGCAGCCACAGCTTCCCTGGGAAACCTGTTCCAGGGCCTCACCAACCTCATAATGAAGAAATTCCTCCTTATATCTAGTCTAAATCTGCCCCTCTCCAGTTTATACCCATTGCACCTTGTCCTATCACTACAAGTTTGTATGCATAGTCCCTCTCCAGCTTTCCTGTAGCCCCTTTGGGTCCTGGAAGTTCACTATAAGGTCTCTTTGAAACCTTTTCTTCTCCAGGCTGAACAACCACAACTCCCAGCCTGCCCTCATAGCAGAGGAGCTCCATCTCCTTATGTTGAGGATTCCAGAACTGGACACAATACACCAGATGAGGTCTCACAAGAGAGGAAAGAGGGGCAGAATCACCTCCCTTGACCTGCTGACCATGCTTTCGATACGGCCCGGGATGTGATTGGCCTTCTGGGCTGTGAGCATATATTGCTAGCTCATATCAGGCTTCTCATCAATCAGCTCCCCAAGTCCTTCTCTGCAGAGCTGCTCTCAATCACATCATCTTCCGTTCTGTACTGAAACTGCGGATCGACCTGACAGACCTACTTCTCCAGCCTGTCCAGGTCCCTCTGGATGACTTCTGACTTTTCTGGTGTGGCAACTGCCCCACTCAGCTTGGTGTCATCTGCAAACATGCTGAGGGTGCACTCAATCTCATTGTCTGTATCATTGATGAAGACATTAAACAGCTCTGGTCCCAGTATGGACCCTTGAGGGACACTGCTTGTCACAGATTTCCCTCTGGACGTTGAGTCATTGACTACTAATTTTTGGACATGACCATCCAACCAGTTTCTTATTCACCAAACAATCCACCCATCAAATCCATATCCCTCCAATTCAGGGAGAAGGATATTGGGGCGACCATGTCAGAGGCTTTACAGAAGTCACTGGGGTTCTTTTAAAACAATGCTATTCAACCATAGCTTTGTAGGCTCTTAGAGAGGAACTCTCTTCAGGTGTGAGTAGGCAAGCAGGAAATGAAATACAAAATGCAAATAAAAAAATAAAATCTGAATATATATGTATCTGCTTCCAACCTGGTTGTTCTATGATTCTATGTGTTTGATAGGAATGGTTGGACTCGATGATCCAATGGGTCTCTTCCAACCTGGTTGTTCTATGATTCTATGATTCTATACTAACTATATTTTTAATATGTGATTAGATACATATATGTGCATATATACGTATGTGTGATTTTTGATAGAGTTTGAACTGACAAATGAATTTCTAAGGGAAACAAACGTCACTGAATTACCATATTCTACAATTCTTCAAGTGTCATTAGTGCCGCTGGTTATATTATTCTCTGGAACCAATTCTTGACTGAGCTTAAGTCTTCCTTTTTGCTTCTGTTCATAAAGAATATGCAAAACTGCCTTCTTTTTTCTGGTTGTTGTATTCATTCTTCACCAGAAAAAAATGAATGATTTCTCCAAAAATTTCCAGCTGTATATTTTTTGCAAACTATTTATCTAAACTACGCAGTGAATGTGGTGCATCTCATAAATAAAATTGCATTTTTATTTTATTTAATTTGATGGCTGGAGTTTTTTTAAAGCTAGAGTGTATTAAATAGGAAGTAGTGAAGGAAACAAAACACACCTACAGTGCATTTTTTATGTGCTCTTGTTTATGCCTATTTTTATAATATATTAAGGTTTTATGAATATTTTCACAATCATAAATGAAAAGTAATACGACTTAGAATGTAACAGTAGAATGTTTCTGTATTGTAATATTGATGAATTATTTCTTTCTGCCTTTGATCAATCCAATACATAGCAGAGAATCATAGAATCATAGAATCATAGAATCATAGAACAACCAGGTTGGAAGAGACCCATCGGATCTTGTAGTCCAACCATTCCTATCTAACACTAAACCAAGTCCCGCAAGACCTCATCCACCCGTGCCTTAAACACCTCCAGGGAAGGTGAATCAACCACCTCCCTGGGCAGCCTATTCCAATGCCCAATGACCCTCTGTGTGAAAAACTTCCTCCTAATCTCCAGCCTAAATCTCTCCGAATGGACCATAAATATCTCAAACCCCTAGACAAAAACAATTAAGCGACTGTGGCGTCTACAAAAAGTTTAGCTTGATAGAAAAGGCTACATTTCACATTGCAGATATTTCCACTTTAATTTCTAACTTTTCTCAACTGCGCATTCAAAGCTTATAGCACAAGAATTCTTTCACAAGATGTCTTTAATCGACACACCTGACTGTCTTAAAACTCCCATTTAAAAGTTCACACAGAAGGAGCTCTGGCATGTTTGCTGTTTGTTGTGGATTTGGCTTAGGGCTTTTTGGTTTATTCTTCTTTTGTTTGGTTTGTTATGGTTTTTTTTTCCCCCTTTTGAATTCAAATTGCCGGACTACATAGGATGATACCTCACAGCTCTTCTTGACTCGCCGGATCAAAAAATAGCACCGCTTCCAGAGATGAAATGAAAGTAGCGAAGAAGGAACAGTGAGCATTTGTACAATGCAGTTCAAAAGTTGAGTTCTCCACGGACCAGTCCCTCGCAGCTTCAGAGATCACTTCTCTTTCCATTCAGCTGTAGTTCCTGGCATAGGTGGAGAGGTCAGCCAGTCTTGGGAGGCTCTGGAGCTTCTGAGGAGAGATCTCTCATTGTGGACAGGAATTTGTGCTCACTGCCATGAGTCACTTTAAATTTAACATGCCCTATAATAAAAACAACTTTTATTTCTTTTGCTTCTTTTTCCTTTTTAGCTTCCTGTCACAGCAAGACAGCTGCGTCTCCTTCAGAAGGCGAAGAAGAGGAGAAACGCAGTTAGATACGTTGCTCTGTATAAATAATTGGGGAGCGACTGAATTCTGAGATGATGACAGCTGTATGAATGCTTACACAGATAAACAGGAGATATTTTATTGTGCACAATAAAGAACAGGTTTTTTTTTTTTTCAACTACATGTGGTTTTTTGCCTCTTTTAACAAAAGCACTACCACATTCCCTCCTGAGAGTGAGACGTTGAAAGAGTGATCTTCAAATCTTGAATGCAGGTTAGCAGAGCTTTTTTGACCTCAGAGTGAAATATTGATGTAAGGGTTTCAAACTCTAAGCTGTCTAAGTCGACACGAAAAAAAGATAAGTAAAAATAGTATAAGGAATGCCTGGGACAGAAAAATACGCTAATCATTGAACGGCAGAGTGCTTTGCAGCCATTAGTAAATTGTTCTTCATATATATTTAAGAAAGACCGAGGATAAAATGAAAAAAAGAAAACATTCCCCTGAAATTATAGCTGAAAAGGAGAGAAAGGATAAACGAACATCAGATTTGCTGAACTGGTAGTTTACCTGTGCTTTTCTTCAGAGGAAAGTGAGGATGGAGCAGGAAGAAAGGAATCATATTTCTTGATATAGCCAAGAATAGAGGTATTAGGTAGAGTTTGGGTAATAATAGAAATACTGTCAGATATAAGATAGATGACTTAGCAGTTGGTAGTTTATTGGTTTTCTTTTTATGTATGTTTTATATTTGTATGCATATATTGCCTTTTACCTGTCACAGTCATTGAAAGCCTTCATTAATTTTAATTTGATCGCCATTTACACCTGAAAAAATAGTTCAATTAAAAATGTAATAAAAAAACACCAAGGGTTAAATGCATAAGAGATCCTGATAAAATTAGCAAAAATAAAAGAACACCATTAGAAAATTTACAGTTCATTATTTGATAAAGTTTGCATCTAAATTTTATTGGTGGTGTTCAGTGTAAAAATGTGTATGTATACAGTTCAGTGTAATCCCGCATCTTTTGTAAGTGTTTTTTTGATGTGTTGAATTTGAATTGCAGCTCATTTTGTCATGATATATCATTTATTCTTTTGATCAATGATAAAGACATGAGGTTGCTGTAAACCTATAGAATGACATAAAAAACAGGCAATAATATCTTCCTACTAATAAGCTAAACTAGGAAAATGGGCATTAGCCGTCTTAAAATAATCATGTAAATACAGATACAGAAAATAATCATGTCTAATTCTTGAAATATATCTTTTTTCACTTTTTCCCATTTGTTGTTATTATTATTATTATTATTATTATTATTATTATTATTATTATTATTATTATTATTAGCAATGAAGCCGGTGAAGGGGTAGGAGAACAGGCCCTATGAGGAGCGGCTGAGAGAGCTGGGGGTGTTTAGCCTAGAGAAGAGGAGGCTGAGAGGAGACCTCATTACTCTCTACAACTACCTGAAAGGAGGTTGTAGAGAGGAGGGAGCTGGGCTCTTCTCGCAAATGACAGGGGACAGGACAAGAGGGAATGGCCTCAAGCTCTGCCAGGGGAGGTTCAAGCTGGACATTAGGAAAAAATTTTCACAGAAAGGGTCATTGGGCATTGGAATAATCTGCCCAGGGAGGTGGTTGATTCACCTTTCCTGGAGGTGTTTAAGGCACAGGTGGATGAGGTGCTGAGGGACATGGTTTAGTGCTTGATAGGAATGGTTGGACTCGATGATCTGATGGATCTCTTCCAACCTGGTTGTTCTATGATTCTATGATTCTATGATTCTATTATTACTTCTCTGATAAAATTAGTCATGAGAAATATACTATTGATTGGGGAACAGTGTCCTAATATTCAATCTAGACTCATCACTTGAAGAACACAAACAAAAGTTGGTTTCAACTCCTTCATCCTCAGTAAGACATTTAGAAAAGTTTTGGTTATTTGGACCCAAAACAGAGCAACATGCACAGTATAATCAGACATATATTTACTTGCATTACGCTTGCTGATAAGATAGACTTTGATTTGTTTGTGCTATAAAATGATGCCACTGATATAATAGTATAGAATGTGTTATTTAATTAGATAATAATAAATGCCAAATAGATAAGGGTGGGTTGAAAAAAATATTTGTCTTCTCAGATATTTTTTAATATTTGTCTGAACTTATAGAATCATAGAATCACCAGGTTGGATGAGACCCACTGGATCTTAAACACCCCCAGGGAAGGTGAATCAACCACCTCCCTGGGCAACATATTCCAATGACCAATGACCCTTTCCATGAAAAACTTCCTCCTAATCTCTAGCCTAAATCTCCCCTGGTGGAGCTTGAGGCCATTCCCTCTTGTCCTGTCCCCTGGCACTTGGGAGAAGAACCCAGCTCTCTCCTCTCTACAACCTCCTTTCAGGGAGTTGGAGAGAGCAATGAGGTCTCCTCTCAGCCTCCTCTTCTCCAGGATAAACACCCCCAGCTCTCTCAGCCACTCCTAATAGGGCCTGTTCTCCAGCCCCTTCATCAGCTTCGTGGTTTTTCTCTGGACTCGCTCCAGAGCCTCAACATCCTTCTTGTGCTGAGGGGCCCACAACTGAACACAATATTCAAGAAGCAGCATCGCCAGTGCCGAGTACAGAGGGAGAATAACCTCCCTGGCCCTGCTGGTCACACTGTTTCTGACCCAAGCCAGGATGCCATTGGCCTTCTTGGCCACCTGGGCACACTGCTGGCTCATGGTCAGTTGGCTGTAGACCAACACTCCCAGGTCCCTCTCCTCCTGGCAATTTTCCAGCTAGACTTTTCCCAGTCTGTAGCTCTGCAATTTGTAGCAGATCCATGAACAAGAAGGGTATAAAGGTATTTCTTTTGCAAGCTGCTTGAATCTTCTGATGAAAGCTGTATTCTATTATAGAGAGGAAATTACAATTAATGAACTGTGTCATTTTAGGTGTGACTGCATAGAGAAAACCTCTGGTAAACACTGTCTTTCCAAATTACGTGCTTTATTTATCTCAGAAAGAGATTCTCAGTAAATGAAATACAAATCTCCTAGTCTTTTAGTCAAGGTAGTTTTAGTGCAAAGGAGGAAAGTATCTATAAGAGAAAGGATCAAACCTTATATATAAATTTATAAATTAAGCTCTGGAGTCAGGTGCAGGGTTACAGAGTTACAGAAGTGGCTCTTCTCTTAATTTACTGCGCCACTTTTAGGGAACACCTAATTTATCCTTTTTCCATTCTGCTGTCAACTTTTTTTGTGTAACTAGACTTAACTATGATTGTGAGGATTTTCACGCTGCTTTTCGCACAAATCTACAAATTCTTTTTATTCTTTAATGTTCAGTGTCCCATGTTTTATATGCTCTCTAGCTCCTAAAGCCCATTCACAAGCTGTGAGAAGCTAGGGAAGGCCTATATAACTGTGTAGAGCTTAGGAAAGTGTATTTATCTTGTCATAACTTGCCTGTTAATGGACATTTGATTTAACATGTATAAATCATGGAATCATAGAATAACCAGGTTGAAAGAGACCCACTGGATCATCGAGTCCTACCGTTCCTATCAAACACTAAACCATGTCCCTCAGCACCTCGTCCACCTGTGCCTTAAACATCTCCAGGGAAGGTGAATCAACCACCTCCCTGGGCAGCCTCTACCAGTGCCCAATGACCCTTTCTGGGAAATTTTTTTTCCTAATCTCCAGCCTAAATCTCCCCTGGTGGAGCTTGAGGCCATTCCTTCTTGTCCTGTCCTCTGTCACTTGGGAGAAGACCTCAGCTCCCTCCTCTCCACAATCTCCTTTCAAGTAGTTGTAGAGAGCAAATATTACTGATGGAGCAAATTGAACACTTTTAGTTTGGTCAATGTATTTTGCATATGTGTTTTAAGGAAAAATAGTAATCTTAGCACATGGAGCCTCCATTCTTGCAGATACCCAATGTCAATGAACCAGCTATAGCTGACCCTTCTTTGAGCAGAGGATTGAAGTATATGGGAGGTCTACTTGAACTTCAGTCATTCTTTGAGATTGTGTAAGCTATGTAAGTCTATGCAAGAAGACCTACAACCATTTGATTTATATTATTGATGTACTGTGAAACCTGACATTACGCACATTTTGTTGCCTCACTACTGGAAAAAAAAATCATAGGTAGTAATACAACAAGAAATATTATACTGCTGAGATTAAGATTAAGCACTTTCAAAATGATTGAGAACAGGAGAACAGGCCTTATGAGGAGCAGCAGAGAGAGATGGGGGTGTTTATCCTGGAGAAGAGGAGGCTGAGAGGAGACCTCATTGCTCTCTCCAACTACCTGAAAGGAGGTTGTGGAGAGGAGGGAGCTGGGCTCTTCTCCCAAGTGCCAGGGGATAGGACAAGAGGGAACGGCCTCAAGCTCTGCCAGGGGAGGTTCAAGTTGGACATTAGGAAAAAATTTTCACAGAAAGGGTCATTGGGCACTGGCAGAGGCTGCCCAAGGAGGTGGTTGATTCACCTTCCCTGGAAAGGTTTAAGGGACGGGTTGATGAGGTGCTAAGGGGCATAGCTTAATGGTTGATAGGAATGGTTGGACTCAATGATCCAGTGGGTCTTTTCCAACCTAGTGATTCTATAATTCTACGAAATGTTGCTAGACAAGACCCTAGTCCATGCTTCTCTGTACCCAACAACTCTCTAAGCTTGAGGTAGACCTTCCTTTGGGTCTTTTCCCTTCTGGGAACTTTCATGCCCTCGAATGTACTCTGAGTATGTTTTCTCCTTTTTATTTGTTTTGGTCATGTGTCCCAGCTGCTTAGAAACTAAAGAAAGGAAACAAAAAATATTTCGCTCTTTGGTGAAAACGTCCTCCTCTTAAGTGGTTTTCATCCTTTGAGCTACTTTAAATCTACATTGCATCTATTTAAGGGTTTTTTTGGAGAAGGGAAGTCAAGTGATTAAATCTCTGATGTGATATCTAACATGAAGGCTTCAGTGTGGTCCCAAGGTGCTCAGAAGATTATTTGCCTCCTTTTTTCCTAAATAGTTTACAATGGAGGAGAATTCTAAATTGATTCCAGAATAATGTCATGGTTACATAAGTGTTAGGAAGAATGTTTTTTTTTTCTTCTCATATTCAAAGATATTCTCTGAAATTTTGGAGAAATGACAGTACCAAAAGACAGTGATTTGGGGGACCTAATTTTCAGCAAAGGAAGTTAAAAAGACTTGGAATACCTCTGCCTCATGCATCCTAAAACTTATATAAAAACTATCCCTAGGAAAACTGATCACACTGGAAAACAACTGTTGCTTGTAACAACATCACATAACAGTCTCAAGTGGAAAAATAACTAACAGTTGTGTAGAGTGATGTGTATTCTTCTGACATTTAGAAGCAAGTACAGACACTTGTTAGCAAAAAATATCTTCTTTTGTATGCGTTAATAATTCCAATGACTCCAAATCATGGAATCAGAGAATCATGGAATCAGAGAATCATAGAACAGTTGAGGTTGGAAGTGACCTTAAAGCCCATCCAGTTGCACCTCCCCTGCCATGGGCAGGGATACCTCCAACTGGATCTGGCCACCCAAGGTCCATCCAACCTGGCCTTGAACACCTCCAGGGATAGGGCAGCCACAGCTTCCCTGGGAAACCTGGGCCAGGGCCTCATTACGCACATGGAGAAGAAATTCCTCCTTATGTCTAGTCTAAATCTGCCCCTCTCCGGTTTATACCCATTGCCCCTAGTCCTAACACTCCAAGACTTTGTAAACAGTCCCTCTCCAGCTTTCATGTAGCCCCTTGAGGTACTGGAAGGTCACTCTTAAGTTCTCCTCAGAGCCTTCTCTTCTCCAGGCTGAACAACCCCAACTCTCTCAGCCTGTCCTCATATGGGAGGTTCTCCAGCCCTCAGATCATCCTTACAGCTTCCTCTGGACCCATTCCAACAGCTCCATCTCCTTCTTCTGTTGAGGATTCCAAACTGGACACTATAATTCAGATGAGTTCTCAGAAGACAGAATGCACTGATCTGTGTATAATTTTCATCCACTAACGAAATTAGTAATATTTTAGTCATTTCATGAAAAATATAATTTCAGTGTTTGACAGAAGCATAGATGTGACATCTGATAGACACCTTGTATGGAACTAATTCTTACTGCTCCAAATTTTTCAAATAGTTTTGAAAACATTGCAGATGTTTTTTTTTCTCTTGTAGGAACATTTTACAGAGAGTGTACAAATTTAGAAAATTATATTGATATTAGTTCTCTATAATTTCATCTCAGACCTCTTCCCACAATTTGCAAGCGAATAATTCCGTCTAAATAAGTAGTGTAGGTTGCTTTGAAATGGTATTAAGTATGTTATCTGCTCTTTTTCAGCTGAAATTAGTTTTAAGTATTTTAATTTCTTGTCAATGATATTTTTTCTAGTAATATATCTGTAATCTGACATGATTTATACACTGCTGGATGATTCATACTTTGTTATCATTGTTAAAGACATAAGTAAAATAAAATAATGGAAAAAATAAAGAGTTCATATTTTGAGCCTTTGAAGTGATTTAGATTCTATGAATGATTTCAGGACACGTAGTGAATTCATTAAAATATTTTAATTCTGAATTTCATTGCCGATAAAGGTACTAATTTTGCTTGATATAAGGGAGAAACTATGCTTGCATGATAATACACCAAGATAAAACTCATGCCATAGTTTTTTATACGTGACATACCATAAAAACTGGAATATATATTTGCTTTAAATGATGAAAGAGATTTATTTATTTTATATCAAGCCTCAGTTTAATTGCCGCTACTCTATTATTTTTACAATAGCTTTTATTCTTTATGAGCCAAGTCTAAGAATGTTCAGCTCCGTTTCTATATTTTCAAGGAAAAACAGACTTGAAGAAAAGCAATGACAAACCACGTTTAAAGCAAAGCTAATGCTCCATCTCCAGAAGCTCTGTCTTTCTTTAATAACCAAATTTTATGGTATATCTGCAGAGAATAAATCACACAGCTGCTCAGTTCTGGAGAGTAATCTTTCCTGACAGTACAACATTAATACTTTCCAAAAAAGATAGGAGGACTTTTCTTTTTAACTTTCAAAAACAAATAGTGTGTTACGCTCTCAAATATGTATTCTCATCATGCAAAACCAGGGAAATGCAGTGTTTCTAGTAAACTTCAAAGAGTTTTGTACTATTTTCAGAATAAATAGATAATACCTGCTAATATGCACTCCAGCTTGCACATCATGGGTAGCGACAGCTCAAATGTGAGGAAAATGAATAAAAAGGTACAAATGGTCTCTAATGAGTGAGAATGTAACATTCATTATGTGAATTTCAAGAACGTCCAGTGCTGTCTTTCATTTCTAATCCCGTAGTGTTTTATCAGCAATGCGATAATGAAGGTAAAAGTTAATAACGAAGAGTGTGCAGGGTATCTCTGTGCACTTACCGTGGTGGTGTGCATGACACCTCCTTTCGCTGCTTTTATAAAGAAAAAAGAAGCAGCTGCTATTGAAAAAAAAAGCAATGCAGACGTAAAAATTAAATTCATTGTTACCGTGAGAATTTTAAAAGACTTTTTATTTCTGAAGACAGGATAAAATCATTCTGTAATTACCAAACCTTAGTTGTTATTTTATTTTAATTGGGTTTTGGGCTGAGTCGAAAGATGAGCGCTTTCTTCAATTTCAATGCCACTAACGAGCAGAAATTTTCAAAGTCTCACCCAGCACAGACAACAACTGAAGACAAACTAAGTAGTTATAACTTCTTTCGCATCACTTCAAAGACGGTTGCAATTACTTCATGCAGTGAATATGAGACTAAATGGGGTTGTGCAGTTTTTCAACTTTGGAAATACCTGTTCTGTGTGAGCGTGGAGTTTGGGGGCTTGTGGAGGTAATCACATCTCTGTTCCCTTTTCTGATCCACACATAACTCTTTGCCTCAAGGCACTTGCTTTCCGAGGTCTCTGAGCTCTCCAGCTGCCAAATGCTGTGGAGAAGGGCTCTGTCCTGTTCAACTGCCTTCAAAAGTAAGTGAGATAAGGAATTAAGTGAAAACTTGAGGAGAAAAATCATAGAATGATAAAACAACCAGGTTGGAAGAGACCCATCGGATCTTATAGTCCAACCATTCCTATCAAATACTAAACCATGTCCCTCAGGACCTCATCTACCCATGCCTTAAACACCTCCAGGGAAAGTGAATCAACCACCTCCCTGGGCAGCCTATTCCAATGCCCAATGACCCTTTTCATGAAAAACTTGATTATACATTGACTTATATTTGCAGAGGTGCTATGCCAGATCTTACTATCCTCAGGAAAGCAAGCAGTATGTAATAAGCATTATAAGTAAGGAAATATTTCCTTGCTTTTGTCAATAAAAAATTCTGGGGATTAGGAAAGTAAGCTTCTCTGGAAACCATGAAGACAGGTAGGTTGAGACTTTGTCAGAGCTAGTACCCTGCAGCTGCTATTGGTGTTACTTTTATGGGGCTCTAAGGGCAAATTTACAGTGATCACTCTTTCCAGAGTTTTAGTCCCACCACCTCCTCCATTAGGACAAAACATACCTTTGAGCATGCCGTGGGCTATACGGCACTAATGACAAAATGGATGATATCGTGATTTGAAAGCAGAAAGGAAAAATGTTTGGTGTCAGATTAAAGCAATATCAGAGGGTGCTGGTCACAGAGCAGAAGGCACAGTGACACGTCACTTCATCCTCACCCTGAATGAAATTTCAGTTGCCATTATCTATAGGCATCATATTCCATTGCTATTGTCTCCTCTATCCACTATGCAGCTTGGGGAGACACTGAAGAATAGCGGGAAGGAAGGATGCCTGTTGAAAGCTGGAGGGTGAGAATTTCTTTTCCATTTTCTGCTTCCTTTCCAATATTTCTCCCCTCTACAGTGACAAATAAAAACATTAGGAAAGTGGAGAGTAGAAGTCCTGTTTGTTTCAGGCATCAAGTCCATCTTAGAACAATTCCAGGCAACAAAGGGTAAGCTGCTAGATGAAAAATTTCTGAAGCTGGAGGCTCTTTCACCACCTACCTCTACTCTAAACCCCTGCAAAATATACTGGATCTGTTTTCTGTCAGAACCGTGAACACTTCTGAACGTTTTCCTTCTCTATTACCTTCCTTGCATTGGGAGTGGTGGGGAAAAGAAAGCTGTAGAGAGAAAGACTGACAAGAAGTCACTATTGCTAAGTATTGAATGCAGAAAGGTTCTCAGGCAATTGGGAAGGGGTAGAAAACAGGTGGAGGCAATGCAATTCTCTGAAGGTGTTTAAGGTATGGGTAGATGAGGTCCTGAGGGACATGGTTTAGTGTTTGATAGGAATGGTTGGACTCGATGATCCAATAGGTCTCTTCCAACTTGGTTGTTCTGTGATTCTATGATTCAAAATTGTGCAGAAGCTAGTTTTGAAGATAGGATGTTTGAAAGCAATTCAGCAGGTCAGAGGAAATCAGGGAGGACATCACAGCTAAATAACACAGTTTGATGAGTTTATTGGATTGCGAGTTGGCAATGACAAGGTATTTCAGTAGCAGTCAATGTGAGCACACAGAAGAATCTTATTAGGTTTAGGAATAAAAAAAACCCTGAGAAAGTGGTGGAAGGCCACTGGAATGCACTTAAGCTCCACCAGTGGAGGTTCAGGCTCAACATAAGGAAAAAATTTCCACAGAAAGGGTCACTAGGTACTGGCAGAGGCTACCCAGGGAAGTGGTTGATTCACCTGATGAAGCGGTTGGAGAACAGGTCCTATGAGGAGCAGCTGAGAGAGCTGGGGGTGTTTAGCCTGGTGAAGAGGAGGCTGAGAGGAGACCTCATTACTCTCTACAACTACCTGAAAGGAGGTTGTGGAGAGGAGGGAGCTGATCTCTTCTCCCAAGTGACAGGGGACAGGACAAGAGGGAATGGTCTCAACCTCCACCAGGGGAGACATAGGCTGGAGATTAGGAGGAAGTTTTTCATGGAAAGGGTCATTGGGCATTGGAACAGGCTGCCCAGGGAGGTGGTTTATTCACCTTCCCTGGAGGGGTTTAAGGGACGGGTGGATTAGGTCCTGAGGGACATGGTTTAGTGTTTCATAGGAATGGTTGGACTCGATGATCCGATGGATCTCTTTCAACCTGGTTGTTCTATGATTCTATGAAAACAATATCCAGTAATTACTACTTTTCTCTAGAATGTCTGTGCTACCTTCATCCCTATCTCAGCGCGTTTTTCTGTCTGTTTTTAAAGTAACAGTAAGACAACAGTAGACAACTTTTTTTTTGTTCCTTCATTAATGAATGTACTGATTAACAGTTAAGTCCAACAGTTATCAAGGTGATAGACCTGTTATGTGAATTGGACAGGATTCTAGGAAATATCAGTCTGTCATTGAAAAATGGAATATCTGTGGGACACATGGAAAGATATCTGTGCCTTGAAGAAAATGCACCTTTATGCTGCCTTATGTTAATGTGCTGCTGTACCAAGAACAGGTATGAATGACACTTGCAACACAGTTAGAATATTTTATTGTTCTAGTTGCAGAATAACAAAATGGTAGTTTAGCTTGCAAAGGACAATTACCCCTTAACAAATCTTATTTCAGAGACACAGGAAATTACCCAATGTCAGTAAATAAACCCTTTAGAGAGAAGCATAAATATGCTATAAACATGTATACCTCACACAGTAAATTCACTTTAATTTGCATTCCCTTGTGCATTCTGCCCCTCTTTTCTGGGTCCAGAGGCAGCTACAAGGATGATCTGAGGGCTGGAGCACCTCCCATAAGACCACAGACTGAGACAGTTGAGCTTGTTCAGCCTGGAGAAGAGAAGGCTCTGAGGAGACCCTACAGTGACCTTCCAGTACCTCAAGGGGCTACAAGAAAGTCGGGGAGGGACTGTTCACAAAGACTTGTACTGATAAAACTGGGGGTAATGGGTATAAACAGGTAAAATAAAAATATTTCCACACAAAATGGTCCTGTTGACAAGAAATCATTAGATCAAGAAATAGGATAGTCAAGGATCAGAATGTTAGGGCAGGAATCTAAAAACAGATGTTAGAGGAATAAGACTTGATTAGGCCACAGATACTGACAAGGTTCTCCATGAACAACATCCCCTATTGCCTCTGCCAGGAACAGACGATTGAACTAGAAGGACAACCACTGCTAAGGCCTTCAGCATTTGTTGTGTTTACGTGTTCTTTAATCTGAAAAAAAAGGTTTTCCTTGAGGGATAACATTAGAGTGAGAAAACAAGGCATATTTTCTAACATAGAGGATAACGAACACATTTTGACCTGCACAGGAGATTACATACAAATTCATTTTATAGCAATTACAAATCGTTAATGAATTTATGAAAATGTAACCCAGCAATCAGGTTACAATTGTCTAAAAAAAAAAAGATCATTCTTTAAGATAACTATGTTGTTTGTGTGGATTCTTTTAGGCTGAGGCAAGTGAAAGGAAGTTGATCTTTCCTATTTCAGCTTTGTGGCATTTGTAAGTAGAACTACAGCATTTTTTTCCTTTATTAGATGTGGATAACTGATGGAGCACCTATGAAACTCATATTAGGTCAGATAAGATAACAGAACACACTTGCATTTGGAAAACAAATGTGCTTGGTCCTTCTTTGTTTAATACTTAGTATTGAATAGAGGAACCTTTAGGTCGGTTTGTTTATTTTTTTTATTAACAAATTACTTTGCCTTTAAAGCTATTTGCATTTAGATTTATAATGATCTCTGTCTTCATGTCATGTGTCTTTACCAATGTTCTCAATGAGAGACGCTCTAGTTATTAAATACGGGAGTAAATCTGGGAAAGCACTGCTTCGTTTTGTGGGCTTTTTTTTCTGATGGTATTTTTCAGCTTTGAAATGCGCCTTCACAACATTGCGGTTTTAGCTCACATCTACCAATTATGTCCTGAGCTAAGTCATAGAATCATAGAATCATAGAACAACCAGGTTGGAAGAGACCCATTGGATCATTGAGTCCAACCATTCCTATCAAACACTAAACCATGTCCCTCAGCACCTCATCCACCTGTCCCTTAAACACCTCCAGGGAAGGTGAATCAACCACCTCCCTGGGCAACCTATTCCAATGCCCAATGACCCATTCCATGAAAAACTTCCTCCTAATCTCTAGCCTAAATCTCCCCTGGAGGAGCTTGAGGCCATTCCCTCTTGTCCTGTCCCCTGTCACTTGGGAGAAGAGCCCAACTCCCTCCTCTCTATGACCTCCACTCAGGTAGCTGTAAAGAGCAATGAGGTCTCCTCTCAGCCTCCTCTTCTCTAGGCTAAACACCCCCAGCTCTCTCAGAAGCTCCTCATAGGGTCTGTTCTCCAGCCCCTTCACCAGCCTCATCGCTCTTCTCTGGACTTGCTCCATCCTTCTTGTGCTGAGGGGCCCACAACTGAACACAGGATTCAAGGAGCAGCCTCACCAGTGCTGAATACAGAGGAGGAATAACCTCCCTGGACCTGCTGGTCACACCATTTCTGATCCAAGTCAGGATGCCACTGGCCTTCTTGGCCCCCTGGGCACACTGCTGGCTCATGTTCAGTCGGCTGTCAACCAACACCCCCAGGTCCCTCTCCTCCTGGCAGTTTTCCAGCCAGACAAGCCCCTGACAAAAAAAACTGTCCCCTCCTCTGACACTGAAAGCTTTCACAGCTAATTCCATGGGCAGTTATGTAGAGCAGGTTTTCAATTAGTTAAAGACAAAGGGAAATAAAGTTCACCATGAAGTAACTTCAGAGATCTACAGCTGCAGGAGTGAGATCCATTAATCTACACAATGTCTAAATACCATGCAAGCAAGGATTATAAAAATTAATCTTGTTGACATAAATCTTTACTATTTGGAGCAGACAGCCAGAAAGCCTTTGCCATTTGATTAGTGTTTGTTATAACTAGAGAGATTTTGTTATGTAGAGTACATGAACTGGACAAAACTGTCAAGGAGGAATGCCTTACAGGTTGAATAAATTACTGAGCTATTGAATATATGCGCGATTAAGACACTAAATGAGTTTGTTGCATTTTTCTAAGGTCAATGAAAAGAGTCAATATATATAGAAACAAGCTAATTAGTGGAACTGGTGAAAGTGTCAAAGAAATCAGCGAGTATATCACACATTATTGGCATAAAGTACTGTTTGATAGCAATTTCTTGTGTAATTTTAAGAGGGCTGAGTCTATACAGCCCATCTTCTAGCATGCTGACATTATTAGCAGATTGGAAGAAATAAACTCATCAAAGAATGTGTTCAGTAGTGCCAAGTAACATCAGTCTTAATTATACAAACCAATGAAACATAGTGATATGCCACTGTGATGGTGACCTGCAAGTGTACATGCACAGAGAGCTACCACCTTCACACCTGAAGTGCAGTGTCTGGTCCCAGGCCCTACAGTTCAAAAAATTTATTGATTTCATAGAATCATATTAAAACCAGGTTGGAAGAGACCTACCGGATCATCAAATACAACCATTCCTATCAAACACTAAACCATGTTCCTCAGCACCTCATCCACCCGTCCCTTAAACACCTTCAGGGAAGGGGAATCAACCACCTCCCTGAGCACCCTTTGCCAGTGCCAAATGACCCTTTCTGTGAAAATGTTTTTCCTAATCTCTAGCCTAAATCTCCCCTGGTGGAGCTTGAGGACATTCCCTCTTGTCCTGTCCCCTGGCACTTGGCAGAAGAGCCCAGCTCCCTCCTCTCCACAACCTTCCCACAGGTAGTTACAGAGAGCAATGAGGTCTCCCCTCAACCTCCTCTTCTCCAGGATAAACACCCACAGCTCTCTCAGCCATTCCTCATAAGGTCTGTTCTCCAGCCTCTTCACCAGCTTCCTTTCTCTTCTCTGGACTCGCTCCAGAGCCTCAACATCCTTCTTGTGGTGAGGGGCCCACAACTGAACACAGGATTCAAGGAACAGTCTCACCAGTACCAAGTACAGAGGGAGAAGAACCTCCTTGGACCTGATGGTCACACCATGTCTGATGCAAGCCAGGATGCCATTGGCCTTCTTGGCCACCTGGGCACACTGCTGGCTCATGGTCAGTCGCTGTCAACCAACACCCTCAGGTCCCTCTCCTCCTGGTAGTTTTCCAGCCAGGCTTCTCCCAGTCTGTACCTCTGCATAGGGTTGTTGTGCCTCAAATGCAGGACCCGGCATTTGGCCGTGTTAAACCTCATACCATTGGTCTCTACTCAGCAGTCCAGCCTGTTCAGATCCCAAAGATATTCCAGCATAGAGACACAAAGATGATAAAGGGACTGCAACATGTCATGTGAGGAGAGGTTGTGTGATCTGGAACTTGTTCAACCCAGAGAAAAGAAAATCCAGGGGAATTTAATCCATGTGTGCAAGTACTGATAGAAGGGAATGAAAAAAAGGAAACCAGACTCAACGGTGCCCACTGGCAGGACAAGAGGCAATGAGCCCAAACACAATCATATGAAATTCCATCTGAACACAAGAAAACTTGTTTGTTTTGTGAGGAGGTCAAAGACTGGCTCAGGTTCTACAGAGAAAGTTCGGTCTCCATCCTTGAAGATATTAAAAATCTGACTGGACCCGGTAAAGTGGTGGCCATTTGATCCAAACTACTCTGTTTATTTAAAGTAGATGAGTTCCTATGCCCACTTGGAAAGAATTTTTTTATAATGATAATGTTAGCTTTATAGATCAGGAGTTGACAAAGATATGCATATATGTTGAATTAATTTCTTGCATTCTCCTACTTAATGTTATGAATGGCCAACAGGCATTCAATTGAACCTATATGTGAAGTTTTAATAATTTTAATCAAATACTGTGTCTTAGTATTGTTTTATGCTTTATCCTGTTAGGCGTTTGCTCTTAATGTGCTTTGTAATTCAGTGTGACAAAATAATTCCATAAAAGTATAATTAAGCTTTTTCACAGTAAACAATTAATGAAGAGCTGGTCTGCATACACTCCTCAACATGAATGAAAATCAAAAGTTGACATGGCCCCACAGGCTCATTCGTGTTATATCTGGCTTTCACTTTATATAGGGAATATTATCAATTATGTATCAAACAAATATAGGCTGTGACCACCCAGTATCACAAGTAATCAACCTCATAGAATCATAGAATCATAGAATCACCAAGTTGGAAGAGACCCATCGGATCATCGAGTCCAACCATTCCTATCAAACATCAGTATTGTCTATCTCAGTATTACTGTACACTATTTCCTATTGTAAAACAAGGGCAAATATAACTCATTATATGGACTGGTGAATCTTGAATGTTTTGTTTCTTTGAAAACCAAATAACTGTATTAATTTTTAATCCATCATACCACGAATTATACTTATTTTTTAGTCACTTTTTCAGACATTCTGTCTGTAGTGGAGACTGAAATAAAAATCAGTTTTGATTTCCCTTATCTTGTTCTGGTTTTATCTTGTTTGTGACTTAGTATCCTGCGTGAAGGGACAAGGCAATCGGTCTGCATGTGCAGGAAGATGTTGTGTCACCTAGGACAGCAGAAGGCATCCCACCTGAACGATGATGCTTTCAAACCTTCTCTTTTCTTCATAGAATCATAGAATCATAGAACAACGAGGTTGGAAGGGACCCATCGGATCATCGAGTCCAACCATTCCTATCAAACACTAAACCATGTCCCTCAGCACCTCATCCACCCACACCTTAAACCCCTCCAGGGAAGGTGAATCAACGCCCTCCCTGGGCAGCCTATTCCAATGCCCAATGACCCTTTCTATGAAAAACTTCCTCCTAATGTCCAGCCTAAATCTCCCCTGGTGGAGCTTGAGGCCATTCCCTCTTGTCCTGTCCCCTGTCCCTTGGGAGAAGAGCCCAGCTCCCTCCTCTCTACAACCTCCTTTCAGGTAGTTGTAGAGAGTAATGAGGCCTCCTCTCAACCTTCTCTTCTCCAGGATAAACACCCCCAGCTCTCTCAGCTGCTCCTCATAGGGCCTGTTTTCCAGCCCCTTCAGCCTTTCTTGCTCCATGAGAAGTTGTGGGCTGCAGCGATCAGCGATCTAGTAGATAAGAAGAAAATTATCCCTGCAGTAGAATTATCCTCAGTAAAGCTGACTGGAAAACTTCCAGGAGAAGACGAATTTTGTCCTAGAAATGTCAAATATCTCTGAGCCTTTGAGGTCTGACGTGCTCCAGCTGAGAGGCAGATGGTCTTTTGACAGAATTGTCCTGACTCCCTGGTTGAACGCATGAAGACAAAGTGCCCCCAAACCACCTTGGCCCTGCAGTAGAAACAGTGGATATGGTGATGGCACTTTAGGACTTATGGCTTCAGGACAGGTCTGCCACTGTGATCGCAAAATTGGGGGTTCAAAATCTACAGCTGTTCCCCAGCTTCCTATCAGCAATACCA
Source organism: Coccyzus lansbergi (assembly GCA_033558105.1). Lineage (NCBI taxonomy): Eukaryota > Metazoa > Chordata > Aves > Cuculiformes > Coccyzidae > Coccyzus > Coccyzus lansbergi. Next base: position 1,508,922 of record JAUMJK010000508.1, read on the forward strand.
GGAATAAGCATTAGCTGGATTGGACCAGGTGCTGGACCTACTGCATGGACACCAGCTCTGCTTTTATTTTGTAAACAACGTCAGCCCAGACTCATAGTAAAATGAGTCTTGCTCATGAAGGTTTACAGAATACAGCTAAATGCTTTTTTGTCACTCAACACAATACAGACTCATCGTGGACAACAGCTTAACCCAACTTGAATCCCTTCCCTTGCACTGAGTAGATTACTAACAGTGATGCAGCTATGAAGAAGCTCAGACAAATCCCTGCTCACAGCATTTCCCATGAGCTCTGGAGCCAGGGTTCTCAAGTGCAGAAGGAGCTCAGGGGACAAAGCTCTCAAGCCACCTGCAGAAAGAACAGAGTCTGAAGCTACAGCACCCAGACTGAAACAATATAAAGGACATTCCCAGCAGATTGCTAGTAGTCTTTTTGGGTCATATTGAGAAGTGCCTGGCTTCTACTTCTTAACAAGACATCTTGCCACTCCCTGCTCCTTTACGTGTGTGAGCACAGATGGAGTTATATATGGAATTGTGAAGGAGAACTGCTTTTTCTTCTGTCCCTAGTACTAATGTGGGAAAACCACTAATCAAGCTGTGCCTGAAAGAAGGACCCACCTGTGCTAAACTACTTTAGGACTCTGGAGGAGTAAATGTAAATATCTAGCTTTTCTTTCTGCTCTGCATTGAATTTAGCTCAAGGATTAGCACTCAGGGGTCCCTTGACCATGCAGTGATACAATATGAGCAGAAGAAAGGTGAGGTTCAAGCTGAACATAAGGAAAAAACTTTTCACAGAAAGGGTCATTGGGCACTGGCAGAGGCTGCCCAGAGACCTGGTTGAGTCATTTTCCCTGGAGGTGTTTAAGGGGAGGGTGTACGAGTTGCTGAGGGACATGGTTTAGTGTTCAATAGGAATGGTTGGACTCAATGATCTGGTGGTTTTTTTCCAATCTGGTCTCTTCTCAGCCTCCTCTTCTCCAGGCTGAACAATTTAGTTTGTTTATTAACAAACATTCTTAGATGACTGTTCATAGTTTTTTGGTCAGTCCTAATTCCAATTTGGAAGTTATAGCTAGTTCTGTGGCTGGCTGGATTATTTCTTCATCTTGGAAAAATTTCTGAATCTTGACTAACTGTGAGCTAAAACCTCCAGGCAAAGAGATGCAATAGTCATTTATGAGGTGTTCATACTTAGTGAAGGATTATTTTACTTTAATAAATGTAGATGATAGAGACACACACAAGTCTGTCAAGTATTATTAATTCTTTGTAGGGCATACATCACGATTTTAATTGGAGGACAATGCAAAGTTAAAAATTACATGAGCCACAAACTTGAAAAGCAGCAAAAGATGACTGTGAAGGTTTAAGGAGTGATTTTGAACACATTGAACACTGCCCACTAAATACAAGGAATGACAAATAGTTGTCCCTCTGATGCAAATGACCTACAGGTTCAACTCTTCAGAACTGCAAAGAGATTATCAAAAAATAGTTTGCAGCTATACAAATGCACCTGTTATTGATTTCAACTCTATTTATGGTTCCATACAAAGTTAGGCTTAAGTTTTTGGTAAATATTACTGCATCTGCCAGAAGTTCTGTTTGTAAGTCAAAAAGAAGAGAACATTGGCACAAAATTAGAATCATAGAATCACAGAACAACCAGGTTGGAAGAGACCCATCAGATCATCGAGTCCAACCGTTAAGTGCAAATCTAAATGAAGTACAAATTAGAATCATGAAGTACCAAATTAGAATCGTAGAATCATAGAACAACCAGGTTGGAAGAGACCCATCGGATCATTGAGTCCAACCATTAAGTACAAATCTAAATTAAGTACACATCTAAAAGATTTTTGGGGAAATATACACTGGATCACATTTTCCTTTTTATATATCTCCAAGCCCATGTGAAAAGCAACAATAAGAAGATTTTAAAGTTCTAAATGATTTTTTTTTTTAAATAGCATAGCTTACTTGATTGGTCAGTAAATGTATTTTTAAATTAATCCTTGGTTAACTATTTGAGCTGTGGATGATAAAGAATCTGGAATTCAAACCCAGTTTAGTCCAAATGACTGTCATCCACATGATGCTCTCGGAATAAACTCAGTGATTTTTTTGCTTTAGAATACCAAAATAGTTATTGATTTACAGAGCAGACATATTCACATGTGACTGAACGCGTACTATGAGTGACTAATAGCAAATACCAAAGTCCACAAGCCATCTCTGAAAAATATTTATCTAAACTTTTAGTGAGTGCCCATGAATAATGGATACAATCAAAGACAAGCAAGCCTGGTTTAAGTGGTTTGCGTATGATTTCCTAACCAAAGGAAAGGAGGTAAAGTGATAACAATTAGAGCAATTACCTCTGAACAACTCAATCAGTCAAGTTATTGTCCCTTCTCACAGGAACTAACAATGGAAAACTGTTAAGCTTGTCTTCTCATCGCATGTCAATCTTGATTGTTTTTTACAAGACTTATTATCTACTTAAGGAAGGTGAGTTTCTTCAAGGCAAAGGACTCAGTCCACTGAGTAGACAAAAAGGTGAAAAGTTTACAGTCAGCATAAACAATGTCCTGTCTCATTCAGTGAAGTTCAATACTTTAACTCCAAAGCAGTATGAAGAGCATCCTTTGTGATACTCCCAGTTCTTTTTTAGCTGTCTGCTCGATAGGTTTAAATTATTGGAATTTAGGACTCCCTCTGTCTTTTCACTGTATACAGTCACAGCTTATCATGTAAATATGATTTTAATTTCAATGTAAAAAGTATTCTCAATGTACATGTTTTCCAAATTTCTGTGGAATTTGCATAGGGAGTTGAGAAATATTAAAGTAGATTAACGAAGTGGCAAACTTATGTATTGCATTCTTGTGAAGCGAGTGAATAATGAAATTTAGAAGACTATTTGTAGATTTCATTTTTTTTATATTTGGTAGTAACCATAGAATCATAGAATCACCAGGTTGGAAGACACCCATCGAATCATCGAGTCCGACCATTCCTATCAAACACTAAACCATGTCCCTCAGCACCTTGTCTACCCATGCCTTAAAAACCTCCAGGGAAGGTGAATCAACCACCTCCCTGGGCAGCTTATTCCAATGCCCAATGACCCTTTGTGTGAAAAACTTCCTCCTAATCTCTAGCCTAAATACCAAAAAATCTAACCAATAGCCTACATCTTATTATTAAGCTATTTTTTTGTCTGAATTGGCTTCTTCTCTAAACATATAAGGAAAACCTGCAAACTCTTCAGATGGTACTGTTAGAGAACACTAGAACAATATAATAATATTCTAAGTTGGTGTTTTGCCATTTTTGAGATATAGGCAGGAAAGTACAAACCAGAAGAATAACTCTAGGACAATTATGGATTATTCGCTATTTATCCTAGTGAAAGCAAGAGTGCATTCATCAGGGTTTGTTATTACACTGTTCCTAAAAGTCTACCATTTTTCTCATCTGAAAAACATTTTATGAACTCATCATCACTGAAAAAGTAATCAGCATCTATCAGTATAATCAAAAGAGAACTGTAAACTTCCCTGTGTATTTATGATCCCTTCACAGAATCACAGAATCATAGAATCACTAGGAAGGAAAAGACCCACAGGATCATTGAGTCCAACCATTCCCATCAGTCACTAAACCATGTCCCTCAGCACCTCACCCACCCATCTCTTAAACACCTCCAGGGTTAGTGGTCAATGGCCCCCTCCCTGGGGTTTTAAGAGATGAAGAAGGTAAATTATAGAATTTTAGTCAGATGTATTGTTGGACAGACTTGAATAGAATTACCTGTCTAATAAATGTTGTTGATATTTCCTGAATTGCACCCTTTTTTGAAGTTAATAAAATAAGAAATCATACTGAAATGATAAGTTTTGCCAACAAGTTCACAGTAACGGATTTGATAACACTAATTATTCTGGCTCTGAATTTACTCTGAAGTAAACAGTAAACTCTTCATGATTCAAAGATTTTAAAAATACTGAAATATAAACTTTTCACAAGATAGTGTCAAGGAAGTTACCTATATGGTTGGCAAAGAAATAAAATTATAAGCTGTTAACTTACCACCATAAACTATGAGGTGTGCACAAACAACATACTAGAATCACAGAATCATAGAATGACAGAATGGTTTGGGTTTAAAGACCTTAAAACCTATTCAGTTACAACCTCCCTGCCACAGGTCTCCCACTCCTCAAGGCCCCATCCAACCTGGCCTTGAACACCTCCAGGTATAGGGCAGCCACAGCTTCCCTGGGCAACCTGGACCAGTGTCTCATCAACCTCAAGATAAAGAATTTCTTCCTCACGTCTAAGCTAAATCTTCCCCCTTCCAATTTAAAGCCATTCTCCCCCATTCTGCCTCTGCATGCTTTTGTAAAAGGTCCCTTCCCAGCTCTTCTGGAGCCTCTTTCAGTACTGGAAGCTGCTCTAAGGTCTCCTCAGAGTCCTCAGAGTCCTTCTCCAGGTTGAACAACCCCAATTCTCTCAGCCTGTCCTCATAGCAGAGGTGCTTCAGCCCTCTGATCATCCCTTATCCTTGCTTCCTCCTGACTCAATGTTGCATCTTCAGAGACTCAATAGATGACTACTGGTATTTTAAAGGAAGATCTTGGTCATGCAATTAATTTTTAGTAATATTGACTTGTTTAATATATTTCATAGTAGCGAGTCCACAGGTTTTCACTTAAAAGGCAGCATAAATACCGTGTTAAAATTTTAAAGACTAAATGTTCCAGCTTTGAAGTGATAAAGTATTGACAGCACTGCATTCAGGCCATAATGTTACACCACCTGAAATACATTAACTTCAAATGTGTCTGAAAAAGTGTATGCAGCTTCCACATGAAAAGCAAGAGTGTGTGCAATGTGAAGGTGTTGTGGAGCTCATTAGAGAATCTAGCTTGGAATAGGAGAGGAAGTAGTGATGCATTATGCAGAACAGGTAAATAGCTTTTTACATGCAGGTCCTACAGATGCAAATCATTATTATAATGTCTGATTTTGAATGCTCTCTGAATATGTTTACTAGTTCTTCAGGCATAATTTATTCAGTCTCCTTCTGTTTTTTTACTCTCCTCCTCATAGGATAAACTTCTTTCTTCAAAATGCAATATTGAACAATTTATACTGTGATGCCAAAGACAATTCACTGCTATAGCAGCATATGCCTTTCACCAGTTGAACATGCAGAATCCTCCTTATATGATTTAATGAGCCCCTCTCCCTCTGGCTCCCATGGAGTTTTCCTCAGCCAGTTGCTGATTAAAGCTATTCTGCTTGAATGAGAAAAAGCAACTGATTATAATAATGTTATAATTTTGGCTTTTAGGTTTTACAGAAACTGTTTGGAATACTTTCCTGCTTGTTAATGATCCTTAATAGAGCAGATGGAATTCTCCAGTCTGAGCAGAAGCTGCAAAAGGGTCTCTGAGGTGTACGATGTGCCATTTAGTTCGCACCCAGTAGAGTAAGCCAGAATAAATCTAAAAAAGGAGGATGCTGAGGGTCTTTGATTGTGTTGCTGAGCTATTCCCTGTATAACATGTGTTGTGCTGCTAATTTGCTGACTTGGAAACAACAGTAAAGAATTGCTTTGGGAGTTCTAAATTTCAAGCATTACAATATTAAAGAGATGGCATGCTGAGACACAGAATCTAAAAAAAAAAGGTAGAAAATCTCCTAAATTGCAGCTTTAATGTACTCTGAGGACTAATACCCACAGTCACGCCAAAGGCCAGCTGCCTGATTAAAATTGCTAGTCCAGACCTTCGCAAATAGCTGAAATTACTTTATATTAAAATAATAAAAACATAAACCTCATTTTGGTGAATTCAGAAACTTCTGAAAATTATGACCTCAAAAACTTTGTAGGTCGTAACCGCAAGTGAGTATAGACCCAGTTTCTCAGTGTGTATCCAGCTTATACCTACATGCTTAGATGTCACTCAATTTGGAAGTCCTACCTAGTTGTTCTTTTATTAGACCTAAACTCCCTTGGCAGTTACTTTTAATTGTCCACTCCGAGAGGTGCACAGACTTTCTGGGCACTGACAAAACCTTCTCAGAGACCTACCTCATGAAAAGAGACCTCAAAATACTTTTTTTCCACTCTGTCTGGGCAGATTCTGTAGGCAAGATGACCACATATAAAAATATACATTTGATAATGGGATCTTTCATGTAATATTGGAAAAGCTGAGGTTTAAATCTTGGCTTTCTAAACTCAATTCAGGATTCCCATATTCTGTTAGACTAGTCTCCTGGCCATGATGAGATTGACTGTTGGTACATCTTAATCAAAACTTCCTTTTCAGCTGCTCCCCAGACACGTCACAAATTACATGTGTATCAAACTGAACAGGGAGCCAAAGACTTAGTGTTTGACCACCCTCAGGGTAGAGATTAGGAGAAAGTTTTTCACACAAAGGGTCATTGGGCATTGGAATAGGCTGCCCAGGGAGGTGGTTGAGTCACCTTCCCTGGAGGTGTTTAAGGGATGGTTAGATGAGGTCCTGAGGGACATGGTTTAGTGTTTGATAGGAATGGTTGGACTCGATGATCCGATGGGTCTCTTCCAACCTGGTTGTTCTATGATTCTATGATTCTATGATTCAGAGTAAAAATAGTATTTCCTTTTGTTCAGATGGAACAATGAGTTTTTATGAATGTATTTTTCACATGTGCTCTTTGGCTTCTTGTGCTGCCAGGTGGGCATCACTGAGAAGAACTTCATTCCCTCCTGTCCAAAGACACACAACTCATCACACACTGATGAGATCCCTCAGATCCTTCTTGTCATAAGGCTGAATAGTCCCAGCTCCTTCAACCTTTTCACTTGGCCTTGTTGAACCTAAGGAGATTCCTCTCTTCCCAGCTCTACAGCCTTTACATGTCCTTTGAAATGCAGCAAACCCCTCTGGTGCTCCTCCCAGTTTTGTATTATCTGCAAACTTGCTGAGATGTGTACTCTGTTCCATAGCAAATGTCATCAATGAAGGTATTAAACAGTGCTGGGTCCAGCATCAGCTACCTGGATAAGCCACAGGTGACTTGCCTCCAACTGTACTTTGTACCACTGACCATAACCCTCTGGACCTGGTTGTTAGGCCAGTTTTCAGTCCACTTCACTGTACGTTTATGTGACCCACACTTTCGCAGTTTGTCTGTGATGATGTTTAAGGGAGACAGTGCAAATGACTGGAGGCATTGTCTAAGGCTCAAGAGCAAGAATTCCACCACTTCATCTTCTCTTGCCCCTTCTCAGAGGCAGGACCCTGCATCACATTGACATTTAGCACAGTCTTTCTCGTCTTCTTATAAATCTTAAGGGCCATTGAATATTTTCCTTGTAGTATTCAGTCAGACTTCATAGAATCACAGAATCACCAGGTTGAAAGAGACCCATAGGATCACCGAGTCCAAACCATTCCTATCAAACACTAAACCATGTCCCTCAGGACCTCATCTACCTGTGCCTTAAACACCTCCAGGGATGGTGAATCAACCACCTCCCTGGGCAGCATATTCCAATGCTCAATGACCCTTTCCATGAAAAACTTCCTCCTATTATCTACATAATCTGAGTTTGTTTAGTTAGAAGTTATTAAAAAGACTTATTTTTATACTATGAGCAAATGTTTAGACATTTCACTGAACCAGAAGCAGTGCATCTTGTTCTTGGATAAAGTACTTTTTCTCACCACTCAACCATTCAAAATTTCCTAATAATACATTAAGATACATTCAAGGCTGAAAGTCTGTGTTATTTCCAGATACACAGCTAGTAACAGCTGATATCCTTAGCCAGAGTAATCAAGGTTTATAATGAAAACGTTAATGAGCCCTAAACTATAGCAGAGCAAATTGAAGAGTCAGCTATTATAGAAAGTAAAGTTTCAATGCCATACCTGAGGAAGCTTTATGTTTGTTGAATACCTCTCTGATAAGAACCTTAAGTCATAAACACTTGCAGCAGAAAGTATCTTCTAGACATTAGGAAAAAGTTTTTCACAGCAAGGGTCATTGGGCATTGGAACAGGCTGCCCAGGGAGGGGGTTGAGTCACCTTCTCTGGAGGTGTTTAAGGCACAGGTGGACGAGGTGCTGAGGGACATGGTTTAGTGTTTGATGGAAATGGTTGGACTCAGTGATCCAATGGGTCTCTTCCAACCTGGTGATTCTATGATTCTATAATCTTGAAAATATTTGCTATTTGAAAGAAGTTTAACAAACAAAAATGTTTGGTTTGTGTGGGAATGTTCTGTAGAACTATCATGAACTTTAAAGGGCACTGGAAGTCTGGCTCCAAGGTTAGAGATCGAAAAACTTCATTTAAGTTATGCTGAGTAACCTTTTGTTTTACAATAAGGATTTGACCATAAAGATACGAATTATATTAATTTAAAAATTTAAAAGGCAGACTGGAAAGTCTAGGCATGCTTGTTCCACCCATCCAAGCTTTTTTTTTTTTTTTTTTACAACCAGCAAGTAAGAATCTAGTTAGCTTCCTATAGGAAGGAAGAGGGGAAAATAGTAGATTTTCATAGTGTTTAATCGCTAAATCACTTGGAAGAAAAATATGCTCACATGGCTCTTATTCTTCCTCAGACTTTTCTCACGGATATTTGGAGCTTCTGCAAGATCCGTTGGATTATTTGTAACCATTGTCCACTTTTGTAACATTCATATACATATGTTTGCGATACATCCAAATTTATGTCACAATGGAATTTCTTAGTCCTGGTCACTTAGACAGGTCTAGGAGATCTTCTCCACAAAGATCTTCCCTAGATTAAAAGCCAAGATCACAATATTTGCAAAAAAAGGTAATTCCAAGTAATTTTGAAAGAAACTCAAAGCCATCATGAGTTTAACAAGTTTTTGTGTAATATTCTGTGAATCCAGGAACTTAACTTCTCTGTAGACAAAGTGATTATCAACTGCTTCTTCAATACATTGCACCTAACCAAGGAAGTGTCTCTTTTCAACTGATCAAAGAACAAAATTGATACTATTCAAAATACGATGAAAACCAATGAATTGCATGTATTTGTTATATCTTCTCCCAAGCAGCAAAAGACTGGAAAGGGAAGGATCTATTCTCAGAGGTGAGGTAAGAAGACAAATCTGGTAAACTCATTTGCAGAAAACATGGGCTTTCAGAAAGAAAACTTCCTAGTATTATAAATCAAAAGAAGGCAGAGGAGAAGGAGAGACACAGGAAAAACTATGAAGCATTTTCCACTATGCAATTTATTTATGAAACAAATAAAAAGTGGCATCGACTATCAAAAGAAATATGCTTTTATGAAAAATACTGGTTCACTTTGCTAGTAATATCTAGTAGCCTGAAGTGTGGGAAGAAAAGTAATAAGGGTTACTAAATTCTGCCTTATAAAATAGAACTATTTGTACTAAATACTAGAAATAAGCAGTTTAAAAAAATTTCAGTTTGATAGGAAATTTTCAATAAAAGCTGCTCATCTTTCATAAGCTTCTCTCCAGTATGGTTATATTTGGAGTTTTAACAATAACAAGTCTACTTTTTTCCTTCTAATATTAAAGAAAGAGCGTTTGTTTTTGGTTTTTTTTTTGTTTGTTTGTTTGTTTTTTTTTTTTAAATCTGTAACGAATATTTCCAGGTTCGGTAGGTGGTGCATCTGCATTTTCCAAGAAGAGTTATTAAAAACATCTGTCAGGTTAGCACCGGTAAAGCATCTGTCTACAAGCACTTATCTTATTTTCCCACAGAGTCAATGAAATGTAACAAAGAGCATACATAAAAGTAAGTAAGCCTGGAAAAATGCTAATTCAGTAACTCTTTTCTGATGAAGCAAATCAATTTGAATAATGAGTTATACCACTGAGATGAGCTAAGCTGAATGCAGCTTTCGGGGCAATGTATTGGTCCTGTTGGGTAGGTGTTGGGAGGTGCAGACAGCAGCAGCTGATGATGCTTTGCAGGAGCAGGAAGGAACACTGTAGAATCATAGAATCACAGAATCACAAGGTTGGAACAGACCCACCGGATCATTGAGTCCAACCATTCCCACCAATCTCTAAACCATGTCCCTCAGCACCTCATCCACCCGTACCTTAAACACCTCCAGGGAAGGCATGTCAACTCCCTCCCCGGGCAGACCATTCCAGTGCCTAATGACTCGTTCTGTGAAGAACATTGTCCTTATGTTGAGCTCCCATGTAGTGGAGTTTGAGGCCATTCCCTCTTGTTCTGCCAAGATCATCTTCAGAAATGGTGTGACCAACAGGTCCAGGGAGGTTCTTCTCCCTCTGGACTCAGCACTGGTGAGGCCGCTCCTTGAATCCTGTGTTCAGTTGTGGGCCCCTCACCACAAGAAGGATGTTGAGGCTCTGGAGTGAGTCCAGAGAAGAGCAACGAAGCTGGTGAAGGGGCTGGAGAACAGGCCTTGTGAGGAACGGCTGTGAGAGTTCAGTCACTCCTTGTAAGATTTGTTCTCCAGCCCCTTCACCAATTTTTCACAGAATCACAGAATCACAGAATCACAGAACAACCAGGTTGGAAGAGACCCATCGAATCATTGAGTCCAACCATTCCTGTCAAACACTAAACCATGTCCCTCAGCTCCTCATCTACCCGTCCCTTAAACACCTCCAGGGAAGGTGAATCAACCACCTCCCTGGGCAACCTATTCCAATGCCCAATGACCCATTCCATGAAAAACTTCCTCCTAATCTCTAGCCTAAATCTCCCCTGGCAGAGCTTGTGGCCGTTCCCTCTTGTCCTGTCCCCTGTCACTTGGGAGAAGAACCCAGCTCCCTCCTCTCCACAACCTCCTTTCAGGTAGTTGTACAGAGTAATGAGGTCTCCTCTCAGCCTCCTCTTCTCTTGCAGAAAGGAGCAGGACTGCAAAGATCCAAGTGCTCTTTCAAATCCTATTCCCTCAATTAGGTTAATTTTGAAAGCACAGAACGGTTTGGGTTGAAAGGGACCTCAAATCCCATCGAGTTCCAGCCCTCCTGCCCTGGGCAGGGACACCTCCCAGTGGATCAGGGCCTCCAAGCCCCATCCAGCCTGGCCTTGAACACCTCCAGCGATGGGGCAGCCGCTCCTCTGGGCATCCAGAGTATGATCTCATTGAAGGCCTCCGAGCCAAACCAAGTAGCCCCCGAGCCCAGCGCCGTCGGCAGGGAACAGTGCAGCTCCAGCCCCCTTAGGGCTCTCCCCGGTTCTGGTGGGGTCTGCAGCGACGCAGCCGTCCCGGGGCCGCAGCCGCCCCGGCCCCCGCGCACCCGAACGGCCGAGGAGCGTCCCAAGCCCAGCGGTCCCGCCCGGGTCCAGGCCCCGCTGTCTTTTTTTAGATTTTGCATAAAATATGTAATATCTTGGTGAAGTTTGGTATGTGTGAGAACAGTGACCTTCCAGTTCCTGAAAGGGCTAAAAGAAACCTGGGGAGGAACTTTTTACAAAGGCTTGTAGTGATAGAACAAAGGGCAATGCACGTAAACTGGAGAGGGGCAGATTCAGACTAGACCTAAGGAGGTCTTCACGCTGAGGGTGGTGAGATGCTGACCTTGGTTGCCCAGGGAAGCTGTGGCTGCCCCATCCCTGGAGGGGTTCAAGGCCAGGTTGGATGGGGCTTGGAGCCCATGATCCAGTGGGAGGTGTCCCTGCCCATGGCAGAGGGGTTGGAATTAGATGATCTTTAAGTTCCCTTCCAACCCGAACCATTCTATGATTCTATGACCTTTAGAAAGCATGTTGCGTTCCCATTAGTCAGTTGTAGGGCTATTGTATCCTGCTAGATTTTAATTTGTGTTAGAGTGCAGATCTGTCTGCCAAGGAGAATGCAAGGTCGTATGAGAAACATGCATTCTACAAGACATATGGTTCCCAGCTCTGGTCATTTAACATAAACAGAGAAGCAATTACACATGTTTTTAAGAGCAACGAGGATGGTGAGGGGTCTGGAGAACAGACCTTATGAGGAACGGCTGAGAGAGCTGGGGGTGTTTAGCCTGGAGAAGAGGACGCTCAGAGGAGACCTCATTATTCTATACAACTACCTGAAAGGAGGTTGTAGAGAGGAGGGAGCTGGGCTCTTCTCCCAAGTGACAAGGGACAGGACAAGAGGGAATGGCCTCAAGCTCCACCAGGGGAGATTTAGGCTGGAGATTAGGAGGAAGTTTTTCACACAAAGGGTCATTGGGCATTGGAATAGGCTGCCCAGGGAGGTGGTTGATTCACCTTCCCTGGAGGTGTTTAAGGCACAGGTAGATGAGGTGCAGAGGGACATGGTTTAGTGTTGGATGGGAATGGTTGGACTCAATGATCAGATGGGTCTCTTCCAACCTGGTTGTTCTATGATTCTATGATTGAAATTGGTCAGTGAATAATAATGTTTTACATCTCTCAATAAAAGGCTTCAAAAGGCTTTAAACGTCATGACAGCTCTGAAGCTGGTATTTTGGTATTGGGTTTTGCTGATTGATAGATGGATCTCAGGAGGTTTCAGACCAATCTATTTTAGGGTCTCCGTTGAGGAAAGCTGCAGCGTTTGCTTGCTTACATTTTTTTCTTTAAGGGAAGAAAAGAGGTGGGGAATTCTGATCTTTCACCATTCTCCTGCTTTGCTCAAAAGCCATTCCCAGTCTAACAGGTATCTCGAACCTCATTTATGAAAAAAAAAAAGAATAAACTTTAAATTGGTGATTTTAAAAATTACATGTTCAATTTAGAAAATTTGAGAAGTTCCACTGAAATGTGTTTTCAAGTTAATGATTTTCATTATTTTCTTTTTGGGGAAAATTATATATTTCTTCCAAAGGAAAAGAAGCAATCTAACAAAATATATATGCATGCATATACCGAATAAAATGATTATGAAATTGTTATGTAAAAATCAAGATATTTTCCTTTTGTTGGAAAAAAAAATAATTAAAACATTCTCCAAATCATCTAGAGGGAAGGAAAAAAATGGACAAAATGTTTTGGAGTCATCGGAAACCGTAACATCAATGCAACGTACATAATAATCTATTGAATTATTGACAAAAGATGTAGCCTGCCAAACCAGACATTTAGCTCTGGAAAATAGAATCATAGAACAACCAGGTTGGAAGAGACCCATTGGATCATCGAGTCCAACCACTCCTATCAAACGCTAAACCATGTCCAATAATAATGTAGGAGTTCTCTGAAAATTTCATTAAAGGGCTGCATGTTTAGTTCTCTTTGGTTTCCTTTAAATATATTGAAAGATATCAATTTCTTTCCAGATGTGGCTGCCTGGTGTCCATCCTATAGGTGGTCCTCCTAGGAGATATTGAGGTAGGTGTAGCAGAAGTGGAAATGCATCTGGTTTTTAAAGGTAGTAATTGTATTTACAGTGCTCTGTTTCCTCATAGAACAAAGAAACATAGTTTAATGTCCTTAAATATATATAAAAAAAAATACAAAACCATTAGACTGCAGTTTCTAAGTACAACAATATTCTTTGTTTAATACTTCTGTAACAGGGCGAACTAAAGAGCATTCGGGTTGATATTTTCTAGTATTTCCATTCTTACTGTGGCAAATAAGTTGTCTCTTTCCATTACCAGTTAAGAGTCACTAAGCAGAAAGAGGAGTTATTAACAGTCATCTCAGCCCCACAAGCCCTGCTGTAAGTACACACAGAAACTGCTCTTTGTGGCGAGAGAGCAACGAAATAGAAGTTTTCACGTCACAGCTGCGATTGCCTTTCTCCAAGGGGATAGATACAGTGGCCACGCACCATTGAACACGGATTCAATATGTTTCTATTACAAGGAACAAGAATTTCATTATTCCTTCAGCTATAAACTGAGACAAAAAAAAAAAAACCCTGACTTTTTGAAATGATGCTTTCTAAAATGAACCCTCAGGTCATTACGAAACAAGAATCTCTGTCACTGTTTCTGCCAATCAGTGTCAGTAGACTCTTAAACATAATTGCCGTGTTATTTTTTGTGTTGACATTTATTATTTTCCACCTGATAAATCAGACTCCGTCCCTCTAGAGACTGATGGTCCTCCTGGAGTTTACATCGATGGAAGATTAAGACAAATGATAAATGTTTCTGTTTTTCTTTATAAGAAAGGTGCTACATTTTTGATCGCACAATTAGATGATCCCCTTGAATAAATTCCTTCACACAAGAACTTTGAAATTCTCTATATATGAAATATTTTTTTTCACTTGAAAATTGCATCAAGTCAGCATTTTTGTTTCTCTTAAGATTTTTTTTTCTTACTGCCTGGTGATGGGTCTGAGTTTAAAATAGAGTTGTTCAAAGCTGCCTCTGTAACACTCATTGGAAGTCATCAGTATGATATATCTTCTTAACAAGACACTCTATAAAAGTGTAATGATTCCTGTGCTTGCAACAACCTCATCCTCCAAACTGGTAAATCATATGCACCCAAAAGATGTAGGTAAGAAAAGACACTCAGAGTTTTACATTTTTTCCTTTCTGTATTAATGGAGCAAGATTTATTGACCTACCTGTAATTGAAATACTACATGTCCAGAAAAGAGTCCTTAAAATTATTTCACATGTATGATCAGGTGGCAAGGAAGAGAAATTATTCTGAGATTCATGTTTCTGGACCTCAGCTCACTACGTGACTTAGTACAAGTTCTTTGTCTCTCTGAACTCGTGTTTCTCCACATTGTTCAGATCATAATCTCTGCCTGACAGCTGCTGTTTCTTGCTCTGTGTGTGTGTCAGTTGAATGCCCAATACAATGGTGCACTGAGGTGCTTTTGAATATCTGCTTTACTGTAGTACAATAAATAATTATAATTAGGCAGGAGTTAATGGTCTGAGACACTTTTACAGTTCTCTCACCCCTTGTGGAAAATCTCCTGGTAATAAACAAAATCCTGTTGTTAAATGCAAATGATAATTTAGTAAGACAGGGACCTTTCTTTGAGAATCTTTAAGGTATAAGTGTCAGTAATAATAGTTCCAGGAAAAAATAGGAATTATGGTTTTTTTCAGATGCTACAAAGATGATTAGAGAGCTGAGGTACCTCCCATATAAGGACAGGCTGAGAGAGTTGGGGTTGTTCAGCCTGAGGGAGGCTTCGAGGAGACCTCATAGCGAAATTCCAGTACCTGAAAGGGCTACAAGAAAGCTGGGGAGGAACTTCACCATGAGGCAGGTGAGACCCTGGCCCAGGTAGCCCAGGGAAGTGTGGTTGCCCCATCCCTGGAGGGGTTCAAGGTCAGGTTGGATGGGGCTTGGGCATCTGATCCAGTGGGAGGTGTCCCTGCCCATGGTAGGGGTATTGGAACTAGATGGGCTTTAAGGTCCCTTCCAACCAGACCTAGTCTATGATTATATGATTCTATAGTTCTATGAGTCTATGATTTTAATATATAACTCACTTTAAATGGCTCTTATTTTACCTCTGTCAAATAGCTAAAGGAAGCTTCAGCTTTTCCTGGAATCGTATAGATAATAATTCACTTTTCTTACATTGCATCTCATCTGATCTCTGATTTCAGGGATCTGGACTTATCTTCCTTACATTACAGTTTCTTCACACATGTTGGTGATAATACAAAATTATTTTTTGTTTCGATTTTGAGAACAACACAGTTTCTTTCTGCCCAAGAAGTCTAAGAAACTCTAACTTTGTAACAAAAAGCTGATGGTGCATAAGCTAAAGATCACTTTCCCATATCAGAAAATGAGAGCAGTGCTCACACATCAGCTGTCTGTTCCAAGTGATTTGGGTCTTGAGAGCTATCCTGTTTTCTGTCATTTTTTGGAAAAACTGTTTGCTGTGTTTTAATATCATTGCAGTAACCACAAACATTTTCATCTGTAACTGTCCAACCAGATCAATGAAATGGTTACCCTTGTTCTGGACTACCTAAGAAACTGCAGCAGACCTCTGATAAAACCTTTCATAGAATCATAGAATCACAGAATCACCAGGCTGGAAGAGACCAATCGGATCATCGAGTCCAACCATTCCTATCAAGCACTAAACCATGTCCCTCAGCACCTCATCCACCCACACCTTAAACACCTCCAGGGAAGGTGAATCAACCACCTCCCTGGGCAGCCTATTCCAATGCCCAATTACCCTTTCTGTGAAAAACTTCCTCCTAATCTCCAGCCTAAATCTCCCCTGGCAGAGTTTGAGGCCATTCCCTCTTGTCCTGTCCCCTGTCACTTGGGAGAAGTGTCCTGATGTACGAAACCTGAACTGACCATGGAAGTCTGTTCAAGTAATTTTGCTGTTTCTTTTCTTGTGTTTAGCATCACCCAGCAGCGATGAACGTGATGAAGGTGGATACACAGGGGTAATCAGTGACGAGCGAGGACACAAGGTGCCTGGGAGTAGAAGTAATTATGGGAGTGGAAGGAGCTTTTTTGAGGAGTAGAGAGGCAGAGGGTCCTGAGGCTTTTAGCAGAAGGGCAGGTTGGTGCTCCAGTGACAGACTTGGCACGCCCTCCCTAGCCTGTGGCAGCCTGAGACCACTCTGCTGTCATGCATAGATCTGGTTTCAGGTTCATGCAATGAACCATGCTCCACCAGGGGAGATTTAGGCTAGAGATTAGGAGGAAGTTTTTCACACAGACGGTCATTGGGCATTGGGACAGGCTGCCCAGGGAGGTGGTTGAGTCACCTTCCCTGGAGGTCTTTAAGGGATGGGTGGATGAGGTCCTGAGGGATATGGTTTAGTGTTTGATAGGAATGGTTGGACTCGATGATCTGATGGGTCTCTTCCAACCTGGTTGTTCTATGATTCTATGGTTCTGTGAAAAACTCGTGCTAGACATCTGGGTCAAATTTTTATTCTGTAAGTTATTGAGACTCTGCTTATGTAACTTGTGCCCTAGCTTTCTACTGAAAATCTCTTTTCAAAAGTCTTCCTCCTATACAGTACCGAGTGCCTGCCTTCACACAGAAGCTGTGAGCAACCAAATACTTAGAAGATGCAGCCTTTAAATCTTCTCCATGTTCCCCTATCAGCTTTATCATCTCACATGATGGCAATCCAGGGATAAAGAGCAAGGTGGGAACACTGAACATATGCAGTACCAGCTCTCATCTTACCACCTCCAAAAACGAAGAACATTCAAAGAGTTTAGGGAGCTTTAAACATTCATTCTTACAGCAATTCTAGTCACGAAATATTGAACTTTTGCATTATGTTGAATTCCATTTCAAGCTTGACAAGATATTTTTGACGAGTCTGTCTCTGTGATAAAATGCCAGGCTGACTAAATGAAAACTTTTTTTTCCCAAATGTGGCATTTTCACCAAAAGAAAGCAGACACAGATTTACTAGGTTCAAGACAGATTTTTCTGCTCCAAGTGAAAATAGGTAGCACCCCATTAATTAGAAGCCTAATGGTTAGATCCCATCCGTTAAATGGGAAAGGCTTGTTCATAATTAAATTCAGATAAAGTTAATAATAATTACGCAGCATATATTTTGTAGAATCACAGAATAGTTTGGGTTGGAAGGGACCTTAAAGCCCATCCACTTCCAAGCCCTGCCATGGGCTGGGACACCTCCCACTGGATCAGGGGCTCCAAGCCCCATCCAACCTGGCCTTGAACCCCTCCAGGGATGGGGCAGCCACAGTTTCCCTGGGAAACCTGTTCCAGGGCCTCAACACCCCTCATAGTGAAGAAATTCTTCTTCCTATCTAGTCTAAATCTGCCCCTCTCCAGTTTATACCCATTGCCCCTAGTCCGATCACCACAAGCCTTTGTGAAAAGTCCCTCCCCAACTTTCTTGTAGCCCCTTCAGGTTCCTGAAGGTCCCTATAGGATCTCCTCGGATTCTTCTCTTCTCCAGGCTGAACAACCCCAACTCTGTCAGCCTGTCCTTGTATGGGAGGTACTCGAGCTCTCTGACAATCTTTGTAGCCCTTCTCTGGATCCATTCCAACATCTCCATATCCTTCTTATGTAAGGATTCCAGAAATGGATACAATACTTCAGATGAGTATTTTCTCTCACAAGAGAGGAACAGAGGGGCAGAACCCCCTCCCTCACTCTGCTGACCACGCTGCTTTTGATGCAGTCCAGGACACAGTTGGCCTTCTAGGCTACAAGCATATATTGCCGGTTCATACCAAGCTTCTCATCAGTCAGCACCCCAAGTCCTTCTCCTCAGGGCTGCTCCCAATCACATCGTCCTTCACCCTGTATTGAAACCACAGATTGCCCAAACCCATGTGTAGGATTTTCTGCACTTGGCCTTGTTGGACTTCATGAGGTTCAGACAGTCCTACTTCTTCAGCCTGCCCAGGTCTCTCTGGACAACATCCTCTCCTTGCAGTGAGGCAAAAGGTGTTATCTCTCCCTCCTTCCCTCTCTCTTATTTTGGAAATATTCTATTGATCAAACATAAGAGTTAGATACCATAGCTTTAAGCAGAGACAAAGTGAGCTGCAAACTACTGAATATCTAAGACGTATATCCCTGTCTTCTTTCAGTTTTTAATGAACAACCAAGAAACTGCAGTGTGAGAGGCTGTTACTGAGACCAACCGGTTCCTGGTTATGAATGCATCCCTTCATGATGCAAGAAGGCACTCACTGGTGAGACTGCTCCTCGAATCCTGTGTTCAGTTGTGGACCCCTCAGCACAAGAAGGATGTTGAGGCTCTGAAGCGAGTCCAGAGAAGAGTGACAAGGCTGGTGAAGGGGCTGGAGAACAGGCCCTATGAGGAGCGGTTGAGAGAGCTGGGGGTGTTTATGCTGGAGAAGAAGAGGTTGAGAGGAAACCTCATTACTCTCTACAACTACCTGAAAGGAGGTTGTAGAGAGGAGGGAGCTGGGCTCTTCTCCCAAGTGACAGGGGACAGGACAAGAGGGAATGGCCTCAAGCTCCGCCAGGGGAGATTTAGGTTAGAGATTGGGAGGAAGTTTTTCACACAGAGGGTGATTGGGCATTGGAATAGGCTGCCCAGGGAGGTGGTTGATTCACCTTCCCTGGAGGTGTTTAAGGTGTGGGTGGATGAGGTGCTGAGGGACATGGTTTAATGTTTGATAGGAATGGTTGGACTCAGTGATCCAGTGGGTCTCTTCCAACCTGGTTGTTCTGTGATTCTGTGTGATTCTGTGAAGTATTTCCTTAAGCAGTCAGTAATTTACACTGATTGCTTATATTGAACGCTTCTATGGGATTATGGTTGAACTTGATGATCCAGTGGGTCTCTTCCAACCTGGTAATTCTATGATTCAATGATACTAAGAAAGCGGCAGAGGGAGGATTTCATCTGAAGGTTCCAAATCCCAGAGGGTTAACCAGAGCACCACTACCATGTGACAGGAATGGTTTGACTCGATGACCTGATGGGTCCCTTCCAACTTGGTTGTTCTATGATTCTATGCGGTGAATTCTTTCAGTAGTTTCTGGAATGGGAAAACTGCCCAGATCTGTAGGCTATTCGATGCCACAAGACCCAGAGAATCGTATTACAACATACTTATTAACACTTGAGAGGCTGCCTAAACCAAACTGGACTGATTTATGTGCCATAAAAACAGATATGGTGTAGATAAACTTAAATTCTGATATTGAATGAAAATGGAAACACAGGTACAACAAGAAATTAAACTCCCAGCTCCCTCAGAGTGAAAGATTGTCTGCAGCAGCCATTTATAAGTTGTTTACAAGCCTTAAAATGTTTCCTATTTCACATTTTGTGTTGACAAACTATTCTGTCAGACATGATCAGTGGGGTGACAAAAGCTAATCTTCTTTCTTCCATTGGATACCCACCCTCAAGTCAGAGTAGCTGAGAGAAGAATTTCCTGATGAGAGTTGGGTAGAGTTTTCCTTGACAGTTTGTTCTTCCTTTCCACAAAGCCACTTAAGATCTCCAGCTCCCCCCAAATTCCTTTTTTGTTCATACTTTTTAACAACTGAGCTGTTCTTTGAACAGGATCAATTAGCATATAAAGGCTAACTTTATCATTCAAGGGATTTTTTAAAATCGGGGATGTTGTGCCCTCTGGAAACTAGCCTCATTTCACAGTTTCCTTGCCTCAGAACTCCAGCAGAGCTGACGTAGCTTTGCTGATGCTTCCGGAAAAAGGTGAGCTGTTTGTTCTGCACCTACTTGGACAGATGTAATAGCTGATGTACTCAGGATACATCCTTTGTCCTATTAATTTTAATGAGAATTTAATTAAAAAAAGATCCAGTGCATTCTTTAGAGTGCCCTGATGTTTTATTTTAAGATGTGGTTTTATACCACATAAATGGTATAATGGCTCTCTAAATAATGGCTCTATGAAGAGCTACAGACTGGGAGAAGCCTGGCTGGAAAACTGCCAGGAGGAGAGGGACCTGGGGCTGTTCAGTCAACAGCCAACTGAACATGAGCCAGCAGTGTGCCCAGGTGGCCAAGAAGGCCAATGGCATCCTGGTTTGGATCAGAAACGGTGTGACCAGCAGGGCCAGGGAGGTGACCTCTGGACTCAGCACTGGTGAGACGGTTTCTCAAATCCTGTGTTCAGTTGTGGGCCCCTCACCACAAGAAGGATGTTGAGGTTCTGGAGCGAGTCCAGAGAAGAGCAACGAGGCTGGTGAAGGGACTGGAGAACAGGCCTTATGAGGAACGTCTGAGAGAGCTGGGGGTGTTTATCCTGGAGAAGAGGAGGTTGAGGAGAGACCTCATTGCTCTCTCCAACTCCCTGAAAGGAGGTTGTAGAGAGGAGGGAGCTGGGCTCTTCTCCCAAGTGACAGGGGACAGGACAAGAGGGAATGGCCTCAAGCTCCGCCAGGGGAGATTTAGGCTAGAGATTAGGGGGAAGTTTTTCATGGAATGGGTCATCGGGCATTGGAATAGGCTACCCAGGGAGGTGGTTGATTCACCTTCCCTGGAGATGTTTAAGGTGTGGGTGGATGAGGTGCTGAGGGACATGGTTTAGTGTTTGATAGGAATGGTTGGACTCAATGATCCGATGGGTCTCTTCCTACCTGGTTGTTCTATGATTCTATGATTCTATACTGCCATCTGAAACAACAGATAACACAGCAGCCAGAAATAAATAATAACTACTCACTTTTTAGCCTTCTCCCCCATTGTTCTCGTTCCTGCTTCAGCTTTCTAGGCTTCATAAAGTTTTAATTTAAAGTTAGGGATTGAGGTTTTTTTTAGGTCAAATATCTGATTACATAAAATTGATAAATATATTTAGTCACTTTTAAAACGTATTATTAATATTAATTCAGGAGATCCTAAATAGTTTGCAGTCTAATGAAAAATTTTCTTTAAAACTCCTTGCATTTCTGTCCATTAAATACCACTTAGTGTGACAAGAAGTGACAAAGATGGGATTTAAAGCAGCCGCTGATATATTTTATGTAGAGAAGTCTGATAGCAGGAATTCCTAAAATTATCAAACAATACGAAGAAGAATTGGGAAACATTCCCTCAGTGCACAACTTTCTTATTAACATATCATCTGTGCTCTTTGTAAAAGTCTCAAAGGAAGCCAGAAACTATGAGTTTTGAAAGAGATAAGCACAGAGATCAAATCTCATACTTATTCAGTTGGAAAGGAAAGCAGCAGTTATTAGACACATTGAGAAGCCCACAGGAAGGAGAAAAGTTCTATTTGCTAAACCAGCAGTTTGAAACAGTCCAGAAAAAAGAATGAAGGAAAAGCTTCCCAAGTTTTTCCTGCCCTAGGTCAAGGAAGTTAAAGTGCTGTGGGATCAGAATGCTCTTGAGGAGACATCACCCTACATTGGGTTAAGTTTGAGGAAATCTGGAATAGTTAGAGAGACATCCAAAGGCTAAAGTTCAGTTGTGGACCCCTCACCACAAGAGGGATGTTGAGGCTCTGGAGCGAGTCCAGAGAAGAGCAGCGAAGATGTTGAAGGGGCTGGAGAACAGGTTTTATGAGGAACAGCTGAGAGAGCTGGGGGTATTTATCCTGGAGAAGAGGAGGCTGAGGGGAGACCTCATTGCTCTCTACAACTACCTGAAAGGAGGTTGTAGAGAGGAGGGAGCTGGGCTCTTCTCCCAAGTGACAGGGGACAGGACAAGAGGGAATGGCCTCAAGCTCCACCAGGGGAGAGTTTAGGCTGGACATAAGGAAACAAATTTTTCACAGAAAGCATCATTGGGCATTGGAATAGGCTACCCAGGGAGGAGGTTGATTCAACTTCCGTGGAGGTGTTTAAGGCACAGGTGGATGATGTGCTGAGGGACATGCTTTAGTGTTTGATAAAAACATTTGGACTCAATGATCCTGTGGGTCTCTTCCAATGTGGTTGTTCTATGATTATATGAATCTATGATAAATATAACAAATACTCCTATTTCTGTGTTCAGTTTTCCTTTTCCTAATTTTCCAGATTTCATATTGTCATAAAATATTCTGAAATTTTATTTTCTTTCTCAATCAAAACATCTTTTCATATTGAATACAACTAGCTCTTACAATGACACTGGCAAACATAGGTCTCTCCCCCAGGCAAAAAAAGCAAATCTAAGTAAAGTGAAGACAAACTCTCTTTAAACTCTCAAGTGAAAATTTAGAGCATCTCTATGGGCTGGTTATACCACTCTCCATATTCATGTGAATGAAATAGACCCTCAGAGAATGCATGAAGAAATAATAAAAATTCTTTGGTTGTTTAGTCTTTTTTTTAACTTCCTAATATCTAGAAATTACAGAAAAATTTCCTTCTATGTTTTGTAAGAGTGACATTTAAGATTTAATGATATTCAAATTAGGATTTCATTAAAATGAAATTATATTGAATGTGATGTGGAAGGGATACTGCCCAGTTTTACTAGATCCCTCTAAAACTGAGCTTCATCAAGTGAGATCATCAGCATGAGAGCTAAAAAGAAATTAGAATAACAATATACCACAATGTATGTAATAAGGAAGAAGTTTCTAATTTGTTCATAAATTCAACTTAGTCAAATGAAGTCCATAGTGAAATTCACACTGTTACTAAATTCTTGTTCTTTCCTTCGAACTCTTTTTACGTACTGTTAGCACGAATACCACTGGCATGATTTTAAATTAAAGAAAAATATTCTTATATTGACTTAACTCTGTATTTAGACTTTAATAAGTCATCCAATGTGTGCTATATTTTATATGAGGCCTTTAGAATGTGTTCTTTATTCACATTACTGAAATTCAGCCTGAGCCTTACCTACTGAAGCTCTTGACTCCTCTAAAATGTTCTTGCATAAATCTTCCAAACCATTTCTTCAAAGATCACTATGATTTCTCATATTTTTGATTAATTATACTGTCTTCAAACCATTGAAGATCTTTCCCAGCTACCTTAAATTCAGGTTTCTTCTTCTTACTCTGTATTATTAAATTATTGACAGCCGACTGAACATGAGGCAGCAGTGGCCCAGGTGGCCAAGAAGGTCAATGGCATTTTGGCTTGGATCAGAAATGGTGTGAACAGCAGGGTCAGGGAGGTTCTCCTCCCTCTGTACTCGGCAATGGTGAGACCTCTCCTTTAATCCTGTGTTCAGTTGTGGGCCCCTCACCACAAGAAGGATGTTAAGGCCCTGGAGCGAGTTCAGAGAAGAGCAATGAAGGTGGTGAAGGAGCTAGAGAACAGGCCTTATGAGGAACGTCTGAGAGAACTGGGGGTGTTTATCCTGGAGAAGAGGAGGTTGAGGAGAGACCTCATTGCTCTCTCCAACTCCCTCAAAGGAGGTTGTGGAGAGGAGGGAGTTGGGCTCTTCTCCCAAGTGACAGGGGACAGGACAAGAGGGAATGGCCTCAAGCTCCACCAGGGGAGATTAAGGCTAGAGATTAGGAGGAAGTTTTTCGCAGAAAGGGTCATTGGGCATTGGAATAGGCTGCCCAGGGAGGTGGTTGATTCACCTTCCCTGGAGGCGTTTAAGGGATGGGTGGATGAGGTGCTGAGGGACATGGTTTTGCATTTGATAGGAATGGTTGGACTAGATGATCCAGTGGGTCTCTTCCAACCTGGTTATTCTATGATTCTATAATTCTATGATTACTGATGGTAGTAGCAATAGCAGTAGCAGAAGTAGAAGAAGTAGCAGTCCACCTACACTTCTTCACTAAGTGCATGGACTATTTTGAGTTGATACTACTTGTGGAAAACTGCATAAGACAGTTTTACAGAATATTTATCTTACCTGTAGCAGTAACTTTCTTGAAGTGTCCTGTAATTTTATCTTCGTACATTTTCTTTCATGTTTATCTATAATATTTATTTACGAAACGTATATGTGAGCTTTAAAACAACACACTGGGAAAGTTCCATCTTCTCTGGAATATCTGTTCCCTTAAGAGATTTATTTTATGTGACCTGGTGTGGAAGATTTTAATTCTCATACTGTAGGATCACTGCACCTTTTCCTCAAACACTGAAAGAAGACTAATTTTCTGATGTATCGTGGAGCTCTTTATCATGCATTACAGAAATAGTAAAAATGGGGTCACTGAGCTATATTGAATTTATATTTATCACATCTGTTGCAAAAGTAAATTAATTACACACAGAGAATGCTCCATGAAAAAACTGTTGTAACTTGGTTTTGCTCTAATTGCCTCCTATGATAACAAGGGCTTGATAAGCTCTACAAAAGTAGCATTTTGAATTATAAATTCAGTATAAGATCTCAGTATTTCTGGAAGAACTAGAATAATTTTTGATTGCCTTTATTAATTGAGGAGCTCAAATAGACATTTTATGTATTTATTTTTCTCTTGTCACGTTAGGCTACTCTATGTCATGATTAATATGTTTCTCTTGCAGTGGAGAACAAAGATGACTTTTCTTTAAAGTAGACATATGATTGCACTATAAATAGCTCTTCGGAACATCAGACATTTCAGTTCCCATAATAAATGTTGTCAACATTATCTCTTTCAAACACGTGGAAGAAGAAGAGTCTTTGTGGTAGTCGCAACACTGAAAGTCGTAATTCTGTAAAACTTGTCACATTCTTTTTCTTTCCCAGACTGTTTTCAGAGAGCTGTGTATTATTTGTGTATTATTGAACATGGTTTAGTGTTTGATAGGAATGGTTGGACTCGATGATCTGACTCTTCCAACCTGGTTGTTCTATGATTCTATAATTTTTTTTCAATCCAGCTAAAGCTATTTCCATGGGAAAAGTTCTAAACAAAGGAACTTGTTGATAAGGCCCTTGCTGATGTTCATACAGTTCATATATTAAATAGTCTGCCTTGTGTTAAGATCAATTGTATGTGTAAACTGAGTGTCTTTGCAGGATTTAGCCTTGAAAATAATTATCTCTGGATTTAAGAGTATTCTTTATATGAATAAGTTGCAAAGGTGTACCTGTAGAAGCAGTTTTCTTGACTATGGATATTCCAGACCATTTTGCTAGCTGGTCTAATAATTCTGTTTATATTGGAAGTATATTAGGAGAACAAAGAAGTAACTCATTGCCTCTATTTTATTAAAATTATCAGATTTATTAGGAAACTCAGTGACTAAAGGTGGAATTTTCAACTCATACTTTGAATTAGTAAAGAGACTGAAGTTCAATCTCTTTATCATTCAATATTCTATTTATTACTATCAAGTTTATGGCCTGCATGAAAGATTATGCCATGAATGTGCAATCCAGCACAGATGTTAATACATAGAATCATAGAATCACCAGGTTGGAAGAGACCCATCGGATCATCAAGTCCAATCATTCCTATCAATCTCTAAACCATGTCCCTCAGCACCTCGTCCACCCATCCCTTAAACACCTCCAGGGAAGGTGAATCAACCACCTCCCTGGGCAGTTTGTTCCAGTGCCCAATGACTCTTTCTGTGAAGAATTTTTTCCTTATGTCGAGTTAGCATGAAGAATATTTAATAACAGTAAGTAAATCAAAGCTAGTAAGTTATGAAGATGTTATGTCTTATTCAGTGGAAGTAAATCAAATAAATCTTAGCAGAACTTAAAATTCATAGAATCATAGAACAGTTGAGATTGGAAGTGACCTTAAAGTCCATCCAGTTCCACCTACCCTGCCATGGGCAGGGGCACCTCCCACTGGATCAGGTCACCCAAGGCCCATCCAACCTGCCCTTGAACACCTTCAGGGATGAGGCAGCTTCCCTGGGCAACCTGGGCCAGGACCTCAACACTTTCATAGTGAAGAAATTCCTCCTTATGTGCAGTTTAAATCTTCCCCTCTCCAGTTTATACCCATTGCCTCTAGTCCTGTCACTACAAGCCTTTGTAAATAATCCCTCCCCACCTTTCTTGTAGTCTCCCTTCAGTTACTGGAAAGTCACTCTAAGATCTCCTCAGAGCCTTCTCTTCTCCAAACTGAACATGCCCAACTCTGTCAGCCTGTCCTTGTATGAAAAATTCAATGTAGATGAGAACACAATAGATAAAATGAGAAAAATTGTGCAGTAACATAAGTGAAATGCTTGTTACCCGTGTAAATGAAAAATGTCCTATTAGAAGATTTTCAGAGAATAGAATCATAGAATCACCAGGTTGGAAGAGACCCACCGGATCGAGTAAAATCATTCCTATCAAAATGATGGTTTTCAGGTTATTTAAAACAAAAGAATGTGTATGTATGTATATGTCTGGTCACTTTTCAGTGTTCTTTGCTCATCTCAGCAATAGTGTTTATGGATTATTATTATTTCAAGGAGAAGAATACTTTCTGGGGTTGTTTAGCCTGGAGAAGAGGAAGCTGAGATGAGACCTCATTGCTCTCTACAACTACCTGAGTGGAGGATGTAGAGAGGAGGGAGCTGGGCTCTTCTCCCAAGTGCCAGGGGACAGGACAAGAGGGAATGGCCTCAAGCTCCACCAGGGGAGATTTAGGCTAGGGATTGGGAGGAAGTTTTTCACAGAAAGGGTCATTGGGCATTGGAACAGGGAGGTGGTTGATTCACCTTCCCTGGAGGAGTTTAAGGGACAGGTGGATGAGGTGCTGAGGGACATGGTTTAGTGTTTGATAGGAATGGCTGGACTCGATGATCCGATGGGTCTCTTCCAACCTGGTTTTTCTATGATTCTATGATTCTATGAAAATAAGAATAGTTAATATTGTTTTAGTTTTTGGCTCATAAAGGCTTACCCCTTGCTAACTGATCTGCCTACAGATGATGCTTTTAATACTAATGAATTTTTTATCAGTACAAATTCTATGTCTGGTTGAATAGCTATTTCCTCATAATGAGATATTTATGTGTAGATTTTAATATGCAGATTTTTACACTGTTTTCAACATATCCTTTGAATGCAAACACGTTGGGGAAAACTGTGATACTAGCATTTGTTTGGAAAGCTTGTTGTAAAAATGGCATAAACTGCATAGATGCAGAATGAGATGAAGAAAAGCAGACACTCCAGGAGTATTTTGTCAACACTTTTTCTTGAGATTGAATACAAACCTTTTGAGAAGACAAAGGAATGGAAAGCAAGGCAAGGCAAAGAGTTGCAAGAGAAAAGAAAACAAAAGAAAGGGGGTAAAGTGATTGCTAGGTCAAAAGATAAATACGTGTGTTAACACTTAAAAATACAGGGTAAATTTAACATGTGTAAGTGTAAGAATACTTACTGAAGGTTTTATATATTTAAACATTAAATTGTCTTCAGAAGGATTTAAACCAGTGGTTGTCAATCTAAGAGACTGGATTGCATTTGGAAGCCTTTCACTTCTTTAAGTGAACAACCATAGTGGGACCCCCCACCCCCGCCCCCACCTCCCACCACAAGAAGGATGTTGAGGCTCTGGAGGGAGTCCAGAGAAGAGCAACGAAGCTGGTGAAGGGTCTGGAGAACAGGCCTTCTGAGGAGCGTCTGAGAGAGCTGGGGGCGTTTAGCCTGGAGAAGAGGAGGCTGAGGGGGGACCTCATTGCTCTCTTCAACTACCTGAAAGGAGGTTGTGTAGAGGAGGGAGCTGGGCTCTTCTCCCAAGTGACAGGGGACAGGACAAGAGGAAATGACCTCAAGCTCCTCCAGGGGAGATTTGGACTAGACATTAGGAAAAAAATTTCACACAAAGGGTCATTGGGCATTGGAATAGGCTGTCTAGGGAGGTGGCTGATTCACCTTCCCTGGAGGTATTTAAGAGACAGGTGGACGAGGTGCTGAGGGACATAGTTTAGTGTATGATAAGAATGATTGGACTCTATGATCCAGTGAGTCTCTTCCAACCTGGTGATTCTATGATAATAATGTATTAGCAAAGCTTTCCAGAAATCTTATTTTCAGGGTCTATTTTTCTCTTTTGCAGCCCAAGAAGAAGGACATTCCTTCTCTTAAGCAGAAGAGACGTAACTGTCTCCAAAAGAAACAAGTTCTTTGGACAATGGCTCCACAAAGTGTGCATGATAAAGCATCACCACTGGTGTTTTGGAGGTTTTGTTTTTTATAGAATCATAGAATCACCAGGTTGGAAGAGACCCACCAGATCATCGAGTCCAACCATTCCTATCAAACACTAAACCATGTCTCTCAGGACCTTGTCCACCCGTCCCTTAAACACCTCCAGGGAAGGTGACTCAACCACCTCCCTGGGCAGCTTGTTCCAATGACCCTCTGTGTGAAAAACTTCCTCCTAATATCCAGCCTAAATCTCGCCTGGTGGAGCTTGAGGCCATTCCATCTTGTCCTGTCCCCTGTCACTTAAAAATGCAGTGTGGACACGTGCCGCTCGCCATTGGTCCTATTTTTCCTCAGTTTGAACCGGGGAGCTTACCAGAACAATGATTTTTCGCTTTTCCCTACTCTTTTAATTTTGCTTTAGTCTAGCTCTTCCATCTAGAGCTTTCTCTGGTACCTCTTCCCATCCACTCATCTTGGTGCTCCTGGGTACCAGTGCTCACTACCATATGCCCAGAGACAGGTGCTTTATGCGCTCCCAGGATGCTAAACTTATAAATATTAAGGACAACAGTGTTATGCATCTTCTTCTTCTTGTAGGTTTGGGCTCTTGTGCTGGAGAGATGTCAGGTCTGTCTCAGTGATATAGCTTTAAGAGGAACAGCGAGTACAAAATTGTTATTCTGGGTGAAAATATTGAACATGCAGCATTGCCTGAGACATCTATTAATGTTCTGTTTACTGGCTCCTGGGAGATGCAGCATCTCCATTCTTTCCATAACCGAGTGCAGAATATCTGGGAGATTAAGTAAGAAAGACCAGGAAAAATCTGCAAATGAGCACACAAGGAGAAACATAGGACAGAGTGTAAAATTTAAATGAGCTGTGAAACTTAAAAAGAAAAATAAGAGTAGAAAGGAAGGCGCCAGAAACATCAAGAAGTCAGACATGTACTACTACTCATAGGTGTGTGATATCCAGCTGAGTGACAGTAATGCAATATACAATTACATCCTTGCTTTCCATTTGACGTATTTCACTGAACAAGCATGTACTCTGCACTGTACACTCTGACTGATATATTCAGTGCTTGTTTTTTTTTTTTTCTTCTCTTCTGCAGTTTCTTTTCCTTTTGACACTTAAAAGCACTATTTTTAGTATTTTGAGGCAAACAACTAATGCATCCTTCAGCTGTTATTTTGCTGAGGTACCTCAGGATGGGATAGATTTGACACGGTAAATATAAAGCTAAAGTCCTGAGAAGGGAAGGGGGCATCCTTCCCCAAAACTCTTCAGCTGTCATTAAAAAAAAAGGTCATAGAATCATAGAATAACCAGTTTGGAAGAGACCCACTGGATCATCAAGTCCAATGATTTACAAGTCCTTGTTCCAACATTTTTCAGTTGCTATGTGTGACATGTGTAGTTTTAGTGATGGCAGCATCAGGGTCCTGTGTTTGGTGCAGTTCGTGATTTTTTTGATACTTCAGTCTGACTTTGTCAGTTTCTGTTGTCGTGAGCTGATGGTAGTGAGTGCTAGAACTGTGAGCTTTAGAGAGAAATAATTTGTTGTAATTACTTGTAAAGAGCTAGGATTTTATATCCATGCTGTTTATTCACAGGGTAGATAATGAAGTAAATATTATCCCTTTCCACCAGTGAATAATCACAGAATCAGAGAATAGCTTGAGTTGAAAGGGACCTTAAAGCCCATGCAGTTCCAACCCCTGTCATGGGCAGGGACACCTCCCACTGGATCAGGTGCCCAAGGTCCATCCAACCTGCCCTTGAACATCTCCAGGGATGGGGCAGTCACAGCTTCCCTGGGTAACCTGGGCCAGAACCTCCCTTCCCATGGTGAAGAAATTCTTCCCTATGTCTAGACCAAATCTGCCCCTCTTCCTATCACCACAAGCCCTTGTAAACAGTCCCTCCCCAGCTTTCTTGTAGCCCCTTCAGGTACTGCAATAATGTGGAGGAACGTTCTTCCTCCAGATGGAGCATTGCCAGGATCACCCTGGTAGTAATCAATAACAAGCTGATCAGTACATGCACTGAGATTCTTTGTTTTATATCTCCACAGAGAAGAATTTGTTCCTTAACTTATAACTGTATATATGATATCAATATCACACTTACACTTGTGTATACATATACATACGACATAATCACAAATGTAGACAGTTACTAAATCTAATCTTTGAAACTTTTAAAATATACCGTAGCTGTAGCTCAATGCATATTCTAGCATCTATTCTATTCTAGCATCTATTCTATATTCATCTATTCAGCTGTGGTCTTTTAGCTGCATGGTCTCCTCAGTTGAGAAAAACTATTTCTTTTTCTATATCAACAAATTCAAGGGAAGCAGAAAATATCCAGAAAGGCAAACCAAAATCTGGTTTGTAGTAAGCTTGATAAAAGTATGTTGCTCTACAGGTAGAAAGTGCTCAGTCTGGGGAAGAGAAGACTCCAGGAAGACCTTAAAGCAGCTTCCAGTACTGAAAGGGTCTGCAAGAGTCTCTGGGAGTTAGTCAGGTTAAAAGAAACTTGTAAACTTGGTTCCCTAACCTGTTAGTTACGGGAGCACCTGCATCATATTTGGAACCTTACTGTTCAAAAATAATTCTGCGTAAATTCTTTTTTTATTTTTTTTTAATTGTGGTATTTTATGTAATCATAGAGTGTAAGGCACAAACCAGTATTTTTAAACCTGATTAGAATCATAGAATCATAGAATCATAGAACAACCAGGTTGGATTAGGATTAGGATTATTTTTGTTCTTATTCTCTAACCTATGAAAGTCTCATTTGACTCCATCTGATGAATGATTTCCCTGACGCACCAAGCTAATTACAGAATGTTTCAGTAGGCATGATACTTCACAGCACTAGCATCCAGCTATCCAAAAGCAAGGAAGTTGAGGTCCTGGAGTCAAGTTCTTTTAAAATGTCAATGTAAGGAAGACGGTATCCTAAAAATAAACAGAAGGTTGTTGATCTGCTGGCTTCTTAATTTGTATTGAAATATTTTCAACTCCTGAGTACCAAAATTCTGACTCTAAGACACAGTAACGAGGTCTGACACAAGTGGGCAGCTACACTGGAATGAGGAATAATTGGTTGTAATATGCCCTCAGTGGAAACTGTATTTGCACAGAATAAAATGTGGTTTGCATTCAACCAAGTGCTAGACAGTGAAAAGTTTGTAATCTGTGAAATGACTTGTGGCGCCAGAAGACACTGTAAACAACATCAAAAAACTTTGCAACACTCATTATAAAGAAAAAAATTGAATTAGTTGACAAGAATAATAATAGTTACTATATTAAACCAGTACATAATACAACATCTATACGATTTATGAGTGAAGCTCTTTTGAAAATATGATCAAAGAAAAAAAAGGTGGATTATACTGCACAATAAATCTCATATACATTTTTTTAATCTGACAGAAAAGCTTTAAAATGCACTCAATACTGTAAAGATAGCTGCATCCCCCTTTTTTTTTTTTTTTTACGCTGGAGTAGAATAACAGGATGTCTCAAGGTCATTGGTGGTTTATAGCTCTGCTTCTCCCCGTTCTATGCCGCATTCAGAGAAAGCAGCTCAGACCCCATTCAGTCACGTCACTGAGGGCGAGATTCATCTGGCCAGATCTAGACATCTCTTTGTACACGAGGCTAGTGATCTAAAACTCTTTATAATCAAAGGAGAGATTGACACCTCTGGGGTGCAATTCATCTCCTCCTGAAGTCGATGCTTAAAGTAGGTCATATGAATCATGCCCTACAGTGTCTATTTCTTTCCACTAATTATGAAGGGATCATAGAGGGGGAAGGTCACAGGTAGGTATCTCTGCAGTAGATGTCAAAAGACAGGTTAGATGAAAAGCACCCAAGCCTCCAACACACAGGAATAAGTGATTGAGGTAGATGGACATTTATCACTATTTCTAATGTGAATTGATTTTTAGTGCAGTTGGGCTTGCTGTGATAAGCAACCTGCAGAAGTCCTTTGGTGAATAAAAGGGTATGAAAATACTGAGCATAAAAAAAACCCCCGTCTCTCCAAGGATAAACACCAGCATTTTGTTGACACAAGTATTGTTGTAATGAACAAAAGTTGTCATAGCAGAACCATCTTCAAATATCAACAGCTCACGAATGTCTGGTGTTGACTCATCAAAACTTTATGACAAAGAACAATAGCTTTATAGCTCATAAAATTTTCTGAAACTGCTGTATTTTTATTATTACCAAAAAATATTTTTTGTGTCATATTTTAGAGTAGTAATGTATTTTCTTAAGCAAAGAGTTTAAGGCCTTTTCCCATATTCATACCCTTTACCAACAGAATAAAAGCAAAGGCTTATTGAAAAATACAAGTATTTAAGAAGTCGCTAGTCTCTTATTCCCAGAATTCTTAGTAAAATGAACTAAGGAAATGTTTACTACTGTGCTAATAGCTGTAGATTGTAAGAATTTATGGATGACAAGAGAATCTGCATATACTTTGTGACTTTATGTCGTTGTAGTGGAAATGCTGGTATTAATTTCTGCCTCATGCTTTCATATTTCTCTGCACAAATGATATTAAGGAACACATGCAAGTTCATGGTGGGTTGTAACGTAAGAGAATGAACTCGTGGCTCTCACAGTATTTATTTGTTTTGCCAGCTCCCTAAGGTCAGGACCCAGAGATGGTGGGGTAACAGGGCAGGAACTGGCAGCCTGAGGCCATCCCATTGCCCAGTCAGGAGCCCCTTCACCAGCTTCGTTGCTTTTCTCTGGACTCACTCCAGAGCCTCAACATTCTTCTTGTGCTGAGGGGCCCACAACTGAACACAGGATTCAAGGAGCGGTCTCACCAGTGCTGAGTTCAGAGGGAGAAGAACCTCCCTGGACCTGCTGGTCACACCGTTTCTGATCCAAGCCAAGATGCCATTGACCTCCTTGGCCACCTGGGCACACTGCTGGCTCATGGTCAGTCATTGTCAACCAACACCCCCAGGTCCTTCTCCTCCAGGCACTTTCCAGCCAGACTTCTCCTAGTCTGGAGCTGCACAGGGTTGTTGTGCCCCAAGTGCAGGATCTGCCATTTGGCCTTGATGAACAAAAGAAATGGGGTCCTGTGTGTGGACACCCCCATGGAGGGGTCAGAGAGAAGCCAGGCTGGTGGTGCCCCTAGGATCCTGACAAGTGTATTTCACGGTTACTTTATATTCACTTTATTAATTTAGTGCACTAAAATTTTGTCTAAACTTGATTTTATGTTTCTAGTAATGGATGAATTATCTTCACAATGTGTTAATTTATTTATTTTGCCTATAATTATCTCAAATTAAATTTAATTGGCTTTTCTAACCCTAATGGAATGAATTTATCTTCTTACTCTGCTTTCAGATCTGTCCATTGTTTTTTTCCTTTTATTTCTTTGTGGAGTTGGCACACACACAGTCTGTAGTCACTCAAATATACTGAATTTGGGTTAATACTTATACTGAAAACAATGTCTACATGTTTTACTTCACAAATATTTTTTAGCTTTCAGTGTTTGCAGCAGAGAATCCTCCAATATTCATCTATCATTCCACAAGCAGCTTAAGGAAGCTCTGAAAATAGAATTCTTTGTCAGCCTTTTATAACAGATCTTTGCTAAAAGTATTAGGTCTATAGGAGTACTTGCTGGTTTCTATAGTGTTTGATAGGAATGGTTGGACTCAATGATCCGATGGGTCTCTTCCAACCTGGTTGTTCTATGAATTTATGATTCTATGATTCTATATTATATTTGCATAAGGAGCATCTTCTACTTTTAAAAAGTCATTAACTTTTTCTTAAAACATACAACATGTAATATATTCTTCACTTTGCTTCACAACTACTGTTTTCTGAAAACAACTTTTATCATAGTGACAGTGCAGTTGTGGCACATTTGGATTAAAATTATTAATTTTAATCTCATATTTATTATTACTCTACTTATGTAGATATGTGCAATTTAGTAGTAATAAATTATTTTTGTATGATTAGTGTGATTTTCTACATTTCATAGAAGACTAGAATTCAAAACCTGAATAGTCTACTGTGACTTCTAAGAAAAACAGAAAAGCTCCAGGATTAAAAAAAAAATAAAAGATACACAATGTCAAGGATAAAATAGGGTCAGAAAAAGAGAAATTTACTCCACTGCTATCAGATCTAAAATTTCTGATAATGTTATAAAGTGTCTGTCAGGGTTATACGGGTAATGAGGTAGAAGACAATAACGCGTTGGATCTCTATTATGGGGTCTCAAAAATGAAAGAAGTTCAAAACAGAGAAAATTACACATTTCCTCTAACGACATCAAGAATTTTTGAGTCTGTTGTATCTGTTTTCTATTTTTGTGACTTAAAAGACATACAGAGACTTGTGAAATTGTCTAATTTATTGCCTACCAAAACCTGATGCGGATTGTCATTGTCAAATAGTAACTTCTTCTGTTATCACAGAATCACAGAATCACAGAACAACCAGGTTGGAAGAGACCCACCAGATCATCGAGTCCAACAATTCCTACCAGACACTAAACCATGTCCCTCAGGACCTCATCTACCCATGCCTTAAACACCTCCAGGGAAGGTGAATCAACAACCTCCCTGAGCAGACTCTACCAGTGCCCAATGACCCTTTCCGTGAAAAACTTCCTCCTAATCTCTAGCCTAAATCTCCCCTGGTGGAGCTTGAGGTCATTCCCTCTTGTCCTGTCTCCTGTCACTTGGGAGAAGAGCCCAGCTCCCTCCTCTCTACAACCTCCTTTCAGGTAGTTGTAGAGAGTAATGAGGTCTCCTCTCAGCCTCCTTTTCTCTAGGCTAAATTATCTAATTATCTAAAGTCCCTTGATTTTTATGTGCATTCCCATTTTCCCCCCCTTTATTCCTTATTGTATCTCTTAGTTAAAGTTTCTAAACACCTTCTAAAAGCCTTTGTAGAAACCCTTCTCTGAACTTTTCCTAATTCATGCTTTTCAGGCATACAGAAGCCAGAATAGAATAATAGTTATTGGGTTGTTATCTACTGTTCTTAAATAGATAGCAAGTAAATAATAGAACAGAAGACCTGGGGGGTGTAGTGGAGAAACAGAAATGAAAAGTAAAAAATCACCGCTACAAAAAGCTGGATAATGAATGTAATCAAATTAACCTGACTGATGCTGCTAATCACTATTATACAATTTTTCTCATTGCTAGGTGCTCTTTTTTGTTCAAGACAGGTATGAAAGTCAATTCTATCCTAAACTAATCTTGAGAGAGAGTGTCTGATTCTTGGAGATTACCCTTCAGCACAGTGCATTAGAATTTGATACACATTTCTCAGTGACAATAACTGGAGCCGCACATCTAAATCCTTATTTACCATCCATTGTCACTACTAAGCACTATCAATCAACAAATCACTTGTGTGTGTACTGCACAGGATATTCAGTCTGGAGACTACTAGCATTTAAATATTTTATTTATAAACACATGCATCCAATTTCAAGCAGAATTCTTCTAGAATGACAATGAGAAATGTTTTCAAAACAGACATTTGTGATATTCTCATCAGAGTTCAGCTTGAGATTGGGAACTTAAAATGAGATTGTGTCCATTTCAACAGGAGAATAGAAGTGGAGTTCATCAAAGCTACTGCAGTAGCTATGCCAGCAGAGAGATTCATTTCAGATGGAGGTCAAGTGTAGTATTCCATATTCATTCCTTTCTAATTAATTTTCTTGTATCGTTAAGGCAGTTATAGTACTGCCTTCTCTCTGTGCTTTTCCTGGCTTCACTTCTGTCTTAGCAGATATAACACTTAGTTCCCCTTCAAGACTCACTGTATTACCTTGGAACTTCTGGTCAAACTCAGTGTGGAGGCTTCATTTTCTTCTTTCCAAAGCGCTAGAAGAGTTTGACATGATAGTCCAGATTCTAGGAATTTCTTCTTAGTCACATCTGTGTTGGTCAGCTCTCTCTTCTACACGGGTGCTATACAACATAATGCTCCAAAGACAGCATTTAATATTCAGTACATGCTGTCTGACTGTGTTATTGGGATGCTGGTAAGATTACAAAATCACAGAATCAGCAGGTTGGAATAGACGCCTAGGATCATTGAGTCCAACCATTCTTATCAATCACTAAGCCATGTCCCTCAACACCTCATCCACACGTCTTTAAAATACCTCCAGGGATAGTGACTCAACTACCTCCCTGGGCAGCATGTTCCAGTGCCCAATTAACTAACTTCAGCTTCCAGGGTTAAACACCTTGTCTAACTTAGTCATGCTTAATCATACTTCCTATGCTCATTTTACAAACAGATTCCTCCAATGGGTAATTAAATTTTTTTGAAAAAAGGTGTCTTGGTCACTGAGAGACACC
This sequence comes from Coccyzus lansbergi, assembly GCA_033558105.1. NCBI lineage: Eukaryota > Metazoa > Chordata > Aves > Cuculiformes > Coccyzidae > Coccyzus > Coccyzus lansbergi. The sequence goes on from JAUMJK010000508.1 coordinate 1,545,696, forward strand.
CCTCAAGCTTGGTCTATAAGTGTGACTCCTAAATAGAATCATAGAATCACCAGGTTGGAAGAGACCCATCGGATCATCGAGTCCAACCATTCCCATCAATCACTAAACCATGTCCCTCAGGACCTTGTCCACACATCCCTTAAAATCCTCCAGGGAAGGTGAATCAACCACCTCCATGGGCAGCCTATTCCAATGCCCAATGACCCTTTCCCTGATAATTTTTTAGCTAATGTGCAGCCTAAACCTCCCCTGGTGGAGCTTGAGGCCATTCCCTCTCATCCTGTCCCCTGTCACTTGGGAGAAGAACCCAACTCCTTCTTCTCCACAACCTCCCTTCAGGTAGCTGTAGAGAGCAATGAGGTCTCCTCTCAGCCTCCTCTTCTCCAGGATAAACAACCCCAGCTCTTCCAGCCTCTCCTCTTTTTCTCCAGCCCCCTCACTGTTTTAGGAGAGAAGAGTTCTTTCAAGTGCTCCAAAGAAACTAAGATTACAGTGAGACGGAAAAGCTATTAGAACTTTGATTTTGTTTGCATATGTGTCTGTTTCCAGAAAGTTAGTAAAAGTGACATTGCCTCTTTGCGAGCTCAATGATTTTATGAGATCTCTGAGAACTCGTAAAAGAACTGCTCTCTTCAAGAACATCAGAAGATGCAGAGGCAGTCAACTGCAAAGGAAAATGAAATAACACATAAAGGCAGTCTCTTGTTGTTTATGATTGATCAAATACTGTATTTAGTATTTATTACTTTTCCTCTGTTATTATCACACTGCAAGCCTAGAAATGTGAGTTTCAAAGCTGTGACTCTTTCAGTCTGGGAGGATAATACTGACCTGCTGTGGCAGCCCACACTGTCTGTTTAGGCTAATGCACACACAGAAGGACATAGATGATGAGACTTCAAAAACTGATGGTTAGATTAAAAAAAACAAACGCACAAGACAAAACCATTATACATTGGTTGAAATTCTCACTCTACATCAGTAGAATGATCAGGAATGGCTAATAGTCAGCTCAGAGATTTCATAGAATCATAGAATCACCAGGTTGGAAGAGACCCACCAGATCATCGAGTCCAACCATTCCTATCAAACACTAAACCATGTCCCTCAGCACCTCATCTACCCATCCCATAAACACCTCCAGGGAAGGTGAATCAACCACCTCCCTGGGCAGCCTGTTCCAATGCCCAATGACCCTCTGTGTGAAAAACTTCCTCCTAATCTCTGGTCTGAACCTCCCCTGGTGGAGCTTGAGGCCATTCCCTCTTGTCCTGTCCCCTGTCACTTGGCAGAAGTGCCCAGCTCCCTCCTCTCCACAACCTCACCTCAGGTAGTTGCAGAGAGCAATGAGGTCTCCCCTAAGCCTCCACTTCTCCAGGATAAACACCCCCAGCTCTCTCAGACATTCCTCATAAGACCTGTTCTCCAGTTTTGTTGCTCTTCTCTGGACTCACTCCAGAGCCTCAACATCCTTCTTGTGCTGAGGGGCCAACAACTGAACACAGGATTCAAGGAGCGGCCTCACCAGTGCTGAGTCCAGAGGGAGAAGAACCTCCCTGGACCTGCTGGTCACACCATTTCTGATCCAAGCCAGGATGCCATTGGCCTTCTTGGCCACCTGGGCACACTGCTGGCTCATGTTCAGTCACTGCAAACCAACACCCCCAGGTCCCTCTCCTCCTGGCAGCTTTCTAGACAAGAAAGCTTTATTTGTCCTGATTTCAGCTGGGATAGAGTTGTGGAGTATTTAGCTGCTGCCAGGTTAAACCACAATAATTGTGAAGCCGAAATTCACTGTTGTGAAATGCCTTAGAGAATCTACAAATTGCCTTTAACTGCCACATGAATATTAATACTCACAATTAGAGAAATACTTCATATGTTTGCTTGGTGGACATTGACACAGGAAGTCTCTGATTACAAAATGCTCTCTTTATTTCAAAAGCACTGAAAACATGAAAAGATTCACAGGTTTCAAAGGATGCTTTTAAAAGGAAAATACACGTTTAGAATTATTTTACCATGTAATTTTTATTTACCTGTTTACTACACTCAGCCCAGACAGAGCATCTTCTGACTTATTGTAAGAAAAAGTGGAAGTGAAGAGAAACTCAGCATCAGTTAATTGTGACCTGAGATGTCTTTTAGTGGAGATCCATTTATTCTGAAATAGTGATGGTGAAGAGCTACCAGAATATTGAAATCCTGAATATAAAGGTCTCAGAAAAATATTTCAATTACAAAGATGCAATATATATACACATGCTAGTTTGTGGGGTTTTTTTTTCAAGTTGTATCTGTCTTTGAGGATTTTTTCAGCTACAAAAACCTGTTGCTCTTGTTACTGCTATAATCACACCTACCTTCAGAATTTAGGTCTTCTTTAGCTGCTGCAGGAGTTCTCGCTGTAAGAAAAACGTACACAAAGATCTGCTTGAAAACTGTGACTGAGTGTTACAAACTCAGAGCATCCTACAAGAGTGTGTGGTAGAAACTGTTAGTAAATTCATTTTTTTCTATACCTTAGAGCCTCACTTTGAACATCCCTTACAAGACCTGATGAGAAACCTGGCAGGTAGTTTTAAACAAGTATGCAAAATCCTGCTTTGCAGTAATTTGGAACAGTCTCTTACTAAAATCATAGTATGAAGGTTTGATATAGTACATGAAAGCAGAGAAAAATCTTTAGCGATGCATGAAAGTTGTTGGTTTTGTACAGGAGCAATGAGAATTCTCATATGAAATTAATTGCATGGATGAATAGAGAACGTACTCTGCAATAGTGACTTTGAGATGCCTCAAGGACAACAGAGAAGTGTTTCTTGAGTGAATTGTTTTGAAGAATTTCTTTTATCTAATGCTAGAGTGAAGATAAACACAGAGAATCATAGAATCACTTGGTTGGAAGAGACCCACTGGATCATCGAGTCCAACCATTCCTATCAAACACTTAAACTGATAACTAAACTTGCTGGGTTTGAATGGAGTGAAGTTAAGTTTTTCCACAGTAGCTTGCATAGGGTTAAGTTTTGGCTTTGTGACCAAAATAGCTTTGATAATGAACTGATGTTTTAGTTTCTGCTGAGTAGGGTTTAAACAGACCCAAGGACTTTTCTGCTTCTCACTCCACCCCAACACCAAGTACACTAAGGGGGCACATGAAGCTGGGAATGTCTCTGAGTATGTCTTTGGTGATGCAGATAAAAAAAAAATCATGGAATCATAGAATGGTTTGGGTTAGAAAGGACCTCAAAGCTCATCCAGTTCCAACCTCCTGCCATGTGCAGGGACACCTCCCACTGGATCAGGATGTTCTAGGCCCAAATTATTTTGCCTTATATGAAACAGAAACCAAAGCATAGAAAATATAGAGTAAGGGTTTAAAAAAAAGAAGTGTGGGTGCTGGCAAAATATCTCATTAGCAAATCAATTGATTATATAAAGAATGAATGTTCTGGAGTATTTCTATACCAACAATTGCGTCTTGCCTACACAATTAGAAAGAGAGGGTCATTTTCCCTCTTCAAAGGGATCTGAACAGTCTGGACCGCTGGGCTAAGACCAATGGCATGAAGTTTAACAGGGCCAAATGTCTGGTCCTGTACTTGGGGCACAACAACCCTGAACAGCTTCAGACTAGGAGAAGTCTGTCTAGAAAGCTGCCAGGAGGAGAGGGACCTGGGGGTGTTGGTTTACAGTGACTGAATATAAGCCAGCAGTGTGCCCAGGTGGCCAAGAAGGCTAATGGCATCTTGGTTTCTATCAGAAATGGTGTGACCAGTAGGTCCAGGGAGGTTCTTCTCCCTCTGTACTCCACACTGGTGAGACTGCTCCTCAAATCCTGTGTTCAGTTGTTGACCCCTCACCACAAGAAGGATGTTGAGGCTCTGGAGCTAGTCCGGGTAACGGCAACAAACCTGGTGAAGTGTCTGGAGAACAGGCCTTATGAGGAGTGTCTGAGAGAGCAGGGGGTGTTTAGGCTGGAGAAGAGGAGGCTGAGAGGAGACCTCATTGCTCTCTACAACTGCCTAAAAGGAGGTTGTGGAGAGGAGGGAGCTGGATTCTTCTCCGAAGGGACAGGACGAGAGAGAATGGCCTCAACCTCCACTGGGAAGATTTAGGGTAGAGATTAGGAAACAAGTTTAAATCACCTTCCCTGGAGGGGTTTAAGGGATAGGTCGACGAAGTGCTGAGGGACATGGTTTAGTGTTTGATAGGAATGGTTGGACTCGATGATCCAGTGGGCCTCTTCCAACCTAGTAATTCTGTGATTCTGTGATTTTTAAGAGTTCCATAATTTTAGTGGGGATTGCCATACTGCCATTAAAAGAAAATGCAAATGAAAGAGAAAATTATTTTCTTGGTCCTGTTTCCCTTAGACATTAATTCTCCAAAATCTTGTCAATTTAATTAGGCTAGCACATTCCTCTTGCTTCTCATGGAGTTAATAAACAAACAGGTAATATTTACAATATGCAACACTGCCAATAACTATTCTTCTGAAACACTAGTATCTTTTGTATCTGAGAAAAATAAGTAGATTTTTCACCTGTATAAATTTTTAATAGGAAAAAGCAGGAGACCTGCTTTTTTGCTTTAGACTATATAGCTTCCAAGTGACCGGACCATTTATTTTCTTTTCAGCTGCAGCCGACATGTTTTATCCCATAGTACATTTTGGATTATATCCTTATTTTCCCCATTTTCTCTGTCATTTGAGGGGAGCCTGTAATATTCTGATCCCAAATTTGCCGACAACCACTGTATCCCATCCCAGCTGCACTGGGACAAACTTCGTGCAATTTTTCTTTAATTAATATCAACAGTTTCACACGCTCATTCAGACTTCTGAAAACCTTATAACAGTCTTCCTTCTTCTTCATCCCTCCCTCCCACACATACATTACATTTACTTTTCTCCAATTTTTTTTATTTTATTTTTTACTTCAAATGTAAAACTTGCTTCCTTCTGTGAGAAATCTTCTGTGAGTTTAGCCTGTTTTGGATTGCTGTATGGTATAAAAAAAAGCAAAGTCTTATTAATACGGCTTAAAATATGTGGGAGGAAGGATAAAGGGAGATGGCTGAATCTGTGGAGCTTTCGCAACTGAATACTTTGCAGTAGTGGAGCTGGGAAACTGTTTCTTATGACAGCAGCTCTGCTCTTCAGAAGGGAAAGGTAGGGGATTAAAGAACTTTGGGAACCCAGAACAGAGGGAAGGTTGCAGTAACATTTGTGTGTAGACACACAGAGGAGGAGGATGCACCTCCAGAGTTCATTTTAGGGTAGAAGGCCTCTTATGTTACCTGAATTGACTTCTGGAGGAGCTCATTGCTCTCTGGTGACCACAGAAGGAGACTTGTATAGGCACACAGGTTAGATGGCGAATCCCATAGCACCTCATAGAATCATAGAATCATAGAACAATCAGGTTGGAAGAGACCCACCAGATCATGGAGTTTAACCATTCATATCAAACACTAAACCATGTCCCTCAGCACTTCATCCACCCGTCCCTTAAACCCCTCCAGGGAAGGTGAATCAACCACTTTCCTGGGCAGCCTCTGCCAGTGCCCAATGACCCTTTCTGTGAAAATTTTTTTCCTAATGTCCAGTCGAAATTTCCCCTGGGGAGCTTGAGGCCATTCCCTCTTGTCCTGTCCCCTGTCACCTGGGAGAAGAGGCCATTACATTTCTCTCTATAACCTCCTTTCAGGTAGTTACAGAGAGCAATGATCATCTCACTGATGTCTCTAAAAATCTGGGAAAGAAAGGAACCCAATTTTGTTGAGGATACTTTCTTACTTGCAAACTCTTAAAAAAATGTACGTCTCTAAAATCTTACCTCTGTGACTTTGTTTTGAGCTGTCAGAGATGACACGAAGAAGACATATAAGATTTTAAAAGCTGCCTAGGATCATTAAGACACTCAGTGCTCATTAAAATTAATGGTAGTTATGCCTCTATTACAGTAATTCTGAAAATCACAACCATATGTACTTTTAAGGTTCATTACCCACAACTGCTTTGCGTTGTGGTCTGAATAAACATTTCTTTCCTATCTCTGTCCCCAATTACAGCCATAAATAATAGATAGATTGTTTTACTGCATACATTATTTGTGTATCAATCAACAGGATCCCAGATTCACAAATTACTTTTACATAACTTAAGACGTCTGATTTATTCATACTCTTTTCAGAAGCACCAGGCATATTTTTCTATTCACTAGAGAGTTTGTATACGGCACATTTGCATATCTACTGAACCCTTTGCATTCTACCTTAGATAATAATAGGAGATATTTAATTTTATTTTATTTCATCTCTTCTTTTTTTTTTTTTTCAGGGGGGAAGTTTTTTGCCTCCCTACACTTGTTTTTCTCTTCATATTAACATGGTGATTAATTTACATTTTAAAAGCAAGTTTTCTTTGAAAACCTTCTATGGGAACAGAAGAATCCTTTTGGTATTTCAGAGCTGCATTTCCTTTGCAGGCAGATAAATGGCAAATGCGGAGAGACTTGAAAAAAGGAAAAGGCAATGACTTGGATTTGTTTTGCAGTTTCTACATCCCAAAAAGGTTTTGATCTTTCTGTTCCAGTAAAAGGGTTCAGTGCCTTTCAGTAAACACATTGGTGCCTTATAGGGAGGCACAATACAACAGTCAGACTAGCATTGTCTGGGTGGTCCAGAGTGCTTTGCAGAAATGCCATAGAATTATCCAAACTTACAATGTTTTCTATATGTTTACTTACACTTTCTATCACTTGGGTACAAGTCTTAGGAAACAATCCACTTAGGGCCAACTATTGCAATTAGTGTGCAAACAAAGACATACACTCTTATTCCTAGAAATCCTAGAATGGTTTGGGTTGGAAGGGGATCTGAAAGTCCACCCCCTCTGTCATGGGAAGGGACACCTCCCACTGGATCAGGCTGCCCAAGACCCATCCAACCTGGCCTTGAACCCCTCCAGGGATGGGGCAGCCACAGCTTCCCTGGGCAACTTGGGCCAGGGTCTCATCACTCTCATAGCGGAGAAATTCCTCCTTAAGTCAAGTCTAAATCTGTCCCTCTCCAGTTTATATCCATTGCTCCTCATCCTATCACCATATGGCTTTATAAGAAATCTCTCCCCAGCTTTCCTGTAGCCCCTTCAGGTACTGGAAGGTCGCTATAAGGTCTCCTCAGAGCCTTCTGTTTTCCAGGCTGAACAAACCCAGCTGTCTCAGCCTGTCCTTGTATGGGAGATGCTGCAGCCCTCAGATCATCTTTGTAGCCTCCTCTGGACCTCTTCCAACAGCTCCACAAACTTCTCATGATGAGGATTCCAGAACTGGACACAATACTCCATATGAGCTCTCGCAAGGGAGGAATAGAGGGGCAGAATCACCTCCCTCAACCCTCAAGCCGCAAATGTATGGAACTAAACCTAGTTTCACAAGAGATTGTTATTCAGTTTTCAGAATTCAGGCTGCTGTGCTAATCCCGTGAAATGGGAGATTCTTGAAAAGTTGAAGTATTGCCCTTTCTATTGTGTCAGTACAACTGTACCCTTAAATAGACGATTATTTAAGAATTGTTTTCCACACGGAATATGATACATTGCAACTAAAACCCAGCCGGTATTTTTCTCAGTAGACAACAGAGAGGTGTGGAGTGTGTATTTGTCAATAAGGCTGAGAGATAGTGTTCTACTCTCTCGTGGTGCTGTATGCCAGGAGGGGATGCCAGCAGTTTGTTGCAGTTGTTACTGATGCTCCGTTAATACCAGAGCCAGACACAAGAGATACTGCAATTATATAGCCCCTGTTAACTGTCTTTTAGTTGCAGGTAATTAAAATACTCTGTCTTTATTGATGATTTATTATACTTATTTGGAAAAGCAGATGGTGCTTTTGAATTTTAAAATGAATTGTGTAAAATATTACACATAATCTTAGAATCACAGAATGATAGAATAACCAAGTTGGAAGAGACCCATCGGATCATCAAGTCCAACCATTCCTATCAAACACTAAACCATGTCCCTCAGGACCTCATCCACCCATCCCTTAAACGCCTCCAGGGAAGGTGACTCAACCACCTCCCTGGGCAGCCTATTCCAATGCCTAATGATCCTTTTCCATTAAAATCTCAAAGAGAGAAAAGCCTTCAAATAGTTTAAGAGCAGAGAATTACACTAAACAGACAATAATTGAATTAAACCCTCAGTCATCTCGAGGTATTTCCCTGCAAAAAACACTAATTAATTAGAAACTATGTAACACTTGCCCAAATTTTGTTGGCACTTATTTAAGCTTGCGTTTGACTTGAACTACAGGCTGTTCACCTGCACCTCTGTTAATTCAGCATCAATAGATCTATTAATAGTGCACATATAGAATAGAACAGAATAGAATCCTAGAACAACCAGGTCCTGCGGGACGTGGTTTAGTGTTTGATAGGAATGGTTGGACTCGATGATCCAGTGAGTCTCTTCCAATCTGGTGATTCTATGATTCTATGATATTAGCATCATAAAAACATAAAACTTGTTCTCAGTAATTACCTGAAAATGTTTTCCAGATTGTGTCTCCTTCCAAAAACTAAAGGTAGTTTTGTTATACCTTTATTACTTCTTATGCAGCAAACAACTATAAATACATTAAAAGAAATTCATATAAAGCCTTAATCAAAAGAGAGCTCGGTAGACCTATCTAAAAAGTAACACTAAACTGGACTGATTGATTTCATGACTTAATGTTACTCAATTTTTTTCTTTCAGGTCATAATTTCAGAACATGGTTTAGTGTTTGATAGGAATGGTTGGACTCGATGATCTGGTGAGTCTTTTCCAACCTGGTGATTCTATGATTCTATAATAAGTTTAACAATGAGCCTGCGAAACTCAAACTATCAATAGACACAACCATGTTGATGTAAGTTCCTATTTATTATAAGGCACTAAGGAAAATAACCATTGCTCTATGATAAGAAGCTTCTTTTGCACAGAGCATTAACATGTACGGGTCAAATGACAGAGATTTGTGCATTTACAGGAAATCATATTATGTAACCTCAGTCCTGCAAATAACTCAGCATCATTTTATTTCAGGTCTATGAAAAGTTTCACAAACTATGGGCAAGATCAAGAACTAAATAGGAGTAGAAAAATAATGTTGTGTGTGATTGTAAAAACTGAATTGAATTAATAAAATATTTTAATATTTCAAGGGAGCAAAATGAGGAGGAATATTTAAATTATCTCATTTGTTGCTTATTTAATATGAAATAAAATATGTCATTGTTTAGAGCTGAAATCCACATAGAAATGTATTCAGTTCATAAAGTGTTCATAAAGAACCACAGTAGCAATTTGATTACTTCATACTGAAGTATTTTAATGAAAGTCCATTCTCACCTCCAAGCTGTGTTCTTTTGGAAGATTAATCCCAAGTTTCATACCTTAGTCAGTGAGAAAGTAGTATAAAACTGCTTTCTTTTCCATTAATATTTATTGTGTGTCTTTAATTAAAATTTTTTCTTTAAAGTTATTTTAAAACTGGTGTTGCTATCTGGTCATATTTCTGAAGAATAAGATAAAAGCATCACCAACAAAAAAATAAAATCAATTTGTATCTCACTGTGACTGTAACTTCACTACCACCTGAAAAGCAATAAAATGTTTCTGATTATTGCAACAGAACTGCAGACTAGCACAAAGCTACTTAAAAGATTGAATTTAGTGTATGACTTATTGAATTGACTTACTTATATAAATCTAACTTTCTTTCTTTTTTAAAATATTCCACGTATCAAGTCTTAAAATTTAGTGGTGGCTATTAGTTCTTCTTAACACCATAATCTCTTCTGTGAACATTTTATATCTACCTCATCGATGTAAAATTCTCTTAAACTATCAAAATATACAAGTCCTGATGAAAGTTGCTTGAGTAGAGTTTCTGTGCTACAGAGATATGTATTAGAAATAATAGAAATAATAAGAGGATGTATTCCAAAAAGAGTAAGGACCAAAGAGAGTGAGGCCCTGGCCCAGGTTGCCCAGGGAAGCTGTGGTTGTCCCGTCCCTGAAGGTTTTCAAGGCCAGGTTGGATGGGACTTGGGCACCTGATCCAGTGGGAGGGTGGAACTGGATGATCTCTAAGGTCCCTTCCAACCCAAAGTATTTTATGATTTTAATGATGCACTTGCTTTGCTGGGCATTACAAGTATAGACTTAAAACCATTCTAGGATATTCCCAGGTATGTACATTAGCAAGGTAGGGGAAAACATCGCGTTATAAATCACAACGCTGCACAATAACCTTGTGTAAATTAAAAAGTAATGAAACTGGTATGTATATACACTTGTGCAACTGAGAAGAATAAGACCCTGCAAGAAACAACAAAGAGTTTACCACAATCTGTGCAGTCACAAGCATAATGTCCCTCAGCACCTCGTCCACCCGTCCCTTATACCCCTCCAGGGAAGGTGACTCAACCCCCTCCCTGGGCATCCTGTTCCAGTGTCCAATGACCCTTTCTGTGAAATTTTTTTTTCCTAATGTTCAGCCTGAACCTCTCCTTGGCAGAGCTTGAGGCCATTCCCTCTCATCCTGTCCCCTGTCACTTGGGAGAAGAGCCCAGCTCCCTCCTTTCCACAACCTCCTTTCAGGTAGTTGTGGAGAGCTATGAGGTCTCATCTTACAATGAAACTATCCTGGTTTACAACTTCCAGTGGAGACTTTGTTATGTATTTGAGAATCCCACTAAGAAAGTACTTGAATGATTTGGGCATTAAAGCCAAAGGACTTGCAAGAAAACAACTGGTAACCAGTAGAACCAAGATATTTTCTGGCTTCAAGCTGTAGGAAATGTTTCTTAGGAAACATTGGCTCCTGTTGAGTGATGAAAAGAAATTATAGAGGCTCATGGAAAAGAAAAAAAATCTTGGGAAATAAGTTTTGAAGGTGTAGGAAAAAAAATTCAGCAGTGAACATGAGTTTGTTGAAGTTCTGCCACAATAAAGCATGATCGTATGTCCCTATGTCAGACACAATAAATAAAACTTGCTTCTGCTTGGCAGAAAATACTTTGCACAGCTCTTATAAATCACATGTGGAGGTCCTGACATTAGTCTCTACAGGTATAAGCAGTCACCTTAGATATAAATAGAGAATTGGAAAGCTGAAAAATCTCAGAATGTTACCTAGTGTTTGGTCTGGACCCTAAGTCTGTTTCAGCACAGTATCAATAATGGTATTTCTGAGAGATGCATTTCTGGAGATTCTGGGGGTGTTTAAGAATGGGATAGACCATCTTTTCCAGTGTTTCAACATAAGTTTTTCCACTGGACTGGAGGCTGATGTTGTGCCCATCTACAAGGGTAGCAGGGAGGATGCAGGAAACTTCTCCCTAGCTCCCTACCCAGCCTTTGAGTTCTCTAAGATGTAGTATGAAAATAATTTTCACAGTAAGGGTCATTGGGCATTGGAATAGGCTGCCCAGGGAGGTGGTTGGTTCACCTTCCCTGGAGGTGTTTAAGGGATGGGTGGACAATGTGCTGAAGGACATGGTTTAGTGTTTGATAGGAATAGTTGGACTCGATGATCCAGTGGGTACCTTCCAACCTGGTGATTCTATGATTCTATGATTCTATTATTCTATGATAAGTTGCCTATTGAAGCAGGATCCCACGGAGCCCTAGAAACAATGAAATGGATCCATGTGAAAAAACTTGGTGCTTGGTCTGATCTCAAATTTGATTATCAAACACTTGTCTTTGTGCTAGAGAGACAGTAGAAGAAAGGATAGATTTTCAGGAAAAAGAAAGCATTTATATCATATGAGATACTATCTAGACCCGATTTACAAATCACATTTAGCATTTCAATGTCTCTGATCCTGTTGAACATTGCACACAACACAGTTTGGGAAAAGTGCTATTTACTGATCCTGTCAAAGTGGCATCAGCAGGAGATGGATTAATCATAGAAATGAATTTTCTTGTGGATTATCATGCAGTTTATGAGAGGATTTGGATCCTATCACACACTTTTTAAAGTAGTTCTGAGCCTTTTAGAGCAAAGGACTCTATCCTATTATTCATTATTTCAAAATGACATTAAAATACATCCTTTTCCTTCAACCTAATAACTGAACATTTCCTTTTGTGTCTAGACACATGCTAACAAAGAGCTGGGAGTAACTGCTGCTGTAGTGGATACAATTCCTCCCAACAGTGTTAACAGAAGAATAAAATTAGTTTTGAAATCTTCTTCCTCTCTCTCAAAAGAGAGATTTTTCCCTTTTCTCTCAAATTGATTTCTAGTTGAGGTTAGACTATTATATTAGATCCATCACTAAAACACATAACACTTTCTCTCAAACTATGATTGCAATGTATAAACATCAAAAGACAAATTCTACTGTGAATCAGAGAATGACAGATGTACATTAAGGAAAATTCTGCTTTGTTGGGTGTTTTTATATATTCTTTTTTTTTCCTCTCAGTTATAAGTATAATTATAATATGCTTCATGCTTTGGGATCAGTTACTGACTTCAGTACTCTGTAATTTAGAAAGTTCATGTTAAATATGAGCACAGAGATCAATGTCTGCAATATTTTGCAAACCTTTTTCTTATTCCTATTTGGAGGAATCTAACCACAAGAAATGTACTGTGGCTGAAGTGAAGGTAAGTATTGAATTATCTCTGAGCCAAACTTGAGATATCAAAAAGATGGGGTAATGGCTTCCAGCTTAGCAAGAGGTGGGCTTTCACGGCGCTCAGCAGGAGCTGGAAACCAGAAAAGGCTGTATTTTGAAGTCTATTTGACTCCGTGAAAGTCCAAGGCTCCTGCTGAGATTTGAACGATATTACTACCACCCTGAGCTCTTATGGTTCCTGCTGAATATAGAGTGAACTGGGGATTGCTGTGTGGGAGCCGCTCACTTTAAAGAGGAAAGAGGCTGAACCTGCCCCCTTCCCGCAGGGAGGGATTCTGAATAGAGTATTATTCATTTCTGAAAAAGTTAAGGGGTGAATGCCTATCTTTTAAAAGTATGGGGGGTGATAGCAGGTGGGGGGAAAGGAATCACAGAATCATAGAATCACAGAATCATAGAGTCACCAGGTTGGAAGAGACCCATCGGGTCATCGAGTCCAGCCATAACCTGTTTAGTCTAATCAAGTTAACCAGTTTCATACCTGATTTAGTTAACCAGTTTCGTACCTGTTTAGTCCAAAAATGATTTAAGGTTAAGCCTTTTGAACCCAAATGAAATCAGACTCATATTAAAAATTCTGGGTGACTCTCTAGCTGTCCCTGCCAATGGTTTTCTCTAATTTGTCACAACTCAATGAGATAAGAGAGGAGACAGACATGCCAGTGGACAAGACCTGGCTAGTGACACTTGTGTGCATTTCTCAAATTAAAGAACAGTAGTCCAGTAGCCTGGCTCATTTAACTCAGAATAGTATATCTATCCTGGCAGCTGTTGAGGTGGTTGCCTCCAAGGCCAAATAATCCTTGCTCATCTGACGTAATCTTGCTTTTGGGCATCCTGCCCTTTGCTCAGAATCTCCTCTTGTAACTCTGCCAACAATAGGTTGGAATTTAGCTTGGCAAAGGTGATTGCAAAAAAAAAAAAAAAAAAAAAGATGGCTAAGCTTCCTTGGAAGAGCACATCCTCGATGCCTCTTCTTTGAGTAGTGAAGGAGCCCAGTATGCTTTTGACGTAGTGTCACAACATCTTATGAAGAAGCTCCCAAGGAGGCAGAGCTCTGGCCTTTCTTCAGTGGTTAAAAATGTTTGACCAAGATCATAGAATCATAGAACAACCAGGTTGGAAGAGACCCATCAGATCATCGAGTCCAACCATTCCTATCAAACACTAAACCATGTCCCTCAGCACCTCATCTACCTGTGCCTTAAACACCTCCAGGGAAAGTGAATCAACCACCTCCCTGGGCAGCCTATTCCAATGCCCAATGACCCTCGGTGTGAAAAACTTCCTCCTAATCTCTAGGCTAAATCTCCCCTGGTGGAGCTTGAGACCATTGCCTCTTGTCCTGTCCCCTGTCACTTGGGAGAAGAGGCCAGATCACTGGGTTTTCAAATTTCTTTGTTAATTAGAAACAAAATATTTTTTTCTACATATGTACTCATACAGGTAAAGTCCAAGAGTCTCTCCTTCAGCCTCCAGTAAGATCAGAGGGAGACCTAATGACTGTGCTGTGGAAATGAGTAAACATACAGATATCAGGATCTGTGGAAGACAACATCACTTCTGCCATGGATTCCAGTAGACTTGTATGTAGCTTGTGATCTCTACATCTTTAAAGAGCTAGTCACAAATTAGGAGGATATTCAAGAGAACCACCACACCAAAGGCAACTTATCTCTGAATGTCAGTGGTAAAAGGCTGTAAAAATGTACGTTCTTCTCAATTTGAGAGAAAAAATATGTCCTTCTGGACAGATCTCACTAACAATTCTTCTATTTATCATCAAGTGATGCTGTAGGTAGCATTTTGTTGTAAAAATCTGGTCTGAAAGGTGCTGCTTGCAGTGTGCCAGAAACCTTAGCATAAGGTTTAAGTTTAAGTTAAGTTTAGGTTATATAAGTTTAGGATACGCAGTATTGCCAGAGGTCACATAAAGAGAATAGATTTGGACCTAAGAACTAAACAGGGCACATCTTCATTCTTATACCTTACAATTTATTAGTATGAATTCTATGATGAGAAAAATATGAGCTTTCCTGCTTCTCACAGTGCCGGTGGTCACTGAAGGCAGATGAAAACCAAATCAGTAAAGCAGAAGAGCGTTAACATGCCAATATTTCATTAAATTAATAAATTTCTATGGAAAAGAGGCAGCGCCAATTAAACATTCTGTCTCCAGTAGTTACTTTCCTGACCTTTCCTTCCTTTACTGGCTTATTAGATTAGGAGGAGGTTTTTCACGCAGAGGGTCATTGGGCATTGGAATAGGCTGCCCAGGGAGGTGGTTCCCTGGAGGTGTTTAAGACACGGGTGGATGAGGTATTGAGGGACTTGGTTTAGTGTTAGATAGGAATGGTTGGACTAGAAGATCCGATGGGTCCCTTCCAACCTGGTTGTTCTGTGATTCTGTGATTATGCAAGCTTTAAAATAACTGCTACTAGTGCCTTTTTTCATATATGTGTAATTTCAGCTAGAAACACATCTCTGACGCAGAATGTCTGGAAAAACCTTCTGAAAACAGAACTGTTTACCAGCCAAACCTCATTTTGTTTCCAAATATTTCTTGAATGAGATGAGTCCTTCAATTGAGATGCCTCCGAATAAGAACATGTTTTTCTACTTCTGCTTTACCAGTGATCTGAAAAATGTATGTTTGCCTAAGTGTACAGATAAAGAAAAACATGAAGTTTATTAATACATTGGTCTGTTTATACACTGTCATTGGAATATTGAAAAGGAATAAAGAAAGTCTAGGGAAGGACAAGGACTTAGAGGACATTTTAGCTTTAGAGCAAGAGGTCAAACCCCCTTTTGGTCTGTATATACAAACAGTTTTTATTCTGTGACTATAATAATGTGATTTATATACAATATAGTTTGTAATATTATTGAAGTTCTGAGTGATTATAAAAAGAAGTCTATGTTATGAGACAGATATTCATTCTCAAAAAAAAATGTTCATTAAAAATGAAAAAGCCTACTTTTCTCACTGATGTAGAAGACCTTTTGATATCAAGTATAGAATCATAGAATCATAGAATCACCAAGTTGGAAGAGACCCACCGGATCATCGAATCCAACCATTCCTAGAGCAGGTTAAGACAGAGGATTTTCTACAGTTCCCTTTTCCTGCTGAAGTCCTTTGTGGGCAGAAAATAGCTTTTCTGTATAGATCTACTTAATTTGCGTTAAATAACACTTTCTTTTTAATGTTGGCAAAATGGGATAGGAAATCCATTCACATACAGGAATTTTTAAAGCCTCTTTATATTTCATTAGGGAATCTTCACTGTTCATCTAGCTGCATAACCACTGCTTTTCCTACCTAGAGATTTTTGCTTTCCTATACCTCTAAGATTTGATATTAAAGAGGGGTTTTTTTTTGTCTTCTTAATAGCTTTCAAAAATTGTTATTTTTGTCTAGTAAAAAATTTAGAACCTGCTGCTTATAAAAAAATCTGCAATTAATTTATTGAGAAAGTGAAGGTATAATCTAGATATTCAAAAAAAGAAAGTGTGCATTTATTCTGTTAAGAAAGGACACATTATATTCATGTTTATTTAGAAACATTTAGCTAGGGAGAGGTTGAGGAGAAAGAAGTTATGTTTGTATTGTTTGAAAAAATACACTGGTAAATACACATTTCTATTGGCTAAATTATTTTCCTGTGGCATTAGCGATAACACTAGGCAGAATTACATCTCCAGTGGGTTTGTGTCACAAAGCATTTTTCAGCCATTCATAGAACCATAGAATCATATAACAACCAGGTTGGAAGAGACCGACCGGATCATCGAGTCCAACCATTCCTATCAAACACTAAACCATGTCCCTCAGGACCTCATCTACCTGTGCCTTAAACACCTCCAGGGAAGGTGAATCAATCACCTCCCTGGGCAGCCTGTTCCAATGCCTTTGTAAAAAGTGGAACTGAATAAAACTGAATAAAACGTCTTTTAAGATTATTCAAGACCAGAGCCAGACCAGTCTTTATAGGATTTTGTAGAACTAGTTGAGAATGTTCTTCTGTCTTTCCCCATTGCTATCTAGGTCTACTTAGTAAAAAGTTAGTAACAACATATGTGAAAGTAAGAAAAAAAAATAAGGCCCCAAAAAAACCCAAATATGCATTTTATGTGAAACAATACCAGTCTGTCTAGAAAGCTGCCAGGAGGAGAGGGACCTGGGGGTGTTGGTTTACAGTGACTGAATATGAGCCAGCAGTATACCAAGGTGGCCAAGAAGGCCAATGGCATCTTGGCTTCTGTCAGAAATGGTGTGACCAGCAGGTCCACGGAGGTGATTCTCCCTCTGTACTGCACACTGGTGAGACTGCTCCTCAAATCCTATGTTCAGTTGTTGACCCCTCAGCACAAGAAGGATGTTGAGGCTCTGGAGCTAGTCCAGGTAACGGCAACAAACCTGGTGAAGTGTCTGGAGAACAGGCCTTATGAGGAGCGTCTGAGAGAGCAGGGGGTGTTTAGGCTGGAGAAGAGGAGGCTGAGAGGAGACCTCATTGCTTTCTACAACTACCTAAAAGGAGGTTGTGGAGAGGAGGAAACTGGATTCTTCTCCGAAGGGACAGGACGAGAGGGAATGGCCTCAACCTCCACTGGGAAGATTTAGGGTAGAGATTAGGAAACAAGTTTAAATCACCTTCCCTGGAGGGGTTTAAGGGATAGGTCGACGAAGTGCTGAGGGACATGGTTTAGTGTTTGATAGGAATTGTTGGACTCGATGATCCAGTGGGCCTCTTCCAACCTAGTAATTCTGTGATTCTGTGATTTTTAAGAGTTCCATAATTTTAGTGGGGATTGCCATACTTCCATTAAAAGAAAATGCAAATGAAAGAGAAAATTATTTTCTTGGTCCTGTTTCCCTTAGACATTAATTCTCCAAAATCTTGTCAATTTAATTAGGCTAGCACATTCCTCTTGCTGCTCATGGAGTTAATAAACAAACAGGTAATATTTACAATATGCAACACTGCCAATAACTATTCTTCTGAAACACTAGTATCTTTTGTATCTGAGAAAAATAAGTAGATTTTTCACCTGTATAAATTTTTAATAGGAAAAAGCAGGAGACCTGCTTTTTTGCTTCAGACTATATAGCTTCCAAGTGACCGGACCATTTATTTTCTTTTCAGCTGTAGCCGACATGTTTTATCCCATATTACATTTTGGATTATATCCTTATTTTCCCCATTTTCTCTGTCATTTGAGGGGAGCCTGTAATATTCTGATCCCAAATTTGCCGACAACCACTGTATCCCATCCCAGCTGCACTGGGACAAACTTCGTGCAATTTTTCTTTAATTAATATCAACAGTTTCACACGCTCATTCAGACTTCTGAAAACCTTATAGCAGTCTTCCTTCTTCTTCATCCCTCCCTCCCACACATACATTACATTTACTTTTCTCCAATTTTTTTTATTTTATTTTTTACTTCAAATGTAAAACTTGCTTCCTTCTGTGAGAAATCTTCTGTGAGTTTAGCCTGTTTTGGATTGCTGTATGGTATAAAAAAAAGCAAAGTCTTATTAATACGGCTTAAAATATGTGGGAGGAAGGATAAAGGGAGATGGCTGAATCTGTGTAGCTTTCGCAACTGAATACTTTGCAGTAGTGGAGCTGGGAAACTGTTTCTTATGACAGCAGCTCTGCTCTTCAGAAGGGAAAGGTAGGGGATTAAAGAACTTTGGGAACCCAGAACAGAGGGAAGGTTGCAGTAACATTTGTGTGTAGACACACAGAGGAGGAGGATGCACCTCCAGAGTTCATTTTAGGGTAGAAGGCCTCTTATGTTACCTGAATTGACTTCTGGAGGAGCTCATTGCTCTCTGGTGACCACAGAAGGAGACTTGTATAGGCACACAGGTTAGATGGCGAATCCCATAGCACCTCATAGAATCATAGAATCATAGAACAATCAGGTTGGAAGAGACCCACCAGATCATGGAGTTTAACCATTCATATCAAACACTAAACCATGTCCCTCAGCACTTCATCCACCCGTCCCTTAAACCCCTCCAGGGAAGGTGAATCAACCACCTCCCTGGGCAGCCTGTTCCAATGCCTTTGTAAAAAGTGGAACTGAATAAAACTGAATAAAACGTCTTTTAAGATTATTCAAGACCAGAGCCAGACCAGTCTTTATAGGATTTTGTAGAACTAGTTGAGAATGTTCTTCTGTCTTTCCCCATTGCTATCTAGGTCTACTTAGTAAAAAGTTAGTAACAACATATGTGAAAGTAAGAAAAAAAAATAAGTCCCCAAAAAAACCCAAATATGCATTTTATGTGAAACAATACCAGTCCTGCTAGAGTCTTAACAATGAAAAACGAGAGGCTGCAAGAAAGTACTGTTGTCGTCAACTTTTATGTGGCTGCTATTCAAGTTTTGTGGTGAAGGGCAATAATACCTATCGTACAGGATGAGAGTTTGCGCCACATTATTAGCTCTCAGATGACTTTAGAGTCACTGTAACTTATTTTATATGTGTGGGAACTTGCCAGGGCTCTACAATTCGATGATTTGTCTGTCTTAAAGGTTAAATAGACCTCTGTCTGTGGGGCAATTTGATCCTCACTGTAAATTTTCAAAACCAAAATCTCATATTCCTCTAGCAAACCTGGATATGCTTTGACTCCAGTTACAAGTTTTTTTATCCTTGTCAGCAAATCCCTTCCTACTCGGTTTAATGAATGGAAGTGTTTTAAAAACACAGCACAAATTCTCTTTATTCTGTTTCTTTTAGTAGGGGAACACTCATTTTAAAATGAGTATGAAGAATTTTAAGTCAGAATCTCGGAAAGAGAAAAAAAACCCAACAACAAACAGCTTCAAAACCATGCATGATTTTATCTGTTTAAATAAAACACACACAACCATATGTAAGACAGAATAATACATAATAAAAGAGAGGAGTGATAAGGGGTTAGAGGGATAAACTGAAAAAAAAAGTTGTTGATAAGGAAAAAATACTGGAAATGTAATGTCAGAATGAAAGGCTATTTGGCATCAGTACAAAATCTTTGTTAGAGAACAGTTTACCTCTCTCAGTCTTCCCATACTGAATAAATAAAAGTAAAATTACCACACAATATAAGTGCTTATATAAAAGCAGTAGGCAAACAATGATGCTTGATTACAAAAGTGAACATTTAAAAATGGCTTTAAAAACATTTAAGAAAGGCAGGTTTATGGTGGAGTTTGAAAAAGTTCTGCCTCTAGTGTATGATTCAGGTCCTATGAGAGAATGTATCTTAACTAAAGAGATGAATTTCCAGAGCTGTACTCAAGTATCTATTTATCATTTAAATGTCAGCTCCATGATGCTTGCTCAAGTGCAGTAGGTAAAATTTTTATTTGTTTGGTTTTACTTTTCAAGACTGGTGATTCAAATCCCTTAGCAAGTTTGCAGATGGCACTAAGCTGTGTGGAAGAGTCTATCTGCTGGAGGGTAGGGAGGTTCTGCAAAGGGACCTAAACAGGCTGGACTGCTGGGCTGAGTTTAATGGCATGAGGTTTAACACGGCCAAATGCCGGGTCCTGCACTTGGAGCACAACAACCCTGTGCAGCTACAGACTGGGAGAAGTCTGGCTGGAAAACTGCCTGGAGGAGAGGGACCTGGGGGTGTTGGTTGACAGTGACTGAACATGAGCCAGCAGTGTGCCCAGGTGGCCAAGAAGGCCAATGGCATCCTGGCTTGGATCAGAAATGGTGTGACCGACAGGTCCAGGGAGGTTATTCTCCCTCTGTACTCAGCACTGGTGAGGTCTCTCCTTGAATACTGTGTTCAGTTGTGTGTCCCTCACCACAAGAAGGATGTTGAGGCTCTGGAGCGAGTCCAGAGAAGAGCAACAAAGCTGGTGAAGGGGCTGGAGAAGAGACCTTATGAGGAATGTCTGAGAGAGCTGGGGGTGTTTATCCTGGAGAAGAGGAGGCTGAGGGGACACCTCATTGCTCTCTACAACTACCTGAGTGGAGGTTGTGTAGAGGAGGGATCTGGGCTCTTCTCCCAAGTGAGAGGGGACACGACAAGAGAGAATGGTCTCAAGTTCCACCAGGGGAGATTTAGGCTAGAGATTAGGAGGAAGTTTTTCACGGAAAGGGTCATTGGGTATTGGAATAGGCTGCCCAGGGAGGTGGTTGATTCACCTTCCCTGGAGGTGTTTAAGGGACAGGTGGATGAGGCACAGAAAGACATGGTTTAGTGTTTGATAGGAATGGATGGACTCAGTGATCCGGTGGATCTCTTCCAACCTCGTGATTCTATGATTCTATGAAATAAACATAATTCCATACCTTGATAGACATAATTTCTTGATAGAAATAATTCCAATTTCTTCTTCTGTCAAGAGTATTTCTTGAACCTCCAGTGTAGTTCACTTTCCCATTTATTTCTCTGATACAAAAATCTAGGAGACTGCAGTCAGATGACTAAGCCACTGACTAGTCTCTGGTCTAAGATTAAGTTAACTGAACAGGATATAAGATACGATGAGGAATGACACGAGAAATTGTCAGATATGACAGATAAACATGCGAGACGCTGACATAAGTTACAGATAGTGCTGCGAGGGGTGCCTGAATTTCAAAGGTGGTCATGAGGGAGTTATACTGGAAGCAGTTGTATTTTCCAAGTAGCTGAAGGGGAGAACTTGGGAGCTGCAGGGTAATAGATACTCACAAGGCTAATATTACTTAGATAATAACAACAGTAGTACTTTTTGTATATTTTTCCTTTCAGCCTGGGGAAAGAAGGCTCTGAAGAAACCTTAGAGTTACTTTCCAGTACCTACGGAGGGACTGTTTACAAAGGCTTGTAATGATAGGACTAGTGGTAATGGGTATAAACAGGAGAGGGGGAGATTTAGACTAAACATAAGGAAGAAGTTCTTCACCATGAGAGTGGAGAGGCACTGGAACAGGTTGCCCAGAGAAGTTGTGGTTGCCCCATCCCTGGAGGTGTTCAAGGCCAGGTTGGATGGGCCTGATATAGTGGGAGGTGTCCCTGTCCATGGAAGCGTGGTTGGAACTGGATGGGCTTTGAGGTCTCTTCCAATCATAGAATCATAGAATCACCAGGTTGGAAGAGACCCACCGGATCATCGAGTCCAAACATTCCTGTCAAACACTAAACCATGTCCCTCAGCATCTCGTCCACCTGTCCCTTAAACACCTCCAGGGAAGGTGACTCAACCATCTCCCTGTGCAGACTCTGTCAGTGCCCAATTACCCTTTCTGTGAAGATTTTGTTCCTAATGTCCATCCTAAATCTCCCCTGGTGGAGCTTGAGGCCATTCCCTCTCATCCTGTCCCCTGTCACTTAGGAGAAGAGCCCAGATCCCTCCTCTCCACGACCTCCTTTCAGGTAGTTGTAGAGAGTAATGAGGTCTTCCCTCAGCCTCCTCTTCTCCAGGCTCAACACCCCCAGACCCTCCAACCCAGACTACTCTATTATTCTATGACTATTTGTTTGATTATAAAATAATACCAACTTTTGACACAGATAGAGCAAAAAATGAGTCAATGGGAAAAATATACTTAGAGGGCAGTTTGTTTATTCAAGAAGGGTCTGATACAGGGAAAGAGAAGTAGAATAGTGCTGGAAAGGAGGATCACAGAATCACTAGGCTGGAAAAGACCCACAGGATCATTGGCTCTAACCATTCCTATCAAACAGTAAACCATGCCCCTCAGCACCTTATTCACCTGTCTTTTAAATACCTCCAGGGAAGGTTACTCAACCACTTCCCTGGACAGCCTGTCCATTGCCCAATGACCCTTTTCATGAAAAACTTTTGACGAGGATGGGAAATGATGAGATGGAAAGAATGGGAAATGTCAGGATAACAAGATGGAGTGGGGTGTTTTGCTGCCCAGCCAAGGAACAGCTGGCACAGCAAGAACAAGAACCGTCACATCACTGTGGCAGTGTCTGTTCCAAGCCCAGAGATGTTGGCATCTGTCATGGTTTGAGATTGAGCTGACAGCATCAGAACTAGATAGGCTTAACTATCAAAGCATATGACTATGTTTGATGCTGACCAGTGATTCGTCATCCAAGTCCAGTGGTGGTGCAGATGCCCACTCCAAGAGAGAAGACAGCACAAGGGTTCCCACATAACCTCTTTGTTGCCTGGGGTGGGGATGGGACAGCACAGGAGGCTGCTGGTGGACAGGAGGAGAGGGACCTGGGGGTGCTGGTCGACAATCGACTGAACATGAGCCAGCAGTGTGCCCAGGTGGCCAAGAAGGCCAATGGCATCCTGGCTTGGATCAGAAATGGTGTGACCAGTAGGTCCAGGAAGGTGATTCTCCCTCTGTACTCAGCATTGGTGAGGCCGCTCCTTGTATCCTGTGTTCAGTTGTGGGCCCCTCACCACAAGAAGGATGTTGAGGCTCTGGAGCGAGTCCAGAGAAGAGCAACGAAGCTGGTGAAGGGGCTGGAGAACAGGCCCTATGAGGAGCGGCTGAGAGAGCTGGGGTTGTTTATCCTGGAGAAGAGGAGGCTGAGAGGAGACCTCATTGCTCTCTACAACTCCATGAAAGGAGGTTGTGGAGAAGAGGGAGCTGGGCTCTTCTCCCAAGTGAGAAGGGACAGGACAAGAGGGAATGGCCTCAAGCTCCACCAGGGGAGATTTAGGCTAGAGATTAGGAGGAAGTTTTTCATGGAAAGGGTCATTGGGCACTGGAATAGGCTGCCCAGGGAGGTGGTTGATTCCCCTTCCCTGGAGGTGTTTAAGGGACAGGTAGGTGAGGTCCTGAGGGACATGGTTTAGCGTTTGATAGGAATGGTTGTACTCGATGATCCAGTGGGTCTCTTCCAACCTGATCGTTCTATGATTCTATGATTTGCCATCTGTCTCCATTTGCCACCTTCCGGTGGACACAGAAGTTCACAAAAGATTAGTTGTCACTGGACGATAGTTATGTGAAAGTGTCTATAAGATCTCCCAAGAGACCATGGTTGGCTGGGGACATAATGACCTTAGAATCATAGAATCATAGAACAACCAGGTTGGAAGAGACCCATCAGATCATCGAGTCCAACCATTCCTATCAAACACTAAACCAAGTCCCTCGGGAACTCATCCATCCATCCCTTAAACACCTCCAGGGAAGGTGAAATCCATGTTTGGATGTCCAGGAGACACGATGGTAGAAGTGCAAGGTTTGAAGTGCTGAATTTTCCTAGAGAACCTTTGCCAGCCCCTGCCAGACAGGACAGATCCGCACAGTAACATTACTGCAGGGAGAGAAATTATTGCTACCTTTTTCACTCCTGAGTGAGTGAATGAATACATTAAGGCTCTCCAGCAGGATTTTGGAGTGCCTACATGATTGGGATGACAACTCAATTTATCTCTCATAATTGTATTTAAGGCAGATTTTCCTTGGCACCACCTCCTTAGCTTGAATTCACACCTTCTGCTTCCTCCTCTGATCAGAGAGTAGAAACATTCTTTCCCTGTCTAATTTCCTGAACCGGCTCTACTAACAACTAAATATATATCATAATATAATAATTTTTTTCATTCTACTTTTCCACTGTATTTCATTTTGATATCTATCCATATACAGTATTTGGAATCTCATTTAATCCCTCACTCATGGAATCATATCATGATGTCATAATCTCAGCTCTCTTACAAATATTAATATAGAACAGGTTTCCAATTCCCTTGCAGCTGCAGGAGGAATCCTGAAGAGCTTAAAATATCCTGACTGTCACATGACAAAAAGGAGCAGTTTGCCTAAAATGAGTTTACCATCTGAGCTTTCAAGGAATGACTCGGGATTTTCAAATACTCAGTGGTATAAATACCCTAAACATCTGCTCAACCATCAAGGCTAAAAATATAGAACATTTTTAGAACATTTTATGAGTTGTTAACCCCAGGGGCAAATGCTCTTTGACTGTTTTTTTCAGTTCAGGCCATTAGTTAGAGTTCAGGTTTTAGTCATCATATGGTTCAGGTCATGCCTGAAGGTTTGTCTTGCAGCTTTTCCCGTGTATGTGATCCCGTGTCTTCAAAGCAGATGCTGTGACAGCAGCAATCGGTGAATAAAACTGCTCCCCGGTGATGCTGCCAGCATCAGGATGTCCTGATTTCAGGCATGTGATCCATTCCTTCACAAAAAAGGTATAAAACTCAAGAATTGACAACGTGTGTGACATTTTGACAAGACTAGACATGCCTGTTCTGTATCTGAGCTTTAGATAAGTGCCTTATAAATAATGTGTATGATGAACAACAAATAGCTTAAACTTTTGTTTCTAGTCAGAGCTAGCTCAGCTCCGTTCGGTGTTGAAGAAACCACCAGATGAGACATCTTAGTTTTCATTCTCTTCTCATGAAACTCTGGCAAGAAGAGTAGAAAAAGATGCAACAGATATCCCTGGAGAGTGAAAAAAGGACACAGGTTTCCTTAGGCAAACTGTATATTTTAAGAAGTAAACAAACAGTGTGAAGAGTGCCTTTTTTTTTCTTTTTTAAAGATTAGTCTTTTATTTACAGTAGTTTTCCATTCATTATCCTGGCGTTCTTCAGAGTGCTTCCTGACATCACAGGTAGTCGCCAGTGTATGACTACCGTATGACAAAGATATTCCATTAATTTTGCATTAGTTTGCTAAGGAATATGTCAAAATTAAAACCCTTAAATCACTGACCTAATAATATATGACTGAGTAGACAACACATTCTAGTATTGCACACATCTAGTAGGCAATATAGCTAAATTATCTTTGTTTTAAACATAGTAGAATAGACTAATTTATTCCCAGGTGCCACCATCCTTTCTGAAAGTACATATGCCAAAAGCACTTTTTTTTTTTTAAAGAATGCAGTTAAAACAATACATCACGGTGTTATTGCAGTCTGAAGTAAACAGGCTTTTTCCCCAAGCATACCAAATTTACTTTTGCATTATTTACTATTTTCATCGCAGTTGTATGTAGCATCTACATGAAGAACTATTTGTCTAGCAACACAAACTAAATTTAAAAAGGTTGTAAGAATGTGGTTTGAACACAGAAATGCTTCTGTTAGAGTCATACTCTAATTATCATAGAATCATAGAATCAAGAACCAGGTTGGAAGAGACTCATCGGATCATCGAGTCCAACCATTCCTATCAAACACTAAACCATGGCCCTCAGCCCCTCATCTACTGTCCCTTAAACACCTCCAGGGAAGGTGACTCAACCACCTCCCTGGGTAGTCTATTCCAATGCCCAGCGACCCTTTCTGTGAAAAACCTCCTCCTAATCTCTAGCCTAAATCTCTCCTGGCGGAGCTTGAGGTCATTCCCTCTTGTCCTGTCCCCTGTCACTTGGGAGAAGAGCCCAGCTCCCTCCTCTCTACAACCTCCTTTCAGGTAGTTGTAGAGAGTAATGAGGTCTCCTCTCAGCCTCCTCTTCTCCAGGCTAAACACCTCCAGCTCTCTCAGCCATTCCTCATAAGGTCTGTTGTCCAGACCCCTCACCAGCCTCGTTGCTCCTCTCTGGACTAATGTGTTATCAAATGGATGTGGGAATAAGAAAGCAGCTGGACCAGAATTTTAAATTTGGAGAAAATAATTCCCCTTGAAAGTGGAAGTTATTCATGGGACCAGGTGATGTCTGGAAGGACTCTGACAGGACTAATCAGAGAATGTTAATATCTGAATTAAAAGCCCAAAGTAAACTCATTAGATAATACAATACTCTGCCTTTATACCGTAAGACAAAATCCAACTCTATTCACAGTTTCTCTGCCAGGCATACATGACATCATCATTTTTTTCATTTTTAGGTGACATTAATTTATATGTAGTCTTAAATAACTACATATATTCCTGAGAGACATGGTTTAGTGTTTGATAGGAATGGTTGGACTCGATAATCCGATGGGTCTCTTCCAACCTGGTGATTCTATGATTCTATGATTCTAAATACAGCACAGAGAGGAAAAATATCTTGTTATTGAAAACAGTTATTTTCATTTTTCTTATGTTCACATTATTATTTTTTGTTATTTTGAGCATACATCATTATGAAAATGCCTGTGGAATATGCAGAAGTTATGGTTTGCTTGGAAATTAGAACATAGAAAATAAATGCTTCTATTGTTGATTATTTCTCTTGGTTTGATTCAATCTTACCAGAGATGTACTTAAACAATAATTTTTCTACACTGCAGCAATGACATTTAACCTTGTTAATGATCAGAGTAAAGAAGCTTTATTAAGTAATACAACTCTATCAAAATGTTATTTCAGGTGATAATTACATGGACTGTGGACAGTGGGTTGAACAAAACTCCGTTTAATTATAACCGGCAAAGCTATTAAGACATTTTTCTATTTGAATTGGATCTGCCCTTTCTTGGTATTTAAAGCTCTTTATTATAGGTTTCTTTGTATAGAAAAGTTTGTGCTACACCACAGAAATAAAGCAAGTGGTACAGAATATGATTCTATCAGTTGTGGGTTGGGTTTTTTGGTTTTTTTTCAACACTGGTAATTTTCTTGCTGATGTGACCTATTGTGGCTTCTGTGTATTCATTTTAAAAGAGCCACACATGCACCTTTATAGCGTTTGAGAAAATTACTTTAGTTCTAGAGTTTCTTTAGATAAGATTTAATATCAAATTCAGTTTTAGGAAAAATGCTGGAGAGAAGTCACGGTATTATCCCCTTTAAGTCAACTGATAGAGCAGTGTAAGAGCACCCAGAACATAAATATATCTTCTAGCAAGTGCTTTGCAAAGTAATTTTGAAGGAACTTACTGTTACTGAAAGGTTATATTGCAAGAGGCTGAGTCTGTTTAAAATCTTCAAAGAGTATAAAAGAGCTTGTTGTATTTGATAAAAAAAAAAGTGCAGTAAAAATATGTTTTCTATGCCATGAAATGACACCTTTTGAAGAATCTGAGTGTTTCTGAGCCATCAAGTTTGCTTTATTTGGTTCTCGGAACTTCAAAGTAAGGAAAGCAACTATTTCATTCGAGCCTGTGTAAAATGATGGCAGCCTTGGGCTGCAAATGCCATCCAATAAAAAAAAATGCAGGAGTGATCCTATGCATCTTATCCTCCATTAACACAGATTCAGAAAAGAAGGTTTATCAACCTCATTTATTACAAATGTAGCCCAGACGCCAGGTTTTGTCCTCATTTTTCAGAAAGCCTAAGGAAATGTTGCACTTTGGCAGTGCTTCTGTTGCGCTTTAGTGTATAAGGGCTTTGTCGTCTCATGAAGTCAGTTGTGCTTTAGGCAGAAGCAGATTTCCGCCCACATGGAGTTTAGAGAAAAATCAGTGAAAGGTGCAGTAATTCAGTGTTTCGTACAGAGAGAGAACTCAGGACTGAACAGGCTAGGAGAAAGTAAGAAGAGAGAAAAAGAATTTAAGGCAGCGATGAGGATGTCTACAAGAAAAAGAAGGAAAGAAGGAAGGGAGGAAGGGAAGGAGGGAGGGAGGGAGGGAAGGAGGGAGGGAGGAAAGGAAGGAGGGGAGGGAGGAAGGAAAGGAGGGAGGAAGGGAGGAAGGAAGGAGGGAAGGAAGGAGGGAAGGAAGGAGGGAAGGAAGGAGGGAAGGAAGGAGGGAAGGAAGGAGGGAAGGAAGGAAGGAAGGAAGGAAGGAAGGAAGGAAGGAAGGAAGGAAGGAAGGAAGGAAGGAAGGAAGGAAGGAAGGAAGGAAGGAAGGAAGGAAGGAAGGAAGGAAGGAAGGAAGGAAGGAAGGAAGGAAGGAAGGAAGGAAGGAAGGAAGGAAGGAAGGAAGGAAGGAAGGAAGGAAGGAAGGAAGGAAGGAAGGAAGGAAGGAAGGAAGGAAGGAAGGAAGGAAGGAAGGAAGGAAGGAAGGAAGGAAGGAAAATGAGTTAGAAAAAAGTCCACTGATTTTACAAGTGCTTAACTAGTCCATCAGAACTAACATCTACCCCTCCATTTCAGTCAGCTGGACCTCACTTTTCCCATTCAGATTCAGATCATATTGAGGAAAAAAAAGCTGAGGAATCCAGAACAGGACACAATACTCTAGATAAGGTCCCACAAGAGAGGAATAGGAGGACAGAACCACCTCCCTCACCCTGTTGGCCACGCTGCTTTTGCTGCAGCCCAGGACACTGTTCGCAGGTTTGGTCTGTTTTATTTGCCTACACATTTCAAGGTTTGCCAGTCACTGAATTTTTGATGTTTCTTTTCCTGGAGCTGAATTTGGTTCATCTCAATGTTTGTGCTAGATGAGTACAGCATGCAGCACTTTCAAGTGTTTTCCTATCAAGGGCAAGTAGCTCTAACAGTTGTGGATCAATTATCATATTTGGAGAGACAGTAAATTGTTCAGCCGCTGAAAGTTCATCATCACCGATGACAGATGGAATATCTACTGGATTAATTTATGGGATACCTTTAAACACATGACATATTACATATAATAAGATGAACCTCAGTATATAATTTATATTAATAAATGATTTTTTTTCTCTGTGTCAAATGCAAAGAGCAGTTTTCTATTAAATAACAGCTTCAGTATTAAGACCTACTAAATTGAAACCAGACCTCCATGTAACACCACAGTTCAGTCCTTTTCTGTGGTCAGTTTCCTGTATATAGCAAAGTATATTATTATTTGCTTGCTTGTGGCTAACATTTTTAGATACCTTATGTGCTTTTTGCAAGTGACCACAACATGTTGCCTGGAGAAGAGGAGGCTGAGGGGAGACCTCATTCCTCTCTCCAGCTACCTGAAAGGAGGTTGCAGAGAGGAGGGAGCTGGGCCCTTCTCCCAAGTGACAGGGGACAGGACGAGAGGGAATGGCCTCAAGCTCCGCCAGGGAAGATTTAGGCTGGAGATTAGGAGGAAGTTTTTCACAGAAAGGGTCATTGGGCATTGGAATAGGCTGCCCAGGGAGGGGGTTGATTCACCTTCCTTGGAGGTGTTAAAGGGACGGGTGGATGAGGTGCTGAGGGACATGGTTAAGTGTTTGATAGGAATGGTTGGACTCGATGGTCTGGTGGGTCTCTTCCAACCTGGTGATTCTATGATGCTGTTCTCTTCATATATGTTACTGAAAATTATTAAAAAGACTGGTATTTTGACAATATTAATAAGAATCTTTGCTGGGAAACACTTAAATAGCATGATTTAAAGTTCAATATAAAGCTTCAGAACAACATTCAATATGAGTGTATCATTAAGGAGATTTACAAAAAGGAACTGAAGATTTGATAGAGTATTAAGATTTTAAACAATGAAACATATGAAGCAGATTATTTTGTTTTTTTATTTAAATGAGTCCTGTAACGCCTTCACAGGCTGAAAGAGTTGGGATTGTTGAGCCTGGAGAAGTATCCAGGGAGACCCTATAGAGATGCTCTAGTACCTGAAGGAGCTACAAGAAAGCTGGAGAGGGGCTGTTTACAAAGGCTTGTGGTGATAGGACCCTAGGCAGGGGGTATAAACTGGGTATAGACTAGACATAAAGATGAATTTCATCACAGTGAGGGTGGTGAGGCCCTGGTCTAGGTTTCCCAGGGAAGCTGTGGCTGCCTTATCCCTGGAGGTGTTCAAGGCCAGAGTGGATGGGGCTTGGAGCCCTTGATCCAGTGGGAGGTGCCCCTGCCCATACCAGGGACATCAGAAATAGATGATCTTTAATGTCCTGTCCAACCCAAACTATTCTATGATTTATAAATGGACTCTGGTTTTTAGGAATAATCTCTACTGTCATTGTGACGGTGCAATTTGCATGTGGTATAATTGGCAAGGGGCATTCTCCCTGTTTGCAACATTTCATTGTCATTTATTCCTCCCCATGCTAGTTTTGTTTTACCTTAAATATTTGCAGCAAAACTGAAACATGACTTTCAATCTCTTGTGTTCCTGCTGATTCTAAGAGCCCTTTTGAAGTATCACCATAAGAAAATGAATTTTTTTGTTAAATGCACTTTTTTTTTAATGACATAGTAACTAAAAGCAACATTTGAGACCAGGATTTCCCCTTCAGATCACACAAGGACACATTTAATGCCCTGTCAATCTAGGCATTTTGTATTTGAATGTAGATCTTAGATATTTTCATCTGATAATAAGCAAGTTGGTGCTTACCTCTCTCACACCGTTTAGCCATAGTCGAGGTGCTCGCATTCCGAGTCCAGAGAATAGTGATGAAGCTGGTGAAGGGGCTGGAGAACAGGCCCTATGAGGAACAGCTGAGAGAGCTGGGGGTGTTTATCCTGGAGAAGAGGAGGCTGAGGGGAGACCTCATTGCTCTCTCCAATTACCTGAAAGGAGGTTGTAGAGAGGAGGGAGCTGGTCTCTTCTCCCAAGTGACAGGGGACAGGATGAGAGGGAATGGCCTCAAGCTCCACCAGGGAGATTTAGGCTAGAGATTAGGAGGAAGTTCTTCACAGAAAGGGTCATTGGGCATTGGAATAGGTTGCCCAGGGAGGTTGTTGATTCACCTTCCCTGGAGGTGTTTAAGGGACGGGTAGATGAGGTGCTGAGGAACACGGTTTAGTGTTTGATAGGAACGGTTGGACCTGATTATCCGACAGGTCTCTTCCAACCTGGTGATTCTATGATTCTCAATCCACCGAGTGCACAGAACTTCACTACTTGTTACACATTTTGTACCAACACGAGGAAGTGATGAAAAATTCATCTTCCTGGCTTCTCTGTTGCTGTCTTCTTACTGTCTTACAAAAAGTTAAAATATTCCCCTGCCTATAAACCAGATCCATAAGAAATATTCTCAAGTGTCTCGGACAAAGCAATTAGAACTGTTGTAGATCAATCTTTCTGATTCATCCCACTTTATGTATTCCAAAATTCGCACTTTGTTTATAACACACACCATCTTTTTGATATTCAGAGAGAACTTCCATCTCCTGGGTATTGGTTTTGAATATTTACTAATGCAGACTACTCTGAAGAAACTGTGATTGGTTCTTGCCATCTCACACAGACCTTAGCAGCTGAGAACAAAATAAATTCAGTTTAGAGTAGCCAGAGGGATTTAATTATTGACATGTTTCACTTCTAAGAAACTTATTATAAAAGACATTTTAATTCACTTTGTTGTAAAGAACAGTTCCTGATGTACACATTTAGCTTGGACAGAAAGAACAAGTTGCCCTCGTAGTATTAAAAAAAAAAAAAAGTCATTTAAAAATTACCCATTATAACCCCAAACATAAGAGTCTATTAGAGTTCCAGATCATAAGCATTTCAGAGAAAAACTAAACAGTTGAGGCTGGAAGGGGATTTTAGATGTCATCGTGTCACAGAATCACAGAATCACAGAATCACCAGGTTGGAAGAGACCTATCGGATCATCGAGTCCAACCATTCCCATCAATCACTAACCCATGTCCAATCCCTTGCTCAAGCTACTTGTCCAGGAATATGTGCAGAAACCTTTTGGATATCTCCCGAGACAGAGACCCCACAACCCCTCTGGGCAACCTGCACCAGGACTCAGTCCTGAGTCACTTTCACAGTGAAAAAGTTTTTCCTTTTATGCAGACAGAACTTCCTGTATTCCTGTTTAAAAAGAATTTATACATTTTTTTCCTCTTCCAAATATATTGATTTCTACTAAAAGAGAACAAGTAAAACACATTACTAACCAGCCAGTTATTTAATGTCCTAGGAGCAACATTGATATTTTATATATTTAAAATTTTAACATAGATTGAACAGTAAACTGCCTGAACAGTAAAAAAAGCGGATCTGATCCTTGTTGAACGTAATTCAGTATAGTTGCACTGACAAGAGTTATTTAGGCTACCTGAAGGTCCTGTTTAAAATGTATTTGCAAAGTTACTTTATTTTTATTCGTTTGAGAGGGGAAGTTGAAATGTCTAAAAAGGAAGCTACTAGAGGGCAGGACACTGATCTAAAACTTTAAAAGAACAGGAATAGGTATGGGATCAGGAAAATATTCTCAGGGGAGGAAACTATTTTCTTTAGTAAGGTAACCAATTCAGGCCATGAATGTCACCTATTATTTTAAACTCAGTTTAATACAAAGAGACTGAAAGCCAAGAGGTTTATAATCCAGGGAGTGTAAAATAAATTAACAGAAATACACTGTCATGTCTGATTTCTTAATTAAAAAAAAAATTCCTTTAAAAGGTCCCTGCTGTTTTTTTCAATTATTTTTAACAAGGGAGATTATTTTATTCAGAATTACATTATTAAACACATTATGAATTACAGTAATAACATTAAAATATTTCTAGCTCTGTTGGAAGTGTCCCATAAGGTTTGAAAGTTAATCATTTTTACAGTGACATGGAATTAGAAGGCAGTTTTATAGAAAACTGAAAGTTCATTATCGAAAGTCATAACAAACAAAGTAAAGGAAATACCAACATTATTAAAGAATGAAGCATTAGTGCTGCAGTCAGTTAAGCAGATGCTTTATTTGGAGCAGATAAGAAATCCTACAAAGGATTTTTGGTGACTTTCATGCTGAAAATGAAGCTCAGGCGTGATTTTTGGGAAAGCTAGAACCTGCGTGTTTTGCTTTTCATCCTAAGAACTCTGTTTGAATAATGCTATAATAACCATTGTCTGTGTATCCAGGCAACTTTCCTCATCAAGGGGATGGTGAGACCCTGGTCCAGGTTGCCCAGGGAAGCTGTGGCTGCCTGATCACTGGAGGTGTTCAAGGCCAGGTTGGATGGGCTTAGGGATCCTGATCCAGTGGGAGGTGTCCCTGCCCACGGCAGGGGGGTTGGAACTGGATGGGTTTTAAGGTCCCTTCCAATCCAAACTGTTCTATGATCCTATGATTCTAACTTTATATATAGAAACATAGAATCACAGAATCACAAGGTTGGAATAGACCCATCAGATCATCGAGTCCAACCATTCCTATCAAACACTAAACCATATCCCTCAGCACCTCATCCACCAGTGCCTTAAACACCTCCAGGGAAGGTGATTCAACCACCTGGGCAGCCTCTTCCAATGCCCAATGACCCTTTCTGTGAAAAACTTCCTCCTAATCTCCAGTCTAAATCCCCCCTGGTGGAGCTTGAGGCCATTCCCTCTCACCCTGTCCCCTGTCACTTGGGAGAAGAGGCCAGTTCCCTCCTCTCTACAACCTCCTTTCAGGGAGTTGGAGAGAGCAATGAAGTCTCCCCTCAGCCTCCTCTTCTCCAGGCTAAACACCCCCAGCTCTCTCAGCCACTCCTCATAAGGCCTGTTCTCCAGCCCCTTCACTAGCTGTAAATCTAGATGTAAGTTAATAATAGGATGTGACACGTGCAGGTGAATATTTCACTTATGAATCATAGAATCACCAGGTTGGAAGAGACCCTCCGGATCATTGAGTCCAACCATTCCTATCAAACACTAAACCGTGGCCCACAGGACCTTGTCCACCCATGCTTTAAACCCCTCCAGGGAAGATGAAAGATACATGCCAATGGATGACAACCATAGATAAATACAGAACACTAGGACTGAGAGAAAATTATACGGAGCAAAACTCAAAGAAGGGATGTAAATATTTCCTCATAAGGTAAAACTGTGTATTAAATGTGAGACCTTTCAGCAATAATATCACAGCACGATCCCAGGAGCACCCTGATCATGTGTCACTACACCAAGACTGTAACATGAAAACAATGCTTATTTTCATTGTCTTAGTTACAGCAAGCACTGAAAACACCTCAGTTTGGAAAACTGTATTCAAACTGTATTCATTAGGAGGAAGTTTTTCACGGAAAGGGTCATTGGGCATTGGAAAAAGAATGATTCTTATGCATTTTTTCTCCATTTCGTGTAGCTTTTTATTCTTCCGTTGTGCTGAAAGGGAAAGAATGCCAACCAAAAGAGAACTCTAGGGAATTTCCTTAATGTCACCACAGAATCTCACGGCACAGTGGAGTTTCAGTGACAGAGTTAAAGGTGGGGAGGAGGAAGTATACAGGGAAGGCTTAAGGGGTCAGGGATGCTCTGGATGGTCGAAGGACCTTCCCTATCATCCTATCAGTCTATTTTGACTCGAGTGTCCTTCAGATACCTTCCTCAACAGGCCACTTTCTGTCCTCCAGTTAGTGTAAATGATGGGACCTACTTTAGGCTCTGCTTAGAATGTCCAGTAGAAAGAGACCTTCTTCCTCTCTGTTCCCACCTCTCCCCATTTGTACCATTGTTCTCTCGGCAGGGAAAATCTGACGCAGAATCAGCAATTCTGTAATTCTACTTTCACTTCCTGTTTGCACACTTCTGAAAACCTGTGTGGTGCCTTCTGTAGATCCCCTGCTATTTGCAGCATCGTTCACAGCTCTGAGGTATGCAGGTTCAATACCATTACTACATTTAATAGACTGCTTTGAACTCTCTGCTCTGGTACAGACATAAAGCCTCTAAACTTTCTCTGTCCCACATTTTTTAATTCTCTGAACAGCAAAATTTACTGTTCCTTACTCTCTGGGATTTGACCCTCTGCTTATTTGTGTGAATAGTGAAGCAAAGAATCCTTTCAAGCTGTCAGCTACGGTATCTGTCACTAACTTCCCACTCGTTCTTTAATTCCTCAAGTAATTCCAAGTCGGGTTTTTACATATTTATGTGTGTGGTTATGTTTACATGTAATTTCCTTGCAACACTGTCTAGTATTTTCATTCCCAATTTTGCCATTCTGCCTTTCTCTTACATAACTGACCACAGAATCCATGAAAATATCATGGGCATAAAACCCAGAGATGCAAAATCCAGAGATGCAAAACCTTAAAATGTTTAAAATAGTCTTTTCATTGACTGATGAAAGTCAGAGTATGATAGCACCTTTGGAATTTAGACTATTCCTAATTTATATTCTCAGTGTTATGTACTGAGATTTTTACATTTTTCAACTCTTGAATTAGTTTCCTCTTTGAAAAAAAAATATATTTTTTATATATATGCTGGTCAGCAACACATAAGAATCTTATCCTAGCATCTACTTCAATAGATCTCCAGCCTCTGAGTGGTTCTCACTTGAATGTCATAGAATCATAGAATCATAGAATCACTAGGTTGGAAGAGACCCATCGGATCATTGAATCCAACCATTCCTATCAAACACTAAACCATGTCCCTCAGCACCTCATCCACCCACAGCTTAAACACGTCCAGGGAAGTTGAATCAACCACCTCCCTGGGCAGCCTATTCCAATGCCCAATGTCCCTATGTGTGAAAAACTTCCTCCTAATCTCTAGCCTAAATCTCCCCTGGCAGAGCTTGAGGCCATTCCCTCTAGTCCTGTCCCCTGTCCCTTGGGAGAAGAGCCCAGCTCCCTCCTCTCTACAACCTCCACTCAGGTAGTTGGAGAGGGTAATGAGGTCTCCTCTCAGCCTCCTCTTCTCCAGGATAAACACCCCCAGCTCTCTCAGCCGCTCCTCATAGGGTCTGTTCTCCAGCCCCTTCACCAGCTTCGTTGCTCTTCTTTGGACTTGCTCCAGAGCCTCCTTCTTGTGCTGAGGGCCCAGAACTGAACACAGTATTAAAGGAGCTGTCTCGCCAGTGTGGAATACAGAGGGAGGAAGAGGGAAAGATGTCAGGTTGAAGCTGTCAAATTCTCTGATAGTTTTTCCAGTAATATATATAGGCACAATTATAAGAAAATGCTTAACAAGAAAGTAATGTTCTAGCATAAGGTATCGAAATGAATGATTACTGGGGGAGAGAGAAAGGATGCAATAAGTGGGTGGACTGATGAAAGCTACACATCGAATCACAGAATGCTTCGGGACAGAAGGGACGTCTGGAGATAATCTAGTGTGAAAATAGGGAGTAGATTTCTTGAGTGTTCTAATAAATATTAATCTTAAGCATTTATTCAAATGCCTTGAGTTGTCTTATAAAGCTTCATTCAGAAGTCAAAACATGTTTGTAATATAATTTTTTGCACTTAGAGTACACATGAAGGGATTCTCTAAAGTGGCATACTTTCTCATTCCTGCTACAACTTTTATTTTAGTTTTCTAGGAGTAGAAAAGCAAGGCAAGAAAAAAAGGATATTGAAGGTAGAGTGAAAGCTCAGGGTCTTATCTCTTGTTAAGCAGAAAAACCCATTTATATTAATGAGGACTTCTGCTTAAAAATTGATGGCATTGTCTTGCCCACAGTAAGAATTCCTGAAGTACTATCAATGGCAAGGAACAAAAAAGAGATTAGGCCATCACTCAGGAGGTTGCTCTAGATATGTTCTCTCAGTCTTTTCCAGTGACTAGTTTCAGAAGTCCCTCACTATGAAACCATAAAGAGCCGGAGTTCCCCTGCAGATGGTTTTCACATTCAAAATTTATGGGTTTGACAACCTGCATCTCCCATAGGCTTTACAGATATGAAATCTGTAAGTTCTATCCTTTCCACCCATCAATTCTTTAAATTCTCAGGATTATAAAAAAATAAAGACTGGAAGGAACCCCAGGAAATTATCAAGTTGAACCCCTTGTTTACTTTGTTGTTTTTATAATCATCTATCATTTAAAAATAAAATAATAATCATACAATAACAGCAAACACACTTTTAAGTAAAGTTTCCCTAGTGCCATTAGCAGTATGTGCGAAGACATTAAAACATTCCACCCTAATATGCAAAGAATCTTACTTGAGACTCCAGTTGATATCAAACTGGTTCACAGAAAGGGTCATTGGGCATTGGAATAGGCTGCCCAGGGAGATAGTTGATTCACCTTCCCTGGAGGTGTTCAAGGCCAGGCTGGATGGGGCTTGGGCAGCCTGATCCAGTGGGAGGTGTCCCTGCCTATGACAGGAGGGTTGGAACTGGGTATTTTTAAGGTCCCTTCCTACCTTAGCTATGATATGATTCCATGATACTATTTATAAGAGTGACTGCTAAACGTCTTTTTGGTCTCTTGTAACTTTAAAATTATGTTGCTTAATCGGTCAGTGAGGAACACATGACAGATTAATCAAAATAGCTTGTGCTGGGATGGGATATGATGGTTATGTAGCAACTTACCCCAGGAGTACCACAGGCACAGAGTAATGCCTTGTGCAGTTGTCCACACAAGTGTAGACTTCTACCAGCATTTATATCTGACCTAAATCAGCAGAATATTTTCTGAATATTTTCAAGCTCTGCCAGGGGAGATTTAGGCTAGACATTAGGAGGAAGTTTTTCACGGAAAGGGTCATTGGGCATTGGAATAGGCTGCCCAGGGAGGTGGTTGATTCCCCTTCCCGGGAGGTGTTTAAGGGACAGGTAGACGAAGTGCTTAGGGACATGGTTTAGTGTTTGATAGGAATGGTTGGACTCGATGATCTGGTGGGTCTCTTCCAACCTGGTTGTTCTATGATTCTATGATTCTATGAAAGCAGAGAGGAATCTCTGGGCATTTTCCTCTTCTTTGCTGTGGTTTATTTTCTAAGATGAAAGATAATCGAAAAATTAGTACCATCATACATTTTTGTTCATCTAGCAATGTTGGCCTAGGACTAATTTTCCTAATGTCATTAGGTGAAACAAACTTTCTGACTTATGTATATCTTGGGAAAGGAACATAAGGTAGTATGAACAGCCTTTCTTCATGAGTTCAAAGATATATATTTTCTATGTTCAGTTATCATTAATAGTTCACTGAATAAATTATTTATCATTTGTGGTATGGAAAAGAAAAAGAGTAGTGGAGAATAATTGGAGAGTATACATCCTAACTGAACCAATCTCTATATTTTAATCCAAACCCCGATTCTAAATGCTGATGTTCATCTAACCAGAAACTCAAAGCTATAATTTTTTATTGAGATTCACTGGGAGCCAAGTTCCTAAAAATGCCCTAATAATCTATATCCCATTGCTCAATTATGCTTTCAGGGACGCAGATGATTCTGTATTATTCACAGAGGGTGCAAGAGCTCTATCACTGAAACCAGTGATTTAAGTTCTGCTAGTACAAGTACTTACTTGGAGGTTGATTGAACACCCCCACCTATGTACGTCATCGCTTTTTAAAATTAATAAATATATTTTTAATAATCCCTTGAATGAATCAGAACATTGGGAGGAAAATATAACAGGTAATTTTAGATAACAAAAAAAGAATTGCTTTTCCACAACTTCTAATTCGAATAGTTCTTCCTATACTAATTCATACAAACATAATCAATTAAATCCAAATCAACTGTAAAATGAGAAGAACTGCAGCTCACAGTCATTTTAATACAAGAGATTTCATTTGAATAAGCAACCACTAATCTGACACAGGTTTCTGAACTTGGAAATAACCAAGAAAAGAAGACAAATTTAGCACTGTGATGATTATCAGGATGAAGTGAGTCTCTGAATTAAATTATTGTCTTGTTGAAAGGGGAAGGGATAAGCAAAAGCTTGCTTGATTTATATTCACTTTATCCTAAGCAAGAGCAAAGACACCATCTAAGACAAGGTGATAGAGCATGACTTTCAGACCTTTAGCAACAAGAGAAAATTTCAGTTTCTCTCAGATAGATTATAGAATCACAGAAACAAGTAAATTGAGAAGGAGCTCTGGAAGTCACACAGTCCGACCTCCTGCTTGAAGCAGGCTCAGTGGATTAGACAGCTCAGGGCATTGTCCAGCAAAATTTTAAACATTTCCTATGATGGCATTTCCATAACCCCTTTTAGCAGCTTATTCCAATATCGGACCATTTGCATATCTGACCATGGTTGGAAAAGACCCACCAGATCAAGTCCAACCATTCCTATCAAACACGAAACCATGTCCCTCAGCACCTTTCAGTCTATCAGGTAAAAAAAGCAAAACCTATCTTCAAATACTTATGGAGAAGGGAGTAGGAAGAGAAAAACTCTGTACTAAAGCAGAAGGGAACTATTCAGCATCTTAAGTGCTCTGCAGAGCCTATCCAGACATACGTCTCGCTTTTTGCCACCAATATGAAATCCTAACGCCACATAAAAACCTAGAAGGTATAAATTGGCAAAAATAAAATCATTAGTCCTTTCAGAACAGGCCAAAATTACTCGATGGAGTTGGTTCATTTTAACATTCCCAAACTTTTGATCCAATATTTCAAAATTCTTTCAGAATCCATCTTGCCATGTGAAAGTCCTGCGTTCACTGCTGGGTGATGACCTGAATGTCATGGTTATGGGATCCATTATTTCAGGACAACCTGAGAATGGAAGCAAATTCTAGATTTATTGCAACAGAAAGCTTTTCCTTTCCAGAGTAATAGTGTTAATTCTGTTGGTTCCTCCAGTTATAAGATAAAAAAAAAAAACCTGCAGTCATTACACTGAACATAATTGATGTTTGTTATTTCAGTGCATATTTCGATGCTATTTCCCTACTAATAATCAGTAGAGGTTAGTATCTTTTTCTGGCTGCTACTGAGCACTGAATTAGCATTTTAATAGAATTACCCATTGTAATGCTAAAGTTTCATTCCTGAGATCTCAGGATCGTCACTATGTGGATGAAGTTGACTCTTTTTTCCTCATTCACATCATTCTGCATTTAATCTACCCTAAATTATTCTATCAGTTACTCAATATTCAAAGGTCCTTTTCACGGTCCTTTCCAGTCAACCCTCCACTTTACTACCCTGAGAAGCTTTGTATCTTCAGAAAACAGAATCACCCCCCCTCTCCATATTATCTGTAAACCTGCTTAATGGCACATGATCTATTTTTCTTTATCAGCTATAAAGAGAGAGTGTAAAATGGATAGATTAGACTGAGAAAACAGCATTTGAATCAAATGCTATGTCTCAATAACATTTCACTGTCTGAAATTCCAAGAAAGTACAAATGAATTGTGAAATTGCCTACTTCAGGCCTAAAAAATGCTCAGATTTCATTAATACTCTGTGCTCAGTTTCAAAGTTATGACTGAAACAGTCATCTAAGGGCAGAGTAGGAAAACTATCAGTATTTTGTCTTCAACTGTGTTTAGTGACTATTCTAGATAGATACTTTCAAAATAAAAGAGCTATTTTCATATTTCATTTATTTCACAGAGGTCTCTTCTATTAAATTGATACTTTCACCCTGTGAGGTGAAAGTGACAGTGACTAGAAAGCACTTCCCTGGCTTGAGGCCATTCCCTCTTGTCCTGTCCCGTCACCTGGGAGAAGAGGCCATTACCCTCCTCTGTATAACCACCTTTCAGGTAGTTCTAGAGAACAATGAGGTCTCCTCTCAGCCTCCTCTTCTCCAGGCTAAACAGTCCCAGCAAACAGACAGATCAAAAAGACAAACAGATTAAAAAGATAAAAGTGAATGAATAAACCAGTAAACT
Source organism: Coccyzus lansbergi (assembly GCA_033558105.1). Classification (NCBI taxonomy): domain Eukaryota; kingdom Metazoa; phylum Chordata; class Aves; order Cuculiformes; family Coccyzidae; genus Coccyzus; species Coccyzus lansbergi. The sequence goes on from JAUMJK010000508.1 coordinate 1,586,679, forward strand.
TAAACACATAAATTTCTATTTAATTTGTTACAATGGATGTTGTTTTCCTCAAAACTGATGCTTCTAATCAAGTATTACGAAGAATTTTCACTTGATATTGGGTAACCAGGCTTACTTTATTTACAAGTCAGAGTTGGCCATCACCTCTATGAGTGTTAAAGGCCCACACAAACTCATCAGGTATTTATATAGCATTATATAATAGGGGTTTTTTTTTGAAAGGTTCTCATTTTTTTCACATGTGATCCTAGTTCTTTATTCTTCATTAACTTGAAAGTCCACAAAAGTCCACTGTGATAATTCATCTTCTGTCTTATCACTGTCTCATCTCGGTTCTCCCTCAGCACTGATGCTTTAACAGGTCATGTTCCTCCTCTGATCACGAAAATCTAATACTTGCTTTCCAAGTCTGACTTTTTTTTGCACAATCTGCTGATTTAGCTGGACTGGGGCTGTGTAGGGGACAGTTGAACAGTATTGTAATTGTCATAAAGATTAATTCTAAGCTGAGTGGAAGTGTCGATCTGCTGGAGGGTAGGGAGGATCTGCAAAGGGACCTAAACAGGCTGGACTACTGGGCTGAGTCTAATGGCAAGAGGTTTAACATGGCCAAATGGCGGGTCCTGCACTTGGGGCACAACAACCCTATGCAGAGCTACAGACTGGGAGAAGTCTGTCTAGAAAGCTGCCAGGAGGAGAGGGACCTGGGGGTGACCATGAGCCAGCAGTGTGCCCAGGTGGCCAAGAAGGCCAATGGCATCCTGGCTTGTATCAGAAATGGTGTGACCAGCAGGTCCAGGGAGGTGATTCTCCCTCTGGACTCAGCACTGGTGAGGCCGCTCCTTGAATACTGTGATCAGTTGTGGGCCCCTCAGCACAAGAAGGATGTTGAGGCTCTGGAGAGAGAAGAGCAACAAAGCTTGTGAAGGATCTGGAGAACAGGCCTTACGAGGAATGTCTGAGAGAGCTGGGGTTGTTTATCCTGGAGAACAGGAGGCTGAGAGGAGACCTCATTGCTCTCTCCAACTACCTGAAAGGAGGTTGTGGAGAGGAGGGAGCTGGCCTCTTCTCCCAAGCGACAGGGTACAGGACAAGAGGGAATGGTCTCAAGCTCCACCAGGGGAGATTTAGCCTAGAGATTAGGAGGATGTTTTTCACACAGAGGGTCATTGGGCATTGGCAGAGGCTGCCCAGGGAGGTGGTTGATTCACCTTCCCTGGAGGTGTTTAAGGGACTGGTGGACGATGTGCTGAGGGACATGGTTTAGTGTTTGATAGGAATGGTTGGACTCGATGATCCGATGGGTCTCTTCCAACCTGGTGATTCTATGATTCTATGATTCTAATTTCCAATACCTGTTCTTATTATATTCTTAATATAATACTCTATTTATCACAATCAACTACCACTAATATCTAAGTCCTGCATGGATATATGTATGATATTTTCTTATTTCTGTCAACAACATGGAAACTGAAATTCCATCCACCTTGTTTAAATTTATGAATCCGAGTAGTGTCTTCTGTCAGTCTTGCAGATGTTATAAATACAAAAAACATCACTGGCAGAAAGGTCTGAAACATTAGCAGATGTTTCAGGTCTTGTGTTTGTGAGGTAGGAAGCATGAGCCACCAGCAGGCAGGAAGAGAGCCTTATCGAAATTTCTTATTCTGAGCATTACATACTCTGAGTAATTCACAGTTCTTTGTTTCAGGTCTTCCCTCTAGGTGCAGCTGATTACAACAAATCCCCCGTTCAAAATATTTGCTGATGAGGCAGCAGAAACACTTCTGACATTTTTGTTGTCTTTTACTGGAAATCTAATTAAAAGATCACATTACTAATGCAAGTAGATCAGACACCATAGAACTCTTAAGTAAAATCCAAGTATCTTATAAACCTAAAAATCACTTGCTTGACCTCAGAAGAAAATTCTTCACTAAGTAATCTGGTGCTTAAATGAAAACATTATTTGGCTCTTATTTAGTTGTGCAAATTGTCTGGAAAGCAGTTGTAGGGTAGAATGGCTTAGAGATAGTGCCTAAGTGACTGAAAAAGGCATAGTGAATGTTTCCATTGCCATCCAACTCACTCTTAATATGATCTCTACAATGTTTTCCCACCAAGCTGTGTTAACATCCTTTTAAACTGTTTTACTAACACTATTTTGTCATTATTCTTTAAGTACAGAGGATGAGTCCATAAATGCAGACCCAGGGCACTCTATTCCTTAGTGTGAGGATTTGGACAATGCTCAAGGTCTTGCCTTGTCTTTCTTAATAGCAAGAGAATCTGACAGCACGAGTTAGATATTAATTTGATGCAACAACAGTTATTTAAATAGAATTTATTTGAATACGTCTGTTTTCCTCATAGTTATGACAGGTTTTAAAGTATGATTGGACATTCCGCCAGTCAATATAAGTCTATTCTCACTCCAAAGTGAAGGCAAAGATCACAGGAAGTCATCCCGTTTTCTACTAGCAGAAATCATGGTTCTCAATTCACAGCTTCATGTTGAAGACTTTATGTTGCTATTTACACATTATCTTACTGACTGGGAAAAAGCATTCAACTTTTCCACATTTTTTTCTCTTTATGGCTACCGATTTTCCAGTAATTCAAAGAAACATGGAAAACATTCTAACCTGCCTCCCTGTGTGTTATTAGAACTTCTGAGGAAGTTCACAAAATGAACAAACAACCTCTGATGTAGGTTAAGGCTTAACAGAGTTAAAAACAAAGTTTAATTGTAATGAATTCCAAGAAAAGAGAGGCATGACCACCAAAATGCGACATCCTTCCTTAGCCGAAGATTCTCTGCAGTGTGCTTGTAGAACATGAACTAGGATCTGAGCTAAAGAAGGCTTACGATATTGCTACCACTTGTCAGAAAACGGGGGTGTGGGAAGAATCTTTGTAACTGTCTTTGGGAAGTAAATTAAGTACAGTTACTCTTTCCCTGGACAACGTGGACCAGTGCCTCACCACCCTTCTTGTGAAGGATTTCTTCCTAATATGTACTCTAAATCTTCCTCATTCCAGTTTATAACCATTTCCCCTAATCCTATCACTACAAACCTTTGTAAGAAATTTCTCCCCAGCTTTCTTGTCAACCCCTTCAGATACTGGAAAGCCATTACAAGGTTGCCACGGAGTCTTCTCTTCTCCAGGCTGAATAACCCAGACTCTCTCAGCCTGTCCTCTTATGGGAGGTGCTTCTGCCCTTTGATCATCTTTGTGACCTGCTCTAGACCTAATGCAACAGTACCATAGAATCATAGAATCACCAGGTTGGAAGAGACCCACAAGATCATCGAGCCAAACCATTCCTATCAAACACTAAACAATGTCCCTCAGGACCTTGTCTACACATGCCTTAAACACCTCCAGGGAAGGTGAATCAACCACCTCCCTGGGCAGCCTATTCCAAAGCCCAGTGACCCTTTCCGTGAAAAAACTTCCTCCTAATCTCTAGCCTGTATCTCCCCTGGCGGAGCTTGGGACCATCCCCTCTTGTCCTGTCCCCTCTCACTTGGGAGAAGAGGCCAGCTCCCTCCTCTCCACAACCTCCTTTCAGGTAATTATAGAGAGCAATGAGGTCTCCTCTCAGCCTCCTCTTCTCCAGGATAAACAACCCCAGCTCTCTCAGACATTCCTCATAAGGCCTGTTCTCCAGCCCCTTCACCAGTTTTGTTGCTCTTCTCTGGACTCGCTCCAGAGCCTCAACATCCTTCTTGTGCTGAGGGGTCCAGAACTGGACACAGTATTCAAGGAGAGACCTCACCAGTGCCGAGTCCAGAGGGAGAATCACCTCCCTGGACCTGTTGGTCACACCGTTTCTGATCCAAGCCAGGATGCCATTGACCTTCTTGGCCACCTGGGCACACTGCTGGCTCATGTTCAGTCACTGTCAACCAACACCCCCAGGTCCCTCTCCTCCTGGCAGTTTTCCAGCCAGGCTTCTCCCAGTCTGTAGCTCTTCACAGGGTTGTTGTGCCCCAAGTGCAGGACCCGCCATTTGGCCGTGTTAAACCTCGTGCTGTTGGACTCTGCCTAGTGGTCCAGCCTGTTCAGATCCCTTTGCAGAGCCTCCCTACTCTCCAGCAGATCAACACTTCCACCCAGCTTAGTGTCACCTGCAAACTTGCTAAGGGTACACTCAATGCCTTCATCCAGGTCATTGATGAAGACATTGAACAGGGCTGGACTCCAAAGCTGAACGCAATATTGTAGTTGGGGTATCACAAGAGCGGAGTAGAGGGACAGAAGAATAGAGAAGCTCTTGCAGAGTTTATAACATTTCTAGGGAAAAAGAAAACCCAGAAGTTTCCTTGTTTGGAAATTAAAACTGTATTTCCAGTCTTGGGCTTAAAGGAACTTTTTTTTTCTCCCAAGACCAAGCTCACACTGCTTATCTGACTGTCAGCTTGCTTTCTGGTTCATCCCACATACACTCAGACAGCCAACTGCAATCAAAACAATGCCAAAGCCACCACATTTGCAAAAGCCTCAGAGGAAAACTTTCATACTACACGTCTGAGCTTCCGTTCACACTTTGTCACAGTGGTTGGTACCTTGGGAAGAGCATCCTATTGTTCCAGCCACGATTAGATGAAAATTCATTTAATTGCTTCTTAATTTAGGATAAAACCAGAGGAAAAACACTTCTGTATGCGAGATTTAGACACATCTGTTAACACAGTTTCTAGAAGAACTGCACATTCTAGCATAAACATTATATCCTGGGTGTGCAGATACAGGATGCTTACTCAGTCACAGAAGATTCGAGCTTTTCAATTGCTTGCATTACACTATAAAAATGGAATTTAAAATTATCCACGTACATTTGCTAATGATAAAATTGTAACTTGTCCAAAAGATTAGCTCAAATCAGGCTACTTTAATTTTATATTAGATAAATTCCCTTCCTCTTACTAGCTTAATTCCAACCCCATGGAGACATGGAGAATGTTGTAGGTATCCAGAACATGGCTAAGCCCTTCGTGATGAGCTGCTGATAAAACTGGAAGCCTTTGAGATTTCAGACTCTGCTTCTGGCTGAGAGGAGCTGAGCATTTCAGCTGTTATCACAGACTCTCACTGTTGAGAATGACCTTCATGGCATAACTATGAACCTTTCTCTTTGGTTCATCTAGAGCAAATTTTCCTTTCACCAGGTTGATCTATTGAAAAAACTGTATTTATTATCATTTGTATAAAATTTCTCATCAGTAAAATTCAAGAATTTTAAAACAGTGAAACTGGAGGGAGTAATAAAATCTCTAAGATGTCTTCAAAAAACAAGCAGCCTGGAACTGTGGACACACACAAAAAACTCTTTTGACTCTAATTTTGACAATCAGAGCACCTTCCACATGAGGACAGGTTGAGAGCTGAGGTTGTTCAGCCTGGAGAAGACTCCAAGGAGACCTTATAGCGACCTTCCAGTACCTGAAGGAGCTACAAGAAAGCTGGGGAGGGACTGTTCACAAAGGTATGGAGTGATATGATGAGGGAGAATGGGTATAAACTATAGAGGGGCAGATTTACACTAGACATAAGGAGGAATTTCTTCACCATGAGGGTGAGAAGGCACTGGAACAGGTTACCCAAGGAAGCTGTGGCTGCCTCATCCCTGGAAGTGTTCAAGGTCAGGTTGGATGGGGCTTGGGAAGCCTGATCCAATGGGAGATGTCAATGCCCATGGCAGGGGGGTGGAACTGGGTGGGCTTTAAGGTCCCTTCCAACCCAAACTATTCTACATTTATATGATAATTCTGTGCCCCAAACACCTGTCCAGTAAAAGTCACAGAAGAATGAATTCTACAAGACAACTTAATTGGGGTTTTTAGTATCCTGAAAGGCAGGTGGATTTGTAGATGCTAGTGGTGAATTACACACTTTGAAGATTCTCTGTTTCAAAAGGAAGAGCAGAGAAGGGAATGGCTTAGAAGTCGCACTTCTTTCACGAGCTGCCCATTGTGTAATTCCTGTGCCTAGCTGCTTTGTAAACCACTGAGGGAGGAAGAAGGGAGCTCACACACCTCTCACCTTTTTGCTTTCCAACAGATTAGAAGCCAGAACAGTCAAAGTCTATACTTGAATCTAGTTGTTTCTGTAACACCTGCTGTTCATGTAAAAGAGAAGGTGCACTTCTTTATTTTTGATGCTGCTATTGAGAGAATTGAACTAATTACCCTGAAAGGCAATAAACGTATCTTGCAGCATGTGGGTATGAATTAAGTAGTATTACACTGAAGCAACGTAAAAATTGCCTTTTGTCCAAATAGTACAACAGCAGAGGAATTTTGCACAACTGTTAGGCGGTGATGATGAGAAAGATGAGACACATAATGAATTGGTTTACATATTTTGTGTTCCTACAACACCAGATACTTTCTCTGTAGAAGTATTGGCTCTTGGGTCAGCACACTCGTTGATGATATGATTTTAGTAAAGCTTTATCTTTTTTGCTTACATAATTTCATGGCCAGACTCTGGTAGGGCAGAGGATAATATTTGATGCTTGTCTACCTCAGACAAAAGGAAAGAGTCATTTATATATAGAAAATAATTAACATTTTTTTAAATGAAGTATAGGCATCTTTACTTTCAGATGGTACAGGTTAAACTGGCTTACTTAAAGTAAGAGTGTACAGACTGAAAAGGAAAATCAGTGTCTCAATTGCTGTATAAATATATATATACGCACACATATACATATAAATACACACACACATATATATATGTATATGTGTGTAGAGAATCACAGAATCACAGAACAACCAGGTTGGAAGAGACCCATCGGATCATCGAGTCCAACCTTAAACACATATACACATATACACATATATGTACATATATATATACATATATATAGAATCATAGAATTATAGAATCATAGAACAACCAGGTTGGAAGGGACACATCAGATCTTCTAGTCCAACCATTCCTATCAAAAAAATAGATATATATGTGTGTATAAATATATATATATGTGTGTGTATATATATGTGTGTGTGTGTATGTATATATATATGTGTATATATATTCACATATATATATGTATATGTGTGTATATATATACACACACACACATATATACACACACACACACATATATAGGTATTTGTGTATATATACGTATATGTGTGTGTATACACATACACACATATATGTGTGTATATATATGTATATGTATATAAAATATATACTGTATATAAGCTGCCAGGTATTTCTCTCCATAAGAAAGCTATGGTAGAACACGTTGATAAATGTTTCTTAGTATTCCTCTCTAAAAAAGGCTTCACTGTAGAATAGGTTGAACTGAGTCCGAGTCTGAGTCCACTTTTAAATACCGTAATAGAACATTGTGTAAAATCTCAAATGTAGGTGATTTATGACAATGTCTGTTGGAAGCAGACTGTGGGTCCTCTGAAAACAAAAAATGTTTATGAATGTGCATGTAACCGGTAGATATTTTCAGAGGAATATATATTAAAAATCTTACTGAATTTTATGACTTCAGTTTGTTCGTCTTAGCTCTCTCTTTCGTATTCTAGAACACACATTTGTTACTGGAAAATAACTCTGCCCGTGTTCCACTGATTTCACTATCGAAGATGCATAAACTGTAACTCAAAATATTGTACAGTCACTCTTTTCTTTTTACAGCACTTCCCAAACTTCACAACATAATTGCAATTAGGATTTTAACTTGAGTGAGAAAAGCAGAATCCTTAATATGTGATATTCCTTTTTTTAATAAAATTAACTATGCCTGAAATTCTATTTTAAGCACATTCAAAACATATTATTGTAAATATAATATGTATAATAATAAGTGAATTTCTTATTGTTTTCCCAGTGCTGATTTGCATCTCCTACATAACACGACAGAATCACGAGAAGGAAAAAACAATGGAATATGAAGAAAAGTAACACCTATATTATTCATTTTTATATTATTATTTCTAGCCTGGAGAAGAGAAGGCTCCAAGGAGACCTTACAGTGACCTTCCAGTACCTGAAGGGGCTACAAGGAAGCTGAGGAGGGACTTTATATAAGGGCTTGTTTAGACAGGATGAGGGTAATATGTATAAACTGGAGAGGGGTAGATCTAGACTAGATATAAGGAGGAATTTCTTCACAATGAGAGTGGTGAGGCCCTGGTCCAGGTTTCCCAGGGAAGCTGTGGCTGCCCTATCCCTGGAGGGGTTTAAGGCCAGGTTGGATGGGGCTTAGGCACCTGGTCCAGTGGGAGGTGTCCCTGCCCATGGCAGGGGAGGGTGGAACTAGATGATCTTTGAGGTCCCTTCCAACCCAAACTATTCTATGATTCTATGATTCCATCAGCAACTCAGTAGTGGTAACACTGAATTCCTTTTCTTCAGGGAAGATATAAAAAGCATCACTGATGTAAATAATATTACACCAGGACTGACTCTTCTCTTTCTGAATTTTCCACATTGGGGATAGGCAACTCAAAACTAGAAGTATATTTATACCTCTACTTCATCATATATATTTATTGTAACTTGCATAGAAATTAAGTGTAGACATTCCCACAGAGATGATTTTATCTTCAATCAAAGAAATATTGTGTTTTTCTGTGTGAAAATCAGGCAAGCTATGATTACTGCTCACCACATTTAAAATAAAAGAAACTTTGAAAAGTTGAATAATGCAACTAATGGCTTCAGAAGAGAGCTCAAGGACTTCACAGAATCATAGAACAACCACGTTGGAAGAGACCCATCGGATCATGGAGTCCAATCATTCCTATCAAACACTAAACCATGTCCCTCAGGACCTCATCTACCCTTGCCTTAAAATCTACCCGTGCCTTAAAATCTTGAAGTGTCCAGTTTGCAGACTGAAGCTATGAACCAAATTTTCCAGGAATTATCACTTATTTCCTGAAAGACAGAGTCATTATTTTGAAATAGGCAGTCCTTGAGTGTCTATTAAATGTTTAAAAGTTATGTTTGTATGGTTACTTGTTGTTGGGTTTTGAAGGAGAGGGATCAGAGTGGTAGATATCGTCTTCTAACCATTGCCTTTCAAAGAATAAATCTTTTCCAAGATTCTTTGTAGGATGAAAGCAAGAATTAGATTATTCAAAATTGCCTAAAGATTTTTTTTTCTTCACAACAAAGTTTAAGTTTGGAATAATTTTAAAGAGTTAAAATTCTTCTTAAATGGCCCAGTCACACCCAGGTCACAGGAGATGCCTAAAAGAACAATCAGTTACCCAAATATTTTAAAGCTGGTGCCTGTATTGCATTTCTGAGCAAGTAAAATAACAGTTATTTCTGAAGAAGCCACTAGATGCAGCTGTTCAGATTTTAAGATCTTTAGGTTTTGGGGGACTTCTTTATACGTATGTCTACCTCATTTATCATAATTAGTTCTTATGTCACTGGGTACTACAATACGTACAAAGTGATGGTTTGGATTCATACAGGATTTTCAGTTTTGTTTTATTGTGTTATTATTATTTTGCAGCATCATTGAACAAGATAACCTAAGTGCCTTCGTACTACAGTAACAGCAAGATTCCTCAAGTTTTGAGAATTAGCTGGCATGTAAAAGTATCTACACTGACAGCTGTATGACAGAGAATATTTCTGGGTGAAAATTATCACTGCCAAAAGTGGTTGGTAATATAAATACGATGTTTACAAATAACCTGTCACCCAACACACACAGGAAAAGGAAGGAAAGTATAAATTAGAGGGGGATAGAGAGGGAATATGTGAAGCTGTCAGGTAATCATATAAATCTCAGTAGAGGTTCATACAGAAACAGGTTTTAAAACTAATAAAAATGTGTCATTTGTAATTTCATGAAATATACATTTTAGAAATAGTAGCATCTCAACACTCTGCGCAATAATATTTGTGTAACTTCATGTTGTACAATTATTACCCAAGAAGGACAATAAATGCTAGGACATAAGCAACAAAGTAAACACAGAATCATAGAATCATAGAACAACCAGGTTGGAAGAGACCCATCGGATGATCGAGTCCAACCATTCCTATCAAACACTAAACCATGTCCCTCAGCACCTCATCCACCCGTCCCTTAAACATCTCCAGGGAAGGTGAATCAACCCCCTCCCTGGGCAGCCTATTCCAATGCCCAATGACCCTCTAACAGTTGTAATATAGACTTAGAGTCCCATTGAACTCAGAAGTACAGCCTTAATAAATGCTTATTTTAATATTTACTTCCCCAATTGGAATAAGTGTGCTGAAACAATAACATTGCTGTGATGCTTTTTGTTAAAAGGATAATGTAAAGGATTGAACTAGGTGGTGATCTGTCTTCTCAAAATATTTTATGACTATATTGTTAAGTGTATCTTGATGCACACTAAATGTTACATGGATATTTTTGTGTGCAGAGTTTAACAAACTCTAGTAATGAGCAGGTGTATGAAAACGTACTTCTTTTTCCTTTAAGAAATTTAGGAAGATATAACTCATACATACCTGGTTTTTCTTGACCATATTTATGTTAGTGATAACGACCCAAACAGTAACCTTCTTGATTTAAAATCTTCGTGGCTTGTCTGAGGTTTGGGTAAGTTTTCACCTGTAGCCGTAGAATGAGCAGAAAAGGACACAGATGTTAAAGAAGGAGAGAGAGAAATTTAAGGATTTGCAGAGCTCGGAAACAATGTTGAGAGACTGACCACCTTGAATGCTTCCTGAGTCAGGTAGGGGAAAGTCCAGAGGAAGGGGCTGCTGACATGGGTTTAGCTTCCAGGATGGTCTATCCCAGTGGGATTTTTAAGAATTCCTACTCTAAGCATGAAAGTTTGCAGGTTCAGGGTTTTTTGTAGAGTCAGAGCTCAGGTTCCAAAACTCAAATTTTGACTAAACTGAAGAATTCTATGTAAAAGACATGGTGAAGCATATGAATTTTCATAGAATCATAGAATCACGAGGTTGGAAAAGACCCCCAAGATCATCGAGTCCCACCATTCCTATGGTCCCCCAAGCATTCCATGTCCCCCAAGCACCTCATCCACCCGTCTTTTAAACACCTCCAGGGAAGGTGACTCAACCATCTCCCTGGGCAGCCTGTTCCAGTGCCTAATGACCCTTTCCATGCAATTTTTTTTTAATTTTTTTTTTTAAAGATAACTTTAAAAAGCCAAATGTGAAGTCAGTAGAGGCAGTTATCCAGGACTATCAACTCTAACACAGCCCAACTGCTTATCTTGAAATGAAATCGCTCAGGACTACGTTTAAATATTTTCTGAAAACTTTATCTGTAATTAGCATGAGAATCTCCTAAATTGAGATACTAACAGTACAAATATCTAAAACTGAGCTAATCATAGCAACACAGCTTTACAGAACAAAAAACTTTATTAGAGCTAACATAGTCCTGAACTTTAAAAAAAAAGGAAAAAAACTAAAAGCCCTTTTTAATTTTTAATTTTGAGAGTAGTGTACACTGTCTGCAAGCAAAGACTCAAAGTTCTGTTGGATCTGCCCTGTATCCACTAATTCAGGCAATGAACTGCTTCTCTTGTAAGAAATGAAAGGTAAAAACATAAAATCATAACTTCACATGGAAGGACAAACCTAGATACGTCTTTCAAAAGGATCATGCCTCCTCTATCTCGCACTACGTAAATCCCATTCTCTCAAAGCTCTTTTTATTTTAAGATAAAGATGAAAGTGATGCAACTTTATCACGTTACATCTTAGGCTGAGACATAATTGAAGAGACAACTTTTTCCTTAAGCTCTGATCTTTGTTCTTTAGACCATCATTTCAGAGAGAACTGTAGTAGTAACAAATATAGGACAGAGGGAGTAGTGAAGAAAAAGCCAATTGTACTTTGCTTTTAGATGCATTTTTTTCTTTTGAACAATAATAATAATAAAAAAAAAATTAAGAAGTATTGTGAAGAGGCACTTTGAATGAAAAACCTGAGGGGAGAGTAGAGGAAAGGAAGAACAGTAAAGCCTGATAATTGTTCTCTATTATATTCTTTTCTTAGTGTTATTGTTCTCATGGTCTGCTAAACAATTGCTGTACCTAAATCCTACTATCAAAAGATATTTGGGATTTTTCCATCTGAAGACGAGATTTTTCCACCTGAAGACAAGATTTTTCCATCTGTAGCACAAGGACAAAGGATGATGTAACTTGCAGAGATGAAGCAAATGGGAAATACTGGATACTTTGCAAAATTTAATGCAGTTATATTGCCACTTGTTTTGATTTATTTTGCTGCAGACTAAGCAACATAAGGCAAGGTCTACTAATGAACAACAAACAACATACACTAATGAGTTAGAGTGGATTCATCTCTCCTGATTTATACATCTAAAAGTTAGACAATGAAGACTTTATAGTCAGTAGAAGAAAAATGGGCATCTTCATAGGGTGATTCATCTCGTACTAACTGGTATCTGGATTATGCAGCATGAATTGTGCTTCGGAGCACAAAATGATCTAAGGTTGCCTAACGGAGATTCAGATGTTACATTTCAGAGTACCTAAGGATAGCTGAGGTTATTTCTATGTATTTTACACTGGGTAGGATAAGGCTGATGTACAACAAAATCTTGTATGGTCAAATAAACTTCACATTTTGGAAGAAAAGTAGTAGGAATTCTCATTTCAGCATGTGAGGACAGTAGAATTTTCATTTTGACACTGCAGGCATGATAGATGTCTTCAGCGCACAAGGTAATAATTATCTTATTTGTTATCTTATTAAAATGTTACTGAGTATGCTTTAAGATTTAAATTGTGTTCGCTTTGACTTTGGCTTCACTAATATTCTATTCTACTTGACACTGGGGCTTAAATGATCCATGAATTGTTCAGGAAAATCCCTCCTCTTACTTCCACAAAACAAAAATTGTCTGTATTAACTAATTGTTAAATGTAGGATAATGTATTCATTTCAAGAATGCCAATGGCATCCTGGCTTGGATCAGAAACGGTGTGACCAGCAGGTCCAGGGAGGTTCTTCTCCCTCTGTACTCAGCACTGGTGAGGCCGCTCCTCGAATCTTGTGTTCAGTTGTGGGTCCCTCACCACAAGAAGGATGTTGAGGCTCTGGAGTGAGTCCAGAGAAGAGCAACGAAGCTGGTGAAGGGGCTGGAGAACAGACCTTATAAGGAACGGCTGAGAGAGCTGGGGGTGTTTATCCTGGAGAAGAGGAGGCTGAGAGGAGACCTCATTGCTCTCTCCAACTACCGGAAAGGAGGTTGTGGAGAGGAGGGAGCTGGGCTCTTCTCCCAAGTGACAGGGGACAGGACGAGAGGGAATGGCCTCAAGCTCCACCAGGGGAGATTTAGGCTAGAGATTAGGAGGAAGTTTTTCACGCAAAGGGTCATTGGGCACTGGAATAGGCTGCCCAGGGAGGTGGTTGATTCCCCTTCCCTGGAGGTGTTTAAGGTAAGGGTGGATGAGGTCCTGAGGGACGTGGTTTAGTGTTTGATAGGAATGTTGGACTTGATTATCCCATGGGTCTCTTCCAACCTGGTTATTCTATGATTCTATGACTTTTATAAACTTTAGTGGCTCCTTTTTTTTACAGTTTGTCATTGCAGATAATGTTTTCACCCAGTTTCAAGAGGGCTTTTTACCACACTAAACATTTACACAAGAAGTAGGTACTTTTATTGAGGTGTGAAGCCCAAAACCAGACCTGTCACTCTAGATGTGAAGCTATTGTGGCTTTGTACAATACTGGTGAATAACTCTTTCTTATTTCTAGCACTGACAACACAATTCTTTCTAGCTGAACCTACCGCTAAGTGTACCACAATGCTGTCTCGTATGTGGTCTAAGAAATGAGGTGAGACCATCAATTTAGGACATGAAAATAGCTAAAAATTGCTCAGTGCTGACCTAGAGTGAACAGAGCAGTGTCATGAAGTTAAAAGTTCCATATATCCTATTCTATAACCCTTGATACATTCAGTCATCTCCTGTTATTTTGACAGAAAAATGTATTTCACAAATTATGTTTCAGTCACAAAAACATCACAGAAATGAAAAAAAACCCAAAAAATAGCATCATTAAAGCAATTGGTAACATTGTTAGAAAATTTAAGAATGTGGAAAGAAAGGTTGAAAATATTTAATGAAAAAAAATGCCTTGTATATAAACAGAAGATGGTCAGCGAAAATACAAATTGGACCATGAGTTAAATCACTTATGAGTATTTCTACGTTCAATCCACATGGTATGATTGACAATAAAAGAAACATTAAAAGAAAATTCCTCAAACCTATGGAATAACTGTAGGATTTAAAAGAAATCAGAAAGGCAGGAACATTTCACAGAGGATAAAGCATCAAAACTATGAAAGACAGAGACAAGAAATAGAGAAAAAAGCTTTTAAAAATATATTTCAGAGGAGGCAACATCAAAACATTGCCATTTTGCACCTTATCAGGAAGTGCTTGATTGAGTTATACACAGTGGGTACATAGGAATTTGTTTTCTAGAGCATAATGCTTTGAGCAGTATGTACTAGAAAAAGCCTTTCAACCTTAAACATCACAGTATTATCCTTATAATTGACATCTGTGCTTATTGAGAGCATGTGGAGGAAAGAGCAAAACTACCTTCCGATTCAATTTAATTTCAGATGTTCAAGTAGCCTTTGATTATTCTGTAAATTCTCTTGAACTGGGATTTGCTCTTGTTCTCTGCTAATCTGTCAAATAAAAATATTTCATTTACTAAGTATTTTTAATCAAGACATGAGACAAAATAATCCTTTATTCTAATTTCAGTTTCCAGCCTTCCACTTCCAGCTGTAGAGAGTTTGTAGGAAGTTTCTGTAAACAGGTTTAACTTGATAATCATTTGATCAGCAGCACTGATATAAAAATTACTAAACCCTTATTACGATAGAATCATAGAACAACCAGGTTGGAAGAGACCCATCGGATCATTGAGTCCAACCATTCCTATCAAACACTAAACCATGTCCCTCAGCACCTTGTCCACCTGTGCCTTAAACATCTCCAGGGAAGGTGACTCAACCACCTCCCTGGGCAACCTCTGCCAGTGACCAACGACCCTTTCCATGAAAAACTTCCTCCTAATCTCCAGCCTAAATCTCCCCTGGAGGAGCTTGAGGCTGTTCCCTCTTGTCCTGTCCCCTGTCCCTTGGGAGAAGATCCCAGCTCCCTCCTCTCTACAACCTCCTTTCAGGTAGTTGTAGAGAGCAATGAGGTCTCCTCTCAACCTCCTCTTCTCCAGGCTAAACACACCAAGCTCTCTCA
This sequence comes from Coccyzus lansbergi, assembly GCA_033558105.1. NCBI lineage: Eukaryota > Metazoa > Chordata > Aves > Cuculiformes > Coccyzidae > Coccyzus > Coccyzus lansbergi. The sequence continues at coordinate 1,601,964 of JAUMJK010000508.1, forward strand.
GTCGTTCCTCATAGGGTCAGTTCTCCAGCCCCTTCACCAGCTTGAATGAATTTACCACTCCAGAGACTAAGGCATAGAGAGGGCAGAGATGGGGTCTATTCAAAGGCTGCATTTAAATGAATAAAAAAAGTTTGTGGTTTTTTAGTGATAGATTTGGACCCTTGCCTTTCCTACACTGCCCCCACTCCTTTCCCACACTGCCTCCACTCTAGTAATTCATCTCTCAGTGACTGAGAATAGCCCTGCAGAAAAAGACTTCAGGATACCAGAGGGTGAAAAGCTGGATATGAGGCAGTAATGTACACTTGCAGCCCAGAAAGCCAATCATATGCTGGGCTGCATCAAAAGAAATGTGATCAGCAGTCTGAGGGAGGTGATTCTACTCTGCTCCCTTTCTAATCAACTCCCTCCTCTACTCTTCTCTCATGGGACCCTACCTGGAGTTCTGCATTCAACTCTAGTGTCCTCAGTACAGGTCCACAGAAATGATCAGGGGTCTGAAACACCTCTCTTGCGTAGAAAGGAAGTTGAAGTGGTTTAGCAATGAGAAAAGAAGGCTCTGGGGAGATCTTATTGCGACCTTTCAATATATAAAGGAGTGAGTCCAGAGAAGAGCAACGAAGCTGGTGAAGGGGTTGGAGAACAGGCCCTATGAGGAGCGGCTGAGAGAGCTGGGGGTGTTTATCCTGGAGGAGGCTGAGAGGAGACCTCATTACTCTCTACAACTACCTGAAAGGAGGTTGCAGAGAGGAGAGAGCTGGACTCTTCTCCCATGTGAGAGGGGACAGGACGAGAGGGAATGATCTCAAGCTCCACCAGGGGAGGGTCAGGCTGGACATTAGGAAAAAAAGATTCACGGAAAGAGTCATTGGGAACTGTCAGAGGTTGCCCAGGGAGGTGGTTGACTCACCTTCCCTGGAGGTGTTTAAGGTACGGGTGGATGAGATGCTGATGGACATGGTTTAGTGTTTGATAGGAATGGTTGGACTCGATGATCCTATGGGTCTCTTCCAACCTGGTGATTCTATGATTCTATGATTCTATTAAAGTGTAAAATAAGAAAAATAGGGACTTTTTACCAAGGCCTGTAGCAATCGAACAGAAGGCATGGATTTTAAACCAGAAGAAGGGGTTTTTAAACTGGATATAATGAAGCAATTCTTCACAATGCTGGTGGTGAGCCAGAGGAACAGCTTGCACAGAGAAGTCGTGGCTACCGCATCCACTGAGATGTTAGAAGTCAGCTGAGATGAGGCTTTGAGCAGCCTGGGGACATCCTTGATCATGCATAGGGTTTGGACTAGATTGTCTTTTAAGGTCCCTTCCAATTCAAGCCTTTCTGTTGTACTATATAATAAACCTCAGCCCATGCTTACACCTTCTTTCTTTTAATTACAACATCTCACTTAGTTGTTCTACAGCCTGACTGTAAGTAATTTTCTAGTAGTGAATCCTCAAGTACTGCTCATAAAGTCCAAAACAACAGGAAAGGGACAGCCATAGCTTCAAAATTTCTGATGGTCATCTTGTAAGACTGTAAAATTACCAGGAATTGTGATTGACATCAACCAGATTAGTATGATCTTTCTGTATATCAACAAAAATTAAAGGAGTAGTTGCTTACTCTTCTCTTCTTTTTGCCATCTGGTATTAAAATAGACAGAGGATGTGCTAGTAGCTTTCTATAAAACCACACGAGGATTCCCAAAGGGAGTATTGCAGTATGCAAATTGTATCACCCAAATGTTAAAATAAACATAACAACACTTCCCAAGAGTGCAATTTCCAGAATGAATATTGCAATAGACATAGTACAAGAAAAAGACAAGTAAAACATAAGGATTGTTTGGGGTTTTTTTGCTTTTTAAAAAGCCCAAACAAACACATTTTATAACATGAGTGGACATTATTCTGCCTCTTCCAACTATTTTGCAGTGAGCACTGTGATAAAGCATTTAATTCAAGTATTTACTGTACGACAAAATTTATTTTACTTGTTTCTCCTCTGTTCCATCTGCTTTATGTAGAGTTTACACCTGGGACCAGTCACCACTTTAGGTTTTTACAGCACTTATTTGTAAAGGGAATTTTTTCATGATTGTGAGCTGATTCTATGATTCTATGAGCTGAGTTTTGCAACGGAGCTTTGTTCAGCTGCTGAACTCAGCTCAAATGAAATAGGCAAAGATAAGCACTGAACTGCTTAACGATGACAAGCCTGATGTGTTTCTGTGCATGTCTAGGACAATATAATAACACATCTAGCCTGGAGAAAAGGAGGTTGAGAGGAGACCTTATTGCTCTCTACAACTACCTGAAGGGAGATTATGGAGAGGGGGGAACTGGGCTCTTCCCCCAGGTGGCAGGGGAAAGGACAAGAGGGAATGGCCTCAAGCTCCACCAGGGGAGGCTCAGGCTCGAAATAAGGAAAAAATTATTCACAGAAAGGGTTGTTAGGCAATGGAACAGGCTGCCCAGGGAGGCGGTTGCCTCGCCTTCCCTGGAGGTGTTTAAGGTGAGGTTGAATGATGTGCTGAGGGACATGGTTTAGAGATTGGTGGGAATGGTTGGACCCAATGATCCAGTGGGTCTCTTCCAATCTGGTGATTCTATGATTCTATGATCTATATATTTTGAAAAAGCTGGGGCACATAGAGCTTGTAGGAGTCTCCAGAGATAATGACAGTTTAATTGAAGCAGCAGGACTGCAGCTTTGGGTACTTTACATGATTTCTATTGACTCCCTTTATGTAGATTAACCTCCGATTTACTTTTGCTGTAGCCTGGAAGTACTACTTAAAACGAGTATTAATCATCTTCAGAGAGCTGTTGTGAACGTCTTCATATGGATTTACTCCTCCAATTAAGCCACCTACATTAAACATCTCCGAACAGAAAGCTCTTTAGGTAATCTTTCTCTGTAGTCAGAGGACAGGCAACACAACTTGATAATTTATATCGTTCAATCCAATGGTTTGAAATGGGATCTTCTCCCTAAGAACAGTGACAATCAGAAAGGGATTTATTTTCCATTAAAATAAGTTGTGTAAGGGACTGGTTTCCTTGCTCATGAATTAAATACATCAAAAATGTTTTATTTTATCAAGAATAAATTATATAAAAAGAAAAATCACTGTTTTACAATATATGCCAGATAACAATCTCCTGTAAGAGCAATAAGTGCATTTAAGTAAAAGCTGATAGCTGACTCTGAGATTCAACTGGATGAAATCAGGTTTTACTTCAAATCCTAAGCCCTCTATGTAAATTCGGAAGAATTCTTACAGCTCATTGCTATGTAAAAGACTGTGGGTCAGATGTATTTGAAATATCAACAGAAGTGTACTCTCAAAACATGAAACCTATTTAGAATCATGGAATCACAGAATCACCAGGTTGGAAGAGACCCACTGGATCATCAGGTCCAACCATTCCTATCAAACACTAACCCATGTCCCTCAGCACCTCGTCCACCCGTCCCTTAAACACCTCCAGGGAAGGTGACTCAACCTCCTGTTAAAAAAAAGAGAAAAGAGGATTTCTAGGACCCTCTGAAATTCAGTTTGTGTTCACTTGAATGACAAAGCAATGTCACACAGTGACCTGTGGTAATCAGATGGACAAGAATGACTAGCAACAACTGAAAAAGCTCTCTGGCTTTGAAATATGGTTAAGTAGTGGCAAGTGTTTGAAGAAGCATGCATCTACCAGAATTTGTCAGAAGTTTTTATTAATTTTGAAAGTAAGGGTCCATATCTTCTTAAGTATCTAAAAACTATGACACACTGCTGGAGATAATAATTTTCTATTTAATTTCTTCAAAAGAGAGGTGTTACTATTTGTGATGGATTTTCCTGGAAAGTCTGAATTGTTTCTTTTATTTTCCTCATGCTGTTTTCCCTGTTGTCTTCCTTCTGTTTGGGACAAAAGAACCAGTAAATCAGCTTTGGTTCTAAAACATCTACGTGGATGTAGTTGCTTGCTTAGTTAGTTTGGGTTTTTTTAAAATGTTTGAGAAGTTAATCATGTCTATCCAACAGAATCTAAGGAGTTCCACAGAACCCAAAGTGTTAAACTACATGTCATTCTAGAAATAGGTGTTTTAAACTATTGCTATGGGCTAACAGGCAGAGTCGCATGTTCCTGTATCTTGACTTATGTTTTAGTTTCTACAATGTAGACCAGATATTTCCTTCCATTTTGCTCTTTTCCTTTTAACTCTTTTCCTTTTAACTGTATAATCCGCACAGAAAAGACTTCAGGAAGAGAAAGCATAAACTTGCTTATGATATGGGCAGAGCCCAATGGGATGAGGTTTAACATGGCCAAATGGCAGGTCCTGCACTTGGGGCACAACAACCCTGGGCAGATACAGACTAGGAGAAGCCTGGATGGAAAGTGCCTGGAGGAGAAGGACCTGGGACCTCGAGTCCAACCATTCTGACCAGGAAAATTCTTATCAGCCATTTGAGGACAGCTCCATTGTTTCTTTATTTCTGAAGGCTGAGAAATCAGGAAGAATAACTGTGATTCCACCATTGAATACATGGGAAAAAAAATACATGTGCTAACAGTTTTACAGTTATTGCGGATTATTTTTTTTGTGAGGGCCAGAGTGGGGTTTAATGCGGATAATTAGGAAACCTGTCAATAGAGATCTTTACTTTTCTAGACCTGCCAAGTTGATCCAGCTTCTTCTTTTCTCACCACAAAATGAATGGTGAGGCTGGTTTAAATCACACTGTTGTTATAATATTTGTTATTTGACATTTTCAAAAGATATTAAAAAATATAATAAGAGTTTCATTTTCTCTATATAATGGCTAAGAGTGAAAAAACCGAGAACTTCGTGCTGACCTCCTGACTTAGAGGTTTTTACTGAGGATCATATTGATTAAAGAAGTGAAACTTAATTTAAATAAAATTCTCTATGCCTTGTTATAAACTAATAGAGCAGTGCAAGGTATGTACTCGCAAACAAGTGCACATATGTGCACAGATATATTTCTAAGTTTCTATGTGACATACAAAGTTCAAGTATCTCATTTTAATGTAAGAGAAGCTGTTTCAAACACTTGGAAAGAATTATGAGCACAAGTAAGTAGAAAAAAATATGTGCAAACCATAATGTGAATGTTGATTTTGAAACATCGCGTCTTTTGAATGGAAATTAATGAAGACAGAAATCTTCTGACTGTCCGGAAAGGTTTTGGAGAAGAGCTGTATAGTTGTTGAAAATACAGAAAAGGGTTCTCTACAGTGAAATGTTGTGGAAGTCTGTTCATTAAATTCATCAGGGAGCCTTATGAACAATACGTATTGATAAGAAATGGAAGATGAAAAGTTACAGTGAGAATCTATCACTAAAAAAAAAATTAGATAAATTAAGATGAGCAATAAGGAAGAATAAGAACTGATTTTCATAGGAATTAGCATAATTAGCCACCTAAAAAAAAAAAAAACAACTACCAAGAGTTTTAGTGGGATCAAATTCAGTGGCAACTTTTAACCTCTCTCTGGAATTTTTTCTGAAGGATATGTTGAACTTGAAATGGGAAACAAGAAATGAAACCAGAACTTGTTTTACTGAAGAAGTCTGTCTCGATAGATCACAGCTGCCCTTGCCTTCTTTATTATCTGTGAAGATGTAAAAAATAATTAAGGTACAAATACCTTTTAACCATTATTTTTTTAAACTACTAGAGGCTGAAGGCAAGCACTTCTAGGTGTCGTTAAAAGTCACATTTGAAAGAAAAAAAAAAACTGCAATAAGGTTTCTAGTAAGCTATGCACTGTTCACTCTGTCTTTAGAGCACATATAATGGCAGCTTCCACAAGGTAACTTTACTGTTTTCATCGCTTATCCTGTAGGATACGATGCTGCATTTAATAGGCGAGTGCACTGATCCAGAGTGGCAAATCGAATATTCCTAGATTCTTCCCGTTGTTTATTTTATTAAAGCGGTAACTAAACTGCCATGTAAAAAGAAAGTCAGCAGATGTCCTCGGTGCAGAGATGAAATTCTTCGACGCAACTTCGAGCGGGATCGATGGTGCAGCACCGTGCAGGTAACATCAAAGGAGATTTAGAATAAAAGCACTATATCAGTTTTATTTACTTGGTTTTTTTTTTTTCCTTGTTCACACAAACAAATTTGTCATCCATTCTCAGTTACAGAAGTGTAGGAAAGGTACTTACAATAAGAAAAAAGAGCTTGAGTCAGCTTTTGCTTCTTTTTTCCTTAAAAGATTCAGTATAGCCTGAAGTAGCACTATAATGAGGCAGATAACAGTTAAAGGAGTAATGTCTCATCTCCTACCCGTAAGTCTCAGGAAGGCAAAAACTATTTCTTATGACTGCTACTTCTCAGGTTGTGTTCTAGAAGGAATTCCTCTCCCATGTCAAAATAATACATATTTAGGCTGCAAACGATAAAACTCACTTTTCTTTCCTTGTTCATTTGATGTTCTTATTCATATTATCCTTTTTTTCTCTGGTATTGAATACAAGAACCTCCCCTCTTGTTTTGATTTGTTTGTTTGTTTGTTTCTCAAGATAAGCAAAAATCTTTAAAAAAAAGTAATGTAAAACAAAACAGGCAGAATTTTATGCACCTTTGCCAATAAGTCTTGAAACAAATGGTGGTCAATCCTGATACCAGATCTCCATAACAATTCCTGGAATTTATACTTCTAAAATCTCACAAATAAAATCCCTCAAAAATTAGGGAAAAAAACCAGTCAAAGGACAGATAACTCAAAAGGGAGATCAAAAGGGTTTGATTAATACAGATTATCAGGAGTAAAACCTGACTTGATTAAAGAATGAAAGTTATTTCACAAAACAGAAAAATCATCTACTATAAGAGCAATAATTTCTCGAGAAAAGCTGTAACAGGAATATGAAAGACAGACAAACTCAAATAAAAAAATCAGGCATTTATTTTAGTGCTAATGAGCCACTGGAACAAAGTACCAAGGAAGATTCTTTACAGGTTGATGTCTTCAACTCAGAGTTTCAGGATTTTGGGTAGATATTGAAGTTAATGATCAAGGCAGCTAGAAGATGCCCATATGGTCACCTAGCTTGATCCTGTGCATAGTGTAGAATGTTTTGCACTAATTCCTCTTTGGATTGAATCATAGTTTTGCCTACAAAGAAGTAATTTATTTTTTTAAACCTGTCATATTCACACTTCTAATGATGTAGTGTAACTTCAATAAATTGTTCTAATAGGCACTCTCCTTCCAGCTGATTTCCAAAATAGTTCTATTTTCTTGCAATGATTTGGATTCATATCTATGTGGATAGGATAGGGTGATAGAGCTACTATAGTTATAAGTTTCTGGAAAGCATTTATATTTCTTACAGAGCACTAGATGCTGCATTTTAATAGATAAATCGTATCACTTGAACAATGAGAAATATACTTATTTAGAATAATGTGTACAAATTTATCCTCATCAATAATCCAATGACATACATTTTGTAAGGGCAGAGTATATTATAGCACCAACCTGTAAAAATCTTAGAGGAAAAGAGAAAATGCTAAGTCATAGAATCACCAGGTTGGAAAAGACCTCTGAAATCGAGTCCAACCATATCTATCTGCCACTAACTCATTTCCTTACGTACCTTGCCTACCCATCTTTTAAACACCTCCAGGGATGGTGACTCAACCATCTCTCCAGGCAGCCTCTGCCAGTGACCTTTTCTGTGATTTTTTTTCCTGATATCCAGTCTGAACCTTCTCTGGTGCAATTTGAGGCCATTGGCCCTTGTCCTGTTCCCTGTCACTTGGGAGAAGAGGCCAGCACCCTCCTCTCCACAACCTCCTTTCAGGCAGTTGGAGAAAGTGATAAGGTCTTCCATCAGTCTCTTCTTCCCCAGGCTGAACTGCCTCAGCTCCCTTGTTCTCCAGCCCCTTCACCAGCTTTGTTGCTCTTCTCTGGACTCGCTCCAGAGTCTCAACATCATCTTGTAGTGAGGGGTCCAGAATTAATAGTTCTTTCATAATCTGGAAAGAAAAAAAGGACTTTGTGAGGCTACAGTTCTCCCCTTTGACTGGCAGAAAAGACAATACATGTCTTTTTATTAGTCTCTATAAATTACTCTGAGATTAATGTGTTCCAGGCAAGATATTAACAAGGATGGTAAAAGATCATGTGAAAAGTCTCCTATATGGAGGAAAGTTTAAGCAACACAATCATTCATCAAAGGGTCACCATTCTGAGTGAGACTAAGAGATCGAGGATGGGAAGAGAATATACTGAAGAATTGTCTTAAGAGCTACTATGCTGGCAAGTTTCTCTTTGGCTGGAGGTTTTTCTCTTGATGATAATCAGAGAAATGATCATTTGAGTATTACGAGTATGTTTACCTTCAAAGTACACTAAATAATTCAGAAAAAGCTTTGTTCTGAGTAACTGCAGGTTAGGATTGTTATTGTACTTCGAGGGAATGTTTGTGAGTCACCAAAGGAAAAACCAATTGTGAAGCTTATTTTGAGAACCAAGATTCTCCTATTCTGGTTTATATTTTTTGCAGTTATTTTAAAATGAGGCTTTATTCCATTTGAAGTTACATTGATAGGGTTCTTTGTCTACTGTGGCCTCTCTCATTCTCAGATTTTTAAAACAGTTGTCAAAATGCTCGTGAAAGATTTGACAATGATAATTTACAATTTTAATTTCAAAATTTTTCAATGACCTGTGATGGATTCCAGCTATGGGAAAGTGTCACATTTAACGCACCAAAACCACCCACTGTTTTCTTTCCTATCATCAGAGTAAATGTAAAGAGGTTTATCATTTGTAATTCTGGAGCTATTACTGATTATTGTGCTCTGATCAAATTTTCCTTGTCTGTAAGAGGTTTGATACAAACTCTTTGCCTGTTACCTGTAACTTTCTGTACTCAAAACCTGAGATATGCTAGGGCTGTCTGAGTACCTCCGACACATGAATTGAAGCTTATCCATGTAGGTTGAAGTCCTCAACCATAAGAAGTTCCTTTCCCCTGTACATCACAGATAGAAGTTTGGGAAAGCACCATTGTGTTCTCTTGTAGTGTGTAGTATACACCACCAAATACCTACTGTCTTATACTTCTTATGTTAAAATATGCAATTATTCAAGATGATTCCTTCAAATCTATCAGTGATTTGGAGACAGGTAATTGTCATATTTGACAGGCTGCCCAGGGAGGTGGTTGATGCACCTTCCCTGGAGGTGTTTAAAGCACAGATGGACAAGGCGCTGAGGGACATGGTTTGGTGTTTGATAGGAATGGTTGGACTTGATGATCTGGTGGGTCTCTTCGAACCTGGTTATTCTATGATTCTGTATTTCTATGACACACAATAATTTTCCCAATCAATTCTTCGTAAAGAATTCATATCTATTTTTTTTTAACATCAAGTCACACAGATTGTGTTGTCAAGTTATAATACTCTCCATTAGGTCATATCTATGTTTCTAAGACAAAAACTCCAAAGCATCTTATCTTTTATCTAGGACCATGTTCTCTAGTGAATGAGCGTTTAAAGATTTTTTTGTAGTTTTGTGCCCTTCGATTCCTCTCAACTGATTTTGCTCTTCACAATCGGAATTTGTGCTACACATAAGCTCATTTATTTTACACAAAACAAGTTAGTGTTTGATCAAAGATAAGTCACCAGCTTCATTAAAGGGGAAACAGATAACATGTAATAATTTCTGATGCATGTGGGTTAAGGCTGTAGCATCTAATGATCTCTTTCTATCAAGACCTCTGTAAGCAATTAGAGTAATAGCCACACATTTTCCATACAGAAAGGTAATTGAACTTACCCCTCACTGAACCCCTCACTGAGGTTGCTTTCTATGACTTGAGCAAATTTTTCATGGTATGGAAGTTATTTATAATGAAAGCATTTTGTTAGCATCTCCCCTGAGAATTATGTGTGCTTTTAAACTTCTAAATTTTACTCTGAGCCCTGCATTGCAGTCCTCACTGAGAACTCCTGCTGGCATGGATGTGGGTACACACAGGTTTTGAAAGTCCCATCTTTCTTGAGAAAAAAAAAGAAATAAATCACTGACAACGCATACTCCCAATCCACCGACATGCACAGATGTTTTTCTGAAAACCTCCATTACGTGTTTCCGAACCCTGATAAATAGGAGAGATTAGTGAATTTCAGTGTAATATTTATTTACTGTGGACATTAAGTGTTATTAATATGTATCATTAATTGAGAAGTTCAGCCTTTTGAGCAAATAAGCTGCTCTGAACTTCAATATTTTTCTGTGTCGACAGCACTGACCTTTATCAAACAGAGAAGCTTTATTAAAATTAAACTTAAATTTAAAATTAAAATTAAATACTCGGGATGTTAAACTCACAGCAAAGAGGGCCTGACCTACAGAAGACAAAGCACATTTTGTTTTAAGGTCTTTGTTGGAAGTGATCACTTTGTGCTGCTGATAAATTAAATGGAAGTTGTGAGCAGGCAGAGATGCCAGCACACTGGAGCGGGGAAGACGTGTAGCTCTGGCAAACCCCGGGTCATGTCAGGGAGCCAACAACCTGTGGGCAAGTCTAAATCTTTCCCTTCACAGCAGCAATCAGGAACTTGTGCGGCATTTTGTTGTCTGGATCTTTCCCATGGCAGTAAAATTACATGTCACTCAATGATCTGTGCTTGTTGTGCTTGCCCACTGACAAAGCTGTCCTGGGGATCATGTTCATCCCACACCTGCAGCCCTGTAGGTGCTCCAAACCACCACCAATTCCGTCTCGTCCTGTCCCCTGTCCATTGGGGGACAACTACCTCCTTTCAGGTATAGAGAGCAATGAGGTCTCCCCTCAACCTCCTCTTCTCCAGGATAAGCACCCCCAGCTCTCTTAGACATTCCTCATAAGCCCTGTTCTCCAGCCCCTTCACCAGCTTTGTTGTTCTTCTCTGGACTCGCTCCAGAACCTCAACATCCTTCATGTGGTGAGGGGCCCACAATTGAACACAGGATTCAAGAAGCGGCCTCACCAGTGCTGAGTACAGAGGGAGAATAATCTCCCTGGACCTGCTGGTAACACCATTTCTGATCCAAGCCAGGATGCCATTGGCCTTCTTGGCCACCTGGGCACACTGCTGGCTCATGTTCAGTCGCTGTCAACCAACCCACCCAGGTCCTTCTCCTCCTGGCAGCTTTCCAGCCAGACATCTCCCAGTCTGTAGCTCTGCATAGGGTTGTTGTGCCTCAAGTGCAGGACCTGCCATTTGGTCTTGTTGAACCTCATCCCATTGGTCTCAGCGCAGCAGTCCAGCCTGTTCAGGTCCCTTTGCAGATCCTCCCTACCCTCCAACAGATCGACACTTGCACACAGCTTAGTGTCATCTGTAAACTCGCTAAGGGAGCACTCAATGCCTTCATCCAGGTCATTGATGAAGATATTGAGCAGTGCTGGACACAGCACTGAGCCCTGGGGAACTCCACTTTTAACCATGCTTTGATGGGTCTGAGCATACCTGAGAGTAGGATTTCTAGAGTCAGTTGGATTTTACTCACACACGAACAGACACAACAGTGATGGTGCAGGGGGCTAAACAGAAGAGCTGCAATGGTTAACTGCAACGGGTGCACATGTGGATCTGCACAGGCGTGAAGATAATTTCAGAGGGGAAAAGGTCATCTCACAGCCTTTTCCCAAAGCCGGCGTAAGTTCTACTGGAACAGAAATATGTGTTTGGAAGTGAGTCATTTAGTGAGTTTCACCCAGGAAACATGCGGGTTCCTCTGGTGACACTGTTATTTGTTAGCGCTGTCTCTCTTTGCCTGCAGAGATCCAGGCTTTGGGTATGAGACGAAGGAAGGCAATTATTTGCCAGCACTCAGCACCAGAGGAGCTAACAAGTACGAAAGGGCAGAAAAGGTGAAAGATACATAGTAGATTGCTATTTTCAAGTATTTTAATGCACTGCCTCTAAAATGATTCATGCGAGTACAACATAAACCTGAAAATATTCTTGCTCAGACCCAAGACTGTAGGTAATTTTAACATCCAGGCTGACCAAAACATCCCCAGAGGGCCAGAGTTCAAGCATTAATCAAAGGTCTGTGTGAACTAGAGGTTGGGCTTTTTGGGGATGGAAAACATTTAGGACACTTTCTGGAGTTTGAGAGCACAGACTCAGTAGATACAGTCTGAAGTCCATTAAGACTGACTGCACTCAAAGTGCTCTTTGGATTATACCCTGAGGTTGAACTACTCAGAAGAAGGCAAGGGAGCTAAAAACAGGTCATATCCATTGGATCTTAAGGATAAGCCAATTATACATGTACTTATAACATTATCGTGTATCCACAGAAATAAAGAAAACAAAAATGCAGCTTACTATTCCTTAGCATCCTTAAACTGTGAGTTACAGTGGGTTGCTTTTTATATAAGCAGAAGAAATTACTCCTGAAGAAATTATTATTATTATTAATAATAATAACAATAACAATAATAATGATAATTTTAAAATAACAGTGATAATTTTAAAAAAACCATAGCTCTACTAAATGGGGACAGGACAAGAGGGAATGGCTTCAAGCTCCACCAGGGGAGATTTAGGCTAGAGATTAGGAGGAAGTTTTTCACAGAAAGGGTCATTGGGTTATTGGAATTAGCTGCCCAGGGAGGTGGTTGATTCACCTTCCCTGGAGGTGTTTAAGGCACAGATAGACGAGGTGCTGAGGGACATGGTTCAGTGTTTGATGGGAATGGTTGGACTCGATGATCCGGTGGGTCTCTTCCAACTTGGTGATTCTATGATTCTATGAAAATATATAAACAGGAATCCTTGTATTAACATTTCTCCTCTTAACAAGAACCTTTGCTCTCTGATCCACTAATCTTACATTGTCTACTTCAAATGCTGAAGAAATTGAAGGGAACATCTTATGGATTTTTCCCTCATATGAACATATCTAAGTGGAATCTCAAGCTTTGGTTTTATTGGCTGAATATATAACAGGAGGTTAAAAGTACCCAGGTCTGTCCTCTGGACTTCAGCTTGGGACACAATGGTCTCCATCTGCTCTTAACTTCCAAGGTCAAACGAGCATGTTCAAAGTACCTGTTTGAAAGTTTCCTGGGTCTAACTCCTCAATGGCCCTGGAGAACTGTTTGCTGCCACATAAAACCAAGCCATGCATTCTAACTCTTTATTAAGATAAATGATTGCATTCTAGTGCTTTTTCTCTGATGTTGAGGTGGTTGACTCACCTTCCCTGGAGGTGTTTAAGGTGTGGGTGGATGAGGTGCTGAGGGGCATGGTTTAGAGATTGGTGGGAATGGTTGGACTCAATGATCCGCTGGGTCTCTTCCAACCTGGTAATTCTATGATTCTATATGCCTTTCAAGTCAGCAAACAGCATAAGCTCTGTTACTTCCCCTTGGCTGCTTGAAGGATGTATGGAGCTTTGACTGAGGCTGGGACCTCACGGACATTTTGGAGGAGGATGAAGGGAGACTTCATCACTGTTATGACTATCTGAAAGGAGGTTGTGGTGAGGTGGTCATTGTTCTCTTCTCCCAAATGACAGGTGATAAGGCAAGAGGGAATGGTCTTGAGTTGCACCAGGGAAGGTTCAGATTTGATATTAAGAAAAATTTCTTCACTGAAGGGGTTCTCAGGCACTGGCAGAGGCTGCCTAGGATGGTTAGTTGATTCAGTACCTCTGGAGGTGTTTACAAAACAGGTAGATGAAATGCTTAGAGTTAGCTGACATGTACGATTGGGTTTGATGATCCCAAAGTTTTTTTCCAACCTAGTAATTCTATGATTCTGTGACATACAAGAAGACATCAAGAAGGCTGAGTTTGTGCGATGTGGATGATCACTTTAGACCCTGATGTTTTGCAGAATCAAACTCTATAACTCAATTAAGTATGTGTTTATTCACTGGTGGGTGCGAGGCATATGTTTCAGTGGACATACAGCTCTTTCTGCATTCTACCTACATATTTTCATAGAATCGTAGAATCATAGAACAACCAGGTTGGAAGGGACCCATCGGATCATGGAGTCCAACCATTCCTATCAAACACTAAACCATGTCCCTCAGGACCTCATCCACCTGTGCCTTAAACACCTCCAGGGAAGGGGAATCAACCACCTCCCTGGGCAGCCTATTCCAATGCTCAATGACCCTCTGTGTGAAAAACTTCCTCCTAATCTCTAGCCTATTTTCCTTGGAAACAATTAAGAATTCATTTACCTCTACTCTTTACTATAATTTCTTCTTTTTTGCTTTTCTCTTCAGATAAGTCATGAGTTCTCAGGCTGATCTTTCCTTCTTGTATGATTAAAGAGGTATCTGGCAGGTCAGCGTTCAACTTTCTTTCAAGTTACTCAAGAAGTCCTGGCTGCTGGATGGAGAAGTAAATGCCTCTTTAGACCTACTCCGCTTTTTTCTCTGAACACTTATGAGCATTTTTTTGTTTCTTAAAGTAAGTATAGCAAGCTTCAAAATCTAAAATTCTAAACTAAAGAGTAGTAAGAAGTGAACGGTTTTCCACACAAATATTAGTTGTGCTTAGTGTTGATGCAGAGTACTACAAGAAAGAAAGTGAAGGAAGTAAATGAACAAATTTATTTAAATGATATGAAAAATGGTTTATAAATACAATTCTCTTTATCTTTGGGGTTAAAGTGTCAACTTTTATTTTTTTTTTCCTTAATGTACAAATGACTCTAAATAGATTTTTTTTTTTAACTGTGATTTTCTACTCACATTCCTCCACTTCTGAGAGAAGAGAAGAAAGACGATTTTTAAAAAATAATTGAAATTTCTGAGCTGGCCAGATCATCTTAATCAAGAAACTCGCTTCTCCTCCTCCCTTAACATCAGAGAGATTAATTTTTAATAGCTAAATATGTCACCACTGCTAAATGTTCAGTTCTGCCTTCCAGTACTGATTTACATACAGATGATGCAGAAAACACTATGCCAGAAATGCTCTGACAGAATGTTTGAGTAAAAGAAACTCTTTAATTTAAAAAAAAATATGTAGCATATCAACTTTACATGCAGACTGACAAAAGCATAGAGCACAAAAACTGTAAATGTTAGGTGTCTATCTTAAAGACGTCTACAACTGAAGTAGTGATCTAAGAAAAACTTGCAGTGCCGCTGGGTTGCGAGTCATCATGTTGGGGTTTGGGTGGGTTTTTTGACATTTAGATTATAATAAAGTGAATTTCACTGTAAAAATGCTTGTTTTCTCGTGCTCGCTATAAAAGAACCTAGATCACTAGCGCAAAAGGAGTTGTCGATCCTATGACAGTCTGCATGTCAATGAATCCCTGAACAAAATTCATTTTCTCTCTTTTTGACGTTATTTAAATTGCCTGTTGTCATGCCTTCAAATATATTTCCTGTGAAAGGAACAGATAATGTTATGCTACCTTTACGTGTTAAAGCTTTACAGGACCATTAAGGAACTGTCCTAACTCATTTAGTAGCATGGAAACTATTAAAAAAATTATTAAAATGGGAAGACACAAAGTATAGTTTCTTGTCACCTTTCCTTTCTGTTTTTTTAATTTTGCAAATGTAATGTTGCTTTAGAATCATAGAACAACCAGGACGGAAGAGACCCACCAGATCGTTGAGTCCAACCATTCCTATCAAACACTAAACCATGTCCCTCAGCACCTTGTCCACCTATCCCTTAAACACCTCCAGAGAAGGTGAATCAACCACCTCCCTGGGCAGCCTATTCCAGTGCCCAATGACCCTTTGCGTGAAATTTTTTTTCCTAATGTCCAGCCTAAATTTCCCCTGGCAGATCTTGAGGCCATTCCCTCTCGTCCTGTTCCCTGTCACTTGGGAGAATAGGCCATTGCCCTCCTCTCGAAAACCTCCCGCCCAGGTAGCTATAGAGAGCAATGAGGTCTCCCCTCAGCCTCCTCTTCTCCAGGATAAACACCCCCAACTCTCTCAGACGCTCCTCATAAGGTCTGTTCTCCAGCCCCTTCACCAGCTTCGTTGCTCTTCTCTGGACTCACTCCAGAGCCTCAACATCCTTCTTGTGCTGAGGGGCCCACAACTGAACACAGGATTCGAGGAGTGGTCTCACCAGTGCTGAGTCCAGAGGGAGAATAACCTCCCTGGACCTGCTGGTCACACTGTTTCTGATCCAAACCAAGATGCCACTCTTTTATTTTTTATTACTATTTTATTATTAATTATTGATTATTAATTCTATCTGTAATAAAGTAACGTTGCTTACTGCTAAAATAATATTATTACCTGACACAAGTATTCTTTCAGAGAAGAAAGAGGTCCTCAGTACTCTGAATTTTCTCTAACCATTTGGTTCTGAGTGTTGCTCTTATTTTTAAAGGGGATACACAGAAGCCTCCATTCCCTGTTTGTTGGTTTGGTTCATACACCTGCTGATGTACACGAGTAGCCTCAACACACAAACATAGTGGGGGACATTCCTCTCAGGTGACTACTCTATATCTAGTCTGAAATAAAACTCAAGCGGTGCCTACAGGCTGAGCTGCAAAGGCTTCAATATAGTCACAAACTCCTGTTTCACTGATTTACTTCCCAGTGTGGATGTATCTGGTTCTTTCATATGTAAATTAAAGCCTATTGGGAGGGATGGGGGAGACTGATTTTGTTTCATTTTGTTTTTTTAAAGTAAGGAATACCACTGTAAGCATAGATTTTGAAAATTATTCTGGTGCGTTACCATAGTAATGAACTGTGTTATAAAAAGAGAGTACTTTTTGGCGGTTTGTATCTTGTGAAGGCTAAATATTATCCTCCTACAAACATTGCTGGAAGTTTGAATGATAGGTCAGAATAATTTATTGTCATAAAAACGATATGCTGGTTATAGTTTCACAACTTCAGAACAGTGCACTCGTTTAAAATTTGGTCATTTAGACATTTCCATGTACTCAAGAGATGAAATGATATTTAGACTAACGGAGAAACTTTTTATTGAACTTTTAATACGCGATTGTATCATTCATCCTTCATTAATAACAACTTCTTCTTCTCTCAACCTAGTTGTGTCACTCTGAATATTTGGAATGAAAGAGCTCTCCTCTTAGGGAAATTAAGACTTGGAACTAAATAAATTCAGACACGCATTGTTTCCTATACTAGATCACATCAAATGGCAGCATTTGGCAGATACCATGAAGATTCTTCACACAGTGTCTTGGCAGAGAGCAGATTTAGATGAATTTCATGGCAGGAGTAGCTGCTCAATACTGGGACACACTGGAGGCTCATATTCAACCAAGTGTCGACCAACACCCCCAGGGACCTTTTCCAACCACTCTTCCTCAAGCCTGTAACATTGTGTGGGGCATTTGTGTTCCATGTGCAGCCACCAGCACTTGGTCTTGTGGAACCTCATACAACTGAATCATAGAATCACAGAGCCATAGACTCATAGAACAACCAGATTGGAAGAGACCCACCAGATCATCGAGTCCATTCATTCCCACCAATCTCTAAAACATGTCCCTCAGTACCTCATCCACCTGAACCTTAAATACCTCCAGGGAAGGCGAGTCAACCACCTCCCTGGGCAGCCTGTTCCAGTGCCCAATGACTCTTTCCAAGAAATATTTTTTCTGATATCCATCCTGAACCTCCCCTGGTGGTGATTGAGGCCATTCCCTCAGCCAATCCCTTCCTGCCCTCAAGAAGTTCAACACTCCTGCCCAAACTGATGTTTTCTGCAAACTTGCAGAGGTTTTGCTTGATCCTTTTGTCCAGATCATTGATAAAGTTTTAAATAGAACTGGGGAACATCCCTTGAGACTGGCCACCTGCTGGATTTAACTCTATTCACCAAAACGTTTCGGTGCCAGCATCCACTCAGCTTTATAGGCAATGAAGAGTACACCACTCCATACCATGAGCAGTCATCTGTTCCAGGAGAACACTGTAGGAAGCAATTTCAAAATTGAGTTACATGCAATGGATGAATAGAAAGCTTCTAAGGACAATTAATTAGTTTATGTTACACTTCTACTTTGAGATAAGTGGAACTGCCTCTGGGAACCTTTGTTTCTCTCCATGTAGCTGAAGAGCAATGCGGATAATTAGATTAGATGCAAAGTTCTGTTCCAAATGTATATTTGTTCAGATTAATTTAATTTATGCTTCCACTCAGTGTACTTAGTGAAGGTAAAGGGTCAGTCTGTAGAAAGGGCTCTATTTTACTTGTTAATTGTGGGAGAAATAATCTGCTGGCTGAGATCACACTGTAGCGTATTTCTGCTTTCTACCTGCATGCCACAAGCTTTTCAACTGATGACCACTTAGTGTTGTTATTATTTAGAAGATAGCATGGATTCTGAAATTTCAAATACAAAGAAGATTTTTAACATGATTACCTAGCAGTAGCTTTGATAGAGTGTGACAGGCAATGAGAATAAATGGGAATAGATGGTGTGAGATGGGAAGTGCAGGGTTCCTTTCTTTACTAACTAGTGGGATCTGAACAGGCTGGACTGCTGGGCAGAGTCCAGTGGTATGAGATTTAATAAGGTCAAATGGCAGATCCTGCACTTGGGGCACAACAACCCTATGCAGCTACAGACTGGGAGAAGTCTGGCTGGAAAAACGCCAGGAGGAGAGGGACCTGGGGGTGTTGGTTGACAACCGACTGAACATGAGCCAGCAGTGTGCCCAGGTGGCCAAGAAGGTCAATGGCATCTTGACTTGTATCAGAAATGGTGTGACCAGCAGGTCCAGGGAGGTTCTTCTCCCTCTGGACTCAGCACTGGTGAGGCTGCTGCTTGAATCCTGTGTTCAGTTGTGGGCCCCTCACCACAAGAAGGATATTGAGGCTCTGGAGCAAGTCCGGAGAAGGGCAACAAAGCTGGTGAAGGGGCTGGAGAACAAGAGGAGCAGCTGAGAGAGCTGGGGGTGTTTAGCCTAGAGAAGAGGAGGCTGAGAGATCTCATTGCTCTCTATACCTTCCTGAAGGGAGGTTGTAGAAAGGAGGTAGCTGGTCTCTTCTCCTAAGTGACAGGGGACAGGCTGAGGGGGAATGGCCTCAAGCTCCACCAGGGGAGGTTCAGGTTTGATATAAGGAAAAAAATTTTCACACAAAGGGTCATTAGGCACTGTCAGAGGCTGCCCAGGGAGGTGGTTGATTCACTTTCCCTGGAGGGGTTTAAGGGATGGGTGGATGAGGTACTGAGGGACATGGTTTAGAGATTGGTGGGAATGGTTGGACTCGATGATCTGGTGGGTCTCTTCCAACTTGGTGATTCTATGATTCACAGAACAGAACAACCAGGTTGGAAGGGACCCATCGGATCTTCAGGTCCAACCATTCCTATCTAACACTAAACCATTCTATGATCCTAGTGTTGATTGTTATGTGATCATAGCCACCTTCTTATAAGTAAGGCTAAAGACCCGCATCCTTATGCAATCGTAAACACTTATTCAGTTATCATTAGCTCCAGTCCTCATCCAAAATACCCTTCTCGGGGCTATAAAAGAGCAGTAATCCACTACTCATTAACCCATATAAAGTACATCCTAGGGAATATTAATAAGGCAAAGTAAAATTACTAGAACTGGAAAGGGAAAACAAAAGAGCAATACATCTAAACACATGAATGATGAACAACTTATATTAACCCATTTCTGGAAGTAATATTTCATAAACAGAATTCTAACGTTCATTAATATTTCATATATATATATATATATAGTATTACAGTATTCATTATCTATATACTTTTCCAATAAACTCCACTCACAGTTCAGGGCTTGTGAGCAAGACAATTTCAGAATCCTAAAAGACATTTAAGCAAGAAAGTACTCAGTTCCTTGGCTCTGCCTGTGTTCTGTGTAGCATCACCAAAGATCTGTATTGAATAACATACGTATTCATATTCATGTATGAATAACATGAAAAAGCTGCTTTGTATCACTTTGCATGACAAAATCTTCTTAGTAACAGTGACAAACATGCAGAAAAACATTCTCCCCAGCATGTAGAAAATTCTCTTCTCTTTTATATTTTTTGGTTCTTTTCTGCACATGGTGTTCTCATGCTCCAGTGACCTCAGAAAAGTCCTCAAATAAAATGAATATACTAGATTTTGCTGTGTCCTTTCACTTGTTACTAAATGCTGTAAATTTGACTGACAGCAAACTGGGGGAGGTAGGAAGAGTAATGAGGTGTTTATATTCCATTGTGTTGTCTTCAAAAATTATAGACAGGATTTTTAATGTGTGTCTGTAACTGGGAGTTCAATGAAACTCAGCTCGTTTGTGTGTATTATTAGAGTAGAGCCAAGGAACTGTTATTGTTCACGGAAGCGAAGAGTAATCATAAATGAGAGGCCCAGAAATATCTCAAGGTGTGAAATATTCCCGTACCCCGTAATTGTTGTAATTAAGGCTCAATGAGGAAATTAATTATAGCTGGTTTCGTGAGATGAGATAGAGCGAACATTGTAGTATTCATCCCACCTTCTCTCAAAAAATTGCCAGCAACAGAATTTATTATTGTTGTTTGCAATATACTGATAGGCTACAGCTTCAATTTGCCTCTCCACTTAATATAGATTCTAATTAATTTTAAAGATCATTAAGCGGGTCAATAATTTTCAAATACGCATTCATGTTTATTGCTGTTAATTATTTAAGTAAAACTAATCGTATTTTTCTTGTTCTTTCTTTCCACGCATGTTCAGTTCTGAGCATCGGGGCTCCTTGCATGGCTGGGGCGTCTAATGAGTTGCTTAGAATAAATTTGATTTCTATACTCAAGAGTCATCTGATGATAACAGATACAGAATTCTGCTTTTCAAACCTAATATTTTCAGGATGAAGCAGTAGCCTTGTTTAAGTCAAAGCATAAATCAGTTGTAGAATCATAGAATCACAGAACAGTTTGGATTGGAAGGGAACTTAAAGCCCATCCAGTTCTACCCTCTGCCATGGGCAGGGACACCTCCCACTGGATCAGGTGCCCAAGGCCCATCCAGCTTGGCCTTGAGCACCTCCAGGGATGGGGCAGCCACAGTTTCCCTGGGCAACCTGGGTGAGGGCCTTACCATCTTCATTGTGAAGAAATTCCTCCTTATGTCTAATCTAAATCTGCCCCTCTACAGTTTATACCCACTGCCCCTCATTCTATCACCACAAACCCTTGTGAACAGTCCCTCCTCAGCTTTCTTGTAGCCCCTTCAGGTACTGGAATGGTACTGGAATCCAGGTACGGGATTCTGTGGTTATTATGTGAAACTTATAAAGCTAAGATCCTAATTTTCATGAGAACAATTAAAGTTAAATACCTATAGGTATCCTGACTTGAGGCTGAAGTCTAGTTCTAGTTTACAGTAAATAAGAGTATTTATATTTCCTTTGAGAAAAAAATCATATAGTTTTTCAAATTATTTCATGTACACGTACATATCCTCGAATCCTGTGTTCAGCTGTGGGTCCCTCAGCATAAGAAGGATGTTGAGGCTCTGGAGCGAGTCCAGAGAAGAGCAATAAAGCTGGGGAAGGGGCTGGAGAACAGACCTTATGAGGCACCTGGTGTCCAGTCTGGGTAAACCCATCACAGTCATTCTCCTAGATATTTTAAATACAGATTCTTTGAGCATGATGCAAGAAACAAATAAAACCAGCAATTTTTCATACATTGGAATATTTTCTGTCCTAGAAGGAACAGCCAAAGGAAACTAAACATTATTTTTAACATAAAACTTTCATATGTTTTCTCTTTTTTTTCTAAAAATGAAATTCCCTCAAGACAAAACACAAAATCTACTAAAATTTTATGCTGATGTCTACTAGAATGACTTGCCTTCTGCCGTTAACCTAGCCTGACTCAGACAGAGGAATGATCCCCCCCTACCAGCAATTATATTTTAAACAGACCTCAGCTGAATAATGTGATATTGAAATTCCCCATCCCTAGTTTTATACAAGCTGTATTGTGCAGCCTGTTACAGAAACAGAAGGTCATCACTGAATAATTATTCTCCTCCAAGCAGGATTTAATTAGTTAGTAGGTGCAAAGGACTATCTGATGCCCTACTGGTTTTCTTCCTATTTAAATAGACCTTCAGGAACTGGATAATTGAAAACTTTTCCTGGCTATGGCACCAAACTAAATAATGTTCACTTTATATTTAAGCAGAAAAAAAAATTACTTTTTTAATATTACATGTAAAATATGTACTATAAATAGAGTTTAAAGTGAACTTAAAACTCTCGCTTACCTACTGGTCCCTGTTGGTATTTAGAACATTGGACAGAATTTAGCAGAGATCGGAAGGAAAAGAAAGCAAAATCTAATTACTTGACCAAATTCATGTCCTGCACTATTTTACTTCTCTGCCTTTAACTTTCCATGAGACAATTTGGAAAACTGACATGGAATATAGACAGACCAAGAATATGCCTCCTTCCTACAAGCCCTTGCTTCTTAGGGCAGGAAATCACCTGGAAAAAAAATATTTCACTCTGCCTGAGCAGTTCCAATTACACATCAAGTGCTGCAAAATATAGAGGATTCAACCGAACTGCATGTGCGACTGAAGGTAAATATGTACATAGCATTGTGAAGACTGGTGTTAAAACGTTTCTAGCTACCAACTCAAAGAACTACTTACAGCTTTATTACACCATTTTGTTTCCAGCGTATCTGTTATTTGTGGGTGAAAAGCTGTTATTCACTCAATGAAATAGTGGAGAGAACAAGTGACTATAACCAATGTCTTCATTGTTTTAGGTTGGAAAGAGAAGTTTGCAAAACTATTACCTTTTTGAAGAGAAATCCTTGAAATTTTACTCTCTACAACTACCTGAAAGGAGGTTGTAGAGAGGAGGGAGCTGTGCTCTTCTCCCAAGGGGACAGAACAAGAGGGAATGGCCTCAAGCTCCACCAAGGGAGATTTAGGCTGGAGATTAGGAGGAATTTTTTCATGGAAAGGGTCATTGGGCATTGGAATAGGCTGCCCAGGGAGGTGGTTGATTCACCTTCCCTGGAGGTGTTTAAGGCACGGGTGGATGAGGTCCTGAGGGACATGGTTTAGTGTTTGATGGGAATGATTGGACTCGATGATGTGGTGGGTCTCTTCCAACCTGGTGATTCTAGGATTCTATGATTCTATGAAATGGACAGTTGCCTCTAGGGTTGTTTCTAGCACAAACTAAAATTAACCAGACTCCGGGATGCCTCTCGTTTACTGATGAGTCTGCTGCAATAGGCAATGGCATATTAGATGTCCAAAACACAAGGCAATATCATACCTAGGGCTACAATTTATGAGACAGTATTTAGACAGATTAGAAATGTTCATGATAGGTTGGACGAACTGACATTTAAAGTGATATTTCATTAATTATGGCAAGGCTGACACTTCCACGACTGTTTGTTTTGCTGGCTCTTTTTCCAGGCTCTGGATGCAAATGGAAGAAAATGGAAGACAGATGTTCTAGGACAACCTAGTTTCCTGGGTATTGAAAATGAAAAATACATGTAGGTATATCGAATCTGTAGGGATTTTCTTATTTTTTTCAGAGTACCAATCTACCATGTATAATCAGTGTCTGAATCAGTGGCTATTTTTTATTCTGTAAAGGCAAGAATGACTTTGAAATGCAGCCTCCTTGTATTCCTTTGTTTCTCTGCCCTGGGCAGGTGTTTATCATTCAATAGGAACTGAAGCAAGAGGGAGTCAGAGTTCAAATCTGCTTGGCTTTCTGCTGCCTGGAGAAGCATATTTATCTCTTTCTCACAGTGTTGAACTTAAGCCACCTCTGGTCCTTTATGTTTTCTGAAGGAGTTTTTCCTTGAGCACCTAGTTGTGAGAAGTACCACGACCACTACCACTAACAGTGAGAAAGTAGCTTGTCATACTGTGTCCATACAGATCTTTGAAATATGATGAGTTTTCATTCAATTAATCATAGAATCATAGAATCACCAGGTTGGAAGAGACCCATTGGATCATCGAGTCCAACCATTCCCATCAAACACTAAACCATGTCTGTTAGCACCTCATCCACCCACACCTTAAACACCTCCGGGGAAGGGGAATCAACCACCTCCCTGGGCAGCCTCTTCCAATGACCATTGACCCTTTCCGTGAAAAACCTCCTCCTAATCTCTAACCTAAATCTCCCCTGGTAGAGCTTGAGGCCATTCCCTCTTGTCCTGTCCCCTCTCACTTGGGAGAAGAGCACAGTTCCCTCCTCTCTACAACCTCCTTTCAGGGAGTTGTAGAGAGCAATGAGGTCTCCTCTCAGCCTCCTCTTCTCTAGGCTAAACACCCCCAGCTCTCTCAGATGCTCCTCATAAGGTCTGTTCTCCATCCTCTTCACCAGCTTTGTTGCTCTTCTCTGGACTCGCTCCAGAGCCTCAACATCCTTCTTGTGGTGAGGGGCCCACAACTGAACACAGGATTCAAGGAGAGGTCAATTAAAGAGCTGGAGAGCTCTGGGCAATACTTAATTGAGGATACAATCAGACATCAACTTGTGCCTATGAAAAACATTTCAGTAAATTTGGTTACTTAAATAATACAGAAGCAAAAAATACAAAAATAAAATAATACAGCATAATAATGCAAATTATACAATAATACAAATAATAATAATGCAAATACAAATACAATACAAATACTAATAATATAAATAATAATAATACAAATACAGAATACAATACAGAAGCAAAAAAACCCCCACACTGACATTCAGGAGGTAAAACCAGATCTTCCATTAACTCCTCTGAACTGTAGCCATTCGTTGGAGTTTTAAAAGTTATAAAACTAGTAAGATAGTGTTTTTAAGTGGAGAAAAAGTAAAGCTGAAAGCTGGAAAGAATTTCTTAGCAATACGGGTTTTGAGTTGTCATTTTGGCTAATTAATGAACAGAGTTTTTGCCAGCTAAGAGGCTTGATAGGACTACCCGAGTTCATTATACTCTGAAAGAATCGGGAATCAACTTCTTCCTGGAAACTTCGCAAGCAGTGAAGCCCTGGAATACATAAAGAGCAACTGGCGCTATCTTTTCTACCTTATTTTCCACCTGACATTACCAATACCAGAGAGGTGCCCATTAAAGGTTGAAGATTCGCAGGGGAAATAGTGTGGAAGTAATCAAGTCTCATTTATACAGCAACCTTTCAACACAGAAAACTGAATTTCAGGAGGTATATTTACCTGTAGAGTTTGTTTAATAAAAAAGACACAGATACAACCAAGGCTAAGCTGCTCAGTCACAAAAATCTCTCATATAACTTGAAATAAATAGGGATTTTAAGTGTTATATAGGCAATATGTGTATGTATAAGTAGAGGTTGATGGGGAAGGACAGAGGATTCAGTCTGACTGACAATCTGAAGTCTTTGAAAGCTTCTATTCTCACCACATGATATGAAAAGGAAGAGTCCAAGCCCAAAATTATACAAATTACACAGAGCGACCGCATCAGAGAGTGCGTTTACTGAAATTATTAACGCTGTGGTTATGAACCGCACTATATTGAACATTAATCAGATTCTAATGGTAATTCAAGAACTCAGTCCAGTTCTGATATTTTCTTTCCTTGCATCGACCGAGTCCCAATATTTGTGTTCCATAAACAAATCCAGTATACATCCTAATGATTCAATCCTTGCCTAAGGCAAATTGGTAGGCAATTTACTTTAGGACGGTAAAGAGTAGAAATAAATCTTCTAGTTAAATAGAGGTGCCTGCAAACTCAAGTTACCGAGAATGTAATGAAAAACTTCATCTGCCAAAAGATTTCACCTGTCTACATCTTTTTAATTCAGAATTTCTGCTGCGTTCATACCTTTGGTCTCTCCTAATTACCTGCCTTGTCGATGGTGATATTCCAGCTCCAGGTCTGGCCTTGGGTGCTGATATTATCAGAGACACTGACCTATCTTGTTCTAACAAGCCATCTAATTTTCTCAAAGAATCAAGCAGTTTCACAAGGGCAGCACCAATTACATGTACTCAAGACAGTAAGGAAAAAAAAAGAAAAAAGAGCAGTAAGGCTCATTCACTTGCAGCGAGCATCCAGGACACTAATGAACGTTTTGAATAATAGGAAATTTTGTGTATTTATAGACAGGAAAATAATAAACCATCGTGAACAAAGGCACTTTGTAAGTAAGGAACTTCATCATGTGGTTGGAACTGCATACTAACTGAGAAAATGTGTGATTCCCAAGCTAGTGTCCACTAAGAAAACTCTCAAACTGTATTGTGACTTGTAATTTTAATAAAATACCTCTTTGGGTAGCACATTTTCTTGGGTCTATGAGAAGAGGAGGTTGAGAGGAGACCTCATTGCTCCCTACAACTACCTGAAAGGAGGTTGTGGAGAGGAGGGAGCTGGGCTCTTCTCCCAAGTGACAGGGGACAGGACAAGAAGGAATGGCCTCAAGCTCTGCCAGGGGAGGTTCAGGCTTGACATAAGGAAAAAATTCTTCACAGAAAGGGTCACTGGGCATTGGAATAGGCTGCCCAGGGAGGTGTTTGATTCACCTTCCCTGGAGGTGTTTAAGGTGCGGGTAGACGAAGTGCTGAGGGACATGGTTTAATGTTTGATAGGAATGGTTGGACTTGATGATCTGATGGGTCTCTACCAACCTGGTTGTTATACGAATCTATGATTCTATTCCCATTTCCTGAACTTTTCTGATTTTGAAGCTGAACAAAAAGGAAGAACAAATTTGCAACTGATAAGAATTCTGTAGTATTTTTTGTCTCTGTGTGTGAGTTCAAATGCATGTAACATCTCTGATGAAAACTGTGCTGTGAGAAACATATGAACAAAATAATATCTCAATGCTTTTTTGTTCTTTAAACTCTTTTTTTTTTGTCTCCACATGTGTTAAATATTCTCTGTGTACCTGAAAGAAGTGCAACTTTTGAAAAGAACAGAGTTCTTGAACCCGATCGTTCATGTCCCTGAGTACTTTAAGTCAGTAATGCAGGCAGATAAAGCCCAAATGACTTGTCATTGCTGGCATTTTTATAAAAAGTTGGGTCTAGATTTTTTTGCACAGACATAGGAAAAAGAGCATTAGAGAGATGAGGGGATATATTCAAAACATACGCCATAAGCAAGATTGCAGACGACACTAAGCTGGGTGGAAGTATTGATCTGCTGGAGGGTAGGAAGACTCCAAAGGAATCTGAACAGGTTGGACCATCTAGGCAGAGACCAATGGGATGAGGTTTAACACGGCCAAATGCCAGGTCCTGCATTTGGGGCACAACAACCCTGAGCAGCTACAGACTAGGAGAAGTCTGTCTAGAAAGCTGCCTGGAGGAGAGGGACCTGGGGGTGTTGGTCGACAGCGACTGAACATGAGCCAGCAGTGTGCCCAGGTGGCCAAGAAGGCCAATGGCATCCTGGTTTGGATCAGAAATGGTGTGACCAGCAGGTCCAGGGAGGTTCTTCTCCCTCTGTACTCTGCACTGGTGAGACCACTCCTTGAATACTGTGTCCAGTTGTGGAGCCCTCAGCACAAGAAGGATGTTGAGGCTCTGGAGCGAGTCCAGAGAGGAACAACGAAGTTGGTGAAGGGGCTGGAGAACAGGCCTTATGAGGAACGTCTGAGAGAGCTGGGGGTGTTTATCCTGGAGAAGAGGAGGCTGAGAGGAGACCTCATTACTCGGTACGACTACCTGAAAGGAGGTTGTGGAGAGGAGGGAGCTGGGCTCTTCTCCCAAGTGACAGGGGACAGGACAAGAGGGAATGACCTCAAGTTCCTCCAGGGGAGGTTCAGGCTCGACATAAGGAAAAAAATGTCCACACAAAGGGTCATTAGGCACTGGAACAGGCTGCCCAGGGAGGTGGTTGACTCACCTTCCCTGGAGGTATTTAAAGTGCAGGTGGATGAGGTGCTGAGGGACATGGTTTATTGTTTGATAGGAATAGTTGGACTTGATGATGTGGTGAGTCTCTTCCAACCTGGTGATTCTATGATTCTATGAATCTGTGATTGTGGCTTGCCCACTTGGGCATTACAGAGCTTGCAGGTTCTCACAGTCCCTGGGCCCAAGGCAGTTCTTTTAAACTAACAGTTTTAATGGAAGGCAGATTTGGATGATGATTGTCTTCAGATCCCTGTGAATGGAATGTGAACTCCATCCTGGATTTCAGCCACCATTAAGAATTTGGTTGCAATTATCTTCTAAGCACTTTTCACAGGTATTCTTTATTTTTTACTATTTAGTCTTCCTCCCTATTGATTAATGCATAGAATTTTTTAGCTCTTCAAAAATTAATATTTTAAAATACATAAGAGATTTAATACAATTTTCTTATTTTGATTGTACATAGGCTTCCAGCAGAAAATTTGAACCACTTGAACTTAAGCAACTAACTATTCATTATTCCTTCTTTGATCACTTCTTTTCTTCAATAAAAATGACACTTAATGTGAAGACCTTTCCAAGAGTCTCTGTCATGTGCAATTGTCCTGCAGGGACATTTGTGTTAGAAATTGACTCCACATTCCCATTTGATCCATCCTTATTTTCTTACTGTCAGAATTTAAAATCTTGAGAGGTGAAACTGAAGGAAAATTTTACTATTACCTGTATATATTTTAACATTGTCATGGAGAAAATAATAAGATGCAGTCCCAGAATCTTAGGAGAACAACAGAGTAGTTTCAGTTGGAAAAGACTTTCAAGATCATAGAGTCCGACCCTTAACCTAGTAACCACTAACCCATGTCCCTAAGCATCAAATCTACACGTCTGTTAAATATCTCCTGAGAAGGTGATTCAACAACTTCCTTGGGCAGCCTGTTGCAATGCTTGACAGCCCTTTGGGTGAAGAATTTTTTTTCATAACATGCAATCTAAATCTCCCCTGATGCAACCTAAGGTCATTTTCTCTTGTTCTATTGCTTGTTACTTGGAAGAAGAGCCTGACACCCACCTTGCTACAATCAATCAATCACAGTAGAATCATGGAATCATAGAACAGTTTGGGCTGGAAGGGACCTTAAAGATCATCCAGTTCCACCCCCTCTGCCATGGGCAGGGACACCTCCCACTGGATCAGGGGCTCCAAGCCCCATCCAACCTGGCCTTGAACACCTCCAGGAATGGGGCAGCCGTAGCTTCCCTGGGCAAATAAACACATAAATAAATAAAAAGGAGAAGTTAAGAACAGCTACAAACTCCAGAAGTTCAGCTGTAAAGCAGAGTAGTTTTGCTCACTCTGTTCCAAATCCTTCTATTAAAGAATTATTCCTCTCTACTTCTTTTCCATTTATGTTTTAAATGCAAATTCAGATGTGATGCTCTACCTTAAAATAGTCTTTGCAGTTGTCATTTGACTGCTGAGATAAAGGTGAAGTGAATTCAATTTCAAATTCATTTGATGTATATATAATTTTAAACATACAATCTTCTTGTTGAGCTGTACATTTTCACAGGCAAAACTAAACAAGATGAAAACCAATGTCAACAACAGTAACGAAAAACATCTGCAATTTCACTCAGAAACTCAGCTTGCCAGAAATATAAGTGACAGGCATCAAAGCGTCTCAGTGGGGGTACAATTATAAAATGTCAACCTTTGATACCCTTTTTTATCTCCCATGCATTCATTAGCTAACAAACTTTGATATAAAACTCCACAGCTAATGCAAAATTAGGGATTCGACGTGACTGTGCTTCTATTACATCACCCAATCTTTTCTTTTCCTTTGAGGCATATGCCAGACATGCAGAGTCCAAACCTTCTGTACAAGTCTCCAGTGACAAACCAGATGCCGCTTATTAGTCCATAGTCAGCTATATCACCTGCCCAGGGAAGTGGTTAACTTGCCTTCCCTGGAGGGGTTTAAAAGACAGGCAGATGAGGTGCTGAGCGACATGGTTTAGTGATTGATAGGAATGGTTGGACTCAATGATCTCTTCCAACCTGGTGGTTCTGTGATTCTATGGTTCAATATGAATAGAAGAATAGAAGGCAATTCTAGGTATATATGGCAGGAAACATCTTCCCCAAATAAGCAAAGTATTTGGGGGTAAAACAGAATCATGGAATCATAGAACAACCAGGTTGGAAGAGACCCATCGGATCATCAAGTCCAACCATTCCTATCAAACGCTAAACCATGTCCCTCAGGACCTCATCTACCCGTGCCTTAAACACCTCCAGGGAAGATGAATCAACCACCTCCCTGGGCAGCTTGTTCCAATACACAATGACCCTTTCCATGAAAAACTTCCTCCTAATCTCTAGCCTAAAATCTCCCCGGGTGGAGCTTGAGGTCGTTCCCTCTTGTCCTGTCCCCTGCCACTTTGGGGTAGAGCCCAGCTCCCTCCTCTCTACAACCTCCTTTCAGGTAGTTATAGAGAGCAATGAGGTCTCCCCTCAGCCTCCTCTTCTCCAGGATAAACACCCCCAGCTCTCTCAGCTGTTCCTCATAAGGCCTGTTCTCCAGCCCCTTCACCAGCTTCGTGACTCTTCTCTGGACTCTCTCCAGAGCCTCAACATCCTTCTTGTGGTGAGAGGCCCAGAACTGAACACAGTAATCAAGGAGCGGCCTCACCAGTGCTGAGTGAGCCACAAACAGAGCCACAACCTCATTAGTAAGTTCAGGGAGAAAGCAACAAAATGGTAGTGCTGGTGGTGTCTACCTTACGCAAGTTACATTAGGTGAAATGAGGAAGACAAAGACCAGTGAGGTGTCTGGGACATGTATGCTCTCATGGCACCGAGCAGAAAAACTCTGCCAGTAATGACTGTATAATTGTATCTTTTAAGCACTTTAAAGTTATTTTTAGGGTGACATAAAGCTTTAATTTATGAAGGGCCATGCTGTGACAAAGAAATCAAACTAGCAGCAGGAATGCCACTTTTATGCTGTAGGTAGCTACCAGTTACACAATAGGTATCTAACAGGTACCCATCTGTCTACTCTGGCACCTTTCTTTGAGCAGCCTACATCTGAATTTATATTTTTTTAGCCTTCCTCATTATTTTGTGCTCCCAATAAGCAAGCAAAAATTAAAAAAGTTCAAATAGATATCCTTGAACCTGCCTAGATTTAGAGTTTCACAGCAAACAACCTGCATCTTGTAGTCATTTCTTTCACTCTTATTATCTGTTCCTGGATGAATCCGAGTTCAAACACAGTTTAGTGAGGTGTTGGTTGAAGATTCCAAGGCTACTTTACCTTGGCCCCAGCATTGACTGCAAGGATAAAGTCATCTTGTCCAGAAGTATATTGAAAAGATATTTACAGCTGCCCAGGCAGGTGGTTCATTCACCTTCCCTGGAGGTGTTTAAGGGACAGGTGGATGAGGTGCTGAGGGACATGGCTTAGTGTTTGATAGATGGACCTCCCTGGACAGCCTGTTCCAGTGCCTAAAGACCCTTTCTGTGAAGATTTTTTTCCTTATGTCTAACCTGAACCTCCCACAGTAAAATTTCTCCACAGCAAAATTTACCTAGACTCAGTTTCAGATATACTAATTGGAAAAAATGCTAAATACATTATATGTATGCATGAAAAAGCACTATAGTTACAGAGCTATTTATTCCAAAGTAACATTGACCCAGTTACCTGTATGCTCAGCTGCTTTCATGCTGTGCTTTTGCACGATAGCAGAAATGACTATTCTCTAGACATGGCTCACCTGGTACACCTGTATTTCATTCGGTTTCTGTTAACTGAGCAGCAGCACCAGCACCTGAAATGACTGCTAATACGAGATCAGAACAAGGTAGTTTGCGCAGTCCCATAGCTATTCCTCTATAGGAAGCCCTATTTGACCACAGTGTGCTCTCAGCAGGGTTGTGGAGGGGTCCTGGCTCTCTTTGTGCTTCACCCCTCATGTTCCCAGCAGGGAAGCAAGGTCAAAAGAAACTTGAAATGAAGATTCTTCTGTGCTCTTTTGTCACCGATGGCCAGACGAGGCCACAGGCAGGACATCCAGTGATGCTGCATGGATTGCAAAGAGGTAAAAATCAACTGATGGGATCCCGCAGGCCAAAAAAACCCCACAAAACTGCACAAAACTCAAGAGCATTATTCTCGAGTCACTGTCTCCTGTCTGTGTTATGGTGATCAGGAAGCGATTTGCCCTGAGAGACCATCAGTGGTATCTGATTGCAGGCACCGCCGAGACCTTCAAAATTGCTCCTGCAGTTAACATGACCCTTACAAAGAGGTGATTTAACATGAAGCCCTAGGGATCTTCACCAGAAAAGAACCTTATTTATCAGTAAGGTAAGGATTCTTTAGAATATAAGCATTGAGGTAATAGCTCCTAAATATGTTTTTACTATAAGCTATTAATTTTTATGCATTTCCCCACCCTTCATTTCCAGTGGCTCAAAGATTATTTTCTTATTTATTGCCTACATTGAAAAAATATGATAAAATCAGTCACTAATAGACTAAATTTAATAAGGAGCATTAAAAATATATCCACAAATAGTGCTATGCACATTCAAACCACTATCTGATATTAGGGCATCTCTTATTTTAAAAAACACTCAAAGAAAGGTCATGAATAAGAGAAATTCTGATACTCAAATTCTTATCTAATGACACTGGAAGACACAGACCACAAATAAACCTGCTCTGAACAACATCAGATTGTTTTCCTATAAATGGAAACATGACTTTTAACTGAAAAAATGTTTGGTTTTCCTACGCATTATTACTGCTGTTAGAGAGATGTGGTTTTTTTCCTGTAGCAACATCTGAAAATATGAGATGGATTTACAGATTGTGTAAAGCCACCTCTATGTAATTTCTAGCAGGGTTATACTTTTATTTTGTATTTACATTTATATAAAATATTAGCACAGGAACACATCGATAGTTAATAATCTTTTCTCAGGTGTGGTTAAATCATCCTTCGCTCAGAAGAATGAAGATGCTGAAAGACTGAGGAGCCGCTTTATGTCTGCACAAAAGTCCAAAAATTCCTGCTTCTTTATTTTCAAGAACCACTGAATTGCACAAAAGACTGAATTGCATAAAAGGACATGGATCTCCAGCCGCTAAACTTATTCATAAGGTTACCAAATATAGCAGATTTTCTCTTCATTAGCTCAGAGGGTATGAAGAAAGAGGTCAAAAAGACATCTCCTCGTAAAGGTTAAACTTGCCTGCTCTGTACATTATCAATTATGTTGTATAGTTCAAAATACCAACAATCCTTTGGGAAATTTCTTGTCCTGCAGAATGAACTCCTGTGAATATCTGTAAACCCCTGCAAAAGTCATCTCTACTGTATAAGCTGTCTGAAATATTATGAGTTCAGAACACTACCAGCGCAGGCATTTCCATACATGTTTTGCGGACTGCAACAGAATATTATTACATAAACACATCCAGTGAGTTTGATTCTTAAATGCATCATTTGATTTTAGCATTTGAAAACTGATATTGTGATCGTTGCTTCATCAGCTTGGGACAACAGAATTATTATAGGCAGAGGCACCTTATTCAAATTTGACATTGCTTTTCAGAAACAGAATCGTGGTGAAGCCACCACATGAAAATCACATAAGTATGAAGGAGGAAATTCATAAGCAGGAGAGGATGAACACTTTCAATATAATAAAAGAGTTGACTGGGATGATATTTTTTTTTTCTGCTGATGTTAATGTTCAATAACAGAGGTATAAAGAGACTGGCCGTGTACTGCGCTTCTGTCAATATTCAGCAAGTGAGGACAATACACTCACATTACACAGTCTCTCAGTGTAGTATTGGTCTTAGATAGAGCAGGAAAGTAATAAATCATTAAAGGATAGAAGAGATTTTATGGAAAATATACCATGGGAAATAAATCAGACAACGTGCATGGTAAATATATTAGGGTTTTTAGAAAGAGAAAATAAAAAGAGTCAGACATTTGGAAAACACGGACTTAGTAAAACATGGCATTATTATACACAATCAGTGATTTTTTCTATATTTAAAATATATTATATGATCTCCAATATAACTGAATGACACAGTCTCATCTGTCTCAAAAGGGGGATTTTTCAAGAGGGTTGTTTTATTCTCGATTCTTTCCAATATTGTCATCAGTGACGTGGAATTTAATATAAAATTTGCTGCTGATGTGCAGATCGTAAAAGCTCATATAATGATAAAAAAGATCAATGCAGTGTTATTATGTTTGCAAATGTACTTTAAAAGTCTGAATCTTTTGGTAAACAGAATTAATAGAAACAAATGATATTACATTACATTATATCATATCATATCATATCATATCATATCATATCATATCATATCATATCATATCATATCATATTATATTATATTATATTATTACAGTTATTTTATTTATTATTTTAGTTTTGTTTAAACAAAATGGATGGAAAAAAGAAGTGTACATATGCATACATGTGTATACACAGACAGATACATACATACAAGATGCTGAGGGACATGGTTTAGTGTTTGATAGGAATGGTTGGACTCGATGATCCGATGGGTCTCTTCCAACCTGCTTGTTCTATGATTCTATGATATATAAGCAGAATTTATACCACGTTTGTGTTTCCACTAGTGGTTAATTTGAAAGCATCAAACAGCATTACAGCTAATCCAAATTTTTATGAGGAGAACTTAGTAGACTATTTCATGTTCCTTTTAATAATAACTTAATTGAACTTTGTTCTGACTAACCACTGATTCAACTATATTCTCACCCTCCATTCTTGAGTTCTTCAGTGCTTATAGGCAATACATGAAAGGGTACAGTATGGTCTAAACAGGTCACACACATCATTTCATGAAGTAAATCAAATAAAAGTACATAAAAACATCAAAACTTGATCACAGCAAAACAATTCAATACTAAATTGCTCTAGCAAAAGCCACTGTAAGGAAGACTACATAAAAAAACCACTGAATTTTATGTCTTCCTCTTAAAGTAAACAACTGCTGAGGGACCCAGTCTGCCACTTTGAAAAACATCTTTGAGGTCTTCATCTTCACCACTCTTCAGAAATTGCAGTAGAGAAACTGATACTTGGACTTTGTGTTCTACTAAAAATCCCTTTCTGTTGGAATTGGAGTGGGAAGCAAGACTCGCAATCAATATGATTGATAAGCAAGCTCCAATTTATTAGCAAGTTCGGTCAGATTATATAGTTTTCAGAACAAAGGAAAGGTGTTTACTTAACATCAGACTTCTAATTGGCTACTTGCTTAAAGGGTGTTGTTCACATAGTTGTGGAAAGTTTTTTACACCCTACAGGTTCTTTCCCAGGGGAACCGACTCTCGCTTCTCAGGCTCCACATCTCCTGCTTTGCAACCTGTTCCGTGCTTCAAGGGTAACCTGTTTTCGTGATGTTACTCGTGGAGAGATATAAGATTGCTAGACAGGCAAGTCTTTGATTAGCTGTTCCAGGGAGATATGGCCTTGTGGAAGCAACCATTCCTCCACACCTTTCCTAAAGTTGAATCAAGGCTTTTTTTTTTTTCTCAAACTACCAGCATTTGTCAGGTGACACTTGGAATACTGTGTTCAGTTTTGGTCCTGCTCTACAGAAAAGATGTGGACAGGCTGGAGAGGGTCCAGAGAAGGGCTACAATGATGATTAAAGACTGGGAAGCCTGTCATATGAGGAAAGGCTTAGTGAGCCAGGTTTGTTCAGCCTTGAGAAAAGAAGACTTAGGGGAGACTTTATCACCATGTTCCAGTATTTAAAGGGCAGCTAAAAAGAAGATAGAGCTTCCCTAGTTACAAGGAGTCACATGGAAAAGACAAGGGGTAATGGTTACAAGTTACTCCAGAGAAGATTCTGATTGGACATGAGGAATTTTTTTCACAATGAGCACAATCAGCCACTGAAATAATCTCCCCAGGGAAGTAGTGGATTCCTCAACACCGGACAATTTCAAGATTCAGTGGAGACCGTGCTGTCCCTCTTGCCAAGACCATGATTTTTCCAAAAATGGTTGGACCTGATGATCCTTGAGGCCCCTTCCAGGATGGTATTCTATGATTCTATGAAATCATAGAATCATAGAATCACCAGGTTGGAAGAGACCCACCAGATTGTCAAGTCCAACCATTCCCTATCAAACACTAAACCATGTCCCTCAGGACCTCATCTACCTATCCGTTAAACACCTCCAGGGAAGGTGACTCAACCTCCTGTTAAAAAAAAGAGAAAAGAGGATTTCTAGGACACTCTGAGATTCAGTGCCTTAAACACCGCCAGGGAAGGTGAATCAACCACCTCCCTGGGAAGCCTATTCCAATACCCAATGACCCTCTGTGTGAAAAACTTCTTCCTAATCTCCAGCCTAAATCTCCCCTGGTGGAGCTTGAGGCCATTTCCTCTTGTCCTGTCCCCTGTCCCTTGGGAAAAGAGCCCAGCTCCCTCCTCTCCACAACCTCCTTTCAGGTAGTTGTAGAGAGTAATGAGGTCTCCTCTCAGCCTTCTCTTCTCTAGGGGCACATTAGCAAGAGTTCTGACAAGAGGCTAAGGGAAGCACAGGGAAGGGCCACAAAGATGGTTAAGGGAATAGAGCATTTCCTCTACATGGAAAAGTGCTGAGAGAGCTGGGACCGTTCTGGTTAATGAATCCAAGTCAAGCTTGATTTCATAGAATCATAGAATCACCAGGTTGGAAAAGACCCACCGGATCATCAAATCCAACCATTCCTATCAAAACTTCAGCCTCTTGCATTTTTTTTTTTTTTCTAAAAACCTGTCAGGAGTCACGTCAGTGAGAATTCTGCTTATAAAGGATTTCAACAATGTTGGGTTACAGACTGCAGTCCTTGGTGGCTGCACTATGATTCACAGCAATAGAATCCCCATATCAGAAAACACGGAAGAGTTTAAGTTCGTGTATTCAATATGTAAAGACTATGTTCATATTTCAACTTTGTCAAAGAATCCAGCTGATTGATAATCCATGCAGCGTAGAGGAAGAAGAATGAAAAGCAGAGATAGAGGCATATGCAAAACTCACATATTTTCCGACTGAAAAGCTGAAAGTAAAAATATAAACCATGCTCCTTTATTTTGCATGTTATATTTAAAAAAAAGGATTTCAATTTCAATTTTACTTTTTCTCTGTCAAACTTTGCATATATATTTCTCTATTATTTCCAACTTGAGTATTTTCTTAGGCTAGAATTTTCAGAAAGACCTAAAGGCGCTTGAGATAAAGGTTAATTGGATTTAGGTGTCTAGGCACTTTGAAAATCCCATTAGGTTCCTCTCTGTAATCTTTAACAACCTTTGAAAAATATTTTCCTCGAAAGGGAATTGATAGGAAATTAAGGAAATGTAGACCGAAGATCAATCTCATAGGCCTCCTGGATGTAAAGTTATCTTTTGTTCTCTGGGGGTCAAATTCCCAATGATATATGAGTAGAAGGGTCAGAAAATTAGATGATAAACTGATGCATAGGACTCACCAATTTGGCACTCCATAGATATGTGTGTGTTTAATAACTTTACACCTCGAGGGAGTACAACGGATTGTACAAGGAAAAGAGATTCAAAGTCATTAAGAGACAAAGCAGGAAGGTTCTCCA
Organism: Coccyzus lansbergi; assembly: GCA_033558105.1. Taxonomy (NCBI): domain Eukaryota; kingdom Metazoa; phylum Chordata; class Aves; order Cuculiformes; family Coccyzidae; genus Coccyzus; species Coccyzus lansbergi. Next base: position 1,639,537 of record JAUMJK010000508.1, read on the forward strand.
TCCAGTTTCGCTTGTATTCAGCCTCCCAAATGTTTGTGTCTAAGTTCAGAATCGGTGTTATTAATATTCATTATGTAACAGGTCTACAACCTGGCTTGCCTGCCCTACCCTGACTCAGTGCCTCATCATGCTATTCTCTTTATTTTGTTTTCATTATCTAACTTTTTAACTTTACTTACTAATCAACTGTTCTTCAAATCTTTGTAGCCTGCTTTCTTTTTTCTTTTCCCCTGCCATATATCATAGAATCATAGAACAATCAGGTTGGAAGAGACCCATCGGATCATCGAGTCCAACCATTCCTATTAAACACTAAACCAAGTCCCTCAGGACCTTATCTACCTGTGCCTTAAACACCTCCAGGGAAGGTGAATCAACCACCTCCCTGGGCAGCCTATTCCAATGCCCAATGACCCTCTGTGTGAAAAACTTCCTCCTAATCTCTAGCCTAAATCTCCCCTGGTGGAGCTTGAGGCCATTCCCTCTTGTCCTGTCCCCTGTCACTTGGGAGAAGAGCCCAGCTCCCTCCTCTCTACAACCTCCCCTCAGGTAGTTGTAGAGAGTAATGAGGTCTCCCCTCAGCCTCCTCTTCTCCAGGCTAAACACCCCCAGCTCTCTCAGCCACTCCTCAGAGGGCCTGTTCTCCAGCCCCTTCACCAGCTTCATGGCTATTAAAACCACTAATAGCTCCACCTTAATAAAAGATATTATTTTGCGGAACAAATCATCTGCTTAGCAAAGCAATATATAGCTATAAAATGTAGTCAGCTGTTTATTTTTGCAACAGGGATTGCACTATGTTTTTCAGGTACATTTATGAATCATTTTCAATGACTTTGTTATTTATGTCAAATGAAAATTTGCCCATTCTCTTTCCTCTGAATTTTAGTTTTTCTCAGGGATTGGTGTGGAAATGTGGATAACAAATAATTTATATGATAATGATTTCATGCAAACTGAACAGTGGAGCTTATTGGCTGCAAAAGAACTAATCTTGCAAAGAACTGTACTGAAAACCCAAGTAAGAGAAAACTTTCACTCCTAATTTTATTTATACAACGTCCTCTTTTTTGAAAAAGATTGCAGCAAGACAATTTTTGGGTAAAGTCAAAAGAATATCACATTCTCAGATTATCAAGCAACTTAAATCCCAAAGGGGCAAAAATCTCCTGTGGATAACTGAAAACTTCGTTTTGCACTTTGTACATTAATATTGAGTAATAAAACCAATAGAAGATTAATGCACAAATTAGTTAACCCCTTCCCTTCCCTGCCCTGCCCTCTGCTCCCCTCCCCTCTTTTTTTTTTATTAGAAAATCACTTAAATAAGCATTAGAATCATAGAATCATAGAACAACCAGGCTGGAAGAGACCCATCGGATCATCGAGTCCAACCATTTCTACCAAACACTAAACCATGTCCCTCAGCACCTTGTCCACCTGTCCCTTAAACACCTCCAGGGAAGGTGAATCAACCACCTCCCTGAGCAGTCTCTGCCAGTGCCCAATGACCCTTTCTGTGTCATTTTATTTTATTATTTTATTTTATTTTATTTTATTTTATTTTTTTTATTTTATTTTATTTTATCTTTTAACAAAATTTGTCTTTTGTCACTACAGAAAGCAAGAACTTTTTTTTCTGGAGTGGGGCCAATGTGCCCTTTCTGCCAAGACCTGTAATTTAGGCTGCGATTGAACTTCTTAGCTCTTTGAGGATTAAAAGCCTGGGAAAGCTTAAATCAGTGGAGAGAAGGTAAAACTGCTGTTCAGCTAAAAATTCATAGACTCGTTCAGTGCTCATTGTTAGAAATCTTACTCCTATAATCAAAGTGAAGTTGCTTTATGTAGACACCTGCAGGAATTATACCATCTGAGACCTGATCCTCAGTGAAAAGGTATAATAAGCTTATTTCTGAGCACTGTCCAAGCCCCAGTAATTCATATCCAAAATGCTTGCAAGTCAAGACTGTAATTTTATCCATTGCGAAAGACACTACCAAATCTTCACCTTTCCCAAGTAAGCTGCACATTCATACTACTAGATTTATTTGGAAGGTCGAAGGCTGTTTTACATATAATACTGGTGCTTAGGCTATTTTTTAAATAATACATTTCTACCTAGACTAAAGGGAATATTAAGGCTAGAAAAGACAGGTTAGAAATTGAAGATTTAGGTTGGTCTGGTTTTGTTTTGGTTTGGTTTTTTTATTTGGTTTTTTTCAATCAGGGGTTGAAAAGTTAGCCACATCCCACCCCCAGAATTTTCATCCATGAGATAGATTTAAGAAAGGTATTGGAAAGATATTGGACAGGACAAGAGAGAATGGCCTCAAGCTCCACCAGTGGAGATTTAGGCTAGAAATTAGGAAAAAAAAATTCAAAAAAAAAAAAAAACCATAAGAAATTATGTTTCTTGAATATATATAATTTTTAATAATAGTGGCAATTACTGATTTACATCTATGCTATTGGATACATCTCAATCTAGACCATCCTATTAACACTTTCAGTTACTGTATCTTGCGCTGTAGTACACTATGTTTACTCCACAGGAAACTACTTCCTTCCTATAAGAACTCTGTATAAAACCTTCTTTCTAAACCAAACAGAATGATTTTAAAATTTATTGTTAATTTTAAATGATAACACTATCAGATACTGGACATATTAAATATTTCATTCAATTACTTAATTGGGAGGGTTTAATGCCTTTTTAAAGTAGTCCCAGAAGATATGTAGAGTCCTCTAAAATGCATCATAGTTAGTTTACCTGAACTTTATTCAGGAATGCCCATTCTTCCGGCTTTTTTTTTTCCATTTTTTTAATCAATTTTTTTTTCCTGAAAACTAAACCTAAGCGTAAGAGTTTGTTTAATAACACTTAAGAACAGAATGACATCTAACAGACCATTATCTTTTAATATCTGTCAGTACGTAATCTCCTACTCCATTTGAGAATTGTTTTTATTGATATAATAGAGTGCAAATTTATAAATCAGAAAGGGACCGAAACAGGCTGGAGCGCTGGGCAGAGTCCAGTGGGATGAGGTTTAACAAGGTCAAATGCCGGGTCCTGCACTTGGGGCACAACAACCCTATGCAGAACTACAGACTGGGAGAAGTCTGTCTAGAAAGCTGCCTGGAGGAGAGGGACCCGAGGGTGTTGGTTGACAGTGACTGAACATGAGCCAGCAGTGTGCCCAGGTGGTCAAGAAGGCCAATGGCATCCTGGCTTGTATCAGAAATGGTGTGACCAGCAGGTCCAGGGAGGTTCTCCTCCCTCTGAACTCAGCACTGGTGAGACTGCTCCTTGAATCCTGTGTTCAGTTGTGGGTCCCTCAGCCATAGAAGGATGTTGAGGCTCTGGAGTGAGTCCAGAGAAGGGCAATGAAGCTGGTGAAGGGTCTGGAGAACAGGCCCTATGAGGAGCGTCTGAGAGAGTTGGGGGTGTTTAGCCTAGAGAAGGAGGCTGAGAGGAGACCTCATTACTCTCTACAACTACCTGAAAGGAGGTTTTGGAGTTGAGGGAACTGGGCTTTTCTGCCAAGTGACAGGGGACAGGACAAGAGGGAATGGCCTCAAGCTCCTCCAGGGGAGGTTCAGGCTTGACATAAGGAAAAAATTCTTTACAGAAAGGGTCACTGGGCATTGGAATAGGTTGCCCAGGGAGGTGTTTGTTTCACCTTCCCTGGAGGTGTTTAAGGTGCGGGTAGACGAAGTGCTGAGGGACATGGTTTAATGTTTGATAGGAATGGTTGGACTCGATGATCTGATGGGTCTCTTCCAACCTGGTTGTTCTATGATTCTATGATTTCAAAACAATAGGAAGAATAAAATATGGAATGGTCCTACTCATAACTATCTATTATAGGAATAAATTATTTTTATATTATTAAAAAAAAAGTTCTATTTATTATTAAGTCCCATTCTATTTAAAACAATGCACAACAGTATTACTCAATTTTTTATAGTTCCCACATAAAGACAACTGCCACTTCTTCTCCTATTTCTAACCATACACATGTACTAAAGTTATTTCAGGACACCCTGACTAAGAAAAAGATTGTTGTTCACCAATTTGGCAGAAAAATATTTCCTTGCATCAAGAAAGAAAGGCAGCAGCAGGTTTATGTGATTATTCTTCTAATATTAAATTATTCTTTTACCACTGTTTTTATCTAACATTATTCCTCTTCTTCTACTATCCCATTTTGTGTTATTTAAAACTGAAAGAGCAGCAATTTAATTTGCTTTTATACACAGAAAGAAAACTATTTCAAACACCACCATCAGCAGTACCAAGAGAAAAAGGCCTTGATCTCGTCTTTTCTGTAAAAGGATTAATGCTTTCCATTAGCCTGTTAGCTGTGATACAAACATTTTAAAAGTTCTGGCATTAAAACATAGACAGGAAAGAGGCAGTAAAGTCTGTTAAACGTTGCTGAAATGTCATACATAGAATCATAGAATCACAGAACAACCAGGTTGGAAGGGACCCATTGGATCTTCTAGTCCAACCATTCCTATCAAACACTAAACAAAGTCCCTCAAGACCTACATCTGAACACTGCTTTTTACTTCAACAGCTCTGCTATTTCACTCAGATGTTAGCATTAGAAGAGCGTTGATAAAATGTTGAATTATTGAATCATAGAATAGTTTGGGTTGGAAGGGACCTCAAAGCACATCTAGTTCCATTTCCTGCCATGGGCAGGGACACCTCCCACTGGATCAGGGGCCGAAGCCTCATCCAACCTGGCCTTGAACACCTCCAGGGATGGGGCAGCCACAGCTTCCCTGGGAAACCTAGGCCAGGTCCTCCACACCTTCAGCGTGAAGAAATTCCTCAGTCTAAATCTTCCCCCTTCTGTCTAAATCTTCCCCTCTCCAGTTTAAAGCCATTGCCCCCAGTCCTATCACCAGAAGCCTTTGTGAACAGTCCCTCCTCAGCTTTCTTGTAGCCCCTTCAGGTACTGGAAGGTCTCTCTAAGGTCTCCTTGGAGCCTTCTCTTCTCCAGGCTGAACAACCCCAACTCTCTCAACCTGTGCTTGTATGGGAGGTTCTCCAGCCTCTGATCATCTTTCTAGCCTCTTCTGGGACTGATCCAACAGCTCTGTTGAAGTTTTAGATTAGGGCAATCTTCCATGAAAAGAAAGGAAAAATAATTTGCATCAGCAACTGTCTTATTGTTTACAAGAAAGAGGTGCTAAATTAATCTAAATTAATTATTTGTCTTGTTTGTCTCTGTAACTACTTAAGCAATTATTTCTGGGGTTTAATGTTTTGATTTTTATTTGCAAAGCTGTTATCATCACTGAATTTTCTATAACAAAGAGGCACCAGTAAACAGCACACAGTGACAGGAATAACTGCTCTCTTTGAACATAAATAATCAAATAGTACATGTGAAAAATTACTCTCGGTTATTTTGGACAAAAGATTGCATCTAAAAAGCAAACAATGTGGATGTCTGTGATCTCTAGCAATGTCCCCATCTGGGCTGCAAATGTCTTTAAGCTTTTTCTTCCACCTGTATGCACAAATTATTCTAATCTTTGATTAAAGTTAGCATTGGGTTTGTTTGGAATGCTACTTACCTGAGAGTTAGGTAAGTATAGACTGACCTGAGTTATGCCTATTTAGTAGATCGTGCTGCAGCAAACAAAGCAATTTCTTACTCAAAAACCTCGAAAGTACATAAGATGAAAAATATTAAAATGAAACAGGCTACCCAGGAAGGGGGTTGATTCACCTTCCCTGGAGGGGTTTGAGACATGGGTGGACAAGGTGCTGAGGGACATGGTTTAGAGATTGATAGGAATGGTTGGACTTGATGATCCGGTGGGTCTCTTCCAACCTGGTTATTCTATGATTCTATGATTCTATGAAATTAACATAGTAGTACAGTAATAAATTAAACTGAAGGATTCCTCTATTTTTTTATTTTGTCTTTTCATTGTCTTTCATTTCTGGATTTCCAGCTAAGGGAGAGCTGTTCTTGATTAAGAGCCCCATATACATCATGGAACAACTCATGCTGGCAGCAAGGACCTTTTGGCAGAGTCCTAAATTCTTTTCCTCCTCCTTGGAAAATAAACAGCTCTGAGCTCATCTTCCTAACACTCTGATAAATCAATCACCCAGGTCGCTTGTCATTCAGAAAGAGAGGGAAAAACAGAAGTGAAATACATAAAGACTGCTTTCTATGTATTTCAAAGTGTCGACAGAACATAAAAGTCCTATTGCACCTTGTGGTTTTTTCCTTCCCACAATGATCTGAGAGACTGACAGGGTTATGTCAAGGGGCTAGAAACGCCCATGTTTTTCATCATATGTTTCCCCTGAGCTCAAGAACCTTCACGTGTCAAAGAGCTGAAGCATTTGCAGGAAGTGTTGCTATATTATAAGCCTTTGACACAGTTTCTCACAGCATTCTGCTACGGAAACTCTCAGCCTCTGGCCTGGACAGGCACACACTCTCCTGGGTAGAAAACTGGTTGATTGGAGGGCCCAGAGACTGGTGGAAAACGGAGTTAACTCCAGCTGGAGGCCAGTTCCAAGTGGGGTTCCCCAGGGCTCAGTGCTGGGTCCAGCCCTGTTCAATGTCTTCATCGATGTCCTGGATGAAGGCATCAAGTGCTCCCTTAGCAAGTTTGCAGACGACACTAAGCTGGGTGGAAGTGTTGATCTACTGGAGGGTCGGGAGGCTCTGCAAAGGGATCTAAACAGGTTGGATCCATGGGCTGAGACCAATGGGATGAGGTTTAACACGACCAAATGCTGGGTCCTACACTTGGGGCACAACAACCCTATGCAGAGCTACAGACTGGGAGAAGTCTGGCTGGAAAACTGCCAGGAGGAGAAGGACCTGGGTGGGTTGGTTGACAGTGACTGAACATGAGCCAGCAGTGTGCCCAGGTGGTCAAGAAGGCCAATGGTATCCTGGCTTGGATCAGAAAGGGTGTGACCAGCAGGTCCAGGGAGGTTATTCTCCCTATGAACTCAGCACTGGTGAGGCCACTCCTTGAATCCTCTGTTCAGTTGTGAGCCCCTCAGCACAAGAAAGATGTTGAGGCTCTGGAGTGAGTCCAGAGAAGAGCAACGAAGCTGGTGAAGGGGCTAGAGAACAGACCCTATGAGGAACGTCTGAGAGAGCTGGGGGTGTTCAGCCTGGAGAAGAGGAGGCTGAGGGGAGACTTTAAATTCTTCACAGAAAGGGTCATTGGGCACTGCCAGAGGCTGCCCAGGGAGGGGGTTGACTCACCTTCCCTGGAGGTGTTTAAGGTGCAGGTGGATGAGGTGCTGAGGGACATGTTTAGAGACTGATAGGAATGGTTGGACTCGATGATCCAGTGGGTCTCTTCCAACCTGGTGATTTTATGATTCTCTGATTATATTCTTTAGAGTTTGTCTAAGTACCATAGTCACACCTCCTAGAAACACTTCCTTGCAAAGAGATCCTTGCCTGCAGGAGCAGGGATGTGTCTGTTATTCCCAAATACTCCTCAAGACTCAGGAAGTGGAAAAAGGCACAAAGACAACTTCTTTTTTTATTTTTTTTTCTGTGCAACTTTGTGATCTGCAGTCATATCTTAACAGCAGTTGCTGTAACTTTCGTTATTATTCTTATTCCCCTTTATCACTGTTCATCTTTCTAGCACATCTTCTCTGTATCTTCCTGCCTTACTGACTACATAAACAGTCATCCAAATTATACTGGGATAATTCCATTATTATATACTGAAAATTAACTTGTACTTAGCTTTCTTATTATTAAGTAAATAAAATTACTACTAGGACCCAATACATGTGAAGAAATGTGAAAATGACATCATAATTATCAGGAAATGGTGACAAAGTGCCCCAACAGCAGATCATTTCTTAATAAAATTTCAGTACTTCTAAACTTTATAGCACCAAGAAAACAAAGACGTGAATCATATTAATTACTAACCACAGTGTCAGGAGGGATCACTACGGCGTCAGTTCTGTCTGCACATGCATGTAGCTTTCACATTGTTTGAATTACATAAATTATCTTCATTTATATGTGCAGCTTGGGTTAAAAGTTAACTCCTTGTTATGTTACCAAAGGCAAAAATAAGCATGTATTATCTGGTGTAGCAAGGAATGAAATTTTTAACAAAACTGGAAAAATACCTTTTGTGTTATAATTCTTGTTTCCAAACAGGAAAAAATAATAACTTATATCATAGAATCATAGAACAACCAGGTTGGAAGAGACCCATAAGATCATCGAGTCCAACCATTCCTATCAGACACTAAACCATATGTTCCACCACACAAAAAAACCCCCAAAAAACTAAAAAGATCCTAATTGAAAAGAAATCTTAACAAAGCTGATTTATGTTTCTCAGGGCAAAAAGATGAAAATAACCTAATACAAAATAAAGACATTTCATCTACTGACTTGTAAAATTCAGCTGTAGTCCCTACACTTTATAGTAATTTTTCATCATTACTGGGAAGTTACAAAATACAGAAATCTCATCATTTTCCAGATGGAATTAGCAATAGGCTAAAAGGAAAAATATCCCACAGGATGGACTCAGAAAAAAGTAAAAATGCAACACGGAGAGTATCTTTTAACTGTTAAAGGGTAAATGGGTTAACACTTAAAATATCTTCGTAATATTTTTTAGTCATTGACTTAAAGATTAACAAGCCTTCTAAATCCCTGTGTGTCATAAACTGTGCAAAATCCAAATCAAAGAAGCCATGAATGCTTCCCACTCCTTTCTAAGTATGGCATACGAGCTATGAATGTACATGAGAATATATTTCAGGAAAAAAAAAATAGTTTAATTGACTGAAGACCATAAAGTGTGAAGTAGGTTGATAAAAATGAGAGAAGTTCCATTTATATTTATTCAGTCAAGAATGCATATTTGTTTTGACTATTCAAATAGTCTCTCTATGGACATTTATCTGGCTTATATGCATAATTGATTTTCACCCAATATAGTTGTCTTGGTGTTTGTGTGAAATTTTCTTTTTCCAATTCAAATTCAAGGAGTACTGGCCTTCAAATGAAGTTTAACTCTGTTTTGAGTTGTGAGAGCTCACCCCAACCCCTAGGAGCAAATGCTGATTTCACAGTTTGCAGAGAATATAATGCAACAGAAGAGAAAACTTACCTTGTGGTTCCCCAAAATCTTTTTAGTATGGGTATGACAGATCGTATCCTAATTGTATTGTCATAAGTATGGAACTAATATACATAATGATATAAGCTAATATAAATTGGAGGGAGGAAGACTTAGACATTAGAAAGAAATTCTTCACACAAGAGGTAGTGAGGCACTGGCACAAATTGTGTGGGGAAACTGTGGCTGCCCCATCCCTGGAGGTGTTCAAGGTCAGGTTGGATGGGGCTTGGGCACCTGATCCAGCGGGAGATGTCCCTGCCCATGGCAAAGGGGTTGGAACTGTATGATCTTGAGGTCTTGAGGGCCTGGGTTTAGTGTTTGATAGGAATGATTGGACTAGAAGATCCGATGGGTCCCTTCCAACCTGGTTGTTCTATGATTCTATGATTCTATGTCCTATGATCTTTAAGGTCCCTTCCAACCCAAATTATTCTACGATTCTATGTTTCTAACATACATATTTAGCTAGAGACAGTCTGGACCACTAAGCATTAAGCGGTCAGAAATACTGTCTTAGTTTCCTATATTCTTAAGGTTTTAAATAATTTCCATGAAAATTCTCTCATTTTCTATTTCCCAGTCTACGAAGATTTTCAGTAGGAGGGAGCACCTGGAGCAGGGCAGTTCCAAGTAGTCAAGGTTCTTGGCCATTTGTTCTGCATATGAGGATAAGAGATTTTGGTTTTGGAACGTCCCTATAACTCCACAGAGCTTAAAGCTGGGTGTTATTGCTACTGTCTTCATTTAGCTGGTAATAAAGGCCTCAAAACTGGGCTTCAGTTGCTGAAATTAAAGGTTCAATTAACTTCAGCTGAGAAATTTAGCACTCCTAAAATATCTTTTAATTTATGTTGTCTTTTTTATTTTTTTTTCCCCCTGGAGCAGCTTAACTTAGGACTCCTCTTCTTTAAATGAACAGAGATTTAAATAAAATACATGACTTTTCATGAATTCCCAGACACTCTATGTCAAGAAATACTTTGAACATGGTCATTTTGGTATGCAGCCAAAATATTTGTTAAGTATTTAATCTTATATAAAGATATTTGGATTCCGTTGCTAGTTCCTTTTTAATATTCTGGATTTCAAGGGTGATTGTCAATCTGTTTCTAGATGCTTCCTTATTAGTCATTTTGAATGTACAAACCTGAATAAAGTGCTAGAGCTAAATGCAAATATGTATTTTGTAAGATTTTTTTAAAATAAAATTGTAAATCCTTCCATTTCTCAAAAATATTATTCAACTTCTCTTCAAGATTCAGTCATAACATGCAAAAAGTAGTTCTTCCACCTCGTTATCACTGAAAGGTATAACAAGGGAGACACTGCTGATCTAAGATTAACGTCTATTCTATTATATGTAATGTTAGAGAAAATTTCACTGAAAGTTGTATTTTGCTGTAAAACTCATCATCCTGTTCCAACCCCCCTGTCAAGGGCAGGGACACCTCCCATTGGATCAAGCTTCCCAACTCCCCATCCAACCTGGCTCTGAACACTTCCAGGGATGGGGAAGTTACGGCTTCATGTTTTCTCTGAGAATCTCAACCTCTGTGACAGAAGAGAGGAAACATCCATGTAATATGGGCCCCTCACCACAAGAAGGATGTTGAGGCTCTGGAGATAGTGCAGAGAAGAGCAACAAAGCTGGTGAAGGGACTGGAGAACAGGCCTTATGAGGAGCAGCTGAGAGAGTTGGGGGTGTTTAGCCTGGAGAAGAGGAGGCTGAGAGGAGACCTCATTACTCTCTACAACTCCCTGAAAGGAGGTTGTGGAGAGGAGGGAGCTGGGTTTTTCTCCCAAGTGACAGGGGACAGGACGAGAAGGAATGACCTCAAGCTCCACCAGGGGAGATTTAGGCTAGAGATTAGGAGGAAGTTTTTCAACAGAAAGGGTCATTGGGCACTGGCAGAGGCTGCCCAGGGAGGTGGTTGATTCACCTTCCCTGGAAGTGTTTAAGGTGTGGGTGGATGAGGTACTGAGGGACATGGTTTAGTGTTTGATAAGAATGGTTGGATTCAATGATCCGATGGGTCTCTTCCAACCTGATGATTCCATGATTCTATGATTCTATAATATTGTCGCCTGACAATTCAGTCTTGAAATAAATAAACAGAAGAGATGTAGACAGTCAAAAAGATGCGATAGAATCGAATCTATAGATGTGGGATTTGCTGTGAATAAAGTAACTTTCTCTATATACCAGTCACATTCTAAATTTAGTGCTGCGAGTGGGAGAAAGCTACTGATGACTCTTACCATTCTTGAAATTGGAGGATTATACAATGCCTTAATTTCTGTCAATGAAGCCTATTTGTTGAGGATTTATGATAAAGCTGAAAGTTAAAAAAATAAAAGAACCCACCCTGTAGTGATTGCAAAAGCTAGAATGTCTGTCCATAAAATCATAGAACAACCAGGTTAGAAGAGACCCATTGGATCATCAAGTCCAACCATTCCTATCGAACATTTAACCATGTCCCTCAGGACCTCATCTACCCATGCCTTGAACACCTCCAGGAAAGGTGAATCAACCACCATCCTGGGCAGCCTATTCCAAGGCTAGTCCAGGCAAGGCAAAGGAAGGAAAGGAATGATCAGAGAGTGGAGATAACGTACAGGAGAACGTCTCCATTCTTCAACTTTCTGGTTTGTTCTACAGAATTGTGTTCTTCAATTCCAAGCCCCAAATATCCCGTTAGCAAATACAAATTAGTCTGTACAAACACTCTAAAAAGTTGGAAAAGCCAAATGCAGAGGAGGAACAAAGGGGGAGAAAGGTAAAAAAAATAAATAAAGCTCTTAGATTTTTTTTCTGGGGATCATTTCCTCTGTGACACCTTGCGTACTACAATAGCTGTAAGAGGCAGTTTCCTCAGTGCGATAAATAGGTGTAGGCTACAAGGATTCATATATTTTTTTCACCTTTCCTTTTTTGGCCCTGCACTGGGGATAACTGATAATTTTCCAGCAGGAACCAGGAAAAAAATAAGGCAGATTAAGAACAAGCTACTTGCCTGAGGTGAAGCATTTTCTGCTTTTTAGGGTATTTGACTTACTTGTTCAGGGAAGTGACTCATGGTGTATTAGAGGAACCTTGCAGTGAAATAGGCTGTGGCATTGATCTGCCACTAACATCTTTTTGTCTAACCTCCTCCTCCGCTTTTTCCTCCAGAATATGTGAACATTGCATTCTCCAGTGTTAGGTGGGAACCTGCATCTAGAGAGTCAATGCTTGTGAATCGCTGTTAAAACAAAAAGGAAATACCTACTCAAGTGAATTAATTCCTACATAGGATAAAATGTATTCTCTGTCATGTGAGTCATTACTTCATCTCAGAGTAATAATGTTCTCAGATTGATAAGTTACTCATTACTAAGACAATAGATTTTAACCAGGAGACTGTTTAATAATGTGCTATTAATACCGGTAAGGTATTAAGGGAACTAATTATTCATTTAAATTCTCATTCATTGTCTTAGATAAATGTTCTTTCAGAACACTTGGAATTCAGTCTAAATGCTACAAATATAGATGTGTTGATATTGTTAAACACAATGGTGAATATCATTTATAGTTGCCCTCACCACCACAGCATCTATCCACTAAGCAGCCTGACACAGATCTGCAATCACAAGGAGAGTGGCACTAATCTGCTTTCTCCTCTGCTACCTATGAGACAGAAAGTCAGTTCAGAGCTCTTCAGATAAGGCAAGATTTCTTATCGAAGTGGTAAGAGTGACATATTTTTATGAAAAAAATACAGCCTGTTCTCTGTCCTTAAAATGACATGAGGAGACACAGGAGTGCCCTGTTTGGATCACAGAATCATAGAATCACCAGGTTGGAAGAAGCGCATCAGATCATCGAGTCCAACCATTCCCATCAATCTCTAAACCATGTCCCTCAGCACCTCGTCCACTCATCCCTTAAACACCTCCAGGGAAGGTGAGTCAACACCCTGCCTGGGCAGCCTCTGACAGTCCCCAATGACACTGTCTGTGAAAATTTTTCCCTAATGTTCAGACTGAACCTCCCCTGGTGGATCTTGAGACCATTCTCTCTTGTCCTGTCCCCTGTCACTTGAAAGAAGAGCTCAGCTCCCTCCTCTCCACAACTTCCTTTCAGGTAGTTGTAGAGAGCAATGAGGTCTCCTCTCAGCCTCCTCTTCTCCAGCCTAAGGCTGACAAATTCAACGAATTGAAGCACTCTGTTGTGTTTTATTGGTAGATGTCAGTTTGATAGAATAAAGAATGTCAGCCCTCTTAATCTACTCAATTACTGCACTCGTTTTATCCTGTTTAGTATAAGCCAAACCCAATGAAATGGCAATAGAACCTGGAGTAATATATTTGACATAATCATCAATACAACACTGTGCTTTAATAATATGAATTCAAGATGCAGTGACACAGTATTTAAGCTACTAAATATTCAAACTTCCTCACACACCTAAAGGCTTTGAAAAGCCTTTTTGATAATATTTGTTGCTGTTTTTTAAAATACCAAAATAACTTAGGAATCTGACCTGCAGTACTTCTTTGGGCAAAATCCCTGCTGTCTGGGATGATGTTATTATTAGATTTCTGGTGGAAATTTTAATTAAATGATTACACTTACAAGCAGTAGAACAGACAGCTGTCACCTCAGATGAGAAACTGTAAAGAATATTGAGCAGATACAGATGAATCTGTAAGTAATTGAATTTAGCAACTATTCTATAATATTTAATTATTTCCATAATTAAATTCTTACATCTGTCAAGGAAAATAAATGTGTTTTGCCTGGTTCAAGTATTTTTCAGAGCACGCAGCCTGTCCTTCCCTGGACAAAATTGAATGTAAACAGAAAAGAAAAGTGTAATTTAAAGACTCAACGAATAAAAAGAGTAACTTAAATGTATTTGTTGCTGAAAAATACAAATACGACCAAGTTTAAATTTCCTGCAGGTATATACTAGTTTAAATAAAACCTTTCAACATTTCTGTCACCAATCCGGAATTTTTGGGCCCTCTAAAGTGACTTCCCTCAGGGCTGGGAAGACCTGCAGAAAGATCTGCAAATTTTTCCACTGTTGATTTTTTGTGTTGTTTTATTTTCAACATAAGATTTCAGAGCTTGTAGAAGGGGAAAAAAAAAAAAAAAAGCAAGGATTTCATTCCAAAGCAGAAATATTCGTTTTCCCATTTTGTTTTTTTCTGTGGAGTGGATTCTAATTAGCTCATGCTGCATTCAGTCTGTGGCCTTGGCAGTACTTTCTGTGTACTAAGGAGCTTTTGTGTAAATCATACTGATAATTGTTATGGAATTATATGATCATAATATAATTTGGGTTGGAAGGGACCTTAAAGGACGTCATGCTTTGGGCAGGGACACCTCCAACTGGATCAGGTGCCCAAGACCCATCCAACCTGGCCTTGAACACCTCCAGGGATGGGGCAGCCACAGCTTCCCTGGGCAACCTGGACCAAGGCCTCCCCAACCTCATGATGAAGAAATTCTTCCTTATGTCTAGTCTATATCTGCCCCTCTCCAGTTTATACCCATTGTCCCCAGTCATATCCCTCCATGCCCTTGTAAACAGTCCCTCTCCAGCCTTCTTTCAGACCCCCTTCAGATATTATACAAATAGGTAGATGTTTCAGTCCTATTTCTTCTACCTATTTTCTGCAATAAAGTATCTCACACAATATTCCTATTCCCTCCTTCATCTGCCTGACTTATGGATAATGTTTTGTTCCTATTTCCGTGCATTAGATGACTCATTTATTAACCCTAGCTCTACTGAACCAGCAAGAGTCAAATGCTCAAATCTTAAGTAGGATCGTCACCAAACTTAACCACTTTTCGACTTATAGCTTATATGAGATCAGATTTGCAAGTATGAAACAACTCTCTTGCTTGCAAGAGCATGATCGTTATGGATATCAACATGCCAGCAGATCAAAGAATCATAGAATCATAGAACAACCAGGTTGGAAGAGACCCATCGGATCATCGTGTCCAACCATTCCTATCAACATGTCGCTCAGGATCTCATCTACCCATGCCTTAAACACCTCCAGGGAAGGTGAATCAACCACCTCTCTGGGCAACCTATTCCAATGACCAATGACCCTTTCCGTGAAAAACTTCCTCCTAATCTCTAGCCTAAATCTCCCCTGGTGCAGCTTGAGGCCATTCCCTCTTGTCCTGTCCCCTCTCACTTGGGAGAAAAGCCCAGCTCCCTCCTCTCTACAACCTCCTTTCAGGGAGTTGTAGAGAGTAATGAGGTCTCCTCTCAGTCTCCTCTTCTCCAGGATAAACAACCCCAGCTCTCTCAGATGCTCCTCATAGTGCCTGTTCTCCAGCCCCTTCACCAGCTTTGTTGCTCTTCTCTGGACTCACTCCAGAGCCTCAACATCCTTCTTGTGGTGAGGGGCCCACAACTGAACACAGGATTCAAGGAGCAGCCTCACCAGTGCTGAGATGAAATATAAGGCTGAAAAACACCTTTTTTTTTAAAGCAAATGAGTGAATGAGAGATAGCATTGCAAAAATACTGTTTACTAAAATACTCTTTTTAAAGAGAAGCAGATGATTTGTAAAAGAATCAAGTTTATCTTCTTCACAGAAAACTCATTGCTAGAGTTAAAATGTCCCCAACTAATTTTAAAGTGTTTACCGACATATGAATTGTTAGAGTTGTTTTATTCCATCAAATTACTTTGCTCCTTTCTCGTTTTTATATTGCAAACCAATATCATTGGAATGCCAGCTTGAGATGACCTAAAGCAAATACCTTCCACTATGCAAGCAAATCTTACAGCATTAGATCTCAAGTGTCTTAATCTTGCCTTCTCAACAGAGCAAAGTAGCAAAAATACAGAGATGCATTAATCATCATGTTTCAATATATTTCTTTAAAAGAGCAAATAAACACTTTCCTTTCTTTAAGAAACAGTTTATTTTTAACAGAGGAGAGAGTATGAATTTTATAATATATAAAATAAGGAATGTTGGTCGATAGCCGACTGACCATGAGCCAGCAGTGTGCCCAGGTGGCCAAGAAGGCCAACGGCATCCTGGCTTGGATCAGAAATGGTGTGACCAGCAGGTGTAGGGAGGTTATTCTCCCTCTGAACTCAGCACTGGTGAGGTTGCTCCTTGAATCCTGTGTTCAGTTGTGGGCCCCTCACCACAAGAAGGATGTTGAGGCTCTGGAGCAAGTCCAGAGAAGAGCAGTGAAGCTGGTGCAGGGGCTGGAGAACAGGCCCTATGAGGAACGTCTGAGAGAGCTGGGGGTGTTTATCCTGGAGAAGAGGAGGCTGAGAGGAGACCTCATTGCTCTCTTATGACTACCTGAGGGGAGGTTGTGGAGAGGAGGGAGCTGGGCTCTTCTCCCAAATGACAGGGGACAGGGCAAGAGGGAATGGCCTCAAACTCCACCAGGGGAGGTTCAGGCTCGACATAAGGAAAAAAATTTCACAGAAAGGATCATTAGGTAATGGAACAAACTGCCTAGGGAGGCAATTAACTCGCCTTCTGTGGAGGTGTTTAAGGCAAGGGTAGATGAGGTACTGAGGAGCATGGTTTAGAGATTGGTGGGAATGGTTGGACTCAATGGTCCTGGGGGTCTCTTCCAACCTGTTTGTTCTATGATTCTATAAATAGGAAAAAAATCCTATAGTACAAATGAAACTGCACACATTTGCAACTTAGCAATCCGAAAATCCATAAAATAAATGTATTTCACTGACTGAAACTAAAATAGGATCTACTTTGTGTCTGTACATTATAACAATGTAATGGCTACAGGCATGTATTCCTTCCACAGACACACTCTAATTAAAAACTGGCACAAGAGGTAAGATTACTAGACTGGGGGATCCAGACAATGAAAAAAAAGCAATAACCTGACTCAAAGATTCTAATTTAGCAATCAGAAAAATGAAAGGTCAATGTTTAAAGAGATGATTCATTTTTAAAAACAGATTTCTCTTTATGTTTCTTAAGTCAGTGTTGGATAGTACGGATTAAATATTTCACAGCCTTTTAGATACTGTATGGAAGTCAGTGAGATTTCCATGTTAGTTGAGAGTCACCTTGGAGGGAAGCAGAATGAAGATAATTTATACGTGTGAGGTAATGCTGCCTCCCCGTCCTGCTCCAGACTTGCAAACTACTGAAAACAATGCAAGTTCCAGGACTTTCCTTGGAGCTTCCATCCAGGCACAGCAATAGATGCAGACTCAGCAAGGATTGAGCTGTGAGATAGTGAAGAACCCTGCACTGAAAATGTTAATTAGCTGAAATGAAGAAGAGAAAGTGTACAATTTTTTGATATCCCGAAACCATGAGGGTGTTTGGCTGCACATAAGTGCAGCAAAATGGTTCATTCTGCAAAAATATAAGGCTGTTTGTAACAGAAACCTATACAGAACGACAATGGGGACTTATCTCCTGCATCCAAGAGCCAAAACCTAACAACTGCTGAAGATCCAGAGAGGAGTGTGTTAAACTTCAGGCCAGAAATGAGCTTTACCTTGAGGCTAGAGACTGAAAAATACTTTATTTCCAACTGATTCAAAGCAGAGCTTCATGTGTGTGATTTTAATTAAAATACATAGGGAGCCCCATGCAGTTTCTCTGTCAAAACAACATTTCCACCACTGAATCGATTCTTGCTTAAAAGCAAGCGACCTCTTTGGAAGGAATGTACACAAGAAGTTAGAGAAAACTTGTTCCTCAACCCTTCTTCCCATCAGTGAATAATAAGGTTTTGTACAGATAAAGATCAAAACCATTCATAAACATTTTCTCTCATGCTCCTCCCTCCAGTAAAAAGTGTTATTGGCTTGCTCAGAAGGTTTCACTGATTTAGTCGTACACAATCACTTTTCATAGAAAATGTAAGATTGCCAAATATTTTTTCAGACCCTGACAGTATTAGGGATTAAAATTTTTACTGTGTGTTGCTCCTGAAGGTCAGGGGTTCTTTTTTTTTTTATTGCAAAGTAGCTGCAAAAAATAAACACACTGGCAACAGGAACAATAAATACACATGGTGTTTGGAAGGACACAGGAAGGAAAATCCAAAGGAGGTGGTGAGAATTTGCTAGTGTATTCTTTCTGAAAATTTCAAATTTTTGAGGTCTTCATTGTTGAAGATAGCATCCCATCTCATCAAGCAGTGAATTTCTTGGCTTGCATTCGCAAATCAAAGGCATTGGTTCTACCGTATTAAAAAAGTAGAATCATAGAATCATCAGGTTGGAAGAGACCCATCGGATCATCGAGTCCAACCATTCCTATCAAACACTAAACCATGTCCCTGAAAACCTCATCCACCCGTCCCTTAAACACCTCCAGGGAAGGTGACTCAACCACCTCCCTGGGCAGCCTGTTCCAATGCTCAATGACCCTTTCCGTGATAAACCTCCTCCTAATCTCTAGCCTAAATCTCCCCTGGTGGAGCTTGAGGCCATTCCTTCTTGTCCTGTCCCCTGTCACTTGGGAGAAGAGCCCACCTCCCTCCTCTCCACAACCTACCCTCAGGTAGTTGTAGAGAGTAATGAGGTCTCCCCTCATCCTCCTCTTCTCCAGGCTAAACACTCCCAGCTCTCTCAGCCATTCCTCATAAGGTCTGTTCTCCAGATCCTTCACCAGCTTTATTGTTCTTCTCTGGACTTGCTGTAGAGCCTCAACATCCTTCTTGTGGTGAGGGGCCCAGAACTGAACACAGTTACCAGGACTCAGCTAAAAACACGAGGTAAATCACTTGAGGGCCCTTAAACAGCACTTTTTTCTGGATTCTGAAAGCTTTCCATATGCTATTTAATGCTTGCCAAATCTTCCAGCCATTCCACGGATCTATTAATAAAGGATACATGCATATAAAGTAGGCAAATATATAAGGTCCCACATTATCCTGACAGAGGCAGAGAAGGAACTGCAAGATTTTTAATTTAAAGTTTTTACATTTTTCATGTTTAGTAAGGTCTAGACACACATATTCATATTAAAAGTTTAATCAATGACTGTATTTTTTTATTTTAAAGGAACGTAGGAACATTTAGGTTGGCAAAGACCCCTAAGATAATGAAAGCTAACTTTGCTTGTGGCAGAATCTGGGGTAAGTTATTGACATCCTGTTCTATCCTTGGTCACTCAGGAAAGGTTGTCAGACTGTAGGGTTAAGCTTACTTTTAGATTTCCTAATAAAACCTCATTATATTTTCTAATTTCCCTTTATTCATGTTGGCACAACAGTCTCACAGCTGCCTTTCCCATATAATTTTATTGTCCCTTAAGGTGGGATTTGCTCCTGACTATAAGTACCATCAGCACAGATATTTACACCTGGGTCAGTTAGACTAAATGCTCTTGAATTAATGGATAGAAACTCCTAGGGCAGAGTTGTGAAGAAAACTGAAGATGTGATAAGACAGCTTGCAGGTTCAAATTATTTTCTTCCTCGAGGGCACAAAGATGGTCAGTTTAGACAATGTATTTCATCACAGGAATCTTAGAATAAAAGTTGACAGTGACTGAACATGAGTCAGCAGTGTGCCCAGGTGGCCAAGAAAGCTAATGGCATCTTGACTTGTATCAGAAGCAGTGTGACCAGCAGGTCCAGGAAGGTTATTTCCCTCTGTACTCAGCACTGGTGAGGCCGCTCCTTGAATCCTGTGTTCAGTTGTGGGCCCCTCACCACAAGAAGGATGTTGAGGTTCTGGAGTGAGTCCAGAGATGAGCAACGAGGATGATGAGGGGTCTGGACAACAGGCCTTATGAGGAATGGCTGAGAGAGCTGTGGGTGTTTAGCCTAGAGAAGAGGAGGCTGAGAGGAGAGTTCATTACTCTCTACAACTACCTGAAAGAAGGTTGTGGAGAGGAGGGAGCTGGGCTCTTCTCCCAAGTGACAGGGGACAGGACAAGAGGGAATGGCCTCAAGCTCCACTGGGGAGATTTAGGCTGGACATTAGGAGGAAGTTTTTCACGGAAATGGTCATTGGGCATTGGAATAGGCTGCCCAGGAAGGTGGTTGATTCACCTTTTCTGGAGGTGTTTAAGGTGTGGGTGGATGAGGTGCTGAGGGACGTGGTTTAGTGTTTGATAGGAATGGTTGGACTCGATGATCCTATGATTCTATAAAAGTCTAAACATTTCCTTTCAGACACCTATAGGGTGTGTGTGAATGCATTTATTTGGCAATTGGGAGCCTAGTTGTTGTGAAAGTGGTGGATATCATGTGTTCTTTGTTAATGTTAAGTCATGGCATCAACAGCTTCCCTTTCTCTTTTGAATACTGAAAATTCTCATCAGTTCCAGTGAAGTTGCTTAGTAATGGAACATTCCAAGCACATACAAAGACCAGTTGTAGAAACTCTAACTCTCAAGCAATGGAATTCACAGAAATCATAGAATTATAGAACAACCAGGTTGGAAGAGACCCACTGGATCATCGAGTCCAACCATTCCTATCAAACACTAAATCATGTCCCTCAGAACCTTGTCCACCCATCCCTTAAACACCTCCAGGGAAGGTGAATCAACCACCTCCCTGGGCAGCCTATTCCAATGCCCAATGACCCTTTCCGTGAAAAAACTCCTCCTAAATGTTGCTTTTTATCAAGATATTTGCAGAGATTACTTCAAAAGAAACTGTAATTTTCAGCTTTTGTTCCGTCATACTGGTTGGATAAATTTGGGAAAGGCAAGTTATTATCATGTATTTCATTAGATGCAATCAAGTGTACAAGCAGAAGAGACATCCTAATGAGAAGTCAGAGGTCTTGAGAAATTACTGTCATTGTGCATGTAACTGAGGTCATGCCTAGAGAGAGGCTCGGATTAATGATCTGTCACTTCCTGTAAATACACTTTTCAAATCGCCTTCTGTAAACACACATTTCAAATACCATGAACCATCTATGACTTCACCAGAATGACTTTAAGCAGAGAATGCATTTAATGTTTGTTGAAATTAAAGCAATAAATATTAATGAAGTAGTTAAAAAAATCTGCTTTTAAATTATGGATTTCTTTTTTTTGACTTAAGAGAAGAGGAGACTGAGTGGAGACCTCATTGCTTTCTATAACTCCCTGAAAGGAGGTTGTGGAGAGGAGGGAGCTGGGCTCTTCTCCCAAGTGACAATGGACAGGACGAGAGGGAATGGCCTCAAGCTCCACCAGGGGAGGTTCAGGCTGGACACTAAGAAAAAAAAAAATCTCACAGAAAGGGTCATTGGTCACTGTCAGAGGCTGCCCAGGGAGGGGGTTGACTCACCTTCCCTGGAGGGGTATAAGGCACTGGTGGAGGAGGTGCTGAGGGACATGGTTTAGTGCTTGATAGGAATAGTTGGACTTGATGATCCGATGGGTCTCTTCCAACATGCTTATTCTATGATTCTATATATTAAACAGTTAAATTGTTAACTCATCCTCATAAAATAAGAACCAGTAACTGCTATGAACAGACTCAGAGGAGCTACTCCAAGCATATTCCTTGATGACAGATTTGTTCATTAAGTTGTCAAAAATCAAAGCTGTGGTGCTCAAACTGTAGTTAGCTCTTGGTAGCAGTCAGTGAAGTCAAAGTGAAGGGAAATTGTTGACTGGCTTCAGGGGATGGCCAATTGAGCTTCCTGCTCTTCTTGATATGTGCAAGATCTTCTGGGTAAAAACTTTAAATTACTCCTTGATTATATTGAATTCTCTGCTCTGTTCAAGTATTCTCTAAGTGTAACATTGATCTACGGTAATTTAGCAGACTTTCTAAGCAAGATTTAGCTTATGTATGAATGCTGGATGACAAAACTGCCTCCAAAGTTTTAATCAGCCAATATAATCTGTTTTGGCATCTCTGTGAATATTCAGTCTCCAGGAGCTTGTTTCCTTTTCTGCAAATGCAGGACAATAAACAGTAACTTTCTGTCATGGGTTGTTGAGGGCACAACACAAGGGGTTGTTTTTAATTACTGAAGGGATTTTTTTGAAACCATAAACAACACAAAAGCCTACTCATTAACATGGAAAAACAAGTGACTGTATCTGAGTTCCCTTAGGAATCATATCTTTCACAAGGTTATTGTTCCAAGCTTCGAAATAAAGAAAATTTTAATATTTAGGAAGAGCTGGGAAGCAATTCAAAACAAATTCTGAGAAGAAAACATTACTAATTCAACACTGTTCTAGATTAGACCCTCAGTGTCTCGGACTTTTATAGTCATGGCATTAATCTTAAAGGCAAATAAAAGTAAATAATCCAATGTTGCATTTAGCCAGTCTTTTCCATCTTTAATTTCATAGAATCATAGAATCACAGAATCACAGAACAGTTTGGGTTGGAAGGGACCTTAAAGATCATCCAGTTCCACCCCTGCCATGGGCAGGGACACCTCCCATTGGTGCCTAAGCCCCATCCAACCTGACCTTGAACACCTCCAGGGATGGGGCAGCCACAGCTTCCCTGGGCAACCTGTTCCACTGCCTCACCACACTCAGTTTGAAGAATTTCCTCCTCATGTCTAGTCTAAATCCACCTTCTCCAGTTTATATCAATTCCCCCTCATCCTATCACTCCAAGCCTTTGTGAGCTGTCCCTCCTCAGCTTTCTTGTAGCCCCTTCAGGTACTGGAGTTCTCTCTAAGGTCTTCTCATAGCCTTCTTTTCTCAAGGTTGAGCAAACCCAACTCTACATTAAAGATTTTGATTAAAGAATTTTTCTTTTTCTCCACTAAAAGAAACAATGTAATAGGAAAGAAAAATGTTAATACCAACTGAGAATCACATTTATGCAAATTGATACTATAGCAGCAAGTAACAGCTTTGAAAAATTCACTGACACGTGGGAAAAACACCCTGTAGAAGTACTAATAAAAACACCTCCTCTGAATCTGTGTCAGACTGTGACAATTCTGTCTCAGGCACTCCCAGGGGAATCTAGCAGGATGCTTCTAACAAATGAGGTTTCTCTTGTGAATTTTAGAAACCTCATGTGTGTGACAGTGTTATTTGCCTGATTTTGTTAGATGTGTGTGAACAAAGTAGTACAGATCTAGTTACTACCTGGTGTGGCTGAGACTCGCACAAAGAAAATAGAAAAAATACAGTCCCTTTTGCAAAGAATTACTTAGTTCATAAAATGAACACTACTTGTTTCAGCACAAGATGTACAAGAGATACTAAACAAGCTACAGTGCTTTATTTAGCAACACTTAGAAGAAATAGAATCATAGAATCATAGAATCACCACCAGGTTGGAAGAGACCCATCGGATAATCGAGTCCAATCATTCCTATCACACACTAAACCATGTCCCTCAGCACCTCGTCTACCTGTGCCTTAAACACCTCCAGGGAAGGGGAATCAACCACCTCCCTGGGCAGACTATTCCAATGCCCAATGACCCTTTCTGTGAAAAACTTCCTCCTAATGTCTAGTCACAATCTCCCCTGACAGAGCTTGAGGCCATTCCCTCTTGTCCTGTCCCCTGTCCCTTGGGAGAAGAGCCCAGCTCCCTCCTCTCTACAACCTCCTTTCAGGTAGTTGTAGGAGAAATGAGGTCTCCCCTCAGCCTCTTCTTCTCCAGGCTAAACACCCTCAGCTCTCTCAGCCGCTCCGCATAGGGCCTGTTCTCCAGCCCCTTCACCAGCCTTGTCGCTCTTCTCTGGACTCGCTCCAGAGTCTCAACATCCTTCTTGTGGTGAGGGGCTCAGAACTGCACACAGCGTTCAAGGAGCGGCTTCACCAGTGCAGTGGTCTCACCAGTGCAATGAAGAATAT
The DNA here is from genome assembly GCA_033558105.1 of Coccyzus lansbergi. Lineage (NCBI taxonomy): Eukaryota > Metazoa > Chordata > Aves > Cuculiformes > Coccyzidae > Coccyzus > Coccyzus lansbergi. Next base: position 1,663,478 of record JAUMJK010000508.1, read on the forward strand.
TTGGGAAAAAAAAAGCAGAAATGTTGCAATTGGTTTATTAAAATAATTGTGTTAAAATCTATGTTGCAATTGCACACAGAAGCCCACAGAAAATTACTAAACCAGACTATAAATAAAGCAGAACCCATAAAGAAGAGCTAGGAAATCCAGACAATATAAAGTGCTATCACCACAATAGATGTTGGGTTTTCTAACATTTTTTTTGCTGTCTCAAATAGCCCGAACCACACCTTATATAAACACCTCATATAATCCACAGCCCACTGTATCCACCACCTCATCCTAACCTTTACATCAGCTGAGTTTTTATATCTCTGATGCTGGCAAGCAATTCATATCACTTATCTGAAATTATAGTTATTCCAAGAGTATAGAATCATAGAACAACCAGGTTGGAAGAGACCCATCGGATCATCGAGTCCGATTAACTGTACATGGCTGTTCAGCTTCAAATGGACAGTAAAATCTTGAGACTTTCTTAATTGCTCCATGTAAGCCTTTTATTTTAATGTACTTGAAAGGACTACATTTTAAGGTCAAGTGTTTGAATTTTCCAAAATCAAATTTCAAATTGCACATTCAGTGGTGCTTTTCCCTGGCTAGTTGATGGAAAAACACTGACCACAGTATGTGAACATGGTATATTGACTGGCCCATTAGCTATCTCCTGTGTTTCTTTGAAAACACCTGCAAGAAATTGCACTCAATGTAATAGTCACTAACCATTCTGTGAGTCGATGATTCTATTATTCTTTACCATCTGTCATTCGCAGCTCTTAATCAGTAGTTAATAAGCCATAGGCATTAGGTAAGAGTATTAACACTGAAGAAAGGTCAAAAATAAATAAAGGAAAATTGCAAATGGTCTTGGCAGGCAAAGAGTCATTCAGCCTGTCGTCAGTGGATCACACATGCTTCATAGAGCATCTGGAGTTACTCTACAAAACTATTAAAAAACCCAAGTTGCCTGCAGACACTGTCAGGAACCAGTCCTTGATGTCGTTCATTCAGTTACTGTACATTTGCAAAGAGATTGGAAATTATTAAATGGCGGAAATTTGTCAGTCCGTGTCTGGAGGTTTGGTGTTTCTTCGGGAGATAAAAATATATTCTGTTTATTACAGCAACTGTCTTTACTGTGAGGGTGACAGAGAAGTGGAGCAGACTACCCAGAGAGGTTGAGGAGATCTTCTCTGGAGATACTCAAAACCTATCTAGACCCATTTCTGCGCATCCTGATTTAGCAGAGGGGTCAGACTAGGTGATCTCTACAGGTCCCTTCCAGCCCTACCATCCTGTGATTCTGTGATTTCTTTAAGGTTATGTGTTGTATTCTGTGTAGTGTTTCGGAGCCAACGGTACAAACGGTTTGCAGCAAACTCTCTTCTGTGGTAAATTTCCTGTGCATTTATGAAATTTCCTTTTTGTATTATTTTTCATAGCAATGTCCAGCGTAAAGTATTCTCAAAACTCAAGAGAAGAGATAAGAAGGATGAGACTTTCTTAAGTTTTCCCAAAATACGTGTTTTCACAGATTTTGGTAATACAGCAGTAACGTTCATTGAGTATTCTTCTTCAGAATCTTTTGTTTACAAGGTCTCTCTACATTTCAAAATATATTACCACTTGAAATACAATCAAAACCATAAATTAGACTCTTATGTTTGTATCAGATTTTTAACAAATGCATTGATGTCTCAAAGGAATGTTTCAGACTAGACATTCCTAATATATTATCACGATGCTTTCCTTTTCAATTTCTAAAGCTATCTACAGAAAATCAAGAAATGTTTTAAATGTATTTATTTCTGTTAAACCTACAACAATAAAAACCCAAACAATTACACTGATTTCAACAGATTAATGATATGACCTTCTATCAACAAACAAATGTCATTCAAAGTGAGATATTTCCTGGCAGTTTAAAATAGCTGCTCTCTGGTCTTCCAATAATCATAGAATCATAGAACAACCAGGTTAGAAGAGACCCATTGGATCATCAAGTCCAACCACTCCTATCAAACACTAAACCATGCCCCTCAGCACCTTGTCTACCCGTCCCTTAAACACCTCCTGGGAAGGTGAATCCACCACCTCCCTGGGCAGACTCTGACAGTGACCAACGACCCTTTCTGTGAAAAACTTCCTCCTAATCTCCAACTTAAGTCTCCCCTGGTGGAGCTTGAGGCCATTCCCTCTTGTCCTGTCCCCTGGCACTTGGGAGAAGAACCCAGCTCCATCCTCTACACAACCTCCTTTCAGATAGTCGTACCGAGTAATGAGGTCTCCTCTCAGCCTCCTCTTCTCCAGGCTAAACACCCTCAGCTCTCTCAGACACTCCTTATCAGGCCTGTTCTCCTGCCCCTTCACCAGCTTCATTGATCTTCTCTGGACTCGCTCCAGAGCCTCAACATCCTTCTTGTGCTGAGGGGCCCACAACTGAACACAGGATTCGAGGAGCAGCCTCACCAGTGCCGAGTACAGAGGGACAACTGCCTCCCTGGACCTGCTGGTCACACCATTTCTGATCCAAGCCAGGATGCCATTGGTCTTCTTGGCCACCTGGGCACACTGCTGGCTCATGGTCAGTTGGCTGTCAACCAACACCCCCAGGTCCCTTTCCTCCTGGCAGTTTTCCAGTCAGACTTCTCCCAGTCTGTAGCTCTGTAACTAATGTCTCTGAACTAGACTTTATCTGCTACAATATTTATAACAAAACCCTCAGGAAGTTTCTGGAAGGAACGTGTCGGGATATTAAACATGAAGATGGACTTTTCGGAATCATTTGAAACAGCAAAAGAGAAGATCAATGTTTTGTGCAATTGAAACCCCATACAGGAGGGTTCACACCAACTTATTTTAATTCTGGTCAATATCTGAGCAGCAGAGGCTTGAATGAGGAAGTAAGAAAAGTAGATTTAGGAAGAAATATCAATAAACTAACACGTGCAATAGTCCTCTGTGAAACTAAAGCATATGTAGCAGAAACAATGGCAAAATAATGAGTTTAGCTAAAATGCACTATGCTTATTAAGAAGAATGAGGGTTGTTATCTCAGAACCGCCTCTGCTATGATTTTGCAGCCTCAGCAGAATATCAAATGAAGGAATGTTTAACATTTCAGCACTACTGCATTCGTTACATGGCCTGCAGGGACCATTGTGATCATCTTTTCTGACCTCCTGCATAGCAGAAGCAACAGGGCTTCACTGAGCTCAATATTATTTGAAAGGGAGACTACGGAAGTCTTACTTCCATGAGTCCATGATTTCGCAATAGGTTTGAAAAGTTCTTTGAGGCAATTTGAGGAAAGAGAGGAGTGGTGAACACACAGACAGCTGTCACTAGGCATAGCTGAAGCTGTCTAAGCATATTTGGAGCTCTGTAAGCCGACACAAAGAGGTACCACACACTTCTTCAGAGACTCGTCTCTGCTCTCAACTCTCACCATCATTTTTTATAGAGCTACGGGAGCTTGATGGCCAGAAATTCCAAGACTCATAGAATCATAGAATTACCAGGTTGGAAGAGACCCACCAGATCATCGAGTCCAACCATTCCTATCAAACACTAAACCATGTCCCTCAGGAATAAAGATCATTATTGCAAAAACCAATATGCTACCTATTGTTGCAAACAATTGTCTCAACCAATTTAGATTCAGGAGCCAGGATGTAAGTTTTTCCCAAATGTTAGTGAATCCATATGAGTTGTTATCCTGAGTTACCATATATAAGATTCTATTTTTTTTCCCAAATTTGGTTTATATTTGTCTCGACCTAGTCGATATAAGAACAAGTTTGATTTATTACTGTACACACTCTCCCTTTCTTACCATTCTGTTTTGCAAGACCACTTTACTCAAAGAAGAAACTTCTACTTGGGGCCCTTGAGGGCTTAATTGCAAGATTATTTTGTTTTTCCATTGTGGCTGAAATTCATAGAATCATAGGATGGTTTCAATTAGAAAAGACCTTAAGCAAAATAGATTTTGCCTATATATTTAGCCTAATTTAGCCCTTTCTCAGACCTCATGCTATACTGATGATATCAGAAAATACTACCTGCATATTCAGCTTCGCTGTAGAAATAATGCTTTTCTAAATGATGATGCCATTTTAAAGCAGTATTTATTTTTCATGGATATTTTTTAAATGAAGGTTCAAGCGAGTTAGTTTAAAATTAAGTCCTATCATAAATACAATTCTCATTTCCTTTAACCTTATATAATATTCTCCTTTTTAAACAATCTCTTCAAAATAATTGTCTTCTTTTCCTTTGTCATTGCCCTGGTAATTTCCTCCACTGCTTAATTTAGAAAATGGTATTCAGGAGGGCAGTAGAGAATGAATGGGTTAAGATATAATAACTCCGTTTATCGTTTTACAGATTACAGGGAACAATTTGTTTTATGAAGCAACACAGAAGAAAAGAGGCACAACTCTGGAAATTAAAGGTCTGCCAGTGTGCCGCAAAATTCTTTTCTGAATTAAAGATTAATTAATGTTTCAAAAATCAAAGTAAATGTCACAGGCAAAGAGCCAAAATTAAACAATATAGAATAACTATTACAAGCAAAGCTAAGACTAAATAATTTGAATATAATATTCAATAATAATTTAAAAATAATTGAAGTATTATCATAGATAATGCAAAATAATGTCTGAAATATAATTTTGTCTTTTTCAGGTCCAAGATTCAGCATTAACAGGTATTGATGTTATCACAATGATGTGTCAGTGCACACTTAATTGCTGTGGGTTTTGAATTGAGGATGATGTTTTCCTCCCACGTATATTAAACTAATTTCAATTTCCAAATACATAATAAATGGTGTTATTTATGTAAATGCTTTTGATTGATCAAGGTCTCCTAGACCTTTGTTTACCCTAGGAAAAGAGCAAAGAACACGAATGCTTTAAATTCAAAAGACACAGTCTGAAATCCTGTAAAAATCATCAACAGTTAATCAACAGCTGACAGGCTGAGACAGTTGGGGTTGTTCAGCCTGGAGATGAAAACTCTCCAAGGAGATCTTACAGAGACCTTCCACTACCTGAAGGGGCCAGAGGAAAGCTGGAGAGGGAATGTTTACAAGGGCATGGAGTGATAGAACAAGGGGGAATGGCTTTAAATTGGAGAAGGGAAAAGTTAGACTCAGCATTAGGAAGAAATTCTTCATGATCAGGGTGATGTGGCACCAGGGAAGCTGTGTCTGCCTCATCCCTGGAGATGTTCAAGGTCAGGTTGGATGGACCTTAGGCAGCCTGATCCAGTGGGAGGTGTCCCTGAACATAGCAGGGGAGTTGGAACTGGATGGATTTTAAGGTTCCTTCCAATCCAAGCCATTTTCTGATTCTATGATTTTATTCTAATGCAAAAGTGGAACATCATAATGCGATCTTTCTCCTATCAAACTATTTTCCCCGTTACTGCATGATTTATGTATTGACTGCTGTGAAAGTTAAGCCTTTTGGAAAGAAAAAGGATCAGACCCCAGAGTGACTAGAGAGTTTCTTCCCAGCTTGTACTTCAGTAGAAAATACACTAGACAGGTAGGAGGAAGAGTGATAAACATGGTAAACATGAAAAGAATCAAAGTGTAGTTGCCTTCTGGAGTCTTCTTTTCCACTTTTCCTTTCCTATTCTAATATATATACTTAATCCTTCTTTTGTGCCTTCTTCTCAATGTGTTTCTTCATGTACCAGTTCTTTTTATAATCCCCTTTCTCTTCTACATGATTTTGCGTAGCCTTGTAGAATCATAGAATCATAGAATCACCAGGTTGGAAGAGACCCATCGGATCATCGAGTCCAACCATTCCTATCAAACACTAACCCAAGTCCCTCGGGACCTCATCCACCTGTTCCTTAAACACCTCCTGGCGGAGCTTGAGGCTATTCCCTCTTGTCCTGTCCCCTGTCACTTGGGAGAAGAGCCCAGCTCCCACCTCTCCACAACCTCCTTTCAGGTAGTCGTACCGAGTAATGAGGTCTCCTCTCAGCCTCCACTTCTCCAGGCTAAACACCCCCAGCTCTCTCAGATGCTCCTCATAGGGCCTGTTCTCCAGCCCCTTCACCAACTTTGTTGCTCTTCTACAGACTCGTTCCAGAGCCTCAACATCCTTCTTGTGCTGAGGGGCCCACAACTGAACACAGGATTCAAGGAGCAGTCTCACCAGTGCTGACTGCAGAGGTTGAATAACCTCCCTGTACCTGCTGGTCACATAATTTCTGATACAAGCCAGGATGCCATTGGCCTTCTTGGCTACCTGGGCACACTGCTGTTTATAACTCACTTGTTACAGCTTCCTTCTTGCAACTTACTCAGTTTAGTAAGCTAAGATGTTTAAGGAGTGCATAAAAACATAAGCTTATTCTTTACTCACAAGCTGCATTGAACACCGTCCAAATAGCCTAGCCTGACTTTCCTCTTTTGTAGATAGAAAGTGACCCCTTACTGCTGTTTTTTGCTCAGACAGATGCTGACTTGTCATCCTGCTTGGACAGGAATTTTAATTGTTTGTAATTGTTTTCAATCTCTAGTTTCTGGTCAATATTTTACTGATATTCTGAAATGTCACCTGCCCCACTAGTTAGTCTTATATAGTGACAGACAAACCTAAATCAGAGGCCCTGCAGGTGTATATGGAAATATAGTAGTGAACCCACAGATGAAAGAAGTCATTGAATACACTCTTCAAAGAATCTTAAGCAGAAGAGAATTTGCTTAGGACATAGGCAAAGAGAAAAGGAGGAAATCAGATGGTGTATTGACTCACGTTGATTAGAAACTCTTTCACTGAGCTTCTAAAGATATCTTAGATATTAATTTAAGAAATGAGATATGGGTTTAGCTCAGCAAGTATGTGCATTATGTGCATCAGGCTTATGGACACCAAATTCTCACTGTGAATTATCATTCAAGCATCTCAGTTCTCTATACACACGTACTTAGGAATTTGCATTTCAACAGAATGTGAAGCTGAATTATATGAAATCTATTTTAGATAACATACTCAGGCTTTGAGGGAAGAAAATCTTTTCTGGAGGTAAAAACCTTTTATCATCTTTGTCTACTTCATGCTTGCTGTTTTACAGATAAAAGACAGGAGCTTTCATCTAGAGGCAATTCACTGAGTAGTGGAAACAAACAAACAAAAAAGTGAAAGAAAAAGTATATTAATTAATTAATTTGTTTGTTTGTTTATAGATTTCAACAGATGCTGTTGTCTGTGTGATATGTTGTCTGTGTGTGCTTGAACAATATTTTAAAGTAAAACAACAGGATCAATTTGTAGACAGTATTTCACTAAAGAGCTTATTAGCACATCCTTGAGGGATTCTGAAAAAGTGCTTATCAAAGAAGATAGCCAGAAAGAAATTCTACAGTTTATGTTTTCCTTAGCCATCTATTTCAATTATCAAGGGAGCACAAAGCTTTGATAGTTTGAACTGATACCTCATAAAATGAGAACACAACAGGAACAGAGGGAAAGGGAACAGATAATTGAGGGGATGCATTTCTACCTCTGCCGTCTTCTGACATGAATGTGTATAAGTCACTCTTAGAGCACCTTCGGAACCTGTCAGGGAAAATTGGAGTCATGCTTGCTTATCTTTATTCATTTATTTCTGACTTATCCATAAAGATAATATTCATTAATTGTGCTTCCCAGAATCACAGAATGACTGAGGTTGAAAGGACCCCTGAAAGTCTTTTGGTCAAACATTCCCTGCTCAAGCAGATCCACCTAAAGCCAGTTCACCAGGACCATATCCAGATTGCTTTTGAATATCTTTTTCATCTGACTTGCAGATAATTCATTTGTGTTGACCTACTTGATTTTTTTAAAACTGTTCTTTCTTAATTTTAGAGGTGAAATAGTTATAGTTAACAGCTGTGATCATGAAATCTAATGACTGCATAAACCAGCAGGAAATCCCACCCTTGATTTTACATCATGGCAGATAACTATTAAGCTTTGTGAAGCTTCACTAATGTGCCATTCTTTGGCAATTTCTGGACATAAAATATTGATGATCCACACTTGGAAACAAACCTTTCTCCTTAGTGTTCTTTCGGAATTTGTTTAGAAGGATCTGTATCATCGATCTTTCACGGAAAGGGTCATAGGGCTTTGGAACAGGCTGCCCAGGGAGGTGGTTGATTCACCTTCCCTGGAGATGTTTAAGGCACAGGTAGACAGGTAGTCCTGAGGGACATGGTTTAGTGTTTGATAGGAACGGTTGGACTCAATGATCCGATGGGTCTCTTCCAACCTGGTGATTCTATGATCTCTTGCTGTCACTACTTCATACATTGCATAATGAGGAGTCCACAAATACAGATAGATAGTCCACAAAAAGATAGAAATCCTTTGTTCACTCTTTCATGTCTGAATACATGATGAATTCACACTCACGCTTCGTCTTCCTCTAACCACATTCAAGGAAATAACCTCCGTAGTCAGAGCAAACATCTGCCCAGACATCAAAGTGATTACAATGCACACTGGAACTCAGGAGGTCTGAGGAGGTGCTTTTGAGATAATTCCATAATCTCTACAGCAATAGTAGAAAAACCTCTGACTGGTGGATAGGTATCTAGAAATTTGAAGAAACCATGGTATCTCTTGTAGATGTAAATGAGAACCAAACTCACTGCTAAACCCATAAATCATAGAATCATAGAATCGTAGAACAGGTTGGAAGAGACCCACTGGATCATCCAGTCCAACCATTCCTATCAAACACTAAACCATGTCCCTCAGGACCTCATCTACCCGTCCCTTAAACACCTCCAGGGAAGGTGACTCAACCACCTCCCTGGGCAGCCTATTCCAATGCACAATGACCCTTTCTGTGAAAAACTTCCTCCTAATCTCTAGCCTAAATCTCCCCTGGTGGAGCTTGAGGCCATTCCCTTTTGTCCTGTTCCCCGGACAGGAAATCTTGCTTTCCATCTTTTTCAGGTCCATTGGCTGTTTCAGAATAACATTTCTCCCATTGCATTTTTACTTTTTTCAGCTGTATCAGGCATATATTCAGGTATGCAAAACAGACCAGAGCAAAACACACCAGAACATTATTGACACTCACTAAACTGCTAAACAAATTTGAATTGTTCTCTGCTTCTGTGCAAGATTTCTATTGTGCTCTTCTGCTGTGCAGTTTTAGGTGGGTTTTGACTTTATCCTAAAACAATTCATGCAGCATCTTCTCTCCCATTCTATTTGGTGAATGGGAAATAATTCCTTTACCTTGGTGGGTACTGAATCTAGCTCTGAGTAGATGTTTCACATTTGACATATTAAGCTCTTTTATCAAAAGTGTTATGTGGCCCTAAGCATCTTCTTTTGATGGGAATGGTTGGACTCGATGATCCGGTGAGTTTCTTCCAACCTGGTTATTCTATGATTCGATGACTCTATGATTCTATGTTTTCAGCCTGGAAATCTTTGATCTCTACCATCACACAGTGAATTTCCTATAACACTTTGTGCTAATATGTCACTGCTACATACTTATGTTTTCTTCTGTTCCCATTACTTTTCCTCGTTACTTATCTGTGACATAAAAGATATTTAAACAGTTAATACACAATGTTAAAATAGATTTCCAGACATGCAAGTGTGGCAGATATCAGTTAGTTTTTACACAAGAATAAATCACTCTGCCCTTTAACTTGCAGGCTGTCAGCTTCACATCTGTAATACAGAGAGAGCGTTTCCTAATTTTCATTAAATGCCAGATATCATGTCCACAGACTTCTTTGTGAATAAACTGTGGTTTCAGGAGAGTCAGTGATCTCTTTTCATAATGATTTTTAACATTGTGGGAATTAATTCTGTTTTATTTTATAGAAAGAAACCTCCACACTGATGTCTTCAAAGCTGAGGTAATTGATCCAGTCTATGAAAAGGGAAAATAAAAAGTAAGTACGGTGATTTTTCTAACATGTTTTAGTTATGGTAGATGTTAGAGAAATCTTACCTTTCTATCATATCTTTCAGGAACATGGCACAATCAATTAAGCTTAGTTACCAAAGAATCTAACCATTTTTAGGTACATGGGAAATCTTAGAATCATAGAATCACCAGGCTGGAAGAGACCCACCGGATCATCGAGTCCAACCATTCCCACCAAACATTAAACCATGTCTCTCAGGACCTCGTCTACCCGTACCCCAAACACCTCCAGGGAAGGTGACTCAACCACATCCCTGGGCAGCCTCTTCCAATGCCCAATGACCTTTTTGGGAAAAATTTTTTCCTTATGTGGAGCCTGAACCTACCCTGGCAGAGCTTGAGGCCATTCCCTCTTGTCCTGTCCCCTGTCACTTGGCAGAAGAGCCCAGATCCCTCCTCTCCACAACCTCCTTTCAGGAAGTTGTAGAGAGTGATGAGGTCTCCCCTCACCCTCCTCTTCTCTAGGCTAAACACCCCCAGCTCTCTCAGCCATTCGTCATAAGACCTGTTCTCCAGCGCCTTCACCAGCTTCATCACTCTTCAGGTAGATGCCTGAAACACAGGGACATGTGGGCTTTGAGGATAACTGGTTAAAAACTATTCAACAGAAGAAACAAAGATAAGAGACTGGAAAACTGATAAATTAAACACCAAGGGACATGAATGCAATGAGATATACTGAAGATAATAATAAAAATGAAAACACTCAGGTCGCTTATTGATGGACTCAGGATAGTAAGAGGCTGCTGCTAATGACTTCCACCTAATCAGTGGGAAAGATTGAGGCAGTTTGTGCTGCTTGTGTCTGCGTGAGGGCTGTTGATGGTTTTGTGAGGGAGGGAAAAGGTACTGCCCTGCCTGTGGTTGTCTGTAAGGGTGCCTGGAAAGTTGGATTAATTGAAACAAATTCATTTAAACAGAGACAAATGCAAAACGACTTACTTCTAGTTTTCCCCTACAAGGTAAGTAATCATAGCTACCATTAACTGCCCCAAATGCAGGTTTGTGAACTACATAATAGTTTGTAGTCAGAGGTGCCTCCAAACAGTTGACTAATACAACTTAGTGCTGGATTAAGTGGCTTCTAAGCCTAGAGAAGAGGAGGCTGAGAGGAGACTTCATTGCTCTCTACAACTACCTGAAAGGAGGTTGTAGAGAGGAGGGAGCTGGGCTCTTCTCCCAAGGGACAGGATGAGAGGGAATGGCCTCAAGCACTGCCAGGGGAGATTTAGGCTGGACATTAGGAGGAAGTTTTTCACACAGAGGGTCATCGGGCATTGGAATAGGCTGCCCAGGGAGGTGGTTGATTCACCTTCCCTGGAGGTGTTTAAGGCACAGGTAGATGAGGTGCTGAGGGACATGGTTTAGTTTTTGATGGGAATGGTTGGACTCGATCCGATGGGTCTCTTCCAACCTGGTTGTTCTATGATTCTGAGATTCTATGATTCTGTAGATAACCATCTCTGTCCATTCCAGGGGACGGAAACCAGATGACTTAGGCAAGAAAAGTAAACTTCAGAAGGCTGAGGTTAAGTGAGAGAAAACCTTAGTTGTAGGTGCCAAGAAAAAAATAGGAGGCTGTTTTTGTGGAAAGAGAACAGTTTCAAGGTCATGGAGCTTTCAATATAAACCTGTAACTAATGTGACCCTGAACATATAAACAGGATGGAAAGAATTAGGGAGATACTTCCCCTTTTGTAGAAAGGGCTAATAAGATCAATATAATAGATAGTTACCAACAAAGCCTTCCTAAAAAATTTGAAATGTGTGCCAATAAATAAGAGACTGAATAGGAAAACCTATAAGAAAGAGCTTAAGGGCTCAGTATGCATAGGGTACATGTCACTTCAGAACATCATCACGTGAAACCCTAAGGACCTCTGTGTCTGACACACATATAAATATATTTCCCAATTGTATAAGGAAGACAGAAATATTCTTTGATCTTTCCCTTAGCCCGAGTGTTTCAAGATTATATTTCCTATGTTACTATAATGTTATTCACAAAATCTGTAAAAATGTGATTTCGAATGCAAATCCTGAGATTTTCAAGAAACAAATTGCAAACATAGTTCATCGCATGAAATTAGTATTCACTGAGTTCATCAGCCAGTTTGAAAGATTTTGATTTATGGCATAGACTTTTGTCTCTTTTACTCCCTAAGCGATTGACATAAAGAGCTATCATCTTTTGGATGAACAAGCCAGTAAAAAGGATAAGATATTAAACATCTGTGTTTTACAGGTTATTCTTTTGGCAGGGGAAATATTAAGATGGATATTTTTGGTTCTCTTCTAGATATTTCACTCTGCCGTGCTCAGCCCTGTACATTTTGCATGTTCTTTTCTACTCCTTGAGTTTTGCCCTGCCAAGTAGGTCTTTCTTTTTTTGAAAACTATTATCCAAGTCTGTTTCTGGATAAAGTCCGTAATATTGATTTTCAGCATCATCAAATTCAATCCACAACATTTCATTGGCTCAAGATGATTTTCACTATAATCAATTTTTTTAATGTTTACTTATTTGATGCTCTCCAGACAATAACTGAAACCAGAAGGCTTCAACAAAACAATAGCATAGAGATAAAGCCTTCATAAAATGATAAAAAATATCTATTTTAAAGAGAAATTTCTTCACTATGAGAGTGGTGATTTCCTGGCCCAGGTTGCGCAGAGAAGCTGTGGCTGCCCCATCCCTGGAGATCATAGAATCATAGAATCAGCAGGTTGGAAGAGACCCACTGGATCATCGAGTCCAACCATCCCTGTCAATCACTAACCCATGTCCCTCAGCAGGCACACAACAGGGACCCCTAGTTCACCAAGCAAGGAGCTCCAATCCAAAGGGCTTCTGTCCCACCACTAACCCATCACCCACTCCAGAAAGATAACTCCTCCCCGCCCGAGGGCACACAGAGGGGTCAAGAGGTGAGATTGGAGCAGCCACCAGCCCTCCCAATCATCCCTACCTGCCTATCTGGCTGGGGGGCCACCAGGCCCCCCAGCCTTTCTTCCCCCCCTGCCGCCGCCACGTTCCCGTGGGATGCAGGGTGTGCCATGGGGACTCACCAGTGATGCCAGGGCAGCAGTGATGCCAGGAGATGTATCCCTCGCCCACAGCCCGGCCAGGCACAGCTAGAGGCTGTTGGTTCCCTCCGGGAAGAAAAAGGGATCCCTTGGAGAGGGCAAAGCAGCAACACCTGGGGAGGGAGGAGTCTCCAGGAGAGCCCAGGTGCCCTGCAGCTTAGAACCAGAGAACTACAGAATCACCAGGCCAGAAGAGACCCACCAGACCACGGAGTCCAATCCATGGGGAGATGGGGGAGATGGGAGGAGATGGGGGGTGTGTAAGGACAGGTTGGATGAGGCTTTAAGCAACCAGATCCAGTGTGAGGTGTCCCTGCCCGTGGCAGAGGAGTGGAACTGGATGAACTTTGAGGTCCCTTTCAACTGAAATAATCCTATCACGCCGTGAGTTACATTTAAAATATAGTGAACAAAGAATTACACAGTCCAGACATGACATAGATCATTGCTGTTTTAACACAGTGTTGTGGACTACATCATCAATGTTTATATGGATGCTAAGTGAGACATGCTTTTAAGGGGAACAGAAAAAAGTGAATATTAAAACTATGGAAAAGTTTCATCACAGGCTTATTCTGTTTTGGAAGTGTAGATAAGTCTTTAGTGAGACTGAGGTGAAATAAGAACACTAAAACCAAAGTGATACTACTGGGAGATGTAAAACTAACCCTTGAGATAAGAGTTATTCTATCAATAGGTAGAATCATAGAGTCATATTAGGTTGGAAAAGACCTTTGAGATCATCAACTGTACCCGTCTACTACTAAATGATGTCACCGAGCACCTCATCTACCCATGTTTTAAACACCTCCAGGGATGGGGACTAAACAACCTTCCTGGGCAGCCTCTGCCACTGCCTGAGAAGCCTTTCTGTGAAGACATTTTCCTAATGTCCAATCTAAACTTCCCTGGATGCTGCTTGAGGCCATTCCTTCTTGTCCTATCAGCTATCACTTGGGAGAAGAGACCAACACTCACCTCTCTGTAACCTCCTTTTAGGTAGTTGTAGAGAGCAATAAAGTCTCTCCTCAACCTCCTCTTCTCCAGGTTAGACAAATCCAGCTCCCTCAGACACTCCTTGTGACACTCATGTTTATAAGAGTAAGAGCAGAACAGTACAGCTGAAGACTTTCTTTTTCTTTTAATCTGTTGAGGATATTATTCTTTGTATATTCCGCCAGTCCCCAGAAAACATCATCAAGTTTCTTGTCAAAATCAAAACATCTATAGATATACATTATTTAATAAGCTTTTTTGCAACTAACTTCCTATGGAGTATTTTGATTTTTACCACTTACTTTTATCATTTGTCTGTTTTGTTTTCAATAGCGAGGGCTTTTTAAGCATTATTTTTAGCTCTCTCTATGCCAGATTCTAGTTAACATTTTATGTTGTCTGCTTCTTTTACATATGCTCTGTCGAACATCCGTTATCTGACAGCACACTTAGAAGACCAGATGATACTCGCATTGCTTATTATGTTTAATTTCAAAGTAGTTCCCATCAGTTTTTCAAAACTATATGAAGAAAAATCTCTCTGTTCTGCCTCCAGCAACATAAAATACATAGTATATTAGCCCTTCCTTCTTGTGCTTATCATGCAGCTTTATTACTATTAAGTAAGACAGGAACTGATATAACTGTCCTGTGGAGAAATTTACACTGTATTTATCATAGAATCATAGAATTACCAGGTTAGAAGAGACCTGTCGGATCATCGAATCCAACCGTTCCTATCAAACACTAAACCATGTCCCTCAGCACCTCATTCACCCATCCCTTAAACACCTCCAGGGAAGGTGAATCAACCACCTCCCTGGGTAGCCTGTTCCAGTGCCCAAGGACCTTTTCCGTGAAAATTTTTTTTCCTAACATCTAGCCTAAATCTTCCCTGGCGGAGCTTGAGGCCATTCCCTCTCATCCTGTCCCCTGTCACTTGGGAGAAGAACCCAGCTCCCTCCTCTCTACAACCTCCTTTCTGGTAGTTGTAGAGAGCAATGAGGTCTCCTCTCAGCCTCCTCTTCTCCAGGCTAATCAGCTCTCATTCCCATTGTTTAAGGCTTCAAATTTCCAGTTGCGTTTTTGAAACTATTTAAATCACTTTGGTACTTTCATCACAAAGTTCCATTCTAAACTATGACAGATATTCAGTTTACAACTCTGGAACGTGCCCACATTCACATTAACACCTACCCTGGATTTGGACATAAATATTTATTACAATTCAATCTCCACTCAGAGCATCACTCACAAAACTGCAGATGAAGAAAAGCCAAGATGACAGGACACAGATGAATGCTAACACATTTGAACTTTTGCTAGCAGTAGTCAGCTTTGATATTAACACAGTCTCTTCTTTTGTCATGCTCAGTATATTGAAAAGTTATTTTAACTGTCTAAGTCTAATAACATCACCAGTCATAATGCATTCCAGAATCTGAGGGAAGTCATTGACTTTTTCTCCCCTCTGTCATCTTCATCATCCGCCTCGACTGAACAAGACAAAATTATTTTCACTTACCAGGGATTTCATAAATCACTGATACTGTAATAATTGTCAGGTATCACAAAAGTACTGCTGGTATTTAAGGAAGTTTATCTTGAAATTCATGCTATTAATGAAAGAAAAACAAGTTTCAGAAATGTTTTTCATGCATTTTTCATCAGACTGCTGTCATGTCATGTTGATGACAAAAGAATAAATGTGATATAAATAATATCCTTTATAACACTGAATGTACTGCTTGTACATTGGTACATTAGTATTGCAGCCCCTTGTGTTCCTGGTCTGGTTCCCAATCCCAAGGAGGCTTTTCCTCCTGGGATACACCTGAGAGGGAGGCTGGCTCTATCAGTGGTAGAGCCCAGCGTTTAAACCTTTGCTGGGCTACAGATCAGGAATCTCAGCTTGCCTGGACGAGGTTTAGGCTGAACATTAGGAAAAAAATTTTCATGGAAAGGGTGATTGGGCACTGGCACAGGCTGCCCAGGGAGGTGGTTGACTTGCCTTCCCTGAAGGGATTTAAGGGACGGGTGGATGAGGCACTGAGGAAAATGGTTTAGTGTTTGATAGGAACGATTGGACTCCATGATCTGGTGAGTCTCTTCCAACCTGGTTGTTCTATGACTCTATGATTAATGTGAAAGTCCAGGGAAAATTTAAGAGTATTTAAGAATTATATCATAATGAATTCTGCACAACCTCTTCTGTTATGATTCCTGATCTGGTTTCCTATGTATTACTACAAAGATAATGATGCTTAATACAATTTTTCACTTTTAGAGTCATTAACTAGATTGGAGACACCAGCAAATTTCCATCCATCTTTCTCATGGCATTCTGAATGTTGGCAGAGCAGGTACCCCTTGCAAAAGATATAGAACAAATCTACCACCACATCCTCAAACTTCCACATACTCTCACGTTCTTAGTATTATATCATTCAGCATACACAAGATTTGAATTTTTTTCTTTCAATCCTCAGAATATGTCTCTAGTATCACAAACTGCATGATTGTTTTTGGATGGCAGAATATAGTTTAAAGTAAACATGTTAAATAAGAAAAAAAATAGTAACTTAAGGCATAAACCTAGAAAAAAAGTCATAGAATCATAGAATCACCAGGTTGGAAGAGACCCACCAAGTCATCGAGTCCAACCATTCCTATCAAACACTAAACCATGTCCCTCAGGACCTCATCCACCTGTCCCTTAAACCCCTCCAGGGAAGGTGAATTAGCCACCTCCCTGGGCAGCCTATTCCAAGGTCCAATGACCCTTTCCGTGAAAAATCTCCTCCTAATCTCTAGCCTAAATCTCCCCTGGCAGAGCTGGAGGCCATCCCCTCTTGTCCTCTTGGGAGAAGAGGTCAGCTCCCTCCTCTCCACAACCTCCTTTCAGGTAGTTGTAGAGAGCAAATATATACGTGGAGAAAGAAAAATATTTTAAAATGTTAAAATATTTAGTTAATTTATTATTGAAAGCATTCAGTCCTTAATGTTAAAATGCATTTCACCTTGAGAGGGCAAAACCTCTGAGTAGTCAAGGGTATCACACCAAGAGTATGCAATAAATCAGTATAAAGATTAATACCAAGCCAAGACCATCAGTTGTTTATTGAGATAATAAGTATTAGCAGAGCACTTCACAAGTAAGAGTCAATTAGAAGTGAAGGTGCACTAAAAAAGATCAAATAAATCTGCAGTCTTTGAGTAAAATGCAATCAGTTTTATTGAAAACAATCTTTGATCAGTGGCAGTCAAGATTAATCAGGTATTGTGCAGGGGAGCATACCAACTAAGGAATCATAATTCAACAACAATGTTTAGGGTGAGAAGAAAGAGGTATATCAGCAAGTATTTCACTGAAAGGAACAAACACTTAAAACTTATCTTATTAGCTTATGCACTTATGTGCACTGACTTCAAAAGAGTTTTATCTGCAAAGAACATCCAGTAAAAATATGAAGTAGTATCATCTGTCCTAAGTCTAAATGTGTAGTGAGTAATTTAAAATTATGAAGACTTAGGTCTGGGCTTAAAACAGAAGAAAGCAGATGAAGAGAAACATTTAGAAGGGCAAAAATGCAGTAGCGTTATTCAATAAAATGGTCCTGGGATGCTGGCAGACCCTGGAGATCTACTAGCATGTATTTGCACACACACACACGTACGTACAGGCCTTATGAGGAACGGTTGAGAGAGCTGGGGGTGTTTATCCTGGAGAAGAGGAGGCTGAGCAGAGACCTCATTGCTCTCTACAACTACCTGAAAGGAGATTGTGGAGAGGAGGGAGCTGGGCTCTTCTCCCAAGTGACAGGGGACAGGACAAGAAGGAATGGCCTTAAACTCCGCCAGGGGAGATTTAGGCTAGAGATTAGGAGGAAGTTTTTCACAGAAAGGGTCATTGGGCATTGGAATAGGCTGCCCAGGGAGGTGGTTGAGCCACCTTCCCTGGAGGTGTTTAAGGTACAGGTAGATGAGATGCTGAGGGACATGGTTTGATAGGAACGGTTGGATTCGATGATCCAGTGGGTCTCTTCCAACCTGGTGATTCTATGATTCTATGATCTCAGTTTTCTTCTGCTAAAATGCAGAAGTGCCTTTTATTAAAAGCATCGTAGTACTGAGTTGTAATAGGAAGGGACTCGGATTTTACATCCCAGCAGGTCTCCCTCATTCACTAGTTCCTAACAACTAAGATTTTACGTAGTCAGAGTACTGCATCTTGGACTTACTATTTCAACTTTAATATTTGATTATACATAGAAATTGCCGATATTGATTTCATTTTAGGGTCCTCATCAGAACTATAAACCAGATAAAAACAAACGAATCATGTGATCTGCCTAGATTTCCTAGGTCTAAAATAAAATTAAGTTTCAACGAGCATTGTTACTGAATTAAGTGCAGGTGTTCAAGAGAAGTCTGTCAGATCTTATGTGTCTTTGCAATGGTGAAGGCAGGTCTAATTTTATAATAACTCAGTGATTAATTAACAGGTGTTTCCTTTATTGAGTGGCATAGAATGAAACTAACCAAGATAGAAATCATTTTTTCATCAATGGGCTTTCTCAGTACACATCATTTCCAGGTCTTTAAAAGAGAGTTACCTGCTTTTGCCTTTAGTTTTGTTTCTGTTAAAGACATGACAGCCTAACACTCCTCATTTAGGTCCTTCTGCTCAGTGTTTTGTGAACCATAAGTGGGACTTTAATGGGACTCAGTGGCAAAAAAATACACCATCTTTAAAAAGATGCCCTGCATTGTCCTCTGGATCAAATCTGCTCTCAATACATGTTTTGAACATGATGCCAGGTATAGCAGAACTGTATTCACCTCCAGGGCTGGTGACTCAATCACTCCTCTGAGCAGCCTCTGACAGTGCCAAATGACCCTTTCCATTAATTTTTTTTTCTAATGTCCAGCCTGAACCTCCCCTGGCAGAACTTGAGACCATTCCCTCTTGCTAAACCATGTCCCTCAGCACCTCATCCACCCATCCGTTAAAACCCTCCAGGGAAGGTGATTTAACCACCTCCCTGGGCAGCCTATTCCAATGCCCAATGACCCTTTCTGTGAAAAACTTCCTCCTAATCTCCAGCCTAAATCTCCCCTGGCGGAGCTTGAGGCCATTCCCTCTTGTCTTGTCCCCTGTCACTAGGGAGAAGAGGCCAGCTCCCTCCTCTCCACAACCTCCCTTCAGGGAGTTGTAGAGAGCAATGAGGTCTCCCCTCAGCTTCCTCTTCTCTTAACAGCAAACAGCCCACCTTGTGGAAGGCAAAAAGCAATTCCCACCTAGTACAGGGAGGAATGATGAGCTGCTGAATGCCACTGTCACTCTCTCCCATCAAGGGAACCACAAAGCAAGGCACACAAACTATTTAAGCAAGAATTATCGTTGCTGGAAATATGCCATTGTTAAGACAAGAGCTGATAATTCAAACAAACTCTCAAAGGTCTTACAACCCCTTGAGTACTTCTCAGTATGATAAATAATTAACAGCAAACTTTCTGTGTGTCAAAAACAAAGTATAATAATACTGAAGGCAAAATAATATGTCTGTATTTCTATTTTCTTGACAGTTGCAACGTTGTTTTTCAATACTTAAAGTTAGGCACACAGGGTAGTTACTAAATTTTGAATGAAATTCTCAGAAGAATAACCTTCCCAGGAGAGTACACACCTCCAATTTCAGCTTTTAAATAGTAAAGGTGACTTATTTCATGCTTAAATAGAACTTTTGTGATTATCTAAAAAGAATGTGATCAAGAGTTTCCTGCACCAATTCCAAATTACAAAGTAAAGTATATTTACAGCTCCATTAACGACTCAAGTAATAATTTGGTCACTTTTATTTCCAAAAACTATTATTTTATCTTTTAAATTAATTGATGAAACTATTAAAATTTGTTTTCCAAGCTTCTCATCCAACAGATAACTGGCTTAGTTGGAAATATTAAATTGCTAAAGCCAAATGTTATAAAATGGTTTAATTTGCGTATATTGAAATCTTAAAAATATAAACAGTTGTTAATATTAAAGCTATTATTTGCTCTAACAGTTCAGTCAAATAAATTTTTCCATGCTTATAGATTTATTTCCTTTCACTATTTTGGCCAGTCATAGACACAATGCACAAAACACGTCATTATGAGAAGAGCTTTTAAACTTCTCTTTCATAGAATCACAGAATCACCAGGTTGGAAGAGACCCATCGGATCATCGAGTCCAACCATTCCTATCAAACACTAACCCATGTCCCTCAGCACCTCATCCACCCATCCCTTAAACCCCTCCAGGGAAGATGACTCAACGCCCTCCCTGGGCAACCTCTGACAGTGCCCAATGATCCTTTCTGTGAAAATTTTTTTCCTTATGTCGCGTCCGCTTACAAATGGACTGTGACACAGTGGTAGAGAAATAAAGTATTGCATATAGATGGAAAAGTTTGAGTTAGTCAAAACTAACTTGGATATTTTTTGTATCATGAGTTGAGTAAGGCACAAAAGTAATTTTGGCAGTTTGAAGAAGTACCCATTTGCACAAAGACACTGAGAACTGGCTGATGATTCAGTTTTCTTTACTTGTAAGTTTATAGTTTGAGCTATAGTATTGAAGTCTCCAGAAAGCTCTAAACACATTTCTTTGAAGCCAGGTTGTCTTGTGATGTTTTACCTTCACAAATGACTAGTGTCATCAAAACCGCTAGTCACTGTTTCAAAACACTTACTGTAAAGGTAAGATTTATCTTTCCTTTATTCACTTTCTGCTTCCACATTGACACCAAGGTAACTGAACAAAGAAAACTGATGCTTTGCTTTTTCTTGAGCCAAGAAAAGTACAAATGGTTGACTATGTGCAACTAAATTCTCCTTATTCGTATTTCATATACTTAAAATATTCCCAGAAAATAAGAATAATTGCTAACAAAGAGAGCTTGCTTTTAAAGAACAGAAATATGTTATATTTGTCATACATAGACAAGATTTTTTCACGGAAAGGGTCATTGGGCATTGGAATAGGCTGCCCAGGGAGGTGGTTGAGTCACCTTCCCTGGAGGTGTTTAAGGTACAGGTAGATGAGGTGCTGAGGGACATGGTTTAGTGTTCGATAGGAATAGTTGGACTTGATGATCCAATGGGTCTCTTCCAACCTGGTTGTTCTATGATTCTAAGATATAGACTTATAGTTACTTTACAATGTCAAAGTGATACAAAATAAAAACAATTTATTTGCAAAATAACACAGCACCTAATAGAAAGAAAAACTCATGTGTGGAATGGTAAGATCTGGCTTATATATGGACTTGAGCCCATGTCTTTTAGCAATGTGTTCGCTTTGGCAAGAAATGCCAAGATTGAATGTTCAATGTTAAGCACCCTGCCACAAAAAAAATGCCAAAGCTCTTCAAACGTCTCTAATCAACACATTTGCCTCCATATTTAAAGTTGAACGATTGATCCTTGGACCTTACATTTTAAAAAAATGTTGAATTAAATTTGTTTTATACCACTTGTTATTAACGTGGATGTTGGTACTATGGACACGGGAATTCCTTGCTTTGCTGGTGATCCTTTAAAATACTTCAGACTGTTAAATTTAAGGTTGTATTATATAAGAAGCAGGATCATAGGAGTATTGTACAACTCTCACATTAAAGGCTACAGCAATTTATAATGTCTTTCATAAAATGAATAACTTTCTTGTGAAGGTTCAATAGGACTAGTTATCTAGTTATTCTCCGTGTCTAGAACACTGTACTATACATTTTATGTAACAACTGCTGTGCATTGGCATAGCTACTTTGAAATGGAGCTGGATAGCTGCCCTGTAATTGATATCCTTAGAATCATAGAATCATAGAATGATTTGGGTTGTAAGGGACCTTGGAACCCGTCCAGTTCCAACCCCCTTGCCATGGGCATGGACACCTCCCACTGGATCAGGGGCTCCAAGCCCCATCCAATCTGGCCTTGAAACCCTCCAGGGATGGGGCAACCACAGTTTCCCTGGGAAACCTGGACCAGGTTGACCACTGTTGTTGAGAAGAAATTCCTCCTTATGTCTAGTCTAAATCTGCTCATTACCTCTGGTCCTATCACTACAAATCTTTGTAAAATGTTCATCCCCGGCTTTCTTGTAGTCCCATCAAGTACTGGAACTTCTCTATAAGGTCTCCTCAGAGCCTTTTTTCTTCTCCAGGCTGTACAACCCCAACTCGCTCAACCTGTCCTCACATGGGAGATGCTCCAGCCCTCCGATCATCTTTGTAGCCTACTCTGGACCTGTTCAGCAGTTCCATGTCCTTATGCTGAGGATTCCAGAACTGGACACAATACATCAAATGAGGTCTCAGGAGAGAGACACAACTATCTCACACACACCAAAACACAATCACTTCACTCTGAAAGTGGATACATCCCTGCATTTCCCCCAAAACCAGAATTCCTGTGTTTAAAACACAAAATGATTTATGGGGAAGGAGCCTTTACTTTGCTCTAGGTCTACACTACTGCTGCCCTGACTGCAGCTGCAGCAGCTGAAAGGGGAGCCAGAAGGAGACATGACCCCATTTCTCCAGGAAATCGGGAATTATTTTCAAATAGTATTATTAAAATGCTTTAAAACAACCTGTGTAGCTCTGCGGATAACTCTATTTTGCCTGGAAATAACTGTTGTCTACTCAGAGAAGTGTTTGGCTTCTGCCAGCTATCCCTTTTGGCCAAGAGGCTCCCTACCTGTCAGGACTGTCACAAAAATCCTAAAAACTTCTCCCCTCCTAATTAGGTTACACAAACAATGTGCTTTATTTCTTTCTTCCCTACGTGGCTTTCAAATCAAGCTCCCCTGAATCTGCTATTTATAGTAGAAAATATTGTTGGCTGACAGCAGAGTCGCCAACTGATGGTCGTTCAGCCGTTCCTCCTCTCTCCCCTTGTCCCTTGTCACAACTTTTCTCACCTCTGAGCTGTCACCAGCTTTCCCTAAGCTACACCAGGGAGAAGAGGAGAAAATTAATTGTGTCATTTTCACATAACATCTTTCTACCATTGCCACCCTGGAAATGTTATCTTCTTGCAATTACAGGGAGTTTGCAAGGGTGTAACTCCATTTATTTAAAACAGACGTACTTCTGATTGACACATGCAAGTATATGAGGAGAATCGTGGCCCACATATTTGTCATTCTGAATTATTTCAAACTTAAGAACATTATTTACTACTTCAGTTAAATAAGGACAAATATAAATAGACATATATTGCTCCTGTCATCTCGCCCAAACTGCAGAATTAATAAGCTCTGACCAGAAGGTCTTGGCTTGTCTCAGGTTGGTTTAGTGAAGGTTTGTGGGACAGTGTGGACACAGCTTTATTTTAAGTTTAATTGAATTTGCATCACAATTTTACAGCAAATCAGTTTTATTCAGCACAAAAAAAAAAATGAGGAGGAAAACTTTTCCAGATAACTTTCTTTTCCTCACAAAATTTTCTGATCTGCTGTAAATGTAACAATCTTTTAAACACTGTCACTTAATGAACTTTTTGATATTAATCATGTGAGGGACGGAAGCACTTTTATTGTTGTCCTGGAATATTTTTCTTGGAATATTATCTTGAGTATTTCCTGCAAATTATTTTCTTGAAGAAGCAGCCTGCATAGGGAATAAGAACTCATTACTTATTGTTTAAATTCCTTGGTTATTTTTTGACTTTGGTATCAAGAAAGAGTTAAACTTTTGTAGTATTAGGTGTTTAAATCCACTCAGAAATGTGATAAATTGGTCATGAGGATGTGTGTGCAAAAATTCTGACTGCATGATTAATTCCTATAGTCAAATGCTCCAATTCTTCCATTATTTTGGTCATACTCCTTATGGGGCTAAAAGGGAGGATAGAATTTCTATTTTTATGCCAGGAGACTACAGAAAAAATTGCTTCCTAACAGGGGGATAAGGCATGGATTTGAAAGATAAAGAATTCTGAATATTTATATTAGTGATTTTAATATGAAGTATGTTCTCTCTGGAAAAACTGTGAATCGAAACCTCAAAATTGAAATATTTTCATTGTGCTTGGTAGTTCATTTTTAATTAAGTCTAGTTTAGATTTAGAAGATTTATTGCCTTTCCTCAGTTTAGAAATAATTAAATCATATCCCTCTGTTATTACCTCTGGGTTAAAAATGTTCCCTTCTGCCTCCATTAGGCTCCTAACCAATTGCTCACATCTTTCCTCGCTGACAATAATTGTTTCATGCAGAGAGTCCAGCTGTTAGGCCATAATATCACTGTCCTCATCTATCATATTCAATGAGTTCTGGAAAGTTAAATCAGTTCTGAAACACATAACAAGAAGATATAGAAAGATAACATTGATAAAAAGATAACAAGATACTTTTACTGATAAAAGTCCTGTTTGTTCGTGTTTTCAGCAACCCAAAAAGCTACTTTCACAAAAAAAAAAAAAAACCACGAGGAAAAAAAGAGGGGGGAGGGGCTCTTTGATCAATTTGTTGCATTCATGGAAAGGATACTTCTCTATATTCTATTTGCAAGAAAATACCATCTCCTTACATCAATACAATGTCCTTATCTAGGATTTGCTGAGGCAAATCAGCCACATTATAGTTTATTTTATGGTGTAGAGTCAATGATTGACTTTATTTTTTTTTATCTCAAACCTAACAGATTTGGAAAAAGAAGTTCTTTGATATTCAGAAATAACATAGTTCATTCAGATAATGTTGTTCTTTTCTTTCACTAAATTAATGAGTTTCTTGTTAAGTAAAATACATAGAATCATAGAATCATAGAACCATCAAGTTGGAAGAGACCCATCGGATCATCGAGTCACGCAGAACCCTAGTGGATGGTCAAATTTTGATCTTGGGGAAAATGACTCCTAAAAATACTGACTATAAAATATTTTCAAAGGTTTTAGAGTTTAAAACCTCAAGAACATACGGATCACTGTTGTTATTATTATTAAACAGGTTTAAAGAGCACTAGATTTTAGCTGTGATGATGCATTATAAGTCTATAATAAATGTTCTATCTTAACCTTTACAACACTAAGAGATGACATGATGCTCACCTAATATTCTTCACTCATACTGTTGAAGACCTAAGGCAGTTTGTCATCTGAGGTGTATTAACCAGTACGACAGAGACTATAGGGATATTTTGACACATGTCAAATCAGGGTAATAGCTATATTATCCAGGCAGCATAAGGAGGTGATTATGAAATTCTACTGTACTGAAAACCTGTCACTGTCTGGAATAGAACCTGAATTTAACTGAAAAGTTGGGTTTTATTTTTGTAAGTACAGATATCTTGTAAGGAGGTATTAGCTGTGACTCAGCCTAGGTATATTGATGGTTCAGGTAAAGAATTTGATACCTCATGTCAATGAATCATAGAATCATAGAATCAGCAGATTGAAAGAGACCCACCGAACCATAGAGTCCAACCATTCCTATCAAACACGAAATCATGTCCCTTAGCAACTCATCCACCCGTGCCTTAAACCCCTCCAGGGAAGGTGAATCAGCCCCCTCGCTGGGCAGCCTCTGCCACTGCCCAATGACCTTTTCTGTGAAAAAAAAATTTCCTAAGTTTTCCCATTCTATGTTTCTATGGATGAGGGACCATACCAACCATACAGCCTTCCTGCTCTCCTAGAGATCCCTCCAAAAGCCACATAACACTGGGGCACAAAGTCAGGCAACAGAGGAGCAGATGGTAAGATACGTCATTCATATCAGAGAGACGGGTCATTTTGCTGTGGAAATGGAGGGAGAAAGGAGTATGTACTAGTGTAAAGGAGCTTCATTTGAACTATCCTCACACTGTAGCTCAGGTCACTGATGCCGCATGTGCTGTTCTAAGGATGCACTGTGGGACTGATGAGCCTTTTCATAGGAAAGGGCCAAATGGCATCTAACAGATAAAAATCTGTTTGTACCAGCTCTCATCACAACATTGCCCATAACATCACTGTAACTTATTTTCAGAAAACTAAAGGGAAAAAAACCCGAGGTGTTCAGTCCTTAACATTTTGTCTGGGGAGTTTGTACTGCAAGTTGCCATTTGCTATATGAATACTATCTCATATTCCCATGTTGACACAAATTAACTAGAAGAAGAGAGAGGAAAGAGTTGACTTGTCACACCCCCAAGTGACAAGGGACAGGACAAGAGGGAATGGCCTCAAGTTCCACCAGGGGAGGGTTAGGCTAGAGATCAGGAGGAAGTTTTTCACAGAAGGGGTCATTAGGCACTGGCACAGTCTGCCCAGGGAGGTGGTTGATTTACCTTCCCTGGAGGTGTTTAAGGGATGGGTGGACGAGTTGCTGAGGGGCATGGTTTAGTGTTTGATAGGAATGGTTGGACTCGATAATCTGATGGGTCTCTTCCAACCTGGTTATTTTATGATTCTATGATTCTATGACTGCCATATATGTTCCTTTACATACAGAAAGACACAGCTGAGCATGTCATACTAAGGTTGCATCCACTCTGATGTCCTGTTTAGTTTCTAGAAAAAGAATTATAATTTCTATATGCTAACTATGGTATCCTTATTAAAATTCCTTGGAGAAAAAGCCTCTTCTCCTGCATGATTACATTTGTATGCAGTGATAATTACTGAAGGGACAGACTGGAGTGGAGATGAATTGCAGCATGGGCAGGCTGGAGAGTGTCTCTAAGGTCATATCAAGTATAAGACAGATTCCTTGAGCCAGAACTAGTTGGACACCTTATTTATGGTATTTTGTCTTTTGATTGTCACTTCAGATATTGAACCAAAGTCGCTGATGACAGGTTATTTCTCAGGAATGAAAACTGTAACAATCTCTCCTTTTACTTTTCCCTGAGAATATGTAAAGTACAAGTTACCCAAAAGTATCCACATTACTTACATGAACATAACATTCTTTTCTTCCAGTAATTATTACGTTAACATAATTTTAGCAAGCATTATCTTCTGCCAAGCTGCTGTTCCTGGGAGTGCTTTGTGAATCCAATTTATACAAACATGGAAGATCATTTGCATTTAAGATTGTGGCCAGTAAGTCCATTCATTAGTAGAACTTTGAAACCCTGTATTCAGGACCAGGTAGACTTACACTTAATCTTGCAAGATATCACAGTATTTTATGTGGAGGTGGTTGATTCACCTTCCCTGGAGGTGTTGAAGGGAAGGGTAGATGAGGTGCTGAGGGACATGGTTTAGTGTTTGATAGGAATGGTTGGACTCGATGATCCGATGGGTCTCTTCCAACCTGGTTGTTGTATGATTCTATGATTCTATGATTCTATGTACAAGGTAGGTGCAAAGCCAGCCCAAAATAAATAACTCCATGCACTGAATAACAAAGATTTATTAGCAATAAACTCAAATGCAAATTATTGAGCTACTCACAAGAATAAGTGCTATTCAACTTGAAAGAGCTTAAGTGTCAGCATGGCTGCAAAGAGCTGAAAAAAACCAATATAAATCAGTGAACCGCAGCCAGAATTATTAAGAGAAAAATTGATTTTTAAAAATGCTTAAAATAAATCTTAATAGCTATGTATGCCGCCGAATTCAGCAAATTTCTCCAAGAGAATAAATTGATAAATCCTGCCCACTTCACTGCCAGATGTTACTGGAATTATTTCAGGATCTATAAGCAAGGGCAGTGTATTCATAATCACATGTTGTCACAAAGTTGGCAGCGACTCTCATCTTTGCTTCACTGCATCGCACGGTTCCCATTTGTCACTTGGTGTCACAAGCCCTCGAGCATGAGCCATTAGAGCGCTTCAGCTAACACACCGCTACAACGGTTTAAATGAAGATCAGAAACCCACTTTCTAAATGCAGCCCTTAGAGACAGACAAGTAAGATTAATCATAAATGCCTAACAGAGTTGATTAACAGGTAAGTTTCCAAGACTCATCTCCTTAAATTAGATGCAAAAAGTACAAAAATGATCACACCTTTATCAATTAAGCTAATCCGTCTATTAAAGCTCTCTCTTGAAATGAATATAAACCCATTTAGGGATGATTATTGGACCTTTCTTTCATTCTGCTTTCTATTTAACTTGCCATTAAAGTCTTTTATGTCGCTGATTAGTTTTGAACCCATTAATTACAGGGCACTACACTGAAAGAAACTGTCTCTGCAAATGAGTAGCTAGACAGGGATTTTTCTTTTAAGGCACAATCTAAAATGAAAAAGATAAAAGAAATATTTGCTATGGTTGTTTAAATTTCTCTAGGGACACTGTTAAAACAAAAGGCAAGTGTTTCAATGCTCTTTTTTTAGACAGACTATCATATTTTAGAATGCAATTTGTAAGATTGTCTACAAGGAATTTTTTTAAGTAAACACATAGTTTATTGGAGAAGAATGCTTTGTTTATGATATTTAAAAGTGACAGACTTCCACAGATAGTCAAAGCATATATCAAACGCTTTTGTCTACAAACACATTCATACATATCAGAATTCTCTGTCCTATGCTCTTCTCCCTAGTGACATGGGACAGGGCAAGAGGGAATGGCCTCAAGCTCCACCAGGGGAGGATCAGGCTCCACATAAGGAAAAAATTCTTCACAGAAAGGGTCATTGGGCACTGGAACAGGCTGCCCAGGGAGGTGGTTGACTCGCCTTCCCTGGAGGTGTTAGAGGTGTGGGTAGATGAGGTCCTGAGGGACATGGTTTAGTGTTTGATAGGAATGGTTGGACTCAATGATCCGGTGGGTCTCTTCCAACCTGATGATTCTATGATTCTATGATTCTATACCTCTTTCTGCAAGGAAAGGTATTGCAGAGCTCTGCAATACTATAGTGTTTCAGCAAATGGTGAATCATTTCATTCTTTATTTCCTGCTGCCAAACATGATATTGAACCTACAAACTACACACATTCTATGCTAAGTCTATTAAGATTATTGCATGTAGCCTCTTTTCTTCTGCATTATTTCATTTATTCTCTCACCTCTCCCTCTTGCGGTTAATCTAAACCCATCAGCAGTCATCAGAAGATAGTTCTTCAGTCTCTTATTCCAACTGAAAGGACTCATCACAAATATCACTTGGTTACTTTTCCTAATTAGAAGGAAGCTTGACTTATTTACATACAATTTACAGCATTTTTTCGTTGGACTTGATGATCTTAAAGATATTTTTCAAACCTAAATGAAGGCACAGGTGGACAAGGTGCTGAGGGACACGTGTTAGTGTTTGATAGGAATGGTTGGACTTGATGGGGTCTCCTCCAACCTGGTGATTCTATGATTCTATGATTTATAAAAACAACTGTAACTGTTATCAGACTGTCATTCAGCCATTCTGAATTTACTGATTCACTTTCATTTTTCTTGTAGAAGTGTATTAACTTCTTGTAATGAGGGGCCCAAAACTTGCTTCTTTTGGGACGCAGGAGTTTGGATTTGGTGGCTTAGTGCTCATGTGAGTGCCTACAACTTGTTAGGCAGTTGGTAGCTCTCAACAGGAATGTCACTGGGCTGGGGAAGCTAAAACTGCTGTCACAGTGTCACACAACTGTGCATAGTAGAAAGGAGTCAAAACTGATGAAGTTTCACTCATGCTTTGTTTTGGGAGCAAGAAAAATCATAAAATCATAGAATCATGGAATCACCATGTTGGAAAAGACCTCTTGGATCATAGAGTCTGACCATTCCTATCTGCCACTAAACTGTGTCCCTCAGCACTTCATCTACCCGTCCTTTAAATATCTCCAGGGATGGGGACTCAACCAACCCCCTGCTCAGCTTCTGCCAGCACCCAGTGACCCTTTCCATGAAAAATTTCTTTCTGATACCCACTCTAAATCTCCCCTGGTGCAACTTGAATTCATTCCCCCTTGTCCTGTCCCCTGTCACTTGGGAGAAGAGCCCAGCTCCCTCCTCTCCACAACCTCCTTTCAGGTACTTGTAGAGAGTAATAAAGTAAGCCCTCAGCCTCCTCTGCTCCAGGCTAAACAATCACGGTTCCCTCAGCTACTCCTCATAAGACTTGTTCTTCAGCTCTTTCACCAGCTTCATTGCTCTTCAAGATAAGGAGTAACATGTGTGCACTTATCTGAACTATATATAAAGACAAGGGCTCCTCGTCTGTAGGCATGTAGCAGGCAACCAGATTATATTATATATTTGGAATATGCCAACTCATAAAAAATGATGAGGATAAAAAAAATGGAAGTATCAATCTATCATGGGAATATATGAGTCATCAGTTTGAAATACATAGACTGAAAAATATATGAGAAAGTTTAAGATGTAGCAACTACCCCATCTCCCCCCCATCTCCCCATAGATTGGACTCCGTGGTCTGGTGGGTCTCTTCCGACCTGGTGATTGTGTGGTTCTCTGGTTCTAAGCTGCAGGGCACCTGGGCTCTCTTGGAGACTCCTCCCTCCCCAGGTGTTGCTGCTTTGCCCTCCCCAAGGGATTCCTTTTTCTTCCCTGGAGGGGCCAACAGCCTCTAGCTGGGCCTGGCTGGGCTGTGGGTGAGGGATACACCTCCTGGCATCACTGCTGCCCTGGCATCACTCGTGAGTCCCCATGGCATGCCCTGCATCCCATGGGAACGTGGCGGGAGGGAAGAAAGGCTGGGGGGCCTGGTGGACCCCAGCCAGATAGGCAGGTAGGGATGATTGGGAGGGTTGGTGGCTGCTCCAATCTCACCTCTTGATCTCTCTGTGTGCCTTCGGGCTGGGAGGAGTTATCGTTCTGGGGTGGGTGATGGGTCAGTGGTGGGACAGAAGCCCTTTGGATTGGGGCTCCTTGCTTGGTGAACTGGGGGTCCCTGTTGTGTGCCTGCTGAGGGACATGGGTTAGTGATTGACAGGGATGGTTGGACTCGATGATCCAGTGGGTCTCTTCCAACCTGCTGATTCTATGATTCTATATTTTAGGCTAGAGATTAGGAGATTTAGGTTAGAGATTAGGTGGAAGTTTTACACGGAAAGGGTCACTGGGCATTGGAAGATGCTGCCCAGGGAGGTGGTTGATTCACCTTCCCTGGAGGTGTTAAAGGTGCAGGTGGACGAGGTGCTGAGGGACATGGTTTAGTGTTTGATAGGAACGTTTGGACTCAATGATCCGATTCTATGATTCTATATATAATACCCATAACTTGCATTTGGATTTTTGAAACAAAAATTCCTATATAAAACTATAGTTAAATTCTCCCTAGAAAATCTGGAAGAAAGAGAGAACTTCTTTTGTGGTACAGCATCTTAAGAACATTTTTCTTAGAGCAGGGTCTTTTTTCTCCTAACAATCATTAAAAAAAAATAGTGAACTTCTCTGTCTATACGTGGTGTGACTTTATGTTGTATCATTACTAGAGTCTCAGAACACCTCCTGGTCTTTTAATATCTTTACATAAAAATGTATCTATCTTCAACATTATGAATAATTTTGTTCCTCCCACATCACCCTCCCTCTTACTTTTCTTATGCACTTCAACTCCCAGTATTCGACCACATAGTTCACTTGTCAACTTTCTCCATAGTCATTCTTCCCCTGTCCTCTTACACATAATTCATCTATGTGGTACAACTTCAGGTCTTCTCTGTGAGACTCATTCCTCAATAATTATCACTCATAGATCTATTCTTCCTGTGTGCTGCCTACAAAGGCATTTATGTTATTCAAAGTACTACTAATAAAAGTTTAATATTAGATGTCCATAAATCTGTTCTGTGTTCTCTAACGTTTGCCTGTCTGTCTATCCTTCCCCACAAAATTTTCAAGAAGTAAATCACGGAATCAGAGAATAGTTTGGATTGGAAAGGACCTTAAAGCCCGTCCAGTTCCAACCCCCCTGCCAAGGGCAGGGTCACCTCCCATTGGATCAGGTACCCAAGGCCCATCCAACCCGGCCCTGAACACCTCCAGGGATGGGGCAGCCACAGCTTCCCTGGGCAACCTGGGCTAGGGCCTCATCACCCTCATGGTGAAGAATTTCCTCCTTTTGTCTTGCTTAAATCTGCCCTTCTCCAGTTTATACCCATTCCCCCTTGTCCTATCACCACAAGCCTTTGTGAACAGTCCTTCCCTAGCTTTCTTGTAGCCCCTTCAGGTACTGGAAAGCAGCTCTAAGGTCTCCTCAGAGATTTCTCTTCTCCAGACTGGACAACCCCGATTTTTCTAGTGACCATTCCTGAATAGTAAGTACAAAACAGATATAAATAACAAATAGTTGTGGTAAAGAAAATGAAATTCAGATGTGTGAGTCAGCAGAATCTTGCGATAATGCCTGCATTTATCTTATCTCCTACTGCAAGGGATTTTATTGGATTTTTGTCTTCTACAGCACTGGGAAATTTAACATTGCTTTCCTTGAATGAACTTTTGGCTAGTGTAGTGACTGATCCCATTGTCTTATTTCTCTCAGACAGGATGGAGGGAGCTGGCCTCTTCTCCCAAGTGGCAGGGGACAGGACAAGAGGGAATGGCCTCAAGCTGCTCCAGGGGAGATTTAGGCTGGAGATTAGGAGGAAGTTTTTCACAGAAAGGGTCATTGGGCATTGGAATAGGCTGCCCAGGGAGGTGGTTGATTCACCATCCCTGGAGGTGTTTAAGGTACGGGTAGACTAGGTGCTGAGGGTCATGGTTTAGTGTTTGATAGGAATGGTTGGACTAGAAGATCCAATGGGTCCCTTCCAACCTGGTTTTTCTATGATTCTATGAAACCCACACGCAGTTCACTGAAAGCTGTGAAAACAATCTCTGCCCAATGAGATGCCAAAAGGTGTCATTTCGCTTGTAGTTTGTGATACTCATTTCAGAAAATTGGAGGTTTGATTGTAGTTTTTAGTAACTGCACTCAGGAAAAGCAACCTTATAAAAGCTAATTTTATGATAGAAATGATTGAGGACGTCACTAGCACAGTGACACCCTCCTGGCTCGTGACACCTGACTGTAGGAAACTACCAGTCTTCTTAATTGCAATTGTGTTATCTCTATTACCATTGTATTGGTTGCTATTAAGATTTGAAAACATTTTTCTCAGTGCTATTTTATAGAATCATAGAATCATAGAACAACCAGGTTAGAAGAGACCCATCAGATCATAGAGTCCAACCATTCTTATCAAACACTAAACCATGGCCCTCAGGACCTCACCTACCTGTGCCTTAAACACCTCCAGGGAAGGCGAATCAACCACCTCCTTCAGCAGCCTGTTCCAATGCCCAATGACCCTTTCTGTGACAAACTTCCTCCTAATCTCCAGCCTAAATCTCCCCTGGCAGAGCTTGAGGCCATTCCCTCTTGTCCTGTCCCCTGTCACTTGGGAGAAGAGCCCAGTTCCCTCCTCTCCTCCCTCCTTCCTATTTGAAAGATGTTAGAACAATTAGATCTCTTATAGCAAGTTTTAGTGAATATCTGGATGCTTAATAAAACATAGATATATATATTCCATGATTGTTAATCCCAGTGTTTGATTTAATTCTTCGCTGATGGGAGCTCCATGGGTAGTTTATCTCTTATTTTCAAATATTGTTTTGCGATTATTGGTGTGATAGTGCATGTCTAACTCTTTCTAATGGTTTAAATGGTTGGAGGAAAGAAGGGAAGCTGAGGAGGAATCTGCATATTCTCCCGACTCAGGTCTGCCCTTGATAGACTAAACATTTGCCAACATGGCAGTTGAGTTACGACAACTATAATCAATAAGAAATAATGGGGAAAAGTTCTTTCACATATGTGTAATTACATTAATTTCTCATTTCTTAAGTTGACGTTTGCACTCACTTTTTAAAGAGTGACTTCGAGACTGTAAGGAATTCCGCGGAATTAGTGAAGGGAGTTTGTTGTCACAGTCTTGCCAATAATGTTCCCACAGAACACAGACATCTTTGCTCATGTATATATTTAATTGTGCCTATAAGAATAGAGATTTTGAAAGAAATTCACAGATAAATTAAAGGGAATTGTTATATTGACGCGTTTTTCTTGCATTACCCCTGATAGCTATTCACTTCATCTGTTAAGTGCAGATATTTGACAAAGTCAGATAACTCTCCCATGGTGATGAGTGGCTTATTTTAGAAGTCTACATGAGAATAAGATTAATGTCACCACAGAAGCTCTGCTTTGCAGGTGTTAACAATAAGGATGTATAGACATCCAGTTCAGCCACAAACCCCTACAACGTGCTAGAAATTTGCTTCAGGCAATATGAATTTCTTCTAGTTTAACAAAAGCAAAAGCTTGGATTTTCTCTCCAATTTAGTTCCTTAAATTTCCTACTTCAGGAACTATCTCTGAAATATTCACCTCTAGTGGGGACAGCAAAGAGACAGGAATCCTATTCAAAGTATTCAGCCTAATCTCTAAATCGAAGCAGTATCCCCCTGTTAAATCACTTCCTTCAAGCTCACAATTCAACTCCATTGCAGTGTCATGCTCCAGGCAATCATTAATGATGTCAAATGCATGTGCCACACTAGCAGTTATGTTATCACTGTCAGTTCTGGATGACACAAAGCAGAGCTAGTTACACCACTCACACATTTAAAACTTTAGCAGAAGGACTATCTCCTTTTGGTCTGAAAATCATTTTAAATTTGACAGTAATATCACAAAATCTCGTATTAGCAGTACAATGCCATATTTTTTGAGCAATATTTTCATAGAATCAAGTCCATGGCTGGACTTGATGATCCGATGGGTCTCTTCCAACCTGGTTGTTCTATGATTCTAATTTTTACTTCAGTCTAATATCTTTCTGAATCAAAATGAAAGTAGTTCTCATCTGGTTCTATGAATTCAACTTTTGTTTGCCAATGAAGATATTAATTTAATTAAATCATGTCCAGAAGTAGCCTATTGCCTTTGAGAACTCGCAATAGTAATTCAGAGAGATGGCCTAGAAGCTTGTTTCATGGATTACTACAAGAAAAGACTTTTCTTTTTCAGATTTTTCCCCTATTTTTCCCCCAACTTTTTGCTCTGCCTCTAGCACACTGAGGAACCAGTTTAATAGTTACTGATGCAGATTATTTCAGTGCTTGCTGTTTGGAGTGCAGGCTGTGTCAGGGAAGGATGACTGATTGTTCCTTATGGTACAGAATGATTTTGAATTTCAGTACTCTCTGCAATTTTCTCCCTCCCAACTGACATTAGAAAATGAGGAAAAGATTTAGTTTATTCTATAAAGGCAAAAATCCATGCAAAATATATGGTTCATTTTGTAGTAAATGTGGGTAAAGGAGTTTGATAAACCTGTAGATACAGAAGGTAAATGCCACTGAATTGAGCATTGCCTTAAACTAATTAATTTTTGAAGCTTTACATTAGTATGTATTATCAAACATGTACCAAAGAGGAATTACTTCATTTTGTTAGTCTATTTAGCATGATCATAAGGGCACAGCAATTATAAGCCTCCTAAGAAGACTAATCAGAGGTTCACCATTTTACAAAACTAGTAAGGACAAAGCACCAGCAGCAGATGGTTCTATTTGTTTAGGAAAATTATTTCAACTTCCCTGTATAATTACATTTTTCAGACTAATATATATTGGATTGCTGACTATTTTGAACTTCAGTGGAGTGTTTTCACCGAGTTGAACATGATTATTCTATACAATTTAATTACCGAGTTTTAAATACAATCTGAGGGGAATATTATTTCATTATCATTCAAATGTCCCCAATAAAAGCACAAACACACTCAAAGTCTGCAGCCTGCCCACACCAATGAATGACTGATTGATTTTAGAAGTTTTATTCTGGATGTTACCAAATTATCTGAGAATTTGAACAAACGGCAGTAAGTCTTGTCCAATAAGGGCTAAAGTCCTAACCCTAGCTCAGCATCCTCCATCAAGTCTTTCAAGAATGTCAGAGGAGAAGTTGAGGTCCTATGTTCTCTATGTTTGGTTGCTTGGTTCTATGTTCTACATGTCTGGATGCATCAATTTAAGGCACGGGTAGACCAGGTGCTGAGGGACATGGTTTAGTGTTTGATAGGAATGGTTGGACTCGATGATCCGATGGGTCTCTTCCAACCTGGTGATTCTATGATTCTATGATTTTAATTGTTTACTGGGGGTCAGCAATAGTGATAAAATGAGGCAATAATTTTAAAGGTATATATTTTAACTGTGAAGTGCCTGCACCTTCACCTGCATAACTATTAAAGAGGCATAGGAGAAATTACCATTACACTTAGAGTTCACCGGTTATTTGTTAAAGTTGATTTAGAATTCACTCAAGCCAGATATGCTTCTAGCCACACTTAGGAGCAATTGTATTCAGAAAAAAAGTCTAATTTTTTCATATTGTTGCTAGGAATCCTTCATTCTCTCCTAATAGAATTAGTTTTTATGCTTATTAGGATCAAAGCCATCCTTTTTCTCACCTTGTTATGTTGGATAAAACTGTGCTTTAAAAACTTTCAGTTGCCCATTTTTTTACTGTTTCTGATAGCATGAATGCAACAGCTAGTAGATTATGGTCTAATTAAAGTGTCGTGGAAGTGTCACAACTTATACTTTAGTCACAGGTTATTAGGTTCAAAGAGGTGGCTGAGACAGTACTTCAGTACAATTTTTTCTGGATTTGTGTGGAGCAGCTGATGGCCTCTATGTGACAATACTGATGCCCTTTCATGTGATCCTCCTCCCACATTCACATCATACATAATTAATTGTCAGCACCATAAAAGTCATTCTTACCCCTTTCATCAACGTTTTCTTTTGTGGATGGTGACACTAAGACTTTCTTACCAGAGCAGCACTGCCTCTTTATACACGGCTGATGAAGAGTGTCCCTGGAGAATAATTTCTTTCTCACATCCTTCTTTGCTTTGTGGAATTTCATTTTTTCCCCCCTGAATGTTCCATGTGGAGAGAACTTTCTCACCTACTATTAAAACTCAAAAAATTAAGGAAGAAATTGATTGCTGAGATGTTATCTCCATGTTTTCTTTAGAAACAGAGGAAAAAAAAAAGCAAAGTTAAAAAATTACCTGAAGTTATTGAAAGCAAAAAAAAATGTGGTGGGACAGTGCTATTTATTGCTTCAGAAATTCTGTGCAGATGCAAAATGTAACACTTAAAGAAATATTTAGGGAATAATGAAAATATAAATTTATTCTAAAATGTTGGGGAATATTCTACATGAAGCATACCACTGAGGTGTCCATCTTCAGTTTGTCAGTTAGGCTCCTCCTATTGCTCATGTTAAGAGATAAACAGCCTCAGAAAACAATTTCATAGAATCATAGAACAACCAGGTTGGAAGAGACCCATCGGATCATCGAGTCCAACCATTCCTATCAAACACTAAACCAGGTCCCTCAGGACCTCATCTACCCATCCCTTAAACGCCTGAGGGAAGGTGAATCAACCACCTCCCTGGGCAGCCTATTCCAATGCCCAATCACCCTTTGTGTGAAAAACTTCCTCCTAATCTCTAGCCTAAATCTCCCTTGGAAGAGCTTGAGGCCATTCCCTCTTGTCCAGTCCCCTGTCCCTTGGGAGAAGAGCCCAGCTCCCTCCTCTCTACAACCTCCTTTCAGGTAGTTGGAGAGAGTAATGAGGTCTCCTCTCAGCCTCCTCTTCTCCAGGATAAACACCCCCAGCTCTCTCAGATGCTCCTCATAGGGCCTGTTCTCCAGATCCTTCACCAGCTTTGTGGCTCAATATTCTACGTGAAGAATACCACTGAGGTGTCCATCCTCAGTTTGTCAGTTAGACTCCTCCTATTGCTCATGTAAAGAGATAAACAGCCTCAGAAAACAATTTACCCACTTATCGCAAATATTTAGCTTAGGCTGAGAACAACTACAGTCAGGACATGCCTCTTGCCATCTCTGCTCATTATCTGAAGAGATTTAAATTCTCAATTATTTATTCTGACTGTTATACAGTTTGAGACAGACAAAAGGAATCTCATCCACTTAGGGCTGATATCATCCAGTTACCAAGAAATAATCTTCAGCTGAATTCTTGGCAGAAACAAGTTTGATGCAATTAAAATCTTGTCAATTAAAGAAATGCGGTGCATTAAGTTACAGAAAAAGTTTCGGGGCTGAAGCAGTGAAAAGAGGAAAAACAGGGTAGGATTTATATTAAATAAACCTATCGGTATCCAGTGGGGAAGAAAAAAAAACCTGAAAGTATATTTCAGGAAAACATTTGATGATTTTAAATTCACATTCAAAATTTTAATATATTTAGTTCTGTTATCTTTAAACCCTGTTTGATCTCCAGCTGTCTAAAAATCAAAAGCTTCCAATGGTTTTAAATGCACTGAGTGGATTCTCAGTCTCCAAAAGAATTAATATTTGATCCCAGCACTTGGAAAAGAATAAGTTCTAATAAATAAGAAGTTTTGATAAGGCACTCAGTCATTCACTCTGAATCACAGCTGATTATAAGAGCTGAAAGAGAGATGAGGTATGAAATTATTTAAGAAGGTTATTTTGCCACATAAATACAACAGATAGTGTGTGCCAAAATTAGTACTAAAAAAAAAGTTTCTAAAATTCATTGAAACTCATGAATAACAACTGTTAGGCCCTATGTTAAGTCAGCTCAGGTTCTACTTAATTGGTCTTCCATAAACTGAACTTTAAAACTAATAATATCATCCATGTAGATTAAATCATTTCACATATTTTTCCATATACCAATTAAAATCTGTATGTTTTATTCATCACTGGAACAGTCTTTTTGTCGTTACTGACTTTTTCTTCTAATAGTATAGAAACATATCATACAAGTCTCTATTTAACTGAGATATCACATTCTAGAGACTGAACTGTATATTAAAGTCATATTTAATAAAACTAGATTTTTGTTTCTTATCTGACTGCACTAAAAAAGAATAGTTATGGAATTAAGACACATCAGTTGAATAACATCTGAAGTCCACACTAAGCTTAAAGTTTCTGGGACTACAGAGTTTGTCTAAGCTGCTTATATCTCTTTAGATCTTTCATAAATACAAAAAAAGTGTAAAAAAATCCCTTTACTGTTTCTTCTTTCAGCTTTAGTCTTCAAAGCCATATAAGCTAAACACATCCATTTAAACTATTTTAATAAGGTAAGAAAAGTTATATGAGAAAAATGAACACAAAATTAATTAGGGGAAGGGTTGCCTGGGGGAGAGGCTCCATTCAAGTAGCAGATTGGTTATGTGGGCTGCCATGTAAGACATGCCTGAATAAGAACCTCACTCTTATAGAATCATAGAATCACCAGGTTGGAAGAGACCCACCTTATCATCGAGTCCAACCATTCCCATTCATCTCTAAACCATGTCCCTCAGCACCTTGTCCACCCACACCTTAAACACTTCCAGGGAAGGTGAGTCAACCACCTCCCTGGGCAGCCTCTGACAGTGCCCAATGACCCTTTCTGTGAAGAATTTTTTCTTTATGTGGAGCCTGAACCTCCCCTGGTGGAGCTTGAGGCCATTCCCTCGTCCTGTCCCCTGCCACTTGGGAGAAGTGCCCAGCTCCCTCCTTTCCACAACCTCCTTTCAGGTAGTTGTAGAGAGCAATGAAGTCACCCCTCAGCCTCCTCTTCTCCAGGCTAAACACCCCCAGTTCCTTCAGTCAATGCTCGTAAGACTTGGTCTTCAGCGCCCTCACCAGCTTTGTGGCTCTGCTCTGGATGCTCCAGAGTCTCAGCATACTTCTTGTATCATTATATATTCATTATAACATGTGGCTTTTGATTCAATTGTCTCTTCTAAACCGGTCAACATATTCATCAAAGCTTTTTTTTCCCCTTCAGTCACATAAATGGTACTTAAATCATTATATTTTATGAGTTTCCATCTTTCTTCATTACTTCTAAGATCAGCAAAATTTCATCTTGATCTAAAGATTGATCATATGCTAAGCTTCTGCCTCATTTGAGGCTCCTCATCTTCCTTCTTCTTTAGGGGAGTGTGATTATCTTTCAACAGCCACTGGAAAAGGAGCATTTCTCAACCTTGGTGTCCAGTGCTGTCTCCACCAGGTTTGTGGTTGGCAAAGATGGATTAGCAAAGATAAAATCCACCCTGACCAGATAAAAATGTGCTGCTGGTTGTTAGGCTCCATAATAACAGGCTGCCCAGAGAGGTAGGTGATTGAGTCACCTTCCCTGGAAGGGTTTAAGGGATGAGTGGACAAGGTCCTGAGGGACATGGTTTAGAGATTGATAGGAATGGTTGGGCTCAATGATCCAGTGGGTCTCTTCCAACCTGCTGATTCTATGATTCTATGAAATTCTAGCATTCATCATGTGCAGATGTTTGACAAAATGTAACTAATCTCTCAACTATGGAGCCTTGAACACTTGGAAACTGATAACTTGGTATATTATATAGGAATATTCTGTTTTGTGGAGGACAGGGAGATATACAACATAAAGGCAGAAATTCTTCCCATATACATACAGAAGATGCAAAAGGTCCTTAGAGATAGGAGAATAATAGCATTCAATTAAAGTGGAAAAGGTACTTGCAGAGAATATGGGTTTGGGTT
This sequence comes from Coccyzus lansbergi, assembly GCA_033558105.1. Classification (NCBI taxonomy): domain Eukaryota; kingdom Metazoa; phylum Chordata; class Aves; order Cuculiformes; family Coccyzidae; genus Coccyzus; species Coccyzus lansbergi. The sequence continues at coordinate 1,704,059 of JAUMJK010000508.1, forward strand.
TGTTGTTTGGGTTTTTTTAATTGAAGAAGTTAATTTGGAAGAGCCAAACTTTTCACTGAAGACTGTGCATGGTCAGAAATCTGAAGAATTCTCTATGGACCAGGGATCTTCCGAGCCCCAGTGTAAACAAAGACATTCTTCACAGTAGTGTGCAGCACATCCATATTTATGATTTGTTAATTTGTAATTAGTTTCCAAAATAATCTTACGCGTATTGTCAAATACATCTGATTTACTGCGTGCGCCAGCCAAACAGTCAGCTGCGTAATGCGGTTTGTCTACAATGTTCATGCATAAACAGTCACTGCCGGTAATTTTGGATTAATTTTGAAGAACAGGCTGCGAAAATCAGTTATTATGCAGATGAATGGTATTTTAGTCATTCCGTTTCACAAGTGTGCCTACCTATTCCAAATAATAGCAGTCAGGTAATGACATATCTAATATTAACCTCCAGTACACAGGGCATGCAAAAAGCTGTGTTGCTGGGGGACAAAGCAGTCATGTAGAGTTCTTGAGTACCAATAAACTTTACATCATTTCCCCAAAGATACAGATTCGAGCTGTTTAGGATAAACAAACGGCTTGGAACTACGTGACGTAAATCAGAGCTGGGTAAGTGGCTAATAAAAGCAGAACCTAGTTTAATTTTTACCCTAAAAATGTTTTGAATATAGAATCATAGAGTCATAGAACAACCAGGTTGGAAGAGACCCATCGGATCATCGAGTCCAACCATTCCTGTCAATATGAATTCCTATGAATATGAAGAGAGTATTTCATGTTTTTTAAAATCTGACAATTTCAGCTTTTATTATTGATGTTGATTACACTGTTTGAACACAAAATGTACTGGCCCATCAAAATTCTAAGGTTTATAATAAAGGGTTTGGTTTTTCTTCCCTTTCCCTGGAGGGGTTTAAGGGATGGGTGAATGAGGCACTGAGGGACATGGTTTAGTGTTTGATAGGAATGGTTGGATCGATGATCCGGTGGGTCTCTTCCAACCTGGTTGTTCTATGATTCTACTGTAATTTTTTTTCTTAATCTACACCAAGGAAATTGATCAGATATAATGAATTTATTATTAGTTTTTGACTTGACATTTCACACTTGGCTCTGAAGTTTATCAGAAACGTTTTAAAAGGACATGAGAAAAATAACACGAGGTGAACTTTGGAGGGATTGTATTGCTGTAAAAAATATCTGAAATTGCTACCTACATCATGGTTGCTACCTACATCGTGATTGGACTCGATGATCCAATGGGTCTCTTCCAACTTGGTTGTTCTATGATTCTATGATTTTATGGAAACCTACACATACTTACACGAAAAAAAAAAATTGGAAATGTTTGCTACTGTAAGAGACTGTAAAACTTGGCAAATGTTAAGCCACTTAAAATTTAACAAGATGTTTGCTCATCGAAGTTGTAATGAAGCATCTGTAGGTTTTTAGATGCATTTCTAACAATGAACAAGTTCTGCCCTAAACTTAGAGAAACTGCTATGATTTCTAAATTTTCACATTTTACTGGAGACCTAAAGAGCTATTATTAGGCTGTGGAGACAACTTTTATTTTGCAAATAAATAAGGTGAATTAATGAATATTGACATTTCCAAACAATAGGCTTAGACATATGACTAATGGCCACTTCATAGTCAAATCCCTTTTACAGTTTCAAGAAGATTTTACCTGTCTCAAGACTAGCCCAGTTTTTCTTATAGTGGCAACAAGAGAAGAGAACATAAGTATTTAGATATAAAAAATAAGCAAAGAACAGGACAAGTAGTCACAGGGGAAAAGGGAAAGGTTTTGGTCAAGAGAAAGTAACATTTTATCATAACAAACCCATGAGCAGAAGCTATACTTATTTATTCATCAAGAAAATGAACTTTTGCTATACTGACAACAGCATTAATTACAGTAATTATTACATTGCTATACATATAAGCACAGCCAGCACTTATCACAAAGGTCACGGAAGCCCTAGAAAGGGAAAAGGTTCTCTGAAGTATAACTAGATACAACTTGAGCTGTGACAACTGGACCTCTGGATATTTAGAAGACTCTAAAGCTGATCATCTTAAAACACGTTCATCATAAATGCCTTCCCTGGAGGTGTTTAAGGTGCAGGCGGATGAGCTACTGAGGGGCATGGTTTAGAGATTGGTGGGAATGGTTGGACTCTATGATCCAGTGGGTCTCTTCCAACCTGGTGATTCTATGATTCTACAATCTTGCTGAATTCAAAGGCGCAGGTCTTTACAAAGCCTTTAACTTTGAAAACCTGGCACAATGAGACAATTTATACATTTGAAGCAAGGGCTGCAGGAAAAAAAAAAAAAAAACCACAAAGAAAATATTAGTAGAATCTACCACCAGGTTTGAATTCACACATTTCTTTTATATATTTGCCCTTCAAATTACAGGGCAGCTGATTACATCTAATTGCAAACTGATAAAGCAAAAGGGGGAAAATGTTTCAACATCAGTATGACTGCAAAGTCAATTTTATTGATTTTAAGTTTAAAAACTCCTCAAACAGACCTTAAGTAATGCACCTTTTGTACCTAATTAGCATGATCTATACCTTTTTTTCAAGCAATGTCTTATGTTTGATGTACCAAAACCAGGCAAATACATATTCATCATCTAAATTCGGGCTTCTTCTGTAAGTAGCTCTCATAGAAACTAGAAACAAGCTAGAAAAAGGAACTAGATATTCCTAAGTCTTAGACACCTGAAGCCAGGTCACATTAAATTATGTTATTTTTTTTTATTTAAGTGCTTATGTTTTCTTGAAGAATTGAAGACTGGCTACAATCATAGAATCATAGAACAACCAGGTTGGAAGAGACCCATCAGATCATCGACCATAACAATGTTTAAGACATAGAATAAAGACATAACCACAACAAAGTCTGAAACAGGAGAGGAGTTTCCCTAGGTCATGTGATGCAGTTTCCAGACCCATTCATTCATCACCTAACCCCAAGCATAAATGTATCAACATCTATTTTAATATATGCAGCTTGGTTCCTCCTCTCTTGGTACTTGGAAACTACCCTAAAATAATTCCCATGAGGATTAGAGTCAATCTTCTAGTTTATAGGCTATACCAGGCTACATCTGTATAAACTATTTGCAACCAGAGCGTGACCATTTGTGCGAGAATAATGCAAGTTTATAATTCTACTGACTTATAAATAAAGGCTGCAGTTGGCAATGAATCATAAAATCATAGAATCATAGAACAACCAGGTTGGAAGAGACCCATCAGATCATCGAGTCCAACCATTCCTATCTAACACTAAACCATGTCCCTCAGGACCTCAACATCCTTCTTGTGGTGAGGGGCCCGCAACTGAACACAGGATTCAAGGAGCAGCCTCACCAGTGCTGAGTACAGAGGGAGAAGAACCTCCCTGGACCTGCTGGTCACACCATTTCTGATACAAGCCAGGATGCCATTGGCCTTCTTGGCCACCTGGGCACACTGCTGGCTCATGTTCAGTCAACTTTCAGCCAACACCCCCAGGTCCCTCTCCTCCTGGCAGTTTTCCAGCCAGACTTCTCCCAGTCTGTAGCTCTACATTTCCTATAAAGCCTGTGGAGACATTACATCTCATCTTTAACTCCTCATATTATTGCAAACTTCCAGAATAATTTCTAGCAAGCACTGTCTGCCTGACATTATGATTTTAATGCATATGAGAGCTTTTCTTCACTTTCTTGTAAATATCATCCCTTTTTTTCTCTTGAGTAAAGTATATGTAAAAATGTTATAAATTTCTGGTTTGATATTTAGGACATTTCTACTCCTTAATTCTTTTCCCCTGGAGAACAGATGCAATGATATGAGAATATTATGGAATCCTAATTGGTTTTTTTTACAAAAGCAAAAAACACAAACCAAAGCAAAAACCTTCAAGCATGTCACAATTTGCCATATTTATCATTTTCTTCATGTCAACAACAATACTTAGTACTGAATTGATCATTCTAGTTTGTCTTAAATTCTCATTGTCAAAACAGAAACACCACAAAACTTTCGTTAGATTATGCATCGTAATTCTCCCTCAAATTTTTGTTTGTTTTTTAACCTGGGTCACAAATCTGGCATGTGATGACAATCCCTTCTTTCTATGCCAGATGAAGACTGCTCAGGCAGCCTTCTCTCTTTCCCTTTTACTGAGATATTTGAAGTTTATAAGTATTATAAGTTTATGAAGTTTATAAGTTTATAACTTCTGAAGTTTACAAGTATTATTTCCGTGGTTTTAATTTAAAATGGTTGGACTCGATGATCCGATGGGTCTCTTCCAACCTGGTTGTTCTATGATTCTATGCTTATCATCTCCAAATCATAATTCACATAACTGGTTTTAATGTGTCACTGGGCTGGAAATTCAGAGCTATCAAATCCTACTCCGAAAGGCTCCTGCTTTGCTAAGATTTTTATTTACTCTACATGTTCCCCCCCCATTTCAGCACTTTACATTTATTTAAACAAAACCAAAGTCTGCGAGAACTACGGAGTTTACATTTTCAGTAATTCCCTGTTATATGCTGTTAAACACAATGCATATTCACAAAAGTTCGAATTGATAAAATTTAAGATAGAAGATCAGGAACTTCATACCTCTGGGACTAAGCCCATAATAGCTACTCTGGGGTTCCATTTGAGTCTCTTCTGACACATAATCGAGCTGTCTGTGCTATAACATAATAATGTCTGTGTTATAACATAATCAAACTGTCTGTGCAGAGCTACAGACTGGGAGAAGTCTGGCTGGAAAACTGCCAGGAGGAGAGGGACCTGGGGGTGTTGGTCGACAGCCAACTGAACATGAGCCAACAGTGTGCCCAGGTGGCCAAGAAGGCCAATGGCATCCTGGCTTGGATCAGAAACAATGTGACCAGCAGGTCCAGGGAGGTTATTCTCCCTCTGTACTCAGCACTGGTGAGGCTGCTCCTTGAATCCTGTGTTCAGTTGTGGGCCCCTCAGCAGAAGAAGAATGTTGAGGCTCTGGAGCGAGTCCAGAGAAGAGCAACGAAGCTGGTGAAGGAGCTGGAAAACAGGCCTTATGAGGAGTGTCTGAGAGAGCTGGGGGTGTTTAGCCTAGACAAGAGGAGGCTGAGAGGAGACCTCATTACTCTCTACAACTACCTGAAAGGAGGTGGTAGAGAGGAGGGAGCTGGTCTCTTCTCCCAAGTGACAGGGGACAGGACAAGAGGGAATGGCCTCAAGCTCCACCAGGGGAGATTTAGGCTAGAGATTAGGAGGAAGTTTTTCACAGAAAGGGTCATTGGGCACTGGAATATGCTCTCCAGGGAGGTGGTTGATTCCCCTTCCCTGGAGGGGTTTAAGGGACAGGTCGATGAGTTGCTGATGGACATGGGTTAGTGTTTGATAGGAATGGTTGGAGTTGATGATCCGATGGGTCTCTTCCAACCTGGTTGTTCTATGATTCTATAAACACAATGACTGCTGAAACATGATTAGTATTTACCCTTTAAATAAGGTGGGGTTTTTTATTCAAAGTATTACACAGACATGTGCAAAAAAAGAAAAAAAACAACAACCTATTATTCCTCCAAAACTGGCACTTCTATTTATTTTAATATTGTCCTTTCACACAGGAGATAAGGGATTAAGGATTGCTGGAGGAAGCTATGTGAAGATTGGCAGTCAGGAACTCTTGATTCCTCAGCCAGTGTTCAAATTACTGCAACACAAACTGCAGATTCAGTTTAAGCTACTAAGCAAGTCCTAGAAGTTTGTTGTTCAGGATTATCATCCTGGAACAGACCTGAACCAAGCCCTTTGAGCCATGTGCTGCCCAAGAAATTCATTCAGTTACCTCGGGAGATTAAAAAGTTAAAATTAAGGCCAAGAAAGAAAAAGCAAAGTATGATGTCATATGAAGGTTACTTAATCAATATTGTTGTTCACCAGCCAGGAAATAATGGGCATTGCTGGATAAGAAACTTAATTTTCTTTGTCTTATTAAAGCATTTAGAACGATTTTTTCATAAAGCAGAAATTGCCCGTGAAACAGTCATGCCTGGAAATTCCAAGATTACTGAAAAGATTGTCTTGAAATGATCCAAAAATATTTTTTCTCTTCTGTGGAAATATTTTTCTACAAATGCAAATACATGTCAACTTTCCATAGATTACTTTTGGGTAGAATATCGAACCGTAACATTAAAAAAACTTAACACCTGAGAAATGTGATTTAAAAATGCTGCAGCACTGCCATGTACTCCATTTCTGTCTGCAGACTACAGAAGAGACTATTTCGTCTTTTCTGAAAAAATCCTCATGGGAAACAGAAATATTTCAATTGTTTTGACCAAAGGGTTTCAACTTCCCCAGTCTATAAAGTGCAGCTTTCACGGAATTGAAAGAAACACACGTCATTGCATTATTTATGTTTATTATTTATTATTAATGGTTGGAGTTGATGATCCGATGGGTCTCTTCCAACCTGGTTGTTCTATGATTCTATGATTTGTTTGCAGTCTTCCTACCACAGGAAAAAAAAAAATGTTCAATTTCACAGAATCACAGAATCACACACAGAACCACCAGGTTGGAAAACACCCACAGGATCATCAAGTCCAACCATTCCTATCAAACACTAAACCATGTCCCTCAGCACCTCATCCACCCATCTTTTAAACACCTCCAGGGAAAGTGACTCAATCCCCTCCCTGGGCAGCCTCTTCCAGTGCCCAATGACACTTTCTGTGAAAATCTTTTTTCTGATGTCCAACCTGAACCTTCAGAACTGAATTTCGTAACCTTCAGAACTGAAGTATCTACATAGTTAACAAAGAAAATGCTACTGCCAGTCTTCCGCTAGTTAATCACACGAGGATTCTGCTTTTATGGATGATTTGGTGCTTTCAACAAAAGAGAAATATGCACAAGAGGTAGCCTCCTGCTTTCCTTTGCTGTGTGCACAGTGTCAGTCAGCTTTGCTCATTGACTTTGACAACACTGGTTCATAATCACTGGCACAGCAGATTATTTTATTTTTTTTAGCTGCCGTGCCCCATGTTGTAGAGCTAATGGCAAACAGCTGAAGATTTGCTTTTAGCATGTCTGGTTAGCAATTCATTGGCCCAACCTCTCAGCTGTTCACGCATTTTAAAATAAGGAAATAGCTCTGAGCAATCATTTTTGTGAGATAAGCATCAGATGCTTGGACCAGCATCGCTCAGCCCTGTAGGAACACTGATTCGGTGCTGCTCGGGATTATACTGTGCTATACATTTTAACACCATGAAGGGCAGAAAGATAACACACATAACTGGCTTGAAGGCTTGATGTGAAAAGCGTTAATTTGCTGAAGCATTACAACCATAGAGAGAAATGGTGACACGCACACAGTGCACATTAACATTTGTTTGAAGTCAGATGCCCTTTTAATTCCAGACACGCTATTTAGGCTCTCAAAACTACACCAGCTTTTGCTCTCCCCTTCATGGCTTCATCATCAAGAGAGGTAGTGAAAGAGGATGCTTCCAGACTGACAGAGTTTGTCTGGAGATTTCACAGAATCACAGAGTCACAGAATAGCCAAGTTGGAAGAGACCGACCAGATCATCGAGTCCAACCATTCCCACCAATCACTAAACCATGTCCCTCAACATCTCACCCACCCGCACCTTAAACACCTCCAGGGAAGATGACACAATCAACATCCTGGGCAGCCTGTTTCGATGTTGTTGTCACCAGTACTCATGGTTAAGAGAGGCAGAGAGAGGTCTGCTGCTTCCCTCATACTGACGTATAGGCTGAGATGTTCAATGGGACAAACAAAGCAGACAATAAAAAGATCTGGAGCCCACACCACATAGAATCATAGAACCATAGAACAACCAGGTTGGAAGAGACTCATCGGATCATCGAATCCAACCATTCCTATCAAACACTAAACCATGTCCCTCAGGACCTCATCTACTCATCCCTTAAACCCCTCCAGGGAAGGTGACTCAACCATCTCCCTGGGCAGCCTATTCCAATGCCCAATGACCCTTTCTGTGAAAAACTTTCTCCTAATCTCTAGCCTAAATCTCCCCTGGTGGAGCTTGAGGCCATTCCCTCTCATCCTGTCCCATATCACTTGGGAGAAGAGCCCAACTCCCTCCTGTCTACAACCTCCTTTCAGGTAGTTGTAAAGAGTAATGAGGAACAGTCTGGAAGTTAATCTGGACAGATAAATAATGTGAAACTCTCCCCAAGAAGTCACAGCACTTTCACAGGGCCAAAGGCTTTCACTGACTGACAAAGATCACTCACTGATCTTGCTTTTTTTCTGCTCACATCTTTGAATCTTCATGGCTTCAAAAGTCAGACAGATCATGCCTTAATGCTGATTTTCTAAGAATCATTTTTGGCCTCAAGCTCGCCGAGATCTACTGCAGCAAAAATTTCCCCAACAACTGGCAGAAATTGTATAACCCAGGCATTATCATACTATGCTGGGATAGTTTTCAGGTTGGGTAACATCTACATCCTTCAGCTAACGTGGACTTTCCTTTAACATGTAAGAGTGAAGAGTTGCAATCATTTGTGATTAGATTCTAGCCTCCAGATTTGTTTATTTTGGCATAAATGTCAGAAGCACTTAGCCTTGCACTGTGACATCTGTTTCATGGTTTCAAAAGTTTCCAGCACAGTCGGCAGTGCAGCAGTTTGCTGCCCACTGGATTTCTCTTGTCATTCCATCAGAGATGGAAGATGGAGAATTGCATAAACTGTCAAACGTGTTCTCATCCCTATTTGACCATATTCACTCCGGAGTGGCAAAACAGCAACAGGGTTTTAGGGCTGTATACTGATTTCAAGCATTCAGGGAAATATTTGAAATTTTTATTTGATTAAGGGTTTCTTGAATCTCCTCCCTGTGCAACTGAACACTATCTGCTGCCAATTTTCAGCTCATAACATTAAGACCAGCGTCATTGAAGTTTTTTTTTTTTAATTAGCATAGATGTGAGACCTTTCACTAAGTCCCCACTCTACACTCATGAATTTATCACATTGTGGAATTAATGTAATCGGATTTGTTAAGAAAAAATTGACATAGTCATTGGACTGGTAATAAAGACGTGCCTGATGAAACTATAAAAGGTCTGGTTTACGTATGAATTGTCATTTAAGCAACATGCATTACAAATCCAGCTATAACCCCTCCCTTCTGCTTACTTATGCTTCGACCTTTTCTATCCAGAGTAAAGAAACTGTGTAAAAGTATATACACAACAAAGCATAGACTCATAGAATCATAGAACGGCCAGGTTGGAAGAGACCCATCAGATAATCTAGTCCAACCATTCCTATCAAACACTAAACCATGTCCCTCAGGACCTCATCTACCCGTCCCTTAAACACCTCCAGGGAAGGTGCATCATGCATTGGCCAACACACACAGTAGATATTTATGGCTAATGAGCTACTGGGCTAAACGTTGATGTACTCCTCATGCTGATTAGATGCTAGATGAGGATTTGCTGGCCAGAGAGCTGTCAATCAGGAGGGGAAGGATCACCTTCTGCTGCTCTCTGAGGGAGACTAGGTCTTGATATTGCAGGACTGCAGTGTCTGCAGCTTCTCTTCCTTTACTGTTGCTTTTTTACTAAAAGTTTTAGACTTTTTATGTATCAGAACAGTTTTTGTCATAGCCTGAAGCTGCTAATTATTATTGTCTCAACAGTTACACTTGTATTGCTTTTTCTGTTTCTTGTCTTGTATGACTTCTGTTCAAGTGCTTTCCTATACCTTAACAATGCTTTTCTTACTAAGATTCTTACTAAGATTCTTACTAAGATCTTACTAATAGTGTTTGTCGACAGCCGACTGAACATGAACCAGCAGTGTGCCCGAGTGGCCAAGAAGGCCAATGGCATCCTGGCTTTTATCAGAAATGGTATGACCAGCAGGTCCAGGGAGGTGATTCTCCCTCTGTATTCGGCACTGTTGAGGCCACTTCTTGAATCCTGTGTTCAGTTGTGGGCCCCTCACCACAAGAAGGATGTTGAGGCTCTGGAGTGAGTCCAGAGAAGAGCAATGAAGCTGGTGAAGGGGTTGGAGAACAGGCCTTACGAGGAAGGGCTGAGAGAGCTGGGGGTGTTTATCCTGGAGAAGAGGAGGCTGAGAGGAGACCTCATTACTCTCTCCAACTACCTGAAAGGAGGTTGTGGAAAGGAGGGATCTGGGCTCTTCCCCCAAGTGACAGGGGACAGGACAAGAGGGAATGGCCTCAAACTCCACCAGGGGAGCTTCAGGCTCGACATAAGGAAAAAATTCTTCTCAGAAAGGGTCATTGGGCATTGGAACAGGCTGCCCAGGGAGGTGGTTGACTCACCTTCCCTTGGCATTTAGAATAGAATCATAGAATAGAATCTATTCTATTATCTGCACATTTAAAAGCTGTGCAGATGTTCTTAGAGACATGGTTTAGTGGTGGACTTTGCAGTTTTGAGTTTGCAGTTGGACACAATACTCTTAAAGGTATCCTACAACCGAAATGATTCTGTGACTCTATGCTCTCAGCTCTCCACAAGAAAAAGCAGTTTATCTTTCCTCTTAAGCATCAAGTCTGTAAAAGAAATTTGCACCGAAGACAAAAACAATTTTGCAAGGGAAAAATATTTTCAGGGAAGTGCAGAGAGAAAAAAGGAACCGATCAAACTTATGATCTTGAAAGGCAATATTAATGACATAGTGGCAGTGATCCTCTGCTCTATTTTCTTTATAAGACACTGTGAGAAGATTGGATACAAAGAAGTCCCTTTCAAGTGCTTTCTTTGTAAACTTGTTATAAGCAATTAGTGAAGTCCCACAATCGTGTGATCTGACTTATTTTGTTCTTTCTTTGGTGAATTCAATGGTGGCTGAATGTTTCTTTCTCTGTGATCTTCAGCTCAGTTGTCTACACATCCATTTCCATTGGGTATAATTCGCTGCTGCCTCCCACCAGCTCTGTTCTGACACAGCTCCAAAGAGACTGTTGTTAAGGGAGAGCTAGAAAGAAATCAGGACTTGCCACCTGACTTGTTCCCAAACTGAACTAGTGAAACACAAGGGGAACCCGAGGAGACTAAATTTTGTCAAAGATGATTTTTATAAACTAATCAAAGAAAATATATTTATTTTTTAACTTTAGCAAGGAATATTGTTAATGAAACAGAGGCTAGAAAACCCAGACTTTAGGATTAAATTCTTAAATGTGTACAGAAGTATTTTTAGAGTTTAGATTTTTTTTTCCTCTGGGAATAATAGTCTGAGTGAAAACAAAGCATTAATTCTGGTTTCTGATTCAGCAAAAGTTCTAACAAGGAACCCTTACTTTAAAAAAAAAAACAAAACAAACTTTACATGTCATAACTGTTTGCCAGCTTTGAGAGAGATATAACCTCTCTCAGCTGACTTGATTTTAATTAAGTTAATTAAGTGTTTGTTGCAGAACACCCTCCCTTTCTCAAAGAAACCAAGAGAAGTAGGTGCAAAAAGTGCAGTTTTATTCCAGATGGTTGATATGGAAAAGAACAACGTATTTCATGCTAAAAGTCTGTTTAAAATAAACTTCATTTACACTGATTGAAGAGACCGTTTAATTGCTGAGTTGTTCATTCAGAGAGGAATACATTGAATATACAGGATATCACAGCCTTGCATGGGGTCGTCACGGTCTTTTTGTTTCTTGTTGTAGCAGTATAGACAATTGGTTCTGTCTATCTTCCCGAAATAAATGAAGAGGCAAAGGACTCATTATCAATAGAGATTAACCAACTTATGGTATGGAAGGAAAGAAATGTCATCCCTTTTTGTTTCACTGTGGACATTGTCTATTTATCACAGAATCATAGAATCATCAGGTCAGAAGAGACCCACGGGATCGTCGAGTCCTACCATCCCCAACAATTTCCTTCTTCCATTTTCAAAATACTAATTTCTATTATCTTGATTTACTTTTCACAACATGGAATCCAACCATCATATATGATCCACTAATTTGGAACCTTAGTCTCTTAAAAGCCATGTTTGGTAAAATTATTCATTCATCCAGAGTTCATATGTATTTTAACTCTCTTAGTTAATTTTTTTTCTTACTTTGATAGATTATAGACTTTGAATATTCTTATTGTGATGAATAGTTAACATTCCATCTCATTTATATAAATCAGCTGGCCTCTTCTCCCAAGGTACAGGGGACAGGACAAGAGGGATTGGCCTCAAGCTCCACCAGGGGAAATTTAGGCTAGAGATTAGGAGGAAGTTTTTCACGGAAAGGGTCATTGGGCACTGGCAGAGGCTGCCCAGGGAGGTGGCTGATTCACCTTCCCTGGAGGTGTTTAAGGGACGGGTTGATGAGGTTCTGAGGGACATGGTTTAGTGTTTGATAGGAATGGTTGGACTTGATGATCCGGTGGGTCTCTTCCAACCTGGTGATTCGATGATTCTATGAATTCAAGGGAAACTTAGACTGTATATGATTAAGCTCAGTGAGTCCATTAGAATTCTGAATATTTAAAAAAGCTCTTGCAAGCAAACAGGTATCAAACGGCACATAAGTTGATTTCTGCATTTTTGGGGTCTTTCTCCAATTTTTCACAGCAATTGAGCATGTAAGTAACATAAAATTAATATTTCTTCTGCAAAATTGATAGTTTGAATTAATTTGCCTCAGCTCCAGCTGAGACCATAACTCCAAGAACTTTATTTTGGGATTTGTATTTGTACTAAAACATGTAAGTAACTTATTTATAGGGACAGAAGATAAACAAGTACAAGACTGAGGATATTCAGTACATTTATTATATTACTGCTACCTTGAATCCAAACAAACTAGGGTTCTTGATTTATGGTTTTTAGAAGAAAAAAATTCAAATCAAAAATATCTAAGCAATTACTAATGACTATATCAGGTTTTTTTTCTTCACTCAGATACAGAAAGAGGCAAATCTCAGGGTGTAAGCAAAGCAATCATTTTCCACAGTAGCAGTGTGGCAGATGAGACTGGGCAGATTCAGAGGATGACCTATAACAGGACTCATCATTCCCCACCTCACAGGGGCAGCTGCAAGCAGAAAATATCTACACTAGCCTTCCCTTCTGCCTCTTGCCCTGTCCCAAGCAAATTAACTCTTTTTTTTTTGACAAGAACCCATGCAAGGGAACACCACTCCAGACAATCTCAGCTGCCTCAAAATTTTACTGATGTCTCATGTTAAATCCCTTGAAATGAGTGTGATTCATCCCTCGACCTTTCCCACTGACCTAACCTAGACCCCCCTGACTCCTCTGTGACTCCACATCCACTGTGCTACAGCTGCATAATTGATTCCCTCTGAACAATTTCTTTTTCCCTTCTTCTGAGAGCAGAAAATCTTAATGCAGATTCACTCACTCCTGGCAAGTCTTGAACTGACTTTACTTGGCATTTTGCAATGTAGCAAAGAAACCCTTCAAATTTGCACACTAACTAACTGACATCTTTCCTTTTCCATCCCTTGTGTGGAAGTTGAAATAATTTATCTTTGGGGAAAAAAACAGGACCTAAAACCCCAAACTATGCATTGCAAACATCTAGAAAGTTTTGGCCTTATATTTTGGAGGGCAAGAAATGGAAGAGAAGAGGTGGAGATCTGCCCCTTAGCTCTTTCTTCTTGTAACTTACTTTGTATTGTGAACTTTCAAGAACACAGAAATAACTTCTATAACCAAAAAAAAATAAAATAAAAAAACAACACTTAAGGACACAGCACTTAGGTGTTTAAGGCACGGGTAGATGAGGTCCTGAGGGACACGGTTTAGTGTTTGATAGGAATGGTTGGACTCGATGATCCGATGGGTCTCTTCCAACCTGGTTGTTCTATGATTCTATGATGTTTTTTCCAGGTGTATTTTCCTCATTTTATCCCACTTTACATAAGTCTCACAAGGAATGGAACGAAAGTTTTAAGTAGATTTTGCTTTGGAAGTCGAGAAGTTTCCTACCCCTTTCTTATGATTTTCCCAAATAATCTTCTTTCAAATAAAATCAGAAAACTCTCATTAACTGCAGAGAAGAGAAGTTACACCTAGAGTCTCAAACAAATGAAAAGTTTACATATGTGAGCATCTTCTTTGTGATTAAATTACGGTAACTGAAAGACTGCAACCTATAAAACATGCTCGCTGTGTTAATTAAGAGCTTAAATATCAAAAGAATATTTTAGCAACTGAATGCGATAACGGAAAACTTTGGTGTGAAATATATTTTCTCTGCCTTACTGCTTATTCTTTTGTAATCATCAGACTCACAGACTAGAAATAAAAACTAAGGCACAAATCCATTATCTCCTACTTAAGAATTTAAGTAAAGATCTATCACAGATGATTAAACAAAGAACAACGAATCTCTTACTAGTCCTCTAAATTTTTGTGCAAGAAAAATTAAAAGTAATATAAAAAAAGTCCTTTTAACATGATATTTTATTTCTTAATTAATACAGGCATAAATGCCTTTCATTACCTAATGAATCAATTTTTTTTTTCTAAACAGAAGTTTACCACTTTTATTCTGTGAAAGTACAACTTCATTGAATCATAAAATGGTTAAGGTTGGAAGGGACTTTAAGCCTATCCGGTTCCAACTGGATGGAAATTTGCCATGGGCAGGGACACCTCCCACTGGACCAGGCTACTCAAGGCCACAACTTAATAGGTAAAGAGTTAGTAGCAACAAAACATTCTCTTAGGATCTTGTCATCTCTGCTAATAAAAGAGGGCAGTCAAGCCTTGATCTATGGCAATTTTCCAGTCCTGTCTAGGCTTTCTCAATGCAGTAAACAAACATCAACTCACTTAGCAACAGAGCACTGACTGACATAATGAAATCATCAGTAGCTCAAATATTTTGTTTGTTTATTGTTCACTATTCAGATTTATCCTCAACATAAGAAGGAGATGGAGCTGTTGGAACTGGTCCAGAGGATGATTGTGAGGATGATCAGAGGGCTGAAGCACCTACCGTACGAGGACAGGCTGAGAGAGTTGAGGTTGTTCAGCCTGGAGAAGAGAAGGATCCGAGGAGACCTTAGAGCAGCTTCCAGTACCTGAAGGGGCTACAGCAAAGCTGTTGACAGCACTAGGGGCAATGGGTATAAACTGGAGAGGGACAGATTTAGACTAGAAATTAGGACAAATTTCTTCAAAATTGTGGTAGTGAGGCCCTGGCCCAGGTTGCCCAGAAAAGCTGTGGCTGCCCCATCCTTGAAGATGTTCAAGGCCAGATTGGATGGGCCTTGGGAACCCTGATCCAGTGGGATCCATAGCAGGGGGGTTTGGATCAGGATGGGCTTTGAGGTCCCTTCCAACCCAAACCGTTCTATGATTCTATGATTTGTTATAGATACTTATAAATTTTCTTGCTCTTATGGGTAGCTTGCAGTGGTCTAGAATACAAAACTGTCACTATCTAATTTCCCTTATTCCAATGTGATTTTGGAGGATTCATTTCAAAACTTTACTGAGAAAATATTTAATATAAATGTGTAAATAATATCAATGGGTAAAGACATACATCCAGATTGTGTGGAAAATGTAAGATCTTTTTAATAAGCTA
This sequence comes from Coccyzus lansbergi, assembly GCA_033558105.1. Classification (NCBI taxonomy): domain Eukaryota; kingdom Metazoa; phylum Chordata; class Aves; order Cuculiformes; family Coccyzidae; genus Coccyzus; species Coccyzus lansbergi. The sequence continues at coordinate 1,719,689 of JAUMJK010000508.1, forward strand.
AACAATTCATTTAATCAAAACCATTTATGAAACTGGAATTCTCTTGCATTTACTCAAAATTAATGTTCTTTTGTTGAGCTAATTTCCTGTAGTTTCTTTAAAGATTTTAGTACCTTTCAAAGCATTGATTGACTTAATTCCTCTTATGCAAATTTTCTGTTTTCCGTTTCATTTTCACTTCCTTGTTTACATTTTGTTATATTGACCAAGCAAGCACAACTCCATTTCTGGCCCATCTGCTTTCAGATCCATGCCAATATTTTGTCCCTTAGTCTGACTAATTGGCTTCCCTAAGAGCCTTTCGAGGTGAATTCAGCTCAGATTTTTTATAGTTGAAAAAAATCAGCCACAGTATTTGCATGCATTTAATAGGAATGTCTGTCCTTCTCATTGATCTGTTCTTTTTCTTCATATTTGTTTTATAAACAGCATACAGAATCACAGAATCACTAGGCTGGAAAAGACTCACAGGATCCTAGAGTCCAACCATTCCTATCAAACACTAAACCATGTCCCTCAGCATCCCTTAAACCCCTCCAGGGAAAGTGAATCAACCACCTCCCTGGGCAGCCTGTTCCACTACCCAATGACCCTTTCCATGATTTTTTTTTTCTGATGTCCAGCCTGAACCTCCTCTGGAGCAACTTGAGGCCATTCCCTCTTGTCCTGTCCCCTGTCACTTGGGAGAAGAGCCCAGATCCCTCCTCTCCACAACCTCCTTTCAGGGAGTTGTAAAGAGCAATGAGGTCTCCTCTCAGCCTCCTCCAGGATAAACACCCCCAGCTCTCTCAGCCCTTCCTCGTAAGGCCTGTTCTCCAGCCCCTTCACCAGCGTCGTTGCTCTTCTCTGGACTCACTCCAGAGCCTCAACATCCTTCTTGTGCTGAGGGCTAAGCAAAAACTAAAACAAATTCCTCCCCTGCTTATCACCTAAACAAGTTTTTGGTCAGTCACACACGTAAACTGGGCATCATTTACAAAGCCTCATGTTAGGTCCCTGTTTTTTCCCCCAATTTTAGAGCCACTTTACAGGTAGAAGGAGGAGAGGAAAACACGTAAAATGAAGCAATATTATCAGGGAGGCAACAGAAAGAGATGGGAGTGGGTAGTGTTGCCAGGAAAAATTAGTTTGAGAAGGGCTATAGGTGTGAGAAATGGGCTGCTGTTTGGTGATATGTTAGGTGCGGTGGCAATAGGGAAAGGATTTAAAGAATATTTTTTTAACAGCTAAAATTCCTTTTTTTCATAGAATCATAGAACAACCAGGTTGGAAGAGGCCCATCGGATCATCCAGTCCAACCATTCCTATCAAACACTAAACCATGTCCCTCAGCACCTCATCTACCCGTCCCTTAAACCCCTCCAGGGAAGGTGAATCAACCACCACCCTGGGCAGCCTATTCCAATGCCGCGTGACCCTCTGTGTGAAAAACTTCCTCCTAATCTCTAGCCCATAGAGGCACTCATGGAAACATGACAGATTTATTCAAAGCTTCCCAACGCAAGCTTAAGCAAAGCAAATGTAAACACCTGCAATGCAACTTTTCTGTGCACATCAACTGTCCTTGCAGAATTATAAACTGCTGGAAGCAGGATCTGAAAGGGGAATGTTTGTCCTCAATAATTCATATGCCCATTATGTGAAGAGACGGCGTAGGCAGACTCATCCATTTACATACACACAGAGAATATTTCATTGTTCATTACGGGTTCTCGTTAGATTGAATTAATCGGACATGGTTAGAATAAATCAGATACTCCCTTTGGAGTGAAAAAGGCCAGTAAGCAAAATTTCTAAACTGCTGCATTACCAGCTGAAGTCAGATGATCATGTAGAGCCTGGTTTTTTGAAATTATCATTTTTCACTCCCAACGACTTCACCTCATTTTTATTTTTAAAATTAAAACCGTGACATAGAAATGAATGCATTTCTCTGTTCTGTGGAAGTATATAAATATATACTCTATATATCCATAGGTCTGGTTACTGTATCTTCATCATTGAATTCTAAATATGCGTTAGAAAGATTTTTTCTTGCTCTCTAAAACGCATTATGTAATTTCTGCTGTTACCAGAGGCCTATTTGTTCAAGTCCCTGATATTTATTTATTTGTGTGCTTTTTTTTTTTTTTGAAAATCTGTGCTTCCAGCGCTTTTCTAGTTTTCCCTGTTACTTTCGTTGTTGTTGTACTTGCCTTTACTTAAGGATTTCAGAGATTCTCAACGACATGGTGTCAAAATGAAAATTAAACTTAGCAGACTTTCATCCCGAGGAGTGGGTGACTAACTTCTCATTCCATAACAGTCTTCGGAGTTTTAATAGGTTTCAGGTAAGTGGTGGGAGGAAGGAGGTCTGACAGGATATTACCCTGTGTTAAGACAGTGAAAGGAGGAAATGTCCTCTCCCTAACTCTGGAGGCGACTTTCAGCCTGTCAAACCTCCGCATCTAATCCCTACAGTAGAGTAGACACTAAGTGCAGCATCGGGTCAGTTGAGTCGCCTTTTCTGCCTAAAGACACCATCCAAAAAATTGCAGCTTATCAAAATAAGCCACTACTGTGAAGGTGGTATTGATCCCTTTCAGGCCATCAAAATTACATGACTGGAAGGAGAGAGAAAAACTCTCTTTTGTATTTTTCAAACATGGGCAAGTTTCCAAGGCCACTTTTTTTTTGTGATTCGCTGAATGGATGACTGAAGGTTGATCAATATAAAACATTCCAGAGTTCCCAGAGAAACTTTTCTTTACATGAAAGTGTTTCAAAGAGTCAGTAAAATAAAAAAAAAAAAAAAACCACCAAAACCTCAGTGGCATGGAAGTATTTTTCATTGTCAGGAATTTGCTAGTATTTATGACATACAAATTGCATATAAAACATACCAGACAAAAAAAAAGTTTATAAAATCTACTTAACCTTCTGTCCCTCTCTTAATATCGGACCTATGAATGTGGATCACACAAAGAGCTTTCCAAGAGTTTTAGGTCTGTTTAAGAAAATATGAAATTGGTTAGAGTGTAATGTTTCTATTTTTTCAATAATTATTTCTTTCATTCTTCTTCTTGAGATCTTCTTTGATTCTCTCTTCTGAGAAGTTCCATTTCACTTGGAAGTATGTTAATACATTATTATCGAGAGTGTCATGACATTTCTTCACACTACAGAAAAGGGAACACGGCTTGAAAAGTGTCTGCACCAGCAGCATGAAACCACAGTTCAGTTTCGGCTCTTCTCTGCTGCATGCTGTGGGCTTCATAAATCTCTGCCTTGGGTAGTATTCAACATTCCAGCATTAAGAAAAAAAATAAAATCTGAGCTATAGATGCTCAAATAAGGTAGTGCTCACAGCTACAAACCAAACAAAAATATTCCTGTGTTGTAAGAAATACAAATTTCCTATTTCCCATCCAGTGCTGCAGCCATTGTTGTATCAAAGGAAGCTGGTGAAGAGTCTGGAGAAAAGGCCTTATGAGGAACGTCTGAGAGAGCTGGGGGTGTTTATCCTGGAGAAGAGGAGGCTGAGAGGAGACCTCATTGATCTCTACAACTACCTGAGGGGAGGTTGTAGAGAGAAGGGAACTGAGCTCTTCTCCCAAGTGACAGGGGACAGGACAAGAGGGAATGGCCTCAAGCTCCACCAGGGGAGATTTAGGCTGGAGATTAGGAGCAAGTTTTTCACACAGAGGATCATTGGGCATTGGAATAGGCTGCCCAGGGAGGTGGTGGATTCACCTTCCCTGGAGGTGTTTAAGGGACGGGTAGACGAGGTGCTGAGGGATATGGTTTAGTGTTTGATAGGAATGGTTGGACTCGATGATCCGACAGGTCTCTTCCAACCTGGTGATTCTATGATTCTATGATTCTATAAACATGGACACTAGAGAGAAAAAAAAAAACAACAAAACATTGTGGTATGAAATTATTTTGCATCTGACAAGTGCAGACTCTATGCCATAAGCTGAAAGACCCTACGAATTATAATGAAGCTACAAAATACCTATGGAAAGAGGTGAGAGCTCATCTGCCTGCAATCTTTGATGCACTTAAGTTGCCCTTTTAGCTTGCATTTCACAGCTCATTTGAAATTAGGCACAAACCCTATCTTTCCATTTAATACTAATGTGAAAGAGTAAAAAAGACGATTCACACCAAAATAGGGAGAAAAAATCAGGAAGCACTTTGGCTGCTAAAATCAAATCTATTTTGCTTTTTTTTTTTTTTCTACTGAAAAATGAATTTATATACAATGGTTCCTGGCTGAGCTGTGTGTGTCAGAACAATGGAACCTCCATTAGGCTTTACCAGTTATTTGTATATCATCAAACACCTTCATACTGAATCCTCTGCCAATATTTTTTTCACAGTTACAAATAACCACATACTTTCTCATTAAAGTTACATGTTGAAAGATTCAAAATCCTATTCACTACAGAAAATAAAGATTCCAGTCACCATCAAATACTTTCTTTCTACCTAAATTAAAACCAGGAGTATCTCCATTTGAGATTAGACCTTCAAATAGATCAGTGCAGAAAAATGAGTTGTTTAATTGAGAAGGAAAAGACAGGTAAATAGCAAACGTCTTTCCCATAAGTAATATGAAAAAGAAAGCTGTGATTGTTGAAGGGTTAGGGGGTGGTCTCTTCCAACCTGGTTGTTCTATGTTTCTATGAATTGGAAGACAATATTTACTTCTGTCAAGTTGCTCCCTTGTGTTTCTGCTGTTGGGAGAATTTGCCATTCGTTGGTCTTCTTCTAGACCTACAATTCATCAAGAAAATCCTCCTGAAAAAAAAAAAATCTGCGAGCAATTTTATTTTATTTTAATTATGTCTGAAGAAAGAGGAATAAAGGAGGCAACATGAGTTTATTTTAGCACTGAGTTTGCAGTTAATAATTAGCAGCACTGTTTTGAACAGTTGTATGTCATGTTTTATTCAATAGTTCACAGTATAAATGATGGTTTGGATAAATACAATGTCATTTCTTGGTTGTGGATACATTCATTACAAACAAGGCTGTATTGTGCATCCCCTTTTCCCCAAACTATTTTGACACTGCACATAAAGTGTTGAAATAAATGGCACATGATGCCCAAAGCACTGAAATGTCAACTCTTTGTGCTTCGTACCTAACTTTATTACAATGATTTGTATTTTACTGGGTTTATTCTGAACATAAGAAAAGAAAAAGAGAGTGAGCCGGCAAAGCTAAAATACTTGTCGGGAGAAATAAGCACGTAACCCACAGACTTGAAACACTTGGGAACAGGTATTTGAAGATTGCAGGCAGAAGGTCAGCTATAAGAACGGTTTGTGTACCTGGAAGCTTGTGAGAGGCTTGTCTTTCTTGGTATCTTGGATTATAACCTCTCTGATCATAATCCTTCTTGGTCTTTTTTCATTATCTTGCCTGTTAGCTGTGCACGTGGAAAGCCATGACTAACTGAGTTGATTCTCTTTGTCATTAGTTCAAGGACTTTTCCCAGTGGAAGTCAGCTTGAAGCAGTGTGTTTACCTTGCTTCCTTCATTTAAAGCACCAGAAAACTGAAGAAAAACAGGACACCATGATAATGTTTGTAGGGAAAGATGATGATGAACAGGGGACAGGACAAGAGGAAATGGCCTCAAGCTCTACCGGGGAGGTTTAGGCTGGACATTAGGGAAAAAAAATTCACAGAAAGGGTCACTGGGAGCTGGAACAGGCTTCCCAGGGAGGTGGTTGAGTCACCTTCCCTGGAGGTGTTTAAGGGACGGGTCGACGAGGTGCTGAGGGACGTGGTTTAGTGTTTGATAGGAATGGTTGGACTTGATGATCCGGTGGGTCTCTTCTTGAGATTTCAGTTGATGATGGACTCAGATAAGCAAACAGATTTGGGACTTCAGATATCTGGATAAAAAATGACCCCAAACTAGAGTAGTTTTAAAATGAGATGCTGATAATGGAAGGCAATAGTGAATACTGGAGTAGGTAAATATCTCTGACAATATAACCCACATGGAAATTTTAAACAGTAGAGTAGTCTCAACATGGAGTTTTATAAATATTTTACTTAGTTTTTTTATACAGATATTGTTATTTTAAATTTTACTCTTTGTCCCTTAAAAATTTCTACAGGCAAATAGGTTTGGGTTTGACTATTTTGGGGTTTTATTTTCCATAATATTCACATTACCAGCCTACCTGATAATACTAGCTAGTAGAATCACAGAATCACAGAATCACCAGGTTGGAAGAGACCCACCAGATCATAGAGTCCAACCGTTCCTATTAAACACATTTTTCACTGAGGCACATGGTTTAGTGTTTGATCATTCAGCTCTCAGTGAATTTTGATTAAAATTGGAATTGAAATCTAACAGCAGAACTTCTATTTTATCAGTTTAACACCACTTTTAAAGTGTACTTACTATTTTTATTTATATATTTATACATATAAAATATCTATATCATGTATATCTAAATATTTATGTTAATACATAACTATATATTTTATAAACTTTATGTATAATTGTATGTTTATATTTACATTTATTTAGTATCTAGGATCATAGAATCATAGAATCACCAGGTTGGAAGAGACCCATCGGATCATCGAGTCCAACCATTCCTATCAAACACTAAACCATGTCCCTCAGCACCTCATCCACCTGTCCCTTAAACCCCTCCAGGGAAGGTGAATCAACCACCTCCCTGGGCAGCCTATTCCAATGCCCAATGACCCTTTCTGGGAAAAATTTCCTCCTAATTTCTAGCCTAAATCTCCCTTGGCGGAGCTTGAGGATATTGACTGATTGATTGATTGATTGTCTTTTTTTTAATCCCTAAAATGCAAGGTCTTTGTTTCCTGTGCCAGACAGAAAAGAAACAAGAAAACCACCCCAAAAGCCCCTGGTAGTATTATATAGTTACTAGCTGCTATACCTAGTTAAAGCCTTCACATTTTTAACAGTCTTAAAAACTTTTTTCATGTTATGGCTGTTTCGTTTTGCCTTTAAATGTAAAAGAAACTTCTTTCATATATTTAGAGAAGTCATGGAATAGCACCCAGCACAGCCATTAGTAGTCAGCATTCTAACTGTACACCTGAAATGCTGGTAGGTCAAGAGAGGCTGCAGTCTAATCAAATAATGGTAACATTAAATGAGTCATAAATTGTTCCTATAATTGAAAAGGTAGAGGAACAAGAATAAAAGCTCTTGTTCTAATTTCTAATTCGATGTTCCTCGTGATCTTTCTAAATGAATACGACGCCAAAGAAAGACTAAACTTGTAACTCAGACACAGTTAGAAATTTTCTGCTGTTAGCACTGTAAGTGAAACAGTGACAATTACTTTGGATGTTATTATGCTATATTCCTACTTAGCATTACAATCTAGTAACCTGCTGAGAGCCTTTCTAGTTAGGACAGTAGAAGTGGACTGAAGTCTTTATCTTCGGCTTAGAAGACCTTAGAATTGCTTCCCTGCATGTGGAGAAAAGTTAATCCTTCTGAGTGGAATCAATGATTTCTTTGTTTCCCCTCCAGCTTCACCTATCTTTCCACACACAGAAAAAGAGAGAAAATTTAAATTTGGCTAGACAGGTCTGTATTCTGCATTGACTTTTACCTTATGTGGCCTAATGGAGAGTGCACTAAGTATGAAACCAAGATTTTGAGCAATATTACCTATTCAGATGTCTACCAAATTTGTTTAAAAACAGTAGAAAACCAACCCGGTGAAGCTTTCAATCCTCTCAAATAATAATAAAAAAAAATCTGAGAGCACCTGATCATTAAGATCTGACTTTATTTTGCCTTTGTTCCCTGTAGAAGCAGGGTTATCAAACAGCCTCTTATTGTGTACTCGAACAAAAGTAATTCCAGGCAAGAACCTTCTTTTTATTAACATTCTTATTATGTCAGACTTGAACAGACGCAGCCAGTTCAATAGATGAGGAAAGAACAGAAGTGTCCCAGATCCTTCTATATTTCAATGTCTCAGAAGAATGCTACAGTTTATGCCTGTATAAAATAAAAAAAAAGGAGAGTATAACGTATGCTGCTATTTGAAACAAGTCAGAATTGTCTCTGGTGGAGCCAAGTACCAGTGTAAGCTTCCACAAGAACATTTATACTTGTAACAATGCATTATACATACTTCCACAGGCAAAAAAAAAAAAGAAAAAAGAAAAAAAAAGAGGTATAGAACCTACGTTTCTTTTCTTTAGCAAAAGTTGTGCAATGTTCTCTACTTTTCTGACTCTCTCTTGCCTCTTTATTTTAGCATCCTTGCTTTAAACAGGGTTGACAAAGATAACGAGGACATCGATTTTTGAAAAGTTTAAACCTCTTGTTTAACCGCGTCAAGGAGAGAGCCCTGTAAATATACACTCAGGTTTAAAGTGCTGCAGCACTATTTCTGCTACACTTGTACCATATAGCTATAGTCTGTCTTCTGAAATTCAAGCACTTACTTAGATTGTCTTGACATTTGCCATATCTCATGAGGAATGAGGTAGGAGTTATTTCAAAAACATATCTCTGCGACAGAAATCCCTGTACATTGAGTGAACACACCGACTTCAATTCTCTCTGTGTACCAGGTTTTGATCTATGATTCCAATCATCCCCTGCCCGATCTTAGTTTCTCAGAGTAGTGGCAGATTGTGTAATGTACAGGTTGTTCCTTTGGCAACTAGCGTAGGCTATCAAAAATCCGTGCTGTTTTAAAATTTACAATTTCATTCTCAGTCTAACCAAGAGCAAAATGAGCCCTGTAAACACATGTAAAGCTTGGCAGGCAGCTATGACAAGAGCTGAGTAGCTCAAGGTGTCATGCTGATGTCTTTGAACCTGTGTTGTGCCTATGTCATAGAATCATAAAATCATTGAATCATAGAACCACCAGGTGGAAAGAGACCCACAGGACCATCAAGTCCAATCATTCCCACCAATCCCTAAACCATGTCCCTCAGCACCTCCACCCGTGCCTTAAACCCCTCCAGGGAAGGTGAATCAATCACCTCCCTGGGCAGCCTCTGCCAGTGCCCAATAATCCTTTCTGTGAAGAATTTTTTTCCTTATGTCGAGCCCAAACCTCCCCTGGCAGAGCTTGAGACCAACCCCTCTCATCCTGTCCCCTGTCACTAGGGAGAAGAGCCCAGCTCCCTCCTCTCCACAACCTCCTTTCAGGGAGTTATAGAGAGCAATGAGGTCTCATCTCAGCCTCCTCTTCTCCAGGATAAACACCCCCAACTCTCTCAGTTGCTCCTTGTAACCCTTGCTCTCGAGCCCCTTCACCAGCTTCGTCACTTTTCTGTCCTTTAGGTCTCCTGTTAACTTGCTCTTTATCTGTGTTTTGGTAGAAGAATCTCTTAAAAAGTTGCTGAGACCCATGTTTTCAATAACCTTGGGTTGTTTTTTTTGCTTTAGAAGTACTAAAAAGGGAAGTGGCATTAATTAAACTGAACACTGAGTCCAGCAGTTACTTGTGACTGCAATACTACATGCCTTTTCCTGGATATTGGATAAGAAGCAGGAATGTAAAGGTTACATGATAAGCCTGATTGTGACTCGCCCTGACTAACGAACCTCTACACTGAAATACATTGCAGAGCTCTGCTTTTACAAGAGCTACTCAAATTTTTCACAGATGCATAAGGCAACGAAACACACTTCCTTTTCTTTAATGCAAAGACTCAAGACAAAGGCAGTAAGTCCAGAGAAGAGCAACGAAGCTGGTGAAGGGACTGGAGAAGAGGCCTTATGAGGAACGGCTGAGAGAGCTGGGGGTGTTTATCCTGGAGAAGAGGAGGCTGAGAGGAGACCTCATTGTTCTCTATAACTACCTGAGGGAGATTCTAGAGAGGAGGGAGTTGGGCTCTTCTCCCAAGTGACAGGGGACTGGACAAGAGGGAATGGCCTCAAGCTCTACCAGGGGAGGTTTAGGCTAAACATTAGGGAAAAAAATTTTCACAGAAAAGGTCATTGGGCACTGGCAGAGGCTGCCCATGGAGGTAGTTGATTCACCTTCCCTGGAGGGGTTTAAGGGACAGGTGGATGAGGTGCTGAGGGACATGGTTTAGTGTTTGATAGGAATGGTTGGACTCTATGATCCGATGGGTCTCTTCCAGCCTGGTTGTTCTATGATTCTATTATTGTATGAACTTCCACTGCTGGGCTCCATCGCTAAATACCTGCTTCAACAGTAATCTTATGCTCCTCTCCCACACAGATAACCACAAGCTGTGGAGCAGAATCAAACTGCCTTCGAGTCACATCTAGTTGTTAGTTGGTGGTTTTCGTTGCCCTGAGTCTCTCCAAGGTCAGAGAGGGATAAACAGTGTTTTTAACTCAGTGCAGCCATGACCTCTTTGCTCACCCTACAGCAAAACAGAACGATGCACTAAGCTCCCGCGACTTTATAAAGTGTATGGGGTGGGAGAAAGCCTCAGTTCAGCAGCAGTGGCACTTGGCAGAGATGAAAATTCCTAAGTAAGTGTCAAAGCACTTCCAGCAGAGGCACAGCCAACATGAACTGCAGCTCCCACTGAAGTTATTGATTCGAAGTGATTGCTGCCATCCTGCTCTGAGAGTTGTACAAATGGGCAACGTGCCCTTCTGCTGAACCCTATTGATCTGCGTGAAGCTTAGGACAGACACAGCTATGCATTCGAATAGACCACAAGGCAGAGCTGAGGCTTCATAGGCAAAAATCCATTCGTTATATTTTTTTTAAAAAAAAACGAAGAGGGGATATTAAATCCTACATTTCAAGCTTCAAACCAGTCTCTAAGTAATAAGGATTAGAATGAAGAATACTTGGATCATCTTACACGTGCAGGGTGGGGTTTCTGGTATGTTCGTCTGCATTCTTTGCTACAGACAGTCCGTAGGAGTGGAGGTACCCTACTACCCCTGGTCTAGTCCAGCTACTCCTATCCTCAGAAAGGAATGCAGCCTTCACTACAGCTTTCACTGACAGTTTTCAAGTCAACCCAGCATGACAGTAGGCAATAGAATCATAGAATCATAGAACAACCAGGTTGGAAGGGACCCATCGGATCATCGAGTCCAACCATTCCTATCAAACACTAAACCACGTCCCTCAGCACCTCATCTACCTGTCCCTTAAACACCACCAGAGAAGGTGAATCAACCACCTCCCTGGGCAGCCTGTTCCAGTGCCCAGTGACCCTTTCCATGAAAAACTTCCTCCTAATTTCTAGCCTAAATCTCCCCAGTGGAGCTTGAGGCCATTCCCTCTTGTCCTGCCCCTGTCACTTGGCAGAAGAGCCCAGCTCCCTCCTCTCTACAACCTCCGTTCAGGGAGTTGTAGAGACCAATAAGGTCCCCTCTCAGCCTCCTCTTCTCCAGGATAAACACCCCCAGCTCTCTCAGCCGCTCCTCATATGGCCTGTTCTCCAGCCCCTTCACCAGCTTCGTTGCTCTTCTCTGGACTCGCTCCAGAGCCTCAAAGTCCTTCTTGTGCTGAGGGGCCCACAACTGAACACAGGATTGAAGGAGCGGCCTCACCAGTGCTGAGTACAGAGGGAGAATAACCTCCCTGGACCTGCTGGTCACACCATTTCTGATACAAGCCAAGATGCCACTGGCCTTCTTGGCCACCTGGGCACGCTGCTGGCTCATGTTCAGTCGGCTGTCAACCAACACCCCCAGGTCCCTCTCCTCCTGGCAGTTTTCCAGCCAGACTTCTCCCTCTCTGTAGTTCTGCATAGGGTTGTTGTGCCCCAAGTGCAGGACCCGGCATTTGGCCGTGTTAAACCTCATGCCACTGGACTCTGCCAGGCAGTCCAGCCTGTTTAGGTCCCTTTGCAGAGCCTCCCTACCCTCCAGCAGATCCACGCTTGCACACAGCTTTGTGTCGTCTGCAAACTTGCTAAGGGAATACTTCAGAACAGAAAGAAAAGAAATATCCCTTCAACCTGTGTTTGGCTAGAGGTGTATATATATTTTTTAAAAGCATTTAGGATGGACACAAAAGCAGAAACTGTTCTTGCAAGAGGGGGTCTTGATTATATGCCTCCTGTAAAAAATAACAGTTCTTAGAGAAGCTTGCCTATTTTTTCCCCATAATACAGTGAGGCATTATTCTAGCACCTAGAAATTCCTCTGTGCTCTCCTGTCCAATTAGAGAAAAGGTCAGTCCAAAATAAGTATAAACTAAGTTTATAAGGGCTGACAAGAAGACGGCAGGAGATGGCAGGAAGGCAATCATATTAATTCTGGGTAATGCTTTTCCACACATTAGCAATTCAGCTGTTGTGTTCAGAATGAGGATGAGAATAGAAACTGTGAACTTATGGCAGCGAAAAAACAAACCAGGACGTCCAGTGTCGGGGAAGGAAAGTATGAATGTGCCATACTGCAACAGCACTCTAATATAACCAAAAGTAAAGATAGACAAGGAAAACAGCTGTTAGCATCACCGATAAGTGTTTAGTGTTTGATAGGAATGGTAGGACTCGATGATCCAGTGGGTCTCTTCTAACCTGATTATTCTATGATTCTATGATTCTATGATAACACAGTGCACATATGACCCTGGAAAAAGGCATGATATTTCCCTGCAGATTGCTAAAGCGAGCACTGATTCCCCTCACTGATGTGCTTTTGTGCAGACTCTGGCGCTGCCAGGCACCCGTCGCACTTACATTCTGCCTCATTTAAGTTCACTTCGAGTTCTCTTTCCCCTTAGGGGTCTGTCATTGTTGGTATCGCAGCCCCACTTCTTCATAGATCTCGGTCAGCCCGAACCAGTGAAGTAAACACGAGCAAGACAATCATCATAACTGCCTTGGTGATTATTACTTTTTGGGGTTTTGACAAGTCGTTGAAAGCAACCTGGGAAAGAAATGCCTTTTCTCATCATTTGTACCTGCGTGAGCGTTCTGATCCTGTCAGCACCTCTTTCTGTCTCAACGGGACAGGCGGTTACTGTGAGCTTATTTGGGATCCAGTTACTTCAAGAAGTGAAAGGGGAGGCACAAGCTCCTCCACTATAATCTTCTTAATAGCTGAGAAGTCATGGTCTCTTTGCTCCTACTGACTGCACCTCTGCTTTGAGATGTCAATAACAGAATAAACAATAGAAGAATTTAATTTTTAGCCTAAGATCACATTTCTGGCATTGACCACAGTATGTGCTTAGGAGACTATAAGGGTATTTTCTTTCCACATCTTGAGTGCCAACATTAACTACATTATATAGAGAAGTACTGCTCTTAGTGTGTTTAAATTACTGTCCTCAATGTCTGTTTTCTCTCTGCTTATTTCTAAGAAAAAGATGAAACTTGTTCTCTCCTTATCTACTCTATACCCATCATGACAATGAATTTATATTATGTCCCGTTCAGTTGTCTATTTTCCAAGCTTTATTCAGTTTTTCTCACAGGTTCCTCTCATATTTCTTCTCACTCTTCTCTAAGCCTTTACAAGTTTTATAGAAACACTTTAAGGCTAGAAGATCATGTAACTAAATAGTGCCATAAAATATTTTGTTGCCTCTTTTTTCCAAACTTTTATCACTCTCTTTTCTTGTTTGACCTGAACTGAGCAACAATCGGAACTTTTCACTGACTTTTCATCATGACTCCAAGGTTTTCTTCCTGTTTTGAAAGAAAATGTAGGCATTCCCGTTTGTCATATATTGGAGAGGTGGTTTAAACCCATATGTCAGAACTTGATAACTTTGAAAGTTATGTAATCTTATCATATAGTTAGTAATACAAGATTCTTGTGTGACTTTCTGTGGCACAAAGGACCTGCTCTGAAGTTGCTGAAGGCAGCAGAACCAGAGTGATTTCATTTCTAAAGCACTTTCCCAGCACTGTTGACTGATCATTACAGTTATTACCTGGATACTGGCAAGAGCAGGACAATGCATCTGGGCTTGACTTTACTCACATACATTATAGCAGAGGTGTTCACACCATGAGTGAATCCATATGTGTTCACTTTGAACAAATTTGAACAAATGTAGCATCATTTTACTTTGAAAGACAATGTATTGTTTAGCATAATGTACTCAGGAGTCTTGCAGAGTAAAAGAAGTCTGAGAATCTTGTTCTGCTTTTAAGTGTAATGGTAAGGAAATATTTCATAGAATCATAGAATCATAGAACAAGAAGTTGGAAGAGACCCACCGGATCATTGAGTCCAATCATTCCTATCAAACACTAAAACATGTCCCTCAGCACCTCATCCACCTGTCCCTTAAACACCTCCAGGGAAGGTGAATCAACCACCTCCCTGGGCAGCCTCTGACAGTGACCAATGACCCTTTCTGTGAAATTTTTTTTCCTAATGTCTAACCTAAATCTCCCCTGACGGAGCTTAAGGCCATTCCCTCTTGTCATGTCCCTTGTCACTTGGCAGAAGAGCCCATCTCCCTCCTCTCTACAACCTCCTTTCAGGTAGTTGGAGAGAGCAATGAGGTCTCCTCTCAGCCTCCTCTTCTCCAGGATAAACACCCCCAGCTCTCTCAGCTGTTCCTCAGAAAGCCTGCTCTCCATCCCCTTCACCAGCTTCGTTGCTCTTCTCTGGACTCACTCCAGAGCCTCAACATCCTTCTTGTGGTGAGGGGCCCACAAATGAACACAGGATTCGAGGAGTGGCCTCACCAGTGCTGAGTACAGAGGGAGAAGAACCTCCCTGGACCTGCTGGTCACACCATTACTGATACAAGTCAAGATACCATTGGCCTTCTTGGCCACCTGGGCACACTGCTGGCTCATGTTCAATTGGCTGTCTACCAACACTCGCAGATCCCTCTCTCCAGTTCTAGACAGACTTCTCCCAGTCTGTAGTTCTGCAGAGGGTTGTTGTACCCCAAGTGCAGGACCCGGCGTTTGGCTGTGTTAAACCTCATGCCATTGGTCTCGGCCCAGTGGTCCAGCCTGTTCAGATGACTTTGTAGCCTCCCTACCTTCCAGCAGATCGACACTTCCACTCAGCTTAGTGTCATCTGCAAACTTGCTAAGGGAGCACTCGATGCCTTCATCCAGGTCATTGATGAAGACATTGAACAGGGCTGGATTCCGCACTGAGCCCTGGGGAACCCCACTTGTCACTGGCCTCCAACTGGAGTTAACACCATTTACCACCATTTCATGCTTCCACTAGTGACACCAGAAGATAGAAATTCTTAAGAAATCAAATAGCAGAAATCTATTAACTGGAGCACTCTGCAAGGTAGGTATTTTATACTTAACTAAATAACAAGGTCCAGGAAAGAGGTGTTGATTCTTTTGAGTTAAAGGTTAGAAAAAATACTTGAGAATGTGGATGCCAAGTCGTTAAATGAAGAGCTATAAATCTGTTCAGAATCTGAAAACTGTGGCTTTGTCCAGAAATAACTTTCTGCTGTGCACCTGAAAGTCATCAAAATGATGGACAAAAGTGCTTGATGCAAATAATGATGAATACACTTATAGCTGAACTATAGAGTTGGAGAGCATCCTACAGAAATAAATGTTCCAAAACAACTAAAGGACTACAGTCAAAACTTGGATAATAGAAAAGGATGTGTAATGGGAGAGGTGGATGTAGAAGGCTTTATTACATGAATGATGACAGATGTTAAGGGCAAAGAACACAGGCACAGATGTTTTGGAAGCTAGAGGGAGGTGATTTGCAGTCATTTGTTTCCTTCCAAAGACTGCCTTTTTCTCCAGAATCTTTTGAACTCTCTAGCCAAAAAAAAAAAAAAAAAAAAACAGCTTTACATACAGGCTTGAGCTGATGCTGGTAATTTCTAAAACACCAAACTGGTGTTGTTTAGCCTGGAGGAGAGGAGGCTGAGAGGAGACCTCATTGCTATAGGAAGGAGGGAGCTGGGCTCTTCTCCCAAGGGACAGGGGACAAGACAAGAGGGAATGGCCTCAAGCTCCACCAGGGGAGATTTAGGCTAGACATTAGGAAAAAAATTTTCACAGAAAGGGTCATTAGGCACTGGCAAAGGCTGCCCAGGGAAGTGGTTGAGTCACCTTCCCTGGAGGTGTTTAAGGGACGGGTGGACAAGGTACTGAGGAACAAGGCTTAGTGTTTGATAGGAATGGTTGGACTCGATGATCCAGTGGGTCTCTTCCTATTTGGTTGTTCTATGATTCTATGAAACATCCTAAGATTTAGGTGTTCAGCTACTTGACTTTGAAGGTTGACCTCTATAGCTCTCTTTATAAACCCCAAATCTCAACTCCACAAAACTTACACTTGATCGTTGTTTGTCTGGCTTGTACATATGCATCACTACTCTGGCCACACCTATAGCATATGCATTTGTTTGATGGTTCATTTAAGCTACAAAGAGATATTTCACAGAATCAGATAATGGTTTGCCTTGGAAGGGACCCCAAAGCCCATTCAGTTCCACACCTCCTGCCATCGGCAGGGACACCTCCCACCGGACCAAGCTGTTCAAGGCTCCTTCCCACCTGGTCTTGGACACTTCTAGGGAGGAGGCATCCAGAACACCTCTGGGCAACCAGTGCCAGTGCCTCACTACCCTCATCATCAAGAATGTCTTCCTAATTTCTTCCTAAATTTTCTAAAATCTGCCTTCCATGTAACAACTCCTTGCTTCTCATTCCAGGTCCCACTGCTCCTGGAGGAAGGTAACCCCTGTCTCCAGCTTGGTATGAGCAGACTAGGGTTTAGATGGAGAAAAACGCTGTTCAGCCAAGAATCTAAGTGTCACAAACTGCAAACGGGAGTGCTGTGGAGGGCTTGTCAGAAGTTATGCTCTTGGAACAGGTGAGATCTTAGGTGCAGTTACTGCTCCAAGTTGGTCAAGAAAAATGACCGCAGCAAAATTATGAAGCAATGACATCTTTCTGTCAGAGATCAAAGGTCCCATAAAATTAAGACCTAACATCACTTCCTGCAGTTGAAGAGGACTGCAGCATCAAAAATCTCTATACATACCTGCCTACGTACAATTAAACGTTAATAACAAATCCCTGATCTTTGCAATAGATGGTTTAGTGTTTGATAGGAGCGGTTGGACTGGATGATCGTTGGGTCTCTTCCAACCTGGTTGTTCTATGATTCTATGATTTTGTTTACAGCTATTTTCTGTTTAGAGCCGTTTTTTGTTTAAAGCCATATTCACTAACACACACAGAAAACACCTTAGAGAGTCTATTCCAGATCCCTAAAGAAAAGCGTAAGAGTTTAAAAAAGTGCACAGTAAAGAGCCAAGATTTCTGATGACGTTTGCAGAAGAACGTGCTTCAGATGGGGATCATTCTTGCAAAAAATCATGTAGCTGACATCTGGTCTACAGCATAATTTGACAAGTTAGTGCAAGAGAGGGAGAGAGTTAGTGCAAGTGGGGAGAGAGGTAAAATATCAGTACATACACTGCTAGCATACAGGATTGGATAGAGAGACAAGGTAAAAGTAAACAGCCAAAGCAAAGATAGAGATAGAATAATGAAAAGGCTCAGGAGACAGATTTCCATAGGGGTATGAAATGCTCTGGGGAATTTGGACACAGGAGGGAGTATGTTTATGGTAAAACAAATATATGTAGGAGGTTAGCTACTGGATATTGGATATAGAATTAACAGGCTAGGTGAAAACATAGCTTTTAATAAGTAAAAAGGTATCACACAAGGTTAAATACAGGTTTAGAATTCTGTAGTGCATTATCAAAAGCAGAAAACTGGACTCTTACCAAAAAATAAGCCGAGAAACAGCTGGGAGTAGCTTAACCAGCCTTACAATTATTATTACAATGAACAAAACCAGACTGACTTAGTGAGGAATATCTTTAAACTGTCAACACAATTATTTCTGAAAATAATGCAGGTACAAGAGCGTGAAGCTACTAATGGACATAAGTGCGCACAGAGGAGCAATAAGCTTGTAATCTGTATGCAGAAGTTCCAGTACATGTTTCTGTTTGGAATCCCTATTACAGAATCCAAAGAAAACATTTCTATTCCTCATTCTCTGAGTATTTCAGGATTTCTTAAAAGGAACAGGGAGGGAAATAAAGAGCGCATCTATATAGAGAGAGTCATTAGTAATGTACTGTCACTTTTAATGTCATTCTATTTTGTGAGGTACCTTGGAATCTTTGTTTGCTACTGGAAACCCTTGAAATCATAGAATCATCATGAAATTATTTGATTTGGAAGGGACCTTAAAGATCATCTATCCCATCCTATTATGGACAGGGACACCTCCCACTGGACCAGGCTGCCCATCCTACCTGGCCTTGAACAACTCCAGGGATGGGGCAGCCACAGCTTCCCTGGGCAACATGGGCCCAACTTCATTGAGAAGAATTTCTTCCAAATATCTAATTTAAATCTTCCCCCCTCCAATTTAAAGCCATTCCCTTAGTCCTGTTACTCGAGACCCTTAAAAACAGTCCCTCTCCAGCTTTTCTGGAGCCTCTTCAGGCACTGGAAGGTAGCTATATGGTCTCCTCAGAGCCTTCTCTTCTCCAGGCTGAACAACCTCTCAGTTTGTCCTCAATGGGAGATGCTCCAGCCCTCTGATCATCTTTGTAGCCTCCTCTGGACCTGTTCCAACAGTTCCATCTCCTTTGTATGTTGAGGATTCCATCTTTGTTGGGGACCTACTGAAAATCTTAATTACCACATAACACTAATACGTAGTAAGTGACACTGTGGTGGGATTTCTTGGCTGCCTGAACATTCTGTCTTTAAAAGCTGAATCAGACAATTAGATTGAATTTACCACCACATTTCATAGAATCATAGAATCATAGAACAACCAGGTTGGAAGAGACCCATTGGATCATCGAGTCCAACCATTCCCATCAAATATTAAATCATGTCCGTCAGGACCTCATCCACCCGTGCCTTAAACACCTCCAGGGAAGGTGAATCAAACACCTCCCTGGGCAGCCTATTCCAATGCCCAATGACCCTTTCCATGAAAAACTTCCTCCTAATCTCTAGCCTAAATCTCCCCTGGCGGAGCTTGAGGCCATTCCCTCTTGTCCTGTCCCCTGTCCCTTGGCAGAAGAGCCCAGCTCCCTCCTCTCTACAACCTCCTTTCAGGTAGTTGTAGACAGTAATGAGGTCTCCTCTCAGCCTCCTCTTCTCTAGGCTAAACACCCCCAGCTCTCTCAGACGTTCCTCTTAAGGCCTGTTCTCCAGCCCCTCCACCAGCTTCATGGTTCTTCTCTGGACTTGCTCCAGAGCCTCAACATCCTTCTTGTGGTTAATTTCATTAAGCTTCCTGCTCTTTGCTGTCTCATTCAATAGCTACTGATAAATTTTTAAAACCATTACTAGAAGTGTGGCTTGGGAGTCAGTTTGAGACTGGCAGATGTGATGAGATCAGGATCTGTGGGGATACTTTTTGGCTCAGGACTTGGAAACCAGGTATACTATACCCTAGAGCATCTAAATTGGCAATTGCTACCAATACATATCGAAGTGGATTGAGTTCTTGTTCAATGTGTCATGTGGATGGACTCAGCTCTTAGATGGAGTTTACTTTAGGAGTACTAAAAAACTCCATAAACTCCATCAGTTGTTGTAGGCTTAGATACCTCATAGCTATCTATGGGGTTCAACACAGGCATTAAGCTCATGCCTCAGTTCCATAAGGACTCCTCAGAGTATCTAAATTACCTTTGAATTTGAAAGACATCCAGAGGGATATAGCTACAGGCACAAGGCCTGTGGAAAAAAACCTCTTACCTTCTGGAGTGACAGCTGGAGGTCACACAAGATACCCTAGAGTGCTGTTCTAATGCAAACAAAAAAGTTTCAAACAAAGGAAATGGTGTGAGTGAGTCTGCTCGTCAGGAAAATCTGCAAATCTGTTTTAACTTTTACAATCTTTTTCAATCATACTACAAAGCATTGACAATGTCTTACTAATTAACCTTTCCCTTGCTTCTCAAGCTCGGAGAAGTCCAATCCTAGCTGGAGATGCATTTAAAGAAAATTTATTTTATTAATGCAAGATGAGTTTTTTACTCATTGTTCTTTGCTTCCGAATTTTTTTGTATCTTTCAAATTTGGAGGTTTTTTGGGTGATTTTTTTTTGTAGTTGTTGGGTTTTTTTTTTTTGTTTTCTGGGCTCATCAATGACATTTTGTCACTGTTTTCAAAGACTACGGTTTTAAGCATAGAAAGTACCATTAGATCATCTGATTTCAAGTCTTGGATAGAAAAGACCATAGGATACTGCTCATTCATCCCAGCTGAAATAAGTCAACAGCCTTAATATAAAAGAGCCCCAGCAGAGTGATTTTACCTTTGATTTGAAGACATCCTGGGATTAAAAATTGCTATTTCCCTTAGTGGTTTGTTCCACA
Organism: Coccyzus lansbergi; assembly: GCA_033558105.1. Taxonomy (NCBI): domain Eukaryota; kingdom Metazoa; phylum Chordata; class Aves; order Cuculiformes; family Coccyzidae; genus Coccyzus; species Coccyzus lansbergi. Next base: position 1,740,003 of record JAUMJK010000508.1, read on the forward strand.
GGGAACTGTATTTCCTAATGGTGAAGATGCTTTGCTTTTATTTGAATTGCCTTCCTCTGTTACCAGTGATTTTGTATTCACCTTCCTTCACTGACTGAAACAATTTTATACTACGGAACCCTAGTAGCTGAGCTTCTATGCAGCTATGACTCCCCAATGACATCTCATTTTCCAGTTCTGTTCAAGAAGGCAGTTCTTAATCCCTTCAAAAATGTTCTTTTTTTTTTTTTATAATTCACAATGCAATTTATTTTCTAGTCCAGGTGTTATAAGTAACTAATAAAGCACTTAAGCATATTAATTCTTTGCTTTTAGTTGTATTAATCCAACTTCAACTATGAATGAATGAAAATATGTTTCTTTGCCAAGACTTCTTTTCCATAGTGTTAAGCTGCCCAGTCTTAATTATATTTTCCTCCTTTAATTTTCAGTCTGGATCTCTACAGAAATAAGACACTGTCTGTGTGTTTGCTTTTTGATCAATCTCATTTAAGAAACCCATTAGCTGACCGATAATTTCAAACATATTTTGTTGGGGGCTAGAGATTTCCGAGGTTTAACATTTCTATTTAAAAGAAATCATACAACAACATAAAAAGGACATTTTTATGCACCTGTGAGCCCGACTTTTACTAGATATCAGCCCTTGTAGGTCCTCAAGTTTTGGCTTTTCATGTCTTCATTTTTTCTGCTGCTCATGGAATTTGCCTCTTGTTTGTTGCATCCAGTTTCAGCTGTAACTTTTTGCCTAGGATTCCCATCTGGGTAACTAACCAATACATAACTGGGTAAACAGCATGGAGTACAGCTTAACACCTCACTGGAGGATTTCCCTAAACCTTGAGAATACCTCTCATCAGCTTATATTTTAGATTAATATCCTTTAACTGAGAATCATAGAATGACAGAATCATAGAATCACCAGGTTAGAAGAGACCCATCAGATCATCGGGTCCAACCATTCCCATCAAACACTAAACCATGTCCCTCATATATAATCATAGAATTCATAATCATAGAATTACACAGGTTGGAAGGGACCTCCAAAGCTCATTTGCCCAATGCAGTCCTAGTTAGAACAAGTTGTCCAGGGCCAAGCTCAGTTTTGTGAATCTCCAAACATGGACATCCCACAGCCTGTCCAGGCAGCCTTTCCTATGTTTGATAATCCTCATAGTAATATTATTTCCTCACAGTGAGTTGAAATTCCCTACACCAAACCTCCAATCATTCTCTTTGTACCTCTGGGAAGTCTGCCTGCACCTTCTTTGGTTTAGTATTTGATGGGAATGGTTGGACTTGATGACCTGATGGGTCTTTTCCTACCTGGTGATTCTATGATTCTGTGATTCTTCATGGCACCAGAGTAGGAACTAGATGATCACTAAGGCCCCTACCAATCCAAACTTTTCTATGATTCTATAATTCTCCGTAACCTCCCAAGAAAAATCTACAGGCAGTGACTGTGTGTCTCAAGCCTTTTTAAGTCTAAACAAACACATTTCTTTTTCTCTTCACACATTATCATCTCCAGTCCACAAGTCATCTTGTATAACTTCTGGACACAGCTATCTGTGATATCTGATCTTAAATATTTCTTCTCCTTTGGCTCTTTTATAAGCTACTTAATCAATGGACTGGAGAGCACTTCTTCATTCTGATACATGAGTATATTTCTCCCTTTTTTTGAAATATGGAAATTATACGTTATTAAATACTATCATTTTTCATCATCATTTACTTATCTAAATCTTGATAATCTACAGCAGTACTGGCACTTCTTTCATTCCATTTATTTTAACTTTATTAAATTCTATACTTCCTCATTACTGTGTTTAGATTCCCTTATCTACTTTTTTCTTACATTTAAAATTCACTACAAATGCCAATTTCTTATGAATTTTTTATATTTTTCAGACATTGTAAAAACACTAAACTATTTCTTCTTGCAAAAAGTGGGGAACTTGGGTGTCATGAGACCCAAATTCCTCATACTGCGAACTGCAAGAGAAAAAAAGCTCATTTTGACTAAGTCCCCATTTTCACTTGTATTTTTCTGCCTCTAGGATCATGTGACATTCTTACAAAACTATCTTGACTATTGATTTTGATAAGATACTCCCAAACCTTTTAGCAGTCTCTTGTGTGCTGGACTTCTCAGCCAATTTCACGATTTTCTTCTTGAAGGTGTCTTATTTACGGCTACTGAGTGAATTGGATTTTTGACTCAGTTCCCCTTCCTTTTGGCTGCTTATTACCTGTGAGAATGTCATGAAGTAAAGTCAAACCCACAGGAAACAGAATATAAAGCACAAAAAAAAAATTATAAAGGGAGCATCAGGCAGACTGACTAGCTAGCAGCTTCAGGCAAAAGAAGATAACTTGTCATCCTCTACATCATTGTGATAATAGTAGGAAGAGAAAGTTCACACAGCAGTAGAGCTTGATATACGCAAAACCAAAAGCAGAAATTACCTCAGTAATTATGGGAATGTAGACAACAAGAGGACCTTTCAGGGCACCTTTTCCCTTCACTCTCTAGAATCTGGGAAGTTTTGTGCTTCTTTTAAAACAGTTGCATCATTAAACTAAGTATTTAAGGAGTAGATTTTAATGATAGTAGATCCTATTTTTCTTCCACAGCGAGAATCCAAACATCTGGCAAAAGTATAGCTCTGGCTGGAACTGAATACACTTTCTGATGTGGATTTTTTTTTTCAGGCTTATTCACATTTCAAGGGAAATAAGAAAGCAACTGTCATGACAGACAACACTAATCACCTGGAACGTGTTTTGAACCACACTGTAGAGAGTTTCATGCATTTCCTGTGAACTATCATTGAATTTTTCTCTGACAGAAGCTGCACGAAGGAGTTGGAAGCTTTCATCTCAGATTAATTTCTTCTCTCTTTTTTTCTTCAGTTGCTTTCTCTCTTTATTTCTGTGCAGAGTTCTGAACTCCCTGGAAATAATTTTAAAAGCCATGTAGACATTTCAGACGATGCTGGTTTGCAAGCAATAAAACGATAGTTGTTCTGTTTAGAGAGAAACTGTTGTTCTGATTCCCTTGGGTACATGTACACTTTGAGTATGGACTTACCTATATTTGTACAACATGTACAAGACCGGAAACATCCCAGCTCAGCTATGACCAAAACCGATATCTTCCAGTCACTGATAACCATAGAATCATAGAATCATAGAACGACCGGCTTGGAAGGGACCCATTGGATCATCGAGTCCAACCATTCCTGTCAAACATTAAACCATGTCCCTCAGCAACTTATCCACCCATCCCTTAAACCCCTCCAGGGAAGGTGAATCAACCCCCTCCCTGGGCAGCCTATTCCAATGCCCAATGACCCTTTCTGTGAAAAACTTCCTCCTAATCTCTAGCCTAAATCTCCCCTGGTGGAGCTTGAGGCCATTCCCTCTCGTCCTGTCCCCTGTCACTTGGGAGAAGAGCCCAGCTCCCTCCTCTCTACAACCTCCCTTCAGGTAGTTGTAGAGAGTAATGAGGTCTCCTCTCAGCCTCTTCTTCTCTAGGCTAAACGATCTAATAATTTTTCAGGAAGAATTTCAGAGTGTCTTTAAGGTTTCCACGTATCCTTTAGCCCTATGCAAATTAATTGCATATCACCCTCCTCACCACACGCCCACATAAGCACAAATGTCACTTCCCACTCATTCCTGCCCTAATTTTACTGTGTCACTAGCAGAAACATGGAATTGCTTACAGATTTTGTGCAAATGATTGAAAGATCCTATAAGAATCCCATTTGATGGACAGGCTACAGTGTGATTTCACACTTCATTGTGATAGACAATAGGCAATTAGACATTAGGAAGAATTTTTTTCACTATGAGGGGTGTGAGGCAGTGGTACAGGTTGCCCAGGGAAGCTGTGGCTGCCCCATTCCTAGAGTGGTTCAAGGTCAGGTTGGATGGGGCTTGGGCAGCCTGATCCAGTGGGAGGTGTCCCTGCCCATGGCAGGTGGGTTGGAACTGGATGGACTTTAAGGTCCCTTCCAACTCAAACTATTCTATGGTTTACTGGACAACAGAAAGTTCATTAGGTGAACGCAAGACACAAATCAATAAGAAATGAGGATTTACTTGAGAAGCCACTTGTCTAACCTGCTCCTGACATCAAAATACATTATGGTGGGTGCCCAATGCAGGATATGCTGGAATATTGGCAATACAAAGGCTTGCTAAGGTATTGACTTGTTTTACAGTCTTCCTGGGATGGATTAAAAAAAATATTGTACGAAGTGCAGAATGAAATAGGACTAGAAAAGGAACGTATAGGACAGTTAGGAAACAAAGACACAGCTGCAATGTGACAGGAACGTTGTGCTTTTTTAACCATTATTATGAAATAAAAGCATATTTGATGAATTCCTTTTAACTAAAGATTTCAAAATTTTGTGCCCAGCTGAATAAGTATAATTATGTTCATTTAGGACAGAAGTACACTCTCCTGGGTAGGAAACAGACGTACACTCTCCTGGGTAGAAAACTGGTTGGCTGGCAGGGTCCAGAGAGTAGTGGTAAATGGTGTTAAGTCCAGCTGGAGACCAGTGACAAGTGGGGTTCCCCAGGGCTCAGTGCTAGGTCCAGTCCTGTTCAATGTCTTCATCAATGACCTGGATGACGGTATTGAGGGTACCCTTAGCAAGTTTGCAGATGACACAAAGCTGTGTGCAAGTGTTGATCTGCTGGAGAGTAGGGAGGCTTTGCAGGGGGACCTGGACAGGCTGGACCGCTGGGCAGTGTCCAATAGGATGAGGTTTAACACGGCCGGGTCCTGCACTTGGGGCACAACAACCCTATGCAGAGCTACAGACTGGGAGAAGCCTGGCTGGAAGACTGCCAGGAGGAGAGGGACCTGGGGATGTTGGTCGACAGGCGATTGAACATGAGCCAGCAGTGTGCCCAGGTGGCCAAGAAGGCCAATGGCATCCTGGCTTGTATCAGAAACAGTGTGACCAGCAGGTCCAGGGAGGTTCTTCTCCCTCTGTATTCAGCACTGGTGAGGTCGCTCCTCGAATCCTGTGTTCAGTTCTGGGCCCTATGCAAATTAATTGCACAAGAAGGATGTTGAGGCTCTGGAGCAAGTTCAGAGAAGAGCAACGAGGCTGGTGAAGGGGCTGGAGAACAGACCCTATGAGGAGTGGCTGAGAGAGCTGGGGTTGTTTAGCCTGGAGAAGAGGAGGCTGAGAGGAGACCTCATTAGTCTCTACAAGTACCTGAAAGGTGGTTGTGGAGAGGAGGGAGCTGGGCTCTTCTCCCAAGTGACAGGGGACAGGACGAGAGGGAATACTTAGCATATATTTGTAGAAGTTGCAATGCACAAAAAATATTCTATATTATAGAGTAACAGGTATTTTGAGAAATCTGCTAAACTGACCTCTATTTTATTTTCTTCTAATTGCTGTCTGCTAAGTGTGATGCTTTGATCTTTTTAATTTATCAGGCTTTTTAATCTGATTGATCAAGGATTTTAGAGAATGTTAGGCAGATGTGACCAACGGTACTGGGATAAAGTTGAAGCACCCCTTTCTTCATCAGCCTAAAGACAGAATAGCTCAGAATTACCCCCAAAACCATCTCTGTCTTTAACTACGTGTATCCAGAGAACCAGAGGTAGAGAGAAGAAACACAGTAGCCCTTTAAGAGTATCTGGGAAGAATTCATGGTGTGCAAACACCAGCCAATATTCTCTTTTCTTTAATAAAGGCAGTGTTAATGGACTGGAGGTTTGGTTCAAAAGCCCGTGATCGTGCAGCCTGTGTAGACACAGACAGAAGATAAATTATACTGGACAATGATTTTTACAATCGTTTGTCCAACAGTGGATGAGTATTGAATCACAGAATCATAGAACAACCAGGTTGGAAGAGACCCATCGGATCATCGAGTCCAACCATTCCCACCAATCTCTAAACCATGACCTTCAGTACCTCATCCACCTGCACCTTAAACCCCTCCAGGGAAGGTGAATCAACCACCTCCCTTGTCAGCCTATTCCAATACCCAATGACCCTTTCAGTGAAGAATTTTTTCCTTATGTCGAGCCTGAACCTCCCCTGGTGGAGCTTGAGGTCATTCCCTCTTGTCCTGTCCCCTGTCCCTTGGGAGAAGAGCCCAGCTCCCTCCTCTCCACAGCCTTCTTTCAGGTAGTTGTGGAGAGCAGTGAGGTCTCCCCTCAGCCTCCTCTTCTCTAGGTTAAACACCCCCAGCTCTCTCAGTCACTCCTCAGTCCCTTCATTGATAAGTTTAAGATTTAAAAGTTATTCAGGAGCAACTGTCAGATTAAAAGTGAAGGAACTTCATAAAAGAATACTCAACATGAAGAATGGGATGTGTTTAACAAGGTGATGATAGACAAGCGCTGCACAAACAGATCAGCAAATGTGTTGGTTTTACTTACACCTTGGCTGCTGACTTGCTGTTGACCCACTGGCTGGAGTTCCTATGTGGAGTTTTCAATAATTGCAGCAAAAAGAGAGTGCTACTGGGGAAAAAAAAAAAGCTAAAACCAGCTTATTTTATTTGCCCAGTGATACTGAAATAGCTATTGACAGGCCTACAATTATTAATCAGAGTATGTTTTGGTTACTCATCCCTCTGTTACTAGGGGGAAAGTACTTTTCAGAGCACTCTCAACCTGGAAGGTTCAAAAAACATTGAGGCTTTTGAGTAAAGTATAGCCTGGACCTGTAACTCAAGAAAAACTCAAGAGCATTGCTTCAGCCGTTAAATTTGCAGCTACATCACCATTACTGTCAGCTTTGTGGGCAACACATGAATTCTATCAGGGTGAGAAAGAAATCTGCCTTTAAAGACAAACTTAAGAATCATCACAAGAGTGATGACAAGTTTCCCAACTCTTATCTGTACTCACTTAGAAGATGGGGTGGTTTAGTCTGAAGAAAAGAAGGCTGAGGGGAGACTATCACTCTCTACAACTGCCTGAAAGGAGGTTGTAATGAGGTGGGTGTTGGTCTCTTCTCCCACGTGACAGACAACAGGACAAGAAGGAATGGCCTCAAGCTGCACCAGGAGAGGTTCAAAATAGTTATCAGGAAACATTTCTTCACCAAAACGTTTATCAAGCAATGACGAAGGCTGCTTCGGGAGAAGGTTGAGTCACCATCCCTGGAGGAATTTAAAAGATGGGTAAAAGATGTGGTGAGGGATATGATTTAGTAGTGGACAGGTACAGTTGGACTCGATGATCTCAAGGGTCTTTGCCAACCTAGCATTTCTATGATTTTATTCTCCGATTCTCTGAAATGCTTTTGTATGTCTTTCATACAAAAGAAATTCTGCTCCTGAATGAGGCAATCTTGAGACACACCTGCCCTTTGCAACACTAGTTTTCACGTGGGACCATAGTTGGCAACCACATCACCTTCAGTTTCGCAGCTGATATATCACAAAACCCTGTCTGACAACTTACTCCTCATGGTATCTCTGGAAGCCATGTTACTAGTTAATAATTAAAAGTAGGATAGGTCAGTGGAAGCAGAAATGAGAAAGGAGAAAAAAAAGGAGAAAGTATAAGCACAGAGGGAGTAAATAAACATAACAATCGCTGTCATTTTCCCCTTCTGCTTTTAGAGCATTTTGTCTCCTTTCAATTATGTTTAACAATATGGAAACATTTCCTGTCGCTCTTCAACTTCAACATTATTATTTGAATCACACAAACAATACACTTTCCCATCATTATATGGAAATATTAGCTGCCCTGTAGTTAAGGTTCCAGCCAGCTGCCATTCTATTCAGTAATCTTACAAATTTGCCAAGGAAAATTGGTCTGGCACAAAAATGACTCTGTATACTACGAAGGTTCAGGAGAGTATAGCCAAAAAGTCTGAAAAAGAGCTATCAAATGGCTTTGTGTTGGGTGAGTCACTCTTCCTGGGAAGGGGATAGATATGCAAGAAACTCCCTTCAAGCAATACATGTTGCAGCAGGCCACGACACCAGACAGAGAACCTCTTAAAGAAATTGCATCGAAAAGTCCTAATTAAAATAAATTTTAAGTTGATGACACTGGTCTCTCCTACTTGGTAATGTGGTTTGCAATGAATGAACAAGAAAGCCACATGTTCAAAGCTCTATACCACATGTACTAGGGAAAAAAAGTCAAACCTGGGATCATAGAATTATAAAATCACCAGGTTGGAAGAGACCCACTGGGTCATCGAGTCCAACCATTCCCACTAATCTCTAAACCATGTCCCTCAGTACCTCATCCACCCATCCCTTAAACCCTTCCAAGGAAGGTGAATCAACCACCTCCCTGGGCAGCCTGTTCCAATGCTCAATGACCCTTTCTATGATTTTTTTTTCCTAATGTCAAGCCTGAACCTCCCCTGGTGGAGCTTGAGGCCATTCCCTCTTGTCCTGTCCCCTGTCACTTGCGAGAAGAGCCCAGCTCCCTCCTCTCCACAACCTCCTTTCAGGTACTTGTAGAGAGTAATGAGGTCTCCTCTCAGCCTCCTCTTCTCCAGGATAAACACCCCCAACTCTCTCAGATGTTCCTCATAAGGCCTGTTCTCCAGCCCCTTCACCAGCTTTGTTGCTCTTCTCTGGACTCGCTCCAGAGCCTCAACATCCTTCTTGTGCTGAGGGGCCCAGAACTGAACACTTGAGTCAAGGAGCGGCTTCACCAGTGATGAGTACAGAGGGAGAAGAACCTCCCTGGCCTTGCTAGTCACACCGTTTCTGATCCAAACCAGGATGCTATTGGCCTTCTTGGCCACCTGGGCACACTGCTGGCTCATGTTCAGTCACTGTCAACCAACACCCCCAGGTCCTTCTCCTCCTGGCAGCTTTCTAGCCAGACTTCTCCCAGTCTGTAGCTCTGCATAGGGTTGTTGTGCCCCCAGTGCAGGACCCGGCATTTGGCCGTGTTAAACTCATTTGACTTGAGACAAATCCAGTAGATCTGTACAACATGGGTGAAGTGGCAAGGAGACTGTCAATCTGAGAGGTAACCTAAAGTATAATGTCAATTATAAGAGCAGTCATATCTCAGTCATTAGGTGGATAGATTGATAGCTCTGCATCGAACCCATCTCTCATGGGTCACTGATCTCATTCCCCTACTCCTCCCGTGAGGGGAAATAGGTCAAATTGCTATGGTAATTTTGATCAAGTATTCACTGAATTAATTCTCATCTCAGACTATTTTGTTTTTCATATGCTGTTGATGTACATGCAAGTCTACTTTTTTCAGTTATTTCTTAATATTTTAATTGTATGGTTGTAATATAGCTATCCCTGGGCTATCCCCTAGATTACAGATATGTCAAACCCTACAAAAATTAAGCTGTTTACTATAACCACACACCACTCATCCCACTCTTCTTACCAGTTTGCAAGATATGGCTTTAAAGCCTAGTCAAAACCAAGACAGATCCAGGCTTTAAACCACCCGTATAGACAGAGAAATCAACCCCAATTCACAGAACACCTAATCAACTCATAGAACACCCAATCAACAACAACAGCCTAATTTGCCTCTGGAAATTAGTCCAGGGTCAATTGGTTGAAGTAACTCAGTCTACAGTTCAACTCACAAAGCACATAGTGCACTCTGCACCGCTTCCACCTCAGGCTGCAGACCTGGCACCATGAAAAGTCCATCGCAACATCCACATCTTGATGTGACAGAAATAAAGATGTCAAGGTCTGCAATAATGAGGATAGGGATCGCTCCTCTGTCTGAAGTCATGAGGATGAAAGCTTCACGACCACATCTGTTCACAGACCATCCAGATGTAGCAGCTTCCCCAAGTTTCCTATTATTTTTGCAAAAAATCATTAACTTCCTTAACAGCTCACACCAAGATGAGTTTCACCAAGTCTTCTGGCTGCTTCATCCATTCTAATTATCTTTTTCTCTACTGGATTAAATCCTAGCAATTTACCTCATCTAAGCTCATCAGGGTACTAGGTACTTTGTTCTAATAATCATAATTTAAGTGACATGTTACTATTTTTATACACCAAAAACTACTGGGGAAAAAAAAGTGGTCTTTAAAAAGATACTGACTTCTCAAGAAAAGTAGTAGAACATCAATTTGTTCAAATTGGTGACCCTTGTTTCCAAAGATGACCATTTATTTTTCTAACCAATATCAATTTATCTTTCTCTATATAAACAGTAAATATTTTATCCACAGATTCAGAGAACACACTCTGTTGTTTCCAAATGAAGATGAATAATACATTATACTAATCATTTAGGCGCAAGGAAAATTTGTGCTTATATAATCCCTAGAACTACAGGGTTCCAGCCTACTGGTCCCAAGAGTTCTCACAAAATAATCTGAAAATAGTTTCTCCTTTGTTTAGTGATTCTAAACTTGATTTCTGGATTTCCTATGATACCTGTGGAGCTCCCTGTCCCTGGAATTTGTCACTGCTACCTCTACTGAGAGGAGTCTACCTGCTCAGCCACACCGGAGTGGTGGCAGCTCTACTACTGCTCACAAGCAAGTCTGAGGATGCTGAAGGACCTTAGGTCGCTTGACAGTGCACTAGAGCTGGGCAGCAACTTAACAGGACTTCTCAAGTATAAATCTGAATCCCACTTGATCCCTTTATGTAGGTAGGTTCCTACCATAAATTGATCATCTGAGGAAAAGAAAAAAAAAAAAAAAGCAGGATAAAGTTCTTGTTACACTCTGAAAAACTGACAAAGAATAGATCTAATGTGGATCAGAATGGCCTTGTTATCTTTACCAACTGTCCCTTAAACACCTCCAGGGAAGGTGACTCAACCCCCTCCCTGGGTAGCCTATGCTATGACACTTTCTGTTAATTTTTTTTCCTAATCTTCAGCCTAAATCTCCCCTGGTGGAGCTTGAGGCCATTCCCTCTTGTCCTGTCCCCTGTCACTTGGGAGAAGAGCCCAGCTCCCTCCTCTCTACAACCTTCTTTCAGGTAGTTATAGAGAGCAATGAGGATAAGCGTAAGCACTGGCCTTTCTGCATACCCATGCCTTGTGCCATAACTTCTAAAGAGAAATACTCTCTCAAAAACATGCAGTTTGCTTTCAGAGTATGAAGCTATTTAGAGCGACTGAGTTGGAGACAGAAAACAGACTCGAATTTAACTCAAACCACAACATTCACTAATACACAATTCAACACCTTTTCCCCGTAACTTCAGAATATTAATTACATTTTCATTTTCTGCTCTAATTCACAGAATCACAGAATCACCAGGCTGGAAGAGACCCATCGGATCATTGAGTCCAACCATTCCAATCAAACACTAAACCATGTCCCTCAGGACCTCATCTACCTGTGCCTTAAATGCCTCCAGGGAAGGTGAATCAACCACTTCCCTGGGCAGCCTATTCCAATGCCCAATGACCCTTTGTGTGAAAAACTTCCTCCTAATTGTCTCAAATCTTTCCAAGGAGCTACGAAAAGAAAAGCATACACATGCAAACACCGAACATCACAGAAGACCAGAGATCTTTAGGAATTGATTTTGTTCAAGAATCATAGAATCATAGAATCGTAGAATAACTAGGTTGGAAGACACCCATCGGATCATCGAGTCCAACCATTCCTATCAAACACTAAACCATGTCCCTCAGCACCTTGTCCACCTGTGCCTTAAACCCCTCCAGGGAAGGTGAATCAACCACCTCCCTGGGCAGCCCATTCCAATGCCCAATGACCCTTTCTGTGAAAAACTTACTCCTGATCTCCAAGATTAGGAGGAAGATCCTAATCTAAGACTCCAAGATCCTAATCTAAGACTCAAGGTTAATATCATTATTTCTAAACAAAGGCATAAAGTAGTCACATTACTATAACTTGAACCAACAGTTAGCTCCCTATAATCTGAAGCAATGAAAGGATGTGTTTAAAATACAAAGTGCTTTGCACTCTGTGTACAAGAGAACCCCTCCTAGAGAGAAATACAAAGTTATGTGAAGAGAAATATAGCTGTTTTTTTTAAAGTATATAGTCCTCATCTTTCAAGGGAAAAATTCTTCTATGCTTAATGTTTCTTTTTCACAGTTCAATTACTTTATCCATGTTTTATGAAACAAACAAACAAACAGAAGACAATGGCCAAATAAAGAAGACTACCCCTTTTCTAAATTTTACAGATTTCAAGTAATGTTACCTTTGGATTATTTTTATTACCCAGAGGCACAACATCCGACATCATAGTATTTTATTTTATGATGAAGCAGCTAGATCACATCTTACACAGTGCGTAAGATACGTGTTTATTCAGGCATTCACACAATGAAGACTGGATTGAAATCTTAAACCAAGATACTATAGGTTTTTATGCTCTTTTAAAGCGAAAAGTATCCACTGGAGGATTAGGCTGGAGAAAAATAGTACCAGTAAAGATAAATTTCTCCTCTTGCTTCTTAGTTACAAAAGTGAATGGACAGGCAGATACCAATTACACTTGAAAATCCTATTGATCAGGGGAGACACTGTAACTGAAAGATTAGATTATCTGTTTAATACCAGATTAATGCCTTTATCCCCAATGAATAGCTGTTGCAGTTGTCAGTTCTGTAAAAAATGTCAGATACTTTACACATCCTGTGGGCAGTGCCCTCTCAGAACCTCTTTATCTGTATACAATCACTTTGCATCACACATTTGACTCATCCAAGGCAATTTCATGGATTTTATACTAAAAATAATGCGACCGGTGAGCCAGACTATGGCTCTGTTGTCAGAGTGCTACGGTAGGGAGCAGAGAGGTGAATTGGCTGGAAGGCTTTTGCTTTTCCTATAAAGAGCAGAGGGTAGTGGAGTGTTTCTGTGGGTCCTTGAAAGACAAGCCAGTTCTCAAATCTGTACTCATGAAAGGAATTGAGACACAGCACATTTCCTTTCTGCACACCAAATGCCTCCTTCAGGCTATGGCAGCCTCTCTCCTTGACACTTCCTCTGGTAAAAAGAAACTTGCTTAACAGAGGCAGAGATACATAGGGACAGTGTTTACCTTGCACTCAGTATTACAAAGAAATGAAAAAGCATGAAATAAGGGAAAGACTGTGGATGTGGTCTTTCTGGACTTCAGTAAAGCCTTTGACACAGTTTCTCACAGCATTCTGCTACGGAAACTGTCAGCCTCTGGCCTGGACAGGCGCATACTCTCCTGGGTAGAAAACTGGCTGGATGGTCGGGCCCAGAGAGTGGTGGGAAATGGTGTTAAGTCCAGCTGGAGACCAGTGACAAGCTCCGCCAGGGAAAATTTAGGCTGGAGGTTAGGAGGAAGTTTTTCACATAGAGGGTCATTGGGCATTGGAATAGGCTACCCAGGGAGGTGGTTGATTCACCTTCCCTGCAGGTGTTTAAGGGACAGGTAGATGAGGTGCTGAGGGACATGGTTTAGTGTTTGATAGGAATGGTTGGACTTGATCATCTGGTGGGTCTCCTCCAACCTGGTTGTTCTATGATTCTATGAAATAGGGGACACACAAAAAATTATTTCTGTCCATATTCCACTCATGCTTGTAAGATGTTTCTGTCCGTCAACGGGAAAGATGTAAAAATAGTGAAATCACAAGACTAGATAAATAAAAGAATATCAAGGAAAGAATGTTGAGCTTTTGGTCTTCAAGGCTGCTTAAGTTTCCTGTGCCATAGTGACTTCAAACATTAACTGTTCTTTGCTAAATCTCCACTAGGACACCAAGATTAAAACTCCTCGCTTCAGTTATTAATCTTCAAAATACTTAATGTGCTGTGTAAGACAGCATTTCAGAAGAAAGAGAAGATGCCCATGTACTTCTCTGGAGGTGTTTAAAGTGCAGATGGATGAGGTCCTGAGGGACATGGTTTAGAGATTAGTGGGAATGGTTGGACTCGATGATCCAATGGGTCTCTTCCAATCTGGTGATTCTATGATTCTATGATTCCTGAGGCATCTCTTAGAGGTAATTGTGGCCATGCTGTGCTGACGATTAGGAGTACAGTTCTCAGTACGTTTAGGGGGAGTTTGGGCTTTTTAATGAAGGAACAGATGTGTGAGGGCTTTTTTCTCTTTTTGCTGCATGTGCATATAGGTCCAAAGTGATCGCCTGGGATGGTTTTTATGTTCATAGAATCACAGAATAGTTTGGGTTGGAAGTGACCTCAAAGCCTTTCCGGTTCCAACCTCCTGCTATGGGCAGAAACACCTCCCACTGGCACAGGGGCTCCAAGCCCCATCCAACCTGGCCTCGAACACCTCCAGGAATGGGGCATCCTCCTCTCCAGATGGAGAGGATTGTTTCTTCTCTCCAGATGGTGGTTATTTAATATATTTCTGTTTCACTGTACTCATCTTATATGGATTAGCATTAAACTGAAAACAGTGCTCTATCAAACAGTGACACTACTATCAGCCTCGTATAAAGCTGATAATCACAGATAAAAGCACACAGCACATTATTCCTTTAATGATAACAGCATGGATCTGTCTGGTTTGGTAGGTATATAGCTTCGTTGTCATAGCATCTGAACATCTCATTTTCATTACAGGAATGGAAGGGAGCACCGAGATCATCCATGACGTTTATTTCATGAAGCACCAAGAATACTTCAAAAACACACCAAAACACCACAGTGTCTAGATCTCTATTTAAAGGCTAGAAGCTACAGTTATGAAGTGGCATATAAAGAGAATAAAAGCATTTAAGGATGTTATCAGGGACACCCAGCAAGAAATCTGTTAAAGAAAAATCTAAGATGCTGTGTAATTAAAGTGGTTTACTTCTCATATTAAAAAAGAAGGCAATAATAAAAATGAATGAGGCGTAAGACACAGAGAATGATTCTCAAGCTGCTTCAGGAGCACACCCCTACTAAGCCAATCCTGGGACATTCTTCTCTGGAGCGAGTCCAGAGAAGAGCGACAAAGCTGGTGAAGGGGCTGGAGAACAGGCCTTGTGAGGAACGGTTGAGAGACCTGGGGGTGTTCAGCCTGGAGAAGAGGAGGCTGAGAGGAGACCTCATTGCTCTCCACAACTACCTGAAGGGAGGTTATAGAGGGGAGGGAGTTGGGCTCCTCTCCCAAGTGACAGGGGACAGGACAAGAGGGAATGGCCTCAAGCTCTGCCAGGGGGGTTCAGGCTCAACATAAGGAAAAAATTCTTCACAGAAATGGTCATTGGTCACTGGCAGAGGCTGCCCATGGAACAGGTTGACTTACCTTTCCTGGAGGTGTTTAAGGTGCAGGTAGATGAGGTGCTGAGGGACATGTATTAGAGATTGGTGGGAATGGTTGGACTTGATGATCCAGTGGGTCTCTTCCAACCTGGTGATTCTATGATTCTATGATTCTCTGTTTTATTACTGCACATTGTGTGTTAGCTCTTAAGCAAAATATAAGAAGTAATTTTTTCCTAAGTACACAAGTTAAACTCTAAAGCTCTCCTCAGCAGAATACCAGATAATCCTTCTTAATGAAAGTGTTAGGAACTTTTCCAAGAACAAAATGCCACTCATGTTGCAAAACTAAAAGGAAGGAAAAAAAAATCAATACAGGTTTCATAGATCTGCTGTACAGATAAGTGGGTCATCCCACCCTCAGCCACCCAGCTTGTCAATAGGGCTGGTTGTATTATTCAATGACGATAAGAACAATGTGATTTTTTTCAAAAGAGTAAGAATGCGAAACATAAGAGCAGACTGTAAAATTTGCCTAAGATATTAGAGCTTCAAAGCTCCATAGAAACATCCTGTGAGCTAGGTAAAAAGTCACCTCCATTTACAAGCCTGGGATTGCGTGAAGTGGAAGAGTTAGTAAGTGTCCCAAAACCGAGAATAAGCCAAAGTGAAAGCTTATGTGTCCCTGCTCAGTGCCCAGTAGCACACACAGCATGAGCTCTCAAGCACAATGAATCTGAACCCACTAAGATGATGTAAATTCAGGCAGTGGATAGAGTTATTAATACTCCGCCAGGGCAACAATAAACCTTTCATTCTTGAAATATTAAACACAATTTTTCTTATATAAAAATGTAAAAATAGGAGGAAAACTCATTTCCACTTCAGCAGTGATCAAGAACTATAAATAATGAGATCGGCTCTTTATAGAACACACACATAGAGCCTTTTCCACAGACCAGTAAGAAAAAGCAAGAGCCCTACAAGTTACAGAAAAACGTGCTCCAATTTAATTTCACCGCATCATAAAGAACTCTGCAAAAAGCAGTCAGTCATCCTTGAGATAAACTATTTGAGGGACCCTTTCATACCCTGTGTTCTTATTTATATCTCACATCCCCAGCAGTGTAGACTAATCATCTGCAGTGGCGCTTTGAGAAAAAATGACAGATAAGATGAAAAGTGGAAAATCACAAATAAGAAGCTGACCATAGCAATTTGTAATCATACAAGCACTGTTGCTATTCATTAATGAATGCCCAAAATTCTGAAGGATGATCTTTTCCTCTCTTCCTTCTTCTTTTTTTCAACTTTTGAGTAGTTTTTAACTATTATTGACTCTTATTAGACAACTACTATTGACTTATTATTATTAGAATCATAGAATCATAGAACAACCAGGCTGGAAGAGACCCATTGGATCATTGAATCCAACGATTCCTATCAAACACTAAACCATGTCCCTCAGACTACCTGTGCCTTAAACACCTCCAGGGAAAGTGAATCAACCACCTCCCTGGGCAGCATGTTCCAATGCCCAATGACCCTTTCCGTGAAAAACCTCCTCCTAAAAAGAAGTTGGTAGCTTCCTTGATCAAGTATCCTGACTGAATTATTCCTTGTCTAAAGCCAGTAATGATAAATTTATTTGTCAGGAATTAAGCAGTGACTTGCCTACAACAAGTGAAGTTGACGGTAACAGGTATGTTTGGGGAGCAGGGAATCAGGGAGTTAGAAGCTGTGGGTTAAAGCAGAGGCTGTGGGACACAACCATGCAGTTGACAGTTAATCAAAAAGTTCTTTCAACCACTCTTACTGCCATGAATGAGCTTGAGGGCTGTCTGTAAGCTACAGGGTCACTGAACTGATGCTGTCCATGTTTCTAAAGAGGCACACATATACCTCTTCTTCAAATTAATTACCACTGAAAGAGCAAGAGACTTTCCAAAAATCATATTACTGTTACATCAAGGAACTAGGAGGGGAAAAGTGATTTAAAACATGAAGTAAACTTCAGCTTATTTTTTAAAGGAAATATGCCAGGTCCTGCACTTGGGGCACAACAACCCTATGCAGAGCTACAGATTAGGAGAAGTCAGTCTAGAAAGCTGCCTGGAGGAGAAGGACCTGAGGGTGTTGGTTGACAGCGACTGAACATGAGCCAACAGTGTGCCCAGGGGGCCAAGAAGGCCAATGGCATCCTGGCTTGGATCAGAAATGGTGTGACCAGCAGCTCTGGGGAGGTTATTCTCCTGTAATCAGCACTGGTGAGACCGCTCCTTGAATCCTGTGTTCAGTTGTGTGCCCCTCACCACAAGAAGGATGTTGAGGCTCTGGAACAAGTCCAGAGAAGAGCAACGAAGCTGGTGAAGGGACTGGAGAACAGGCCTTATGAGGAACAGCTGAGTGAGCTGAGGGTGTTTATCCTGGAGAAGAGGAGGCTGAGGGGAGACCTCATTGCTCTCTGTAACTAATTCAGGGGAGGTTGTGGAGAGGAGGGAGCTGGGCTCTTCTGCCAAGTGACAGGGGACAGGATGAGAGGGAATGGTCTAAAGGTCCACTGGGGAGATTTAGGCTGGAGATTAGGAAAAAATTCTTCACAGAAAGTGTCATTGGTCACTGGCAGAGGCTGCCCAGGGAGGTGGTTGATTCACCATCATCAAACATTGTCAGATTCAACACTGAGAAATTCTTCCTAAACAGGACATTCATAATTGAAATTAAATTTCTCTGATATAGTCATCATAAAATAACAAAAAGGTACAAGACCCACCAACACCCCATTTAAATAATTTAGATAATCTCTGTTACTTTTCAAGATACGGTACTTTATAAGGAAGATGAAACTCATAAATTAATCCTTCAGACGACATGTTCATCTTCTCTTTAACCCACCCTTAGTATTAATCTATTCACTTTGTGTCTTGCAGCACTAAAATATTTCAGTTGCAGTTCCTTCGTTTAAAGCATTCTAGTCAGGGACTCCTTTATCACTTACCTATCAATATATTACTGGCTTTGTTTCTAATGCAACTCTTGTTTCTCATTAAACCCAGTTCAATATCAGAGGCAGCTCTGTCACTGAAGCTGATACAATTTCTCTAGTTCCCCTTATACAATCCATTTCAAATTTACTGTTGTGTACCCTGAAAGACAAACTGCTTGATGTTTCTCTCGAGAAGGAATTTCATTCTTTATCACTCTCACCGCTTTTTTAAGCCCTGTAACCTTCTGAAAGGTCATTTCGTGCAAAAGGCATAATGTTTTGAAGTAGTCGCTAACAGGTGTCGGACTTTGATAGGAATGGTTGGACTCAATGATCTGGTGTGTCTCTTCCAACCTGGTGTTTCTATGATTCTATGATAATCAAGGTAGAATTTCAGGAGTTCTATTAAATACTTGCTGTCTCTTGTGATACTTCCACAGGTCTGGCTTTATTGTGCTTATTTTTTTTTAAATAGCAAGATAAAAAATTAATTCCATTTCCTCTGAATCTCTTTAACATCAGTTAATAACGAATAAATATTCCATTACTCTCTGCTGTTTCGACAATATTCTCTGATGTCCTGTTGCCCAGGCTAAAATCCTTGACGCCCGATTTTATGAGAGTGCAAATCAACCTTAAAATATATCATAGCTCATCACTGAGATATTTTAAGCTTTCTAGGCTGTATCACAAGCTTTTTATTCCCCTTCAACATCAAGTAGAAAGAAAATCCCATATTATCATATTATGATATAGGGTGTTTCTTACCAGACAGGAGAATTCACGAACACAGTAAGAAATATTTTATGATTCTTACCTGGCATTGTTACTTACCGATATTTTTATGACTTGGTATTTGCTTCTTTCTAAGTACTTAGAGTTCTTAATAAGCTGACCTTATTTATGTAGAATTAAAATAAATAAATAAATAAGAACCTGAAGTTCTGAGACACAGGAAGAGGAAACAGTAAGGAGAGCTGAAGCAGGTTTTGGCAGATTTCACTGTCTTATAGAATCATAGAATCATAGAATCACCAGGTTGGAAGAGACCCATTGGATCATCAAGTCCAACCATTCCTATCAATCACTAAACCATGTCCCTCAGCACCTCATCTATCCATCCCTTAAACACCTCCAGGGAAGGTGAATCAATCACCTCCCTGAGCAGCCTATTCCAATGCCCAATGACCCTTTTCCGTGAAAAACTTCCTCCTAATCTCTAGCTTAAATCTCCCCTGGAAGAGCTTGAGGCCATTCCCTCTCATCCTGTCCCCTGTCACTTGGCAGAAGAGCCCAGCTCCCTCCTCTCTACAACCTCCGTTCAGGTACTTGTAGAGAGTAATGAGGTCTCCCCTCAGCCTCCTCTTCTCCAGGATAAACACCCTTAGTTCTCTCAGCCGCTCCTCATAGGTTCTGTTCTCCAGACCCTTCACCAGCTTTGTTGCTCTTCTCTGGACTCGCTCCAGAGCCTCAACATCCTTTTTGTGCTGAGGGGCCCACAACTGAACACAGGATTCAAGGAGCGGCCTCACCAGTGCTGAATATAGAGGGAGAATCACCTCCCTGGACCTGCTGATCACACCATTTCTGATACAAGCCAGGATGCCATTGGCCTTCTTGACCACCTGGGCACACTGCTGGCTCATGTTCAGTTGGCAAAGGTAATCAGTTAACTTTGTTGACAAAAAATAAAATAAATTAATTATATTAAAAAACTTCTTTTGTTCTCCTTGGTGTAATTTCTGTTCTACTTGTGTAATAGCAAAATTATGAGACTTCATTTAAAATAACTGAGTCAGAGTAGTAAGGGATTAAACTCTATGGGGGATGAAAGCATTTTTCACTTTCATCTGACTCCTAGAACCTGAAGCACAGAGTGGTTTCAGATGACAGGCTTTCAAGTGAATATGAGAACAGAGAAGTAAACATGGCCTGAAGGAAAGCACAAGTCTTTGTGAGAAAGCTCAGTCACTGCTGTGCCTAATAAGAGATACAACTCAATTAGTAACAAAAAAGGAACAATGAGGAAGAACTTCTAACATGTGATTTGGTTATATATGGTAGTCCTTAACTGTATTCCTATTGAAGACAATAGTAATAATTTCCTTGGCTTTCTGGCAGTAGAACAACTAGTAAAGTGTCCGATATAAAAATACAATGGATAACGTAAATTGCCTTATATCATAACCAAGCCAAGAACGTAACAGGTTTGAGGTTTTTTCCATGGCTCCTGTGTCTTGGGCCTCTACTTGTTTTCACTCATTTCTGTTTGATCTCAAACAAAAACAACAACAAAAAAATTTTAAAAAGAGGTATCAGAGTGGGACCGAGGTTAAGATTTTGGTAACTAGCAATGTGATTTCCTACATCTTGAAGGAATTGCCAGTAGAGAGGAAGGACAAGAGGGAATGGCTTCAAGCTCTGCCAGGGGAGATTTAGGCTGGACATTAGGAGAAAGTTTTACACGGAAAGGGTCATTGGGCATTGGAACAGGCTGCCCAGGGAGGTGGTTGATTCACCTTCCCTGGAGGTATTTAAGGCAGAGGTAGATGAGGTCCTGAGGGACTTGATTTAGTGTTTGATAAGAGTGGTTGGACTCGATGATCTGATGGGTCTCTTTCAACCTGGTTGTTCTATGATTCTATGAATCTCCGCAGTGAACCTGGTAAAGGGAAACGAGCTGATATGAAGTGGTAGAAAGACAAGAGAAACTTTAAGAAAAGTAATTAGCCCACTGAAACACTAAATATCTGCTCCAGAGAAAAGGCAGGAGCAGGAACAAGTGGCCTAGAGGATCAGGAGGGACTCATGTACCAGTGCCAGCACTGGGTGGGCTTATCACAGTGAGTAATCACCTGCCACCACTCAGGTAACAACCTCCATGCCTGCCAAGTGCTTTTCTATAATACAAAAGAGCATTGAGAGACAACCAGTGTGTGTTTGTGCTCAAAATCATGATAAAAGAAGACATTTTATAGGATTTTTTAAAAGTTTTCATATGAAATGCGACATGACACAGTCAGTCAAGATGCATCCATCAGATCAGAGCACGCTTCATTATCAGCACTGGCATTACCTGACGTTCTCTTCCCTGACCCAGTGTAATTGTCACAATCTGTAACCTGTCATCCAAAATGCTTCAAACAAATGTACTTGTAAACAAAAGACTTCATGCTTTGCTGTTATTCAGACAGCTGGTGTGCTACGAGAATCTCTCTAAACACGAAAATAAACAGTTTTGATGGCAACTGATAAATAAACTAAGTCCAAATGTCACCTTGACTGCTCAGCTACTGGGTGCAACAGATCAGCTTCAGAAGAAATAACACAAAGTTGTCCCAGGTAGAGACTCAGAGAATCATAGAATAACCAGGTTGGAAGAGACCCACCAGATCATCAAGTCCAACCATTCCCACCAATCTCTAAACCATGCCCCTTAGCACCTCGTCCACCCGCACCTTAAACACCTCCAGGGAAGGTGAATCAACCACCTCCCTGGGCAGGTTTGGGTATGTAGCAGT
The DNA here is from genome assembly GCA_033558105.1 of Coccyzus lansbergi. Taxonomy (NCBI): domain Eukaryota; kingdom Metazoa; phylum Chordata; class Aves; order Cuculiformes; family Coccyzidae; genus Coccyzus; species Coccyzus lansbergi. The sequence goes on from JAUMJK010000508.1 coordinate 1,761,677, forward strand.
GGGAACTATTCTCTCTTCTTTCAGAGTAAACAGTATATATTCTCATCTTGCCAGCCAAGTACAGCCCGTGATATATTTACATGCTATGATGATGTCTTTAGTCATTTAAATTAGACCACTAATTAAGCAAACATACATTTCATTTAAAATTTTATTCATTCAGGAACTAGTCATTTTTAACAAAATCCAGAAAATTTAGATCTTCCTTCATAGTATTATCCATAACTGGTTTGATTGGAGAAGACTGTCGGATGAAAGGAAATTAAAACCAAAGACTCAAAAATGCACATTTACTCATTTACTTCCTTTTCATCAAGTAATTTACTATTATAAACCTGCCTCAGATTTCATAAAATCTGGCAGCCAAGAATGGCTTCAAGATATAAACCCAGAGCTACCCATCAGAAGAAAAATCAGAGGCGATTTGTCACTATGTAAAAAGAAAGGTCTGTCCTTCTGTCCTGTCTAGCCATCCTGTCCAACCATTCCTATCAAACACTAAACTATGTCCTTCAGCACCTCGTCCACCTGTGCCTTAAACACCTCCAGGGAAGGTGACTCAACCAGAGCAGCAAGTATGTGGAACAGCACATCTAGCAGGTAGTGAGCATTTAAAATACTATCAGTATCCACACATTTTTTTCCTGATGTGGTGAAACACACTTAATTCCAGCTCTCTGCAGACACAAACTGCCATATATTGGTCTATCAATGCCACACCATCTAATGCTTTTTCCCACTTTCCTGTATCTCCTGTTAATGCATGCAGTGGAATATCACTTCATCTAGATTTTTACCTCTAACCGGGTCATTTTTTTTCCTTAACATCTCTACCTAAAGCAAAAAAAAAAAAAAATCAACACATTCAGAAACTGCTCTATGCATTCAACAATCGTGATTAACAAAAATATTTTCAGAAATTAAATAAATATATGAGTAAACAGGGAGGGGGAAACAAAAGAAGAAATTGTGTGAAAGTTTTAATTCTTGCCAGTGAGTTACATAAACTCTAAAATACTGCATGAATAGTAGTACTGTAAATATTGGTATTGGTCAAAAGAAGGTATTTCCCTTCTTATTTTCCTCTTTACTTAGAGCTATTGTGTATTTTATTCTTTACTTATGGTATTTATAGTGTTTGATAGGAATGGTTGGACTCGATGATCCGGTGGATCTCTTCCAACCTGGTTGTTCTGTGATTATATGATATGATTTATATTAAAACTATCACAAGATAGTAAAGAAATATTAAAACTTATATAGAAGTTTGGATTTAAATCTCATCTATCTGCCTTCAGTGTTTCATAATACAGGATGCAAGTAGGACGTGTAATTTCTAGATGGTTTATTTGTTTTGCTGTTTTGGAGTGGCAGCCAAAACTCTCACCTTTCTTACTACGATTAATCAACCAGTCAGAGTCGGTTGTAATTAGTTAGGAATCCCCTGGTGATGAGCATTCATCCAGAGTAGCAGGATCACAGGATCACAGAATCACAGAATCACAGAACAACCAGGTTGGAAGGGACCCATCAGATCTTCTAGTCCAACCATTCCTATCTAACACTAAACCAAGTCCCTCAAGACCTCATCCACCCTTGTCTTAAACACCTCCAGGGAAGGGGAATCAACCACCTCCCTGGGCAGCCTGTTCCAATGCCCAGTGACCCTCTGTGTGAAAAACCTCCTCCTAATCTCCAGCCTAAATCTCCCCTGGTGGAGCTTGAGGCCATTCCCTCTTGTCCTGTCCCCTGTCACTTGGCAGAAGAGGCCAGCTCCCTCCTCTCTACAACCTCCTTTCAGGTAGTTGTAGAGAGTAATGAGGTCTCCTCTCAGCCTCCTCTTCTCTAGGCTAAACAACCCCAGCTCTCTCAGCCGCTCCTCATAGGGTCTGTTCTCCAGCCCCTTCACCAGCTTTGTTGCTCTTCTCTGGACTCGCTCCAGAGCCTCAACATTCTTCTTGTGCTGAGGGGCCCACAACTGGATGAAAGTGACTGAGAAGCTCGAGCTTTTTGGAAGAGGTGGAAAGACTCTGTAGCTAACTAAACCCAAGACTCTGTAGTTAACTAAACCCAAGGGAGGGTTGCTCCTAGATTCAAATATAGAGACTTGGTGTTATGCCCTGGAGGTTGACATATGGATTTATATCCTTTCTAACAGCTCCATGTTTACCACTATAACTCAAGACCTTTGTATGATATATATGAAAGGTTGGATGGTATTTTTAGCCTGTCATATTTCTTCTTCATTCACGCTTCTTGGCAATCAACTTCGCATTTTAATTGTAGACTGCAGTAAAGGGCTCTTTCTTCGGTTTCCAATAAGCTGCATTTCAACCCCAGCAGTAACACCTTGTATTTTGTATAATGAAACAGCCCAAATGGGAATTACGCTTCCATTTTCTCTATGTCATTTATTATACCACACATTGTACAGCTTCCCATACTCAACTCTAGCTTCATTTGGCCTTTATATCATTTTTTTGCTGGTACATTGCAACCCCTCAATATCAAACCTTTCTAGCATCTTTTTCGATATTAAATTGCAAAGAGACACAGCTATGGACTGACTGTATTATATCCTGGATTCACTTATGTTACACAGGAATGACTGCTTTTTGCATTAAAAATTAGTGATCATAGTACACAGCAAAAGTGCCAGAGACAGGGGTCACTACCCTCATCAGAAAAAGATGTGGGAAGTATTGTCCAGTTGATTAAATCCCAATAAAAGTTGCAAATTGCAAGTTCTGCCTTTGAAAGGTCATCAAGAGGTATTATAAGGATTCTGAATGAATCCCTGGGATGCATAATTAAGCAATCAGATACATTGTATTATCCATTTCCATAAATTAACATCTGAATCAGAGTAGTGTGCTCAGTCAGTGTGTCACAGAGGAAAATGGAAGATCAAGAGAGCCACTCAGCAATCCAAATCCTTCCCTTTCATTAACACTGATGGAGTCATATTTTTACTTATTCTAGCTGATCACAAATCTTCCTGTATTACATGTCATTGCTTTCTACAACTACCTTAAAGGAGGTTGTAGAGAGGAGGGAGTTGGGCTCTTCTCCCAAGGGACAGGGGACAGGACAAGAGGGAATGGCCTCAAGCTCCACCAGGGGAGATTCAGGCTGGAGATTAAGAGAAAGTTTTTCACAGAAAGGGTCATTGGGCATTGGAATAGGCTGCCCAGGGAGGTGGTTGATTCACCTTCCCTGGAGGTGTTTAAGAGATGGGTGGATGAGGTGCTGAGGGACATGGTTTAGTGTTTGATAGGAATGGTTGGACTCGATGATCTGGAGGGTCTCTTCCAACCTGGTGATTCTATGATTCTATGTCACAGCCCACGAGTGGAATTCGCCTCTATTCCACTGTCATATGTGCTCAGTTTTTCGCACACACGTATTCTGAGCTCCACTCAACAAAGGGGCTAAAAATGCTAAAGCAGTTTCCACCATAGTTTTGCTTCTTAATTAAAATTCTTTTATTCCTACTTCCAATTTCAGCTGTCCATTTAGTTACAACTACAAATACAAAAAATAATTTTAAGGCAGCTGTATTAGACATAAGTTATATTTAAGTCTTCATATTCAGAACTGTAAAAAAAATTAATAAACATAATTGTGATATTTCTAATGCCTGATTTCCTCAAGTAGAATAGGTTCCAATTAAGACAACAACCTTTTTTTGCCTACAGAAGCTTCTCTTGTGTCACATCGTTCACTAAAGGAAAAGTAACATAAAGGACAGGTGTGGAATTAAACCTTCATCAGTTCTCACTACAGAATAGTTCTAAGTGTTACCTACACCTTCCCTGGAGGTGTTTAAAGCATGGGTAGATGAGGTCCTGAGGGACATGCTTTAGTGTTTGATAGGAGTGGTTGGACTCAATGACGCGATGGGTCTCTTCCAACCTGGTGATTCTATGACTCTATGATTCTATTAAGAATGATCATGGTGTAATATAACTCATCTCCTTTTTCATCCTGAAGCTGTAGTTTTCTGCAATGATCGTACATTCCTAATTATTACATATACCATGTAATAATACACATGCTATGTACCATTTTAAAGACAGGCAGATGAAGTGCTCGGGGATCTGGTTTAGTAGTGGAGAAGTAAGCTTGGACTTGAACTCAAAGGCCTTTTCCAACCTAGTGATTCTGTGATTTTATGATAATTTGTATAGAAGTGAGAGGCAAGCAGAAACAGTAACTAATAATCATTTCTTAAATAGACTGTTTTAAAAAAAATATAGAATCATAGAACAAACAGGTTGGAAGAGACCCACTAAATCATCGAGTCCAACCGTTCCTATCAAACAATAAACCATGTCCCTCAGCATCTCGTCCACCCATTCATTAAACACCTCCAGGGAAGGTGAATCAACCACCTCCCTGGGTAGCCTCTGCCAGTGACCAATGACACTTTCTGTGAAGAATTTTTTCCTAATCTCCAGTCTAAATCTCCCCGGTGGACCTTTAGACCATTCCCTCTCATCCTGTCCCCTGTCACTTGGCAGAAGAGCCCAGCTCCCTCCTCTCCACAACCTCCCCTGAGTTAGTTACAGAGAGCAATGAGGTCTCCCCTCAGCCTCCTCTTCTCCAGGATAAAACACCCCCAGCTCTCTCAGCTGTTCCTCATAAGGTCTGTTCTCCATCCCCTTCACCAGCTTCGTTGCTCTTCTCTGGACTTGCTCCAGAGCCTCAACATCCTTCTTGTGGTGAGGGGCACACAACTGAACACAGGATTCAAGGAGCGGTCTCACCAGTGCTGAGTACAGAGGGAGAATAACCTCCCTGGACCTGCTGGTCACACCATTTCTGATCCAAGCCAGGATGCCATTGGCCTTCTTGGCCCCCTGGGCACACTGTTGGCTCATGTTCAGTCACTGTCAACCAACACCCTCAGGTCCTTCTCCTCCAGGCAGCTTTCTAGACTGACTTCTCCTAATCTGTAGCTCTGCATAGGGTTGTTGTGCCCCAAGTGCAGGACCTGGCATATTTCCTTTAAAAAATAAGCTGAAGTTTACTTCATGTTTTAAATCACTTTTCCCCTCCTAGTTCCTTGATGTAACAGTAATATGATTTTTGGAAAGTCTCTTGCTCTTTCAGTGGTAATTAATTTGAAGAAGAGGTATATGTGTGTGCCTCTTTAGAAACATGGACAGCATCAGTTCAGTGACCCTGTAGCTTACAGACAGCCCTCAAGCTCATTCATGGCAGTAAGAGTGGTTGAAAGAACTTTTTGATTAACTGTCAACTGCATGGTTGTGTCCCACAGCCTCTGCTTTAACCCACAGCTTCTAACTCTCTGATTCCCTGCTCCCCAAACATACCTGTTACCGTCAACTTCACTTGTTGTAGGCAAGTCACTGCTTAATTCCTGACAAATAAATTCATCATTACTGGCTTTAGACAAGGAATAATTCAGTCAGGATACTTGATCAAGGAAGCTACCAACTTCTTTTTAGGAGGAGGTTTTTCACGGAAAGGTTTTTCATTGGGCATTGGAACATGCTGCCCAGGGAGGTGGTTGATTCACCTTCCCTGGAGGTGTTTAAGGCACGGGTGGATGAGATCCTGAGGGACATGGTTTAGTGTTTGATAGGAATGGTTGGACTCAATGATCCGATGGGTCTCTTCCAACCTGGTGATTCTATGATTCTATGATTCTCATTAGTCATTTGAGATAGTAAAGCTGTGCTGTGGTTAGCAAGTTGATCGAGATCTGTTTTTCTAATGAGAGAACACATTTTGCTGCCTATTCAAAGGAGCAGTGCCCTTATCGAATGGAGCTGGTTTCCAAACAGAAATGAGCTAGAGACAATTATTGCTTTGTGCTTTATATAGCAGACTGAAGCAAAAGTATTAACTGAAATAATCTAAGGCAAATGTGGCTATTATTTAATTTTAATTTTATGTTCCTATTAGTTTTCTTCTAAAGTGACAGTAAAATTCTATTACCAGCAGACATTTACAGAAGTGCAAGTAGCAATAATAGGATATAAGCAGTAAAGTAATAATGAAGTCTTTATTTTAAAAAAAATGTAATAAATGCTACATTTCTGGAGAAGAAAAGGTTGAAGGGGAAACCTAATAAAAGCTTTCCTATATAGAGTTTAGCAAGAAGATACTGTGTTCAGTTGTGGGCCCCTCACCACAAGAAGGATGTTGAGGCTCTGGAGTGAGTCCAGAGAAGAGCAACAAAGCTGGTTAAGGGGCTGGAGAACAGGCCTTATGAGGAATGGCTGAGAGAGCTGGGGGTGTTTAGCCTAGAGAAGAGAAGGCTGAGAGGAGACCTCATTACTCTCTACAACTACCTGAAAGGAGGTTGTGGAGAGGAGGGAGCTGGGCTCTTCTGCCAAGTGACAGGGGACAGGACAAGAGGGAATGGCCTCAAGCTCTGCCAGGGGAGATTTACGCTAGAGATTAGGAGGAAGTTTTTCATGGAAAGGGTCATTGGGCATTGGCAGAGGCTGCCCAGGGAGGTAGTTGATTCACTGGAGATTGATTCACTTAAACCCCCGAGGTGTTTAAGGCATGGGTACATGAGGTCCTGAGGGAAATGGTTTAGTGTTTGGTAGGAATGGTTGGACTCGATGATCCGATGGGTCTCTTCCAACCTGGTTGTTCTATGATTCTATGATTCTAAGATGGATGCTTTTCTGTCATATGAGGTGGTAGGATAAGTGACAAGAGAGACAAATTACAGTCACAGAATCATAGAATTGCCAAGGTTGGGAAAGACCTCCAAGATCATTAAGTCCGACCATCAGCATAACACCACCATGACTACTAAACCATGTCCTGAAGCTCCACATCTACAGGTTTTTCTGAACACGTCCATGGATGGTGACTCTACCACCTCCCTGAGCGGCCTGCTCCAGTGCTTCACCTCTCTTTCAGTAATGAAACTTTTCTTAATATGCAATCTAAACCTCTCCTTGTGCAGCTAGAGGCCATTTCCTCTTGCCTTATCACTTGCTACCTGGGAGAAGAGACCAGCCCCCACATTGCTTCAACCTCTTTTTCAGGTAACTTTGGGAAGCTATAAGGTCTGCTCTCAGCCTCCTCTTCTCCAGGCTAAACAATCTCAGTTCCCTCAGCTACTCCTCATGAAACCTGTGCTCCAGACTCTTTACCAGCCTCATTGCCCTCTTCTGGATATGCTCTAGCAGTTTAATATCTTTCCTGCAGTGAAGGGCCCAAAAGAGAACACGGTATTCAAGGTGCAGCCTCACCTGTGCCGAATACAGGAACACAATGACTTCCCTGCTCCTGCTGGCCACAACATTTTTGATAAAAGCCAAGAAGTCACTGGCCTTCTTGGCCACATGGGCACACCAGCAACTCATATCCAGCTGGTGCTCAACCAGCATCCCTTGATCTCTTTGTTCTGGGCAGCTTTCCAGTCACACTTCCTCAATGCTGTAGTATTGCATAGGATTGTTGTGATGGAAGTGCAAAACCTGACACATGGCCTTGTTGAAGCTCATACAATTGGCCTCAGCTCATTGATCCAGCCTGTCCCACTCCCTGTGCAGAGCATTCCTGCTCTTACAATCATGGAATCATAGAATCACCATGTTGGAAAGGACCCACTGGATCATCGAGTCCAACCATTCCTATCAATCTCTAAACCATGTCCCTCAGCACCTCGTCCACCTGTCCCTTAAACATTTCCAGGGAAGGTGAATCAGCCCCCTCCCTGGGCAGCCTCTTCCACTGCCCAATTACCCTTTCTGTGAATTTTTTTTCCTAATCTCCAGCCTGAACCTCCCCTGTCGGAGCCTGAGGCCATTACCTCACATCCTGTCCCCTGTCACTTGGAAGAAGAGCCCAGCTCCCTCCTCTCCACAACCTCCATTCAGGTAGCAACAATGTCTCCTCTCAGCCTCCTCTTCTCCAGGCTAAACACTCCCAGCTCTCTCAGCCATTCCTCATAGGGCCCGTTCTCCAGCCCCCTCACCAGCTTCATCATTCTTCTCTGAAACAAAGGTGATTCAGACTGCATAGAAAGAAAACTTTTTCCTCGGAAGGACAGTCATACAGTGGAGTAAATTGCCAAGAGAGGCTGTGCAGCCTCCAGTCTTGGAAATGTGGAATATTCAACTAGATACATCCCCAAAGCCTCCTGGTCTGAACTGATAGCTCACCCTGCCTTGAGCAGGAGGCTGCACTAGAGAACTTCCAATTAGATACAATCCTATGAAAGAGCGAAAAAGTTTAAAGAAGATGTACATAACATACAAGGCACAGGTAGATGAGGTCCTGAGGGACATGGTTTAGTGTTTGATAGGAATGGTTGGACTCGATGATCTGATGGGTCTCTTCCAACCTGGTTGTTCTATGATTCTAAGTTTTTTGCTATTTTATCTGAGCATATATCAATATCAACATAACCAATAGCAGAAGATGCGGAAATGAAGACTCTGGGAAAATTTTCTTTCCTGAGAAAGAAAAGAGAAAAACATCAGAATGTAATGAAAACCCTTTGGAAGTTTTTCCTAAATTTTCCTCACAATATAGAATTATTATACAATTATTACACAACATGGAATTTATTGTTTTAGCTCAACATCTGAAGAATATATTAATTGTCCAATTTATGAAGGTGATACCATTCTTTTCAGAGGAGAAAAGAGTTTTGAATTTAAATTCAAAACTCTTGTATTTTCTCCTCTGAAAAGAATTACAGTACAAAGAATTGAAGAACTATAAGAATTTCTGAAATACCTGTGGCCTGAACATCAGCAATAAAAATAGTTGTGAGGTAATTTTGAAATGTCCAGGCACCAAACCTCTATTTGTCATTAGTGTTCTTTTCAAAGCAGAACAAATGTGAAACAAAAAGGGCAATTACTCACTACGTGAAGTCTTTTTAGAATAACTCTAGCTCGGGGATATAAGCTAGAAAAAAGATGCTGAAAAAAAGGGAAATTGTATTGTATTGTTCAATTATTTTATTGTTCAACAATACGCAGTATAAAAACAAGATTAACAAGAAAAAAATGCATTGCTCGTTCTTCTAGTGTTTTCAGTTTCATTGTTAGTCAACTGAAAGAATAAAACTAGAGCACATTCAGTTACACTGTAAGGTCACAATAACAGTTTTAAGATGAAGAGGTATGTTGATAATGTAAAACATGACTAAATGCATTGCATTCTAAAGAATATTGGTCTTTATAAGCACAGAATCATAGAATGGTTTGAGTTGGAAGGGACCTCAAAGCCCATCCAGTTCCACTCCTGCCATGTGCAGGGACACCTCTCACTGGATCAGGTGCCCAAGCCCCAACCAACCTGGCCTTGAACACCTCCAGGGATGGGGCAGCCACAGCTTCCCTGGGCAACCTGTTCCAGTGCCTCCTCACTCTCATGGTGAAGAAATTCCTCCTTTTGCCTAGTCTCATTTTCTAATTTAAAGCCATACTGCCTTGCTCTATCACTCCATGCCTTTATAAACAATCCTTCTCCAGCTTCCTTGTATTCCCTTCAGGTACTGGAAGGTCTCTCTAGGGTCTCCTCACAGCCTTCTCTCCTCCAGGCTGAACAACCCCAACTCTCTCAGCTAGTAAACACTGATTCAAAGTTCTTTTCAGCACAGCAGCCTTGAATGAGTTTGGATACAGCACATCTTAACTATAGGTCAAGTGGAATTTAGGCCATCCACAAAGCTGAAAATAACTTTGCTGACACTAAGTTCTACAAAACTAGGTTGAAATCCTAAAAACCTCCAAAACTACATGGGAGGCCACATTTCTAGAGAGACATAATATCTTTTATTAGACCAGCCGACAGAGTAAGAAAATAAATATATAATGCCCTAGAATGATAGAAAAACCACGTTGGAAGGGACCCACTGGATCTTCAAGTCCAATCATTCCTATCAAACACTAAACCAAGTCACTCAGGACCTCATCCACCCGTGCCTTAAACACCTCCACGGAAGGTGAATCAACCACCTCCCTGGGCAGCCTATTCCAATGCCCAATCACCCTCTGTGTGAAAAACTTCCTCCTAATCTCCAGCCTAAATCTCCCCTGGTGGAGCTTGAGGCCATTCCCTCTTGTCCTGTCCCCTGTCCCTTGGGAGAAGAGCCCAGCTCCCGCCTCTCTACAACCTCCTCTCTACAACCTCTCCATACACATCTTCGTTTTACACCTATTTAAAAAAAAAACTAGGAGCATGGGTTTAACATCTGAGAATATTGATATCAAGTGTCTTTAGGAGATAAGCTGCTGTCTAGTGGCATAATCCTACACAAGTCAGTCTGCTATCTCACTCAAGACAGGAAGGGGATAACTGTCAATGGAAGTCTAATCATTTAAGCAAACAAGCTCCTAATTTCTCCTCCAAGACAAAGAAACCTTATTATCTGCTGCCCTATAGTTAACATGTAATAATTTTGTCCTGCCTTTGGGACATGCTCCATTGCTCATTTGCTTGTCCAAATCAAATCCAAACAACCATGAGAACAAGTCTTGTGAGGAGTGGCTGAGACAACTGGGGGTGTTTAGTCTGGAGAAGAGGAGGCTGAGGGGAGACCTCATTGTTCTCTATAACTACCTGAAAGGTGGTAGTTGTAGAGGTCACTTCTCCCAAGTGACAGAGGACAGTACAAGAGGGAATGACCTCAAGCTCCACCAGGGGAGGTTCAGGCTTGACATTAGGAAAAAAATTCTTCACAGAAAGGGTCATTGGGCACTGTCAGAGGCTGCCCAGGGAGGTGATTGAGTCACCTTCCCTGAAGATTTTTAATGGAGAGGTGGACCAGCTGCTGAGAGGGATGGTTTAGTATGTGATAGGAATGGTTGGACCCGATTGATCCAGTGGGTCCCTTCCAAACTAGTGATTCTGTGATTCTATGACTCTATGAGATGTCAGAATGGAATCACAGAATGCTTGAGTTTAGAAAGGACCTCCGGGAGTCATGTGGTCCACACCCTCTGCTCTAGCAGGGCCTCCCAGAGACAGTTGGTCCTGACCACATCCAGATGGCTTTTGAATATCTCCAAGGAGGGAGACTCTACCACCTCTCTGGACCACCTGTGCCTTCACAGTAAAAAAAAAAGTCAGTTTATAAACTGCTGCGTTACGATGCTGCTAACAAATAAGGTGGAATTTCCCAGACTAGTTTAGTTTATTACAAGTGTTTTTTAAATATGTCTGTTGGACCAGAGAAAAGTCAAGTAATGCCTCAAGAGAAATGTGTAACTGCAAACAAAGCCAAATAAAAGCAAGTATTTAGACTAGCTCTGCACTATGCAAAGGAAAAATTCAGAAAAAAAAAACCCTGTTTATGAGACACTATTTCTCCTTTTTGCTGTTTATTCACAAGAAAATCTCATCATGTGTAGGAATACACAGTGGAAAGCAAAAAAAAAAAAAAAAAAAAAACCACAAAACCCTGAAGTCAAATACACAAAATGCACTTTAGAAATCAGACATGACTAAAATCTAACTTTTTTGTATCTTTAACTTTCTTGATTCTTCAAACAGCAACTAAAAAGTGGGCCTCCGTGCAATTTCTGATATTATATTTCATTTCTCTTGACAGCTAAAGATCCTAATCTGATCCATTTGCAATTTACTTTGATGTTTCACATAACATTCTGTCTTAACAAGGAAGTTAATTTGCCACAGCTGCATGTTGCCTACCTCGGACAACTGTCAGAATGAATAGAAATTGCATTCTGAACATCTTGAAAAACACCTCTTCGTAAGTATTTATTTTTTCACTTGAAAGACTTTATCTTCTTTTTGAAGAAGAGTTGCACACATCTTTGAGGAAAAATTGCTTCCATACAAGATAAATAGGTGCTTCCTTAGTGATCAAAGCAGTTAAAGTTTCCAGTGGACATGAAACAGTGTCCTGATACTTGGAGATACACATGGACACACAAGACATGACTATGGCCAACAGCACCACTGACAAAATTGTCCTCTGTTCAGAGAGTCAGAAAGTAGCATTCTGCTATGGAAACTGTCAGCCTCTGGCGCACACTCTCCTGGGTAGAAAACTGGTTGGCTGGAGGGTCCAGAGAGTGGTGGGAAATGGAGTTAACTCCAGCTGGAGGCCAGTGACAACTGGGGTTCCCCAGGGCTCAGTGCTGGGTCCAGCCCTGTTCAATGTCTTCATCAATGACCTGGATGAAGGCATCGAGTGCTCCCTTAGCAAGTTTGCAGATGACACTAAACTGGGTGGAACTGTCGATCTGCTGGAGGGTAGGGAGGTTCCAAAGGGATCTGAACAGGCTGGATCCATGGGCTGAGACCAATGGCATGAGTTTTAACACGGCCAAATGGCAGGTCCTGCACTTGGGGCACAACAACCCTATGCAGAGCTACAGACTGGGAGAAGTGTGTCTAGAAAGCTGCCAGGAGGAGAAGGACCTGGGGGTGTTGGTTGACAGCGACTGAACATGAGCCAACAGTGTGCCCAGGTGGCCAAGAAGGCCAATGGCATCCTGGCTTGGATCAGAAACGGTGTGATCAGCAGGTCCAGGGAGGTTCTTCTCCCTCTGTACTCAGCACTGGTGAGGTCACTCCTTGAATCCTGTGTTCAGTTCTGGGCCCCTCAGCACAAGAAGGATGTTGAGGCTCTGGAGCGAGTCCAGAGAAGAGCAACGAGGCTGGTGAAGGATCTGGAGAATAGGTCTTATGAGGAGCGTCTGAGAGAGCTGGGGGTTGTTTATACTGGAGAAGAGGAGGCTGAGAGGTGACCTCATTACTCTCTACAAGTACCTGAGTGGAGGTTGTGGAGAGGAGGGAGCTGGGCTCTTCTCCCAAGTGACAGGGGACAGGACAAGAGGGAATGGCCTCAAGCTCCACCAGGGTAGATTTAGGCTAGAGATTAGGAGGAGGTTTTTCATGCAGAGGGTCATTGGGCATTGGAAGAGGCTGCCCAGGGAGGTGGTTGAGTCACCTTCCCTGGAGGTGTTTAAGACACGGGTGGATGAGGTCTTGAGGGACTTGGTTTAGCGTTTGATAGGAATGGTTGGACTAGAAGATCCGATGGGTCCCTTCCAACCTGGTTGTTCTGTGAGGTGTTTAAGGCACGGGTGGATGAGGTGCTGAGGGACATGGTTTAGTGTTTGATAGGAATGGTTGGTCTCGATGATCCGATGGGTCTCTTCCAACCTGGTTATTCTATGATTCTATGATTCTATTTGCTGTTACCAGTATTTTTGAATTAGAGAAAGAGCTTGATGCCTGCTACTGCAGGAAGGCAGGTTCTGTTTTATATCCACTAACAAACTGCTTAGCAAGAAGAAAGAAGGGAGCACAAAGAGGGCAATGACAGTATGTTGTGGGTATTTACTGGGATTTGATGTATTCCTCGGAGTGCAAAAGCTTTATAACAGCTAAGCATGACCGAAATCAAGAAAGCAATTTCATCTCCAGCACTGAGGATACAAACACAAGAAAGTTTATAGGTTAGATCTATGTATTCTTACTCTTTTTCTTGGCAACGTTTCAGTCCACATTGTAACAGAACAAGGCAGACTCCTTTTAAGACCTCTGAAAATTCTCTGCCTAACATGGATGAATGAATCACTTATTGAACAATAAAGAAACCAATCACCGTTAGTCAATAAGAAAAATATTACGTAGTCAAAGTACTTGCTTACACAGAATATGTTAATCAGATTTGACAAGGTCAAAATACTGACATAAGCCATTCAAATCTGCACTGTTTGCCCCAAATGAGTGACAAATATCAATTCCTTCATATTGTGCTAACCCATGGCTTCTAGCCTGCTACCTTTAAGTACTATTCACATAAGAGCATTGAAAAACTCTCAGAACTCTCTATTTTAGAGTTAATAATAATAAAACACTTCAAAGCAGTAACCATCATACGGTGAGAGATGTTATTCTTTGTTTACAGATAGCAAAAAACAACTTCACTCAGGTTTACAAGTCAGTAAAGAAAAGATCTCAAGGTTCTTCTACTCCAAAGTCTAAGAATACTGACCAAAGCCACAGGTTGTCAGATAAACTGCTATTCCCCACTTGCAAACATGAATCACTTGGCTTGACACATTTTCTCATACTAAAGAAAATAAACACAAGTAGATTAACAAAAAATGTCGACTTCTGATGTCTGCCTACAATAGCTTCACAATCCTTTTCTCTAGCATTCCAGCAAGGTCATTATGAGGTCCACAGGGTTTTTTTTGCAATTACACCGAGTACCCAGGCTGGGATTTGTTAAGCTATGAGGTTCCGACACCTTTTCAGGTGGTTGGAAAAGCTTTTCTGAAACCATCATCTCTACCCTACACCGTTTTGGCTGTGATAGTAACCCATCCCACACATTCTTGGCCTCATCATCCCCCATCAACTCCACTCTTGTGCCCATGGCCAGAGCCACAGTCTTACAGAGCTACAAGTCTTACGAGGAGCGACTGAGAGAGCTGGGGGTGCTTAACCTGGAGAAGAGGAGATTGAGGGGAGACCTCACTGCTCTCTACAACTACCTGAGGGGAGGTTGTGGAGAGAAGGGAGCTGGGCTCTTCTCCCAGGTGACAGGGGACAGGACGAGAGAGAATGGCCTCAAGCTCTGCCAGGGGAGGTTCTGGTTCAACATAAGGAAAAAATTCTTCACAGAAAGGGTCATTGGGCATTGGAGTAGGCTGCCCAGGGAGGTGGTTGATTCACCTTCCCTGGAGGTGTTTAAGGCATGGGTGGATGAGGTACTGAGGGACATGGTTTAGTGTTTCATAAGAATGGTTGGAGTCGATGATCCGATGGGTCCCTTCCAACCTGGTGATTCTATGATTCTATGATTCTGCAGCTCATAAAAAGTAATGAATCAGGTCCAAGATCAAGCCAGGAAATCCAGTCACAAGATGAGGAAACATCATTGGGCACTGGAGTGACCAGCAACAGCAAGGACTAGAGAACCTAGGCTGAGCCAAAATGGATTTGCTGAACCCTTGGAGAGGACCCACAGGAGGGTGGGCGGGGCTAGGAAAGGCTATTATCAGGCCTTCAGGGCCCTGATAATACTTTCTTCCTTTCTTAAGGCTATGGCTTAGGCATGCCTAGGCCGCTATCTGCTAAGGGTGGCCACTAACTTCAAGAACATTGAAAGATGACTAACATCATTTGTCATGGCAAATTGTATGATTTTCAACTTTTCACTACTTATTCAGTGCACTTCCCTTATAAAATAGAAATGTCTCCCCCTCAAAAAAACAAACAAACAATCAAAATAAAACCCCGAAACCAAACCCAAATCTCAAAGGATTCCAAACAGCTACAAAAAAAGAAAAGTTCAGTGACTGCCCCCTGGAACCTTCTTTATCTCTTGTTCTCTCCACCATATGTCAACAACAGAGCTTGTAGTGGGCTCCAGAGCCCTCCTTTGGGAAGGAGAGAGAGATTCATCTCCCTTTTAGACTTCCACCTTAAAGCCTATCACTGCAGAAATCTTTATTATTTTTTCCTTTACTGTTCACAGCATATTTCATATTCTGAAATGGCATGAGTATTATCTTGGGGTATTTTTCCCCTCAAAAAAATACTACGGAGCTTAACTGTCTATAGAACTATCCCAGGTGGACAAACATTTTTAGGATGTAAAATTTATAAGGCATCAAATATATTATCATATGCAACTTCTTTGGCAACAGACAGAGTTCTAGTCACAGAATTCAGCATGCACTGAATAATCTCATTTTTCACCGAAACCTGCAGGAATACAAAGCTCTAAGGAATTTCCTGAACCGTGCGAGGAATGCCTCAGGTTTCAATTCACAAGGAATTTCTAAACTGTCATAGCAAACTTTTAAGGAACTGACTGGGAAAGAAATCCTTAAACCCCATTCTTAGGCATTTGGGTTCTTTATTTCATAGAATCATAGAATCACAGAACAACCAGGTTGGAAGAGACTCATCGGATCATTGAGTCCAATCATTCCTATCAAACACTATACCATGTCCCTCAGGACCTTGTCTACCCATGCCCCAAACACCTCCAGGGAAGGTGAATCAACCACCTCCCTGGGCAGCCTATTCCAATGCCCAATGACCCTCTGTGTGAAAAACTTCCTCTTAATCTCTAGCCTAAATCTCCCCTGGTGGAGCTTGAGGCCATTCCCTCTTGTCCTGTCCCCATGTGATGAGTAAAAAATCTATCAAGTCTCTGCAATCTTCTTAAAACCTAGAGACTTGCAGAGACAGAGGCATGTCTGAAATCCCCCTTTCCCTTTTATTCTTTGGGATTCGCAGCCTCGACCTGTTCCTGCAGTTGTCCATCTACGGATCTTTCTTTTGAGTAATACAGTTGCTTCGTGCTTTTAGTTTTAAAACACAGAGGAGCCTTCTCTGCAGCTTGAGGAGGAATAAGACTGCGTCTCTCATCTCCCAGGGAAGTGCTGCAGTCAACAAGCTGAGAGCACTCATTATCCTCCAGCAAATTTGTGTCACCACATAGCTCACAGTGCAGGACTGATCGAGCCAGGAGGAGACCAAGAGTGAGGTTTGCTCGGGAGGGCTTGCAATTGCTTTTTGTGTTATTATCGCTAGATCTGAACAGATTAAAGAGCTTTTTGTCACTGAACTCTATGCTTGATAATGCTGAAAATTTTTATTATACTAAAAAAAATAACAGTATTAATTTCAATATCTTGATTGACTTTCAAGCTCCTTAAATGTAAATTTCTCTTAATTACTGCAATAAATACCTTTCTGTGAGTGGGGAAATACTCTGCTTCCGATGTTTTAGAATTTTACATTACCACTGCTACTGAGATCTTCATTAAATCTCCAAAACAGTCATTTAAAAGACAACACTCAAAGCCTGGGCTGGAGCTTCAGGTCAAACAACAGTTCATTTTTATTTGCTGATGAAACTTCAGGCTATCAATCGGCTTGAAAACTTGTGTAATCTCTGCCACTGACTTCAGCAAATATTGCTGAAAAATGTAATCTTTACTTAAGATTTCATCACTGCTTTATATTTGAAGATTTCAGTTTCTTGATAACTAATTTCCCACCTACATGATCTGCTACCATCAGAGTAAGTTGAAAAGTACATCTATTTCCAATGGTGTAAATTTGTGCCATAAATACCATTTTTCTTGAAGTCTTCACAGAGATACAGTCGTATTCCTTTCTGCACTCCATCACCACAGAGGAAGAAAATTGGTTTCCTTCATGATTTATGCATTCAACTGTTTGTCAATAAATCATTTGAGAAACTAAGAGGCAATATAACCGATACCTTCAAAGGCCATTTTGCTTAAAAGGATAATCCTAGAAAATCAGAAATTTACCCTGTAATTAAATCACTTAATCATAGATCATAGAATAACCAGGTTGGAAGACACCCATCGGATCATCGAGTCCAACCATTCCTATCAAACACTAAACCATGTCCCTCAGCACTTCATCCACACATGCCTTAAACCCTTCCAGGGAAGATGAATCAACCACATCCCTGGGCAGACTCTGCCAGTGCCCAATGACACTTTCCGTGAAAAATTTCCTCCTAATTTCTAGCCTAAATCTCCCCTGGAGGAGTTTGAGGCAATTCCCTCTTGTCCTGTCCCCTTTCACTTGGCAGAAGAGCCCAGCTCCCTCCTCTCTACAACCTCCTTTCAGGGAGTTGCAGAGAGCAATGAAGTCTCCCCTCAGCCTCCTCTTCTCCAGGATAAACAACCCCAGCTCTCTCAGCCGCTCCTCATAAGGCCTGTTCTCCAGTCCCTTCACCAGCTTCGTTGGTCTTCTCTGGACTTACTCCAGAGCCTCAACATCCTTCTTGTGCTGAGGGGCCCAGAACTGGATACAGGATTCAAGGAGTGGCCTCATCAGTGCTGAGTACAGAGGGAGAATAACCTCCCTGGACCTGCTGATCACACCATTTCTGATCCAAGCCAGGATGCCATTGGCCTTCTTGGCCCCCTGGGCACACTGCTGGCTCATGTTCAGTCGGCTGTCGACCAACACCCCCAGGTCCCTCTCCTCCTGGCAGTTTTCCAGCCAGACTTCTCCCAGTCTGTAGCTCTGCATAGGGTTGTTGTGCCTCAAGTGCAGGACTCAACATTTGGCCATGTTAAACCTCATCCCATTGGACTCTGCCCAGCAGTCCAGCCTGTTTAGGTCCCTTTGCAGAGTCTCCCTACTCTCCAGTAAATCAACACTTACACACAGCTTAGTGTCATCTGCAAACTTGCATCAATCTATAAATTATCCTGAGCACCGCATTTACCAGGTATATTCTCGATCATGCTTAAGATGACATTTCAATATATTTCTTAGTGTATAATACCATTCCAGTACAGAGGAATCTTTTACAAAGCTATTCAAAGCAAATCTAAGTATACCATAACTGCAGGCAAATTTTTAACACAGAATCAGAAGGTGGAAGAAAAAGATGCTTAGTGAGTCCGGATGAGAGTAACTGGGGGAAAATAAAATCTTTGCCATAGAAAAAGACGTTAATTGAATGCATCATACTTGAGTCCTGGGTAGCTTTGCGTCAAAAAAGCCTAACGCTGTCACCACATCTCAATTCTCTCACTGCAACAAAACCACTGGGAGTTGAACTGCAAATGGATGCAATTACCCTGGTGAATGTGTCCAATTTTCCGTCCAAGCTTTCATTGAAGACGAACAGAAGATTCGCACAGTCGCAACGAGCTACAAAGGAGGTCTGCAATATGACAGAAAACAACAAAAATACGTTCGAACCCAGACAGTTATTTCTGTGGAGGAAGAAGTGCAAAAGCTCGCACACGACTAAAGAGTATAAAGGTTAAAAAAGACTTCTCAGAACACATTAAAAGAAACTTCAGTGAGAACACAAAAGTAGAAGCCAAACCCCAGTGGAACTTAATACATATTTCTTTCAGTTCTTAATGAATATTAATGGAAGATAAGAATACAGGTTTTGCCATTAGATAATTTTCAGGGTGTTGAAAGACTTTGTTTGAAAGTAAAACTGTTTATTCACTAAAGAACCCATCCTGAACCCACTGAACTTATTTTGAAAATTACCTTGGTTTCTATGGGTATGACCTACAGGTAACCAACAACAGTTTTGATAGCACTTCGTTAAAAGGGCAGATAAAAAGAAATATAAAATTACCAAAAATGAAATTAAATCAAGGATTTTATGGATCAATTTTTGGTGAAATATTTGGGTTGCTTTTTTTAAGAAACAAACTAAAAAAAAGTGTTCACCATCAGGAATAAGAGGTTAGTGACACAGTAACACTAATCAAGCTTAATAGAATCATAGAATCATAGAACAACCAGGTTGGAAAAGACCCATCGGATCATCAAGTCCAACCATTCCTATCAAACACTAAACCATGTCCCTCAGGACCTTATCTACCTGTTCCTTAAACACCTCCAGGGAAGGTGACTCAACCACCTCCCTGGGCAGCCTATTCCAATGCCCAATGACCCTTTCCGTGAGAAACTTCCTCCTAATCTCTAGCCTAAATCTCCCCTGGTGGAGCTTGAGGCCATTCCCTCTTGTCCTGTCCCCTGTCACTTGGGAGAAGAGGTCAGTTCCCTCCTCTCCACAACCTCCTTTCAGGTAGTTGTAGAGCTTCTGTTCCTTCACAAACACCAACAAACAGTGCCTGACAGTAGCTTCCAAAGAGCTTGTCAGGGTTCTAATAAAAAAAAGAATAAATAGTTCTCTGTACTTTATAACCAAAGGACAACCATTGTGCTTGCACTAGAACAGTGCATGCTTGAATGGAAATTTACTGTCTTGTACAGTGCCAGATAAATCATACCTACCAACCTGAAGCCAGTATTTAAGGGGCAAACTGCAGCTTAAGGAAAAAAAAAAAAGGTTCTTTAAAGCGTTAGGGAACCTACCTGCAGGGTAGCACGTCACTCCTCCTGGTAAGTAACTCTTGTCTTTTTCACTCTCTATTTCCTGCAGAATTAAATTCTCCTCTCTCAAATGGACCTGTTAAATCACAGCTTAATCAAGAACCAGAATTTCCTCATGAGAACAGTTGTGCCTACCCTCTGGCTCTTTTCTCCTCTTTCAATCCTGTTCAGAAGCCCACATCAGCATGGATGACAACTAAGAATAAAGTCTGCTTCCAGACTGCTCTGCATTCCTTTACCTACGACATGTGACTGGTTTATTAGGCATCCACTTTAATGACACATGAACCTAAGTCCTGGCACAGAAAGACTCACAACAGTTTGTCCTGTTCTCTCCCCCAGACCCTCATTTCCACCTGATACAAGTGAAATTCTCAGTCTTAAAACAGGCTATGAGAGTATTTCTAAGACAGCAGCGAGGCCGCGGTTATTTATACATTTGGGCACTGATTCCTGTCTCCATCATTCAGCACAAACAGGGGCCAAAGCGCTGTAACCCAGCAGTGGATGAAAGATAAATGTTCCACATCTATCAGACAATTTCACTGTGAAAATCCAGATGGAAACAAGATATGAGTGACGAAAATTCCTTGCCTATCCCTTGTGGTAAACTGTAGGTTGTCAGACTACTTTGGGTTTACTACTGAAGTGTGCGGTCGTATCAAAAGGCATGAAGCACAGTGTAGAAAATATCAATATTTTAATGAAAACTTACGGATTCGGTTGTGCTGCTACACCCTGAAGAGTGTGCCTGGGAAGTCAGCTGTCAATCTCGGGGAAAAGAGGAACACAGGGAAGAAAATCTCCTGAGAGAGCTGGTGTGATCACAAGGCAAAAAAATATGAAGTCTTGTAGTCAGTAAAACAATAACTCTCTCTCCTGACTATACGTGGCTGAAGTTGAACAAATTAAATGATGAGCACATAAGTGAAAAAAAATAAATGGTGAAATGTAACTTTATGGTACCTACTATTGCCTTTAAATTTGGCTATGACAGGGTACATGTATTTACCCCTCTCCTCTCTCTGTCTATTTACCTACTCTACTTCCTCTCAGAAAAAAGGCTCAGCAACATCTTTCTGATCTTCATGTGCCTCGTGAATGACAAAGTCTTTAAAAAATTATTAGAAATCCTCCCAACAAACAACCAAAAATGACAGCAAAACTTGCAATCTTTTTTGTTGGGAATGCCAAGGAAATTCCGTTTTGAAGTCTTCAGCCGTGCATGTTCTCTAGTGAAGTGAGGCAGCTTTGTCTCTTGCCACAAAATCTCAGTTTTCCTATACTGGCAAAGTCCTCAAACTACAATAAGGTCATGAAACATAGATGCTGGTGTCTTTGGATTCTCTTGTCTAGAAAGCTGCCAGGAGGAGAGGGACCTGGGGGTGTTGGTTGGCAGCCAACTGAACAAGAGCCAATAGTGTGCCCAGGTGGCCAAGAAGGCCAATGGCATCCTGGCTTGTATCAGAAATGGTGTGACCAGCAGGGCCAGGGAGGTTATTCTCCCTCTGGACTAAGCACTGGTGAGGCCATTCCTCGAATCCTGTGTTCAGTTCTGGGCCCCTCAACACAAGAAGGATGTTGAGGCTCTGGAGCGAGTCCAGAGAAGAGCAATGAAGCTGGTGAAGGGGCTGAAGAACAGGCCTTATGAGGAACGGCTGAGAGAGCTGGGGGTGTTTATCCTGGAGATAGAGGAGGCTGAGGGGAGATCTCATTGCTCTCTACAACTACCTTAAATGAGGTTGTAGAGAGGAGGGATCTGGGCTCTTCTCCCAAGTGCCAGGGGACAGGACAAGAGGGAATGGCCTCAAGCCCCTCCAGGGGAGATTTAGGCTAGAGATTAGGAGGAAGTTTTTCACGGAAAGGGTCATTGGGCATTGGCAGAGTCTGCCCAGGGAGGTGGTTGATTCACCTTCCGTGGAGGTGCTTAAGGCACGGGTAGATGAGGTGCTGAGGGACATGGTTTAGTGGTTGATAGGAATGGTTGGACTTAATGATCCGATGGGTCTCTTCCAACCTGGTGATTCTATGATTCTATGATTCTTGTTTCCTGCAGTGATGATTCTCTGTCCCTACAATGCACAGTGATTAGATGCATTTCACCCTCTGTCAGCATTCATCCCTCATTTATTGGGTCTGACAGACCCTTTGAGGAAGATAACAACCACTGGAGAAAAACTGAATAACAGATCAGAATGACCACACGGTCTCAAGGTGTCTCCCAGTTAAGTCCATTAATGTAAAAAATGTCCTTCAGAAGATGTTGAGATGTGCTGAAATAAAGAAGCATTAAACCAGAAGAACTATAGCGCTGAAGAGGCGACATCTGCACTGATTGACTGCTGCTATTCCAGTAACAGGTAGAAGATCATAGAATAATAGAATAGTTTGGTTGGAAGGGACACTTAGAGGTCATCTACTCCAATCCCCCTGCGATGAACAGGAAAATTATTGCCTCTTCTCCCAAGTGACAGGGGACACGATGAGAGGGAATGGCCTCAAGCTCCACCAGGGGAGGTTTAGTCTGGACATTAGGATAAAATTTTCATAGAAAGGGTCATTGGACACTGGAACAGGCTGCCCAGGGAGGGGGTTGAGTCACCTTCCCTGGAGGGGTTTAAGGGATAGGTGGATGAGGTGCTGAGGGACATGGTTTAGTGTTTGATAGGAATGGTTTGAATCGATGATCCGGTGGGTCTCTTCCAACCTGGTTGTTCTATGATTCTTTATCAGGTTGCTCAGAGCCCCATTCAATCTGATCTCAAGTGTTTCCAGGATTGGAGTTTCTGCTACCTCTCTCACAACCTATTCCAGTGTTATATCACTCTCAATGTAAAGAAAGTCTTCCGTATATCCAGCCTAAATCTACCCTCTTGTAGTTTTTTTCCTTTCTTTCTTTGCACAAGCATAGGTTTTTTCCTTTCTATTGACCTTTCATTCCACGCTTTTCTTCCCAAAAGCCATAAGTCCTGGCTCTGTATTCACTATCAGATGATTTTCCTTTGCATGTTAGTAATTTGGGGTTTATTAATAAAAATAAATCTTAAAGTTACTAAATTATATTCACTTCCAGATGATTTCTGGGGAGGAAAACATATCTGATCATTCCCTGTAGGGAGGCACAAGCTTTTGTTGGTTTGACCTAAGCTGTAAACTAAGGAATACTTGCATATCCATTAAAAAAAATCCATTAGCATTAGCAGAAAGTACAGTAGTGACTGCTAAACAATGGAATATATCATTATCCAAATAGAAATTGTATTAATTACAGTGGTGCAACAGAGGTACCTGTCAGGAAATCTGTACACTCAATACTATATTATCCACCATTCATGTGATTCAAATCACAAATGATAACTTGTAAAGCTTAAAACGGCTATTCAAATCATCACAGAGATAAACATTTTGAACGTGAAATGCTCTTGCTCAGAGTCAATCAGCTATGTGAAACTCATAACAGCAGCTATTCCTTACTGGAATATGTAAGAACACGATAAATCAAACCCAGAAACAAAAAGGAACTGCTGAGAGAAGCATAAAACAAATGTAGCATCTAACTGTCTCTATTTACAGAATCAGTGCAGGAAGCAAACAGAAAAACATGACACCTTCATTCACCTTCCCTGGAGGTATTTAAGGCACAGGTAGATAAGGTCCTGAGGGACATGGTTTAGTGTTTGATAGGAATGGTTGGACTCAATGATCCGATGGGTCTCTTCCAACCTGGTTGGTTGTTCTATGAAAATGCATAAAAATTAGAAAAAAGACCCTTCTCATACCATCTTCCCTAAGGTGTGATAGTAGGAAAACCCTGAGTACACTTGGTAAAGTTTTGATCACAATATTTAGCATCACATTTTTCACTAGTGTTTCTAAATCTCACATAGAGAACACATCTAATGAACCGACGGGACTAGAAAGAAAGAAGAAAGCGCTGAACACTTGCAGGTATTGTGAGCGGGTGTTACCAACCACATATTCTATCAATTTAAATTCATGGATTAGATAAAACCTGAGGAAGCATATATAAAATCTGTATAACACACACAAGCACTCTCCGCTGCTTGCTTTGTAATACCTGGTGGGCTGTGATAAAGGAGTTCAGTGTCAGCAAGTGGAAATCACATCTCTTTTACAGCAGGTTATAAAAATGCATGTTGCAAGCAGCCTCTCCCCTCACAGGCTACAGATATCATCTCGGTGCAATCTGTCTATTTGTGCAATTTCGCTAGTGTGGGCAGTAAACTACAAAGGTCTCTTATGAAAAAAATAAAATAACCAACCTGAATCGGTGTTTCTTTGGTGAGAATAAAAGCTGATTAATCCTTTGGCTCCAAGGACTCGGCAGTTCAGCGATGCTAAGCATTAATGCAAGCTGTTTACTTTCAAAGTCTTTATTGACTTTGTTGAACTGTCAGAGACCCATTTTTCCTTTCATTAGGTAGTTCAGAACACTTTTAGTCCTTTGAAATATAAAGTATGAAGATGCCCAACTGACCTTTGGCTCAGGAGAAACACACAACAAGAGACAATGAGGAGAGATTTGACAAAGGGTATGGAGACAAATCCTCTCCGGTGCAGGCAGCACGGCTATCACAAAGAGAAAAAATAACTGTGGCCAATTCTGTTACAGTTATTTAATGTAATGTAGTTCTGTAAACCATAAAATCACAGCAGTCTTGTTAAATTAAGCTCCTTTCTTTTGATACCAGGTTTCATTGTCTAAGTTGTTCTTATATGCTGTTGGACAAGGACCTTTACAAGTAGGTGTTTCTGTTGGTTTCCTTCCTTCAGGGAAGGTGAATCAACCACCTCCCTGGGCAGCCTATTCCAATGCCCAATGACCCTTTCCATGAAAAACTTCCTCTGAACACAGGATTCAAGGAGCGGCCTCACCAGTGCCAAGTACAGAGGGAGAAGAACCTCCCTGGACCTGCTGGTCACACCATTTCTGATACAAGCCAAGATGCCATTGGTTGTGCCTGGTTCATGGTCAGTTGCTGGTTCCAGAACACTGGAACCAGAACACTGCTGGTTCATGGTCAGTTGCTGTCAACCAACACCCCCAGGTCCCTCTCCTCCTGGCAGCTTTCCAACCAGACTTCTCCCAGTCTGTAGCTCTGCATAGGGTTGTTGTGCCCCAAGTGCAGGACCCGGCATTTGGCCGTGTTAAACCTCATGTCATTAGACTCAGTCCAGTGGTCCAGCCTCTTCAGATCCCTTTGGAGCCTCCCTACCCTCCAGCAGATCAACACTTCCACACAGTTTAGTGTCATCTGCAAACTTGCTAAGGGTACCCTCAATGCCTTCATCCAGGTCATTGATGAAGACATTGAAGAGGATTGGACCCAGCACTGAGCCCTGGGGAACCCCACTTGGATCTGGCCTCCAGCTGGATTTAACACCATTTACTACCACTCTCTCAGTCTAAGTCTAAATTGTTGTTCTGTTCTTTGTTAGCAGATGAGAGTTTCCCTGGGCTGCAGTTATCCGATTGTTATGCTGATATCAAGTATCAACTGTGGGGACGTCTACAACTGCTGATACAACTGCCCCTCCTTTTTTTTGGAGCAGAGAAAAGCATATCACAGCCTTTGAGCTAAGGAAGGTTGCTTTGTAAACCGATGAAATTTAATCAACATTCTAATTCTAATGAATTGATAGGAATTCGTTCTGATGTTATTTGTCTGATTGTTTAATATCTTTTGGAATCTGTAACTGTAGCAAGCTTCTCTTTTAAGGAATGGATCCATTTTAATGAAGGCATTCAGAGGTAGATTAGCTCAGCTCTTGCATAAACAAAGCATTTCCTCAAATATCGGTGAAAGATAAGGCAAAGTAAACTGTTTCCTGAAGGACTGAATATGAAACTCTAGGATTATGGGCACAATAGGTGGATAGAAGGAAGTTTTTCATGGAAAGGGTCATTGGGCACTGGAATAGGCTGCCCAGGTAGGTGGTTGATTCACCTTCCCTGGAGGTGTTTAAGGCACAGGTAGATGAGCTGCTGAGGGACATGGTTTAATGTTTGATAGGACTCTATGATCTGATGGGTCTCTTCCAACCTGGTTGTTCTATGATTCTATGATTCTATAACAGCCTAACCCTTGCTAGCACTGGCAGCTCAGAATACTCCTAACTTCATCTTCTCTGCCTATATCCCCTTGAGCATCTGCTCCTATAAGGTATAAGATCAGAAAAAAAACCAAAAGAGCCTTCAGAACTGAGACAGAAAATCTCACTTAGTAATCCAGGCTAGAGAGGGACCTCCAACCCACATGTTTTTCATCAAATAAGAAGGCAGTTGGTATTATATCTATTTTAATAGTACGAATTCCAAAAGATCTGATCATTCTCTATAAATACATCCAGGAATATATATCAGGGGAGGAGAACAGCTATTTAAAATAAAGGAGAAGGCATCAGGATAAATGGGTATGAATTAGCAGTGTATAATTTTAGGAGAGAACTAAGAGAAAAAATTCAACAGCATTGGAGATGGGAGACAGAACAGGGCTCTACAGGAGACAGTAACGTCTGAGCACAAATTAACTTCAGACTCAAGAAGGTGACGTTATGAAAGGGATTATACTCTGCAGTTGCTAACTGTAGCAGGGAACTGCATATACAATCTAAAAGGTTTCTGCTGGCTGTGTTTTCTACAAGCATTCTGTCATTCTGTCATTTTTCACACAGAGGGTCGTTGGGCATTGGAATAGGCTGCCCAGGGAGGTGGTTGATTCACCTTCCCTGCAGGTGTTTAAGGCACGGGTGGATGAGGTCTTGAGGGACTTGGTTTAGTGTTAGTGGATAGGAATGGTTGGACTAGAAGATCCAATGGGTCCCTTCCAACCTGGTTGTTCTGTGATTCTGTGATTCTGTGATTAGAGCTCTTTAAGTATATGTACTGTAGCAATAGTGTATTTTTTCTACATTCTGTACATATAGATGGTGGTCATAACCCATTACACAATTGCGGAACCACAGAATGGTAGGGTTTGGAAGGGATATCTAGAGAATCCCAGTTACAAGTGGGATTCCCCAGGGCTCAGTGCTGGGCCCAGCCCTGTTCAATGTCTTCATCAATGACCTGGATGAAGGCATTGAGTATACCCTTAGCAAGTTTGCTACCCATTGATCATTTAAAGAATTGTGGTTATACAGGAAATGAAGCAGATCTAGGAACCACAAACTCATTAAAAAGAGACACTGGAGACTGGCAACATCAACTAGTAGAATGTTAGTTTCCAAGGATCAGCAGATTTGATTGATTAAATAATTATCAGCTATCACTCATCCATTGTTCCTCTCCAATTATTTAACATGAGTAGTTGATTTCTTATCAAAATTTCTACTTTAGCCAAGTTTTTTTTCACAATTTGGGAAATAATTAGCAAAACTCTTTTAGACCCGAAGGATAATCATTGGGCCAGATATAGATGGTAAACTGTTTCATTATGTGATTTATCATTTGGGGTTTACAGATATGAGAAATTCTGAATTAAATAAAGAGAAAACGTTAATGAACAAAGTTAACCACAGTATCAGTTTAATGTGCAAGGAATATTTCAAATTACTTCTTTGGACAAAACCCCATGATATTAAAATTAATGTCTGTAAAATAGCATGAAGAAAAAATAAAATGATTGGTTATCGAAATGCTGTATAACACTTTTTTTTAATTATTTCTAATAAAACTTTAACCAGAGCTGCCCTGAGATTTCTTATTTTTACAGGAATCAGACTAACAGCAGTTTATAACAATTGTTTACCACCTTCTGTGTCGTTCTACAGGTTATTCCCAGCGCTTCCCAAAACAATTATAATGAACTGAAACAATTCAACTTCAGTTTGGCCACAAACACATACAGCCTGGAAAAGCATAAACATATATCTCTCCCAACCCTCAGGAACACAGTAAATAATTTAAAGCACCTGTTCCCAACCTTCTTATTTTTAAAAAACAGATTTTTTTTTTTCCCCTCAAAGTCCTTCTATTAATTGACTCTTCTCATTTAAGTAGTCTGCATTTGCAGCAATGGTTTCTATACACTCATGAGCATGATTCTTCACTCAAAGGGTCATTAGGCACTGGAACAGGCTGCCCAGGGAGGTGTTTGACTCACCTTCCCTGGAGGTGTTTAAGGTGTGGGTGGATGAGGTGCTGAGGGGCATAGTTTAGAGATTGGTGGGAATGGTTGGACTCGATGATCCGGTGGGTCTCTTCCAACCTGGTGATTCTATGATTCTATGATTCTATGACTGATCTTGCAAGCAAGTCACAAAGCGTTAGCAATGCCTCCTGCAAAGTGATACATATCACAACACCTTCTCCTGCGTTTTTCAAGAAGAGTTGAAAAATTGATGTTTTCCTTAATTGACGCGATGACATCTCTTATTTTACACCAAGCGTGCCTCTCCGATAATGTCAATCCTGGATTGGTTTACTGTTTTCTAACATTAAAATTGACAGGAAGTAACCAGCTGTAGCACATAGCACTTTGAAAATTTAAAATCTATTCTCTAGTCAGCGGCAGATATAAAAAGGACTTATCACTCCTTGACATATTGACAAGGCAAGTTTTGCTTCAATGAAAGATGCAAGACGTTTTGCTCCTGGTACCTTGATAACTTTATTCTGGAGGTCTATTAAGTTAGTTTGTTGTGCAGGTCTGATGGAGTTTAAAAGATGAAGCCAATAAGATAAGTCTGGGAGCTTATTTTCTCCACATTTATATACTTTAACTGTCGCTTTACCTGAAAGTATTAGAGCAGACAGTTCATTACTACCTGAAAAGGGACACTACATTGTGTGCGAGGAGGTCATCTGAAACTGATGACTTTTAAAGGTCATATACAAAATGAGTTTTGCTTTGCTCAAAGTCTATCTCCTTTGTACAGTAAAAATCTTAGTTTATCAGCAGTTCTAAGTGTTGTGTGTGAGTAGAAATGAAAGATATCAGCTACCTTTACCTGCTTTCATTGTGCCATGAATTTACATTTGATCCATCTGGGACAGTACTGGATGATGGTGATGTTGAAAGTTTCTTTTCTCTAGAGGACAATTTTAGTGATGAATAGGATCATAGAATAACTGGAGAGAGAGACCCACCGGATCATCGAGTCCAACCATTCCTATCAGTCACTAAACCATTTCCCTCAGCACCTTGTCCACCCATCCCTTAAACATCTCCAGGGAAGGGGAATCAACTCCCTCCCTGGGCAGCCTCTGACAGTGCCCAATGACCCTTTCTGTGAATATATTTTTTTAAATGTCCACCCTAAATCTCCCCTGGCAGAGCTTGAGGCCATTCCCTCTTGTCCTTTCCCCTGTCCCTTGGCAGAAGAGCCCAGCAAACTCCTCTCCACAACCTCCTTTCAGGGAGTTATGGAGAGCAATGAGGTCTCAGCCTCCTCTTTTCCAGGATAAACAACCCCAGTTCTCTCAGCCTCTCCTCTTCTTCTCCAGCCCCTTCACCAGCTTCGTTGCTCTTCTCTGGACTCACTCCAGAGCCTCAACATCCTTCTTGTGCTGAGGGGCCCACAACTGAAAACAGAATTCGAGGAGCATTCTCACCAGTGCCGAATTGATAGCATCTATGATTTTTAATTCATTTTTATTGTTCATTCTCATAAACCTCCTGTTACATATATTCCTGGAAAACGGAAAAGGGTTTTTTTTTCCTTAGTTTTGTAGCACTGAAGAGCTTAAAGCCAGCAGGATTTGTGATATTTCAAACTCAAAAATGGACAGAGAGGCTGCAAAAATAACACAATAAGGGACGGACATTTACTCAGTGTGTAACTTCAGCAATTTCACCTATTTTTTGTTCTCTACAAAATATATGGAATGTCAGAGTATACCTGACATTCAAGCAAATGCATTCATGGTCATCTTTTTTCCTTCCTTTGTGGTCGCAAACATTCACACATTTATTTTTCATGGATTCCACAGCTTGGATTCTTCCCACCTAATGATGGTGCTTAACTAAAATAGCTAAATCAGAGACTGCTGATCCTCAACTCCCTCAGTAGTCAGTAGATTAGCACTTTCAGAGCACAACTCAGATTTTTTCCATTATCTTCCTTGCTCTTTTTTTCCAATACCAGATCAGTTACATATCACAAATCTGGGCCAATAGGTGCCGGTTAGACCTGGACTACCAAATTAGGAGGGAGAAAATGTTCTTACAAATTCATGTGTTATCTTGACACCCAACACAAAAATAAAATGAACTTTAAGCTGTTCCAATGCTGCTAAATGCAATGTCTGTACTTTAGCAATGGTGAGATAGTTGGAGGCAGGAAAGGCAGAGGACAATTTAATCTAATTAAGGAATGTATTTCATGTCCTACACAATGCATACAGAGTTTTAAGCATGAAAAGAAGCAGCCCAGCCTGATGACAGGGAAGTATGATGAATAATAAATCAGGAAAGGCAGGACCTAAAGAGTCAGTTTTGCACAGCACTCAGACATTATGTTTAAGGGGCAGCATCCACTCGCTGGCATAAACATTCCAGGGACTGAAGGTCAGGGGTGAATTACACACTAAACAATCATAGAATCATAGAATCACAAGGTTGGAAGAGACCCACAGGTTCATTGAGTCCAATCACTCCTATCAATCACTAAACCGTGTCCCTCAGCACCTCGTCTACCCATCCCGTAAACCCTTCCAGGGATGGTGACTCAACCACATGCCTGGGCAGCCTCTGCCAGTGCCCAATGACCCTTTCCGGGAAAATTTTTTTCCTGATGTTCAGGAACACATGTCAAAAGCCTTGGGATCATCAATTGTCTTTGATCACAGTGTGGGTGCTAACTAATGCCTATAAAAAACTGGTGGAATAGTCAAGAAGCCAAAACGGCCAGAGAAATACTTCCCAAACAACTCTGAAACCTGGAAGATCATGTCTGCATCGAGACCACTCTGAGCATATCACACAAACAACATAGTGTATCAGGTCTCAGATGTTACATACGGATGCAGGTATCTTTGAAAACATCCAAAAAGCTTCTACTTGGTCTGTTTGATGAACTTAGGAGGAATCATCTGAATGGATGAAATCCCATTTTCATAGAATCATAGAAAAACCAGGTTGGAAGAGACCCATTGGATCTTCTAGTCCAACCATTCCTATCAAACACTAAACCATGTCCCTCAGGACCTCATCTACCCATGCCTTAAACCCCTCCAGGGAAGTTGAAGCAGCATTTTGGAGCATCCAGGTGCTGCCTGTCTTCTCCTGTCAGAGTATGCCTGTGCACGGTTGCCCAGCCTGATTTGCAGTTTGCTTTGACTCACACATTCCACTTCGTGGTCCTTCTGTTTGCCAATGACCTTTCTTACCCTCCTGACCTATATTGGCTGCACCAGACAAAGAACTAGCACCTCTCTGCCTTTCCAAAGCTTGCAATAAAGCCTCCCCCCAGCTCAGAAGGGGATACCTGCAGGGACCCTTCCAACCTGAACCACCCCGGGGCTGTTGTGGTGCTGTTATGGGATGGGTATAAACTGGAGAGGGGCACATTTAGACTAGACGTAAGGAGGAAGTTCTTCACCATGAGGGTGGTGAGGAACAGGTTGCCCAGGGAAGCTGTGGCTGCCCCATCCCTGGAAGTGTTCAGGGCCGGGTTGGATGGGGCCTTGGTGTGAGAAACACTTATTCACTGGTAAACTATTGAAAAGGACAAAGTCTTTGAAACAGCGGCAATAATACTTTTATTTTACAATTCAGTGATGAATCAGATCCCATTTTGCTAAGGCCCTCTACTCCCAAGCCCCACATCAATGCCCTTCTTTTGATAGGAATGGTTGGACTCAATGATCCGGTGGGTCTCTTCCAACCTGGCTGTTCTATGATTCTATGATTCTATGATTCTATGATTCATTCATGCTCTGCCAGTCCATCTCATGTAGAGGTTAAAACACAGCAGACTCCCTTGCTCCCTCTACACTGGAGAGATTTCACTCTTGATGCTCAGAAGGGGAGCGGTGACATTACCAAAAGTCTAAGATTCCCACCTGCACAACAGGTATGCCACTGGCAGGTAGCTAGCACACGCTACCCCCGTGACAAAACCCTCTGGAGATTCCACTACAATTCAAGTGAATTTTGAACACCTCTATTGCATTAAGAGAAGCTTTTGCAAAAGACAGATGTGACTACCACAACATACCAGATCTCTGGACCGATGAAATACTAAGGTTTGGGGTAACTCTAAACCTGACTGATGTCTAAAGAGACACTGAGTCTCTGGATCTGGAGAACAGGCCTTATGAGGAGCAGCTGAGAGAGCTGGGGGTGTTTAGCCTGGAGAAGAGGAGGCTGAGAGGAGACCTCATTACTCTCTACAACTACCTGAAAGGAGGTTGTGGAGAGGAGGGAGCTGGCCTCTTCTCCCAAGTGACAGGGGACAGAATGAGAGGGAATGGCCTCAAGCTCCACCAGGGGAGATTTAGGCTGGAGATTAGGAGGAAGGTTATCACGGAAAGGGTCATTGGGCATTGGAATAGGCTGTCCAGGGATGTGGTTGATTCCCCTTCCCTGGAGGTGTTTAAAGGACAGATAGATGAGGTGCTGAGGGACATGATTTAGTGTTTGATAGGAATGGTTGGACTTGATGAACCGATGGGTCTCTTCCAACCTGGTGATTCTATGATTCTATGATTCTATGATTCTAAAGGCCACAAATTTCCAAACTGCTGGATCCCACCAGCTTCCACTGTGTGGATTTGCCTCTACAGGGTTGTAACATTACAGCTTCAAAATAGAAACGCCAAAATCTCTCTCAGATGTTCATGTAATGATTTGAAAGTGAGACAAAGAATTACAAACTTCTGGAGAACGCCTTCTCTTATTCCATTTCCACAGACATTTCTAAACAAGTATTTGGATAAACTTTCAGTATAGGCACAAAATTGAATAAAGAGATTTTTCTTTTCATTCTAATATTCATGCAATATATACCCTGAATCGTGTACAAAGAAGACAATGGAATCAAAATAAGAATTCATTTCTAATGGCAAAAATTCTGCCTAAGGAAGTTCTTCATATTAACAGCATCAAAATGTTTTGTTTCCAAGTACCTCTGATCAAAGTAATGCAGTTTACTGTACAGAAGTAAGTTAAAGAAAGACACAAAATCTCTTGGTCTCTGTCAATTCAAATAGCTGGGAAAAAATAATTATGCAAATTTTTATTTCTCCTTCCAAGCCCAGAAAAAAAATATGATTTGCAGGCAGCATTATACCTACCATATAACTAAATTAGTTGAAGAAGGTCTTATGACAAAGAGTATAAAATTCATAGGCCCAAATGGAGTCGAAAGGTGAAGTTCTATTGAGAAGTGATGATCCATTGCACAAAAGCATTTAGTCATATGCATTTAGTCAAATGCCGGGTCCTGCACTTGGGGCACAACAACCCTAAGCAGAGCTACAGACTGGGAGAAGCCTGGCTGGAAAACTGCCAGGAGGAGAGGGACCTGGGGGTGTTGGTCAACAGCCGACTGACCATGATCCAGCAGTGTGCCCAGGTGGCCAAGAAGGCCAATGGAATCCTGGCTTGGATCAGAAACGGTGTGACCAGCAGGTCCAGGGAGGTTCTTCTCCCTCTGGACTCAGCACTGGTGAGGCTGCTCCTTGAATACTGTGTCCAGTTCTGGGCCCCTCAGCACAAGAAGGATGTTGAGGCTCTGGAGCGAGTCCAGAGAAGAGCAACTAAGCTGGTGAAGGGGTTGGAGAACAGGCCTTATGAGGAGCGGCTGAGAGAGCTGGGGGCATTTATCCTGGAGAAGAAGAGGCTGAGAGGAGACCTCATTGCTCTCTACAAGTACCTGAAAGGAGGTTGTAGAAAGGAGGTATCTGGGCTCTTCTGCCAAGTGCCAGGGGACAGGACAAGAGGGAATGGCCTCAAGCTCCGCCAGGGGAGACTTACGCTAGAGATTAAGACAAAGTTTTTCACGGAAAGGGTCATTGGGCATTGGAAGAGGCTGCCCAGGGAGGTGGTTGAGTCACCTTCCCTGGAGGTGTTTGGGGTATGGGTAGACGAGGTCATGAGAGACATGGTTTAATGTTTGGTAGGAATGGTTGGACTCGATGATCCGATGGGTCTCTTCCAACCTGGTGATTCTATGATTCTATGATTCTATATGCAGACACTGTCATGGCTTTAGAACTGGTTGCTTAACAGTGTAGCATGGCTAACTTTTTGCAGAGCTCATCATTAACATATGAAGAACTTGATCCATGTATAAACAGAAAGTGGGTTCTTATTCCACACCTGAAATCAGAAGACCATATTCAAAACACAATCCTATGTCTTTCTTCTCTCAAACCAGCACTCAGTGATCAAAATTGATGCCCAAGGACAAGAGCAAATTAAAAACTACCTGGTTCACTACCTTGGGAATCTATGTCATAGCTCCGAGCCAAAAATGACTTGTAAAAGTTTCAGGAATACAACGATCGTACTGCATTGCCATGTAACAGGCCTTTCAGTCTCAATTTCTAATTTCTCCTTCCCTTTTGAACAAAAAGAAGCGTCTGAACATTCTGACAGGCTCGTGTTGACTTGAGCCTTTTAAACCTATTGCTTCTTGAAATAATTTCTGACAGCGACACTGTGTAACAAACCAGGATAACAGAGACTTTGATGGAGGATCCACTGCTGACTTTTATAATGCAAATTCTACTTTATGAACCAATCTATTGCCTATTCATATGCAAGCCAGGTTGTGTTAGTTATATCCACAGGCAATTGCAAAAACATACATCATTTGCCAGAAGTCCCAACAGTTTTCTGGCCAAAGGTTACTAGAGTAAGGTTAAATTGTCTAAATCATAGCCAGGCCTGATCAAAGTCTTAGTCTTTATTTTCCCCTTCGATTGATTAGCAAGGCACTTTGTTATATTAAATCAAAATACATCTGTCTTATCTTAGAATCATAGAATCACCAGGTTGGAAGAGACCCACTGGATCATTGAGTCCAACCATTCTTATCAAACACTAAACCATGTCCCTCAGGACCTCATCTACCCACACCTTAAACACCTCCAGGGAAGGTGAATCAATCACCTCCATGGACAGCCTATTCCAATGCCCAATGACCCTTTCAGTGATGAACTTTTTCTTTATGTTGAGCCTGAACCTCGCCTGGCAGAGCTTGAGGGCATTCCCTCTTGTCCTGTCTCCTGTCACTTGGCAGAAGAGGCCAGATCCCTCCTCTCTACAACCTCCTTTCAGGTAGTTGGAGAGAGCAATGAAGTCTCCTCTCAGCCTCCTCTCCTCTCCTCTCAGCCTCCTCTCTCATCTTCTTCAGACTAATCATGACATATCACTGTCACTCTCAAGCAATAGAATTTTGGGGAATACGTGATGTGACTGAAAACTTGCTTCTTTGACTTATTAAGTAGAACCTAATAGCCAACAGCTACACAGATAATTTAATACAAACTCTTAAGACACAGAATCAATGGAAATGTCCATAATCCTTGCTGGATGACTGCTTGCTTTGTTCTGCACATTGTCTGTGGAAACAGGGGGAAAGCTATTTTAAAGATAATAAGAGTATGACAATATCCTGATGGATCTTGCCTATAATTAGGGAATCTGGGTTACCACACAAAATACTCAGCGATGTGAGAGATACAATGATAAAAGATGGTGCAAGTATGGGTTTGTGAATATAACACTAGGTTAATTCTGCTTCGATATGTGCAGTTTAGATATTCAGATTCACATCACTGACTGTGCTTAATTTGGACAACATTTCAATAATATCGAGTGGGACTTAACTGTTGGATTTGGTCTTGAAAAGCTAAAAGATCATTACTTGTTGTCTTGGAAACCTGGTAGTTTTCTTGTTGGATTTTCTGTTTACTGTCATTTAAACTCCAAGACATTCAAATAAAATACAGGTTTAGATTGACCTTTGCATCCTGGTTTGAATTTTGGAAGGAAATTTGCTCAGGTTTCCGATACACTCGAACAACTGAATTGTGGTAAAATAAAAAAAACTCACTTGACAGAAGTTGCTCTGTAATCATGCTGTTCTTTCCCCAATTCCCACCTCCCCAGCTCTCAGCAGTAAGCTGCTCTAAAACACTCGGCCTCTACATCCCAAATACCGTCAGCATCCCCATTCCCTTCCAGGTAGACTATTTAGCAACTGCTTCACATTCCACTTCTATTTTTATCATGCGTAAGACGGGAGAATTTGCTGACAAATATATAGTTTGGGTCAGCATGTTTTTCACAAAGACAGCACAGAATTATCCAAAAATTTCTGAGACTGCAGTAATTCTGAACGAGCAAACCCTTTAATATCAAGATCTCAACACACTGAAAGGGCAGAAAATCAACTGCTCAGTGGGTGTGGGATTTCCAGCGTCATAAAGGGAACAAAAAAGCTACTTCGCCAGCTGTCTGAACAAAACAGGAAAGTTGCTGGAAAGCCTTGCATACTAGTTCTGTCTTCTCCACCAGCTCCTGAGACAATTACAACTGTTTAGGGAAGAGAGAGAGGAAAATACTATATTGACAATATAAATAGGGCACTTAAGGAATGAAAATAATGGAAATACTCTATAGTTTATTAGTTGGTGTGGTTTGGTTTTTTTGTTTTCATAGAATCATAGAACAACCAGGTCGGAAGAGACCCATCGGATCATGGGATCCGATCTTTTGATCATCGGACCTTTTGTTTTCACAGAGAAGCTAAAGTATATTCCTGTAAGAAATAAGAAAGGAAGTAAGGGAAAAAAAAAAGATGTAGAGCCAGAAACAGAAATAACCTTTTAGATATAAATTGATTGCTGCTATTATTAAGTAAAAGAAAACTCTCCTACCATGAAGAGCAGTTTTTCCTGCTGAGGATGGATTTGAATGGAGCTGTTGACCCTGCAGATATAACTGGGTTTGAACCTGAATCATAGTTAATGGGGGACCCTGGAGGTTGGGAACTGAGGTGGTGAAACTGCCTAAGAGTATCTCAGCTGTGCTCAAACCTGAACCTTAATTCACTAGACACAATGTCGAACCTCTTCTCTCTTGCACCACTGATGCCTGTGAAAATAGTGAGAAGACAGATTAAAGAACCACAGAAGAGTCAGTTCTCCCAAGGACCATTAAATCTCGTGGGAACCTGTCAGTAGATCTCAAGAATCATTTTCCATAAACTTGGTTTCCCTTTATGACTTCTAGGACAAGCTTGTCAAACAGCTCCTAGTTGCCTTGAAGAGTTGTAACCCTGACAGTGGTATTGCCATTGCTATTGACAAGATGCAAGCTTTGTATTGAGTTTGCAAAGCCTCAGAACTGAAGTTCATCCAGCTTGCTTTCTGTGAACTCTGTTAGCTTGGTTCAGTTGTGACTCAATGTCTTTAACTGGCCAGTTATCTGTCTGTAATGCATCTGGAGGCTCTGGAGCGAGTCCAGAGAAGAGCAACGAAGCTGCTGAAGGGGTTGGAGAACAGGCCCTATGAGGAGCAGCTGAGAGAGCTGGGGGTGTTTATCCTGGAGAAGAGGAGGCTGAGGGGAGACCTTATTGCTCTCTACAACTACCTGAAAGGAGGTTGTGGAGAGGAGGGATTTGGGCTCTTCTCCCAAGTGACAGGGGCAGGACAAGAGGGAATGGCCTCAAGCTCCAACAGGGGTGGTTCAGGCTGAACATTAAGAAAAAAAGTTTTCACTGAAAGGGTCATTGGGCACTGGAACAGGCTGCCCAGGGAGGAGGTTGATTCACCTTCCCTGGAGGGGTTTAAGGTACGGGTGGATGAGGTCCTGAGGGACATGGTTTAGTGTTTGATGGGAATGGTTGGACTTGATTATCTGATGGGTCTCTTCCAACCTGGTCATTCTATGATTCTGTGATTCTATTTGTTTTTCTGTGTATGGTACAACCACAGTTCGTAGTGCATGGCAGTAGCAACTCCTGTGTAGAATGAGATATTTATGACCAGCATAATAGAATTATAGAAACATAGAAAGATGCCATGCATAGGGACATCTTGTATCAGAAATGGTGTGACCAGCAGGTCCAGGGAGGTTATTCTCCCCCTGGACTCAGCACTGGTGAGGCTGCTCCTTGAATACCAGGTCCTATGAGGAGCAGCTGAGAGAGCTGGGGGTGTTTCTCCTGGAGAAGAGGAGGCTGAGAGGAGACCTCATTACTCTCTACAACTACCTGAAAGGAGGTTGTAGAGAGGAGGGAACTGGCCTCTTCTCCCAAGTGACAGGGGACAGGACAAGAAGGAACGGCCTCAAGCTCTACCAGGGGAGATTTAGGCTAGAGATTAGGAGGAATTTTTTCACGGAAAGGGTCATTGGGCATTGGAATAGGCTGCCCAGGGAGGTGGTTGAGTCACCTTCTCTGGAGGTGTTTAAGGGATGGGTGGACGAGGTGCTGAGGGACATGGTTTAGTGTTTGATAGGAATGGTTGGACTTGATTATCCAATGGGTCTCTTCCAACCGGGTTGTTCTATGATTCTATGATTCTACAGGCCCTGCTAAAAAGTATTTCTTTGTCTTTCCTGTAAATCCCCTTCATTAATTAAGAGGTCACACTAAGGTCACCCTGGAGCCATCACTTCTTCAGGCTGAACAACCAACACTCTCGACCTTTCTTCACAGGACTAATGTTGCAGTCATTTTTTTGTGGCCTCCCTCTGGATCAGTTCTAACAGATCCATGTACTCTTAATCTCATAGACAGCAAACAAAACCACCAACATTCAATGGTTCCATATGGATCAAAAGAAACAATACTTTCACCTAGAAGTTTAATACAGAACTTGAGCTTCAAAAAGTTTCCAATACTGCATCTATTTCCTTGGAAAATGCTTCCAAAAAAAGGTAGTGTTCAATACCATCTGTTACTTCTTTCCAGAGGTTTCACAAAGAAGGAATGGAAATAGCTGAGGAAAAAAAGAAGCTGCTGTTTTGATTAAGAGTACAATGAACAAGGGAGCATTACATTCTCCTCTTTTAAAATTTGCAGCAAGAAAAGTAATCATCAGCTGAAGAAAGGTAAACGAGAATTTTATATGACCACCCTCCCAAAAATCAAAGGCAATTTTGGTGGAGCCAGGGGCCTGAATCAAAGCAGCACAATGATTCTACCTACTCATAAATGCACTCCCTGCAGTCCCTAAGTAAATTCTATTTTCTTCT
This sequence comes from Coccyzus lansbergi, assembly GCA_033558105.1. Lineage (NCBI taxonomy): Eukaryota > Metazoa > Chordata > Aves > Cuculiformes > Coccyzidae > Coccyzus > Coccyzus lansbergi. The sequence goes on from JAUMJK010000508.1 coordinate 1,800,724, forward strand.
GAATTTTTACCACAATTAGCTCATATTCTGTTTATAGCATCAAAGTACTTCCATGCTCTGTGAAATCCTGACTGAGGTGTCAGTGGTTACTTCTCTTTGAATGAACGACACAGATGTAAAAAGGCAATTTGTGGGTGGTTAGAAATCAGGGAAAAAATTACCTTACAGGAGCTACTAAAAAAAGAATATGCATGAATCATGTTTTCTGAGGTTGTAGCACATTATTCTTTTCTGTGGTTCCAGGAATAGTTTAGGTCCATTCTCCACTTCTCCCAGAAGTGACTACAGTTCCCAACTACAACTGATAGTTAGGGATTGGTTCCTCTTAGGGTTTGTCTTTGTCCTTGTGATATGACAGTTGACTGAACATGAGCCAGCAGTGTGCCCAGGTAGCCAAGAAGGCAAATGACATCTTGGCTTGGAATAGAAATGGTGTGACCAGCAGGTCCAGGAAGGTTATTCTCCCTCTGGACTCAGCACTGCTGAGGCCTCTCCTTGAATCCTGTGTTCAGTTGTGGGCCCCTCACCACAAGAAGGATGTTGAGGCTCTGGAGTGAGTCCAGAGAAGAGCAACGAAGCTGGTGAAGGGTCGGGAGAACAGGTCCTATGAGGAGCGTCTGAGAGAGCTGTGGTTGTTTATCCTGGAGAAGAGGAGGCTGAGAGGAGACCTCATTACTCTCTACAAGTACCTGAAAGGAGGTTGTAGAGAGGAGGGAGCTGGGCTCTTCTGCCAAGGGACAGGGGACAGGACAAGAGGGAATGGCCTCAAGCTCCACCAGGGGAGATTTAGGTTGGAGATTAGGCGGAAGTTTTTCACACAGAGGGTGACTGGGCATTGGAATAGGCTGCCCAGGGAGGTGGTTGATTCACCTTCCCTGGAGGTGTTTAAGGCACAGGTAGATAAGGTCCTGACGGACATGGTTTAGTGGTTGATAGGAATGGTTGGACTCGATGATCCGATGGGTCTCTTGCAACCTGGTTGTTCTATGATTCTATGAAAAAATACGTTACAACAGTACAAAACAAAATCACAGAAGGATGCGTAGGGATATTGCTACTATCCATCAGCAGAATGTTTCGGCACAATATATTTTCTGTGTGTAGATGGGGAAGGGGACTTTGGCAGGTAGATGAAAATGGCAGAGGAGATGGCTAACTGCCCAGCACCCTTCCTGTGGATGATGAATTCCTATTTTGTGCCTACTCAAAGAGCACTTTGCAACCTACAGGGAATGGATGCTTACTTCAGCATCTGTAAATTTGAGACAACAGGTTTCTAACACTGAGACACTCTGCTTCCACTTTTTACTCTGGGATCTGCTAGAGCTCGCATTAACATTTTAGTTAACCTGCTAATCTCTTAGCACAAACACAACAGGCCACATTAAATAAACAACAGATGGAAATGGGAGAGACATAGCGGCTACATGATGTGAAGTACCCTGCAATTAGCAATGACTTGCATTGATTTTTTGGCAACAGTCCTTCCAGAGTCATTCAAGTTTCCTCCCACAGATGTATTAAGTTCTCAAGTACGAGTTTAAATGCAGTCCAGTGTTTTCCACAGTGAGAAGTGGTTTTTATTAATACACTACATGTTAAACTTTACCTGCAGTGGTTCATACCTCCTGTAGCTTAACTTCTGAAGACATTCCCTTTGCTGCTCTCTTTGAATATCTTTCAGAATTTTCTGAAAGATATCAGGTTCTTCTCTTTTAAAAAAAAATCTTTTAATTTCTTGCCACACCAGCACAGCTCAGAAACCACCCAAGAAAACCTGCTTTTGGTACTTGAACACTTAAGCCTACTTGGAGAAATTGCTACTAGCAAAGAGGAACAGATGCCTTTCCCTACCACAAATGGTTTATTTTTGCATCTGCCTGCCTGAGCACTGTAAACTGTTAATATTGCCCATTATAGAATCATAGAATCATAGAATCACCAGGTTGGAAGAGACCTGTTGGTTCATCAAGTCCAACCATTCCTATCAGACACTAAACCATGTCCCTCAGGACCTCATCTACCCATCCTTCAAACACCTCCAGGGAATGTGAATCAAACACCTCCCTGGGCAGCCTCTGCCAGTGCCCAGTGACCCTTTGTGTGAAAAACTTCCTCCTAATCTCTAGCCTAAATCTCCCCTGGTGTCGCTTGAGGACGTTCCCTCTTGTTCTGTCCCCTGTCCCTTGCGAGAAGAGCCCAGCTCCCTCCTCTCCACAACCTCCTTTCAGGTAGTTACAGAGAGTAATGAGGTCTCCCCTCAGCCTCCTCTTCTCCAGGATAAATAACCCCAGCTCTCTCAGCCGCTCCTCATAGGTTCTGTTCTCCAGCCCCTTCACCAGCCTCGTCGCTCTTCTCTGGACTTGCTCCAGAACCTCAACATCCTTCTTGTGGTGAGGGGCCTAGAACTGAACACAGTATTCAAGGAGCAGCGATTATATCTCACTGTCCCTTCCACAGCAAGCAGGGAGAACAGCTGCACAAAGTGTGTGAGGTGGCTGCAACCTGGTGGTGAAATCTTCTCTGCATATGCTTCTCATTTACGTTTTTTTACCTTTATTTTTGCCCTTCGCAAGACCAGAGCCAACCACTCAGTGATGTATCAAGGCAGCCAGAGAGAATGTTCCTGTGAGCAAAGAAGAGAACAGCAGAGGTTCAGCTTGCAGGCAGGAAAATGGCCAAGTGGAGCTCAGTTACTTGGCAAACGGATGCCAGTAGCTGCTCTGGGTCAACTGGATAATGTAGTATCTGGAATTCGACTATTATAACAGGAACACTCTTTATCCAAACAACACGCACCAAATCAGTCACAGCTTTGGAGACTCCTACAGCAAACATGCCAGAGTTGTTTTATTAACTGCCAGTTCAGTTTGCTGCTGTCTAGAGGGCTGTAACTTTTTTTTTTCCTCCAGTGAGGAAAAAGATCCTTTGATAAAGCACATGCCAGTGCATAAATGACATTATTAGTTCATTGGTCTAGGCTTCTGCTTTATCTCAAAAGCGTTCTCTACGAGTCTTCAAGAGAAGATGACAAATCTTGCTGGGCTGATTCATACAGACGTACACAGAACCATGTAGAACCATACTGAAGTACAAGATAAATTTAAATAAGCAGGTTAAAGTAAGGGAATCTATGAACTGGTTTAGGTATGGGAATCTATGAAAAGCAACAAAGCTGGTGAAGGGACTGGAGAACAGGCCTTATGAGGAACGGCTGAGAGAGCTGGGGGTGTTTAGCCTGGAGAACAGGAGGCTGAGAGGAGACCTCATTACTCTCTACAACTACCTGAGGGGAGGTTGTAGAGAGGAGGGAGCTGGGCTTTTCTCCCAGGTGAGAGGGGACAGTACAAGAGGGAATGGCCTGGTTGTTCTATGATTCTATGATTCTCAATGCTCTCTTGATGCGTTGAAAAAACGTTCCCTTTGAGAATAGTAGTGAACTTCAGGCCACAGATGCACAAAAAACTGGCCCCAGGGAGGTAGAGGAGGTGTCTGCAGTGTGCAATGGTAGAGGAATTTTGCTTTGCTGCATGGTGAAAGAATCATCTGACTGGGCAAATACAGAGAAATCTAATAACTGACGTGCATACCATACAGTGAGTGAATTTGCTATTGCTTCCTTGATTATCTGAAAGTATCTGAAAGGAGGTTGTAGAGAGGAGGGAGCTGGGCTCTTCTCCCAAGTGACATGGGACAGGACAAGAGGGAATGGCCTCAAGCTCCACAAGGGGAGATTTAGGCTAGAGATTAGGAGGAAGTTTTTCACACAGAAGGTCATTGGGCATTGGAATAGGCTGCCCAGGGAGGTGGTTGAGTCACCTTCCCTGGAGGTGTTTAAGGGATGGGTGGATGAGGTCTTGAGGGACATGGTTTAGTGTTTGATAGGAATGGTTGGACTCGATGATCCGATGGGTCTCTTCCAACCTGGTTGTTCTATGATTCTATGATCTAAATACTACTGAAATTACTACCATATGCACAGACACAGTCCTGGAGTATTTCCTGGTATGCTGTGGTGAAACATGCAAATCATAGAATCATAGAACAACCAGGCTGGAAGAGACCCACCGGATCATCAAGTACAACCATTCCCAGCAATCTCTAAACCATGACCCTCAGCACCTCTAATGGACTTAATCATGGGCTTAATCACCTGCTCACAAAGAGACGGTGAATTCAAGTTGTACGAGTCCAAACACAAAAAAGGAAAATAAAAAGAGGCTCCACCTGTAACCCTTCTTATTTAAGAAACTAGGAAAATAACCTATGATCACTTCCAATAGAGTTTCCTTCCTGAGCTGACACACAGCTGTATATGATGCTGCCAATGTTCAAACCAATTCCAGAGCTCATTTTCTGAAAGGCTGCAGAGCATCTCCATTGGGTTTGCTTTCACATCTTCTACTGATGAAAAAAGGATTCCTTTGAGCACCAACTTGATCTTTGGGATCTCTTCACCATGTACCTTAGTCAATAATTGAAAAGTTTCCATTGTGGATTTCTCCGATTTCATAAGAGTCTTGATATTAACTCACTGCTCATTCTTGCACACAAACTTTTTCATACTGAGGGTAAGAAAATGTCTATATTTGATGACACGTCCACTTGCACTGAATAAACTGATCAAGTTGAACCTTGTCTCATTGTGACAGGCTAGAACATGCTCCATAATCATCTTCTTGTCTCTCCCCTCCCACTCTTTGTTCCCAAGGTATAAGGTCTCACTTTTTCTTTGTGTCAGATCTCTCGTAGTGCCAGAAATCTCTGATTCAATTCCCTCTTCCTCTGACTGTGCCCCTTCCTGTAGTTCATTACACAGGTTCTAGTGACATATCTTTATTGATTCAGAGACAAAGGATTAGTGACATTCTACTACAAATTCTTCTGTCCCTGACACGTAATTATTTCTGAAACAAACTAATAGCTTTCATTTATCTAGAATAAAACTTTCAGGAAAAAGAACTCAATCACTTCCAGTGTGCCTGTTAGTCCACCTTCCCCTTTTTTCTGATATAATTAAGAGATAATGTCACTGGAAGAAAGGCTTGTTGTGGGACTCACTACAAAATATATAGCATTGTATTGATCACAGACTTCAAAACAAAGTAGTTATTTTCAACATGAGTGGACAGTTTTTGACAATTGTTTGTTGCCAAATCGTTATCTGTCCTCCTGCCTTCTTTATTTCTTGGGCAGAAGAGATTCAAAGCTAAAAGTAACTTCATAGTGCAACACAATTAATTTCCACGCTAGAAAATAAATCAGAAAATAAATCAGATTCCACGTTTTCTTCCCCTAGAAAATGTTTCACTTCCTTTAAGAAGTTTGGGGGTTTAACCCTGAAAAACTTAAACAAGTGGATTAAACAGAATACATATCTTTTAGCTGAGTTTCACCAGAGAAGTAAACTAATTTGGAATGCTTAATGACACTAATTACACAAAACCAGATGGTTAACTGAACATTATTTCATAAAAACTCATTTCAGTTTCACACAGAATGTATGTATTTAATATAGTTTCCAGATAGGGAAGATTATATTTAATCTAGTACACAGAAAAAAAAAAGCCAAGTACATAGCAACATTCTTCTGAAAACTAGTGATCAAAGGGGATAATATGGGTAGAATATGCTATTCACTGACTCATTAGAATTTTACACTTGAGATAACTTGACAAGAAAAAATAAAAACAGGGTAAAAAGGAGGAGGGGTAGATTGTCTTTTGCAGTGTTTGCTCTTGCATTTTTCAGCCTGTTATGTGTTTTGATACTTTAATCTGCTTCTGATAAAATTATAGAATCATAGAACAACCAGGTTGGAAGAGACCCATCAGATCATCGAGTCCAACCATTCCTATCAAACACTAAACCATAGAATCATAGAACAACCAGACAGAATCATAGAACAACCAGCGAAGGGTCCATCTGTATCACAATAACACTTTATGTTCTCAGCTGATGAAGCCAGGATAGAAGAAGAGAGATGTCAAGAAGTATGTTTGCAGGACACAGGAGGATGAAGTGCTCGTAACCTCTCCAGATGTAATTGGTAAGATTGGCATTCAGACTGATATTAAGAAGAAAAGAATAACTTAGTATGTATAACATCGATAGGAAAACTCTCACCTGGAGTCCTGTGTCCAGTTCTGGAATCCTCAATATAAGAAGGAGATGGAGCTGTTGGAACGGGTCCAGAGGAGGCCACGAAGATCAAGCGAGGCCTCAGGCACCTCCCATATGAGGACAGGTTGAGACAGTTGGGGTTGTTCAGTCTGGAGAAGAGAAGGCTCTAGGAAGACCTTAGAGCATCTTCCAGTGCCTGAACAGGCTACGGAAAAGCTGGGGAGGGACTATTTAGAAGGGCCTGGAGTTATAGGATGAGAGGGAATGGTTTTAAATTAGAAGGAGGAAGATTTAGACTAGATGTTAGAAAGAAATTCTTCACCATGAGGGTGATGAGACACTGGCTCAGGTTGCCCAGGGAAGCTGTGGCTGCCCCATCCCTGGAGGTGTTCAAGGCCAGGTTGGATGGGGCTTGGGCAGCCTGATCCAGTGGGAGGTGTCTCTGCTCATGGCAGAGAGGTTGGAACTGATGATCTTTAAGGTCTTTTCATACCCAAATCATTCTATGATTCTACCATTCTATGATTCTATCATTCTAACATTCTTACATTCCATGCATTGACCTTGAATATGAAGGTGATAAAGTGGTAGCTTATTCTAAACACATTAGCTGAGTCTAGAAGGCTTTGTGTTGTAACACATTTTTAACATCATAGAATCATAGAATAACCAGGTTAGAAGAGATCCCACCAGATCATCGAGTCCAACCATGCTAACAGCCTTAATTGTCTTACAAATCCAGGTCCAGCTCCAGGCTAGACCGCTGGGCAGAGTCCAATGGCATGAGGTTTAACACAGCCAAATGGTGGGTCCTGCACTTGGGGCACAACAACCCTATGCAGAGCTACAGACTGGGAGAAGCCTGACTGGAAAACTACCAGGAGGAGAGGGACCTGGGGGTGTTGGTCAACACTCGACCAAACATGAGCCAGCAGTGTGCCCAGGTGGCCAAGAAGGCCAATGGCATCTTCACTTGTATCAGAAATGGTGTGACCAGCAGGTCCAGGGAGGTTCTTCTCCCTCTGGACTCGGCACTGGTGAGGCCGCTCCTTGAATCCTGTGTTCAGTTGTGGGTCCCTCAGCACAAGAAGGATGTTGAGGTTCTGGAGCAAGTCCAGAGAAGAGCCACGAAGCTGGTGAAAGGACTGGAGAACAGGCCTTATGAGGAGCGGCTGAGAGAGCTGGGGTTGTTTAGCCTGGAGAAGAGGAGGCTGAGAGGAGACCTCATTACTCTCTACAACTACCTGAGGGGAGGTTGTAGAGAGGAGGGAGCTGGGCTTTTCTCCCAGGTGAGAGGGAACAGGACAAGAGGGAATGGCCTGGTTGTTCTATGATTCCATGACTCTGAATGCTCTCTTGATGTGTTGAAAAAACGTTCCCTTTGAGAACAGTAGTGAACTTCAGGCCACAGATACACAAAAAACTGGCCCCAGGGAGGTAGAGGAGGTGTCTGCAGTGTGCAATGGTAGAGGAATTTTGCTTTGCTGCATGGTGAAAGAATCATCTGACTGGGCAAATACAGAGAAATCTAATAACTGACGTGCATACCATACAGTGAGTGAATTTGCGATTGCTTCCTTGATTACTACATACAGATATACAGAAAACTGGAAGGTAACCTGATGACTAGAGAAAAATCAACATACGTCTCCCATACCAGTAAAATGTAAATATAGAATAATTTCTTAGGTATTATATTTGTGCCAGGTCTTGCTAAATGTCATTCTGGAAAGGATTAGATTTAAAAAAAAAAAAAAAAAAAAAAAAAAGAAGGGGAAAAAAGCCCCAAGATATTGTATCCACAGATTCTAACTTAAAAGATGAAAAATAAGCACAGTACAAAAAGAAAAATCCTATAGAAAACAGGAAGCAAACAATCTATTTACAAGCATTTCAGAAGACTGATGTGGCATAGCCTGTGTTAACAAAAGATAATTATGTTAAAATAGAAGAAAAGCAGGGGAAAGAGCGAAAAACAGCAAAAGATCACCAGGGAAATGGATAGAAATCAGGTTCAATCAATCAACAGATTAATAATGATGGAGAAATTTGTTTTATTGTACCATCAATAAATCAAAGAAGGGTTGATCTTTACTGTAATTAAGAATAAGACTCCCACTTTTTCATGGAAAAGATGACTTTGCAAATCTACCCTTTCCCATGATTACAAGTTTGCTTCATATAGGGAAATAAATCATACTAGGGAAACACTTTGCACAGCACAAATACATCTATGAACTGCACAGCTTATCAACACTAGAATAATTTTGTACAGAGGCAATTTTAAAATAGCCTTTTCTGTCCTAAAACATGTTTCTCCAGTTCAGCTGTTTGATCAACACGCCAACGCCAAAATAGAAGAAATGTAACTCGCAGAAAAAAAGAAGCAATAACAAGCATCTTTCCTGTTTAGATTAAAAGTAACTTGATAAAACTGATTGCAGCCTTGAACTTAATTTTATTTTTGCTGAGTAATGAATTTTCTTTTGCTTCTCTAGTTGTCAGTTTTTACAGTAAAGCTAGCTACAAACACTAATATATATGTGCCTTGCCAAAAGCACAGCAGGTTTTGAACAAATGAACACACATGCTTATCAATTCTTTTGGGAGTTTCAGTAGAGCTGGAGATACAGAAAATGTGTTTGGCTTAACGGAGATTTTTTTTACTCCACTGATAATGTAAACAGAACTTTTCCAAATGCAGGCTAGCTGACAAAAACTTATTCCAAGACAAGATCTACTTGCGTTTCTTAAATATAAGCTGCACACTTGAATTGTCCAGAAACATTGAAAGGAAGGAATTGAAGTACATCTATGTAAATTTTAAGGATTTTAATTTATTTTTAAAATTTGACTGTCATCACTAGCAATCAGCACTCAAAGTGATATGATATGATATGATATGATATGTTATGATATGATATGATATGATATGATATGTTATGATATGATATGACATAATATGTTATGTTATGATATGATATTATATGTTATGTTATGATATGATATGACATAATATGTTATGATATGATATGACATAATATGTTATGATATGATATGATATGATATGATATGATATAATATAATATAATATAATATAATATAATATAATATAATATAATATAATATAATATAATATAATATAATATAATATAATATAATATAATATAATATAATATAATATAATATAATATAATATAATATAATGGGGCAGCCACAGCTTCCCTGGGCAACCTGGACCAGGGCCTCATCACCCTCATCATGAAGAAATTCCTCCTTATGTCTAAATCTGCCCCTCTCCAGTTTATACCCATTATGATTTCCGCATAAGGGTTCATACCAGTGCATCTATCATGCTGTGCTGACTGATCACCACCATGAAGCTTCACGAGAAGCAGCAAGAACATTAAAAAAAATAATATAATATAATATAATATAATATAATATAATATAATAAATATTGACATGGTCAATATTTAAAAGATTAAAAGCTGGTTCAAAAGATCTCAAAATATGCATAAACATTAATTTCTATTTATTCTGTCACTGAAAAGAGGTTTGTCTATTACTGAACATCTCACAGGTATCTCTTCTTGGATCAGGCCTGTTTAGAATCATAGAACAACCAGGTTGGAAGAGACCCATCGGATCATTGAGTCCAACCATTCCTATCAAACACTAAACCATGTCCCTCAGCACCTCATCTACCTGTGCCTTAAACACCTCCAGGGAAGATGAATCAACCACCCCCCTGGGCAGCCTATTCCAATGCCCAATGACCCTTTCCATGAAAAACATCCTCCTAATCTCTAGCCTAAATCTCCCCTGGTGGAGCGTGAGGCCATTCCCTCTCATCCTGTCCCCTGTCACCTGGGAGAAGAGCCCAGCTCCCTCCTCTCTACAATCTCCTCTCAGGTAGTTGTAGAGAGCAATGAGGTCTCCCCTCAGCCTCCTCTTCTCCAGGATAAACACCTCCAGCTCTCTCAGACGCTCCTCATAAGGCCTGTTCTCCAGCCCCTTCACCAGCTTCGTGGCTCTTCTCTGGACTCACTCCAGAGCCTCAACATCCTTCTTGTGGTGAGGGGCCCACAACTGAACACAGGATTCAAGGAGCGGCCTCACCAGTGCTGAGTACAGAGGGAGAAGAACCTCCCTGGCCCTGCTGGTCACACCATTTCTGATCCAAACCAGGAGCCATTTTTTTCATCAGTGACCTGAGTAAATTATAGAATCATTACGAGAAAAAATTGTCAGATGACACAAAACTTGCTAGAGAAATAAAAAAATGCAGTGGCCAATTCAGCAATAGAGTGCAATCCAGAGTGCTTGCTAAGTGCATTTGCAACAGCAGGATTCAGCATCATGAACCTTGGAAGGATTACAACTGATATCTAAATCACGACGACTGTGCACTGGAATACAGCGACCAGGAAAATGCCGCAGGGAATATATACCTAGAACAAATTCCTCTGAGAGTAAATCAGCTCATGACATAGCAGCTTCTGCATGATGCCACCGACCTGTTAGCGTGATAAGTGAAGAGCACGGGAAGATAACCAAGGGTGACACCTTTCCTACTGTCACTCTGATCATGAAAGAGACCCTGCAACTTTCTTTTCAGCAACAAGCTGCTGCCAGGCAACAGTCAGTAGGTGACAGAAGTAACACTGAAGCTGTTGACGCTATAACTGGGTATCTGCAATATTCTCCAAGAAGAGACAAAAGAGCAGCAGCAGCAAAACAACAAATGCTCTGGATTTATTCATGGCAGATGTTAACTTTCTCTGCTGGAGTAACAAATATCAAGCATCTTCCCATCTTTATCTGGCATCAGATTGGATATCAAACTGTGATCTCCAAGAAGCCAAGCTGATCAAAGGAGGCTCCAGATATAACAGAAAGGCATTCCTGGGCTCCTTGTCAGCTGCGTTTCAAATTGTACTTTGAATGATGCTGAACAAGATGCTTGCAATACTGGGTTAGAGGATGGTGTTTCTTGAATGTTCAGCCGGACAAGCTGAGCTGACAGTGACAGAATTGGATTCAAGCACACAATTTACCAGCAGACACTGTAAATAATGAGTCTGATCTCTTCACCCACAGACAATGGCCAAGCTTATCTTCAGTAGTTAATACAACTGGGAAAGAAGGAATTGCTCAAACCTACCATTTTATACCTATCAGACAATAAGGTAGGCTCGGGCCATTATCTATTTTCAGAATCTTGCTATAGGTACTAAGACATCCAGGAAGAATAAGATCATCAGTTTCTATGAAACACTTTGAGTATGGTAAGGTTGATTCTCTTCAACAGGTTATTGTGCACCCATTGCATTCTGTCATCAAACGTTCTGCTACATGCCAGGTCAGAGAAGAAAAACAAGACTTAAACAGAATATATTGCTCTGCAAGGAAGAGTAGTTTTTAACTTTTAACTCATTTGGTTTGGTTTCCACTCTTATGGTCAGTCACATAGCATCCCACAATCTCATATAAAGCAGAAATAGCAACACGTATGAGAAAAACTCCTCATAGAATCATAGAATCACAGAACAACCAGGTTGGAAGAGACCCATCGGATCATTGAGTCCAACCATTCCTATCAAACACTAAACTATGTCCCCCAGGACCTCATCTACCCTTGCCTTAAACACCTCCAGGGAAGGTGAATCAACGATATCCCTGGGCAGACTCTGCCACTGCCCAATGACCCTTTCCGTGAAAAACTTTCTCCTAATCTCTAGCCTAAATCTCCCCTGGTGGAGCTTGAGGTCGTTCCCTCTTGTCCTGTCCCCTGTCCCTTGCGAGAAGAGCCCAGTTCCCTCCTCTCTACAACCTTCTTTCAGGTAGTTGTAGAGAGCCTCTTCTCTAGTTGTAGAGAGTAATGAGGTCTCCTCTCAGCCTCCTCTTCTCTAGGCTAAACACCTCCAGCTCTCTCAGACGCTCCTCATAGGGTCTGTTCTCCAGCCCCTTCACCAGCTTCATTGCTCAAACGAATTGCATGAAGTGCAACTTGGTCAGAGAATCACTAGGGAATCATTGCTGAATATTATAACAGGAGTATCACACAGAGCGTGAGTCATTGAATCATGGAATCATAAAACAGTGTGGGTTGGAAGGGACCTTAAAGATCATCCAGTTCCAACCCCCTTGACGTGGGCAGGGACACCTCCCACTGGATCAGGCTGCCCAAGCCCCATCCAACCTGGCCTTGAACACCTCCAGGGATGGGGCAGCCACAGCTTCCCTGGGCAACCTGGACCAGGGCCTCATCACCCTCATCATGAAGAAATTCCTCCTTATGTCTAAATCTGCCCCTCTCCAGTTTATACCCATTATGATTTCCGCATAAGGGTTCATACCAGTGCATCTATCATGCTGTGCTGACTGATCACCACCATGAAGCTTCACGAGAAGCAGCAAGAACATTAAAAAAAATAATTATGTTTGACTTTAGAACAGTAAAAGACAACTTCCATCAGAATATGGATTTTCAGCAAATTTTATCAGGGACAACTCCCCAGCTGCTTTGAAGCTGTAAGGAACTCTGTATGTAGAACCCTGTTTACTAACCTTATGCTGATATGCCCTCCTTTCTGTGTCATGGTAGCAGCGACCAGGAATGAGGTGGGAACAGCACAGCTCAACGATGACCTCCAGCCCTGAGACTGCTCAGCAGTATCGATCTGAGTAGCGATTTAACAATGAAGACTCTTTTGAGATCTTGGCAACACAAAATTCATAGACTCATAGACTAACCAGGTTAGAAGAGACCCACCGGATCCTCGAGTCCAACCATTCCTTATTCTAAGCTACTTCTTGTTGTTTACTTGGCCTCTATCACACTTACTTTTAAACAGAACTAGCTGATTTTGCCTGGAGTTGATGAGGGCCCATGGTCATGAATCGTTCTGCAGCAATATCACAGGACCCCACACTGCATCTGGCTGTGGTGAAAAGGGCTTGTACTAACAACCAAAGGCTTTCCCAGTAACTTCGGGAAAAAATATTGTCTTAACTATTTCCTCCCATCATTACTCTTTCAGAAGAGGTTTTGGTGTACCCTGACCTGACTGTGGACTTGCAAGTTACTTAAGTACATCTGTATTGCTGCTCTTTTAGTCTTCTCCTGCGAGTTCATATACAACTCTTGGAAAGGGCCAGAATAAAGCTGCAGAGGAAGGGGAGCCAATGAACAAATGGTTTTCCTCATAATTTGTGACAAAAAACCCTTGCTTTTATTTTTCTGCTTGGAAAACTGGTTATTAAATTTCTCTCAAGCCTCTGCACTGACCTGGACAACAACCAATCTCTATTTCAGTCACTGAACAAATCTGATCTGAGAGACATCCATGTGCCAGTGGTGATGAACGTTTCAAGGCACAGCCTTCCACTGCGCTCCCCAGCCCCCCTCTTTTAAAATGACAAACTCGTATTTGGGAAAAGGAAATTTACTGTGGCTTTTCCATGCAGATGGTGATAAGCGTGAGTCTACATTTTTTTTAATGTTACAGGTGCCAAAAGCACATTCATTACGATTTTTCTTAGAAATAAGGGAAAATATGATGTATTTTCACTAGTGGGGAATGCGTGTGACTATACCATAGTCTTGAAGAACTCCCTAGTGTCCATATAATAGGATGGACAATTACAGTCCAGTGCTCACAGCAGGTGCTGCTTAGCTTAATAATAAAGAGACCAAATCCCTTCATCTAAGGTTATACATCTCTTTTATATCACTCCCTTACCTCCTGGCTGGCCTACTTTTCTGTCACGAGGCCCCTGGAGCTCCAGATGCTGTCTGAGCTGCTTGAATTGTGTTACTGATGTTCTGAGACTGCATACATTTACTTCAGGAGCGTTAAAGCAGCCTACTGGGATCAGGCTTCCTCTAGTCCATTAATTAAGCTCGTATAAAACTACATCTTTTACAAAAATAGACTAATACTGTGACTTGTAGCATATCCAATCTTATTGTTTCAAACTGGTAGTTTGAAAGACCCTTTTGTCAACTTGATGTTGATCAGCATTAAATTTATTATTTACTATAATATTACTTATTTTAATACCTCACATCAGTTAGAACAACATTTTGCCTCTGATCAGTATCACCGGACAAAGACTTCGATCCTTTTTTTTGACCTTTTCTAAATATTAGTATTCTAATTTTCTTCTAGATCTCTTGAATTTTGTAAGGACTTCCAGATTTATTTGAAGTGCCATTCAATCTGCTTTTTTTTTAAAACTCCTGAATGTAAATTATTAGGCCTATAAGTGATTTTAAAATGTTTGATTTTAGAAGAGGTTCTTTCATATATTTTAGTGTTATTCTTGGAGTAGGATGCCTTTTATCAATATGATCTAAATAAATCAAGCCAGTCTTTTTACAACCATAGATAGAAACACTATTGAGTATTTCTTCCCCAGGGAGGTGGTTGATTCACCTTCCCTGGAGGTGTATAAGGCACGGGTAGATGAGGTGCTGAGGAACATGGTTTAGTGTTTGATAGGAATGGTTGGACTCGATGATCTGATGGGTCTCTTCCAACCTGGTTGTTCTATGATTCTATGATTCTATGATTCCTTCTCACCAATAAAACCAGCAATGTGTCTCCCTGTGTCTAGTAACAGTTAACAGTAACTGGAGATAGATAATAGGTATACGCATACACAAAATTGTAATAGAATAGATCATAGAATAGCATGGAATATATAACATTAGATGGAGCTTCACTTCTTCCTGTAATATTTACCCTGCTTGACTGTTATTTTAAGACTTATTCATTTGTTGCTCCAGAGTAGAACTTTGTGATATCATCCTGTGCTCTTTATCCAGCCTGTCCTTGTCACTCCAATAGCCCAAACCATTCTGCCTCCCCTTCTCTCACCTCAGAAATACTCAGGAGCAATGACATAGAATCACAGAATCATAGGATCACCAGGTTGGAAGAGACCCACCGGATCATCGAGTCCAACCATTCCTATCAAACATTAAACCACGTCCCTCAGGACCTCGTCCACTCATCCCTTAAACACCTCCAGGGAAGGTGAGTATTACCCCCTTCCTGGGCAGCCTGTTCCAATGCCCAATGACCCTTTCTGTGAAAAATATTTTCCTAATGTCCAGCCAAAACCTCCCCTGGCAGAGTTTCAGACCATTCCCTCTTGTCCTGTCCCCTGTCACTTGGGAGAAGAGCCCAGCTCCCTCCACTCCACAACCTCCTTTCAGGGAGTTATAGAGAGCAATGAGGTCTCCTCTCAGCCTCCTCTTCTCTATGCTAAACACCCCCAGCTCTCTCAGCCGTTCCTCATAGGGTCTGTTCTCCAGCCCCTTCACCAGCTTTGTTGCTCTTCTCTGGACTCACTCCAGAGCCTCAACATCCTTCTTGTGGTGAGGGGCCCAGACTGAACAAAGGATTCGAGGAGCAGTCTCACCAGTGCCAAGTACAGAGGGAGAACAACCACCATGGACCTGCTGGTCACACCGTTTCTGATACAAACCATGAAGGATTCCTTTTCTGGACATAGTTAGAACTGATTCTACCACATTCACCAGGTACAGTTTATATAGCTATAGAAACACATTTTTTATGCAAAAACAACTATTTATTGTCAATCTAATTATAATGATAACATTCTAATCAAATAATTATTATTAGTGCAGATATAGCCATTATAGAAAAAGCAAAGAAGAACAGAAAAGAAAATTCCACTGAAAAAGTCTCAAAATCATACAGTTAAAATTGTCACATGTGTGTAGATACACACTCCTACTGCCTCTGCTGTTACACCAACCATATACTGCATCAATTCTCCTCATGAGGAATAGGAAGAGCATTCACCTTCCCTGGAGGTGTTTAAGGGACGGGTAGATGAGGTCCTGAGGGACATGGTTTACTGTTTGATAGGAATGGTTGGACTTGATGATCCGATGGGTCTCTTCCAACCTGGTTGTTCTATGATTCTATGATTCTATGATCCACAGACGAGGGTATAGATATTGATGGTGGGATTTCTTTTCCTCTCACTTCAGAGTCTGCCTGTTACTTTATGTTAACATGCGCTACACCTTATTTGTTTTTTCATGATCCGTACTTCAAGATCTTGATAGGAATGGTTGGACTTGAACCTGGTTGTTCTATGATTCTATGATTCTAAGATTTTTTTTTCTAAATATGCTAGATATTTTGTGATTTACATATGCTGCATCTTGGGATTTTCTTCTGTTCTCCTTAAATAAAATGCTTTACTGAGCAACCAAGGTTGCATTACTTTAATAAGCAACAACTGTCCACCAACTATTTGCTTATAGCTGTTCGTATCTTCCTGTTCTTGTACTTTGAAGGCCTCTGCAATCTTGCTTCACTTGTACTCCAATTCACTACAATATTATTCTAGGGTCATAGACAGTTCACAGCACACAGCAGAACTGCTTGGCATTACCCCCTGTTATTTGCAGGGTTATACCTCTACACAAGTGTAGAAAGCTACCTAAACAACTTACGTAACAGTTACCCAGTTGTTAAACTACTCTTGCTTTAGCTAAGCAAGCTAAAATTAAGTAGGGCAGAAGAGTCCAGACAAAATAAATTTGGTAAATCACAGTCCAGAAACCTTCTAGAGTCAATACAGCTCCTGTATTCTGTTAGCAGCAATCATAGAATCAAAGAATCATAGAATAACCAGGTCGGAAGAAACCCATCGGATCATCGAGTCCAACCATTCCTATCAAACACTAAACCATGTCCCTCAGCACCTCATCCACCTGCACCTTAAACACCTCCAGGGAAGGAGACTCAACCACCTCCCTGGGCAGCCTGTTCCATTGCCTAATGAATGTTTAAGTGAAGAATTTTTTCCTTATGTCGAGTCTGAACCTCCCCTGGTGGAGCTTGAGGCCATTCCCTCTTGTTCTGTCCCCTGTCACTAGGGAGAAGAGTCCAGCTCCCAGGGCTCCTCCTTATATACGAATATAAGCCTCAAGAAGGATCAAGAATATTCATCCTCCCTAAGTTATAAGAAGTCTCTTGGATCCAGTCTGGTATAGCAATTCCTTTTTCCTACTCTTACATGCTTGCATCGTGACAAATTTCTCAATTGGTGGTCCAAAGCCTTGGGCAATTTAGGAAGGCACAAATGTCTGACTCCTTTTGAATTTATACACACACAAAAAAAAACCAAAACTAAAAAAAAAAAAAACAAAAAACTTGCATTTCAAAAGCTCTTTTTACCAGTCAGTGTTTTCAGGCTACTGGCCAATGTTACTAAATCTATTAACGTTGCTGCCTGCACTGTGGATTCATCCCTACCGTGATTATCTTCGCTCCACTACCTGCCAGGGTCACACTGAGCGCACATATCTCTATTAAAGCAAATGGTGATCTTAAAGAAAAAGTGTTTCCTTATTATCACAGACCTAGTACTTGTCGTCAACTCATCTGACACATGTCACCAGAAACAGGGGAAGGAGCAACGCTTGGAGGTAGGAGCAGACACAACTGTCATGCCTGGGAGGCTGATCTCTCCTTGCACTGCTCGTGATGCCTCCTCTCTCCTATCATCTCTGATAGAAAATTGATCCCTGCAGGCAACATAAAAACATCCCTTTGGAAATAGCTATTATGACTTGATTACGCTGGGTCTCCAGGGTTATTAATACTTGCTGCCTGTGCTTGCCATTAGCTCCCATCAAGTTTTAATAAATAACAGAACTGGAAAACATTTCTCACATCCAAATTAACGCCTTATTATTTTCAATCCAGCGAGGGTGGGATGAATACAGAAAGCCTTTTCATTTTTCCTTTCAAAACCAGAACAAATAAATATGGTTTTATAAATAACCACTTCAACATTGCTATTTTTTAGTTTAGTTAGCTTCTAAAATTGCACATGTCTTTATTTTGTAAGGATTCAGCAGGGGTAATGGCAAGTTGCTCACCTTAAATGCTTTTCAATTTAATCTTAAATGTCAGTTCAACCGGTATTTGGCAGTGAATCAGCTTCTCAACTCAAACTTACAGAAGTTACTATGCAGTGGATTCAAGGCCAGTGTATTAGCAACTCCGAACAAGCCCAGTGCAGGTCTCCTACAACGAACATTACAAGAGCTTTTAGAATCATAGAATAGACTCATAGAATCATCAGGTTGGAAGAGACCCATCAGATCATCGAGTCCAACCATTCCTATCAAACACTAAACCATGTCCCTCAGCACCTCATCCACCTGTGCCTTAAACACCTCCGGGAAGGTGAATCCACCACCTCCCTGGGCAGCCTGTTCCAATGCCCAATGACCCTTTCCATGAAAAACTTCCTCCTAATGTCTAGCCTAAATCTCCCCTGTTGGAGCTTGAGGCCATTCCCTCTTGTCCTGTCCCCTCAGGGACGTTTTGTGCCAAATATCTTCCACTGATCACCAGTAAAGGATTTTGATGGACTCAAGCTATTTCTATAACATCTCTCTCCATCCTAAAGAAGGTCTACAAAAGCAGACAAGATGAAGACCCTTTTTTTTTTTTTGGATGATGCCTCTTTTAGAAGAGGAGGCTGAGTGGAGACCACATTGCTCTCTACAGCTACCTGAAAGGAGGTTGTAGAGAGGAGGGAGATGGGCTCTTCTGCCAAGGGACAGGGAACAGGACAAGAGGGAATGGCCTCAAGCTCCGCCAGGGGAAATTTAGGCTAGAGGTTAGGAGGAAGTTTTTCACAGAAAGGGTCATTGGGCATTGGAATAGGCTGCCCAGGGAGGTGGTTGATTCACCTTCCCTGGAGGGGTTTAAGGGACGGATAGATGAGGTGCTGAGGGACATGGTTTAGTGTTTGATAGGAATGGTTGGACTCGACCCGACGGGTCTCTTCCAACCTGGTGATTCTATGATTCTGTGATTCTATGTTTCTTTTTTTTGCTCTCAAAAACATGAAGAGAATAAGGTTAGTCACTAGGCTCAGAAAATAAACTTCTAGACTTCCAGAGTTCAAAGGAATTAATGCAGTCTCCAACAGTGTAGCTACTTTGCATTTAACACTTTCATTGTATAACTTATCCATCTGAAATATCCATCTGAAAATAAAATCTGAGGTGGCTGAGAACAATAGCTGTTTTGTTACCATTAGGAGCACAAAAATTAGTCACTCCAGTTGCCTGGAATACATTAGATTACCTGAAATTCTTTATTGTTTAATAAAAATCTAAAAATACTTTATACTACTATACTGTTTCTTTGAAAAGTTACGAATTCAATATCAGAACAGCTCAAAAATCATCAGGATTGCAATCAAAAGCAAGTTGTTAAAAACATAAGGCACGGGTAGATGAGGTCCTGATGGACATGGTTTAGTGTTTGATAGGAATGGTTGTACTCGATGTTCCGATGGGTCTCTTCCAACCTGGTTGTTCTATGATTCTATGATATGTTTTTAAATAATTCCATTATTTAACACTCCTTTTTGTCATTGGTCTCAGGTACATTTTCCAGCAATGTACTGCACGACCTTACACTAACACGGAATGGTCTGTAGCATTCAGTGTAAGCTGGTGGCTTGATGAAAGACTAGAAAGAGAGAATTATTTATTTCTAAACTGTTTACTGTACACAGCAAATATTTACCCTGAGTAGAGTCAGCAAACTTGACTACTTAAGAGAAGCACAGTATAGCAAGTTCCTTGGATCACTGAAAGTAGGTTTAAAACCCACATTTCTGCACTGAAAATGCTTTAGATTTTTTTTTCCACATGTATTACTAAGTACGTGGAGACATAGATGCACATCAAATTGGAGCAACGGTGTTAACTACCAATCAGTGACTGACAGAGAACTAGAATGGTTGCAATTTTTTAACTGCAAGGCTTAAAATTAATTTCAGAGAGAGATATGAGTTTATCATAGAATCATAGAATCATAGAACAACCAGGTTGGAAGAGACCCATCGGATCATCAAGTCCAACCATTCCTATCAAACACTAAACCATGTCCCTCAGTACCCCATCCACCCATGCCTTAAATACCTCCAGGGAAGATGAATCAACCACATCCCTGGGAAGCCTATTCCAATGTCCAATGACCCTTTCCATGAAACACTTCCTCCTAATCTCCAGCCTAAATCTCCCCTGGTGGAGCTTGAGGCCATTCCCTCTTGTCCTGTCCCCTGTCACCTGGCAGAAGAGCCCAGCTCCCTCTTCTCCACAACCTCCTTTCAGGTAGTTGTAGAGCTCAATGAGGTCTCCTCTCAGCCTCCTCTTGTCTAGGCTGAACACCCCCAGTTCTCTCAGATGTTCCTCATAGGGCCTGTTCTCCAGCCCCTTCACCAGCTTCATTGCTCTTCTCTGGACTTGCTCCAGAGCCTCAACATCCTTATTGTGGTGAGGGGCCCACAACTGAACACGGGATTCAAGGAGCGGCCTCACTAGTGCGACGTACAGAGGGAGAATAACCTCCCTCGACCTGCTGGTCACACCGTTTCTGATACAAGCCAGGATGCCATTGGCCTTCTTGACCACCTGGGCACACTGCTGGCTCATGTTCAGTCGGCTGTCAACCAACACCCCCACGTCCTTCTCCTCCTGGCAGTTTTCCAGCCAGGCTTCTCCCAGTCTGTAGCTCTGCACAGGGTTGTTGTGCCCCAAGTGCAGGACTCACCATTTGGCCGTGTTAAACCTCATCCCATTGGTCTCTGCTCATGGATCCAGCCTGTTCAGATCCCTTTGGAGCCTCCCTACCCTCCAGCAGATACACACTTCCACCCAGCTTAGTGCCGTCTGCAAACTTGCTAAAGGAGCAAGGATGTTCTTATTCTCAAGGAGTCAATTGCCCTCCATCACCCTCAATTCTAGGGAAATAAGGAGCTAACAGAAAAAGAGGTTTTTCGTAGTGAATTGCTGTTGTAGGGAGGCTTTTCCAGCACTTACAGTTTATCACTGGCACATAAGGAGACCATAATATTCAGGTCAGGGGAGCTTTCTCTTCCAAGAAGGCATAAATGCACACATCATTACTATGAAGAGCCAAGCACAGGTGAGAATACTCAGAGTGCTGTCACATACATATTGCTTTGCATCTTTCCTGAAATAAAGGGGCTGAGAAAATCTCCTTTAGCAGTCATTTGGTCATTCAAACAGCTGTGATTAGTTCCAGTAAGTATCATGTTTTGCTCTTGTTTCATTAAAGCAACTTCTCTTTTCCCTGCTGCTAAAATCTGGACTGCTGGAAATAAAAAAAAGCCAGGAAGGCAGAGGCAGACATGAAGACTTTATCTCAGTAGCTGCGTGTAAGCTCTCCTCCTGCAAACAGCTTCTAACTTCCTAAATGAAGAGCACTGGTGGATCAGCACCTCAGTCCTCGCCATCCAAGCTTGTTGAGCCCCCCTGAAAACACAGTCGGAAAAATTCCCTCACCTTCCCTGACTCTCCTGCCTTACAGATTTCACAGTGCTGCTCATCTGAATTGGAAGCAGCTTCCTCCAGCAGCACACAGCTCTCCTTTGTTAAGATTTCTTATATTTGCAAGGACAAGTTTTAGTCACCTTCGCAGCAATGTTCTGGGTATTTTTGCCAATGTGAAATTTCACAAAAGCTCACCTTAACTGTGTTTCAGTTTCCAATTATGCAGTTCTTTTTTCTGTCTTAAGTGTTTTCCATGACTTTTCCTCCCACTCTGAACTGCTGTTTTCCAGCACAGTACTTTGGGTCAACCACTGTGCTATGTTTGGCCCCTTTCTCTGTCCTCCCCTTCTCTTCTGTTGATGGCTGCGTAACAGGCTGCTTCCCTCTTTACCAATCTATGCCATGTTCATCATTCCTCTTCCTTCTCCTCTTGAAATGTGCTTTCTTCTCTTCTCCAGGTTGAATGACCCTAACTCTCTCAGCCTGTCCTCATAGCTGAGGTGCTCTAGCCCTCAGAACATCTTCACAGCCCTCCTCTGGACCTGTTCCAAAGTTTCATATCTTTTTTATGTTGGGGATTCCAGAACTGGACACAGAACTCTAGGTGGGGTCTCATGAGAGGGGAGCAAAGGGGCAGAAAGTTAACCTCTTCTTTTCTCAAAAGTATCTTGGTAATTATTTAGTAAGGATGAAGTTTATAGAAAGCAAACATGGTCATTGCTGTTTTCTTCCTAGCACTATCAGGCTTTGTGCAAACACTCTTCAGGACAGTCTGTTAACTTAGTCATATTCTGGTTGCATTAGCTGTTGTCACCCAGCCCAGGCTCCTGCACACACTATTGTTTGTAAAAGACCAGAGGTGGAAATCCTTTCTCCTCACTGTCCTGTGGAGGCATATATTATTCTCAGCAAAGGTTATGCAGTTTCAGCTGTCACAGATGTAGGTTTCTTATGAGATCACATCCATAAATTATCTTTCAGAAGAGACTACAGCAGAGGTATCTGTACTTCCAGAAAACAGATAACTTCTCATTTTATCTATCATCACCACAGTACCAGTACCTGCATGGATTGTGACTCTTCAAAGGGCAGAATGGATCACAGAAAGCAATCTAACTGGAAAATAAACATCACGGTAGTGTCTTTGAAAATCTGCGTGGATTTACAAGACAAGTATTATTTTTTTCCCTAAAATGACACTCCATTAACAATCACTTAATAGATTTTTTTTCAATCACAGGCAGAGTTATCATCACTATTACTTATCACTAATCAGCCTGCAAATAGCACTTCAGATTCTGAGATCCTCCCGTGCGTTACGTGTGCTGCAAGCAGCAGCTGTAGGCATGGGAGTACAGCTATTGCAGCAACTGTAGTCCAGCCACAGTAAAATCTTTCTCTTGCATCTTCATGATGCTAATGAAGGGCACAACAGCCTCCAGTTATTCATGAAGTGTTTGAAACATCGGCACTTAGAAATCCCACGGGCATCTCTGCCTGCAGAAAGTCTACCGAAGGAATGTTCCGTCACATTGTGGCTTAAGAAAAGTGCATGGATGAATTAGCAATGCAATCCTTTACTGACTGGATAAGGTTGTTTTACCCAGTGAGAAAGGGGATTTGCCCCATCAATCATATGCAGGCAAGCACTGCGACTCCTTCAATTGCTTTTGTCCCCATTTGGAAAAATAGCAATAAAATTCCGCAGTAATCTTCAGATCTAGGTCATACAGAAACCTAGAACACTAATATTTTTCAAACGGGCATGACCTAGCATATGATGACTGTATATACACCCTCTCTGTCTCCTACATTTATTGTATAAAAGTGGTTAGAGATCATAGAATCATAGAACAACCAAGTTGGAAGAGACCATCGGATCATCGAGTCCAACCATTCCTATCAAACACTAAACCATGTCCCTCAAGACCTCATCCACTCGTGCCTTAAACACCTCCTGGGAAGGTGAAACAACCACCTCCCTGGGCATCCTCTGCCAGTGCCCAATGACACTTTCTGTGAATTTTTTTCTCCTAAAGTCCAGCCTAAATCTCCCCTGGTGGAGATCCTCCCTGGACCTGCTGGTCACACCATTTCTGATCCAAGTCAGGATGCCATTGGCCTTCTTGGCCACCTGGGCACACTGCTGGCTTATGTTCAGTTGCTGTCAATCAACACCCCCAGGTCCCTCTCCTCCAGGCAGCTTTCTAGACAGACTTCTCCCAGTCTGTAGCACTGCAGATGTCATGATGCTTCTGTCAGGTTTCTGTGGCAAAGTGTTGGACAGCAAGGGATGCAAGGGTAGTCTCCATCATGAGAAACTAGGACTGTCCTGTGCTGGACACAACTTCTTGATGCTTCCAACCTTCCTTTTCTTTGGTACTGAGAAGCTCTGGAGGACTGCAAATATGTGAAAATCACCCGTAAGATAGTTAGTTCTGATACATTGATGCTTCAGGATGTGTTTTTTTCTGTTTCCAGACCCTTTGGCCTAGTCTTTTAACAACACTTTTTCTTTGGTTCCTTCTTTTCACCTGCTCTATGCCACACTGGCATTTGCCACCCCCTTCTTCACCCTGCCCCAAATGCATAACTGTCTCCTTTCTGAACTCTTTTAGCAGTGGTGCATATAGAATCATAGAACAAACAGGTTGGAAGAGACCCACCGGATAATCGAGTCCAACCATTCCTATCAAACACTAAACCAGGTCCCTCAGGACCACATCCCCACATCCCTTAAACACCTCCAGGGAAGGTGAATCAACCACCTCCCTGGGCAGACTCTGACAGTGACCAATGACCCTTTCTGTAAAAAAATTTTTTCCTAATGTCCAGCCTAAATCTCCTTTAGCAGAGCTTGAGGCCATTCCCTCTTGTCCTGTCCCCTGTCCCTTGGGAGAACAGTCCAGCTCCCTCCTCTCCACAACCTCCTTTCAGGTAGTTGTAGAGAGCAATGAGGCCTCCTCTCAGCCTCCTCTTCTCCAGGATAAACACCCCCAGCTCTCTCAGCAAGTTCCTCTTGTTCTCCAGCCCCTTCACCAGCTTTGTCGTTCTTCTCTGGACTCACTCCAGAGCCTCAACATCCTTCTCATAGTGAGGGACCCAGAACTGAACACAGTATTAATCTCTAATGGCTAATATTAATTTATGTCCCCTCTGCAAGACTGAACAACTCTCTATTCTGCATTTCATTTGACAGCTGCCACCTTCAAATACAACAGCACATCAGTAGCCCATTAAAATTCGCATAGAAAAGTAAAAAAATCCAATCACTTGCTTATGCTTTGTGACTTCACTCACAGTGATGCAACCACTCAAATCGAGGTGTTAATGAACAATGAAAACTGTAAACAATCTACTAGCTCCTTACATTGTGCTAATCTCTTCTTCTATATTTTGTTTTCATAGCTTTCTACTTTTAATGTACAGCACTGAGCTTGATTTACAGGTGAGTAGGAAGAAATCAATAGCTTGGTGAGCACTTGATCCCCACCAAGAAAATTCAGAAGTCCCCTCTCTTCTCATTTCAAGGAAACAAGAGAATATGTGGGTTTCTTCAGACTGAAATATTAGTAATTACCATCTGTCATTGTCTCACTGCATGTTTGGATTGTACTGTTAGCCTTTGCGTAACACTGAGCCACAAAATACACAGTAATTTGAAGATTTTCCCGAACTGACAACGATACTGACTTCATCTCGACGGCAGAAGATTGTTCCAACAACTTTTATAGGTTCACTTTCTGAGTTACTTCAACTGCTTTAACATCTTACATAAATGATTTCCAGTTCTCATAACAGCTTTTCTAACTGTAATTCTTAAGCGTGATCTTAAACAGCTTTTGTTATTGGTTTTCTGAATGGCAACATCTGACTTTACTAACAGTGTTACATAAGCCTTTTGAGAGTCATTTCCCAGTTAATGTGTTCTATATTATAAAGGCTCTCTCCACTCTACATTCATATCATTAACAAGTTATGAATCAAAGTTTGCTCAAAATTATGAAACATTCAAGAATTTGTAAAGGTTTCCGTCACTGAAAGAAATGCAAGCAGCAAAAATATCTTGCCAACTTCTGCGGTAATTTTCTGCCTATCAATATTTTCCTTAAACGTTTAAGGTGTCAAGACACTTGGAAAGGCTCAGCTGAGAGGTCTGGTAAGAGTGCTCAGATATCAGGCGATGTATCTCTAAGAGCTATTAGCGATATCACATTCTTAGCATACAGAATCATTGAGAAGTTTGGTTCAGAAGGGGCCTCTGAATATCATCTATTCCAACACCCTGCCATCAGCAGAGACATCTTTCACTAGAATCATAGAATCATAGAACAACCAGGTTGGAAGAGACCCATCGGATCATCGAGTCCAACCGTTCCTATCAAACACTAAACCACGTCCCTCAGAACCTCATCTATCCATCCATCCCTTAAACACCTCCAGGGAAGGTGAATGCACCACCTCCCTGGGCAGCCTATTCCAATGCCCAATGACCCTTTCCGTGAAAAACTTCCTCCTAATCTCTAGCCTAAATCTCCCCTGGTGGAGGTTGAGGCCATTCCCTCTCATCCTGTCCCCTGTCACTTGGGAGAAGAGCCCAGCTCCCTCCTCTCCACAGCCTCCTTTCAGGTAGTTGTAGAGAGTAATGAGGTCTCCTCTCAGCCTCCTCTTCTCCAGCATAAACAACCCCAGCTCTCTCAGCCGCTCCTCATAGGTTCTGTTCTCCAGCCCCTTCACCAGCTTCGTCGCTCTTCTCTGGACTTGCTCCAGAGCCTCAACATCCTTCTTGTGGTGAGGGGCCCAGAACTGAACACAGTATTCAAGGAGCAGCCTCACCAGTGCTGAGTACAGAGGGAGAATAGATATTTTTCACTAGACAAGGCTGCTCAAAGACTCATCTAACCTGTCCCTGAACACTTCCAGGGATTGAGCATTCACAGCTCTTCTGGGAAACCTGTTCTGGTGTCTCATCACCCTCATCATAAAAGCTGGTATCCGACCTAAATCTAGCCTCTTTCAGTTCAAAACCATTATCCCTTGTCCTATCTCTACAAGACCTTCTAAGAAGTCTCTTTCTGATTTTCTTATAAACCCCCTTTGTACGTTGAAAGTCTGCTACAATGTCTTCCCAGAGTCTTCTTGTGCTTTTTCAACCTAAAACATTCTATGATTCTATGAAAAAAATGTTATATATGACTTACAAAGAAAGGCATGTCAGAACAGATATGAACAGAGCAAGAACAGAGCTGACTTATCCTGTCCATTATAAAAGGGTTTGTTTAATAGCTGAAACGGAGTCTTCAAAATCATAAAAATATTTACAAGAGAAAGGACCCACAGAGGCCATCCAATCAAAATTCCTGCTCCCAGCAGAGATAACTTTAAGGTTAGATCAGGTTGCTTAGTACCTTGTCCACTCATAGTTTGAAAATATCCAGAGATGGAGACTCCACAGTTCTTCAGTGGCAGCATTCATCTGGGGGAAAAAAAATCAAGTCTTTGTCGTGAGAGAGCAGCGACACCATCGGATCGTTAATTATGGTCATTATTACTCTAGACAAGTAACTCTCTGGTATTTACAAACACATCTGAGCATGAGGGGCTAAAAAAGTTACCATAATTTTTATTTTACTTTCAAATACATTGAACACTGTGAGAATACAGAAAGGAGGTTGTGGAGAGGAGGGAGTTGGGCTCTTCTCCCAAGTGACAGGGGACAGGACAAGAGGGAATGGCCTCAAGCTCCACCAGGGGAGATTTTTCACAGAAAAGTTTTTCACAGAAAAGGTCATTGGGCATTGGAATAGGTTGCCCAGGGAGGTGGTTGAGTCACCTTCCCTGGAGGTGTTTAAGGGACGGGTGGATGAGGTCTTGAGGGACTTGGTTTAGTGTTTGATAGGAATGGTTGGACTAGAAGATCCAATGGGTCCCTTCCAACCTGGTTGTTCTATGATTCTATGATTCTAATACAGCCTCTTAAACACCTCAAGGGATGGAGGAAAGCAAATGACTGGCTGGATGCCAGTGCGCTATCACCAGAGCAGATGGGTGCTGAGTTTAATCCACTTTTTGTAGTCAGACAGCTAAGGAGTTTTGAGCCAGTCCTGGCCCCATTTATAAAGACGTGAAAATAAAAGAGAAGTTCAAACGTGAAGGGTCTTGCTAGCCCATGGAGTAAGAGCAGAGGACTGAGTTGAATGTCGATGAGCTGACATGTTTGGGGTGGGCATCTTCCTCTAGGAAGACATTTTAAATTGTTTTAGTGATAACTGAATCTCTTCAGAGTTTTACTTTGATGTAGATGTTATTTTATGGGCGTGGGAGCATCAGTATGTAGATTGATAGGAATAGTTGGACTCGATGATCCAGTGAGTCTCTTCCAACCTGGTGATTCTATGATTCTATTCTATGAATACCCCACACAGGACTCTTCCTCCTTAGTTTTCTTTCACTGAACTTTGTCCTCTTAAAGAATGCATTGAGGGGGAAAAGGTAAAATTGGAGAGCTGACTAGCTCTTGTGCGTATCTCTCATAAAACTGAATTCCTTCAGTGTTCGTGCCCCATTTAGCAACCATAGTCCAACCTCATACTATTACAGCCTAAATTAATAATTCTTGATTCACGCAAGCATTTGAAAGAAAACAGTTTTCTGTAATTAACACTTTTCTCTCAAACTTTTTTTTGTTAGCAGAGGACACCAAGAGCACAGACTTTCAGGCACATACACATTTTTAAAAGAATCAATATAGTGAGTCGATAGTTCTTATTTTCTGATGCAGCAATTCAAGTTCTCGTTTCTTACATTTCTCTTTGATACCAAATTTTCCTTTACGATCAGCTACTAAACATTATTTCATTTTCATGCGTCCTAAATCCAGCAAATAAATTCATCTGGTTTTAAATGTTCTAATTACTGCAATTTCAGATAGAGCATTAGGTATTTAAGAAATAAAATTGTTTCAGCTTTGTATCTCCCATTAATCACCACACTTTGAATGCACTAATTGTGATATACAAGGAACCACTAAGGTTGCTTACAGATAGTGAATGTCCCTTCCCATCGCAGTGGAGTTGGAACTGGATGATCTTTACAGTCCCTTCCAACTCAAACTAGTCTATGATTCTATGATTCTATGATTCTATGACGTCAAAGTAATGGAACCATAATCCCTCTTACTATTTTTCTCAATTTACTGTGGGATTTTTCACACACATCACTGCAGGTTCTTTATAGTTTCCCAAGGAAATGTAAAGAGCTGAAAACTCCATTGTTCTTCTATTACCTCCATATCAATGAATAACATTCAGTTATGTTCCATTGATTTTTTTTTTCTATTTATCTGGGGTTTTTTTTCCACAGAAGTGATAATTACAGCCCCTAAAGATCTCCATTTTTTTAAGACCTATATCCAGACACTTTCTTTATGTCTTCAGTGCTTGCAGCTAACACAGATCTTCACTTTTCATGACAGAGGATGTTTCAAAGAGGGAGTCATTAACATCACTGTTTTCCAGAAGACTGATGTTGCGAAATCAAATGCTCTGTTCTGCAGTTTGCAAACCAAATAATTAGCTATCACAGAAAAAAAAATATATATATATTATTCCAATTTCAGGTGGGGGATTTTTTCCCTACTTTTTTAACTCTATCTCTCACGTGAGTACTCACTGGAACCCACCCAGCATATAACAACTTTGCACTGAAGTTTTTGGATTATTCTCTTTCCCTGGGTGCATATTGCCCACGCGCTCAAACCAAACTTTGCTGTATACAGACAATTTCTACATGAACACAACAAGATTGGTTTCATACAAGATTTTTCATCATCCTCAAAGCCATCTCAAAAAAAAAAAAAAAGGCACAAAACCCTCCTCCTACTAAACTCTAATTCCTATTCCACTATGCACAGCATGTTAACCCCTTTTCTACCAAAAACCTTCATTCTAAAATAATCTTTTCATTTTCAGGGCAGCTTCTCCCTACACCACCGTCACAAGCATCTAGAGACCACAAGGAATTTGATTTCTTGTGAATGAAGGCCCAACAGCATCTGTCCACAATAATCTGCTTTCTCCCAAGATACGGTCATAAGCTACATTAGCCAAACGCTTCACTGCTATCGATTCAAAATTAAGAAACAACAGGAGGATGAAACACATAACGAACAACGCAACCAGCCCTCTTGGAAAGAAGTCATATCTTTCCCTCTCTGAGAAACTAAACGTTATTTCAGAATTTTACTGCCCATCACACCATCACATAGAGGTTCTACAGTTCTGTGTGGTTACAGGAGGCTCCAAAGCAAGTCTCACTAAAGACACCAAGGACAATCCCTGGGGTCCACATTTTAAGTTGCGCCAGGCAGCATGGCAGAGCCTCCAAGCCATCAGTACCCTGATATAATTCCCTTAGAATCATAGAATCACCAGGTTGGAAGAGACCCACCAGATCATCGAGTCCAACCGTTCCCACCAATCTCTAAACCATGTCCCTCAGTACCTCATAATTTGTCTCCATAAATTTCAAATTAGTCTTTGATAAGAGTAATAACCATGCTTAGAAGGCAGAAGTGACCAAGTATTCCAGAAAGAAATTCTGCTATAAACACACCAGAGAACTGTAGAATCACAGAACTGCTTTCAGTGTTTCCACAGAGATACCCAACACAGTTCTTTTCTTACCAGCGAAATTTTCTTGCTTTCCTAACCTTTAAGGAAAAAGATCTCTGCCTGTATCCTTCCTGTAGCAACAGGTAAGGTCCTACAGAAACTTGTAGGGTCTTTGTACCCACGGAATGTATTTAGTAGTAGGAACAAAAAGAACAATTATTAAAACCTGTGGGAAGCATAGATATTGTTCATAACTTGAAAGGTACGCTGGGCTTTTATTAGGATGGGGATCTATAGTACAAAGATTCCTTCGTCTGAGCATATCTCAAAACCTGTTTTGTGAACACTGCTTTAAATGAGAAAATATTCCTGACAGCCGTGTACTGACGAAAAACAAAGTCTGAGTGCCACCTATTGTTCGCATTTAACAGGAGACTGCTGGATGAGGGAAAGACTGTGGATGTGGTCTTTCTGGACTTCAGTAAAGCCTTTGACACAGTTTCTCACAGAATTCTGCTACGGAAACTGTCAGCCTCTGGCCTGGATAGATGCTCAATCTCCTGGGTAGAAAACTGGCTGGATGGTAAATGGTGTTAAGTCCAGCTGGAGGCCAGTGACAAGTGAGGTTCCCCAGGACTCAGTGCTGGATCCAGACCTGTTCAATGTCTTCATCAATGACCTGGATGAAGGCACTGAGGGTACCCTTAGCAAGTTCGCAGATGACACAAAGCTGTGTGCAAGTGTGAATCTGCTGGAGGGTAGGGAGGCTCTGCAAAGGGACCTAAACAGGCTGGACCGCAGGGCAGAGTCCAGTGGGATGAGGGCCAGCAGTGTGCCCAGGTGGCCAAGAAGGCCAATGGCATCCTGGCTTGTATCAGAAACGGTGTGACAAGTGGGTCCAGGGAGGTTCTTCTCCCTCTGTACTCGGCACTGGTGAGACTGCTTCTTGAATCCTGTGTTCAGTTGTGGGCCCCTCACCACAAGAAGGATGTTGAAGCTCTGGAGCGAGTCCAGAGAAGAACGACAAAGCTGGTGAAGGGGCTGGAGAACAGGCACTATGAGGAGAGTCTGAGAGAGCTGGGGGTGTTTATCCTGGAGAAGAGGAGGCTGAGAGGACACCTCATTACTCTCTATAACTACCTGAAAGGAGGTTGTAGAGAGGAGGGAGCTGGGCTCTTCTCCCAAGGGACAGGGTACAGGACGAGAGGGAATGGCCTCAAGCTCCACCAGGGGAGATTTAGGGTGGAGATTAGGAGGAGGTTTTTCACAGAAAGGGTCACTGGGCATTGGAATGGGCTTCCCAGGGAGGTGGTTGGTTCACCTTCCCTGGAGGTGTTTAAGGCACAGGTGGATGAGGTGCTGAGGGACATTGTTTAGTGTTTGATAGAAATGGTTGGACTAGATGATCCAGCGGGTCTCTTCTAACCTCGTTGTTCTATGATTTTGTGACTGGTGGATGCCAGTTTATTTTCCTTGCTTTCCACCATACACTGAAATATCACAGAATCACAGAACAACCAGGTTGGAAGGGACCCATCGGATCTTCTAGTCCAACCATTCCTATCTAACACTAAACCAAGTCCCTCAAGACCTCATCCACCCATGTCTTAAACACCTCCAGGGAAGGTGACTCAACCACCTCCCTGGGCAGCCTATTCCAATGCCCAACGACCCTTTCTGTGAAAAACCTCCTCCTAATCTCCAGCCTAAATCTCCCCTGGAGGAGCTTGAGGCCATTCCCTCTCGTCCTGTCCCCTGTCACTTGGGAGAAGAGCCCAGCTCCCTCCTCTCCACAACCTCCTTTCAGGTACTTGTAGAGAGTAATGAGGTCTCCTCTCAGCCTCCTCTTCTCCAGGATAAACACCCCCAGCTCTCTCAGCCGCTTCTCATAGGGTCTGTTCTCTAGCCCCTTCACCAGCCTCGTTGCTCTTCTCTGGACTTGCTCCAGAGCCTCAACATCCTTATTGTGCTCAGGGGCCCATAACTGGACACAATATTCAAGGAGCGGCCTCACCAGTGCTGAATACAGAGGGAGAATCACCTCCCTGGACCTGCTGGTCACACCATTTCTGATCCAAGCCAGGATGCCATTGGCCTTCTTGGCCACCTGGGCACACTGCTGGCTCATGTTCAGTCGGTTGTCGACCAACACCCCCAGGTCCCTCTCCTCCAGGCAGTTTTCCAGCCAGGCTTCTCCCAGTCTGTAGCTCTGCATAGGGTTGTTGTGCCCCAAGTGCAGGAACCGGCATTTGGCCGTGTTAAACCTCATCCCATTGGACTCTGCCCAGTGGTCCAACCTGTTTAGGTCCCTTTGCAGAGCCTCCCTACCCTCCAGCAGATTCACACTTGCACACAGCTTTGTGTCATCTGCAAACTTGCTAAGGGAGCTCTCAATGCCCTCATCCAGGTCATTGATGAAGACATTGCATGGGGCTGGACCCAGCACTGAGTCCTGGGGAACCCCACTTGTCACTGGCCTCCAGCTGGACTTAACACCATTTACCACCACTCTCTGGGCCCAGCCAGCCAACCAGTTTTCTACAACACAATGGTTTCTCTCCTGAACTAAGAAGAAACCTTCACACCTGGATGCAATACTGAGTTAGCGAGGACACAAAGTACAGTCTTTGAAGACTTTAAAGTACAGTCTTTAAAGACCTGGTGTTAGCATGGACACAAAGTACAGTCTTTAAAGTAAGAATTTAGCAACTCTAAAGTCCTCCTGCCATATGCAACCTACAGTTCTGGAAATACACCTTGTCCTTCTGCAGCTGAAACAAACTCAGAGTGATTAGGAAGGTAACTGGAAATCAGTCACAAGCTTCTGGGCTTCCTGAGGACAATAAAAGCCAGAGCAGCTTCTTAGTGGGGTCATCACTGCTAGTTACAGACACAAACTTTTACCTGGTCTTTCCGCTTTCAAAGAGGGTAACTTGAATGCAGCATTTACTTCATTAATGTAAATTACATTCTACCCAAATTACATCTTTAGTGCAGGATAATAAGCCCAAGGGCAGCTACCTGAGGGTCACCACCTTGTTTCTGCCAAGAGATCATTACTTTGGCAAGCCCGTGAAAGGCAAGGACCTAAAATTTAAGTGGGAAGTCAAACAACCTGATGACAATCTGGCAGGTTCCCAAAAAAAACAAACAACCCTGATCTGTATTGATATAGAATCAATGTTGCATCAAGTTAAAAAAAAAAAGGCAACTTTTGAAAAACACAATGGGAATTAGGTGTCTGTTAAACCCAGGCAAATCCATCCCTGTCATTGAGTGCTGAAAAATTTTAGCTGAGAGTGACACGCAGTATCAAGACTCCATAACTTATAAATTTATAAAGTAGGTGTGTTTATTCAGCGCTGAGAAGCACGGGAGAATTGTTTCTCCAAAACAACGTGCGTACCCATCATGGCAACTCATCTTGGCTCTATATAGTGAACTGTTACATATTCAAAAACACATCTACATATTCATAATATTCCTTCATTTATTATAATGAGTTTGAGAAGAGACCTCTTCCTGGTTTTTGCCTGTGAAAGATTTTCCCAGGGATGGGGGCAGTTGTCTTAATTTCCTTCTGCATCCGTGATCTCAGGAATCCAGTTGTCCTTATCAATGGTGATTCCGCTCTTATCACAGGTCCAGATGACTTGTCCTGCTTATTAGAAATCTTTTAACAATAGGCCCCTTCCTACATAAGACTTATAGAAATATGTTGTTTTAGCTAAACAACTGTCATCCTGGTGTATTCTGTAGGTGTGAGCAGTTTCTACTGTGCTATCCTTCAAGTGTCAGTTGCTTTGCTGAAATATTATTCTGCAGTGTTAGCCCTTTCTTTGTTTTCATCTGGGGCTGCTAAACAATGGTTATCCTGTTAGTACTTCCCCTAGGCCCCAAATAAAGAGAAGGAAAAAAAGGTTACGGCACTATTCAACCTGCAAGCTCTGGGCCTGGAAGAGAGCAGTGGACCCTCTTGAGAGATATTTGAAAGCTTGGGGAAAAAAACCAGATTAACCAGCTGCCCCACTGTGAACATCCTAACATCCTCGAGTCTCAGCATGGGAAGTTCTAAAAGAGAAGAAATTTGGTAATGTAAAGCTCTGACTTTGACTCAATATAGTACCAGTGGGAGATGGTGAATTCTCGTGGTTGATGACTTCTGCAAGATTGCCATCGCTCGTGGGGAAAGCCTAGACCTAACCTTTAAAGAAAAGATCTCTACCTGCATCTTTTTCCCTAGCAACAGCCAATAACACGATGGAGCCATTTTTACACATAGCTGCAGCAGTTTGACATCAGGGACTGACGGATGTGAAGGCAGAGCAGCTATTCTCATACACTCATACATTTAATTTGTTTTCATTGGCACAGCAGCGAATCAGTTTGTCTCCCCGCCCTTATGGGGCTGTGTGTCACCCATCGTCACGCAAATGCAGCATCTGGCAATGTGCTGGGTTCAAAACCCATAGACAGACAGTGGTGTTCAGTGAGGTACAATTTAATTCCACTCCAGAGAAAACAGCAGAAAACTGCAGAAGGATGAACGCTGAAGGTGCTGTTCCACATACTGCTGTGTGTAGAGTCAAGCACGCAGAGAAGCTTTCTCATTTAACTGATAAGGTAGGCTCGGGAATAGATTTGCAGTGGCGGAACTTATGGATATGAGTGTGAAAATCATATCTCAGAGAGTAAAACATTCATAGAATCATAGAACAACCAGGCTGGAAGGGACCCATCGGATCTTCTAGTCCAACCATTCCTATCTAACACTAAACCATGTCCCTCAGCACCTCGTCTACCTGTGCCTTAAACACCTGCAGGGAAGGTGAATCAACCACCTCCCTGGGCAGCCTATTCCAATACCCAATGACCATTTCCATGAAAAACTTCCTCCTAATCTCGAGCCTAAATCTCCCCTGGCAGAGCTTGAGGCCATTCCCTCTCATCCTGTCCCCTGTCACTTGGGAGAAGAGCCCAGCTCCCTCCTCTCTACAACCTCCACTCAGGTAGTTGTAGAGAGCAATGAGGTCTCCTCTCACCCTCCTCTTCTCCAGCATAAACAACCCCAGCTCTCTCAGCCATTTTTCAAAGAGCCTGTTCTCCAGCCCCTTCACCAGCTTCATTGCTCTTCTCTGGACTTGCTCCAGAGCCTCAACATCCTTCTTGTGCTGAGGAGCCCACAACTGGACACAGTATTCAAGGAGTGGCCTCACCAGTGCCGAGTACAGAGGGAGAAGAACCTCCCTCGACCTGCTGGTCACACCATTTCTGATACAAGCCAGGATGCCATTGGCCTTCTTGGCCACCTGGGCACACTGCTGGCTCATGTTCAGTCTCTGTCAACCAACACCCCCAGGTCCCTCTCCTCCTGGCAGTTTTCCAGCCAGGCTTCTCCCAGTCTGTATCTCTGCATAGGGTTGTTGTGCCCCAAGTGCAGGACCCTGCATTTGGCCGTGTTAATCCTCATGCCATTCACTGTACTCTGGACAAGTTTTAAACTAGGATTATTGATAATTAATGGATACGTAATGTATATGCACTTAACTTGTATAATTTAAATCAAGCCTAACCGTGCTACTTACATAAAAAAACTTTAATTAAAGCACCGACACATTGCACTTAAGTCTCCCAGTGACAGCAGAGAGCTGCGTTAATCGGTACAGGCTGCAGTACCGCAATTCGGTCAGACGGTGGCAGCAGAGACACGGGTTAATCAATTCAGGCTGCGTTTCCCTCCGCTTATGTTTCCTTCTCTGTCCTTCGAATTCCAACAGAGTTTCTCCCAGCATCCTGCTAGGGAAACTGTCACCTCTGGCCTGGACAGGCGCACACTCTATTGGGTGGAAAACTGGTTGGCTGGAAGGGCCCAGAGAGTGGTGGGAAATGGTGTTAAATCCAGCTGGAGGCCAGTGACAAGTGGGGTTCCCCAGGGCTCAGTGCTGGGTCCAGCCCTGTTCAATGTCTTCATCAATAATCTGGATGAAGGAATTGAGTGCTCCCTTAGCAAGTTTGGCTTCACTGCAAGGGGCCAACTCCGTAGGCCCCTGTGGCTTTCCTGCAGGCATCCAGGCCAACCTTTTGCTGTTTGGAAGAGTATGGAGAAGTCTGGCTGGAAACTGCCTGGAGGAGAAGGACCTGAGGGTGTTGGTCGATAGCTGTCTGACCATGAGCCAGCAGTGTGCCCAGGCGGCCAAGAAGGCCAATGGCATCCTGGCTTGGATCAGAAACGGTGTGACCACCAGGTCCAGGGAGGTAATTCTCCCTCTGTACTCGGCACTGGTGAGGCCGCTCCTTGAATACTGTGTTCAGTTCTGGGCCCCTCAGCACAAGAAGGATGTGGAGGCTCTGAAGCAAGTCCAGAGAACAGCAACGAAGGTGGGGAGGGGGCTGGAGAACAGGCCCTATGAGGAGCGTCTGAGAGAGCTGGGGGTGTTTATCCTGGAGAAGAGGAGGCTGAGAGGAGACCTCATTGCTCTCCAACTCTCTGAAAGGAGGTTGCAGAGAGGAGGGTGCTGGGCTCTTTTCCCAAGGGACAGGGAACAGGACAAGAGGGAATGGCCTCAAGCTCCACCAGGGGAGGGTCAGGCTGGACATTAGGAAAAATTTTTTCACGGAAAAGGTCATTGGTCACTGGCAGAGGCTGCCCAGGGAGGTGGTTGATTCACCTTCCCTGGAGGGGTTTAAGGGACAGGTGGATGAGGTGTTGAGGGACATGGTTTAGTGTTTGATGGGAATGGTTGGACTCCAGTGCGTCTCTTCCAACCTGGTTATTCTATGATTTTGCTAGAGTGTGGCTGCTTCCCCAGGGACTGGGGAGTCCCCTCCTGCCCCTGTCTGCTCTGTCTCAGCACTGGGGCAGCTCTGTTCATTTTGGAGCTTGTGGGCTGGGATTATGGGGCTCCGTTGGGTTTGGTTTTCCGCTCTTGGACACTGTTTTCCAGTGCCCCCTATACCCCCTCCCTCTCCCACACAGACAAGGAGCAGTTGTGGACAATCAATTTTTATTTCGGAAAACAATGACAAAAAGTCAACACAATGTTGACGTGAACCTCCTCCCACACATAAACTTCCAAGTAGCTTGAGCATCCCCTGCTTTCCAAGCTCCTTGAACCTCGCTTCGAAGCAGCTTCAAGACCCTGCTCTCCCTCCAAGCTGACTTTGAGATGCCCCCTCCAAGCTGGCTTTGAGCTCCCTCCCTCCCTCCAATCTGCTTTGAGCTCCCTCCCTCCCCCAAAGCTGCTTTGAGATCCCTCCCTCCCTTTAAGCTGCTTTGAGCTCCCTCCCTCCCCACAAGCTGCTTCGAGCTGTCTCTCCCCTTAGAAGCTGCTTCAAGCTGTCTGTCCCCTTCCAAGCTGCTTCGAGCTGGTGCCTTCCGAGCTGCTTTGAGCTGGTGCCTTCTGAGCTGCTTCAAGGTGTCGCCTTAGAAGATGCTTTGTGGTGTAGCCACCCGAGCTGCTTCGAGTTGTCGCCATCGGAGCTGCATCGAGCAGCCCACCTGCCTCCGAGCTGCTTCAACCTCCTCTTCCTCCAAGCTGCTTCAATCTCCCTATCCCTCCACCCAAACTGCTTCTTTCTCCCTGCTTCCAAGCTGCTTCAACCCCCTCCCTCCAACTGGCTTCAACCTCTCCCCACTCTCTCTCTCTAAGCTGCTTCTACAGGTCAGTCAGTCTGACCTCAGTGCCAGGGAAAGTCATGGAACAGGTGATCTTGAGTGCTATCAGGAAGCACTTACAAGAGAACTGGGTGATCAGGCCCAGTCAACATGGGTTTACCAAAGGCAGGTCCTGCCAAACCAACCTGATCGCCTTCTATGACAAAGTCACTCGGCTGCTGGATGAGGGAAAGGCTGTGGATGTGGTCTTTCTGGACTTCAGTAAAGCCTTTGACACGGTTTCTCACAGCATTCTGCTACGGAAACTGTCAGCCTCTGGCCTGGACAGACACACACTCTCCTGGGTAGAAAACTGGCTGGATGGCCGGGCCCAGAGAGTGGTGGGAAATGGTGTTAAGTCCAGCTGGAGGCCAGTGACAAGTGGTGTTCCCCAGGGCTCAATGCTAGGTCCAGTCCTGTTCAATGTCTTCATCAATGACCTAGATGAGGGCTGGACTGCTGGGCAGTGTCCAATGGCATGAGGATTAACACGACCGAATGCCGGGTCCTGCACTTGGGGCACAACAACCCTATGCAGAACTACAGACTGGGAGAAGTCTGGCTGAAAAACTGCCAAGAGGAAAGGGATCTGGGAGTGTTGGTCGACAGCCGACCGAACATGAGCCAGCAGTGTGCCCAGGTGGCTAAGAAGGCCAATGGCATCCTGGCTTGCATCAGAAACGGTGTGACCAGCAGGTCCAGGGAGGTGATTCTCCCTCTGTACTCAGCACTGGTGAGGCCGCTCCTTGAATACTGTGTCCAGTTGTGGGCCCCTCACCACAAGAAGGATGTTGAGGCTCTGGAGCAAGTCCAGAGAAGAGCGACGAGGCTGGTGAAGGGGCTGGAGGACAGAACCTATGAGGAGTGGCTGAGAGAGCTGGGGGTGTTTAGCCTAGAGAAGAGGAGGCTGAGAGGAGACCTCATTACTCTCTACAACTACCTGCCTCAATCTCCCCCCTCCCTCCCTCCAAGCTGCTTTGACCACTCCACTGCACTCTCTCCAAGCTACTTCAACCTCTCCCTCTTTCCTCTTTCCAACCTGCTTCAACCTCTCCTCCTCCCTCCAATCTGCTTCAAACTCTCCCCCTTCTCTCCCTCCAAGATCCTTCAACCTCTCCCTCTTCCCTTGTCTCAAAGCTGCTTTAACCTCTCCCACTCCCTCCAAGCTGCTTCAACCTCTCCCCTTCCCTCTAACTTACTTCATCCTGTCCCCCTCTCTCTAACCTGCTTCAACCTCTCCCCTTTCCCTCCCCCCGACCTGCAGTGGGAGCTGTCGCCATGGCTGTGCTGTGGTGCCTTCTGGTGGTTGCTTACCGAGGGGCTCTCTATGACATCATCAACCTTCACACTCCTCCAGGGGAGAGAAAGGGCTCAAAGTGTTGGGTAATGGACTTTGGCTCCATGTCAGGAACTTGGGGTGCCTGGGGTCGGGGACACTGCAGATGTGGAAGGTGCTGGGGGCCAGAGCAGACAGGGGAGCTCTACCTGCTGGTGGGACCTGCAGGTCCTGGGCTGCCACCTCTGCTGAAGGAGCCAAGGAGCTGTGGAGCCTGCATTACAGCTTTAAGGGTTTGGCCCACAAGGACCCGCTTTCTGGGGCAGCCTTGGGTGTGAATGCTGTCCCAGCTTCTCCCAGAAGCGACTGCAGGACCAGTAGGGAGAGAGCGAGCCAGACTGCTCCTGGTGGACACCAGCCACCTCTTCCCTCTGCCCCTGCTCTTCACTGCCTCCCCCCTGCACTTTTTGAGTTAATAAAAGACTTTGCAGATAACTTGAGAGTTGAGGACTGTCTAGGGTGGGTGTGATGTTTGCAAGGTGGGGTGAGGGAGCTCAAGGACCATCACTGGGATGTTCCTTGGGGCTTCTGGCGACTTTTGGACTGGACTGGAGGCTGATGCTGTGCCTGTCTACAAGAAGGGAGGATCCAGGGAACTCCAGGTCTGTCAGTCTGCTCTCAGTGCCAGGGAAAGTCATGGAACAGGTGATCTTGAGTGCTATCATAAAGCACATGCAAGAGAACCTGGTGATCAGGCCCAGTCAACATGGGTTCACAAAAGGCAGGTCTGCTCCACTCTGGTGAGACCCCACCCCAAGGTGACAGGGGACAAGACGAGAGGGAATGGCCTCAAGCTCCACCAGGGGAGGTTCAGGCTCGACACTAGTTAAAAATTCTTCACAGAAAGGGTCATTGGGCACTGGCAGAGTCTGCCCAGGGAGGGGGTTGATTCACCTTTCCTGGTGGAGGTGTTTAAGGCACAGGTGGATGAGGTGCTGAGGGACATGGGTTACAGATTGATAGGAACGGTTGGACTCTCCGATGGGTCTTTTCCAACCTGGCTGTTCTATGATTCTCTGCGGGATAACAGCCCGGGCTCCCCTCCCACCGCCTCGGGAGGAGGAGCAGGGCCTTCCCGCTGCCCAACCCGCTCAGCAGGGAAGTCTCGCGAGCAGCAGCCATCTCGGGGCTCGGCGGCCATGGAGGAGCCGCTGGGCAGCCCAACCGGGATCGCTGCCGTCCTGGCGGTGAGGAGGGGCCCGGGCAGGGGCTGGGGCTGCTCTCTGCACCCCATGGGGTAGGGACTGCTCTCTGCATCCCCCCAGGGCAGGGGCTGCTCTCTGCATCCACCCCCTGGGCAGGGGCTACTCTCTGC
Organism: Coccyzus lansbergi; assembly: GCA_033558105.1. Classification (NCBI taxonomy): domain Eukaryota; kingdom Metazoa; phylum Chordata; class Aves; order Cuculiformes; family Coccyzidae; genus Coccyzus; species Coccyzus lansbergi. The sequence goes on from JAUMJK010000508.1 coordinate 1,841,143, forward strand.
ATCCACCCCCTGGGCAGGGGCTACTCTCTGCATCCTCCCTCAGGACAGGGGCTGCTCTCTGCATCCTCCCCCAGGACAGGGGCTGCTCTCTCTGCATCCTCTCCCCAGGGCAGGGGCTGCTCTCTCTGCATCCTCCCCCCAGGGCAGGGGCTACTCTCTGCATCCCCCAGGACAGGGGCTGGCTGCATCCAGCTCCCTTCCCCAGGGCAGGAGATGCTCTCTGCATCCTCTCCTAAACAGGCCAAGGGCTGCTTTCTGCAACCCCCACCCCAAGGCAGGGGCTGGCTGCATCCCACGGGGCAGGGGGTGCTCCTTGCATCCCCACAAGGCAGGGGCTGCTCTCTGCATCCTCCCCCCAGGGCATGTGGTGCTCTCTGCATCCTCCCCCCAGGGCAGGGGGTGCTCTCTGCATCCTCCTCCCACGGCAGGGGCTGCTCTTTGCATCTCTCCCTAGGGCAGGGACTGCTCTCTGCATCCTCACCCTGGGCAGGGGCTGCTCTCTGCGTCTTCCCTAGAGCAGGGAATGCTCTGTGCAGAGCAGTCCCCGGGGCAGGGGCTAGCTGCAAGCCAAGGGGCAGGGTCTGCTCTCTGCATCCACTCCCCTTCCTCAGGGCAGGAGATGCTCTCTGCATCCTCCCCCCTTCCCCAGGGCAGGGGCTGCTCTCTGCATCCACCCTCCTTTTCCAGGGCAGAGGCTGCTCTCTGCATCCACCCCCCTTCCTCAGGGCAGAGGCTGCTCTCTGCATCCACCTCCTTCCTCAGGGCAGGAGATGCTCTCTGCATCCTCCCCCCTTCCCCAGGGCAGGGGCTGCTCTCTGTATCCACCCTCCTTTTCCAGGGCAGGGGCTGCTCTCTGCATCCGTCTCCAGGGCAGGAGCTGCTCTCTGCATCCTCCCCCTCCCCAAGGCAAGGGCTATTCTTTGTGTCCCACCACCACCACCCTCCCAGGGCAGGGATTACTCCTAGGCATCAGGATCAATTCCTTCACCAAAAGGGTTCTCAGGACCTGGCATAGGTGGTTGAGTCCCCATTTCTGATGGGGTTTAAAAGATGGGTAGTCAAAGTGCTCAGGAATATGATTTGTTAGTAGATGGGAATGGTTGGACTCAAGGTTGAAGGTGGTTGATTCACCTTCCCTGGAGGTGTTTATGGTACAGGTGGATGAGGTCCTGAGGGACATGGTTTACTGTTTGATAGGAATGGTTGGACTTGATGATCCAATGGGTCTCTTCCAACCTGGTTGTTCTATGATTCTATGAATTATCTCAAAGGTCTTTCTCCAGCCTAGTGATTCTGTGATTCTTTGTGTTCCCCTGGCACAGGCGTTCTCGCTCCATCCCCAGCCCAGCTGGTGGGATCGTGGCTGAAATGGGTTGTTGGATGCAGGAGAAGGCAAGCTGCTCGCTCTAGCTGCCTGGTGGCACTCTCTGTGATAACCTAATCTTTCATTTTAATTGCAGAGGACGGACTGGTCTGAGCCGTGGCTGGTGGGGCTGGGGGTTTTCCATCTCCTCTGCTTCGTCCTGACGTGCATCTCTTTCCAGCACTACCGGGTGCAAATAGGGCACTTCTTCTGCATGGGTGAGTTATCTGATCAAGCTTGAGTGAGCTGGCATGTGGACACTAAAGAGCAATATAAAAAGTAGTCACTAATATAGTAAAGTGGAGTATTTTTATTTAAGTAGAGTTAAGTTTTTATGCAAGTAACTGTATTTTTTGAAAGTTAGACAGAATGTCCCTCTGGTAGCATGTGTTTTGATAACAATTTTTTTGAATTGTTTTTCCAGACACTATTATGTCTTATGTTCAGTATGATCTGTGCCAGACAGGTGTGTCTTTTTCTCTCATCGGCTGTTTGCAGTCTTTCCCCATCTCAAATGCAAGGTCAGAGAGAGCCAGAGCCAGCTCCAAATTAGCAAGATATTTTTCCTGTTGTGAAGTTCATAGTAACATTAAAATTAGTCCTTGGAAAGTTATAGAATATGCATAAGATTTCTGGGAAAATATATACATATGCATGTAAGTGGGAAATACGTTCTGTCCCTGGCTCTTGTCTTGCTGCCCAGGATTGATGGAGATCACTCCCTCATGTTGCCCAGGCCTGCATTAAAAGGATACTCCCTTTCTAAAACCCCAAAGCGAGCTTTGGAGGTTTTTTCCTGACATTTTTGGTATTAAGGGTATGTTGTCATCTCCCACTTAAAGTAACCTCCAGGCATGTCATCAGTGACACAGATCACTCAGGGCTAGAGTCTAACCAGTATTATTAAAAAAAAAAAAAAAAAAAAAAAAAAAAGCATGCCCTGAAGCACTGGATACAAACAATCAATGACCTATATTCCAGAGAAGAGCAACTAAGCTGGTGAAGTAGCTGGAAAACAAGTCTTATGAGGAGCGACTGGGAGAGCTGGGGGTGTTTAGCCTGGAGAAGAGGAGGCTGAGGGGAGACCTCATTGCTCTCTCCAACTCCCTGAAAGGAGGTTGTAGAGAGGAGGGAGCTGGCCTCTTCTGCCAAGTGACAGGGAAAAGAGAACAAAGAATGAGAGACAATCATAGAATCACCAGGTTGGAAGAGACCCGTTGGATCGAGTCCAACCGTTCCCTCCAGTCTCTAAACCATGCCCCTCAACACCTCATCCACACCTTAAACATCTCCAGGGAAGGCGAGTCAACCCCCTCCCTGGGCAGCCTGTTCCAGTGCCCAATGACCCTTTCTGTGAAGAATTTTTTCCTTATGTTGAACCTGAACCTCCCCTGGTGGAGCTTGAGGCTGTTCCCTCTTGTCCTGTCCCCTGTCACTTGGGAGAAGAGGCCATTACCCTCCTCTCCACAACCTCCTTTCAGGTAGTTGTAGAGAGCAATAAGGTCTCCCCTCAGCCTCCTCCAGGGTAAACAACCCCAACAAAATGAAAAAGAAAAGAGAGAGAGAATTTATAAGAGAGATAGATGCCGTGCCAGATTCGTACACATGGGCATTGTTTAAGCTGCAAATATTGCCACGTAGTTTCTTTTAGTCCCTTTACTTTTTCTTCAGGTACTTGCACAGTGCATCGTTTTATACTTTGCTAGCAATAAAAGTGCATGCAAAGTAGTGTTTCTTGTAATAATACCTTTGTCTATACATGATAAACTGTTACAGAAGCTGGCCTTGCACAACTTGGGGACTTCCTACAGAAAAGCTGGAGAGGGGCACTTTATCAGGGAGTGAAACGATAGGATAAGGGGTAACAGTTTTAAGCTGAAAGAGAGGAGATTCACTATAAGGGTAGTGAGGTGCTGGAACAGGTTGTCTAGGGAAGCTGTGGCTGCCCCATCCCTGGAGATGATCAAGGCCAGGTTGGATGAGCCTTGGGCAGCCTGATCCAGTGAGAGGTGTTTCTGCCCATGGCAAAGGGCTTGAAACTGCATGATCTTTAAGGTCCCTACTAACCCAAACCATTCTGTGATCCCATGATAAATATTTATTAGTTAATTTCCAAGAGTATATGAATTGTGACTTAAAACTCTGCCCTTAGTGAGGGATATGTAAGGTTTCTGCCATGGGAGATGCTGTGTGTATTGCAGCTTCCAAAAAAGTTGTAGCGGTGCTGGAGAAGCAGCAAAGAAATAAGCTGAGAGCCAGAAGTTGCTTTCTGCTCTGCCTTATTCCCACGTGGCAGTTCAGGAAACACCATCAGCTTTCGGCTGAATTCATTTCTGGAGCAGGTTCACTGTGTGCCTCATCGACAGCTGTAATAATGCACAAGGAGGAGCAAGACTGGTTTGAAACATTGTAGTAACAGCTTGTGTGCTAATTAATATTATGTTAGTCTACTAATTAATGTTAAATATATCTGTGTGACACCATAGCATCTAAAATGATAACTTAATTCCATACCAGTTTTGAGGAGGGCTGGCATAACTCGGAAGTAGTCACCAAGGGGCTTGTTGGAAAAAAATACAGATTTTTTTTTTATTACTATTCATTGAATGCTGAGCTCCTTCTGTAAGCTCAGATGAGGAGAATTTTAGGTATGTTTGTTCATAACATACTGAGTATGTTTTGTGGTCACTTTGTACTATTAAGTCACTAGATGGGCTGTTTAAGTCAGAGTTGGGTTTGTTCAGGTAAATCTTCTGAGGATCAAGAAATTCAGGTGTCTGGTAGGTAGTGATGCCAAAACTGATGGAAGTTTATTTTTAAAAATATACTTAACCTGGTATATTTCTTCTCTTGTGCAGTGGGCTTAGTGTACTGCGCTGAATATATAAATGAATTAGCAGCCATGAATTGGAGGTAAATGTTCTCACTTTCATTTTCATTCATTTAAACATGTTCTTCTAAAAATATTTTTTTCCTGTCATTCATAGAAAACATTAATTTAAAGACTATCATTCATGCCTTATCAGTAGAATGAGATAGCAGAGGGTCTACTGCATTAATATAAAACTTTTATATAAAATCATATGGTTTGACATAGTTATCCTCTAGCTTATAAGAAAAGATAATTTTTAAATAGCTAACATATAATCATAGAATCACCAGGTTGGAAGAGACCCACTGGATCAACATATATCTTAAAATCTATGTTTATATGGATGGTTGTAAACTAACTAGTCAGAGTACTAAGATAAAAGCAGAGTGTGATGCTTAAGGGGAAAAGGATGTAAGCTTTGATTTCGTTGTTGGTTTGGTTTGATTTTCTTGAGTTTACATGGGTAGTGATTCATGTTTAATAAGCTGAAATTAAGCGCTGCTTCCCAAAAATCATTACTATTTTATATACTTACTCATATGCATAAGAAGCATATGAGTAAGAACATTTGTCGGTTTTACAAAGCCCACGTGCCAGGATTAAGCTGATGAGTTATTTTCATAAGCGCCAAACTAGCCTTTTCCTGATGTAACCAGAAGTTGTGTTTAACACTATTTTATGCAGGCAGCTACATTCTGATTCTTTATGTTTCACTTTAGTCGTACACAACCTAAATTATAGTTTTGCTATGTATTATTTCAGTTATCATTTCTAATGTGAGTAAGCAAAATACCCAAGAAAGTAATTTCAGACACTTCACATGATTTCTGAGGCACAAATATATGTAGTTTTGTTGTCACATTAGTACATTACTCAATCTATGGTTGTTTTATTTAGGTAGGACTTAAAAGTAAAGAAAAGCTGGTATTAAATACTTGTAGCTGATGAGATATTGGCTGTTTCTTTGTTCTTATCTAAGACCATAGAATAGAATCTGTATTTACTATATTAATTATGCAGCCTATACTTGGTGGTCCCAGGACATAGAACAACCAGGTTGGAAGAGACCCACCGGATCATCGAGTCCAACCGTTCCTATCAAACACTAACCCGTGTCCCTCAGCACCTCGTCCACCTGTCCCTTAAACCCCTCTGGGGAAGGTGAATCAACCCCCTCCCTGGGCAGCCTCCGCTAGTGCCTAATGACCCTTTCTGTGAAAAACTTTTTCCTAATGTCCAGCCTAAATCTCCCCTGGTGCAGCTTGAGGCCATTCCCTCTCATCCTGTCCCCTGTCACTTGGGAGAACAGGCCAGCACCCTCCTCTCTACGACCTCCTTTCAGGTAGTTGGAGAGAGCAATGAGGTCTAATAATAAGCAATGACGTCTATAACTAATTAAGATGATCTATACAATGTCTGTGTTGAATAGTTAGTGTGAAAGCCTAATGTGTGAACTACACTGAATAAAACTTCCTCTTTTATTTTTTATTTTTCTTTCAGGCTATTCTCAAAGTACCAATACTTTGATTCAGGAGGAATGTTTATTTCACTGGTATTTTCAGCACCACTGCTGGTGAACACTATTATAATTGTGGTATGTATGTGTTCATTTATATGGGAGCTTTGAATAAATTGATAAATAAATGTATGTAATTACATTTATTGGTTTACATATTTATTGTTTACATTTAATAATGTACTTTTCAGGTCACCTGGGTCTACAAAACTTTGACTGTTATGACTGAACTGAAGACACAACAGCAGAGAATGAAAGCAGAAAAAGAGAAGAAGAAGTGAAAGTGCCTAATAATTTTTTTTTTTTAATTGAAATAAGACTTGTCCAAGGAATCGATTCCTCCGTGTGTTTATCCAGAAACAGCAATGGTTTTGTGTCTGAAGTCAAGAAAACTGCAGTCTGCGATAGTGGACGATGAGGTGGACTCAGATATCTACAATGCACTTGAATTGACTGTGAAATTGGTCTTAGGTCTTTAAGGTCTTTTTGCTCTTCAGTGTCAAACGATTAATAGTTTTCCATCGCAACCAATGCTATAAGTATTAGTGAGAGACAGTCTTCCAGTCTATTTCTTTTGTGACTGTGACTTATCTGTGTCTATCTAGCATCCAGTCTGCTGCTGCTTCAGCCAATTGGAGCAGTGGTGTGAGTTCCAGTTAATGAGGGATTGTATCCAGAATACCTCAGGAATTTATGCTTCTGTGAAGCATTTCACTTCTTTATAATCAGGTTTCATACTTCCTATGTGTATTGTGTGCCAGCAGCATTTTATAATTAAAATTATCCACTGTATCTTAAATGGGGTTAATTAGTGTTAATTTTGAATCAGTTTTTTTTTTCTTTTTTTCTCATAAAAATTCTGAGTTTGGTAAAATATTGTACTTAATTTGTGGAGGTAAATAAAATACATTTCATTATTTCAATCCTGCTAGAAAAATATTTTCTTAAAACTGGGTGAAATCTTGATATTTTTCGCTTATTTGTAGAACAGAAAGATAGGGGAGAAACTTTATGATATTCTATGCAATTTTATTCTCTTTTAATATTCTTTTTAATAACAAAATCAAACATTAACTCTGGTAAAACATTAATAATTTTGCTCAGAGTAACTATCTTTTGTTGGAGTAAGGAAATCTGGGGTGAGGAATGAACATAATGGAAGACCCCGTTTGTATTTCATAGACGTTGCATCTGGAAGCATTTAAACCTTTGTCTGAAGATCTCATCTTCTGTCTAGAATAGATATTATTTAAGACAGAGGAAAGATGATCTACAGAACTGAACTTAAGACTAATGTGAACAACAGTAGGGTCCGGAAATGCAGAACACTAAATTATTAAGCTTGTATGTACTTGTGATATTAACTTTAAATGCTTGAATAGTTTTGACAACAGTGGAAGTAACAGGCCTGAGGTAGATAAGCAGATTGTAGAATCATAGAATCACCAGGTTGGAAGAGACCCACCGGATCACTGAGTCCAACCATTCCTATCAAACAGTAACCCATGTCCCTCAGCACCTCATCCACATGTCCCTTAAACCCTGCCAGGGAAGGTGGCTCAACCGCCTCCATGGGCAGCCTCTGCCAGTGCCCAATGACCCTTTCTGTGAATTTTTTTTTCCTAATGTTCAGCCTAAACCTCCCCTGGCAGAGCTTGAGGCCATTCCCTTGTGTATTCTGTTGTGACTCTTGATGCAGTGTTGGGCAATATCAACTGTGCCTGTCCACGAAAATATCTGCAGTGGTCTGCTGGAGAGTACGCGCCTTTTGGGAACAGTCCCTGTTTTGGAGGAGTGAGTAGAATCTATCCAAAAGGATATAGTCCCTGGCACCTGTCTTTAGAACCAAGGAACAAGCCTGAGAAATTTTGTAGATAAGATGTCCTCTCATGCTGATTTAGAAAAGTTCAGCTTTTCTCTAACAGTTCACTGTGGAGAAGTGGTTTTTTTCATACATGAACCTAAGCATGGAATCATAGAATCATAAAATCATCGAATCATAGAACAACCAGGTTGGAAGGGACCCATTGGATCTTCTAGTCCAACCATTCTCATCAAACACTAAACTAAGTCCCTCAAGACCTCATTTACCTGTGCCTTAAACCCCTCCAGGGAAGGTGAATCAACCACCTCCCTGGGCAGCCTATTCCAATGCCCAATGACCCTCTGTGTAAAGAACTTCCTCCTAATGTCCAGCCTAAATCTCCCCTGGAGGAGTTTGAGGCCATTCCCTCTTGTCATGTGCCCTGGCACTTGGGAGAAGAGACCAGCTCCCTCCTCTCTACAACCTCCTTTCAGGTAGTTGTAGAGAGCAATGAGGTCTCCTCTCAGCCTCCTCTTCTCCAGGTTAAACACACCCAGTTCTCTCAGCCTCTCCTCATAGGTTCTGTTCTCCAGCCCCTTCACCAGCTTCATTGCTCTTCTCTGGACTTGCTGTAGAGCCTCCACATACTTCTTGTGGTGAGGGGCCCAGAAATGAACACAGTACTCAAGGAGCGGCCTCACCAGTGCTGAGTACAGAGGGAGAATCACCTCCCTAGACCTGCTGGTCACACCGTTTCTGATCCAAGCCAGGATGCCATTGACCTTTTTGGCCACCTGGGCACGCTGCTGGCTCATGTTCAGTCGGCTGTCAACCAACACCCCCAGGTCCCTCTCCTCCTGGCAGTTTTCCAGCCAGGCTTCTCCCAGTCTGTAGTTCTGCATAGGGTTGTTGTGCCCTAAGTGCAGGGTGCGGCACTTGGCCGTGTTAAACCTCATGCCATTGGACACTGCCCGGCGGTCCAGCCTGTTTAGGTCCCTTTGCATGATCACACACACATGCTCCTGACTTTCCTCTTGTGGAGTGTTCTGCAACGCTATCAATGCGCAATCATTTTCATACCAAACACTTCAAGCTTCATCCTACTGAGGTATCACCCCTGTTACCAGTAGTGTTTGTCTTCACAGTAATTATGAACTTGATTCGCAGTAACAAGGTGACTCAGAGCACTCAGCGAGCCTTTCAGTGGAAAACAATGTACATGCAAGGCAAACTTTCCCCAACTATTTCAGCGTATTTTCTTGTATGTGCAGTTGGAAAAAAATGCAATTTCCCTGTTCTGTAAGTATGTGAAGCTGTTGAGATAAAGCAATTAGATCTGTCCTTTCTTGTGTAATGTAAATAAGATAAAAAATTATTGCCTGTTTTGATGTGACTTGCTTTGCACAAGATTTACTAGAGAAATTCTCACTACCTTTGGGGATCCTAAATGACACAAAAAAAATCTTGTGCTTGCTGAAGTTCTCTTTCCTCTTCCTTGACCTTTCAGGCAGTATTTCATTTTGTGTTCCATTACCAGGGTAATGTTGCCCTTTATTATAACATCCCAGGGCATTCCAGCCTTTTAACAAAGCTAAAGAACAAAGAACCCTAGAATGTCAGTGACAAGCACTATATTTTTAATGTAAAAATTTGAGCTGTATATTATTTGTTGATTTCGGACACCGCTGACATAATGCAATAGGTAGGAGCCTGGTAATACTTGGTTTAGAAAGTATCCTTCCATGGATGGTGACTCAACCACCTCCCTGGGCAGCTTCTACCAGTGCCCACTAACTCTTTAGGTGAAGAAGTTTTTTCTGATGTTCAATCTGAACCTTCCCTGGCAGAATGTGAGGCCATTCCTTCTCATCCTATCACCTGTCACTTGGGAGAAGGGACCAACAACCACCTCCTTACAACCTCCTTTCAGACAGTTGTAGACATCAGTGATAAGGTCTCCCCTCATCCTCCTCTTCTCAAGGCTAAACAACCCCAGCTCCCTCACCTGCTCCTCACAAGGCCTGTTCTCCAGCCCCTACACCAGCTTTATAGCTTTCTGGAGTGTGTGTTTATCAGAAAAATATTCCTATTTTCTACATATTTTACAAAGACTCAAGTTTGTATCTGAGTTGTTACCTCTAGCTAACCCAGAGCAAGAAACACTAAATTTAAGAGCTATACAACCCTCCAGGGAGGTTATTCTCCCTCTGTACTCAGCACTGGTGAGACTGCTCCTCGAAACCTATGTTCAGTTCTGGGCCCCTAACCACAAGAAGGATGTTGAGGCTCTGGAGTGAGTCCAGAGAAGAGCAACAAAGCTGGTGAAGGGGTTGGAGAACAAGAGGAGCAGCTGAGAGAGCTGGGGGTGTTTAGCCTGGAGAAGAGGAGGCTGAGGGGAGACCTCATTGCTCTCTACAACTACCTGAGTGGAGATTGTGGAGAGGAGGGAGCTGGGCTCTTCTCCCAAGTGACAGGAGACAGAACAAGAGGGTATGGCCTCAAGCTCTGCCAGGGGAGATATAGGCTAGACATCAGAAGGAAGTTTTTCACACAGAGGGTCATTGGGCATTGGAACAGGCTGCCCAGGGATGTGGTTGATTCACCTTCCCTGGAGGTGTTTAAGGGACATGGTTTAGTGTTTGATAGGAATGGTTGGACTCCATGATCCGATGGGTCTCTTCCAACTTGGTTGTTCTATGATTCTATGATTCTATGAATTTAGAGACTCTTCTACCTACTTGGTATTTTGTATGTGCAAGTGAATGAGAGACCAATGTTTAAGGCTGCTGGAATACCTTTACTTTTAATTGGGAGATCTGTATTTAGGTTGCTTGCAAACGAACCTGTGTATTTCTGTTTGGAATATACGTACAGAGAAGCTGGTAGCTGCTCAGTTTGGAGAGCAAGATGAGACAGAGGTGATTTTTGTACTGGTTCTGTGTAACTTGCAGGCAGTGACTCAGATCTTCAGCCTTCCTTAACACATCCTTCCACAACAACACATCGTTTCAGGCAGCGTGGGAAAAATATTACAAGGGAGAAAGCAACATTAACCTGGCAACTTTACCATAGTAGGAAGTAGTTTTGTTGCATATAAATCTATGAAAAGATAGAACTTCCTGCAGTTTGAAGTTGGCCTTGTTCCCTGTGGAAAATTAATAACTAATATGAGATGAGTTTCCAAGAAAGAGAACCTGAAATTCTCTCTTTTTCCACGTCTGCTGATATGCCACATCCTTAGCTCGGAGTGTATGTTCACCTCTTTCTGGCCCAATGAATCTTATTCTAGATGAAATATAAGGGATCCAATATGGGAATAAAAATGTCTGTTCCTTAGGATTATTTGTTAGCTTAGTGTATGTGTGTGTGGGATATCCCAGTTTCCCATAAAAAGTACCTCCCAAAGGCACTGAAAGACAGTAAATTGAGTTCTCCAGTGTTGTGTGTATTATAAATAAAGAATTTCGAAAGCTGCTCTTACGGCCTTTCATCAGCTGAGTTTTGAAGGTATGTACTCGAGAAGATCTGCTGTGGCTGTGAATCCTGAGCGGAGGGAGGATCTGCAGAATTGCTTTGTGGTTTTTGAGAATCATAAGCTCAAATCTTGAGCTCTGTCTTTTATAGGAACTGGGAATGTCGGGGAAAATCATAGAATCCCTAGGCTGGAAAAGGCATTTGAGATCATTGAGTCCAGCTGTACCTGCCTGTTACTAAACCACATCCCTAAGCACCATATCTACCAGTCTTTTAAATATCCCCAGGGATGGGGACTCAAATCACCTCTGTGGGCAGCCTCTGCCAGTGCCTGAGAACCCTTTTGGTGATGAAACTTTTCCTTATGTGCAATCTGAACCTGCCCTGGCAGAGCCTGAAGCCACTCCCTCTCGTCCTATCCCCTGTCACTTGGGAGAAGAGACCAACATCCACCTCTCTACAACCTCCTTTCAGTAATGATTCTTTGTGTGAACAAGATAGAATAAAACTGTAATGTAGGGAATGTTTTTTTTCTTTAGATACAGCTACTAAACATATTCTTTTTCTAGTATAAATTTGATTAAAATAGAAGTAAGATAAATTTTCACTGTAGATTTCACACTACTTTTTATAACTAAAACATCAGAGTATCCTTATCTGTTTATAAAACTCACATATTGTGTAAATTTGCTTATTTAAACGTTTAATATTTTAAAATAGGTGTTAAGTCTTGCAATATCTTTCAACAAAGTACAAGTATCAGTCGTTTTCTGTGCATCAGACCATTACATTGAACAGAAATCGCCACTGGATGTCACTGCCTCACATGCAAAAGCTGCTTCTGTAGAGTTTTTCACCACAGCTTCATAAATACTCTCTGCAGCATTTCAGAATGCACAGAATCACAGAACAGCCAGGTTGGAAGGGACCCATCGGATCATCGAGTCCAACCATTCCTATCAAACACTAAACCATGTCCCTCAGTAACTCGTCTACCCGTCCCTTAAACCTCTCCAGAGAAGGTGACTCAACCACCTCCCTGGGCAACCTGTTCCAATGCCCAATGACCCTTTCTGTGAAAACTTCCTCCTGATGTCCAGCCTAAATCTCCCCTGGTGGAGCTTGAGGCCATTCCCTCTTGTCCTGTTCCCTGTCACTTGGGAGAAGAGCCCAACTCCCTCCTCTCTACAACCTCCTTTCAGGTAGTTGTAGAGAGTAATGAGGTCAGGAAGGCTTGGACTGTAGCCTCTGAAAGCATAAATTGTTATCTGAGCATTCAAGATATGTCTCCAGTCACATCTAAATGTTTCTTGACGCTCTTGCTTTCTACATTAAAAAATACTCGTGGCACTGATGTATATATCAAGACTCTGGAGGTATTTGGTGTTTTAAAGTTTCTTAATGCAGCAAGTAGATCAATAGCCTGTTTGCTCATTCTTGCGTTTTATATGGAGAAGCCTGTCTTCATCCAATTAAAGAGAAGTAGAACTATGAAAAATAAAACAATTACACTATTGTGGGACCAATATGCAGGGATGCTAACTGAAGCAATCTGGTTCATGAATTACTACACTTGGAGGAATTACTACACTTAGGAGGAAGTTTTTCATGGAAAGGGTCATTGGGCATTGGAATAGGCTGCCCAGGGAGATGGTTGATTCCCCTTCCCTGGAGGTGTTTAAGGCACAGGTAGGTGAGGTGCTGAGGGACATGGTTTAGTATTTGATAGGACTGGTTGGACTCGATGATCCGATGGGTCTCCTGCAACCTGGTTGTTCTATGATTCTATGATTCTATGAATTGGCATGGCTTAAGTATGCCTTCTATTTCTTTTTGATTTATTTAATGTATTGTTACCATGTCTGTCCTCAAGTGTTTGTGTAGCTGGCAGTCACTTATAGCCATGGTTGAGGTTCTTGGAAATCATTTCCAACTGGTAAATGATACTTAGCAATGTTCAGAAGCTTTATAGCTTCTTTTGAGAAGATGTAGATGCAGAATTCTCCACTTGCTCTTCCCTCTATGAACCTGATCTTGAGCTTGTTTTTATTTATCCTTGGAATTCATAGAATCATAGAATTATTTGGATTGGAAGTGACATCAAAGCTCATGCAATTCCCACTCCCCTGCCAAGGGCAGGGACACTTCCCACTGGGCCAGACTGCTCAAGACCCATCCAACTTTACTTTTAACACCTCCAGGGATGGGGCAGCCACAGCTTTCCCGGGCAACGTGTCCCAGTGCCTCAGCACTCTCATCATGAAGAATTTCTTCCTTATGTCTAGTCTAAATCTTCTCCTCTCCAATTTAAAGCCATTCCCCATCATCCTATCACTCCACACCCTTAAAAAAAAAAAAAAAAAAGAAAAAGAAAAAAATTCATCTGAGTCCTGTTTCCACATGTTGCTTCTTTAAGAATATAGACTTTCAGTTTCAATGGACTTTGGTCCCTTCCCTGTGGTTTACGTGCATGCACATAACGACTCTGAAAATATGAGGCAATTATAACTCAACATGCTTGTGAAATGCCAGCCTCATAACTCAGACTCGGTGTGCTTTATAGACCTCTGTTTTGTCACCTCTTTTCTGACCAGTTTCTCCAAATTGTGGCCATACTTATAACACAGTTTTGCTGCGAATCTGCAAGCATTGTATGAGTTGAAAATATCTCTGAGGACCGAAAAGGAAGACCTCTGCACTTGCTATATTTTCGTTTATTTTTTCATGCGATTATGAACTGTAGGAACCTTTCTCATATATTTTCACAGGCTTCATGAAGCCAGAAAAGGATCTGTAACTGGTAATAGGTTTCACTGCCGCAAGCACTGACTTTAAGAAGTCCCATTGAAATCGTGGTCCTGTTTTCTTTGGCACTCTCTAGAGTTAAAACCTACTGAAACCAATGTCAGGATCAAATGTGCTGCCTCTTTCATCTGAAAATGAAATTATTATAATTAGCAAGACATTCAGCAGAACTGATTGAAGCAAGGGACATTTCTTATCATTGACATGTCCCAAGTGTCATTTATAACATGCTTGCGAGTACAACCCTGAGTCAAAGAAATACAATCTTCTATACGTTTGCCTTCCTTCAGATAAAGCAAAAAACTGAGAAAAGGGGTTTGCATGGTGACCTGAGGGAAGACAGAATGACGTTCAGCTGGACAAAGTAGAATGTAGACTAGGACCCTTCACTGAAATCATAACTCTTAGGACTACGTGGTGATTATACCTAGGTAGTTTCAACTAGTGCAGCAAGATCATAGAATCGTAGGATCATAGAATCATAGAATCACCAGGTTGGAAGAGACCCACTGGATCATCGAGTCCAACCATTCCTATCAAACACTAAACCATGTCCCTCAGGACCTGATCCACCCGTGCCTTAAACACCTCCAGGGAAGGTGAATCAACCACCTCCCTGGGCAGCCTATTCCAGTGCCCAATGACCCTCTCCATTAAAACCCTCCTCCTAATCTCTAGCCTAAATCTCCCCTGGCGGAGCTTGAGCCATTCCCTCTTGTCCTGTCCCCTGTCACTTGGGAGAAGAGCCCAGCTCCCTCCTCTCTACTACCTCCTTTCAGGTAACTGTAGAGAGTAATGAGGTCTCCTCTCAGCCTCCTCTTCTCCAGGATAAACACCCCCAGCTCTCTCAGACGCTCCTCATAGGGCCTTTTCTCCAGCCCCTTCACCAGCTTCGTTGCTCAAGATGTTAAGGTGGTTTGTTTTTTTTTTTCATATAATTAGGGCTGATCTCCAGGAGTACTAAGCCTGGGAGAGTTCTAATATAATAGAAACACTCAGCAATTCTACAAGTCATTCAAGTGATGATGATGTGGAATTAGGATAAATACATGAATAAAGGTAAATGTGTGCTATTCCATTGCAGTGTGCAGTAATGATCTACCTAACAGCTCATTAGTGATACAACTTGAAGTAACATGTACTAGAATCTATAACAGGTGAATCATTTTAGGCCAGTGACAACTGGGGTTCCCCAGGGCTCATTCCTGGGTCCAGCCCAACTCAATCTCTTCATCAATGACCTGGATGAAGGTAACAAGTGCTCCCTTAGCAAGTTTGCAGATGACACTAAGCTGGGTGGAAGTGTCCATCTGCTGGAGGGTAGAGAGGCTCTGCAAAGGGATCTGAACAGACTGGACCACTGGGCTGAGTCCAATGGGATGAGGTTTAACAAGGCCAAATGCCAGGTCCTGCACTTGGGGCACAAAAATCCTGAGCAGCTACAGACTAGGAGAAGCCTGGCTGGAAAGCTGCGTGGAGGAGAAGGACCTGGGGGTGTTGGTTGACAGCGACTGACCATGAGCCAGCAGTGACCCAAGTGACCAAGAAGGCCAATGGCATCTTTGCTTGGATCAGGAACGGTGTGACAAGTAAGGTCAGGGAGGTTCCTCTCCCTCTGTACTCAGCACTGCTGAGACTGCTCCTTGAATCCTGTGTTCAGTTCTGGGCCCCTCAACACAAGAAGGATGTTGAGGCTCTGGAGCGAGTCCAGAGAAGAGCAACGAAGCTGGTGAAGGGGCTGGAGAACAGGCCCTATGAGGAACGTCTGAGAGAGCTGGGGTTGTTTATCCTGGAGAAGAGGAGGCTGAGAGGAGACCTCACTAATCTCTCCAACTACCTGAAAGGAGGTTGTGGAGAGGAGGGATCTGGGGTCTTCTCCCAAGTGACAGGGAACAGGACGAGAGGGAATGGCCTTAAGCTCTGCCAGGGGAGATTTAGGCTGGAGATTAGGAGGAAGTTTTTCATGGAAAGGGTGATTGGGCATTGGAACAGGCTGCCCAGGGAGGTGGTTGATTCACCTTCCCTGGAGGTGTTTAAGGGACGGGTGGACGAGGTGCTGAAGGACATGGTTTAGTTTTTGATAGGAATGGTTGGACTCGATGATCCAGTGGGTGTCGTCCAACCTGGTAATTCTGTGATTCTATGATAAATTATTTTCTAGCAGAATCCAGGGAACTGTAAACTTTTTTGTTGTTTAAATACACTTGATCCACAGCAATATTGTAAAGTGGAATTAGAAATAGATTTAATGGTTTTACTTGGAGGTTGTGGGTTTTCTAGGTTAATTGATAGTGGGACCTTTTGTAAGTAATCACTGCCTGTTTTTCCTTTGAAATCTCAGGGTCAACACAAATAAAACAGTCCAGTTTCATTTATTTTCTTGTTTCAATAGCCCTAAATGCTAAATTAGACTACTCATTCTACAATATTTATCAAAACGCAGGATACAATATCCCTCTGATTAAGAAGAGATAATTTATAAAAAAAAGCTCATGAGACTAATTTATTTCTTGCAAATTGATTTATTACTTTTTGTCATCAAAAATTCAATTTATTTAGTAAATAGTTTGTGTTGCCTGAGATTTCAGCTTCCTCCGTATTGCGGAAAGAACAAATATAACATGCAAAACTAGCTGACTGGATTTATATGTCAGCAAACAATGCCAGTTGTCATGTTATATGATTTCCACACAATTCTCTGTGAAATAGGAATAAAAGTATTCCAAAAGAATATTAAATAGAGATTCCTCAGTAACTGATTGGTTAGTAACTGTTTAATACTTTAAAAAAACAATTTGAAAAGGGACAAAGCTTATAGATGAGCAACGGTTTCCTAAATCATTTCACGAAGTTTATAAAAAGTTTGAAAAATGTTGTGTTGGAATGAAATACACTGGAGATCTGTGTCAGAGAAGAGAAAACAAGCACTCTCCAAACTGCGAAGAAAATCATGGAATTCACCGCTTTCAAGACTTCTACATTAAGAAAAATCAAAAGAAAAGATTCTGACATTACAGTTTTGACACTTTAAGTGGAGCGAAGTACATTGGGGATTTTCAGAATTTTTTGTAGCATTAACTGCAAGTCGTATCAATAGATTTGTAATAATAAAGTGAATAATAAAATCATAGAATCATAGAATAACCAGGTTGGAAGAGACCCACTGGATTGCTGAGTCCAACCATTCCTATCAAACACTAAACCATGTCCCTCAGCACCTCATCATTAAGACATCACTGGTATCTCATGGCTATTCCTATGATTTTGCACAAAACTACAAAGCTATAGTCAGGTCTGACAAGCTCCACATGACTGCTATTGAGTTACAGGACATCAGATTTAGGCTAGAGATTAGGAGGAAGTTTTTCACACAAAGGGTCATTAGTCATTGGAATAGGCTGCCCAGGGAGGTGTTTGATTCACCTTCCCTGGAGGTGTTTAAGGGATGGGTAGATGAGGTCCTGAAGGACATGGTTTAGTGTTTGATAGGAATGGTTGGACTTGATGATCCAATGGGTCTCCTCCAACCTTGTTGTTCTATGATTCTATGATCACCCTCTCCTCCCACACCACTTCTTACTTAAGAAGGAAGTCTACCTCCCTTTGCCCTGCTCTCCCACACCAAGTCCTTCCAGCACAGACCTGGTTGAAAGATTGTCCAAGGAGCATCACCACTCCAGCATCCCATGGGGTTTGGGTTCTCAGACTCCCCTACCATCCAGAGATACTTGTGCTCCTGCAGAGAACCCTACCTAGAACACTAGAACCCTAGAACACTAGAACCCTAGAACACTAGAACCCTACCTAGAACCCTACCTAGAACCCTGCCAAGAATCTAGAACCCTACCTAGAAACCTAGAACCCTGCCTAGAATTTAGAACTTAGAACCCTACCTAGAACCTAAAACCCTACCTGGAACCCTACCTAGAACCTAAAACCCTACCTAGAACCTTACCTACAACCATAAGGCTGAAAGAGACCCATCAAACCATCGAGTCCAACCATTCCCACCTGTGCCTTTAAACATCTCCAGGGAAGGTGACTCAATCACCTCCCTGGGCTGCCTGTTCCAGTGCCCAGTGACACTTTCTGTGAAATCAACACACTTAAAGACAACTTGTCAGGGTTTTTGCATGATCGAGAAAAATAAAACAAATGTCATGTATGTACAGAAAAAAAAATATTCATTTTAATCACTTTTTGCGTATTTAATTCTTATGCATGTTAATATACATCAATATTGGCAAATTCCAGACAGCAATAGCTCAAAAATGTCACCAAAAATCCTTCCAATTGACAAATGCAGATCTAGTGTTCTCAAATAAGATCTACCCTCTTTTGAAAGTCTAGCTGTGGCTTCTTACAAAATGTTGAATGAAAATGCTAAATGTATACTAACAGCATTAAAGTCAATGTGTATAGCATTATTAATTAATTTATTTATTACCTAGCAAATTATAGAATCATAGAACCCCTAGACTGGAAAAGACCTTTGAGATCATTGAGTCCAACTGTACCTGTCCACTGCTAAACCAGATGAGAGCTGGGGCATCCACATCCATCGCACCGAGGCCCTTGGAGGCAGCTAGCAGCGCCGAGCGAAGAGAAGGCAGACATGGTCCCCGGAGAGCCGTGCAAGCTGGGAAAGTGCATTAATGAAAACTTAATTACAGATCATTAAAGAACACCTCTTCCCCCCCCCCCCGGTTTTTGAGCTCACAAATATGTTTTTTCTTAAGAAAAATAAAACATTTAAATCAAACACAGTGAAGTGTGATACACTATAGCTGTATAAGTCATCAAAAGAAGATAACACTGAGAATATACATAGTTATTTCAATTAAATACATAATCGGTGGTATTACAGCTTAGCTAGAGAGAAATCAGTTTGCTTTGTAACCCTTAGGGGGCTCCATTGCTATGTAATATTAGGAAACGGCTAATTTGACATCCTAACATACTCTGACATCTACAGTAATTTAATTTAGGCCTTATATTAACTCTGTTTACATGTGTTTAACTGTGTGCAGAACCCTCCAAGCTGGTTATAAGGCCTGGTAATGCACACTTAGGACTGTGAAATGAAGTACACTTTCTACAAAGCTGTTGTGTGTAGATTTACCAGAATCAGTATCAGGAATGTAACAGGACTCTCAGTTCCCAAATTTCAAAATCATAAGGACAAAAGATCCAGAGGCAAAAGGATTAAATCGTGACTTACTAATTTCTCATGATTTTCAGGATGCTTCACTGACCATCCCAAGTGTCTGTGGGTATATTACAGCATTGCTGTACAGCTTTTACTCCATAACAAGCTAATATACTTAAAGGGGTCCCTGCAGGGGGTTCTCTCTAAACACCAAATCTCCTGAAGGGGAAGAAATGTAAAATTCCACCTTTTTCTTCCTTCCATGGGACTCTGGAGTCATGGTTTGACTCAACTCCTTTATAGATGGATGAAAACAGCTAAGAGTAGCCATAACCCTAGCAAAAGGCTAGCAACACAAATGAGTGATATGAAAGAGAAGAAAGAGCATGAATGGGGTAAACTGGTGTCCGCATATCATAGAATCATAGAATAATGGAATCATAGAATCATAAAATCATAGAATAGTTTGAGTTGGAAGAGACCTTAAAGCCCATCCAGTTCCTACCCAAGGCCCATCCAACCTGGTCTTGAACACCTCCAGGGATGGGGCAGCCACAATTTCCCTGGGCAACCTGGGCCAGGGTCTCACCACACTCATAGTGAAGAATATCAACTGTCTATGCATAGAAGAAGATGCTATTTTAAAGGCCAAGGTGAGGGCTGCCACAGCAACTGAGACATAAGAGACCCTGAAGGACAGTTGCAACTTCACAGGTGGTTCCCTTAGGATTCCCTGCACACAGCAAACTGGAAAGGTTCTGTAATGGAACTGGAAGTGATGCATGCATAGAAACAAATTTGGATTAAACGAGGTGTTGAAGTCAGATCTGCTTTTGTTTGTTTTAAGTTTGTTTTTTTAAAAAGCAAGGATTATCATAAAATCATAGAATCATAGAACAACCAGGTTGGAAGGGACCCATCGGATCATCGAGTCCAATCATTCCTATCAAACATTAACCCATGTCCCTCAGGACCTCGTCTACCCATGCCTTAAACACCTCCAGGGAAGGTGAATCAACCACCTCCCTGAGCAGCCTATTTGAATGCCCAATGACCCTCTGTGTGAAAAACTTCCTCCTAATCTCCAGCCTAAATCTCCCCTGGCGGAGCTTGAGGCCATTCCCTCTTGTCCTGTCCCCTGTCACTTGGGAGAAGAGCCCAGCTCCCTCCTCTCTACAACCTCCTTTCAGGTAGTTGTAGAGAGTAATGAGGTCTCCTCTCAGCCTCCTCTTCTCCAGGATAAACACCCCCAGCTCTCTCAGCTGCTCCTCATAGGGCCTGTTCTCCAGCCCCTTCACCAGCTTTGTTGCTCAACAATTATGAAGAAAACCAAGGCAAATAATTAACAGAGGAAAAACTACATGTAAAACAATTCCCATGAGGTGGAAGTTTTGCCGCAAATGGAGGAAATAGGAAATCTAGTGGACGTTCCTGAATCTGGGACAAGGAATGGAGAAGACAGTTACCCTAGGGGAAAAATAATTGGACAATGAAGTAAAAAGAATTGTTCCTTACAACCTGCCAGCTTTCTTTGGGAAGAAAGCAGGAGATTCCTGTGCGTAAATATCCTTCACAAGAGTTCCATTGAGAGGGACCAAAATTAATATTGCTCATGTAAGCTGGAAATTCTTCTAGACCCACTAAAGCATATGAATGAAAACTCTCTTTCAGAAATAGCAAGCAAACACTTAATAAATAGCGCAGTGCGGAGAGTTAAAAGCCATTTAACCTCATGCACTGCCTCCAGCCGCTCTGCCGAAGAGGGAGACTGACCACAAGATGTTACTGCCTGTTCCTTTATGCTGTGGATTAGGATGTGCTTTATGAGTCAAAATGTTTCCCTCATCTCCGCTCATCTACACGGCAAGAAGAAATTAGCCACGACTGGATTACCTCACAGATCAGACAACTGAGAAGAAGTGTCTTTGCCAGGATCAATACTTTGCTTTGCATTTTCAGACTGATTTGAGCTCTATTAAGTGAAACTACTGCTAGTGTGAGCTCCTCCTTGTCCACCTCTCCCTTGCAATGGAAATGGGAAGTTCTGTGATGCTCCCCCCAAAAAGTCCTTGATGGGTTTCCTTATGACAAATCATAGAATCATAGAACAACCAGGTTAGAAGAGATCCATTGGATCATGGAGTCCAAACATTCCTATCAAACACTAAACCAGGTCCCTTAGCACCTCGTCTACCCACACCTTAAACACATCCAGGGAAAGTGAATCAACCACCTCCCTGGGCAGCCTGTGCCAGTGCCCAATGACCCTTTCTGTGAAAAATATTTAGTTGCTGTAGGATTCAGTGTCAGGAGATGCTTTCAGAAGACCAATGATATCCCAGAACATGATACTGATTACTTCCTTCTGTAACAGAGGAAACTACTGACATTGCTATGATTCTTTCATATCCTTGGCGAGAATGGACCTTGTAAACACAAAGATATTGTAATTAATATTAGTCTTTATTCTTCAAACAGGAATTCATTTTCCGAGAGAAAAGGAAAAGAAAATAGATATCCTGTCAAGAATGGCACGTGAAGTGTGAGAGACCAAAATTTTATACCATCTTAATTTAAAGTTTTTTTTTTCTAAACCTAAAGTTCTAAAGTTATTTTTCTAATAAATTACATTTTTCTTTCTAATAAAATATATTTTCTATTTAGTGTTTGATGGGAATGGTTGGACTCAATGATCCGATGGGTCTCTTCTAACCTGGTTGTTCTATGATTCTAACAATAACATTATTTTTCTAATACTAGTAAGCATCCCAACTAAAATAAGAAAAGATGATTTTAAAGGTGAAATGAATGACTGTAGTGCTAGTAAGGGTAGAAGAGTTTAAGGTGAAAAAATATGTAGGGGATACATTAAAGTTCCAGCAAATATAAAAGAAATAGGCAGGAAGGAAGGAAAATTATTGCATGAATCATACTCCCTTGGGTAACAGTGTCAGCAGACTTGAAATCATCATGTTGCACAGGACAAACAGATGAGCAAATTGATGAGTAACTGACAAAAACTTTTTTCTTTTCCTGAACACTGAACTAGCAAACAGCTCTTTTTATATAATAAAGACGTGAGGTAATCACTACCAGCTCTCTGAAAGTCAGAGCTATAAAGAAGGCTATAAAAGAGCAGATGGTAGGTTAGGATGATGCCCTCCGCAAATGCAGCAGCTACACTGCAAGAATGTTTCTTCGTGGGCCAATTTCACAGAAAGGGTCATTGGGCACGGGCAGAGGCTGCCCAGGGATGCGGTTGAGTCACCTTCCCTGGAGGGGTTTAAGGGACAGGTGGACAAGGTGCTGAGGGACATGGGTTAGTGTTTGATAGGAATGGTTGGAATCGATGATCCGGTGGGTCTCTTCCAACCTGGTTGTTATTCTATGATTCTAATTTAATCCAAGTGAATGGATTTTGCTCTTATTACTTTATAGTAGGTATCCCTGGCATGGTTTAACCCATTAGATTTGTCTCAGTTCTTTACTCCACATACCCCAAATTTCTACTTGAATTTAAGCTGATCTCTTGCTGGACCTCTGTATGTTCCTGTGTTAGGCAGAGTGAGAGCCAACATGTAAGCAGTTTGGGTAATCCAGGAGTATTGACTTGGGCTCTAAGATGGCAAAGCTGTTTGAAACTTAATTTTCTTGGCATCTATCTCGGTATGAGCTTCAAAGTTCTCATGGTTTAGTTCTTTATTAGCTGGACAGGGACGTAATGGAGCAGATACATTTCACTCTGCAAGTACTTCTGATTGTTTTCATACCAAAAGTTCATAAAATCATAGAATCATAGAACAATCAGGTTGGAAGAAACCCACCAGATCGAGTCCAACCATTCCCACCAATCTCTAAACTATACCCCTCAGTACTTTGTCCACCTGTCCCTTAAACACCTCCAGGGAAGGTGACTCAACCCTCTTCAATTATTGATTAAAACTACTATTTTGCAGGGTTTCAGTTGAGTTGTGTTTTTTGTAGGAACAAGTTATTTTCAGCAACATTTTTGCTGATAAATGTGTCTCAAGTGTAAACTGAAACTGCTGATCATGATGATTGGACAGAAACGGATGCAGGAAACTTCCTGATAGCTCACGGTTCTAAGAATGGGACAGAATCACAGAATCACTAGGTTGGAAAAGGCCTCCAGGTTCCTTGAGTCCAACCATTCCTATCAAACACTAGACTATGTCCACCTGTCTTTTAAACACCTCCATGGATGGTGAATCAACCACCTCCCTGGGCAGCCTCTGCTAGTGCCCAATGACCCTTTTGGTGAGAATTTTTTCCTAATGTTCAGCCTAAACCTCCCCTGGTGGAGATTGAGGCCATTCCCTCTTGCCCTGTCCCCTGTCACTTGGGAGAAGAGCCCAGCTCCCTCCTCTCTACAACCTCCTTTCAGGTAGTTGTAGAGAGCAATGAGGTCTCCTCTCAGCCTCCTCTTCTCCAGGATAAACACCCCCAGCTCTCTCATACGTTCCTCATAAGGCCTGTTCTCCAGACCCTTCACCAGCTTCGTGGCTCTTCTCTGGACTCTCTCCAGAGCCTCAACATCCTTCTTGTGCTGAGGGACCCACAACTAAACACAGGATTCAAGGAGCGGCCTCACTAGTGCAGAGTACAGAGGGAGAAGAACCTCCCTGGCCCTGCTGGTCACACCATTTCTGATCCAAGCCAGGATGTCATTGGCCTTCTTGGCCACCTGGGCCACTCCTGGCTAATGTTCAGTCACTGTCAATCAACACCCCCACGTCCTGGTCCTCCTGACAGCTTTGCAGCCAGGCTTCTCCTAGTCTGCAGTTGCTCTGGGTTGTTGTGTCCTATGTGCCAGCAATTCCCTTCCCCAAGCAGCATTTTGGTTAACCCAGAAAAGTGTTTGCACTGAACAGTAAGTTATTAGAACATTTTTACAATTCTAGTATGAAAATATAACCATATCCAGAAATAATTGGGTGCTGCCAAAACATCAGTACAATGGCATCTACAAGAAACGTGATAGACACTGAGGAGAAACAGAAGACAGTAGGAGAGACCAGTGGGGAGCCAATGAGATACTCCATTGTTTTTCTCTGACTTTTCTGAAAACTTAATATTTTCCTCTCGAATTAGGTTTACACCTTGAAAATCTTCACAAACCACACACTACAACAAGATTTCAGGACAGCTCATGTCTTGTAAACATTACATGTTATGCAACGTATGGACTTCAGTTATTATTTCCCAAACTGCAGTGTGGAAACAAAAGATAAAAGGTTCTCAAACAGAATGTGAGAGCAATTGTAGCCTCATTGAAACATCATAGCACACTACCTGTTAATGGTTGAGAGAGAAATACAAATGGTAAAATGAGAGAAAGGTAAAAGAGAAGTCTGTTTCAAATGAAATTTGAAAATTGAAAGAGTCCAATGGGATGAGGATTAACAAGGCCAAATGTCGGGTCCTGCACTTGAGGGACAACAATCCTGTGCAGCTATACCCTGGGAGAAGTCTGGCTGGAAGGCTGCCGGGAGGAGAGGGACCTGGGGGTGTTGGTCGACAGGCAACTGAGCGTGAGCCAGCAGTGTGCCCAGGTGGCCAAGAAGGCCGGTGGCATCTTGGCTTGTATCAGAAATGGTGTGACCAGCAGGTCCAGGGAGGTGATTCTCCCTCTGTACTCAGCACTGGTGAGGCCGCTCCTTGAATCCTGAGTTCAGTTGTGGGCCCCTCAGCACAAGAAGGATGTTGAGGCTCTGGAGCAAGTCCAGAGAAGAGCCACGAAGCTGGTGAAGGGGCTGGAGAAAAGGCCCTATGAGTAGCAGCTGAGAGAGCTGGGGGTGTTTAGCCTGGAGAAGAGGAGGCTGAGAGGAGATAGCATTGCTCTCTATAACTACCTGAAAGGAGGTTGTGGAGAAGAGGGAACCGGGCTCTTCTCCCAAGTGACAGGGGACAGGACAAGAGGGAATGGCCTCAAGCTCCGCCAGGGGAGATTTAGGCTGGAGATTAGGAGGAAGTTCTTCACACAGAGGGTGATTGGGCATTGGAACAGGCTGCCCAGGGAGGTGGTTGATTTCCCTTCCCTGGAGGTGTTTAAGGCATGGGTGGACGAGGTGCTGAGGTACTTGGTTTAGTGTTTGAAAGGAATGGTTGGACTTGATGATCTGGTGGGTCTTTTCCAATCTGGTTGTTCTATGATTCTATGATTCTAAATGCTCCAAATAATAAAGACATGTTGGTAATTATGTCTGACCTGCTTGACTTTGCAAACATTCCAATTCAACTTCGGTGCACAGAAAAGGCCATAATCTTTATTCTCAAAGAATATGACTATTAAAATAGCATCTGCCTCAACATTTAAATCCAAAGATGTAGTGTTCAATCTTTTTCTCTAAGACTGTAGTCTGAAAGGTACCTCATCTGCAATTACGACTGTCTTTTATGTAGCTCATGGAATGCCTGAAATCCATTTGCCTTCATAGAGATGTAATGGAAACTATTATTAAAATCTATGAAAAGCACAAAATACTTAAATAAAGCTGAGTAACACCACAAACAAGATTTATGGACATATTGTTCTATTTTCTGATAAAAAGGCAAATATATATAAGATAAACACAACTTTTCCCTTTTTAATACAAAAGGCAGAAGAAAGCTGGCATGACTCTCTTAGAGAAGCAGAAATTGGAAGAATTATTATATAAACTCTCACACCTTAAACCTCCCTATTTTCATTTGTAAAACATAAATCCTTATCTTAATATTTTTTAATGGAATAATCGCAAAGATTCTATTTTTAAAGTGCATCTACGTGATCCAGTGCAACAATCACAGCTCACAGACATTCTCAGCTGGATTTAAAGCAGGTACCTGTTTGCTGAAGGGGAACCACATGAGCATGTAAAATTAACACCAAGTGGCTGGCAAGCACTCAGTGCTAGACTGTCACTGAACACATTATGGCAGAAGCATTTATTCAATGTCCACTTGCTTGGATTTCTCACGGGCTACGTTCCCAACTTAATTGATTTTTCTAATTTGATACTAGAATACGTACAAAGATGACAAGTCCCTCCAGAATCACAGAATTACAGAATTACTAGGTTGGAAAAGACCTCCAGGATCATCGAGTCCAAACGTTCTTATCAGCTACTAAACCATGCCCCTGAGCAAAATTAAAGGACTAGCATCTAGAATAGTTTGCGTTGGAGGGACCTTAAAGATCATCCAGTTCCAACCCCCCTACCATGGGCAGGGACACCTCCCACTGGATCAGGCTGCCCAAGGTCCCATCCAGCCTGGCCTTGAACACCTCCAGGGATGGGGCAGCCACAGCTCCCTGGGAAACCTGGGCCAGGGCGTCACCACCCTCATTTTGAAGAAATTCTTCCTCATGACTAATCTAAATCTGCCCCTCTCCAGTTTATACCCATTGATCCTAGTCCTAACACTCCAAGACTTTGTACATAGTCCCACCCCATCTTTCTTGTAGCCTCTTCAGGTACCAGAAGGTCTCTCTAAGGTGTCCTCAGAGCCTTCTCCAGGCTGAACAACCCAAACTCTCTCAGTCTGTCCTCACATGGGACGTGCTCCATCCCTCTTATCACCTTTTTAGCCTCCTCCGGACCTGTTCCAATAACTCCACATCCTTCTTTTAGTACAGGAATGTAATATTCTGTCTTTATAAATAAGTTGGTTTTGTCATTTTGAAAAAAAAAATTAGGAAATATAACCTACACAGCAAAAGGACAAGGAGTTGAATAATGTTGAATAATGACACTATTGTGCAGCCCAAGTGGCGTCCACTTCACATTGTTTAACAGGTTTCTGATTTATTTATAAATGAAGCAAATAGCCATAAACTCTAACAAGGAGAAAAAGTAACCATTCTCAAAAACTGGGATGGCAGGTCATAAATCGCTGACATGATGTCAAATCAAGAATGAAGAGCAGTGTGTGAATTTATTTGATTACTTCCTTTGCTTTGATGAGAAGTTCCTCTCCTGCATCTTCAGTTTGCTTGGAGCCTGAAGGCAGAATCTGAACTGTCAGCTACTGCTTGAGGGGGGAGTTCCCTGCTGTGAGAACACCTACAGAAAGGCTAAGCCACAACCACTTTCCTAAACTACAACCAGTGACAAATAGAGGGTGAAGAAAAGCACAACGATGCCTCTTACTCCAAAGTTGGGTTCTTATTAAAAAACAACAGGAAACATGAATAAAATAAAGACTCTGCTGGATCAGATCCAATCCGTTCCAGTGCTGTGTCTCTGACAGTGGCCAATACCAGTTACTTTATGAAGTGTGTAGGAAGAAAAATAAAATAGAATCATAGAATCATAGAATCACCAGGTTAGAAGAGACCCACCGGTTCATCAAGTCCAACCATTCCTATCAAACACTAAACCATGTCCCTCAGCACCTCGTCCACCCGTCCCTTAAACACCTCCAGGGAAGGTGAATCAACCACCTCCCTGGGCAGACTATTCCAATGCCCAATGACCCTTTCCATGAAAAACTTCCTCCTAATCTTTAGCCTAAATCTCCCCTGGTGGAGCTTGAGGCCATTCCCTCTTGTCCTGTCCCCTGTCCCTTGGGAGAAGAGACCAGCTCCCTCCTCTCCACAACCTCCTGTTGGAGAGAGTAATGAGGTCTCCTCTCAGCCTCCTCTTCTCCAGGATAAACACCCCCAGCTCTCTCAGACGCTCCTCATAAGGCCTCTTCTCCAGACCCCTCACCAGCCTCATTGCTCTTCTCTGGACTCGCTCCAGAGCCTCAACACCCTTCTTGTGCTGAGGGACCCACAACTGAACACAGGATTCAAGGAGCGGCCTCACCAGTGCTGAGTACAGAGGGAGAAGAACCTCCCTGGACCTGCTGGTCACACCATTTCTGATCCAAGCCAGGATCCCATTGGCCTTCTTGGCCACCTGGGCACATGGCTGGCTCATGTTCAGTCGCTGTCGACCAACACCCCAGGTCCCTCTCCTCCAGGTAACTTTCTAGACAGACTTCTCCCAGTCTGTAGCTCTGCATAGGGTTGTTGTGCCCCAAGCGCAGGACCCGGAATTCATCATGCATTCCCAGCATTCTGTCACACAGCACCTGTTGGGTTTTGTTGTGAGACACTTAGGTGAGAATTATAATTTTTAGTAATGATAATGATCATATACCCGAATTTTTTTAACATTTTCCAAGGTTTTAATGACCTCCAGTAAACTCTGAAGGCAAAATGTATGAATATATGTGAGCTTGTACACTGTACAAAGTATCTGATCCTGTGTTCCAGATAACAGGACTATTTGGTCCCCATTTAAAATGATGGGTGGATGTTACCCTGAGGTGTTTCCTTACATATTGAAAAATTCAGTGTGAATGAATAAAGTGTCTACTTTTCTGTCCTTCTGAGTGCAGGTGACTGGGATTTTTTTTTTGACAATGTATCCGTTGATTATTGATTGAAACTACTATTTTGGAGGGTTTCAGTCGAGTTGTGTTTTCTGTAGGAATAAGTTATTTTCAGCAACATTTTTGCTGATAAATGTGTCTCAAGTGTCAGCTGAAACTGCTGATCATGATGATTGGACAGAAACAGATGCAGGAAACTTCCTGATAGCTCACAGTTCTAAGAATGGGACAGAATCACAGAATCACTAGGTTGGAAAAGACCTCCAGGTTCCTTGAGTCCAACCATTCCTATCAAACACTAGACTATGTCCACTGGTCTTTTAAAGACTTCCATGGATGGTGAATCAACCACCTCCCTGGGCAGCCTCTGCCAGTGACCAACGACCCTTTCTGTGAAGAATTTTTTCCTAATGTTCAGCCTGAACCTCCCCTGGTGGAGCTTGAGGCCATTCCCTCTCATCCTGTCCCCTGTCCCTTGGGAGAAGAGACCAGCTCCCTCCTCTCCACAACCTCCTTTCAGGGAGTTGTAGAGAGCAATGAGGTCTCCTCTCAGCCTCCTCTTCTCCAGGATAAACACCCCCAGATATCTCAGACGGCCTTATAAGGCCTGTTCTCCAGCCCCTTCACCAGCTTCATTGCTTTTCTCTGGACTCACTCCAGAGCCTCAACATCCTTCTTGTGCTGAGGGGCCCAGAACTGAACACAGAATTCAAGGAGCGGTCTCAGCAGTGCAGGTTCATTAAATAAATAGAAAGAGAAATCATTGCAAAATATACTTAAAAATTAGCAGCATTAGTTTGAATGTTCATTATGCTTAACAATTTAAACCAAGGAGTCGAGAGATCCAGTAGGAAAAATTAAACGTTTGAGCCATGGTATTTTTAAGCAGATTGCCATGTAACTTTCAAGAAAAAAAAATATCATGCTGCAAAAGCTTATGTACATGCATAATTTTCTTAAGTAATCTTCTTTCGTCCCTGGTTGTAATTATTCACATGCAAGGGAATTCATAAGATGATGACTGTCAATATGTACAATAAAATTGTCTTTTAACTACATGCACATGTCAAGAAAGGACTGTTGCTAATCTTTTTGTAACAGCTTAAACGATCATTATTCTTGGCATTGTTGACAGCTTTTTCCTGCTTAACTGGTGAAAACATTTTAGTATTATGTGGTGGCTTTTCTCCAGGTATACAGTGTATTGTTTTCTTGTTGCACAGGGGAAAATTTACATTAACCCTGATATATAGTACTTGACATTTATCGTGCATGTGGGATTGATTACTTTAACATATGAGAAAACTGCAGCCTTAAAATATATAAAATATGAGACAACACCATCGTGTCCAAACACATTATTTAATTTGTGCTGTTAAACACTCTGCTGCTGGGCAGTTGTTGATACCTGAAAGTTTTACTATGAGAACATAAATTAAATCTTACTGCCCAGCTGTTTCTGAACATGCATCGGTGTTGCATGAATTGCTGTGGGTTTCTTTCCACTGTGTCAGTCCCACCATGGAATTGTTCCTGTAAATCAGGCAAAGACACTGATGGTAAAGTTGTTATTAAAAAATGGATCCATTTTAAAGTTTGGACTTTTGGTCTGAACAAGCATGTAACAATTTTGACAAATTCTGAGATGATTTTCCTGACCAAAATTACGTCTGAAATTAGCTGGATTATATTTCTGGAAAGAAAATAAAAGGGTTTTTTTTTATTTTGTGTAATATTTTGCCTTTTAGAATTTCACAGAATTTGATATTACTACCATAACCATGAAAGAGCAGAACCATGTACTATACATCAAAAATGCTTTTAAAATTGTTAAATCAATGCGAAAATCCATTTTATTTTAATGCGAGAGCCTTTGCTTGCATTACTTTAAAAAATCTTATTTCCTTTAATTATATATAAAAAAATATGGCAGTTCAACTCACAACTTTTGGGTCAAAGCTAGGGATAAACTCTTTTACTATCTGAGGGCAAAACCTGTCACAAACTTCAGCTTTGTTTCCCTTAAGGGACATTATGGTTGGACTCGATGATCTGGTGGGTCTCTTCCAACATGGTTATTCTATGATTCTATCACCTATGAGATGCTGGTCCCAGAATGTGTCACCTTTGCATCTCTGTCCTGTGGGGGATGGGGGGTAAGAAAGATACTTCATAGAATCATAGAACAACCAGGTTGGAAGAGACCCACCAGATCATTGAGTCCAACCATTCCTATCAAACACTAAACCATGTCCCTCAGCACCTCGTCCACCCGTCCCTTAAACACCTCCAGGGAAGGTGAATCTACTTGTTCTAGGACAGCCTCTAAGTGGGTTTATCATGTCTTCATGTCCTACCAGATATTATTCTTAACCTTCCTGCTAGTCAGAAGGAGGATTTGCACACACAGAGGGTGCAGACGTCTATTGAGCAGCAAATGCCAGAAGAATCCAAGTGGAAAAGGGGAGATAAAACATCTCACTACCGCCAATGTATCAGTCCTCTTTGATTAAGAAACTTGTGGAAATGACCAGTGAACTGTCTGTATAATAGTGCTGTATGATTTATTGCAATTTGACAAAAACTTCCTTAAATCCTAATGTTTTCCTCCTGGATGTGATGTTTCCTCCACTGATCTTAGGAACATTTCATGAATACGGGTACAAAGATGATTCGAGGGCTGGAACACCAACCATTCGAGGACAGGCTGAGGGAGTTGGGGTTGTTCAGCATGGAGAAGAGAAGCTCTGAGGACACCTTAGAGCAACTTTACAATACCTGAAGAGGCTACAAGAAAGCTGGGGAGGGACTGTTTACAAAAGCTTGTGTTGAATGGATAAGGGACAATGGGTATAAACTGGAGAAGGGCAGATTTAGACTGGTCATAAGGAGGAATTCCTTCACGATGAGGCCCTGGTCCTGGTTTCCCAGGGACACTGTGGCTGCCCCATCCCAGGAGGGGTTCCAGGCCAGGTTGGATGGGGCTTGGAGCCCCTGATCCAGTGGGAGGTGTCCCTGCCCATGGCAGAGGAGGTGGAACTAGATGGGCTTTGAGGATCCTTCCAACCCAAACTATTCTATGATTCTATGATTATTACATTTTATACAAAAAGATAGTACATACCAAGTTTAAGTATGTAGAGTTGTTTTTAGAGAGAAAAACAAAGGTGAGGAATATGCTTTGTTTAGTTGCCTGAAAGCTGTTGCTCCCCATCTCCAGTTGACTGTTAGCACAGGAAGCAGAGGGTTACTTACTTTTTTCCTAAGAGTATTAGTTAACATTGAACCTCTCTTGTGGCAAAGAAACACAACATATTATATAATTAAATTCATTCTACGTCATTGAAAAAATCAGTTACAAAGATGTTAGCAGTGATTGCACAAAACACCTCATCTGAGTTCTTCTTCTGGTTAACAATTGTTAATAGACTACTTACAACTGTAAGTGTGAACACGATGATTAATTAAATATATATATCACATCTGACATTTTTGTAATTAGCGTGCAACTGTTAAAGATCAATAAGCAATTAAAAGATGTGATTTAGATCTTGACTTCTGTCTATTCTTTAAGATCTGATAAGGATAATAATGCGTAATGTTTTTTCATTTAATTTAGTTTTATTTGCAGAGTTATTAGAGAATTTGTTTGCCAGACTTAATTACATTGAGAAATCCTGATTACAATGGTGTCATGAATACCTCATTTAGAGTCAGTGTTTCAAATTTTGTATTTCAGCCAAAACCAGCTTGAAGTGTAAAATAAAACCAGACTTCTTGTACACGACACTTACCCCAAGGCTACTATTGTTATACTGTCTAAACACTGTTTCCTAGCTAACACCTTTAAATCCTTTGCAAAATATTGTTTCCTTGACATGAAAACTTTTGGTCATAAGGTCTCAAGATTTTCTGGGAAATCGCCTAACAATTAGCAACACATCTTAGGACAATTATCATGCAGAACTGAAAAAAAAAGTCAAAAGTTTTGTATTTTCTATCCTCTCGTTGTTTTCTTGGTTTTGTTTTAAACAAAAGGCATGTTCCTTCTGGCTCTTTATGAATGATCTCTTCTCATTCTATTTTTGCATGATCTTCAAAGAGCTGTCATCTCTACTTCATGTCACTTTCAGTTTTATATCAACACTTCCATTTTGATAACTTCAATATGCCCAAATCTTGTAGAGACAAATGTGGGAAAAGTAGCATGAAGGTTTCAGAAAAACTTTCCCTCTTAAGGTATTCTGTTTTAAATTTTCACGACAGTAAATAAGGAAGAATTTCTTCCCTATGAGAGTGGTGAGACACTGACCTAGATTGTCCAGAGAAGCTGTGGCTGCTCCATCCCTGAAGTATGGTAATAGATGTCCCTGCCCATGGCAGGAGGGGTGGAACTAGATCATCTTTAAGGTCGTTTCCAAACCAAACTGTTCTATGATTCTATGATTCTACTATTGCATTTACTACAGTTCCAAAACGTGCTGTGAGTTTTCAAGAATTCTCACAACATAGTGGGAACCAGCTGAAGGTTGGCAAACATATGCCAGGTGGGAAGAATATGAGCCATACAGGCAAACTTTGAGTGTACCCTTAGCAAGTTTGCAGACTACACTAAGCTGGGTGGAAGTGTTGGTGGAGGGTATGCTGGAGAAGAGTATGAAGAGTATGCTGGAGGGTAGGGAGGCTCTGCAAAGGGACCTAAACAGGCCGTACTGCTGGGTTGAGTCTAATGGGATGAAGTTTAACACAGTCAAATGCCAGGTCCTGCACTTGGGGCACAACAACCCTATGCAGAGCTACAGACTGGGAGAAGTCTGTCTGGAAAGCTGCCTGGAGGAGAGGGACCTGGGGGTGTTGGTCGACAGCTGACTGAACATGAGCCAGCAGTGTGCCCAGGTGACCAAGAAGGCCAATGGCATCCTGGCTTGGATCAGAAACGGTGTGACCAGCAGGTCCAGGGAGATTCTTCTCCCTCTGGACTCCGCACTGGTGAGGCCGCTCCTTGAATCCTCTGTTCAGTTGTGGGTCCCTCACCACAAGGAGGATGTTGAGGCTCTGGAGCGAGTCCAGAGAAGAGCCACGAAGCTGGTGAAGGGGCTGGAGAACAGGCCCTATGAGGAACGTCTGAGAGAGCTGGGGGTGTTTCTCCTGGAGAAGAGGAGGGTGAGGGGAGACCTCATTGCTCTCTACAACTCCCTGAAAGGAGGTTGTGGAGAGGAGGGAGCTGGGCTCTTCTCCCAAGTGCCAGGGAACAGGACAAGAGGGAATGGCCTCAAGCTCCATCAGGGGAGATTTAGGTTAGAGATTAGGAGGAAGTTTTTCATGGAAAGGGTCATTGGGATTTGGAACAGGCTGCCCAGGGAGGTGGTTGAGTCACCTTCCCTGGAGGTGTTTAAGGCACAGTAGATGAGGTGCTGAGGGACATGGTTTAGTGTTTGATAGGAATGGTTGGACTCTATGATCCGATGGGTCTCTTCCAACCTGGTGATTCTATGATTCTATGAAACTATTTGCACTATAGGATTTATTTGCACTAATTTAATTCACAGCATTGAGGGATGCCACGTAGCAAATAGGATCTAACACAGGCACCTTCTCTCAATGTAGATTAGAGCATGGAAGAACACGGACAAGTTGCAAGCACATTCTCCTTGTCACCTTGGACTATCCTGAGAGTGTTGGTGTTTTGGAGGCATGTGCACTTTAAAGAAAACTCTATTCAGAAATGGCCAGTACAGTAAATGGATGAAATATGAATACCATTGCAAAGCTCTAAATGTTTTAAGTGTCTGAGCCTAACAAAGTAATTTCCTGTAGAAACTAGGTCACTGGGGGGGTAATCAAGTCACTCTTGCAGGTGGTAAATCTGTAGAATTATCACCTCTACTGAGGTCTAGAGGACAATACAACATAGTCACTTCTGGTAATAAACCTGGAAAAGCAGTGAGGCCATAATGTACACTGAGAGACAGCCCTGGTTGGGAGACACTGCCGCAGTTATTTTGGGACAACGAGTGAAAAGTTGGTTAACTGGAACTATTGACTGTCTGTATAGCTGTAAACTACAACTTGTCATTTATGTGTTGTGTCTTTTTCCTTCATAGGTTTTAACTCTAATGTTTGGTTTGGTTTTGTTTTTTTTTTTTTAAATTTGGAAAGGCTGGCTCATCAGGAAAGGCTGGCGGGTAATTGTGACACTGTCCCTGAGCAAAAGGAAAGCTGTTTTAGGCAGTGAGTTTACACCCAGATACATCTCAAAAGGACTGTAGAAGTCAAATGCAAGTTGTTTCAAAGATACTCCTGGACTGAGTGTTCATTGGAAGCAAATTACTAAGATTTATCCCATAGGTTGATGCTCATGTTGATGCTCATCTCTCAGGTAAGATGGTTGGTTGCAGAAGGAAGGTAGGAGAACAGGCTGAGAGAGTTGGGGTTGTTCAACCAGGAGAAGAGAAGGCTCCAATGAGACCTTATAGTGACCTTCCAGTACCCAAAAGGGGTTACAAGAAAGCTGGACTATTCATAAAGGCTTGTGGTGATAGACCAAGGGGAAAGGGGTATAAACTGGAGAGGGGCAGATTTAGCCTTGATATAAGGAAGAATTTCTTCATAATGAGGGTGGAGAGACACTGGCCCAGGCTGTCCAGAGAAGCTGTGGCTGCCCCATCCCTGGAGGTGTTAAAGGACAGGTTGGATGGGCCTTGGACGTCCTGGTCCTCTCAGCCCAACCCTCTCAGCCTGTCCTCATACAAGAGATGCTCCAGCCCTCTGATCATCTTTGTAGCCTCCTCTGGACCCATTCCAACAGCTCCATCTCCTTCTTGTGTTGAGGATTCCAGAACTGGACACAATGCTACAGAAGAGGTCTCAGAAGAGAGGAACAGAGGGGCAGGTTCCCCTCCCTCACCCTGCTGCCCATGCTGCTTTTGATACAGCCCAGGACATGGTTGGCCTTCTGAGCTGCAAGAATGCGTTGCTCGCTCATGTGAATCTTCTCTTTGACCAGCAACCCCACGCCATTCTCTGCAGGGCATCTTTCTCTGCCTAGCCATAGCTTGGCCTCCCTTCACCCTGCTCTCTACAACTACCTGAGAGGAGGTTGCAGAGAGAAGGGAGCTGGTCTCTTCTCCCAAGGGACAGGGGACAGGACAAGAGGGAATGGCCTCAAGCTCTGCCAGGGGAGATTTAGGGTGGACATTAGGAAAAAAATTTTCACAGAAAGGGTCATTGGGCACTGGTAGAGGCTACCCAGGGAGGTGGTTGATTCACCTTCCCTGAAGGTATTTAAGGGATGGTTGGACGAGGTGCTGAGGGACATAGTTTAGTGTTTGATAGGAATGGTTGGACTTGATGATCCGGTGGGTCTTTTCCAACCTGATGGTTCTATGATTCTATGATTGAGAAGCTTGAATTATGACCTGATTTAACTAGCTTATAGCTAAATGACACAGTCATAGACCTCCACTAGAGACAGAAATAAACTAAAAGACTCAACAGTTTAGTACAGCAAGGAGTGAAAAGTATCCACATAAAATTGCTACAAGTCAAAGTGAAGTCTGTATCCCACCGTCACACCCACAATGATGTTCGTAAAATGAGACCATGAGGGAAACCAAACACAGCTGGCAAATGCTGCTCGGTCCTTGAACTGGAACTCGAATGCTCCAGAGAAAAGTACTGACTGAGCTTAAGAACTGATGAAAGGGTCATTAATGTTCAGAGGTAGTCTTGAAACTCCCACTAGAATCGGAATAATCTCCTCAGCTTTCAAGATGTTCCAGTAATCTGCCCTGATCATTTTGTCTTCAGCTAATAAACATCTAATTGTCTGCTAACAAGCCCATGGGGCATAAAATTGCTGGCTTAATTTTAGAAGAAACGATGCATACTGACATTTACTAAGTAGACAAATTATTGCTATTTTTCTGCTTTAATACATACATTATTTATTGAGCACAGAATAAGAGAAAAATATAGCTTGGAAGGGAACTCCAGATGTCATATAGTTCAAACTCTCCCTCAAAGCAGAGTTTGATTAAAATTGGATCTATCAGTTCTAGGCTTGTCTACCTGAGTTCTGAACACGTGAGGTTGGAAATTTCGCAATGTTTTTAGGGGACTTATTTCAGTGTTTGACTATTATATTATATTATATTATATTATATTATATTATATTATATTATATATGTGTAGATGAGGTGCTGAGGGACATGGTTTAGTGTTTGATAGGAATGGTTGGACTCGATGATCCGATGGGTCTCTTCTATCCTGGTTGTTCTATGATTCTATGATTCTTTTACTGAACTCCTGCAGTAGGTCTTTAGCCGTTTCAGGTAATAATGAGAAAGGAAACTGGAAAAAAAGAAACCAAGCGGGGAACTAAAGTATTAATTAAAAGAAGTATTTAAATAATATGTTTTCTTACTGTTAATTTTTGAATGACAGGAAGACAAAAAAATCTCTAAGAACCCATGGAGGTGTTCAAGGCCAGGTTGGATGGGACCTTGGGCAGCCTATCCAGTGGGAGGTGTCCCTGCCCATGGCAGGAGGGTTGGAATTAGATGATCTTTAACGTCCCTTCCAACCCAAACCCTTCTATGATCCTCTGAACAATAAACAAGGATACCCCTAAAATTAAATGCTCTGAATCAGTTCCAACAGGCATTTTATTTCACTGCAATAAACATTTTCCGTCTTTTCTACATCAGAAATATATCATAATACAAGCATATTTGATTATATACAGGCATATATGTGGATTTCGTGTTCAGAATAGTGCCTAATCCACAAGTAACTCCTGAAAACCACAACTCTTTCTAATGCTAACTACAACAAGGACTCGCTTAAACTTGTATGCCTAAGTGTGATGCCAACACATACACCTATTGCATATATAAAAACATAGGATGGTTTACGTTGTATAGGACCTTAAGGATCATCCAGTCCTAACCCTCTGACCAAGGCCCCATCCAACCTGGCCTTCAACACCTCCAGGGATGGGGCAACCTGGGCCAGTGTCTCACCACCCTCATCGTGAATAAATTCCTCCTTATGTCTAGTCTAAATCTGCTCCTCTCCAGTTTATAATCACTGCCCCTCATCCTATCACTACAAGCCTTTGTGAACAGCCCCTCTCCAGCTTTCTTGTACCCTCTTCAGGTACTGGAAGATCACTATAAGGTCTCCTTGGAGCCCTCTCCTCTCCAGGCTGAACAACCCCAGCTCTCTCAGCCCCTCCTTGTATAAGAAATCTGGCAAATATCGATGCAGTAGAAAACAAGGTGATAATGACCGTGGGAAGTACAAGAAAGGATCAGCTACATTCTAGATTTTTCTGAAGGTCTGTAGTAAGAAGATCCTTTCAATCTATCCTTAAAGGCTGCCTCTCTGTGTTCACTGGAGCTGCTACGTGCTGCATCTAATCAAGCAGTGAGTCAGTGGCATGAGGTTAGTGGAAATCACCATTTGGATATTATTACTAAAATCATTTAGATTCTTTGTTGGGGCATGAGTCATCATAGCCACAGATTGTGGCATCTCACAAATTTCTTTTTTCTTATTCTTCAAGACCATCAGTTAAATTTGTGATAGCATTATGATTTTTTTTTTCGTTAGAGGGCCATACTACCTGAAAGGAGGTTGTAGAGAGGAGGGTAATGGCCTCTTCTCCCAAGTGACAGGGGACAGGACAAGAGGGAATGGCCTCAAGCTCCACCAGGGCAGATTTAGGCTAGAGATTAGGAGGAAGTTTCTCACGGAAAGGGTCATTGGACATTGGAATAGGCTGCCCAGGGAGGTGGTTGATTCACCTTCCCTGGAGGTGTTTAAGGCACAGGTAGATGAGGTGCTGAGGGACATGGGTTAGTGTTTGATAGGAATGGTTGGACTCGATGATCCGATGGGTCTCTTCCAACCTGGTTGTTCTATGATTCTATGATTCTACTAAACTAGGAGGTCTCTAAAGCAAAAGCAAAATGGAAAAAAAATATATTGTAACTTCACTATATAAATTAGTAAACTAGTTTCAGAAGTGCATCTACCTCCTAGAACAAAAACATGATCTTCACCACCAATATGACATCAGCAATGTTGGGAACACATGCTTCCAAACAATAGAAAAGGGAAAAGAAAACAATCCTTTCCATCCCTACTTGATCTCATAGGAAGATTAAAAATCAACACTTTGTCACCGAGAGTATGCAGGGCTGGTAAGAAGTCTGCCAAAAAACTACTCAGTCAACAGTAGAAGAACACTTCTCTCTCACAGTGACATTTACAGAAAATCCGTGAATTCAGAGGAAAACAGTTATATGAAAATGGTTTTGCACACCAGCCCAAAATCACTTGTTCCATGGAGGACTGGAAGTAGAGCTGTAACTAACAGACCTCTTAACTGCTAAGTGTTCAATTTAAAATCATCTTCACGCTCAAGGGAAAGCATTAATAATCTGTTCTAATAACAAAATCTGCTGTGTGGCCCATATTAATTGGCCTATCAAATTAATTGGATTAAATCCACCCAGAGCATGCAGAGCTCACTTATTCTCTACAGAAATTTCTTGCTAAGAGAGAAATTGCTCAGCGAATTCTGATTTTTTAAATTCTGATTTTCTGATTTGAATAAAATAAAGTAGATTAGGTAAATAAAATAGGATGCATATATTGTGGTCCCTGTATAAAAGACAGTAAATACAGCTCTTCCTCCCTGCTGTCAGTTGTGATGTGTTAGAGAAAAGGCAGTGAATGCAAAATATGGGTAGTCAAAAGAAATGAAATAAAAGTAAATCAAGCCTGAAAGATACAAAGTTCTTTCCCAAAGAAAAAAAGGAAAATTTAATAGTTTAGAGAAAGAAGTGAAAATGACAATACCAAAAGTGCTATCGAATGTACGAAATGAATGAACTGAGCATAGACAAGAGATTAGTCTCTCCATAAGCTTTTTTCAGTTACAGAAATTTCATGGATTTTTCTTTTTTCTAACACCAAGAGATAATGCCACTGGTACTCAACTGCTCACCCACAAACAAAAGCATGTTGCTTGCGGTAAAAAGAGATTACATGCTGCACCTGGAAGAATATATTGCTCAAGGGTTGTAGTCATAGAATCATAGAATCATCAGGTTGGAAGAGACCCATCGGATCATTAAGTCCAACCATTCCTATCAAACACTAAACCATGTCCCTCAGCACCTCGTCTACTCATGCCTTAAACACCTCCAGGGAAGGTGAATCAACCACCTCCCTGGGCAGCCTATTCCAATGCCCAATGACCCTCTGTGTGAAAAACTTCCTCCTAATCTCTAGCCTAAATCTCCCCTTGTGGAGCTTGAGGCCATTCCCTC
Source organism: Coccyzus lansbergi (assembly GCA_033558105.1). Taxonomy (NCBI): domain Eukaryota; kingdom Metazoa; phylum Chordata; class Aves; order Cuculiformes; family Coccyzidae; genus Coccyzus; species Coccyzus lansbergi. Next base: position 1,880,852 of record JAUMJK010000508.1, read on the forward strand.
TTGTCCTGTCCCCTGTCCCTTGGGAGAAGAGCCCAGCTCCCTCCTCTCTACAACCTCCTCTCAGGGACTTGGAGAGAGTAATGAGGTCTCCTCTCAGCCTCCTGTTCTCTAGGCTAAACACCCCCAGCTCTCTCAGCCGTTCCTCAGAAGGCCTGTTCTCCAGCTTCTTTACCAGCTTCGTTGCTCTTCTCTGGACTTGCTCTTCTTGTGGTGAGTGGCCCACAACTGAACACAGTATTCAAGGAGCGGCCTCACCAGTGCTGAGTCCAGAGGGAGAATAACCTCCCTGGACCTGCAAGGAAGACCACTTCAAGAGAACAGGAAAGAACAAAAATCAAGCACATTGTAGGACTTAAATAGGCAAAAGAGTCGGGGGTGCTGTTCTTAGGCAAGAAGTGGGCTCCCTGCTCTGGGGCAGGTATCCTCTGTCCACTACAGCAATCTGGTCTCTCCCATCATCCCTGAGAGGTCTGACACTGCCTTCCCCCATGTGGCATGGAAAGGGGCCAGTTTGGGGCGTTTGCCCCACCTAAGGGACAGAAATGTCTGTGGCTTTCCCTTTCCCTTTTCCCTTTTCCCTTTCCCTTTCCCTTTCCCTTTCCCTTTCCTCTCTTGTTTCCATCAGTTGGAAACTGCTTCCTGGAGAGCACTCTGCAATCCATCAGCTGAACCTTTCCATGATTCCCCATCCTCCAGGTTGCCCTCTGTGATCACATGGGACTTGGACTCACTAATAAATGATATTTATGGGACTCCTGTGTTGATTAAATCGTTTGTTTACTGGAGGAGAATCATCCTAGCCCTGGTTTGGCTGAAGGATTAGCGTTTAATGTCAGTGGTGTAAGCTCACTTGTGAAGACTGAATCATTGCTCTTAGTATAGGAATCGACATTTTAATGGGATCATGGCAATCTCCACTTTAATAATTACTCCTTCACTTCAAATGGTAATGGTTATATATAATTTGTTTTAGGTGAAAAAGAAAAATCTTTAAGGAAATGCGATGATGCAAAAATCAATCTCAAGTCCAATTTCCCTCTGAGCTACATCAGTACAATCAGTTGAAATTGTTTCATCAGGGAACTGCTTTCAATAAACAGTATCAACAAAGAAAGTTTACTGATATTTTAAATGTCCCTAAAATATTGTCAGGAACACAAATATACGCAAGCATTTTTGTTGACTCTTATATCTACCTGGAACCCACACAGCAACATCGAGTATAGTATCATAGAATCACAAGGTTGGAAGAGACCCTCTGGATCATCGAGTCCAGCCATTCCTATCAAACACTAAACCATGTCCCTCAGCACCTCATCCACCCGTGCCTTAAACACCTCCACGGAAGTTGAATCAACCCCCTCCCTGGGCAGTCTGTTCCAATGCCCAATGACCCTTTCTGTGAAAAACTTCCTCCTAATCTCTAGACTAAATCGCCCCTGGCGGAGCTTGAGGCCATTCTCTCTGGGGGAATGCTGGTCACACCATTTCTAATACAAGCCAGGATGCCAGGATTCTTGGCCACCTCTGCACACTGCTGGCTCATGTTCAGTCACTGTTGACCAACACCCCCAGGTCTCTCTCCTCCAGGCAGCTTTCTAGACAGACTTCTAGTCTGTAGCTGCATAGGGTTGTTGTGCCCCAAGTGCAGGACCTGGCATTTGGCAGCGTTAAACCTCATGCCGTTGGACTCAGCCCAGCAGTCCAGCCTGTTCAGATCCCTTTGCAGAGCCTCCCTACCCTCCAGCAGATCGACACTTCCACACAGCTTTGAGTCATCTGCAAACTTGCTAAGGGTACCCTCAATGCCCTCATCCAGGTCATTGATGAAGACATTGAACAGGGCTGGACCCAGCACTGAGCCCTGGGGAACCCCACTTGGAACTGACCTCTAGCTGGATTTAATACCATTTCCCACCACTCTCTGGGCCCTCCATCCAACCAGTTTTCCCCCCAGGAGAGTGTGCACCTGTCAGGCCAGAGGTGACAGTTTCGGTAGCAGAATGCTGTGAGAAACTGTGTCAAAGGCTTTGCTGAAGTCCAGGAAGACCACATGCTAGCACCAAAGTGCTAGCTGGAAAATTATAAAACATCATGAAAATAAAAGATTTTGGATAAGGTACTCCATAAAAACCTTGTTTTGTTTTTTTTTTTTTTTTTTTTTTTTTAATGCCCAGTGAGGAACACAACCTGAGACAGATCTTCTGCATATTTGCTAAAGCTAAGCATAAACTTTCCTAAGGGTAAACCAGAACCACCAACCAGTCATCTGCCAGCCTTGCCTCTCTTCATAGAGGTCTGAGCATGGTTTATCCTGGAGAAAAGGAGGTTGAGAGGACACCTCATTGCTCTCTACAACTACCTGAAAGGAGGTTGTAGAGAGGAGGGAGCTGGGCTCTTCTCCCAAGTGACAGGAGACAGGACAAGAGGGAATGGCCTCAAGCTCCACCAGGGGAGATTTAGGCTGGACATCAGGAGGAAGTTTTCACAGAAAGGGTCATTGGGCATTGGAATAGGCTGCCCAAGGAGGTGGTTGATTCACCTTCCCTGGAGAGGTTTAAGGCACGGGTGTACGAGGTGTTGAGGGACATGGTTTAGTGTTTAATAGGAATGGTTGGACTCGATGATCCGGTGGGTCTTTTCGATCCTTGTTGTTTTATGATTCTATGACATCAGCTGTATATCATGCTCTTTATAATACAAACATAGTGATGTTCTATGAGGTTTTCTACTGCTATGTGTCATTTTGGTCAAAACATATATAATTTATATGTAAATTTATATAATTTACTGACACAGAGCGTGGTAGTGTCTGATATGGATTTGTACCACAGTGGTCTTATTAATTATCAAAGAAACAAAGCATATTTTTAATCATAATTTTCTCTCAAACTTCTTTTTATCGCTTACCTAGTCTCTGTAGTATTCCACCAACTTACTGTAGTGAGCACATGCTGAAGTCTTACATTTGGCAAATACTAGGACTTGGGAAGAAGAGCACAGCTGGAGTGGATATAATGAAACAGCATTCTTCCGTAGCAGAGTGATCTTGATGCTGATGAGTTAAAAAAAAATAAAAAAACAATAACCACACAACAATACAGCATATATTTGTACCAGTTTAATGAGTCTCTATTCAGAAATCCAGCTGTGAAAATGTCATTAATCTACACATATAGTCTTCCAGTCCTAGAAAGTAAATTCCCCATGTTAAATACTGATTTGCACACGTTACAGATTGTATCTTGTCACTTAATCATTTCCTGCAGACGAATCACAAGTATGTAAGAACACTTTGGAGTACGGATAACTTGCATGGAAACCACAGTAGCTACTAACAAACAGCACTTCATCAGCAGGGGGTTGAGAAACCACATAATTCTAGTTCCTAAAGTTCTTAGTGTATCATGATAATTATTTTTAATTTAAAACTCTTAATTATTCTGTTGAGTTTTATTTATTTATTTTTTATTTATTGATTTTATTGGAGTTTTTTTTCATAGAATCATAGAATCACCAGGTTGGAAGAGACCCATCGGATCATCTAGTCCAACCATTCCTATCAAACACTAAACCATGTCCCTCAGGACCTCATCTACCTGTACCTTAAACACCTCCAGAGAAGGTGAATCAACCACCTCCCTGGGCAGACTATTCCAATGCCCAATGACCCTCTGTGTGAAAAACTTCCTCCCAATCTCTAGCCTAAATCTCCCCTGGCGGAGCTTGAGACCATTCCTACTCCCTGTCACTTGGGAGAAGAGCCCAGCTCCCTCCTCTCTATAACCTCCTTCCAGGTAGTTGGAGAGAGCAATGAGGTCTCCCCTCAGCCTCCTCATCTCCAGGCTAAACACCCCCAGCTCTCTCAGCCGTTCCTCATAAGACCTGTTTGTTCTCCAGTCCCTTCACCAGCCTGGTTGCTCTTCTCTGGACTCGCTCCAGAGCCTCAACATTCTTCTTGTAGCTTCCAGTAACAGAAAACCTTGAAGTTAAAACTGAATTACTTCTGTAGATGGTGCCAGAGATGTTTTGATGGCTTTGCTTGCTTAGATTTATCTGTGGCTTTATGTATGTGCAAAGTTTGACTTGATGTCATACATTATGGTTATAAATCTCTCTTTGGATTCTCTTTTTTTTTCTAGCAGAAGATAAAAACAAATGTTATCCAATCTGGAAAGCAATGGGTAATCATTTATGTCTTCTACACTGTGATTCATATAGTGTCTTCATGGAAAGAACTTTCTAAATCCTTAAGCAAGAGCATGCAGTCTTTTAAAGGAACTTCTAACATTCTGGGCCATCAAAATATTGGGTTTGTGTCAAAGTCAGAGACTTCATTATGTATATGCTGATTTCATTTGTTCCATAGGTTTATGTTGTTGTAGTTAGAGGAAAAAAATGCTTTTACTTTGTACCCACGTAGTAAGAGCCTGAATCATAGAATCATAGAATCACAGAATCACCAGGTTGGAAGAGACCCATCGGATCATCGAGTCCAACCATTCCTATCAAACACTAAACCATGTCATTCAGCACCTCGTCTACCCGTGCCTTAAAGGGGTAGGTCTGGGGATGATGCCTTAAGGGAAAGAACGGATACAGCTTGTAAATTATAGTATTATTTATTTATATATTTGCTGCTTGGAGCTTCAGATATTGAGCTATAACATGGATGAAGAACAAGTTAGTGCCTTCACACTAACAACGGTCAGTAGGAGCCTGACGAAGGTGAAGGGGGTCACAGAATTCTGCAGAGGAAAGGAAACCAGTGTCTCGTGCATTAAAAATTCTCCATCCCATGGAGCTGTCTCATCAGATAAGACAAATCTTAAGAGGGTAACATAAGACACAATAAGATCACATAAGACACAATAAGATCACATAAGACAAATCTTAACTCTCAAGAGGACGATGGCCTCTTCTCTCAAGTGACAGGGGACAGGACAAGAGGGAATGGCCTCAAGCTCCGCCAGGGGAGATTTAGGCTGGACATTAGGAAAAAAAATTTCACAGAAAGGGTCATTGGGCATTGGAACAGGCTGCCCAGGGAGGTGGTTGATTCACCTTCCCTGGAGGTGTTTAAGGGACTGGTAGACAAGGTCCTGAAGGACATAGTTTAGTGTTTGATAGGAATGGTTGGACTCAATGATCCGATCGGTCTCTTCCAACCTGGTGATTCTATGATTCTATGAATCTAAATCTACACCAAAGTTAGGAACCTGAGCTCCATACACAACAACCTTTAAGCATTATGTGCTTATGCATGGAGGACTAAGATGTGCTTTTCGCGATCCAGAGATTTTATTTGCTAAACAATTGCACAGGTTCCAGCAGAACTGCAGGTTGTACGTCCTTTTTCACTCAGATCCCTGTGGAATAAACTGTTACTTCATGCCTCATGGATAAAGAGATGTTGATATCCCTTCATTGACTTACACAGACAACTCCCACTTTAGGCACCTTTGTTATTTTGTGGGATCCTTTCTCAAATTTCCTATGGATAAAAAGGAATTATAGTAATTTCTCACTTCATAGAGTCATTGTGAGGCTAATATATTAGCTATTAAGACAAAAAATAATTGTATTAAAGTCAGTTCATATAATACTCCTAGATAAAGAAGAATCAAGTTAGGAAACATATAATAGATCTTGAAAAGTGAAGTAAGCAAAGAAAGGAAAGAATGAGGGAGGGAAAAAAAAAGAAAAGGAACCCTTTTAATCAAAGGAGGGATGGGAGGTGAAATTGAAGAATAATTCAGTAGACGAAGGAAGCATAAAGCATAAAGTTTGACTTTCTGTCCAGGGGAAAGCAGGCTTGTAATTTGAGTTTTCTGGTTTTCCTTTTGAGGTAGTTAAAGTGAAATGTTTAGATTAAGGCTTCCTCTGCACATTTGAATTGAAACATACTCCTTGCCCCAAAGCTTGTCAACAGTGCAAAGCTAGATACTGAGAAGCTTTTTTGTCAGGGAATACCTTCCCTCTCTGAATACAGGAGTCAGGGCTGAGATAGTGCTTACTGTGGATGATCATTATGTATTTATTCTAAAGTTTCATCATTCAACTGGATATCTATTTGACTGGGTTTTCTTTTGGGGACAGTCAAGAAACACATAAGCCTCTGCAATTTTATGCATTCATTGCCTGTAATAGAATGATGAGATGGGGATAAATAATACATAACCACAGCAATGGTAAACACAGACTAGCAAATTGACTGTTTCGCAATGGAGTTTTGTCACCCAGAGCTTGTAAGTACACTAACAGTTTGTTCTAAGACGCATCAATGGCATAAGTTATAAATGAAATGAAAGAATTAAAGCAACAGTAGAATCATGGAGTCATAGAACAACCAGGTTGGAAGAGACCCACCGCATCATCGAGTCCAATCATTCCTACCAAAACCATGTCCCTCAGCACCTTGTCCACCCATGTCTTAAACACTTCCAGGGAAGGTGAATCAATCCCCTCCCTGGGCAGCCTGTTCCAATGCCCAGTGACCCTTTCTGTGAAAAATTTTTTCCTAGTGTCCAGCCTAAATGTCCCCTGGTGGAGCTCTTGTCCTGTCCCCTGTCACTTGGGAGAAGAGGCCATTACCCTCCAGTAGTTAAACAAGACTAAAGAAAGAGTAACCTATATATTGCCAATGTGCCACTGACATCAAAGTCTCTATCCAATTGTTTCAAAATAAGCATGTTGGAGTTTTCAGAGAAGAACCAGAAGCTGATTATGAAGTGTTTTGTCAATTCCATGCTGCAGTTTAGAAATGGAAACAGAGCTCTAAGACTCTAGATCAGATTCATCACTTTGACCCAAATAATAATTCCGGAACCAGGTAATTTGGAACCAAGAGTTTTGGAACCAGTTACTTCTGGAACCAGTTAATTCTGGAACCAAGAGGGAATGACCTGAAGATCCACCAGGGAGGTTTAGGCTGAACATTAGGAAAAAAAATTTTCACAGAAAGGTTCATTGTGCTCTGGCAGAGGCTGCCCAGGGAGGTGGTTGAGTCACCTTCCCTGGAGGTGTTTAAGGGACGGGTGGATAAGGTGCTGAGGGACATGGGTTAGTGTTTGATAGGAATGGTTGGACTCGATGATCCAATGGGTCTCTTCCAACCTGGTTGTTCTATGATTCTATGATTCTAATTTAGACTCACAGGTAAAACTTACATTGCAGGACTTCAGCAGAGAACAGCTACACCTGGACTTCAATCCTCCAGCAAAAATCTATCACCTCAGCCTCCTGTTACTCCCTTGTCTGACTCAGCAGAGACATGGAGAAGACTAGATTATTTTAACCTACTGTTTGTGCCACGTGTAATGGTTAGGGTTACAGGCAGCCTGTGTGACCCCAAAGATCACGGAATCACTGAACCATTTAGGCTGGAGGAAACTCAGACTATCATCCAGGTTGATCTCCTTAGATCAAGAACAATATTAAAATAGTTTTGCTCAGGATTTTTTCCAGCTAGGTATTGAAAATCTCCTAGAATGGAGACTACATAACATGTCTAAGCAACCTGTTCCAATGCAAATGATGGTCCTCAGTGGAGCTAGGTAAAAATTAGAATAATTTAAAGAGGATTTTATGACCTGCGTCTGTTAAACAGTAGCTCTACATCACCTTTCTTCCCACTTCCTATTCAAAATATAAAGGTGTGGAGGGATGGCTGCTCTCACAAGGCCATGGTTTGTAATCGAAGACTCCCCTGTCTAGTGACCTTGTAGCTCTCCACGAGTAACATCATGAAAAACAAGGTGCCCTTGAAGCACTGTACAGGCTGCAATACAAGAGATACCAACCCTGAGAACCGAGAGTCGTTTCCCCTGGGAAAAGCTCTGGGGGTTGTAAAATTTTCCACAACTGTGTGAACAGCAACCTTTGAGCAAGTAGCCAATTAGAAGCCTGATGTTAAGCAAACACCTTTCCTTTGTTCTGAAAACTATATAATCTGACCGAACTTGCTAATAGAAAACTGGCTGGATGGCCGGGCCCAGAGAGTGGTGGGAAATAGTGTTAAGTCCAGCTGGAGGCCAGTGATAAGTGGTGTTCCCCAGGGCTCAGTGCTGGGTCCAGTCCTGTTCAATGTCTTTATCATTGACCTGGATGAGGGCATTGAGGGTACCCTTAGCAAGTTTGCAGATGACACAAAGCTGTGTGCAAGTGTCGATCTGCTGGAGGGCAGGGAGGCTCTGCAAAGGGACCTAAACAGGCTGGATCCATGGGCAGAGTCTAATGGCATGAGGTTTAACATGGCCAAATGCCAGGTCCTGCACTTGAGGCACAACAACCCTATGCAGAGCCACAGACTGGGAGAAGTCTGTCTAGAAAACTGCCAGGAGGAGAGGGACCTGGGGATGTTGGTTGACAGCCTACTGAACATGAGCCAGCAGTGTGCCCAGGTGGCCAAGAAGGCCAATGGCATCTTGGCTTGTATCAGAAATGATGTGACCAGCAGGTCCAGGGAGGTGATTCTCCCTCTGTACTCAGCACTGGTGAGGCTGCTCCGTGAATCCTGTGTTCAGTTCTGGGCCCCTCAGCACAAGAAGGATGTTGAGGCTCTGGAGCAAGTCCAGAGAAGAGCGACGAGACTGGTGAAGGGGCTGGAGAACAGGCCTTATGAGGAACTTCTGAGAGAGCTGGGGGTGTTTAGCCTAGAGAAGAGGAGGCTGAGAGGAGACCTCATTGCTCTCTCCAGCTATCTGAAAGGAGGTTGTAGAGAGGAGGGAACTGGCCTCTTCTCCCAAGTGACAGAGGACAGGACAAGAGGGAATGGTCTCAAGCTCTTCCAGGGGAGATTTAGGCTAGAGATTAGGAGGAAGTTTTTCACAGAAAGGGTCATTGGGCATTGGAATAGGCTGCCCAGGCAGGTGGTTGATTCACCTTCCCTGGAGGGGTTTAAGGCACGGGTGGATGAGGTATTGAGGGACTTGGTTCAGTGTTAGATAGGAATGGTTGGACTTGATGATCTGATGGGTCTCTTCCAACCTGGTTGTTCTATGATTCTATGATTTCTGCATGTTGATGCTCACTGCCTTTAGATGTGACTGTAAGCAGACAGCCTTTAGGAGTATTTAACTGCAACCATCAACTGGAGCTGCACTTTCTGTTAGTCCCAAGATTATGGCACAGCTGCTGCTGTGTACTCTGGTAAATGTTACTGGCTTGGTTTATTATGCCATGGCACATGTTTAGTTATTCTGTCGTATTACTACACCTCAGAAGGTCACAGATTGATACATGACTCCCCGTGGTCTTCTTCTACCACTACACTTGAAGGAGTTGTTCCCTGTCTAAGGGTGAAGGTGTTGGATACTTCTTGTTCCGACCAGCTTCAGTGTGTTTAGAACAGTTGTAGAAAATGTGCCTGAGTGTTCCTTGACTTTGGAAGAAATATTAGCCTTTATAATCATAGAATCATAGAACAACCAGGTTGGAAGAGACCCATCGGATCATCGAGTCCAATCATTCCTATCAAACACTAAACCATGTCCCTCAGCACCTCGTCTACCCGTGCCTTAAACACCTCCAGGGAAGGTGACTCAACCACCTCCCTGGGCAGCCTGTTCCAATGCCCAATGACCCTCTGTGTGAAAAACTTCCTCCTAATCTCTAGCCTAAACCTAATAATACAAGAAAAGTCAGCTCTGTTGCCATTAAATCACACTTCTTTTTTCACTTTAAATATTTATTTCTATTCTGCTAGTGGTAAATAGTACTGTATGGGTGTTTTTAAAGCATGTGTGTAAAAACTTCACAGAAGAATGGTGCCTGATCAGTGCTTTTTGTGTGTGATCCCAATGATGTCACGAGGGTTGCACATCCTTAAATCACAGAATCATAGAATGGCCAGGTTGGAAGAGACCCATGGGATCATAGGTTCCAACCATTCCCACCAGTCTCTAAACCATGTCTCTCAGCACCTCATCCAACCACACCTTAAACACCTCCAGGGAAGGTGAATCAACCACCTCCCTGGGCAGCCTATTCCATTGCCTAACAACCCTTTCAGTGAAGAATTTTTTCCTTATGTTGATCCTGGACCTCCCCTGGCGGAGCTTGAGACCATTCCCTCTTGTCCTGTCCCCTGTCACTTGGGAGAGGAGCCCAGCTCCCTCCTCTCCACAACCTCCCTTCAGGTAGTTGTAGAGAGCTAGTTGTAACATGTCTCACAGGTGACGCACATAATGCGGTAAAGCTAATTATTTTTGCATAAATTTCTATTCAGCGTTAAAACCTCTGGCACAATGGCATGACTGCGTCTTACCTATTAAAAGATACTGGCTAGAATGAAATGTCACTGTCTTATTTTATCCTCAGAAGAATATAAGTGATAATCAGTCTAGTAGGTTAGCTTTATTTATGACAGAAAATAGAATTTGCACTTAGTATATAAACAACAGCAGTAGGCTGCTACTCTATGTCTTCGCTTTCCCATTTGGACTGCTGTAACGAAATGAGCCATTACCGTGATAATGGCTTGCAGAAAACAAGGAAATGTCTATTTATTACTTGTATTGTATAATGTACACTTTATATTCTGGGTGGCTGTAAGACTTGTGAAGAGTACTGTTCACACAGTTCCCTAAATAATTCTCTGTTGTGATGAGCTGACAGGCTCAGAAAAGTGCATTACTTGAAAGAGTAAACATCAAGAAGCCTCCAGAGGTTCTTTCACTTCATTCATTTTGCATTATCCCATTTAGCAATTGTAGTTACATCTCTGCAGCCCTAATAACTGTTCAAGTGTAGTAATGTTATAGTTCTAAAAGACACAAACCTACTGGGCCAAACATAATCATGTTCAAGTTCCAGTGATGGACACGCAGACTAAAATATACGCAATAGCAAGGGGATATGTGGCAGCCAAAGAGCCAAAGCAGAGCAAAACTGACTCACTTCCTGAAATAAAGCAGCTAAGACTTGGGTTTTTGAAAACTGCATTCTGTACTCTCTTATAAATAACTGCAATTCATATTAACATACCCCAAACCGGGAGCTCTTCTGGCACTGCTTGAGAAAGTTTTCTCTGAAAACAATGTGCCCATAAAATTCAAGCTTGCTAATTGTCCAAGGAGAGTCTGCAAGTGTCATTTCTTCATTTCCTGCCAGAAACAGAAGATCTATGCTGCATTATTTGGCACCGGCACTGAGCCAGAAGCTGTGGAGAGGTTTGTTAAGGACGAGGGGCCTCTGTGGCTCACAAGAACTGGAACTATCGTGGTTTCATCACTGTGACTCTTGAGTCCACACCAAATATTGCCAGTGCGCTACAGCAGAATCAGACCTACTGCAGTAAAACAGTCTTGTGAAGCTAAGATTGAACACTGGACATGTTAGGAGGAAGTTAGATATAAGTTATAAGGCGTATAGAGAACTTGTTTTTATTTCTGCCTCTTCATTCCTTTCGCTAAATAAGCTCTCCTTTATTAAAATAAATGTTAGCATTTCAAAAGTATAGAGAGGTGGGATCTTTCCTTTTCTTGATTGTGTTTAAGCACACGCAACAGTCCAGAGAGTAAGGAATCACAGAATCATAGAATAAACAGGTTGGAAGAGACCCACCGAATCATAGAATCATTGGAAGAGACCCGTCGGATCATCAAGTCCAATCATTCCTATCAAACACTAAACCATGTCCCTCAGCACCTCATCCACTTGTGCCTTAAACACCTCCAGGGAAGGTGAATCAACCACCTCCCTGGGCAGCCTGTTCCAGTGCCCAAGAGAAAGAGTAGTCAGAGGAATATGAAAAAGGAAATCAGTAAGCCTTGTGGAAAAACCCTGCTAGAAAAGCTTCCTACAGTGGAGAAAACATATAATGCCATCAGAGGCAAGGCAGAAAATAAGAATCGCTGAGTCTCTGGTGCTGCTCCGAAAATATTCAGTTCATCTATTGAGACCAGGAGTCTTTTAACTCTTTAGTGTTTGATAGGAATGGTTGGACTCGATGATCCGATGGGTCTCTTCCAACCTGGTGTTTCTATGATTCTATGATTTGCAGAAAATATGACAGTGAGTATTTAAGCACAGTTCAAAGGAGCTAAGCTTGCTGCAGTCACTCTTCTTCTCATGTTTTAGAGCCTGCAAGGTAGATCCTGAAGTTCTATCAGGCTGCAAGATTCAAAGGATCTGGTCGCTCCTACCCTATTAATTGGCACAAGAGTCATGCATAGTCCCTCTCATGAGCTGTATCATTATTGCAGTTCTTGGCTGAAGCACCATGGGATGAAACTTCTTCCAATTGTACCATGTATTTCTCATATGAGAAAGAACAGATCATGTCTAAAATTAATAGAGTGAAACTACAGAAGTCATGACAGTAATTTTAATGGATTGAAAGTATTATACTACTTTAAGTTAAATTTGCACGACAGGGTTTAGTGGGATCAGGTATTCCTTGATATACCAGAAGGACCTTATAATTGAAAAACCATTTTTCTCCTTCTGAATATTTTCTGATAACCTTAAGGAAAACCGTGTATAAAGAAGTAAGTTCTATTGGGAACCAAAACAATTCAAAAGGTAGATTCAGGAAACCTGCATTCAGAATAAAAGCTAAAATTCTTCTCTGGATCATAGAATCATAGAATCATAGAATAACCAGGTTGGAAGAGACCCACTGGATCATTAGGTCCAATCATTCACTTCATTGCCAACTCCTGCTTGGAAGCCCAATCTGCCTTCAACCACAGTGGTCCTACAAGCATTATTTTGTCAGGTAACTCCTCAAAAAGTGTCAGTCTACAGGCTCTAGATAGGAAAAGAGAATGAGAGATGCTCCATTATAAATGAACTTCCAGCATTTCAAGATTGGGTTAGTGATTTTAGCTGGGGGAGCATTTACTTTAAGTGCCAGACCTGCACGTGTAGCTGTTACACCTATTCTGTATAGAAACTTATTGCACACTACTCAGGCTGACCCCTTAGTCGTGCTATCACTCTATCCTTGTGATAAGAGCAAACTTTCATAGAATCATAGAATCACAGAATCACCAGGTTGGAAGAGACCCACTGGATCATCGAGTCCAACCATTCCCACCAATCTCTAAACCATGCCCCTCAGTACCATTCATACTGTCCATACAGTCCATACATTCCATTTTGATAGGAATGGTAGGACTCGATGATCCAGTGGATCTCCTCCAACCTGGTTGTTCTATGATTCTATGATCCAGTTATCCTGTTTTCTGGTTAATCAGTGAGCACAAAATTGAAGTGTCGTAGCATGAAGAAGAATGATTTGCAATATTAGATAAAAGGTAGGACACATGTATGTACTTTCTTGCAGCGAAATGATCAAAGCCCAGAAATGTCAGCTTTTTTAGAAATAGTAATGTATACATGTATGCAGATAAACTTAAGCTTTTTGACAAAGTCTTAAGCATGCTGCTTCAGTATGAATAATAAAAGCAAGCCAAATGCATATTTAGAAGCTATGGAGGTGGTATCTTGGAAAAAATATATTTAAATGAAAGAGAAATAGACTGATTTTTTGAGTTCAACCTGTTAAACTTACTCACTTATATAATATTTGCCATTTCTGTTTATACGGAACTAGCTAACTGCAATTTTTATTTCATTTTAACTGATGTCTGTACTCTGAGAACATGCAATGTTTTATTAGCAACGTTTTATTAGCAACTACGTAATTATCTAATTTCATAGAATCATAGAATCATAGAACAACCTGGTTGGAAGAGACCCATCAGATCATCAAGTCCAACCAATCCTATCAAACACTAAACCATATCCCTCAGCACCTCATCCACCCGTGCCTTAAACACCTCCAGGGAAGGTGAATCAAACACCTGCCTGGGCAGCCTATTCCAATGCCCAATGACCCTTTCCATGAAAAACTTCCTCCTGATGTCCAGTCTAAATCTCCCCTGATGGAGCTTGAGGCCATTCCCTCTTGTCCTGTCCCCTGTCACATATACTATAGCTCAAAGGGAAATGACTAGGTATGGGTGTAAAAGAAAATACCTTCTTAGAATTTCTAGATTGTTACAGTTTTTCATATTTCAGGGATATAGCTAAGTGGGCCTACAAACTATGTTTTCCTGGCACATTCCCTCCTTTTGGGGGTACTAAAATAGAGGAAGATTAAAAAAAAAATGCCCTCTAGTAAACCTTAATAGTGACTGTCTTTTCTGAACTTATCATTTTGACAGAGACATAGAATCATAGAATCAGTAGGTTGGAAGAGACCTTTGAGATCATCAAGCCCAACCACCCCAATCCACTACTTAATCATATCCCCAAGCACCTTATCTACCCGTCTTTTACATCCCTCTAGGGCTGAGGACTCAATCACCTCCTTGGGCAGCCTCTGCCAGTGCCCAAGAACCCTTTTGGTGAAGACTATTTTATTAATGTCCAATCTGAACTACCCCAGGGGCATTTTAAGGCCATTTCCATCTTGTATCGCCTGTCACTTGGGCAAAGAGACCAACACCCACCTCGCTACAATTTCTTTCAGGTAGTTACAGACAGTGGGAGCAGTTAGAGCCAGTCTTCAACTTGTGCAAGGTTTCTGACTATAATAATTGATTCTCCAAACTCAGAATCATAGAATCATAGAATCACCAGGTTGGAAGGGACCCATCGGGTCATTGAGTCCAACCATTCCTATCAAAATGATAGAAAAAAGATGATGGAAAGGGGTTTGGCCAATACATCCACCAGCTCCCTCAATGGGTCAATCCCGGCTGGTCCCATAGACTTGTGGGTGTCTAGTTGGGCAAGCAAGGCTCTGACCACCTTCTCTTGGACCATGGGAGCCTCGTTTTGCTCCTCTAGTTCTGGGGTTTGTACAAAGACGTAATGTTTACATCTAAACATTAGAATCTAAAGTACTTCTTTACGAAATAATTAACATGAGAGAACTTGACCTCTCATCTAGATTGTGGTCTGTAATTTGAGTTTTATTATTAGCAGTCCCTATAAAACTGGTGCAATAGATATGTGAATGCTGCCCGCTAATTTAGAATAACAATCTTCCTATGACTGTGTTCATTGTTGTTCTTAAACTGGGGGGATAAAGAAATATATTAATTCAATTAAAGAATCTAGTATTTATCTCTCCCTTGCTATGTTATATTAGGAATTTACAGAGCATTATTCATAATATCTGTTTTGTGCAGTTAACAGTATAACGTTGGCATAGAAAATAGAAGGTTACAGAAATGTTTGTCTACTCTTTAGGTAATGTTAACTCTCAAGGTTAATCCATTTTTAAATATTGTGTTGAAA
Organism: Coccyzus lansbergi; assembly: GCA_033558105.1. Taxonomy (NCBI): domain Eukaryota; kingdom Metazoa; phylum Chordata; class Aves; order Cuculiformes; family Coccyzidae; genus Coccyzus; species Coccyzus lansbergi. The sequence continues at coordinate 1,896,107 of JAUMJK010000508.1, forward strand.
TAAAACGAGAAATTGAGTGTGCAGTCGTATAAATCAGGGAACACTTCTCGTTCTCTAGAAGATTGCTGAATTATTGCATTATTCACAGTGTTTCTCAGCAGGATGCCCATAAGGCAGGGTACCCAGCGGCGTATGAACAGGGAAACACTTCATCCTTTACTAAACTGATAAAATAATATGATGAATAGAAAGAGAATACCGCAACGTGCTGAGTTACCATGGTGATAAAGGTGATATAAGGACTTCTATAGAATGGAAGAAGATATAAAAGAACAGGGAATTCTTCTTATTAAATATGCATCAGTCGAGCTCTCTGCCTTGTGTTAGTTTGCTCACATGCAGTCTCATATATTCCATTTTTTAATGTCCTTTGGGTAATTACTTATTTATCTCATACAAATCATCTAAGTAAACACAGGTTTAATATAACTAGTTACTGAAGTTTGTATACCTCTTGGGCTTTTAGTGTTGTCTGATTAGATTAAGGAGAAGAAAAACATACCAAAAAATCCTGGTTTTCTCAAGTTTCCCCCTAACTCCTATAATTAAGTCAGTAGTATACATATTTAATAACACTTTGCTTTTCTGTGCACTTATATAGGGTTGAGCTATATTTGCTAGATGTATATTTTCACTAAATTAAAACCAGAGAAAAATGTAGATTTCTGCTACGTATATTGAGCTAATTCTGTAAAGACTGACGTAAGAACAACCCTGAAGCCAGAAGGGGTAAACAAATCTTGGATTTAATACTAACTCAGGTCTGAGAAATCATCCTATATATAGAATTGAAAATAATTCCTTTTCATACCCAGCACATCCCAAATTATTGATGAGGTTATTCCCTGAGATTGTGGTGTCATAGCATGTATGGAATTAATTGGTTTTCAGAAAACTGGATCATGAAAAAGATGCAGAATCCACTCTATCCCCTAACAGTTTACTGAAACCTTCAGTCTTAGGCAGCAGGTTAATATATCTGATCTGATTTCTCACCCTTCTCAGTCACTCCTGTAAACAAATCAAATGGAGCAATTATTAATTTACTATGAAGTAATTCACATATTGTATTCTTAGGCCCAGTCTGATTCTCATTTATCCTTTCTGTCAATACATTTCAATCCTAGTTCTCCAGTTTCCTCTTAACCTTGGTGTAGCTTTAACTAAAAGTTAAACAAAAGTTTAACTTTCTTGCTCTGAGAAACTATCAAGTGTTTAAAGGCATTTTATTTAAAAAATAGTCAAGCTTTTATTTACGCCCTTAACAGAATATTGCAACATGGCATAGGTCTTGAAAAATATTCTGAACTAATATTGCAACAAGCTTCCTATCTCCCCTTTAGATACCTAAGTAACAGTCTCTCTCTTTCCTTAATTTAATAACAAGAACAAAAGCAGCTTTGGAACTGTCAATCAAATAAGCGTTCAAAAAAGTGACAAAGAGTTATTTGTTATTGTGTTATTTGACACTGAAACAGGCTGCCCAGGGAGGTGGTTGATTCACCTTCCCTGGAGGAGTTTAAGGGACGGGTGGATGAGGTGCTGAGGGACATGGTTTAGTGTTTGACAGGAATGGTTGGACTCGATGATCCGGAGGGTCTCTTCCAACCTGGTTGTTCTATGATTCTATGATTAGTAATATAGAAAAGTACAAAAATAACATAGCAATAGTTATTACATCTCTTTTGGACACACATTGATATGAAAACTAGAATCATGTAATAAAACAGAAGTATATAAATACAGGTGTATTTATTTTAAAATTTTCTTTATGGTCTATTTGGCAGTAGTTCTATCATGGTTAAGGAATGAAAACGGCTGTGAAGGCTTCTGTTTACTTGGTTGAAGACATTGAAGACAAGCATAGAGACAATATATTCTTATGTCTTTGCTTTTGACAAATTAGCATTACCATAACTTTTTAGATCATTGTTTCAGTCTTTACTTTTTAGCATCTCAATGTTACAAAAAAAAAAATAGCAAGAGTGATGATAGCTGGAAAGAAAATCCTGTGATTTCCATAAATATGTATAGCAATTTAATTTCCAGGTAGAGCAAAAAAAATATTATAAAATTCATTAAATCCTGTTTCATTAAATTCTCAGCTCAAACCTAAGGCTGTAAACACCTAATCTATGAAGTTGTGGGCGGTAGATGATTCATAGGATCAAGTGCTAATAAATCAAACTTCTATTCCACTTATTTTGGGGACCAGTGCATTGCATCTCCTCTTCTTACTTTGAGTGAAATTCAATCAGGCTTTCTGAAGATACACTACAAATGCTTGAAAACCAATAGCCTTTCCTTTAAATTTTGAATCACTGCAGTACAAATAGCAAAATAGTTTTCAAAATTGATTAAGTCTGATAAATCAGAACAATTTCAAGGTTTTATTGCTAAATTTTATGATACAAAACTCACAGTTTATGGCTACAAAGTTATTGAAATATGAATTGTTAGAATGTGGAAGAAAAATAAGTAGATGCATTAATGTCAATGGGGGAAATTCGTTCTTTTTTGCATACAATACAAAACTTTTACTTTAACTTATAGTTACAACATTCAGGGTTTGTTCCAATGAGCAGTCTTGTTAGCCAATCTCCCTTCAGGTTTATGGACACTTATTACCTCCCTGATTGAATTATGTTTACTAGGTTACACTTTCTAATATGGATTAGCAGAGAAAGTGAACAAAAGTAAACAAATCATTATCCTCGTGAGACTGTAAGGGACAAACTCATTCATCATTTAAAGGACACACACTAGGTAATGCAGCACAGTGCACGTCACAGATGCGATAGCAAACAATTACTGTTAAATTTCACAAGCATACAGACTTCCGATTGGTGACCTGACTTCTCGTTAGGATTTTGAAATCGCAGCATATTAATTGACTTTTATATATTTATTAGAACATATTTCACAGTAATATTGCTGTCGATTAGAAATATCTTACAAATATTCGCTTGTGCTACATATCATGGGGACTCAATCTGATCATTCTACATATGTTCAGTACTATAGTTCTTATATGTATCTACCTTGGTAATGTAACTCTGTCTAATTCTGGTGGTGGACTTGATGGAAAGAGTCAGATAAGCTCCTGAATTCATAGATTTGTAGAAAGCATAGACTGGAAATGACCCCAAGAACTGGGGTGCAACACTTTTTGGCAGGTATATGTACTGACGGTTGGACTCAATGATTCGGTGGGTCTCTTCCAACCTGGTTGTTCTATGATTCTATGAAATTCAAATGCCCTTTAAAACTAAATAATAACAATATCATAATAGCCTTCACAAGTTCTATTCTGTAGGAAGAATAGAGTGCAGGATTCTATAGCATTTAATGGCTTAAAGAGAAAGGTGAAAATCTGAGAGGGTTTTTTTTTGCAGAATATTTGTTCTTTTAGGTATCTGAACAATGGAAGTGAACAGCTGCCTTCAGCCATTCTGTCCTACTTCTTCAAAGCATCCAAGATAGATGATAGGCCTGGAGTAGGGGTAACAAGTAGGACTCTCATTCCTAAAACAGAGTCACAAATATTCGTCTTCATCAGCCGAAAAACTAAGAATTTTCTCCCACAAAGCTCTGCACACAAAACTCAGAGATTGTGGCATTATTTTATTATATGCCAGTGAAAGTAAGTTCATAAAAACTTTATAAAAACGTCATAAAAAAGAAAAAAAAAACCAGATGGAACTATAGGCCCATATGGTAATGGATCATCCTGTGCCACCAGGTATTGGGGTAATGAACTTTCTCTACATGTTTTTTCTGAACCACTTCTTCTCTTGTGCTGAAATTGAAAAATCCCTAGGGTGTAAGAACCAGATTTATACTTTCAAAACACGGATGAGCATGGAATGGGCATTTTCCAGCTTCAAAATCCCAAAGTAATTTTCCTGAAGTCCCAACTAGCTGGAATTAGTGTGCCTGTGACATACAAGGTGATACTAGATATACAGATAGGAGGCTTGGGCAGCTGAGTCTGCTCCCACCCAGGGAATTTAAAAGCTAATAAGATTCTTCCTCAAATATTACTTTTGCAACCAATCACATTAACAAAACTTTTTTTCATAAATGGTCTCACAATTCCAGTTTCATTACCTAGTTTTAAGCTTTCCAGCCAAGAAAGTTTTCAACCGGCTGATTAAACTTCTTCCCAGTAAAACCGTTCATCCCTTTTAGAAAGCACACATCCCATGATTAGAAGCTCCTGGGACTCAGTTCTGACCATATGTTCAGGAAAGGCGCAAACTCCCTGGGGTGGATGGAGCCACAGTGGTGACAGCAGATCTGTGCGTGACACTGAGCATATGCCCTGCCTACAAGCTATATGCTATGAATGTTCTCCCTTCCCCATCATTACACTCAAGTCCTACTCTTTCCAGAGGAGTGGTCCTCGTGGCCCCCTGGTATTCGCATCAAGCACAGTGTTTAGCCACAGGAAAAGCAAGTGGATGCTTAGTCATTCGTGAGGACGCGTCACTCCCTGAGCTTTAAGCTTTGTGTTTTATGTGGCAACAGAGCTAACTGCCGAACCTTATGGTGGCAAAACTGCCTCTTGAATGCAGCAGGAGTTTTGTCTGAATTACTTTTGTAGAAAATTGCCCCACGGAATTATAGAATCATTCAGGTTGGAAACATTGTTGAGGCTCTGGAGCGAGTCCAGAGAAGAGCAACAAAGCTGGTGAGGGGGCTGGAGAACAGGCCCTATGAGGAATGGCTGAGAGAGCTGGGGGTGTTTAGCCTGGACAAGAGGAGGCTGAGGGGAGACCTCATTGCTCTCTACAACTACCTGAAAGGAGGATGTAGAGAGGAGGGTGCTGGGCTCTTCTCCCAAGTGACAGGGGACAGAAAAAGAGGGAATGGCCTCAAGCTCCACCAGGGGAGATTTAGGCTAGAGATTAGGAGGAAGTTTTTCATGGAAAGGGTCATTGGGCATTGGAACATGCTGCCCAGGGAGGTGGTTGATTCACCTTCCCTGGAGGTGTTTAAGGCACAGGTAGATGAGGTGCTGAGGGACATGGTTTAGTGTTTGATAGGAATGGTTAGACTCAGTGATCCGATGGGCCTCTTCCAACCTGGTTGTTCTATGATTCTATGATTCTATTACATCCAAGATCATCAAGTCCAACCATCAGCCCAATACCACCATACCTGCAAAACTGTCCTGAAATGCTGTGTCTGCATGCTTTCTGGGCACCTCCAGGGATGGTGACTTCCCTAGTTCCCCGAGCAGCTTGTTACAATGATTCACCATTTTCTTCAGTAACAGATTTTTTTCCTAATATAGAATCATAGAATCACCAGGTTGGAAGACACCCCCAGGATCATCGAGCGCAACCATTCCCATCAAACACTAAAACATGTCCCTCAGCACCTCGTCTACCTGGCCTTAAACACCTCCAGGGAAGGTGAATCAACCATCTCCCTGGGCAGCCTATTCCAATGCCCAATGACCCTTTCTGGGAAAAACTTCCTCCTCATCTCTAGCCTAAATCTTCCCTGGTGGAGTTTGAGGCCATTCCCTCTTGTCCTGTCCCCTGGCACTTGGGAGAAGAGCCCAGCTCCCTCCTCTCTACAACCTCCTTTCAGGTAGTTGTAGAGAGTAATGAGGTCTCCTCTCAGCCTCCTCTTCTCCAGGATAAACACCCCCAACTCTCTCAGACACTCCTCATAAGTTCTGTTCTCTCAGCCCCTTCACCAATCTCGTTGCTCTTCTCTGGACTCTCTCCAGAGCCTCAACATCCTTCTTGTGGTGAGAGGCCCACAATTGAACACAGTATTCAAGGAGCAGCCTCACCAGTGCTGAGTACAGTGGGAGAAGAACCTCCCTGGACCTGCTGGTCACACCATTTCTGATCCAAGCCAGGATGCCATTGGCCTTCTTGGCCACCTGGGCACACTGCTGCCTCATGGTCAGTCGGCTGTCGACCAACACCCCCAGGTCCCTCTCCTCCTGGCAGCTTTCTAGACAGACTTCTCCCAGTCTGTAGCTCTGCTCAGGGTTGTTGTGCCCTAAGTGCAGGACCCGGCATTTGGTCATGTTAAATGTCATCCCATTTAGGTTAAACCCTGTTTAGGTTCCTTTGCAGAGCCTCCTTACCCTCCATATCTAGTTTAAATTTCCCCTAGCACAACAGGAGTCTGACATCCACCATCCGATTGCTAGTTACTTGGCAGAAGAAACCAACATCTGCCTCACTTCAGCCTCCTTTTAGGTAGTGAAAGGGAGGAATTAGGTCTCCCTGCAGATTCCTCTTCTCCAGACTTAACCCCACTTCCCTCAGATGCTCTTCAGAAGATTTGTGCTCTAGAGCTTTCACCAGCCTCATTGTACATCTCTGGACGTGCTCCAACCTCTCTATGTCTTTCTTGTAGTGGGGGGTCCAAAATGGAACCCAGGAGTCAAGGTGCAGCCTCACCAATGCCAAGCACAGTGGTACAGTTGCTTCCCTGCTTCTGATGGCCACATTTTCTCTGTTACAAGCCAAGATGACATTGGCCTTCTTGGCCACCTGGGCCACTGTTGGCTCATGTTCAGCCCCTGCCAACCAGCACCCCCAGGTTCTTCTCTGCCAGGCACTTTCTAGCCACTCTACCCCAAGCCTATATCTTAATGCACTAACATTAAACACTGAAGGTGACACTCACAGGGCCAGAGACTGAGCCTAAGTCTGGTCCCTGTTTAGTTCGCTAGCACCAATAAGGCCCAGGAAGGTCTAAATGGTGGAAAACATTGCCTGTGAAAGGAAGTCTGGAGGAACAGCTAATACCAGTTGTGGACCCCTCACCACAAGTGGGATGTTGAGGCTCTGGAGCGAGTCCAGAGAAGAGCAATAAAGCTGGTGAAGGGGCTGGAGAACAAGTCTTACGAGGAGCGACTGGGAGAGCTGGGGGTGTTTAGCCTGGAGAAGAGGAGGCTGAGGGGAGATCTCATTACTCTCTACAACTACCTGAAAGGAGATTGTGGGGAGGAGGGAGCTGGGCACTTCTGCCAAGTGACAGGGGACAGGACAAGAGGGAATGGCCTCAAGCTCCACCCGGGGAGGTTCAGTCTGAACATTAGGAAAAAATTTTTCACAGAAAGTGTGATTGGGCACTGGCAGAGGCTGTCCAGGGAGGTGGTTATTCACCTTCCCTGGAGGTGTTTAAGGGACGGGTGGATGAGGTCCCGAGGGACATGGTTTAGTGTTTGATAGGAATGGTTGGGTTCGATGATCCGGTGGGTCCCTTCCAACCTGGTTATTCTATGGTTCTATGATCAGTTTACCTGTACACACCCATGCAGAGTTGTTAGTAAACTCCGGATTCATTCAGTTGAAGCTGAAATCTAATTACGTTTATGTTTACATAAAAGTTATATGTGACATTGAAGGAATTAAATATTCATAATGACGGCACGAAAGAATTTTATTTATGCCTAAATGAAATGTTTAAAAATAAATGAACGTATTCTAAAAATTAAATACCTGTTTTCTCCAGCCATGGCTCATAGCTCAGTTAAACAATTGGGAATGCTTCATTTTAATTTTGTGCATTGATTTCAGATGACATTAATAAAATATTTCCTTTTACCGTAAATTATTAATGGACTTTGTTAACACCGACATGCATCTGAAAGCTCACAACCATTCGATGTACCACGTCACGAAGAAATCAACAGGAATATTTCCCACATGGGCCAGAGACAGGCACTTTTGCTAAAAATCGGCATTTTTATTGCTACAACAAATTCCGCCTTCTTCCAGAACACTCCCCTCTGCCCAGCATCAGCCTGTTCACCTGCATTTCTTTGACAGATGAGGTCTCTGTTTTTCACCAGATTAAATAGTGCTTGTGGGAAAGAACACTAACCGAAGACAATAGCTGTGGCTGCTCTTTTATTTCACTTAGCCTGCAACACTTTCATTCATAAGCGTTAAATTGGAATTGCCAATATTAACTTACCAAAGAGCTGGCGGAAAAGGTTTATGTGCTATTTATCCTCAAGGGTCCAATTCAATCACAGCCCTGGAAAATGTCACTGACCCACTTCATCAGTTACTGAAGGCAGGCATGGGAGCTTTACATTCCTCCCGATTGTACCAGCCAACTTTATCTTCTTTTATATTTACGTGTAAGCCATCCTCCTCCAAATAAACCCAAAATTTGTTGTAAAGTTCCTTGCATTATAACAATTAAAAGTCCTCTTCTATCACACTTTATTTCTAACTTAAGAAAAATATGTAATGACCACAATCTGACGGATTCAATAATAGCAAACTGTATAATTTGTTGGAAGAGTTTTGGCCTCAATTAAAAAAATACAGCTGAGAAAATTTAGAAGAACTGTAAAAGGTTTCATTTCAGAGCTTGTTATTTAAAAGTGATATGGCAAGATTTTGTAAATCGGAAGTCACAAAGATATTTTCAGGTCAGGGAGTATAGAATCATAGAATCACCAGGTTGGGAGAGACCCATCGGATCATTGAGTCCAACCATTCCTATCAAACACTAAACCATGTCCCTCAGCACCTCATCTACCCATCCCTTAAATACCTCCAGGGAAGGGGAATCAACCACCTCCCTGGGCAGCCTATTCCAATGCCCAATGACCCTTTCTGTGAAAACCTTCCTCCTAATCTCTAGCCTAAATTTCCCCTGGCGTAGCTTGAGGTCACTCCCTCTTGTCCTGTCCCTGTCACTTGGGACTTTGCCCATAGAATCAAGACAAAAGCGAGAAGCTCAGCATTAAACTTTATTGGCATCAGGCAAACCATCTAAAGAGAAGGCACTCTGTGTGGAACAAATCATAGAATCATAGAAGTATAGAATCACAGAATCACCAGGTTGGAAGAGACCCACTGGATCATCGATTCCAACCATTCCCACCTCGCATTAAAAAGCAGATATCCACCAGCTTAGGAGAGCTTTCCTGCACATCTCTAATATGTTATGGCAAAACACTCTGCACCTCTATACAACTTGAAATAGAATCAGAATAACCAGGTTGGAAGAGACCCACCAGATCATCGAGTCCAACCAAAATACTTTTTTATATTTTTAATCCCGAGAGCATGCGTCCATGAAATCTGAAGGACTGGTTTTCTGATTCATTACTGTTGTACACCCTAGTTTATGCTGTAGCACAGAAAGATGTGAGTAAAATGTATCAATGAGTAATGTAAATGTGACTGTATATTGTATTAAGAACCTAAAAGATCTATTTTGACTCATGACAGTCCTTTTAGTGCATCCAAGTTCCTCCCTGAAGTTTTCAATCAACTAGAATATGAAACAAATTGTTGAGGTTTTTTTGTGTGTGTGTGTTTAGCTCTGACTAAGCACTTGCTTTTATTGATCCCCAAGATCTAGCGGCAGGAAATCACCAAACAGATAAAAAGAAGAATCACTACTAAGTGTGTTTCCAGACACTTGATGAATCAACGTTGTTACTTGTACAGTGTCCTATGATACACAGCACTTGACAAGGTTAACAGCAAATGGGACTTTGCCCATAGAATCAAGACAAAAGTGAGAAGCTCAGTATTAAACTCTATTGGCATCAGGCAAACCATGGAAAGAGAAGGCACTCTGTGTGGAACAAATCATAGAATCACAGAATCATAGAAATATAGAATCATAGAATCACCAAGTTGGAAGAGACCCACCAGATCATCAAGTCCAACCATTCCCACCAATCTCTAAACCATGTCCCTCACAGAGTCATAGAACAACCAGGTTGGAAGGGACCCATCGGATCTTCTAGTCCAACCATTCCTATCAAACACTAAACCAAGTCCCTCAAGACCTCATCCACCCTTGCCTTAAACACCTCCAGGGAAGGGGAATCAACCACCTCCCTCGGCAGCCTATTCCAATGCCCAATGACCCTTTCTGTGAAAAACTTCCTCCTAATCTCCAGCCTGAATCTCCCCTGGCGGAGCTTGAGGCCATTCCCTCTCGTCCTGTCCCCTGTCACTTGGGAGAAGATGCCAGCTCCCTCCTCTCTACAACCTCCTTTCAGGTAGTTGTAGAGAGCAATGACGTCTCCCCTCAGCCTCCTCTTCTCCAGGTTAAACACCTCCGGCTCTCACAGCCCTTCCTCATAGGGCCTGTTCTCCAGCCCCTTCACCAGCTTTGTTACTCTTCTCTGGACTCTCTCCAGAGCCTCAACATCCTTCTTGTGGTGAGGGGCCCAGAACTGAACATGGGATTCGAGGTGTAGTCTCACACGTGCAGAGTTCAGAGGGAGAATAACCTCCCTGGACCTGCTGGTCACACCATTTCTGATACAGACCAAGATGCCATTGGCCTTCTTGGCCACCTGGGCACACTGCTGACTCATGTTCAGCTGACTATTGATCAACACTCCCAGGTCCTTCTCCAACCAGGCTTCTCCCAGTCTCAACATAGACTTGATATGAATGAATGTTGACTTGTTATCCTATGGTAAAAAAAAAAGTAGCTTCTGCCTGAATGCTTTGTCTAAGTATTTCGGAGCATTACATCAAGCATTTGAAATTGCAGAGGATGCAAAGAAATATAGCAAAGAAATTCTAAAGTGAAAACAACTTTTATCACTTTATCATGATAGATCATCATGTAGTATTGTGAATTTATTGGGTTGTTTGACTAAATGCAAAGAAATAAAATTTAAGTTGGAAGAGGTATTAGTGGAGAAAAGGTGAAAGCCTTTCATGTATAAAGATTTTGTCATAGATGATTTTATTAACCTTTGATGCCTCTTTCAAAACATATGTTAGAACTTTGAAGGTTCCCTGAATCCAGATATTGAATTTGTTCATTCACTTAGTTGGCACTAGGAATAATCCATTGATTATGTTTCTGACATAACTGTTGAAGAAAAAGAAAAGACATTTATATATACATATATATATATATTTTCAAGACAGACACAGAAAACAGTGGTGCTATATCACTTAAGGATGTTGAAATGCTGTTCTTGTCAATGGTTCTTGTCAAAGTTCCTCTGAGTCCACTGCAGGTCTTCACTTATATTGTGACTTGTTGTCATGGTCTTTTGGCCAATATTTCTAGCCAGGGCAAGCTCCAGTTCCCTTGTTTTACCATCTCTTCTTAGAGGTCAAAACTCATTTCAGTTTTCTGTTTACCTAGAATTTTCCTATCAGTTCCTATAGAAAACTCTTCCTGAGATCATAGAATCATAGAATAACCAGGTTGGAAGAGACCCATCGGATCATCGAGTCCAACCATTCCTACCAAACACTAAACCATGTCCCTCAGCACCTCGTCTACCTGTGCCTTAAACACCTCCAGGGAAGGTGAATCAACCACCTCCCTGGGCAGCCTCTGACAGTGCCCAATCACCCTTTCCATGAAAAACTTCTTCCTAATCTCTAGCCTAAATCTCCCCTGGTGGAGTTTGAGACCATTCCCACTTTCCTGTCCCCTGTCACTTGGGAGAAGAGCCCAGCTCCCTCCTCTCCACGAACTCCTCTCAGGGAGTCACAGAGAGCAATGAGGTCTCCTCTCAGCCTCCTCTTCTCCAGGATAAACACCCCCAGCTCTCTCAGACGCTCCTCATAGGTTCTGTTCTCCAGCCCCTTCACCAGCCTCATGGCTCTTCTCTGGACTCTCTCCAGAGCCTCAACATCTTTCTTGTGCTGAGGGGCCCACAACTGAACACAGGATTCAAGGAGCGGTCAGTACTGAGTACAGTGGGAGAATCACCTCCCTGGACCTGCTGGTCACACCATTTCTGATACAAGCCAAGATGCCATTGGCCTTCTTGGCCACCTGGGCACACTGCTGGCTCATGTGCAGCTGGCTGTCAACCAACACCCCCAGGTCCCTCTCCTCCTAAGAGATAAATTATGAGATAAATCTCTCAGAAGAGAAGGTCTACCTACCATGCCCAATCTTGTGCCTGTCCATAGCTGAATTAGAAGATTACACCTGGATTTCATTTAGAGAGCATTACAATCCCTTTTATGTCCCACTCTGTCCTCTGCCCTGTTGGAAGAAAGTAAATCAGAATTTCAGTCCAGTGCTGTAAGGCACCTTTGCTACTCCACTAGCTTCTGAGATGCCCCAACTGCACCCTCTGTGACAACTCCACATCTTCCTGATTTAGAAAAATTAGTTTTGATTCATGGACATGAAAAAGCCTGCAGACGGATTTCCCTGAAAGACAATACATATTACTCAGAACGTCTTTGTATCTTCATTTGGATTAACTTCACCTTGGGTTTTTAATACAAACCGTTAACTATGCATCATATTTTCCTCTGCTATTGGTCTAGGCTTAAGGTGTCAACCTCAAAGCAGTTCATTATAGTTACAAAGCTGCAAGCAATTTTCAAATACATTTTTTACACTAATCCAGCTCGGTATCAGACATGAATCATGGATGGATTAAGCTAATCTGTCGCAAGTTCTTAATGATGACAGAGAAGAGAGGGTGAGGAGGGGTTCACAGGGGAAGGTGAGAAGTTCAGTGGTTGGTTATACACCAGCATGAGGCTGAGATAGATCAAACACGTTGCAACAGGAATGACAGAAGAGTCTAAAATAAATTAAAAAAAAAATTAAAAAGAAAAAGAGGGACAGAATAGAAAGTCGAGGAAAACAACATTGAAGAGATACAAACAAAAGAGGGCATTGAATAATACAGAAAATAAATAGCCAGACTGTAAGGGCAAGATCATTAAAAAGGGTCAGCAGGAAAAAGAAAGTAAAGAGTGTAGCCATAGGAAGAAAAGAAGATCAAAATGAAAAGTTCTGCCTCCTCTGTAGAATAATTTTCACAGAAAGGGTCATTGGAACAGGCTGCCCAGGGACCTGGTTGATTCCTGGAGGTGTTTAAGGCACAGGTGGACTAGGTGCTCAGGGACATGGTTTAGTGTCTCATAGGAGTGGTTGGACTCCATGATCCGGTGGGTCTCCTACAACCTGGTTATTCTATGATTTTATGATTTTTACTATAGTAAAATTAGAATCATAGAATCATCAGGTTGGAAGAGACCCACCAGATCATCGAGTCCAACCATTCCTATCAAACACTAAACCATATTCTTCAGCACATCATCCACCCGTGCCTTAAACACCTTCAAGGTAGATGAATCAACCACCTCCCTGGGTAGCCTCTGCCAGTACCCAATGACCCTTTCCGTGAAAAAGTTTTTTCCTAATGTCCAGCCTAAACCTCCCCTGGCAGAGCATGAGGCCATTCGCTCTTGTCCTGTCCTCTGTCACTTGGGAGAAGAGGCCAGCACCTTCCTCTCCACAACCTCCTTTCAGGGAGTTGTAGAGGTCTCCCCTCAGCCTCCTCTTCTCCAGGCTTAACACCCCCAGCTCTCTCAGACATTCCTCATAAGGCCTGTTCTCCAGCCCCTTCACCAGCTGTGTTGCTCTTCTCCGGACTCGCATCCTAATGTTGATGCGATGATATGGGAGCTAAAGGGATCTAAGCAATAATAATAGAAAGAAAAAAAGCAGGAAAGATAGCAAAATTTAACAACATTTGATAAAAGAGTAGCATGGAGTAGTGTCTGTTCTATATATGGTACTGTGGGAACTCATATGTAATACTTGCATCCAGCTCATGAAATCAAGGTGGAAAAATCCACACAAACCTACAAGGAATTGTGTGAAGAATTTCATTTTAGGAAAGGCTCCCATCCCAGGCCTTCTGTTCTCTTAATAAGATATAATAATATATAATAAGTTATAATAATAACCTGACAACTCTTAGCTTGCGTTTTTGTTGGACCTAAAAGCCATCTCCTCTGTAGTTTCTAATGGTAGGAACATAAGATCTGGTTTCATTGAAAACATTTCACAGAATCACAGAATCACCAGGTTGGAAGAGACCCACCAGATCATCGAGTGCAACCATCTCTAAACCATTTCTTTCTTTATGTCATAAAATACGTTTTCAACAATGGGAAAAAAAAGTTGATTTTTGACTTAAAGACATCAGTTGTGCTTCTGTGCAAATCATAATCTCTTTCTTTCCATCTGTGAAGCTGTTTTAACACAAACAAAACATGATTAAGCATATGAGACATTGTCATTAATAAAGCTAATTACTTTGTGCCATATATGGGTCCTTCCTCAGGAGAAAACGTTGCAAACTAAAGAATTTTAAAAGCTATTGTCTATTTTTTAAAAACATATAATATTTAAAGTTGATAGCTAGGATCACTAAGTAGTTGAATACCCATATTCTTAAAAAAGAGGTAATTGTATCAGAATATTTTACATAGTTTTTATGCCACCTGGTGGTCACATATCTAATAGATTCGTAATGGGTGAAACACCCTTGTAGCATCTGCACATTGTAAGATGGATACTTCAGTTGTGCCATGCAGAGCACGGTCGACCAGGACAGACTTGCACAAGGAAGAGCTGGGATCCACAAAAACTGTGTCCAGAACAAAGGAAAGAGTGTAGGACTGTGGCTACTGGCCTTCCCGTACAACGATGTAAGTGATACTACTTCACTGATCCTACATCTATTACTGGAACAGGCTGCCAAGGGAGCAGGTTGAGTCAACATCCCTGGAAGTATTTAAAGGATGGGTGGATGAGGTGCTCAGTGACATGGTTTATTTGTTGATAGGAATGGTTGGACTCGATGATTCCGGATGTCTTTTCCAACCTAGTGATTCTGTCATTCTGTGTGGTAGCATGTCTATTTAGTGCCTCCAGCTGCATCTGGGGTAAATTCTTAATTCTGCTCTGTGTTTGTTCTCATTATTTGCTGGTGCTTTCCTTCATATGAATCATAGAATCATAGCATCACCAGGTTGGAAGAGACCCATCGGATCATCAAGTCCAACCATTCCTATCAAACACTAAACCATGTCCCTCGGTACCTCATCTATCCGTGCCTTAAACACCTCCAGGGAAGGTGAATCAACCACCTCCCTGGGCAGCCTATTCCAATGCCCAATGACCCTCTGTGTGAAAAACTTCCTCCTAATGTCCAGCCTAAATCTCCCCTGGAGGAGCTTGAGGCCATTCCCTCTTGTCCTGTCCCCTGTCACTTGGGAGCTTGCACCACTACAGACTCCACAACTCAGCAATGGTTGGACTCGGTGATCTGATGAGTCTCTTCCAATCTGGTTGTTCTATCACTCTATGAATTCACCGTAGGTGAAATTTGTTGAGTTTTTTCCTGAACAAAATAAAACTCTGATAGCAGATGGCATCTTAGAGTGTAATACACATTCCTGCAGACATAAAGATTTCTCTTTCTTCTTTAAATGTAAAGTGCCTGTTTGGGACAGAAGAACATCAACAAGAAGGCAAGTCTAGCTTGATCCATAAGAACATAAGAATTGCTCTTTTGGGTCAGACCAAAGGTCCAGTTGCTCCAATATCTTGTTCCTGGTACTGACTAGAACCATGAATTCTGTGGTCAAGATTCCTGTACTTACATGATGAGAGCAGATACCAGCTATCCGAATGCCTTCAGTGACTTTTCCAAATTCCTCATTTCAAGCTTATGATTTTCCAATTAATTTTTGTAATGACTTATCTCCAAAACTCATTCGTTGAATGATTTTTTAGATCTTCATTTCCTCAGACACTGTGAGGTCTTTTAGCTTCACTGAGACCACTTCTCAACACAGATCATCGTGGAAAATGCTCAAAGAATGAGCATTACAAGGAAACAGAGCAAATATATACATATTCTTCCTTGATATATCTCCCAGACCTAGAGATTTTCTGTGCAAGAGGGTTGCATCTGGATAACTAGGTCAAAAAATAAAAAAATAAAATTTTAAAAATCACATGTTTAATTTACTTTACATTGCAGACTAACACGGCCAAATGCCGGGT
The DNA here is from genome assembly GCA_033558105.1 of Coccyzus lansbergi. Classification (NCBI taxonomy): domain Eukaryota; kingdom Metazoa; phylum Chordata; class Aves; order Cuculiformes; family Coccyzidae; genus Coccyzus; species Coccyzus lansbergi. Next base: position 1,911,929 of record JAUMJK010000508.1, read on the forward strand.
CCTGCACTTGGGGCACAACAACCCTATGCAGAGATACAGACTGGGAGAAGCCTGGCTGGAAAACTGCCAGGAGGAGAGGGACCTGGGGGTGTTGGTTGACAGCGACTGAACATGAGCCAGCAGTGTGCCCAGGTGGCCAAGAAGGCCAATGGCATCCTGGCTTGGATCAGAAATGGTGTGACCAGCAGGTCTAGGGAGGTTCTTCTCCCTCTGGACCTAGCACTGGTGAGGCCGCTCCTTGAATCCTGTGTTCAGCTGTGGGCCCCTCAGCACAAGAAGGATGTTGAGGCTCTGGAGCGAGTCCAGAGAAGAGCCACAAAGCTGGTGAAGGGTCTGGAGAACAGACCCTATGAGGAACGTCTGAGAGAGCTGGAGGTGTTTATCCTGGAGAAGAGGAGGCTGAGAGGAGACCTCATTGCTCTCTACAACTACCTGAAAGGAGGTTGTAGAGAGGAGAGAGCTGGGCTCTTCTCCCAAGTGCCAGGGGACAGGACGAGAGGGAATGGCCTCAAGCTCCACCAGGGGAGATTTAGGCTAGAGATTAGGAGGAAGTTTTTCACAGAAAGGGTCATTGGGCATTGGAATAGGCTGCCCAGGGAGGTGGTTGATTCCCCTTCCCTGGAGGTGTTTAAGGCACCGGTAGATGAGCTGCTGAGGGACATGGTTTAGTGTTTGATAGGAATGGTTGGACTCAATGATCCGATGGGTCTCTTCCAACCTGGTTGTTCTATGATTCTACTAGGATTTTTTCTAGAGTTCTTTGGAGTTCTAGGAATGTCTTTTCTTACAAATGATCTTATAAGATCATAACATGACTTCCAGTCCATGCTCATTGAGCTTCTCCTCACCGGGAAGTGAAGAAGCATAACTTGTCATTGGAAATCTCACAAGTTCTACTTGACAGGATGTGAGAGAGAGGAGTGTGCAAAAATATTTTGTAACCCAGAAGATTTTCTATTTGTGGAACGATAGTAGTACTTTGTGTTTACATACTGCAATTTGATCTTCTTTAGCAATATACTTTCAACCTCCTGTCACCCTGACAGTATTAGTATAATTATTTTTAAGTCATAAATGAGGAAAAAAGCCCCAGGAGAGTAAATAATCTGCCTTTAGCTATTTTGGTGAGCATAACAGAGGATGAAAGTTAATCTGGTGCCTCAGTCCAAGTCCTGTTCTTTACACACAGGACAGTGTGCCAGCCAAGGATAACACACAATTCCCATTTTCTCAGGTTTTTATCTGACACGTACTATGTCTGAACTCTACTAAAACTTGTAAATCTTAGTGACTGAAACTGTGGTGTCATCTACACAGGTCATTGTCTGGCAATGGCAAATACTTGTCATATGATGATACTACATTCTACAATAATACATACCACATTCTTTGTTATGAAGGTTTCAGCTAATAAATCGCAAACACCATCTTCATCTTCTTCTGTTTGCAAAGCTGGTTAGCTCCTCAATATCAACATCTTCTCGATAAATACCCTGTTATTTGGCCTTAAGGTAAGCTGCAGTATTGGCCCAAAAGGACAGTGAGATAACTGCCCTTACCAATCTGAACAAAGAGATCTGTCAGTGCATTTGATGAATCCATCCAAGTTTATACCATGTGAGAAAGATTATACACTTCAAAAATAATTGTAGTCGCTCAGACTTAACAAAGAAGTTTATTCCCCTTTTCCACTGTTTTTTTTCCCCCTAAGTCACTGATGGTGGACCTTCCCCTTCTGGAAGCAGCTTTCTGGCAGAGCATCCCCTTCTCTGATTTTTTGGTCTGTGTCACAGGCACATTCATGACACTGTGGTGGCTGACAAACAATAGAGCAATGGTTTCTTTGAACCAGTTCCCCAGATCAAGAATATGAGCTTAAGTTCATATAACTTCATATTAATTCCGAAGTGTCGTTACCGGATCCAACTTTGATGTTGCTCTATCTAAATCTGCAGAGAATTCAGATGTCAAAATGTCAGTTTTCTCAACCATTTGTTAGCCCCATTTCTGCAGCAGAACTTCATTTTGCCATCTATACCAGCTGAAAATTCTTCTTTAGTCAGATGTTTGTAGATCTGCAGATGGGTGTTTCTTCACAGACTCACAAAAGTTAAAATATTGTAGCAAAGCTTGTATACTACTATCAAACACTAAACCATGTCCCTCAACACCTCTTTCACCCGTCCCTTAAACACCTCCAGGGAAGGTGAATCAACCACCTCCCTGGGCAGCCTCTGCCAGTGCCCAATGGTCCTTTCTGTGAAGAATGTTTTCCTAATGTTTAGCCTGGACCTCCCCTGTTAGAGTTTGAGGCTATTCCCTCTCGTCCTATCCCCTGTCACTTGGGAGAAGAGGCCATTACCCTCCTCTCTACAACCTCCTTTCAGGTAGTTGGAGAGAGCAATGAGGTCTCCCCTCAGCCTCCTCTTCTCCAGGCTAAACTTGTTTTAGCTCATAGAGTTTCAGAAAACTGGTTCTGTCCTACTTGGAAGAGAACAGGAGAATAAACATTGACATAATCTTTAGCACACTTTCTCAAAGTTCTCACTAAAAATTACAAATAATTTGAAAGTATCTCATTTTAATGTGAAATTGATTTTGTGTGGGAAGGTAGGGAATTAACTATGCAGACAGATTATTGTCCCTCTAAATATTGCAGGAAAGATTAATTGTCTACAATGGCAGAGGCTGTACTGCATTTAATTTATTTGAAAGGAGGTTGTAGAGAGGAGGGAGCTGGGCTCTTCTCCCAAGTGACAGGGGACAGGACAAGAGGGAATGGCCTCAAGCTCCGCCAGGGGAGATTTAGGCTAGAGATTAGGAGGAGGTTTTTCACACAGAGGGTCATTGGGCATTGGAATAGGCTGCCCAGGGAGGTGGTTGATTCACCTTCCCTAGAGGTGTTTAAGGGACATAGTTTAGTGTTTGATAGGAATGGTTGGACTCGATGATCCGATGGGTCTCTTCCAACCTGGTTGTTCTGCGATTCTATGATTCTATGATTCCCTGAACTTTAAAAAAAGAGGTCAGCTGAGTTAAGAAAAATCCAGTACTACATACCCTGGTTAAAACAAGCTGCTCTGATATCCCTCAAACATGTAAAGTTCATCACTGAACTGTAGTTCATAGAATCACCAGGTTGGAAGAGACCCACCGGATCATCTAGTCCAACCATTCCTATCAAAATTCTTCCTATTAAAGTTCTTCAATGGTTTCCAAGACCAACTCTGAGCAAGAAAGAATTCTATTCCTAAGCACTGTTCAAGATTCAGGATCTGGTATCACTCACAGACCCAAATTAATTTGTGAGTCTCTCACAATCTCAACTTTCATGTCCTGGCATCAGTATCCGAACAAATATCAACAAAAAGAATAGAAGACAAGAGAAATTATTTGACTTAAGTATTGTTCTGTCAAACAAGTTATGTATTTAAAAGAACCTGTTGCGCAACAGCTATAATTCTGCATGACCTCAGTTCCTTCTGCATCACTCTGATATGTGACAGTGTAGTCTCCAATCCTTTCCTAGGTCACATCTCCCCTGACTCACAGGTTAGTAAGCGCACAGTGACAAATATTCCAAAGTGAGCCAGAAATTAGAAAAAGGTGAAAAGAAGACATTGCTTTATTTTATTCTGACCATCAGATGAAGAAAATACCTCTGCTGATGACAAAAACTCTGAAAGCTTGAAATAATTTATGAAGTAAGAGAAGAAAATTACTGGGTACTGTCCTTTTAGCTAAATACGAATGGTACGACTCATGTCTTGCTCTTACAATGACTAAAGGCCTTTTCTGGGACGTCCCCATGGCTTGCAGAAAAAATGTCACAAATATACTCACATCTGATATTTCACATGGAAAGAATAAAGAGTCAGAAAGATGGCAAAGTTATGTTTGACTTAGGAGTATTTGGTCCCCAATAAACATTTCAGTGCCCTTGGCCAAAGATTGCTTCATCCATTAGAAAATAAGTATCGGTTTGTATTTCTGGAGGGTTTAATGACTGAAACCATCCCCACGTGTGTGTTCAGGCCACATTAAAATGATGCATCGTCCCAGTGTGAGTCAAGTGATCTGACATTTATAAAGATAAAATACGCAGGTCAATTGGTCTGGTACACAAAAGCATCAGATCAGCTAGGAATCCCTTCATGGAATTACAGAGCCACTGAGGCTGGACAGTAGCTCTGGACCCTTTCCATGAAATTTTTTTCTTAATGTCTAGCCTAAACCTCCCCTGGAGGAGCTTGAGGCCATTCCCTCTTGTCCTGTCACCTGGGACAAGAGGCCATTACCCTCCTCTCTCTATCCTCCTTTCAGGTAGTTGTAGAGAGCAATGAGGTCTCCCCTCATCCTCCTCTTCTCCAGGATAAACACCCCCAGCTCTCTCAACCGTTCCTCATAAGGCCTGTTCTCCAGCCCCTTCACCAGCTTTATTGCTCTTCTCTGGACTCACTCCAGAGCCTCAACATCCTTCTTGTGCTGAGGGGTCCACAACTGAACACAGGATTCGAGGAGTGGTCTCACCAGTGCTGAGTACAGAGGGAATAGGTGAGATGTTTCCTTTTCCCCAGTCTCTGTGGACATCTCCTGATTGCTGTAACTTTTCAGATATCAAAGGGATTGTTCATAAATCACCTGCTGAGTTAGAATCTTTGTTACTGTTAATGGTGTTAATGGTGAGCTGTTAATCATCACTGTCAAAGACCTTCACAATGACTTATGTTCAACTGTTTGTTTCTAATGATGAACCTTCACGCTTGCAGGTCCCTTGAAATCAGGTCCACAAAGGCATTTTCTTTATAACACACAAAGTTGCATTAGGTGTAATAAAACTTCCTCCTGTCTGATGGAATCAAAAGTTTGATTATGAGGAATAATTGCAAAGTACTTTGTTCTCTGTTTCATAAAGCTCAGCTCAAAAGTTTCAGAGGGTACCACACTGTCCTGTGCTTCTTTTAAAACCAAAATGCACTGATATAGGGTTGTAGAGATTTCTCTGCTTGGGAGCTGTTGGGGAGAGTATTTTTGGTGGAATTTAATATATTTGCATGCGATTGCAAAGGGCACATCTCGTCCAATCCTCTTCTGCTCCTGTGCATCTTTGGGTATTTTTTCTCATTTTCTCTCTCTCTTTTTTTTTTTTTTAAAATTAAATATAACTCCTTTTCTTTGCCAGGTGGAAAACATTAAAATATTTCTGATAAAAAGACATGATGAACAGTTTTTTATTTACTGAACAAGAGGGATGGGAAGATGACTGAGACATAGGAAATATGATCACATATCTCACTTTCTTAGAAAACTCAACCAAAAATTACATAATACATTGCCACTGCAGCTGCCTTTTCCCCTTGTTGCTATATGTCTATTTTTTAAATCAGGTGTTCTGTTACACAAACTACTGCTGACACTAAAATACACACTATCCACATTTTTCTTGTAGCCAGAACTGGGACTGGATGAATCATCCCTGTGACTCATCACAACTCTTTTGCACATCATGTTGCAACGTACTGAAGGATTTAACTTAAAAAGCGAAGCTATCTCCCTGATCTGACAGAATCTTTTTGCTAGCGATTCAAATTATTCTCTCTGAGATTATTTTAATTTACGCTCTTCTTTGGATTTCATAGCATCATAGAATCACCAGGTTGGAAGAGACCCGTCAGATCATTGAGTCCAACCATTCCTATCAAACACTAAACCATGTCCCTCAGCACCTCGTCTACTGTGCCTTAAACACCTCCAGGGAAGGTGAATCAACCACCTCCCTGGGTAACTTCTGCCAGTGCCCAATGACCCTTTCTGTGAAGAATATTTTCCTAATATCTAGCCTAATTCTCCCCTGGGGGAGCTTGAGGCCATTCCCTCTTGTCCTGTCCCCTGTCACTTGGGAGAAGAGCCCAGTTCCCTCTTCTCCACAACCTCTTTTCAGGTAGTTGTAGAGAGCAATGAGGTCTCCTCTCAGCCTCCTCTTCTCCAGGATAAACTCCCCCAGCTCTCTCAGACGTTCCTCATAGGGCCTGTTCTCTAACCCCTTCACCAGCCTCGTGGCTCTTCTCTGGACTCGCTCCAGAGCCTCAACATCCTTCTTGTGCTGAGGGGCCCACAAATGAACACAGGATTCGAGGAGCAGTCTCACCAGTGCTGAGTCCAGAGGGAGAATAACCTCCCTGGACCTGCTGATTTGGATCAATTCACAGTGGGGGCAACTGAAATTAAAGACTAAACGCTCATCTTTAAATTTTTGCAGGTAACCCTCATCGAAAAATCACAGGTTCACATATAAAGCGATGGTCTGGTAAACTATCAAGTGTAATCATGATTTATTTTTAGAGTTCTTAATGCCTGTATCAGTACCTGGATGAAGCACACTGCACCAGAGCAGCATCTCTCAGCACAGTTATCCAGGCAGCAGGAACCACAAGAAGCAGCGCGGTGCCTCCAGTGCAATACACAGAAGTCATACACTAGCTGTTCTTTCTTGATGAAAGACTATATGGTGCACTTGGGAGCCTTACTAATACTGGAATTTGTATTCCGATCTCCTGCAGACGCTCAGGAAAGCAAAACAGAACATAAATCATCTTCAACCACCTGGATCAGGAATCCACACCTCTTATTTCCCCCCACGGTTTCGTGTGGGACATCATCACACTCGGCTACTTACTCAGAAGGCTATTTCACAGGAATTTCCCTGCAGAAAGATTTCTCAAGGCAGCGAGCGAGAGAGGAGGCATTTGAAGACTGGTGACGGGGATTAAACTGTGTTGAGTGTACAGAGAAAACGGAAGCACTTGGGAGGAGACCCGAGGAAGTCATGAAGTGGTAGGAGGCAGTAGAATGAGCCAGTTGTTTCCCTCTGTGCACACATTATGAGGGCCACTCACAGGAAAAGGGTTTGCTTAGGTAAGCAAACACTCAGAGGTATTGAATGACTGTTTGCTGTACCTTCTTACTACAAAGAAGCCAGAACTGTCCAAGTGGGCGGTAACAGACCCTGCAGCATGTGCTGGGAAGGAATTGAATGCAGCTTTTGCAGTAAGTCCTGTTCCAGGCAAGCTACAGGGATTTCATAGAATCACCAGGTTGGAAGAGACCCATCAGATCATTGAGTCCAACCATTCCTATCAAACACTAAACCACGTCCATCAGAACCTTGACCACCCGTCCCTTAAACACCTCCAGGGAAGGTGAATCAACCACCTCCCTAGGCAGCCTATTACAATACCCAATGATCCTTTCCATGAAAGTCATTATTTACTAAAGAGTGCACACACAACTATGGAAACTGCTGTTATGACCCTAAACCTTGAAAATAGCAGGTTTTGGGTTTTTTTTTTTGTCGCCTGTCGATGTGCAGAGCTAACCTGCTAACAGTCGAGAGTGTTTTGAGAAATAAAATATATGCTGTCCCCTGAGCACAGACTTCCTGTGAGATGTCTAACTGAAGGCAAAGTGCTTATTAAGTGAGTTTATAGAAATTGATCTAAAGAAATTCAGTTCTGAATAAAGTTCATATAAATAAATCTAAATAAACACAGCTGTAATATTTCAGAGTAAAGTTCTTTCTGTGCCTCCTCAGTGTATGAAACGAGCATATCGGTTTTGGAGCTTAACCTTGTCCTGCTAGAACATGGCAATTAAATCAAGGGTTTGGCAAAACATCTTAAATGACTTTGCCAGTCCCAGTGTGTCCCCTTCTATTGGCAGATCTGCTGCAGATCTGCTATGGGACTTAGGCAGCTCTGTCCTTCTCTCTGCTTTTTTTTGGAGCATATCTATGATGCAAGTTGCTCCTGCCAGTGCTCCGAGCCAAACTGTGACTGGGCTGCTGTAGCAGATGTTGTGCTGGGTTTAAGCACCCTCATCCTGCAGGGATGCGGGAAACTTTAGATGGGGCTTTCAGTCCTGGTGAGAATGCTGAGGATATTGTTAAATCTTGACCAGATCTGACTGTAAATTCACAACGATATCTCTGTGGTTTGATCACACCTCACACTGTAGCTTTCACTAGATATTTGTACTGAATGCTGGAGCTCTGAACTTTGTGACACAATTAACATTACAGACACACCAACTATAGATGTTACACTGACACAATTCATTGTTTCCTCAAAATCATAGAATCGTAGAACAACCAGGATGGAAGAGACCCATCGGATCATCGAGTCCAACCATTCCTATCAAACACTAAACCATGTCCCTCAGCACCTTGTCCACCCATACCTTAAACTCCTCCAGGGAAGGTGACTCAAGCCCCTCCCTGGGCAGCCTGTTAACAGGAGAGGCAAATATGAAGGATGCATCACATCAGGCCACGGATTTAACACACTGTATATTCGTTCTCACCTCTAACATGGGCTTACACCCCATGGAACTCTTCTAGGGACCATCTAAACACAGCTAGTGGTGAGCCCACCCGGTGAGAGGCATGGAACTCTCTAGATGTGTCCTCATCAGGTGTGGACAACAAGCTCCGGAGTTGAGGAAGGAGATGGTAGCCAGAACTGTCATTAAAGGTCAAAACTCCATCCTATGCAAAGGCACAACAGGCTTTCTACCCTCCAATATCTGATCTAAACCCATCCAGGAACCGCTTCCTCACTGTCAACATCCCATCTACCAGAGGGAAGGTGCAAGGGAAACAAGTCTGTCCCTATCTTGGATGCACAGCGCATTAGGGAGAATGGTCCTACCACAGCCCCACAGGAGATGAAAACAAACCATTTGACAGCCCTGCCCATTAACCAGGGATCTGGACTGGACCTTGAGCTTGCTGGAGACTGAGAACACAGGATACAAAGACAGCAGAGACAGGGATAACCAAACCACCAGAACAGAATAAAATGCTCCAAATGATAATACTGGCTCACTGGTTTTAAATGTCACCAAAATATCCCCAGGTAAGCTTTTAGATATCATTTTCATTCCTTATAAAATAAAGGAAGCTTTCTTCATAGTGATTTTGAGGTTAAAACTTGATCCAGATAATACAAGAGTGGAAGATATTTGTTTTTATATATATAAAAGAGTGGATTTTGAATTTTCCAAAGATTTTCTGGCAACCTTAGCATGTAATGTGCATTGCTCTCTATAACTACCTGAGGGAAGTTTGTAGAGAGGAGGGTGTTGGCCTTTTCTTCCAAGTGACAGGGGACAGGACAAGAAGAATTGGCCTCAAGCTCTGCCAGGGGAGAATTAGGCTGGACATTAGGAAAAAAATTTTCATGGAAAGGGTCATTGGGCACTGGCAGAGGCTGCCCAGGGAGGTGGTTGATTCACATTTCTTGGAGGGGTTTAAGGGACGGGTGGATGAGGAGCTGAGGGACATGGTTTAGTGTTTGATAGGAACAGCTGGACTCAATGATCCAGTGGGTCTCTTCCAACCTAGTTATTCTATGACTCTGTGAAAATTTGTTCAAACTTCTTGGGTATTCTTGCTATTAAGCCAAAGATTCAATAGGCAGCTTAATACTTCTGTCCTACTCAGATAAAAAGTCTCAATCTCCTTGGAAAACCAGGATCTTTGTGTCTGGAGGGAAGTTGTCTCCCAACAACATAATGGTGTGGAGTATTAATTCAGCTAACTGCTGCCTGGGGGAGACAATAGTTAATTTTTAATTATTTATTTATCTATGAGATGTTATATAGCATTGGATTGTGTTGTAACATAATGCACTGTGAATTTCCAAGGACCAAATATCTCCTTCAGTTCCCATAAGTTCCCGAATAGGTCATGGTTACTTGGCACTACAGCTCAGTTGAAAGGAACAGTTCAAACAGGTCATCTGAGTAAGCACGTTAAGGGATGGAAGTGCCCTGCTCATTTATTTGAAACTTGCAAATATCATTCCTGCGTCTTTCTGTCTCGTATCCCAATCCATGGGCAGAATTAGCCATAACAATAACACGGCACCATCCCTCTTAGCTTACAGCCAAACAATCTGAAAATGTGTAGTTGATCTCTGTATAACATGGATCGCCTTCCAATTAAAGAAATGAAAACACGCAGACTTCAGAGTAATTAAGAACATGTCATTTTAGAACCTCCACCACTTTCCAGGGGCCTCTTGGTCTCTGGCCCCCACGTTGCTTCAGTTGTTTCTCAGGCTTGATAGTGTGCTCAGAAGTTTCTTACACAAACATCCAAGAAGATTAAAATTTCTGTGATAAAATTACAGAGGCTGAAAATGGTTTCTTCTGTGACCGAATATGGACATGAGAAAACTCAAAAAGGGAGAACATCACTTGATGATTTCACCTTCCGTGGAGGTGTTTAAGGCACAGGTAGATGAGGTCCCGAGGGGCATAGTTTAGTGTTTGAGAGGAGTGGTTTAGTGTTTGAGAGGAGTGGTTGGACTCGATGATCCGATGGGTCTCTTCCAACCTGGTTGTTCTATGATTCTATGGAGAAGTCAAAGAAAATATGAGGGCAAAGAATCTCTTTCCCGTGACTTCCTGGACTGAGTATCCCTAAGGGTGAGGTTTACTAGATGCTTTTTTTTTTCTGATGGATTCCTAAATGTCAGAAATTACTGCCATAATTTGTGAGATTTCCTACCTTATCTGCAGCTCCGTGCACTGAAGGGCTCGTGTGCCTGCAGAGTGGAGTAAGACTATCAGAATTTTATACTGAGCCAAAACATTAGAGATGGGATGGTTGGTAGACACCTCTCTAATCTCATGAAAGCCTTTGACAGTTTCTCACAGCATTCTGCTGCGGAAACTGTCAGCCTCTGACCTGGACAGACACACACTCTCCTGGGTAGAAAACTGGCTGGATGGCCGGGCCCAGAGAGTGGTGGGAAATGGTGTTAAGTCCAGCTGGAGGCCAGTGACAAGTGGTGTCCCCCAGGGCTCAGTGCTGGGTCCAGCCCTGTTCAATGTCTTCATCAGTGACCTGGATGAGGGCATTGAGGGTACCCTTAGCAAGTTTGCAGATGACACAAAGCTGTGTGCAAGTGTGGATCTGCTGGAGGGTAGGGAGGCTTTGCAAAGGGACCTGGACAGGCTGGACCGCTGGGCAGAGTCCAATGGGATGAGGTTTAACACGGCCAAATGGCGGGTCCTGCACTTGGGGCACAACAACCCTATGCAGAGCTACAGACTGGGAGAAACCTGGCTGGAAAACTGTCAGGAGGAGAGGGACCTGGGGGTGTTGGTCGACAGGCGACTGAACATGAGCCAGCAGTGTGCCCAGGTGGCCAAGAAGGCCAATGGCATCCTGGTTTGGATCAGAAACGGTGTGATCAGCAGGTCCAGGGAGGTGATTCTCCCTCTGTATTTAGCACTGGTGAGGCCGCTCCTTGAATATTGTGTCCAGTTCTGGGCCCCTCAGCACAAGAAGGATGTTGAGGCTCTGGAGAAAGTCCAGAGAAGAGTAACGAGGCTGGTGAAGGGGCTGAAGAACAGGCCCTATGAGGAGCGTCTGAGAGAGCTGGGGGTGTTTAGCCTGGAGAAAAGGAGGCTGAGAGGAGAACTCATTGCTCTCTGTGACTCCCTGAGAGGAGTTCGTGGAGAGGAGGGAGCTGGGCTCTTCTCCCAAGTGCCAGGGGCCAGGACAAGAGGGAATGGCCTCAAGCTCCACCAGGGTAGGTTTAGGCTGGAGATTAGGAGGAGGTTTTTCACGCAGAGGGTCATTGGGCATTGGAATAGGCTGCCCAGGGAGGTGGTTGAGTCACCTTCCCTGGAGGTGTTTAAGACACGGGTGGATGAGGTATTGAGGGACTTGGTTTAGTGTTAGATAGGAATGGTTGGACTAGAAGATCCAATGGGTCCCTTCCAACCTGGTTGTTCTGTGATTCTGTGAAACCCACCAGCTGTCAAGAATACCATGACCCGAATGTTTGATATTCCCAACTCCTTATCTGGTTTTACACAGAGAGGATCATGTTGTGTGTTATGCATTTGAATTTCAGCAACTAAGTATTCAGTTATAAATTTGATGTTTCTGTCAAATCAAAACAAGGAGAAAAATTAAATTAGACAAGAGAAGGATATATAACATCTGAAGGTTAAATGCTTGAGGCAACTGAGTTTGTTAGCTTGTTTCTTTGATTTATTAAATAAATAAGCTGGTATTCCTAACCTAAACACCGATTTTGCTATGCTCATTCTGTCTCATATTGAGGGCTCCACTGATTATTCTGAAATACTTCCCCTAAACCTCTGTGAAGTTTCAGAAAGTCTACAGGGAAATAAATCAATGACAAGATGCCAAAGTCCATCACAATGGACGCTGTTCGAATTCATTTGGTACAGGTCACTTCACATAATGCAGTTGGAAAGTTGATGTTGATTTAATGACCTGCAGGACACTGGATTGTTTTAAAAGGAGATATTCTTTCCATGTTTTCGCATGTGCAATTTATAGCAGACACAAAGCAAAAAGCCCACTTGGAACATTAGAAAATAACACAGTGAAATTGTCTCACTGAACAAAAAGCTGATTCCTCTTTAGTTTGATTCAAGAAAAAAAAAGGAAATATGATCTCGATGAGCTAACAGAATAGGAACCTAGTAGTGATGAAGTGATTGATTTTTTGCTTCAAACTTAAAATGCAAAGAACAAGCAAAGAGCTCTGAATCTCACCCCACAAAAATCATAAAGTAAAAAAAAAAATTAAATCAAAATTTAGCCAGAGAAGTATCACAGAATCACCAGATTGGAAGAGACCCACTGGATCATTGAGTCCAACCATTCCTATCAAACACTAAACCACATCCCTCAATACCTCCGCCACCCACACCTTAAACACCTCCAGGGAAGGCAAGTAAACCACCTCCCTGGGCAGCCTCTGTCAGTGCTCAATGACCCTTTCTGTGAAATTTTTTTTCCTAATGTCCAGTCTGAACCTGCCCTGGTGGAGCTTGAGGCCATTCCCTCTTGTCCTGTCCCCTGTCATTTGGGAGAAGAGCCCAGTTCCCTCCCTGGAGGTGTTTAAAGGACAGTTGGATGAGGTGCTGAGGAACACGGGTTACTCTTTGCTAGGAATGGTTGGACTCAATCTGGTGGGTCTCTCCCAACCTGGTGACTCTATGATTCTATGTCATGGTCAGTTGCTCCATGTTTGGAGGTTCATATTGGGTGGCAGCCACTCCATGCGGAAACTTTTGGAGGTGACCTAACATTACTGCAGTAAGTAGAGTGACAGTGAATGCGTTTCTTTGAATTATTAAATAAATCAGTCTAAGTGACACACTGACTGCCAATCGCAGTGTGTGCAGACCACGACTCGTGCCCACAGACCACATGGACCTGCAGGGACAGAAATACGTGTGTTTTAATCTACAAGGAAAAAGAGGACAATGACATTTCTGCAACAGAACTGACATGCTGGTCAAAATAAAATTAATAGATTCATATCATGATTCGTACCACTCACTACGGCTGGTTCAAATCGATGGTTTCTGTTGAAAATTATATTCTTACGCAAATATTCATAGAATCATAGAACAACCAGGTTGGAAGAGACCCATCGGATCATCAAGTCCAACCATTCCTATCAAACACTATTCACTAGTTCTAGTCCTATATTCTTTAGTCCGGTTCGAATCTCAGGGAAATTTCACTGTGGGATGCCCTTTTTGTTTGAGTATGTAAGGGAGTTTGCCTCAGGCTCGATTTTTTTCAACACCTGTAAAATGATATTTCCTTTTTCTGTTCCCCTTCTAAAATAAAAAATAGGAATTGTTATTCCCAGCGTCCCTGGGGTTCAGTCACTCACAATCAGGGAGAATGGAAAGATATAAGAAACAGACTTAGCGCATTTAGCCTTTTCTACCAATATTGTCCTGATATAAAATAATTCAAAATGAAAAATTGCAGTTTGGCTTAAAGTACCTTTATCGCCATCTGTTTTCCTGAAGATTTTGGAGTTTTACAGGAGTTTGCTTGATTTCCTCTTTTAAGGTTTTCTAATTTTAAATTAGGGGAAGTATCCAAAAAAATTTATACTGCAGGAAAAAGACACCATAAGCTGTAAAAGCTAACACCCACAAATCAAGGAAACAACTACTTTTCTACTGGAGGAAAAAATACAAAGAAACAAAAAAGTTTTAGGCAAATATTTTTCAATCACCTTCCTTGTTTTAGCTGCATATGCCCATCACACAGATACACAGATGCACATACAGAGTGTAAACTTGCATCTATTGGAAATATTTAGCAGAGCAAGTTAGATTATTTAAGTCAACATTAATATAGTTCGACACTAACGAGATGGGAAACGAGGAAAAGAGAAGAAATGCATCAAATCATGAACTTGGTTTTGATCTTAAACATACAACTTCAAGCCCAGTCTTTATAGTGGATAGAGATTTACTCCAGATTTATGCCACTTTAATGGATCTTTAAGGGCTAGATTATTGCAGCAGCTAATTACTCAGATTGGAACAATCACAACACACTAAATTGGGCAGCGTGAAGCAGTCCAGTCTTGGCTCGGCTAGAGTTTGAGCTCTAGAGTGGTGGTAACGTAAACAAAGGCCACTCACTCAGACTTAAATTATTTTGCAGTGCAACTTCCTCCTCATTCTCATTGAAGAGAAGCCATTTTAAGTAAACGAGGAGGAATGAGTGCCTGACTGAATTTTTGGGAGGCATAACAGAGACGTGGAAAAAAATAGTTTTGTTCGAATAAGTAATTTGTTGCCAGATTGGAACTGCTTTTACTGCCTCTTTAAAAAATCCCAGGTCTGTTTTAAGCCAAAATGTAACAACTGATGCCTTGTAAAAGTTTTCAGACTGCCAGAACTACAGATAGATTTCACAGCAGTTAAATTTCAAAACCCGTAAAAACAATATGTTTAAGAGATACGTCGAAGCCTACCTATCAGCTTTGGATAAAAAGGGAATAACTGAACACGTGCAGTCCATGCTACCTAGAAATATAGCATTTGAAATAATATAATAAATTAAAAAAAATAAAAAAATATTTTTATCAGATGGGTATACTTTGGGAGAAATCACCAGGTTGGAAGAGACCCATTGGATCATCGAGTCCAACCACTCCTATCAAACACTAAATCATGTCCCTCAGCAACTCATCTACCCTTCCCTTAAATATCTCCAGGGAAGGTGAATCAACCACCTCCCTGGGTAGCCTCTTCCAATGCCCAATGACCCTTTGTGTGAAAAACTTCCTTCTAATCTCTAGCCTAAACTCTAGCTCTAAATCTAGCCTAAACTCTAGCTCTAAATCTCTAGCCTAAACTCTAAAATGGATGAGAGTTATTTCTTTGTTCTGGAGATGTGACAACCTGAGGCAGCAAAATAGCACTGTAAGCCAAACTGTAACTTACCAGTGCTTTGCAGGTATGTAAATTAAAATAAACAACACCCATCACTACAGGGGATGCTACAGAAGCAGACAAATTATCGTGGAGAATGAACTGCTCCATTCCCTGCCTCTGGGTAGAGAATTCTGTTCAAGATTTCTGTTTTCATAGAATCATAGAATAACCAGGTTGGAAGAGACCCACTGGATCATCGAGTCCAACCATTCCTATCAAACATTAAACCATGTCCCTCAGGACCTTGTCCATCCATCCCTTAAACACCTCCAGGGAAGTTGAATCAACCACCTCCCTGGGCAGCCTCTACCAGTGCCCAGTGACCCTTTCTGTGAATTTTTTTTTCCTAGTGTCCAGTCTAAACCTCCCCTGGTGGAGTTTGAGGTCATTCCCTCTTGTCCTGTCCCCTGTCACTTGGAAGAAGAGCCCAGCTCCCTCCTCTCCACAACCTCCTTTCATAGAATCATAGAATCAGTAGGTTGGAAGAGACCCACTGGATCATTGAGTCCAACCATCCCTGTCAATCACTAACCCATGTCCCTCAGCAGGCACAAAACAGGGACCCCCAGTTCACCAAGCAAGGCACCCCATTCCAAAGGGCTTCTTTCCCACCACTGACCCATCACCCACCCCAGATTGATAACTCCTCCCAGCCCAAGAGCACACAGAGGGGTCAGCCCTGCTAAGAGGTGAGACTGGAGCAGCCACCAACCCTCCCAATCATCCCTACCTGCCTACCTGGTGGCCCCCCAGCCTTTCTTCCCTCCCACTGCCACCACGCTCCCATGGGATGCAGGGTGTGCCATGAGGACTCACCAGTGATGCCAGGGCAGCAGTGATGCCAGGAGATGCATCCCTCGCCCACAACCCGGTCAAGCACAGCTAGAGGCTGTTGGTCCTCCCTGGGAAGAAAAAGGGATCCCTTGGAGAGGGCAAAGCAGCAACACCTGGGGAGGGAGGAGTCTCCAAGAGAGCCCAGGTGCCCTGCAGCTTAGAACCAGAGAACCACAGAATCACCAGGCCGGAAGGGACCCACCGGACCACGGAGTCCAATCCATGGGGAGATGGGGGAGATGGGGGAGATAGGGGAGATGGGGGGAGATGGGGTAGATGGGGGTGATGGGGAGATTAGGGGAGACGGGGGAGATGAGGGAGATGAGGGACATGGGGGACATGGGGGAGAGATGGGGAGATTGGGGGCTGATGGGGATGATGGGGGAGATGGGATGAGATGGGGGAGTCGGGGGGCTTGAACTTCTGAGATAAATGAAAGTTCAGTTAATGACTTCAATGGGAGATCAGGCTGCTAGAAGAGCTAGGAAAGAAGCCCTGATCCTCTAAAATCGCAATGATTTGGCAAACTTTCCCTTCTGATTCAGAAGAAAAATGGGGTTTCAAAATAAATAACTGGAAAAATCTGTTTTCCTAAACACATGATTTCAGGGCACCCACTTTGGTTTAGGTCCTAGTTCTTCACAAGCTGGAGCTCTGTGTCCACAGCTTAAGCAAGAAACCTGTCTGTTAGAAAACTCAATATTCTGGTCTGAATTAACTCTTTGTTCTTTTTTAACTTATTCTGAGCAAGAAACATTTCCAACCAAAACATATTTTAGATTAATTGTTTCTCAAAACCATTTCAGAATTAATGAAACATTTCTCAGTGTAAATAAAAGGGGAGTTTGAAGTGAACCTTTCTGTGTTATGTTTAGTTTTATAGTGAATATCCCTTTCTCTACCACACGAAATTTATTCAAATCCCAACTAAAGGTTTGTGCAATCTTGATATGTAACAGAAAACACAAAACACAAAAACATGCTAAATGGGCTTAATCAGATTTATTTTTTTTCTCTCTTACATTTCCTAAACAAAGTAATTTGTCCAATTGCTCACTTTTCTGTGAAGCCAAAAGCTTGTGTGAGACATTTAAATAATCACAGGGAATAGCTTTATGACAAGCTAAGCATTAGGAAGGTGTCAGGTCTGAACAGTTTCCAACTAATTCAGTTCTTTGCAAGAAAATAATGTAATTTTTTTTTCCAATGAAAGCATTTGCTGTGGTTGCATTGGTTTAAAAATAAATAAATAAAAAAACCCAGACATCTAGCTAGATATTCATCTTCTCTTGTTGAAACACAGGGCAACATGCAGGATCGCCAAACATATTGATCAGGAATTCCTAATAATTATTATCATAGAATCATAGAACAACCAGATTGGAAGAGACCCATCGGATCATCGAGTCCAACCATTCCTATCAAACACAACCAAGTCCCTCAGGACCTCATCCACCCGTCCCTTAAACACCTCCAGGGAAAGTGAATTGACCACCTCCCTGGACAGCCTATTCCAATGCCCAATATGTTTGAAAGCATCTGAATCAGCTGCAACCTTTTTTTCTTTTTTAAATTTAGGATGAATATTAGCAATCCTTTCCCTGGACAACTTCCCTGACAAACTGCTGCCTTTGTTGGCACAGCCTAACCAATAGCAAGGGAACTGAAATGTATCTTTGAAGAGGGAATCTGAGACTGTCTTTGGTAATTCTGAGTCCTCCTACATGTGGGAAAGTTCAGAAAGAGCAGATCCGATCACTGTGACATTGGATCTCTATTACAGACTTAAGATAAATAAATATGAATTATGGTACTTAAAGAAAAAGAGGAAGAAGAAAATGTCTGGAAGGCTTTTTTTAGAGTGTTTGGATAGAGGTGATCTGAAAAGGAGATGATAAAGGAAGCAGCCAAATTCGTAACTAGGGACAGAGGTTAGAAGTTTCCTTTTAAAATACTTCCAAATTTCAGCTCCAACTTGTAAGAGGTTTAAGGATTCGAGCAAAATGATTGAGCTCAAGCTGATTTCATTAGAGCTGCTCATGTGAGGAACGTGAGCAGGATTTGGCCCTGAAAAAGGAAGCCCTTTGGCCTTGTTTGCGTTGCCAAGTATTTTCTAATTGATACTGCATGTAAACTCTGCCCTCTGCTAATACACGAAATAATCAATGCTATCCAAGCCTGCAGCTCATTTTCTGCCTGAGATGTGGTTTTGTTTGTATCACTGCCATGGGGATGACGAGGGAGTGGGAAGGGGTTGTGCCTTTGGACTGCTCCTTCATCATGCGGTGCCGCGTTTGTGTTATTCCGTGCCTGCTAACAAAGAGGTCGTAACCTTCTTAGCCGCAGTCCCCCAGGCACTCCCCACCCAGATTGTCATGCCCTGCACCTTGAAGATGGGATTTCTCTGCTTCCTCCAAACAGCAAATTATGTCCCTGCAACAACCACTCAGTCAGACTGATTATCCAAATCCTTACAAATCATATGTGAACTTTGGAAAGCGACTTAATTAAAGAGAGTATACTCCAGGGCTTGGCAGCTCATAATGTCCCGAAGAGAAATGGGGAATACTTTGGGCAACTCCATCACTTTTGTTATTTTTAGTATAAATTCCAAGACAGGATTGTGATATATTGGGTATTTTGTCAAATTTTTGGATCAACGCTGTCTTTTAGCAGCATTTAAAGTCTACTAAGGAAACGTGTTCAATTTCACTGCATAATAGCATTTCATAGGAATGGTTGGACTCGATGACCCAATAGGTCTTTTCCAACCTGGCAATTCTATGGTTCTATGATTCTATAATGAAAGGGTATTTTCACTGCACAAAATCCATAACCTAAGGCTAGTTTCTAAAGTCAAATTCTATTCCTAACAGTTGTCTGTTCTCTGATGGAATTCCTCTATGTTATGAAACTAGTTCTGTGAAAAAAGTTTGACTTCATTCTCCACTTACATCTCAGAAGCCACCCATACCATCTCTCAGCTGCATAATTATTGACTGTGATCCCTGAGGCTGACTCTATACTCAACTTTTTATGTTTAGGAAGTGGTGAAAATATTGAAGAAAATTACCATAGCAGGGACTAATGGCACATTGGATTCAGTGATCCGGTGGGTCTCTTCCAACTGGTGATTCTATGATTCTATAATGACTCCTGAAACTACAAGATCTTCCTGTTAATTTTTCCCTTACTTGTCTTCCACTATTATTGTCTAATTTTGTAATATTTACATGGGTTTCATAGGTCGACTCGAAATTTAAGGAATTCAAATATCAGAGAGAGATAATTTTAAATCTAACACAATCTCCTATAAAAAACAAGCAGTAACACCCTGATAGCATCTCTAAGTTAATCTTTATCTGAAACAAGGAAGGTTTTAAAACACCCCAAATCATACAATGTTGGTAAAATAAGACCAGATACTAAGAACGTTGACACATTTTTCCTACAACAAGTCAAGATTGTAGCCAAAAATATGTACCGTATTTCTTATCTAACAGTGACTTTCAGCAATTACAACTTTTTCTTGCTACATTCAAAATGTTATTTACCCTCACTTTGTGTTTCCTTTTGATAAGTGAAACAGACGGAGTTCTCCGAGTGCTGCACAACAGCATCATCTCGTTTGTTTTCAAGTCATTTTTCTATGAACACTCTTCAGTGATAAACAGCCTGTATGGACCACACACTCCAAACCAGGGCAAAGCGGGTGGGATTTCTTCCACTCAAGACGGCTCCCTGCAAGGGAGTCACACTAATCTGTCTTTATAGTCGGAGGGAGGGAGAAAGAGCATCTTTTCATGTGTGATTCATTGGGTACTTTGTACGTTTGAGATAAGATGAATACTGCCTTACAAGTGTTTATTTGTAGATAGCCACATCATTTCAGTGAATTACAAGTATACTGGAAGTGGTAGCATTAGTAAAAACAACAAATGCAAAGTTCTTTATCCTGCCCAGTTTCCTAAACTGCCAGGAGGAGAGGGACCTGGGGATGTTGATTGACAGCCGACTGAACATGAGCCAGCAGTGTGCCCAGGTGGCCAAGAAGGCCAAGGGCATCCTGGCTTGGATCAGAAATGGTGTGACCAGCAGGTCCAGGGAGGTTATTCTCCCTCCGGACTCAGCACTGGTGAGAACGCTCCTTGAATCCTGTGTTCAGTTGTGGGCCCCTCAGCACATGGAGGGTGTTGAGGTTCTGGAGAGAGTCCAGAGAAGAGCCACGAAGTTGGTGAAGGGGCTGGAGAACAGGCCCTACGAGGAGCAGCTGAGAGAGCTGGGGGTGTTTATCCTGGAGGAGAGGAGTCTGAGGGGAGACCTCATTGCTCTCTACAACTACCTGAAAGGAGGTTGTGGAGAGGAGGGAGCTGGGCTCTTCTCCCAAGTGTCAGGGGACAGGACAAGAGGGAATGGCCTCAAGCTCCGCCAGGGTAGATTTAGGGTAGAGATTAGGAGGAAGTTTTTCACGGAAAGGGTCATTGGGCATTGGAATGGGCTGCCCAGGGAGGTGGTTGATTCACCTTCCCTGGAGGTGTTTAAGGATTGGACTCGATGATCCCAAGGGTCTCTTCCTACCTGGTTGTTCTATGATTCTATGATTCTAAATTCACATATTCAGCAGGGTGTTTGCTTGTGTGTCCAGAGTGTTGCCAGAAGACGTCAGTTTTATTGCTCAGAGACTATTCCTATGATATAATAAACATGTGTGAGACTTCTTCCAGGATGCAAACTCGGTTTAACACATGCAAACTTTGCATTTTATGCTACTTGTAAACTTCATTTCATGCTCCAAACTGTTTCTTTTCATTTGAAACAATGAATAGTTGCCTACCTACCTTCTCAACAGATCCCATCATAGCCAGCCATACATATGTTTTCTAGGCTGAAAAAAAACCTTAAAAGCTCTATTTGTTGTCTCTTATATCTGTTCTTATTTTTTTTTTAATTTAAATTTTAAAAAAAAACTTTTGACAATCTAATTTTTCATCCTGGTTTAGTCTGGGACTAATGTTTGAAATACGAATAAAAAAAATTCTTCAGGGATGGGAAAATAATTTTCTGTCCTCCTCTAACTTTGAATTCTTCTTTACGATCAAGAATGAAGCATGCAAAAAGCTGCATGAATAATACATCTGGAAGCAGGTACTTCAACACAGAGAGAGATTCAGACAATGAAATAAATTTACTCCCCTTGACTTCCTTACATGATTTGTTGCCATGCAAGCTTCTATTTTATTTTCATTCAATGTATTTACCATTACCATCTGTTTGAGTTGGGCACCAATTTGCAGAGCTATAAATTAGAAGCAGCTTTGCTGGAATCAGGATGTTTTTTGCCTCAGATTATAAACTTGGCTGTATTCTTACTGTTCTCATTCATGCCTGCTTGGATTTAAGAAGCACTAAAGTCTCTAGAAAAAAATATGGGATAACTTCAGAAGTCGTCACTATGATACATGAAGCAAGTTTGCAGATGACACAAAGCTGGGTGGAAATGTGGATCTGCTGGAGGGTAGAGAGGCTCTGCAAAGGGATCTGAACAGGCTGGACCACTGGGTTGAGTCTAATGACATGAGGTTTAACATGGCCAAGTGCCTGGTCCTGCACTTGGGGCACAACAACCCTATGCAGAGATACAGGCTGGAAGAAGTCTGTCTGGAAAGCTACCAGGAGGAGAGGGACCTGGGGGTGTTGGTCGACAGCAACTGGGCATGAGTCAGCAGTGTGCCCAGGTGGCCAAGAAGGCTAATGGCATCTTGGCTTGTATCAGAAATGGTGTGACTAGCAGGTCCAGGGAAGTTCTTCTCCCTTTATACTCAGCACTGGTGAGGCCTCTCCTTGAATCCTCTGTGGAATTCTGGGCCCCTCACCACAAGAAGGATGTTGAGGTTCTGCAGCAAGTCCAGAGAAGAGCAATGAGGCTGGTGAAGGGACTGGAGAACAGGCCCTATGAGGAGCAGCTGAGAGAGCTGGGGGTGTTTATCCTGGAGAAGAGGAGGCTGAGGGGAGACCTCATTGCTCTCTACAAGCACCTGGAAGGAGGTTGTGGAGAGGAGGGAGCTGGGGTCTTCTCCCAAGGGACGGGGGACAGGACAAGAGGGAATGGCCTCAAGATCTGCCAGGGGAGATTTAGGCTAGAGATTAGGAAAAAAAATTTCACAGAAAGGGTGATTGGGCACTGTCAGAGGCTGCCCAGGGAGGTGGTTGATTCACCTACCCTGGAGGGGTTTAAGGGATGAGTGGATGAGGTGCTGAAGGACATGGTTTAGTGTTTGATAGGAATGGTTGGATTGATGATCCGGTGGGTCTCTTCCAACCTGGTTGTTCTATGATTCTATGAAAATTACATTTAAATTAAATGCTGAAGAAAACTGGGGAATAAAAAAAAAAAATTCATGTATGGGGATGACATTGGAAGAAACAGATAAATTATTATTCAGTAACTATTTTTCGTTTAATCTCAATTCATCCATCCACAGCCTATTCAAAAATACCTTTTTTCTGATAATTTATAACTAAGACAAAGTAACTATCTAACATAAACCTATAAACTTAATAAAGACCTATAAAATTTAGTCATGAAATTCATTATCAGAGATGTTAATGGTGAATGTAACCTTCCAACCTTGCTAGATTTTCTGTGAAAAAAAGAATCCAAGACAAAGACCAGTTCTTGCAGTTGTTTTTAAGACTGGCCCATGTACCAGAAAACAAATTGTACCTGATGTGTTTATATGCTGGCATCCTCCTCCAAGATAAAGAATATAATTTCCAGTAGTCCTCTTAATCATCTATCAAAAATATTACTCTTGTTGTACACCGAAAAGGAAGAGTATCTACTACAGGAGGAAAAAAAAAAGAAAATATAAAACAAAATAGAATCATAGAACAACCAGGTTGGAAGAGACCCATCAGATCATTGAGTCCAACCATTCCTATCAAACACTAAACAGTGTCCAAATAGGCAGTTTAACAAAGAGACTGAGATTGTGATTTTACCAATCAACTGCCGAAGAATTCAGTTAACTTATTTACTGTGAATACAGAGAGAGCAGAAGAAATATCTTATGAAAATACTGGGGTAAATTGTGCATTGTTAGAATGAGCACATGAGGCAGATATTCACTTTGTCTAGCATTTCAAATACAATTGCAGTGTTCCAGTTACCCGAAACGGTAGCACTTGCTCTTGCTCAGTTAGAAGGACTCATCCTTTTCATTTGACAAGTCTGTAATTTGAAAGTCAGCTTTGTTAGCTTTCATCCAGATCCCCCATCCAGGCTGGGAACTTTTTCAAGTCTCTAGGATACATCAAGCCTCTAGAATACTTTCCTTCCTCTCTTTAGCACTAAACGCTTTTGCTCAAGCCTTTATGTGCTCATGCCTTAAATCTTGAAAGCTTCTGTCTGGTCTTGGCAAAATAATTACTTTTGTATTTATTTGAAAGGGTTTGATCCTGAGTATGGAAAAAGTATGAGACCAAGCACAACAGTACGAGTTTGACAATTTAACAAGCTAAGGAGAGAGGTTGGTAAAGTGGAGTTGAAATGAGGGAAAGGAAACAGTATCTTATGGGTAAATGGCACTTAAGAGAGAACAGGATTGCAAAATGCTGTGACAACAAGGACAAAATTATGTTTGCTTTCAGGAGAGAGAACATATGCAAACAAATAGACTAAGAAAATTATTTTTGCTCTAGTCTTGCTGGTTGACATGAGGAGAAAAAAAGTTCCTTCCAATCTTACCTTGTTTGAAAAACCTGCATCTTTGATGTGTCCTGATTTTTCATGTCTGCAAGTCAACAAGAAAATGAAAAAATCAGTTAAATTCCTGAAGTGCAAAATAGCATTTTTTGTAGAGTCATAGAATCATAGAATCACCAGGTTGGAAGAGACCCACCAGATCATCAAGTCCAACCATTCCTATTAAACAATAAACCATGTCCCTCAGGCCCTCGTCCACCCGTGCCTTAAACACCTCCAGGGAAGGTGAATCAACCACCTCCCTGGGCAGCCTGTTCCAATGCCCAATGACCCTTTCCGTGAAAAAACTCCTCCTAATCTCTAGCCTAAATCTCCTCTGGTGGAGCTTGAGGCCATTCCCTCTTGTCCTGTCCTCTGTCACTTGGGAGAAGTGCCCAGTTCCCTCCTCTCCACAACCTCCTTTCAGGTAGCTGTGGAGAGCAATGAGTTCTCCTCTCAGCCTCCTCTTCTCCAGGCTTCACAGTGATCAGTTTTCCTTTCACGCTTATCTTTGCCTACATCCACCTATCTCTAACTTATTCTGAGGCTTTCTATTTTATGTGTTTTCACCAGGAAATAAATCCAAATGCTAAAGTTCTTTTGTACTACAGTAGTACCTCAACATCCACTTTCACATCGAAGACACGATGACTGCAGAATGAGCCATGCATCCTTTTCTCAAGACATAATATACTATGTAAGTTCAAAGATCCATTTGATAAAATATGCAGTATCACAATAGAATATGTCAATATGAATATCAATTAGAAACATTAGAGATCCAATGTATTAAAGTCAATACTTAGAACATACCTTGGACTTCTCCTTTTTTTTTCTTTCTTAGAATTCAGTAGTATCCCATAGAACATAGAACAGCCAGGTAGGAAGAGACCATCAACCATTCCTATCAAGCACTACACCATGTCCCTCAGTACCTTGTCCACTCATGCCTTAAACACCTCCAGGAAAGGTGAATCAACTACCTCCCTGAGCAGCCTCTGCCAGTGCCCAATAACCCTTTCCATGAATTTTTTTTTCCTAATGTCCAGCCTAAATCTCCCCTGGTGGAGCTTGAGGCCATTCCCTCTTGTCCTGTCCCCTGGCACTTGGGAGAAGAGACCAGCTCCCTCCAGTCCACAACCTCTTCTCAGGTAGTTGTAGAGAGCAATGAGGTCTCCTCTCAGCCTCCTCTTCCCCAGGATAAACACCCCCAGCTTTCTCAGCCGTTTCTCATAGGGTCTGTAAAATAAATAAATAAATTCAGGTTACATTTACTTTGATATTCACATGTCTTAATTTATCCATAAATTCTTTTTTATGTTAGCATTTACGCACTTATTCCTTTTAATATCGTAATATCCTGGATGCTAGCACATGATCTTGAAATACATATTTTTGATATAAAACATGGGTAAACTCTTTAGTAGTAGCCCCAAATAATTAAAAAGTCAAATGAAATGGATACCCATCAGAGCCCTTGCTTAGTGCTGGGAAGGGAAGTCAGATTCCTGTTGTGTGTCATACATCTCAGATTAAAACTTGCCTGGTTTTACTCAGGAAAAAACGTCTTTCAGAAGCCAGATGCAGAAACATTTTTTATGGCCAGAAAAACTCAGTTTCCACTTCCATGTCATGTTGTTCATATAATGCCTCCACCAAATGCTATTTGTGTAATTCTGAAAGCTGCTGTAAACCAGAGTTGCCATCCTCTGGCTGGCTCTTCTGCCTTCACAACAGACATAACAGGAGGGGAAAAAACACAAGAGGCAAAAGACTTACCATTGCACTCCAAGTCTTTCTGCTAAATATAAAACCATCTTGTGGTAGCTTGCATTTAGGAAATTAAAATGTTTAGTAAGTCAATGAAGTGAAAAATATTATACTCTGGGTTTCACCAGGACTGCTGTATTGATTGAGTAGACTGCATGGCACACTAGCATTGTGGCCCTGAAATGTGTTCATATTTGAGAACATTTATTAGGTCAAAACAGCTCTTCTTGTAAGAGATTCCCTGTGCTGCTGTTGAATCATAGAATCATAGAATAACCAGGTTGGAAGAGACCCCCAGGATCATCGAGTGCAACCATTCCCATCAAACACTAAAACATGTCCCTCAGGACCTCATCCACCCATACCTTAAACACTTCCAGGGAAGGTGACTCAACCACCTCCCCGGGCAGCCTATTCCAATGCCCAGTGACCCTTTCCGTGAAATTTTTTTCCAGCCTGAGCCTCCCCTGGTGGATCTTGAGGCCATTCCCTCTTGTCCTGTTCCCTGTCACTTGGGAGAAGAGCCCAGCTCCCTCCTCTCCACAACCTCCTTTCAGGTAGTTGTAGAGAGTAATGAGGTCTCCTCTCAGCCTCCTCTTCTCCAGGATAAACACCCCCAGCTCTCTCAGACGCTCCTCATGGGTTCTGTTCTCCAGTCTCTTCACTAGCTTCGTTGCTCTTCTCTGGGCTTTCTCCAGAGCCTCAACATCCTCCTTGTGGTGAGGGTCCCAGAACTGAATGCAGGATTCAAGGAACAGCCTCAGCAGTGCTGAGTACAGAGGGAGAATCACTTCCCTGGACCTACTGGTCGCACCATTTCTGATCCAAGCCAAGATGCCATTGGCTTCCTTGGCCACCTGGGCACACTTCTGGCTCATGTTCAGTCGGCTGTCAACCAACACCCCCAGGTCCCTCTCTTCCTGGCAGTTTTCCAGCCAGGCTTCTCCCAGTCTGTAGCTCTGCATAGGGTTGTTGTGCCCCAAGTGCAGGATAAGGCATTTGGCCGTGTTAAACCTCATCCCTTTGGACTCTGCCCAGTGGTCCAGCCTGTCCAGGTCCCTTTGCAGAGCCTCCCTACCCTCCAGCAGATCGACACTTCCACACAGCTTAGTGTCATCTGCAAACTTGCTAAGGGTACCCTCAATGCCCTCATCCAGGTCATTGATGAAGACATTGAACAGGGTTGGACCCAGCACTGAGCCCTGGGGGACCCCACTTGGAACTGACCTCCAGCTGGATTTAACACCGTTTACCACCACTCTCTATGCAGCACGATATGGCACAGTGATAGATATAGATGAATATTGCTGAGCAACCTAAAGAGAAGAGGTGGTGCAAAACTAAAGGCTCAGATCCTGGAAGCAGTAAAGGCAGGTTAATGCATTGCTGCCTCTTCTCACAGCATCACACTGGGGACAGCAACACAGCTACACCTTTTTCGGTTCCAGAGCTGTCATGTTCAATCAGCTCTACAAAACACTGGTGTGCAGGCTGGAGTCCAGCTGTGAAGGCAGGGAATTTCATTTTACAGATACATTTTTTTCTCAGTTCGTGTGCAACAATAATGAAAAAGAGCGAGAGTGACGTCATTTCATGTAAGCGAGTAGTTAAATGTTTTAAAGGGCTTCTTGCACATGAGTAACTTACCGAAGAGAATTCGAGAGTTGATTTGAGAACGTTGGTGGAGAAGTAAGATAAGAGGCAGGTTTCTTAATGCCATTTCATGTCAAGGTTCTTTCCAAACAGCATCAATTTTTGGTAAAATATCTTACATAGACTACGCAGCTGCCTGTACGGATTCTGCTTTTTCCACTAGCTGTCTTCTGTCTCTTCTTTCAAGACTGCTTTTAAATGTGTTTACTGTCAACAGGTCAAGAAATATTAGAACCTCAGAGAATTTCACCATGATAATGCACTGCATTCCTCCTCTGTTTGATAGGAATGGTTGGACTTGATGATCCGATGGGTCTCTTCCAACCTGGTGATTCTATGATTCTATGATTCTGCAAAGTAACCTCACACAGAAGACCTGTAATATTATTATTATTAATTAGATTGTCTCTAAATACCTTTGTAAACTGATGAAAAAAAGGAAAGTTAATTTAATAAATACAAGGATATAAAACATTAAAAATATGAGCACTTGTAGAGTATAGAGAGTGTGAAAGATTATGAAGGACAGGGACGTATTTATTGTCTTCCATATTTATTTATTTATTTACATTCTAGAATTCACAGGCAGGGAATGATTAGATCTACTTTGTTAAAGAAATACATGACATTTTAGGCCAGAAACGCAGGCTGAGGAACGAAGAGAGAAATGTCACTTGAATTATTACCTATGGATAACATTTAGGAGAGCTCAAACTTCTCCCCAAGTTCTATCTGATGCCGCCAATCCAGACTCTATCACTGAAGCTTGAAACTTGTGTAATGTCCCACATTTTAACGAATTTTAACTGCTCAGGTCTCTATGTTACTGACCACGTAAACAAATAAACATAGTGTTGGATAGGAATGGTTGGACTGGATGATCCGATGGGTCTCTTCCAACCTGGTTGTTCTATGATTCTATGATTCTATGATATGCTTGAAGCAAAATGAGCAGAAACACTTTAGACTGGGAGCCATAATCTGTCAGTTGAGAAAGTTTCTGTGTGTGTAATAAAACTTCTAGAATTGTATTAAATACCCAAGTTAATGACAGGCTGTTCTCAAAAATATGAAGTCTAGGTTTCTCCTTGGTTGGACTCCATGATCCAGTGGGTCTCTTCCAACCTGGTTATTCTATGATTCTATGCAAAGACATCTCATTCAGCCTAATGAAAATGAAAACAGCACACCCGTGTCATGGAGGAGTAAAGGATTGTTCAAAATTCGCAAGGTCATCGCTCTCGAAGCAGTCCATTTCAACCCTGTGTTTCTGAAGAGGGATGGATGGCTCTTCTCGAGGTCCCATTGGAATATTTTCTTCAGTGGCACCTCACAGAAGGCTCTTTAAGTGCAACGTGTATGTCCTCATGGAGCATGCAGCTACTCAAGTTATGGTTCAAAACAAACTATGAAAACTAGAAGTCTCCTGGCAGTGCTATCTTCATGCAAAAATACCTTGAGCTATTTACCAGCTTTCTTCCGTGTGACTGTTAGAACCACAGGCTGGGTGGGCAGTAGTTTGTAAGGAAACTGAGCTCAGACAACTGACCCCAGTAGACCAAAGGGATATCCTACAGCATATGAAGTCACACTCAGCAATAAAACACTCAAAGAAAGAAGGATAAAGGATGTTACTAGTGGTTAAGGCATTTAGATTCCCGAGTAAGTGTTGCAGGTGCTGAGGCTCTGGTTTCCAGGATGTGTCTGGACACCTGGCAAAGAGAAGTAGTCAATTAATTCCTCTTTTTCACTTTACTTGCACACACAACTTTTCCTTTCCCTATTAAAATGTCTCTGTCTTCATCTATGAGTCTTCTTGCTTTCTGTCTATTTTCATCCTATTCCACAGTGAAGGGCAGTAAGGCAGTGGT
This sequence comes from Coccyzus lansbergi, assembly GCA_033558105.1. Lineage (NCBI taxonomy): Eukaryota > Metazoa > Chordata > Aves > Cuculiformes > Coccyzidae > Coccyzus > Coccyzus lansbergi. The sequence continues at coordinate 1,941,104 of JAUMJK010000508.1, forward strand.
AGATGAGGCCACTCCTTGAATCTTGTGTTCAGTTCTGGGCCCATCACAACAAGAAGGATGTTGAGGCTCTGGAGCGAGTCCAGAGAAGAGCAACGAGGCTGGTGAAAGGGCTGGAGAACAGGCCCTATGAGGAACGTCTGAGAGAGCTGGGGGTGTTTATCCTGGAGAAGAGGAGGCTGAGGGGAGACCTCATTGCTCTCTACAACTACCTGAAGGGAGGTTGTAGAGTGGAGGGAGCTGGGCTCTTCTCCCAAGTGACAGGGGATAGGACAAGAGGGAATGGCCTCAAACTCTGCCAGGGGAGGTTTAGGCTGGACATTAGGAAAAAAATTTTCACAGAAAGAGTCATTTTGAACAGGCTGCCCAGGGAGGTGGTTGATTCACCTTCCTGGAGGTGTTTAAGGGATGTGTGGATGAGGTGCTGAGGGACATGCTTTAGTGTTTCATAGAATCATAGAATTATAGAATCACCAGGTTGGAAGAGACCCATCAGATCATAGAGTCCAACCATTCCTATCACACACTAAACCATGTCCCTCAGCACCTCGTCTACCTGCCCCTTAAACAGCTCCAGCGAATATGAATCAACCACCTCCCTGGGCAGCCTATTCCAATGCCCAATGACCCTTTCCATGAAAAACTTCCTCCTAATCTCTAGCCTAAATCTCCCCTGGCAGAGCTTGAGGCCATTCCCTCTCGTCCTGCCCCCTGTCACTTGGGAGAAGAACCCAGCTCCCTCCTCTCTACAACCTCCTTTCAGGTAGTTGTAGAGAGTTATGAGGTCTCCTCTCAACCTCCTTTTCTCCATGAGGAGAGATTTGATAGGAACAGTTGGACTCGATGATCCAGTGGGTCTCTTCCAACCTGGTTGTTGTATGATTCTATGATTCAACCCAACACAAAAGCTTAGAGTTTAAACACAGTACTCATCCTGCTGTGCTTTCTCTTCCATTAGTAACATTTTTAACATTTCATTAGTAATGTTTTTAAAACAGCCAGTGTGATCTTCCAAAACTAGCACCTACCAGCAGCATGACTACTCAATCTAATCAGGTAGTTCTACACTACACACTTCAAATTTAATGGCTCCGTTGCTGTGCATTTTTTACCCTGTACGTGTGAAAGCGGAATCTTGTCTCTGCAACACAATTTCTGGCTTTGTTTGTTTTTTAATTGGCCCAGCATTTCTAAAGTAACTATATAATCGATGCAACAATCATAATATTTTGCAATAGACATATCTTATCCCACGCATTTTGATAATGCTGACGAGAACTGTAGGAAAGGTTATCTTTATGCTAGGCTGAAGCAATTTAACTGTGTTAAAATGAAGAGCTGTCATTTAAATACTTCCCAGGGAATTACTTATTCCTCTAGAATTAATTTTTACAGCATATTTTTCCCCCTTTGTCAGTTTTCGATCTGATTGTCTGGAAAATGAAAGAGATAACTGTACTAGTCTGTTTCTAAGATGTAAGCCTGCCCTCAGTCCCAGTGCTATCCACAAATACGTCATATGAGTAAGTCAGAGAAAATTAACTTGCAATACTATTGTTATTAAAAATACAGTCTTTCCTCTCCAACCTTTTTTTTTTTTTGCACAGCATTTTTACTCTGTCAGAGATAGTTCGATCATCTTATAGCTTTGGCAGGTCTAAACAGTCCTGCCACACTGACTGATGGTTTTTCTGTGAAATTTAGAAGACTTTTGGCTGATGAGAGGAGAGTTCAATTGTTCCTGCGTAACCATGCTTATCTTTATCAGGATTCCAAACACGTATATTTTATTATTTATTTATCTTACATATGTTATAAACCTTTAGTGATGCAGAAGAACTGTATTGGTTTAAGATTACCAGGGGATATTAAATTTGTTCATAGAATCATAGAATAGTTTGGGTTGGAAGGGGCATTAAAAATCATCCATTTCCAACCCGGCCATGTGCAGGGACACCTCCCACTGGATCAGGGGCTCCAAGTCCCATACAACCTGACCTTGAACACCTCCAGGGATGGGGCAGTCCCAGCTTCACCAGGCAACCTGGGCCAGCGCCTCACCAGCCTCACCATGAAGAAATTCCTCTTTATGCCTAAATCTGCCCCTGTCTAGTTTATAGCCATTGCCCATAGTCCTATCCCTACAAGCCTTTGTAAACAGGTCTTAGATTTTTCTATGTTTTTCTTTCTTTGCCTAAGAGCAGATATGGAAAACTTGCTTTTGATATATAAAATATAAGCTAATAAATCCATTGCTTTGTAAGAACTGCTTATGTAAAACCATGTACTATTCACTTGTAAGCATATCCCCCGCAATCCATTTTAGAAAGGAATATCTTGGAGATTAGCAAAAAACTTAGGCATCAGAAACCATGTCACGCACAACAAGCAAATCTCAAAAACAATAAAGTGGAATATCTAATCCTTGAATATCTAATCTCTTCACTTTGTTTTAATTGATGTGGTTTTATTTAAATAACAATGCCTAGGGAGTGGGATTTAGGCGCCTAAAGCTGAAAACCTTGAGAAAATCACCTGTAAACAGTATTTTATATCTTTATTTTATTGACTCATAATGATTGAACTTAAGTGCACGGATCTGCCCTCTGGAGACCCCCAAAAGCCTTCCACCTGTGACTGCCAGGAGATTACAAGACTTGCTCCTTCAGTATCTAAAAGTGCCTCAATTAGATCTCACTTACAAATAACATCTTCATATATATCGGTTCTCAAAGTTATTTGTTAATTATTCACAGAGCAAAAATGCAAACAGAAAGCTTTTGCTGAAAACAGTCGAAAAGTACTTGGAAATTAAGAGTACCTGACTGGCTTGTCACAAGTTCATCTGCCATAGGAAAACTAAACTTTCAGCAAATATTACTAAGAATTAACCATCAGAAATGGTGTGACCAGCAGGTCCAGGGAGGTTATTCTCCCTGTGTACTCAGCACTGGTGAGGTCGCTCCTTGAATCCTGTGTTCAGTTGTGGGCCCCTCACCACAAGAAGGATGTTGAGGCTCTGGAGGGAGTCCAGGGAAGAGCCACGAAGCTGGTGAAGGGGCTGGAGAACAGGCCTGATGAGGAACGACTTGGCAACTGTGACTGCTTCCCTGGAGAGTTGTTCCAGCGCTTCACCACTCTTCAGGGGAAGAGCCTTTTCCTAATACCCAACCTAACCCTCCCCCGGTACATCTTCTTGCCTCAGGTCCTGTCCTTGGTCACCAGAGAGAAGAACTCAGCACCTGCTCTTCCTCCTTCCCTTGTGAGGAAGCTGTGAACTGCTATGACATCCCCCTTCAATCTCTTCTTCTTCAGTCTGAACTGGCCAAGTGACTTCTCCTTAACCTTTTGGTTTTGCTCTTCCTACTTTTTGGTCCTTTTTCCTTTACCTTCTACTCTTCGTTACAGGGCTTGATGCACTAATGAATTTTTGCTCACAGATATTTACCTGTGGAATTTCATAGAATCATAGAACAACCAGTTTGGAAGAGACCCCTTGGACCATCAAGTCCAACCATTCCTATCAAACACTAAACCATGTCCCTCAGGACCTCATCCACCCATCCCTTAAACAGCTCCAGGGAAGGTGACTCAACCACCTCCCTAGGTAGCCTATTCCAATGCCAAATGACCCTTTCCATGAAAAACTTCCTCCTAATCTCTAGCCTAAATCTCCCCTGGCAGAGCTTGAGGCCATAGAGACCTTTGAGACCATTCGTTTATCTTCTTTCCCATTTCCCAGAAACCAAACTCCTTTTTTTTCCTCTTTAAACTTCTGTTTTCTTTTGCCCCATCAGAGATGCCCAACCAGCTCCCTCCATTTTGAGATTCTCTCTGTACATTTTCACTAGTCTTCCTCTTCCTTCTGCTTCTCCTTGGTCTCAGTCCTTCTCTACTAAAGTTTCGTGGCGATTTGGGGGTTTAGGGGTGGTGGTGAATGTTTGTTTGTTTGTTTGAGGAGGAAAAAAGAGATGTCAGTGAAGTTTGAAGTGCAGAAAGCACATCCCATTTCTTCTGTTCATTTCACAATGCATAAGAAAAAAGAAAATCTGTGTGTTGGGAAATGGAACACAAACATGGGAATGATTTGCGCAAGATATTAGCAGACTTTTTGTTATCACACTGACTTTGCTTATCAGAAGGAACATAATGGTTTATCTGCTGGGGGGTGTCTTGGGAAGCACTTTCACACCATGAGACTTTTAAGAAACACAATAGGATATAGAGCCAGGTGGAAGAAAACCCTAACACAGGATGTCCTCCTGGATGCGTTTTTATAGGAATTAGACTGTGAACTGAGCAGTTTCTTGGTGTGGCTGGGAGAGTAAGGGCAGTGATTAAGTTGCCAAATGGGTCTCAGTTGTGCAATTAAACAGACGAGTTGCTGGAATTCCCTTACGTCATTCTTGCTGCTTCAATCTATGGTATGAACAAGTGGACGTCCTGGAAGTCATTTGTTTCATTTCCTGCTCAGCTTAGCTTCCAAACTGAAAGAAAAAACAAAAACAAAACAAACCTGAAATTTGGAGTGAAATTGAGATACTAAAATGAAAAACACCGAATTGGTGCTCAGGTGGCGTCTTCACTGCCTCCTTCATTTACAGATAGAGAAGGCAGATTAGGAGCTACAATCTATCAATATTATTATTAGGGTGCATATGAGCCAAGCATTCATTTTCCATCCATCCCACTACTGAGGTTCAGGCAAAGTACAGTACTAGGACAAACTGGCTAGTAACAGCTGCGATGTACAAAATTTTCCAAACAAACAAATCATGTATAAATACAGGCCATATGTTGCCTCCTGTGTGGACTTTAGCTGGACATGGGGGAAGAGGGAGAAGGCAGGGAATCGTTTTGGCTTCAAACCTAAGTTTTTTGTTTGTTTAAAATGAATTAATTCTAGATTTTCAATCCATCAAATATTAACAGTCATAACAGGAACCAGGGTTTGATAGGGAAAGAGAGTCTCTTGATGGATTCTGGGAAAGTTTTTGAAAACTTGCTGAGTTATGAGGGGCAAGGCCAAAAATTTTAAGAAACCAAGAAAAGTCTCACCCCCAAAAGCAAACAAGGCAAAAAGAAAGAGGTAGCAATAACCCAAAGTTATTCTTGCAATTTGACAAACTAATCCTTCAGAGAAGAAAAAATAATCCAGAAAATTTCCTTGATCCATGTATCAAGAAAAAAAAATGGTTTGAAAATATACCAGAGGAAAGAAATTGGGATAATTCTTATCCAGACTGCCAGTTGGATTGATTATTTCCACTATGGCTTGTCATGCCTGAGGTCCTGGAGGAAGGAACGGAATAGAAGTTACTCTGAGAATACAGTCAGCTAAGTAAAATCATAGAATCACCAGGTTGGAAGAGACCCACCGGATCATCGAGTTCAACCATTCCCATCAATCTCTAAACCATGTCCCTCAGCACCTCATCCACCCACACCTTAAACACTTCCAGGGAAATTGAGTCAACCACCTCCCTGGGCAGCCTCTGACACTGCCCAATGACCCTTTCTGTGATTTTTTTTTTCCTAATGTCCAGCCTAAAACTCCCCTGGTGGAGCTTGAGGCCATTCCCTCTTGTCCCATCCCCTGTCATTTGGGAGAAGAGCCCAGCTCCCTCCTCTCCACAACCTCCTTTCAGGTAGTTGTAGAGAGCAATGAGGTCTCCCCTCAGCCTCCTCTTCTCCAGGCAAGGAGAAGATACAGTCTTGTTCCATGACTGATTAACCACAGGCTTGTCTAATCATTGTTATAGTTACCCAGCTAATTGTTAAATTTGACGTTCACACCAGTGTTGTGGTGACTGCTTGGAATTCCTTCACTACACCAGAAAAGAACTTATGGTACCTTGTAAATTAAACTTTTGCCACCCTGCTTGCCCAACAGATTTATGTTATAGGTCTTTCAGGAGTTATGACCTGTCATGCAGTTGCCAAATATCTTCATTAGAACAGAAATACTCTCTATTTAGCAGTAGGAATAAATAATAGAGAGACAACAACACAAGTTGCCCATATACCTATCAGCCCAATATGACCATTATGACCCTGAGAAAGCTTTCACAGTTCAGAGCTCAAAACTTATTTTTCACTTTTGTTCTTCTCCTCAAAGGACTGCACCTACAAAACCTGCATGAAGGGGTAGTTTCTCTCCACTTTGTTCATTGACTTCTTCCACCAAAACAAATTTTATGATCAGGCTGGAGAAGCTGGGAAAATAATCAGATTTCTTGATATGAGCGTTGACCATTTATAATGATTTTCTGCTTGCTACTGGGTGCCTACAATTGCATTTATATATTCATAGAATCATAGAACAACCAGTTTGGAAGAGACCCATTGGATCATCGAGTCCAACCATTCCTATCAAACACTAAACCATGGCCCTCAGGACCTCATCCACACATCCCTTAAACACCTCCAGGGAAGGTGCATCAACCACCTCCCTGGGCAGCCTATTCCAATATGATTATGAAAATTATGATTAAGAAAAATATCTGTTCTGAATAGAAAACATTTCCAACATATATGTTTAGGTTCTTTAATAGGTAGTTATGCAGATTGCCAAAAAGTCACAATCTTTACTTTTAATCTGAATTCATGTAACTTTGGGAGTCACCTCCAGTCCTTGTAACATCTCTCCATGTTATCTCCCTCCTTCATCGCCTTTCCACTCCTTGTACTGACATTTAGAAATGAGGGCAAGTTATCCTGTATCGTTGCCTTTAGCAAGCTAACCAAGCCAATTTTTTTAATTCTTTTCCTAGGAGAAACATTTTTCAATTCACTTCTCCTTCTTCTAGCTTTTGTTGGGAGTGTCTCCCATTTCTAAAATCTCTGCTGAACAGGTTCGCTATGTTCTGAAGCCCATTTACTTTTATTCAGACACAAGTGGATTGTTTTAATAATGTTATACACTGTTTTGAGGTACATGTCTGAAAAACTCTGTGAGAAAGCGAAGGCAATTAAAATTTATTCTAAATACCAGAGTCTATGGAAGGAAAGAACATGGGTAGATTCCCAGAAGCTTCTTGGAAGCTGTGTGCAAAAAGCAACTAAGCCAAACATACTTATGTGGGAAAGATCCAAGAAGTTATAGCACAATTTTAAGAGCTGTTAGTCTGAAAGATGAAAACTATGTATTTGGATAACAATTTATGTATAGAGATGTTTCTGACTGACAGTTCCTGGTTAACTCCATGCACTGTTATTCACACTACACAGCAACCAGTGCTCATGTATGAAGATAACTCAAAACAGATACAGAAACAACTCTAGTTTAGGTTCAGGTCTGTGACCAGAGCTTTCATTCACACTGCACTTGATAGTGATAATTAGGAGGGTTTGACTTTTTCCACCAGATTTCTCCACCGTGGAGAACGATGCTTGTCTGGTTTCCTGGTTTTCATCAACTATATTTTGAAAAAGCTTAAGGATCTTGCACCTATCTTGAGAAAAAAAAAAAAAAAAAGAAAAGAAAAGAGAAAAGAAACTGATACTGCATTAGACTCTTCCCATATGAATCAGACTGTGGGAGTCCTTAAAGAAAATATGTTCATGTCTACTATGACTGAGTTGCTAGGAAAGCTTTTAGTGGCTTACATTTTAAAGGGTTTTAGCATAACGAATCACAAAGATGGAACTTATTTACTGATTGAATTCTGTGGGAAAATGCTGCAGAAATGTTATCCTTGGATGTGAAAGGTTAGCGTTTGCACATAGTACCCAGAAAACCCGGAGGGAATTCCAGCACCAGGAATACAAGCCATCTCGCTTATGATTTGGACTGAAAGAAACTCTGGAAAAGCACCCAGCAAATGCTCAGGGCATTCTCATCTGTGCTACTAAACAGAAAAAAACAAACAAACCCCTCAGCATTAGTGACACTAAATAAAGTCATTCAAAGTAGTAACACCTGTTGCCTTTCAACTAACCATACTTCCCATCAAGCCATTATATTCAAAGCCAATTTTCCCAGCCTCAAACTCATCTCATTACGATTTGTTCACACTTATAGGGTTTCAGACAAGTCCAGTTCATGAATAGGGAGTGTGAGCTATTGAAAAAGGCACTGAACTGACTTTGGGAATAGCTCAGACTGTGGCTCAGTAAAACATGCCCAGTGGGGCTCAGACCAGTCGCTGAGCATCTGTCTGCTTAGATCATCGGGCTGTAGCTTAGCATCTCCTCGTGACTCTCAAGTCATTACTCACTGTTTTGCACTGAAGCCTAAAGTTAGGCTTCAGAAATATTTTGATTGCCTTGTGCAGAGCATGAGCAGATCTGAGGTGCTGTCAAGGTCAGTCTTCTAATGAAAGAGAATTAATGATCTGAGTCAGTTACGTTCCTAGGATTATTTTTTTTCTTCTCCACAATGATTGACTGAAGTTATTTATACACAGGTCAACTTCTCTTGAGACAGCTTATATTAAATGAGAGAAACCATGCAGCAAAACAATGTTGTAGCCACACAAAAATCATACATGTACCTTAAGTCTGAGTGTGTCTGTTACTTCAAACAACAGATTTCAACATGTGTCCAGATGTCACAAAAGAAGCAACACAAAACACACCCTAGAGTAACACAGCACTGAAAACTAGCCCTACGTGTTGGGCTACTTCCATCCTATATTGTTTATTGTACAATAAGATCTTCTGGAAGTGGCAGATTTTTTCCATTGACTATAAATTGAGTTCAGAATGACTAGTTTAGCCTTAGACAATTAATTTGAAATGTCGAAGTTAATTTAAAAATAAACCTCAGCCCTGTACCATAGTCTTTCAAAAAAAAAAAAACGGTCATAGATTGGGCTGCTATGCACAGTTAGAATAATCCCAGCCGAACATAAAAACTTAGTTCCAAAAGGTGCTTTTAGGAACTGGATAAGAAACCAAATCTGAAATATCCCGAGAGTTGCTAACACCAAAATCTTCTCATCACTATGGAAACAAATCCAGTGGGAAACGACTGCATATTTCTTTTACGTACCAGCAAGTTCTAACAACATAACTTCAACCAGTCCTCAGTTAGCAAAAACAGTGTTTGCAATATTTTTAATCTGATATCATATTTAGAATGTCTGGTTGGTTTATTCAAGGAAATATCCATCTGCATACAAAGTAATACACTAAATTTAGCAGAGGTTAACTTCATATAGATGTGACTGAGGATAAGCTATAAAGATACAAATAGAGAGACAGAACTAACAGAGCTTACTAAGATATCAGTGTAACAGTTTAGGGAAAAATATCCTATTATACTCTCCCAAAACAAAAACAAACAAAAAAACCCAAAAAACCCAAACACAAACCCAATGTTAGGTATGACTTAAAGAAGTGCAGCAAATATAGGGGTAATCATAGAATCATAGAACAACCAGGTTGGAAGAAACCCATCGGATCATCTAGTCCAACCATAACCTGGAAGAATGAACTGTGAATAAGTTCAGTCAGGAAGTGCTCTAACAGGATTTGCCACCATAACATAAATTATAGGAAGACCAGATCTGAAGCGGCTCTGTGTAAATTTTGGTGGTTGCGGCTATACCACCATGATAATCGGTTCTAATCTCTCATAAAGTTCCTTAGTATAAACAAGGATCTGATCACAGCAATTTATAAAACCAACACACAGAGGCACACAGTCTACTCCTGTGTTCAGTTCTGGGCCCCTCACCACAAGAAGCATGTTGAGGCTCTGGAGCAAGTCCAGAGAAGAGCAACGAGGCTGGTGAGGGATCTGGAGAACAGGTCCTATGAGGAGCGTCTGAGAGAGCTGGGGGTGTTTATCCTGGAGAAGAGGAGGTTGAGGGGAGACCTCATTACTCTCTACAACTACCTGAAAGGAGGTTGTGGAGAGGAGGGATCTGGGCTCTTCTCCCAAGTGACAGGGGACAGGACAAGAGGGAATGGCCTCAAGCTCCACCAGGGGAGATTTAGGCTAGAGATTAGGAAGAAGTTTTTCATGGAAAGGGTGATTGGGCACTGTCAGAGGCTGCCCAGGGAGGTGGTTGATTCCCCTTCCCTGGAGGTGTTTAAGGGACGGGTAGATGAGGTGCTGAGGGACATGCTTTAGTGTTTGATGGGGGTGGTTGGACTCGATGATCCTATGGGTCTCTTCCAACCTGGTTATTCTATGATTCTATGATTCTATACTCCCTAATGCACTTGGTCCCCCACCTAATCTACTACATTTATATTACCCGTTTTCTAGTTAATCCCAGATTCATATGAAATATTAAATGATGTTTGCCTATATCTTTTCTGTTCAAGTCATTTCTAATCTCATGTTTGCCTATGACACCTGTTATTGTGTCCAAAAGGTAGCACTTGAAAAATATTAAATCCCAGTAACAAATTTGGGATTTGTAAACAAGCCTGTTTTACAATTCATTTCTGACATCTTTCTGAGTTCTGATGAATCTTCTATTTAATTTTACTTGTTGATCATTTTAAAAGTAAAAGCACTTCGTCTTCCTCAGAAGCTGACTGTATTATGATAAATGTAACATCATTGACCAATGAACAATATTTCACAGAATCATAGAATAGTTTGGGTTGGAAGGGAGCTCAAAGCCTGTCCAGTGCCAACCCCCCTGCCATGGACAGGGACACCTCCCACTGGATCAGAGGCTCCAAGGTCCCATCCAACCTGGCCTTGAACACCTCCAGGGATGGGGCAACCACAACTTCTCTGGGCAACCTGTTCCAGTCCCTCACCACCCTCATCGTTAAGAAATTCCTCCTTATGTCTAGTCTAAATCTGCCCCTCTCCAGTTTATACCTATTTACCATGGTCCTAATTCTACCAGCCTTTGTGAACAGTCCCTCCACAGCTTTCTTGTAGCCCTTTCAGGTACTGGAAGGTGACTATAAGGTCTTCTTGGAGCCTTCCCTTCTTCAGGCTGAACAACCCCAACTTGCTCATCCTTGTAGCCTCCTCTGGACCTATTCCAACAGCTCCATGTCCTTCTTATGTTACGGATTCCGGAACTGGAGCCAGTACTCCAGAAGAAACCTCACAAAAGAGGAATAACTCCCTCACCCTGCTGGCCAAACTTCTTTTGATGTGGACCGGGACATGGTCGGTTTCTGAGCTCTGAGAGCACATTGCCAGCTCATGTCGAGCTTCTTATCAAGTAGCACCCCAAGTCCTTCTCTGCAGGGCAGCTCTCAGTCACATCATCCCCCATCCTGTATTGAAATCAGGGATTGCCTGGACCATAATGTAGGACCTTGCACTTGGCCTTGTTTCCATTCTCAGTTTCTAAGAGGCCAATTTTACCTTCACCTGACAGAAGATACATTCAGCATAAGCTTTTGTTCCTTTCCTGGATCTATGCTTGAAATAACGATATACGATATCAGTGTACTGATACTGATATAACACAGTTCAGATGATTCATGCTTTTTTACTTTTGGTTTTTTTTGTTTGTGAATAATGAGATAGCGAAATTGAAATTTACAGCAGAAACTTGGCTAATGCCTGCTCAATACTCAGACAGACAGATTCAGGTGTATAATATTGGACAAGGTTTCTTGTTGACCTGAAGGAAGCAGATATACCTGCCTTGAAGCTCACATTTCATAGAATCATAAAATCATAGAACAACCAGGTAGGAAGAGACCCACTGGATCATCGAGTCCAACCATTCCTATCAAACACTAAACCATGTTCCTCAGCACCTCGTCCACCCATCCCTTAAACACCTCCAGGGAAGGTGAATCAACCACCTCCCTGGGCTGCCTCTGCTAGTGCCTAATGACACTTTCCGTGAATTTTTTTTCTTATGTCTAGCCTAAATCTCCCCTGGCAGAGCTTGAGGCCATTCCTTCTTGTCCTGTCCCCTGTCACTTGGGAGAAGAGCCCAACTCCCTCCTCTTCACAACCTCCTTTCAGGTAGTTGTAGAGAGTAATGAGGTCTCCTCTCAGCCTCCTCTTCTCTAGACTAAACACCCCCAGCTCTCTCAGCCATTCCTCATAAGGCCTGTTCTCCAGCCCCTTCACCAGCTTTATTGCTCTTCTCTGAACTCACTCCAGAGCCTCAACATCCCACTTGTCGTGATGGGCCCTGGGCTGAACACAGGATTCAAGGAGTGGCTTCACCAGTGCAAGCATAAGATATAGAGGGATGAGGGCCAGAAGATTCTAGACCTGCAAACAATGACATATCAGTAAACTGATCACCGAATTTGGATTCTATAATTAAATTTTTCACATCAGTATTTTCCTTCAATTAGCCTAGAATTCAGCTGGTGACAATCAGTATTTCCCTACCTGTCAATAAAACAACCTACCCTTAATCCCTCACCATTTAACTGGAAGCATGGGAGCTATTCCTTTCTTATTAAGCTTCCAGCAGAAAAGTGTTACTGTGTAAAGAATTCTTTGCATATTCACCTGGCTCAGTACTGGATTATTTTTAAATTTAAATTTTAAATTAGTTTTAAGCAGTTAAGCATTTGGGATTAACTAATTTAATACTAGTCTTAATGTTAGTAAATTAAAAAAAAAAAATCTAACCTTTCCCAATAATTAAAAAAGAGAAAAAAAGAAAGAACAACAGAAAAAGAAAGGGGAATAACAATACTAACGATGTTGAGGATTTAAAAATCAAAAGTTTGTGAAGCGATGAGGAAAAATCCACGACTAACTGAATAAATTAACTGTAACACATCGTATGATGGCAAATATTCACCATGTATTTTCAGAGTAAATATTTATATTCAGATAAAGCTATTGCTGCCAGTGGATAAATCTCTTTTTTTTTTCTGCAGAATAAACAACATAAGTTAGTACAAATCCACACCATTAATTGCAAAAGAACTATATCAAAAATACAGAAGTTTTTAAAACTTAATAAAAAGAAGTAAAAGAAAAATTGACTTGGATGGTTTTCCAAAGGAAAATAGAATTGTAAGAAAACATTGTCTTATATCAGAAATGCACCTGGTAATTCATTTTAAAAAATATTGCAGAACAGTCTATTCTTAACTATATCCGGAAGTAGCTGCTGAGCATCTGTGCCAATGACGTTCATTCCAATATGTACTTTCCTTGGGGACAGCAGAGCACAGAAAAACAATGCTGCGAGGTATCTTCCCATTGTTTGGCTACTTATTTTTAATAAAACTGCTGCAATATCTTCCATTTTCCATGGGATCTCATAGACTCTTGGCAGCAGATACAGTATTAGCTGTAATCTCAGTCTTCGCTAGGTCTTGAGGAAAAATTTCATAGAAACATAAGCATAAAAATAGATTATTTAAAAGAAGGACTTCTTTAGAAGCCTATATTTGATTGAAAGTAATTAATTTCATTTAATTGTGGACTTATTCATACCATCAGTGTATAGAGTCTTGAATGCTGATTCACAGATAAAATACACAGCAGATTTCACCTGAAGCTACTTTCACAAGTTTGCCACGGGCTTTTTAATCACCTGATGCCACATTCTCTAAAATGAAGTCACCTGGCCAGGCCTGCTAGATCTGGCTCTGAGAATTGATGAAGAAATAGATGGGACAGGAAGGTACTCAGAGTATTTTCATTCTGACCAATTACCAGAAAACATTTTTATGAGAATCATAGAATGGTTTGGATTGGAAGAGAATATAAAACCTATCCAGTTCCACCATCCCCTGCCATGGGCAGGGACACCTTCCACTGGTTCAGGCTGCCCAAGCCCCATCCAACTTGGCCTTGATCACCTCCAGGGATGGGGTAGCCACAGCTTCCCTGGGCAACCTGTTCTACTGTGTCATCACTCTCATAGTGAAGAAATTCTTCCTAATGTCTAGTCTAAATCTGCCCTTCTCCAGTTTGTATCCATTCCCCCTTGTCCTATCACCACAAGCCTTTATGAACAGTCCATCTCCAGCTTTCTTGTACACTCCTTTCAGGTACTGGAAGGTTGCTATAAGATCTTCTTGGAGTCTTTTCTTCTACAGGCTGAACAACCCCAACTCTCTCAGCCTGTCCTCATATGGAGGGTGCTCCAGCTCTCAGATCATCTTTGGAGCTGCCTCCAGACCCGTTCCAACAGCTCCATCTCCTTCTTAAAATGAAGATTGCAGAACTGGACACAACACTCCAGGTGAGGTCTCACAAGAAAGCAACAGAGGGGCAGAATCACCTCCCTCGGCTTGCTAGGCATGATGCTTTTCTTGCAGCCCAGGATGCAGTTGGCCTTCTGGGCCACACTCCTCACACTCCACTTTGTGTGGTTTTTTTCCCTTTTCAAATTCACTTTCCCTGTGGATCTACCACCTTGGCTGAGGGGCTCAGCCATGCCCTGCTGATGTTGGTTGGAGCTGGCTGGAATTGTCTGTGTCTCCTCCTCAGAGGCCACTCCACCGCCCCCACTGCTAGCACCCAGTACAGTACAGTCCTATGAACCAGCACTGTGCCCAGGTGGCCAAGAAGGCCAATGGCATCCTGGCTTGTATCAGAAATGGTGTGACCAGCAGGTCCAGAGAGGTGATTCACCCTCTGTACTCAGCACTGGTGAGGCCACTCCTTGAATCCTGTGTTCAGCTGTGGGCCCCTCAGCACAAGAAGGATGTTGAGGCTCTGGAATGAATCCGGAGAAGAGCAAGGAAGCTGGTGAAGGGGCTGGAGAACAGGCCCTGTGAGGAACGGCTGAGAGAGCTGGAGGTGTTTATCCTGGAGAAGAGGAGGTTGAGAGGAGACCTCATTACTCTCTACAACTCCCTGAAAGGAGGTTGTGGAGAGGAGGGAGCTGGGCTCTTCTTCCAAGGGACAGGGGACAGGACAAGAGGGAATGGCCTCAAGCTCCACCAGGGGAGATTTAGGTTAGAGATTAGGAGGAAGTTTTTCACAGAAAGGGTCATTGTGCACTGGCAGAGGCTGCCCAGGGAGGTGACTGATTCACCTTCCCTGGAGGTGTTTAAGGGACGGGTAGATGAGGTGCTGAGGGACATGGTTTAGTGTTCGATAGGTGTGGATGGACTCGATGATCCGATGGGTCTCTTCCAACCTGGTCATTCTATTATTCTATGATTCTATGATTCTATTGAATAGAGAAATCTGTAATTAATCCACTTGATGTGGGGGCTCCTGGTGGCTGTAATGGAAGCGTTTTATACTTACCTATCAGTGTTCCACTTCTCCCCTGTGGTCACAAAATTTGAGAGACAGTATCTTTCACCATCGTTTGTTCAGCCATTAACTTCTCAGTAGACAAAACCAAGAGTTATGCCAAGTATTAACTGTGGCTGTTCCAGAGATGTCATGCTGGGACAGGACCGGCTGCAGAAGCACACAGAGACCCATTGGCGAGTAATGGGATTTGCTTGCTGTTATCCTGCCTGCATTCCAGTTCATAGACCGGCTGCGTTCACCCTCTTCTACGTGCCGATCCGCGGAGTCATCCAGTGAGCCCGGCTTTGCTATTTTAAGATTCCATTGAGCGCACTATGTGGCCTTAAATAGAAACATGTTTGAAGACAAATAAACACAAAATAAATGCTCATTTTGGCGCATTGCAAAAAACTGTAGAAAATAACTGTCCTTCCGACATGAAAGTCAAGGCAGGTTTTTTTTTTGCCATTTTTAGATAGAAGTTCATCTGTTTCCTTTGAATTAAGGAATATTTCTGTACTTCGAAAGCTCTGTAATCTGAATAAATTAGAATCTATTTTGCCGCTTTCCAGTATCTTAGCAATTTTCCTCTTCGTTATTGATTACGAATCATTTCCATTTTAACTCAAAATGGAAATTTCTGTCATGCTGGTAGGACTCAAGTTTTCAGTTTCTGTGAAAATTAACCATCGTGTTTGGTTTCTGAGGCTAGGAATTGATGATCAGTGATTACACCTGCTGGTGCTGACTAGCTTGAGGTTTCAATCTCTGCTTTACCACATAACAAACAGCTGTTTCTAGCACTACGTGAGCATGGTTCCAGCTGAAGAAGACTGGTGAGGCCTCTCCTTGAATCCTGTGTTCAATTCTGGGCCCCTCACCACAAGAAGGATGTTGAGGCTCTGGAGCGAGTCCAGAGAAAAACAACAAAGCTGATGAAGGGGCTGGAGAACAGGCCCTATGAGGAGTGGCTGAGAGAGCTGGGGGTGTTTAGCCTAGAGAAGAGGAGGCTGAGAGGAGACCTCATTACTCTCTACAACTACCTGAAAGGAGGTTGTAGAGAGGAGGGAGCTGGCCTCTTCTGCCAAGTGACAGGGGACAGGACAAGAGGGAATGACCTCAAGCTCCACCAGGGGAGATTTAGACTGGAGATTAGGAGGAAGTTTTTCACACAGAGAGTCATTGGGCATTGGAATAGGCTGCCCAGGGAGGTGGTTGATTCCCTGTCCCTGGAGGTGTTTAAGGCACAGGTGGATGAGGTCTTGAGGGACTTGGTTTAGTGTTTGATAGGAATGGTTGGACTAGAAGATCCAATGGGTCCCTTCCAACCTGGTTGTTCTATGATTCCATGTTCAGGACAAATATCTGACCTACTGAGACCTCTGAGTGTTTTTGGAAGACTACCATTGCTGCATTTTAAAGATGCCTCCGAACAGTGTGAGAACATTTTCAAGCTTTGAGAAATGCTGTTTTATAGTAAAGAACGTTAAACTTTGGAAGGGTTAAAGCGCTTTAGTATTCAGCTATAAACCTCTCACAGCTCTACTCCGTAGTTGTGGCAGTTAATGAAAGCCTAAGCTCTTTGCCACAAAGAGCAGCAGAAGGATCGTACTCGAATTTAAAAGAAAGACATGTGAATTCTGACAGGCAAGATATAAGATACAACATTCCAAGGAATTTGAAAGGCAGTACTAAAAGTCATACAAGAAAATATTGATAGAATAGCAGAAGGGAAAGCTCTGAAGTAGAGCTCTGCTTGGCCCAAAGGAGCAATTTAAACAATTCCGTCAGAAATCCATCAGAAATACCCTTGCTTTGGAATCCCAAGGTATTTGTTCACTCTACACCTACTAGAAAGCCAAAGTTGTCCAATTATTTTTATGTGTCATTTTGATGAAGACTCTAGGGAAACATGCACATTCTTCTTGTGAACTTGCATGAGGTCTGATGAGCACTTTATGTGTTTACACGAATCATGGGTTTTAACAAATAGAAGATCAGATGCCCAGGTTTGGGCTCAGAGGAACTTTTTTCTTTCTAAACAGGTTAACGGCATTTTTAAAGTGAATTGATAAAAAGTTTTGATTCCAGTCTGCCCAGATGATTCACTCTAGCCTAGGGATAGCAGCGCTGTCAACATCAGGCTAAGGCCATCCATAATCCTTTGGGTGAAACATTAGAATCAGAAATGCATAATGAATTTGTGAATCACACAAAAATCTTGGAGGAAAGTTTTAATCTGAACGAATCGAGGGGAAAAAAAAGCAGGCCTGAAAGGAGCTAATGATTTAATATCATGATTCTCCGCGTTGAAAGTGTTACCTAGAATGGAGGGTGATATTTTCACATAAAGCTAAGTCCCTGCTGAACACAGAAGCACATTGGGAGACAGTTAAGGTCTAACAGATTAATGAATCTTCCAGCATGGAACATTCATGGTCCAACATAGAATCATAGAATCATAGAACAACCAGGTTGGAAGAGATCCATCGGATCATCGAGTCCAACTATTCATATCAAACACTAAACCAAGTCCCCCAGGACCTCATCCACCTGTCCCTTAAACACCTCCAGGGAAGATGAATCAACCGCCTCCCTGGGCAGCCTGTTCCAATACCCAATGACCCTTTCCGTGAAAAACTTCCTCCTAATGTCTAGCCTATATCTCCCCTGGCAGAGCTTGAGGCCATTCCCTCTTGTCCTGTCCCCTGTCGCTTGGGAGAAGAGCCCAGCTTCCTCCTCTCCACAACCTCTTTTCAGGTAGCTGTAGAGACCAATGAGGTCTCTCCTCAGCCTCCTCTTCTCTAGGCTGAACACCCCCAGCTCTCTGAGCTGTTCCTCATAGGGCTTGTTCTCCAGCCCCTTCACCAGCTTCGTTGCTCATGCCAGCTTTCATCTGATAGTTTTGAAAGAATTTAACAGTTAAATAGTTGAGCTGCTTACTTTATAAAAATCGCTTGCAAATTTGAAGGATTAGATCACTCACAATGTTTAATGTATCACCAAAAATGAACACAGTAGATCTGAATAGGAAGCCTGAAAATAGAAATGGAGCGACAACTGTAAATCACCTTGTAAAACGTACACAACAGGTAATGGCCTGTAGTATTTCTGTCAGTAAAGTGTGTCAAACTAATTTATTTGGATTTCAAACAACCTATTAAACAGGCAATTAAGGAACTAAATAGACTTTGGATAAGAGATAAGGCGAGAAACCGGTTAACTTCTAGGAAGAAGATATACTAGAACATGGTCCACAGGCTCAGGCACCTTAAATACAGGCAGAGGACAAGCTGAGTGAGTTGGGGTTGTTCAGCCTGGAGAAAAGAAGGCTCTGAGGAGACCTTACAGTGGTTTTCCAGTACCTGAAGGGGCTACAAGAAAGCTGGGGAGGGACTGTTCACAAAGGTTTGGAGTGATAGGGTGAGGCTCAATGGGTATACACCGGAAGAGGCAGATTTAGACTAGACATAAGGAGGAATTTCTTCACAATGAGGGTGGAGAGGCACTGGAACAGGTTGCCCAGGGAAGCTGTGGCTGCCCCATCCCTGGAGGTGTTCAAGGCCAGGTTGGATGGACCTTGGGCAACCTGATCCAGTGGGAGGTGTCCCTGCCCATGGTAGGGGGGATGGAACTAGATGGGCTTAGAGGTCCCTTCCAACCCAAACTATTCTATGATTCTCAATAGCCCTTTTATATAAACCCACAAAATTCCTTTTCATCATAAAAGAAAGAAATAAGGGAAAAACTATACAGCCAAAATAATTAAGATTAGTCCACACCAATACAAAACTAGGTCAGTAGGCTGGAAATTGTCAAAGAAACTTTGTTTCTGAAGAAGTTAAGTTGCTAAAATCAGATTTCACTCTGTGCAACATCTTGGAATCTATCTTAATAACTACTTGGGGTGGGGGGGGGTGGAAGAGATTTAAACAGCAACACAGAAAATTAATCTATGTAAAAACTGTGACAATAATGTCTTAAGTAATGCCATGCATTAATAAGGAAGTCTGACTTAGTCACTTCAAACAAATTCATGAATAATATGACAGTGGAGTTGTAACAGGATGTACGTGATAAATACAATGAGTCATGGAAACCCCTCTTTTAGAAGAGAGACTGAAAGACTAGAAGAGATACAAACTAATAGTTAGTAAGGTATTCTGGTTTTATTTACTTCAGCATAGTACAAAGTGTAATTTAATGGGAAGGAAGACAAAAAAGTGTTTACAAACTGTGTAGATGATCTGTGTATGGATTATCCATGTGCTATGTAACTGAACAACAGTATTAAAACCATGTTCATGTGGAGTCACCACAGATAAAATCACTTGTAAGAGGAATGACTATTGTGCCTCAGGGCATAATCAAATCGGGAAACAATGGGACTAGAAAGAAAGTTGGTGTTGGGGAAATAATACTTATGTCTGCTAAGTATATCTGGGCTTCCTGTTTCACACATTCATAAGCTCTTGTGATAAAATATTGCATGTTCTCTCACATCGTAAGCCAAAGCCAATGTGCCTGGTGAGGTTTATTGCTTGCTCCGGTCCCCAGTGAAGCATTTCTTTTTGTATGTCTTTAGTTTCCTACATTACTTTAGCAGCTTAAGAGGGCCCTGGAGATCCTACATCCTGCATCTCAGAACACCATCAGAGCCGGACAAAATTGGTCACCCTTATAGAAATTATCTAACTTCACAGGATTCCTTTTCTTTCTCCATGTTTTTTAAAACTTCTAGTTCAATATGTCACTACTTTTATTTGACACTATAAATCTGTCAGTCGTGCAATCTGTAACTTTAATGCATTTTGCCTCCCTAGGTTGTTTTGAGGATTTTAGAGTTTGTGGGGAGCTCAGGACAGCTTTTGATATGCATTATGCCTGTTACACAGCCCTGTGCCAGCTGAAGATTATCTCCCCAGCTACCTAGAACTGTACATCACTATGAGTTTGAAATCTCAGTGCCCTTAGATTCATCTAGAACCACCTACATGTTCTGCTGACACAGAAAGGATTAGGTTAGTGTTGTTTCTAACTGCAAATGGTAAAGAAAAGATAATCTCTGAATTCTTCTGTATTAGCATAGGTCCAGACAGGAGCCTCATGTTTGTCTTTTCACTCCTCCACAAGTACTAGAGATCTTCATCTGTATACAATGACAAAAAAAAAAGTATCTTGGCACTGGTACTGGGTTGCCTTCAGCTTTATTACCCAAGAAGGGACATATTGAATCATAGAATAACCAGATTGGAAGAGACCCACCGGATCATCGAGTCCAACCATTTCCATCAAACACTAAACCATGTCCCTCAGGACCTCATCCATCCGTGCCTTAAACACCTCCAGGGAAGGTGAATCAACCATCTCCCCGGGTGGTTGTTTCAGTGCCCAATTACCCTTTCCGTGATTTTTTTTTTTCCTTATGTCAAGCCTGAACCTCCCCTGGCGGAGCTTGAGGCCATTCCCTCTTGTCCTGTCCCCCGTCCCTTGGCAGAAGAGCCCAGCGTTCTCCTCTCCACAACCTCCTTTCAGGTAGTTGTAGAGAGCAATGAGGTCTCCTCTCAACCTCCTCTTCTCCAGGATAAACGCCCCCAGCTCTCTCAGCCCTTCCTCATAGGGCCTGTTCTCCAACCCCTTCACCAGTCTCGTTGCTCTTCTCTGGACTCGCTCCAGAGCCTCAACATCCTCCTTGTGCTGAGGGGCCCAGAACTGAACACAGGATTCAAGGAGCAGTTTCACCAGTGCAGAGAACAGAAGGAGAAGAACCTCCCTGGAACTGCTGGCCACGCTGTGTCTGATCCAAGCCAAGATGCCATTGACCTTCTTGGCCACCTGAGCACACTGCTGACTCATGTTCAGTCCCTGTCAACAAACACCCCCAGGTCCCTCTCCTCCTGGCAGTTTTCCAGCCAGACTTCTCCTAGTCTGTATCTGCTCAGAGTTGTTGTGCCCCAAGCGCAGGACCTGACATTTGACCGTGTTAAACCTCATGTCATTGGACTCTGCCCAGGGGTCCAGCCTGTTCAGATCCCTTTGGAGCCTCCCTACCCTCCAGCAGATCAACACTTCCACCCAGCTTAGCGTCATCTGCAGAGTTGCTAAGGGTACACTTGATGCCCTCATCCAGGTCATTGATGAAGACATTGAACAGGGCTGGTCCCTGCACTGAGCCCTGGGGAACCCTAGGGTTATTTATATAGTGTTGTGAGCCTGGGTGGGCTATAGTTAGGGGACTAAAGAAATTGCAAATTAACTGCTTTAGACGTCTTTGGTCTTCCCTTGCTCACAATTAGCTAAGAAGTAGCTGTCTAATAGCTTGAAATTTTCTTTTGTAAGGATTTTTGTACCTGAAATTTCGAGTTAGTTTTTGATCCCAGCAAGAAAAACACACAGACTTTCAAGAAAGACAATTACTTTATTATTATTGTAGCATCCCAGGAAAGACATACTGAGCTACAAAATCTTAATTCTGGAAATGCCATGACAATGTAACATCTGACAGAACTTTTCTCCAGGCATGGTACATGCTATGTATCCTGTCCATGGTGAAGTTCATCAGCAGTGCAGTCCATAGAGTTCTCACGAGGTTTTTCTACATGTTAACAATTCTATTGATTGTTCTGACGGTGGGGCAAAAAAAGACGTTTATACGAAAACACATAGAATCACAGAACAACCAGGTTGGAAGAGACCAATCGGATCATCGAGTCAAAAATACAGTGCTTTGTTTCAAAATAAAGACAAAGACATGTTGGTGGCATCGTCACTGGTGATGTTACATCAAGCAATTTGTGCATCTCAGCACAGTCCTCGTGACCAAGTAATACATATGATAAAGCACATGCCTGTACCTAGTCAGGTCAGTTGCTCGGTGGACTGATAACTCCAACAGGCTAATTAGGATCACCACAGAAGGCACAGCATCTAGGATTGGTGAGGCCACTCCTTGAATACTGTGTGCAGTTCTGGGTCTCCCAACA
Organism: Coccyzus lansbergi; assembly: GCA_033558105.1. Taxonomy (NCBI): domain Eukaryota; kingdom Metazoa; phylum Chordata; class Aves; order Cuculiformes; family Coccyzidae; genus Coccyzus; species Coccyzus lansbergi. The sequence continues at coordinate 1,963,193 of JAUMJK010000508.1, forward strand.
CAAGATGGATGTTGAGGCTCTGGAGCGAGTCCAGAGAAGAACAATGAGGCTGGTGAGGGGTCTGGAGAACAGACCTTATGAGGAGCAGCTGAGAGAGCTGGGGGTGTTTAGCCTAGAGAAAAGGAGATTGAGAGGAGACCTCATTGCTCTCTACAACTACCTGAAAGGAGGTTGTAGAGAGGAGGGAGCTGGCCTCTTCTCCCAAGTGACAGGGGACAGGACAAGAGGGAATGGCCTCAAGCTCCACCAAGGGAGATTTAGGCTAGAGATTAGGAGGAGGTTTTTCACAGAAAGGGTCATTGGGCATTGGAATAGGCTGCCCAGGGAGGTGGTTGATTCACCTTCCCTGGAGGTGTTTAAGGCACGGGTGGATGAGGTCCTGAGGGACGTGTTTTAGTGTTTGATAGGAATGGTTGGACTCTATGATCCGATCTTCCAACCTGGTGATTCTATGATTCTATGATTCATTATTGGCTTACAATCCTCTTAGGGCGCAGGCATGCAGGCTTTGCCTTGTATATATTGCCTTATATTTGCCTTTTCACGTTCTCTCATCAGAAAAGGGCATTTTGCTTTAAAGACTGAGGAGCATGTGTCTTTTGTTTTATTACACAATCCCCAGCTGGCCCTCTCCTTCCACAGTAAGACATACAGCTTTTTAATAAATTCACAGAATCACAGAATCACCAGATAGGACAAGACCCACCGGATCATCGAGTCCAACCATTCCTATCAAACACTAAACCATGTCCCTCAGCACCTCATCTACCCGTCCCTTAAACACCTCCAGGGAAGGCGAATCAACCACCTCCCTGGGCAGCCTGTAATTCACACTTTTTATGTAATTTTCAGCATATTTGAAATTGCAGGTATAGCCAGGTGGAACATCATGGTAGCATTAATTCTCTATTGAAGTTCTGGGAGCAATTTTCCATCAGTGCTAAAATGGTGCAGGGTGTGGAAGAGTTCAATACGAAGGTGACTTTTTTCTTTGTGAATCTTACATCACAACCTACATGATAATCACAAACTACTGATGAGTTTCACCTTCATCAGAAAAAACCCACATGCTAAGCTTTTGCCTATTTTATTTAGAATACTTTAAAACTTCTCAAAAGCCAGAGGTCTTTGGGGCTAATTTTCAGTTGTCTATGCATATTGATCCTGTATCATTTTTCTCCTACAAAACAAATCATAGGATCATAGAATCATAGACTCAAACTAGTTTGGATTGAACGGGAACTTAAAGATCGTCTAGTTCCAACCCCCGTGACACGGGCAGAGACATCCCACTAGATCAGGCTGCTCAAGGCCTCATACAACCTGGCCCTGAACACCTCCAGCGATAGGGCAGCCACAACTTCTCTGGGAAACCTGTTCTAGTGCCTCATAACTCTCATCATGACGAAATTCTTCCTTATGTCTAGTCTACATCTGTCCCTCTACAGTTTATACCCATTGCCCCTCGTCCTATCACTACAAGCTTTCATAAACAGTCCCTCCCCAGCTCTCTTGTAGCCCCTTCAGACACTGGAAGGTCACTATAAGATCTTCTCAGAGACTTCTCCTCTCTAAACAAACAAATAACAATGGAAGAGCATGATAACAACCCTTTTATATCCATGCATTCTCCTTTTGTCCATCTTTTTATTAAGATAATGGTATCTTTTCTCCTGATTAGAACTGCAGGATCAGAGGATAACTAAAGATAAAAGGGACCTCAGGAGGTTTCTAGGTCAACCTCTTGCTTAGAGCAAGGTCATCCATGGGAACAGGCCAGGTTGTTCAGGGCTTGAAAAACTCCAAGGATGGATGCAGCAAGTGCTAAGTAGAGAAGGATAGTCCCTTACCTCAGACTGCTGGCTCTGCTCCCACTAATAGATCACAGGATGCTCTTGGCTGTCAGTGCTGTCAGGGCTCACTGCTGGCTCAGGCTCAGCTTGCTACCCACCAGGACCTCTTCAGCCGTGATGCCCCCCGGGCAGGCAGGTCCCAGCCAGGATCACTGTAAGGAGACTCATTTCATTTGAAGTACTGATCCGAGAGTTGTTCTTATCGTGGAAAAGGGATGTTAACAATTTACTGACTCACTATAATAGCGTTTTCAGTGACACTGAAACCCACAGAAGTTAATCCATCTTCCCGCAGTTCACCAGCCTATGAATGCATATCTCAGTAATTACCTCAAAGTACACGGTGATGAATAGATTCCCCGTTTCATCTGACCTTTTCCAAAGGATTTCAGATCAATTTATTACTATGTCCAGTGTTACTTTAATGGCTAACATTCTTCAATAAGTCTGGTATCCTACTCAGAGATGCACATTTTCTGCTACTCACCAACAGGTAAGACATCTATGTCCTTTAATGTTATGCTCTATCACTGAAATGAACATACAAAGCATTTTTTTCTTGTGTTTTTTTTTTTTTTTTTTAAATTTCACTTGCACTGGCAACTTTTCTCTCAAGCCAGACTTCAGTCAAATTTTGACACCCAGAGTACCATCAGTGTTACTGTTAACTCTAAAGCCTTTGCCTGGTGTGAATTAGTAATCTTTACAAAAAAAAGTCTCTGTATGAAGATTTGCTCTGTATCCAGCACTATACCTGCAGATCCTTTCAGTTGAACATCTGCTAATGACACTCGGAATGTTGTCTTGATTAATGCATCTGCCTGTTTACCAGATCTGTTTTGACAGCCTTGTTCTACCTGATGACTTATCTATTTGATTACAGCTCTCTCATTTCATTAGTAATGACTGTACTTGCACCCAGTGTTCTTTTAACCACCGTGGATTATTACTAGGCATGTAGCAGAGATCACATTTTTCAGCTGAATTTCCCTCTGACACTTTTTGAAGAAAACCTATAAGCCCTTCTAAAATTCTCATTCATAGTTCACAATGTTTAGGAAATTATTATAAATATTCCCTGAGCTTATGATTTCTTCACGAGGGGATCATCCAATTTCTGTTTATCAAGTTGCTTCATTTGTTGTCCATCCAAGGAATTGATTTATTTTGCTTTGCTAATTTATTTTGCTTTGCTAATTTATTTTACTTCATGGTGGTAATATTTTGTTTCTCTCTTTTTATAAGCAAATTACATGATGTTTACTCAGAGTGTCCTTAAGCATTTTCTTTTTTCCTGATTTGATTTATTTTATTTTTTCACTCCATTTCTAAGCCACAGGCAAGTTCAGTTTTCCCTAAAATGGCTCTTCATATAAACTTAAACCTTTTAAAAGTGGTTATAGGTCAGCTTTAATACTCTCATGGTGCATAAAGTAAAAAAAGAAAAGCAGAAAAGTGTAACAGAAATGACTGAGCCTGATATTTTGGACCTAAATATTAATTTTGTATGTTGTGATGGAAATGTAAACTCTCAGGGAATCCACTGGATATAATAGAAAATCTGTTTCAGTTCCTTCGGTTTCTTAAGATATTTATTTAAATCATAGAATCATAGAGTGATTGAAAGGGGCCTTAAAAATTACCTAATTCCAAACTCCTCTGCCATGGGCAGAAACACCTTCCAGTGGATCAGGCTGCCCAAGGCCCCATCCAACCTGGCTTTGAACACTTCCAGGGATAAGGCATCCACAGCTTCCCTGGGCAACCTGTTGGATTGGAGATCGATGGAATGGAGAAAGATGACTTTATGTTCAAAGTAACAAAAGCATAAGATTCTTCTCAGTTTAAACAAGGAGACACCATCTCTCTGCCCAGTTTAGGTGCTCCAACCTTGCACATGTTTCTTGAATCATGTATATATTTCTACCTCTCTTCTTCTCCCAAGTGACAGGGGACAGGACAAGAGGGAATGGCCTCAAGCTCCACCAGGGGAAGTTCAGGCTCAACATAAGGAAAAAATTCTTCACTGGAAGGGTCATTAGGTACTGGAACAGGTTGCCCAGGGAGGTGGTTTACTCGCCTTCCCTGGAGGTGTTTAAGGTGCAGGTGGGCAAGGTGCTGAGGGACATGGCTTAGAGATTGGTGGGAATGGTTGGACTCGATGATCCAGTGGGTCTCTTCCAACCTGCTGATTCTATGATTCTCTCAGTAGTGCCACTTTGCTCTGTTTTCATTTAGACATCCCAGCCTAATAAAACTAACCTTACCTTATTGTGTAGAATTTCCAAGCAACTTGTGACCCTGGAATTGTCTCTACAGGGTCTTGCCAGGTTTGAAATCTTTCGAGGTTATTTGTCTAGGGCTTCCATTCTTAGTAGGCTGCACTAATTCAGTTTCCATAATCTTTGCTCTATAGTGTTCTGCTGTCACTTGTCATCATCCCGTTTCTTGTACTCTGAAAAATAACAAAGTTGTTCTCATTAGCCAGACTCATGCTGCCTTTCCATTTAGCTCTTTGTAAGGAGTGTGGTTTGTGAGAAGGAAGTCTGGCTTTGATGATCCTGATAGAGAAACCTGGGCATTCTTTTATAACCTTTGTAGAAGCAGGCTTAGACTGTTCCTGCTGCAGGTAATAGTAAAAGAAATTGCTGTAACTTACAGTTGCTTGATAACACCTTGTCACGTGCAAGGATACAACCAGTGCTAGGTCAGCCTGCTCTCATCTCAGGCAATGAACCCTCTTTCTCCACTATTCCGTGCCTTGTGCAGCTGCATTCCTCTAAATGTCCTCAAACAGTCTCACTCGAGCTTCCAGATTTGTTACATGCTTAATCACAAACTCAGCTATTTAAGGAGTACTTTGTTTATACTGTGAATATTTTCTTTTTTTTTGTTGTTGGTGGTTTTTTTAAAAAGAGCCTTCTCATGGATTGTGACTGCCATGGTCCACAGCAGTAAGCCAGCTGCCCTGCTAGCTGTCACTCACAATGTGTGACTCAGTGCTGTCCTTCTCTTCTTAAAGGAACTGCTTCCAGTCCTCGTGCTATGCTCTATGTATCACTACTGAAAAAGAAGTCAGTTTATTAGAATCATAGAATCATAGAAACACCAGGTTGGAAGAGACCCATCGGATCATTGAGTCCAACCATTCCTATCAAACACTAAACCATGTCCCTCAGCACCTCATCCACCCATCCCTTAAACACCTCCAGGGAAGGTGAATCAACCACCTCCTTGGGCAGCCTATTCCAATGCCCAATGACCCTTTCTGTGAAAAACTTTCTTATCATCTCTAGCCTAAATCTCCCCTGGCAGATCTTGAGGCCATTCCCTCTTGTCCTGTCCCCTGTCACTTGGGAGAAGAACCCAGCTCCCTCCTCTCCACAACTTCCTTTCAGGTGGTTGTAGAGAGTAATGAGGTCTCCTCTCAGCCTCCTCTTCTCCAGGCTAAACAACCCCAGCTCTCTCAGCCACTCCTCATAGGGCCTGTTCTCCAGCCCGTTCAAGGCAAATACGCTTGCCTTTTTTTTCCCTTTAGGAAAATACACTTGCTGAGAAATCTGTCTTTTGCAGAGAGCTGGTCTATCGCTTACGAAGAGCTTCCAACTTTCTGAACTAAACACAGAGGATGAGTCACAGGTATCTTTACACAGGTGCAATTGGTCCAGGTCTGGGCAAACAAATCTGCTAAGAGGCAGCTGTACCCTGTGTTATGTCCTTCCCTGAAGTGTAGGACATAATGGCTGCCAACTCACAAATATGTGATACCTTTAAAAATTATACCTCTATTGATAGTAGTTTTGGAGAGAAAACTTAATGCTTTCTCCGCACAAAGCAGTGGTGTTTGATTTCTCTCCATCTGCAACCAGTTTGATCAGGGCTCTTTTGGGAGTATAGTTGATACTGATTTTTTAAGTGCCTGCACATCTATCTCCCCATCCAGGGACTGGACTTTTCTCCAGAGACTTTACAGGCTGGGAATGAGATAGAGAGATAAAAGATTCCCTGATAGTCCCAGAGGAAAAGAATACCACAGGTACCTGAAATCCTCTGAAGTTGCCTTACATACTATTAATTTCAGACAAATAATATGTTCAAGACGGGGAAACAGCTGGTACAGTCTTGGATGTCACTGAGGTTTTGACTTTCTCAAATATTCTTGTCTTTATGTTTTGCAACCTTGTTCTGCATTTCTGTCGTCCTCTAAAGCAGGACTACAGATGAAACATTATCCAGTAAAAGCATTCCAGTTCTTCTCCTAACATTATGACCATATTTTCCTTCTTTTTTTTTTTTGTGGCCTGCAAAAACAAAGCCAAGAACAAGATAGATGTTCTTAGTTTTAATTTATATTTAACTCTAATCTCACTGACCCAATGATTTTATTCTAGTCACTGCTATTTTGTCTTCATCTTTACTGCTTCTTTCTTTCATCCAGTCATCCTTGCTGGAAATGTCTTTTCTTCATTTTTCACCTGAGGAAAATCCCATTCTGGATCCTATATACAAAGCACAATCTTAACCAACCTGTGCTGTCTGGCACCAGTGTTGAGCTGATATTCTAGACGTAAGTCTGAATTGAGAGAGGAGTGCAGGGGAAGAGGCCATAGATACAATGAAATCTTTTGTTTGTTTGTTTGTTTGTTTCCCCTGTTCCCCTTAAGAAATACAATGGAAAGAGTCATAGAATCATAGAATCATAGAACAACTAGGTTGGAAGGGACCCATCGGATCTTCTAGTCTAACCATTCCTATCAAACACTAAACCAAGTCCCTCAAGACCTCATCCACCTGTGCCTTAAACACCTCCAGAGAAAGTGAATCAACCACCTCCCTGGGCAGCCTATTCCAATGCCCAAAGACCCTCTGTGCGAAAAACTTCCTCCTAATCTCCAGCCTAAGTCAAAAGGTGGAAACGCATTTCCTAAGTTTGTTGTCAGCAATATGCCATAAAAGAAATGCATGTGGTTTATGCAATATTCTTGTATTGCTTATGCTTTATTTTGACAATTACCTGTAAAAACAAAGCAGGGAACAAGAGAGCTGTTATTACCATCAGTTATTAATTTACCACGAGGTGGACAAAGCCCAACAATGTAAGTATATAAGTATATGCAAGCTGTGAAAAAGCATCTACAATAGAGGTGAATTCTGGGAGATGTAGAGGGTAGGATAAAGTCTCTAGTTCTAAATGCAAGGCTGAAAGGAATGTGCTAGTCCCATACAAAAAGGAAAACAGGTTCCTCCTGCACCAGAAGTACAGTTGGACCATTGTAAAGTGCAGAAAAAAGCCCCTTTCCCTAAGTGACGCTGAGTACTCAGAGGACAAGGCTCCTGTCTTGTTTAACATCAGCTGTGAAAGAGAATCATAGCATCACCAGGTTGGACAAGACCCACCGGATCATCGAGTCCAACCATTCCTATCAAACACTAAACCATGTCCCTCAGCACCTCATCCACCCGTGCCTTAAACACCTCCAGGGAATGTGAATCAACCACCTCCCTGGGCAGCCTGCTCCAGTGCCCAATTACCCTTTCCGTGAATTTTTTTTTCCTAATGTTCAGCCTGAACCTCCTGTGGTGGAGCTTGAGGCCACTCCCTCTCATCCTGTCCCCTGTCACTTGGAAGAAGAGGCATGGACACTGAATTTGTCTTCTAATTATCCAGCAGTCTAGAATCACTATACATTATGGTCTTTGTAGACCTCACTGAACCACATGGATTTGAGGGAGCTGCTGGTATTTGAGGTTCTTTGCGCCGTTGTCCTGAAAGTAAGTTTTCCCATGAGTGCCAAGGATGGGGGACTGTGACACTTAATTGTAGGACTGGCAACATGCTTTATTTTTTTGATGAGGACAAGGGTTTTTCAACATTTGTTCTTATTTTTTCTAAATATTTTGTGTTTTCCCAATGACAGAACAGTAGAAGTATCTCATGGGTAAGTATGAGAGTATACTCTGGATTGTTCAATTTGAAACAAACTAGGAATTTCCAGATTTCAGAGTTAACTTTAATGTGGCAGAGTAGTCACGGTAAGAATATGCCTGGAACTCTCTAACTCCAGGGGCTGGAACAGAAAGATACTTAATTGTAGCAAGAGGCTGAAGCCCTTATGCTAGTTAAATTAAAAAAAAAGTCACCTCTATTAGTAGAACACACCACATAACATTAATTTACTCTACTGAACAGGAACAGAAGATACTTAATTGGGACAATACATCATGGTGTGGTAGAGCAGTCCAGTGGAAATGGCACCTGAGGGAATTAAAAAGACTTAGGGTCCTCTCCGAGTATTTTTAGATCTATTTGTTGTATTTATTGGTACAATAAAATGATATATAAGAAAATTATGTATAAAGAGGGGAATTGTGATCTGGAGCTTGTAGTTAAAGTAATGTTCCCACCTACGTAGAATCATAGAATCATAGAACCACCAGGTTCGAAGAGAACCATCGGATCATCGAGTCCAACCATTCCTATCAAACACTAAACCATGTCCCTCAGCACCTCATCTACCCATCCCTTAAATACCTCCAGGGAAGGGGAATCAACCACCTCCCTGGGCAGCCCATTCCAATGCCCAATGACCTTTTCTGTGAAAAACTTGCTCCTAATCTCTAGCCTAAATCTCTCCTGGCGGAGCTTGAGGCCATTCCCTCTTGTCCTGTCCCCTGTCACTTGGGAGAAGAGCCCAGCTCCCTCCTCTCTACAACCTCCTTTCAGGTAGTTGTAGAGAGTAATGAGGTCTCCTCTCAGCCTCCTCTTCTCTAGGCTAAAAAACATACTGTTTTGTGGACAGTGTTTCTAGAAAACGGTGCAAGAACAGTTAAGAAATAGAAGGAGTTGCACAAGCTGAGTTTACCAAAAGGGAGGTCAAGATGTGGTTTTTATTTTGGAGTTCTGTTTTGGTCCTTTGCCACATCACAGCTAAAGGAGCCAAAGAATTCTGTGTGGTGGGAGGGAATATACTTAAATTAACAATGCCACCAAAATAGCACAACTATTTCTTTAGTTAGTAGCATGTTAGGGTTTTTATTCCCAGATATTTGTGGTTATGCCTTGTGACAGTCAAGTTATGAAGTAGTGCCTGTGGTCTACCACAGTCAGACAACAGCAACGTTTCAGCTGTTGCTGAAATCTAGGAACAGCTGAATCGGTTCCGCTCCATCTTCTACCCTAGCATGGAACTGAAGAGTAGATAAATTCCTGGTGCGTATATATATTTTTTCTTTAAAAAATAGATGCTAAGTAAATATCAAAATATTAGCATCTGTATAACTAATTGTCTTGGTAAATGCAGAATTTACATCAAATTTATAAATTTTGCATGAGGAGAGACAAAGTTGTTTTCTAGCAAGAAGCTCAATACTTATGTTTTTTCCCACCAACAATCATAGAATCATAGAATAAGCAGGTTAGAAGAGATCCACTGGATCATCGAGTCCAACCATTCATATCAAACACTAAACCATGTCCCTTAGCACCTCGTCCACCCGTCCCTTAAATCACTAAGTAATACAAACTTTCTGTGAGAGTGATGACTTTTTTACAAGCAAACATCCTCATACGGCTTTTTACTACACATCTTAAGTGCAAAAAGATCATGTGATAAAACCACATATCTACACTGAAGAAACTAGAAAGCTTTTATCAAATTCACTTGGAATATTCTGTAAAGAGCAGTAAGTCACCCCTTATCATTCGTTAGCTGCTACAGTAACCCAGGGATTCTCCTGACCTCAAAGCAGCTGTCCACCCCTCCTATGCCTCAGGGTGCTGCTTAGCTTACTCTTTTAAATTGTCTGGTTTATGTGTCTCTGTATTAATCTCCACGAGGCAAATAATTTGCCAAACCTCAGTTTTGCTTGTGGATGCAGCATATTTATTTCTGTTATTGTGCTGTTTGAAAGGGAATGATACCAATGAAACGTTCCAAGTTAAATTAAATCAACCCGAATGATGGGGAGGAAAGAGGTATAAGAAAAAGGCAATTGCAGGCTTCTGGAGTGAAAGAGAAATCACAACTTCAAACGCTCCGATCAAATAATTAGAGAATTAACTTGCTCTTCCATGTTTCTATATCTCCTATTTTTTTTTGGAGCTTATTATTTAATTCAGAAAACCAAGTTATCATAGAACCATAGAATCATAAAATAGTTTGGGTTGGAAGGGACCTTAAGGATTATAAAGTTCCAGACCCTATGATGGGCAGGGACACCTCCCACTGGATCAGGCTGCCCAAGCCCCATCCAACCTGGCCTTCAACACCTCCAGGGATGGGGCAGCCACAGCTTCCCTGGGCAACTTTCATGGTGGACAAATTCCTCGTTATGTCTAGTCTAAATCCGCCCCTCTCCAGTTTATACCCATTGCCCTTAGTCCTATCATTCCAAGCCTTTGTGAACAGTCCATCCCCAGCTTTCTTATTGCCCCTTTCAGGTACTGAAAGGTCATTATAAGATCTCCTCAGAGCCTTCTCTTCTCCAGGCTGAACCCCAACTCTCTCAGCCTGTCCTTCTTTGGGAGGTGTTCCAGCCCTCTTAGGATCTTAGTAACCTCCTCTGGACCTATTCCAATAGCTCCATCTCCGTCTTATGTTGAGGATTCCAGAACTGGACACAATACTCTAGGTGGGGGTCTTACAACCACCAAGTACTAATTTGCTACTTTTTATAGGGAGCAGTTTGGGACATAGGGATCGTCACATGCTGATAACTAGTATTAAAATACAACTTGTCTTCTGTCACCTTGTGAGCAAGGGGTAGAGTTCATAGACAAGTACATAAGAAAACCTATATGATTGAGGCACAGGAGTGCAGTACAGTACAGAGGAGTCTGAGAACCACAGGATTGTGAATACGTAGAACATAAAAAATAATTATAGAATTAATTAGAATAATAATAATAATATAAACAGGAGGGTGTGGTTGCTGCTAGGGATTAGAATCATAGAAGCATAGAATCACCAGGTTGGAAGAGACCCATCAGATCATCGAGTCCAACCATTCCTATCAAACACTAAACCATGTCCCTCAGCACCTCATCTACCTGTGCCTTAAACACCTCCAGGGAAGGTGAATCAACCACCTCCCTGGGCAGCCTATTCCAATGCCCAATGACCCTTTCTGTGAAAAACTTTTTCCTAATGTCCAGCCTAAATCTCCCCTGGTGGAGCTTGAGGCCATTCCCTCTTGTCCTGTCCCCTGTCACTTCACAGAATCACAGAACAACCAGGTTGGAAGGGACCCATCGGATCTTCTAGTCCAACCATTCCTATCTAGCACTAAACCAAGTCCCTCAATACCTCATCCACCCATGTCTTAAACACCTCCAGGGAAGGTGACTCAACCACCTCCCTGGGCAGCCTATTCCAATGCCCAATGACCCTCTGTGTGAAAAACCTCCTCCTAATCTCCAGCCTAAACCTACCCTGGCGGAGCTTGAGGCCATTCCCTCTCGTCCTGTCCCCTGTCACTTGGGAGAAGAGGTCAGCTCCCTCCTCTCCACAACCACCTTTCAGGTACTTGTAGAGAGTATTGAGGTCTCCTCTCAGCCTCCTCTTCTCCAGGATAAACACCCCCAGCTCTCTCAGCCGCTCCTCATAGGGTCTGTTCTCCAGCCTCTTCAGCAGCCTCGTAGCTCTTCTCTAGACTCGCTCCAGAGCCTCAACATCCTTCCTGTGGTGAGGGGCCCACAACTGAACACAGGATTCAAGGAGCGGCCTGAGATGAAGAAGAAATGATGCTACACAATTCTTGACTGTTTAATGCTGTGTAGCCACTGTATTCTGATTGGCTGAGAGTAATGCTAAAGTGAGTTAGAATGATACAGGACTACTCTACAGTCCTACTGCCCTGGATTGCCATGGAAATGTCAACAAGTGACAAGTCTCCAGTGTTGCAGTTCTTAGCACAGTTGGGCATGCTCAGAATTACTGAACAGTGCATGTTATGCAAGACCAGTATGTACAGGTTTTGCCACGCTCATTTTGCATGAAGCATAGAAAATCACACCAAAAGTCTCTGAGGGTTGGTAAGTCTGGAATAAAAACGTTTGAGTATAGCAAACAGAAACCTGAGAAAATCTTTCTACCCTGCCTGCTAAGTCCTTAATTCTCACACCACATTACTTTTATCCCAGTGAAAATAATATAAATTTACTAGTAGATAATGACTAGCAGGATGAAGACCTGTGAGTTCCCAAATGCTTAAAATACCAAGTGTAGGGCTCTGCTGTACCTAGCACTTAGAGCACAGCTTTGGATATCGTGATATAATAATTCAATGCTAATTGTCACATCACATCTGAGAAAATTTCTTCCCTGTCAACACATAGATTTCACTACTAGAATGTAATCTGATACAGATATAATCTGGATATCACAGAACATGAAAAGCACAACATATTCACCTTCCCTGGAGGTGTTTAAGGCACAGGTAGATGAGGTCCTGAGGGACATGGTTTAGTGTTTGATAGGAATGGTTGGGCTCGATGATCCGAAAGGTCTCTTCCAATCTGGTTGTTCTATGATTCTATGATACATTTTTTAGTTTTTGCACTAAGCAGAAGACAAAGCAGAACACCTTCACTTTCTCTGTACCTTTCCTCCCCACCATGGTTTCAATTTAGCAGCTTCAAGAGGATTTATTGGTTACAAAATTATTTCTGGACTAATTTCTGGGTTCTGAGCGTTTGTTTTGACACCCAATGGTCTTCAGTTCAGGCTATATGACTGCTTCCTGCTCTCTTCTGCAATCTCCCTTACTGAGACAACTCCTGCTCTTGCTGAAGGTACTTAATTTGCTGAGATGAATCCTGGTCCTCTTTTTTCACTCTCCCTACCCCATTACAAAGTCTAAAATGGTCTTCCCATGAAGAACCCCTGCTACTCTCAGGGGAAAAATTATTCCCCTCCTTGCAGACACTTTCTGGTGCGACACAGTGTGCAGCAAGAAGAACAAAATAACTAATCACTCTTCCTCTCTATAGCCTGGCCTTCTCTTTTGGAAGGAACTTAATGTACAGTAATTGTGAATAAACCTGTTAAACAGTCGCATAATTCACCACAAATGACAAAGACCACTTTGCAATTTTTGATCTTCACGTGACAGAGGTTTAGAATGCACAGTCACCCTTGTGGGACTGATTTGTAATGCAGGCATTGCTGAAGCTCTCACAAACACAGTCCCATTGTGTTTTTAAGAAGTGCTCCATCCCTGTGTAACTACGATGAAATTGTATCACACCCTCCGTCTTCTGCTCTTTTATGCGCCATTGTGACTGCGTTTCCAGGAAATCTGAGCTGGGTAATTTTCACAACAGCTTCGTATCAGGCGTGTTCCTTGCAGGGTCCTAAGGTCTTCATAAGCAATCAGAAGTACGTCAGACCTGTCTGTGAGAACAGCCTTGTCAGAGGCAAACAGAGTGGGATTTTTGAAATACCTAAGGGATTCAGGCTTTTACGGGGTTAGAGAAACCTGTCCTACATTACAAGAAATAAAAAGGCTTTTGTTATATACTGTACTTATGATTCTCTTTTTTTTTTCTCTCTGTCATTATCCTTCATCCCATCCCTACTTTGCCTTTGTGAACAAAATGGGCTTTCAGGTTCCACCTAAAAAACTGAAAGAGGAGAAAGGCAAAGCAAAGAACAATTAGACAACACAGACACCAGCCATCTTATAAGTATCATATAAGCACCAGTTAAAATGACCTTGTGAACATGAAGGCGCATGACCCCAATCAACCAGTATTACAGTCACTGGAAAGGCTGGCATTGTCTTCAGTGGAAGAGTAGATTAAGAACTGTGTATGTTCGTAATAGCACTTTTATATGTGGCACTTAGGAATATGGTTTAGCAATGGACTTGCCAGAATTAGATTAATGATTGGACTTGATGATCTTAAAGGTCTTTTCCAACCTAAATTATTCTATGATTCTATATTTAAAAAAAAAAAAATAAAAAAATAAATCCAACACATAACCTTAAGGGATTGGAGAACAGGCCTTGTGAGGAACGGCTGAGAGAGCTGGGGGTGTTTATCCTGGACAAGAGGAGGCTGAGGGGAGACCTCATTGCTCTCTACAACTACCTGAGAGGAGGTTGTGGAGAGGAGGGAGCTGGCCTCTTCTCCCAAGTGACAGGGGACAGGACAAGAGAGAATGGCCTCAAGCTCCACTAGGGGAGATCTAGGCTGGAGATTAGGAGGAAGTTTTTCACACAGAAGGTCATTGGGCATTGGAATAGGCTGCCCAGGGAGGTGGTTGATTCCCCTTCCCTGGAGGTGTTTAAGGCACGGGTGGACGAGGTGCTGAGGGACATGGTTTAGTGTTTGATAGGAATGGTTGGACTCGATGATCCGATGGGTCTCTTCCAACCTGCTTGTTCTATGATTCTATGCCTATTACTTAATAACCAAATCTTATCCATATGCACTTTCTTAAGATGGGGAACATTGAATTTGTATACATGATGTGTCAGGGTATCCACCACAGGACACTACTTTCACGCTTGGCTAGTCTGGAAGGAGGTGGGTCGGAACTCCTGTAGGCACTCAAAATTTTTGTGCCTAATAAAACAGGAGCATGGACCACTGTGCTCAATAAAAGAAAAGTGGTGAAAAGTTATATCTATATCTAAACGCAGAGGGTTACAGTTTTTTGAGACTTTGAAATCTCCTTGTATGTAGCTCTATTGAGAATCTAACTTTCAGACAGATGATACTCCACTCCTTGTTCTTTCTTCATGGTGTGTAATAAAATGACACACCTCTGCAAGGCCCCTGGGAACGAGGAACACAAGCAGGATGGAAGTGCAGGGAGTCACAAAGTAGCCCCTCGGTAGTAATAGATTTATTATAACACTCAGTGTTCTTCCAGCTTATTCACTAGTATTGTAAAATGTTTGTCCAGACAAAGTGTTTTTATAGCAAATTACTAATGAGAAATAATGAAATGTTGAAATTCCTTCCTTCCTTCCGCAATTTCTTATTTAAGGCACCAAAGTCCTAACATTAACTTATTCCCTTCAGAGTCACAGGACAGACTCCGTCGTACTAACTTCCTGCCTAATGGATCTGTCTACACAAATTGGGCTTGTAGGTCTTTATTTTTCCCTGGAGAGAAGAGAGCTGGATTATGCTTTTTTGGTTGTTCTTTATCTATTATTTAAAAAGAGAAAATATTTTTTTATTTCTTTCTGAAAACCTGTAGCTATTCCTGGCACCAATAAAAGGAGTTTTATTAGGGAATAAACGACAACTTACTGTATTTTTTTCCAAATTAAGATATTACAGAAATGATGTATGGCAAGTCCAGTTTTGCCTGGCATAACTTATATATATGTTATATATATAAGTTAAAAAATAAATATATAATATATATTTTGATAGGAATGGTTGGATTCGATGATCCGATGGGTCTCTTCCAACCTGGTTGTTCTATGATTCTATGAGATGAGACACAGCATTGCAAAACAGAAAACATTTTTGTGGGTGTGCCAAAGGTTCATAGATATCAATACATACTTCTTCTGATCCAGAAGAACTAATACTCTGTGATTCTCCTTTCTAGACTTTTTCAGCATTAGGAGTGGCTCTGAAACGCAGATAATTTGCAATCTTTGTTAGCAGTAGTTCATACGTAGTCACAAGACACCCGTATTTAATATGTTATTATATATTATATATACTTGAATCCTGTGTTCAGTTGTGGGCCCCTCACCACAAGAAGGATGTTGAGGCTCTGGAGCGAGTCCAGAGAAGAGCAATGAGGCTGGTGAAGGGGCTGGAGAACAGGCCCTATGAGGAGCAGCTGAGAGAGCTGGGGGTGTTTAGCCTGGAGAAGAGGAGGCTGAGAAGAGACCTCATTGCTCTCTACAACTACCTGAAAGGAGGTTGTGGAGAGGAGAGAACTGGGCTCTTCTCCCAAGTGACAGGGGACAGGACAAGAGGGAATGGCCTCAAGCTCTGCCAGGGGAGATTTAAGCTAGAGATTAGGAGGAAGTTCTTCACGGTAAGGGTCATTGGGCATTGGAATAGGCTGCCCAGGGAGGTGGTTGATTCATCTTCCCTGGAGGTGTTTAAGGCACAAGTAGATGAGGTCCTGAGGGACATAGTTTAGTGTTTGATAGGAATGGTTGGACTCAGTGATTCAGTGGGTTTCTTCCAACCTGGTTGTTCTATGATTCTATGATTCTATGATATACTATTTAATATATATTTAATTATGGTTGGACTCGATGATCCCATGCGTCTCTTCCAACCTGATGATTCTATGATTCTATGATTCTAATTCATCCTCACAAAACACAGTACATTTCAGTTTAGCTTAAATATTACTGTGTTTAAATATTAAGAGATGGGAGAGAGTGTTACTGACACAGAAAATCTATAACATCAGGAATTGTAAGGTTTGTTTAGACATTACTGTTCCAAATGCAAGTTCCATTAGGCCCACGGAATTTTCTCTGCTGACATTTAACTGTTTGCTAAGGTGACCTCAGTGTCTGACTAATACAAATATCATGATTAATGAGGGCAGTCAGTCATGTGCCCAAGGAGATGACGTGGTTCAGGTGAGGATGCGACACAAGAAATGACTAGACACAGAAATCTATCAACCTGATGGTTAACCAGACGCAGAATCTGCCAGTATAGAGACTCTATTTAAAGGCAGAAACTTTCACTAGAGGCAGTCCAGACTCAACTGGGGATGTATCATCTGTGTGAAGGAAGTGAGAATGCAGTAAGCATTTAAAGTGTGAACAAAATAAGGTATTAAGGTTTGTTAATTCAGTAAGGATTACACAAAAACCAAGAGACAGAAGCTGGAAAAAAGTTTGGTCCCACTGAAATTAAATAAAAACTCCATCGTACTTCAAAGGATCCAAAATTTTACCTGTGTTACTTGAAAATTAGGATTTAATTCCTCCTGCCTAGTGACATGGCATTTATTATCAATGGTTTGCCTGACCACACAGATGCAGAAAGGTTTCATGTGTTTCTAAAAGAAATATTGTCTGCGCTGAATTTAAGTGCAAATGTAATAGTCAGATTCAAGAATATATTTGTTTAGCATTTTTTTTAAGCATCTCTCTGTACTAAGGACATAAAATCAAAGTCAAAGATCTGCCTAAGATTAGTGACCATCTAGTAAAAATGTACTGGTTTCTGTAGCTGCTGGGAAAAAAACATCCTTTGCATCCTTCCTCATCCACCAGTGCCTTAAACATCTCCAGGGAAGGGGAATCAACCACCTCCCTGGGCAGCCTCTACCAGTGCCCAATGACCCTTTCTGTGAAAATTTTTTTCCTAACGTTCAGCCTAAAAACCTTGATCGGTAACAAGGGAAAGCAAGTTTCCTATAGGTAGTAAAGGAATCTAGATCTATGGCATTTCTAAAGGGAAATTTAAAAACCCAAATCTTCAGGAGCGGAAAACTTTGAAACTACTATAGCAGTTATTTATGGAGTTTCTCTGACATTGTTTTAGAGATTGGTGGGAATGGTTGGACTCTATGATCCGGTGGGTCTCTTCCAACCTAGTGATTCTATCATTTGAATTCTAAAACTAGAATTATGGGACAACTGCTACTCACTGAAAGTGAAATGAAATTACTTGAGTATGTTCCATGGAAGAGAGAGAATTCTGCTGAAGTGAAGTTGGTTGATGGAAGTAAGATCAAATTACACTCTGTGTCAAATAAAACTTTTTCAGTTCTTTCTAGTGACAATCTTGAATCCTCAGAAACACAGTAAAATGAAAGGTGAACTCAATATGACTTCTGGAAAGCATTTACGGTCTTTCACTTCCATCCACTGTCACATTCTCTGCTGCAGACATTTTGATAAAACCTCATGTTACTAGATAAAACTATTTTTAATTGAAAGACAAAAAACCCACAAGATGATAAAAAACATTAAGTCTGCACATTTTTTAAAACATGAGAAACAAAGCAACATCATTGGATCTATTCCAGCATGAATTTTTCATCTGGATACAAGCTTATACTGCAGTTTATACTAGTGTGAAATGCCACATATTTTCCTAGGGTTACCTGCAGTTGTCTAAAATGACTTGGCTTTGGTTTCTTTTTCCCACCATAGGTCTTTGTTTACTCATTGAATGAGTTATCTTGATGCATTATTAACCTCCTACCTTGCAGTCCTCCAGGTGAACTGCTGCCCACCTGGATGACTGGTATTTTTCTAATTTCTGATGCTGGAAAGGTGTTCAAAGCTGGGAAATAACTTTACGAAATAGTTGCTGCTAGATGGTGAACACTCCCTGAAATTGTAGGTCAGTTGATTGCAATTTTATTTCTCTTTCGAATTTCAGAGCTTTTCAAAAAAAGTAAATGACCCAGAAAAATGGAAGTGTTTTGGGGGGGAACTGAGACTGTGATTTCTGTTTAAAATTAATACCGAGGTCTATTTTCCCACAAGGAGTGAGTTTTTTCTTGCCAGAAAATTACCTCCTGTTATTTACAAGAAAATTGGGTTCTGCTGCACTCCCAATTCATATTAAAGAAACAGCAAACTTTATCATTTGAAAAAAACCTAGTTTTCTAATTTTCCCATTGTCCCCAAAGGAAAATATCCTTACAAACACCTGGTGAACACTCACTAATAAGATTCTTTGCCTGTCAAAGCAGCTCCTACCATGACTAACAATGAAATATGCAATTCCTTTAAAACCTAACGTCCATTTGTGCTAAACTCCCAGCCATGACGCTCATAAAAATTTTGCTGACAAACACTAAATGTTACCTGATGAGGAAATGCATTTTATTAAAATGGTACATGAAGGGGCTACAAGAAACATGGGGAGGGACTGTTCACAAAGGCTTGTGGTGACAGGATGAGGAGCAATGGTTATAAACTGGAGAGGGGCAGATTTAGACCAGACATAAGGAGGAATTTCTTCACTACGAATCTTCAGGAATCAGAATCTCACATTCTGAACGGAACCTTCAGGAGGTCTTTAGCCCAACCTCTCTCCTCAAGGCAGGGTCACTGAGACCATACCAGGACAAAATTTGATGAATTACCATAATAATATGAATAATTAGAAAGGGACTAACAATTTTTCCAGAACTGCGTGAATATATTTTTGAAGATTTTGATTTAGTTTTTCCTCTAGGCATTTTGTTTTCCTTTGGTCAACCATATTGAAATAATTCCATATTTACCAGTCACTCTGAAACAAAAAGAAAAATAATCGAATGGTACAAATGTTGAGCTTTTGTTATGAAAAAGAATGTGAAAACTGGGTCCCTTAGGCACCTTGGGTGCCAATTATCTCTGAAAAAGATTATTTTCTGATGCCCAGTTCCACAGACTCCACTCTTTCCTCCTCCCTCTGCTCACTTACATGGACCCAGAAACTAATTCCCATCTCCCTGAATAAAACTGGGAAGGTGCATTTATAAATAGATTTTGCCGCTCTCAATCTCAGCATTTCCTTGCAGGAATTTTGCCCTTTCTGCTGAAGTGAAAAAGGGGGCCTTACAAATGCTGTTAAAGGCTCTTCATACAACAGTTTAATTCAGTTCCCCCGTTGTTGTTTCTGATAGAAGGGACGAGAGATAAGATTTCTTGAAATTTAACGAGGGAGAGCATTATCTTTTCTTCTATAAGTTTCGGTCAAAATTAACCATTAGCTTCTCTTAAATTATTTACTTTTCCATTATTTTTTTGAAGTCTTTTACAATATGATAGAAATCTACCCAGTTCAGAAGAGCTTTACTTTAGTTAGTCTGCTTACAAGCTAGAGCATTACGCAGAACCCTCACAATCTGAATTTTGTGATCTTTTCCGAACGACACGCTAAAATTATCCCCTAGCATCATTAGATAATGCACATGCTGCGATGTTGATCCACCTGCTACCCACAGGAGCTACTGCTCAGGGACTGTATTTGTTATCGTCAGGATAAAGGCATTTGGGACAAAGACATTTCTTTCTCAGCTCTGGTACCGTGGGAAAGGCAACACAAAGTTATTTTTTGATTGTGAATCTTGCATTTGAAATAGTAGAGAGCATGAACAGAGAGCACGGTGCTTTATGATTGACACCGAGTGTCACGATCACTATATAAAAAGGATTGTCCTTATGTTGTTCTTAAAACATAATGGTTTGTCTGTGGTTTTCTTATAAGTGTATGTTTTCTTGAGCAACTGGTGCCTTGTTGAAAAGATGTCCAAGACCTAGTCAGTTAAATCAACTAAAGTGGATGCTATAGTGTTAAGATATCACTATAGTTCTGAGAGTACTTTTGTTAAGAAGTTAACAAAAGTGAAAAAGTAAAGCAATCTTATCTTACAAAAATTAATACCATGTTAAATCCTGTGTTCAACAATGTGGCAGCACATGGGTCAATTTTTCAATGGGTTTTATTCTGTAAAATTCTCCAGGTTCCAATAGAGTTCTTCTGATGAAAAGCACATGAGAATCTGGACCGATTATTTCCAGATAAATCATTCATTAAAATCGCCCAGGTGGCTAAGAAGGCCAATGGCATCCTGGCTTGGATCAGAAATGGTGTGACCAGCAGGTCCAGGGAGGTGATTCTCCTTCTGGACTCAGCACTGGTGAGGCCGCTCCTTGAGTACTGTGTTCAGTTCTGGGCCCCTCAGCACAAGAAGGATGTTGAGGCTCTGGAGTGAGTCCAGAGAAGAGCCACGAAACTGGTGAAGGGGCTGGAGAACAGGTCTTAAGAGGAGCGTCTGAGAGAGTTGGGGGTGTTTAACCTGGAGAAGAGGAGGCTGAGGGGAGACCTCATTACTCTCTCCAACTACCTGAAAGGAGGTTGTAGAGAGGAGGGAACTGGGTTCTTCTCCCAAGTGACAGGGAACAGGACGAGAGGGAATGGCCTCAAGCTCCACCAGGGGAGAATTAGGCTGGAGATTAGGAGGAAGTTTTTCACAGAAAGGGTCATTGGGCATTGGAACAGGCTGCCCAGGGAGGTGGTTGATTCACCTTCCCTGGAGGTGTTTAAGGCACTGGTAGATGAGGTGCTGAGGGACATGGTTTAGTGTTTGATAGGAATGGTTGGGTTCGATGATCCGGTGGGTCCCTTCCAACCTGGTTGTTCTATGATTCTATGATTCATTAAATAATGGATAAAATTGCAAGTAATTAATTTTATTAATAAGGCTTGACCATCTATAGAGTTGGCTGAATAGGAGAAAATATTTTTGTGAAAACATGACATGATTGTTAATTGGGAAAAAAAAATCAGTTGTCACCGATATTCATCCCATGTAGAAAGAACAGAGAATATTGTAATAAAGTGATGCCAAAGACTGCAGGATTGCTTACTTGATAATTACAAGCTATAGAAGTGGAGTGCATGTGTATAACTTGCTCTGAGCAAGAAGCTTTATTGCTCAATTATATAACAATTACATGTCTATTAATCAAGCTAATATGAAACAGAAATCTATTTGACTCCAGGCATCCAAACAAAGTATTTCAGAGGAGAATACAGGACAAATCTTGCTGTACTGAGACTGGTGTAACTGTGTGACTGGTTTTGAACTCATGCCTCTGAAAGACTAAGCCTGTTTATATCTGAGAATAGTGAGGGGAATATAAATTAGAAGAACACAAGTATCAGATAGATAAGTATCCAGATAATGTATTCCATATACAACACAGAACATTGCTCTTAACATCAGGCCTAGCGTCAACAGAGGAAATAAGCTGGAAATTTGAAATTAATTAAACTTGCCATGTTTCCATTGCATCCTGGATATGTCCCAAGTAAGTATAAACAAATTTAAATATATCGAATAAACAGCTAGGCCATTAATATTGTCATATATAATCAAATTAGAAAACAATCGCTTAGACTCAGTCAACTTTTCCAGTCGACTTTGTGCAAGACAACATATGTTAGACATTACTACATCACAGAATTGCTCAATATAGCAATTAAAGATTCTCCCAAGAAAACTAGTATTAAAAGTGAAGGCTTTAGTTTTTATAACTATCTCTGCTCCAGTACCCCAGTAATTTATTTTTGAGACTTCACTAGCTTCAATAGGCTTCAGTAACCTTGCTGGTCTGAAAGGTTCACAGAACGTTAGGCCCTGAAGTTTTTGTTCAATTATGTATTCAGGGAAATAAAAATTAAAAGATAAATCCTCTGGTTTCTGCTATATACTAACAGAGAAGGCTGAGTCAGAGCATCAATAGAATCCAATATTTTTTGTAACATCTTCAGACCTGAGAGCCATGAAAGTTAGTGTTCTGTATGTCACTGGGGTCTTCTCTCCCATCTACCTTATTCTGGCTCCAGATCTACTGCAAATATCTCATCCTCTCCCATACAGTCAACATGGGTCAGACTGTAAATTTTAGCTAACAGGGCTCTCATTTTCTTCTGAATCGTGGTTCTAGAACATAAAAAGGCCACAAATAAAGGATTTGTATTGCTTTCTTCCACTCCTTGGGCTTACACCTATAAAGTCCTTTTAGCAAGCACTCTCTGTGTGATTACCATGAAAAGGAAACCAAAACCATCTTGCGCAGTCAAACTATCTGGTAATTTCCTTCCTCCCCTGAATATCTTTCAAGAGTCTGCACTGGTCCAGTGAGATGCTAATGAGTCCAGGATTCACGTTTCATGGACAGGTTTGAAAAAAAGGGAGAGTAAATTTGTTTTAAACTGTTTGTGGCCTTCATTTATTCTCTTTGGATCACAGTTTTCCAGTGATTTCTCTTTAGATCTCAGAAAGCATGTTTGAAAATATATTTGGGAAGAGGAAAATATTAGCTGCCAGTTCTCTCCTCATTCTCTTCTGCTATGATAAGTGCAGAATTCAACCAGCTAATCATGCCTATGGAACGTTGAAGGGTGACTGCTCTTACTCTTACATTTGTATCCAGTCAAATACTAAATACTAAATAACTAAAACTGTGCTTGTCTGGAGGCTGCAACACCATTCTTTGTGCTTTATGACAACTCACATACCTGAGAAAACCTCCACTGATTTCAGCAGGATTACATTTTATCTTCATTGGTGCAAATAACATTTCCATCCAGGGTAGGATTAGAAAGGTGCTTATATGCTGGAATCCCTTTCTGTCACTTTCGCATTATATATTCCTTAGAAATCAGTTTCAGTTAAATTGGGAGAAAAAAAAAATACATCACTCTATTTATAGAATCATAGAACAACCAGGTTGGAAGAGACCCATCGGATCATGGAGTCCAACCATTCCTATCAAACAGTAAACCATGTGCCAAGAAGAAAACTCTGCAAGTGCGTGGGACTTTCTAACAGTGGGATATAGCTGCCCACCTGAGAAAGGGGACTTCTGGGACATGACTGTCTGCAAATGTGTTCACACTTTTTCTCATTTGAAAAGTAATTGCATAAACCAGGTGGGAATGTGTGTGTGTGTGTGTGTGTGTGAATGTGTGTGTGTGTGTGTGTGTGTTCATTCCACTACTCAGACTCAAAGGTGGTAGAGTTGGGGCCTCTGTAAGGAAAAGCATTTCTCTGCCACATACTGTCTACAGGCAGCAGCTCCCAAGCTACAGCTCTTTTGTTCCAAAGACCAAAAACGATTTTACCAGGGAAACTCTGTTGTGTTTTCTCAGCTGTTTTCATTATTTCACACTTTTTTTCAGTGGCTAATTCTGCCCAACTGAGCAAGCAGGGAGTCTGGCTCCTAGGCTTTCTCCGTGTGTTCCAGCAAATCAAATTGCTCTGACCACAAGTGAAAAAAAAGGCCTTAGGTGGTCAAGAAACGGTGATGACAGAGAAGGGAACATAAGATTCATGTCTTTTGAGTTTGACTGGAAGTGACATTAGAGAGCTGTTCCCAGGGCTCGTGAAGAAAGCTGGGCATGCAGAGAGGTTGTGTTTATGTTTAATGCGGTCAAAATCTTTAAAAAAGCTAATTTTATACCTCCAGAGTTGTCTGCAAAGGGACTATGTATTCTTTTACCATGATTTATATTCCAAAAATATCTGGTTTAATATGTATCTTCTCTTCTTCAAGACACGTGATATCATGATAGGGTTGTTATCACTATACTGTGATTCTGAGGCTTACAAGACTTCTGATATCTAGGAATATATTTGCACTTTCAGTGTAATTGTAGTCCTTTTTTCTTGTGATGGAAATTTTCCAATAATCTGGATTTATTTTCTAACTCATGCTGTCATTTTCTGTCACCATTTTGTCTTTCCTCATTTGTTAGCAATTAACGCAAAATATTCCTCTGGTCTGTTTTTTAGGTATCCAAGTGATTAATTAGAAAGCTGAGCTGCTCTGTGGGAAGTTAAAAAGATACCTTCGAGGTCATCTGGTCTAAGTGAAACTCTTCTTTTTACCCTCTTCTAAGCTGGTTACAAACTCCTCGCACATGTTTGTCGTAAATTCAAAGTCAATGTTTACATGAGAAAGTAGAAGTTGGAGTTGGTGCTGGTTTGCACCTGTTGTTATTCCGTTGTTCTTCTCCAGAAAAGAAAAAATTGTGTGAAATATGTGTGAAATACATTTGTGAATAGGTGTGAAAAATGTGTGAAATACATTTGCATAACTCTTTTCAGAGGACTGAGTGTATATACCTGCCTTGAAAATACCCGGGTTTCTTTTTTTTCTTCTAGGAAAGGCTTCTGACATCATTCTAAAGCCTTTATGGACATAAATTATGGAATCGTAGAATCATAGAATGGTTTGAGATGGAAGGGACCTTAAAGATCACCGAATTCCAACCTCCCTGACATGGGTAGGGACACCTTCCACCAGACCAGGCTGCCCAAGGCCCATCCAACCTGACCTTGAACACCTCCAGGGATGGGACAATAATCCCTGGACAACGTGTACCCTTGTGGTGAAGAATTTCGTCCTTATATCTCCTCTAAATCTGTCCTCTCCAGTTTATAGCCATTCCCCCTCATCCTATCACTACATAAACAGTCCCTCCCCAGGTTTCTCGTAGCCCCTTCAGGTATTGGAAGGTCACTATAAGGTCTCCTTGGAGCCTTCTCTTCTCCAAGCTGAACAATCCCAACTCTCGTATGAAAGGTGCTCCAACCCTCATATCATCTTTGTAACCTCCTCTGGACCCGGTCCAACAGCTTCACACTCTTCTTCCATTGAGGATTCCAGAAGAAGACACAGCACTCCAGGTGAGGTCTCACAACACAGGATCCTTAAGAACGTAACAATTCTATGAGATACCAGAACCAAGGAGAGAGAATCCATGAAATTTTTGAAAGCAGCAAATCAAAAAATATAAAACATCAGGTTAGAGCAAGTACCAGAGGCTTCACAGTGACTAACATAGATCCCACACATATATAGTAGGAAATAATACCAAGAGGAAACTGAATGGACTAATTAAATGAAGGTCATATTTAATGAATGTTCCTGATGGCACTGGAATAATGCAGCAGAAGTGAAGCATGGATCTTGATTTGAGAAAGTCTTGCTCTACCGTACAGACAATGCAAACAAATCAGATTCCGTAACCTTACTACTGAGGTAATAGTGTGCAGCTGCCAACAAGACTGCTAATCATTGTTTTTCAATGACTAGAGTTGGAAAAAAAATAATAATCCAGAAAGGTATATAGGATCATCACTACAATTTACTTGCATCATTTCTGCATCAGCTGAAATTGAGGGGACGAAGAAATGAGTCATCTAATTGACTCCCTGGATGTTGTCTCAGGTGCTTCCTTTAGCTGGGACAGAACGCAGCAGCTGGTGACCGAGGGCCACACGAACATTTCTCATTGCTTTAGACGTGCAAGTTTGGATTGTAGCGGTTTGATGTATAGAAAACTGTTCTGTATGAATTAAGCACAAACGTTCCAACAGAGACCTTATAATAGCATCAACATGGTGTAGATTTGGGTAGATTTCACAGAAAGGATCATTGGGCATTGGAATAGGCTGCCCAGGGTGGGGGTTGAGTCACCTTCCCTGGAGGTGTTTAAGGCACGGAGGGACGAGGTGCTGAGGGACATGGTTTAGTGTTTGATAGGAATGGTTGGACTCGATGATCCGATGGGACTCTTCCAACCTGGTTGTTCTATGATTCTATGATTCTATGACCTTTAGACATTTAGCTTAGTCTGATAAGCTTTTATTTTTTTTCAAATCCATTCACACGTTGGCTTATAACAGCATCCATACATTGCTTGGCACATGAATTTGGTGATGAGTTGAACTGGATTATCCATGCAGGCCCCTTCCAACTCAGGCCATTCTGTGATTCAGTGTATGAGTTTGACTAAAATAAAAACAAGGGCATGGTGCTGGTGTCCTACTCAAAACCAACATGAGAAGAAGCATCCTAAAAAAGCGAGAAAACAGAATAATTTCTAAAGAATCGCCCTGCTGAAATTTAAGCATCAAGGACAGCTTAATGCCTCTTTATCTAATAACAGCTTCATTAAAAGTCAGTATTTGCCCAGGGAGGTGGTTGATTCACCTTCCCTGGAGGTGTTTAAGGAACGGGTAGATGAGGTCCTGAGGGACATGGTTTAGTGTTTGATAGGAATGGTTGGACTCCATGATCCGATGGGTCCCTTCCAACCTGGTTGTTCTATGATTCTATGATTCTATGATTTAAAATGTGCCTAAAATATCCTAAGACATTTGTTCTACTCTTTCTTCAAAATATAGTGAAAGTAATAGACAAAGAAATATATACTGAAATATATATGTACATATATATATATATGTCTGAAAAGACTTCCAGGGGAAGTTAAAACCATGTTCTTGGTCAGAGTTTCCCTCATTGTCCTATATCACCTACATTTCTTCAGTTTTTCTTTCCATCATATACGTTAGCAGAATTATGTGGATATTTTGCTCTGCTCATTATTACTCCACTGCCAAAGTCTTTGAAATGAGCTTAATAATTTAGTAATCTTGCCCTTTAAACGAAGAGATGTTAAAAGGTCCAATGCAGCCAGGAATTTGCTCAGTTATTTAATTTCCCCACCTGAAAATAAAATACAGCCATGTAATAAGGCTACTGTTCAGACACTCGTCTAAATTATATCTTTTTATTTAAAATGTTTTGCCATCAAGCGGTTGGTTTAATAACTTTTATCTGGACAATCTTCTCCTCTTCTAACACTCTTTAATTATTTACAGAAGGGTTTCCCCCTATCTATATTGCTACTTTTCTTTGCCATATTTTCATGACCCATGCTAAACAATGCAACTTATGCAAGCGTCATAACTTGTAAGAAAAAAATGTGCAGCAGAGACTGCAATCCAGCCCTAAAACTGAGACGATAGTCTGAGACAAATACTTATATTTGTATCCTCTTTGTAAGATGGGACTGTGAGTGATTTTTGTGAGTGTTTTGGTTTATCTAGCTCAAATGTAGAATGATAGGACAGCTTGGGTTGGAAGGAACCTTGAAGATCACCCAGTTCCAACCCCCTTGCCATAAGCTGGGACACCTCCCACTGGATCAGGCTGCTCCAAGCTCCATCCAACCTGGCCTTGAACCCGTCCAGGGATGGGGCAGCCACAGCTTCCCTGGGAAACCTGGGCCAGAGCCTCCCCACTCTCATCGTGAAGAAATTCCTCCGTATATATCTAGTCTAAATCTGCCCCTCTCCAGTTTATACCCATTGACCCTCCTCCTACAACCACAAACATTTGTGAACAGCCCCTCCCCAGCTTTCTTGTAGCCCTTTTCAACTACTGGAAGGTCACTATAAGGTCTTCTTGGAGCCTTCTCTTCTCCAGGCTGAACACCCTCAACTCTTCCAGCCTGTCCTTGTATGGGAGATGTCCCAGCCCTCTGATCATCTTTGTAGCCTCCGCTGGACCTATTCTATCCACAGTCATTACACCTCAGTGTCAGATCCAACACCAGGTCAACAGAAGTAGGTGCAGTTAATTCATGTGCATTAGTCATTCACTCACCAGAGCTGAGTGCAGGCTTATGCTTTGATTTGTCACTCTCTATGGAGAGTCTCCAGAGCTGGATTCCCTGAGGACAGTAGCCTGGAGGCTCAGAAGGAGGGGGACAACTCATCTCCCACCTACTTCTGGCATTTGAGCACTTGGAGGGCCACAGAGGGCAGGTCTACCCTTTGTTACCTCTCCTGCTGAAACTGAGCTACCGTGAAAGAAAATGATGAGAGTGACAGAGACAAAGATAAATGGAAGGAGAGCGTGACACAATAGTCTAATGAAGAACCCAGATGGCTAGAAGGTAGGGAGCATGGATATTGCTCCCTGCAACAATAATCTTTCAGATGATGGGTTTTATTTACACGAAATACAAAAGCAGTCCTAGCACTAGGACCCAAAACTTGCATGTTCTGCTAGTTTTCCATACAGTAAGCTACAAAATCCTTGTTCACGTTTTCTGTCATTTAGCCTTTTCTCTTAAAGAAACGGGAGCAACATCTTTATCATCTGAAAGTTAAAAGTCAAAAGCTTTCCTGGCCTTTGCTGTTATTTGATTATTTTTCTAATAAGTATTTGCCACCTGCCAGGCCCTTCTAATGGAAGTGCAAGCATTGACAACTCCCAGGGCTGTTGAGGAATACTGTGCTTGCTCTGCACCTCTGGGAATCAAAGGAATTGGTCAGGAAAAAAAACAAAGATGGAAAATTGTCAACAGTTCAAAGCTGCAAAAATTTCATAGAGTTCTGTTTTTCAGTTTAAAAAAAAATCTTTTAGGTATTTTTGTTGAATCTTTTATTTTCCTTTAAGGAAAACAGCAATGACAAACCTTCCCCAAATAGTGATCAATATATATATTTAAAAAAAACCAAGCAAACAGTGCTCAGCTTTACATTACGCATATTGTTCCTTTCAGAACAAGAGAAGATACTGATTCTTCAGACCTATGAAAATGTGTAACTTTTCATTGTCCATTTCCACAAGTCTGCAATGTCAGACTGAACGCTTGCCTGTTGCAACGTAGAAATTGATTCTATGATCAGAAACAATAAGGAAACATCTGAGCAATCAATAAGTTTGGATTGGCTTTCTACATTAGGATAGGTTGGATGGGCCTTGGAC
Source organism: Coccyzus lansbergi (assembly GCA_033558105.1). NCBI lineage: Eukaryota > Metazoa > Chordata > Aves > Cuculiformes > Coccyzidae > Coccyzus > Coccyzus lansbergi. The sequence goes on from JAUMJK010000508.1 coordinate 1,992,076, forward strand.
AGCCTGCTCCAGTGGGAGGTGTCCCTGACCATAGTAGGGAGCTTGGAAACAGATGATCCTTAAGGTCCATTCCAACACAAACCATTCTAGGAGCCTATGCTAATATAGATAATTGAAATAATAATGATTTACCTAAAATGACAAATCTGGCATTTATAAAACTGGATGTTTACATATGTACAAAAGGGAAACTAAAGTACATTCTTCCTAATCCCCGGCTGTTTTATCAGAGTAGTACTTTACAACTTTTAAGAAGCTAGCAGGTTATTGCATAGAATCATAGAATCATAGTACAAGCAGGTTGGAAGAGATCCATCGAGTCCAACCATTCCTATCAAACACTAAACCATGTCCCTCAGCACCTCGTCCACCCGTCCCTTGAACACCTCCAGTTTCAATGTAGCTGTTATTCAAAGTTTAATTGAGATAATAATAACAACATAAAAACTACCCTTTGGATCTCATAATTAAAAGGACAAGAGCCTGAGAGTCGTAAAACGGGAATGTAAAGTTAATTACTTGCTTATGTGCAGAAGGAAGTCCATAATATTAAGTAGTAACCATTTTCTAGGTTTGAATTCCTGAACACCAACGTATTAGGAGAATCAGTTCAACTTCTCATAATTTCTTCCTATAATTATGATTAGACTTTTTGATGTAGTTTAATTTACTAAGCCACTTCCCAACATGTCCTTTCTCTATGGTTTTGTTTACCAAATCAAGATTTCAGGCACTAAAATTGTCTGAAAGCTTACAGTAAACCTTAACGATGAAGATATTTTACAGTCAGTGGTAGCTTAAAATAAAATGTAGTAGTGGGATATTTGTTAGTAGATATAAAATTCAGTGGGGAAAAGACTTATTCTGAAATATTAGCTTTACACTGTTTATGGGTAAAATTAATTTTGAATTTAAAAATAGATTCTCTTGTTTTCAATGGAAATCATTTCCAGCTAAGATTTGGTGTCTATGGTAATTTTCCAGGTTTCCTTTTCATTATATACTCTCCAGGGAGATTTAAAAAAAGTCAACAGGCATAATGTTGTAGATGTAGAACCAGCAGACTTCTCCAAATTGCTCTTGAGGTTTTAATTTTTTTTTTTAATCTCCCTCTGTACATCATTTACAACTCTATTTCTTTCCTATTGCTGATGAATCACAAGACAGATGTGGGAAAACTATCTGTAACTTCCTTGAGCAAGTGGAAAATTGGTGTAGTGCATCAGATATAGAAGGATGAATGTTTAGCAGAAAATATATTTTAGGAATAAAGTGAAAACACGAACAGACAATATGATGACCATAGGTTTTTGTAGGAGGGAAGGGAAGGGAAGGGAAGGGAAGGGAAGGGAAGGGAAGGAAACGCTTGATAACACAGACAAAGATAATAAAAGCAGAATCCAAAAAATAATGTAGTAAACTACCCATATTTTAGAAAGCGTGAAACAGATTATGGAAAACTGCAGGACTATGAATTTGTTAAAACTAACAGGCAGGAGGTGAGACCTTGCTGTATCTTAATTATGCCCTTTAAATTAATTCAGACAGAGAGGGGTTGTATACCCTGTAAATAATCCTTACTAACGACAAAATAGAAATGTATTTATCTATGTTTGCTATTAGCAACATAGATATGCTTACTGTGCATATCAGAAAGAATATCTGAGTTTTCTTTCTATTACATGTATTCTAGAAATTTCTTTGCAATATTTGTCAGTAACCAAAAAGCTACATTAAATATCACTAAATTTGCAGGACAAATTGAATCTAAAGTATGTATTTCTCCATGATGACTAAGCGACTTCAGTAATATGGTTGCAAGACGGTTGTGAATAAAAGTTACCTTGCACTGACAGAAAATAAAAAAGATTCATCAAAAAGTACCATAGAGTTGAAGTCCCAGAGATCATCATAAATCCCAATTCAATAAATCAGTTTCTCCTCTCTTTTTAATTTTACTCCCCACAAATTGAAGATATAAAACTAATTAGTGAATGTAAATAAGATGTTTCCTGTCCCTCCAATATGAGGACAGGCTGAGAGAGTTGGGGTTGTTCAGCCTGAAGAAGAGAAGGATCTGAGGAGACCCTAGAGGGATCTTCCAGTACCTGAAGGGGCTACAGGAAAGCTGGGGAGGGACTTTTTACAAAGGGTTGTAGTGAAGGAGGTTGTGGAGAGAAGGGAGCTGGCCTCTTCTCCCAAGTGACAGGGGACAGGACAAGTGGGAATGGCCTCAAGCTCCACCAGGAGAGATTTAGGTTAGAGATTAGGAGGAAGTTTTTCACACAGAGGGTCATTGGGCATTGGAATTGGCTGCCCAGGGAGGTGGTTGATTCCCCTTCCCTGGAGGTGTTTAAGGCACAGGTAGATGAGGTGCTGAGGGACATGGTTTAGTGTTTGATAGGAATGGTTGGACTCAATGATCCGATGGGTCTCTTCCAACCTGGTTGTTCTACGATTCTATGATTCTATGATAAGACAAGAGGGAATGGGTATAAACTGGAGAGGGGAGTATTTACACTAGACATTATAATTTTTACACTGCTAAGTATTGTGTTTTTAAAATACTATGATAACACTCTATATTACCTTATAATACCATCTAATATCTTATTATGCCTACTAATGTAATAGATAGATATATCCAGCCACTTCCACATTCAGTACCACTTATTTTGCGTTTATAATACTAATTAGATTGTTCTCTTTGCCTTCTAGCATAAAGTGTTGCCATGGCACACAGTTCAAGCTAAAATGCTGATAAAATTGAATCTGTATAATACGTAGGGTTGAAGTCAAATTAAATAGAATAATTTCCCAGAAGCAAAATAATACCTGGATGGATCTGTGTAAAATACCAAGATTTGGTGGCATGAGTACAGAGTGCATGATGTCTACATACAAAAATCACATGAAATAACTTTTCCTTTCCAATAAATATATTAAGATAGAAAAAATACTAATATAAAAAAGCCATATTTTTATAAATCACTTAACAATTTAATTTCCTTGTTCTACAAATGACCCTACAATTGCTTCTGCAACACAACAATAGATATTGTAACCATTAACTGTGGTTACATTACCTACTAACACAATATTGATAATGTGTAGAAGTGCTTGTACGGTGTGCGTTCTTTTGCATAAGGTAGGTATAAAGTGAAGAGATGGAGCATTTTAAGGGCTCCAGCTTAAATTCAGTAGAGTTGCCACCTTATGGGACTTCAAAAACTTCTTGATCATGATTTGTAGTTTGGTGGGAATGCACGTCAAGTGCTGTGTTCAGTTGTGGGCCCCTCAGCACAAGAAGGATGTTGAGGCTCTGGAGCGAGTCCAGAGAAGAGCAACAAAGCTGGTGAAGGGGCTGGAGAACATACCCTATGAGGAGCGGCTGAGAAAGCTGGGGGTGTTCAGCCTGGAGAAGAGGAGGCTGAGAGGAGAACTCATTGGTCTCTCCAACTACCTGAAAGGAGGTTGTGGAGAGGAGGGAGCTGGGCTTTTCTCCCAAGTGACAGGGAACAGGACGAGAGCGAATGGCCTCAAGCTCCACCAGGGGAGGTTCAGGCTGAACATCAGGAAAAAAAATCATGGAAATGGTCATTGGGCACTGGCAGAGGCTGCCCAGGGAGGTGGTTGACTCACCTTCCCTGGAGGTGTTTAAGGGATGGGTTGATGAGGTGCTGAGGGACATGGTTTACTGTTTGATAGGAATGGTTGGATTTGATGATCCAGTGGGTCTCTTCCCACCTGGTGATTCTATGATTCTATGAATTTTAATGGACTAATAAAAAATTAACATCATTTAACCTATAGTCAAAGAGTGAGAGTACAATATGGACAATAAAGATGCTGTATATGGGCATGGCTTAGCCATACAGAAAGTGAATATTTTTTTCTTCTATTCATGGCACATATTTGTTACAGGTTTGTAAAAGGAATCTGGATCTCTTGGAATGGGTCCAGAGGAGGACCACAAAAACTATCAGGGGGCTGGAGCACCTCTCCTATGAGAAAATGCTGAAAGAGTTGGGGTTGTGCAGCCTGGAGAAAAGAAGGCTCCAGGGAAACCTTATTGCAGCCTTTCAGTACTTAAAGGAAGATTATAAGAAAGATAGGGAAAGACTTTTTAGCAGATACCATTGTGAAAGGACAGAGGGTAAAGGTTTTAAATTAAAACAAGTGGATTCAGACTAAATATAAAGAAGAAATCTTTTGCATTGATGATGGTGAAATACTGGCACAGGCTGCCCAGAAAGGGGTCGATGCCCCATCTCTGGGCACATTCAAAGTAAGGTTGGACAGGGCTCTGAGCAACCTGATTGAGTTTAAGGGGGTGGAACTAGATAATCTTGATATGTTTCTTCCAATCCAAACATTTCTATGATTTTATGATAATAGTTACAGAATAAATACTGATGTCTTAAAGATTTATAACTCTTTCATAAATTTAATGTAGATCACATATGATTTTTATTTTTTTTCAGAAGGATCACTTCATTTGATGTATTTCTAAAAATGTATCCATTTAATTCACTTTAAAATGCATTTTGATGTAGAATTTTAACTTGATTAACAATTTCCCCTTGATTTATGCCTCAATTTTGAAAAAAGGTTGTGTCACGGCCATTTTCGAGTATCAGAAAGGAAATACTACTTTTCTAAATAAAAGTAGGTATTTCCTCAGATAAATATATGCAGAAAGACACATCTTGTCCAGGTTGGATGTGGTACTCCTGGAAGGCCTCCCCACAATGGCAGATGCCAGTCTCCGCTGTTCCCTTCTCACTTTAAAGCTCATGGACATCGCCTTCAAGGTTCCCACTGGGTTTTGACCAGTTCCCAAGGGGGCATCTCAGGACACTTTCTGCTGCCTGGTAGGAACATTTGTTTTCCTTGTTTTCATTTTAGTCCTTGTTCTGTCCTTGTCTTACATGCTAATTAATTACCCTCTGTTAACAGGGCTGTGATTTATTCATTTGTTGTTACACTCCTCAGATTCTTACCAGATCTCTTGCTCTCAACTGGTTCTTTGGTCAAGCACAGGCATATTTTTCCATCTTGTTTGTTTGTCGTCGCTCTGGGCATCTCCACATCCCAAATCCATGTGCAGGTCCCTCATGCTCAACAGATGCACATGGATTTGCTTTTGCTTTGATGCAGAAGATCACCAGGCCTCATTTTCCTTTGGTTACCTCTACAGATGGATCAACCAACCTTCCCTCCTCCTCCTTTCACCTTCCCTGGAGGGTTTGGGGGACGACTGGACCAGGTGCTGAGGGACATAGGTTAGTGATTGATGGCAATAGTTGGACTCAATGATCCAGTGGGTCTCTTCCAGCCTGGTGATTCTATGATTGCATGATTCTCTTCCTTCTCTCATTAGATAAAATTTCGCTGCTGTTATCTACTGTTAATCCCTAAGTAACTCTCCTTTATTTTATCTGGCATCCTTTTTGCAATTCAGCAGGTTCATTTCTCAGCAATAGCAGTGGGAGGAGACGTGAAACGTGTAGCAGGGGCCAAGTTCAACCACCCACTACCCTGTTATCCCAGGATCTAGCAGGAAGCAGCATAGTAAACAAAGTCTACATTGTCTTGGAGTAATTGATTGTGTGATTCTGTAATGCAATGAAGCATGTTTGCTGCACATAGCCAATAACGTACTTTCTGGAGACACTACCACGTGACCTTCTGGATTGCATTTTCATTGATTTTAATATTGGATTTATATCATTGTCTGAATTGCCAGGTCTGGATCTGAATATGTATTTCTAAGACTGTTTAGTCCACTTCTGCTCTCCTGTTTAAACTCTTCTTTTATTCAGGTTAAGATTCAGATTTGTAAAACTGTCACAATTCAATTCTTAGCATTCTTAAATCTGTACCTTCAGCTGTAGGATGTTAACCAACGTGATGGCCTCCTACAAAGACATGAGTGGCTTGGTAGAAAAGGGGAGATCAGCAGAGAAATTGCTGTTCTCTGCAACCTGAAGAACAGGAGGCTCAGGAGTCCAGATCCTATTCATAGAATCATAGAATCACCAGGTTGGAATAGACCCACTGGATCATCGAGTCCAATCATTCCTATCAAACACTCTGCCAGTGCCCAATAACCCTTTCCATGATTTTTTTTCCTGATGTTCAGCCTGAACCTGCCTTGGTGGAGCTTGAGGCCATTCCCTCTCATCCTGTCCCCTGTCACTTGGAAAAAGAGCCCAGCTCCCTCCTCTCCACAACCTCCTTTCAGGGAGTTGTAGAGAGCAACGAGGTCTCCCCTCAGCCTCCTCTTCTCCAGCTTAAACACCCCCAGCTCTCTCAGCCGTTCCTCACAAGATCTGTTCTCCAGCCCCTTCACCAGCTTCGTCGCTCTTCTCTGGACTCGCTCCAGAGCCTCAACATCCTTCTTGTGCTGAGGGGCCCACAAGTGAACACAGGATTCAAGGAGCTGTCTCACCAGTGCCAGGTGCATCTCACTGGCCCTGCTGGTCGACCATTTATTCATGTATAAAAACATGGTGGGAGGGAATGAAGAGAGCCAATCTCTCCACAATAACATCCACTGACAGGACTAGAGACAATGGATGCAAAACGAAGAATAGGATATTATATATAAACTTAAGAAAAAACCTTTCCCAAGGAGGATGGTCAAGCACTGGCACACGTTGCCCAGACATATTGTGGGTTCTCCATCCTCAGAAGTGTTAAGAGCCAAACTGAACATGTTCGTGGGCATCCTGTACTAGATGATTCTGCTCTGAGCAGTGGGGCAAACTTAATGGTCTCCAGCTGCCCTCTCTAATCTGAGTCCTTCTGCAATTCTGTTTTTCCATCCATGTTTGTTGGTTCAATCACAACATTTTGCGGGAGGGAGGCAGCTGGCCTCTTCTCCCAAGTGACAGGGGACAGGACGAGAGGGAATGGCCTCAAGCTCCCCCAGGGGAGATTTAGGCTAGAGATTAGGAGGAACTTTTTCACACAGAGGGTCACTGGGCATTGGAACTGGCTGCCCATGGAGGTGGTTGATTCACCTTCCCTGGAGGTGTTTAAGGTGTGGGTGGACGAGGTGTTGAGGGACATGGTTTAGAGTTTGATAGGAATGGTTGGACTCGATGATCCGATGGGTCTCTTCCAACCTGGTTGTTCTATGATTCTATGATTTTTTTGGCTTGTATTGAAGGCCTTCAAAAGTTGTTTAATTTTAGGAGACTGTCACTGTTCTCAGAATCAAATAAATTAAACTGACTAAACCAAATTTATATGCATGATACATATGTTGAAAAGGAACACACACGCAACCGAAGGCATAAACTGCCCCAGGTACTGTACATTATTTATGATGGAGTTCGACCGCTTTTTACATTTCATTTCTCCTTCACCATTTAAGCCAGAGTGCTACTACCAAAGACAAATGAAAATATTTACAGTAGAAGATCAGGAGAGGCAATTTTTTTTTAGGCTTATGGTAAAAAAATAATGCATAGTTTTGTGCTTTGGGAATTCATTTCCCATGTCCTGCGAAATATAGTGCTGAGATGGGTTATAATGGATCTGGTTTATCTGGTGCAAATACCGTAAGATAAGATTTCCCCTTCAGCTAACAAGAATTTGCTAATTATTAGCATGGAAGATTAAGTGTTTTGAAAGAACAGTGAGAAGGAAATTGCAGTGAAAAAAAATGGTATTGCAAACTTGCAGCAACACTTATTATTCCCATTAAATATGAATCATTTATTAAGAAAAGTGACTGTAAGTGATACACATGCATTCATAGATAACTCAGTGTGAGGCTTATGAAATTAATGGGAAATAGAGCAATCTTTGTAATGTCGCGTTTAATGGCTGGTCCCTGCTACCATAGCATGAAGCACTTCGGAGGGTCATGGCCTTATATCCTTGCCTCACTTCTGGTTATTGTACAGCAAACTTGGTGCCATGAATTGCGCAGAAGTAGCCAGGATGTGTGCCTTTGCCTTGATTAGATAGATTCTCTAGAAAAAGCACAGTCAGGTCTGGTTAAGAATGAAGGAAGTTGGAACAAGTAAAAATAAAATCAGCTACCCCTAGAAAAAAACATAAATGCTAGTGACTAAGGTCCATGTCTCAGCAGACGTTACAATCCCCTCAATTTTATTTAAAGAAACTGGTATAAGGAACTTGAATCAGGAAAACTGGTGAGGCCGCTCCTTGAATACTATGTTCAGTTGTGGACCCCTCAGCACAAGAAGGATGTTGAGGCTCTGGAGCAAGTCCAGAGAAGAGCCACAAAGCTGGTGAAGGGTCTGAAGAACAGACCTTATGAGGAACAGCTGAGAGAACAGGGGGTGTTTAACCTAGAGAAGAGGAGGCTGAGGGGAGACTTCATTGCTCTCTACAACTACCTGAAAGGAGGTTGTGGAGAGGAGGGAGCTGGGCTCTTCTCCCAAGGGACAGGGGACAGGACAAGAGGGAATGACCTCAAGCTCCACCAGGGGAGATTTAGGCTAGATTAGGAGATTAGGAGGAAGTTTTTCACACAGAGGGTGATTGGGCATTGGAATAGGCTGCCCAGAGAGGTGGTTGATTCACCTTCCCTGGAGGTGTTTAAGCCACGGGTAGATGAGGTGCTGGGGGACATGGTTTAGTGTTTGATAGGAAGGGTTGGACTTGATGATCCCATGGGTCTCTTCCAACCTGGTTGTTCTATGATCCTATGAAAAAAAAAGAATGAATTTATTAAAATCCTACTTTATTACTATTATCAAAGAATAAAATGTACAACAGAGATGGAGAAGAGAAGTAGGGAGGATAAAAGATAAAGTAAAGAACAAAAACACAGCAAGAAGATCCAGTTCGGGCTCATTCTAGTGGTCATCGCAGAAGTTGCAGTCATATTGTTCAGTGTGTGCATAGGTAGTTGTATGGGATTTGGGTGCAGGAAGTACTTTTTTTTTGCTACATAGATGTGTGACTCTAACCACAGACACGGTTTTTGATACACTATTAAAAATACCCAGTATGCTCCAATGTAATTAAAGATTAAGTATAATGTAATAGCCTAAGGAAGTGGAAATGGCATGTTGAGTCAGCCTTATCTGAAATATTTGCAGTTACTGTGATCTTGTAGCAGAGATTTTAACGGAATAGAGCATCTACATAAGTCTGCAATTATTTTTTGCTTCAGAATTAACATTCTGTATCACCTAATCTGCCATTATTTTTAATTATATCTACCTCTTTTTTTTCCTATGTGTGTAATTTAAACCATGGCAAAAAGTATACAAAATAAAGTTGTTTAAAGAAAATTGCACTCAGATCTTTCCCTCTGAAACTCAGGTTCTGGACTGTGCCTTCATAGTGTTTGATAGGAATGGTTGGACTCAATGATCCACTGGGTCTCTTCCAACCTGGTTATTCTATGATTCTATGATTCTGTGATTCTATGACTTCAGTTTTCTGTCATCATTCAGTAACCAATACTCTAATCAATAACATTAGGCACTCACGATTTTAGTGATAGAATTATGAATGTTTTCTTTCCTTTCAAATTGCCCAGTTTCTATAGGTGTATTTATGGCGAGAGTTACCTCTTATTCCTTGACATGAGCCGGCAGTGTGCGCTCGCATCCCAGAAGGTCAACAGTGTCCTGGGCTGAATCAAAAGCATCGTGGCCAGCAGGGTGAGGGAGGTGATTCTGCGTCTCTGTTCCTCTCTTGTGAGACCTCAGCTGGAGTCCTGTGTCCAGTTCTGGAATCCTCAGTGTAAGAGGATGGTGTTGTTGGAGTGGGTCCAGGTTTCCAAGGGAAACTGTGACTGCCCCATCCCTGGAGGTGTTCAAGGCAAGGTTGGATGGGCCTTGGGCAGCTGGATCTAGTGGGAGGTGTCCCTGCCCATGGCAGGGAGGTTGTAATAAGGTGATCCTTCCAACTCAAACCATTCTATGAGTCAATGAATCTATTCTCCTAAATATAGTGCATTTATTTCCTCTCCTTACCTCCCAGTTCTACACTTTTTTTCCTTCTGCCTCTGCTACTTAGAATCATAGAATCATCAGATTGGAAGAGACCCATCGGATCACTGAGTCCAACCATTCCTATCAAGCACTAAACCATGTCCCTCAGCACCTCATCTACCTGTGCCTTAAACACCTCCAGGGAAGGTGAATCAACCACCTCCCTGGGCAGACTATTCCAATGTCCAATGACCCTTTCTGTGAAAAACTTCCTCCTAATCTCTAGCCTAAATCTCCCCTGGTGGAGCTTAGACTTATCTCATTCTCCAGTTTATTGTACATACAACTGAGCATCTTCTTCTCTTGAAACTCCCAATAGTCTGCTTAAAACACATACTTTGCCATAAATGAAATAAAATGATTGAAGCCTCCTCTCTTGATAAAGCAAAGCTGGGAGTTTAATTTTTATCGTCCGTCTCGGAAACAAGGAGGTGGCTGCAATTGCATTACACTTACTTGCTTTCCCTTTCCTTCCGATGAAAGCAGCACTGTTTTCCTTTAAGTTTATGACAAACCTATATTATGAATCACACTCTGTAAGGTCACTGTAGGTGCATTACATCACAGGGAGAGGCACAACTCAGAGTTGCATCTCTGTATTATATCACTAGAACACTTGTGCCAAGTTTTGTCAGCAGCAGCAAGGGTCAGGCTCAAAATCTATGAGTTCTTTGTGAAATTACAAAACAAAACCAGATGAGTATTCTTCCAAGCACCTGGGAAAATGAAACTCTTCCTCAGAAGGCCAAAAGTGGTCAATACTTTCCTGCTCTCAAGGAGTGCCTAATCCTGTGCATAGACTAAAACAAAACAAAACAAAACAAAAAATATGTTAAGGTGAAAGAGAGCACAAGCAACGAGAAATTTGCAACATGAAAATAATGTATTAGCACAAAGCTGAAAATTAATTTTGACAATAAGCTTTCGCCTTTGCTTTCTTTTGTACTCTTGCTAATACCCATTGGATAAATGTTTCCTTGACAAATATATTTCTTGGATTTAGTCTCTAGTGACCTGCATTTATTTTCTTTTTCTTAGTGAAGGTTCAGGCTCGGTATTCCACTTGGATAAGTCCATTTGTAGCCCCCGAGCAAAAATGCTCAGTGGCTTCTCTGGACACGCTAACACAGACTAGGGCTCATCTGCTTTCATTGGCAGAGGTTTAGTAGTAAAGTACTTAACTTATTATTGTGTCAGAGACATCTTGTACATGGCCTGCTCAGACCATGGGCAGAGGATCATAACTCCTTCTAAACCCACCCCATGTGTTGAGTACACCCATTAAATGCCCTCTTGAAATCACACTCGAGCATATTTACAATATCATAGAACCACAGAATCATAGAATAACCAGGTCAGAAGAGACCCACCGGATCATCGAGTCCAACCATTCCTATCAAACACTAAACCTCAGCACTTTGTCCACCCGTCCCTTAAACCCCTTCAGGGAAGGTGACTCAACCACCTCCCTGGGTAGCCTGTTACAGTGCCCAATGACCCTTTCTGTGAATTTTTTTTTTCCTAATATCTAGCCTAAATCTTCCCTGGTGAAGCTTGAGGCCACTCCCTCTCTTGAAGCCATTCCAGGCCATTCCTGTCCCCTGTCCCTTGGGAGAAGAGCCCAGTTCCCTCCTCTCCACAACCTCCTTTCAGGTGAGCCGTGAACCGAGATCGTCTATCCTCAGGTTTGCAAATGCTGTGCAGAAAATCCTTCCTACTTTTTCCCCCGGTTAGCTGTTGTAGATAACAATCTGCAACAATCTACTGCAAAGAAGTGCCTCCAGCCTTTTAATACCATCTTAATCTCTTTCTCCAAAGCTATGCTGATTTTATCGGGCTATGAGAAGAACCTGCAGCTTCAGGGCAAATCTTCTGCTACCTTTCAGAAGATCTTGGACTACATATTTTACCTCTAGGCTGCAGGATAGATATGGTTATATGGAACACATTTTCCTTGAACAGATCCTAAGCCTTACTGTATATGCTTCTACCAAGACACATCAGACAAAGCTGGGTTTGCAGAGCTAACACCTTCCTCAATATTCCCTTACGAATCTTCAACATGTTTTAGTGCTTTTCCTGGGTAAAAAACTGGCTGGTCATGGGTAGAAAACTGGCTGGCTGGCCAGGCCCAGAGAGTGGTGGTAAATGGTGTTAAATCCAGCTGGAGGCCAGTGACAAGTGGGGTTCCCCAGGGCTCAGTGCTGGGTCCAGCCCTGTTCGATGTCTTCATCAATGACCTGGATGAAGGCATTGAGGGTACCCTTAGCAAGTTTGCAGATGACACTAAGCTGGGTGAATCTGCCGGGGGGCAGGGAGGCTCTGCAAAGGGACCTAAACAGGCAGTGTCTGCTGGGCAGTGTCCAATGGGATGAGGTTTAACACGGCCAAATGCCAGGTCCTGCACTTGGGGCACAACAACCCTATGCAGAGCTACAGACTGGGAGAAACCTGGCTGGAAAACTGCCAGGAGGAGAGGGACCTGGGGGTGTTGGTTGACAGCCGACTGAACATGAGCCAGCAGTGTGCCCAGGTGGCCAAGAAGGCCAATGGCATCCTGGCTTGGATCAGAAACGGTGTGACCAGCAGGTCCAGGGAGGTGATTCCCCCTCTGTACTCTGCACTGGTGAATCCTGTGTTCAGTTGTGGACCCCTCAGCACAAGAAGGATGTTGAGGTTCTGGAGTGAGTTCAGAGAAGAGCAACAAAGCTGGTGAAGGGGCTTGAGAACAGGTCTATGAGGAGCGTCTGAGAGAGCTGGGAGCATTTATCCTGGAGAAGAGGAGGTTGAGAGTAGACCTCATTACTCTCTCCAACTACCTGAAAGGAGGTTGTAGAGAGGAGGGAGCTGGGCTCTTCTCCCAAGGGATAGGGGACAAGAGAAGAGGGAATGGCCTCAAGCTCCTCCAGGGGAGATTTAGACTAGAGATTAGGAGGAAGTTTTTCACAGAAAGGGTCATTGGGCATTGGAATAGGTTGCCCAGGGAGGTGGTTGATTCACATTCCCTGGAAGTGTTTAAGGGATGGGTAGACGAGGTGCTGAGGGACATGGTTTAGTGTTTGATAGGAATGGTTGGACTCGATGATCTGATGGTTTTCTTCCAACCTGGTTGTTCTATGATTCTATGATTCTACTATGTAAAGGCACTTTTTGTGCATCTCGCATTTTGGTGCATATTTCAGTGAGCTCTCTTCTGTCTCTCTTCTGCCTCAGTCACACAACAAGTATAGTGACCTAGTAGTACTATATCCAAAGCTTACCTCAATGTTAACCTCTATGTTACCAAAACATTTGGACTGACAATGAGGAGGCTGTTCATCACAAGCGATTCCTCCTCCTGCTTCAGCTGTAAGTTGCAGAGCATTCATTCATTTTTGACCCGTGAAAATGAATGGAGCGATGTAAACCTTGAGCACCCCACATTTGTTCTTCCTCATTGCTTTCAGCTGTGTCTAGAAGCTAGAGAATAACGAACTGAGTTTTTTTAATGTGGGAGGATGTCTAGTGAAACCAGATTTTTCAGCCCTTTAAATTGAAAATGCAGAATCAATTCTAACATTTTGTGCTTGGATGTGTTGGTTCGTATCTTGGTGGAGAATCTGGACCATAATCTCTTAACTAAACAAACATGATGCTACCATCTGGTAGACACAGTAAAAGAATAAGAAACTGAAAGATCATTAGTTCAATTTTTCACTGAGCCATAACTCATATAACCTCCGATAGTAGGAATATGCACAACAGTTTTCCATCAAACTAAGTTGTTTGTCCAACAAAGCTCCAGTTGGTTTCAGTGGTAAAAGACCAAACTATAGACTCTTAAATCTTAAGAGTGAAGCTCTTCTCTTCCTGCACGGCCTCCTAGGTGATCTAAGTTTACAGATGATTTGAAACAGATGATGCGGAAAGAAAAACAACTATACCACCAACAGTTAAAGTTTGAGAGTGAATTGAGATTTTTGTCCATATGTTCTCCTGGAGGTAAAGGCAAGGGCCTTGGACTGACTACCAAATTTGTTCTGCTTGGTAGACAGTTAATTCTTCCTCCATTACTTGCCTTCATTTGGTGGGTTATTGTTTCTAGTGCAAGAATTCTTTTTCAATTTGTGAATAATATTAAATAGATTGAGACAAAAGGAATTAAGGGAATTTTAAGGAAATCATTTCCTTAAAAGTTCACAATATATAATTTTTACCATTTTCTAACACTCCAATTCAATGTGCAATTTCACCACAACGCCTCGTCAACTTATATATAGGAACAAGAAATAAAGAAATTGCTTTCAAATCTCGAGAAATAGTTCATTCCTGAAAAATTCTTCGCCTGAAAGTAAGAGCAAGAAAATCAAGACTAGCATAAATCAAACATTGTGCGTGATTACTGGTTAAAATATTTTAATGAAAAAGTTCTTTACAAGCAGAAAAGGAAATACTAAAGGTGTTCATAAAGTTATGTAAAGTTTCAAAAATCAAAGAAGCTCTTTGTAAAAGAAAAGACATTTTGCTCGAAAGCTGTCCAGCATTAGAATAAAACAGGGTCAGACTAGCACATCTGCATCTGCCAGTGCTATGCAAAGGGCATAACAGGCAAATCATGTGTCTTAAGTAGTTATGTGTGATTTTGCTTTATTAGAAACAAAGTTCTGCATCTGTTCTGGCTGAAAATTGCCAATACGGAATGAGAAAGTCCATCAAACTTGCATAAGGATTTTGTCCGTAAGAGGATGAAAATTAAATATTCTCTTTTGAATTAATAAAAGTGAGGTTTCTGCTAGACATCAAACAGTTTCTATTCCCTCATTGTGAGAAACTCAGAAAGCCTCCCTGCCATGCTCTTGCTCTTTTTCTACAGGCTACTGATGTGCCATATTTCGTAGAATCATAGATTGGTTTGGGTTGGAAGGAAACCTACAGATCATCCAGTTCACCCCTCTGCCATGGGCAGGGACACCTCCCACTGGATCAGGCTACTTGAAGCCACATCAGGCCTTGTCTTGAACACCTCCAGGGATGGGGCAGCCACGACTTCCCTGGGCAACCTGGGCCAGGGCCTCTCACTCTCATGGTGAAGAAATTCCTCCTTGCATCTAGTTTAAATCTGCCCCTCTCCAGTTTATACCCATTGCCCTTTATCCTACCACTCCAACCCTTTTTACAAAGTCCCTCCCCAGCTTTCCTGGAGCCCCTTCAGGTACTGGAAGGTTGTTCTAAGGTCTCTTTGGAGCCTTCTCTTCTCCAGGCTGAACAACCCCAACTCTCTCAGCCTTCCCAGGATTTTAAACTATTTCCCTTTTTAATAAAAATCATGAAGGTTGTCCGGAAGACTAATGAGGAGACATTGGTCACGAAGTGTATTTAGAATTGTATCATTTCTACCAGACTTATACAGAACTTCTAAGTGACTCAGAACATGTATGAGACTGGAATTTTATGAAAATTATCTGACAAAGGATGATCCATAGAAAACATTGGAAAGCTGAAAGTTTTCAAGTAACTAAAGATATATGCAAATATTGCTGTTGTTCACGTCTTCGTTATTCAGCTGATCACAAATGTCTCCTGCTCTCACCTGCCTTTACCAACAACAAGTTATAGAACTAAAAGCATTGAAGTCTGATCTAAATTTTCAAGGAGTGGATAGTTATCTAGTATTGCTGAAACAGCTGGTGATCAAACATGACATTTCATAGATGCAAAAGCCAGCTTTCAACCAGCAAAATGTTGGACACTTTCTGGAAATAAGCTTAAAAGACAATACAGAAACTGAGTCATTCAAGTGATGCAGCAGAAACTTCTGAAATGCAATTGAGCTAATCTTTTCTGTTCTGAATTGCTGTGCAGTTAAATCTTACCAGCAGTCCCAGGATATAGGCAGAACAATAGGCCTCATCTTTGTTTTGAAAGAGACAACAGTAAAAATTAGAGATGAGCCAAGTTAGCAGATCCAATCTGATCCCTGCAGAGACTCACTTACTGCACGGATGGAATTTTGTAAGGACAAGAGGCCAGGAGGGAGGAATGACTAGGTAAAACTAACTAAGATTGTTTTAAGAAAATACTTTTTTCATATTTTTTCAGGGGACAGGACAAGAGGGAATGGCCTCAAGCTTCACCAGGGGAGGTTCAGGCTGGACATTAGAAACAAAATTTTCATGGAAAGTGTCATTGGGCACTGGAACAGGCTGCTCAGGGAGGTAGTTGAGTCACCTTCCCTGGTGGTGTTTAAAGGATGGGTGGATGAGGTACTGAGGGACTTGGTTTAGTGGTTGGTAGCAATGGTTGGACTCAATGATCCAGAGGGTCTTTTCCAACCTGGTAATTCTATGATTCTATATTAAATGGTGTATGAGCAGAGAGTAGTGGTCAATGATTTGATGTCCAGATGGAGATCCATGACTAGTGGTGTCACTCAGGGATCCATACTGGGACCAGTGCTGTTTAATATCTTCATCAATGGTATTGACAGTGAGATCAAGTGCTCCTTCAACAAGTTTACAGGTGACACCAAGTTGAGTGAGGCAGTTGTCATGGTGGAAGTAAGGGATATCGTACAGAGGGACCTGGACATGCTGGAGAATTGGGGCTGTGAGAACCTCATGAGGTTCAACAAGGACAAGTGCAAGGTCCTATACCTGGGCTGGGGAAATCCATGGTTTCAACCTTATGGAGAAGGGCTTGGGGGTGCTGGTTGATGAGAAGCTCAATGTGAGCCGTCTGTGTGCACTTGCAGCCCAGAAGGCCAACCATGTTATTTTTATTTTGCCAGCATGGAAAAAATATTTTCTGCCTGTCTCCAACTACAGGAAAAATCATGGCATTCTGTCAGTGCAGAAAACAGAGACAGAGTAGAGCTTCATGAGTCCTTGGGAGCCATGGAAAAAGCACTGTATTTCTGGAGATTGAAAGGAATGTAAACTGATCTGCCCTTTGCACGACTTCCCCTGCTCTTTTCTTAAATCAGTTTGGTAGGAGGAATGGTTGGGGCCTGCGACTCTTTCCCTTTTCCAGACCCACAGAGGTTGCCATTCCAAAGATGGAATCAGATAAAAATCCTCATCAAAGACATTTGTTTCTAATCCTTCTCTGGTAAAATTTGAGGGACACTTCAGTTCCACAGTTAAGCCAAACTTGGGAGTACATTAGACTCCTTATATTTAGATACTCAACTCAAACAGCTAAAATATCTAATCATAGAATCATAGAATCACCAGATTGGAAAAGACCCACCGGATCATTGAGTCCAATCATTCCTATCAATCACTAAACCACGGCCTTTAGCACCTTGTCCACCCATCCCCTAAACCCCTCCAGAGAAGGTGACTCAACCACCTCCCTGGGCAACCTGTTCCAGTGCCCAATGACACTTTCCGTGAAAAAGTTTTTCCTAATATCTCCCAGGACTTTCAATCTCAATGATGAAAAGAAACTGGTTTCTTCTGAAATTCACTCTATCTCAGAACATACATGTGAATTAATTACCTTCTTGAAAAAAAACTGTCATTTTCTCTCTTCATTGAGCAGCGAAGCTCCTCAGATAAAAATAAGAGAGATAAATCTTGACCTATGAGTTCTAGTAGTCGTGCACCTTAAAAAGTGTTATGGGTCTTCTTTAAAGCCCTACTGAAAAGATGCATATTAAATGGAACAGGCTGCCCAGGGGGGTGATTGAGTCACCTTCCGTGGAGGTGTTTAAGGGACGGGTGGAAGAGGTGCTGAGGGACATGGTTTAGTGTTTGATAGGAATGGTTGGACTCAATCATCTGGTGGGTCTCTTCCAACCTGGTGATTCTATGATTCTATGAAATTGCTGAAGGAGTATCGCAGTTTTGCTGTCTTATTTGTACAAATTTCCTTGCTCCTCTTAAAGCTTTTCTTTAAGGTCAATAATGTTGTAGTTTAAAATTTTATTAATTCCTCAAATTTTCTAAGTTTATGCTTTATACGAGACACTACCCACATGTGCTACTTTGAAATCCAACACAGTGAATAAATGATGCTAATGCTTAGGATAAGATTTTTGTTTTGTTGGACAAAGTGCTAAATAAATGCACCTTAATTTACAAGCTGAGATAATCAGGAAGAAATCACAGTAGTTCTTGTTAAGCGAGAAAAAAGATAATTCTTTGAAAATTATGACTAACAAGTTTGCATCAAATTGTCGTGGACTACTTTTTGAAAGTTTAACACGACTGAAATAAGGTATCTGGCTGGAGAAAGTCATAACTCAAATTCATTTGTCAAAATCTCGAAACTCGACATAAATGGTTTATTTAAGGCAGAAATATCACTTTCTTGGAGCAAGTCCAATGAAACCAATGACTAAGATTTTGCACACTAATCTGGTCCATCCTGATTTATAAAGTTCATTTTTCTGCAGTCTTAGCAGTTTATTGGTGATGATAATCATATGCAAGTAGTGAGTATATATTCAGGTCTTCCCAGTTCACAGAGTCATTTCCCATAAAGAACAAGGTTCTATATAGAACAAGCTAAATAACTTTGCTTGTCTCCATAAGTGTGCAGATGACCATTTTTCAGCTCTTTAATCAGGCTTCATCAAATCATTTGAAGCTGTGGGGGAAAAAAACAGCATGGTTGAGCAGGTAAATATGGATGGACATCAAAAGAAAATCTATGAACTGTGGAAGAAGGGACAGGTGTCTTCAGTGGACTACAGTGAGATCATGTAGAGGAGACATCAGGAGGGCTAAAGCCCAGCTAGAGCTCAGACTGGCCAAGTCAGTGAAAGATAACAAAAAATCTTTCTATAAAAAGACACATAAAAATAAATACCACAAGAAGGATGTTGAGGTTCTGGAGTGAGTCCAGAGAAGAGCAACGAGGCTGGTGAAGGGGCTGGAGAACAGGTCTCATAAGGAGCGTCTGAGAGAGTTGGGGGTGTTTAGCCTGGAGAAGAGGAGGCTGAGGGGAGACCTCATTGCTCTCTACAACTACCAGAAAGGAGGTTGTAGAGAGGAGGGAGCTGGGCCTTTCTTCCAAGTGCCAGGGGACAGGATGAGAGGGAATGGCCTCAAGCTCCAACAGGAGAGATTTAGGCTAGAGATTAGGAGGAAGTTTTTCACAGAAAGGGTCATTGGGCATTGGAATAGGCTGCCCAGGGAGGTGGTTGATTCAGCTTCCCTGGAGGGGTTTAAGGCACAGGTAGATGAGGTGCTGAGGGCCATGGTTTAGTGTTTGATAGGAATGGTTGGACTAGATGATCCGATGGGTCTCTTCCAACCTTGTTGTTCTGTGATGCTATGATTAGAGATTATTACAGATTATTATCTATTAGAATATTTCTGTTCCTTATATAGACATGTACTGACAAAAATCAAGTCTCTCTTTTGCCTTTTCTTTGGGTAAATCACTGCAACACAGATGACAATCAGCCGAGCAGGCTTTACATTAGTTAGTTTGAGTTCATTCTTCCACATTCTGCTGTGCAACCGTGACCTAATTTTTATGTACAGATTTCTGTGCTGTAGTATAGACACGCATTGTTCATGTTTTTTTCAGAAACTCTTGTTGACAGCACAATATCAAACACGGATGCACAGCAAGATCCTAGAAGGAACAAACATTTTAACTTCCTCTTATAGAATTATGAAACTTAGGACTTCAAACCCAAATGACTTCTGTAGAAATACATTTTAGATTCAGTGTTTCCTTTTCCCATTTATAAAACCATTTTCCTTTCTCAGAATTTTTACCAGAGTTCTCAGGTTTTCAGGAAAGAGTTTCTCAGGTTTTTACCAGAGTTTTTAGTCTAGGATTGATTCAACAGTTATTGAAATAACTTTTCATAGAATCATAGAATCATAGAACGACCAGTTTGGAAGAGATCCATCGGATCATCTAGTCCAACCATTCCTATCAAACACTAAACCATTAATTTTATAATTAAGCTGATATTCAGAGGGTTTTAGATCAAAAATGAAAGTAAACATATATTTACCCTATGATGCTAAGATAAAGTGTTAGCTTTGAGTATACAAAATGTTAATTTCACCTAACAACAATGCAAAAAAGTTAGATGTCTAACTCAGTCATTCCCTTAATATACAACAGAGTATAAGAGACATCTTCAGCCAGTGATTCATAGTATCATAAAATAGGTGTCCAAGATAAGTTACTTACCTGAGTCACCCTCTGTAAGAATATTCTTCTCTCCACTCACTATAAAATTATAATTATCCTAGATTTAGAAGTACAACTTTTAGATATTTCAGGGATTATTCAAGCGTCTGTACAGGATGCTGAAGATCTTTTGAGGTACCCTCATGGAGCCAACAGAGACACAGAAGTTAAGATGCTCACATCATCTTCAACTAGAGGTCAAGCAGAATACTCCAAGCACCTAATATAGCAACAAAGGCTTATTTCAGACGTGCAAAATACAAAATATATGCTAGCGTGGAATGAAACATCACAACCGTCAAAGAGTTTGCTTCTACCAACAAATGCAGAGTTATGTGAATCAACACATAGTTCCATAAACAGTTTACTCATACATTTTCTCAATAACAGTGAATTTCTTCATAGAAAAAACACTAAAAAGAAGATGTCATTGAAGTGGCAAATATAGCAACTATTAGCTATAGCTAACCTATAGCTATTCTCTAGCCTAGAGAAGAGGAGGCTGAGAGGAGACCTCATTACTCTCTACAACTACCTGAAAGGAGGTTGTAGAGAGGAGGGAGCTGGGCTCTTCTCCCAAGTGACAGGGGACAGGACAAGAGGGAATGGCCTCAAGCTCCGCCAGGAGAGATTTAGGCTAGAGATTAGGAGAAAGTTTTTCACAGAAAGGGTCATTGGGCATTGGAATAGGCTGCCCAGGGAGGTGGTTGATTCACCTTCCCTGGAGGTGTTTAAGGCACAGGTGGACGAGGTACTGAGGGACATGGTTTAGTGTTTGATAGGAATGGTTGGACTCGATGATCCGATGGGTCTCTTCCAACCTGGTTGTTCTATGATTCCATGATGATTCTATGATTCTATATGAACAAAACTTTATATGCCTGTCAGAGTCAGTGAAGTTTTCAGCACAAGTGGACTGAATTTTGAAAAATGTTCATTGACTTATTTTATGGCTTGGGGTTTTTTTTTTGACATGTTCTCCTCAGTTTCATGAGCAGCCATAAAGATCTCCATGACTGGGATATGGACACTGGAAGGAGAGCTGATCCTGCTGAACCACAGGGCTATGTGGTGATTTTGCATAATTTGGAACTGCAAATCCCAAGAGGCGTTGTAACAGTTATTTTGTCTTCCAGACTCAGTTTTCTCAATTAGTTAAATAAGCATTAAACTCATCTGCTGTCTTAGTAATCCTAAAACATAAGTGGACACTTAGACATGTCAGTTATGCAGCTCTTGGAAGAAGACAGTTGACCAGGTTTCCAGCCAACTCAAAAGGTGGAATCCTGGTACCATCATAATAGCAGAATTAGAGATACCTAAGTAGATAAATTGTAAATGTTTAAGCCCTAACAAGTCCTCTATTGTGTAAGCACTAGGTGTGACCTATTACTTTACCAATCATTTCACTGGACTTGGATGCCTATGTTCTCTTTGGGTATGTCTTTCAATCAACTTCACAATCTCTTCGTCACAACACTTTTTCCAGTTGGTTTCTTTTATGTAAACAGTAAGATGTGCATCCAAAAATCACCATAAAACAAAACCTAAAGCAATAGCATAATCTGGAAAATTATTTGAAAAATATCCTCTAAAAAAAAAGGATTTAGGGCCATAAAAAATTACACTTCATGCAAAGTTTTCCCATGAACTGATAATGAGAAAATTGTGCAAAACTACTTGAAACAGATGTGGACATCGAGCCTGACTTGGCACTAGAGGAATCCCAGAGCTGGTACTATGGACAGTTTAGGTGTCTATGGAGGAAGAAGAGATGTTTCTGGTTAGGATAAAATTAATTTCTTGTCTTACTGCTGCAACAGATTAGTCAACATTTATTGTTCCCACGTCAGTTTGTTTGTTTGTATTTTAATCTATGTATTTATAGTACTCATGCTTCAAAACTTCATGATACATTTGAGTTTGCAAATAAATTCTTTTTTCATAACTAGAAGCTTTACATTGAAAAATGTTTGAGTGGAGACCTAGAAATGAGATCCAGTTCCCCATTTTCATCTGTGAAATGAGAGTTAAGGTACAAGTATTCGCACAAAAACATTTGCAGATATACTCTTTCTTAAGGTAATGGCTTCTTCTCCCAAGTGACAGGGGACAGGATGAGAGGGAATGGCCTCAAGGTCCACCAGGGGAGATTTAGGCTAGAGATTAGGAGGAAGTTTTTCACAGAAAGGGTCATTGGGCATTGGAACAGTCTGCCCAAGGAGGAGGTTGATTCACCTTTCCTGGAGGGGTTTAAGGGACAGGTGGACGAGGTGCTGAGGGACATGATTTAGTGTTTGATAGGAATGGTTGGGCTCAATGATCCGATGGGTCTCTTCCAACCTGGTTGTTCTATGATTCTATGCAACTTTCATTGACCTAAACATGAATGGATTACTGCTCAAAAGAATCAACAGAAGTAAAACAGTGACTCAAGTCACCATGAAATAGATACCTGGTGGTGTAATCTGGAGTTGAATTGTTGAAAACTGTCACAAAGTGCTAGAGGTTGAACCACTGCCACGAGGTAATTACTTGTCCCTTCTGTCTGCAGAAAGAGCCTAGACAAATAAAGTAACTCAGAAGTCTAATTCTTGCGTGGCTGGAATCAGGTGAGCTCAATCTCACTGGTTTAACTACAAGATTTTATCTCTGTCTCCCTCTCATGTTCATCCTTTGGCCACTATTTCTGCAAATTTCTCTGCTACATTGTGAATTCTCTGCTACAGTTCTTAGCAGTGGTTGAAAAAAATAATAAGCAGGACATGTCCTGATTGCCTTGATTATTTTTGAAGTTTCTGGAGAACCATTTTCTAAAAGAAACAGGTAAACTGATCTTGGCTTCTCAAGGGAAAAATAATTGGACACTGGTTGATTCACCTTCCCTGGAGGTGTTTAAGGGATGGGTAGACAAGGTTCTGGGGAGCATGGTTTAGCGTTTGATAGGAATGGTTGGACTCGATGATCCAGTGGGTCTCTTCCAACCTGGTTATTCTATTCTATTCCATGATTCCATAATTTGATAAAGAATATTTTTTCTTAAAACACTTATTTTTGGTTGCTCAGTAAGATTAGTGAAAAAAGAAAACATCTTTCAAAGTAAAATTACTTGTAATGGTGAATCACAGCAGAGAAGGGGGATGGGCCAAAACATCCTCTTGCCTGTATTGATTACAGTGTAGAGACAGCTCAGTCTCTGATGTAATGGGAAGCACTGCCCATGGCACTTCCCCAAGGACTAAGAGGCTTAATGTTATTCATGAGTGTCTCCTAAATGAGGATGGGGATTAATTTTGAGAACTCTGAAAGAAAAACTAAGAATAAAGTTTGCTCTCTCACACTCAGTTGGATTTCTTACAGAGTAACGCTCACCATTTCATCCTCCAAATTGCCATAAACTGACCCTGAGTTTTTTGAGAGCTGGCCTCATCTCCTGCAACTCCCAGATAAACTCCTATTTTATTTTGTCGTTTTTTCTAAATTGAAGTAGCAAATTATACAAATTAAAGTCCCTCCAAACTCTTTTGTTGAAATATGAACCCAGACATGCTGAGTTGAGAAAAACATGAACTCTCGATCCTTTTCTCACAGCCTGACATACAGACCTGAAGTGAACAAATTCTGTTTTCGAGTGATACAGGGTTGTGCCTTTACTGCTGGAAAATGATTGCTAAAATTAAATACAGCACAGATCTGGGGTCTAGCAAAATGTGAACAAGTTCAATGTCTTCATCAATGACCTGGATAAGGGCATTGAGGGTACCCTTAGCAACTTTGCAGATGACACTAAGCTGGGTGGAAATGTCGATCTGCTGGAGGGTAGGGAGGCTCTGCAAAGGGACCTAAACAGGCTGGACTCCTGGGCTGAGTCCAATGGGATGAGGTTTAACACGGCCAAATGACGGGTCCTGCACTTAGGGCACAACAACCCTATGCAGAGCTACAGACTGGGAGAAGTCTGTCTAGAAAACTGCCAGGAGGAGAGGGACCTGGGGGTGTTGGTCAACAGCCAACTGAACATGAGCCAGCAGTGTGCCCAGGTGGCCAAGAAGGCCAAGGGCATCCTGGCTTGTATCAGAAACAGTGTGACCAGCAGGTCCAGGGAGGTGATTCTCCCTCTGTACTCAGCACTTGTGAGACCTCTCCTTGAATCCTTAGTTCAGTTGTGGGCCCCTCACCACAAGAAGGATGTTGAGGCTCTGGAGCAAGTCCAGAGAAGAACAACGAGGCTGGTGAAGGGGCTGGAGAACAGAACCTATGAGGAGCGGCTGAGAGAGCTGGGGGTGTTTATCCTGAAGAAGAAGAGGCTGAGGGGAGACCTCATTACTCTCTACAACTACCTGAAAGGAGGTTGTGGAGAGGAGGGAACTGGGCTCTTCTGCCAAGTGACAGGGGACAGGACAAGAGGGAATGGTCTCAAGCTCCAACAGGGGAGACTTAGGCTAGAGATTAGGAGGAAGTTTTTCATGGAAAGGTTCATTGGGCATTGGAACAGGCTGCCCAGGGAGGTGGTTGATTCACCTTCCCTGGGGTGTTTAAGACACGGGTGGATGAGGTGCTGAGGGACATGGTTTAGTGTTTGATAGGAATGGTTGGACTTGATTATCCGATGGGTCTCTTCCAACCTGGTGATTCTATGATTCTGTGATTCTAAGTACAAACCTTTTTCACAAAAAAAATCTGAATGTCAGTTATATCCTTAATCTTATATCCTTTATGTATTAATATATATATATATATATATACACATATATAAAATCTATAGTACCTTCATGCTGACATTCCCAACCTCCTCTTCTGTTCTTTGTTTTATTTCTTTATTTGTATATATTCCAGGGGATGCATATTATAATATGATCTACTGAGAGCATTGATTCTCTTAGCAAAATCTTTCAAGCAATATGATGTTTTTTTCAGTACAGGCTTAGCACTACTACAACCTAACCTGAACAGCCGTACAAACTTAGGCTGTTTAATTGTAGGTTTGTATTTAATACTGTTAATGGAAATATATTTTTATACATGTATACACATTGTCCAATGGATCTCAAAACAAAACAAATGCCATGTGCAAAGGAGGAGGTTACTTAGATTGATAATTTATCTGAGTTAAAATCATTGTGTTATCCTGCAACTTGATTGTGTTCCTTTTGATTGAAACGTGGAATTTTTGCCCCTTGTTGAATGCTTTTGGCAGGGCTCGTGTTAAACAAACTGACATAGCAGTCTTGCAGGTAGTAAATTAGAAATCTACTTTTAGAAATGCATTTTTAGGTGCCATTTTAACAGACATATTTTGATAAAATAAAATACCGACACGTTCCTCTGGACCTTTCCTGAAGAGTATGTGAGTTCTTTTTCAATGTTACAGCCCAAAATCATTCAACAAACAACAACCGCCTGATGTTTCTATCATCCTATAGAAATCATAATGAAGTTTCAGATTTTAGGTATATTTATTTCATTAAATCATTCCTTTAAGATAGAAGTTTCACCTTCATAAGCATCTTCCTGTTTGAGCAGGCAGGCAAACTAAAATGGTTACTCTTTGGAAAACAGATCACGAATACACTAGGAAATCCCAGGTGAATCTTTGATCACGCATGAGATATCGCATGACTGACAGGTGTGTTCTTTCTTCATGTATGATGCATATGAAAGATCATGTCGGGTAACTTCAGACAGTAACTAAAATTCTCCAAGACGCTAGGAGAGTACTGTTGGAGTTGATGCTCTCTAACGTTTTTTTCCAACCTTATCAATCTAGGATTCTAGGAGATATATATCTGTAGGAGTTCCTGTGTTTAAGCACTGTAAAGAGACCAGTCTTAGCTATGTTTGGCATGAGCATGGACTTTATAGTCTCATTATGGTTGGACTTGATGATCCAATGGGTCTCTTCCAACCTGGTTGTTCTATGATTCTATGATTAAAAAAATCTATCGTATTAAAATGTACAACTTGGAAAATATATGATATTACAGTTAGGGACTGGCCAACTGTGAAGGTTGTGACTGGGACAGAGGTAACTTTCTTCATGGCAGCTACTGTGAGGCTATGTTTTGGATTTGTGCTAGGAAACACAGCGAATAGCACAG
This sequence comes from Coccyzus lansbergi, assembly GCA_033558105.1. Lineage (NCBI taxonomy): Eukaryota > Metazoa > Chordata > Aves > Cuculiformes > Coccyzidae > Coccyzus > Coccyzus lansbergi. The sequence continues at coordinate 2,018,303 of JAUMJK010000508.1, forward strand.
GGATGTTTTTATTATCGCTGAGCAGTGCTTGCACGGAGATTTCAGGGGACAGGACAAGAGGGAATGGCGTCAAGCTCCACCAGGGGAGATATAGGCTGGAGATTAGGACGAGTTTTTTCATGGAAAGGGTCATTGGGCATTGGAATAGGCTGCCCAGGGAGGTGGTTGATTCACCTTCCCTGGAGGTGTTTAAGGGACAGGTGGACGAGGTGCTGAGGGACATAGTTTAGTGATTGATGGGAATGGTTGGACTCGATGATCTGGTGGGTCTTTTCCAACCTGATGATTCTGTGATTCTGTGAATTCCTTATTTTGCTTTGCTTGTGTGCACAGTTTTTGCTATTAAATTGTTTTTCTCTCAACCCACAAGTTTTCTCATCTTCACCTGTCCAGTTCTCTTCCTAATCCTACCTGGATTGTGGAAGGAGGAGTGAGGCAAGTGGCTTGGAGGTATTTAGCTGCTGGTTGGGGTTAAATCACGACACCAACATCTAACAGCTACCATTTAAACTTTAAAATAGTGACTGAGCTGCCACTTTGCATGCATTTCGTACATGATAGGGAGAAAATAACAGTCCTGTCTGACTAGTGTTTAAAAGTTGTCTAACACAATTTTAATGATGAAATTGAAATAGTTCAGCTTCCGGAACTGGCTTGATGTGGCTGTAGCACTTGTGAGAGGAAGAATTAGGGACCTTTTTGGGAACTCCAGATTCAAATATCATGTCATTGGACAGTTAGAAACTAGGGGAACACATGAGATACAGCAGTAGTACACAATATGACCTTAAGCTGCGCCAGGGGAGATTAATGGCCTCAAGCTCCGCCAGGGGACATTTAGGCTGGAGATTAGGAGGAAGTCCTTCACACAGAGGGTCATTCGGCATTGGAAAAGGCTGCCCAGGGAGGTGATTGAGTCACCTTCCCTGGAGTTGTTTAAGGCACGGGTGGATGAGGTCTTGAGGGACTTGGTTTAATGTTTGATAGGAATGGTTGGACTCGATGATCCAATGGGTCTCTTCCAACCTGGTTGTTCTATGATTCTATGATTCTAATATCAGAGTGATTTGAGAACACAGCAGTAACAGTACAAGTGGTCAGGGAAGTGACACAGGTACAGAAAGAGAGTGAAACCTGGAACAGAAAGAATGGGTAAGGCAAAGGCAGGCGAGTCCTCTTCAGGAAATGCCAGAGAGAAGTAGTTAAACCATGTTATTTTTTTTTTTTGTCAGTGCACAATGTCTTTACATGTAGATTTGAGAACTGACTGAACAGAATGGGATGCAATGATCCCAACACCAAATCCCGTATCTTTTCCAGATGTCTTGGACTCACCCAAAAGGTTCATATTTCCAGTTTGTCTCATACATCTTTCAAAACGTATCTGAACACCACTGCAAACATCGTAACTGGTTCCTATTAGTGCATCCCCAGACTGCTTACAGGCATAACAGCTACAAAGAACAACAGTCCATATGGGCCAATATTCCTAAATCCAGACATCCTGATATCATGTCCTCTAAGCTCAACCTTAGCTACCTTCTCCTTGATCGTAATGAGCTGCTTCACTGGGGAGCACACCTAATAGTCTGTCTCCCAGGCTATGTATCTCTTTCCCTTTATAATGAATATCAGAACTGTGTTTTATTCTCAAAAGAAATATTACCCTTTAATAAGGAGTCAATAAAGGTCTTGTTGCTGATATATCTTGCTGTCTGAACATGAGTACTATGCATCAGAAACGTTCTCAAAATCCAGTGCCGTATTGAGGAGCTATGGAAAGATCTGTCTAGAAAGCTGCTTGGAGGAGAAGGACCTGGGGATGTTGGTTGACAATGACTGAACAGGAGCCAGCAGTGTACCCTGGTGGCCAAGAAGGCCAATGGCATCTTGGTTTGGATCAGAAATGGTGTGACCAGCAGGTCCAGGGAGGTGATTCTCCCTCTGTACTCAGCACTGGTGAGGCCGCTCCTCGAATCCTGTGTTCATTTGTGGGCCCCTCACCACAAGAAGGATGTTGATCGTCTGGAATGAGTCCAGAGAAGAGCAACAAAGGGGGTGAAGGGTCTGGGGAACAGGCCTTATGAGGAACGTCTGAGAGAGTTGGTGGTGTTTAGCCTGGAGAAGAGGAGGCTAAGAGGAGACCTCATTGCTCTCTACAACTACCTGAAAGGAGGTTGTAGAGAGGAGGGAGCTGGGCTCTTCTCCCTAGTGACAGGGGACAGGACAAGAGGGAATGACCTCAAGCTCCTCCAGGGGAGGTTCAGACTTGACATTAGGAAAAACTATTTCTCGGAAAGGGTCATTGGTCACTGTCAGAGGCTGCCCAGGGAGGTGGTTTATTCACTTTCCCTGGAGGTGTTTAAGGGATGGGTGGATAAGGTTTTCAGGGACATGGTTTAATGATTGATGGGAATGGTTGGACATGATGATCCAGTGGGTCTCTTCCAACCTAGTGATTCTATGATTCTACGATATCTCCTAAATTATAACACTGCACTACTCTAGACTGTGCACAAACAACCAGAAGGTGGAATGTGTGACTGCCTATCTAGGGAAGATGTCATTTGATGTTGATGAAAAGAATTTCAAAAGACCATGAAATAAGCAGCTCATTATCTTAAACTAGGGGCTGCCTACTTATGAACAGAACTAAGAAATCATATGAAACGATTTTATTATAGTTCTGCTTGAAAGAGAAACCCACAAAGTTTTGCCCATAAGTCTTCCAAGATAAATGAATGAAATGATATCTATTGTTTAATCAAACTAAACATCCTTGAGAAAAGCAGGTGCACTGCCAAAAGAGGCAGTATACACCTACAACACATCTGCACCAATTTCTCTGTATGAAAATGGAAACACGTGGGCAGGATTCTATAATTAATTCTCTAGTTACTTCTCAAATTTCAGTCTTAATCTACAAAGATCTGTGAACATTAATGTATCTCCTTACGTGTTAACATGCACAGTAACATTCTGAATTGTATTTAACTTTTCCTCCAGACCTTATAATACTATAACACCTTTATACATATCACCAGTTTGATACACTGAAGAAGGCATAGAGTGTCTTTGTTTCTAGAAAATCAGTATCTTAAGAATAATGATGTTCTGTCAATCAGCAGGGCATACCAGTTATTTTTAACACTGTCATTTGGGTTTTTACTCCCGTTGAAGAGGGTAAAAGTACTCAGGGTCAAAATAGAATCATAGAATTAGAGAATGGATGACATTGGAAGGGACCCATGGACTGTCTAGTCCAAAGTCCAACTCGACTTGAGCAAATCATAGAATCATCAGGTTGGAAAAGACCCACCGGATCATCGAGTCCAGTTATTCCCATCAGTCACTAAACTATGCCCCTCTGTGCCTTGTACACCTGTTCCTTAAACACCTCCAGGAATGGTGACCACCCTCCCCACCGGCAGCCTCTACCAGTGCCCAATGACCCTTTCCTTGATTTTTTTTCCCCAAATTTTCAGCCTAAACCTCCCCTGGCAGAGCTTGAGGCCATTTCCTCTCATCTTGTCCCCTTTCACAGGACTATGTCCAATTTTGTATTGAATATATCAACGATGAAGCCTACATCACCTCTCTGGGCAACCTGTTTCAATGTTTGACCACCTTTACTATAAAAAAGTTTTGTTGTATGGTTAAACAGCCTTCTCTCTGTTTCAATTTATGCCAATTGCGTCTCAGAGGACACCAATGAGAACAATCTATACTCATAGAATAGAAACATAGAATCATAGAATCACTAGGTTGGAAGAGACCCATCGGATCATCAAGTCCAACCATTCCTATCAAATTCCCTTCAACATTTTAGCTCAAACCAGCCAGACCTACTTTTTGAGGCAGTCATGCTGCCTCTGGGTAAATGTGTACTGAAAGCTTTACAGTTGCTCTCTGAACATTGTGAAAGGTAATCTTCTGCTCTTAGGAAGAATTCACTTCTTACATTGTGATCAGAACATTCTTAGGATAACTTCCTCAGAGGAAGTTATACCTCAGTATCCGTTAGAACGGTATTAACTTCAGTACAGATTTCATTCTGACTGAAACTCCTACCAATGTAATGATTTATGTTTTCCAAGTTTTGCAATACAAATAGATATTTTAGAAAAACCCTAATTTTATGGAAGGATTTTTGTCATTATCTTGTTTAATATTACTAGTTTCAATTACATCTACATCTCTTGTAATAACTCTAGTTCTCATACAAAGAACTACAAATTTACACATTAAGCCACTCTGCTATAGCTGTCGTGAACACTTTATGTAAGGCGATGATTCTTAACTGTAAGAGACCAACTACTTTTGATGGTGACAATTTAGCTTGGCAGCTTTCTGCATACCCTGGCTAAAGCAGATAGGCAGGGAAAACAGTAAAAGATCCTGGGGAAAAAAAGAAACCCAAAGCACTACATTAAAGTTAGAGCAGAACTTGATGGACATATTAGGATAACCCTGTCTGGACTGGGAGAGATGAAAAAACAATCTTTCTACACAATGATAAGATCCCCCTGAGCCTTCCTTTCTCCAAGATGAAGATTCCCAGCTCTCTCAGACTCTCCTCTCCACCTGACAGATGCTCCAAGCCCTTAATCGTCTCCTAGACACTTCACTTCCCCTTTTAAAATCCATGCTGACAACTCTCAGTCACCTTTCTATCTTTCATACGTTTTAAGAAATGGTTTCCAGAAGGGTTTCCTCCATCACCTTCCAAATTAGCGAAATAAGGCTGACTCTCTTGTAATTCTGTGAATCTCCCCTCTGGGAAATACACATCGTATATTTTGAATATTTGTGGGTAGAAGCTCTACATATTTCTTCCCCTAAAAGATATGTCTCAAGTACCCTGAAGAAATCTGAGAAAGTAAACAACACTGTCTGGTTATTCAGAAACTAATAAAGAATGGGCAAAAGAACTCATCGCTATGTACAGAGGAGTCCAACTGCTCGAAATATTTATCCCTTGCCCCAGTCATGATGTTACCATCATCACTACCTGTCTTTACTGCTACTGTACTTATCACTCTTCTCTTCTGCCCTCCTTTTCCAGAAAACTCAGCAGGGTTTCATCTCGTGCAGAGGAACTCGGAGGGTCATGACTAAATTCTTAACATGATAGGGAAAAGAAACTCATATCTCCTTCCCATTTTCTCAAATTTACTCTTTTTTTTTGTTCGTTACAGGCTACGATGCGGTTACATGTTCACGCAGGTACAGTGAACCGACACGTCTCCCCACACTTCTTCAGTTCTGAATAAAAAACTCAAAATCTATTGGAATCCCAACAACACCTCAGATCCTTGCATAACTCACTGAAAATGAGGATTAGCCTGTCCTAGCTAATCTTGCCAGTAGATGTTGGCAGAACACTTTTTCCCTGGGGAGGTTTCTGTCCATCCGCAGTCTTAAATAGCTTTCAATTCCTCTTTTGATCTATTTATCAACAAAGGTCAAAAGCAAATTTTTTTGTTTACAGTTTCAAGCAAGTGCTGGAAGTAGGCAAGAGAAAGGTTGAGACTCCCTCCTCCAGGCAGAGGCACCTTTAGCACTGGGCAGTAGAAAAGTGCTCACATATCCTTACCGCCTCTCAAAATAGAGGTTCTTGCTTTTTTGGCCCGACAAGTGGTACTTCTTCCGGAAGAATGGTTCTATTCTCATATCTTCTTGGTCTTTATTTAGCCTGGCAAAGAGGATATGCTTCTAGGAAACTGAAGTAGGATATTCAAAACTCCAGGAAGGACAGAGAATCAGTTATTCCTACCCTAAAGGTGAACAACCTCTGCACCTAGTTGCAACCCTTAACCTGGACACATTCGTGCCAGGCTCCTCTGTAACATGGATGGATCTTTTCTCCTCCTCACGTAGCACCTTCCTGTAGGACAAGCACTAGAATTGTAAGTTTTGAACTCTAGACTGGGGTCACATGCTAACTGTGGATTCTTCCTGTTGTGGAGATAAACACAGCCAACCTTAGCAGAGTCAAGACAGAACAAGTAAGCAAATTACCATGGAAATACTCTTCCTTACATCTTTCATCTTGTTACTACTTCCTCATTTAGAGGCATCATAAATTTCAAGGTCAGCTGTTTCTTCTCCTTCCAGGTAAACATCAAGGTAAACTCACAGCTCTGGTATTAACTATATCTTACATTTATATACTACAATGCCAGCCCTTCTATGACTGTTATCATTGTGTCCGTGTTTGCAACATTCTGACTGACAGATAACACAATTGAACAGGTTGTAAGAATGTTGTGTCGTTAACAGTCTGGATCCTGCAATAAAATCATGGAATCATAGAATCACTAGGTTGGAAGAGACCCATCGGATCATTGAGTCCAACCATACCTATCAAACCCATGTCCCTCAGCACCTCGTCCACCCGTCCCTTAAACACCTCCAGGGAAGGTGAATCAACCACCTCCCTAGGCAACCTCTGCCAGGGCCTAATGACCCTTTCTGTGAAGAATTTTTTCCTTATGTTGAGCCTGAACCTCCCCTGGTGGAGCTTGAGGCCATTCCCTCTCGTCCTGTCCCCTATCACTTGGGAGAAGAGCCCAGCTCCCTCCTCTCCACAACCTCCCTTCAGGTATATAATACATTAGATAAGCAACACAGTGTATTTTGATGTCTCTGCACAATTTTATATTTTCAGCATTATCGTTGTCTTTACCTATTGTTTGTGCTCATACAAAATTTTCAAGGGAAGCATCCAAAGCAGATGTCAGATGTTATAGCCTCCTACACCAAAGCCTCCATCCTAGGATAAATGTGCAAACAGAAATGTTCTTAAGGTGGCTGTCAGGTCCTTGCCCTTCTGGAGCCTGAGTGCTACATAGCACCCTGTGGAGTCCATGGAAATCATTTCATTAACTTCAGTGAGCTTTGGATTAGCCCTTAAAGTTTCTGTAGGTGTCCTGATCAGCCACTCTACAAATGTTAATGAGGTGAGTTGAACAATGCCCTTAGATGCTAGAAAGACAGAACATCTTGTTTTATCCATCCATTTCTGACAAGGGTGAAGGTCTACAACAGAGGAACACAAAGAGATACCACAGAGTGGCTAAACCCGGGAAATTAAAATGCTCATTATATTCTTTAAAAATCCAGAGAGACTTAGGTGAGTCGGTTTCTAATCGGCTGTCTAATAATTCCTCATAAGGATTAAACCCCTGAAAGGAATTAGAAGACAGCTAATGACTGAGGTAGATATACTTTCACTGAAAGTTCTTTTCTGTCTGTCTAGACCATGCCTATAGGCTTGTAAGCATTTCCGTGACACTCCTTAAGTGGAAAATCACCAATGAATACCTAAAGTACCTTCAAAATAAATCACATTTAACCACATTAAAGTCTGAAAAAAAATATTTTTTCATAATGCTAACTCATTGTCACAGTAAATTCATAGAATCATAGAACAGTTTGAGTGGAAGGGAACTCAAAGCCCAGTTCCACCCTCTGCCAAGCACTGGGACACCTCCCATTGGATCAGGCTGCTCAAAGCCTCATCTAACCTGGCCTTGAACACCTCCAGGGATGGGGCAGCCAAAGCTTTCCCCGGCAACCCGGACCAGTGTCTCACCACCCTCATCATGAATAATTTTCTCGTTACGTCTAGTCTAAATCTTCCCCTCTCCAGTTTATACCCATTGCACCTAGTCCCATCACTGCAAGCTTTTGTAAACAGTCCCTTCCCAGCTTTCTTGTAGCCCCTCCAGGTACTGGAAGATTGCTGTAAGGTCTCCTTGGAGCCTTCTCTTCTCCAGGCTGAACAATCCCAACTCTCTCAGCCTGTGCTTGTATAGGAGGTGCTCCAGCCTCAGGTCATCCTTGTAGTCCTCCTCTGTACCCATTTCTAGATAAAAAAATGGATTCAAAAAGTAATCAGCCATATTTCTGGATGAAATTAAAATTATTTCAAATTTAAAAGCAGCTTTAAAAATAATAGTATAGGTACAACACCTCATGAAGTTTCTATGGAAAAGTTTTGTGGGAGGACATGCTTGGGCATACTATTTCCTAAGCACCTACTCCTGGCTTCTGTCATAGATAGAGGCTTAGCTAGGCTTGACGTCTTGGTTTTCAGTGTGAACCTAAAACTCTCTGCTACCAGGCCAAACAGTGCACCTTAAAGGTTGAGGTTGTTCAGGTAGGGAAATTGAAACTAAGGAAGATAGCATAAGGATAAGAAGCCCAAGAAGGCCAATGGCATCCTGGCTTGATCAGAAAGAGTGTGACCAGCAGGTCCAGGGAGGTTCTTCTCCCTCTGGACTCAGCACTGGTGAGGCTGCTCCTTGAATCCTGTGTTCAGTTGTGGGTCCCTCAGCACAAGAAGGATGTTGAGGCTCTGGAGTGAGTCCAGAGAAGGGCAACAAAGCTGGTGAAGGGGCTGGAGAACAGGGCTTATGAGGAACGGTTGAGAGCTGGGGGTGTTTATCCTGGAGAAGAGGAGGCTGAGGGGAGAACTCATTGCTCTCTATAACTACCTGAAAGAAGGTTGTGGAGAGAACAGATAGTGGAGAGAAAGGGTCATTGGTCACTGGCAGAGGTTGCCCAGGGAGGTAGTTGATTCACCTTCCCTGGAGGTGTTTAAGGGACTGGTGGACAAGGTGCTGAAGGACATGTTTTCGTGTTTGATAACAATGGTTGGACTCGATGATCTGGTGGGTCTCTTCCAACCTGGTTATTCTATGATTCTACGACATATAACGAAAGAAACAGCTCAGTTGTGCCTCCGATACAGCTCTCTCACAGAGATGTGCATAGTTCATGTCACTCATTTGCAAAAGAAAAGGATACTATGAAAACACAGCAAAAAAACCCAGCCTACTCAAAGTAATAAAACTTAACGAGAATTAACATTAGGTTCAAGGTAAATAGTCCCATATGTCTAGATTTGGTAAGGTTTTCTCCATTATGTTGCCCTTTGCCAAGATCATATATCTTGGACTATAGATATTGTTTATAGCTTGGAAAAATTACAAATTGCCGTGTCCCGCCCCCCAGCAGGAAAGTCTGCACGGAAGAAGTTTCTCACTGTTCTCATATTAAAACTTTCTGGGTAAAAATAGAAAAATGTCATGACATCTATTAACTTTGTGAACCCTCAAATCTTTTCCTAACAAAAAAGAAAGGATACTAGAGAAAAAGCAAAAAAACTTCAGGCTATTATAACATGAGATATTGTTGGTATCAAAATAGTTCATGCTTGTTTATCTGTGCACCCTGAAACAGATTTTTTTTTTCCAAAACATTGTGTATTTTACAGTATATTATATAAACAAAAAGCAACTGGAACAATTTCCTTCAAGATTTTGAGAAAGTGTAATCATACATTGCCTTTCTGACTAAGACATGATTAAGAAATCTTAATTTAACACAAGACGGACAGGATGAAAGTCTGATATTATTACATTTTATACTAGACTGGATTAATTCTGTCTTTATTTTTTTGCTATAAGATATATTAACTGGATAAATTTTGTGGCTTAGGTTCATTTGGAATATAATAGATTTCACACGTGAAAATGAATTTGGAGATCTAAGGATATGAAGCCTGACATACCTCATTGAAAATAAATAAAGCTACATAAGGAATTCAGGAGCACTGTTGTAGTTCTAACTAGCTTCTTAATTCTTTCACAACTATCAAGAAAAGGAATTCCTACTAAAGGAAAAACTATTGCCTGCTTCAATACTGCACTTGGGGCACAACAACCCTATCTAGAGCTACAGACTGGGAGAAGTGTGGCCGGAAAACTGCCAGGAGGAGAGGGACCTGGGGGTGTTGGTTGACAGTGACTGAACATGAGCCAGCAGTGTGCCCAGGTGGCCAAGAAAGCCAATGGTATCCTGGCTTGGATCAGAAATGATGTGACCAGCAGATCCAGGGAGGTTATTCTCCCTCTGGACTCAGCACTGGTGAGGCCGCTCCTTGAATCCTGTGTTCAGTTCTGGGTCCCTCAGCACAAGAAGGATGTTGAGGCTCTGGAGCGAGTCCAGAGAAGAGCCACGAAGCTGGTGAAGGGGCTGGAGAACAGGCCCTATGAGGAGCGGCTGAGAGAGCTGGAGGATAGAGAAGCCCAGAGAAGAGGAGGCTGAGGGGAGACCTCATTGTTCTGTTTAACTACCTGAAAGGAGGTTGTGGAGAGGAGGGAACTGGGCTCTTCTCCCAGGGGACAGGACAAGAGGGAATGGTCTCAAGCTCCACCAGGGGAAATTTAGGCTAGAGAATAGGAGGAAGTTTTTCACAGAAAGGGTCATTGGGTATTGGAATAGGTTGCCCAGGGAGGTGATTGATTCACCTTCCCTGGAGGTGTTTAAGGCACTGGTAGATGAGGTCCTGAGGGACATGGTTTAGTGTTTGATAGGAATGGTTGGACTCGATGATCCAATGGGTCTCTTCCAACCTGGTTGTTCTATGATTCTAATTCAGCCAGAACTGCGCTATATCTGCTACATTTGGTTGTGCAATTGTATGTGTATCTCCTTATTTATGACATGAATGTATTTCTCTTTTTATCCTCCTGTTCCTTCTAATATTTGCATAGCAGAATCAATTGCATCTTTCAGGCTACTGCTCAAATTGCAAGCTCATAAGAAAAACATTTTCACAAGTCTCTGGTTAGTATCAGCACCAAAATACACATTTTTCAAAGATATTTAATTCAGGAACATAAAACACTTTAGTAATTTATGGTTCACCTTAACATACTTATGACCATAATTAACAACAAAACTGATTGTTAACAATCTCATGCATTTCATTCAATCTTTTATCTCTATGAGTACTAATTTGTCCTTATTTTGTACTTATCGTCAAGGGGTTTTACCAAATGAAATCATGCTTAGAGCCATATAATTAGCTCTTGATCTTCTAGTGACCTTGAAAATTTCCCCATAAGTCTCAAAACAAATTGTTCTTTACATTATTGATACCTAGTCGAACATCTGGTTCAAATGCTTTCCTTAGACACTTGATCAGAGTTCGCAGTGGTCATTGGTTTACATATTCCTTTCAGAACACAAAAGGTGAAATTCCATCCTGGACGTCAAATCTACTTTGGCACCCAAAAGGTGAAACGTGTTGCTCATCAAGCTGATGGGTAGCTTAGTACATACTTTATTTAGCCATGAGTTTGGGAGATGCGTAACCAAAACTCTACTTTGAGCAATGAGTCATACTCTTCTCCATGTCACAAACTTTCTATTCATCTACGCAAGACAGACAAGCAAAACCTGACATGAAACCTTGTCATAATTGAAGGCAGGAATTCTTCCTTACGAAGGACCTTCCTCTTAAAAACTGAATAGAACAGCAATGCATGTCAAATCAATGCAACTGTAACATAACATTTGGTTTAGCATTTGACAGGAATGGTTGCACTCGATGATCCAGTGGGTCTCTTCCAACCTGGTGATTCTATGATTCTATAAATATGCTGCTCTGCTCTAGTCGCACGTATTGTTGTTTGGAAATTTTATAAGATGTCAAGTATAAGGAATAGGGGATCTGACCTACAAGTTCCTCCCTGCCATGTGAGCAAGTTTGTGTCCTTCTGCATCTCGCTGGAAGACAATAGGACTCTGGTGGGTTTGACCTTGTCCAACAGCCAAACCTCCATCAAGCTGTACTCTCCCTCTTCCTCCTCAACATTATGGGGTCAGAAAATAAGTTGCAAAGCTCCTGGGTCAAGTTAAAGACAGGGAGATCACTTACTAATTACTGTCAAGGGTAAAACAGACTCAGCCTGCAAAAAATTAATTTACTGTCAGTTAAAGATATAATAGGATGATAAGATACAAAAGACAAAAACTAAAGCACTTTCGCCCCTACCTCACTTTTCCCAGACTCAGTTTCATTCCATCGTTACAGATTCCTCCACCTCCTTCCCCCAACCCTAAGAAGTGCAGGGGGATGGGGAGTGAGGGTTGTGGTCAGTCCCTAGCAGCTCCTCTCTGAAGCTCCTTTCCTCTCATGCTTTTCCCCTGTCCCATCCTTTCAGGACTAACCTGTTCCCACACAGGTCCTCCACAGTCTGCTCCAGCATGGTATCTCCATGAGCTTCAGCTTGCTTCAGGACATGTCTACTTTCTCTGGTGTGGTGTCCTCTGCAGGATAAAATGTGGATATCTTCTCCCTCTTGGTCTTCCCCATGAGCTGTAGGCCAGAAATCTGGTTCACTATGGTCTTATCCAGGTGTTGCAGGGGAATCTCTGCTACAGTTCCTGGTAGAGAAGCTGCTCCTTCTCCTTCTTCATTGGACTTGGTGTCTTTAGGGCTGTTTCTTGCTCAATTTTTTTTCCCCCTTCTTCTCAGCATATTGATCTTTCTTCATTATGTCAACCCAGAGGCGCCATTCCCTTGGCTGAGGGGCTCTGCTGTGCCCTGCAGGGGTTGGTTGGAGCTGGCTGTGCTGGCCCAGGTCAGTCCTGGCCTCTCCTCACAGAGGCCACCCTGCAATTCCACCACCGGAACGTGAGCACCAGCACCCAATAAAATACCTCTGGAGAACTTTGCCTGCCACACAGGCATCCTCTTCAAATTGGAAAAAGCTAAGTCCTTGGTTTGGCTGGTAGAACATTTCAGTGTACCTTTCAGACTCACATTTCTATTAGGTATCTTCATGATCTTCTGTCACTATGTGTGCAGCCTGCGACTTGCTGGTGCCCAATGAAGTGGGGCTGTGCAATAGAGACTAGAATGATTGTTGTTTCATAGAATCATAGAATCACCAGGTTGGAAGAGACCCACCAGACCATCGAGTCCAACCATTCCTATCAAACGCTAAACCATGTCCCTCAGGACCTCGTCCATCCATACCTTAAACACCTCCAGGGAAGGTGAATCAACCCCCTCCCTGGGCAGCCTGTTCCAGTGCCCAATGATCCTTTCTGTGATTTTTTTTTTTTTCAAGGATGTTGTCAAGATGCTGTTGCACTTTATCCAGCCCTCAGACTATTATCCCTGTCTGCTCCAGTGATATGTCCATGGTGGTGAGTAATGACATTGCCAGAGAAGACCTGGAGTATATCAAGCATGACTATGTGGCTCTCAGGGCAATGATCAAGTCTGTGGTTGCCCAGGGGTCTTCCTCTGAGTGGGAAGATATCAAGGAAAGAATCCTGTGGGTAAAAAACTGTTTGTGCAGCTGGTGTTGATGACAAGGATTAAGCTGGTGTGTGCCGTGGTGGGGATAGGAAAGTTGAAGCTCGTCTGGGCTCGAGCGAGACCAATGTTATTACGAAGCCATTTTCAATTATCTTGAAAAAGTCATGGTGACAGGAGGACATTCCTGAGCACTGAAGGAGAACAAAAGTAACTCCTATCTGCAAGAAGAACAAGAGGGAAGATCCACAGAAGTACAAGACAATGTTTCACTTCAGTATCTCAGAAGCTGATGAAGAAAACCCTCCTGGAAAAAATTTCCTAACATATGATGGACAGAAAGGTGACTGAGAATAGTAAGCACAGATTTGAAAGGGGAAAATAGGCACAAACGACCTTATAAACCTTCTAGAATGAAATGAGCAGCTCAGTAGGCAAAGAGGGGACAGTGACTGCTGCTTATCTTGGCTTCAATGAGGCTGCTGACCTCCATCACATCCTCACATACAAACTGAGGAGAAATGGACGAGGCAAATAGACAGTGAGGTGGAGTGAAAATTATCTAAACTGTTGGACTTAAAGGGCTTGTGAAGAGAAGCACAAAAATCATTTGGGTACAAGTCACTAGTGGTGTGCCCCGAGTCATCATTGTGTCCACTAGTGTTTAACACCTTCATTAATGACCTAAATGTTGCAGTAGACTGCACCGTCTGCAAGTCTGCAGGCAATGCAGATCAGGGAAAGGTGGCTGGTTCACCAAGCTGCCCTTCACAGGTACCTTAAAAGGCTGGAGAAATGGGCTCCATAATTCCCTAACTGTGCAAATTCCAATGCAAATTCAGCTTGGCAATGTTCCTCAGGATTCTCTAGTCCTTTTCTTTCTTACACTGCCATTTGTGACTACCGTTAACAAATTTCACCATTAAATTCACAGCTCTGTTGTATTTTTCCATTAGCACCTGCCTTCTGTCTCCAGTCCTTTGTGCATCCTGACTTACACATTTATCTGAGCACTGACAATTCCTGACATTGAATTACAGTCTTCCACAAATCATGCATCGTAAGAAAGCTTCAGATTTCATCAATTTTATCAAGTCTATAACCCTAGTGTGTTCCTAACTTACGACAGAAGCTCTACGCGAGAGCTTTCAACACATTATTAGCAAAGGACACATACAGAACACTCTGCTTTCCTCGGATCTGTTGCAGGGATTTATGCTTCTGCCTCTCGTTATTACAAGGTTTTGCTGCATCATACTAATAAAAAATGAAGAGTGGTATGATTCAAATTTGCTGTAGGCAAATCACGTCAATCGACTTGATGGATCTTGCCTAGGATATCAAGGAAACTGTAACAGATTTTTTGAATAGCAAATGTGTGTTGTCTTAAAGTGTTAACCCCGAGAAAGAACTGAAATCCTTTACTCAGAAGACAGCATTCAAGCAGCTACCTTGAGAAAGGTAAAGCTAATGAACCTTAACTCTGATTAAATCTCATTATTTGCCTCGACTTACATAAGTTCAGTAAGTTGTCTTGTCAAGACTACTATATCTCGCCCTATACTCTGCCTTTTAAAGAAAGTGCTCATTCTGATGATTCAGACGTACTTTATAACTGTCTCACCCATGATGCTGTTGCTCTGAAGACGTCTCAATGCTGAAGTGGTGCTAAACTGAACAGTTGCAAATCCTAACAGTGATCCATCTTCTTTTGTTCTCTGATTTTCTGAATAACTTCTTGGTGGCTACTGCAAAGGATGAGCTGTATGAGTATTGTTCAGTCAGGCAGAAAAAAAGGAGACAGTGGAAAAGAACAGATGTCCTTGGAGACAACATCCTTTCAAAACTAAGAGGACCGCAACCGATACAATTGAAAAAAAAGTTCGTCACAGGAAGTTCTCTTCTAGATTTAAATTAGACCCCGTAAGCAAAACCACCTCATCTCCATTTACACTCTAAAGTTACACCAAGTTCAGTTTTAAAGACATTCATAGAATCATAGACTCATAGAATCATAGAACAACCAGGTTGGAAGAGACCCATCGGATCATCGAGTCCAACCATTCCTATCAATCACTAAACCATGTCCCTCAGGACCTCATCTACCCGTCCCTTAAACACCTCCAGGGAAGGTGAATCAACCCCCTCCCTGGGCAGCCTATTCCAATGCCCAATGACCCTCTGTGTGAAAAACTTCCTCCTAATCTCCAGCCTGAATCTCCCCTGGTGGAGCTCAAGGTCATTCCCTCTTGTCCTGTCCCCTGTCACTTGGGAGAAGAGGCCAGCTCCCTCCTCTCTACAACCTCCTTTCAGGTAGCTGTAGACAGTAATGAGGTCTCCTCTCAGCCTCCTCTTCTCCAGGATAAACACCCCCAACTCTCTCAGCCGCTCCTCATAGGGCCTGTTCTCCAGCCCCTTCACCAGCTTTGTTGCTCTTCTCTGGACTTGCTCCAGAGCCTCAACATCCTTCTTGTGCTGAGGGGCCCACAACTGGACACAGGATTCAAGGAGCAGCCTCACCAGTGCTGAGTACAGAGGGAGAATCACCTCCCTGGACCTGCTGGTCACATCATTTCTGATACAAGCCAGGATGCCATTGGCCTTCTTGGCCACCTGGGCACACTGCTGGCTCATGTTCAGTCACCTGTCGACCAACACCCCCAGGTCCCTCTCCTCCTGGCAGTTTTCCAGCAAGGCTTCTCCCAGTCTGTAGCTCTGCATAGGGTTGTTGTGCCCCAAGTGCAGGACCCGGCACTTGGCCGTGTTAACCCTCATGCCATTGGACACTGCTCAGCCGTCCAGCCTGTTTAGGTCCCTTTGCAGAGCCTCCCTACCCTCCAGCAGATCGACACTTGCACACAGATTTGTGTCATCTGCAAACTTGCTAAGGGTACCCTCAATGCCTTGATCCAGGTCATTGATGAAGACATTGAACAGGGCTGGACCCAGCACTGAGCCCTGGGGAACACCACTTGTCACTGACCTCCAGCTGGACTTAACACCATTTCCCACCACTCTCTGGGCCCGGCCATCCAGCCAGTTTTCTACCCAGGAGAGTGTGCGTCTGTCCAGGCCAGAGGCTGATAGTTTCCGTAGCAGAATGCTGTGAGGGACAGCTCACAAAGGCTTTCGGTGACAGGGGATGGGTATAAACTGGAGAGGGGCAGATTTAGACTGGACATAAGGAGGGATTTCCTCATGATGAAGGTCGTGAGGCCCTGGCCCAGGTTGCCCAGGGAAGCTGTGGCTGCCCCATGCCTGGAGGTGTTCAAGGCAATGAAAAATTTGAGCAAATATTGTAGAAGGAGATACAACAATAAACCACATATCAGAGAATATATATTCATATATTCTTATATAGAATAAGCTAAAATCAACTTAATGTTCAATAAAGGTTCGAAGAATTATATAATGATGTAAAATAACGAAAGTAAATTTAAATATTTTTATTAGGCAGTTTCAAGCCAGTACAGTGAAATCTATCCTGGCAAGGTATGAGATCAAACAGGGTTTTTATCTATATTTGCATCTTGCCATATTCCAAAGCTGAGTAGACCTACCAAGTCGCCACATAGTATCATAGAATCATAGAACAACCAGGTTGGAAGAGACCCATCGGATCATCGAGTCCAACCATTCCTATCAAACACTAAACCATGTCCCTCAGCACCTTGTCCACCTGTGCCTTAAACATCTCCAGGGAAGGGGAATCAACCCCCTCCCTGGGCAGCCTATTCCAATGCCCAATGACCCTTTCTGTGAAAAACTTCCTCCTAATCTCTAGCCTAAATCTCCCCTGGTGGAGCTTGAGGCCATTCCCTCTTGTCCTGTCCCCTGTCACTTGGGAGAAGAGCCCAGCTCCCTCCTCTCTACAACCTCCTTTCAGGTACTTGTAGACAGTAATGAGGTCTCCTCTCAGCCTCCTCTTCTCCAGGATAAACATCCCCAGCTCTCTCAGCCGCTCCTCATAGGGCCTGTTCTCCAGCCCCTTCACCAGCTTCGTTGCTCTCCTCTGGACTCGCTCCAGAGCCTCAACATCCTTCTTGTGGTGAGGGGCCCACAACTGAACACAGTATTCAAGGAGAGGCCTCACCAGTGCTGAGTATAGAGGGAGAATAACCTCCCTGGACCTGCTGGTCACACCGTTTCTGATACAAGCCAGGATGCCATTGGCCTTCTTGGCCACCTGGGCACACTGCTGGCTCATGTTCAGTCGGCTGTCGACCAACAGCGCCAGGTCCCTCTCCTCCTGGCAGTTTTCCAGCCAGGCTTCTCCCAGCCTGTAGCTCTGCATAGGGTTGTTGTACCCCAAGTGCAGGACTTGGCATTTGGCCGTGTTAAACCTCATGCCATTGGACTCTGCCCAGCGGTCCAGCCTGTTTAGGTCCCTTTACAGAGAGGAACATCATAGCAGAGGTGCTCCAACCCTCTGATCATCTTTGTGGCCTCCTCTGGACCTGTTCTGAGACATCCATGTCCTTCCTGTGCTGAGAAACCCAGAACTGAATACAGGACTCCATCTGAGGTCTCATAAGAGTGGAACAAAGGGGCAGAATTGCCCTGCTGGCCACGATGCTCTTGATGGAGCCCAGGACATGATTGACCTTCAGGGTCTTGAGTGCATATTGCCAACTCATGCCAAGCTCCTCATCCACAAGAACCTCAAGTCCTTCTCTTCAGGGCTACTCTCAATCCATTCTCCATCCAGCCTCTATTTGTGCTTGGGATTTCCCCACCATAGAATCATAGAATCATAGAACAACCAGGTTGGAAGGGACCCATCGGATCATCAAGTCCAACCATTCCTATCAAATACTAACCCATGTCCCTCAGCACCTCATCTACCTGTGCCTTAAACACCTCCAGGGAAGGTGAATCAACCACCTCCCTGGGCAGACTATTCCAATGCCCAATGACCCTTTCTGTGAAAAACTTCCTCCTAATCTCTAGCCTAAATCTCCCCTGGTGGAGCTTGAGGCCATTCCCTCTTGTCCTGTCCCCTGTCACTTGGGAGAAGAGCCCAGCTCCCTCCTCTCTACAACCTCCTTTCAGGTCGTTGTAGAGAGTAATGAGGTCTCTTCTCACCCTCCTCTTCTCCAGGATAAACACCCCCAGCTCTCTCAGCCATTCCTCATAGGGTCTGTTCTCCAGCCTCTTCACCAATTTTGTGGCTCTTCTCTGGACTCGCTCCAGAGCTTCAACATCCTTCTTGTGGTGAGGGGCCCAGAACTGAACACAGGATTCAAGGAGCGGCCTCACCACTGCTGAGTACATGGTGCAGGAGCTTGCGCTTGAACTCATTGAACTTCACAAGGTTTGCACAGGCCCACCTCAAGCCTTTTTAACATTTGAGCTGAGGTTAGGTACAGTAGAGTTCCACACTGCAGCTAACTTCTAGGCTCCTGAAACTTAAACTTAGATCTAACCTTTTTGTAGTATTTGTGGATGTTAAGCACTTCAGAATAGTACCTAAAATAATAACACAGAAGGCACCAGCTCAAAGCAGTTAATACAAAATCTATGTGGAGGAAAATGTGTCTTTGCCTTTTGCCAAACCTCTATTGCCTAAATTGTCCCTGAAGTGCTTACTCCTGCGCCATCAAAGAGCAAAGGGTGACTTCATCTTTTATTGCAGAGAAATGCTAAGAATGGACTCTTGTTTCTTTTCCTGATCAGTGCACACTTGCAAACACACTCAAAGACTCCTTGTGAGATGTGGGAAGACTTCGCTTTGTTCTCTGGTCGGCACATGCTGACACAGACACCTCAGAGTGGCTCAGGTGGTTCTTGAAGAGTTGTTTCTTTTCAAGAAAATGAGACACTCTTCATACCTTCTGTAGACTCTTCCTACACTGAAGGACTTAATAATCATGATCTCAAATTTATGGAAAAAATAGTTTCCATCAAAGAAGTGAAGATATAACCTTGGCAGTTTTACCCAAAAGAGTAGGGTTGTTTATCAAACTAGTAACTGTTTAGTGTAAAATGTAGAAAGTGTACAGGGAGTATGATTCTATGACTAAAATGTAGGCACCTTCTCAGCAGAGATGCCTGGTCACTAGGCTATGAAGTCATAGTCCATCCTCTCTTTCTGTCTCTCTCTCACTCTCTTAACCTTCAATTCTTTCTAGAATGGCAACACAGCTTTGGAAAAGATACAAAGTGACTGGTCAAAATGACCTAAAGCAGCCTTAAAATAATATTCATGTGGAGATATATTCTTCTGGAGTGCATGATCAGTACCTAAAGGGGTTACAAGAAAGCTGGGGAGAGACTTCGTAAAAAGTCTTGGAGTGTTAGAACTAGGAATAATGGGTATAAACTGGAGAGGGGCAGATTCAGGATAGACATAAAGAGGAAATTCTTCACAATAAGAGTGGTGAGGTCCTGGCCCATGTTGCCCAGGGAAGTTGTGGCTGCCTCATCCCTGGAGGGGTTCAAGGCCAGGTTGGATGGGGCTTGGGCAGCTGATCCAGTGGGAGGTGTCCCTGCCCATGGCAGGGGGGGTTGGAACTTGGTGGTCTCTAGGGTCCCTTCAAACCTAAAAAATTCTATAATTCTATGATTACCCTTGGGCGGCAAATGGTGCGCAATTCACATTCTCTGCTTTCTTGATGGAGGCGTAACCATGTCCTTCTATACAGAGTGGACTGAGGTTGGCTGAGCTTGATATAAAACTGTGCTTCTGTTTATACAGGGAACCTTTTGCCAGTTCTGCACTAACCCCAGTAACACGGTGGAACTGTGGTGAAAGATTTCTACCCAGAACTCATCACACCTTATCTAAAAGCCTTAAGTGTACACAAAATGAAGGCATCAAGTGCCCGCTTAGCAAGTTTGCAGATGACTCTAAGCTGAGTGGAAGCGTGGATCTGCTTGAGGGTAGGGAGGCTCTGCAAAGGGACCTAAACAGGCTGCACCGCTGGGCAGAGTCCAATGGCATGAGGTTTAACACGGCCAAATGCCGGGTCCTGCACTTGGGGCACAACAACCCTATGCAGAACTACAGACAGGGAGAAACCTGGTTGGAAAACTGCCAGGAGGAGAGGGACCTGGGGGTGTTGGTTGACAGTGACTGAACATGAGCCAGCAGTGTGCCCGGGTGGCCAAGAAGGCCAATGGCATCTTGGCTTGTATCAGAAACGGTGTGACCAGCAGGTCCAGGGAGGTGATTCTCCCTCTGTACTCAGCACTGGTGAGGCTGCTCCTTGAATCCTGTGTTCAGTTGTTGAGGCTGCCCAGGGAGGTGATTGATTCAACTTCCCTGGAGGTGTTTAAGGTGCAGGTGAATGAGGTGCTGAGGAACATGGCTTAGAGATTGGTGGGAATGGTTGGACTCAGTGATCTGGTGAGTCTCTTCCAACCTGGTGATTCTATGATTCTATGAAAAAACAGCTTTAGCACCATACTGCTTACTGCAAATCTAGAGGCAACTACAAATTTAAATACAAAAAGCTGATAGGGTCAATATGGGGAATGAAACTTGCTATAGAGGTAGAGAAATTAGTGAAGCGAATATAGAATCATAGAATCATAGAACAATCAGGTTGGAAGGGACCCATCGGATCTTCAAGTCCAACCATTCCTATCAAATTATAATTGTTATAATCAGCGTAAGGTATAAACTCAGCCACGTGGCGCAAACCCTCGGCTCCAGCGCTCTGGAAGGTGTTATTGATTTCAAGGCATTCAAGAATAGGAGTTCTATGCTTTCCTAAACCCAAATGACTAAATTTTACCTCCTTAATGATCAGGAGTGCTCACCGATGACGCTGGAGAAGCAGATCTTACTCAAAAATCACTTGTTTTCTCTCTACCATCTCTTCAACCTCAGCACTCACCCTCGTGAGCATTCAGAAAGTCATTTGCTGACCCAAAATTTAATCATATTTAAACCACTTCTGAATATTTAAACATTTAACATATTAAGCGTATTTAAACCACAACTGAAACCAAAGATTAGGACTGCTGACCACACGTCACCTGAGGTGACACAACTCGCAGAATAAAGCAGATTTTCAATAACAAGAGTGAGAGAAATGGAGCAAAGCTGACCAAGGCCAAGTTCTTCTGCGGTGAAACATTTAGGCAGCTGCTCTAAACCACCACCAGCTCCTAAGTGAGGACTAACTATGACAGTTTTAACTTGTGTTAGTAGAGGGCTTAGCACATTTAGTTTGTAACAGTGTTAATAACTTCAACTTATTCAAATACAGCTGAAAATGCGCAAGTTTTTATTGAAATAAATGTAAAGTAAATATTAAAAATGTACATTTCTATGCTTTTATTTTTAAGGAAGAGCATTTAAGTCTAAGGAGTTTTGGAAAGCTAGAAGAAATGTTTTGATAGGCTTTCATAGGAAAAGGGTGTTTTTATTAATTTTAAGAAGGTTATTTTTTGCTGAATGTTCTCTATCCCAGACACTGTAGGTGTCACTTAAAGAAACCCCAACTATAACTGAACTTCATCATGCTCAAAGGCAAATTACTCATTAGACATGAAAAACCTTCTCAAAGCCCTAGAGAGAAGACTCTGCAAAGTTCCTTTATTTGCATTTGCAAGGCCTGTAGAATTGGTACAAGAGTGGAAGGCAACAATAATTCTATTTAATTCCTTATCTTTTTGAGATATTCGCCAAAATTTAAGGTTACAATTAGAGTTGAACTGAAGATCTAGTTTTATTTTTGGAATCTGAATGCACTTGGGTGCTTGAAAACAAGATAAAATGGCATTGAATGAGTTAGGGGAGGGAAATCAGCCTATTCATAATCCTAAATCTGGATTAGAAACAGATGTAGTGCCTGAGACAAGAAGATTGAAGATATAGAATAATTTCTGGATTCTTCAGCACCTAGAGAGCTAATAAAAGGGCATGTGAGGGTCAAGGGCAATGGCTTCTGCTCAGTTTGATGGCAGCTGCCAACTGCTTGCTTAAGAAAAGCTGTAAAATCAGAAAAGCACAAAGAATTATGAAAGACTGGGCACTGGACAAGCAAATTGTTTCTGGGTAGTTTTCTAGTAGTTACAGGATTCTGGGTATAGATATCAATAGGCATGAAGTTCAGTCCTGAGAATATAAACAGAATTCATGGAATCATAGAATCATAGAACAACCAGATTGGAAGAGCCCCACCGGATCATCAAGTCCAACCATTCCTATCAAACACTAACCCATGTCCCTCAGCACCTTGTCCACCTGTGCTGTAAACACCACCAGGGAAGGTGTTCTCCAGCATCTGAGTAGCTTACCAGTAATGCCACCTACAAGTATAGTATCATACAATCATAGAACAACCAAGTTGGAAGAGACCCACCGGATCATCGAGTCCAACCATTCCTATCAAACACTAAACCATGTCCCTCAGCACCTCATCTACCCGTGCCTTAAACACCTCCAGGGAAGGAAAATCAACCGCCTCCCTGGGCAGCCTATTCCAATGCCCAATGACCCCTTCTGTGAAAAACTTGCTCCTAATCTCTAGCCTAAATCTCCCCTGGCAGAGCTTGAGGCCATTCCCTCTTGTCCTGTCCTCTGTCACTTGGGAGAAGAGCCCAGCTCCCTCCTCTCTACAACCTCCTTTCAGGTAGTTGTAGAGAGCAATAAGGTCTCCTCTCAGCCTCCTCTTCTCTAGGCTAAACAACCCTAGTTCTCTCAGCTGCTCCTCATAGGGCCTGTTCTCCAGCCCCTTCACCAGCTTCGTTGCTCAGTAAGACTTAGAAAGTAAGAAATAGAGTTCACCTAAAGGAAATTTTCATTTAACTATGAGAATACAAGGATGTGAGGAACAAGATTTCTTTGCATGTTGCTGTCACTCAACGCTCGAGGACACACAGAACCTCTGGACACACATGCATTGCATGGCATAGTTCACCATGGCAGAGTACAAATAACATCTCCGGGAGTCTGGGGTGGCAGTTTAACTTTGCAAAGTAGGAATCAAAATTTTTATTTTGTTATGTATAAGTTGCAGACCTAGCACAGTGTGATTAGCAGGGACAAACAGGTCAGAGTGAGATGGACCCGGCCAGCAAGTCTGCTCTTAACATTTGCCTTACATTTCATTCTAGTTTGAAGATTAAGAAGTACTGAAGATGTTGGCTGCATATAACTCGTAAGACTCACAGAGTCAGAGACAAAAAGTGTTAAAAAGCTAAGACTTTTTGGAAGTTGTAAAAAAGACAGAAGACTAGATCTGGAAATTTGGAGAAGTAAATACCTTACAGCTGATGTCTGTCTATAAATTAAAAAAAAAAAATTGAAAAAACCCTAACTGTAATAAATAATCTCCTTTTACCAGCAATTGATGCCACATCAATATTAGATGTTAGGCTTTCCAAGATCATACATCATCTTGGCTCAGAAGAGCCTGAACTATATTGTAACCAGCTGAGCTCTTGGGGCCCTACTTTATAGCACCTGATCTTTAAAACAAACATAAATCATAGATGCATAGATGTATAGAAGCATAGAATTACTTGGTTGGAAAGACCTCTGAGATCAAGTCCAACCATACCTGACCACTATTAAACTATATCCCTAAGCACTTCATCTGCCCATCTTTTCAATACCTCCAGGGATGGGGGCTCAACCATCTCTTGGGCCTGTTCCAATGCCTGAAAATAGCTTTAAATAAGACATGAAGCCTAAATCTGCTTCAAATCTACCTAGAACCTATGTTCCTCCTTTGCTAAACTCTTAGCCCTGTGAGATTTGTAGTTCCAGTTCCAGCATAAACATAGATTTTGGATATCTTCTGTACCAGTCCCTAACCAAGACATCATCCCTTACTCTAACCTTAACAAGTTTTCCTTTAAACATAGAATCATAGAATCATAGAATCACCAGGTTGGAAGAGACCCATCGGATCATTGAGTCCAACCATTCCTATCAAACACTAAACCATGTCCCTCAGGACCTCGTCCACCCGTCCCTTAAACACCTCCAGGGAAGGTGAATCAACCACCTCCCTGGGCAGACTATTCCAATGCCCAATGACCCTTTCTGTGAAAAACTTCCTCCTAATCTCTAGCCTAAATCTCCCCTGGCTGAGCTTGAGGCCATTCCCTCTTGTCCTGTCCCCTGTCCCTTGGGAGAAGAGCCCAGCTCCCCCCTCTCTACAACCTCCTTTCAGGGAGTTGTAGAGAGCAATGAGGTCTCCTCTCAGCCTCCTCCTCTCTAGGCTAAACAACCCCAGCTAAGAGTTGCTTCAGTCTACACAGGCTGCGACAATTAATTCGTTTCAGCCACTGATGAACTGTTAGATCCCTCACCATCATTGCCGCAGCTATCCTAGATTTATGCAAAGCATATTGGAATTAGAAATAAAACCATTTACCCCAGCCAGTTGTAGGATCTTCATATCTCTGCAGGCACCATAAACCACAAAATTTTCACAACTTTTCAGCACCTCTTGTAGGGAACCTTGGAATAGGCTGCCCAGGGAGGTGGTTGAGTCACCTTCCCTGGAGGTGTTTAAGGCACAGTTAGATGAGGTCCTGAGGGACATGGTTTAGTGTTTGATAGGAATGGTTGGACTCAATGATCCGATGGGTCTCTTCCAACCTGGTTGTTCTATGATTCTATGAACCCACATTTAACCCTTCCCTTGCCTCAAGGCAAGCCCTTCCCTCAGTTTTAAGGGCCCATGAATTCCCTAAAAGTATTCTTGGCCCATTACGCTCTGCTGAGTCTAGCAAGAAACTCAATTTCTTCCTCATATTCTCTCACTTTACACTTATTTCTATTCCTAAGCCTCATTAGAACAGTAACTCCTCCAACGCAATCATCAGACCTAAAGACTCAAAAGACGTATTTTTTTTCTAACAACATTCAACCTCATTCTGCCTCTGCAGAACATATCTTAATAGACTTCAGTCCCTGCTTTTCTCAGCAATACTCCATACCATAAAATTAGCCCTAGATTTTAGAACTTTCCCTTAGTACTCTGATCCCTTCCCTTGCAGAACTGACCTTAATTTCTTGCACAGAAATAAATCATGTGTAACTCTGGTCCTGTGGACCTTGCAGGAAAGATAATGCCACCATCCCAGCTCTGCAGACTATGTTATCATAATCTCGCTTCTTAAACTTTTTAACAATAGCGTCATACATGGGAAGAAGTCTTTAACGAATATTAGCTGGGAGAGAGTTCCAAAGCTAATCCAGCCTGTGAGTGTGGAGTTCAGATGAAGGAAAAAGCTTGGGTTATGGCAAAATGAAAAGTTTGCTTAAATTATCGAAGCTTGCTGCTGGGCAAACTGGGTTGGACCTGGGAAGGTCTGATGTCTCACAGTCAATCTCAGTAATTTTAGTCTGATCATAGAATCATAGAATCACCAGGTTGGAAAAGACCCACCAGATCATCGAATCCAACCATTCCTATCAAACACTAAACCATGTCCCTCAGCACCTTGTCCACCCGTCCCTTAAACCTCTCCAGGGAAGGTGAATCAACCACCTCCTTGGGCAACCTGTTCCAGTGCCCAATGACCCTTTCTGTGATAGCAAACTTCAAAGTAAAATTTGAGGGTGGTGTTGGTACTACTATTGGGAAGAGGACATTATAGAAATCTGTGGATATATCCATAATATCAATGGTGCTGTTACCTCCCTTCCTCTATGTCTCGTCCCCTATTTTGGGAATAAGTTCAATAGTAGTGATTGATTTCTTAAGGTTATTGCTAGATCTTGCTAGACATGCAGAAATGGGATGACAGTTCATTCTGGAATACCTGTATCCTTTCTTTTTTTCTTAACCTGAACCTGATAGAGGAGGCTGAGAGGAGACCTTATTGCTCTCTACAACTACCTGAAAGGAGGTTGTAGAGAGGAGGGAGCTGGGCTCTTCTCCCAAGTGACAGGGGACAGGACAAGAGGGAATGGCCTTAAGCTCTGCCAGGGGAGATTTAGGCTAGAGATTAGGAGGAAGTTTTTCACAGAAAGGGTGATTGGTCACTGACAGAGGCTGCCCAGGGAGGTGGTTGATTCACCTTCCCTGGAGGCGTTTAAGGCACAGGTAGATGAGGTGCTGAGGGACATGGTTTAGTGTTTGATGGGAATGGTTGGACTCAATGATCCGGTTGTCTCTTCCAACCTGGTGATTCTGTGATTCTGTGATATCAAAGCACACATCTACCTTTAACCAGAAATAAAAATAATGTGTTTGCCCTGGTGGTTTGCACACTACTCTTAGCTCTGCATGGCTTGCAAGATACCTGTGAGATCAAATTCCTCAGTATCTATCCTGCCAGCATTAACCGTGTCGCTGTTCCAAATGTTTGCTCTGAATTTGCACCTATTAGTCAGAACTGTCACAGAACGAACTATGACTCTCCCACTCCTGTTGGCACCAGTTTTTATTCCAATACCATGATACTTCATTCCAATAATGTATTATCAGCTATTTGGTGTCACTTTATAACACTTTATATTACCGTGAAACTGGTGGGCAGTGTTATTTACCTAAGGATTTAGGGAGGAATGAAATTCTCCTGGTCTCAGTTAAGTGCCTCAGCTTCTGAAAAAGGTGTGAGGTTCTTATATAAGACACAGGAAAAACTTGCCTTCTCCTGAATTCTTAAAGGCTGGTAAAAGCCAATCTTGAACGGACAGAGGCAGATGGGTTCAGGAGAAGAACCTCCCTGGACCTGCTGCTCACACCATTTATGATCCAAGCCAGGATGCCATTGGCCTTCTTGGCCACCTGGGCACACTGCTGGTTCATGTTCGGTTGGGTGTCGACCAACAGCCCCAGGTCCCTCTCCTCCTGGCAGTTTTCCAACCAGACTTCTCCCAGTCTGTAGCTCTGCATAAGGTCGTTGTGCCCCAAGTGCAGGATGCAGCACTTGTCTGTGTTAAACCTCATGCCATTAGACTCAGCCCATGGATCCAGCCTGTTTAGGTCCCTTTGCAGAGCCTCCCTACCCTCCAGCAGGTCAACTCTTCCACCCAGCTTTGTGTCATCTGCAAACTTGCTCAGTGTACCCTCAATGCCCTCATCCAGGTCATTGATGAAGACATTGAACAGGGTTGGACCCAGCACTGAGACCTGGGGAACCCCACTTGTCACTGGATCACTGGATATACTTGTAAGTGGATCACTGATATACTGAAAATTATAAGTTTAGATTTAGTAAAGGTTCTACTTAAGAGCACAGCAGACAAATTCAAAATGAGGTGGGTGCTAGTTGTGATACAGGTAAACGTTTTACAGTTGTTTCTCTGGCTATTACAGGTACCCTTTGGTATGGTAAAAAGGGGTTTGGGGTGAATGTAAGGGTTCAATAAGGCCCAGGGACAAGAGTCTGAACTGAAATTCAGCTCCTGAGCCAGGTGAGGCCTCCAGCACATCTTCTTATAGTTCTGTCAAGTCCTTTTACAGCATCCTGATTCCAGGTAGCAGGGCTGCGTTGTATCAGAGTTGGCCTTGACGATCAAACTTCACAGAGAGGGGAAAACCCTGCAGGGGTTGTTCTTGGGGCACTCAGGGTCCTGATCGTAAGGGTGGGTGGATAGCACCTATCCAGCTCCTTGGCAATAGACTCCTACCATGTGAGTTGAAGGATTATACGCTAATAGGAAAGTTATTATATGCTAATAGGAGGAAGTTTTTCACACAGAGGGTCATTGGGCATTGGAATGGGCTGCCCAGGGAGGTGATTGAGTCACCCTCCCTGGAGGTGTTTAAGGCACGGGTGGATGAGGTCTTGAGGGACATGGTTTAGTGTTTGATAGGAATGGTTGGACTTGATGATCCGATGGGTCTCTTCCAACCTGGTTGTTCTATGATTCTATGAAAGAGGCATGTAAGAGAGCAGAGCAGTCTCACTGCTCAGTTACACTTGCAGAATTATTCCCAGTGAACGGTGTTTCAGTCCTTGCAAGAGATAAACTGCAACTTAGCCCTCAGAAACTTCAGCTGAGATGAAGGCATCAAAATATTCCAACATCACGAATGATAATTGTGGCATCAGATGTATCACAGTCAACACAAAGTCACACTAGGCAACTAATATTGCCAAGCTATCCTATTGACAAACTCTTCAATGTTGTTAATATGCACATTCTGCTATTCATTTACCGTGTGTTGCAGGTATTTCATATTCTGAAGCTGTGAAACCACTTGTACATAAATATCAGGACAAGAGGGAATGGCCTCAAGCTCCACCAGGGGAGATTTAGGCTAGAGATTAGGAGGAAGTTTTTCATGGAAAGAGTCATTGGGAATTGCAATAGGCTGCCCAGGGAGGTGCTTGATTCACCTTCGATGGAGGGGTCTAAGGCACAGGTAGATGAGGTCCTAAGGGACATGGTTTAGTGTTTGATAGGAATGGTTGTACTCGATGATCTGATGGGTCTCTTCCAACCTGGTGATTCTATGATTCTATGAAAACAAAAACATTTTTCAGTTATTACAGAGAATCAGGACAAACACGAAGTCAACCCCAATCTTTTGAAATCTACAAATACTTGAAAAACTGCTCTTCAAGCTCTCCTACTTCTTCTAGACTGGACCTTAGTTCACGGAGGTAGGAATTAACCTCCTGGGCTTATTGCAATCGTGTGAGTATCATTTTATTACGGAACACAAACAGTCGATTTGCTAGATTCAAAAAAAAGACACATGAACCCTATTTGAAGGAGCTAACAAAATTAGTTTGTGAGTCATCACTGCATTGCTGGTAAAGTGAAAGTATTCAGAACAGGAAGAATAGATTAATTAGCTCTAAACTTGAACTCTGCATATCTCTCATGGCTAGGATGAAATCAGGAATGAGCAGGCATATAATGACTTTTATTTTATTTTCCCGCAAGTATTGATAGGTGGATTAGAAGGCTATCAGACCTGAAGAGCAAAGCATAGTCTACTATGGGATTATAATGATGGTCAGCAATCATATCTATCACGGGTCGTTAACCCACAGTAGACTTAATTCTGTTTCCAATTAAGATTTCTCAATAGAAACTGCTGAAAATCTTTCATTTATATATAGATGTTACAAGATCTTCAGGAATAGCTGGAGGCGTGGAGCCATCAAACCAATTTTTATTTTTGAAGCAAGTATGATCATCACATACTAGATGAAATACAGTCGGTTTTCAGCAACTCAAAATAGGTTCTAATGCATGAGATGGAATCCTGGGCTACAATGAAACAAATAGTTTGGTCTGATGATGTGCTAGGGTTCAAGACTGTGAAGAACTGGGTACTCAGCACTGGTGAGGCCGCTCCTCGAATACTGTGTCCAGTTCTGGGCCCCTCACCACAAGAAGGATGTTGAGGCTCTGGAGCGAGTCTAGAGAAGAGCAATGAAGCTGGTGAAGGGTCTGGAGAACAGACCCTATGAGGAGTGGTTGAGAGAGCTGGGGTTGTTTATCCTGGAGAAGAGGAGGCTGAGAGGAGACCTCATTGCTCTCTACAACTACCTGAAGGGAGATTGTAGACAGGAGGGAGCTGGGCTCTTCTTCCATGTGACAGGGGACAGGACTAGAGGGAATGGCCTCAAGCTCCGCCAGGGTAGATTTAGGCTGGAAATTAGGAAGTTTTTCACAGAAAGGGTCATTGGGCATTGGAATAGTCTGCCTGGGGAGGTGGTTGAGTCACCTTCCCTGGAGGTGTTTAAGGCACGGGTGGATGAGGTCTTGAGGGACTTGGTTTAGTGTTTGATAGGAATAGTTGGACTCGATGATCCGATGAGTCTCTTCCAACCTGGTTTTTCTATGATTCTATGATTCTATGAACTGCCATATAATTCAAATCTTTGGTTGTGTAGAGTGAAGGCTGGAGTTAATAGTCACAGTCTATGGCTAATATTTTCTCAACTGACTTCTAAATATGAATAACTTCTCATTGTCACGGCCAAGCGGCGTAAATAACCTGTGACCGTACTTCTCCCCCTCCACCCATTAATGCTGACTTGTATATATATCTGACTTGACACCATCCAAATGCTGACTTATATATACATCTTCTGTTTAATTTACTATGGTTGGACTTGATGATCCGGTGGGTCTCTTCCAACCTGTTGATTCTATGATTCTATGATCAATGATTAGAGTAGTTGTCATTGTGTAGTTTAGTGCTCCTGAAGCACAACAATGAAAGAACAAGATATGGAAAGCTTGGAAAGCTGACAAGAATAAAAAAATATGTCAATGCTTTGAAGTGGTGAACTCTTCGAACTTAAAGGAACTGAATAAGCACAGACCTCTAAGGCATCTCTTCTTCGCATACCTGAGGTTTTCCCAAACATCTGTTCCACAGCTCATGAACAGATCTTGTTACTGGAGGCTCCACAGCACTGCCTAGGCTTCTGCAGCAAATCCATCCATTTAGACTTGTGTGGGAAGACAAATAACTTCCACTGCTGACTGCTCGACTGTTCTCTATTCAAGTCTGTCACTTTGGCAGATCTATTGCTTTGCAGGCTTTTAACTAAGATTTAAGTGAGAGGTGGGATTAGGATGACAGGTTAGAACAGTGCCAGTGACGAGTTAAAGCCCAAGGGCCAGGAAGCAGGCTGGTGTTGGCAGGACCAAAATGTTAACGACTGTAGGTTCCCAAACTGGAGCTAAAAGGAAGGCTGTGTTACAGAATGGTTGTATGGGGATTTCAGGCTATGGCAGGATCTCTCAAAACCTGCAGGGGCAAAAGGATTTAACAAGGCAACTAATTGATCAAAAACTATGTGGAAAAGTTGGTTCACTGACTTCTTATTAAATCTAGCACTGGGCATGATATTATAGAACCACAGAACCATAGAACAACCAGATTGGAAGAGACCCAGCAGATCGTTGAGTCCAACCATCCCCACCAATCACTAAACCATGTCCCTCAGCACCTCGTCCACCCGGCCCTTAAACCCTCCAGGGTTGTTGACTCTCAACCCCCTCCCTGTTCCAGTACCCAACTACCCTTTCCATGAAGAAGTTCTTCCTGATGTCCAGCTGGAACGTCTCCTGGTGGAGTTTGAGGTCATTCCACCTTGTTCTGTCCCTTGGGAGAGGAGCCCAGCTCCCTCTTTTCCACATCCTCCTCTCAGGGAGTTGGAGAGGGCAATGAGGTCTCCCCTCAGCCTCCTCTTCTCCAGGTTAAACGCCCCCAGATCATCTTGCACATTATGGCAGGAAGTAGATTTATTATTAGTTTCTACGAAATTTGCAGAGTAAGGATGTTGGACAACGGTAGATGATTGACTAAATTCTATAGTTAATCATACAAACTTGTTAAAAACTATGGTAAGGTTTGCAATAAGATAATAATTATAAAAATAGGGGTTGAAGATGCTAATTAATTGCTATGTTTTATGGTTTCTCAGAGGTAAAAGAAAAGTCAGAGCCAGTGATGCAGTTTGTAGGAGTTAATTTAGAGGTAATTAAAGGCAAATGAGCTCTAGATAGGCTTAAAATGTAGCACCAAACCACTGTCAAAACTGCAGATTTTTATTCTGACAGATCTGGACTGTTTTAAATTACTTAATGCCCTATTATGAATTATTTGCTGCAGCCTATAACATTTCTTAAGAGTGATCATACCTGCTGAAACCTAGATTCCATAAAGACCAATGTCCTGACTCTGCCAAGACGACACACAGGGAACAGCAGACAAGTTCTTGCTTTTAATGGAGGTGTTTAAGGGATGTGTAGATGAGGTCCTGAGGGACATGGTTTAGTGTTTGATAGGAATGGTTGGACTCGATGATCTGATGGGTCTCTTCCAACCTGGCGATTCTATGATTCTATGATTTATCAGAAAAGATTAGCACTGGAATCCCCAGGAGTTCATTCACAAACTTCAGAGGACAGAGGTGTCAGTTTTTAAACATAATAACTTTTTATTTTAGCTTTTTCTTCCATTTTTTTTCCTGTCACCTCTGGATACATTTAAATTCACACCCTCTGGAGAATCCTGTGTCAGTGTTGTGCAGATAAACCACACGTTGTTTTTCAAAACCACTTCCTATCATCTGTTTTGAAGCTAAGGTGCATATTATATTTGAGCAACAAAGCTGGTGAAGGGTCTGGAGAACAGGCCCTATGAGGAGCGGCTGAGAGAGAAAGGGGTGTTTATCCTGGAGAAGAGGAGGATGAGAGGAGACCTCATTGCTCTCTACAACTACCTGAAAGGAGGTTATAGAGAGGAGGGAGCTGGGCTCTTCTCCCAAGTGACAGGGGACAGGACGAGAGGGAATGGCCTCAAGCTCCGACAGGGGAGTTTTAGGCTAGAGATCAGGAGGCATTTTTTCACAGAAAGGGTCGTTGGGCATTGGAATAGGTTGCCCAGGGAGGTGATAGATTCACCTTCCCTGGAGGTGTTTAAGGCACAGGTAGATGAGGTGCTGAGGGACATGGTTTAGTGTTTGACAGGAATGGTTGGACTCGATGATCCGATGGGTCCCTTCCAACCTGGTTGTTCTATGATTCTATGATTATAATAATAGTTCCTAATTGTCACTCAATTTAGAGCATTAGGGTGACATTTTTAACAGAACTATCTATTATCATTCCAAGATATCATTCCAGGAGGATAGTAATCAGTTAAGACATCAATCTACTTTCTGTGTAAAATTTAGATTGTTTTCCCCATGTACTTTGCTTAACATTTGATGTACCTATATTAAGTTTGATCTGCCATTACAGTGATCTTTCAGTATTATAAGGCTCTTTTCCAGTTTTTTCAAGATCAGGTTTTCCTGAATAACTTGATCTGACTAAACACAATCACAGTTTCCAAGGAGTGTTTCATTTATGAGGGGAAACCTCATTGCTGTCTACAACTACCTGAAAGAAGGTTGTGGAGAGGAGGGAGCTGGGCTCTTCTCCCAAGTGACATGACAAGAGGGAATGACTTCAAGCTGCTCCAGGGGAGATTCAGACTGGACATCAGGAAAACATTTTTCATGGAAAGGGTCACTGGGACTGGAACAGGCTGCCTAGGGAGGCAGTTGAGTCACCTTCCCTGGAGGTGTTTAAGGGACAGGTGGACGAGGTGCTGAGGGACATGGTTTAGTGTTTGATAGGAATGGTTGGACTCGATGATCCGATGGGTCTCTTCCAACCTGGTTGTTCTATGATTCCATGATTCTATGCTTGGCATTATCAACCTTCAAATCATGGAATATCATAGAATTGTAGAATCATTATGTTGGAAAAGACCTTTGAAATCATAAAGTCCAATGGTACTTGTCCACTACTAAATCATATCCCTAAGCACATCATCTAATCATCTTTTAAACACCTCCAGTGATGAGGACTCCACCACCTCCCTGGGCAGCCTCTGCCAGTGCCTGGAAACCCTTTCAGTGGAGATTTTTTTCCTGATGTCCAATCTGAATCTGCCCTGGCACAACTTGAGGCCATTTCTTCTCATTCTACTGTCTGTCGTTCAGGTGAAGAGACCAACACTCACCTGTCTACAACCTCCTCTCAGATATTTGTAGACAGTGATGAGGTCTCCCCTCAGCCTCATTTTCTCCAGACCAAACAACCTCAGCTCACCCAGCTGCTCCTCGTAACCCTTGTTCTCCAGAGCCTTTACCAACTCTGTTGCTCTTCTCTGGACGTGCTCCAGGACCTCAATATTTTTCTTGTAGTGAGGGCCCCAAAACTGACCTTAGCACAGTTCCTGATAACCTTCTTGCACTGTGAAAATTTTCTCCAATCTCCGTTTTCTGTATTCTAGGCAATTATTTACTCATGTAAGGACTTTGGTTCTTAATCAGTAGATGCTTTACGTACAAGCCTTTGGGGAGAGTTTGGTCACAATACCAGCCAGATTTCCCTAATGCATGCTGATTCATCCAAAAAAGCACAAGAGATCGGTAAGGTATGACTTTCCTTTATAAAACTCATGTAAATAATATTGAAGCACAGTAATGAGTAGAGCTAAAACCTTCTGAACTACAGGAAAACTAACAACAACGGGGAAAAAAATCCATTCGCGGCACAGCTAGGAGTAAGGAATTCTAATGCACTGAAGAAGAAATGAATCATAGCAATGAAACAGGCCTTTTAACTAGACGTGAATTGTTAAATTATTAATAGTGCAGAAAAGGAACGTTTATGCAATTAATACTCCTGTTCTGCCTTTAGAAAGAAGCCAGATAAGATACATGGACCATGTAGGAATAAAGGAAAGATTCTTGATTCAGTAGTAACTGAGACAAATATTAGACTACATCAAAAACAACTAAGCATCTTCCGGACATATAGGATGTTTCCAGTAACACTTAACTGTTTGCTGAGGAAATACGTGTTCTCTCAATTTAATTTTATTTCTTTATTACAATGACAATGAAGTTGTAAAAGACTGAAAACAATGATTTCTTAAATTTTTTTTTAATGCTTTCTGGTTACCATTGAGGATGAGGAAATGGAGTGATATGGATGATCATTGATTAGTCTGATTCCAGTTAGAGGTAAATGAATAGAAAAGTATTTCAAATTAAATAAAGAATTAAAAAGTGGGATTCTAATCAATCTCAGTCAACACATTTTGCAAAACTTATCTTTTCAAATAGATGTGATGGACATTATTTTTATACAATTGATTTTTGTTGGCAAAAGTAACCACCAATAACAGGTAACATGCTGCTGAGAAGTGAAATATGTGCTGCTAATATAAAACCCCAATGCCATCCTGCAGCAAAAAAATAATAGAATGAATTGGCGCATAAGTTTACTAATGAGAAAGACAACTGTAAATCTAGATACAGTGCTGGTGAGACTCTTATGGACATGCTATGAACTCTTGATGTTTCCTTCTACGAAAGTTTCTTGGGAAAAAAAGTAGAAGCATCCCAAACACAAAAGTAATTTAAGGGCTGTAGAAAGTGTCTGAAGAAACTTTCCTATGTGGGCTGTGACAAGTCAGATATTCCTGCCTTTAATAACATCAATATCTGTTAAATATTTCATTAAATTATGATTAATCCAGTGATATCTGAATAGTTAATTGGGGCTGGCTTCATTAAGATTTTTTTCTGGAGAAACAAGGTATATGGATACGTCATCAGCTGAGAGAACTAGGACCAAGGTCAACATGATTCTCCTGAGTTAAGTATCACTGTAGTTTGATCCTCTGCATGTGTTCCTTTGGGTAAGATAAAAAAAAAGAACCATGCAATTTCCCTTTCACAGCAACAAAAACTTACGTGTTTTCCACATTATCTGGAACAACTAATCAGTGTCCATTTACTCTGGACATATATATGACCAATAGTGGAATAGCATCTCTTTTCTAAAACACGCTATGGAAAACTGCCAGATCCATTTGCCATTCCCCTGGGATACGCTGCTGACAAGATAACTCTTGTTCTGCCAGGATCATATCACCTTGAATACAGATTAAGATTAATAAGATGAAAATACTTATTTTTCTCATGAACATAAAAATCAGAACATTTTCTGATGTTTGTTCATGTCTCGCTGCTTGGTGCCTACACAAGCACTTACATACTGAACACAGCAAATTTTACATCCTCTGCAGAAAAAAAAAAGAAGCAGCAATATTTAGCGTTTTGCTGCTAATATCCTAAATACATCCTCCTCCTTTAATTTCTACTCCTTCAACCCAGTTTCTCAAACTGAGAACTTCCTACTACTTAAAGAGTGCTAGTAAGAAGTTTTAAAACACGGTAATATTTCCTTAGAGGAGAACTCCTTCATTAAAAGCAAAGATCAGAGGAGATATTTTACTTTCTATCAACCTCTAACAAATCACAAAGCAGGTTGCGCAAAAAACTGCTTCAGATTCAAGTAACTGGGGATTTAACAAAGTAAACAGCCAGTCTCAGTACCTGATGGCAGTAATAGAATCATAGAATCACAGAACAACCAGGTTGGAAGAGACCCTCCAGATCATCGAGTCCAACTATTCCTATCAAACACTAAACCATGTCCCTCAGCACCTCGTCCACGTGCACCTTAAACACCTCCAGGGAAGGTCAATCAACCACCTCCCTGGGAAGCCTCTGCCAGTGCCCAATGACCCTTTCTGTGGAAAACTTTTTCCTAATTTCCAGCCTAAATCTCCCCTGGTGGAGTTTGAGGCCATTCCCTCTTGTCCTGTCCCCTGTCCCTTGGGACAAGAGCCCAGCTCCCTCCTCTCTACAACCTCCTTTCAGGTAGTTGTAGAGAGCAATGAGATCTCCTCTCAGCCTCCTCTTCTCCAGGCACTTCATCTGTATTCTTTTAATTATAGCAAGAAATCCTCTGAAAAAATTTGTATACAAGAGGAACAACCTCTCAGTGGGATATTTTAATTATAAATTAACATTTTAAGGCAGAAACCTTTCCTTTGTGGTATTTGTCACTAAATCATTATAAAAGCACGTGAAGACTTCCCCCAAGGACTGTGCCAACTGGAAAAGGTGAAAACATTTGTTCTGCGTTTGTTATCCAAGCTCGAAGTAAAATCAAACTGAGTAACATAAATAGTGAATAGGCAACGGGTAGATGAGGTGCTGAGGGACATGGTTTAGTGTTTGATAGGAATGGTTGGACTCAATGATCCGATGGGTCTCTTCCAACCTGGTTGTTCTATGATTCTATGATTTAATTATATTGTTATATTTTATTATAAATAAATATATACACTTCAGCAACATAAGATCTCCTCATAGCAATACCTGTTTTTTTTTCCATTTAGCTGTCTCCTAAAAAACAAGCTAAAGTGAAAATAGTAGAAAAGACTTGAAGAGTGTGATTTTTTGAATATGACACTTCACCATCAAAAATAAAACAACCCATAAAACCTGAAGATTGGTTCCACTTTGTAATAAATATCAAATCCAAGTCAGTTTTCAGTTTTAGAACCATTTGACATTAATATTCTGTGAGAAAAACTTGGATGAACCTGACATTTTAGCTTAGAAGACGACAAAAAAGTATGAAATTATGATAAGATTAAGACTAGGAGCATCCCCACCAAGAGAACAGGACATCTTCACCAATCTCAAAATGTTATTATGCTGTTACATGCGAAAATTTCTCCGTTAAAAAAATAGACTAGTAAATTTTGGGGGAAAATCAGGTCAGAAAATAAGGTGCAAAGAGCAATCGCAGCAGCAAAATATTCTGTAAATACGTTACAGCTTTTAATGTAAGGCAAAGTAATTTTCTGTCTTGGGAGAAAGACCAGCTTGTAAAGGTCATGTAGAATTATTTTTCAACCTTTTCCTTTGGGTTATAAAAATATTGACAATCCTCGTCCATTGTCCTAGAAGATCTAAAAGCTCTTGCATTTATAAAGACATTGCACATGAAGGGGCTAGGGGAGAACAAACAAAAACAGGATTCTGTTCTGTAACTACGTTGATTCCACTGTGAATCTGTCCAATTTACATTGATTCTTTGCTGCCTCTGGTGGAGGCTGCGAACAGTTGCCTGAACTTAAAGATATAGAACTATTTTTTAAAGCTAATCTGATGCTTTGAAGCTGTTTCTTGAAACTGCAGCACTGTTCAGATTCCAATGCTTATTTTATTCCAGCTTAGGTCATGATGCTTCTGCTCAGCTGAAAAGAGAGCCCAAAGAGGTGGTCCTTTCGCAGCTGCCTCTGTTCCTTGCAACACGCATGGGACCTACAGGTTGTGTCTATTTGAAAAGACAAAACTGAATCGTGGAATCATAGAACAACCAGGTTGGAAGAGACCCACCAGGACATCGAGTCCAATCGTTCCTATCAAACACTAAACCGTGTCTCTCAGCACCTTGTCCACTCGCCCCTTAAACAGCTCCAGGGAAGGTGAATCAACCATCTCCCTGGGCAGCCTCTTCCAACTGAGCGCTGCCAGGGGTGGTTCCTGGCACTGGAACCCACCCTTCGATACTGTTGAACTGTTAGAGCAGTCCCTGGCACATCATCAGTCTGTGACAAGTTTCCTGATCAATTCCCGGGTGCCGTTGGGAAGCGAGGGAGCCCAGGAAGCATTTCTAATGAGCTGTTTGCGTAAGACTTTCCTCTCGCAGCAAGAAGGATGGACAGAATGGATGTGGCCTATCTCGTGCCAGCTGGCGTCAATGCCACAGACTTTATCAATGCTCTGGAGCACATTATGCTTACTCCTACAGATGAAGCCTGTATGTGCCAAGTTCTGGACTTCCCGCAGTTTGGCTGAATCAAGATGCTTTCTCTCCTCTAAAGGACATCAGACTTCCATACAAGGAGAGTATTTTCAGCTGGGAGTTCAACGGCATGGTTTTAGCTTCCAAAATTTAGCTGGGTTGTGCTAGAACTATAGAATCATAGAATCATAGAACAACCAGGTTGGAAGAGACCCATCGGATCATC
This sequence comes from Coccyzus lansbergi, assembly GCA_033558105.1. Taxonomy (NCBI): domain Eukaryota; kingdom Metazoa; phylum Chordata; class Aves; order Cuculiformes; family Coccyzidae; genus Coccyzus; species Coccyzus lansbergi. The sequence goes on from JAUMJK010000508.1 coordinate 2,056,718, forward strand.
CAGTCCAACCATTCCTATCAAATACTAAACCATGTCCCTCAGCACCTCATCTACCCATGCCTTAAACACCTCCAGGGAAGGTGAATCAACCACCTCCCTGGGCAGCCTGTTCCAATGCCCAATGACCCTTTCTGTGAAAACCTTCCTCCTAATCTCTAACCTAAATCTCCCCTGGCAGAGCTTGAGGCCATTCCCTCTTGTCCTGTCCTCTGTCACTTGAGAGAAGGGCCCAGTTCCCTCCTCTCCACAACCTCTCTTCAGGTAGTTGTAGAGAGCAATGAGGTCTCCTCTCAGCCTCATCTTCTCCAGGCTAAACATCCCCAGCTCTCTCAGCTGTTCCCCATAATGTCTGATCTCCAGACCCCTCACCAGCCTCATCGCTCTTCTCTGGACTTGCTCCAGAGCCTCAACATCCTTCTTGTGGTGAGGGGTCCAGAACTGAACACAGGATTCAAGGAGCAGCCTCACCAGTGCTGAGTACAGAGGGAGAATCACCTCCCTGGACCTGCTGGTCACACCCATGATACACAACATAACTATGATAGTGCTCGATCAAGAAATGTTCAGAGTCAAAATCCTAAATCAATAGACTTCATTCAACATTCACAATCCTGGGCCAGTGGATGATTTCTTTATACCACTTCAAGTGCATGTTGTGGCATAAGAAGGATCAGTTTCTAATCCTTAACTCAGTCACTCTAAATAACTTCATTCTCTGAGATATAAATGCTTGGTTTTAGAGATTTTTTTTTTCTCTCTAGAAGTGATCACACAGGGCACTGCTACGCAGAAAGGTCACTGCTTTTATTTATACACAATCAAGGCCATCCTTGAGCTGGTGAAAAGCGAAGATACCTGCAAGGAGAAGCAGAGAGGACAGATGACTCCAAACTGACCAACAGAGCACTCCATCTCAGAATCACAGAATCACAGAACAACCAGGTTGGAAGGGACCCATCAGATCATCGAGTCCAACCATTCCTATCTAACACTAAACCAAGTCCCTCAATACCTCACCCACCTGTGCCTTAAACACCTCCAGGGAAGGTGACTCAACCACCTCCCTGGGCAGCCTGTTCCAATGCCCAATGACCCTGTGCGTGAAAAACTTCCTCCTAATCTCCAGCCTAAATCTACCCTGGCGGAGTTTGAGGCCATTCCCTCTCGTCCTGTCCCCTGTCACTTGGGAGAAGAGCCCAGCTCCCTCCTCTCCACAATACCTTTCAGGTAGTTGTAGAGAGTAATGAGGTCTCCCCTCAGCCTCCTCTTCTCCAAGCTAAACAACCCCAGCTCTCTCAGCCGCTCCTCATAGGGTCTGTTCTCCAGTCCCTTCACCAGCCTCGTTGCTGTCTCATCCTCTTCTGTGATGGCCAACATTGAGTGAGGCCCTCATCCATCTGTTGCTCTTAATCCTGCATCTGTGCATTCCTGAATCCAGCTCCTGAGCTCAGCTCCCTCCTGGCCATGGACCCAATCCCTCATATCTGCTCTGCAGCATTTGTGTTGATGGACAATAAATATTTTATTACTTTCTAACTATTTTCATCATTATTGTTATTAATATAATCATCATTTCATTTATTATCATTTCATTAAAGCTGTAGTTTTAGTTTCCAACCCACATGTCTTTTTCCGCTCATTTCCCCCTCCCGTTTCCCTGGAGGACTGGGGGAAAAGGGATTTGGGAGTTCAACAGCACATATTTAGCTTCCAAAATTTAGCCGGGTTGTGCTACAACTATGACATTGCTCAATCAAGAAAGGATTGGAGTCAAAATCCTAAACCAATAGTCTACTTTTCATAGTCTTCTGTTGCTGTTGAATGAACTTTCTGCCTTTGCCCCAGAAGGCAGATAACTTCTTTGTGAAGTTGGTCATGAGGAGGCTGCAACACTGCATTCTTGAAGTGGAGTAATTCTAGTTGGCACATGATATTACAAAGCCTACAAGCAGTCCCTAGACCATGATCATAGAATCATAGAACAACCAGGTTGGAAGAGATCCACTGGATCATAAAGTGCAACTATCCCACCAATCACTAAGTCATGCCCCTTAGCACCTCATCCACCCATCTTTTAAACACCTCCAGGGAAGTTGATTCAACCACCCCCCAGGCAGCCTCTGCCAGTGCCCAATGACCCTTTCTGTGGAAAAAAATTTCTAATACTCAGTCTAAACCTCCCCGGGTGGAGCTTGAGGCCATTCCCTCTCATCCTGTCCCCTGTCACTTGGGAGAAGAGCCCAGCTCCCTCCTCTCCACAACCTCCTTTGTAGAGAGCAATGAGGTCTCCCCTCAGCCTCCTCTTCTCCAGGATAAACACCCTTAGCTCTCTCAGCCATTTCCCATAAGGCCTGTTCTCCAACCCCTTCACCAGCTTTGTTGCTCTTCCCTGGACTTACTCCAGAGCCTCAACATCCTTCTTGTGCTGAGGGGCCCAGAACTGAACACAGGATTCAAGGAGCAGTCTCACCAGTTCCCAGTACAGAGGGAGAATCACCTCCCTGGACCTGCTGGTCACACCGTTTCTGATACAAGCCAAGATGCCATTGGCCTTCTTGGCCACCTGGGCACACTGCTGGCTCATGTTCAGTCGGCTGTCAACCAACACCCCCAGGTCCCTCTCCTCCAGGTAGCTTTCTAGACAGACTTCTAGTCTGTAGCTCTGTGTAGGGTTGTTATGCCCCAAGTGCAGGACCTGGCATTTGACTGTGTTAAACTTCATGTTATTGGACTCTGCCCAGCGGTCCAGCCTGTTCAGATCCATTTGGAGCCTCCCTACCCTCCAGCAGATCCACACTTCCACACAGTTTAGCGTCATCCGCAAACTTGCTAAGGGAGCACTTGGTGCCTTTATCCAGGTCATTGATGAAAGCACTGAGCCCTGGGAACACCACTTGTAAATGGATCTTGCCAATAGGGCTCCTCTATGCCTGATCTGCATAAAAAGTCATCCAGCTGTCCACCACATAGTCATGGAGCCTGCTCACTAAATGCCTGCCAACTGATGGTGCACAGAAGGGAAAAACTGCCTCTGCTTTTTACGGTTCCCAACGTGTGTGCTTAGCACTCCGACGCTGCTTCGTCATACGGCACAGCCTTATGTTGCCTAAGATGGCATTTGTTTTTCAGCATAAATGTTTCACGAAGTGGTGCAAACACACTGTGAGATAACATTCTCAGATTTAGGCTATACTATCAAAACATGTTATCATTTATCAGCAACAGCTCTAAAAAATACATGTGATCCACTTGTCTCCTCGAGCTAAGAACCGTGGCTGAGAATGAAAGCGGAAGCTACTCTGCCTCTAAGACTACTGAGTTCTTACGTATGCTGAAACCATCTCCCTTCCATTGGCAGAGATCAGAGCAGGCCAGAAAATGTAATGCACTCTATCAGCTAATGAGACATCAGGCAGGGCTTTTACTCGTAGTCTAAATTTGATGTGGAAAGGCAGTTTCTGCAGCTACGTAAGTCTAAGTGAACAGATAACAGTCAACAGTGAACACAAATATAGTAGGTTCGCTGCTGGACAGTAGCTATAAAACTGCTCATGGCCTGAAATATAGGGTTTTAGAATCATAGAATCATAGAACAACAAGGTTGGAAGGGACCCATCAGATCTTCTAGTCCAACCATTCCTATCAAACGCTAAACCAAGTCCCTCAAGACCTCATCCACCCGTGCCTTAAACACCTCCAGGGAAGGTGATTAGACGGATTAACTCCTTCTCCCCAATCTGCTTAAAAGTTAGGCTTGTGGTCTCTGCAGTGTCTGCCTGTAGGCAACAATCTACAGTCAAGAGAGGTTTGGCTTTCTTCTCTGGGGCTCTCACCCGTACTGTGCCAAGTATGTCTGAAAAGCTAAATATGGAATAGTTCAAATAATTCAGTGGTCTGGAGGTTTCAGATGGTTGGACTCGATCATCCGATGGGTCTTTTCCAACCTGGTGATTCTATGACCATGAAAAATGACTAAAAAATACTGAGACAATTCTCCTAAGATTTAAATTTACCTCTCCTGGTTCATTAGGATTTCCATTTGCATCGGTGCAGCACTGCAAAGCCAACTGAAGATGCTTTGAAACAGTAACTGAAGTGTTGGCCAACTTAGAGCTGTCTTAGCCTTGAATTTACATGCAGAGAAAAGCTATGACCAGAAATCTGAATTAAAGGGTTTTTTTGGGGTTTTTTTATCAAACATGAAGCTGTCCCTGTCTGTAATCAGATAAAACATTTGGGAACTGCATCAAAGTTCTTCAGTTTTGGTTGCAGGGATGACTGATGGGATTTTAATCCTGTTGGCGTTTGCATCAGGTAGGAAGTGGGGAAAGCCCTTAAAATGCTCAATTGGCTTTAATACCCCTAACATCTGTTGAAGTTTTTGTTCTAGTTATATATGTTCTCTGGCTGATTTCAGTGCTACGGGAACTCTTAATGCCTCATCTTCATTCTCCCCAGCAGCTGTCATTGGGCATTGCCTCTGGGAGCTGGAGGCTCACAGAGATGACTGAGCCAGGTGCATAAATATTATTTTATACTTACGTACAACACATTCTATTGAAAACGTATTCTGCATTTTCCTAAGTGGGAGCAGAGATTTTTGCAAAGTATCTTCTGTTGGACGAGATGTATATATTTTTCTATATAGTTTCAAAAAATAATTGTCTTACATGCAAATTCCATGTGTGTGGTCAATATTTTGGAAGCCCAGCTGCCGTGTCAACAAATGCCTGCTGAATTGACCCAACAGACTAACCACCCCCACCTCATTCCATCATATTTATCTCTAGCAGGGTTGATGTGTAACCTAAAGATGAAATACTTCTTTTCTTTGCGAGGATTGAAAAGTTGGGTTTTGAACCAGTAGTGCAACTTGACTTCTTAAGATTTTTGTAAGTTGGACATGGTTTAGTGTTTGATAGGAATGGTTGGACTCGATGATCCGATGGGTCTCTTCCCACCCGGTGATTCTATGATTCTATGATTCAGTGTTTAAGGGGAAAAAAGACTTCAAAATACTTTTTTGAGGTTCTGCGGTCAATAAAAAACAACACAAGATGCATTTTTATAGTCTAGTCTTACTAATATCCATTGGATTTTTCTCCTAAGCATCCACTCAGTTCATGTATTGGTTATGAGCCTGATTTAGACAATCAGCTCTGCTCTGCAATCGCTTCAGAAGATGTTGCACTTGCTTTTATTAAATATAGATAGGAACCCTTATGTCTGTTATGATCAGCTGAAACAAGAGCATTTTTGAAAGGGTAGGGCTCTTAGCATGAAAATTTCACCAGTCTTAGAACCGAAGAGAACACATTTTCTTGTTTTCACATACGCCATGTTAAGTAAAAGAAGTCAAGATATCTTTGCTGCCTTAGCATGGCATAATAGAATGGAATTGGTGAAAACAGTGACTAATGTGCTTTATTTAACAAAGCTACAAATTCTGCCTGGCATTTGTTCCGAATCTCAAATGTAGTGCTCCTGTTTCGTAACCACCCAGAGAACGTGGAGCAGTGCACTGGTGGAAACCATCCACCGAATACTGTATTTGGTCTTCTCATTCATGTGTGCTTACTTCACGAGTTCCTTATTCTGAAGATGGTGAGGTTTACTTTAAAGATACAGCATTTTTTAATAACATTGTAGATTGATCCAGATCCAGTCATAGAATCATAGAATCATAGAACCACCAGGTTGGAAGAGACCCATCGGATCATCGAGTCCAACCATTCCTATCTAACACTAAACCAAGTCCCTCAGGACCTCATCGACCCATACCTTAAACACCTCCAGGGAAGGTGAATCAACCACCTCCCCAGGCAGCCTATTCCAAAGCCCAATGACCCTTTGTGTGAAAAACCTCATCCTAATCTCTAGCCTAAGTCTCCCCTGGCGGAGTCTGAGGCCATTCCCTCTTGTCCAGTCATAGATTTTGATTGCAGAAGAGTTTACTAATTCATAGAATCACCAGGCTGGAAAAGATCTTTGAGATCATAAACTCCAACCGTACTTGTCCATCACTAACCCATATCCCTGAGCACTTCATCTGCCTGTCTTTAAACACCTCCAGGGATGGGGACTCCACCACTAACCTGTGCAGTCTCTGCCAGAGCCTGAGAAATCTTTCTGTGAAGAAATTTTTCCTAATGTCCAATCTCAACTTCCCCTGATGCAGTTTGAGGCCATTCCCTCTTGTCCTGTCCCCTTTCACTTGCGAGAAGAGACCAGCACCCACCTCGTTACAACCTCTCTTTAAGTAGTTGTAGAAAGCAATAAGGTCTCTCCTCAGCCTCCTCTTCTCTTTTACATCCTGTAAAAACAAGCCCTGAAAGTCGTGCCAAGTGTTTTAAAATAAAATCTACCCCTCTGGAACTAGCCAAAATCCTGATTGTGTAGTATTACCTCCATGATCTACTTTCCCAGGCTCATGTTGCTTTTTGAGACTGGGTTCCACAGCTCCCTCTCCGCATACTTTCAAGGAACGCAAGCAGGATTTGGTCCTGGCTGGGAAGGTGTGTTCATCTTTCATCTCTGCCTGAAGGGGATGAAACTTACATCTTGTAAATTCCAGAAGAGACCTTTCTTCACCAACCTGGTTGCTTAACACTGACAGGAATCAGATGCTTCCCAGTATCCAGGGAAGAAGTCCAAGGACCTGTGAGTGGTCCTGGCAAAGAGTACACCTACTCGCTTTAGAAGCCTCAGGAGTCAGACTGAGTGTGGGTGGAAGTCTCTGGAACAGGTGGACAAGGTGCTAAGGGACATGTTTCAGTGTTTGATAGGAATGGTTGGACTTCATCATGTTGATCCTTCATAAGGATGTTGAGGCTCTGGAGTGAGTCCAGAGAAGAGCAACAAAGCCGGTGAAGGGGCTGGAGAACAGGCCTTCTGAGGAATGGCTGAGAGAGCTGGGGGTATTTATCCTGGAGAAGAGGAGGCTGAGAGGAGACCTCATTGCTTTCTACAACTACCTGAAAGGAGGGAATGGCCTCAGGTTCCACCAGGGGAGATTTAGGCTGGACATTAGGAGGAAGTTTTTCACAGAAAGGGTCATTGGGCATTGGAATAGGCTGCCCGGGGAGGTGGTTGATTCACCTTCCCTGGAGGTGTTTAAGGCACAGGTAGATGAGGACCTGAGGGCCATGGTTTAGTGTTTGATAGGAATGGTTGGACTCAATGATCTGGTGAGTCTCTTCCAACCTGGTGATTCTATGATTCTATGATCTGATGAGTCTCTTCCAACCTGGCTATTCTATGAAGTAGCATTGAGGTGGTTAACATCTGGGCGCTTGGCTTAGATAGAGCCCTAAGAAAACCTACTTAAGAAAATATAACCTGTTGGAATATTAAGTTATCATCCTAAATCAAACAGTGTTGATTTCATATAAATCCAGTGATGTTGTGAGAGCTATTACCTATCTTTGTATAATTCAGTGTAAACAAATCAGACTAAACCCCTGCATAAAAGGCAACAGGATATTTATCTGCCTTGTATCTCGGTTAATGTGTCCATTGTACTTTGCTATGTCAATGTCTATGTTTGTAAATTTAAAAGGACTATTCCTCAGCATTGGAATGAAATTGTCTAGGATATTAATTTCCCCTGGTTGTGTTTTTGGCCTATGCCAGCCATCCCATCCCACCCCATCCCATCCCCAGACTTACACTGCAGCTACTTCATAGGAGGCTTTAACAATGAGTCGATAATGTCCACTGTCCCTTCACAAGGAAGAAAGCTACATAAACCATATTATTCAACAACTTGCAGGTTACTCCATGCCAGCTGCTCTCCGTGCCAAACACGACACGCCTGGGTACATCTAACTAACCAGGAAAAACACATCCTGATGTTCCTGAGCAGAACTGATGTGTACTCAAACACAGGCTGCTCCTTCCTTATGGGATGGTGACCAAAAATGACACGGAAATTGTAGCTGTGAACTAGGCAGGAATCCATCCAGGTGTTCAGTTGGCTTCCCGAGCACCTCTTTCAGTTCTGCAGCTCTATCTACTTTTTTCCTGCGATTACTTTGGGCGAAGGGCTACTTGAAATGTAATCTTAGAAGCAGAACACCAAGCTGTATACTACCTGGCTCGTTTTCCACCTTCCCTATCTCCATTAGGTGACCCTAATGTGTCAATATTTGGTATGACTAACTAGTAAACAGAACCATACCAAGTCATGTCATGCAAAGGGTTGTTCTTTCTCGCTGCTGAACTGCTAAATTTCTTTCTCCCCCCAACTCCCTATCCCGAGTCTTAAGGTGACTGTAAAAAAAAAAAAAAAGAAGCAAAAAAGAAGGATGGATTCTGGACTCCTGACAGAGCAATCCTGCTCAGTCTTGCCTCTGGGTCCCTTTCTTCACCGCGTTGTGTGTTTTCCACCTCCCCCCTTCCTCTGCCTTTTTTTTATTTTTTTCTTTTTTTGTAACTTCATTGTGACACCATGGGCTGAGATTTTTGTTGCAGTAGACAAACAGGCCTTTCTCACACTGTCTTAAAAGGAAAGATGAATTGGCTAATACAGGTAAAAATTAAATAAAGTGGTAGGTAGGGCATAAAAGTCAGGGAATAAAAGGCCAAGTGCAAGATCCCACACCTGGATCAGGGCAAGCCTCTGTTTCAATACAGGATGAGGGACAACATGATTGAGAGCTGCCCTGCCGAGAAGGGCTTGGGGTGCTGATTGAGAAGCAGCTTGATATGAGCTGGGAATGTGCACTTGTAGCCCAGAAAGCTGACCATGTCATGGGCTGCATTAAAACAAGGACAAGAGAGAATGGCCTCAGGCTCTGCCAGAGGAGATTTAGGCTGGATATTAGGAGGAAGTTTTTCACACAAAGTGTCATTGGGCATTGGAACAGGCAGCCCAGGGTGATGGTTGAGTCACCTTCCCTGGGGGTGGTTTAAGGCACAGGTAGACGAGGTACGGGGAGACATGATTTAGTGTTTGATAGGAATGGTTAGATTCGATGATCTGGTGGGTCTCTTCCAACCTGGTGATTCTATGATTCTATGATTCTATGAAAAGAAGCGTGGCCAGAAGGGCAAGGGATGGGATTCTGACCATTTACTCCACTCTTGTGAAAACCTGTCGGGAGTCCTGTGTCCAGCTCTGGAATTCCCAGCATAAGAAGGATATGGAATGGTTAGAATGGGTCCAGAGGAGACCAGGAAGATAATCAGAGGAATGGAGCATCTCTGCTATGAATAATGGAATCACTAGGTTGGAAAAGACCTTTGAGATCATTGAATCCAGCTGTATCTGTCCAGTACTAAACCACATCCCTAAGCATTTCATCTACCTGTATTTTAAATGCCTCCAAGGATGGAGATTCCACACCTCCCTGGGCAGTCTGTGCCGATGCTTGATAACCCTTCTGGTGAAGAAAGTTTTCCTGATTACCAACCTCAACCTACCCTGGTGCAACTTGAGGCCATTCCCCCTTATCACTTCGCTACAACCTCCTTTCAGCCTGTCATAGAATTTGATAAGGTCTCCCCTCAGCCTCCTTTTCTCCAGGCTAAACGACCCCAGTTCCCTCAGACGCTCCTCATAACACTTGTTCTCAAACCCCTTTCCCAGCTTTATTTCTATTCTTCAGACAGGCTGAGAGAGTTAGAGTTGGAGATTTTCAGACTGAAGAAGAGAAGAGGAGACCTTATAGAGACCTTCCAGTACTTAAGGGAGCCTACAAGAGAGCTGGGGATAGGCTTTTTCAAGGGCCTGTTGTGATAGGACAAGGGGGAATGGGTTTAAATTGGAAGGGGGAGGAGGTCTCTGCCCATGGCAGAGGGGTTGGGACTAGCTGGGCTCTGTTCTCCCTGTCTCCCAGCCCCGTCCCTGCTGCCAGGGGAGAGGTTTATCCACACAAAAGCAAACAGGGAGGTTCAGGTTGATGGTGTTCTTGTGCCCAGGTTGGGCAGCGAGGCTCCGTGGTTCATAGAATCATAGATTCATAGAATCACCAGGTTGGAAGAAACCCACCAGATCATCGAGTCCAACCATTCCTATCAAACACTAAACCATATCCCTCAGCATCTTGTCCACCCGTCCCTTAAACACCTCCAGGGAAGGTGAATCAACCACCTCCCTGCGCAGCCTATTCCAATGCCCAATGACCCTTTCTGTGAAAAAATGCCTCCTAATCTCTAGCCTACATCTCCCCTGGCGGAGCTTGAGGTCATTCCCTCTTGTCCTGTCCCCTGTCATTTGGGAAAAGAGCCCAGCTCCCTCCTCTCCACAACCTCCTTTCAGGTAGTTTGTAGAAAGCAATGAGATCTCCTCTCAGCCTCCTCTTCTCCAGGCTCTCATTCACCTGAAAAGGGGCTCTGGCTCTCCTGAGGATGCTCAGCGCTCCTAGGTTGCCACCTCTCCCCTTACCTTGGAGCATCACCCGCTTCCCAGGGAGACAGTGACACAGCCTTCCTTCTCCTCCTCCTCCTCCTCACCCTAACTAGCTCCACGGGGAGCGCTTCCCCGTCGTCCAGGTCTCTCCTGCCTTCCTCCTCCTCCTCCTCACTCCTGGGAGCGCTCCCAGCTTTCTCCTGTCCATAGCACTGCCTTCCTCCTCCCCCGCAGTCATCCCAGCTGGGAAGGCTGCCAAGGCTCTCTCCTGCCGGTGGCAGAGCCTTCCTCCTCCTCCTCCTCCTCTTCCTCTACCCCAGTCATCCCAGCTGGGAAAGCTGTCCCAGGGCTCTCCTGCCGGTGGCAGTGTCTTCCTCCTTCTCCACAGCCTTCCTCCTCCTCCTCCTTCTCCTCACTCCAGCCGTCCCAGTTAGAAGCTGTCTCAGGGCTCTCCTGCTGGTGACACAGCCTTCCTCCTCCTCCTCCTTCTCTTTCTCCTCCTCCTCCTCCTCACTCCAGCCATCCCAGCTAGGAACACACCTAGGGCTGTCTTGCCAGTGGCACAGCCTTCCTCCTCCTCACCCTTGGGAGCACTCCCAGCTTTCTCCTGTCCATGGCTGTGCCTTCCTCTTCCTCCTCCTCCTCCTCTGCCTCCTCACCCCTGCGAGCTTCCCCCTTCCAGGGCTCTCGTGCTGGTGGCAGTGTCTTCATCCTCCTCTTCCTCCACCTCCTCACCCTTGGGAGCGCTCTGAGCTTTCTCCTCTCCATGGCACAGCCTTCCTCCGCCTCCTCCTCATCCCCCGGAGCACTTCCAGGCAGCACCAAGCGCCCAGGGAGCCCCCGGGGACCCCTCTTTCTTTTTTTTTTTTTTTCCAAGAATCATAGAATCACCAGGTTGGAAGAGACCCATCGGATCATCGAGTCCAACCATTCCTATCAAACACTAAACCATGTCCCTCAGGACCTCATCCACCTGCCCCTTAAACACCTCCAGGGAAGGTGAATCAACCACCTCCCTGGGCAGACTATTCCAATGCCCAATGACCCTTTCTATGAAAAACTTCCTCCTAATCTCTATCCTGAACCTCCCCTGGTGGAGCTTGAGGCCTTGTCCTGTCCCCTGTCACTTGGGAGAAGAGCCCAGCTCCCTCCTCTCCACAACCTCCCTTCAGGTAGTTGTAGAGAGTAATGAGGTCTCCTCTCAGCCTCCTCTTCTCCAGGATAAACACCCCCAGCTCTCTCAGAAGCTCCTCATAGAGTCTGGTCTCCAGCCCCTTCACCAACCTCGTTGCTCTTCTCTGGACTTGCTCCAGAGCCTCAACATCCTTCTTGTGCTGAGGGGCCCACAACTGGACACAGGATTCAAGGAGCGGCCTCACCAGTGCTGAGTACAGAGGGAGAAGAACCTCCCTGGCCCTGCTGGTCACACCATTTCTGATACAAGCCAGGATGCCATTGGCCTTCTTGGCCACCTGGGCACACTGCTGGCTCATGTTCAGTCGGCTGTCAACCAACACCCCCAGGTCCCTCTCCTCCTGGCAGTTTTCCAGCCAGACTTCTCCCAGTCTGTAGCTCTGCATAGGGCTGTTGCGCCCCAAGTGCAGCGAGGAAGGCGACGCTCCCTTTGCTTCCTCCTCAGGGACCCCTCGCTCCAAACCCGGCTTCCCGGCTGAGGTGGGGGGATGGGGGGGGGCAGAAAACACCCTTTCCGTCTGTCCTTCCCTCGAATTTCCCGGCACGGGGAGAGCTCGGAGCTCATCAATATTGCAGAGCACAGACACCCAAACAGACACACACACACACACACACAGACACACGCGGGACCCGCTCCTTACGCCGGAGGGAGGCGAAGGAGGGACCGAGCCCAGCCCAGGAGGGAGAGAGGGGGAGGGACGGGAAAAGGAGGGAGGGAGAGGAGGGAGGGAGAGGAGGGAGAGGAGGGAGGTGTGTGTGTCGTTGGTGGTTGGGGGGGGGGGGGGGGTGTTCTCTGCGAGCGGCGCCGCCGCCGAGGTTGCCAAGTGGACTTTTATTGTTTTCCACCCACTTGCCCAGTCGGGGCTGCCGCCGGCCCCGTCTTATAAAAGCCGCCGCCATGGAGTAAAGCGGAGGGGACGGGACGGGCCGGGGGAGGAGGGTGGGAGAGAGGTCGGGGCTCCCCGCCGGCCCGAGGACAGACGGACAGACGGACGGACGGACGGACAGCTCGGGCGCCCGGAACCACCCACAGGTAACAGGCCGGGGGGGCGAGCGAGGGGACCCGGAGGGCGAGAGAGGGGACCTGGGAGGCGAGAGAGGGGACCCACGGGGCGAGCGAGGGCGAGTGGGGACAGAGCGAAGGGGAGAGGGAACCGAGGGAAGGGGAGCGGCTCCGAGATGGAGAAGAGAAGGGGAGTTGCTGCGGGGATGGAAAAGAAAAACGGGAGCTGCTCCGGGATGGAAAGGAGAAAGGGAGCTGCTCCGGGATGGAGAAAAGGAGGGGAGCTGCCCTGGGATGGAAAAGAGAAGGGGAGCTACTCCGCTTTGGAGAAGAGAAAGGGAGCTGCTCTGGGATGGAGAAGGGGGAGAAGAGGAGGGAAGCTGCTCTGGGATGGAGAACAGGAGAGGAGCTGCTTCTGGGGATGGGGAAGAGAAGGGGAACTGCTCTGGGATGGAGAAGAGAAAGAGACTTGCTTCTGGGATAGGAAAGGGAAGGGGAGTTGCTGAAGGGATGGAGAAGAGAAGGGGGTTTTCTCTGGGATGGAAAAGAGAAGGGGAGATGCTTCTGGGAATGGAGAAGAGAAAGGGAGCTGCTCTGGGATGGAGAAGAGGAGGGGAGCTGCTTCTGGGATAGGAAGGGGAAGGGGAGTTGCTGCTGGGATGGAGAAGAGAAGGGGAGATGCTTCTGGGGATGGAGAAGAGAAAGGGAGCTGCTCTGGGATGGAGAAGAGGAGGAGAGCTGCTTCTGGGATGGAGAAGAGAAGGGGATTTGCTCTGGGATGGAAAAGAGAAGGGGAGCTACTCTACCTTGAAGAAGAGGAGGGGAACTGCTCCAGGATGGAGAAGAGGAGGGGAACTGCTCTGGGATGGAGGTCAAGAGGGAAGATGCTTCTGGGGATGGAGAAGAGAAGGGGAGCCGCTCTGGGTTGGAGAAGAGGAGGACAGTTGCTGAAGGGATAGAGAAGAGAAGGGGATTTGCTCTGGGATGGAGAAGAGAAGGAGAGCTGCTCTGGGATAGAGAACAAGAGGGGAGCTGCTTCTGGGGATGGAGAAGAGAAAGGGACTTTGCTCCTGGGATAGGAAAGGGAACGGGAGTTGCTGAAGGGATGGAAAAGAGAAGGGGATTTTCTCTGGGATGGAAAAGAGAAGGGGAGCTGCTTCTGGGATGGAGAAGAGAAAGGGAGCTGCTTTGGGATGAAGAAGAGGAGGAGAGTTGCTGAAGGGATGGAGAGGAGAAGGGGAGATGCTCTGGGATGGAGAAGAGGAGGGGAGTTGCTGAAGGGATGGAGAGGAGAAGGGGAGATGCTCTGGGATGGAGAAGAGAAAGGGACTTTGCTCCTGGGATAGGAAAGGGAAGGGGAGTTGCTGAAGGGATGGAGAAGAGAATGGGATTTGCTCTGGGATGGAAAAGAGAAGGGGAGATGCTTCTGGGATGGAAAAGAGAAGGGGAGCTGCTCTGGGATGGAAAACAAGAGGTGAGCTGCTCTGGGATAGAAAGGAGAAGGGGAGCTACTCTGCTTTGGAGAAGAGAAAGGGAGCTGCTCTGGGATGGAGAAGAGGAGGGGAACTGCTCTGGGATGGAGAGCAAGAGGGGAGCTGTTTCTGGGGATGGACAAGAGAAAGGGAGTTGCTCTGGGATGGAGAAGAGGAGGAGAGTTGCTGAAGGGATTGAGAAGAGAAGGGGATTTGCTCTGGGATGCAGAAGAGAAAGGGAGCTGCTCTGGGATGGAGAAGAGGAGGGGAGTTGCTGAAGGGATGGAGAAGAGAAAGGGATTTGGTCGGGGATGGAAAAGTGAAGGGGAGCTGCTCTATTTTGGAGAAGAGAAAGGGAGCTGGTCTGGGATGGAGAAGAGGAGGGGAGTTGCTGCTGGGGATGAAGAGGAAGAGGGGAGTTGCTTCTGGGGATGGAGAAGAGAAAGGGAGCTGGTCTGGGATGGAGAAGAGGAGGGGAGTTGCTCTGTGGATGGAGAAGGGAGGGGGAGTTGCTCCGGGAATTGGAAAGCGAAGGGGAGTTGCTCCAGGAATGGAGCAGCAGAGACGAGGGGCTCTGGGGATAGAGCAGCGACCTTGAGGGAGAGAAGGGGAGTTGCTCCAGGGATGGAAAAGTGAAGGGGAGGGGGTCCGGGGATGGGGCAGCGAAGGGGAGCTGGTCCGGGGATGGGGAAGAGGATGGGAATTGTTCTGAGGATGGAAAAATGAAAGGGAGTTCCTACAGGGATGGAAAAGCAAAGGGGAGTTGCTCCAGTGGATGGAGCAGCAAAGGAGAGTTGCTCCAGGGATGGAGGAGTGAAGGGTTGTTGCTCCAGGGATGGAGGAGTGAAGGGTTGTTGCTCCAGTGGATGGAGGAGTGAAGGGGAGTTGCTCCAGGGATGGAGGAGTGAAGGGGAGTTGCTCCAGGGATGGAGAAGTGAAGGGGAGTTGCTCCCATGGATGGAGCAGCGAAGGAGAGCTGCTCCAGGGATGGAGGAGTGAAGGGGAGTTGCTCCAGTGGATGGAGGAGTGAAGGGGAGTTGCTCCCATGGATGGAGCAGCGAAGGAGAGCTGCTCCAGGGATGGAGGAGTGAAGGGGAGTTGCTCCAGTGGATGGAGGAGTGAAGGGGAGTTGCTCCAGGGATGGAGCAGCCAAGGAGAGGAGTCCCGGGGCTGGAAAAGCAAAGGGGAGCTGCTCCTGGGAACACAGAATCATAGAACCAACCCCAGGTCTCTCCGCCGAGGTGGTTGGGAGGGCAGAAGGACAGAGGTGGGGAGGCTGGCATTGCTGTTCCCTGCCCAGCCGGGGTGGGTGGTGAGCTCCCTCACCTCTCCAGCAAAAAAAACTTGGGGTAAAGTTGTCACCCCTCTGATACAACTAGTATTTTTGGTGCCACCACCGCTCCACCGACCCCTGGCCACCCAGAACCTGCTCCACCACGGCCCAGGGTGAGGAGGGTCCCACCGAGGGCTCTGCTCCTTCATGGTGTGACCTGGTCTCCCCCCAGCATCGTGTCTGATTTCAACCCCCCCGAGTGTCCCCACCTCCGAGCCACCCCCCTATTTATTTCTCTTGCAGTGAAATAGGAGGCCTCTCAGAGCAGCGGATCCTTCCTTTTCATCTGCTCGGGCAGCCGTCAGGTCAGAGTGCGATGAGTGGACTGAGGTCTCCTGGGCTGCTGGGGCTGGTGCTCTTGATGCTGTCAGCAGGATACTGCAAAGAGAAGGGCGACTCCGCGGAACTGAAGGAGAGGCAAAGCCTCCTAAATCTGATCATGGAGATCATTCAGGAACTGAAAAGGTACCACCTGGAGAAGGACACTGGGGTGCAGTACTTCTCCAAGCATGATTATAACTTGGATCGGAGGGAAGTGGCTGACTACGGAGCGTACCAGGACGAGCAGAGAGTCGGTAAGTGACAGTCCATGACTTAGGAATCTCTTTTTTTTTTTCCTACAGGGTGAATCAGACATCACATCCAGTTACTAATTTTATATAGAATCATAGAACAACCAGGTTAGAAGAGACCCATTGGATCATCGAGTCCAACCAAGAACTCGCTACTCAGAATACCTGCAGGTTCTCTGTGTTATCAGATACAGAGACAGCAAATTGGGAGTAGAAAGTCTCCATTCGCATCTCTTACTCTCTGGATATTGTGCTCAATTGAAAGTCTGGCTTATTGTGTGTTGGCTTGGAACAAAACCTATTAATAAGAGAAAAGAGTGAAATGAGCTGAGATCAAATAGTGGATGAAAATGCTCTTTTTTTTTTTTTTTTTCCTGGAAGTTTGCCACTTTTAAGAATGTGCTGGCTTTAAGTGTTTCTTAGAAATGACCCTAGAAAGAATTCCCCTGCTGCACTACAATATATCCTTCTAGATCTCAGATGGAGAAGTCTTCCTTGCAGCTGAGCTTGATAAACTTTTTTGCCCTGCTTATCGGTCCTTCTTGTACTCCTGAGGTAGCACTTCTGAAGTACTAGGGGACTGGAGGAGAGCATTCCGCTGCTGCTGTGCAAGCTGTGGCTGCTTTGGGACACCCCTGCAGCCTTCCTTCTGCTCACTTAATGGCTCTAAATTGAAGGTGGGGAAGATTTAGATTAGATAGTAGGAAGAAACTCTTCATGATGAGGGTGGTGAGGCACTGGCACAGGTTGCTCAGGGAAGCTGTGGTTGCCCCATCCCTGGAAGTGTTCAAGGCCAGGTTGGATGGGCCTTGGGGCAGCCTGGTCTGGTGGGAGGTGTCCCTGTTCATGGTAGGAGTGGAGCTGGATGGGCTTTAAGGTCCCTTCCAACCCAAGCCAACCCATTCCATGGTTTGAATGGCTGTTCTCTAACCTCCAGTGAAACCCCAGGCTGGTTTGTCAAACGTTCAGGGTTGCATAGAGCTGGGGTTGCTTATCCTGGAGAAGAGGAGGCTGAGAGGAGACCTCATTACTCTCTACAAGTACCTGAAAGGAGGTTGTGGAGAGGAGGGAGCTGGGCTCTTCTCCCAAGTGACAGGGGACAGGACGAGAGGGAATGGCCTCAAGCTCCTCCAGGGGAGATTTAGGCTGGAGATTATGAGGAGGTTTTTCACAGAAAGGGTCATTGGGCATTGGAACAGGCTGCCCAGGGAGGTGGTTGATTCACCTTCCCTGTAGGTGTTTAAGGCACGGGTGGATGAGGTCTTGAGGGACTTGGTTTAGTGTTAGATAGGAATGGTTGGACTAGAAGATCTGATGGGTCCCTTCCAACTTGGTTGTTCTATGATTCTATGATTCTGTAATTCTATGATCAGTCCAGCAGCAGTTGTGCCACTTTGTGGTGGGGTAGCTGCTGCTCAGTTTCATGATGTACTTTGGTGTGTTCAGTTGAAAGTTGATTTGGCTTCTGCTGCCATGCCTGATTCTCTGCTGACTGTCACTCCCAAACCCCGTCGGCATTACTGCTGCTCATCCCAATGAAATGACTTGCTGAATATTTTTCAGCAGATGTCTACTCACCTTTTTCCAAACGGGCTTTCATTCTGCTAATATGCTATTTATTTTGCCTTTATTGATGGCATAAAGCTCCACTGCACCTTTTCTTCATTCTCATTCATATTCAAATACCCTCGTGATTTGCATTTGTTGGTGGTTGTCATGAAAATGTTTCTTCTCCATCTGGGTGATTAATGAATATACAAAGGGAGACGATTTCGTTCCACTTAAGATCAGCAGAGTGAGAACATTTTGTTTGATAAGTGTCAAAAAGTTAAGGAGCCCGGATAAGGGGGGAACTCTAAACACTCAGCACGTCACGGGCATGGGTTTTGGCCACCCTCTTGGTGTGAAACATCTGTTTTATCTGAACAGTTATCGCTGTAAATAATAAGCCTACTTCACAGCTGGTAGCAGCGTCGTTGACTCCTAAGCAGGATTTTTCCTTCTGTTATTATAATGGAGTTATTCCCAGCAACTCTGGAAAGAAACTACTGCTTAGAGTCTTTCCTTGCAGTTTTAGCATCACTTTCTCGGTGAGCCCTGCCCCATGGGAAATTTCTGAGTGAAGCATGTGTGTTTTTAATGCTCTTCACGACATAATTAGGTCAAATATGATAAGGTCAATTTTACTTACACCGACTAAAGTTAGAAGTAAATGAAGAATGACTTTCGAGAAGTGTCTAACCTCACAAGTGAATCAGATCTGGATGGAAATGCTCTCTGCTTTATATCTGATAAGAGGTGCCGGGGGAATGAAAAAGGCTGCTCAGGCATTTATGGTCAAATAAATAAAGCACCACGTCCTGTATCGTGCACAATCAGCGCGAAGCTATCAGCATAGAGTCCGTAACGGAAAGCAATCAGAGGTAGCTGTAAATCAGGAAGACACAAGCATGGGTTAGGGCTGAAATGGATTTCAGTAAACCAGTTTCATTTTGCCATCTGCTGAACGCAAGACGCAAGGCGGTAAACCACAAACGCAGGGAGCCAGAAGAGAGCAATTTGCTTGGGATCATTTCCTGTGAATTTTATTTACTGCTAGAAGGGAGCGAAGGGGGAAAAAAAAAAAAAAAAAAAAAAAAGATTCCTGTAAGTAGATCTATCCAGTTACAGCAGGACAGTGCTTGTACAAACATACCTGCGACAAAAGAGTGGAAATATTTGCATAAGAGAATTAGAAAAATAAACCAAACCTGAATAAGTCTTTACCACTAGCAGAATATGTCAGTTGTGAGCAACCATGAACTAAAATGTCTGGAGTAATTGAAATCTATGTAAACTTGATAATGTAACTCAGAGAGAGTTTAAGTCTGACTCTTAGTTAACGGTCACCAGCGTTAATGACTGTGCCCCTAACAGACATTACTAGTTTTATCATCACAATGTGTTTCATAGTGCCTTTTATGCTGGATTTATGTAAAACAAATGCTTCCAACTCGGCCTGCTGGATGCAAAGGGTTTTTGATCTCCAAGATGTAGTAGTGATGTATGCTGGACAGTTTATTCTTTTTGCCCAAACCATGCTTGGTGAGCATAGTTCCAGTGCAGCAGAGTGACTATTCTTTCTTTTTGCTGTCCGACAGAAATAGTTCCCAGAGATCTGAGGATGAAAGACAAGTTCTTAAAGCATTTAACAGGTACGTTTTAATTTTCCATTGGTATCCATCATGTCACATACATAAACATTTCACATACATTTAATGGCTTTAAATTGGAGGGGGGAAGATTTAGACTGGACATTATGAGGACATTCTTCACGATGAGGGTGGTGAGGCCCTGGCCCAGGGAAGCTTTGGCTGCCCCATCCCTGGAGGTGTTCAAGGCCAGGTTGAATGGGGCTTGGAGCAGCTTGATCCAGTGGGAGGTGTCCCAGCCCATCACAAAGGGTTGGAATTGGATGGTCTTTAAGTTCCCTTCCAACCCAAACCATCAAATGATTCTATGATGCTGTAAGTTGCATTCTTCCTGTGAGCTGTGCTGATTCCTAACTTATTTTTCCTTGATCTTTCAGGTCCACTCTACTTTAGCCCAAAATGTAGTAAACACTTTCACCGGCTTTATCACAACACAAGGGACTGCACCATCCCAGCATGTAAGTGCCAAACCCAGAGACTTTCACGAAACAGCACAAAGCTCTCAAATTTAATAGTTTTATGAAATACTAGTAGTGATATGATGTTAGAATGCATTTCGTGCAGAGGAGAATTTGGAGTCCTCTAAAATGTACTGAGTGTGCTTTACAGTGTTGCTAGAATAGCACCAGCACTCTAGGAAGGAAAATGGAAACAACTTTTTCCCTGCAAATCAGCTGCACAGAGTGGCTGTAAACACTGCTGCTTTCTTAGGTAGGAGCAGTACGTGCTTCTTTAGTTCCAAAGGTATTTGCTTTTCCTAAGAACACACATGACCCCTCTCGCAAATGTCTCCTATTTAATTTCTAGTGCTGCAAATTCAAGATACGATAAAAAAAAATCCAGGTGGGGCTATTCCCTTTGGGCATTGGAATAGGCTGCCCAGGGAAGTAGTTGATTCACCTTCCCTGGAGGTGTTTAAGGGACAGGTAGATGAGGTCCTGAGGGACATGGTTTAGTGTTTGATAGGAATGGTTGGACTCGATGATCTGGTGGGTCCCTTCCAATCTGGTTGTTCTATGATTCTATGATTCTATATTTCATTGGCATTTTTTTTATTTTGACTGCTCATCAGTGATGTTGACAGTGAATTTTAGCAACTCTCGTCTTCACAGAAGTATAACTTTTGGGTTAATTTATAAAAAAAAGTGCTTACGGACACAAATAAGCAAATTCCGCTTATGATATCGCGTCAGCAGGACAGAGAATTGAACGAAATAGTAAAATCAAACATAAAATCAGTCAGTAGCTGTGACACCAGATACAAATAAGCAAATTCAGCTTATGGTACCGCATCAGCAGGACAGAGAATTGAACGAAATAGTAAAATCAAACGTAAAATCAGTCAGTAGATGTGACACCAGATACAGAGTGAGGTGGACCTGTTGAGTAAGCAGATGCTATTTTAGTGCAGCCTTTTCAGAATGGGAGCACACTATATTTTACTTGCCTGGGGTCAACCAGTTGGGTCAGGAGCAGAGCTGGGAATAGAAACAGGAGTTACGGATTCCAAGTTTCAAGTACTAGTAAGTATTTCAGCCCAATAGATTTTAAAGGCGTACTTGTTAAGAATTCCAGACACTTCCCCTATTTGTAAGGTGTCAGATTAGGAAAACCTTGGGAAGATAAGGGTTTGTAGATAAAGGCAAACCAGGTCACATTCCGTAGCTGGAAGTTGTTCACATCTAGTCTGTTTTGAACAAGCAAACGGTCATATTACCTTCTTCATAAGGATCACAACACAAGCATCAGTTGGCTCAGCATTAATGAGTGCTCTGAGCCGTGAAGCTGAAAACTAGTTGGTGTTAAGCTGGAATTAGCCTTTTCCTCCTGACAGGTGACATACCCACCAACATAGTGTCTGGAAAGCAGAGGATAATTTCTATGAATGGTGATTATAGCATATCTCTGCTAGGAGTTAGAATCACAGAATCATAGAATTATAGAACAACCAGGTTGGAAGGGACCCATCGGATCATCAAGTCCAACCATTCCTATCAAACACTAAACCGTGTCCCTCAGGACCTCATCTACCTGTGTATTAAACACCTCCAGGAAAGGTGAATCAACCACCTCCCTGGGCAGCCTATTCCAATGCCCAATCACCCTCTGTGTGAAAAAATTCCTCCTAATCTCAAGCCTAAATCTCCCCTGGCAGAGCTTGAGGCCATTCCCTCTTGTCCTGTCCCCTGTCACTTGGGAGAAGAGCCCAGCTCTCTCCTCTCTACAACCTCCCCTCAGGTAGTTGTAGAGAGTAATGAGTTCTCCTCTCAGCCTCCTCTTCTCCAGGCTAAACACCCCCAGCTCTCTCAGCCGCTCCTCACAGGGCCTGTTCTCCAGCCCCTTCACCAGCTTCATGGCTCTTCTCTAGACTTGCTCCAGAGCCTCAACATCCTTCTTGTGTTGAGGGGCCCACAACTGAACACAGGATTCAAGGAGTTAGTGATTGTTAACTTCACATCTTAGGAAATATTAGACGTAGTTACTCATTAATGAAACAATGCCAACAAAAAAATCAACATCAGTCACCAGACTGGACTGACAAGTGTCTCCTTGAAGTAACTTTCGTCTAGGAAACAACCTGCTTTTATTTCTTTATGCACAGTATGATGTTACTTTTTGATGATAAACTGATTTCAAGTAATAATGTTCACTGTGTGTATAAATATATAAATATATATATATATATATGAGGTCCTGAGGGACATGGTTTAGTGTTTGATAGGAATAGTTGGACTCGATGATCCAATGGGTCTCTTCCAACCTGGTTGTTCTATGATTCTATGATTCTATGAAATTCAAAGGTCAAGCAAGAAAGAAGTGAAAAGTATCTATGATGCTGCAAGATGGTGGTAGAAACATTTTTCCTGGCATGAGTTCTAGTACCTGTACAGCACAGTTGTATTGGCACCTGAAAAGTAATGTGCTCTGCTGTGCTGTCTGTCCCTAAGCAACTCTCACAAAATTTGCCATGTCAAAGAAATAAAAATTCCATTATTTTTTTTTTAGTTTTGCATTGGTTCTGCCCCATATTATGAATACAAAAAGCAGAAGGTACTTAAAATAAGAACTACTAACAATAGAATGACTGTAGAATCATAGAATCATAGAATCATAGAACAACCAGGTTGGAAGAGACCCATCGGATCATCGAGTCCAACCATTCCTATCAAACACTAAACCAAGTCCCTCAGGACCTCATCCACTTGTCCCTTAAACACCTCCAGGGAAGGTGAATCAACCACCTCCCTGGGCAGCCTATTCCAAAGCTCAATGACCCTTTCTGTGAAAAACCAGAAGAAGAATCTTACTAGAGAAGACAATCTTACTAACCTTAAGGTGAAACTTGATATAACTGTGAATTAATGGATATGACACGGTCACCCACTCAGGCTGGACTTCCTATGACAAGGAGGTGTTATTTGTCTAATTCAGCAGTTTTTCCAGGAAGAAAATGAATCAAAGCCTTGCATTTGATAGGAGTGGTTGGACTCGATGATCCGGTGGGTCTCTTCCAACCTGGTGATTCTATGATTCTATGATTTCTTAATACTAAGTTGATAGACTTGCTCACTGAAGGATGGATTTCAAAGAATGTTGAGCACTATTTGTAGTATGGAAATACTACAGCCACGTGTTTAGGTCCCACTCTCAAGCACAGACACAGATGCACAGATTTTCATACATCCATACACTTGGGGAGCCTCCTTATGGCCTCAAGCTCCGCCAGGGGAGATTTAGGCTAGAGATTAGGAGGAAACTTTTCACAGAAAGGGTCATTGGGATTGGAATAGGCTGCCCAGGGAGGTGGTCAATTCCCCTTCCCTGGAGGTGTTTAAGGCACAGGTAGACGAGGTCCTGAGGGACTTGGTTTAGTGTTTGATGGGAATGGTTGGACTCGATGATCCGACGGGTCTCTTCCAACCTGGTGATTCTATGATTCTAAGAATGTTCATGCTATTTGTTATAGACACTACAGGTGCAGAGGTCAGCTGCATAGTTACATGTGCTATTAGACTACACATAAGGAGGAAATTCTTCATAAGGGTAGGAAAGCACTGGCCCAGGTTGTCCAGGGAAGCTGCGGCTGCCCCATCCCTGGAGGTCTTCAAGACAAGGTTGGATGGGGCTTTGAGCAGCCTGAGCTAGTGGGAGGTGTCCCTGCCCACAGCATGGGGGGTTGGAACTGGATGATCTCTAAGGTCCCTTCTGACCCAACCCATCCTATGATTCTATGATTAGCCCTGGCTTTCAGTTATGCAATTTTTATCCACTTCAACTCCTAGGAGCTGATTTCTACACTGTTGCAAACAAACTAAGGTGTTCATTGAGCTTTACTATGACAAAATTTGCACAGTGTTATCAATTTTGATATTTTAAAGGCAAAATTGGTTACTTCTGTAATCTGTTCATGCTCTTTTTTTTTTCCCCCCTTTCGTGACAGACTATAAAAGATGTGCCAGGCTTCTTACTCGGTTGGCAGTAAGCCCAATGTGCATGGAAGGATAAAGGTAAGCCTCTTCATAGCAATAATGACATCCTACTGCATAGCAAAGCGAAGGATTTTGTGTTGCATACATCAGAATTCATGGGAGTATAATAATTGCCTTTTAGCAAAGGTGTTCCCTCTTCAGAGTCCTTGAAGAGACTGGCTTAATCTGGCAAATACTGGCAATAAATAAAGGGTACCCCCTGCTGGAAGTCATTATATAAAAGCCCGTGTGCATCATCTGTGAATTATTCATAGCAGTATACAGCTAGCAGAAAGGGAAATTGTTGTTACGGAACAAAACCCAACAGCTGGAGCTTATTTTTTCAAGAGTTGACTCCCTACACAATCGCCTGTATTGGCACCCGCAGCCCTTTTGTGTGCACAGCTGTAAATCTAGGATGTACATTTTAGTAGGAATTAGTATACACATAGCTATACACATGAACACTTTATAAACGCAGACAGGTTGCAGGTGCTTTTAAAATAATTCAATCAAAATGTGTTCTTAGTAGCAGCAATAATGATGGGCTAGATGATTGGACTCGATGATCCGATGGGTCTCTTCCAACCAGGTTGTTCTATGATTCTATGATAAACTAATTTCAAGCTACTCATATTTTTGGGATTATCGTTGTGTCCACCTCTCATGTCTATGGCTTTATTCCCTCCCTTTTTTGCTAAGATGCACATCTAATTCCTAGAAATCCTTTGGGAATTGCCCCCTGCACCAATACAAAAACAAAAGCTAACCAACCAACTAGAAAAGTACTTCCAAATGATCTGTATTTCTAGAAAACAGACACGTAAGAATACAAAAAGACTAATTTACATTCTGTCCTAGACCTTGACCCAACATAAAAGTTTGACCTCTGACAAGGGGGTAATGTAATAACCCATATGGATTTGTCAGCAACAAATGCTGTCAAACAACACATTCTAACCCTCTGACAAAATACACATCTTGTGGAGAAAGTCGCTGAGAAAAAGCATCTTAGTTTCGATTATTTTAAAAGCATCGGCATTTTTTTGCACGGCATTTCTCAGGGAAATGTGATCAAGAGAAGTGTAAAAACGTCTGGGAAAAAATACAAATACGTTAGTGCTTAAACTGGCAAACTGGCAAAATGTATGGAGCAGAGTCCCATAGCTTCATTATGAGTATGATATGGTTCGATATTGTCATTAATAATAACTCTGGTGATAGAAAACAGTATATTTATGGGTGACAGTAGTGCAGGAGAAGCAACCACAACAGAGGTCAATCTTGACATTGATAATAAGCCTGAAAATTAGCTGAATAGTCTAAAACCAGGGTAAAATTTAAAGAAAGAATCATAGAATCATAGAACAACCAGGTTGGAAGGGACCCATCGGATCTTCTAGTCCAACCATTCCTATCAAACCTAAACCAAGTCCCTCAAGACCTCATCCACCTGTGCCTTAAACACCTCCAGGGAAGGTGACTCAACCACCTCCCTGGGAGCACAATTATGACATCATGCAGGAGTAATCAGCTTCAGAAATACATGGTAAGCAGTGAATACCTATACAGGTAGTTCTGGAGGAAATGTAGGGGTTGCAGTGGGTCACAGCTCAAGCATGTTGACCATGTCCCGCTTGAAAAAACACTAACATACAACACGTTGTTACTTATCTACAGAAAAACTGTTTAGAAACAACCTGAAATACTCACTGTTGCTGGAACAGGCTGCCCAGGGAGGTGGTTGAGTCACTTTCCCTGGAGGTGTTTAAGACACGGGTGGATGAGGTATTGAGGGACTTGGTTTAGTGTTAGATAGGAATGGTTGGACTAGAAGATCCGATGGGTCCCTTCCAACCTGGTTGTTCTGTGATTCTGTGATTCTGTAATTAGGGTCACCACAAAGACATATGGAGCTTCTCATAAGAGTCCAAAGAAGAGCAACACGGGTGACCCAAGACACCTAGTAAAGTCAGTTTACAAGAACAGCCGAAATCACAGAATCATAGAACAACCAGGTTGGAAGGGACCCATCGGATCATCGAGTCCAACCATTTAATCTAAAGAAAAGACAACTGCAGGAAAACATGATGGAGCTATTCAATTTCCTAAAAAGTGGCTACAAGCCATTCACTCTACCATTGTGGATAAATGAGACATAATTCGTTTAACTTTGCTACAAGAGAGGATTCTAGTTCGATGTTAGAAAAGACTTTTCTGATCCAACTGCAGAGGAAATATTAAACCATTAGATGTAATTCAGCATTCTGTCCTTACACTGGACTCCTCCACATTTAAATATTTTCCGCCTGATTTCCTAAAATAATCCTAAACTAACCCAGCTTCAATGCAGGATGTTCATTACTCTCTACAACTACCTGAAAGGAGGTTGTGGAGAGGAGGGAGCTGGGCTCTTCTCCCAAGTGACAGGGGACAGGACAAGAGGGAATGGCCTCAAGCTCCGCCAGGGGAGATTTAGGCTGGAGATTAGGTGGAAGTTTTTCATGGAAAGGGTCATTGGGCATTGGAATAAGCTGCCCAGGGAGGTGGTTGATTCACCTTCCCTGGAGGTGTTTAAGGGATGGGTAGACAAGGTGCTGAGGGACATGGTTTAGTGTTTGATAGGAATGGTTGGACTCGATGATCTGGTGGGTCTCTTCCAACCTGGTTGTTCTATGATTCTATGATTCTATGATAATGTCCAATAACTCTTGTATTATTTGTCTTATTTGAAACATGCAACCATGGAGAGGAGTTGCTTATCTGCACGTTGTGTGTTCAGGGATAGAATCACTGAAACAGTTAATAGTACAGTTGATAAAACATCAAGAGGGAGAATAAAAGTTAGCAAATAGGTAAATTGTTTGATCCAACCAGGAGAAATGCCAGAGATTCTACTTTTCAGTTGTAAAATTCAGCAACAGGGAACAACTTAGCTATGAAATAATGAATGATACCTGCAAAAGAAAGGTGAATAATATTACCAATGCTAAAAGCCAGATCCATCACAGCAGGGAATTGATTTCTCCCTTTCTTAGAAAGTTTTATCTGTATCTTTACATCCTATTGCGTAAACACAAACTTGTATTATGCAGGAGCAGTAACTAAATTAGTTCACTTCTCAATCTAGGAGTCTGTTTAAAGAAACCCCATGTAATTTTGCCAACCTTTGCTCAACTAGCAAGCACATTTCAATGCGAGTAACAAGCCTCCACTTTGTTAATCTCCAGACACCAACAAAGCATTAATAGAATCATAGAATAACCAGGTTGGAAGAGACCCACCAGATCATTGAGTCCAACCATAGTATCAGCACTTTTAAGCAGCCTCTATCAGTAGAAAGGAAGGTTATTCTCTACCACATATGCCTTGAGATCATAGAATAGTTTGGTTTGGAAGGGATCTTAACGCCCATCCAGTTCCACCTCCTGCCATGGGCAGGGACACCTCCCACTGGATCAGGCTGCCAAAAGCCCCATCCAACCTGGCCTTGAACACCTCCAGGGATGGGGCAGCCACAGCCTCCCTGGGAAACCTGGGCCAGGGCCTCATTACTCTCACTGTGGAGAAATTCATCCTTATGCCTAGTCTGTATTTGCCCCTCTCCAATTTCACAGAATCACAGAATCACAGAACAACCAAGTTGGAAGGCACCCATCGGATCTTCTAGTCCAACCATTCCTATCTAACACTAAACCAAGTCCCTCAATACCTCATCCACCCGTGTCTTAAACACCTCCAGGGAAGGTGACTCAACCACCTCCCTGGGCAGCCTATTCCAATGCCCAATGACCCTCTGCGTGAAAAACCTCCTCCTAATCTCCAGCCTGAATCTCCCCTGGCAGAGCTTGAGGCCATTCCCTCTCGTCCTGTCCCCTGTCCCTTGGGAGAAGAGCCCAGCTCCCGCCTCTCCACAACCTACTTTCAGGTACTTGTAGAGAGTAATGAGGTCTCCTCTCAGCCTCCTCTTCTCCAGGATAAACAACCCCAGCTCTCTCAGCCGCTCCTCATAGGGTCTGTTCTCCAGCCCCTTCACCAGCCTCGTTGCCCTTCTCTGGACTTGCTCCAGAGCCTCAACATCCTTCTTGTGCTGAGGGGCCCACAACTGGACACAATATTCAAGGAGCGGCCTCACCAGTGCTGAGTACAGAGGGAGAATCACCTCCCTGTACCTGCTGGTCACACCATTTCTGATACAACCCAGGATGCCATTGGCCTTCTTGGCCACCTGGGCACACTGCTGCCTCATGTTCAGTCGGCTGTCGACCAACACTCCCAGGTCCCTCTCCTCCTGGCAGTTTTCCAGCCAGGCTTCTCCCAGTCTGTATCTCTGCATAGGGTTGTTGTGCCCCAAGTGCAGGAACCGGCATTTGGCCTTGTTAAACCTCATGCCGTTGGACATTGCCCATTTTTATACCCATTGCCCCTAGTCCTGTCACTACAAGCCTTTGTAAACAGTTCCTCCCAAACCATCTTTTTTTTTTCTCCACAAAGTTATCTCTAGTCCAAGGTATTTGCAAGGAATTTCAGTGTTTTCAACACAGGACTACTTACATGTAGCAAGACAAGCTTTCGAAGCCATTTCTTATTTAAGATGTCTCTCTAGTGTAAGGAGGGTTTATTTGCAGTCTGGCAATAAGTAAACACTTCTGGCTCCTGCCATTAGGTTATTAGAATCATAGAATCATCAGGGTGGAAGAGACCCATCGGATCATCGAGTCCAACCATTCCCACCAAACGCTAAACCATGTCCAACATTATTAGTTAATATCAGTTCTAAAGCTCAGGCTAAGTCCTGAATATTAGATAACAAAATTTCCTTACGTGATACTACTCCACAAAGTTCTAAATTCACAAGTAGAATTTGATGATATTAACTGTAAATAAAATATTTGTAACTCCTATATTATAAACTAGTAAAACTACACACTCTGAATTATCCATATGAATTTTGCCCCCCACCCCAGCAAGTTTGATTTTTTCTTGGACATGGTTTAGTGTTTGATAGGAATGGTTGGACTCGATGATCCGATGGGTCTCTTCCAACCTGCTTGTTCTATGATTCTATGGTTCTATGATTCTTTTGCTCAATAGGCTGATTTTTATTTCACTGGGGGCATATAGGCAGGCTGGGCTATAAATGAATTCTTGCTTTCTGATGCTTTGGAAAACTAGTAGTTTTGCTGCATTTTTTTTTTTAGCTACACGGACATCTGTCCATGCTTAGAGATCAATGTGGGAGGAGGAAGAAGGGAAAAGGACAGATTTGGTTGCTATTTGTTCTTAAAATGCATTTTGGCTTATCATAGCTTTAAAGCACACAAGATGTTGAAGCTCAGTGCTAAGATCAAACAAGAAAATAATATGCAAAACCAGGAATTAGGCATCCTTGACTATCACAGTACCTACCTGCAGGAGCTGAGGGTGTGTGATACAAGGCATCTCACGGAGCCTTCACTTTTTCTTATTTATCCTACACGTACGTAACCGGGATCCATCTTCTCTCTTTCTATTTTTAGAGCATATTGTTCGTGTTTTGCCTGTCCCACAGGTAGAAGTGACGCAGGGGGCCGGTAACAGCCCTTTAACTTGTTGAGGTCACAGCAGGGAAGCCAGAGCAGCATATTTTTATCAGCACGTAATCCGGTCCATTCCAGTCAGCAAGCCAGGCTGTGTTCCCTTGTTGCCACCAGCACCTTGCTGTGTGTGTTCCTTGTTGCCATGAGCAACTTGACTAGTTTCATGCTGTGACAACTTCTTCTTGCCTTCAGTTGATAGGAATGGTTGGACGCGATGATCCGGTGGGACTTTTCCAACCTGGTGATTCTGTGATTCTATGAACACAGCTAGGTTGGAGCACTGTCCTTGATGCTCTTCACTGTTCTGTCCTTCGGCTTCAGTTTTCTCCCAGTTCCCACACTCCACGTTTGCTTTGCTCCACCCCACGCAGGTAACATCCACCAACTGTTCTGTTGCCTGTACCTGCAGAAAATTAGAAATGTCAGGAACAAGATTCCTGAAGCCTCCACTTGGAAGTCCCCAGTTCAGATCGTGTGGATTTCCTGTGCACGTGGTGGTGAACTTGAAAAAGAAAGTCTGGGCTGTTGGACAGAATTCGTCACTATCTCTTTGGCTGAAGTCAAACAGATTTTACCACTTCTGTTTGAAAACTCCAGCTGCCATCACTGATACCCTCCCTTTTGCTTTACCTGCTCTTTAACTAGAGATTTCTAACAAGAAAGGGTCATTGGGCATTGGAATAGGCTGCCCAGGGAGGTGGTTGATTCACCTTCCCTGGAGGTGTTTAAGGCTGAGGTCCTGAGGGACATGGGTTAGTGTTTGATAGGAATGGTTGGACTTGATGATCCAATGGGTCTCTTCCAACTTGGTTGTTCTATGATTCTATGATCAAACTAGTGGTCTGATGTGAGGTGTCCCTGCCCATCGCAGGAGGGATGGAACTGGATGACCTTTAAGGTCCCTCCCAACCCAACCCAACCCAACCCAACCCATTCTCTGATTCTATGATCTCATGATTTAGGCTCAAAACCTCCTTGTACCAGAAGGAGTAGTTCAAAGATGAAGGACTGCATCATCACCTATGATTATATCCTTCCATTTTGAAGACTTCCAATTACTGTACGGATGAGGATTTATGTATTCTTAACTTTTTCACTTTCTACAGTTATTTCAAATGAATGAGACAAAAACAGTGATGCAAACACTTTTATGCTAATAAACACAAGACCAGTGCAAGTTGTAGAAGTCTCAGGATAAGGAGAAGAACTTTATATATAAAGTCTATGAAAAAAAAAAGTGTTTTTTTTTTTTTGTTTTTTTTTTTTTTTTTTTTTTTTGCCAGAGGAGCAGATAGAGTTAACGGAATTTAAAGGAAAAGAGCAATAGAGACAGTATTTCTTGCTTAAAGAAATTTCTTGCTCGAAATTTCTTGCTCTTCATGATAAAGGTAGAATAAATTAACAAAGGATTATTTATCAAATTCCTAATAAGCTAAAGCATACTGATAACTAAAATTACCTTTGGAACTCGGAATAATCATAGAATCATAGAATCACCAGGTTGGAAGAGACCCATTGAATCACTGAGTCCAACCACTCCTATCAAACACTAACCCATGTCCCTCAGGACCTCATCTACCCGTCCCTTAAACACCTCCAGGGAAGGGGAATCAACCCCCTCCCTGGGCAGCCTATTCCAATGCCCAATGACCCTTTCTGTGAAAAGCTTTCTCCTAATCTCCAGCCTAAATCTCCCCTGGTGGAGCTTGAGGCCATTCCCTCTCGTCCTGTCCCCTGTCCCTTGGGAGAAGAGCCCAGCTCCCTCCTCTCTACAACCTCCTTTCAGGCAGTTGCAGAGAGCAATGAGGTCTCCTCTCAGCCTCCTCTTCTCCAATCTATGTAAACTCCTTAAGATTTATTAACCGTACCAGTAATACACGTTATAAAGGCTGAAAATACAACATAAACTTGGAAACTTTATAAGGAGAAAACTGAAATCCCACACTATATATTCCATTGCTGTCTACCACATTTTATGTCCTTTATTTCAAACTATTCTTAAAGTGAAATAAGAGCTTACTTAGAGCTGACTTCCACTTGGGTTTTCACATTTGGGGAAGGAATTGTTTCATGTTAGCACAGGGAAATAATGCTACAAAATCATATTGGCACAGGATTTTAAAGTTTATATCGATACTTAAACCACTAGATTCCTATATAGATTACCTTTCTCTTAGAGTTTCTGTCATCATGCACGGATAATGACTAGAATCAAATCTGGAAAAGCAAAAGTGTGTTAATTTGCTTTCAAACATCACTTTTCAACATCAAAGCTTAAATAGGGTACAGCAGGCGCATACATACAGAGAATAAGCTAGCTGAAAATGCACGACAGAGAAAATTTACATCAGTTTCCCTTCTAAAGGAAGAAGATTAAAAAAAAAATAATAATTTGTCCTATCTGCAGAGCCAGAAAAAAAACTATATTACATTAAGCTTTTCTGTAACATCATTACATTTCCTAATAGCTTTAAAAAAATGCAAAACTAAATGTTTAAATACTACTAACGAGTGTTTCTGTATGCACCAATAGCTCGATTTCCAATGGGCTATGTCGAGTCTGACCGACTTTGCATTCAAATGATTCTATTACAAGTTATACTTAAGCAGTAGAAAACATAGAGAAACTCGGAAAATCAGAATTCGTGCTGGTTATGGGGAAGACAGTGACACACATTCAGACAGAGAACGTGAATGTTTTAACTGTGAAAAATTACATCAGCAGAAGTCAGTATCAGGGAACTGCTGTTTATCACTCACTTGGACTTCTGTGGTCCACGAGATGCAGAAGCTCCAGCTGAATCTGTTTGCGTGGGTATGAACTGGAGAGGGGAAGGTTGCATTACATTTTCTAAGGCTTAAATGCGGGGAAAAAGGTCATGGAAACTTCTACTGCTCCACTTCTGAGTAAACATTTCTAGAATACAGACAATATATGTATGGAAGCAATGAGGAAACCTGGAGTTTTGTATCAGTGACTTTCCAGTGTCATAGAAATGCTTTTGATTCATTCCAGGAAACTCTTCTGGGAAGAGTTAATAGAACAGGCAGCAAATTGAACTGCTGCAGCTCTTACTTAGTTTGAGTTGCTTCCATGTTTGTTCGTGCCCAGATATTTATATGACCCAATCTCAGAAAGTTACCTTTATTTGTTTCTGGTTTACATGAGCCCAAATTTCTTCGCTAATGGGTCCAATGACATATAAAATTCTTCCTAGATCTTTCAAACATCAACCTGAGAGATTTGTATTACTGGACACTGTATCAACAGCTTCCCGACACCAAGACATGAACACAGAAGTCTGCAAACTGTTTGTAGTATCCTTGAGGTTTATTCACTCTTTGACTTCACTCACAGAACAGGCTAAACATAACCATGAATGCATCTCGGATATAGGTAGAAAGGTATTTTCCAAACCTGCCTACTTAAAATGAACCAGCACAAAAAGGGACACACTCCAAAACTTCAGCCTTGATTAAGAAACAAAACAGTAATTTAGAAGTAATTCAGGGTGACACACACTAAGCTGAGATAAATCAGAATTGCACTATTGGATCGTTCCAAAGTGATTATTCAGTCCTCCAGTTTCATTTAAATACTGCTTTCAATACGATAAATACATCCCTTAACACGTGTATGTGAGTATAAAAATAATGAAAGACGATTTTCTTCTTTCTTTTAACCCACCAGATGTTGCTACCATGACAAGAAACACCAAGAACCAAGAGAAGTGCCTTGGAAACCAACAGGGAAACAGAACTTCTTACCTTTATAACATATTCCATTGTGAACAAGAGATTTATTTTTGCAGATCGACGAGACTACTTCCCATAATTCTTTTAACATGCATTTTGTATGTTGTCAACAGTTTGCGGATTGACATTCTTTACAGTAGCATAACTGCCCATAGTACTTAATGCTCCATACTTCAAAAACACACTTTACAACCGACGTGTGATGCTGCCAAAAGTTATGTAAACACAAATATCTCACCAAGACAATTGATGTTCTATTGCTTAATTCTACAATTTTAAGGAATGTTTGTTTGTATATTCTAGAACTACTAAAAGATCTGCTCCACAGTAGTTGTGGTCACTCGATATCCTTTGTGCTTATGCAATTTTTTAACAAGTTTGGTTAAAACCAGATTCGCGTCGGGGTCACATTGTACCCCGGGGAGTCCAAATTGCATGACAAACAGGAACGTAATTCCAAGTAGACATATTTTTGGGGACAGCAGAGCATGGATTTTGTACACAAACACAAGCTGCCATTAATTTACTTTATATAATAAATGTATAAAACATTCCAGCGAACGTGCAATATGTAAATACTGTAAATAACAAGCATAAGTAATAAAGTGTTTGGTATTAAGTTGTTTGCAGTTTGCCTTCTGTTCACTGAAGCCGGATAAACGAGCCACCTTCTGGTAGCTACAGTCGCTTACTCACACTTAAACCTCTTTCCTGGAATAAGAAAGGAAGAAACGGTTGGACTCAATGATCCAATGGGTCTCTTCCAACCTGGTTGTTCTATGATTCTATGATTCTATACTCCTCAGAGAAGCCCAGTAATGTGGACACTCCCTATGGATTTGTGAGAACAGACACATCTGTATTTTCTAATCCTGCAAAAAGCCCACATCACAAGGCTGCTCCAATCTCTACAGCTTTATAAATTCGTTGGTTTGGGGTTTTTTTGGTTGTTTGGATCCCATTTGTTTTTTTTCAAAGATCTATTCATGAGATAATCAGTAAATGTCCAATAAATCATTCATACAATGACATTTTTAAGGAGTCAGTGAACATTTACTCAAGAAACCCTGATACCTGTTTCCTTTTCTTCTTTAAATCAGATGTTAAATCCAGTTGTCACAATAAAGTGACTCAAAGCGGAAGTGTGTGATCTGCAGATGAACCTCAGGTATTCCTATCTCAATACTGGCGTTTAACTTCCATTTTATCCTCAATTCAAACCACAAAATGTTAAAAACAAACCTAAATACATCCCTCCCTACCCTGAGAAATAGCCAGGAGCTGGGATTCTCGATATTCAAGCTTCAGAGCCTTCAGCATCTTGTTCTTCAGAAGAAAAAGTGTCAGAAGTAAAAAATCCCATCCCAGGATGTGGCTGCACTTAGTAAGGGAGAAGGGGGTATTTCATATTTGCTTTCGGTGATCATTAAATGCTGAAGTTTCATTTCTCAGTGGAGTTAATACATGCACACACACACACAAATTAGTAGTTAAAGGAACCTGCTTCTACAAGATTCACTCAGCAGCTCAGCTACAGTAAACCTGGGGTTGGAACTCCGCTTCTCTCTGGTTCCACTGACATCACAGCATATTAATGAACAGAGGAGTTCAGTACAAATCTTTCTTTTCGGGGTAGGCCACCTGAAAGCTGGTTAAACATAAGGAAAATTCCCTTGTAAAAGGAAAATATAATTTATTTAATGACTTAATTGGACTCGATGACCCAGTGGGTCTCTTCCAACCTGGTTATTCTATGATTCTATGATTAATAAAAGAATCTAAATAATCCCATGGAAGTTTTCTTTAGATTTAGCAGAAGACAGCATTCTTTGACAGAAGATACAACTACAGTTTAGCAGATTTTTTTTTTACTTTATTCTTCAGTATAAGCTTAATACGGAAACAAAAATAAGTCTTGAGGTGGGGAAGAGGAGGAAGGAGGAGACAGTTTTACGTTTTTTCATTCAACATATTTTTCCTGAGTGGTATTTTAAACCTACAGTTTAAAAATACAGGTTACAGGGCTCAGTCATCTGTACGAACCACAATTTGTATATTAATCCTATGTTCAATGTTTCTCTTGGAACTCAAGACTGAGAACTCTGTAACTGTCCTTCCTGAAGGAAATTCCTGTTCTCTATTCTTGTATTCCACAAATGCTGTAACAATGCCATGGTGCTCTCCTTCCCCTTTTCCACAAGAAAACCAGTAAGAATAAACATCAATCAGCTTTTGACTCCTAGTAGAGCTAGTTATTTAACATATACTTGCTTGGATTACTAGCTGAAAATACACCTTGAGGTTGAAACTTTTAACATCTGAAGAGTATTTAACACAAATAGTTTTGACTTAGTATTACTTAACGCGATGATTCTTAAGCCGAGTGAAGGTAAACAGTCGTACCCTTTTATCTTCTTTCTGTTACCCCAACGGCTCAAAGATAAAGACTTAACATTTAACATTTGCACTTCCACTTCTGAGGTCAGTACATAAAACCACATTCAAGGTGGTTAACTAACTGCCCTTCGTTTTCCCTTATTCATTTCGTCAAAGCACTCATAAAAAAATGACAAATATTTTTTTCCAGAATCGATGCTTGATCTGACCTGAGATATCACACATATTAGTCTTTGTCCCTGAAGTGAAACAGCTATTAACGTGCAAATTCCTAGGTTGTTCCTTAAAAGTCAAAGCTATTGGCAATGCAATAATGCCCAAAGATTCCTCCAGTAAAGTGCCCCAATGACCACTAGTTCTTAATTTTTACATTGGACTGAAATCAGAGCACAAACCAGAAACCTCAGTAACACAAACACAGCTGCTCACTAGCAAGAGTCCCGGGAATCTCGCCCTGTTGTGCAGACTGCAAACAGCAAGAGCAACACCAGGATTCCTCCCTCTCTGGCAACAACCGGGATCTCTACTGAAATCCGTCCCTCTCCCAGAAAGGAGGGTGGGTGACAAATACAAAGCCTACTCTACTAGTTTGGAAGGCAGACAGAGGCAAAGTGGAAAAGAAAACATCTTTTACAGATCAAATTTTACAAGCTTGTACCCATGTTGGTATTATTCAAAACAGGAACATTATCATGGTATCGGAACACTACAGATCTCAGTACATTTATGGTTCTAAGGCAGAAATAAGGTGATGTTCAAGCAAACAGGATGGATTACAAAGCTTTTCATTTCTATCCAAGAGCAGAACTTTCTACTTATGGCTTTCTGTTAACTTTGATTACAGAATGACACTCTTCGTATTGAACTGTACTCTCAGAAAACAATTTTGACAGGCTGAGTAAATCTGAAAATATTGTCTGATACTCACATTGGAACTGGAATTCCAGCAAATTTCTCAGTGATCATGTTGCATGGATTTGAGTATTTTACCACCGTGACATCCAGAATGTACATTTCACATTTAAGCTTTCAAGCTGACCTGTTTTGTCCTCCAAGTAAACAACGTGTTATATGTACTTGGGTCAGTGTGCTAGGAACTGACCACAAGACCAAAGGAAGACGAGCAGAGAAATCCTGTTAACATCAATCCCTTTTCTGAACTGAGTTCATCTTAATTAATATAAAATAACACCGGGACAAAAATTATTTCTTCTTTGAATAACTGAGCATTTAAACTGATAAAAAAACCCCATTCTTACAGGATTCTAATAACACACACAGAGTTAAGCTTTGAAACAGTGCGAAAAGCGATGTCTGTCTGGGGACAGGCAGTTATTTAAGTCTAGCAGGCTCAAAACAAAACTGCTTCAAGTCTAGTGATACTAGGATGATACTCAGCTAAGTCATCCTACATGAACTATTACCTCAGACTCCCTCCGCAAGCTGATTTAAATTGACTCACCAAGGGCACAATGTGAAGATCTCAGTTGAGTCAGCACAGAGCATAATGAAGCAAGATGTTACTTTTGCAGTGCTTGTGAGAAAGCACTGGAGGAGTTTACAGCTAAATTTATTCTGAGTTGTGTATTTTATTATCACATTGCTACGTGACAGAATGGTTGACCATCTAACCCAATTAAAACTTTCCTACAATTTTTAATTAGGTGACAGAAAATATAAA
Organism: Coccyzus lansbergi; assembly: GCA_033558105.1. Lineage (NCBI taxonomy): Eukaryota > Metazoa > Chordata > Aves > Cuculiformes > Coccyzidae > Coccyzus > Coccyzus lansbergi. The sequence goes on from JAUMJK010000508.1 coordinate 2,093,716, forward strand.
CTATAAAATTAAAATGAAAAAGTTTTGAACCTACTGAGACAAACCTTTACAATTGAAATACAACAATCAAGTAAACTTTACATATTTCAAGAGAAGCTAATTGTTTTCTTTTGGAAATGAGATGGTGAACCATTAATGAGGCTTCTCCAAAAATGCTTTACAGCATCTAACACACTGCTGGTAAACAGTTTCAAAGTCCTTTTCACTCCCCTAGAAAAGAACAGAGGAAAAAGAATATAAGAATAGCTACACTGGTCAAACAAAAAGTGTTTGCAAACTAGTTTATGGCTGTCACTAATGGGAAATAAAGGACATTAGGGAAGAATAAGAACAGTACAAATACTTGCTGAGAGCTTTTGCATATTTCTCCCTAATTTGAACTACCAGCAGCTCAAGAATTTCCACAGCTGAACACTATGACTTTGTACTGAACAGTTCTGGATGAACTTTCCTTCACATATTTCTTGCAGTCACTTTCTGAGCCCTGATAAGTCTTTTCTTTTTCCTCTACATTCTCAGCAACCTGTCATGTTGAGTTTCACAGTAGAAAAAGAAATACTTTTTTTGATTTGAACCTATTGCCCATTAATGCCATTTGATATTTGCTACGTCTTGGGTAATGAGTAGCAATTTCTTATTCACCTTTTTCCATAAACTTTCTGCCCATGGAGGTGGTTGACTCGCCTTCCCTGGAGGTGTTTAAGGTGCAGGTGGATGATGTACTGAGGGACATGGTTTAGTGTTTGATAGGAATGGTTGGACTCGATGATCCAGTGTGTCTTTTCCAACCTGGTGATTCTATGATTCTATGATATCAGGATCTTACAGAGCTCTACTGCATCTTCATCCACTTCTCTTCCCTAAACTAAAGAATCTTGATGTAATCAGTTGTTCTTGCCTGATATTATCCAACCTCTTGGACCATCTCTGTCCATACCTTTGTCTCTAACTTTTCTGATTACATCCACTTTGCAAGGTTGACCAACAAGGGTTATACTGAAAATAGAAGTGCACTGCACGACTTAAATTTAAATAACTGTCATAAGCATAAAGACATGTTTCCCTTCCCTCCTCAAATAATACATATTGTTTTGTTAAGTCATTTAAAAAATATGTTCACAGTTGGTTTTGTGTAACATCAGATTATACGTCAACTGTGCAATCTGGAAAGATCATATATTATACATGCATGATCTTTAATCAAGCCACCCAAAGAATTTCTTATACATACATAATATGGATCTTCAATGATAAGCTGTTTCTGTGGATCGTAACTTCCAAGTAGCTCAATTTTGGCCTTGCAGTCTTTAACTTGGTTGCTTTTCCTTTTCAGATCTCTGTAAAACAGAAAGCAAAATATTCCCATGAATTTTTCTTCAGAACTTTTCTGGTAACAGCATAAGGTGCTCACAGCTGTTTCTAGAGAACAAAGGAAAAGAATACGTGTCTGGACTCAATCAGTTCTGTGGACTCCTCATGTAATTGCTTGTGTTTGTTTGTTTCTTGTTGTACAGGGCTTTTTTTAATTGAGTATGGAGGACACATATACAAACTTAATTCAGAGCACAAACAAGCAGTCAGGCACTCAACCTGAGCCTAACAGAATTTTTTAACAGTAACTTCATGGCATGAGGTTTAACACAGCCAAATGTCGGGTCCTGCACTTGGGGCACAACAGCCCTATGCAGAGCTACAGACTGGGAGAAGCCTGGCTGGAAAACTGCCAGGAGGAGAGGGACCTGGGGGTGTTGGTCGACAATTGACTGAACATGAGCCAGCAGTGTGCCCAGGTGGCCAAGAAGGCCAATGGCATCCTGGCTTGTTTCAGAAATGGTGTGACCAGCAGGTCCAGGGAGGTGATTCTCCCTCTGTACTCAGCACTGGTGAGACTGCTCCTTGAATCCTGTGTTCAGTTGTGGGCCCCTCACCACAAGAAGGATGTTGAGGCTCTGGAGCAAGTGAAGGGGCTGGAGAACAGGCCCTATGAGGAGCATCTGAGAGAGCTGGGGGTGTTCATCCTGGAGAAGAGGAGGCTGAGAGTAGACCTCATTACTCTCTACAGCTACCTGAAAGGAGGATGTAGAGAGGAGGGAGCTGGGCTCTTCTCCCAAGGGACAGGAGACGGGACAAGAGGGAATGGGTTCAAGCTCCACCAGGGGAGATCTAGGCTGGACATTAGGAAAAAGTTTTTCACAGAAAGGGTCATTGGGCACTGGCAGAGGCTGCCCAGGGAGGGGTTTGACTTGCTTTTCCTGGAGGTGTTTAAGGGACGCGAAGATGAGGTGCTGAGGGACATGGTTTAATGTTTGATAGGAATGGTTGGGCTTGATGATCCAATGGGTCTCTTCCAACCTGGTGATTCTATGATTCTATGAAATCATCATCATTAAAAAAGGCAACACCCCTGCAAATACTTGCAGCCATAAGCATGATCAGTTTTAACAAGCTGAACTCTAATTAATGATTAATTCTGATTAAGAAATTAATTTCAGATAATTAAGAAACAGCAGTGAGACCACACTATTGCTCTGAGCGCCACGAGTGGCATTAGGTGCTGCATCAACCGTCGTGCAGCCCTTCTGTTTGTGAGGAACACTGGTAAAATGTTGGAAAAGGACAAAGTCACAGAATCATAGAATCATACAACAACCAGGTTGGAAGGGACCCATTGGATCATCAAGTCCAAGCACAAGTCTTTGAAGAAAAGGCAATAATGATTTTATTTTACAATTCAGCGCTGAACTAGATGCCCTAAAAAAGCATCTTGCAAAAGCAGTGGGCATTGATGCCCCTGGGAGAAGAGCCCAGCACCCTCCTGTCCACAACCTCCTTTCAGGTAGTTGTAGAGAGCAATGAGGTCTCCTCTCAGCCTCCTCTTCTCCAGGCTAAACACTCCCCCCAAAAAAGAAAAGAAACCCACACCATATTTAATTCCTTCCAAGTTTTCAGTGTCCATTAGATCCCATGCAATTAGAAAATGAGATCACGTATATCAAGACAGTACATCCTCATCCTTAACTACACAGACATCATCCGCAGATGTATGGCACAAAGTATACTCGATTTAAATGCCCTTAATCCTTGAGTGGCGTGTATCACACAAAGAAACTATTCAGTTCTAGCTCATTGAAGCTTATTAAAAGTGAAGGATCCATCTGTTAGGATATCCTTCACACACACATAAATGCCCCAAAACAAAAAAAACAAAACGAGACAAGCTAAACAGTGAGATGTGACATCTGTCTTCAAAGCGACCTCGGAGAACACCACTACCAATAATCCATACGAGCCTGGCCCATTTCTTCATACATTACCTTAGATTGCTCTCGTCCATACAAAGTATATAATCAAAGGTCTGGAAATCATCTTTAGTAACCTAGAATTGAAAAAGATGTGCTTTAGCCTACTGTTTGATTGAATTGTAAGGGGGGTGGGAGGGTGGAGGACACGTGTGTGGTATTGTTTTGTTTTAAATATTGGAGCTCTGATTTATTAAGAGACACAAGTGGAAAGAACAAAACTTTGTAACTTCAACTTTTACAATAAGTTAAGGCATTTTAGATATACTCTGCCATGATTATTTATCCATTTATGGAGTTTTCCATAAAAAATACCCTAAGTTAGCTATTTTACTAATAATTTTTTCTTTTAAGCATCTCACGGATGAACTCAGAATATCATTACAAGTGACTTTTCTAATGCTTTCCAGTAACTAAAACAAAAGAAGGTTTACAGACACGGAAAACATGCACTAAAAACATATAAAAATTACTTCGTTGACAGAAAAATCTCATAGGTAATCTGGAACTAGCTGCAATGCTTCCGATTTAGAAATTTGTCACTACACAAAAAAAAGATACCAAGTGAAATTCAAAGCTGAAATAATGATGGCGTGAGTTACTAACTCCTAAAAAGAGAAACACATTTATAGTATTTTAGGCCACATACGTTCAAAAGTTGATGATATAAATAAAATCTGGTATCTATTTACATCTTCCTACCATCATACCATCTGTTCTTTTTTATTTTTTCCTGTAGCTTACTGACTCCTAAGCATGAATATTAACTAAATTCAGATATCAGAGTTCCAAGACAGGTAGACACACACTGTAAATAAGCCACTAATTTTATCTGCATTGGAATAAGGATACCTGCAGATTTTTACCAATATTATTATATTTTGTTTATATTTCACCCTTAGCTTAAGGGCAAGATACTCCCAGACCATGCCTACAATGCACAGTGTAACACAGCTGAACCAGGTGAATGAGGCTGAATACATCGAATAAAATCCAGAATGAGTTCACATTAAGACCGCATTTCACGCACAGACTGACACAGAATCATAGAATAGTTTGAAATGGAAGAGACCTTAAAGATCATCCAGTTCCACCCCTGCCATGGGCAGGGACACCTCCCACTGGATCAGGCTGCCCAAGGCTCCATCCAACCTGGCCTTGAACACCTCCAGGGATGGGACAGTCACAGCTTCCCTGGGAAACTTGTTCCAGTGCTTCACCACGCTCATTGTGAAGAAATTCTTCCTAATGTCTAGTTTAAATCCGCCCCTCTCCAGTTTATCCCCACTGCCCCTCATCCTATCATCACAAGCCTTTGTGAACAGTCCCTCTCCAGCTTTCTTGTAGCCCCTTCAGGTGCTACAAGGTCATATAAGGTCACTGTAAGGTCTCTTTGGAGCCTTCTCTTCTCCAGGCTGAACAACCCCAACTCTCTCAGCCTGCCCTTGAATGGAAAGTGCTCCAGCCCTCAAATCATCTTTGTAGCTTCCTCTAGACCCGTTCCAACACATCCATCTCTTTCTTATGCTGAGGATTGCAGAACTGGACACACGACTCCAGGTGGAGTCCCGCAGGAGAGGAACAGAGGGGCAGAATCCCCTCCCTCGCTCTGTAGGTCACACTGCTTTTGATACATGCAGGACACGATTGGCCTTCTGGGCTGCAAGCTCACATTGCTGGTTTATGTCAAGCTTCTCAAAGTACATGTAGTATCATAACCAAGAAAATATGAAAGGTTTATTTAGTACAATATACTTTGATAGGAATGGTTGGACTAGAAGATCCGATGGGTCCCCTCCAACCTGGCTGTTCTATGATTCTATGATACAAGTTTTCCCGGTAGGCATCTCTGGGAAGGATGGAATAGGAAAGTAAGTAAGCAAGCGAACAGACAAAATGTAAAACATATTACTCTGTAAGTCAGAGTTTTGATTTATAAAATTATTCACCAAAGTTTTAGATGACAAAAAAACAATTTATTTTTTATAAAAAAACCCCAGCAAATGGATACTGATTAAGTGCCTGTAACAAGAAGTAAGAAAACTGTCACCAGATGAAAGCCATAATGAAACATTCGACACAGAGAGAACTGAAGGAGCGAGGTAGGGGGGCATGTGAAAAGAAGGGTTAATGAAGAAAACTAACGCAGACTTGTTTATTTGCACTGTAAAAATATTTGCTGTGTTCCTGCAGTGCCTTTGACCTAAGAAAATATTTTTGCAGTGGAAATAGCTCTGTTTTCCTGGCAACTCCAAGCGGTACCTCTACAAGCTGCTTCTACGCAGTTGAACACAGGCCACGAGGAAAATATGTGGGCAGAGATGTCTTTATAGCCCAGACATATGTAAGAATAAAATAAACACCAGTGAAAATGAAAAACACACCTGCCACACTTCCCACACTCTCTGTATGCTTGACAACTTGACAGCTACTACCACAAGAACCAGCACTAACAGTCGCAAACGCAGCCCTAAAGCCCAGATAACTCGTTTATAGATTATAAAAGAACTTTGAGATCATTGAGTCCAGCCGTACCTGTTCACTCCTACACCAGATCCCTGAGCACTTCGTATACCCAATTTTTAAATCCCTGCAGGGATGGGGACTCAACTCAGCCTCTGCCAGTGCCTGAGAACCTTTTCTGTGAAGAAATGTTTCCTGATGTCCAATCTGAACCTCTTTTGGTGCAACTTGAGGTCGTTCCCTCTCATCAAAAAATCACAGAATCACCAGGTTGGAAGAGACCCGGTGGATCAGCGAGTCCAACCATTCCTATCAAACACTAAACCGTGTCCTTCAGCACCTCAACCACCTGCACCTTAAACACCTCCAGGGAAGTCAACCCCCTCCCGGGGCAGTCTGTGCCAGTGCCCAATGACCCTTTCAGTAAAGAATTTTTTCTTTATGTCGAGTCTGAACGTCCCCTGGCAGAGCGTGAGGCCATTCCCTCTTGTCCTGTCCCCTGGCACTTAGGAGAAGAGACCAACATCCACGATCACTGTCTACAACCTCCTTTCAGGCAGTTATAGACAGCAATAACGTCTCCCCTCAGTCTCTAGGCTAAACAACCCCAGTTCCCTCAGCTACTTCTCATAACCCTTGTTCTCCGGCCCCTTCACCAGCTCTGTTGCTCTTCTCTGGACACGTTCCAACATCTCAATGTCTTTCTTGTAGTGAGGGGCCCAAAACTGAACACAGTTGGTTTGTGCTCTTAAGCCCCACAGTAACACCACATACAAAAAGTTTAACTGAGCCAACTCCAGTGAGCTGAAGACATTCCTCAAGATCATGAAGGTTGATTCACCTTCCCTGGAGGTGTTTAAGGCACGGGTGGACGAGGTGCTGAGGGACATGGTTTAGTGTTTGATAGGAATGGTTGGACTCGATGATCCAGTGGGTCTCTTCCGACCTGGGTGTTCTATGATTCTATGAAAATGAGTATTTTGGGGGAAGAAATTGAGGACATAAAAACGAAGTGCGCATTTGAGAAAAGTAGAGCACAGCTCAAGTAGTCAACCTTGAAGAGAACTACGCAGACAACAGCGTCTTTACATTAAATAAAATCATTATTAAAAACTGTCAATGGAGAAACACATCATCACTCCAATTTATTTGTTTAACACTGTTTACAAAGGGAAATCTTTTCTCTGTCTAAAACCCAAAGAGAGGCAGTAGTCCTCTAATTTATCCAGTTGTGAAACAGTGTTTAATACAGCCTTCTCCTAATCTCAATTTCATATTTAAGGCAAATGTATGCTATGAGTCATACAAAAATCAATTTTGGCCTCAGCATGAATAAAAGTGAAGCTGTTTAATACCTCTCTGGTTTGTGCACAAAGAGCTTAGAGAATTTCAATGCGGGAATAAACATAGAGCAATCTATGATCAACTAAAATGTTAACAAAGCCTTTCTTTTATATATATATTTTTTTTAGATAAAGATATGTATATACACACGTTTACTTTTACACTTTTCACTTAGAAGTCACTTAAATAATCACTGTATACGATGGCAGGATGTAATGAATTTAACATTGACTCTTACATAAATAATTTCTGCAGCATTTATGAATTAGGAAACAAGATACAAACCATGATTATCATAATTATGCACAAAACTAAACGCAAGTAAGCCCCTTTCACTGGGTGGCGAACAGTTTTGCACAGGACCACAGAGGATAACTGCATGAGGTAATCACTTTATGACAGTATTTCAGAGGCAAGGGAAGATAAATCCCTCCTCTATCTTTCTGCAGCTTCTGTATTAAATCTTTCTTAATCTATTCTGAAACGAGTCACACACAAAATCCTATCCTCGAGTCTGTCTTTAACAGTGAAACAAATGCACTTCCACTTGTGTTAAGACAACCACTCTGAAAAGTTCTGTTCTACACTGCTGAGTCCCTCTCTTTCCCTCTCATAGTATGGAACCATGAGACCAAGAAGGCCACAGTTTGGAGAATCAGCAGTGACCATCAAGCATGGACAGAAATATTTGAGTCACACAGTTAAAAATCAGTGCAAAATGAACAGTTACCGGTAGTTCAGGGATTTGAAAACTGTCTTTAGAAAAAAATTTCATCCTGTCTTTCATGTTATTGTCTTGTTCTTGTTAATATTCTCTCCCTGTACGTGCAACGTTTGGCATTTCTGCTTTAAAAATCTCCTCATTTGCCAGGATGTATAAGCAAGTGTCTTCATCAAAGTGGTTTCACTCCTTCTCTGCCAAAGAAGGATAAACGGATTTGTTTCAAGTCAGAGGATCAACTGCTTTTGAATGCTTTTCTTCAGTTTAACTGCTCACAAACTACTCTAGTAGTACCTAAAGCCAGTTCTCGCGTTTCTGGGGCTTTATCTTTTCAGAATACAAACATATCGTAGCACTGTGACTGAAACACTGACTGATTCCTTTCAATACTATATAACTTGTATAATGAAAATAATGCTGTTTGTAAGCACTGATAAATAGTAAATCTAGACCTTGTAAAAAGAAAAGAAATCACAACGGAACTTTTCTCTTATTTATTCTAAGAGTAAATCACTAAAAATCTGTAACGATGTTGTACTCAATCCTGTTTGTCTTACTATACATGGAGATCAGCATCAGGAGAGGTCAGCAAAGGGCAACTCCTATTGAGGGAATTTATTTTAAAGTTAAAGAACTAAACACGTAGTCTTTGAAAGTGAAGAAAGTAAATATGACCTCAGTAGGACCTAGTAAAACTGTAAAGTCAACAGAAATGGAAGATGATAAAGCGACTACTTGATCTTTTTGTCAGTAAAAGAGCTAGTGGCATAAACTCAAGCTAAGTAAAGGTCAAACCCTAAAGGAATATCTTATATCCAGAAAACAGTTAACTGAAGTGAATGATGTGCATTTATTTGAATGCCTGAATGATTTAAATAGACGCAGACACATTTAGACCATAGAACCACAGAATTGTTTGGCTGGAAAAGATCTTTGAGATCACTGAGTCCAACAGTACCTGTCTACTACTAAACCACATCCCCGAGCACTCCAACTACTCATCTCTTAAACATCCCCAGGGATGGGGACTCAACCACCTCTTTGGGCAGCCTCTACCGAAGTCTGAGAACTCTTCTGGTGAAGAAATTGTTCCCGATGTCCAATCTGATCGCCCCAGAACAATTTGAGGCCATTTCCTCTTGTCCTGAAGCCAACTCCCACCTCAGTACAACCTCTTTTCAGGCAGTTGTAGGGAGCAAAAAGATCTCCCCTCAGCCTCCTTTTCTCAAGGCCAAACAAACCCATTTCCCAGTTGCTAAGACTTGTTCTCCAGCCCCTTCACCAGCTCTGTTGCCCTTCTCTGGATGTGCTCCCGCACCTCAATGGTCCTTCTTGTAGTGAGGGGCCTAAATCTTATTTCCAATGTCTCCGGAAAGCAGTATGGAAATACCTGTTCTTCTGTTAATGAAAACCAAGATGAGCTTTGGCAAAACTCAGGGGACATCACTATGTGTCAAACCTGTCTTTGACTTAAGAATGCTTCAAAAGTTACCACCAACCATCCGAATGATCTTGGTTTTGAGTGCCTGTGTTCTAATTTAGCAGCCTAAATTCTTTCAAAAGATTTTCACAAAGGAACAGAAGCTTTTGGTGACGAGCGAACAGATATTCTACTTCTCTTTGGACTCGCTAAAAAAAAATACAATTCCTTGCAAAAAAAGAAGCACAATAAATTACTAGAATAAACCATTATCTTTTAAAAAGCCCTAACTACTAAATAGCTGAAGGCAGGATTTTTTTATACAAAGCAGAAACTATTCCAATGCTTCCTAGTAGGCTTCCAATCAAGCCTGTCATTAAAAAACTCACTAATTGCCCCTCAGCACAAGAAGGATGTGGAGGCTCTGGAGCGAGTCCAGTGAAGAGCAACAAAGCTGGTGAAGGGGCTGGAGAACAGGCCTTATGAGCAACGGCTGAGAGAGCTGGGGGTGTTTAGCCTGGAGAAAAGAAGGCTGAGGGGAGACCTCATTGCTCTCTACAACTACCTGAAAGGAGGTTGTGGAGAGGAGGGTGTTGGCCACTTCTCCCAAATGACAGGGGACAGGACAAGAGGGAATGGCCTCAAACTCCACCAGGGGAAGTTCAGGCTGGACATTAGGAAAAAGTTTTTCACAGATAGGGTCACTGGGCACTGGCACAGGCTACCCAGGTAGGTAGTTGATTCCCCTTCCCTGGAGGTTTTTAAGGCACAGGTGGATGAGGTCCTGAGGGACATGGTTTAGTGCTTGATAGGAATGGTTGGACTCGATGATCTGGTGGGTCGTTTCCAACCTGGTTGTTCTATGATTTTAAGAGTTAGGCCATTTTGGAGCCCTCTGAAAAACTGCACACAGTATTTATTACTTGACGCTTAACCATGCATTGGTCAAATGACTTCTGTGACTGTAATGGTTAGGGCTAAACAAAGCATGGGTATTAACAAGGAAGAAAAGAATACTCTCTTCTACCTGCCGTGCTCTATGTGCTGTCTCAATGCCATGATTTCTTAGACAGCTTAAAGCCCTTGGATCTGGGGAGCGCCCCACGTTCCAGCCTGAAACAGCAGCGCTGTCTGTCATCCACTGTAAGAACAAAACAGATACACACAGAGATTTAAAGGAATAGGAAGCACAGTACCTGCCTGGCAATATGATTCATGGTAACGCCATGTTTCTTCATGCAATTCTGTCCTCGATAGTCAGGAGGGCTTCCTATTTCATAGGTAGATGTCGCTGCACTGTCTATCCTCCACTACAGAAAAACAAATTTACATTTTTATGTTTCCTAACTGGCTACGAGACAGTTATTTCTTAGGCAGGAAGGAACAGCTTACCTTATTTTCAAGTTTTTCATCAGTCACAAGTTTTCTAAAAACAGCTTCGGCTATTGGAGAGCGACAAATGTTTCCTGTGGAAACAGGAGATGAGAGTGAAATTTCTGACGATTAAAACCAAGAACCAATAATTGTGTGGATTTGTCAGCACAGATAAGATTAAAGATTTTTATTTCCTTGAGCAGAATGCAGATTGCTTGTGTTATTACAACCCAAGAGATTCTGCAATAGTAGAAACCCAGAACCATGCACCTGGGTTAAGGCATCCTCCCCATAGCCATATAGGGTGGGGGATGACGGCATTCAGGGTGGCCCTGATGAGAAGAATCTGGGAATACCAGTGGGTGAAAATCATAGAATGGTTTCATAGAATCATAGAACAACCAGGTCGGAAAAGACCCACCGGATCATCGAGTCCAACCTTTCCTATCAAACACTAAACCATGTCCCTCAGCACCTCGTCCACCCGTCCCTTAAACACCTCCAGGGAAGGTGAATCAACCACCCCCCTGGGCAGCCTCTGCCAGTGCCCAATGACCCTTTTTGTGAATTTTTTTTTCCTAATGTCCAGCCTAAATCTTCCCTGGTGGAGCTTGAGGTCATTCCCTCTCATCCTGCCAACTCTCTCAGCCGTTCCTCATAAGACCTGTTATCCAGGCCCTTCACCAGCTTTGTTAATCAAACTTCGTTTGAGTGAGAAGGAACCTTTAAAGATCTAGTTCCAACTTCTGTGCCACATGGAGAGACACCTTTCACTAGGTGAAGTTGTTCAAAGCTTTGAACATCTCCAGGAATGGGTCATCCACAGCTTCCCTTGGCAACCTGGGTCAGTGCCTCACTACCCCAACAGTAAAAAATTTCTTCCTAATATCTAAAAGATAACTTTTTCCTAATGTCTAGCTGAAATGTCCCCTGGCCAAGCTTGAGGCCATTCCTTCTTGTTCTGTCCCCTATTACTTGGGAGAAGAGCCCAGTTCCCTCCTCTCCACAACCTCCACTCAGGTAGTTGTAGACAGCAATGAGGTCTCCCCTCAGCCTCCTCCAGGATAAACACCCCCAGCTCTCTCAGCTGCTCCTCAGAAGGCCTGTTCTCTAGCCCCTTCACCAGCTTTGTCGCTCTTCTCTGGATTCACTCCAGAACCTCAACATCCTTCTAGTGGTGAGGGGCCCACAACTGAACACAGGATTCGAGGTGCGGTTATATTCTTTCTAAATTGAGGTGCGGTTATATTCTTTCTAAATCTCTAACAGAAAAAAAAAAATAAATGCCATGAGCAAAGCTAATTTTCTGGCACATCAGGCATTTAGCTTTGTTTTCATGCCTCTAATTTTAAACGAGGTATCACGGTAGACACTTCACTGCTAAAGAGAAAGAAGCTGTTATGACCTAGGTTGTTAATAACTTGCTGTCAATCACACCAACAATAAAAAAATGGAACTACTGAATTAATACAAACTTGCTGTCAAAGTTTTAGAGGACATGAGATGACTTAAATGGGTAAAAGGAACTGACTAATCACCAAGAAACTGATCTCACTGGAATACTAAGTGAATTCTGATGGCAGTAGATCTTCTTCCAGAAGAAAGCCTACCATTTCCATGGTTTGAATTGTTTTTTACCTCGCAAAGAAATTAAGTCAGTCTTGAAGGGAAAACAAAGCAGGGGAAAGTGGGTTTTGTTTATGAAGTGACTGCAAAACCAGATTAATACTTAGTAATTATAAAAATGTTGAAGAATATGGTGACAAATTTGAAACTAAATCTCACTTCTTTGATGGAGTTAAGCTTTAAACAAAGAGAAGACGGTAACATACAGCATAAGACGGAAAAGAACCTTTACAATCAATGAGCCCAACTCTTTGATATCGCAGGCTCACTCGGCATCATTTCTCTTACCAACACATCAAGTGCTCTTTTAAAAAGCATCATTTATTTTAGCAAGCTATCCCAGAAACTAATCTCCTGTGGTAGCCAGAAACCTTAAATTCCCATTTAATATTTATTCCTGGAGGTCTGTGCTCATCTGATCTTGCTTAACATCACTCTTCACAGCTTAAAACCCTTTCTTTCCTTCACCAGACACAGAATCCTTGTCAAGCATGGCTGTGCTAAACTAAACAAACCAAGCTCTCAGTCTCCTCGTGGAATTACCTGACCCTTACCTAATCGCTCCAGTTAAGCCAACTCTGCACTCGTTCTAATTTGAATTTATTTTTCTTGAATACTGACAAATAAAAAACACAGACTAAAACACAGGAAAAAATTTCCGCTATTTGTTTTATAAAAGAAAAAAAAAAAAAGAGTCCAATATATTTACTTAGTTCTTTTAAAAATAACCTAAGAGAGCTTCTACAATCACATCTGACTCCTTCACGGGTATCAAATTAGTGATCATAATCCCCTACTTCTAATTTGTCCATTCCTTCTCCTTCTCTGTTGCTTCAAACAAGTGACCTTTAAGTCTTCTTTCTCAAATACTACAACTGTTTCCACTACATCAGCTGCTGAGGCCACCCACTTCTTCCTGTACCATAGTTTTCCTTTGTATGAATGATCCCACACTACTGTGCACGAACAGTAAGTTTTACTATTACACTCCAAATGTCAGCAATACACACTGATTAATACTATTGGTCCAACTAATTCAGTAACTGGAGCCCAGAAGTTCAAAATGACACTTTTGAAAGAAATCATAGAATCATAGAATAACCAGGTTGGAAGAGACCCATCACATCATAGAGTCCAACCATTCCCACCAATCTCTAAACCATGTCCCTCAGCACCTCGTCCACCCGCACCTTAAACACCTCCAGGGAAGGTGAATCAACCACCTCCCTGGGCAGCCTGTGCCAGTGCCCAATGACCCTTTCTGTGAAAAATCTTTTCCTAATGTCCAGTCTGAACCTCTCCTGGTGGAGCCTGAGGCCATTCCCTCTCGTCCTGTCACTTGGGAGAAGAGCCCAGCTCCCTCCTCTCCACAGCCTCCTTTCAGGTAGTTGTAGAGAGCAATGGGGTCTCCCCTCAGCCTCCTCTTCTCCTGGCTAAACACCTCCAGCTCTCTCAGTCGTTCCTCATAAGGCCTGCTCCTCATAAGGCCATGATCACTGACTGATTAAATATACTAACCAGCAAGAACCAGCAACTGTGCTTATATTCTTTGTGGAATGAACACATAACCTAGTTTGTGACTAAGAATTAATGTCTCCTGCGATGGTACAGTCCAGATGTTACCGGAGGTATTAATGCTATCACGGAACTGCAACAACCACTTAAATCTATTCTTGGAAACCAGGGACAGACTCTTAGAACTGCCTTAACTAAAGCTCTTTTCTCCACATACCCTGCAATATTACTTACATCCCAACAAACTCTGTTTTCCCATGCAACTCCTTGCAACCGTTATTGTTCATGCTGAGGGACATGGTTTAGTGTTTGATAGGAATGGTTGGACTCAGTGCTCTAGTGGGTCTCTTCCAACCTGGTTGTTCTATGATTCTATCTCGTCATCAATGTAAAGCCTTATCTCACCTCACTGATCTATGTACAATTATTTTCCAGTCACCATCTCTTTCCCACTATAATTTCTATCGATTTCTTATCCAATTTTATACCTCACATCTGTCTTTCCAGGCTTAGCTGAGGCTCCTCACAGATGCACAGTATTTCTCAAGTTATGGATTGACAGCCATAACTGGGGAATGAAGGGGAAAATCTTCCAGATATTCGCAGGGAGATCACCTTCCTTGGACTTGAACTACATTTTCCTTCAATGTTATCTACACCTTATCTTTCCCACCTATCCACTCCTGGTGTTCTTTCCTCCTTTGTTGTGTTTCTGACCGACTGATCATGCTCCCTTTAAGCAGCAGATAGCAGGATTAAAGTTGGCTACATTGCCATCTTCTCCCTTCACTTTTAAAATTTCAGGCTCTTTAAGTTGCAGTGACATTTTCAATGACAGAAAAACAGTATTCAAGGCACCCAGACAGAGCCTGCCCACTGAAGTAAGCCCCTCAAACATCTCCAAATATGATGATTCAAGGATAATAGACTTAAATTTCAATCACGGAATGAGTACTGGAGCCATTTGTTGATCACTCTCTAAGCTGTGCTTTCTTTCCCATTTTCTAGGAATAGACTCCACTGATCGTTATCTAAGTCACTGCTTAATTTTTTAAGCTCTTACTCCAGCACTGCATTAATCTTTGACTCACTCCCATACAGAAATGCTTCCACTTGAATCCATCTCATGCTCAGGTGCACAGCTCATCTCTAGGTACTGCGGATATAATAATCTATTCTCTCAATCACTCTTATATCTTCACTGTTCCTTACTCAGCTTTCGAACTCTTCCAGCCCTTCCCCAAATGCTAACAGATGCTTTACTCTTCTTCTGTTTTTCTGTTTGTAACAAAAAAATTTCTACTACCTTTCAACCTCTCCCATTTAAAAAACTGGTTTTAACTCCACTTAGCTTTCCATGCATGGTCAGTTTATTTGAGCAACCATAATCCTGCTTCCCAGGACCATTTGCATCACCCACCGTTTTATAAGAGAGTGTTTAAAACTTACTACTTGTTTTATTCTGTTCTATACTCAAATTCTTGTCCGAACTTTATCATGATTCCTGATTCTTTCCAGTTAAGTCTATCTTGTCACAGTCAGCATTCAATTAGCTTTGTAAAGAACCATTCAAGGCTATGATTTTAGTCCAGATTCCCTGGTCTTTCCATTCACAGTCAATTTAATTGCATACTTATACTCTTTATCTGAAACATCTAAGTATATAGGTACCTAAATGACATTATCTAACTTCCATACATGCCCCCACTGCCAAAGCACAGTGGGATTTCTCTCTGAAGTTGAATATTAGCATAAGTGTGTGTGTGTGTGTGTGTTTATTTCTAAGCAGAACTCAATTTTGGCACCAGATGTCAAGGTTTAGTCAGTGTAATCAATGCCAATAGCTTGCCAGGATTTATGGTTGTCAAAGCACCAGCTAATTAGCTGAATGGTCACACTTTAAAAATCTTTCTCTGTAGCAAGATTACTTATACTGAGTTACCGACTACTGGAGCATCATGCTTTTCTCAGCAGTCTAAAGGTATAAAAGTTTTCAAGACATAAGCATCTACTCACAACAATCAGACTCTTGTCATTTTTTTAGGCTTATATGTTATTTCCCAATTCTACGACTGCTTTTTACAAGCCTGCTTTCAACTCTCTAGTAGACTGAAACATAGATTAAAGAAGGCATTTTATTCCTACAGCTGTCATACCAACGCTGCACAGAAGAAAGGTATTTTCCTTACATTTATCTAAAATTCTCCTCTTCATCCAAAAAACGGCATTACTTCTTTTTGCCAGCTTGCTGAGAGCCCTCATTATAGCAGCTGCTTTCCATGTTTCATCCAACCAGTTGCTTTCCCATCCCTCAGCTATAAATGGCATTTTGTCCCAGCAAACCTTACATTTGGCTACATTTAAACGCATAAAATGGACTGTGACAACCGAACTAGGAAACGCAAATCTGTCTGTAATCATAACCTGCTTTCCTCATACCAAATAAATCTTATAAGATTAAAATCTTATAAGTGATTTTATGCAGTCTCTGACAGCAATATTCATACTCAGTGGTTCACAACCATCATCTGAAGACACAGCCAAAACCACTTTGCTTACTGTTCACCTGCATTACAACTGTTGCTCTGCACATGGAGGAGATCGGTGAGGGGTCCAAGATGCCCATGCAGCTCATTATGTTATAGTGGACAAGTCATCAGAAAGAAACAGGCTGACTTATGTAACACAGCATCATATTAAGCTCATTTCTGGAGCTCGACCATTAATTAGATGAGCTATCTAAGTGTAAAAAGAGTAAACCGTATTTTAGTTCCCCTTCAGCTTTAAGTATTTCTTTGCCTTAAATGAAAAAAAGATTTTTTTTCCCAGTGCCTTTTCATATACTGTAATTACTCAAGTTGCTGGGTGCTTCAGTTCTTTCTCAGCGATGGGAAACGCTTATCATTAACGTCGTTACCCACATTAACTAGATTGTATTTTGTTGTGTAATGAATATCTGCTTGTTTCGTTACCAACAAAGAACACAGTGAACAGATTTTCAGTAATAGGCTGCATTGAAAATAATGTAGAAAGAAAATGCAATTTTTCACAAAGGCTTCTACTTTCAGGGATCAGCTCTCACCGAACGGGGCAAACTTCTGAGTTAATATGTTTCATTCACCAGCACAGAATATTACAGATGAATGCGGTTCTAGAAATCTGTCTACCCTTTTGAGCAATAACCACAGGTATTATTTCTAATAAAATTCAGGAGGCAAAACTCTACTAAGGCACGAGTACCACTCTTCAAGACTAACAAAAAAGGGAGGTTATAGAGAAGAGGGAGCTGGCCTCTTCTCCCAAGTGACAGGGGACAGGACAAGAGGGAATGGCCTCAAGCTCCACCAGGGCAGATTTAGGCTGGACATTAGGGAAAAAAATTTCATAGAAAGGGTTATTGGGCACTGGAACAGACTGAACAGGGAGGTGATTGATTCGCCTTCCCTGGAGGGGTTTAAGGGACGGGTGGACAAG
Organism: Coccyzus lansbergi; assembly: GCA_033558105.1. Lineage (NCBI taxonomy): Eukaryota > Metazoa > Chordata > Aves > Cuculiformes > Coccyzidae > Coccyzus > Coccyzus lansbergi. The sequence continues at coordinate 2,110,952 of JAUMJK010000508.1, forward strand.
GTGCTGAGGGACACGGTTTAGTGTTTGAACAGTTGGACTCAATGATCAGGTGGGTCTCTTCCAACCTAGTTGTTCTATGATTCTATTCTATGATGCGATAAAACTTCAAGTCAGAAGAAGAAACAAGTTGCCTTCAAAATTTAAACTGAAAAGAGTATATACTTGACTGGAAAAAGAATGCTTGTCATGTCAATTAGATCTTATGTCACATACCACCTATTTTGAGAGCAATTTTTTCATAACTGTGTAGCACACACAGAATTTAAAAGGCATCTATAACATCCATTTAAAAAAATCCATTCTATTGACATCAGTCCTGATTTGTTCACACTTTCCTCAAGTTTAATGCTAGTAATTCTACATAAATCCTAAATTATTACACTGTTTTCAACAAGCAACAGTTCCCAAGAGACTCAACTGGATTAGGAACTTGTAATCCTGCAAATCACCACTTATACACCCTTAGATACACATGAATTCTTTAATGAAGATTAATACTGCCTTTAGAACTTAGTGTTTGGAACGAAGGATACAAATGTTCCCCAGGGCTCAGTACTGGATCCAGCCCTGTTCAATGTCTTCATCAATGACCTGGATGAAGGCATTGAGTGCTCCTGAGGTGCTGAGGAACAGGGTGAATAAGGTGCTGAGGGGCATGGTTTAGTGTTTGATAGGAATGGTTGGACTCGATGATCCGATGGGTCTCTTCCAACCTGGTGATTCTATGATTCTATATTAATTACAAAAATGTTTGACTGACAGTGTCATTGATTTCCACTAATCACAGAATCACAGAATCACAGAACAACCAGGTTGGAAGGGACCCATCGGATCTTCTAGTCCAACCATTCCTATCTAACACTAAACCATGTCCCTCAATACCTCATCCACCCGTGCCTTAAACACCTCCAGGGAAGGGGAATCAACCACATCCCTGGGCAGCCCATTCCAATGCCCAATGACCCTCTGTATGAAAAACTTCGTCCTAATCTCCAGCCTAATTCTCCCCTGGTGGAGCTTGAGGCCATTCCCTCTTGTCCTGTCCCCTGTCACTTGGCAGAAGAGCACAGCTCCCTCCTCTACACAACCTCCTTTCAGGTAGTTGTAGAGAGTGATGAGGTCTCCTCTCAGCCTCCTCTTCTCTAGGCTAAACAACCCCAGCTCTCTCAGATGCTCCTCATAGGTTCTGTTCTCCAGCCCCTTCACCAGCCTCGTCGCCCTTCTCTGTACTCTCTCCAGAGCCTCAACATCCTTCTTGTGGTGAGGGGCCCAGAACTGGACACAGTATTCAAGGAGCGGCCTCACCAATGTAGCAACTGATAATCCCTTCGTAAAGAAGGTCGATTTTACTCTAAGGCAAACTTCAGAACGTATTTCACAAAATTAAACTCTTGTTTTGTGATTCAATTAAGCTACAATTCTCCTATTACAACAGAAAAGCAGATAAGGGGAAAAAAACGTATTAACCAATGGTTTTGCAACACAAGTGGCAAAATGCCAAGGATTTACAGGGATCAACTCTCACTATGTCAGTAAGATTACAAGGGTTAGGAAGCAGATAATGTTAAACGCCCTCCTAGAAGAGAACAAAGAGCCATCTAGATCGTTGTACCTAAAAATGAGCAGAAACAGATGTTCAGAGAAAGCAGGTATGTAATGGGGCACGACCTTGTAATCCAAGCAGTCAGGTTAGCAATTTGTTGATTGTGACGATGAGGAAGATCATCTTGTTTATCACTAATCAATTGTCTTAAGCTTCAGGAAAGACCCAAACCTCTTCTGTTCTCATTTATACTTCTGGTTTCCATGACTTTTCATGACATGAGATTCACAAATTAAAGCCACAGAATAAATGAAAAACAGAAAAGAAGCTTCCTAGTTCTTCATTTAGGAAGCCCTACAAGAGTCTTACTCTTTTCAATTCTTTATGTGATGGTCATCGTTTTATAGATCAAAACCACCTCCACCAAGTTCTTTTTCTTATCACAAAACTATAGAATGGTTTGGGTTGGAAGAGACTATAAAAGTCATCCAGTTCATCCAGTGAGCAGGGACATCTTCAACCAGATCAGGTAGGTGAGCCCCATCCAGCCTGACATCAAATGTTTCCAAGGGATGGGGTATCTCCCACCTCTCTGGGTAACCTGTGCCAGAGTTTCACCACACTCCACTTAAAAAAATTCCTCCTAATATCTAGTCTAAGCCTGCCCTCTTTTAGTTCAAACCCATTACCCTATTGCTACAGGACCTACTAAAAAGGTGTTCTCCATCTTCCTTCTAACTCCCCTTCAAGTACTGAAAGGCTGCAAAAGATCTCCTTGAAATCTTGTCCACCTGAACAAGCCCAACTCTTTCAGCCTCTCTCCACAGAGGAGGTGTTGCAGGTCTCTAATCATTTTTCTGGCCCTCCTCTAAGCCCTAATGTGCTTTCCCTCTTCTTCAGCAATGCTTGTTAGGTCCAGTCCTTCCCATCACCATTGTCTCTTCCTCCAAGATGCCAGGTGGCCAGGGCAGGGCAGCAGAACCCTCCTGTGGGTTCTCCTCCCTCCTCTCTGTCCCAGCAGCTCAGCACCCTTTCAGATTGCTATTCCCAGACACCATCCAGGGCTACTCCCAGCAGAAGGGATTCGATGGTTGCACTCGATGATCCGATGGATCTCTTCCAACCTGGTTGATTCTATGACTCTATGATTCACTCAGAGCTCACAGTTTTGATGGATTAGATCTGGGGACAGATCAAAACCGGATTGAACAAGTTACTACCTCCTGACTACTCCATCCTACCACAGAGACAAAAGGGAAGGAGATGGATGCTTCTTTCTGCCCCTTGATACTGAAACTACCAGCAAGTAAACTCTCTAAGGCTTGCTTGGGAACCTGAAAAATCAAACATCCTTTATCAGGTCTCAGTAACACAAGGCAGAGATCTCTATCAATTCTGTGCAGCCAGACAAGTGCTAGGACAGGATATACGACAGGCTGAGAGTTGGGGTCATTCAACCTGGAGAAGAGAAGCTCCAAAGAGACATTACAGTGACCTTATAGCACCTGAAGAGGCTACAAGAAAGCTGGGGAGGGACTGTTCACAAAGGCTTGCGGTAATAGGATGAGGGGCAATGGGGATAAACTGGAGAGGGGAAGATTTAGACTAAACATAAGGAGGAATTTCTTCACAATGAGGGTGCTGAGGCCCTAGCCCAGGGAAGCTGTGGCTGCCCCATCCCTGGAGGTGTTTAAGGCCAGGTTGGATGGAGTTTGGGCAGCCTGATCCAGTGGGATGTCCCTACCTGTGGCAGGGGGTTGGAATTAGATGATCTTTAAGGTCCCTCCCAACCTAAACTATTCCATGATTCTATGATATTTCCCACTTACAGACATGTGCAGACGTTTTCCCTGAAATCTATGCATGTTCTACTACTAAGTTTAATGTTATTACAAGCTTCACGACAGTCCAATCTCTTGCTAAGTTGAAGCTGGCTTCAGCTCTGTCTGACCCTGCATTTGAGACGGGGAAAGACTGCAAACTGAGGCAGTGAGAGAAGACACATCTACTCAGCACAGATCATACCGAACAAAAGACATTCTTATCCCAGATAAGAGGAAGAGTGATACAGTGTCTTGAAAAACAATATTTGAAAAAAAAAAAATGCTATAAACCCTCATGCTCACAGAGGGACAATCTGTCTAACTTTCAAAATATACAGTTACTTGGATGAAAACTTACAGGGTCATTGGGCACTGGAACAGGCTGTCCAGGGAGGGGGTTGAGTCACCTTCCCTGAAGGTGTTTAAGGCACAGGTGGATGAGGTGCTGAGGGACACGGTTTAATGATTGATGGGAATGGTAGGACTCAATGATCCGATGGGTCTTTTCCAACCTGGTGATTCTATGATTAGCTTGAAGCAAACTGTTCCACTTTTTGTAACAGCGACTGCTTTTTAATCAGTGCCAGCAGGCCCTAGCCAAGATTTTGGCTCCTGGGGAGGTAGGAAGAGACCAGCCCTATATCATAGTTGTGACCATTTCTTGTGGCTGTTTCTTCCTTTATACACATTTAAGAAAAAGATGATGTTTCTCTGCACGGAAGGCATGAAACTGCTCCCAATTTGCAAATTGTAGTGAGTTACACCTAACTGTAAAGGCAGTGAAGGACAACACATAACCCCTTAACCCCTCCAGCCCTTTCATAGAATCATAGAACAACTAGATTGGAAGAGACCCATCGGATAATCGAGTCCACTCCTATCAAACACTAAACCATGTCCCTCAGGACCTCATCTACCCGCGCCTTAAACACCTCCAGGGAGGGGAATCAACCACCTCCCTGGGCAGCCTCTTCCAATGCCCAATGACCTTTTCCATGAAAAACTTACTCCTAATCTCCAGCCTAAATCTCCCCTGGAGGAGCTTGAGGCCAATTCCCTCTCATCCTGTCCCCTGTCACTTGGGAGAAGAGCCCAGATCCCTCCTCTCCACAATCTCCTTTCAGGTAGTTGTAGAGAGTAATGAGGTCTTCTCTCAGCCTCCTCTTCTCTAGGTTAAACAACCACAGCTCTCTCAGATGTTCCTCATAAGACCTGTTCTCCAGCCCCTTCACCAGTTTCGTCGCTCTTCTCTGGACTCGCTCCAGAGTCTCAACATCCTTCTTGTGGTGAGGGGTCCACAACTGAACACAGGATTCAAGGAGCAGCCTCACCAATGGGGAGTCCAGAGGGAGAATCACCTCCCTGGACCTGCTGGTCACACCGTTTCTGATACAAGATGCCATTGGCCTTCTTGGCCACCTGGGCACACTGCTGGCTCATGGTCAGTCGGCTGTCAACCAACCCCCCAGGTCCCTCTCCTCCTGGCAGTTTTCACGCCTCCCCTGACCCTTCCCAAGGGGGCACAGAGAGGTCGTGGCTATGAGGCAGGGGGCGCAGATCAGGAGGAGTGGGCGTGGCCAAGCAGGTAGGGGTGTACAGAATGGGGAAGGCTAAGCAGGGAGGAGTGAGATGAGTGGGCGGGGCCAGATAAGGGCATGGGATGAGTGGGCGGGGCCAAGCCGGGAGTAGGCGTGGCCAAAAGGGATTGCGGTAGTGGGCGGAGCTAATAGGGGCAGCAGAGTGGGCGGAGCCAAAAGAAAGGAGCTGGGGTCAAGCGGGATCGTGGAGCGGGTGCGGTCGCACCCGGCGGCGAAGCCAAGAGCACAGAGGGCGGGGCCAAGCGGGAAAGGGGCGGGGCAGACTGAGCCTGGGGGTCGGTAATGGCGTGGGGGGAGATGCAAGGCTCGTGGGGTCCCTCAGGCTCCCCGCCGGGCCTGAGCCCTGGCCTAGCCGCTCCCCGCCCGAGCAGCGTCAGGGGACAGCCGTGAGGAGGAGGGCACCGCGCTCCCCGCTCGCCCCGCTCACCCAGACACACGAAGAGCACAGACTTCGTCTCCCCCGCCGCCATCTTGGTTGCCGTCGGCGCGACAGGGGCGGAGCGGGAGGGGGCCTTTTCGGTTGTCGCGTTGCCCTGCGCGCCGCGCTTTACGGCACCGGCCGGCTAGAGGCGGCTACGCCGTTTGCCTGATTGGAATGAATTAAATAAAAGGCAGAGCGTGAAGTATCGCGTCCGGTTCTGGAATCCCCAACACAAGGAGGATATGGCACTGCTGGAACGAGTCCCGAGGAGGCTAGAGAGATGGTCACAGAGTCCTAGAAACGCTTGGTTGGGAGAGATCTTTGAATCAATGAGTGTCTGGTCGCTGCTGAATTAGATCCGAGGGCTGGAGCAGCTCTGCTGTGGGTCAGACTGAGAGAGATGGGGCTGTTCATGAAGCCTGGGGGAGAGAAAGCTCTGGGGTGGCCTTAGAGCAGCTTCCAGTACGTGAAAGGGCTCCAGGAAAGCTGGGGAGGGACTGTTTACAAGGCCATGGAGCGATAGGATGAGATGCAATGGATTTAAAGTGGAAGGGGAAGATTAAGATTGGACATTGGGAAGAATTTCTTTGCCATGAGGGTGGTGAGGCCCTGGAACAGGTTGCCCAGGGAAGCTGTGGCTGCCCCATCTCTGGAGGTGCTCAAGTCTGAGGCAAGGCTGGGCTTGGAAATCAGGCAGGCTGGACTCGATGATCCAGTGGGTCTCTTCCAACTTGGTGATTCTATGATTCTGTGATTCTATGGAAAGCCTGTCAACACCTAACTGTCCCCGAGCAGTTCGTTTTCACACATCTAGCAAGAGAGAGGACATAAGCGATGAGTTTTCTACCAGTTGTGAGTATGAGAGGGTGATGTTCATTCCAGAAAGCTTTCAGTCTCCTTGGAATCTCTGACCTTCTTGTTGTGGGCCAAGCGTTCACGTGTAATGAGGCGCTGAGGGACATGGGTTGGTGTTTGGTGGGAACGGTTGGACTCGATGATCCGGTGAGTCTCTTCCAACCTGGTGATTCTATAAGCCTAGGCTGGATGGGGTGTTGAGCAGCCTGATCCAGCGGGAGGTGTCCCTGCCCATGGCAGAGGGTGGAAGTGGATGGGCTTTAAGGTCCCTTCCAACCCAAACCACGGTTCTTCTGATCCCTGGAGGTGTTTCAAGGGCAGCCTGGGTGAGGCTTGGAGGGAGGTGTCGCTGCCCACGGCCGGGGGTTGGATGGTATTGCCGGTCCCTCCAGCCTCACTCGGCTCCCCCCCCCTGCCCCGCCCGCCGCACCTGCGCCAGGTGAGCGCCCAGCCCAGCCCAGGCGAGCTGAGGGCGCTGCGGGCCGGGGCAGCAGTGAGTATCGGCAGCCCTCCCGCCGCCTCCCTCCGCTGGGGAGGGGGGGGGATACAGGGTGGGGGAGGGAAGCCTTCCCCTTCCTCTGCGCCACAAACCGACCATAGGGGTGCAGAGCGCCCCAAGGGTGCTCAGACCCGGGGAGATGGAGGAGGGGGGCACCCATAGGGGTGACGGGGGGGAGCACCCATAGGGGATGCAGGAGGAGGTGGGGGTTGCCCATAGGGGATGCAGGAGGAGGTGGGGGTTACCCATAGGGGATGGAGGAGGAGGTGGGGGTTACCCATAGGGGATGGAGGGGGGAGTGGGGCAGCCATAGGGGATGGAGAGGTTGGGGGACACCCATAGGGGATGGAGGAGGAGGTGGGGGTTACCCATAGGGGATGGAGGGAGAGAGGGGCACCCATAGGGGATGGAGGGGAAAGGGAGGGGGGAGGGGGGAGTGGGGCACCATTAGGGGATGGAGGGGAAAGGGATGGGGGGAGTGGGGCACCCATAGGGGATGGAGGAGGAGGTGGGGGTTACCCATAGGGGATGGAGGGGGAGGTGGGGCAGCCATAGGGGATGGAGGGGGAGGAGGGTACCCATAGGGGATGGGGTGGAGGGGAATTACCCATAGGGGATGGAGGGGGGAAGTGGGGCACCCATAGGGGATGGAGGGGGGAAGTGGGACACCCATAGGGGATGGAGGGGGAGGTGGGGGTTACCCATAGGGGATGGAGGGGAAGGGGAGGGAGGAGAGGGGAACCCATAGGGGATGGAGGAGGTGGGGGTTACCCACAGGGTGGGGGCAGGGGGAGAGGGGCACCCATAGAGGATGGAGGAAGAGGTGGGGGTTACCCAGAGTGGGGGCAGGGGGAGAGGGGCACCCATAGGGGATGGAGGAGGAGGCGGGCACCCATAGGAGATGAAGGGGTTGGGGGACCCTTACAGGGGTATTCACAGGGAAGGGGGGGCATCAATAGGGAAGGGGTCATTCATAGGGGAGGAGGGGTGTTCACTGGGGGGGACACGTGAGCTCCAGTGGTGCCACTCGGAGGGGACAAGAGGGTGGTCTGGTCCAGAGGTTGTGGAGAGGAGGGAGCTGGGCTCTTGTCCCAAGTGACAGGGGACAGGACAAGAGGGAATGGCCTTGAGCTCCACCAGGGGAGGTTTAGGGTGAACATTAGGAAAAAAATTTTCACAGAAAGGGTCATTGGGCACTGGCAGAGGCTGCCCAGGGAGGTGGATGAGTCACCTTCCCTGGAGGGGTTTAAGGAACAGGTGGATGAGGCACTGAGAGACATGGTTTAGTGTTTGAAAGGAATGGTTGGACTCGATGATCTGGTGGGTCTCATCCAACCTGGTTGTTCTATGATTTGTAGGGGAGGGGTCATTCTCAAGGGAAGTGGGGCATTCATGGGGGTGGCATTCATTGGGGAGGGGGAGTGTTCATGGGGGAAAGGTGCATTCATGGTGTGTGTGGGGGGGGTCATTCTTAGGGAGGGGGAGGTCCAGTCAGCACTGGGGGAGGAGGAGGAGGGGGGCTTCCAAGGTGGAGGCCACTCATAGGAGAGGGAGGGACCTTCATAGGGGAAGGGGGTGACAATCAGCCCTTTGTGGGGGTCTGATGGTGTTATTGGGGGGTGGAGCGTGGTGTCAGTCATAGAGGAGGGAATGGTCATTAATAGAGGACGGGGGATCATTCATAGAAGAGAGGGGATTCAGTCAGCTCTTGGTGGTGGGAGGAATGGTTGCGTCATTCTTAGGGCAAGTGGGATCATTCATAGAGGGGGGGAGTATCATTCATGCAGGATGGGGGTTTGGTCAGCCCCAAGCCGAGGTGGGGGTGTCATTCTGGGTGTTCCACTCAGCCCCAGAGGCCACTGGCATTCACAGAATCACAGAACAACCAGGTTGGAAGGGACCCGTCGGATCTTCTAGTCCAACCATTCCTATCTAACACTAAACCAAGTCCCTCAATACCTCATCCACCCGTGTCTTAAACACCTCCAGGGAAGGGGAATCTACCACCTCCCTGGGCAGCCTGTTCCAATGCCCAATGACCCTCTGCGTGAAAAACCTCCTCCTAATCTCCAGCCTAAATCTCCCCTGGCGGAGCTTGAAGCCATTCCCTCTTGTCCTGTCCCCTGTCACTTGGGAGAAGAGGCCAGCTCCCTCCTCTCCACAACCTCCTTTCAGGTACTTGTAGAGAGTAATGAGGTCTCCTCTCAACCTCCTCTTCTCCAGGCTAAACAACCCCAGCTCTCTCAGCCGCTCCTCATAGGGTCTGTTCTCCAGCCCCTTCACCAGCCTCGTTGCTCTTCTCTGGACTTGCTCCAGAGCCTCAACATCCTTCTTGTGGTGAGGGGCCCACAACTGGACACAATATTCAAGGAGCGGCCTCACCAGTGCTGAATACAGAGGGAGAATCACCTCCCTGGACCTGCTGGTCACACCATTTCTGATACAAGCGAAGATGCCATTGGCCTTCTTGGCCCCCTGGGCACACTGCTGGCTCATGTTCAGTCGCCTGTCGACCAACAGCGCCAGGTCCCTCTCCTCCTGGCAGTTTTCCAGCCAGACTTCTCCTAGTCTGTAGCTCTGCATAGGGTTGTTGTGCCCCAAGTGCAGGACCCGGCATTTGGCCGTGTTAAACCTCATGCCGTTGGACATTGCCCAGCGGTCCGGCCTGTCCAGGTCCCCCTGGACACAGGGGAAGTCGCAGTCATAGGGGTAGGGGTTCCAGGCAGCACTAGCAGGGTGGGAATGTGTGTCAGTCTAGGGGGTCTGTTCAGTCAGAGATGGGGGTGTCAGTCTGGGGAGGGGGGTGTCAGTCAGCAGTTGGGTCCCCTGTACCAGTCAGAAGGAAGGGAGTTTCTGATCGACCCTGGGGGAGGGCAATCAGTCTTGGGGTTCCACCTTGTCATGGGAGGAAGGTCAGTCCAGGGCCTCGAGGGGTTTAGTTTAGTGTTTGATAGGAGTGGTTGGACTCGACGATCCGATGGGTCTCTTGCAACCTGGTTGTTCTATGATTCTATGAACTGTAAGGTGGAGGCAGATGGACAGACAGACACAGGGGTTTCAGACCAAATCAGCACTGGGGGTCACAGTCAGTTGGGGAACGGGATCAGTCTGAGGGATCCGGTCAGTCAAGTGCTCCAATCAACCCCAAGCACCCCTATCAGTTGGGGCAATCTGTGGTTTCAATACAGGGTGGAGGATGATGAGATTTAAAGCAGCCTTGCAGAGAAGAACTTGGGCTTGTTCAGTGATGAGAAGCTTGACGTGAGCTGGCAACACGCTCTTGCAGCCCAGAAATTCAACCGTATCCTGGGCTGCATCAAAATGAGCGTGGCCAGCAGGACAAGAGAGGGGATTCCGCCTCTCTACTCCACTCTTGTGGAGTCCCCACCTGGAGTCCTGGCCAGTTCTGGAATCTACAACATAAGAAGGAGATGGAGCTGTTGGAATGGGATGATCAGAGGGCTGAAGCACCTCTGCTATAAGGACAGGGTGAGAGATTTGGTTTTGTTCACCTTGGAGAAGAGAAGGCTCTGAGCAGAAATTTATAGTAGCCTTCCCGTACCTGAAGGGGCTGCAAGAAAGCTCAGGAGGGACTTTTTACAAGGATTTGGAGTGATGGAATGAGGAGGAGTGGCTTCAGATTGGAAGGGGGAAGATTTAGATTGGACATCAGGAGGAAATTCTTCATGATGAAGGCAGTGAGGCGCAGGTTGCCCAGGGAAGTGGTGGCTATCCCCTCACTGGAGGTATTCAAGGCCAGGTTGGATGGTGCTTTCAGCCACCTGGACCAGTGGGAGGTGTCTTTGCTCATGAAAGGGGGTTGGAACTGGATGAGCTTTGAGGTCTCTTCCAACCCAAACCACTCCGTTATTCTATGATCAGTGCTAGGTGGGGCTGCTGCTCAGTTCCAGGGGGGCCTCATGTAATGCTGCCCCTCCAGCCTCTACTGAGCTGTCACCACAAACATGCTCTGTCACCGCGAGCATTTTCCCATCCATTTCCCTCCCTACCCAGTGTTGCAGCGCATGGTGCATCCTACACGTAGGAATTTAAGAAGCATCAACCACAGCTTTGGCCTGACCAGGCTGGCAGTGGCATGGAACACGTTCACTCTTTGCTTTCCAAAAGAGCTTAAGTATTTGAGGGTGTTTTATTTGTATCTGTCTTCTTCTGTTGGGATATCCCAGCTACCTGGCTGGATTTTGTAATGCTGGCCACCAGCCCGCGGTGGCAAGGTGTGGCCGGGACTGCATTCCTCTGCCGCTTTTAAGGCTTGTTTGCCTTGTTACATAAAAATGCAGCGCTCGGGAAGTTAAGTACAAATGCTAGAGTCTAAATTTTGTGCCGAATTTGTGACTTTCAATTGAGAGTTATGACAAGTTAACCATTGTAACCCGAAATGCTTGTATATAATGTATTTTCTGTGGAATGGAACAAATAGTGCATTTCCCTTAATGCAAGTTTATATGCTGGCTTGCACGTCACTTTATTTTTATAAATGCAGTTGCGCAACTGCATATTTTAATGTTTATTTATTTTAATTTGCAGTGAAGTTTGATGGTGACAACAGGAGGCTGAGGCGAGATCTTATTTCTCTCTACAACTACTTGAAGGGAGGTTGCGGAGAGGAGGGAGCTGGGCTCTTCTCCCAAGTGACAGGGGACAGGATGAGAGGGAATGGCCTCAAGCTCCACCAGGGGAGATCTAGGCTGGGCATTAGGAAAAAATTCTTCACAGAAAGGATTATTGGACACTGGAACAGGCTGCCCAGGGAGGTGGTTGACTCACCTTCCCTGGAGGTGTTTAAGGTGCGGGTGGATGAGGTACTGAGGGACATGATTTAGTGATTGGTGGGAATGGCTGGACTCGATGATCCAGTGGATTTCTTCCAACCTGGTGATTCTATGATTCTAATCTGAAACATTCATACCCTGCCCAGTATTCCCCTTCTTTGGTGCTGTAGGTTGAGGAAGTTTGGATTGTTCAGCCTGGAGAAGATAAGGCTCTGGGAAGACCTTAGAGCAGCTTTCCAGTACTGAAAGGAGACATACAGGAAATATGGGGACAGAGGTTTTAGTAAGGCCTGTTGTGATGGGACAAGGAGTAAAGGTTTTAAACTAAGGGGTAACTTTGTTTAAGAAGTACTTTTTTATGAGGGTGGTGAAACACTGGAACAGGTTGCTCAGGGAAGTAGTGGAGACTCCACCCCTAGAAATCATAGAATCATAGAACAACCAGGTTGGAAGAGACCCACCAGATCATCCAGTCCAACCGTCCCTATCAAAAATGTTCAAGGTTTGGTTGGATAGGACTCTAAGTAACCTGATCAAGTTGAAGATGTCTGAAAAAATACTGAAAGAACTTTGCAGTTCGTGAGCTGTTCATGGTGTCCCTGCCTACGGCACAGGGTTTGGAACCAGATGATGTTTACGGTCCCTTCCAACCCAAACCATTGTATGTATGTATGTCCCAGTTCACGGCAGGGGGTTTGGGCTGGATGACCTGTAAAGGTCCCTTCCAACCCAAACCATTCTTTGATTGTGTAAGGTGTCAGAGGCAGAAGCGTCCTGTGGTAGGGCTCAGTTATCAGGTGTGGCCTCACTGAAGGAGAGAAGGGTAAGCTGAGTCAGTTGTGTAACTCTCACATGTAGCTCTGCCCTGTTGTATGAACTCAGCAGCGCAGGGGACTTCTATTCCTACTTTCTATCAAGTGAAGCACCTTGAGGTGTCAGTATTGGAAACAGGTTCACCACCACCTTTCTGTCCATTTGTGGGTTGGGGGAAGAGGCTGCACGTAGAGGTGAGTGCTTTGAATAGGAATTTTTTTTTGATAGGAATGGTTGGACTCGGTTATCCGACGGTCTCTTCCAACCTGGTTGTTTTATGATTCTGTGATTCTATGAAAGACTGTTCTGGAGTTCATATAAACCCCAATATTTGCATGGGTGCATTTTACATGTAGGTAGGTGTCTAACTCTAACTTCAAGACAAAGTATTTGATGTTTCTGTGTCTTGGGAAGGGGAGTGGAGAGGATGGTTGTCTCAAATGTTGTTTTTCATCCCTCAGTAGCAGAGGAGAGTCACGGTCTGTACCTTCTTCAGTTTATGTCAACATCATACCTTTGAAATGAACGGTAAGAGACTTCACTGCTGTTCTTTGTCTTGTGTCATGGCTTCTTACCAGTAAGAATTACTATTCTGATGTGATAAGCTCTCTATCTTAAGAGATTTTTTAAGCATCTGTTACATTATTATAAAAGAGCCTGTAATGCAAGGTTGCTATGAAGAAGAGGCTTTATGACTTAGTAGGAGAGAAATGCTATTGTGAACAAGACAATCCAACAGCTCAGCGAGAACTAGGGCTCTTCAAAACTTTGATTAATAAATGTCAAGCATTCACACTTGTTTTTTTCAAATGTTTATTTCTTCTAGTTTGAGGAAATGTTTTGTGTATGATTATTTGTAGAAATGACTTCGTTGAGGGAATTAGTAACTTCTTAGAGTTGACATGCACATCAGGAGTTGGGACCTGTATGGAATGGGGAAATGAGAGGGTCAGAAAGGTGGTGACAATTTCACTGATTGGAATCTTAAGTATTTTCTGCGGGGAATTGGTGGGGCCCGTATTTTGTTATGGTACCCAAATAGTTTTTCATGTAGGTTGTTGTTGTAGCATATGGGTTATTGCATCGTGCTCGTTTGGGCAGTAGTCTCTCACATTTTTGTTCCCTAGATGCTTCTGTCTCTGATGAGAAAATGAACAAGGTGGGGGTTTAGGATTCTTTTTCTTTCTGAATAGAATAGCTTTGTTTTAGTTAAATCCTTCTTGGTTAATGGACTTGTTTACCTGCCTGGATTGCCTTGAAGTGTATTCTCCACAATTAAAATAGAGTTAGCACATCAAAATTAGGATTTTCCCCTTACCCTCATGTCTATATATCACACATCATGCCAACTCTTATATTAACATGAGGAGAAACAGGCTGAACTGAGTTTCTAGCTCTGACTTAGATTCAGTCGCGCTACTTATCTTGCTGCATGGGCAGCATCCAACCCGTTTGGTACCAACTGTTTACACATCAAACATATTACAATAAGTGTGTATGAAAGGCTTGCTGAAAGTGTTTCAGGTAGACAGTTTCCCAGGGTTTGTTTGGCACGTTTGGATAGGTGTGGTGGCATGTTTTGAGCAAACACCTGCAATTCTCATAGTACAAATTTCTAGAAGAGATCACTTGTTAGTCTCAAAGAACCCTCGGGGTAAATCTGCCTTTGGTGCTTGGTTTGGAGCGTAGAACTATCTCTGTATTCTTGAAAATGCTGTTTTCTGGCCATCGTTGTACAAACTCAGTGATTTCTGCCCCTTCGAGCAACGAAACTGGTGAAGGGACTGGAGAACAGGCCTTATGAGGAACAGCTGAGAGAGCTGGGGGTGTTTAGCCTGGAGAAGAAGAGGCTGAGAGGAGACCTCATTACTCTCTGTAACTACCTGAAAGGAGGTTGTGAAGAAGAGGGAGCTGGGCTCTTCTCCCAAGTGACAGGGGACAGGACAAGAGGGAATGGCCTCAAGCTCCGCCAGTGGAGATTTAGGCTAGAGATTAGGAGGAAGGTTTTCACAGAAAGGGTTATTTGGCACTGGAACAGGCTGCCCAGGGAGGTGGTTGATTCACCTTCCCTGGAGGTGTTTAAGGCACTGGTAGATGAGGTCCTGAGGGACATGGTTTAGTGTTTGATAGGAGTGGTTGGACTCGATGATCCGATGGGTCTCTTCCAACCTGGTTGTTCTATGATTCTATGAATTCAATGATCTCTCTTTAGAATTTTCTTCAAGCTGACTTCAGTACAAAACCAACTGGGAACCCAACGTATCAAATGCTTTTGATTTTGATACAGCATTGCTAACGGATCTGGGGGAGGAGATGGTCCCTCTCTGCTCCGCACTGTAACCCCACCTCAAGTATTGTGTGCAGTTTTGGGTGCCTCAGTATAAAAAAGATCTCAAGCTACTGGAGAGTGTCCAGAGACCACAAAATTGGTGAAGGATTCAGAGGTGAAGTTGTATGAGGAGCTGCTGAAGCCACTAGGTGTGTTCGGCCTGGAGAAGAGGAGACTGAGGGGGGACCTCATAGCAGTTCACTGCTTCTTTACAAGAGGGGGAGGAGGAACAGGCGCCGAGCTCTTCTCTCCGGTGACAAAGGACAGGACTCAAGGAAATGGCAGGAAGATGTGTCAGGTTGGGGTTAGGTTGGATATTAGGAAGAGGTTCTTCCCTCAGAGGGTGGTGGAGCAATGGAAACAGGAAAGCAGTTCTCCAAGGAAAGCAATCACGGCACCAAGCCTGATGATGCTCGAGACTCATCTGGACAATGCCCTCAGACACGTGGTGTGAATGTTGGGATGTCCTGTGCAGGGCCAGGTGTTGGACTCAGTGATCCTTGTGGGTCCCTTCCACCTCTGTGATTCTTTGTGCTATCGGGTTTTTTAAAGTTCTTTGACTTTTCTCAAGTAAATAGCGGGCTGGAGGACTGATATCCCACTATGTTACTGAGTGTTACTCTTTGTGTTTGGATTAGCTAAATCCTTTCCTCTTTGTTGAGACAAGCAGTAAAAAAAAATGCATTCAGTGAGACTGTAGGTGTGGAGGTTTTTGCGTGTTGTAGGGCGTTATTTTTTGGCACTCGTACACGAGGTAATGGTCTCAAGCTCTACCAGGGGAGGTTCAGCCTTGACATCAGGAAAAAAAATTTAACAGAAACGGTCATTGGGCACTGGCAGAGGCTGCCCAGGGACGTGGTTGACTCGCCTTCCCTGGAGGTGTTTAAGGGACGGGTGGACGAGGCACTGGGGGGCATGGTTTAGAGATTGGTGAGAATGGTTGGACTCAATTATCCGGTGGGTCTCCTCCAACCTGGTGATTCTATGATTCTATGACTGGATTTCTCATTGTTGTTGTCTAGCTTCTTAGTTGTCTTGGGGTAATGCAATGCAAGATTCCATACAAGTTTTCAGAAGTACTTATCTTTAAAATAACATTTGTCACAAATTATTGTGAGAGATATGTGTGTGTGTGTATATATATATATGTAATTTTGGAAATGTAAGCTTCATAAATTCAAGAATGATTTTCTTCTTATACCCTTATTCTAATTCAATTAAAAATATTATGAATACCGTAAGTATCTTTATATAGTGATACAAATGTCTGTGAGATGCTCCTCTTAGAGAAATATAATTGTTGGGCCGTTTTCCTTTAAGAGAAGATCATAGAATCATAGAACAACCAGGTTGGAAGAGACCCATTGGATCATCGAGTCCAACCATTCCTATCAAACTCTAAACCATGTCCCTCAGCACCTCATCCACCCGTCCCTTAAACACCTCCAGGGAAGGTGAATCAACCCCCTCCCTGAGCAGCCTGTTCTAGTGCCCAATACCCTTTCTGTGAAGGGTCATAACCTGTTATGTTATCAGGTTATAACCAGTTAGCAATTATCACATACATATATTTAACATGCAAAAATAAGCACTGAGGTCAGTAGCTCAGTAATGCTGGATGCATCAGAAGATGCTGGATTCTTTTGGATGACAGTCCTTTTTCATATTTGAGTTCTGAAAGGCTGAATTTAGCTGTAACTTTAGAATGCTTATGTGTTTTTTCCTGGTCACAGGCTGTTGTCAGCTGCTAACTTTAGCAGGTTATTGCAGGTTGAACAGGAAAACCAGGCTGGTTTTAACATGGGTAGGGTGAGGAGGTTTTAATCTTCAGCTTTATTTTTAAGTAGCATTTCACTTCCTTCCACTGCAATGTTTGGCAAGAAAGATCTGATTGTTCTTATATTTCTCTCTGTCTTAGGTAAATCTTAGAATGCTTCCAAACCCGTGTTTTCTGTGTGCTGAAGGCTGCAGGTTCTGTGGAGCTTTCTTATCTATAGAATCATAGAACAACCAAGTTGGAAGAGACCCATCAGATCATCGAGTCCAACCATTCCTATCAAACACTAAACCATGTCCCTCAGCACCTCATCTACCCATGCCTTAAACACTTCCAGAGAAGGTGAATCAACCACCTCCCTGGGCACCCTCTGCCAGTGCCCAATGACCCTTTCTGTGAAAAATTTTTTCCTTATGTCCAGCCTGAACCTCCCCTGGCGGAGCTTGAGGCCATTCCCTCTTGTCCTGTTCCCTTTCACTTGGGAGAAGAGCCCAGCTCCCTCCTCTCTACAGCCTCCTTTCAGGTAGTTGTAGAGAGCAATGAGGTCTCCTCTCAGCCTCCTCTTCTCCGGGATAAACACCCCCAGCTCTCTCAGCCGCTCCTCATAAGGCCTGTTCTCCAGCCCCTTCACCAGCTTCGTTGCTCTTCTCTGGACTCACTCCAGAGCCTCAACATCCTCCTTGTGGTGAGGGGCCCAGAACAACTGCCAGCACCAGCTTCTTAACACAGTACC
This sequence comes from Coccyzus lansbergi, assembly GCA_033558105.1. Lineage (NCBI taxonomy): Eukaryota > Metazoa > Chordata > Aves > Cuculiformes > Coccyzidae > Coccyzus > Coccyzus lansbergi. The sequence goes on from JAUMJK010000508.1 coordinate 2,128,136, forward strand.
ATCCAGTAAACTTCTTGTTATCCATGGTGCAGAAAAGTGAAAGAGTAGTTTTGACAATTCACAGTACAAAAACCCTTTTGGGGTTGTGAAAGAATACATGAGAGTCTTCCAGTCCTCTTGGCAAGGCCACATAATTCCTGCTGCAGTACTTGTACCCTGCCACCCTCCTTATCATCTCTGACATAGAATCAGCAGGTTGGAAAAGACCAAAAAAAATTTTTTTTCCACAGCAAGGGTCATTGGGCACTGGAACAGGCTGTCCAGGGAGGTGGTTGAGTCACCTTCCTTAGAGGGGTTTAAGGGATGGGTGGATGAGGTGCTGAGGGACATGGTTTAATGATTGATAGGAATGGTTGGACTCGATGATCCGGTGGGTCTCTTCCAACCTGGTTATTAGAATCATAGAACAACCAGGTTGGAAGAGACCCACCGGATCATCGAGTCCAACTATTCCTATCAAACACTAAACCGTGTCCCTCAGGACCTCATCTACCCGTGTATTAAACACCTCCAGGGAAGGTGAATCAACCACCTTCCTGGGCAGCCTATTCCAACCTTCCTCCTAATCTTTAACATAAATCTCCCCTGGCAGAGCTTGAGGCCATTCCCTCTTGTCCTGTCCCCTGTCACTTGGGAGAAGAGCCCAGCTCCCTCCTCTCTACAACCTCCTTTCAGGGAGTTGTAGAGAGTAATGAGATCTCCTCTCAGCCTCCTCTTCTCTAGGCTAAACAACCCTAGTTCTCTCAGCTGCTCCTCATAGGGCCTGTTCTCCAGCCCCTTCACCAGCTTCATTGCTCTTTATTTTTCTGGAGTGAGTCCAGAGAAGAGCAACGAATTCTGTGAATCTGTGATAGAGCAGTGGATGAGAAGCAGCAGACTGTATTGCTCCACTTTGTCTTGCATTAAGCAAAATGCTTGTGGTGCACGTTTTGCACACTGTCCTAGGCACCCCCAGTACCACATGGATCCCAAGACTGGATCTGGCTACCACAGTACGATGATGTTAGATGTTTGTGAAACCAAAATTACACTCATCTCTAATTGTAGTGCTGAATCGAAATCGCTTGTTTAGGCTCTTTTCCAACACTGCACTGTCTTGCTTTTCAGGTTTCTCTTTCCCATTACATGTTCTTCTTTAACCTTTCTTGACTATGCTAGTTCTCATGTTTATGAATGTTCTCAATTCATAATTTTGAATGTTCTCCGTGTCTACAAGCTTTTTTAGCGTTGATGTTGCTGCAATAACCACGTGTATTTGCAAGTCAGCTGTGCTTTGATGTATTCTCGTGCTGTTTCTGAATGTTTTAGTAAAGTGAAAGTGAAGACTGAATTATTCTCTGAGGCTCGTAGAAGGCATTTGCTATTGATTTTAATTCTTTTTGTAACCAAAAAAACGCAAAACTGCCTTCCACCAAAATACTTCAAAGCTCGTACATACGTGGGCAACGTATGTATGAAATATGCATGTGAAGCTTTGTCTCCGCTTTATCATCAATCTTCTTTGAAACTGTACTTTTGATGTTCAGGTTCTCATAATGCCACCGTGCTTTATTTCATGTGTTCATATTCAGCAGAAATTTGATTATATCAGAATTAGTTCCAGCTTTTAAGTAAAAAGCCTTTATTTATTCTTTATTCCACCTTGCTCGGATAATTTCACCAAATGTTCAGCCGACACATTATTACTGTTAGTCAGAATGTAAATTAGAGGCTGACGCACTTGCCTCATCAGCTTGCAAATTAAGCAGTTAATCAATTTTGGTGTGATATTCCCCCATGGGGTCTCTGTTGCTGACTCACATATGCTCAATATCTTTTCTTTTCAACAACAAGCAGCAGTGCAAATGAAGCTGGCTCCCAGCTGAGCATTCACTGGTCACAGTATTCCAAATCCGTCAGTCAGTGTATTCTCCTGATAGATATTATTGTCTTAATACTCCTGGTTACCTCTTTCCTGAGCATTACTTGAATACAAAATGGACAATTTTGTGTGCGTACTCAGAATCGTAGAATCATAGAATAGTTTGGGTTGGAAGGGATCTTAAAGTTCATCTAGTTCCAGCCCCTCTGCTATGGGCAGGGACACCTCCCACTGGATCAGGCTGCTCCAAGGCCCCATCCAGCCTGGCCTTGAAGACCTCCAGGGATGGGGCAGCCACAGCTTCCCTGGGCAACCTGGGTCAGGGCCTCACCACTCTCATGGTGAAGAAATTCTTCCTTATGTCTAGTCTAAATCTGCACCTCTCCAGTTTGTAACTGTTCCCTCTAGTCCTCTCGCCATAAGCCTTTGTGAACAGTCCCTCCCCAGCTTTATTGTTGCCCCCTCAGGCACTGGAAGGCAATAAGGTCTCCTTGGAACCTTCTCTTCTCCAGGCTGAACAACCCCAACTCTCTCAGCCTGTCCTTGTATGGGAGGGTCTCCAGTCCTCTGATCATCTTTGTAGCCTCCTCTAGACCCATTCCAACAGCTCCATCTCCTTTTTATGTTGAAGTTTCCCGACCTGGACACAATCCTCCAGATGAGGTCTCACAAGAGTGGAGCAGAGGGGCAGGTTCCCCTCCCTCACCCTACTGGCCACGATGCTTTTGATGCAGCCCAGGACACAATTGGTTTCTGGGCTGTGAGTGCACATTGCTGGCTCACGTCAAGAAGCTAATAGTGAAGATGATGCTACTGGATTATTCCTTAGGTTATTGAAGGGGTAAACTGAACACGGAACTTATGTTCATTTCAAAAGATTTCATACAGTATTTTTATTTAAAAGTAGATATTTTGATAGGAACGATTGGACTCGATGATCCGGTGGGTCTCTTCCAACCTGGTTGTACTATGATTCTATGATATTTCGATAACATCTGTTCAGTTGACTTGCAATATTAAACTTTTTTTTTTTAAGAAAATAATTGTACAATTCAAATCCTGAGATTATCTTGAGGAGACGAATGCAGTGTGGTAGATGAACAGAAATTTAAAGCATTTTTTCATGTCACAAAACTCCACTCATGGTTTTGTCTGTTTATACAGTGGTTAAAATAAGCAGAAACAAGAGTTTGTCCCTAACCTTCACTATTAATCTTTAGTCATTTTATTTCTATAGGATTTTGGGACAGACATCACCATTTCATAGTGCAAACCTCCACATTATAAATAACTAGTTTTGAATTCTCTAGTATTCGCTAGTAGATTTGAATAGTATTTTGAATTCTCTACACCAGTGGGGTTTTTTTTTGTAGGTTTTTTTGTATTTTTGTTTGTCTTTCAAAATACATTAGTATTTTTAATTCTGTAGTGTTCACTAGGTAATTAGTAGTTTTGAATTAAATTTTGAAATTATTTTATTTGTGTGATTTTCCACTTACTGGATTTTTGCTGTAAAAAGCATGATGTTCTTTGCCTTTGGACAAAATCATAGAATCAGAGTTTGCGTGGGAAGGGACCTTAAAGATAATCCATTTCCAACCCTCCCGTGATGAACAGGGACACATCAAAATGTTAAAAAACCTCTTTGGGGTTGTTTAGCCTGGAGAAGAGGAGGCTGAGAGGAGACTTCTTTGCTCTCTCCAGTTACCTGAAAGGAGGTTGTGGAGAGGAGGGAACTGGCCTCTTCTCCCAAGTGACAGGGGACAGGACAAGAGGGAATGGCCTCAAGCTCTGCCAGGGCAGATTTAAGCTGGACACTAGGAAGAAGTTTTTCAAGGAAAGGGTCATTGGGCATTGGAACAGGCTACCGAGGGAGGTAGTTGATTCACCTTCCTTGGAGGTGTTTAAGGTGTGGGTGGATGAGGTCCTGAGAGACATGGTTTAGTGGTTGATAGGAATGGTTGGACTCGATGATCCAGTGGGTCCCTTCCAACCTGGTGATTCTATGATTCTATGATCTAAAATTTGATAGTAATAGCGAGACCTCACCCATGCTATGGACTTAACTATTAAATTTTGCCTATTTAGTGTTGATTGTTGTCTGTGTCCTTATGTAATCTTGGACTCGATGATCAGGTGGGTCTCTTCCAACATGGCTATTCTACGGTTCCATTATTCTGATTCTAATACTGTTAGTTTGGCATTGCCTAAGAGAGGTTGCCAAATCTTCCCCTTTCCCCAGTGATAATAATGTTTAAATTTCTTTTGCTATGGCTCTAGCAGTCTTAGCGAAATGGGAACCTAGCCAGGCTTTATCAAGCATTATATTATGCATAATTAGGGTCAGGGCGTGGGCTTGTTGTTTGGGTTGGTTGTTTTGTTTTTTTTTTTTTAAAAACGAGTCATCAGTTCCTCAAGACTTCTGTAGGCATCCTGCCAGAGCCTTAGTAACACCTAAGTAAATAAAAGAACTCAAAAGGAGCCACTGTGGAAAGAGTCGTTTGGTAGCCACTTCGAGTAACCGCGTTGGTTTTCAGCGGCGAAAGTGTTTAATCAGTTGGCTTGTTGATCCTGTCCGTTGTTATTAAAAGCTTTCTGTGCCATGCTTGCTGGCTAATTAAAGCCACTTTGCTTTTCATACCTGCTGCTGTCTAAGCTCAACTGTGAATATAAGTCATCTTACATGCTACCCTTCTCTACAACGTGTAGCTTTGGGCTCAGCTGGCAGTGTTCAACCTCTGTTTTTTTTTTTGCTTCCGTCTCCTCCTCCCTGCCTCCCTACTCTGCTTTCAATATATCAGCTATTTCTTACTCCGCTTCTGGAAGCACACCAAGCTGGCTCCATGCAAAGTAACTCCATGCAAAAGATCTTGTTGTCAAATCTTCTTGCCGTTTCTTAGTCCAGAAAAATAATCCCACCTTGCTTCAGCCTGTGACGGGAAGGGAAAAAGCAAGGGGCAATGGGAATGTGAATTCATGAAGATTCACAGAAGCAATAGTAATGTAGGAAACAAATAATAAAGAGGGAAAATGAAGTTTCTGCTGCTATTTTGGAAAGTTTTCAGCCTGCTGAACGTGAGCCAGCAGTGTGCCCAGGTGGCCAAGAAGGCCAATGGCATCTTGGCTTGTATCAGAAATGATGTGAGCAGCAGGTCCAGGGAGGTGATTCTCCCTCTGGACTCCCCATTGGTGAGGCTGCTCCTTGAATCCTGTGTTCAGTTGTGGACCCCTCACCACAAGAAGGATGTTGAGGCTCTGGAGCGAGTCCAGAGAAGAGCAACGAAGCTGGTGAAGGGGCTGGAGAACAGGCCTTATGAGGAACGTCTGAGAGAGCTGGGGGTGTTTAGCCTGGAGAAGAAGAGACTGAGAGGAGACCTCATTGCACTCTCCAACTACCTGAGGGGAGGTTGTAGAGAGGAGGGAGCTGGGCTCTTCTCCCAAGTGACAGGGGACAGGAGGAGAGGAAATGGCCTCAAGCTCCACCAGGGGAGATTTAGGCTAGACACAAGGAGAAAGTCAACCTAGTCATATTGTAAAATTTTCAAAGTAAACACTGAAAGGGGTTACTTCGACATGGCTTTAAATTGTGTTCACCTAATTATGCAAATGGCCATGCACTGTATGTTACAATGTTAATTACGAATTAGAAATTCTAATATACTAGAAGTGTCTTAGGCTTTCTTGAGAAGAATGATGTTGCAATATGCTTTTTTTCTGGAGAAGAATGATTTTGCAATATGCTTTTTTTCTTGAGAAGAATGATGTTGCAATATGCTTTTTGTTTCTGCCTCAACGTATCTCTATACAAAACCAAAAACCTTCCTATTTTCCTCTTACAACATGCTGCTAATGTTTTCTCTCTGACCTTGAAAATGTAATGTCAAGTACAGACCAGAGAGGTAATGGAGCTGATTGCTTTAGCATTGGTTAATCTACCAGAAGCAGTTGTCTGTTCATGTTTAGTATGGGCTACACTGGCCTTTCTTCTTACTGTGTCCATGTAAGCTTTTTATTGCACCTTGAATCCTGTGTTCAGTTCTGGGCCCTTCACCACAAGAAGGATGTTGAGGCTCTGGAGCGAGTCCAGAGAAGAGCAACGAGGCTGGTGAAGGGGCTGGAGAACAGGCCTTATGAGGAACGTCTGAGAGATCTGGGGGTGTTTATCCTGGAGAAGAGGAGGCTGAGAGGAGACCTCATTACTCTCTCCAACTACCTGAAAGGAGGTTGTAGAGAGGAGGGAGCTGGTCTCTTCTGCCAAGTGACAGGGGACAGGACGAGAAGGAATGGCCTCAAGCTCCACCAGAGGAGGTTCATGCTCGACATAAGGAAAAAATTCTTCAGAGAAAGGGTCATTGGGCACTGGAACAGGCTCCCCAGGGAGGTGTTTAAGGGACGGGTGGACGATGTGCTGAGGGACATGGTTTAGAGATTGGTGGGAATGGTGACTCAGTGATCCGGTGAGTCTCTTCCAACTTGGTGATTCTATGATTCTATAAAGCTCTTGAGCTCGTAGAGTTTAAAGCTTCGCCTTCCCTTATCCTTTCACCTAAGGGGACTTGGCCATCATCTTAACTTTCTGAAAACAGTTGCTGTTACCAGTGTGGATTCTGAGGAACCATCAGGGAACAGATTGCAAAAAAAGAACCAGGCTTGTGTGATCTTCTGAAGTGGTATCTTCCCTTACAACCATCAGAGACAAAATGGTCCTTGCCGAAGATCATTTCTTGCTCTTTTCTCATTCGTTTCATTTACCCTATTACAAAATCACATTGTTTTATTTTTATATGAGCTCTCCTGAACTGACCATAGATAAAACTTCTTACTCCTTTCATGTTTTACAGTGAATAACCCTATACCTTCCAACCTGAAGTCAGAAGCTAAAAAGGCAGCTAAAATATTACGAGAATTTACAGAAATAACTTCCAGGAATGGACCAGATAAAATCATACCTCGTGAGTAAATAAAATGTTTTGATTCAGCTAAAACCTCCAGCACTCCGCTGTGTTGCAATCATGCTCTCTTTAATGATTCCCTCTTTATTCTTTAACGTTATCATAGAAAGGAATGAAGATTCAAGGTGCCGTCAGTTTTGTGAAAACATTTTGGAAGTAAAGGGGTTCAGTTTGCTGTTTTCTAGGCAGTCATTGCTTAGTGAGAGAGTTCTTTTCCACGTCTGCAACCACAGAGCATCTTGCACAGGAATATTTCCCTTGGGGATGGATGGACTGTCTCATATTCACTCTGTGAATGTCTGTTCTTAAGCAAGAACCTGCTATAGTAACTTTAGTTCTTGCATGTCTGTGTTTTGTTAGAATGAGATAAAAATAAGTTGACCGAAAGAGGTCAGGGTGCATTTTTCCTTTGATACTGGTTGAGCACTCTTATTTGCTTCTGTCCTCTTTATTTTTGCAGTCGTCGTTTTGTTGTTCTCCTGGTATCATCCTTTAGCCGGTGTTGCTGCTTGTGGCTTTGAATTCCTAACTATTATGTTCCAGAAGGCCTGTAATAAGACTTACAGGATGATGACACTGTTTACCACAAACGCTGTCTAATGATAGAAGCTGATTAGGCTGCCGTGTGTCACTCAATTTAGATTCAGACTCCTCCAAAAACCTGTGGAGAGGTGACTGTCAGATATTTAATACCTCTTGATCTTGCTAAGGGGGCTCACGCACAATGTTCATGGCAAGAAACAAACTGATTCTATAAGAGCCGACTGGGAGAGGTGAAGCAGTTGCAGAGTTTGCTGTGGGCTAAGGTGACCCATGACTAGCTGTGTGCTTGACTCTGGAGTGCAGGCGTCATTAGCAGTTGAGCTTTTTTGATGCTTTCTTAAAGCTTTTGCTTTGAATATGTGACTCTCGTGTCTTCAAAACTTTTAACTGTGGAGTTTTGTTTTCCCTTTCTCTTAGAACTTCTTCTGTCAAGGAAGGGCAGTGGGTATAAAGTGGAGAGGGGTAAATTTAGACTAGACAGAAGGAGGAATTTCTTCAAGATGAGGGTGGTGAGAGACTGGTCCAGGTTGCCCAGGGAAGCTGTGGCTGCCCCATCCCTGGAGGTGTTCAAGGCCAGGTTGGATGGGGCCTTGGAGCAACATGATCCAGTGGGAGGTGTCCCTGCCCGTGGCAGGAGGGTTGGAACTGGATGGGCTTTAAGATCCCTTCCAACCCAAACCATTCTATGATTCTGTGATTCTATGATTCTATGATGTTGAATAAGTGATTTTACCGTTTCAGCCCATGTAATAGCTAAAGCGAAAGGCCTTGCAGTTTTGTCTGTTATCAAAGCTGGATTTTTGGTGACTGCTCGCGGTGGAAGCGGAATCGTACTAGCTCGTCTTCCCAATGGAAGTAAGTGTATATATTCCTTTTCTACTTCATTAAATGAAAACAAAAATACTTCTTTTCTTCATTACTTCTTTTCATTGTATAGAACACGAGATGTGTGAGGAGTTAAGCCAGGAGCTTGACAGTGTTTTATTTGAAAGCTATTTACAAAATTTTGTGCCTACTTTTGACCACATGGAAATATTTTCATTATCTTTGAAGAAAAGCAAGAAATATAAAAGCGTATAGTTTAAAACTCATTAGAAGAATGAATTATATCAGAATATATATGAATTATATCAGAATATATATGAATTATATCAGAATATATATATAAAATATCAGAATGAATTATATTATATATTATATATTATATATTATATATTATATATTATATATTATATATTATATATTATATATTATATATTATATATTATATATTATATATTATATATTATATATTATATAGACAACTGTATGATATTCTGTTTGTTATAAAGGTTTGTTTATGTCGTGACAGTCTGTATTTCTTACTGTGGGATAAACAAGTATAGTTATGTGATTCTGTTCTGGTGGTTTTGGACATAATTTGCTAGCCTTTTTTAGTGTGTAATAATAATAAAATGAGTATTTCTTGTAACATGGTACAAATTCTGTAAATTTGTCTTCTTTTGCATGACAGCTTGGTCTGCTCCTTCTGCAATAGGAATTGCTGGCGTCGGTGGTGGATTTGAAATCGGAATTGAGGTATAATTTCGCATTTGACATACTAGCGGGTAACTTCTTTTGCAAGAAGTTAAAATACATTGACACATGTTAGTGAGACGGTGGAATCTTTTTTTCTGTGTAGAAAAAACTATTATATGAAGTTCATTTATACAAGACAAATAGAATAGAATCATAGAATCACCAGGTTGGAAAAGACCCACCAGATCGAGTCCAACCATTCCTATCAAATACTAAATACTAAACCATGCGCCTCAACAAGGCCTTTGATCCTATCAGTCTAATGTTTTGGAGAGATTTAAGTGAAAAGAAGCAGTGCAACAACTATTTCCTCAATTTCTCACTTCTAGCAGACTTTTTCCTTCATGGAAAACTTCCTATCAGTATTCACATATAGAATCATAGAATCACCAGGTTGGAAGAGACCCATCGGATCATCGAGTCCAACCATTCCTATCAAACACTAAACCATGTCCCTCAAGACCTTGTCCACCCGTCCTTTAAACACCTCCAGGGAAGGTGAATCAATCACCTCCCTGGGCAGCCTATTCCAATGCCCAATGACCCTTTCTGTGAAAAAATGCCTCCTGATCTCTAGCCTAAAACTCCCCTGTCGGAGCTTGAGGCCATTCCCTCTCGTCCTGTCCCCTGTCACTTGGGAGAAGAGCCCAGCTCCCTCCTCTCTATAACCTCCTTTCAGGTAGTTGTAGAGAGCAATGAGGTCTCCTCTCAGCCTCCTCTTCTCCAGGATAAACACCCCCAGCTCTCTCAGCCGCTCCTCATAAGGTCTGTTCTCCAACCCCTTCACCAGCTTTGTTGCTCTTCTCTGGACTCGCTCCAGAGCCTCAACATCCTTCGTGTGCTGAGGGGCCCACAACTGAACACAGCATTCAAGGAGCAGCCTCACCAGTGCTGAGTACAGAGGGAGAATCACCTCCCTGGACCTGCTGGTCACACCATTTCTGATCCAAGCCAAGATGCCATTGGCCTTCTTGGCCACCTGGGCACACTGCTGGCTCATGTTCAGTCGGCTGTCGACCAACACCCCCAGGTCCTTCTCCTCCAGGCAGCTTTCTAGACAGAAGATATAAGCCAGTTGGAATGAATTAGAAGTATCCTATACTCAATACTGTATCAGATGCTTTGTTAAAGAGCATAAAGACTCTGGCAAGGAAAAGTGAAAGGAGTTGAAGGTGGAGTGAAATGGAACCTAGCTAATGTTTCTGCTCTTCAGGCATTTCCCTCTCAGACTTGTGCTGATGGCTTCACCCTTCAGTTTGGCAGCACTTAAACTGATGGAATGCTACAGAAAATGAGCCATTTTCCAGCCAGCAGAAATGGTTAAAGACGGGATTGTCAACATGTTCAGAAATATCCTGTTGATGTGAGCCCCAACAGCTCTTTGCCTCTGCTCCCCATCTCCTGTTCCTCATAGCTCCTTCACCTCTGTTTCCATCTTTCCCACCCAAGTCTTATCCTCCTCTTATCTTTCTGTTTAGCTTCTTTTCTGCTGATTCCCAAAGAAAATCAAAGTCAGTGTGCTGCCAACACAATCTTGTGCTCTGGGCATTCTCTTCTTCAGTAGAATCCATGCAAAGCTGATCCAGGTGGTCTTTGCCAGCCCCTCGTGTGTCTCTGAGAGCTAACCTGCTACCCCTGTCCTGACAGCCAGTCAATCAGCGCTCACAAAATGAGCAACAGATCAATATTTTATGGTAACCTCATTGTTCACCATGTGATCTCAGGCATTGTCACCTTGCGCTTTTTAAAGAATGTTGTGAATATAGAATCATTAATTTTTATAAGGGCTTTTCTTTGCCTTTTATGCATTACAGGGCGTTGAGCTTTGATTAATCTATGAAACTTCTACTTTAGTCGTCTCCCCCTGATAGTTTAGATAATGTGACCATTTACTATTGATACTTACCGAAATGATTTCAATACAGGAGGATCTTTTTTTCTGAGCAATATTGAGCCCTTCATTTGGAGTTTGTCAGCTTACAAAATACTGTTTCCTCACCGGTACTATTATAACACAGTTGTATATACTACTTCTACAGAAGAAATACTGTTCTGAAATGCCTAAGTGGCTTAGGGTCCCAAAGTCCAATTTCAGCAATCTTTTCGTTGGATGTAAACATAAACTTTGTACAAATTGGTTGGATTTTATCCCTGTAGGAAGGATTAGAGTTGGCTTAGTTGAGATGGTACTTATGAGTGGTTTTAAACACCAAGATGGAAATCAGACTTCAGAAGCCATAGGATTTGTGTGGGTTTAAAACTTGGCACCTCAAATTAAAGACCAGTTTTAAAATTAATCTAAATGTCTTCCTTGAAGGTTTTCTCACTATGGATTCATTTAGCTTTAGCTATTTGAATCATAGAATCATAGAATCACCAGGTTGGAAGAGATCAATTGGATCATCGAGTCCAACCATTCCTGTCAAACAATAAACCATGTCCAACACTAAACCATGTCCAGCATTTGCAGTGCTTCTTGGCCAGCTTTGTTTTGCAAATAATCCAGTTATTTCCTCTTGCATTCCCTGCTGTCACTGCTTGGAATCTGGGGTAAGTTGAAGTTTTTTTGCGAATCTGGTTTTCAGTCACGTCCAACAGATGAAAGATCAGGCAGGATGGTTCTTGGGTGTTCAAGGTATCTGTTGAAAAGATTTTCCATCACAGTGAGCTACAAAAGCATCATCTTATGTCAATCATAGAATAACCAGGTTGGAAGAGACCCACCGGATCATCGAGTCCAACCATTCCCACCAATCTCTAAACCATGTCCCTCAGCACCTCATCCACCCGCACCTTAAACACCTCCAGGAAAGGTGAATCAACCACCTCCCTGGGCAGCCTCTGCCACTGCCCATTGACCCTTTCTGTGAAACATTCTTTCCTAATGTCCAGCCTAAACCTCCCCTGGTGGAGCTTGAGGCCATTCCCTCTCCTCCTGTCCCCTGTCACTTGGGAGAAGAGCCCAGGTCCCTCCTCTCCACAGCCTTCCTTCAGGTAGTTGTAGAGAGCAATGAGGTCTGCCCTCAGCCTCCTCTTCTCCAGGCTGAACACCCCCAGCTCTCTCAGTCGCTCCTCGTACACACTGGTACTGCTGCAGTATTTTTTAGTACACATAGTGTGTCTACCGAGCTTTGAGGTAAGATAGAGCGATCTCTCCAGGATTATGCTTGTGTTTGGAAGACTTTCTCTTTCTTTAGAATGCTTCCTAGTTTTGGAAAAGAGCTGTAGGAGTCTTTTCTTGAAACTCGTTACATCAAAGAGAGTTATAGTTTTACATTACTGATGGTTGTAGGCATCAAATAAAATAGCAGTAGTACAAGTTCTTTGATATGTGCATTTTGTGTCACAGTCCAGGCAAATGAAGTCTTTTAAGAGTAGCAATTCTCTCTTTTTTTTTTTTTCCATACTGCATTTGAATTTTTCAAAAATACTTTGTTAACTCTTATTTGATTCAGTAGTTTCTTGAAGTAACTGGCTACATCTCGTATAATCAAGTCTTAAAAAATAAAATATTAATTCATATACATAGACACACATTTATACATATGATAAACCTCTAGTTTTCTGTCAAGAAAATAAAGTTTTGTCAGTAATGGGAAAATCTATATCCTCTTTGCTGCTTATTCTTTGGACAGTAATTTTCACTGTGATCTGCCTTGGTATTATTCATAGAATCATAGAATAACCAGGTTGGAAGAGACCCACCAGATCATCAAGTCCAACCATTCCTATCAAATATATTGGAGCCTTTTAGGAGAAAAACAAAATCTGTGTTCAGAATACGAACATTCATTCAGTTATGGAAAGATCAAAATAATTTTGTTAATATTATCTCTCTTCACATCTTAAAAAGCCTTCATAATTGTTTGCAAAAGCCGTAGAAGTTAAAAACCTGTAAATTAAGAAATTTTGAATTTAAATAAAGTTTCTGTTACAGGTGACATGTATCACATTCTGACCTCATCAGCACTTGGGGAAAAAAAATCAGTCAAATTTGATTAAATAAGTAGATGAAAAAAGTTGTAGTTTCAAAGTACCTTGCAGAAAAATAATCAACTTTATTATGAAAACTGCTTCAAAAGAATCCTTTGCAAGAAACGAAGTAATTCTCTGAGAGAAAGAGAGGCTTTCACTTGGACCTTGATAAATCTGGAGCTAGTTTTCATTCAGGGGAGGGAATTTCTTTGATAGTCCCACCTTTTTTCCTACAAAACAGAAGGTATTTCCCCTGTGCCTTTCTAACATAGTACTTTTATTTGATATTTTATAGGTTTCAGACTTGGTGATAATATTGAATCATGAAAGAGCAGTAGAAGCTTTTGCCAAAGGAGGGAACCTTACACTTGGGGGGAACCTTACTGTGGCAATAGGACCTCTGGGGAGGTGAGTCAAATGCTTTCTTAGTTTGGGTGCATTTAAATATGAGGTAGAATTAAATATGGAACATAAAGTTTCAAGCTTTATATAAACACTGATGTGGCTTTTTTTATATCTGTTGCAAACCAACCTGTGCAACCTTTATGTTGAAAGGACCATTTTGTCCTTGCAGCGTTTTATCTTTTCAGTCACTAGTTCCCTTTTTTTTGCTTTTATTTCTTTTCCTATAAAGGCATTTCTTGGTAGAAAGACAGAGTTCCAAGATTAATTCTCTTTTTTGCAGGAGACTGCTCGGTGAGGCTCGATAAAAAGCTCAGGTGCTACTGTGCATGGCTGAACTATTATTTCCATTAACCTAAGGGTCTGTGCTTTCTGTCACCACAGTTCTTCTGCCTGACAGTAAATAAAAAAATACACCAAATAATGACTTTTAAACTTGAAAGCTGCTGTTTGGTTCCCCTTAAGTCTTTTCTCCAGGCTGACCAAGCCCAGTTGCCTCAGACTCAGCTCATGGGACAAGTGCTGCTTTATTCTTATTTTTATGATGATGTTTTTACTGGCAGTTTTTTGTCTTTTCTGACAAAATAAATGGATAAAATGATACTTGATCCACAGATGAGAGAGATCTGTGGTTCAGGGGTGAGCAGTGAATGTTACCTGCCTTGCAGAGGCGTTTAGTGTGCTGTCCTGCAACATCTCGCGTGTCCCAGCCGGGATATTGTGGCTGAGGTATCAGGGCATGTCAGGCTAGCAAACAGCCGAAAAACTGGATCATCAAGCTTGAAGAGTAGTGGTAAATGATTCATGTACTTTACAGCCAGGTTTCTGTGGAATTCCTCAGGAGACTCTTCTGGGGCCTGTCCTGCTTGATATAATATTTCTATCAACAACTTGGAGGAGTAGATGCAAAATACTCTCTTCAACTTTGTGGATGACACCACATCTAGGCTGTGCAGCCAGGACACTTCAGGGTAGGGTCTGGAGGAGAGATCCAACAGGAAACCTCACGGAATTAAACAACGGCAAATGCTAAGTTCTGCATCCTGGCTTGGATGAACCCTCAGCAGTTAGGGAAGTGATTGATGAGCCCAACCCTCAGGCTGAGGGAAGTGATTATTCCACTTTACGTGGCACTTCATAGACTGTACCTAGAATATTGTGTCCAGTTTTGGCCCTGCCAGTACAGGACATTTATAAACTGAAGTGTCTGCAGTGAACAACCACCAGGATGACATGGACTACGTGAATGATGAGGTTGTGGGAGCTGAGGTTACTTAATCAGGAGGACAGAAGACCCTGAGGTCTTCTAGAGGATACATTCCCAACAGGGGATCACCAACAAGATAAACTCCAGTTCTTCACTGAGGCACATGGCAAGACAGTGAGAGATAGTAGTCATAAACTGAAAGAAAGAAGACTGGATATGAGGAAAAAAAATTCAATGTGGGTATAATTGAGCACTGACAAAGGTTTCTCACAGTGCCTGTGGAATCTCTGTCCTTGGAAGTCTTATAATCTGGCTAGACAAAGCCTCGAGCAACCTGATCTGAACTTGACGTTCTGTCCATTTTGAGCAGGGCTTTGGATTGTCTGACTGCCTGAGGTATCTTCAAACCTAAGATGTTACCATAGAATCATAGAACAACCAGGTTGGAAGAGACCCACAGGATCATCGAGTCCAACCATTCCTATCAAACACTAAACCATGTCCCTCAGCACCTCATCCACCCGTGCCTTAAACACCTCTAGGAAGGTGAATCAACCACCTCCCTGGGCAACCTGTTCCAATGCCCAATGACCCTTTCCATGAAAAACTTGTTCCTAATGTCCAGCCTAAATCTCCCCTGGTGGAACTTGAGGCTATTCCCTCTTGTCCTGTCCCCTGTCCCTTGGGAGAAGAGCCCAGCTCCCTCCTCTCCACAACCTCCTTTCAGGTAGCTGGACAGAGTAATGAGGTCTCCTCTCAACCTCCTCTTCTCCAGGATAAACACCCCCAGCTCTCTCAGCCATTCCTCATAGGGCCTGTTCTCCAGCCCCTTCACCAGCTTCATTGCTCTTCTCTGGACTCGCTCCAGAGCCTCAACGTCCTTCTTGTGGTGAGGGGCCCACAACTGAACACGATCCTTTGCAGGACAAAAATTGTAATCTTCCAATTCTACTGAGGTCTGATAAGGCTTTACTTGAAATATTTTGTGCTGTTTGGGGCATGATGAAGTAAAGGGGGATTTGGATATGTTGAATAGGGTTCCAAGTCACCACAAGCAACACCAGATTGTTTTAAAACAGGATTAAATCATGAGTTAATAATTTTCAGAATTCCAAATGCAAGATGAGATCTAACATGGAGCACTCACATGAGCAACATTGCTCTGTGCTTCAGAGGAAACGTTGTCAGATGACTTAATTACTTTGTGTCTGGTTCAGTCTGAATGACGAATTGAAAATGGATTTCAAGTCTGACCCATTTGAATATGTTTAGTGGAGTTTGTAAGACCAGAAGGAAGTGAAACCCTAGCTAACTTATGGTAGGATTACAATAAAAAACCAATTTCTGTTAATGTTGTGATGCCATATTAAAGAATGTCAACTGAAACCTTTTTCCTTCTAGAAACTTGGAAGGAGATGTTGCCCTGAGGAGTTCTGCTGCTGTCTATACCTACTGCAAATCTCGAGGTCTGTTTGCGGGCGTATCTCTGGAAGGAACCTGTTTAATTGAAAGGAAAGAAACAAATCGCAAGTACGTTCTCTTCAAATCTAGAAGATTCAGTGAAGGCATGAGCTAGGACACATTCAACTTGGAAAAAGAGTTTGTTGTGAGAACATACACAGTGCTGAGTTTAGAGTTTCTTGAGGGGCAAGGTTTTCTTCCATTTACATGTCTAGCAATGGGTATTGAGATGATGTTGAATGTTCAGAAATTGTATATCTTTGGGGGGCTGAGCTTGGGTGGCCACCAGCTGCTCTGTCACTCCCCTACCTAAACAGGATGGGTGGAGAAAAAATGCAACAAGCCATGGATTGAGATAAAGACAGGGAGATCATTTACCAATTCCTGTCTCAGGCCAAAAAACCCCAACCCTTGACTTGGGGAAATTAATTTAACTTATTGCCAATTAAAAAGGGAGTTTGATAATGAGAAGTAGGAACACATCTTTCACAGAAAGGGTCATTGGGCACTGGAACAGGCTACCCAGGGAGGTGGTTGATTCACCTTCCCTGGTGGTGTTTAAGGGATGGGTGGACGAGGTGCTGAGGAGCATGGTTTAGTGTTTGATAGGAAAGGTTGGACTTGATGATCCAGTGGGTCTTTTCCGACCTGGTGATTCTATGATTCTATGATCTTAAAAGCCCCACATTCTTCCTGCCCTTCCCTTCTTCTCAGGCTCAACTTCATTCCATTTGGGAACAAAAAAATACTGATGTAAAAACATTTTGAAATAGGGTGGTGGGTAGGCATTCAGGTTTCTTACAATTACTTATGGTTCCAAATTTACAGTGTTGAGCTAGTTCTGTCATTTCTCACTAGATGAGCTCTAGGAGAAATGAAGGGCCAGGGAGGAGTAGGAGAACATTTGCACAAGATGAATTTATCTAGACATTGAAATTTAATGATGATCAAATACCTGGCATCTTTTCTTGTCTCTCAGGTTTTACGGGCAGGATATTCGTGCTAGTGCCATCTTGCTGGGTGATGTGCCTTTTCCTCCTCAAGCAGAAGATCTTTATGAAACTCTAGCATCCTTCACTGAAGTATATGAAAATGAAGAGCAGAGAAATAATCCAGGAAAAGCTGTAAGGGAACAAAAAAGGGTTTGTGGGCCTCTTCTTCACATTGTCTCTTCCTGAACTGTTCATAGTTAGCAGTTATGTTGATATTCATGTGGCATTCTGAACTTCTCTTGGATGCTTTAAAGCTTAACACATTGCGGACACTGCACGTGAGTCATACATTCAAGTATTGCCCTTGTAGACTCTTCTGGACAAGAATGTTACTGGTTTTGCTTTGCATTCTACAGATTAACAAAGCATAGCCTTGTTTTTATAATAATGCATAATCAAATATGAGGTAATGATTAGTAAAATTTGCTCAACTGTTCCTAATAAAGTTAACCTGCAAATAGTGAGCATAGTGAGTTTGATGTGGATACTCTTAATTTTTCTACTTTTTCTCTCTTCCATTCAAACAATCAGATTTCATTATAATGCTGAGAACTGTAGGTGATGTTTTCTTGTAGATGCTGATAGACAATCAGTTACTTTCATCTTTGTTAACCCCTGGTGAATTACTTCAGTCATGTACATCACTAGTTTTTTTAGTGTGCTTCTCATGTTCATACAGTTTCAGTGGAGGAAATGTGATTTTTTTTTTTCAGTGTAATCTGACAGACCTCTAAGCTCTAAAATTAGAAATGCCTTCCAGATGTGATGCAACCTTTTAATAAAAATTTGTACTTTTTAGGTAAATGACCCTCCTGCTAGACCATCATCAAGACCACAGCCACCTAAACCCGCTGTTAGACCACCACCACCAGGTAAAAATATTTTGATAATGATTAATTTATTCTCAATGTCAAATTAGAGCATTAAAGCTCACGAGGAATTGTTGTTCCATTGTTATAGTAGTAGCTCTGTCTATAAAGACACTTTGTTAATATTTATCCCAAGTGCAAGGTCCTACACCTGGATCGGGACAATGCCTGGTTTCAGTACAGGATGGGGGATGATGTGAGTAAGAGCAGCCCTGAGGAGAAGGACATGAGGGTGATGGTTGACGAGAAACTCAACATGAGCTGACAGCGTGCGCTCACAGCCCAGAAATCAACCATGTCCTGGGCTGCAACAAAAGCATCGTGGCCAGCAGGGCGAGGAAGGGGATTCTGCCTCTCTGTTCCTCTCTTGTGAGACCTCTTCTGGAGTACTGTGTCCAGTTCTGGAATCCTCAACATAAAAAGGAAATGAAACTGTTGGAATGGGTCCAGAGGAGGCGACAAGGATAATGCGAGGGCTGGAGCACCTCCTCTGCAAGGACAGGCTGAGAGAGTTGAGCTTGTTCAGCCTGGACAAGAGAAGCTCTGAGAAGAAATCTTGTAGTGAACTTTCAGTACCTGAAGGGGCTACAAGAAAGCTGGGAAGGGATGGTTTACAAAGGCTTGTGGTGATATGACTAGGAGCAATGGGGATAAACTGGAGAGGGGAAGATTTAGTCTAAACATAAGGAGGAATTTCTTCACAATGAGGATGCTGAGGCCTTAGCCCAGGTTGCCCAGGGAAGTTGTGGCTGCCCCATCCCTGGAGGTGTTCAAAGCCAGGTTGGATGGGACTCTGAACAGTCTGATCCAGTGGGAAATGTCCCTGCCCATGGCAGAGGGGTGGAACTGGATGGGCTTCAAGGTCCTTTCCAACCCAAACCATTCTATGATTCTAAAATTCCTTGAGTGAACACTGAAAGGATGTTGGGGAAGTGCCATGAGTGATAAAGGGTAAAGGTTTGGCTTGTTTGTTTTATAATAACAAACCTTTTTTTCTCTGGCAGATTTGCTATAGAAATATGTTTCTATAGTTACAGAACTATGTCATAGTTCAAAGGACGCTTGAGTGTTTATTGGATATGTAGAAACCCCATAGTACAATGAAACTTCTTGGGAAAAAGAAGAGTCCTGCTAGCAACTGCTAGTCATACTTCTAGAAACTTCTGATTTCTGGATAACTTAGTTTCTTTTTTAGGTTTTGACAATTTTTTTATAGGTAGAGGTCTTAGAGAAGAGCAGGGGAGGAAGAGTTTTAGCTCCTAGTGGTGCGTCTACCAAAGTGCACTTACTGAAACAGAGACTTTACTCTGCAGCTCCTATTAAATTGATTTGTTACTGTGGACAAGGATATAAGACAAAATCCATGTTTATTTCCTCTGTACTGCTTCTTAGATAACTGCAATCAATTTATAACTATTGAAGACGTACTAGAAAAGCAGTGTATGAATATAACACTATATGGTAGTATATCACATAACTTGCAATTTTGTTTTCTCTTTCAGCGAAAAAGAATACAAACAAACTTTATCCTGAACTTCCAAAGGATTATGAGTCTGTGGGTAAGTACTAAGCTTATACGTATTTTATTAATGCAATGTGGAATCTGAGAAGTCCTAAAGTACTTTGGAAGACATAGCAATATCTGATAATATATATTTTTATTTATTGTCCGTGTGTTAAAATGAGATTCAGGTCTTGTATTCTCTCCTAACAAAATTTGATAGATGTGAGTCTTATTCCCTGGCTTTACATTCCAAAAATGATGTTCTTTTTTTCTGAACAGCCAAAGTTCTTTTGCTTTATTCAGTAAGCTTGGTAAACCCACTGAAAGTAGTAAAATTGTTTTACGTTACCAACTAATTGAAGTGAAAAAGAAAATTGATGTCCAAGTCCTTATGCAAGGTACTGTAACTCCTGTTTTAATTAACAAGTGCTTCCACTTACTAACTAATTGAAGTGAAAAAGAAAACTGATGTCTGAGTCCTTATGCAAGGTCCTGTAACTCCTGTTTTAATTAAAAAGTGCTTCCACAGGTCCTATCTGATTATGTTGGTATAAACACAGATTTCCATTCCAGTTCTATTTCTTGAGGTTTTTGTATTTCATTGAGATAACTCTGCCTTATACTAAAAAGATACTACTCATTCATAGTTCTGCTCTGATTTCTCTTAAGTTTAAAGCAGTTTCGGCTCTAATGAGAGAATCTTGCTGCGTAGTATTTGTAATGTAACTCTTAAACTGTGGGGCCCATCATCTGGAAAACTGGGATCTGTTGGGAAAAGGATTTATTATAAGAGTGCTTGTGTTCATTTGGCTTCTACAGTGTCCCCTCCCACCAGGAGTCTTCTCTTTCAGAGGTAAAAGACTGTTAGCTCTTTCACAGTTGGACTCAATGATCTGGTGGGTCTCTTCCGACCTGGTTGTTCTAGGGTTCTATGAAATAAATTATTTCTGCCGTGATATATAATGTCAATTTGGTAAATAAATCTTGTAGTGGTCTCTGCCAGGATCGAAATGGAGACCAAGGCATTCTGTATTCCATATATATGTATATATATTCATATATTTGCATGTGTACACGCGTTTTCACACATCGCATGAACAACTTGAAAATCACAGAAACATAGAATCATATAGTTTGGAAAAGGCCTTCAGGATAATTAAGTCCAGCCATTAACCTAGCACTGCCAAATCCACCTCTAAACCATATGACTAAGCAGGGGACAGGTATGGTTGGACCAGATCTGGATCTCCAAGATCTTTTGCAACATCATGATTCTATGATTAAAGGAGTGTTCTTCCACGCAGGTGCAACTGACAAGGTGAAAATCTTCCACAGATGTTAATGGTTTCCAGGATTCTATGAAATTAAAATATAAACTCAGACTACTACTGAGGATTCCTAAAGATTCTTAGAAATACACAAGCTTATCTTCAATGAGTGCAAGAGGCAGTAGGATCTTGTATAAATGATGCTTCCGAGAAGAAATGTTGGGTTATGGTAAATTTTTATTTACCTCACAAGCTGGACGTGGTATATTTTGCTTTCTATTTGCGTTGTATTTCCTTAGGTAACAGTTCAAATGCTGTCTGAATCCACAGAAGTACTTTATGTTTATAAAGGCTAAAGAAGGATGTTGAGGCTCTGGAGCGAGTCCAGAGAAAAGCAACGAGGCTGGTGAGGGGGCTGGAGAACAGGCCTTATGAGGAACGTCTGAGAGAACTGGGGGTGTTTATCCTGGAGAAGAGGAGGCTGAGGGAAGACCTCATTGCTCTCTACAACTACCTGAAAGGAGGTTGTGGAGAGGAGGGAGCTGGGCTCTTCTCCCAAGTGACAGGGCACTGGACGAGAGGGAATGGCCTCAAGTTCCACCAGGGGAGATTCAGGCTGGACATTAGGAAAAAATTCTTCACGGAAAGGGTCATTGGGCACTGGCACAGGCTGCCCAGGAAGGGGGTTGATTCACCTTCCCTGAAGGTGTTTAAGGGACGGGTGGACAAGGTTCTGAGGTACATGGTTTAGTGTTTGATAGGAATGGTTGGACTCCATGATCCAGTGGGTCTCTTCCAACCTGTTTTTTCTATGATTCTGTGATTCTATGAATTGTTCTGATCACAGGGAAAAATCAAAACTGAAGTACAGTCGTCTTTAATGTCTCTTAGTACCATAGCGAATGTGTGCTGGTGGGTGACAGGAGAGGATTTGCAGTCCCTTTCACATCAGTTACTGAGGGTGTGTTTGTGATGGGTGATGGAACAGAAGGAGCGTTAAGGCCATGCCCCCTGTCAATAATCTCTTCCTGCCTCTGGTCCAGATGCTTTCAATGGAGCTACCCAACTTCTCTAGCTCATAGTAGCCAACAGGATTAGTTGTTGTGATGTTTTTGGATGTTGTTGGATGTCTGTATTCAGACTAGTGGTCAGTCAATGTCCAGATGGAGATTTGTGACTAGTGGTGTCCCTCAGGGTTCTGTACTGGGACCAGTAATGTCTACATCAATGATATGGACCGTGAGATTGAGTGCACCCTCAACAAGTTTGCAGATGACACCAAGCTGAGTGGGGCAGTTGTCACACCAGAAGGACAGGATGTCATCCAGAGGGACTTGGACAGGCTGGAGAAGTGGGGCTGTGACAGGCTGGAGAAGTGGGGCTGTGAGAACATCATGAGGTTCGACAAGGCCAAGTGCAAGGTCCTACACCTGGGTCGGGGCCATCCATGGTGGGGGGATGACACGATTGAGAAGGACTTGGCAGTGCTGGTTGACGAGAAGCTTGATATGAGCAAGCAATGTGCAGGCCTGATCCAGTGGGAGGTGGCCCTGCCCATTGCAGCTGAGTTGGAACTCAATGATCTTTAAAGTCCCTTCTAACCCAAACTGTTCTATGATTCTACAGTGATCTGAAATAAAGGTTCAGCATTTTTTTGCATCTTTGTGGGTTTTTTTTTTTTTAAAAAAAGTTATTAAATAACTAATAAAATAATGCAGTTTACTAATCTTTCGGAAGCTACATGTTGAACAACAAGGTGGTCTGGGTTGCCAGTAGTAGGAGTGGGGAGGTTGGCATTGAGTTAGGAGGCTTTGGTTTTGCAACAGTGACAGAAGGATGAAACTTTAATTCTTTCCATTAGGTGGAAGAAGGGCTAGACTTTTTAATTATTTTATGTAGTCCTGAATTATCTAGATAGGTAATGTAATTTAGCTTATTTCAAATGCAAGAAGAATGTTAAATGAAAAACATGTTTTTCTAAACTGATAATGTGATACTTGAACTCAAATGCAAGAAGATTGTTTTCATGTAACTGAATAATACTTAAGGTAATGTATTTAGTTGCAAAAAGAGATTCAGTAATGCTTTAAAATGTTTCAAGAAGCTGTGAAATATCATAAATTTTATTTTAAAATATAGTAATTTGCAGAGACCTTTTACAATTCTGGAAAAAAAAGGCCCTGATGGCTCATATAGTTACTGTGATTCAGTGAATTATGAAGTTTGTACGGCAGTAGAGATTTTTCTGGGAAATGTTAAGATAAAGAAATTAGATTTGACTATGAATATGAAAGTTCATGCCTCCTCTTTTACTAAAATTAGGGATTTGCAGCTTCATTTTTGTACTTGTCTCCGTGTTCTGCAATTTAATACAAGGGCTGACTGGTCCTTTCAAGCTTTTTTACCATGATCCAACTTTCCTTTATCTAGTTAGAAGGTTTCTGCAGATTTCTGTACCACATCTCTCATATAAATAACCCATGGGTCTTTATTGTGCTGCTTGGGCATTGTACACCTGGGAGAAGTTTATTTTATCAGGATGATTCTTTTAGGTGCATTAGGTTGATAGTTTGTCACTCTAGAATATCTAATCCGAGATATTACTGTTTCCAAAGGCTTGTAGTGGTAGGGCATGGGGAAATGAGTATGGAGAGGGGCAGATTTAGACTGGACACAAGGAGGAATTTCTTCACAGAGTGCTTCACTATGAGGTCAGTCATGAACAATGTCCCCAGGGCTCAGTGCTGGGTCCAGCCCAATGTTTTTATCAATAACTTGGATGAAGGCATCGATTGCATACTCAGCGAGTTTGCAGATGACACTAACCTGGGTGGAAACGTGGATCTGCTGGAGGGCAGGGAGGCTCCAAAGGGATCTAAACAGGCTGGACTGCTGGGCAGAGACCAGTGGCATGAGGTTTAACACGGCCAAATGGCGGGTCCTGCACTTGGGGCACAACAACCCTATGCAGAGCTACAGACTAGGAGAAGTCTGTCCAGAAAGCTGCCTGGAGGAGAGGGACCTGGGGGTGTTGGTCGACAGCCGACTGACCATGAGCCAGCAGTGTGCCCAGGTGGCCAAGAAGGCCAATGACATCTTGGCTTGTATCAGAAAGGGTGTGACCAGCAGGTCCAGGGAGGTGATTCTCCCTCTGTACTCTGCACTGGGGAGACTGCTCCTTGAATCCTGTGTTCAGTTGTGGGCCCCTCACCACAAGAAGGATGTTGAGGCTCTGGAGCGAGTCCAGAGAAGAGCAACAAAGCTGGTGAAGGGGTTGGAGAACAGACCTTATGAGGAACGTCTGAGAGAGCTGGGGGTGTTTATCCTGGAGAAGAGGAGGCTGAGAGGAGACCTCATTGCTCTCTACAACTACCTGAAAGGAGATTGTGGAGAGGAGGGTGCTGGGCTTTTCTCCCAAGGGACAGGGGACAGGACGAGAGGGAATGGCCTCAAGCTCCACCAGGAGAGGGTCAAACTAGATATCAGAATTTTTTTTTCACAGAAAGGGTGATTGGGCACTGGCAGAGGCTGCCCAGGGATGTGGTTGAGTCACCATCCCTGGAGGTATCTAAAAGATGGGTAGACAAGGTGCTCTGGGACATGGTTTAGAGATTGATAGGAATGGTTGGATTCAGTGGTTCTGGAGGTGTTTTTCCAACCTGGTGATTCTGTGATTCTATGATTAGGCCTTGGCCCAGGGTGCCCAGGGAAGGTGTTCAAGGTCAGGTTGAATGGGGCTTGGGCAGCCTGATCCAGTGGGAGGTGACCCTGCCCATGGCAGGGGGTTGGAACTGGATGGACTTTTAAGGTCCCTTCTGACCCAAACCATTCTATGATTCTATGAATCTATTAAAGAGCCCTTCCCAACCCAGAGAGGTTTTTTGTTCCACTCTTGTTCCATTTGAGACACTTGTACTGTAATCAAATCACCTTTTGATCTTCCTTGATCTCTTAATTGCTAAACAGATTGATGAGCCCTTAGTCATAAGTCATTTTCTCTATCCTCTCAGATTTTAAATAGTGCTCTATATAGCAAAATCTTAGAATTGAGCTCACTGAGATCAATAAGATTTGGGCTCCTAAAAGCCATAATGAATTTGGACAAAACTGCAATACTTAACATTTTCATTATTTATTCATTTCTTTATCGTAACCTTCTTATATTGCTATTCTGTGTTAAAAAAGGGTCATTGGGCACTGGCAGAGGCTGCCCAGGGAGAGGGGTGATTCACTTTCCCTGGAGGGTTTTAAGGGATGGGTGGATGAGATGCTGAGGGACATGGTTTAGTATTTGATAGGAATGGTTGGACTCGATGATTAGATGGTTCTCTTCCAACCTGGTTATTCTATGATTCTATGAAAACAGCTGAGACAATACCAGCCCTTTTTGATGAGGTGGTACCATGAGGCTGTTGTAAACTTCCTTTGTGTTAACTAAATGCCTCTCAGGTTCGCTGCTTTTTACAGTTACAGTTCTCCAGGAACCAGGTCTGACCCCTGTGATTTCAGAGACAATCTCACTGTTTTGTTCAGTAATCTCTGAATGCCAGATGGTTGAGTGCATCTATGAAAATCTGTTTGCTGTGACAATTCTTTCACACCTCGTGAAGTGCAGTTTGTCAAGGAAGCTGGAAGATCTGTATGTGAATTCCTTTTTGTTAGTATGTTATGGGATTTTCTATGGCTAGTTAAACACATATGAACTAAGCCAACACAATTATATGAAGTAAGAATTTGTAGACCACTTCTAAAATAAAAAGCTTTAAAAAAAATCTGTTTTGCACCTCTTTGAGGGCAACAGCATGATAGTTGAGGGTAGATGAGGTCCTGAGGGACATGGTTTAGTGTTTGATAGGAATGGTTGGACTCGATGATCCGATGGGTCTCTTCCAACCTGGTTGTTCTATGATTCTATGATATTTTCTTGTGACATCACCTACTGTTTAATTTATTTTACTTGCACACTTGTCCGGTTTCAATCTGACTTATGATCTTGTTATTTTTAGAGCTACTACCCTGTAGGTTAATATTGATGAAATTCATGGGTAAAAAAAAAAAAGAATATAACCTGGGAGTTGGACATCATTCTAGCTATCTCTGCATTAATTTGTACCTCTAATTATGTGTAGTGCTGAGCTTGCTTAAAGACAATATGGGAAGGACATACAACTTTTAGTGAGAGCTGCTGGAAGGGAGCATTACACTATGTGCTTGCAGCTTAAAAATAGGTTTTCTTTTCTAAATGTCTATTGAAGCGATTGTTTCATTTTTCTGATATGCTTCTCGTAACTTAGTTTTCACAAAATCAGTACTATTTTGGAACAACTCAAGTTGGTTTAGTGTTAGATAGGAATGGTTGGACTAGAAGATCCGATGGGTCCCTTCCAACCTGGTTGTTCTGTGATTCTGTGAAGTTAAACTGGAAATCTAACATACAGCTATTTATGCCAACTATGTAGTTCCAGATTTATAAATACCCACTGACAAAAACAAAAAATATGATAACTACTCCTCTCAATTAGCAACTTTTGACTTGGGCATTTTTATTGTAATTAAGATTAATCACTACAATAATAAAGTCTAAATATTTATTTGGTTTGGGAGCCAATAGAATTCAAGCGTCTTTGTGGTCTCAGGCTTAGTTTTTTGCAGTATGGCCTCAAGCTCCGCCAGGGTAGATTTAGGCTGGAGATTAGGAGGAGGTTTTTCACGCAGAGGGTGATTGGGCATTGGAATAGGCTGCCCAGGGAGGTGGTTGAGTCACCTTCCCTGGAGGTGTTTAAGGCACGGGTGGATGAGGTGCTGAGGGACATGGTTTAGTGTTAGATAGGAATGGTTGGACTAGAAGATCTGATGGGTCCCTTCCAACCTGGTTGTCCTATGATTCTGTGATTCTGTAATATTGGATTTTTTGCTTTTCCTATGCTGAAGGAATCCAAAACTTGTTGTTTTTAAGAATGGAGGAAGACTCCATGGTGAGGGGAAAAATACATTTTGCTTTTGAACTGGATATGAAGTCACCCATGGAAACAGGACTTATTTCTGTCACCGAGACTGACCGATACTTCAGAAATGTTGGCCCTGAGTCATTTTCATAGGCACTGAACTCTTCTCAAAGTCTGTTAGCGAAGTATGAGAACTTCAAGATAAATAGAATGATCTGCTCCCCCCTGGTGGAGTACTGTTAAAGGAAGCTGTTCTTTCAATTGAATTTCACTGATTTTCCTTTGATATTTCTGTGCTGTTACTCAGTTTTTGGACATAAGGAAGTTAACTTGTTAGTGAAATCGTTCTCCTGTTGTGTGTCTTCATGGGGAAGTGGAGTAGACATTTTTTATGGAATCATAGAACAACCATGTTGGAAGAGACCCACCAGATCATCAAGTCCAACCATTCCTATCAAACACTAAACCATGTCCCTCAGCACCTCGTCCACCCATCCCTTAAACACCTCCAGGGAAGGTGAATCAACTCCCTCCCTGGGCAGCCTCTTCCAACACCAAATGACCCTTTCTGTGAAAAACTTCCTCCTAATCTCTAACCTAAACCACCCCTGGTAGAGCTTGAGGCCATTCCCTCTCATCCTGTCCCCTGTCCCTTGGGAGAAGAGCCCAGCTCCCTCCTCTCCGCAACCTCCTTTCAGGTAGTTGTAGAAAGTAATGAGGTCTCCCCTCAGCCTCCTCTTCTCCAGGCTAAACACCCCCAGCTCTCTCAACCGTTCCTCATAAGGCCTGTAAATGATGAATAAAAGATAATGATTTCAATAATTAACAGAAAACTGGATAAAATTTTTAAAATAACAAATTCAAATACAGTCAGATATACGCATATTCCTTTAGGTGCTGAGAATGTGTATTTGGAACTGAAAAAAAAAGCCTCTTTCCACTCTTCAGTTCAGGAATTACTTCTTTCCAAGAAAGGCAAAGATTTCCTGTAGGATCAAGTAGAACTGTTCCATGTTGTAAGCAAGAAGCCTCATCAAGCTGTTCAGTAAGCTCTTCCTTCTGTACTATAAATTGAGGAGGAACTCTAGCGGATTAGACATTGTAAAATCAATAAGCCAGCTCAGTGTGACTAATAGGTATTTGTATTTTTACAAATTGAGATACGTGATGTATCTGTCATAATCCTTCCTGACTTTGTCTACTGATTTAGTAAACAAGAAGTTAACCCCCTGAAAAGTAACTAAAGTACCTTTTTTTGTTTGTTTGTTTGTTTTTTTAAGACTTTTAGCTAAGCTGGGTCTATTTTTGTGGAGTTTGTGGCAAGGCTTGTGATATGTTTATATTTCGTTTCCGGCAAAGTAAAATATCCATCTGGTGGTCCGTCCCCCACAGTATTAGTATTCTTGCTATTATGAGCTCTTTCTTAATACTAACCCAACCCAGGAAATCCCAGGAAATGATT
Source organism: Coccyzus lansbergi (assembly GCA_033558105.1). Taxonomy (NCBI): domain Eukaryota; kingdom Metazoa; phylum Chordata; class Aves; order Cuculiformes; family Coccyzidae; genus Coccyzus; species Coccyzus lansbergi. The sequence goes on from JAUMJK010000508.1 coordinate 2,156,155, forward strand.
TTTGAGACTATTTTTATCCCTGATACACTTTTACTAGGATCGCACTGTTACTATTGGGAATGTAATAATACAGATAATCAAGCTGCTTATGGCTTATGTTGTGGGAAGCTGAGGGGAAAGTATGTAATGTACAGGACTTCTCTGGTTGGACTGAAACAAAAAGCTTACTGCGTGTAATCAGCTAACTCAAAATACAACAAGACGCAGGGAGATTGAGGTCAGACTTGCTAAGATAAACTTGGGGTGTTCCTGATATCCACATGCATTGGCCGAGAGCTGTTATGCTAAATATGAACCGGATATACTGGCGTGAGGAATCATGTTTTCTTCTCAGCATTTGTTAATGGCTCAGAATAAAAATCAGGAAATTAGAGCAAAATGTTAGAAAAGTCTCAGTGCAGTTACACTTATTTTCTAAGTGCAAAGCATCTCAGTGGAATCTACACTTATTTTTTTAAGTGCAAAGCACCATTAAGGCAATAATTCTGGTTCACTGAGGTTAAAATGTGAAACGGTTTGTGTGAACTTACAGATATCTAATGGTGTAGGTTGAATTCTTTTGTACAAGGCCCTCGGAAAGTGTTCAGCTTAATTTTTTGTGTATTTATGAAATATACACTTAAAAAGTTGTTTCATAGAATCATAGAACAACCAGGTTGGAAGAGACCCACTGGATCATCGAGTCCAACCAGTTTCCAAACTGTATACTGTGTTAGATAATGTTTTATTTCTGTTTTGTTCACGTAGTGGAACAAAGGCAAGTTTAAACTCATTTCCTATCTATTTGTCTAGAAAAGCCTTCGGGAGTATGGGAGCTTCTGCTTAATTAATGCTGATAGAAGCCAAACTGGAATTTAAGTACCTCAAGGAAGTGATAGATATAGAGGATTTCTCTCCAGACTGTGGCAAAATGCCTGTGCTTGGTTGACTTGATATGAAAGGTGGCACTGGTCAGAAGAGTCTTACCAGCTGACACTGCTAAGAAATGGAGATTGTTTTGTGCGGTAACAGTGGGGTGAAGGTTTACAGGTCCATGTTAGAGAAGATGAATAAGAAACTTCTCTATATCCGTTGACTGAATTTTTTAGAACGTCCAGTTTTCCACACAGTCCTTACCCACTCCACTTATCTCTGGTGAGAAGCAGGAAAGAGATGGGAGGAAATGCCACATATTTGTTCCTGGAAAGATACGAACAATTACTTTATGCTAAGTGCTAAAGGAAGACTGATAATACTTTCCTTCATTTGGGAATTAATTTTTACTCTAATGGAACACCCTCTTTAAGTATATTTTTCCATGAGCAGTACAATTAAATGTCATGGTTCCCTAAAAAGTGATGTGTTCTCTGTCATGGAGGGACCTGCAGTCCTATTTCTACCTTATCTATGCTCAGTCAGTGTTACATTCTGCAGATCAGCAGATGGATATTGCTGATTGAACCAAGGTCAGTCACATTTTGTGGAAAAACTGTCTATTCTGGGATAGATTTCAATACAGGATGGGGGCTGATGTGATTGAGAGCAAGCCTGGGGAGAAGGACTTGGGTTGCTGGTTGATGAGAAGCTCACCATGAACTGGCAATGTGTGCTCATAGCCCACAAAGCCAACCGTCTCCTGGGCTGCATCAAAAGCATCGTGGCCAGCAGGGCAAGGGAGGGGACCCTACCCCTCTATTCCTCTCTTGGAAGACCTCATCTGGAGTATTGTGTCCAGTTCTAGAATCCTCAGCATAAGAAGGATAAGGAGCTGTTGGAATGGGTCCAGAGGAGGCTACAAAGGTGATCAGAGGGCTGGAGCACCTCCCATACGAGGACAGGCTTTGCAGGTTGGGCTTGTTCAGCTTGGAGAAGTTAAGGCTCCAAGGAGACCCTATCGCGACCTTCCAGTACCTGAAGGGGCTGCAACAAGCTGGGAGGCGGGGAGGAACTATTTACAAAGGCTTGTAGTGATAGGACTAGAGGCACTGGAGAGGGACAGATTTAGACTAAATATAAGGAGGAATTTCTTCATGATGAGAGTGGCCCAGTTTGCCCAGGGAAGCTGTGGCTACCCCATCCCTGGAGGTGTTCAAGGCCAGGTTGGATGGGGCTTGGGCACCCGGTCCAGTGGGAGGTGTCCCTACCCATGGCAGCAGGGTTGGAACTAAATAATCTTTAAGGTCCCCTCCAACCCAAACTATGCTGTGATTCTGTGGTTGCACATGGGACAGATTGGAGTTCGTGGCTGCATCCCATCTTCAAGACAGAAGTTCCTCAAACTTCAACTAAGAACTACTTTTCCCATAGATGTAGTCACTATAACCTTTTCCTTTGGAAGGAGCATCTATGCATCCAATATTTCACTTGACCTATGAGCAGAGATAGCATTGGTTCATAGAAGCAGGTAGAATACTGTCAATGCCTTACCTAAATTTTAGCTGAAAATTGCAGAACTGTTTGCTGTTTATCATAAGTGTGTATGTTTTGATGTAATCAGTGAAGGCTGGTTGTGCGACACTGAGAAGCACAGTGTGAACACAGGTTGGGTGATGGTGGCAGTCCAAAATGCTTCATCCTCCTGAGGGTTGATGTTGCAAGTTGCAGAGTTTACTCTCGTCAGTTTAGGCTTTAGGTCATAGAATCATAGAATAACTAGGTTGGAAGAGACACACCAGATCAGAGTCCAACCATTCCTATCAAACACTAAACCATGTCCCTCAGGACCTCATCTACGAGTGCCTTAAACACCTCCAGGGAAGGTGAATCAACCACCTACCTGGGCAGCCTCTGCCAGTGCCTAACAACCTTCATGTGTCTGTGCTGTTTCTAGCTCTTACTGAAGCTTTTTTATGATGAAGTAGGGGTATCTACCATTCTCGTAAGAGCCTAGACTGTGGTCAAATCATACGTTATTATACCATGGGATATTGTAAGTGGAAGTACAATGGCTTGGGTCACCATTTGGTTGACCCAGTTCTGGGGTTGTTGACCCCCATTCTGGGGTTGTTTAGCCTAGAGAAGAGGAGGCTGAGGGGAGACCTCATTACTCTCTACAACTCCCTGAAAGGAGGTTGTGGAGAGGAGGGAGCTGGGCTCTTCTCCCAAGTGACAGGGGACAGGACAAGAGGGAATGGCCTCAAGCTCCACCATGGGAGATTTAGGTTAGAGATTAGAAGGAAATTTTTCACAGAAAGGGTCATTGGGCACTGGCAGAGGGTGCCCAGGGAGGTGGTTGATTCCCCTTCCCTGGAGGTGTTTAAGGGATGAGTAGATGAGGTGCTGAGGGACATGGTTTAGTGTTTGATAGGAATGGTTGGACTCAATGATCCAATGGGTCTCTTCCAACCTGGTGATTCTATGATTCTGTGATTCTGTTCTATGATTTGGCTGAAAAGAAACATCTCTTGAGAACCCTTGGAAGTTATAAGCTGATGGAACCTGTGATATAAGTAGAGTTAATAGTTAATGGTGGCAGCATAACATAACAGCAATGAGAATAAGCAGTTGGGGCAAGAATAAATCCTAGCACAGATTGCAACAGCCCCTCAGCCCCTTGACCCAACTAAAATTAACAAATTGCAGGTGTTCACATAAGATAAATGTTATCATGAAGTGGCAGAAGTTGTATTAAAATAGTTAGGAGATATCAGCTTTTTATTGTTTTTACATAAAGCAATTTCTGAATCTTTCTTTTTTTTCTTTCTGCTTTTCATCTAAGTTTATTCTTAGCAAAAGTAAATCAGTTTGCCTCATGCTTTCCTATTCATTAGCTAAAATACCTTTTTCTTATCCCTTTGTCTGGTAGTAGTAACCTCTTCCATCTGCATTTTGTTCTGTGACACCCTTGAAAACAGGCTTTCTGTTCCTGGTCACCCTATTCTTTGTCTAGTTTTAAACATCAGTGATGACGATTGTCAACAGCACTTCAAATGAGGCTTTGTACAATATTATTTTGTCTATTTCCATATAAGATAGTTCTGTCTCATCTAATTTTATTATTGTTAGCTGGTTTTTTCTGACCAGCGCAGAGAAATTTTTCTCCACGCAAGGCTGAAAGTATTTTCAATCAATATTTCAGAAAACATTGCCTTGGAAGCTGGCAGAAACCATAGAATTAAGTTGTGTCTATTACTTTTCTTTCTTCTTTTCTGTTTTAATATTTTTTGAGATTGTAGGTTGTTTTCCACACTGGACTAAAACCTAAGAACTCTCTCGAGTGAACGACCCTGTGTGCAAATGATATATTAGCAGAACTTTTGAATCTGACAGTAAAGATTCAGTAAAGAGGAGCGTCTGAGAGAGCTGGGGGTGTTTATCCTGGAGAAGAGGAGGCTGAGAGGAGACCTCATTACTCTCTACAACTACCTGAAAGGAGGTTGTAGAGAGGAGGGAGCTGGGCTCTTCTCCCAAGTGACAGGGGACAGGACAAGAGGGAATGGCCTCAAGCTCTACCAGGGGAGATTTAGGCTAGAGATTAGGAGGAAGTTTTTCATGGAAAGGGTCATTGGGCATTGGAATAGTCTGCCCAGGGAGGTGGTTGATTCACCTTCCCTGGAGGTGTTTAAGGGACGGGTGGATGAGGTGCTGAGGGACATGGTTTAGTGTTTGATAGGAAGGGTTGGAGTTGATGATCCGATGGGTCTCTTCCAACCTCCTTGTTCTATGATTCTATGATTCTAAGAGATTTGAGAAGCAAAATGCAGAGACAGCGTATTCAGGTTGAGAAGTTAACTCAGTATGTGGAGAAACGTGAAGCTTGTCAACATAATAAAAGATCGTAAAGCATTCCTAAATCATCAATTTGATCTGAATAAAACAGTGCACAGTTCTCGTTGCTGTGCTGTGCCTTTTAGAATGTGAAGGTTATGCTTAGCATTGCATCTTAGCTTTTTCCGTATGATTTCAGCATTATTTGCATTAATGTTGTCTTGAACATAATAAAGCCCTTGACATTGATATGGTCTATTTGACCGTTTTGATTTGAATGAAGATTTAAATGTCTTCTGAAGAGGCAGAAAAATCCAAAAAAGTAATCAGGAAAAGTACTGTTACAGAATTGACTCTTGCAAGCGGGAGGGGTGGGGGTTATATCCTAAATATCAAATTCATTCCCAGATGCTTGACAAAAAAAGGCACTTCTTTAATGCAGAAGCTGAGTGTGCTGAAACAAAGATAGAAACCATTCCATCAGCAGATGAAGATGATGAGCCAGCATGTTCCATAGTAGGCCAGAAACTCAAAAACAGTAAGATGTGTTTCATACTGAATGAGCTTAATTTGCACGGTAACTTGAACTTTAAATATAATCAGGTCTGTTTCAACCACCGATGGAACCACCACTTTCGTTTGCTAGACATGACGCTTTTCAGTAGCGACACGAGTTGGTGACTTGGAAGCAGATTTGGAATCATAGAACAGTTTGGGTTGGAAGGGACCTTAAAGATCATCCAGTTCCAATCCCCCTGACATGGGCAGGGGCACCTCCCACTGGATCAGGCTGCTCAAAGCCCCATCCAGCCTGACCTTGAACACCTCCAGGGATGGGGCAGCCACAGCTTCCCTGGGAAACTTGGACCAGGGCCTCACCAACCTCAGCATGAAGAATTTCTTCCTAATGTCTAGTCTGTATCTTCCCCCCTCCAATTTAAAGCCATTAAATAGTCTGTTTTCAGCTTATGTGGAAAAGGACAAAAGAGCCTTTTTCTGGGTTTTGTGAGTATATTATAAACAAAAGCGTGTATGTATAATACCTCCATTCTATACATACAAAATTGCAGCTGATAATGAATTTCTTACCTGTCAGGGCTCTGGAGCAAAACTGAGGGTAGTGTTCCTTGTACAGAACATTTGTGGCTAACTTTGCTTTTGCTGCTGAGGCTCTGGAGCGAGTCCAGAGAAGAGCAACGAAGCTGGTGAAGGGACTGGAGAACAGGCCTTATGAGGAACGACTGAGAGAGCTGGGCTTGTTTATCCTGGAGAAGAGGAGGCTGAGGGGAGACCTCATTGCTCTCTCCAACTGCCTGAAAGGAGGTTGTGGAGAGGAGGGAGCTGGGCTCTTCTCCCAAGTGACAGGGGACAGGACAAGAGGGAATGGCCTCAAACTCCCCCAGGGGAGGTTTGGGCTGGACATTAGGAAAAAAAAATTCACAGAAAGGGTCACTGGGCACTGGAATGGGCTGCCCGGGGAGGTGGTTGATTCACTTTCCCTGGAGGTGTTTAAAGGACGGGTGGACAAGGTCCTGAGGGACATGGTTTAGTGATTGATGGGAATGGTTGGACTTGATGATCCGGTGGGTCTCTTCCAGCCTGGTTGTTCTATGATTCTATTTAGTCCTGAGAGACATTAAATAGTGTAGTTCCTGGAATGATACTGGCTTTTCTTGATAAAATTCAAGGTACCTTGGATGGTTTGAAATTGCCTTAAATCTACAGCAGCTCTAACAAAACAGGCATTCAGGTCTTCTCAATATGGGAAACTTCTCTGCCTGTAAGGGGTTGTAGAATGGAGCAAAGGAACTGGTGCCTGCCCTCCCTCTTCAGAACAGGTTTGTGTAGCTGAATCATAGAATCATAGAACAACCAGGTTGGAAGAGACCCACTGGATCATTGAGTCCAACCATTCATATCAAACACTAACCGATGTCCCTCAGGACCTCGGCCACCCGTTCCTTAAACACCTCCAGGGAAGGTGATAGCTGATAGCACAAATAGGCGTTTGTGTGAGCATTTACTCCCTTACTGCAGCATCCATGATGCTTAGTTAACCCCAAAAGTCCATCCTTGTTTTCTTAGTTATGAAGGAATCATTTTCAGAGTTCAATGTTGAATTTAAATACTTGGAGAATCTTTAGAAGCTTTTTTTCCCCAGAAATTAGAGAAAGGCAGGTTGTTTACCTTCCTTGCCCAAACCACACCCTGGTTAGTGGCAAAACAACAGCTGAGGCAAGAGATTATTATTTGTTCTGAGCATGATTTGCTGAATATCACGTCTCCTGACCTTTGATCGGATGAGCGTTATTGGAGATTAATTGGATCAGTGGTGGCATATGACATATTTCAAGTATCTGTACAGAAAGATTTATGCTTATATCTGATTATAGCAGATTACTACCTGTAGATATAAAATGTCAAATCTACCGTGCACATTTAGGCCTCCCCAAACATCTGTTCAGTCATATCTGGGATTGTTGTTTTGTGTATGCTGAGGGTTTTCTGAGGTGAATCTACATTTGAAAAACAAAATTAAAAAGACCATTTCCATAAGGAAATTAGTAGTTTAGTGTGGATAGGACATTTGAGATTTCAATTGTAAGACTGAATAAACACTTGCTTTGTAATTTGCCCTAAAAAAAAAAAAAAAAAAAAAAAAACCTAAAATGAAAATTTCAAGTTACTATATGACTGTTATGCTCTAGAAGCTGAGGTAAAGCCCTTTCTTTTACATTAAAGGTTGATGTAACAATAAGGAAAATGAAGCACGTTAGATTGAAAAAAGAGATTATTTGTATAGTGGAGTAATTCAAAACTTGAAATTATTTTCATGACTTATAGTATTTAGGATACATTTGGGCTACTATTTCTTTCTCAATGAAAGCTGCATGGAAAATATTTTTTCTAAGAGGGCATTACCACAGGTAATATTTTGTTGCTGTACAAGACCTGGAAAGTTAATTTCTTCAGAGTCCCAGTGTCTAATATATGATAATATGCTTCTGCTTTACTCCCTTTCTCCACCCCCTACTGGCTGATGGTTCGTCTTGTTTTGAGAGAAGAAAACCATGACATCTTTTAGTTTATTGCCCTCTTTTTTTATTGTGTAATAGAATCATAGAATAGTTAGAGTTGGAAGGAACTGTAAAGATCATCCAGTTCCAACCCCCCTGCCATGGGCAGGGACACCTCCCACTGGATCAGGCTGCTCAAAGCCCCATCCAGCCTGACCTTGAACACCTCCAGGGATGGGGCAGCCACAGCTTCCCTGGGCAACCTGGGCCAGGGACTCAACACTCTCATGGTGAAGAAATTCCTCCTTATGCCTAGTCTAAATCTACCCCTCTCCAGTTTATCCCCATTGCCTCTCATCGTATCACCACAAGCCTTTTTAAAAAGTCCCTCCCCAGTGCTCATATGGCACTTCCTTTCATCCTTTCTTTGACTTTCGTTACTTCACTCCCATCTTAAGTCTTTAAACACAGACCAGTTGTCACATTCCAAAGATGATAATACTTTAGACCTATCACGAGGAACAGTGAAAGATAAAGCTCAGTAAGTCAGTCTTAGCATTATAAGGTGTTTTCGTTAGCCCAGCTCTCTCCTCTCCACAACCTCCATATACGTAGTTGTAGAAAGTAATGAGGTCTCCCTTCAGCCTCCTCTTCTCCAGGATAAACACCCCCAGCTCTCTCAGCCGTTCCTCCTCTGTCATGTTTTTATTATTGCATGTGGTCAGAAAGTAGATACTTTGAGGCACTATGATTTCACTATCTTATAGTCTCCCTGTGGGAATATCTTTTCTTTTATTTACATTCTAGTAAGCAAATGAGCCACTAAGTTTTAATAAAGGAATTCCGTCATATATTCAAGATGTTTTTAAATTTGAGGAAATATTCAAAGAGGGGGTCACCTCCATTGCAAGGCATATGCTTTCTATTTCTATAGCAGAGTAATGTTTTATGTTGTGAGTTTCTTCATTTTGATTGTTTTCTAAACTCTGAGTGGAAAAATCAATTCTAACAAAAGACTTTTTTTTTTTGTTCTATGTATACATGAAGTTCATACTAACCATACAACTACTAGCTTTATTTCTTGACATCCTAGAGTATCTTTTTTTGTGGTGTATTTTTTTCAGTTATCGTAACATAAATGAAATAGTTTCCATTGTTTCTAAGGGGACAAGTTTAGTCATACACATGCACACTTTTAGGCAACTGAGCCATTTCTAAGATTGCCTTTTAGAATATCAACACACTGTGTCTTCAATTGTTTCTTTGTTCAAACTCGCTGGAGTGTGACTCCTTAGAATCATTATGATCGAAACTACTATTAACTCACATCTTGAATTTAAAACTAGTACTCAGTCTTTGTTTAAGACTCTTACTTAAAAGCAATTGAACATGAAGTAGTGATGCAATGAGATCATAGAATCATAGAATCACCAGGTTGGAAGAGACCCATCGGATCATCGAGTACAACCGTTTCTATCAAACACTAAACCAGGTCCCTCAGCACCTCATCTACCCGTCCCTTAAACACCTCCAGGGAAGGTGAATCAACCACCTCCCTGGGCAGCCTGTTCCAATGCACAATGACCCTCTATGTGAAAAACTTACTCCTAATCTCTAGCCTAAATCTCCCCTGGCGGAGCTTGAGGCCATTCCCTCTTTTCCTGTCCCCTGCCACTTGGGAGAAGAGCCCAGCTCCCTCCTCTCCACAACCTCCTTTCAGGTAGTTGTAGAGAGTAATGAGGTCTCTCCTCAGCCTCCTCTTCTTCAGGCTAAACACCCCCAGCTCTCTCAGCCATTCTCCATAGGGCCTGTTCTCCAGCCCTTTCACCAGCCTCGTTGCTCTTCTCTGGACTTGCTCCAGAGCCTCAACATCCTTCTTGTGATGAGGGGCCCACAACTGAACACAGGATTCAAGGAGTAGCCTCACCAGTGCTGAGTTCGGAGGGAGAATAACCTCCCTTGACCTGCTGGTCACACCGTTTCTGATCCAAGCCAGGATGCCATTGGCCTTCTTGGCCACCTGGGCACACTGTTGGCTCATCTTCAGTCGCTGTCAACCAACACCCCCAGGTCCTTCTCCTCCAGGCAGCTTTCTAGACAGACTTCTCCCAGTCTGTAGCTCTGCTTAGGGTTGTTGTGCCCCAAGTGCAGGACCCGGCATTTGGCCGTGTTAAACCTCATCCCATTAGACTCAGCCCAGGGGTCCAGCCTGTTTAGGTCCCTTAAAATTAAAGAACTGAACAGCTTGCAGGAAACTGGCACATAGGAATAATTAGTGGTTTCCTGAAAAATCCAGCACTAAGCCTTATATCTTTCTTCCATGCTCTCCCTCTCAGTTCCCTTCCTGTGCTTCTGTGACTACACCTGATACAACTGAAGAATACATAGAATCGTAGAACTACCAGGTTAGAAGAGACCCACTGGATCATCGAGTCCAACCCTATCTCAATGTTCATAAATTATGTTCATAGTTGCTGTCTTACACAGTAGTTCAGAAATAGATGTAAACAATAATGTAAACCAAGAGTGTAAGTTTTGATTTAGTAAAAGGTAGATACTTCCCAGTATGACTGATTGTATCTAACCAAGACATCAGATTTGCCTTGTTCTTGAAAACACTGCTGTGTCTTTGGAACTCTTAATAGTTTCAGCTTTGAAATTCTTTGGAGAAAACAGAGCTAGACAGTTAGCGTGATGTCAGACAACACACCATCCAATTTCTCTGTCCATATTGGTGGTCTAGCACACAATTAGTGCTTTGACTTCAACCTGATTAGAATCATAGAATCATAGAACAACCAGGTTGGAAGAGACCCATCGGATCACCGAGTCCAACCATTCCTATCAAACACTAAACCATGTCCCTCAGCACCTCATCTACCTGTACCTTAAACACCTCCAGGGAAGGTGAATCAACCACCTCCCTGGGCAGCCTATTCCAATGCCAACAACCCTCTCTGTGAAAAACTTCCTCCTAATCTCTAGCCTAAATCTCCCTTGGCAGAGTTTAAGGCCATTCCCTCTTGTCCTGTCCCCTGTCACTTGGGACAAGAGCCCAGCTCCCTCCTCTCCACAACCTCCTCTCAGGTAGTTGGAGAGACCAATGAAGTATCCCCTCAGCCTCCTCTTCTCTAGGCTAAACACCCCCAGCTCTCTCAGCCGCTCCTCATAGGGCCTGTTCTCCAGCCCCTGTTCTTAACTGTTTTCTAAATTAATATCAACTGGTCAGCTTTAGGCCTATTTTCTTAATCTCTTTCAACAGCTGCACCATTTAGTTAATGTGCTAGTATTTCTGCTTACAGTCAGGGAAGAGATAAAGACGCTAATCAGAAAGTTATCTTTATTTTCCCTCTTTTTTTGCATCCCTCTAGTGTTCTGTTTGCTAGCCTCCTTTTTTTGCCTTTGGTAATTTCAGAACAGGTTCCCTAATTGTACAGAGACATCTCTCCTTTTCATAGAACCGTAGAATCACCAGGTTGGAAGAGACCCATTGGATCATCAAGTCCAACCATTCCTATCAAACACTAAACCATGTCCCTCAGTTTCAAAACTACTAATATTATAACAGTTTATAGAACTGATAACTTTTACTTGGATTAACAATCATCAGACTAATGAGTAACATCTGTGCTCAATTGTGTATTGTGTTGAATTCTAATATAACTCTGGGCTTATAGTTCTAAGATTTGGAATACATTCATTCATATTCAAAATCTGTGTCACTATATTGAAGTTTCTTCAAGTTATGTACACATCCCCTTTATTTTCATTTCTCTCAGTCTTCCTTGCTCATTTTCATAGTTACATTCATTATCATTCCTTTAAGTACACTGACCTCTTAGCTTTGTGCTGTCTAGCTTCACCCCCTGCCTTACTCCGATATTCCTTTATTAACCAATTATGAATTCAAGCTAAAAATGATCAAATGGAATCTGAAAATGCCTGTTACTGATGACTGCAGAAGCATGTGTGAGCTTCAAGTGGAATTTCTTTAGAGAAGTCTCATTTTCTGAGCTTTGAGAACTATAGATTGTTCTCTGAACACCATTTCAAAGATGCAGCCCTTTCTTTCCATATCCAGTTTTTTTCGAGGCTTTTCTCCTGTTATGAATCAATTGTTGCAACATCCTTCTCTCTAACCTCTGCAAATTCAGTATTCCTTTACTCTCATCTAGATTCAATTCTTACTGCAAAGTTAATCTCTTACTCTATCAATTTACCCATCCTTTACAGTCCTCCAGTGACTCTCAGGTTAAGTACCTCTTTGAGTTTAAACAAAACCAAAAGCACTCCCTGCAGGATCCAACTTTCACCACATTCTTCTGGCTTGATTCAGATTGAACTTCTTTCAGGTTGAACTTAGCAGCTCACCTAACTACTTCAGAGTTAAATTTAAGCCATTTCTCTGCCTGCCTTTCAGCATCATTGGAGCTCAATGCTACTGTGTTCCTCAAGTCAATATTTTAGGTCTTTAGTTCCTACTATCATGAGCCTTAGCACTAATTCAGAAGCTATCCCCGTCAGTTAGTAGTTCCTATGATGCCTTCAGAATTTACAACATGCTCTTTTCTCTGCTCACCTCTTGCCTTCCACATCCTAGTGCACAGCGTGCTGGATCTAGCAGAAAATGTATCTCTCTGGTCTTTGCAGTTCCTATCCAAACCCTACCCAAAATGTAGCTTGATAAGCCTCAAGTCAGAAAATATGAAGGAGGAGGGGCAGCAGTAATCACAGTAAGAATAAAACCTGTTGAAACCCATATTAACAGTGAGTGTAGAAGCTGAATAACCGATGCTGACTGGGTTCTGTACTCAAAATCTTGCTCTACCCTTGAAGCTCACTTTGAGTAATGTAATGACTCACATCCACCTCACTATGAACCATAAGACATTACATAGAATCATAAGATCATGGAATCATTAGGTTGGAAAAGACCTTAGAGATCATCAACTCCAACTATACCTGTTTACTACTAAATTATGTCCCCAGGCACCTCATCCACCCCCCTTTTAAACACCCCCCAGGGAAGGGGACTCCAGCACTGGAGCCTCGGGATGTCATCTGGTCCAACCCTCATGCTGGGCCACCCACAGCTAGTTGCCAAGGACCACATGCAGATGGCTTTTGAGTATCTTCAAAGAGTGGAACTCCACCACCTGTCTGGGAGACCTATTTAAGTGCTGTCCTGGGCACCACTGAAAAGAGTCTGGCTCTGTCTTCTTTCCACCTGCCCTTCAGATACTTATAGAGACTGATGAGCCTTTTCTTCCCTAGGCTGAGCAGTTCCAGCTCTCTCAGCCTTTTCTCATAGGAAAAATGTTTCAGTCACTGCAGCAGGGAGCTGCTCCATCATTCCCATGGCCCTTGGCTGGACTCGCTCCAGGTTGTCCATGTCTCTTGTACCGAGGAGCTCAGAGATGGACCCAGCACTCTGGGTGTGACCTCACCAGTGCTGATTGAAGAGGAAGGATCACCTCCCTTGGCTTGCTGGTAGTGCTTTCCCTAATGAAGCCCTGATATATCGTACTTTTCATCTTTCCTGCAATGACATGTTGCTGGCTCACATAAAGTTAATGAACCAAGCTAGTGGTGTCTTCCTCTTTCACATGATCAGTTGTGGCTTGGTCAGAGTCTTCCTTTTCAATGTGATAATTTGGATCAAACATCCTTCAGGCAGTTTAGTATAATCAATATAGAATCATAGAATCGTAGAACAACCAGGTTGGAAAAGACCCACTGGATCATCAAGTCCAACCATTCCTATCAAATACTAAACCATGTCCCTCTGCACCTCATCCACCCGTCCCTTAAACACCTCCAGGGAAGGTGAATCAACCACCTCCCTGGACAGCCTGTTCCAATGCCCAATGACCCTTTCTGTGAAAAACTTTTTCCTAATGTTCAGCCTAAGGCTCCCCTGGTGGAGCTTGAGGCCATTCCCTCTTGTCCCTGGCACTTGGGAGAAGAGCCCAGCTCCCTCCTCTGTATAACATCCTTTCAGGTAGTTGTAGAGAGCAATGAGGTCTCCCCTCAGCCTCCTCTTCTCCAGGTTAAACACCTCCAGCTCTCTCAGCCGTTCTTCATAAGGCCTGTACACACACATTTACGCTCATAATTGTATCTTAGCAGCTGGTGTTGTCCAGACTGTTTGTCCCCTGTTAAGGGGCTGGAGAACAGACCCTATGAGGAGCGGCTGAGAGAGCTGGGGTTGTTTAGCCTGGAGAAGAGGAGGCTGAGAGGAGACCTCATTACTCTCTACAAGTACCTGAAAGGAGGTTGTAGAGAGGAGGGAGCTGGCCTCTTCTCCCAAGTGACAGGGGACAGGACAAGAGGGAATGACCTCAAGCTCCGCCAGGGGAGATTTAGGCTGGAGATTAGGAGGAGGTTTTTCACACAGATGGTCATTGGGCATTGGAATAGGCTGCCCAGGGATGTGGTTGATTCACCTTCCCTGGAGGTGTTTAAGACACGGGTGGATGAGGTATTGAGGGACTTGGTTTAGTGTTAGATAGGAATGGTTGGACTAGAAGATCCGATGGGTCCCTTCCAACCTGGTTGTTCTGTGATTCTGTGATTCTGTAATGGTGACCATTCACATCTCCTATAAACTCTTCATTATGCTGACACCAACCATCATTTTTTACTCAGTGATTTGCATGAACTAAAATTTATCCTTGTTCTTCAGCCTGCTTCGAATTATTTCCCGAGTGCTAAATATTAATCCTTTCCAAACAAAAACCCAGTGTCCCTTAACCAATAAAGAGCTAAGATTTATATCTATTCACTGTTAGTTAAAGCTCTCATCCTAAATCTGTCAGCAAGACCCAAGGCTTTCAATGCCTCTGAACACTGTACTAGTGACAGGAAACCTTTTTGATACTTGATATATTTGTTTTTAAAAGCATAGATGTTTGTGTTTACCTAGATCCACTGGTTGTTTTCCATCTTTTGGTCTGTTTGGTTTTCTCTTACTTCTGGTACACAAACAGGGTTCATCTGGTTGCTTAGTTTTTTTTAGGTCTCCATGTAACCAATGAGAATTCTGTTAGAGCTTTTCTGTAAGATGACACTTCTTGGTGGAGCTTTTATACAACTTTTGCCATCTCTGATACTGGAGGCTCGTCTGACTTTTCGCGTTTTGTCTGGCAGTTCCAGTCACTTCTGTGTACTTCTCTACAATATACAGAGGAAGTAGAAGTTACTATGTTGAATGTGTTGCTCGTTGGGATTGGTTTTTAAATCACCGTAACTGTAGGCATTCATGCTAAAGGTTGCACAAAACAATTCAGTGGGAGAGACTGTTACATTTCAAAGAAAAATATACCTACCTAGGCAATTCTATTTTCATACAGTAAGTTCTCCCGAGAGAAGCAATGTTATAACTTCTCCACTTAAAAAGAAAGGAGACCCACGGACCAGTTACCAAATCATAGAATCACTAGGTTAGAAAAGAACTTAGAGATCATCAACTCTAACCATACTTGTCCACTACTAAATCATGTCCCAAGCACCTCATCTACCCTCCTCTTAAACACCTCCAGGGAAAAGGACTCCACCACCTCCCTGGGCAGCCTCTGCCAGTGCCCGAGAACCCTTTCTATGAAGAAATTTTTCCTAATGTCCAATCTAAATTTCCCCTGGTGCTCCTCGAGGCCATTCCCTCTTTTCCTATCACCTGTCACTTGGGAGAAGAGACCACCACCCACCTCATTACAGCACATGATACTTATTTCAGTTTTATCGCTATCAATGGTCAGAAGCAACACCCTTTTACAGTTTTATATATAATTCTTCTGCAAGTTCTTTTGCAAGTTCTTCAACTTCAGACGTTCGAGGGAATATACACATCTATGTCAGAAAAATTACATTTGGGACCCAGAACTGGACTGTACTTTTCTGTCTTCCAACTCAGAATTAGTTCTTGAAAGCATAATAAGCTGAACCTAGAATAAAAACCCTATTTTTCTCTAAAAATTAGTCTTAGAAACAGCCTAATATTTTACTAATAGATCTGTAATTTATAGGTTCAGCCTAGAATGTGAAACTAGTGGCTGCATCTGCTAGTAAATTAAAGAGTGTGAAGGCCTGGGCCCAAGAGCTATAACTCAGTTAAATATGTGGGTGTGTTGTAAGAAAATTTCTTGGCGTTGCTGTCACCTAGCACTTGCCCAGATAGTTTATCATGTGATTTAGGAGTTGCTCCAGTGCAAAAACCAGTAAGTAGTTTGGATGTGTCTCTCCTTTCTGGGCAGTGAGTGTTTATTAGCATGTATGTGGCCAGGCTATGCCAGCTGGCCTCAGAGGCAAAGAAAGGCTCTGGCACACTTCAACTAATTAAGAGAAATTAAGCCAGTGTATCTGTTCCGTAGCAGCTTTCTAGAGAATGCTTCCATTCTGCAGTAAATGTGCTGTAATTAAAGATGGTTTTATCTCTCTCTCATTCACTCCCGGGCTGGTACTGCAGTGCGCTCAAGAGGCCATAAATTCACTCTAGTTTTTACCTCATCAAGTCCTTAATCCATAGCAGTAGTTCTTAGCAAAAAGTTCAAACCGTTATGTATGTAGCAATGAATAAAAAGGGAGGGATGTTGTGGTCAGAGCAGTTTATCATCAAGCATGTGCCATACCCTTGTAGGCTAGAAAGCTGAATATGTATTATATACAATTATGTGGAATTATGGAATTATAGAATCATAGAATCACCAGGTTGGAAGAGACCAACAGGATCATTGAGTCCAACCATTCCTATCAAACACTAAACCAAGTCCCTCAGCACCTCATCCACCTGCACCTTAAACACCTCCAGGGAAGGTGAGTCAACCCCCGCCCTGTTCAGCCAGTTCCAGTGCCCAATGACCCTTTCAGTGCAGAAATTTTTCCTTATGCCGAACCTGAACCTCCCCTGGCGGAGCTTGAGGCCATCCCCTCTCATCCTGTCAAATTGATCGTCAGTCCAAATTTCTGTATTGCTGTTTTGACCACTGTGTTTGTAGAATTCTGCGGTGTGTATTCAGATACCATTAATTAAGGTTTTTTCCACAACGTAATTTGTTTTTATTCCAGTTTACACACTCCTAAACCAGAATGATTTCGGCATCACATGCTGTATGTAGCACTGTAGCACCATCTTGTGTGAGCTGCAAATGTGGTTTCAATATACGTAGTCTTCACGTTGACTGTGACAGTTTTCTATAAAACTCCTTTATGTCAAACTGGAATCAGGAAGCAAGAACTTGAAATAGCTCCCGCTTGCTATATATGTGGTAGATATCATAGCAGTGCATTCATCTAAGATACCTGATGTTGCAATGATCCGTATAAATCTGAAGCATCGGATGCTGCGTTCTGGTGGCAATAAGTATGCACTTTATTTGGTTTAGGCTACAAAAGCACAGAAATAAAGCACAAGGATTAGAATCTGTGAGAAATAAAATGCAACTATAGTAGGGGGAAAGGCTTCTAGAGAAAATGAAGTAGGAATTGTTATAAAATAGCTCACAGGAATGAAGCTGAAAATGCTTTTAAATGACAGCAAATACGGCAAGGACGCAAAACCCAACTTTCATCATCAGCTGTGGTGCTTTGAGGCTTTTACATGTTTGGAAAGATACACATACACAGGGCTAAAAGGTGGAAAGGGCAATGCATAAACCAATCTCGTTCATACAACAGAGCAAATAATAACTGGAGGGATCATTGTTGCGCATTGAATGTGCTCCTGCACTTCAATATTTCACACAATCTTCTTCTATTCTACCTTTTCATGCTTTAACTTCTATCTAGTTTCCTTTCTCTTCTGACTTTTACTGAGCCAGTTTCAGTATACTCAAGAGTTTCTGAAAGAGGAATTAGAATCTTAAAGCAAGAGTTTCTGAAACAGGAATTAGAGTCTTAAAGCAAGTTCAGCCATGGAGGACGTAACTGCTACTTGCTACAAGTCCAGCGTATTACAAGTTCTGAGCCTAACCCTGTAGCTCAGGAACCAAAAGTGGGAAGGGAGAGACAAAGAGATGGTTGTAGAACATGTTCTAACCTGTCACAGCAAGACAAGGCTCAGCTTGATTGCTTCACTCAGTACAAGCAACTGCATGTTCAAATAGAGCTGTTTTCTTACTCTCGGTTGGAAAACATCAGTGTGCAAGAGCGAACAGTGAGATAACATCAAGTTCCTTATGAAACTGAATAAAAAATCCACTGTGGAAACTCTTCAATTAGTGACTGAGGATCATGGCGAAGATCAAGTTGTTGCTCAAAGGATCCCATTTTTTTGCAATAGAAAGCGTGAAACCAAAACCAATAACATCCCAAATAGCCTTTCACTAAATGATCCGTGGAATTGCTTTGAACGTTGGCAGCATCATGTGCAGCTGTGTGTCAACTCAGAAAAGAACTGTTTTGAAAGCAATTGTAGTTGATTTTCCTAATTTGTCAAATAAAAAGAGTCACAGGCATGGTCTATTTATTTTTTTGTGTGTGTTGGATGCCGTAAAGTGATGGTGACAGTTCTTCTATTGAATGTAATGAAAAGAAGCTGTCATCATCACCTCTAGCACTTTCAGTCTCGTCTTTTGTTCTGTCCATTATTTAATTTTTCCAAGGACATTAACATAGTTTGGGCAGTTATACAGTAACTCTAATTCTCCTTCAGTGATTATCCACTTGGACATTTTGTGAATGGAAACACATATAGGCAAGAAGTCAAAGTACAAGAATTTGTAGGAGGGAGCTGGGCTCTTCTCACGAGTGACAGGGGACAGGACGAGAGGGAATGGCCTCAAGCTCCGCCAGGGGAGATTTAGGCTGGAGATTAGGAGGAAGTTTTTCACAGAAAGTGTCATTGGGCATTGGAATAGTGTGCCCAGGGAGGTGGTTGATTCCCCTTCCCTGGAGGTGTTTAAGGCACAGGTGGATGAGTTGCTGAGGGACATGGTTTAGTGTTTGATAGGAATGGTTGGACTCGATGATCTATCTGGTGGGTCTCTTCCAACCTGGTTGTTCTATGATTCTATGATTCTATAGAATAGTTTGAGTTCGAAGAGACCTTAAAACCCATCCAGTTCCAACCCCCCTGCCATGAGCAGGACATCTCCCTCTGGATCCGGCTGTCCTGAAATGAAGTGGGTTTTCATCAGCAGCTTATATACTTGGATAAATTATTTTGGTGCCTTTGCCTCTGTTTTCTACTGTCATTTAAGAATCCTGTATTTCTGGACTTACTGTATGTGCAGTTCAGTAATTTTCTTTTTATTTAATTTCTTTCCCTTCAGGTAACTCTCGGAGTAATCCAGTGGAAGTGACAGCACTTTATTCCTTCGAAGGACAGCAGCCAGGTGACTTGACTTTCAAAGCTGGAGACAAAATCACAGTCACGACCAAAACAGATTCCCAGTTTGATTGGTGGGAAGGAAAAATAGGAGGACAAACTGGCATCTTTCCAGCCAATTATGTTGCCGTGACCAACAACTGAAATTGTAATAGAAGAAGATGTTGAAGCAGTAATATATTTACACTAAGAAATATATTTTAACTTTTCAGATTTTATTAAAGTGAGAGTCTTGATCGAGAGTATTCTAAACAAAATTTGAATGTGTTAAATAACCTAAACTTTTCCCAAAGCTTATTTCTTAAATAAACATTGGGTAAAAGTAAGTTTATGATGTTCTATTTTTGAGCAAGTTGTCATATAAAAAGTACGGCAATTTGTGTCTGGTTTCATTTCTCTGTTCCTATATGGATTTATTTTTTACGTGAGGGAAAATCTACACTCAATTTAAACCCTGACATGCTGGAAAACATACAGATTTCTATTAAATTCTAATTTACGGTCTCTTTCTGTAATAAAAGCTCTAAAATTTGCTTCAAAGCGTCTCTGAGTTGGAGTTCTTTACTTTTACTAAACACGGGTATTTTTTTGCAAGTGTGGCAGAAGAAATTACGTTTATACTTGGCTTTAAGAATCAATGTAGACATTGCAGTTTTTCTTAGTAACTACTTCAGGTCTGGTCCCCAGTGTTTGTCTGTGTTAGGTGTACAAAGACTTTTTTTTTTTTTTAAACGAGTCCATAATAATTTAGCAGTTCAGCTTCCCTGATATCTGTGAAGAATTTAAGCACTTGAGAAAGTTTGTTTAATAAAAAGCATGAATAGTCCTTCCTGGGAGGTATGTGTGTTTATGATGTCCCTTGATTCCCCTAGGAACTTGTTGCACGGAGGGAAAGCAAGATAGAGAAATCTCTGTCTGGTTCACAAGTGAGCTTGAAAAACTTCTGATTCTTCATATTTAAGATTTTCTTCAAGTTTAATCTTTAAGGAAAGAGCGACATAAAGTAAATTATAGAGTAAGTTATACACATTACAATAGGGAAGGTATTTCTGTAGGATATATGTTGGAGTGATGTGTAACACTACCATTCTCAGATTTCAACTTAATTTTGAGTAATTTTTGTAAATCAGACTTCATTTTAGGGATGCAGGTATTGACATGAAAGTTGATGTGACAAATCTGAGCAGAT
Organism: Coccyzus lansbergi; assembly: GCA_033558105.1. Lineage (NCBI taxonomy): Eukaryota > Metazoa > Chordata > Aves > Cuculiformes > Coccyzidae > Coccyzus > Coccyzus lansbergi. The sequence continues at coordinate 2,176,370 of JAUMJK010000508.1, forward strand.
TTGAGAAAGAGACTTGGAGCTTGGAGAAAAGGGTCATTGGGCATTGGAACAGGCTGCCCAGGGAAGTGGTTGATTCACCTTCCCTGGAGGTGTTTAAAGGACGGGTGGACGAGGTGCTGAGGGACATGGTTTAGTGTTTGATGGGAATGGTTGGACTTGATGATCCAGTGGGTCTCTTCCAACCTTGTTATTCTAGGATTCTATGATTATTCAAAAGTCATTCAGTTCCACCTGTTGACAAAAATTTATGGTTTTCTTTCAGGCTGAGCCATGTGGTTTTTGATAAACTCAAAATGAGGCAGAAGAAATTCAGTCAAGTATACTTGCTACTTTTTGATGCAAATCCTTCATATTCTTTGCCTCATAAACAAGACAGACGTACGTGTCCAAGGCCAGGTTGGATGCTTGTTAATCAAGAAAACACATCCAACATCAAGACTCAGTGAACAGGACTAATAATAATACAATAGAGCCAGAGCTAGATATGCCATATGCTCACGGAATCACTCCTGAATGTGTTTTACCCTGTTGCTGCACTTGAGTGAAGCGGGACAAGCTGAAGCACCCGGCAGCAAAATTGAGCTGTAGTACTTCATTAGTCATTTCCAGAATGCTGGCAGCATTTTCAGCCAGCGCACTCGCCTTTGTGTAGGGTTATTAAAGCTTCTTAACTCATCTCAAGTGTCTTCTTCCATGAAACTGTCAGAATTTATGAACTCGCGCAGTAAAATCTTTTTATTGTTTATGTAAATTGGGTGTCTTGCATTGCCGTAGCTGAGTTGTGGGGGAAATGAGTATTGTCTAATCGAAGCGCCTCACCACAAGAAGGATGTTGAGGCTCTGGAACGAGTCCAGAGAAGAGCAACAAAGCTGGTGAAGGGACTGGAGAACAGGCCCTATGAGGAGCGGCTGAGAGAGCTGGGGGTGTTTAACCTGGAGAAGAGGAGGCTGAGAGGAGACCTCATTGCTGTCTCCAACCACCTGAAAAGAGGTTGAGGAGAGAAGGGAGCTGGGCTCTTCTCCCAAGTGACAGGGGACAGGATAAGAGAGAATGGCCTCAAGCTCCGCCAGGGGAGATTTAGGCTAGAGATTAGGAGGAAGTTTTTCACACAGAGGGTCATTGGGCATTGGAATAGGCTGCCCAGGGATGTGGTTGATTCACCTTCCTTGGAGGTGTTTAAGGGACGGGTGGATGAGGTGCTGAGGGACATGGTTTAGTGTTTGATAGGAATGGTTGGACTCGATGATCCAGTGGGTCTCTTCCAACCTGGTTGCTCTATGATTCCATGATTCTATGAAGCATTCATGATTGTTGGTAGACTCTGTAGGGTAACACTGATAAATTGCTAACGCCAGGCTGCACTTCGAGAGGAAAATATTAAATGGGAAGCATATCTCATACCTGGAATATTTCTTTCTTCATCTAAAGATAACACAGGAAAGAGAAGATTCAGTGGATCAGCCTAATGTGAGAAAAGACATCGGTTGTCAAAAAAAAATTTTCTTGAAGCACAACAGAACTCTACTCCCTGGTTCTGTATGCCTTTCGCTCAGGCTGGGACAACCTACATCAGTGGGCTTAAACTAATTCCAAAAGCATTTTTACAGTGAAAACACTTCAGAGTAAAATATGAGCTGCACAATGTGATAAATGAAGAAATCTGTAGGGAACAGGTGGTTATATGTCAGGCTCTCTGCAGTAGGTCTAATAACAGAAACCTAGAGATATAGAGAGTCACCCAAAACACACTTCTGGTAAGAAAGTATGGTTGGACTCGATCATCCGGTGGGTCTCTTCCAACTTGGTGATTCTATGAAAGGTTTTCCATGAGAGAAAATCCTTGTATATGTTCTTTTGCCACAGGCTGCCTCACCCAAATCCAGAAGAAAAAGATAGGATTGAAGTAGATGAGGCCTCTAGAGCAAAGTATTAAATGTGTTCAATGACCAGTTATGAGGAGCCCAGCATCCAAGTTTTAGTGGGGTTTGGGAGGTCTTCCTCGGGGATGCTCCACTCGATTTGTCTTAATAAATCAGGAGAAGGGTGGCAGGAGGAAATTCCTCAGGACTGAGTACTGGCATCTCCTTGAAAAATGACTGAGTTTCTCCTATAAAAGCTGAGTAGATTTCTACAGTAGCTCTAACCATATTTGCTCCGATTTTGAAACCAGATTTTTTACAAATTGTGTCAAACCTGACAGTCTTAAATTCATATTGCAGACATTTCTACCAGTTCTATATATGGCTTTTACCTGTAGGATCATAAAGAAGGCAAAAATGGAATCATAGAATCATAGAACAACCAGGTTGGAAGAGACTGACTGGATCATCAAGTCCAACAATTCCTATCGAACACTAAACCATGAATAAATAGTCATATACATAGACTTTAGAGTAGATTTTTAAAAGAATTGTCTCATCTAAAGGGAACTGAACTGCAACTGTTTATGTTAATTATTTATTGCTGGTACTTAGATGCACAGAACTTTTGAAATTTCAACCTTCTTTCTGTGTTACCTAAATATAGACACAGAATTCTACCTATAGGCATCTATTTTTTAAAAAAACACTTGGCCAGAACATTTGGAAATCAAATTAGGATGTATTGAGAATCTAAATTTATCCAAAGCTTTGGTCTAAAAGTTCGTGGGAAACCGTTTGTGAATTTTTAATTGGTTCTTGCTCTTAATTGAGTTAGAAAGACTGCAAAGAAGACCTTTGGGCTTTTCCCACGCCATAACTAATGTAACAAAAATAAACAGAAAGGAATAGCAAGCTGCATTCTTTAGAAAAGGCTTTAGTTGATTTCATCTAGAATTAAGTGTAAATAGCTCCTTAAATTTCGGGAGTCTATGAACTTTGGCATCTGTATCACTGAAATGAGTCTTTGCATTTGCCTTTATAAAGCTGATAGTCAGTACCAGGTCTGGAGTTCTCTTCAATGATTCTTGAACCTTTTACCTGGCAATGGCAAAAGAATCATAGAAGCATAGAATAACCAGGTTGGAAGAGACCCACCAGATCATCGAGTCCAACCATTCCCATCAAACACTAAACCATGCACCTCAGAACCTTGTCCACCCATCCCTTAAACACCTCCAGGGAAGGTGAATCAATCCCCTCCCTGGGCAGCCTGTTCCAATGCCCAATGACCCTTTCTGTGAAGAACTTTTTCCTAATATCTAGCCTAAATCTCCCCTGGTGGAGCTTGAGGCCATTTCCTCTTGTTCTGTCCCCTGTCACTTGGGAGAAGAGCCCAGCTCCCTCCTCTCCACAACCTCCTCTCAGGTAGTTGTACCAATGAGGTCTCCCCTCAACCTCCTCTTCTTCAGGCTAAACACCTCCCCAGCTCTCTCAGACATTCCTCATAAGGCCTGTTCTCCAGCTCCTTCATCAGTTTCTTTGCTCTTAATTCCTGTGTTGTCCATGGCCTTAAATAGTTGAAAGCTTGAGAACTGTGTTTGGCAGAGTTCAGGGTAATTAAACCCAAGCTTCCCATGGCCTCCTGGTGATTCTATGATTCTATGATCAGAGTAATGCTAATTGCTATACCACATAGTTGGTGGGTAGAAGAGGAGAAGAGACCGAGTAAGTGGCTTTGGCAACCTAAATCACAGAATCATAGAATCACCAGGTAGGAAGAGACCCATCGGATCATCGAGCGCAACCATTCCTATCAAATACTAACCCATGTCCCTCAGCACCTCATCTACCTGTGCCTTAAACACCTCCAGGGAAGGTGAATCAACCACCTCCCTGGGCAGCCTATTCCAATGCCCAATGACCCTTTCCAGGAAAAACTTCCTCCTAATCTCTAGCCTAAACCTCGCCCGGAGGATCTTAAGGCCATTCCCACTTGTCCTGTCCCCTGTCAAATTCTCACACCACTGCTGTAAATGAAAGCTGTTGTTCTCTCAGTTCAGATAAATCATCTCACAACAAACTATTAGAATTATGAGTTTAAGAACATCCTATTTTTACCACCTTTTCAGTACTTTTATGCTTTCTCACATTATAATTGCATTTTCCAAATGCAAATACTAGTCAAACGCATTTCTCCAAGGAATTTAAATCATTGTAGACTCTAATTTTCATGCAATTAAACGTGAGTTATGCCTCACAATAGATTTAGATAAATGCTGTTGAGGGAAATAAATAAAGCACCTGTATGCAAAAGTATTGTCGCAGATTGACAGTTCCAGCTGCTTGTGAGACATTTCTGATTCCTGAAGTATAAAGTCACTTAAGCAGGTGTCATTCAGAAAGATTTTATCAACTACAGAAATCTGGACCAAAATGAACTTTTTTTTTTTTTTTCATAAACAGAGGTGATGTCTTATTAAAATAAGGGGTTTAATTTGAGTCAATCATTCTGTGGTGGTCACTTTTTGTGGAAACTAGATCTGCCCATTCCCTTTTCAGACCTGCCTGAGGCCATTATTTGCTCTCAGCCTGCTATTCCCTTTAGTGCGTCTTTTATTTTAATGTTTCCAATTTCCTTCTGTCATATTTGATGTCAAAGTTAAGGCTGCAGTTAAGCCAGAAATTCAAAACATCAGTCTCTTATTCTAATTGGTTTCTTGTCAGCCATCAGGTTCTTACAAATGGGAACCAGGGCAAGCTGCTCTAAGATTTCACAGCCAAAGATTGTATTTGATGTGTTTTGGATCACTTCTTTTGCATTTCTGATTTCATGCTTTTCAGACTAACCCCCCGTTTCCTTCTGGCAGTGCTGAAAATACTTGCGCTTGTTCCAGCTGATTTTACATTAGTGGGATTCTTTTGGTAGGTCTGAGGTAGACTTTAAATTTTAAATGGTGCTACATTTACTTAAAACCTATGTTACTCTTATGATTTTACAGTGTAAGACAGATTATTGATGCATTTATGCCCTTCTGAAAACAATCCCATCAGTATTTTCTCCATGGCCATCACACAATCAAGAAATAAAGGCTTTTAATGTAGATTTTCAGTAGCTCACTTACCTAGCAGAAAGGATACTGACTTCTCATCATTCCATGCTATTTATTTTTTTCCTGCATTATCATCTATGTGTTTTTCTGGTCAGTTGTTTCTGTCATTTAAAAACCCACCCAATGGACTAGAAGATCCGATGGACTAGAAGATCCGATTGGACTACAAGATCCGATGGGTCCCTTCCAAGCTGGTTGTTCTATGATTCTATGATTCTATACATCTCACATGTTGGAAGCCAATTACTACTTGAAGCTCTGAAGCAACCTTGACCTTCTTTGCAGATCCTACGCAGGTGTCTTTCCCTATAGATCCCTTGGAGCCTGATCACAGACACGGCAGCCAAAGGAAATAAGTTTTCTTTTTCTGAAGATTCCTAATCACAATCGGTCTTGGAATAGCATAAAAATAGAATCTGCTCTATAGAAACATAGAATCATAGAATCATAGAACAACCAGGTTGGAAGAGACCCATTGGATCATCAAGTCCAACCATAATAAGTAAATATAATAAATATAATAAGTAATTAAGTAAATAAATATAATAAGTAAAATCCTCATTTTACCATCTCAAGATCTGGAAAATTGCCTTCACTTAAGAGTGTTTCTTTATATCAAGAATATTCCTTTTTCTTCTGATACACAGATGTTCTCTTTGATATAATAGAACTCATTACTGCATTACTGGCAAATGTTAAAAAACCAAAACCAAACCAGGGGACAGGACAAGAGGGAATGGCCTCAAGCTCCACCAGGGGAGATTTAGGCTAGAGGTTAGGAGGAGGTAGTTCACGGAAAGGGTCGTTGGGTATTGGAATAGGCTGCCCAGGGAGGTGGTTGATTCACCTTCCCTGGAGTTGTTTAAGGCACAGGTAGATGAGGTGCTGAGGGACATGGTTTAGTGTTTGATAGGAATGGTTGGACTCAATGATCTGGTGGGTCTCTTCCAACCTGGTTGTTCTGTGATTCTGGGAAAATTAGAGGGGAAAGATACTCAGCACCAGCTAATGTATTATCCAGAGAACATTTTTATTCTTGAAAATATACCCAGGTTTGTGGCATCTGCTTTTGGGTACCTGTTCAGGTAGGTTTACTAGACATATATCATCAAAGAGTTTGGGTTGGAAGGGACCTTGAAGATCATCTAATTTTAACTCCTCTACCATGTGCAGGGACATCTTCCACTGGATCAGGTGCCCATGCTCCATCCAACTTGGCCTTGAACCCCTCCAGGGATGGGGCAGCCACAGCTTCCCTGGGCAACCTGGGCCAGGACCTCATCATTCTCACAATGAAGAAATTCCTCCTTATGTCCAGTCTAAATCTGCCCCTGTCCAGTTTATACCCATTGCCCCTCATCCTATCACTAAAAGCTTTTGTAAACAGTCCCTCCCCAGCTTTCTTGTGGGCCCCTTTCTTGTGATACTTCAGGTCCTCCCATGTTAGATGTCTTTTTTCTTTTTTTACGGTTGAGAGAGGTAGGTTGTATGAAATGCCTTGTGGAATCTGTAGTGGAGAAGATGAATTTGTTCCTTGAAACTCTCCTGGTAATGGCATTTTGTTGGCAATCCTTCAGGATGATCTCTGTATATAAATAGTTCATTCTTGCATTTCAGAAATAAGTATGAAGGCCATTCCCTCTTGTCCTGTCCCCTGTCACTTGGGAGAAGAGCAGAATTAAGCAAGGAGACAAAATTTCAATCCTATAACAACAGTTTCCTAACCGGTGCATGAACTGAGACTATGGATCACTGTGCCCGAGTGAAGAATGGAAAATCTAAGAAAGGGCAAGTTACAATAAACAGCAATATAAGTTCATAACTACCTTGTTAATAGGAATTAATGCAGGATATTAATCTTAGCTGCTCGCTTTGACAGACTCAAGCTAAGTACTATTTCATCATTGCCTTTTTTGGTACTAAGACAAATGCTGGATAAAAATATGTATCTATCTCGCTTTGTATAGAATCGTAAAATAGCTTGGGTTGGAAGGGACCTTAAAGATCATCCAGACAATTGTTTTAGATTAATCTAACACCCTTCAGGCTATTCTTCTTTTGTTCAGTTTAGAAAAATTCTTGGCAAAACAAAAAGATGGAAAATAGTAAGAACTTCCTGAACTGGAGAAAATACAGACCTCATAGAATCACAGAATCATAGAATCACCAGGTTGGAAGAGACCCATCGGATCATCAAGTCCAACCATTCCTCTCAAACACTAAAGCATGTCCCTTAGCACCTCGTCCACCCGTCCCTTAAACACCTCCGGGGAAAATGAATCAACCACCTCCCTGGGCAGCCTGTTCCAGTACCCAGTGGCCCTTTCTGTGAAAAATTTCTTTCTGATGTCCAACCTGAACCTCCTCTGGTGGAACTTGAGGCCATTCCCTCTTGTCCTGTCCCCTATCACTTGGGAGAAGAGCCCAGCTCCCTCCTCTCTACAACCTCCCTTCAGGGAGTTGTAGAGAGCAATCACGTCTCCTCTCAGCCTCCTCTTCTCCAGGCTAAACACTCCCAGCTCTCTCAACCATTTCTCATAGGGCCTGTTCTCCAACCCCTTCACCAGCTTTGTTGCTCTTCTCTGGACTCACTCCAGAGCCTCAACATCTTTCTTGTGGTGAGGAGCCCGCAATTGAACACAGGATTCAAGGAGCGGCCTCACCAGTACAGAAGTTATTTCATGAAAAGTTATTTCTTGAAACTGTTGAAATCTTATGTTGGTAAATGGACAATCTCAATCTAGGATTTTTTATTTAACAATATTAATTGTTCGTGATATCTAACAACGAAGCATACAGGAGGCTAAGGAGCTCAGGCAGCCACCTCCTCCTCTGAGAGTGATCTCAGAATAAAAATTCTGCTAGTCACTTCCATATAGTGTTTGATGGGAATGGTTGGACTCGATGATCCAATGGGTCTCTTCCAACCTGGTTGTTCTATGATTCTATAAAACATTCCTGTTTTCTTCAACATGAAGAGTTTTCTGCTAACAACCAGGCTCTGAAATCCAATTCAATAAAATATTTAACACGAAACTCGGTGGTTTCACCTTAACAGATCCTGGCTGACAGTATGAAGCATCAGACATTATTGATTACGGTTCCAGTGAGATGCCCTGACTTTAGTACAGCAGACGAGCAACACGTGCAGGGAAGCCAGATGCAAAACTGAAACATTATCTAAACAGAGCTGATTTCAAATCTTTCAAATATAAATGACCCACCAGGTGGTCCTTAAGACTGTCAGCAGTCATTATTTTTTGTAGAGTAAACAGGGCTGTCAGCTGGGATTTCTACCACAGAGATAAAAACTCATTCTTCTCTAGCAAAGCTGGAGCTGTTGGTTTTAAAGAAAGTAGTGAAATTCCATGATCGATGGCAAGTTCCTTTCTGGATTCTAATGGAAATATTTTATAAGCTGCTGTGAAAACCAGAGTGGGTGTATGAACAATGGAGACTTTGGACTCAATGATCGGATGGGTCTCTTCCAACCTGGTTGTTCTATGATTCTGTGATTGTGCTATGACTAGAAGATAAGTAAAGGTTAATGGAATTAGCAGAGTAATCAGCCTTAAAATTCTAACATGTCTAAATAAATCCTTAATTTCCTTAGGTTCGCTGTGTTTGTTTTTCAAACTTCTCTAAAACCAAGAAAACAGGTAGCAAAAATAACAAACATATAACCTTGGATGGAAAAAAAAAATCACTACATTTGTGGCTGCTACTTAAATTAAAAACTGAACATAATCAGTTTAAGTGATCCGAAGCATTAATTGATCATAGGGGTTTATACAACGGCTTTAAAATTTAAGTCTTCTAATCTGATTCAGCTGTTACAGAAAAGTATTATTACACTGCTTACCTGTTCGATGGCAGCTGAGCAATTAAAACATCTTTACGAATCTGGACTGGTGCCTCTAAGCACAAAATGAATTATGCAGAACTACCTTCTGCATCAACAGACACATCTTGATTTTATCATAGAATCAAAAAATCATAGAATAGCCAGGTTGGAAGAGACCCATCGGATCATCGAGTCCAACCATTCCTATCAAACACTAAACCATGTCCCCCAGGACCTCATCTACCCGAGCCTTAAACATCTCCAGGGAATATGGGAATATTGCATTTTTTTTTTTCGGTCAGAATTAACTTTGATCCAAATGGCAATATAGTTTAAACAGATCTTTAATTCAGCAGACAAGGTCAGCAGGTACTCTTAATAAAATGAAGATGTAAACATCTTCATCCCGTACTTGCTTTACAAGGCACAAAACAATTCCTTTACTGAAACAAGATGAAACTTGCCCAAGTGCCACTCAAACAGTGGCCAAACAAATAAGATGATTGTGAAGAATCTATTGAAGGGCTTATTACTGAAAGAAGAAAACCTTGAGGGACGTATTGTTCACACAAGGATAGCGATGGTATCCATGCTTGTGATACAAGTGAATGCATTCCATGTGCAGACCCACCTAACCAAAACGATAAGAGCAAGGGAATGTCCTTCCACAAATATTGAGAAGTGTATGGGGGACAATGTCCCATTTTTGGTGTCCTGAGAGGAACGAGTCCAGAGAAGAGCAATGAAGTTGGTGAAGAGGCTGGAGAACAGGCTTTATGAGGAACAGCTGAGAGAACTGGGGGTGTTTATCCTGGAGAAGAAGAGGGTGAGACGAGACCTCATTACTCTCTACAACTACCTGAAAGGAGGTTGTGGAGAGGAGGGAGCTGGGTTCTTCTCCCAAGTGACAGGAGACAGGACAAGAGGGAATGACCTCAAGCTCCACCAGGGGAGATTTAGGGAATGGCCTCAAGCTCCACCAGGGGAGATTTAGACTGGACATTAGGAGGAATTTTTTCATGGAAAGGGTCATTGGGCATTGGAATAGGCTGCCCAGGGAGGTGGTTGATTCACCTTCCCTGGAGGTGTTTAAGGCATGGGTGGACGAGATGCCGAGGGACATGGTTTAGTGTTTGATAGGAATGGTTGGACACAATGATCCGTTGGGTCTCTTCCAACCTGTTGATTCTATGATTCTATGATTAGATTCTATGATCTACTCTTCTTAGTATGTGGTTCTTCACTGATTCTTTGAATGTTCACTCAATCTTTCAACAGAATGGAATTTTCTACAGAGTACTCTCTTTCACAAGAATTACCCATTTTTTCATTTTTTTAAAATAGAAAGTATTTAGATTTTTTTCTCTAAAATCGTAAGAAAAAAGATTGGAAGATAAAAACAGGGAAAACAAAGTTTTCTCTGAGTGTGTTTCAGGTGATCCAGCCCCCTGACCCCTTTCTTCTACTATCATCTCCAGCAATTTTCTCATCCTACAGTGTTCCTTTTATATTGTTCTTCGATCTGTATTTGAGCATTTCACGGCCTTTCAGAACAAAGAAACTTAACTACTAAAATAAAAAGGGACCAAAATCTGAGCAGTCTGATCCAGTGGGAGGTGTCCCTGCCCATGGGAGGTGGATCTGGATGATGTTTGAAGACCCTTCCAACTCAAACCAAACTATGATTCCATGGAGTTCCTGCAGTAGAATGTGCACATCAGGGACAAAGAAAACTGTAAATGTGCTTTTTATAATTTTAGTCCTTTCTTTTTTCTTCACTTGGTATAACTTTTCTAGCATTATTGGTACGACATTAATTAGTGAAAAAAATGCAAAGCTTCACCTATGCGCTAAACACTGAAGCCAGCAGAAACTGTAGTTGCAGAAATAGAAGATTCTTTCAAGTCCTAGTCTTCAATACCTTTTTTGTAAATGTTCACTGATGTTTTAATATTAATTCCAGTAGGTTTTACTACAAAAGTAGGTAATAAAGGGGAGGGACTGACTAAGCTAAGAGGAGAGGGGTTGTTTAACTTAGAGGTATGGAGGCTGAGCGGAGACCTTACTGCTCTCTACAACTACCTCAAAGGAGGTTGTAGAGAGTTGGGTTTTGGTCTCTTCTCCCAAATGGCAGGTGATAGGATGACAGAGAATGGCCTCAAGCTGCATCAGGGGAGGTTTAGATTGGATATTAGGAAAAATTTCTTCACTGAAACGATTCTTGTGCACTGGCAGAGGCTGCTCAGGTAAGTGGTAGAGACTCTATCCCTGGAGGGGTTTAAAAAGGCAGATATAGAATTATAGAATCACCAGGTTGGAAGAGACCCATTGGATCATCGAGTCCAACCATTCCTATCAAACACTAAACCATGTCCCCCAGCACCTCAACTACCTGAGCATTAAACACCTCTAGGGAAGGTGAATCAACCACCTCCCTGGGTAGCCTATTCCAATGCCTAATGACCCTTTCTGTGAAAAACTTCCTCCTAATCTCTAGCCTGCAGGTCACACCATTTCTGTTACACACCAGGATGCCATAGGCCTTCTTGGCCACCTGGGCACACTGCTGGCTCATGGTCAGTCGGCTGTCAACCAACACCCCCAGGTCCCTCTCTTCCAGGCAGCTTTCTAGACCGACTTCTCCTAGTCTGTAGCTCTGCATAGGGTTAGATGAGGTGCTTAGGGGTGTTATTTAGCAGTGGACCCACACATTTGGAGTTGATGATCTGAAAGTTCTTTTCCAACCTAATGATTCTTTGATTCTCTGATTCTGTGTAGCAGTTCTTCAGTGTGTGTGTATATACATATATGGAGTCTCTGGTGAAGAGCTAATGCTGGACTGAACCTCTTTGACTGCGTTATGTTGCATCTTGCTCTTTCCATCATTATTATATTATGACCTGATGTTTGCTTTCATAACAGTGGTCTTGCTACATCTGTAGTACGAGCCTGCTTTGAAGGTCATCTAAGACCTGCTTTGAAGTTCAGGATTATACTGTGCTGGGAATATTACTTAGAAATTGGCTACAATACAGCGGTGGAGGGAATTTTAAGGCTGAGTGGTGCAAAAGCCGTAGATACTCATAGAATCATAGTATGGTTTAGATAGGAAGGGACCTTAAAGATCATCCAGTTCCAACCCCCCTGCCATGGGCAAGGACATCTCCCACTAGACCAGGCTGCACTAAAGCCCTGCTCCCGTGACCTTTAATAACAGAGCTTTGCTTCTCTTCCAATCCACAGGCAGCACTGCTGATTTACTTACATGAATTAGATTCAGAGGATCAAAGCTCTAACTTGACTCTGTTGGGCTATTGGCATCATTTGTTTTATTCTACTGTAAAATCTAATTTTGCTCTGATTCAGAAGAGTAAGATTAGAAGAGAAAACTCCCTACATAGTCACTGGAGAGAGAGGCAAGTGCTTCGGGGTGGGGGCACTGTGGGCAGTGTCAGTACGATGGCAGAAGCTGACAGCGTCAATAATGTGCTTCTGAAACAGAACCATCCCACGCGGCTCTTGGAAAGCTTAGACAGACACTTGGTTGCATGTTAAGATTAGTCAAAGAAAGATAAACTCACAGTGGAGTTCTTGCTACTTTCATTGGAATGTTAACAGCCCAAGTTAAACAGTGTGGAGCATTCCGAATGCCAGGGCCCTGACAAAGTTTACAGCAATGATATCAACATTTGGAGTATCCATTTTTTTTCAAGTTCTTTTCACTTCCCATGACTTTCAAAATACTTTTACATTCCTAAATATAAATCAGGGCGCAGAGACAATGTGGGTCTGAGTTTAATCTGAGTGCTGGGGTATAATTCCTTCACTAGTGCCATCCCATGAATCCAAAACAGAATCACTAGGTTGGAAAAGACCCACTGGGTCATCGAGTCCAACCATTCCTATCAATAAAACAGAACTGAATTAAATAATGTTACTTTCTGTTTAAAGAAGTGTATTATGTCCCTACAGAAAGATGCAAGTCTGTTCCTAAACCGCTCCTGGTGGATTCTCTGTGTTGGGACCTTAACAGCACTGGTTAACTTTCTGCTTCTGTGCATTTTGGACTTGTCACATATTTTAGAGCACAGCACTGTGATATGCTGAGCTCCCTGGGGTTTCCATGCTGCAAAAGAAATTGAAATCAAATTAGTTTTAATATTGCTAAGTGCCCACAAAATGCTTGAAGCTGTATTCTAGAGAAGCTGGTGAAGAGGCTGGAGAATAAGTCTTATGAGGAGCAGCTGAGAGAGCTAGGGGTGTTTAGCCTGGAGAAGAGGAGGCTGAGGGGGAGACCTCATTGCTCTCTACAACTACCTGAAAGGAGGTTGTGGAGAGGAGGGAGCTGGCCTCTTCTCCCAAGGGACAGGGGACAGGACAAGAGGGAATGGCCTCAAACTCCACCAGGGGAGGTTCAGGTTCAACATAAGGAAAAAATTCTTCACTGAAAGGGTTGTTAGGCACTGGAACGGGCTGCCCAGGGAGGTGGTTGACTTGCCTTCCATGGAGGTGTTTAAGACATGGATGGATGAGGTACTGAGGGATATGGTTTAGAGATTGGTGGGAATGGTTGGACTCAATGATCCAGTGGGTCTCTTCCAACCTGGTTGTTCGATGATTCTATGACTTGCCATCCAGGGTAAACCCTGGCTGTCTGGGGCATCCATCCCTCCAAAAGCAAAGTTTTGGCCTTTTTACATTTTCACAATTATATGTTATGTTATCAAAAAAGAAATAAGAATGTGGGAAAAGAAAAAAAGTTTTAAATAAGCATATATACTGTGGGAACAGGGAAGGGGAATTGCAGTGAAGGCAGCAGTTCTCCTTCACAGCCGAGAGGAAGCCTCTGCAAGGTTCTATTGCATACATGACTGTTTTATTTAGAAAGGTGCTGTCACCTGAGCACATGCCTGGTGTACCCTAAAGAATCATAGAATCATAGAAAAACCAGGTTGGAAGAGACCCATCGGATCACTAAGTCCAACCATTCCTATCAAACACTAAACCATGTCCCTCAGCACCTCGTCCACCTATACCTTAAACACCTCCAGGGAAGGTGAATCAACCACCTCCCTGGGAAGCCTATTCCAATGCCCAATGACCCTTTCCATGAAAAACTTCCTCCTAATATCTAGCTTAAACCTCCCCTGGTGGAGCTTGAGGCCATTCCCTCTTGCCCTGTCCCCTGTCCCTTGGGAGAAGAGCCCAGCTCCCTCCTCTCTACAACCTCCTTTCAGGTAGTTGTAGAGAGTAATGAGGTCTCCTCTCAGCCTCCTCTTCTCTAGGTTAAAGCAAACAGACAGCAAATTAGTCTGTCTTAGAGATTATAGAAATAGCTGTAGTTAGTGCTTACTAGGTCCAAAGGCAGGAGGAGATCATGCCAATAAAAGGCACCTTCTAGTTTGACAAGTTTGACTGCTGACTCTCTGCTGATGAGAGTAAGATGAGAACACATCCTACCCAAACACATCCTACCCAAACTGAAACATCTGCAGAAAGGAGAAGTAGAATGTATGAGGGATGTAAACTAGAAGGTTCTCATTGTGAAACAAACAAACAAACAAAGAAACAAAACGAAGAAAGAAAAAGCTTATCTTTTAAGGAGGAATTTCTTCACCGTGAGGGTGGTGAGGCATTAGCGCAGGTTGTCCAGGGAAGCTGTGGCTGCCCCATCCCTGGAGATGTTCAAGGTCAGGTTGGATGCAGCAGCCTGATCCAGTGGGAGGTGTCCATGCCCATGGCAGAGGAGTTGGATGTAGATGATCTTTAAGGTCCCTTCCAACCCAAACTCTTCTATGATTCTATGATCTTTACTGCTTTTCTAGGAAACTGCACTAAAGCAGCTGATATGCTAGAAAGTTTTGATCTTATTGCTTTTGAAATCATTATGAATTAATGTTAGAGATTCTATACTGGTTTCCTCATGCACATGGAGCAGAAAGAGTCAAAGCCCAAGTTGTGTGCGACAAAGAGAAAGGAGAAAGGAATAGGTCACTCCTGGAAGATCTTATGATTCCAGAAAAATATAGGGGATAGATAAGTATTATCAATCTGCTTCAATAAAGAGGACCTGTAGTGCCAGGCGACGCTGGAATTTGTGAGAAAATGGGAGATTGGGCAAAATGGGAAGGGAAGGGAAGGGAAGGGAAGGGAAGGGAAGGGAAGGGAAGGGAAGAAGCTGTAGAATAGATATAGTGAAGAAGGATTGTATCAGAAGACTTGCATCATCAATTAATTCATCCAAATGTCTTGAGGTTGGTGTGTCGGCCTCATTTCATTTTGGGAGTCATCTTTAAAGCCTTTGGGAGTCATCTTTAAAGCCTTAGGAGGAAGATAGCAGAACTATGGAAGATGTGTCTGTTGTTCTACTGAGTTCCCAGTGATATTAAACGTATTTTTATTCCTCCCTGCTCTCTTCCCATAAAGCCAGACCCGTAAAATTCACACAATACAAACATTAGCGAGTCCCCCGCACGAGGATTATACAGAAATCCATGAAGTGCTCTGCAAAGCCAGAAATACGGCTAAAGCTTGGGAGTCCTCTCAAGAAAAATGAAGTCTCAAGCAAAGTTGTTTGTAATTTTTGATAGCAAAACCTCCCCTCCTGTGGATTATTAATAGCCTCCCCGAAGTCTGGTCAGGGCGAGCCTGCCGCGATAATGGCTTAAGCAGTAAGTAGAAAGCATTCAGCTGTGAGCAAATATGTGAGCAATGGACCGTGCAAATCTCAATAAACCAGTTCTCCTCTTTGCCTTTGTGCATC
The DNA here is from genome assembly GCA_033558105.1 of Coccyzus lansbergi. Lineage (NCBI taxonomy): Eukaryota > Metazoa > Chordata > Aves > Cuculiformes > Coccyzidae > Coccyzus > Coccyzus lansbergi. The sequence continues at coordinate 2,191,950 of JAUMJK010000508.1, forward strand.
TCTCTCTGATGCGTGTGATCTCCAAAACCCGTCAGAACTGCGCAGCAAAGCGATTTCTTCACATTCACCATCCTGGAATACGATTTTTTTTCTTTATTTCCCCACATGCTTCTGGAATATCAGTATAGATTCTTTCAGAATCACAGAAAAAATACACTTTTAAGATCAATACAAAATTTAGCACACAAGCAAGCGAGGGAAAAAGACAGTTTTGTTACTTTTTTCTTAGATATTTTGTGGTACATCCTTACTAGGATTACAGGGGTCACATTTAGCTACACAGGTGCTCCCTGGGCAACCTGTTCCAATGCCCAATGACTCTTTCCGTGAAAAACCTCCTCCTAATCTCTAGCCTAAATCTCCCCTGGCGGAGCTCCCTCTTGTCCTGTCCCCTGTCACTTGGGAGAAGAGCCCAGCTCCCTCCTCTCCACAACCTCCTTTCAGGTAGTTGTAGAGAGTAATGAGGTCAATGAGGTTGTCCTATAACTACAAAAAACTGACATAAGGGGCACGGTTTATGTTTGATAGAAATAGTAGGACTTGATCCAGTGGATCCCTTCCAACCTGGTTATTCTATGATTCTGTTTCTATGATTTCCATGACCTGATAGCCTTTTCTGCAAATTCATGTGATGTTGAAATGCTAAGATTCGTAGGAGCTCCACAGATCTTATTATGCTTTTAAATTTTTGTGTTTACCTGCTCATTCACTGACTGCATGTACTTTGCATTATGGAATCAAATTTACCAAGGAAATAATATACAGAAGGGATGAAGTCTTCATGAAAGAAGTAAATTTTGAGTATAATTTGGCTACCAGTCAAAAATGCAGAATTCTGATGGTTCAGTCCGTTTCAGTGGGAGCCTTGGTCTCAAACAGTCTAAACTTTGTCACTGGTGGCAGCCACATGAGCAATAGCTAACTTGGCTTTTGATAGAAAGAGCTTCTTGCCAAGCAGCTGGATTAATTAATAGTTTCAAAAGCCCTTTTTTTTTTCTCAACTAGTAAAAACTTGCAGTCATTGAAATTGAAAGTGTGAATTATAAAGAACTCGTGCATCCTCAAGTCTGTCTTGGAATCATAGAGTAATAGAACAACCAGGTTGGAAGAGACCCATCAGATCATCGAGTCCAACCGTTCCTATCAAACACTAACCCATGCCCCTCAGCACCTCGTTAAAACAGTATATTTTGTGTTGGATTCCTTTAATTGCTTTTTAACCAAACATTCTAATTTTTCTTTGGCTTTGAACACACCTTGTATAAACAAACAGTTTTAGGAAGACTAAGCAATTGCTGAGCTTTTGCTACCTGTCACGAAGGCAAATACATATCAAAGAGAAAGATTTACAAGACAATGACCTCTCTTGAACTTTGAATTTGGTCCTGACTTCTAATAACTAACATCTGACACAGAGAGAAATAAAGAGAGAAAAGTATTTTGTTCCTAGTGGGCTCATAGAATCATAGAATCATAGAATCATAGAATCATAGAACAACCAGGTTGGAAGAGATGCATCGGATCATTGAGTCCAACCATTCCTATCAAACACTAACCCATGTCCCTCAGCACCTCATCCACCCGTCCCTTAAACACCTCCAGGGAAGGTGAATCAACCACCTCCCTGGGCAGCCTGTTCCAATGCCCAATGACCCTTAGTATGAAAAACTTCCTCCTAATCTCTAGCCTAAATCTCCCCTGAATTGACAGAGTTGACAGTGGGAGAACTTAGAGTAAAAGTTACTGGATTGTGGCAATCTGAGATGCAGAATCTGATGCTGCACAGGGAAAAGATATACAAATATTCTGTTTCTCTTGAGAAATACATTTAATATGCATAAGCCACACCGGACTTCCAAAACTGGTTATATTTAACAGGGATTTAAGTTTCTCTGCTGAACTAGGGCCTAAATGAATTAGTTTTAAAAACTCTTCTAAAAAATTTTCTTCTCTAAGAAAAATATCCAGAAACCGTAAAAAACCCACAAAAAATAAAGGAGAAAAGAAGAGAATAGATGAACTGGCAATACTAATAAAAAGAAATTGTCACTTATTTCACATTTCTCCTTCTAGGATTTAAAAAGTTAGCCCCAAACATTTTGAAAATGGGAAGGACAAAAGCAGTTTGGAAGAGTTCATAAGAAACTCTGCTATGAGGACAGGCTGAGAGAGTTAGGGTTGTTCAGCCCGGAGAAGAGAAGGCTCTAAAGAGACCTTAGAGCATCTTCTAGTAGTGAAAGGGGCTCCAGGAAAACAAGGGTGAATGGCTTTAAATTAGAAAAGGGAAGATTTAACCTAGACATTAGGAAGAAATTCTTCCCAATGAGGGTGGAGAGGTACAGGCCCAGGTTGCCCAGGGAAGCTGTGGCTGCCCCATCCCTGGAGGTGTTCAAGGCCAGGCTGGATGGGCCTTGGGCAGCCTGATCCAGTGGGAGGTGTCCCTGCCCACGTCAAGGGGGTTGGAACTGGGTGATCTTTAAGGCCCCTTCGAACTCAAACTATTCTATGATTCTATGATAAGTAGTACAAGCACAGAAATGATAAGAAACATAGAATCATAGAATCACCAACTGAGCTGGAGCCAATCTCTCGGAACAACAGGCTGATGAAGTTGAGGGATTTGACTTACAAGCAAAGACCATTAAAGATAAGACAGAAAAAGTCTTCAACCTTTATTTTAAGTACTTGTAGATATTTTCCCTGCCATTATGTTATTGATGTAAAGAAACTACTGGCTTTCTTCACTTCTTAATTTCTTTAAATGATTAAGATTTTTTAAAGGTAGGACAATGTCAGCTTGATCATAGAGTTTGCACTTGAAATATTTCCAAGGAGAAAAGATAACTTTATCGTATTACTTTTCATAGCGTTTTTTTCAGCAGACCTACTTTTCCAGAACTACTAGGTCCACTGCTGAAAGATTTGAGGTGAAACCATGGTCAATGGGAATGCTGCCATCAGCTTTAAAAGGGTAAGATTTCATTCTAGATCTTATTTGTCCAGCAAGAAAGTGCTTATTTTTCTATCCCTTTTTTTGTGCCCAAACCGTCAGCGTCGCATGAAACAAACCATTCTGATTTCCAAAGGGCACTTCAAAAGCCAAGTGTTTGCCAAAATCGCAAACCCAATTTGTTCACAGACTGACCAGTGTGTGTGATCATTCCAATTATACTTGGCACATGTCAAGTGGAAGAATCAAACCTCCCTCTTTGTGGATCACTTATAACCACTTCAAAAAATAAACTCCCATTATAATTAGCTTCCTGAAACGCTTGGCAAGTTACCCTTAAAAAGTCACCACCAGAAGAAAACACACCCCCTTGATTCCTTCCCTGGAGGTGTTTAAGGGACGGGTGGACGAGATGCTGAGGGACATGGTTTAGTGTTTGATGGGAATGGTTGGACTCGATGATCCGATGGGTCTCTTCCAGCCTGGTTGTTCTATTATTCTATGATTCTATGATTCTTACCGAGCTGTGCCAGGGGAGGTTCAGGCTCGACATAAGGAAAAAATTCTTCACAGGAAGGGTCATTGGGCACTGGAACAGGCTTCCCAGGGAGGTGGTTGATTCACCTTTCCTGGAGGTGTTTAAGGTGCGGGTGGATGAGGTACTGAGGCACATGGTTTAGAGATTGGTGGGAATGGTTGGACCCTATGATCCGACGGGTCTCTTCCAACCTGGTGTTTCTATGATTCTATGAGTCTTCAATAATCTACTCAGGCCTTGTCCCATGCAGTGATTACTGTAATCATCACGACTGCTTCTGGGTACTCCCAAAATATTCTTTTCCCCCCAAGTGAGGTCCAGGTGCTGCGTTACATGGTGGTTGGACAATGTGGCAGCTCAAGCTGCTCCTTAAGCCCACCTGCAAGTCCGATATATGCAGTGTTTCTTGGTCCCTTCACCCTCCAATAACTCTGCAATGACACATGTTGAGGTTTTCTTCTAGTGCACCAGTAAAACCAGATAGCCTCCCATGCTGTCTGAAACCCTGTGTTGGAGCTACCTCTTTAAAAAGTCCTTCTCTTCTAGCTTTGCATAGTCCTGCCAAAAAAAAAAAAAAAAGAAAATTCAATATGTAGGTTATGCATTGTTGATGTTATTTTCATAGAGTCATAGAACAACCAGGTTGGAAGAGACCCATCGGATCATCGAGTCCAACTATTCCTATCAAACACTAAACCAAGTCCCTCAGGACCTCATCCACCTGTGCCTCAAACACCTCCAGGGAAGGGGAATCAACCACCTCCCTGGGCAGCCTATTCCAATTCCTATTGATGTTGTTTTGAAGTACAAAATCTCTTCCTTCCATTTCTCTATGGTTTTCATGGTCCTTCTCAGTCATCATGAGAATAGCTTCAAAAAACTCAGAAACTGACAAAGAGAAAGAGTACCTCTGAAGAAGAAATGCAGACCGGCAAGTAACTATGTCATGAAACCTCAGTTTGTTCCACAAAAAGCATTAGTGAGAACACTTCAGCAAGAAAGAAAATATGCCCATGGACTTTAATTAAAGTCTGTTTTACTTTGTTGTCAGAAAACTGAGGATATTCCACAGCTTTCATCTTTTAAATATGTTACTTCTGAAGATAATTCATAGCCTAATTCTATAAATTCAAGTCTGAAGACTGTCCAGGTCTTGACCCTCTTCTACGCTTGTAATGTTTTTCAGTGTTGTGCGACTTCAGCCAAGTTCATCAGTGCCCATCAATTAAAATATTAACTCATTCCCTTCTCATGACCAATCTCTGTCAACGAAAACCCTTATATGCCCGTTCAAAGCACCATCTCACTTTCTCCCTATTAGGTATTTCTATCCTGATGATCGCTTTCCATTTTCCTCATCATCTCTGTCTCAGGCCAGTTCTCATGTAGGACACGATCAAAGGCCATAGCAAGTGTTTTAGACAAGTCTGGATAGTTTGGCTCTGGTTCATCACTCTTACCCAGGAACAGCTTATCACAAAAGCTGCCACACGAGCTTTGTGTCATCCATATTTGGTAAGCATTGTTGCATTTCTTCCCCATCTTTACTTAGGTTAGTCCTCAAAATTGTTCTGAAATCATGAATACAGACAAATGGATCAGCAGAGGTCTGGTTTGTGTTTTTCTTTCATTATACGTAACTAGTGAGTTTATTATTCTCTAGTCAAAAGCTAACACGGTCAATATGATGGGTGTATTTATAACAGTTTGTATCAGGCTTACAGCTCCATGTGCCAGTGTTTATAGTGTTCTGAGATCATCTGATTCCTCCAGCTGAACCGTGGTGAACTGATTAAGACTGTCTACCATCTTGTACACTGTACTGTTCATACCTATAAATCAGCGATTCTAATGTTCCATCAAGTATTCCTGTTGGAAAACTGATGAACCATTTCATTTTCTTCACACTGAGGGTGGTGAAGCACTGTCCCAGGTTGCCCAGGGAAGCGGTGGCTGCCCCATCCCTGGAGGTGTTCAAGGCCGGGTTGGATGGGGCTTGAGCAGCCCGATCCAGTGGGAGGTGTCCCTGCCCATGTCAGAGAGTGGAACTGGATGGGGTCTATGGTCCCTTCCAACCCAAACTATTCTATGATTTCAGGAGTACAAGTTCCTCAACATGGGGAGATAAAATTTTGAATTCGTGCTCAGGTGCAACCATCTCATGAGGAACAGTTAAGAGAGAGCTAGGGGTGTTTATCCTGGCGAAAATGAGGCTGAGGGGAGACCTCATTGCTCTCTACAACTACCTGAAAGGAGGTTGTAGAGGGGAGGGTAATGGCCTCTTCTCCCAAGTGACAGGGGACAGGACAAGAGGGAATGGCCTCAAGCTCTGCCAGGGGAGATTTAGGCTGGACATTAGGAAAAAATTCTTCACAGAAAGGGTTGTTAGGCACTGGAACAGGCTGCCCAGGGAGGTGGTTGATTCACCTTCCCTGGAGGTGTTTAAGGGACGGGTAGATGAGGTCCTGAGGGACATGGTTTAGTGTTTGATAGGAATGGTTGGACTCGATGATCCGGTGGGTCTCTTCCAACATGGTTGTTCTTTGATTCTATGACAGTGCTACCCAAAGACTGGGCATTGGGGAGAAAAACATTTACACTTCTAAGGATAAGTAAAACCCTAACACAAGTTTTATGAAAACAGATTTCCAACAGGCAAGTTTGATAGCTAATAATGTAGTGTTTTCTCCTTCTCTTCCTTTCATTTAAAGAAAAGATTGCCTTCAAAGGCAACAGATTCAAAACTTATTATTAACATCCTAAAGAGGATTTTGATTTGTGTTATACTTCTGCTTTTTAAGTCAATGTAACAATCCCTGCTTGTGTGAATGGCATTGAGTCGTTCTGCTTTTTCTTTATAAAACTGTATTTCTGGATATGTATAAATTTGCCCCTCAAGATATTTCCAGACAGAAACTTGGCTTCCAGATTCCTGGTGCAGAGGAGAAGTTTGAGTGTTTTTTTACCTTCCTACATTTGACAAAAGCAGATTTGATAACATGTAAACCACACCACTGGAATGCAGTAAATAAACAAATGAGTAAGGAATGTATTAGTAGCCTCAGCTAATTTGTTTAATGACCTCAGTTTAAGGCATAGTTCAGGCACTCAGTTGTGCCCTGAGTTGCTGTATCCTGAGTTCCCATATCCTGCTCCCTCGCCAAGAACAAGGAATGTGAACAAAGAGGTTGGCAGTTTGGGAATATGAAGAAACAGCAGATGCAGAGGAGCACGAAAGCATCAGGACCACGTTTGAGAGCTTGCATCACATGCTTGAATGCCACGTATTTCTGGTGATATTTCACCAGCAGCTCCTGAGAGCAGAGGACACTGTAGGCACTGCTCACATTGCATGCAGAACAGGAGATTCTGAGCAAGGAGATCCAAATTTTCTCATCCTGGAAGCAAGCCAGTTGCTTCCAGCCAGTTAACCCTGATTTTAGTGCATTCTCAGTCCATTTTTATAAGGAATCATAGAATGTAGAATCATAGAACAACCAGGTTGGAAGAGACCCATAGGATCATTGAATCCAATCGTTCCTATCAAACACTAAACCATGTCCCTCAGCACCTTTTCCACCTGTGCCTTAAACACCTCCCGGGAAGGTGAATCAACCACCAACCTGGGCAGCCTGTTCCAATGCCCAATGACTCTTTCCGTGAAAAACTTCCTCCTAATTTCTCCTGGTGGAGCTTGAGGTCATTTTCTCTCGTTCTGTACCCTGTCACTTGGGAGAAGAGCCCAGCTCCCTCCTCTACACAACCTCCTTTCAGGTACTTGTAGAGAGTAATAAGGTCTCCTCTTCTCTAGGCTAAACACCCGCAGCTCTCTCAGACATTCCTCATAGGGCCTGTTCTCCAGCCCCTTCACCAGCTTCGTTGCTCTTCTCTGGACTCACTCCAGAGCCTCAACATCCTTCTTGTGCTGAGGGGCACAGAACTGAACACAGGATTCAAGGAGTGGCCTCACCAATGCTGAGTACAGAGGGAGAAGAACCTCCCTGGACCTGCTGGTCACACCATTTCTGATCCAAGCCAGGATGCCATTGGCCTTCTTGGCCACCTGGGCACACTGCTGGCTCATGTTCAGTCGGCTGTCGACCAAAACAGGAAATGCAGGCCACAGAGAAAGAAGGTAATGGACCCAATATTACAGAACCTCTCCATCTTTCCTTCTTTATAGAGGGCTAAGGCACCCAGCATTGCATTTCATGCCATGACGTTCTTTCCTCGCTATACCTCAGCCGTTGGGGAACATCTTCCCCCAGAGCCCCTCCTGGGGTCACTGCTATGAATATCAACTCCAGCACAGCAAGTTGAGGCAGGCAGCAGCCACAGATGGCATTTGGCTTGGGGAATGTTTAGTTATGTAAACAGCAGCTTTTGCAATCTGATTCATGGCTTGAATGAAGTCTGCAAGTTTGCAGGCTGCTATGCAAACACATCCAACTCCAGACCGTAACCTTACCAGCTTCCTTATTTAATCTGAGGAGAGTCAAGTTACAAGGAACATAAAACATCTTTAGAATTCCCTTTCCACTTAAATCACCCCCTTTCCTCCCGGTTCTCTGTTCCTTCCCAGCAGGGATCAAGAGCCCATGTTTTAAAAAGGTAACGAAAATAGTTACCAAATAGTAACCAAATAGTTAAGTACCAGTTGCTCCTCTGCAGGGACATGAATTTGATTCCTTTAATTGTCTAAAGAAGGAAAATGCTGCTCTCAACCACAGAGCTAGTCAGGGGCCTAAATGAAAAAGTTTTGTTGTAGAAGAGGGGAAAAAGAATGGAAGCCCTGTAACTTTAACATCCAATGGCATCCTGGCTTGCATCAGAAATGGTGTGACCAGCAGGTCCAGGGAGGTTATTCTCCCTCTGTACTCAGCACTGGTGTCGCCACTCCTTGAATCCTGTGTTCAGTTGTGGGCCCCTCAGCACAAGAAGGATGTTGAGGCTCTGGAGAGAGTCCAGAGAAGAGCAACGAAGCTGGTGAAGGGTCTGGAGAACAGGCCTTCTGAGGAGCGGCTGAGAGAGCTAGGGGTGTTTAACCTGGAGAGGAGGCTGAGAGGAGACCTTATTACTCTCTACAACTACCTGAAAGGAGGTTGTGGAGAGGAGGGAGCTGGGCTCTTCTCCCAAGTGACAGGGGACAGGACAAGAGGGAATGGCCTCAAGTTCCGCCAGGGGAGATTTAGGCTAGAGATTAGGAGGAAGTTTTTCACAGAAAGGGTCATTGGGCATTGGAACAGGTTGCCCAGGGAGGTGTTTAAGGCACAGGTAGATGAGGTGCTGAGGGACATGGTTTAGTGTTTGATAGGAATGGTTGGACTCAATGATCTGATGGGTCTCTTCCAACCTGGTTGTTCTATGATTCTATGATTCTATGAAACCAGTCATCTAACTGTGCCTGGGCTAATCCTGAGGCACCCGAGTCCCCTCCATGTCCTCGCATGGAAATGGTCCTCTCTAGAATGCAGTTTTAGTGGGATGCATAGTTTGTGTGTAGTTCAATGAATAGCCATGGGTTAGTGTTTGGTAGGAACAGTTGGACTCGATAATCCGGTGGGTCTCTTCCAACCTGGTTGTTCTATGATTCTATGATTCCAAGACAAACTTGAGGATGCACAAGTTCTTTATAATTCACACTATCAATGACTGCAAGTTTTTACTGGTTGAGAAAAAAAACAGGCTTTTGAAACAGTTTATTAACCCAGCTGCTTGGCAAGAAGCTCTTTCTATCAAAAGCCAAGTTAGCTATTGCTCATGTGGCTGCCACCAGTGACAGAGTTTAGACTGTTTGAGAGCAAGGCTCCCCCTGAAATGGACTGAACCATCAGAATTCTGCATTTTTGACTGGCAGCCAAACTATACTCAAAATTTACTTCTTTCATCAAGACTTCATCCCTTCTGTGCATTATTTCCTTGGTAAATTTGATTCCATAAAGCAAAGTACATGCAGTCAGTGAATGAGCAGGTAAACACAAAAATTTAAAAGGATATTAAGATCTGTGGAGCTCCTACAGATGTTAGCATTTGAATATCACATGAATTTGCAGAAAAGGCTATCAGGTCATGGAAATCATAGAATCATAGAATCATAAAATAAGCAGGTTGGAAGGGACCCACTGGATCGAATCCAACTATTCCTATCAAACACTAAACCTTGCCCCTTATGTCAATATTCTGTAGTTATATGACAACCTGTTATGTCAAGATAATCTTTGTGCTTCTCTTTAAAAAGAAAAAATCTGTGTAGCTAAATGTGAGCCCTGTAATCCTAGTAAGGATGTACCACAGAATAATCTAAGGAAAAAGTTTTAGTGGGATGTATTGTTTGTGTGGAGTTCAATGAATAGCCATGGAGTCACTATAACTAAAACTGTTGATGAAAAGATTTATAAATATGTTTTCTCAAGGCTTTGTTTAACCTTGCAAAAGGAAATATCAGAGCAGACCTTATCACCATGTTCTGGCACTTAAAGGGTGGCTACGAAGAAGTTGGAGGCTTGCTTCTACCAGGAGTCACATGGAAAATGCAAGGGGTGGTGGTACAAGTTACTCCTGGTAGATTCAAAAAACGCTTTTCATGGTGAGCACAATTGGCTACTAGAATAATAACCTCCCCAATAATTAGAATAATAACCTTCTAATAACCTCCCCAAGGAAGTAGTGGGTTCCTCAGCGTTGACAGTCTTAAGATTCAGCTGGAGAGGACGCTGGGCCATCTTGTCTAGACACAGATAATTCATCTTTGGTCTTTCATCCCTGTTCCCTTTCAAAAACTGAACTTGAGAATTAAAATTCCTAAATCTGTTTGTTTTATGGAAAAATGAAAAAAATCCTATTAAGCTTTCTTTTCCACAAATGTCTGTCTCTCCTTTTGTTCCACTGGCACTAACAACCTTATCATCTGTCCTCTTCTAAATTCTTCTACCATTCCGCTCTTGTTTTTTTTCCCAAAATGTCTAATTCATTAAAGAAACGAAGCTCAGAGCAGTTCTGGTGTTATCCTTTTTTAATCTGTTCTTGACCTTTCTTGTCTTCAGATTTGCTTCTTCTACCAAAGATCCAAAGAAGGGTTATTTATTCCATACGGCTCTTACTTGCTTTACCTATGCAGATTTTTGCAGAGAGCCACATAACTGGGATCTTTATATATTTTGAAGAATACCATTATTTTAGTAATACATGTAAACTAGACCTCTTAAACTATAAGAAAAAAATAATAGGTAATATTTTCTTAGAACAGTTCAGGTTGGAAGGGAGGTTGGAAGATTCCAGGTTGGAAGATCATCTGCTCCAACCTCTTGTGAGAAAAGAAGCCTAGATAAGCCTAAAGGTTATTTACTATAATACCTAAGGATTATAAAACAGTGGCAATAATGCAAATAAACTTGTAAACAGAACTGCTATTGAGTAGACAACATGATATTTGTTGCTTAAGACTGAACTTTACAGGCAACGAAAATTTTTGGTCCTTCTATCAATGGTAATCAACGATCTGTCCACATAGTATGTTAAATAAACCATCAATCTTCACCTCTTTTCAAAGCAGCATTAGTCTTCTGTTTATAAACTGCTGGTTTCATGCAGCACAAAAGCCTTTGGACATGTTCTTATCCTGGACTTGATGTTCTGGACTTGTAACATGTGCTTCTTTGTGGCTTCAGCTGGAAATCCATAATGTCACTTCTTTTTTTTTTTTTTACTGTTGATCATCGGTATTTTTGAGGAGGACAGAAAATAGAAGCACATGGTTATCAGCACTAGAATCTCTCAAGCCTGTTATTTGTGAACACAGATAGTTCTCTCAGTTTGTTTTCTTTCTTACATTTATACTTGTCATTTTTCACTATGTTCTTCCTTGATAATCACCTGGTTAAGACTTTTGCTTCTTCTGATTCAGTTTTTCTAGGAATTTCCTAACCAAGCCCTCTTCATTTTACTTCTTTTTTGAACTCTAATTACTTTGTCTCTATTTTAGAAATTAAGAATTATGTCTCTGTGCATAATTAATATCTTGGTTTAGTGGTTGACCTCTCATATACGGGTTAATGGAAGTTTATGGCCAGCCTAATATGATTACTAATTTGAAGGTGGAAATATTGCTGTATTATTTTTAATTTTAAATAACTTTTGATCAAGCTAAGAATTAATCCAGCCCAATGCAATTTAATTTGTTTCAAAGTATCTGGATTTTATCACGACGGCATTTCGCAGCTGGAATCTAATTTTAATTCATCAGAATGCACCAACCTGATATTCTAGGTGTCATCTTACTGGAACAACAACGTGTCTTTTTGAGGATGCAGATTTCTTTTGCCATCAGAGGTGGACACGGTGAGACCAGAGCCTTTAGCTGAGTGGGCAGCCAGGGGCAGGAATGACACCCAACTTGTTCTCGTTGTGTTGGGACACCTGAGCAGCTACTTCTGCCACAAGGTTCCCCAGGGCTCAGTGCTGGGTCCAGCCCTGTTCAATGTCTTCATCAATGACCGGAATGAAAGCGTTAAGGCTACCCTTAGCAAGTTTTCAGATGACACAAAGCTGTGTGGAAGTGTTGATCTGCTGGAGGGTAGGGAGGCTCTGCAAAGGGACCTAAACAGGCTGGACCACTGGGTAGAGTCCAATGGGCTGAGGTTCAACATGGTCAAATGCTGGGTCTTGCACTTGGGGCACAACAACCTTGAACAGAGCTACAGACTGGGAGAAGCCTGTCTAGAAAGCTGCCTGGAGGAGAGGGACCTGGGAGTGTTGGTCAACAGCTGACTGAACATGAGCCAACTGTGTGCCCAGGTGGCCAAGAAGGCCAATGGCATCCTGGCTTGGATCAGAAACAGTGTGACCAGTAGGTCAAGGGAGATTATTCTCCCTCTGTACTCAGCACTTGTGAGGCCGCTCCTTGAATCCTGTGTTCAGTTGTGGGCCCCTCAGCACAAGAAGGATGTTGAGGCTCTGGAGCGAGTCCAGAGAAGAACCACAAAGTTGGTGAAGGGTCTGGAGAACAGGCCCTATGAGGAGTGTCTGAGAGAGCTGGGGGTGTTTATCTTGGAGAAGAGGAAGCTGAGAGGAGACCTCATTACCCTCTACAACTACCTGAAAGGAGGTTGTAGAGAGGAGGGAGTTGGGCTCTTCTCCCAAGTGACAGGGGACAGGACAAGAGGGAATGGCCTCAAGCTCCACCAGGGGAGATTTAGGCTGGAGATTAGGAGGAAGTTTTTCACAGAAAGGGTCATTGGGCATTGGAATAGGCTGCCCAGGGAGGTGGTTGATTCACCTTCCCTGGAGGTGTTTAAGGCACGAGTGGATGAGGTGTTGAGGAACATGGTTTAGTGTTTGATAGGAATGGTTGGACTCGATGATCCGATGGGTCTCTTCCAACCTGGTTGTTCTATGATTCTATGATTAGAGATGGATCACAGGACCTAGGAGGAAATAAAAAGTCTGTATAAGAGAGACTGAAAAATCAAGTATTTTTCAAGGAAAATGTCAGTGATGATGTGGCTTTAGAGACTCTAGGTCAAGTACAGAGTCATGGGTGTGATCAGATTTTCCTGTATCTTCGCTGTTCTCCCTGTGCTGTTGGTAAGCATTTTTCCTTGAAAACCGAATAGAAAGGACTTTCTCATGACTGCATAATGCAAATAGTATGAATCGCAGGATTTTCAACAGCATTCGTTGTCGGTCGATCCTTGGCTTTGGGAATCAAACCCATTTCCCTCCCTGCTCTCTCAGTGAAGCTGCTTAAAAATCTCATTCTGCTTAAGGTTACTGGCATTATTCCAAGGATCTGAAGTTAAACTTACCCTTACATTGTCTTACCAGACAGAGACCATTCTAAACATTTTCTGAATCAATAATTTTCCATCCTTTCCACATACAGAGCATGTTTGGTTTCTCTTTAGTTTCTCCATAAATCTTGAGATACTGTCAAAATGCAGCATGATTTATATTCGCTGCGGTTCATGTGTGTTTCCCAAAGGTGCCAAAACAATAAACCTTGGGTTATAGACAAAGCATTGCTGATAACTCAACCAAGAAATATATGACAACTGTGATAGCACCGTTTGTTCTTCGCAATTATTTGTATTCTCTGAGAGATGGAAACTATTCCAGAGCCTGAGAGCACAAAGCCTCTAATCCAGCTGTTAGGAAGAGAAGATAGATTCTCTAAGCTGCCAGGCTGCAGAGATTGCTTATCTCTTTGTCATTACACTGGGGCAAAGGCAATTATTTCTGTTGAGCCTGGACACAGGTTTCTCTCTGAAGGAAGTTCTGGTTGGGAGAGCTTGATTTCTCCAGGGAGAAGCGTGATTTATCCTATTCGTAAGCAAATAAATAGGTTAGTAATTAACATGAGAAAAGCCTATATAAAGCAGATGGAACTGGAACTTCAAGTGATTGCTGAACAGCAGGGCAAGGGCAAATAGAATCATAGAATCATAGAGTCACCAGGTTGGAAGAGACCCACCAGATCACTGAGTCCAACCATCCCTATCAATCACTAACCCATGTCCCACAGCACCTCGGCCACCCGTGCCTTAAACACCTCCAGGGAAGGGGAATCAACCACCTCCCTGGGCAGCCCATTCCAGTGCCCAATGACCCTTTCTGTGGAATTTTTTTTCCTAATGTCCAACCTAAATCTCCCCTGGTAGAGCTTGAGGCCATTCCCTCTTGTCCTGCTCCCTGTCACTTGGGAGAAGAGCACAGCTCCCTCCTCTCCACAACCTCCTTTCAGGTAGTTGTAGAAAGTAATCACGTCTCCTCTCAGTCTCCTCTTCTCCAGGATAAACACCCCCAGCTCTCTCAGCCATTCCTCAGAAGGCCTGTTCTCCATCCCTTTCACCAGCTTCGTTGCTCTTCTCTGGACTTGCTCCAGAGCCTCAACATCTTTCTTGTGCTGAGGGGCCCAGAACCGAACACAGGATTCAAGGAGCAGTCTCACCAGTGCTGAGTACAGAGGGAGAATCACCTCCCTGGACCTGCTGGTCACACTGTTTCTGATACCAGCCAGGATACCATTTGCCTTATTGGCCACCTGGGCATGGACTGGTGCTGACGGCCTCATGCCTTCTCCCCCTCCATCCAAGGTGAACCAGATACAAGTAGCTTCACTTGGATCCACGTCTATGTGGAGCGGAGTCCAGCATGACTTAACCAGTCTCTTGGTCAGGCTGTCAGTGGCGCAGCAGGAGAGGAAAAGGGATAAACAACTGTTTGGACCAGTGGAATAAGAACTACTTAGCTGAGTGGTCCAGGAGCTGAGCTCTCCAAAGTGAGCAGCATTGCTGTGGTCTGCCCGGTGCACACTGAAAGCCAGGGCATCCCTGTGAAGATATGCGATGTGAATATCGCATATGTGAATATCCCTCCCAAGGGACAGGGGACAGGACAAGAGGGAATGGCCTTAAACTCCACCAGGGTAGGTTCAGGCTCGACATAAGGAAAATGTTTTTCACAGAAAGTGTCATTGGACACTGTCAGAGGCTGCCCAGGGAGGTGGTTGACTTGCCTTCCCTGGAGGTGTTTAAGGTGCGGGTGGATGAGATGCTGAGGGACATGGTTTAGAGATTGGTGGGAATGGTCGGACTCGATGATCCTGTGGGTCTCTTCCAACCTGGTGATTCTATGATTCTATGAAATTAAATATGGGCCAGCGCTGTGTTGTCAGCAATATGTTTGTAATACCACAAGCATGTGCTGTAAATGCTTCCCAGAGAGCAGTAGGGTAACCACGACCCTGAAAACCTCAAGGAATGAAAGGCACTGGGATCCCTCCCAGCAGCATAGTGTTACAAGGCAACATTTAAAGAACATGTTCCAGTTTAAAAATAAAGCAAATAAATCAGTAAGCAGGTCCACCACTCCCTGGTACATAATCTCGTACTGAGAAATGATCTGTCGGCAGAACTGTTAATTGAGACTGTCTTGACAGAGATGCGGTTCAAAATTCACACTATTTTACTGTAGATCAAGGTACAAGGACTATACATCGTGTCACCTGAGGTCCCTTGATAGTCAGAGGACTGGCTGCTCAAATAATTTCTGGAGGACAATTCCATAGCTAAGACAGATGAGAACCACTGAAAATCTCTGATACCTCTTGCTGAATATGGAAAGGCAGATAGAGATGGACTCTAGGGTCTTATGTAGAATGTACTTTGGGATATTAGACTACAAGGTCTTTTCAGGTCTCTTCTAGTCTTTCTTTCTGTTTTAATAGTAGACTTCCTAGCAGAAACAGCTTCTATTATGGTTATAAAGATTTGCAGGTGCTGGCAATACAAGTACTATGACAGTGCAAAGTTCCATAGCGCCACCACAGCTCATCCTGCTGTTCAGTCCACCCTGGTGTTTCTCCCTGGCATGGAACCTGCCTCCAAGCATGGACATGTTTGCATTTACAGCACATCTGGCTTCTTAACAAAGTAATCCTGAGGCTGAAAGAATGTTGTCAGGAGAGCTACATCTCTGGAGTAGTTTTCCTGCACAGTCAAATGACCAAATGCGTCTGGTTTTTGCATCTATTTCTGTAGTTCCAAGTGCATTTGGGGTAGAGGAGAGGAGGAGGTTTTAGTAGAGGTCTTTTAGTTTGGGACATAGCTTGTGAAGAATGAACTCTGTTCATCTTGACTCCTTCAGTGGTCTGTTTAAAGAATAAACTGATGGCTCCTGAGATCTGTGCTGCCCATGACAAGCTGCTGCTGCAGCAAGCTGGACATGGTTTAGTGTTTGATAGGAATGGTTGGACTCGATGATCCGATGGGTCTCTTCCAACCTGGTTGTTCTATGGTTCTATGCACTCCCACGCCAAGAACAAATTAGGGAACCCCCATCACTCAAGGTGAGCAGCACGGTGCCTGCCCTTTCTTCTTGCCCTGAAATACCCACTACAACTCCTTCCATGCTCTCAGGAGCAGCTGGAGGTGTGGTAAGAGGCTCAAGATTCTGTGACTTGGTCCTTGAGCTACAGCAGTTCCTTCCCTAGTGGCTCGAAATGCCAGCAGCAGGCGACTTGAAGGGTAAATTGAATGAAAAGCAGCTTCCCCAACTCTCCAAAGAGATACTGGAAGAGCAAAAATGTCAGTTAAGAAGAAACTGATTTTCATTCACTTACAGTTGTTGAATATGCACAAACGAGAAATGCATCAAGACTCTTGATTCTTAATCAATAATGCTTTAAGTTAGTTCATAGCTTAAATACTAGAATAACTTAAATAACATAAAACAAGTCTTAGGAGGAGCAGTTGACGGGACTGGGGTTGTTTAGCCTGGAAAAAGAGGAGTCTGAAGGGAGAACTTATATCACTGCCTATAACCTGGAAGGAGGTTGTAGAGAGGTGGGTGCAGGTCTCCTCTCTCAAGTGACAGGTGACAGAACAAAAGGGAATGGCCTCAAGTTGCATGAGAGCAGGTTCAGATTGGACATTAGGAAAAAAAAATCATCAAAAGCGGCACCAGGCACAGGAACAGCTGCACAGGGAGGTGGAGGAGTCCCCATCCCTGGAGGTGTTTAAAAGACGGGTAGATGAAGTAGTTAAGGATAAGGTTTAGTGGTAGGTAGGTGTGGTTGGGCTTGATGATCTCAGAGGTCTTTTCCAACCTGGTGACTGATTCTATGATTCTGCTCTAAAATGTGATCAAGCTTGCACCCACCCTATATTTACTGTGTATTGAGTAAATGAGTCTCTCACTGCCCACGCACCTTGTGGAGGGGTGAGAGCAGCCCAGGACAAACCTCCTAGAGGCTGGGCTACTGTGTGTACCCAGGTTGGGACACTGCTCACCAGGGCTGCTTGGCCACCTATAGCTGCCAAGGGTCAGATGCCACCACTGACACTCACTTGGGCACACGCTGCTCTAGCTTGAATCATAGAGCAACCAGGTTTGAAGAGACCCACCAGATCATTGAGTCCAACCATTCCTATCAAACACTAAACCATGTCCCCCAGCACCTCATCTACCCATGCCTTAAACACCTCCAGGGAAGGTGAATCAACCACCTCCCTGAGCAGCCTATTCCAATGCCCAATGACCCTTTCCGTGAAAAACTTCCTCCTAATCTCCAGCCTAAATCTCCCCTGACCATCCCTTGAGGCTTGCAGTCACACAGCACTGGTAACACTGGATTTAAATCTAAGTGTTACTGGTCTTTGGTTTGCCCATGGAAGCAGACTGCTACTCTTAAAAAAAAAAAACGTGTTTTTTTTTCAAATGAGCATTCTGTAGATTCAATATAGATTGAATGCTGATTAGTTCTTGCACCTGCAGTGACTAATAGCAATATTTCCAAGTTAATAATATCATATTAGGCTGGACATTAGGAAAAAAATTTCATGGAAAATGTCATTGGGCACTGGAACAGGCTGCCCAGGGAGGTGGTTGATTCCCCTTCTCTGGAGGTGTTTAAGGCACAGATAGACGAGGTGCTGAGGGACATGGTTTAGGGTTCGATAGGAATGGTTGGACTCGATGATCCGGTGGGTCTCTTCCAACCTAGTGATTCCATGATTTTATGATATAACAAAATAAATAATGATTATTATTTCCTACAGGAATAAATGTAAACACAATCTCTCAAGACCATTACCTCTAGCAGTCCTGAGTTTTGAACTGAAAAGCAAGGCAACAACGATTATCCAAAGAGGTGAACAACAAGCAAGTACTTGGATACGATTTTTTTGCCCAGCATTGCACCCATGTAGTTCCAAATTCTTCTGGTAGCAGTTTCAGCTTTAGAAAACACAATTCATCAGCCACAGGATTCCAGTGGTTTATGAGAAGTGATTTATTTTTGTGTTCATCCCAGTGAAAACATTTCCAGTGCAGCCTTTGTCAGAATGCCCAAAGACTTTCTCAGTCATAGAATCGTAGAACAACAAGGTTGGAAGAGACCCATCGGATCATCGAGTCCAACCATTCCTATCAAGCACTAAACCATGTCCCTCAGCACCTCATCTACCCTCATCTACATCAACATTTTTTTTTTTAATAAATCACAAACAGTGAATGCTGTGTGATTTCATGGGAGAAAGAGGATGCAAATAGAGTTATGGCAAAAATTTTCTGATCTGGTCAAAAACTGTGATGTGTAAGTAACTCAGAATGTTTCATTTAAAATATACAGTAATGCCTCAGCATTTTTTTTTTTTTTAACTCAGTCCATGACCTATTGCATTTCTCAGTCACTGCAGGGGTAGAAATGTCTGTCTGGAGACTTCAATATTTACCACCATGGCTGGAAGTAACGGTTTAGGGTTCAAACCTCTGGTAGCTGTTTGGAGACAACGTGGAGCTGTATGTCGTTTCCAGAAAATGTAATACTCGAAGATAGTCCCTAGATGTCACTAAATACCACGTCTGGTTTAAATTTAAACCAAGAAGGTTTGCACCAGACAAGCCCTTTTCACTCTGGAGACGCGATGTGTTCCTACCAGCTGGAAAATTATGGCTTTCAATAAGTTATTTTTTTGCATTTAGGGCTTCCATTTCAATTGTGAAGTAATCGCATATTGAAAATGAGGAAAGTCAGAGTACAACAAGCTGCTTGAACACCAACATTAGGGACCATCTGGGTTTACTCCTGAGCTCTACCAGACCTGCCAGGTGGTTTGCGTTTCCTTCTGGAGGTGACTTAGGGCCTGATCCAACAGCTTCTCAACAGAGAGGGAAAAGTCCTGTTCCTTCAGTGCTTCTGAAATCCCTCTCTTTCTTGCATTAAATTGCTTTTCCATTGCAACTCGTCCATACTTTTTGTCCTTCCTTTACTTCTCAGAGGCACCCAGTCCTGTAAGAGACCCCCAGGGCTGTGAGTGGTGGGGAGCAATGCAGGGCCCTTCCCACCAGCTGTATTTGGGTTTAAATCCATTGTTATAGAATCATCGAATCATAGAACAACCAGGTTGGAAGAGACCCATCGGATCATCGAGTCCAACCATTCCTGTCAAACACTAAAACATGTCCCTTAACACCTCGTCCACCCATCCCTTAAACACCTCCAGGGAAGGTGAATCAACCACTACCCTGGGCAGCCCTAGTTTTTGTCTTACTTTCCTGGGGGGGGGGTAAGCATAGGAGATACCCTTCTTTCCAGCTAAAAACATTTCAGGTGAGATCTACACAGACTTTTCAGTGTTGTGAGTGACTGACTGATGACCATCACCATTAGAATATTGCATGTTTTTCACCTCCTCGCCTTTATCTGAAACAACAAGTCATATGCAACTCCCAACAGGAAACATCTCAATGATGAGAGCAATGAGGCTGGTGAGGGGTCTGGAGAACAGGCCTTATGAGGAACGGCTGAGAGAGCTGGGGGTGTTTAGCCTGGAGAAGAGGAGGCTGAGAGGAGACCTCATTGCTCTCTACAACTCCCTGAAGGGAGTATGTGGAGAGGCAGGAGCTGGGCTCTTCTCCCAAGTGACAGGGACAGGACAAGAGGGAATGGCCTCAAGCTCCACCAGGGGAGATTTAGGCTGGAGATTAGGAGGAAGTTTTTCACGGAAAGGGTCATTGGGCATTGGAATAGGCTGCCCAGGGAGGTGGTTGATTCCCCTTCCCTGGAGGTGTTTAAGGCATGGGAAGATGAGGTGCTGAGGGACATGGTTTAGTGTTTGATAGGAATGGTTGGACTTGGTGATCCGGTGGGTCTCTTCCAACCTGGTGATCCTATGATTCTATGATTTTATGGCTCCACTTTTTAAAATCAATTAAGTTAGTGGTGTCATACAATGGTGCTTTCTTCCCTGTCCTAACACAAATCAACTCAAGTTGGTGGGACTATACTCCAGCACCAAAGTTAACATATGTGGAGCAACCCATGCTCGTACTTTCTGCTCACTTCAAAGCACCGTGAGTGCCTGCAAGCTACTGTTTTGTAGCATCCCCCCCAGCCTTTCATAACATCTCAACCACATCTGAAAATAATTTAGAAGACTTCTGGTTAGAATCATGGAATCACTAGGTTGGAAAAGACCGTTGAGATCCTCAGGCCCAACTGTACTAATCCACTACTAAATCATCTCCCTGAGCAGCTCATGTGCCTATCTTTCAGATACCTCCAGGGATGGGGACTCGACCACCCCCCTGGGCAGCCTCTACCGGTGCCCGAGAACACTTTTGGTGAAGACACTTTCCCTAGAGTCTAATCTAAATCTGCCCTGGTGCAACTTGAGGTCATTCCCTCTCATCCTATAGCCTGTCACTTGAGAGAAGAGACCAGCGCTCACCTCTCTACAACCTCTGTTCAGGTAGTTGTAGACAACTGAGCTGGTTGATCCAGACCAAAATTATATCAGAGACTGTCCTGAGATAAATCAGCCCCGTGAGTAACTGCACTTTTGTTCATAGAATCATAGAATCACCAGATTGGAAGTGACCCATCAGATCATCGAGTCCAACCATTCCCATCAAACACTAAACCATGTCCCTCAGCACCTCATCTACCCGTCCCTTAAACACCTCCAGGGAAGGTGAATCAACCACCTGCCTGGGCAGCCTGTTCCAATGCCCAATGACCCTTTCCGTGAAAAATGACCCTTTCCTTTCTCGTTCGCGAGACTGTGACTTGGTGCTGCTACTCCTAGAGCTGTGAAAATACTGCTTCCTGGTGCTCTCCAAACAGGGAATACATGAAATAGAGGGAGGAGCATCTGAATTATTTAACATGTTGATTAAACTTTTAAAGCTTTTCACTGCTTGGAAGTATAAGGGCTGTGCATAGTCACGCATGTTCATTATTAGTTTCTTTTTCAAGTGCATTTCCAACACTTCGTTTATCCAGCGCTAATGCTTGGTCTTCCCTGGTAACATTTCATTTTTAAAAAGCTTGTTATCCCCTGCCCTGTTCTAATTACATTCTCTGTGGAATTACATCTGAATATTTTCCACATAGAACTCCCCTTCATACCAAGGAATTCTGCTGAGAGGCTGCCTTTGACAAACAATAGCCTATAGGGAAGACTTTTCAGAGGTAGATGTGACAGACGATGTATTTGATCATCTGCCTTTACACTGCAATACAACAAACTCTGCTGTACACTGGTATCATCTACATTTATTGACGCCTAGAACTTCCTTGGACTCCCAAAGTAGCTCCAAAAGAGCAAGAAATATGTTAGTCAAGTGGCTTTTCCTTATAAAAAGGAAAATTACTTGCAAACATGAAAACCCTCCCAAGTGGAAGAGACGTTTTGTTTAAAATGGAAAGTGAGGAGACGCTACCTTTAAACTAAGAGAGAAAAGCAACAAAAGAAGTCTCAGGGGGTTCGTGCTAACGTGAGAGAAGCTGTAAAATAGAAATATGCTCCACCAGCAAATCCAGGTAGGTGTTGCTGTTGCTGCAACAGCCTCTCTCTTAGTCAAACAGCACTGCCTTCTCCACCAGAAAAAACACCCCAGTCTGAGGATTTGTTCTCAAGGTCAGGACACCTGGCAGCTTCCTGTGGAGATCATGAAATCATACCTGAACTTTCTCTGTCTTGACTACTTAAGCACTCTCTTCAGCAGACTCTAGCGTAGTGCTCTGTTCGCTTTTCTTCCTCATTGTTCACACTGGCAGCTCAGCCACCTCTGGTTTTGCTTATTTGCCCACTGCTAGAGCAAAACTTTCAGGTAGTCTCGGACAAGCGTGGGTCTAGGTGACCCAAATTAGAGCAATTGAATATAGATCTTGCATTATTTTTGTATCAAGTGCGTATAAATCCATTCAATGCTACAAATGGCTGGGAAGACGAAGGCATAGGGTGAGTCACAGGAAATCAAAGTTACATACATAGATGTGGATTTACAGTAAATATCAGCACTGTGAGAGTATATGCAAAGCTTGGTTCTACTCTATAACTCTAACACCATTACTCATAACATTCATAACTCCATAACTCAGTGTTGGATCCAGCCCTGTTCAATGTCTTCATCAATGACTTGGATGAAGGCATCGAGTGCTCCCTTAGCAAGTTTGCAGATGACACTAAGCTGAGTGGAAGTGTTGATCTGCTGGTGGGCAGGGAGGCTCCAAAGGGATCTGAAGGGGCTGGACCGTTGGGCAGAGTCCAATGGCATGAGGTTTAACACGGCCAAATGCCGGGTCCTGCACTTGGGGCACAACAACCCAGAGGAGCTACAAACTAGGAGAAGTCTGGCTGGAAAGCTGCCAGGAGGAGAGAGACCTGGGGGTGTTGGTCCACAGCCGACTGACCATGAGCCAGCAGTGTGCCCAAGTGGCCAAGAAGGCCAATGGTATCTTGGCTTGGATCAGAAACAGTGTGACCAGCAGGTCCAGGGAGGTTATTCTCCCTCTGTACTCAGCATTGGTGAGACCGCTCCTTGAATCCTGTGTTCAGTTGTGGGCCCCTCAGCACAAGAAGGATGTTGAGGCTCTACAGCAAGTCCAGAGAAGAGCAACAAAGCTGGTGAAGGGTCTGGAGAACAGGTCTTATGAGGAACGGCTGAGAGAGTTGGGGGTGTTTATCCTGGAGAAGAGGAGGTTGAGGGGAGACCTCATTGCTCTCTACAACTACCTGAAAGGAGGTTGTAGGAGGGAGGTGGGCTCTTCTGCCAAGTGACAGGGGACAGGACAAGAGGGAATGGCCTCAAGCTCTGCCAGGGGAGATTTAGGCTAGAGATTAGGAAAAAAAACTTTCACAGAAAGGGTCATTGGGCACTGGAACAGGCTGCCCAGGGAGGTGTTTGATTCCCCTTCCCTGGAGGTGTTTAAGGGATGGTTGGACGTGGTGCTGAGGGACATGGTTTAGTGTTTGATAGGAGCGGTTGGACTCAATGATCTGGTGGGTCTCTTCCAATGTGGTTATTCTATGATTATTCCCTTGGTACACTCTGATTATTAATAGCAGTTATTTTTTTTACTGTAATAGTGCCTAAGAACCCAGCCACAAAACTGGACTCTCTGTGCCTAACAAGCAAGCGGACAACATGTCAGTTTGGCTCAATGAGCTCTGAGGTCTTGAAGCTCTCACACTGCAGCTGCTATTCATACTGACAGCTCAACCATTTGCCTCTGGGGCAACACTTACAGGGCATTTAATAAACAACAAGGGAGGCTTGAGGACGTTTCTAGGGAGATTTGGTAAGGTCTAATGGAAGCAGCAGGGAAGGAAAGTTAACGTTTACTTCAAAAAGCATCAAACGCAGTAGATGAAGTCTAAGACAAAAGCTGTAGAAGAGTCAATACATCATTGCTGTATCAGATAGGATGGTGTTGCAATAACTGAGATATAGTAGGAACCTGAATGAAAACCTTATCTGCATGGACAGAAAAGATCTGATAGATGCAGGCAGTCATAAAAATTCAGGGACAAGCTTAGTATAAACATATGGACCCAAAGGCTGCCCAGGGAGGTGGTTGATTCACCTTCCCTGGAGGTGTTTAAGAGACGGGTAGACGGGTAGACGAGGTGCTGAGGGACATGGTTTAGTGTTTGATAGGAATGGTTGGACTCAATGATCCGATGGGTCTCTTCCAACCTGGTTGGTTGTTCTATGATTCTATGTTCCAACAGAAGAAAAACAGCGTTATGGGCCCGAATGATAGGGAGGATGAGTTCCCAATGACTAAGAGAGAAGGTGGAGGAAGGCATGCGCAGGTGAGTGTGGGGGAAGGGCTGCATTGGTTTTGACACCCAGATATTCCCAGGTGATCTGAAAAGACTTGAGTTTTGAGTTTGGACAAGCAAGAAAGGCTGCGGAGAAGAGAAGTGAAATTCTCAAGTTCCCAGCATGCATTTACATTTATGAAGAAGTTACCTAAAATATTTTGTGTATACACATTTTAAAAATTAGATTGAGAGACAAACCTGAGATGTACTTGCTGGCTGGCGAATGCTGCCAGCTCCTGGAGAGCGGTTGAAAAAATCACAAAGTATTTGCAGTTGTCACTTTGACACGTTTACATCCTGTTCTCTGACCACAGCCAGTCACAGACCCTTGATTATGGGTGGAGTCTTTCTGCTTCTCCTCAGAACTCCATAGTCTACTACTTAGAGAAGTTTTTGGAGGAAGTCTACTACTTTGGACAAAGTTTTTCACGGAAAAGGGCATTGGGCCTTGGAATAGGCTGCCCAGGGAGGTGGTTGATTCACCTTCCCTGGAGGTGTTTAAGGTGCGGGTGGATGGGGACATGGTTTAGTGCTTGATAGAAATGGTTGGACTCGATGATCCGATGGGTCTCTTCCAACCTTGTGATTCTATGGTTCTACTTACCGAAAAAAAGACCTGTATTTATTTTCTAACACTCTGAACAAGTTCAGATCTTGTTCTTTTACTCAGTCTTATTTTGTTGATCTCCTGCATATGATTTAGGATGCAAAAGCTTCAAAAAATCTGTTGGTAGATAGAATAAATAGTATATCATATGTCAAATAAGCAGTATGATTAGAAAACCCCAAAACAACACAATATACTTATGACACATAAAATGCACATGATATAATGATAAAAATATACATGCAGTCTATTATGGTTCAGATATTTAATGAAAGCAAGCAGAAAATTACAACGAAGAAACCCACAAAATTAAGGGTAACTTCATAAGGTGTAATTAAGGCAGAAAATTGTGCCTCACTTAGGTAACATTATGGTTTTACGGTATCGACGAGTAAGAATAATCATATTAACACAGCTGCAAAGTCAGCATTGGACCTCCTTTGCATTACAAATAAACAGTAACATAAAGTTATATTAGTCTGCAGATTGTAAGTGTAGATAGGACTGTAAATCAGTTCAAAGAAGGGAAAATAATATCTCTTGGCTATTCAGCAATCAATCTGATTTTATGACTTTTTGGTCACAGCAAGCCTCAGGTCATTTCTGCCTTTTACTTAGAGAGTCCTCACAGCATCTAATTTCCGATTAATCTAATGAAAGCGGTGGTGGCAGAAAGGGCTTGCAATGATTGCTCATATAAGCCAAGCTACTGCTCATGTTGCCTTGTTTCAGCATTAATGTTGGTTTTTATGGCACCTTATGGTAAACACTCCATTTAAACATGCTCAGAGTAAGATGAAATGCCACGTCTACACCTTGTGCTGAGCTATATGTAATAAATCACCAGCGATGATTTCAACCAGCTACCGCCGAACCTGACATATTTCAGGGAGGATTTTTGACATTTCGTCTGAATAAAGGCAAAAGCACAAGTACAAGGCTGTGTTGCTACAAATTTCATAGAATCATAGAATCACCAGGTTGGAAGAGACCCACCGGATCATCGAGTCCAACCATTCCCACTAATGTCTAAACCATGTCCCTCAACACCTCGTCCACCCGTCCCTTAAACACCTCCAGGGAAGGTGAATCAAACCCCTCCCTGGGCAACCTGTTCCAATGCCTAATGACCCTTTCTGTGAAGAATTTTTTCCTTACATTGAGCCTGAATCTCCCCTGGAGGATCTTGAGGCCATTCCCTCTTGTACTGTCCCTCTTGTCCTTCTTTCTGTCTTTGCCTCCTTTCTGCCCCTCACCAACATTCTTAATGACTGTATTCCAAAAATCAGCTTCCAAATCTTAACGGCTTTGGGGAGGTCTTGCTACCTGTGAACCGAGCGTCCGATCTTGGGAACTTATAACACATCCTGGAAAGTGCTTGTACAAACCCTAAAGACAATTTTCAAGTCCTAAACTGAGGCTACCCAGCTACCCACGAATGGGTTATCAACAAAATCAACTCCCAACCAAACCGCCACACCTTATCCTCTACAACTATTACCTTTGCTCTTTGTCTACATCCAAGCACTGTTCATGCTGTAATTTCACTGCATGTATGGGCCGTGCTGGACACCAAGTCCTCACATCAAAACTCTCTTTCAGCAGGCAGGATCAGCCGTGCCGTTTGGAGACTGCTGACAATTTGGGATCAAAGGCACAGCAGTGTGCTGCCTGTACACCTGATTACCGCAGTAACAAATCAGATTTGGCTTCCAGTCCCAAAATCACCATGCAAAGTGCACTAGCGTCATAAAAATTTCATTAAGCAGCTTTATTTTTCCCACGTAACAAACTTCAAAGGAAAAGAGGGAAAAGTATATGACATAAGAAAAAAAATGCAGCTCCAAATGAAAGGCTAGATGGAGATCTGGGACGTTCCTTTGCAGAAGCACTAAATGCCCAAGGCTGAAAATCACTCCACAGCAGTGAAAATCAGGCCAGTGTTCTTTAACCATGATGAGCCATTTTTCACCTATTAATTTATCAGCACTAGTCTGTAATAACCTTACCACAGAGTAACCAAGTGCAGAGTTTGGCCTTAAATATTTCTCTTGCAGTAATTTCTTCTGCTTTTTAGAATCATAGAATCAGGTTGGAAGAGACCCATTGGATCATCGAGTCCAACCATTCCCATCAAACACTAAACCATGTCCCCCAGGACCTCGTCTACCCGTCTCTTAAACACCTCCAGGGAAGGTGAATCAACCACCTCCCTGGGCAGCCTGTTCCAATGCCCAATGACCCTCTGTGTGAAAAACCTCCTCCTAATCTCTAGCCTAAATCTCCCCTGGCGGAGCTTGAGGCCATTCCCTCTTATTCCTCCCTTCGTGATATCAATATCGACAGAAATCGGCGAGTCCCTAACAAGACTGAAGAACGGCGTAGATTAATTTGAGAGGAGAAAATCTTGACACATTGCCAAAACTAACTGAAATTTTCTTTTCTGCTTTAGGGAGACGCTAGCACGCTTCAGCTTCCCATTACCGCGCTGCATGGAGTGAGACAACTGCTCAGTCCCCATCATAGAATCATAGAATTATAGAACAAACAGGTTGGAAAAGACCCATCGAATCATCGAGTCCAACCATTCATAGAACAAACATCAAACCCTCCCGGAGGAAAACAGCTCAGTCTTTATGACATTATAGGTAGATCATCTACACTGATATGTGCAATCCCTTTAATTCAGGTAACGTAAGACTGATTGCAGCAAATAATGAGTTGTCAGCAGTTTTAAAAATTACTAAAGTGTTTGAGTCACCTTCCCTGGAGGGCTTTAAGGAATGAGTGGATGAAGTGCTGAGGGGCATGGTTTAGTCTTTGATAGGAATGGTTGGACTTGATGATCCAGTGGGTCTCTTCCAACCTGGTGATTCTGTGATTCTATGAAAGGACCTACAACCTGCAATATATTTTTTTCCATAATGTGTTTTAGCTGTATAGAATCATAGAATCATAGAACAACCAGGTTGGAAGAGACCCATCGGATCATCAAGTCCAACCATTCCTATCAAACACTAAACCATGACCCTCAGGACCTCATCCTCCCATCCCTTAAACACCTCCAGGGAAGGTGAATCAACCACCTCCCTGGGCAGCCTATTCCAATGCCCAATGACCCTTTGTGTGAAAACCTTCTTCCTAATCTCTAGCCTAAATCTCCCCTGGAGGAGCTTGAGGCCATTCCCTCTTGTCCTGTCCCCTGTAGTGGCGGTTCCACATACTTTGTGCCCTAGAAACTTTATTTTGTTTTATTTTACTTTATTTTTTTGCATACTCGAGGCAGACAAGTTTCACTGACTTATTCTTTTTCAGCAACAGGCAAAGTAAATCCCAAATTATGAAAGCTGACCCAGGTTTTTCAGGGATGTGGTTTTCCACACTGCGAGCAAATGTAATGGTTTGTTCTTCTGGTGTCTTTGTTCCATACTGTTTCATACATATGGAACAACACAAAGTCTGCCCTGCAGACAATGAAAAAAAAAAAGAAGAAAGTCAAACTAAGACAAAAAACAAGGCACGGGTGGATGAGGTCTTGAGGGACTTGTTTTAGTGTTAGATAGGAATGGTTGGACTCGATGATCCGATGGGTCCCTTCCAACCTGGTTGTTCTGTGATTCTGTGATTCTGTGATCTTTAAGGTCCCTTCCAACTCAAACTATTCTATGATTCTATGATTCTAATAATTTCCCAAAGTGTCCTCTTAAAAAAATGAGTTGTAACTAGTGAATATAGGGCCATACAGTAACATAAATCCTGTCTTTCTGGTCAGGAGTGGTTTCTTGGAGAAAATTAGCTTCCATTTAGCCATATTTTTATTGTTTCAAATAAGAGAAATATATATGTATGGAAAGAAAGCTTCTTTTACATGGACACATTGGAATCTTATTGTCTCTAGCAAATTCAGAGAGTACCCATATAAGGTTCATAATCACCAAAACGAGCATTTAGAATTCTAATTCCCATCTGCTAAGATATATGCTTGATACAAAATCCCAACTAAATCTGAAGTATGGCAAGAGTGGAAAAAACCTGTGGCCTCAGGGCCTGAATTGAAACCATGACTTCATTTTGCCAGGCGTGTGAGTATGTGCTTTTCTCATGTTATTATTGGATAAACAATCGTAGTTAATGTTTGGCCTTAAAAATATTTTTGGAAAGAATATTCAGCATTTGGCAGGGACTAGTTTCCCCACCTTGAATATAACCTGTTCGTCTGATGCTTTTCTTTGATATTCAGAAATTCCAGCACCAATAATTGCAAAAGGGAGCTTATTTATCACAGAATCACAGAACAACCAGGTTGGAAAAGACCCATTGGATCATCGAGTCCAACCATTCCTATCAAACACTAAACCATGTCCCTCAACACCTCATCTATCCATGCCTTAAACACCTCCAGAGAAGGGGAATCAACCACCAACCAGGGCAACCTGTTCCAATGCCCAATGACCCTCTGTGTGAAAAACTTCCTCCTAATCTCTAGCCTAAATCTCCCCTGGTGGAGCTTGAGGCCATTCCCTCTTGTCCTGTCCCCTCTCACTTGGGAGAAGAGACCAGTTCCCTCCTCTCCACAACCTCCTTTCAGGTAGTTATAAAGAGTAATGAGGTCTCCTCTCAGCCTCCTCTTCTCCAGGCTAAACAACCCCAGCTCTCTCAGACATTCCTCATAAGGCCTGTTCTCCAGCCCCTTCACCAGCTTCGTTGTTCTTCTCTGGACTTACTCCAGAGCCTCAACATCCTTCTTGTGGTGAGGGGCCCACAACTGAACACAGGATTCAAGGAGCGGCCTCACCAGTGCTGAGTACAGAGGGAGAATAACCTCCCTGGACCTGCTGGTCACGCCATTTCTAATAGTTTTCCAGTCAGACTTCTCCCAGTCTGTAGCTCTGCATTGGGTTGTTGTGCCCCAAGTTCAGAACCCAGCATTTGGCCATGTTAAACCTCATCCCATTAGACTCAGTCCAGTGGTCCAGCCTGTTTAGGTCCCTTTGCAGAGCCTCCCTACCCTCCAGGAGATCCAGACTTCCACACAGCTTTGTGTCATCTGCAAACTTGCTAAGGGTACCCTCAATGCCCTCATCCAGGTCACTGATGAAGACATTGAACAGGGCTGGACCCAACATCCAGAGAGCATCTATCTGGTAACAAGGTACAGGTAGAAACCTAGGTCCAAGAGAGGATTTAAAGTCACAGCTGGTTGCAGAACTTCCTGAAACGTTTTTCATAGTGCACTGGTCAGTGCAAGAACTTTGGAGACCATTTTGCTTTTGCATGTATCAAATAGAAGGCATCTGCTGCGTATAATATAGCCTGGATGTAGTAATTATATTTCATGTTATTTAGTGTTGCTGACGAACCAAGTCACCTCTGCTGTAATTACATGGGCTTTCAAGAATTTTGACCAAGGGTGAACTGTGTACATTCAACTGTGTACTTTCAACTTATCTTAAACACAGCAAAGAGTAGGTTACATATTCCAGTATTATGGAGGGATTTCCGTTAATTAAGGTGTGATATGGTGTTACTTAGATTACTTTTGACCCAACTGCCATTAAGAAATCTGATGTTTAGTCAGTAGCTTTTCCCTGACATGTGCAATACATTTTCTCCCATGCAATTCACGCACCCAGAATAAGAAAAGGGATCAGTTTTGTACAAATTGGTTCTGCTCCGGTGAAAGTTTCTGCTACTCAGTCAGTCAGGTAAGTCTGATTTTTTGTTTAAAAAGTTATCCTCTGGGATTTTTGCCAGCCCCAAAGTTTCAAAACTGAAATCATCCACCACAAAAAAAAAAAAAAATGTTCAATTTGTATAGGAGACTTTGATCAAACAGGAGGTCATAGCAGTCTGGTTTTCCGCTTTCTGCTATTTTTAAAGTGTATTTGATCACGCTTTCTTGCTTTATTCTTAAGGCAGAAGTTTTAAACATTTCTGGCTTTTAATGAAAGTTATGGGGTTTTTTAAATGATCCTGTGACTTCTCTACCTGAAATTTAAGAAAGCTATCAAATATCAGGAAACTTAAGATAAAATTACAAGACTTGTTACCACATCAACCGCACATACAAACAGGGATATAAGCTTGCTACGGATGACTGACTTCGCGAACTTTTTTAAAAACCATATTCCTACTTGACACCGTATCTTTATCCTTCTAGCTTAATAATTAGATTCAAAATAAATTTGATCCAAAATAAAAAGATCCAAAATAGTTATTCATTATAGTCAATCATATTTATATAAGAATCATATTTATAATGGGGGCAATTTGTAGTCTATCTTTGCTTTCCTAGGATTGACCAGAAGAAAGAGTAATTCAGAATTTTTCATTTATGGCTCTTCTTACATTACTTCACCCACAAACCACATAGACTTATATTTTCATATGGACTTCAAAGTTTGGGTTACTCACCTATGAATATGTCTGCACATGTATTTGATTTTAGACAGTCGTGTTCTCCCTGCACAGTTCATGCTGACCTTGAAATCCCAGACTTTAAAGATACTTTAAAGATACTTTAAAGATACTTTAAATATATTTTATACCTTCTGGTTTTACTTTTCAAAGGCCTTACATAATATTTTCCAACATTTAATGAAATTTTTCTGTATCAGTAGGAATTCACTTGAATCGAGTATCCCGTGGCATCAAGCTCCACTAGGGGAGATTTAGGCTAGAGATTAGGAGAAAGTTTTTCAGAGAAAGGATCGTTGGGCATTGGAATAGGCTGCCCAGGGAGGTGGTTGATTCACCTTCCCTGGAAGGGTATAAGGCACAGGTAGATGAGGTCCTGAGGGACATGGTTTGGTGTTTGATAGGAATGGTTGGACTCGATGATCCAGTGGGTCTCTTCCAACCTGGTGATTCTATGATTCTATAAGTTTGAAAATGTTAGGTTGACTTTCCACTTCAAGCTTTTTCTGCTTCACTGTGAGTTTAACTTAATGTGAACAAGCCTTAACATTCCAGCTAAGTGGCAAGGTGGGAATGCTCCTCTCCTCCAACACAGACATTGATGGAGGAGCTAATTTCTTTCTTCACAAGGGAAGAAATAGCCTCCCAAGTATTCAAACATTTGTTACATACAGAACAAATGAACGGTGAAAGCCATCTGGCAAGTAGATAAGTCTACTTCTGCCATATTCTTCCTGAGGTGGCGTGACAAGAAATGTCTGAAGAATTCAAGATAAGAAGTGCCATGATTACATTCTCTTTTTCATTTTCTTCTAATAGTGCCTCATCTTCATTGTGTCTTTGCAATCACAGCTAAGCACGGAACTTAAGTCTCAGGAGAACTAGCCACAACCCCTCCAAAACTTAATTTGCTGAGCAGTACCAGCTCGTTTAGAATCCATCACTACTCATGTATAGCAATCAATATTTTTCCCCATGTGAATTCTCCATTTCATCTGTCATTTTGCCATTTAATAGTGTGACCTTCGTCAGTAGCATTCTGCATTCAGTTTTAATTATGACCACCCTTCCCCACCAAGTAATTTTGTATCCCTTGCAGACCTCCACCTCTCTAGTAATTCCAGGCTATTTCTGAACATACTGAACAGCAAAAAATCTGACGCTAATCTTCAGGGGCTTCTGCTCATGACTGTGACCTAGAAGCACAAAATAATAGAGTGGTTTGGGTTGGAAGGGACATCAAAGTTCATCCAGTTCCAACCCCCCTGCCATGGGCAGGGGCACCTCCCACTAGATCAGGCTGCCCAAGCCCCATCCATTCTGGCCTTGAACACCTCCAGGGATGGGGTAGCCACAGCTTCCCTGGGAAACCTGGGCCAGTATCTCACCGCCCTCATCATCAAGAATTTCTACCTAAGGTCCAATCTAAATCTTCCCCTCTCCAATTTAAAGCCATCCCCCATCATCCTGCCACTCCATGCCCTTGTGAAATGTCCCTCCCCAGCTTTCTTGAATGCCCCCTTCAGCTCCTGGAAGCTGCTCTAAGGTGTCCCCCGAGCTTTCTCTTCTTCATGCTCTAAGCGGTTATTATTACCCTTAGTTAGTCCAAAACCTGATCTTACCTCTAAACCAGCAAGGACCCGTTATGCCTAAGAGCCAATTAAGAGGAATATCATCAAAATGCTTTAAAAGTTAAGGAGGCATCATTAGGGATAATTCATCCCTTATGCCAAGGATATTTAGGCTTTTGAAAGCAGGACTTCCATATGCCAGCCACAAAAAAAGAGGATGAGGCTAGAAGCAAGGAAGAGAAATGTTTTGGTCATTTATACCTTTGTTTACCATTTTTATTCCATGTTAGATATACCTTGTCTCATGGAGCATCTTAAGCCCTTTAATCACACCGCATTCCTTACTTCCTTTCTTACTATGCTAGAAACTTCTAACTTAATTCCACATCCCAGTCTCCTAGCCTGAAAGCATCCAGCTCACCAATCCTCCTAAACCAAGGTTTCCCAGAACTCTGCTTACACCCTTCCTTCCCAGACCCATGTCCCCACCTGCCCTAGATGTCCTGCCTGGTAGAGTTTCTCTTCTCTTTGTCTCCAAACTGTCTCCCACCAGAGAACATCTTGTATTGGAGACCACCAGGTCCAGTGTCTAAGAGCCAGGAAGCTGGTGAAGGGGCTGGAGAACAGACCCTATGAGGAGCAACTGAGAGAGCTGGAGTTGTTTAGCCTGGAGAAGAGGAGGTTGAGAGGAGACTTCATTACCCTCTACAACTACCTGAGGGGAGGTTGTAGAGAGGAGGGAGCTGGGTTCTTCTCACAAGTGACAAGGGACAGGACAAGAGGGAATGGCCTCAAGCTCCACCAGGGGAGATTTAGGCTAGAGATTAGGAGGAGGTTTTTCACGGAAAGGGCATTGGAACAGGTTGCCCAGGAAGGTGGTTGATTCACCTTCCCTGGAGGTGTTTAAGGGACGGGTGGACAAGATGCTGAGGGACATGGTTTAGTGTTTGATAGGAATGGTTGGATTCCATGATCTGATGGGTCTCTTCCAACCTGGTTGTCCTATGATTCTATGATTCTATTATCTGGGTTAAGAAATGATCTTTATTTCACTCTAGGAGTCTTCTGACTCGCCTACAGCTTGCGGTGCCGCTTCTCCAGCCAATGTCGGATGAAGTGTTATTCACCGTAATTGGCACAGTTTAGCCATTTGGAACTTTGCAACGTTAAAGGTTTAAACTTCGGTTTTCTCATTGCAGAAATAGAGTCTCCTGCTGATCTTTCCCTGAATGCTCTATGACTGTACTTTTCTTAGATTTTAAGGGTAGAAGGCAACCATTATGATGTTCCTGCACACCCTTGACCAGGTTTTCCAGAGCTAATAGTTTCGATCAGCCCATGGCAACGTTTCCCACCTGCTGTGATGTGATGCAAAGTGGCAGCAGAAGACAAATGAGGGGTTGTATAAAGTATTTCAAATTGTGTTAGCAATCTACTACTGTTAATAGACCAAGGATAGGATCTGGATGTGAGCTTCACACTGTTTTTCCACAAAAATATCACCCTGACTATACGTAGATTTTATAGGCTTGTCATTAACATCACTGATAGAATTTTTTATTTTCTATAGTTGAAATAAGAAGATCGGATTTCTCGTAAAAACGAGCAAAGAACAAAACCCCACCAACACTCTAAACCTTAAAGTGGAAAAGTTAAGAAACGCTCACGTAAAAACATGTGTTTTAGCAAGACTTTCAAAGCTTAGACAGTCCCGCTGCAAGCTGTGATCATCAGAGTTAAACTTCTAGAGTGTATGGATTTCACTTTCATTAAAGAGTTTCTAAATCGAGGGGACTAAAAGGTGATTTTAAGGTTCTCTTCGGTGCAAAGTCGCATTTAAATGCTGTCAATTAGCTCAATAGGGTCCTGCACTGAATAGGCATGAAGACACTCTAAGTCATTTCTGCTGGTTCCCATTTTAAGCACTTACAGATGTCTCTGCTCGGTAGTTATTGTCAAGAGCCTCTCTTGTGCCACAGCTTTTGAAATTCCTCCTGGATTAATTTTGCCCCTTCTCTAATACCATCCTAAAAATACTGTTAAGAAAAAACAATTGCTCTCTAACTGAGACATTGAGTCTGAACTCATGCCATATTTTCCCAACCACATTCTTAAAAATGAGGATAATATATTCATAATGCTTCTGCCAATATAACTTTCACTACTGCAGTGATAGAAAAAGCTGTTATGGGATAATGCTTATAAAATATTCTTCAGATAAATAAAAGATTAACTTCTCTATGTGAAACTCTGTAGAATACAGATAAGTGAGGTAATAAGAATGAACTGAACCTGAAGTGCATTTTTTATTCCTCCCACTTGCCTGATTTAGGGAAAATAGTAAAGATCAAAAGAAAGGGGAATCAATAGGATTCATTTCAAGAACACTGCAGTGTGTTTCTGGTAATCCTCGCCAATAAATTGTTGCTTTTTCAAACCTTTTCACCTAAACTTTACCTCCCACTTGGTGCCATTAGCCTATACTGATCCGATGCTGCTTGCCTGACTTGTAGAAGTACTCTGGACAGTCCTTTTTAATGGTGTCCCAATGGATTGTCCCAATTTCCCACTGAAGACAGTGAGTAACCACGGAGTGCTGAGCTAATATAATTTCAATAAAACAGTTCCTTCCATCTGAAATGTCTGATAATGTCCAAACTACATAATGGAAACGGAATCCGACCATTCCCCTTTGTGAAATAGCAGTTTAATGTGAAATTAAAGCCATTCATTCTTCCCACTCTGTAAATCACATCAACTGAAGCAAAGCAGAATACGTTGATGCTGAAATTGAGGCGAAAGCCAGGAAGGCTTCCTCCAGGAAGGAGGTAGGTGACAACAAGTTGGGTGGTGTGATACTTGCTCCCTAAAGAGAATATAGAATCATAGAATAACCAGGTTGGAAGAGACCCACCAGGTCATTGAGTCCAACCATTCCTATCAAACACTAAGCCATGTATGATTTCCTCCATCCCAAGTTAGAGTGTGGGGACCATTCAGCAACCTGAAAGATAAAGGTGTCCATAGATGTTGGTTTAATACATTAAATAATAAACTAAATAATGACCGGTGAATAAAAAATTAAGTCTCTCCCCTTCCCTTTTCATTAGGAGTGGAGGTCAAATAAGCAGGATCAAACCTACCTCTCTGATCTCCAATGATAATTCACTGTGTATCTGGTTCTGGGCCCCTCAGCACAAGAAGGATGTTGAGGCTCTGGAGCGAGTCCAGAGAAGCACCACGAAGCTGGTGAAGGGGCTGGAGAACAGGCCTTATGAGAAATGGCTGAGAGAGCTGAGGGTGTCTAGCCTAGAGAAGAGGAGGCTGAGAGGAGACCTCATTGCTCTCTACAACTTCCTGAAAGGAGGTTGTGGAGAGCAGGGTGCTGGCCTCTTCTCCCAGGGGACAGGACAAGAGGGAATGGTCTCAAGCTCTGCCAGGGGAGATTCAGACCAGATATCAGAATGAAATTTTTCACAGTAAGAGTCGTTAGGAACTAGAACAGGCTGCCCAGGGAGGTCGTTGATTCACCTTCCCTGGAGGGGTTTAAGGTGAGTGTGGATGAGGTGCTGAGGGACATGGTTTAGAGATTGGTAGGAATGGTTGGACTCGATGATCCGGTGGGTCTCTTCCAACCTGGTGATTCTATGATTCCATGCTTTCTTATCTTCCTGGTAAAATACTGACACTCCCCAGTGAAAAGCACAAACTAGATAGGGCAGAGGAGAGTCAGCAGAAGACTCTCTAACCTAGGGCTATGGTTAGGACAAATCTCTGGAAATGGCAAGCACTGATGTGACCCACCTCAGGTGTCAGAAAACATTAGCTCTACCCTCTCTGAGACAAGCAGCTGGGTCATAAACTACAACTGGAAGTGAGGTTGTGACAGAAATGTTTGGGAGCTACTTAAGAGGATCATAGAATCATAGAATGACCAGGTTGGAAGAGACCTACCGGATCATCAAGTCCAACTATTCCTATCAAACACTAAACCATGACCCTTAGCGCGTCATCCATCTGTCCCTTAATGACATGTCCCCTCTCCCCTTCATCCAAGTATTTGCCTGGGTGGAAGTTCTATCAATGTGAGGCCTCCCACACTGGTCCAGAAATAGGCATGAATCTGCTGAGTTGGAACAGTTCATTCAGGACATTTGCAGGACTGCAAAAGCAAAGTAAGTCTATTGGCGCTGCTTGGTCATCTTAGGTACCTTCAGGAGTAAAGACTTTGAAGCAGAGGGAAGGCTTGGGGAGGTAAAAAGATTTGTGATTCAAGTCTTGCAGTTTTAAGTATCTGAAAGCTGCCAAAGTGCTGGTTTGGCTCGTAGCATAAGCTCTACTGTGAATAGCAATCACATCTGAAAACACAGTACAGCAAGACCTGAGACAATGAGAAATGAACGTCTTGGAGGCTGGAAGCCAGAGCAAAAGTTCAGGGCAGGAAACAGCACTAGAGGTGCAGAGAATGAAGATTCTGATGATACTCAGACGAGTAGGAATGAATTACAAGGAAGAGGCTGCAGTGTTCAAGCTGAGAATTCATTTTGGCAGTAAGGATAAATGAGAATAAATATGTTTTTCAAGCTGAGGTTGGAAAAGCAGTAATAGTATTTGGCAAAGTCTTTGCTTTAGTTGGGAGAAGGAGACAGGAATGGCTTGTAACAGGGGTAATATTATTGCTACCTAGTACAATCTGTCCACTGTTAATACAGATGTTTGTAGAGAATACAGACAGCAAAACCAGACATCATTTCATAGAATCATAGAATCACTAGGTTGGAAGAGACCCACTGGATCATCGAGTCCAACCATTCCTATCAAACACTAAACCATGTCCCTCAGCATCTCGTCCACCCTTCCCTTAAACACCTCCAGGGAAGGTGAATCAACCACCTCCCTGGGCAGCCTCTGCCGGTGCCCAATGACCCTTTCTGTGAAATTTTTTTTTCCTAATGTCTAAGCTAAACCTCCCCTGGCAGAGCTTGAGGTCATTCCCTCTTGTCCTGTCCCTTGTCACTTGGGAGAAGATACCAGAACCTTTCTCTCTACAACCTCCTTTCAGGTAGTTGTAGAGAGCAATGAGGTCTCCCCTCAGCCTCCCCTTCTCCAGGATAAACAATATTCAGGTAAAAGAAGGAAACGTTAATTTGAGTACATTAAAAAGCAAGATGATGCCTAAACCAAAATAAATATGCATTCAGACATCTTCCTAGGTATTTAAACCAGGGAAATGTTCAGTCTTGCAAGCTGATCTTGCCTTGCAAACACCATAATGACTCAAATACTAATACTCAGGCTAATTGAAGAGTGGTCAACAGAGCCATGTGATTAGGATAAACTCAGACACTAGCTTTCTGCCCTCAACACATATTTAAGCACAGAAGCCTTATTTTGACAACGTGCAGCATCGCTATAGCCCTATGTACCACCTCACAACCCACTGACTGAATCATAGGATCATAGAATCATAGAACAACCAGGTTGGAAGAGACCCACTGGATGATCGAGTCCAACCATTTCTATCAAACACTAAACCATGTCCCTCAGGACCTCATCTACCCGTACCTTAAACACCTCCAGGGAAGGTGAATCAACCACCTTCCTGGGCAGCCTATTCCAATGCCCAGTGACCCTCTGTGTGAAAAACTTCCTCCTAATATCCAGTTTCTCGTCCTGTCCCCTGTCACTTAGGGAAGAGACCAGCTCCCTCCTCTCCACAACCTCCTTTCAGGTAGTTGTGGAGAGCAATGAGGCTGTAGGAGATGAATGAAAGTAGAATTTGACTCCACGCCAGTGCTTTATGCACTTTTCTCACCAACACTTGGGTATTCTTAGCAGACTGTCATTATCTGAGAAAGCAGGAAGTTCAGAAAACGAGAAGCCCTAATCACAATAAATTGCTTTTATTTTGTCTAAAAATAAAAGACGCATTGCTTCTCTCACGTATAGCTGCAGAGAAACTGATTCACTGCACTTTATACAAAATAGAAATTCTGAATTTGTTCCTGAGGGTAAATGGAGCTAAGGAGCTCAGGCAGGGTCACCACAGTGCTCCACTTCAGTTTGCCAGGAAAACTGTTTCCCTGTAACACAGAAGCTCTGCAATAAGCTGTGCTGTGTTTAACTGTCGTATTTGGTTGAAGTTCCTACTACCTGTGTGTTCCTCCACCTCAGAGGTTAATTCAAACTGCCCTCAATTTATTCCACTTCTCCTTTCTGACAAAGGAGAGGTGTTAATTCCCTTGCAGTCCTGCTCTCACGGGTCATGACATTCAATTACTCACTAATTTTGACCAGAAGATTCTTAGAAACCTTTTCAGCTCCAGCAACTAATGAAAAGGACTTTTTTAATGTCAGAGTTGGAATGGACTTCTGGATGCCATCTGGTCCCACATCCTGCTCAAGGCAGGGTGACCTTCAAAGTTAGATCAGGTTGCTCAGGGCCTTGTCCAGTTGAGTTTTGAAAGGTTCTGGAAATCAATAGACCACATTTCTTCTCCCAGTATTTTCAGTACTGAAGGGGATCACGTAAGCACAAAAATCTGATTTGAGAAAACTTAG
Organism: Coccyzus lansbergi; assembly: GCA_033558105.1. Classification (NCBI taxonomy): domain Eukaryota; kingdom Metazoa; phylum Chordata; class Aves; order Cuculiformes; family Coccyzidae; genus Coccyzus; species Coccyzus lansbergi. The sequence goes on from JAUMJK010000508.1 coordinate 2,231,206, forward strand.
AAAACTGAGATATTCCAAAAGAAAGGGATTCTATCACTACAGAGCAAATCACAGAACGAATTACCTAGGGTTCTACCTATAATTGAGGTTTAACACGGCCAAATGCCAGGTCCTGCACTTGGGGCACAACAACCCTATGCAGAGCTACAGACTGGGAGAAGCCTGGCTGGAAAACTGCCAGGAGGAGAGGGACCTGGGGGTGTTGGTCGACAACCGACTGAACATGAGCCAGCAGTGTGCCCAGGTGGCCAAGATGGCCAATGGCATCCTGGTTTGGATCAGAAATGGTGTGACCAGCAGGTCCAGGGAGGTGATTCTCCCTCTGTACTCGGCACTGGTGAGGCCTCTCCTTGAATCCTGTGTTCAGTTCTGGGCCCCTCACCACAAGAAGGATGTTGAGACTCTGAAGTGAGTCCAGAGAAGAGCAACGAGGTTGGTGAAGGGTCTGGAGAACAGGCCCTATGAGGAGCGTCTGAGAGAGCTGGGGGTGTTTAACCTGGAGAAAAGGAGGCTGAGAGGAGACCTCATTACTCTCTACAACTCCCTGAAAGGAGGTTGTGGAGAGAAGGGAGCTGGGCTCTTCTCCCAAATGACAGGGGACGGGACAAGAGGGAATGGCCTCAAGCTCTGCCAGGGGAGATTTACGCTAGAGATGAGGAGGAAGTTTTTCATGGAAAGGGTCATTGGGCATTGGAATAGGCTGCCCAGGGAGGTGGTTGATTCACCTTCCCTGGAGGTGTTTAAGGGACGGGTAGACAAGGTCCTGAGGGACATGGTTTAGTGTTTGATAGGAATGGTTGGACTGGATGATCCAATGGGTCTCTTCCAGCCTGGTGATTCTGTGATTCTATGATTCTATAATTAAAATGAAAATACAATTCAGGACAGTCAGCCTCCCTTTACGGAAGGCAAATCCAGTGAAAGGATCCTACCTATTTTGGTGCTGCAGGTTGTTAAAGAGAAGATAACTAATTTTTAGAACATAATTTTACAACTATAACATAGTATTATAAAATAACTGGTTTTATTACTCCAGCATAGTACTTTAACTGAAATGCTCCCCTTATATGTGGGATTAACAGAATACACATCACATAAGCAAAAAGCATTCTCAGTGACAGATCTTGGAAAATAAATTGTCGACGGAGAGGTATCCATTAGTTAGACAGCTACTAACAGGGTGTCAATTCTTGATCTGAAGCTGTTTATATGGCTGAGATGATATAAAATCATCGCTGGTGTGTTTGCAAATGTCACAAAACATTGGCAAGGTAGTAAATAATAAGAATAAATTTCTGTTATATACGAGTTAAAACTGTAGAGCCAAATATTTCAAGTTCCACAAAATGCATTTCAATTCAGTTATATGCGAGGTTATATCAAGTATATCTACAGTTTGGAAGACTATTTTAGAAAGTATTGTTTCAGAGAATGATTGGATGTCATCTCAGATAACTGATCAAGGAGGGAAGCAATCTTGCCTCATGCACAATAAAGCTATTCCTAGACTATTTCTTCCTGGTTTGTTTCCTAGATGAAAGTAATGGAGGGAGTTGAAGCCTTCAAAATGATTCAGGAGCTGAAAAAAATGATGTGGAAGGAAACTTACTGCCTTTATTGGGAAAAAAAGTAGATATGTGACTTAATAGGCAGGGACATAGGAAGGAAATATCTGATTCTGGGGAAAAGGTCTTTTTGATCTGACAAGCAGAGGAGGAGTAAAAATATTTTTTGGCAGATGAAATTAAACAAATTCCTCCCTGGTGTTTCTGGCTGAGAGTCACTAAACACTGCAGCTCTTGGGCTGGAAGGGTTGTAAGCCTCTGGGGAGTTTGCAGAGGACCACCAGTCATCTCCTTCCTCATGTATGAGTGACAGCCAAGAAGTCTTATCTTTGTCCTTGCCACATTCACAAGACGTGAAGACAAGACATCGAGATAATGCATCCTCCTGGGCTTCTGGAGTAGGAACAGCAACTTGGATCCATATAGCAACACCTAGCTGATTACCAGTGTCTGAGTTCAACAAGGGTTTTCTGATAGATTAGACTGCAGAGACCTACGAGATTTTTTAATTCAGGAATCCAGGAGCTGCTCTGTTCCTCTCAACATTTCAATATTGTGATCAACTCCATAACAGTGCAGGACCTGCAAAGGTCCATGGGGGCTACCTTTCTTTTTCTTATTAAATTCTTGTTTAATTTCTTGTTCCTTGGAGTCTATGAGAATGGAAATACACTTAGAATCATAGAATCATAGAACAACCAGGTTGAAAGAGACCCACCAAATCATTGAGTCCAACCATTACTATCAAACACTAAACCATATCCCTCACTGCGTCATCCATCCGTGTCTTAAACACTTCTAGAGGTGAATCAACCACCTCCTTTGGCAGCCTGTTCCAGTGCCCAATGACCTTTTCTGTGAAAATTTCTTTCCTAATGTCCAGCCTAAACCTCCCCTGGTGGAGCTTGAGGCCATTCCCTCTTGTCCTGTCCCCTGGCACTTGGAAGAAAAGCCCAGCTCCCTCCTCTCTACAACCTCCTTTCAGGTAGTTATAGAGAGCAATTAGGTCTCCTCTCAGCCTCCTCTTCTCCAGGCTGAACACCCCCAGCTCTCTCAGCCATTCCTCATAAGGCCTGTTCTCCATCCCGTTCACCAGCTTTGTTGCTCTTCTCTGGACTCGCTCCAGAGCCTCAACATACTTCTTGTGGTGAGGGGCCCACAACTGAACACAGGATTCAAGGAGTGGCCTCACCAGTGCCGAGTACAGAGGGAGAAGAACCTCCCTGGACCTGCTGGTCACACTGTTTCTAATACAAGCCAGGATGCCACTTGCTTAAGTAGTCACATATACATATATATATATATATATATATATATATATTTGCATACAATTTAATAGGTCATAAATGCTCACATTGAATAATACAATAGTCCACTTTGGCCTTTGACTGCTTGAAATGAGGGTCACCAAGATATCTGTCGAGGGACATTTTACCAGGGCATGGAGTGATAGGATGAGGGGGAATGACTTTAAATTGCAGAGGAAGATTTAGATTAGACATTAGGAAGAAATTCTTAATGCTGAGGGTGGTGAGGCCTTCGCCCAGGTTGTCCAGAGAAGCTGTGGCTGCCCCATCCCTGGAGGGGTTCAAGGTCAGGTTGGTTGCGCTTTGAGCAACCCGGTCCAGTGGGAGGTGTCCCTGCCCATGGCAGAGGGTGGAACTCGATGGGCTTTAAGGTCACTTCCAACCCAAACCAGTTTATGATTCTACCATTCTATGATTCTCTGATTCTATGAAATCAATGACTAAAATATGACATTACTTCATACCTTCAGGACATTTCCTCCACACCAGCCTCTCCGAACACCCTGCATGGAATATTCCCATCGTGGTCACCAGTGTAAGTACCTCTCTGGCTGTGTCAGGATATGGTACCCTCTGTCACCACAGGGCTGTGGCTCATTCCTGCACACCCCACTGCCAAAAGGGGTCAACATCCAACGTTTCAGGAAAAGTTTTTCTAAAACTCCAAACACAACAACTAGCAATGCAACCAGACACCAAAGACAACCTGTGCTTACCAGGCACTGAAGTGTCTCCTCCAACCCTTCTGCCTCCAGATTTTCCATGAGACAACCAGAGTCCTGCCCCCTCTGGTTTTCCTCCAAAGCGATGGTCCTCACAGTTCTTCCCTCTCATCCTTCCCCCAGTAGCTTCTGCTCTTTTATTTCCCTGCTTTTCAGGAGATCCTGGCACTACGGATGGGTCCTGAACTCTCTTTGCAGAATCATAAAGCCCTCGAGGCTGAGAAAAGAGAGATAAGATCTGAAAGGGAGTTTTGATCATCATCCAGCCAAAGCAGCCCTGATCTGGCTTCCCAATAAGGGCACATCCTTTTTGTTCCCCTAGAGTGGGAAGGAAACATTCTTCTTTTCCTTCAGGAGTCAGATTTCAAATGTTTATTAACTCATATCCAGGTACAAATCAAGCGTAAGAGTAAAAGAAAAACCAGAGAGTTTACAAATTCAAAATCAGAAAAAGTAATCCCAAGGTCGTCACAACAGCTCTGAGCCTACGCTGAGGCTTTATTCATCCCGGAGTCCTGGTACAAGCTGCAGTTATATTCGCCTCTTGTGTCCTCTCTATGACAGCCTCATAAAACTAACCAGGGATTTATTCTGGATTAAAAAAAAAAAGACCCTTTCTCTACCTTCCTGAACACTGAAATTGGGCAGAGGACAATACCTGTAAATCTATGGATGCTAGAATAACACAGAAGTTATATAAGGGCTTGTGATTCAGCAGGATTGTTTTCACCAAGAAAGAGATTAGTTGCCTTAGGATTTCTTTCCTGTACTGAATGGTTGTAATTTTCATGTCCCCAAAGCGAACAAAACAAACAGAAAAATCCCTCCTTTTTCTTAGCAAATACTTTTGTTCAAGAATTATCCTTTAGCTGGCTGAGATGAAAGAAACTGAGGAAGAAGCAGAATGAAAACTAAAGATACTGATGTGGTGAATTAAAACTGACACTGACATTTAATTTTGTTGTATTTTTCAAACAGTTCCAATTAGAGCCAAATCTTGTGCTTTGAACCCTGGAGGTGTTTAAGGGATGGGTGGACGAGGTGTTGAGGTACATGGTTTAGTGTTTGATAGGAACGATTGGACTTGATGATCTGGTGGGTCTCTTCCAACCTGGTTGCTCTATGATTCTATGAAGTGTTTGATGCTTGTGGATGTCCATGGTTTGCTGATTTTAAATCTTAAAAAACCTAATTAAAATAAGTAAAATAAGCAAAAACTTGAATATTGTCAGCTGGACAGCGCAAAAATAGCCCTGGCAAAGATTAGCGAGATAACAAAGATTAGTCAATTCCATAAAATTTGTGACATAAAAGTCAGATTTTAGAAAGAGCATGAAATCCTATAGACAGAAAATCCTGTGTATTTTTTTCCTGTGTTTCTTCTAACACAAAACTTCAGGGTCCCATTTTAAACCCCAAATCTTATGACAGTGATACATAAAGATAAAAGTTACTGCAGGTGAAGTTCTGATATCGATGATGATCTGATCACTCTAGAAACCTCAGTAAAAGCAGATTTAGTTCACAAGTTCACTTCTTTTTACTATTCTGATTGTTAGATTTTGTTATTTGTGGAACACATGAAATGCCATCAGCAGTATCCCTTAGTTATAGAATCACAGAATCATAGAACAACCAGGTTGGAGGAGACCCATCAGATCATCGAGTCCAACCATTCCTATCAAACACTAAACCATGTCCCTCAGCACCTCATCTACCTGTCCCTTAAACACCTCCAGGGAAGGGGAATCAACCACCTCCCTGGGCAGCCTAGTCCAATGCCCAATGACACTTTCCGTGAAGAACTTCCTCCTAATCTCCAGCCTAAATCTCCCCTGGTGGAGCTTAAGGCCATTCCCTCTTGTCCTGTCCCCTGTCACTTGGGAGAAGAGCCCAGCTCCCTCCTCTCTACAACCTCCTTTCAGGTAGTTTTAGAGAGTAATAAGGTCTCCTCTCAGCCTCCTCTTTTCTAGGCTAAACACCCCCAGCTCTCTCAGCCGCTCCTCATAGGACCTGTTCTCCAGCCCGTTCACTAGTTTCGTGGCTCTTCTCTGGACTCTCTCCTTCTTGTGGATGTAGATTCTTGTCCTTATGACAAGCTACTTCTTCGGCATCTAAGAAAATGAAATTATACAAAATTAAAGTCTAGCCTGAGTTCTAGTAACTACAGCTTCATGATTTTTCTGTCCAAGTCTGCTCTCTTTCCCCTTGGCTTCACCCTGCTCCCTGTTGCTACAAAAGGTTTATCAGATCTTCTGAAATTGTGTTTAAATGGGATTTGGATAATTCACCTCCAAAAGTTTGTCTCTGCTATGCTGATGATTATTTCATTCTTTGACCCCTCAAGTCACAGCAATTACTCATATTTAAGGAAACATTTCAAACCAAACAGCTGTTCATGTTTGATATGTAGGGGGAAAAAAAGAACTTCATTTTCTATAACCATTCCTACTGACTCATATTTTGCTAGGGAGAGTAGTCTGAGAAAACACAGGCATATTTTTTTTAACTTCAATTTTATACAAAACAAGTTGAATGTCCTCTCCACAAATCAGGTTTGATTTATTCTAAGCATCTGTAGAATGAGATGAATGTCTTCCACCTCAGTACAACAAGTTTAAATAAGCCATAAATCACTTCTTGTTGGAGTTTGGATACACAATAGGTCAAACTGTCTTAATGTTTGAGTCTGTCTGTCATAAAAGCACTTACAAAAATCTGGAACCTTTACACCCACTCGCCTATCCAAAAACCTGTATTTATTCAATAACCTTTTCTTCTTCTATTTGTCGCTTGCCCTTGTGAGACAAAACATACGCAGTGGCTATTTTTAGCTTTGCCTTTGACAGATCATACTTTAAACCTGAAATGTTTAAATCAAGCCATGATGTCCATAGAAAGTCTTAAATGCAACGACGAATCTAAGGGGTTTTGGGAACTGAACAGTGAAAGAATAATTTGAATTTTTATAGTACGTGGCAATGTAAAGTAATTTTAGTGTGTTTGTCCATTGAAATACAAATACGCTCTTTCCAGAGTTTTGTTGCCTTATAATTTTTAGGAGATTTACTGGGTTAGGTAGCCGTGCAATGAAAATAAATGCCTGAGGTCAGTGCTACTTATTTTGTTGTAAAACTGCTTTATCAGTAGACAACTTTGATGGGAATGGTTGGAGTCGATGATCCGATGGGTCTCTTCCAACCTGGTTGTTCTATGATTCTATGATTCTAACTTTACCTCCAAAACAGTCCTGATTAGCTTTTAGTATTCAGGGGTTGATTTTCTTTTTACGACGGATATTTTCTTTTGCACATTGTTAGTGTAATTAATATAAACATTTACTGCTTTTCTCCAGGGCTGCAGCATGTGGATCTAAACCACAAAAACTCTTTTTGACCTCAACTGCATTTCTGTTCGATGAAGACTTGCTAACTTGGCTCTCAAGGCAGGTTTTCCGGATCAGGTGGTGCCCAGACAGCACAATAACTTCTAGCCATGTCTCACTTTTGATAAAAAAAAAGTCGTAATAGTTATGTGTTAAAAAAAAAGACCTTCTAGATTGTGTTTTATAAACAGCATATCACAGAGCAGCTCCTAACACACTTTTGGACTTCTAGACAGGAAATCTCTGCCAGGTCATCATACAGAGAGATCGAAAGTGGACACGAGGTTGCTGACAGGTAATAAACTTCCTCTTTTTTTTTTTTCTAGAAGAAACTTGCGGTTAAATATATCATAACTACAGATGTCCTAAGCAGCTGTAAAATAAAAGTAGCTAAGAGGACTACCTATGTCTCTTGCCACTGAAACACAAATAATAGGTCAACTCTAGTAATAAAGCTTCTGACTGGTTGTGTAAAGAGAAGGACAAAATAAAGCAATGAAGAGATCTGCTGTTTGAATGAAGCTCCAGCAGAGGAATTTAATAACATCACATGTCTTGACAGATCAGTTATGTGCAGTTCAACTCCATAATACCCTCATGTTCCCAGAATCATGGAACAGCTGGGGCTGGAAGGAACCTCTGGAGGTCATCTGGTCCAACCCTCCTGCCATCTACAGGTCGTTGTCCAGGGCCATGTCCAGATGGCTGTTTAATATGTTCATGGATGGAGACTCACCACAAGAAGGATGTTGAGGCTCTTGAGTGAGTCCTCATTGCTCTCTACAACCACCAGAAAGGAGGTTGTAGAGGGGAGGGAGCTGGTCTCTTCTCCCAAGTGACAGGGGACAGGACAAGAGGGAATGACCTCAAGCTCCACCAGGGGAGTCTAGAGATTAGGAGGAAGTTTTTCACACAGAGGGTCACTGGGCATTGGAATAGGCTGCCCAGGGAGGTGGTTGATTCACCTTCCCTGGAGGTGTTTAAGGGATGGGTAGATGAGGTGCTGAGGGACATGGTTTAGTGTTTGATAGGAATGGTTGGACTCGATGATCCGATGGGTCTCTTCCAACCTGGTTGTTCTATGATTCTATGATTCTATGATAATACTGATAAAAAGGGGGGAAATTAATGACTGAAATGGCCTGTTCCCAGGCAAACCTGAGAGTTACTTGGGAGCACAGGTAAACATAAGAAATATATATATATTTCTTATGTTTATATATAAAAGAGATAAATTATAGGAAAAATACATAAATTTATTCTATTTCCAGTCCCATCAACAAATATATTCAATTTGCACACCTCAGGCTAAGTGATCCACCTAGGAATCTGCATGGTACTGGTCCTGTAAGACACAGTCGGTCTGAGTTCATCTTTGAATTAATGCCCAACCCCATACAAGCCTTTGAAGTTTACCAGAAAAAAAGATGAGTCAATTTTTTTCAAACCCGTTTCCTCACCAGGAAAACATTCCTCTAGGTCACAGAGTACTTATTTACTCAGTAAATACTGTGACAGTGAGATTTACAACCACGTCGTTAATAACAGTGATTGACAAGGAACTTCCTCAAGATTCTTTCATCTCCACACAAACATGATAAATGCACAAAAAAGTGAAGTTAAATATTTACAGCCAAACGTGCAATTGGAGCAAGGGTGGGTAGAGAAAGGAGGAGGAGTATCCTGGAAAACAATGCCTGGCTGTTTTTTTTTTTTTCCTCCCTATCATCGCCGGTTGTCAGGCGTTGCCCTGTGGTTGCTTTTTTTATTTGCTTGCTTTTTTTGCGTCTCTGTGATTTTTGTTTTGTCTTACTGAGTTGTATTTATTTTACATAGTTGCTTGCTTTTTAATTGGTTGCTGAGGGCTCTTTAGATCTCTTAGAGAATCATAGAATCATAGAACAACCAGGTTGGAAGAGACCCATTGGATCATAGAGGATGAACTGGAAAGGGATTCCTCTTCTGGAAAACTTTAGGCTGGAATCTACTGATGATGAATTCATCGTTTTGTCTTTACAGAATGAATTAGATGATAGTTTTCTTTGGATTTGTTTGAGCACCATCTTAATGATTTTCCCTGTTGTCCGACTGCATTCACTGCACACCTACCATGCAGGAATATTGAGAGGAAAAAGAAGACCTTGGTGGAGACCTTTGCTTCAATGTTCCTTTTTATTGAAGCTATTTTGTATTTCATTACTCTCTTCACTGTTTATGCCTCTTAATGGCTGTAGGATTTTATATTTATTGGTAGCAATTACACTTGGTCTTCTTTTTAATAAAACTATTTTCTGTTGTAAAATGACCTTGTGTCCAAGAAGGATGTTTTGTGGGACCCAGTTAACTTGGAGAAATTTCTGTCAGGAAAATAAGACTTAACAAAATATTTCTTCCTTTCCTTTCCTTTCCTTTCCTTTCCTTTCCTTTCCTTTCCTTTCCTTTCCTTTCCTTTCCTTTCCTTTCCTTTCCTTTCCTTTCCTTTCCTTGCCTTTCCTTGCCTTTCCTTGCCTTTCCTTGCCTTTCCTTGCCTTTCCTTGCCTTTCCTTGCCTTTCCTTGCCTTTCCTTGCCTTTCCTTGCCTTTCCTTGCCTTTCCTTTCCTTTCCTTTCCTTTCCTTTCCTTTCCTTTCCTTTCCTTTCCTTTCCTTTCCTTTCCTTTCCTTTCCTTTCCTTTCCTTTCCTTGCCTTTCCTTTCCTTTCCTTTCCTTGCCTTTCCTTTCCTTGCCTTTCCTTGCCTTTCCTTTCCTTTCCTTGCCTTTCCTTGCCTTTCCTTGCCTTTCCTTGCCTTTCCTTTCCTTTCCTTGCCTTTCCTTTCCTTTCCTTGCCTTTCCTTGCCTTTCCTTTCCTTGCCTTTCCTTTCCTTGCCTTTCCTTGCCTTGCCTTGCCTTGCCTTGCCTTGCCTTGCCTTGCCTTTCCTTGCCTTTCCTTTCCTTGCCTTGCCTTGCATTGCCTTGCCTTTCCTTGCCTTTCCTTGCCTTGCCTTGCCTTGCCTTGCCTTTCCTTTCCTTGCCTTTCCTTGCCTTGCCTTGCCTTGCCTTGCCTTTCCTTGCCTTGCCTTTCCTTGCCTTGCCTTTCCTTGCCTTTCCTTGCCTTGCCTTGCTTTTCCTTGCCTTGCCTTTCCTTGCCTTGCCTTGCCTTGCCTTGCCTTTCCTTGCCTTGCCTTGCCTTGCCTTGCCTCTCCTTTCCTCGCCTCTCCTTTCCTCGCCTCTCCTTTCCTCGCCTCGCCATTCTTTCTTTCTTTCTTTCTTTCTTTCTTTCTTTCTTTCTTTCTTTCTTTCTTTCTTTCTTTCTTTCTTTCTTTCTTTCTTTCTTTCTTCCTTTCTTCCTTTCTTCCTTTCTTCCTTTCTTCCTTTCTTCCTTTCTTCCTTTCTTCCTTTCTTCCTTTCTTCCTTTCTTCCTTTCTTCCTTCCTTCCTTCCTTCCTTCCTTCCTTCCTTCCTTCCTTCCTTCCTTCCTTCCTTCCTTCCTTCCTTCCTTCCTTCCTTCCTTCCTTCCTTCCTTCCTTCCTTCCTTCCTTCCTTCCTTCCTTCCTTCCTTCCTTCCTTCCTTCCTTCCTTCCTTCCTTCCTTCCTTCCTTCCTTCCTTCCTTCCTTCCTTCCTTCCTTCCTTCCTTCCTTCCTTCCTTCCTTCCTTCCTTCCTTCCTTCCTTCCTTCCTTCCTTCCTTCCTTCCTTCCTTCCTTCCTTCCTTCCTTCCTTCCTTCCTTCCTTCCTTCCTTCCTTCCTTCCTTCCTTCCTTCCTTCCTTCCTTCCTTCCTTCATCATATTTAGGTCTCTCTGACACAATACTTAACATTAAATAATTCTGACATTACCAAAATATTGCCCAACAAATACTGACAAACGGTTGAATTTTTATTCCAGAACACATCTTAAATTCTGAAAAAAAAAAAAAAACAAACACCATGAAAGCAACTTACATTTTCTGGCCGTCCTTAATACCAGACTTTTTTGCTAATGCCTGAAGCTGCTGAATCTAAGAGATACTTGTACTCTGCAGGTTTACGCTGAATCTTCGAGTATTTCCTCACTCGCCCAGTTGCGGCAGATGAATATAGGAAAAAAATCAGTGTAGAGAAGGAACCACTTATGCCTCCACAGGGAGATTTTCGTGCCTTTCTTTCCTCCTAGCCTGAGGAAATGCAAGATTTGTGGAGAGTGATAATATATTTTATAGGTCTAACTCCGGAGGCTTTCAGAAGTCCCAGTCTCTTTCTCAATTGACTGTACAGGGAATTTGGGGTTTGTCTTTAGAGGAGAATTGCCTCATTAAGCATGTACAGTGTAAGTACAAACTGAATTTCCCGGCTGGTGGCTGCAGTAAAAAAACCATGAAAACCTCTTCTGAATGTGCACAGGAACTAAAGAGAAATGCGCAAAAGGCTTCAAAATAAATCTCAGGGTTGTGCCAGCATCGCAGTTTTGAGGGTCCAGTTCCTGCTGCTCAAGTGGTGGGTGTGACAGTGATATAAAAATTACTCAGCCAGGAGTTTGCATCTTGCTGCCGACCTGGGTTTCCTTCAGCTCTGTGTTTAGTGAAGCCTGTGCCCCATTGTGGAATATGGGATGAAGAAGTTCTCAAGAAAGAGGGGCTTTTAAACACAATACATCACTCGTGCCACCGTTCAAAGAGGTGATGGCGTCTCCTGTAGCTCTGGCAGGCACACAGGGCACACCGATGGACTGCAGAGCTGGTGGTTGGGAGATGAGCTGCTCCTGGGCTGAGAGAGCTGGGGGTGTTTAGCCTAGAGAAGAGGAGGCTGAGAGGAGACCTCATTGATCTCTACAACTGCCTGAAAGGAGGTTGTGGAGAGGAGGGAGCTGGGCTCTTCTTCCAAGGGACAGGGGACAGGACAAGAGGGAATGGCCTCAAGCTCCACCAGGGGAGATTTAGGCTGGAGATTAGGAGGAAGTTTTTCATGGAAAGGGTCATTGGGCATTGGAATAGGCTGCCCAGGGAGGTGGTTGATTCACCTTCCCTGGAGGTGTTTAAGGGACGGGTGGATGAGGTGCTGAGGGACATGGTTTAGTGTTTGATAGGAATGGTTGGAGTCGATGATCCAATGGGTCTCTTCCAACCTGATTGTTCTGTGGTTCTATGGTCTTTGGGGTGGTGTGGGGGGTAAGGATGCGGGTCCTCTCCTGAGCGATGGAGAGTGATGGCGTGAATCCATCAGGCTGATGTGGAAAGCAGGAGTTTCAAGCAGGAGCAGAGGCAGTGAGGAAGAGATTACAGGAGAGAAAAGTCACTACAACGCTGTGACGGAGACAGCCTTGGCTGGGACAAGCATTTAGTACCCCTTCCCATTTGTCTGTGATACAGCCAGAGTGGCACTATGGCTGTGTCATCCATTCACCTTGAGGAGCAATCATCCAAACTGCATCCATTTTCGAGACCTTTCAGATGTCCTGTGTGATTGAAATGTAGGGAATAAGGTGATACCAGCCCCCAGGAGCCATGGAACAAGTAGTCAGACTACACCAGGGAAGGATGGAAGAGAGAGATGGGAAAACTGCCAGGAGGAGAGGAACCTGGGGGTGTTGGTCAACAGCCAACTGAACATGAGCCAGCAGTGTGCCCAGGTGGCCAAGAAGGCCAATGGCATCCTGGTTTGTATTAGAAACGGTGTGACCAGCAGGTCCAGGGAGGTTCTTCTCCCTCTGTACTCAGCACTGGTGAGACCACTCCTTGAATCCTGTGTTCAGTTGTGGGCCCTTCACCACAAGAAGGATGTTGAGGCTCTGGAGTGAGTCCAGAGAAGAGCAATGAAGCTGGTGAAAGGGCTGGAGAACAGGCCCTATGAGGAACGGTTGAGAGAGCTGGGGGTGTTTATCCTGGAGAAGAGGAGGTTGAGAGGAGACCTCATTACTCTCTACAACTACCTGAGGGGAGGTTGTGGAGAGGAGGGAGCTGGGCTCTTCTCCCAAGTGACAGGGGACAGGACAAGAGAGAATGGCCTCAAGCTCCACCAGGGGAGATTTAGGCTGGAGATTAGGAGGAAGTTTTTCACAGAAAGGGTCATTGGAATAGGTTGCCCAGGGAGGTTGGGGATTCACCTTCTCTGGCGATGTTTAAGGGACGGGTAGATGAGGTGCTGAGGGACATGGTTTAGTGTTTGATAGGAATGGTTGGACTCGATGATCCGATGGGTCTCTTCCAACCTGGTTGTTCTATGATTCTATGATTCTATGAAAGGGGGATAATAAATATCCAGGGCAGAGATGGGGGTTGGGACACAGATTTTCAAACTGTGCTTAGTGACACTGTTCTATGGAAAATAAAAACGAATGATGAAGCCAAACTGCACTTCCCTTGCCTCCTCTCCTCTTCATCTATATCTGCTGTACACATACAAGGGCACTGAGAGTATTAACTGCACTACAGAGGTGATACTGAGTTAATGGCTGTGTTGGTATGTATTTGGGTTAGAGTTTGTATAGCTCTTGAATAGCCGAGGATTTATCAGCCCTGGGTGATGACCACCAAAAAGCTGATGCAGCCCAGGGTGCTCCCAAGCTGGCACATCTAGGACAGTCTGCTGTCCTGGGCAGAGCTGCAGCTTCTCCAGCAGCTACACTAGAGCCAGTGGCAATGTTGCAGGAAAACCACTAGATGTAGATACAGTGTTAGGCTGTCACTGGTCCAGGAAAATGTGGTGTCTGTCTTCAAGGGAAAAATTACCTTTCCGCACCGTGAGAGGGAGCAGGTGCCTCTAAACAGAAATTAAAAACCTTTTAAGGATTATAGCCATCTTAAGATTCATAAAATTGGCAAGAATTGCTTTGGTTAAGAGTCTTCTCATAATGTCTTACTTATTCCACCTTTTTTTTTAAAAAAAAAAAAATAAGAAAAAGCCTTCTTTCCTCTGTTGCTTTATGGCCAGGTGCCTCCAAATTATTCTCCCTCTATACTCGGCACTGGTGAGGCCTCTCCTTGAATCCTGTGTTCAGCTCTGGGCCCCTCACCACAAGAAGGATGTTGAGGCTCTGGAGCAAGTCCAGAGAAGAGCAACGAGGTTGGTGAAGGGGCTGGAGAACAGGACCTATGAGGAATGTCTGAGAGAGCTGGGGGTGTTTAGCCTGGAGAAAAGGAGGCTGAGAGGAGACCTCATTACTCTCTACAACTACCTGAAAGGAGGTTGTAGAGGGGAGGGAGCTGGGCTCTTCTCCCAAGGGACAAGGGACAAGACGAGAGGGAATGGTCTCAAGCTTTGCCAGCGGAGATTTAGGCTAGACATTAGGGGGAAGTTTTTTACGGAAAGGGTCATTGGGCATTGGAATAGGTTGCCCTGGGAGGTGGTTGATTCCCCTTCCTTGGAGGTGTTTAAGGCACACGTAGATGAGGTCCTGAGGGCCATGGTCTAGTATTTGATAGGAATGGTTGGACTCGATGATCCGACAGGTCTCTTCCAACCTGGTGATTCTATGATTCTAAATACCACGTTATCCTCCTAAGATTACCCTCTTCACCCCCCAAACCCCTCACCCCTCCTTCAGCAGGGTCACAGGGGTTTGTTTGCCATCACCCAGGGCTGTTCCTGCTGCAGGAAGCATTAGTGTGTTCTTGGCTGAGAGCAAAATATTGAGAAACAAATGGGAGGTAAATAATGGCTCCGTCCTAAGGTAATGAGGCTCTTCCTTTTTTTCTTTCCTGAATGCAGATGAGGAATTCATCAAAAGGAGAGGGCTAATGTAAACTCCTAAACATTTAAATCATCTAAACGGTGCGTGAGAAGCACTGCCTGGTTCTGCTCTGCCTTGGGCAATAGGTCAGAGCATCAGCTCATATAAATCCATCAAAGCTACAGCAGGTACAGCAGCGCTGGACCAAGCCTGAAGGTCTGTTTGCATGGGACTAACGTGGTCAAGGAAAATGCTCCATAGAAAGAGCATCCTACTCGCAGCAGGCCAGGTGAAAGGAACAAAAGGCTATTGCCATGGGCTTGTTAGAACCTGGTTCATTTTATCAGGAAGGAACTCGCTATTCTTCCTCTCCATTCATTCTCCGATGTGATATAAGGTTAGGGTAGCAGGTTTGCCCTGCAGCACTTTCCCAGCATCTGAAGAGTTGCAGAAAAGAACGTCTAGAAGGGAATAGGAAAATAAAATCATTGGCTGGCTGGTAATTTTCTTAAAGATGAGAGAGTGAGCAAAGAGAAGAGGCTGCCTGCAGGCTCACAGTGTTTGCAAGAAATTGAGCATTCAGGGAGGCTCAGAATGAAGAAAATTGGTACTTTGCAAAGACAAACACCAGATCAAATGGATAGCAATGAAGCATCAGTCTAAAATGTAATTAAACTAGAATCCAATAAATAACTACTGAAAGACGTTTTGCAGCTTCCTTGCCCCTGTCAGAGTGTGCCAGGCAGTCCCATCCTATTCCTGAACACAAACATCACAGAATCCACACCACCAGCTCTATCAGGGCCAGAAGGCAGGTTTGAGCACTGTCCCACTGATTATCCAGGCTGTTAAAGCTCTTGGCAGCAGGGTTTTAGTGTATGTCAGCTAAAACTCTCCCAAATCTTGCTTGAGTGAGGTTTGGGAGAATCATAGAATCAGAATAGTAGAACAACCAGGTTGGAAGAGATCCATTGGATCATCGAGTCCAACCATTCCTATCAAACATTGAACCATGTCCCTCAGGACCTCATCTACCCGTGCCTTAAACACCTCCAGGGAAGGTGACTCAACCACCTCCCTGGGCAGCCTATTCCAATGTCCAAGCCGCGTGCGAGAGTCCATTCCCATCACGGGTGTGATTGCACCAGGCTGGCTCTCTCTGCTCCATCCTCCAACTTGGGCCTGGGCTTTGCATCCACAAATGCCTCCAGTCACACACAAAAATATCCTCCTACAGAAGAGTGACAGCGGTAGAGGGGCACAGGACAAGGTGCTGGGGCAATGCAGGTCAAGTGCTGTCTCCCTCTGTACTCAGCACTGGTGAGACTGCTCCTCAAATCCTGTGTTCAGTTCTGGGCCCCTCAGCACAAGAAGGATGTTGAGGCTCTGGAGCGAGTCCAGAGAAAAGCAACAAAGCTGGTGAAGAGGCTGGAGAACAGGCCTCCTGAGGAACAGCTGAGAGAGCTGGGGGTGTTTAGCCTGGAGAAGAGGAGGTCGAGGGGAGACCCCATTGCTCTCTACAACTACCTGAAAGGAGGTTGTGGAGAGGAGGGAGCTGGGCCCTTCTCCCAAGTGACAGGGGACAGGATGAGAGGGAATGGCCTCAAGCTCCACCAGGGGAGATTTAGGCTGGACATTAGTAAAAACAATTCACAGAAAGGGTCATTGGGCACTGGAACAGGCTACCCATGGAGTGGGTTGATTGACCTTCCCTGGATGTGTTTAAGGGACGGGTAGATGAGGTGCTCAGTGACATGGTTTAGTGTTTGATAGGAATGGTTGGACTTGATAATCCGATGGGTCTCTTCCAGCCTGGTTGTTCTATGATTCCATGATTCTACGACTTCCGGGACAAGGACCTGTTTCTAAACTTGATTTAAGTTTTTTACACGGTGACATCTTCACCATAAAGCACAAAGAATAATAACCGTGCTTAATGATAACTTAAGAGAAACCAGATGACATAATTACTTTTAAAACGTTTGGAATTTTAACACTTATCTCCTAATGCCAATGCCTTTTTTTTTTTTGTCCAGTGTTCTCAGACCTGCTCTCTGGAGTTGGTTATCCACATGCTCAGTGTTTGCTGTTGCCTTCAAAGATTACAATCTCATTCAAGCAGAGACTCATCTTCCTGCATGTTTGCAAAGCTCTTGCACAACTTTGAATGGCACTGGAGCAACAGACCCATCAACACACGCAGGAGATAAGAAGAAAAAAAAATTACATCTTCAAATTGCGTTTGAGCGAAAATATCTGTTTTCAGAAAAGAAAGAGAAAGATGGAAAACATAATTCAAGATCCACATAGCGACACAACTTAGCTCTGGGGCAGCTGTGTGGAGAAGAACACAGGCATGTTATGCTTTTGTCTATATTTGAGCGGCAGGAATGAGCACATACAGCTCTGAGTTAGCCTTCCTCTTCTTCGTGCGGGTACACAACAGCGAGGAGGTGGCTAGGCTGGCTCTGCAGGCTTGCCATGGGGTCCTCAAATGACTAACATTACCTGGAGCCCCTGCTGTTGTGTTTTCCTTGCTCTCACTGCCTGGGCTAAGCCATTTACAGTCACAACACTGCATGCAGTTTGCACACTGCAGAAAAAAAAAAAAAAAAAGAAAGATAATCCCTCTAATAACGTACTTACTGCAGGAGATTTTGACCTGCGTGTGAACTGAGGGGGTGACTCAAGGAAGGATGTCCACATACACAAAAAAATATATATCTGGGATGTTTGTGAAGCTGACTACATCTCAGAAGGCAGTCGGAGAATCTTGATGCACTGTCGTGACCTTCCAGGCTGACATGCTACTGTTTAAATGGGGAAGGGCTGGAGGAAGGAGGCTCTGTGGTTTACTTGAAACCAGAAAAATACCTGTGAAGGAGGCAAGTCTTCCAAATAGCATCCCAATGACCAATGTGCTCACACCCCCACCCTCCCTGTGTACCCGTGCAACCTGCAGAGGGAGGAAGAGTAGAATCATAGAATCATAAAATCACAGAATCACCAGGTTGGAAGTGACCCACAGGATCATCGAGTCCAACCATTCCTATAAAACACCAGGAAAGATGAAGAGTACATGGATACCTGCTCTGCAAATTAAAGAATGGATACTGGAAAACAATGCTTACAATTTGGTGACAATCTCCTCAGTGCTCTGAACCTCTTCATAGACAACAGCCCCAGCCTGACCTTTTAAACTTGATGGTAAACAGGTAGGACAGTTCAATTAATTACTTGATGCTGCTAATGAGATCCAGCACATACAGTTCCCTCATATGTGCTGGAGAAAAGGTCCTACTCTACCTGATAATTCATCAAATATGTTGATGTCTTGTCTGTTACCACAGAAAACATCCAAATGTCATTAAAGCCTGTCCTTACTGTCCAGGGAAAATTATTTAACAGAGTAGGTCACAGGGACAGAGGGAGCTTTTAGACATCACTAGGTGAACAACTGAGACAGCAGCAGCTGACTGGAGACATTTGAACTTGTGGCATAAGAGGCATTGAATGAGACATAGCTACAGGCTTTATTGAGACCAAGAAGACAGACACAAGGGATAAAATGAATGCTTTCAGTAGAAAATATGGAGCAAAAGTCCAGAGATCTCTTGGCTGGAGCCACTAAGGTAGGGGTGCTTCATAGAATCATAGAATCATAGAACAACCAGGTTGGAAGAGACCCATTGGATCATCGAGTCCAACCATTCCTATCAAACACTAAACCATGTCCCTCAGCACCTCATCCACCTGTGCCTTAAACCCTTCCAGGGAAGGTGAACCAACCACCTACCTGGGCAGCCTATTCCAATGCCCAATGACCCTCTGTGTGATAAACTTCCTCCTAATGTCTAGCCTAAATCTCCTCTGGTGGAGCTTGTGGTCATTCCCTCTTGTCCTGTCCCCTGAAACTTGGGAGAAGAGCCCAGATCCCTCCTTTCCACAACCTCCTTTCAGGTAGTTGTGGAGAGTAATGAGGTCTCCTCTCAGCCTCCTCTTCTCCAGGCTAAACAGCCCCAGCTCTCTCAACCGCTCCTCATAGGACCTGTTCTCCAGCCCCTTCACCAACTTTGTTGCTCAAACGAGATGAAACTTTGTAGATGAAACTCCTCATGCAGGTTGAAGCTGTTGTTTTGTCAGGTCATAGAATAATAGAGTATCCTGAACAATGCTGACAGACATTGCTTGCAGTGAGTGGGGACCAGAGTCCCAGAGGTTGACACTACTCACCGTTAGCCTTTGAGGTGGCAAGAATCACCAGAAACTGCCACTGCCATAAAAAACATCACCAGAACAAACCAAATCCTCCAGAACTCTTTCTCACCTTGCTCAGAAGAGTTGAGAACACACTGGTGGGTGTAAAAATAAAATAAACAAGACTTTAAATTGGATTCATCATTCTTCTGCCAGAAACTCTGCCTGATGTGTACTGCTCGATGTGTGAGTATTTCCCTTTGGATGAATGTGGCCACAAGCTCCTTAAAATTTTCCTGCATAAAATGAAAACATAATATGCAATGCAGCATATTGAAGATGTATTGAAGATATTTACTACATTCTCCTTACGTAGATGGTGTTTGTTTAATCATCTTTATTCAGAATAATTAACCGTTGTTGTTGCTATCCTTTTTAGTACCAATTAAAAGTGGCTCTGTACTTTACCAATATATTTTCAAGCCACACAGTGCTTAATACAAGTTTGTAACCTGCAGGCTCAAGACTCGTGGAGACTTCTGTCCATGAATAATTCATAAACTGAGGAGCAGTGGCTATTAACCTAAGCAAAACTATTTGAAACAGCAAAGTAGCCCACGCTTGAATTCTTAGCAGGAATTGGCCTTAAATTGCTCTTCAGAACTCGACTGCCCTATCAGGAAGCTTTCTGGTCTGTTTTTTATTTATTGAATATAGGTAGAAAGCATAAATAGAAAAGGTCGTCAAACATCTATACGTCTTCTACGTCAGACTGAAACTTCATGAAGGGGTTGGAGAACAGACCCTATGAGGAGCGGCTGAGAGAGCTGGGATTGTTTAGCCTGGAGAAGAGGAAGCTGAGAGGAGGCCTCATTACTCTCTACAACTACCTGAAAGGAGGTTGTAGAGACGAGGGAGTTGGGCTCTTCTCCCAAGTGACAGGGGACAGAACAAGAGGGAATGGCCTCAAGCTCCACCAGGGGAGATTTAGGTCGGAGATTAGGAGGAAGGTTTTCACACAGAGGGCCATTGGGCATTGGAATAGGCTGCCCAGGGAGGTGGTTGATTCCCCTTCCCTGGAGGTGTTTAAGGGGTGGGTAGATGAGGTGCTGAGGGACATGGTTTAGTGTTTGATAGGAATGGTTGGACTCGATGGTCCGATGGGTCCCTTCCAACCTGGTTGTTCTATGATTCTATATGATTCTATGAAGGTTATAATGCTGTGGACAGCACCTTAAACCAAAGGGTTCCTCTGCCTCCCTCATTGCCTCGACATTCAATAGTTTCTGTATGACTGTGAGGAGGCAGATAAGGTGACTCAGATGCCATTAACATCTACAAGACGGTTCTGCGAAGCGTTAAAAGCAGGCACCGATGTCAGTGAGGCTCAGTTGTCACCCTGTGCATTTGCATATGCAGTATAAACCACAAAACCCTACTAAGTAATTATTGCATTCCTTGATTTTCCTTAAACAGAGAGAAAGCAGAGGAAGTTTTCAAGAGCTATGAAACTGAACTCAGCTGTCACACTGACAAAGTGCCACACATTCATCTTGCTGTTAAAAACTGTAGGGAAAAATATAGTGAGAGCAAAGCTTTTCCTGCTTATAAACAGTGAAATATAAACAGGATTACTTGTCATATCAGGAACATGTCAGTGTTTTTTCTGGGTGTTCAGTCTGATTTGTTTAAGGCACGGGTAGATGAGGTCCTGAGGGACATGGTTTAGTGTTTGATAGGGATGGTTGGATTCGATGATCCGATGGGTCTCTTCCAACCTGCTTGTTCTATGATTCTATGATCATGAGTTCTGGCCATTTTACTGCAGAAAACTGCCACCAGCGTCACTGGATTCAAGTTGTAGTAAAAGTAATTATATGATTCTGTGATTGTATGGTTTAGTGGCAGATACGAATGGTTGGACTCAATGATCCTGTGGGTCCTTTCCAACTTGGTGGTTCTATGATGCTATGATTCTATAATAGTGAGGTATAGTAGCCAAAGGTTCCCCTTACTTGCTGTGCTGTAGAGAAAAAGTGTGACTCTTGCCCTTGGAAGCAAAAAAAAAAAAAAAAAAAAATTCTAATTGTAGCTGTGACTTGCACATTTTTAAAGAAAATCAGAACCAGAACAATTTTGAAACCTTTTTCTTTTTTTTGAGCTATCTGCTATCCTCTTACCATGTGAGGTGGCTATAACACCACAGAGCAAGGCTCACTGCAGTTACTGACTGCAGCATCAACACCCACTCCCTCCTCTCAGAGCAGGCAGTTCATTAGCAGCCAGTTTATCAACTCCACCTCACCACAGGCTTGGGAGCCCTCTGAATTTTTCATGACCTCCTCCCCTTAAGAAAGCAAATTCCTAATTTTTTACACACAAGCAACAGGACGTGGGAATCAAAGGATGAAATATAAATTCTGGACTTTGATCAATCTTCAGTGCAGTTTAAGAAATTTCGCAGATTGAAATGCGTTCCTACACTTCCCCTCCAAAAGTACCTTTTTTTCTTAGAGGGAAGAGTATTCCTCACTATCCTCTCTGGCCTGATCCTCAGCTGAAGACACATTTTCCATACAGAAGGTGCAGAGTTGCCCAACTCTCCTTAGCTCCATGTCTGGAATCATAGAAGAGTTTGAGTTGGAAGGGACATTAAAGATAGAATCATAGAATCATAGAATCACTAGGTTGGAAGAGACCCTTCGGATCATCGAGTCCAACCATTCCTATCAAACACTGAACCATGTCCAAGATCACCTAGTCCCAACCCCCTGCCTTGGGCAGGGACACGTCACACTAGATCACACATGATTTTGCATCTTCACCTGGTTTGTGTGGACAGAACAGTGTCTGTGTTGCCTCCCTCAGGTTAACAAACCCTAATTAGCTTCTTCTTTGTTGTCTCAGGAAACATATGTAAACATTGCAGGACACAGGAATGCAGCCTGGGTTTCATCTGTGCCTTATCAAGATGTCCTGGCTGCTAAGCTCTTGCGTAACTTCCCTGTCACTGCCTTGCATCACTGGCTGTGTGGCAGCCCTGCTTCTCCTGTGCTGATGGGTCTGGACAAATGAAGAAGCCGCTCTCTAGTGTCACCAGGCTCTCTCATTGCCATTCCACCTCTTCAGGACTTTTTTCATAGAACCACCACCAGGTTGGAAGAAACCCATCGGATCATCGAGTCCAACCATTCCTATCAAACACTAAACCATGTCCCTCAGCACCTCGTCCACCCGTCCCTTAAACCCCTCCAAGGAAGGTGAATCAACCACCTCCCTGGGCATCCTCTGCCACTGCCCAATGACCCTTTCCATGATTTTTTTTGAACTAATGTCCAGCCTAAACCTCCCCTGGCAGAGCTTGAGGCCATTCCCTCTCATAGAATCACGGAAAATTTAATACTTGCCTTCTGGTAGTGACTAATGCTCCATTGTATCCCTGGGCACTTTGTCTAAGGTGGTATTCAACAAAAGTAGAAGCAAGATGCTGCCAAGAACACACAGTGAGGGTTTGCAGAACAACGATGGGAAGGGTTCCTGTGGTGTCATGCACTTACAGCACCAAGCAAGGTACTGTTTATGTCACAGTAATGGCCCGTGACCTGCATAATCCTTCTTTTTGTTGTTCATGTTAGCATTACTGGGCCCATCTTTCTTCATATACTTGAATAGGCACATATTAAATAGGATTTACGTGGGTTAGGTAGCAGAACTATTACCAGATGATGTGATGGTTCAGCAGTGAGTCATGTATTGCTGTTGAATGCCTTCCTCTAGTCCACATCACTCCGGAGAGCCCTCTGGGTTTGTGTGGAGCTCCCTTCCCTCACTGCAGGATGGGGCCAGTGCTGACGTGTCCCGTGGAGCCTTTGCTACCATTTTCACAGCTTGTGAAATGCTGATTGCAAGGAACAAATAATGCAAAAAGAAAGTAAATAATAATAAAAAAAAATCTCCGTCTGCTATTTCCAGTAAATGGTGCTGTTGTTTAAATAAAGAACAGGCTGAAAGAGGAAACAGAATATTGCCGGCTGCAATAGCCCATGTTTTTAATGGTTCCACTTATCTGGATCTTATTTTGGCTTCGCACTGTTGATGTAACTTTACTTCACAAACATTAACACCGGCACTTAAATTAAATCATGCTCTGAGGACTATCTGTTGAGATAAACTCAGCCTGCCCAAAGTGGCAACATTAACAGCCTTGATGGAGCCTCAAATAGCACTGGCAACTCCTTTGCAATGCTAAATAAAGTAACAACAGAAAAATCACACCGGTTGGTTACTCTACAGGCAAACAAACAAGTTTCCCAGGCCCCTTTTGCAGGTCCTAAAAGGTTTGGGGAGACAGCAAGATATGTCCCTTTTCTGTTACAGCTAAAAGTCGTAATTCTGGTATTAGTTTTCATAATTCGAAAGACAGGAAAAATGGGGGGAGTGGGAGGGAAGGACAGAAGCTAGAGTTGTTCCTGTTTCCAGTCTATAATTTACCTCCTTTCATAATTGCTGCTTCTTTACTGAGTTTGCAAAACGGGGCTAAAAGCCTAAATGAGTAGGAAGCTAGATGCTGGTTACTCTGTGGCTTGTGCAGAAGTATAAGCTGAGATGAACCATAGAATCATAGAATCATAGAACAACGAGGTTGGAAGAGACCCATCGGATCATCAAGTCCAACCATTCCTATCAAACACTAAACCAAGTCCCTCAGGACTTCATCCACCCGTCCCTTAAACTCCTCTAGGGAAGGTGAATCAACCACCTCCCTGGGCAGCCTGTTCCAATGCCCAATGACCCTTTCTGTGAAAAACTTCCTCCTAATCTCTAGCCTAATGACGAGTCCTTTCTGCATATTGCTCAATGCCCTTGGTGAGCTGGAGGCTAAAACCTCTGGCCCGTTTTTATTTTTCAGGTAATATTTTTACTTTGAGGCTTTTATGTTTGTTTGCTTGTCACATTGGAAATAAATGTATAGCAACTGCAGGACAGAGAGATGGAATTGGGGTTTGTAACTGGATGATCGTTAAGGTCCGTTCCAACCCAAACTGCTCTATGATTCTATGATTCCTGCACTTGGGTCCTGCACTTGGGGCACAACAACCCTATGCAGAGCTACAGACTGGGAGAAGTCTGGCTGGAAAACTGCCAGGAGGAGAGGGACTTGGGGGTGTTGGTCGACAGTGACTGAACATGAGCCAGCAGTGTGCCCAGGTGGCCAAGAAGGCCAATGGCATCCTGGTTTGGATCAGAAAGGGTGTGACCAGCAGGTCCAGGGAGGTTCTTCTCCCTCTGGACTCAGCACTGGTGAGACTGCTCCTTGAATCCTGTGTTCAGTTGTGGGCCCCTCAGCACAAGAAGGATGTTGAGGTACTGGAGTGAGTCCAGAGAAGAGCAACTGTGCTGGTGAAGGGTCTGGAGAACAGGCCTTATGAGGAATGGCTGAGAGAGCTGGGGTTGTTAAGCCTGGAGAAGAAGAGTCTGAGAGGAGACCTCATTGCTCTCTACAACTACCTGAAAGGAGGTTGTGGAGAGGAGGGAGTTGGGCTCTTCTCCCAAGGGACAGGGGACAGGACAAGAGAGAATGGCCTCAAGCTCTGCCAGGGGAGATTTAGGCTGGAGATTAGGAGGAAGTTTTTCATGGAAAGGATCACTGGGCATTGGAATAGGCTGCCCAGGGAGGTGTTTAGTGTTTGATAGGAATGGTTGGTCTCTTCCAACCTGGTTGTTCTATCATTCTATGATTCTATGTTTCTATGATTCTGATATTCACACAGGTAAAAAGAGAAGCAGGATTTACTCTTTCACCCTGGAGTCCTAGAGCTGTCCTTAGACCTCAAGGAATTGCCAGTCCCAGGCTTCGTTAACCATACTGTGCATGGCAATATGCAGTCACCATGGGTAACCTATAAATAGTTTACACAGTAGCAAGCACCAAACTGCCCAAACTACCTTTTCACAAGCTGTCTTACCACTGCCTGGGACCTTGATACCTAAGGAAATAAATTAACTATTTAAATGGCACAAGGGTTTTCCAAAAGCTGACTAACAAGTGGTCGCTGGATGTATCTGAGTTCATATTCTCATAGTTGGTTCAATAATATTGCTCTGGTTTAAAAATGGAACTGATTATATTACCTATTTGCTGTATTACCTGATTAAATCAGTTTCTTTTCCTGTTCAGGAGACATTCACAAAGGACTCCTGTCTCCTCTCAGTCTGCCTTTTGTCTCGGTGCCAGATAACTTACACAAACTAACCTGTTCGTGAACTGTTGACTTAGAGTGGCAAACTCAGCCGCATGGCCCGGCTCCAAACTGCTGATTGGAAACTTCTCACACTAGTGTCCTATGAAAATTAACAAATAGAACAGTGAGGTTCGTGTGTGTACTTACAGACACTGATCGATATCTCATTATATGACAGCAGAGTGAGCTTCCCACTTAGCCCTTCTTGTACTCTATAGGCTGTGCCAACATGGCCATTGTGAAAGTACAGCTTGTACATAGAATCATAGAATCATCGAATCATCAGATTGGAAGAGACCCACTGGATCATCGACTCCAACCATTCCCATCAAACACTAAACCATGTTCCTCAGCACCTCATCCACCCGTCCAGGGAAGGTGACTCAACCACCTCCCTGGACAGCCTCTGCCAGTGCCCAATGACCCTTTCCGTGAAAAAAATTTTCTTAATGTCCAGCCTGAACCTCCCCTGGTGGAGCTTGAGGCCATTCCCCACTTGTCCCACCACCTGTCACTTGGGAGAAGAGGCCATCACCCTACTCTCTGCAACCTCCTTTCAGGTAGTTGGAGAGAGCAATGAGGTCTCCCCTCAGCCTCCTCTTCTCCAGGCTAAACACCTCCAGCTCTCTCAGCCGCTCCTCCTAAGTCCTGTTCTCCAACCCCTTCACCAGCTTCATTGCTCTTCTCTGGACTCCCTCCTGGGTCCATAACTAACTTATACAGCTCACTCTGAAATAAACCACAAGCACACAGCTTTCCTGCCTTTTACAAATTTGCATTTTGCCAGCTTAATTTTTTTTTTTTTAACTGAAGGACCATAACCTCTCAGAGACAACAGCGAAGCAACATCTCAAGTATAGGCAGGGTTAGAAAACTCATTTACTAACACACATTTGTACCCTGTCTGGTTTGCGTGAAGTGACACGTCAAAACAATAAATATTAAAACCAAGCACTAGGATTGATGGTGGAAGAAAAGTTTTATTCAGTTGAAAGCATCAGAAAGCAGCTGTAGAGAAAGGACACCTCTTGAACTCTATCAAAGTCTGTATCTGAGGTCTCTCTGTGACTATGAATTTTAATTTATGAACTGAAGAGAGAAGATTGGTAGAGCCTCTTGGAGACCTCTGTTATTGATCAGAAAGAAATAAAAAAAAAGGGAGGAAAAGTAAAGACTTAGTAATGGGGAACGGTTCTTGTAAAAGTCATCAGATAGAAGGTACGGTTAATGACTTTCCATGTAGAAGACTGGCAGGTAACAGTGAGAAATAACTGAGAAACTGATGTACAAGAAGTTCAAGTAGTCCAGACACGGAAATCTGGGAATTGGAAGTAATGCGTAGAATGTAATAATAAATACTGCAGGGAAAACCGAAACACAATCAAACAGCAATCAAGACTTAAACCCTGGTATTGAAGCATTTATGCCAATGAGAAAAATGAAATAAACAGCAGGCTGCTGTAATCTCTTCAGCACTGGTGATCGTATAGAAAAAAGATTCCTTATGATTGCTTGAAAAGATTTAGCAACACAGGAAAACAAATACTATAGAAGACAACATCCTTAAGGAAGGCTTTCGGTTCCCAGATATTGGTTAGGATGAAAATCAGGTAGTTGGCTTGATAGCTAAGAAATTTCCTCATTAGTTTGCAACTGAGAGACAAATTCATGAACAAAGAAGGGATTTGTATCTGGTCTTGTCAGAACTTGCAGTTGTTATAAAAGCGCTGGCCATAGAAGACAGTCTTGTTTCACGTGGGTTGAAATTAACTGGAAGGTTCAAGAAAAAAGAGCCCATATTAAAGTTAGTTCAGTCTTAGAAGGGGAATCTGTAGGATACAGGAAAAGCTAATGAGTGAAGTCACTGGCCCTGAGGAATTAAAAAAAATAGACTGAGAGTTGGATATTGAAGAGAGGAAAAAAGTGCTAGTCAGAGCCTTATCAAAGAAAGGGAGAAAAACAAAAAAAGGGCTCTAAAATTGTTTGGGTAAATAGCCTCATAAAAATTATGTTGAGAGTAGGTTAAAAGAAAAGAAAAACCCTAACCTAAAGACAAAAGAGCTTTTCCAAAATAAAAGCTGAGTCTGCAGCTCTATATAACAATTCTGTTGTGTCCGTCACTGTATTATATCAAATCTACAGGTACCTCTGAAATTCACTGTGATCTTTAATACATTTAATGGATTTTGTGTTATTCTCTTTTCCTGGGTGATAGGAAATTTTGCTGGGCGATTAAGTATATTTTAGACTCCTTTTCATCTTACAGAACTCATTCAAAGTGTTTGAGATGTTTCGTTAGCTTCACTTCACCTCATTCATCCCATAGATCTTGGACAGAGCTCATATCCACTGCCAAGGATGATGCTAGAGAATGTTTTCATTTATAGCTTGCCCCAGCTGCCTGACAAGACATGTTGGTTTTCTCCACCAACCAAGCAGGAGGAGGGCAACCAGTTGAAAATGTGTAGAAAAGGTGTAAAACCAATCTCAGCCACATATTCAGGTGGCTTTAACTAGAATCCCCCACATTCTCTTCAAATCTTTTCTCGCCTTTGATCTGTTGCTGCCTTCGGGCTCTGCTATGTAATAAGGATCCTACTGTCTTTAAATATTACAGGTTTCCACTGGGCTTCCAACACTCCCCTGAAATTACTGAACAGAAGGATCACAGTAGCAATTTACACAAGGAATGGAAGTGCAAGCGATAGTCCCCATTTTCTTTCATTTTCGCCCATGGTTCAATAATTTATGTAGGCTCAAGATTTCAAATTACTTTCAAGTTCTGTGACTAATAGGGTGTGGAGCTATAATTTACCTACATGAATGTTTCATGACTTCCTTTCTAGTGAATTTGAAGAAGGTGTCTCAGAACCTCAATTCCTTAGCATTTTGACATAGAGCCAGCGGCTGAGCTGACATTTACTCGAATTTAGCATGTAAATTCTGTCCATCTGCAAATGAAAAAAGATTATATAGCCCTTTCACTTATCACTGCCTTCCACTTACAAGGAGTTCTTCAGATGCGTTTGGCTACACTCTCAGTGCAAAGAAGGGCAAAATATGGCATGTGAATCAATTATTAAAATACAACATTCATTACAATAGATGCAGTCACTATGGGCTAATGTGCTCAGAGATACGTGTTAGTCTTGATTTATAGATATTAACTCATGCACTGATATTTAGACAGAACAAGTACTAGGCAGACAAGGAGTGGTATAAAAAAAAGCACCCACCAAGGTTCAATGAAAAAAAAAAAGGAAAGAAAGGTGATTTATTAATATTTTGTTCTTTGCAGTTAGGGCTGCAAGGCTGAAAATCCATCCCTTAGGTTTTATCAACCACCCCACTACCACTTTTGTATTGAAGGTTGTGGAGAGGAAGGTGCTGGGGTCTTCTCCCAAGGGACAGGGGACAGGACAAGAGAGAATGGCCTCAAGCTCCACCAGGGGAGATTTAGGCTAGACTTTAGGAAAAAAAAAAAATCACAGAAAGAGTCATTGGACACTGGAACAGGCTACCCAGGGAGGTGGTTGAGTCACCTTCCCTGAAGGTATTTAAGGGATGGGTGGACGAGGTGCTAAGGAACATGGTTTAGTGTTTGATAGGAATGGTTGGACTCGATGATCCAGTGGGTCTCTTCCAACCTGGTTGTTCTGTGATTCCATGTACATCTTTTCCAATGTTTCCTTTTCCCTCCTATTCCCTCTTCACTCCTACCTAATACTGCCATCCTCTTGCTTCCAAAGCAAGCGTGGTTCTCTCTCTCTCTCAGAGACACCCTCCTCTGAAGCTCATCTATTATCATACCACTTTTCCTCCTTGTTCATCCTCATGGTTTAGTGTTTGATAGGAATGGCTGGACTCAATGATCCGGTAGGTCTCTTCCAACCTGGTTGTTCTATGATTCTATGATTCTATGATAAGTTAGAATTTACTTTCTTCTCCAGAGCAACATTAGCCTTGTTCTCTTGCTGGATCAGACACCTTGTAACATTTACCGAAGTGCTCTGTTTGCAGGAGTTGATGTTACATACATCTGCAAACCCCTACATGCCTACACAGGGTCTGTGTCCACCCTCCACGAGCAACAAAGCTGGTGAAGGGGCTGGAGAACAGACCCTATGAGGAGATGCTGAGAGAGCTGGGGTTGTTTAGCCTGGAGAAGAGGAGACTGAGAGGAGACCTCATTACTCTCCACAACTACCTGAAAGGAGGTTGTGCAGATTTGAGAGCTGGTCTCTTCTGCCAAGTGACAGGGGACAGGACGAGAGGCAATGGCCTCAAGCTCCACCAGGGGAGATTTAGGCTAGACATTAGGAGGAAGTTTTTCACGGAAAGGGTCACTGGGCATTGGAATAGGCTGCCCAGGGAGGTGGTTGATTCACCTTCCCTGGAGGTGTTTAAGGGACGGGTAGACGAGGTCCTGAGGGACATGCTTTAGTGTTTGATATGAATGGTTGGACTCGATGATCTGATGGGTCCCTTCCAACCTGGTTGTTCTATGATTCTAATGCAAAACATTCCTCATTGTTCCAGCCTCTGATGGCTCCTGCTCTTCCCACTGAGACAAAAACCCCAAAAGGTAGCAACCCATGCAATCTCGTGGAGGTTTAGGACAACCAACCACAAGTCAGCATGTGAATGGCATTTCCCCAGAACTGTTGCAATGAAAGGCAAATCTGGCACCCAGGATATGCAGTCCAGTTCCCAGAAGATGTTGCTTAAGGAAGGGAGGGAATTACCGGTGTCATTTTATTCAGAACAGGAGTGGCAGAGGCAGAGATAAACAAACCTGCCTTTGTGCAGGGGGGAGGGATTCAAAGACATGGGACACTCCCTTTCTCCTCTGTTTTCCATCATTTGCCTATTTGCGCTGATTTTTGGTACCTTTCCCAAGGTTTCCCTCCATGCCCACACTCATTTGGATGACAGTGCTTAAAAGAGGTGCTGGAATGGGAATCAGGATTCCCAGGGCACGTTTTTTTTTCCTTCAGTATGACTTCACTGTTTGACCTTGAGCATCTTGCATCCTACCATGATAATCGAGACTGCACATCAGCAAACAGAAAACAAGAGGATTAATCTGCTTCACACGCTAAGATTTTGGATGATGCTCAATATGCACAAAAAAAAAATCACTATTTTTGTTAAAGATTGATCATATGGAATAAGGAGAAAGTAAATTCTAACTTATCATAGAATCATAGAATCACCAGGTTGGAAGAGACACACTGGATAGTCGAGTCCAACCATTCCTATCAAACACTAAACCATGTCCCTCAGCACCTTGTCCATCCATCCCTTAAATACCTCCAGGGAAGGTGAATCAACCACCTCCCTGGGCAGCCTGTTCCAATACCCAATGACCCTTCCCGTGAAAAACTTCCTCCTAATCTGCAGCCTAAATCTCCCCTGGCGGAGCTTGAGGCCATTCTCTCTTGTCCTGTCCCCTGTCACTTGGGAGAAGAGACCATTACCCTCCTCTCCACAACCTCTTTTCAGGTAGTTATAGAGATCAATGAGGTCACTTTGCGCTACTTTCTTACTCTACAACCAAACACAAGCCTTCCATGCACAAAATTTCAGCAGAACACGTTGAAGTTTATGAGACAGTGCCACAAACTACAGAAGGAAAAATTGTGGTTGTACAGGCTATGGAAAACTGGATTTTCCCAAAGTATTTTGCTATGTGAATCCTCTCCTACATGGATTGATGCATTCTGACACCTCTGCCCTCCTCAGTGCGCTGCTGCCTGCTGGACCACTGCTGGCCTCCAAGTCTTCCTTTCCCTTTTGTCCATCTACACATGGAAGGACTTCACTCTAATGGTTCAGAAATAGCAAAATAAGAGTGTTTCTGAATGGAAAGTGAAAAATGTGTGAACATTTGCTGCAACAGGAGATGAGTTCCCGTGAGTTCTTCACCCATTTCCATCCATTCACAGAATCATAGAATCTCCAGGTTGGAAGAGACCTACCGGATCATCGAGTCCAACCATTCCTATCAATCACTAAACATCAGCTGTGGACCTGTCCCAGGTTGTCTGCTAGTGATCTCCTACCAAAATGGATTAAAAAGTACATCTGTGTCGTAGTGCCGTGTTATAAAGCTGGAATTTGGTTTGATTATTTTTGCAGAGCCGAATTATTTAATGTGTAAGTGCTTTAGACTCAACATCCTCCCCCAGCAGGGTTGGAGAGGGGTCACTACTTAGTGCTGTGTCACTTTTAATTTCTCAAAGAGGTATTAAGCAGGAATGAAAACGGTGACAAGCAGTGCAAACACGGTTCACCCCAAAGTCCATTATTTAAAGTACTTTTGCTGCTAATCAGTACATCCAATGTTAGCCAGGCTAAAAGTCAGACTCGGAGTTTGTTTATTTATTTTATCAGCTACATTCGGTCGCTCCAGCCACATAAGTATTTGTGCTATTAAAATGTGTGCTATATAAGCAAAAGGTGAGCATGGAGCAGTGGTCTGACAGAAGCCTCCTGCATATTCGAGTGGTTCAGGCATCTAAAATCACTAAGATGATTGTTCTCATTGAAATTAATCTGTTTGCATTTGCCTCTGGATAAGACCAACATGACTGTAGATGCTGCTTCTTTTCATGCTTCCTTAATTCTGTTAAAATCAAATAATTCTTTAGTTTGACAAAATAAACTGTTTTCTTTTAGAGTTCACTGTCATTTGTTGTTTGTAAAACAGCAGATGCCAAGCTCTTGCAGACCCATTATCGGAGCAGCTAAAGAAGGCACTAAAGCCCCATGAAGAATGTAGTTAAATACTTGTCTGTCATGGTTTTTTATTGAATATTAATCTTCAGTCATCGCATTTTAATGTTGAAGGATGTAGTTTGTGTGAGTGCTTGACAATGGAGAATTTACTGGTTGTGTCATGAGTCTCCCCAGGAATAACACACACAAAAGTATGAAGTTTCTAGAGTCGCACTGAATCAGCCGTTTTGCCTCAGTTAAAGGAAGAATCATAGAATCATAAAATCATAGAACAACCAGGTTGGAAGGGACCCATCGGATCAATAAGGACCATTAAATGACTGCTTTCCAAATTGCCTTCAGGCAGATTTTGAGTTATTTACCATCCAAATTTCTCTGCACGTATCTTCGGAAATGCAAATGCAATTTCACAGGTTGAATTTTGCATCGTCTTAAAAATATTTGGATCAGTCTCCTAGGCTCTGTTTTTGTCTGTAAGTCCTGGTGATTATTCTAGCATCGTTACTGAGCCTTGGTTACATTTTGGTGTTTATTTTATTACTTATCTGAAAGTGGAAGCCCCTCTCTTTCCTTTAGTCCCTCAATCCAACAACTGAAGCCTGGAAATGTTTCCATATGAAACAGGAAAAGAGATAACAATTTTATTTAATTCAGATGTCAACGTTATGGACCAGAAATATACGCCAGAAGATGTGTAATTTTCAGGTAATTTCTCTTGCCTGGAATGGTTCTGTCTCATTTGAAACCTTCATTTCAAGTGAAAGCCTAAGGGCCCAGCCCATCCTGCACTGGGCTGAAAATGAAACCCTTAACTAACGAGATACAACAAACTGCTGGTGCCAGAAAGCAATATTTCTTTGATGCCTGCGTGTTTTGTAGCCTCAATCCAGAAATACATTGTACTGCAGGTAGATGCTCTTATTTAAATGAGGCAACTCAGAGGGGAACATATTATTAAATATACGTAGGAACAAAGAAGCATCCTGACTGACTGTTTTTAAGTACAATCCTATGAATGATGTTTCTACACCCAAACAGTAATAGCCAAAGAGATTTTTACATTTGCAAGAGCCACTGGAGAACATCCAATTCCCCTCCTCTCACCTGAATCTCATAGAAGCAGCAAAATGATGGCCAAACTTAGGGTAGCTCTTTGGCTAAAGCAAGCTTGCTTGTCCTTGGCAATGGCATTTGCAGTAATTGCAGGAATTATACTAAAAAATATTTGGCCAAACAGACTAGATTTTCAGCCAGGTTTAAATCTATAGAATCATAGAACAACCAGGTTGGAAGAGACCCATCGGATCAAGTCCAACCATTCATGAGTCCCCTCAGCTTCCCCTTCTCCAGGTTAAACATCTCCCAGCTCTCTCAGCCACTCCTTGTAATCCTTGTTCTCCAGCCCCTTCCCCGGCTTCGTTGCTCTTCTCTGGACTTGCTCCAGAGAATCAAAGACTGAAGAGACAGCATGAATACTTGAGAAAGTCATATCAAGGTAGCAAGCTGAAAATAAACTTGCTTTAATGAGATGGATGTGGTGGTTCCATTATGCTCAGTCATCATTTTCTACCCTTGATCTTAATTTCCCTTCACATCTCAGATTCTTACTACACAAAATCCGATTTGCTTTCCTGCGCTCCCCACTGCTCTCAGCTTCCCAGGCTCCTTTGTAATTTACTTCAGTTCTCCTGTGGGTGAATCTCCCTCGATGCTGGTGTCTTCTGCCAGAAACGATTTTTGGTTCCTAGTGCACTTTATTGAACTGTGTTCCTCCAGACAGTTTACTGATGACTCCAGTAAAACTCAGAGGTGGTTTACAACCAGTAGGAAGTTTTCTGTGACAGAGAAATAACTTTAAGCTTCATGACAGCTTTGGAAGGCTTTAGAGAATAGAACTTAAAAAACCAAACAACTTGGGAGGAAGCATGTAACAGAAATATTGAGTCCCTCCAGCGTCACTTGTACTCAGAGGGTATTTCTGGGAATGATGCCAGCCAAGGGTGACATATACACTACCACAGCTGAGAGCCAAGTGCCAAGTGACTCCAGCTGGAGCTCTTCTCAAGAGCTCCTGCCACATACCCTGTGAATGTGAGGCTGGATTGGATCAGTCCAGACACCACTAGAAGATCCTGCATAGGACTGTCAGTGCCAGAAAGAACTGTTGAAGAGACACAAGTATCTGTACTTCTCTGTTTTCACTTATTGCTCTAAAGGCAAGAAGGCCAATGGTATCTTGGCTTGGATCAGAAACGGTGTGACCAGCAGGTCCAGGGAGGTTATTCTCCCTCTTTACTCAGCACTGGTGAGGCCGCTTCTTGAATCCTGTGTTGAGTTGTGGGCCCCTCACCACAAGAAGGATGTTGAGGCTCTGGATTAAGTCCAGAGAAGAGCAACGAGGCTGGTGAAGGGTCTGGAGAACAGGCCTTATGAGGAAGGGCTGAGAGAGCTGGGGGTGTTTATCCTGGAGAAGAGGAGGCTGAGGGGAGACCTCATTGATCTCTACAACTACCTGAAAGGAGGTTGTAGAGAGGAGGGAGCTGGGCTCTTCTCCCAAGTGACAGGGGACAGGACAAGAGGGAATGGCCTCAAGATCCACCAGGGGAGATTTAGGATAGACATTATGAAAAAAAATTTCACAGAAAGGGTCATTGGGCACTGGAACAGGCTGCCCAGGAAGGTGGTTGATTCACCTTCCCTGGAGGTGTTTAAGGCACAGGTGGATGAGATGGTGAGGGACATGGTTTAGTGTTTGGTAGGAATGATTGGACTCGATGATCTGGTGGGTCTCTTCCAACCTGGTGATTCTGTGATTCTATAATAAGAATAAAACTCTTCTATGATAAATGTGCCTCTGTAAATGCAGTGCAGTCTCTTCTCTGTGTAAGAGCCCTTGGCCTGGGATAGGTTGAGCAATGAAGGATTATTAACTGAGCAGTGGGTGTTAGTTCTTACAGAGAGAGATGCTAAAGCATCGGTGGGGTTGTGACCACAGTGGCTGCAGGAGTTACAGGAGAAATTCACCCTTACACTCACTGCAGGCAGCAGTGTGGTAGAGTGGGTTTTCTCTGCAGAGTTAAAGTTCTTGCACAATGCAGAAAATTTTGGTCAGCCTGCAGAGCCTAGAATCTGGAATTCAGCCTGCTGCTCTGCTGAATCTACAGCAGTGCTCAAACCCTTGCCAGATAATTTCCAATACTGTGAAATAGCACTGAGACGATGAAGGGCATGAAAAGTCCAGAGGTCTTTGAATATAAGCAGGAGAAACACACACAGACATAGAATCATAGAATCATAGAACAACCAGGTTGGAAGAGACCCACCAGATCATCAGGTCCAACCATTCCTATCAAACACTAAACCAAGTCCCTCAGGACCTTATCCACCTGTGCCTTAAACACCTCCAGGGAAGGGGAATCAACCACCTCCCTGGGCAGCCTATTCCAATGCCCAATGACCCTTTCCGTGAAAAACTTCCTCCTAATCTCCAGCCTAAATCTCCCCTGGAGGAGCTTGAGGTCATTCCCTCTTGTCCTGTCCCCTGTCACCTGGGAGAAGAGCCCAGCTCCCTCCTCTCTACAACCTCCTTTCAGGTAGACATGAGGCATCACAAATCTTACTTTCCTCTTTTCTTTAAAGCTAAGTTCCTTTTAGGATATTATTTTGCATTTGAGTGAGGTATGAATGAAAATTTTATCCATTGCCTGTGTCACTGGTTATTTAACATGATGATTTTCATAGTCGCTACTAACTCATCAGACATGTGATGAAAAGCCAAGCTGGTGACTCACATGAATTAATGGAAAAGGGATGATCCTCGTGCTCTGGGAGGCTGACACCAGGCACTGCTGTCCTCCAGCTTTCACACCAGCAGGCAAACAGTTAGCAGTCACCTCAGAGGCATCTGGAGAAGGCATTTGAAAGCCTTCCTCGAGCAACAGCAGATTATTTCATGCTATTGTGCTTTAAGCTCTAAGAAAACCCTCTCCGTTTTAAAATTTCAAAATATAAAGCATAATCAGATAGCCTCCGTATAGAGGAGGGGATTGCAAACAGAGCTGTGTCAGGATGTTGACTCATAAGGCTTTTAAATGACTTTTATTTACCTCAGAAGATAATCTAGAGAATAGACACTACTGTGAAAGGACTTTCTACAGCATTGTAGAAAAATAATTCCAAGGATTGCATGCTTGGATCTCTTTCAGCGCAGGATAATCTTGTCCATGAATCAGGAGCTTACAGACAGGTTAGGGCTTTTTGGAATCATCGGCATATCAGTGAGGTGCAGTTATTATGATATACAATGCACACTATGCTATAATCAACAAGCTGCCTTACTGTTTATCTCACTTAGAGCCGCTCAGCAATAATTGTTTCTTGGTAAATTACATCTTCATAATCTTTATTATAGCTCTTATCTTTGAAAGAATTTTCCTCTCTTGCCCACTTAGCTATCCTAGGCAATTCTCCTTTAGGTAGAATCATAGAATCATAGAACAACCAGGTTGGAAGAGACCCATCGGATCATCGAGTCCAACCATTCCTATCAAACAATAAACCATGTCCCTCAGCACCTCATCCACCCTTGCCTTTAACACCTCCGGGGAAGGTGAATCAACCACCTACCTGGGAAGCCTATTCCAATGCCCAGTGACCCTTTCCATGAAAAACTTCCTCCTAATGTCCAGACTAAATCTCCCCTGGTGGAGTTTGAGGCCATTCCCTCTTGTCCTGTCCCCTGGCACTTGGGAGAAGAGCCCAACTCCCTCCTCTCCACAACCTCCTTTCAGGTAGTTGTAGAGAGCAATGAGGTCTCCTCTCAGCCTCCTCTTCTCCAGGCTAAACACCCCCAGCTCTCTCAGCTGCTCCTCATAAGGCCTGTTCTCCAGCCCCTTCACCAGCTTTGTTGCTCTTCTCTGGACTCGCATAGAGCGTCATAAGAAAGAATTCTGCAAGAAGATTTTGAACTGTGAAAACCATTGTAATGCACCTTGTCCAGCAGATGACAAGTTGTGGAACCATTTCAAACAATGGCTTGTTCCACAACCACTCTTTTCTTTTCTTTTTTTTCCTGTAATATTTGGTCTAGTTTTTAGGTACTGCATCCATTTTTTTGAGTCCTGCTTGAGAAGCACAGCTTTCTAACCCTGTAGGCACAGAGGAGCAATTCTCTCTTAGTCTGAGGTGCTGAGGGACATGGTTTAGAGATTGGTGGGAATGGTTGGACTCGATGATCCGATGGGTCTCTTCCAACCTGGTGATTCTATGTTCCACCGCTTCCTCTTCTGTCCTTTTCCTCACTAAGCATGCAAAACACTTGAAAAAGGTGATGCTAAAAGCTGAAATCCATAACACTGTGAGTCAATAGAGAGATGTTTTTAACGGCACATGGCAGTTTCTCTCGTCCCCCTATTAACCTTCCACAACCCCACAGGTAATGCATCACCTGCTCTATTTTTTTCCTTTCAGTGATAATCACCTTCTTATCTAGCATCCGCCATGCTATTCCTGAGGTTCAAACTCCCCAGCCACTCTCAGTTGTCTCGAGTTATTTACATATCTAATTAAATACAGAGCAGGTAGGAGTTAGCTCTGAAGCTTGCTGCTTCTGCTTTATACCCAAAGAAGGGCTTGTGTGCCTGAAAGCTTATCTACTTCTTTCAAATACAGAAGTTGTTCTCTCAGAACAGATTATCCACCAACCTTCTCATGTGATATGTTTACAGTGGTAACAGGATGTGGAGGACAGAGATGGGAGCCAGAAGGGAGGTTCAGAGAGAGGAAAACGTGAGTGATGTCTCAGGGGGGATGAAGTCCTGGAGTGGCAATGTTTTTACTCACACTTTGCTTGGTTATCTGGTTAGAATTAGCACTGATAAAATTACTCAACTAGTCTGTGTGGGATCATAAAATGTCAAAAAGTGAAGGATAACAACCAAGCAGCTCAGTCCAGGATTTTGCTCTTCACACGTTTGGGGTTTTTTTTTTTTTTCTGATGTTAGCAAAGCTTTCAGAAGTCCCACGTTTATGAAGTTTTCCCAGCAAAAAAAGTGTATGTTTACAATGTAGACATCAGAAGTCCTTCTGTAACTGACTTGACTCCCTGTCTGAAGTTTCAGTGAGATAAAGAAAATAGTCCTTTCTAAATCACTGCTTGGCATGTTTAGAGAGTTTCTGTTTTCTTTCTCCTTTGTTAAGAAAAAGTCCATAGTAGAATAATAGAAACTTTTGAAGATAAGGATTAATCATGAATAGGTACAAAACAATAAGAATCGACTGAGAGCCTTCAAACTAAAAACAAAAAATGAAATAGGCTTGTTTTTTAGACAACATGTTCATTGACAAAAATTGTATGATTTCTCTTTAAAAGGCTAAATATCTGTGTTATTCACTTAATTTTGGGTGTGCAGCAACAAGAAGAGTCATTTGATGCATAAAATTGAGGACCGGATGACCACAGACAATTCTACCTAGAAAAATTGCAAACTCACAAGCTGCAAAAACTCATTCAAAAACTCATTTTGACAAAGCAGCTGCAAAACCAGGTGCCTGTAAATCTCTGTTACTGTATTTTTTAAATCATCACATTGCAGTCTCTTGACAGAGAAGAAAATAGGATGGAAGGTAAATGAAAGCTTAATGATATTTTCGGCAAATCTTTGTCCATTAAAAACACAAATTTTCAGGTCCAG
Organism: Coccyzus lansbergi; assembly: GCA_033558105.1. Lineage (NCBI taxonomy): Eukaryota > Metazoa > Chordata > Aves > Cuculiformes > Coccyzidae > Coccyzus > Coccyzus lansbergi. Next base: position 2,269,675 of record JAUMJK010000508.1, read on the forward strand.
TAAAGTTTCAAGAGGATCAGAGAGTGGCCATAAGCAAGGGGGCAGCAGGGCAGCAAAAACAACTGCAACCCTGCAAATAAAAACATAGAATCATAGAATCGCTAGGCTGGGAAGGACACCTCCAGTTAAGAGTAAAGGAACTGTGCATTTTAAGGAAGGACTTTCTGATGATAAATACATCATAGAAGAAGTGTTTACCCATCTCATTAGAGCTAATGGCAAAACTGATATCAGCAAATAAATAATTGTTTCCTGAAACAGAGTGAATCAACTCAGTGCTGCTTTTTCAATTAAGCCTCCACCCCTGCTCAGAAACTTGGATTCAGTGGGAGCTCCACGATGGCTAAGCAAAGCAGAACAGGGTAATTAAGGCTCTCTTTCCTTTACTAGAAAAGAAACAGCTCATTGTTCAAGTTTAAAGCTTCCTCTTGCCTCCATCCAGAGGCTGTGATATCTTCTTAAACATCCTGGTATACGGAAAATTAAAACCCTAGAGATTAGAAGGCTCTTTAGTTCCTTGTTTATAGTTAGTGCTTGATTCACTGTGTCCTGGGGCTGGGTCATCAGCTGCCAAAAGAAGAGGCTCTGGGTGTCTACGTCCCTGCTTCCTCCTTCAAAAGGCCTTTTACAGCTTTCCCATAACCAGTACAAAAGTCTTGTTCCTGATTTTCAAGGTCAGTAGAAGGTTAGGATTCAAGTTTGATAGGAATGGTTGGACTCGATGATCCAGTGGGTCTCTTCCAACCTAGTTATTCTATGATTCTATGAAAGCAATGTGAGGCTGGAAGTTGCAGCAGTGCAGGATGGCTGCAGGAACCAGCCTGTTGCAGGGGAGTAGGACAGTTTGCACTGTCCTCAATGCAGCAGTGGGTACCCTGGTTGCTGCCACAGTAATTAGAGCAAGAAGACTGTGGGGGCTACCTGGGGCTCATATCTGTGGGTGTTTGGTCCAGGCAGACTCAGCGAGTCCAGAGAAGAGCAACAAAGCTGGTGAAGGGGCTGGAGAACAGGCCTTATGAGGAAGGGCTGAGAGAGCTGGGGGTGTTTATACTGGAGAAGAGGAGGCTGAGAGGAGACCTCATTGCTCTCCACAGCTACCTGAAAGGAGGTTGTGGAGAGGAGGGAGCTGGGCTCTTCTCCCAAGTGCCAGGGGACAGGACAAGAGGGAATGGCCTCAAGCTCTGCCAGGGGAGATTTAGGCTAGAGATTAGGAGGAAGTTTTTCCTGGAAAGGGTCATTGGGCATTGGAATAGGCTGCCCAGGGAGGTGGTTGATTCACCTTCCCTGGAGGTGTTTAAGGTGCAGGTGGATGATGTGCTGAGGGACATGGGTTAGTGTTTGATAGGAATGGTTGGACTTGATGATCCGTTGGTTCTCTTCCAACCTGGTGATTCTATGATTCTATGATAGTGCTAGTATCTTTCTTCTAGATCTGCCTGCATCTGTTGGGTCTATTGGAGCGAATATCTTCCCTTTTCCCACCACTGACTTGATCATTCAAACCATAAATTCCACAGTGCACTTCTTGCCTGTCATCAGGTATCTGTGCAGAGCCAAGGACAATCAGCCCTGAATCCCCTTCTGTGCCACCTCAGCCACCAGTGCCCTGACTTGCAAGTACCAGTGGGGGTGAACAGTCATTCCATTGCACTGCTACCTTTCTCTCTTCTCCCACCATGGAGATTATGTATTTGTGACCTGCTGAAGCAGCAAAGGATTCATGTATGAAAGAAATCACACAAATGCAAAGCACACATAAAACAAACTGTGCAAATACAGATTAATTTTGAATCCCAGGATGCCACCTTGATACAAACCATGGCATAAAGTGCTTCCGAAACAGTTTCCAAGGTACCTCCTTCAATCGAGTGTGCCGTGTACAATCATTTGTTAACATTTTGTGAAAGTCTGTTGGGAAATGTGAAATTAAAAGTCGCTCTGACTGGTATGCACTGATGAAACGACAGAGCTTTGAATTTCAAATAAAGCTTGTATGACTACAGAAGACTCATACAAACAATTCCCATATTACAGGGCATCTTCCAGGAAAGCAATTAGCATTCCACCTTCTGTACCTCCACCACTGGAGAACTAGGATGCTGACAGCTGTTGACATCCACTTACTTACTCCATTTCCCCCTTGCTCATGCAGTTCCCAAACGCGAGTGCTGTTTTCTTAACTCCTATTCTTTCATTAGTGATAATAACAATGCTTTTGTGAGAGCAATTACAAAGCATCCTCTTGAGATACTCGGTAGTCATTTTCCCTCATGCTAAATATGTCGGGATCTGTCTCACCTACAGTTTGACCAAACAGTAGTTTAAAAACTTCCCCACAATGACGTATCGTTCTGTCTCCATCACTCAGAAGACATCGGGATGGTGAAGGGGAGGACGTAAACAGGCTTGGTGGAGCCGTCAGACATGTCAAGGGCTGGTTTCAGCATTGGAGACGGGCTCTGACTGCATGCTGGGGGAAAAGAAAAGGCATTTTCCATAGGTACATTCACTAAAGCACGTTTCTCAGGATGGAGTCCCAGACTGAATTTGGACTCTATAGAATTTTTATGAACTCTATCATAAAATCATAGAATCATAGAACAACCAGGTTGGAAGAGACCCATTGGATCATCAAGTCCAACCATTCCTATCAAACACTAAACCACGTCCCTCAGCACCTCATCTACCCGTCACTTAAACACCTCCAGGGAAGGTGAATCAACCACCTCCCTGGGCAGCCTATTCCAATGCCCAATGACCCTTTCCATGAAAAACTTCCTCCTAATCTCTAGCCTAAATCTCCCCTGGCAGAGCTTGAGGCCATTCCCTCTTGTCCTGTCCCCTGTCATTTGGGAGAAGAGCCCAGCTCCCTCCTCTCCACAACCTCCTTTCAGGGAGTTGCAGAGAGCAATGAGGTCTCCTCTCAGCCTCCTCTTCTCTAGGCTAAACACCCCCAGCTCTCTCAGCCGTTCCTCATAAGACCTGTTCTCCAGCCCCTTCACCAGCCTCATTGCTCTTCTCTGGACTCACTCCAGAGCCTCAACATCATTCTTGTGGTGAGAGGCCCAAAACTGAACACAGGATTCGAGGAACTGCCTCACCAGTGCCGAGTACAGAGGGAGAATCACCTCCCTGGACCTGCTGGTCACACTGTTTCTGATCCAAGCCAGGATGCCATTGGTCTTCTTGACCACCTGGGCACACTGCTGGCTCATGTTCAGTTGCTGTCAACCAACAACCCCAAGTCTTTCTCCTCCAGGCAGCTTTCCAGACAGACTTCTCCCAGTCTGTGCTGCACCCTGGCCATGCTGACTCAGATTCACAGGTCCCTCTGAGGCAGAACTAGTCCCATGCCAGCACTGCAGACCCCTGTGCCCCCCACCCCATGGTAGCACAACCTCTCCCTCCAAGTCTCAGCACTTGCCACTGAGGTTAATAAATCTGTTTCCTGAAAAGTTACTCTCCGTTCACAGCTCTTCAAAACAATCTTTTAATCCTTAAGCTTTTATTTATTTATACAAAAGAAAGCTCATCTTATTGAGTTGTAAAGTTCCTGGAGGCATTTAATGACATTCTGACAACTGCAGCCTGTGAAAGTGCCTATACTTGTTTCATTTTAACCCCACGAATTGCCCTGATGAAGTCAATGAGAAGACTCTCAGGGCATATTTAAGTACATCAATTATTTCAGGGGTAGCTACTGCATCTGGAGCATGTAGATTTATTTAGACAAGTGAACTATTTTTTTCTGTATGGTTGAAGAAAGTATCTGGTGTGCCCAGCTGTAAATAAAATACTTTTTGCCCTGAATACACAGGGTGCACAGCATTCTGATACGGAAACTGTCAGCCTCTGGCCTGGACAGACACACACTCTCCTGGGTAGAAAACTGGCTGGCTGGCCGGGCCCAGAGAGAGGTGCGAAATGGTGTTAAGTCCAGCTGGAGGCCAGTGACAAATGCGGTTCCCCAGGGCTCAGTGCTGGGTCCAGCCCTGTTCAATGTCTTCATCAATGACCTGGATGAAGGCATCGAGTGCTCCCTTAGCAAGTTTGAAGATGACACAAAGCTGGGTGGAAGTGTGGATCTGCTGGAGGGTAGGGAGGTTCTGCAAAGGGATCTGAACAGGCTGGACCTGTGGTCAGAGTCCAATGGGATGAGGTTTAACACGGCCAATTGGTGGGTCCTGCGCTTGGGGCACAACAACCCTGTGCAGAGCTACAGACTGGGAGAAGTCTGACTGGAAAACTGCCAGGAGGAGAGGGACCTGGGGTTGCTGATCGATAGCCGACTGAACATGAGCCAGCAGTGTGCCCAGGTGGCCAAGAAGACCAATGGCATCCTGGTTTGGATCAGAAATGGTGTGACCAGCAGGTCCAGGGAGGTTATTCTCCCTCTGTACTCAGCACTGGTGAGACCACTCCTTGAATTCTGTGTTCAGTTCTGGGCCCCTCACCACAATAAGGATGTTGAGGCTCTGGAGCAAGTCCAGAGAAGAGCAATGAAGCTGGTGAAAGGTCTGGAGAACAGGCCCTATGAGGAGCATCTGAGAGAGCTGCGGTTGTTTAGCCTGGAGAAGAGGAGGCTGAGGGGAGACCTCACTACTCTTTACAACTACCTGAAAGGGGGTTGTGGAGAGGAGGGAGGTGGGCTCTTCTCCCAAGTGACAGGGGACAGGACAAGAGAGAATGGCCTCAAGCTCCTCCAGGGGAGATTTAGGTTGGAGATTAGGAGGAAGTTTTTCACAGAAAGGGTCATTGGGCATTGGAATAGGCTACCCAGGGAGGTGGTTGATTCAGTTTCCCTGGAGGTATTTAAGGGACAGGTGGATGAGGTCTTGAGGGACATGGTTTAGTGTTTGATAGGAATGGTTGGACTCGATGATCCGATGGGTCCCTTCCAACCTTGTTGTTCTATGATTCTATGAATATTTTCACTTGACGTTTTAGGCTGGTTGTTCAATATAACAAGCACAAAATGAGTGGCAGCAAGTTATGTCATGCTGGGGAAAGAAACAGAAGAAAACCTTGGTCTTTCTACCAGGACTGAATTCGGAGTGACCAGCACCCAGAGAGGTGAACCTGGGAACATTTTCCATAATCAGATGAATATAGAGTTAATAATTGTTTCTGTAACCTCAAAAAAAAATCCCATACAATTTACATCAGGTCAGTTCATCAAATTGACTAATAATGAGAAATTTGGGCTTTGAGCCCTTCCAAATGTCCTAAAACAAATACCCTTTCCTCCGTGTGCATTTATATCACATCCAGAGGAGTGAAGAAGTGCTACTGGTGACAAGTATAAGACAGTAGCACAGATATGAATCATAGAGTCATAGAACAACCAGACTGGAAGAGACCCATCGGATCATCGAGTCCAACCATATGGTACTCTCCATAAGGTCTAAGAAATACTACAATAAGCTGCAGTGGAACTTTTTGTTTTCATACACCTTTTCCCAGATCTACTGCATGTCATGTAAAGAGTTTGCATTATTCTTCATCTAAATGGTGCAGAAATTAAATGGCAAGAGTAAAATGACTGTATCTGCTATGTAGTGTTATTGCTCCATTTACCATCCACAGAATGATTTCCAGTTTTACACAGTCATTCAGCTTTTATGAACCTGCTGTCATTGTAGAAGTAGAACATCAATATTTTCTGTTATGCATTGTTTCTACCTATATGAAATACGAAGTCCAGAGCGAAAAAACCTAACCTACAGACTAACCCTATAGCTCAGGAACGAAGAATGAGAGGGCAGAGACAAAGAAGAGGTTATAGAACATCTTCTAACCTGTCACAGTGAGACAATGCTCAGCTCCAGGGAGGTTATTCTCCCTCTGTACTCTGCACTGGTGAGGCTGCTCCTTGAATCCTGTGTTCACTTCTGGGCCCCTCACCACAAGAAGGATTTTGAGGCTCTGGAGCGAGTCCAGAGAAGAGCAACAAAACTGGTGAAGGGGCTGGAGAACAGACCTTATGAGGAAGGGCTGAGAGAGCTGGGGGTGTTTAGTCTGGAGAAGAGGAGGCTGAGAGGAGACCTCATTACTCTCTACGACTACCTGAAAGGAGGTTGTGGAGAGGAGGGAGCTGGGCTCTTCTCCCAAGGGACAGGGGACAGGACAAGAGGGAATGGCCTCAAGCTCCACCAGAGGAGATTTAGGCTAGAGATTAGGAGGAAGTTTTTAACAGAAAGGGTCATTGGGCGTTGGAACAGGCTACCCAGGGAGGTGGTTGATTCACCTGCCCTGGAGGTGTTTAAGGTGTGGGTGGACGAGGTGCTGAGGGACATGGTTTAGTGTTTGATAGGAATGATTGGACTCGATGATCTGATGGGTCTCTTCCAACCTGGTGATTCTATGATTCTATGATACACCCACAGTATAAGTGGATGTGTGTTCAAATACAGACATTTTTTAACCTCTGTTGGAAAACATTGATGTGCAAGAGTGAAGAGTGACTTAACACCAAGACAACATGTCAGTCCACAACTTTCTCTGAAGTAGTTTTTGGCTAATAAGAACGTCAATGTGCTTGAGCACTCCCCTATTTGCCAGACCTGGCACCATGGTACTCGTACCTCTTCCCAAGATCAAGTCAGTGCTCAAAGGAACATATTTTTGGTAGGTAGAAGGTGTGAAAGCAGAAATAATGGAGATGCACAACAGCCGTTCAGAAAATGAAGTGCAGGATTGCTTTTGGTGTTGACAGCATCATATGCAGTTGTGTGTAAGCTCAGAAAAGAAGTAATTTGAAGGTGATCATAGTTGATTTTATTAATTTGTTAAATAAAAAGAGTTATATGGTATCATTTTTATTGTGTCAGACTTCATAAACAGCAGTCAGGTGGCCGTTTGCATGTGTCACTCCTTTCTGTGAATTGCTTTTAAGCTTCTATAGTAAACCCCACTGCTGGCTGCTCAGTCCTCTCCCAGAAAACAGTGTTGGATTAATTAAGTATACTACAGACTCGGAAGTGTTAACAAAAGACAACATCCAGACAACACAGACATCACTTTTGCTATCAGAATTTCTTGCTCTGCTGATTTATATTCCATTAAGGCCCAAGGTGAAGAGATCATAGAATCATAGAACAACCAGGTTGGAAGAGACCCATTGGATCATCAACTCCAACCATTCTTATCAAACACTAAACCATATCCCTCAAGACCTCATCCACCCGTGCCTTAAACACCTCCAGGGAAGGTGAATCAACCACCTCCCTGGGCAGCCTGTTCCAATGCCCAATGACCCTCTGTGTGAAAAACTTCCTCCTAATCTCTAGACTAAATCTCCCTTGGCAGAGCTTGAGGTCATTCCCTCTTGTCCTGTCCCCTGTCACTTGGCAGAAGAGCCCAGCTCCCTCCTCTCCACAACCTCCTTTCAGGTAGCTGGACAGAGTAATGAGGTCTCCTCTCAGCCTCCTCTTCTCCAGGCTAAACACCCCCAGCTCCCTCAGCCGCTCCTCATAAGGCCTGTTCTCCAGCCCCTTCACCAGTTTTGTTGCTCTTCTCTGGACTCACTCCAGAGCCTCAACATCCTTCTTGTGGTGAGGGGCCCACAACTGAACACAGGATTCAAGGAGCAGCCTCAGCAGGCCTCTCATCTTAAGTGCTAGACTACGGTGGAATTCTATGTTAATGTCAAACTCCTACCGTCCACTGCGTGAAGACATTGCATTCTGCTATCTTCATGTCTTTTCTTTGAGACCTCCCCCAAAGCCTGCTTTCGATAAGCTATCATGCGCATTTCTCATCTGCGCACACAGTGGCATTTTCCCTTCTTCTCTTTTGATTTTCCTCTGGAGAATTTCTGAAAGTTTCATTAAAAATCAAATTCTCTGCGTAGCCCAGAGAAAGCTGCAAGGGCAACACATTATGGGTCAGTTAGGAAGTACAACACAGGCAATCTATAACTCGATGACAATTGATGTGTTTATACCAGAGGTAGACAGATGTATGGCAGTATCACTGTCACGTCCCTGAGCAAGCTCTCTAAGCAGTTATTTCTGGCCCCTACCAGTAGCAGGATGCAAGGCAATTTTGATCCTTGGTTTGATCAAGTATTGTCCTTCATACAGTTTTATTACACTTTGCTCCCACACAACTTTGCCTGCTCTGTAACTCCGCTTGGCCCTTTGGTCAGGACTTTGGGCAATTTTGTAATATGACCTTGGCTGACCCTGCTGCCTCCCTGGTACTCCCAGCCCCTCCAGGGCTACACCCAGCATCAGCCTCCACAGACTTCTCCCCTCATTCTCCTAAAGCAGGCCTATTCCCAGAAAAAGCTATGGATATTTGCACAGAAGGTTATCACCTGGGTAGTCCTGAGGTGGTAGTCCTCAGGTGGTAAAAGAGGTATTACAAGGCACAGTTCATCTCATAGCAAAACAGATACTACCAGCAAGCAACAGAGGAACAGAAGAGACTGACACGGAAAGGCTAGTTCAAATCATAGAATCATAGAACAACCAGGTTGGAAGAGACCCCCTGGATCATTGAGTCCAACCATTCCTATCAAACACTAAAGTAAGTCCCTCAGCACCTCGTCCACTCATGCCTTAAACACCTCCAGGGAAGGTGAATCAACCACCTCCCTGGGCAGCCTCTGCCACTGCCCAATGACCCTTACTCTGAGATCAAGTTCCCTAAACAGAGGCCTCTGCTGCCATTTAAGTCACGAAAGGATGCGTTAAGTGGCCTCATGGAGCCACCAAATATGGCACATACCCCACAGTCCGTCCACATCCTTCCAGAGCAGCAACTGGAGATCCCATGATATTAACCCAAAACATCTCGAATCGCACAGGAGGACTACATCTAAGCAGCTAAACTCAAGTGGACTTTAAGGTGGTCTATAGCATTTTCTAGTAATTGTGTTGACAAGTTTTCCATTGACTGTGGAAAATTTTTTTCACGGAAAGGGTCACTGGGCACTGGAACAGACTGAACAGGGAAGTGGTTGGTTCACCTTCCCTGGAGGTGTTTAAGGGACAGGTGGACGAGGCGCTGGGGGACATGGTTTAGTGTTTGATAGGAATGGTTGGACTCGATGATCCGGTGGGTCTTTTACAACCAGGTGACTATGATTCTGTGATTCTATGAATCTAGGTATGGATAAATAATATTTATGTTTTAATTAAAACATAATAATCACAGGATTTCAGACTGTCCTGGTCTGAACGCTCACTGGAGTACAATGGAATTGTGGACAAAGACTAGGTGATGGGTTTTCCCCTAGGCTTACATGCCAAGTTTTGAAGATTTAAGATCAAACATCCAGCCCCTGTTCAGAATGAGCCAGTTTACAGATCTGCCTTGACAACATAATACAGCTTAAGTGGGCTTTGCACTAGCCCATCAGATACTATTTCTGTTGGTTGCATTCCAGCAGAACATTGCAGGGATAAAGAACTCAAAGGGAGCATTGTTCAAAAGGAGTCTTGACCACCTTCTACTAACCTCAACTGCTTTGATACAGTTAAGTGATAAAATGATTAAAGCTGATTGCAATACTGTAAGGTAAAAACATCTAAGTGACAACAGTTTTCCCTCTTTTATCCTTATTCCTTTTCAACCTACACGCTTGAGAGGACTCCTCATACTTGACAAAAATGCATTGTTTCTGCTAGTTCATGAGGAAATTGGGCTCTAATTAATGTGGAATTGTCAGGGAGCCTCTGTCTTCAGTGATCACAGAGCAAATGGCTACAACAGTTCTGGGCCTCTCACCGCAAGAAGGACGTTGAGGCTCCGGAGAGAGTCCAGAGAAGAGCCACGAAGCTGGTGAAGGGGCTGGAGAACAGGCCCTATGAGGAATGGCTGAGAGAGCTGGGGGTGTTTATCCTGGAACAAAGAGTGAAAGGGGAGAGACAAAGAAGAGATTACAGAACATTTTCTAACCTGTCACAGTGAGACAATGCTCAGCTCTAGGGAGGTTGTTCTCCCTCTGTACTCCGCACTGGTGAGGCGGCTCCTTGAATACTGTGTTCAGTTCTGGGCCTCTCACCACAAGAAAGATGTTGAGGCTCTTGAGAGAGTCCAGAGAAGAGCCACGAAGCTGGTGAAGGGGCTGGAGAACAGACCCTATGAGGAGTGGCTGAGAGAGCTGGGGGTGTTTAGCCTGGAGAAGAGGAGGTTGAGAGGAGACCTCATTACTCTCTAAAACTACCTGAAAGGAGGTTGTGGAGAGGAGGGAGCTGGCCTCTTCTCCCATGTGAGAGGGGACAGGACAAGAGGGAATGGCCTCAAGCTCCACCAGGGGAGATTTAGGCTGGAGATTAGGAGGAAGTTTTTCACAAAGAGGGTCATTGTGCATTGGAATAGGCTGCCCAGGGAGGTGGTTGATTCACCTTCCCTGGAGGTGTTTAAGGGACAGGTAGATGAGGTACTGAGGGACATGGTTTAGTGTTTGATAGGAATGGTTGGACTCGATGATCCGATGGGTCTCTTCCAACCTGGTTGTTCTATGATTCTATGATTCTATGAAACTGCTCAACAAACACTGTACCAAAGGGTAAAGACGACTGACTTAGTACTCCTCTGCTTGCTTCTCTTTGGAGAAGAGGATCAACTCTGTCAGAGAGCCTGACACCAGAGGCTGGAGCTCAGTTTCTTGCTGCTATCTTGGGGAAAGTCAGGCAAGAACCTGCTGCTCTAGGGGATGAGTGGGTAAGGTCAGCAGATAAAGCAGTGCAACTTGTTCTATCAACTGCAAATTGGTGGCTGGGATATATGGTGATCTGATCTGCTTGTATTAAAAAGGATCCAGTCCAGGAGATGCGAGGTCACTCTAAAATGCAAATGAAATTGAAACAGAAGAAGGTGGTTGCGAGTTCGGGTTGAAAAACACACAATGGACTGAATTAAAATGAAAGTGGACACACCCATGGATTACCCTGCAACTGAGCTCTGTGTGTGTGAGGGCTCTTCTTGCCCTTAGACACTGGGTATGGCTTTTTTCACACTGTGTTACTATCACTGTGTTACTATGGGAAGCTGGAGAAGCTCTGCTGTGAGGACAGGCTGAGGGAGTTGGGGTTGTTCGGACTGGAGAGGAGAAGACTCTAGGGAGATCTTAGAGCAGCTTCCAGAACCTGAAGGGGCTACAAGAAACTTGGGGAGGGACTTTTTACAAGGGAATGGAGTGATAGGATAAGAGGGGAATGGCTTTAAATTGGAAGGGGGAAGATTTAGCTTAGACATTAAGAAGAAATTCTTCACGCTGAGGGTGGTGAGACACTGGAACAGGAGGCCTAGTGGCTCCAAGCAGAAGCTGGGCCATGAGATGGCACTGATAGGCACCAGCTGTTCTCCCCAGGGGAGCCAGGGAGCATCTGCTCTCCTCTTGGAACAGCCAAGCGACATGGAAAAGGGAGAGTGAGCCAGGGCCCCAGCTGGGGAGACAGAAACGAAGATGGGAAAGCAAATGGTCTTCATCAGGCTGCAATTAGCACAAGCGCGATGGGAGAGGCTGCTTCGCCCAAAGGATGGTGAAGGCTTAGCCAAAGTCAGCAGTGAGGGATATATAATGGTGCAAGAAGGGGGAGGGTGATAACATAGGGAGAAAGCTGAGAGGGAGAAGATGGACAGTGGGGCTTATGTGCTCTGACTGAGATAAAACAAAATATCAACTAGTTACGTCAGTAAGTGCATTTCAGCCTTCCCCAGCGCAAAGGTTTAGTCCAGTGACTTTGCTAGTAATCTAATGCTACTTTACCTCAAGCCACGCAGTGCAGAACTGGGGATGAATAGAGATGTCTCGCTGAGAAAGAAAGCAAAATCTTGCTGCTAGTGAATGCAGCACCCAATTCCACAGGCATTGCCACCTTTTCCCACAAAGAACTACATGCTTTTTAAAACAGTGACCACAGGCCAGGCTTCAGTCCCATGCAATGTGAGCCAGGGCTGTTGATTAGAAACTCAGTGCCAGGCAGAACAGAAATACTTCATTAAAGAGGCAGTCCAGTTTCAAATGGAAAGAAAATTCATTTGATGCATTTCTTAGTCACACTGGCTTTTGGAGGGCCTTAAGACCCATTTGGGAGGTGAGGGTAGATTGCTGTGGATCACAGCTTTCAAGCTGTGCCCTCCCCAAAGGAGGAAGTTTCAGCAATGCTGCCTAGAAACACAAGACTCCCACTAGAAAATGGCTCTGCTAGCTGAAGGATTTATGTCACTGTTGCAAATTATATGTAAAATGATTTAAGTGTAGAGACATTGCCTGTTGTCTGCCTGTTTTTTCTGGAAAAGGTAAGATTTTATGTCTTCTTCAGGAGGAGAGGGACCTGGGGGTGTTGGTCCACAGCGACTGAACATGAGCCAACAGTGTGCCCAGGTGGCCAAGAAGGCCAATGGCATCTTGGCTTGGATCAGAAATGGTGTGACCAGCAGGTCCAGGGAGGTTATTCTCCCTCTGTACTCAGCACTGGTGAGGCTGCTCCTTGAATCCTGTGTTCAGTTCTGGGCCCCTCAGCACAAGAAGGATGTTGAGGCTCTGGAGCGAGTCCAGACAAGAGCAACGAAGCTGGTGAGGGGTCTGGAGAACAGGCCTTCTGAGGAATGTCTGAGAGAGCTGGGAGTGTTTATCTTGGAGAAGAGGAGGCTGAGAGGAGACCTCATTGCTCTCTACAACTACCTGAAGGGAGGTTGTAGAGAGAAGGGAACTGGGCTCTTCTCCCAAGTGACAGGGGACAGGACAAGAGGGAATGGCCTCAAGCTCCACCAGGGGACATTTAGGCTGGAGATTAGGAGGAAGTTTTTCACAGAAAGGGTCACTGGGCATTGGAATAGGCTGCCCAGGGAGGTGGTTGATTCACCTTCCCTGGAGGTGTTTAAGGCACGGGTAGATGAGGTTGTGAGGGACATGGTTTATTGTTTGATAGGAATGGTTGGACTCGACGATCCGATGGGTCTCTTCCAACCCGGTTGTTCTATGATTCTATATTAAAGTTCAGAGATGCAACCTAACTCTTTGATAAGTCATATCCATTTACATACTAAGTGTTAGAAATGCCTAGATAATGTTTTCAAAATAAAAACCTCTCTCACATAAGCCAATGGTAAATGTGAGCACACCTTGTCTACAGTATTTTTAAGCTTCTAAAAAGGTTAAACAAAGCTTAAATTATACTTTAATAATTCATTTAAACTATTTTAAGATATAATAAATATAATTAGTTAAGTAATAAGTCAAGTTCTTTCCAGTATTCATCTCCTTCCAAAACCCTTGTTAATGGTTCGATGAGCACTGACGTCTTTGGCTAGCTTGACGAGAGTGAAGTCATTTTTAATTCTCGAGTGATTGTATCTCTGAGCAAACAAAGTTGCCTGGTGCTGCATGCCCTTATCTCTGACTGAAGCCAGTGGGGAGTGGAGCTGCTCATATCTCAACAGCATTCAAAGATACATCCCACAGAAACTCTTCATTTTTTTGTCTGAAAAGCCGTGAGAAGGGCACGCTGTAAATTTCCACGATCTCTAGCCTATCTCTTCACCCCTGCCATGTTCAAAGAGTTTAACTCAGCTGAAGAAGGAGGCTCAAGAAGGAGGGGGGAAAAAAGAAAAGGCTGGAAAATTGTGGTCTGACAGGTGACTGGTGTTCTCAACAAGTCTGTGCAAGCGTCAAGTGATTCACAAAAGCTTCAGCCAAAGTCGGCTCTGGTGAAATCAGATCAAGGGCAGTTCCAAGTGCCACAAGGAAACACATGATGCCAGAGACAGTGTTTGGCTTGAGGGGGCCCTCCACAAGTCGACCTGGGGGCACGTGTAGGCTCTTCCTTCTTCAGGGCCTCACATCCCCAGAGAGACGGCTCCGTTCAGCAGAAGGTCTGCAACAACTGGACTTCGCTCTTCCAGCCTCAGAGGGGTTTAGCTCAGGAAAAGGAACAATGATAATCCATATACTGCACCATCTCCCCCAACCATGCCCCAGGGCTGACCATGCAAGGTGCTGAGAGCACCTCCTGTATGAGGACAGGCTGAGAGTCTGGAGAAAAGAAGGCTCTGAGGAGATCTTATAATGACCTTCCAGAACCTGAAGGGGCTACAAGAAAGCTGGGGATGGACTGTTATCAAAAGGCTTGTAGCAATAGGACAAGAGGCAATGGGTATAAACTGGAGAGGGGCAGATTTAGACTGGACATAAGGAGGAATTTCTTCATGATGAGGGTAGTGAGGCACTGGCACAGGTTGCCCAGGGAAGCTGTGGCTGCCCCATCTCTGGAGGTGTTCAAGGCCAGGTTGGATGGACCTTGGGCAGCCTGATCCAGTGGGAGGAGTCCCTGCCCATGGCAGAGGGTGGAGCTGGATGATCTTTAGGGTTCCAAACTATTCCATGATTCTATGAATGCCCACAGTGCACAGAGGCACCAGGAGATTCAAGAGGAGACTCAAATTTTGCACAACTGGCTGGGTCACTAATTGTTTGCACACCCTCTTCCCCTTTGGGAAAAGTGCTTTAGTTCAGTCTGGGCAGGGTGTTCACTTCTACAAACTTGAGAATCAACAAGCAATAAACTGTGGTTGCATTTCTCTCCAGTGAGGGCTGACTTCCAGTGGGAATAAACAATTAGACAGCAAACAAAAATTTGAATTGTCTCCGTAATCGGAGTCACTAGGAGAAACACACACGCACACTGCACAAACCCCCAGATTAGAAAACTTAATAATTATGGGCACCTGGAAGTATTTTTTGTAATAACATGGAATGCTAATTCTGAAAACTGTCTGTTCATTCATTACTTAGTACCAGCCTAAACCAAAGGATTAAGGATCTCAGCTGACATTTTTTCTACAGTATACTGCATGACTTGAGATAATATATTAATTCTTGTTTTCTTCACTCTGATGAGATGAAGGATAAATTCCTGAACAAGTCAATGGAATAATTAAACATTTTCTTGTGATGTGAAAGAAAAAAACACACAGCTTAATCATTAAAATATTGCAAAAGTGGTCTTGGGGAGGGATACTCTTGAGGGAGTCTGTGAATGTGATAGTGGAGGCAAGTTTTAAGGAGAAATTTAAAGTAATTCTGTAATAACAAGATGATCTTTAAGGTCCCTTCCCACCCAAACTGTTCTGTGAGACTGTGATTCTATGAATAACTCTCTGCGGTTACTCTTTAACTTTTAATAAGAAGCAATGACTTCTATTAGACCTACATTACAGGTCTCCCTCTAAGTTCAGCTGGTACTAAAATAATAGAGACTTTCTATTCAAAGCCAAAGAACAATAAACTCAGGTTATTTTTCTCTTCAATGAAGGCTGACTTTCAGTGGGGAGAAATAATTACTTTAGACAGCAAACAAACTGTGTATCACATTTCTTTGTATGTTAGTTGAATTTAATGTTGCTGTAATTTCTTTGGTTTATGCCCAGAGATGTTCTAGGTAATTTACAGGCTAATCTACTACATGGACCAGAAGCCTAAAATCTATATAGGAAAAAAGAAACAAATGGATCACAGTAAAAAAATAGAAACTAAATATGTGTTCAGGAATATCAAATTATCAGCTATTGTATTTTCACTTTATTCTTCTTGTTCCACAAAAATCTCATTGGACTTTATATAATACTTCCTTGCAACACTATTTTTATTTCTAGGCCATAACCTGATCTGGTCACAGAGCTGACCCTGCTTGGAGCAGGAGGATGGACTAGAGACCTCCTGAGGTCATTTCCAACCTGAATTTCCCTCTGATCATAGAATCATAGAAACAGAGAATCATAATAGTTTGGGTTGCAAAGGGCCTTTAAAGACCATCTAGTCCAAGCCCCCTGCAATGAGCAGGGACATCTTCAACTAGATCAGGTTGCTCAGAGCCCTGTCCAACCTGACCTCGAATGTTGCCAGGGCTTCCAGTGTTTCATCACCTTCATTATATATATAAAAAAATCTTCTCTTTATCTAGTCTAAATCTACCCTCTTTGGGTTTAAAACCATTACCCCTTGTCCTATCACAAAAGGCTCTACTGAAAAAAATTGTTCCCAACTTTCTTATAAGTCCCTTTTAAGTACTGGAAGGCTGTAATAAGAGCCTTGTCTTCTCCAGACCCTATGAACTGTGCTGACTTCACTTACTTCCTTTTCCCAAGCTGAAATAGGCCACATCCACACTGTCAATTCCCCCACATCCTGGGGCTGATCCTAGTGGCCGATGTTGAGAGGGGCAGAAGAGAGTGAGATGTTGACCACCCTGAAAGCAGAGCCTGTGTCAGGATGAGGGGCTGAATGGTTTGGTTTGAAAAGGACCTTAAAGATCACTCAGTTCCAACACCCCCCCCCCCACACACACAGTAGGGACACCTCTCACTGGACCAAGATACTCAAGGACCATCCAACCTGGCCTTGAACATCTCCAGGGATGCGGCAGCCGCAGCGTCCCTGGGCAACCTGTGCCAGGGCCTCACCAACCTCATCAGGAAGAACTTCTTCCTAATATCTTATCTAAGTCTTCTCCCTTTTTAATTAAAGCCATTACCCCCTCATCCTATCACTCCATTCCCTTGTAAAAAGTCCCTCCCCAGCTTTCCTGGAGCCCCCTCAGGTACTGGAAGGCCACTATAAGATCTCCCTGGAGCCTTCTCTTCTCCAGGATGAACAACACAAGCTTTCTCAACCAGACCTTGGATCACCTTTGTGACCCTCCCCTTGTCCTATTCCAGCAGTTCCATCTCCTTCTTGTCTTCGGTGTTCTAGAACTTGACACAGTACTCCAGCTGGAGTCTCATTAGAGTGGAATAAAGGGCATGAATCACCTCCCTGCTGGCCATACTTCTTTTGATGGGGTTGGCCTTCTGCCAACTCATTGCCAGCTCATGTTGAGCTTCTAATCAACCAGCACCCCCATGTCCTCCCCTCCTTGGCCCTCTTGTGCCTCCAGGACACATCCCATCCCTTTTTTTTGCTCATCACCATGCAGCTCAGACTCTAGTAAAGACCCAAACACCTTGGGTTTCTACTTTAGAAAACCACTAAGTTTCACTTTTTTACATTTTTCTCTACAAAAAATATCTTAGAAAGTCTTAAACATATGACTTGTTTTATAGAGAGGATGCCATAAATAAGGCTCCTGATCCAGCTGTACTTGCAAAGACAGAAAATAACAAGAAACTGGTAGAAAAATATTTACTGGCAGGTAAATCCCTGGTTGGACACTGAATAGTCATACGGGATAAATGACTAAAATCTCTAATGCTTCCAGCTCTTTTCTGCCCATTGAATCATCTTTCTTGGAGAAGGAAACAGGAGTGATATGGGAATCCTTGTAGTCCAGCAGACAGAAGTGGATATATATGGTTGGACTTGATGATTCGATGGGTCTCTTCCAACCATGAGTCTATGATTGCAGCTTATATTAAGGCTGAACATCTTGTTAGCACTTGAGTTAATGTTTACAGGGCAGGGGTGGAGCTGTTTGTTGAAGAAATGTGGACCACTGATTCCCAGAAAAGGCCTGCAATATGAATAACTCCGTGATCCTGTCCAGAGCAATTGCTGCAGCCCCAGCACGATAAGATCTGGCTGAATCTGTAGTTTTGTTTAATGTAGCTCTTGCAACATAAACCTAACGAGGCTTGAATACTGGGGTTTATGTTTATTTGTTTTGTATAGCTTTGGAATTGATATAATTACACAGACCCACTAAGTCATTTTGCTCTCATTATCCAGGACGTTACTTAATCTTCACAGTCAATCAGATTAAAAGAAATCTATTATCACTTTCAAGACAAGTTCCTGTAAATCAAGAATTTGTAGCCAGGTCAGCCTGAGAGTATTGGGAAAGCTCTTGTTACACAGGGTCAGGTGATGTTGGGGCGCATTTAGAAGAACTATGAAATGCACAGGGCAAGGTATTTCTGAGTTTCTCTGGACATGGTCTGATTTCACAATGTAAATAACTGTGTCAGAGAAATCAATTACAACACAAATGTTCCCAAGCTCAGTTAAAACACAGCTCTGCAGGAGAAGAGAAGGTAAAACAGTCCATGAATTAAACTTATACTGAGGACTCAGAGTTGCATCTCTGGGCTCAGACTTGTTCTCTCACCTCAGGACTAAAAGAGATGTGATTTGACCACACCTGCACTATTCAATTCTCTTGTTAGCCAAACAAAATAATTGGGAATAGTCATTTGCTTGTGCTAACTCCCGAGTTAGGCAAAGAAAACATAGGCTATGTTTCCTTTGCCTACATAGAATCATAGAATCATAGAATCACTAGGTTGGAAGAGACCCGTCGGATCATTGAGTCTAACCATTCCTATCAAACACTAAACCATGTCCCTCAGGACCTCATCTACCTGTACCTTAAACACCCAGCCCAGCTGTCCAGCCTGTCTAGGTCCCTTTGCAGAGCCTCCCTAGCATCCAGCAGATCGACATATACATATATGTAGAAGAGACTAAAGCCTATAGGCTTGGAAGATCTTTGCCTTTTATGTCTAAACTGAACAAAAGCTCTTTAGAAAGCAACAGAACAAACGACTACACCTTCAGAGATACAGTGATTGATGACCATTAAATCTAAGAGTCTGTTCTTGGCAGGGGAATTGTCTCAATAAGTCAGCTCACTTTCCCATCTAACCTCTAAAAGGAGCTCTTGCATCAGAGAACTGAAAGCAAACTGAAAATATCTGGAAGGAGGAAGAAAGCAATCTAAGCTAATACATTCAAGCACATTTATCAGTTTGCTTAGATTTGTTTCTTTCTTGTGACTACAACAGTAGAAAGCGATCATCCTTGGGATGCCCTTAAATAGCTGTGGTCCTGCAGTCTCCTGTAACTATCCCATGCCCATCAAGAACTGATCCATATGCTAAAGGGCATGGGAAAAGGGCTTTTAAGGGCTTTTAAAATCTTGAAAAACATAAAAAACCACCACAGGCATCTTAACAGTAGGCAGTACTTTCTCTTTCTGTGGAAAGGTAATATGCAGACATTCACTGCCCAGTAACTCTTCTAAAGACATCATGCAAGATCTCATTGCTCTCTATAACTATCTGAAAGGAGGTTATAGAGACGAGAGCAATGGCCTCTTCTCTCAAGCTCCGCCAGGGGAGATTTAGGCTAGAGATTAGGAGGAAGTTTTTTCATGGAATGGGTCATTGGGCATTGGAATAGGCTGCCCAGGGAGGTGGTTGATTCACCTTCCCTGCAGGAGCTTAAGGGACGGGTGGACAAGGTTCTAAGGGACACGGTTTAGTGTTTGATAGGAATCGTTGGACTCAATGATACAGTGGGTCTCTTCCAACCTGGTTGTTCTATGATTCTATGATTCTACTCTATGATGAGTAGTGATTTTCTTGTAGTGACTTTCTTCTGTCTATTTTCTTGTGTGCCTTCCTCACAACCAGACAGATTTTGAGAAGCTGCCCTGCACAAAAAACTTCTGGAGCTTCAAAGATACTGAAAGCATAGAACGTGTTTGCTGTCAGCTCAGAGCACACTCTGGTCTTTTACGGTTTTCTGCTAACAGAATAAGAAAGCAGACCTGTTCTCAGCTGGGGTGAGAAATGCCGCAGTGCCGAGGCTCCCATGACCGTTATCTCAAGAAAAATGCCTTAATATAAACGTTTTGCGTTTAGTAAATAACTACTCGCCATAAAACATTTAATGCAATGTAGAGAAAATTAATAAAATAAGAAGGGAACGGGATTGTCTAGCAGTCTGTGACTGAATGAGGCAACATCCACATAAGCTGCTAGGACATGTTCAAATGTCTGAAGACTGAACTGAAGGTCGTTCAATTCCTATGCAACATTAGGATTTTTATATATTAAGTATTAACAGCTTTATTTCTAAAGTTGATTCTTCATAGTGGAAAATGAGACTGGGAGAGATTATAACAGCCTGAAAGATAGATAAGCTGACATTTTCAGATATCATATTGTGATTTGAGCCCCTATCTCCAAAGAACACCTTGACCAGCACTGAAGGATGGATTTTTTTCAATCTTACCTGCTTAGATGCTTCCACTTTGCATTAATTAAAAATTCACTGGATATCCCTCATTTCCTGTGTGCATGGACTCTAGGTTACAGAATTAATATCTTCTGCCTACTATCTTCAGTAAATTTCTGTTAGACAAATATAATAAAACCATTTTGAGTAGCAGAATCTGAGGGAAAATGAACTAGGGTACCCATGTTGCAGCTACTCTGCTGGAAAGCAAGAAATCTGATTTCAAATCTTTATTCTGCACCTGGGAGGGGCAAATGGCCTCATGCGCTTGCCAGGTCAATAGCCCAGTTATCAGGATATAAATTGTATAAAACAGACAACAGGCTTCTGTCAGAAGTCCAGGAATCAATGACCTTTTATATGCTTTCTAATCAATCACGTGCACTATGACTGAGCCTATGTGTGAGACTAAACAGGGGAAGCTATAGGATATCCATATAGAAGCATAGAATCACCAGGTTGGAAGAGACCCATCAGATCATTAAGTCCAACCATTCCTATCAAACACTAAACCATGGCCCTCAGTACCTCGTCTACCTGTGCCTTAAACACCTCCAGGGAAGGTGAATCAACCACCTCCCTGCGCAGCCTCTGCCAATGCCCAATGACCCTTTCTGTGAAAAACTTCCTCCTAATCTCTAGCCTAAATCTCCTCTGCTGGAGCTTGAGGCCATTCCCTCTTGTCCTGTCCCCTGTCACTTGGGAGAAGAGCCCAGCTCCCTCCTCTCCACAACCTCCTTTCAGGGAGTTGTAGAGAGTAATGAGGTCTCCTCTCAGCTTCCTCTTCTCCAGGACAAACACCCCCAGCTCTCTCAGACGTTCCTCATGAGGTCTGTTCTCCAGACCCCTCACCAGCCTCGTTGCTCTTCTCTGGACTCGCTCCAGAGCCTCAACATCCTTCTTGTGGAGACACGCATAGAGTGCAGAACTTTGCACTGATTGTTTCCAGCATCTACAGGTCAAGGACACACCAAAGAGAGTTTTCAGGAACCCAGTGACACACAGGTGCTGGAAGCTCCCTAAAACAACAAGGATTTGTATGACTCTAAACTCTTAACAGGTTTTAGCTTTAGATTAGATGAAAGGGCTTTTGTATGACCAAAGGCAGAGATATATGAAACTATGTTAACACTGCTTCCCAGAGGAAAACTGTGTGGATAAATATGCTGATGAGTGAGAGGGATTGCAGTAATTCATAGAATCATAGAGTAGTTTGGGTTGGAAGAGACCCTAAAGATCATCTAGTTCCAACCCCCCTGCCATGGGCTGGGACACCTCCTGCTAGACCCTTCTTCCTAATATCTAATCTAAACCTGCCTCTCTCCAGTTTATACCCATCCCCACCTTGTCCTGTTACCACGAGCCTTTATGAATAGTCCTTCTACAGCTTTCTTGTAGGCTCCTCTCAGGTACTGGAAGGTCACTATAAGGTCTCCTCAGAACCTTCTTTTCTCCAGGCTGAACAACCTCAACTCTCTCAGCCTGTCCTCGCATGGGAGGTGCTCCAGCCCTCTGATGATCTTTGTAGCCCTCTTCTGGACCCATTCCAACAGCTCCATCTCCTTCTTATGTTGAAGATTCCAAAACTGGACACAATGATCCAGATGAGGTCTCACAGGAGAGGAATAAAGGGGCAGAATCACTTCCCTCAGCCTACTGGCCATGCTGCTTTTCATAGAATCATAGAATAACCAGGTTGGAAGAGACCCATCGGATCATCAAGTCCAACCATTCCTATCAAACACTAAACCACGTCCCTCAGGACCTTTTGATGCAGCTCAGGACACGGTTGGCCTTCTGGGTTGTGAGTGCACACTGCTGGCTCAAAATGCACTGCCTATAAATGCAAGAAGTGCATAAAGAAGCATCCTGACCCACTCCCGTGCCAGGCAAAGCCACTGTGTATGAGCTTGGTTCGTTTGTAGAGTTTCGCAGCCACTAAGGGATGCGATTTTACAACTGGAAGTTGTCACTGTGGTTACAGGGGAAGACTGTGGAAACATTTATCCAACTTCTACACTGCAAAAGCAACAGTAAAAACCTCTTACTGAGTGCAAAGTTTATTTTAACACACGTAAAATACTTTTATTCACAAAGGCTTTCAATTCACAATTCAAAGTGTCCCTTTGTTGATCAAGCAGAGTTGCGCTGGGAGTTGACTTATTTATTTCCTCCGCAGTGTTGTAGCTGTATTTTACTGTGAAATCTCCTGCTTTTCCTCATCCTTTTTATACATTATTCAATGACTTTGATCTCTCCGATGACACACTAAATATGTCATTCTTTTTAAATCAAAATATTAAGCCTCGATATTTTCAGATACACCTAAATATGTTGGGTACCAAACCTGGGTTGGATTTTTTTTATTTTTTCAGGTGTTAGGCTTGCAGAGGTGTATGAAAAATTTAGTGTAGGCTCAGATGTACTGCAGAGACAAAAGGGCATCCGAGGGGAAGGGAGCGTGTTATGGCTTGTATCTTCTTCCCCTTTGGCACTGCCTAGTGTAATGCATGTTGCACTTGTCCTCTGTTTCATCTCTCGCTCTTATGGTGTTATTCATCATTTTTTTTTTCTGCTCTTTGTTCCAATCAAGAATGAGGCTGGTGAAGGGGCTGGAGAACAAGTTTTATGAGGAAGGGCTTAGAGAGCTGTGGGTGTTTAGTCTGGAGAAGAGGAGGCTGAGGGGAGACCTCATTGCTCAACTACCTCAAGGGAGGTTGTGGGGAGGAGGGAGCTGGGCTCTTCTCCGAAGTGACAGGGGACAGGACGAGAGGGAATGGCCTCAAGCTCCACCAGGGGAGGTTCAGGCTCAACATAAGGAAAAAATTTTTCACAGAAAGGGTCATTGGTCACTGTCAGAGGCTGCCCAGGGAAGGGGTTGACTCGCCTTCCCTGGAGGGGTTTAAAGGACAGGTGGATGAGGTCTTGAGGGACATGGTTTAGTGTTTAATAGGAACGGATGGACTCGATGATCCATTGGTTCTCTTCCAATCAGGTGATTCTATGATTCTATGAATAAAGTTTCCAACATCAATGTGAGCCAATGTGATGTGAATTTACAGTCCTACTGAGATTTATGACGGTTCTTCAACCTGAAAAGTGGTACACACAGGGTCTCCAAAATAATTCTGCTAAAAAATAAAGGCTGCCAATTAATTCATTTTAGGAGGAAGATGTCTTCTGCCTAAGATGCTAAGTTTAATGTAGCAAACAACCTGGAATTATGGAATGGGAAAGGAAGCTAAGTAATCTGGCAGTGGTGGGAAAGGTTAAAAGTGGATACAGAAGTCATGCAGGTCTGATTCCATCAAAATCTTTGCTGTAGAGTGCTCAAGCCCTGAATCTTAAAATTCTACCTGAAGATGTGCAGGCATGCATGTATCTTCTGTTGCCTGAATCTGAGGATGAATCGTGGCTTTCACTAATTGAATGCTGAAAGACTTGAAATTTCGCTGTTATAAAGAGCTGTTTTGAAACTCTTCATTTCCACTTGATGGATGTAAATTGCCTGAATAGGCAATTTGATAGGAATGGTTGGACTCGATGATCCGACGGGTCTCTTCCAACCTGGTGATTCTATGAGTCTATGATTCTATGAATGCAGCGAACAGGACACTCAGTGGCACCACCCAGTATGTCACAACAGGAACAAATCACCTTCTGGTCTGGGTTGCTCCTGCTTTTCAGGCAACACATAAGCCCAGTGCTGAGAGCTGCTACAGGGGAGAGACCACAAGCTTGGGACACAAGTACACTGAGAACTTCCAAAACGGCAGCATCTCATTTCTATTAGAGTCTGAGCGCCTCCTTCTTTCGTTTTCCCTTTGCCTCTCACCTTCCACTGTCACTGCTTTATTCCTGCCCTTTGACTGCTATAAATCAAAGGAGTGTTACTGACATGGGGAACAGGGTGGGAACAGTCGGTGGCAACGACCTAAGTTTTGCACACATTATAATTTTACCTGCAGTCACACTGCAGCAGCTATTGTTTACTGGCTTTCCAGTCTCCAGCAGGAGGAAAACATGTCCTGAACACATTCTATTAACACAAACAGAAGCGAAGTCGTTTCTCTTACTCCACATAAAATTCAACTATAGTTATTTAATGATAACTATAAATGCCAGCTGACTCAGAGGTATTCTGTAAGACTCTTCCCTTTCATGGCAGGACTCATGCTGTGAGCTAAGGTTTAGCATAGAATCATAGAATCATAGAACAACCAGGTTGGAAGAGACCCATCGGATCATCGAGTCCAACCATTCCTATCAAACACTAAACCATGTTCCTCAGCACCTCATCTACCCGTGCCTTAAACACCTCCAGGGAAGGTGAATCAACCACCTCCCTGGGCAGCCTATTCCAATGCACAATGACCCTTTCCATGAAAAACTTCCTCCTAATGTCCAGCCTAAATCTCCCTTGGCGGAGCTTGAGGCCATTCCCTCTTGTCCTGTCCCCTGGCACTTGGGAGAAGAGCCCAGATCCCTCCTCTCCACAACCTCCTTTCAGGTAGTTGGAGATAGCAATGAGGTCTCCCCTCAGCCTCCTCTTCTCCAGGATAAACACCCCAAGCTCTCTCAGCCCTTCCTCATAAGGCCTGTTCTCCAGCCCCTTCACCAGCTTCGCTGCTCTTGTCTGGACTCGCTCCAGAGCCTCAACACCCTTCTTGTGCTGAGGGGCCCACAAATGAACACACGATTCAAGGAGCAGCCTCACCAATGCTGAGTCCAGGGGGAGAATACATATATATAAAAAAACCTCAAGTCACATAAATGTATTTTACATTTAAATGTTTTTAAGTTCTTATATATGTGACCTCTCTTCCAACCTGTTGATTCTATGATTCTACGATTCTATGACCTAAATATCTTTTAATCAGCACATCACAGAATCACAGAATCACAGAACAACCAGGTTGGAAGAGACCCATCGGATCTTCTAGTCCAACCATTCCTATCTAACACTAAACCAAGTCCCTCAATACCTCATCCACCCATGTCTTAAACACCTCCAGGGAAGGTGAATCAACCACCTCCCTGGGCAGCCTCTGCCAGTGCCCAATGACCCTTTCTGGGAATTTTTTTTTCCCTAATGCCCAGCCTGAACCTCCCTGGAAGAGCTTGAGCCCAGCTCCCTCCTCTCCACAACCTCCTTTCAGGTAGTCGCAGAGAGCAATGAGGTCTCCTCTCAGCCTCCTCTTCTCCAGGATAAACATCCCCAGCTCTCTCAGACGCTCCTCATAAGGCCTGTTCTCCAGACCCTTCACCAACTTCGTTACTTTTCTCTGGACTCGCTCCAGAGCCTCAACATCCTTCTTGTGCTGAGGGGCCCACAGCTGAACACAGGATTCAAGGAGCAGCCTCACCAGTGCTGAGTCCAGGGGGAGAATAACCATCCTGGACCTGCTGGTCACACCATTTCTGATCCAAGCCAAGATGCCATTGGCCTTCTTGGCCACCTGGGCACACTGCTGCCTCATGTTCAGTCACTGTCAACCAAAACCCCGAGGTCCCTCTCCTCCTGGCAGTTTTCCAGCCAGGCTTCTCCCAGTCTGTAGCTCTGCATAGGGTTGTTGTGCCCTATTGTCAGCATGTGCAGGGTTTACTTGTCTTACCTTTGCTTAAGGCATCACTGACAGAGACAGACCAACGCCAGCTGACAGCTGAGAGATGGATGCTGCTGAGTCCTTTGTTTCTTCCATTTCATAGAAGCACAGAACAACCCCAACTCTCTCAGTCTGTCTTCATACAGAAGGTGCTCCAGCCCTCGGATCATCTTTGTAGTCTCCTCTGGACCCGTTCCAACAGGTCTGTATCCTTCTTACACTGAGGATTCCAGAAGCAGACACAATTTCTTTGTCTCCAAGCCTCTGCTGGGCCAACTTCTTCACTTGGAGCTGTCATAATGCACTTTATCTCACTCCACTTTCCCGAAAGAAATGCAATGGCTCTCCCTTCTTTAAGCATTCTTACTGCGTATCCATAAATATAAGACTTAATGCCAAGAGTTACATATATATAAAAAACCTCAAGTCACATAAATGTATTTTACATTTAAATGTTTTTAAGTTCTTATATATGTGACCTCTCTTCCAACCTGTTGATTCTATGATTCTACGATTCTATGACTTAAATATCTTTTAAACAGCACATAGTTGCTATATTATTATAGAATCATAGAATCATAGAATAACCAGGTTGGAAGAGACCCACCGGATCATCGAGTCCAACCATTCCTATCAAACACTAAACCATGTCCAAATGTAACTTATCAAGGGGAGACCAAGCTGAAAAATGTCGCTGCTCACGTTTTCTCACCTCAGAATGACTCTTGTGCCACTTTAAATGTCATTGGCATCACACAGGGTTCACAAAGAGCAGCATCTTGCATATCAAGAAAGTCAGCTGTAAAGTTGTGATTCTTCATGACAAATTTCTTGTGACTTGGACTTTGTGGAAAATCAAAACATTTTGCTTTGTTATTGAGAAAGCAGGAAACTGGTTTAAAATGAAAGATGTTCCATCAAAATGTCTTCGTCTTTCAGACATGGCTTCAAAACCTAGGAAATCTTCAGTGAAAGGAGAATGTTTCAATTTTTGTTTACGATTGGAAACTTTTTATTTGTCCTGAACAATCAGTTCTTTCTGTGCGTTAATTCTAAACACAATACTATTGTCCAATGACAAAGCTACATAACAATTGCTCTTGGTGAGCAATTTATGTGGCAAGAAGTGAATAAATAGCTTTGATAAAAAAATGGAGTTGCTTAATTAGACCACTCTTACTGATACTCATGTATATTCATTGTCATTAGCTCAAATGAATGCAAACAAAACACATCTGTGATTTTTGTTTTACGTTCTTAAAGCTCAGAGATACAAAGCACAAGAAATTGGAACAAACACAAATTAGAATGCATGGAGGGATATGAATATATCTTGGTACATTATCCAGCATCGTAGAACTCCAAGGAAAAAGTTCGTGGAGAAACTTAGAACAAATTTGTCAACATGGGTATGGGAATGAAACTTTAATCTTATTACTAAATTCATCACATCTATTAGCTTATTGCTAAGACTCTTTGACAGAATAAATCAGCCTTCCCTATCAACCCAGCCTTCCATGAAGCCTTGAAATATGTAACAGAATTAACTACACTCCTACTCATCTGCGTATGAGCTACTTTAACAGGGAAAGGCTCCCTGATAATTAACTGTGCTTATACTTCCATTATTCTCCCTTGGGTTTTGAGGACATTAATTTCTCAGGTAAGCCGTTATGTGAACCAGCTCTACTTGTATACCTGTAGAAAAAAAACCATTTTTCCTCTGAAAATACACCCATTCTACGTATCCACAGGAATTCTACTCCCACTAGGGGAGGCTTAGGCTGAACATTATGGAAAAATTTTTCATGGAAAGGGTCATTGGGCACTGGAATGGGCTGCCCAGGGAGGTGGTTGATTCACCTTCCCTGGAGGTGTTTAAGGGATGGGTGGACAAGGTGCTGAGGGACAGGGTTTAGTGGTTGATAGGAATGGTTGGACTTGATGATCTGTGGATCTTTTCCAACCTGGTGATTCTATGATTCTATCCCACCTGAGATCCTGGCTAGGAGCGTGCAGAAGTATGTGTCAAGGGGCTTCTTGAGTTCAAACCCACATGTTTAGAGACAAAGAGGATGTAAAACTGTGGGAAAACCACTGCAGAACTGTGCTGGTTAGACAATGTTTCTGTTCTGTGTTTTTCTAAGCAGGTCTTTGCTGAAGAGCTAGCCCAAACTCAGCCCAAGGTTGCTCTAAGCCCTTCCCTTGTCACACAACGAGAACCACTCACCTGACTCTGTTGGGCTTGTCTAGGGCAGTCGGCTAAAATGATGCTTTCAGCACGACCAGAATCTCATCACTTTTCATTGAGGGCAAAGATGAAATCACTTCACGCTCATAACACTCAAATATGATGCTGAAAGGATTCTTGGAAAAAAACAATCAATGGGAAAAATCAGGAGATTCTTCTAAGGGCTGGGAAGAGTATAAATAAAAGGAGGAAGCCATAGACGGTAACAATAAAGCTTGCTAAAATCCATACTGTATCGTAATTTAAGATAAGAAAAGACAATTGAAAAAGGGCAAAGGTGACACCGGAGAAACTAATAAGCACTGTAAGGCTTATGCATATGAACTTGAGGGCTAGTGATTTATTCTGCGCAAGAGTATCAATACTCAGAACTACAATCTTGCAATCAAATGGTACAGGTTCAAGCAAACACAAATAAACATGCATCAACCTTAATCTAAATGGCATGTATAACAACAGTCACCAGAACCTGGAGCACAAACTCCAGCATTACCCATGCGAGCCCAACAAAGGTGTATAACAAGAGCCCGCGAAGCAAATACTACTACATATTTAATGGTTTTTAATTTTTATAAGAAAGCACATAGGACTGTTTCGTTGCAACTAGATCTTTGATTTTAGCGCTGATATTTCCTATCTTTCTTCTAAGAGATGGCTTAGACATTCCTATCAGCCTCCAATCTCCCCTTCTCCCCCATCTCTCCCCCAACTCTCCCATCACCCCATCTCCCTCATCTCCCCATCACCCCCATCTCCCTCAGTCTCCCCATAACCCCCCTTGTCCCCCATCTCCCCTAATCCCCCCATCACCCCCATCTCCCCTAATCCCCCCATCACCCCCATCTCCCTCATCACCCCATCTCCCCTATCTCTCCCATCTCCCCCATCTCCCCATGGATTGGACTCCATGGTCCGGTGGGTCCCTTCTGGCCTGGTGATTCTGTGGTTCTCTGGTTCTAAGCTGCAGGGCACCTGGGCTCTCTTAGAGACTCCTCCCTCCCCAGGTGTTGCTGCTTTGCCCTCTCCAAGGGATCCCTTTTTCTTCCCGGGGGGGACCAACAGCCTCTAGCTGTGCCTGGCTGGGCTGTGGGTGAGGGATGCATCTCCTGGCATCACTGCTGCCCTGGCATCACTGGTGAGTCCCCATGGCACACCCTGCATCCCACGGGAACGTGGCGGTGGCAGGGGGGGAAGGAACAACCAGGCCCCCCAGCCAGGTAGGCAGGTAGGGATGATTGGGAGGGTTGGTGGCTGCTCCAGTCTCGCCTCTCAGCAGGGTTGACCCCTCTGTGTGCCCTTGGGCTGGGAGGAGTTATCATTCTGGGGTAGGTGATGGTACAGTGGTGGGACAGAAGCCCTTTGGATTGAGGCTCCTTGCTTGGTGAACTGGGGGTCCCCGTTGTGTGCCTGATGAGGGACGCGGGTTAGTGAGTGACAGGGATGGCTGGACTCGATGATCCAGTGGGTCTCTTCCAACCTGCTGATTCTATGATTCTATGAACGCATAATGCACACAATGTGTTTGGGAAGCTGGACCATGTCTTCCACAGCAGCACAAATGTCAGGCACATGCCCAGAGGAGTGCAGCTCCACTAGAAACCCAGCTGCTCAGATCATACTCCAACACTTGGTACCTTCTTATGCCTAAATGAGGATAATGCTTACTGGCACAGGCTGCCCAGGGAGGGTGTTGATTCACCTTCCTTCCCTGGAGGTGTTTAAGGCACGGGTGGATGAGGTGCTGAGGGACATGGTTTAGTGTTTGATAGGAATGGTTGGACTCGGTGATCCGATAGGTCTTTTCCAACCTGGTGATTCTATGACTCTTTGGTAATGACCCAACTTCTGGGTACAACCATCAGAGCAAGGCTCAGTCTGCATAACCCCTCTCTTGGTAGGGCAAACACAAAAACTGTTGATTTTCCATGGAAAACAAAGAAGCTCCATGTACCCAAGATGCTCAGGCCCCAACCATCTGGCCCAAGTGATGCAGAGGGGAACACATACCCAACACCTGACCTAGACTTTACCGACACAGTGCTTAGTATTGTTTTTGTTCCAACCACACAGCAAGTGGCTCCTGGTCACAGTGGCGTATCCTGAAATTGTGTAACAAGGACAGGGAGCCCCGAAGTCCATTTCTCCCTCTGCAAACATGCTGCAATTTACTGATTGAAAAGATCAAGTCAGTTTAGCAAACCTAAAGATAAAGTCAATCACCATATAAGCATTCTGGTGTTATAGTCCCACAGATTTCATAGGCAAATAGGAATGGTTGGACTCAATGATCCAGTGGGTCTTTTCCAACCTACTGATTCTATGCTTCTATTATTCTATAAATGAAAATCATAGAATCATAGAACAACCAGGTTGGAAGAGACCCATTGGATCATCAAGTCCAACCATTCCTATCAAACACTAAACCATGTCCCTCAGGACCTCATCTACCCACCCCTTAAACACCTCCAGGGAAGGTGAATCAACCACCTCCCTGGGCAGCCTATTCCAATGACCCTTTCCATGAAAAACTTCCTCCTAATCTCTAGCCTAAGTCTCCCCTGGTGGAGCTTGAGGCCATTCCCTCTTGTCTTGTCCCCTGTCACTTGGGAGAAGAGCCCAGCTCCCTCCTCTCCACAACCTCCTCTCAGGTAGTTGGAGAGAGTAATGAGGTCTCCTCTTCTCCAGGCTAAATAACCCCAGCTCTCTCAGCCGCTCCTCATAGGGCCTGTTCTCCAGACCCTTCACCAGCTTCACCCCCCCAACCAACAAGCAAACAACTCCCCTCCCCCCCCCCAAAAAAAAAACCCCAAACCCAACAGCTTTTCTTTTCTACTTGAGGAAAAACGTTATCTATAATTCAGTTGTTACTAACCATGGGGAGGTGCATCTCGCATGAGTAAAAGTTGGATGTTCAGACTGCCCCAGGTGATTACCTATGACTTACGTGACTAATTTTCAGGTGTTTAAATTGCAGCCACAGGCTCTGCCTTGCCTGTTCAGAACTGCCAGTGCCAGATGGGAGTTCTGCCCCTTTGGAAACCTGCCCTGCATTTCTGAAGGGCAAAGATTTATAACACGCAATTCAGATTTGTGCCATTCCATGACGCTTGACACGTGCACCTCCATGAATAAATGTCTTCCTGGTCATCACAGAATCATAGAACAACCAGGTTGGAAGAGACCCATTGGATCATCGAGTCCTTTGTCAAATGCTAGTTGTGCATCTTATTTTCTCTTTCCCAAGGTGGGATTCTGGTATCTTTAACTCATTACTGATAATATTTTAAGTACTCATAAAGTGCAATGGTAGAGGCACCAATACATTCCATAGAACTGTAGAATCATAGGATCATGGTATCATATAATGGTTTGGGTTGGAAGGGACCTTAAATGGCATCCTGGCTTGGATCAGAAACGGTGTGACCAGCAGGGTCAGGGAGGTTATTCTCCCTCTGTACTCAGCACTAGTGAGGCCGCTCCTTGAATCCTGTGTTCAGTTCTGGGTCCCTCAGCACAAGAAGGATGTTGAGGCTCTGGAGCAAGTCCAGAGAAGAGCAATGAAGCTTTCCCCTTTCCTTCCTTTTCTTTACTTCACTTCTCACCTTTTATTTTTGTTTCTTCCTTTTTAATCCTCTATCTCCCATTTTTTTTCACTCCTCTGGTGAAGGGGCTGGAGAACAGGCCCTATGAGGAACGTCTGAGAGAGCTGGGATGTTTAGCCTAGAGAAGAGGAGGCTGAGGGGAGACCTCATTGCTCTCTATACACGAAAGGAGGTTGTGGAGAGGAGGGAGCTAGTCTCTTCTCCCAAGTGGCAGGGGACAGGACAAGAGGGAATGGCCTCAAGCTCTGCCAGGGGAGATTTAGGCTAGAGATTAGGAGGAAGTTTTTCACGGAAAGGGTCACTGGGCATTGGAATAGGCTGCCCAGGGAGGTGGTTGATTCACCTTCCCTCGAGGCCTGGAGGAGGTCCTGAGGGACATGGCTTAGTGTTTGATAGGAATGGTTGGACTCGATGATCCGATGGGTCTCTTCCAACCTGGTTGTTCTATGATTCTACGATTCTGAAGCTCACCCGGTTCCACCCTCCTAGCCCTGGGCAGGCGTCCCTCAGGCTCAGGGCCTCCAAGCCCCTTCCAGCCCTGCCCTGCCCTTGGGAGGCCGGGCGGGGCGGGGCGGCAGGGGCTGCCCCAGCGAGGGGGGCAGCTTCCACACATCGAGCGGCGCTGCAGGCCCCACACACGGTGCTGCGGCCGCTACTCTCCGCACCCGGGACTCCCCGACCGCCCCCAAGCCGGGATTGGCCGGGCCCGGCCCGCGGGAGGAGCGCAAACCCCATCGGGGACGCGCAAAGCCGCCGGGGACGCGCAAGCAGCGCCGAGCAGGGCCGGGGCAGCTCAGCCCTGCAGCCACCAACCTCACCTCGCACTTTCCTCACCTTTTTCTTTAACTTCTCAGCTGTTTGGTTTTTTTTATTATTATTTTTTTCTCCTTTTCACCCCCTCCTCTCCCTTTTCTGACCTTTTCCCCTTACTTCTCAGACTTTTTTTGTTTGTTTCTTCTTCTTTCTCTTCCTCCTCTCCTATTTCCTCCTTTTTTTCTACTCCTTAGCTTCCTTTTTTTCTTCCTTTCCCCCCTCCTCCCCCTCTTCTTCCTTTTTTTTACTTCTCACTTTTTATTTTGTTTCTTCCTTTTTTTTACTTCTCACTTTTTATTTTGTTTCTTCCTTTTTTTTACTTCTCACTCTTTATTTTGTTTCTTCCTTTTTTTTACTTCTCACTTTTTATTTTGTTTCTTTTTTTTTACTTCTCACTTTTTATTTTGTTTCTTCCTTTTTTTTACTTCTCACTTTTTATTTTGTTTCTTCTTTTTTTTTACTTCTCACTTTTTATTTTGTTTCTTCTTTTTTTTTACTTCTCACTTTTTATTTTGTTTCTTCCTTTTTTTTTACTCCTCACTTTTTTTTTCTTCCTTTTTTTTACTCCTCACTTTTTTGTTTCTTCCTTTTTTTTACTTCTCACTTTTCATTTTGTTTCTTCCTTATTTCTTCTCTCTCATTTATTTCACTCCTCAGTTTTCTTTTTGTTTCTTTTTTCCTTCTCTCCCTTTCCTTCCTTTTCTACTTCTTGCCTCTCATTTTGTTTCTTCCTTCCCCCTTTTCCCCTTTTCTTCTTTTTGTTTTTACTTCTTAACTTTTTGTTTTCTTTTTTCGTCTCCCTTTTCTTCATTTTTTTTCTACTCCTCTGCTTTCTTTTTTCTTCCATTTTCCCCTTTCCTTCTTTTTCTTTACTTCACTTCTCACCTTTTATTTTGTTTCTTCCTCTTTTCTCCTCTATCTCCCATTATTTCACTCCTCAGTTTTCTCTTTGTTTCTTTTTCCCCTTCTCTCCATTTTCTTCCTTTCTCTTTTACTTCTTACCTTTTTTTATTTTGTTTCTTCCTTTTTTCTCTTTCATTTTTTTCATTCCTCATTTTTCTTCTTGATTCTTTTTTTCTGTCCTTTTACTTCCTATTTTTTTTAAACTATTTTTTTTTCCTCCTCACTTCTCAGCTTTCACGTTTGTTTCTTCTTCTCTTTTTCTTCTTTTTAATCCTTGTTTCTTCTTTTCCTTCCCTCCCCGGGCTGGATGTGGGATCCGCGTCCCCGAAACCTGCTATGCCAACTGAACTCTCCCGGGCGGTGAGGATGCACACCATCTCCGACCTCCACTCGTCCCTCACCCTGCGACTCCTCAACAAGGGCCCCGAGTATCTCCGCAGGCAGATGGAAGCTGGCAACCCGGGCAGGAAAAGCGCCGTGGAGAGGTTGGCAGCCGACAAAGCCAAGTACGTGAAAAGCCAGCGGGTGATCAGCACCAAGCAGGAACCTGTCATCGTGCTGAGCTCGGCCTCGGAGAGCAGCAGCGAGACCTGCTCGGTGGAGAGCAAGAAAAGCAGCAAGGACGTTGGCAGAGGGAAGGGTGTGAAGCCCCTGGAGTTGGCCAAGGCGGTTTATTCGTGCCGAGCCCCCCTGCAGCACGGACCCCCCATCGCCAGGCGCAGCACCCCGAAGAGGCAGATGAGGCCCGATTCCCTGGTGATTTACCGCCAGAAGTGCGAGTTCGGGAGAGGGCAAAGCCAGGACGGCTCCCGGGGGAGCTTGGTGAGGAGGATCTTGCAAGGGTCTGTCAAGGAAAAGCAGTTGGCTTCCCCTGAGATGCCCAGAGTCATAGAGGACTCGGCAGTCACCGAGAGCAAAGAGCATCTCTCATCGAAACAGGGTGACTGTGAGCTGAGTGACCGTGGAGTGGAGCAAACCATCGCTGTGAGCACCGAAGCCCCAGAGGTATGTGGTAAAGAGCATGAGAGACCCTTAAAACTGAGACTACCTCCTGAGGAGGTCAAGGAGGTGAGGAGGAGAGGTCTCCATCGCTCCCAGTCGGACATCAGCTCTCGCTATTCCAAGTCCTTCTCTGAGTTTGATACATTTTTCAAGTACTGTGGCCTGGAGCAGGAGGTCATTGAGGATCTCGGGAGAGAGAACTTCTCCGTGGTGTCCGACAACGTCTCTTTCAAGATCCGCAGCATCAGCGTGGCAACGTCCGAGAGTGACTTCACGAGGCACAGCGGGGACGAAGGGCTGCTGGAAGACGAACTCACGGAGCAGGTCCCGAGCAGCACCTCCGTCATCGAGCGCAACGCTCGGATAATCAAGTGGCTGTACACGTGTAAGAAAGCCAGAGAGACTAACAAGGCGATCCAGGAGCTGGCATGATGGCTTCTTTCAGTGTGCATTGCAACCTGGGGATGTCAAGGTGTGTGCAAAGCGTCGCCCTCTTGATTTGTCTCTTTCTCTTTCCTCTTTAGAGAGTGCTCGGTTTTCCTTAGTTTATTTTAGTCTTTTCATCAAAGGCAGAAGGAAAAGGTATTTTGTACACTACAAGTACATGGGGGTGTTGGTCGGCAGCTGACTGAACATGAGCCAGCAGTGTGCCCAGGTGGCCAAGAAGGCCAATGGCATCCTGGCTAGTATCAGAAATGGTGTGACCAGCAGGTCCAGGGAGGTGATTCTCCCTCTGTGCTCAGCTCTGGTGAGGCCACTCTTTGAATCCTGTGTTCAGTTGTGGGCTCTTCACCACAAGAAGGATGTTGAGGCTCTGGAGCGAGTCCAGAGAAGAGCAGTGAAGCTGGTGAAGGGGCTGGAGAACAGGCCTTATGAGGAGCAAGTGAGAGAGCTGGGGGTGTTTAGCCTAGAGAAAAAGAGGCTAAGAGGAGACCTCATTACTCTCTACTACTACCTGAAAGGAGGTTGTGGAGAGGAGGGAGCTGGGCTCTTCTCCCAAGTGCCAGGGGACAGGACAAGAGGGAATGGCCTCAAGCTCCACCAGGGGAGATTTAGGCTGAACATTAGGAAAAAGTCATTGGGCACTGGCAGAGGCTGCCCAGGGGGGTGGTTGATTCCCCTTCCCTGGAGGTGTTTACGGGTCGGGTGGACGAGGTGCTGAGGGACATGGTTTAGTGTTTGATAGGAATGGTTGGACTCGGTGATCCGATAGGTCTCTTCCAAACTGATTGTTCTATGATTCTATGTGCAAGTAGTGGCCCTTCTGCAAAGCAGAAACCTGCTTCGTTACGAAAACCAAAATGCAAACAAATAAATGCATGCAGCTTGCCAGGTTTTGATCAGACCCCCCACGTGAAATCCGAGTTGGTGTCTGTGAGGGATGTCTGCCTTTTACAGTCGCCTGCTTTGTAAATAACTTGTTTCCTCCTAATTTCTGCTGCACCACATGCTAGAAAAAGAAGATTAGGAAAGTATTCCACTCTTAATTACAGTTGCTTAGCTAACAGACTGAATTGAAACCATTAATAAGTAGGAATACACTCTGTTTATATGATATTGCTGCAATTTCCCCCTCCTTTCTCTCCTCGCTCTCTCTCCCTTCTTATATTTAGACACTTCCACGTATCAAGAAAGCAAAGCTGAGTCAGTGCTCCTGCGAGCAACCTTATCCCCCCCCTGCAGTTTTCTGTTGGGACCATAAAAGTTTGTTCCAGGTGACCAGCAAGCATTTCACAGGCCTTAAAAGTTTCCTTGTCCTGTTTGGCCGTAGTGGATTTTGCTGCTCTGCAGTGGGTTTTGCTGTGCTATTTGGTACAGGGAGCTGGAAACCACTTGTGTGGTTTGTCTTGGTTAGAGGGGTAGTTCATGTCTCTTCCAACCTGATTATTCCATGATTCTATGAGTCACTGTTTTAAACTAAAGTTAATTAATACAAATGTGTGGCATCTCGACCTATGAGGCTTAACACAGCAGGGTCCTGCACTTGGGGCACAACAACCCTATGCAGAACTACAGACTGGGAGAAGCCTGGCTGGAAAACTGCCTGGAGAAGAGGGACCTGGGGGGGTTGGTCGACAGCGACTGAACATGAGCCAGCAGTGTGCCCAGGTGACCAAGAAGGCCAATGGCATCCTGGCTTGGATCAGAAATGGTGTGAACAGTAGGTCCAGGGAGGTTCTTCTCCCTCTGTACTCTGCACTGGTGAGGCTGCTGCTTGAATCCTGTGTCCAGTTGTGGGCCCCTCAGCACAAGAAGGATGTTGAGGCTCTGGAGTGAGTCCATAGAAGAGCAATGAGGCTGGTGAAGGGGCTGGAGAACAGGCCCTATGAGGAACGTCTGAGAGAACTGGGGGTGTTTAGCCTGGAGAAGAGGAGGCTGAGAGGAGACCTCATTACTCTCTCCAACTACCTGAAAGGAGGTTGTGGAGAGGAGGGAGCTGGGCTCTTCTCCCAAGTGACAGGAGACAGGACAAGAGGGAATGGCCTCAAGCTCCACCAGGGGAGATTTAGGCTAGAGATTAGGAGGAAGTTTTTCATGGAAAGGGTCATTGGGCATTGGAATAGGCTGCCCAGGGAGGTGGTTGATTCACCTTCCCTGGAGGTGTTTAAGGCATGGGTGGATGAGGTTCTGAGGGACATGGTTTAGTGTTTGATAGGAATGGTTGGACTCGATGATTCGATGGGTCTCTTCCAACCTGGTTGTTCTATGATTCTATGACCTGGAAATCAATAACTTCACAGACAAAACAGATCAAAAGCAGAACAATTTTAGGTTGGGTAAAAGCCAATAACCTGGTTTAATAAAAGCCGTGTTTCTTTTGCATGTGATTTCCTGTAAAAAGGACTATATTCATGGGGCCTTTGGTATTGCTCATCCAGTAGACAGATGTTTTTTTCTCCATCCCATACATGAAGCCCTTCGGAGAAGCACTGCAACTTGCAGTGTGGTATTTAAAAATTGTATGCGTAGGTCTTGCTATGAAGGATTACATCTATATTTTCTGACAGTTTGTAACTGGTGCGTGAGAAGAACATCGTTTTGTGTGGATACAGCTGTTCATAGAGCATGTGGGCCTGAAGGATGTGAAGAAATGTAGTGCTTGAGCCTCCTTGTTGTGTGGATGTGGGGTTGTCACTCCTGGTTTCTTTAATCTATATAATGCAAAAATCCACTTACTTCTTTGAAAGGTTTTTTTTTTTTTTTTTATGTGAAATTTGGATTACTTCTAAAATTGGAAACCTATTTTCTTCCTGCAAGTTGAGGGAGGAGGAAGGGAAAGAAAGAGGGAACTATTTCCACACAAACATTTGAAGCCCTTGTAGATAAGAAGAGTTGTCAGGTGTCCATCTGACAACTGAAAGAAGTCTTGTCACGTGATAGATCCTTTCCCAAATTACGCTAAAGAGAAGAAAGAGCTCTCCTGAGCTATACGTTTCTCTTTGCTCATCCTTCTGTGGCAGAAGGCCAGGGGGTTGCACAAAACAAAGTGATGCAGGTAGAGGTTTGTGAAGTTTGGTGCAGCTGCCCACCTTGCTAAGGGCAGAGGATGAGGGGCAGACTTCATTGTGCTAACAGGCTGGGGAAGGTCTTTTCAAGGGGCTGAGCTGGTGTAACCTCTCAAGGGCTTGCTCAGTGTGTTGTTTTTTAACATTCAAGACACAATATCAGTTTGGCACGCACAGACTAACAGGATGGTGAAAAACCTCCATGAAGTAAACAGCAAGTTTATTCAAGGATGTTGTCATAGAACAACCAGGTTGGAAGAGACCCATTGGAGCATCGAGTCCAACCATTCCTATCAAACACTAAACCATGTCCGTCAGCACATCGTCCACCCGTCCCTTAAACACCTCCAGGGAAGGTGAGTCAATCACCTCCCTGGGCAGCCTCTGACAGTGCCCAGTGACGCTTTCTGTGAAAAACTTTTTCCTAATGTCCAGCCTAAATCTCCCCTGGCAGAGCTTGAGGCCATTCCCTCTTGTCCTATCCTGTGTCACTTGGGAGAAGAGGCCATCACCCTCCTCTCAACAACCTCCTTTCAGGTAGCTATAGAGAACAATGAGGTCTCCCCTCAGCCTCCTCTTCTCCAGGCTAAACAGCCCCAGCTCTCTCAGCCGTTCTGCATAAATAAATGTCCAATAACTTGAATACCTAGAACAAGGCAGGTCTTTGCTCCGGTAGAAATTCCCTTTGGCACTAAACTTTTTGACAACCTAGGAAACACTGATCGATAGGGTCCATATTATAAACCTCATTTTAAACACTGGGGCTGACTCTTAGCTGGCAGACCTCAACAGTAGGGCTATAATTGCTTCCAAGCTAGTGTCTGAAAGAAAACTGTGAATATACTTACCATTTCAACCCCAGAAACAGAAAGGCCAGAAAGGTCAGCTAAAAATACCACTGCACAGCACCCATAATAAAGAACAGGATTCATAAAGGGCTGTCAAATGTTCAATATGACATTTACTGGGAAGAATTTAAGCTGAGAGTGGTTATCACCATGTGATCAGAAGATGAGAATCAGAGGATCATAGAACAACTAGGTTGGAAGAGACCCATCGGATCATCGAGTCCAACCATTCCTATGTAACACTAAACCATGTCCCTCAGGACCTTATCCACCTGTGCCTTAAACACCTCCAGGGAAGGTGAATCCATCACCTCCCTGGGCAGCCTATTCCAATGCCCAATGCCCCTTTCTGAGACCTGTCCTTGTGGTATTAGTGTTTCCTTACACCCAAATATTCATCTTTGCTTTCAGTCTTATGCTTCCTTTTGACAATGCAGCATCAAGTAAGGTATCTGAGTGTTTTAATTCATTAATTCATAATTAATGTATTCATGTGTTTGGCTCTGTTTAGTTTACTTACTGGTTATTGGTGGGCAGTGGACTCCTGTGCCTTACAGGGGAGCAATGTGCTCAACCTCATGCTCCCAGGTGTATCCTTGAAAACTTCTTATTTTACACAGAGGCTTGAAAACTGTTGTATCTTTGGAAAAAGAGGCAGAAATCTGTTTTCTAAAGTCTAGCATTCATTATGAGGAAAACACCTTTCAAGAACTGCATGGCTTTTATGGGCCAGTGATCATCCCATTCATATTTTATGTTCTCCATTCAATTTTTCATGAGCTCTCTGGGACCTGGTGGCACACCATGTAAATAAAATTTGAAGCTATTTGAAGGATCAAGTTCCTGAACACATTTTGTGACGAGTGCAGGGTCTGAGCATGGATTGTGATCTTGAGGAAACCAAAGTCCTCAGCAAGATGGGTCTTGCTGCTTCTTGGTGGGATTGCCTGCAGTTCCCTTCTGCAGTTCAGCTCCTCTCGCTGTCAGTCCTGCTTGGCTCTAAGAAGGGTGCTTCACGTCCTCCTTCCTGGATTCAGTCAAGGTTATTCAGCCTTGAGTTTCAACACTGTTCTTAAATGGATCTTCATTATTCTAGTGGAAATCTCTCAAGAGGGGCAATTACTATGTTGGAAATAGCCATAATACCTGCCCAGAGAGGTGGTTGAGTCACCTTCCCTGGAGGTGTTTAAGGGACGAGTGGATGAGGTGCTGAGGGACATGGTTTAGTGTTTGATAGGAATGGTTGGACTCCATGATCCAGTGTGTCTTTTCCAACCTGCTGATTCTATGATTCTGTAATTCTATGATTCTATAAGCAGCTGAAGAAAAGCTTTAGAATATCACCCTACACTTGTCTGTTGTGATAAATGATAACTGACAGGGGTTTTTTTTCCTTTTTCTTCAGATTCCTTGACTTGGAAGTTGAACAAAACCAGACACAAGCAGAAACTCTTCCCTCATCTGGCTCATGACTTCATCCAAGTTTAGTATATTATTATTGTCTTCAACCTTCACCCCCACCCCTGGGCAACCTCACTCTTCTCACAAGTGCAGGAGTGTCCAAGAGTGCAATGACACATGGAGACTGTGAACCAGAAAAGCAAAGTATGGAAACAACTGCAATCCACAATAATATTCAGCATCAGCTGCCCGCCCCAGGATGCCACTCCAAGCTGTGACAGAAGGTCTGTATTGTCCACCCATCTCTTTCCAGCAAGGACTTTGTCAACAGGGATGGGAAGAGAAAGTGGGAATGAAATGGCAATGACCTCTGGGTCAGGTTGTTTCTTGCAGTCAGACAGCTCTACCTGGACATTCAAAGGCTCTGTCTTACCAAAGCTGTTTGACCAGGGCTCGTCCTGACGTCATAAGGTGTTATTTGCTTGGCTGATGAGGACTAACTGTGGCAGCTTTATGTGGTATCCTTGGCAAACATGTTGTAAGCTAAATCCCTGCCGGGCTTCTCTTTCTCAAAGAATATTCAAGCCAAATTGGAGTATCTTGTATCCGTCTAGCTTACTCTACCGTACAGATTATGCAGACAGTGGAGAGGAATTGCTGTTAAAACCCTTCCCAGAATATTTTCAAGATCGTGATTCCAAGAAACAGGTAGTCAAGAAAGAGGGAGGGGTTTGCAGATCTGTACAATTCACATGTACCAAGGCTTCTCTACTTTTTTTTGTTTTGCAATATATCTCAGGCTCTGGTATTAAAAACATTGCATTTTTTGGCAGCTTCTGGTTTAACATCTTTAATGTTATGCACTATGAATGAGCAGTGAGTTTACAGAATCATTTTAGGAAGCTGTATCCCAGGCTAGATAAAGCCATACTTCCCTAGGGTGGGTCTGGAGTAGGGCTGAGATATAACTACCTGAAAGGAGGTTGTGGAGAGGAGGGAGCTGGCCTCATCTCCCAAGTGAGAGGGGTCAGGACAAGAGGGAATGGCCTCAAGCTCCACCAGGGGAGATTTAGACTGGAGATTAGGAGGAAGTTTTTCACACAGAGGGTCATTGGGCATTGGAAGAGGCTGCCCAGGGAGGGGGTTGATTCACCTTCGCTGGAAGCATTTAAGGGATGGGTGGATAAGGTGCTGAGGGACATGGTTTAGTGTTTGATAGGAACAGTTGGACTCGATGATGCAGTGGGTCTCTTCCAACCTGGTGATTCTATGATTCTATTCTATGTACAAGGTGGCAGACTTGTGCTCATGGCAAGAAGGGTTAGGGTAGGTAAACATCCTGATGGACTGAG
Organism: Coccyzus lansbergi; assembly: GCA_033558105.1. Classification (NCBI taxonomy): domain Eukaryota; kingdom Metazoa; phylum Chordata; class Aves; order Cuculiformes; family Coccyzidae; genus Coccyzus; species Coccyzus lansbergi. Next base: position 2,310,928 of record JAUMJK010000508.1, read on the forward strand.
GAACCCAATGTAGACAGCACCTTCCTTGATATCATCAATAAAACGCTTCATTTGGACTGTCTGAGCTAAAAGTGCTTTAAAACCTGATAAAAAGTACTTTGGATAATATAGTGAATGAGGCCTCTACAGTAACTCATGGAATTTGCTGGCTGTGCCTCAAACACTGACTTTAATCTGTCATTCCTAGCTAGAAAACCTCTTAGAATCATAGAATCATAGAACAACCAGGTTGGAAGAGACCCATCAGATCGAGTCCAACTGTTCCTATCAAACACTAAACCATGTCCCTCAGGACCTCATCTACCCATGCACCAAAGCTTTTCTTTGTGGACATTCCAAACCACAGAAGAAAAAACAAAAACTGAGAAAAAAACCCAATCAAAGCCAAAATCAGTTTTCCTTTCAGTTGCACCAAAGCCCATCTGTGAGAGCAACCCTGCTGTTCCAATGGTGACTTGCCCTTTGGGTCCTGCAGAGGTTAAAATTTTACTTTTCATTGCCATGGAGGTAGCATCCAGCTTATGGGACCACCAACCCTGCAGTTTGAGGAGAGCAGAAGCACCAGTTTTTCATTCTCCGCATTCCTCCTGCCTGCACTGGGGCGGCTTGTCCCACTGCCTCTTCTGGCCCAAACCAGCTGCCGGCACAGCCGAGTGGATGCCGAGCTCAAGTGAGCAGTCAAGCTGCCTTTCTCAAGTGTTTGCTGCTCTCAGCAAATACAGCTGGAGGAGCAGAAAGGGCGAGCGGCGATGATCCAGTACAATATTGGGGGTAGGAGGAAGGACCGCCCTTGAAGTGCTCATCAAGTGGTTCGGTTGACATGAGTTAAATTCACGGCGAGATCTTCTGGGTTGCATTTCCATACGTTTTAAACGTGTCCCTGGATGGCTAGTTCTCAATTATGGCAATGGTTTGGGAATGCATGGCATTTGTCTTCATTTTCTAGTGTTATTTTCTAAGGTCTGCATGTCTGAAGTTGTCGAGATAGTTGGATAACGATTCCAGATAAAATAATTTTGAGCCCACTGTACACTCAGGAAAAAAACTAAATTGTTTGCAAGGGTAAGCTTATGCAAACTTAGGGTACATTTAGTTATATAATGGGATTTCCACGTGTGTTTGTTACATTATTATTAGAGGCGGATTCTCAGAAAATTCCAACTCAAGACGCTGCTAAAATGATAAGATCTGTGCCCTTAAAGGTGCAGGTTTTTAAGGGATACAGTCGAGGTTAATTAGTCAGGAACACAACCTGAGGCTTCCGTTCTTTTCATGCTCACTTTGCAAGGTGCTGTGCCAGGTAAATATTTATATGCGTTTGTCAGAGCTAAGGGCTGCTTTACCTTGAAAATATGCATGACTGGAGACAGCTTGGAGAGCAGGAAAAGTCTTCAGCATTAGAAATCAGTGTCCTGATACAAGGGAAGAGAATTATTTTGGTTTGTTTCCAAGGATTTTTTTTTTTTGTTTAACTTTCAAGCTGGTGTTTGTTTTTGCTTTTTCAGCTGAACAGCTCTTGAAAGTTAAGATGAAAGGTGCATTGGTCATGTGTTTTTGGTGTTAAGAAGGAAAATGTTTGATTTGCTCGAAAGAACTACCCTTCCTGATGCATGTTTTATGGCAGAGATTAGTGAAATCGGAACTGGCCCCATTCTGAATATTTTTTTAATCCCCTTTTTTATCTTTATGAATGATTTAATAGGGTCATAGTGACTTTTCACATAGATACGTGGCAAAGTTTTCCTGGCTTTGCTCAAGCTCTGATAAGAACACCACCCACTCCAAGGTGTCATTTACATCAGAGATCATGTGGACTCAAGATCTTCCTCTCAGGTAATTTGTTGCATTTTTTAAAGAGTGGGAGATGTGGGCTTCATGCAGCTCCTGTTACTGTTATATGTAAAGCCTTTTTCCTTCTTTCTCCTAGGTCTTTCCATCATAGCCCTCAAAATGATAAAAACTTGCTGACTTAAGTCACTATCTTTTTCCCAAAGAAACTCATGTTTGTTTTTTTTTTTACTAATTCATTATAAGAGGTGGGGGGGTTTCAGCTTGAGTGATAAACTGAGAGGCCATTGCATTACGAACAGAAGTTCTAGCGACAGAACTGGGTTTCCAGTCGTTTGGGAAACCTAAGACTGGGGCTGAGGGCAAAGGCAAGTCATAAATCGAACGATTTTGTTTGACTGGAACTATGTAAACTAAACCAGTCAAGTGGAGTGCAAGCGTGCAGGACTAACTGCTGTTTATACCCGAGCGTTTCAAGGTGCTCCAACGCTGTGACAAGGGGCGATGTCCACAGCTGTAGTGGAACACATGAAAGGGACAAAGTCTGGTTTTTATGGCCTGCAAGCAAGTAAATAAACAATAAAGGCATCAGATAGAGACCGCAATCCTTGTCATATATTGTAAATACTGTACAGAAAGCTGTAAGTAAGAAATACAAATCCTTCTATAATGTGTATATTATTTTCTATGGAATATAGGCCTTCATGTTTTGTGAAACTGACCAAACATTACAACTATGGGGATTAAGCAGAAGCTTTTTCCTGGGACCAGGTTGTCCTGTCATTGCCTTCTGTGCAGTTTCTTGCATCTGCTTCTGAATCCTTCAAAAGAGAGTACTGGTCAGATCTGGTATGGATCTAAGTTGCTGTGTTTATATTGCTACAAAAGAACTTGTGTACCAGGCATATAAATAAAAATACCACTATGAATGATAGTGGCTTTTTGAAAAAGTGTACTTTTATTTTGCTGTCTCCACTAGGGTACTATTATTTTATAGCTAGAATCCCATTAAGGAATTAATTTCTCTGAGTGAGGCTGGTAGTAGGCTGTGAACATAGAATCTTAGAATCATAGTGTAGTGTGGGTTGGAAGGGATCTCAAAGCCCATCCAGTTCCAACCCCCCTGTCATGGGCAGAGACACCTCCCACTGCATCAGTGGATCCAACTCCCATCCAACCTGGCCTTGAACCTCCAGGGATGGGGCAGCCACAGCTTCCCTGGGCAACCCGTTCCAAGTGCCTCACCACTGTCATGGAGAAGAACTTCCTCCTTATGTCTAGTCTAAATCTTCCCCTCTCAAGTTTATCCTCATTGCCGCCTCATCCTATCACCACAAGCCTTTGTAAACAGTCCTTCCCCAGCTTTCTTGCAACCCCTTCAGGTACTGGAAGGTTGCTAGATACATCTGAAATCACAATGCTTCTTTGGGCCATAAGCAACCCCCTGGTTAAGAACTTAGGCAGGGAATCCTGTAAGGAGATGACAGTCAAGATAACTTAGCTCTCACCATCAGTAAATTTGAAATACGTGAGACTAGGGCTGTTCCACAACAGTCTAGTATTTTTCAGTTCCGAATATGGCTGAAAAGTGAGATAGTTTATTTCTGAAGGGTAGTATTTTTTTCCAGGCTCTAGTTGTATATTTGGGTTAACTTGTTGTCAAAAGCTGCAGTGTGCTGCAGGCAATAGCATATTTCATTGCAACCAGTCCAAAGCAGCAGGGAGTTTGAAGTTCTGCCTTGAAAAAGATGTTATTTCCAGAATCATATTAACATACAATCAGAGAATCATAAAATCATTTAATGACTTGGGTTGGAAGGGGCCTTAGAGATCATACAGTCCCAACCAACTGTCGTGGCCAGGGATGTATCCCACTAAATATGCTGTTCTTCAAGTGGATTCCAGAGGAAAACTCCAATATATGTTGTTAATTCCCTGTGCGTATATTTTGTGAAGAAAGCAGCAGAAATAACGGTTTCGTACAGTGAGCTTTTACCAGAGACCAATGCTTTCCAGTTGCATAATTATCATTTTGGTGTGATCTAACCTTTGCAGACACAAGTATTTCACTAGCCACCATTTGAACACAGCTGGAGGTAGACTTAACCAATGCTTACTGTGCAGATAATCATAGAACCATAGAACAACCAGGTTGGAAGAGACCCACCAGATCATTGAGTCCAACCGTTCCTATTAAGCACTAAACCACGTCCCTCAGCACCTCGTCCACCCGTTCCCTAAACACCTCCAGGGAAGGTGAATCAACCACCTCCCTAGGCAGCCTGTTCCAGTGTCCAATGAGACTTTCTGTGAATTTTTTTTCCTAATGTCTAGCCTAAACCTCCCCTGGCAGAGCTCGAGGCCATTCCCTCTCGTCCTGTCCCCTGTCACTTGGGAGAAGAGCCCAACTCCCTCCTCTACACAACCTCCTTTCAGGGAGTTGCAGAGAGCAATGAAGTCTCCTCTCAGCCTCCTGTTCTCCAGCCTAAACACCCCCAGCTCTCTCAGACGTTCCTCATAAGGCCTGTTCTCCAGCCCCTTCACCAGCCTCATCGCTCTTTTCTGGACTCACTCCAGAGCCTCAACATCCTTCTTGTGGTGAGAGGCCCACAACTGAACACAGGATTCAAGGAACGGCCTCACCAGTGCTGAGTACAGAGGGAGAATAACCTCCCTGGACCTGCTGGTCACACCGTTTCTGATCCAAGCTAGGATGCCATTGGCCTTCTTGGCCACCTGGGCCGCTTCAGTCAACTGGGTTCATGTTCAGTCACTGTCAACCAACACCCCCAAGTCCTTCTTCTCCAGGCAGTTTCCAGGCAGACTTCTCCCAGTCTGTAGCTGCACAGGGTTGTTGTGCCCCAAGTGCAGAACCCGGCATTTGGCCGTGTTAAACCTCATCCCATTGATCTCTGCCCAGCGGTCCAAAAACCCAAGAGCAACTTTATCATCATTGACATGCAACCTTCTCCACACAAAACATGGTCTACCTGTGTCAGTGCAAGATACAAAGCAAGTCTGGAAAGTGGTGACAATTTGTGCATCCCCCTTTCTATGGAGGTTAATCTCCAGGAGCAAACCTTTGCTAGTGTTGCTGCTGTAGAGAGGAAGGAGCCAGCATAGCCTGTGATTAACCTCGAGTTACAAACTGGATTGGCATCTAAGAACATTGTCCTTGAGTCATTTTTCACATAACAACTTTGTCCTAAATGTTATGAAGGTCAGTGGAAATATTCCAGAAAATAAGGATTTGTGACCTCCTCTTCTTGGACCATCTGGCATAAGAAACCTCTTGAAGTCCACAGCTTACTAATCACTGCTTCTCGTTTGATTAGCCTCTAGGTAGTAAATAGGTGTGAAAAAGAAACTCTACAAAGATGTATTACCTGGGAAAAGGCCTTTTCAGGTGGCTTGTATACATTGGAATACTCCAAGGAAAAAGTGGTCTATGTCAACAGCAGACAAATAAGTGAACACAGGGCTTACCTTGACCCTGAAAATATATGCCTCCAAATTTTGGGGAGATTAAGTGATCAGGCTGAGATTTCTCCTGTGAGACTACAGGGGACTGTATCACTTCACTTAGGTGGAACATTGTGAAATGGACATAGAAAGGACCTCTCAACTCATTTTCAGGCAGCCCAGGTAGGTCTCAGTGACAAAAGAGGTGGAGAATTTTGATCATTTACACTTGCCGATGGGACTGGATATATACCAGAAAAACAAGCAGTATCATAGAAAAGAAACATTCAGATGAAATACATCCATCTCCAGGAATCAGTCTAGCTCCTGGAAGACCATAAAATTCTGTAAAATTAGTTTGCATATTTGTAGGGGAGTTGGGTTACATTGGCAACTAAGATGATTGTTTGGGTTTCACAGTTTCATAGAATTATAGAATCATAGAACAACCAGGTTGGAAGAGACCCATCGGATCATCGAGTCCAACCATTCCCATCAAACACTAAACCATTTCCCTCAGGACCTCGTCTACCCATGCCCATTTGCCTCAATAATCAAGAGTCTCAACATAAGCACCAACTTTCATAGGCTGTAGCAAGAACCAGAGGGTAGCAATCATCCATAGTTACCCACAAAAACATGTGATTATTCATCAGGAGGTGATCGACATAAGACAGTGCCGAAGCAGCCAGAGCCAATACTTCAACTCACGCACAGAGGAAGGTAAAGCTGAGCACACCAAGGGGAATGCTGCTCTTACTCCTTCCTGTCGACCCAACCTCTTCTTACATCACTGTTATTCTCACTGGTGAGTAGGAAGTCTGAACCACTTCCAGAGTTACTCATCAGTTTTAATTGCTCATCGTACACCCTCCCTGACAGTCCCTTTCCGTGTTTACATTTCCAATGAACTCACTTGTGCCAACCATGTTACACAAGGCACTCTTCTATCTACTCTCATTCTTGTGCAGTCTTCTTTTCTGAGCAATGCTTCCAGTTAGGTTTTACTTCTGCTCAATCTTTATCTGTCTCTTCACCAAGGAAACTAAAAACTAAACATGCAAATGGTCAAGAAGTTACTGAGTTGCGTAGTGAAGCAAAGGTCTCCATTCTTTTCATTGTTATAGAAAAGTATTCCATTTCTTGATGTCAATTACTATGAAGTGGCTGAAAAATTGTGTAATTGCTGATAAGAGGCCTTCAGTGTAACCTTTCTAAACAGACTAATTGTCTGGAGGCTCCAATTTTCTTGAATGTTCAGTTATTTGGTGTTTAAAGGACGGGTGGATGAGATGCTGAGGGGCATGATTTAGTGATTGATAGGAATGCCTGGACTCAATGATCCTGTGAGTCTTTTCCAGCCTAGTGATTCTGTGATTTAGATAGTTTACTTCTCTGCAGCTGTGGGAAGAAGGACCATGTCATTCCTCCAGAGCATAGCATTCACATATCGTCTTACATTGCTCAAAATCCATAGAGGAAACAAAGTGATGGGATGGCAAGAGGGTTTCTTCTCTGCCCACTGATTCAAAGTCTCCAAAGCTGCCACTTTGTCTAAAATCCTCATTTACAGCTATCTGTGCCTGATCACAAACTATCACAAATAAATTCTCTTGACATTCAAATATTTATAAAATCATAGAATCATACAACAACAAGGTTGGAAGAGACCCATCGGATCATCGAGTCCAACCATTCCTATCAAACACTAAACCATGTCCCTCAGCACCTCATCTACCCATCCCTTAAACACCTCCAGGGAAGGTGAATCAACCACCAAACTGGGCAGCCTATTCCAATGCCCAACGACCCTTTCCATGAAAAACTTCCTCCTAATCTCTAGCCTAAATCTCCCCTGGCGGAGCTTGAGGCCATTCCCTCTTGTCCTGTCCCCTGTCACTTGGGAGAAGAGACCAACTCCCTCCTCTCTACAACCTCCTTTCAAGGAGTTGTAGAGAGTAATGAGGTCTCCTCTCAGCCTCCTCTTCTCCAGGCTAAACAACCCCAGCTCTCTCAGCCGTTCCTCATAGGGCCTGTTCTCCAGCCCTTTCACCAGCTTGAAACTCAGCTTCTGCCTGCAATGGGGAGGCACAGGAAACTGTTGTTTTAATTACAGGTATGGATTTAAATCTATTTGCATTACTTTAATTGTAAATTAAAATTGATTCAAAAGGGCTGCAAGCCTCCTATGTGCACAATTGTACTTCAGCAATCCTCTCTTTGTTCAGTTCAAGTCAACTGGCTGTGGGTTTCAACTAAAGAGAAAAGCGACTGAAACTCTTTGAAGCTCTGAAATGTTCATTTAGCTGAGATGGGGCCAAGCAATGAGAGCCTGGTATCAAATAGGATGGCCTCATTGAGCTAGTTACTGGCTGTCATCTTTGGATCCAGGCTCTGAAGTGTGCCAAAGTGCAAATTAACACACCCTGGTCACCTCCAGCAAAGCTTTAGCAATTTAACCCTTCCTTGGGAATCTTCTCAGGCTACTGTGCAATGTGTGTCGATGAAGGACTGGGGACTGCTGTGAAAGGAAGCCTGCTACGAAGAGGGGTGGCTGTCCTGGGCTCTAAAACCACTCACTAAACTCATCCTCTCAATGGTTCCTGTATCAACCTCAAGACCTCAGCCTACTCCAGAAAGATCATAGAATCATAGAACAACCAGGTTGGAAGAGACCCATCGGATCATCGAGTCCAACCATTCCCATCAAACACTAAACCAAGTCCCTCGGGACCTCATCCACCTGTGCCTTAAACACCTCCAGGGAAGGTTATTAACACCAATAAGTTAAAGGAAGACGATAGGGTTTCTTTTCATCTAAGTGTATGCTCTGCCATTGCCAACAATCTTGTATTTGTCCTTCTAAAGAGATTGCAAATATATTTTTCTAGCATAAATCCAGCTTAAAATGATTAAACTCATTCCTATATTAAAACAAATAATGAGGGAATGACCTCAAGCTCCGCCAGGGTAGATTTAGGCTGGAGATTAGGAGGAGGTTTTTCACGCAGAGGGTCATTGGGCATTGGAATAGACTGCCCAGGGAGGTGGTTGAGTCACCTTCCCTGGAGGTGTTTAAGACATGGGTGGATGAGGTATTGAGGGACTTGGTTTAGTGTTAGATAGGAATGGTTGGACTAGAAGATCCGATGGGTCCCTTCCAACCTGGTTGCTCTGTGATTCTGTGAAATGCTGAGCAAGGACTTGCATTCTCTTCATTTAGTGTTTGATAGTTTGATTCTCTTGATTTAGTGTTTGATAGTTTGATTTAGTGTCTGATTTAGTGTTTGATAGGAATGGTTGGACTCGATGATCCGATGGGTCTCTTCCAACCTGGTTATTCTATGATTCTATCATTCTATGATTTTACTCAACATCCTTCTAGGTATATATCTTTTCAAGGTATTTTTAGGTGTACTTCTTTTCAAATAAATCTTTTCATGATTCTGCTAATAAAGTTATGATCCAGATCGGAAACATTCAAACATTTAGGGCTGTTCAGTTATTGAATCTGGACAAGAAACAGAAGGACACCAGTTCTCTACTTTACGTTTTACTTCAAGCCTGGTTTTCATCCAAGTTCACGGTTCAGTGGAGGAGGCAGGAGTGCCCCAGGGGAGTTACAGTATGTGGCTGCAGGTAAGTGCTCTGTTTTGTTTTAAGTGCATAATGTGCAGCATCTTAGGTCCTGGGCATGACTGGAAAATGTAAATATTGCCTGGTACAAATATTCCCATTATTTGTAACCCCGTGATGTTTGTTTCCTGCAGCCTTCCCAGCCTTCCCTAGTGCTTCTGTTTGTTGTGACTAACCTCAAAGACAGAGCTGGAGACAAACTTATGGTGTCTGGAGAGTCAGGATTACACCTTTGCCACCATGAGCAAGGGTTATAATATAAAGCAGAGAAAACATATTCAGAGCAGGAAGTAAACATGGGCAGTTGTGAGTAAGAACAAATGAGACAGTGCAATGAAAAGTCAATATATTAAAACATAAATGTGTGTATTCCTTAGCGAGAAGCGTGCTGCACGGCAACAAATGCATCAGAAATAAGAGAAAAGCAAGAATTGCTGAAAAAAAAGAAGGTGAAAGTTAAATCATTTAAAGGCAGATTTTCAAGAATTAAAAAAACATGAGGAATGAGGTGAACTGGAAATCTCCCAGACTGCAAAAAGTGTGAGATACAGCTGTGATAATGAGGTCTTCAATTTTGAGGAGGATGGTAGAAAAATTCTTCAGGAATAAAATGAAAAGACACATGGGCTGGTTTGGATTCATTATAATTAGTCAGGAAGGGTCCACTAATCTGTGTGACTGATAAGCTTCCCAGGTAAAGCAGAGCTGATATGAGAATCATTTAAGCGACATCTTAGGGACTAGAGACCAACTTTATCCAATGTTTTGCTTTTCAGGCTCAAAGTTTCTCGATGTGCTTAATGAAGTAATTAATTTGTTGTTGGTAGTACCTGGAGACAGAATGAGCCAAGTGACACTGCAGGCAAGAAGTAGGGGCTGCTAAGACATTTGGTAGCAGCTTGAGCTGTTTGAAATGGTGTAATGGTTCCAAAGCAGTTACAGCCTTTCTGAGTTATAATTCTCTTTATCAGAAGTATCTCAGAGCCCATGTTACAAGCAGATGCTGGTATGAAGGGTTCGGCCACATGACTCGACTATGGCAGCTGAACCTGCCAATACTTGTCCTGTGAGTTCCTGTGACTGTCCCAGTGCGTGCTCCTACCCTGTTCCAAAGCAGAGGTGCTGCAGCCTAGCCCAGTGTAGTTCACAGGTAATCATACAATCATAGAACAACCAGGTTGGAAGAGACCCATCAGATCATCGAGTCCAACCATTCTTATCAAACACTAAACCATGTCCCTCAGGACCTCATCCACCCGTTCCTTAAACACCTCCAGGGAAGGTTAATCAACCACCTCCCTGCGCAGCCTATTCCAATGCCCAATGACCCTTTCCGTGAAAAACTTCTTCCTAATCCCTAGCTTAAATCTCCCCTGGTGGAGCTTGAGGCCATTTCCTCTTGTACTGTGCTCTGTCCCTTGGGAGAAGAGCCCAGCTCCCTCCTCTCCACAACCACCTTTCAGGTAGTTGTAGAGAGTAATGAGGTCTCCCCTCAGCCTCCTCTTCTCTAGGCTAAACACTCCCAGCTCTCTCAGACGCTCCTCACAGGGCCTGTTCTCCAGACCCTTCACCAGCCTCGTTGCTCTTCTCTGGACTCGCTCCAGAGCCTCAACATCCTTCTTGTGCTGAGGGGCCCACAACTGAACACAGGATTCAAGGAGCGGCCTCCCCAGTGCTGAGTACAGAGGGAGAATCACCTCCCTGGACCTGCTGGTCACACCGTTTCTGATCCAAGCCAGGATGCCATTGGCCCTCTTGGCCACCTGGGCACATGCTGCCTCATGTGCAGTCACTGTCAACCAACACCCCCAGGTCCCTCTCCTCCAGGCAGCTTTCTAGACAGACTTCTCCCAGTCTGTAGCTCTGCAAAGGGTTGTTGTGTCCCAAGTACAGGACCCGGCATTTAGCCGTGTTAAACCTCATGTCACTGGACTCTGCTCAGCAGTCCAGCCTGTTTAGGTCCGGCAGGTACTAAAGGTACCTTAGGTAAGGCAGGTAATGCAAACAGGATCTGGCAGCACGACACATCTCACCTAGCTTTAACCCCCTAGCAGCTCCTTCTGCAGTCAGTGACTCATTCCACCTTCAGATAGATTTGGATATGACAGATGAATCACTGCTGGAGCTACCTGTATTTCACCACTTATTACAGAGGGGGACTACATGACTAGTTGAGGCTAGACTGCTAACCTTTGGCCAGTTAAAATTAAACAAGCAATCCCACCTTTAAGTGATGTTCATAGCATCATGAATTCAGAGTCTGTCTGAAGCCATAGAGGCTACTGGGATTTTTAGGGAGGGGCTGACAGTTTTTTCAGATCATTATTGAGACAAAACGTTTTGGTCAGACTGCCTGGAGTTTCTGAAAATCCCCTCCGAAGAGTGTCAGGAAAAAGCTGCAGTTTGATGAACCAAAATATATCAAAAATGAGGTTCTCTGGAAGAAAATGCTGCACAGTGTTTGGGGTTGTTTAGCCTGGAGAAGAGAAGGCTGAGGGGAGACCTCATTGCTCTCTACAGCTACCTGAAAGGAGGTTGTGGAGAGGAGGGAGCTGGGCTCTTCTCCCAAGTGACCCTCCTCCTCTAGGGGATATTTAGACTGGACATTAGGAAAAATAATTCACAAAAAGGGTCATTGGGCACTGGAACAGGCTACTCAGGGAGGTGGTTGAGTCACTTTCCCTGAAGGTGTTTAAGGGATGGGTGGACGAGGCACTGAGGGGCATGATTTAGTGTTTGATGGGAATGGTTGCACTCTATGATCCAGTGGGTCTTTTCTGATCTGGTGATTCTATGATTCTGTGATTTTATGATACAGCCAACGTAATCATTTCCTGGAAGTCCCAATGTGCAAAGGACCTGAGTCCAGACATGAGGTGCATGAGTCCAGAGAAGAGCAATGAAGCTGGGGAAGGGGCTGGAGAACAGGTCTTATGAGGAGCAGGTGTGAGAGCTGGGAGTGTTCATCCTGGAGAAGAGGAGGCTGAGGGGAGACCTCATTGCTCTCTACAACTCCCTGAGAGGAGATTGTGGAGAGGAGGGAGCTGGGCTCTTATCCCAAGTGACAGGGGACAGGACAAGAGGAAATGGCCTCAAGCTCCACCAGGGGAGGTTTAGGCTGGACATCAGGAAAAAAATTCTTCATGGAACGGATCATTAGGCACTGTCAGAGGCTGCCCAGGGAGGTGGTTGATTCACCTTCCCTGGAGGTGTTTAAGGTGCGGGTGGATGAGATGCTGAGGGACATGGTTTAGAGATAGGTAGGAATGGTTGGACTCGATGATCCTGTGGGTCTCTTCCAACCTGGTGGTGATTCTACCTCCAGGACAGGTGGAGCTCAGGAAATGTAGCACCATGGTGGTCCCCTAGGAGCAAGAGGAAGTGTAAAATGTGTACTTATTTCTTTAGGAATAGGCAGGTTAGTTAAAGATAAACTTAATGTTTGGCACATTAATTAACTTCCTTGAGCTCTGGCTGTCTAGACCGAGCCCTGCATCGTCTGCTTCCTTCAGACTCTTTTCTTAAGGTTAATTTAAACTCCCAACCCATGGGTTAAACTACTGCTAACTGAGCCATGGTGACATTTCGTATATTCCTTTGACAGAGCGCAACACAGAAGGCACATCTGAAAGATCAAGAGATGTACTCCTGTCTCAGGAAAGAGCTGGGTCTTATGCCAAAAAAAAAAAAAAAAAAACCAACCTGAAGCAATTGTTGGAAAGGCAAGGAAAAGTAAGGCAGGGATTGATTACAACCAGCTTTGTATTTTTTAGAATGAAAGAGGAAAGAGTAGTTTGTGACTACAGTTGTAAAGGTGATGAAAGTCAGCAGGGGAAGGATCCGTGAGTCACTAGTGTACATAAATCTAGATATCTAAAAGGTAAGCCTGGTCAAATAATTAAAAAAAAAAATAAAATTCATAATGAAACTTGGTTTTTTTATTTACAAAAGTACAGAATAAATTCCATTCCCTTTCACCCCCAAAATTACTCTCCAACAATATTACAAATCTATGAAAAATCAGTATATTTTGAGCAATGAAGCTGGTGAAGGGGCTGGAGAACAGGCCTTATGAGCAGCGTCTGAGAGAGCTGGAGGTGTTTAGCCTAGAGAAGAGGAGGCTGAGAGGAGACCTCATTACTCTCTAAAACTACCTGAAAGGAGGTTGTGGAGAGGAGGGAGTTGGGCTCTTCTCCCAAGTGACAGGGGACAGGATGAGAGGGAATGGCCTCAAGCTCCACCAGGAGAGATTTAGGCTAGAGATTATGAGGAAGTTTTTCACGGAAAGGGTCATTGGGTATTGGAATAGGCTGCCCAGGGAGGTGGTTGAGTCACCTTCACCTTCCCTGGAGGGGTTTAAGGCATATGATTCTATGATTCTGTGATTTTTGCCTGGAAAAATAACCACAGGTCAAAGCAAAACATCACCTACGTAATAGAGAAAGCACATAGCAGGGAGAGAAGCACACCTAGAGCATCTGGTGCACTCAGAAATAAGCTCATTTTCAGGCTGGATTTTTTTTTTTTTGAAGGAGGGTGTCATGGAAAATCTTAATATAATGAATTTTTACTTGTTCAGCTGAACTGTAAGGAGGAAGAAATAGTTTGAATGTGAATCCAATAGGTAACAGCTTTTTTTTTTTTGTTGCAGGTAAGGGCAAGAACTGTTGTGACAACAATTTTAAAGAGCTCTCATGATACCAATAATGTGAAACATTCTGTAACAGCACTGCTGAGTGTAGGCACCATACCCCTTTAATCTTAAAAATTCAATATATCTGTATACTTTCTGTAGTCTATTAAGATTAAAGTTTAATGTTTGTTAGCATTTCACTCAGCCAAATATGTTATGGGCCATTAGAGTGTGGTGTCAAGATTCATGGCTTTCTCCAGAAAAATTGTATTATGCTTATTTCAGTGCAATGCACTGAAAAGGAAGCTTTCATTTTAACTCTTAAGTCGGATGATGTCTTAATATATGATCTTACAACTGCTGCAGCTGTTAATATGTAACTACGCAAAAGACACCTCGGAATAGTAGTTTGAAGTTTTCAAAGCTGTGCTACAGTCCAAACCGTGTGATTTACATGTGCTGTGATAAAACATCTTAAATACATTTTGCAGCAGGCAAGGCAGCAAAGGCACTTTTTAGAATCATAGAACAACCAGGTTGGAAGAGACCCATCGGATAATCGAGTCCAATCATTCCTATCAAACACTAAACCATGTCCCTCAGCACCTCATCCACCCATGCTCCAGGGAAGGTGAATCCACCACCTCCCTGGGCAGCCTCTACCAGTGGCCAATGACCCATTCCATGAAAAACTTCCTCCTAATCTCTAGCCTAAATCTCCCCTGGAGGAGCTTGAGGCCACTCCCTCTTGTCCTGTCCCCTGTCACTTGGGAGAAGAGCCCAACTCCCTCCTTTCTACAACCTCCTTTCAGGTAGTTGTAAAGAGCAATGAGGTCTCCCCTCAGCCTCCTCTTCTCCAGGCTAAACACCCTCAGCTCTCTCAGATGTTCCTCATAAGGCCTGTTCTCTAGCCCCTTCACCAGCTTTGTTGCTCTTCTCTGGACTCTCTCCAGAGCCTCAACATCCTTCTCATGGTGAGGGGCCCAGATACAAGTTCTCTCCCTAGCTATCACTTCCTTACTTTCATGAAAGGTAAATCTGTTGTGAAACACTTAAATTATCCAAGAACTCTTGTAGAATCATAGAATCACAGAACAACAAGGTTGGAATAGACCCACAGGGTCATCAAGTCCAACCATTCCTATCAAACTCTAAACCGTGTCCCTTAGCACCTCATCCACCTGTCCCTTAAACGCCTCCAAGGGAAGATGAATCAACCATCTCCCTGGGCAACCTGTTCCAGTGCCCAATGACCCTTTCTGTGAAAAATTTTTTCCTAATGTCCAGCCTGAACCTCCCCTGGTGGAGCTTGAGGTCGTTCCCTCATCACAAAGAAATAAAAGCAGCTAGGAAATAGTTATCCATAAAATGTTTTACAGCAAAGTCCATGACCTGTTGGTAGCTCAAGGGTGTTGCAAACCCAGCTTTCCTCCCTAAGAAATTACATTCTACTACCATTTCTTAAAGTCTGGGGGACAAGATTTTCATAAACTGTTTATGAACTCTTTGTTTTGCCCTTCACTCCTAAATTTGTCCTTCCCGAGCAGTTTTCCTCCCCCGTCGCTGACCCTTTGATTTGTCACTGTGCTGATTATGAAAATAAAGCTGCTTGCAAGGTTGCGCAACGCCCCTCACGGTATCCATGAGGCGTACCTGAAAGTCGTGCCTTGGATTTGCCTGAGGAATTAGCTGCTCCTCCCATAAAAGGGCAGAGATTGCATCTGTTTGCAGCTGAAATCTATATTATTGATTTCTGGCCATCAAGGTTCATGCAGATGCTGTTTGCTCAACCCCCAAGGCAAAGTATGAATTGCAGCACCAGGGAGACCCCAGACAATTTTTCTCGCTCCTGCCATTGCCTTGCACGAGCACATATATCTTTTATTTTGACTTTCTCCTCTGGAGACATGTCTACATTGTGTTTGACATAAATATCTCTTGTATCCTGAGATTTTTCCTTGCTCTTCTAAATATACTCGTCTTCCATACTCCAGCAATCTGTCAAAGGTGATCAAAGAAGGAGCTGAGAGGAGATAGTTGAAAAGGGATTGCTGATTAAAGCAATGGAAAAAAAAACATTGTGACTGAAGATTTGGGATGTTATGTCATGGGAGGATTAGTAGAGAGGGAATAATTGTCTATATTATTATTGAAATAAAGGATTGTCGTAATAATAGTGGATTTTAAAAAGACTCTAATATCTTTTATTATTGGCTGATTAAAATTAACCAGCAGCTTTCCGATAGCTTTTCAGATCCTGTCTTCAGGTCTAAGGGTTCTTTTCTCTTTGGCATACATTTAATTCTTTCTCTGAAGTCTCTTGAACTGATTACTTTTGAAGATAAGATACTGGACGAAGTGGATCAGCAGTTTTGGGGGTTTTTTTTGCTTTAGAAAATCCACACACGTCCTGAAGAAGAAAAATTGACTATGCTGACAAAGATTAAAAGCTGTGAAGGGCAAACCATGTCCCAAGTGACAGGGGACAGGACAAGAGGGAATGGTCTCAAGCTCCGCCAGGGGACATTTAGGATGGACATCAGGAGGAAGTTTTTCACAGAAAAGGTCATTGGGCAGTGGAACAGGCTGCCCAGTGAGGGGGTTGATTCACCTTCCCTGGAGGTGTTTAAGGGACGGGTGGACGAGGTGCTGAGGGACATGGTTTAGTGTTTGATAGGAATGGTTGGAGTTGATGATCCCATGGGTCTCTTCCAACCTGGTGATTCTATGATTCTAACTGGGACAAATTTGTGTGAATCCATCAAGAAGCTGCCTGATTGGCATTAGGATTCGTGCTGTGGGGGATGCACCCACAGAGATCGGATCCCACCCAAAGCTGCGGAGTCGCTCTGCACGAGCACAGGAATGTGCTATGTACCTAAATGATCACACTGCTTGACATGAACCAAACACAGACCTACTCCTCTCTTGTGAGACCTCATCTGGAGTATTGTGTCCAGTTCTGGAATCCTCAACATAAGAAGGAGATGGAGCTGCTGGAATGGGTCCAGAGGAGGCTACAAGGATGATCAGAGGGCTGGAGCACCTTCCATGTGAGGGCAGGCTGAGAGAGTTGGGGTTGTTCAGTTTGGAGAAGAGAAGGCTTTGAGGAGACCTTGGAGTGACCTTCTGGTACCTGAAGGGGCTACAAGAAAGCTGGGGAGGGACTGTTCATGAAGACTTGTGGTGACAGGACTAGAGGCAACGGGTATGAACTGGAGAGGGGCAGATTTAGACTGGGCATAACGAGGAATTCTCCATGAGGAGGCCCTGGCCCAGGTTGCCCAGGGAAGCTGTGGCTGCCCCATCCCTGGAGGTGTTCAAGGCCAGGTTGGATGGGGCTTGGGTAGCCTGATCCAGTGGGAAGTGTCCCTGCCCATGGGGGGTTGAAACTGGATGGGCTTTAAGGTCCCTTCCAGCCCTGACTCTCCTATGATTCTAAACAAAAATATATTTGTGGCAAAAGCCATTTACATTTGAAAGAAATGACAGACAGCTACAGTAAAGACAACAAGTGCAAGTTAAAACAAAGCTAATATTTTCAAAATACTGCTAGATACATTAATCTATAGTTGGGTAACTTAATTTCTCAACCACAGTCCTCATTAAAGTCATTAACGGTTGTGAAAGTTCTCCAATGCTAAAAAAAAAAAAAAAAAAAAAAAAAAAACTAAACACAAAGGAGAGTTCACATTTTGTTGCCTGAATACAAGTGCAGGACTGAGCAGGACTGAGCTTGTTCCTGAGGGACATGGTTTAGTTTTTGATAGGAATGGTTGGACTCGATGATCCAATGGGTCTCTTCCAACCTGGTTGTTCTATGATTCTATGAAAAGTAAGCAGGGATTTTTAATGGATGTGATTCAGAAAGACCAGCTTCAGACATGCCTGACAGCCCCGTTCTGCAGAAATGCCAGATAGGAGCCCACTTCTTGGCAGTTTGTCTCCTCTAGTTGATAATTCAAAACCTTGAGGATTTTGATTTGCATTCCTGATTATAAATACCGTATCTGAAAATATAGACGCAACATGAATGCATTGTTTAGACTTCAGAATAGGCGTTTGCTGTTCTTTCAATGCTTCAGTATTAGCAGCGCTGGAGGGAAAGTACATTTTGTCACCAAACAATTGTATGGATTTGAACCTAGCTTTAAAAAAAATAAATCAATAGGAGCACAGTTCACAATGACAAATCTCTCCAGGCTCTTTTTGATAAGGGTTTGTTCTTCTAAGTGATTCAAGCACACAACAGAATTATGAAATATATCAACATTTCTCCTCTCTTCTTTCGTTTAGTGTTTGATAGGAATGGTTGGACTAGAAGATCCGATGGGTCCCTTCCAACCTGGTTATCCTATGATTCTATGATTCTATGATTGCCTTTTATTTTTGCTATTTTTCTTTTCTTTTTTTTTTTTGGCAGATGTGTTTGTAAACACGTATCCCTCCTCCAAATTCTGATCTATCCACCAATAAAAAGCTAATAAAATCTGAAAATAATAGGAACAACCAGGAGCATAAACTAGAGCTACATGTGGACACTTTCCTTTGTTTGATAGAAATGGTTGGACTCGATGATCCGATGGGTCTCTTCCAACCTGGTTGTTCTATGATTCTATGAATTAGAAATATCTGTTGCTAGCAACAACCTGAAACACAAACCAGAGCTACGTATGGACTCTCTTTCTTTATCATAGAATCATAGAATCATGGAATAGTTTGGGTTGGAGGGACCTTGAAGATCATGTAGTTCCAACCCCCCCTGCTATGGGCTATGACATGTCCCACTGATCTAGAGATATCTAGGGATATCTAGAGATAGAGATGCCTCTCACTTGCTTGAGTGCAATACGGACTCATAAAATAACAGATGATTAAGCAGAAAGAGAGGCAGATATATAAAGAATTTTAAAACATGACTAATGCTCTAAATCATTAAATGGTGATCGTATCACTTCTTTATCCTGTCTCTTTCCATTCAGGGCTGTGCTTTGCCCATTAGGAGCAATTTCTCTTCAGAGTTCCCCGGTGACTTTCCTAAGAGTTTCACCACTGTGAGAAAGTGCTGACAGACCAATTACAGTGTCTTGGAGTTCCCCTAATTAACACTGTCTAGTTAGCAATTAAAATTAATATCACAACACAAACATTTCTGGAGTTTGTGGATATTAATGATTTAATAACCATTGTGACATGTATAGCCACTTCCACATCTGCTTACATAACAGAAACTTGCTGAAGTGGAAGATGATCAAAGTCATGTTCCTAATTAGGCAATAAGCCAAAGAGAAAGGGTAAATTGATAAACTCTTCATAGTATTCATATACGCCTTAATTAATAACAGATCACTGAGTATTGGTATGGAATGTGTCACACTGGCAAGACAAACAAAGCTGTCATCTCAGAACTGTCAGAAAAATGAAATTTTCATCCAAGGAAAAGGACGCTTTTAGCATGGAAATTCAGGCAATCATGAATTTGAATGGATTTTATTTTGATTTTGTACAAGACAAAAGTGCTGGAGCCACCAAAACATTTGGTTTCAAGAATTTTCATAGAATCATAGAACAAACATGTTGGAAGAGACCCATCAGATCATCGAGTCCAACCATTCCTATCAAACACTAACCTATGTCACTCAGCACCTCGTCCACCCGTCCCTTAAACACCTCCAGGGAAGGTGAATGAACCACATTTCTGGGCAGCCTCTGACAGTGCCCAATGACCCTTTCCAGGAAAAAATTTTTCCTAATATTCAGCCTGAACCTCCCCTGGCAGAGCTTGAGGCCATTCCCTCTCGTCCTGTCCCCTGTCACTTGGGAGAAGAGTCCAGCTCCCTCCTCTCCACAACCTCCTTTCAGGTAGTTGGAGAGAGCAATGAGGTCTCCTCTCAGACTCCTCTTCTCCAGGATAAACACCCCCAGCTCTCTCAGACGTTCCTCATAAGGTCTGTTCTCCAGCCCCTTTACCAGCTTCATTGCTCTTCTCTGGACTCGCTCCAGAGCCTCAACATTCTTCTTGTGCTGAGGGGCCCAGAACTGAACACAAGGTTCAAGGAGCAGCCTCACCAGTGCTGAGTACAGAGGGAGAATCACCTCCCTGTACCTGCTGGTCACACTGTTTCTGATCCAAGCCAAGATGCCATTGGCCTTCTTGGCCACCTGGGCACACTGCTGGCTCATGTTCAGCCGCTGTCGACTGACACCCCCAGGTCCTTCTCCTCCAGGCAGCTTTCTAGACAAACTTCTCCCAGACTGTAGCTCTGCACAGGGTTGTTGTGCCCCAAGTGCAGGACCCGGCATTTGGCAGTGCTAAACCTGTGTTAGAAGCAATTTTCTTTTCCTTTATTTTCTATCTAAGAAGTGATGTGCCCTGATCTTATCGGAGCAATCACTATTTTTTCACTCCCTTGGATGCAGAAAATTCTCCCAAAAGCCTGAAATATTCTTTACCCTTAATGTTATCAATGAAAATGGAGAATGTCCAGCACCTCCCAAGCTGGTTTTTCAGTGCAGCTGCTCTGGTGATGCTGCTGCTGCAGGTCAGGGACGCCGGAAGCTACAAGACATCACTCATGGCTCAGTAGAATCATAGAATCATGGAATCAATCATAGAATAGTTTGGGCTAGAAGGGATCTTAAAGATCATCTAGTTCCAAATCCCCTGCCATGGGCAGGGACACCTCCCACTGGATCAGTGGATCCAACTCCCATCCAACCTGGCCTTGAACACCTCCAGGGATGGGGCAGCCACAGCTTCCCTGGGCAACTTTCACGGTGAAAAAATTCATCCTTATGCCCAGTCTAAATCTGCCCCTCTCCAGTTTATCCCCATTGCTCCTCATCCTATCACTCCAAGCCTTTGCAAACAGTCCTTCCAGAGCTTTCCTGTACCCTCCTTCAGGTACTGGAAGGTCACTCTAAGGTCTCCTCAGAGCTTTTCTCTTCTCTCCACCTAAGTAGGTGAGGTCTGGCTGCATGTACCTCATTTCTAGTGACTGTTGTGAAACCTTTAGCATGAAACACTTAAGAAAATGCCCATTGGCAGAGGGCAAACACAGCTACCAAGTGTTTCCTTCAGCAAGAAGACGGAGTTCTTGCCAAATCCTCCTCAAATTCAATGAAGCAGCCCTTCAGAGTAGGGCTTTATTTATTTATTTCCTGTGAGAAACTGCAAACATTCGAGTTCACCACACCCCAAAGCAAACTCGAAGCCCGTGTTATTTGTCTGGAGCCATTTTCAGCTGCACAAGAGAAAACATGATTTCATAATGACATTACTTATTCACTCTCTCTCTTAGCAGCACCGGCTCATGAAACAATTTAGGTCACCCAGATAACTGCACCCAACTCTCAAGCAGCAAAGCTGGTGTTTAAGAAGAACTCACCATTAATCGTGCTACATAATATTCAGGTATGTGCATGTTATGGTGCAGTCAGTGCAGTGCACAGACATGTACATACCAGCCATGGCTAATTAATAGGAGGCATGTGAAATAATTAAACAATAAAAAAGACAAGGCATTCCAAGGAGTTCAGTGATTCTGGGGATAGTCTTGTAAAGCCTAGGAGCAATGGCAGAGATTCTTCAGTGTAAAACTATTCACAAGGGATCTGAACAGGCTGGACCGCTGGGCAGAGTCCAATGGGATGAGGTTTAACACGGCCAAATACCGGGTCCTGCACTTGGGGCACAACAACCCTATGCAAAGATACAGACTGGGAGAAGTCTGTCTGGAAAACTGCCAGGAGGAGAGGGACCTGGAGGTGTTGGTCGACAGTGACTGAACATGAGCCAGCAGTGTGCCCAGGTGGCCAAGAAGGCCAATGGCATCCTGGCTTGGATCAGAAATGGTGTGACCAGCAGGGCCAGGGAAGTTATTCACCCTCTACTCAGCACTTGTGAGGCCGCTCCTTGAGTACTGTGTTCAGTTGTGGTCCCCTCACCACAAGAAGGGTGTTGAGGCTCTGGAGTGAGTCCAGAGAAGAGCCACGAAGCTGGTGAAGGGGCTGGAGAACAGGCCTTATGAGGAGTGGCTGAGAGAGCTGGGGGTGTTTAACCTGGAGAAGAGGAGGCTGAAAGGAGGTTGTGAAGAGAAGGGAACTGGCCTCTTCTCCCAAGTGCCAGGGGACAGGACAAGAGGGAATGGCCTCAAGCTCTGCCAGGGGAGATTTAGGCTTGAGATTAGGAGGAAGTTTTTCACAGAAAGGGTCATTGGGCATTGGAATAGGCTGCCCAGGGAGGTGGTTGATTCATCTTTCCTGGAGGTGTTTAAGGCACGGGTGGATGAAGTCCTGAGGGACATGGTTTAGTGTTTGATAGGAATGTTTGGACTCAGTGATCCGGTGGGTCTCTTCCAACCTGGTTGTTCTATGATTCTATGATTCTATGACAAATTGTGCTCTTAATCACCTTTTGTGTCTTAGACAAAGTTGCATACACCTACAAATTATTATCATGGATATAACCCTGTACTGATCTCTCCACTTAGCTCTCATATGCAGCACTGAAGAGCCCCACACAGGCAGCCCATCCTGCCAGGCCACCAGCTTCTGTGCTTGAAGGGTCTACAAGAAAGTTGGGGAAGGACTGCTTACCAAGGTTTGTAGTGATAGGACATGGGGCAATGGGTACAAACTAGAGAGAGGAAGAATTAGACTGGTCATAAGGAGGAATTTCTTCACAATGATGGTGAGGAGACCTTGGCCCAGGTTTCCCAGGGAAGCTGTGGCTACCCCAACCCTGGAGGTGTTCAAGGCCAGGTTGGATGGGCCTTGGGCAGCCTGGTCCCTCCCACTAGATGGGAACTAGATGACCTTTAAGGTCCCTTCCAACCCAAACTATTCTATGATTCTTTTCCACGCAGGGAAACCACACCTGCCTCAAAGATATTCTTTATGAGGCTACAAGAAGCATGTGTCACCCAGCTCAGCAAGGAATAAAAGCTTCTTTCTCCACACAGTTCCAAGCCTGATGATTGAGAAGACCATCTTGCATTAGAACCCCAGTGACACATCAGCTTGCAGAAAGCATGTCACCTTCTCGTGCTGGCACATGGAGACTAAGAGAACTTCAGTCAGGGCAAGGAGGACACCCCTCAGGAGATAAGTAGTCCAGCAGGGCATGTGGGTCTGTGTCTGGGTGCCTCTCGTGAGAAGTATGAAAAGACAGTGAGAACTAGTGCCACTGTGAAACGCTTGTTTGAGCAGGATTGCTCCACCAGGCATCATGTGCTTCAGAAGAGCTCAGGGACTGGGGCTAGGCAAGCTGTATGCAATCAGAAATTAATTTCCATGTAGACAGATGTTTTCAGTGAGAAGTAATACGAGGCAAATGCAGAAAAATAGGTCTACTCTGCTGTGTGCTCTTATGGCATTAAACGAGGAAATCAAATGTGAAGGCAGGATATTAACGGTAGAAATCTGTTTGACAGTTGAGTAAACTGGCTTGGAAAAAGTGGAGGAAAAAAAAGAATCATAGAATCATCAGATTGGAAGAGACCATCGGATCATCGAGTCCAACCATTCCTATCAAACACTAAACCATGTCCCTCAGCACCTCATCCACCTGTCCCTTAAACACCTCCAGGGAAGGTGAATCAACCACCTCCCTGGGCAGCCTACTCCAATGCCCAAAAGAGAAGGAATGACTCTCAAGACCAAGCAGAAATACTGGTGTTAAAAACTTTTAACATGGCATTTGCTATCTTGGAGTATGAGGGATGTAAGCTCTGTGATAAATATCTAGATAATGTTAGTCATAACTTTTAATTGAGCATTCGATGTCCATGCCTTACAGCACTGAGTTCTGAAAGCACTTCTGATGTCCTTGGAGATCTTTCCTCAAATGCAGATGATGGTGGATATACTCTTCACTGGGCTGTGAACCAGATGCAGTTCTGCATCCTCTTCCCCAGTCAGTCCCAGCACATCAAAGGTCTTTTCCAATCTGGGGATTCTGTGATTCTATGATTATTTGTGGAAAATGGCCCTTCGCATCTCACAGTTTCATAGAATCATAGAATCATAGAACAACCAGGTTGGAAGTGACCCATCGGATCATCGAGTCCAACCATTCCTATCAAACACTAAACCATGTCCCTCAGCACCTCATCCACCCGTCCCTTAAACACCTCCAGGGAAGGGGAATCAACCACCTCCCTGGGCAGCCTATTCCAATGCCCAATGACCCTCTGTGTGAAAAACTTCCTTCCAATCTCCAGCCTAAGTCTCCCCTGGTGGAGCTTGAGGTCATTCCCTCTTGTCCTGTCACCTGTCACAAGGGAGAAGTGGCCAGCTCTCTCCTCTCTACAACCTCCTTTCAGGTAGTTGTAGAGAGTAATGAGGTCTGAGGTAATGAGGTTTGGCAAGTCTTCACTGTTCCTTCAGCAGGTGCTCATCCATAGCACACACAGATCTATATAAAATGAATGAATTGGTCCCACAAGTGCAAGTCCCCAGAATTGCAAATCTGGTCCCCAAGTATTAGTCTTGGGACCTGACACAAGGACTGTAGAGCTCCTGGGATATCAGGTTTGTCTGTTCCCTTACCTTAAGATCCTCAAGCCACCTGTGCTTTGTCTCACCCTTTCCCAGCATCGCAAGTTCCTGTTATACACGGCAGTTTGTGAAACAAGCACCTGGGGCACAGGGTCAATACCAAAACCACCTTATTATGGATGCCTTATGGGAAAATATTTCATGCCATGCATTGGCAGCACAAATTATGCAAGATCCTTTTGCACAACTGTGCCAGGTTCTTGAACCAAGAGCTGAGGCAGAGAATGGGAAGCATAGGAATGGTTGGACTCAATGATCCGGTGGGTCTTTTCCGACCTGGTTGTTCTATGATAGAGGAATTCACCGAACCTCAGCCATGTGATCCTGTCTGTGACCAGTGTTTGTAAGGTTTGACTCATCATCCACAGCTGGGCTTTGCCAGCAGAGACTTATCTGCCTTCACTCACTGAGGATTATGCAGAAACAAGAGCTAATGAGGGGAGGTGCTCTGATAAACCTCCTGCTTTCAAAAGAGGAAGAACTGTTCAAGAATGTGAAGCTTAGGAGGGGCAGCCTTTATTCCATCCCAAGGTGATGGAGGTCAGGATCCTGAGAGGAAGAAGCAAGGTAGAAAGAAATGTCACAAATATACGCTTTCGGGAGATCAGAGTTTGGCCTGTTCAGAGAGTGACCTCCCTACAAGGAAGACATTTTGATCCTGGAGTGAGTCCAGAGAAGAGCAACAAAGCTGGTGAAGGGGCAGGAGAACAAGTCTTGTGAGGAGTGGCTGAGGGAACTGGGGTTGCTTAGCCTGGAGAAAACAAGGCTGAGGGGAGACCTTATCACCATCTCCAACTACCTAAGATTTGCTGTAGAAAAGCAGGTGCTGGTGTCTTCTCCTAAGTGACAGGCAACAGGACAAGAGGGAATGGCCTCAAGTTGCATCAGGGGAGGTTCAGATTAGACATCAGGAAAAATTTCTTCACTGAAAGGTTTCTTGAGCACTGGCAGAGGCTGCCCAGGAAGGTGATGGAGTCCCCATTCCTGGACGGGTTTAAAAGACAGGTGGATTAGGTGCTTAGGAACAGGGTTTGTCATAGAATCATAGAATCACCAGGTATGAAGAGACCCATCGGATCATCGAGTCCAAACATTCCTATCAAACACTAAAATATGTCCCTCAGCACCTCCTCCACCCATCCCTTAAACACCTCCAGGGAAAGTGATTCAACCACCTCTCTGGGCAAACTATTCCAATGCCCAATGACCCTTTCCATGAAAAACTTCCTCCTAATCTCTGGCCTAAATCTCCCCTGGTGGAGCTTGAGGCCATTCCCTCTTGTCCTGTCCCCTGGCACTTGGGAGAAGAGCCCAGCTCCCTCCTCTCCACAACCTCCTTTCAGGTAGTTGTAGAGAGTAATGAGGTCTCCCCTCAGCCTCCTCTTCTCTAGGTTAAACAACCCCAGCTCTCTCTGGTAGCAGTGGACAGGTACACTTGGGTTTGATGATCTCAAAGATCTTTTCCAACCTAGTTTTCCTATTATTCTAAGGATTGCATGGGATACGGTACTGGAGGGAAGAGAGGTCCAGGACACAATTATTTTTATAAACCGTAATCTGTGAGTTCAAGGGTGACCCATCCTGATGAGCAGGTAAAAAAGCAAAGGTGGCAGGAGGAATGCCACTCCTCGTTAAACTCAAGCATAAAAAGTAAACAAACAGGAGGTGGAAGCAGGGACAGGTAGCACAGGAGAAACACAGGCCTGAGCACGACTGAAGGAGTTTAGGAATGACAAAGCCCACTTAGAGTTAAATTTGATGGGGGATATGCAGGGCAATGAGAAGATCTTCAAAAGGTGTGTCAGCAGCAAAGGGAAGACTAGGAAAAATGTGGGCCTGCTGCTGAATGGGGCAAGAGATCTGGTGACAAAGGGCAAGGTAGTCAATCAGTTGAGGTTCTGAATGCCTTCTTTGGTCTTCACTAGTGTCAACCTTCAACCACCCCAGAGCCCTGAGACCAGTGGGAAAGACTGGAACAAAAAAAGACTGCCCCACAGGAGGAGGATCATTTAGGGGACTTGTGAACACTCTGGATGGATGCAAGTCCATGTGCTCCATGGGCTCACGAGTGCTGGGAGAGCTATCCATGTCTCTGCAAGGCTGATTCCCAGAAGTCATGGTAACTGGGGAAGGTTCCTGAGGACTGGCAGGGAGCAAATGTTACTCTGTTCAAGAAGGGTGATGAGGAGGATATAGGGAACTACAGCTCAGGCAGCCTCACCTCGATCACAGGGGAGGAGATGGAGTAAATAATCCTGAAAAGCCTTTCCAAACACATGAAGGGCAAGCAAGCGGCTGGGAGTAGGCAGCAAGGATTTGCAAAGGGGAAATCGTGCTTGACCCGATAGCCTTCTACAATGAAACAAAAGGTTTCATGGGTGAGGGGGGAACTCTGGATGTTTATCTTGAATTTAGCTGGTCTTTTTCACACTGCCACTCATAACATTATTAATGACCTAAATATCAGGACAGAGTGAACTCTCAGCAAGACGACAGATGACACAGAGCTGGGAGGAAAGGAGTTATTGTTACACCAGGGGGTTGTACTGCCATTCAGAGGGATCCGACCTGAACAGGCAAGAGAAATGGGCTGACGGGAATCTCGTGAAGCTCAGTAAGAGGAAATGCAAAGTCCTGCACCTAGGGAGGAAAAGCCCCGTGCGCCAATGTACATTGAGATCAATCTCCAGATAAGGACAGTAGGTGTCCTGGTGGACAACAAGCTGATCATGAGCCAGTAATGCACAATTCTAGCAAAGAAGGTCAAGAACCTCCTGAGCAGCTTTAAAAGCAGGGTTGCCAGCAGGACAAAGAGGTGACCCTGCCCTCTACTCAGGACAAGAGGGAATGGCCTTAAGCTCCACCAGGGGAGATTTAGGCTGGACATTAGGAAAAAAATTTTCACAGAAAGGGCCATTGGGCACTGGTAGAGGCTGCCCAGGGAGGTAGTTCATTCACCTTCCCTGGAGGTGTTTAAGGCACGGGTAGATGAGGTCCTGAGGGACGTGGTTTAGTGGTTGATAGGAATGGTTGAACTCAATGATCCTCTGAGTCTCTTCCAACCTGGTTGTTCTATGATTCTATGATTCTGTAATTCTACTCAGCACTGGTGATACCACATCTGAATACAGAGTCCAGTTGTGGGCTCTCCAGAACAAGAAAGACATGGACATTTTGAAGAATCCAGCAATGTGTCATGGTGATGATCATAGAATCATAGAACAACCAGGTTGGAAGAGACCCATTGCACATTTTGCAACGAGAGACTGAAAACTGGAACTGTTTGGCCTGGAGAAGGGAAAGTTAATAGGGGTCTTATCACTGTGTATAAATAACCAGCAGAGATGTAAAGAAGTAGTAAAGGTCAGACTAGACACCTCCAGAAGTCTATTCCAATGCATGTGTTCTGTGATTCTGGAAAGAAAGCTTGAGTAAGAAAGCACAATTTTAAATGTGTCTACTGGACAGGCACACACTCTCCTGGGTAGAAAACTGGCTGGATGGCAGGGCCCAGAGAGTGGTGGGAAATGGTGTTAAGTCCAGCTGGAGGCCAGTGACAAGTGGGGTTCCCCAGGGCTCAGTGCTAGGTCCAGTCCTGTTCAATGTCTTCATCAACAACCTGGATGAAGGCATTGAGGGTACCCATAGCAAGTTTGCAGATGCCACAAAGCTGTGTGGAAGTGTCAATCTGCTGGAGGGTAGGGAGGCTCTGCAAAGGGGTCTGAACAGGCTGGACCACTGGGCAGAGACCAATGGCAGGAGGTTTAACACGGCCAAATGCCGGGTCCTGCACTTGGGGCACAACAACCCTATGCAGAGCTACAGACTGGGAGAAGCCTGGCTGGAAAACTGCCAGGAGGAGAGGGACCTGGGGGTGTTCGTCAACAGCCGACTGAACACGAGCCAGCACTGTGCCCAGGTGGCCAAGAAGGCCAATGGCATCCTGGCTTGGATCAGAAATGGTGTGACCAGCAGGTCCAGGGAGGTTATTCTCCCTCTGTACTCAGCACTGGTGAGGCTGCTCCTTGAGTACTGTGTTCAGTTGTGGGCCCCTCAGCACAAGAAGGATGTTGAGGCTCTGGAGCGAGTCCAGAGAAGAGCAATGAGGCTGGTGAAGGGTCTGGAGAACAGGCCCTATGAAGAGTGGCTGAGAGAGCTGGTGGTGTTTATCCTGGAGCAGAGGAGGCTGAGAGGAGACCTCATTACTCTTTACAACTACCTGAAAGGAGGTTGTGGAGAGGAGGGAGCTGGCCTCTTCTCCCAAGTGACAGGGGACAGGACAAGAGGGAATGGCCTCAAGCTCCTCCAGGGGAGATTTATACTGGACATTAGGAGGAAGTTTTTCACGCAGAGGGTCATTGGGCATTGGAATAGACTGCCCAGGGAGGTGGTTGATTCCCCTTCGCTGGAGGTGTTCAAGGGGTGGGTAGATGAGGTCCTGAGGGACATGGTTTAGTGTTTGATAGGAATGGTTGGACTCGATGATCCGGTGGGTCTCTTCCAACCTGGTTGTTCTGTGATTCTGTGATTCTGTGATACTTGGAGAAGAAGAAATTGGGGTTCCAATTTATGTGGTAGTGCCTGAGCAATTAGTTTAGGTTTTAACCTAAAGCTCAGAAGAACATGCTCATCCCACACTTCTTAGACAAGCAGTGACTATCACTGGTCGCAAATTTCTCAGGAATTTCCACTGCTGTAATGGAAACTATACACCACTGAAGTGGATGTGCCTGTAAAACAACTGATGAAGTACTGCTTTGCGCAGAGAAAAAGAAAGCAACATTTTAGGAAATAACATCACTGAAAAGCTGTGATGATAAGTTTGAAAATCATTCTAGTAAGAAGTTTATCTGTATAGAGCACGAAAGCATGGCTAGAACTGCTTAATTAGATATATTTTGTCCCACTCTGTGGTATTTATTACCTTTGTCATCCACTGTTTTCTTATACATTCTGAAGGTCAGACTTAAAAGTCTTGCTTTAGGTTCTTTTATTTGCTCAAAAGTGCCTGGTCCCGATGCCCTTTGCTCAATTCCTTCCTGCAGAGGTTTTATCAGGCATTTATTAAATTTATACTTGGCCTGTGCTTTTTCTTTTCTAAAGCTAGGGGAGATATGAAACTCATCCAATTTTAATTAGTCCTTTAAATGGGTCATTATCATATCTGAAATATCTGAATGAAGTTCTTGGAGCTGGCACATCTTCTCAGAGGGTGGCATATTCGGGTGCTTTACGTAACAAGGTTACAATGCAAGAGGGAGCTGGATAATTTTTCCCAAAGTGGTGCAATGCAGAAGGATGCAAACTAGACGAGAGCTCCCTGAGGAGACCCTGCGGAGCAAGAAAGTGCCTATCATGTCCACACATTGCAAGGGCATTCAGGCTTCTTTGCTGAACACACAGAGTTGTCAAAGAAAGAGGCGGAGGCTTGGACTCATCCCTCACACCAGAGCCCAAGACAGAGCTTCACTGCCCTCCTCTGCAGTCCTGGGGGAAGGAATCATAAAATCATAGAACAACCAAGTTGGAAGGGACCCACCGGATCATTCAGTTTAACCATTCCTATCAAACACTAGGAGGAGGAGAGTGTCCACAAGCTGCCTGTGAAACACACCCCAGGTCCCAGCCACCTCACTGCAGAAGTGACTTCTTGCCAGCCAACAACAGATGGGAGTGAAGAAACCAAAGGAGATAGCCCTGACAGCCTTTTTGTGTTCCTCCTGAGTATTTACATGTGGTTTTCCTCCACCCCTTTTAGCCTTTTCATGGTGTTTGGGCATTGGAATAGGCTGCCCAGGGAGGTGGTTGAGGCACCTTCCCTGGAGGTGTTTAAGGCACGGGTGGATGAGGTCTTGAGGGACTTGGTTTAGTGTTAGATAGGAATGGTTGGACTAGAAGATCTGATGGGTCCCTTCCAACCTGGTTGTTCTATGATTCTATGATTCTATTCTATGATTCTATGATTCTTTCCTTCTTGTTTGGCATAGAGAAGCGACATTCAGTGCCAGACTCTACTGAGGATCAGACTCCTCTTCAAAATCCTTTTAATAACACCAGCTAGTAAACGAGGTGCATCGATGATTATGCCTTATCACCATACCGTGCGAGGTCCTTTTTTGGGGCCTTATTATTTTCCCCCTGTGTTAGGTCCCCAGCTAGATTACCAAGAAGGGTTAAAAATGAAGAGAGATCCCTATCTGTGCAGGCAATCTTCGCCTGCTTGTTTGGATAGATGAACAGCCTGTGACCCTTGAATGATCTGACTATATTCTGCAAAGAACAAGTATTTTTTTACCCACCACTACTTATCTCATGTTTAGTTACTGGGTGGCAAACTCCAATATAAAAATGTAGCCTCTGATAATACAGGCCAGCAAGGCTGCGTAGGTAGGAGAGTAAATAGTCTGCGTAGCACAATTCCCTGCAGCCCTGTGATAAAGGGAAATGTGAGCAGAGGTGCACCTTGACCAGCTGGAGGCTTGAAATGTGTTTGCAGGAGCTCAGGTTGCAGCCTGTGAAAAAAGCTTCCCTTGTGTTGTGGTGGTTAGATCAAGCCTCAGCGGCTGCTGTTCAGTGGCGCATGTGGAATTAAAGCCAGAGACAGGTAAAAAAAAAAAAAAAAAGAGAGAGAAAACACATAGAACAGAGCAAGGAACAAGGGCTGGTTGATGTTATCACTTAGCTGCAAACAGCAGGGCAGGGGAGGGGAGGAAGGGCTGCCTGTCCCAGTTAATCCAGCCTACTGGAGATTCAAAGGGGCTCCGTTTTCCTTTTAACTCCAGTTCCCAGAACGGTGAGACAAGGAAGATAAACAAGTGGAAGGAGCTTGAGGGTGGGCAAGGCAAATAAACCACCGTAATGGCAGAGTGTCCTAAAGTGAACAAGGAGAGGAAACCGTAAAACATGTTTTAACTCAAAACAGATGCTTAGGTTTCCACCTTGAATAGCAATTGCCTGTTTCTTCCAAAACGAGTTTAGTAGCATTCATGTTAGGGGTGGTATCACCTTCTGTTTTCTTCACACTTACCTGCATTAGAATACACAAAACTGGGAAGCAGTTAATATTTCAAACCTGAATCCAGACAGGCACCTAAATACAGCTTTAAATTGAGGCACATCATTAGTTCCACCAAAGTCAACAAGTTATCGATTTGATTAAAACTTAACAGGTACTCCAATGTTTAGTTGGACTGAGACCTCCCAGACATTTTTGTTTGCTAATTACAGAATCACAGAATCACAGAATCACCAAGTTGGAAAAGACCCACAAGATCATCTAGTCCAACCATTCCTATCAAAGGCTAAATTGTGTCCCTCCACACCTCATCCACCCATCCCTTAAACACCTCCAGGGAAGGTGAATCAACCACCTCCCTGGGCAGGCTCTGCCAGTGCCCAATGACCCTTTCTGGGAATTTTTTTTTCCCTAATGCCCAGCCTGAACCTCCCTGGAAGAGCTTGAGCCCAGCTCCCTCCTCTCTACAACCTCCTTTCAGGTAGTCGCAGAGAGCAATGAGGTCTCCTCTCAGCCTCCTCTTCTCCAGGATAAACACTCCCAGCTCTCTCAGACGCTCCTCATAAGGCCTGTTCTCCAGACCCTTCACCAACTTCGTTGCTCTTCTCTGGACTCGCTCCAGAGCCTCAACATCCTTCTTGTGCTGAGGGGCCCAGAACTGGACACAGGATTCAAGGAGCAGCCTCTCCAGTGCTGAGTACAGAGGGAGAATCATCTCCCTGGACCTGCTGGTCACACTGTTTCTGATCCAAGCCAGGATGCCATTGGCCGCCTTGGCCACCTGGGCCACTGCTGGCTCATGTTCAGTTGCTGTCAACCAATATCCCCAGGCCCTTCTCCTCCTGGCAGCTTTTCAGTTAGGCTTCTCCCAGTCTGTAGCTCTGCATGAGGTTGTTGTGCCCCAAGTGCAAGAGGCACAATAATTTTCCTGTGGCAGGGAAATGTTCCCTTTTTCAAGTACATGTAAGCATTAAATATCTCAGGGGAACAGAAATAATGGCTCTACCTCAGGACTTCATCTACCTGTGCCTTAAACACCTCCAGGGAAGGGGAATTCAACCTTGAAAACTCCTTGGGCACAGGTTGAAATCTAGATGCTTTTGTTAGGGTGAATCTTATAGAAGTTGCCTTAGTGACTTGTTAAACAGTTAACTTTCAGAAAAATTAAATTACTTAGATGAGACTTAGATGAAAAGTTAGAAAATTGGTTCTACAAGAGCTCAAACAGGCTGCCCAGGTTGGTGGTTGAGTCACCTTCCCTGGAGGTGTTTAAGGGACAAGTGGATGAAGTGCTGAGGGACATGGTTTAGTGTTTGATAGGAATGGTTGGGCTCAATGATCTGATGGGTCTTTTCCAACCTGGTGATTCTATGATTCAAGCCAGAAGAGTCTCTTAGAGTAGAGGCTTGGTAACCTGGGTAAATTTTTCAACCCTCCACTGAATTCAGGCATCGCGAGTTGCCCTGCTTATGCATGTCTGGTAGCAGGTGTGAAAAAAAGGCTGTTGTGGGTGTGAGGATGTGGTAAGACATTTTTTGTAAATTTTATTTCAAACAAAAAATAAAAAAAATGAACAGAAAAAAAAATCTTCCATGCATTGTGGTTTACTCTGAAACTGTTGAGAAAACCTGGATTTTTTATGTCTTTGGCTGTTAAATTTGATTAACATAGCCAAGCATAGAATCATAGAATCATAAAACAACCAGGTTGGAAGAGACCCACCGGATCATCAAGTCCAACCATTCCTATCAAACACTAAACCATATCTCTCAGGACCTCATCTACCTGTGCCTTAAACACCTCCAGGGAAGGTGAATCAACCAGAAGCAAATGCTGCTGTAAAATGTTTAAAAAGTCCTGTTCTCCTTCTCTCTGTTATTTTCCAAATTGCTTTCTTCCTTTCTGCCTGTATTACCCACTAGATTGTATTTCAAAGACCACTAATCAGGCTAAGTGCCTGTGGCTTTGCAGGGAGAGCCGCGGTTTAGGAAGCACACAGTGCACAACCCCATTTTAGCAGCGAGATGAGGTGAGGCATTCCAGGTGTAAGCACGTCCAGGACTCCTCAAAAAAAAAAAAAAAAAAACAAAAAAACAAACCCAAACCATGCATTTCTTGAAATGCTGATTGCACTTGCAAAGGTCTTTCCAACAGGCAAGAAAGCAATCTTGGAACTGCTATTCATCTTTCACAGCTGTTACTTCTCAAGTCAGATGCTGTGAGGATTAGAGATAGGATTGATGAAAGTGCAATGGGAAGTAGAGACCCGCCTTTCCCCATCAGTCCCATGATCTCTAACCTTGCCACAGCTGACTGGGGCTGCACTATCATCGTTCATTCAGTGCCTCCAGTTCCCTCTACCAGCAGGCGACAGTCCAAGATCAAAAGAAATCGCAGCAAATACGGTTTTTCTGCACTTCACTACAAACGTGCTCAGGGACATGGTTTAGTGGCAGAGAAGAATGGTTGGACTTGATGATCCAAGAGGACTTTTTCAACCTGATGATTCTATGATTCTATGCTGATGTATCAAGGCTGTGAAAAAATGGGAATAAAACTAGCTTTTATTTTTTCACTAGCTGGTGAGGGGTCTGGAGAACAGGCCTTAAGAGGAACGGCTGAGAGAGCTGGGGGTGTTTAACCTGGAGAAGAGGAGGCTGAGAGGAGACCTCATTACTCTCTACAACTACCAGAAGGGAGATTGTAGAGAGGAGGATGATGGCCTCCTCTCCCAAGTGAGAGGGGACAGGACAAGAGGGAATGGCCTCAAGCTCCACCAGGGGAGATTTAAGCTAGAGATTAGGAGGAAGTTTTTCACAGAAAGGGTCGTTGGGCGTTGGAATAGGCTGCCCAGGGAGGTGGTTGATTCACTTTCCCTGGAGGTGTTTAAGGGATGGGTGGACGAGGTGCTGAGGGACATGGTTTAGTGTTTGATAGGAATGGTTGGACTCGATGATCCGATGGGTCTCTTCCAACCTGGTGATTCTATGATTCTATGATTCTTCCTGCAAGTTACACTGTGAGCTGAGATATTTTAGAGAAAATCACGCAAAAAGAACAATGATCTTCAGCCAGACACCACTCAGTGACCAAGGGTCATTGGGCATTGGAAGAGGCTACCCAGGGAAGTGGTTGATTCACCTTCCCTGGAGGTGTTTAAGTCACGGGTGGACGAGGTGCTGAGGGACATGGTTTGGTGTTTGATAGGAACAGTTGGACTCAATGATCCGATGGGTCTCTTCCAACCTGGTTGTTCTATAATTCTATGATTCATTCCTTTTCTTTCAGAAACAAATGCAGTGAGAGTTTGCTTGATGTTAGTTGTTTGCTTATCCAAGTACTGTCAAGACCTGCTTGGACTGCCTTGTCCTGCACTCTGGAGGGCAAAGCAATATTAATCTTCAACATATCTAGAGGGCTTGACGTTTTACCATTTCTTCACAGGTATGAACTGAACTGCAGTCATAGCTTTGCTAGGTGAAGCAGTGAGCTGACAGTGAGGTGGGATAGCAAACAGCGTCTTTCCCCCTTCAGCAGATTGATAACACAGCCTCACTCAGAAACAACAGTGTCAAAACAAGTTTCCATGATCATAAATCTGGACGGAGGTCTGAATGTAGTGTAATGATGCTTTTTTTTTTATTATTTTTTTTGCTAAGAAACCCTTGGGAAAAACAGTGGAAACATCACTTTCCGTGACTAAAATGACCTTGAAAAATAGAAACCTGGCAGGTGCAGAGAAATATGCCTCCCAAAGAGCGTGCAGGAACAAATCAGCTGCAAATGAAAGTGAATTGAAAGGCAGGGAGGACAATAAGGGTAGAGTTACACTGAGAGGTTCTGTCCTACGAAGATATATGGGCACGGTGACTTCTGCACCCTGGGGCGCCGCCAAGTGTCTCTGTGACTTTATCTGGCATCATCCAGCTCCTCTGG
This sequence comes from Coccyzus lansbergi, assembly GCA_033558105.1. Classification (NCBI taxonomy): domain Eukaryota; kingdom Metazoa; phylum Chordata; class Aves; order Cuculiformes; family Coccyzidae; genus Coccyzus; species Coccyzus lansbergi. The sequence continues at coordinate 2,345,958 of JAUMJK010000508.1, forward strand.
GGCATTATCTAAGAGCCCAGCTGCACGAATGTAGTTGCCAAAGGGCAAGGGCAGGGGTAGCCCTGAAGAACCTGAAGGAGGACGGAGAAGCTGTAGCCATGTATGGCGAAGACTGAATCATCTGGTGAAGGTAAATATCCTTCTGGAGGAAAGGCAAACAACATAAGATAAGCCCTTCAGTCCTCTCGCTCAGTAGGTTTACATTGGTAGAATAAACAGGGGGTTGGTGTTCACACTGGTTATACTTGTTAGTAGGTGCATTGGAAAAATATCTGAATATTAAGCTACATAGTTAAATCTATAAAATTTTAAAACTAACAGCTGTCTCAGATGAGATCATAGAATCATAGAACAACCAGATTGGAAGGGACCCATCCGATCATCAAGTCCAACCATTCCTATCAAACACTAAACCATGTCCCTCAGCACCTCATCTACCCATCCCTTAAACACCTCCAGGGAAGGTGAATCAACCACTTTCCTGGGCAGCCTGTTCCAATGCCCAATGACTCTTTCTATCAAAAACTTCATCCTAATCTCCAGCCAAAATCTCCTCTGGTGGAGCTTGAGGTCATTCCTTCTTGTCCTGTCCCCTATCACTTGGGAGAAGAGCCCAGCTCTCTCCTCTCTCCAACCTCCTTTCAGGTAGTTGTAGAGAGTAATGAGGTCTCCTCTCAGCCTCCTCTTCTCCAGACTAAACAATCCCAGTTCTCTCAGCCGTGTTCTGTATACGTGACCTAAACCAGAGTAGCAATGTCTACAAATAACCTCTCAGAGGATGTAAAAGGAGAAAAAAATAGCTTAAATTCTGTGACTTATTACTGCTTATAATAGCCATTTCATCATTATCTTAAAAAGAAGAATTATTAAATGCTTCTTCTTTCCTTAATGTTAAGGGTCAACAATTTTTAAAGCTTTCCTGCAAGACTGACTAAGATATCTCCAGTATCTTGGAAGAAAGCATTGTGGATGCAGAAGAAGGTGGATGTTAACATTGGGACATGGTTTAGTGTTTGATAGGAATGGTTGGACTCGATAATCCGGTGGGTCTCTTCCAACCTGGTGATTCTATGAATACTGGAGCACAGAGTTCAAATCATTCTCCCCACATCTGTAATATTAAACTCTGCTGCAAAACAGCTTCGCATTTTGTTGCTAAGTGTAGGAAAAGGTGTAGGGTTCAACAAAGCAGGCTGCCCATCCATCACACACACCAGAGGGAGAACATCTGCTCTTTGCTAGGATCAAGGTTTAATCTGACTCCTCTTTAGAATGCCTAACTAGGCCTTTTTTAAGTTGTTTGTTTGCACTGCAAATGGAATATACTTGTGTCAACCCAGTTAAGACCTCCATAAGTAAATGCAGGATTCATCAAGTAGTCGTCAGGATCTGCAGACGTTAAGTCCTGTGCCAAGCTCCTCGTTAAATTAATCCTTGGTTCCTTAGGAGTTTCCAGACAGGTTTGCTTCTGTTTTCTCTCATAGCAGGGTTGGACTGATAGGAAGTGAATAAGCAACAGCTCTTTATCTAAATCACTGAGCTGCTACACTGATATGCAAGGGAATAGTCTTTGCTCAAATTAAACAGGGAGGCCAATTAAATTGGTAGATTTTCCTGTTTGGAAAAAGCTATTACCATACCTCTTCCTCTAAGTCACAAGGCTGCACTCTAAATGAGATAAGACCTTCTAGTCCATGGGGCTGCCTTTCCTGTTGAGATATTGCTATGCTGCTGCTGTGAAAACACGGGAAACCAGGTCTTATTTTAGACTAATTTTCTCTTTGCTATCGAAGACCCTCACACAAGAGGCCACTTAGAATCATCACCAGGTTGGAAGAGACCCACTGGATTATCGAGTCCAACCATTCCTATCAAACACTAAACCATGTCCCTCAGCACCTCGTCCACCCGTGCCTTAAACACCTCCAGGGAAGGTGAATCAACCACCTCCCTGGGCAGCCTCTGCCAGTGCCAAACGACCCTTTGTGTGAAAAACTTCCTCCTAATGTCTAGCCTAAATCCTCCCGTGGTGGAGCTTGAGGCCATTCCCTCTTGTCCTGTCCCCTGTCACTTGGGAGAAGAAGCTGGAGCACACAATAGCTCTTTGGTAAGTTTTGTAAAGGAAATGGTGTTATCTGATAACATAAGCTGCATCATAACACTTAATGCCGTGCCTAAAAATCTAATTCCCAAGTTAAGGGATAATATGGAAACCTGAGGTAATTAAAATAATAAATATTATCTAAGTCAGACCTCACTGCTGTAAAGAAAAGCTTGAGAATTAGCACCCTGAAACTCACAAACAATGAAATAAACAAAAATAATTCAGGCTAGTTTGCGCTGTTTAAAAAATACCATAAAATATGAGACCACAAAATTTCACTGATAAAAATTCACACAATATTTCTGTTTATGTTTTCTCTTGTTCTCAAAGAAACCTCTTGAAATGCATTGATGTCTGTACCTAAAAGCGTTACACACAGTTTTCTTTCAACTGCAAACTAGAAAGACTGTCACTCGATGATCCGATGGGTCTCTTCCAACCTAGTTGTTCTATGATTCTATATTTTCTGACTCTGGTATTGCTGCTGTATATAAAGGGGTGAGTTGCTGCACTTTGCAACAACAAATATCCACTGAAATGTTTAAAGTTTTCTTTTCCATTCTTAAACTTCAAAAACCACTTTAATTTCTGGATTTATTTAGACTTTGTTCTCAAAACCTTCGTGAGCACTTCAATCTCTGATGAAATCCCCTTCTTACTGTGCAAATCCTGCAATTTAAGACTATTTCCACTTTGAAAAAAAGGTTAATTCTTGCTCTGTGTGGGTACTTTGTTTGGACTCCAAGAGGTCTTTTCCAACCTGGTGATTCTATGATTTTACGATTTGTTTTGGTGGACACAGGAATATAGAATCATAGAATCATAGAACAACCAGGTTGGAAGAGACCCATCGGATCATCGAGTCCAACCATTCCCATCAAACACTAAACCATGTCCCTCAGCACCTCATCTACCCATCCCTTAAACACCTCCAGCGAAGGAGAATCAACCACCTCCCTGGGCAGTCTATTCCAATGCCCAATGACCCTCTGTGTGAAAAAATTCCTCCTAATCTCCAGCCTAAATCTCCCCTGGTGGAGCTTGAGGCCATTCCCTCTTGTCCTGTCCCCTGTCACTTGGAGAAGAGCCCAGCTCCCTCCTCTCTACAACCTCCCCTCAGGTAGTTGTGGAGAGTAATGAGGTCTCCCCTCAGCCTCCTCTTCTCTAGGCTAAACACCCCCAGCTCTCTCAACTGTTCCTTATAAGACCTGTTCTCCAGACCCTGCACCAGCTTCATGGCTCTTCTCTGGACTCGCTCCAGAGCCTCAACATCCTTCTTGTGCTGAGGGGACCACAACTGAACACAGCATTCAAGGAGGGGCCTCACCAGTGCTGAGTACAGAGGGAGAAGAACCTCCCTGGACATCCTGGTCACATCATTTCTGATCCAAGCCAGGATGCCTTTGGCCTTCTTGGCCACCTGGGCACATTGCTGGCTCATGGTCAGTTGCTGTCAACCAACATCCCCAGGTCCCTCTCCTCCTGGAAGCTTTCTAGCCAGACTTCTCCCAGACTGTAGCTCTGCATAGGGTTGTTGTGCCCCACGTGCAGGACCCAGCATTCGGCCGTGTTAAACCTCATCCCATTGGACTCAGCCCAGCAGTCCAGCCTGTTTAGGTTCCTTTGCAGAGCCTCCATCAAATCGACACTTCCACACAGCTTTGTGTCATCTGCAAACTTGCTACATCTTTCCAGCTCTGCGTCTTTTCTACAGAGAGACTTGGATGAGGGGAAAGGGGCCATAAAAGTGGTGGTGGGAACACACCTGGACTGAGTACAGCTCCTTTCAGCAGCTGTTTGCTCCTGCTCCCTTTTGCCAGTTTGCCAGGTAGAGATTCTGCCTTCAGTTTCAACTTTTAGATCCACGCAGAGGAGCACAACTGTAGGAACTACCTACCTCCTCCCAGAATTTATTACAAACCTTTTCCTCGGCACTAAATTTTTCTCCAGTCCTGACCTGACTTGACTCTGCAAATTTTAACGTGTTTTGCCTTTGTTTCCTCCAGCCCTCTCCTGCAGCACTTTTCACCCATTTAACATCACCCAGCAGTAGCTGTCATCACACTTCAACAGGCCTATTATGAGGCTTAATTTACTGTGGCCAAACTGACTTCTCTGTGACACATTATAGCCTTAGGAGCTCTCATTCTGGTACCTGGAATACAGGGGAAAAAGGAAGAGGAAAACTTTCATATCACGTTAAAATGCTGGTTAGTAACTTAGCAGCTTATTTGTGTTTAACAAGTCTGAGATATGTATTGACAGCTGTCTTGCACAAACGGCATTGTGAGAAAAGTGCCCCTCAGGGCTGCTTTGAGAACTACTATATTTAGATGCAGAGCTACAGACTGGGAGAAGTCTGTCTAGAAATCTGCCTGGAGGAGAGGGACCTGGGGGTGTTGATCGACAGTGACTGAACATGAGCCAGCAGTGTGCCCAGGTGGCCAAGAAGGCCAATGGCATCCTGGCTTGGATCAGAAATGGTGTGACCAGCAGGTCCAGGGAGGTTCTTCTCCCTCTGTACTCAGCACTGGTGAGGCCGCTCCTCAAATCCTGTGTTCATTTGTGGGCTCCTCAGCAGAAGAAGGATGTTGAGGCTCTGGAGCGAGTCCAGAGAAGATCAACAAAGCTGATGAAGGGTCTGGAGAACAGGCTCTATGAGGAGCGTCTGAGAGAGCTGTGGGTGTTTAACCTAGAGAAGAGGAGGCTGAGGGGAGACCTCATTACTCTCTGCAACTACCTGAGGGGAGGTTGTGGAGAGGAGGGAGCTGGGCTCTTCTCCCAAGTGACAGGGGACAGGACAAGAGGGAATTGCCTTAAGCTCCGCCAGGGTAGATTTAAGCTAGAGATTAGGAAGAAGTTTTTCACGCAGAGGGTCATTGGGCATTGGAATAGGCTGCCCAGGGAGGTGGTTGATTCACCTTCCCTGGAGGTATTTAAGGGATGGGTGGACGAGGTGCTGAGGGACATATTTTAGTGTTTGATAGGAATGGTTGGACTCGATGATCCAACAGATCTCTTCCAACCTGGTGATTCTATGATTCTATGATTCTAGATGAACTCTAAGGGTAAGAGAAATTAAGTTCATTCCATATTGGCATCAGCCTGAGGAGTTTTGTTTTCTTACATTCAGCCACCTCCAACAGCAGGTGACAACAGAATCATAGACTCATAGAAAAAACAGGTTGGAAGAGACCCACCAGATCATCAAGTCCAACTATTCCCATCAAACACTAAACCATGTCCCTCAACACCTCGTCCACCTGTGCCTTAAACAACTCCACTGAAGTTGACTCAACCACCTCCCTGGGCAGCCTCAAGGAACAAAATCCAAGTCATGTGGCTGAAAATAAGACTAATGAAAAATGGCATATGGCAACTTGGGGAGGACCTTTCACACTTTCCTCAAAGCCCATAAAATTTGAACATAAATAATATGAAGTATACGTTGTTGACCTCCTGAGACACAAAGCCACACTAGTCATGCCAACCTATTCTAAGGACTTCCTGTTCTTCTCACCCTCTCCCTTTAGTCTTACATAAAGATATTTATTCTAGGTGGGTCCCAATTTACCTTTAATGTTTGTCTTAAGCGATCATAGAATCATAGAACAACAGGTTGGAAGAGACCCATCGGATCAATGAGTCCAACCATTCCCATCAAACACTAAACCATGTCTGGAGAATTTAACAGAGAAATCAGCCTTAATAATGACGTGTAGTACGTGTGCAGATCAGTAAAGCAGTTGTGCTGAAACTTGTGGTGATTTGTAGTGGAAATTCAAACAGAAATCCTGTTATCTCCTGCCTAGTTATGCTTATGCAGTTCCTGCAACACTCCAATAGATCTCCTGAGCCCTTTGAAAGCAAAACAGAGGGACATGATTTAGTGGTAGAGTTGGCACTGTTATGTTAAGGGTTGAGCTTGGTGATATTAAAGGTCTTTTCCAACCTAAATAATTGTACGATTCTATGGTTCTACTTGGATCGCCATCCCTGAAAAAGGCAGACTGGGTCCAGGTAGCTTTGCCCAGTAATTATCAAGACCAGCTTGATATATCACAAAAAAAAAAAAGGTCTTTTCCACCGAATTTCTTCCTCTTAAAATCTACAGACAGCCTCTCATCCACCCCTTTGGTCCTACCTCCTGCCTCTCTCTCACAGTGACTCCTTCTAAGAGGGTCTCTTTCGTTGTGCTTACTTCTTCAGCTTGGAAATGCCACTTGGGCAGAACATGAGGACTCTCTGCTTTTGTCCATGACTTTTCTGGCTTTCCTAGCATCCAGAAACCACAGAGGTGCTTGTTGGGGGAGAAGGATATTCTTCAGAACACCTGCAAAAGGCTTATTCTTTGGGAATAGTGAGGCTTGATTTTAGTACATGGGCTTCATAGAAGATCTGTGTTTGTGCTCTGTGTCTGACATGCTCAGGTTTCTCTTAGTACAAAGAACCAGTGTATGCACAGTAGGCCTGGAAGAGGCTGAGAGGAGACCTCATTGCTCTCTACAACTACCTGAAAGGAGGTTGTAGAGAGGAGGGAGCTGGGCTCTTCTCCCAAGTGACAGGGGAGAGGACGAGAGGGAATAACCTCAAGCTCCACCAGGGGAGGTTTAGGCTGAACATCAGGAAAAAAATTTCACGGAAAGGGTCATTGGGCACTGGAACAGGCTGCCCAGGGAGGGGGTTGATTCACCTTCCCTGGAGGGCTTTAAGGTGCAGGTGGATGAGGTGCTGAGGGACGTTGTTTAGTGTTTGATAGGAATAGTTGGACTCAATGATCTGATGAGTCTTTTCCAACCTGGTGATTCTATGATTCCATGATTCCCAGATGGAATAAGCCCATTAGGTACATACTGCACTGAGGCCTACAAAAATTACATCCACCTCACTAGGTCATGAGTCATTATTTTGATAGGAACTGTTGGACTCCATGATCCGGTGGGTCTTTTCCAACCTGGTTGTTCTATGATTCTATGAGTCTATGATCAGTCACCTCCTAGTAATTTGTTGATAGCAAGTAGCTGGGGGAGCACTGACTGTGGTCTCCTCCCAGTCATAGAATCATAGAATCGTAGAACAACCAGGTTGGAAGAGACCCATCCGATCATCAAGTCCAACCATAATGACCCCACTTCTACCATACACTGAAAAAGTTGCCACTGCAGAAAAAAAGTGAGATGGGGGTTTGTGTTTTGTTTTTCAAGAACAGTCCTCCAGGATATAAAAGAGTATTTCTTGCTCCTCTTACTGAAAGTAACCCCATTTACAAAATCAGCAGCCACAGTTTTGCAGCAGGTTGCCAATTGTTTCAACTTTGCAAAGCATCCAAAAATGTTTCATCTACTGGACGTATTTCATATTTTCATGCAGAAACTCTGTCACTTTTATAGGTCTTAGTGGCAATGAAAATATCTGGCAGAGCTCAGATACTGACTTTGCCACAAACCAGTTTATTCATATTGTGCCCTTGCAAAGGCTGCCAAGGACTAGAATATCAAGTTGTATAGTTTTATTCCCTTCAACTCTTAACAGTCCTGTCAAATCCTGTAAAATGAGAGACCTACGCACATTCCCCCCTCATAATTTCACAGAGACAAGGCTAAAGCTCTCCTACTATTCCCTAAGTCTTATGAGGAGTGACTGAGAGAGCTGTGGTTGTTTATCCTGGAGAAGAGGAGGCTGAGAGGAGACCTCATTGCTCTCTACAACTACCTGAGGGGAGGTTGTGGAGAGGAGAGTGCTGGCCTCTTCTCCCAAGTGACAGGGGACAGGACAAGAGGGAATGGCCTCAAGCTCCACCAGGGGAGGTTTAGGCTGGAGATTAGGAGGAAGCTTTTCATGGAAAGGGTGATTGGGCACTGGAACAGGCTGCCCAGGGAGGTGGTTGATTCACCTTCCCTGGAGGTGTTTAAGGGACAGGTGGATGAGGTGCTGAGGGACATGGGTTAGTGTTTGATAGGAATGGTTGGACTCAATGATCCGATGGGTCTCTTCCAACCTGGTGATTCTAAGATTCTATGATTCTATGGGGTGGGATGCAATGTCACCTTCAGCTAGTAAAATCAACCTATTTAACCCCAGTTAAGTCTCTGTAAAAATAAAAAGCAGAAAAACACTTTGGATTCTGGAGAGGTGATTAAATCACACGAGCTGTAAACTCTTATTATAGTAATCACTTTTGATATGCGCTGTGAAAGGTTCATCTGGTTTTCATCCTTACATCTGTCTGCTGCTTGTGGTTGAAGAACAAGTGACGTTTATTCTGGGCCAGAAGACAGCTCTGTTCCAGACCAGATGTCTCATTCACTGCACATATGTCAGCCCTGCAGGTGCTATCACAAACGCAAGAAACAGCAAGTTTTGGAGCAAATTTCGAACAACAATGCAATGTCAAGATATTGCTTAGACAAAATAATAAACCACTTTTTGTACCTCGGTCATAGCCAGTTTTGAGGTGTTTTTTTTCACCCCAGACAGTGAATTGTATTGTGCTTTCTCTCACATTGCTGTAACTGAGAACAGCAACTGAGGGAGGTTTCAGAGGGAGGTTTCACATCTATGCTACTAAGAGTGAAATTTTAAAGAAGCACATGAGGGACTTGGCTGGTTTAACCCTTTAATTCTTCAGGAACTTGGCTTTCTATTTTCTGGTCTCTGATTCAATGAAAGCAAATCCAAACTTTTGGCCTCATTGGGCATTGCCCAGGGAGGTAGTTGATTCACCTTCCCTGGAGGTGTTTAAGGGACGGGTAGATGAGGTGCTGAGGGACATGCTTTAGTGTTTGATAGGAATGGTTGGACTCGATGATCCAATGGATCTCTTCCAACCTGGTTGTTCTATGATTCCATGATCAGTAATTTATGAATTTCAGCTTTGAGGGGGCAAATTTTATTTCAGGATTTCACATGAAGATGATATCACCTAGATGTAAACTGCGAAGTGTCCTTCCACATTCAATCCATCTATTGCATCCCATAATGTAACTTTTCATCCATCACATCAACGTCTTCCTCCTTGCATATTTTAAGACCTATTTTGCATGTCCGATAATGTTTTGTACAGTCACAGATTGCTCTCATTCCAAATATAGGTCCTCATTAAATGTAAATTACAAGACTTCCATTTGTATTTCTTTACAAGTTGGTTAAACCGAGATTTTAAGATATTAAAAGCAGACTGCACCAGTGAACCCTAATCTAATAGTTGAAGGTCAAACTTTATTTCATATTAAGCTGTATGGATGTCATAAATCAGTAAGCACTTAGGGTCCATATCTACAAAAGTGCCTAGAGAAGAATCTACACGGAACAGTCTTCTGATCACCAGAAAGAAACACTCCTGGGGTTGTTTAGCCTGGAGAAGAGGAGGCTGAGAGGAGACCTCATTGCTCTCTATAACTACCTGAAAGGAGATTGTAGAGAGGAGGGTGCTGACCTCTTCTCCTAAGTGACAGGGGACAGGACGAGAGGGAATGGTCTCAAGCTCCATCAGGGTAGGTTTAGACTGAACATTAGGAAAAAAAACTTTTCACGGAAAGCATCATTGGGCATTGGAACAGGCTGCCCAGGGAGGTGGTTGAGTCACCTTCCCTGGAGATGTTTAAGGGACAGGTGGATGAGGTGCTGAGGAACATGGTTTAGTGTTTGATGGGAATGGTTGGACTTGATGATCCAGTGGTCTCTTCCAACCTGGTGATTCTGTGATTCTATGATTCAAAAAAACTGCGTTACACTACAGGTACTAGGAACATTTTTGGTGTGGCATTAAGGTAATACGTTCATGCATAGAACATCACTGTTCCCCATCCATGGGTGGCAACATCCACCACCCAAGCTTTGCACTGATAGTTGGGATCCCTGCACACTGTGGTGCTGCTACATTTAATAGCACAGAATTACAGAACAACCAGGTTGGAAGGGACCCATTGGATCATTGAGCCCAACCATTCCTATCAAACACTAATATGCTTTGCTTGCAGGCACTTGGGGACATCTTATGACAGGTCCAGAGACAACCACATGAACTCCATGCAAGCCAGCACTAGAGCTAGACCCACCAGTGAATGAAGAGAAACACATACAGTTTGCCAGACTGCACTTTAAAAACCTTTGGTTATGGATGTGAGGCATGGTATAAACCACAGTGTTCTTTTCTGCTGTGTCGCTGACCTTGTGTTAGCTGGAAATTATTGTCTTTTTAAAAACCTGCATCTTCAGATGAACCAAAACAGAACAAAAAAAGCAAAGACAAAATTCTCAAATCCAGCTAAGGGACCCCAAAAAAGTCAGATTTTATTATTATCCTCTATAAAGTGTCCTCCTTTTGACACACAAGAGTAAACTGTTAATAATGGATAATAAATCCCAGGCGCAAGCAGCATTTATGGCTTTTGCTTTCTTCCGCGATTTGTTTTCACAGTACGTAAGTGGAAGACACAGATAAAACACTTTCTTTTAAGAAGCCACAAATCTAAGTCATTCGTCTTCTTTCTTTGTGAAACCAATCTCCCTCTCATTGTGCTGCTGTGCATGCTTAAGTTTCAGGGTTTTTGAACTCTCTTCACATTATCTTTGCTTACCAGTTCCAGGGAGCACATGCTGTTCGAAAGGTTAAGCCAAGAGAAACTCTCTCTGTAATGTCCAGAAGACAGACTCAAAAGCCAAAAATGGGTCCACAGCTCAGACATTGGAAGAGAGGTTTGTTTTTTTCCAGTACAAAATGTTAAAATAATATTTTATGCCACATATTAGAATTAGTAGAAATGTTGAAGTTTGAGTACGAATAAATAATTTAAAAGTAATTCATTTTCTGAAATATGTGTGTGGAGCAGATACACCTTGGCAACCAACGTGGGGCAGATTCTGCCGCATTTTTCTCTCCAATGTAAAATGAGGATGTGCTCAGCCAGGCAACTATGTACAAAACTTTAATTTTTACCTCAACTGTATGAAAGAGAGGCTGTGTAGCACAGTGAAGGGTGGATATAATTGTGGTGCCCTTAAGTTATATAACAGGGGAAGATAGCAATGCAGCCATCTGAGGAATTAGGGATGAAAACATAGAATCATAGAACAACCAGGTTGGAAGAGACCCACTGCATCATCGAGTCCAACTGTTCCTATCAAACACTAAACCATGTCCCTCAGGACCTCGTCCACCCATCCCTTAAATGCTTCCAGGGAAGGTGAATCAACCACCTCCCTGGGCAGCCTCTTCCAATGCCCAATGACCCTCTGTGTGAAAAACTTCCTCCTAATCTCCAGTCTAAATCTTCCCTGGTGGAGCTTGAGGTCATTTCCTCTTGTCCTGTCCCGTGTCACTAGGGAGAAGAGCCCAGCTCCCTCCTTTCAGGTAGTTGTAGAGAGCAATGAGGTCTCCCCTCAAGTCTCCTCTTCTCCAGGATAAACACCCCAGCTCTCTCAGCCGCTCCTCATATGGCCTGTTCTCCAGCCCCTTCACCAGCTTTGTTGCTCTTCTCTGGACTCACTCCAGAGCCTCAACATTCTTCTTGTGCTGAGGGGCCCACAACTGAACACAGGATGCGAGGAGCAGTCTCACCAGTGCCGAGTACAGAGGGAGAAGAACCTCCCTGGGCCTGCTGGTCACACCATTTCTGATCCAAGTCAAGATGCCATTGGCCTTCTTGGCTACCTGGGCCACTACTGGTTTATGTTCAGTTGCTGTCAGCCAACACCCCCAGGTCCTTCTCTTCCAAGCAACTTTCTAGACAGACTTCTAGTCTGTATCTGCTCAGGGTTGTTGTGCTCCAAGTGCAGGACCCAGCATTTGACCATACTAAACCTCATGCCACTGGTCTCTGCCCAGGGCTTCAGCCTGTTTAGATCTCTTTGTAGAACCTCTCTACCCTCCATGCCATGTTCAAAATCCGGAAATACCTTTTATTCTGCTTGCTAGCTCATACCACATTTTTACAGGTATCCTCTCATCTGCTAGGAAGATCAGCATCGGTGTAGATTAATCTTGATCTATACTATCAGGGATTTTTCGCTATGTAGTAACCATATGAGATTAAAGCATGTGCTAAATTAACACACTTGTGTGAGTAACCAGCACCCACTGGATTACTTTCTTCACAGTCTGCCTGTTCTTACTCCACACTGAGACTTTTGCTGAAAATTCCATCTTTGAAAATATTTGGAACAGCTGCAATTTCAGAAATTCATGACTACTAGCTAGAGAAACAGAGCAAAGGATTTGTGTTACCTTTAAGTATTGTAAAAGTGACTTTTTATTCTCCACTGTGGATTAATATGTTATATAGTTCAAGAAATAAATACATACAGTTTCAGGGCATCTAGTCATTCCCCATAGTGCAAATAGTCTGTCAATCAAGCTTTTTCTTATTTCCAGCCTTCCTTTTATAGTGCTTCTTGCTCAAAAATAGATGAAAGATTACTTTTAAAAAATAGTAGCCTTAGAGCTTGGAGAAAAAAATGCTTCCTTGCCATTTTCTTCCCACTTTTAGGGCTTTTATTTCCCTGTTCTTACAGCTAAAAATGCCCAGGTGCAGGATGGATGGATGAAAATGCAACTTCATGCAAAAAATGTGAGGAGAGTTTCATAGAAAAAATATATCAACAATCCAGGATACTCACCTCTTCCAGGAAAAACTCATCCATTCTCCTTTTAATTAATAATTCTGAAATGAGCAATAAACACCCTAAATCAGCACACAGTGAGGTGAACACCTTGTGTAATTACTTCAAGTACAAATAATTACGAGCTGCAAGTCTGCAGGGCACATTTATCTTTTACAGCTTGGTGTTGATCTGTAATCAGAAGGAGGTCATAGAATCATAGAATCACCAGGTTGGAAGAGACCCACCAGATCATCGAGTCCAACCATTCCTATCAAACACTAAACCTCATCTACCTGAGCCTTAAACACCTCCAGGGAAGGTGAATCAACCACCTCCCTGGGCAGCCTATTCCAATGCCCAATCACCCTTTCTGTGAAAAACTTCCTCCTAATGTCTATCCTAAATCTCCCCTGGTGGAGATTGAGGCCATTCCCTCTTGCCCTGTCCCCTGTCACTAGGGAGAAGAGCCCAGATCCAACCTCCTTTCAGGTAGTTGTGGAGAGCAATGAGGTCTCCCCTCAGCCTCCTCTTCTCTAGGCTAAACACCACCAGCTCTCTCAGACGCTCCTCATAGGGCCTGTTCTCCAGCCCCTTCACCAGCTTCGTTGCTCTTCTCTGGACTCGCTTCAGAGCCTCAACATCCTTCTTGTGCTGAGGGGACCACAACTCAACACAGGATTCAAGGAGTGGCCTCATCAGTGCTGAGTACAGAGGGAGAATAACCTCCCTGGATCTGCTGGTAACACTGTTTCTGATACAAGCCAGGATGCCCTTGGCCTTCTTGGCCACCTGGGCACACTGCTGGCTCATGTTTGGTTGCTGTCAACCAACACCCCCAGGTCCCTCTCCTCCTGGCAGTTTTCCTGCCAGTCTTCTCCCAGTCTGTAACTCTGCACAGGGTTGTTGTATCCCAAGTGCAGGACCCGACATTTGGCCGTGTTAAACCTCATCCCATTGGAGGCCAAGGGGGTCTTTACATATTAGAACTCACTGGAGAGCAACCTTGGGTATTATACTGCTTGTACAACAGGTGTATGACTTGCCGTGTCTAACTAACTATAGGGTTAATGCTTCAAGATTAGAGCTGTAGTCATATATCCTCCATAAACTCACAAAGCTGTATGGGTGAGTGACAGATCAGTGCAGCAATCGTGACACCAGCAGGCAGGTCTTTTTATGAACCTGGTGCGATCCTGCTCTTCCAAGACTGGTAATTAATCAAAGCCTCCCAGGTGAAGGTGAAATCCTCACTGTACTGCAGCAAATGCCAAATCTGACGTCAAGATGGCCAGAATTTTATTTGGGAAATTGGGTTTACGGTCTTAAAACACAACATATTGGGTTTCCTTTTCTAAAAAAGACATTTAGAGCACAAAAGGTTTGTGACACAGGATACCACACCCGCAGTAACCTGCTTGTGGTTCCTTCATCCAATAAATGCTTTTGAGACAAAGGCAAAACTGGAAAGCAAACCTTTGTTTGTGATGACTATGCAACTAGAGCAAGAACCAACAAGGCACAGGGAATTCAAAGTAGGGAAATGCTGGAAGAAAACTGTCCAAATATTCAGATACCTGGCTGGTACATTGAAACCAGTCTAGTTTTCTTGATAATTCAGTCAGATAGAATCTTAGAATCACCAGGTTGGAAGAGACCACCAGATCATCAAATCCAACCATTCCCACCAATCTCTAAACCATGTCCCTTGATACCTCATCCACCCACATCTTAAACACCTCCAGGGAAGGTGAATCAACCACCTCCCTAGGCAGTCTGTTCCAGTGCCCAATGACACTTTTTGTGAATTTTTTTTCCTAATGTCTATCCTAAATCTCCCCTGGTGGAGATTGAGGCCATTCCCTCTCGTCCTGTCCCCTGTCAACTGGGAGAAGAGCCCAGCTCCCTCCTCTCCACAACCTCCTTTCAGGTAGTTGTAGAGAGCAATGAGGTCTTCCCTCAGCCTCCTCTTCTCCAGGCTTAACACTCCCAACTCTCTCAGCTGCTCCTCTTGTTCTCCAGCCCCTTCACCAGCTTTGTTGCTCTTCTCTGGACTCTCTCCATAGAATATCTCCAGATAGAAGATATTGCCTCTCCCTGTGACCCTTGGGACGCTCGTATCTTGAGACTACAAAGGTTACTACTAAAGTCTAATGGTACAAATACATCGGCTTATTACTTAAAGGGTAGTAATTCTTCTTGGGGAAGAGAAATAAAATCAAAGAAAGAAAACATAAAACTTGCCACAGAATACCTAGAGGTTTCAGCACATGTATTTTACAGGAGACTAGTCACCAAGTGACTGAATGGAAAGGGTCATTGGGCATTGGAAGAGGCTGCCCAGGGAGGTGGTTGATTCACCTTCCCTGGAGGTGTTTAAGGGACGAGTGGATGAGATGCTAAGGGACATGGTTTAGTGTTTGATAGGAATGGTTGGACTCGATGATCCGATGGGTCTCTTCCAACCTAGTTGTTCTACGATTCTATGATTCTAATATGTTGGGGCATTTGTATTAAAAGGAAACTACTGATTGTCAGTCTATCTTGAGTTTTCAGATATGGCGTGATGTCTGCAGATAAGCACTTTAATGGGAGTTATAGACTATGTGTTTTTAACCGTTAAACAAATCAAATCATCACCAATTTGTCAGAAAATATGTTTTTCTTACTCTGTGACACATACCTAATTATGTCTACCGTTTAATTTTGGTGGTGTGTAAATGGACTTATATGAAAGATTAATATGAAAAGGTGGGATTTCCTCATTTTTATATATTTGATATCTTACTTGGGGTATTCTTATCAGTTAAATAAACAAATACAAAATGTCAATAATATGTAAACTAAATAATTCAAAGTTAACCTTATCATCTTAGGACCAACTGAAAGGTAAGAATGAGCATAATCCACCAGTGCATAAAGAATCCAAGAGTCCAGTTCCTCTCCTTGTCAGCTTTGGAAGAAGAAACAGATAAAACCAAATGAAAACGGTGATTCTTTTTTCTCTCTCTTTTTTTTTCCTTCCATTAGAGGTGCAGCTTCTTATTACTCCATCTGTCAAAAGTTCATTGACTGCTGAAAAGCATTTATCTTCCCAGGCAAGCTCAGTAAAGGGCACATATTTCTTTTCACTCAGTCTCTAGGTAACTGTGAAAAAAAGTTCTATACTTGACACTAGACTCGAGTTGCTCCAACTGCAAGAAAAGACATTTTGTGCCATCTAAAAATCTGTAGTACATCATATTATAGGGGCAAAGGTGATTTCAGATCTGGAAGCCAAAAGCAGGGAATGATTCGCTGTAACAAGCCTCTAGCAGAAATTATCTCAGAGTCCACTGCTGAACGAGGCTGAACTTCAGTGCATGTTGGTACAATTAGGATCAGGCTTTCTGTGCTTCTGTAAGCAAATAAAAACCTTCCACTTTCCAGGGTTCATATCCAGTATTGATGAAATAGTCAAAAGCTCCCAGAAAAAGCATTCAGCACTGCCTAAAGCAAACAAGAAGTCTTGGCTTCCTTTAGAAGGCAGATAAAAATCATAGAATCATAGAATCATAGAACAACCAGGTTGGAAGAGACCCATCGGATCATTCAGTCCAAGCATTATTATCAAACACTAAACCATGTCCCTCAGCACCTCATCTACCCACCCCTTAAACACCTCCAGGGAAGGTGAATCAACCACCTCCCTGGGCAGCCTATTCCAATGCCTAATGACTCTCTGCGTGAAAAACTTCCTCCTAATCTCCAGCCTAAATCTTCCCTGGCAGAACCTGAGGCTATTCCATCTCATCTTGTCCCCTGTCACTTGGGAGAAGAGCCCAGCTCCCTCCTCTCCACAACCTCCACTCAGGTAGTTGTAAAGAGCAATGAGGTCTCCCCTCAGCCTCCTCTTCTCCAGGATAAACAACTCCAGCTCTCTCAACCGTTCCTCATGGGGCCTGTTCTTCAGCCCCTTCACCAGCCTCGTTGCTCTTCTCTGGACTCACTCCAGAGCCTCAATATCCTTCTTGTGGTGAGGGGCCCAGAACTGAACAGAGGATTCATTATTCCTTGCTGGCTTTCAGGGGCTGCATGACTTTCCAGAGTGTGTATTTTTCTCAGTGTAAAAGGGTTGCTAAACAGCAGGCTGAGCTGGGTGTGGCTGCACCAGATGAAGATTCAACTTTCATGTGAGCCCCATCCTTCACATCTCACGCCGGAGCCGTGTGACTGACCAGCAGCAGCCACCTGAGCACGATCTGATGATATCTTTCTAATGCACAAGCCATTTGCTGAAGAGTTGTTACAACACCGTATGGAAGTTTACTGATATTTGCCCAAATGGTTCTCTTTCTGCTGTAATTTTCAGTGCTATTTCCCAGGTAGCTTTTCTGTTGTAATATCTAGCTGCAAAAACAAGTTCTAGGAAAACAGTTCCCTGTAGATTTCACACGAGTACCACATCCAGGCTCAGAGCCATTTGAAGGCAGCTATCCTGCCCTTGCTAAAATTTCTCTAGGAGATCATCTTCCTGTTACTGAGAGACTGAAACATTTCAGAGAGGTGATCAAACAGTTTACAGTGAAATACTGGGTTGCGCTTAAGCGCTGAAACCTAAAATTATTGGTCTTGTGATTATGTTCTGCTTTTCCAGATCAAAAAATATTTTATAAATGCGTCTTTTCCAGAAGTCTCTCGCTGGGTCACATGAAACATTTTCATCCTCTGTAAGGACAACTTGCAGCAGGGAACATCTGTTCCTTTGTTTAGTAACCATCAAGCCGAGCTTTTTATCTTTAAGAGAAAGACAGATTGACTACATCATAAAATAGAAAAGCAGTATTACCATGATCGCAAATTTAATTACTTCAATCTGTGCTTGTATTTTTGCGTTTACAGTTCATTTTCTCTGACGAACAATTCATTACCATATAACCTACCACAAAAATCAAGTTTCTCTGTAAAACAATCCGCAGCACTGTGGTTACATTGTGCCGCAGCTGGGAACGAAGGCAATTTAGGTTGCTTAACAAATGGACAAATTTAATCAGTACAATCACGGTGGAACCATCCCTCAAAAGAACAAGCAATAACAACAACAAAGCACTTGTAACTCTCTCTGTAAAGAAGACATATTAAAGACAATCTGCTCAGGAGTTTTGCTTCCCTTTGAGAGTGATTTTAGAGTCTGTTCATTGCAAGGAGGTGTTCCTCAGATCTGTGAAGTGCTGCCCATGCCTGGTTTTCAATGAAACCGGAGTAGGGCTCATGAGCAGTTTATAGAATCATAGAATAACCAGGTTGGAAGAGACCCACCAGATCATAGAGTCCAACCATTCCTATCAAACCATTCCCGTCCCAAGAGCAGGATGGTACGAGGTTGGCTGTAGGGAACCAATGCTGTAGGCTCAATGATTCTCTGGTCCAGCCCAGTCACATCAAGAACTCCCTAAGCAGAGCCCTTTGCTCCTCAAATCCGAGGATTTGAGGCTCAACAATAAAATAAAACCAAAAACCACTCGCCAAGCTAAATCCGGCATCCCTGAAGATGCCGGTTGTGATGCGAGTGAGCTCAACCCAACAGCTCCTCACTGGGTGGAGAGAGCAATTCCTCACTGGGTGGAGAGAGAACCACCAAAAAGCCAAAAAACTCACAAAGGGAATGAACCAACTCCAAAGTTTTGGGTCTCCTGCCCAGCTCTGAGGGTAGAAAATAGAATTCCTGGAGGAGCCCCAGCACCTCGCTGCCTTCCAGTTCTGTCTGTCACCTTCAAGAGGGGAGTTGAGCCAATTGTCCTTTCTTACCCCATCCAGAACTGGTCCCACTAGCCCATCTTGGGGAACTGAGTTCCTTCAAGTTCCTGTTAACTGCAAACAAATGCAGGTGCTCAGTCTGCTGAGGAGAAGAGCGCAAATGCATTTAATTCTCCAGTAACCAGGAGGAATTGAAGAACATCTGCTGGATTATTCGTTTGCAGTCAAGGGGAGAAGCTGCAGCAGGACAAACTGCAAACATTTCAGTCCAAAGACAGGACGTGGCAGCAGCAACGTGTGGGACTGCAGGTGGAATCCAGATGGGCTGGTATGTAGAATCATAGAATCATAGAACAACCAGATTGGAAGGGACCCATCGGATCATCGAATCCAACCATTCCTATCAAACACTAAACCAAGTCCCACAAGACCTCATCCACCTGTGCCTTAAACACCTCCAGGGAATGTGAATCAACCACCTCCCTGGGCAGCCTCTACCAGTGACCAATGACCCTTTCTGTGAAAAACTTCCTCCTAATCTCCAGCCTAAATCTCCCCTGGCGAAGCTTGAGGCCATTCCCTCTTGTCCTGTCCCCTGTCACTTGGGAGAAGAGCCCAGCTCCCTCCTCTCCACAACCTCCTTTCAGGTAGCTGTAGAGAGTAATGAGGTCTCCTCTCAGCCTCCTCTTCTCCAGGATAAACACTCCCAGCTCTCTCAGACGCTCCTCATAGGACCTGTTCTCCAGCCCCTTCACCAGCTTTGTTGCTCTTCTCTGGACTTGCTCCAGAGCCTCAACATCCTTCTTGTGCTGAGGGGACCACAACTGAACACAGGATTCAAGGAGCAGTCTCACCAGTGCCGAGTACAGAGGGAGAATCACCTCCCTGTACCTGCTGGTCACACCGTTTCTGATCCAAGCCAGGATGCCATTGGCCTTCTTGGCCACCTGGGCCACTGCTGGTTCATGTTTGGTCGGCTGTCAGCCAACACCCCCAGGTCCCTCTCCTCCTGGCAGTTTTCCAGCCACACTTCTCCCAGTCTATAGCTCTGCATGGGGTTGTTGTGCCCCAAGTGCAGGACCCGGCATTTGGCCATGTTAAACCTCATGCCATGGGACACTACCCAGCGGTCCAGCCTGTCCAGGTCCCTTTGAAGAGCCTCCCTACCCTCCAGCAGATCGAAACTTGCACACAGCTTTGTGTCATCTGCAAACTTGCTATGGGTACCCTCAATGCCTTCATCCAGGTCATTGATGAAGACACTGAACAGGGCTGGACCCAGCACTGAGCCCTGGGGAACCCCACTTGTCACTGGCCTCCAGCTGGACTTAACATCATTGACCACCACTCTCTGGGCCCGGCCATCCAGCCAGTTTTCTACCCAGGAGAGTGTGCGCTTGCCTGAGAGGCATTTTCATTTCTAAAGAATAAAACAATGCCTTTTGTTGCTAAGTAATTTATGGCAAAGTTGCAGACTGACTCTGATTGTGAAGAAGGCTCTCAGGAGCTGTACATATTTGCCAACCTTTATTGCTGTACCCAGGATATACTGCACCTGCAGTACACAAAGTGCAGCACATAGTTCTTTTAAAATGTTGCAGACTTTCTACAAAGCCTCTGGAAGAAAAAAAACATCATTCAATTCCAGCACAAAAATTGTACATAACCTAAGCATTTATTATAAAAGAAATCTTGAAAATCTCAGGCTCTGAAAGCTCCTGGGCAGCTCTGTCATTAGAGCACCAAGGCTGAGATATCCTGCAGGTATTCTTGCTTCTCAGGCTGTTTGGCATCTCCAGCTTTGTCTGCATCAGCAAGTAAAATGTGCCAGGGACCGTGGTCCCCGAGGCTAAGTGGCAGAGCAAAGCTTGGATCCATACAGCTCCCTCCCTCGCTCACACTCATTTCTTAGGAACAGCCTCTGACAGGTGCTGTCAGCCAGGCTGTGCCTGAGCATTCCTCAGGGAAGATGTGGCTGACATGTGCCAAAATCCATCCCAGGTTTTATTCTAACAGCTAGTTTGGACACCTGTGTACCGGTGTTGGGACCTGTGCCTTAGCTCTGTGTTACTATTATCACTCTGTCTCTCATTGCCAGCTCAAGGACCACAGACCATAGAATCATAGAACAACCAGGTTGGAAGAGACCCATCGGATCATTGAGTCCAACCATTCCTATCAAACACTAAACCGTGTCCCTCAGGATCTTGTCTACCTGTCCCTTAAACACCTCCAGGGAAGCTGAATCAACCCCCTCCCTGGGCAGCCTATTCCAATGCCCAATGACCCTCTGTGTGAAAACCTTCCTCCTAATCTCCAACCTAATTCTCCCCTAGTGGAGCTTGAGGCCATAAATGGGATGAAAAAAAGAGACCACAGTGCACCGTGACAATGCTGTGACTAAATTAAACCAGTATCAGATCATAAGTCAGTGGCAGTGAGGAGTGGACATGATCTCCAAAAGTAGAAGGAGGCATCTGTGACCTTGGCTATAGTGCAGCCACTGAAGCACAGAACTTGTTTCCGTCTTCTCCCAAGCGACAGGGGACAGGACAAGAGGGAATAGCCTCAGGCTCCACCAGGGGAACTTCAGGCTGGACATTAGGAAAAAATTTTAACAGAAAGGGTCATTGGGCACTGGAACAGGCTGCCCAGGGAGGGGGTTGAGTCACCCTCCCTGGAGGTGTTTAAGGGACAGGTGGACAAGGTGCTGAGGGACATGGTGAATGGTTGGACTCAGTGATCTGGTGGGTCTCTTCCAACCTGGTGATCCTATGATTCTATGATTCTAAAAGAACAATTTCTTAATTGCCCAAATCAAACCATGACTTGGCTGGTATTGCTTGGGCATCCAATACTATGAACCAAAGCAAGTTAGAACAACTCACTAATTAAGGTTTAATTATTTCGAAATGCAATTACTTAAATAGGGGGATCACAGTTCTCCTTTCTTCACAGTAGCCTGTCACAGCAATTGGTTTAGACCTGCAAAGAGACCAGCACTGTTCCTCCTTATGCCCTGGGAAGCTGTGGTTAGCAGCATCTGCAGTTAGTATAAAGAACCACTTGACTGGAGATAACTGGTACCTCGTGCCAGAGATGAGCCTGAATGGAGCAGAACTTAGGGGTCTTATTTGTAAAATCCTGAGCCCGGCAGTTCTCCTCTGTGCGTGACACCTGGTTAGCAGATACCAGAAAGATTTATGTGCCACATAGTGAAGCGTCAATAGGTTTTCTTTTCCTGGCTGCAGACCATACGCAGTGCCCATATAATCTTGTCCCATTCACTGAAAAAGATCTTTCAGAGATCTTCTGAGCTCTATGAGAAGCCGACCAAGTACCTGTGAATGCTTTGGATCTTCTCCTAAGCCGCTCAGTTAGAGACTGAACCTGTGGGGAGCAACTGCACCAACTTTAGGAGTGAGGATTAAATATTCACCCTTGGGCAAGTAGCCTGGAACTCCTGGCACAGACAACAAACAAACTCCGCTTGCCACACAGCTGAGCACACAGGGCTGCAAGCTTGGGAAGCAGTAGCTCAAAAGTGCTACTTATAGAAAGAAAAATATCCCAGCTCCCTCAGGCATATTATCCTTGAGGTGGAGTGACACATGCCCTACTGTTTAAAGACTACCAATGACTGGCTCAATACACGCTGATTTTTTCCTAACTCCTACTCGCAGTCGTGTATCCTCATCACCACCAACTTGCCCAAGCCTGCTTACAACACTTCTCCTTCAAGGCTGTGGGATGGTGAGTTCACCAAATCTCGAGTTTACTTTCTTAGCTGAAAATTACCCACTGTGTCAGCTGAACCCCTGAGTTTTCGAGTATCCACCTGCCTGTGCTCCTTGAATCCTGTGTTCAGTTGTGGGCCCCTCACCACAAGAAGGATGTTGAGGCTCTGGAGCGAGTCCAGAGAAGAGCAACGAAGCTGGTGAAGGGGCTGGAGAACAGGCCTTATGACGAACGGCTGAGAGAGCTGGGGGTGTTAATCCTGGAGAAGAGGAGGCTGAGGGGAGACCTCATTGTTCTCTACAACTACCTGAAAGGAGGCTGTGGAGAGGAGGGAGCTGGGCTCTTCTCCCAAGTGACAAGGGACAGGACAAGAGGGAATGTCCTCAAGCTCTGCCAGGGGAGATTTAGGCTGGAGATTAGGAGGAAGTTTTTGATAGAAAGGGTCATTGGGCATTGGAATAGGCTGCCCAGGGAGGTGGTTGATTCACCTTCCCTGGAGCACGGGTGGATGAGGTCCTGAGGGACATGGTTTAGTGTTTGATAGGAGTGGTTGGACTCGATGATCCGATGGGTCTCTTCCAACCTGGTTGTTCTATGATTCTGTGATTCTATACTACTTAATCAGCCCCATCCCGTGCTGGAGCCATTTCCAAAAGGTCATCCTGTCCATTTGGCTACTGAAATATTGCCCTCACATCTTTCTTGGCAAAAAAACAAACATTCGGAGCACGGTCTAATAACCAAGCAGCAATCAATCTTTTAAAAAATCCCATTGCTAACATCTCTGTATGCTTAATTTAAGTTGCTGCTTCCATATATAGACAGGGAAATGAAATGGCCTGATTTTCAGAGATGATCAACCCCTCCACATAAGTGCCTTTGCAAGACAGATGATTTACAAGGCTGTGCTGCTAAGCTTGTTAGGTGCTGGTTCTAAAGTTTAGAAGGCTAATCTAAAGTGACAGGAACAGGAGTTTTGCAGAGGGACATCTCAGAGGAGAAACTTTTTATAGGCATGCACACTGAATCTCTATATACAGAGGTGGTAATCTCTCTTGGACTGTGAGCCAGAGTTAGCAGTCCTAAAGGTTGTTTCTACCAGAGAAAGAAATTGATAAAGAAGTTAGTTCTTATAGTAGAATGAATCATAGAATCATAGAAGGGTTTGAGTTGGAAGGGATATTAAAGCCCATCCAGTTCCAGCTCCTCTGCCATGGGCAGGGACACCTCCCACTGGATGAGGCTGCTCCAAGCCCCATCCAACCTGCCCTTGAACACATCCAGGGATGGGGCAGCCACAGCTTCCCTGGGAAACCTGGGTCAAGGCCTCACCACTCTCATCATGAAGAATTTCCTCCTAATGTCTCGTCTAAATCTTCCCTCCATCTCCAATTTAAAACCACCTTGCTTACATGCATTCCCATTTATTCACAACAGCAAAAGCAAAAAAGTAAACACTCACATTCCTTTCATTTTCAGCAGGGGAACTAGTCCCCTGCAGTACCCTTGCCAGTAAAACATAGAATCATAGAACAACCAGGTTGGAAGGGACCCATCGGATCTTCTAGTCCAACCATTCCTATCAAACACTAAACCAAGTCCGTCAACACCTCATCCACCTGTCCCTTAAACACCTCCAGGGAAGGTGAATCAGCCACCTCCCTGGGCAGCCTGTTCCAATGCCCAATGACCCTCTTTGTGAAAAACTTCCTCCTAATCTCCAACCTAAATCTCCCCTGGTGGAGCTTGAGGCCATTCCCTCTTGTCCTGTCCCCTGTCACTTGGGAGAAGAGCCCAGTTCCCTCCTCTCTACAACCTCCTTTCAGGTAGTTGTAGAGAGCAATGAGGTCTCCTCTCAGCCTCCTCTTCTCCAGGCTAAACACCCCCAGCTCTCTCAGCCTCTCCTCATAGGGCCTGTTCTCCAGCCCCTTCACCAGCCTCATTGCTCTTCTCTGGACTCGCTTCAGAGCCTCAACATCCTTCTTGTGCTGAGGGACCCAGAACTGAACACAGGATTCAAGGAGTGGCCTCACCAGTGCTGAATACAGAGGGAGAAGAACCTCCCTGGACCTGCTGGTCACACCATTTCTGATCCAAGCCAGGATGCCATTGGCCTTCTTGGCCACCTGGGCACACTGCTGCCTCATGTTCAGTCGTCTGTCGACCAACAACCCCAGGTCCCTCTCCTCCTGGCAGTTTTCCAGCAAGACTTCTCCTGGTCTGTAGCTCTGCATAGGGTTGTTGTGCCCCAAGCGCAGGACTCGGCATTTGGCCGTGTTAAACCTCATGCCATTGGACACTGCCCAGCGGTCCAGCCTGTTTAGGTCCCTTTGCAGAGCCTCCCTACCCTCCAGCAGATTGACACTTGCACACAGCTTTGTGTCATCTGCAAACTTGCTAAGGGTACCCTCAATGCCTTCATCCAGGTCATTGATGGAGACATTGAACAGGTCTGGACCTAGCACTGAGCCCTGGGGAACCCCACTTGTCACTGGCCTCCTACATGACCTACCTATAACCAAAGAAAGGGAACTCCTCCCTCCTTTCCATCAAGTCTATGTCTGCATTGGAGACCCATATGTGCAATCAAACAGTGCAATAAAGTTTCTTTCCCCTTGGCACCAAGTCCCTTTTCTGCTTACCCATAAACCCCACATTTCATTTTTCACAGCATCACATAACATACATATTTTTTTTAATCTTTTCTCTCTTTTTTTGCCAATTGTCCAACTTCTTTTCTTTACAACCAAATATATCTCAGCACCTACCTTTCTTCTGGAGGCTGTTTGTTCCCATTGTTCTCTCCCTTCAAAGTATAGTTACTTGTTATCTGAAAGGAACCATGGCTGTTCTGTCGCCTCTCGTGTGCCCACAGAAATCTCAAGAAAGTATCTCACAGGCTACACTGTGCCCTGAAGGAAGACCTCTCACCTGATTCTTTCTTTGTGTTAGATGAGGCGAGAGGGAATGGCCTCAATCTCCACCAGGGGAGGTTTAGGATGGACATTGGGAAAAAAAATTTCGTGGAAAGGATCATTGGGCACTGGAACAGGCTGCCCAGGGAGGGGGTTGAGTCACCTTCCCTGGAGGTGTTTAAGGGACGGGAGGATGAGGTGCTGAGGGACATGGGTTAGTGTTTGATAGGAATGGTTGTACTCAGTGATCTGATGGGTCTTTTCCAACCTGGTGATTCTATGATTCTGTGCCTTCCCCCCACTGATTTCACCAAAAACCCTCAATTCTAAATAGTCAATGGCAGATTCAAAACTG
Source organism: Coccyzus lansbergi (assembly GCA_033558105.1). Taxonomy (NCBI): domain Eukaryota; kingdom Metazoa; phylum Chordata; class Aves; order Cuculiformes; family Coccyzidae; genus Coccyzus; species Coccyzus lansbergi. Next base: position 2,371,405 of record JAUMJK010000508.1, read on the forward strand.
AATCATGACCCAAAGTCTGCAACAAAAACAACTGCAATGAAGCAAAAAAATGTAAAAGGAAGAGTCACTCAAAATTCTTAGCTTGGATCCACTCTCTACATTAGAGGGGAAGGTAGCAAAAATTGTAGTTTGAGTGGGGGATTTATTCCTTCTTAATGACTAAGTGAAGAGACTGATGTTGATTTTGTGATAAGGAAGGTTCAGTAAAATACCAAACTGATCTTCAATGCTGTACTTGCACGGCCTCCCAAATTTTAATTATTTCAGCAAGTAGACAAAATATAATTTATTCTTCCCATGAGACAGCAAATGAGTGAAAGACAGGCAGCAAGCTCCGTTCCTTTAATTCTTGTATCTAGTAATCTATACTCCACATTTTTGCAAATCAAATTTATCCTGCATAGTAAATGTAGCCTGGCAAGACTTCACTTGAGTAGATGCGATTTTTCTAATCTCCTTTCAGAAATCCTTGACCACTCCACGTTTTTGAAAACATCAAAGCAGAGATCATGGCAGCTGTGGGTTTGGGTTTTTTTTCTGTCAGGCTGGAACTGAAAAATCCCACGAGTATGTGCTGTGAAATGAAGATGCTGATTTGACATCTTTTAAGATCCTGTAGTCACTGGAAACTTGGGAGCTGATACAAAATGTGTATTGCAACTTTCTCCCTGGTTTTAGTGTATAATTGCAAATGCTCCATACACATCCTTTGTTAATTCAGTAAATTTTATGGTTCTTGCCTTCTTCAAGTCCCCCGTGGGAGTAACACCAAGTATATGGAAGACTAATTGGGACTAAGATAAAGTGTGAGGACGGTACCAAGCATATTAGAATAAATACCTCATTCAACCTCATTACTCTCTACAACTACCTGAAAGGAGGTTGTAGAGAGGAGGGAACTGGCCTCTTCTCCCAAGTGACAGGGGACAGGACAAGAGGGAATGGCCTCAAACTCCACCAGAGGAGATTTAGGCTGGAGATTAGGAGGAAGTTTTTCACACAGAGGGTCATTGGGCATTGGAATAGGCTGCCCAGGGAGGTGGTTGATTTACCTTTCCTGGAGGTGTTTAAGGCACCTAAGGGTGGATGAGGTTTTGAGGGACTTGGTTTAGTGTTTGATAAGAATGGTTGGACTAGAAGATCCGATGGGTCTCTTCCAACCTGGTTGTTCTATGATCCTATGAAATATCATTAAAAAGACCAGGTGTTCCAAAAAAGGCACATGGGATAACAAAATTTGAACATGTGAGAAGACCAGACTGGAAAAAAACTGCCTGGGAATAAGTGAATTGGAGATACGACTGAAAGCAGTCACGAGAGTATAGAATAGACAAAAACTGAAACCATCCTGTTTGTCTGAAGTTTGGAAACTGAAGACCTGCATAGAGATCTGTCTGAATGAGAGAAGCTGTAGTATTTTCTTAATTTGAATCCTGTAAGGTGTGCTGATTAAAAGAATACACTTAGAGAGGATTACGAGGTCTGCGTCATAGAATCATAGACTGGTTTGTGTTGGTAGGGACCTCAAAGCCCATCCAGTTCTAACCTCCTTGCCATGGGACACCTCCCACTAGATCAGAGGCTCCAAGCTCCATCCAACCTGAACACCTCCAGGGATGGGGCAGCCACAGCTTGCATGGACAACCTGAGTCAGGGTCTCACCACCCTCATCGTGAAGAAATTCCTCCTTATGTCCAGGCTAAATCTTCGCCTCTCACTTGTCCATTCACAGTGTTATTCATCTGCTTGTTCACAAGCTCGAGCTGGCAAAAGACCATCCCATCAGGGCAAAGAATCACACAGGGTTAGGATAATGAGTCTGACCCACTGCAGATACCCTGTGACTACTGAGATCATAATTAAAACCAATTTAAACACAGCTTTGTATTATAACAAATATCTATTCACAGTCAAAAAAAGATTGAGTCTTAGATGGTCACGCAGAAGTATTTTTTTCCAGTTGAAGATTTACCTGGATATACATTGAAAGCACTATGGATTTTGATAGGAATGGTTGGACTCGATGATCCGGTGGGTCTCTTCCAATCTGGTTGTTCTATGATTCTATGATTTTCACACACTGTCATCTAGAGAAGATCTTCATGTAGACAGATACTTAGAATTAACTAGGATACATAGGACATGTCTCTTCTCCCAAGTGACAGGGGATAGGACAAGAGGGAATGGCCTCAAGCTCCACCAGGGAAGGTTCAGGCTCAACATAAGAAAAAAATTCTTCACAGAAAGGGTTGTCAGGCACTGGCAGAGGCTGCCTAGGGAGGTGGTTGACTCGTCTTCCCTGGGGGTGTTTAAGGTACAGGTGGACAAGGTACTGAGGGACATGGGTTAGTGTTTGATAGGACTGGTTGGACTCGATGATCCGGTGGGTCTCTTCCAACCTGGTTGTTCTATGTTTCTAGTTGCATGCTTAGTACATCTTTACTGTATTGCCTGATGGATATTTCTTTATATAAATTTCCTTATATATATTTCTTTATATTATCTGATGGAAAAGGACTTGGGTGTGCTGGGTGACAGCCACACTTAGCAGGACGCCCAGTTAGCCAAGAAAACCAAGAGCATCCTGGCTTGTCTCAGAAAAGATGTGGCCAGCAAGACCAAGGAAGTGATTATGCCTCTTTACTCAGAACTAGTCAGGACACACCTTGATTACTGTGCTTAGTTTGGACCCCTCACTACAAGAAAGACATTGAGGTCCTGGAGGAGTCCAGAGAAGAGCAGCAAAGCTAGTGAAGTATCTGAAGAACAAGTCTATGAGGAGGAGCTGAAGGAACTGGGATTGTACTAATCATTCTACTAGAGGAGGCTGAAGGGAGACCTTATCATTGTCTACAATTGCCTGAAAAGAGATTGTAGGGAGGTGGGTGTTGGTCTTTTCTCCCAAGTGACAGGTGATAGGACAAGAGAATAGCCTCAGGGTGTGTCAGAGGAGGCTTAGATTGGATATTGGGAAGAAATTCTTCACTGAAAGAGCAGTCAAGCATTGGAAAAGGCTGCCTAGGGAAGTGGTGGAGTCATCATCCCTGGAGGTATTAAAAAATGTGTAGGTGTGGCACTTCAGGACTTGTTTTAGTAGGAATGGTAGCGTTGGGCTGATGGTTTGACTTGATGATCTTGGAGGTCTTTTCCAACCTGAATGATTCTATGTTTCTGTGAAACTTCTAGATTCCTTTTCTTTGTCATTGGTTACAGGCAGAAGTGTTAATATTACTTGTATATTTTAACTCCTGGTCCACATTCAGCTTCTTGCTATATAACCTAATCATTTGATAGGAATAGTTGGGCTCGATGATCCGATGGGTCTCCTCCAACCTGATGATGCTATGATTCTATGATTCTATACACATGCAAGTTAAAAGGCTCATGTGGAGTGACATTTCAGACCCTGCTGTTAATGGACCAATGTAACAAATGGATATTAATATATAAAGAATAATTCATATCGTGGTATACCTTAGTTATTTGGCCTTAAATAATTAATCAGCATTCAGCCACAGTAGGTGACTTCTTGCCCATTAAAAAGACATGATGTTTACTTTATCCCACACTGGGGCTCCCCTGCAGCAGAATCTCCTTGTAGGTAGAACTGGATAAAAAAAACGAGCTAGATTAGATTTAAAAGATTGAACAAGGGCAGGAATAAAGAGAAAAAAGATTAAACAATCAAAAAAAGGAGATCATAGTAACAAGAGGAGGGCAAGTACGTGAGGTGATGGTCAAAATAAGTCTCCATTCTTCCAAATAATGATTTAAAGTGGCCAGAATATTTCAGAACTTAAAGAGAAGACTCTTACAGGTCATTCTGGTTATTTTTTTCTTTCATCGTGTCTATTATTCTGCTCTTTGCATTGACTTACTTTTCCCCTTTCTCAATCTTTCTTTCCCCGTCGTATTCAGGTTGAAGTCTAGGACCCATTTCAATATCTGCTCATTGAATACTGAAAATGTACAGACATAAGCATTTTGTGAGTCCTAATTGGTGTGAGGGCTGTAGTTTGATTTAGGAGCGTGAATTCCTCATAGAAACAATTATATTGGTACAGTTTGAGTATTTGATAAGAATGGTTGGACTCGATGATCCAGTGGGTCTTTTCCAACCTGGTGATTCTATGATTCTGTGATTCTAAATCCACATAGGAAAGAATTAGCATTAGCAATGTTGCTCTAAGTGTTTTCTTTAAAGCATTCTAGTCTTTACATGGACAAGATTACTGTAAGGAAACAAAACTACTGTTAGGAAAACTATTGAATCTGATAGTATCACTTATGTGAATAAGCAGCTAGGTTGAATAATCTGTTGTGCAAAATGGACCTGCTTCCTCTTGACCTCCTTGGAGGTGAGGCAATCAGGGATGTATTTTTGGATGGGATACCACAGACACCACTGATCAGCTCTTGGATGATGGTAGATGAACATTAGGAAATTTTTTTTTTATGGAAAGTGTCATTGGGCACTGGCAGAGGCTGCCCAGGGAGGTGGTTGAGTCACCTTCCCTGGAGGTGTTTCAGGGACAGGTGGACTAGGTGCTGAGGGACATGGTTTAGTATTTGATGGGAATGGTTGGACTCAGTGATCCAGTGGGTCTTTTCCAACCTGGTGATTCTGTGATTCTATGATTCTATGACTAAGAAGAAAACATTGACTACGAGTTGCAAAGGCTCATGATCTGACTTGATTTTTTAAGGTCTCACTGGATTGTCCTTACAAATAATACAGTTTTTAAAAGAAAATCCACCAATGCTCTCTTGCAAAATACAACAGGACAAATATTTGATTGTTTCCCTGCTGCACTCTTATCACTTCCAAATCTAAATTAACAGACTTTCAACCGGCACAATAGCTACAAGTTCTTGTGTTCCAGGAGCCAACACTGTTCATGTTGCTTCCAGTACCTGAAGGGGCTACATGAAAGCTGGGAAAGGACTATTTACAAAGACTTGGAGTGACAGGACAAGGGGGAACAGGTATTAACCAGAGAGGGGAAGATTCAGAGTAGACATAAGGAAGAATTTCTTCACAAATCAGAGTGATGAGACACCAGAAGAGGTTTCCCAGGGAAGCTGTGGCTGCCCCATCCCTGCAGGTGTTCAAGGCCAGGTTGGATGGGGCTTGGGCACCTGATCTCATGGAAGGTGTCCCTTCCCGTGGCAGAGGGTGGAACTGGAACTGGATGGTCTTTAAGATCCCTTCCAACCCAAATTATTCTATGATTCTATGTAGAAACTATGTGATTAAATAGTTCCTTTGGAAAATAAAAGAATTCTGCGTTTATCTGGACTTCAGTTGTTGTAAAAAATATTTGTATTTCCAGAAGTATTAGAAGTTGCAGCTTATGACAATAAAAATTTCCTGGTGCCCAACACCAAGGAAAATGTCCCTGTATGTGAAACAAACAAAACGGGAGATGACGGCAAATTCTGTGCCTCTGAGGAAAACATCCTTAGTATATCTCAGTGGTTTTCTGTTTAATTTGGATACAAGAAATGGATTTCATGAATACAAAACACTAGATTACATACAAAAAATACAGAATATATAAAAAACACAGAAGCAGAGACAGAAGATTGCACCAAGTTTCAGTATGTAAAACATGTGTTCTATGGACATTGAACTTGCAAGGTTTCCAGTCTGTTTTGATTAGGTATCTGATGTTTGATTTGCCAGAGAAGATAGTTCTAACAGGGATATAAAAGCTTCCTACTATGTTTGTTCACATAACATTTGTGCTTCTCATTTGCAAACCCCGGGATCATTATTTATAGATAAGGGAACTCTGGATTATCACACAAGAATGAATGAGTTCTTCATCTGTTCATAATTTATTCTAGTCCTGCTGCTAGTCTTGGCAGATCAGCTATTAGGCACAGTCAGACAATAAAAGCTCTCAGCACGATGTGGATCTGTAGAGTTTCACTCTCTTCTTGCAATCTAGGCAGAAATATTCTTTAGTTAAATAGAGGAAAACTTCTGTGTACCATGCAAACACATTTTTAGGTCAACTATGATCATTATCTACTATTGAAACAAATATAAAACATATATAGTCAATGACAGATTCTGATATTTTATCTCCGCATAGTTCATACTCGTTTGGCTTCAGAATTGTGTTTAATATAGAATCATAGAACAACCAGGTTGAAAGAGACCCATCGGATCATCGAGTCCAACCATTCCTATCAAAGAAGTAATAAGCAAAAAACCTTCCCATTTTAAAAAGAGTAAATGTATTCTGAACCTTACACATTTTATCATTTTATTCTTGTAATCATAGGTACACTCACAGGACCAAATAAAACTCAACTACGGTAAATGACAAGTTGACTAGAAGCTGACAGAAGTTATGAGTTAGATATCAATCAATCATCACATCTGGGCAGATTTTACCACTGCACTGTTGTCCAGTTGATCAGTTTGCTTTAAAGGTTCCTTTTCTAGCAAAGAATTTATAGGGAAATTTTGACCAGCGGTTGGATCAACTCCACTAAAATCAGGTAATTCCCATTTTCTGTCTCTAAAAAAGAACAAACCACAGTTTTGGTCTTGATCACCTTCCCTGGAGGTGTTTAAGGCACAGGTAGATGAGGTCCTGAGGGACATGGTTTAGTGTTTGATAGGAATGGTTGGACTCGATGATCCGATGGATCTCTTCCACCCTGGTTGTTCTATGATTCTATGATTCTATAATTTCTGTTGCAGGAGGGTGTGTAACCTGTAGGGAGCTTTCCAAATTCCCTTGCTGACAATGGTGACATAACCCTCCTTGTTTCCTTTTTCCTTTTTTTTTTTCGTAGAAGTTAAATGTCCCCTGGCACCCATCAGCCTGACAAAGAGACACTGGAATGCCTGATCCACCCCATTGAAATGAGACAGGGAGATGCACAACCTTACTGCAAGCACTGGGAAAGTGAAGAACTTGCATTTGGATGCTACCCTTTATAATTAAAAACCAAGAGCCCATTCAAAAGGGAATGCAGAATGTGCATTCCAGAGTGCAGAAATGCAGCACCTCTTGACATTTTATGCATACGTTAAGGTGATTTAGACATGCAGAACTCACGGCCAGTCTTGTGAAATGCATTAAACTTTCACAAGCAGCTTTCCACAAGAGGGAAGAGTTGTCATTATGTTGGCACTTCTAATGAGCAAGACTAACCCCATTGTGATGAAGGAAAATAGCAGTGAGAAAGATTTAAGTTAGGTATTACAGTAAATTTATTTAATGACAGGGATAGTGAAGCACTGGATGGATTGTCCAGGAACATTGTTAGCAAGCATGTGGACGATATTAAGTTGAGTGGAAGTGTGGATCTACTGGAGGGTAGGGAGGCTCCAAAGGGATCTGAACAGGCTGGACCACTGGGCTGAGTCCAATGGCATGAGGTTTAATGGGATGAGGTCCTGCACTTGGGGCACAACAACCCTGAGCAGCTACAGACTAGGAGAAGTCTGGCTGGAAACTGCCTGGAGGAGAAGGACCTGGGGGTGTTGGTTGACAGCGACTGAACATGAGGCAGCAGTGGCCCACGTGGCCAAGAAGGCCAATGGCATCTTGGCTTGGATCAGAAATGGTGTGACCAGCAGGTCCAGGGAGGGTATTCTCCCTCTGTACTCAGCACTGGTGAGACCAAACCTCAAATCCTGTGTTCAGTTGTGGGTCCCTCAGCACAAGAAGGATGTTGAGGCTCTGGAGCGAGTCCAGAGAAGAGCAACGAAGCTGGTGAAGGGGCTGGAGAACAGGCCCTATGAAGAGCAGCTGAGAAAACTGGGGGTGTTCAGCCTGGAGAAGAGGAGGCTGAGAGGAGACCTCATTGCTCTCTACAGCTACCTGAAAGGAGGTTGTGGAGAGGAGGGAACTGGGCTCTTCTCCCAAGTGACAGGGGACAGGACAAGAGGGAATGGCCTCAAGATCCACCAGGGCAGATTCAGGCTTGACATCAGGAAAATAATATTTCACAGAAAGGGTCACTGGGCACTTGCAGAGGCCTCCCAGGGAAAGGGTTTATTCACCTTCCCTGGAGGGGTTTGAGGGATGGGTAGAAGAGGTCCTGAGGGACATGGTTTGGTGTTTGATGGGAATGGTTGGACTCGATGATCCGATGGGTCTTTTCCAACCTAGTGATTCTCTAATTCTATGATAGTTGAATATCCATCCAAAGAAATCTTTCAAAAAGAGAAAAACTGTAACTGATCCAGCCTCAAGGCAGCCAGTTGAACAAAATCAACACCTGAGGTCACCTCCAGCTTTATTTTTATGTATGAACCTCTCTTCCATAGCTTACTATGAGGATTGCCATTAGAACCAGCTTGCTTAAAGCACACCTATTGCATCTGACAATGTGCTGCGAGCAGCGGTACCTAGTCCACTGCAGCAGTGGTTGAGACAACCTACAGGCACCTCAAGCAGCTGCACACAGGAGTTAAAAGCCGCACCAGGCAGGATGAAATGTCCTTACTAGTGGATCTTAACTGTGATAAACATGAGGTACAGGCCACTGGGAGAGAAAAAATTATTTATGACTCCCCTTTCTCAGTATCAAAAGTATCTACTGCCTGTAGATTTTGTAAGAATCATAGAATCACAGAACAACGAGGTTGGAAGAGACCCATCGGATCATTGAGTCCAACCGTTCCTATCAAACACTAAACCATGTCCCTCAGCACCTCATCTACCCATCCCTTAAACACCTCCAGCGAAGGGGAATCAACCACCTCCCTGGGCAGCCTATTCCAATGCCCAATGACCCTTTCCATGAAAAACTTCCTCCTAATCTCTAGCCTAAATCTCCCCTGGTGGAGCTTGAGGCCATTCCCTCTTGTCCTGTCCCCTGTCACTTGAGAGAAGAGCCCAGCTCCCTCCTCTCCACAACCTCCTTCCAGGTATAGAGAGCAATGGGGTCTCCCCTCAGCCTCCTCTTCTCCAGGATAAACACCCCCAGCTCTCTCAACCGCTCTTCATAGGGCCTGTTCTCCAGACCCTTCACCAGCTTCATTGATTTTCTCTGGACTCACTCCAGAGCCTCAATATCCTTCCTGTGTTGAGGGGCCCACAACTGGACACAGGATTCAAGGAGCGACCTGACCAGTGCTGAGTACAGAGGGAGAATAACCTCCCTGGACCTGCTGGTCACACCATTTCTGATACAAGCCAGGATGCCATTGGCCTCCTTGGCCTCCTGGGCACACTGCTGGCTCATGTTCAGTTGGCTGTCAATCAACTATATTGTTAGCAAACACAGTCTTGTGCTATATTTTCTGCAGAGTTAGAGCACAAGACGGCTCTAAACTTTGCCTTTTTTCATCGATTTCTTGCAGGCTTCATTCCAACGTGGATTATAGAATAGCAAAGGAGCAGCAGGGTGGGACACATCTATCAGGACTGAAGAACAGTAAGGACATTTATCAGAGGAAGCTTGAGAAATGCTTCGTAGGATGCCAGTGATAAGCAGGAAGCCTCCACCATCCTGCAAGTTCTTCAAAACAGCTTCCAGAAAATGCTTATTGTGTAATTTTTCTGTTGCAATTAAACATAATCATCATCATGGTATCGAGAGAGTCTCTAATTTTAGCAACATTAGATAAAGTGCAGGTGGTCACTGTCATTTTGAGAATATTTAGTCTTCTTTATGAATTGAGACACTGCACTAATCCTACTGATAATCCTACTGATTATGTATTTATATCCTGAAAAATAGATTTCTTTATCACCCTGACTGGTAGTCTCAGCAAGGAGGCTGAGACTTGACAGAAGCCTAAAGAATTAAGTACTAGGAAAAATGAGTATCACTGAAGGGGGGGGGGGGGGGGGGTGTGTGTGTTTAATTTCTGTTCCAAGTATAATAAATAACAATAATAAATAAAAATCATGCTGGAGTATATTTCATATGGGCTGAAAAGGACGGGAAAGGAAATATTTGGGGCATGGGTTAGTGTCTCATAGGAACAGTTGGACTCAATGATCTGGTGGTTCTCTTCTAACCTGGTTGTTCTATGATTCTATGATTGCCTGGTCCCCCTGCTGCTGCAGAAGACAGATAGATAAGAAGAAATACTAGCAAATTCACATTGCCAAGGCAAACACTTTAACAAACCTTGTGATTTAGAGGTCCTGCACTTGAGGCACAACAACCCTGTGCAGAGCTACAAACTGGGAGAAGTCTGGCTGGAAAACTGCCAGGAGGAGAGGGACCTGGGGGTGTTGGTCAACAGCCGACTGACCATGAGCCAGCAGTGTGCCCAGGTGGCCAAGAAGGCCAATGGCATCCTGGCTTGGATCAGAAAGGGTGTGACCAGCAGGTCCAGGGAGGTTATTCTCCCTCTGGACTCGGCACTGGTGAGGCCGCTCCTTGAATCCTGTGTTCAGTTGTGGTCCCCTCAGCACAAGAAGGATGTTGAGGCTCTGGAGCAATTCCAGAGAAGAGCAACAAAGCTGGTGAAGGGGCTGGAGAACAGGCCTTATGAGGAATGGCTGAGAGAGCTGTGGGTGTTTATCCTGGAGAAGAGAAGGCTGAGAGGAGACCTTATTGCTCTCTCCAACTCCCTGGAAGGAGGTTGTGGAGAGGAGGGAGCTGGGCTCTTCTCCCAAGTGACAGGGGACAGGACAGGACAAGAGGGAATGGCCTCAAGCTCCACCAGGGGAGATTTAGACTGGACATTACGAGGAAGTTTTTCACGGAAAGGGTCATTGGGCATTGGAATAGGCTGCCCAGGGAGGTGGTTGATTTATCTTCCCTGGAGGTGTTTAAGGGATGGGTGGATGAGGTGCTGAGGAACATGGTTTAGTGTTTGATAGGAATGGTTGGACTCAATGATCCGATGGGTCTCTTCCAACCTGGTTGTTCTATGATTCTATGATTCTAAACTTTAAAAATACATTTTAAAAAAAACAACAAAAAATAAGCATCTTCCAGTGTCCTGTACCCACTTTGTAAGGTCTGTAACATTCCTGTCGCCAAGGTCAGCAGCCTCATTACCTCTGCAGTGGCTGAGCTGTAGTAAATAAGCCAAGTTCACAAAGCTCTCTTCAAAGGCAGCTGGTTGCAGTACTTCTGCACTTTAAAAAAAGACTGAAAAAAAAGGATGTTGATCAATAATTACTACTCCCACAGTGACACAGCCATGAATTTTTTTAAACAGACTAGAGTGCACTCAAACATTTATTTTTCCTGCACTCCTTTTGAAGCATCTAGAAGTTGTGCTGTTGAACAGGGTGGGTTACTCTATTTTAGACATAATAAGCCAAAGAAGCACAAGATATTATTTCATAGAATCGTGGAATCATAGAATCATAGAACAACCAGGTTGGAAGAAACCCATCGGATCATCGAGTCCAATCATAATCATAATCATAGAATGATTTGAATTGGAAGAGACTTTAAAGATCATCTAATTCTAATCCCCCTGTCATGGGCAGGGACACCTCCCACTGGACTGGGCTGCTCAAAGCTCCATCCAACCCAGAGCTGCACAGAGGTATATATATAACCTTCATTAGAAATTACATAATCCAACTGACAGCATAATCCGGTGTCAGAGGCTGTCATGGAACTGCAGAGTTTTAGAGTTAAAAAAAAAAAATTAATTATTGAAGGAGATAGATGTAGAAATCTGGTCTGGTGGAGTAATGTCTGCTTTAAGTCTTGGGCAGTTTTATTGTAATATTTTTTTTCTCATAATCCATTTGGAGGTAAACAAGGTTTACACATGGTTTAGTGTTTGATGGGAATGGTTGGACTCGATGATCCAGCGGGTCTCTTCCAACCTGGTTATTCTATGATTCTATGAAACTACACCAACACAACTCCATGTGTTCTTACTGGAATATTCAGCTTTTTAGCTCAGTTTCATCACAGTTCTCTGCTGTCTTTTTCTTTTTTCAAAAAGTTCAGTATTTATAACCGTAGACATTCCCACCTTTTTTTCCAAAACATTGCCTACATTGGATGAAATTTTTATGCTCCCCAAACAATAATCAACCAAATTAAAGTTTTAATGTCTTCTTTCCCCTTTCATCTCACAAAGGTGATGCCTTTCTCTGCAGAAATCCTGCAATTGCCACTATCACACAATCATAGAACCATAGAATGGTTTGTGTTGGAAGAACATTAAAACCCATCCAGTTTCAACTCCTCTGCCATGAGCAGGGACACCTCCCACTAGATCAGGGGCTCCAAGCCCCATCCAACCTGGCCTTGAACACCCTCAGGAATGGGGCAGCCACAGCTTCCCTGGGCAACCTGGGCCAGTGTCTCCCCACTCTCATCATGAAGAATTTCTTCCTAATCCCTAGTTTAAATCTTCTCCCTACCAATTTAAAGCCCTTCCACCTCATCTGTCACTCCTTGCCCCTATAAAAATTCTCTCCCCAGCCTTCTTTGACCCTCCCTTCAGATACTGGAAGGTTGACATTCTGCTGGCTCAGCAGAGTTTTCTGCACGGCTTGGCTGCAAGTCCTAAAAATTAATATTATGCAGCGCAATATATCAATTCAGAGTAACATTTTAATAAGAGTATTAGAAATAGGCTAATAACCCAAGGTTCTAATGAAAAGAAAAGAGACGAGGACAAAACTATAATATATATAAGTTATCTTTAGCTTTACTATATCATCATATGCTCAGCCATTCGTTAACCTGCTGCAATAATATAGTGAACCTTTCCTGTTATTAATTCATACACTTTATCAATGACAGTGGTTATTGGTTATCATTATACATGTGCATACAAATGAATCGAGGGGTGGGAATTTTCTCTTTTTTCCAGTCTGACTTCTTAAGCCTTGTAGAATTCTTAATTTTCCAAAGACTGAGCTTTCAGCACTTTCAGCACTAAGTGTTCCTATCAGAGAAGGTTCAGAAAATGAGTTTTCTTTTAATACCAAACCAACTTCTGTAAGCAAAACAGGTTAGGTTAGGGCACAAGAATAGATCATGGTGTAAAATGCACAAAGAAAGAGCATGCAGGTGCTCCAGCTTAGACACCTAAGTGCATTTTATTCATCAAGAAAAGGAAAAGGAATGACATCCTAGAAGACATGGTTTAGTGTTTGATAGGAATGGTTGGACTCGATATTCCAATGGCTCTCTTCCAACCTGGTTGTTCTATGATTCTATGATTCTAAGACAATGAATAATTGTACAGGTGACATCGGAGTGTGCTTCACTAGAAGCTAATAACTTGTTGTCCAGCCATATCTATGTGTTGACAGGAGGAAATTTAATATCCTAAATGATTTCAAAAGATGATTCACTGAACTTTGTATTGGATGAATTTCAGGCCCATTCCTGTGAGAGAGAACATCATTATGTCCCTGATACACAGGAATCATAGAACAACCAGGTTGGAAGAGACCCACCAGATCATCGAGTCCAACCATTCCTATCAAACACTAAACCATGTCCCTCAGCACTTCATCCACCCATCCCTTCAACACCTCCAGGGAAGGTGAATCAACCACCTCCCTGGGCAGCCTGTTCCAGTGCCCAATGACCCTTTCTGTGAAATTTTTTTCCCAATGTCCAGCCTAAATCTCCCCTGGTGGAGCCTGAGGCCATTTCCTTAGTATAGGGATATCAGTATAGGAATTGGAAGTTCCTTCTGGCAGAGCTCCAGAAGTTTTGTGAAAGGGACAACCATGGACATTATAGAACGAGCATGAGCAGTTGTTCTTAAGGTATCAAATTCATCTGGGTTTCTGCTATGAGAAAAAGTTTTGCCTCTTTCCATCCTCCACACTCAGCATATTAGCTCAGGGGATACATGGCACAGAATCTTGATGAAATCACATTGATTTGTTACGTCTTAAGGTTTGCCAAAAAAACTAACCCACAAATATGGGTTAGAATTCAGTTCTTCTGCCAGAGCACTTAATCTAAAGGCTGCAATAATTTAATGAGGAAATCATTGATTTGAAGGTTGCCAGAAAAAGGTTACACATAAATATTTAATCTATGAATGTTAGGAGATAACAATATGACAAAGTTATTCCAATAAAAACCTTGCCGGTTGTGCAAGCATTTTTCCCCTCAGTGTGGTGCCGTGGAATCAGTGGGAAGCATCCTCCCAGCCCAGCATGGAACATCAAGCACAAAAAAATGAAATCTTTAATTACAAAATTCCTCCCTCAGCATTTTGCTGAAATTATTAGGGAATTTCTGTGAGCTGCAGTTGGGTTTTTTTTTTGGCTTGCAAACTGAATCTGGGGGTTTTCTACTCCCTGATAGAAGTAGCTGTTGAAACCAAGGCAAAAATAATAAGGACTAAATCACACGAGTTGTGGCAGGTCTTTCATTATTTCACTGAAAACTGAAAGGGGGAGGCATAGAACATTTTATGAGTAATGTCTTTCTCATGCTTTGGAATAAAATAAATAATAGGAATAAGCTGGGAAAGTCCATGAGGTTTATCATCAGAACTGTGAAGCCACACAGTGCTCTATTTTTGGACACAAAGGAGAAAGAATCATAGAATCATAGAACAACCAGGTTGGAAGGGACCCATAGGGTCATCAAGTAAGAGTAGCTGGAACAAAATAAAATCAAGAAAGAGTAGCTGGAAGGAAATAAATCTCTGCAAATTTCAGCTCTGATGTCCCACTGTCCAGGACCACAGTCCTGAATATCTAATTTTCAGTACTGCCTTTTACTAACACCAGCAGAGCTGAGAGATGCACACAACTCCTCTGAGATATGCACACCAAGAGAACAGCAGACGATGGTCCATGCACTTGTGCAAACGCTGGGAACCAAATGCAGCTCTGCTCCTGCAAGGTCTCTGCAAGTGTCCAGATCACAAGACTTCAAATTCTTGCTTTATCTTTGCTGATCTGCCTGTGTACTTCCTATCATAGAATCACCAGGTTGGAAGAGACCCATTGGATCATCAAGTCCAACCATTCCCATCAATCACTAAACCATGCCCCTCAGTGCCTTGTCCACCTGGCCATTAAACCCCTCCAGGGAAGGTGACTCAACTCCCTCCCTGGGCAGCTTCTGCCAGTGCCCAATGACCCTTCCCGTGAAATTTTTTTTTCCTCATGTTCAGCCTGAATATGTTTATAGAGGCTACTCTTCCTTTATCTCCACTCCCACTGGACTCCACCTTCCAGCATCATCTTCTGTGAATAACCCTAGGCTGTAAGTTAGGGCACTGTCTTGGAAGGAGAAAGCTCAGAAATGCCTCAGAAGTACATTTCTCTATCTCTGGCTGCGTCACAAAACCCACCACCTTGCTCAACAGTTTCTTTTCAACAAGAGGGAGCCTTGGCCCTCAAGGAACATGCCTTCCTTAGAGATTGGTGGGAATGGTCGGACTCGATGATCTGGTGGGTCTCTTCCAACCAGGTGATTCTGTGATTCTCCAAGAGACCTTCAGTGTATAGGTCTCACCCCAGCAGCAGCCCCATGTCTATCCAGAACCCAGGCTCTCTGTAGAATCAGTGGTGGCACTATGGGCCCATATTTTCTACTACTTTTCTGCTGGCAGCTGCCCAGAGCCTCCCCCAGAGGAGCAACTCTCTCCCCACAGGTGATGAAGGCATCAAACAGGATCTGGATGAAGGCTGGGGTTGTGCTTTCTTTCCTGATGCTGTAAATCATATGGGGTGATCATCAGTAAGGTCTGTGGACCTTTCCCACTGTGTGCTGCAATGCATCAGTTTGAGTCAAATAAAAGTAAGAGATCCTATCTGGGACTAATTTTTCACCTCCAGATACTGAATTACTTACCCATTTTCAAAGATGAAAAAAGATGTATTTTCAATATAAGAAGGATATGGAATTGTTGGAATGGGTCCAGAGGAGGGCTATGAAGGTGACCCAAGGGCTGGAGCACTTCTGCTGTGAGGACAGGCTGAGAGAGTTGAACTTGTTCAGGATAGTGAAAGCTCAGGGGAGACCTCATAGTGTCCTTCCAGTACCTGAGGGACCTACAAGAAAACTGGGGAGAGGGTTTACACAAGGGTGAGCAGTGATAGAATGACGGGAAATGACTTTAAATTGGAAGGGGGAAAGATTTAGACTGGACATTAGGAAGAATTTCGTCATGATGAGGGTGATGAGGCACTGGGATGGGTTGCCCAGGGAAGCTGTGGCTGCCCCATCCCTGGAGGGGTTCAAGGCCAGGTTGAATGGGAGTTGGAACCACTGATCCAGTGGGAGGTGTCCCTGCCCATGGCAGGGGGGTTGGCACTGAATGGGCTTTACTGTCCCTTCCAAACCAAACCATTCTGTAATTCTATGATGCCAAAAACTGAGTGCACCTCAGTTCCTTGTTTATGTTGCACATAAGCATTCATATTTCATGGATTGTGGTCTCAAGAACACTAGAGGCCTGTCAGGCTGTGGAAAAAGTTTCTATAGTTGATTTGTGGTTCTGTATTTCATGATAAAGGTGCTTGGAGGTTTGTAAAAAATATCAAATCTGTTGGCTGAACAGAAATGTTTACATCAGATGCACCTATTGATTCAAATAGGCCAGAGATGACAGACTGACTCCTCTGCCCAGGAACATTTCAAGGATCTCAGTGAATCCCCTTTCCTGCCATCCATTTAATCTCCCTGTCTCTTCATGCAGGCATAAGGCTTTTGGTCACTGCCAAACACTAGTTACGAGCTGATCATTTTAGAGTTCAGGTCTAGTTTTGGGTGAAAATTGTTCATGGTTACAAGAAAGTCCATTCTAGTGGCTTCTCTGTCTTTTGCCCACAATGAGTGGTATTTTTGAGTGCTGCTTCATTCAAGGTATCTAAAACACTTGTTCTGCCCTCATGTCCCACGTTTATATGAAATTTAATGGAAAATACATTAAGGTAATGCTAAGGTAATAGAATCATAGAATCATAGAACAACCAGGTTGGAAGGGACCCATCGGATCTTCTAGTCCAACCATTCCTATCAAACACTAAACCAAGTCCCTCAAGGCCTCATCCACTCGTCCCTTAAACACCTCCAGGGAAGGTGAATCAACCACCTCCCTGGGCAGCCTATTCCAATGCCCAATGACCCTCTGTGTGAAAAACTTCCTCCTAATCTCCAACCTAAATCTCCCCTGGCAGATCTTGAGGCCATTCCCTCTTGTCCTGTCCCCTGTCACTTGGGAGAAGAGCCCAGCTCCCTCCTCTCTACAACCTGCTTTCAGGTACTTGTAGAGAGTAATGAGGTCTCCTCTCAGCCTCCTCTTCTCCAGGCTAAACAAGCCCAGTAATGCTAAGGTAATGCAGACTTCTTGAGGATAACAGTTTGGAAGGTCCTTTTTATTTTCTTATATTTTTTTAAAAGGAAAAAAAAATGTGCGTTCATTATTTCCACGTATTGCAAAGAGCAGCGTGCATGGAAAGCCTGTAGTATTGTCACTGAGAACTGAAATCAAACATCTCAGAGAATGAGACGATGGATGCATAAGTCACAGCTTTAATAGGTGGGCAGAGAGACAATGCCTGAATAAGGACTGCTCTGAGGTCAGCCTTATCCTCTTTCCTGAAGTCAAAAGCCCTTTAATCCAAGCTAGCATCTCTGCAGCCTGTGAACAGCAGCTTTTGTCTGCAGAAAATATCTTTGCTAGAGGAGGGGACAGCTCAGTGACATGGAGCAGACCGGCAGAGAGCAGTAGCAGCCCTTCCAGAAGGATGCAGCAGAAAAAGCAGAAGACAGCACTCTAGTTGCCTGGCTCTGTGAGCCCTATCTCCATGGAGAGGAAAACAACCACTTTCTAAGATTAGATCCACCTCTGCTTCGTGTTTCCTACACACCCTTTGGTGAATACAGACACAGGATGGTAAAATCCACAAGCTGAGTTCGCTTGCCCATTTTCAAAACTAGGGATAACATGCAGTGATAGGCTTAAAATTGGAGAGGGGAAAGATTTAGATTAGACGTTAGGAAGAAATTCTTAATGCTGAGGGTGGTGAGGCCCTGGAACAGGTTGCCCAGGGAAGCTGTGTCTGCCCCATCCCTGGAGGGGTTCAAGGCCAGGATGGATGGGGCCTGGGCACCTGATCCAGTGGGAGGTGTCCCTGCCCAGGGCAGAGGGTGGAACTGGATGATCTTTAAGGTCCTTTCCAAACCAAACCAGTCTATGATTCCATTAATTGGCTGCACACAGTGATAACACTTCTGGAGCTATCATTCAGAGGCCACTGGGATGCTCAGCCACACACCAAACCTCAGCCAGAGGAGCACTTGCCCAAGGAAAAGAGAGCTTGGAGGTCTACACCTCTTGAGATGCTTCTCATCCCAGGTTTGGGATAACAACATGTGGAAAACTTAGAGGTGCAGAGCAACACACCTCCTACATAAGGATGTGCTGGGCAGGAAGGTCTGTGAAACCGAGTCCATGGAAGGCTTCATCCTCCAACAAGAACCTTCACGGATTCCACATGATGGAAGGGAATTCTCCCATCTCCAACGCCATTGAGATGCTGCAAACAATGGCAGCAGCAGGACCTTCTCTGGGCAATGTAGGCGAGTTCTTCATCCATGAGAGAATCCTCGAGACGTTTGTTAAGGAGGGTCACACTCAGAGAGAAGCATGCAGCCCAAGTTTTTCTTAGAGTCGTTGTCAGGAATACTAAGTGCTGAATTTTGGAGGAGCAGAAGTGCTGACCAAAGGGGTGTCTTCCTCCTTCTGGAAATCATAGAATCATAGAATCACCAGGTTGGAAGAGACCTACCAGATCATCGAGTCCAACCATTCCCATCAATCACTAACCTGTGTCCCTCAGCACCTCGTCCATCCATCCCTTAAACCCCTCCAGGGAAGGGGAATCAACCCCCTCCCTGGGCAGCCTCTGCCAGTGCCCAATGACCCTTCTGTGACCCTACACTACATATTTTAACCCCTGCATATACCAAAACATACCTAAAATGGGGTTTTTTTCAGATCGCTTCCTTGTCAATTCGACTTCATGGTTGACCTATATGCGAGCAAGATACTTTTAATTTTCCAGGAAATTTCTCATTAGCGTTTTCCATACTGCAAAAACATTCAACAAATTTTCCACTTTTGAGTTTATAATTGAACATGGACACTTGATCTCCATGAGTGCTACCCTAATCCTGATGCTATGAAAGAGAAACAAGGTTGCATCCTGTCTGTTTCCCAGCACATCTCAGATCCACCCAGAGACAGGACCAAGCAGAGCACCCAAGAACCCCTAAGAGAACCACAAGCTGCAACACACTGCACTTTGGCCATACAGGGCATGGAACTCATGATGGCACTGACTTCTCTCCTTTCCCTGGTCCTGGTTCTCTGTAAGGACGTCTAGTAATTTCAGTCTTGATTCTGCCCCTGGGCTGGCTGGCACTAAAATCACTTAGAAAGGCAGTGCCAGAGGTCTCCACCAAGACTCAGCAAAACAGTAGGAGACTGCTACTCCATCAGCTTTCCAGCTGTTAGCCAAGCCAGCACACAGCAGTGCAGTAACGTAGCCTAATATGTGCTTTTTCTCCCCAATCTGAAGGTCTGTTTTCCATTTCATAGAATCATAGAATAATAGAACAACCAGGTTGGAAGAGACCCATCGGATCATCGAGTCCAACCATTCCTATCTAACACTAAACCATGTCACTCAGAATCTCATCCACCCGTGCCTTAAACATCTCCAGGGAAGGTGAATCAACCACTTCAATGGGCAGCCTATTCCAATGCCCAATGACCCTTTCCATGAAAAACTTCCTCCTAATCTCTAGCCTAAAATCTCCCCTGGAGGAACTTGAGGCCATTCCCTCTCATCCTGTCCCCTGTCACTTGGGAGAAGAACCCAGCTCCCTCCTCTCTACAACCTCCTTTCAGGTAGTTGTAGAGAGAGTAATGAGGTCTCCCTTCAGCCTCCTCTTCTCCAGGATAAACACCCACAGCTCTCTCAGACGTTCCTCATAGGACTTGTTCTCCAGCTTCGTTGCTCTTCTCTGGACTTGCTCCAGAGCCTCAACATCCTTCTTGTGCTGAGGGGCCCACAAATGAACACAGGATTCAAGGAGCGGCCTCACCAGTGCTGAGTACAGAGGGAGAATCACCTCCCTGGACCTGCTGGTCACACTGTTTCTGATCCAAACCAGGATGCCATTGGCCTTCTTGGCCACCTGGGCACACTGCTGGCTCATGTTCAGTCGGCTGTCAACCAACACCCCCAGGTCCCTCTCCTCCTGGCAGTTTTCCAGCCAGACTTCTCCCAGTCTGTAGCTCTGCATTTCTATGAAGCCTTCAGCTTTAAGAGCCAGGCGCTACCCACTGTGCACACGAAAGGTCAAAACTCACCTAAAATGATTTTCTAAGCACTTTCACTAAGCCGCCTCTATCCTGTTTCTCTTTTCTGACTGCTCTTTTATCGACGAGAAAGAAAACTTGTTCTCAGAGTGACAAGAGAACTATTTTTCTCCTGTTTATTGTGGTATCAAACCAGAGAAACTATTGACATCAATAACGCTGAATAACATGAGAGAGCAAATCCAGGCCCCAGTGATTCACAGAGGATTTAAAGGTCTTTGGTTCAGAAAAGGCGTAATGCAGCCTTCTGTATCACCAACAATCCAGCAGCAAGGCCAGCTTCTCTTTCAAGAATGTTTTTCAAAATCTCTTTTAAAAGTCAGTACACTCCACACTCAGCCATCTCCTGGTGAGTGTTAATTACTAGATAATTCTGATGAGGCAAATGCGATAGAGGGAATCGTTTTGTCTTCCAATTTAGGAGGAAGTTTTTCATGGAAAGGGTCATTGGGCATTGGAATAGTCTGCCCCGGGAGGTGGTTGATTTACCTTCCCGGGAGGTGTTTAAGGCACGGATAGACGAGGTGCTGAGGGGCATGGTTTAGTGTTTGATCGGAATGGTTGGACTCCAAGATCCGATGGGTCTCTTCCAACCTGGTTGTTCTATGAATCTATGATTCCAGTTTTAAGAAAGACTCCTCAGTGAAAGCCCAGCTTGCGAGGTGCTGAGCCATCTGTGGACCGTCACACACATGATTCTGAAGTCTGCTTATTTGTAGAAAATCCTGATGATCGATTTCATATGCTTAGGTAGAACCAGTCCACTGGATTATTGTTTAAACTACTTTTCTATGCAGAAGTAGTCCATGAGAAAAAAAAAAATAGTCATTTTTCTGGTTCATAGACTGCATTTGAACTTGGTTCTGAACTGCAGATTCTATCATAGAATCACAAGGTTGGGAGAGGCCCACTGGATCATCACCCAGAAATGGAAAGAATCCCAAAGATTCCAGCATGAGTGACATGCTGAAATCATAGAATACTTTGGGTTGGAAGTGACCTTAAAAATTATCCAGTTCCACAACCCTTCCTTGGGCAGGGACGCCTCCCACTGGACCAGGGACTCAAAGCCCCATCCGACCTGGCCTTGAACACCTCCGATAAACTCAGAGCGTCAAGAGCTGATATCACTTGTCTGTATTGTGAACAGCTGTCATATAAATAATTCCATAAATTTTGTCTTTAGTCCCACATTTTGTCCTTTTCGAGTTATTTTTTTTCCTATTGTTCAAATTCATCATTGTAAAATCAAACAAACATTTCTTCTTTCTTATGGAAGCAAATACGTTTCCTGGCCTCTTGCTTCATTTCTCTGCTACCACAACACCACTTCATTTAAGTTCACTCAGCCAATCCTATATCACATTAGAAATCAGTGACTGCTCTTCTTGTCTTAAATTATTTATTAGAAGTGATATATTGTCTAGTAATAAAGTAATTCTGTATAATATAATTATCATAGAATCACAGAACAACAAGGTCGGAAGAGACCCACTGGATCATCAAGTCCAACCATTCCTATCAAACACTAAACCATGTCCCTCAGCACCTTGTCCACCCGTCCCTTAAACACCTCCAGGGAAGGTGAATCAACCACCTCCCTGCGCAGCCTGTTCCAAAGCCCAATGACTTGGCAGAAGAGGCCAGCTCCCTCCTCTCTACAACCTCTCTTCAGGTAGTTGGAGAGAGAAATGAGGTCTCCCCTCAGCCTCCTCCTCTCTAGGCTAAACCTCCCCAGCTCTCTCAGCCGCTCCTCATAGAACCTGTTCTCCAACCCCTTCACCAGCTTCGTTGCTTATTGTATTGTATTGTATTGTTTTGGCCACTATAGTTCTAGCCTTCCAGGGGAGGGATTTTTACAAGGACATGGTTGAGGGGGAATGGTTTTAAACTGGAGAGGGGAAGATTTAGATTAGACATTAAGAAGGAATTCTTCACAATGAGGATGGTGAGGCACTGGCCCAGGTTTCCCAGGGAAGCTGTGGCTGACTCATCCCTGGAGGTGTTCAAGGATGGGCTTTAGGGAGCCTGATCCAGTGGGAGGTGTCCCTGCCCATCGCATGAGATGGAACAGGATGAACTTTAAGGCCCTTTCCAACCCAAACCATTCCATGATTCTACTGGCCATTCACTGCCAAGATACTTTGACTATTTATTAGATATTATTCAAAGATTATTTCCACAACCCATTTTATAATACTACCTGGCTCCTTGACTGACCATCTGGAATTCTTTAAGGAATGTTGACCCTCTAGGTCAGAGTGCTGATACTAAAGCTTTCAGCTGCATCACATCTCTACAGATAAATAGGACAAATACATCTACAGCACAGGGAATAAGTACTGGATCTTCCCTGGTGTTGACATCCCTTTTGGGGAACACTCTTAGGTTCAGTTATAATCAATGATCTCTTTCCAGCCCAGAGCTTCAAACCAAAGTGCAAATCCGCAGACGTCTCTGGCAAGCCAATTAGTGGTAGTCAATATGTAAATGGTTATTCCAGCAGAATTTCTGCTTTATTTATGGTGTCAAGCTCTCCCGAAAGAAATCAAGTCCCTTTCATTTCTGTATATTTAATAACAGACTTAAGCTACTCATGCACAGAGAGAAAAATCAAAATGTTAACAAGACACCCTTTATCTTTCAGGACAGTATTTGTCCTGGAGTGTAGAAAAAACACTTGGAGTCCTCCATCATTACACAAAAACTATTTCAGTGGGCTTAGTTCTACGGAAAACACTGCTCTAATTACATTTTTTTTCATACTGTGAGGGTTTCATTAGTCAATGTGCCAGGACAAAATGTATCTCCATCTATCCACATATAAGCCTACTTGATGCTGCCAAAGGGAGCTTAAATATCCTTTCATTTGAGAATGAGAATGAATGAGAAAAAAATAATAAAAGGTAAAGCCCACTCTAACAACAGAGGGGAATGGACCAACATGTTGATTTTTTCCAAAGCTTTGAGCAAAAGTCATGAACATTTCATGACTCCTTCTTGAAAAGGGAACCTCCCTTCCTGTACCTGGTATTTCATCATGCCTTACAAAGGGAAGCGTACACTGAGGATTTTCTAGGCGAGCACCCACTGTACCAATTCTTACATCCTTCCATCGCTCACCCACACCTCAGGATATGAAATGTGTCTCCATCATCCCTTCTGAGAGCCTTGGGTTTAGCCACCCCTCTCCACATACACTCACATGCACACTCCCTCCTAGTGCTCAACACTGGCACTAGATAGAATCATAGACTCATAGAACAACCAGGTTGGAAGAGATCCACTGGATCATCGAGTCCAACCATTCCTATCAAACACTAAACCATGTCCCTCAGGACCTCGTCTACCCGTCCCTTAAACACCTCCAGGGAAGGGGAATCAACCACCTCCCTGGGCAGCCTCTTCCAATGCCCAATGACCCTCTGTGTGAAAATCTTCCTCCTAATCTCTAGCCTAAATCTGCCCTGGTGGAGCTTAAGGCCAATACCTCTCATCCTGTCCCCTGTCACTTGGGAGAAGAACCCAGCTCCCTCCTCTCTACAACCTCCTTTCAGGTAGTTGGAGAGAGTAAGGATATGAAATGTGTCTCAGTCATCCCTTCTGAGAGCCTTAGGTTTAGCCATCCCTTTCCACATACACTTACACACACACTCCCTCCCAGTGCTCAACACTGGCACTAGATACTTACACTTAAAGAACTAAATTCTCTTTGAACTGCCCTTAGGCTTAGACTAACCATCCTCTGGCTCTGCATTAGTTTGATCTCCATAGACTATAGTGGAAATTTTAGATATTTATTGAGTTTGTGCATAGCCAGATGGACAGATGTGGGTTGATCAAGAGGGTAAGCCTTTAGCTCTGGTGCCATTTATGTTTATGTGTGGAATTCAGAGGTTAATGCCAGTCCTTGCCTACCACAAACACCTGAATCCGATGGGTCTTTTCCAACCTGGTGATTCTATGATTCTATGATTCAACATGGCCTTGAACACCTCCAGGGATGGGGCAGCCACAACTTCCCTGGGAAATCTGAGCCAAGGCCTCACCACCCTCATCGTGAGAGAGCTGGGGGTGTTTAGCCTGGAGAAGAGGAGGCTGAGAGGAGACTTCATTGCTCTCTACAGCTACCTGAAAGGAGGTTGTGGAGAGGAGAGAGCTGGGCTCTTCTCCCAAGTGACAGGGGACAGGATGAGAGGGAATGGCCTCAAGCTCCACCAGGGGAGATTTGGGCTGGACATTAGGAGGAAGTTTTTCACAGAAAGGGTCATTGGGCATTGGAAGAGGCTACCCCAGGAGTTGGTTGATTCACCTTCCCTGGAGGTGTTTAAGGGACGCGTGGATGAGGTCCTGAGGGACATGGTTTAGAGATTGGTAGGAATGGTTGGAGTCAATGATCTGGTGGGTCTCTTCCAACCTGGTGATTCTATGATTCTATGATACTATGAAGAAATTCCTCCTTATGTCCAGTCTAATTCTTTCATCTGACCAGTCTGGCAGAAAGTTTCCTGTAGCAGGACCACTCTCTGCAGGGAATTTGCATCTCCTTTCGTTATATAATTGGATCAAAGGTACCATGATTCACTCAAGATTTGTACCACTGTAAATAAAAACACCTTAACCACAAACGTTTTACATGTGCTGTTTAGCAGTGAATAAGTTCCATCCCCAGCCCCTTCTGGCTTTTTGCAACTAGTCCAAGATTCATTTATTATCATTCCATGTGTCTAACGCTATCCTGCTGATCTATAGAAAAAAGTACATAGTAAGCAACAACTGAATATTATAAAAGGCACCCACTTTTGCTGCTTAATGCATTATCTGACTCATATAGTGCTGCATTACCACAAGGTTTCTGGAACTGAAAGTGTGGGAACGTGACTTGCATGGCACACAAGATTTCCTGGCAGACTTACAAGTTATCAAAGGATCAGCTCCAATTTGGATAAGGTGTAGGACTAATAAGTGGAAAAACGGGTGCATGGTTGTATAATTGTTGACAGCTGGTGCAGGCAGGCTCTCATTTCACATACGAGAGCTTTATGTGTTGCGGTCTCCCTTAAGTAAAGATTTCAGAGACTCATAGAACAGTTTGGGTTGGAAGGGACCTTAAAGATCACTCAGTTCCAACCCCTCTGCCATAGGCAGGGACACCTCCCACAGGATCTGGCTGCCCAAGGTCCTACAGAGACCCTGTGGCTGAGCAGGCAAACTACATTCCAGTGAGCAACAAAGCTGGTGAAGGGGCTGGAGAACAGGCCTTATGAGAAATGGCTGAGAGAGCTGGGGGTGTTTAGCCTAGAGAACAGGAGGTTGAGAGGAGACTTCATTGCTCTCTACAACTCCCTGAAAGGAGGTTGTGGAGAGGAGGGAGCTGGGCTCTTCTCCCAAGTGACAGGGGACAGGACAAGAGGGAATGGCCTCAAGCTCCACCAGGGGAGATTTAGGCTAGACATTAGGAGAAAGTTTTCCACAGAAAGGGTCATTGGGCATTGGAATAGGCTGCCCAGGGAGGTGGTTGATTCACCTTTCCTGGAGGTGTTTAAGACACGGGTGGATGGGGTCTTGAGGAACTTGGTTTAGTGTTTGATAGGAATGGTTGGACTAGAAGATCTGATGGGTCCCTTCCAACCTGGTTGTTCTATGATTCTATGATTCTGTGATACTATGAAATGACAGGGGACAGGATGAGAGGGAGTGACCTCAAGCTCCTCCAGGGGAGATTTAGGCTGGACATTAGGGAAAAAAAAATCACAGAAAGAGTCATTGGGCATTGGAACAGGCTGTCCAGGGAGTTGGTTGATTCACCTTCCTTGGAGGTGCATAAGGGAGAGGTGGACAAGGTTCTAAGGGACACGGTTTAGTGTTATATAGGGACAGTTGGACTCGATGATCCAGTGGGTCTCTTCCAACCTGGTTGTTCTATGATTCTATGATTCTATGAGGTGCACCTGAGTTTAGAAGCAACTGTCAACCTGAACACTGTGGTCAAAGGTAAAAGATTCATTGCTCTGCAATCTAAAATTCTTGGGGAATGAGCTCAAAAGAGACCTTGAGTAATACGGTTTCTATCATCTTTTTCCTTTGGATTTTTTCATTATTACTTAATCAGAATAAGCAACATCAGAATTAGTCAATATACTAATTTATTCATAAGACATGGTTAAGTAAATCATTACCATATCAACAAGTGATTAGTTTAGTGATTGATTAGTTTAGTGATTGGTTTAGTGATTGATAGGAATGGTTGGACTCAATGATCTGCTGGGTCTTTTCCAACTAAGTGATTATAATTCTATGATTCTATGACTCTATGACAAGAATGCCACAGATACCTTCCACTGTGTTTTAAGCAAATACAGAAGAGACTGAAACTATTCAAAACTGTGGAAGCCTGAGATCTTATAGAGTCATAGAATCATAGAATAGTTTGGGTTGTAAGGGACCTTAGAGATCATCCAGTTTCAACAGTCAATTAGCAAATGTAACTGGAGTTCCTAAAAATTTTAAAGGATGATTTCCCAAGGGATTTCACAGATCACCAAATTACTTCATTAAAGACCTCCTTGGGAAAAATAAAAGTAATATGGAATTTGGTGCTTTGGGGAACCACTCTGACAAATATGTAACTTATAGCTTCACTGCAGAAAATCATGACCAAAGCTGATCTGAATGTAACGTTTTAAAATAATATCTTAGGTCATTTCAACAACAGGCTTAATGGATGGATTTGGGATGAAGCAGGATAGTGTACACATGAGGAACTGAAGAACTTTCTCTCCTTTTAGTGACTAGGGGTACCCATGAAAGCCAAACTTTAAAGTGAGAAAACTTCATGACTCCTACCTGATAATCTGGAATACTTGCCTAAAGAAGTATTAGGGGTTTTTTATGTTATTTCTCAGGAACTCTTTGGAGAAATTTCTGAGAGGTGGATGTCAGGTATGAAAACATACTCGTGCCTGGTTTCTCTCTAATCTACCCAGGGAGGTGGTTGATTCACCTTCCCTGGAGGTGTTTAAGGGACGGGTGGACGAGGTGCTGAGGGACATGGTTTAGTGTTTAATGGGAATGGTTGGACTCGATGATCCAGTGGGTCTCTTCCAACCTGGTTGTTCTATGATTCTATGATTCTATGTAAGATAATATGTAGACTAATGCTTCAGAGTAACACAGATAATTGATATGGTGGGTTTTAATCAACACTTTAAAGCACATAGCTGAAGATTTTCCTGTGAGTTTCAATACTTCTACAATTTTCCCATTTTCTCCAATACATCATCATCTTCAGATCTGAAACATTTTTAAAAGCTACTAAAACAAAGCTTGAAAACATAGATTTTCTTCTTGGCAAATTACGATGACTACAAGCCAATTTAAGCAGTTACCTGGGGCAATGGTTTGCTAAATCACAAAGTGGGGAAAAATATGATGAGTCTGAGTGTCACAACACTTTTGTAAGGTTGCCATGGTGTCCTTCCTCCCTGAAAGCCAAATCTAGGAAAGGGCTCTCATCCCAAAACCTAGCATCAGTCCAAACCTGCTTGGTTGTCATCACTTCCAGACTCTGTCAGTAACTAGTAATAAGATGCTTTCGTAATCCTCCTTTCCATGTTTATATAAAACATATTTCTGATGTAGAGGAGATAAAGGGTTGTGCACTAATGTTTATAACCCTCCTTAGCAGTCTGAAAAGAACACCCAATTCTCAACAAGTAAATTACCTGTTTATTGTCAGTATCAAACTACTCATTAGACGTTGCCTTTAACGAATGTTTTATTTAGTGTCTGGCCAAGTTCTAACTCTGTCTGATATGCCCTGGGGTCATCAGCATTTCTAAAACTTGCACCCTTAGCAAGTTTTCTGCACCCTTAGCAAGTTTGCAGATGACACTAAGCTGGGTGGAAGTGTCGATCTGCTGGAGGGCAAGGAGGCTCCAAAGGGATCTGAACAGGCTGGATCCATGGGCTGAGTCCAATGGCATGAGGTTTAACAAAGTCGGGTCCTGCACTTGGGGCACAACAACCCTGAGAAGCTACAGACTGGGAGAAGTCTGTCTAGAAAACTGCCAGGAGGAGAGGGACCTGGGGGTGTTGGTTGATAGCGACTGACCATGAGCCAGCAGTGTGCCCAGGTGGCCAAGAAGGCCAAGGGCATCCTGGCTTGGATCAGAAACGGTGTGACCAGCAGGGCCAGGGAGTTTATTCTCCTTCTGTACTCAGCACTGGTGAGGCTACTCCTCGAATCCTGTGTTCAGTTGTGGACCCCTCAGCACAAGAAGGATGTTGAGGCTCTGGAGCAAGTCCAGAGAAGAGCAACAAAGCTGGTGAAGGGGCTGGAGAACAGGCCCTATGAGGGAGCTGGGGGTGTTTATCCTGGAGAAGAGGAGGCTGAAGGGAGACCTCATTACTCTCTACAACTACCTGAAAGGAGGTTGTGAAGAGGAAGGAGCTGGGCTCTTCTCCCAAGGGACAGGGGACAGGACAAGAGGGAATGGCCTCAAGCTCCACCAGGGGAGATTTAGGTTGAACATTAGACAAAAATTTTTCACTGAAAGGGTGATTGGGCACTGGAACAGGCTGCCCAGGAAGGTGGTTGATTCACCTTTCCTGGAGGTGTTTAAGGGACAGGTGGACGAGGTGCTGAGGGACATGGTTTAGTGTTTGATAGGAATGGTTGGACTCGATGATCCGATGGGTCTCTTCCAACCTGGTTGTTCTATGATTCTATGATTCTTTGGAATATGGTTTAAAACGGTTGATTTGCTCATTAGAAGACAACTGGGTGAATCCATTTGAGTTTGAATGATCATCGAGTCCAACCATTCGACTCAATGGTGCCATGAATTATTGTGAGAGTCCTGTGGACTCATAACCCTTTCTTTTGATAGGAGTTCTTATATACAATTTAAGTATAAGGTATATTAAACATATCTACATTTCCACCTCCAAATTACTGGTTTTTTAATTCACGCTACATTTTTCTCTCTGCAATAGGTTATAAAAGAGGTATTCTTCACCTATTCTCTCACAGAGGCTTTATTTTCTGTTCTTTCTTGTCGCTTTCCTTAATTGAAATTAAAGAAGCTCTAGCCTGCACGAGTATGATTTGTTCCTTGTGTGGGAAAACGTAATGTCTTTCTAGGCTATCTCAGTGGGGTGCACTATGACTGCAATGCACTAAAAAACTCGCTGAAATTCAAAGCAAATAAACAACATGCATTTGCGTTAAGCAAAACAATGGAAAATTCCGATTACTAGAAGAAAGAGAGCTTGCAGAGAAGGTACGTTCCTTGCTTTTTGCCAAACTCCTCACTTTCTTTCTTGCTCAGCAAGAAAAGCAGGACTGTGCTGTGTTTTTTCCTGCTCACTGGCCATGATATTATGATTCTTTCTTTCTTGCCATTATAAAATGTAACAAACAAGTAACTTAGGAAATTGGTGGTATTAGAGCTGCTGCTTGCAGTTGCCTTCACATCAGGATATGTCACTATTAGCCACATAACTCGGTCTCAGTGCTTTAGTGGAAATAGCACTAGCCTGAAATTATTACAGAATTTTTTCAAGATAAAAGGGACATTTTCATCTCCCACAGCTGAAATTACGTGCTGTGACCAATAAAATAATCATTTCAACTTCAGCTGAAAGCCTTCGGTAACAGTAACAGGCAAGTATATTCTGTTTGCGTTTAAAGTGCCAGCAGAGACATCACAGTCATAAATCAGGGCTTTTTTTTTTTGTACAAATGCAGAACAAAAATTATGATCTTTGCCTCTCCGCTCCCTGTTCTAAGTACAGGTTTTACTGAGTGGTGACAAATGTTGGTTTCCTCTGTGCTTTGTGTGAGACTCTCTGAAATATATAACTACGCACCAGTGACAGCAAACCACACACACCTGTCTGCAAAGGGAGGTGCCTAAGGTAGGAAATTAAACACCTCAGGATATTCTTTGAATCCCTGCCATCCCTCCTGCTTTTATTTCTGCAAGTCAAAAAAAGAATGAAGACAAAATATACCACTTCCAGTTTGTTATATCCAGAAAATTACCCCCAAATAAGTTCAGACGCCCAGAGGGTTTCAGAACTCTCTGCCCTTTCTTTAGGGGCTTGCAGGGTAAGCCAAACCCTCTTTTTATTTGACAACGGAAATGTTTTACCTGTTTCAAACCTTTTTTTAAGCCCCCAGAAACCTCAGAGTTGGGACATATTTTTCAGACTGGGCCAAGTCAAATCCTATTGTGGTTTTGAAGGAATTTCAGTGGTGAAGGTACAGGTAAGGGAATTCAGCATGAAGGCAGAAATATAGAATCATAGAATCACCAGGTTGGAAGAGACCGACAGGATCATTGAGTCCAACCATTCCTATCAGACACTAAACCATGTCCCTCAGCACCTCGTCCACCCGTCCCTTAAACACCTCCAGGGAAGGTGACTCAACCACTTCCCTGGGCAGCCTGTTCCAATGCCCAATGACCCTTTCCGTGAAAAACTTCCTCCTAATGTCTAGCCTAAATCTCCTCTTCTCGTGCTTGAGGCCATTTCCTCTCGTCCTGTCCCCCTTCGCTTGGGAGAAGAGCCCAGCTCCTTCCTCTCTACAACCTCCACTCAGGTAGTTGTAGAGAGCAATGAGGTCTCCTCTCAACCTCCTCTTCTCCAGGATAAACACCCCCAGCTCTCTCAGACATTCCTCATAGGGTCTGTTCTCCAGCCCCTTCACCAGCTTCGTTGCCCTTCTCTGGACTCGCTCCAGAGCCTCAACATCCTTCTTGTGCTGAGGGGCCCAGAACTATTTCATAGAACTATATTCACAGATATTTCACAGAACTGCTCACATCAGCATTTAGAACATTATTTTACCTGTTCTTGTGTAGCAAAGTGGCTCAGAAATCTTTGGTGTATGGAATTGCATAAAGGGAAGGTTCCTTATCTCTGTGGTACACAAATAGCTTTCTTTCCTAATATTTCCAGTCTTTGCAAATTTACATCTCCACGAAAGCGAGTTAAAAATAGAAAGAAGTTTCAGAAGTGCTTGATGAAATGCCAGGAGTTAATCTGTGCTCACAGTATTTCTCATGAGAGTCTGTCTGTCTCTCTGATCCTCCCTCTGACACCTGGTTGCATCTCTGGCAGTACTGGAGCTGTAGTGCAACAAGCCGAAGGAATGCAGGACCCAGCACTCCCACGGTGCCCTAATGACAAAAAATGCAGTCCACAAACACCTACATTTTCGGGTAAGTTCCTTATCAACATAAATATTCATAAATATAGAGTGGAAGGTGTTTCATCTACAGGTAAGTACTGCAGAGAACAAGTCCTCAAAGCAGAGCACCAGAGAAAAGATAGCCAAGTCCTTCTGCAAATCTTGCTGTGGCTGTATGGAGTTCTTTTAGTAGTTACATCGCCTCTGGGTGATGCCTTAACGCAGTATGTTTCCTTATTAGAATAATTTCATAGAATCATAGAGTCATAGAATAACCAGTTTAGAAGAGACCCATCGGATCAATTCCAAACATCCCTATCAAACACTAAACCACGTCCCTCAGTACCTCGTCCACCCGTCCCTTAAACACCTCCAGGGAAGGGGAATCAACAACCTCCCTGGGCAGCCTCTGACAGTGCCCAATGACCCTTTCTGTGAAAAACTTTCTCCTAATCTCTAGCCTAAATCTCCCCTGGTGGAGCTTGAGGCCATTCCCTCTTGTCCTGTCCCCTGGCACTTGGGAGCAGAGCCCGGCTCCCTCCTCTCCACAACCTCCTTTCAGGTAGTTGGAGAGAGCAATGAAGTCTCCCCTCAGCCTCCTCTTCTCCAGGCTAAACACCCCCAGCTCTCTCAGTCGCTCCTCATAAGAATTGCTCTCCAGCCCCATCACCAGGAATATAAATTCCTATAAATGCTTTTGTAAAAAGTCCCTCTCCAGCTTTCTTGTACAGCTACACGTTATAATATTTGCTAAAGATTTGCTTGGACTTTAAAAAAAAATGTGATGTCTATCACTATAAAAATTTTAATACACTAAGGCATAAAAACCCCATCTTTAATATTTGGGTGCAGCAAATCAAATCCTAATATAATCTGTGGGAAGATTGCTACATACTTCAGTAAATGGAGGCGCTGGCTCCCAGTTCCATCAAGGTTGTATTTCCAGTAACTCTATTAGCTACGTGGGAATTCCTCCAGATTTGCAGAAATGTGTCTGAGAGCCAAATTCAGTCAAAACTATTTTTAAAAATATTTTTCTAATCATGCCCAAATACCTGGCATGAGAGTAATCTACATGCACAAATTTCCTACCATGGTTATTGACATTTGTTTAAAATATTATATACCCTGAATATTAGAGAAATATACATTGTCTGTGGCTTTGGCATATCCAATTTTGTCTTGAATTTCTTAATAATTTTAAGACTAGAAATACACAGGTTTTAAGCCAAGACTTTTATAGACACCATATTTTATCAGCCAAAAGGAAAAAAAAAAAAAAGGTACAAATTAGGAATGGTTGGACTCGATGATCCGACGGGTCTCTTCCAACCTGGTTGTTCTACGATTCTATGATTCTAATTACAGATTGACACATTCAGAAATTTCCTGTAATAAACTTTGTGGACTAAGAAAGAGCCCTGAAAGAGTAATTGCATCTTCTGATCCAGCAGTGTAAAACACGTGAGAATTTACAAAACTGAGAAATGAAAGGGCATTGCATAATTGCCATTTCGTAAAGGTCACTCCTATAAACTACCATAAATCAGATTATAATATAGTACAGACTATTACTTTAAATAATGTGTAAGCACTAAGGGCGTAGTAATCAGCAGTCCACTTTCAAAATAAGAGGATGTACTGAGTGAACGTTGAAGCAGCCTTTCCTGGCTGTAGTTATCTTCAAGGCATGGAATATGCCCTGCCAAATGGCGGGTCCTGAACTTGGGGCACAACAACCCTATGCAGAGCTACAGACTGGGAAAAGTCTGGCTGGAAAACTGCCAGGAGGAGAGGGACCTGGGGGTGTTGGTCGACAGACGACTGACCATGAGCCAGCAGTGTGCCCAGGTGGTCAAGAAGGCCAATGGCATCCTGGCTTGGATCAGAAATGGTGTGATCAGTAGGTCCAGGGAGGTTCTTCTCCCTCTGTACTCAGCACTGGTGAGGCCACTTCTTGAATCCTGTGTTCAGTTCTGGGCCCCTCAGCAGAAGAAGGATGTTGAGGCTCTAGAGCGAGTCCAGAGAAGAGCAACAAAGCTGGTGAAGGGGCTGGAGAACAGGCCTTACAAGGAGCATCTGAGAGAGCTGGGGTTGTTTAGCCTGGAGAAGAGGAGGTTGAGAGGAGACCTCATTGCTCTCTCCAACTACCTGAAAGGAGGTTGTAGAGAGGAGGGAGCTGGGCTCTTCTCCCAAGTGACAGGGGACAGGACAAGAGGGAATGGCCTCAAGCTCCACCAGGGGAGATTTAGGCTAGAGATTAGGAGGAAGTTTTTCACACAGAGGGTCATTGGGCATTGAAACAGGCTGCCCAGGGAGGTGGTTGATTCCCCTTCCCTGGAGGTGTTTAAGGGACGGGTGGATGAGATGCTGAGGGACATGGGTTAGTGTTTGATAGGAGTGGTTGGACTGGATGATCCGATGGGTCTCTTCCAACCTGGTTGTCCTATGATTCTAGGATTCTATGAATATGCTTCCCAAATCTCCAGACTTCATAAAGCTGAAGAATTTTATTGAAAGGCAGAGCTACAATCCAAAATGAAATAGATAAATTGGAGAAGTGGTCCCAAAGTCTAGTTACAAGTGTAGAATATTACCTATTGGGAGCATTAATCATTTGCAAGAGTACAGTTATGGGGATAACTGAGTACACAGTGTTTCGGAAAAGAGTTTGGCAGTGAGACCAATGTTAAGATGAAAAATCGGAATTACGATGCCAGTGGGGGAAAGTCATAGTGGCAGATACAAACATAAATATGCCTCTAAAGACATAAGGAAGTAATATTTACGTTCTGCTCTGCTTTGGTAAGACTTCAGTTGGACAAAAGAGCCTAATTCAGGTGCCAGCATTACAGTTAAAGCGTTACAAAAGCATAGAGGATAAAAGCTGCCCATTACAGTTGTTCCACTATCTTTATGGCATTGATTTCAGAGATATTTGCGCTGCAGCTGAAGAGGATGTGAAAAAGACTCAGTGTGTCAGTGACATCTTCCAGCCCTTATGTTTTATTAGTGAGATAAATTGTATCAACATGTAAACTCTGTTCTCTCTCTTAAAAATTCTCCAAACCTGAACTGCGTAGCCAACTCTGGAGCCTTCTACACAGAATCATTAGGTTGGAAATGACCTTTGAGGTCATCGAGTCCAACCATATCTGTCCAGTACTAAATCATATCCCTAAGCACATCATCTACCTGACATTTAAACCCCTCCAGGTGTGTGGACTCGCCCACCTCCCTGGGCAGCCTCTGCCAGTGCCTGAGAATCCTTTCTGTCAAGAAAATTCTCCTGATATCCATTCTAAACTTTCCCCGGCACAGCTTAAAGTCATTTCCTGTTCTATTTGGGAGAAAAGACCAACTCTCACCTCTCTACAACCTCTCTATAACCTCCTTATAGGCAGCTGTAGAGAGCAATAACGTCTCCCCTCAGCCTCCGCTTCTCCAGGATAAACACCCCCAGATCTCTCAACCATTCCTTATAAGGCCTGTTCTCCAGCCCTTTCACCAGCTTCGTTGCTCTTCTCTGAACACATTCTAGGACCTCAGTGTCTTTATTATAGTGAGGGATCCAAAACTGATCCCAGGACTCAAGGTGTGTCCTCACCTGTGCTGAGTACAAGGGTAGAATCACTTGCCTTGTCCTGCTGGCAACATCATTTCTCCTACAAACAGGATAAGGCTAGGCCTAAAATTGAAGCAGATCCTAAAATTGCTTTCATTAGCCCAGAACCCCAAACCCTCCAAAAACTTGTGGTCTGTATTAATTAGGCTGCTAGTTCTTCTCTTCAGTTGAACTCACTATCCATTTTATATTTTTAATTGGTACTTATATTAGAAATAGCAAGAGATGAAGATACAATGTGCTTCCTTTGAATCCTATGTCTGACATGAATCATAGAATCACAGAACAACCAGGTTGGAAGAGACCCATCGGATCATCCAGTCCAACCACCCCTGGGCAGCCTATTCCGATGCCCAATGACCCTTTCCGTGAAAAACTTCCTCCTAATCTCTAGCCTAAATCTCCCCTGGCGGAGCTTGAGGCCATTCCCTCTTGTCCTGTCCCCTGTCACTTGGGAGAAGAGCTCAGCTCCCTCCTCTCCACAACCTCCTTTCAGGTAGTTGTAGAGAGTAATGAGGTCTCCCCTCAGCCTCCTCTTCTCCAGAATAAACACCCCCAACTCTCTCAGCCGCTCCTCATAGGACCTGTTCTCCAGCCCCTTCACCAGCTTCGTGGCTCTTCTCTGGACTCACTCCAGAGCCTCAACATCCTTCTTGTGGTGAGGGGCCCACAACTGAACACAGGAATCAAGGAGCAGCCTCACCAGTGCTGAGTCCAGAGGGAGAATACCCTCCCTGGACCTGCTGGTCACACCATTTCTGAGACACATTTACCATTCTGTTTGCCAAATGAGCAGGCTTCTGAGGTTTTTTTTTTTTCCACTTTGTGCAGGTCTCTGAAGTACCCTTGATCCCTGAGGCTCCACATCTTTCCTTTTTGCTGTGTAGACCTCTGACAGCGCACAGAGAGGGGCGGTTGCAATGAACAGCATGTGTCATGGTGCTGAGCATCTCTCTCCCTTGCACTGTCTCGAACAAGCTGTTTCAGTTCTCTGTGCTGCACTGCACTGATGGACAGAACTATACCATGTTGTGATACAGGTACAAGTATTTGTGGTTTCAGACCTTCAGTAACATCATAAATTTTCCTCACCCACAGCCAAGTACTTCAATAAAGGCCAGAACAAGCACTGAGAAGACAAAACGCACTCAGTCTGTGTTTGAGATGTAAATACAGACAAGTGTTAAGTTCTTTTCAGGTGAAGAGGAAGATTACTTCCCTTGACTGCTGTCTCTCTTGAGAGTTTATAGATGCCTAGCATTTTTTTCAATTTCTTGTCCACTAACAGCATGAAAACTGTAAATAAAACTCAGCATCATGCACACATTTTCTCTGCTTTTCAGCTGAATATTACAGTGGAACCAGTGACCTCTGCAATGGCAGAATGTAACAGAATGAGATAGTGTTTTAGGGACAAGAGGGAATGACCTCAAGCTCCATCAGGGGAGGTTCGGGCTGGACATTAGGAAAAAAATTTTCACAGAAAGGGTCGCTGGGCACTGGAACAGGCTGCCCATGGAGGGGATTGAGTCACCTTCCCTGGGGGTGTTTAAGGCACGGGTGGATGAGGTGATGAGGGACATGGTTTAGTGTTTGATGGGAATGGTTGGACTCAATGATGGGTCACAGAATCACAGAACAACCAGGTTGGAAGGGACCCATCGGATCTTCTAGTCCAACCATTCCTATCTAACACTAAACCAAGTCTCTCAAGACCTCATCCACCCGTCCCTTAAACACCTCCAGGGAAGGTGACTCAACCACCTCCCTGGGCAGCCTATTCCAATGCCCAATGACCCTCTGTGTGAAAAACCTCCTTCTAATCTCCAGCCTAAATCTCCTCTGGTGGAGCTTTTCCAACCTGGTTGCTCTGTGATTCTGTGATACCTATTTTCCCTTTCTTCCTTGGTATTTAAACCAGTGTACTAAAAGGATAGGTTGTCCCTGCATGATAGGACTTTTGCTAATACACTAGAGTGACACGAGAAGTTCTTTTCTCTCCCTACATCTGTTTCAGGCAACCATCTCCAGTTAAATGTATTCAAACCAAAACAACATTCTGCCCTGTAGCTCCCCAAAGCCACTCTGCACCTATACGTCTTTTCAAAAAATGGATGTTGCAATATGGAAAGCACAGGGGATGAAACTCTGGGATTTCAAGTAGGAGGGAGCTGGCCTCCTCTCCCAAGTGAAAGGGGACAGGACAGGAGGGAATGACCTCAAGCTCCACCAGGAGAGGTTCAGGTTGGACATTAGGAAAAAATTTTCATAGAAAGGGTCATTGGGCATTGGAACAGGCTGCCCAAGGAGGTGGTTGATTCCCCTTCCCTGGAGGTGTTTAAGGCACAGGTAGATGAGATGCTGAGGGACATGGTTTAGTGTTTGATAGGAATGGTTGGACTCAATGATCCAATCTCTTCCAACCTGCTTGTTCCATGATTCTATGATTCTAAGTAGTATTTCTGCTGAAAGAATGCAAACATATCAGGCAGTGCAATGAACTGAAGGTTTCTGGTGATATCAGCCAGATCCTCATCATAGTCTTATGTAAAATGTTCTCACTGGAATCAAAGGACATGGTTGCTAAGCCAAAGAGAGCAGCCCTGAAGAGAAGGACTTGGGGATGATGGTTGATGAGAAGCTCAATATGAGCTGGCAATGTGTGCTCACAGTGTCTTGGGCTGCATCAAAAGCAGTGTGGCCAGCAGGGTGAGGGAGGGGGTTCTGCCACTCTGTTCCTCTCTTGTGAGACCTCATCTGGAGTATTGTGTCCAGTTCTGGAATCCTCAACATAAGAAGGAGATGGAGCTGTTAGAAGAGGTTGTAGGATGAAGGGCAATAGGTATAAACTGGAGAGGGGCAGATTTAGACTGGACATTAGGAAGAATTCCTTCATGATGAGGGTGGTGAGGCACTGGCCCAGGTTTCCCAGGGAAGCTGTGGCTGCTCCATTCCTGGAGGTGTTCAAG
Organism: Coccyzus lansbergi; assembly: GCA_033558105.1. Lineage (NCBI taxonomy): Eukaryota > Metazoa > Chordata > Aves > Cuculiformes > Coccyzidae > Coccyzus > Coccyzus lansbergi. The sequence goes on from JAUMJK010000508.1 coordinate 2,409,483, forward strand.
GCCAGGCTGGAAGGGGCTTGGGCACCTGATCAGGTGGGAGGTGTCCCTGCCCATGGCAGGGGGGTTGGAACTAGAGGATCTTTAAGGTTCCTTCCAATCCAAACTATTCTATGATTCTATGATTGTAAACACTTGTTTATTTAAAGCCTCAGTAAAGCGTGGGACTTCTCACAGCAAGATGAGAATCCACTGAACTTGCAACTACATGGAATGGCAATAATTTCCACATTCTGGAGAATGAGTAATGAGAAGTACAGAGTTTCAAAATAATAAGCAGAGAAGTTCGCTTATATTCTCCCTTTTTCTCAAAAAAAAAAAAAAAAAAAAGAAGAATTGGCAGATGGATGGATAATATGACAAGCTGCAGCCTTCTTGTGTACAGATTAGATCCCTTACCCCTCCCTGTTCAGTGCAGGAAGAAAGAGATGCTGAGATTACTGAGATGCTCTGCAGTGCTTTGAGCTTATCTGTGGCCACACTGACTTTTCATAGAATCATAGAATCATAGAACAACCAGGTTGGAAGAGACCCATCGGATCATCGAGTCCAACCATTCCTATCAAACACTAAACCATGTCCCTCAGGACCTCATCCACCCATCCCTAAAACACCTCCAGGGAAGGTGAATCAACCACCTCCCTGGGCAGCCTATTCCAATGCCCAATGACCCTTTCCATGAAAACCTTCCTCCTAATCTCTAGCCTAAATCTCCCCTGGTGGAGTTTGAGGCCATTCCCTCTTGTCCTGTCCCCTGTCACTTGAGAGAAGAGCCCAGCTCTCTCCTCCTCCGTGGACCTGCTGGTCACACCATTTCTGATCCAAGCCAGGATGCCTTTGGCCTTCTTGGCCACCTGGGCACACTGCTGGCTCATGTTCAGTCGGCTGTCAACCAACACCCCCAGGTCCCTCTCCCTCTGGCAGCTTTCTAGACAGACTTCTCCCAGTCTGTAGCTCTGCATAGGGTTTTGCTGCATGTGTAAATCAAATAAAGCCACAAACTGGACTGTATGAGCAAAAGTAAAGTCAGCAGGTCGAGGGAGGTTGTTATTCTCCTGTACTCAGAATTGTGGAGCTGTTTCTGGAATAGAGTGGTTGGTTCCCAGCATACGAGTGACAAGGACAAACCAAAGCAGGTCCAGCAGCAGGTTACAAGTTGAAGAGCTGGAGCAGTTGATGTACAAAGAGAAGCTGAAGGAACTGTATTTATTTAGCTTGGAAAAGAGAAGGCTGCAGAGGGAGACCTAGTAAGAGCCTTCCATTTCTGAGAGGGAGTTTGTAAAGATGGAGCCAGACTCTGAATCTCATAGTTGTACAGTGAAAGGACAAAAGAGGATGCGAGGGCCAATAAGGGAAATTCCTATCACCTATGAACACAGTATTCAAGGAGCGACCTGACCAGTGCCGAGTACAGAGGGAGAATAACCTCCCTGGAGGTTATTCTCCCTGGAACAAACGCTCTCTACCTTCAAGGAGAGCTCTGCTTTGAGCAGGAGTCTGCACTGGCTAATCTTCAAATGTCCTTTCAAAACTATTATTCTATGAGTCTCTGAATCTAAGTATTTACCATGAAAATACACATATATGTCTAACGGTCATTTGTCTCTTTATTGGTAAAACAACTGCTGTGGCAGAGCTTGAATGACAATGCACAGGATGAGTCGAACTTCAGATGCAAGATCCTGTGTTTGGCTCAAGAAAGAAGTGTTCGGCCTTAATAAACACAAAAACTCCATGAGTCGGTCATAATTATAGCTTAATGTTAACTGAGCTGCTGTCCGAGATAACAGCAGAAAACCCTAAAATTAGATTCGTAGAATCATAGAATCACTAGGTTGGTAAAGAACTTTGAGATTATCAAGCCCAACCATACCTGTCTACCGCACGAGGTGATATTTCTTATCCAAAAGACTGATATTTCTTGTCAACAGAAATAAAAATAAGGAAGTGAGATTTAATTAAACAAATGTTCCTGCTGCTTAGTCATAAATCAAACCATTGCAACTAATTTTGACAAGATTCCTAAATTCCTTGCTATCATGTCTTCTACATTTATCTCACAGCCCAGCCCTATTCACTATAATAGTAGAAACTGATTGACATCCTGGTTTTTTTTTTCTCTGTTCCAGCTCATGCTTTATGGTCACACTTCAAGAGAAATTGAAAGTGCTCTGAGGGCCAGATTCATTTCGGTGAAGTACACACAGGATAAATCCAACCAGCTGTCACAGAAATCTCAGCGGAATTTAGAATAACTTCAACCGTGTCAAATAAGCTTCCCTAGAAACTGGAAATGCTCCGTCAGTTTCTATACCTAATACTAACAGATTAAATGCCAAACACCAACTCTGGCAGTGGTTGGGAATGTGACTCTTCGTATATCCCCAACGCATATAACCATAGAATAGTTTGGGTTGGAAGAGACCTTAAAGATCATCCAGTTCCACTCCAGCCATGGGCAGGGACACCTCCCACTGGATCAGGGGTTCCAAGCCCCATCCAACCTGGCCTTGAACACCTCCAGGGATGGGGCAGCCACAGCTTCCCTGGGCAACTTGGGTCAGGCCCTCATCACTCTCATTGCGAAGAATTTCTCCTTAATGTCTAGTCTAAGTCTTCCACTCTTCAATTTATAGCCATCCCCCCTTGTCCTATCACTCCATGCTCTTGTAAACAGTCCCTCCCCAGCTTTCTTGTCACCCCTTTTAAGTACTGGAAGGTCTCTATAAGGTCTCCTCAGAGCCTTCTCTTCCTTGGGCTGAACAAGCCCAACTCTCTCAGCCTGTCCTCATATGGGATGTGCTCCAGCCTTCAGATCATCTTTGTAGCTTCCTCTGAACCTGTTCCAACAGCTCTATCCCCTTCTTAGGCTGAGGATTCCAGAACTGGACACAATACTCCAGGTGGGTCACACAAGAGCAGAAAAGAACATTTCACACCCTCATTCGTAATGGTAAGAAGTTCCTTCTGCTCATCATGGTACATAAAAAACCGTCATGATTAAAACCTCATAACGGTAACCGAATCTGGTTTTCAATCAGGTAAAACACTTTCACTTTTTACTGACACCCCTGAAATCTGGGCATGCTATGAATTTCCATGAAACAGTTCAAACCCCTGTCTTGAGGGGTAGCTCCTAGATGTTATGAAATTGGTGCCAGCAACCTCCCAAGTCATCCTGAAAAACAAAAGTGTGTTAGTTTGGGTGTATGTAGAACTCCTGCCACGAAAATAAAGCAAGACTTCCCACCACAAGATAAAGTCATCACCAGTGAGAGTGATGGGTAATGAGTTAAGGACTGATTGAAGTCTCTGTTGGCATTTTAGCAACAGCTTTTGTATCATTTTCCTTCAGCAAAGCTCACAAATAGGCTGGACCACAGGGTAGAGTTCAATGGGATGAAGTTTAACAAGATCAAATACCGGGTCCTGCACTTAGGGCACAACAACCCTGAGCAGTTACAGACTAGAAGTCTGTCTAGAAAGCTACCTGGAGGAGAGGGACCTGGGGGTGTTGGTTGACCGCAACTGAATATGAGCCAGCAGTGGCCCAGGTGGCCAAGAAGGCCAATGGCATCTTGGTTTGTATTCAGAAACGGTGTGACCAGCAGGTCCAGGGAGGTGATTCTCCCTCTGTACTCAGCACTGGTGAGACCGCTCCTCAAATCCTGTGTTCGGTTCTGGGCCCCTCACCACAAGAAGGATGTTGAGGCTCTGGAACCAACCTGGTGATTCTATGATTCTATGATTGTAGGTCATGTTTTCCAGACCTCTGGTAACTTTTGTTCATCTCCTCCTGAATTTCTCCTTCTCTTCTTCTGCAGAAGCTTCACTGACACTCTGTAAAGACTAAGCATTACTTTGTATGCCTTGCCAGCTATATTTCTCCTCATCTGGGCATCTTCATCTAACCGAGGTATATCAAGTATGTAGGTACCACCTGTGTGGGCAAGTAAGTAGCAGAATAACAAGTGACTTCCATTGGATTTCTTTCATCAGCTCCTACTTAGCCTTGGGATTGTCTATGTTCTGTCATTTGAATTATGAAAGAAAAACACAGGCAGAAGCCCTGGACAAATTCCAGTAAAGATGAGACAAATCATAGCACTCAATATTAATACAATCATCAGAGGGTATTCTAAAGCCAACACTGAGGAGACAGAGAGGCCTGAATTACAAAGATGCATCCGTAGCTGGAATTTTGTGGTTAAAAAACACATGGAACTTGAGTTTTAAAGGTGCCTGTTTTCTTCTGGCGATATGAGAACTACATTCAGGCAGTTCTGCTGGGAAAGTGATAAATCATAGAACCATAGAATGGTTTGGATTGGAAGGGAACTTAAAGCCCATCCAGTTCCAACCCCCCCTGACACTGGCAGGATCACCTCCTGCTTGGTCAAGGTGGTCAAAGCCCCATCCAGCCTGGCCCTGAACACCTCCAGGGATGAGGCATCTACAGCTTCTTTAGGCAGCCTCTGCCAGTGCCTCACCACCCTCTTTAGAAAATGATTTTTCCTGATGCCCAGCCTAAATCTACCATCTTTCAGTTTAAAAACATTGCCCTTGTCCTGTCCCTACAGCCTCCTTGAAGTATTCAAAAGGCCACAATAAGGTCTCCCCAGAGCCTTCTCTTCTCTAGGCTGAATGACCCCAACTCCATTTTGATTCACAGGAGAGGTTCTCCAGCCCTCTGATCATTTTTGCGGCCTCTTCTGGACCTGCTCCAACAGATCCCTGTCCTTCTTGTGCTGTGGACACCAAAGTTGAATGCATCATAGAATCATAGAATCATAAAACAACCAGGTTGGAAGAGACCCATCAGATCATCGAGTCCAACCATTCCTATCAAACACTAAACCATGTCCCTCAGGACCTCATCTACCCGTCCCTTAAACACCTCCAGGGAAGGGGAATCAACCACCTCCCTGGGCAGCCTATTCCAATGCCCAATGACCCTTTCCGTGAAAAACTTCCTCCTAATCTCTACCCTAAATCTACCCTGGGGGAGCTTGAGACCATTCCCTCTTGTCCTGTTCCCTGTCACTTGGGAGAAGAACCCAACTCCCTCCTCTCCACAACCTCCTTTCAGGTAGCTGGAGAGAGCAATGAGGTCCCCCCTCAGCCTCCTCTTCTCCAGGCTAAACACCCCCAACTATCTCAGACGCTCCTCATAGGTTCTGTTCTCCAGCCCCTTCACCAGCCTCATTGCTCTTCTCTGGACTCGCTCCAGAGCCTCAACATCCTTCTTGTGCTGAGGGGTCCAGAACTGAACACAGGATTCAAGGAGCGACCTCAACAGTGCTGAGTACAGAGGGAGAATAACCTCCAGGTGGAGTCTCACCAGAGCAGAGTAAAGGGGGAGAACCACCTCCCTCAACTTGTTGGTCGTAATCACTATATCTCCAAACAAAATTTAGTGGAATCCACACCTGGCTTAGGCTCTTCAGTTCATAAGAAAGGGAGTTACCTGAACACATAATTCCCATGTGACTAGAAAAATAAGCCCTTAGGATCTGGTAGACCAAAAGAAATATTGCTAATGGGGCTAAATAACCAAGAGTAATGACAGAAATGTTGGCAGCAGTTGAATACAATTTGCAAAATGAAAGCTACGAGAAGACATGTCCTCTAATATTTTTGCCAGCTTTTAAATTAAAGAAGTGAGTCATACTTCATGTAAATGCACTCCCTGCTTTTACTGACTCACTGGATTTAGTGGGTAGGAAAAACAACCCGTTATCTGAAAAGTTCACAGACTTTCACACTCTGGTTTAAGGCCCATGGGTTGGAACTGTTAGAGGAGATTGGAATCTAAACATTAGTTAGTATGTTCTGTTCAATACCTTCATCTTCAATTTATAATCTCTATGCAGAGAGCTTAAAGGTTATTTTTAAAAGGCATTTTTTTAACTTAAATTAAATGCAATTTCCTATGACTCATCAATAGGACTGCACCAGGGTAGATCTTTATGAAAGTCTCACTTTTTCTGGAGCTGGATCCTTGACTGGGGACCCAGAGATGTAGAACCAGGGATCCACAGCTCAGTACCACACTACTCATGAGCCATTCTTTTCTTTCACAGAGTCATAGAATAATTTAAGTTGCAAAGGACCTTAAAGATCACCTAGATCCAGCCTCCCAGTGATGGGCAGGGACACATCCCACTAGATCAGGCTGCCCAAAGCTCCATCCAACCTGGCCTTGAACACCTCCAGGGATGGGGCAGCCACAGCTTCCCTGGGCAACCTGAATGGCTAAGAAGATGATTTCCAATTCTGTGGAGGAACCTACCCTCTATGGACAAAAATTTTTAAAGCACGTATTTTTAGATAGTTTCACCCTAAAGCATTAATTTAATGTAGCTCGAGCCTGCATTTCTGAACACAAACCAACCCAAAAGTCAATTCAAGAGGCTTCCATGTCATATTGCGTCTTTATCAAAGGTGAAGGACATGTCTTTTCATATGCTGGAATCAATGAAGACTTATCATGAGATATATATATATACATATAGTCTGATCTAGTGGGAGGTGTCCCTGCCCATGGCACAGGGGTTGGAACTGGATGAACTTTAAGATCCCTTCCAACCCAAACTATGCTGTGATTCTACACAGCTACATGGTATCTTGCTACTCTTCTGTGGGTTTTGCAGGTAATTGTCATCCACAAATGTTACTCCGTTCTTCATGTTATTGGTGAAAACATTCAAAATTCCAAACCTGCAATAGATTTAGTGGAATTTTGTTTAGACTAAAGCTGAGCAGAATTACAGACTGGGAGAAGTCTGGTTGGAAAACTGCCAGGAGGAGAGGGACCTGGGGGTGTTGGTCGACAGCCGACTGAACATGAGCCAGCAGTGTGCCCAGGTGGCCAAGAAGGTCAATGGCATCTTGACTTATTTCTATTTCATGCGTTCATTAAAATAAAAGAAAAAGTATATGCATTTGTGTAAGTAAATTAGCTTGATGTCTGCCTTCCAGTGACAATATAGTGTGAAGTGTCATGGATGATTTATATTGATTCCACATGTAGAGATCATAGAATCATCATAGAATCATAGAATGAGTTGAGGACCTGGGGGTGTTGGTCCACAGCCAACTGAACATGAGCCAGCAGTGTGCCCAGGTGGCCAAGAAAAATCTTACATCAGGTAAAAATAACAGCATGTCCATTAAAACCTTATTTTCCATTTTAATTTTTATTCCCTGTTATAAAACTATTATCCTTGAAAAACTTTTCTAACTGAAAAAAAATTACAAGCTAATGCAACATCAGGAGAAATATAAGTTATAATTTGAGTAACTGGATAAAATATTGAAATTGTGAGAGAAGAGTAGAGGTTAGAGGAATAAAAATTAGTTACAGGAAAGGATATTTAACGTGAAGGAATTGGAAGAGATTCAAGAATTAAGATATTAAAGTATTAAGAATTTTGAACTTGTTCCTGCTACTATCTTGATGTAGCTTTCAGCAAGGCATTTGATCTTTTCTAGTTGCATTTCCTTGTTGAAACATGAATAACACTGTTTCTTTCCTTACAGGACGCCTGCTCGAAGGTGTGAACAGGACAGGTAGCCAAGTCTGACCAATGAAGTATTCCATGCCATATGTTAAGTATAAAAGCATAGAAATCATGATGGTCATTCCTCTTCTTCGATGTCCGATATTCAGGAAGGACCTTGTCTGTCTGCCCCTTAACCCAACCACGTGTTTCTGAATCCAGTCCAGGATCTTCCTTGCACATGCCCTAGAGCATCACTGGTCATACATATCTGTCTTCCGAGGAGCCTGAACTGGTTTTAAATACTTCTGCATATATATATTAATTCATTTTTTAAATTAATATTGCTATCTTACAGTTGGATTCGATGATCCGATGGGTCTCTTCCAACCTGATTGTTCTATGATTCTATGATTCTATGATCTTCCCATTATTATTGCTTTTTCACTAAAGCCTGTTTAGTTTTCTGACCTGACTGGAGTGGGGGAGAAACTAGGACAAGGAGTATTAACGAGGACGTGCATCTTGATGAAGAAGGCTGTTACATACTGAGTGACATAGAAAATTCTTCAGGTTATCACAAGGAATTTGCTCTTATTTCTTTTTTTTTTCAACTAATATTTTATAGCTCAGCTGTTAACAAGAGAAAGTTTATCAATATGTGAGATAATTTGAGAAGAATGGTTGGACTCAATGATCCGGTGGGTCTCTTCCAACCTGGTTGTTCTATGATTCTATGATTCCATAATGACCTAGCAACCAGAGACATAGAGAAACAGTTTAAATTCCACCTCATTTCTCTATATTTGCATACTCTGTAGTAGTTTGGCCAAGAAAAAGTAACCGATATGGACAAAGTGAAGTTCTTTTCTGCTTCTGAGGAAAGAATTACCTTTTTCTGAATTTGCAAGAAGCCCTAGACCTGACCAGGAATTTATTTGCCTGAGTTAACTGGACAAGTGGCAGGCAGCTAAGTTCCTTCAATATCTGTGCTACTGCACTCAAGTCAAGCATAATCGAGCTCTGCTTGTCAAAGGCTGCAACAGAACTAGCTGCTGCGCACAAACCAGACATATAAAGCCACCAACGAGAAGCTGAAAAATGTAATATCACAACCCTAAGGGATGCTCCTCAGCTGGAACTCAGTGAAAACCTCTGCAAAGACAAAGTACAGAAAAGTGGAGGAAAAGACTGTGTGGAGATGCCTCTATGCTTAGCTAGGTCTAAACTACTCTATAATGAGTGCAGTTCTTAACATCAGTTAGAGCATCCAGAAGAAGCTGAAATTAATTATTTCCTGTTTTTTCAAAGCCTTCAGTAGACAAGACACCATATAGTTTTTGTGAACACACGCTTTTTATTCCAGAAATACCCTCTTTGAAGAACCTGAAGAACAAGTCTTATGAGGAGCAGCTGAGAGAACTGGAGTGGTTTAGCCTGGAGAAGAAGAGGCTAACTAAGTATTTTATGGATAATCACTATCCTGCTTTTTCTTATAAGAGCTGGAGGCTTGACAAAAGTACCCCTTTGTCCCATTACAAACCATCCAGTTTGGAAGACATGCCTCAGAGGCATAAGAACAGAAAACTTGAACAGGAAAAAAAAAAGGTTGTCTGTATCTTTTACCTTGAGAAGACATCTGTACTTCTCTTTTACTTCAATCTTTACTTCATTCTTTTTAAAAAAATTCTTTGTTTTCCCTGAATATTTCCAAATGACACAAAGCTGTGTGGAAGTGTCGATCTGCTGGAGGGTAGGGAGGCTCTTCGATCAGAAAGGGTGTGACCAGCAGGTCCAGGGAGGTGATTCTCCCTCTGTACTCAGCACTGGGAAGGCTGCTCCTTGAATCCTGTGTTCAGTTCTGGGCCCCTCACCACAAGAAGGATGTTGAGGCTCTGGAGCGAGTCCAGAGAAGAACCACGAAGCTGGTGAAGAGTCTGGAGAACAGGCCCTATGAGGAACAGCTGAGAGAGCTGGGGGTGTTTAGCCTGGAGAAGAGGAGGCTGAGAGGAGATCTCATTGCTCTCTACAACTACCTGAAAGGAGGTTGTGGAGAGGAGGAAGCTGGCCTCTTCTCCCAAGTGACAGGAAACAGGACAAGAGAGAATGGCCTCAAGCTCCACCAGAGATTTAGGTTGGAGATTAGGAGGAGGTTTTTCACATAGAGGGTCATTGGGTATTGGAATAGGCTGCCCAGGGAGGTGGTTGGTTCATCTTCCCTGGAGGTGTTTAAGGCACAGGTAGATGAGGTGCTGAGGGACATGGTTTAGTGTTTGATAGGAATGGTTGGACTCAATGATCCAATGGGTCTCTTCCAACCTGGTTGTTCTATGATTCTATGATTCTAAATAATCAAAAACTAGGAAGAGGTTGACACTCAGGACTTATGCTATGACTGTATTAGTAATAAAATACTCCAGAGACAATTATCTACCACTGAGCAGCCAAGTATCACAATAGTGTTTGCAGTTATACCTCTAAATTTTCTTATGTCCCAAGACAGAATGGTCACAGCCTGACTGTCTCCCTGGCTCATGCTCCCCAGACAATGTCCAGGCATCAGCTGGGAGACTACTGGTTCTCAGGGAATAAACTTTTCCAAGAATGAAGGTTAAAAATTAGCAGTATAGGCAGACAAGTGCCTTGGCTGCATTTAGCCTCACAGTGTAAACGTATTCTCCAAGTTTCAGCTCTGAAGGGTGTAAGTACTGACATTACAGACAACTGAGAATAGCAGCTAATCATGGAAGTATGATACAAGAGATGCAATTGCCGATCGTCCTGCCCTAAATTACTTCTTCTTTGATGACCTTTTCCAGATGGCAGCTTCATAGCCTCCTCATGAAGTTGCCCTATGTGTTTTATAACCTTTAATTGAAGCACTCTGGCATCGAGTCATTTATTATTTCTATTTCATGCATGCATTAAAATGAAAGAAAAAGTATATGAATTTACGTAAGTAAATTAGCTTGATGCCTGCCTTCCAATGACAATATAGTGTGAAGCGTCATGGATGATTTATATTGATTCCACATGGAGAGATCATAGAATCATCATAGAATCATAGAATGAGTTGAGGACCTGGGGGTGTTGGTCCACAGCCAACTGAACATGAGCCAGCAGCGTGCCCAGGTAGTCAAGAAGGCCAATGGCATCTTGGCTTGGATCAGAAATGGTGTGACCAGCAGGTACAGGGAGGTGATTCTCCCTCTGTACTCAGCACTGGTGAGGCCACTTCTTGAATCCTGTGTTCAGTTGTGAGCCCCTCAGCACAAGAAGGATGTTGAGGCTATGGAGCAAGTCCAGAGAAGAGCTCGTGAAGCTTGTGAAGGGTCTGGACAACAGGCCCTATGAGGAGCAGCTGAGAGAGGTGGGGGTGTTTATCCTGGAGAAGAGGAGGCTGAGAGGAGACCTCATTACTCTCTACAACTACCTGAAAGGAGGTTGTGGAGAGGAGGGAGCTGGGCTCTTCTCCCAAGTGACAGGGGACAGGACAAGAGGGGGAGATTTAGGCTGGAGATTAGGAGGAAGTTTTTCATGGAAAAGGTCATTGGGCATTGGAATAGGCTGCTCAGGGTGGTGTTTGATTCACCTTCCCTGGAGGTGTTTAAGGCACGGGTAGATGAGGTGCTGAGGGACATGGTTTATTGTTTCATAGGAATGGTTGAACTCAATGATCCGATGGGTCTCTTCCAACCTGGTTGTTCTATGATTCTATGATTCTATGAGTTGGAAGGGACCTTAAAGATACTCCAGGTGGTGTCTCATGAGAATGGAACAGAGGGGCAAAATCACCTCCCTCGACCTGCTGGCCAATAGCAGAAGGATTTATTCCTTGAAATGACAGTGCAGTTATGTTTGCATTAAGTACTTGATTAAATCTCCTCCTGAAAACATTTGGCATTTAGACATGGTAATAACAGGGTAGCAGATTTTAACATCATTTAAACATTGTAACTCCTCTGTTGTTGTTCTTAATCCACAAACTGTACTGACCTAGCACGATAAAAATACCACACACCTAAAAATCACTCTTCTCTGCGAAGGATGGCTAAATATTTAAGAAAACAGCCATCATTATTCACTATAGATAAAATGGATTTCTGGAATTGCCTCCAGTATTTCATTAGGGGTAGCTGCTCAAGTCAACCTGAGTCAAGAAATAATATTATACTACTCAAAATGGGCAACAGTTTACATGTTCAGGACAAAGTTACCTGACTTAAACTGCAAGACGGTCTCTTGAAGGAGTATTTCAGCACTTTCAGGACAGGGAATGGATTATTTCACAAGTAAAATTATTTAGGACTGTACTTTTTATCAACCATTCCTCTTCACTGGCACAGTAGCCTTACTCTTGTTTTAAGGGTTTCATTAACTGCTAATTCCTGGGCTACTTTATCGCTCCTGGGTTGGAAAGCGCTCACACCTAAAACCTGGACAAATGGCTACGGGAGCTGCACTTAGTCTGATTCATCTGAACAACAGCAGGATCAGACTTGTACCATCACCAGCACTATCTGTGAGATCAGTTTCTTCTCAACGTGCTGGGTGAATGTAAACAACTTGATTGCTGGGAATGGCTAATCATAGAATCATAGAATCATAAAACAACCAGGTTGGAAGACACCCAATGGATAATTGAGTCCAACCATTCCCATCAATCACTAAAGCATGTCCCTCGTCCATCTGTCTCTTAAACACCTCCAGGGAAGGTGAATCAACCACCTCCCTGGGCAGCCTCTACCAGTGCCCAATCACCCTTCCTGTGAATTTTTTTTCCCTTATCTCCAGCCTAAATCTCCCCTGGGGGAGCTTGAGGCCATTCCCTCTTGTCCTGTCCCCTGGCACTTGGGAGAAGAGCCCAACTCCCTCCTCTCTACAACCTCCTTTCAGGTAGTTGGAGAGAGCAATGAGGTCTCCCCTCAGCCTCCTCTTCTCCAGGATAAACAACCCTAGCTCTCTCAGCCGTTCCTCATAAGGCCTGTTCTCCATCCCCTTCACCAGCCTTGTTGCTCTTCTCTGGACTCGCTCCAGAGCCTCAACAGCCTTCTTGAGGTGAGGGGCCCACAACTGAACACAGGATTCAAGGAGCGGTCTCACCAGTGCTGAGTACAGAGGGAGAATAACACAGTCTGAATTGACTTTAGCAGCCAGAAAATAAAGTTACTGAAAAAGATAGTTTATATTACTGTAGAGCAATATGGGGCTTAAAATGAGAATTTAAACCTTTCAAAGGGTATAAAAGGTTTGACACATTCCCTTATGCTAACGTGTTTATGGGCAGATTTCACAGTGCATGTGGGAAGTAACATTACTATGAAAGCACAGAAAAGAGAAAAGGCAGCTTTAAAGCAAAATACACTAGATCAAGCCACGTGACATCAGCCTGCAGAAGTTAAAGGAACTTAACCAAGGACAATCAGTAAGATAACAACTAAATAAAGAAGAAAATACGACGTTGTATATGCGATAAACTGTGTGGCCAGCAGGTCCAAGGAAGTGATTGTACCCTTGTACTTAAAATCATAGAATCATAGAATCACCAGGTTAGAAGAGACCCATCAAATCATCGAGTCCAACCATTCCTATCAATCATTAAACCATGTCCCTCAGGACCTCATCTACCCATGCCTTAAACACCTCCAGGGAAGGTGACTCAACCAACCTCCCTGGGTAGCCTATTCCAATGCCCAATGACCCTTTCCATGAAAAACTTCCTCCTAATCTCTAGCCTAAATCTCCCCTGGCAGAGCTTGAGACCATTCCCTCTTGTCCTGTTAGCCCATCTATGCTAACTGATGTTAACTTCTGGGGACTATTGGTTATTTGGTGACTACTAGCATGCAAAGGGCTCCCATCTTACCCCATGAACACTGGAAATTTGCCTTCTAATCTAGAACCGTCAAAAAGCTTTTCATGTTCAGAGGGAGACAGAAGACTAAATTTTTCCTCATAGAATCACAGAATAGTTTGGGTTGGAAGGGACCTCAAAGATCATCCAGTTCCAACCCCCCCTGCCATGGGCAGGGACACCTCCCACCGGATCAGGCTGCCCAAGCCCCATCCAGCCTGGCCTTGAACACCTCCAGGGATGGGGCAGCCACAGCTTTCCTGGGCAACCTGTTCCAGTGCCTCACCACCCTCATCATGGAGGAATTCTTCCTAATGTCTGGTCTAAATCTACCCTTCTCCAGTTTATACCCATTTCCCCTTGTCCTATCACCACAAGCCTTTATGAATAGTCCCTTTCCAGCTTTCTTGTTGTCCCTTTCAGGTATTGGAAGGTTGTAATAAGATCTCCTTGGACTAGAAGATCTGATGGGTCCCTTCCAACCTGGTTGTTCTGTGATTCTATGATTCTATGATTCCTTGGAGCCTTCTCTTCTCCAGGCTGAACAACCCCAACTCTCTCAGCCTGTCCTCATATGGGAGGTGCTCCAGCCCTCTGATCATCCTTGTAGCCTCCTCTGGACCCGTTCCAACAGCTCCATCTTCTTCTTACGTTGAGGATTCCAGAACTGGAGACAATGCTCCAGAATCTGTCTCGTGCAGACACATTTTTCCCATGAGGGGGACAATAAGACTGTTCATATCTGAAAGAGGATACAAAATAAGCAGCTACTATCTTTCAGAACCAAATGGAGATATATCCTGATATACAAAGGCTCACATTAGGATTTTTTTCTCTCTGTTGCCACCAAGAAGTTTACAGTATCCTACAAATACCTGCTAAGACTGGAAAAGTAAGGCAGCGTCAGGAAGCAGGCATGACTGCAAAGTCATTTGTATGGGCTTTGGAAACTATATTTTGAAAAACAATAGTAATAATAATAGGATTTTTTCGATAAAAGCAAAACCAAGGACAGTCCTGGGAAGGCAGGGTTGACACACCAAGGGTTTTGCCAGATTTGGATGGTGAATGCTTCGAATATGAATAAATGTTTATGAGAGTTAAGAATGATTATTGCTGCACATTCATAAAGAAGTCCCTTCCTTCTCAACAGTACTAATAGCATCTGCAGTGCTGAGACTCATAAAGCATTGCTGTTGGCTTTTAGGATGATTCATAGGCCAGTTTTAACAGAGAGAGGTATCTCAGCACAGCAATGGGAGCCAGCAGTTCCTCTTTTCTGATCTGGGCTCTGATACAAAATTTTCTTTATAGCCTTGAGCAGTTCACTTAATCTTCCTGCCTCATACTCCACGTCTGTGAAATATGACATTACCATATTCACCCAACAATGAAGAAAGGTCATTGTTTCTCTCCTCCAAAAATATTTCCCTTAGGACATACCTCACCTCAAAGCTACATGAGAACTGAAAGTTATCCCTGTGGATTTTGAACCTTTGAGACCAGGTTAAAAGTTTTCCTGTGCCCAATGCTACAGAATTTCTCTCCACAGAAACACCTACTTACTGGTAAGCTCAGAACCTGAATCGTAGAATCACAGGCTTGGAAAAGACCTCTGAGATTAGTGATTCAAACCATATCTATCTGTGACTAAACCAGAGGTTCTATATCTACTACCTGAAAGGAGGTTGTAGAGAGGAGGGAGCTGGAGTTCTCTATCAACTACCTGAAAGGAGGTTGTGGAGAGGAGGGTAATGACCTCTTCTCCCAAGTGACAGGGGACAGGACAAGAGGGAATGGCCTCAAGCTCCCCCAGGGGAGATTTAGGCTAGAGATTAGGAAAAAACTTTTCACAGAAAGGGTCATTGGGCACTGGCAAAGGCTGCCCAGGGAGGTGGTTGATTCACCTTCCCTGGAGGTGTTTAAGGGACAGGTAGACGAGGTCCTGATGAACATGGTTTAGTGTTTGATAGGGATGGTTGGACTCGATGATCCAATGGGTCTCTTCCAACCTGGTGATTCTATGATTCTATGATATGGTACTCCAAATATGCTTTATTTTTTTCCCTAATTTCATGCAAAATCTATTCTAAAAATAGTCTGTATGATTCTCCTTCTTTCAATTCATTGAGTAATGTTTATTTTTACTGGTGGAGAATCCACTATTTTTAATGTATACTGTTGCCATCTAGTGTCAAAACCCAGCGGTGTAGTTAAAATTCTATTTTCAGTTTTTATGAGGTTCAGTATGCATTTGTATGTCTGCATTGACCTCCAAATTAGTTTGATTCTCTTCTGTATTCATTCTTTTCACTTTATTATGCATTTGTGATAAAGGTCACCCATTCTACCATGTCTACCTCATGGTAGGTTCTGCTGGTTGGACTCGATGATCCAGTGGATCCTTTCCAACGATTCTATGATTATATGATTACACCTCCACGGTCAGCTAGTAGGGATCAGTGCTTTGGTTTCTAGCCTGTTGGGCCACCTAGTCCTTCCATAGCAGTTGGGACCTATGGTGGGAGCTGAAATTGTCCCCCAAAAGCTGAGAGGAATATGAGACCTCCTACAGGAAAATGAAAGGCGATCACAAAGGGAGTGAATCTCAGCTAACTAGACATATTTACGATGCACTCACCTTTTAGGTTCCTTCTCTGGTCACTGAAAAGACAGAGGTACTCTGAGGGAACCGTTCAGCTCATCCTAAAGTAGAAGCGTAAACCAGTTCAAATTACTGATGTACCTTTAAAGTGCCTATTTCTTTCCCCTCCCCCTGGGTATATAGACAGCACCAGGTGGAGATCCCTAACCTAGAGATGGCTAAAGTCAGATGAGATGAATACTACCTTAACTCACACTCATAAAGTCTGGAAAGGATTTACTAACTGTCCAAATTTGGGCTTGAGCCTGTAATTTAAATAGCCTTATTCTGAATATTCCTCATGAGTGGTAATAAGATTTTCGAGTTATGTGCTCGCTGAGGGCATCCAGTATCCTCTAAATCTTTTGTAATCATTTCAAGAGAGGTCTACAGAACACAGGAGGAGGAAGGACAATTTGATTACATAATTGATTAAAGTGAAGATGCGGCCAAGCTGCCAAGACAATCCCTTCAGACCTGGAACCCCTAAGCACAGTACAAGCCTATAAATCATCCTAACGGCAAGGAACTGGAGAGCAGGGCTCCAGTTGTGACATTTTCCTGTAATATTTAAAAAGACAGCAGAAAGGTTTGGGGTTTTGATTTTTTGTTTTAAGCCAACATTTTAAATAGAATTGAATCTACATTAAAAGTGAAATTTTGGCTCATCCCAGTCCACTGGAGTCTTGCCACTGATTTCAACCAGATCAGGACTGCATCCTCAGTGTTAGTGCTGCCTGCTCTATCAAGTAGCTAAAACTTATGCAGCACAGTGATAAGTAAAGGAGCATATGAGGAGAAAGCTTGAGCCAAAAGAGAGAGTGTCTTGGAAAGAGTAAGATGCATGAAACGTGCAACTTTTTCCTCTCTTTTCAGTCAAGTGTTCCAGTCTGACTATTAAATGTACACCCCCAGGTCTCATTATTCCTGTAACTTTCCCCACATGTGTTTAAATTTCTGTTAACACAGTTAGCTCTGTTTCCATATGGCACAGCAGTGGCATTTGGTTGCTGTGATTAACGTCGAGCATTGGCTGAGAAGGTAAATGAAAAGGCACGTTTGCTGCTGAAGCAATTTGTCAGTGAAGCACTGCAACCCATATGTTTCTCCGTCTTCTTCCAAATATTTGTGTTGATGTTGCTAGAAGGCGATTTCATCCAAGGAAAAGGAGATGTGCAAGATGGATTGTGCCGTGATAGGTTACTGAAAATATATAGAATCACAGAATCACAGAATCACTAGGTTGGACAAGAACCCCAGCATCATTGAGTCCAACCATTCCCACCAACCTCTAAACCATGCCCCTCAGCATGTCATCCACCTGTTCTTTAAACACCTCCAGGGAAGGTGGAGCACTTGCCTGATGTATTTTCATCCTCTGAATTCTGTGCTTTACAGCCACTGAACTGCTGGTGCCACTGGAATTCATCAGACTACTCCTCCCACCACCAGGGTTGCCAGTTTGTGGGGCCCATTACCTTCTTGCAACACTGGAAGCTGTAAAGGTTTTGCTGACATCTATCTCCTGATGAACTTTATCCTCAAAGCATGTTCATAAAATCATAAACTCATAGAATAACCAGGTTGGAAGACACCCATCGGATCATCGAGTCCAACCATTCCTATCAAACACTAAACCATGACCCTCAGCACCTCGTCCACACTCACCTTAAACCCCTCCAGGGAAGGTGAATCAACCACCTCCCTGGGCAGCCTCTACCAGTGCCCAATGACCCTTTCCGTGAAAAACTTCCTCCTAATCTCTAACCTAAATCTCCCCTGGTGGAGCTTGAGGCCATTCCCTCTCCTCCTGTCCCCTGTCACTTGGGAGAAGAGCCCAGCTCCCTCCTCTCTACAACCTCCTTTCAGGGAGTTGGAGAGAGCAATGAGGTCGCCTCTCAGCCTCCTCTTCTCTAGGCTAAACACCCCCAGCTCTCTCAACCGTTCCTCATAAGGCCTGTTCTCCAGACCCCTCACCAGCCTCGTTGCTCATGTTACATAAAAACGTAAAAAAAAATAAGTCATCCGATGAGTGGCTGGTGCTGCATTAATTAAATTATACGGACAGACTCAAGTAAGGGTAAATAAATTGGTTCTGATTCAGGAACTTTCCTGATATGAAAACAAAATAAATTATACAGATTGGCACAGATTTATTTGTAAATATCCTGTCTTTATCTCTTTATGTCTATAATTAACCTGCTGCTCTGCTTGCTACCATTCTTATGTCAGCAAGGATACAACAACAGGTGAGGATACAGCTGTGCTGGGCTTGGGTAATGAGGATAAAAACTATACAGAGTACTCTGTCACTTGTCTCATTCGTCTTTCACCCACAGGGAGGTTCTGCCAACTTCTGGATTTGCATTATAAGCAAATGCACAGGCATTTCAACTCCCTTAGCACTGAAGAAGGCTGCAAGAGCAGAACATGTAAAGCACAAGGCTTTGAACAATGCCCAAGGAAAATCATGCCTCATTGCTAACCTTGTTGACTAATCAACTAGGGTATAATTATGGGTCGAAACAGCCTTCAGCATCCTCGTGGGAAAAGCACTGGACTTAAGACAGCGTTGTTAGTGTCAGATTCTTTTCTGAGATCCCATAAAAAGTACTAAGAGCTGGATATTTCAGAAGTAGAGTTGTTGCAAAGGCCGTGAGATGTGATTGAGGCCTTGCTGAGAAATGGATGGGACCTATTTTAAAAGTACATGGTCTAAACCTTGTAACTACATCCACAAGCATTGGGTTCCATAACCTAGGGGTTCCGTTGCTTCTGGGAGCAGATATTTTCATAGAATCATAGAATCACCAGGTTGGAAGAGACCCACCAGATCATAGAGTCCAACCGCTGTGACAGAAACATAATGTTATGAAGTAACATATCCTGTATCCAAGAAATTATGCAGAATCTTGAGGCCACTTTTCACTCCACCAAATTCTGACTGAAGTTACAGAATCACAGAATCACCAGGTTGGAAAAGACCCACTGGATCAATGAGTCCAACCATTCTTATCAATACAGAGCGCAGTTCATCTCACAAACATAATCTCTGCAGCACAACTTTATTCTAGCCACTGTCATGGGACTAAGATTCCTTAAAACAGGTAGGTTCCACAACAAGCATGGAAGTGACTACAGAAGGAATGAACTTCCCAAACAGTAGTTATTTCCAATGAAACTTCATCTGTCACTATAGGAACTCAACCTAGTCCACCTTTAAGGGTTGAAAAATCACTTTGTCCCTGACCCTCTTACCTCTACTATGCAAAATATATTTTCCACAGATACCATGTCCAGAGCTGAAAGATCTGTTAAGATCAGCCCTGTTCAATGTCTTCATCAATGACCTGGATAAAAGCATCGAGTGCACCCTTAGCAAGTTAGCAGACGAAACTAAGGTGGGTGGAAGTGTCGATCTGCTGGAGGGTAGGGAGGCTCTGCAAAGGGATCTGAACAGGCTGGACCGCTGGGCAGTGTGCAATGGCATGAGGTTTAACACGGCCAAATGCCGGGGCCTGCACTTGGGGCACAACAACCCTGAGCAGATACAGACTAGGAGAAGTCTGGTTGGAAATTGCCTGGAGAAGAAGCACCTGGGGGTGTTGGTTCATGCTGAACATGAGCCAGCAGTGTGCCCAAGTGGCCAAGAAGGCCAATGGCATCCTGGTTTGGATCAGAAACGGTGTGACCAGCAGGTCCAGGGAGGTTATTCTCCCTCTGTACTCAGCACTGGTGAGACTGCTCCTCGAATCCTGTGTTGAGTTGTGGGCCCCTCACCACAAGAAGGATGTTGAGGCTCTGGAGCAAGTCCAGAGAAGAGCAACGAAGCTGGGGAAGGGGCTGGAGAACAGGCCTTATGGGGAACGGCTGAGAGAGCTGGGGGTGTTTATCCTGGAGAAGAGGAGGCTGAGAGGAGACCTCATTGATCTCTACAACTACCTGAAAGGAGGTTGTGGAGAGGAGGGAGTTGGGCTCTTCTCCCAAGTGACAGGGGACAGACCAAGAGGGAATGGCCTCAAGATCCACCAGGGGAGATTTAGGCTAGATATTAGGAGGAAAATTTTCACAGAAAGGATCACTGGGCACTGGCAGAGGCTGCCCAGGGAGGTGGTTGATTCACCTTCCCTGGAGGTGTTTAAGGCACAGGTGGACGAGGTGCTGAGGGACATGTTTTAGCGTTTGATAGGGACAGTTGGACTCAATGATCCGATGGGTCTCTTCCAACCTCGTGATTCTATGATTTTATGAACCCAGAAACCAACTCAAAGGAGATGGGTCACCAGCCCACAGTTGTCTGCTTTGTGCGTCCAAGTCCTTTGATTTTTAATGAGGAGCTGCCTGAAACCTAGAAAGCCAAAGTAGGCGGAAAGAAGCAGAAGGAAAGGAAGGAAAAAAATTGAATTGAGGGTGTTCCTGTTACATCCTCAGAGTTGCAAAGTCATTTATTTATCCTTTGAGCACAGGTAGGTGATCATTGCTGCAGTAAATGTTATTTTTAGTCAACCAAAGTGCTTCCAGCATAATAAAATGTGATTCTTGCTGCTAGAAAGTGGCATAACTGTACACCAAGCTATGAAATGTCAGTCCAAATAGCATTCCCGATGCCATCAGAAAACCAATTGTTTATTGACAACCTGGGGGCTCAGATGGCACTTAGAGAAACCTGTCATACAAAGAGGTGTTCATAGTAAAACAGTAAGTAAAGAACAAATATCCAAATGCAGGAATTCAACCCATAAAGCTTCACTGGACAAACTCATCATAACAATAAAAAGCTAGCATTTCAAACTCCTCAGTAGTAAAATGTGAATTTAGGGATTGTAACTACACAGTGAGCAAGACCATGAATAAGGTTCATAAAAGTATATTATGTACCTATTTCACGCAATGTATTACTTTCTAAGACCCATTTAGTGCTTCCAAAGGAAACTCTTTACAAGCACAGATGACAGAGGATTGCGAATCATGAAAACTGCTGTTGAGGTAGAGGATTACTGATCACATAGTAATCTCTAAGAGACACTTGATTAGTTAAATTAGCTGTAAAGGCCAGGTTGGATGGGCCTTGGACACTCTGTTCTAATGAGATGTCCCTGCCCATGGCAGGGGGGTTGGAACTAGATGATCTTTAAGGTCTCTTGCAACCTAGACTAGTCTATGATTCTATGATTCTACAGTTGACAATCTACCTCTGGGTTTTGGTTTCACTGATTAGAATCACCCTGAAGCCCATCGCTCTGCTGCTTTACCACCTCAAGGCTACGTCAGGTTGCTTACTGTTTCATCTTTGTATCTTTAGATATCTTTAGATATCTTTATTTTTATATCTTTAGATATATTTGATATATTAGATACATATTTTATTTTTATATCTTTAGATATCTTTAAATCAAACACTTTCACAGAATGAAAATAGCATTGAAGAAGCTTCCTGCACTTGTTACATGTAGGACATAGCCTCTTACTTCAGTAGCTGTTTCACGTATACCTTTTACTTTTAAATGCATCAGACAACTGAATAAGTGATAGGAGTGATTTCATAGGAATGGTTGTACTCGATCATCCGATGGGTCTCTTCCAACCTGGTGATTCTATGAGTCTATGATCTCTGGGTCAGACTGATAATTCATTGACGTAACTCTCCTTCAACAACACTGAAATCATTCTACTAAAACCAAACTGTGTTACATTATTTATAAACACTTTTTTTCAGATTGAAAAAAACCCAAAAACATAATCAACAGGCCTACATGTGCACAAATACTAGATAAAAACCCTAATTTCCAGCTGCTGTGAGGAGGTGATGCATTTGAAATATGACAGTGACTCCTTCTGGCCAAAGCCATGAACAACCTGAGCTCAAGAATGAACAATGGATTTGAAGAGAAAGCAAGCATAAGGCAGAACCTCCTGAGAAAGGAGTGAAAATGAGAGGTTTCAAAGCCATTACAAGACACCTGAAAGGGATCAAAGCATAAATGGTATCTATCCATCTGTCACTATTAATAGTAGCCATAACACATTTCAAAGAAACGAGTCATTAAAACCCAATCTGATACAAAAACATCTATAAAAACTCAATACTCCAAAGGTGCTAAAACATCACTTCTTGTCAAAAAAGTTTGTTATGGTTTAAGTCCAGCCAGCAACTAAGCACAACAGAGCCTCTCACTCATTCTCTACCCCCTAGTAGGACTGGGGAGAGAATCAGAAGAGTAAAAGTCAGAAAAGTCATGGGTCGTGAAAATAACAGCTTAATAATTGAAATAAAATAAAGTGTAACAGTAACAGAAATAGTAATAGCTCTTTCCAGCTCCCTGAAAGGAGGTTGTGGAGAGGAGGGATCTGGCCTCTTCTCCCAAGTGACAGGGGACAGAACAAGAGGGAATGGCCTCAAGGTCCACCAGCGGAGGTTTAGGCCGGACATTAGGAAAACATTTTTCATGGAAAGGGTGATTGGGTATTGGAACAGGCTGCCCAGGGAGGTGGTTGATTCACCTTCCCTGGAGGTGTTTAAGGTGTGGGTGGTCGAGGTGCTGAGGGACATGGTTTAGTGTTTGATAGGAATGGTTGGACTCGATGATCCGATGGGTCTCTTCCAACCTTGTTGTTCTATGATTCTATGAAAAAGAGTAATATAGCAATGATGATGACGATGATGATGATGATGATAATAATAATAATAATAATAATAATAATAATGGACAATAACAAAAAGAGATAAATGAAATAAAAACATTTTACTAAACACAAGTGTATATCACTCTGTAGAATAGTAGACTAAAAGTTTAATACTTTATTTTAGCCTTCCCAGCATCTCTAGTAGTTTTCATTCAGTTCCCCCCAGTCAGATTCAACTCCATCATATCGCCCTCTTCGCACACTCATTAAGCCTCTCTTTAAAACTAATTAGATTTCTTTGTTACAATTCTTCCTATGGGAAAAACTGAGAGAAAGATAGAAGAAAAGAAGAGATAATCTCTCTCCTGTAACAATTCAATATCTCCTCATTTGTAGATAAATTTCATATCTATTTTAATTATTGCAGCATTGCCTTCAGCTTCAACATATTTTCTTCTTGAGCTGAATGTCCTCGGCTTTTCCACAATCACTTTCTCTTCTGAACAAACTTAAAACCACTGATCCAAACCGATTTATTGGTTGTGTGGATGCATACAAATAAGGTAAAAAAAGCTAGCATCTTCCCAACATGGGAAGTTTGCTTCTGAAAATTCTGTTTTCTCTGATTAAAGGTTTCGAGTAGAAGGTGAGAAAATCTCTACCCATCCTTCATTATCTATCCGTGACATTATTTATCAGTGGCAAGTGGTGTCCCTCAGGGGTCCGTACTGGGACTGGTGCTGCTTAATAGTTTCATCGATGATATTGACAGTGAGATCGAGTGTACCCTCAGCAAGTTTGCAGATGACACCAAGCTGAGTGAGGCAGTTGCCACACCAGAAGGACTGAATGTCATCCAGAGGAACCTGGACAGGATGGATATGGGGCTGGGAGAACCTCATGAGGCTCAACAGGCCAGGTACAAGGTCCTATGCCTGGGTCAGGACAATCCCCAATGTCACTACACAGTGAGGGGTGACATGATTTTAAGAGCTGCCTTGCAGAGAAGGGCTTGGAGGTGCTGCTCAATGAGAAGCACTACAGGAGTCGGCAGCGTGTGCTCACAGTCCAGAAGGCCAAGCGTGTCCTGGGCAGCATCAAAAGCAGCGTGACCAGCAGGGCAAGGGGAGTG
This sequence comes from Coccyzus lansbergi, assembly GCA_033558105.1. Classification (NCBI taxonomy): domain Eukaryota; kingdom Metazoa; phylum Chordata; class Aves; order Cuculiformes; family Coccyzidae; genus Coccyzus; species Coccyzus lansbergi. The sequence continues at coordinate 2,433,236 of JAUMJK010000508.1, forward strand.
ACTCTGCTCCTCTGTTCCTCTCTTGCGAGACCTCATCTGGAGTACTGGGTAGAGAGCTGGAGTCCCCAATGTAAGAAGGAGATGGAGCTGTTGGAATGGGTCCAGAGGAGGCTACAAGGATGATGAGAGGGCTGGAGCACCTTCCATACGAGGACAGGCTGAAAGAGTTGGGGTTGTTCAGCCCGGAGAAGAGCAGGCTCCAAGGAGATCTTATTACAACCTTCCAGTACCTGAAAGGAGTGTACAAGAAAGTTGCGGAGGGACTATTCATAAAAGCTTGTGGTGACAGGATAAGGGGGGATGGGATTAAACTGGAGACTGGCAGATTTATACTGAGCATAAGGAGGAATTTCTCCACTATGAGGGTGGTGAGGTGCTGGCCCAGGTTTCCCAGGGAAGCTGTGGCTGCCCCATCCCTGGAGGTGTTCAAGGTCAGGTTGGATGGGGCTTGGGCACCTGATCCAGTGGGAGATGTCCCTGCCCATGGCAGGGGGATTGGAAATAAATGATCTTTAACATCCCTTCCAACACTCAGTATTCTATGATTCATTATATAACTACCTGGAAGGAGGTTGTAGAGAGGAGGGAGCTGGGTTCTTCTCCCAAGTGACAGGGGACAGGACAAGAGCGAATGGCCTCAAGCTCCAGCAGGGGAAATTTAGGCTGAACATTAGGAAAAATTTTTTTCACAGAAAGTGTCACTGGGCAGTGGCAGAGGCTGCCCAGGGAGGAGGTTGAGTCACCTTCTCTGGTGGTGTTTAAGGGATGGGTGGGAAAGGTGCTGAGGGACATGGGTTAGTGATTGATAGGAATGGTTGGACTCGATGATCTGGTGGGTCTCTTCCAACCTGGTTATTCTATGATTAGTTTAAAAACAATGAGGACCACTTTTATAACTCATTTCTTATCAATTTCTATAGCTTGAACTCCTGTGAAATCCCACCCCAAAGAGCAAATTCCAAAACCAATTTATTTCCTTTCTTAGTTATCTCTCTCATATAAGAAAAGCTCATATTTTGTGATTTTTTTTTCCAAAAAAAATCAGGGTTCTCCTCATATTTCTCCAACTGTGAATGAGTTAATTGCAAGTATCCAATCTATAATCAGTGTAATTTCTGTTGGTTTCCCAGTGCTTTTAATTAAAGATTTGTCTCAAGATACCGTACACGCTGTTTTTCACTTTGTTTCTTTGGAGGTTAATTAAAATCATAGGTTTTTTTTTACTTCAGCATTGAAACTTCTTTTATTTCTCACATAATGTTATTTCATAGCAAACTGTTAGTCTTTTTTTTTCTTGAATAACTACTATTTTTCAGACTTCTTTTCCCTACACTATATGTAAAGTAGATGATCTTCCAACCCAAACTGTTCTATGAGTCTATGATTCTATATAGAGTTTCCATCAACCAAAATAAATGCTTTTACATTTAATAGCAAATAATTATATAATATCATATCTTTCATATTAAAATTCTACATCCCAAGCTATTAGAATCATAGAATCACGGAACAACCAGGTTGGAAGAGACCCGTCAGATCATCGAGTCCAACCATTCCTACCAAACACTAAACCATGTCCCTCAGCACCTCATCCACCCGTCCCTTAAACACCTCCAGGGAAGGGGAATCAACCACCTCCCTGGGCAGCCTGTTCCAATGCCCAGTGACCCTTTCCATCAAAAACCTCCTCCTAATCTCTAGCCTAAATCTCCCCTGGTGGACCTTGAGGCCATTCCCTCTTGTCCTGACCCCTGTCACTTGGGAGAAGAGACCAGCTCCCTCCTCTCCACAACCTCCTTTCAGGTAGTTGTAGAGAGTAATGAGGTCTCCTCTCAGCCTCCTCTTCTCTAGGCTAAACACCCCCAGCTCTCTCAGCCGTTCCTCACAAGGCCTGTTCTCCAGCCCCTTCATCAGCTTCATTGCTCTTCTCTGGACTCACTCCAGAGCCTCAACATCCTTCTTGTGCTGAGGGACCCACAACTGAACACAGGATTCAAGGAGCCAGTTCTCAGTACAGCCTCACCAGGGCTGAGTACAGAGGGAGAATAACCTTCCTGGACCTGCTGGTCACACCATTTCTGATCCAAGCCAAGATGCCATTGGCCTTCTTGGCCACCTGGGCACACTGCTGGCTCATGGTCAGTTGCTGTCGACCAACACCCCCAGGTCCCTCTCCTCCTGGCAGTTTTCCTGCCAGGCTTCTCCCAGTCTGTAGCTCTGCATAGGGTTGTTGTGCTCCAAGTGCAGGACCTGGCATTTGGCTGTGTTAAACCTCATGCCATTGGACTCTGCCCAGCAGTACAGCCTGTTCAGACCCCTTTGCAGAGCCTCCCTACCCTCCAGCAGATCGACACTTCCACCCAGCTTAGTGGCATCTGCAAACTTGCTATGGGTACCCTCAATGCCTTCATCCAGGTTGTTGATGAAGACATTGAACAGGACTGGACCTAGCACTGAGCCCTGGGGAACCCCACTTGTCACTGACCTCCAGCTGGACTTAATACCATTTACCACCACTCTCTCGGCCCGGTCATCCAGCCAGTTTTCTACCCAGGAGAGTGTGCACCTCTTAGGAGCCTCTCTCCGCTGTCCCTGGAGAGAAGGGGGGTGTCCTGGGCCACACTACCTCTGAACTGGTCCTCAACTCCAGCAGCCAAGTTTCCAGCCAGCGGGATGCTCTCTTATGCATCTGGAGTTATCTTAACGCACTTAAGGGTTATGTTCTCATAATCTGGGGTGGGTAATGAAGGTACCAAAGGAAAAGCAACAGCATTACCTCTAGTTTTGGCAGTGCTGATCATAAAGATTTAGGAAAAAAGAAATGCCAGCCACAAAAGAAACTTCTGAAGAATTGTATAATGCCCTGGAAATCACACATCAAATAATATTTAGGATAATAAGGCTTTTAGCCAAGCTTTGATGTTTTTTACAGGTTGGTAGCTTTCCTGAGAAATGAAAGTATAACTGACTACTTGGGAAAAGAACAACTGCTTGGATTACATGTTCTTTTCCAGGTTTGTTTTACTGATAAAACACTATGACTTCTGTCCTCATCATTGTCATGAGCTCTTTCCTGCTGCCTAATGATTTCACTGCTGGTGCTGCATCACTTACCTGTTTCTTTGTGTTATCATTAAATGTTGCTAAGTAACTGAATCAGGCTGTGGTATTATTTGGCATAACTGTTCTGTTCTTTGAAATACAGAATCACAGAACAACCAGGTTGGAAGAGACCCATCGGATCATCGAGTCCAACCATTCCTATCAAACACTAAAACATGCCCCTCAGGACCTCATCTACTCGTGCCTTAAACACCTCCAGGGAAGGTGAATCAACCATCTCCTTGGGCAGCCTATTCCAATGCCCAATGACCCTTTCCATGAAAAACTTCCTCCTAATCTCTAGCCTAAATCTCCCCTGGCGGAGCTTGAGGCCATTCCCTCTTGTCCTGTCCCCTAACACTTGGGAGAAGAGTCCAGCTCCCTCCTCTCTACAACCTCCTTTCACGTAGTTGGAGAGAGTAATGAGGTCTCCCCTCAGCCTCCTCTTCTCCAGGATAAACACCCCCAGCTCTCTCAGACATTCCTCATAAGGTCTGTTCTCCAGCCCCTTCACCAGCCTCGTCGCTCTTCTCTAGACTCGCTCCAGAGCCTCAACATCCTTTTTGTGCTGAGGGGCCCAGAACTGAACACAGGATTCAAGGAGTGGCCTCACCAGTGCTGAGTACAGAGGTATCAGATGGTATTCAGATTACTCAGTACAATTGAAATGAATCTCCCGAGAGAAAGAAGTCCATTTGCATCTACCACAACCTTCATTTACAAATTATTTCTAATAAAAAGTGAAAGGGAATCCTATAAACATGATGTAACCTGAAAGGAGGTTGTAGAGAGGTGGATGTTGGTCTTTTCTCCCAAGTGACAGGCAATAGGACAAAAGGGAATGGCCTTAAGTTGTGCCAGGGGAGGTTCATATTGGCCATTGGGAAAAATTCTTCACCAAAAGGGTTCTCAGGCACTGGCAGAGGGTTCCCAGGGAGGTGATGGAGTCCCGATCACTGGAGGTGTTTAAAAGGTGGGTAGATGAGGCACTTGGGGATATGGTTTAGTAGAGGACTGGTACAGTTGGGCTTGATGATCTCAAAGGTCTTTTCCAACCTAATGATTCTATGATTTTCTATTTCCAAAGCAAGTAGTTCAGTAAATAAAAATATTGGTGAAAAAATTGCTTTGCCTTCTCCATGAGGTTATTCTAGGCCAGCCTGAATAATACCACATATTTTGTTCTAACTCACTTGCCTCACCTCTCACAAGCAAAGAATACTAAAAGCAAAATAACTTAGCTTTCGATCAGTGCATGCTCATTTAGAGAGTTCACCTTGCTGTGGTTTATTAAATAGGAAACTTAATTTAAGTATCTTAACGTGAAAGAAATGGGAAAGGTGGAATTTGCCAATTAATTTAGGTCTCTGAGTTTCAAGTCAATGTGGCAATGATCTATGATGTCTCATCTGTACTAGTCACAGGAACCTGGTATCAATAAGAGGAACGGCTGAGAGACCTGAGGTTGTTTAGCCTGGAGAAGAGGAGGCTGAGAGGAGACCTCATTGCTCTCTACAACTACCTGAAAGGAGGTCATAGAGAGGAGGGAACTGGGCTCTTCTCCCAAGTGACAGGGGACAGGACAAGAGGGAATGGCCTCAAGTTCCACCAGGGGAGATTTAGGCTGGACATTAGGAGGAAGTTTTTCATGGAAAGGGTCATAGGGCATTGGAACAGGCTGCCCAGGGAGGGGATTGAGTCACCTTCCCTGGAGGTGTTTAAGGGACGGGTAGATGAGGTCCTGAGGGACATGGTTTAGTGTTTGGAAGGAATGGTTGGACTTGATGATCCAATGGGTCTCTTCCAACCTGGTGATTCTATGATTCTGTGATTCTACGAATAATAAGAGTGGCCATCCAAAAAGGAGTTGATCTACCTTCAAACAGATGACACAAAGCTGTGTGCAAGTGTCGATCTGCTGGAGGGTAGGGAGGCTTTGCAAAGGGACCTAAACAGGCTGGACTGCTGGGCAGAGTCCAACGGCATGAGGTTTAACACGGCCAAATGCCGGGTCCTGCACTTGGGGCACAACAACCCTATGCAGAGCTACAGACTGGGAGAAGTCTGGCTGGAAAACTGCCAGGAGGAGAGGGACCTGGGGGTGTTGGTCGACAGCCGACTGAACATGAGCAAGCAGTGTGCCCAGGTGGCCAAGAAGGCCAATGGCATCCTGGCTTGTATCAGAAACAGTGTGACCAGCAGGTCCAGGGAGGTTCTTCTCCCTCTGTACTCAGCACTGGTGAGGCCGCTCCTTGAATCCTGTGTTCAGTTGTGGGCCCCTCAGCTCAAGAAGGATGTTGAGGCTCTGGAGCAAGTCCAGAGAAGAGCAACGAGGCTGGTGAAGGGGCTGGAGAACAGACCCTATGAGGAGCGTCTGAGAGAGCTGGGGTTGTTTAGCCTGGAGAAGAGGAGGCTGAGAGGAGACCTCATTACTCTCTACAAGTACCTGAAAGGTGGTTGTGGAGAGGAGGGAGCTGGGCTCTTCTCCCAAGTGACAGGGGACAGGACAAGAGGGAATGGCCTCAAGCTCCGCCAGGGTAGATTTAGGCTGGAGATTAGGAGGAAGTTTTTCACACAGAGGATCATTGGGCATTGGAATAGGCTGCCCAGGGAGGTGGTTGATTCACCTTCCCTGGAGGTGTTTAAGGCACGGGTGGATGAGGTCTTGAGGGACTTGGTTTAGTGTTAGATAGGAATGGTTGGACTAGAAGATCCGATGGGTCCCTTCCAATCTGGTTGTTCTGTGATTCTGTGATTCAATGCTACCTTCAATTTACATCCTTCTTAAATAATCAAAAGCAATAACAGTCCCACTGTAGACCAGTGTGTTCAGTTTCGATTGTGAAGGTTCAGACTGCTTTAGCATTAAATAAAACATAACAGAGAAGCTCCAGATGAGGACTGTGGCACTAGAGTGGAAAGATTCACATAGAATTTTAAGAAGAATGTCTGAAACAGAACAGTGTCAATCATTATTAAATTACTCAAGAATTGCTTGAGCTGCTCAGTGTTGATTAGAATAGTCTTAAAAGTTTCCACATTCATAGAATCATAGAATCATAGAACAACCAGGCTGGAAGAGACACATTGGATCATCCACTATGTTAATGTTTCAAATCAACATATTTCCCTTTGTGCCTTCTAACACAGACAAGCACTATGTGTAAAGATATTTTAAAATTAATTTCTCAACCATAGAGCCTAAATCCTCTAGACAAAATTTTTTATAGGCAGGAGCTTGGGCTTTCAGGCAGCAACCAATCTTTCCATGGGAAGTATCTCTAAATTTGCTCATTTGAAAATGTATCAGCTCTTGTTAAAAGGAAGATAAAATAAATGGACAGAAATCATAAATATTAAATAGCAAAAAGACTTCTAATAGGGAGTACAGAGAACGAAAATTACACTTGCAGTAGAGAGGATGGCTCAACACTAAGTTCGTGTAAAAATCACTTTAAACCTGCTCGTTGAATTAGCAGGTTTTTAGAAACTTGAAATGAAAACATATATACAAAGTCTTATAACAAGTGGGTGTGTGATTAAAAAAAAAATCCACATTGTTGCAGTTCCCTCTAATGTATAATTAATATAAATATGCTGAAGCCATCAGGTAAAATAGTATAATAGCTGGAGCAGCAGTGAATTCAGGGAAGAGAACTGTCATGGAAAACCCAATTACTTTTGTGCCTCAGCTATTAATGTCTTTATTAAATTTGCAGCACTAGTCAAGAAGTGTGACTGCTCAAGCTGGGAAGGCGAACTTGTCCTTGTCCTTATAGAACCTATATGGTGGTTGACTCACCTTCCCTGGAGGTGTTTAAGGCACGGGTGGATGAGGTGCTGAGGGACATGGTTTAGTGTTTGATAGGAATGGTTGGACTCGATGATCTGGTGGGTCTCTTCCAACCTGGTGATTCTATGATTCTATGTCACAAAAGAGAAAGAAAGAAAGAATAAGAAACACATAACTTCCCCTGGTTCCTCCTTCCACAGTGCATCCTTCCTAAGGTGTGAGGTATTCCCCCAGGGTACCATCCACCAGATGGGCTTGATAAGCCTTCACAGAATCACAGAACAACCAGGTTGGAAGGGACCCATCGGATCTTCTAGTCCAACCATTCCTATCTAACACTAAACCAAGTCCCTCAAGACCTCATCCACCCGTGCCTTAAACACCTCCAGGGAAGGGGAATCAACCACCTCCCTGGGCAGCCTGTTCCAGTGCCCAATGACCCTCTGCGTGAAAAACCTCCTCCTAATCTCTAGCCTAAATCTACCCTGGCGGAGCTTGAGGCCATTCCCTCTCGTCCTGTCCCCTGTCACTTGGGAGAAGAGGCCAGCTCCCTCCTCTCTACAACCTCCTTTCAGGTACTTGTAGAGAGTAATGAGGTCTCCTTGATCAGCTTGATCCAGTGGGAGGTGCCCCTGCCCACTACAGGAGGGTTGGAATTGGATAACCTTTAAGGTCCCTTCCAACTGAACTGTTCTGTAATTCTATGATTCTATGATAATGAAGGGATTGTTTCAGTGCCACCCAGTCCTCTGGTAAATACCAGGCTACGACATCATGTTTTCTGAACTGCATCACTTTTGGATTAGAAGTTTAGCTCACGATGCTCAAATCCCATCTGCCCTAAAAGATCATCTCCATCTGAGCTGTGAGGTAACTGTGTACTCGTTGTACACCCACATGCCATAACTCAAGAGCTGGAGAGAAAATAAAGTAAGAACCTAGAGACAAGGATGTTGAGGCTCTGGAGCGAGTCCAGAGAAGAGTAACGAAGCTGGTGAAGGGGCTGGAGAACAGGCCTGATGAGGAACGGCTGAGAGAGCTGGGGGTGTTTAGCCTGGAGAAGAGGAGGCTAAGGGGAGACCTCATTGCTCTCTACAACTCCCTGAAAAGAGGTTGTGGAGAGGAGGGGGCTGGGCTCTTCTGCCAAGTGACAGGGGACAGGACAAGAGGGAATGGCCTCAAGCTCCACCAGGAGAGATTTAGGTTAGAGATTAAAAAAAAAAGCACAGAAAGGGTCATTGGGCACTGGAACAGGCTGCCCAGGGAGGTGGTTGATTCACCTTCCCTGGAGGGGTTTAAGGGATGGGTGGATGTGGTGCTGAGGGACATGGTTTAGTGTTTGATAGGAATGGTTGGACTCGATGATCCAGTGGGTCTCTTCCAACCTGGTTGTTCTATGATTCTATGAGTATGAAGTGATTTTTGATATCAAGATCTAAAAGAGCCTATTTCATTAGCTGGGCAAGGAGCATTAGAAGTTCCTGGCAGAAGAGTAGTGTGATTGGGACATACGTTTATGACAGAATCATTCAGGCCAGTGAATATGAGGATAATTGCAGGCAGACTCAGCTGTCTTGCTAGCTGTGGTTTGTTGAAGGATGCCTGCTGCAGCCAGGGATGTCAGTAAGAATTTAGATGAGTTGAGATAATGACAGAGATGAGCACCAGCAACACTAAAAGTATTATGAAGGAGCATAACCATTATGAAGGAGCACACTGCCCCACAAAATCACAGAATCACAGAACAACCAGGTTGGAAGGGACCCATCGGATCTTCTAGTCCAACCATTCCTATCAAACACTAAACCAAGTCCCTCAATACCTCATCCACCCGTGTCTTAAACACCTCCAGGGAAGGGGAATCAACCACCTCCCTGGGCAGCCTATTCCAATGCCCAATGACCCTCTGCGTGAAAAACCTCCTCCTAATCTCCAGCCTAAATCTCCCCTGGTGGAGCTTGAGGTCATTCCCTCTCGTCCTGTCCCCTGTCACTTGGCAGAAGAGGCCAGCTCCCTCCTCTCCACAACCACCTTTCAGGTAGTTGTAGAGAGTAATGAGGTCTCCTCTCAGCCTCCTCTTCTCCAGGCTAAACAACCCCAGCTCTCTCAGACGCTCCTCATAGGGCCTGTTCTCCAGCCCCTTCACCAGCCTCGTTGCTCTTCTCTGGACTTGCTCCGGAGCCTCAACATCCTTCTTGTGCTGAGGGGACCACAACTGAACACAATATTCAAGGAGCGGCCTCACCAGTGCTGAGTACAGAGGGAGAATCACCTCCCTGGACCTGCTGGTCACACCATTTCTGATCCAAGCCAGGATGCCATTGGCCTTCTTGGCCACCTGGGCACACTGCTGGCTCATGTTCAGTCAGCTGTCGACCAACACCTCCAGGTCCCTCTCCTCCCGGTACTTTTCCAGCCAGGCTTCTCCCAGTCTGTAGCTCTGCATAGGGTTGTTGTGCCCCAAGTGCAGGACCCGCCATTTGGCCGTGTTAAACCTCATGCCGTTGGACACTGCCCAGCGGTCCAGCCTGTCCAGGTCCCTTTGCAAAGCCTCCCTACCCTCCAGGGTAATTTTACCCTCCAGGTAAAATGTTCCAGAACCAGCATAAACTATCAATACTGACTGACATCCTTTTCCAGTGGAAGGCTGGGAAACTCTGGTGTGACAACCAGGTTGGCAGACAGCATGTCCTACAGACTTTTACCATGCAAAGGCAGAACATTTACCATGGCTGTGTTACTGTCAGGACTACAGGGTCTTGAAATAGATTAAGGTATCGCTTTTTTTCCTCTCCTCGGGAGAAGAGATGAATCCTAACTCTAAGAAAGTGATTTAATTACTAAAAGTAATGTGCTGGAGCATGTCCCTCAGGAGGACAGGCTGAGAGAGTTTTGGGTTTGTTCAGTAGGGAGAAGAGAAGGCTCCGAGAACACCTCATAGTGACCCTCCAGTTCCTGAAAGGGGCCACCAAGAAAGCTCGAGAGGGACAGTTTACAAAGGTTTGGAGTGACAGGATGGGGGGAAATGGGTATAAACTGGAGAGGGGCAGATTTAGATGAGACATAAGGAAGAATTTCTTCACTATGAGAGTGAGGAGGCACTGGAACAGGTTTCCCAGGGAAGCTGTGGCTAACCCATCCCTGGAGGTGTTCAAGGCCAGGCTGGATGGGGCTTGGGCAGCTTGATCCAGAGGGAGGTGTCCCTGCCCATGGCAGAGGAGTTGGAACTGGATGATCTTTGAGGTCCCTTCCAGCCCAAACTAATCATAGAATCATAGAATCACCAGGTTGGAAGAGACCCACCAGATCATCGACTCCAACCATTCCTACCAATCTCTAAACCATGTCCCTCAGCACCTCATCCACCTGCACCTTAAACCCCTCCAGGGATGGCGACTCAACCTCCTCCCTGGGCAGCCTCTGCCAGTGCCTAACGACCCTTACCATGAAGAATTTTTTCCTGATGTCTAGCCTAAACCTACTCTGGTGGAGCTTGAGGCCATTCCCGCTTGTCCTTTCCCTTGTCACTTGGGAGAAGAGGCCAGTTCCCTCCTCTCCACAACCTCCTTTCAGGTAGTTGCAAAGAGCAATGAGGTCTCCTCTCAGCCTCCTCTTCTCCAGGCTAAACACCCCCAGCTCTCTCAGTCGTTCCTCATAAGGTCTGTTCTCCAGTCCCTTCACCAGCTTTGTTGCTCTTCTCTGGACTCGCTCCAGAGATCTATGATTTTATGTTAAGTCACACATCAAAATAAACTACTCGGGGCTTTTTCAAGCCTAAAGGTAGAAAAGAAACCCTCCAAAGGCGTCTGAGCCTATGCTGATTTCTGTGGTTCTTATAGCAGTTATGTTATTTTATAAAAGCATAATCTCAGATTTCATATGGGAAAGAACTGCAGAAGGATTAGGGAAAGCTTCCAGGGAGAGACAAGTTACAGCACTTGCAGTATTGTCAACCCCAAGCATCCAAAAATTTAAAGGTCAACCCCTTGTTCTACAGCATAAAACATTTAAGACCAATTATATTGTTTACAAACATGATATTTTAATATTAGCAACTTGACTTTCTCTTTTTCTATCCTTCTCCACATTCATATGGGGAAAATGATTTATTTTAAATGAAAGCTGAGATGTTTGTCTAATAATATATTCCTGACTTAAAGCTTTAAGGAATGAGGAGCTCCACAAGCTTGGTTTCCTATGGACTTGTTTCCTGTTTCTCCCAAATCCTTCTTCTTCTAAAAGCCACCAAAAGAAAATGTTCCCAGTCCAGGGAGGATGAATGCAGGACTGCAGTGGGACATGTCATCGACTGACCCACACGCACCAGAATTCCTCCTGCTGTCCTCAAGGAGCCCTGAACTGGTGTCTTCCTCCAGTCACTTGTTTTCATACAACCTACTTGAGTACCTCTGAAACAACCACTTCTGCTCCAAATCCTGCTGAAACCAGTCCGTGGGGTTGAGAACTGAAAAGAAGGATGGGCAGACAACTGGATCTGCTCTTCCCTAAGGGCCCTGCCAAGGCCATAACGTTCCCTGACCAGCTGCATGACCACACTGCCAGACTCAATGATCTCAAAAGTCTTTTCCAACCTAACGATTCTGTGGTACTGGCATGCAGCCCATGGATTCCTGCCTTTACATTATCCTTGGAAACCTAAGTTGAACATCCTGGTCCAGAGGGAGATGTCCCTGCCCATGGCAGAGGGGCTGGAACTGTATGATCTGAAAGAGTTTGGAGCAAAAGTCTTATGAGGAACGGGTTATTTAGCCTAGAGAAAAGGACACTGAGTGGGGACTTATCACTACCTCATAGAATCATAGAATCACAGAACAACCAGGTTGGAAGAGACCCATCGGATCATCGAGTCCAACCACTCCTATTAAACACTAAACCACACAACTAAGCACTAAACCTCACAACTATGTGAGAGGAGGTTTTACCATGATGGGTGTTGGTGTCTTCTCAGGCCAATTAGTCTAAGGAATTCCAATGACTCTAAAGGATTTTCCTGATTCCTTAAACATCAGGAAAAATTTCTTCATCAGAAGGGTTATGGAGTACTGGCAGAGGCTGCCCAGGGAGGATGTTGAGTCTCCATCCCTGAAGGGATTTAACAGATGAGTATATGAGGTGTTCATGGATCTTGTTTAGTAGTGAACAGGTACGGTTGGACTTGATGACCTCAAAAGTCTTTTCCAACTAAGCAATTCTATGATTATACTGTCTTTAAGCCTCCTTCCAACCCAAACCACAATGTGATTCCATGAAATTCCAGGGTTTCAAGCCTGCAGGACTGGGATGGAACAGGGATCAGGACTGGGACCAGGACTGGGATGGGGATCAAGACCAAGATGAAAACTGGGATTGGGACCAGGATGAGGACTAGGATCAGGATGGGGACTGCAACCAGGATCAGGATGGGGAATGGGATGGGTACTGGGACCAGGATTGGGACTGGGAATGGGTACTGGGACCGGGATTGGGACTGGGAATGGGTACTGGGATTGGAATGAGGACTGGGATTGGGACCAGGATGGTGACCGAGAGGGGGCTTAGGATTGGGATCAGGACCAGGAAGGGGATCAGGATGGGGACCAGAATGGGGGCTGCAACTGGGACAAGGACACGGACTGGGAGGGGGTTCCAGATCAGGGTGGGAAATAGGGATGGGGGCCGGGACTAGGATGTAGTTCTGGATCAGGATGTGTACCGGGACCGGGACTGGGACTGGGTACTGGGATTTGAATGGGGACTAGGATGGGGACCAGGATGGTGACCGGGAGGGGGCTTAGGATTGGGATCGGGACAGAGACGGGGACCAGGATGGGGACTAGGATGGGGACCGGAATGGGGACCGGAATGGGGGCCGCGAATGGGACAAGGACGCTGACTGGGAGGGGGTTCCAGGTCAGGATGGGAACTAGGGATGGGGACCAGGACTGAGATGTAGTTCTGGATCAGGATGTGTACCAGGACCAGGACTGGGACTGGGTACAGTGATTGGAATGGGGACTGGGATTGGAATGGGGAATGGGATGGGGACCAGGATGGTGACCGGGAGGGGGCTTAGGATTGGGATCAGGACTGGGAAGGGGACCAGGATGGGGACCAGAATGGGGGCTGCAACTGGGACAAGTACACGAACTGGGAGGGGGTTGCGGATCAGGATGGGAACCAGGGCTGGGGGCCAGGACTGGAATGTAGTTCTGGATCAGGATGTGTACCAGGACCGGGACTGGGTACTGGGATTGGAATGGGGACTGGGATGGGGACCAGGATGGCGACCGGGAGGGGGCTTAGGATTGGGATCAGGACAGGGAAGGGGACCAGGATGGGGACTAGGATGGGCCCTGGAACAGGGACCATAATGGGGGACGCGACTGGGACAAGAACACGGACAGGGTGGGGGTTCCAGATCAGGATGGGAACTAGGACTGGGACTAGGATGGGATTCCAGATGGCGTTCCAGATCAGGACTGGGATGAGGATGGGAACCAGGATGGGGACTGGGATGGAGACCAGGATGGGGATGGGGAAGGGGACCAGGACGGGTACGTGTCAGTGTCCGCCCTCGCCCACCAAAACACTGACACGTGCGCCTCGCTCCCCCCTCTCCCTCCCCATTAGCGCGCCCGGCGCGCGCCTGCCGTGACGTCACCACCCCCCTTTCCGCCAATGGGAAGGCTCCCTTCCGGGTAGCAACAAGCGCGGCGGGTGGCGGCCAATCAGCGCGGAGTGGGCGTGGCCAGCGCCGGGTTCCCCCTTCGCCTCCGGCAACAAGCGCGGCGCGCGGTAGCCAATCAGCGCGTTCGGGGGGCGGGGCCAGCGCAGCCCCCTCTTGACTTCCGGCAACAAGCGGAGAGGGGCCCGGGCGACGCTGGAGTGGAGAGAGGTGCGAGGGGCGGGTGGAGGGCTCCGGGTCTGGGGTCGATGCACGAGTGAGGCGCGGAGGGGCTTCTGGGGATGTGAATGTGAGGCCCACGGGGCTCAGCGTGGGGAAACGGGCTTTTGGGCTGAGGCTGATCCCTCCTGGGGCCTGGAGAGCTGGGGGGTCGCCCACCGTGTGAAGCTTAACAAGGGCAAGGCGCCCCCTGCAAGTCCAACTGAAGGAGATGGAGCTGTTGGAACGGGTCCAGAGGAGGCTACAAGGGTGGTCAGAGGGCTGGAGCACCTGTCACGTGAGGCTGAGAGAGTTGGGCTTGTTCAGCCTGGAGAAATAAAGGCTCTGAGGAGACCTTAGAGTGACCTTCTAGTGCCTGAAGGGGCTACAAGAGAGCTGGGGAGGGACTGTTCACAAAGGCTTGTGGTGATAGGATGAGGGGCAATGGGGATAAAGTGGAGAGGGGCAGATTTAGACCAGACATAAAGAGGAATTTTTTCACCGTGAGAGTGGTGAGGCACTGGCCCAGGTTGCCCAGGGAGGCTGTGGCTGCCCCATCCCTGGAGGTGTTCAAGGCCAGGCTGGTTGGAGCCTTGGGCAACCTGATCTGGTGGAAGGTGTCCTCGCCCATGGCAGAAGGAGTGGAACTGGATGACCTTCAAGGTCCCTTTCAACCCTAACTATTTTATGATTCTATGTCTGTGCAGACTGGGGAGCATGAGGCTGGAGAGCACCCCTGAGCAAAGGGATCTGGGGTTGTCCATGAGCCAGAAAGCGCACCCTGACAATCAAGAGGGCAAACGTGTCCTCAGATGCATCCAGCACGGCATTGCTAGCCAGGCAAGGGAGGGGATTGTCGTGCTCCCGTCTTGAGTGCTGGGTGTGGTGTGAAAGTATAAAAAGTATATGGAGCTACTGGAGAGTGTCCAGGGGAGACCATAAAGTTGGTGAAGGGTCTAGAGGGGAAGTCATATGAGAAGCAGCTGAATTCACTTGGTCTGTTCAGTCTGGAGAAGAGGAGACTGAGGCAGGACCTCATAGCAATTCACTGCTACCTCACAAGGGATGGAAGAACAGGCACTGAGTTCTTCTCTCTGGTGACCAATAATAGTCCCCGAGGGACTGGCAGGAAGATGCCAGCGGAGGGTTAGGTTGGACATTAGGAAAAGGTTCTTCCCCCAGAGGGTGGTGGAGCACTGAAACAGCTCCTCAAGGAAGCAGTCAAGATGCCAAGCCTGACAGTATTCCAGAAGCCTTTGGACAATGCCCTCAGACACCTAATGTTAATGTTGGGTTTGTCCTGTGCAGGGACGGGAGCTGGACTCAATTATTCTTGTGGATTTCTTCCAACTCTGATGATTCTGTGGGTTTTGGACTCCTACTAACAAGCGACCTGTATTAAGATATAAAAATTTGAATCTCTTCAAATTATTCAGACTTGTACACAAGCTTGGAGGATTTGATAATGTGAGTATGAGTGTGATGAGTATTCCAGACCTGTAAAATATGAGGATGCTGTTTAATTTTAGGTAGTTATAAGGAAAGTTGGTGAAGGGGCTGGAGAACAAGTCTTATGAGGAGTGACTGAGAAAGCTGGGGGTGTTTATCCTGGAGAAGAGGAGGCTGAGGGGAGACCTCATTGCTCTCTCCAACTCCCTGAAAGGAGGTTGTGGAGAGGAAGGAGCTGGGCTTTTCTCCCAAGGGACAGGGGACAGGATGAGAGGCAATGGCCTCAAGCTCCACCAGAGGAGGTTCAGGCTGGACATTAGGAAAAAATGTTCAACAGAAAGGGTCATTGAGCACTGGCAGAGGCTGCTCAGGTTGGTGGTTGACTCGCCTTCCCTGGAGGGGTTTAAGGTGCAGGTGGATGAGGTGCTGAGGGACACGGTTTAGAGATTGATGGGGACTGTTGGACTCAATGATCTGGTGGGTCTTTTCCAACCTGGTGTTTCTATGATTCTATGACTTGGTTATAGGGATGCATGGGGTGGAGTGAGTAGTCTGGGACAAGGTATCAGGGTTGGGATGGGTAGCCATGGCTGTGGGTGTTTGGAATGTGCTTGGAGGAGTGGAGTGTTGGCATATTGATAGGCTGCATGAGCATGGGGAGCAGTGAGCTGGAGGGAAGAAACCTGGAGTAGGAAGCTCAGTTGGGAGGAGGAGCATCTATGCCTGTTGAGACCTGAGAATTGCAGAGCCTGAGTGCACTAAAATTCTTGTATAGAGGAATAACAGTCAGAATAGGGGTGGGCAAGAGAAAAGCTGAACAGTCGGTGAACCATAGTCTTGCGGATGTTTGAGGCTTGATTTGAGAGAGTCATTTAATATGAAAAAAAAACGTGGGGCAGGGTGAAGTCGGTAAACAGGCTCTGACCTCTGAGTCACAGAGACTGGCTGTGCTGGCTCCTGGAGAAAGGTAGTGTAGAAGTCACCTGCCTGTAGCGAGCACGTAAAGGAGCAGTTTCTACTGAAAGGTGAGCTTCCAAAGGGATTATTAGCAAGGTGAAGAAAGATACAGGTGTGCTTTTGAATTACTATGGAATGGGAGAACGTTGCCTGTTCGCATCATCTTGGCAGCAGACTTGCTAGTGAATAGGAATGGTTTGGGTCATAATGCTAAGTTCTTAAGCATAGTAATATATAGACGGAAGAGATCTTATCCTGTGCAGTGGCAGAGCAGGTTGACTTGCTGCAATTCTGAATGTCTTTGCAATGACGTTTGCTCATGTGAAGTGTTACCTGCCTGATGGGAAGCAGAACTCCATTGCCAGTGCAAGGACTGCTGGAGCAGTTACTATAATCTCAAGGTGTGGGAAGCTGTACAAAGCTCTCCTCTTCTGTACTTCTTTCTTGTGGTTCTTTTCTTTAGTCCTTTTTTCTCCCCTCTCCTGAGTAAGAGGTGTATGATGCAAAATGAAGAACTCTTGTTCTTGCTTGTTTTTGGGAGAAAGTTAAATGCAATCAATGTCTTGTCTTAAACCCTTCGTAGCTAATGACCACATTCCTTTCCCAGTCCTCATTTTGCTTTTAAGAATCCTGTCCTACTGTATTTTTCCCAAAATCTAACTCTAGGGAGCTTGTCTTTTGTTGTGGTGAAAGTTTTAACGAGCTGATTACTATTACTGAAGGCATACTATGTAAAGTATGCAAGAACTTTTGAAAGCAAGCTCTGATCTGGAAACCGCAGGGATGCAGTAGTTCAGTGCTGTACTGGGAAGCAAGATTTGAGTGGAGGCAGAGCAAAAGTTTGAATCTTTATACCTGTCCAGAGAGCCATACTCCATGATTATGGTTGGACTCGATGATCCGATGGGTCCCTTCCAACCTGGTTGTTCTATGATTCTGTGATCACATCTCATCTGAGAGATGCATAGAAGAGGTGTTTGATGCACTGCAGCTTCTTCAAACATGGTCACATCTGAAACCACAATCAAATCTCCGATTCTACAGAAAGTGAGCAGCAATGGGATGTAGTTGTGGTTTTTTTCTAGTTACATATGCGCTGTTACTAAAAATACTTGGACTCGATGATCTGGTGGGTCTCTTCCAACCTGGTTGTTCTGTGATTCTATGATTTCTGACTCCATGTGCTACAACTTTTGAGCATGGGTACAAGCCGTTTTGTGTACTTGCTACTGGTGGATGCACTCTTAGCTGGTGCAAGAGTGAACCTGTTTTGGACAAAGAATATATGGAGCACCGTTCATTCGGGGGGGCGGAGGTCTGTCAAACTCTTTAATAAGCATTTATTCATCAGATCTCAAAATCAGTAATCAATTTAATCATGACAGGATAGATTACACAAGGATACAATTTTGCTTGGTTTGATATCAGCTCCTTCCTGGATTATCACAATTATTTTCTTTGTTCTCTAAAGAACTGGGAAACCTATTTTGTTCTAATATATGACGAAAGACAAGAAGAATGAGGTTACAGCATCAAAAACGTACTTACACCACTGAATCTGTTTCTTAGAAGGTAGTTAGAATCATAGAAACATAGAATCGTAGAACAACCAGGTTGGAAGAGACCCACCAGCTCATCGAGTCCAGCCATTCCCATCAATCACTAAACCATGTCCCTCAGTACCTTGTCCACCCATCCTTTAAACACCTCCAGGGAAGGTGAATCAACCACCTCCCTGGGTAGCCTGTTCCAGTGCCCAGTGACTCTTTCTGTGAAAATTTTTTTCCTAATGTTCAGCCTGAACCTCCCCTGGCAGAGCTTGAGGCCATTTGCTCTTGTCCTGTCCCCTGTCACTTGGGAGAAGAGCCCAGCTCCCTCCTCTCTAAAACCTCCTTTCAGGTAGTTGTAGAGAGCAATGAGGTCTCCCCTCAGCCTCCTCTTCTCCAGGCTAAACAACCCCAAGTTCTACAGAGAACTTTCTTCACGGTAGTCATAATCTTTTTTAAGGTTAAAGAGAGAAGTGAAATAATAAGTTTTTCAACTGCAGCTTTTAGTAATAAATAATACACAATCAATCTTCTTCCTGCTTATAGAGAAACCATGCCGTTTCTGGGCCAAGACTGGAGATCCCCTGGATGGAGATGGGTTAAAACAGAAGATGGGTGGAAAAGATGCGAATCCTTCAGTCCTGCACTTGAGGATGGGAATAATCAGCTGAATGATATCAGTCACACCGTGTAAGTTCACAAATGTGATTCTGTGTGAATTAACAGCAGGTTGCAAGGCAAAGATTAACTTCATTTCCATTCAGATGGCAAGTGTTTGTGTTGGATCGTGTCATCTGCAGATGCTAGAAGTATACAAACGCCACCATGTGTTTGGTTTAGTTGGGCAGGCAGGAGATGCCTATGGTCTTTTGTCACTGATAGCTTCATGAGTTGTGTCTTTTAGGCAGATATAGAGTAAAAGATAGCATCTGTCTTTTAGAAATTAAAAGACCTTGCACTCTCCTATCCAAACAAAAGCCTTGTCAAGTAGCATTTGAAGGTAAAATTGATGCTTTTCAACCTTCCTGATGCATTTGCAGTTTGTTGTCTGGATGTAGATGAAGACTTTCTGCTGACTGAGTGTTGGATTAGGACAATTTATGGCAGTCGTAGCACACCTTTGCTCCAAGTAGACAATTACTGGTAGTTTTATAACTCTCTACTGCCTTATATGGCTGTATGGGCTCCTGTAGAGCAGGTGAGTAAGATATTTGTTAAATAAAGTAATACTTTATTTAACCACAGACCTGTGTGATAAAAATAACTTTGTTCACACAAATTACTTCTTGGTTTCTCCACAAAGAAGTAATTTTCAGGGTAAAAATTCTTCATCATAAATTCCAGCATAAATTGTTCATAATGAGGAAAGGGAACATTCAGTGTTCTATTAGTCCAGCAAATAGTAAAGTAACTGCTCTGATTTAGAGGGAGTTTATGGATAAGCTACCACTTGCTGTACTCGTAAACCTGTGGCTTCTAAATTTATGAAATAAACCTCAAGAGTTATCATGCAGGGAAGAATTATTATTATTATTGACTTGCTGTTTCTTCCATGCCTTCTTTCTTTTTGTGTTCATCTGTCACTGATAATGTTTGGGTTTCTTTTTCCACCCAGTTTGGCCACTGCGAGTATAAAAGATTTTGCTTGTCTGGAAGAGTGTTCAGTAAGACTCCAACAGAAAAGTTGTCTTAAATACCTTTGGGGAAGAAAATCTTTTTGTCTCTCTCTGTCTTTAATAATATAGTTGTCAAGTGAAAAAGCTAATTTTGATAGCTATTTGCACAGTTACTAAATAATTATATCTTGTAGGTTGCTTTAATGAAAGTTGTTTGGCAAGTATGACATAATTGCCTTTGTGAATATCATTAAAGACTTTTGCTCTTCTGATCCTAATTACATACGTATCTTTTCTCCAGAGAGCAAGGTGAGGTATTTTTGTTGCTGACTTCAGGAAAAAAACAATTCTAGAATTTTTGCTTGGTCTTGAATGAATTTAGTATTGCACTTCCCTGGAGTCATCTGTCTAGAAACAAATTTAAATCAGCTGGTTTGGGGAAGACACAAGTATTAAAGTTCAGGACAAAAAAGATTCATTAATTTGAAGGGACTGACCATGAAACACTTTGAAGGAGAGAAGTTTTCATTAAATCTGAGGTTTTTCATGATCTGGATTTCTTAGGCTAGCTTGCCAGTTCATTAGAATCCCAAAGGGGGTGACTAGCCTATTCTGCAGCAGGTGCCTTCATCTCCAGCAATTCCCCAGTTCCTTATCTTCCTCTTGCACATCTACGTAGCAAAACCACAAAAAAACCACAGGGTATCCTGTAGCTCTTGGTTACTTCTGTTTCTGTCTATTCAGTTCAAAATCTATATTGTCTGAACTTAGACTACAGAATTCAAGCTGGCACTTCTTGGCAAAGTGGTGCTGCTTGGGAGTGATTTCACTGCACCTTGAACTTTCAAGCTATGAGTGCAACTTGAACTTTGGACCTATAAGTTTACCTTTGCTGCCTAACAGCAATTAATGCCTCTTTGTACAAAGTTGTAGACCAATTTAGGATGAAATGTACCTCCGGAAGTCAGTCCAAACACATGCTCAAAGCAGAGCAAACCAAGTTGGGTCATACAGAGCCTTGCCCAGTTGAGCTTTGTGCATTTCCAAGTATGGAAATTCTTCGCTGGGCTCCTGTTCCAAGTCCAGTTACCATTACTGTGACATTTTCATTTGTTGTTCCCCCCAGTCTACTAAGAATTTCTTATCATAGACTGTGTCAGTTACCAGTTGACTTATCATAGAACAACCAGGTTGGAAGAGACCCACCGGATCATCGAATCCAACCATTCCTATCAAACACTAAACCATGTCCCTCAGGACCTCATCCACCCGTCCCTTAAACACCTCCAGGGAAGGTGACTCAACCACCTCCCTGGGCAGCCTATTCCAATGCCCTGTGAAAATTTTTATTCCTAGCCTAAATCTCCCCTGGTGGAGCTTGAGGCCATTCCCTCCCGTACTGTCCCCCGTACTGTCCCCTGTCCCTTGGGAGAAGAGCCCAGCTCCCTCCTCTCCACAACCTCCTTTCAGGTAGTTGTAGAGAGTAATGAGGTCTCCCCTCAGCCTCCTCTTCTCCAGGCTAAACACCCCCAGCTCTCTCTGCCGTTCCTCATAGGGCCTGTTCTCCAGCCCCTTCACCAGCTTCCTTGCTCTTCTCTGGACCTGCTCCAGAGCCTCAACATCCTTCTTGTGGTGATGGGCCCACAACTTATTACTACCCACCTCCTTACAGTCTAGCTCCATCTTCTTTATTCTCTAACATTTGATGTTGACAGTGATCAGATTTCCCTCCACCACCGCCTCTTACCAGTGAACAAGCTTAGTTCTCTTCTACAGTCCCTGTCACCTCTGTAACTCCCCACTGGACTTACTCCGGAATGCCAGCATTGTGTTGGACTGGGGAGCCCGAAACTGGGCTCAGTACTCCAGATGCAGTTTCTCATGCTCAGTAAAGGGGGATAATTACTTCTTTCACTCTGAAGGGTACACTAATTCAAACTTTCTCTTCTGAGAAGTACCTGTTTGCCAACCTGATGTGCTTTCCAGAGGTGGATGCTGGTTACTGGGGGCTCATGTCTGTGACAAGTGTTGTTCCTCAGGGATTCGTACTGGGACTAGGGCTGTTTAATATCTTCATCGGTGATATAGACAGTGAGGTCGAGGGCACCACCAGCCATTCTTTCTTGTAGTCCCCCTTCAGGTACTGTAAGGCCACTATTAAGGTCTCCTTGCAGCCTTCTCTTCTCCAGGCTGAACAACCTCAACTCTTTCAACCTGTCCTCATAGCAGAGGTGCTCCAGCCCTCAGATCATTTTCGTCGCCTCATTCCAACAGTTCCATATCTTTATGTTCACAATTCCAGAACTGGACACAGGACTCCAGGTGAGGTCTCACAAGAGTGGAGTAGAGGGGCAGAATGCCCTCCCTCACCCTGTTGGCCACACTTCTGATGCAGCCCAGGACACAGTTGGCCTTCTGGGCTGCAAGCCTGCAGTGATGACTCTTGTTGCGCTTCTCATCAATCAGAACCCCCAGGTCCTTCTCTGCAGAGCTGCTCTCGATCACGTCATCCCCATCCCTCATCTTGTATTTAAACCACAGATTGCCCCAACCCAGGTGTAGGACTTTGCACTTTTGATTTATTCTCACCCTTTAAATAAAATTATTTTTCTCCAGAATATTCTGTAGAAATACAGGTAGTGCTTGAGCATTACATTTCCAGGGAGCTGTTAGGGCATTTTTTCTTTAAAAAGAAACAGTCAAGACATAGCAGACTGAAATAATTTTTACCCTCACTTGTATTCTCTTTTGTGAGGGAATGTGTGGATGGAGTTACTTGTCAAACTGTCTTTTATCAGTTACAAATACTTTTTCTTCAGAAATTAAAAAGATGTACTCGCAAACGGATTCAGAAATAAACGTTCAAGGCATGCAAATAACCTCTATAAATTGAATTCCCTTATTCAGGTAGTCCTCCACTGCCTTAGTAAATCCAGTTAATTAATTAGTCCAAACCAGTGGACCTTATGATAACCTTCCTCGAGCAAACATAATCACTTGTGCAGGAGCAATTTGGAATCATGTTTGAATAGTTGCAATTTGCATTAGTTCCATTTTTGGAAACTTAAGATGGAAAAAATGAGACCCTCAGTTCTGTAGCTCTCACTTATTTGGATAAGTAATAATCTGTAAATCAAGAGTGCCTTGTATTCAAGGCAGACAGCAGCTGGAAAGGTGGTTGCAGCATGTTTATATTTCCGTTTAAGCCCTGTCAGTTGCCAGTTCCTCTTCTCCAAACTCTTTTGCTGTTTGAATACATATATATATATATATATATGTAAATATTGCCTAAAATATTGTAGTTGAGTCTTTATTCTGTGCTCTAAAAATGGTAAGACGTGAACTAATGCTCTCACTTTGGATTAAGCTCTGTCTGAACGCAGAAATATCTTAGGTTTGCCAGGATTTAAACCTAAGACAAAAACAATTTTCTATTTTGGAGTCTTAACTTGTGTATCTTCGGGCTGAGCTAGCATTTAGTAATTAGAGCAATTATAAAACCATAGCTTTTTTTTTAATGTTGTTTAGTCATCTGCTTTAACAGGTGGTTCAAGCCTGAACATTTCAATTTTATAATATACAATATTAACTTAATTTGACTTTTGCAACTTAATGCCCAAATACAGATTTTTATTTTTATTTTTTTTTTAGCAAACTGGTGTCCTTCAGTTTTAAGATGTCCAACTGTTGCTGGTCAAACTGACATTAATTGATTCATCTAGTAAATTCAGATTAAAAAATAGTAATGAATGGGGAGAGCCTTGTATACAACTTTCTTATCAAAGAATAATAATAGGGAAATGAAACAGCCATGCAGTTAGGATACGTGGTAGTGAATCTCTAGCTATTCTGCATCTCTGTGCTGTGTGTAAGGCCGTGGCCTTCATGTGAAGTGTTTTCCTTCTCTGTGCTAGAAAAACAAATACTGATTCTTAACCATGTTGCTGTTACTTAAAATTATCTGCAAAAATGAAAAGCAAAACTTCATGAAGCTCTGTAGACTTTCTGCAGCATAGGCAGTTTTTTTAATTGCTGTGAATTTTAAAAGGTTAGTTTATCCAAGAGAGAAGGTTTTAAAGTTAATTTAGATAAATTATACGTAGTCAAACTATATATATATACACTATATATGTAAATTATTCAGTGTAGTCCTCAGTGTTAGGTTGCTGTCAGTTATTTAACTGTCAGAAGTGACATGGGCATAGTTGATTCTCTCTGGGAGAACGAGGAGGAGACCACGTGGGTCTCGATGTCTTACAAATCATTGGTAAGACAGTATTGTGACGCCTAAATTATATACAATGTTGTGATTCAGACATTTATTAAAAGAAAGGCTTTCTTCACCCCAGAGTTAACGGCAGGGAGAGAAATGCCTTTCTTTGCTGGCTTTCTGCCTCCGTGAGGCTGCGCAGTATTTCTGCGCCGACTCTTAACCTCTGTGCGTGGTTGGTCAAGGCTCTTTCAAATCATGGATATTTGTACCCTGGAGGTTTGCAGGCAGACAGCTGTCCAGCTACTGCTGTCTCCTCGATAGTCCTTCCTAAATGTCAGTAATGACTTACAAGATATTTAGTAGGAAGATACTTTTGCATATTTAGTCACTTTGACATAAAATTCAACCCCACTAGGAAGAAGAGAGCAGGTCCAGGGAGGTTATTCTCCCTCTGTACTGAGCACTGGTGAGACCACTCCTTGAATCCTGTGTTCAGTTGTGGGCCCCTCAGCACAAGAAGGATGTTGAGGCTCTAGAGTGAGTCCAGAGAAGAGCAACGAAGCTGGTGAAGGGGTGGAGAACAGGCCTTATGAGGAATGGCTGAGAGAGCTGGGGGTGTTTATCGTGGAGAAGAGGAGGCTGAGGGGAGACCTCATTGCTCTCCACAACTACCTGAAAGGAGGTTGTGGAGAGGAGGGATCTGGACTCTTCTCCCAAGTGAGAAGGGACAGGACAAGAGGGAATGGCCTCAAGCTCCGCCAGGGGAGATTTGAGCTAGACATTAGTTTTCTAGACTGGTTTAGTGTTTGATAGGAATGGTTGGACTCGATCTGGTGGGTCTCTTCCAACCTGGTGATTCTATGATTCTAAGAGAGCAAGACGGTTGCTTTGTTTCTTTCTTAAGGTATATGTTGCTACAGACCATCAAGTAGAGCAACATCATTAAAAATTATTATTTTTTTTTCAAACTGGCAGATTTAATGCAAAGAGATATAAGCTCTGTGCATCTTAAATATTTAATCAGTGCTCTTCTAATTAGATGTGTTTATTTCAGCATCTTAACTGGTGATGAAGAAGATGAAGAACTCTACAGTACTGAAGGTTGTGAATTTGCAGCCAAGAAAAGGAAAAAAGATCATTTTAGGAATAACACAGATTCTCAACGTAAGGCTGGGATTTTTTTTTCTCTTTACTTCAAAAGACTCTTGTAGGTTCAGCAAGATTTCATAATAGACATTTATTTATATTAATCGATGGAGTAGTCTTCTGAGCCATGTTTACTTCTGTACTGGCAATAAATTCTAGTGTCAGAAGTGATACAACTTAATTGAACAGCATCATTGATCATCTGTCATGTGTTTTTCAAAGATCCAAAGGTAATTAATTTAAGAATAATTCCAGAACTATAAATGCCTTCAGATAAAAACTGTTATTTTTTTTTTGTTGTCTAGCTTTAGAGTAAATTCTTCCAGATGCTTGTGGAAGCTTCTGCTTATGAAAGCAGCTGTTTTGATTTTACTTAATTCAAATTCTTAATTCATGGCCTCAAGCTGCTCCAGGGCAGGTTCAGATTGGACATAAGGAAAGATTTCTTCACTGTATAGGTTCTCGGGCACTCGCAGAGGCTACCCAGGTTGGTGATTGAGTCCCCACCCCTGGAGGTGTTTAAAAGATGGGCAGATGAGGTGCTTAAGGATATGATTTAGTAGTGAAGCAGTATGGTTGGACTCAATCTCAAAGGTCTTTTCTAGCCTAATGATTTACGGTTAGTGATGCAGCTCTAGAACCAATTCATAAATAAACTTTTTGTAGTTATACCTATAGTTTTTGGCGAAGACTTTCAGTATTGAATTTCTTGACAAAAAAGGTCCTTTTAAAATAATTTGAATATCAAAGCTTTTTTTAATCAGGTCTCATCTTTAAAAGAGACTTTAGATAGCAAATATGTGTATGACAACAAGTGAACTTATTCAAGTAGAGTAGGTAAAAAAAAATAAGTGATAAGCAACTTTTTGTTGCTTCTAGTGCTTTAATGTTGAAATGATGTCTTAGTATATTTCCAAAATTGTAACAGAGATGATCTTGTAAAAAGTTGTAAGGTTTCCCAGTATCAAGCATGCATAAAGCATCCAGGAGGCTGAGGGGAGACCTTATCGCTGTCCACAACTGGTGGACTCGGTGATCTCAAAGGTGTTTTCCAACCCATCAACTGATACGATTCTGTGTCAGAAGATTCAACTGGCTGTATCAGAAAACCAGATTGGAAGGGACCTCAAGGATCATCTGGTCCAGTCTTCCTTGGCAAAAAAAAAAAAAAAAATATCAAATACATGTATATCTTATATAGAATCATAGAACAAGCAGGTTGGAAGAGACCCATAGGATCATCAAGTCTGACCATTCCAATCAATCACTAACCCATGTCCCTCAGCACCTCATCCACCTGCACCTTAAACACCTCCAGGGAAGGTGAATCAACCCCCTTCCTGGGCAGTGTACCAGAGTTCTGAAAGGTGAAGATCTGCCTAATTGCCTTTAAGTCTTGTGTAGTTGACTTCCCTGCAGCATTCTGCAAGTAGTTGGACCAAGTGAACACAGAGCAGGCACCTCTAAAGAAGTTACAAGAGGGGTAGAGCATTCAGGAGCGAGAATGTTGCTCATTTTTGATTGCTTGTTTGATAGGAATGGTTGGACTTGATGATCCAGTGGGTCTCTTCCAACCTGGTTGTTCTATGATTCTGTGATTTCTGTAGGTTCCTGTGCTACATGCTAAGAAGCCTCTTGGGTTACAAAAAAACTTGGGAGTTTTGTAGAAGTTGTTGATAGACAGTTGTCAAAAGCTGTGCTGTGTCTGCCAAGTGTGTGGCAACTCTTGTGTTAGATTTATAAAATTATTTTTTTATTTGTTGTTTTGAAGTACAGAACTTTTGAAAATTTTTAGTTATCCTTTTCAATTTTTATAGATTTCCTTCATTAAAACTGTTCTCTCCTCTATTATGAAACGTTTTACTGAAATTGGTCTGTTTTCACTTTTCTTCTAGAAGACATTACCTAAAGTAGAAGCCTAAAACTGTTTGTATTTTTATTTTATTTTAGGTTTTTATCGCGAAAAGTGGATTTATGTTCATAAAGAAAGCACCAAGGAAGTAAGTTCTGCATGCTGTGGGTTGATTCTTGCCGTCTTTATGCTCTTTAATTAGCAAATAGAATATTAAAACAGTGCACTTGTGCTGCGTGGTCTTAGGGGTTATATTCAACTCTCTCTTCATTGGCAACACTGCACCTGATAAGGCAAAGGGAGCCAGCAAAGTGACTTTTACATGGGTTATTGTGACAGAGAAAGCATCTGGGTCTTGTGGAATACAAAAGTCCTCTTTCCAAAGTCTGAAACTGAAGTTTTACTTACTTGTATTCAATTTACATCAGGAGTCCAAACTACCAAGTAGCTGCCTGCAAGGTGTTAAATTTAAAGTAGCAGAATGAAAAAGTAGCAAGGAGTTGAACAAAAAAAAAAAAAATCTCAGAGCAGAAATATAATTTAATCTCAAACATAATGTACAGAGGCTTCAGTTTTCCTTACAGGTTGTACTCTTACCTGATTTTCAAATCACCAAGTCTTGCAACTTGGGAACTAACTTTGTTCGTAGAATCATAGAATGGTTTGGATTGGAGGCAGTGGCCTCAAGCTCTGCCAGGGGAGGTTCAGGCTGAGCATTAGGAAAAAAATTTTCACAGAAAGGGTCATTGGGCATTGGAACAGGCTGCCCAAGGAGGTGGTTGATTCACCTTCCCTGGAGGGGTTTAAGGGACGGGTGGCCGAGGCACTGAGTGTTTGATAGGAACAGTTGGACTCAATGATCCAGTGGATCTCTTCCAACCTGGTTGTTCTATGATTCTATGCACTTCCTGCTGTTCAAGGAAGTTCTCTTGCTCCTGTGTTTGAGCATGGCCTTTTGATACCTGTTCATCTAGACAACAGCCACAAATATTTGGATTTCAGCACCGCACAATTGGATCCAAGGAATGTTAACTGGATAAGCAAGCAGTGTGATCCTGAATTTAGTCGTTAATTGATAGGCAGTAATTACCACTACACTGTAGCGAAGAGTTAGCCATCTTCTGTTGCTCTGTGGTACGTCAGGGCAAGTTTTCATTGTGTTGCAAAAAGGAACATTAAGTTGTACTCATTAATTTTACATTAAATTTTACATTAAGTTGTACTCTTCTCACTATCGCATAATTCACTGACGAAATCGTGCTAGAAATGAACTTCAAATAATGATTTATTCCCACCTTCCCAGGCTGAAGCCTTAGAGCTCTCTGCTCTGCAAGCATCTCTTTCACCAGTTGTAGGGGTTTTCTAGCCTCGTAGTATCTCCTCCAAGGCTCCTGTGTGGCTTTGTGGCTCTAAATTTAGCCAGCTTATTCATGTCACTTCAGGCTACCACTGCCACCTTAAGTGGTTCCACAGCAGCCTCTGAAACTTCCATTTTCACCTTGACACCTCGGCAGAAGCACCAAAAGGAAACAAAATTTCTCTCTGTACCCAAGAAAAGTCATACCAGGACCCAGGAAAGAAATTCTATGTGTTTACACCACTTGTTTTTACAATCCCAGGAGCAAGTAGCTGTATTCTCGACATCAAATCAGACCTTAACTCAGTTAACACTTATGGTTCTAAGCTCAGACTACTGTATGAATAAGCTCTAACTTGTGCTGAGGCGCATGGGGAGCACGATAGCCATGAGAGAGTAACATTGTGGTCATGTAATAGTGGAGTAGATTTTCCAGGGCACTCGGAGACCAATGTTTATGATTTGCGTGATTTTTTATGATTTTAAAGACCTTGCTTATCATAGAATAACCAGGTTGGAAGAGACCCGCCGGATCGAGTCCAACCATTCCTATCTAACACTAAACCATGTCCCTCAGTATCTCGTCCACCCATGCCTAAAACACCTATGTACCTATTAGTTATGTACCTATCAGTTCCAGATATCATATCTGGTTTCATTTGTTCTGTATGAAATTAAGTCATCAGTCCCTGTGTATTATATAATATTTGCAGGGAGTACGAGGCACGTCTAGGCGTCACTTGCATGGTAGATTTCTTTTCCCAATATTTTCCTCAATTTTATCTCTGCTCCTTTCCTGTGTTTACTCTTTTTTTTTTTTCCTCAGAGACATGGCTACTGCACTTTGGGAGAAGCTTTCAACCGCTTAGACTTTTCAAGTGCCATTCAGGACATCAGAAGGTTCAATTATGTGGTCAAAGTAAGTTCTTTATTTTACGTGAATGTTTTAAAAATGCATTTGCTGATGCGTGAAGCAAGAAATAGCTTTGCACTGAACAGCTGATGATTTGTAGCTGTATGAATAACCTCTTCATATGTAACTTATACTTCGTGAAGGAGCTTTAAACTGAGTAGTTTTTCTTTGGGGAAAAGGTGTTCTATTGCTCTATGAAAACCTACAGTTTGAGGAGGATGGTGGTGGCCAGTCTGCTGTGTATTTCCTGGAAAACACTGATGGTAGTTTCAGTTGTTCATCAGTCTGGTTAGTTAACCCTCTTTAAAGGCAAAATAATTGCTATACAACCAAAACCAGAAACATGTAGTACATCTTAAATACACTTTAATGTCATAAAATGGGTTGGGTTGGAAGGGACCTCGAAGCTCATCCAGTTCCAACTCCACTGCCTTGGGCAGGGACACCTCCCACTGGATCAGGCTGCCCAAGTCCCATCCAACCTGACCTTAAACACTTCCAGGGATGGGGCAGCCACAGCTTCCCTGGGCAACCTGGGCCATAGTCTCACTACCCTCTTCATGAAGAATTTCTTCATAATGTCTAATCTAAATCTTCCCACTTCCAGTTTAAAATCATTCTCCTTCATCCTTTGTAAACAGTCCCTCCCCAGCCTTCCTGGAGCCCCCTTCAAGTACTGAAAGCTGCTCTAAAGTGTCCTCAGAGCCTTCTCTTCCCTGGGCTGAACAACCCCAACTCTCTTAGCCTGTCCTCATATGGGAGGTGCTCCTGATCATCTCCATAGCCCTCCTCTGGGCTCACTCCTACAGTTCCATGTCCTTGTTACGCTGGGGATTCAAGAACCAGACGCAGGACTCCAGGTGGCTCTCGTGAGAGTGGAGTAGAGGGGAAGAATGGCCCCCCTCACCCTGCTGGCCACGCTTCTTTTGATGCAGCCCAGGATACAGTTCTATACAAATATTTGATGTGTAAATATTTCTGCGGCCTCTTAAGTCCCATGATTCATTGCACCTTTTTTTTTTTTTTAATCTAGATCAAGATATATGCATTTATCTTTGCTAACATCCCTTAAAACTTTAACACTCCAGCTTTTTCTGTCTTGCTTTTCTTTCTGTCTTCCAGAAATGAGTTTTATTGCAAGTTGTCTTTTAATAATAACGTAGTTACATGAGATTTATATAAACAGTTATGATATACTTATCTCATTAATCATCGTAAAGCCCCTTTCTCACTATGTTAGCTTCTCTGAGTGAGGTCTAGCCTTAAGTTTAGAATTTAAGTGCATGGAACGTGTAAGGTTTGGACATCAGTGCTATCTGCCTGTTCTCCAAAACGATGTAACTTATGCTTTAGGGAGCCTCTTAATGTCATGCCTTAATCTCCTCGATGCCTAACCAGCTGCCCACTTGGAAATACCTGTTCTGGGAGATACTGGCCTTTTTCTAGCCCTAGATTTGATTGTCATCTTACCTGATGTAGTAAAGAGCTTGTCCCAACTTCTAGAGGGACTCAAAAGGTGAGACATAGCAGGGCTAGAGTTCAGCAGAGGGACTGTTCACAAATAATGTAGTGGTTGGAATGTATCCAGAGCTTGAAAAGACACAAATCAAAACTAAATAAACATCCCAGGAGAAACACCCTTACCATTAGGTCATGGGGTGTTTGGAGAGAAAACACGTTCTACCCATCTTTGTGAAGCTGAAACAGTGTATTGTGCTTACAGAAAAACAAGAGATGTGAGACCAAAGGAAACAAAGCAAAAAGGATTTGCTTTAAGGTTATTGCTTAGGGTATTTGCCTGGTTTGTTCCCATCATGGATTTATTTGGTATCTGTATGCACTGTGGTTCACAACGTGGTTTTAAGTGCTGGTGTGGCATCAGAGACAAGAACCTTTATCGTTCCCTAGACTTTTTCAGCCTCTAACTGTAGGAAGAAATAAAACCAAAAGATAAATCTTGTTATAAATGAGGTCAGCCTTGGGTGCCTCATTTGAATTGTGAATGGGTAGAATGAATCCAGAAGGAGAATTTTACAGGCTCTTTTGGCGCTGCAGAACATAAGTCAGGTTGCTCAAAGTAGTTGATGGGAACAAAGTGCAAAATCTAACATGGGCATGTTGACCAGTTTCTATTCTGTTCACAAAAAAAAAAAAAAAATATAAAATGGCTAGTTCAGTTATCCAGGCTCAAGATTGCTGAGGAAAGAGCAGTGCTTTAAAATCCAAGTCTTACAAGGAGCAACTGAGAGAGCTGGGAGTGTTTAGCCTGGAGAAGAGGTGGCTGAGGGGAGACTTCATTGCTTTCTCCATCTACCTGAAAGGAGGTTGTGGAGAGGAGGGAGCTGGGCTCTTCTCCCAAGAGGGAATGGCCTCAAGCTCCGCCAGGGGAGGTTCAGGCTCAACATAAGGAAAAACTTCTTCACAGAAAGGTTGTTGGGCACTGGGACAGGCTGCCCAGCGAGGTGGTTGACTCACCTTCCCTGGAGGTGTTTAAGGTGCAGATGGATGAGTTACTGAGGGACGTGATTTAGAGATTGGTGGGAATGCTTGGACTTGATGATCCAGTGGGTCTCTTCCAATGTGGCGATTCTATGAAAATGCAGAAACTTGGCTTTGTGATCCAAACTGTAATAGAGTACAATAGTCCCTAAGAAATTAAGGAGCCTTAGAATGGCAAGCAGACTTCAACAATCCTTTAAATATTTTATATTTATTTGAAATTATTAAACTTTTGGAGTTGTAAAACAATTCCAAAATCTTCTTTATGTCCTTGCATGAGTTTTGTTAAGGTGATGGAGGCAAACTGACTTCTGTCATTGGGCGCAGCAACTGGAACTGTAGGACTTTAAAAGTTCCTGAGCTGCTAATAAGCACAATGGCTGTGAATGACAGCTGCTGCTTGTTCTGCAGCTGTAGAACTTGTTGACTTAAACATTCATGGAGTTGTAGCTAATAAATTAAAACATCTGTGTGGATGTCAGTGATAGGTGAAGTTGCAACTGACTTTTAAGAAGCTCAGCATGAGCCAGCAGTGTGCGGTCGCAGCTCAGAAGGCCAACCATGTCCTGAACCGCAGCAAAAACAGTGAGGCCAGCAGGGCTGGGGAGGGGATTCTACCCCTGTGTTCTTGTCTTGTGAGACCTCCTCCGGAGTACTGTGTCCAGTTCTAGAATCTTCAACATAAGAAGGAGATGGAGCTGTTGGAACGGGTCCAGAGGAGGCTACAAGGATAATCTCAGGGCTGGGGCACCTCTCATACGAGGACAGGCTGAGAGAGTTGTTGTTCAGCCTGTAGAAGAGAAAGCTCCGAGGAATCTTTACAGCAACCTTTAAGTACTTGAAGGGACTCCAGGAAAGCTGGGGAGGAATTGTTTACAAAGGCTTGTAGTGATAGGACTAGGGGCAATAGATATAAGGAGGAATTTCCTCACTATGAGAGGCCCTGGCCCAGGTTTCCCAGGGAAGCTGTGGCTACCCCATCCCTAGAGGTGTTCAAGGCCACGTTGGATGGGGCTTTGAGCAGCCTGATCCAGCAGGAGGTGTCCCTGCCCTTGGCAGAGGGATTGAAGCTGGATGGACGTTAAGATCCCTTCCAATTCAAACTATTCTATGATTCTGTGTTTGATCTGCTGTTTCAGATTTTAAGCCAATCTGCACCTGAGACCCAGTGTAAGAAACAGGTCATCCCATACCCATCTGCTTTATGTAAATTCCGATTTGCTTCCCTGAAGTTTCTAATCATAGGTGGTCGAGTCTCCATCCCTGGAGGAATTTAAAAGACTGGGAGATGAGATTCTCAGGGACCTGGTTTAGTAGTGGACAGGTACAGTTGGATTCAAAGGTCTGAATGGTCTTTTCCAGCCAAACGATTTTACGATCATCCATTTTGCTTCTCAGACTAAATATCAAATCAAAGAAACAAATTCCACCTGACTGATTTTAGTGGAGATTTCATTTATTGTTAAAAGTTTATGTAGATGTCTGCCCAAGACCCTTTTTAGGGTAAGCAGTGTGAGAAAGAGGTAGGATTGCCTGTTTCCCTCTGCTTGTTTGTGCTGTAGGGTAGTGATAGTTTCTTAGCTGTGAAATGTTTGATAAATTGAACGGTATGGGTGGTCATTTTTACAAATAATTTGAATAAACAGTGGATGTGTTCAAAGTTATCTCCAGTGGACCACGCAAGCCGTGGCCGTGCGTGTATCAATAAGACTGAACCTTGTACTCGTGCACCTGCTAGACTTGTCTTAATCTTTGCGTATTAACAGCGATTGAAATTGGAATCTTCCTTAAAATCAGCCAAGTGGAATTTGTTTCTTTGATTTGATTTTTAGCCTGAGTGACATTACTGAATTCTTTTAAATTAATCAAGAGACATGTACGTGCTTGCTCGAACTGGCAGGCTGCCAGAGACCTCAAGGTGTTCTCCAAAGTATTAATCAAACAAAAAGACTTTGAAAATGCCAAGAAAGAGGGCCTAATATCTGGTCTCAAGAACTGTATAAATTGATTGCTTGTATTTAAATACATCAGGAGAATTTTTTTCCTCCTTTCATAGCACATAATGTTTTGTCAGGGATCATGCAGAGAAGCCAGAAGGAATGTTATTAAATCGGGGAGAGAACAGGTGTAGTCTCTCTTCCTGCAAAGGAAAATTAATGTTGAGTGTAGTGTCAAATCAATGTTTTTAGAAATGAAGACACAAAATCATTTTTGGCAGGTTTGGTCTTTGTTTCACCTTCTGTGCCAACTGTTGATGCTGTCGCACAAAGCCGAGCTCAGCAGGTTCATGTTCAGAGTGCACTGTGGGGGATAAGAGAATCGTGGAATGGTTTGGGTTGGAAGGGACCTTAAAGATTATCTAGTTCCAACCCCACCTGCCACAAGCAGGGATAACATCTCCCACTGGATCAGGCTGCCCAAGGCCCATCCAACCTGGCCTTGAACACCACCAGGGATGGGGCAGCCACAGCTTCCCTGGGCAACCTAGGCCAGTGCCTTACCACCCTCAGCATGAAGAATTTCTTCAAAATGTCCAATCTAAATCTTCCCCCGTTTAGTTTAAACCCATTTCCCCTTGTCCTATCACTTCATGCTCTTGTAAAAAGTCCCTCCCCAGCTTTCCTGTACCCCCTTCAGGCTCAAGAGAAACTTCTCCCAAGTGACAGGGGACAGGACAAGAGGGAATGGCCTCAAGCTCCACCAGGGGAGGTTCAGGCTAGACATCAGGAGGAAGTTTTTCACAGAAAGGATCATTGGGCATTGGAACAGGCTACCCAGGGAGGTGGTTGATTCACCTTTGCTGGAGGTGTTTAAGGGACAAGTGGACGAGGAGCTGAGGGACATGGTTTAGTGTTTGATAGGAATGGTTGGACTCAATGATCCGGTGAGTCTCTTCCAACCTGACGATCCTATGATTTTATGATTCTATAT
Organism: Coccyzus lansbergi; assembly: GCA_033558105.1. Classification (NCBI taxonomy): domain Eukaryota; kingdom Metazoa; phylum Chordata; class Aves; order Cuculiformes; family Coccyzidae; genus Coccyzus; species Coccyzus lansbergi. The sequence continues at coordinate 2,467,494 of JAUMJK010000508.1, forward strand.
AGTCAAGGGAGAGTTACTAATGCAGAATGTACATTGCTCATTAATACATTCCTGTGGTTTCTTCTACCAGGGACCTGAACGTAGGAGTAAGACAGAGGTTTGTTTACCCCCCCTGAGTTAGGTAAAATATGGCATTTCCACATTATAAGCAGCAAGTAGTACGCAGAATGACCTGAGCTGGAGGGGACCCACACAGATCGAGTGCAACTCCAGTCCCTGCCCAGGACACCCCAACATTCACACTGTGTGTTTGTGTTCATTGTCCAGATGTTTCTGGAATGTTGTCAGGCTTGGCACCATGACTGCTTCCCTGGGAGCTGTTCCAGTGCTCCACCACCCTCTGGGGGAAGAACCTTATCCTAATATCCAACCTAACCCTCCCCTAGCATATCTTCCTGCCAGTCCCTCAGCTCCTGTCACTGGTCACCAGAGAGACGAGGTCAGCGCCCGCTCCTCCTTCCCTTGTGAGGAAGCAGTGAACTGCTATGAGATCCCCACTCAGTCTCCTCCAGACTGAACACACCAAATGGCTTCAGCCTCTTAGGACTCAGTGCACTTAAGTCCATGGCATCTGGGTTTGACCAATATGATAGTTTCACTCCAAAATGCAAAGTTTGGCAGTTTGTATCAATTCAGTGTGATGATCCTGGCCACCAAATCTGTCAGAGGGCTCAGGACCCAGCCATATCAGAGACCACATTTCTGTTTGTGAGCCCCCAAAACAGCCTCCCTCCATCGTTTCATTACTTTTAAAGACCTCGTGTGCACCATCACAGAGATAAATGCTAGGATTTGTACAGTATTTTGACAATGTGCATTTCTTCCCCAGTTATCCATGGGATGCCCCTGGGAATGTCTAAATCCTTCTGCATTTGTCTTGTTTCATTTTCTGAACTTGGTTGTTATGTTTTCACAAAATACAGCTGTAGTAGGTAAATGTGTAAAAGTGAGTGCTAGAAACCATTCTTTACGTCTGTCATTTGTCTTGAGTTTTAATTCTTTGTCCTAGCTTTTGCAGTTAATTGCAAAATCCCAGTTAACTTCACTGAGTGGTGCAGCACAGAAGAACTACTTTAGCATTTTGGACAAAATTGTACGGAAGGGTAAGATCTAAGGTTTTGTAATCTGCTTGTTCAGATTTAATCACTGTGACTACACTATCAGTTGATTTTTTTGTTGTTGTTGTCATTAGCTTTATTCCTGTTTTTACATTGCAAGGTAAAGCAATAGCATATTTAATTAACAAAGGGTTTCATACTCCCCCTCCCACAGTGTTGATAAGTTGCTTTCTCTTGATTATTAAATCATATCTGTGGAAACATGACTCTTAGATTCTGTTCAGAAGCTTTTGGTTTACTATTAAATGATACTCCTCATGAAATATGAGGGATGTTAGATGAGTAACATGTTTATTTTTCAATTTGCATGAAGTACTGAGATTTAAAGTGCATAACTTTTTTTCTTTATTGCTTATTTTTTAAAATTTACTTAATGTTGGAAAAAAATTTCTAGTAACCGCACTAAATGGAGATGTAATGCTGTCAGCTTTGAGCTGACAAAATTGGATTTATAACTCAGTTCAGTATCAAGTTTATTAGATTCATAGCGTGAAATGTTACATCAAATTTGCCTGTTAATTGCTGACCTTGCGCTTATGGAACAGCATTAATGGATGTCATAGTGGGAATTAGGGCAGCTGTTTGTTCACAAACAATCGACTTGTAATTAGTTCATCTAAAGAACTGTTGATTAGCTTGAACTGACTATATTAGCTTGGTTAAATTAGTTAATTTTTGGTTTGTTTTGTTTTCCAGTCATGGAAGATCAATATAACCCACGATTAATCAAAGATCTTCTCCAGGATCTGAGTTCTACTCTCTGTATACTGCTCAGGGGAGTAGGAAAATCTGTGTTGGTAGGGAACATCAATATTTGGATTTGCCGATTAGAAACCGTCCTTCTGTGGCAGCAACAACTACAAAACCTTCAGATGAACAAGGTACGTTATTAAATCATGCTGAAAAAGTAATTAGTGTAAGTATATTGAACGTAGGTTTATGGTCTTAGGTGGACAAAGTTTCAAATACACCTTAAACAGTTTTACTTGTTTCCTTTGGTTTTGAAGTCATACGAAATTCATGAAATGGAATCAAATTAATTTTCTAATGGTTTAATACCTCCCTTATAATGTGGGCTGCTACTTTCAAAAGGTTTGTCTCTAGATTGTGAGGTGGAGGTGGAAAAATAGTTATTTTTCGTTTTAAAGCAAATGTTCTGTTCTTGAGGAAATGCAAATCTAAACAGGATCAAGAAAACAGAGATAAAGTATTCAAGTAGCCATTTATTCATTAGCATAGTTGCTCTTTGTTTAAAAGAAAAAAAAAAAAAGGGTAATGACTTCAGCATTTGGACTCTGACTGTGCAGCTTGTTCAAAGCACATGGAATGCGCTGCTCCTGGTTTTATAGTGGAAACTTCTGGTGATAAACAGGCAGGTTTTTTTAACCTGTCTGTGTTACTCCTGGAAGAAGATGATGTTGCTCACAACAAATTCATAACACTGTCTCATCTGTTTGCGTTCAGCTATGAAGTTTCGAACTTGCCCTTGCTGTGTGTGCTGGGTAGTGGAATAGAACAGCTGATCTTGGAATAGAAAGGAGAAATGGGGAACCCAATCTCAGCAGCTTTCACACGTCAAGCAACCACAGCAAAGACAGTTTTGAGACATCACAGTTGCTGCGTTTCTCTCTTCTTCAATGTAAAAGAGCTGAGATGGAAATAGCTAGTGAGAAATCTTGCATCTCTAACGCTCCCAGATTCCTGAACAGAACGATAGTCCCAGAGATGTTTATAACAGATGACAGTATGGAAAACGTAGACTATAAGTGAGATGAATGGTCGTGAAGTAAGCTGAGAGAAGGGAGAGGCTGCTGGATTGCAGTGCCTCATGCCTGTGCAGCTCTGCTCGGTGGGGCTGGCAGCTGCACATGCTCTCTCACTTGCCAGCTGGAACCTCACTTCCAACCATGTCGGGCTTTGTGCCACCTGACACGGTTGGCTCCAGGTTCAGTCATCTACAAGTTGTGCTGTAGGTTACCCTGTTAAAGAGAAAGCTCAGCTCTTAATGAAAACTTTCTCAGTGCTCTCGTATGTCACTCCCTTCAGAATTCCTCAGTTATGTAGGAAGGGAGCCATCTCCAGATTTCAGCAACAAACCTCCTCTCTTCTGCCTCTAACTTGCATGTTTTCATTCTGTATTTCTGCTCATCAGGCTTATCTGTATTCTAGTTGTATTAAGACCAATTGACGTACACTCTTGTTTCTTAAGGCCCATCCAACCTAGCCTTGAGGACCTCCAGGGATGGGGCAGCCACAGCTTCCCTGGGCAGCCTGGGCTAGGGCCTCGCCACCCCCAGTGTGAAGAAATTCTTCCCAATGTCTAATCTAAATCTTTCCCTTCCAATTTAAAGCCATTCCACCTCCTCCTATCACTACACACTCTTGTAAAGTCCTTCCCCAGATTTCCTGGATCCTCTTCAGGTACTGGAAGCTGCTATAAGTTCTCCCTGGAGCCTTCTTCAGGCTGAACAACCCCAACTCTCTGCCTGTCCTCATAGCAGAGGTGCTCCAGCCCTCTGATCATCTTTGTAGCCTTCTCTGGACCTGTTCTAACAGTTCCATATCCTTCCAATGTTGGGGATTCCAGACCAGGACACAGGACTCTAGGTGGGGTCTTACGAGAACAGAGTAGAGGGGGAGAATCCTCTCCCTTGCCCTGCTGGCCACGCTTCTTTGGATGCAGCCCAGGATATGTTTGGCCTTCTCAGCTGCAGGATGAGACTGTTAGCTCTTGAATTCTTTTGTGAGAATGGAAGTGTCGTAACGTTATTTGAAATTTAAATAAAGAGTTTAGGTGATGTTTATTTTAATGGTAGGAAAGCTACGAGTTATAAAGGCACAGTCTCTAGCTCCTTCTGAAGCTGTAGTCGTTTAAGTTTTCAGTAACAGCAGTTAGAGAATAATAGCAACCAAGTGTTCAAAGTATCATAGAATCGGAGAACAACCAGGTTGGAAGAAACCCACCGGATCATTGAGTCCAACCATTCCTATCAAACACTAAACCATGTCCCTCAGCACCTCGTCCACCCACACTTTAAACATCTCCAGGGAAGGTGACTCAACCCCTTCCCTGGGCAGCCTCTGCCAGTGCCCAATGAAACTTTCTTTGAAGAATTTTTTTCCTAATGTCTAGCCTGAACCTTCCCTGGAGAAGATTGAGACCATTTCCTGTCGTCATGTCCCCTGTCACTTGGGAGCAGAGCCCAGCTCCCTCCTCTCCACAACCTCCTTTCAGGTAGTTGGAGAGAGCAGTGAGGTCTCCCCTTAGCCTCCTCTTCTCCAGGATAAACACCCCCAGCTCTCTCACTCATTCCTCGGAAGGCCTGTTCTCCAACCCCTTCCCCAGCTTCATTGCTCTTCTCTGGACTTACTCCAGAGCCTCAACATCCTTCTTGTGCTGAGGGCCTCAGAACTGAACAGAGGATTCAAGGAGCAGTAAAGTATCACAGAATTAACCATAGATATTCTTCAGTGTTTTTTTACAAACTATGCTAAGACCTGCAGTACCTCTAAAGTAAGAATCTTATTTTACCCTATATTGTCAAGGTTTTATAGCTAAAAGTCTTCAATTCTTCTTTCCAGCAAGTCAACAACGGTCTTACACTTAGTGATCTCCCTCTGCATATGCTGAATAACATCTTGCACAGGTTCTCCGATGGCTGGGATATCATTACTCTGGGTCAAGTGAGTCCAACTCTGTACATGCTCAGTGAGGACAGACAGTTGTGGAAAAAACTCTGCGAGTACCATTTTCCGGAAAAGCAGGTAATAATACCCATCATTTGCATCTATGTGGCCCTTTGCAGTGTGATATACTTAATAAAGAAACCTGAACTCGTGCTTTTTTGAGATAAAGGAGATAAAAATGAGCTCAAAATGCAACAGCATGCAGTACTACTGTTAGCGTTGTAGTGTAAAATAGTGTTATAAAAAACATCTAGTGGGGCTTAGTTCACACTAAAAATTGTATTCAGCATATCCATGTTTCGGATAAATATCAGGCTGTTTTCTTGCATTCTGCCATAAAGTGGTTTTTTTTACATTACAATCCCCAAGTGTGGTAGACGATACCTTTAGGGTGTTGCTAATTTTAGTACCTAAAGTAGAATTTCTTCTACTAATCAGAGTACACGAACAGATTGTGCAAAATTAGGCTATAAGAACAATCTGGTGAAGCCAAAATTGGATTTTTGGGGGAAAAAAAAAAAAAAGAATTAGAAGCATAGAATTAAAGAATAGATAAAGAATTAAAGAAATGCTTTCAGGCTTTGAAATTTAAGAACAAAGAAGGGAAATGGTGCTTTCCTTGTAAAAAGTGTCGAAGTAATCTAGAAATGCCTCCTGAGCTGTCTTCATTTTCTGACAGGTGGATATACTAGGACAAAGTTGGACTAGGTGAAAATAAAGGTATGGAAATACAAGGTGCTCACATCAGAGCTGGAGGAAGGGCTTTATAAACCTGGTACATGCCAAACTGGAGGATAATAATTGTTCCTAAATCTGAGAGATGGAAGTGGTGCCATTTGGATAGTGAATACCAGATTAATTGTAGTGAAAACAGGAAAAGTAGAAGCAAAGATAATTAGTTCATAAGGAGTTGACCCAGGTAAAAATTTTGGTGACGTTAAAGGCTTTCGAATGAACTTCATGGAGAATATAGATAAAGGCAAACTGAAAAACCCTCCTGCAGAGGCAGCTCAGAAGAATGCAAGGCGAACTTATGAGGATAAGTAGTTTATGCTTAATGTACTAATTGAATGGATTTCGAGGGTACACGAGGTAACCTGTGACAACACCGAGTGGAGCAGAAGCTGTTGTACAAAGGTAGAGCTGGGAAAAAAGATTGCTTAAGTGTTTCAGCAGAATAGAAGAGAAGCTTTCTGCCTTATAATGGACACTTACACACAGCATTTATATTGCATTCCTAAACGTTCACTTTTGACTTCTTACCAGGTTATTTATGATACAAAGAGTGTTATTCTTTTCCAATATATAATTCTCCTTTTTCTGTTTGCAATGCGCTCCCTTCATAGGCTAGAGTCATGTTAGGTTGTTTTTCCTGTCCTCCTCGGTATTTTTGTTGAACCCTTCTGACAACCACAAAAAACCACTTCATATGTGAAGAGCACTTCTGGAAAAAATGAGAACTCTGCATGGGGAGGCTGTTATGAAATTAAGTGAAGTGGAGCTGAAATCACAAGGGCAGTGCTGTTCTCCCCACCTAGGAGTCATCTTCTGAATGAAGAAAGCCCTTAATATATTAAAATTAATCCACAGAGTGGAAGAGGAAGGCTTTTACAAATCCATATTTAATAAACCTTGGCTGTGTATTAAGCTGGGGAGAAACAGCCACTGTGCTAATCTTTACATGCAGATTGTGTCCTCAGGAAGTACCTCAGACACTGGTTGTTGCTGTCCTTCTAGAAAGATCATAACTAAATGTGAAAAATAATCACGTACATACTTCTAAAATGCAGAAAAAGCATTATCTAAATCAACAGTTATGAACAGTAGCTTTCCATTAAAACAGTAATGCACTATCATTTTTTTAATCTCAATCCTGAGGGTTTTTAAAAGTACAACATTAATTACTTCTGGCTCTGAATATTGTTTCTGTTATATGGTTGTTGACTATCATTAGGACAATTTCAAGACAGTAGAGTTAGATCAACTGTATGTGACCAACTTTTTCTTGGCAAATGTGCACTCTCCTGTTTTTAGTGCTTTAAATCCCATTTTTTCTGGCTAGATCCCTCTCAATACTCTTCAGAGGTGTGAGATGTCAGATTATTGACTTAAAATAAATGCAGTTTCAAAACTTCAGTTTAAATACCTTCCCTGCTCCCATTCCTTTACCTGATTTAACTAGTTCTTTAGCGATTTTAAAGGAAGCTATTAATTTTATGTCCAGTTTTGTAGGCATTTGATTTCATCAGAGCAAGGTCACATTGACTGGAAGCTGATGTACTTTGCGCTCGAGAAATACTACCCGATAAAGGAACAATATGGGGACACCTTGCATTTCTGTCGACACTGTAGCATTCTCTTTTGGAAGGTAAGAGCTTTGAAATAAGTAAAAAGAAATAAGTTCAGTTACTGCTGATCATCTTGAAAGCAAAAATACCAAGAGCATCTTGCCAGCTTTCTCGTGTAAGATGTGATTATCAACCAATATCTAACTTTTAAATCATATATAAAACTTCCATATAGAATTAATATTAAATTCCATAGTTCTTTATTGAGAATTCTTATCTCTTGCTATCCGATAACCTCAGTACTGAGGACGGCAAAGGTAGGTGCTGTGTCGAAAGAGTTGTGCTTTGTCTTCTTATCATTCTCAGATCTTACATGGTTATTAGGAACTTGTACGAATGTAGCTATTTTCTGACATCCCATTTCTAACGTTACAGCGATCACTGCGTCTGTGAAGAGAACATATTGCTATCGTATTCCTACCACATTAATATAAAACTCCGCATTTTTATAGCCTTCCTTCTGCCCCGTGGTAACCTTTGAAGGAGTGTTTGGAACTTCATACAAAACGTATTTCATGTTAATTTGGTTGTTTACCAGGAAGCAGATTCTGTCTTCCAGGATGATTTTCATTTCTGTTGTGGTTTCGTGTTTAACTTGTGTGTGAACACACAGTCCTGCTTTTACTTTGTTGCACCATAATTTGGTCTTCTAGTCAGTGAGACTTCTTTAATTTTACAGCTCAAAGATCGGATATGGGGAGTACTAAGTAGACAGCAAAGAGCCGAAATATTCAAGAAATCTTGGAAAGTTCTCCTTATTCACAGAAGTCAGTTGCTGTTGTGTTATCTTTCTGTAATTTTAAGGAGTTGCAAGTCAATGTGAGGCTTTTGTATTTTCCACAGAAAAACAAAAAAGGCTGTTTAGCAGGATAATCATAGAATCATAGAACAACCAGGTTGGAAGAGACCCACTGGATCGAGTCCAACTGTTTCCATCATACACTAAACCATGTCCCTCAGCAACTCGTCCACCTGTGCCTTAAACACCTCCAGTGAAGGTGACTCAACCACCTCCCTGGGCAGCCTGTTCCAGGGCCCAATGACCCTTTCTGTGAAAAACTTTTTCCTAATGTCTAGCCTAAATCTCCCCTGGTGGAGCTTGAGGCCATTCCCTCTCGTCCTGTCCCCTGTCACTTGGGAGAAGAGCCCAGCTCCCTCCTCTCCACAACCTCCTTTCAGGTAGTTGCAGAGAGCAATGAGGTCTCCCCTCAGCCTCTTCTTCTCCAGGATAAACAGCTCTCTCAGCCGCTCCTCATAAGGCCTGTTCTCCAGCCCCTTCACCAGCTTCCTTGCTCCTCTCTGGACTTGCTCCAAAGCCTCAACATCCTTCTTGTGCTGAGGGGCCCAGAACTGAACACAGGATTCAAGGAGTGGTCTCACCAGGGCTGAGTACAGAGGGAGAAGAACCTCCCTGGACCTGCTGGTCACACTGTTTCTGATCCAAGCCAAGATGCCATTGGCCTTCTTGGCCACCTGGGCACACTGCTGGCTCACGTTCAGTTGCTGTTGACCAACACCCCCAGATTCCTCTCCTCCAGGCAGCTTTCTAGACAGACTTCTCCTAGTCTGTAGCACTGCATAAGGCAGCTCTCATAGCACAGCACATTACCGAATGGTGTTAGCTTCAAGTTGAGTATCCTTGATATCACAGGAGCTCTTCCACATACTAACATGTTTTGCCCCAGTATTAGTAAGAAAGCAAGTAGCCCAGAAGTGGCTTCTGTGGTGGAAAGCCTGTGGGCATTTGCTGTGTCAAGCATGCCATTAATCTTTATAATGTTCCTTAACATGTAGGGTAAAGGTTTCTTTTTCTGAAAACAGGTTTCAAAGGTAAGCACACAGCTCGCATGCAGGTGGGCGGTTTTGGTATTGGATTTGTTTGGATTGTCTGCCTTTGCATAAAGGGTTAATGCTTTCTGATCTTGCTATAATCGAATGTGCAGCACTTGAATATTAGGAATGGCTAAAATGTGTTTGGAATGAAATGTTTTAACTTTGGAGAGCGTGTGTGCAATGAACCTGCGCAGGCAGATGTCTTGTTTCCTTGACTACTCCAATCTACTAACTGGAACGGCAGCACTTTTTTGTGGTTTTATGTTTTTAGTGAAACCCAGTGCAGCAAATTGTAGAAGTACTTTGTTTGGATTGATGTGTCTTACCCACTAGGTCATCATTGCAGTGCTGGTCTCATCCTGGACTACTGGGCAGGCCTTAAAGTCATGGGGGAGTTATAGATTAATCATGTGCTTCTGCATTGAAATTATTTAAGTGTTTGGGATTGGCTGTTTTAACACGAGCGCAGTCGACAGGTTGAAGAAAGCTGTGACCCCTTTTCACTGTACATACCATGTCCCGCTGGGGTCCTCAAAACAAAGAAGCTGATAAACTGGATGAAGTGTAGGTGAGGGCCAAATAATCAAGGAGGTTGTGAGAATTTGCTTTGTGAGGAAGGGCTGGAGAAGGCAGTTTCAATCATAGAACAATCATAGGACAACCAGATTGGAAGAGGCCCATCAGATCATCGAGTCCAACCATTCCTCTCAAACACTAAACCATGTCCCTCAGCACCTCATCCACCCATCCCTTAAACACCTCCAGGGAAGGGGAATCAACCACCTCCCTGGGCAGCCTATTCCAGTGCCCAATGACCCTTTCCATGAAAAACTTCCTCCTAATCTCTAGCCTAAATCTCCCCTGGCGGAGCTTGAGGCCATTCCCTCTTGTCCTATCCCCTGTCCCTTGGTAGAAGAGCCCAGCTCCCTCCTCTCCACAACCTTCTTTCAGGTAGTTGTAGAGAGTAATGAGGTTTCCCCTCAGCCTCCTCTTCTCTAGGCTAAACACCCCCAGCTCTCTCAGCTGCTCCTCATAGGGCCTGTTCTCCAGCCCCTTCACCAGTTTCGTGGCTCTTCTCTGGACTCTCTCCAGAGGAACTGAAGAACTTGCTGTGAGGACAGCTAAGCAAGGAAACAGTTTGTCTTAGCGGTTGTGCGTTTCTCATCCTTTGCTTTCAAGACCTGATAAAGCTCAGAGCAACCTGATCAATCTCATTGCTAACACTGCTCTCAGTAGAAAGCTGGACTAGAGACCTCCTTGGGTGCCTCCCAGCCTGGTTGTTCTGCAAACCTTGTTTTCCGTCTCAGGCCTTGGAGTCTAGGCCTTGTACCTGTCTTAAAATAAATGCTTGATCAGGTGGAAATGGATTGTTGAACTTATTCATTTCTGCACAACTGGTGCCATTATTGGCAGGGGCCCTAAGAAGTGAATCATTGATGTGAAAAACAGTTCCTGTGTTTACAGGGCAAAGTGAGTGACATAGGCCAGTCACCTGGAGTTATTGGGGTGGAAATAGTTCTGCTTTTTCAGGCACTTGTATCTGTCTCCTTTCCTAGTCTTTCTAAAGAGAGATGAGAAACAAAACAGGGGCTGCAGCAGGACAGGAGGTACTTAAATTCTAGAAAAAATAACGTGCTAGGTGGAACTATTCCTTCAACAGAAGGAACTTTTATCAGGCTTGACAATTCATTCACGCTTCAGTATCATGTTTCATTTGACAGATTATTAACTTAACCATGTATCTGAGTATTTTACATGTAACTATCTATAGTGCATAGATTTTTGTTCTCAGCTGAACCTTTTTATTCTGCCTAATTCCATTGGGCTTATAGTGGGAAAAAAAACCTCAGAACCTGTCACTTGGGAGAAGAGACCAGCACCCATTTATTTGCATCCTTCTTAGAGGTAATTGTAGAGAGCAATGAGGTCTCCCTTCAGCCTCCTCTTCTGCAGTAATTGCAGAGGAAAACGTGCTTAAGCGATCCAGGCATGAAGACAATTAGCAGAGGTTAATTTCTTTTAACTTAGCTGTGTTAAAGCTAATGAGGAATGTGACTGCTCTCCATAAATACTTCTTGGAGGCAGAGATGGGATGAATAGGTGTGAGACTGCTTAAGGGAATTGTTTAAGATAAGGGACAGCCTTGATCCAGATAACTTGTAGAAACAGATTGTGAGTAAACTTAGGTTGAGAAGTAAGAGTTGCTAAGAACCAAAGCAGTGGTAAGTTCTGGAAGAGCCAGAAAGCACAGACCTAGCTGGTGATGAGGAAAATTTTCATCAGCTTATTAAATCGATACTGTAATGTGATCGCTGGCCACGTGAGAGCTGCACACGGGCAAGTCTTTCAGTCCTGCATCTTGTGTCCTTTTAAAAAAGGTCTTGGAAAAGAAGGGACTGATGGCTACTGAATGGAATCAGATGAATGGATCAAATGATTGCAGTGGTGAAGTGACTTTTCAGTTTGTTATAACCACCTTAGCATTACTTTTAAGAAGTCTTTATGAGCTTTTCAAGAAGTGGCATTTGTATTCCTTTATTTATTTAAAACTTGTGACCGTAGTAGTGCTTAATACAATAAGGAGACTCTTAAATCCATTGTAGGAAGTAGATAATGGAACATCTTCTACTCTTGGGTGTTGGAGAAAGTGACTGTAAGAAACTCTTCATATCAGATTAGTGTCTTTGAGAAGTGATCTGATTTCTCCATGATGAAAATGAGCAAAATATGTGATTTCAGTAGCGTAAAAGTAGTGGCAAACTGGTGCCTCTGTGAGTGCTTTTTATATATTTGATTTTGTCTGTTCCACTGGGCAACACTGCGACTATGGGCGATTCTTGATTTTTTTCGTAGCTAACTCAGTAGAACATTTCATTTATCCCCAAGGTGGTCACAGAACTTGAAGTAGCTTTTCTTTCAATATCCAGGGCTCTGCGTAAAATAGACTAATTGTTTTGCATAAGTCATAGGCGTCACGCTTGGTTTTAGTCATCGTGGAGCTTGCAGTGGTTTTTATTCTCCAGCTGCTTGTGATTTGTCAGAAGACAAGAATATTTTTCTAAATGGCACGTGAACCTTGGCTTCGATAAACCTTAACTCTGCTTCTTTTGCTTTACGGCTCTCCTTCCTGCTCCCTCCTTCGCGATCTCAAAGGACTACCACCTTGCTTTGTTACTCCAGGTATTTTCTGTGTGTCTCATCTGTCTTCATCGCTGACTGTTCTGTAATGTCAAAGTGACTAATGTGGTCATTTCTAATCATTTTGATGCTCTTTGTTTTGATTTCGTTTCGTCACATCCATTTAGCAGTAGGAATACTTCTGTTGTTCTCCTATTAGATCAGGTAGCGGTGACTTTCCATCTCTGTTTTTCATCAGACTTGGTTTTTTTCTTATTACCATATTCCTTGTCAATGCCACTTAAACTAGGGACGACAATACTTGGTGTCGGTGAGATTCGCTAAGAAATAGGTTTCTCTGCATTCAGTGTTAGAAGCTGTTTCTGCACCTCCCTGATGTATTTAATCCAGTACTTAAATCTGAAAGCAGTAATGTGAACCTCAGATAAATTCCTTAAATGCAAAGGTACTAAAACTGATTTTTATTCCACTTAGAATGCTGTAGTCACACATACTTTTATTAAAGAGTCACTCTGAAAAGAAATTAAAATAAGCTGTGTAAGACTTGCGGGGAGGCAATTATAACGTTTCTTCCTAAATGAAGAAGTGGTGGAGATAATTATACAGAAAAGGACTTTAGCTCTGAAATTGTTGTGGGAGCTTCGTAATTTCCAGTTACGATAAAATTTGAGGAGGAAAACGACGACGCTCGCCAGTAAACATTTGTCGTGGTAAACTCCCTTGTTAAATTGAAAGAATTCTGTTTCAGCTTTAAGTTGATACATTGAAAATAAATAAGCTTTGAATGCTATTAATTAATTGTAATTTCAAGGGGAAAATATTTTTCTTGGAAGGAGGACTGCTCAATTACAGGAAAGTTTTATGATTCTTCTTTTCAGTCCTCAACACTTTTTTTTCACTGTAAAGATTGCTGTTTCTGTTGGCTTTAGTGACTAAAAAACCCCAAGAACGGATCTTGCTGAGATTTTTATTGGACCTGTAATTCCAGACTGAGCAGAGCTTTCAGAAGTGTTTTCATGATGATGTGCAGCCCAGAGCACATACCGTGCTACAAATTCTGTCCAAAATATTTAGGAGTATAAATAAGCACAACAAGGGGATAAACCCAAGCTTCTCTGCCAGAATCCTAGTCCTGATGGTGTGTTTTTTCCTGGAAACTGTGAAAGGTAATGGCAATGGGTAGAGAAGGTGGTAGGTCATTAGCAAGCACCTTTGAGAGTGTTTTCTGTGGTGGTGTCTCTCTTCCTCGAGGATGTCGTCTCAAGATGGAGGTGTCAGGTTTAACACTGCTGGTCTTAGTCTTCTGTACTTCTTTATAGAATGAGAGAATAGTTTGGGTTGGAAGGGACCTGAACGATCACCCAGTTCCAACCTCCCTGCCACGGGCAGGGACACCTCCCACTGGATCAGGCTGCCCAAGCCCCATCCAACCTCTCCTTGATCATATTCAGGGATGGGGCAGCCACAGCTTCCCTGGGAAACCTGGGCCAGGGCCTCCACACCCTCGTCGTGAAGAAATTCCTCCTTACGTCTAGTCTGAATCTGCCCCTCTGCAGTTTATGCCCATATGGGAGGTGCTCCAACCCTCTGATCATCCCTGTAGCTTCCTCTGGACCTGTTCCAACAGCTCCATCTCCTTCTTACATTGAGGATTCCAGAACTGGACACAACACTCCAGATGAGGTCTCACAAGAGAGGAACAGAGGGGCAGAATCACCTCCCTATCTCTAACTTCCCTAGACAGGCAGTTTACCTGACATCCAATCTGCATGGCTCTTCCCTGTTTTTGCTTGTTTTTCCCCACTGTGTGTTGTGAATGTAGCAACTGGTTCTGAGGTGATGCTAAAGCAAGTATTAAAGAGGCAGGAGGAGGATGAGGAGGTGACATTTTCATGTGGTCATTATAGGCTTCCTGGAAAAACACAGATAATCATAGAACAACAACCAGGTTTGAAGAGACCCACAGGATCGAGTCCAACCATTCCTATCAAACACTAACCCATGTCCCTCAGCACCTCATCCACCTGTACCTTAAACACCTCCAGGGAAGGTGAATCAACCACCTCCCTGGGCAGTCTATTCCAATGCCCAATGACCCTCTGTGTGAAAAATTTCCTCCTAATCTCAGAATCACAGAACAACCAGGTTGGAAGGGACCCATCGGATCTTCTAGTCCAGCCATTCCTATCTAACACTAAACCATGTCCCTCAGGACCTCATCCACCCGTCCCTTAAACACCTCCAGGGAAGGTGACTCAACCACCTCCCTGGGCAGCCTATTCCAATGCCCAATGACCCTCTGTGTGAAAAAACTCTTCCTAATCTCCAGCCTAAATCTCCCCTGGCGGAGCTTGAGGCCATTCCCTCTTGTCCTGTCCCCTGTCCCTTGGGAATAATACATTGATAGAGTAACACTCTTCATTGGAAGAGTTGAGTAGCACTTCGGACTGTGTCTCAGGAATGGTTGATAGGAATGGTTGGACTAGATGATCCGATGGGTCCCTTCCAACCTGGTTGTTCTATGATTCTATGATTCACCTGGTGCACTACAGTTTTGTAAAGACTTCAGAGGGGAAACGTGGCATCTTTGACTGCGCTTTTCCTTATATATTTCCAATTAACAAAAAAATTTCACTTAACAGGTTCTATCCTTCTAACTGAATTGCCTGTAATGTCATGTCCTAGGGGAATGAAAGAAGTGAGGGCTGCAGGAGTCCGTGATCTAGTTTTACTGTGTCTTTACTCTCGTTTTCTTGCCCCACGTGGTGAATTCATCAGCACTGGTGGAAAAGGGAGAGAGGTGCATCAAAACCTGGGGAGGACAGTTTGAGCCTGACAACATTCTTGACAAAGATGATTTAACCTCTCCACTGACCTGTCTGGAGCCTTCTCCTTATGCCTCTAGTATTCCCTTCCCTTCAGGGTTCTGATATGGTGCAAAACTGAGCTTTTCATTTGAAGAGGAATTTGAATCTTAACTCCATAAAATTGTCCGATTATTTCAAGTTCCTGTCATGTTACAGGAAGCACTGCAGGCTTTGTTAATTAGTGATGTCAAAGCCTTTCCATCCTGTCTCCTATATTCCTAACTTGCCTGGGACTGAACTTCTGCTTTAAGACAGTAGTTTCAAGTGGGGAACAGGTATGAGTGAAAGACAAGAAGATGATGTTGGGGGAAAAGAACAAGCGAGGCAGAAAGACTTGTAGGACTAGGGCTTCAAACATGCTTTGAGGGGAAAAGTCTGCTGCCCTTGAAAGTAAGGAGCTCATTTTCCCCTTGCAGTAGTGGTTGACTTCAGATTTTCATTGAAGAGTGAATTTATCATAGAATCATAGAATCACTCGGTTGGAAGAGACCCAACAGATCATCGAGTCCAACCATTCCTTTCCCAACCATGTCCCTCAGCACCTCCTCCATCTGTCCCTTAAACACCTCCAGGGAAGGTGAATCAACCACCTCCCTGGGCAGCCTATTCCAATGCCCAATGACCCTTTCCGTGAAAAACTTCCTCCTGTTAATTTAGATTGAACACAGCATGTTTAGTTTTGTTTGCTTGGTTTTTTTTTTTTTTAATTGCATTTAGCAAAAATTAACAGACAAAGAATATGAAACTTCTTTCCAGAGCTCCAATTCAGGTTCTGGCTCATGATAGGAGAAAAGGGTTGTGTTTTTTTCTGAAACTTGCCTCCCAGAGTCAAACTGTAAAGGCTTTTTTTCCCTTATCAGTGAACTCTTAAAATAACAAGTGCAGTTTCTTAAGAGTGGAAGTGGTTTCATGTGCCTTTATGTGCATGTTTGCTTTTTTTTGTTTTAACTGCGGGGGGGAGAGGGGAGATTGTGGGCGCGGAAAGAGAATTTCCTTTTGTCTCCTTCATTTTGCAGGACACGGGCCACCCCTGCACTGCCAGCGACCCCAGCACCTGTCTCACACCAGTATCTCCTCAGCATTTCATTGACCTCTTCAAATTCTGAGCCCTTCAGTAGCTGTTCTCCTGTGTTTGTGGCCGTTGTCGTGAAGAGTCAGGCGGGATCCGTTATGCTTTTCGTGCAATATATTTCAACGTGATGTTTTGTTGTCGTTCAAAAAGATGCGGGGGAGACGCTCGGGCGGGTTTATTGGGTGCTTTGTGTTCGTGCAGAGAAGAGCTGAGGAGAAGGAGACGCGTTAAGAAAATTTCTTTGTCAGGAAATCTGCGGCGGACTTCTTTTCAAGTCCAAGAAAGAGCATTTTAATCTCGACTTCATTCTTTCGACGCCTTAATCGTTGGTTAAAATGAGGTGGGGGAGCACTGGCGACTTCGTGGAAGAGTTCAAGTGCTCTTGCAGGGACCAAAGGAGGGATTTTTGTTATTAATCCTTCTTTGTTTAAGCCGCTGGGTTTGAAACCCCTCCATCTAATTTGCACTATGATAAAGAACAGGCTAAGCTTCTCTTGGACTCTTTAACCGGTCACCAAGGCGGCATTAATCATCGTGAGCTGGCGACTAAAATGCAGGGGTGGGTGTAGCTGTTGAACCGATGAATGAAGGAAACCAACCAATCTTTGTACATATATTACGCAAAAAATATTTATTTTTATGAAGCGGAGAACCTATCTCAGCACATCCTGCAGAACTCGAGATGGATCTGGGGCTACTGGAAAGCAGTTTTGACTGTACCTACAACCTTCATTTATACTGTTTGGTATATCTACAAACGCAACTGCATTAATTCATCTTCTAAGAAGAAGACATCATGGAGCTGGAAGGAGAATGGAGTTGTTTCTTTCTAGACTGGGACATCTACACTACCAACTGAGCTTCTAACCTGACGAGTCTTTATAAACGATGGCAAACACTGAAAGTCGGTCTGAGCTGAAGCACTTTCTGCCAAGTTAATCGGATGATAAATTTTCCAGGAAGCCGTTTTCTTCTCTCTTTTAGAACAAAATTAATTGCTTGGCTTAGGCGGGTAAAGGAAAAAATTAGGGAAGTTCTGGGTTTGTTGGTGAATCTTAACAATTTCTGTAATGTACAGAAAAAATAAATTACGTACTTTATTCTGCACCTGCTTGTCCTGAATCTAGTTTTGTACAGTGTCATAAATCATGGGGTTTATCTATTATTCTCAGCAGTCTCCTGCATGTAGAGAGGAATCTGTTTGTTTAAATTGTAAGAACCTTCGATAACCTCTTCTTTGTAGTAGTTGGTAACAGAAGGAATCATAGAGAATCATAGAATCATAAAGTCACCAGGTTGGAAGAGACCCACCAGATCATTGAGTCCAACCATTCCCACCGATCTCTAAACCATGTTCCTCAGCACCTTGTCCACCCACACCCTAACCACCTCCAGGGAAGATGAGTCAACTCCCTCCCTGGGCAGACCATTCCATTGCCTAATGGCCCTTTCTGTGAAGAATTTTTTTTCCTAATGTCCAGCCTGACCCTCCCCTGGTGGAGCTTGAGGCCATTCCCTCTCGTCCTGTCCCCTGGGAGAAGAGCCAAGCTCCCTCCTCTCCACAACCTCCTTTCAGGTAGTTGGAGAGAGCAAGGAGGCTGTAGAGCTCTTGCTGGGACACCATGTATAGGGGAAGGTGCAGCATACAGGCAATCCAAGTGATGTCACTTTTCAGTAAGTGGCTGTATTAGTCATTTTTTTTTACTAGGGGAGCTGCCCTGTTAATAGTCTGCACACAGAAGAAGATACTTATTTCCACAGGAGATGGTTTTATTCATTTTAACTTAAATTTCGGGGATCTACCAACCTTCTCCGATGGATTTCCATTAACGTTGGGGGACAATTTTTAGATGTGGTGATAGGATGAGGAGGGAGGGCTTTAAATTGGAAGGGGGGGGGGGAAGACTTAGACTAGTCCTTAGGAAGAAATTCTTGACTATGAGTGGGGTGAGGCCAAACTACGACACTTTATTTCTTAAAGACTTTGCCTGCAGAGTCACACCAGCAGCAGCAGCAGTGGGCAGAGCTTTTAGAATCATAGAAGAACCAGGTTGGAAGGGACCCATCGGATCTTCTAGTCCAACCATTCCTATCTAACACTAAACCAAGTCCCTCAGCACTTCGTCCACCCGTCCCTTAAACACTTCCAGGGAAGGTGAATCAACCACCTCCCTGGGCAGCCTATTCCAATGCCCAAGGCTTGGCAAAAGCTGAGACTTGGGAGTACTTCCCTAAGCCAGATAAGTATTTGGAGAGTGTATTTCTTAGACTGGGCAAATAATGGAGCTGGATTAAAGGGAACTGCACAGTGGGAAGGTGTTGGATGCATAAGAAGATAAGATTTTTAACTGCGCCACCTACACAAAAAAGCCAAGGCAGTGATTTTGATCACCAGGGGTTGTGTTCGATTCATTGATTTTTAGAAAGCTCTTCCTGAGAGGGACAGAGGACAGGATTTCGCTTCAGGACAGTGATCTTAGTACCTCCCTCTGGCACAAAACATATTTTGACAGCGTGAATTCCTCTCAGTGCCCTTTAAATTAACACTGATTCATGTAAAGTAGAACCTCCACTCTTTGGCCTCGTGTGCAAAGAGAGGCAAGTCCCTCTCTCCTGAAGCAGAAACTGAGCCTTGAAACATGCACCAAATCACTGTAGGTTTCTCTGCTCCTCAGCTTTTGTTTGTGCAGAGAGTTTACAGTGTCAGTGACAGGAAACCATGTTCTACTTATGGCCCCTTCACAATCTCAGGGGATTTGGGTTTTATCGAGTTCTGGTCCTGAAAAGCGACGTTGATTCAAAGGCAACAAAGATATTTTCTGCCATGGTCCACAAGGTGCTTGAAATAACGGTTTTTAAAACCAGGATCCTTCTGCCACGTCCCCAGCCATGAACTCAAAATCCCATCTCCGAGCAACTCCAGGCTTGTTGGATTCATTCCCTGGAGGTGATCCGAGGGCTGGAGCACCCCCTGCTGTGAGAACAGGCTGAGAGTTGGGGTTGTTAAACCTGGAGAAGGCTCCGTGGACACCTCAGAGCACCTTCCAGTACCTGAAGGGACTCCAGAAAAGTTGGGGAGGAGCTTTTTTCCGAGGGCCTGGAGGGATCGGCTTTAAATGGGAGGGGGGAAGATTTAGATTAGACCTTGGGAAGAAATTCTTGATGATGAGTGTGGTGAGACACTGGCCCAGGTTGCCCAGAGCAGAGGTGGTGAAAACAGTTGTTAAATTAGTTCGTTTGCACTGTTTTTCTGCTTTCAGCTGCAAGGCTCAGGTCCAACCCATTAGAAGACACTGGAATGTAATTCCTGACTCCTGCAGTGTACAGTAGGATGTCCTGTAAAGCTTATGATGTCCATACCCAAGGACGTGACAAGTGGATTCAGAAGAGAGCACCACTAATGTTGGGTTTCTTCTCTTTCAATTCCCTTTGCCACACACAGACTCGTCCTGCTGGCACTAAATCATAGAATCATAGAACAACCAGGTTGGAAGAGACCCATCGGATCATCGAGTCCAAACATCCCTATCAATCACTAAACCATGTCCCTCAGGACCTCATCCACCCGTCCCTTAAACACCTCCAGGGAAAGTGAATCAACCACCTCCCTGGGCAGCCTGTTCCAATGCCCAGTGACCCTCTGTGTGAAAAACTTCCTCCTAATCTCCAGCCTAAATCTCCCCTGGCGGAGCTTGAGGCCATTCCCTCTTGTCCTGTCCCCTGTCCCTTGGGAGAAGAGCCCAGCTCCCTCCACTCCACAACCTCTTTTCAGGTGGTTATAGAGAGCAACGAGATCTCCTCTCAGCCTCCTCTTCTCAAGGCTAAACAACCCCAGCTCTCTCAGCCGCTCCTCATAGGGCCTGATTTCCCACAGGTTTACGTCTACAGCCTTCTACAAAGATGAATAAAACATGCTCAGTTTTGCACTTCTTATGCTTTAAGTGTAATTAATCATTGTGCCTTCAGAGGAAACACAACAGCTTTATCAAGTGAGGGGAAAGGCCTTCAACCTGCACATGAGTGACTCTCACCTGTTCTAAAATGGGCAAGTTCCAAGTAATGCTTCATAAATTAACAAATTCAGAGCTTTAGAGGTAATAAAATAAATAAACAGCAAAAGAAATTAACCGGGGAGGTTTAGGCTTCACTTAAGGAAAAAATTATTCACAGAAAGGGTCATTGGGCACTGGCAGAAGCTGCCCCGGGAGGAGGTTGATTCACCTTCCCTGAAGGTGTTTAAGGTGGGGAGGATGAGGTACTAAGGGACATGGTTTAGAGATTGGTGGGAATGGTTGGACTCGATGATCCAGTGGGTCTCTTCCAACCTGGTGATTCTATGAGTCTATGATTCCAGAACTGGAAGCAAGAGCAAGTCTCTATTTCATTAACTCTGCAATTTGACATAATCCTATATGCAGCATTATGGTATGTGCAGCAGGACTTCTGAGAATCTTGTGCTCCATCCCATCAAACAATAGTTTACTTCCTCATAGGAAATGATGCATGAGTCGTTTTCCTTTGTTTGTCCTGCCAAGTGCCGGTTGCCAAGTTTCAGAAGATAAACTTTTTACAGGCATCCAAGTGAAGGCAGGTCTGCCTAAAAGTGGATGTCCAGCAGAAGAGAAACAGCAAATTTTGGTATTTATGTAATCACAGACGAGACCTTTCCTTACGTCACCAAAAAAGGCTCAGAGGGACTAACTAATACAAATTATCTTCCATATAAGAAGGCTTTAGTAGCAAAAAAGAATCATAGTATACCTTGGCTGGAAAAGACCTTTGAGATCACGAAGTCCAACCATACCTGTCCACTACTAAATCATCTCCCTGAGCACCTCATCTACCCGTCTTTTAAAAGCCTCCAGGCATGGGGACTCCACCACCTCCCTGGGCAGCTTCTGCCAGTGCCCAATGACCCTTTTGTTAAGAAATTTTTCCCTGATGTCCAGCCTGAACCTCCCCTGGTGGAGCTTGAGGCCATTCCCTCTTGTGCTGTCCCCTCTCACTTAGGAGAAGAGCCCAGCTCCCTCCTCTCCACAACCTCCTTTCAGGTAGTTGGAGAGAGCCATGAGGTCTCCCCTCAGCCTCCTCTTCTCCAGGATAAACGCCTCCAGCTCCCTCTGCCACTCCTCATAAGATTTGTCCTCCAGACCCTTCACCACCTTCATTCCCTTCTCTGGACAACATGAATGACAACAAAAAGAACAACAACAACAATAATAACCATCGTCATCATCAACATCCAAGTCCAATGCTTGGACACAAGGCACAAGTCTCCCTTCTTTTCTCCTGCACAAACACCTGCACTGCAGTATTTCCTCTGTCCCTAAAACACCAGAAGCATTTAGCAGTGTAATCTTGCAAAGAATTGCACAAGAATAATGACACTTGTACTAGTAAATTCATAACATTCTGCATCTCCACCACAATAGGCAATCCCTTTACAATGTAACACCCCAGGATGTGAAAACAGGTCACTCTCCAATTCATACGGTTGCTTTCAAACATCATCAGAGTTAGTATATTGAAAATATAATCATAATTGCAGTAAAACTGCAATGGTTGGACTCGATGATCCGGTGGGTCTTTTCCAACCTGGTGATTCTATGATTCTATGACTGCTGGACAAACAAGATGTTCATGACAAGAGCATTTGGGGGTTTCAAGGAAAGAGGTACAAGAAGCACCAGAAGACATCTAAGAGAGCTGAGGGTGTTTAGCCTAGAGAAGGACGCTGAGGGGAGACCTCATTGCTCTCTACAACTACCCGAAAGGAGGTTGTGGAAAGGAGGGAGCTGAGCTCTTCTCCCAAGGGACAGGGGACAGGACAAGAACGAATGGCCTCAAGCTCCACCAGGGGACGTTCAGGTTGGACATCAGGGAAAAATTTCATTCCAAAAGGGTCATTGGGCACTGGAACAGGCTGCCCAGGGAGGTGGTTGAGTCACCTTCCCTGTTGGTGTTCAAAGGACAGGTGGATGAGATGCTGAGGGATATGGTTTAGTGTTTGATAGGAACTCTTGGACTTGATGATCTGGTGGGTCTCTTCCAACCTGGTTGTTTTATGATTCTATGATTCATTGCTAACTTAAAGGAATGGGTTTACATCAAATCCAACCTACTACACAACCTGAAATAATTAAACCAGCCAAGTACCTAAGAAATTACTTAAACTCAACCCTTCAGTGAAGTCTTCTCAGTACTGGGGTTAGAACAAGCAGAAAGCAAGACATTACACGTGTATCTTCAGTTGTGGCCAAAGCAGCCTTACAAAACACAGTCGTGCGATGTTCTCTGCAGGGAGTAACGCTTTTTCTTTCCCAGTCTTTCAAACTCCTGGTTTGAAACACGTTACTAAGCTTTCACAAGTGTTAGTTGGGTCTAAGAGCGTGAAAACTTAAGTGCCAACCAAGCTTTTACCAGATTATGGACTTGAGAGGAACATCGGAGATTTTATGCATCTTTTCAGAAATAGTAGATGCATAACACAGTAGTTTTCTTGTTGGATACAGAGGAGGGATTTCTATATTCGGTATCAGGTACAGGAGTTGGTGTCACATGGAAGACACCTTATACTCTGCTTAGCGTCATACGAAGTGTCTGGAGAATCTCTGGTGATGAGTGGCTTGGGGAGCTGGGGGTGTTTAGCCTGGAGAAGAAGAGGCTGAAGGGAGACCTCAGTGCTCTCTCCAACTACCTGAAAGGAGGTTGTGGAGAGGAGGGTGTTGGTCTCCCATCCCTGGAGATGTTTAAAAGACTGAGAAGAGGTGCTCAGGGACCTACCTGGTTTAGTAGTGGACAGGTACAGTTTGACTTGATGACCTTAAAGGTCTTTTCCATCCAAGCAATTATCTACGAGTCTATATATTTCATCTAATCTTCTATTATTTATGTCCATATTTTCTGATTGTTTTCACATTCTATTACTTGGGGACTACAGAAGAATTTTTTCTTGCTATTGTGCTGCTTGCACTTAAAATAAATGCAGTGCTCCCCTTCCAACTTCTGTACTGGATTCTTTGCCTGTCTCTCTGATTTCCTATCTTGTACAGAACAAAGCAGTCATGCTACAAGAAATTTTTGAGAGACAGACAAGCATCTCTGCTATGAGGACAGGCTGAGAGAGTTGGGGTTGTTCAGTCTGGAGAAAAGAAGGCTCCAAGGAGACCTTGTGCAGCCTGATTCAGTGGGAGTTGTCCCTTCCCACGGCAGGGGTAGAACTGGATGGGCTTTGAGCTCCCTCCCAACCCAACCCATTATGTGATTCTAGGAAATATCACCAGTGACTAAGCCTTTTGGGAAAATTCTTTTTCTTCTGATAGCACTGCTTTCATTTCTCAGACACTGGCACTTCAGAAACCAATGAGGAGGCACTGCAGTGCAGGAGAAAAGTGAGCAGCAAGAAGAGTTCAGCTTTGAATGGCTAACACAAACATTCATAACACATGCTTGGGCTCAGTGATCTGGTGGGTCTCTTCCAACCTGGTGATGCTATGATTCTATGATTTATGTACAGGGTCAGACACACAGTTTTGTCATCTGACATCCATGCACATCAATAAGCATTCGAAAGTTTTTGGAAATCATAGAATCATAGAATAACCAGGTTGGAAGAGACCCATCGGTTCACCGAGTCCAACCAAATGGAGACAGATGCCAGGTTAACATCACTTGGGCTGTAGCAACAGCGACACCCAAAAGTCAGCAGCATGCTTGCCAACCCAGACTGGACATTAAGAAGAAATTCTTCACTATGAGAGTGGTGAGGCACTGGCCCAGGTTGCCCAGAGAAGCTACACCTGACCCACCGAGGTAGTCAGGCATCGTCATACAGGGCTTTTCCCCCAAGAAAAAAAAATTTTCCCCTCTGTACTCAGCACTGGTGAGACTGCTCCTTGAATCCTGTGTTCAGTTCTGGGCCCCTCACCACAAGAAGGATGTTGAGGCTCTGGAGCAAGTCCAGAGAAGAGCAACGAAGCTGGTGAAGGGGCTGGAGAATAGACCTTATGAGGAACGGCTGAGAGAGCTGGGGGTGTTTAGCCTGGAGAAGAGGAGGCTGAGGGGAGAACTCATTGCTCTCTCCAACTACCTGAAAGGAGGTTGTGGAGAGGAGCGATCTGGGCTCTTCTCCCAAGTGACAGGGGACAGGACGAGAGGGAATGGCCTCAAGCTCCACCAGGGGAGATTTAGGCTGGACATTAGGAAAAAAATCTTCTTTCTGTACCTGATCTACAGATAACAGCAGCTGCATCTCACCTGTCCAAGGTGGGCAGGTCTCACCTCATTATGGGCTCCGTGTACGCAAATGCACTCCAGGTCCTCCAGTTTTACATGCAGCTGGTGAGATCTTTGGGGAAAGAAATGCTGCTGGGCCCAGACTTTAATAACAGCCAATAATTTAAAAAAAAAAAAAAGAATCAAAACATTTAAACCAATACCAGTAAAGCGAAATATTTGCAGTTTGTCAAAACCAACAACTTTCTTCCCAGTGTGAAAGCAACGGGTGAGGCTTTAAAGCTAAGATGCTGCAGCATCTTAGCTTTAAAGCCTCACCCGTTGCTTTCATTCAGAGATCATCACTCAGAGTTTGGACAAACACATCATTCTACAATGATGCAAGTGACCTTCACACAGTGGAAACAAATTCACATAACAAATAAAATGGGACAAAATTAAAAAGAAAAAAAAAAATCAAAGAATAAGACATTTCAGTTGAAACTAAATCTTTATTCATATGGAAAATACTATTTTTCTTTTTGCAAATGATGCTAATAAATAAAAATACTCTGAAAGAACTTTGCTTACAGTTAAGTGACTCGGTTCCGGCCACACGAAGCTTTTAATTCCCGTTAAAACCACGCCAACGATCATGCAGATTGGCTACGAGAAAGCAATATAAACTATATATATTTTATTTTGTGCAATCTTATCGTACAATCTGAATGCTACCTTCTCTAAACAATTTCAGATGGGTTGAAATGTCACTTCAAAATGAAAACTAAGGGACGCAGTCGACACTTATCCCACATCTGGAGCCGTGTATCGCCCGAGCCCAGCGACGTAAAATGTAGTTAAGCTTCTAAAGAAGGTAAAAGAAAGGAGGATCCCATTCGGAAAACTCAAACATGTTTAAAAACTCAAGGAGAAGAAAAGCTCACACCAGTGAGTTCTCAAAAGACAAACGCATTATTAAAGCGGAACAATAAATTAAAATAAATTTAATCATGTTCACCCTTAGAACGGTCATTTCTGAGGAAATATCACCAAAACTGGAACCACCAGGAGTTACACCCAAAGCTTTTACATATCTCAGTTTCCCACTGGGATGCAATTTTGTTTTTATATTCGGCTTCAGCTTTGTGAGCGTTTTGTTTTGTTTTGTTTTGTTTCTTTTAAATTGTACATGTTAAAACAAACTGAAAAATGCTGCGGTTAAGCTGTGCATCGAACACATCATCGAGGTGAGGAACAGGCACTTGACAGTATAATGTGCAAGGCAAAACCTTACTGGTCACAGTATTAATAGTTACTTCAGGAGGGAACTTAAAAAGTTCTCAGCCCATCTTTGAGAACAAAATATCAAGGGCTGCGAGCGGAACTTTTTCCATTCTTTTAGGTCAGCACCAACAACCAGACTAACTACCAGCTCATGCCTTAGAGGGGATTCCATGAACTATAAAATGCAGCATACGTTACCCAAGAATACTAATTCTTTCCTATAATTAACCTCAGCATATGCACTTGCCAAAGGCAAACACGGAGTTTACTCACAGCCTAAACGATGCGATAGAAACACTAACTCTTTCTCCTCTATTAGAACTTTTTTTTTTTAATCTATGCTAATTTTATAAATTTACTAGTTGCAAGATTGCGCTTTGTAGCACTAAACATTGAATTTGTTTTATATAAACTTAAGAAGATTGTCTTTTAACATCCTACTAACACCAGGGGGAAAAAACCAAACAAACAAACAAACAAAAACAACACAAAACCAAACCATTTTGCTAGAGTTTCCCCTCCAGGCACATCTCGACAGGAATCTCAAAATAAAACCAGCTCTACAGGAACTGTGAACCAGAAAACTCTACGTGAACTGGGAGAGAGAGAGGAGAGACAACTAAGAAAGGAATAACGCGGCAGGAATAAAAATAAGGTACGAGCTTAGGAGAAAACTGCATGCATTCCTTTTCACCAGCAGAAGCTGGTGAAAAATGGAAAGTGAAATTCTATAAAGGAATATGTAACCTTTCTGGTAAAAAACACCGATTTTCTCTGAAAAGCTAACTCAATCTTCCAGCTGTATTGGCCATTTTGTGAGGCAGTCAACAGGTTTTCATTTCTGTCAAAACCAGTTGAACAATCAGGAAAGAAAAAGCCTACTGTTCATTTTTTTTTTTTAATGAAACTTTTGGTTTGATTTTTTTTTTTCCCCCGTGAATGTTAAAGTAGTGTTTACATGGGCCTTATACGCGAAAAGGAACCCAACTTTGGAGCTGACATCAGCCACGCTGCTAATGAGAGACAATGCGCTAGAAAGAGGCACTTTTAGTAATTCTTATATACATTTCAAATCTCAAGTTTAACACTTCACCTTCTTTTACCAAAAATTAAAAGATCAGTAGCTGATAAGATGAAGGTTTACAACAAAAATGCTTTGGAAGTTGTGTGTATGCACAAACTCACAATGGCTCAGTTACCCAGTTATCCTGAAAACACCATATTTAATCACCGCTTATGGAGCAGGGGGAAGGAACAACAAAATTAAATTTGTTTGTGGGCCCAAATGAGGCCACAAAGACGATCCGAGGGCTGGAGCATCTCTGCTGTGAGGACAGGCTGAGAGAGTTGGGGTTGTTCAGCCTGGAGAAGGCTCCGAGTTGATCCTAGGGCAGCTTCTAGTGCTGAAAGGGGCCTCAGGGATAGCTGGGGAGGGACTTGATGGACATAGAGTGATAGGGATAAGGGGGAATGGCTTTAGATTGGAAGGGGGAAGATTTAAATTAGACATTAGGAATTTCTTCATGATGAGGCATGAAGGTGGTGCACTGGAGCAGGTTGCCCAGGGAAGCTGTGGCTGCCCCATCCCTGGAGGTGTTCCAGGCCAGGTTGGATGGGCCTTGGGCAGCCTGATCCAGTGGGAGGTGTCCCTGCCCATCACACGGTGTTGAAACAAGATGATCTTTATGCTCCCTTCCAATCCAATCTACTCTATAATTCTATGAGTAAGGATCAGCTACTGTAAAAACAAAACGGAGCATTAGAGGATCTAATAAGGCTCAGCTACTGTAAAAACAATACAGAGCATCTCTTCCATGCAGAGCAACTTATCCCTAGATCCAGGATTGAGATCTTCCTATCCCCTCCTCGCTGCTGCCTTCGAAATTTTCAATCATTTTTATTTTTGGCATAACACGCATCTTAAAAAATAAGCAGCTGAGCTTTGTCCAACAACGTTCAATAGAAAAGAAAAAAAAAAAAACACCACAAAAAACACCTCTGGAAGACCCATTTAACCTGACTATTGGTGGAATTCCTGTGATTTGGAAGGAATCACACGAGAACAGCGCTTTCCCATTCCACACACAGCATAACACATGGTGACAGAAGAGCATCTCGTGTGCACGAGCTGAAGCGTCTGCTGAGGCTGAAGACTTGGAAAACAGTCTACTAATTATAAGCATCCTCCCTGCGAGCGACAGATCAATGCTCTTCATCACGAAGGGACAGCATCAAAACCTCAATTTCGAGTGACCCTTAAATAGCAGGAAAAAAAGCAGGACCTCAAGCTAGTGGAAGTTCCTACATAAGGCAGCCAAACTTACAACCAGTGCATACATTCACAAAGGAATTACAATTTTTTTTTTTTTTTTTTTTTTTGGTAAAACCAGCAATCCAACACACTGCAGAGTCTGAATGTGAAAGATAGATAGGCACAAAATAGATTCTCTACTCTTTTTTTTTTTTTCAGTGTGGAAAACAGAGCTATTTAACAATGTATTAAGAAAATTTTACCATCAGGTGAGCAAAAATTCGTAACAATCGGAATAAAAGAAAGTACTGTAGAAAGGTGCAATATTGAGCAGGTTTGATTTTGGTTTAAACATACGAGTAAATCACGGAACCTTTCTCTTCTTAACCATAAAGTGTTGCACACGACCAGTTCTCATTCTAGTTCTTCCCAGTTGTCAGTAAGGTTACCTTTGCTTTGACGTCTAATACTAACCAGCTTTCCGGCCGATTTGATGCTCCACCGGGAACTGTTTCCTGAGCTGGCCAGGTTTGTGTATTTTGTGGAGCCTTTGGTTTCATCTTCCCAGCCTGACCAGGCTGTACAGTCACTTAAAGGAGTTGCTGCATCGCCGGGAGAGACAGCGGCAGTGATCTGGGGTGGTTCCCATCCCTCGATCTCATCTGGTTTCCTAGATTGAACGTTCTGCTTTATCACCAAACTGTCCCAAAAACCTGGCTTCTTTTCAGATTTCATCTCTTCCTTTAACTTTAGGTTTGTTCTAGAAAACAACAAGGAGGAAGTGATTTTCTTCGTTTAACAACGCACATAATAAAATAATTGAATGTTTATTAACTGCTCGTAAGATTTTACAGTAAGGCAGCCTAATCAGGCAGCACAACCATTACTGTCAACTTCAGGAAACACTCCCTCGTAGACATGTAAACCCAAACACAGTGGAATTGCAGTGATAACTCAGAAATGGGCTGAGTGCAGACATTTCCCATTATAAAAGAACTTACCGACCACTCCCACCCCCAGGAATCACCTAGAACTGCCCTTGAAAATGTATGAAACCATTTAGCATGCATGAGAGGAGACCTCATTGCTCTCTACAACTACCTGAAAGGAGGTTATAGAGAGGAGGGTAATGGCCTCTTCTCCCAAGTGACAGGGGACAGGACAAGAGGGAATGGCCTCAAGCTCCACCGGGGGAGGTTCAGGCTAGACATTAGGAAAAAATTTTCCATAGAAAGGGTCATTGGGCACTGGAACAGGCTGTCCAGGGAGGTGGTTGACTCATCTTCCCTGGAGGTGTTTAAGGGACGGGTAGACGAGGTCCTGAGGGACATGGTTTAGTGTTTGATAGGATTGGTTGGACTTGATGATCTGGTGGGTCTCTTTCAACCTGGTTTTAATATGATTCTATGACTTTTAACTAAAATCAAACAAAAAACCAAACCCACAGGCAGTAGAGAAGGAGGAATATGAAAATGTTTTCTCTGCCACCAGCTTTCGCAATTACTCAGTCTCATATACCTGTTTTCACCTCGCTAATTAATCCCATATAACCTGAAATAACTGATGTACGCAGCATTAGGACTTTAAAAATACCAGTATTTTTCTCAGAATGATAGATTGGTTTAGGTCACAAGGGACTTTAGCCCATCCACTGCTGGAACAGGTCCAGAGGCCACAAAGATGACAAGAGGGTGGGAGCACCTCTGCTAGGAGGACAGGCTGAGAGTGTTAGGGTTGTTCAGCCTGGAGAAGAGAAGGCTCCAGGGAGACCTTAGAGCAGCTTCCAGTGGCAGGGGGGTTGGAACTGCAAGGGCTTTGAGGTCCCTTCCAAGCCAAATCATCCTATGACTTGATGATCCAGACAGGAGGGGTGTGAAAGGGCTGGAAGATGGGCAACAAAGCTGGTGAAGGGGCTGGAGAACAAGTCTTATGAGGAGTGACTAGGGGAACTGGGATTGTTTAGCCTAGAGAAAAGGAGACTGAAGGGAGACCTCACTGCAGTCCACAACTGCCTGAAAGGAGGTTGTAGAGAGGTGGGTGCTGGTCTCTCCCAAGTGACAGGCAATAGGATGAGAGGGAATGGCCTCAAGTTGCACCAGGGCAGGTTTAGATTGGACATTAGGGAAAACTCCTTCACTAAGAGTGTTCTCAGGCACTGGCAGAGGCTGCCCAGGGAGGTGGTGGAGTCACCATCCTTAGAGGTGTTTAAAAGATGGGGAGATGAGGTGCTCAGGGATATGATTTAGTAGTGGACATGATGATCTCAAAGGCCTTTTCTAACCTAGATGTTCTATGGTTCTAACTTTGAAATACTCATAGACCTTTCTCTGAAATTCACGAGCTGAATTCTACTTCTTCTTTGTGTCTACCCTCATTATTTTGCATTGCTATTTCCTCTTCCTCTTTGTGTACATCAACAGCAGACAGACCAGTTGGCTTTACTCACCCTTTGGATTTTGAAGACTTGCATCCTGCGAGCAATTGTTGTTCGTCATCTTTATTGAACATCGATGTCACCTCCTTCCAACCCCGGAAACTTGCACCTTGAACCTATTAAGAAAAGCAAATATCTTTCTAAATGTGAATTACAGACTTAAAAGCACAGAAGATGGCTGCCAGTGCTGACTGGGTGGCCGATGGGCAAACACAGTCCTGTCTCTCATGTGCCGTGCGGCTGGGAGTGCAGGTTTTTGGAAAGGAGGGGGATTGGTTACTGCAGCAAGAGCTTTTTCCTTATGAGCAAAGAGTACGGGACAGCAAATGATGGCAGCGTGTACAACTGAGCTCCTGGATGCTCTTCTGCTGCTGGCTCCATTTTTGGGTATCAAGGTAAGAAGAGAACCTAGGCAGGTAATAATAATATAACAATAAGATGAAGGTTTACAACAAAAATCATAGAATCATAGAACAACCAGATTGGAAGAGACCTACAGGATCATGGAGTCCAACCATTTCTATCAAACGCTAAACCACGTCTCTCAGCTCCTTGCCAACCCATCCCTTAAACACCTCCAGGGAAGGTGAATCAACCACCTCCCTGGGCAGTTTGTTCCATGCCCCACCAGCCTCCTCTTCTCCAGGATAAACAAACACAGCTCTCTCAGATGCTCCTCATAAGGCCTGTTCTCCAGCCCCTTCATCAGCTTCGTGGCTCTTCTCTGGACTCGCTCCAGAGCCTCAACATCCTTCTTGTGCTGAGGGGTCCACAACTGAACACAGGATTCGAGGAGCAGTCTCACCAGTGTTGAGTACAGAGGGAGAATAACCTCCCTGGACCTGCTGGTCACACTATTTCTGATACAAGCCAAGATGCCACTGGCCTTCTTGGCCACCTGGGAACACTGCTGGCTCATGTTCAGTCACTGTCAACCAACACCCCCAGGTCCTTCTCCTCCAGGCAGCTTTCTAGACAGACTTCTCCTAGTCTGTAGCTCTGCACATGGTTGTTGTGCCCCAAGTGCAGGATGCCCCAATGCTGAGTTGTGTGCATATCCCTACTTGCAACGGCTCAGCCACTCAGTTATCCTGAAAATGTCAGTGTGTAATTTAATCACTGCTTCTGGGGCAGGGGGAAGGAACAACAAGACTAAATTTGTTTGTGGGCCACAAAGATGATCTGAGGGCTGGAGCACCGCTGTTAGGAGGACAGGTTGAAAGAGTTGGGGTTGTTCAGCCCGCAGAAGAGAAGGCTCCAGGGAGACCTTAGCACAGCTTCCAGTACCTGAAGGGGACATAAAAGAAAGCTGGGGAAGGATTTTTTACAAGGGTATGGCGTGATAGGATAAGGAGGAATGGCTTTAAACTGGAAGGGGG
Organism: Coccyzus lansbergi; assembly: GCA_033558105.1. Lineage (NCBI taxonomy): Eukaryota > Metazoa > Chordata > Aves > Cuculiformes > Coccyzidae > Coccyzus > Coccyzus lansbergi. The sequence continues at coordinate 2,499,119 of JAUMJK010000508.1, forward strand.
AAGATTTAAATTAAAGATTAGGAAGAAATTCTTCACGATTAGGGTGGTGAGGCATTTTCACACATTGCCCAGGAAAGCTGTGGCTGCCCCACCCCTGGAGACGTTCAAGGCCAGGTCGGATGGGGCTTTGAGCAGCTTAGTCTGCTTGGATGTGTCCCTGCCAAGGGCAGGGGGGTTGGATCTGGATGGACTTTAAGGTCCCTTCCTACTCAAACCATTCTATGATCTACAGGAGTAAACCACCACCCTTGTTCTCGCACACCAGTCACAGAGCGTTGCCATCTCTTGTGTCCTGTATCTTCCCTGGACATGGTTTAGTGTTTGATAGGAATGGTTGGACTCGATGATCCGATGGGTCTCTTCCAACCTGGTTACTCTATGATTCTATTCTATGGTTCCCTTCTCACCCACCAGCCCCACTCACATCTGAACCAACTCAGCTCCTCCAAGTCAGGAGACGTGGTAGGTCCATTTTAGGACCAGGAGGAAGGCTGAGCCTGGGCTTTCCTTCCCCTCAGTTTTGCCTGGCTTAGTGACAAACACAGATCCAGCTTTGGGCAAAGCTCTGGAGAACTGTGAAGAGGGAAGGCTGAGAAAACCCTGAGCAACTTCCAGCTCTCACTCACATGATCTGACAGACTAGGCACAAGAGAGACAGGTTCACAACTCAGGCCTCTCCAGCATGCCTCTTACTAAACCCAAACCTAATCTTACCACGAACCACAACATTACTCATGGCATCACAAGAAAAGCAACAGCTTCTGTATATGTTATTTTCCACTATAAGAATAAAGAGAGCACAGATTGTAACATGCCAACTCCCATGTTTAATTTAAACGTACGCATTCTATTTTTAGTTGCGTTAAAAATATGTAGGCGGCTAACTTCAACTTTGCATCCCTGTGGCATCTCATAGAATCATAGAACAACCAGGTTGGAAGAGACCCATCGGATCATCGAGTCCAACCATTCCTATCAAGCACTAAAGCATGTCCCTCAGGACCTCATCCACCCGTGCCTTAAACATCTCAGAGAAAACTGGCACTGTTGATAACACCAAAGCAAACCAGACAAGCAGCAGGTGATACCTTCACCAGACCCCTTGCTATACATAATCCTTGTGTTTTAACTATCAGCTGCTTCAAACAGTACTCAACATTTAATGCTTCTGTGGTGTAATTAATGGTCTAAGCCCTCAATTTTACTCTATAAAGGCTTAATCCTCTTATCTGTTTCTGTTGTTCAGTGAAATTCTCTAACAAGGTTAACAGGAGGATTTGTTACTCTAATTTGGATTCCTTTCACTGTGAAGTGTTTCATCCACAACAACAATCTCCAAGAAGTTGGCTGCTGAAGTAGTCATTTTGAAGAAAGAATGGAGAGGAGGGGAGAAAAAAAAAGAAGAGAGCAACTCTAGAAAGAACAGTTTTTCATGTTAAAAACAAAATCCTTCATCTTCTTGACAGGCTGAGAGACACGAGGCTGTTCAGCCTGGAGAAGACTCCAGGGAGACCTTAGAGCAATTTCCAGTACCTGAAGGGGCTCCAGGAAAGCTGGGGAGGGACTTTTTACGAGGACAGGGAGTGATAGGACAAGGGGGTATGGCTCTACATTGGAAGGGGGAAGACTTAGATTAGACATTGGAAGAAATTCTTAATGATGAGGGTGGTGAGGCCCTGGCCCAGGTTGCCCAGGGAAGCTGTGGCTGCCCCATCCCTGGAGGTGTTCAAGGCCAGGTTGGATGGGGCTTTGATCAGCCTGATCCAGTGGGAGGCGTCCCTGCCCGTGGCAGAGGGTGGAACTGGACGAACTCAAAAATCCCTTCCAACCCAAACCATTCTATAGCTCAATGATTCTATGAAACAAATACTCCCAAAATGGATCTCTGGCATTTGGTAGGTACGTACAAGGGCAATAAACTTTACAGCAGATTCTAACAGTTTTATTCTTCTCTCCACTAGTCCTTCAGCAAAACGTACACTAAACCTTTAAGACACATTCCCACTACTTATTTATTTAGGGTTTCCAAAGGAAACATGTACATACATCAATTTCTAAGTAGACCATATTTTGCTAATACATGATGACAGCCACTGCACAAAGCCTACAACATATTAAATGGAGTAGGTTGAGTAGAATAGAATCATAGAGTCCTCTAGGTTGGAAAAAACCTTTGAGATAATGAAGTCCAACAATACCTGTCCACTAGTAAATCATGGCCCTAACCACTTCATCTACCCATGTTCTGAACACCTCCAGGGATAGTGACTCAGTCACCTCCCTGGGCAGCCTTTTCCAGTGCTTGATAACCCTTTTGGTGAAGTTTTTCCTAATACCCAATCTGAACCTTTCCTGGTGCAGCTTAACGAGATTCCCTCTCATTCTAAAAACCAGAACTTCATCTCTTCACTCAACTGAAAAGGACCAAACAGCTCACTCTTGACAGTCTTCTCCATGGTGTCCTACTTAAGAATATGAGCCTTAGCAGAAGGAGGCCAAACACTTACCTCTCGCTCCCAGAAACTTTCTTAGAATCATAGAATCACCAGGTTGGAAGAGACCCACTGGATCAGAGTCCAACCGTTCCCACCAATCTCTAACCCATGTCCCTGAGCATCTCATCCACGTGTGCCTTAAACACCTCCGAGGAAGGCAAGTCAACCACCTGCCTGGGCAGACCATTCCATTGCCTAATGACCCTTAAAACCACTGAACTGTTTAAGATAACCATCTCTCCTTTTGACAACCACTGGCACATACTAAAAAAGCCCCTTGGAACAGCCTGTTGCATTTCTCTATTTCTTTTCAACATACTTTATAAAGATTTCTAACTACAGACAAGCACTGCCTGCACAGAGAGTGCCACCACCAGTGCAGGTGTAACAGATGCAACTGTGTTTGCTGGTAGGTCAGGCTCACGGAGGAGATGAAGTCTCCATTTTCTGAAACCATCATTTTGATGTGCAGCAGCTGTGAAGCCAGTAAATGCTGGAAACCATCACAAAAAGGATTAGACAAGGTACATAGGTGGATCTCCTCTGTTTAGATGGAAAAACCCTCTAATACCTCAAAACAAAGATTCTTGATGTTAGGAGAAACTTTAGAAATTGGCCAAGCTATGCTCTCCCTGCACAGTATGTTCTGTTGCCACAGTTAAGGACAGATTGTCATGTCCTGTTGCCACAGTTAAGGACAGATTGCCGGGTTAGATGGTCCAGTCTCTGAATCAGCTGGGAATCCCTTGCATTCTTACAGAGCACTTGCAGAAAGACTCAGATTCCAAAACAATTACTTTCCTTGCAATGGATGTTAAGGAAGGTCAATAAGTAAAGAGATGACACCCTGGTAAGATGACTCATCACCACACCAGACGCTTATTTTACATAAAATGATTAAGGTTAATAAAGTATGAAAAAACATCAAGCCACTTGCAGAAGTTCTGATGTAACCGTCTACACAAAACCCTAAAGCACTACTCCTTAAGTTTTCAAAGAAGTTAATATACATAACTGACTGGCTTGTGTTCTCAAACCTTTAAAGTAGTTTTCCATGTGTCAGTGGAAAAAGAAATAATTCAACATCCAACATTCACAGAATTACTCAGAAGGAACCTCTGGAGACCATTCTGTCCAACCACGCTGCTCAAAGCAGGGCCAGCTAGAGCAGATTGCCAAGGATCATGTACAGCCAGGTTTTGAGTAACTCCACAGCTGGATTAATCCACCACCTTTCCGGGCAGTATGTTCCAGGGCTTGACCACCCCCAGGGTGAAAACATTTTTTTCTTATTTTGAAATGGTATTTCTTTCATTTTAGTTCGTGCCCATTGCCTCTTGCTCATTCACTGAGTACCACCAAGTACAGTCTGACTCCATCTTCCTTACACTCTCCCTGCTGGTGGTGTAAAAGCAGGAACCTTTCTTGTCGCTCTTCATTCTCCTCACCAAATTTAACTCTAGGTAGGATTAATCTCTCCTAAGCCCATTCCCCAGTGTTTCTATATTCCCTCCAGGTCCAGTATGGTTCCTTTTTATGCTTGAGGTTTCTCGGGAACATCTTGTTCAGACAAGCCTCCTGCTACCTTTGCTTCTTCCTCTGTTTGATGTGATGTGCTATTCTTGAGCTTGGAGGAGGTGACCTTTGAAAATCAAAGCTGACTGAAACCACTAGAATAGAACCGGGGTTTGGGCAAAACTTCAGGTTAATAATAATAATCATCACCACAGAATGGTTTAGGTTGGAAGGGACCTTAAAGATCACCCAGTTCCACCCCACTGCCATGGGTAGGGACACCTCCCACTGGATCAGGCTGCCCAAACCCCATCCAAGCTGGCCTTGAACACCTCCAGGGATGGGGCAGCCACAGCTTCCCTGGGAAACCTGGGCCAGGGCCTCATCACTCTCATAGTGAAGAAATTCCTCCTTATATCTAGTCTAAGATGTCTCACGAGGTGGTAGATCTGCCTTATTAGACGCTGGTACAGAAAAAGGTCAACCCAGTCCATTGCCTCCTTCGATTTTTACTGTCTTCCTTACACTGTGGTTTCATACCTGTGTAAGGCTGTGGAAAACCAGTTCAACTCACTAGACCAAAAGAAAGCCAACTAATTTTTTTGCCTAAGAGCCAGCTCATTAAATTATATCAGTCAAAGAACATGGAAGTTAGGGGTAACAGCTCCATTTTTGCAGCAGAAACTATTATATCAGCTCAAGTATCATATGAAAGTTGCAGTCATCCAGTCATCACCTACTTTCTTCCCATCATACAGCTTTGTTTGTTCTTAATGTATTCCAGGATACCATTGGCCTTCTTGGCCACAAGGGAACACTGTTGGATCATCAGCAACTTATCTACCAGCACTCCCAGGTCCTCCTACACAGAGCTGCCTTCCAGGGAACAAGTCCCTAAACTGTACTGGTAAATGGGGTTATTCCTTTCAAGGTGCAGAACTCTACCATTCCCTTAGCTGAGTTTTATCACGGCTCCTCTCTGCCCAGCTTTCCAGTCTGTCCAGGTCTCACTGGCATCGAGACTGGCCAATGGCATCACAGCCTTTTGGGTGTATCAGCTACTCTTGCAAATTTGTGCCATCAACAATCTTGCTGAGGGGACATTCTGTCGCCTCATCCAGGTCGTTGATGAATATCATGAACGAAACCGGGTCCGGTACTGACCCCTGGGGAACCAGACAACCCTCTGAGCTCTGCTATCCAGCCAGTTCTCAATCCATCACACTGTCCACTCATCTAACTGACAATTCCTAAGCTCACCTGAGAGGATGGTGTCATATAAACCTATTACTCTTCACTCTAAAAGAGTGTCACTTTATTCATGGGTAAAAGCACTTTTGATACATTCCGATTAGACTTTTCTGCTTCCCAACTGCTTGGCCAGCAGGGCTCTGGAGCACAGAAATCACTCTCTGCAGGCTACAAGAAGACACACCACAATGGCCTTAGCAACCAAAAAGAGCAATTACAGGGGATTCTTGGTGTATACCTGCAGTGAGAATCAGCACGTTCAGTGTCGTGTAGTTAAGCAGCTAATCCCTAAAAAGTCACTGCCCAGCATGTATGAAATGAGATTTCCAGAAATTTAGATTTTGGCCAGGTTTCAGCAGACCTTCACAAGTATTTTCACAGAGGATTGACAAGTGGTGAATCAAAACCCTCCACACAGCACTGGCAGAACTTTTTAATACATGAAAACAAAAAGAACAGGTTTTACTCTCTCCCTTGATGGAGAAGAAACCATTGGTTTTTTCTCCAACTTACCTCCTACCTCCCCCTGAAAAAAAAATAATCTAAAATAAAAACCTAGAGATGGAATTTTCTATGTAAGTATTCTACAGTTCAATGAAGTTACAACTAAGTGCTTTATAATAAAAAAAAATTACAATCAGTCTTAATTAAAGAAGTATTGTTCCTGCTTTATATGACACCTCTTAATCACATGTAAGAACTGAAATAAGACAGTGAAAAAAACACACACCCCTCTCCAAATTTGTCTTCCAGGTTATAAAAACGTTGTGGTTGTGGCGGAGAACTTTTCAACTCAACCAACTGCTGTGTGCAACAACTCTATTCTATGGCACATTTGAGCTAGAATTCCAGGATCTGGTTCCACCACAACGTTACAACATCTCCAATTTTGTTATTAATCGTTTCTCAAAACTCTTTGTCTCTTGTCAAAAGCCAGCCTGATAACAACTGTAGATGAAGTGCCTGCTACACTTTTCACTCAGAAGCTCGGCACGCGGGTGAGAACCCCAAGATGAGCTTTGCAGAGGCCAAAGGGCCAGGAACAGCATGAACACAGGTTTCTGCTTTTCGTAGAGCACCACTAGAGGGTTCACAGTTCCTCACTTTGAGCTATCACAAGGCTTTTTGACCCTCTATGCCTGCATCTCTGGAAATCTGTGAAGAGGGAACTAGAGCGATTCAGCATTGCAGTTTGTATGAGCAGAAACAAAACATCATTTCCTAACCTTCAACTCCAGTCTTTAGAATTTGCTTCCACATTTGTACCTCAGAACTTAGGTCAAAGGCATTCTTCTAACAACAGACATCAGGACTGTCTCGAAACTCAGGTTTTAAGAGACCAGCTATTTCCCAAAAGGACACACACATCCTTCATCCACTGCCCTCTTCTTTAAGAACTTTGTTGTCCTTCACCACACTGCTTCAACACACAGACTGTTTTATTCATGACACTGAAAAGGCCACATAGATAATTCACCAGCCTTCTATTAACATACGAAAGATTCTGGAATTTCTGGATTATTGCTTCCAAAACGACCAAATAAAACACACCAGTGCCTTCAGAAACAACAATAAAGAAAAGGTAGATGAGAAGGATAAGGTGCCTTTTCTTTTTCCACCATTTTGAAGACAAGGTGCCTTTTTTTCCCCACCATTTTTAAGACAAGAGGGTTTTACTTTAAAATACAAAATACTGCAGTGCAGTGGTTTGCCTGGGGAATTTTTTTTAAAAAAAAACAGTCAAAACACACATAGTAAGCCCTCCTGAATGACTTAAGCATAGAACAAAAATGTTTTGGTATGAAATAGAGTAAGATTCTTTGCCTACACGCATGACATGGCATAAACAGTAATTTATGTTTTTCCCAAGAATACACTTGTTCTAGAAAGCAGAAAAAGGTGTAGTCTGATCCGACTTCTACGTTCAGTGAAAATCATTCTCTGTCTGAAGTACAACAAAAAGAAGTAACAGACAGATGTTCAGTTTATACATATTAATGTAAAGTATCCTATTACGCTAACAAACCTGTTTTAAAATGGGTTTTTCTATACCTACGGAATTTCAAAACAAGCTCTAGCATATCATAACTTCTAAGTTCTTTTATCTTCTACTAATGTATTTTAAAAATATTAAAAAAAGAGTCTTGGACGTATATCAAGGTAAAAAAATTAACATGTATGCCTACATTTCTTTTCAGAAAGACATACAAGATAAAGACCTTAACTTCTTGTGGTAAGAGAGTCAGATGAGCTACATAGAATAAATAATCAAAATCCCTTTCCATGTTTTCGTCACCCGTCACACTTAAAATTTGGTGCTTCTTTAGACTTCACTTCAGTCATTACTGTGACTTCTTATTTTCATTTTATGTTTTAAGCATCGTGGCCTGTACCACAACCAGCATAGCCAGCAGGATAAGGGAAGTGATTCTGCACAACTCATTGATGAGGCTGCACCTCAAATCCTGAGTTCAGTTTTAGGACACACACTGCAACAAAGACATTTAGGTCCTAAAGCACGTCCAGAGAAGAGCAATGAAGCTAGTGAAGGGGCTGGAGAACAGGACTTATGAGGAACAGCTGAGAGAGCTGGGGGTGTTTAGCCTGGAGAAGAGGAGGCTGAGAGGAGACCTTATCGCTGTCTACAACTGCCTGAAAGGAGGTTATAGAGAGGAGGGAGCTGGGCTCTTCTCCCAAGTGACAGAATGAGAGGGAATAGCCTCAAGTTGCACCAGGGGAGGTTGAGATTGGACATCGGGGAAAAATATCTTCACTGAAAAGTTTATCAGGCACTGGTAGAAGCTGTCCAGGGAGGTGGTGGAGTCCCCATCCCTGGATCTGTTTAAAAAATGGGAAGATGAGGTGCTCAGGGATCTGGTTTAGTAGTACCAACAGGTACAGTTGGACTCTATGATCACAAAGGTCTTTTGCAATGAAGCAATTCTATGATTCTATCTATTGCGTTGAAGAAAGACAATTGTTGCCTTCCCCTTCCCATTAATGAAAGGAAATAATGTAGCTTTCTACCTAATACTGCACTGCTAAAATTACTTCAATGAGAACCCTATGAGCAAGGACCATAAATAAAATCAATGAGGTACATTAATATCCTTAATCAGGCTGTACATGAACAACAGGTGACTTCCTAACATATATTGACTGAAATACGTATGCTATGAAACATTACACTTTCAAAGAACAGGTATTTACCTTTGTTGCAAGTTGTGACACTGAAGATGAAACTTCATCATGAAGAAACTGGTCTTTATTCTCCAAAAAAAAAAGGATAAAAGGCCCACAGTCAGTTTTGGTTTGACAATTAGCAGTGACACATTTTAAAGTATTCACGAATGCTTTTATTCTATTCAGCCCATCATTTAAAAAAAAAAAAAAAAAATCAACAAAACACAACCACAATGCAAAACTAAACAAAAGACCAATACTAAAATTAAGAAATGTGAACAAAACTGCACTGGAAGTGATGAAAAATGCTGCAACAAATACCGAAAGCAATTTAAAATGTAATTTGATTCGTAATAATTGTGTCTGTATTCATTATTTTTTTTAGATATACATTGATTTTCATAATATCACACTAGGTAATGGTCTATGCAGTGTACGTAGGCTGGAGGAGAGGAAAGCCCCAAAATTATTTCCTCCTTCACATTAAAAACCACTACAGATCTTTCCTCAAAGACAAGACTTTTGCCCACATGACAAGAAACAGTTTCTCTAAACTGAGGCTCACTGGGCACCGGCAGAGGCTGCCGAGGGAGGGGGTTGAGTCACCTTCCCTGGAGGGGTTTAAGGGACAGGTGGATGAGGTGCTGAGGGACATGGTTTAAGTGTTTGATAGGAAATGGTTGGACTCAATGATCCAGTGGGTCTTTTCCAACCGGGTGATTCCATGAAAACCAGAGATGCTAGTGGAGGTAATTCAGTAGGGTCGTATCTCTGTCCATCTCTGAAGTTAGCTGGTGGTTTCATATGCTCAGGTCATCATATTATTGTCACAAAATACTTTGGGTTGGAAGGGACCTTACAGATCTTCCACGGACAGGGACACCTCCCACTAGGTCATGCTGCTCAAAGCCTCAGCCAACCTTGAACACCTCAGATAGGACAATTCAGATCAGCGTTAGGAGCACTTTACAGGCCAAAGAAACACATAGAAAGTGGGACATAGCATACAGGAATTATGTCATTTTAGCTGCCTTCAGTCTGTGTTTTAATGAGAAAAATGTTGCTTTTTTTTTTCCCCCTTTGCTCTATATGTAACTCCACATACAAACAGTCTACCAGTACAAAAGCAGCACAGCTACCTATAAATTAAATTTTTAACTCAAATTCGAAGAAAGAAAAAATTGTAAGAGAGTGGTTTGTGGAAAGTGTCTTTGAATTGGCAGTTTCACAGAAGCCCCTGTTTTCACTTTGGACGATTCTTTGCTTATATAATCCAGATATTGTTTCAAAATCAAACTTATCACCTTTTTTTTCAACTAAGGAAATGCTAAGGAGTTGATATGCACTTTACCCTAAACCGAAAATTAAGCCTATAGAGCAATTCCATGAGCATGTTTCTCAAGACACAGAAAACACGCAGTATTCTGGCTCCTAAACATAGCGAAGACCTCCCTCGTTTTGCTAAAAGCATCAGAAAAGGGTAAGAAAGCTGGTAGACGAGTTAGGTATTTCCAGTCACGTGGGGGGCCTAGATTTTTTCTCAAAACTTCATTTTGAGAGACCACCATGCATTTTTTTTTTGGTTTAGTAATTTTTTATTATTTTTAAATAGGAACGGTTATTATTTTGATAGGAACGGTTGGACTCGATGATCCGGTGGGTCTCTTCCAACCTGGTTGTTCTATGATTCTAAATATTTACCTTTATTTGCCTGCTAGTGTTTCCATTTACTTTAAAGGCAATACATCCTATTATACAAGGGACAAGGATGAAGTTAGGAGCATTTGTAGAACCAGTATGAAGACCATCACACCATGGTTTAACAACAACTCCACGTTAAAATAGATTTGTGGATGAATAGCTGTACTTGTTGAGGCAGAACACAGTCAGGAACTCCTATTATCATCCAAAATGAGCTTATTACTTCCTGTGGATCTTAACAAGTTAAATAACTTCTAGATTTCAGTTAGCTGTCTTTAACACAGGAGGATGTCATTGTAGACTGTATACTAAAAAGTGACAAAGTAAAGATTGAAATGAAATCCAATTACTTTTTTCCTTTCTTTCTTCTTATTTTCTTTTATTTTAAGAGAATCATTGGCAATGTTTTAAATGGAAACGCCACACATGCCATTTCACGAGTTTCCTTATTTCTCCTCAACACTCTCAGCTATCAAACCCTTGGGTGAGGTCTCAAAAACTTAGAGTTAACACAACAGCATCTCTGCTTGGACACAGAGTGCAAGCTAGCAAAATGTCATCTGATACATCTGAAATTTTACCAAAAAGAAAAAAAAATAAAAATAACTAGGACTAGAAAAGCCTCAAGGAGAAGTATGGTAAGAAGAGAAACTATTTCAGGCATCCAGAGCTGGCAGAGCTACTAGTTTCAACAACCAGCAAGTTCTTGTCTCCAGAAAAAACAAGACACTGTTAGTACCTTCCCTAGAAGTAACACCTCTCATTTTAATCCTTCCAGCTCTCCAAATATCTTAAGAAGGATAATAAAAATATAAAAGTGTATAAAGAAACTTAAAATGTTCTACTTCAGAGAAAAGGTGGAAGCATGAAGGCACACAGCGTTTAGGAAGCCAGAGAACAAAGCAGCAAGAGTACAAAGCAACTTTCACAATTCAAGTTGTTGGGGGAAAATCGAGAGATGGAATAGAGATCACATGCAAGAGAAAGTCAGCATAATAAAATGTAAATACCACTGTTGATAAATGATCTAATTCACAATAAATATAGTAGGTTTCTTTTAAAGTCTGACAACTAGGGCTGTGTTTCTGTGTTAATAGACGGCTACAACTCAGAAGCAGAAGAGATGCTACCTCATGAAGGATGAGACAGCAGTTTACAGTAACTGTGCTCACACAGCAGAGGCTGATGGGAAGAAAACAATAGAAAGTTAAAAGATATAAAATACAAACATTAAAAGATACGAAGCCCGCAAGAAGGCAACCAGTGAGAAGCTAAGAACTAAGAACATTTTCAATAAGAAACATAATAAGAACATAAGCTAAGAACATTTTCTGGGGGGTGGAAGACCTTATCATTCTCTACAGCTACCTGAAAGGAGGTTGTAGGGAGGCAACTGAATCCTGTGTTCAGTTCTGGGCCCCTCACCACAAGAAGGATGTTGAGGCTCTGGAGTGAGTCCAGAGAAGAGCAGCAAAGCTGGTGAAGGGGTTGGAGAATAGGCCCTATGAGGAACAGTTGAGAGAGCTGGGGGTGTTTAGCCTGGAGGAGGCTGAGGGGAGACTTCATTGCTCTCTATAACTACGTGAAAGGAGGTTATAGAGAGGAGGGATCTGGGCTCTTCTCCTAAGTGACAGGGGACAGGACAAGAGGGAATGGCCTCAAGCTCCGCCAGGGGAGGTTTAGGCTGAACATTAGGAAAAAAATTATTCACAGAAAGGGTCATTGGTCACTGTCAGAGGCTGCCCAGGGAGGTGGTTGAGTCACCTTCCCTGGAGGTGTTTAAGGGATGGGTGGATGAGGTGCTGAGGGACATGGTTTAGTGTTTGAAAGAAATGGTTGGAACTCGATGATCTGGTGGGTCTCTTCCAACCTGGTTATTCTATGATTCTATCATTCTAAGTGTCAGTAACTCCCAATTAACAAGCAACAGGACAAGAGGACATGGCCTTAAGTTGTGCCACAGGAGGTTTAGATAGCATACTAGGAATTTCTTCACCAAAAGGGTATCAAGTATTTGAGCAGGCTGCTCAGGGAACTGGTTGAGTCACCATCCCTCGAGGTATTTAAAAGGCATGTAGATATGACACTTAGGGACATGGTTTGGTGGACTTGGGAGTGTTAAGTTCATGGTTAGACTTGATGGTCTTAAAGGGTCTTTTCCAACCTAAAATGATTCTATGACTCTAACTATCGTGGTATGTTTTTAAGGCACGCTGCCTAAGAAAAGGACACCTGGACAACTGTGTTGTGCCTGTGATGTCCATCCATACATCCCATGTGCTCGCAGTAACTCGACTGAAAGTGGCCAGCAGGTTTGACTCCAGCAGTCTCAAAGAGATGAGATTTCGTAGAAGAGTTTGGGTTGGAAGGGACCTAAAGATCATCAGATTCCAACTCCCTCCCACTGGATCAGGTGCCCAAGGCCCATCCAACCTGGCCTTTAACACCTCCAGGGATGGGGCAGCCACAAATCCGTCACTAGGGAAAGCAAGGAGAAGTAGACAAACACTCCATGACAGGAAAAGAGAACAGGAGTAGTACATGTGGGGGTTCAGAGCCAGCTTTGTCCCACATCACAGGGAGGGAACGGCACACTGCGCAGTTTGGATGGGTTGTGAAGTTAAAGAAATGACAGAGGGAGAGAAGAGAGGGAGGAGAGCAGTGCCACCACTGGGGAGAACCAAGAAGAAAAGATGAGAAGTCATACACTTCATCTTCACTTGTTACCCACGGGAAAATCGCTGTTTTTCAGCGATAAACACACAGTGATAAACCCCTCTTCCGATTCAGGGTTACTTTTGATACCATTCAGAGATCAGGGAGAGCCTATGATTTGGGTTTTCCTCTTTTCTTTAGGGGACAAGATACTGTACAGCTACATCTAAAGAGAGACGACAGGCTTTCTTTATCATGCTGTGTAACACACGTTGACACTGAACACCCAGAAATTATTCCTGTGTATTTTAACCTGGGCAGTTTACAGTTACAACAATCCATTTTTTGCTTTAATTTGAAAGCAAAAAATGGACCACATTGTAGTATTTGTTAACTAACAGGCAAGTAAATGCTAACACTAATGGGAAATGCTGATCAGCAACTTGAATAGCCTTCCAGTTCTGGCAGGGAGAGGTTGGTATGCTCAGTGTGTTTTCCTAAGGAAACAAGTGCCCTTTTGTTGGACACACTGCAAACCATAAGGTACTCAAGGGATTAATTCAACCAGCACACAAACCTTTTTGTGCAGAGATCAAAATTGTAATCTACTTCCCTCAGCTTCCTTTGTGGTAAAGTAATTAATTAAGTCTCTTTAGATCATTCACTTTCATAACTCAGGCCAAGACGAGGAATGCTGGACATCTAAGAGTTAAGGCAAATAAAAGCATCATCTCACCCCACATGCCCTTCTTTTGCTCTAGTACATAAAATGGGATATTATCGATTTTCTCCACTCAGTAGTGGAACCTTCCCATCGTATACACACAACAGCTGTCAAACCCAAGCACACGTAAGAGTAAACAAGCTATTATGAAAAGAATAGGTCCTTTTGATGTAAATTCTTATCCTTTTACACACCCCCTCTGCCTACCAGCACATCTCATCAAAGCCTGAATGCAATTGCTAGTCTACGTTATCACACCAGTAAGTGCAAATCAGATAATGAACCACAAATGTGTAATTTAAGTGGAAAAAAAAAAAAAAAAGATGCAAAAAAACAGCAGCTCAAGAGATATACTCCAGCGTGGAATTAAACGCAATTCCCAGTATTTCACAACCCCCACTAAATAATTTAGCGATAGGAGAGGGGAAGCTTAAAAACAATATTTAAAAATCACTCAGGAAATCACAAACCTGGAAGCTAACCTCTGAAGTTGGAAAGATTCCCAAAACACTGATTACAAACCAAACAGTTGAATAACTATATACACACAGCCTGACCAGAAACAGCAGCATGAGATTCGGAAAAGGAGATCACACCCCCACATCACCATCCTGAAATACATCTAACAGAAACAGTTCCCTCCGGTTTGGGTAGGATTTTGCTATAACATCAAATGAAACAAACACGGCTAAAGCTGATTATTAATGCCTCAATTACTCTGCTTATCTAATTTTAGAACTGAATCAAAAACCAACACAAAATGCACCCAAACACGAGTAAGAAGAAAGCCATCGGCAGAAAATCAGACGCATCAGAACCCATTTTCTTTGTCACACCTATAATATACACATGGAAAAAAAATAATACATAGAGAATAATGCTATAAGGACAGGCTGAGAGAGTTGGGGTTGTTAAGCCTGGAGAAGAGAAGGCTCTGGGGAGACCTTAGAGTGACTCTCCAGTAACTGAAAGAGCTACAGGAAAGCTGGGGAGGGACTGTTCACAAAGGCTTGGAGTGACAGGACCAGGGGAATGGCTATAAATTGGAAGGAGGAAGATTTAGCTTAGACATTGGGAAAAAATTCTTCACAGGTTGCTCAGGGAAGCTGTGGCTGCCCCATCCCTGAAGATGATCAAGGAGAGGTTGGATGGGGCTTGGGCAGCCTGATCCAGTGGGTGGTGTCCCTGCCTATGACACCGCGGTTGGAACTGGATGATCTTTAAAGTCCCTTCCAACCCAAACTATTCTGTGATTGTATGACGTAATCTCCTGGAGTCATGAAACTGAGCTAACAGCGCTCAACTGCAAATGGGTACTGAAATAACCAGACTATTTTCAACTTTTTTTTTTTAAACACAGCTGAAAAATAAAGCTGAACTGTACCTGAACGCTCACATGAAACTGAAAATGCCCTTTAAGGAAAACAAGGTCTGCAATTTCAATAAATAAAGACTGCATTACTCAGTCATACATAGCTTCCTTCTGGGACACAAGCTACGTGTTCAGCAGACTGAACTCCCATGCTGAATCGTGAATTGCCTCTGCTGCTTTCTGGCAGAGGCAGCCCAGATGGAGATCAAGATCATTTCATTAGTCTTGTCCATATTTCATCTACTGATAGAGCTCAGTATTCCATTTGTAAGTCCCTAAAGCAAGTGATTGAACCAAAACAGCCATCAGGGCAGGCAGTGCAAATTGAAAATTTCCTATTAATATCACCAATGAAAAATAATAGCCTAGGCATTTCTAGAGCCTGTTCATGCTCAACAGTAATTCCACACTTTAAACTCATTTTTCTCTTCTATAAAAAAATCCTTTTCCATACCAGATTGCTCACTACTCTTAGAAAAACATCTACAATGCGACAATAAACCATTTTAAATGGCATTGTGATTAAATAGTGACAGTCCCTCCTATCCTGTAAGTTTCCTCTGACAGTCTTTGGTAAAACTGAAAATACCTTGTCCATAAAGAAAAATATAAAAAAACCCCTAAGGATGTTAAAGAATTTTATCTTCATCTCCTGATATATTTAGCAGCCAATGCTAATCTTAAAACATGCTTCTAAAATACAATTCATCAGATCATTTCTAGAACTTCTTCCAGCCTGTTGACCTTAGAAAGCCAGGTGACTACTTCAGGTACGGCACACAACCCATCCAACCCATCCAACGTATTTAGAAATGCTTCCATGTTCTAGGTCCCAGTCTTCTGTACCTACCTAGTCACCAGACCAACCGGAAGATGAAAAATAGTCTTCTTATATTTTTCACCTTTCAAATTATTATTAATACTGAATAAATTAAGATGATGCTCTTTCCTCCAGCATCCACAGTTGTCAAGAACCTGTTTAGAACTACCACAAACTCCATTTCTTTCAACCACTTCAGTTATTCCTTCATATTCCTTTACATTTTAAAAGAGAATCCCTACATTTTTACTGTCAGTTGATAGAAACGGCCTAACTTACTGGCGAAGACTAATTTCAGAATGTAAATATTTACATTAGAATACTTTTGTAGTTCTGCATTTTATTGGCATTACGGAAACATTAGAACATCAGATCCCAGTGCCATCAGGTTTTAAATCAGGACACGAGGTCATTCTATCAGTTGTTCACACATTCTGCATCTTCACAGTAAGCGGTTATAATATATTAGTCAGACTTTGCTTCTTTGAGACATATTTTGAAGTGCGCTATTCAAGATTAAACACCTTAATAATATGAGAAAAAACCCTCAGCTTATCAACAGCTTTGCCCAATTGGTAATTTTTAAATACACCTCAAGAAATCAAAACAGTTGTATTTGTCAAGATGAAAATGCCATCAGTGTCAAAGCTAAAACAAAATCAGAAGTAATCAATTTTACTTCACTGCTGTGACGACTCAAATATTCCACTAAAGTGGTTTAGCGTTCGATAGGAATGGTTGGACTTGATGATCCAGTGGGTCTCTTCCAACCTGGTTGTTCTATGATTCTATGATTCTGACTGGTAAACGTGTACATTATTTTCAAGAACTTCTGCTAAAGTTGCTATTTGATTTATTTTCTAATCCAAAGAAACAAGACAACTGATGCTAATTGACAGTAGCTGACATACAGGTTTTGTTCAGTCATGATGTTTCCAATTAAATAACTTATCTTTAAAAAAAGCGCTTGCATGAGTAATGGCATTATTTTCATTGCATAGTTTCCACAAAGCAGGTTGAACACATCATTTTTGGTTACAGTGCTCACCAGCACATACAACACTTCCTTTTAACAGGTGGCTTTTAACAGTACTTGGGGTAGGCACACGGAACCATCCCAGAGCTCCTCACAAAGAACCTTTTTGGAAATGTACCTCTGATGACAAAAGAGCTGAAAGACAGTGTATCTGGTGAAGTGTCCGGTAACTTATAATAACTCTATTTACATTATGGGTGTCCTCACATAATCTGGCAAAAAGCTTCTATAAAAGCAAGGGGAAAAAAATAGAAATCTATTTTCCAAGTAAAGAATTAAACAGATTAAATGATTGGGCAGCCTGACCCAGTGGGAGGTGTCCCTGCCCATGGCAGGGGGCTTGGAATGAGATGATCTTTAAGGTCTCTTCCAACCCAAACTATTCTATGGTTCTATGATTAATTTTTTCTCAAAAAGCAATCTACTTTAGTTAATATATTAACAGTGGCAAATCCAGCACTGCTAGGAGAGTGTGGCTCTAGAAACTTCACAAAACCCAACGAAGATGCAACAAATGGCTTAAGGAAAGTGGATCTCAAAACAGTGATATGGAGAAGATAGTGGTTTTGTAGATCAGTTTCTTATGAGGAACGGCTGAGAGAGTTGGGGGTGTTTAGCTTGGAGAAGAGGAGGCTGAGAGCAGAACTCATTGCTCTCTCCAACTACCTGATAGGAGGTTGCGGAGAGGAGGGTGATGGCCTCTTCTCCCAAGGGACAAGGGACAGGATAAGAGGGAAACACCTCAAGCTCCACCAGGGGAGATTTAGGCTAGAGATTAGGAAAAAAAATTTCATAGAAAGGGTCACTGGGCACTGGCAGAGGCTGCCCACGGAGGTGGTTGAGTCACCTTCCCTGGAGGTGTTTAAGGCATGGGTGGACAAGGTGCTGAGGGACATGGTTTAGTGTTTGATAGGAATTGTTGGACTCGATGATCCAGTGGGTCTCTTCCAACCTGGTTATTCTATGATTCTATGATTCAGTGAAAGGGGTTAGCTCTGTATTGGACTAGAGGTGAGGAAACCAAGACAACTGGAGCCGGTAAAGCTGGACTGGCTCAAGGAAAGATAAGTGATAAAAATGACAAATAGGGGAGAGGAAGGGCATGTGTTAAGAAAAAACTTGAAAGCAAGGACAGAGATTTAAATATAAATATCCCGGAACACAGGGAAGCCAGAGGAAGAAACGGAAACCGAAGCATGAGGAGGATTTAAACTTTATGCCATAAGCAAGCAATGTTGGTATCAGCAATGGGGTTTGCAGGCAGTTGGTGGTGGCGAAACGCAGCACAGGTATTAGAAGCAGCAGAGGAAATAATCACCACCAGGATGGGAAGTGAGGGTCTGCACAAGGATTTCAGCTGTCTAGACAGAAAAAAGAAAGCAGACCCAGACTTCAGTGAGGAAGCACCGGTACGGTATCAGACACAAAATCCCCTTCTGCACAATAGGTAAAAAACACTTGACAACCAAAAAATAGATACCGATGTTGTCTATAGTGGGAGACCTACCAGATAATACGTGCTTTGTAGGACCTCTGAGAGTCAGAATAAACCAGCTGAGAGCAGGGAAGAGGCAAGAAGCAGTCATTTGCACCGTTTACACAATTCATATGATTTACACTGTCATCTTTACACAGCTGACCCAGATCACCTGATCTGGGTCAGCTGTGTAAAGATGACAGCGTAAATCGGAAAGTGAAGCAGCTCAGAAATGAAAGGGATTTAAAAAAGCAAGCCTAGAGCCCCAAAAGACAGTGTCAGCTCAGTGAGCCTCCAAAGCGATTGTGAGAAAGAACCTCATTGTGAGAAGGACCCACTCAAGAAGCTACTGAAAGATGAATGTGACAAGAAGGAGGAAAAGCACGAAAGGCAAGTTAAGGGAGGGCTCGGGAACGTCTTCGCTGTCAGTCCCACAATCTCATGTTCAAGAATGATGACAGAATACAGGTGATGGATTTTAGCCAGGAAAATGTCACTGAAATATCACAAGAAGAACCCTGATGAAAGGAAAACAACAAGCTAGCAGAGAGAAGGCATGAAGGAATTATAAGAGTACTGCAGGCGAAGCCTGAGACAGGCTGAAATGGTTAGAAAGTGAAAGGAAGGCATTAGCTGGCTTAACAGTGCTTTATTTTTTAATTAAAAATACCCTTACTCAATGTATTAACAGAAAGAACACAAATGCTGCTCAGCTCCCACCCATTCCTGCAGGGCCTGTCTGAGTTTGCCTCATTCCAAGATGAAAGCTGGTATTAAAATTGTACCAGAGACTTAAACATCTTCATTAGAACAGAGGAACGTCCGAGAGAGCTGGGGGTGTTTAGCCTGGAGAAGAGGAGGCTGAAGGGAGACCTTATTGCTCTCTATAACTACCTGAAAGGAGGTTGTGGAGAGGAAGGAGCTGGGCTCTTCTCTCAAGTGACAGGGGACAGGACAAGACAGAATAACCTCAAGCTCCTCCAGGGGAGGTTTAGTCTAGACATTAGGAAAAAAAATTTCACAGAAAGGGTGATTGGGCACTGGAACAGGCTGCCCAGGGAGGGGGTTGAGTTGCCTTCCCTGAAGGTGTTATAGGTGTGGGTGGATGAGGTGCTGAGGGACATGGTTTAGTGTCTGATAGGAACGGTTGAACTCGATGATCCAGTGGGTCTCTTCCAACCTGGTTGTTCTATGATTCTATGATTCTATAAAGTAAAAACTATGCACAGCCAACTTTAACGCATCCAGCGAGCAAGTCAAAACAAAAATCTGCACAAAACGTGGGTTTGCACATATTCTCTTTGAACATAAAAAAGTGCAGTCGGGGAGAACAGATTGAGGCTAAGGAGCTGATATATTCTTCCAGGAACGATAAAGCTGCAGCAGACAATATAGGTCACCCCTCCTCTACTCTAATATACAGATGGATTTTGAAGTCGAGTACCACTTTACGTCAGAGTTACATGGGGTATTGACACAGCATCGACATCTCTGAGGGCTGATGAGATGAGAGGGGGCTTGGATCTAGGAGAACTTAAGCACCGACGCCAAAGTATTGCCTTCCAGAAGTCAAAACCCAACATTTTTCCCTTTCCAAAAATATAACTACAGTTGGAAACATAATGACTAGATTACAAACTTGAATGCAAGCTTGGCACCCATCACTGTACATTTTTTGCATATTTTGAGAGAGACACACAAAAGCACATTTTATGCATGTGCATTTTTTCACGTGTTAAGTTGCCTTTGTGTGTTAACTGTAACTTTAGCCAACAGAGCACCTTCGTCGCATACATTACAAGTATTTATGCTTCAGAGCATAATTTAAAATTACCTTCTAAGATTCGGGCTAAAACTGTCTAATCTAAAAAAAAAAATATACAATAATCCACACATTTATTTACACGAGTACAGCTTCAAAATGTACTTGTCTTTCTTATTTAAAATAGGAAGGTGCTTCCTGAGATAAGTGTTAACAATTCAAAGTACTTGAACCTAAGAAGACTTCTTACATTCAAATAAACCTACAAGAAACTTTTGCTAACAGGTGGCCAGAGGCTGACAATTCCCTCCCACTGCAATTTTCATGTTCTGAAATTTGCTTTTGTTCTCCCCTGGAACAAAATCAAACCGTTCTGTATGCCACAAAACCAGAACTGTCAAAACTTCTCCTTCAGATCAAACTAAGCTTTTCTATTTAAGAGCTATGAACTACTACAAATTCAAAGGTTTGCTTGAGTAAACCCTGTCCAGGCTTCCATATCTAAGTAGAAAAATTCAAGTTTCTGTAAAGTAAAAGAGTTTGGGGTTTGTTGGTTTTTTTTTTGGTTTTGTTTTTTTGTTTTTAAATTATAGTAGCCTAATTCTTTGCTGCTGCAATGTCCTAATTACTAGGTTGCACCAAGTAAAAACTCCTTCATTCTTTCTCAGATTTGAAGAAACAATATATAGCATCAAGGTTTCACTACACTCAGTAATACTTTCAACCTGGTCTGTTTTTGATGTAAGAAGTTTCAGCATTATTTATAGCAGGAATGGTTGAAGCTTAAGGATTTTCTTCCCGCTTGCCCCTTAAAAATGAAAATAAATGCAAAAGATGAGTGTTGGGGAAAACAACGCATTATTTTGATGGGAATGGTTGGACTCAATGATCCGGTGGGTCTCTTCCAACCTGGTAATTCTATGATTCTCCAATTCTATAAATCACAGTCAAAATGTGATGCCTACAGTTTGTATTCTATCAAATGACTATATCAGAAAAGAATCAAGAGGAAATTCAATCTAAGGATAAAGTTAAACATGAAATCAAATGCTCTTAATTTACTAAAAAGCATTCAAATTATCTAGATTTAGGCTCACAAGACAAAAAGAAATTAGAGGAGTCCTGGGTTTTTCTCTTCTTGATGACCATTCACAGCTTAATCAGGCTGTACCATGACCACTTAAATGGAGCAGAGGCTGAGGAAGACAGAATTTCTCATACACAGCTAAGGTACCACAAAAACTGCCCCTGTGACTCCTCGAAGTCACATTGTCCCGCAAAGTCAGGGCTTTGGGTAGTGCCAGTCTGCGCACAGCACCAAAGCGCAGTTCATTAGCAAATGCCCCTACACATCACTGGATTTCACTCCCTTGCAATCACATTATTGGGAGCAAAACCAGGTTCTGACTGAAACATCAAAAGTGCCAAAGACTAAAAGCGAGGTCCTTGAACCAGATCAGCTGTAACAAGCTTAACAAGCACAGCCAATTACCTCAAGCTTTTTTCCTGACATCTCTGTAAGCCAAGTTTTAGACATTCTGTACCTATGGCAGATTTAGAAGCTGCCTCTGATGGGTCATGAGAATTACAGTGTTAATCAGGTGGTCACAGTTTTCCATATAGTCTACCCTTCATTTAATGGAACATCAACTCTAAAACTACTACATTTAAATGCTTTTGGGGGAGGTCGGGTGTTTCTTCCTCAGTTGTAAAATCTTCTTGATTTTAACAGCCAAAACAACCCAGAGCTCTTCGCTCCAGTTCCTGTGCCAAGCTATGCTACAGACTCACTCACTTTTCAGAATCCTCCGTCTTCAAGAACATTTCACAGTTGTCAGGATATACGTCTTAAGAATCATCATCAGCCTGGGAGACTAAGGTCAGGAGCCTCAGAGGGGGCTTGGACCATTCGTGGTAGAGAAAAGGAAGCAGTGAACTATCAGTGGGATTTACTGTGAGCTTTTAGAATCAGAACAACCAGGTTGGAAGAGACCCATCGGATCACTGAGTCCAACTGTTCCTATTAAACACTAAACCATGTCCCTCAGCACCACATCCACCCGTACTTTAAACACCTCCAGGGAAGGTGAGTCAAACACCTTCCTGGGCAGCCTGTTCCAGCGTCCAATGACCCTTTCTGTGAATTTTTTTTTCCTAATGCCCAGCCTAAATCTCCCCTGGTGAAGACCTTTGGTGCTACAAGAGGGTTTCAGAAGCTAAGCCAGCCTAGGAGAGCTGTGGATAGCAGAAGCCATCACCTGAGGATAGAACCTGTAGGAGGGAGAGGTTAGATGTTGCATGAGAGGTTGAGAGAGATGCTTCAGGTCGCCTCCAACCCTTGAAGGGCGTCTCCAGAATTAGTATCTGTCCTTCCGCTCTCGTAGAAGACCCTAATCATCCATATGCATCTCCAGAGCCGCTGGCAAACAAGTAGCAAGGGTTAGGGGTCTTCTATCACTAAGAAAGGAAAGGAAAAGACCAGGCTGAATCAGGGAGCAGACTGATGGTTTTGGCTACTGGAAGATGGAGGGAATAACTGCTGTGACTGGGAGAGGCGGCTCTTCAGCACTAGCCATGCATGTTAACAACCCTCAAGAATTAGACAGATCAGACAGATTATCCAGATACACTCCAGCTCTTCCAGCAAGACAGCCACAGGGTGGGAAGTTGGGTGGAGTATTGTGCCTTCTTTTGAGTAGAAACCTCAACAATTTGCAGGCCCAGCCCAGTGCTCCCTATAGAATGGTAGAATCACCAGGTTGTAAAAGACCCACCCGATCATCGAGTCCAACCATTCAGATATGCAGGTCCCCCATCTTTTGCATTTATTTTCATTTTTAAGGGGCAAGCGGGAAGAAAATCCTTAAGCTTCAACCATTCCTGCTATAAATAATGCTGAAACTTCTTACATCAAAAACAGACCAGGTTGAAAGTATTACTGAGTGTAGTGAAACCTTGATGCTATATATTGTTTCTTCAAAGCTGAGAAACCTCTGAGCAACAACTCAGTGGCGACTGAAGATCAGTTCTGCAACAAAGCAGTATGAGGCCAACAGGTTTCTGAGCTGGATCAATGCCCAATCGTTATCAAGTTTTCCAAAGTAAGTCAACAAACATTCTTTTATTTGTTTTCCCAGACACTCAACTGATAGCCTTCCTTTCAGGTTGCATTAGTTAAGCAATCAGTACTTGCAGAAGGTCACCGATGGCATTTAACTTATCATTTAACAATGAAAGCTTTCAAGTGAGTTAGCGGCTACTTAAAGATAACCAACTACAGCCATAGATACTAGAGGAAAAGCAATCCTGCTAAAGGCCCACACATCTGAAAAGGATGATTATTGTCCTTACAAATAAGTGCTTAATGGGCTGAGCTTCACCTTAAGGGTGGGTTGCAGTGCCCCCCCCCCCAGGGTTGGGAGATAAAGCATCCTCAGCTATGGAGCCACTGGAATGAAGGACAGCAATTCCCAGCATTCACAGAATGGTTTGAGTTGGAAGGGACCTTACAGATCACCCAGTTCCAAGCCCCCTGCTATGGGCAGGGACACCTCCCACTGGATCAGGCTGCTCATCCAACCTGGCACTGAATATTTCCAGGGTTGGGGCATCCACAGCTTCCCTGGACAAGCTGTTCCAGTGCCTCAGCATCCGCAGCACGAAGAGGCTCTTCTCAATGTCTAATCCAAGTCTTTGCTTTTAAATTGGAAGGGGATTCCCCCTTGTTCTATTACTCTATGGTCTTGTAAAAGGCCCCTCCTCGGCTTTCCTGTAGCCCCTTCAGGTACTGGAAAGTCGCTATAAGGTCTCCCTGGAGCCCTCTCCAGGCTCAACAAGCCCAATTCTCTCAGCCTGTTCTCAGAAGCAGAGGTGCTCCAGCCCCCAGATCTTCTCCGTGGCCTCCTCTGGACCCGTTCCAACAGCTCCATATCCCTCTCCTGTTGGGGATTCTAGAACTGGCCACAGCAGTGATCCAGCAGGAGGTGTCCCTGCTCAGGGCAGGGGGTGCAACTGGATGGGCTTTAAGGTCCCCTCCAACCCACACTGTTCTATGATTTTATGACTCCATGTTGGGTCTCACGAGAGTGGAATAGAGGGGGAGAGACCTCTGGAAGCGAGACCAGTCAGAACCCCCCTCAAAACAAAAAAACAACCGGGGTGACAGCCACATGGCTGGCGCAAACACTCCTTTCTCCAGCCTGAAGCACATCCCGGAGTGGGAAAAGTGATTACTCATGGCTGCTAGAGAGCAGGGAGCCGGGAGGGAGAGAAGGGAGAGGGGAGCAGGGCTGGGGGAGAAGAGAAGGCGGCGAGAGACGGGAGGGGAGCAGGGCTTGGGGGAGAAGGGAGCAGGGGCTGGAGAGGAGGGCTGGGGGAGAAGGGAGAGGGCTGGAGAGAAGGGCTGGGGGGAGAAGGGCTGGGGGGAGAAGGGAGAGAAGGGCTGGGGGGAGAAGGGAGAGAAGGGCTGGGGGGAGAAGGGAGAGAAGGGCTGGAGAGGAGGGCTGGTGGGAGGGCTGAGGGAGAAGGGAGAGGGCTGGGGGAGAAGGGAGCAGGGGCTGGGGGGAGAAGGGAGGAGGGAGCAGGGAGAGGTGGGGAGCAGGGAGAGGTGGGGAGCAGGGAGAGGTGGGGAGGGCTGGAGGAAGAAGGGAGAGGGCTGGGGGGAGCAGGGAGAGGGCTGGGGGAGAAGGGAGAGGGCTGGGGAGAAGGGAGAGGGCTGGGGAGAAGGGAGAGGGCTGGGGAGAAGGGCTGGGGGGAGAAGGGAGAGGGCTGGGGGAAGAAGGGAGATGGCTGGGGAGGAGGGCTGGGGGGAGACCAGAAGTGGGGGAGAGAGGGGAGGGGAGCGGGGCTTGGGGGACAAAACCAGGCAGGTGAAGGCGCAGAGCAGGCAGGGGATGGATGCGGGAGGGGGGGAGCAGAGCTGGGAGAAGCGGGGAGCAATGGGAGTAAAGCAAGCAGCGGATGGATGCGGGCTGCGGGTGCGGAGATGCGAGCAAGGAGAGCCGGGCAGGGAAGGGAGCTGGAAGCGGAGCACGGGGAGAAGGAAGGGAGCAGAGCACGGGTAGCCGATCCTCAGCCCCCTCCCCGGGTCTCGTACCTGGGGGGCGGCGAAGGCGGCGGCAGGCTGGGGAGCCCCGCGGGGACGCGTGTCCTCGTCCTCGGGCGAATCGTCCAGCAGAACTTTGCTGCTCTTGTTGAGCTTCCACATGGCGGGTTGGGGGGGGAGGAACGGGACCGGCGTGGGGGGGTTGGGGAGGAGGGGGGGAGAGAAGCGGCTCCCCGCGGGAGCGAGCGCTGCCTCCCCGGCTGGGCTGGGCTGTCACCCCCGCCGGGGGCTCCCGGGGCGGGAGGCGGGGAGAGGGGGAGGGAGGGAGGGCGGGGCGATGCCGGGCGGCACCGGGAGCCCCCGGCGGCTGCGGGGCGGGGCGGGGCGGGGGCGCCGCTGCTCACCTGCCGCCGCTCCCCGCCGCGCCCGCCGCCATCTTGGCGGGGCGGAGCCGGGGAGGGGGCGTGGCTAGCGACCTGAGGGGGCGTGGTCATTTCTGGAGAGGGGGCGGGGCTTAAAGGGGGCGGGTGCAGTAAGACCTGGATGAAGGCATTGAGGGTACCCTTAGCGAGTTTGCAGATGACACAAAGCTGTGTGCAAGTGTCGATCTGCTCGAGGGTAGGGAGGCTCTGCAAAGGGATCTGAACAGGCTGGACCGCTGGGCAGTGTCCAATGGCATGAGGTTTAACACGGCCAAATGCCGGGTCCTGCACTTGGGGCACAACAACCCTATGCAGAGCTACAGACTGGGAGAAGCCTGGCTGGAAAACTGCCAGGAGGAGAGGGACCTCAGGGTTTTGGTTGACAGTGACTGAACATGAGCCAGCAGGGTGCCCAGGTGGCCAAGAAGGCCAATGGCATCCTGGCTTGGATCAGAAATGGTGTGACCAGCAGGTCCAGGGAGATTATTCTCCCTCTGGACTCAGCACTGGTGAGGCCGCTCCTTGGATGCTGTGTTCAGTTGTGGACCCCTCAGCACAAGAAGGATGTTGAGGCTCTGGAGAGAGTCCAGAGAAGAGCAACAAAGCTGGTGAAGGGGCTGGAGAACAGGCCCTATGAGGAGCGGCTGAGAGAGCTGGGCATGTTTAGCCTAGAGAAAAGGAGACTGAGAGGAGACCTCATTACTCTCTACAACTACCTGAAAGGAAGTTGTAGAGAGAAGGTTGCTGGGCTCTTCTCCCAAGTGACAGGGGACAGGACGAGAGGGAATGGCCTCAAGCTCCACCAGGGGAGATTTAGGCTAGAGATTAGGAGGAAGTTTTTCACAGAAAGGGTCATTGGGCATTGGAATAGGCTGCCCAGGTAGGTGGTTGATTCACCTTCCCTGGAGGTGTTTAAGACACGGGTGGATGAGGTCTTGAGGGACTTGGTTTAGTGTTTGATAGGAATGGTTGGACTAGAAGATCCGATGGGCCCCTTCCAACCTGGCTGTTCTATGATTCTATGAAAACACACTGCTGGGCGGGGCACGGGAGGGGAAGATGAGACAGGAGGCAGGGCTTAGGTTATGGGGCGGGGCCAAGGGGAGGGGGCAGGGCGATCTCATCACCATGGAAACCAGTGGGGCATCAGTGGTTGGACTCGATGATCCGATGGGTCTCTTCCAACCTGGTTGTTCTATGATTGTGTGATTCTATGATCATCCACAGGTCCCACAGAGCTCCCCACCGCATCCTGCCCTGGCACAGGAGGGTTCCTGGGGACAAGGTGCACCAAGGAGAGCAGAGGGTGTGGGTGCAGGTAAGCCTGACCTCCACTACTGATACCAATAGTGGTGCCATTAAAAAAGGGTCATTGGGCATTGGAATAGGCTGCCCAGGGACGTGGTTGATCACCTTTCCTGGAGGTGTTTAAGGCACAGGTAGACGAGGTGCTGAGGGACAGTTTAGTGTTTGATAGGAATGGTTGGACTCGATGATCTGGTGGGTCTCTTCCAACCTGGTTATTCTATGATTCTATGATTGCATGACTGATCTCTTCAGGGACCAAGCAGCAGCACTTTAGGCAGCCCCAAGACTTTCCTTAGGGTGTTTTTGGCTGGGATGCTCCACTAGCTATTTATCCAGGAAAGGGCTCACTCAGGGCTGGAACGCCTGCTCCTGCAGGCCAATGGCACCATGAGCTGCCCATGCATGACGGAGATTGCTTTAATTCCCCATCCATGCTGGATGAACACTCACAAAGTCAAGGTTTACAAATCAATGAGAAAACACTACTTTGTCGGAGAACATCCTTATCCGTAACGGTTAACATCAAAGGCATGATGGTTTTAACTATAATCTCACTTTTGTACTGATTAAGGATTTCTGCAAGGATTTAGGAACTCTGTGAAGCCAACTCTAACTTATGTCCTTCACTTGAACCTGCAAGCATAGAATTTACATCAGTGCATATTTAACCCTCTGTCTCAAAAGCGAACTCAGTGAAATTATATTGATGTGCATAAAGCGAGTGCACACGTGCTTGAAGGACTGGAAGAGCCTTTAGTTTTACAATAAGTTTCCAAACAAAACCTTCTTTCTCTCATTTTCTACCCCTTCTCCTGCAAGACTAGAAGCTACTAAGAAGTGAAACACACAATTCCCTTTCGCATCTTGCGTTAATATTAACCAAATCCCAAGAGGTTAGGAGACAACGCTTTCTCAGTTATTAAGACGGGTCAGGTTTAGCCTGGCTTTCCTCTAAAAGACCAGGTCAATCTGTAACTAGTTCTTTAACCTCTCACTCCTTCTTGAGATTTATAAAGAAAAATATCCAGTAGGCAGAGTTGAATGTTTCTAATTTACAGTAAAATGGGTTTGGGCAAGTCTAAGTGATTAACAGTGATGATTTTGTTTGAGTTCTGAATTTAGACCCCTGGAAAGGCCAAATAAGTTACTATTCATCACATGATCCTACAATTTTAATCCAGTGCCTGCCTTATACTGTTTTTTATGGTTATCTGAAACATCAGCTCTACGATTAGGCTTAAGCAAAATACTTATGATTTGGCTCAGTTTTGGTCTCACGAAGAAATCCACAATCCCTTTCTCACACGAGGGGTCTCTTCGCTCACTTCATTTGGCAAACTAACCTTGCTGTGGCTGCATGTCCTGAAAACCTTGCAAGACATGCAGAAGTGAACACAACTGCAGTGCTGCTGCTCAAAGCAGAAATAAGCCCTGGGAAGAAAAGCCACGTTGTGTGGGAGACCACGCATCCACCACTGCTGCCACCACTGGCAACCTTCTCAGCTGCACTTGGCACTCACAGTGTTTAACGAAGCTGTTGGAGGCTATTGCCAGCAAGATGAGGTTCACCACTTCCCAGCAGTGTTAGAGAGACCTCCTTCTCCTCCTGCAGTGGCCTGTTGTTTGGCATTTCGTGGTGAAAACTATCTATCTGGCACTGTGCCAGAGTATATCACAGGCAACAGAGCATCTGTTTATCTTTTCATCGATTCCTACCACTGTTAAGAAGGGTTTTCCATTTTCTGGAGGCTTATGGTGACACAGTCCTAGGCTGGAAATCATCTCATGAAATTTCAAAACCCTAGATGTCTAATCTTAGTTATAGTTTCTAATTGGAATATAGATTCTAACTATAGTTTCTTAGTTTCTAGTTGGAAGTCCTGTGCATTTTTTCTCTTTTCATCTTAGCTTTCTTAGGTGTAGACATCCAGCTATTATCATACGAAAGTTAAAAAAAAATAAGCAATGCCAAGGCTACATCTTCCAAGCTGTAGAAAGGGAGGAAGGTTCACCAACTAACAATAACAAGGGACAGCAAGACTTTCCTCTTTGTGTTTTCCTGTATACTTTCTAGCATTTTCCTAGCAATACTTTAAGCTAAAACATGTGTAATGTGTGTGAGAGAATACATATTGTGTGATACGACATGCAGTTTTTATGAATATGAAGTCTGGATGACTACAATGTGTGAGTTCTGCAAGTCATCACACTGTCCAAGTTCATTCAAATAAAATACTTCTATTTCACCTTTCTATATACATCCATAAGTCACATTTATTACAGAAAAACTGTTATGGGGCATGTTGAAAAAGGTTGCATTTTACTTTTATTGAACGTAAGAGTGATTCCTGATTAAAGCAAATTATAAAATATAGCAGTTTTAGGAGCCAGAAAACACCCCAAAATGGTCTGCGCTTATTTTCTGAACTCTTATATGACTATAGGAGTACTGTGTTCAGTTCTGGAATCCTCAAAATAAGAAGGAGATGGAGCTGTTGGAACAGGTCCAGAGGAGGCTACAAAGATGATCATAGTGCTGGAGCACCTTCTCTATGAGAACAGGCTGAGAGAGTTGGGGTTGTTCAGTCTAGAGAAGAGAAAGCTCCGAGGATACCTTAGAGAGATCTTCCAGTACTGAAAGAGGCTACAAGAAAGCTGGAGAGGGTCTGTTCACACAGGCTTGTAGTGGTAGGATGAGGGGCAATGGGTATGAACTGGAGAGGGGAAGATTTAGACAAGACATGAGAAGGAAATTCTTCATGATGAGGGTGGTGAGACACTGGAACAGGGAAGCTGTGGCTGCCCCATCCCTGGAGGTGTTCAAGGTTGGTCGGATGGGCCTTGGGCAGCCTGATCCAGTGGGAGGTGTCCCTGCCCATGGCAGGGGGGTTCGCATTACATCTTTCAGTTCCCTTCCAATCCAAACTATTCTATTATTCTATTATTCTATTTTAAGCCTTATCTATAGAAAAGTGAGGTTCACCCCTGTAAGGGGAAGGAAATCTTTTGTTTCTAGCCAAACTCCATTCTTACTGATAACAAAACTGTTTTTACTTTAAATACAGACATGTATAGGAAAGCTCTTTGTGGTTTGGCATACAACTTATTCAGAGTTGCCATTTGTCTGAGGGAGACAAGCAAAATACTTTTGAAAAATACTCTTCTTAAAAAAATTTGACAGCTGGTTGAATCAACTGGAAGTCATTGCAAGAAATACCAATAGTCTTAGAGAAAGCAGATTTAGTGCGAGCAAATGCATGCTAAATTAATTTATACTCTGTCATTACGATTTATTAGAGAGATTTTTATGTCCCCAGGGATGAGGTAGCGAAAATAGAAGAAGGCCAGAGCTGATGACAAAGACTGTCAGACATGGAAAAATACTCTCATGAAGATAGATTAATGCTGTGCTTTAAACTAGAAATAAATAACAGGAAATGGAATTAATGTACACCTAAAATTACTGGAAAGGTAGACAGACCTAGGAGAATTGCCTCTTCTCATTGGATATAAACAAGGAGGCATCCATTTAGTCGAAAGGTAATGCATTTATAACCTCTAAAAGGGAAACAAATATTTTTCAACTGTCTAATTGCACACTGTGTGAAATCATTTCCAAAGGAGGTCATTGAAGCAGGATCCGAGAAACAGGAAATTTATGCGGATAACAAAAACATCAGGTAGAACGAGGAAAAACAAAAATGAAGCTCAGATTGTATATATGTATGTGATGTAGACATGATGTGTATACGATGTATAAATATGATGTATAAAGCTCAGATTTCAGGGGAAACACTCATTTTTCACAAGCTAGATGTTCATTGCAAAGCTTAATGAGAATATATTCCATCATATTCTACTGCAGGATTTCTTCCTGTAATGTAAATCATATTGGCAGTGACCTCTACTGGAACAAGAATATTAAATAAAGTATTCCACTGCCAAACTTCTCTGCTCTTACTTTCCTTTTCTTTCACACGGGTCTTTCCCAAAAGTTTTTCCAATACATAAAAGAGTTAAAATAAAATGACCTAAAGCAGAGCTGTTCTCAGCAATGCGTTCATCGGACAGAAGGGCACACATAAGACTGCAAGTGCTAAAATTTCATTGTCTGCAGGACAAAGAGGTCATACGATGAAGTGGGTGCTGTTCTCCATTTTTTTGAGGTATGCTGTGTTTTGGATTAAGTTGGTCAGAAATGGCTTCAAGACACCTAATGCGTTTACAACTTTGAAATACCGACAGCAAATCAAAATGGAAAACTATGAGACTCATTTTGGAATACTGAAAGCACAGGGTACGGACTCACACAATGGTAGTAAATGTAATCAAACGTGCATCATCCTCTAGACTACTCAGTGATCAGCTCTACAGGAGAGATACTAAAGAAGAGTTAAATGTAAATAAACCTCCCCAGCTTTTTATTTAAGTCAACAATAAAACTTGGGTTGCAGATTCAGGCCAACACTCAAAAAAGGCAAAGCACTTTTAGGGCAGATACAGGCTTTCCAGACAAGAGCAACGAAGCTGGTGAAGGGACTGGAGAACAGGCCTTATGAGGAACGGCTGAGAGAGCTGGGGGTGTTTAGCCTGGAGAAGAGGAGGCTGAGAGAAGACCTCATTGCTCTCTATAACTACCTGAAGGGAGGTTGTGGAGAGGAGGGAGCTGGACTCTTCTCCCAGGTGACAGTGGGACAAGAGCGAATGGCCTCAAGCTCCAGTGGAAGTTCAGGCTGGACATTAGGAAAAACTTTTCACAGGAAGGGTCATTGGGCACTGGAACAGGCTGCCCAGGTGGTTGAGTCACCTTCCCTGGAGGTGTTTAAGGCACGGGTGGATGAGGTGCTGAGTGACATGGTTTAGTGATTGATAGGAATGGTTGGACTCGATGATCCGGTGGGTCTCTTCCAACTTTGTTATTCTATGACTCTATGATTTTTGTTCTGAAATTGCACCATTTTTGTGCTAAACAAAGTTTACTGGGGGAAAAATGGGGGCTGATTTGCCTGCATATAGCTACCAATGGCTCTGCTCTGGCCATGAATGACATCTCCACAATGTGGAGCTATGCCAGGCTATAGAGGGATGGCCTCAGTTTGCTCTGAAGAGTTAATTGTTACCTACAATTTTGGTCCAAATCCATAGCACTAAGAAGAGTGTAAAGCCTACCTCCACGTTCTATCCTTGCTCAGAGCATTGTGAGGCCAGTTCTGACAAAAACAAAAACCAAAAACCAAAAAAAACTCTGAAATGAAAACAAGGAGAATGTGATTTGCAAAGAAAACTCCACCAGAAACATTCCAATTCAGCGCTTCTGCTGGATGACATCAGCTGTTGAAAGATAACAAAGGAAATTTGTGAAGGGAGAATCTCAAGACACTGGCATATGACTCTCTTGGGGGCAATTATTCTGCAAGTATTTCTCAGTGATGCAGTGAGTGCAGAAGGTCTCACTAGACCATGCAGGAAGGAGCTAAAAAGTTTTAATTAAGTCCTGTTTAAGCCGTGTTAGCTGTCATTCTCCCTTTTAGAGCCAAGTGCTAGCCCACCCGTAACCAAACCTCTGAGCAGAGAAAGGGCTAGAGGAAAACAAAAAATAAATATGAGGAGAACAAAAAGTGATTCCTTTGGATGACAAAGGTTAAAGAGAAGGTGTGTAAGTGTCACAAACTCAAAAATAGATTGAGGGGCACCAGAGAAGGGCAGAACCTAACACCATCACTTGCTCCTGGAATGTGTCTGTCAGTGCTCTCTTTGTTGACATGAGATGATACAGTTGGTGGGGGGTCCTCCCATTAAATTTACTTCTTTTGGTGGCATGAAATCATAGAATCATAGAATCATAGAACAACCAGGTTGGAAGGGACCCATCGGATCTTCTAGTCCAACCATTCCTATCAAACACTAAACCAAGTCCCTCAAGACCTCAGCCACCCATGCCTTAAACACCTCCAGGGAAGGTGAATCAACCACCTCCCTGGGCAGCCTATTCCAAGGCCCAATGACCCTCTGTGTGAAAAACTTCCTTCAAATCTCTAGCCTAAATCTCCCCTGGCAGAGCTTGAGGCCATTCCCTCCTGTCCTGTCCCCTGTCACTTGGGAGAAAAGGCCAGCTCCCTCCTCTCTACAACCTCTCTTGCTGCTTTGGTCCTATGTTTACTGCCCACTGTGTTACAAACATCTCAAGTGATCATTTATAAAAGTGTGCTTGAATAATAAATATTCTTTATTATACACGTGACTGGAAATACAGTTCCGCAGCAAGAAAGTCTGGTTTTTTTACATGTCATGTGTGATTTAAGACAGAATTTTGTTTACTTGTAACTTCGATTCTTTCTTGGTATTTAAAATGTTCCTTCTTTGCTATATTAATAAATGAGCTTCGGATGGGAGCAAGCAAATTACATTCTTCCTTTGTACTGCAGCTTCAGTGCAATGATCTGAAAGTACTCACTTACGTATTAGTGAATTAATCCTGACAATGTATTTCTCAAATAACATCTTCATAGCTGGAAACTCTATCTTATCTCTTTTTTTTTTGCCATTTTTTCAAAGTTTGCTCTTACTGGATTCAAACAACAAATCATGCTTAATAATAAAATGCTTCTGGGAGCCAAAATACATAGATTTTTCTAGCAAACTTTGTCAAGTCCTTTACTAAGCAAGCAACAATTTTCTGACTTGGTTTTCTTGCTAGTTATGCAGTCACCCACCTTCTTTTCAAATGCTGCATCTACACTAGCAAGTGTTCTTGCAGAATTGTCAACAACTCGTCATGGATTTTATGTCTAGAATCATAGAATCACCAGGTTGGATGAGACCCACCGGATCATAGAGTCCAACCCTTCCCACCAATCTCTAAACCATGTCCCTCAGCACCTCATCCACCCACACCTTAAACCCCTCCAGGGAAGGCAGCTCAACCACCTCCCTGGGTAGCCTGTTCCAGTGCCCAGTGACCCTTTCTGTGAAGAATTTTTTCCTTATGTCCAGCCTGAACCTCCCCTGGTGGAGCTTGAGGCCATTTCATCTCATCCTGTCCCCTGTTACGTGGGAGAAGAGCCCAGCTCCCTCCTCTCCACGATCTCCCTTCAGGTAGTTGTAGAGAGAAGATACTAATCTACAAATCTACAAATCTACAGATACATTTTATTAAGAGATTGAAACCTCAAGTTATTCTCATCTGAGTGATACAAACTCTCCAAAGCCAATTGTTACCCCAATAAAACTACCTTACGCAGAATGACGCATTTCACAGTTAGAATTTTGCTTACTATAGTTTGGAAGACTTTAAAACTGAATTAAATTCCATTTACTCCTCATATATATAGTCATACTATTTTGTTGACCTTGGTTTCACTTTGTTTACTTTGCTTCTGAAACAAAGAATGCAAAGTTACGTTAAAAGCACTTTAATTCCGAACCAGTGTCCATAAAGGATGAAAGGGAGTCTTGATAGACTCCAAAGTCACACCTGTAGTTAGTTCAGATAATTTTCCTGAATGCTCCTATATAATCAAGGCTAGGGTGACACACAAGTATGGGAAACTCTGCTGTAGCCTTGGATAATGACAGAGTTAGGAAGAGAGCTATAAATATTCCTACCGAAGTCATTACTCAGTTTTGATTATTAATTAACATTCTAATAAAGTATGCAAGAGGCGGTGGCATTTGCCTAAATTTGCCTGGAGTATTCGCTAATCCTATTAATTTTCTTTAGCATGAAAAAATACGTTCCCATGCACAGGGCTAATGATGCAAAACCAAGCTGCTATTTATTTCTGGGCTTAGACCAACTTGCTGAAATCTTGGCCTCCCTGACATGGTTGATAAAAGTTTTCACTGACTTTAGTATAGGGTGTACTTTAATTCAAAATAGCTTGATAGAGAATGGAGAGAATAAAACCCTGCAGACATACAGTGTAGGAATATCAAAACTGTCTGAATAGGTGTTTTAGCAGACTAGCTCTTGCTATGAATTCCCTCTATGGGTAGACCAAGATGTTTGTAATTAGTGGTTTTTTAATCTTTCAATAAAAACACTAATAATCATAGAATCATAGAATCACCAGGTTGGAAGAGACCCACCAAATGGTTTTATTCACTCTTACACCTTTGAGACTGATAATAAAAATGAGATTCCTGTTACCCAGTTAAACTTGACAAGAGAAAGATTTGCTTCAGTTTCTTAAAAAACTAGTTAAAGGAGTGATTTCCTTTTTTTCTTCCGTTCTCTTTTGGTCACAGCAGTAACACTGGATATCTAGCATTAACGGAGACCTTGTGTTTGCCTCATTTCTTCTGTCAGAGACTTAACTAAAAACTTTTTGACTGAATGCTTGAAATGGGGGACATAGTTTTTCGTGGATATTGCACTAGGCGTGTAAATTCTGTTTTGGTAAAATTTGGATTATTTGAATTTTTGAAAAAATATTTCACCTGAACAGTTCAACCACCTCTTCAACAGCAAAAAACCCAAACAAATAAAGAAAACCAAACCCAAATCCTGTACAAACCCTGAGGCACCACTCCTTTAATCCCAAGCTAAGCTCCAAAAATGGGCTCCAGCCCTCTAAAAATGATACTCCAGTCCTCCGGGGAGGTTTGAGTATTCTGTATAGTGCCATGGAGATAAAAAGTAGTCAGGATTGTAGTTCAAAAAAGAAGCATCTCCTAATAATGACATTTTTGTTAAAGTTAGTCCTTGGAGACCACCTCATATTCTAACTCTACCAATTTTCTACATACTCCATCCAACTGAGTAGTTAATCATAGAATCATAGAATAGAATGACAGAATAACCAGGTTGGAAGAGACCCACTGGATCATCGAGTCCAACCGTTCCTATCAAACATTAAACCATGTCCCTCAGTCCTTCGTCCACCCATCCCTTAAACACCTCCAGGGAAGGTGACTCAACCCCCTCTGTGGGCAGCCTGTTCCAATGCCCAATGACCCTTTCTGTGAATTTTTTTTTTCCTAATCTCAATTTATGAAATTTAATGAGCAACCTAAGTGGCTGAGTCTTTGCAGATTCTTTTGTCTCTAACTGACAATACTTCACTGACAATACTTTTCTCAGCATTTAATTATTCCTAAACCAGAACTCAAACGTCGAGTGCTTCCAAATTTATCAGCTTTTCAACAGCCAGTTGCAGTTTGTCGCTACTCTCAATGCACTATCGTGAAAATCCAGTGGGGATCACCAAGGAAACTGGCAGCTTGCTACCTTACAGCTTTCTTCGCACATCTCCAGTGAGACGCAACTCTACAATAATGTAGATTTTGCACTTTTTTTTACAGCCCTTAATGCTCTGAATAAGTTTTTCCTCAAGTGTTCAGTAGTAATATGCTCATCCGTACTTGACAGAAAGGTCTCCTGTAACACAGATACAGGTGAGAAAGTTACTTTCTAAAAGCTTGTAGTGCTTTGTGTCTATTATGCTTAATGTGGGTCAAGCAACAGAGACTACGTTGCTTATGTTTGTGAGTAAGGGAATATAAAGCTCGCTTCAGCCACAAAATGGTTTATTCCAGCCTAGGAATTCAGTTTAGGCTAAAACTGGAGAGATTTATACTGGCTGAGAATTTACTTATGCTGTAAGAAGCTTACTTTGATTTAGAGAGTTCAGAGATTTCAGCAGCGGCTTCAATTAGAAGAGTTTATCTCCTGTGGGGAAATTTGCATACCGGTACTCAATTCTCAAAAGAATTTTGTAACTTAAAATTTGCATGGTTTTTAGTTAGATTTAAAATAATGTCATTTATTTCTTTTTTTTTCCTAGTTTTCCTTTCTTTATTTCATCCAGTGTTGATGCGTTTACATGTTCAAATATTACAAGGTCAGGGTGGATGGGGCCTTGGGCAGCTTGATCCCGTGGGAGGTTGGATTTAGATGATCTTTGAGGTCCTTTCAAACCCAAACTATTCTATGATTCTATGAGTCTACAGTTATATTGTAAAACTGCTGCTCTGAATTTTCACTGTATCCTCCTTCTGGATCCAGTAGTCTCCATATGCATGAATCATAATAATTTACTACCTAGAGTAGCTTTACTTTTGGTCAAGAATTTACTTATGTCATTAGCAACAATCATAGAATCATAGAATCATAGAATCATAGAATCATAGAACAATCAGGTTGGAAGAGACCCACCGGATCATTGAGTCCAACCATTCCTACCAAACACTGAACCATGTCCCTCAGGACCTCATCTACCTGTGCCTTAAACACCTCCAGGGAAGGTGAATTAACCACCTCCCTGGGCAGCCTCTACCAGTGGCCAATGACCCTTTCTGTGAAATTTTTTTTCCTAATCTCTAGCCTGAATCTCCCCTGGTGGAGCTTGAGGCCATTCCCTCTTGTCCTGTTGCCTGTCACTTGGGAGAAGAGCCCAGCTCCCTCCTCTCCACAACCTCCTTTCAGGTAGTTGTAGAGAGTAATGAGGTCTCCCCTCAGCCTCCTCTCCTCAAGGCTAAACACCCCCAGCTCTCTCAGACGTTCCTCATAAGGTCTGTTCTCCAGCCCCTTCACCAGCTTCATTGCTTTTCTCTGGACTTGCTCCAGAGCCTCAACATCCTTCTTGTGGTGAGGGGCCCACAATTGAACACAGGATTCGAGGAGCGGTCTCACCAGTGCTGAGTACAGAGGGAGAAGAACCTCCCTGGACCTGCTGGTCACATCATTTCTGATCCAAGCCAGGATGCCATTGGCCTTCTTGGCCACCTGGGCACACTACTGGCTCATGTTCAGTCACTGTCAACCAACACCCCCAGGTCCCTCTCCTCCAGGCAGTTTTCCAGCCAGACTTCTCCCAGTCTGTAGCTCTGCATAGGGTTGTTGTGCTCCAAGTGCAGGAACCGGCAACAGCAACAAAAAAAAAGAGACCAAGAAATTCCTGTACTTCAGGGAAGATCAATGTCAAAACCAGTTAGCTTACATTTCTAGTGAGGACACACGTTTAGATTGATAAATGCCCTCGCAAATAATTCCTTGTTGTCGGTTTTGTTTTTCTCTTGTGCCATAATCTCATAATCCTGCTTCTGCAAAATTGTTTTTAAATCTTCATATTAGATTTGGTAATTGCCCTATTGATCTTGAAGGCCAGAAGGCGTCACGTGTGTGTGCAGAGTCTGTCATCCTGCATTTTGCTCTTCAGAAATACCTGCTAAGTAAAGTTTCCTTTGGAGTTTCAAAGCAAATAACATCTGGTTTAGTCGTCCTGTGCAAGGTTTCTGGATGACATCAGCAGCTGATCAGTTAGCCTCTGCCTTTAAAGGCAGATATTAAACAGTTTCAGATGGTGTAGAATAACTTGACCATCGAGCCACGAAATTAATCAATTTATATGGAGACATCTTAACGCTCTTCTTTTGTTTTCTTTGCAGAGAAAGGCTTGGCATCTTAATAAACTGTTACACCACATCTTTCTTGTGTGAGGTGATGAAAACCCAGCAGTGAGGTAATTTCAGAGGGAAGGGAGCACATCCTTCTGACCTAGACTGGGAGCTGGGTACCTGTTCATAGAATCATAGAATCACAGGGTCACCAGGTTGGAAGAGACCCACCGGATCATTCCTATCAAATACTAAACCATGTCCCTCAGTGCCTCGTCCACCCATCCCTTAAACACCTCCAGGGAAGAAGTTATCTGGCCCACAAGAGTTGTTTTCAGGCTGCATGGGTGCAGCAAGGGCAATGCCATCTGGTGGGTGACTCAACATGAGGATCTGTGACACACTGTTTTGCTTAGAATGTCCCGAACAATTTTAGCTTGGATGGGTTAGTGTTCTAAACATTATGTTCAGCCCAGCATTTGCAGAGACAGAGAGGCTTGGAGCACTAGGAACCTTGGAGTATCTGAAGGGCTACAAGATACCTGGGGAGGGACTGTTCACAAAGGCTTGTGATGATAGGATGAGGAGCAATGGGTTTAAACTGGAGAGAGGCAGATTTAGACTAGACATAAGGAAGAAATCATGGTGAGTGTGATGACAGCCTAGCCCAGGTTTCGCAGGGAAGCTGTGGCTGCCCCATCCCTGGAGGTGTTCAAGGCCAGGTTGGATGGGGCTTGGGCAGCCTGATCCAGTAGGAGGTGGGAACTGGATGGACTCTGAGGTCTCTTGCAATCCGAACCATTCTATGATTCTATGGCTCTGTGATTCGGTGCCGCATAAAATGTGTCTCCCCAGGTGAGCTGGCACACATGCCCACTGCTCCGAGGACCTCATGGCAGAGAACGCAGTAGAACAAAGGGTGATGATGCTTATAGAATCATAGAATCACCAGGTTGGAAAAGACCCATCGGATCATCGAGTCCAACCATTTCTATCAAATACTAAACCATGTCCCTCAGCACCTATCTCTCTCTATCTGTTTTTTCCTATTTTCTTTTCTCTCCCTCCCTCTTTTCTATATCTTTTGCTCCTCTTCTCCTACATACCAACGCTTCTTTTCTAATAACCACAGCCATAGCCATAGCCTAAGACAATATAAATGTGAAATAAAACCAATTGCTGAAAAGGATTGCTGGAGAGATATTTTCACCTTAACTCAAACCAAATGGGATTTACAAACATTTTAGGCCTGTTTAAAGGAACCTAGCAAGGTGGTAAAGCGATTCCCAGTTTGCTCATTGACCAGTGTGCCCATCTTAACCCATTGCCAATATCCCTCATGGTGAAGAAGAGAGCATCCCATCACAACCTGAGCCCACAAAAATGCGGAATTTCTCCCATGACTCTTCTACAAACCCGTGGGTGCTGTCTAGCAGAGGTCATGCCACCTTTATCTCCACTACCACTGCAAGAAGAAACAAGATTCTTTAATGAAAGCATGTACTTGAATATAGAAAACGTTACATATTTTTCTTTAATTACTTGAACCTTTTGCTCTGAAGAGCATAATTTTATTGTGTAATTATTGAAAACTTGGCTATTACTTTATCTCTGAAAATTAGTTAAACAAAAACTAAGAAAACAAAAGTAAAGTTCTTAACCTAATTACATAAAAGTCCAAAGAAACTCTGCTTGTCATATGTATATGCAGAGGTTTTCTCCATTAAATGACCCTGTGGGGGGAAAAGCCTGAGAAAACAAGTGGATTACACTGGCATGTGAATCAATAGATCTAGTCAATGCAAACACCCATCCCAGTGCTGACCCTCTCAGCAAAAAAAGTCACTGGTGTTTCTCCTGAGGGTCTATGGAAAAATTAATATCACATTAATAAAGACTTGCCTTTACCTTTCAGTATAATCCCAGGCAGGGATTATAATGCAGGACTTGAATCAGGGAATAGCTCTCAGATACCTCATGCCCAAAAGATATTTGGACTTTTTGTGTGATTGGGATGTTTGGGGTTCATTTACTTTCTGAAGGCAGGAGAAATTAATTGTGTTTTACAGTTTTGGGTGAATTTTGCAGTGAACAACAAACACGCTAAGTAAGGCTTATAGGTAATTTTCCCTGTTCTATACTGCTCGAAGATCCTGAAGAAGCAGGAGTTAGTGTGACAAGAAGAATGGAATATTTAAAATACCAGTGCAGTTACCAAGAGATAGAATGGAACAATGAAGACATTTGGTATGTAAAACAGAACTTTGAAAATGTCATGACTTGTCTATCAAAGGCAAAAAACCACATTCCTCTGATGAGAAAGAATGTTCAGACGTTCATGACCTGGCTGAAGAGCAGCACCCAGCAATGTTCCCCTGCAACCCACTCCACAAGCTCAGCTTCTGAAAGAGTTTGTTACCCCATGGTTACTGCTTAAAAAGTTCATCATTAGCCGGTGATCAATACAAACAGAATGGAGATGATGTAGTTTTTCCCTTCGCTCTCAAAAAAAAAAGTAACATGTCAGTGTTCGTACTGCTTGTCGGTAAATTACAGCCTTTTTAAAACGTGTGTAGAGAGTAGATAGAAATATTTCATTAAAAAAAGTGAATTATAAACACGCTCAATCAACTCTTCCTCATTCCACCGAAGGAAGATTACTTACCTATAACTGGAGATTCCTGGAGATTGCTCGTTTACTGACAGGACACATCCCTCAAAAGACACCAATGTTTATGCACTCTGATGAATTTAGAGACAACAATGGATATAATCTACGTGTCCTTCAGGTATCATATCCCCAAACTGAGGTGCAAATAGAGCTGGAAAGTAGATGGTAGATGGTGAATACTCCTTGCCCACCCATACTGATGGGGTAGCTGCATTCCTGGCAGGTTATTCCTAGATAAGTTTACTAGAGATTCTAATTATCTGAGGAATTACACCCTAGAAATGCAATATAGTCCAAGTGAATATTGGCTCCTTGCAGGCTCAGAGCCCACCAGAGAAGGTTAATGAAGCTGGTGAAGGGGTTGGAAAATAAGTCTTATGAGGAGTGGCTGAGGGAACAGGGGTTGTTTAGCCTGAAGAAGAGGAGGCTTGGTCTCTTCTCCCAAGTGACAGGTGACAGGATGAGAGGGAATGACCTCAAGTTGCACCAGGGGAGGTTCAGATTGGACATCAAGAAAAGTTTCTTCACTTAAAGGGTTCTTGGGCACTGGCAAAGGCTACCCAGGGAGGTGAGTGAGTCCCCATCCCTGGAGGTGTTTAAAAGATGGGTAAATGAGGTGCTCAGATTGGTTTAGTACTGGACAGGTATGGTTGGACTTGATCATCTCAAAGATCTTTTCCGTCCAACCAAGTGTTTCTGTGACTCTGTGATAATTATATGGAGGAATACCTTGTTATTCCAGCAGAACTACTTTTCTCTGTACATACTGGCCTTCCTCCACAAGCAGACATTGCTCCTGAAGCAATATTAGTTATTTTAGCAGTGAAAACTATCTTGATCGTGGGATAAATGTCCATCTTTATGAGTTTAACTTGTAAAAAGCTTTGGCTTTGCCGGTAGATTTCCTTCCGCTGACCAAGCGATACACAGCAGCTTAGTGAAGTGCCTTGAACAAAACTACTGCCCATAGTACAAGGAAAGAGGTCACATTTTCTATTTAATGGAATGTTTATTATTTTTCTTATACATAAATCAACACGATGGTTAGTGTGCTATTGTGCTATAAATTTGTATCCTGCTAAATTTAAAATAATCTGTAAGAAATCTGTCATACTCATGACTATCTATCACCCTTTTTGTTATCTGCTAGCCTATATTTCCCATCTGTGAATGGTTAAGACATTTATGAGTAAGCAATGTTATAAAATGCATAAATATTCCAAGGAAATAGTTTTGTACTGTGTCTTACTGTAGTATTCGTCTTCAAGAAAATGGAAGTGACTGCTTCTGCATGGAAGAACACTTCACAGTGGCTTAAAAATACGATTTCTAACAAAATGAAGATGATCTTCATCAGAGAGATGTTGGTATTCAAGATTTCCTTGCTGATATTTTTTACTTTTATGTGATCAGTAATGCTTCTTTTTTAGTTTTAATGGGAGAAAAGGAACACTTGGAGATAAGGTGAGGCCGCTCCTTGAATCCTGTGTTCAGTTCTGGGCCCCTCAGCACAAAAAGGATGTTGAGGCTCTGGAGCGAGTTCAGAGAAGAGCAATGAGGCTGGTGAGGGGTCTGGAGAACAGACCTTATGAGGAACGGCTGAGAGATCTGGGAGTGTTTATCCTGGAGAAGAGGGGCCTGAGGGGAGACCTCATTGCTTTCTCCAAGTCCCTGAAAGGAGGTTGTAGAGAGGAGGGAGTTGGGCTCTTCTCCCAAGTGAGAGGGGACAGGACAAGAGGGAATGGCCTCAAGAACTGCCAGGGGAGATTTAGGCTAGAGATTAGGAAGAAGTTTTTCACGGAAAGGGTGATTGGGCATTGGAATAGGCTGCCCAGGGAGGTGGTTGATTCACCTTCCCTGGAGGTGTTTAAGGGATGAGGTGCTGAGGGACATGGTTTAGTGTTTGATAGGAATGGTTGGACTCGATGATCCGATGGTTCTCTTCCAAACTGGTTGTTCTATTATTCTGTGATTCTATAATGCTGGTCTCAACCAAAAGCCCCAGAGACAGCAGCCTGCCTGCTGCCCATTACAATGGTCAATAGCTTTTTCTTTTTAAGCTGCTACATAGAAAGCTAAAGCTAATGACCCAGCACTGACAGTGGCTGTGGGGATGTTTGAGTCCTCCAGGGAGGTTTGCAAGTTGTGACTTTAAGCTTTTACCTTGTGGACGAAAACTGTATTGAAGCTTAGTGATCTAAGAAATGGCATTGCTAAAAACATTTTGGCTGATGAGAATTTCAAATGTGGTACAGTAACAGAAAGAATGTGTGAGTGTTATTAGGATTATGACATAAGCTATAGAAAGGAAAAACCTGGAAAGGTAAATTTTATATTCAGTCTACATTTGCCACCTATCATAGAATCATAGGTTAGTCTGAGTTGGAAGGGACCTTAAAGATCATCCAGTTCCAACCCCCCTGCCATGGGCAGAGACACCTCCCACAGGATCAGATCAAAACCCATCCAACCTGGCCTTGGACACCTGCAGCTTCCCTGTTCCAGGGCCTCACCACTTTCATCATGAAGAAATTACTCCTTATGTCTAGTCTAAATCTGCCCCTCTTCAGTTTTTACCCATTTCCCCTTGTCCTATCATCACAAGCCTTTGTAAACAGTCCCTCCCCAGCTTTTTTGAAGCCCCTTCAGGTACTGGAAGGTAGTTATAAGTTCTCCCCAGCCTGAACAACCCTAACTCACTCAGCCTGTTCTCATATGGGAGGTGCTCCAGCCCTCAGATCATCCCTGTAGCCTCCTGTGGACCCGTTCCAACAGCTCCATCTCCTTCTTGTGTTGGGGATTCCAGAACTGGACACAATGATCCAGATGAGGTCTC
This sequence comes from Coccyzus lansbergi, assembly GCA_033558105.1. NCBI lineage: Eukaryota > Metazoa > Chordata > Aves > Cuculiformes > Coccyzidae > Coccyzus > Coccyzus lansbergi. The sequence goes on from JAUMJK010000508.1 coordinate 2,542,728, forward strand.
ACAGGAGAGGAGCAGAGGGGCAGAACCACCTCTGTTGCCCTGCTGACCACACTGCTTTGGATGCAGCCGAGGACACAGTTGGTGTCTGGGCTGTGAGCACATGTCTCCGGCTCACGTCGAGTTTCTCATCAATCAGCAATGTGACTCACAAGGTGGCCAGCATTACTCAATGAACTAAACATTTTGTAATAGCCAAAGGCAGTTTAACAGCAAGGTAGAAATGTCAAGTTTGTAGATCCAGAGTTTTGTGTGGTCCCATTTTTCCTTAATCTGGATATGGAATGGTGTAGGGTTATAGGTGTGAGGGGATTCATTACAAAGTCCCACAAAGGTGAGCCATTCTTCTATGTATTTTTTCTACAGTCATTTAGTTAGGTGAGTATATTTTTCCAGTAATAAACACTACTTCATTAGTCTCTTTTGTTTTTCTCCTTGCAAATTAGGCTGGAGATTAGGAGGAAGTTTTTCATTAGGCTGGAGATTAGTTGGAAGTTTTTCACACAGAGGGTCATTGGGCATTGGAATAGGCTGCCCGGGGAGGTGGTTGTTTCACCTTCCCTGGAGATGTTTAGGGCACGGGTGGATGAGGTCTTGAGGGACTTGGTTTAGTGTTTGATAGGAATGGTTGGACTAGATGATCCGATGGGTCCCTTCCAACCTGGTTGTTCTATGATTCTATGATTCTATAAAATGCTAAAAGGACGGAGAATATGGCTTTTCTAGAGGTCCACTGGGCTACATCTACAGGGCAGAGCTCCTGACCTCCAAGATTCTGTGGTGGACATGAGCTGTTCATATGACAAGGTTCACTTTCCCTGTGCTTTAGTTTCCACAGAAAAGCATCCTCAAAGCGGCAGGTTATAAGGCAGCCAAAGCCCCAGGCAAGGTCCCTTGAATGTATGAGGGGACAGGACAAGAGGAAATGGCCTCTAGCTCCACCAGGTGAGGTTTAGGCTAAACATTAGGAAAAAAGTTTTCACAGAAAGGACCATTGGGCATTGGAACAGGCTGCCCAGGAAGGTGGTTGAGTCACCTTCCCTGGAGGGGTTTCAGGGATGGGTAGATGAGGTCCTAAGGGACATGGTTTAGTGTTTGATAGGAATGGTTGGACTTGATGATCTGGTGGGTCTCTTCCAACCTGGTGATTCTATGATTCTATGTATGAGTATTAGTGCTATGCACAGAGACACAGACTTCCAGAGACAAAGCAGAAGCTCAAGATAAGTAAGGAGGGGGAAAAGAAGCTGAAAAAATAGGAATCAAAACTAGAAAAAAGCAGCACAATCAGATCCTCTGTATTATGAAGCACCTCATTCTGCTCCCTTGCAAAGCTGGAGCAAGAGAAAGATCTAAATCTAATGAAATCTGGAAGAATACTTGTCTTAGTCTTGGGAAGAGGGAAAATGAAGATCAAATAAACAAATAGCATAGAATGAAAAGTTCAGATCACAAAAGCAGAATAGAAAGTGTTTATTTTTTAATGCTGCAGTCACTCATCTCCAGTTTACTTTCAGTTTTTGTTCTGTGTCTCTTACCAGATCTCAGTTTATTCACCTGCAAAACTGGTAGACGACTTGCCTAGCAGAAGCTCTCAAAATATAAATAAGTGGGTTACGTTCATTGCTTGGCTCAATGTTTCACAAGTGTTTCCTGAGATTCCTGACTAACTGGCACAGGAGAACTTAATAATATCATTATTACTACTCTGAACTCTGATGAGATTATTTATTAGGGACTTGGCATGATGGAAATATTGACAGTGACTCACTTTGATCAAATTCTATATTTCTTTCGTGAGAAGAGTTTTAACTGAGAACTGGAGGGTTTTATCCATAAATGTGAGCACAAGGGAGGACTGTGTTAGCATATTTAAGGAGGGAAAAAGATTGATTAGGATATTAAGATCTAGATACTGCTCCTAAAAAATTAAAAACAAAAATCTATGCTTTACACCTAGAGGGGATGTAAGTGAAAGCTGCTAAACAATCCCAGATGTTGTCATCTTCAAAGGATGCTGGGAATACTGCAGCCCCTCAGCATCAGGAAAGAACTGGTCTGATGCTTAACTATGGATTCAAGTAACCTCAGACATTGAGCTCTGAAGACACTATCTGAAACCTTTGGATATTAAACACCAAAAAAAAAAAAAAAACCAAAAAAACTACATATCCTCTGTTAGTAGCACTTGCTTTTTCAAAACTTTGGATGATCTATGGGACACTTTTCAGTAAATAGCAGTAAAACCATGAGCAAAACAAGTTTCTTCTTTTCCACAAGCTGAAATACTCCCTAAATCTCATTCTTTTGGATCAACTGTTGGCAACGATCTGACAGAAATACTAACTGCCAACGTAAAAGTGTTGGGCTGGAGTCAGCAGATCCAGCACACTGTAAATATTGAAGCTCGTGGAAAGAAATGCAGTGTGGGAGTAACCTTTTACTCCCTTCTACATACTTCTAGATGCTTTTGTGACCTTTCGCACAGTTGTAAGTAGTTGGACCTAAAGCAAAGCTCCGTGGGAGGCTGTGGAGCAGTGCTGGAAGCAGAGCAGAGCAGGTGACTCCAGTTGCTTTCCTGCCAAATAGTTTAAAAGCTACCTTTAGCCACAGTGTGTGGGGTGGGAGTTAAATGAGATCTGTGTTTGTGCTGCCTAGGGTATGGCTGAGGGAGATCAAGAGATCCTGTACCACTATTTCAACCACAGCAGAGACAGCCTGGGCTTGGGATGCATCCATGCTGGATGAGTGGAAAACTGGTTGGCTGGCTGGGCCCAGAGAGTGGTGGAAATGGAGTTAAATCCAGCCGGAGGCCAGTGACAAGTGGGGTTCCCCAGGGCTCAGTGCTGGGTCCAACCCTGTTCCATGTCTTCTTCAATGACCTGGATGAAGGCATCGAGTGCTCCCTTAGCAAGTTCGCAGATGACACTAAGCTGGGTGGAAGTGTGGATCTGCTGGAGGGTCAGGAGGTTCCAAAGGGATCTTAAGAGGCTGGACCGCTGGGCAGAGTCCAATGGGATGAGGTTTAACACGGCCAAATGCCGGGTCCTGCACTTGAGGCACAACAACCCTATGCAGAGCTACAGACTGGGAGAAGTCTGTCTAGAAAGCTACCTGGAGGAGAAGGAACTGGGGATGTTGGTTGACAGTGACTGACCATGAGGCAGCAGTGTGCCCAGGTGGCCAAGAAGGCCAATGGCATCCTGGCTTGTATCAGAAATGGTGTGACCAGCAGGTCCAGGGAGGTTCTTCTCCCTCTGTACTCAGCACTGGTGAGACTGCTCCTCAAATCCTGTGTTCAGTTCTGGGCCCCTCAGCACAAGAAGGATGTTGAGTGAGTCCAGAGAAGAGCAATGAAGCTGCTGAAGGTGCATTTATAAATTTGTAAATGGTGGGTTGGAACATCAGCTATAATGAGTTAGAAACAAGATAACCACTAAGATAACTGTAACGATACTTATCTTCTTGTAGTGAGAGTTGTTGAGATTGACCACTCACATATGGCCACACCTTAACGACTCTGAGATGATCTGATTTCATTCCCCTTGGATATGCAATGAGGTTCTGGGAATAAGGTCTACTTGTCATATCCAGGAAAGATATGAATTTAAAAACAATTCTGTGTATAAATTTTCTGTGAAATCACTGCTCAGCAGAAGCACTCTGACAACAAATTCTGAGTCTTCTCCAGTGCTGAATAAAAGTGTGCCTGCCTTAATGGTTAAATTAAACTGCTAAGTTTAAGTTTCTTTGTTTCAACACCATGTGTCTGAGGGCATTGTCCAAAAAGCTTCTGGAATACTGTCAGGCTTGGCACTGCAACTGTTTCCCTGGGGAGCTGTTCCACTGCTCCACCACCCTCTGGGGGAAGAACATTTTCCTAATATCCAACCTAACCCTCTCCTGGCACATCTTCCTGCCATTCACTTGGGTCCTATCACTGATCACCAGAGTGAAGAGCTCAACACTTTCTCCTCCTCCCTTTGTGAGGAAGCTGTGAACTGCTATGAGGTCCCACCTCAGTCTCCTCTTCTCCAGAGGAGAACAAACCAAGTGGCTTCAGCTGTTCCTCATGTGACTTCCCCTCTAGACCCTCCACCAACTTTGTGGCCTCCTCTCACCACTCTCCAGTACCTTGAGATCCTTTTTTTCACTGAGGCACCCAACACTGAACAGAATTCTCAACATGCGGCTGCAACGAGCAGAGAGGAACAATCACTCAATCTGTTCCTTCCCTTCAAGGCTTAGTATTCTGTGGAGAAGGAGGCAGTGAAACGCTTACTGCTTTCTCTTTAGTGTCCCATGGTTTAGAGATTGGTGGGAATGGTTGGACTTGATGATCCAGTGGGTCTCTTCCATCCTGGTGATTCTATGATTATCTGATTCCATGGCTGGTGGCTGGTAAGATGACACCACTTAAGTGACCCTATTGTACTTCTGTATGCCAAAGACCAAATTAACAGCAGCAATAAAAATTCAAAAGTATTAATTTCCTGCCTACACAATGAGGATATGATATGCATTTGTTGCAGATTAAAATAGACTCATAGAATCATAGAACAACCAGGTTGGAAGAGACCCATCGGATCATTGACTCCAACCATTCTTATCAAACATTAAAACATATCCCTCAGGACCTCATCTACGTGTGCCTTAAACACCTCCAGGGAAGGTGAATCAACCACCTCCCTGGGCAGCCTATTCCAATGCCCAATGACCCTCTGTGTGAAAAACTTCCTCCTAATCTCCAGTCTAAATCTCAACTGGCAGAGCTTGAGGCCATTCCCTCTTGTCCTGTCCACTGTCACTTGGGAGAAGAGACTAGCTCCCTCCTCTCCACAACCTCCACTCAGGTAGTTGTAGAGAGTAATGAGGTCTCCTCTCAGCTAAACAGGCTTCTCTAGGCTAAGCACCCCCAGCTCTCTCAGCCGCTCTTCATAGGGCCTGTTCTCCAGCCCCTTCACCAGCTTCGTTACTCTTCTCTGGACTCACTCCAGAGCCTCAGCATTCTTCTTGTGATGAAGGGCCCAGAACTGGACACAGGATTCAAGGAGTGGTCTCACCAGTGCCGAGTACAGAGGGAGAATAACCTCCCTGGACCTGCTGGTCACACCATTTCTGATCCAAGCCAGGATGCCATTGGCCTTCTTGGCCACCTGGGCCACTGCTGGCTCATGTTCAGTCGGCTGTCAACCAACACCCCAGGTCCCTCTCCTCCTGGCAGTTTTCCAGCCAGGCTTCTCCCAGTCTGTAGCTCTGCATAGGGTTGTTGTGCCCCAAGTGCAGGACCCGGCATTTGGCCGTGTTAAACCTCATCCCATTGGTCTCAGCCCAGTGGTCCAGCCTGTTTAGGTCCCTTTGCAGAGCCTCCCTACCCTCGAGCATATCGACACTTCCACACAGCTTTGTGTGCTGATAATGTGCTTATGTAATCCTTTAAATCTTAAGAATGGCATTTCTAGCCAGTATTACAGTGGCATAGTATCTTCTAGGCTCAGGGTTAGCTTTCTGTAGGCAACTGAGAATCATCAGTGACTTTGTTCATTTCTGCTGCTCCACCCCAGGTGTTCCTGTGAGAATAAACATCCTCCCTCCCACAGTTACAGCAAACAGAGCACTTCTGGTGTCTTTCAAGATATGCAAAAAAGGGCATTAAAACCTCCAGAGTGAATATGTTTGGTGACACAAAACCGACCAGACCTGCGCTTGGCTTCATTGTGAAAGACTTCACTGGAGTCATTTGTATTTGAATCACTCTAAAGACTGAAAGAGCACCCTACTTGAGTACAAATGCCTCATTTACATCCAGGAAAGGGAAGATAATACAAGTTTGTTTGGTTTGGTTTGTTTTACAAGGTAAAATGTTTTTCTTGGGATTTTGTTTTGGGTAGAGGTCCACGAGATACCTTCCAAGGAAAATCAAAACCAGACCTGGAGGAGTGTGCAGAGCAGTGAGTGGGTTTTACAACAGGAACAGTTGGAAAAAAAAAAAAAAAAGGTACATTCTGAACATACTGATCATCAGTGCTGGATAAGAAATAGGAGAAATGGAGTTGTTTTTTCTAAATAAAACAACAAAATCCAAACTGTATTTGCATTCCTGCTCTACCAGAGCTCACAAAGTCTCCCTCTACCATCAAAACCTGTCCCTGCCCCTCAAGGACCATAAAGACTTCTTACAGTAGGGAGTGGCAATCACTACATCCACATGGAATGACAAGGCTGAACATGGAGGACCAAGGGGGTGATCTCTCCCCAGTCCAAGGGGGTGGCCTGACCACCAGCCTTCAGAGAAAGGGAAGGTTCTCTGCTCACAAGGTGTCTCTGTATAGTTTGAATAGTCAAGGTCACTAAGCTCATCTCCAAACTCCAGTGATCAGAGCCCTCACACTGAGCTGAGAGGAAGTATTAATCCTCCCATACACTTTATGGGGCTGTCAGATACCTTTTATTCTCCTCAAAACTGACGTTACAAAATTAAAGGTCTGTGAAAACTTTCCTATCCCAAGACAGATTGCATGAAGCACAATGGCTGGCTCTTGTCACAATTACACGCAAGAACTGGGCCATATTTGGAATCATAGAATAGTTTGGGCTGAAAGGGACCTTAAAGATCATCTAATTCTAGCACCCAACCCCCACCATGGGAAGGGACACCTCCCATTAGAATATTTAAACATATATGAGGTCCAACACTAAACCCCTGAGCCTAACCCTGTAGCTCAGGAGCCAAGAGTGGGAGGAGGAGAGAGACAAAGAGATGGTTACAGAACATGTTCCATCCTGTCGCAGCGAGATGAGGCTCAACTTGATTGCATCACTCAGTGCGAGTGGTCTTGTGTTCAAATAGAGACTTTTTTTAGAATCATAGAACAACCAGGTTGGAAGAGACCCACTGAATCATCGACTCCAACCATTCCTTTCAAATTCATTCCTATTCTTATCTTCAGCTGGAAAATGTTGGTGCGTGCGAGTGAACAACAGTGAGTTAGCATCAAGATTCTTGTGAAGCTGAAGAAATATGCAAGGGAAACTTTTCAGTTATTGACTGAGTCTCGTGGTGAAGAGATCCCAAAGATCAAATCAGTGCTCAAAGGAATCCAGTTTTTATTGTTAGAAAGTGTGAAATTACTAGAATAGGCTGCCCAGGGAGGTGGTTGATTCACCTTCCCTAGAGGGGTTTAAGGGATGGGTGGACAAGACGCTGAGGGACATGGTTTAGTGTTTGATAGGAATGGTTGGACTTGATGATCCGATGGGTCTCTTCCAACCTGGTGATTTTATGATTCTATGACTCTGTGATTCTATGATTCAAACCCAGTGGAGATCCTCAACTGCCTTTCAGAAAACGAGCATCGTAGGCAGCTGTTTGTCAGCTCAGAAAAAACTATTTTGAAAGTGATCACAGTTCATTTTCATAATTTACTAAATAAGGAGAGTCACAGGCTGAGTTTCTGTGTTTTTTTGCACTGGACCTTGTACACAACACTTAGATGCATTTTATCAAGATTCATCTTGTTTCTGTAGCTTTATCTGATGAGGATTCTGTGGATTCTGGTGTCCATGAGGAGGGGAGATACAGCTCTGTAATTAGGATATTGTGCCTCAAATCCCTAGATTTTATATGAAACAAAGGTTGGGTATCAACTTAGAGAAATGTATGTGTTTTGAAGGGCAGAAGAGCTGGGATGGCTCTGGGACATGCTGGTTAGCACAGTCCTTATTCCCTTGTGCAGGCACATGGCAGCATCAGACGGGAATGGAATAGTGAAAGAACCGTAATCCTTATTTTTCTTTAGTCAACTGATTTATGGAATGTTTCTAAAAGCTTTTATATCTGTGACTCACCTACAGCAGCACTGTTACGGGAGAAGGAGATTCCCGAAGCCAAATACTCATGGGCACCTGGAGGCTGTTGGGATCCCAGTCACAAACGGGGTTCTGCGCGGAAGGGACTGGTTCTCTCTTGTCTTTTTGGGCTGTGCTGTGTGGTTGTCAGCAGCTTTGTGGTGCAGGGGGGAATGGTTGGGCTCGATGATCCGGTGGGTCTCTTCCAACCTGGTTTTTCTGTGATTCTGTGATTCTGTGATCTCTGCATTATCGCTGTACTGTTTTAGTAGCTGCATTCGGTGCAGGGGAAACCTCACACTGCTAAAAGTGTTACCATCTTGTGTTTCTCAAAATCGGCACTTAGTGCGTCTCGTGTGAAATACGGCGTGAAATCCCTCCTAAGAGACGGATACGTGCAAGAGCAATGGACCCTGGAGGAGAAAGCAGTGAGGGGAGGAGTGCCACGGTTCAGCGATGTAAGAGATCACCAGCTCCTTGAGGGTTTAAGCCTTTTTCTTAGCTGGTGTATCTATCCCCCTGCTCCTCTATTTCTGTATTTTTTTGCAGTCCTCTAAATCAGGTAGGGACTCGGAGACCTAGGATGAATAAGCATGAAATGTGAAGACGACATGCTGTAGTGTTTGATAGGAGTGGTTGGACTCAATGATCTGGTGGGTCTCTTCCAGCCTGGTGGTTCTGTGATTCTGTGATTCTGTCACCTCTTACAGGTACTTTTTATTAAAGTTGAAATGAGGGGGTTGCACGACAGGCACCAAATCTCCCTTGCCTGTAAACTCACTAAAGGAAATTTGCTTTTTTTTACCCATCATCTTTAACACGGTTCAGCTTTCTGGGGATGCCTCAAGTGAAAATGATTTCTTATTCTTAAACTTAGAGGAGGCTGAGAGGAGACCTTATTGCTCTCTACAACTACCTAGAAAGGAGGTTGTGGAGAGGAGGGAGCTGGGCTCTTCTCCCAAGTGACAGGCGACAGGACAAGAGGGAATGGCCTCAAGCTCCGCCAGGGGAGATTTAGGCTAGGGATTAGGAGGAAGTTTTTCACATAGAGGGTCATTGGGCACTGGAATAGGCTGCCCAGGGAGGTGGTTGATTCACCTTCCCTGGAGGTGTTTAAGGGATGGGTAGATGAGGTGCTGAGGGACATGTTTTAGTGTTTGATAGGAATGGTTGGACTAGAAGATCCAATGAGTCCCTTCCAACCTGGTTGTTCTATGATTCTATGATTTATTTTGAAGCGTCTATTTCTCTTTTAGTGATCCTACATATGCCAACATCTGAAAAAAAAAAACCCAAGCCCCAAATATTTCTGCAGGAAAAGTTCATGCAGCTCCCGTGAAAACCAGTTTTTCATCACAAAGGTAACAGCAGCTGCAGTGAGCTCAGATCAAAGGTCTCTGCCTCTGCTGGCTGACAATAGCCTGTAGCAGTTCCTCTGGGGAAAAGCAGAGCAATGTAGAGTGATGTTTCTCTCCAAGCACACCTTGGGTTTTGCTTCCCGCAATCTCCTACCTGGTGAAACTATTAACCCTTGAGAAAACACAGCTCTTCACATCCTGCAGCCACACCTGCATGCATTTCAGCCTTCCAATACACAAAAAAAGTGTGTTTTCCTTTATTTTTTTGAAACGTTACCTGATGATATCGTTGAATGCTGCCTAATTCTTGTATCCGTGGTGTTAATGGGTTTTAAAGGCTTCTCTTTGCCCTACAGAGAAGGACTTGGGGGTGCTGATTGATGACAAGCTTGATATGAGCTGGCAATTTGCACTTGCATCCCAGAAACCAACTGTGTCCTGGGCTGCATCCAAAGCAGCGTGGCCAGCAAGGCAAGGGAGTGGATTCTGCCCCTCTGTTTCTCTCTTGTGAGACCTCATCTGGAGTTTTGTGTCCAGTTCTGGAATCCTTAACATGAGAAGGAGATGGAGCTGTTGGAATGGCTCCACAGGAGGGTTATAAAGATGATTTGAGGGCTGGAGCACCTTCCATATGAGGACAGGCTGAGACCATTGAGGTTGTTCAGCCTTAATTAGCGCCCTAGTCTGGCTTATGGCAAGTAGAATCATGGAATAGTTTAGGCTGGAAGGGACCTTAAAGATCATCCAATTCCACTCCCCTTTGTACGGTTGTGCCCTCAGCCCTATTAGAATCATAGAATCATAGAATCACCAGGTTGGAAGAGACCCACCAGATCATCGAGTCCAACCATTCTCATCGAACATTAAACCATGTCCCTCAGGACCTCATCTACCCGTGCCTTAAACACCTCCAGGGAAGGTGAATTGACCACCTCCCTGGGCAGCCTATTCCAATGCCCAATGACCCTCTGTGTGAAAACCTTCCTCCTAATCTCTAGCCTAAATCTCCCCTGGTGGAGTTTGAGGCCATTCCCTCTTGTCCTGTCCCCCTGTTGCATCACTGTAGCCTCAGCACATTCTCCCACCACTCTCTAGAGCCGCTTTTCACTCCTATCAGCCTTACCTACCATCAGCAAACAATCCCAGTTTATTCACTTCAAGCTCCAAGGGTTTAGGGAGGATTTGCTCAGCAGATCCTGAGATGGTTTTGTTTGACTGGGAACCGGTCGGGCTCTGCTGGGAGCACAGGACTGCTCAGAGAACAAAGCTAGACCAAAGCTGCTCACAAGCGCATGTGTGGTTAGTGTTGGGCTCCTGAACTCCTGCTCAGGCAGAGGAAATACAATTTCCAGAAAAGATCTGCAGAAATGCAAAATTTCCCAGAAATATCTTCGGAATAATGGAAATTATTATTATTGGAGAGGAGGGAGCTGACCTCTTCTCCCAAGTGACAGGGGACAGGACAAGGGGGAATGGCCTCAAGCTCCACCAGGCAAGATTTAGGTTGGAGATTAGGAGGAAGTTTTTCACACAGAGGGTTATTGGGCATTGGAACAGGCTCTCCAGGTAGGTGGTTGATTCACCTTCCCTGGAGGTGTTTAAGGGACAGGTAGATGAGGTCCTAAGGGACATGGTTTAGTGTTTGATAGCAATGATTGGACTTGATGATCCAATGGGTCTCTTCCAACCTGATGATTCTATGATTCTATGAAATATGGGAAAATTAGAAATATCTGAAGTAACTACATGATTACCAAAACCCCACTTTATAAATTTCTTCACAAGTCACCTCTATCTAGTAGACAGAATATTAAATGATAGAAATTCATGGAATCCTAGAATCCCTAGGTTGGAAAAGACCTTTGGGATCATCCAGTCCAATCGTACCATTGCGTGGACATAGAGTGTTAAAGTAACTTCTAAATGTCTTGTAGAACCTCTTTATGATAGGAACGGTTGGACTCAATGATCCAGTGGGTCTTTTCCAACCCGTTTGTTCTATGATTCTAAATAAGTGAATTTTTATTCTGGGTACAGAATAAAATACTTCGTATTGTATTTCTATCTATGAGGAATTAATTACTTACACACCTACTGTACATGGTAACATATGTCTGCAGTAATAGGAAAATAATAGAAACACTGAAAACAAGGCATGGCTGTTGACTCACTAGTGAAAAAGAAAGTTATAATTGTATATGTAAATAGGCTGCAACGCAAAAAAGTGGAAAAAGCTATGTTTCTATAGAAGAAGCTAAGAAAGTAAATATGCAAATATTTTATGCTTTCTGCTATACATTCCTTATTTTTATTGGGATTAATAAACTTCAAATAATTATCTCACTGCTCAGTCTGAGAAAAATGTTTCATGTGAAAAGTTTATTTCAATTTTTTTTCATATCTCTGAGACAGGTGGGGAAAGAGAAAGCGAATAGGAGAAGAAAACCAACTTCCCTCTGAGAGCTTGCCTCTTTTTTACAGGCTCATATCCCTGTTTGGGACAGCCATAGAATCATAGAACAAGCAGGTTGGAAGAGACCCACCGGATCATCGAGTCCAACCATTCCTATCAAACACTAAACCATGGCCCTCAGCACCTCATCCACTCGTGCCTTAAACACCTCCAGTGAAGCTGAATCAACCACCTCCCTGGGCAGTCTCTGCCAGTGCCTAACAACCCTTTCTGTGAAGAATCTTTTCCTTATGTCGAGCCTTAAGCTCCCCTGGTGGATCTTGAGGCCATTCCCTCTTGTCCTGTCCCCTGTCACTTGGGAGAAGAGCCCAACTCCCTCCTCTCCACAACCTCCTTTCAGGTAGTTGTAGAGAGTAATGAGGTCTCCTCTCAGCCTCCTCTTCTCCAGGATAAACACCCCCAGCTCTCTCAGCCATTAGGACGAAATGTTCTCAAGTGAATTTTGGCCTTAGAGAAAGGGATGCAGAAGAGTTCTTTGTATGTAAGGCATTGTAGGGCAAATAAGAAGTAGAAAAATTAAGTATATACTTTCAGGATATTCAGTAAAATACAGGCTACCTCTATCAAATAACCGCAGGTCTGCCAGAACATGAAAGAGAGAGAGAGAGAGACAAGGTCAAGATCTTGGGGCACAAAACCCCTGTGCAGCTACAGATTAGGAGAAGTCTGTCTAACAAGCTGCCTGAAGAAAAAGGACCTAAGGGTGTTGGTCAACAGCCGACTGAACATGAGCCAGCAGTGTGCCCAGGTGGCCAAGAAGGCCAATGGCATCTTGACTTGTATCAGAAACGGTGTGACCAGCAGGTCTAGGGAGGTTATTCTCCCTCTGTACTCAGCACTGGTGAGGCCGCTCCTTGAATCCTGTGTTCATTTCTGGGCCCCTCAGCACAAGAAGGATGTTGAGGCTCTGGAGCGAGTCCAGAGAAGAGCAACGAAGCTGGTGAAGGGGCTGGGGAACAGGCCTTACGGGGAACGTCTGAGAGAGCTGGGGGTGTTTATCCTGGAGAAGAGGAGGCTGAGGGGAGACCTCATTGCTTCAAGTCCCTGAAAGGAGGTTGTAGAGAGGAGGGAGCTGGGCTCTTCTCCCAAGTGACAGGGGACAGGACAAGAGGGAATGGCCTCAAGCTCCTCCAGGCTGGATATTAGGAAAAAAATTTCACAGAAAGGGTCATTGGGCACTGGCAGAGTCTGCCCAGGGAGGTGATTGATTCACCTTCCCTGGAGGTGTTTTAGGGATGGGTGGACAAGGTGCTGAGTGACATGGTTTAGTGTTTGATAGGAATGATTGGAGTTGATGATCCAGTGGGTCTCTTCCAACATGGTTGTTCTATGATTCTAAAATATCCTGGCAAGGACCAGAGAATGTGGGCCCATTCACCATCACCCTTACTCAGATTTGGGAGCAGGGAGATGTATGTTGCAGGACACAATCTGTTTCTCTGCAATAAACCCTTCACGCTGATCCCCTCCAGGAGCTCCAGGAAGGGCTGGTAGCAGCAGCTTTCCATGCTCCACCCTAGATTTGACCGGCAATGCAGAACTTGGCAATGCAAAACTTGGCCACCCTGCCACCACTGGAAGCCTTCAGATCGCCTGCCCTCAGGGCTCCTCAGCTCTTGGAAAGTCTCTGAAATAGCTATTCCAGAACATTATTTGGGCGTATGTCCTCTCTGGCTGCTTCTATTTCAGAACAGAATTGCTTTTTAGGACTGACTGTAATCCATATTCAGAGATAATTCAGAAACAGTGTGGCTGCAGAGACTTAAACCAAAATAGCTACTCAAAAATAATTATTCTGGAATAACAATTAGAGCTCTCATTTCTGATTCAGATACAGTTATTCAGGAAGACCTCTTCCAGTGTATTTCCACATGGAGGTGGGTCCTGAGCGTTCTACCACCTGTGTTTTCCTCGATCAGTTGGAGAAGAATCTTTCAGCTGAAGTCCTGAGAAATAAAATTAAAACTCTTTGAAATAAAGTGCTCCTCTGAACCACAGTTATTTTGACAATAGATCAATCAAAGGTATCACACTTTATTTCTAGTGCCTGAAGAGATGCATTCTGAGCTTCTGTTGCGTCACTGAGTTACTCATTCCCTTAAACTGAACTAAAGATGATTCACAGGCAATTAACGGCAAGGAAGAGAAATGCCATTTAGGATGCTGAAATAATAGAGCAGTTTATTTCTTTGACATTGTTACTCAGATTGGGTTTTACAGGTACTGACAACAGGTGCTGGATTCTGGCACTCAAGGGGAGATCTCAAGCTATGTACTTGGATCTCAAATAGCTACCTGGAGGAGAGGGACCTGGCGGTGTTGGTCGACAGCGACTGAACATGAGCCAGTAGTGTGCCCAGGTGGCCAAGAAGGCCAATGGCATTCTGGCCTGTAACAGAAATGGTGTGACCAGCAGGTCCAGGGAGGTTCTTCTCCCTCCGTACTCAGCACCGGTGAGGCCACTCCTTGAATCCTGTGTTCAGCTCTGGGCCCCTCACCACAAGAAGGATGTTGAGGCTCTGGAGCGAGTCCAGAGAAGAGCAGCAAAGCTGATGAAGGGTCTGGAGAACAGGCCTTATGAGGAACGGCTGAGAGAGCTGGGGATGTTTATCCTGCGGAAGAGGAGGCTGAGAGGAGACCTCATTGCTCTCTACAACTACCTGAAAGGAGGTTGTGGAGAGGAGGGAGCCGGGCTCTTCTCCCAAGTGACAGGGGACAGGATGAGAGGGAATGGCCTCAAGCTCCGCCAGGGGAGGTTTAGGCTAAACATTAGGAAAAATATTTTCACAGAAAGGGTCATTGGGCCCTGGAACAGGCTGCCCAGGGAGGTGGTTGAGTCACCTTCATGGAGGTGTTTAAGGCACAGGTGGATGAGGTGCTGAGGTACATGATTTAGTGTTTGATAGGAATGGTTGGACTCGATGATCCATTTGGTTTCTTCCAACGTGGTAGATTCTATGATTCTATGATTCAATATTTAATTTAAGCCAAAATTACTTGATTGTTCAAACACCTTGATAAAAGACAATGGGCTTGGCAAGTGGGGAAACTTGGGTAGCAGGGAGGAGTTGGCTCAAACCCAGGCTGGACTGAAGGAATCAATCAGCTGTTTATTGTATATATTCCAGTAAGGATTGCTATCAATTGAATGCATTTTTTAGTAGTAAATTATAAAGATGGGCATTAGAGATCGCGGGAGGAAGGGAATTGATGCCAGAGGCTTAAGGGACTTGAGCAGCTACCCTTCCTCATAGTCAGTGAAGGACAAGTCAGAGCAGCTGCCAAGCTGAGTTGCTCTGAAGTGCTCTCTAGAAAAGTCTTTCTCTCCATTGCCTGTAGAGGAAGATTCCCTGGCTCTCAAACAGACCCTCTTCCAGCATGTAACGTGAGCATCTTGCAAACATTTAGCTCCATAATAAAATTACAACATACAGCAGCACCAGGAAGGCTGAACTTTCCTTAAATCTATGCTAAAGACCAAGAAGATAAGATGTTACGCCTGTCATAAGACACTACACCTGTCGAAAGACAGATGTTAGGCTGTCGAGACTCTCATAATTACTGCTACAAGGCCAACAGGTAATAAACAACCGGAAAGTCTATCTATTAATTTCTGTGCTAGTGCTGGTCAAAAATAGGCCACCACTATTTATAGCAGAGAGATAAATTCTGGATGAGTAGAGAGAAATAAATTGCTGTTGTGAATTATGAGTTAATGGGTGTTGAAAACTTATAAATTATAGATAGGAAATAATTATGCAAATTATGTCCCATCATCCAACCATTTATTTAGTGGAAACACTTATGCAGTATCCTCACAGAACGACAGTGGTGGCATAAAAGGTCCCATTGATGTGTAACCTGTCGGCGTTTGAAGGAAACAAACTTCTATTATAAATGGCATTGTCTTCCTTTCAGGAAGCTCAGACCTTTTCCTGATGTTAAATAACGTCTTAAGGTGGTTCTCAGAAATATAGGGATGGGCAATCCAAGGCACAGAACTGGCAACGGGGGGTAAGATCCAGGGGGTTCCTCCTCTGAAGTTTCATGTCCCAGTTTCACTGCTAGTGGCAATGCTTGTGTCCCCAGCCTTGTTGTCCTCCTCAGCTACATCTGGACAACAGGACTACTTCCACACAGGAGATTTATCCATGCTTTGGGGGTGAAAAAAAGTCTGTTTCACAATGTTTTTTTCAAAAATACTTTACTTTTGCAGAAGTTTTCCTTTATTTATTTTTTTTAACTACATAGAAAGCTGCCTGGAGGAGAGGGGCCTGGGGGTGTTCGTTGACAACGACTGAACATGAGGCAGCAGTGTGCCCAGGTGGCCAAGAAGGCCAATGGCATCCTGGCTTGGATCAGAAACGGTGTGACCAGCAGCTCCAGGGAGGTTATTCTCCCTCTGTACTCAGCACTGGTGAGACTGGTCCTCGAATCCTGTGTTCATTTCTGGGCCCCTCAGCACAAGAAGGATGTTGAGGCTCTGGAGCGAGTCCAGAGAAGAGCAACGAAGCTGGTGAAGGGTCTGGAGAACAGACCCTATGAGGAGCGGCTGAGAGAGCTGGGGGTGTTTATCCTGGAGAAGAGGAGGCTGAGACGAGACCTCATTGCTCTCTACAACTACCTGAAAGGAGGTTGTGGAGAGGAGGGAGCTGGACTCTTCTTTCAAGTCCCAGGGGACAGGACAGGAGGGAATGGCCTCAAACTCCACCAGGGGAGATTTAGGCTGGACATTAGGAAAAAATTCTTCCCAGAAAGGGTCATTGGGCACTGGTAGAGGCTGCCCAGGGAGGTGGTTGATTCCCCTTCGCTGGAGGTGTTTAAGGCATGGGTTGATGAGGTGCTGAGGGACATTGTTTAGTGTTTGATAGGAATGGTTGGACTTGATGATCTGGGGGGTTCTTCCAACCTTGTTATTCTATGATTCTACGACAGTGGCTCAGCTCTGACTGCTCTGCTGAAGCATTGTTTTGCAGGACATGGGGTGAAACCTAGCAAATATGTCTTTGCTTTTCAAGCTGGTCACGTACAGTTCTCACTGGGTTTTATAGTTACGCTGGCTGCTCTCTCTTCAGACCAAATGAGCAAACAATTAAATATCCCACTACTCAGTCAGACCTAAAACAATGGTAGTGGCTGCCAATGCCTAGACTGAACATAAACACTGATGCCGGGAATTAATTAGTTCAGGAGTTATATATGTGTGTGTGCCTCACAGAACAGTCAAGACTTCAGCAGAAAGCTCTGAAGGCAGAAAACTCCCATTTGTGAAACAGAAAGAAACACAGAAGACCAGTTTTTTGGACAGGATTCTAGTCAAAGAGCAGGTTTGGAAACACAAAAAGGGAAATTGGCTCTGTGTGAGAACATTTTTTGCCAATAAGCATGACTGTGTCCAAGAAACAGCTGAATGCCATAATATTCTACTGAAAAGGTGCACAAGTCCCTGCACACAAGACAAACGCCATGAAAAGAATCGAAGTCGGGTATCTGAGGACTTTAGGTGGATATTTTGATAGGAATAGTTGGACTCGATGATCCGATGTGCCTCTTCGAACCTGGTTGTTATATGATTCTATGATTCTATATTTCCAAGCTGCCCATGAACTTGAAATCAGGGAACTTTGATATCACAGCTATGGGCTGGGCTGAAAAAATAAGCCCTCGCTGACACAGCCTTCACTGCCCAGGCCAGTCACTCACCTGTGCCCAGAAAGAAACTCTTAAACTCTTATTTTTCTGAGAACTGCAGAGGTAAAGGATCTTTTGCTGTTCCATGGGATTTTTTCAGAGTATTTCTTGCTTGATGAAATGAAACCATGGATCAAATCAAACAGCTTTCATGTAAAACCTGAAAGGAGGTTGTAGAGAGGAGGGGGCTGGCCTCTTCTCCCAAGTGACAGGGGACAGGACGAGAGGGAATGGCCTCAAGCTCCACCAGGGGAGGTTCAGGCTGAACATTAGGAAAAAGTTTTTCTCGGAAAGGGTCATTGGGCATTGGAATAGGCTGCCCAGGGAGGTTGTTGATTCACCTTCCCTGGAGGTGTTTAAGGTGTGGGTAGATGAGGTCCTGAGGGGCATGGTTTAGTGTTTGATAGGAATGGTTGGACTCAGTGATCAGATGGGTCCCTTCCAACCTGCTTGTTCTATGATTCTATGAAAACTGGGATTTTCCCCCCTTCTTTTTCCCCATTCCCTGTTTCCTCTCTAACACTCTCATTCCTGCTTAGAACTTTCTGCTTCTGTGCACATTTCTTTCTGACAAAGGGAAAGGAAATCCTGCTCCTTCCTTTTACTGCTCCTTCATAGTGAAATCAGGAGAAAATACAGCAGAGAGGAAATAGAAGCGCATTTAAATTTCAGCCAACTACCAGTTTCGCTGACGTTTATATTTCTGTTTGATTTACGCATGTTCTAATTAATACAAATAGTAAAGAGGTGAATTCCTCAGTGAAGCTGCAAAAAGTTTACAAGTTGCTTTCCCATGTTTATTGCTTTGCTAAACCCAAGAGCCTGTAATCAGGTTCACAACTTATTCCTTGCATTCCTAATGCCCTGATGACAATAAAATGTAAACAAACTGCCGCGGTGGAAGAGGTTTAATCTATAGAGAAGATCCCAGTGTTAACATATGTCTGTGTTCCTTGTGTTGGGAAAGACCAAAAAAAAGAGAAAGCACTAATATAACCTTCAAATGAGGAGTTTTTCTGCAAGTGAAAACAATCTTACTGATCAAAAGTTCTACGAGGCTGTATCCGAGAAGCATATTGTCCCACACAATTATTCTAATTATTGATCACAGGACCAAACATTATCAATTTGCCCAGGGAGGTGGTTGATTCACTTTCCCTGGAGGGGTTTAGGGCACGGGTGGATGAGGTCTTGAGGGACTTGGTTTGGTGTTTGGTGGGAATGGTTGGACTGGATGATCCGATGGGTCCCTTCCAACCTGGTTGTTCTATGATTCTATGATTCTATGAATCGCTCAAGTGAAAAAAGAAAACAAAGAAAGAATGTGTGAAGCTGATCCAAGAAGCCAAACCAACCATCATTTCAGGGGGAAAAAAAAAATCAAAGCATCAAACAGTATTAAAAAAAATACAGTGTGAAATACAAGTCTAGAAGAGCTCTCCTACTACCCTTGGTAAAGTCCAGAAGCCACAAGAGAGGAAGGAGGAAACACAAAAAAAAGGAAGAAGGAACTTAATAGAATCATAGAATAGTTTGGGTTGGAAGGGACCTTAAAGATCATCCAATTCCAATTCCGCTGTGATTGGTAGGAACATCCCACTGGATCAGGCTGCCCAAGGCCCCGTCCAACCTGGTCTTGAATGCTTCTAGGGGATAGGGAAGCCTCAAACTTTGCTACCTGGTATTTCCCTTCTGCAATTTTATGTAGAGATTCTTTTTGCTTTTACTCCAAGTAAGACAGGGTTCAGAAAACCTGGATTTTTTTTTTTTGCAAGTTTTAATCTGAACGACTTTTTATGCCACCTCCTGCTCATGGCAAGCAGACAGCATTATTGTGTCTCTACGCAACACACTGGATCTCCAGAGAGTGGCGAGCACCACGGGGAAGACAATCCTGCTTTCATCTAGGGAATTTGCTGCTTAAGGCTAATCTTGCCTCAAACTATACCCGACGCTCCTGTGAGCTGGTTAAGGGTGGAACTCACGCACAGAAACTTGATTTTCTAGCCCAGAGGTGACCTCTCTTCAGTCAGCATCTGTAGGAATCAAACCAAACCTGCTGGATGGATTGCAGGGCTTCCAGGCAAGCGAGCGCATGAGTTGGCCAGGCTACACCTACATGTGCTGCGGTGTCTTGCCAATTAAACTCCCAAAAAGAACACGTGCGTTTTATCAGTTTCGTGCAAGCCATTATAGACGTTTCTCTGCCCTTACCAGTTCATACCACAATCAGAATTTTTTGGAAAAAAAGTAAACGCTCCGAAATCGCTTCCAGCTGTACGAAATGGCTCTCAGAAGGCTGCAATCATCTATTCTGAGTTCTTGAGCTCTGAGCAACAAGTTTAATTTGTCACATTAGATTGCAGCGCGGCCCAGGTTGCTCTACAGAATTCCATATAGGGGGAATTTATATCTATTCAAATAAAAAGATCTTCAGTCTGCCGTGCAGTCATGGAAGGGAATACCAATTTATCATATTCTCCTGATACTGGTTCAAAAGGCCATCGCAATACAGACAGAAATATAGATGCAGTCTGCTTTCCCATCACCACAAGTCAACAGCGATGACAGGCCCACTGACAGACAATTCAAGTGTTCTCCTGAGTCCTCCATCCCCGAGGCAATATTTCACTCCTTCAGCCTACCTGTTGCACTGTTAGAAGGAAATACCCAGAGTTTATTCAAGGGCACTGCACAACAAGCATTTTGTTTAAAAAATGGTCCCAGCACAGGCTGTCTTAACACGGCTTTCCCACCACGTTGGACAGGTAGCTGAAGCCTACGCTTTTCGTTGACCTTCTTTCTCCCCAAAGACATAAGTGTGGTCGGAGGATGTAAACAATCTGACCTTACAGAGTCATAGAATCACCAGGTTGGAAGAGACTCACCGGATCATTGAGTCCAACCATTCCTATCAAACACTAAACCATGTCCCTCAGCACCTCCAGGGAAGGTGACTCAACCACCTCTCTGGACAGCCTCTGCCAGTACCCAGTGACCCTTTCCATAAAATTTTTTTTCCTAATGTTCACCCTAAACCCCCCCTGGTGGAGCTTGAGGCCATTCCCTCTTGTCCTGTCCCCTGTCACTTTAGAGAAGAGGCCGGCTCCCTCCTCCCCACAAGTTTTGGTTAGAGGAGGTGACATTGGTTAACAGTTTTTCTAGGTGTCTAGTTTAACCTCTGCATCACTGCTACATTCTTAAGGAGCTGTGCTGCAGAGGAAGGGTCAGAGTCTTCACCAAGATCTGATGATCTTCCAGTAGACAGAGCACCTACAGAAATCTCCCCCCAGAAAAATCATAGAATCATAGAATCACCAAGTTGGAAGAGACCCATCGGATCATCGACTCCAACCATTCCTATCAAACACTAAACCATGGCCCTCAGCACCTCATCTACCTGTGCCTTAAACACCTCCAGGGAAGGTGAATCAACCACCTTCCTGGGCAGCCTATTCCAATGCCCTATGACCCTTTCCGTGAAAAACTTCCTCCTAATCTCTAGCCTAAATCTCCCCTGGTGGAGCTTGAGGCCATTCCCTCTTGTCCTGTCCCCTGTCACAATATACCTTTCACAAGGTGGGAACTATGACTTATTTCTCTACCTGGAGAAGAATTTCAGCCTTGACCATTCAAAACGAATTTGACTTGGAGAGATTTCGTATGTTAATTATTCCATGTTATGCTCTGATCTTAGAATTTTCCTGGAGTTTGTGCAGTTCTAGTGTTGCAGGGATTTTTGTAAGTGACCCTCCAGTGGGATACTTCTTCTTGGAGTTCAACAACACAGTGCAGGCCAAAACACTGGACCACGTAGGAAGGCTTAAGCAGGAACAAATATAGGCAGAATTGTTTTTATAGCTAATTCCCAATACAGGAATTTGGGCATTTAGTTCATGATTCATGAACTGTTGTTCATGAATCATGTAAAGCATGTTCATGATTCCGTAAAGCATTCATGTCAATGTGACAGAAGCGAAAAGCACCAAGTTGGCTGGGAGAGCATGGACAGTGTGGCCTCAAGGGGGCAGTGAAAGGAAGAGAGGAGATGTATTTAGGAATCATTTATTGAGTCCTACAGTAATCAGAAAAATGAGAATTTGTGATGGTCACGGCACCTAATTTGGCAACTGAATTACAGTTCTGCATGAAGTCATTTTCTCCTTCTTTATGGTAAAAATAATGGAAAGTGATCCCTTGTGTAAACAGAGTACATAAAATCATAGAATGATTTGAGTTGGAAGGGATGTTAAAGATAATCTAATTCAAGCCCCCTGCCATGGGCAGGGACACTTCCCACTGGATCAGGTGCCCAAGGCCCATCCAACTTGGCTTTGAACACCTCCAGGGAAGGGGCAGCCACAGCTTCCCTGGGCAACCTAGGCCAGGGCCTCATGACTCTCATTGTGAAGAAATTCCTCCTAAACCTACCCCTTCCAATTTAAAGCCATTCCCTCCTCATCTTATCACCCCAAGCCTTTGCAAAAAGTCCCTCCTCACCTTTCCTGTAGCCCCTTCAGGTACTGAAAGCTGCTCTAAGTTCTCCCTGGAGCCTTCTCTTTTCTGGGCTGAACAACCCCAACTCTCGCAGCCTGTCATTATAGCAGAGGTGTGCCAGCCTTTTGGTCATCTTCATGGCTTCCTCTGGGCACTTTCCAACAGCTCCATATCCTTCTTCAGTTGCAGATTCCAGAACTGGAGATGGAACTCCAGGTGGGTTCTCATGAGAATGGGGTAGAGGGGTAGAATCCCCTCCCTCACCCTGCTGACCACACTGCTTTTGATGCAGCCCAGGACACAGTTGGCCTTCTGGGCTGCGAGCGCACATTGCTGGCTCATGTTGAGGTTCTCATCAATCAGCACCCACAAGTCCTTCTCTGCAGGGCTGCTCTCAATCACATCATCACTCATTCTGTATTGAAAAAAGTGATTACCCCCACCCCAGTGTAGGACCTTGCACTTGGCCTTGTTGAACCTCATGATGTTCTCACAGCCCCACTTCTCCAGCCTGTCCAGTTCCCTCTGGATGACATCTTGTCCTTCTGGTGTTGCAGCTGCACCAGTCAGCTTGGTGTCATCTGCAAACTTGCTGAGGGTGCACTCAGTCTCACAGGACAAGAGGGAATGACCTCGAGCTCCACCAGGGGAGATTTAGGCTAGAGATTAGGAGGAAGTTTTTCACACAGAGGGTCATTGGTCATTGGAATAGGCTGCCCAGGGAGGTGGTTGATTCACCTTCCCTGGAGGTGTTTAAGGCACGGGTAGATGAGGTGCTGAGGGACATGGTTTAGTGTTTGATAGGAATGGTTGGACTCGATGATCCAATGGGTCTCTTCCAACCTGGTTGTTCTATGATTCTATGATTGATGAAGCTATTAAACAGCACTGGTCCCAGAACGGACCCCTGAGGGACACTACTAGTCACGTGTCTCCACCTGAACATTGAGCTGTTGACCACTGCTACATCCCTCCTCTTATTCTTACTCACTGGAAATGGAAAAGACAGCACCAAGGACGTTCCAAATTCCCATCACAGCAGCAGGAAGGCATCGCTGAACACTTCAGCCTAAGGCAATAACAACAATATTCTTTAAGGCAGCAAGGTGCAAGTGCTTCCCCTCAAATCAGACCATGCTACTGGCAGATGGATTTCACCTGCCATCCTCAGGGGAACTGGTCCTGATTAACACCAATATAACTGAGGACATCAACACCTTGGGGATTAACGAACGACTTTCATTCAACTACTTTACAATAATTGCCCAAACACAATTCTTTTACCCCATGGGAAATACAGGGTAGCTCCAGACAGGTTGCTTCCTTTCTATTTAGAGAGTTAGATCACCTCCTGTTTGCCAAGTGTTAGAATTGTTCTGATTAACAAGTGCTGTGCCATAAATAACAAAGCAAATTCAGAGGGTATCTTGCCTACAGAGTCATAATCCCGAGAGCAGCATCAAGCTCAAAGGCCTGAGGAAACAATAGGAATATGTTATTCAATAATTCAGGTTAATTAGGATTCCAGTTAGAGTGGAACAAAGGAAATAAACACCTAATACCCTTATGCTAAGTAATCAGGATAACAAAGTTTGCATTTCATAGAATCATAGAATCATAGAACAACCAGGTTGGAAGAGACCCATCGGATCATTGAGTCCAACCATTTGTTTGTATATTTAGAAATCCTCTCTAACTGTGTCACGTGGGGAGGTCATGCTCTCTTCCCTGAACCAGTTATTGTAAGAAAAGCCATACCTTGAAAATTGATTTTTTTTCACTAGATGGATGGAGAAATTGCTGATGGGCCCAGGTGGTTCTTGTATGCGCCTGTTTTCCTGATGAAAACAGGAATTACAGAGGTAATGGCAAGGTCTGTGAGGAGAGTTCCCAGCTTCCTTCCCCGCTGGGGTGTGCCTGAAAAGTTGCTTTTATTTCCTTGTCTCGGGTCATATGCTAGTTCCTGTTTTGACTTTGGTTTCCGTAGGCTCTGTGTGGTGGGCTTCCACTGTTTGCTCTTAGAAAACAACAGCTCACAGATTCCATCCACTTGCGCCTTCCCTGCCTGTGCCTCTCTCTGTGTCATGGATTTGGAGAATCGTAGAATCATAGAATCATAGAATAGTTTGGGTTGGAAGGGACATTAAAGGTCATCTAATTCCAACCCCCTGCCATGGACACCTCCCACTGGATCAGGCTGCTCCAGGGCCCATCCAACCTGGCCTTGAACACCTCCAGGGATGGGGCAGCCACAGCTTCCCTGGGCAACATGGGCCAGAACCTCACCACTCTCATGGTGATGAAATTCCTCCTTATGTCTAGTCTAAATCTACCGCTCTTCAGTTTACACCTATTCCTCTTCATCTTATCATCACAAGCCTTTGTGAACAGTCCCTCCCCAGCTTTCTCGTAGCCCCTTCATGTACTGGAAGGTCGCTCTAAGGTCTTCTCGGATCCTTCTCTTCTCCAGGCTGAACAACTGAATATTGGTCGGAAAAAGAAATACTGTTTGATTTCATTACTTTGAGTCACACCAAATGCATTGCCATTTTTAGTAGTTGGTATTAAATGTCTGAAAGCAAAAGCTGATCTGAAGTAAATAATGTAAAACCTAATGAATGTCACTTAGTGAAAGACTGTTTCCATGGCTTAAAATGAGCGACGAAGCTGGTGAGGAGCCTGGAGAACTGGTCTTAGGAGAAGCCGCTGAGAGAACTGGGGTTGCTTAGCCTGGAGAAGAGGAGGCTGAGGGGAGACCTCATTACTCTCTACAACTACCTGAAAGGAGGTTGTAGAGAGGAGGGACCTGGGCTCTTCTCCCAAGTGACAGGGGACAGGACAAGAGGGAATGGCCTCAAGCTCCACCAGGGGAGGTTCAGGCTGAACATTAGGAAAAAGTTTTTCACAGAAAGGGTCATTGGGCACTGGCAGAGGCTGCTCAGGGAGGTGGTTGATTCACCTTCCCTGGAGGTGCTTAAGGTACGGGTTGATGAGATGCTGAGGGACATGGTTTAGTGTTTGATAGGAATGGTTGGACTCGATGATCCTGTGGGTCTCTTCCAACCTGGTGATTCTATGATTCTATGATAAACCCTCTTCAACTTGATGGGCTGTAGATTGGACTTGTGCAGACAGTGGAGCAGGAGCAGACAAAGAAGTGTGGAACGGTGATGGGAAGCTGGTGTGGGAATTCCTTCTGCAACCCCCACTCCTGGAGGAAGCGCAATGGGACATACCGTGGCAGGATACAGAAATACACACCCATAACCAAAACAGCAAGAACAACAATAACAATAGTCTTAGAAATTATATAAATGTATTGTTTAATAATAAAATAATTATATCTAATAAATGCACAAATTTATACATAATGAGAAGTGTATACTAATAAATCTATGTACATGTTGTATTATTTACACAATAATTAACATATTAAATAGTATTATTTATACATGTATATATAAATGTGTAGATAATGTATATATGTATATACATGTATTTATAAATGTATACATAGTGTATACGCACATTATATAGATACATGAAGACATTTTTTATGTAAACAATACGATATATTTATATAGTAGAAATAGTCACATATAGAATCATAGAATCATAGAACAACCAGGTTGGAAGAGACCCATTGGAATACCAAGTCCAACCATTCCTATCAAACACTAAACCATGTCCCTCAGGAACATATACATATACATAAACATGTCCCTCTGTACATATACTTATGTACAGATATGTTATAGGATATAATATATATAAAAGTAACATGTGTATAAAATAGATGTGATATGTATATGCAATGTTTATATAATAGATGTAATGTGATATATAATAGATGTAATGTGATATATAATAGATGTAATGTGATATATAATATAATATAATATAATATAATATAATATAATATAATATAATATAATATAATATAATATAATATAATATAATATAATATAATATAATATAATATAATATAATATAATATAATATAATATAATATAATATAATATAATATAATATAATATAATATAATATAATATAATATAATATAATATAATATAATATAATATAATATAATATAATATAATATAATATAATATAATATAATATAATATAATATAATATAATATAATATAATATACCACTTTTTACATCTCCAAGCAGGGCAGCCTTAACTTTGCAAGAGCGCTCGAACAAAGACAGTCAGTGAAAAAAAACAACTGCTTTTTTTTGAGTCAGCAGAGGTGTATGTGGCAAGCCCCTGGTCAGGGCTAGGGAGGAGATGGCCAGGTCTGTGCTGTTTATTAGCTTTCCCCTTCCAGGCTTCCAGGTTTTTTTTTTTTCAGTCTTTCTGAGCAGGTCAGTATTTCTGAGCAGGTCAGTATTTCTGCACTTCTTATTTTTGTTGCTTTCCTCTGAGCTCTCTTTAACTGGTTCACATCTTCCTTGAAGGGTGGTACCCCAAAGGAGACACGGCAGTCATAGAATCATAGAATAACCAGGTTGGAAGAGACCCACTGGATCACCAACAGAGGAAAGCAGAAGGACCCCTCCACACCCCTTCTCAGCCTGCACCCTCCACTTCAACATCCCCACAAGGTTTCTTCCCATCCCTGCAAGAATTTGATGCTGCTGGCTGATGCTGTGATTCACTCCATTGATCTTGTGCTGCTCCTCACCTCATATTCTCACGGCTGATGCTTTTGCTAAAGCATCAAGCTTTTTGCACTCATCTTTCTTGAATTCCGCTGCCATCCTGAGAGCACTTTGCAGGTTTTAGATCATTGTGAATTCCGCTCCTGCCTTTCGGTGCCTGCAGACCTTCCAAGGTCGATGTTTTATGCATTCCCACTCTCATAACATGAGTCATTAGTATAAACATCAGGCAGCCCCCGTTCACAGCAGCATATGCAGCAGCGCATCCTATCCTTCTTTTCCCAGAATCTCAAAGAATACTGTTCATTCTTTGTAGGTTTTTGGAAAAAAATAAACCTATAATCTCATTAATGTGGTTTATTTAAGAGTTGCTTCTCTCCAGCTTGTGCATGAGAATGTAATTTGCAACCATCTTACTAAAGTCATAGAGTACAGTGCTTGCTCACTTGCTCATTATGTTGTCTAAGAAGGAAACTGGGTTGGTTGCACATGATTTATTCCTGGTAAACACCTTAGGTGCTTTTCATCCTCTTATTTTCCCCTGGAGCTGCAGACAGCTCTGATTGTTTGTTGAGTACTGTTGAACTCTGAGCACCAGGCAGTGGCAAGCTGATCCGAGGCTTTTCCAGATATTCACCCTCTTTGTGGTCTTCTCGGACCTTGCTCATCCTTCCTGAACCTCAGCTGTAACTGCCAAAGGCATTGAGGCTCCTTCAGCCAGATCCCAGAATACTCCACAGTGAATTTCATAGAATCATAGAATAACCAGGTTGGAAGAGGTGGAAAAAATGAGACCCTTTCCTTTTTCATGGAAAGGGTCATTGGGCATTGGAATAGGCTGCCCAGGGAGGTGGTTGAGTCACCTTCCCTGGAGGTGATTAAAGCACGGGTAGATGAGGTGCTGAGGGACATGGTTTAGTGTTTGATAGGAATGGTTGGACTCGATGATCTGATGGGTCTCTTCCAACCTGGTTGTTCTATGATTCTATGAGACCCACCAGATCACTGAGTTCAACCATTTCCTCAGGTCTACCTGATAACAGCAGAGTTCTTAGGTGAACACCTGCTCTCAGGCAGGAACACCTCCCGGGGAATGGAAACAAATGGATGCTGATGCTAAAATATTAGTTAAAATAACTGTGTACTGATTATATTAATTAGATATCACAACGAAGGGCATTGTTTCAGACTTGGTGTGGACAAAGCAATCTGAGGCATCGGCATAACTCTCTTCCAACATTTATCTAATGCAGCACAGACATTTTCAGCGAGGTCAGTGGTCTGAGTGGTTCAGTTGCTGCTGCCTTGTTCTCATTGTGCAAGTGCAGTGATGTGTTTCCTACACCTTTTATTAGGAGCCACTGGGCAAAAAGAAAAGGAAAAGCTCTCCTACAACTTTTCAGAAACACTAATGGGTCACCAGAGCAACCTGCCAGACTTTACATCTTCCCTGTTCGCATGGAAAGCAGGTTGGGGCAGGAAATTAGTGTTGGGACATGCCCAGCACAGCAGGGACATCCTGGGGGCCCTTCAGAGAATCTACGAGGGGAGCAGATGATGTTCATTCATCAAAGACTGATGTCCCTGGCTTTGGGAAAGTTAATATGCTACTTATGCAGCTGGAGGAAGGGAAGACCTCTGAGTCAGTTCAGTTAGATATGGAGGCAGATGACTTAAGATCTTGGCATGTTTTGATTTTTTTTCTCAGGAGGAGAGAATTTTAAGCACCCAAGAGGCCATCATTTCTATTCAAATGATACATTTTTTTTAAGCCACGTGTCATTTATTTTTTCTGCTACATCTTCACCTATGGTTAGAATCATAGACTCATAGAACAACCAGGTTGGAAGGGACCAACCATTCCTATCAAACACTAAACCATGTCCCTCAAGACCTCATCCACCCGTCCCTTAAACACCTCCAGGGAAGGTGAATCAACCACCTCCCTGGGCAACCTATTCCAATGCCCAATGATCCTCTGTGTGAAGAACTTCCTCCTAATCTCCAGCCTAAATCTCCCCTGGCGGAGCTTGAGGCCATTTATTTATACTTGTTAAGTTTCTGTGGTTGCAATTTCTATCCTTCCATGCAAAACCCAAAGCTCTTCAGCACAAGTGCCTGATGGTATCAAGAAACGGAGGGGGCTGCAGACAGCTAGAGTAACTCAGACAGCTCAGAGCACAGAACAAGTACAGAGAAGGTCCCTGCCTGGAGGAACCAGGACCTGGAGCACAAGCTGCCTGCACGGGGATGGTGGCCACCAGCCACCCGCCTCTGCCAGAGCAGGAGTGTGGGACCTGTTGCAGGTGAGGAACTGGAGCAACTGCTGGAGTCCCTAATCAGATCAAAATGTAAAACTTGAGTTGTGTTCTCCGTGTACCCTCTCGTTTTCTCACTCTCTCTGTTACAGTGGATGGTTTTAGGTTCTTGGCACCATCTCAGTTCACACAGCACAAAGCACACACAGCACTTTATTTACAGTGCAGCACAGACCCGCAGGTAATTCACCCTCAGCACTATTACACAATTACTTAGAGATGCCTGTGTTGAAAATAAATGAAAATTATTATTTATTGAGAGCTTCTCAGCAGTCCCTGGGATTAAAGAATGCAATAACCAGTAACATTTTATGCCAAACATTGTGTTAACTGAAAGAATACTGTTGGATAGATATTGACGGAAGAGTATTTCATTTAAAGGGTTGTGAGACTACCATGAGTACATAAAGTCCAGGTTTAAAGGGATCATGAAAACTGAGGTGGAGCACAACTGACTTTTTAATTGAATCTCAGGGATGGCAACGAAGTTCGTAAGCAACACAGAATCACAGAACAACCAGTTTGGAAGAGACCCACCAGATAATCAACTCCAACCATTCCAATCAAACACTAACCCATGTCGCTCAGGACCTCACCCACCCATCCCTTAAACACCTCCAGGGAAGGTGAATCAACCACCTCTCTGGGCAGCCTATTCCAATGCCCAATGACACTTTCTGTGAAAAACTTCCTCCTAATCTCTAGCCTAAATCTCCCCTGGTGGAGCTTGAGGCCATTCCCTCTTGTCCTGTCCTCTGTCACTTGGGAGAAGAACCCAGCTCCCTTTTCTCTGTAACCTCCTTTCAGGGAGTTGTGGAAAGTAATGAGGTCTCCTCTCAGCCTCCTCTTCTCTAGGATAAACACCCCCAGTTCTCTCAGACGCTCCTCATAGGGTCTGTTCTCCAGCCCCTTCACCAGCTTTGTTGCTCTTCTCTGGACTCGCTCCAGAGCCTCAATATCTTTCTTGTGCTGAGGGGCCCACAACTGAACACAGGATTCAAGGGGCGGCCTCACCAGTCCTGAGTCCAGAGGGAGAATCACCTCCCTGGACTTGCTGGTCACACCATTTCTGATCCAAGCCAGGATGTCATTGGCCTTCTTGGCCACCTGGGCACTCTGCTGGCTCATGGTCAGTCGGCTGTCGACCAACACCCCCAGGTCCCTCTCCTCCTGGCAGTTTTCCAGCCAGACTTCTCCCAGTCTGTAGCTCTGCATAGGGTTGTTGTGCCCCAAGTGCAGGACCCGGCATTTGGGTGGCCCCGGCCACGAGGTGGCCCAGGGTCGAAGGGAGTCAATTTCTGATGTTTTTGAGATGATTTGCTGTGCTGCTTCCCACTCCTTTCACACACATCACATGGGGCCAGGTGTGGGATTTCTCAGGATAAGGAACATTATTTCTGGCTGAAAAGGACTGCTGGTGACTCCAAGCTGAATGGTGTGGTTGATATGCCTGAGGGGTGGGATGTCATCCAGAGGGACCTGGACAAGCTAGAGAAATGGGCCCATGTGAATCTCCCGAGGTTCAACAAGGCCAAGCACAAGGTCCTGCTCCTGGGCTGGGACAATCATGAGTATAACGACAGACTAGAGAAGAGATGGATTAAGAGGGATTCTATTCTATGACTTGATTCTATGACCACACAACCTGCAATCATGTCTCCAGCGCAAACATGCTCTTTCTCAGCTCTTTAAAGTTTCAGGTGCTTCTGTATGGAAAATGAGCCACAACAGAGCTGCCTGTGCTGGTCACTGCCCAGACTCTGCTTTCCTGTCCCTGTTGCTCTGTGGCTCCCTTGGAAACCTGCCCAGAGCCTGGAAATTGTACATCTTGCATTTGCAAACCAATCTCAGGGTCTGTCTTCAGCAGGAAATTGCTGCTGTTGGAATAGGACATTTTTTATGTAGAGAGAGGGATGATTTGATGATCCAATGGGTCTCTTCCAACCTGGTGATTCTATGATTCTATGATTTGTCTCCCTTACCCTGAGCTTTCTGAAAACGAGGTGTCCAGCCCCTTTTTAGGGGAAGAGAGGGGCACGTATCCAGAGGGCTGGTTGATCCATCTCTACTAGACAACTCCTGAAAGGCACGAATTTATCTCTGGAAATGCTCCTTTTTTGCACTTGCTGTAGAAAAATAGCTCAGGCTGAATATTTAAAAATCGGTGGCTAAGGTTTAGTGAGATAAAGGCTCAGCATCACACTCCAGTGTCAACATCCCTGAGCAAACTCTAGGCTTTTTAGTGCACTGCTCAGTGAGAATCTGATTTTACTTTAATCATAGAATCACCAGGTTGGAAGAGACTCACTGGATCATCGAGTCCAACCATTCCTATCAAACACTAAACCATGCTCCTCAGCACCTCATCCACCCATCCCTTAAATACCTCCAGGGAAGTGGGATGATGGAGTGGAAGTTGGGCTGTATGACTTTAAAAAAAATACCCCAAACCCCAAAAAACCTCTAAGTGACCTACTAGAAACTGGTTGCTTTACATCCATCTTCCTCTTACTTTGGCAGAAACTTGCATTGAGTTAGCTGCCCAGTTAAACCACGGCTAAAACTACCAAAAGCTTGCGTGGGTCCCCAGCCTTGCTAAATGTTTGCAGGAGCATTATTAGCTCATTAAATCCACCCTGGGCTCACTGCATGGTCAGAGACTGAGATTTACAACTCTTCTCACCCCATGGAAAGGATGCTTGTCCTTCTTCTGTTGTTCTTTGCTGAACAATGCTTCTCCTTCCATTGCAAGTTGGGGTTCAGAACCTTTCTGCTTGGTGAGGAAAAGACAGAGAGACACAGAGACTAGGATACAAGGGCAGAATTTTTCCCAGAAAAATTTATAATATGGGGAAAGGAGCAAAAAATCGTTGCAATTGTCTTTTCGTGGCAGAGTGTCCCAATGTTTCTTCATTTTCTCCTCTTGAAACTGTGCTATCGAACTAACACTTGATTTCCAGCATGGGGGGTGTGTGTGAAACATTACAAATAATCCCATCAGTGAGCTCCTGAGGGACATGGTTTAGTGTTTGATAGGAATGGTTGGACTCGATGATCCAATGGGTCCCTTCCAACCTGGTTGTTCTATGATTCTATGATTCTAATGAATGGGGTGTAGCCAGCAAGTGAGCGAAAAGAGGAGTCCAGGTTACCTGATGAAAGGGCTCTTCGCCAGAGCTGTGCTGCACATGAAAGCCGAGACCCAGTGGGAGATTGCACACTGCTTGGAGAAGAGCCAAGGGTTTGCACAAATCAGTGATGCTGAATGGCGTCTTTCCTCAAGCCTCTTCAGTATTCACTGTCTCCTGCAGCCTGAGGGCCAGAGGTTGCCCGCGTCCTCTCTCTTTTAGTGCCCAGACACACAGAGACAGTTGGTCACAGCTCCACACGCTTGACTCTGGTCAAGACTTTTTGCATTTTGGCTTTCCTCGCCTTTGTCCCTTTTGGTCTGAGGGTTGCAGGTTCCTGCAATGCATTATTGAAGAACATAGAGCGCAGGACGAACCGATTCGTTACTTGCATTAAAAAAAAAAAAAAAGTTAAAAACCTTTATTGCTCTGCCTTGGTCTTTCTTTCTCACTCTGGTTTAAGTAAGAGAAAGAAAATACAGCCCTTCCCCCAGTCAGGAAAATTATAGAAAAATAGAATTATAGAAAAATAGAATTATAGAAAAATAGACTCACAGAATGATTTGGGTTGGAAGGGACTGTAAAGTCCATCTAGGGCTGCCATGGGCAGGGACACCTCCTGCTGGATCAGGCTGCTCAAAGCCCATCCAACCTGGCCTTGAACACCTCCAGGGATGGGGCAACCACAGCTTCCCTGGGAAACCTGGGCCAGGGCCTCCTCACCCTCATCATGAAGAATTTCTTCATAATGTCTAATCTAAATCTTCCCCTTCCCGATTTAAAGCTCTCCCCCCTTGTCCTATCACTCCATTCCCTTGTAAAAAGTCCATCCCCAGCTTTCCTGTAGCCTCTTCAGGTACTAGAAGCTGCTCTAAGGTCTCCCTGGAGCCTTCTCTTCTTCAGGCTGGACAACCCCCACTGTCTCAGCCTGTCCTCATAGCAGAGGTGCTCCAGCTCTGTCATCATCTTCATAGCCTCCTCTGGATTCATTCCAACAGCTCCTCATGCTTCTTATGTTGAGGATTTCAGAACTGGACACAGTATTCCAGGTGAGGTCTCACCGGAGTGGAGTAGAAGTGTAGAAAAATACAAGAAACTCCGAACACAAATTGCTTTCGCCTGTAAGAAAACCATCTACACTCCTTCAGCTCATCTTAAAAGTGCTTTCAGGCAGCTGCCGGGTGGCGAGGTGGAGGTGGCTTCCCTAGGACCTGTCGCTGCTGCCTCTAGAAGGTGCTGAGGGCACTGGCAGGCATGGTCAACTTTTCCATCGCTGGTGTTAGCCAAGCTCACTCTCTCTCGTTGCTTTTGAGTGAAACCACATGGAAGCACCATCTGAGAGTTAATTCAAGCCCTTACTCCAGTTGGCATCAGACACCTGCTTTGAGCATCCCACCTCCACTGTCGCCCTTGCGGGATGGGTATTGTGGATTACATAAAGTTCCAAAAAGCTTTTGTAAAGGTGTGGATTGTTGGTTTTAAAGAATTTAGTGCTCTTCTAATAGGTCAGTGACAGAAATGCTTCTCTAGAGGTGAAGGAACAGCTCTTTCTGGGCCCTTTCTGACTCTTTTTATGCTCACGGACACACTCACTAGAAAGACACAGGCTCTCTGATTAAAAGTCAGCGACACACTGTAGCTCATGATTACACACTTAAAAACTGAAGTGAGCATAGCTGCAGGAACTGTATTAATCTACCATTTGATTAAACTACCTTTCAGCTTATTGAATTGCAAAAGTTGTAGAAGAGTAACAAGAAAGTCATATGAAAGACGAGACTGATTCAGGTGGGTATTTTGTGCTGTCATTGACTCCTCATAACTAAAAGAGGAAAAGGCTTTTTATCTAAGGTAGGAAAAGATGTGACAAGCATTAATATTTTTGTTTGTTTTATCACTAATACATTGCACTGCGCAGGTAAAACCATTTCACAGTGAAATCCCTGTGGCCGCCTAAGACTGAATGTTTAATATTTAGTGTTTGATAGGAATGGTTGGACTCGATGATCCAGCAGTTCTCTTCCAACCTGGTTGTTCTATGATTCTGTGATTCTAAGATAGCAGGACTGTACGAAACCAAGTATCAGGGTAGTTGAAGGACAGAAGACAGTCCACTCAAGTGATCTGATTCTTCAGCCTGTGGCATATTTGCTGGATAAAGACATGCATGTAATTTAGGAGTAGAAAATATAGTTTCCTGACTCGTCTTCTGTTTGTAGTTTGATAGGCAAATTAAAGGCTCAGCCTCGTGATGACTTTACCACTGCCAAGTAAGAGATGGAGCATCCACTGATTTATAACTACTCAATTTCATCTTCTTGATCTGCGGCATATTTCATACAATCACAAAAGCATAGAATTGCTAAGTTGGAAAAGACCTTTGAGGTCATCAAGTCCAGCCGTATCTGTCTATTATAAACAAGATCCCTAAGCTCTTCATCTACCTGCCTTTTAAACACCTCCTGGAATGGGGACTCCATCACCTCCCTGGGCAGCCTCTGCCGGTTCCCCAGAACTGTTTTGGTAAAGAAACATTTCCTGATGTCTAATCTGAACCTGCCCTGGTGCAACTCAAGGCTGTTCCTGTGTGCTATCGCCTGACACTTGGGAGAAGAGCCCAGCTCCCTCCTCTCTACAACCTCCTCTCAGGGAGTTGTAGAGAGTAATGAGGTCTCCTCTCAGCCTCCTCTTCTCCAGGCTAAACACCCCCAGCTCTCTCAGACACTCCTCATCAGGCCTGTTCTCCAGCCCCTTCACCAGCTTCATTGCTCTTCTCTGGACTTGCTCCAGAGCCTCAACATCCTTCTAGTGGTGAGGGGCCCAGAACTGAACACAGGATTCAAGGAGCGGCCTCACCAGTGCCGAGTCCAGAGGGAGCAGAACCTCCCTGGACCTTCTGGTCACATTGTTTCTGATAGAAGCCAAGATGCCATTGGCCTTCTTGGCCACCTGGGCACACTGCTGGCTCATGTTCAGTTGGCTGTCGACCAACACCCCCAGGTCCCTCTCCTCCTGGCAGTTTTCCAGCCAGACTTCTCCCAGTCTGTAGCTCTGCATAGGGTTGTTGTGCCCCAAGTGCAGGACCCGGCATTTGGCTGTGTTAAACCTCATGCCATTGGACTCTGCCCAGCAGTCCAACCTGTTTAGGTCCCTTTGCAGAGCCTCCCTACCCTCCAGCAGATCAACACTTCCACATAGCTTTGTGTCATCTGCAAACTTGCTAAGGGTACCTTCAATGCCTTCATCCAGGTCATTGATGAAGACATTGAACAGAGTTGGACCTAGCACTGAGCCCTGGGGAACCCCACTTGTCAATGTTGCCTTCATTTTACACTTCCCTTATTAAATGAGTGTTACCTTGAGTAGCTTTCCTAGGTTGTCTCTCCTGATGGAAGAAGACTTTATTCAGCTTTATACAATTGAGTATATATATACGTGAAAGAGTTTTTCATAAAATATACAAGTGACTTTAATTGACTTTATTTAGCACAGAGATCAAGCTTGAATGCTCTGATATTCTCTAGCAATATGTCATTCATCTCAAACAACTCTCCAGTCTATGCTACCTCTACCTGAAGAGAATACAAATGATGTTTGATTTTCTGATTACTTAATACTCTCGTTTCACTTGCCTTCAGGAGGTGGTTTTAGGCATCCAAACCAAACAACTACAAGCAATCTTGGGATTAATTCTCAAAGCATAAAATAATTACCTTGATGTATCAGGACATAATTCAAACTAGAGAAGTTACTGCTCTTCAAAGTGGATTAGTTTAGTTAATATCAGGAGACATTAACCTATGTTTGCCTGATATCAGAGGTAAAACCATCTGATAAATGGTATGAAATGGCTTTTAAGGTGTATTTGTAAAGAAGATCTAATATTTACTAGCTTAAAGATTACTTCTATTTAAACATCTTTAAAAGCTAGAGAAAGTAAAAAATAATTTCTGGAGTGCAGTGCCTCACATATAACAATTTATTCGCCAGATGAAAACCATTCCTGTTGTTTTCTTAAAAGCTTTGCAGAACTCGGTAAAGCAGCATTAACCTCCCCAAGCTCACCAGGCTCCTGACTTTCATCCGCATTCAATTGCTGATGAATTGCCAACATTTTTGAAATAAAAGCCACATAAACAAAAGTACAAATACGTTTAAAATGTAAATGCTTTTTTGGGGGAGATCAAGGAAGAGATTAAGTAACTCA
The DNA here is from genome assembly GCA_033558105.1 of Coccyzus lansbergi. NCBI lineage: Eukaryota > Metazoa > Chordata > Aves > Cuculiformes > Coccyzidae > Coccyzus > Coccyzus lansbergi. The sequence continues at coordinate 2,578,913 of JAUMJK010000508.1, forward strand.
ATCTGGCAAAGGATATAAGGATGTCCCTTAAACCCTCCTTTGACTTCAATAGGACATAAATATATGCTTGAAGTTTGGCATACTCAGAGCTTTGAAGATTAAATTCCCAGGCAGGTTTGAGAATTGCAGCATGAAGCAGTGTCCACAACAGGTTTTGGGAGTCCTACCACACACTGAGGCTTCACGATGGAGTTAGATGTCTATAACAACAGCAAACTTTGGAAGAGTCCAAGCACATGGCACAGGGACTGCAGAGAGCGGACACGGTTGAGTTTAGCTAATAGTCAATTAGGAGGAAAAAGCTTTTAATGTGTCTTAATTGTGAATGTGGGACCCTTGCTGTAGTTGATGTAGAGGTGGGACATGTTCATATGGCCAACCTCCTTGGGAGGAATCTGGTGGAGGAGCTGGAGAACAAGCGTTATGAGGAGCGGCTGAGGGAAGTGGGGTTGTTTAGCCTGGAGAAGAGGAGGCTGAGGAGAGAACTTACGTATACAACAGCCTGAAAGAACATTGTGGGGAGGTGGGTGTTGGTCTCTTCTCTGAGGGACAGGTGATAAGACGAGAGGGAATGGCCTCAAGTTGCACCAGGGCAGGTTCAGATTGGACATCAGGAAAAAAATTCCTTCACTGAAAGGGTTCTCAGGCACTGGCAGAGGCTGCCCAGGGAGGTGGTGACATCCCCGTCCCCAGAGGTTTTAAAAGACAGACATATGAGATGCTCAGAGATGTGATTTAGTAGTGAACAGATACAGTTGGAGTTGATCATCTCAAAAGTCTTTTCCAACCAAGTAATTCTATGATTCTATGACCCCATGAGGCCATGCTGGTCCTTCTGAAGAACATGCAGAGGGAAAGTAACACCATCATGGGCTCCTTTGTGAGAGCTGCTGTGCAGAGCTGGGTCTTGCCTTGCATGGCCAAACAACGTGTGCTCTAAGAAAAAGGAGAAAAGGGGTTAGGAGATGCGAGCTTCCAGTCATGCTTGGGGCAACCCTCAGTCCACCACGGTGCTTCCAGCCACAGGAGGATGAGAAGACAGGCAAGTTGCTGTGTGCCCCCACAAGGTTTGGATGTCTTGGTGCTCAATGTGTCCCAGTTGAAAGGAAACCTGAAAACAGATCTTCCAAGGAGCAGCAGTGAAACGTATGGACGTGTGGACATATATCATAGAATCATACAGTGATAGAATTATAGAATGACCAGGTTGGAAGAGACCCATCAGATCATTGAGTCCTATCATTTCTATCAAACACTAAACCATGTCCCTCAGCACCTCATCCACCCATCCCTTAAACACCTCCAGGGAAGGGGAATCAATCCCCTCCCTGGATAGCCTCTGTCAGTGCCCAATGACCCTTTCTATGAATTTTTTTTTCCTAATGTTCAGTCTAAATCAACCCTGGCACAGCCTGAGACCATTCCCTCTTGTCCTGTGCCCTGTCACTTGGGAGAAGAGCCCAGCTCCCTCCTCTCCACAACCTCCACTCAGGTAGTTGCAGAGAGCAATGAGGTCTCCTCTCAGCCTCCTCTTCTCCAGGCTAAACACCCCCAGCTCTCTCAACTGCTCCTCATAAGGCCTGTTCTCCAGCCCCTTCACCAGCTTTGTTACTCTTCTCTGGACTCGCTCCAGAGCCCAGAATGAGGTGGCAGCTGTACTTTAGAAAAATGCAAAATTTGAATTTGAATTGTTACAGGATCAGAAAGGTTCAAGTGCCTACATCTTCTGCTGGATGCAACCCCAATGTTTCACCTAAAGCTGATTTTCAGTCCAGGCCCAAATCAGTGAGTTTAAATGTATCTGTTCTATAATTAATTTCAGTTATGCCTTCCTGCTGCTTCACTTTATGTTCCTGAGGCTCTTAAGGCCGTTAACGAGACTCTCCACACTCGATTTCCCTATCGCCTGTGTTGTCCTTCAATCATTTTCACTGGTACCAGATAAAACTTTAAAAAGTATTCAAAGCAACCCTCATAAAAGAAAATACACTTTCCTCATGAGCGTCATTTCCATGATACAGTAAAACGAGATCATCTCCGTAGTCAAATTATCATTTATTTTATTCTAGTATATCTTCGGAAAATGATATTGTTATTACATTTGGCTTTTATCTAAGAGAAAGTTCATATTAGCATAGTAATGGCACTGGGAAGAGCTAACAATTTTACATTCATGTTGCAGGGAGGCAGGAAAGCAGTTAACAAAAATGCAGCTGCCCCAAAACCATATGGATTGATTAAAAAAAGCTGTAAATATGGCAAATTGAGGGTGGTGGTGGGAGTCAAACCGTGCATCTTCCATCAGTAGGATTAAATGCTTTCTAAATAAATCATCCTTACTTTTGTCAAAGGGATTATATGTGTTGTTTCATGTCTCGTAGCTGAAGGGAGGAGATGGAATATTCGTAGAATCATAGAACAATCAGGTTGGAAGAGACCCATCGGATCATCGAGTCCAACCATTCCTATCAAACACTAAACCATGGCCCTCAGCACCTCATCCACCCGTCCCTTAAACACCTCCAGGGACGGTGAATCAACCACCTCCCTGGGAAGCCTATTCCAATGCCCAATGACCCTTTCCGTGAAAAAGCTCCTCCTAATCTCCAGCCTAAATCTCCCCTGGCGGAGCTTGAGGCCATTCCCTCTTGTCCTGTCCCCTGTCACTTGGGAGAAGAGCCCAGCTCCCTCCTCTCCACAACCTCCTTTCAGGTAGTTGTAGAGACCAATGAGGTCTCTTCTCAGCCTCCTCTTCTCCAGGCTAAACATCCCCAGCTCTCTCAGCTGTTCCTCATAAGACCTGTTCTCCAGCCCCTTCACCAGCTTCGTGGCTCTTCTCAGGACTCACTCGAGAGCCTCAACATCCTTCTTGTGGTGAGGGGCCCACAACTTGTCTCGACTCGGTCAAGGGAGGAGGAAAAATATGGGTTCGTTTTGCCTATGTGGCGATCCGGAGAACAAAGGGTTACTCCCAGGGTGAATATCAAACAGTATTTATTTCCAAAAGGCACAACCATGAGCCCAGGTACCCAACCACCCGGAGTTACAGAAATATAAACCCCCAGTCCATGCAGTCATGCACGCCGTGAGGTCATAGATTGTACCACCACGTGGTCCAGGCTGCTCAGGCCCAGGTCTGCGTTTCAGTCTCAGCTCGACAGGCGCCTCAGCCTTGGCACGGCAGTGGGTCTGGGCAGGAGCCCTCGGGGCTCCTGGGCATGACGCCCCTGGGGTCCATGCTGGGCCGAGCCACCTGGCCTCCTGGCGACTCCCTGACCCCCTGCTTCCATTCCCTGCCTCCCGGCCACCTGAGCAGCCAGGGGAGGCGAGGGGAACGAGTTAGTGGGGGGAACAGGCTTCAGAGAAAAGCAGTGTCGCTGGAGAAACAAATGTTTAAGGCAAATAAACAAGGAGTATGTCGTGGCACAACTGAACACAGGATTCAAGGAGCGGCCTCACCAGTGCCAAGTACAGAGGGAGAATCACCTCCCTGGACCTGCTGGTCACACCATTTCTGATCCAAGCCAGGATGCCATTTGCCTTCTTGGCCACCTGGGCACACTGCTGCCTCATGTTCAGTCGACTGTCAGCCAACACCTCCAGGTCCCCCTCCTCCTGGCAGTTTTCCAGCCAGACTTCTCCCAGTCTGTAGCTCTGCATAGGGTTATTGTGCCCCAAGTGCAGGACCCGGCATTTGGTCACAGAACAGAGTGTTAAACCTCATCCCATTGGTCTCAGCCCAGCAGTCCAGCCTGTTCAGATCCCTTTGCAGAGCCCCCCTACCCTCCAGCAGATCAACACTTCCACACAGCTTAGTATCATCTGCAAACTTGCTAAGGGTACCCTCAATGCCTTCATCCAGCTCATTGATGAAGACATTGAACAGGGTTGGACCCAGCACTGAGCCCTGGGGAACCCCACTTGTCACTGGCCTCCAGCTGGATTTAATACCATTTCCCACCACTCTCTGGGCCTGGCCAGCCAGCCAGTTTTCTACCCAGAAACAGAAAGCTATACAAGATGGAGGGAATTTGTGACCTGGTATCCTTGTAAAAAAATGCCCTTGTAAACTCTTATTTTCTTATCTTCTTCAGTTTAGCAACAGTTGTGGGGAGAGGAGAGACCTCTCGGAGAAGGTGAAATGGGAAGCAGGGGCAAGAACAATTTAAATATATAAAAAGGTGCTAGAAATGTCGACCTGCTTCAGTTTGTGGTTTGTGACGTTTTAATGAGCAGTCTGAAGACTTCAAATATTCAGCTGTGTAGGATGCCCCTTAGTGGTTGAATACGAACACTGTTGGCAGAAGAAATTTGAAACACAGAGAAAATACCCCCCAAATATATTTATTTATTGAGAACAAAGGATTTTAAACACTAACATATGCACAGCAGAGCCTACAGCACCATGTTTACATAAAACATAAGAAACAGCTGGAAAAATGCAAACCAGTAGTAAGAGAACATTCCTGAATAAGCTATTGAATTGAATTAGAGCAAGAAAACGAGGGAAGAGAATGGAAAAAAAAAATCTCAGTCTCTACTTTTACTTTAATCAGGATGCCTATTATGGGATGAGTGGGCTTGGCAGAGGAACGTGATCAGCTATTGAACTCTGCAACTAACCCCAACCCAATATTTTTACTGATGCTTTCTGCAATATGGAGTTTCTGTACAGAATTACAGAGGTTTAGTGCCATGATTTCTTCCTAACAGCATCTCTGGTGCTGCAGAAGGGTACCAGCTTGGGTAGAAAGACACAAATATCTTTATACAAAAGGCATCGAGAAATGTTTAAGATCCAATAGGAAAGGTTAGAGTGCACAAATCCCGTCATACACACAAATGCATCTACCTAGTTAGATGTAACAGTACAAAGAGTACACGAGAGATATTACTATTCTATCTAAGTCCTGTCATGAGGAACATAGTCCTTCTAACCTTCCTTTTCCAAACCAGTCTTCACGTGGGACCCAGTTCACAAAAGCTGCAACAAGGTGATACAAACGAAGCAGGGAACCCCTATGGATCTGTTTACACCTACTCTGATTTTAACAGTATTTTATACTTAAGATCTCTCTCTACATATATACAGGATAACGAAAGAACTCCGTTGTATTTACAGACAATCCATTTCACTCGAAAATCTGATGTCTCTGCTAGTCGTCATTTTTTTCTCTCTTGAAAAAGTCTGTCATCCTTCCGTCTTTGTAACTCTGCATGTGAAAAATCACAGCGGCAAAGTGTCTCGTTCCCTCCACACGCCAGTAAGTGAGGCAGAAGAGCTGCTCATCAGCCCTACTGACATAAACCTTTACTTCTCAGGTCACATCCCAACCTGCCGTTTAGCGGGTCAACGACAGTCTGTGCTTTTGAGTTAGCTGGTGTGTGCTGTAGCTGGATAGACTGATCCCGAACACTCCCAGCAGCAAGGCCGTCCGCTGCAGCAACGTGTCTGATGAGTTGATAACGATTTTTCCTGCAGCTCGAGTCTACGGGAGAAACAGGGCAAGTTACATGCTGAATCAGCTGAGAGCAAGACAAAAAGCAGGTCTTTGGAACCTACAAAGCACTTTTTTAGAATTACAATCATAGAATCATAGAACAACCAGGTTGGAAGGGACCCATCGGATCATCAAGTCCAACCATTCCTATCAAACACTAAACCATGTCCCTCAGGACCTCATCTACCTGTGCCTTAAACACCTCCAGGGAAGGTGAATCAACCACCTCCTTGGGCAGCCTATTCCAATGCCCAATGACCGTCTGTGTGAAAAACTTCGTCCTAATCTCTAGCCTAAATCTCCCCTGGCGCAGCTTGAGGCCATTCCCTCTTGTCCTGTCCCCTGTCACTAGGGAGAAGAGTCCAGCTCCCTCCTCTCTACAACCTCCTTTCAGGGAGTTGTAGAGAGCAATGAGGTCTCCTCTCAGCCTCCTCTTCTCTAGGCTAAACAACCCCAGCTCTCTCAGACTACCACTTTTCTACCACTTGCCATTTAACATAGCACGAGGCTGCTTTCTGCTGGAGAATATTTGGCACAAGCTATTCTGGAAGGTCCCTCTTTTTAGTGCTTTGTAAAAGAAAGGATGTATTTCTGATGTAATTTTTCTTTCAGCTGTAACTCATTGATTTTGGTGACGTTAACGGGGTGCCCCCTGGCTTCTTGGCAGAGAGGGAGAGCTGAATCAAGTGTAGAGGCTTAGACACAAAGGAGAAGGGACTGACTTGTTCTATGAAGCATAAAGATCTCTTCCTTCCCACAGATTAGCTACTAACACAGTGATGCTTCCTTGAACGTTAGTTATTAATTCAGGAAGGCAAAGCTAAAAGGGATCAGCGACATCTTTTATTAGCTCCACAGGTGGGACTAGACCAAGCTGACAAGTTTTAAAATAGTCTTTTTGTCAAGTTCAACAACGAAGTAGGAAACGTCAATCAGATTAAAGATAAAAGTTGAATTATTTACTGATCATCCGAACACAATCAGAAAATAAACTGTTACTGTTGCTTACCAAGTACATATGAGACAGTGAGATGGTTGGACTTGGTGATCTCAAAGGTCTTTTCCAACCTAGGGATTTTATGATAGTTGCATGTTGAGGCTCTGGAGCGAGTCCAGAGACGAGCAACAAAGCTGGTGAAGGGGCTGGAGAACAGGCCCTATGAGGAGCGGCTGAGAGAGCTGGGGTTGTTTAGCCTAGAGAAGAGGAGGCTGAGAGGAGACCTCATTACTCTCTGCAACTCCCTGAAAGGAGGTTGTAGAGAGGAGGGAGCTGGGCTCTACTCCCAAGTGACAGGGAACAGGACAAGAGGGAATGGCCTCTAGCTCCACCAGGGGAGATTTAGGCTAGAGATTAGGAGGAAGTTTTTCATGGAAAGGGTCACTGGGCATTGGAACAGGCTGCCCAGGGAGGTGGTTGATTCACCTTCCCTGGAGGTGTTTAAGGGATGGGTAGATGGTGGGGACATGGTAGGGACATGGTTTAGTGTTTGATAGGAAAGGTTGGACTCGATGATCCGATGGGTCTCTTCCAACCTGGTTGTTCTATGATTCTATTACTCCCTAGAGAGCAAACCTCAAATTCCTATACGTATTGGCACCATGAATTAAAACACAGCACACACCTTTCCAGTTGCAGCATATCTTATTTGAAATGAAGACTAAACCTCAACCAATGACTTGTTTTCACGCTTTTCCTTGCAGTCCATGTACAGCGTGCACTCAACAGGAGTGACAGAACCTAAGGAGCCTGATTTTCATTTCCAGATTCTAGTTTTTTTTACGTTACCTTAAATAATTAGACCTGAGTTTTCTGATCTTGATAAACGCGGCTGACAGTGTGGCTACTTCAGCAGGAGAATAAAATAAGAGAAATCTTGAAGAGAATCACTATGTAAAATGATATTAAAAGATATGCAGGGAAGCAGGAAAGAAATCCCCTGCTAGGACTGCAAGCCAGTAGCCTTAGCTCAACCTCTCAATGAAGCAACTATCACCTCTCAGCTACTATAGACAATGATTGTGGATGCAGGTCGCATTGTTAAGAGCTGTGAGATTCTTCAGCAAAAGGATATTTACTCTGTAAATATCAAAATATGGAGTACAATAAGGAAGATGTTCTACTTCCTGTAGAATTTTTGGCTGTTTTAATCTCAATTTAGCTGATTTAAAACATTTTCTATGCAGGCTTTTATCTCTTCCCTAGCCAACGATCAATACCCTGGTCCCTTGATGTTTCAGAGGTCAATATTGTTTAAGGTTTCTTCATCATAACCATAGAAGCTGGTTGAAGTGTTACGCTGACAGCTCTTCTGAGTTTCTCAGGAACTCATCACTCATTAACGTTTTCTTACTGCCCCAAACACACAAAGAGAAAATGATGGAGAACTAGCCCTGCTTAAGCACTGCAGAAGCATAAAGTCCTTCCAAGTGTTCTGCATTCGTTATTCCAACATGATACCAATTATCAAGAATTATCATAATTCATATACTTTTCAGCAGAGGTTTAATTAAGACTTCTTTGAGTCGTTATGCACGTTAACCCACCCGAAGCCAGTGTTCCCTTGGGTTGGACATGCAATAATTTGAAATAAAATCAGTCTAAGCAACAGAAAGACTGTTATTTCAAAGATCTAATTAAAAGCAGGAAAAAAGGAGAGAATCTTCATACCTGCAACAACCTTATATACCCAGGTGTCATTCTCCGGAGAGGAATAACCATGATTTCTGAGTCTTGGTTGAATCTCAGCTCCTACAATTACAGAACAAAAAAAAACATTATAAAATCCCAGGGAATTTATGCAAGTTGACCCCCTAACGAAACTGACATATTCTAATAGGGTTTACTACAATGCGAAAAGCACTCCAGAGAAGCACAGTCTGCAAACATTTTGTTTTCCTCACCTGATGCTCTTTTCCCCTGGAGCCCTTTGCGCGCTTAAGGACCTGGCGGTATATAAAGCCCTGCTCATTGCATAACCTGTCACATGGGATCTGTCTGCACCGCTTTGGTGTTGGCAGAGCCCCCGCTGTCCCGCCTGGGGCCAGGTATGTCTTGCAATATTGGAAAACTCTCAGGGAATGCCTGAAGCTCATTAAGAGAGCAAAGGGACAGCTGACCTCCTTAAGAACAAAAGGGCCTAAGCCTGCTTTAGAGATAGCGCTGGGCATAAAAAAAGGAGGTCATTATAGCATTTGGTATCGTAGAGTGACAATGCAAATAGGATTGAATGGCTTTTATGTAACTTAGAGCATATATTTATACCCATGGGATGACCTGACCGAGGCTTAAAACAGCCCTGACCTGAGTTGAAAGGATGTGCTACTATTAATAGGGTTATTTAGAGGCACATGCAAAAATAAGTTCTTTCTTTTTCTGGTAGAATCCTCTTTTGCTCAGCATTTACTCGGCACTGGTGAGACTGCTCCTCGAATCCTGGGGTCAGTTCTGGGCCCCTCACCACAAGAAGGATGTTGAGGCTCTGGAGTGAGTCCAGAGAAGAGCAACGAAGTTGGTGAAGGGGCTGGAGAACAGGTCTTAAGAGGAACGGCTGAGAGAACTGGAGGTGTTTATCCTGGAGAAGAGGAGGCTGAGAGGAGACCTCATTGCTCTCTACAACTACCTGAAAGGAGGTTGTGGAGAGGAGAGAGCTGGGCTATTCTCCCAAGTGACAGGGGACAGGACAGGAGGAAATGGCCTCAGTCTTCACCAGGGGAGGTTCAGGCTAGACATTAGGAAAAAAAATTCTTCAAAGAAAGGATCATTAGGCAGTGGAACAGGCTGCTCAGGGAGGGGATTGATTCACCTTCCCTGGAGGTATTTAAGAGACGGGTGGACAAGGTGCTGAGGGACATGCTTTAGTGTTTGATGGGAATGGTTGGACTTGATGATCTGGTGGGTCTCTTCCAACCTGGTTGTTCTATGATTCTATGATTCTGCATGCTCTTGCTCCTTTTCTTACTAAAAACTTTACCACTAAAAATTCCTAATCTAATACTTATTATTACTGTTATTGCCACTTTTTGTTAAGTGATATATTTTCATTATAGTGAAATATTTTCATTATAATTCACCATATAAGAAATGGTGGTAAAATCTAAACTATTTTCCCCTTTTTTAGGAATGTCTATGGGCAGGCTGTGCTGAGAAAGATTCCTTTTCCCATTATTGATAAATGCAACCTCGAATATGGACAGCAAGACAGAATTTGGCTTCAGTTGCACTCCCACTTCTAAATATGCAGGATAAAAATCTTCATGTGGTGCCGTCCGTATAGCACCAGGCTGCACGGTGAACCCACATCAGTTTTCATCACACACGCTCCACAGAAAAGTGCTGAATTACACTCCTTTAGTCTCTGCTACAGCAGCCTAAAGCTCTCTGAGAAACACTTCTGCTGCCGTAAAAGAGCAGAAACATGCGATGTTTCTACCTGGAGAAATGCCCTACATCAGGTATTTTGCAATGATACTACTCATCAGGAATTCTTATGCCTCATTTACTTTTCAGCAAATGCTTAATTAATGTTATATAAAGGAATGATACTGCTTGCTTCTCAGGCTCTGGCTTACATGGCATGATGTTGGGGGAGATCTCAGTTTCTCTCACCGCACCATGTTTATACCACGTGAACCCAACGGAGCTACATCTCATTCACAAAAAGGGTAATGTGAGTCGAACTAGTCCCACAGCAGCAAACTAAATACTAAAAGCAATACGGTGGGAACTTTTTTTCTTTTCATAGAATCATAGTATCATAGAATCACCAGGTCGGAAGAGACCCACTTTTCATTGAGTCCAACCATTCTTATCAAACACTAAACCATATCCCTGAGCACTTTGTCCACCTGTCCCTTAAACTCCTCTAGGGAAAGTGACTCAAACCCTCCCTGGGCAGCCTGTTCCAGTGCCCAATGACCCTTTCTGTGAAAAATTTCCTCCTAATGTTCAGCCTAAACCTCCCCCAGCAGAGCTTGAGGCCATTTAAATATGCAGCTTACACAGTGACCCCACACGGAACCTCAAGTGGTGTACACATTAGCTATAGAAAATATTTTATTAATGGGGAACAACCAACAGAAATCTGGGAGCTAACTAATTTTAAAGGAGAGTGTATTAGTAAATACAAGTCACTGCATCTGGGATGAAACTATGAAAAGGCAAAGGCTTTTTCATATTCTTGCTTATCACCACATTGCACCTTGAATCCTGTGTTCAGTTGTGGGCCCCTCACCACAAGAAGGATGTTGAGGCTCTGGAGTGAGTCCAGAGAAGAGCAACGAAGCTGGTGAAGGGGTTGGAGAACAGGCCTTATGAGGAACGGCTGAGGGAGGTGGGGGTGTTTAGCCTGGAGAAGAGGAGGCTGAGAGGGGACCTCATTGCTCTCTACAACTACCTGAAAGGAGGTTGTGGAGAGGAGGGAGTTGGCCTCTTCTCCCAAGTGACAGGACAAGAGGGAATGGCCTCAAGCTCCACCAAGGGAGTGTCAGGCTCGACATAAGAAAAAATTATTCACAGAAAGGGTCAGTAGGCACTGGCAGAGGCTGCCCAGGGAGGTGGTTGATTCACCTTCCCTGGAGGGGTTTAAGATGCGGGTGGATGAGGTGCTGAAGGACATGGTTTAGAGATTGGTAGGAATGGTTGGACTCAATGATCCAGTGGGTCTCTTCCAACCTGGTGATTCTATGATTCTATGCCCCACACTAACTTTCCTGGACAAATAGGAGAGAGCCTGGGTTTCTGCCCAGAGCAGGACAAGGCTAATGCTGCAAAGTCTGTGTTCTGGAAATACACAGAACGTTGAGCTTTTCCTTTAAATATCAAGCCTTCAAAAAAAAAAAACCCAAAAACCAAAACCACCAAGCCAAAAACAGACTTCCTGCAATATCAGTGTTTCAGGATCTGCAAAAAATGCATTACTAAAAATTTCTCTCATTTTCTAAAAATTTTCTCATTTTCTCTCATTCTCTTCTCGTTTGCAGAGCAGCAGTGCCATTCCTGTAGTAGAGCATTCAGAAAGGCAGAGCTTTCCAACCAGGTTTCTTTGTGTAGAAAATAAAAGGGAATGAAAAGGGCATGCTTTGAATGCCACGGCTGTCTTGAAAAGTCATTTCTTGGCCATGCTCAGCACAGTTAAATTGTAGAATGTTTTCTGTAATTGCGGGTGCTACCAAAACCGACATTCCTTTCCTGAGGACTATGAAAGAATAACCCTCTTAGGCTGTTTCAGGACTTTGAACAAACAAGAGGTGGCCTCTGTTCCTTTCAAAGTTCAAGCCTCTGAGAACTGAGTCCTGATGGCCACGAGGCAGAGATGAGCGTTCTCCTCCTGGGCAAGGTAGCAGCTAAACCCTTAGTAAGTTTGCGGATGACACTAAGCTGTGTGGAAGTGTCGATTTGCTGGAGGGTAGAGAGGCTCCAAAGGGATCTGAACAGGCTGGACTGCTGGGCAGAGATCAATGTGATGAGGTTTAACACGGCCAAATGACGGGTCCTGCACTTGAGCACAACAACCCTATGCAGAGCTACAGACTAGGAGAAATCTGTCTAGAAAGCTGCCAGGAGGAGAGGGACCTGGGGGTGTTGGTCGACAGTGACTTAACATGAGGCAGCAGTGTGCCCAGGTGACCAAGAAGGCCAATGGCATCTTGGCTTGGATCAGAAACGGTGTGACCAGCAGGTCCAGGGAGGTTATTCTGCCTCTGTACTCAGCACTGGTGAGACCACTCCTTGAATAATACTACGTTCAGTTCTGGGCCCTTCACCACAAGAAGGATGTTGAGGCTCTGGAGTGAGTCCAGAGAAGAGCAACTAAGCTGGTGAAGGGGTTGGAGAACAGACCTTATGAGGAGCGTCTGAGAGAGCTGGGGGTGTTTAGCCTGGAGAAGAGGAGGCTGAGAAGAGACCTCATTGCTCTCTCCAACTCCCTGAAAGGAGGTTGTGGAGATGAGGGAGCTGGGCTCTTCTCCCAAGTGCCAGGGGACAGGATAATAGGGAATGGCCTCAAGCTCCACCAGGGGAGGTTCAGGCTGAACATTAGGAAAAAAAATTTCCCAGTTATTTCCTTCCTGAACAGTCCTTATCAGTTTATGTAATTACCTGCACCACTTTGCAATACCCTACGCAGAATTTCGTCTACCGTTTTATCACAAGTTGTTCATGATCATAGTGCTCTTCTGCAACTCTGCACAGTCAGCTCTCAGTATTAGTCCCTGCGATAAACGGAGTGGAATCAGCAGTGAAAAACTTCCTCCTAATCTCTAGCCTAAATCTCCCCTGGTGGAGCTTGAGGCCATTCCCTCTTGTCCTGTCCCCTGTCACTTGGCAGAAGAGCCCAGCTCCCTCCTCTCCACAACCTCCACTCAGGTAGTTGGAGAGAGTAATGAGGTCTCCTGTCAGCCTCCTCTTCTCAACCCCAGCTCTCTGAGCCGTTCCTCATAAGGCCTGTTCTCCAGACCCTTCACCAGCCTCATTGCTCTTCTCTGGACTCGCTCCAGAGCCTCAACATCCTTCTTGTGCTGAGGGGTCCACAACTGAACACAGGACCTGCTGGTCACACCATTTCTGATCCAAGCCAGGATGCCATTGGCCTTCTTGGCCACCTGGGCACACTGCTGGCTCATGGTCAGTCGGCTGTCGACCAACACCCCCAGGTCCCTCTCCTCCTGGCAGTTTTCCAGCCAGACTCCTCCCAGTCTGTAGCTCTGCATAGGGTTGTTGTGCCCCAAGTGCAGGACCCGGCATTTGGCTGTGTTAAACCTCATGCCATCCAACTCTACCCAGTGGTCCAGCCTGTTCAGATCCCTTTGGAGCCTCCTGACCCTCCAGCATATCAACACTTCCACCCAGTTTCGTGTCATCTGCAAACTTACTAAGGGTACCCTTACCTAAGAACCTACAGTCCATGGGGCTGCAGACGGGTCCCACCAGATGGAGGAGCCCAAGGAGACAAAAAGAACCCATCACAATGTTCTCAGCTCACTCACAGTCAGATTGTTTCTCAATTTTTGTAGGCATTGGAGCAAAGCACAGTGTTAAGGATGGGAGTGAAGGTGGTTAATGAATTTTAGGATGATAAGGCAGGCAAGGCACAGGAACATTAGTCATAGTGCCGGGTTACACAATGATATTGTTGTGGAGCACAAAATTAGGGAGATGTATTGGAATATACAGATGACAGCAACTGGAAATATTGTCAATAAGAGAAGAATGGGATACCGTGTCGATGAGCTGAGACAGAGAGAGACGATTGCAGAGATTTCAGTCCTCAAAGTCATCCGAGGCTACGGATAAAGAGCAGCAGGAGATTGTGTCGCTGAGGCTTATGGAGTTACCATTGAAGTAGCTTAAACTACTCATTTATTTCCTGCTGAGAATCAACTCATTCACTTCCCACAGCTCCACTGCCAAGTCGTTACTCCTGTATTTGCAGCCTGCCTACCCATAGTGCTTTGATGCCATTGAGGGACAAAATAATAGAAACAGACAAAAATTTAACAGCAAAAGACTTAACAGCAGAAAATCAAGTTAATTTCTGCTACAGAGAAAGGAGAACTTCTGCGATGAAAGAAAATTTTATGTCAGAAATTGCTCTAGTTTGTATCTGCTAGAAATTACAAGGGAAAAAGAAATAATGCTGGAGTGTTCTTCTGAAATATTTCCAAAGTAAAGGCAGGTAAGTGTTGCCGTTGCTGGCAAAAGCAGAGGCGTGAGCAAAGCTCATCTGGAACCCAGTTCTGGTCAAGAAGGGTTGGATCTCTCTCCTAACTCCAGATGTGGCTAGCACAGATGCCTGTCTCCAAACTAGATGCTCTAAATTCCAATTCTAATTTATGTATTTTGGATGTTTATGCTAAGATCGGAGAAAGGAAAGTGATGCTTGATAGCACAGTGAGTTAACAGAGGTAACACAGACACAGGCAGCGGGAGTTTAAGTACAGACAGCCATGTGAGCACTACCCTACTGTTTAGAGCAAGAGGACGTGACCCTCACGGTCTCTTAATTTTATTCTGAGTATGATGTATAAGGGATGAAATACTCTGTTGGTCAGTTTGGAGTCACCTGTCCTGCCCACCCCTCCTTGCAGGTGCTGCCCTTTTGTGCCAGTTCCAGGATGGGCTTGGTTGTTATAGAGATGCATATGAACATAGAATCATAGAATCATAGAATCACCGAACAACCAGGTTGGAAGAGACACATCGGATCATCGAGTCCAACCATTCCTATCAAACACTAAACCATGTCCCTCAGGACCTCATCCACCCGTCCCTTAAACAGCTCCAGGGAAGGTAAAACAACCACCTCCCTGGGCAGCCTATTCCAATGCCCAATGACCCTTTCTGTGAAAACCTTCCTCCTAATCTCTAGCCTAAATCTCCCCTGGCGGAGCTTGAGGCCATTCCCTCTTGTCCTGACTTCTGACATGTAATTCCAGATGTGTGAGTTTCGTGCACATCAGCTGAAGATAGAAGGCTATGAGACATCCTGTACTTCCTACAAATGACTGGAAGTCTTGCAAAGAACTGCTGCATTTTATGCATGAGAAAGACCTCAAGTATCCAGTAGTGTCCTGTGCTTTTCTGTAACTAGGGGTATATTTAATTTGTTCCAGAGGACAGCCACAGTGTGCAAAACCAGCTGGTGTAGCAATGTTTGGAGTACCAGGACTCTGGAATGGAAAAGGATTAATTCTGAGAATATAATAAGTACACATTCAAAGCACGGTCACAATTTTAGTTCTAATTCTAATTTTGGTTCTATGTCTAAAGCACCAATTTACAACAGAAGTACATAACTTCAGTCAATCGTTTCTCTGTTCTTTTCAAATGAAATTTCCAGACAGTCAAAATGTGTGGGTTACTGTATTTCATATGGCTTTATAAATTGTGAGTCATGAATTTTTTAGAAAGACAGTCTGTGGGCTTCCTTCCCTTGTCTTAAAACCCAAACTTTAAGGTTTACACTTCAAAGCACCCGATTCACCTTCTAAACGAATCTGTAGAATCTTCTTTTTGGAAGGGCTGGAACTTGTTCTATGTGTGATCAAGGTTACAATGAATCTGGAGCTATTATCAAAATATAGATTTTTTTTTTTTTTTTTAAATTGACATCTACCAATGAGCAAAAGACACTGACAGCTTCTGAAGTCTTCCTTATTGGTCTGCTAGGAAAGTTACTTCTATTTAATGGCAATGGATATCTAGATCCATAACATCAAAAAAATGGTTTCTAATTTAGAAAACATAAATGCTTTGCTACATCCTTGGAGATATAAAAGCCTGGATATATATTGCTGTTTGCTGTATGTTCCCAATGCAATAGCCTAATGAATTAGTCCGCTCAAACCAGAAAAGGTCCGTAAATCCTCTTCTAAGACTTTAAACTGCAATATAAAAAGATATAAATCACTAGAGCCTTCCAACTATGATAGAAAATGCTTCAAAGCTTTAAATTAAATTACATAGCTTTAGCGGGAACATTGCTAGTTGGATTTCTGTTCTTGCACACTTTCTGACGCTTTCCCTTGTTTTGTTTCCTTGTAATTACCTTCACATTGCCAACTGCATATGGTTCCCATCCCTTACTATCTGTATTCCTATTTAAATGCTCTAATCCCTTAAGGAGACATCTATTACTTCTGTCACGGCCTTGTTCTGGCTATTTAACACCATTGGTGATCTATTTTTAGGTGCAACCCTGCGTAAAGGTACATGTCTCATAGAATCATAGAATCATAGAACAACCAGGTTGGAAGAGACCCTTTGGATCTTCTAGTCCAACCATTCCTATCAAACACTAAACCAAGTCCCTCAAGACCTCATTCACCCGTGCCTTAAACACCTCTAGGGAAGGGGAATCAACCACCTCCCTGGGCAGCCTCTTCCAATGCCCAATGACCCTCTGTGTGAAGAACTTCCTCCTAATCTCCAGCCTAAATCGCCCCTGGCGGAGCTTGAGGTCATTCCCTCTTGTCCTGTCCCCTGTCACTTGGGAGAAGAGACCAGCTCCCTCCTCTCCACAACCTCCCTTCAGGTAGTTGTAGAGAGCAATGAGGTCTCCCCTCAGCCTCCTCTTCTCTAGGCTAAACACCCCCAGCTCTCTCAGCTGCTCCTCATAGGGTCTGTTCTCCAGCCCCTTCACCAGCCTCGTTGCTCTTCTCTGGACTCGCTCCAGAGCCTCAACATCCTTCTTGTGCTGAGGGGCCCACAACTGAACACAGGATTCAAGGAGCAGTCTCACCAGTGCTGAGTACAGAGGCAGAATCACCTCCCTGGACCTGCTGGTCACACCGTTTCTGATAAAAGCCCGGATGCCATTGGCCTTCTTGACCACCTGGGCACACTGCTGGCTCATGTTCAGTCGGCACTTCCTCATGTTGTGAACTCCCTAGCTGAACACTGGAAGATTCTTTCATCAACTTGAGAAGAGGGCAAACCAATCTATGCAGGAAATAAAGCATGAAAAATACATTAATCAAAAGAGTAGCATTTCTATATATATTTTTTTTCATTAGGTATTTTTTAGTCTGATTAAGTGTTGTGGCTGTCTGGCCGTGAGGCCAAACAGAAATGACTGGAAGAGAATTCAGATTACCTAGGAGTGGAAAGCAAAACAAGAGAGCAAGAATCATAGAATCACAGAATCATAGAAAAACTAGGTTGAAAGGGTCCCATTGGATCATCGAGTCCAACCATTCCCATAAAACACTAAGAGTAGTGAACATTTGCACTTAAGCAAGATGCACTGGATTTAGCAGGGAATTCTCTTTTTCAGAGATTGTTACTTCCCATGGCACAATGCTTTACAGATCCCTAGGACCAGATGGTATTCACCTAAGAGCTCTAAACCAAGTGAAGGATGAAATAACACAACTGCAAGCTGTGGTGTGTGACTTCTCTAGGGGAATTGACCCAGTGTCAGGGGCCGGGGAGGTGGAGGAGCGGTTGATTTTCACAAAGGATTCCAGGGCTGATCTGAGGAACTACAGACCAGCAAACCCCACATTCTCCAATGAAGCTGGTGAAGGGGCTGGAGAACAGGCCTTATGAGGAACGGCTAAGAGAGCTGGGGGTGTTTAGCCTGGAGAAGAGGAGGCTGAGAGGAGACCTCATCACTCTCTACAACTACCTGAAAGGAGGTTGTGGAGAGGAGGGAACTGGTCTCTTCTCCCAAGTGACAGGGGACAGGACGAGAGGGAATGACCTCAAGCTCCACCAGAGGAGACTCAGGCTGGACGTTAGGAAAAAAATTTTCACAGAAAGGGTCACTGGGCACTGGCAGAGGCTGCCCAGGGAGGTGGTTGATTCACCTTCCCTGGAGGTGTTTAAGGTGCAGGTGTATGAGGTGCTGAGGGACACGGTTTAGTGTTTGATAGGAGCATTTGGACTGGATGATCCTGTGGGTCTCTTCCAACCTGGTTGTTCTGTGATTCTAGGATTCTACGACCACTGCAAGGAAGAGAATGACCAGATGCAAGAAACAATCCCTTGGGACGCACTCCATTAAGCTTATGTAAAATGTAGACATAATTCACCAGCCTACTTGCATTCTTTTTTGATGAATCAAAGCAGACAAAGTGTATTAATGGTGCATTATTTTTAAAAAACCATTGGGAAAAAACCAGCTTTCAAGAAGGAAGTCTCATAGGCTAAGTGGCTCTTCAGTTAAATGAACTATTAAAAGCTAAAAAACAAAGAGTGGGAATGCAGAGTTCCCCTTCTGGAAGGAATCACCAATGCAATCCACCAGGACTTTGTGCCAGGATCTGTGCTGCTCAGCAAAGTCCTAAATGACCTGGAAAAGGTGATGAATAATGGGGGAACAGAGACTGCTGATTCCACTCCGTTTATTGCAGGGACTAAAACTGAGAGCTGACTGTGCAGAGTTGCAGAAGAGCACTACGATCACGAACAACTTGTGATAAAACGGCAGATGAAATTCCGCTTAGGGTATTGCAAAGCGGTGCAGGTGATTACATAAACCAATAAGGACTGTTCAGGAATGAAATAACTTCTATGACCATGTTCGCTCAGCACCCAGTAAGGGGTCAAAAGAGGAGCTGAATTTATTCGGAAAGGGCTAGCGAACAAATCAGAGCACACTTCAAAAATGCATGATGAGCCTGCATTTTAATAACATTGGCAGTTTTGATCCTCCAATCAGGATGGCACAGACTCGAAAACAACACAGGAGAGGGTAAGAAGGGTATAACAAAAAGTAGGAAAAGTTTCTTTATGAAGAATGAGCAAACAGGACTCTTCAACGCAGACATGACCTCCTAATTTTCTTCCCTGCTCCCTACTTCCTTAACATGTTACTCCTATGTTACTCTGTTCTCACCAACATTTACATAGTCTTCCCAGACCTGCAGAAAACCAGACATTTTGAAATAGAAGCTGGTGGAATTTTCTTTCCTCACTCAGAATTAGAGTGAAGGTTTCCTCCAATCTTCTCATATTTCACACAGAGGATCATTGGGCATTGGAATAGGTTGCCCAGGGGGGTGGTTGATTCACCTTCCCTGGAGGTATTTAAGGAATGGGTAGACAAGGTGCTGAGGGACATGGTTTAGTGTTTGATAGAAATGGTTGAACTCGATGATCCGATGGGTCTCTTCCAACCTGGTTGTTCTATGATTCTATGATTCTATATTCCTTCTCCAAGGCAGGAAATGCATCAAGATTCAAGTTGTCCACGCTAAAAAAATACAAAGGCAAAAAAAAAAAAAAAAAAGACTCCTTGGAGTTTTTTATTACATTCCTGCATCATACTCTTGTCCCCAAGACTTTTATCGATTATCAGACACTGACTTCTCCAGTTTGGAGGCAGAGAGAGTGCTTTCAATGCACGGCTTCTCTGTGAATTAGGAGCTACTGTGACAAGCCTGTCCCACCTTCGAGTTACTTTCAGACCTGAACGCAAACTCGTGCAATTTCATAGCTAATAGAAACCTCAGCCAAGCTTTTCCCTGATGGCAAAGTGGAACTGCTAGATAAGCATGGTTCAGTCCTGCCTCTCATTTATTGGAAGTTTGTGATAATTTTACTTGGAAACTGGGGCACAGGTGCTACGATAGCCAGGGGGTGCAAACATCCCAAGTGCTTCATCTGGAGAAGAGGAGGCTGAGGGGAGACCTCATTGCTCTCTACAACTATCTGAAGGGAGGTTGTGCAGATGAGGGAGCTGGGCTCTCCTCCCAAGTGACAGAGGATAGGACAAGAGGGAATGGCTGCCAGCTCCAACAGGGGAGGTTCAGGCTCAACATAAGGAAAAAATTCTTCATGGAAAGGGTCATTAGGCACTGGAACAGGCTGCCCAGTGAGGTGGTTGTTTCACTTTCCCTGGAGGTGTTTAAGGTGTGAGTGGATGAGGTACTGAGGGAACTGGTTTAGAGATTGGTGGGAATGGTTGGACTAAATGATCCAGTGGGTCTCTTCCAGTCTGGTAATTCTATGATTCTATGATCTCATGATGTTATTTAAGACTAACTTGATTGTGAGGAAAAACCAACTCTGACTTGACAGAGATCTTCATGGACTGCCACTCATTTGAGCTGAAGACAGATTTTCAGTTATCAAGGAACGCACTGAGCACTGAAACAGCTCATACCACTTCAAAGTCCATTGCACAGTTAATTTCAGAAGGAACAAGACTCATGGGCTTCCTATAGGCTCTACAAAGACTTCCTATAGGAAGCCCTTCCTATAGGCTCTACAAAGACTTTCCATGAGGTGGGTATCAATTAATTCCCATGAACATTCCAAGACATTATTTGTCTTTTACACTAGTCTACAGGGAAATGTCTAGTTATACAGATCATGCAGAAAACTCCTTTGCTTGGTTCCCTATCATGTGAAGCACTGATCTTTGATGACACAAAGCTGTGTGGAAGTGTTGATCTGCTGGAGGGTAGGGAGGTTCTGCAAAGGGACCTAAACAGGTTGGACTGCTGGACTGAGTCCAATGGGATGAGGTTTAACACAGCCAAATGCCGGGTCCTGCAGTTGGGGCACAACAACCCTATGCAGAGCTACAGACTGGGAGAAGCCTGGTTGGAAAACTGCCAGGAGGAGAGGGACCAGGAGGCCAATGGCATCCTGGTTTGGATCAGAAATGGTGTGACCAGCAGGTCCAGGGAGGTGATTCTCCCTCTGGACTCAACACTGGTGAGGCCACTCCTTGAATCCTGTGTTCAAGTTGTGGGCCCCTCACCACAAGAAGAATCTTGAGGCTCTGGAGCGAGTCCAGAGAAGAGCAATGAGGCTGGTGAAGGGTCTGGAGAACAGGCCCTATGAGGAGTGGCTGAGAGAGCTGGGGGTGTTTAGCCTAGAGAAGAGGAGACTGAGAGGAGACCGCATCACTCTCTACAACTACCTGAAAGGAGGTTGTAGAGAGGAGGGAGCTGGTCTCTTCTCCCAAGTGACAAGGGACAGGACAAGAGGGAATGGCCTCAAGCTCCGCCAGGGGAGATTTAGGCTAGAGATTAGGAGGAAGTTTTTCACGGAAAGGGTCATTGGGCATTGGAATAGGCTGCCCAGGGAGGTGGTTGATTCACCTTCCCTGGAGGTGTTTAAGGGATGGGTAGATGAGGTGCTGAGGGACATGGTTTAGTGTTTGATAGGAATGGTTGGGCTCGATGATCCAATGTGTCTCTTCCAACCTGGTTGTTCTATGATTCTATGAGTCTTTGTTAAGCGAGTGCCACGTATTTTTGTGAGCATTAAAAACTTGGTGGAAGGCTCAGTATAGCATAGTGGAAAGAAGATTACCAGTCACTATAAAAATGCAAAGCACAACCTGGGGAGGGTGCTTTAATTTCAGATAGACAGCTGTAAAATTGCTTAGCAAAGACAGTCGGAGATTTGTTTGCATTTCTTCCCAATTGCAATGCAGAGGTGAATGGCTTTGTGCTGATAAAGCCATCTGTCTTGTGGGTGCCTGGAGGAGGACTCTGCACCAGAGCAATATTGCCAGTTTTACAGTTAATATCCTGGTGCACAACACTCTTGTGCTGAGAGCTGGGCCCCAGTCATTTCCATCGCCTCAGGGCATACCACTGAACAGCACACTCACTTGTAATGACTCTTGCTCACAAGCACCGGCTGCCAGATTGGGAAAGGGAATGAATCTCCCTGCACGGCATAAAGGCAATGCAAGCACACATTCCATGCACTGAGATAACATTCAGGACCATGGGCTCAGATTTGAACCCGGAGAAGGGAAGGAATAGCAGCTGGGGGTAGGATGATTTATGCTTTTATCACCCCCTCACCACAAAAAGGATGTTGAGGCTCTGGAGAGAGTCCAGAGAAGAGCAACGAAGCTGGTGAAGGGGCTGGAGAACAGAACCTATGAGGAGCGGCTGAGAGAGCTGGGGGTGTTTATCCTGGAGAAGAGGAGGCTGAGGGGAGACCTCATTGCTCTCCACAGCTACCTGAAAGGAGGTTACAGAGAGGAGGGAACTGGCCTCTTCTGCCAAGTGACAGGGGACAGGACAAGAGGGAATGGCCTCAAGCTCCACCAGGGGAGATTTAGGCTAGAGATTAGGAGGAGGTTTTTCATGGAAAGGGTCACTGGGCATTGGAATAGGCTGCCCAGGGAGGTGGTTGATTCCCCGTCCCTGGAGGTGTTTAAGGGATGGGTAGACAAGGTGCTGAGGGACATAGTTTAGTGTTTGATAGGAATGGTTGGACTCAATGATCCAATGGGTCTCTTCCAACCTGGTTGTTCTATGATTCTATGATTAGGCAGGTTTTTCAGATTACTTGCTTATCCTGGATATTCGCAAAGAAAAACAAGACTTTAGGTACTCAGTTAAAGAAAAAAAAAGGTGACAAAAATTGGCGTAGGTTGGATTTCTAGGAGTTTGGTTGGTTTTGTAGTATTATAGGTTCTTTTCAGATTTCTCTGGTTGGCCTCAATCAAAACATCATTCAAGAGACCACTCTACAAATCATAGAATTATAGAATCATAGAATCATCAGGTTGGAAGAGACCCACTGGATCATCGAGTCCAACCATTCCTATCCAATACTAAACCATGTCCCTCAGCACCTCATCCACCCATCCCTTAAACACCTCCAGGGAAGGTGAATCAACCACTTCCCTGTTCAGCCTGTGCGAATACCCAATGGCCCTTTCTGTGAAAAATTTTTTCCTAATGTTTAGCCTCATCCACCCATCCCTTTAAACCCCTCCAGGGAAGGTGAATCAACCACCTCCCTGGGCAGCCTCTGCCAGTGCCCAATGACCCTTTTCTAAGGTTTCCAGTGTAAGGGAGTTAAGAAACCTTTCAGAATCCTGCAAGGAATGCTCTGTGTTAGCACAAGGCCAGAACCTGGGAGCTGGAGGCTCTGTGCTGTTCGTATGTGAGGGGTTTATACTGGGATTTATTCTCTCTAGGGCAATTAGCCAGTCCTCAACTAAACAGCAGAACTGCATTCACCAGATTTACTCACACTGAGGATTGATGTACCACACTGAGTATCTTCTATCTTTGGCTCTTTTTCTTTTGCGACTCCTGCTACAAACGGTTTCAGTTTTCTCTTCCTTTGCCTGTGAACCGTGGGCTCCTGCAGCTGATTGCTGGAGTGGTACTTCCCGTTGCAAGCTGTTTTAAAATCCTTTTCCTTTCATTCTTAGCTCCCGTACCAATCCACCCTACAGTGACTTTGCTGGTTAATGTGCTGCTAGGCTGTTATTGCTCCTTTGTTTTTCCATTGTGCAGCTTTGGGACCAACATGTGGCTCAGCCTTGACTAAAGGGAGCCACGAGGACGATGAACCACTGCGATGAAGCAGGAATCCCACGGGTGGTTCGGTCTCATACAATGACCCTCCTGAGAATCCTCTCCCACTTCTCTCCAGACTTCAACAGTTTGGGGCAGAGAGTAACTGAGACTTCTCTCCAGACTTCTTTCTTGCTCCAACAGGAAAAGTTAGCGCTGCTTGCATTTTGATTCTTGACGGAGCTTTGAGAAGCCTGGTCTAGTGGGAGGTGACCCTGCCCATCACAGGAGCTTGGAACTGGATGGGCTTTAAGGTCCCTTCCAACCCAAACTATTCTATGCCAACTCCAACTTGGCACTTCATGAGCAGGACAAGCTGGAAGACTAAGCTGAAGTTCAATTAATACTTCTGATGAATTGTTACACTGGTCTCCAACAATAGCTTAGGGTTTAGCCAGTTAATGCTGACAGTTAATGTGCCTGGAAATCTGCTCAGAGAACTGCTGTGAAAACTGAAAAATTGCATTTCCCACTACAAAACTGTGAATGCAATTTCCTAAGCAAAGTCTAAGTCTCAAACCTGTTTTTTTTTTTTTAACACCAGACATTAATGAACTTATTACAAGAATCTTTCTTCAATTACCAGCTGGAAGAAATGCAATCCAGCAGATAATGCACACACCAGATATCTTCATAACTAGAGTTACGGATCACATCACATAAGAAAAGGAAGAAATATGAATTTTTCTTTCATGTTTAAAAATAAGGCATCTTTTTACTCACAGCTAAATCAAATCACTCCCCACAGAGAAACAGATTGAAAACACTTAAGACAAATCTGAGAGGCTTTTTACTTCGAATACGTTTTGGTTATTCTGCTTCCCATTAATTATATCCAAACCCACAATCGTATATTTCTTTTTGTACAGTGGATTTGGTTTGGACTCTTATCCTTTCCTAAAAAACAAAAAAAAAATAAGCTTGTTCTTGTAGCAAACTGAAACTCAATTACTTGCTGAAACCAGACAATCTTGTGCTACGTGAACTCCTGAGAAGTCATCTAGTGCCACGTGATTTTCTGACCAAACAAAAAAATCATATAAGATAATAAAGTACCTGTTGAATACATTAGAAGTCCACTAGATGATCTCTGTTTTCAAAAAGAAGGTATAAACAGGGAAATGTGATTAAATGTTGTTATTTCTCTTTAGATCCCATAGACTATTATTAGTGCTCAACACCATTCAGCATTTTTGTTAATGATCTCTAAGTAAACAGAATTGTTGCTGGTAAAACTGGCATATGACACCAAGATTGGCAGACAGTTGATACTAATGAAAGCAGTACAGGAACATAAAATAATCTATCATCTACTAATCTAGACATAGAAACTTAATGTTAACATTAAGTTAGCAAGTTTGCAGATGACACAAGGTTGTGTAGAAGTGTCGATCTGCTGGAGGGTAGGGAAGCTCTGCAAAGGGACCTAAACAGGCTGGACCACTGGGCAGAGTCCAATGGGATGAGGTTTAACACGGCCAAATACCGGTTCCTGCACTTGGGGCACAACAACCCTATGCAGAGCTACAGACTGGGAGAAGCCTGGCTGGAAAACTGCCAGGAGGAGAGGGACCTGGGGGTGTTGGTCGACAGCCGACTGACCATGAGCCAGCAGTGTGCCCAGGTGGCCAAGAAGGCCAATGGCATCCTGGCATGTATCAGAACCGGTGTGACCAGCAGGTCCAGGGAGGTCATTCTCCCTCTGGACTCAGCACTGGTGAGGCTGCTCCTTGAATCCTGTGTTCAGTTGTGGGCCCCTCACAACAAGAAGGATGTTGAGGCTTTGGAGTGAGTCCAGAGAAAAGCAACGAGGCTGGTGAAGGGGCTGGAGAACAAGTCTTATGAGGAACGGCTGAGAGAGCTGGGGGTGTTCATCCTGGAGAAGAGGAGGCTGAGAGGAGACCTCATTACTCTCTCCAACTACCTGAGTGGAGGTTGTGGAGAGGAGGGAGCTGGGCTCTTCTCCCAAGTGACAGGGGACAGGACAAGAGGGAATGGCCTCAAGCTCCAACAGGGGAGATTTAGGCTGGAGATTAGGAGGAAGTTTTTCACGGGAAGGGTCATTGGGCATTGGAATAGGCTGCCCAGGGAGGTGGTTGATTCACCTTCCCTGGAGGTGTTTAAGGGACGGGTAGATGAGGTGTTGAGGGACATGGCTTAGTGTTTGATAAGAATGGTTGGACTCGATGATCCGATGGGTCTCTTCCAACCTGGTTGTTCTATGATTCTATGACCAAACAGAAAGTGAGACATTTAAGGAGCATGGAAGCAGGGACTAAATCTTGGAGAGCAATAAATTTCAAGACCACTTGTTTACTATTACAAATAATTCAATGGGAACTCCCTATACAATCCTATGGCAAAAAGCAGACCCAAAAACAATGGAGCAGTAAGTATAAAAGTATGCACTACTGAGATTTTAGATAAAATTCTAAGTGCAGCTGCAGCACATTTCTCTAAATGGTGGAAAAAATGGAGAAAATGTACAAGAGAGCCAGAAAAACAACTTGAAGGCTGTAGAAAATGCCTTATATAAAATAATTTGAAGAGATAATCTTTAGGGCAGCAAAGGGGAAGTTGTGTTGTAGCTTGATTACAGTGTTCAAGAGCTTCCACAGACAGAAAATAGTGGCTAGTGAGGGGCTACTTGGTCTAGTGAAGAAAAATGTACCAAGAACTAATGGCTGAAAGTTAAATTAAATTTAAATTTAAAATAAGGCACATCTTTCTAATTGTATGAGTGGCTGGGTACTGGAATAAATGACCGGAGAAGGGGCCAAGTCTTCATTTCTTGAGGTCTTTAAATCAAACTCGTCTCTGTCTGCTGAAGATTTGCTTTAGCAAAACCCACGAATTGTGCTTTTGTCAGACTCGAGTTACTAGTCTTGACCTTGAACTGAAAAGAAAATTTACAACCAAAGATCTTGATGGGGTCAGAGAAGATAATCTCATGTCCTTTTCAGTCTTACCCTTTATGAATCCATCAATTTACTGAATGAGTACAGAGAAAAAACTTCCTGATTGACTTTTGCCAATGGATAACAATGAGATCTGTAGCAGAACGTAAATCATCCAGTAATAAATATATGTCAGAAACCATCGAGATGAGTATGTTCTTGCAACGCCTTCTAATTTAGAAATTTAGAGTTATTTAACATTTTACACATTAATTTTATACTGTGTAATTGAATTAATGTGAAAGGGTTAAGCAGACAGGCTAATGAAATGCTGTGCCATGTACTTAGCTTAATGTGGCTGGAAAAATCAATGCACTTTGGTCTGTCAGTTAGCAATCACGGATTTAATTGAATAACATGTCAAGTATTTTAAACTGTTTACCGATGTAAATAGAATCCGGCTCTATAGTGATGGTAATAAGCTAAGATGCTTTCCCTGAATTCCAATCAGATTTGAACATGACCTTCATTTTAAGCTCCAGAGTGCCAGAGAGATCAAACAGCTATCGTTATGCCTACACAGTTTGATGATTACTCCCATAATTCTAAAAGAAAAAAATGTATTTGCTATTGATTCACTCTCCAGAACACAGGTAATGGGTAATCAGTTTGATATTCCCAACGACGGTTGCTTCTTCTCCGTGCATTTATATTCACTTCCACTTCATTATTGCTTCTGGGAGGAGGAACTAATCACACAGCAATCTTTTACTGAGGCTGTCTGAGCAGCGGAGGAGGTCACTTTGTTCATGATCACACAAACGGAATAAGAGCAAGAGTAGGAGAAGCACCTCCTCAGCTTTTGGTGGGCGAGTACCAAGGGTAGTTGCACCACATCTTCTCCTTCTCCCTTTTACCACTCCCAGGCAGTGGCTTTCCAACAGAAGATATGAAAGTAGCAAGGAGAGGGGTTCACAGCCCTGTCCAAGTCAAAAGAGCTTGCCAAGACAAGCACCGGGAGTATCATAGAATAGAATCACAGAATCAGCAGGTTGGAAGAGACCCATCGGATCATCGAGTCCAACCATTCCCATCAAACACTAAACCATGTCCCTCAGCACCTCATCTACCTGTGCCTTAATCACCTCCAGGGGAGGTGAATCAACCACCTCCCTGGGCAGCCTATTCCAATGCCCAATGACCCTTCCTGTGAAAAACTTCCTCCTAATCTCCAGCCTAAATCTCCCCTGTTGGAGCTTGAGGCCATTCCCTCTTGTCCTGTCCCCTGTCACTTGGGAGAAGAGCCCAGCTCCCTCCTCTCCACAACCTCCACTCAGGTAGTTGTAGAGAGCAATGAGGTCTCCTCTCAGCCTCCTTTTCTCCAGGTTAAACACCCCCAGCTCTCTCAGCCATTCCTCATAAGGCCTGTTCTCCAGACCCTTCACCAGTCTCGTTGCTCTTCTCTGGACTCTCTCCAGAGCCTCAACATCCTTCTTGTGCTGAGGGGCCCACAACTGAACACAGGATTCAAGAAGCAGCCTCACCAGTGCTGAGTACAGAGGGAGAATCACCTCCCTGGACCTGCTGGTCACACCATTTCTGATCCAAGCCAGGATGCCATTGGCCTTCTTGGCCACCTGGGCACACTGCTGCCTCATGTTCAGTTGGCTGTCAAGCAACACCCCCAGGTCCCTCTCCTCCTGGCAGCTTTCTAGACAGACCTCTCCCAGTCTGTAGCTCTGCATAGGGTTGTTGTGCCCCAAGTGCAGGTCCCGCCATTTGGCTGTGTTAAACCTCATCCCATTAGACTCAGTCCAGTGGTCCAGCCTGTTTAGGTCGCTTTGCAGAGCCTCCCTACACTCCAGCAGACCCACACTTCCACCCAGTTTCGTGTCATCTGCAAACTTGCTAAGTAGGTGATGTTCTGGTCAATCAACATGTACATTCCTGTCCCTTCTTCATGTGCTGTACATGACATTTTTTTCCCCCAAGATCCAGATGTCTGAATACAGAGGTTTCCACCTGACCTGTGTTTATAGTCCCACAACATTCAACATAAAGATATAACTTCTCCTATTTGTACTATTATTGCTATCCTGAAATACATATCTGGAAGCAAAGAGTTACATGTACAAGTACCTGTTTCATCCCAGTGATTATAAAGTTCTTTAGGATGGGCAGGCAGCTCAGATGGGAACATCTACACTGTAGACATCTGAAATTAGCAGAAATTAATCCCATCCCAAGTGTCTCCAAGCTATCCTTGGCAAGCTGCAGATGAACATTACCTCCAAAGTGTTTACTAGAATTACAGAATCATAGAACAACCAGGTTGGAAGAGACCCATCAGATCATTGAGTCCAACTATTCCTATCAAACACTAAACCATGTCCCTCAGCACCTTGTCCACCTGTCCCTTAAACACCTCTGGGGAAGGTGACTCAACCACCTCCCTGGGCAGCCTGTTCCAGTGCCCAATGACACTTTCAGTGAAAAATTTTTTCCTAATGTCTAGCCTAAATGACCCCTGGTGGAAATTGAGGAAGAACCAGGAGGAGAACCAGGTCCGTTTCACTAGACTGATCACATATGTCATCATAGAATTATTACCCCATTTTTAGCTATTACCAGCTAAACATGCCTACATAGAATCATAGAATCATAGAATCACCAGGTTGGAAGAGACCCACCGGATTATCGAGTCCAACCATTCCCACCAATACTTACTAGCTTCTCTCTCTCTCCTCATAGAATCATAGAATGTTCTAGTATAGTCTTGATTGCAATTAATCTGTGACTTTCTCCTCAGACGTAACAGAAATTCGCTGTGCTGGGTGCCGTGCAGCAGGCCAAACCCAGCATTAAGCTGCTCGTAGCTTAAGAAAGGAGAAAACAGATGAGAAAATAGGCAGATTGATGTGGGAGTACAGAGATACAATACAGGAACATTAGTCATAGAATCATAGAATCACAGAACCATAGAATAACTAGGTTGGAAGAGACCCACCGGTTCATTGTGTCCAACCATTCCTATCAAACACTAAACCATGTCCCTCAGCACCTCATCCACCTGTCCCTTAAACACCTCCAGGGAAGGTGAATCAACCCCCTCCCTGGGCAGCCTGTTCCAGTGCCCAATGACTCTTTCTGTGAATTTTCTTTTTTCTAATGTCCAGTCTGGTGGAGCTTGAGGTCATTCCCTCTTGTCCTGTCCCCTGTCTCTTGGGAGAAGAGGCCATTACCCTCCTCTCTATAACCTCCTTTCAGGTAGTTACAGAGAGCAATGAGGGCTCCTCTCCTTTCTTTGTTTTCACAATCTTTGCCAGTCTCCTCAGTCCCTCAATCAGAGCGCAGATGATTCCTCTGTTCCTCCATCCTCCCAGCCTTTGGTCCTAGCATTTGTCACCCATTTGTGACATTTTTAGGTTAACATATTTTTCTCCCAGTGCCTTTCGCAGCTCTCTGCAGAGCAGTCTTTCTGTCCTCTTCCTTTCCTTCTTTAATCCCTTCCTTTGCTGCAGTGCAGCCCAAAAGCTTGGCAACAGCTAGGTCTGTAGTGAGCTAAGACAACTGCCCACCATGCTGAGAGAGCTGGAGGTGTTTATCCTGGAGAAGAGGAGGCTGAGGGGAGACGTCATTGCTCTCTACGACTACCTGAAAGGAGGTTGTGGAGAGGAGGGAGCTGGGCTCTTCTCCCAAGGGACAGGGGACAGGACAAGAGGGAATGGCCTCAAGCTCCACCAGGGGAGGTTCAGCCTGAACATTAGGAAAAAAAAATCATGGGAAGGATCACTGGGCACTGGCAGAGGTTACCCAGGGATGTGGTTGATTCACCTTCCCTGGAGGTGTTTAATGGACGGGTTGATGAGGTGCTGAGGGACGTGGTTTATTGTTTGATAGGAATGGTTGGACTCAATGATCCAATGGGTCTCTTCCAATCTGGTTGTTCTATGATTCTATAATTCTATGAAAAGCAGCCTCTAGGTGATGCAACCTATAGGTACCTGGAGTTGCCCAGCTGCAAAAGAAGAGAAGATATTGAACCAGGTTAATTCCTTCTCTATTTTTCTGTGGTTCTCTCCGATCTTAAATAACACTTTTGCTTGTTTTGCACTATGTATCCTAAACCAAGATGCAGCATTGCATTAATAACATAAAAGAGAACTACAGCTCACTTATACATTTTATAGATATATAAAGATCATTAAAATGACTACAGCCTATTAATTCTACACAGTTAAGAACTCAACTTGGAGAACATCCTCATTAAAGCTATATATTGGACCTTGAGTGACTTTGGTGCATATAGACATTTTTCAAATAATCGAGTAATATATAGGTTTGCTAATTCTTTAGATGCAGGAAACCTACAGCACCTGTAAATATCTGCTTTTTCTTTATACTGACAGAGTGCTTTTCTCCTATGGGTTAGTTCAGCATAAATCTAGCCATTTAAAAATACGCTTTTTTTTTTTAATCTCAGAAAAACATACAATTTACAAATTGTAAACCAGCCAGATATAATTATCCTCTTCAACAAAATTTACTTAGATGCAATGCAGAGGATAAAGTAGTTAACAGTGCAGCTATATTAGCTGCATAAACACGTGCAATGCAGAGCTCCTCAGGTGCAATCTAGGGCTGAAGAAATTAATCATAAAATCTACACAGCTATAACCCGAGGTTGGCCTAGATATTAAATTTAATGCATTTTTTTGAATCTCACAGTTTACTGTTCTATTTTGCCATAACTGTTAGGGTCCAAAACATTTTGCTAAGGCGACGAGGCAGAGTTGCTAGCGACAAAAATGTTTATTACCAATTTTAAAAATAAATGCGCGTAAAATTTCATAGCTGATCAACCAGTGGTCACCCCATGGACAATTTGGAGTGAACCCCGAAATGAGAATTCGAGGGTTTCTTATAGAGGCCAGGCTTTCAGTTAAACAAAGACTTCAAAGACATACAATTAATACAGGAATTTTACAAGCCAGATAGTAACATTGTGGTGTTAACTCATATCTTCGGAGAAGGATTTATGGTCATCCTGAGAGGAGATGCCTTCCGAAACTCCCCTTCATTCTTCTTCCCTCCCAGAGTCTGGGGCAGACAGACCTTATCTCCAAACTATACCAGGCCAGCAGCTCACTCTCGAAAATAAACAAGAAATAAAAATGCTTTGACAGGGGAATCCTGTCCTTCCTTAAAAATAAGCAAGAAATAAAAAAACGTCCTGACAGAAAAAGTTCATATCAATCACTATTTGTTGTTATACTTAATGTGTAGCACACTGCCCAAGCATAACACACATCACTTTCCATTCTAATTCTGTGGACTGGTTTTAGAATATACCAGATATTAAATATGTTTTTTTAATGCCTTCATGCTCTCGCTCACCATACTTTTCCTTCCTTGCCCTTTTTTTTTTTGTTTAAATAAGTTTTCTTTTTTTCCCAGATGTCATTTCAGAGATTCAGCCTACTGAGCAGCACCCCCTGTGCAGGCGCAGGGGAGAAAAACCAGCTGGCATAAAAAACACATTAAGGAATTTATAACTCGACATGACTGTAAAGTACTGTATAAAATATTGCACCACTTAGGAAGCAGTAAAAATCTTTAATGTTAGTGACTTGATTCCCACATTACATATCCACAAAAGAGATTAAGGGTTTAAAGGCAATTTTGAGAATAAAACATGTACCTATATAGAGAGAGAATGGCTTTGAACTCGCTCTTGCATACAAGAGTGACCTGCTATTCACTACTAGATGCCCAACAAAACATCAGCCTCCCTGGTCTTACTTGCCCAGGAGCCTAAGGAGGAACCCAGGAACCTACTCAGAGCTTGATTTCTCTCCCATTGTGCTGCTGTTCTTTCCTTACAGTGGAATATTTACTTATGCAAACTAGAAAGTTAACTCTTGAAGCCACATGTAGGCTACTTTCTAGTTGATCCTATGAGTGTTCCTACTGCTGGGAGACTATGTTTGCTTTAAAAGCAATATTTTTAAGTTCTAGAATCACAGAATCATTAGGTTGAAAACGATCTCTGAGATCATGAAGCCAAATTGTGATCATGACCATGAAGCCAGTTTTCCAGACAGGCTTCTCCCAGTCTGTAGCTCTGCATAGGGCATTTGGCCGTGTTAAACCTCATGCCATTGGACACTGCCCAGCGGTCCAGCCTGTTTAGGTCCCTTTCCAGAGCGTCCCTACGCTCCAGCAGATCAACACTTCCACACAGCTTAGTGTCATCCGCAAACTTGCTAAGGGTACACTCAGTGCCTTGATCCAGGTCATTGATGAAGACATTGAACAGGGCTGGACCCAGCACTGAGCCCTCGGGAACCCCACTTGTCACTGGCCTCCAGCTGGATTTAACACCATTTCCCACCACTCTCTGGGCCAGGCCAGCCAACCAGTTTTCTACCCAGGAAAAATAGGGAACATGCAACCAGTTTCCCCTCTGCAAAGTCTGCTTTAAATATCTTTCCAGCAGATACCACCACAACTTAAGTTTTCCAGACCTTGACAGAGATTCCTTATCATAGAATCATAGAATCATAGAACAACTAGGTTGGAAGAGACCCATCGGATCATTGAGTCCAACAATTCCTATCAAACACTAAACCATGTCCCTCAGCACCTCGTCCACCCACACTTTAAGCACCTCCAGGGAAGGTGAATCAACCACCTCCCTGGGCAGCCTATTCCAATGCCCAATGACCCTTTCCTTATCCATAAGGCCTAGCATTTCGGTGCCTGCAATCCTTTGGCACGACACAGAACCCCTTTTAACGTCTTCAATCAACAAGAAAGAGGTAGAATTTTATTTTTATTACACATTTTTTTCAGTATCACTAAAAACAATGCCTTGTGATAGGATATAAAATAATATAATGCAATAAAAAAAAGCCATGCAGTGTTTATATAGTCTCATCAGTAATTTAACTCCAAGCACATGTTGGAGGAGACAAATATGCTGTCTCTGGCCTACTGATGAGGAGGCTAACACACCGAGAAATGCTTTGTTCTGTATTACCTATCAGGTAAATGACTTAGATGAAAGAAGAGCCTCTCACTTGGGAATTATTTTTTAATTCAGGACTCCGAAACATTTTGCAACCATTATATTATTTATTTTAGCATCCACAAATGCATAAATACAGCTGCAGAATGACTACACAGTAAAGAGTGAAAGAACCCAGTTCCACAGTTCTGCAGTCAGTGAAGCCCATCGGTTTGTGACAGACTGAGCCCTGGAATGGTTCTAAACGAGTCATTCAAGTTTCCACACGACTCCAGACGGTACCTACATGACCCGCATGTAGAAATTTATCTGTTTCCATAAATCAGCAGTGTACTCAGCAAAAATACATTCTTCAGATGTCTCCTGGTTTAGATTTAAATATAAAAATATATTTCTGTTTTTCAGGTAAACAGATCTATTAGATAAACAAGAGATGTGAAGAAATAAAACTTACAGAAAGGAACAATAAATTTATAAACAAAAAACCTCCTCCTATAAACAAAATACTTCATACAGACTTTATCATTCCCGGTAAGTTCCTCCTCCTAAAGTGAAATACACTCACTAATCCAGCTGAAGATTCAGGCCACACGGCACAGAAATATAGAATCATAGAACGATCACGGTTAGAAAAAGACTTTTAAGATCATCAAGCATGTCCTTGACCACCTAAACCACAAAAATCACAGGTAGTTCTACCCTGTCTATTGTCTTACAGAGTTTGTAACAGAGAAAAATAATTCATTTACCTGAAGGTGTAGAAAATGTATTGACACTGCTCTTCCTGAACAATTGCTACTTGGTTAAGAGTCTGTATATTAAATTTAACCCTGAGCACATGGACACAGGCAAGGCTTTATTTCGGGTTCTTGACAGGAAGGATGTCTGTAATCCAGTAGTGGAACAGAGATGTGACTGTCTTGGTATGATCTGAAACAAAGAAAACACATTCCTCCTGAAATACCTCAATGACATTTCTGAACATTAAAGAAAAATACTTGTGCAAACATCTGTTTCCATTCAATATCAGCATTTCAGTAATAACCGATGCAGATATTGGAGCTTGAAGATTAATATCTAAGAACCGCAAGACAAACAGGTGCATTTTCTTTTAGGTCAGTTACTTGTATGAGAAACAATTTTATTCTATATTTTGAAATGTCTTATTTGTTATGATTCGATAATTCGGAAAAAAAGGAGATCAAAATGACATGATCATATAGGTAAGGCTAAAAGAGTGCAATCTTCTCCACTTCTTTCTGCCTGGAGAGTAATTTAACATTTCATACCCTATTATTTCCCTTACACTAGCACCTAAAAGCCTCAGTTGAGAATGAGTCATCTTGTACAGACGGTTGGATTAAAACCTCAAAATGCTGTGGCTTCTGTCTTAATTCAGAGACTATCTACGTGACGTTATTTATATTTAACGACAGGACTTTCTACAGCACTTATCATACAATATCACATTTAGAAAGATTCTATAACGTTATGCTAATGCAGCTTTCACATTTCATTTCCTCTTCTTTGAATTCAAAAGAAAAACCAAACCCAACACATTCAAATTTAATTGTTTTTGGGCCTCTGTGTATCCAGCCTGGGTATTGCTGGCACAGAGAAACTGAATTACTTCTGTTCCGCAAAAAATATCACCCCCTCTCATTCCCCTTCCCCTCACGATGGAGACATATATAAAGGAAAACTCTCCAAAAAAAAAGGCAGTTTAGAGAAGCTTCTGGTTCTTCTGTGAGTGATAATTTCCTAGGCAACAAGGGAACAGTATATTTGAGACCTGGTACTAACCAACAAAGGGAAAATGTTAATAGGTAATGGGATGAGGTTGATGAGTAGAAGCAGAACGACTTCATAAATTAGGAGATAATGACTTTTTTTTTTTTTTAATTAGGCAATCACCTAGGCTTTAATAATTGATGCGAAATGAGAAGACTTTAAGTAGAGGTTCGCACCTTTTCTTAAAGACAACCAAATAAATGGAAATACTTAATAGGAAATTTTGTTTTCTTTTTACAACGACAACAATGACGCTTTGAACAGCCACGTTCTAAGAAAGGCTCTTGACCAACCCCAACTTTGTATGATTTCTAAGGACAAGGTCAAAGATGACTCCATGGGGTAACTTGAAGAACAAAGTACAACTGTAATGGTTGGACTTGATGATCCGAAGGGTCTCTTCCAACCTGGTTGTTCTATGATTCTATGATGGAGGATGACAACTTAACAAGCAGTATCTCTGCTAACCATATAGATTTTCTTGTTCAAGTACGTTTTCTCATTTAAATAAGGTTTAAAGATAATATCTTAATGTTGCTATTTTTTTCTGTTTCAATCTTCTTAGCAATTTCCTCCTTATGCAAAATTTTTCAGACTCTACCCTCAAACCTGTTAGACCATTTTTTTGCTATGACTACAAATACTGTGACCTAAGAGCTTAAGGTAAAACTTTTTTCTTTATTGTTTCTTTTTAATTTTGGTTGAACCACGATTCCTTATTGGAAAAACACGCTAAGAGGTGTTGAGGAAATATGAAAACAGGGTCTTGAACGAGTGCTTTTCAATTTGTCGTTTGCAGACATTGGGCAGACAATAATTTTACTCTAAAGGGTCTGAAAAAGCTACTAAGAAAAGCAAATTTAGGCATAAACTTGCCAGGTGGGAACTGGTAGCCCCATTGGAAAATTAGATTAATTCACAAATATATCAAGGAAATAAAAGATATATAATGGTATCTCTCTTTTGTAAAGTCTACTAATGGAGAATGTGCACTTACATGAAAGAGATGCACGGCTTCTAATTTATTTTCTGCTCTTTCTTTTCTTGAATTAAAGACAAAACTGAACATAATACAATATTCATTCTTATTCCTTTGATGCTGGCATCTTGAGTAGAATCATAACCACAGGAAAATGGATTTATATAGAACCATAGAATCATAGAATAACCAGGTTGAAAGAGACCCACTGGATCATATACCGCTTCTTCAGCTAAAAGTAGGTTTATTCTGCAAAAATAATACACCTTCCTAAAATTAAGAAAAATAGTTTTCTTTTCATCATGTTAATAAGGAACGACCTTTTCTCCTCGGACATCATGCTCCAGTGAAAACAAGCAAAACAGAAAAAAGGCAAGATAATCAAACTTGTAACAAAATAGAGATGACTATGATGTACTCTACCTTTTTATCTTCATAAACAGCTCTAACCTGTGTTTCTACAACAAGAACTTGAATTTGCTGAGACGACAACTTTTTGTAATAACTCTGAACTTTTATCACCTGTTCAGGGGAATGACATCCAAAATTTGAAAAGAGTGGGCAAGGTGACTTATTTTTGAGCCAAAAGTATTATTAAAAGTATTATTAAAAGTATTATTAAAAGCCTAATTCAAGGCAATATTTCAGAGCCCTGTATTTGCATCCAATGAAATTCCTGAATTACAAATAGAATGTATTTTTAAAGTCAGTTGAGGCAAATTAAGATCTAGCGCGTGTTTAATTAGCCTTTAATAATTTATAACACTATATTTTTCTCTTTCTTGTGTTGTTGCACTTCATGAATAACGAATCAGCTACTACAATTACAACACTTTAAACTTGGAATTAGATTAGAATTGAGCCCCGAGTGACAACAGTTACTAGAATAAAAACATCAGCTGGAAGAGTAAATGGTTTCAGGCTGTAGCAGCAGAAACATAAATGAATTTTAAAAATCACTCAGAAAATAGTTTTCTGCTTTTCCAAGTAATAAACACATACAACAGAAAATTAGGGTAATTGCATGGATTTCTTTCTAATTTCCTTCTGTTTTCTCTCTTTCTTTTGGCATTTCTGCTATATAAAAGTCAACAAAGCAGCTCACCTCCAGGCTACAAAATCCAACAGGATTCCTACTGTATTGAGTAGAATTTGGACACGGCCTGTAAAGAACATCTTGACTGTGGTCATTTCAACAGTTCCGTTTTAATTTAACCAACAGAAGCTGAATTAGGTCATTTAATGAAGGGCCAACACCATTATCACTATTCCTGCTGAGTCCTACTGACTTTGCAAATGTGTATTGCATCCGATGAGATTATCTGATTATAGATAAGATCATAGAATCTAGGCTTGAAATTAATTATTGAATGCACAGAAGGAATTTGTTCCATGTATGTGGATATTTCAGATCTATCAGAACCTTAAAGGCTGTCACAGTCTATCTGTATACTTTAAAGAATATATATGTAGATATGTAAAGAATTCCTATGCAATTCTGTAAGAGTTTCCTTTGCAAAATCATAGAACCATAGAATCACCAGGTTGGAAGAGATCCACGGGATCATCGAGTCCAACCCTTCCCATCAATCACTAAACCCTGTCCCTCAGCACCTCATCCACCCACACCGTAAACACCTGCGACAAATCTGGATTTTAATACACACAAGAAAAAGAACATAGGCAAATGAACGTGAGCGAATGTTACCTACCAGGAGGCATCGAGGATTGCTCTTGGAATTGTTTCAAAGCATCCTTCAGTCTCTCAATATCCTGTAGCAATACCAGGGATTTCAGTCGATGCAGAACAGTAACATCGGAGGAAGAAACGGTGCGAGATTCCAGGCACTGTAAAAGCTCTTGGGCAGTTGCTGAATTTACAGCAGAATCCGTGCCTTTTGACTTACCTGGAAAAACAATTGGAAAAAACTCAGTGAGCACAGAGAATTTTCTTAGCTATATTTTCTTTTCAAAGTCGGCATCTTCCCTTTCAGTTCAACTTATAACCAAATGTCAGGTACTAGAGAACACTTTGCTCCTCCCGTTTTTTGTTAAATACTAAAACAATGGTAAGAGGGGAAAGCAGAAAATTCAAAAAGTAAAAAGGACAATAGGATTCACAGTGACAGGAATGCAAAAGGAATCTAAATTTTCAAGATTAGCACAGGAAGAACATGTGAAGAAGAAACTGTCCTGTGGTTTTTCTTCCTACACACTTATGTATTATAAAAATTCACATCTATCAATGTCTCTGTGGAACTACTAAAAAGCACTTCTGGAGGTATCTGTTTATCTTGTTATTATATGTATATGTTTTTAGTTGAAAAGCAGGTATTACATTTAGCAGGTATTAACATTTAGTAGGTATTTGATAGGAATGGTTGGACTTG
The DNA here is from genome assembly GCA_033558105.1 of Coccyzus lansbergi. Classification (NCBI taxonomy): domain Eukaryota; kingdom Metazoa; phylum Chordata; class Aves; order Cuculiformes; family Coccyzidae; genus Coccyzus; species Coccyzus lansbergi. Next base: position 2,617,285 of record JAUMJK010000508.1, read on the forward strand.
ATATTCGATGGGTCTCTTCCAACCTGGTGATTCTATGATTCTATGATAAATTCACTCTTCCAGTTCATTAACAATGCATAGTCTGTCTCCTTAACCAGACTCCCTTTAATTCTTCTGTTTTTTACCAGCAAGCCAACCGAGAAGAACAGATTTCTCCCAACTCAGCTTTCTGATATGAGCACAAGAAGTATAATCCAACGTGATGACTTGAAAATGCTGCTAAAAGCAATGGTTTCCAATATCAGCTAAATAAAAGGGGAATGTTAAAGTCACTCAGGTAGAAAAGCCAAATAGCACCAGTCAGATCTTTATATACATTGGGATTTGCCTAATAAGAAAAGTCAGTTTATGACTTATGAATGTGACATCCTATCTGCAGAAGAATAGTCTTTTACTTGAGAATTTCTCTCTATGGATACCAAGGTCCTCATTGTCTCAGCTCTCTGATCTGCAGGTTTGCCATCACAGAATCACAGAACTGGTTGGTTTGAAAAGACCGTTGAGATCATCAACTCCAGCTGTACCTGTCCACTACCAAATCGTGTCCCTGAGCACCTCATCTGCCCATCTTTTAAACTCTTCCAGGAACGGGGACTCTACCACCTCCCTGGGCAGCCTCTGCTAGGGCCTGAGAACCCTTTCAGTGAAGGAATTTTTCCTGTTGTCCATTCTGAACCTCTCTTGGTGCAACTTGAGGCCATTCCCTCTCATCCTACCACCTGTCACTGAGAAGAGACCAACACCCATCTCCCTACAACCTCCTTTCAGATAGTCACAGACAGTGATAAGTTGTCCCCTCAGCCTCCTCTTCTCTTGCCTAATCAGGACCAGTCAGTCCATCAATCACGGATAATAATTGAAGCTGACTTCCAGGAAATCTGGAAGCTCAAGACTTTTTCTTAAAATTCTACATGTAACAGAGCCGTGGACGCTTGCCCAAGTATCTGTCTTGGGTCATGTGTTAGATGCGGTCCCGAGGGACATGGTTTAGTGTTTGATAGGAATGGTTGGACTCAATGATCCGATGGGTCTCTTCCAACCTGGTTGTTCTACGATTCTATGATTCTATGATTAAAGGCAGAGCTGTTAACAGAGTCTGTGATCTTCCTCAGTTACTCTGCAGTTCCACTACAGCAAATGTGTGTTATTCAGCTTATACTTTCTTAGTCATACACTGAAGTAGTAAAATTCTTATTTTTGATGATGGATATACATTAACCACAAAGCAGGATGGATCTCAAATGCTAGACTTAATACGAACACCTGACAGAGCAGAAATATTTTAAGAGTAAGCAAAGGAAATTCTGTGTATAAATCTTGGGAAAAAAATTAACACGAAATCCCTGATGTCATATTAACAGGGTTTGTAAGGTAATTCTGTAGTCTAAAGACGAATTTTATGGGACTAGGAGCTGACAGCTCTGACTTAAGATGGACTTAGACAAGTAGGGAAGCTGTTTAATATTCTCCACTCAGCTTCACAAAGAGCTCTGTGCACTCAGAAAGAACTTCCACTGCTTTCTTCCAGTTTTACAAGACAGTTATCATTTTAATGCTATGCTTGGAGCTGAGCAACTAAGGAATGCACCAGCTTGTCCTTAAGAACACATATTTAAGTCCAGATGACAACATAATCTGCTGTACGTACAGATAATTAATATCCTCACCATTAAAACTTCATTATCTCTGAAAGGCATTTATGACATAAGCACCGTGCAAGCAGCTTTTAATGGAAAAAATACACAGTAGGTATTTCCCTGACTTTAGAGGCCAGATGAACATCCAATAGGACATTAGGGATAACACCCATGCAATTCTTTTAAAGTGCTATGGGAAGTGCATTCCTAGTTCACATTCATTGTGTCCACAAGTGCTTTAGAATCATAGAATCATAGAACAACCAGGTTGGAAGAGACCCACCGGATCATCAAGTCCAACCATTCCTATCAAACACTAAACCATGTCCCTCAGCACCTCGTCCACCTGTCCCTTAAACACCTCCAGGGAAGGTGAATCAATCACCATCCTGGGCAACCTCTGGCAGTGACCAATGACCGTTTCTGTGAAAAATTTTTTCCTTATGTCTAGCCTAAATCTCCCCTGGTGGAGCTTGAGGCCATTCCCTCTTGTCCTGTGCAATGTCACTTGGGAGAAGAGCCCAGCTCCCTCCTCTCCACAACCTCCTTTCAGGTAGTTGGAGAGAGCAATGAGGTCTCCTCTCAGCCTCCTCCAGGCTAAACACCCCCAGCTCTCTCAGCCGTTCCTCATAAGGCCTGTTCTCCAGCCCCTTCACCAGTTTTGTTGCTCTTCTCTGGACTTGCTCCAGAGCCTCAACATCCTTCTTGTGGTGAGGGGCCCACAACTGAACACAGGATTCAAGGAGCAGTCTCACCAGTGCCGAGTACAGAGGGAGAATCACCTCCCTGGACCTGCTGGTCACACCACTTCTGATACAAGACGAGATGCCATTGGCTTTCTTGGCCACCTGGGCACACTGCTGGATCATGTTCAGTTGGCTATTGACCAACACCTCCAAGTGCTTCTCCTCCAGGTAGCTTTCTACACAGATTTCTGCTAGTCTATAACTGCTCAGGGCTGTTGTGCCCCAAGTGTAGGACCCGGCACTTGGCTGTGTTAAACCTCATCCCATTGGTCTCAGCCAAGCAGTCCAGCCTGTTCAGATCCATTTGGAGCCTCTCTACCCTCCAGCAGATCGACACTTCCACCCAGCTTAGTGTCATCTGCAAACTTGCTAAGGGTACACTTGATGCCTTCATCCAAGTCATTGATAAAGACACTGAACAGGGCTGGACCTGGATCTTTCTCTTTCCCCTGTCTGCCTAGATTCCCTTATACATTACAAATAAATCTTCCCCTGGGAAGGGGAACTTTCTGAAAAATGGAGATAGTCATCATGACAGTAGTTCAGGATCATAATAATTGACCTCATTTGAAGCTCTCTGAAAGCAAGTAATCCTTCTGGATGTTTGCTTGCAGAGGGAAGAAGAATTAGTTCCATTTTAACCACCACATTTACCCCAAGTTCACTGGAATGTTTCAAAAAAGAGCAAGGAATATTATGTGTCTTTTCAAAGACACATGAAGAGATTATTTTTTTACATTGATGTGGATTCTTACCTATGCCTGTATACATCAGAACAGAAAACAGGATAAATACTAAGTGCCTGTGTATCTTACTGAGTTCTAAAGGACATTTCTCTAGTAGTTTTGGCCTCTTCTTCACCTATAATAAAGGTACATCTATTTTCCCCTATATGGTAACACTCATGAAATGAAAAGAGTGGTACATACTGTCAGCAAAATAGATTTGTTGTGTTGCCTGCAGGAAGTCCAGAATGCTATCTGCCTTTTCATCTATGTCTTTTAAGCCCGCTGCTTCTTCTCTGTTGTTTTTGTCAGGCTGGTATGTAAAATCCACACCGGTAGCTTTTGTTACCAAGCCAGCTGCTCTTCTTTTTCCTTTCTGTCGTTTCTTTTTCATTTTCCTCTTTTTGTTTTTGCTTATTTTGGGACTGTCTGTCTGTCGCAGCTGTAAATTATCTTGAACGAGACTCTCTGGCATTCCAGATTCTGTTTGTTCTCCATGTAAATTATTAGAGTTTTGCAAACTGCTCTTCTGTTTCTTCCTTCGAATGCGCTTTCTCTTGGCTTGACCTTGATATTCCCCCTCTGCAGATTAAAAAGAGACATGATAGTTGTAAATATGAAGATTTGTAATAAGCATTTTGGAGCTGCACACAATGAAATATTACTCCCTTCGAATTCTGAGACATATGAGTGGCTCTAACATTACTTTTACACTTCGAATGCCTTTCAGTTGTACAATGTCAAAGCCAACTTTTCTGAACGTGTTGAATTAGAGGGCAAGTTCTTTTCCCTTCTGCTTTCAGTAGAGGTTGTACTCCCCTTTGTGCTATGTTACATCACATTTACTTTCTTAAAGCAGATAATATGGTTCTGTAGAATCATAGAATCATAGAACAACCAGGTTAGAAGGGACCCATCGGATCATCGAGTCTAACCATTCCTACCAAACATTAAACCATGTCCCTCAGGACCTCGTCCACACTCACCTTAAACACCTCCAGGGAAGGTGAATCAACCACCTGCCTGGGTAGCCTATTCCAATGCCCAATGACCCTTTGTGTGAAAAACTTCCTCCTAATCTCCAGCCTAAATCTCCCCTGGCGGAGCTTGAGGCCATTCCCTCTTGTCCTGTCCCCTGTCACTTGGGAGAAGAGCCCAGCTCCCTCCTCTCTACAACCTCCTTTCAGGTAGTTGCAGAGAGTAATGAGGTCTCCTCTCAGCCTCCTCTTCTCCAGACTAAACACCCCCAGCTTTCTCAGCCATTCCTCATAGGGTCTGTTCTCCAGCCCCTTCACCAGCTTTGTGGCTCTTCTCTGGACTCACTCCAGAGCCTCAACATCCTTCTTGTGCTGAGGGGTCCAGAACTGAACACAGGATTCAAGGAGCAGTCTCACCAGTGCTGAGTACAGAGGGAGTATCACCTCCAGCCTGTTTAGGTCCCTTTGCAGAGCCTCCCTACCCTCGAGCAGACTGACACTTCCACACAGCTTTGTGTCATCTGCATCTATACTGGCCAAAAGAATCACCAGAGCAAAAACCAGTACAGGCAGGCTGGGGGACATGGGATGAGAAATCTCCACCCAAACCCCACACCACCAGTTAGCAGACTTGACCAAGAATGCATGAAGAGTGCATGTTAGTCACGATAAAAGATGAGAGGGCTTATTTTGTTTTATTATTCACAGAAAGGGTCACTGGGCATTGGAATAGGTTGCCCAGGTAGGTGGTTGTTTCACCTTCCCTGGAGGTGTTTAAGGCACGGGTAGATGAGGTCCTGAGGGACATGGTTTAGTGTTTGATAGGAATGGTTGGTCACGATGATCCGATGGGTCTCTTCCGACCTGGTTGTTCTAAGATTCTATGATTGTTGATATGCTTCCACAATAGCTCAGTGCCTTAAAACCACCAGGCATCTGGTTCTGATTCTTCTACTTTCTCCTCCTTAAGCATCCTTCTCCTTTGGGATAACTTACTGCTAACTCAGCTTTGGACATCAATTTTATAGGGAAAGCATGCAAGGCATCAGTGACCTTAGCAAGTAATTTCTGATCTCTTTAACAGCCTGTCTTGGTTCTATCATTCCCTCGCTGCATTATAATTTCCTTACTAGCTAATTCTTCAAAAGGCTCAAATGTCAAGGGAAAGAATTCCCTCTTGCTCTCCAAGACAGCTTTCATGATGCTTTACTCAGATCTCATTTCTGCATGCAAAACCAGAGTTCTGAAACCATTCTTCACAGAAAGAGTCATTACGCAATGGAACAGGCTGCCCAGGGAGGTGGTTGACTCGCCTTCCCTGGAGGTGTTTAAGGTGAGTATGGATGAGATGCTGAGGGGGATGGTTTAGAGATTGGTGGGAATGATTGGACTTGATGATCCAGTGGGTCTCTTCCAACCTGGTGATTTTATGATTCTTTGACTGCCTCTCCCACACTCTCACTTTGGAGCGTAAGCCCTCTTGGCACTGGCAAGGAAAGTCTGCCAGAATCCATTGTCCCTATGACTGATCACTGTTGATCCCCACCTGCAATAATTCCTGTCTAATTAACCAAAAGCCCCTCTTTCATGGTCTGACAAAATCCTCACACATTTCAACATCTTGGAGTGCAGAATGCCGGTGTTATTCTAATGCCCAGTTCTAGAAAGTTAATCCTTCTCTCAACCTCTTTCTGCGCGTTTCTAAATTCCTCACACTGCACTTATTTACCTGGTTTTACACTATTCTCTTAGGGCCAAAGAATCTTAGAATCACAGAATCACCAGGTTGGAAAAGACCCACCGGATCATTGAGTCCAACCATTCCTATCAAACACTAAACCATGTCCCTCAGCACCTCACCCACCCGTCCCTTAAAAACCTCCAGGGAAGGTGATCCAAAACCCTCCCTGGGCAGTCTTTGCCAGTGCCCAATGACTCTCTCCATGAAAAATTTTCTCCTCCTTGGCTTGCCTAATGCTGCTTAATGCAGGAGAGACACCTGAAGCCCAACACTTGCTTCTGAATGATCTGCACAGTCTCCTGAACTGCCTGTGACACTCTCAGCTTGTTTGGCTTTCTCATCACTCCTCCCCCTACCAGTCACTGCTCTATTTTCTCCATGGTTGGAGGCCCCTTCTTTCAATTCTGTTTCTTTTTCTGTCTTGAACTCTGTCAGCTCTGAGCCACTTTCTCTCTTTAAATATCACTACAAGACTTCCAGTTCTTTAGCTGACAGATGACTCACTGCAAAGCAATTTTCCATCCTTTCCATAAAGAAAGCTGCATAAAAATAAATATGCTGTATTGTAATTGAACACCACAGTATGTTAAAGACACACCAAACGCCACCTCGTACCCACAGTGTGGAGTGTTTTGCACGCATGGTATTTGAGCTAAATATCTTTATACATGTTTGGGACATATGGGATGTGGGAAAAATAACGGCTGTGTTGTCCTGGAGGAATAAAATATCAGAAGTGAAGGCAGATATGAATGTGAAGGATGCTATAAACAAAACATTAATGTCTCATCTTAAGACCTAATTTGTATTTTCATGGGAGTGTTTGTGTCATAATAGGTGAATTCAAGTGTAAACACAGATACATTGTTCCGTAAGATTTCTCAGCCCTCTTGTTAACCTGAACTGCACTGTTTGCTAACAAAGCTACTCGAATCTGTACTTCCAGCAAAGTGGTCCAACAAGCTTTTTAAGCACCTCATAGAATCATAGAATCACAGAACAACCAGGTTGGAAGAGACCCATCGGTTCATCGAATCTAACCATTCCTATCAAACACTAAACCACGTCCCTCAGGACCGCATCTACCTGTGCCTTAAACACCTCCAGGGAAGGTGAACCAACCACCTCCCTGGGCAGCCTGTTTCAGTGTCCAATGACCCTCTGTGTGAAAAACTTCCTCCTGATGTCCAGCCTAAATCTTCCCTGGTGGAGCTTGAGGCCATTCCCTCTTGACCTGTCCTCTGTCACTTGGGAGAAGTGCCCAGCTCCCTCCTCTCTATAACCTCCTTTCAGGTAGTTGTAGAGAGTAATGAGGTCTCCTCTCAGCCTCCTCTTCTCTAGGCTAGAGACTCTCAGAGTCACTAAACCTCAGCCAAACATTTTCTCATGGCTCATGTTGCATCTCTTCGTTGTTCTTTGGAAAGAGTTGGAGTGAAGCTGGGCTGTGCATAATGGTTGGACTCGATGATCCGACGGGTCTTTTCCAACCTGGTGATTCTATGATAAAACTATGACATATTGTGCAGCCAAGTACCTCAATTGGTCTGAAGCCACTCAAATAAACTGGTAAGAAAGGCAGAGCGGAGCTTAAGATAATTGATGTTTTGAGTCAAATCCAAAAATTTGCTTATCCTTAAGTAGCTGAGGGTAGCAGAAGGTCCAAGAGACCAAGGTGAAGCTGTAAAAAAGGCAGAATGAAAGCTGTCTTTCCATGTGTATATTAAGATAAATATCTTATTGAAAAATCAAACCAGTTCCCTTCAGGAGTTAAAAGTGGTAGTTCATAAGCAAGTTTTGTCATTCCTTGCCACATTTAAATCCTTTGCCACATTTAAAGCCATTGATACAGTTTCTCACAGCATTCTGCTATGGAAACTGTCACCTCTGGCCTGGACAGGTGCACACTCTCCTGGGTGGAAAACTGGTTGGCTGGAGGGCCCAGAGAGTACTGGGAGATGGAGTAAAATCCAGCTAGAGGCCAGTGACAAGTGGGGTTCCCAAGGGCTCAGTGCTGGGTCCAGCCCTGTTCAACGTCTTCATCAATGACCTGGATGAAGGCATTGAGGGTACCCTTAGCAAGTTTGCAGATGACACTAAGCTGGGTGGAAGTGTCGATCTGCTGGAGGGTAGGGAGGCTCTGTAAAGGGATCTAAACAGACTGGATCCATGGGCTGAGTTCAGTGGCATGAAGTTTAACATAGCCAAATGGTAGGTCCTGCACTTGGGGCACAACAACCCTATACAGAGCTACAGACTGGGAGAAGTCTGCCTAGAAAGCTGCCAGGAGGAGAGGGACCTGGGGGTGTTGGTTGACAGTGACTGAACATGAGGCAGCAGTGTGCCCAGGTGGCCAAGAAGGCCAATGGCATCCTGGTTTGGATCAGAAATGGTGTGACCAGCAGGGCCAGGGAGGTTATTCTCCCTCTGTACTCAGCACTAGCGAGACCACTCCTTGAATCCTGTGTTCAGTTGTGGGCCCCTCAGCACAAGAAGGATGTTGAGGCTCTGGAGTGAGTTCAGAGAAGAGCAACGAAGCTGGTGAAGGGGCTTGAGAACAAGTCTTACAAGGAGCAACTGAGAGAGCTGGGGGTGTTTAGCCTAGAGAAATAGAGGATGAGGGGAGACCTCATACCTCTCTAGAACTACCTAAAAGGAGGTTGTGGAGAGGAGGGAGCTGGGCTCTTCCTCCAAGTGACAGGGGACAGGACAAGAGGGAATGGCCTCGAGCTCCGCCAGGGGAGGTTCAGGCTTGACATAAAGAAAAAAATCTTCACTGAAAGAGTTGTTAGGCACTGGAACAGGGTGCTCTGGGAGGTGGTTGATTCAGGTGCAGGTGGACAAGGTGCTGAGGGACATGGTTTAGTGTTTGATAGGAATGGTTGGATTCAATGATCCGATGGGTCTCTTCCAACCTTGTTATTCTATGATTCCGTGATTCTATATTTGAATACCTCCTGCTCCATATGTGGCAGTTACTAGTGATTCAGCATCAGGAACAGATGGAGTTCGATGTGGACAAATGCAAAGCAATGCACACAAAAGAGCTTAATTTGAACCAGTCACCGCTAGGGTTAGAGTGAACTGTTACCAATTCAAGAAAAGCAAAACAAAAGCCAGACCTGTGCATCAGCATGGAAAGTTCAATGCAAATATTTGTGCGGTGGGTATCAGCAATGAATACTGCAAACACCTTGTTTGCATACACAACAGAGGATGGAAAATAACAGGAAAAATATTCTGAAGCTATTACACAAATCTGTTGTACTCAACAAGCTTGTAATGCTGCGTTTCGTAGCATAATCCCAGCGCAACAAGACTTTGGCAGATAAGAGGACTCTCAGAGAGGTTTCTAGAGAAAGAAACTCCAAAGAGGTTTGTATTATTTGACTTGAAAGAAAAGAGTAATAAAATGGGCTCTGTTTCTGCCTCCTCATGCAAGAATAAGGTGACATCTAATTAATTTGAGCAGTTGCACAAGCAAATAGAAGAAAGTAAATACTTGTTTTACAAACGGTGCAGTGAACTTATTGAATTCACGTATGTGTGGTATGCACAGGAGTCAAGAGCTTAATGGGATTCAAAAACTGGTTGTTTATAAAGCCAGCAAGGCTATTATAACAGCTACACTAAAATACGAGAGTTGTACAAGAAGTTTAAGCCATAATGTTTAGGTCACTGCCCACACAATGATCATAACAAATGAGATGTTCAGTGGGATCCACCTCCCACACCTTGAGCTGCCTGAAAAGAAAATACTTGGTGCACACTTAGAACTGTGCTCTGCTAAAACAAGAAACCCTAGATTCTTTGGAAAGCAATTTACCTCATTCCGAACCAGGTAGGATGGAAATGCACCCTGAAGGTCTCCATCTCTCTCTCTCCCCTGCCATTAACTATGAAGGAAATGTAGGCAATGAATTTGGATGAGATCTTGCAACAACTGAGAAGAATTAGTCTCTTTTACAAAAATTAACAGCACGGAGGCAGGTGCTTCTTACTGTAAGTCTGCTTAGGAGACTGATTTTTCCTAATGGATAAAAGTGACAAGGGACAGGGGACAGGACGAGAGGGAATGGCCTCAAGCTCCACCAGGGGAGGTTCAGGCTGGACATCAGGAAAAAAAAATTTCACGGAAAGGGTCACTGGGCACTGGCAGAGGCTGCCCAGGGAAGGGGTTGATTCACCTTCCCTGGAGGTGTTTAAGGGACAGGTGGACAAGGTGTTGAGGGACATGGTTTAGTGTTTGATAGGAATGGTTGGACTCAATGATCCGGTGGGTCTCTTCCAACCTGGTGATTCTATGATTCTATGGTTCTATGAAATCCAATTTGATTAAAAAAAAAAACCTTCTAACTCATTCTCTACATTTCAAACCAGCAGGGAGGCTGATAACATTTCAATTGATATGAATTTGGTTCCAGTAAGTTTTCCCACTGACTGAAGATGTTTGATATATCAAAACAGCATAATTATAACAAAAGGCAGGGAATAGAGTCTACACAAGCAATCTGAGTAAGGTGTTAAATAAAGCAACACTGATAGGAGTTATCAGCTTTTGGAACATGCTAACTATAGCCACAACTGCAGCTACAGCTTATCCTAATTCCACAAGAGCTGATGATTCTTCTTCTCTTCTATAATGGCCTGTCACCTCTCTCCCCGCTAAGATACCTCTCTGCTCCACAAGTGGCTTAATTTATCACATAATCCAATTAGCCAGAAGCAACTGTCTTTAACCTCTTCAGTCTGGACTCGGTGCCCTCTCAGACTGAGCAAAGTCGCTTCCAAGCAGGATGCTCAGAACTGTTCAGAGTTAATATTGTCTTTGTATTTTTGGTGTGGAATTTTTTTTTTCTAGATTATTTTCAATCACGATTACTATCCAGATGCTGTTTATCATGCAGCTGCACAGTCATGCCAGCCTGACTGACAGGGTGATGGGAAAGTGGGACTGAAGAGCCTGAAAAGGAGCTGGCACCGAAAGAGAAAAAGTCATCTTCTAGCAGCCTACTTCATTTGGTCTGAAATGCTGAGAAGTTTTCTCCATGCAAACTGCTCATCTCCTTAAGAGAACAGCGGCAGAAATAGTTGAAAAAAACCCAGACTTCAAATGAAATAGAGGACATTGTTCACAGATATTGCTTATTGAATTCTGATAATGAAATCCCACGCATGGAGTTTATTTGTATCTTCAAGGAAAAATAGAAGGTAATAAAAATAATGATTTACATCAAGACTCTGAATAAGCTGACTTTTGTTTATTAACTTCTACTATATTAGCAAGTTATTTTTATTCATCATCGAAGCAGCTGCGACACAAAGAAATGAAATACAAAGCTTAACACAGGCTAAGAGTAACAACTAACTCGTCTGACTGTTCCTCCCATCCAGGCTAACCATCAGGATAAAGACATGGCTGGCAACTCCATGACTGAAAAGCTCACCTTCTTCAAGTTTATCTTTATTATTTCAGTTCCTTGAGACAATGGCAAATGGAAATGTTCAGGAAAAGCATCATGTAAGGCAATGAAAAATGGGAGACTTATCTACTTAGGTATCTGTGAAGCTAAGGATTACAAACTTTCACAGCAAACCAAATCCAGGTTTGGCTTTGGGTGGCTAAACTGATGATGCCACGACACTTAAAAATCAGGTCTCTAAGAATTATTAAAACAGAACTTTAGAACCTCATATAAAAATACAGATATACTTAAATAAAGATAATAAAAAAGATAAGGCAGACTGAGTCAAAGACAGTCAAAGATTATCCTCTGAGCTTTAGAAATCTCCTATATAATGTAGTCCAGAGGAGGCTACGAAGATGACCAAGGGCTGGAGCACCTCTGCTATGAGGATAGGATGAGACAGTGGGGGTTGTCCAGTCTGGAGAAGAGAAGGCTCCAGGGAGATCTTAGAGCAGCTTCCAGTACATGAAAGGGGTTCCAGGAAAGTTGGGGAGGGACTTTTTACAAGGGAATGGAGTGATAGGATGAGGGGGAATGGCTTTAAATTGGAAGTGGGAAGATTTAGATTAGACTTCAGGAAGAAATTCTTCATGATGAGGGTGGTGAGACACTGGCCCAGGTTGCCCAGGGAAACTATGGTTGCCCCATGCCTGGAGGTGCTCAAGGTCAGGTTGGATGGGGCTTTGAGCAGCCTGATCCAGTGGGAGGTATCCCTGCTCATGGCAGGGGGTGCACTGGATGGGTTTTACAGTCCCTTCCAACACAAACCATTCTATGATTCTATGATATGCTGAATGTACATTGCCCACCATAACAAAGTACCATGTCATAAGAAGAACCATACCCGGTGACAACAAACATCTACCGAGTACAGTAACCTCTGACAAACAGTAGCCATAAGCTGTATTTAACATTAAGCCAAGCTTTGAATTTATATACTGGTATAATGACATTCCTTCTTTCCTATTTTTAAGAATTCCCATTACTTTATTTGCTTTTTGACTGCTGCTGAGTGTCGAAACGTTGTTTACACAAAGTTATTTATTATACCATAAGATCCTATTCCTGCTTGGCAACAGCCAGCTCTGAGCCCCCAGTTTTACAGGTAAATTTTGACCAGTTCTTTTTCCTAAGAGCATCATTTGACAGCTACCTAAAACGTGTTTCCTCTGCCACTTTGGACAAATCACTGCACCCATCTCTTGCCTTTAGTGCAGTCAATATCTGTGAAGGGACCAGGAAACCTCCAGGCTTCACTGATCCCTCTTTTTACTCAATCACCTATCAAACACAAGAGTTCAGCTGTGACCTTTCTCTGTTTCTTAGAACGGTTGATGATCTCGAAGGTGTTTTCCAACCTAATGGTTCTATGATTCTTCACCTGTTTCCCAGTTCTGGGACTTTCCCTTCCAAGCTATAGAATCATAGAATACACCAGGTAGGAAGAGATCCATCGGATCACCGAGTCCAACCATTCCTATCAAACACTAAACCATGTCCCTCAGCACCTCGTCCACCTATGCCTTAAACACCTCCAGGGAAGGTGAATCAATCACCTCCCTGGGCAGCCTGTTCCAATGCCCAATGACCCTTTCTGTGAAAAACTTCCTCCTATGTCTTAAAAGCCTTCAGTCAGAGGGTTTATCAAACATTTGTGGAAATTCAAGAAAGCCACATCAGCTGTAGCATCTTTATCCACATATTTCCCCTTTGCAAACCTCATGTTGATCTTTCCTATTCAGATCACAGGTTTTTCAAGCATCCACAAATCTTGTTATGCATTATAATTTGTGCTGAGCTCTCTAAGGCAAACGCCAGGATTACAGGCTTGCAGTTCCCTGGATGATTTAAGAACTGTTTTCAAAAACTGGCATCACACTATCCAGCCTCAAAGTCTCTGATAACAAGGCAATTTTAAAAGCAAGTGGTTATGCATCACTGTCAGTAATGTGGGCAATTTTTCACCCTGATTTCATTTTTTAGAAATTTCAGGTGAATAAAATCCGGTACTGGTGATTTTATGGTATCATTTATTTTGCTGCACGACTTGTAAATCACTTCAATTTCACATTTCTTTGAGAAAGCCCAAGAAAGAGCATTCAAGTATGGGATTTGCCAGTTTTCTTTCCACAGATAACATCAATGCAAAGAATTTATTTAACTTCTCTGGAACAAGCCTCTCTAAGTATTCCTTCTATACCACATTCACTGGCTCAAACCACTCTGTCAGATGCATTGCTCATGATGCATGAGAAGTTAAGACCAACTACTGGTTTTAATTCTTTGCAGCATTTGCTCAAATATTCCTTAACCTATCACACTATGTTAATTTAAATCTGTTCAAAACACCACTTGGTTGTGAATTCAGCTTTTTAAAGGACACCTACTTCTTTCTAACAACTTCCTTTACTCTGTTGTCTAGCTCTGCTGTCTTCCTTTTGCTTTTTCTCCAGCCTTTCATGACAGGTGGTGGGCGCTGGCCTTGAACATCACATATGGTGTCCTTAAGTAGCTTCCACACCACCTGGCAGAGCTTCCTTCTGTTAGATGACCTTTTTAGGTTCTTTTTAGTAAGTACATTTTTGTGTAGCATCCTTTCTGGAAGTAGATCATGACTGTTAGGGATTTTATTTTGTTGGTTTTTTCTATTATTGTTGTTTTGGTTGGATGTTGAACCTTACGGCTGCTGTTCAATCAAAGAATCATAGAATCAGCAGGTTGGAAGAGACCCATCGGATCATCGAGTCCAACCGTTCCCATCAATCTCCTAAACCACGTCCCTCAGCACCTCATCCACCCATCCCTTAAACACCTCCAGGGATGGTGACTCAACCACCTCCCTGGGCAGCCCATTCCAATGCCCAATGACCCTTTCCGTGGAAAATTTTTTCCTAATGTCCAGTCTGAACCTCCCCTGGTGAAGCTTGAGGCCATTCCCTCTTGTCCTGTCGCAGGACAGAAGGCCAGCTCTTCTGAACTAAACTCCATGCAGAACAAAGTGAAGAGTCACATTTCTTCTTTGAGACCCACCAACCAAATGCTTGGTCACTGACTGTGCCTACAAACAGAGACTTCTCACAGTGTTCTGCTGATTGGCAAGAAGCTTGACATGAGTCAGCAATGCGTGTTCCCAGTCCAGAAGGCCAACTGTGTCATAGAATCATACAATAACCAGGTTGGAAGAGACCCACTGGATCAAGCGTTATGAGGAAGGGCTGAGAGAGCTGGGGGTGTTTAGCCTGGAGAAGAGGAGGCTGAGGGGAGACCTCATTGCTCCCTACAACTACCTGAAAGGAGGTTGTGGAGAGGAGGGAGCTGGGCTCTTCTGCCAAGTGACAGGGGACAGAACAAGAGGTAATGGCCTCAAGCTCCGCCAGGGGAGATTTAGGCTAGAGATTAGGAAAAAATTCTTCACAGAAAGTTTCAGTGGGCACTGGCAGAGGTTGCCCAGGGAGATGGTTGATTCACCTTCCCTGGAAGTGTTTAAGACACGGATGGAAGAGGTGCTGAGGGACATGGTTTAGTGTTTGATAGGAATGGTTGGACTCGGTGATCCGATGGGTCTCTTCCAACCTAGTTGTTCTCTGATTCTATGATACTTTGAACAGTTGGCTGCTATTATTCTCTAACTGCTGTTATTGAAAACTTAAACGACTACAGCTTCAGAAGGAGCTAGAGACTGTGCCTTTATAACTCGTAGCTTTCCTACCATTAAAATAAACATCACCTAAACTCTTTATTTAAATTTCAAATAATGTTACGACACTTCCATTCTCACAAAAGAATTCAAGAGCGAACAGTCTCATCCTGCAGCCCAGAAGGCCAAACATATCCTGGGCTGCATCAAAAGAAGTGTGGCCAGCAAGACAAGTGAGAGGATTCTGCCCCTCTACTCCACTCTCCTGAGACCTCACCTGGAATATTGTGTCCTATTCTGGAATCCTAAACATAAGAAAGATATGGGACAGTTGGAGTAGGTCCAGGGAAGGCCGCAAAGATGATTAGAGGGCTGGAGCACCTCTGCTATGAGGACAAGCACAGAGAGTTGAGGTTGTCCAGCCAAGAGAAGAGAAGGTTCAGGGAATGCTTAGAGCAGCTTTCAGGCACTTGAAGGGCTTCAGGAAACCTGGGGAGGGACTTTTTACAAGGGCACAGAGTTATAGGATGAAGGAGGAATGACTTTACAGTGAAGAGGGGCAGATTTAGATTGGACATTAGGAAGAAATTCTTCACAATGAGGGTAGTGAGACACTGGCCCAGGCTACCCAGAAAAGCTGTGGCTGCCCCATCCCTGGAGGTGTTCAGGGCCAGGTTGGATGGGGCTTTGAGCAGCCTGATCCAGTGATCCATTGGGCCCATGGCAGTGGCGTTGGAACTGGATGAGCTTTGAGGTCCCTTCCAACTCAAACTATTCTGTGACTCTGTGATCCTATAATTCTGTCCCGATGTGACAGTCACATCATCTGAACAGGGAGAAACTGAAGATCCTGTAATTACTCTCTCTCCTTTCTGCAGACAGCAATGAGTGTTTGCATTCCCAGCTGGATACAGGATGAAACAGACTCTAAGCTTGCTTTGGTCTTTGATATGTACACTCAGTACACACACATTGATCTAAGGCATCCAGGAGATATTTGAAACAACTACAATGAATAAATTAATTGTGACAATAATGATTCAGGCCTCCTGTCACCTTATGCAAAACCTAAGCTTGATGAATACATCAAGATTTCCTAAATAACAGTTTTTCTGACACAAATCCTGTACCGTACAATGACTTAATTTTTAAATGAAAAAAAATATTTTGACCTTTTATTGATCTCTCCCATTATTTATTTCTTAAATTTCAAGCTCGTTGTCTGTATTAATTTTGGATTTTTGAGGTGATGTGCAAACAATCAGAATCAGCCACCATTGTACACAGTCCTTCCTAAAAGGGCTCAGCCATGTTTCCCCAAAAGAGTGAGAATTATTACATTGACTCAGTGAGGAAAATAAGATAAAACCATTGAGTTGAGCATTCCACAGACATGAAAGAACAGAAATTCAATGACAATGAGTAACTGTTTTGAAGGTTCCTAATCAGAAATGCTCCAGGATCCCAAAGCTACCCATAGTTTCTACAGTTCAGCAGCTGCAAAGAGTAATTGATATTAAATATTAAAACTGTGTTCAGTTCTGGGCCCCTCACCACAAGAAGGATGTTGAGGCTCTGGAGTAAGTCCAGAGAAGAGCAACGAAGCTGGTGAAGGGGCTATGAGGAACAGCTGAGAGAGGTGGGGGTGTTTATCCTGAAGAAGAGGAGGATGAGGGGAGACCTCATTGCTCTCTACAACTACCTGAAAGGAGGTTGTAGAGAGAAGGGAGTTGGGCTCTTCTCCCAAGTGACAGGGGACAGGACAAGAGGGAATGGCCTCAAGCTCCCCCAGGGGAGATTTAGGCTAGAGATTAGGAGGATGTTTTTCACACAGACGGTCATTGGGCATTGGAATAGGCTGCCCAGGGAGGTGGTTGATTCACCTTCCCTGGAGGTGTTTAAGGTGTGGGTGGACGAGGCGCTGAGGGACATGGTTTAGTGTTTGATAGGAATGGTTGGACTCGATGATCCAGTGGGTCTCTTCCAACCTGGATGTTCTGTGATTCTATGAAAAATACAGAAATCTTCACCATCTTTGGCTAAAAAGATTACGTCTGTTTAAACAGAAAGCATCACCATGAATTTGAGGAGTATATTTGTAACATTTATATTTTAAAAAAGAGACATCTTAAGTATTTAACATCGCATTTACACTTTTTTTTTTTGTTAACCTTCATGCCACACAAATATACGTTCAGCATTTTCTTTAAAGTCTTTTTCCCCCTCCCAAAATGATTTCAACAAATGCTTAAAGAATCCAAAGTTCTTCCTTTGCTCATAATCACAACTGAAATTACGAGTGCAGCTGCAGTCTTAAAATCCGGTACAGCCTTTAAAATGTTCTTTCCAAATACATCAGCTAAAATAGCGTAAAGCCTAAGAAGTTATTTAGACTAGAGGACCAGAGACTATTAAACGATAAGCAACCTAATGGAAAACTGATATCTAGTTTTTCCCTGTGATAAAACGGTATCAAAGAGCAGATCTAAACTAGAAATACAATCTTTGGTACCAAAAAGCTATCTAAAAGTACAGACACTGACATGGCAAAATGACGATGTTGGGCAGCAACCCCCTGCCTCAGTTCATCAATTTCAGTTAAGTAATCAAATATTTAAATATGACACCCCAATTTCATTTTTTCAATACTTTACAGTATTTTTCAACTTTTAACAGAGCATCCAATAACCTATCACATTTAATCCTCATATGAAACAACTGCCATAACTACTGTTTATTATGTAGCTCTTTCAGCAAATCACATTGCAAAGATTTTCCTTTTCAAAAGTATTTTAAGAATGCAAAGCTTCCAAGTCTTTGATTTTAAACTGCTTCCCTTATCCATTTATCTGCGGATTTTAACTCGGATTTCAGTTAAATTTAATTACATGATGCCTACGGAGTTTTGTAAAATTAGGGACGTTTCAGGGACCAGGTTCGGTTTATCTTTATTAATCCCATTGTTGCGTAGACTGGTAATGGGCCATTTTGTAATGGAAAGGAATCTGGTGCCACAGCCTTCGCAATGATGTAGGTTTGTTCTCAACTGCATGCTGGGCTGTAAACAGGTTCTGCCTTGGCCAAAGCTGTGAGGTCACACTGGTCAGACCTTCTTTTCCACACTCCAAAAGACTGAAATGGCTTATTAAAAAGGAAAGTTAGCTTTTAATAAAATAGACACTACGGCAGGTGAATTTGTGTCCCAAGTGCAAGACCTGGGTTTGGCCTTGTTGAACTCATCCCGTTGGTCTCAGCCCTCGGACCCAGCCTGTTCAGATCCCTTTGGAGCCTCCCTACCCTCCAGCAGATCAACACTTCCACCCAGCTTAGTGTCATATGCAAACCTGCTGAGGGAGCCCTCAATCTCCTCATCTACATCACCTATAAAGATGTTGAACAGGACTGGACCCAGCACTGAGCCCTTAGGACACTAATTGTGACCTGCCTCCAACTGGATTTAATTCCATTTACCACCACTCACAGGGTCTGGCCATCCAGCCAGTTTTTCACCCAGCAGAGGGTTTGCCTTTCCAGGC
The DNA here is from genome assembly GCA_033558105.1 of Coccyzus lansbergi. NCBI lineage: Eukaryota > Metazoa > Chordata > Aves > Cuculiformes > Coccyzidae > Coccyzus > Coccyzus lansbergi. The sequence continues at coordinate 2,635,749 of JAUMJK010000508.1, forward strand.
CAGCAGTAGCCAGTTTCTCAAGCAGAGAAAGCGTTAAGTCCTTTTTAGTTCCCATTTAACAAAAAACGGAGTTGCTCTGTGTCTTACTGAAGTATCTTTGCTTGAAAAGAAGATATTTTCTTACTGTTCTTCAGTTATATGACACAGTCTGTGGAATAACCCTTTTATGAGAAAACGAAATGCGTTTATCAGTCTACACTTGACACTAGATTTCAAACAAACTTAACAATCTGTCATCTGCCTGCAGAATCCTTTTTTTTCTCAATCACACACTGCACCCTCAATACACATTAGTGGTGATGCTATTGCTTTTCTTTGTGCACATCCTGACACCTATACAGAATGAAAGTTTATTTTTTCTTTTAGACTTCATAGAATTATAGGTATCGATATAAGTTGATTTAGGCTAGAGATTAGGAGGAAGTTTTTCACACAGAGGGTCATTGGGCATTGGAACAGGCTGCCCAGGGAGGTGGTTGATTCACCTTCCCTGGAGGTGTTTAAGGCACAGGTAGATGAGGTCCTGAGGGACATGGTTTAGTGTTTGATAGGAATGGTTGGACTCGATGATCCGATGGGTCTCTTCCAACCTGGTTGTTCTATGATTCTATGATTCTAAGTCACAGTCTACAAATAAAGGATAGGCATAGTTTTTCTTTCTGTTCTTAGATATATCTATATGTGTACTGAGATGCTGAGTCACTGGCTGATAGATATTAGTATTAATCTCAATGGGAGGAAGGCAAATCCCTCATTGGCATAAAATGATATTGCTTCAAGGAAGGAATAAAAGGGTTCTCCTAAAAACAACTTATTCAACCATAAGCATCTAGCCTTAACCTATATACTTACGTTTACGCAGAATGTTTTCCCTAAATGTTTTCCAGCTCTTGCACAAAGTTATTTGACTTGATAATATTTTAATAAGTCTTTGGCTTGTAGGCAATAACCTTGAGTTTGGTGTAGCTTTTATCATCTGACAGGAACTTTTGTTGGCAGCATTGGTCTTGAAAACTGTGTTATGTGTCAGTGACCTAATGTGTTCATTCTTATTGGACAGCTGAACATCTTGTGTGCGTGTGTTAGTAGCAATAGTCAGGGTTATATCATGATCACAGCTAATTTATTGGAGTTTTGTGGAGTCAGGCATTTTCACTGTGATTTCTTGGAAGAAATCTTGGAGGAGCCCAGCTCCATCCTCTCCACAACCTCCTTTCAGGTAGTTGTAGAGAGCAATGAGGTCTCCTCTCAGCCTCCTCTTCTCCAGGCTGAACACCCCCAGCTCTCTCAGTTGCTCCTCATAAGACTTCCAAATACTGTAGCAGGTAGAGAGAACTTCCACTGTACTAACAGCCACGGTGGTACAAAAATACTGGTAGAACCTCACCAGAAAACAGACTGCAAACAGCTCAAAATAATTCAGGGCTTTCCATTTACTTGGTTTTTAAAATAAGCATCGCACCGCAAGCAAGTTTAAGTGTATGGAATTACTGCCATTAAAAGGGAAGGTATAAAATAGGGAAGTATAAAAACCTTGTAAATACATTTGAACTAACGACTATATAATACACAATGAAAGTTTATACAGCTTGTAATATAACTCCTAGAGGCATTTCACTTTAATACATATATTTAACCAAGAATGTATTTAATAAAACAAAATCCAGAGTGGAAAGCAAAAGCACTGCAGATGATCACTACAGAAAGTAATTTAACCATTGCTTTTTTTTTTTCTTAGATATCTTTCTGCCTATTTGCAAAAATTATTCCATCTCTACAGCTTGTGCTGAAGTTCTCTGTGTATAAATAAATGGTTTTCCCCTAAAAAAGTGTGATGTGTATTTTCCAGTGTAAGCATTTCTGATTATTTGTGGATGCTGTATGCACGGAAAACAACCACAGGCAAACGTAGTTAAAGAATCACTGAGCAGAAAAAGCAAAAGGGGCATCAGAAAAATCTGTGTGTGAGGGGAAAGCCCAAAATAAACACAAGAAGCCCAAGTGACAGTGAGTTAGTAAAGGAAGTAGATGTGAGATTTTCATTGGCAAGTGCTACAAAGGAGATGCCAAGAAAATCTGGCATTTTTTTCAGCAGTTGGAAAGCTGGCAAAAGGGGACAAGATGAAACCTGGATCCTTAGATGAAAGCGGAAGAGCTGTATCACCATTTTATTACTTTAAGTCTTCCCATTTATCCTAAGGCTATGTATTTCCATTTCTTAAGGAGCTGTAACAAGCACAAATTAACATTTCTCTCCTCTACAGTGTTCACCTGTACACCAAATAATTGAGTACCGAACAAAGCATCAATCGATTCTCTTCTCTGCCAGAAGAACTGGAGGGGTGGACACCTGACGTGCTTTAAGGTTTCTCCCAACCCAAACCACTCTATGATTCTATGATCATTTCTTGTAATATCACTAGATACTCCACTCCTCTTATTATCTGAGCAGTTTAACAGGGTATTCTCACATGCTTCAGTAAAGAGGCAGAACAAAATCGTGTCCTTGCACAAATCTGTTGTGGTGCAGCAGTTCAGGGTATGAAGTGATACAGACCTGCAAGCAAGTCCTGGACCCTGTAGCAGTTGCTGCCTCTCTGTGCTGATTTATCAACACTGTCGCAATTTCAAACACATTCCCATATGCATATTTTTGCTTATGTCATTATTGTTCAGGTTTCTACAGCAGATTCTTTACTATTCTACATAGCTTGCGATATGTGAAGTGCATCGATCTGAGCATTCAGTAAAGTCAAGCTCTCTGAGGAATGACACTTAATAAAGGTGCACATCTAATCCTGCTATCTTGCCTTTAAACCCAACACAATTGTTTATGAAAACAGCACCCAAAGGTGTTTGAGTTTACAGTGTCAGCATCAGTACAGACGATGGACAGAGATACAAAGACACAAGGGAATAGGTAAGATTGAAAGCAGACAAATAACTTACCTAAAAACTAATGGAAAACTGACCTATATGTGATATTTAAATAAAACAACTAAGGCTATTTAGTCTATTAAATGCAGGCTGGAACAGAACAGGTGCTGTATTTGTGCACTAAGAACTATTGGAGACATTTTAACTTCATTTGCTGCTTCCTCTAGAATGCTCACTGAATAACTCCAGATATCATGTCTATACTTAATGACAGCCACTTTTCATAAAGGTTTACAGCAAATCATTTTCCTATCAACTAAATGGTTGCATGCCTTTGATGTTTTTTGGAAACCATAACTTCGATTTTATTTTTTTAATAAGGTAAACAAAGCATTCTATAAAAGAAAGAAGGTGTGTGATAATAAAAAGCATTAGCTTCTAGTTCATCTTCAGTGTGACAATGACCAAAAATTAGAGTTAGTTATATCTTCAGACTGAGAAAAGATGTTTCTACCTGTAAATGCTCAAGAAATGCTGATATAATCTTCGAGTTGAATGCACAAAACGGAATGGTCTGTAAACCCAGACCAAAAAAAAATGCAAACCTAAGCCATACAGAAAAATAACTAAGCAGGTTTTAAGACAGAGGCATAGAAGGTATTAAGCTCATTGTGTACTAAGGATGCATCTTTTCTATTTCATGTTTGTTATGTTCGTTCCCTTTAAGGTGTTCCAACGATTACAGTTCAAATACACGGAAGATTTTTGCATCTATTTAGTCTATTCTTTCAAGCTATCAAAACAAAGTTCTTATCTAATATTATATCTGGCACTGCATCAGTGCAATTGCTGTTTGCCAGTGAAAAGCAAAGCAACAAAATAAACTCTTATTTTTTTGGCTAGTTGTGTGAGGATACAGATACCCAGCTCAGTGTTAATGGGCCACAGTTTGGTCCTGGTTCCAAACATCCATCATCACATCACCCACTGAGACTAATGTACTAAACAAATTTGAATTGGCAGAAACTGTTTCGAGCAGTCAGGACTCTGGGGCACATGCCATTTGGACTTAGCAATGAATTAGGCTTATGTTGAAATCTCTCATGTTGCTAATGTTTATGAATTCAGCTCTTACACAATTTCTTGTAAAAGGCAAAACTTTCATTCATGCCTATTAAACTGGTGAAAAATCTGGATCATCAGCCTAATGAAGCAAAACCAGGTCCATAAAACTGGTTCTGAGTTCTCTCCTACTCCCCTCAGCAGCAATATCATAGAATCAGAATGCACAGAATCATAGAATGTATAGAATTCTAGAATGCACAGAATCATAATATGCAGAGAGATAGCTTGTAGGCTGAGATATAAGCAAGTCCTTGCCAAATATCACCAACCCATCCGAAATAAATAGCTCTGAGAAATTAAGGTAACTCAATTCTTATGGAAAAGTACAGAAGCAGGCAGAATAGGTATGAATTCACACAAAAAGCTAAGTAGAGGTTGGAGACTGAAGACTATTGTTTAAAATATTTGCATCAAAAAAGGAGGAAAGTATCAGATGTTGGCAGTGGCCCACAGGTCAGTGAAGGTCACACAGAGTTAGGTGCTCAGCTACTGTAAACTAGCAGATTCATTCACCTGAGATGAGTGGTTATACCAGCAGAAAGCCTGAAAACACTCCAGATTTCATGCAGAGGAATTTGTCAGGTGGAGCATCATCAGTTGGATACAGCCCTTCTAGCACTGTGAACCAGAGATGCAGCTGCTGAAGTAATTTACTCTTTAATCAGAAGGGACTGTGTCTTTGCCCTGATGCCCACTCGTGCTGTCACAGGCTGCCAAAGCAGCTGGGGGAAGAAAGTAACGGCATGGAGAAAGAATTATAGAACAACCAGGTTGGAGGAGACCCACTGGATCATCGAGTCCAACCATTCCTATCAAATACTAAACCATGTCCCTCAGCACCTCGTCCACCCACACCTTAAACACTTCCAGGGAAAGTGAATCAAGAACCTCCCTGGGCAGCCTATCCCAATGCCCAATGACCCTTTCTGTGAAAAAAATTTTCCTAATATTCAGCCTGAACATCCCCTAGTGGAGTTTAAGGCCATTCCCTCTTGTCCTGTCCCCTGGCACTTGGGAGAAGAGCCCAGCTCTCCTCTCCGCAACCTCCTTTCAGGTAGTTATAGAGAGCAATGAGGTCTCCCCTCAGCCTCCTCTTCTCCAGGCTAATCACCCCCAGCTCTCTCAGACGCTCCTCATAAGGCCTGTTCTCCAGACCCTTCACCAGCCTCGTTGCTCTTCTCTGGACTCGCTCCAGAGCCTCAACATCCTTCTTGAGCTGAGGGGCCCACAACTGAACACAGGATTCAAGGAGAGGTCTCATCAGTGCCGAGTCTAGAGGGAGAATAACCTCCCTGGACCTGCTGGTCACACCATTTCTGATCCAAGCCAAGATGCCATTGGCCTTCTTGGCCACCTGGGCACACTGCTGGCTCATGTTCAGTCGCTGTCAATCAACACCCCCTAGTCCCAACTCAACCATGGCAGCGATAAGAAAAGCTGCAGCAGTTTTGGTCAGCCAGAACACGCTGTTCAAACCCAACAGGGATCCTTGCAAAGCACTTAGATTGCTTCTAGTGCATTTTGGCTAGATTAAAGCAATAAATCTGTGTGAGCTGGTATTTCTGTCTTTTCTTGTATCAACCTAAGTTCCATTTCTTTCAGCCCTCCACTGATGGCTGGGAAGAGAGAGGGTGACTGATGCATGTGCGATGTGAAACCTGTAACACCGAGCAACCTTTATTCTACTGTAAAGACTTTTTTCTCTCTGTTAGTCTACAATACAGAAGGGTACGATAGAGTTCAATTTACTAACAGAACACACTGCAATTATGAACCAATTTCCTCTTGCAGGGATAGAATGGAAGGACAACAGCACGAAACTAGCAAACAAAATTATTTAAAAGAAGTATTTGGAAATGGAGATGGGTAAAGAATGATTTTCAGAGCTTCCCTGCCACAGGTTAGAGTTGCATAGCAGGTTGCTCAGTACTTTAAAAGATTGTTAACCTGTAAAATTTGTGGACGGCAGTAATCAAAGGCAAAGGATATGAGATCAAGAAATTTCTCAACTGGAGACTGATGGCAGACAGTCTGCTGGAAGCTGTATCAACATGTGGCTCTAAGCCCACAAAGTGCCATAAATTAAAACAGTTGCTCTAACAGAACAACAATAAAATTAAATCATTGGGTAGGCCTGATTCTGACTTTCAACATAGAATCACAGAACAACCAGGTTGGAAGAGACCCACCAGATCATCGAGTCCAACCATTCCTATCAAACACTAAACCATGTCCCTCAGCACCTCATCTACCCACACCTTAAACACCTCCAGGGAAGGTGAATCAACCACCTCCCTGGGCAGCCTATTCCAATGCCCAACAACCCTCTGTGTGAAAAACTTCCTCCTAATGTCCAGCCTGAACCTCCCCTGGGGGAGCTTGAGGCCATTCCCTCTTGTCCTGTTCCCTGTCACTTGGGAGAAGAGGCCAGTTCCCTCCTCTCTACAACCTCCTCTCAACAACATGATATAGCATCTTCTCTGTGTTATACAAACCACTTAAATAAAACTGTTTAAGGAAAAAAAAAAGATATGGTTGTTACTACTCACACGTTCTTTTTCCTCCTATCTTTACTTCCCTTGTCCACTCAACCATACTGATTATAAGCCCCTACATATTATTACAGAAACAAGCTGTCTGTTCTATTTTTACAATGTCCATAGTGGTTAAACAGCAGGGTAATATGTAACAATAGAAATTCTGCATTTAAACAGTTTCCCTCTTCCCCTGTTCCTTATTTTTTTTTTTTACCTAAGAATTGCAAATACTGCATTGAAGAAAGTATTGTTAGAGAGAAAGAGAAACATGAGCCCTAACAGCTGAGAGGATGAGCCAGGATGACATTCTCATGCATAATATTCACTTGCATGGTGTCTGTCAGTGGATATTTGACATGTAGGACAGAAATATGTTGCTTATGTTCAACATCAAGTGATTCACAGGCAACAGCAGAGCAGTGGAGATGATGATAATCCCTGGAGGTGTTCAAGGCCAGGTTGGATGGGGCGTTGAGCAGCCTGATCCAGTGGGAGGTGTCCCTGCCCATGGCAGGAGGGTTGGAACTGGATGATCTTTAAGGTCCTTTCCAACCCACACCACTCTATGATTCTAAGATAATTTCACACACAACAAGCTATACAACTTATACCTCAAAATGAAAATATAATATATATTCACAGTGATCAGAAACCTCTCCAGGATCTACAAAACAATGGAATCTCCTGCCTTCAGAGGTGATGAACTGAGATACAGAATGAAGAAGCACTTGAGCAGCCAGAGATCAAGCTGTAAGTTTACTTCAGTCTATGGAAAAGCGCCTAATTGACTTTACCCTGCTGCTTCATGACAATGTAAGCGCAAAATCATAGAATCATAGAACAACCAGGTTGGAAGAGACCCATCGGATCATCAAGTCCAACCATTCCTATCAAACACTAAACCATGTCCTTCAGCACCTCGTCTACCCGTACCTTAAACACCTCCAGGGAAGGTGACTCAACCACCTCCCTTCCAGTGATTAGGTCTTGACTATATTTTCTTTCTGATAGCAGAGTCAAGCAGTGTAAAATATCCAAGTGTTGGGTCTGCTCAAGAGAAGCTGCAGTTTTGACAGCGCTGGCTTTTGCTGGGATCCAAGGTGTTTGTTGGTGCTGTTCTCCATTCTTTTCCCTTTCCGATCAGTTCTTACTGTCACTATGACGACGGGAAGCCTGCAACACTGCTACAAGAAGGGAGAAAGGGGAAACAAGCTCCAGCTGAGAGGGAAGAAGTGTGTTGGTGGGGGCCAAGAATAGAAAACGATAAAGGGAGCTAAAGGGATGCAGGCAGGAAAGTAGAGAAAATAGAAGGCAAGGCCACAGTGCTGCTTCTTTCTGAGGTTCATCTACTACAAAGGCAAGAGGGAATGGCCTCAAGCTCCACCAGGGGAGATTTAGGCTAGAGATTAGGAGGAAGTTTTTCACACAGAGGGTCATTGGGCATTGGAATAGGCTGCCCAGGGAGGTGGTTGATTCACCTTCCCTGGAGGTGTTTAAGGCACGGGTGGATGAGATGTTGAGGGCCATGGTTTAGTGTTTGATAGGAAAGGTTGGACTCGATGATCCGATGGGTCTCTTCCAACCTGGTTGTTCTATGATTCTACTAGAGGAGGAGATGCTCAACCAAAATCTTTTGTCAGCACTGCAACTTAAAATAAGCCAAAAAGCAACAAAACCTCAAATACCACAGAGATAAAGGACCTAATTCCCTCTCCTCCTGCTTCACATACTGTCACCTGACTCGTTTAGCCTACTTGAATCAAATTACTTTCAGACTTACAGACATGTAAACACGAGGAAATTCAGTCTGAGGCACTGATTGAATCATGGAGGAATAAGAAATAGAGTTCCTACTCTGCTTAAGCACACAGTTACCCTCTTCGTTCATGGAAAGGGTCATTGGAGGAGGCTGCACAGGGAGAGGGTTGAGTCACCTTCCCTGGAGGGGTCTGGGGGACGGGTGGACGAGGTGCTGAGGAACATGGGTTGGTGTTTGATAGGAATGGTTGGACTCAATGATCTGGTGGGTCTCTTCCAACCTGGTTGCTCTGTGAATCAAGCATGCTCTTTACTTTCTTAAAATGGAAAGGGATAAACCAGGATTCTGAATTACAGAAACACAAAAGAATGAAATCTCATTTTAAAGGTACATTTTGGGGTATTTTAATAACCAAGGCTTTCTCAAAAGCATGCAAAAGTTAACTAATATTTATAGAATCTACAACTGTACTTATTTACAGTTACAGAAATATAAATCAAAGGTCTTTAAAAAAAAATTAACATGGAGCCACGGCTGAAGTAAACCATTACCAGTGTATTTTATCACCATAAATTTTATTTTTACCTTAATACATTTTCAACACTCATAGACTTTTCCAACTTGGTGATTCTATGATTCTACGACAATCCTTCCATGCGCAAATTGGATTGAAAAACTGCAGAATTCTTTGCCATTTCACTTACAAAGATACTTTCCAGAGGTTTTTTTGGGCTGAGTTTTTATGTGCTTGGGTTTTTTGGGGCTTTTTTTTTAGTTGTTTGAATGAGGTGTCTACCAATGTCTTAATGCTAGAAGACATTGAGGTCCTGGAGTGTATCCAGAGAAGAGCATCAAAGCTGGTGAAAGGGCTGGAGAAGAAGTCTTATGAGGAACGGCTGAGAGAGCTGGTGTTGTTCAGCCTAGAGGAAAGCAGGCTGAGGGGAGACCTTATCACTGTCTACAAGTGGTTGTAGTGAGGTAGGTGTTGGTCTTTTCTCCCAAGTGACAGGAAAAGAGGGAATGGCCTCAAGCTGTGTCAGGGCAGGTTCAGACTGCACATCAGGAAAAGTTTCTTCGCCAAAAATGTTCTCAAGCACTGGTAGAGGCTGCCCAGGTTGAGTCCCCATCCCTGGAGGGATTTAAAAGTTGTGCTTAGAGATTTGATTTAGTAGTGGACAGGTATGGTTGGACTCAATCTCATAGAATCATAGAACAACCAGGTTGGAAGAGACCAATTGGATCATCGAGTCCAACCATTCCTATCAAACACTAAACCATGTCCCTCAGCACCTCATCTACCCGTCCCCTAAACACCTCCAGGGAAGGTGAATCAACCACCTCCTGGGCAGCCTATTCCAATGCCCAATGACCCTCTGTGTGAAAAACTTCCTCCTAATCTCCAGCCTAAATCTCCCCTGGTGGAGCTTGAGGCCATTCCCTCTTGTCCTGTTCCCTGGCACTTGGGAGAAGAGCCCAGTTCCCTCCTCTCCACAACCTCCTTTCAGGTAGTTGTAGAGAGCAATGAGGTCTCCTCTCAGCCTCCTCTTCTCCAGGATAAACACCCCCAGCTCTCTCAGACCTCCTCATAGGGCCTGTTCTCCAGCCCCTTCACCAGCCTCATTGCTCTTCTCTGGACTCCTTCCAGAGCCTCAACATCCTTCTTGTGGTTAGGGGCCCAGAACTGGACACAGTATTCAATGAGCACCCTCACCAGCGCTGAGTATAGAGGGAGAATAACCTCCCTGGTTAAATAACCTCCCTCTCAAAGGTCTTTTCCAACCAAGAGATTCTATGATTCAAAAGTACTGAAGACTTCGGTGACATTAAACACAACACTCAATCTGCACCACAACGTGAGTTCTGTAACAGTCCCATATGCTTGTGGATATATTGGCATTTGGAAGATGTAAATAGTTACAGACAGCGGTAGCTAGAAATGACTGGTTTGTACATTGTATATAAACCTACACGAGTGATTCATTCTTAGTTTAAACTGAAAGCACAACCCGGTGCTTCAAAACTCACAGTGGGCAGCAGTGCACTTCCTGGTGAATTTTACACTCACCTTCAGGAGGCTGAGACTTGTTTGCTATGAAATCGAGAGGTGATGATTCAGTTCTAGTTGGTTGCTTGACAGATCACTGAAATTGCTTATAATAGTGCTACAGGATACCCATAGCCTGGAGATGTTTTCTATAAGTGACTGCTCAAGCTACACCTACCTCTTATGTTTTTAATCTATATCACGTGCAGACACTAAAGAAAGATTTCCTAAAAGAAGCGATGACATCAGTCAGCCAGCTTCCACAGCATGATACATGAGCAAGCATCTCCTTCTGAGCAAACATTTAATTCCTCGGAACTCAAGATGATCATAGAATCATAGAAAAACAAGGTTGGAAGAGACCCATCGGATCATCGAGTCCAACCATTCCTATAAAACACTAAACCATGTCCCTCAGGACCTCATCTACCTGTGCCTTAAACACCTCCAGGGAAGGGGAATCAACCACCTCCCTAGGTAGCCTAGTCCAATGCCCAATGACCCTCTGTGTGAAAAACTTCCTCCTAATCTCTAGCCTAAATCTCCCCTGGTGGAGCTTGAGGCCATTCCCTCTTGTCCTGTCCCCTGTCACTTGGGAGAAGAGCCCAGCTCCCTCCTCTCTACAACCTCCTTTCAGGCAGTTGTAGAGAGTAATGAGGTCTCCTCTCAGCCTCCTCTTCTTTAGGCTAAACACCCCCAGCTCTCTCAGCTGCTCCTCATAGGGCCTGTTCTCCAGCCCCTTCACTAGCTTCGTTGTTCAATGATGGAAGTTGAAGACATAACTACAATACTGGATGACTCTTAAATCAAGTGTCACTTTAAAAAGGAAATCTCCAGTTCAGACAGAGCAGGATTGAAGAATTTTCCAAACAAATATTAAATTAGGAAAGTTGATTTAAGTCTTGTGGTTTACTTCCACTGATGTAAGTCAACTGATAACAATGTCAGTGAAAATCTGACTTCTACTGGACCTACTTTTTTTTTTTTTTAAATTAATCCTCAGATAATCGTTGATTAAATATGTTATCTGACCCCTGAAAATAAAAAATGCTTATTTAATCTTATTCAATTTCAGACTGAAATCTGTAGTGATCTTATCTATTAGGAATATCTATCAACAAAGAGAAAGTCTGCAGAAAAGATATTCAAGGAGAAGACATCTGAAGTACAGAAGTCTTCAGCTCGAGCCATCCAACAGCTTGACATGTTCATGGCATCTTTTGTAGTAACTGGTTCCAAAATGTCAAGTACACTTGAGCTGAAGCAGAAACTGGCTGCAGAGGAGCAAGTTGCTCAACCTCACAGACATCTCCCCTTCCAACTTATTGATTAATCTATAAACACCAGCTACATTATGGAAAGGCTTATACTAACAGCCTTGAGAGATGTGTCATTGCTGCTACACCTTGCTTTGGGGATGACATCCACATGGGAATGACTGGAGCTATTGGGAGCTCAGGAAAACCTGCCACACACAAACTGGGAGTAATACATTAACTTCTGCAAGGACAAAGCTAAATTACGGAACGTTACCACCTATCATGTTATCACGCACAAAGATATTGCTTTAATAATCAACAGTGACATCCAAATTGGCAGAGAATTCATTAATAGAAATAGACTTAGACTGAGCATTGGCACTACAAAAGCACCAGAACCGATATATAATCACTGCTTCTTCCTTGCTGAATTATTGAAAACCACTTTGTAAAGTAATAACTCTTTTACAATTAAGTTTTCAACCTGCAAGTTTATACTAGCCTTTCCAGAAGAGGAAAGACCTATGCAAAGGTCAGAGGAAAGGAAGAGACAGAAACAAACCTTGATAGCAATAGTTTTAGAAGGAGTTTGGAAGGAGATGAATGCTGGACAGGAAATATCTGTATTTTTTCAGCAAGTTGTAATAAAAAATCTGGACTTTGAAATACGATTTGGTGCATCTGTGCTGCAGAACTCTGACTGTAACACTAAGTTAGGAGCTGTACTTAAGTATCTCTTTACTTGGTGCTGATTCATAGAATCACAGAATGGTTTGGGTTGGAGACCTTAGAGATCACCTATTTCCACCCCCATTGCCACGGGCAGGGACATCTTCCCCTGGAAAACGTTGCACAAAGCCTCATCCAACTTTCATTATTAAAGTTCTAAAACAGATAAGACTTTTATCTATAAGCATCCCTTAACATGTTTGTTATTTGATTTCTTTTTAAGAGGATAAAACTGGAAAGACATTAATCAATCTTGGTTTGCAAATGCCAAATCCTCACTGCCAGATCGCCAGTTCCCTCAATTTGCCTTGTCAAAAGCTTTAAATAATCAGAACACAAGAAGATGCCACAAAACTCATAATAGAATCACAGAATCATAGAATCACCAGGTTGGAACAGATCCATTGGATCATCGAGTCCAACCATTCCCACCAATCTCTAAACCATGCCCCTCAGTACCTCATCCACATGCGCCTTAAACACCTCCAGGTAAGGCGAATCAACCACCTTCCTGGGCAGCCTCTGACAGTGGCTAATGACACTTTCTGTGAAAAATTTTTTACTTATGTCGAGCCTAAACCTCCCCTGGTGGAGCTTGAGGCTATTCCCTCTTGTCTTGTCCCCTCTCACTTGGCAGAAGAGCCCAGCTCCCTCCTCTCCACAACCTCCTTTCAGGTAGCTGTAGAGAGCAATGAGGTCTCCCCTCAGCCTCTTCTTCCCCAGAATAAACACCCCCAGGTCTCTCAGTCACTAGTCAATCTAGAAGCTGATGACTGAGCACATTAAAGGACAACCTGATTCACAAGGTCTGGGTTGTTTTTTTTTTTTTTTGTAGTCTTCTCTCAGATACTGGATTCAGAAAAGCAACTGTACATGTGCTACAATAGTACACAGCTGAAATAGGAAGAGTTACTACTTTCATAGAATCATAGAACAACGAGGCTGGAAGAGACCCACCAGATCATCAAGTCCAACCATTCCTATCAAACACTAAACCATGTCCCTCAGCATCTTGTCCACCTGTCCCTTAAACACCTCCAGGGAAGGTGAATCAACCACCTCGCTGGGACTTTGAATACCTTTTTCTTTCAACACATACAGCTTATGAACTCACAGCACTGAGATTTTGAGATATGGTTTGAGACAACTTAAAAAGACCAAACCAAAACCAAATCCTGTAAATTTAAAAAGCCTAGTTCTGCAGGGACTAGCAGGAAGCTTGCAAGTACTTGGCTTTTTCATCAGTAATTAACATCAAAAATACTGTTGATATAAAAAAACCCCAATGAGAGCAAAAACTAAACCAAACCCAAAACTAACTAAACAAAATCTCCAGACCCTAAACCACACAAATTTTGAAAACAGTCAAATGTAATTATTTATCAGAAAACCTTTTCCAAGAGGTTGACTTCTGGTAACGGTCAAGGTATCAACACATCAATTAACAGGAGTTCTTGGTGGAATGCGGTGGCAGAAAAAGGTTGATGCAATTGTTTGACATAAAAAAGCTCCAGAGCAGTGGGTAGAAATAGGAAGACTATGTTATTTCAACACACGGCTTTGCTGAGACCACAAATACCATGTATAGCACTACAGTTTATAGTCTTAAAGGGATGCTGTGAAAGAGAGATATTAAAGAGCTACAAAAGTGACTCGAGGATTGAAGTAAATATCTTAGAGCAATACACAAGTGAATCTGTTTATCTAATCTAAAAAGATTGATGGCGACTTGATTACTCTGTTCTTTGTAGGAAGAAAATACTGTTTAATAAAGCCTCTTTACACAAATGGAGGAAGGCAGGAAAAAGCAATTTTCAAATAGTCTTTTTCTATTAAAAAAGGGCCAATTAACTATTCGAATGAGTGACTGGCACACAGGGGAGCCTCTGTGACATCTCTGAAATGTGCATGATATTTATTTTTTTTTTCAAACACCAACTGCTGAGCACCACGTGTGGTAAGACCTCTCTAACAGGTACAGAAGAGGAAATTACACGGTCAATTCCAATGCCCAATGACCCTCTGTGTGAAAAACTTCCTCCTAATCTCTAGCCTAAATCTCCCCTGGTGGAGCTTGAGGCCATTTCCTCTCGCCCTGTCACTTGGCAGAAGAGCCCAGCTCCCTCCTCTCCACAACCTCCTTTCAGGTAGTTGGAGAGAGCAATGATGTCTCCTCTCAGCCTCCTCTTCTCCAGGATAAACACCCCCAGCTCTCTTAGCTGTTCCTCACTAGGTCTGTTCTCCAGTCCCTTCACCAGCTTCGTTGCTCTTCTCTGGACTTGCTCCAGAGCCTCAACATCCTTCTTGTGCTGAGGGGCCCACAACTGAACACAGTGTTCAAGGAGCGGCCTCACCAGTGCCGAGTCCAGAGGGAGAAGAACCTCCCTGGACCTGCTGGTCACACCGTTTCTGATCCAAGCCAGGATGCCACTGGCCTTCTCGGCCACCTGGGCACACTGCTGGCTCATGTTCAGTATGTTATCGATCATTAACCCCAGGTCCCTCTCCTCCTGGCAGTTTTCCAGCCAGACTTCTCCCAGTCTGTAACTCTGCATGGGGTTGTTGTGCCCCAAGTGCAGGACCTGGCACTTGGTCTTTTTAAACCTCATGCCATTGGACTCTGCCCAGTGGTCCAGCCTGTTTAGGTCCCTTTGCAGAGCCTCCCTACCCTCCAGCAGATCAACACTTCTACCCAGTTTAATGTTGTCTGTGAACTTGCTAAGGGTAGACTTGATGCCTTAATCGAAATCATGGATGAAGACATTGAACAGGGCTGGACCCAGCACTGAGCCCTGGGGAACCCCACTTGTCACTGGCCTCCAGCTGGATTTAACACCATTTCCCACCACTCTCTGGGCCCGGCCAGCCAACCAGTTAACAAGAAATCTCTCCAAATTCATTCCCCCAGCTTGACTCTCTTGCTGCAGCAGTCATGATCCTTTTCCCTGTCGCCCCTTCTGACAGAAATAAAATAAGAAAAACACGAGTCCCAAGGCCACCTACATTAATAACTATCTTGTGTATGTATCATGTACAATCGCACTGCCTCAGGCCAGCAAGAAAATTTAACTGGGTGAGGAAATGTTCCACAGAAGTACCACCTTCGTCGTTATTTCAGAGTTGCCAGCTGCCAAAAGGTAGGAAAAAAAAAAAGGTGTTTCTTGCTTCTGTTTCTCTAACTTGACAACTTCTCAGTATGAGAATGAAATATCCAGATTGGACTCTCCCTCCAAGCTAAAACTGTCTCCTCGGATAACTGTTAGGAGGCAGAATAAAGCACAGTTAAGTCTTGCTCCTTTTCTCTCTAGAAAGTGTTTCATCAAAACCGGGAAGGTTGTCATCAAGATTGTAACAACAGAATATTATCAGATGAATACTGCATTGTGGTGCAAAAAATATGTAGGGAGAATGAGTGAGACTTGACAAAACAGAAAGAATGGGTTATGAAATTAAAAATTAAAAAAATACCCTATGAACACTTTTCTCTGAATACTTTTTATCTTATCCTTTTATCTATCTTTATCTTTATCTTTATTTTTATCTTTATCTTTATCTTTATTCTTCCAGGTGCAGTCAACTACTGCATATTCCTGAGCTGCTCTGTGCACAATCATTTAATTTTCTACCTTCTCTGGGCCAGAAATTTGCTCTGCTGTGAGCCTAAGAAACACCAAATACTATTTTTGGGCTGAACATAAAAATACGAATTTAATATTAACGCACTTCAAAAGCATAATCCAGCACACAGTTTGGTACACAAATAAAATAATTTTATCTGTTATATTCTATTACCACAGCTTTAATTAGAGCATCCAAGAAGAAACATTGCTGGAGAAATAAACTCAGTTAATCTTTTAGAAGGAATAAGATTATATTTTTAGCAGTCATGTTTTAATGTAACAGACAGTATTTCCTACTGTTTCATCTATCTTAAAAAAGAAGCAAGAACTCATTCATAAAATGAATGTAACTTCATCTTATGAAACTCAAAATGAAAATAAATCAAAACTAAGCTATGACTTCCTAGCAAGGTAATAAAAAATTAAGGCTTCCTGGATCCTCCTTTCATGTAGAACAGCCTGTTCACGCACGATGGTGTATCTCTTAAGTGACCACTCCCAAAGAAATATTTCTCAATAAACAGAAAATAAAAAATAAGTTAATTTTGATCTCTGATTTTACAGCATCATAGAATCACTAGGTTGGAAAAGACCCACCGGATCATCGAGTCCACTGCTGGCTCATGTTCAGTCGGCTGTCGACCAACACCCCCAGGTCCCTCTCCTCCTGGTAGTTTTCCAGCCAGGTTTCTCCCAGTCTGTAGTTCTGCTTAGAGTTGTTGTGCCCCAAGTGCAGGACTTGACATTTGGCCGTGTTAAACCTCATGCCACTGGACTCTGCCCAGTGGTCCAGCCTGTTTAGGTCCCTTTGCAGAGCCTCTCTACCCTTCAGCAGATCGACACTTCCACTCAGCTTAGTGTCATCTGCAAACTTGCTAAGGGATATAAAAGGGATATAAAAGAATATATATATGGCATATAAAGTGCTTATATATATATATATATAAAAAAATAAATAAAATGCTTACAGATAGAGACATGCATTATATATACATACATATAATGCTCATACATAGGGACATGTGCGCTCCCTCTTTTTTATTCAGTGTCAAAGTTCCCATTGGATCTTTCCTTTACCTTTTAGAAAGAAGATCTAAAGTAGGGATACACACCTAAATCAAGGTGAGCAAAACTAAGCAATCCATGGTGTGAGAGTCTAAACTATTCCTGTTGTATTTTATGAGCACTGCCTGAAATAGCAGCCTTGATCTGCAACAGTTTTTATGTATATGCTTAAATTACATACTATAAAAGACAGACATGAATGAATTTAACCCTGCCCCTCAACCTGGCAGCACGGGTCTCCAATTCTGCAACCCATATTTAGGCAGAACAAATAATAAAAGCCTTATCCTGCAGCAATAAAGATCTAGCATTAACGGCAGTGAAACAACCAGAGCAAAGGGAAAAGGGTATGTAAGAACAATCTCCCTACGGGGAGGTTGTTAAGAACAAATTAAGCAAATACCTGGCAGGAATGACATTTAGAGTCAAACCTTCCTTTCAAAGAGAACATAGATTAAAAAACTCCAAAGATCACTTCAAACTTAATTTTTCTCAGTTCCACGGTAAAGCTAAGCAACACACTAATCCAAAAATAGAATCATAGAATCATAGAACAACCAGGTTGGAAGAGACCCATCGGATCATCGAGTCCAACCATTCCTATCAAAATAAGTTGCTCAAAATTCCAGATGCTTTTTTTTTAATGTTAAAAAAAAGTGACTGAGGTCCAAAACCTGCTCTTCCTGAACACCGAGACTGGGATCAGCTAAAAGAGTTCCCCATATAAACAGATGATACTGTCACTAAGCAACAACAGAGCACTACTTATTTCTATCATGGCTGAGTACGTTTGTTTAGAAATATTAGGGGAAAAGATTAAATCTAAAAAATGAGCAAATAAAGTCACTGTTCAATAATCTTTCCATTGTAAACCCAGACATATATTTATAGGACCCTAAAAAGAGACAATATAATGCATTCCAAAAGTCTATCCTACTTTACTGCTATGTAATATATCAATATCTAATATGCATCACATTGATTTATTCATAGATTTTAAACAGGGGTGAGTAAATCTGCCACAAAAGATACCTTAATAAGGATATATCTCTGTTGCAAAAGTGTTCAGAGGCCTACATTCTTGTGTTTTATCTAGAAGTCACCTAAGTCCCTGTAGAAAAGTAAACATTATAGGTCTATTCACCTACAAAGTATAATGTAGTCTTATTAGCAGAACAGAGAAGAAGAGCATCCCTCTAAAATATGAAAGGAGATCACATCAAAGAATAAATGGAGGGAAAGAAATAGTACTTTAATATCTGAATAACCAGCTTGAATCTGACATGCCGGGAAACAGAAACCCAGTGAACTGTACAAAGTGAACTGCTTAACTAGGAATGGTTGGACTCGATGATCCTGTTGGACTCTTCCAACCTGGTTATTCTATGATTCTAAAGAAATTTAAGGATAGTATAGAAACAGACTCTGGATTCTGAACGTGACTCCTCTCTACCATAAGAAAAGCATAACCTGGAAGCTGTGCATTAGAACACCAGTATCTTCCTACCCATAATCTTAACAGTATCAAGATCTATTGTTACGTTGCTCCAATGAAGTTACTTCTTCCCCAATCTAAAAGTCTTTAAATCATTTCACACCAAGAAAGAACATCCTTGAGGTGTCACCAGTCACGCTGCATTTTGCTCCAGTCTCTTGGGCTACTTCGATAGTTTTACTTGTATTCAGACCCTGAATGGAGCTCAGAATAGAGTGCAGACCTGATTTCCAAGCTGAAAATTCACCCCTGTGGGTACTGTTTTCAAAGGTAAGGAGCATTTGCCTTTCTGGATCTGCAGGTTGTATCTCAGGTTTTCCTCACATTTCAGGCTGTCTCCAGGATGAAACAGATACAGTAGTTTAATAAACACTGCTTATCAAGGGTTTTACTTCAGCAGACTCAGCTGGACGTTCTCCTTGCTGCAGACTGCCCCTAGCACCAAATCTGGACAAACATACATCACAGGAATACAAGAATTAAAACCCTAAATCAAATCTGTCTTGTCTAGGCTCACGACTTCTAAGACAGACAGAATCAATTTAACTCTGGCAACATCAGTCAGAAAATCTGAGGTCAACTTAAAGCCCACTTCTTTACAGATTCTGCGCTGCTTCTCTTGTATCCTTAGACAACACTAAATACTGGTTCTGAAGTTACCTGGTCACAGCTTCTCATCAGAAAGCCTCTCAATAGATGAGGTGCTGAGGGACATGGTTTAGTGTTTGATAGGAATGGTTGGACTCTTCCAGCCTGGTGATTCTATGATTCTACAGGCTGCCCAGGGAGGTGGTTGATTCACCTTCCCTTCAGGTATTTAAGGCACAGGTAGATGAGGTCCTGAGACTGATATCTCTGCCCATCAACTCCAATCAGGTGAGTGTCTGTTCTAACTGGGAGAAGTAAATTTGAAAGGTCATTAAGGTTTTGTCCAATTCCTCAGAACAACTGGAGTAAGACTGACATAAAAACAGTTTTATCTAACATTTACTTTTAAAATGAGTATAAGCAGCCACAATATGAATAGACACACGCGGCTCTTGAGTGGGAGGCGCTGAAGACTTTATCTTCAGTTACACTTTATGTAGCTTCAGTAAGATCAGTGACACTGTATGACTGCAACCAAGTGTTGAACCTGGTCTTTAAAGTCTTAAAAATGGAAATGAACCCATAGGGATGCTCACCTTCATTTTGCTTATGTTGCAAAACAGTGACACCCACTGGCGGCAACAGTTCAAATACTGAACTGTGCAATTTGATCTACTTGATAAGCATTCCTAAGAAATTTCTCTTGAGAAGAATTCATCCTAGTAACAACTACACAAACTTACCTGTGGAGTCACCACTACTGCTGTCTGAATTTTCAGAAACTGAAATACCAGTAGCATCTGGAGTAACTGCAGAGTAACCCTCCGGAGGAAGATTCACTGTGTACATTCTCCTTGGGGACAGAATTGAATTGTCACTACCTGGAAAACAGAAAAAACAACATGTCTGGCTATTGATCTCATTATACATTTTCCCTAACAGCTTCTCAGCTACAGCAATGACAGTAAATGGTCTTGAAAAATCTCGATAGAGGAAAACGAACTGAGAGGAAGTCAGGTGTGGAACACTGAAGTTATTCTATGATCAACAAAATTATGACAAATTATGTAGCAGCTATGAGCAGACAAAATACTCCACAGGTTAGATCTTTCTACCACAAACACTTTCTTTCCTTGTGTCAGACAACATTTCTGCCCCAATTTCGGAAGCAGCTTCCACTTACAGTGTTTTTTAAAAGATGCTCTACATGTTTTTCCCCATTCAGCACGAGCAGGCGCTATTTCTTTAAAAAATATTTCATAAAAGATGGATGGGGAGATACAAGCTGATTACGACGTGATAGAAGCAACAGAAAAAGAATCACAGAACTGTGGTTTGTCTATTCGCAGACCTTTTAAACACAGCCTATGCAGTTCCAAAGGGTGCAAAGATAAAGGGAGTTTGAAAGCCACACTTAACGAAGCCTCAGCAGTACCTGCCTGCCCAAGAGCACTCATCTCCTCAACCTTTCTCCACTTTTACCTGGAGGAGGAAGAGTGCCAAGGGTCAGCTTTCCAACTATACCATTGTATAGGAAACTATTGAGATGATGGCAGTGCCTTTTAAGGAGTTCCTTCCCCTTGAAAAGGCATTTAAAAATACGTGCTACAGACTAGAAGTCTGGCTGGAAAGCTGCCTGGAGGAGAGGGACCTGAGGGTGTTGGTCGACAGTGACTGAACATGAGCCAGCAGTGGCCCAGGTGGCCAAGAAGGCCAATGACATCTTGGCTTGGATCAGAAACAGTGTGACCAGCAGGTCCAGGGAGGTTATTCTCCCTCTGTACTCAGCACTGGTGAGACCACTCCTCAAATCCTGTATTCAGTTGTGGGTCCCTCACGACAAGAAGGATGTTGAGGCTTTGGAGCGAGTCCAGAGAAGAGCAACGAGGCTGGTGAAGGGGCTGGAGAACAGGCCTTATGAGGAGTGTCTGAGAGAGCTGGGGGTGTTTATCCTGGAGAAGAGGAGGCTGAGAGGAGACCTCATTACTCTCTACAACTACCTGAAAGGAGGTTGTAGAGAGGAGGGTAATAGTCTCTTCTCCTAAGTGACAGGACAAGAGGGAATGGCCTCAGGCTCTACTAGGGGAGGTTCAGACTTGGCATCAGAAAAAAATTTTTCACAGAAAGAGTCATTGAGCGCTGGCAGAGGCTGCCCAGGGATGTGGTTGATTCACTTTCCCTGGAGGTGTTTAAGGCACGGGTGGATGAGGTCCTGAGGGACATGGTTTAGTGTTTGATAGGAATGGTTGGACTTGATGATCTGGTGGGTCTCTTCTAAGCTGGTTAAGCCATGATTCTATGCAAGAGTATCAGTATAAACTTCATCTATTCATCAGACAAGAAGTAAATCTGTTGGAATGACAGAGACTCATTTCCCTCCCAGTTAAACAAAACCTATCCAAACAGTGGATTGTACTTCTTTGCTGAGTAACGACAGTAATAGAGATGAACCAGAGGGAGACAACAGCCTTTCCAAAAGGCCAGGATATTCAGGCTGTCTCCCGATGCTGCAGGATAATTTTAGATGGTTCAGTGTGTTCTTGTTACACTCAGCCAGCTCCATAAGCCAGCAGGACAGAGCACTAGCCAGCCCATCCCTTTTAAAACATATACACAGCACTGTTAAAATAATATACAGGGAAAAAACCTTCAGCAGGGAGGCACAAGAAACTTCCTTAGACTACAAACTTGCTCGAAAAGTCTCATATCATCCAAACCTATTACCAAGCTGCAGCTATTGCTGGGCTAATACCTAAATATTTAAACTGCAGTTGAGCGATAGAAATAATTCTTGGTAGGGATCTATGTTTTAAATATGTAATTAAACTAAATACTGACATTTCTCAGATAACACACCTCAAAAGAGTTTAGCATGACTCATCATCGTAGATATCAATGATAAAGTAGATTTCAGAACATTCAAGGCACTTTTGAAAAGCTACATTACATTTGTTTTCGTCATCAGGATGTAATAATCTTGTTTCGAGAACACGTTAGAAAGTTATGTTTTTTTCTTGAACACCTTCAAACTGATATTGATGATGATTACTGTAAAGGAAAAGAAATAAATAATACGGAAAAATGAAGAGCAATTATGCGATTTGGAAAAAGATCCACTAAAAATTAATCTGGAGTAATTCTTCAGCAGATCCCTTCGACGATGACAATGCCAAATCAGTGAACTGGCAGTATTGGCATTGATTTTTGTTTTATCCCCTGATCAATGATGACATGCTAATTAATAATAGTTTTAAATCACAGAAACAGAATCGCTTGGTTGGAAAAGACCCTTGAGATTGAGTCCAAGTGTACCTGTCCACTGCTAAAGCATATCCCTAAGCACTTCATCTGCCCATCTTAGAATCACCAGGTTGGAAGAGACCCACTGGATCATCGAGTCCAACCATTCCCATCAAACACCAAACCATGTCCCTCAGGACCTCGTCCACCCATCCCCCAAACACCTCCAGGGATGGGGACTCAATCATCTCCCTGGGTAGCCTCTGCCAGTGCCTGAGAACCATTTCAGTCAAGTTTTTCCTGAAGTCCAATCTAAACCTCCTCTGGTTCATCTTGAGATCACTAAATGTACACATTTTTTGAGTGAATCCCTTCTGAACAATTTCAAGTTCCCCCCTTTCCCCTTTACATTTAGGTTTTGTAAAACAAAGACGACCATGAGAACATTAAACTAAATCTGCAAAAGTCCTGACTAACTCATACAATTTAATCATAAAAATGTAGATTAATACGGATATTAATTTTCCAGGGCGTCTCCTTGAGTACTGTGTTCAGTTGTGGGCCCCTCAGCACAAGAAGGATGTTATGGCTCTGGAGCGAGTCCAGAGAAGAGCAACAAAACTGGTGAAGGGTCTGGAGAACAGGTCTTATGAGGAACGACTGAGAGAGTTGGGGGTGTTTATCCTGGAGAAGAGGAGGCTGAGAGGAGACCTCATTACTCTTTACAACTACCTGAAAGGAGGTTGTGGAGAGGAGGGAGCTGGGCTCTTCTCCCAAGTAACAGAGGACAGGACAAGAGGGAATGGCCTCAAGCTCCCCCAGGGGAGATTTAGGCTAGAGATTAGGAAAAAATCTTTCACAGAAAGGGTCATTGGGCATTGGAATAGGCTGCCCAGGGAGGTGGTTGATTCACCTTCCCTGGAGGTGTTTAGGGGACGGGTAGATGAGGTGCTGAGGGACATGGTTTAGTGTTTGATAGGAATGGTGTGACTCGATGATCCGATGGATCTCTTCCAACCTGGTTGTTCTATGATTCTATGATTCTATGAAATATGACAGAATTTGGGGGACTATCTGCTACACCTGTTTCACAAAGAGGAACAGTAACAACTTTTACTATGTAAATGAATGATGACTCCAAACACTATGTTTTCAGCCCTCCTGTTTAAATGTGAGTCCCCAAATTACTTATTTATTCACTCCATACACATCTTCAAGTAGCTTAGAAACCATAAATCAAGTATTGGTCTTTGCTAATCCTGCACAAATACATCAAACCAAACTGTTATATCATAAAGAAAAGTACACACATAACTGTATAATCTCAGTATATTTTCCAGCCTGGAGCCACCGCTTCCTCAGGCTAAGAAGAGATGGTTTGGTTACAAAGTCACAAACTTTGCTTCAAGGTAAAAGGTTAAGCATATAAAAATGTGACTGTAAAAGTTCTTTCGGACTAATGAAAGTAATAGGATATTGGAAATATTCAAGATTGCTTTTCTTCCTACTAGCTAAAAGGATCAACCCCAGTTCTCAAGTTTTGTTTTATGGGGAAAAAGAAAAGCATATAAGGGATGGAGGAGAGGGAGAGGGAGAGGGGAGGAGAGGGGAGGGGAGGGAGGGGAGGGAAGGAGAGGAGAGGAGAGAGAAGAGTATTACTCTTAAAGGCAAAGGAAGAATACAGAATAAATAATTTGAATCAAGTAGTCTCCTATTCATGTCCTTCGCCACAACATTCCACACAGGAATCGCTCCTCTACATGTAAATCACCTTGTGTGCAGAGCAGGGAAGCGCATCTACACGATGCCGTTACTAAGGTTACATCTGCCAGTACGTCAGTAGCTTGGCTGGCTATGTTATCTTATGCTACCCTACTACATATAAGTAGATATATTAAGAAAGATCTGAGGGGAAAGCTTCCGTCTCGCTTTAGCCATGTAAAATTGCCAGCTGCCCAGCCTGTCATCATCTCAGGCAGACTCAGTCAATCTTTTTTAAGGTTGTTTTTCAGTAGCCTTAAACTTTGCCCCTTCTGCGCTTGCATGGCTTCCAGATCACCTAAACACAGAACGTGCTTGGGCATTCCTCAAATTCCTCAAATATAGACATGCTCATACAATCTTAAACTGTGTTTACTTTTATTCTGATAAGCACATCTGTTTATCTCCTGGTCTAGTTCCGGGTAAGTCTCAAAAATGACATAAGCAATGAAAATTATTAATAAATTGCAACTTAGGCATGGCCTTTTTAGATTCAGTGTTATTATTTCTTTTTAAATATAGTATTGACAGACGTGCTTGGCTTTTGAAAAGTGAGTGGAGCAAACAAGATCTGCAGTAGTTATTGAGACTAGTACTTGCTTAGCATTTTTAAGATAGTTTTTTATTTGTATAAGTACTTGAGATATTTAATGTGAGCGCATGGATCATCATTCATTTGGATGTTGTTATTATTCCTCTTTCCATTTTCTCTCCCTTATAATCATTTTTGGGCTTGAATGAGAAGGCTGAAATGTAACTTGTCAAAAATTACATAGACCTTTCTTTCAAGGAATATTACAAGGCTAGAGATTAGGAGGAGGTTTTTCATGGAAAGGGTCATTGGGCATTGGAATAGACTGACCAGGGAGGTGGTTGATTCACCTTCCCTGAAGGTGTTTAAGGCACGGGTGGATGAGGTGCTGAGGGACATGGTTTAGTGTTTGATAGGAATGGTTGGACTCGATGATCCAGTGGGTCTCTTCCAACCTGGTTGTTCTATGATTCTATGATAAACATTTCTACTTTTTTGAATAATGACTAGAGGATACAGTTGGTAGGAAAGGCAAGTAAGAAGTAAGCACGTATAACAGTATAAAACATGAAATTTCACTCTAAATAACTAGTTTTGTCAATGACAGCTTAAACAATAAACTCCCCATATATGGGCACAGTCGAGGAATCTCACACAATCTGGTTTGTCATGCGTACATTAAACGTAATTTCAATCAGGAGGAGAAGGTGGACAGTGAGAATGCTAACACACAGAACTACTGTGCAACAGTTAGATTCACCTCAGGACTGTCTACAAGCCCTTCTCAAGCTGAGACAAGTCATTTTTCTGTTTCCTTTCTCAAGATAATTAGTTTTCTTGCAGCTGGCTACATTAGGCTTAGAGCTTGTTTACACTTAACAGCTGAAGCTGGCATTTTCTACTCAAATTAGGGAACCGCTACATACTATTAGACGAAGCACTCGTTAAATTGCTTTCGGTTGTCACAGAGGACGGCAGATTTCACTATGACAGCGAAGTTGTTTGAAATGCAGATGTAGAAGAGAACAGAAGAATGAGTGAATGTATATACATAATACCACTGGAAAAATAAAGCATTGCTAGGGGGACTGGAGACTGAACTACAAGGCTGTTTGTCACAACAGAAGTTACAGATATTACGCAGGCAGCCCACACAGTCTCAAGAGAGACAGGGGTTACTTTTCTGTTTCTTCTTTTTTTTTTATTATTATTTTCCCTCCTCCCCCAACTCCAGATCTCTACATTTCCACCCAGCATAAAGCTACTAGTTTGTAAATCTGCTTGGATACCATTTCTACCACAGCCACCGAGAGGCTGGTGTCTTCAGGCATATCCAGAAGTGAGTGGGGCATTTATCTGTCCCATTTCCATAGGATAATGACACTAATATCGCATGTAATGAGATAATTTTTAAACCCTTGAGAGAAGAACATGAGAGCATGTGACACTTTGTTGTAGGATAATTATAATCTCCATAGTTCTTTAGCTTATTCACAATAGACAGCTTTTCAGAGTAATTAACTAAAGGGAAGCTGAATTGTTTAACATGCCTCAAAAGCTGTTTACTCCATTGGGCACTGCCAGAGTTTAATTTTTCAAGCACGTGCACTTCATCACGTTGGGTCTCTTCCAACCTTGTTGTTCTATGATTCTATGATCAATTCAATCAACTAAAAGTCAGCGATGTCCATGTATAGTTTCTAGACAAGTTTTGTCTTCTAGGCCCTTCTCTCAAAGTTTAGTTTTCTAGAAGAGAATAGCTGAAGGAAGGCAGGATTAGGATGAATAAAGACAGAGTCCAAATGCCCCAGTAATGATTTCTTAAACCCAGTATACTGTTAGCATTGATAACTTCAGTGGGAAAAGTAAGGAGGAGAACACACACACAAACAAATTACATAGCTGTACTCAATTTTTATAGGAATTCCATAAATAGGACAACAATGCTGAGCTATTTCACAGCTGATAGACTTTCACACTTTTACTTAAGTACAAAAAGCAAACACTCATTATTTACTTTTCCCTTTTTTACTTATGATTTTACTTTCTACAAGGGCATGGAGTGATAGGATGAGGGGGATCGACTTTAAGGGGGAAGACTTAGATTAGAAGAATTGGGAGAACAGCGACGAAGCTGGGGAAGGGGCTAGAGAACAAGTCTTACGAGGAGCGGCTGAGAGAGCTGGGGGTGTTTAGCCTGGAGAAGAGGAGGCTGAGGGGAGACCTCATTGCTCTCTACAACTACTTGAAAGGAGGTTATGGAAAGGAGGGAGCTGGGCTCTTTTCCCAAGTGACAGGGGACACAACGAGAGGGATGGGGCTTGGGCAACCTGATCCAGTGGGAGGTGTCCCTGCTAATGGCAGGAGGGTGGAACTGGATGGGCTTCAAGGTCCCTTCCAACCCAAACCACTCTATGATGATATGATATGATATGATATGATATGATATGATATGATATGATATGATATGATATGATATGATATGATATGATATAAATTGCATTTTGTCTATTTATATAGCATAATACATATTCCCCCTTTAAAAAATCTCTAAAACTTAGGAGTAAAGAAGCTTAGTATTTTTCTTCATTACCTCTTAAGCAAATGAAGGAGATAAAACAGATCAAATAGGATTTCTCCATAAGATCTGAGACGTTGCTTCTGCACTTCAGTTTTGTTTTTCAGCATTATGGAAAACACAAAAACCAGAAGTGGAACAGCAGGCTTGTTTTCAGGGAAATTGGAGCCACACATCTCACTTGTATACAATTATCCTTCTTCAGCAAGTCTTAAATTTTCATTTTTTTGTAAGGAAGATGATAAATAGCAATCAGTAAATCCCAGGTCCTTTGAAAAATGATTACAATTCCAGTTAAGAGAAAGGATGGAGGCTAAGTAGACCATTACAATGGCCAATTCTACATTTAGCATGTCTCTAGTCAGAAGCACACGTCTACTTCGAACAGATAATATGAATGGTACTAAAAACAATTAGTCAGGTTTTAAAGCCTTAACAAAAGTAAAGAAATCATAGAACTTTAGACCTCAAGAGAAACATTCTCCATCAAGTTAATGCTTATTGCAAGTAAATCCTGCTCTGCCCAGGTTTCAGCTTGGACTACCAGTAGCTGGTCTAGTGCTGTGTTTTGGATTTAGGGTGAGAATAATGTTGATATCACTGATGTTTTGGTCTAAGCTCTGTTCAGCAATGACTGAGTCAAGCACTTTTCAGCCTCCTATAATCATAGAATCATAGAACAACCAGGTTGGAAGAGACCCACCAGATCATCGAGTCCAACCATTCCTATCAAACACTAAACCATGTCCCTCAGCACCTCGTCCACCCATCCCTTAAACACCTCCAGGGAAAGTGAATCAACCACCTCCCTGGGCAGCCTGTTCCAATGCCCAATGACCCTTTCCATGAAAAACTTCCTCCTAATCTCTAGCCTAAATCTCCCTTGGCGGAGCTTGAGGCCATTCCCTCTCATCCTGTCCCCTGTCATTCGGGAGAACAGCCCAGCTCCCTCCTCTCTAAAACCTCCTTTCAGGTAGTCATAGAGAGCAATGAGGTCTCCTCTCAGCCTCCTCTCCTCTAGGTTAGACACCCCCAGCTCTCTCAGACATTCCTCATAAGGCCTGTACTCCAGACCCCTCACCAGCCTCGTTGCTCTTCTCTGGACTCACTCGAGAGCCTCAACATCCTTCTTGAGGTGAAGGGCCCAGACCTGAACACAGGATTCAAGAAGCAGCCTCACCAGCGCTGAGTCCAGAGGGAGAATAACCTCCCTGGACCTGCTGGTCACACCATTTCTGATCCAAGCCAGGATGCCATTGGCCTTCTTGGCCACCTGGACACACTGCTGGCTCATGTTCAGTCGGCTGTCGACCAACACCCCCAGGTCCCTCTCCTCCTGGCAGTCCTCCAGCCAGACTTCTCCCAGTCTGTAGCTCTGCAGATGCTCCAACAGTGAGGAGGTCGGGGCTGCAGGAGCAGCTGGGAGGGGACGCATCCAGGGGAGCTAACCCAAAGTGGCCAAAGGGATATTTCATGCCATATGATGCCGCGTCGAACAACAAAACCGGGAGGAGTTGCCCAGGGCTGCAGCTGCTGCTCAGGGACTGGGTAGACATCAGTCAATGGGTAGTGGTCAGTTACAATGTGCATCACATCTTCTGTATTATTAATTTCTATTAAACTGTCTTTATCTCAATGCACAAGTTTTACTTTTTTTCTGATTCTCTCCAGGGGTGTGTAAGTGAACATCTCTGGGATGTTTAGCTGCCCAACAGGTTAAGTCACAACAGTCCTCAGAACAAAATTTAGTCAAAGGTCATATCCAAGCAAATAATCCATACTTAGAAATGTTTTCTCAGTCTTTCGCAAGACACTTCTTTGTTTTTTCTTCCTGCAATATAGCAAGATTTTAAGCATTTATAATACTGCACTTGGAAGCAGATCTGCAAGCATAGGGAAAAAAGAATTTAAGTTCTCTTATTTGTAGGAGCATTCAGTTTTTTGCTCTCTTTAGTATTTTGCCTGACAGGAATGCTCAGGTCTATTACATGTACGGAGAACTTTTAAATAGTTTATGGTAATAAAGCTGGTTATGTAGATCCACCTTAATTTTATGTTGAAGCAAGAAAAAAATTCTTACATCTTCTGAAATTAAGAACAACAGGTTTTGCAACCGAAGAATCAGGTTCCTCGAAGGGAGAAATGTTTTAAAAGTCTTATCTAATTGCCCTGGGGAGGAAAGAACCCCTATTTTGGATACATTCATTTTCCCACTGAGTGTTTGGGTAGAATAGGGATAAAAAAATATCTGATTTAGGACAATTAGAATCCAAAGGGAAGTTACATCTTAGTATGCCCTTGACAGGAAATTTTTACCACAGGATAGTGGTTGGGTTTGTAAGTCACTTTAAAAAAGAATATCATAGAATCATAGAACAACCACGTTGGAAGAGACCCATCGGATCATCGAGTCCAACCATTCCTATCAAACACTAAACCATGTCCCTCAGCACCTCGTCCACCCGTCCCTTAAACACCTCCAGGGAAGGTGAATCAACCACCTCCCTGGGCAGCCTATTCCAATGCCCAATGACCCTTTCCATGAAATTCCAATGCCCAATGACCCTTTCTATGTAAAGGAATATGAATATATATATTCAATATATATGAATAATAATAAAAAAGCATAAAAGTCTCTCAAGAGATAAGACATAGGTGACTATGTTCCTTCTTTGGGGCTTGGAAGTACTGTTGCACTCCCATGTTTTCTCCACATCTCTGACGGAACTACCACTTTCCTAATGAAAATGGAAATGCCATCCAGAGGACCACTCATTATATCAGTCACTAACATGGGTGCTGATCTTTTGTATACTTAAGTATCACAATTTCAACTTGATCTCATATGAAAGTATGATCTTTACATTTTATGGGGGTAAGTCTTTCTTAAGCTTCAAGATGTAGGCATTGAAGGCAACACTGCAAGCTGCACTCTGATAAATCCAAGAACCTCAGAGGGGTCAGCCTGTGCATATCAGCAACGGTACTTTCACAATCTGAAAAGAACTGTTAAAGGCGAGTAGAACATTGTGATGAGTTTTAGAGTAAAAGCTGTTATTTAACTCTAGAAAATACTTCGACTTAAAGTCAGCTTCTTCTTAAAGAAATCCTCAGTTTCTTATTGACATTAAGTTTTTTCAGTCGATGTTGTAGGACTGAAATAATCACTTTCAAATGAGTTTGTATCGACACAAAAAAACCCAACCCTCTCCTTTCCATTGTCCATCTTAGACTACTGAGACTTCAATGATCATCTGTTTCACTGTTATGCCCATAACCTTTCCTCAATGAGAAAGAAGTTACTTAAAATAGCACACGATCAAAAAATTCAATCAATGCCTTATGCTCTTCCTTCTTTCCCCACAGTTTACAGCTCCAAACCTACCCCTTGTCACTAAACAGGTACTTTCAGTGTCCAGCGACATAAAATGACAAAATGTAAAATACTCATATAACAGCTCTTTAAATTTTAATAAAATCACAGCCTGAGAAGAGCACCGAAGTTTGGTTTCACAGATGGGTAAGTGATTTCTCTTTTCCTTAGAAGTTTATCACTGCAACCCTCTTCAAGACCATCCCCACCTCCTTTTTTTTTTTTTAAATACACATTTGTAGAACAGCAATCAAGGCAGAACCCTTGCTGCACAACCATAGCATCTGCTTGCCTCCAAGACAAAATAAGCTCAGTTAGTTTGCTGTTGATCTCAAGAACAGCCTTTTAGCTTTGCTGTGAAAATTCTAAACAGGGAACTGGTCTTTTTGCATCCTGGCTTGTATCAGAAATGGTGTGACCAGCAGGTCCAGGGAGGTTATTCTCCCTCTGGACTCAGCACTGGTGAGGCCACTCCTTGAATACTGTGCCTAGTTCTGGGCCCCTCAGCACAAGAAGGATGTTGAGGCTCTGGAGCGAGTCCAGAGAAGAGCAATAAAACTGGTGAAGGGGCTGGAGAACAGGCCTTATGAGGAACGTCTGAGAGAGCTGGGGGTGTTTATCCTGGAAAAGAGAAGGTTGAGAGGAGACCTCATTACTCTCTACAACTACCTGAAAGGAGGTTGTGGAGAGGAGGGAGCTGGGCTCTCCTGCCAAGCGACAGGGGACAGGACGAGAGGGAATGGCCTCAAGCTCCACCAGGGGAGATTTAGTCTAGACATTAGAAGGAAGATTTTCACGGAAAGGGTCATTGGGCACTGGAGCAGGTTGCCCAGGGAGGTGGTTGATTCACCTTCCCTGGAGGTGTTTAAGGGATGGATGGACAAGGTGCTGAGGTACATGGTTTAGTGTTTGATAGGAATGGTTGGACTCGATGATCCGATGGGTCTCTTCCAACCTGGTTGTTCTGTGATTCTATGATTCCTAAGGGCTATGTTCTACCTGTATCAGGATTCTGGATCAAAAGCTTTTGTTTCATTAGCCTGAAGAACAGTGTATCAGGAACCAGGTATAAGCAACCAGGAGTTACGCATCATAAGGTCAACTAAATTCTCCCCCTCACCTCCTGCCTCAGTGGGAGTTCGGGAAAGTCGTGGTTTATAAGGAATAGTATAGATTCACTACAAATTAAGGCATTTGATAGGAATGGTTGGACTCGATGATCCGATGGGTCTCTTCCAACCTGGTTGTTCTATGATTCTACGATTCTATGATTTTTAACTTAAGAAAATACTCCATAGCCATGTTTATTTAGCACATCTTCATCATGGAGCCAATGTATAGCCTGTTACCTGCTTCAAAAGGACAATTAGGTCCCATGCTATCAAATATCATTTTATGGAGTAAGTTTAATGCTTTATCAGCCTTTACAAAATGTGTCTCATTACTGACTACACAAGAGAAGTACTACGAATACTGATCTAGGAAATAAAAATGGGTATCAAACAAATGGAACTACAACAAGGTGACATTTCCAGGCAATCTTCTGTCATAATAACAAGATGCAACACAGGACAAGATCCTTCAAAAGCAAATTCTACTGCAGATGCACGTAAGAAAGGCCTGTAGCCAACCTGTTACTTGCTGTCTTTGTTACAGATTGGGTTCAGAGCTTTTAACTTTTTTTTTTAAAAAAAAACAAACCACCCTTTCACCTCCCAGCCACCCAGTAACGCACATTTCTAGACTAATGTGTGTTGAAAAGAACTTCTGTGCAGGTCATTAGCCCAAACCCCATTATGAACTGACCTAATTAGATCAAGTTTCCTAGTACACTGTTTAGTTTTCAGCTCCTCCACGGACTGAGATACCAAAACTCTCTCTGGGCAGGTCAATCCCAATATCTGATCATCCCCAAGGTGGAATTCCCTCCCGTAGATAGTCGGAATTACTCTTTCTACAAGTTCTTTGTTACGCCTTGTGTTGTTGAGCACTTCCAAAAAGCGCATAGCTCAGTTTTCTCTACACTCCTCCTTCCCATTTGGATGCTGAAGTAATGAGATTTCCTCTTAACTTTCTTTTCTTGTGACTGAATAAACTCAATGCTCTCAGTCTCTCTTCATGTTAACACCATCCAGTTCTCCACCTGTTACTGTCCCACCCATTTTTAATAGGAACGGTTGGACCCGATGATCCGGTGGGTCTCTTCCAACCGGGTTGTTCTATGATTCTATGACTTGTCTCACTACCTTTCTTGTACTAAGCAGCCACTGGTCACAGTGCTTCCCATATGGACTTTTCTCCAGACCACATCCATCATCAGTTCTTCCTTGTTTGTGAGTACCAGGTCTAGCCGAACACCTCCCCTTGAGGCTTTTTCTACCCTTGGGAAACATGCCCTTTAATTTCAGGTCAGTTTAACAAACTCTTTAAGTTACAGCAAAATTTGGTTTTAGATAAGCTACAACACAAAGCAATTCACACTTCTTCTATACTTATGCACTGAGCCTTTCACCCACAAGTAATACCATGGCAACCTCAGTTTGCAACTCCTTCATCTTTTGGCAGAGCATCCCCATTTTAGAGCTCAGTTGAAAAAGGACTTTTACTTACCTGTCAAGATATTCAGGGGCTACTTTCATTGCATAAACAGACATAAAAATAAAGGATCATAGAACAGTTTGTGTTGGAAGGGAACTTAAAGACCATCCAGTTCCAACCCCACTGCCATGGACAGGAACACCTCCCACCGGACCAGGCTGCTCAAGCCCCATCCAACCTAACCTTGAACACCTCCACGGATGTGGCAGCCACAGCTTCCCTGACCTCAAGTCATAGAATCATAGAACAACCAGGTTGGAAGAGACCCATCGGATCATCCAGTCCAACCGTTCCTATCAAACACTAAACCATGACCCTCAGCACCTCATCTACCCGTCCCTTAAATACCTCCAGGAAAGGTGAATCAACCACCTCCCTGGGCAGCCTATTCCAATGCCCAATGACCCTTTCTGTGATTTTTTTTTCCTAATGTTCCAGCCTAAATCTCCCCTGGCAGAGCTTGAGGCCATTCCCTCCTGTCCTGTCCCCTGTCACTTGGGACAAGAGCCCAGCTCCCTCATCTCCACAACCTCCTTTCAGGGAGTTGTAGAGAGCAATGAGGTCTCCCCTCAGCCTCTTCTTCTCCAGGATAAACACCCCCAGCTCTCTCAGCCACTCCTCATAAGGCCGGTTCTCCAGCCCCTTCACCAGCTTCGTTGCTCTTCTCTGGACTCGCTCCAGAGCCTCAACATCCTTCTTGTGGTGAGGGGCCCAGAACTGAACACAGGACTGAAGTGTTCTAAGTATCACTAGCACTTGTGTTCAGATTCATCTGTTGGTATTAATAGATGAAAAAAGTATATAGACTACTGCTCTTAAGCAAATCAACTATATTTAAAAGTATATTATCAGAATACACAGTCTCACCTTGAAATGACTCATGGGGTGTTTCAGTTGATGTGCCAGTATCTGCTGATGAAGTCTGAACTTTATCCAAATTTGTTTCTTTGGATTTTGAGTCCACATTTCTGTGAACCGCCTCTTCTTCTCTACTTGAAGCAAGTGAAGGAGGAGACGATGAAGTTTCTCCATAGAGTCGTTTCAGTACTTTCCCTATGAACACTGTAGGATAAGAAAACTTTTTTAAACAGAAAGAAATGCAGTGCCTTAAAAGGTATTTTAAGACTTATCCTCACAACAACAACTAATTGAAAAACGGAATATAGAATCATAGAATCATAGAACAACCAGGTTGGAAGAGAACTATCGGATCATCGAGTCCAACCATTCCTATCAAAATATGAATATGAGGGAAGCTGTTTTGTAAGTCTGGTTCAGTGATGCCTGCCTCACAATTAAAGCTGATAATTAATATATTAAAGTCCTAAACTTGAGTCAGAAAAGCAGCTTTAAGCCCCCACCACTCACCAGCAAGGTTACAGATAAAGTCTTCTATTTTACTACATTTTCGGCAATAAATTAATAAGGTACATTTAAAGACAAAACACATTAATTTTTTAAATTTCTTTTAAAGCAAGTATCTTCCTACACAAGTGTTATAAGGGTACTTGAAATGCAGGTCTCTCCTGGCACAGAGGTATTGCAACTGAATCACTCATTAAAATCAGTAAGCTACAACTATTTAATCACATCGAAAAACTTAAAGTAGGCAGCAGCAGAAACACATGGTAACCCAATTATTTCTACAGAATTAGCAGTATTCTTTTACGCCTCTTCCTCTTATGGGTCCCTTTCTGATGACACTGGCAATCTGCTACTAGTTACTCAAATGCAATCATCATTTGATTAAAGAAAAGAAATATATGCAAATAGCCTACTCATCAACAAAACTATCATCTTGATACGGAGAAATGTACATATCAATCACTTAAAATTACATATTATCACTTTATTTCTTTTATATAATTTTTTTTAAATCTATTGCAAAACAATATTCCCTAGCTTTATGAATTTTACACTGTGAAACAGATATTGTGGGATGGGGACAAGAAGAAAAAGAGATTTGGAGAAAAACATGTTATCTAAACTCCAATTTTAATGTAATATACATTCTATAGACACTATCACAGAATCACAGAATCACAGAATCACCAGGTTGGAAGAGACCCATCGGATCATCGAGTCCAACCATTCCCATCAAACACCGAACCATGTCCTCAGCACCTCGTCCACCCGTCCTTTAAACCCCTCCAGGGAAGGGGAATCAACCACCTCCCTGGGCAGCCTCTGCCAGTGCCTAACGACCCTTTCTGTCAAATTTTTTTTCCTTATGTTGAGCCTGAACCTCACCTGGTGGAGCTTGAGGCCATTTCCTCTTGTTGTCTCGCCTGTCACTTGGGAGAAGAGCCCAGCTCCCTCCTCTCCACAACCTCCTCTCAGGTTGTTGCAGAGAGCAATGAGGTAAAAGCAACCTGGTGTGGATTCTTAAGAAAATAATTCTGGTAAGAGAAAAGGACTTATACAGTTTAAGAAGAACGGCTCCTGCTGCAGTTTAACAGAAAAACACACTATCATCATATAACCCTCTTCAATAAATTACTTCCCTTTGCAACTGAAAACAACCAACCAACCAAATTTCACTGAGCTGGAAAATCTTGGACCCACCAGTCCGTGACAGAAAAACTTCATCTCCTTGAGCTTAAGCTTCAACTGGCATATATTGACTAATTACAGGAGACAACGCCCTCTTAGACTTTTTTTGAGCTCGTACTAGTTTATACACAATCTGGAGCGAGTCCAGAGAAGAACCACAAAGCTGGTGAAGGGGCTGGAGAACAGGCCCTATGAGGAGCAGCTGAGAGAGCTGGGGTTGTTTAGCCTGGAGAAGAGGAGGCTGAGAGGAGACCTCATTACTCTCTACAACTGCCTGAAAGGAGGTTGTAGAGAGGAGGGAGCTGGCCTCTTCTCCCAAGTGACAGGGGACAGGACAAGAGGGAATGGCCTCAAGCTCTGCCAGGGGAGATTTAGGCTAGACATCAGGAGGAAGTTTTTCACACAGAGGGTCATTGGGCATTGGAATAGGCTGCCCAGGGAGGTGGTTGATTCACCTTCCCTGGAGGTGTTTAAGGGACGGGTAGATGAGGTGCTGAGGGACATGGTTTAGTGTTTGATAGGAATGGTTGGACTCAATGATCCGATGGGTCTCTTCCAACCTGGTTATTCTATGATTCTATGATTTACTCTTTGCTTGTACCCAGTCACTTCAATAATCGCTGACCTTACAACAAGCGTATAACAAGAAGTAAGACTGAAGAGAAACTGCTGCCAGCAGCAATGTCCCCATCAAGTAAGCACAAACCATTTTTGAAGTTACGGGTTAAGACTACAGTTCCAGAAAGACAGATATCAACAATTTCTTCTCATAAGTTTCAGTTGCTAGGATATTCTACAGCTAGAAAGACAAAAATCCACAATTACTCTCCTCTGAGGACAACCAGAAAAAGTAGACAGAAATAAGCACTGTAATAAGCAAAGGTACCTGCCCTTTGTACATCTCTGAGTTTAAAGCAAGTTATCCAAGATGCTTATCCTGTATCCTTTCCCCAAGCACCACTATTAACTCTGCAGCATTTTGATGGACTCCAGTAGAATCGTTACCAAATGTCACGGTTTAAACCCAGTGGGCAGCTAAGTCTCATGGAGCTGCTCACTCACTCCACACCAGTGGGATGGGGAAGAATCAGAAAGGCAGAACTTAACTTGTGGGTTAAGATGAAGACAATTAAACAGGTAAAGCAAAAGTTGCATGCACAAGCAAAGCAAAACGAGGAATTAATACACTGCTACCCATCAAGAGGCAGGCACTCACCCACCCTCAGGGTAGCAGGGCTCCATCACACGTTATGGTTATTTAAGAAGGCAAATGCCATTGCTCTCAATGTACCCTCCTCCTCCTTTACTCAGCATTTATTGCCAAGCACAGTGTCTTGTGAGACCTCACCTGGAGTATTGCACCCAATTCTGGAATCCTCACCAGAAGAAGGGTATGGAACTGTTGGAATGGGACTAGAGGAGGCTACAAAGATGATCAGAGGGCTGGAGCACTTCCCATATGAGGACAGGCTGAGAGAGTTGGGGTTGTACAGACTGGAGAGAAGGCTACGAAGAGACCTTAGAGAAACCTTCCAGTACTTGATGGGGCTATAAGAGAGCTGGGGAGGGATTGTTTACAAAGGTATAAAGTCAAAGGGCTCGAACCAATGGGTATAAACTGGAGAGAGGCAGATTTACACTAGACATAAGGAGGTAATTCTTCACCGTGAGGGTGGTGAGGCCCTGGCCCAAGCTTCCCAGGGAAGTTGTGGCTGCCCCATCCCTGGACAAGTTCATAAACATGTTGGATGGTGCTTTGAGCAGCCTGGTCCATTGGAAGGTGTCCCTGCCCATGGCAGGGAGTTGGAAAAAGATGATCTTTAAGGTCCCTTCCAACACAAACTATTCTGTGATTCTATGTCACACGGCATGGGAGTTGTGTTTGGTCAACTGGGGTCAGCTGCCCCAGCTGTGTCCCCTTCCAGCCTACTCACCGTGGGGGTGGTGCGAGAAGCAGAAAAGGCTTGATGAATGAACAAGGAAATTGGAAATTAGGCTCTGAGGATTACCTATCCTCCCATACCCAGTAGCTTCACACGCTCCAAAGCAGCACTCTGCTTTGCAGTTATGAGTCTCAGAGCTGAGCTACTCAAACATTTCTCAGATGACAGAGAATGTTTTTTCCTCAGGGCTTTATTGCTGCAATAACTTAAAAAAAAAAAAAAAAAAAAAAAGATTGTGTGATATCCATGAACATTAGCTTAACGACAGGAGATTGGTTTTGCCTGACGCTACAGAGCAGCTTTTCTCTCCTATTCAGAACTTGTCCTAAACCTGATTTTGTTGGCACCATGAAGCATCAAGAGATCAGCCCATCTGGTAAAAACTGCTCAACCCGTTAAAAATAACCACCTCTGAACAGGAGATTGGCACTAAAGAAAATTAAAGGAGCAATGTGTAACACCAAAGACACATTTGGGCATTGGTATAGGCTGCCCAGGGAGGTGGTTGATTCACCTTCCCTGGAGGTGTTTAAGGCACAGGTGGAAGAGGTGCTGAGGGACATGGTTTAGTGTTTGATAGGAATGGTTGGACTCGATGATCCAGTGGGTCTCTTCCAACCTGGTTGTTCTGTGATTCTGTGATCTAACCTATCAGAGATCCAGAATGGAGTAAGACTTGCTCTCGCCATACCCACGGCATCGCCGAGTTCCCGTGGTTATTTGCTGCTGTCATTTTCCAGTCAACGTAAGTGATGGGCAATCTGAATAGACTCATGAGGTCTTTCAGGAGACCAGTCTGGGAACGCTTTTCCACTTCTCACAGCAGACTGATGTCTCTAAACAAGCACATACAGTTTTGAGAAGTACCTTTAAGAAGACCTCAAGAAAAGATGAGGGAGCCCACAGAAAGAGGAGGGATCATAGAATCATAGAACAACCAGGTTGGAAGAGACCCATCGGATCATTGAGTCCAACCATTCCTATCAAACACTAAACCATGTTCCTCAGCACCTCTTCCACCTGTGCCTTAAACACCTCCAGGGAAGGTGAATCAACCACCTCCCTGGGCAGCCACTGCCAGTGCCCAATGACCCTTTGTGTGAAAACCTTCCTCCTAATGTCTAGCTTAAATCTCCCCTGGCGGAGGTTGAGGCCATTCCCTCTCGTCCTGTCCCCTGTCACTTGGGAGAAGAGCCCAGCTCCCTCCTCTCTACAACCTCCTTTCAGGTAGTTGTAGAGAGTAATGAGGTCTCCTCTCAGCCTCCTCTTCTCCAGGATAAACACTCCCAGCTCTCTCAGATGCTCCTCATAGGGCCTGTTCTCCAGACCCTTCACCAGCTTCGTTGCTCTTCTCT
The DNA here is from genome assembly GCA_033558105.1 of Coccyzus lansbergi. Classification (NCBI taxonomy): domain Eukaryota; kingdom Metazoa; phylum Chordata; class Aves; order Cuculiformes; family Coccyzidae; genus Coccyzus; species Coccyzus lansbergi. The sequence goes on from JAUMJK010000508.1 coordinate 2,674,780, forward strand.
GGACTTGCTCCAGAGCCTCAACATCCTTCTTGTGCTGAGGGGCCCAGAACTGAACACGGGATGTACTACTTGCAGTCAGAACCAACGAGAACTGCCAGATTTACTTACGGCGATGATGCCAAGGTACAAGGGCATGAATGTAATATATTCTACTCGGCATGTTTTTGAAGATGTTCTTGAAAACTGTATTAATGTATTACGAAACCTACTGTTCCAGTGTGGAAAAGAAAGAATAGTTTGGAAGAAATGTGAGCAGCAATAAGAAGCCAATTACAATGGGAAAAGAAAACCCAAACAAACAAACCAAAAAAGAGAAGCCTTGTTGCAGGCTACTGCAAATGTCTCTCTCCTCTTAGAACAAAGCAGCTGCCAGGACCAAAAGAGGAGAAACTGGAAGTGATACAGGAAAGCAGATAAGTTAAAAGGTTTAGGGGCCAAGAATGGCACTGACGCAGACACAGCTGAAAGCAACATAAAATGTTTGTGAGCATTAGCTCAGCCTTGCTTTCAGCTGCCCTCACTTTCCTACAAAATCTGGGACAGCAGAGAGTAAACGAAGAAGTTCCATAGGGCATAGGCCAGATAAAAAATAATGAAAGACTTAACTGAATCCACAGTTAGTCTTTAAAAATTACCACAGTAGCTAATCATAGCTCCGTTCCTGTGAGGTATAATTGATAGCTCATTACTCCCAAGCTATCCAAGACTAAAGATGCTTTCTGAGTTCTGTAGAGAATGTATTCTGCAACATGAAGAAAAGTCTTCTCACATCTGTAAGTTACTGAGGGAATACATGGTTCTGAGCGCCTGATCACATGCTGACAACTGGAGGAAGCTCTAAGCCTCTAGGTTTCATAGAATCATAGAACAACCAGGTTGGAAGAGACCCATCGGATCACCGAGTCCAACTATTCCTATCAAACACTAAACCATGTCCCTCAGGACCTCGTCTACCCGTGCCTTAAACACCTCCAGGGAAGGTGAATCAACCACCTCCCTGGGCAGCCTATTCCAATGCCCAATGACCCTCTGTGTGAAAAACTTCATTCTAATCTCCAGCCTGTTTGATGTGCACAGCCCAGGGACCACTATGTCTTGGACTTCCATGTTATCGTAGTCAACTTGGTTGCCTTTTGAGTAGCACGTGGAAAGGTTTTCATAGAATCATAGAATCACCAGGTTGGAAAAGACCCACCGGATCATCTCCAGAGTCTATACAGAAGTGCATATAAAACTGTGAGGATGCACTTGCTGCACTTTGTGTGCTCTTTCACCTCCAGGAATCTGACAGGACTTTAATACCACAATGGACAGATTTTTTTATGCTGCAAGATGTATAGTTTTGAAAACAAGACATTGAAGGTGGCACACAAGGCAAAGCAGGGCAACCAAGTTGGTGAAGAGTCTGGAGAACAAGTCTTACGAGGCGCGGATGAGGGAACTGGCATTGTTTAGCCTTGAGAAAAGGAGACTGAGGGGTGACTTTATCACTGTCTACAACTGCCTGAAAGGAGATTGTAGTGAGGTGGGTGCTGGTCTCTTCTCCCAGGTAACAAGTGATAAGATTAGCTACAAAGAGGGTCATCAGGGAAAGAAAAGTTTTCCTAACATAATAGTGGCAGAGTCTTCCTTTGCTGAGGGACATGGTTTAGTGTTTGATAGGAATGGTTGGACTCGATGATCCCATGGGTCTCTTCCAACCAGGTTGTTCTATGATTCTATGATTCTAATGTAATGATGGAAGAGTTACACAAGTCAGATTCTAGATTCACTATGCGAATGACACTATATGAAAAATTTAGACCACTAATTACTGGAAATAGTTGCCATAACCCAATGATCATAGAATCACAGACTCATAGAACAACCAGGTTGGAAGAGACCCACTGGATCATCGAGTCCAACCATTCCTATCAAACACTAAACCATGTTCCTCAGGACCTCAAAAAGGGTTGGTAAAAGATCAGGCTGTCAAGGATGGATCTGAGTCAGAAGAATCCTCACTAGTTCCATCCTAAAATCAGCTTTTATAAGGTTGCTGTTGCTTTACCTACATGCCACTGGTGAACAGCTATAATCTGAAAACAAATATCTGAGGAAATACACCACAAAGCAGAGTCAAAGTGGTACCTTTCTGCTCTTTGCTGAGCAGAGCTCCTAGAGCTGCTCAGAGAAAGACACATGGGGCAGAGGGTGCAGTCACCACAATAGCAAAGCAGAAAAACAACAGAAAACCGAAGCAGCACCAGGTCTCCTCACTTCAACTTAACATAAACAAAGCAAAGTATAAAGCCCAGAAATAGAGTGCAGAACACATGCTAGCTACTGATACAAACTGTGAACAGCAAGGATCATTCCATCACAATTTTGTGAGAAGAGTAAAAGGCCTCCTTTGAATCAGTGCATTGTTTGGCATCTACATATTAAATCAACATCACTTTAAGTTTCTTGTGCACATAAGGGAGGTTCTGCAAAGGGACCTAAACAGGTTGGACTGCTGGGCAGAGTCCAACGGCATGAGGTTTAACACGGTCAAGTGCCGGATCCTGCACTTGGGGCACAACAACCCTGTGCAGAGCTACAGACTGGGAGAAGTCTGTCTAGAAAGCTGCCAGGAGGAGAGGGACCTGGGGGTGTTGGTCGACAGCGACTGAACATGAGCCAACAGTGTGCCCAGGTGGCCAAGAAGGCCAATGGCATCCTGGCTTGGATCAGAAACGGTGTGACCAGCAGGTCCAGAGAGGTTATTCTCCCTCTGTACTCGGCACTGGTGAGGCTGCTCCTTGAATCCTGTGTTCAGTTCTGGGCCCCTCACCACAAGAAGGACGTTGAGCCTCTGGAGCAAGTCCAGAGAAGAGCCACGAAGCTGGTGAAGGGGCTGGAGAACAGGCCCTATGAGGAGTGGCTGAGAGAGTTGGGGGTGTTTAGCCTGGAGAAGAGGAGGCTGAGAGGAGACCTCATTGCTCTCTACAACTACCCGAAGGGAGGTTGTGGAGAGGAGGGAGCTGGCCTCGTCTCCCAAGTGAAGGGGGATAGGACAAGAGGGAATGGCCTCAAGCTCCGCCAGGGGAGATTTAGGCTAGAGATTAGGAGGAGGTTTTTCACAGAAAGGGTCATTGGGCATTGGAACAGGCTGCCCAGGGAAGTGGTCGATTCACCTTCCCTGGAGGTGTTTAAGGCATGGGTAGATGAGGTCCTGAGGGATATGGTTTAGTGTTTGATAGGAATGGCTGGACTTGACGATCCGATAGGTCTCTTCCAACCTGGTTGTTCTGTGATTCTGTGATAAGCAGACTGCCCACAAACACACACGTATCCACTGCACTTTTAGAAAGGTTCTCCTGGGGTCCACAGCATGACTTTAAAACTCAGCTAAGGCTACAGACGGCAACAAAAGCAAGCCGCAGAACCAAACAAATGAAGTTCTGAACAACACCAGAAGCTTTCCCGGTCCAGCTGAGTGTAGGAGGCAACATTTCTGTGGAGAAGGCTTACCACATGCTTCTGGCTACTTGCCATCCATACTGTAAGCACCCCCACCGCGTTTCTCAATTGATTGCCTTCTGCCTACTCAAACGCAACTTGGGCAGCGAGAATAAAACAAGTGGCATCAAGAGCGCTGAATGCATTAGAGCTCCGTGAAGCTTGCAAGTTGCCCTACTTGGTGTCCTTCTATCCTCCAAACAAAAGAGTTTTCCAAAAAGGGAAGAGTCAGTAATTTCTTCTGAAACCATCCCAGGGGCAAAATGTGTTAACGTGCTATTTCTGCTAAAGCAGAATAAAATATAGCACAGCAGAACAGAAGAGGATGAAAAGACCACACAGAATAATTCACAAGAAGAACATATGGACAGGCTTCATAAAAATGATCAGTTTATCTCTGTTAGTGCAGAATTACTCTCATATTCAGAAGGATTTAAATCCTTGAAGTCTCTTTTATTATGTAAGTGTCACATCTCCTACGAAGGTCACGACAGGGTAGTTACTTTATAGAATGGTCTTAAAAATCACAGAACTGTTAAATTTGGAAAGAACCTCCACAGATCATCTAGTCTAAAGCCAACGTTCAGAATAGGATCAACTAGAGGAGACTGCTTAGGGTATTGTCTAGTTGGGTGGAACAACTTCATTGTGTGGATAATCTCCTCTTCCCTAATCATAGCTGGACAGTCAAGTCCTGACCAGAGAGGTTTAAGGGCACCTCCTGAAAAAGACTGGCTCTTGAAAAGGAAGTACGTGGATTTCATTCATAGAATAATAGAACAACCAGGTTGGAAGAGACCCATCAGATCATCGAGTCCAACCATTCCTATCAAACACTAAACCATGTCCCTCAGGACCTCATCTACCCGTCCCTTAAACACCTCCAGGGAAGGTGAATCAACCACCTCCCTGGGCAGCCTGTTCCAATGCCCAATGACCCTCTGTGTGAAAAACTTCGTCCTAATCTCTAGTCTAAATCTCCCCTGTTGGAGCTTGAGGCCATTCCCTCTTGACCTGTCCCCTGTCACTTGGGAGAAGAGGCCAGCTCCCTCCTCTCTACAACCCCCTTTCAGTCTAAATCTGCTCATTCCATCACAGATAACGTGTGCATACCAAAGCAAAGCACCGTCATGGGAATGACAAATCTGATCTTTCCAGAACGGAAAAAAGTGAGAAACATGCAGAATTCTAGCCATGGTCAAAGTAGACTTTTACGTAGATAGGAATGGGAAGCTTCCAATTTTACACTGCTTTGCTTTGTGCTCACAGGCTGCAAGCAGCCCTCATCCTGCAGCTGAAGCTATGGTAACAGAGCCTTATGAGAGCAGCTAAAGGACAAACCAGGATAAAAGCACGGTCTGAAAGATGCGCTGCAGAAAATTGAAGCTGAAGGTGACCATCTCTTGAAAAATAGCACTTGTAGACAAACACAGAAGCTAACATCCTACAAGATCCTGAGTTTGGTCAAAGAGGATGTCATTTTGCAGATCACTTAAGTCATCTCTAGCTTTTGTACTTCAGGTTCAACTGTATCTATCTATAAATTTATATTCCTTGTTTTCAGAAATGGTGTGACCAGCAGGTCCAGGGAGGTTCTTCTCCCTCTGTACTCCACACTGGTGAGGCTGCTCCTTGAATCCTGTGTTCAGTTCTGGGCCCCTCAGCACAAGAAGGATGTTGAGCCTCTGGAGTGAGTCCAGAGAAGAGCAACAAAGCTGGTGAAGGGGCTGGAGAACAGACCCTATGAGGAGCGTCTGAGAGAGCTGGGGGTGTTTAGCCCAGAGAAGAGGAGGCTGACAGGAGATCTCATTACTCTATACAACTACCTGAAAGAAGGTTGTGGAGAGGAGGGAGCTGGGATCTTCTCCCAAGGGACAGGGGACAGGACAAGAGGGAATGGCCTCAAGCTCTGCCAGGGGAGATTTAGGCTAGAGATTAGGAGGAAGTTTGTCACACAGAAGGTCATTGGGTATTGGAATAGGCTGCCCAGGGAGGTGGTTGATTCACCTTCCCTGGAGGTGTTTAAGGCACAGGTAGATGAGATGCTGAGGGACATGGTTTAGTGTTTGATAGGAATGGTTGGACTCGATGATCTGATGGGTCTCTTCCAACCTGGTTGTTCTATGATTCTATAATTCTATGAAATTCTTTCTTAAGGAAGATACCAAGCAATTTTTCCAGCATTAAATTTCAGGGTCGAATTCACTTGAACCTTACGGACAGAAAAAGCAGTAGGCTAGCTTGTCTGAATCACTGGAAGAAGTAATTTTACATATCTACTCACACTGAGACCAACAACTCGTGCCGGAATACTTCTAAAGACTCTGGAGGACCTTCAAGAAGTAGAAGAACTGGTTCACCTTACTGCTTTTCTAGGAATTTGACAGAAAGTACACACATCATATTTGTTACTCACATCTAAAAAGCTTGAGTTTCTTAGCCCTGGTACTTTTTCTGCCTCTTCTTACTACAGAATCACAGAATCATAGAACAACCAGGTTGGAAGAGACCCACTGGATCATCGAGTCCAATCACTCCTATAAAACACTAAACCATGTCCCTCAGCACCTCGTCCACCCGTCCCTTAAACACCTCCAGGGAAGGTGAATCAACCCCCTCCTTGGGCAGCCTCTGCCAGTGCCCAATGACCCTTTCTGTGAAAAAATGTAGTAAGGAATCTTCTGTCATATAGTAACTTGTTTCCTATGAAGATTTCCCTACAGGTTAAAAATCTTGATAGTCTTTTGGTCTGGCAGGCACCATCTCTCAGTCTCATACACCTTAACTTTAACCATTTGCCTTTGCAAAGAAAGCAGCTTTTTCAACAAAGGCTGTTTGCCCCATTTCCCTCCCCGAGTTGGTATCATGGGTCAACAGATGTCAAGGAGGTTAGGTTGGGTGGTTTTGTTGTTTGTTTTGTTTTGTTTTGTTTTGTTTTAAAATTAAAGTACTCTAGAACTAAGACTTAGTGAGAACATCATAATGAAATGTTGAAATCAGTGATTATTTTTATCCCAGCCAGCTCCTTATAGAGTCTTTTAGTTCTTCTAGCCTCATAAAACTTGAATGACAGCTTAAAGGGAAAGAATTGTAAAGTTTCTGGCAGCATGTCTACACTTAAGGTGGGAATGGTCCTCTTCCTCAGTTTTCCAATCAATCTCAGTGACATTCCACATAACATACATTGTTTTAACTGCTAAAGCTATTATTATATAATTAGCAGGAAAAAGGAGAACCTACATATACCATTTCGGAATCAAAGAACAATGGGACTTACAAGTATTCAAAGCCACATGAATTCTGTGTTTGAACTAGTAGATATCAGCTGTCTGCATCTCAGTGTGGTCGTTAACAGAGACATCATGGGAGCTACACAAGAAGCTCAAATGCTGCTGTTTTAAATCTAGTGTAATACCAATTTCACAATGTGGAGGTTATTCTCAAGACCTCTGCCATTCCCATTGGAAGAGCATCTGTTAGTGTTCTGTGTACTATCAGACATTCAAATCAGATGCCAAGTGCCTAGATCTTACTTGTTCTTACTACAGTTCAAGCGCCATATAGCGCAAAAACCCTCAAATTTTTTGCTTTAATATAACAGTCCATTGAACGTGGTTCCATTTATCTTTGCACTAATTTTTACAACATATGGAAAACCACTTTGTTATCCAAAACACAGCAATAAACCATCCTCCTACCTTCGAGGCAATTTTTGAACAACAGCAACTTATTCCCCTCTGTACTTGGCACTGGTGAGACCGCTCCTCGAATCCTGGGGTCAATTCTGGGCCCCTCACCCATGTTGAGGCTCTGGAGTGAGTCCAGAGAGGAGCAACGAAGCTGGGGAAGGGGCTGGAGAACAGGCCTTATGAGGAACGGCTGAGAGAGCTGGGGGTGTTTATCCTGGAGAAGAGGAGGCTGAGGGGAGACCTCATTGCTCTCTCCAACTACCTGAGGGGAGGTTGTAGAGAGGAGGGAGCTGGGCTCTTGTCCCAAGTGACAGGGGACAGGACAAGAGGGAATGGCCTCAAGCTCCACCAGGGGAGACTTAGGTTGGACATTAGGAAAAAGTTTTTCACAGAAAGGGTCATTGGGCATTGGAATAGGCTGCCCAGGGAGGTGGTTGATTTGCCTTCCCTGGAGGTGTTTAAGGCACAGGTAGACAAGGTCCTGAGGGACATGGTTTAGTGTTTGATAGGAATGGTTGGACTCAATGATCCGATGGGTCTCTTCCAACCTGGTTGTTCTATGATTCTATGCTTTAGAGTATATAGCACATGCCATTAGGGTAGATAGGAGGGAAAGGAAAAGAATAATGTAACTACATCTCTCTCATTTATGTATTCACCTAAATTATGGAGTGAGTTGCAATGGGAAGGATTCTTACCACTCAAAGTTTGACCTGTGTGTATCCAGAGCAACACAGTTCATAGCAACTGCAGACACCAAACAGTAAGTTATTCCGTAGGAAAAACAGACATTTGGTTTCCTTCTTAACTCAGATGACACCGTTTCAGCTCCACCAAGCATAATCTATGTGTCACAATGCAGTTTCAAATCAGTAAGAGGGGTGTTAGATCTGTCAGGAAATTCTACACGGCTGTGTAGTTCAATAATGATCTGACTAACAGATCTTGTCATCATGTCTCAACAAAGGCTCCAGAGATCTCTCCATAGGCCACCTTAATTGCAGCCACAAGCTCCTAGACATCCAATAAGCTTGACATAACACAGATGATAAAAAGCTACATAACCAACACGATGAGAACATCAGGATTTTGCTCCAGCTGTTGTAAGAAGCCTGTCTGCTTCGAAGAGAAACCTTGTAAGATATGTACTCCCTCCTACAGTCCTGTGAAAACAAACCATCTTCACCACTGGTTCAATTTGCGCACATTGGAGGGAGGTGTCCCTGCCTATGGCATGAGGGCTGGAACAGGATGCTCTTTAAGGTCCCTTCCAACCCAAACCAGTCTATGGTTTATAACTATAGGAGTTATTCTCCCTCTGGACTCAGTACTGGTGAGGCCGCTCCTTGAATCCTATGTTCAGTTCTGGGCCCCTCACCATAAGAAGGATGTTGAGGCTCTGGAGTGAGTCCAGAGAAGAGCAACGAAGCTGGTGAAGGGGTTGGAGAACAGGCCCTATGAGGAGTGGTTGAGAGAGCTGGGGGTGTTTAGCCTAGAGAGGAGGAGGCTGAGGGGAGACCTCATTGCTCTCTCTAACTACCTGAAAGGAGGTTGTGGAGAGGAGGGAGCTGGGCTCTTCTCCCAAGTGACAGGGGACAGGACAAGAGGGAATGGCCTCAAGCTCCACCAGGGGAGATTTAGGCTGGAGATTAGGAAAAAATCTTTCACAGGAAGGGTCACTGGGCATTGGAATAGGCTGCCCAGGGAGGTGGTTGATTCACCTTCCCTGGAGGTGTTCAAGTCACGGGTAGATGAGGTGTTGAGGGACATGGTTTAGTGATTGATAGGAGTGGTTGGACTCGATGATCCGATAGGTCTCTTCCAACCTGGTGATTCTATGATTCTATGATTATCCAGTTTTTAATAAGCATCTTTCACAAAATTGCATAATGCATTTCTGACACTGTACTATTATCTCGATAAAACCTAGTACAATCGAACAGATCTCACACAAAAGATCTAAGATACCTCACCCACCCTTATTCAAAAAGCTCCAATTTGCTGAATGTTATTATAAATACTACTAATAATAATTATGGCTCCTCAAAGTTAGGTTGACTGTAAACAACAGCTTTAAGAGCCTCTTTTTCTCTCACTCTGGGCTCTTCACCACAAGAAGGATGTTGAGGCTCTGGAGTGAGTCCAGAGAAGAGCAACAAAGCTGGTGAAGGGGTTGGAGAACAGGCCTTACAAGGAACAGCTGAGAGAGCTGGGGGTGTTTAGCCTGGAGAAGAGGAGGCTGAGGGGAGACCTCATTGCTCTCTACAACTACCTGAGTGGAGGTTGTGGAGAGGAGGGAGCTGGGCTCTTCTCCCAAGTGACAGGACAAGATGGCCTCAGGCTCCACTAGGGGAGATTCAGGTTCGACATATGGAAAAAATTCTTCACAGAAAGGGTCACTGGGCACTGGCAGAAGCTGCTCAGGGAGGTGGTTGATTCACTTTCCCTGGAGGTGTTTAAGGGATTGGTGGACAAGGTATTGAGGGACGTGGTTTAGTGTTTGATAGGAATGGTTGGACTCGATGATCCGACGGGTCTCTTCCAACCTGGTTATTCTATGATTACCAAGACCAGTCCCTTGCCAGCACAGGCACAAATTTCCTAAATTTCAGAGAGTTTAAACCTTACTTCCACCTAAAAACCTCTCATCGGAATGAAAACAGCATATAGCTCAAAGTGAACATCAAATTATAGCACATGTGGGCTAAAGTTGTTGTGGTGGATGCTGGGTGTAACGGGGAAACAGACAAATAGTACTATAATGGCATAGAGCACGGCTGTAAAAGTAACTGAAAACAGTAAAAAAAAAGAAGTCGTACAGAGTTTAGAGTACTGAAGAGAAAAAAATCTGGGAATTTTGAAGAGACAGTTTACTCCCTCTGCTCCTGTGAAACTAAAATGAGGCTCAGTATACTAGTATTGAACAAAACAAACCATTCAACTGGCAGGTGTAATAACACTGAGGACAGGCAAGAGTTCATAGAATCATAGAATGATAGAACAACCAGGTTGGAAGAGACCCATTGGATCATCGAGTTCAACCACTCCCATCAAACACTAAACTATGTCCCTCAGCACCTCGTCCACACATGCCTTAAACACCTCCAGGGAAGGTGAATCAACCACCTCCCTGGGAAGCCTATTCCAATGCCCAATGACACTTTCTGTAAAAAACTTCCTCCTAATCTCTAGCCTAAATCTCCCATGGTGGAGCTTGAGGCCATTCCCTCTCGTCCTGTCCCCATCACTTGGGAGAAGAGACCAGTTCCCTCATCTCTACAACCTCCTTTAAGGTACTTGTAGAGAGTAATGAGGTCTCCTCTCAGCCTCCTCTTCTCCAGGATAAACCCCCCCAGCTCTCTCAGACGCTCCTCATAGGGCCTGTTCTCCAGCCCCTTCACCAGCTTCGTTGCTCTTGTCTGGACTCACTCCAGAGCCTCAACATCCTTCTTGTGGTGAGGGGCCCACAACTGAACACAGGATTCAAGGAGCGGCCTCACCAGTGCTGAGTCCAGAGGGAGAAGAACCTCCCTGGACCTGCTGGTCACACCATTTCTGATACAAGCCAGGATGCCATTGGCCTTCTTGGCCACCTGGGCACACTGCTGGCTCATGGTCAGTCAGTTGTCGACCAACACTCCCAGGTCCCTCTCCTCCTGCAGCTTTCCAGGCAGGCTTCTCCCAGTCTGTAGCCATTTGACCGTGTTAAACTTCGTCCCATTGGACTCTGCCCAGCCGTCCAGCCTGTTCAGATCCCTTTGCAGAGCCTCCCTACCCTCCAACATATCGACACTTCCACCCAGCTTAGTGTCATCTGCAAACTTGCTTGACAACTATCAATTGGCCGCATTCAATTTTCAGTTTAATCTCTCAAATAGGAGCTACCTGTAGTACCACTAGATCATCTTTGTACAGCACCCTAACTCATGTGCGACTTTGTACAGCAGCCGAGGTCGATGGTGTGCGCTATACCTACATCAATACCTTAATTCCATCCTTTAGCAGCTGGAAGGTCACTCTCTAGTACAAACTTTGAAAAATGACGGCCGCAGCTTTAAAAATGCAACTGATGATGGTTAATGGCTATGAATTACATATCCAGCTGTTCCAGAGAGAATAATCATCCTGTCAGTAATACATACAACAATTGCTAGTATCGCTATCCCGGTGACAAAATACTGAGACATGAGCAAGTGAAAGAGAAAAAGCCCCATGGAACTCAATAAAATGTGCACTATCTCTCGTACACCTGCCCAAAGTGAAGCACATTCCATTTACCGGCACTGCTGGCTTACTGTCTTTCAGCTAATTAAATTTTCTTCATTGACAATTAGACCAATGACCAGTCGCTGACCATCCCATTTATTCCGTATTACGCACCAGTTCAATAATAGAATAGAAGCTTGAGTATCCACCTGTAACGGAGTCAGAAGCCTATCTTCAGCATCTTCAACCTACTCCGATACACAGGAATTAAAATAAACATAGAGAAGCACCTAAACTTCCTTTTTGTGGTGTTTTCCAAGATATGTGTATTTTCTAAAATGTAGACAGTTTTACGTAATTTGCCCAGGGAGGTGGTTGACTCGCGTTCCCTGGAGGGGTTTAAGGTGCAGGTGGATGAGGTACTGAGGGACATGGTTTAGAGATCGGTGGGAACAGCGGGACTAGATGATCCGGTGGGTCTCTTCCAACCTGGTGATTCTATGACTCTATGATAACAAAAACTAACAATTTCTATATATACTCTCGGCTGCAGAGGCTGATCAGATGAGTTTGTAAACTCTTCCAATTCTGCTATTTCACGCAGGTGACCAGGTGGCACCTCATCATCCTTTTATTCTTTGCTGTATTTTCTTCCCAATCTTAAATCATCATTCTTTAAAGTGCCTGAAGAAGACTTATGTGACCAATAACTTTACATAGTAAAAGGCCTCACTGAGCAAGTTCATTTGAGCCTTCTCTTCAACTCTACATAAAAAAAAGGAGTTTTACTCACCCTTTGGTTTTAAACTACCTTAGTGCTTCAAAATTTGTTTCCCTCACTCTCAGCAGTTTTTTTTTCCTTTGCAAGCAAAACATCACTGTTATTTCATAGAATCACAGAATTTCCAGGCTAGAAAAGCTTTTGAGATCACTGAGTCCAACCGTACCTGTCCACGACTGAACCAAACTTCCGAGCAACTATATACTATATTCCATAGGATTATCAACAATATTCTTGCGATATATAACATCTATATCTTATAGATAAGGTCTATGTAGTATAGGCACTGCGCATCTATATAATACATAATATATTACATATATAATATAGATATTAGATACATAACATATTTAATATATAATATAGATATTTTATAGATGTAATTTTATAGATAATACAGATATAACATAATATATAATAAATATAGATTCATACAGCTATAATATATATCTATATCATATATTATAAATGCCTATACAATATACCATAATATATAGAGATATAACATAGATATATAATATTGTACAATAAAGATATATAGATATAGTTATAGTTATATAGATATAATAGATGTTATATATGTACACACATTGTATCTCTATCTCTTTATATCATGATATACAATACATATAAATATTATATTAAATGTAGAGTTATATATAATACAGATATAACAGAGATAATTATATATAATAAATATATATTCTGTAGATATATTATCTATAGCCTGTCCCTAAAGTTACATTATATATTATATGTAATATGATATATATTACACGTAACACACAATCATATGTATTTATATATTTCATACAATTACATTTAATGTATTTATAGAGTGTTTATATACACTATGTGTAGTATACATATTAGTATATATTATATATAAACCATTATATATAATAATGTATGTATTATAATATATATTAGCAAATACAGTAATATAATATATGTAAGTGTATTACATATATGTATATATATAATGAACATAAAATAATATTAGTATATCTTATATATACTACTATATATATTATTATGCATATTATATATATATAAGTAGATATATGATTAGATACCTTATTATCTATATTAAACACATTTGAATATATACTACTATATATATTATTATACATATTATATATGTTAGTAGATATACTATTATACATATTGTCATATATATTACACATATTAGTATATATACTATTATATTACACATATTAGTATATATACTATTATATATATACTACTATACATATTACATACGTTAGTATATATATGCTATTATATATGTTATTATATATATTACATATATAAGTATATATATAAAACACTATTATATAGAAGCACATATTATAGTATTATATACCATATATTATATACCAAATATTGTATATATAATGTATAGTATATAATGACACACAAGCATGTATTCTATAGAAGATATCATCATTACTACATTTAATTATAACATCGAAATTAATAGTTATAACTATACATACAGCTATATAACTATAATGCATAACTATAACACAGCTATTTAACTACAAGTATATATAGTTATAACTTTTTGATAGGAACGGTTGGACTCAAGGATCCGCTGGGTCTCTTCCAACCTGGTGATTCTATGACTTTATGATTCTATGATTCTATATAATACAGTTATTTAACATACAGAATCATAGAACAACCAGGTTGGAAGAGACCCATTGGATCATCGAGTCCAACCATGTATATGTATATGTATATGTATATGTATATGTATATGTATATGTATATGTATATGTATATGTATATGTATATATAGTTATATATATATAGTTATATGTATAGTTATATATGTATAGTTATATATGTATAGTTATATATGTATAGTTATATACATATAGTTACATATATATGTATAGTTACATATATATAGTCACAACTATATATAACATAGCTATATAACTACAACTACATAGACCTATAACTATATATAATATAGCTATTTAGCTATATAACTATATATAATACAGTTATGTATCATTATAGTTATGTATGTAAATATATACTACGTTAATGGTTGGACTCGATGATCCGGTGGGACTCTTCCAACCTGGTGATTCTATGATTTTATGATTCTATGATCCTATATAATACAGTTATTTACAACTATATACAGTATAGCTGTTTCACTAGAACTATATGGAGCTATAACTATATATAATATAGTTATTTAACTATATAACTATATATAATACAGTAATGTATCATTATAGTGATTCTATTTTTATATTTATATATACATTTATATTGTTAATAGTTACATATACTCTCTCTATATATATGTATAACCATATATACTATACAAAATATAGTATATATATAACTATATATACTAGTCAATGACATCAGCTTAGCTCTAACACAGTTCTACACAACAACACGCCTAGTCCTACCGTATATATCGATATATACGCGCACACGCAATTGCCTCTACAGCAGCAGAACAAACCCTAATCCCCCAGAGCACATGCAGAATCGCACTCTAGGCTATGACAACCCCTAACCTCACGGCACAGACCTCCATCCTCCTCCTGCCAGCCCGGAGGGCTCTCCCCCGCCACAACCCTACCCCCCACACTCGCGGCCCGCGGAGGCGGCTCCGCGCTCCGCGCGGCTCTACGCGCGGAGCGCGGAGCCGCCTCCGCGGGCCGCGCAAGCCCCTCCGCTCACCCTTCTCCCGGCCCAGCTCCATGCGCGCCCTTCTCCTTCCTGCTCCGCCGCGCACGCCCATTGGCGGAGCCGCCTCCGTAGGCCACGCCCCCTACGTCGTCGTCCCCCCCCCATTTCCCTCAATTGCCGTTCTCCGCGCGGCCGGCAGGGGGCGCTGCGAACGGGTCGTTGCTGTGCCGGGGCGGGGGAGGCGCCCGGTGCGGGGCGGGCGTGGGGTGGGGGGGGGAGGGGGGAGGGGGGGGGGGGGGGGGCGCGCTCGGTGCTGCCGCTCGGGCGTCTCGTTCGCCGGAGCCGGCGGCCCCGCGCCCCGCCGCCTCGAGAATGCACTAGAATGTCAGCGCTGAAAAAGGTGAGGGGTGGGGGGAAGAGAGGGGGGGAAAAGCGGCGGGAGCGCGGAGAGGGATGCTGAGTGCGGGGAGAGGGGTGCTGAGTGCGGGGAGAGGGGTGCTAGGTGCGAGGAGGGGGATTCTGAGAGCGGGGAGAGGGATGCTGAGTGCTGGAAGAAGGATGTTGAGCGCGGAGAGGGATGCTGAGTACGGGGAGAGGGATGCTGAGTGCTGGAAGAAGGATGCTGAGCGCGGAGAGGGATGCTGAGTACGAGGAGAGGGATGCTGAGTGCGGGGAGAGGGATGCTGAGTGCGGGGAGAGGGGTGCTAGGTGCGAGGAGGGGGATTCTGAGAGCGGGGAGAGGGATGCTGAGTGCTGGAAGAAGGATGCTGAGCGCCGAGAGGGATGCTGAGTACGAGGAGAGGGATGCTGAGTGCGGGAACAGGGATGCTGAACGCGGAAAGAGGGATGCTGAGCGCGGAGAGGGATGTTGAGTACGAGGAGAGGGATTCTAGGTGCGAGGAGAAGGATGCTGAGCGCGGAGAGGGATGCTGAGTGCGAGAAGAGGGATGCTGAGTACCAGAAGAGGGATGCTGAGCGCGGGGAGAGTGATACTGAGTGCTGGGAGAAGGATGCTGAGTGCGAGGAGAGGAATGCTGAGCGCAGGGACAGGGATGCTGAGCGCGGAGAGGGATGCTGAGCGCGAGGAGCGGGATGCTGAGCGTGGGGACAGTGATGCTAGGTGCGAGGAGAAGGATGCTGAGCGCGGAGAGGGATGCTGAGCCCTGAGAAGGATGCTGAGTGCAGGGACAGGGGTGCTAGATGTGGGGAGAGGGATGCTGAGTGTGGGGAGAAGGATGCTTAGTGCGAGGAGAGGGATGCTGAGTGTGGGGAGAAGGATCCCGAGTACGAGGAGAGGGATGCTGAGTGTGAGGAGAGGTGCTGAGTGTGGGGAGAGGGATGTTGAGTGTGAGGGCAGGGATGCTGAGCTCGGGGAGAGATGCTGAGTGTGAGGAGAGGGGTGCTAGGTGCGGGGAGAGGGATGCTGAGTGGGGGGAGAAGGACGCTAAGTGTGGGGAGAAGGATGCTGAGCTCGGAGAAGGATGCTGAAGGGATGCTGAATGAGAGGAGAGAGATGTTGAGCGCGGAGAGAGGGATGCTGAGCGCGGAGAGGGGTGCTGAGTGCTGGGAGAGGGATGCTGAGTGCTGGGAGAGGGGTGCTGAGTGCTGGGAGAGGGATGCTGAGTGCTGGGAGAGAGATGCTAAGTGCGGAGAGAGGGATGCTGAGTGCGAGGAGAGAGATGCTGAGCTCGGATTGAGAGATGCTGAGCTCGGGGTAGCGGGACTGGGCTTGGAGCAAGGGATGATGAGCGCAGAGGGGGATGCTGAGTACGAAGAGGGATGCTGAGTACGAAGAGGGATGCTGAGTGCGAGGAGAGGGATGCTGAGCTCGGAGCAAGGGATGCTGATCGAGGGATGCTGAGTTCGGGATGCTGAGCTGGGAGCGAGGGGTGCTGAGCTGCCCCACCGGCGGCGATTTCAAGCGCTGGGAGCGCCGCGTGTTTCTCCGGGCTGCTCGGCGAAGGGCCGCGAGAGGGGCTGTAGCGCATCCCGAGTGCTACCCGCGCATCATCCTTCCCTGACCGCATCCCGCTCGGTACCCGCACATCCCTTCCCTGAGCGCGTTAGCCACAGTCCCCGTGCGCCCTCCCTTCCCCAGACACATCCCTCGCGGTACCCGCGCATCCTCCCCTCCCCAAACACAACACGCGTGGTACCCGCACATCCTCCCTGAGTGCGTTCCATGTGGTACCCGCACATCAGCCCTTCCCCAAACACATCCCCGTGTGGTGCCCGCACATCCTCCCTGAGTGCGTTCCATGTGGTACCCGCACATCATCCCTTCCCCAGACACATCCCGTGCGGTACCTGCGCATCCACCCTGAGTGCATTTCATGTGGTACCTGCACATCATCCCCTCCCCAAACACATCCCGTGTGGTGCCCGCACATCCTCCCCTCCCTGAACACATAATACATGGTACCCGTGCATCCCTTCCCCAAGTGCATCCCGTGTGGGACCCGCACATCCTCCCTGAATGCGTCCCATGTGGTACCCGCACATCATCCCTTCCCCGGGCACATCCTGCGTGGTACCCGTGCATCCCTTCCCCAAGTGCATCCCGTGCGGTACCCGCACATCAGCCATTGCCCAAGCGCATCCCGTGTGATATCTGTGAGTTCTCCCTTCCCTGAGTGCATCCTGCACTCTACCTGCAAATCCTCCCCTCACCAAGCACATCCCGTGTGGTGCCCGCACATCCTCCCCTCCCTGAACACATAATACATGGTACCCATGCATCCCTTCCCCAAGTGCATCCCGCGTGGTACCCACACATCATCCCCTCCCAGAGTGCATCCCGCATGGTACCCACACATCATCCCTTCCCTGAATGCATCCTGCACGCTACCCACAAAACCTCCCCTCCCCAAACACATCCTGTGCAGTGTCTGTACATCCTCCCCTCCCTGAACACATAATGCATGGTACCCACACATCCCTTCCCCAAGTGCATCCCGTGCAGTACCCACACATCATCCCTTCCCCAAGCACATCCCATGTGATATCTGTGCACTCTCCCTTCCCTGAGTGCATCCTGCACGCTACCCATAAAACCTCCCCTCCCCAAACACATCCCGTGTGGTACCCGCACATCCTCCCCTCCCTGAACACATCATGTGTGATACACACGCATCCCTTCCCCAAGTGCATCCCATGTGGTACCCGCGCATCATCCCCTCCCGGAGTGCATCCTGTGTGGTACCCACACATCATCCCTTCCCTGAATGCATCCTGCATGCTATCCGCAAAACCTCCCCTCCCCAAACACATGCCATGTGGTACCCGCACATCCTCCCCTCCCTGAACACATCCCGTGTGGTACACACACATCATCCCTCCCCTGAGCGCATCCCGCATGGTACCAGCCCCTCCTCCCCTCCCTGAACACATCCCATGTGGTACCCGTGCATCCTCCCCTCCCTGTATCCCGTGTGGTACCCATGCATCCTCCCCTCCCTGTATCCCGTGTGGTACCCATGCATCTTCCCCTCCCTGAACACATCCCATGTGGTACCCACACATCCACCACTACCCAAATGCCTCCTGTGCGGTACTTGCGCATCCTCCCCTCCCTTGAACACATCCTGTGTGGTACCTGCGCATCCTTCCCTCCCCAAACACATCCCATGTGCTACCTGCGCATCCTCCCCACCCCGAACGCATCCCATGCAGTACCTGCACATCATCCCTTCCCTGAGTGCATCCTGCGTGGTACCCACGCATCCCTTTCCCAAGTGCATCCCACATGGTACTCGTGCATCCTCCCCACTGTGGGTACACAGGGCTCGGCACAGTTGGGAAACTCCGCGGGAATGCAGGTGGAGCGTGGATGCTGTGGTTGAAGCCACCTGCTGTGCGAATCCGTCCCCCCTCTATCCCCGGGTCTCTGGGGCGGCTCTCCCGACAGGGACAGTGGCACAGGGCTCTGTGGTGTTTTGTAACACTGGTGGAGAATGGAACAAGTAGCATAGTTCTGAGCTGGCATCACGCTCACACCACAGACTCGGCATCCCCGAGATGTGAGGCAGTGTGATCAGTGAGGGCTGGACCCGGGGAGGGGAGTGGAGAAGCTTTGTGTCGCCTTCATAACCTTCCACTGCCGCTGCCCCAGTTCTAATGGTGATGCCGGTGCTTGGCATTTAGAGATAAATGCATTTAGCAGTGCTTCAGCCTCAATTTCCCCTGAAACTCCCAAAGGTTCCTAATCTTCAGCGACGAATCTTCTGTTGTTGGTTTCTGACTGTGCTTCGTTACGGCACAAGCTTAATGTGCCTTGGAAGCAGGTAATCATAGAATCATAGAATCACTTGGTTGGAAAAAACCTTTTAGATCACAGAGTCCAACCATATCTCTCCACTGCTAACCCATATCCCTGAGCACTTCATCTACCCATCTTTTAAACTCCTCCAGGGATGGGGACTCCACCACCTCCCTTGGCAGCCTCTGCTGGTGCCTGATGACCCTTTCAGCGAAGAAATTTCTCTCGATGTTCAATCTGAACCACCCCTGGCACAGCTTGAGGCCATTGCCCCTTCTCTTGTCCCCTGTCACTTGGGAGAACGGACGAACACCACCCTCTCCACAACCTCCTTTCAGGTAGTTGTAGAGAGCAATGAGGTCTCCCCTCAGCCTCCTCTTCTCCAGGTTAAACACCCCCAGCTCTCTCAGCCGTTCCTCATAGGGCCTGTTCTCCAGCCCCTTCACCAGATTCATTGCTCTTCTCTGGACTCACTCAAGAGCCTCAACATCCTTCTTGTGGTGAGGGGCCCAGGACTGAACCCAACTGATGTTTGAATCATTTCCAAATTCAAGTACTTAGAATTCTGAGATCAAGCACTGTGATCAAATGCCCTTCTCAGGGCTGGAGTGGTTTGTGTGTGTTTCTGTGTGGTTCAGAGTAGGACCACAAGCCAAGTATGAGCAAAACTGGAAATGCTGAGTACCTGGAAGCCATTTAGGTATTAGATGGCTGCAGGAGGGCATCCCCCCAGGAGGAAAGATCACCTCTATCACCTCAGGAACGGCTGAGAGAGCTGGGGGTGTTTAGCCTGTCGAAAAGGAGGCTGAGGGGAGACCTCATTGCTCTCTACAACTACCTGAAAGGAGGTTGTAGATAGGAGGGAACTGGGTCCTTCTCCCAAGTGACAGGGGACAAGACAAGAGGGAATGTCCTGAAGTTATGCCAGGGGAGATTTAGGCTGGATATTAGGAAAAAAAAAATCACAGAAAGGGTCATTAGTCATTGGCAGAGGCTGCCCAGGGAGGTGGTTGATTCACCTTCCCTGGAGGTGTTTAAGGGATGGGTGGACGAGGTGCTGAGGGACATGGTTTAGTGTTTGATAGGAATGGTTGGACTTTATGATCAGGTGGGTCTCTTCCAACGTGCTTGTTCTATGATTCTATGTGCCCTAGTACAAAATCAAGTGCAGAGGACCGAAAAAACTTGGCATGGAGTCTTCACACTGCAGCTTGGGATATGTCTGGGGAGCCTTTTAGCTGTCCTGAACTTACATTATAAAAAGTGATTCTGGTCTGGAGCAGGGGATGATATTGTTTTATAACAGAAATGTGTTTGAGGTATCAGCCTTTTACATCTCTTAATAATTTCATTTCCATCCTAGTGTTTTATCTGGAAAACGGGTAACACGGGAAGAGTAGAAGTTTTATATTTCTCTGCTTCCGGCTGTGTAGCAATTATACTTTTGAGTGATGGTTTACAAAAAGCACTTTCTTTCAGAATTACCAAGTTTTCATTTAAATGCGTGCAGCTATTTTCACCAGATTTTATCTTTTCTATTCGAAAGGTTGTGTTGTTTTTCCGCCCTCACCCTTCTTTCTGCCTGCTAGGTGGTTAAAATGGACTGAGATGGTGCTTAAGAATCACAACCGTGTGCATTGGTGGTTGAATTCTGAGGGCTGCAGGCAGATCCTATGTGATCTGACATAATATTCCTAAGTTAAAGAAGGCATTTATTATGCCGTTGTTCAGTTACACGGGAAGTCAAAACTAGGACTGTCAAATAAATGAATCGATTCTATTTTAGATTATTTTTTACTTTTCATTTTAGGACTATGAAGCGCTATTTGGATTTAATTAAGCACGTATCCCGTTTACACTTGACCATTACAGGGCATAACACTTTGTTAACTTTTTTAGCACACTTAGTCCCTCTGAAATGAGTTTAAGTTTCTGGTACAAGTTGAATTTATGCTCAGAGCGAAGTCATAAATGCTTTAAGCTTAGTCTGTTCAGCCTGGAGGAGACTAGGGGAGGACCTCATAGCAGATTACTGCTTCCTCCCAGGGGAAGGAGGAGGAGCTCATCACTTATGTTTGGACTGGATGATCCAAGAGGTCTCTTCCAACCTAGTGGTTCTATGAGTTATGAGTTATTCTATGAGTTAAACAAGCATTTAATGACCAGTAAACATAGACAGCTTTTGAGGCCATGAGGAGAATGTGTTTTCATAGAATCATAGAATCATAGAACAACCAGGTTGGAAGAGACCCATCTGATCATCAAGTCCAACCATTCCTATCAAGCACTAAACACTGTTTTGTCCATATAACACATAAAACTGCACAGACAAATCCGAGATTTGCTGAATCAGTGGCAATATTCCTAATGACTTAATGAGATCAGGATTTCACAGTCGTGTAAGGCAAAATCCCACTAGTACTAGTGGTGATCTTGGTGGCAATGCCAGGGGTTAAAAGAAAAAAGGGAACTAATCGAGACAAAAACATTGGGGTCCATTTTGGCTAACTAAAAATTGTATTCCCATAAATTCTAGGATATGAAGCAAGTTCCTTTAGTGTTACTTGGTAGATATGGTGGGAGAAATGCATCCCAGATTAGGACATTCATACCTCATCCCGAGGAAAGCTTGGATATTTGGTTTCATGCAGTCATAGAATCATAGAATGGTTTGGGTTGGAAGGGAGCTTAAAGATCATCTAATTCCAACCCCCCTGCCATGGGCAGGGACACCTCCCATTGGATCAGGCTGCTTAAAGCCCCATCCAACCTGGCCCTGAACACCTCCAGGGATGGGGCAGCCACAGCTCCCCTGGGCAAGCAGTTCCAGTTCTCACCAACCTCATGGTGAATAAATTCCTCCTGTGTGGAGGGTTTCCTTTCCAATGTGCCTGGAAGGGTTCCCTGCCTGGAGGGTCCCCTCTTCAGGCTTTCCTGAACAATGCTCATCCTGTTCAAGTTACTACTTCAAAGTTAAAACTTTTTTTTTTTTTTTTTTTTTTTTTTTTTTTTTTTTTTTCCTGACAGCAGATGTTCTGATAGGAAATAATTCTTAGAGACAGTCTGGACGACTAGATTTCATTTTATTTTAGAGCTTTGTCTGACTAAGTTATGGACACTGGGGTAATTATTGAGATAATTTTGTGCGCCTTAAGAAAGGTAGTAAAATTTTATTTTACATCTGCCTTTGGCAGGAACTTTTTTCTTGTTTGCAATTAAGCACAGTCAAAGCAATTTCTCTGTGTAGCTATGATACTCCCATGAGTAGTTTTGATAGTAAAAAGAACATTGAAATAAACCCTTGGGGGTTTTTTCTAAGGTGTATTGTCAGAGGACCCTTTCAAAGTGCATCGGTCAAACAGAAACAGCTGCTTCACTTCTACTCCATGAATAAGACAAGTCTATTTTGCTGCTTCTGTTCATCACCATAGAATAGAATCATAGAATCACCAGGTTGGAAGAGACTCGTTGGATCATCGAGTCCAACCATTCCCATCAAACACTAAACCATGTCCCTCAGGACCTCGTCTACCCCAGTGAATTTGTTTAGCTAACCATACATGGTGAACGAGAAGACCACTAATACAGAAAGTTAGTGTTGAATCATCAATTATACTCGTATTTAAGAGAGGCTTTCAGTTCCTAGATATGTATTGCATATATTTCCTGAACTTGGGTAACAACAACCCTATGCAGAGCTACAGACTGGGAGAAGTCTGTCTAGAAACCTGCGAGGAGGAGAGGGACCTGGGGGTGTTGATCGACAGTGACTGAACATGAGCCAGCAGTATGCCCAGGTGGCCAAGAAGGCCAATGGCATCCTGGTTTGGATCAGAAATGGTGTGACCAGCAGGGCCAGGGAGGTTATTCTCCCTCTGTACTCAACACTGGTGAGACCACTCCTTGAATGCTGTGTTCAGTTGTGGGCCCCTCACCATAAGAAGGATGTTGAGGCTCTGGAGCGAGTCCAGAGAAGAGCCACGAAGCTAGTGAAGGAGCTGGAGAACAGGCCTTATGAGGAGCAGTTGAGAGAGCTGGGGGCGTTTGGCCTGGAGAAGAGGAGGCTGAGAGGAGACCTCATTGCCCTCTACAACTCCCTGAAAGGAGGTTGTGTAGAGGAGGGAGCTGGGCTCTTCTCCCAAGTGACAGGGGACAGGACAAGAGGGAATGGCCACGAGTTCCGCCAGGGGAGATTTAAGCTAGAGATTAGGAGGAGGTTTTTCATGAAAAGGGTCATTGGGCATTGGAATAGGCTGCCCAGGGAGTTGGTTGATTCACCTTCCCTGGAGGTGTTTAAGGGACGGGTGGATGAGGTGCTGAGGGACTTGGTTTAGTGTTTGATAGGAATGGTTGGATTCGATGATCCGATGGGTCTCTTCCAACCTGGTTGTTCTATGATTCTATGATTCTATGATTGCATGGGCCAAAATAGCCTACCTGAATCTGAAGTATACTAAATGGGTAGTTTTGTTTGAATAACCGCAGAAAAAAAATTCTATGTGGTTCAGTTTGCCTTGCAAAAATTCATAGTCATCCACGAACCGTATGGCTTTCTTACCTCTCGTGGGGAAATATCTCTCTGCATGGCAGATACACTGTGTCAACAGCTATGATCAAATATAAGTAGAAGTGGGCATGGATGAATCAGAATCTCTTTTAAAGAAGACCCGTTGGAGGCCACAACTTCTCATATTATAATCTGTGTATATCTCCACTATAGAATTATATTTCCTGAAACAGATTATAGTTCATCACAGCTACTTTCTGTTGTAGGGGCCAAAATGATTCATTAAAGCAAAATAAGTGCTCTTCCCATGATATTTATTTAGGAAATGTCAAGGAGCGGTTTATTCATTTAGTACGCGTTCAGTTGTGATGGGAGGATGGAAATCACTGCAGTTCGATTTCTCAATCAGTGTTTCTCCGCATGCACATATATATATTTGGTCTCACTTCGCTTTTATCCGTTTCTCACTGTACTTTCTTAAATACTTCTTTTGTGCATAAAATTTACTCATCTTTCACGCATTTTCTTCCACATTTGTCACATCTCTCTGTCCTTGCCAGTTTTGAAAATGAACAACAAATAGCTTCCAGGATGGCACTGGCCTTTAGCCCTCTACGATTTTTTTTTTTTTTTTTGTACTTTTCGAAGCATGTATTTTTATGATCTAAAAAAGACTTTCTTTCCACTTCTGGTAGTAAATGTGATATACACCTGCAGTTAGCTGAGATGCTTGAGGTATTCCATAGACGAAAGCTTTTATCTCACAAGGGGAATCGGTGCCTGTTATCTTCAGTAGATGCGGCTACCACTGTGTGTAGATTAAACAGATAAATCAACAGTAATGAAACATAAAAAAAAAATCTGATCAAATGCATACATAAATTCAAGAAGGCAAAAATCAGTCATTTAGAGATTTTAGACTCTACATATGCAAAAACAGAATCACAGAATAACCAGGTTGGAAGAGACCCACTGGATCATTGAGTCCAACCATTCCTATCAAACACTAAACCACGTCCCTCAGCACCTCATCCACCCGCGCCTTAAAAAAAATTTTTTGGCAGAAAAGGGAAGGGAAGAGAAGCAGGGAAATAACAGAGAAGTCTACCCAAGAACTTTTTGAGACCTTCATAGCTGCTCCTCCACCTAAAAATCTTCCACCACTCTCAGTTTGTAAAAAGTAAATACGTTGTGTCAGAGGGAAGAAGAGCACCTTAAGGTTGTCGGATTGACCTGGGCTCAGCTTGAACACAAAAAACTGCCGCAAACTAACATTTATCCTATGAAATGTAAAAGTGAAGCCTTGACAATGAACCTGAAAACAGGAAAGTGTAGAACTAGGAATCAAAAATTTAGGGAGAAATTGGACACCAGTAGTGGTCATTTAAGGTATCTCTGATACCTTTCCTCTTGGAAGCTGAATCATAGAATCATAGAATCATAGAATCATAGAACAACCAGGTTGGAAGAGACCTATCAGATCATCCACTCCAACCATTCCTATCAAAAACTAAACCAAGTCCCTCAGCACCTCGACTACCTGTGCCTTAAACACCTCCAGGGAAGGTGAATCAACCACCTCCCTGGGCAACCTATTCCAATGCCCAATGACCCTCTGTGTGAAAAACTTCCTCCTAATCTGCAGCCTAAATGTCCCCGGTGGAGCTTGAGGCCAAAAAGCTGAGAAGCTGTTGGAGTGGTTTTCAGCCTCACCAGTGCTGCCTTTCAGAGGGAACAACTCCCCTGCATTCCCTGGAGAGGCAGGAGGTCAGTGCTGAGAATAACTATTCAAAACATTTTTTTTTGTAGTGCGTCCTTGTTATCTTTCTTCCTTAATTTAGGTGATACTGTATTTTCAATAATCCCTAAGGTGTGGGGGAGAATGCAAATTAATTATTTAAGCTTGTCTGGAATCTAATTGCCCTTAGCATGCCAGTTTTTTTTAAATATGCTGATTTCCTACATGAGTTTTATTTTTTTGCATTGGAGGTCAACTGAATTAGTTTCCTGTGATTCTTCCCTTCTTGGCAGTCTGACTTGCATTGTAAAACTTGTTACAGCCTTAGTAATATTATGCACATTGCTTATCATAAAACATCAGCAAAGTCTTCAGCGATTCTCCTATTTCATAGACTCATAGAACAACCATGTTGGAAGAGACCCACTGGATCATCGAGTCCAACCATTCCTATCAAACACTAAACCATGTCCCTCAGGACCTCATCCACATGCGCCCTAAACACCTCCAGGGAAGGTGAATCAACCACCTCCCTGGGCAGCCTATTCCAATGTCCAATGACCCTTTCTGTGAAAAACCTTCTCCTAATCTCTAGCCTAAATCTCCCCTGGCAGAGCTTGAGGCCATTCCCTCTTGTCCTGTCCCCTGTCACTTGGCAGAAGAACCCAGCTCTCTCCTCTCCACAACCTCCTTTCAGGTAGTTGGAGAGAGTAGTGAGGTCTCCCCTCAGCCTCCTCTTCTCCAGGATAAACAACCCCAGCTCTCTCAGCCATTCCTCATAGGGCCTGTTCTCCAGCCCTTTCACCAGCTTCGTTGCTCTTCTCTGGACTCACTCCAGAGCCTCAACATCCTTCTTGTGCTGAGGGGCCCACAACTGGACACAGGATTCAAGGAACAGCCTCACCAGTGCTGAGTACAGAGGGAGAATCACCTCCCTGGACCTGCTGGTCACACCGTTTCTGATCCAAGCCAGGATGCCATTGGCCTTCTTGGCCACCTGGGCACACTGCTGGCTCATGGTCAGTTGTCTGTCGACCAACACCCCCAGGTCCCTCTCCTCCTGGCAGTTTTCCAACCAGACTTCTCCCAGTCTGGAGCTCTGCATAGGGTTGTTGTGCCCCAAGTGCATTTGGCCGTGTTAAACCTCATGCTATTGGACTCTGCCCAGCAGTCCAGCCTGTTTAGGTCCCTTTGCAGAGCCTCCCTAGAAGGAAACGTCATCCTAGCCATTTCGCTCTTAGGTGGTCATTTTTAGAACTCACACAGCTGAAAGAGTACAGAATTATGTTGCTGTGCGAGTGTCTTACTGGCAGTGAGGTGTAGAAATAACTTCCCAGCTTCCACAACCACCTTTGAGTTTCTCCAGAAGCCCATAAAACTACCAGAACATATAACTTCAATTGCCACAAGTTGGTTTTGACCCTCATTTTTTCCCCCTCAGTGGCAGAGAGAATATCTCAGGTAGCTGCTACTCCTTTTGTTTCTTATGGGGTAATCTAAAAATAAGTGGGGAAGGCAAAAAACCCGGAGGATCTTCCACTTTCACATTCTTACTGATTTATAGCTTAATAAGTCCTTGGGATATAAAGCTACAGAACATAAACACTCTTACTCTATCGGATTTGTCTAAACGGAGTCCAAGTAAGATAAAAGACAACGCTTCTGCTGCCTTCGTGCAGAGGGAAATTCTTTCCAAAGGGCATCAATATAAGGACACCTTTTTCCTCTGTGCAGTTGCAGACTGCACCTAAATGAACAAATATGTTCTTTAGTTTTAAAGATTGATAACAATTATCTTCCCTGATGAGCAGAAAGGAGGGCAAAGCTTACTTTTCTTCCTTTGATTTTCTTCCCTTCATCTTAGAGCCTTTCATATCCTGTGTGAAGGAAGAATCTTGGCCTTTTCTTTTTTTTTTTGTGCTAGACAAGGAAACAAAAAATCACAGTCAAGTCCCTTGAAAAGTCTACGTATCTGTCTGAATTCTTCATTATACCAGTAAACAGGCTTCCTTGCGATAACACGACATAGAGGAAATAATATGCACACTTAATAATTCCAATTTGTTTTGCTAAAATTGGAGCGTGAGGACATCACATGGCAAGAAGATGTTGCGTATGAGTGAGAAGTATTAATATCCTCTAGCTGGGAAGACTTTGGGCTCCCATTGGTAAGAGTGACACAAGGTTCACCTTCCCTCCGGAGGAGAATTCAAGCCCCTCTGATGTTTCCAGCCCTTTCTGGCTGTGGGACTGGAACTGATCTTTCCTTTGATGGCAACTTGTGGCTTTGTTGTCCAGCATCTGGCCTGTTTTTTGGCTATTTTGGGGATATCTTTGCTATAATGTTTTACTTAAAGGTAAGACATTTTAAAAAATGTGATTGTTAAGTGTTCCTGTTATACGTGATATGCACTGTAATTTGATTTTAATTTCAGTCTGAGACTTTGATCTCACTCATTTGAGGGTCTGCTTATGAATGGTGTAACTTAGCAATAGCTACTGTAATCTGTATCCATGCCGCAAACATCCAAAATTAGTTTTCAGAGCTAGACAAATTGTTGGATTTAAGAGGACAAATCCAATATTTAAGAGATTAATTTTACAATAACTAACATAAATCGTGTTTTCTTAGTAGCTTAAAAGAAAATTAAATTTGCTCTTCGCTTCGGGAATTCAAATGGATAAACAGAACTGCTGTTTTTATTCCTATAAGTTTTAGTAGACCCAGGAATCAAAATGTTACACGTGGACTAAGCACGGCTTCTGCTCACTACACACAGTTTATTTAAACTGCAATATGCTGCGATTTGTAGATAAAGAGCTTTTGTCACAGTTATTTGTAGCTTATAGTGTTCTATGCGGAAAAGGCAGCAGCATGTCTGAAAATGCAGCTTTACTTTCACCGCCAGCCCTGAAACGCGTTGGATTCTATCTCCATGCACGTCAGCTTTTACTGATTATGCAAGTATTGAGTATAATAAGTGAGGTGTTTAAAAAGAAATACTTTTAATGAAGTTGGAGAGAGAAGCAATCAGTTACGATGTCCTGCTCCTTTATAATAATATGACCAGTAATTCAATAACAGTTTTCCTAAATGGTAGTTTAGAATTCAGAATACTCTAAAATCTTAACTTGTATGCTGCTTCTAAAAGGGAAAAATGGTCTCAGCATTATTTTTCAGCCTCGTTCCTCCTTCTGTAAAGTGATACATTCTCA
The DNA here is from genome assembly GCA_033558105.1 of Coccyzus lansbergi. Classification (NCBI taxonomy): domain Eukaryota; kingdom Metazoa; phylum Chordata; class Aves; order Cuculiformes; family Coccyzidae; genus Coccyzus; species Coccyzus lansbergi. The sequence continues at coordinate 2,703,322 of JAUMJK010000508.1, forward strand.
TATCACACCGACCTTTCTTAGGAAAGCTTGAACTTTCTACATTTCAAGAATTCAGCTGCAGGGAGATTTCAAAAGTTATATATTGCTTTATGAATTTAACGGCACACACAGTGACCTTCGAAAATAATGAAACAGATGACCAAAGCATTATAATAGATCTAAATAGTTAAATTCAATAGTTTGAAGGTCTGATAGATTCCTTTTCAAATTAAGATGTGATATAATGATTTTTGATGCTTCTCAGAGCTTTTCTCTTTTTCCCTCCCTAAGAATGTTTCTCTACAGCTGAAATAATTTGTTAAAATTTACGTAAATCAGTGCAAATATTCTTACATCCACCAATAAGAGACCTCCTGTAGTAAAGCCTGTTCATTCTCGAGGTCATGTATAGTGCAGTTAATGTTCTTTTAGATTGTTTGATTCAAAGTTTTCTTTTTGACAGGCATGTCATTCTTCTTTTTCTTGATTACTGTATTTCTAAAGAGCATTTCTATTTCATGGCATTTTTGGAGATTGTACATTCTTTAGCAAATGTCTCATCTGACACATTAATATTGTTAACATGAGTGTGCTTAGGATTTAGAGCAGTGTGGAAGTCGCTTTCAAATACTCCTTGTAGTGGATAAATTAGAAAACACACTTTCTTCGCTAACCAGTGTCAGATCTCTGATCAGTTCCTGTGATTTCCTGTTGCTTTTTACTTTCCAAAATTGTCATGAATTTCTGCCCAACGAACGATGCAGAAAGAGTGAAATAGAAAGCTGAATAGTACAGTGTACACTAGGCTGTAGAACAGTGCTTTGATGAATAAAATTGAAAAGCTTCTCCTCTACCTGTATCACATTCAGACTGCAATCCCTTTCAGGAGCTTTTGTGGCACCTGCTTGGAGGTAACTGTCTGTTTAGTTGCATGCCCAAGGGATAGAAGGCATTTTATTATTCTTTTTAGAAAGGTAAACACCTTTTCAAAACTACTTTTAATTGAATATTTTTTGTGTGTATGTATTTCTTTAAATTACACTCCATTACTGGAACATTACTGGTAGCACTGGCAGAGGCTGCCGAGGGAGAGGGTTGAGTCACCTTCCCTGGAGGTGTTTAAGGGACGGGTGGACGAGGTCCTGAGGGACATGGTTTAGTGATTGATGGGAATGGTTGGACTCGATGATCCGATGGGTCTCTTCCAACCTGGTTGTTCTATGAGTCTATGATTATTTTAAAAGCTTCCTGATGTGCTTCCTAATGTAATCAAATTTCATTTGAAATATTCTGACAAATATCCATCTGTTCCCCCACAGTGTGTACATGGACAATGAAACTTAGCAAACTGATGTGATGTCTGGGAACCAAGAGAATGTGTGAAGCTTTGCATTCTCATTACAGTGTTGAAAGGAAAGACAACATTTTGCTTCACTGCTTGAAAAATCACTGCTGTACTTGTCATGTTGCACTTATGGTTGGACTCGATGATCCAGTGGGTCTCTTCCAACCTGGTAATTATGTGATTCTGTGTTAACATTTGTGTTTTCTTGCACATCTTAACATGGCAAATGAACAGCTGAAGGGGGAGCAAATGATACCTCATTGCTCTTTATAACTACCTGAAAGGAGGTTGTGGAGAGGAGGGCAATGGCCTCTTCTCCCAAGGGACAGGGGACAGGACAAGAGGGAATGGCCTCAAGCTCTGCCATGGGAGGCTTAGGCTGAACATTAGGAAAAAAAAATTCACAGGAAGGGTCATTGGGCACTGGAACAGGCTGCCCAGGAAGGTGGTTGATTCACCTTCCCTGGAGGGGTTTAAGGGACGGGTGGACAAGGTGCTGAGGGATGTGGTTTAGTGTTTGATAGGAGTGGTTGGACTCGATGATCCGATGGGTCTCTTCCAACCTGGTTGTTCTATTATTCTATGATTCTAAGATTCTATGAAATGCAAGAGCAAGACTAGGGTGACATTGGGAAAAGGGAGAGTATTATGGAGAGGTTTAGAGAAGCACTGTGAAACTGATTTGAAGCTGAAGAAGAGCGGACAAATAATCAAGGCTATAGGTCAATGTGTCTGAACATGACAGTGAAGAGATCCTAATAGGGCAGTACAGGAGACAACTATTCTGGTTGTCTTGTTCTGCTCATACATGAAGGGCAGGAACAAGCTACACGACATCTCTGGGATGTCATACGCGTTAGGAAAGAGTGACAGACTTAAATATTTTCATGTGTACAAGGTAAAACTGCACAGCCTGTAGAATCAGTCATCAGCATTGTGTAATAATATGTCTTGATAAGTAAAAATTGATTGAAGGGACTCAGCTGATGTGAAGTAGCTGCCAGGATGCATTTGTAGTGTTCTTTCCTTGGCAAACTGATTATACATAAAACAAGATAACTTGTCAAAAAAACCTCCAGAGGAAGTCATTTACTGCAAGAAAACATTATATTGCTCTTAATTTCAGTTGCATAGATCGACATAATGACGAATAAAATTTACCCCCCTTTTTTCCATCATGGGGCTAGTCCAAGTTACCTTGAAGAAATATCATAGAATCATAGGATCACCAGGTTGCAAAAGACCCACCGGATCACTGAGTCCAACCATTCCTATCAAACGCTAACCCGTGCCCCTCAACACCTCGTCCACCCGTCCCTTAAACACCTCCAGGGAAGGTGAATCAATCCCCTTCCTGGGCAGCCTGTTTCAGTGCCCAATGACCCTTTCTGTGAGAATTTTTTTCCTAATCTCCAGCCTAAATCTCCCCTGGTGGAGCTTGAGGCAATTTCCGCCTGTCCTGTCCCCTGTTGCTTGTGAGAAGAGACCAGCACCCTCATCTCCACAATTGTGGATGTTGTAAAGAGCATCTTAGCTATTATTATCATGACTTACCACATAAGCTGTGTTTCTCTTGACCAATGGAACAAATTTTTCTATGCTTCTGGTTTTGGAGCACAAGGAACAAAGTATTCTTGGCAGCCAGGCTGTTCCAATGTGAATTCACTTCTAAGAGTCATCAATGTGATCATTAGTCTTCATTTTTTTTTCACTGCAAAACATAAAAATGTCTTCTCCAGTCTTGTCCTCCCTTCCTAAATATGTCCAGCCCTTATAATCATAACCATCAGCAAAATCTCATCAGAAAGATTTGCAGGAAGCACCGAAATAAACAGCAACGTGTGTGCACACAAGATGTCCTGTTTGTGAAAGAATGATGGATACACTGAGCTGATATTGCTGATATATTACTTGGTAAAAACTTCTTGATGCATTTCCTTTAAAACTGTATCTAAGAAAATTTACTTTCTCATCCAGTACTTTTTTTTTTTTTGGCTATAGCTACTGTGTGGTTTGATCAAAAGGATTTGGCTATAGCTACTGTGTGGTTTGATCAAAAGGATTTTGTTGTATTCTTCTTAATCGATTGATTTTTCATGTATTGTTTTAACATAAATCTATGCCACCCTGCATACCATGAACCTATTAGAAATGTCATCTGTATACACCAGCATAAAATTGTGATTATCCCCAAACATTTACGTACTTTCCGAAAAGGAAGGTGGAGAAAGAGTTAAGACTGATGACCTAACAGTGACTTTTTAACATATTTAGTATCCTTGGATTACACAAGAAATTTTAAGAGTAATTTAAATATTCCCACAAGAAAAAAAAGGAAAGAAGTGACAGAAGTATAATAAAACAAAAACAAAGTGGAAAGTCAGAAGATTATATGGAATTAACAATACTAAGTAATAGCAAATTAGCATTCACATAGCCATTTGGCTCGATGATCCAGTGGGTCTTTTCCAACCTGGTGATTCTATGATTCTATGAAACTAGTAGTAATAACTAGTGTTCAAGGCCAGGTTGGATGTGGCCATGAGCAGCCTGATCTAGTGGGAAGTGTTCCTGCCCATGGTGGAGGGGTTGGAATTAGATGATCAAGATGCCTCCATCCCGAACTATTCTATGATTCTATGAATAGTTTCTCTTTTTTCCATATTATTATTATTACTTTTCCACATTATTTTTGCTAAGTGTATGGAACTGAATGATTAAAACAGAATAGAACTGCTTCCTGTAAAACTGAAATGTGATAGAGTATAATTTAGTGGTTATGTAAATATATGTAGTATAATAAGGTGGTTATATAAAGAATATTTTCTTTCTCGTATGTAAATTAATTTTTTTATTCAGAAATCAACAGAAATAACTTTCTGGAATGTGTCCTGTTGTCACTAGGAAACAAATACATCTTTCTGAATTTCCTTGATAATAACGTTTGCATTGTTTTATTCCCACGGCAGACCAGTTGGAAGTTTCAGCTGGTGCCGTTGCGATATGTTTGCGAATTCACTTAAAATTACCCTCCACAAGCATTTGTGCCTAAACCTGGGCTTTCACTTAGTTTTTTTTGGTGCGATAAAAGGGGTTGACTGAAATCTGTCTCTGTTTCTCTTGCACTCCAGCAGTCTGTTTGCTTTATCTGTGCTTGATTCCATGTCATTTGAGTGAGCCAGGGGGTGAAGAGAAAGCAGCATCCTTCCTCAGGAGGAACATTTTAATAGCACTGGTTTGCATGCAGTGGGGCTCCCATCATGGCCAAGCATCACTTGAGGTTGCCTAAGCGTCTCCAAGGTGCCCATGCAGACCTAGCTGGTACAACAACTGGCTGGAATCCTGGTGAAGGGTACCCAGCACTTCTCAGGGCGTGACAGCTGCCCAGAGTGGTCTCCTGCCACAGCTGAAGAACTCCAGGCTGCGCTAGGGACTTTAAGTAGTCCCATTTCTGTCCTTCAGCCACTGCTCCTGAATGTTCCCATCTAACCCACCTGCCATATCTACCAACTCAATATGAGGAGGCTGAGAGGAGACCTCATTACTCTCTACAACTACCTGAAAGGAGGTTGTAGAGAGGAGGGTGCTGACCTCTTCTCCCAAGTGACAGGGGACAGGACAAGAGGGAATGGCCTCAAGCTCCACCAGGGGAGATTTAGGCTGGAGATTAGGAGGAGGTTTTTCACACAGAGGGTCATTGGGCATTGGAATAGGCTGCCCAGGGAGGTGGTTGATTCACCTTCCCTGGAGGTGTTTAAGGGATGGGTGGATGAGGTGCTGAGGGACATGGTTTAGTGTTTGATAGGAATGGTTGGACTCGATGATCCAGTGGGTCCCTTCCAACTTGGTTGTTCTGTGATTCTATGATTCTATGAATATGTACGAAACAACCTCAGGTATCTCCAGGTTTCCCAAATAACACCAATCACCCATTAGAAGCAACCAAGTCCAGCCCTAGACAGGTGTCACCATCACACCAAGGAGGGCTATTTGAGAGTCTGTACCTAACTGTAAGCATTGACTTTGATGGAGACAACTTCACAGGGAAACCAGATTTAAAAGAAATGGATCCTGGAGATATAAATGCATTTGCATTTCTTATTTAATATAATAAATGAGCTCACAGAAAAGTGCTCTCCAGGTATGCTCGGAGAACATTGTGCTACCTGTGTGCAAATTGAGCTGTCAGCTGCTCAGACTTCAGCTTATTTTAATTAGTTTTCCCAAATTTGCTGTCTTCCCAAGGCAATCCAACCATCTCAAGTGTTTGAAATGTTTGAATTCAGACATTTGAGATATGAGCAAGCAAGGAAGGTTTCGCCACTGAACTCAGAGCTGGTTTTTAGGCACTGGCTGGTGAGGGCATCCCTGAGCACATACTGGGAGAAGGGCTTTTGGTCTTACCGTTGTGTTTGGGCTGTGTCATATTTCAGTTCTTTACAATGTAGCCTTACCCAGGACTGACTTGACTTTATTAAATCTTCAGGCAACATGTACTTAAAGAAAGAAAAAAACTTCTTCATTTGAACATTTAGAAATTTTCACCTACAAGAGAAAATGTGCTTTTGACTCCAGTTTGTCTTACATAAGCAAATGAACTGTTTTCCTATTTTTAGAATCATACAATCACCAGGTTGGAAAATACCCACCGGATCATTGAGTCCAACCATTCCTATCAATCACTAACCATGTCCCTCAGCGCCTCGTCCACCCATCCCTTAAACACCTCCAGGGAAAGTGAATCAGCCACCTCCCTGGGCAGCTTCTGCCAGTGCCCAATGACCCTTTCTGTGATATTTTTTTCCTAATGTCCAGCCTAAATCTCCCCTGGTGGAGCTTGAGTCCATTCCCTCTTGTTCTGTCCCCTGTTACTTGGGAGAAGAGCCCAGCTCCCTCCTCTCCACAACCTCCTTTCAGGTAGTTGAAGAGAGCAATGAGGTCAGCCCTCAGCTTCCTCTTCTCCAGGCTAAACACCCCCAGCTCTTTCAGCCGTTCCTCAGAAGGCCTATTCTCCAGCCCCTTCACCAGCTTAATCGCTCAATGTTCTTGCAATGGAAAAACAAAAAGCATTTTCTTTTTGTTTGAGAAGTAACCAAATACCCCAAAACACTGGGCTGGGTTATCAGTTTACTGTTACCTGAGGAAAGAGCATCACCAAGTTGTTCTCCCCCAACCTTGCAGTCTCTTTTGTTTGATAGCCTCACCTACCATCGATGACCACTGACGGTGTGCCAGATGCCTGAGACCAAGACTTCACCCACAGGGTTGGTGAATGTGCCACCTTTGGGGCTTGTGAACAACTGTGGGGATGTCTATTTGCAAAGGGTTCTGAAGAGGCTGGACTGCTGGGCAGAGTCCAATGGCATGAGGTTTAACACGGCCAAATGCCGGGTCCTGCACTTGGGGCACAACAACCCTATGCAGAGCTACAGAATGGGAGAAGTCTGGCTGGAAAACTGCCTGGAGGAGAGGGACCTGGGAGTGTTGGTTGACACCCAACTGAATGTGAGCCAGTAGTGTGCCCAGGTGACCAAGAAGGCCAATGGCATCCTGACTTGGATCAGAAACAGTGTGACCAGTAGGTCCAGGGAGGTGATTCTCCCTCTGTACTCAGCACTGGTGAGACCACTCCTTGAATGCTGTGTTCAGTTCTGGGCCCCTCACCACAAGAAGGATGTTGAGGCTCTGGAGCGAGTCCAGAGAAGAGCAACGAAGCTGGTGAAGGGGCTGGAGAACAGGCCTTATGAGGAGCGGCTGAGAGAGCTGGGGTTGTTTAGCCTGGAGAAGAGGAGGCTGAGAGGAGACCTCATTACTCTCTACAACTCCCTGAAGGGAGGTTGTGGAGAGGAGGGAGCTGGGCTCTTCTCCCAAGTGACAGGGGACAGGACAAGAGGGAATGGCCTCAAGCTCCACCAGGGGAGATTTAGGCTAGAGATTAGGAGGAAGTTTTTCACGGAAAGGGTCATTGGTCACTGTCAGAGGCTGCCCAGGGAGGTGGTTGATTCCCCTTCCCTGGAGGTGTTTAAGGGACGGGTGGATGAGATGCTGAGGAACATGGTTTAGTGTTTGATAGGAATGGTTGGACTCGATGATCCGATGGGTCTCTTCCAACCTGGTTATTCTATGATTTTTTTGTGTGGTATCAGTGTATTGCCCATCTCTCTAAAGTTGCTGTGAGCTGCCCCAGTCACGGGTACAAGAAGAATTACTGGGCTGGCTTAGGCTGTTCATCTGCTGGCATCAGAGATACCTGAAGGAGGTGCCTGGGGTGGCTCCTGAAGTCCTCTGCCTTCTCTCTCCACAGCAATGTCTTCAGGCCATTCTAACACTGAGTAGCAGATTGCATTTCACTACCAAACCACAATTAAACGCTCTAAAACTGGCCCCACCACTTGGACACTGGCCTCCCTTCAGGTATGAGTGTTTGGGAAGGCTGCAGTCAGCACTCTTCTCTGCTGATCTCCAGTAAAGGCCAAAAAGGGGGCTGATGTAGTGTTTAATAGGGCTGCATGTGCTTTTCCACCATTTTTAGAAATTTCCTTTTAAAAAGCTGACAGTGTGTTATCTATTTTAAATACTGCATCAGAAGATGAAATTATTTTTAGTCTAAATGAAATCAATAAGCAGTATTAAATATGAGATAAGGTTTAAGTGAGAAAAAAAAAATCCAGTGACCCTTAGTATTTACCGTATGTATCAGGGCTGGTATGACGACCTTTATTACCTAATTAATATCACTTTTCTGTAAAGCAGATGGCTCACTAGAACAGAAAAAGAGCCAAACCCTCTTGCTCTGAAGTCCTTGAAAGACAGGTGCATGTATGGTGTGTATGTATGGCATGAGGTTTAACACGGCCAAACGTCGGGTCCTGCACTTGGGGCACAACAACCCTATGCAGAGCTACAGACTGGGAGAAGTCTGTCTAGAAAGCTGCCTGGAGGAGAGGGACCTGGGGGTGTGGGTTGACAGCCGACTGAACATGAGCCAGCAGTGTGCCCAGGTGGCCAAGAAGGCCAATAGCATCCTGGCTTCTATCAGAAATGATATGACCAGCAGGTCCAGGGAGGTTCTTCTCTCTCTGTATTCAGCACTGGTGAGGCCGCTCCTTGAATACTGTGTCCAGTTGTGGTCCCCTCACCACAAGAAGGATGTTGAGGCTCTGGAGCAAGTCCAGAGAAGAGAAATGAAGCTGGTGAAGGGGCTGGAGAACAGGCCCTATGAGGAACGCCTGAGAGAGCTGGGGTTGTTTAGCCTAGAGAAGAGGAGGCTGAGAGGAGACCTCACTACTCTCTACAACTACCTGAAAGGAGGTTTTAGAGAGGAGGGAGCTGACCTCTTCTCCCAAGTGCCAGGGGACAGGACAAGAGGGAATGGCCTTAAGCTCTAGCAGGGGAGATTTAGGCTGAAATTTAGGAGGAAGTTTTTCATGGAAAGGGTGACTGGGCATTGGAATAGGCTGCCCAGGGAGGTGGTTGATTCCCCTTCCCTGGAGGTGTTTAAGGCACGGGTAGATGAGGTGCTGAGGGACATGATTTAGTGTTTGATAGGAATGGTTGGACTCGATGATCCAATGGGTCTCTTCCAACCTGGTTGTTCTATGATTCTATGATTCCTCCTTTATTTCAGGCTTCTCTTTCTCTTCTGGGGTCTTGGTTTCTCGAAGTGCTGGACCTTTTTCTCCCTGCCCTCCTTGTGTGCACCAGGAAATCTTCCCAAGCCTGGTCTGCGTAGACCATGGCAAAATGAGATACTGTTAAAATTCAGGTTTGTGCCTCCCTCAGCTGCACTGCTACAAACTCCTCCAGCTGCAGGGTTGAGCTCCGTGGGTGCTGGACTGTGTCAAGCGATCCTCCTGCCTTGCCTGGCAGGAATCACCTTGCCTCTGCCCCTGTTCTTGCAGTGAAAGGTGTCGGAGAGGATTTTCCCAAGGGAAGCTAGTTTTCATTTCTTTGTAATAATTAATGCAGCAGTCTTTTGCTAGCTTTTTTTTCCCCCTAATGCTCTCTCTTTGCTGTCTCCTTGGCTCACCGTTATAATTGGGATGCTGTTCTTTCATTTGCTGCATTCAATATTTTCTGGAATAAATAAGAATGTTGCTTACATCTGCGGCTAATGCTGGTCCCACATGCATGGTACCAGGCACTGTTGCCTAGCAAATTCTGTGAATCTTGTTGAAATATTAGTTCCTTTTCATAACCTACATCTGTTAATTCTCACAGATATTGATATATTTTATACGCTTTTGTGATCCTTACTTTAAAAGAAAGAGAAATCGTGGCCAAGTGGACTCATCAAACCAGGCCTTTCTTTAAGACTTTAAAGACTGGATGAAATCTTGGGCAGCCTGATCCAGTGGGAGGTGTCCCTGCCCATTGCAAGGGGGTTGGAATTGGATGACCTTTAACGTCTCTCTAACCCAAATTATTCTGTGATACTATGTGCTAGGAAAGATACAAGGTCAGGCTGGATGGGGCTCTGAGCAAACTGATCTGGTGGATGACACCCCTGTTCACTGTGGGAGTGTTAGACTAGAGGACTTTTAAAAATCCCTTCCAACCCAAACCATTTGATAATTCTATATTGGAGTGGTGAGCTCCATAGGAGAATATTACAGGTAATCTCTTTCTTAATACATTCCAGTAGATTTTTTGCCATACAGTTCCAGAACCCTCACCATAAGAAGGATGTTGAGGCTTTGGAGCGAGTCCAGAGAAGAGCAATGAAGCTGGTGAAGTGGCTGGAGAAGAGGCCCTATGAGGAGTGGCTGAGAGAGCTGGGGGTGTTTAGCCTGGAGAAGAGGAGGCTGAGAGACCTCATTCCGCTCTACAGCTACCTGAGAGGAGGTTGTGGAGAGGAGGGAGCTGGGCTCTTCTCCCCAGTGACAGGGGACAGGACAAAAGGGAATGGCCTCAAGCTCCACCAGGGGAGGTTCAGACTGAACATAAGGAAAAAAAAATCACGGAAAGGGTCATTGGTCACTGGCAGAGGTTGCCCACAGAGGTGGTTGAGTCACTTGCCGTGGAGGTGTTTAAGGGACGGGTGGACTAGGTGCTGAGGGACATGGTTTAATGATTGGTAGGAATGATTGGACTTGATAATCAGGTGGGTCTCTTCCAACCTGGTGATTCTATGATTCTATGATTCTAAATCAGTCTTCAAGGAATGATCTTAGTAGTGATTTCTCACTGTTGTTTATTGTGCTTTTAAAATCAGTATGTATGCATAAAACTCATCAGAAACAACTGATTTTTCATTAGTGTTAAGGCTACACCTGAGCCCACTGCTCTGATGCAATGAATTCTACTGGCAGCTGAAAATTGTCTCATTAACACTGCATTAACTTTGAACTGTACATACTGCCTCATGCACACAGGTTTTTTTTGTAGCACGAAAAGTCTGATTTAGAGTAGCGCCACATAGGAGAAGGATAGGTTTGTGCCTTTTCTTTTCTTGTTTGATATATTTTTTTAAAATCATTAAGTACGATTTGTTTTTTTCCCCTGATCTGAGATGCTGAATGCTTCTATTCCTTCCTAAGCAGCAGGAGGATGGAACTTGATAATCTTCAAGATCCCTTCCAACCATAACCATTCTATAATTTTATGTAGGAAAAGGCCGGTTTGGAGTTTATTTGGAATATGCCAACAATAGTTGTTGTCCTTATGAGTACCTGACATAGAACCATAGACTCATAGAATCACCAGGTTGAAAGAGACCCACTGGATCATCGAGTCCAACCATTCATATCAAACACTAAACCATGTCCCTCAGCACCTCGTCCACCCATGCCTTAAACACCTCCAGGGAAGGTGAATCAACCCCCTCCCTGGGCAGCCTGTTCCAATGCCCAATGACCCTCTGTGTGAAAAACTTCCTCCTAATCTCTAGCCTAAATCTCCCCTGGCGGAGCTTGAGGCCATTCCCTCTTGTCCTGTCCCCTGTCACTTGGGAGAAGAGCTCAGCTCCCTCCTCTACACAACCTCCTTTCAGGGTAGTTGTATGCTCTTTTTCTCCTGTGATAGAAGCTTTAACTGCTAGAAGCCAGATAGTGCCAGCATCCTTATTGCTCCCTGTTGTTAAGTACATACAAATATTGGCGGCATAGAATATTTTGACATTAAAAATGTAGATGAGTAAAGAAATGGAGTAAAGAAATAGGGTGCAGTTAATTGAAGAATATAAGGCAGAGTGTCTACTGTAGAAAAGTGTTCGCCCGGGATATTGTCTTTACTTCAAGCTTTAAATATTCATGAGGGAGGTTTAGCAGTTGTGTAAGGAAACTGTTTGTGTTCCCTCATCAGCTGCGTTTGAACTGGGGAGCTTTGATCTTTAAGTTGGTCCATTTAACCTGAAGACTTTTGATTTCTAGGCAGCTGTGGTGCTCTTTTTCAAATACTAAAAAGTGGCAAACTCTATAGTGCCCTGGAAATGCCAGCTCCCTCCGTGGTGCTCTTGGAACGGATTCAATGTATGTGTCCTGCATTTTACTTGGCTGATCTGTTCTCATTTTCCGAAGTGGCAAAACGATAAGTTAGTGCTGCCTCTAACTTATCCCAGAGAATCATAGAATCACCAGGTTGGAAGAGACCTACCAAGATCATCAAGTCCAAAGAGTTAAAATAACAGAAGAAATAAAATGAGAAGAATCTCATTATTTTAGAAAAAGAGCAATTCTTGCTCCTTTTCATTCCAGCTGAACTTGTTTTGCCATTTTTGTGAATTAAATCTGCTGCTGGCCATTAGAATGTTGAAGAGAAAGCTACCATTCAAACTGCATATTTAATCGAGAGACACGCTTCCATAATGCTGCTGATGTAAAAGGGTTAGGTTGTCAGTGTGCATTATGCACATCATTATACACATACCCATTATCTTTGTCAGTGGCAGATATATCTGACAATTTTCAGCTTTTAAAAGCTGCTTTAATTAAATGAAGCCCTTATTGTTGGGATATAAAAGCATGTGAAGTTCTGTTTTACCAAGCTGCCACACAACCTTTCTTACAAGCAAGACAAAGTTTCTCTCAGAGTCAATATTAGAAGGTTTCAACTGGGAATCATAGAATCACCAGGTTGGAAGAGACCCACTTGATCATCGAGTCCAAACATTTCTATCAAACACTAAACCATGCACCTCAGCACCTTGTCCACCCATCCCACAAACAACTCCAGGGAAGGTGACTTAAACACCTCCAGGGAAGGTGACTCAACCACCTCCCTGGGCAGCCTCTGTCCCGATGACCCTTTCTGCGAATTTTTTTTTCCTAATGTCCAGCCTAAACCTCCCCTGGTGGAGCTTGAGGCCATGAGGAATGCTTGGAATGGTTCAGAAAAGGACTTTTTTTTTTTTTCTGTTGATATGTAGAACTAAAAGAAATATGTAAAACGTCCTATATCCAGATACTTGTAACACCTGAAAAAGCTTTAATAGATTTTGACATTGCTCCATATGAAACTTCTCTAAGTCATCCTAGTGCTACTGAGTTCAGCATCCTCAATGGCAACATGTTCGTGCCTTCTCTGTTGTCTTGCAAGCATGAAATCAAGTAAATGTTTGTGATTCCTTATTTCAACAACGGATTTTGACAATAGATCCCAACATATTTTCAGTATTAGAAATTCAGCATTTTTTTTGTGCCTCAAGAGAGTCTGTATGCTTTGTGTTTCAGCTGCATGGCCAAGTTAAATATTTTTGTATCCAACTGACTTCTAAACGGTTTTCTGTTGCTTTTGATAATTGAATATTTAGTTTAGGCTAGTCCTGCAGGGCCGTAAAGAACAAGAAGGGCAGTAAAGAATTGCCTGGAGAAGAGGAGGCTGAGAGGAGACCTCATTGCTCTCTACAACCTCCTGAAAGGAGGTTGTGGAGAGGAGGGAGCTGGGCTCTTCTGCCAAGTGACAGGGGACAGGACAAGAGGGAATGGCCTCAAACTCCGCCAGGGCAGATTTAGGCTGGAGATTAGGAGGAAGTTTTTCACACAGAGGGTCATTGGACATTGGAATAGGCTGCCCAGGGAGGTGGTTGATTCACCTTCCCTGGAGGTGTTTAAGGCACGGGTGGATGAGATGCTGAGGGACATGGTTTAGTGTTTGCTAGGAATGGTTGGACTCGATGATCCGATGGGTCTCTTCCAACCTGGTTGTTCTATGATTCTATGATTCTAAGAAGAGAATGGTGTAATACAGATATAACCAGTCTTTCTCCAGTCCTCATCAACAATGTAATTTTCAGTTGTCTTCTAGTGCTGTAAAACATTTGCATCTTTTATTCATAAAAAAGATAAATAAGTACTTTCTAGATTAACTATGCATAGATGTAGTACATATATATAAAACAGACTTAAGCATAGATATGTTATACCCTGTAGGGAAGACGGCTGTGAATTTTTTTATCTTTTTTATCTTTTTTGATTCTGCACAAGTGCAGCCTGTAGGCTTTGTCACCGTTCAGACACTAAATTCTTCAGTTAAAAATATTTTACTGCATAAAGTTTGTGTGCAAAGCAGGTTGGTGTCTTCTACCAAGCTGTTAAATGGCACTTTTGTGTGCTTCTTTCAATCTGCTTTTAGCTTTTCTGCCAGTATAAGTGGTTACTTATGACTTACATTTTTCTGACCTCTATTGCTCTAATCAGCTCTACAATCCAGCTACAAGTTGTGGTTGGACTCGATGACTCCAATGGGTCTCTTCCAACCTGGTTGTTCTATGATTCTAAGTTCTTGGGGCACCATTTAGGTCAGAATCTAGAGGTGATATTCAGGTCAGGATTAGGGCACCTGAACGTTGTTGTTTACCTGCATATAAGGTGGTGACATCAACTCACATGTCTAGTGCCTTTTCTCAAGCGTTAGGTTTTCCACGTGGCTCTTGGCTACTAGGCTAAAGGACTCCAGTCCATCTTAGAATCATAGAATCATAGAATCATAGAACAAACAGGTTGGAAGAGACCCATAGGATCATTGAGTCCAACCACTCCTATCAAACACTAAACCATGTCCCTCAGGACCTCATCCACCTACAGGTTAAATACCTCCAGGGAAAGGGTCATTAGGCGTTTGAATAGGCTGCCCAGGGAGGTGGTTCAGTCACCTTCCCTGGAGGTGTTTAAGGCATGAGTGGATGAGGTCTTGAGGGACTTGGTTTAGTGTTTGATAGGAATGGTTGGACTAGAAGATCCGATGGGTCCCTTCCAACCTGGTTGTTCTATGATTCTATGATTCTAAGGTGAATCAACCCCCTCCCTGTTTCAATGCTCAATGACCCTTTCTGTGAAAAACTTCCTCCTAATCTCTAGCCTAAATCTCCCCTGGTGGAGCTTGAGGTCATTCCCCTCTTGTCCTGTCCCCTGTCACTTGGCAGAAGAGCCCAGCTCCCTCCTCTACACAACCTCCTTTCAGGTGGTTGTAGAGAGCAATGAGGTCTCCCCTCATCCTCCTCTTCTCAAGGCTAAACACCCCCAGCAATCTCAGACGTTCTGCATAAGGCCTATTCTCCAGCCCCTTCACCAGCTTCGTTGCTCTTCTCTGGACTCGCTCCAGAGCCTCAACATCCTTCCTGTGGTGAGACAACTGCAAGTATAAATGATCACTTTTGTGGCTCTCCTATAATTTCGCTCCAACAGATCCATGTCCTTCATGTGCTGAGGACTCCAGAATTGGATTCAGTAATGCTACTTAATAGATCTAGAGCACTGTAGGATTTCTATGTGTTTTGCACATATTAATTAATGTCACAACAGACTGAAGTACTTATTTTTAGCTTATGGGTATGCTTGTGATTATGAGTACTGAAAAAAAAAAGAAGCTATAAACTCTTCCTGAGACTTGGGAAAATCATTCATGCTCTTAACTTCTACTTTAGCTGGATAAGAGTGTTTCTTTATTGAGAAGAATGCTAGCTAGGAAGGTATTGCTCTCTATAATGGCAAGTGGAGGGCTGGTTTTGCAGCCAAAAATAATGTAAATGGGTGCTCAGAGCATACACCTTAGAATCGTAGAATCACAGAATCATAGAACAACCAGGTTGGAAGAGACCCATCGGATCATCGAGTCCAACCATTCCCATCAAACACTAAACCATGTCCCTCAGCACCTCATCTACCCGTGCTTTAAACACCTCCAGGGAAGGTGAATCAACCACCTCCCTGGGCAGCCTCTACCAGTGACCAATGACCCTCTGTGTGAAAAACTTCCTCCTAACCTCAAGCCTAAATCTCCCCTGGTGGAGTTTGAGGCCATTCCCTCTCATCCTATCCCCTGTCCCTTGGGAGAAGAGTCCAGCTCCCTCCTCTCTACAACCTCCTTTCAGGTAGTTGCAGAGAGCAATGAGGCCTCCTCTCAGCCTCCTCTTCTCCAGGATAAACACCCCCAGCTCTCTCAGCCGCTCCTCATAAGGCCTGTACTCCAAACCCCTCACCAACCTCGTTGCTCTTCTCTGGACTCTTATTATCTTATTAATCTTATTTGCAGTTATCACAGTGTATGGAATTCCTACTGTCTGCATCTGAGCTTATTGTCCTTTGCATTTCTTTACAGTCAATGGAGATCTAATCAGTGTAAAGTGCAATTAATCTAAAGTAGGTGTCTGAATAGATCAGACTAGCTGCAAAGTATGCACTGTGGTGCCTAGCTCAGATGCAGGAGACCTGAATCTCATCTTACCTGTGGGCAAAAATGCAATGATTTTCTCTTTAAAAGTATACATTTATCTTTACTGAGACACAGCACACCAGACGTGGAAGTGTCCAAGAACAGGTCTGGTCTAAGCATTCATCACAGACTGTTGTATCAGAATTGTCATTTAATGTGAATTACCAAAGAATTCATAGAATCATAGAATCGCCAGGTTGGAAGAGATCCACCTGATCATCAAGTCAAACCATTCCTATCAAACACTAAACCATATCCCTCAGCACCTCATCTACCCGTGCCTTAAACACCTCCAGGGAAGGTGAATCAACCACCTCCCTGGGCAGCCTATTCCAATGCCCTATGACCCTTCCCGTGAAAACCTTCCTCCTAATCTCCAGCCTAAATCTCCCCTGGTGGAGCTTGAGGCCATTCCCTCTCGTCCTGTCCCCTGTCACTTGGGAGAAGAGCCCAGCTCCCTCCTCTCTACAACCTCCTTTCAGGTAGTTGTAGAGAGTAATGAGGTCTCCTCTCAGTCTCCTCTTCTCCAGGTTAAACACCCCCAACTCTCTCAGCTGTTCCTTATAAGGCCTGTTCTCCAGACCCCTCACCAGCCTCGTTGCTCTTCTCTGGACTCGCTCCAGAGCCTCAACATCCTTCTTGTGGTGAGGGGCCCAGAACTGAACACAGAATTCAAGGACTGGTCTCACCAGTGCTGAGTCCAGAGGGAGAATCACCTCCCTGACCCTGCTTTTCACACCATTTCTGATCCAAGCCAGGATGCCATTGGCCTTCTTGGCCACCTGGGCACACTGCTGGCTCATGTTCAATCGACTGTTGACCAACACCCCCAGGTCCCTCTCCTCCAGGCAGCTTTCTAGACAGACTTCTCCTAGTCTGTAGCTCTGCATAGGGTTGATGTGCCCCAAGTGCAGGACCTGCCATTTGGCCGTGTTAAACCTCATCCCATTGGACTCTGCCCATTGGTCCAGCCTGTTTAGGTCCCTTTGCAGAGCAAATTGTTACATCCCTTTACACAACTGGAAGACCAATATCTGTTATGCCTGTGTGGGTCATCCAGAGCAGCAGGAAAGGCAATAAACAAGGTTTCTCAGTGGAGGATTGAGGAAAATTTCTAGGACTTCTGCACTCTTCCTTAATGCAATCTCTTGGAAATTTTTTCAGGTACCCCACATGTCTGATAAAATACTGGATGCCCTTATCGTAACTGTACTTGGCTCCAGCTGGCACTTAAGGAAGATGTATTCTTCTTTAAGTTCTGTACCCACTGTGCAGGCAACTGAGGTACCTGAATATCTCAGAATGGTGCTGGACACCATGTATGGACAGTTGAGAAGATTTGCATCAAGACTAGTCTACAAACCTACTTGTCTACTTATAAGAAGATGCCAGTATGCTAAGCGTTTGTGTTTTAGGGGCCAATGGATCGATTTAACTCATTATTTAATGTAGTTAAAAATGTGTGCTTAGGAGAGGGGTCATCCACCTTTCCCCTGCCTTGCTGTTGAGGCTTCTGAACTTGACATCCACAGAGAAAAATATTAGATTTGTCTCCCAAATTATCCTGAACAGTGCTGAACAGCTGCGTTTAAACAGCTGTATTCATACCTAGCATGTCTGTAGGCAGAAACATGTAAAAACTACCTTTGGATCTCTTTGAACTCAACGCTGCTCTCATCTAGAAGCAAATAATGTTCTAGGCAATAGTTTGCCGCACTGAGAATTTCAGAGCAAGCACAGATCATACACACTGGCACCGCACACATTTCCTGACCTGAGCTCTTATTCTCATCCTAATTATCTGTAGTTCCCATCTGCCCTGTTTCTTTCACAGTCGCGCCTAGTTTTCCTGCTGGGAAAATATTAGTCTTCTAAAGCAAATGAGCAGGATTTATGGTATATGTTTTGTTATTCTCCGTAATAAAATGTTTCTTTTATAGCAATAGCTGGATATTGGTTATTTGTCCCTCACAAATTAACCCAAGAGTTACTTTAATGGATTTCAACAATTTTCTAAAGACCCCCTTGGAAATTGCTTCATGGTGGAAGAAAGCAGATCTCTAATGGAATCCTAGGAGCAATAATAGTGTTTTTACTGATAGGGGATGTCTCAGTAATCAGCAATACGGCAAAAACCCTCAAATTCCAATTCCTCAAATTCCAAACAAACAAACAAATAACCACCCTACTCAAAAACTGTAAAGCAACTTAAAACACTAAGAAAGTCTCTGTGTAACATTTTATATGTACAAGACCTGCATCAATCTGTTACTGAAGCCCACGGAGAGTTTGATGCTGAATTTCTTACAGTTGTTTTTTTTTTTTTTTTTTAAATAATGCAATTCACATGCTGATCACACAATTTAGCAGTAAATTCTTCGAAATGCCATTCTGTATTCAAACCCTGGATGATTTAAATATGAAGAAGAAACAACATGTTGTTAATTCACATTGAAGTGGATGAATATTTAAGCTCTACATTTGCTCTGAAACAGCAAGTGGTGCAGCGTGGGATATCCGTTGCAGTTGCAGAAGAGTATCAAGTGATTCATGTGGTGTTTTTCCTAAGGAATAAATATTCTAAGCCAGTGTGGTCAGTCAAGCCACGGAACTCAGATATCCTGGAACCTACTCAAGTGCTGCAACCACAAGGTGTGCATTGAAGTTGCTCCTTGAATCCTGTGTTCAGTTCTGGGCCCTTCACCACAAGAAGGATGTTGAGGCTCTGGAGCGAGTCCAGAGAAGAGCAACGAAGCTGGTGAAGGGGCTGAAGAACAAGAGGAGAGGCTGAGAGAACTGGGGGTGTGGACAGGGGACAGGACGAGAGGGTATGGCCTCAAGCTGCACCAGGGGAGATTTAGGCTGGTCATTAGGAAAAAAATTTTCACAGAAAGGGTCAAAGAGGCATTGAGGGTACCCTTAGCAAGTTTGCAGATGACACAAAGCTGTGTGCAAGTGTGGATCTGCTGGAGGGTAGGGAGGCTCTGCAAAGGGACCTAAACAGGCTGGACCACTGGGCAATGTCCAACGGCATGAGGTTTAACATGGCCAAATGGCGGGTCCTGCACTTGGGGCAAAACAACCCTATGCAGAACTACAGACTGGGAGAAGCCTGGCTGGAAAACTGCCAGGAGGAGAGGGACCTGGGGGTGTTGGTCAACAGCCGACTGACCATAAGCCAGCAGGGTGCCCAGGTGGCCAAGAAGGTAATGGCATCCTGGCTTGTATCAGAAACGGTGTGACCAACAGGTCCAGGGAGGTTATTTTCCCTCTGTACTCAGCACTGGTGAGGCTGCTCCTTGAATCTTGTGTCCAGTTCTGGGCCCCTCAGCACAAAAAGGATGTTGAGGCTCTGGAGCAAGTCCAGAGAAGAGCGACAAGGCTGGTGAAGGGACTGGAGAGCAGAACCTATGAGGAGCGTCTGAGAGAGCTGGGGTTGTTTAGCCTGGAGAAGAGGAGGCTGAGGGGAGACCTCATTACTCTCTACAACTGCCTGAAAGGAGGTTGTAGAGAAGAGGGAGCTGGGCTCTTCTGCCAAGTGACAGGGGACAGGACAAGAGGGAATGGCCTCAAGCTCCACCTGGGGTGATTTAGGCTGGAGATTAGGAGGAAGTTTTTCATGGAAAGGGTCATTGGGCATTGGAATAGGCTGCCCAGGGAGGTGGTTGATTCACCTTCCCTGGGGGTGTTTAAGGCACGGGTGGATGAGGTCTTGAGGGACTTGGTTTAGTGTTAGATAGGAATGGTTGGACTAGAAGATCCAATGGGTCCCTTCCAACCTGGTTGTTCTGTGATTCTGTGATTGGGCACTGGCAGAGGCTGCCCAGGGAGGTTGTTGATTCACCTTCCCTGGAGGTGTTTAAGGGACAGGTGTATGAGGTGCTGAGGGACATGGTTTAGTGTTTGATAGGAATGGTTGGACTTAATAATATGGTGGATCTCTTCCAACCTGGTTAATCTATGATTCTATGATTTAATATCTTTGATCTGAAAATCATTTTTACAACTGTAATGTTTAAACTTAGGTAAGTTCAGTCGAAACCTGTGTTAATTGGGAAAGGCAAGTCCTTTCGTACCAAACTGGATTTAGTACTACTTCCCAAGCCTGTACGCTTGCTAGTGGGAATGCCAGGCAAGAAAAAAGGCCAGATGTTTTAGCAGTCTTACAGTAGGGACTCCACAGGAAAGGCAAATTATAAACAGTGGGAGCTAGGGGAAGAATAATCTGAGTCCTGTGAAGACGCTGTATGTATCTAAGTGGTGTGTTGAATGAGAGTGTATTTGCTCTGCCTGTCTCTGCTGCACAGCAGCCTTAGATTCACCATCTCCATCAGTGTGAAAGGCGGAACTAAATGGAGGGGTGGGAAAGGGAACTGAAAAGGGGTATCTCCTCCTGTCTGAAAGCTGTGAGGCTGCATGAGGATGATGCTTGGCACAGTCTGATAAACCCTGCTGTACCTGTGAATTCATGTGTTACATTGCAGGTTTTGGTGATTTTTCTTGATGTTTTTGCAGACGAAGCTTGAGAGCTTGGCCATGCTGTATCCTGGTAAACTGGCAACTCATTGTGCATGTTCAGAAATGACATGGCTGGCATTTATGTTAAGAGATAAATAGAAGGCTTGAGCAAGTATTCCAAATGGGGTGCGTAGAAAGGAAGCTTCCTGTTACCTTTAGCGCCACTGAAGATTTTTCTGAAACTTTAGTGTCTGTAAACTCATGAAGACTTACAAAAACTTCATATCCAAAATCTGTTTGGATTAACCTATCCTCTTCATAGAATCATGGAATCATAGAATAACCAGGTTGGAAGAGACTCACCAGATCATCTAGTCCAATCATTCCTATCAATCACTAGACCATGTCCCTCAGCACCTCGTCTATGTGTCCCTTAAACACTTCCAAGGAAGGTGAATCAACCACCTCCCTGGGCAGCCTATTCCAATGCCCAATGACCCTTTCTGTGAAAATTTTTTTCCTAATGTTCAACCTAAACCTCCCCTGGCAGAGCTTGAGGCCATTTCTTCTCATCCTGTCCCCTGTCACTTGGCAGAAGAGCCCAGCTCCCTCCTCTCCACAACCTCTTGATTCAGGCGCTTGAATTTTTGTGGGATGGGGTCACTTCTTTTTTATTTTTTATTCTGTGTTTGTGAAGTACTTTTTTCTTCGTGACAGAGCGAACAGATTTGGACAATAATATTTTATAGTTATTTTGTCCTTGCTTAGAAAAGACGTAAGTAAGCAAGCAGAGGACAAACTGTTGTCTGTTGTCTGCAGCCTGTAGCAGTTCAGTAGTTTCTGGTGCCATTAGGGGGATAACACAATGCTGTGACTGCATTACTCATAAATACAAAGGGGAGTTGTGTTCAAAGCCACGATCCTGATATTAATTTCACTGGGAGCCTTACTTGTCCATATATGAATGTGGTTTGTTATTTCATCTCTTAAAATCTGTCAAGCGCTGTTGTCTGTCTTCAATAAACATTGTTAGATCAGTCCTATTAAATGTTTTAGTGTGCCTCTATGTGATTGCTTTTGATTCAAGGCATTCCTGTCCCCAATGGAGAACGAAGAACAGACTAGAAATGCAACCTTTTCACTTGCTATTCAGATCTTCTCTTTAAATTTACATTGGTATAATAAGAATAAAAAAAATGCAGATTTTGAAATCCAGCATGGATATGACTGCGTTAAAATAAATTACTCTAGAAATGTGAATAGCTTAAAAATCAAGAGTTGACAAAGGAAAACCACAGCATATAAAATATAGAGAAGCAGTTCAAAATATGATCAGATTATTTAAGGAGCTCAGTGCAGCACTAAGCTTTATCAAATGAGGCTTATATTGTCTACAGAACCTTTCATTGTATGGCTCTGTTCCTCTTTCTGTTTTCCATTTTTGCTTCTTTTATTTATCATACTCTAATGTCATTATTAATCATCCACTTGTATTCCCCAGGTCTTATCTCCCTTGCTCCTCAATCCTCACGTCTAATCCATTCCTCTGCTTCTGGGAGCTTCTCTGTGAGCAATTGTTCTCTATAGCTACCTGAAAGGAGGTTGTGGAGAGGAGGGAGCTGGGCTCTTCTCCCAAGTGACAGGGGACAGGATGAGAGGGAATGGCCTCAAGCTCCGCCAGAGGAGGTTTAGGTTGGACATTAGGAAAAAAATATTTCATGGAATGGGTCATTGGGCATTGGAATAGGCTGCCCAGGGAGGTGGTTGATTCACCTTCCCTGGAGGTATTTAAGGGATGGGTGGATGAGGTGCTGAGGGACATGGTTTAGTGTTTGATAGGAATGGTTGGACTCGATGATCCAATGGGTCTCTTCCAACCTGGTTGTTCTATGATTCCATGATTCTGTGATTCTGCCAACCTGGTTATTCTATGATTCTATGATTCTATGGTTCAACGCTTTTCAAAGAGGCTGCATATCCTCCTGGAGTCCCAGCGGCTGGAAACACAGCTCTCCCAACCATTAAGGACTTGCATTTCAGTTGTTTATGAGCAGCTGTTGTCAGCCCAGACTCAAGCTGGCTTGAGAGAAGAATGAGGAACCACAAGAGTGGTAGATGTGGCTGTGTTCAGAAAGGCTGTAATGGTCAATAGACCTTTTAATATGCAACTGATTTTGTTTGTATAATTGTTCTATAATTTTCTATGTGTTTGCTGACCAAAAAAATGATTACTTTCCTGGACAAAGGAGATAAATGACCTCTCGACAGCTACTTCACAGAGTGATCAGATGCAACTTCCAGTTAGGGAGACTGTTGAAAGCCAGGAATCTGTATCCAGAGAAGGGTCATTCTGTTTTTTCACTTTTCTGAAGTGTCTTCTACTAATTGTGGGTGAAAGCAGGGCACTGCTGTTACGTGGGCTGTGGGTCTGAGCTGGTGTTGCCGTTCTTGGGTTAATCTCTTAAAGGATGTACACATTTGGCCGAATCCTGAGGCGGTAAAATTCTTCATACATTTGCATTAAAGAAATTAAACCACTTTAGACATATTGAGTTTCTGTCCTAGTGTCTCGAATTTCTTTGAAAGTAGCAACCATATATAGGGGTTTACATCATTTAATTCTAGTCTTCAGGAATGACTTACATAAAAGAGTATCAGCTTCCCAGTCAATAGCTTTGAAAACTGCTCATCAGCAAGGAAAGTAAATTATCAAAACTGCTTTAATTAACGTGTCCCATGTAAGCCTTTGGCTATCAGACTTTGGTTGTCTAAATCTGTAATTACATATTGTTATCCCTTTACAGATTAAAAGGTTATCCCTGCTTCAAGCTTTTCAGGTTGTTTTACTGGAGCATAGATTTGATTTCCCTGTTAAATTTTAGAGACTGGAGTAATGTCTTTTTTTTTTTTTTTTCCTTCCCCCCTGAGAAACATTGAAATATTTCGTGCTTGCAGTTTCAACTCCCTCTTGCGCTTTGCACTAAGGACTTGGTGAATCTCTTCTGAACAATTCTGTATGGGGCATAGATGTTGGATGGGCTCCTGTTGTTTCATTTATCTTGTTCTCTGAAGTAATTTAATGTCCCCTTGTGTGTACACTTAGTGAAGTATGGCTGCTATTACCCTTAGCAACACCAGAGCTTCTTTATTCATTAACATGACTTTATGTACAAAGTGACAATTATTTTTTGCACTGAGTGGATGAAATGGGAGTTCTTCTGGTCATCAGTCAGTCACTGTGTAATTTAAGTTTGCTCCCTAATGAATATTCAAGAAGTGCCCAAATAAAGGCATGTCGTGTTCCCTGACTTTCAAGTGCCTGACTTCACAGCATAAAATATTTTATTTTCATTTACTTTTTAAAATCCTTTTTGACCAGAAAAAAAAATTATTTATAATGAACTTCGCATCAGTAGCACATGTATTAGCTACCAGACACTTTTGTCACTCATGCTTAGAGAATGAATCATAAAATTACAGAATCATAGAATCACCAAGTTGAAAGAGACCCACCAGATCATCGAGTCCAACAGTTAATGACATTTATTCTAGTTAGACCTTCCATGGGGAGAAGATGGATAATAATTGGGAATAGTGGGAAGGGCTTTCAGCAGTAGCTGCACACTGATACTGGAGTTTTTGAGGGGCAGTGTGCCTACTTGTACATTGCTCTATTTCTCTTTCTCTTACTTATTTGTATTGCAGTAGTTCATACGTTGAAAAGCCCCAACTGCATTTGTTGCTCACAATCTGTGCAACACTGTCTAAAAGAAGAGCACTCAGCAAAAAGTGTAGTTTGAAGTTACAAAACAAGTGTCTTCTCCACAAGATAACACTACTCTAGACAAGGTTGTGCATCTCTGCTCTGCTGTATTGCCTGGGGGGCATGCAGGATTCTGAGGACCTGCAGAAAGGAAACTGGAATCATAGAATCACCAGGTTGGAAGAGACCCACTGGATCATCAAGTCCAATCATTCCTATTAAACACTAAACCATGTCCCTCAGCACCTCATCCACCCATCCCTTAATCCCCTCCAGGGAAGGTGAATCAACCCCCTCCCTGGGCAGCCTCTAGCAGTGCCCAATGACCCTTTCCGTTAAAAACTTTTTCCTAATGTCCAACCTAAACCTCCCCTGGTGGAGCTTGAGGCCATTCCCTCTTGTCCTGTTCCCTGTCACTTTTGCTTTCCAGAGCCATGCAGCCTCCTCATGACCAGAGAAGCAGCAAATCAAGAAATAAAGAGATACACAGATAAAGAAAAAAAAAGATAAAGCAGAAACATTTGATGTTTGTTAATTATTTTCTTTTTTCCCCCCTTCACTGATGTGGCTGTTTGACTGCTATAGGAGGATCCTGGAGCAGTCCTGCCCAATAAACAAGAGTTTTATTAAAAATTACTCTGTTGGGAATACAGCATTTAGGACTGAAAAGAATCACTTGCATCAGTGAGATAACATCATCACATGTCTCGATAAGAATGATTTAAGTTCCATTTTTATTTGTTGTTAGTTATTTTTATTCTTGTCCGATATTTTGGAAAAGCTGTTCCACATCCTTGCAACTCCAAGTGTTTAAAGCAAACTAAATTTACTTTTTGGCTATATCAGGCACCGCTCCTCTTCCTTCCTCTCCCAGCTCAATACTGTCAAAATGCTTAACGTGTTTGTCTATGAAGAGGAAGAACAATATTCAGTTCCTACTGTGCATAGATTTAGGGCCTTAAGTTAATTTGTCTTTTCCACTTTCATTGTCAGTGCTCAAGATAAAAGGCTGTTAGCTTTTCCCTGACTCTCACTAAAGCATCGCTCTTAATTTGAAAAGTGTTTTCAGGAACTGAGTATTGTTCCAAGTAAAATATCTGTGATATCAAATTGTTCCTAACCAATATGATATGATGATGTGATTGAGAGCTGCCCTGTGGAGAAGGGCATGGGAGGTGCTGGTTGATGAGAAGCTCGACATGAACCGGCAATGTGCGCTTGAAGCCCTGAAACCAACTGTATCCTGGGTTGCATCAAAAGCAGTGTGACCAGCAGGGCGAGGGAGGGGATTCTGCCTCTCTGTTCCTCCTTGTGAGACCTCATCTGGAGTATTGTGTCTAGTTCTGGAATCCTCAACATAAGAAGGATAGGGAGCTGTTAAAACAGGTCCAGAGGAGGCTACAAGGATGATGAGAGGGCTGGAGCACTTTCCATACAAGGACAGGCTGAGAGAGTTGGGGTTGTTCAGCCTGGAGAAGAGAAGGCTCCAAGGAGACCTTATAGCGATCTTCCAGTACCTAAAGGGGCTCCAGGAAAGCTGGGGAGGGGCTGTTCACAAAGGCTTGTGGTGATAACACAAAGGGCAATGGGGATAAACTGGAGAAGGGCAGATTTAGACTAAACATAAGGAGGAATTTCTTCACACAGAGAGTGGTGAGACACTGGCCCAGGTTGCCCAGGGAAGCTGTGGCTGCCCCATCCCTGGAGGTGTCCAAGGCCAGGTTGGATGGGCCTTGGGCAGCCTGATCCAGTGGGAGGTGTCCCTGCCTGTGGCAGGGGGGGTGGAATTAGGGGATCCTTAAGGTCCTTTCCAACCCAAACAATTCTTCGCCTTTCCTGGAGGTGTTTAAGGCACGGGTGGATGAGGTGCTGAGGGGCATGGTTTAGTGTTTGATAGGAACGGTTGGACTCGATGATCTGGTGGGTCTCTTCCAACCTGGTTGTTCTACGATTCTATGATTCTATAATAATCATTCTAAGGCAATGTATGCGGAGAAGACATAAAATACTGAAGTGTTACCAGGCTGATGGCAGTGCCCTGTGCTGTCTGATACAGGGACAAGAAATGCTGGTGCTCAGTGATCTTCTACAAATAAAAGTGGATTTTTTTTTTGTCAGAGCAAGACAAAAAGTACCTCTGTGATTTATGTGCCTGCTGAAGTTTGAAGTCTGCAGAAAATTCTGAAGAGAACATTTCAGTGGAAGTGACGGACATTTTATAGAGGAAATTAATACATAATGGAATTACAAGGATTACTGCTTCTTCCCTGTTCAGTGTATTTCAGAATCTACAGAAAAATTGCACCCAATACAACCATTGCTTGTACTTGTAGAATTATCCACTTAAATGAATTAACTCTGATGGTTTAAGTTAGCTGCATGTTTGCAGGTTTGGGAGCAATTCTTTAAGTGTTGCTTCAGCTTCTCTAGCTTCACAGTGCACCTTTTTTTTTTTTTTTTTTAAGCTCCCTCCAGGCCTTTTTTGCATCAGTATTCCTCTCCTGGACATTGTGACTGATACCTCAGAGCCTTCTGCCACTTTTAATCTTTTCAAGTAGTTTTGCTGGTAACTTGAGAGGTCTAGCTCACACTTATTTCTCTGTGAATAAGAGGATATCAGTGCATTACACAGCACTATCAAGAAACATGTGGTGTCCACACATTCAGTGTAGTATGATGGGAAATTCATGTTTCCATCATCATTTGCCTTTCCCCTCTCTTCCTTCTGTTGAAATGCCCTTTCCGATCTGTAAGTGCTCTGTATCAGATGGTGTTTCTGCTGCATATCACATCCCATCACCTGTAAAAGTGTGGGGATGGTGTGAACACCGGCTTGAGGCACTGCAGTAGGGCAGGTATAGTGACCTCTTGTCCTTATGTTATAGGACATGGTCTGGAAAGAAGATGATGCTGTGGGTTAATAAGTAGAGTTTGGCTGTTTGGCAGACTTTAAGGCTAAAAGTGCTACCATGAATATCCAAACTTGCCCCCTGAGTGTTGCTGATGAGGGACCAATGATCCTCAACCCGTGCTCCTCAAAGACTGCCTGTTGTTGCTTATAGAAAATTGAAATTAAGAAGTCTAAAATTGAGGATAACACAGCGAATTACAGCATCTTCCAGAACTGGTTGCTGCCTATCAGTCAGGAAAGAGAAGAGGCTTCCTCCCCTGAAATTTCATCCAAGGATTTCTGCCTCAAGTCATAGAATCATAGAATCACTAGGTTGGAGAAGACCTCTTAGATCATCGATTCCCACCATTCCTCTCTGCCACTAAACGATGTCCCTGAGCACCTCATCTACCCGTCTTTTAAATACCTCCAGGAATGGTGACTCAACCACCTCCCTGGGCAGCTTCTTGAAAGAAAATTGAAGTTATTGTTCTGCAGAGAGAGAAGGAAAAGAAGTAGATTAAATGGGGAGAAACAGAGAAGGGAAATAATACAGATGATTTGTTTTTCAAGCAGAAGAAATGAAACAAGACAATAGCAACGAAGCAGTAATAGAGAGAAGACAATACTGTTATGAGCAGAAGAGTTGGATGAATTTCCAGTTCTATGTGTACTGCCTGGCTGGTGCTGATTAGGCAGATTTAATAACCCACCAATCGGCACTTTTTCTTCACCTGTTCCGCATGCCCCTTTTCTTTCCACGCACAAGCTATCATTACACGCAGTGCAACAAGCACAGCTGTGTTCTGCTTATCTTTTCTATATGTTAACGCACATTAAATAGTGCTAGAGCTCATGAATATAACATTTCCCAGTGCTTTTAGCTCGTCCTTGTACTGCAGCCTAAGAAAAGAGAGAGGAGTTTTACAGCACACTTTGAAGGTTAACAAACCTGAGCTTTCCGAAGCCCTGGGGGTGAGTGAATCCCAGACTGAGCCCCCATCGCGGAAAGGGCCTTCTCATTTATGCAATAAAACCACAGTTGAGCATCCCTGCGGATCTTGGCTGCAGTAAGATTTCACAGGGACAGAAGCAATTTCTCAGGTAATATGGTCCCAAATCACACAAGGCATTGTAGGTCGGAGCCAGCATTTGGCTGCCACCTAGAAACTTATTGTATTTTCATTATGGTATAGAAGGGATTCAGGTGCTTCCTCTCTCTTTATTAGACGCTTTGAATTTAGAGCACAAGACACTTCCTATAAATGCTGAAACACGCCTGTTTGCTCATGACAGGAGATGCAATGAAATGAGGCATTGGGATGGCATAACGCATTACCAGGTATTCGTGAGCCTTTTCATTCTGGGCTGCCACTTTAAGCGGTGATTTATAGCCCCACTTTTACCTTCCCTCCTCTTGCCTTTCCTATTTCACCCTGCTGCTTCGGCTGTGGGGCTCCGAGAGGGACGGACGTTGAGCCTCTCCTGCTATTGAGCTGTGTGACCAAGCAAAAGAAGTCTCAGTTTAAGGCGATACCCTCAGCTCCGTGACCAAGATATTGAATACTGCATTTTCTGCTGCATTTGAAATCTCAGTTATAGCATATTTTGGACCCAGCCTAAGGCTCTCCAAGGTCAATGGACAATCTTCCTGCTGGTTAGGATGCCCTTTGGATATGGCCCAGACCCACCAGCTAGGATGAATGCGGCTGTGTTTTAATAAGCAGATAATTACAGGTTAAGTATTCACAACTAAGTGAAAACTAAATAGGCTAAACTATTCTCTAGGGTCGTTCTGTTGTTTTCAATGGAGTTATACCAATAACTGATTTGACCCAATATTTTGTTTATAGGAAAGCTTATGAAATTCTAATTATATTGGTCAAATTAGCAAAAATCAAACAGACCTCAGCTTTGTTTGAATGGCTAAGCAATGTAATTATGAATGCTGGAACCAGCAACTCGGCTTAATGTGGAATACTGAGATCTAACTAAAAATGTATAAGTGAAACACTTTGTTGGGAGTACATACTGTACAGAAACTGGAACATATTTTTGGACAGCAGCCCTGGCTTTGCAAATCAGATGCTAAGATTCAGCAAAGATGAGTCCTGAAGCTGAGGAACAGTTTAGCAGAAGAAAATTGTTAGTCATAGATTGCATTGCCCTGTGAATGAAGCTGCAGCTGAAATAATTAACAATTAAGAAATATATTTAAACTATCTCTATTTCAGTATTTTAAAGCAATCTACCGGTTGCTTAATTTGCTATATGAATGACACTAACCTGGGAAAAAAAATTGCCCGTGTTAAATGCGAAGCTGTAATTGTCATTGATTGATTTTCTTTGCACTGCCCAGTTTGGCCAAAGCCAAATCCTGACACCGTGTCCTAATATGAACCTATGGAAGAGGAGATCTCACACAGGAACAGAATTTATCATCTTACATAACCCAACCACGTTATCTAAGTTCCTGTCTCTTTTAAAGCTGTTTTGTCAAGACTCGGTGGAGAGTATGGTGTATAATGCACTATATATTCTGACAGTGTGTGGCAATTTAAAAATAAAATAAATCACTGTACGTTATTTCAAAGGAATTCTCTCAATAGGACAGAGCGTATTTTTCAGACTGTCAGTGCTTGATTGCAGGTTTACATTTAGATGCTTTTGAAGGTATTGGAAAATACTGAGAAGACAGTAATTGTTAACTACATGAAGATCTAGAGAAGAAATCTGAAGTGGGATGCCCGAAATGAAAATGTTTACTCTCTTTTGGTTCTTCAGTGCTTGTGAAAATGTGAACGATGGCATTTACCAGAAGCAGAGGTGCTGCACTGGCTTTTGCCATCTAACTGAATCATTATTTTTTATGCTGATGTATGATTCTGCTCTAAAAATCCCTACCACACTCACCAGAATTGCTAAGCAAAGATGAATTGTGTGACTGCTCTTCGGGCCAACATCCATTAAATGGGGCAACCACACTTTTCTCTCTATAGATTCTAATATACCCCCTCCTAGGTAAACAGTGATTATGTTCACCCACCGAGCCTCCTACTCTCTCATAATACACCTTCAGCTTCTCCTCACTGTCAAAAGTATCTCTGGAGTTCAAGTGATTTATTTTTCCTCAGAAGGTGTTAAAAAACAACTGGGAACCCTTTGTCTTTATTGCAAAATTTTCTAAGTAACCGGTGGGGGGAAGATTATAATATTTTGACTCTTGCATGAGCAATTTGTAGTTTTAGAACATCTTTTTCTGTAGAGACTCTTGGTATTA
The DNA here is from genome assembly GCA_033558105.1 of Coccyzus lansbergi. NCBI lineage: Eukaryota > Metazoa > Chordata > Aves > Cuculiformes > Coccyzidae > Coccyzus > Coccyzus lansbergi. The sequence goes on from JAUMJK010000508.1 coordinate 2,733,686, forward strand.
TTGTTGTTGTTGACGATGTTGTTGTTGTTCTAATTGAGGGTAATTCAACAGCTGTATTATCAGACCAGAAAACGTTTAAATGTTACCTTTTTAAAAAAGATATAGGGAATGTATATAGAATCATAGAATCATAGAACAACCAGGTTGGAAGAGACCCATTGGATCATCGAGTCCAACCGTTCCTATCAAACACTAAAACATGTCCCTCAGTATCTCATGCACCCGTCCCTTAAACACCTCCAGGGAAGGTGAATCAACCTCCCTGGGCAGCCTGTGCCAGTGCCCAATGACCCTTTCAGTGAAAATTTTTTTCCTTATGTCAAGCCTGAACCTCCCCTGGCAGAGCTTGAGGCCATTCCCTCTTGTCCTGTCCCCTGTCACTTGGCAGAAGAGCCCAGCTCCCTCCTCTCTACAACCTCCTTTCAGGTAGTTGTAGAGAGTAATGAGGTCTCCTCTCAGCCTCCTCTTCTCTAGGCTAAACAACCCCAGCTCTCTATATCTATATATTATATAGATCTATATATCTAATATCTATATATTACATATAGAGAGGAGTAGCACTAAGAGAGAGGTTTGTATAGTTCTATGAAGTTTCTGGCCACGAGTCCTTGCTTAAGACTGGTGACACAGTTCTGGAATTAATAGTATCTCTGTCCCATTTCTGGTCCCCCTGGAATGAGCCCTCCAGATGTCAGGTCTGATGCCTGGTCCTGTGTCTGGATGTAAGCTCAGCTTTTAACCTACATTGCAACCAGAATCTAGGTGCCGTTCCAGCCCTTATTCGAGTTATCCAGCTTTTATTCAAGTTCTCTGTTTAAAGGCTCCTGCTTCTTCCTTTTCCTGATCTCAAGCTACCATGTAGGCAGCATTCAGACAGAAAAAAGAGTATTTTAAAGCCACGGCCAATTCACATGTTTATCTGATTGTATTATACCTTATGCTGTACTATGCAGACATGTCACTGACTTATTTTTTTCAAAGAATAAAGCCAATTCGCTTTAAGAAGGTTAAATGTTTATTGTGTAGCAGTTCCAAACACTTTTTAGGCAATTCTCAGCGATTTTGCTTTCTTCTCTCCCCTCACTACTACCTTCTTCCCTCCAGGCACAGGACCCTTTGGAGCTATTCCAGGAGATGGCGTTGGGTTAGCCCTGCTCAGCCCACTCCTTCCCCCTCCCCAGACCCCCACTGCCTGTTCCTCCTGGGGCCCTGCCTGGGGAGCATGTCCCACTTCTATTCCTGGCACATCTGGGCTTAAACTCAGTTTAGACATAATTATTTTTCAGGTGAAACTCTGTACCAAATGTCTCTGTTCCTTAGCTCACCACTTAGCCCAGTTAGCCCAGGGGTGGACTGCTGAGGGGGTGGTCTAGCAGTTTGCCTGTTACATCCACTTAACCTCAATGGCTTTTGGTTGCTACTTGGTGGGGCAATTAACTGGAAGTGTTTATTACAGTTTGATGGGGTCAGCACCCACCTCGGACTGTGTCTGCACTAAGACGGATAAGTCCACAGCACAGGCTCAGTTGGGAAGCTTCAATGTTATCTCATTATTGAAATCCAATGATCCAGAGAATCATAGAATGGTTTGGGTTGGAAGGGACCTTAAAGCCCATCCAGTTCCATCCCCCCTGCCATGGGCAGGGACACCTCCCACTGGATCAGGCTGCCCAAGGCCCATCCAACCTGGCCTTGAACACCTCCAGGGATGGGGCAGCCACAGCTTCCCTGGGAAACCTGCGCCAGGGTCTCACTGCCCTCATCATGAAGAAATTCCTCCTTATGTCTAGTCCAAACCTACCCCTCCCCAATTTAGAGACACTGTCTGTAGTCCTGTCACTCCGTGATAGGGATAAACAGTCCCTCCCCAGCTTCCCTATAGCCTCTTCAGGTACTGGAAGGTCACTGTGAGGTCTCTTCCGAGCCTTCTCTTCTCCAGTCATAACAAGCCCAACTCTCTCATCTTGTCCTCATATGGGAGGTGCTCCAGCCATCTGAGCATTTTCATAGCCTTTCTCTGGACCTGTTCCAATGGCTCTGTCTCCTTCTTATGTTGAAGATTCCAGAACTGGACACAATGCTCCAGATGAGGTCTCACAAGAGAGGAACAGAGGAGCAGGATCCCCTCCCTCACTCTGCTAACCATGATGCTTTTGATGCTGCCCAGGACATGGTTGGTTTCTGGGCTGAGCGCGCACGCTGCCAGCTTATGTCGAGCTTCTCATCCACCATCACCCTCATGTCCTTCTCCTCTCTCCTCAGAGCTGCTTTCAAACGCATCATCCCCCATCCTGTATTGAAACCGCAGATTGCCCCAGCCCAGGTGTAGGACCTTGCACCTCGCCTGTTGAAGCTCATGATGTTCTCACAGCCCCACTTCTCCAGCCTGTCCAGGTCCCTCTGGATGACATCACGTCCTTCTGGTGTGACAACTGCCCCACTCAGCTTGGTGTCATCTGCAAAGTTGCTGAGGGTACACTCGATCTCACTGTCAATATCATTGATGATGCTATTAAATAGTACTGGTCTCAGAAAAGTAATAACTAGTTGTTGCACTTCTGAAAAAGTCCATTTCCAATGGTTTTGACTCATAAATGGACATAATTTAAGATTTTGCTGTGGGCTGCACTTTCCCTTGCTCAGTGCAGGAAGGTTTAGAATCATAGAATCATAGAACAACCAGGTTGGAAGGGACCCATCGGATCTTCTAGCCCAGCCGTTCCTATCAAACACTAAACCAAGTCCCTCACTAAACACTAAACCAAGTCCCTCAAGACCTCATCTACGTGTGCCTTAAACACCTCCAGGGAAGGTGAATCAACCACCTCCCTGGGCAGCCTATTCCAATGCCCAATGACCCTCTGTGTGAAAAACTTCTTCCTAATGTCTAGCCTAAATCTCCTCTGGTGGAGCTTGAGGCCATTCCCTCTTGTCCTGTCCCCTGTCACTTGGGAGAAGAGCTCAGCTCCCTCCTCTGTACAACCTCCCTTCAGGTAGTTGGAGAGAGTAATGAGTCTTTTCATGCAGTCTTTCTTTTTTCTTCAGTTTTTCTAATTCTGTTAGGCTGTTTCTTAAAGTTAACAGAAAAACTGATGTAAGTGGCATCTTTCAGTCGTCACTTAAGTCACAGGGTAAAGTACAGGAGGACAAGCTTCAACTGGTCTCGCAAATAGAAATTATAAGATGATTTTCAAGCTAACTGGCACTGCAGTATAGCACTTAAAATCCCTTTCAGCAATGATATTAAAGTCTCAGGGGTGCCATCACATTGCAAAAATGCCTGTAAAAGGATAAAGTTACTCAGTGTTTTGTTCCCTCTTCTTTGTTCCTTGTGGCTCCTGGTATCTTGTGGAAGTTAATAGGCTGGAATTGAAAGTATTGCTCTTTATTCTCTCGGTTCAGAGAGATTCATGTCCTTTCTTTCCCAATTCTCTTTGAAGAAAGAGGAAAGGCAGAAAACCCCCACACTTTAGTGGGCTGGCTAGATTCAAATGCCAACCACTGTTGGCCTTTCATTGGTGTTCAGCAGCCTTTGTGAGATGGTTTTGGGAGCCCTTCCAACACATGAATTTGCAATCTGCTGATACATATGCCATGGAGTTGAAAGTATTTTTTTCGTTTATGAGAAACCTCTCAGAGCATCGTTTCCTGCTCTTATTCAGGCCTCTGCCAGTGTTACTTCTTACATTTCATCAGTCTTCAATGGGGGGGGGAATAAAGTTTTTCTGCTGCTACACACCAAACTCATTCTGCAGATTAACTTGCTGTACGTGCACATGAAACATTTACTAGTTTCATAATACCGCTGTCAAAAAATTCCGGTATAAGAGCTTGCCATTGCATCCAAAACAGATTCGAATTGGTTTAGTGTTTTATAGGAGTGGTTGGACTCGATGATCCGATGGGTCTCTTCCAACCTGGTTACTCTATGATTCTATGATTCTATGAATGTAAATACAGGGTTGCGCTGCTACTCCTGTCCTTACACTTCTGTGTTACTAAAATGTCTTAAAAGAAGCATTTCCAAACCACCCCCAGGGTGTGTTCTCCTTAGGGTCCAGAAGACAGGTTCTAAGGAGCTTTTTAAACCCCCAGGTGCTTTAAGAGTTCTAAAAGTCTTAAAAGTTGGTCTCACTTTTTTTCTCTGAAGAGAAAAATAAGATGGTGTAAAGAAGGTTTTATTTCAAAACTGCTGTCCTCAGCTTCACTTCTCTTCATATTCTTTTAGAGAGTGTGTTAAAATTGTGGTTTTGGGTGGAGACCCTACCTGTTGTAGCCTGAAATCTACACAAGAAAGGTCTCTCCTTTCCCTTTCTCTATTTTATAGAACACTTACACTCATGGCTTATATCAGAAACGGTGTGACCAGCAGGTCCAGGGAGGTTATTCTCCCTCTGGACTCAGCACTGGTGAGGCCGCTCTTTGAATCCTGTGTTCAGTTGTGGGCCCCTCACCACAAGAAGGATGTTGAGGCTCTGGAGAGAGTCCAGAGAAGAGCAAGGAAGCTGGTGTAGGGTCTGGAGAACAGGTCTGATGAGGAACTGCTGAGAGAGGTGGGGGTGTTTATCCTGGAGAAGAGGAGGCTGAGGGGAGACCTCATTGCTCTCTCCAACTCCCTGAAAGGAGGTTGTGAAGAGGAGGGAGCTGGGCTCTTCTCCCAAGTGACAGGGGACAGGACAAGAGGGAATGGCCTTAAACTCCACCAGGGGATGTTCAGGCTGGACATTAGGAAAAAAAATTCACAGAAATGGGCATTGGGCATTGGAATAGGCTGCCCAGGGAGGTGATTCACCTTCCCTGGAGGTGTTTAAGGGACAGGTAGATGAGATGCTGAGGGTCATGGTTTAGTGTTTGATAGGAATAGTTGGACTTGATGATCTGGTTGATCTCTTCCAACCTGGTTATTCTATGATTCTATAGTTTGCTTTCCAGAATAAATGGTCCTAGATATGACTTTGCAGTCATACTGTCTCAGTAATATGTAATTAAAAGTTTCCATAAAATATTCTAAACGTGCCTAAAACAGCACTAAGTAATCTTTATGAGCTACTGTCAAATAAGTTAACACTGAACCATAAACAGAACAGACATTTAAAAGTTTTTTAGCAGACCTGAGGCACACGTGCTGAGACAATAGATACAGATTTATAGCTACAAGGATGAACATCTTCACTGATAAACAGGGATGTTCCAAAATGTAAGAAAATAGTTGCCATAATGATCTTGAATATTTGTGAAATTTAAATAAGCAAGGAAAGCCTAAGTTTGTAAATTTTTATATCTTCCAAGCATCTTGTCTGTGAAAAATATTGTGTATGAAAACAGTAGTTCTATCAATGGAAAGGCAATAACCTGACGTTATAGAAATACACTGTACTTATTTTATTATGATTAATTTTTACATTCTTACAGAAATCCCTTCTACAATAAAAAAGCTCATTGTAGCAAAGCATTTTTAGACAAAAAAATGGTGGCCGTCCAGCTTACTCATCTGCAGCAGTGTTGCAAGCTCAAGGGATCTCAATTGCGAGCAATAAAAATGTGCCTTTAAGTTTCCAAGATGCTTACTAGCTCTTTTTCTAAGTTCTTCATCAATAAATCAATTGAAGTGTAGGATGGTTACTTGAGCAAATGAGACGGTAATGACTCAGTTTCACGGTATTCCTAAGAAAAAAGATTATTTTTTCAACAATTAGTGGTTTATAGCCAATTCGTTTCTCACTCCAGAATGGTCCTTCTCTTCTGTTTGGATAACCTTTGCTACCCGATACTTCTTTAGCCTTTGGTAGATACACATAGATAAACATATAAACTGCTTTGCAGGAAGAATTGAAAAACATCTTTTTGACTTCTGTATTAGCAGTCAGGGCATGCATTTCCAGCCTTCTGTTACCACAAGTTATCAAGTGAAAGGAGAAAACTTTAATTCATAAAGGTAAATATTGCTTTTGTCTGTATATGCCTGTCCTTTCTGACACATATTTGTCTCAGGTTTATATTGATGGGAGCCTGGTTATTTTGTGCCACTGGACATCTTCCAAGGTGAAGAAAAGTAGCTATAAACTGGGAAGTGTGCTGGTGTTCTTATTGCACCTGTTAGATTGCACAGACCGAAATAGTAATAGGCTTATGGGACATGGTTTAGTGTTTGATAGGAATGGTTGGACTCGAGGATCCAGTGGGTCTCTTCCAACCTGGTGATTCTATGATTCTAAACAGCTCTTGATTTGCCAATAATGCCCAAAAGCACTACATGGTTTAAAACAAGACCCCAGTCTGCCATGGAAAAAAAAAAAAAAAACAAAACGAGTTTATAGGTGTCAATAATCTTTACATTAAATTTGAGTTGTAAAATCCATCTGAGAACAATGTGCTTTGCTTTTCATTTTATCTCCTGTATTTTCTGCTTTAAAATTTACCAAGTGTTGTGTTAGTTCAAAGAATAGTGAGCAACGAATTCAATGCCTGATTCACCTTCCCTGGAGGTGTTTAAGGCACGGGTAGATGAGGTGCTGAGGGACATGGTTTAATGTTCGATAGGAATGGTTGGACTCAGTGATCCAATGGGTCTCTTCCAACCTGGTGATTCTATGATTCTATGAAAGTCATGTATTAGCTTAAAGTTATATGAAAATATCAAGTTGATGCATGCTTTAGCATTCAGTTCTTAGATGAACTGGTTGTGTCCAGTATCCTCCATATCCTTTGTCTTTAAAGGGAACTTTAACCAAATGACCCTATAAAATGACTTCTATATTTTCCTGAATCAGTAGAGGCAACAGTGATAGGAGCCAAGGGACAGGCAGGAAGATGTGCTGGGAAGGATTTGCTTGGATATTACGAAGAGGTTCTTCACCCAGAGGGTGTTGGAGCACTGGAACAGCTCCCGGGGAAGCAGTCACGGTGCCAAGCCTGACAATATTCAAGAATCATTTGTACAACACCCTCAAGACACACAGTGTGAATGTTGGGTTTGTCCTATGCAAGGACAGGAGTTGAACTCGATGATCCTTGTGGGTCCTTTCCAACTCAGATCATTCTATGATTCTGTGAAAAAATATACACAAGACTGATTGCATCCTTGGATTTACAGGTTCATGTGAAACTTTTGGTATAGCAGCTGTTTGAAGGAATTCAGATAGTTTTGGCAATTTGGTGGAATAGAAAAATTTAGGATTAAGAGCTGGCCATGCATATGCCTATGAGGAATCATTCCTTGTAATCCTGTTGTATATTTTGTTCCAAATTTTTGACCCAGGTACTAGTCATAGAATCATAAAATCATAGAATCATAGAATCATAGAACAACTAGGTTGGAAGAGACCCACCAGATCATTGAGTCCAACTGTTCCTATTAAACACTAAACCATGCAAGTAAGTTAACAGTCGAGGTAAAATTGGTCAGATTCTTTGTTATACAAAGGAACTGTGCACTATTCAGCTTACTTTTAACCACCTCTACCAGTGTAGCACTTTGAGAAATCTCAGGTAAGCATCTGTGGAAGACGAACACTCCCATTCCTCGCACTACAGTGCCTGGTTTGGGACCCTGCTTCCTGAAAGCAGAATCCTCAGTCCTGAGATGAAACCTGTAGAATCTTTATACGGCAGGTCGAGTGAAAGAAGAGGGTTTCAAAACTGGGTATTGAGTGGCCAGCATGTTGAAGCAGACAGCGCTTCGAGGGACTGGCTGTGAAGCCATGTAGAACTCGCCAAAAGGATGCTCCGTGTCCTAAATAGATGTGACCTACATTTTAGACCTTTGCAAGATTTAGATGCATATGGTAGAGACCTCCCTCTGCTCCGGATTTGAAAATATTAACTTCTTATAATCACGTAAGATTACATCCTTTCTCTATTTTATTCTGAGGTTTTATCTTGAAGAAAAACTATCATCCTGCTGTGTTTTTTTTTGGTCCTGTGCTGAATCCTGGGGCGTTCAGAAAAGGCATCATCTCGTCTTCAGTTTCCCCTCCTGCCTGAAATCAGTGACAACTGATCCTGAGTGGGTCACAGCTCCTTTCTGTTCTGAGGGTCAGCTCAGGAGTTGGGGAATGCGACTAAATAAATCATTTTTAAATAAACTAAGCCAGTTAATGCACTCTGATCCAAATAAACCCAGTTTATTATTTAAAACAATAAGTAATACAAACAATAATAAATAATAGCATACATTATATGCTATTGTATTATATATATTATTATATATAGCATATATAATATTACTGAGGGATTATTAGTTTTGCTAACATCGCTCTTCATGCTATCTTCAGAGGGAGTGGGAAAGGTGAAAGAAAAGACTTTGATAGAGTGAGAGACCTTCCTGCGGGGACATGGGGAGCAGGAAGGGCTGTTCTTGATCCGCAGCCCACTTTCTGGATGAGGCTGAGCAGGGAGGTGGCAGTGGTGGTTTTGAACTGCAACCTGGGGCTGGGTTTCCTCGCTCCTTTGCACAGAAGCCGCGTGGAGAGAGCTGAAATGCTACCTCTGAGGCTGGAGAAGAAATGAGATGCTGCAGCCCCAGGGCAGCTTCGTGCTAAATGAGCTGTCCTGCCTCTGACCTCCTCCCCATTGCTCTTTATGCCAATCAGTCCCTCTTTTTCTGTGCTTTGGTGCATTTCCTGCTGTGGTTTGACATCAACCCCAGCGTTTCAGCCCAGAAGAGTGTCCTGGAGGGGGGTCTCATTGAAGGGCTGGTGGCTGCCAGAGGGGTTGAGCCCACCCTGCCTTCAAGTCCATAGAATCATAGAACCACCAGGTTGGAAAAGACCTTTGAGATCATCAAGACTTTTGATCATCATCATCATCAACATAGGGTGCTCTGCTCAGTGTTGCACATACAGAGACAGACAGGTTGTACTTGCCCCACTCCCACCTCATCCTCTGACTTCCAGACTCTTGTTTCTGTGCTTTTTAGATTCTCACAGTTGTCCTCCCCCACTACTGGTAGACGTGGGTCTGTGGGCAGTGCAGTTGGTTAGTTCTGGTTTCATTATCTTCTACCATTTGGATGGATACATCAGCACCCATGACATGCGCTACCTTGAGTTTTTTTGTCACTTATCTGAGTCTGAGGCAGATTTCTGAGAAAGCCGAATTGCCACTTTATCCTATCATAGAATCATAGAATCATAGAATCACTAGGTTGGAAGAGACCCACCGGATCATCGAGTCCAACCATTCCCACCAATCTCTAAACCATGACCCTCAGCACCTTGTCCACCCACACATTAAACACCTCCAGTGAAGGCGAGTAAACCACCTCCCTGAGCAGCCTCTGCCAGTGCCCAATGACCCTTTCTGTGAAGAATTTTTTCCATATGTCGAGCCTAAATCTCCCCTGGGGGAGCTTGAGGTCATTCCCTCTTGTCCTGTCCCCTGTCACTTGGCAGAAGAGTCCAGCTCCCTCCTCTCTACAATATCCATTCAGGTAGTTGCAGAGAGCAATGAGGTCTCCTCTCAACCTCCTCTTCTCTAGGCTAAACACCCCCAGCTCCCTCATAAAGCCTGTTCTCCAGCCCCTTCACCAGCTTCGTTGCTCTTCTCTGGACTCGCTCCAGAGCCTCAACATCCTTCTTGTGCTGAGGGGCCCACAACTGAACACAAGATTCAAGGTGTGGTCTCACCAGCGCAGAGTACAGAGGGAGAATATCCTCCCGGGACCTGCTCAACTCTGTTTCTCACGTAAGACCATCCTGGTAGCTCAGGTAAGCTGGTGGCTTTTCTCTGTGAACCTGCAAAGCATGAAGCAGTGGGGAAACAAACACTAAGCAAGAACGTAGACCATGCTGGATAGACTAATGCTGGTGGGAAGCAGGAATGAGTCCTCCAACGTCATGCAAGCTGACTTGGTATCTACAGTGTTTGTAAGGCAGAGAAGATGAGCTTCAACTCAGTGTTCAGTGCCGACAGGCGAGTCAAACTAACATTTCATTTCTAAAGGTCACGGGGAAAAAAATTTTTACTCATTTCTGAATAGAAATTACCTTGTTTTGATTTGATTTAATTTTGCTAAAGTGAAAATGCCCTGTTTCTACTGTAAATCAAACCAAAGAGCTTAGCTCAGATGTAAATGCTAATGCCTAACACAAGTCGTTTTAGCTGTGTCTACACCTTCCCTGGAGGTGTTTAAGGGATGGGTAGACGAGGTCCTGAGGGACATGGCTTAGTGTTTGATAGGAACGGTTGGACTCAATGATCCAGTGGGTCTCTTCCAACCTGGTGATTCTATGATTCTATGATCCTCTGCTGTGTGCAGCTCTCAGGAGCAGTTGGAGGCTACCACTGCTGCACTTCGACAGTGCCTGTAGTAGTGACCCCTGAAACCTGCTCTGATGTCGCCCTGTTTTTTTTTTTTTTTTTTTTTTGAGGGGAAGGAACTTAGATGCTCCTTTTACTAAGAGGCGACATGAGCCAGCAGTGTGCCCAGGTAGCCAAGAAGGCCAATGGCATCCTGGCTTGTATCAGAAACGGTGTGACCAGCAGGTCCAGGGAGGTGATTCTCCTTCTGTATTCAGCACTGGTGAGGCCGCTACTTGAATATTGTGTCCAGTTGTGGGCCCCTTACCACAAGAGGGATGTTGAGGCTCTGGAGCAAGTCCAGACAAGAGCAACGAGGCTGGTGAAGGGGCTGGAGAACAGACCCTATGAGGAGTGGCTGAGAGAGCTAGGGTTGTTTATCCTGGAGAAGAGGAGGCTGAGAGGAGACCTCATTACTCTCTACAAGTACCTGAAAGGAGGTTGTAGAGAGGAGGGAGCTGGCCTCCTCTGCCAAGTGACAGGGGACAGGATGAGAGGGAATGGCCTCAAGCTCCACCAGGGGAGATTTAAGCTGGAGATTAGGAGGAAGTTTTTCACACAGAGGGTCATTGGGCATTGGAATAGGTTGCCCAGGGAGGTGGTTGATTCACCTTCCCTGGAGGTGTTTAAGGGACGGGTGGATGAGGTATTGAGGGACTTGGTTTAGTGTTAGATAGGAATGGTTGGACTAGAAGATCCGATGGGTCCCTTCCAACCTGGTTGTTCTGTGATTCTGTGACTCCATCCCTCCGGGTGCTTTTACCTCAAGAGTGAATGATTCCAGGTCTTCAGCTGCTGCATTTGTCCTTAGGGTGGTGCAGCTGAGAAGACGACTCAATTTACCTTCTTGCAGGGGTTTCTATGCCTGTCTGTACTTTCTTGTGGGGTTTCAGGTGATATCTGGGCGTCATCCAGGCCTCATGATAGCTATGTCTACATCCGCATAGTGAGATCATAGAATCATAGACTGATGGAATAGTTTGAATGGGAAGGCACCTTAAAGATCATCCAGTTCCAACCCCCCTGCCATGGGCAGGGACACCTCCCACTGGATCAGGCTGCCCAAGCCCCATTCAGCCTGACCTTGAACACCTCCAGGGATGGGGCAGCCACAGCTTCCCTGGGCAACCTGGGCCAGGGCCTCAGTACCCTCATCATGAAGAATTTATTCAAAATGTCCAATCTGAGTCTTCCTCTTTCCAATTTAATGCCATTCCCTTCATCCTATCACTCCATTCCCTTGTAAAAAGGCCTCCCCAGCTTTCCTGGACTCCCTTCAGGTTCTGGAAGTTGACCTAAGATCCCCCTGGAGCCTTCTCTTCTCCAGGCTGAATAATCCCATCTCTCTTAGCCTGTCCTCATAACAAAGGTGCTCCAGCCCTCTGACCATCTTCATGGTCTCTTCTGGACCTGCTCCAACAGTTCCATATTGTTCTTATCGTTCCTGGGCATTGGATCAGGCTGCCCAGGTTGGTGGTTGATTCACCTTCCCTGGAGGTGTTTAAGGGACGGGTAGACGAGGTCCTGAGGGACATAGTTTAGTGTTTGATTGGAATGGTTGGACTCGATGACCTGGTGGGTCTCTTCCAACCTGGTGATTCTATGTCAATGTCCTGTTCCTTACATCTGCCCAGGGAACACCCCTCAGGGCCACCTAAGTAAACCTTCTGCTGGGGATAATCAGATTTTACTGTGAAATTCAGCTTCTGTTGTTTCATCAGTTAGTAAAGGAAGGACAGGGTGTGAGTACATAATGCAATGAAACTGAGTTATTGCAGATTAACAAGTTCCTGCCTGTCAGCTGAGTTGCCTTGTTGTTCAAAGTGTCCCTCAGATACTCCTGGAGCTTCAAGACACATTAATTCAACAACAGCACTGTCCTCCACACACGGTCCCTGCTCACACACAGGTCATCTCTGTGGGACACTCGCCTATGGGCTCAGTTATGGGGATCCAGTACACCTCCAGTATCTCAGATTCACTGCGAATGTACTAGATAATTTTACCGTGTCTGGTTCATAGAATCATAGAATCATAGAATCATAGAACAACCAGGTTGGAAGAGGCCCACCGGATCATCGAGTCCAACCATTCCTATCAAACACTAAAGCATGGCCCTCAGCACCTCATCTACCCACACCTTAAACACCTCCAGGGAAGGTGAATCAACCACCTCCCTGGGTAGCCTGTTCCACTGCCCAATGACCCTTTCTGGGAACTTTTTTTCTTAATCTCCAGCCTAAATCTCCCCTGGTGGAGCTTGAGGCCATTCCCTCTCGTCCTGTCCCCTGTCACTTGGGAGAAGAGTCCAGCTCCCTCCTCTCCAGAACCTCCCCTCAGGTAGTTGTAGAGAGCAGGAAGGTCTCCCCTCAGCCTCCTCTTCTCCAGGCTAAACACCCCCAGCTCTCTCAGCTGTTCCTCCTAAGGCCATTCCTCATAAGTTCCATATATAATTTTCCATATAAAAGTTAAACCAACTTCCCCAAAGACGCACCTTTCTGCTTTATTTATTTATTTTTTATGCAATACAAAACTTCTCTGACTACATTGATGATTTTATTGATTTGACGTAGGGGGTACCGCGTAGGAGTTAGGATCATTATTTTAACACGTTTTTCTTAGTTATGTGATGCTTCCTTTTTTTTTTCCACTGTGGCATCACCATTTCTTGGGTCGTGTGCAGGAGGTTTCAGTATAGCTGTAATACATTGCGTTTTCCACTCAGTGGGCTTCTGATTGCCTATATTGCTGTGCTGATTATCTTAAACAAGCTGAATTCTTTCTTTAATTTAACCACTTACATGTCTTTCCAGTAGATTATGCCCATCCTACTCGGTAAGTGAGTGACTAGGTGATTCAATTACAGATTGTCTTTCTTTTCCTGTATCCTCCACGTAAGGAGCAAAAGGATTCTTACAAATGTTAACAGTATATGATGGCAAAGTCGATTACATAAAAAGGTTTTCCGTAATATGGTTGTTAACATGCAGCATGTGTCCCTGTGCTTGCTTGCTTCATGCTACCTTGCTATGCCTAATTAAATTAAAAGCTACTCGGGACCATGATTTTAGTTTTGCTTTATGTGCAAGAGCTTAAAACCCATTCCCTTTCTCCTCTCTTTCTTTTGGGGTGGGGTCTTCTGTATTTTTATCATATTTCCCTCATTGCTGTTCCTTCCCAAAGGAACAGTCATACAGTGGGTTGGCTTGGAAGGGACCTTAAAAGATCCAACCACTGACACAATATGAAACAGACATCATGAACAGTTAATGAAAAGCGAAGCTCCTACCGCTCTTTTAAGACACTACATAAAGGCTTAAATAAAGAAATCCAAACCCTTGCACAGCTTGGTGAGATCCCAACTAACATTTCATATCATAGAAACACAGAATGATAGAATCATAGAATGGTTTGGGTTGGAAGGGACCTTGAAGCCCTTCTAGTTCCAACCTCCCTGCCATGGGCAGGGACACCTCCCACTGGATCAGGCTACCCAAAGCCCCATCCAGCCTGGCCTTGAACAACTCCAGGGATGGGGCAGCCACAGTTTCTCTGGGCAACCTGCTCCAGGGCCTCACCACCCTCAGCATTAAAGACTTCTTCCGAATGTCCAATCTAAATCTTCCCCTTTCCAATTTAAAGCCATTTCCCTTTTTGCTATCCCTCCATGCCCTTGTAAAGAGCCTCTCCTCATCTTGTGCTCCCCTATATCACTATATATACATTTATTCTTGCAGACGAATGAACGAACTAGTGACTCGTATCACTTATACTTGTTTTTATTCTTGAACATGAATGAATGAACTAACAAATCACTATACTTGCATTTATTCTTGAACACAAATGAACAAACAGCTCATATCACTTACATTTGCATTTATTCTTGCACATGAATGACTGAACTAACAATTCATATCATATACTTGTATTTATTGCACACAAATGAATGAACTAACAACTCATATCACTTACACATGTGTTCTTGCACACAAGTGAACAAACTAACAGCCCATATCACTTACATTTGCATTTATTCTTGCATACGACTTAATGAACTAACAGCTCATATCACTTATACTTGCATTTATTCTTGCACACTAGTGAACAAACAGCTCATATCACTTATATTTGCATTTATTCTTGCACACGAATTAGTTAACTAACAAATCACTGTAGTTGCATTTATTCTTTCACATGAATTAATGAACTAACAAATCACTATGTATGCTTTTATTCTTGCTCACAAATGAAAGAACAGTTCATATCACTATACTTGCATTTATTCTTGCACACGAATGAGCTAAGAATTCATATCACTTGTGTTTATTCTTGCACATGAATGCATGAACTAACAAATCACTATACTTGCATTTATTCTTGCATACGAATGAACAGATTATATCACTTATAATTGCACTTATTCTTGCACATCCATGAATGAGCTAACAATTCATATAATTTATAACTGTATTTATTCTTGAACACGAATGAAGGAACTAACAACTCATATAATTTATACTTGCATTTATTCTTGCACACAAATGAACTAACAGCTCCTATCACTTATACTTGCATTTATTCTTGCACATGTATGCATCAACTAACAAATCTCTATAGTTGCATGTATTCTCGCACAGGGATGAACCAACTAACAACTCATATCACTTACACTTGCATTTATTCTTGTACAGGGATGACTGCTTTGTCCCCGGCCACCCTCCTGGACAGCTGGCAGAGATCCCTGCGCATTACCCTGTTTTCCAGAAAGCTCTTTGGCCGCTTGAGGTGTCTCTGAAGCTCTGGCTGCTCCCCCTTTGCAGGGAGCTCAGGCAGGGGCTGCTCCAGCCTGAGGCTCCGGGTAGAAAGGCGCTACAGCAGCGCCCTCTGCCGGCCGACACCCCACACTGCGGGCACAGGGACACTTCCACCTCCACCTAGCTCCAAAATAGCTACTTGAGGGGGAAAAAGTAAAAAAAAAAAAAAAAAAAAGTACAAGCCTGTGCATAGGCCTTTAGTTTATTTATTTATATTACATTTTTTATTTATTCTTAAATAGACTGAATAATTTTACAGAATAGTCATGAGGGACATAGTTTAGTGTTTGATATGAATGGTTGGACTCGATGATCCGGTGGGTCTCTTCCAACCTGGTTATTCTATGATTCTATGATTCTAGATCATGTTATATCCATGAATTTTAAAAGGCTATGATTCGATGATGTTCTACTCTCAAATTTCAAATTTCCCCTCCCCTGAACTTACCACTTGTAAAATTAAAAAAAAAATAATCTAAACCTTAACTCCATTTTAGCAATTCATGCACTGTTGGGATTTGGTTTAGGTTTATTTATTTTATATTTGGTTTAGGTCGATGGCAAGTTGAACACAAGCGAATAGCGCGTTCTGGCGGCCAAGAGAATCATAGAATAGGATCATAGAATGGTTTGGGCTGGAGAGGACCTCAAAGCCCATCCAGCTCCACCACCCTTCCATGGGCAGGGACACCTCCCACTGGATCAGGTTGCCCAAGCTCCATCCAACCTGTCTTGGACACTTCTAGGGGCATTTGCAGCTTCTTAGGACAACCAAAGCCTCTCCGCAGTCATAGTGAAGAATTTCTTTGTAATGTCTAACCTAAATCTGCCCCCTTCCAATTTAAAGCCCTTAAAGAGGGCCAGCCACATTCTGGTGTGCATCAAGCATGGAATTGCGAGCCAGTCAAGGCGGATGATTCTCCCTCTTTTCTCTGCCCTAGTGTGGCTCCACTTCAGATACTGTGGGCAGGTTTGGGTGCCGCAGTATAAAAAGGATCTTAAGATACTGGAATGTGTCCAGAGGAGGCCACAAATTGGGTGAAAGGTCTAGAGGGGTTGTCTATACAAATCACTTGCTGTTTTCAGCCTGGAGAAGAGGAGGCTGCAGGGGAACCTCACAGCAGTTCACTGCTTCCTCACAAGGGAGGGAGGAGCAGGTGCTGAGCTATTCTCTCTGGTGACCAAGGACAGGACTTGAGGCAAGAAGATGTGCCAAAGGAGGGTTAGGTTGGACATTAGGAGAATGATCTTCCCCCAGAGGGTGGTGGAGCACAGGAACAGCTCCACAAAAGCAGTCAAGGTGCCAAGCCTGACAATAGTCCAGAAATGTTTGGACAATGACCTCAGACACGTGATGGGAATGTTGGGGTTGTCCTGTGCAGGGACTGAAGTTGCACTCGATGATCCTTGTGGGTCCCTTCCAACTCAGTTCATTCTGTGATTCCATGATTATTAAACACAAGTTCTTGCACAGCAGTGGCCCAGGTGGCCAAGAAGCCCAATAGCATCTTGGTCTGAATCAGAAAGAGCGTGGCCAGCTTTGGTGAAGCTGCACTACAAATCTCATGTTCAGTTTTGGGCCCCTCACTGCAAGAAAGACAGGGAAATGGAAAATCCACTCTTTTAGCAGTGACCATGGGACAAACCAGTGTGGGGATATAGCATTGCAGGGCACAGAGTGAGGGTGTGGGTTGCACCTGGGCAAGAGACTGCAGATCTAGTGCTCTGCAGCCTCATTGAAAGTCTTGAGTGCATATTGTGTCAGTGGTTGAGATTAACACAGTCAAATCACTTGAACTGATCCTGGGGCTGGTCCCTTCATCAGCTGGAGAAGCCAAACCTGCTTTCTAAATGCCACCCCTGCCTCACGAGCTCATGTGCAGGGAACCAGGCCCTAATTTTCTTCCCACATCTTAATATATTACATTTTGGTTTGCACAAAGACTCCTGGACCTGTTTGAGGGTTTCGCTCTACCCCTTGCTGTCCTTTTTATGCTTCTGCCATTCAGCTGTACACGTGGAGAAGAGCGTGGGTAGTTCCTACAGGGTTGCCCTGCATCCCTGTGCCTTGGAAAAATAAGAGTTATGGATGGATTACACATGAAAGCAAACAAGTAAGGGCATTTCAGGCCTGCCTTGCTACACTCACTGTGGGTTTTTTGTTAATGGTGGTCAAATCTGAGAGGAGACCTCATTACTCTCTACAACTACCTGAAAGGAGGTTGTAGAGAGGAGGGAGCCTGGCTTTTCTCCCAAGTGACAGGGGACAGGACAAAAGGGAATGGCCTCAAGCTCCACCAGGGGAAATTTAGGCTGGACATCAGGAGCAAGTTTTTCATGGAAAGGGTCATTGGGCACTGGAACAGGCTGCCCAGGGAGGTGGTTGATTCACCCTCCCTGGAGGTGTTTAAGGCACGGGTAGATGAGGTGCTGAGGGACATGGTTTAGTGTTTGATAGGAAAGGTTGGGCTCGATGATCCGATGGGTCTCTTCCAACCGGGTTGTTCTATGATTCTATGAAATCGGAACTTTGCATCACAAAGCAAGAAATTCATCTATCTTTAATGCCTGGATACAGCCAGTCTTGCTCCTTTTGAGTCCCAGATCTTCTGTGACTGCTCTAAGTTTTTGTTTACTGTGTTCATGAAGTGCTGTCTGAGGGCTGCCCAGGCTATGAAATCCATCTGAGAGCCACGTGGTATGACTCTTGCGATACCCATAAAGCTCTGCTTAGTCTGTAACTAGTGCGCGCAGATACTCATATAATACAATTAAAACAGATAGAAATCAGTAACTCCATCTCTGAGAGTTTAACTGACTCTCTGTTAAGTCTGGTTGATGCTTTATAAAGTAGTGTAAAGCTGGATCATGTGCACTATGATTGCTTTACAATTTGTGTCATGCTCTCAGGTTTTAGTAACCTTTGCTATCTTGTTATAGCCTTTTTCTTCCATAAGTAACCTGTCCCGTATATTATGTTGAAGTAGTGTGATATGAACTTTTGTTTATTCTAAATAAACATGAGAGATATTGTCATAAACAAACACCAAAGTCAAGAAATACCGGAAAGACCACAGTTTTCAAATCATCGTTTCTTTTCAAACACTTAGAATAAGCATAGCTTTTCTTTTTTCTAAATGTCCAGCAAGTTTTAATAGGTAAGTGACTTGCTGAATTTGTCTTAAATGATCAGACTGCACCACTTGTTCAAATAATGTAATATAATCTAACTTAAATATTTAAGTCGAGATGGCCAAGACTGAGGATGAAACTCAAGTCTCTCGAGCAACCCAAGGTGAACAAGATAACTATGATATGCATGTCAGAGCTGCAAACATTGTCTGAGCTGGCGAGTCCCTGGTGAAACTTGTGTCTGACCTGAAGCAGTTCTTGATCCTCAATGATTTCCCCTCTGTGAATGAAGCTATCAACCAGCATAACCAGCCGCTGAAGAGCTTGCAGGAGGAATGTGACAAGAAGCTGATTATATACTTATATACGTCTATACTTAAATTCTGTCTAATGGCAGAATTATATGATGTGTTTACGGAACTAGAATCATAGAATCATTTTAGTTAGAAAAGACTTTTAAGATCATCGAGTCTGACCTCATTACTCTCTACAAGTACCTGAAAGGTGGTTGTGGAGAGGAGGGAGTTGGGCTCTTCTCTCAAGTGACAGGGGACAGGACGAGAGGGAATGGCCTCAAGCTCCGCCAGGGTAGGTTTAGGCTGGAGATTAGGAGGAGGTTTTTCACGCAGAGGGTCATTGGGCATTGGAACAGGCTGCCCAGGGAGGTGGTTGATTCACCTTCCCTGGAGGTGTTTAAGACACGGGTGGATGAGGTATTGAGGGACTTGGTTTAGTGTTAGATAGGAATGGTTGGACTGGAAGATCCGATGGGTCCCTTCCAACCTGGTTGTTCTGTGATTCTGTGATTCTGTGACTGTTAACCTAATGCTGCCAAGTCCACCACAAACCCATATGCCTCATTACATTCTATCTCAGCGGCCTGGAGCTTCTGCAGGATAATTTAGTTAGTCTAGTTGGCCACAGCTATCAGACCGTGTAAGTATAAATGTATATCTATGCATGCTAAGGCTCCTGTTGCAGAATTCACCACTACTTCTCGTCTATTTCTGTGTGAGCTGTCTTCCCCCCAGCTATTATCCAGTCAAGGAATGTATGATATTATGCGGATTGTATGCTATTTTCTGAAGCTTCAAATAAGGAAATTAGTTCTGAGTAGGATTTACCATTGTCGATTTAACCCAGGTTATGCATAAATATACTTCATAGGATGTTTTTTTCTGACTTATGTTTGCTAAATATGCTGAAAGATTTGTAAAGTAGAGTTTGATTGTTATCAACAAGTGATGCCACTTACTCTTCCTTTATAGAATACTGCATTATACCACACAGCAGCACTAACTGGTTTAGTGTTTGATAGGAATGGTTGGACTCGATGACCCGATGGGTCTCTTCCAACCTGGTTGTTCTATGATTCTATGATTCTATGTGTAGAAAAAGGCACAGCAGTTGAGGAGACTGGGCTATTCATCAGAGTCTAGATGAAGTCGAGCAAGGATTGCCTACACTGACTAAACAGAAATTCTATGGGGATTCTAAAAAACCTCCAACACTAAAAAATTACCCCAACCCACTGATCAAATCAAATGAAACATAGAATCACAAGGTTGGAAGAGACCCACCAGATCATCAAGCCCAACCATTCCCACCAATGTCTAAACCATGTCCCTCAGTACCTCATCCACCCGCACCTTAAACACCTCCAGGAAAGGTGAGGCAACCACCTCCCTGGGCAGACCGTTCCATTGCCTAGTGACCCCTTCAGTGAAGAATTCTTTCCTTATATCGAGCCTGAACCTCCCTTAGTGGAGTTTGAGGCCATTCCCTCTTGTCCTGTCCCCTGTCACTAGGTAGAAGAGCCCAGCTCCCTCCTCTCTACAACCTCCCTTCAGGTAGTTGTAGAGAACAATAAGATCTCCCCTCCTTTCATTCATTTGCTAAATGGACGCTCAGCCTTGTGCTGATGGAGGCATTCTCTGAGGGGAAGGGAGAAAAACTGCTCTGTCATTTTGATTCCTGGAGTTGCTGGGCATGATTTCCACCCTGCACTCTTCCTTCGCCTGTCTGAATCATGAGCAGCAATCCCCACAGAACACACTCCAACTGTGCTCTTTGAAAACCAGCTCTATTCTATCAAAAGCCCAAATTACTCTGTACCTCAAGGAGATGTGATGGAATTAGGAAGTTATTTTGCAGCAGCTGAGGTCTCCCACCTAAATCCTAGAATTCATAAAATACGCACTCATTTACCTGTGGGGTTCATTCTGAGAAAACGCTTCCCTGCTAGTACTCTGCACAAAGGAAGTGTGCCAGAGAGCAGATCCCACTTCTAGAAAAAAACAGCTGCACCATTCCCACCTACGTGGTGTGGTGTTCAGTTCCCTCAGCCTCCCATCTTCCAGAAATTCTTAATTCTTCCTTGAGGAGGAATCCTTCAGAGTTTCTAAGCTAGCAGTGTGCCCAGTTGACCAAGAAGGCCAATGGCATCCTGGCTTGGATCAGAAACGGTGTGACCAGCAGGTCCAGGGAGGTGATTCTCCCTCTGGACTCAGCACTGGTGAGACCGCTCCTCGAATCCTGTGTTCATTTGTGGGCCCCTCACCACAAGAAGGATGTTGAGGCTCTGGAGCAAGTCCAGAGAAGAGCAACAAAGCTGGTGAAGGGTCTGGAGAACAGGCCTTATGAGGAACGGCTGAGAGAGGTGGGGGTGTTTATCCTGGAGAAGAGGAGGCTGAGGGGAGACCTCATTGCTCTCTACAACTACCTGAAAGGAGGTTGTAGAGAGGAGGGAGCTGGGCTCTTCTCCCAAGTGACAGGGGACAGGACAAGAGGGAATGGCCTCAAGCTCCACCAGGGGAGATTTAGACTAGACATGAGGAAAAAATTTTTCACAGAAAGGGTCATTGGGCACTGGAATAGGCTGACCAGGGAGGTGGTTGATTCACCTTCCCTGGAGGTGTTTAAGGCATGTGTGGACGAGGTGCTAAGGGACATGGTTTAGTGTTTGATAGGAACAGTTGAACTTGATGATCTTGGGTCTCTTCCAACCTGGTCCTATGATTCTATGATTCTTCCTTGTGCAAAACCAATTAAATGTTAATTGGACAAGAGAGAGAAAAAAATAGATGCTAAAGGCTGTTGTTGGGGTCACTTGTCTGAGCAAGGGAATGTCTATGTTGTTTTTGCAAATGTGAATGCTTAGTGCTTCCTGCTCAATGAAAAAACTCTATAGGCAGTACAGGAAGAGTTAACTGTCAACTACCCCATTCTGTATATGTCCCTATCTGGTCAAAAAAAAGAAAAAATATAATTAAGAAAAAAAAATATAATTGGTCATGCAAGATGGAAGAGCTGTAGTAAGAGTGATCAGGCAGTTAAAAGCATTCACCTCAGTGAGAGAAGATGCAGGTTGTTTGAATCTAGTCAGATATCACAACAACTTAAATCTCATTTTCTCACCTCCTGACAGAGTCTGAAGCATCGCAGCTGCACTTTGCAGGAAGGAGCTGCCATAGGCAACCATGTGTGGAAGAAAATTCAAGCTGGGGAAGTCCAGCAGCCTGAGATTGTATGCCTAAGAGAACTGAGCTTCAGTTCACGTTGAATTATTTCCATTGCCAAGGCAATACCCCTGCACGCTGCTGCAGTCTTGTGATTCCCATTTTGTGCACCCCTTTTCATGAGTTTTGCAAACAAGATACACTCCTAGGTTCCTAATGGAGTTTTCCTGTTTGCAGAAGGCAACTAGTGGAGCATTGGGTCTTGCAACACCTGATGCCTTAAAGGAGTCTCCCATTTTGTCTCTTTATCCCTCAATAAAATGTATAACACCCAGTGGGCAGTAAATATATGATATAACAAAACACAGAGTTGCTTATTAGGGAAACTGTTCCAAGTGTGACCACTGAGGGACACTAGAGGCAGAGAGGCAGCAAATCGTAGAATCATAGAACAACCAGGTTGGAAGAGACCCATCGGATCATCGAGTCCAATCATTCCCATCAAACACTAAACCATGTCCCTCAGCACCTCATCTACCTGTGCCTTAAACACCTCCAGGGAAGGTGAATCAACTACTTCCCTGGGCAGCCTATTCCAATGCCCAATGACCCTTTCTGGGAAAAACTTCCTCCTAATCTCCAGCCTAAATTTCCCCTGATGGAGCTTGAGGACATTCCCTGTTGTCCTGTCCCCTGTCACTTGGGAGAAGAGCCTAGCTGCCTCCTCTCTACAACCTCCTTTCAGGTAGTTGTAGAGAGCAGTGAGGTCTCCTCTCAGCCTCTTCTTCTCTAGGTTAAACACCCCCAGCTCTCTCAGCCGCTCCTCATAGGGCCTCTTCTCCACCCCCTTCACCAGCTTCGTGGCTCTTCTCTGGACTCGCTCCAGAGCCTCAACATCCTTCTTGTGGTGAGGGACCCACAGCTGAACACAAATGGTGTGAGCACGGTGGTGGCTCTGACCAGGAATCTGGAAGGCAAACCAGGGAAAAGCAAAATGAGAGTATCTCTCAGTATGCACAGGACAGGCAGCAAGCAGCTGGGCTTGAGCATATTTTAATAGGAATGGTTGGACTCAATGATCCAGTGGGTCCCTTCCAACCTGGTTATTTTATGATTCTATGATACTATATTGACCTCAACATAGTGTCTAATGGTCATGATCAAAGCTGTGCATGATAATAGCCTTGTTCTTCAACTTGGACAATCATGTCTTGGTGCAGACTACCTGAGGAGTCATATGGTTGTTTTGCATATATCACTCTCTGCCAGATTTTTCGGCATAAATAATCTATTTTGCATCTTGCAGGGTTTACTGGGTAAATGTCACTCCTTCTCATCAGATACTCCCACATCAAGTAGACTTGAGAGTATCTTCATTTTTCTGTACCGTTCATCACCATTAATGGTCTTCTGATCACTGCTTACTTGCTACACCTCATTTTGACATATTTTCCCATAAAATGCTGTCACTGAAGGTCTTCTGGAAAATATTTAATTAGTTAGAAATTCAGGTTTATTGTTAAGAAAGTAGAGTTCACATAGGTGATTTGAAACGCCTCCTTCCCTGCCTTAGATTTAACATTTCTCCAGTGTGCAAACACCATTCAGTTATTCTGCCTATAGGGTATATGATTATGGTTGGGGTTTTTTTAGGTGATAGTTCCTTGCATTGCCCATGTTTTCAAAGCAAAATTTTGTCCAGGTTAGGAAACTACCTATTGGTGCTTCTCACTTTCAAAATATCCTTTGCCCAGGAGCTTGCAGCTGTCCTTCTGTTACCACTATTTTTCGTAGAATCATAGAATGACCTGAGTTGGAAGGGACACACAAGGATCGTCCAGTCCAGCTCCTCTCCCTGCACAGGACAACCCCAAAATGTACAGTGTGTGTCTGAGTACATGGTGCAAAATGTACTTTTCTAAGAGATCTCATGATAGGAGCTTAATGGGAATAGATCTGTTCAGGGTGAATGAGTGAAGTGTTTTACTCACTGATCGTGGTCTTGCCAGTGAGAGCACTCTTGAAATACAACATGATCACAGCACGGATAGACAAGAAAAAAGCTCAAATTCAACTGCTTGAAATCACAGAATTATAGAATCACTAGGTTGGAAAAGACCCACAGGATCATCGAGTCCAACCATTCCTATGCCTCATAATAAGAAAAAATAAACAGAACGTGTGCCGTTTCTGAAAAATATCTTCTTGGAAATGAAAATAAACTGATTAGGGATAATCTTTTCCTTTGGAAAAGGGCTCAGCATGGTAAACCCTGCAAATTTTCCAGCAAACTCTGCTGTGCCTTTGTGAGTTCTGCCACAACTTGGCAAATGAAGATAATCTAAAGTGTGATATATTATTTTTAGCTCTTTCGAAAATAGGTTGCTTAAAACTTGGAATACCATGATAACAAAGTAGCCTTTAACTTATGTAGAAACGTTTAAATGGAATGTAGAAACAAGAGTAATTTCCTTATTTTACTTAATAATGAAGACAAATTAAGAAAGTAATTGAAATGTGGCTAACTTGGCCATACTTCAGGAGTTTTTGAGGAACGAAAACTTCTTCCACTCACTTGAAAAACCGGCATAAAATATAGGAGGGCTTCTTAAGCAAAAATGCTCTGAGGTAATGAATTGAATCAAATGAGTCTCTTAATTTGCTCCTTTATTTTCATTACGTTTCCAAATTCATATTCTGGTTGAAGCAGGGGAGGCCTTTGCAATTTTATACTCTCTGAGAATAACTGACCATAAATTGGAATTTGTACAACAAACTGTCAGTGAAATTTAGTTTTGTTCAGGGATGTAGAATGAGAATTATACTAGATGTAAGTCATATTAAGGCCTCTGTGCAGAATGAGATTGTACAACATTAAGATAATGCATAATTGATATTATCTTGGAAATGTGTACTATTGCTTTTCTTTGTATAAGGAGAATGAATCTGACAGACAAAATACTGCGTTTAAAAGACAAAAGAGAAATCATTGTCCTTTGATTTCCTCCCTGCCGTTACGATAAAATCTGAATTGTTTCTTCTTATTTTCTCCCTCCTGAGTTCTATTTAGGTTTCCGCATTTTCCACCATTGAATTTATGGTTGGTTAGCAGGTGTAGTAGCTGTTGTATTAGCAACAGCACTTCACCTTGAGAAATCCATCTGCAGGGGTGCATGTTCTACTAGAGCTGAGTAGGCAGATAACAATGAAGCAATGGCAAATCCTTGGATCTCTTTGAATAATAATTATACTAACTATGATTGTATTTAGAAGAAAATGGCAAAGGCTGCTAAAGGTGTATGTGCCCTGTCAAGGTCAAGGGTTCTTCTCCCTCTGTACTCAGCACTGGTGAGGCCGCTTCTTGAATCCTGTGTTCAGTTCTGGGCCCCTCAGCACAAGAAGGATGTTGAGGCTCTGGAGAGAGTCCAGAGAAGAGCCACGAAGCTGGTGAAGGGGCTGGAGAACAGGCCTGATGAGGAACGGTTGAGAGAGCTGAGGGTGTTTATCCTGGAGAAGAGGAGGCTGAGAGGAGACCTCATTACTCTCTACAACTACCTGAAAGGAGACTGTAGAGAAGAGGGAACTGGGTTCTTATCTCAAGTGCCAGGGGACAGGACAAGAGGGAATGGCCTCAAGCTCCGCCAGGGGAGATTCAGGCTAGAGATTAGGAGGAAGTTTTTCACAGAAAGGGTCATTGGGCATTGGAACAGGCTGCCCAGGGAGGTGGTTGATTCACCTTCCCTGGAGGTGTTTAAGGGACGGGTGGATGAGATGCTGAGGGACATGGTTTAGTGTTTGATAGGAATGATTGGACTTGATGATCCAATGGGTCTCTTCCAACCTGGTTGTTCTATGATTCTATGATTCTAAGGAGAGGTCCACAGAAAAAGATTCAATGGGTAAACCAACCTTGACTCCCTGTTTTTCCAGCCCCAGCTCTGCCTAGTTCCCTTCTCTTTACATAGCAGAAGTAGCTAACCTCTCCTTGTTGTCTCAGCAAAAGGCAGACAGCTGTCTGTGAAAGCTGTGAGCCAGCTTTGGGTGTTGGAAATCATCTGAGCTCTTCTAGCTTGTAAGTTCTGGTTAATTTCTGACCCCTTCTCTGAAAAAAAAAAAAAAATAGAGAAAATAGCTGAGGTGGTTTCTGAACCACTAGTGGGAGCCCTGGAGAGCTCAGGAAAATTCAGGGACTTGGAAATGTTCTAATCTAAACAGGTTGGACTTCTGGGCTGAGTCCAACAGCATGAGGTTCAACACAGACAAATGGTGGGTCCTGCACTTGGGGCACAACAACCCTATGCAGACTAGGAGAAGTCTGTCTAGAAAGCTGCCAGGAGGAGAAGGACTTGGGGGTGTTGGTCGACAGCGACTCAACATGAGCCAGTAGTGTGCCCAGGTGGCCAAGAAGGCCAATGGCATCCTGGTTTGTATCAGAAATGGTGTGACCAGCAGGTCCAGGGAGGTTCTTCTCCCTTTGTACTCAGCAATGGTGAGACCGCTCCTTGAATCCTGTGTTCAGTTGTGGACCCCTCAGCACAAGAAGGATGTTGAGGCTCTGGAGGTACTGAGAGGCATGGTTTAGAGACTGGTGGGAATGGTTGGGTTCTATGATCCGGTGGGTCTCTTCCAACCTGGTGATTCTGTGATTCTATCTTACATCTCTGAACATGTCCATCCAGGAGGTATGTTTTGCCACAAAAGTGAGATGCGTGGTCTTCTTCAGAGTGACAGTGTTACTGCTCTCTCTCCCAAACTAGGCAGAATTTGAAATTATAATTAAACCTGGCTACCTCTCTTAATAGGATAATACAAAGTCCTGTCCAAAGCCCCTTGAAATCACTGCAAATTGATTGCTGTTGAAGGCTGCGTGAGATCCCAGCAAAATATAAAATGGATTATGCTAACGTCTATTGAAAAAAACAGTGATGAGATGTATATGATGAGATGCATTTGAGATACAGCACGTTAAAGGCTGTAAATCAGTAGTATCATGCTTTCAAATGTAAATATTCATATGAATGTTTTTTTAAGAAAACAATTATACTTGACAGTGAAGGGTGGTAATGGAATTTAAAAAAAATCACATTAACTTGAGCATGTGTAGGCTAAATAAATGCGTGTAAATATTCTTATAAATACAAATATTATTATAAAAAGTCTCTCATGCCTTTCAAAATGTAAAATAAAAGAAGCAAGATACGAAGCTGTCTGGTAGGTGACTGCAGTATTTAAAGTCACACAAATAAGTAATTTGTTTTCAAAATTCAGGAGGCATAGAAGCGTGGCATAATGTTTGTATCTAAAAAGTAGGGTTTATCTAACTTTGATGTAATAAATTTAATTTATTTTGAGCGGCAGAGTACACTGTTGTGGATGCTGCGTAGTCAACCTTTGCAGTCAATGGAGAGAATGGGTTTTCAGAAGTGGCTCATCTGTCTGCCACACAAACCCATCTGGATTGCTCTCTTAGGGTGCCTGGTTCTTCCAATTGCCTACAGAGAGCACGACTGTGAATCATATGAACCCCATCCGCTCTATCTGCAGCACCTATACAGTTGTGGTGGTTTGGCTTTTCACTCTTCAGCTTCTTTGGCAGCTCTCTTGAACAACGAAGCTGGTGAAGGGGCTGGAAAACAGGAGTGGCTGAAAGACCTGGGGGTGTTTAGTCTAGAGAAGAGGAGGCTGAGAGGAGACCTCATTACTCTCTACAGCTACCTGAAAGGAGGTTGTAGAGAGGAGGGAGCTGGGCTCTTCTCCCAAGTGACAGGGGACAGGACAAGAGGGAATGGCCTCAAGCTCCACCAGGGGAGATTTAGGCTAGAGATTAGGAGGAGGTTTTTCATGGAAAGGTTCATTGGGCATTGGAATAGGCTTCCCAGGGAGGTGGTTGATTCACCTTCCCTGGAGGTGTTTAAGGGATGGGTAGATGAGGTGCTGAGGGACATGGTTTAGTGTTTGATAGGAATGGTTGGACTCGATGATCCTGGGGGTCTCTTCCAACCTGGATGTTCTATGATTCTGAACAGCACACCTTGCTTATTCTACCTGCTCTTATTAGTCAGACCATTTAATGTGTGTTGACATGATACTGGATAACTGTTCCACCCAGCTTACTTCTCCCTATATGCCTGTAAACTAACTCACTGATCTAATGTTAGACATTAAATACAGCAGTTTGGGGATCTGCCTAGGGGAACTCATACATTTCTATCTTATTTCATGAACATTTTGCAAGCGTGTACCCTTGTTTATGTTTTTTTTATTACAACCTTGCATCATTTGTTTTGTTTCAAGGAAAGGAGACGATGATGTATGAGGAATGGTTTGCATGTGTGTCTCTCTTCTATTTTGCCTAAGAACAAATTCTGATTAATGGAATAAAGTCTTGGCCAGGAGCCTGACTGTCCCTAACATTCGCAGTTATGGCAACCCAGGATAGGCATCACAAGGGAAATCTGAACAAATTGTGCACACACTGTTCAGAGAACAGTCTCAACATGGGTCTTCAGGGCAGAAGGAATTCCATCATTAACCTCAACCCTCCAGGGAAGACCTCAGCCTTGGTGCTTATATACTCAGGAGTCTTTGAATAACTACAGAATCACAGAAACAGCTATGTCAGAAAAGACCCTTCAGATAGAATCATAGAACCATAGAATCATAAAATCACCAGATTAGAAAAGACACATTGGATCACCAACTCCAACCACTCCTATCAAATACTAAACCATGTCCCTCAGCACCTTGTCCACTTGTCCCTTAAACCCTTCCAGTGAAGGTGACTCAACCTGTCCCTAGGCAGTCTCTGTCAATGCCCAATGACCCTTTCGTGATTTTTATTTTCATAATGTCCAACCTAAACCTCCCCTGGTGGAGCTTGAGACCATTGCCTCTTGTCCTGTCCCCTCTCACTTGGGAGAAGAGCCTAGCTCCCTCCTCTCTACAACCTCCTTTCAGGTAGTCGGAGAGAGTAATGAGGTCTCCTCTCAGCCTCCTCTTCTCTAGGCTAAACACCCCCAGCTCTCTCAGCCGCTCCTCATTGGGCCTGTTCTCCAGCCCCTTCACCAGCTTTGTTGCTCTTCTCTGGACTTGCTCCAGAACCTCAGCATCCTTCTTGTGCTGAGGGACCCAGAACTGAACACAGGATTCAAGGAGTTGTCAGTACGTCGGTGCGTATTGCATGATGAGTTGTCTTTGTGAGTCTTCATAGAAACTTCTGGTCACTTATGTCATTATGTCATAGTTCTCCATTTTTTCTGCATGACACATCGTTACAACTTCTCCTCATTGACTTTCCTGCCGTCCCCTCCGTATTTATGCAAATATTTATTAATTTTCATGCTTGCATACCTTCCGATAAAAATATTTATGGTTTTGAGTAAATCTTGCACTTCTGCTTAATTAAGAAATGGTGTCAGCAGAGGTAGAAAGTTGTCACCAGGGACTGTCCTCCTGAAGCTACTGTGCCAAATTGAATGTTCAGCCATGTATTAAAAATAAAAGTAAAAGCAAAATAGATGGATTCTGAATGTGAGGCATGTATCCTGCAACATTATTTGGTTTCAGTGACCCCTACATCTGCTGCACTAAGGGATTAATTATGCTGATAATCCTCTCTTCCCTTGTCTGTGCATTCCTAGATCGTTTATGTAGCTGCATTGTACGTGCAGCTTATGCATGAATCCCTGCATTTCGGGCACCCCCTCACTCGCTCCATCAGATGGGAGCTGCTCTCCATCTGGACTCAGGAGTGGAATATATTTCCTCTCTGGTTGACAGCTGTGAAACGCTTGCCTCCGTGTTTCCCATTTAGGCTGCAATCTCCCCTTGAATTTCAGTATCCCTTCGATTACGCAGCACCTTAGATATTACGGTGACGGCTGGTCGGTGACAGCTGCTGTAGAAAGCCCTAACACAGATGGATCATTCTGCTCCGTTCACTCTCGCTTCTTGGTTTTGCTTTGCTTTGGGTGACTTTCATTTTCGAACAGAGTTTGGCTTCTTTTTTCTCTCAGACTAGAGATCCTACCAACGTAATATCCCATCTGTATCGGGTTCCTCAAAAGAAAATGAAACTCCCATTTGCCAGACATGTAATTAAATATGCCTTTGTGGGAGAGTTTTCTGAAGCTACTAACAGCTCTATTTAGTTTTAGATAAAGAGAACATGCATTCTCTATAAAGAAGATATAATTGTTTTTACGAAGAGGATGCAAACTTCTAGGCCAGTGCTGCCTATTCTTTATATTTTGCAATGAAGTAGCTACAAAAATTCTTGCCCAGATAAATGTAAATATTTTGAAAATTATTTTGATTTCTGCCTTTGCAAGTAAAGAAATGAATATTCTACCATATTCATTATATTTCTTCAATTCCTCTTGAACTTCTGAAAATCAGAAATCACCCTTCCTTGGCATTTTTCTACCGGGGGAAATATGCTACTTGAGCAGCATTAATACATGCAGATGATTTAGGGTCTATCAACGTCATTTTGCTATGAGCAGAGTTTCAAAAAAGAATCCATCTTCTTGTCAGGAGACATAGTTGGTGCCAAGCACATGCTATGTACACCTTCTTCTGCTGTCTGCTTCATATCAGATAAAATAAAAGATTGGAAAGAGTCCAGTTGGGAGCTAACAAGTGTTCGAATAAGAAAACTCACTAAGAGGCCAGGATTTCATAGAATCATAGAACAACCAGGTTGGAAGAGACCCACCGGATCATCGAGTCCAACCATTCCTATCAAACACTAAACCATGTCCCTCAGCACCTTGTCCACCCGTCCCTTAAACACCTCCAGGGAAGGTGAGTCAACCACCTCCCTGGGCAGCCTGTTCCAGTGCCCAATGACCCTTTCTGTGAATTTTTTTTTCCTAATGTCCAGCCTGAACCTCCCCTGGTGGAGCTTGAGGCCTGTCATTTCGTCTTGTCTTCTCTCTGTCCTCTTGTTCCTTTGCCTCTGTTGGCTCTACCTGTCATGGAATGATATTTGCTGCTTTAATTCTCTATGTTCCTTCCCATAGACGTCCTCCATGAATTGCACTTTGCACCTGGATTTAACTCTTTGTAGCCAGCCGACCACTTTTCTCCTGACTTTCTTTTGTGCTTACTTCCCTCCTTCCCCTAGGTATTTTTTTGTTTGACGTGCAGTGTAATTGCAGCCTTCGTTTAGTCAATTTCTGCTCTTGTGTTTTGCTTGCTGAGCTCCCTCTGTGCTCCCCTGTTCCCTGGGAATGCATCGCTGAAGTGCTACCCTGTTATTCTCTATTCCATCCTCTTCCCTCTTCACACTCGCTACTGCAGCTGGCAGCATTATGTGATACAAATAAAATAACTGATTAACTGATTAGCTTTTCTCTCTTTGTGAAGCAGTTAAATAAACTGATTTTATTTGTTGCCTATTTATGCACAAGCCTTTGCTGAGTAGTAGAGATACATATTTTCTAGTCTGTGGGTACTTCACAAACTGCTTACTTTAATTATTAGCTTTTCAGTGTGTGATTAGTCATCTAAATCACAGGGTATCAGTATTGCCAACTTTAAACATTACAAAATCATGAGTCAGCCTCAAAAAATCATGAGATTGATAAAAATGATGTGGGTTTTTTCCTATTGAAAATACTTCTGCAGTTCGTTTTTTTTACTTGGCTTCTAAGCCTTTAGGTTTCACACGCTTTGTGTTTTCAAGCTTTTCCTTTGCAAATGTGGATTAGGACACCTTTTAGGCAAGGAAGTCATGTTTACTTTGCAGTCTCCTGATTTAATGATCTGGATCCTTCAGAAGAAATTAGAGAGAGCGAAATACAACCATGAGAGTTGATGGTGCTGTACTAGATTTTCTGTTGTCTTACTGAATGACTGAAAATTTTTACTGGGAAAATAAGGAATACCAAAATGAGATGAGTAGACATAGCAAGTTTACATATTTATTTAATGCTAATTTAAAGACCTCACATGAAAAACTGGTAGGATTCCCCTGGCTTTTGGGGAAAAATAGTGCATATAGGAGATAGGAGGCTGTCTTGCTCATATGAGCAATAAATCAAGCCACAGAAAAATCCATGTCACTTTTAACTAACCAACCATCAGCCTTTCACATGAACACAGTTGTTTATACGCAAATGGTTGGACTAATGATCTGGTGGGTCTCTTCCAACCTGGTTGTTCTGTGCTTCTATGATTCTGTGAAATATTTTGCAATGATGAGCTTCTATCCTTGAACACTTAAATCATTCAAGCATCTCTATGTTTTAAATCTACCCAAAGAGTTCTCCTAGATCAGACATGACCAACCTGTGACCCAGGCGTCTCATACCACCCTCTCGCCATGACCTCTTTTGATAGTGATGTGTGCCAGACATCCAGTTTGCTTCCAGTTACGTCTCTTGCACCTCTGGTCCTCAAGGAAGAAATTTCCATTGCCGCCACCTGCCGTAGTTGTTTGGCTCATGACACACCTTGGTTTTGAAGGAACCAGACAGAGGGTTTCTGGGTTTCTAGGTTTGAGGGTACCAGACAGGTGATGTCTAAGTTTCAGGTTTTGAAGGCATCAGCCAGTGTTTCTGGATATGTAGCCACTTTTTTCCTTTTTCCATGCTCCTCACCACTTCTCCAACCACTTCTGGTTGGACTCGCTGATCCGATGGGCCTCTTCCAACCTGGTTGTTCTATGATTCTATGATTCTCCAAGCTGCTGATGCCTCTTCCATCACCAACATTCCACCTGGGTAATAGTGGATGAGCACAAAAGGGCAGAGCCTACTCTGAGCAAATCCTTTAAATATGACTGTGAGGCAGCTGTCAGTTCTGAACTCTGTTAACCTTTCGACATTGCTCATTACAAAATCATAAAGGTCTCTTGTCTAGGAGAAAGTATGTCTACTCAAAACCACCGTTAGAGCAAGTAATTGAAATAAAAGTAATAGGTATTTGCATGAAAGCTAAGTAAATGTCACGTTTAACTTATCTTACATTGCTCGCAAGCAATACCAGGTACAGCTTGGTTAAAGGAACAAAACCTTAGCTTAAATCCCATCTTCCTCACTGCTGCCTACCCTGCACTAAATCCTTTGGCTCACACTGACATCTTCCTTATCATATTCCCCTAATCCCAAACCAGTGTTTGCTGTCAAAACTAGGTTTCTCTTAACTTTTCTTTAGAAGTTAGACCACTGAAGGATTTTAAAGAATAATTAAGTCACCTTTGAAGGCTCTGACTGCAGTTCTTCCTTGAGCCTACCTTGGAAATTATTTGAACCTGGTTTTTGATTAGGCCTCCTGCTTTATCCCTCTAGGATTTGGATTTTTTTAACCTTTTGTTTATAAACAGGAGTTATGAGTGGGTCCTCAGATATTCTGAAGGTATCGCAGCACAGCAACAAACCCCAAAGCAGTCAGTCCTAGTAATGGACAACCCTTGATGATACCTGTACTAAAAGTGTTCGACTACAAGCTGGCAAAGTCATATAGTGATAAATATAAGGATACATGACAAAAGTGTATTCTCAACCATCAGTGTCACAGATTATTAAAATTTCAAACTTTCCTCTTTTTTTTTTTTTTGTCAAAACTGAAAATTCCGAAGATTTGTTCCTAGCCTGAACAGTAGCCAGCGGAGACTTCAGCAACTTCTGAACTTTCTCTAGTAGGTCTTTTCTCTCCAAGCTATTGACTTTTCCTTAGCAGAGACATCAATCGTCCCTGTAATCAATTCCAGCTTGAATTCACCTCCTAAGACCTTTTGTTTAACTGTGGGTACTTCCAGGTTTGTCTGTACTTGGCAATAACAATCCTTTGAAAGAGTTGTGTGTCCCTCTATTTCTGCCATTTGTGTTAGAGCAAGTTGTGATCATTGCAGTGCCCATCACCACCATGACACGCAGCTTAAAATTTCCACGAGTTAAGCACTTATTAAGGTGGCAGCAGCCACAAACAACCTTCTTTGTAGCCTGGGTAACTTTGAAGTTCTTTTTCCTTTGTGCAAAAGCTGATGATTCAAGGATTACAGGCAGGGAGAAACCTCTGGGTGTCTCAGTTCTTGGTAGTGGTGTTTAGAGGTGGCGGATGATACATATGACCTTGTTACACCTTTCTTTATTTGTAAGTCATCTGGCTCTAAGGCAAGATAAAAGCTAAGATCAGGACATGGGGCTCCGCTTATTTGGCAAATCCCACACTGTTTTTGGACTCTGCTCCTCCAACAGGCTCCAGAATTTGCCTTCTTTTCTCAGGCTTGTCCGCACTCTGGGTCTATTCTCATATCATGGAATCATAGAATCATATAATCACCAGGTTGAAAAAGACCCATTGGATCATTGAGTCCAACCATTCCCACCAATCTCTAAACCATGTCCCTCAGCACCTCGTCCACCCGTGTCTTAAACACCTCCAGGGAAGGTGACTTAGCCACCTCCCTAGGCAGCCTGTACCAGATCTTGCTTTGTTGCTAGGTCTGCTCATCCTCCCTCACCATCCTCCTGTTTTACAGTTTTGGACAGATCCACGCTTCATTTGCACTCACCTCTGATGCACTCATGATAGCTTTGATGGAGTTCAAAGCCTCCTGCTGTTCAGAGCACCTTGCTTGGTGTGGAAGTCAGGGATTCCCCATGCAGCAACATATCATCTCATCATGTCATGGGAAGCAGGGGTAGACGAGCTGCTGCAGTGCCCTTCCAAAGCTACCCTCAGGGTGGTAGTCAGAGCCAAAGAACCACTGGAGCCCTGTGTTCCACCTAACACTAACAAAGCAGCATGGCACATGAATCACAGAATCACAGAATCACGGAACAACCAGGTTGGAAGGGACCCATTGGATCATCGAGTCCAACCATTCCTATCAAACACTAAACCATGTCCCTCAGCACCCCATCTACCTGTGCCTTAAACACCTCCAGGGAAGGTGAATCAACCACCTCCCTGGGCAGCCTATTCCAATACCCAATGACCCTCTGTGTGAAAAACTTCCTCCTAATCTCTAGCCTAAATCTCCCCTGGTGGAGCTTGAGGCCATTCCCTCTTGGTCCTGTCCCCTGTCACTTGGCAGAAGAGCCCAACTCCCTCCTCTCTACAACGTCCTTTCAGGTAGTTGTAGAGAGTAATGAGGTCTCCTCTCAGCCTCCTCTTCTCCAGGTTAAACACCCCCAGCTCTCTCAGCTGCTCCTCATAAGTCCTGTTTTCCAGCCCCTTCACCAGCTTTGTGGCTCTTCTCTGGAAGTTAGAGTTAGCTCTGACTGTAGTGCAGCAATTTCTGCTACAGGTGCCTCCTAAGTCGTTTCTCTCCCTCTCTCTCTCTCACTTGTCAGCTTTTTTTTCTACTTTGCATCACAATTTATTCCCCTGCTACTCTGCCTAGGCTAGGTATCTCCTCCAGTGTCCTTGATTGCAGTTACAAATGCTTTTATACAGTAGCATCCTATCCACCTATTCATTTCTCCTGTCTTATCCCAACAGCCTTTCCGCATGACTTGCATGAGTAACTTCTTTAGTTGAGCTCAAGCAGCAGCCGCTATCACAAACAAGTCACCAGAGTGCCTGTTTGTAGCCAACAGGCTGGAATGGAAGGGCTAAAGATACTGCATTTAGAAAAGCATAAGGTTAGTGTGTTGAAAGTGTCAGTATGGATTCACATCATTTCCCTTTGAAACCAGTGTGAGGTGTGTGTCGGTGGGGACTGAAAGGGATGCTGAAAGTAAACATAGCTGTAAGAGCTTCTTTGGGCACATCTGAACTGGGGGATTTTGGAGCATTTCCCAGTCCCTTCAACTGCGTACTCAGGCCAGACCATAACTGTTTGTTGGACAGAAACCCAAATGCATAAGTAGAGAGTGAGCCATCGCGAGTACCTCTCTGCTCTCCCATCTGGAGCATGGGATCAAGACTTCTATAACAGCTTCACAGCATTTTTGAGAGAAAAGAGGAAAAAAAAAAAGAGTCGCAAAGGAGAAGTCCGCTCTGTTCTTCTCACTGGATAATGTACATTAATAGTGTAGCTGCCAGCGGTGCTTTGGATCAGACTAGATCTGAACTACAAAGAACAGCTAAAGATGCTTTAAAGAATCGTTGCTCATTTCCTCTTACAGACAACTATCTGACTAGTAAAAGGGAAAAAAAAGATTTTAGAAAGTGAGTCTGGATTTCTGATTTTAATGATGTGTTACTTCTGTCTTCTGCCATCTTACATGGGATATTGCAAAGAAATAGACATCAGGTACGTTGGGTTTCTGAAAAACAGAGGATCCTCAGGAAAGAACAGGGATGCAGCGATACATGATGAGACTGAGAATGGAGAGCTATAGTGTTTTGTTTTACACATAGCAGTTTGTTTCAAAGCATGAGGTAGTCTTGTAAATCACTGGACATGTGGAAAATAGCACTTCAGTGTAAGGTCATAATGATAATCTCTACTGACAGAATGAGAGAACAAGTATATTCATTTTATCATTATATTCCTTACACTTGGTGAACAAGAGGATTTCTTGAGGCCAAAGTACAGAAAGCAGAATGTTATTGCATTGCCAGAATTTCAAAAGACATTGTGAATTTATCTGCAAATGAGTCCATATGCTGCAACATCTAACATTAAACTCAAGAGCAAAATGCCTACAGAAAAATGATCTTTGTGTGCAGTACAAGAACAAGACCAGCTTTGGAGCAGCTGACTTAGGAAAATTGTTAGATAAGTGCAGCCAGGGAAAAGCAGTTCAGACTCTTGGGTCCAGACCCAAAAGGATCTTAAGTCAGCTGCCTATCTCTGGGAGCTGAACTTGCAGCGTATGTCTAAGACTTAGCTTATTACGCAGTAGCTTCCGTCCCTGGCAGCTGAGGAAGACTAATTTTCAGCCCTTGGAGATATAAACATGAGTCATAATAAGTCTTGTAACTGCTATGGGTCATTTTAGAGAAGAAAAACTCTGCACTGCGTTTCTTTTGAAATTCAGCTACTCTCCAGGAGGAGATAAGGAAGATTTTGCTGTCTGTTCAGGGCTCTCCACCGGGAGCCAAGGCGTGTGGTTCTGATCTCTGCTTCCAGGACTGCCTTGTGTATTTTATATTTAGATACTCACCGAGCGAAAGCTGGAAGCCACCCAGGGAAATTTCAATGCCTCAAATGTTCTCTCTGAAGAAAAAGGTAGGGAACTGCTTTAACAAGTCATGCCTGGTCCTTAGCCTGCCTTTTCCTTCACAACCGTCTCATATATGTGGATGCCTTTTATGCGTAATAATCATTCGTTGTCTCTGGCCTGGGAGATAAATGATAGAAACGCTACGAGAAGTAGCAGATTTCACATACATAGAGGCTTTTGGTGATAACGGCAGTTTTATAACGTCACCCACATTTCATAAACCACACATAAATTCTTTTGGCAGTCTCATAAGAGATATCCACTTCACCGGACATAATTTCTGAGCTCCTTTTATGCTTACAGAGCACGGGAGAGTTTTTCACTTGAAAGAATCACTCAGAGAAGTTTCCTTGTCCTGGGGGCTTGAAAAAATTCAGGCTTATTTTAAGGAAAAATGACAGCCTTAGTCTTGGACTAAGGTAATTCACTGGAGATGTGATCTTTAGATTGAATTTTAAAAAATAATTGTTATTGGCTATATCTGTACTCCAAGAAATGACCTTTGTACCCATCAGAGTGTGGCTGACTGTGTACGGACTCGGATGTGGGTTCCTCAAGGAGGGTTTGATGCCTCTGGATCCAGCTCCTGCTTTTCATGGCACTGCGCAAAATGTTCCAGCTGAAAACTCTCCTGACTCTGCTCTTCTCTCCAGTCCTTGCGGATTAACTGTTTCCCTTTTCCCATTCAGTTTTGATGCTTTAAGTTTAAGCTATTTTAATTTTGTCTCAATTAGAAGCAGGTCTGGGCTGCCTCTGCCTGCTTATCACTGTTGTCCTTTCACCAAGTTTATTTTCCCCTCAGCTCTAGGGCTGCTTTCTCTGAAGGGCTTGGTTTAACTTTAAACATGTAACAGAAGGTTTTACTGCTGAAATCGGTGCTTGTTTAGCTCGGGGTGAGATCAAAGGAGAACACCAACCTCATCTCTCTCAAGCCACTGGTTGTGCTGAGGTAAAGCAAGGTGGTTCTGCTGTGTTCTCGCTTCCCCCTCATTGCTGGATGTGAAGTCTTGCTCTCACTCCAAGGACAGGACCTCGCTCAGAAAGCCAGCAGAAATTATCTTAGTTGTTTTTTTCATTTATTTCTGGATTTGATTTCTGCCAGCTCAGAAATGGACTGACCACTGGTCTAGATAAGCAGCCAAATGAGCATAAGAGATGGTGCCTGGGCAGCAGGTGGAAGGAGCTGGACAGTGTTTTGGCTAGAAGCAGCGCTGGCTCATCTCATCGCTAGTCACCTCCCAGTACTCTGTGCTGCAAGCGAGGGCAGCTCAGCAGCTGCACATTCATGGTCTGAGAAGGATCCGAGGAGATCTTATAGTGACCTTCCAGTATCTGAAGGGGCTATAAGAAAACTGGGGAGGGTCTGTTTACAGAGGCTTGTGGTGATAGGACGAGGGGAAATGGCTTTAGATTGAAGAGGGAAAGATTTAGACTAGACATAAGGAGGAATTTCTTCACGATGAGGGTGGTGAGGCCCTGGCCCAGGTTTCCCAAGGAAGCTGTGGCTGCCCCATCCCTGGAGGTGTTCCAGGCCAGGTTGGATGGAGCTCGGGCACCTGATCCAATGGGAGGTGTCCCTGCCCATGGCAGAGGGGTTGGAATTGTATGGGCTTAAAGCTCTTTTCCAACTCAAACCATTCTATGACTCTATGATTGATTCTATGATTCTCTGATTCTGTGGTCACTGAGCTGCCTCCAATACAAACGTCACTTCTGCATTAAGGACAGTGTGGGTAGTGAGGGGCAGGAACCACAAGAGCCTTTCCAAGGCAAACCATCCCCAGAGCTGCATGCAGGCTCCTCTCTGTATCCATTTATCCCATATACCTAATTCGCATGGATGAACAGGTTTTTAATGGACTTTCCAAAAACAGCATTCACAATAAGCTGCAAATTATAATCATGCGTCTTAGATGCTATTTTGGATGAAACCAGTTATAGGAGGATAATTTTGGAGGAGAATGAGCAGGTGAAAACAGTGAGGTTGTAATGAAATTGATAGACTTAATTATAGTATTTGCTACCGTGAAAGCTATAATGCTGCCTAATCAGTTAAAAAATGTGGGAAGACTACAGAGTTATGTTGTTGGTTTGGTTTTTTTTTTTTTTTTTCCTATTTACACTACTGTTTTTAGGGTTTATTGAACCACATAGCTAGGATACCACATAAAATGTTGTCATGGTTTAACCCTATCTGGCAACCAAGCACCACACAGTTTCACACTCACTCACCTCAAAGTGGGATGAAAGAGAGACTCAGAGAAAACTCATGGGTTGAGATAAAGGCAGTCTAATAGGTAAAGCGAAAGGTGTAGGTGCAAGCAAAGCAAAACAGAGACTTCCTTCACTGCTTCCCATCGTCAGGCTGGTGTTCAGCCAAATCCAGGAAAGCAGGACTCCATCATGCAAAACAGTGACTTGGGAAGACAAACACTGTCACTCTGAACATCCTCAGTTTCTTCTTCACTGAGCTTTGTATACTGAGGGACCTGAGGGTGTTGTCGACAGCCGACTGAACATAAACCAGCAGTGTGCACAGGTGGCCAATGGCATCCTGGCTTGTATTAGAAATGGTGTGACCAGCAGTTCCAGGAAGGTGATTCTCCCTCTGGACTCAGCACTGGTGAGGCCGCTCTTTGAATCCTGTGTTGAGTTCTGGACCCCTCACCATAAGAAGGATGTTGAGGCTCTGGAGCAAGTCCAGAGAAGAGCAACAAAGCTGGTGAAGGGTCTGGAGAACAGGCCCTATGAGGAGCATCTGAGAGAGCTGGGGGTGTTTATCCTGGAGAAGAGGAGTCTGAGGGGAGACCTCATTGCTCTCTATAACTATCTGAAAGGAGGTTGTAGAGAGGAGGGAGCTGGGCTCTTTTCCCAAGTGACTGGGGACAGGACAAGAGGGAATGTCCTCAAGCTCCACCAGGGGAGATTTAGGCTAGGGATTAGGAGGAGGTTTTTCACACAGAGGGTCACTGGGCACTGGCAGAGGCTGCCCAGGGAGGTGGTTGAGTCACCTTCCCTGGAGGTGTTTAAGGCACAGGTGGATGAGGTGCTGAGGGACATGGTTTAGAGTTTCATAGAATCATAGAACAACCAGGTTGGAAGGGACCCATCGGATCATCTAGTCCAACCATTCCTATCAAACACTAAACCATGTCCCTCATGACCTCATCTACCCGTGCCTTAAACACCTACAGGGAAGGGGAGTCAACCCCCTCCCTGGGCAGCCTGTTCCAATGCCCAATGACCATTTCTGTGAAAACGTACTAGCTGCTATGAGGAAAATTAACTCAATCACAGTCAAAACCAGCACAAGTATCAAGGTGTATATGGAAATGAAGCTAATGAAGTGTTTGGAAAAAACCCAAAAATACACATTGATAGTGCTTTTCTGAAATATCAGGAAATACAAAAAATTCTGACATTTTAGCCTGTGCATTCTCATTTTCTGAACTCTTCTTGGTTACTTGATCATCCCTCATTGAAACAAACATATTGAGTCTGTTGTAGTATCCTTCACTTCAGTGAATTAGAAATTTTTTGTGTAAACTAGAACAATATTTTTCATTCTGCATTGCCAATGTTATTGTAGCTCTTTAGAAAGTAGGGACAAATTTTCATCTCATTTGTAGTAGCGTACATCAAAAAACATAGTAAATACAGCTAACATTAGTTTAAAAATGATAAATAAGCCAATTAAAATCTCTCTGCCCTCCCTAATGCATTCGGAGGAAAGGTGTATGCCTCGATTTTGCTAAAACTGTATGGACAAAAATTATATACTATAAACCACGTATTGGAACATATGTTATATATTTCTGTTTTCCTTTATACCCTCTCAAAGCTTGTCCTTTTGCTCCAAACCCATCTGCTCCAGTCTAATTGAATCAGCAGAAGTGGTGTTGCTGTTGCTACCGTTCTGGAGTTTCAAGGCATTCCCATGGGGCTGCTTCTGCTTTAGTGAGTGTTACCCTTATGCCTTCCTCAAAGCAATGCCTGGAGGATGAATTTTACCCTTAGACACTAAAACAAAAAATATTGACCAAATCTTTCAGAACTTTCATTTGCTTATATGAGCAAAGTAGCAGCACATGAAAGTGTGATCATCATTTACAATACTGCTCTCTGCGTGTGTGCATATATATGTGTGTGTATATATTAAAAAAGGTACTAGTAATTAGAGATCAGCAGTATTTTCTCCTAATTGGCTTCTGTGTGGCCAGAAGGACCAGGGAAGCAATTTTTATCCTGTATTCTGAGCTGATGAGGCTGGACCTTGAATCCTGGGTTCAGTTCTGGGCCCCTCACTGTAAGAAAGACATCAAGGTTCTGGAACATGTCTAGAGAAGGGCAACGAAGCTGGTGAATGTGCTGGAGAACAAGTCTAGGGGAGCAGCTGAGGGAACTGGGGGTGTTTAGCCTGGAGAAAAAGAGGCTGAGGGGAGACCTTATTGCTCTCTACAACTACCTGAAGGGAGGTTGTGGAGAGGAGGGAGCTGACCTCTTCTTCCAAGTGACAGGTGATAGGATGAGAGGGAATGGCCTCAAGGTGCACCAAGGAAGGGTCAGATTGGACATTAGGAAAAAAATTTCACAGAAGGATTTATCAGGCACTGTTAGAGGCTGCCCAGGTGGTGGAGTCCCCATCCCTGGAGGGGTTTAAAAGATGTGTAGACAAAGTGCTTAGGGATGTGGTGTAGTAGTGGACAGGTGCGGTTGGGCTTGATGATCTCAATGGTCTTTTCCAGCCTAGTCATTCCATGATTCTGTGAAATAAGGGAAATTAGGGGTTGTAGCACAAAGGCATATTGATGTTTGTTCAGTATTCAGATCAGCAGCATTCAAAGCCCTGTTTATGGTTTCCATAAAACAATTTGTTGTAATCTTCTGTTGCCTAGTCTGGTATCACTCAGCAAAATGCTCCAGAGTCTCAAAGATGTAATAAACCATGCCCAGGGCCACCCCAAAGTAGGCTGTCACCTACAGTGTGATGCAGGGAATGCCAGATATATAAACTACATAGGTACTGATGACAGCATCATGGCTACGTAACTTCATGAAATGTAAATGTGGACATTTGTTTACTTCTAGCGTTACATACTTGTGTGTTAAGTATGAAGTATTCATACACAGCCTAGAGAAGAGGAGGCTGAGAGGAGACCTCATTGCTCTCTACAACTACCTGAAAGGAGGTTGTGGAGAGGAGGCAGCTGGCCTCTTCTGCCAAGTGACAGGGGACAGGACAAGAGGGAATGGCCTCAAGCTCCGCCAAGGGAGATTTAGGCTAGAGATTAGGAGGAAGTTTTTCACACAGAGGGTCATTGGGCATTGGAATAGGCTGCTCAGGGAGGTGGTTGATTCACCTTCCCTGGAGGTGTTTAAGGCATGGGTGGACGAGGTCCTGAGGGACATGGTTTAGTGTTTGATAGGAATGGTTGGACTCGATGATCCGATGGGTCTCTTCCAACCTGGTTGTTCTATGATTCTATGAATGTTACTAAGATTCACTCATTTAATTATTCATTAATTTAATAATAATTTACTAGTAATAACCTCTACGCTGTAAAGAAAAAAATAAGCTGAAGTATTAATCCATATGCAAGTTAAGCCTGTGACTAAATGTGGACAGGAACAGGACTTGAGTCAGTGACTTGTGAAAAAGTATTAATCACAGCAAAGTATTAAACTGAAGCAAGTATCTGTGCTCTAGCAGGATGTCATCATGCTGAGTCAAAGAGCAAACATCCATATCCCCTGACATATATTGTGTTAGTCTGAGAGTAATTAAGACTGTTCTCTCATGCACTTCTGCTAGTTAAGCATCACAACTTGACTATCTATGCATGACCTCTGCTCTTGTGAGATCCCACCTGGGTATTGTACCCAGTTTTGGAATCCTTAACATAAGAAGGAGATGGAGCTGTTGGAACAGGTCCAGAGGAGGCAACAAGGATGGTCAGAGGGCTGGAGAACCTTCCATGTGAGGACAGGCTGAGAGAGTTGGGATTGTTCAACCTGGAGAAGAGAAGGTTCCAAGGAGACCTTATAGTGACTTTCCAGTGCCTGAAGGGACTCCAGGAAAGCTGGGGAGGGACTGTTGACAAAGGCTTGGAGTGACAGGATGAGGGGGAATGACTTTTAAATAGAGAGGGAAAGATTTAGACTAGACATTAGGAATTCTTCATAATGAGAGTGGTGAAGTCCTGGCCCAGGTTTCCCAGGTAAGATGTGGCTGCCCGATCCCTGGAGGTGTTCAAGCCCAGGTTGGATAGGCCTTGGGCAGCCTGATCCAGTGGGAAGTGTCCCTGCCCATAGCAGGGGGGTTGGAACTAGATGGGCTTTGAGGTCCCTTCCAGCACAAATCACTCTATGGTTCTATGATTCTGTGATTCTATAATTCTGTGATTCTACAATTTCTTGTGAATTTTACTCTGTGCTAACACTATTGTGCAAATAGTTCAAACAAGGACTTCTTATGGTTTTTTTTCACCCCTGATGCCAGTAGTTAAATCTGCAACCACATTCAGACTTTTCAGTTTTTCAAGTTTTTAAATGTCTGATTTCCAGCAAAGAATACCTGGTGTCTCTTTCCCATTTTCACTTTTTTATATTGGTTGTTAGGAAGGATAACAAATGCACAATACGTGCTAGTGAGGAATCCAGCATTGTAAAGTGGACCAGCACTCCTGCTTTTTTATTTACGACCAAGATATGGCCTCAAGCTCTGCCAGGGGAGGTTTAGGCTCAACATTAGGAAAAAAAATTTCATGGAAAGGGTCATTGGGCACTGGCAGAGGCTGCCCAGCGAGGGGGTTGACTCACCTTCCCTGGAGGTGTTGAAGGGATGGGTGGACGAGGTGCTGAGGGACATGGTTTAGTGTTTGATAGGAATGGTTGGACTCTATGATCCGGTGGGTCTCTTCCAACCTGGTTGTTCTATGATTCTATGAAGATGGATCATGTTATAGCCATGAATTTTAAAAGACTACAGCATGGATTAAGTTTTGATTTTTTTTTTTTTTTTGTAGTGTGAGAGAGGTCCTCAAACTTATTTTAATCAGTAACACACTTTAGAAAAAAATAAGTGTTGTCTTGTATGACCATACAAATAATTTTACTATTCCTCGTGGTCTCATTATCTTAGATGTGAAAAAATATGGACAGCAAATAGCAAGTCATGTTTCAAAGACAGGAAACATTTCACAGAATCACAGAATCACAGAACAACCAGACTGGAAGGGACCCATTGGATCATCGAGTCCAACCATTCCTATCAAACACTAAACCGTGTCCCTCAGCACCTCATCTACCCGTACCTTAAGCTTAACATGCCACAAAAATCATTATGGTATTTAAAGGAGAATCCTTTCCTGAAGATGCACCAAAGGGAAATACCCATAGGTATTGAAGTACTAGTTTATTTTATTTAACACTTTTTTTTTCCTTCACATTTGCATTGATACACATTTCCACATTATATCACGTAGCAATGTCTCAGTTCTAGCTCATAGATCACAATATCTCCCGTTGGTTTTGAAATGAGAAAGTTCAGCAAAATGAATTGCGATTACTGCCATGAGATAGAATAAAATAATCACAGGAAAATGAAAAAGGATTTTAAAATTGCCGGATTCTAGGGTGATATTTTGAAACATCTGAAGACTCCTAGCATTTGAATGCACACTGTTTTTTTTGGCTATCTGTATTGATTGCAACAAACACTCAACTTTTCATAACATTTGCTCTAAGCACTTCAAATAGCAAATTAGCTGTGGTTACCTCCTGGATTTTTATGTGTTTGAATAATAAAAACTGATCTAAGGCAG
Organism: Coccyzus lansbergi; assembly: GCA_033558105.1. Classification (NCBI taxonomy): domain Eukaryota; kingdom Metazoa; phylum Chordata; class Aves; order Cuculiformes; family Coccyzidae; genus Coccyzus; species Coccyzus lansbergi. The sequence continues at coordinate 2,778,337 of JAUMJK010000508.1, forward strand.
TCTGAAATGCAGCAGGACATTGCGGGAGTTGCACAGAATATTTATGTAATTAGACAGGCTACTTACCTATGCTTTGGTATCTTGGCTGGTATCAAAACCAGGCCCTATGAGGAGTGGCTGAGAAAGCTGGCGTTGTTTAGCCTGGAGAAGAAGAGGCTGAGAGGAGACCTCATTACTCTCTACAACTACCTGAAAGGAGGTTGTAGAGAGGAGGGAGCTGGTCTCTTCTCCAAGTCACAGGGGACAGGACAAGAGGGAATGGCCTCAAACTCTGCCAGGGGAGATTTAGGCTAGAGATTAGGAGGAAGCTTTTCACACAGAGGATGATTGGGCATTGGAATAGGCTGCCCAGGGAGGTGGTTGATTCCCCTTCCCTGGAGGTGTTTAAGGCACGGGTGGACGAGGTGCTGAGGGACATGGTTTAGTGTTTGATAGGAATGGTTGGACTTGATGATCCGATGGGTCTCTTCCAACCTGGTTGTTCTATGATTCTATGATTCTATGAAAACGATATATTTGGTAGTTTCCTTAATAAATTTTTGGGTAAGCTAAGCAATCTGAATAATGGGTGCCAGAGACCCTCAGTCTTATATCAAGACAGTGCTACTGAGACAGGCTCAACCAACTTTAATCCGAATTCTAGATTCTGGCTTGAAGAGGCAGGAGTTCAGTCCTTGGAAAGACCAAATTGCGATGTTTACTGATGATAAGGTAACATCAGTGCTGATGTGTCTGAAGATGGGATGACCCATGAGAATAATTAAAGTGCTGAAACAGGAACTTCTGTCAATGAAGATGGCTTGTGTACTAGTCATTCTTAAATAATTATTTTTCTTAAATATTTTCAGCAGACTAGGGTTGTCAAGCAGACTGATTATATAGTTCAACATTGCGTGACCTAACCTTTTGTTCTCAGGAAGTGGCATTTCCTTGAAAGCAACATGAGATGATGAATCAAAACCAAACACGCTAAAACCAACCTGTTTTCCAGCTGGATAGCAAACACAAGAAAAAAAAAATGCCTCTTAGACTATATTTATTTTACGTTGTAGGTAAGAAAATACATACATAAAAGCTCTGTCATTTCAGGTGTACATTACTAAAAACAAAATAGTGTTCCCCTACCCTTCCGCCAGTTCTTGTTCTTATTTCTCTGATGGCAAATAAAGGCTCCAGGAACATCACAGAGGAGCAGTAAAATATTTGTCCACTTCAGAAAACTAATTAACCTCGTGCAGCCCCATTGCCCCTTGCAAGCCTTGTAAAATCCACAAAACATACAAAGATCAAGGAAAGGATAATTGTTTCTTTTTAGTGGAGGACTTAGCATGGTGTTCTGGGAAGTAGCTGGTCCATATATTCCTATTAATTTTAAATAAGGTGTCTACCTTTGGTCTTCCTTGATCTTGGGAGGGTGTTGTAACCCTCTCCATGCTCTAACACTGGGCACATTTTCTTGTGCTCTGTGAAAGTAAACTGAGCATTGTACGAAGTACTTTAATCAGTGTTAGAAAAGAAGCAGGACCTTGTTTTGTTTTTTTTTTTTTTTTTTTTTTTTCTTTCTGGCAAGTCCTCTGACCACTAAATTATAGAGCTCTCCATGATCTGAGTAACATTTTGATAATTCTGCAAATTCAAGAAAGTCGTCGTCGAAGATGAATGTTATCTCACACTAACTGATCTTGGTAGCCTTTTAAAAGATAAGAGTATAGCATCTCTAATTGGCAGATGTTTGACTTGCAGGTCAAGCTCCAATCTTGTAGATAAGGTGAGCCTCTGCTGCCTGTTTCTCGAGAGGTGAGACAGTGCTGTAATCTCCAGTGCTCAGTTTAAGGCTATCCCCAAAAGCATATTGGGTCTCTGATGATTGCCGGCTTTGTAGCATCACTGAGTATTCCCCAGGCTCTCCTTGGCTGCTTCTACAGCACTGGAGGAGCATGAACTGCAGAGGAATAGACACCTTTGAGTGTGCTTTGTGTCTTTCACCTTTATAGGCATCGAAAATACCCTGTCTGTATATGCATCCTTGGGTCATCTAGTGATAGGTAGACCATGAAATGATTAAGATTAATATAATCAATGGAAGATGCATAGTTTTAACAGTGTGGAATCATCAGTTCACAGATTAAAAATGTCACTTTTCCCATTTTCTATTCTGAGAAATGGACTGCACAGATGGGATGAGGTTTAACAAGGCTAAGTGGTGGGTCCTGCATTTGGGGCACAACAACCCTGTGCAGAGCTACAGACTGGGAGAAGTCTGTCTAGAAAGCTGCCTGGAGGAGAGGGACCTGGGGGTGTTGGTTGACAGCCGACTGACCATGAGCCAGCAGTGTGCCCAGGTGGCCAAGAAGGCCAATGGGATCCTGGCTTGGATCTAAAATGATGTGACCAGCAGGACCAGGGAGGTTCTTCTCCCTCTGTACTTGGCACTGGTGAGACTGCTCCTCGAATCCTGTGTGCAGTTCTGGGAAAGGGTCATTGAGCACTGGAACAGGCTGCTCATGGAGGAGTTTGATTCACCTTCCGCGGAGGTGTTTGAGACACAAGTGGATGAGGTGCCAAGGGACATGGTTTAGTGTTTGATAGGGATGGTTGGACTCAATGATCCAGTGGCTATCTTCCAACCTTGCTGATTCTATAATTCTATGAAATTATGCAGTCTCCTTTTTCAAAAATCCCCCCCAGAATTCAAAATATTATAAGCAGTTTACTGAGACCTCTTTGTGGTTCATCCCACCTTCAGCAAGATCTCCCCAAATGATTAGGGCTGGCAATAAGCTATCCTGTTGTTCAATACCAAATGAAACATGGGTAATAAAGACAAATTTCTGTTTTAAAGAGAAAGCTATTATTTCCATAAGAATGCCTGCTCGTTGGGGAAGGAGGTGTGGGTAGTCGCTTTCCTTTCTGAAATCTGTAACCCTCTGTGCTATCAAACATTGCCAAGGGCATGAACAAGGCACAGGCATCCTTCTCTGTTTGTTCTCTTAGCATGAAAGATTTGTGTAACCTAAATCTGTGAAATAAGTATTCCTAAAAATAACCTTTCCTCCTCTGATTTTCTGCCACCACTTGCTGTTGTCCATCAGGAGTGGAATGTCCCAGTTTTCTGTGTGTGCATGAATTGTTTAGCGTGCTGCTACTTCGGTTTGTGTGTTGGACCAATCTGACAAAGGGGACGTGACTTACCTGAAACAACAAAACAGTCTTTGGAAAAACTGTCCCAGGTAGCCCAGGGAAGCTGTGACTGCCCCACCCCTGGAGGTGTTCAAGGCCAGGTTGGATGGGGCTTTGAGCCACTGATCCAGGGGGAGGTGACCCTGCCCACGGCAGAGGGGTTGGAACTGGATGGGCTTTGGAATCCCTTCCAACCCAAACTGTTCTGTGATTCTATGATTATGGTCCTAATATAGCAAGGACTTCAGTTTCCCCCTAAAAATGATTGTTCTAAAAGCAACCATATGGTATAATTAGACAACTAATAAATTATAAAACATTTTGTGACTTCTTTCCTAGTTCAAGTCATGATTCACCCCTTCTGATACATGAGTTTTTCTCTGATTCGTAGTGAGAAAAGCCTGTGATATATCAGGACTGTAAATGCAGTTTAACAGTTAGGATGTTTCTTTTTCTGTGCCTGTTAACTTTTATACTTAAAACATCTTCTCTCACCTTACTCATAATTTTTGAACTGAATTTCCTTGTATATCCATGACTCCTACACAGTAGAATAAAGCAGGCCGTTGGGAGGGTTTTGTTGCCAAGTCCTAGTACAAACCCATAAACTTTAATTTTTAATGAAGATTAGTTTCTTTCTAACAAAGATGCAAGGAAGGAGTATTAATCTATTTCATATGTTTAATGTATCTGGTTCTGCAGTGCAAATGCAGGTATCAAAATATTTAAGATCCCTGTGCTCCACACGTAAATCTGAAATACAATTTAAGTATACTCAGAGCAGCAAGGAGAAATAACACTCGGGATTCCCTGGCATTTACCTTGTATACATTGTTATTATCTGAATTATTTATGCTTTTGAATCACATAGTTTATTGTTGTTGTGCATTGAAAAACCTCCTTATGACAAGCCACAATAAAAACCTATTCCACAGCACTCTCCCAGACTAAAACTTGAGGAACCAAGTGATGACTGGTTTTGTTCAGCAGTGTGTGGGTGAGATGGAAGCAAGGGACATCTCATCTCTCCTCCAACAAAACCTTTGAAGGGTCAAGTACTGCCTAGTGAGGCACCAGGGCGTGGTGCAGGTTGGTACCACCAGCTCCAGCTTTGTCACCCATGGCCAGGAACCTTCCACTTCTCCAGCTCTACGTTTAGTGTGTTCACTGGAGCCTGTTTCTGAGTCAGGAGGATGATTTTCCTCCATGTAGGTCTGCTGGATCCCCTTCTGCCAGGCAGGGATTCAGCTGCGAGCCCTGTGGAAAGAGCAGCTTGGCATGTAGGATCCAAGCTGACCCATGGGGTGGGCTATGACTTCTACTCAGGAAAAATAAGTGAGGAGAAGAGAAATCTCTGTGAGAGGGATGACAGGAGTTGTGCCTGCAGTGCACGTGTGTGTGCTGACAGTCTATCCACTGAATCCATTGAGTCATGGGTGCAAGGAGGTAGCCACGATCTATCTGCAAAGGGACCTAAATAGGCTGGACCACTGGGCAGAGTCCAATGGCATGAAGTTTAACCGGGCCAAATGCCGGGTCCTGCACTTGGGGCACAACAAACCTATGCAGAGCTATAGACTGGGAGAAGTCTGTCTAGAAAGCTGCCAGGAGGAGAGGGACCTGGGGGTGTTGGTCGACAGCCAACTGACCATGAGTCAGCAGTGTGCCCAGGTGGCCAAGAAGGCCAATGTCATCCTGGCTTGTATCAGAAATGGTGTGACCAGCAGGTCCAGGGAGGTTCTTCTCCCTCTGGACTCGGCACTGGTGAGGCCTCTCCTTGAATGTTGTGTTCAGTTGTGGGCCCCTCAGCACAAGAAGGATGTTGAGGCTCTGGAGCGAGTCCAGAGAATAGCAACGAGGCTGGTGTAGAGGTTGGAGAACAGGCCCTATGAGGAGCGTCTGAGAGAACTGGGGGTGTTTATCCTGGAGAAGAGGAGTCTGAGGGGAGACCTCATTGCTCTCTACAACTACCTGAGTGGAGGTTGTAGAGAGGAGGCAGCTGGGCTCTTCTCCCAAGTGACAGGGGACAGGACAAGAGGGAATGGCCTCAAACTGTGCCAGGGGAGATTTAGAATAGAGATTAGGAGGAAGTTTTTCACAGCAAGGGTCATTGGGCATTGGAATAGGCTGCCCAGGGAGGTGGTTGATTCACCTTCCCTGGGTGTGTTTAAGGGATGGGTGGACGAGGTCCTGAGGGACATGGTTTAGTGTTTGATAGGAATGGTTGGACTCAATGATCCGATGGGTCCCTTCCAACCTAGCTGTTCTATGATTCGATGATTCTATCTCCTACAAGGTTTAAAGGTCATCTAGTTTAAAAACTTCCACTGTAATTTGCTGTAGGCTTGTTCTATACGCACTGTTATCTGCACAAACCACTCTGCCGTTGTGGTGTGGACCCTCATGCTACCCCAGGAACAAGAATAATCCCAGGGCATCCTTTTCCCCAGCATAGATTACTGCTTTCTCGCTTTTATCTGTACCACTGTAGTACCGTCATCTCCAACTAGGAGACCCCACAGCCCAGGCATTGCAAAGCGTATACGTATTTGTGTCTAAGTAGAATAGATTAATGCAGGGGAAAAAAAAGGAACTATTATTATCATGTTTCATATTTTAGAGAACAAAAATGAAGATGTTTGTTCTGCTCCCATATATATAGCAAGCCCTGGATTTTATTTGCTCAAAACATAATCAGATGCTTAAAGATAAATAAATCATAGCAACTCAGTCAATTTTTTTTTCATGAGCAGTTTCCTGCACCAAATCTCTCTCTACAGCTTACTCTGAAATTAATTTAAGAATTGTAGCCCTGGGGTGACTTCTTTGTTACTTCTGGAGGAAGAGCCGTCTTGAGCTGACTCCTATAGCTGCTATGCTTCTGTGAGGCTTTTCAGGTTTGCAGGTGGATGCAAATGTGCTTATTATTCAAACTTAAGAGTCATTGGTAGAAATAGACACTACATATGTCTGTTATAAATATATTTGAGGGAGGGTGGAGTGAGCGCTGTGTTTTCATGATGTATTTTAGTGTGATATTTGACTGTATTAGTACAGTAAATCTAACATATTATAATAGTGTGTGCCAGAGCAAGGACTCACAGTCATCACCCCTGGATTCCTCGAATGCATTTCATCCAGCCCCATGGTCTTGGTATATCGAGATAGCTTAAGTGATCTCTTCCTTGATCCTCATGGATGCACAGCTCGGGGGTGTAGCCCAGGGGCTGAATGATGCTCCGGAACTGCTGTAGGATGTGCAGGAACTGTGCTACAGACAAGCAGCAAACTCCTCATCTAGTCAGTAGGTAGGTGTCTCTATCCTCACAGAAGGGAATATCCAACCGTTATTAGAATCGCAGAATCACCAGGTTGGAAAAGATCCACCTGATCATCGAGTCCAATCATTCCTATCAATCACTAAACCATGTCGCTCAGCACCTCATCCACCCATATAGAATCAATGTATTACACCTTACTTCCTTTTTTATGACCTGTGAATCAGACTCAGACACCATCCAGCCCCTGGAAATCAGTAGCTGCCATGTTCCACCACTGTGGGGGGTCTTTATTAGCCTGGCCCTTCAAAGGTTGTCTCCTTCAGTCCAAGACTTGTCTTGGGCTCTTGCCCAAGAGTCTCTATGGAGAATTATGATCAACCTTTGGAGTGTTATTGGTCTGCTGTAGTTGTTTCTGACCCATGATCCACATGAGAGAGGGGATATCTTACATCTAGGCTCTGCCATTTGGTAGGAGATGTTCCTGCTGCTTACGGAGGTAACAGGTAGAAAAAATGTTTATGATTTCTGGCTTACACCAAAAGATGTTTCTCAGGTCCAATTACAAGAGTGAGTGAATTTATTTATCCAGTTGTTTTATGGGTAGTGCATGGACTGTACTTCTGATGAGTTGGTTAGGAATATTTCATCTGAAGGAAAGCAGAAAATACAATTGCTTTTGTCCTGAACTTTATCCTCCCATTCATTCACTTTTGCAAGAAGAACTTACAGCATCAGCTTAAAAGCCTCAGTCTCTACCTCCCAGCAATGTTACACTCGGCAAGGCAATGTCATCCATTCTCAGATTCAAAGCACTTTGAAGGGCATTGTCATCTCTCAGATTCAGAGAACTTTGACATTGCGTGTTCCTGGTTTTTGAAGGTCTGGTTTTGGGCAGTGGTACAACGGTGCAATTATTTGAACAACAAACTGATGTGCTTCGGACAGACTTGTGTTTGTCATACTGTGTTCGGTCTGAGGCATCTTAAATAATTTGTGGACTCTCTCCTAAGTCCAGCAGATTGCAGTAATTGGACCTGGAGGTCACAACTGTACAGATCACTTTGGCTCTGTCAGTAAGGAGTGTTCTCTTCTGAAAAGTGAAAGATATAAAGGAGTTTTTGTTGTTGCTGATGCATTGTTCTCAAAGAGCATAAATACCTACAAGGAAGTTAGAAAGAAATAGGTTTTGTGCCTTTTGCAAACACCACCATTTACTTTCCTGTGCTATTAAAGAGGGAAAAGATTGTCTTCAGGTATTATTTCGGATCACTTCGGAGCTAAATATGCTGCTAACTTTCAGAGTACATAATTATTTTTCCCAACAGGCTTGCCTAGTTACTCTATTTAGTCTGCATATTATATTCCTATGAAAGCTATGAGGAGGGATTACACTTTAGATGAACTTTTAAAGGATGCATGTATATAAGTACTTCTTAGTCATAGGACAATTAAAATTAGTTCATGTTAATGCAGATTCATACTACCATAAATATAAAATGTAACACAATAATAATGATGTTTTCTTTCCTAGGCCATAAAAAAAAATGATTAAAACTGTGCTGCAGTTCAGCTTGGCATAGTGACTTGGGTAAAAGGAATAATGAAGCCAAAGATGGTGAATGGAGCTGAGCTATCTGGGCTCCTTTCCCTCGTTTAGTTTTGCTTCAGATACACAAAATAGATTATGTAGTCAGTGAGTTCCTCATTACTTAAATGTCTGCCACTCCTAGCTGAAAACGCTGGTAAAGAAATGTTGCTTCTGTTGTTGGTGTCAATAATTCCTTTAATCACGGAAAGAGCTCTAGAAAATTTCCATTTTTTTGAGATGCAATACAATCTGAAAGGACACATATTAGTATGGTTGTTGTAATGTTTTCAGAATATTTCTGAGATTTATCTTCCTTAGCCCAACATTTCCTTTTATTCAAAAAGAAAAGGAGACAATATACAGATTTAAATGTCATTTGATATGATAGGATTAGTACACTGATACAATATCAAAGTATCTGATGTCTGGTAAATATGATTTATCTTGTTTCAGTTGTAACTTGTCCTTTCAACAAGGTCTTGATGTTTTATTCATGTTCTTGATATCTAATTGGGAATGGTGGACTAAGGTAGAGGATGATAAAAGAAGAAAATACTTCTGCTAAAACCCCCACAAAGCAGACGAATCATTAGCAAGTTCTGTTTTGACATTAAATTAGCATGAAGGTTCACAGGTGTACATGTCAAATTGGATACAGGACAACAGCAATCTAGTAAAATCTTGAAGAAGCATAATTGGACAAGTCTGGGCCATTTCATCAGAACATAACAAAATAAACTGACAGGACAGGCTCCTTTCTCGAACCACCGTGGGTGGGAGACGTTTTGGCACAAGCTGCCTTTGCAGCGGGGTGCAGCTCATCAGGAGCTACGGTGAAAGGTTGTCTTCTTGGGAGGGCAGGGGAACTGACAGCTAGCAGGGAATGAATGAAAGGTCTTGCAAAATCTCTACTATTTTCATCCTGACTGAATGCACACAACAAAATAAAGTCTTTTATTTAGTCTCTTTATATTTTCTGCTTGCACTGGCTTTGTCATTATAAACAGGGTCTGCATTGCATTGGCAGGGAACACATGTGAGTTTGGGTTAAGCCCTAGGAGGGCAGGTCCCTCTGGTTCTGCTGCTCTTTTCCTCCAGATCCAGATGTTTCAAGGACTGGTTTTATGAGTAACTTGGAAGTGTTGCTGATGCTGGTGTGGGTTGTACCAAAAACAGCTCCAAGTGAGACAGAGAAGAGACCAACTGGTAGTCTTAGCTTGCTTTTCATAGAATCATAGAATCATAGAACAACCAGGTTGGAAGAGACCCATCGGATCATCGAGTCCAACCATTCCTATCAAACACTAACCCATGTCCCTCAGCACCTCATCTACCTGTGCCTTAAACACGTCCAGGGAAGGTGAATCAACCACCTCCCTGGACAGTCTGTTCCAATGCCCAATGACTCTTTCCGTGAAAAACTTCCTCCTAATCTCTAGCCTAAATATCCCCTGGTGGAGCTGGAGGCCATTCCCTCTTGTCCTGCCCCCCGTCACTTGGGAGAAGAGCCCAGCTCCCTCCTCTCCACAACCTCCTTTCAGGTAGTTGTAGAGAGTAATGAGGTCTCCTCTCAGCCTCCTCTTCTCTAGGCTAAACCCCCCCAGCTCTCTCAGCCGTTCCTCATAAGGTCTGTTCTCCAACCCCTTCCCCAGCTTAATGGTTCTTCTCTGGACTCACTCCAGAGCCTCAACATCCTTCTTGTGCTGAGGAGCCCACAACTGAACACAACATTCAAGGAGCAGCCTCACCAGTACTGAGTACAGAGGGAGAATAACCTCCCTGGACCTGCTGGTCACACCATTTCTGATCCAAGCCAAGATGCCATTGGCCTTCTTGGCCACCTGGGCACACTGCTGCCTCATGTTCAGTCGTCTGTCAACCAACACCCCCAGGTCCCTCTCCTGGCAGCTTTCCAACCAGACTTCTCCCAGTTCTTGAGTTCGAGTTCTTGCAGGGTCTGAAATGTTAACAGATATTTTGTTGATACACTCTCTTGATGCCCCTTGAAAAGCACAGCCAAATATGCTTATGAGAGTGGAATGAAGTTCATATTTAGCTACTTGTAGGTTGAACCAACTGCGTATTGTTAGGAAGCTGAAGACAATAGCTGGATATAGCGTTTCAGCACCTGGTTACGTGAACCTGTATGCACTGAAAGAAGAAATGTGGCAATGCTATAGTGATAAACCTTTGATCTATGGTGGTTTGTATCACCCAACCGCTTTCCAATGGGAAACCTTACCTATTTTTCATTCTCTGTCTGAAGGCAGACGTTTTTACAGACCTGTTAGTTAGCTGGTTGCTGTGAGCAGCCAAATCCCGAGTGTTTCCTTTCTGTTTAAGAAGAGGCAGGGAGCTGGTTTCAGGGTGGTAGGACCTTCTCCTTTTAACAGTGCCACCAGGACAGAGGTTAAATGATCAGGAATGAAGATCAAAAGAGACAGAAACAATAATAAAAAGGAAACTCATAATACAGTATGCTCCTGTAATGACAGGAGGCAGCAAAAGATATTCAGAGAAGTGCAAGTGCAGGATTTCCAGTGGTTTTCAGATCTAGTTGTTACAAACATTATCTCAAAGCATCTCTGTAGTAACTAAAAAAATCATGCTTCAAATGAAAGCCCTGAGACAAATACAAGGAAAAGTAAGTAAGTGATAGAATGACTTGAGTGTACCCTTAGCAAGTTTGCAGACGACACTAAGCTGGGTGGAAGTGTCGATCTGCTGGAGGGTAGGGAGGCTCTGCAAAGGGACCTAAACAGGCTGGACCGCTGGGCTGAGTCTAATGGGATGAGGTTTAACACGGCCAAATGCCGGGTCCTGCACTTGGGGCACAACAACCCTATGCAGAGCTACAGACTGGGAGAAGTCTGTCTAGAAAGCTGCCAGGAGGAGAGGGACCTGGGTGTCTTGGTTGACAGCTGACTGAATATGAGCCAACAGTGTGCCCAGGTGGCCAAGAAGGCCAATGGCATCTTGGCTTGTATTAGAAATGGTGTGACCAGCAGGTCCAGGGAGGTTCTTCTCCCTCTGGACTCGGCACTGGTGAGGCCGCTCCCTGAGTACTGTGTTCAGTTGTGGACCCCTCACCACAAGAAGGATGTTGAGAGGTTCTGGAGTGAGTCCAGAGAAGAGCAACGAAGCTGGGGAAGGGGCTGGAGAGCAGGCCCTATGAGGAGCATCTGAGAGAGCTGGGGGCGTTTATCCTGGAGAAGAGGAGGCTGAGAGGAGACCTCATTGCTCTCTCCAACTCCCTGAAAGGAGGTTGTAGAGAGGAGGGAGCTGGGCTCTTCTCCCAAGTGACAGGGGACAGGACAAGAGGGAATGGCCTCAAGTTCCATCAGGGGTGATTTAGGCTGGACATTACGAGGAAGTTTTTAATGGAAAGGGTCGTTGGGCATTGGAACAGGCTGCCCAGGGAGGTGGTTGATTCACCTTCCCTGGAGGTGTTTAAGGCATGGGTGGACGAGGTGCTAAGGGACATGGTTTAGTGTTTGATAGGAGTGTTTGGACTCGATGATCTGACGGGTCTCTTCCAACCTGGTGATTCTATGGTTCTATGTTTCTATGATTCTATGACTGTGGTCCTTACAGAGCAAATAATTAGAATTCTTTCCACAAGATCTGTGTAGATCCTAGGAAAGCAGCAATGCTTAGCATGGAGCAATGAATGATAGGAAGGTCTAGGAGGTGCCTACCTCTTCTGAAGAAGTGGCACAACACGTCAAAAACAAGATAAGGACTCCCTCACTGGATCACACTGAAATATCTAACCTCATTTCTCTTCAGTACTGTATTGATTCCACAGAAGATGAAAGTCACACTCATCATAGAATCATAGAACAACCAGGTTGGAAGAGACACATCGATGGGTCTCTTGATGGGTTGGCTCTGCCCAAGGACCATTTCTTTGTAACCGTTTGAGCATAAGTAGAGCTCAAATTCCAGAATATTTTTTCACAGAAGTTTTATAAATCAATTGGTGTTTGTCTACCATGTGTTTGACACATTTTTTTCTGCATATGGACATTTTCTTGCAATCAAAATGTTTCACATGCTAATTGTAATATTTTTATGGGAGTGGGAGGTTAGGAGGATAGGAAGCAATTTCTAATGCAGTCCTTGAAAATGGTTGAACACAAGCACAAGGGCTACAAAAATGATCTGTGTGGCTGGCAGAGACAAAAGGGTATGTTCTGACTTTCCAGTCTTTAGGATCACTTGATTTCTAGGATGCAAAAAGCAGGGACAAAGATCACATCTCATCTTGGGACCTGAAATCCAGGTTGAGGTTCCTTCCTTCTGGCAAGTTACAGACAACAGTGTAAATCTTCTAGATTGGGTAACTAGATGGGTCTCTTCCAACCTGGTTGTTCTATGAGTCTATGATTCTATATTTATGTATCTCCAAGCACAGCAAGTTGCAGTGCAAACCAATGTAAGTAGACCCTGATCAATGCCCACCAAACATAAATTAGATTTTGCACAGAATTTGAGGAAGCTTTTGGCTTTGCACCAATAGCAAAGATTGCATATATGTGACCTCCTAACTTTGTATTTTGGGCCAGAGCTCATTCGGCTACTCCTAGGGAGGTACCTTGATGTTAAGGACATACCGCCTGCTGTATTATTTATTCTGTTTCTGCATCTGTGCGTCCAGTTTTAATTTAGTATTGCAATGCCTTCACTCCCAGCTGAGAGCTTATAAAACAACTGAAGCTTAAATCATCAGTTTAATAGAATTGAAACCTGTTTCTCTTCTGCTGAGGAAAAAGAAGAATGTTCCAAAATAATATTCTGCTCTTTCTGGATTTTGTTATCCCTGCGTGTGAATCCTTCCATTTGTTTGCCTGTTTTGATTTTTACAGCAGAATTCACTCCAGGTCTGATTTGGGTGAAGAATCGCACTCAAATGTATAGGTAAACTTTCAAACTACAGAATTAAAAAAAAAAAAGAAATCTATGGATTGTCTATAAAATTTTTTTTAAAAAAACAACCTCAACACATAAAGAATAACCTGGGGATTACAGCGTGAAAATGAATGAAAGGTAAGCAACAGGGGAAAGAAGATCCAAATACAAGGAAAGGTGAGAGTTTTGCTGAGGAATTCTCCTGTTATTTTCCTTAGGGAGGAGAGAAACGGAGTGGGACAAAGTGGGAGGAGAGCAGTGCGAACAGGCTCTCGGATACCATGGAGATGGGTGCAGTGTAAAAATCTGTATACTGTAGATAAGTAAGTGGGAGGTTGATATCAAACTCCTACCAGCCAGAAACTAGCTTTGTGCAGGGTAAACATGTTAAAGGGCTGGGGAGAAGGAAGCATTGTTTTAGCCTCTGCAAAGCTGTTTGCCTACTTAAGAGAGCGAAAGGAAGGCGCAAATAAATGTTTTTTCCAGCTTGTGCTTTTCACTATAACTATTCTGTTGTCTATATGCAGTCTACCAGGAAGGAAAAATTATGTACTAGAGCTATTTTTTTTCCTCATTGAAATAGTCTTGCTATTCCAGACTTGCTTTTTCCGTCCCTTCTTTTAATTTCAATTTTAATTTGATTAACTGGGTGCTCCTAATAAATTCATAATGCGTCCCCTCGGTTTGCACATGCAGGGAGAAAATGTGACAGATTCACTAGGAACTAAATGTTACTTTATGTCTGACTAAGACACTATTTTTTTTTAACTTCAGTCTTTGTGCTACACTGCTTTGAAAGGCTGTCCCTGTTCATTTTAGGATTTCTTTGTTCTGTGCTTCTAATTTTTATGCTTTTGATGTGGATAAGCCTGTGCTGCTATTTATATCCATGGCCATAAGGAAAATGCTACATCTTGTAGATATGATGTTGTACTCCTAGGATTTTTTGGGTTTTTTTTAAAATTTAAAATTTTAAACCCATGGTAGAATGATGAGTGTGGTTTTCAAAAGATTGTTATTTCTACTGTTGATTCTTCTTAGAATATGAGTCGCATGCTGCCTGTTCATCAGGGTAAGGCAAGATGATACTTTGGCTCCAGTGCTATTTTGTTTCCTCAAATCATCCTCCCTGAAGTAAACAGGCTAGTTTTGAGACTACTATGTCTCTTCCAAACCAAACCACTCTATGATTCTATGATTCTATTTTCAACAAAGCAGTTGGGGGACCTGCTGAGATGTATCTCTGGGAATTTGACTTGATTGTCCTGTGCCTGACATCTGCCCCTTAAACCCAGTTTGTTTCCCCTTTTATCCATAAGTTTAGCTTCAAAATTACACCAGAACAAGTGATTTTTCTGTTATTTTTGTTTGTTTGTTTTTCTTAAGACATTGCACTTAAATGCTTTGCCTTCAGTAGAGAAAGAGGAGTGAGAAGGCAACTCTTCTTGTCTACATAGTGATGCTGCAGAGGCAGAAGGTGTCTGACTCTTATTGGTCTCATCTCTAGCTATTTATCTTGGCTAAACAGCCTTTGCAAAATCCAAAAATGCCTCTAAAGTGTTTTTCTTCCTGAATTTCAAAAAAACTTAATGCAAGCTGTACTGCTGCTTGGGGTCTTCTTAGAGTCGTTGAACACCCAGCATTTCTAGACGGTGGTTATGCTGTTCTCCTCTCTGTAGAAATTGATTTCTTAAAAAATTTTTTAGATTTTAAAAGGTGCACTTTGACCCTCAAGGGAAAATTTAGAGAGGGCATCTTGAAGTGTGATTTTTAATTGGATTTTGCTTGGAAATAGCACAGGAGAAGACATTAAACTTTAAGGTATGGGTTTACTGATGCTGGTAGCATTGTAGAGGATGTTAATTATAGATTTAAATGACGGATTAAAATAAGGTCTTTGGTTCTTCAGGTGCAGGTCTCTGCTGGTAGGAGCACTAAAGCTGATTGCACCAAAACAGGTGGCTTCAATGTTTAAATCTGTGAAGAAGGGTGAGCTTCTGCCTATAAGAAAGGGCCAGTGAAGGTGTAAGGTTTTTCAGTGTGGTGAATGTGGTGAATCACAAGCTTGGGATCATTTCCTTCACCATCTTTTCAGTTTCCTTCTCAGGTTTCTGGGGTTTTGTGTTGTCTGCTGGAACTGGGTGGTGGAACTGTACTTTGGAATTTGGTCCTGAGTGATTTATGAAAGGCTGGACCTCATATGCCCAGGGCCATATGCCAAATCAGGAACGCCAGCGTCATTGAGAGGAGACCTCATTACTCTCTACAACTACCTGAAAGGAGGTTGTGGAGAGGAGGCCGCTGGCCTCTTCTTGCAAGTGACAGGTGACAGGACAAGAGGGAATGGCCTCTAGCTCCACCAGGGGAGATTTAGGCTGGAGATTATGAGGAAGTTTTTTACACAGAGGGTCATTGGGCACTGGAACAGGCTGCCCAGGGAGGTGGTTGATTCACCTTCCCTGGAGGTGTTTAAGGGACGGGAGGATGAGGTCCTGAGGGACATGGTTTAGTGTTTGATAGGAATGGTTGGACTCGATGATCCGATGGGTCTCTTCCAACCTGGTTGTTCTATGATTATATGATTCTATGGTTCTATGATTGACTGTTAACATACCATCTTTTTAAGTGGAGAGTGCTTAATTACCTTCTCCTGTTGTTTTACTCATCTTTTTGATATTGTTGTCTATGTGAAAGGGTGAAACTAGCTTTCGAGCAGGTACTAAACAGCTAATCTTGTACGATTCCTCTCTGTGTTCAGAGGTTCACATTTGCATTACATGACAGGCAGTTTGGGTGCAGCATGAGAGTACAAATCTTGATCCAATGTGCACTTCAGCAATCATTGGCTCTTCTTCATACGATATTAAAAGATATATATATATATAAACGTCTCTTTCTTTGTTGCAACAGGTCCTGCCTGGCATACTGCAGAAGCATTGCTGTATTTTACCTGACAGGAACACAGGTAAACTTCTTTTTGTCACGAGTTAACATTGTAATATGATTTGGAGAACTGCAAACACAAACTGAATAATACAGAGAAGTCGTCTTTGCTAGTTTGCGCCATTGAAGTTCTCTTGTAGGTAGTGACATCCTGGATGTTTTGTTTAAATTACCTGCTTTCATGTGGAGATTTTGTGTATTCTTTTAACTTTCTGGAGCTATTGCTGTCATAGAGGCTTCTATCAGGTCTTGCCTATAAAGGTGTTTGTATGAACTTCTGAAGCGTCTCTATTGTTAATTATATAGTTGCGATTTTGGCAAGAAAAGGGGTTCAATACTGGAGTCTGCAGTCTGATTCTGTTGATTCATAAAGGTGCTAAACAGTAAGACTTATGCGTAGCTCTGACTGGAGATAAATGTCTGCTTTATGCTTATTTTTCGAAGACTGAAGGGGTAGACTAAAGTTGTAGACAGAAGGAGTATCACAAGTGATGCTTTGTTATTGCTCAGGAAGAGATTTTAAGTAATACATTTGTGACCAGATGAGCACAATAACATGGATGAGAAGAAAATGATGATTTCATTTTACGTTCTTTTCTTACAGGAAAAAAACAAGTCCTTTTAAAATACATTTAAAATATTTTTATATGATTTTATAAATAGGGTCAGAGTCACTGCATATGCAATTGTGAGTGTGATTTAACAGACTAATTTCAGAGAAGTAGAAGGAAAAATATAGCTTATTTTTGATCTGATTAATAGAACATATGTGAATGCTTGCAGCTCATTCCCCCTTCCCCAGTAGCTACAATTAAAATAAACTGGTTTGTTCTGTGGTTTGCTATTAGTTACATTTCAGGCATAGTTTGCACTGAGTGTAATTGCATAGAGAACTTGACAAGTGTGTTGAACTGTAGTGTGACTTGTGGTTACCTGCGAGGGCTCAAATGAAAGTTAAAACCTCATTTCCATTTTGATCTGTGAGTATGGGAATATAGTTAATAACACACCTCTTCTAGCAAGAATCTGAAAGTTTATAATTGGTGAACAGATTGCATATAGACTTTGGTCTGTATAATTATTTCTGGTTTTCCTGAAAACTGGACTAAAGAGACACCATAAAAATGACTACAGCCCAGTCTTTGTGATCCTGTGCTGATTATCTTTTTAAAAATATTATTTGTAATATGAGAATTCTATCCAGATTCCTTTGATGACCAAGCTGTTCTTGACTAGTACAGAAGTGTTTCAAGTAAATATAAAAGCTGGTGTTAAAATGATGATGAAATGATGGCTTTGAGCTGGTCAGTAAGATTCCGACCATTTATCTAAAGAGACTTAAACATAACTTTATAATCAATATTAAGAAAACCATTCATCTGAAATACCAGTCACCATCAAAAGTGCTTTCATTTGGGCATAAGAGAAAGGAGATTCCTGCTACTGTAAAATTTGGTTTTGAAAATTTTGAATTGGGTTCTTTGAAAAGACATCCTGTCTAGTTCTGGTACATAACAACTCAAGCACACTTAGGTATGAAAATAACTGTAACTTCGATTGCTTCTCTGTGACTGCTACTGTAAGAATTTTTATGCCAACCTCTTATATATTTGGGAGTTGCCAGCAGATGCAAAGTGAAGGATATCTGTATTCCATTTCCCCCATTTCCTTCATTCCTGGTGCTGGAATACTTGGCAGATTGGAAAAGAAAAAAGAATGCTTGAATTTGATTTGAGTTTATGAGAGATAGGTGAATGATTTCTCTGGTTTGCTTGTGTCTAATCAACTAGTCCAAACTAAGAAGACGACACTGATTAAATCTCTGTAAACACGGATCATGCTTTTTGCATTCAAATGTGTACATCGTATATTACCTTGTCCAGGGAGGGAGGGATAGGAGGAAAAAGAGGGCGAGAAACAAAGTGAGATCTCCAAAACCCTTAGGAAGAACACAGATACTGTAGAGACTAGGGAAGAGTGAAAGGGAGAGATGCAGCTGTAGTTTTCCAGCTTGTTTATATCTGTTCAGCATATATATCGGTTCATGAGTGGCTGGCTTGGGAGTCTTGGGCTGTTTCTTCAAGACTGCCCCTGTGACAGCCTCTTTTCTTGCTCTTAGCACAGGAGCTGCTTCCCAGATAAAGAAACAACTTGTTGGGAACGATGTGCCAGTGCTGCCAGGCTGACCTTTCATCTGACTTCTTTTCAGATCAAGCCTAACCTCACTTCTCAGGGAATATATGCAATTAGCCTTAAAAGTAGTACGACCCTGGATTGCTCATACCCTAGAAAATGGTGTGTCCCACTGTCCATTCCTACACTGGGTAAGAGTTTGAAGTGGCAGGGCTTACTCTATCAGTAGTGATATTCTCTGTTTCTAAACTGGAGAAGAGAGCTATGCATATAGATAAAGGAGTGCTGATCACCTTCCCCTTGTGTCACCGTGTTAGTACTTCTACTATTAACTTTTGTTTTCAGTGTTTATAACTCGGCTATAAAAATATTTCTGCAGAGCCTTTCAAAAGGGAGGATAAAAAAAGTAATTCAAAGTCATTCCACAGCAATGCGGTTTGGAAGAAGACATGTATTTATCAAGATTAGATGTTTCAAAGGTTAAACAACAATTCATTTTTCAAACAAGAGAGAAATGTACAAACTCCTAGTCTCCAAATAAAACACCGAATGCTGCATGTTGGTTGCTTGCATTAAGCTTTTCTATTAGACATTGATGTTTCTTTTCTTAAGCATTAATTTATCTATGGCTTTCCATTAATCATAAATATTTTGATTACTAAATTAAAAATATATATGATGCACTGGCATAATATATGTTCTTTATCACATTAGCTGAAATCCAGAACTCGTATTTGTCACATGCCCTGTGCCTCAGGAAGCAGAAGTTCCCAGGCCAGACACCTTTATTCTTCACTTTCTTTTTCAATGCCACAAACACAATGCAAGAGCTTTATTGATGTCCCTTCTCAGTTTCTTTCCATCTTCCATAATTTAACCATCCAACAACAACTGGGATACATTAGCAGTTATAAAGTTAATTGGAAGAAAAGCAGTTACATGGTCTGTACAGGTGTGACTAACAAGACCATAAGGGGAAACGGTTTGAGGATATTAATGACCTGGTGGGGAGAACCCTGATTAATTTCTTGAATCATAACCCTCTCTTTCTCCAGCTGCAGCTGCAAGAAATAACCCACCCCCTTTGATGGACATGCCCACCTTCTGTGTATGCTTGCAGCCAGCTCTAATTCCCTTTATAAATATTTCCCAGCAATGATCCATCCCCTGCCAATGGGCACTCTTCAGCCAAGTCCCTCCTCATGACTGCATGGTCACTTCTATAAACCCTAGACAGATGCTAAAGATCTTCTTCCCTCCTTCCTTCCCTCTTTAGCATGGATTTTAATTATGATAATGGTTTAGAGGGCTGTTCAGTATAAGCACAGTATAAGCAGCACATTCAATTTTTGCCCTGGAAATGAAGATAGCACCCAAATAAAACATTTTTTGCCATTCCTAAAAAAAAAAAAAAACCCAAACAAAACCCACCAAAAATGACGGGTGAGAATGCAGCTTTGATGCACAGAAGTTAATTCTCCTTGATATGAGTTGCTTTAAATTTATGTATTTCTTTAAATTTATTTTTAGTTCCAGCCTTTCGTGAAATAGAGTTCTTGAGGCAGTGGGTGTGGGTTGTTTAGCTGTGGATACTTTCATACGAATAAAAAGAAGAAACGCATCTGAAAGCTTACGCCTTTGTCTGTGCTATGTTTAAGCAATTTTAGACCGGATAAATGAATTATTTGGAGTTTGATTTTTGTTTATACCAGAACTCTCTGTGTCATGATCTCGCATAGTAAATGATGCTCAAGGTGAACGCCTATATACTTGGTGCTGTAAAACAAGGTGCAATTATCATTGGGACTCACTAGCAGAAGCTGCTCTCTGTAATTTTTACAATTGCTGCATCTGTTAAATGGACTTTCTGGCACTGCAGAGATGCTGATGCCTGTGTCCTTTGTCTGCTGCTGTTGTGCTCTTGATACACAATTATTAGTTTCCTGCCCAGTAAGGAAATTGCACAAACAGCTTCTGTACTATCCTTTTCTGTCATAGCTGTGAGTTTAATGTGTTGTGGACTGGAAATCTGGGCTCATTTTTTTTTTTCGCTGAAGATCCCAAAGGAAGAAATGAATCAATAGGCACTAACAGCTTCTTGGGTTGATTCGTTCTCTGATGCTTTAAGCATGCATTTCCTCTCTGATGGCGAAGGAGAACTTAGGTACAATAAAGAGCATCCACACCTATCTGGCTGACTTGATTCTGATAAATAGCTCTTTCAAACTTTAAATAACACTCTAAAGAAATTAAAAAAAAAAAAAATTAATGCTGTCCCAAGTTTCTTTGTCATCCATTTTCAGGTTAGCTCTTGTGTGCTGATATTGAACTTGCAGAAGACGTTAAATCCTTCGTTATAATCATTCCCCTTTGTCCACTGCAGTGACTAAAATTACATTGAAAAAAAGTGTGACCAATGTTCTGCTCTCTGCAAAGAATGAATAATATCTGCTTGAGAGAGTGGTAATTGCTTTAGATACAAAAGCAGGAGTTTAATAATAACCAGTCTCTTCATCGGCTAAAGTATAGCTCAAGACAGTAATGTTTCATCCTTTGCTTGTTTGCTTTTCTTCCTGTTGCTTGAAGAGCAAATATTGAACACTAAGACACTGTTAAAAAGAATTCCTGCATTAAACTTTACTCAATTGGATAAGGAAGTTAACATTGCTTTTCTTTTTTTCTTAACTATACCTACAACTGTGTTGCTCTAGTAGCTTTTAAAAGAAAAAGAGTGTGGATTGGTTGTCAAAACCAATGCGTTTTAGGAGTAGCAAATGTGCTACTAACTGCTAGTTAATTTTTTACGTATATATATTTATTCAAATGCAATGGGCGCTTGTGAGAAGAGCTGTCCAAATGACTGGGCTTGTAATGCATGTGTATAAACTGTACAGCAGCCAGTTGGATTTCACAGGAGGAATTACAGGACAACGTTCAGAAGCCAAAGTCCTGTTATAAAAACAACTTACTGTATTCAGTAGCACATCATCTTCCATCTGAACATTTGATGGACCTAACTAATTGCGATGAATTTTTGTCTTGTGCTGTTGAGACAGAGAAATTTTATTCTTATGTTTTATAGAGGAGAAAGTCAGATTATTAGCTGGTGCAATGCAAAAATATTCACTAGGGTTATGCATCATGCTCTTTAGAAGTTCTTTGCTTAAACTGGAGATTGTCCTTTTACTTTCAAGATGTAGCTATAGATTTTTGACAGTTCCTGCAGACTTCACTTGCTGTCTGCTTGCTGAGTTCAACATGAGTGTTCTGATTCAGATGTTCAGCTGCAGGCTGCCTGCTGGTACTTTCCAACCCTGTTTCCATGGTAATGGGAATTAGAGGGGTGAAAATAAAGCAGGAGTAAGTATTTTCTTAATCTTCTACTTAATCCAGAATTTCTCATACCCTGCTGTCGGTGTTGTTCTGCTTTTAGTTAGCTAGGCGTACGATGCCAAGTTTTGTAAAATGAAGGATAAATAGAATCTTTCATTAGAACTGTTGTGAACAATACATGTTACCTTAACTCGATGTCTGGGACCACTCATAAAGGATGAAGAATGAGAAGTGAACTGGACAGTGTAAGGGTGATGAAAGAGTGTGAGGTAATACCCAGTAACTGAGGCAATAAGCTGTGACAGAGCTGCCTGTCAGATGTAGCTTGCGTTGCAGAAAACGTTGATGGTAATTAATTGAATCATGCCACACGAACCTGGGGGAGGAAAACATCCAGTTCAGCGAAGATCTAATTTAAATGCTCCAAACTGAAAGTGAAACAAAGGACATTATCTGAAAGGACATAGTCATGCTTTCAGAACATAAGTCAGGTCTCTCGTGTTTCCGTAGAGATTCCTTTTTCTCCTCCACATTTCAGGCACTCCCATATCAGCAAAGTTGGGACCATGGAGCATTGGCCATACAGATGGGTGCGAAGTGAGGTAAACTTGCTTTTTATTTCAAGCAATATAATCAAGCCTTCTGCCCCTTCCCCAACATCCCCAATGGCAAGGGTCATTGGGCATTGGAATAGGCTGCCCAGGGAGGCGGTTGATTCACCTTCCCTGGAGGTGTTTAAGGGACGGGTGGACGAGGTGCTGAGGGACATGGTTTAGTGTTTGATAGGAATGGTTGGACTCGATGGTCCGATGGGTCTCTTCCAACCTGGTGATTCTATGATTCTATGATCTGAATCTCAGCCATGGCTTCTGCCCATCCTTGGGTAGAAGAAGTTTAATTACTCTAGAGCAGGTCACTGTTTCTCTTATTTTATCTGGAATTAACCAATCAAATTAAAATAGAGTTGGGAACAGGGAGGGAGCAGGCTTACACTGTGCCCTTAGGAAGGTAAGTTATACTCATTCTAAAAAGTGCTTAGGTAGCATTTTCCATAAATTTCCATTTTCCAAAGCATATCCAGCTTTCCCAGCTTTACCACTGAAAACTTCTCCTGATGTATAACCTGAGTTTCCTTACTGCAGCTTAAGCACATTAACTTGTATGAACAGTGGGCGGCACCTTTTCCTGATCTCCTTGCAGGTACTTTTTGTGTAGCTGAAGATTGTTTATCCTGCCTTCACTCCCTCTAGGCTTTGTCATTTAGGCTAACAAATTTTAATTCTCCCCTCTTTCGTGGATGTGGCACCAACATGCATCTAAAACTGATGTGCTTTGAAAGTAATTTATTGAAATATGAGCCTTTCTTCACCCCCAGATTTGTGTAGAAGAGAATGCAGGGTGTAGCAGTTCTGTAACAAGACATGAGACAGTTTCCTTGTTGATTACTTAAAAAATACTCTTTCTACACTACAGAAACTCTCATATACTGCAGTCTGTGACCTCTCCTCTTCCATCAGACATAGTTGGTTTGGGTGAATACGTTAACACTGGCTACAGACTTGAAAAAGGAGGAGTTGATTTGTTTACTTGTTTTTTTTCTAGTATTACTTCAGTTCTGGAAAGGTGATCTGACAGTAGCAATTAAATGCAATTAAAATAACACCCAGGAGGTTTGAGTAAAGATACCAAAATCTTTTATTTTGGTATTCCTGAGTGAGTGGGTTTTACCTTCTAGATTTCCTGATTCTTTTCTACTCACCACAGCTCACAAGTTGATCCTAAGCCTATTACCCAAACTTTGATTTTCATCAGTGTTTTTCTCTCAGTTTTCTTATACCTACAGAAGATCATCAGCAAAGGCAGCATAGCCGTAAGGGAATGGAGAATTGGTTCCACTTCTTCCAGGGATAAGGCACAACAGACACGGAAAACTTGCAGTGATGTTAAGAGGAAAACTGCAGGTTGTAGAAGAAATTGTCTTCTAAAGTTAGTTTGGCTCTGTTGGGTCATTTTAGACTTCTTAGTACTGCTAGTCTAAGTCTAATCTATTAGACTTCTTAGTACTAATCATTCAGTAATGAATTCAATTCAATCAGTACTGATCAATCATTCAGTAATGAATTCAATTCAATCAGTACTAATTAATCAGTAAGTCTAATCATTTTAGACTGTTTAGTACTGCTAGTCTAGGTCTAATCTATTATATATATAAAATACAAAATAGTCTAGACTATTCTAGTCTAGCTAGAATAAGGAACTATACTCTTTCAGTCTCAAACAAGCCAGGAAACTGCCTTGTTTTATTGGATTTGTATCTACCTAGTACTGTACAGCTTAATCCGCTAAAATCTGATCTCCTTGTGGTGCAAAAGTATAGGCAGTATGGGGAAGACTTAGGCTGGTGTATTACCTGAAGATCTATAGGTCCTTAGATTTCAGCATCAAGACTTCCAGGTATACAGCTAATTGGCATATATTAGTCTATTTAAAATAACTGGACAACCCAGAGGGCTCTAGGTGTGTGTGAGCATAAAACTATTACAAGACTCCAGCTGGTGCAGGTTTCTATGTCATTCTGTTTAAGGAGTAAAAATCATGGTCACAGACCAGTGTGCTAATAGTTTAGACTTCCCAAAGTTCCCTAGCTGGATGCCAGCATAGTACAAAGTTGGTTTTGGAGTTCAAGGTTCCCCAGTACAATTAACCCCTCCTAAAATATGTTTTCCCCTTCTCATTTTCCCCCTGTCAGAGTTGGGGCTGGTTCTGTTTAATACCTTTATCATTGATTTGGATGCGGGGATTTAGTGCACCCTCAGTAAGCTTGCAGGTGACACTAAGTTGTGTGGGACTGTTGATTTGCTTGAGGGTTTGAATGGGATGGATCGATGAACCAAGGGCAGCTTGATGTGGCTCAAGTGCTCAGTCCTGCACTTGGGTCACAGCAGCTCTATGCAGCGCTACAGGCTTGGGGACAAACGTCTGGGAAGCTGCTTAGCAGAAAAGGACCTGGGACGTTGGTCGATAACTGGCTGAACATCATGTAGAAGTGTACACAGCATCCTGACTTGAATCAGGAGTAATGAGGTCAGTAGGATAAAAGGACTGATTGTTGCTGTGTACTTGGTACTGGTGAGGTTGCACCTCAGAAATTGGGTTCAGTTTTGGGCCCCTCATGACATTGAGGTAGTGGAGTGTGTGTAGAGAAGGTCAATGAACCTGATGGATGGTCTGGAACAGAAGTCTTATGAGAAGCAGCTGAGGGAACTGGGGTTGTTTAGTCTGGAGAAGAGGAGGCTGCAGGGAGACCTTATCACTCTCTGTAATTACCTGAAAGGAGGTTGAAGTAAGATGTATGTTGGGCTCTTCTTCCAAGTAACAGGAGATGGGACTAGAGGAAATCATAGACTAACAGAATGATAGAATCACCAGGTTGGAAAAGACCCATCGGATCATCGAGTCCAACCATTCCTATCAAACACTAAACCATGTCCCTCAGCACCTCGTCCACCCGTCCCTTAAACACCTCCAGGGAAGGTGAGTCAACCACCTCCCTGGGCAGCCGCTGCCAGTGCCCAACGACCCCATTTCCATGATTTTTTTTTTTCCTAATGTTGAGCCTGAAGCTCCCCTGGTGGAGCTTGAGGCCATTCCTTCTTGTCCTGTCCCCTGTCACTTGGGAGAAGAGCACAGCTCCCTCCTCTCTACAACCTCCTTTCAGGTAGTTGTAGAGAGTAATGAGGTCTCCCCTCAGCCTCCTCTTCTCTAGGCTAAACAACCCCAGCTCTCTCAGACGTTCCTCATAAGGGCTGTTCTCCAGACCCTTCCCCAGCTTTGTTGCTCTTCTCTGGACTTGCTCCAGAGCCTCTACATCCTTCTTGTGGTGAGGGGTCCACAACTGAACACAAGATTCAAGGAACGAGTGTGTATGCGTGTTTGCAGTCTCATTGTAAGCCTAACATTGTAAGAGCCTCGGTGGCTGAAGAAGTGTGTAGGAAGGAAATTTCTCTCCAGAAAGTAGCATCTCTTGCAAGAAAGCTTACTTTGACATTTATTTCTGAAATGTTTTTTGGAGCATTCCATACAGCTCAGCTGCTGAGAGAGAAAGAAGCGTATATCAACAGCAACAGAAACTGCAGGCAGCTCTGATAACTGGTCGTGTTAGAGTGTAACTTCGTATTGTTAAATGAAAGCACTATGTAGAATTACGGAATTAGGAAATATTAATTCACAAAAGGTTTGTCAAAAATTGAACCGAACTGCCCAGGTAAGTGGTTGAGTCACTGTCCCTAGAGGTATTTCAAAGACGTGTAGACGTGGTTCTTAGGGATGTGGTTTAGAGGAGAACTTGACAGTGTTAAGTCTGCTGGAGTTTGGGATTTTTATTTTTTATGCTTTCATCTATCCGCTAAATGGTTTCCCAGGTAATATATAAATCACGTGGACTGAGAAGGGAGTGTGTGCGTATACTATACGCAGGTGCTCTCTTGCAGGAGAACATAATTTTGAAGTCAATGCCAAAATATTTGGCTTGGCCAATGCTGTACAGTGTATGGTAGAGTTAAAGAGTGTGCAACTGAGCAGAGAAGTTGAAAGACAGACATTTCTACTCATACGGAAAATAAGCTAAAATGTTAATACTGTTTTGTAGAACAACTACAATGTGAGGAGCACACGGAATTCATACAAGTCTCAGAGGAATCATAGAACAACCAGGTTGGAAGGGACCCATTGGATCTTCTAATCCAACCATTCCTATCAAACACTTAGCCAAGTCCCTCAAGACCTCATCTACCCGCACCTTAAACCACCTCCCTGGGCAGACTATTCCAATGCCCAATGACCCTTTCTGTGAAAAACTTCCTCTTAATCTCTAGCCTAAATCTACCCTGGCAGAGCTTGAGGCCATTCCCTCTTTGTCCTGTCCCCTGTCACTTGGGAGAAGAGCCCAGCTCCCTCCTCTCCACAACCTCCTTTCAGGTAGTTGTAGAGAGTAATGAGGTCTCCTCTTCTCCAGGCTAAACAACCCCGGCTCTCTCTGCCGTTCCTCATATAGCTGTATATAGGTGAATATAGCTGTAATGGTGGAGGAATCTTGTATTCATTGGATTCACATGATTAAAGAACACACCAATATTTCATTCTCTCTAGAGGATTTTGATCACAGGCCAGAAGAAACTATTCCCTCATGTCTTAAAGATCTCCGGGGTGCCTACACAGAAGTGTCTGTGTTCTGCGTTTCAGTAGTGTCTTAGAACCATAGAATCATCAGGCTGGAAGAGACCCACCGGATCATCAAGTCCAACCATTCCTGTCAAACCCTAAACCATGTTCCCCAGGACCTCATCCACCCATGCCTTAAACACCTCCAGGGAAGGTGACTTAACCCTCTCCCTGTGTAGACTGTTCCAATGCCTAATGACTGTTTCTGTGAATAACTTCCTCCTAATCTCTAGCCTCCTAGTGTCTTACCTCTCTACAGCAACTTTGAGGTAACTTGGAAGTAAGATCACCTGTCTGGTATGGATTAATTGCGCATAATTTGGTTGCGTATAGTATAGAAGTGATAGATATGTTGCTAATAATTTCTTAACATGTTGATTATATTCCCTTTCCCTTTAAGTTAAGATTCAACTGTTTAGATAGATTGTTATATTAAAAATACATCCTTTCATGATCTTGGAAGACTTCCAGTCCTGAGAGAAGTAAACAATGGAAACAGCATTGGAACTGACCATTAGTCTCTTACCCCAGATTCACTTTAGGTGTATCATGATCCCCAACATTGAAACTCCTCAAACTTTTGAAAAGTAAACCACTTTTTTTTCCAAGGGTATGTAGGAATAATGGATTTTGTCAAAATAGTTTGTTTGCAAAAAAATTGAAAGTTTGTAAAATAAGGACTAGAATTCATGTTGATAACTTCTAAGAAGAAATCTGTTTCAAGAAACTCGTTTGCATTATTTTGTCCTTTTCCACCACTTTCCCACTGCTTTTTACTAGAACAATAGGAGAATACGGAGAGTTAAGCTGTGTATCTCAGATACTCATAGCATTACATAGCTCTTATTTTCATAAGATGCCCGAATACTGTTTGTCTGCTCTAAGGCACGTTGCTTAATTTGAAGGAGTCTGCCACGTGTTTCAGTCTTGAATTAACTGCTTAGGACTGAATAACAGATTTAAAAAGATGTAGCATACAAGCCTCTTCACAATGAAAACCATGAGAGCTCCCTTTTCTTCCAACAATAGCTTCGCCAGAAAAGGACATCTCATTTCCACTGCTGTACTCATGGAGACTTCCTCCAGACATACCTTTTAGCTGACTTTATTAACATGTAATTTTTCATGTCTTTCTTATTTCTTCTTGTGTTGGCTGGTGGGGTGAGAGTACTCAAACATATATATTTTTTTATCTAAACATCTGGGCTGTTCATGCTTCCATTTCAACTACAGAACTAGAGTGATGTTCCCTATGCTTAAAATGTGGGGTTTTTTTTTCCGTGCTAGAATGACTTTAGTTGTAGTAATGCTGTATGACGTGGTTCTCCTGTCTTTTGGGATGCTATAACATAATAGGCACTATAAATAACAGCTGCTAATGTCTACAATTGTGCACAACAGGCAGTAATTTAACCACTTGTCTCCTTTCTGTCACGATGGGAAATATCGAACACTTCTGTACCAATAACGTGCATGATCCCCAAAACTGTTGGTGGTGCTTATTGTAGAAGTATATTACCAGAAACTGCACTGTACCCTCTGCTCTTGAGATTAAACTGTAGCAAATGCTTCCACGCATGTGGTTTTGTCATCCCAGGATGAGTCTCTGTTGGGTAAGACACCAGCTGTATCTCCAGAGAATCTCTCCCAAGCTGCCAGCCAAGTGGATTGATGCTGTGGAGCAGGGAAAAGCAGAAGAAAAGTCTAGTAACAGCAAAACTTGTTGTATTAGCTGGTGCTTCTTCAGACAGACATCATTGGGGCAGGGAAGGAGCAGAGAAGGTGAAGATATTTCATTTCTGTGCCCCTCACCACAAGAAGGATGTTGAGGCTCTGGAGCAAGTCCAGAGAAGAGCTACAAAGCTGGTGAAGGGGCTGGAGGACAGGCCTTATGAGGAACGTCTGAGAGAGCTGGGGGTGTTTAACCTGGAGAAGAGGAGACTGAGAGGAGACCTCATTACTCTCTACAACTACCTGAAGGGAGGTTGTGTAGAGGAGGGAGCTGGGCTCTTCTGCCAAGGGACAGGGAGGAATGGCCTCAAGCTCCACCAGGGGAGATTTAGGCTGGAGATTAGGAGGAAGTTTTTCATGGAAAGGGTCATTGGGCACTGGCAGAGGCTGCCCAGGGAGGTGGTTGATTCACCTTCCCTGGAGGTGTTTAAGGCACGGGTGGATGAGGAGCTGAAGGACATGGTTTAGTGTTTGATAGGAATGGTTGGACTCGATGATCCGATGGGTCTCTTCCAACCTGGTTGTTCTACGATTCTATGATTCTATATTTAACCATAAATGACAGTGATATTTCAGTATATCTCTGTGAAAGCAGTTCTATGAGATTAGATGCATGTTTTCACTTGTAGATTATATTAGTTTTATTAAAATATGTTGGTTTGCCAGACTTAGATACTTAATTGCTTAAGTGAGAAAGTGTGAATTTGGAGTTGACCAAGGCTGCTATCTTGAGTCCTCTGGATCTTTTCTGAACACAGTTTAAAATCGGGGAAGAAGTGAAGGGTAAGAGTACGATATCAGAGAACCTGCGAGAAGCACAAATCACTACCGTGTTCATCTGACAGCAAACCCTGGGGATGAATCATCCGAAGATTTTCAGTGGTGTATATATAGGAAACCTAAACTTACCAAAGAATAATGCTGGCATGAGAAAATGCCAGGCGGGCATTTGCGGTGTTACCTTATGTAATGGTTTCTTGGATGTCCTTTATAAAGCAGGCACTGATCCTCTCTACTGTACCATTAAACCCGTTTGTGAGGCAGGAGCCTCCATGCTGAACCTGGGCAGAACAATGCGGGAGGCTTCAGCTGACAGAAATTTAATTCATGAACCACCTTCACAAATATATTTGGAAATTGTGAGTCACAGAAATCAACCCACGAGGCATAAGAAATTACGTCATGGTGAAGCTGTAGGTGATTATAAATGTAAGGCATAAGATATCACATAAGCTTGAGGGAAAGGGAAGTATATTTTGAAAACACTTTGGTACTTTTTGCTTATTTGGAGGGCACTAAATGGAAGTGATACAAAACTGAAAAACCCAAAAAGGAAGCACCAGTATGGTATGGACTGTCACTAATTTGTGTTAATGGAAGTATCCTCTATTTCGTTACCATAGAATCATAGAATCACCAGGTTGGAAGCTCGATCCGACCCATCGGATCATCGAGTCCAAAGTCATAGAAATCATGTACAGTCACGAGCACCTCTGCCTTAACACTCTTGATCCATGTTTCATGTACCTGAGTGTAAGTCTCACTGATGAGTTCTATTCTAAATATGTATACAAAGGTTCTTTAAAAAAGATGGTTAGAATTTGTTGCCCAAAGCTGAAATTTTCTGACTCCTGTTTCTATGGAAACTGTAATAGTAAAAAGACACAGTAAACAAATGCACTGTATTAAAAACCTCCTCCTTAGCAGGACATTCATTTTATTAATGTCTGTCCAAATTAGTCTGGTGACAGGTACTGTGCATTTCACCATCCGAACAGTAAAGTATCTTTTTCATTTTCTTGGGAGACTTATCTTCTAGCTTCGAGGGCTTTTACTTAGGTCTTTAATAATTTTTCTAACCCAGCAGTGGGGTGGTATGTGCCAGCGGTTAGTATGTTACTGCTGGTAGTACTTGCTTAGCTCAGAGGAGAGTAGCGAGTGCTTAATAATGTTTATAAAGTGCTTCAGCAACAGGAAGATCTTAAAGTGCAGCAGGACACTTGTTGTTAGCTAATCTAGAAAATAAAACTTCTTTTATCTGCGGTTCTTCTGAGCGTGCTCATGCGGCGCAGTCTTCCCGGGACATAGGTGGAAAGGCACAGCCTCCTGTCTAAGAATGAAGAATGTCTCTTTCGTGGAATGTGTGGTAAAGAGATTGCTGGATGGCAACGATGCAGTCACCTTTACTTTAGTTTCTAACATTAAATACACTTTCGATGTCCTGCCCTACGATAAGCAAATTCAGACCTTGCTTGGGTCTGTTCAGAAAAGGTCATTGCTTTAATGTTTCTGCCTGAAGAGTGCCTCAGTTTCTATAAAGGGGGTTGTATTGTGTGACAGGTAGAAAACCTTTGGAGAAAGCATTGTTAGAACATGTGTTTGGGAAGTGACGCATCTCCTTTGTCTTCTGCTTGCCCCATCAGCATGAGATTTGCACTGTGACAAATTCACTTGTGCTGTTAAAACAGACAATTTTTCACTAGCGTTTCAGGATTTTAAGATGTGTTGTGATTCCCACAGTTCACACAGCAGCCTTCATTGCGCTATTAAACTCCCTGTCGAAGCCTTGAAAAGATTGGAGTGCTTCAGATTCCTCAATACTTGGTGCAATGTCTCACTAATACTCCAAGCTTGAGTATGGGGACAACTAGTGGGATGTTTCTAATGTTGGTGTTTAAGGCACGGGTAGACGAGGTCCTGAGGGACATGGTTTAGTGTTTGATAGGAATGGTTGGACTCGATGATCTGATGGGTCTCTTCCAACCTAGTGATTCTATGATTCTATGATTCTAAGATACTTTTTCTTTGCTATGCGTAATTTATAATGCTTATTTTGTTGAAGACCTGCTGCGTTAAGTATTTAACACAATCAGTTTATAGCTTTATTTAACAGTGGTCGCTTTTAAAAATACTCTAGGTAAATTGTTGGGAATAGGGGAGCTAATGAAGGAAAGATATTAGTCTGGAGAAACACAAATCATTGCCCAAAGGTTTGTTGTTCTGGTGGTAGTGGTGGGAGACACTAAACTCCCAATTTGTAGGTTTTTCTTTTGAGATTCTTCAGTGGTATTATGAATATCATTGTTGCTAGGGGGAATGAGATAATCTATCTGATTCAGAAACGTGGGCATGCCCCGTCACTGGAAGCGTTCAAACGCAGGTTGGATATGGCTTTGAAATACCTATGTAGTGAAAGATATCAAAGGCCAAGGGAAATTGGACTTAGAATCATAGAATCACCAGGTTGGAAGAGACCCATCGGATCATCGAGTCCAACCATTCCTATCAAACACTAAACCATATCCCTCAGCACCTCATCTACCCGTGCCTTAAACACCTCCAGGGAAGGTGAATCAACCACCTCCCTGGGAAGCCTCTGCCAGTGCCTAATGACCCTTTCCATGAAAAACTTCCTCCTAATCTCCAGCCTAAATCTCCCCTGGTGGAGCTTGAGGCCATTCTCTCTTGTCCTGTCCCCTGTCCCTTGGGAGAAGAGCCCAGCTCCCTCCTCTCCACAATCTCCTTTCAGGTAGTTGTAGAGAGTAATGAGGTCTCCTCTCAGCCTCCTCTTCTCTAGGCTAAACACCCTCAGCTCTCTCAGCCGTTCCTCAAAAGGTCTGTTCACCAGATCCTTCACCAGCTTCGTGGCTCTTTGGACTTGCTCCAGAGCCTCAACATCCTTCTTGTGCTGAGGGGACCAGAGCTGAACACAGGATTCAAGGAGCAGTCTCACCAGTGCTGAGTACAGAGCAAGAATAACCTCCCTGGACCTACTGGTCACACCATTTCTGATACAAAGACTTGATGGTCTTTGAAGATCTCGTCCAACCCAAATCACTCTATGATTCTATGACTTTCGGTTTTTTGTTTTGCTTGGACTTCATATTACTGGGATTAAAATTCAAGGCAGGGTAAACTCTGAGATGGATTTGATTGCTGACCTTTTAACTGACATGAGATTCACCTTCATGGCGAAGGGCAGATTTTGGCTGTAAGGTGGACACCTTCAAAATCTCAGCCTTGTGGCCATTAAGACACTGCTCTGCTGGAAATATTTACAGATAATGGTTGCTAATCTGCATTCATTGTTTTTTGCTAGAGCTGGTCTCTGACTCTGACTTGTTTACCCAAGGAATTTATGTGTGTGGAACTGTAGTCTTCTTTGGTCTTTCAAAACTCTATCATTTAAGTCCTTGCAGAGGACATCATCCTATGCCATGTCATTATTTTTATTTTTTTTTGAGTTATGATTCAAAAGCATCACAGATTACAGATATATTCTCTGATGTTTTGTGTTTTTCTTTTCCTTAGGGCCTTTCATAACATAGTATAGTCAATAACTCAAATATTCTCCCTTGTTGGTAGTTATTTCAATCTTTTTATTATTATTATTTGTCAGATTTATCACTTTATTAGATATTTTACTGATTTCCATGCCTAATGTTTTTCAGATCCCTACAGGATTTTATGCACTTATTACTGTCTTTCTAGTTTTACTGCCTACCTTTTTGATCTTCCAATTTCATTCTTTATAAGTTACCTAACTTACCTGAGTTTTTCTTTCTTTTTTTTTAACCATGTAAGAAATGCTTCTTAGTTTGACACCCACTGTGCTTACACTGGAGTAATGTAGTCTTTTGAGGTCGTAGATTCTTAGCTGTTTGACATTGTGTAATGCTTGGCTGATTTCTCTGAAATAATCTTTTAACATATAGTCATGCAAGTTATTGACAAATTGCTCTCAACAGTAAACTGCAGAGCATCCTTAATTGTAACTGACATCTTTGCTTGGCATTTTAGAAGACATATGGCTTCCTACAAAACTGTGTCGTTATTTAACTTGAATTTTGTTGCCTTCCTGTTGAATCTTTTGACTAAGTTATAAATACTGTACCATAAATATTTCTTTCCCCATTCAAGGAATGTGATGTTAGCCAAACTTTCAGCTTGAACATTCTAGGAGAACCTCGGAGGTTTAGCTTGCAGTACCAACGATTTGCTGTTTTGTTCCTCCCTGCTTCCTCCTGGCATTGGGCACATGTGCATGGCACATTAATTCTTGGATTTTGTCTTTCAAGGCGTATGAGCAGAATGGAATGA
This sequence comes from Coccyzus lansbergi, assembly GCA_033558105.1. Classification (NCBI taxonomy): domain Eukaryota; kingdom Metazoa; phylum Chordata; class Aves; order Cuculiformes; family Coccyzidae; genus Coccyzus; species Coccyzus lansbergi. The sequence goes on from JAUMJK010000508.1 coordinate 2,811,757, forward strand.
GAGAGCTAAGAACCAACTCATTTTGCAACAGAAACAAAGATCATAGAATCATAGAGCAACCAGGTTGGTTGCGTTCAAGCGCAGGTTGGATATGGCTTTTGAAATACCCATATAGTGAAAGATATCAAAGGCCAAGGGACATTGGACTTAGAATCATAGAATCACCAGGTTGGAAGAGACCCATCGGATCATCGAGTCCAACTATTCCTATCAAACACTAAACCATGGCCCTCAGCACCTCATCCACTCGTGCCTTAAACACCTCCAGTGAAGGTGAATCAACCACCTCCCTGAGCAGCCTATTCCAATGAACCTCTGTGTGAAAAACTTCCTCCTAATCTCCAGCCTAAATCTCCCCTGGTGGAGCTTGAGGCCATTCCCTCTTGTCCTGTCCCCTGGCACTTGGGAGGAGAGGCCAGCTCCCTCCTCTCTACAGCCTCCTTTCAGGTAGTTGTAGAGAGTAATGAGGTCTCAGATATGAGATATGGAGGCTTTTTTATTTGGTGGGGGGTTTTTTTGAGTGCTTGTTTGCTTTGTGGATGGGCAATAAAGTTAATGATGGTGTTTGCAACTATTCTTTTAACTTCACTCTCTCTTCTGTTTGCGCCCTGGCCAGCTTGGGTTAAGGCAGGGCAATCTTACCACAATGCTTTTGTTCTTTCCAGATTCTCATTAGCCTCATGTCTTCTCTAACAGTGTTGATTCCTATTGCCAGGGACTTGGCTGCTTTTTTTGTTTGGTTGGTTGGTTTTTATTTTCAGAAGTATTCTTCCTAAGTACCCTGTATTGGAATTTCCCTGAATTCTTAGATGACGATAAGGCTCATCCAGAATTTGGACTCCTTGTTATAGAGTCATAGAATCACCAGGTTGGAAGAGACCCACCAGATCATCGAGTCCAACCATTCCCACCAGTCTCTAAACCACGTCCCTCAGCACCTCATCCACCTGCACCCTCCCTGGGCAACCTATTCCAGTGCCCATTGACCCTTTCTGTGAAAAATTTTTTCCTTATGTAGAGCCTGAAGCTCCCCTGGTGGAGGCCATTCCCTCTTGTCCTGTTCCCTGTCCCTTGGGAGAAGAGCCCAGCTCCCTCCTCTTCACAACCTCCACTCAGGTAGTTGTAGAGAGTAATGAGGCCTCCTCTCAGCCTCCTCTTCTCCAGGCTAAACACTCCCAGATCTCTCAGACATTCCTCATAAGGCCTATTCTCCAGCCTCTTCACCAGCTTTGTTGCTCTTCTCTGGACTCGCTCCAGAGCCTCAACATCCTTCTTGTGCTGAGGAGCCCAGAACTGAACACAGGATTCAAGGAGTGGCATCACCAGTGCTGAGTACAGAGGGAGAATAACCTCCCTGGACTTGCTGGTCACACCGTTTCTGATACAAACCAAGATGCCATTGGTCTTCTATGGTTAAGTATGGTTGAGTAATAGCTCTCTCTGTGTCTTCACAAACATATTCTGTTCTGTAACATTTGGTATTTTTCTTGTGGACGTTAACTTCATAACAATCTACCTATATGCAGAATCTCTCCTGGAATTGATGGCTGATTCTGTGTATAATATATTGAAATAAGGTTAAAATATTTTTGGTTTGTTGGAGAATATTCTGTATGCAAGAGTTCTGCCTTTCCAGCATGTTGTTTAATCCAGTTCAAAACTGAATTTTTCATTGTAATTGTATCAATTTGATTTTTGATGACTGAGTTTTTCATGTATTTATCCATTTTGACTAATTGCAGAAGACCTCTAGATCTGAAGGAGGATTTGAAAAGATCATATAGCCTCTTCCAGGTCACGTAGTCTTTTCCCCCTGTCCAACATAAGCTCTGCTTATGCCTTGTCAGGAGGTCATTCCTGGTGGTTGTGCAGCCCATGACAGGTTCTGCAGCTTTCTGAAGTGATGTAGGTCTGTGTTAGATAAGTCTTACTGTTAGATATTGTGCGAAATAGTTCAAACTAAAAATACCCTGTTGCAGCTTTAAATATTATTGTTCAGTCCAGCACGGACTTTGAGAATAGAGGATTGCTATCTCTTTTTGCAATTACATTTTATTTATCTGGAAACTATTGCCCTTTATTTGAGATTTCTGTTTTCTATGAAGAAAAAAGTTGAAATAGTTTCTTGGCCCTTGACTGTTTTTTTTCATAGAATCATAGAATCACCAGCTGGAAGAGACCCACCGGATCATCGGGTCCAATCATTCCCACCAATCTCTAAACCATGCCCCTCAGCACCTCAGTATCTTTCTAAACCTCTTGGGGAAACATAAATGTTACCTTGTACTCTTTCTTTCAAAATCCCTCAAGTACGATGTGAGTGCATCGAAATATCCTCTTTCGCAGTTAAGGAAATGTGATCGGCATTCATAGATCAAAAAAGTTATTTTGTTAAGCTTAAGTTATTATTTTTAAATTTTATTACACATTTGCCTTTATTTCTGATATTAGTTTAAAATCAAATGGCATAGGTTGAAACTACAGCTGCACAGAATTAATTCTTCTTAAACTATGTGAATTGGAAGCATAACAAAGAAGTCCTAGTTTGAAAGGTCCTGTTATGGATATCCAGTTATGGATGAATATCCAGTTATGGATAGTCTTCCAGTTAAACAGTAATTAGGGCATGACAACTTCTTCACTATCAAATATACTACTTCTTCCTTCTCTCCTTCGATCACTTTTTAAAAGAGCATTCTTGTTCCTGTCTGTCTCCTTATCCGTAGTATCTACTTAATTCCGTTGAATTAATTTAGAATCGATCTTTGAGGAAGGGCATGAAAAACATTTAGCCTGTTTTTATTAATTTAAGCCTTGGAATTGGTAACATGAGGGCTGAGTTTATGTTACAGTTATTGACTTTGAGATTCAGAGGTGATACTGAATTGTAGAATAGAATCGTAGACTCACCACCAGGTTGGAAGAGACCCATCGGATCATCGAGTCCAACCATTCCTATCAAACACTAAACCATGTCCCTCAGCACCTCGTCCACCCGTCCCTTAAACACCTCTAGGGAAGGTGAACCAACCCCCTCCCTGGGCAGCCTCTGCCACTGCCCAATGACCCTTTCTGTGAAGAATTTTTTCCTTGTGACCAGCCTAAACCTCCCCTGGCGGAGCTTGAGGCCATTCCCTCTTGTTCTGTCCCTTGGGAGAAGAGCCCAGCTCCCTCCTCTCTACAACCTCCTTTCTGGTAGCTGTAGAGAGCAATGAGGTCTCCTCTCAACCTCCTCTTCTCCAGGATAAAAAAAAAAAAAAAAAGTGAGTGAAAGCTGAGCAGTCAGTGAGTAAACAATAATAAAAAAAATCAGTTGACTGACTATAGTGACCCTCAACTATTTCTGAGATTCATATTGACATATTTTTGTAAAACAACTACCATCCCAGTGATAATCTTTGTTTTCATTACTTAAGTGTTTTTAATTGAGTGTGTTCACATTCAAATTACACACTGAGAAGTAAATCTGTAGGAGTTTAATGACTCGGTTTTCTTATGTTATACAAAATATACAAATCCAGTTAGGCATATTGCTGCAGTGATGATTTTGAACATGAAGTATTTTATGCAAAAGAATTAAAGGGTATATACGGGTATAGTAAAGGCTGCATAACTGCCTTCCATCTAGGTTTTTTTTTTACTGCAACAGATTTCCTAATATTAAAACCCAATCAATTTTTTTTTTCAGCCTGTGTGTGCTAATTAGGCTTTTTTTAAATTAAGGGCCTTGGGGAAACTATAGCTGAATTATAACTTTTATGAGGTCGTTGGAAACATTTACGATACATATAATTTAAATTCTGTATTGACTTTTAGGTCTGGTTATTGGTTTGCAATCCAAAAGTAGCTTCATCTTCTGTCTTGGATCTTCACTAATGCTTCTAATGAATCGATTAATATAATGTTTTAGAGTTCAATGACTTCGGTTTTGCCCAGAATCACCTCAAGTTGGTTAAAAATTCCAAAGATTATTTCCAAATATGGCTATGTGATTAGAATGATATTGAAGTGTTTTATGGACTTTTTGTCGTCCCACATAGGAACGTTTCTGTCAACTTGACTCCTTCCTTGATGAGGTTGTGATACAGCAAAGAACTTAAAAGCAGGTTCCCTCAAGGGCACTAGGGTAAAATATAAAAAAGTAAAATGGAAGAGTTAAAATAAGTTAAGAACAAAATAATTTAACAGGGCAGTAAACTTGTTGTAGTTGAAGAAAATTGAAGTATTGATGATAAAAAATTTAGAGGGTTTCGAGAACCATTTCTATTATGTCTTTGACTTTTCAGGTTGAAGGCTTTGTGTTATGAAAGTCAGCTAAACTTTCTGTGCTAGTTGTGTTTAGGAATAAAGTTAGTGCGTGGAAGGCAGATGATTTACATTTGGGAGTCCGAAAGGGGTTGTTCATTGTCAATACCAGAAAAAATCAAGGGTGACTGAGAAATCTAAGTGTAAGTGTCAATTTTACAAGCAATAGTCTAACAATCAAAATGACTTCAGAAACAAGTTAGTTTTATTTCATATGAAATCAAAATCCTGTCTTATCTGCGTTGTTAGTAAGCAGTTACAGTTTTAGATTCTATAATGGGTTGTCACATGGTTTTAAGAAAGTAGGTCTGGCCAACTTTTCTTCAAGGCTCCACTTGATTTCAGACAAATATGAAATGAAAAAAAATCTCCTAAAACTTGTACCTGAAACTGACAATTGTACCATCATGAACAGAGTAGGTAATTGTATAAATCAGTCTCATTTGTTTCTAGTAAGATGGACCCCTTCAAAGAAAATTATTTTTGTTTAGAGGAAGACAAAATGACCTGTTGGGACCAAGAAAAGAAGGTCACAATAAAAAAATAGCTAAGAATATGTTCTTGGAAGTTTCAGCTTTTTCTATTCTGTGGAGCTGAAGAAGGGACTGAAGATATTGATTTAAGATCATGCTGACAGTTGAAAGGCTAACTTACTGATTTGATATTTAAATAGAGGACGGGTGAACAGGAAGAGGGTTTGGGAAATATCATAGAATCATAGAACAACCAGGTTGGAAGGGATTCATCGGATCATCTAGTCCAATCATTCCTATTAGACACTAAACCAAGTCCCTCAAGACTTCATCCACCCGTGTCTTAAACACCTCCAGGGAAGGTGACTCAACCACCTCCCTGGGCAGCCTATTCCAATGCCCAATAACCCTCTGTGTGAAAAACTTCCTCCTAATCTCCAGCCTAAATCTCCCCTGGCAGAGCTTGAGGCCATATAAATGGTAGTCTTTAAATTGATGTAGTTAACTTACAGTTTTCTTTCTCGCCTTTATTGTGCTATCTTGGAAAAACACGTAGGCATTTGGAAAAGATGAAAAAAACCTGTTAAGATCTGGTTAAAATACCTGATAAACTTGGAGCTTGATCTTTGGCTTTTCCAGAACAGAAGTGTGTTTTGGTTAAACATGATGAACATCACTCCAGAGTGAAAGCATCACCTGATACAGCAAGATTCTTCTTCAGTACCTGAAAGGGGCTACAAAAAACTGGAGAGGGACTGTCTACAAAGGCTTGGAGTGATCAGGTGAGGGGCAATGGGGATAAACTGGAGAGGGGCAGATTTAGACTGGGCCTAAGGAGGAATTTCTTCACAATGAGGGTGATGAGGCACTGGCCCAGGTTGCTCAGGGAAGCTGTGGCTGCCACATCCCTGGAGGTGTTCAAGGTCAGGTTGGATGGGGCTTGGGCAGCCTGATCCAGTGGGACGTGTCCCTGCCGATGGGGCAGAACTGGATGATCTTTAAGGTCCCTTCCAACCCAAACTATTCTATGATTCTATGAGTCATATGTAACTGAAAGGTAGAAAAAGAACCCCAAAACCAGACAGACTGCATATATGTGTATTTCTAGGGTATGTACGAGACCTGCACTATGTTTTCTAGGCAAATGCTTACCCTTTGAACACCAGACTCCTTAGCCTTTTAGTCCTTGCTTTATGGGAATTTGCAGGGTACTTGTTATTCAAATGCACTTCAGGTAAAGATCTAAAGCTCTTCATCTGTGCTGCTTTACTTATTTACTTACATAGCTGGGTTCATGCGCTGATTGCCTTTAAGACTTTAATTGCTGTTTGCCAATTTTGCTAAATATAAAACTAGATATTAGCTGTAGTAAGGCAAGCACTAAATTTAAAAAAAAAAAAAACCAACCTGAATTTCCTTTCCCCACTCCTTGTTCTGCCATATACACCTTTTTTCAGTTTTATTAGGTATAATTTTTCTGCAAATGCTTTGAGCATCAGTGTTTCAGTGGCTAAGATGCAGATGCTGATGCCATTAAGGCTACTACATAGACTAGATTCATGCCTCTTTAAAAGGTTATGATTTGCACAACTAAGTTTTCTGGAGATTTTTTTCAAAATGTCGATGTCTGTGGAGAAACGGAGACTAAACTAGATGATTTAATGGTCTTTTTCAGCTCTTTGCTAAACAATGAACTGTATGCGAGTTGCTTTTCTTGTAATTAAGGGCTTCAGGAGCAGGACGAAATGGTTTTTTCATCACACCTGGTTACCTCTATGGTGCAGCCTGCATATTTTACTGAAAATTACACTTAAATTATTCCCCTCTGTCTGTAACTTCAGAGCTTTTAACTTTTATCTGACTGTTAACATGGATGGATCTTTCTGTCTCTAAAGTGGTCATTAGTTATGCAGATGAACAAGCTGAAGAGCAATTTCATAGCAGCACCTCTGAATGAACCTGGATGTTGAGTGCAAGATGGAGGAGGGAAGCTGGTGAAGGGGATGGAGAACAAGTCTTATGAGTAGTGGCTGAGAGAGCTGGGGGGGGTTAGCCTGGAGGAGGCTGAGAGGAGACCTCATTGCTCTCTACAACTACCTGAGAGGAGGCTGTGGAGAGGAGGGAGCTGGGCCTCTTCTCCCAAGTGACAGGGGACAGGACAAGAGGGAATGGCCTCAAGATCCACCAGGGAAGCTTCAGGCTCAATATAAGGAAAAAATTCTTCACTGAAAGGGTCATTAGGCAATGGAACAGGCTGTCCAGGGAAGGTGATTGACTTGCCTTCCCTGGAGGTGTTCAAGGTGTGGGTGGATGAGGTGTTGAGGGACATGGTTTAGTGTTTGATAGGAATGGTTGGACTCGATGATCCGATGGGTCTCCTCCAACCTGGTGATTCTAAGATTCTATGGAATAACAGGATGTCAAGCTGTGCCTTACTGAAATGTACGCACAACCACTAGAGTCTTCTTCTATCACCTCCAGAGATCCCGTATCACAAAATGCTCACTCAAAAACATTTCCAGTCTACTTCTGCACCCAAGTAACCACATGTGCTGTGTCCTAAGGCATCTAAATAGAATCATAGAACAACCAGGGTGGAAGGGACCCATTGCATCATCGAGTCCAACCATGTTGAATTCAGCCAAATTTTAAGCATAAGCAATTCATACATACTTATAATGTGTATGAGGAATGCAGCTTGCAGGGCATTAAGTGCTGATGCATGTTCCTCAGAATGTTGCAAAGTATTTTTTGAGCAGAGTGGTGCGATATTTTTTCCTGTTGTGTATTAAAACTCTGTCATTGTTGCAGTGGGATTTGTATACATCTTTACATAATGTTCCTTGGTAAAGGAGGGCTCAGGTTGTTGCTAAGTTGTTGATGAATTCAGATATAAAGTTATTTTTAAAAAGGAAGCCTTAATTTTTTGAAAGTATTTTTGCTGCATAATTGCCTTGCCTACACAAAAGAATAATTAAAGGTTTAAAAAAATAAACCCCAAACTGTAATGCAATAGCAATGGATTTCAGCTGCATTTAGTTTTATTTCTAGGAAAACATCAGTCCTTGTAAAACAGATATCATAGAATCATAGAACAACCAGGTTGGAAGAGACCCATCGAATCAAGTCCAATCATTCCTATCAAACACTAAACCAAGTACCTCAGTGTATATATATGTGTGTGTATATATATAAGATATATGTAAATTAATCAGATCTGATAGCAATTCTGTTTGTTAAATATGTAACTACATCCCTAGAATTTGAAGTGAGAGTTCTGCAAATATTTAACAGGGACAATCCACTTCATTGAGTAGAGCTACACTGATTCTAAGAGGGTTTCTCATAGGTTATAGGATTCCTGTGCAGGGAAACTTTTCAGGACTGATTTACAGATCTTACTTACTTCTTCTTTAATTCAGGGATATGTGGGTATATACTTCATCTCATGTTTGAGAGAAATGATAGGGAAATGAGGAAAACATAGTCTTATTTTCTGTCATAAAGGAGTTGTTTTATTACATTTTATTGATGTGATTGTGTTTTGTAGGCTTAATGGTCACTCAGTCACAAAAATTCAGAGTCTTGTCATTACATTGTATTTTGGCCAAGCACACCCAGAGTAGAAAACCAGCAATTCCCACAGTTGGATGGATTGGAAAATAATACTCACAGGCTTTAAGGATTTCATAAAACATTCTTCTTCCATGCAAATATGAAGGCTGGTTCTCCTCTGAGTTTTTATTAGCTGATGAACCTGTTATTTAGAAGTAAATCTACCTTTGTAGGCTGGAGGTATCGGCACGGCAGGATCTGTGCATCATGCATTGCAAAATGATCAATCCAAGACTAGTGCAAACCAAGGTTGTTGACAACCTCTTAACTGAATTTTATAATAAGAATGATAATACATGCTTCAGAGAGTAGAAATTTTAAACATTATTAAAAACTAAAAGCAATTACAGTGACTCAGAAAAAAATAAATACGATAATTGAAACTAGAAAAGGCTGTAATGAGATTATAATGGTACAACAATAATAAAAACAAATAATAAGCAATGGAAGATTACGCTATCAAACATGTAAAGTTCCTGACAATAGCTGGTGAAAAGAATAGGCAAGATGGATGGGGAACATTTTGGAAACCTGATGAGGCAGTAATTGTGAGTGAACTGTGCTGCAGAGGCTCTACAGGTAGTAAGAAACTGCCCTCTTGGAGACTAGGACCAAACCTGAGCTGCCTGCACGTATGCTGGGAGTACAGCAAGGGGAGGGCGACTGGGGGATGTTCCACCTGTTCTGAAGGGGAAGCTGAAAGCAGGAAACATCTTGAGTTACTCCTGTTCAGTCATAAATTAGTTTCCCATAGTACCAGTTCTGGCTTGTGATACTATCATATTTCAGCAGTGATATTAGAAAACAGAAGTGAGAAATTACGCAAGACAGGCATAAAAATATTGGTTTTCTTTGTATTGTGGTAGTTCCCAAAGACCTTCTGGAACTTCTAAGTGGTCTTATTAATGTTTCTACAAACTTACCTGTGACAGCTCCAGAAACTTGGGCTCGCGTTGCCAGAATTCTATGTGCAGCTACCCCCTCTATGAGGGCACAGTTGAGAGGGGTTTGCCTGCCTGTTCTTGCCCTCTAGTTCCGAGAGTGACTGACATCAGTGGTGACATGGTTGGACTCGATGATCCAATGGGTCTCTTCCAACCTGGTGATTCTATGATTCTATGACATGGGTAGAGCGAGTCCTGAGCTGGGTTTTATGTGGCCAGATATTTATGTCCCTCAGAGCAGTTTGAGACGAACCATTCTTCATCTGAGAGTATGCACAGGTTCTACTGCCTTAGTACTTTTTTTAACATAGGTTTTTGCATTGTCCTGTTGTGCAATTCTGAATCTTCAATTCTGACCTTCCCATTGCAGTCAACACTGGAGTTTTCTGGAAACCAGAAATAATTTGAAACCAGTTTCTTAGTTTGGTTGTTTTCAGTAAACGTGTACAAGTGTACTTTTTTGAGGAAGATTTCTAACTAGTGATCTGAGACAACCAAAGAAAAGTAAGGCTTCAAATGTTTACATTGAGATGGCAAAATATACACTCTTGCCTTGGTGCTCACCCTGCACCAAGGCTGTTTGTTGAGTTGTGTATCTGAGTGCAGAACTTAATGCCTGGAAGAAAAAGTCAGAACCTCTTGGTAATCATATACAATCAGAGCAATAACAGTGGGCATTGCTCTCACGTGAGAACTCAGGTCCCTCAAGAAAATTCTTAAAATTTAAGAAAGCTATGAATCTGCCCTGAATTTTTTATTTTTTCACAGCTGTCACATACGCATCTGAGATCTTAAAGTTTACCCCAGTAAGAAGGCAAATGAAGCTTACAGTGATGTATTCTAATTAAGAATCATAGAATCAGAGTCACCAGGATCATCGAGTCCAACCATTCCCACCAATCTCTAAACCATGCCCCTCAGTACCTCATCCACCCACACCTTAAACACCTCCAGGGAAGGCAAGTCAACCACATCCCTGTGGAGACTGTTCCATTGCCTAATGACCCTTTCTGTGAAGAATTTTTTCCTTATGTTGAGCCTGAAGCTCCCCTGGTGGAGCTTGAGGCCATTCCCTCTTGTCCTGTCCCCTGGTACTTGGGAGAAGAGCCCAGCTCCCTCCTCTCCACAACCTCCCTTCAGGTGGTTGTAGAGAGCAATGAGGTCTCCCCTCAGTCTCCTCTTCTCCAGGAGAAGAGAGGCTATGTTATTCAAATGTCTTTTTCAATTGATAACTTTGTTAATGCCATGTTTTCTCCACTAATCTGTGGTGATTTCTTGGCTGAACCACTTTTTGTGTATTAGCAGAAATTTTTCAGCTGCTTTCATCTTTGTTCCTAATACCTCACGCAGCGAACCCTCATCAGTGCCATCCTGGCACATCACCTTCCCTGGAGGTGTTTAAGGCACGGGTGGATGAGGTGCTGAGGGACATGGTTTAGTGTTTGATAGGAATGGTTGGACTCAATGATCCGATGGGTTTTTTCCAACCTGGTGATTCTATGATTCTATGATCCTGGCACCGCAGTAGTGCCTCGGCTGGAGATGGTGAGAACTTGGTATTTGAAAAGGGCATGGATGCTGAATCACTCGCATCTCGCATTCTGATGAAAAATATTTACGATGACATACAGCTTGCTCTCATTTAGGAGATTTTCTCTTAAATGTTAGAATGGCAGTAATAATGCACTGGCAGCATCCATGACAATAACTGGATGGACTAGCAGGACTGGGAAAGGGCAGGGTAAGGCCTGTTGCTACCCTGCCAAGTTAGAGGTGTCCTGTGCCTCAGTGGCTGCTGTTGATTGTCCTCCAGAGGTTCTCAATTCTGCCAGTTTGTTTCTCAGTTTCTGTCAAATGAGTTTGGTGAAAGCAGAAATGCACATTTTATAGTGGGGTGATATATAGCTACCTCTCTTCTGCACTTGGGGCACAATAACCCTGAGCAGCTACAGACTAGAAGTCTGGCTGGAAAGTTGTCTGGAGGAGAAGGACCTGGGGGTGTTGGTTAAACATGAGCCAGGAGTGGCCCAGGTGACCAGGAAGGCCAATGGCATCTTGGCTTGTATCAGAAATGGCATGACCAGCAGGTCCAGGAGGGTTATTCTCCCTCTGGACTCGGCACTGGTGAGATCGCTCCTTGAATCCTGTGTTCAGTTGTGGGCCCCTCACCACAAGAAGGATGTTGAGGTTCTGGAGCGAGTCCAGAGAAGAGCAACAGAGCTGATGAAAGGGGCTGGAGAACAGGCCCTATGAGGAATGACTGAGAGAGCTGGGGTTGTTTAGCCTAGAGAAGAGGAGTCTGAGGGGAGACCTCATTTCTCTGCACTACTACCTGAAAGGAGGTTGTGGAGAGAAGAGGGAGCTGGGCTCGTCTCCCAAGTGACAGGGGACAAGACAAGGGGGATGACCTCAGGAAAGATTTATTCACAGAAAGGATCATTGGACACTGGAATAATCTGCCCAGGGAGGTTGTAGAGTTACCATCCCTGGAGTTGATTGAAAGATGCGTAGACGAGGTGCTCATGGACTTGGTTTAGTGGCAGATAGGAATGGTTGGACTCGATGATCCAGGAGGTCTTTTGCAACCTGGTGATTCTGTGATTCTATGATTCTATGAAATTGGCAAAATTACATTTTGGAGGAATTGAGGAGGGTCTAAGTTTTCCACTAGCAGGTCTGTTGCTGCAAGGGGGACAGATGATAACTCTTCATGACTGCACCTTGTTTTATGAATATTGCAAGATGAATGGAAATAATTAACTTTTAATCTGTCCTGTTGGATCTATGCCCAAAAGCCCACTGCAGGTAAGGAAAATACCAAATGAATATTTATTTCAGCGAAGTCTGGAGGTATGAAGAAGAAGGAATTTTCCTATTCTTGCTTTAGTTTTGTCAATTACCTGTAAGTATCTTTCATCATCCTAATTTTATAGAGACTTCCAGACAAGTCTCAGTTTTATAGCAGCATGATTCTAGGAGAATAAGGAAAAAGCAGAGGCAGCAAAATTATTAATTCCAGTGTCCACAATGCTCTGAAAGGTGAAGTAAACAAAAAGGAGACAGGCTGTGAACAAGAGAGGCTGAAGTTTTACCACATTAGAGCTGCACCTACTTTACCCCTTTGCACACATTTGTTATATAAGTACATAACAGGACTGGACGAAACCTGTGCAGGGAGATCTGGATGGGTATCAGTGGCATAGAAGAAAATACTCTTTAATTAAAATGTATCCCTATGCAAAGGAGCCGCATGAAGAGCAAGAGTACAGTGAGGTTGTAATCAGCATAACTCCACTCAATTAAAGTGAACATCAAGCATAGGAAAATTATATATAACTGACTGAACTCAACATCTTGAAAATCAGGTTATTAAACGTACTTTAGTGTCTGGGCACGTGATGTTGAGGTGTTTCTCTACCTGCTCCCGCTGAGACCAACAGTCTGTATTTTTCACCCAAGATGACTATTCTAACTGCTGTTCCTGAAAGCAAAAAGTGCCCTTTTATGATATTTGACAATTAAGTGAGCAGACTGCAGCCCTGAAACATGCCACAATTCCCTTCCATGTATACTATTTGAAGCAGCGCGGACCTTAGAGTACGTAGAAAATCAAGAAAATCACACAAGAGGTAGCTGGGACCTGCACTTGGGGCACAACAACTGTATGCAGAGCTACAGACTAGGAGAAGTCTGTCTAGAAAGCTGCCTGGAGGAGAAGGACAGGTGTTGGTCGACAGTGAGTGAACATGAGCCAGCAGTGTGCCCAGGGGGCCAAGAAGACCAATGGCATCCTGGCTTGGATCAGAAATGGTGTGACCAGCAGCTCCAGGGAGGTGGTTCTCCCTCTGGACTCCGCACTGGTGAGGCCGCTCCTTGAATCCTGTGTTCAGTTGTGGGCCCCTCAGCACAAGAAGGATGTTGAGGCTCTGGAGCAAGTCCAGAGAAGAGCAACGAAGCTGGTGAAGGGTCTGGAGAACAGGCCCTGTGAGGAGAGGCTGAGAGAGCTGGGGGCGTTTTGCCTGGAGAAGAGGAGGCTGAGAGGAGACCTCATTGCTCTCTGCAACTACCTGAAAGGAGGTGTTAGAGAAGAGGGAGCTGGGCTCTTCTCCCACGTGACAGGGGACAGGACAAGAGAGAATGGCCTCAAGCTCCACCAGGGGAGATTTAGGCTTGAGATTATGAGGAAGTTTTTCACGCAGAGGGTCATTGGTCACTGGTAGAGGCTGCCCAGGTAGGTGGTTGATTCACCTTCCCTGGAGGTGTTTAAGGCACAGGTAGATGAGGTCCTGAGGGACATGGTTTAGTGTTTGATAGAAATGGTTGTACTTGATGATCTGATGGGTCCCTTCCAACCTAGTTGTTCTATGATTCTATGAAGTTTTCTCAGTAACAGAATTAGCAAAAACCTTGCATTTCAGATGATGCACGTAGAAAACTATAGTATACTTTATTCAGTGCACCAATTAGCCTCAAGATATAAGCTATGAACTATTGTTCTGGGCTCGAATATCTATTTGAGACTCACTAATCCTATTTGTGACCTAAAGTGCAATTCTCAACATGTCTCTGCTCTCTCCCCCTGCACACATGAATAGTTGAATAATAACAGGTTTTCATGCCTATCCGTAATACTGCTTTTTCCTAGTAAGACCTCTTTTGTTACCTCTTTCTAGTTCACCAATAGATGGGGTAGAAAGCGCTGATAATTCTTTAAAGATTCATTCAGATCATAGCTTTACTGTAGATTAACTCTGTCCTGGAATATGTTACATAATATCGTAGCAGCTTTATAATTGGTAAACAAAGTAAAAATACATTCAAGTGCCTTCAGTAAACAAGACGTTTGACAAAAAAGACTTCCTTTTACCTCAACCATTCTTTACTGCTCTAGCATTAAAGCAAATTCTTTGGAATATACTATTGTACACAGCTGTTTGGTAGGAGGAAGTGGAGGTGTCTTCAGTGAAACACATAAGTTTTGCATGCAAAGACTACTATTTTGGTAGCGCATTAATATTCAGTTTTGTGAAAGTTAAAGGGAATCAAGAAGAAACAAGTGTTGTGATGAACAGATTCTTGACAGTTATCAGTTCTCTGACAGAGATTTCATCCTTGTCTTAGTGTATAGCCTGCAGAATTGATGACAATGTGTACGTCTCGGACAATAAAATGAAAACAAATATGAAGTAAGCATTTACTTTTTATCTTAACAATCATTATCATAGAATCATAGAACAACCAGGTTGGAAGAGACCCATCGGATCATCGAGTCCAACCATTCCTATTAAACACTAAACCACGTCCCTCAGGACCTCATCCACCTGTGCCTTAAACACCTCCAGGGAAGGTGAATCAACCACCTCTCTGGGCAGCCTATTCCAATGCCTAATGACCCTTTCCATGAAAAACCTCCTCCTAATCTCCAGCCTAAATCTACCCTGGTGGAGCTTGAGGCTATTCCCTCTTGTCCTGTCCCCTGTCACTTGGGAGAAGAGCCCAGATCTCTCCTCTCTACAACCTCCTTTCAGGTAGTTGTAGAGAGTAATGAGGTCTCCTCTCAGTCTTCTCTAGGCAAGATTATTTCTTCTCTAGGCTTTATTATTTCTGAATCTATCTATCATGAAATGTGAAATTGTATTTGTTTGGGTTTATCTGCTTAGCGTTCTTAAGTTTTGTGACATAAGAACTGCAAGTTGAATGTAAATGTTACTTATGTTCATTTAGCACTTCAGTCACACTGTCTTCGGTATATAAAAGAACCAGACTTACAGAGCAGAGTTCCGGCAGAGTGAGTAATAAAATATACTTTCTATTTAGAGGTCAAATGAAAAAACTCACTGTGTAGTTTAGTAATCATAAGTGTCTTGCTTCTCTCCTCTCTTTGTTCTGTCAGGGATTGTCTTTCTCTAAGGCAATTTGCAGACTTGATCACTGAATGCTGAGCTTAGAATGCCACCGGAATCTGGACATCATAGAAAGAGTCCTTGAAATAGCATAGAATCATAGAATCACCAGATTGGAAGAGACCCACCGGATCATCGAGTCCAACCATTCCTATCAAACACTAAACCATGTCCCTCAGCACCTCATCTACCCATCCCTTAAACACCTCCAGGGAAGGTAAATCAACCACCTCCCTGGGCAGCCTCTGCCAGTTCCCAATGACCATTTCCATGATTTTTTTTTCCCTAATGTCTAGCCTAAATCTCCCCTGGTGGAGCTTGAGGCCATTCCTTCTCATCCTGTCCCCTGTCACTTGGGAGAAGAGCCCAGCTCCCTCCTCTCCACAACCTCCTTTCAGGCAGTTATAGAGTATTTTAATTAAGAATCATAGAATCATAGAATCACCAGATTGGAAGAGACCCACCACATCATCGAGTCCAACCATTCCCACCAATCTCTAAACCACGCCCCTCAGTACCTCATCAGTGATATCATGTGATAGCTTGAGCATTTAAAAATGTAAAAATATAAATGTAACCTTTTACAATCTCTTGCCTTTCTATTTCCTTTTTTATCGTTTGAGTGTTTGTTATTTTTTCTCCTCCCTTCTCCACCCAGAATGACAAACGGTTTGGTGAACATAGGCTTGATAGTTCATTTACAGTAGAAACATTTTTAGGTTTTTATTTTTCCTCAAAGGCTGAAAAGTTAGAAAAGGATGAAACAGGAAAAGCAGACTTTTGGTGTGCTCTTGTCCATGCTTCAGGGGAGGGAAGAGGAGCATTTCCAGTTTTCCTCTACATTACATTTTCCTCTACATACATTTTCCTCTGCATTTTGATAGGAATAGTTGGACTCGATGATCCAGTGGGTCTCTTCCAACCTGGTTGTTCTGTGATTCTATGATTAGATCAGAGTTCAATCATAATTATGTAACCACATTCAAGCAGGTTCAAAAAAACCTACCCAAAAGCCCTGGTAAGGGTATGTGGTAAGGTAAAGGGATTTTTAATGTAATGTACTTTCCTTTTTTTTTGTTGTTGAATTGAGGTTACAGAATGTTCCAAACATTAGAATAAGCCCCAAACTTCTTCCATCCTTCTTTCTGACCTCTAATTTTGGGCACATGAAGTTGACAAGGTAATAAGCCCTACCGGGCCCCAGAGTTAGAAGAGTTAAAGGTTTGACTTGAATTATTGATGGATAAGTTTCCCGTGCAGCTTATACCAACTCTACGAACCTTTCACATACCTGGACATCTTGTTCTGCTGTGTCTCTTGTATTTATCACAGCAAATGAGGGGCTAGGGTGTAAGAGCTGACACAAAGGTAGCTTTCCTGTGAACAGAGGGGTTTGCAAATATAACTTCCTTGTTTGTTTGCAGTGAAAAGCTTTATAAATTGATCAGTCTAGGAGCAGAGTAAACCCCTTACCAGAACCTAAGGTATGTTCACTGAGCATTTGGCAAAAGAAAAGGAATTAATGTATAGAATCATAGAACAACCAGGTTGGAAGAGACCCACCAGATCATTGAGTCCAACCATTCCTATCAAACACTAAACCATGTCCCTCAGGACGTCATCTACCCATCCCTTAATCACCTCCAGGGAAGGTGACTCAACCACCTCCCTGGGTAGCCTATTCCAATGACCCAATGTATAGGCAAAAGGATTTCAGTCTCTTAAGAGAAATATAAGCCAGAAGATTTTTCCAAACAAGAATGTCTCTTCTAACCTGAACCCCTTCTGTACACAGTCTGAAAGTAATACTGTGCCTGGGCATTTTATTATTTTTTTAAATTATTGTTTGATTATTTGTGACAACTCATAATGCAATAGCACTAGTAAGCCATGATTAGCAGTGAAGTTCCTTTTCACTGTAAACAAAAATGACTATGGTGTGAGGAGTGAAGCCTCTCTTATAGAATCATAGAACAACCAGGTTGGAAGGGACCCATCAGATCATCGAGTCCAACCATTCCTATCAAACACTAAACTGTGTCCCTCAGCACCTCATCTACCCGTGCCTTAAACACCTCCAGGGAAGGTGAATCAACCACCTCCCTGGGCAGCCTGTTCCAATGCACAATGACCCTTTCCGTGAAAAACTTCCTCCTAATCTCTAGCCTAAATCTCCCCTGGTGGAGTTTGAGGCCATTCCCTCTTGTCCTGTCCCTTGGGAGAAGAGCCCAGCTCCCTCTTCTCCACAACCTCCTTTCAGGTAGTTGTAGATGATGAAAGTTGTTGGAGCTCTCACCTTTCCTTTGTTCTCCTGGAGCAGGATGCTGAGAGTGATCTCTCTTCTCAATGAAAATATTAATAGACCCGGTGGGAATTGCCCAAACCTGCATTTGCTTTCTCTTAAAACAGAAAATGGCATTTTACTCTAAGTCCATTTCTCCTGGCTGCTTGGAAGCGAGGACAGGTTGCTTGTGCTTAGTGGCTGCTCATGCTTCAAGCTCTTCAGCTGCTTCTAGCTTGAGCAGGCTGTTTGTTTTGCACATTTTGCCAGTACCTCAGTGCCTTGTTAAACATTTTCTACCAGATGGATGAATAAGCAGTTGATGTCTGTCCTTTTCACCCAGCCAGATAGGATTCTCACTGAAATACCTACTCGGAAAGAGAAGAAAATTGGGAACTAGAAAACTAGTCAGTCTTTCAACTGAGCAACAAACCGTGGTCATATGCTCGAGGACAGATTTTAACCCCTGTCTTGAACCACAATTCATCAATTTTGACAAGCTCCTGGCACAGAATGGGAAAGAAACTGTAAATGCAGCTTCTGAAAGAGCATTTTTCTACTGGGGCACTTAAATGACCCTTCTGGCTGGGCCCTGAGGATCCCAGACTCATCATAGTTCTTGATACTGGACTAGTCATTTCACAGAAGTAGAACATACTTAAGAATTTTCTGTATGTTATTTTTTTCCCCTAAATTTAGAACCACCGAGTTACCATTTATCTATGATATTTTTAAAACACAGTTGTGGGTTTCTTTATAAACTCAAATTTTGCTTTTATGACACATTTTAACTTATGAAGAAGTAAGCTTGAACTTTTGACGTGCACTTTGCAGTTGAGGTGAAGTATGGATATCACAATGGAGTTGCAGGCTTATAGACATAAAAATATCACTAATTCTCTTGATTATGAACCCAGAAGGTCTATGGTAATTGCCTTGCTTGGTATTTTATATAAAGCATTTCACAGGATTTCCTTAATGTATTACTTATTTGAAATGGACTCTGGTTTTAGGCAGAAAAAAATCTGACTATGATATAAAAAATACTGTCATTTTTCCTTTTATCATTGTGTTTCTAATGTACACATGAGCCACATACTAAGCAGCAGTTTATTTTCATAGAATCATAGAACAACCAGGTTGGAAGAGACCCATTGGATCAACGAGTCCAACCATTCCTATCAAACACTAAGCCATGTCCCTCAGCACCTCATCTACCCGTGCCTTAAACACCTCCAGGGAAGGTGAACCAACCACCTCCCTGGGCAGCCTATTCTAATGCCCAATAACCCTTTCCGTGAAAAACTTCCTCCTAACCTCTAGCCTAAATCTCCCCTGGTGGAGCTTGAGGCCTTTCCGTCTTGTCCTGTCCCCTGTCACTTGGGAGAAGAGCCCAGCTCCTTTCTACAACCTCCTTTCAGGTAGTTGTAGAGAGTAATGAGGTCTCCTCTCAGCCTTCTCTTCTCTAGGCTAAATAACCCCAGCTCTCTCAGCCGTTCCTCATAAGGCCTGTTCTCCAGCCCCTTCACCAGCTTTGCTGCTCTTCTCTGGACTCACTCCAGAGCCTCAACATCCTTCTTGTGCTGAGGGGCCCAGAACTGAACACAGGATTCAAGGAGCGACCTCCCCAGTGCAGAGTACAGAGGGAGAATCACCTCCCTGGCCCTGCTGGTCACACTGTTTCTGATACAAGCCAGGATGCCATTGGCCTTCTTGGCCACCTAGGCACACTGCTTTTAGTGTCATTTGAATCCCCAATAAACTTTTTGATAATCTTATTACAGAAACATAAGTAATATCTAGTGGCTTTAAGGGACTTTATATTAATTAGGCTAAAATTATTCCTTATTTCCTAAAGTAACGTTTCTGTGGTGTTCAGTCAGAAAGTCATCATGTCTTAGTGCTTATATCTTTCTGTGTATTAGGATTTCCTGGGGATGACATTATTTAGACTGACCAACTTTTTATTTTAGTGAAAATAGGGCAAGACACAAATTACTTAGAGAGTTTCTGACACTCCTGGCAAATATTTTATACCAAAAAATGTAAAATCATTAAGAATCATTAGGAACAGGCTGCCCAGGGAGGTGGTTGATTCACCTTCCTTGGAGGTGTTTAAGGGACGGGTGGATGAGGTCCTGAGGGACATGGTTTAGTGTTTGATGGGAATGGTTGGACTCGATGATCCGATGGGTCTCTTCCAACCTGGTTGTTCTATGATTAATTTCCCCATACAGTATATAAATATAGGCATCAGAGAGAGTGCTGGGTTATTGGTTGTTGGATTTTTTCTTCTTCCATCGTTGTTTTTTCTTTCTTTTTTTCTGGCCCCTTATAGGATTGATACCGTATCCAGCACTCAAGTGAAATAGCACAAATAAAAATTCAATGTTTTCCAAATAAAATAGCCTTTAATTGATTTTCTCAGTGAGGACATCTTCCACCTCCACACTGATAAGCATTCTTCTGTGCTTCAACTAGCTACCCACTCACTTTCTCTCTTTAAAGAATCAGCTGTCCCAATTACCATTGAGAATTTTCAGTCTCTCATTAAATTTGGAGCAGTAGGCAATTTAATCAGGTGGTGATCAGTGTTAAAGAAAGTGACCTTTAGAAACTGTATCTCATAAATTTGGATACGCTATCAAACATACTCTTAGTGTTTAGTTAGATTACAGGAGAGGTCCATGTTAAAAAGTACAAAAATATTCTCTATACAAACATTCTGTGTATATTTTATTTTGGACTAGTCATCTCTTACAGCAGCCCTGCAGAGAAGGACTTAGGTGCTGGTAGAGAAACAAAACATAAGCTGGCAGTGTGAGCTCACAGCCCAGAAGGCCAAGCGTGTCATGGGCTATATCAAAAGCAGCATGACCAGCAGGGCGAAGAGGTGATTCTGCCCCTCTGTTCTTCTCTTGTGAAACCTCATCTGGAGTGTTGTGTTCAGTTCTGGAATCCTCAACTATGAGAGGGAGATGGAGCTGTTGGAATGGGTCCAGAGGAGGCTACAAGGATGATGAGAGGGCTGGAGCACCTTCCATACGAGGACAGTCTGAGAGAGTGGGGGTTGTTCAGCCTGGAGAAGAGAAGGCCCTGAGGAGGACTTAGAGAGATCTTCCAGTACCTGAAGGGGCTGCAAGAAAGCTGGAGGAAGATTGTTCACAAAGACTTGTGGTGATAGGATGAGGAGTAGTGGGTATAAACTGGAGAGGGGCAGATTTAGTCTAGACATAAGGAAGAATTTCTTCACGATAAGAGTGATGAGACTCTGGCCCAGGTTTCCTAGGGAAGCTGTAGCTGCCCCAAGCCTGGAGGTGTTCAAGGTCAGGCTGGATGGGGCTTTGAGTAACCTGCTCAGTGGAAGGTATCCCTGCCCATGGCAGGAGGTTGGAACAGGATGATCTTTAAGGTCCCTTCCAACCCAAACTATTCTATGATTTTATGATTCTATGTCAGGCAAATATGAAGTCCATCTCCCTGCAATTTTGGAGAAGTTTATATTAAATATGGAGCTCACTAAGGGTGCAGGATGTTGACTGCATCATTTCTTAGATGAAACCCACATTCTGTTTTTTTTTTCCCCTTGTCACACTATCGTCTCTTATTCTTGCAAAGGAGGAACCTTCCTGCAGACGGAAGTTTTACATTATGAGTTGTGACTCAGAGCATCTCCGTGGGCTGTGGGAGCAGAGCTAAGGCGTCCGTGGGAGCTGCAGAGAGCGGAGACTGGTGCAGCAGCTGTCTCCCCCACCTTCTGCAGGGTTTGATGGGCTCTGCCGCATAGCCAGGGACACGGTGGCTCGAGCTGTTTCTAGAGAGCCCTTTTTCCAGAAATCCCTGTGACTTAGGGCATTACAGTGTCAAAAAGTGTCACAGATTCATGAAATAGTTTGGGTTGGAAGGGAAATTAAAGATCATCTAGTTCCAACCCCCTGCCATGGGCAGGGACATCTCCCACTGGATCAGGTGCCCAAAGCCCATCCAATCCAGCCTTGAACACCTCCAGGGATGGGGCAGCCACAGCTTCCCTGGGCAACATGTTCCAGTGCTTCACCACCCACATGGTGATGAAATTCCTCCTTATGTCTAGTCTAAATCTGCCCTTCTCCAGTTTATACCCATTTCCGCATGTCCTGTCTCTCCAAGCTTTGTGTCCTTCAGCTAGGATCAGGATAGACAGTAGGAAAGCTGTGAGACTACAAAAGAGTTTTATGACAGCATAGTGTGGTTTGCCATGGCATAATTGTAATGAAGCGAAGCTGTTTGTTAAGTTTGCCTGAGTTGGTAAATTTTAACTGCCTTGATAGAAGAGCCACTGTGATTTGCTTCTTAGTTGCACAAATTGAGATTCATAGTGCAACCAACATCAAAACCAACCATCTTTCCCTTGTGTTTGGATCACAAATCTCCATTCCTGAGCATACAAGTGCATGTAGTCCTTCAAAACTCAGGATTTTCCTGCCTGACCCTTGGACTCAAAATCCTAAAGCAGCTCAGATGCAAAGCTTTTTATGGATAATCCAGACCTGTTAAAGTTACCATTTAGAGCCTCAATGTCTACAGTCTGCATCACACAAGGTGAATAACAAGTTGGATATGTAGGATTTGACTTCTTAGAGTGCATATATTCTTTTCCTCCTCTGGCAATAATGCAGATTGTGTGTATGTGGGTATAAGATCCAGTGTATTTTGCATTTCTTAGACGTTTGTGTGCTCAGAGAATCTAAATATTTTTTCATATTGTATTACATTGAGTTATGCAGAGCAGCATTATTTATCACTGCCAGCCAGAGAGAAAGAGACGACATCCTCTTCTGTGCATGCTGATTTCTGAATTCCTTTAACGTCATTATCATGTATTTCTTCAGAGAGGCCTCTCACATATCTGCATCAGAATTACAGAAGTAATTATGTCAAGGAGGCGGGACTAGGAGTACATTGTAAGAGAGGTAACTTTTCATAGAATCGTAGAATTATAGAATCATATAATCACCACATTGGAAGAGACCCATTGGATCATCGAGTCCAACCATTCCTATCAAACGCTAAGCCATGCCCCTCAGCACCTCATCCACCCGTCCCTTAAACACCTGCAGGGAAGGTGAATCAACCACCTCCCTGGGCAGCCTATTCCAATGCCCAATGACCCTTCCTGTGAAAAAAATTTTTCCTTATGTTGAACCTGGACCTCCTCTGGCAGAGCTTGAGGCCATTCCCTCTTGTCCTGTCCCCTGTCACTTGGGAGAAAAGCCCAGCTCCCTCCTCTCTACAACCTCCTTTCAGGTAGTTGTAGAGTGTAATGAGGTCTCCTCTCAGCCTCCTCAGCCTCCTCTTCTCCAGGCTAAACACCCCCAGCTCCCTCAGACATTCCTCATAATGCCTGTTCTCCAGCCCCTTCACCAGCTTTGTTGCTCTTCTCTGGACTCACTCCAGAACCTCAACATCCTTCTTGTGCTGAGGGACCCACAACTGAACACAGGATTTGAGGAGCGGTCTCACCAGTGCTGAGTCCAGAGGGAGAAGAACCTCCCTCGACCTGCTGCAAACACCATTTCTGATCCAAGCCAGGATGCCGTTGACTTTCTTGGCCACCTGGGCACACTACTGGCTCATGTTCACTCACTGTGAACCAACACCCCTAGGTCCTTCTCCTCCAGGCAGCTTTCTAGACAGGCTTCTCCCAGTCTGGAGCTGCTCAGGGTTGTTGTGCCCCAAGTGCAGGACCCAGCTTTTATCCATGCTAAACCTCATGCCACTGGACTCTGCCCAGCGGTCCAGCCTGTTCAGTGTAAGTGTTATTATAGCAGTTTTGCTTCACTTTGCTGATGAAATCTGAATCGATTCCTTGTACCTCCCAACTGCTCTTAGGTGACAGGGGTAAGGGCTTTGACTCTGTGCAAGCATTGCTCAGCAATAATTAAAACATCCCTGCAATATTGACACTTTCTTCAGTATGAACCCAAAACATAACCCCATGCCAGCGGCGATGAAGAAAATTAACTCTACCCTATTCAAAACCAGCCATCCTTCATATTTCTCACGTACAGAACCAGGAAGAAAGTTTGACACTGAATTTAAGAGAATTTTATACTTTTTCTTTCACAGTTATTGAACTTAAAAAAAATCAGCAAAATGAACTTCAGGAGAGAGGCAGCACTCGAAAACGACTAAGTGGAAATTAAAAATCAAAAGAGAATTTTCAGTGGCTATTTACATGAAGAGAAGTGGGTTATCTTTACCATCTGCAGGACTGGAAATCACTTTTAAAAACTATGAAACCAGAGCATTAAAATACTAGCCACGGATACTCGGAAAATACTGAAATTTCTTGAATATTTTAGGATTCTGCTTTGAGCTGTTGTCTCTAAGCAACACATCAGACAGTGTTGCACTGTTTCATATGCCTATAAAAATATATATACTTTTTTTTTCACCTAAATAGTGAGGTTGCTAAGACCTTTGAAGACACGTATGTTAACTGGTGGATTAGTTGGTAAAAGCCAGAAGATTGATATCTGATTGGTTTGACTTCTTACTATGAGACTCAGCTGGGAATGCTACTCATCAAATCTCATTCTGAACGGGAGAAAATGGTAAGATTAAGGAACAGTATGTTTTTAGTATCTTACAGCACCTAAAATTATCAATAAATTAAAAAAAAAAAGATACTGTGTTAAGCAGAGTATGATTTTAAGCATGTACCTTTATCCTTATTCAGAGATGTGAATTACTGAGTGCGTAACAAGAGATGAATTGAAGAAAGGTCTGGAGGGAATTTACAGATGTCCTAGTCATGAGAAACTTTGCAAAAATCTTGTGAAGCTGCCCACAGATTTGAAGCTGTGAGAAATCCGAAATGCCATGGATGACTGTGACGCTACTTAAAATCACTGAGGTTAATGGACTGCATGGTAGGTAGTATGAATGTCGCTTAACTGCTCTGCTTTTACAGAAAAGAGCCATCCTCTTCTAATAATGTTAATTACGAAGTATACGTATCCTGAGACATCATAATGGATGCTATTGTTCCATTTGTGAAAACACTTGATGTTTATCAGTGCTGGTGAAGGACAGTAGGCTGCTTGCTGCACTTAGTTTTAAATCGTACAAAATACGATGTTGCTTCAGATACCTTTTTTTTTTTTTTTTTGGTGTGCCAGTAGAACATCACAGTTTTATTCTTCACATTAGAACCTATAGGACAAAACTGTTCCCACTCCTCTGAGAGGAGACCTCATTACTCTCTACAACTACCTGAAAGGAGGTTGTAGAGAGGAGGGAGCTGGGCTCTTCTCCCAAGTGACAAGGGACAGGACAAGAGGGAATGGCCTCAAGCTCCACCAGGGGAGATTTAGGCTAGACATTAGGAGGAAGTTTTTCATGGAAAGGGTCAATGGGCATTGGAATAGGCTGCCCAGGGAGGTGGTTGATTCACCTTCCCTGGAGGTGTTTAAGGGATGGGTAGATGAGGTCCTGAGGGACATGGTTTAGTGTTTGATAGGAATGGTTGGACTCAATGATCCGATGGGTCCCTTCCAACCTGGTAGTTCTATGATTCTATGATTCTATGATTTTATTAAAGTAAGAATGCAAACTGCATCTCATCAAGTACCTTCATTATTTAGGAAAAAAATGAAGACTTTCTACAGCCTAGTGAGTATTCTTTCTGAAGAAAATCAGTCAGATCTCCAATATCTGAATTTTTCTAATTACTGGTTTGTTGTTTGGTATTTTTTCCAACAGATCTCCGCTCATTTATGCCCCGAAGAATTAATTTGGTTTAAATCAAGACAAAGCAAACTTACCAAATGTCATGCAACTAGTGGCATGGGCATACTGGTAGATGGCTACAGGTACACAGAGTAGAACTCTGCATTCATAGAATCACATAAAAATCAGGTTGGAAGAGACACATCGGATCATCGAGTCCAACCATTCCTATCAAACACTAAACCATCTCCCTCAGCCCCTCATCTACCCGTTTCTTAAACACCTTCAGGGAAGGTGAATCAACCACCTCCCTGGGCAGCCTATTCCAATACCCAACGACCCTTTCAGTGAAAAACTTTCTCCTAATCTCTAGTCTAAATCTCCCCTGGTGGAGCTTGAGGCCATTCCCTCTTGTCCTGTCCCCTGTCACTTGGGAGAAGAACCCAGCTCCCTCCTCTCCACAACCTCCTTTCAGGTAGTTGTAGAGAGTAATGAGGTCTCCCCTCAGCCTCTTCTTCTCCAGGATAAACACCACCAGCTCTCTCAGCCGTTCCTCATAAGGCCTGTTCTCCAGCCCCTTCACCAGCTTCGTGGCTCTTCTCTGGACTTGCTCCAGAGCCTCAACATCCTTGAGATGATCAATTGAGACTATAATAGAGATTGACTATACCTCACTGTTTCAGGACCTGAAGATCATTTTCCTGTAATGCATAAATCATACCCAATTTTAACAGGTCCGAAGTATTTATACAAATTCTAAAAGTTCTGCCATCTGAGCTGCATTTAGCCTTTTCTGAAATACTGCAAATAAAACATTCCCTGCTTCTACCTTAGAAGCACTGATTTGGAAACAAGTGCTTTAAGATTTCCTCTGCTGTTTCTTGCTCTGAGGTACGAAATTAAAGAAATTCCTAGATGTTCCACTCCCTCACACACATCCCTAACAAAGGCTTAAATTAATAATATTACAACAATAAATTCGCAGGTATTTTTCAACTCCTTATTTAGCTGCTGTCTGTCCTGTGAGTACTTCTAGAGTAGAAAAGGGACAAAATTCTTTCCCTGCATGGGTGGGGCAAAAAAAAAGCATGCTAATCATATATATATATTATAAGATTAGTTAAAAGACATGCCTCACAAAAATTGTGGGTATAGAAAAAGTGAAAATAATAATTCAGGAATAACTGTGGGAGCTGCTGATGTTAATTATGTCTAAAGCATTGCAGTTGGGGAAGGACCCTATTGGGTGCTCCATGTGCTTGTTCTCAGTGAGTTGTGTGTGGTTTTGGCTTCTTTTGAATGATCTGACTGCAAAGAAAAAAAAAAGGAACCAAAGCGCATGTCTTGTTTCCTGAACTGAGAAATGTCTTTGAGCTTTTTAAACGCACGCCCCTTTTGAAAATGTCTTTGTAATCCACAGTTCTAATTTGGCTTGGAGTCAGTCTTCTGTGACACATCTTTGAAGTTGTTTTCAGTAAGGGATATATAGAGAGCTTAGTACTGCCTGAGAGTGATCTTGTTGCTGGTGGTCTGTGTAAGATAAATCCAGTTCCTGAAAAATGTCATTGTAATAGGAAGAAAACTATTAAGTTTTAATATTTTCAGAAAAAAAAGAATTCTGAGGCCAGTAAGGCTTCTTTTGCCACCTCATTTATGAGGGTGACCCTATTCTCCCTCTGCGCTCTGCACTGGTGTGACTGCGCCTTGAATCCTGTGTTCAGTTCTGGGCCCCTCACTACAAGAAGGATGTTGAGGCTCTGAAGTGAGTCCAGAGAAGAGCAACAAAGCTGGTGAAGTGGCTGAAGAACAAGTCTTACGAGGAGCGATTGAGAGAGCTGGGGGTGTTTAGCCTGGAGAGGAGGAGGCTGAGGGGAGACCTCATTACTCTCTACAACTACCTGAAGGGAGGTTGTGGAGAGGAGGGAGCTGTGCTCTTCTCCCAGGTGACAGGAGACAGGACAAGGGGGAATGGCCTCAAGCTCCACCAGGGGTTGTTCAGGCTCAACATAAGGAAAAAATCTTTCACAGAAAGGGTCATTGGGCACTGGAACAGACTGCCCAGTGAGGTGGTTGATTCACCTTCCCTGGAGGTGTTTAAGGGACAGGTGGATGAGGTACTGAGGGACATGATTTAGTGACTGGTGGGAATGATCCAGTGGGTCTCTTCCAACCTGGTGATTCTATGAATTCTATGAAATTGTGAGTTAAGGCTCCCACTGCTGTCAGTGCCCTTTTGGACAAAGGCAAGCTAAGAGTCTGGAAAGCTCATGCTTATTTTCCCCTTTCATTATTATTGGAAGCAGGCCTTCTCTGTAACAATGCTCTTTAGGGAAAAGAAAATGTTCCCTTCCCATATTGCAACAGCCCAGGGCTTTTTTTCACTCCTGCTGGACTGGGGCACCACCCTGCCTGCCCTGGCTGCTGTGACCAGCACTTCAGAATAGAATGGAACAGAACAGAGCAGAGTAGAATAGATTAATTTTTGCTGGAAGGGACCTACAGCAATCATCTAATCCAGCTGCCTGACCAATTCAGGACTGACAGAGTCAAAATATGTTATTAAGGGCAAGCATGTTATCAAAGCCTGTACGCTTGAATATACTTAGCCTATATGCTTCCCTCATGAACTCCTCAGAACAGATTATGACTATAATTCTTTGATGGAATGAAAGGGCAGGTATAAAAACGTAGGAATAACAAAGCATTTATCAGAACTCTGTGCTGTAAAATATGAGATAGAAATGGTCGTATGTAACCTTTATTTTGACTATATCACATGTTGTCACCGCAGCTCAATTTTGGGGACTACGTTGTGTGCTGAATGCTTGGCAGTCATGCCGGAGTAATCACTAAGTGCTGGACCCTGAAAGTTTATTGGGATTGTTTGTGTTACAGAAATCATGAAGGCTGTGCCAGGCTCAGATGTGTTTAATTTTTAGATTGATGCTTAGGAAATATCTTGCTGTCTTGAGCTAAGGACCATAAGAACCATTAATGTTCAATGTAAGAATTCAGAAATAAATAGAATAGGCTGCCCAGGGAGGTGGTTGATTCACCTTCCTTGGAGGTGTTTAAGGCACAGGTGGATGAGGTCTTGAGGGACTTGGTTTAGTGTTAGATAGGAATGGTTGGACTAGAAGATCTGATGGGTCCCTTCCAACCTGGTTGTTCTGTGATTCTGTGATTCTGTAAACTGTGTACTATGAGATGTAGAAACATACCTATTCATTGAGTGGTTTTTGAAAGCTAAGAAGTTAAATAGAAGAAAAAGATTAAGTTCTTATCAGCACAAAATGCATAATGTAATATGCCATTAATTTACCTCATTCAGTGGGTTTTATATGTTTCTATCTTACAGGTTTGTGATGAGAGACTACCTTTTTTTGAATTCTTAGTCTGAGAGGCCACAGGATTCTGGATCATAAGAAAATGACTGAGCTCCTTCTAGTAGCTAATCCTAATAGTAATTTTCTCCTGTATTTACCTTGTAAATCTCTGTATCATTTCTGTACAGAATTCATCTGAAATCACCCAGGAGGCAGAAACGTGGTTTGCCATTTGGCAGCTGGTTCATGGTATCTGTTTTGGATCAAAAGGCTGTGGCATTTCACTCTGTAGTTCTTGGGAATACATGGCTTTCCAAGCAACTGCACCCCCTCTTATGAAATAACAATAAAAAAGTATATCCACAAAGATATTTTAGGGGTTAAATAATTAATGTTTTGAGTAGCTTAATGCAGAAGTACTTTGTATGATTAAGTGCTTCTTTAAGTAATTAGTTTAGGAATTTGATAATGTTCTTTGTGGGTTCCTGCTGTGGTTCATTTAGAAGAAAGCTGTTTGGTTTCCCATGAGAGTATAAAGGACAGTGTGCCCAGGACAAAACCACAGCCCTTAACTAGGGCCCTCCAAACGAGGCAGGACTCATTAACTACTAGAGAAGCTCACTTTCTTTGTATATAAAAATGCTGAAACCCAGAGGAAGTATTGGTGCTGTTCATGTGTACATGACTGCCCATTATTTAATAGCAACCGCCATTTTCCTAGCACTCCTCTTGGTCCTTTGGACTCATAGACCAAATACCTGGTTGTGGATGTTGCCTATCTAGACCTTAGCAAAGCCTTTGCCACTGTTTCACACAACATTCTCTTTGAGAAACTTGCTGCTCATGTCTTGGACATGTGCACTATTCACTGGGGAAAAAATGGGCAGGATGACTGGACTGAAAGACTGGTGGTGAGTGGAGTTCAACCCAGCTGGCAAGTGGTTAAAAGTGATGTTCTTCAGGGTGCAGTGTTGAGGTGAATTCTGTTTAATATCAGAGAATCACTAGGTTGGAAAAGACCCACTGGATCACCGAGTCCAACCATTCCTATCAAACACTAAACCATGTTCCTTCGCACCTCATCCACCTGTCTTTTCAACAACTCCAGAAATTGTGACTTAACCACCTCCCTGGGCAGCCTCTGCCAATGCCCAATGACCCTTGCCATGAAATATTTTTTCCTGATGTCCAGCCTGAACCTCCCCTAGTGAAGCTTGAGGCCATTCCCTCTTTTCCTGGTACCTGTCACTTGGGAGAAGTTCGTCAATGATTTGGATAAGGGGATTGAGTGCTCCATCAGTAAATTTGCAGATGGCACCAAGTTAGGCAGGATTGTTCATCTGCTTGTGGGAAGGAAGGTTCTGCAGACAGAGCTGGACAGGATGGATTGATGGACGCTGGTAAATTGTATGGGGTTCAGCAAGGTGAATTCTGGGTCCTGCACTTGGATCATAATGACTCCATGCAATGCCACAGACTTGGGGAGGAGGGGCTGGAAAGCTACGTGGTGGAAAAGGGTCAGGGGATGTTGGTCAACAGCTGGCTGAATATGAGCCATCAGTGGCCCAGGTAGCTTAAAAAGCCAACAGCATTTTGGCTTGTATGAGAAATAATGTGGTCAACAGGAGCAAGGAAGAGGTTTTCCATCTGTACTTGGCACTGGTGGGGCCACACCTCTAATGCTGTATTCAGTTTTGGGTCATTCTTTACAAGAAAAGCATTGAGGGGCTGGAGCCTGTGCAAAGAATAGCAACAAAGCTGTTGAAGGATGTGGAACACAAGCCTTAGGAGAGCGCCTGAGGGAACCAGGATTGTTTAGTCTGAAGGAGGAGAGGCTGAAGGAAGACCTCATTTCTCTCTACAACTACCTGAAAGAAGGTTGTAGTGAGGTGGGTCAGACTCTTCTTCCAAGTAACATGCAATAGGACAAGAGTAAATGGCCTCAAGTTGTGTCAGATGAGGTTTGGGTTGGAGATGAGATAAAAAATTCTTCAAAGAAGGGGTTGTCA
Source organism: Coccyzus lansbergi (assembly GCA_033558105.1). Taxonomy (NCBI): domain Eukaryota; kingdom Metazoa; phylum Chordata; class Aves; order Cuculiformes; family Coccyzidae; genus Coccyzus; species Coccyzus lansbergi. The sequence goes on from JAUMJK010000508.1 coordinate 2,842,326, forward strand.
ATCATTGGAACAGGTTGTCCAATGAGGTGGTTGAGTCATTGTCCTTGGAGGTATTTATCAGATGTGTAGATGTGGCATTAAGGGACATAGTTTAACTGTGGACTTGGTAGTGTTGGTTTTATGGTTGGACTCTGTGACCTTAAAATCCTTTTCCAACCTAAATGATTTTGTGATTCTATGACTCTAAGTTAAAAATGTGTCTGCTATAATTCTTGGTGTATGATGTCCTGAAATAAAGTTTGTGTGGATTTTACCAGATCCTTCCCAATTGGTTGATTGGAGCCAGCTTGCATCCTTTTGAGGCTGCTGGGATATGACAAAAAGACACAGCGAGCATCAGGCCCAGTAGCTAAATTCCCATCTAGCTGCAGAAATAGAGTTGGATGAGGTTGTGAAAGTTTGAATATCTACACAACAATGGTTTCGTTTTCCGAGCTTCTCTTCCCAATGAGCATTGCAGACAGGGTCTATTTAGAAATACAATGAATACTGTGATGGGATAATGGTTAGTAATCATAGAATCATAGAATCATAGAATCATAGAACAACCAGGTTGGAAGAGACCCATCGGATCATCGAGTCCAACCATGGAAAGAGCAAGAATAGATCACTGCTCCTTTACATTTCTGGAGTAAAGATAACTCTTTAGTAAACATAGCTGTTCTTCAACAAATGAAAGATAGAATTGCAGTGTTTTTGGATAAAGTCAGACATCCATGTCTACACCAAACTCAGATTTTGAAGTCAATGCCCTTCAGTTACAGGGGTAAATGTACGCTTGGATTGGAAAAATTGACAATGAGGTGCTATTTTTGGTGAGAAAATACTCCTGCCCTGAACCTTGAAGAGAAAAGAGAAGAAAGGTTATTTTTTTATACAGTCCAGATGCATCTCTTCTTCCAGACTGATCACGTTTCACAGCATGTTGTTGTTTTGTACCTTGAGGCCACCAGGCTGACAAATGCCTCGAGTTATTTAATAGAATCATAGAATCATGGAATGATTTGGGCTGGAAGGGACCTCAAAGCTCATCCAGTTCCACCTCCTGCCATGGGCAGGGACACCTCCCACTGGATCAGGCTGCCCAAGGCCCATCCAACGTTTCCTTGAACACCTCCAGGGATGGGGTAGCCACAGCTTCTCTGGGCTCTCATCACTCTTCATCATTAAGAAATTCCTCCTGTTTGATGAATTTTAGCCACAGGAACAGTTCTATAACGTCTAAAAGACATCATCTTCTCGTCATAGGTGAATAGTCACCCTGGGCCTTAAATTTAGCCTTTTCACCAAGACATATGCTAAAACTCAGTTCTACTTTTAACTTTTTCCATTTTGCATCAGTTCAGTTGAGCTCAGGTTCTGTTGTTAGCTCTCTGCCTGGTGGCTAGCATGATGGAGTCGGCTTCCAGATTGTGGCTTCTAGGTGCTATGGAAACAGAAATAAATATTTTTACCATTTTTTTTAATTTCATATTATGTAAGTGCACTAGTAACAATGCATGGCACAGGGAATGCAGTAATTGAATGTGCTGTGTGGAGCTTACTCTTTGTTGCTTAGCAATTAAATGTATGCACGTCGCCGCAGCAGTGACTAAAATGCTAATAAAAGGTGACAAGTTAGATCTCCAGAAAAAATTACACAATTAAGAAAAAAAAAAATCTCTGACAAGATCCAGGAGCAGCAGCAAATGGTACATACTGATAGATCTTGTCCCTCCTGAAGGCAAGATCTTCAGGTACTGACTGGCCACTAGAGGGGCTGAGATGATAGGAATAGAAGGTATCCACATTTATAGCATGGGCTACAGACACACAGTTGTGCAAACATCATGGTAAGGCTTTTTGTTGTCGTTGCCGTTATTGCTGTTGTTCCTTTATCCTTTGTACATATTTTTTTCTCTGTAAAATGTCTAGAAACCTGTTCTGTTTTCTTTGTTTCATTTCTCTCCTTGGTGTTCAGGTTTCCGACTTTCCTAGCAGATCCTTGTGTCACAGGATAAGGTGTTATTTATATAACGTGATGCAACCTATCATGTTAACATAAATAGATTTCTTTATAAAATCGCTTCTTTAAGAATAACAATTGACTTTATTTATTTATTTATTTATTTATTTATTTATTTATTTATTTGAAACTCGGAGCAAACACGAAGCAGAAGAACTGCATTGTAGGCTGCAATTATCGAAAAGATCCCAGCGTTTTAAGACTAATTTCTTTCTGGGATTTGTATATTTAACCTTCTGCTCCTTCTCTCTCATCTTCAGTCTTCCAAAATCTCTGTCACTTGTCTTGTGCTCAGGATTTGCACTGCTTCTTCAACTGGTTAATACTTATTGAAACACTCACTTTGCTGTGGGTAAACATAGATTGTCAGGCTTTATTTAGGTCTTTTTCCAAACCAGCTTGACACATTGTTGCATGAAATTCTTTTTCACTACATTAAGAGAATCATTTACAGGCTGGAAATACATGCTCCTATATCATCTATTAACATCTGTGCTACTTAGCGAATATTTCTAGTCATGTGCAGGATTTCAATCTTTTTCTTCTAGCAATTCTTTTTGATTTTTTTAGAGCTTTCCCTCATTAAATTTCTGCTCACTAAAGTGCTGATTCTGCACTTGCCAGGCTGCCTGCATAGTGAATTGCAGGATCTGGGCCCAAATTTGATCTATTTATGTTATAGGCCATTTTATTTGAAATGAATACAAGTACTAATTTGGCTGCACTTTCTTTCAGTGTTATCTCAAGTTGTAACAAATCAACAGGGAGTCCATTTGGAGTCTGGTGGCCTTTACTGAAACTCCTGTGTTCTCGGTCAGATTGGAAAATGCTGCTATTTATCAAACAAAAGTAGACTAACTCTTGTTTTGGTTTGACAATCCCAGCTCCCTGTCCTGTGACTTAGCAAATAAGATGGACCCTGAATCAGTGCAGATGGGATTGCATTCTGTGCAAATAAAATGAATCAAACTTCTTTTAATTCATGTAACATGCCTCTTAAAAAATAAATACGGAAACAGACTTTCAAAGTAATGATGAAAAATCAGAGCATTATTTGTCTTCTCTTCCTTGGCTTCTTTATGAGTGCAGAGACGGAAGAGTAATTGAGAGAACTCTGTACTCAGAGCAATTCTGCCACATGATGCAAGCAGCAAAAGGCTGTTCAAAGAGATTTTTCGAGCTAGCCCACTTTATGTTCACAGCCCATATGTTCCTTTTTTTTTCCCCAAAAAAGGATACTTTTACCATGAGCTAAGCAGGTAAAAATTAACCCATACAGATGAAACTATCTCTCTACCCCAAGCCAACTAGGGTAAGTAAATGATAGTGCGAGATAGAAAGGGAGCAGAAGAGCAACAGGTTGTTGTACTAAAAGATCTTGTGTGCATTTGGTTCTGACCTTTTTAATGAGATGTTATTCAGTAAATTGATTCAAACATCTGGAAGAGGAAATATATGAATCCACTGCCTTGATATAAAACCAAATTTCCCTGACTTGTCTCCTCCCTTTTCCTCCTCCAGTAAATGTTATCGTGGTAAAATAAGCTTTGAGAGAATCAGTTGGATTAGTGAAATACTTTTCTCCAAAGGCTGCATTTTGAAAGCTCTTTCCAAATAAGCCTGTGCTATTCAAAAGTAACAGAAAAATTTTCTGGCCTAGAAATATTTCTTAAACATATTAACGTATTCCTTCCTTCCAAGTTACCTCCATGTATGTATATATGTATGTGCGCTCGCGTATATGATGGAATGTGAAAAAGTAAATACTTTATAGAAGTATCTACTTAAATGTCTGCCTGGAAATGCATGCAGTATGTTCTTTTTTAAGTAGCCTCCTCCTGGTGGTACCTTCACTCAGCTTCTCACCATTCCCATGTAGTGTTCTGTAAATACCCTGTGAGAATGACTAGCAGGGAGGCTGATCTTGCATAACAGGCAGCTGACTAATTTAGACTAGGAACATTGATCTACAATGACTGAAATAGTCTCAGTTTTGTTCCGATTTTGATGTTTGAAGTTTTTGGGATTGCACTTGTGGGTACTTCTGTGATTCAGTCTCCGGAAGTCACTGTTCATATTTTCTACCTTTTTCAGCTAGAGCAACAAAGGGATAAATACTTCCAAATATCACATAAATAGTGAGATTTTGAGTGTTGTGTGTGCTCCTGACTTATAGAAAGGGCTACGTTAAATTTTTGTCAATTATCTTTAAGCAGCCTCCTCCTGGTAGTACCCTCACTTAGATTCTCACCTTTCCCATGTAGTGTTCTCTAAATACTCTGTCAGAATGAATCATAGAATCATAGAACAACCAGACTGGAAGAGACCCATCAGATCATCGAGTCCAACCATTCCTATCAAACACTAAACCATGTCCCTCAGCACCTTGTCCACCCGTCCCTTAAACACTTCCAGGGAAGGTGACTCAACCACCTCACTGGGCAGCCTCTGCCAGTGCCCAATGACCCTTTCTGTGAATTTTTTAATTCCTAATGTCCAGCCTAAATCTCCCCTGGTGCAGCTTGAGGTTATTCCCTCTTGTCCTGTCCCCTGTCACTTGGAAGAAGAGCCCAGCTCTCTCCTCTCCACAACCTCCTTTCAGGTAGTTATAGAGAGCAATAAGGTCTCCGCTTAGCCTCCTCTTCTCCAGGCTAAACACCCCCAGCTCTCTAGACGTTCCTCATAAGGCCTGTTCTCCAACCTCTTCACCAGCTTCATTGCTCTTCTCTGGACTTGCTCCAGAGTCTCAAGAGCAGGTAGAGTGATCTTGCATAACAGACTTTACCCTGTACCACTTATTTAGATATACACCAGAACAGACCAACTTCCTCATCATTCTGAACATACTACCTTGTCCTCCATGCTTTATTTACCTTTCTGGGTACTGTACCTTGACCTAGGATGTTCCTCTCTTTTATCTAATTTAATCAGATTAATTTTAATCAGATTCATTTTTATAATCAGAATTATTTAATTAATTTTATCTGATTTATCTGATTTAATCAAATCAGGTTTTTTTTTTCATAAAAAGACCACTCCCAAAACCTTATTGAAATAATAGAAGCCTGTTAGCAATCTCTCACCTCTATCTTCCTCAGTTTTGGACCACCCAAGTAAAGACTAGGACTGTGGGGTACGTTTCAAATCTACACCAATGGTGCCACTTCTGTGATGACCTAGCTGGGTTTTGACCACCTCAGGGTTTTGAGATACTGATTCAAATCCTTGCTGGATGCTGCAAAGCTGGACACTGCAAAGAAGCAGGAATTGCTCAAGGCCTGGTCTGTTCTGGGTCTGAAGCCAAGCAATGAAGCTGAGCTTGCAAGGTGGGGATGTCCTTGAGCATAAGTGATTGCTAATCAGTAGTGCTGCTTGGAGGTCAGCTCGGGTGTTTTCCTTTGATTAGTACTCAACTCTTAGCATGGATGTTTATACAGATTCAGTGCAATATATGTATGAATTTGCAGACATGTGAGAGCCCACTGGGTTCTTTCTTCACCACCATCAAACTCGCTCTTCATCCATTCTCTTGCACTTCAGTTAGAAGACACCTTAAAAAACTTCAAAAGCTCTATTATACGTGTGCTACATAAACAGACATCTCTCTTATGCTCTTTACTACCATAAAAGTATGACTCATCACTGCAACCAATTTTGTTTTGAATAACAGCAAACTGAATCTGAATTCCTGAGGTAGGGAGAAGTCAGGGAAGAGATGACTGTGTAATTCACTAATTTTTTCTAAGCGATGAATCCCTCAGAAATCAGCACTGGTGAGGCCGCTCCTTGAATATTGTGTCCAGTTCTGGGCCCCTCACCACAAGAAGGATGTTGAGGCTCTGGGGCAAGTCCAGAGAAGAGTGACGAGGCTGGTGAAGGGGCTGGAGAACAGACCCTATGAGGAGCGGCTGAAAGAGCTGGGGTTGTTTAGCCTGGAGAAGAGGAGGCTGAGAGGAGACCTCATTACTCTCTACAACTACCTGAAAGGTGGTTGTGGAGAGGAGGGAACTGGCCTCTTCTCCCAAGTGACAGGGGTCAAGACGAGAGGGAATGGCCTCAAGCTCCTCCAGGGTAGATTTAGGCTGGAGATTAGGAGGAGGTTTTTCACACAGAGGGTCATTGGGCATTGGAATAGGCTGCCCAGGGAGGTGGTTGATTCACCTTCCCTGGAGGTGTTTAAGGGACGGGTGGATGAGGTATTGGGGACTTGGTTTAGAGTTTGATAGGAATGGTTGGACTAGAAGATCCGATGGGTCCCTTCCAACCTGGTTGTTCTGTGATTCTGTGAAATAAATCCATGCTTCATGAGAAATATGCCCCTTAAAAAAAAAAATTAAACCAAACCTCGAATTATAAAATGTTTTGTGTCTGCACCTGTTTATTCAACTTTATATTCTTATTGATAAAATACATATTGAATTAGAAAAATATAGAAACCGAATAGGTTAAGGTATGACTAGGTAATTGTGGAATTAAACTTTAAAGGATAAAGGGCATTAAGGAGGAACTTCTTCACCATGAGAATGGTGAGGCTCCAGCCCAGGTTGCCCAGGGAAGCTGTGGCTGCCCCATCTCTGGAGGTGTTCAAGGCCAGGCTGGATGGAGCTTGGAGCAACCTGCCCCAGTGGGAGGTGTCCCTGCCCATGGCAGAGGGTGGAACTGGATGATCTTTAAGGTCTCATCTGATCCAGGCTATTCTATGCGTCTATGAACTTGCTCAATGCATCGCTAGGAAAAATGTAAACTCATTTGAGTCAAAATTTTCTTCCTCACCAAGAAACACCAAGAAAGTGATGGGTAAAATTAGAACGCTATTGTATAATAAATGAGTAATGTGAGAAAATTTAGTGCATAGACAACAGTCTCTCCTTGCTTTGCTGTTGCTCAGATACACAGCTTGTCTGAATCTAAATATATTGATTTATAAAAAGTGTGTATTTGGTGATACATCACCGGTGAGCTTGAAAAAACAGTGAAAGGGAAGAATGATATTGATCTAACTAGTTGCCTATTTAAATAAGCCCTTACAAGAGTACAGTAAGCTACAGTGGAGTTAAGCTTTTAAAATTACATTGTTTTGACCCAGGACAGGGAAAAAACGAAATTCAGACACATGAACTCAAAGGAATTTTTTAATTCCTGAGCAGTACAGAAGAGAAGCTGTTCCGTGACAGTAGCCTGGCACAGAGTCCACATCCCAGCAGTGGAGAGGATGAAGTTAGACTTGCATATCATAATTTTTGAAGTGTGTGATTTGGTGCTCTCTGGATTGTCAGGCTCCTTAACAGTATTAGTATATTGCTGGAGATACAAGTTTATTGATTGATAGAAAACAAAGGCTTGTTCTTTGTTCAGCAGAGAAAACATTTGCAGCAGAGAGGATTATAAACCAACTCGTTCATAATCTCAGCTCTTAAAAAAAAAATGTTTCATTAACTGCTTAGGGATATGATTTAGTAGTTGAGAAGTACAGTTAGGCTTGATGATCTCAAAGGTCTTTTCCAACCTAGGGATTCTATGATTCTATGGTATTTCCTACTGATGCTTTATTTGTTACTGAATATAGATGTGTTTATCAAGATATTAGTGTGAAATGCTTTCTTATGAGTCACTGGTGGTAAGGAGTTCATGAACTCGTTGCCTTTGGGACCCATTCTGCTCATTAGAATGAGGGCAGCCTTCAGTCTGTGGCACTTTAGGGATGCCGCAAAATTGATCCGTTAGGCTTGGTGTTGGACGCCATCCAACTGAAGAAGTACGTTTCGGGGAAATCTTGATTTCAGCCGTGCAGAGTTTGCAGAAGATGAGATAGCTGAGGCTTGCTCCCTCCTGCTGGAAATCCCTGCCAAAGGGAGGGCGGCTTGGAGTGCTGTTTTGAGCACATACTGACCCGTGGGTAAATAAAAGACATTAGAGTCGCAATTATGCTGTTTTAACAGCTGAGGGAATATTTACCCTCTAGATGGAGCTGTCCACTTAGCTTACAAGAGTTGACTGCAAGCATGAAGATGAAAAATGAAATCTTTCCGCTGCAACACTGGTCAGCAGCCTCCTTCAGGTCAAGCATGGCAGTGGATAGCAATTACAAACTCTCCTCTCCATGTCTTGCAGATGTGGATATGGTAGAATAGACCACAGGGCAGAGTTCTCTGTTTAGAGTGAAAACTCTTATTTCTACTTCCACCCCTGGCTGTTTTCTTGCAGGTTTTCTCTGCTCCTTCTTCTTGTTCACCACTTTAGAATAATAGAATCATAGAATCATAGAACAACCAGGTTGGAAGAGACCCATCAGATCATAGAGTCCAACCATCTTCCGGGCCCACAAAAGTTGTGACTTCCTCAACACCTTCATTCTCTCCTCAAAACTCTCAGCAGTGTTCTATTTGATAATGACTTCTTTATAATTGTTTTATCTTCATGCCATGTAGTCGGTTGCTGTGGTTGTGAATTTGCACTGTATATGTCTTTGCTTTAGCTAAAGTGGGGGCATGGCTTCTATGTGCTTGTAGCTTTACTTGGAATGATTTCTAAAGCATAATCCTTAGCTTTACAGGTAATCTCATCCATCATTTGGACTAATTTAGTCTGAATAAGGTCTTTATTTGTCTTAAGTAGTCTCCCATTATAAATTATGTTGTTTATGGGATAAGATACTCTATTGTATCTAGTCATGCTGCAGCTGAACCCCTGTATGAAGCCTATATTTATCTTGGACCCTGAGAAGCTGGGGCTGTGCATTTTCATTGTACTGTATTCCCAGACAAAGGAAAATGTATTTCTGTGCGAGCCAGCTTGTAACATATTTTATGTGGCATGATGCAACACACTTAATAGTTGGTATACAGAGGTCACTCTAATATTTTGGCATTTCTCCCAGGAAGGAAGACAGGGGCATGAGTAGGAAAGAGTAACAGGAGACAGCTTAAAAGTTAGAGTGGCACTCTACTTACAATATCAGCCTTTTGGTGCACCCTCTTTTTGTAGTTACTCAGCTTTTATAAGTTCCCACTAAGCTGTTCTTTTATTTTTGCTGAGACCTGGACACAGATGTGTTTAGTAGAACATCATCACAAGGGAAAAATTTTTCACATTCTCATTTATATTGAAAAATGTTAACTAGAGAATTGCTCAATACTTTTCATACTCCTTTCCATGACTTACATAGATATTGGAGCAACGAAGCTGGTGAAGGGGCTGGAGAACAGGCCCTATGAGGAGCGGCTGAGAGAGCTGGGGGTGTTTAGCCTAGAGAAGAGGAGGCTGAAAGGAGACCTCATTACTCTCTATAACTCCCTGAGAGGAGGTTGTGGAGAGGAGGGAGCTGGGCTCTTCTGCCAAGTGACAGGGGACAGGACAAGAGGGAATGGCCTCAAACAGCACCAGGGGAGATTTAGGCTGGACATTAAGAAAAAAATGTTCATGGAAAGGGTCATTGAGCACTGGCATAGGCTATCCAGGGAGGTGGTTGACTCACCTTCCCTGGAGGTGTTTAAGGGATGGGTGAACAAGGTGCTGAGGGACATGGTTTAGTGTTTGATAGGAATGGTTGGACTTGATGATCTGATGGGTCTCTTCCAACCTGGTTGTTCTATGATTCTATGATTCTGTATTAATGATTTCTGTTGAAGGCACAAAGTAGTTGTCTTGTGACATGTTTGTCTTTGAACAGTGGAGATTTCAGGCAGTAGGCTGAACTATTTCAAATGAAAAGCTGAGTCTTTCCAACTTCTAAGAAGTATTTTCCTCCCTCTCTAATGTATCTAGTTGCCGTGAGTGTAAATTGTGCATGAAAACCCGACCACTACTGATTTTTTTCATGTGACATTTAATGCATTGGCTGAAGGTTGTTATTTGGAAAATGAGAGGTTACTGGAAAAGCTTTGTTTATCGATTGGGTTAAGAAAGTAGTGGTATTCCTTAGTTCTTACAGGCTGGAAATCTGATCTTAATATACCCTACCAACTAAAAAGTCAACATCAAGTGAAATTGCATATATATCGTTTAGAAAAGCATTTGTGACTTTGGGAAAGCTCTGTTTGTGACTTTTGGGGGTGTGTGAGTACTTGGGTCTGGCAAGGCTGGAAGAGGTAGTGTACAAATGAGTGTTGAGAAGACTGTATATCTTGCCTCAGAGGGAGGAAAAAGACTCTGAGAGCATTGCTTCTTTACAAACTACAGCTATAATTCCTCTTGATTCCTGTTGAGGGTTTCAGGTATTCTACCCTGCATGTCCTGTCCCCAGGAAGCGCTCTACCCTTCCTGAAAGAGGGAGAAGAGGTTCTGAGCGAAACCTTCTCAAAGGACCTCGTTGAGGGTATGAAGAGTGATAAGAAGAACTTACACATAAAAGAGATCGGCAGCAAAATCAGATACGGGGAAAATGAAGGGAAATAGCTGAACTGATGAAGTGCACATTGATCTACCTTTGTCAGATGTGCCACCTGGTGACTAAAGGCAATTAGCTGTAAGGAGGTACCGAGGTGAAAAGGGGAAAAATAGGAGGAACAGTGATGGTGGTTCAGGAAGGTTTTTAAAACAACAGGCAATAACGGGGAGCAAAATCACCTTGCAAGCTGAGAGGAACTTAAGTAGAAAGCTACCTGCAGTGAAAGAATAAGAGTACGAAGTGTTTCTTAGTAACTGTTGAGGACACAGCCGCCGGGCACAATTTTAAAGAAGAATTTTATAGTACACCAAATGACAGTGAATTCTTGAAATATTATAAGGTCTATCCAGTTTGACTTTTATGTAAGAATACTGAAAAGAAGAATCGTGCTGATTGCCACAAGACAAAGCAAATAAAAAAAAAATTAGGTTTACATATAGCTGTTTCTTAGTACAACAGGCAGGGAATCTAATCAGAGAAGAGCAACTTTTAATTTTCTTAGAAGTGGGAAGATTTACTGTCATACTAAGTGTATTCATCTGAATCTGGCTTACTCAATCCGCAGCTAGTGCTTCTTTTCTGGCATCCAGTACCGTGTTTTCTGCCTGTGCCCTGGCCAAGAGCAGCGAGCTGTTCCACACACGTTGCTGAAGCTGGGGTCTAATGAAGCGTTTCCACCGCAAGGTTTCTCCTGCAGTAATTGTCCTTATACACAGATGTGTAATAATATGCCTCAGCTAGGAGTCTAATCTTAAAAAGATAAAAAAACCACACAGCTAAAAGACTTATAAACCAAAGAGGGGTATTTTTCTGGTCTGAATAATTTTGGTGCATTTGGTGAATTTTAATGCTTATGGAAATGAAAGATTTTATTGGAGGCAAAGCAAGTGTAGGCAGTAACCATAGTGACTTCTACACATATCAGCTTTTCCAGAGTGCCTCAGTTCTAGTCTGCAAAATCCTAGTTATCAAACATTTGTAGGTTCTGGAAGGCAATCACAATTAAGGGTTGATGCAGGGGGTTTATTGTGCTTTCATAGAAGACTAGAAGCACAGGCACACAAGAGTCTTTCACCAAATTTCTCACTGAGGTCAGGTCTAAATTATGAAAGCAGCAAAGGTTGTCACTGTGAATATTAATGCTATTGCTGATGCTTTTCCTTTGCACTCTGACAGGCTTAAATAATCTATCAGTGATACCCGCATTTTTGTCATATCATTCTTTTGTCACATCAGCCATGCTGAAGGAAGAACTAGTTGACATATCTACTGTAATATGCTTTTTTGAGCTATTGCTAGAGAATTTTAACTATTTTTTCCTTACCACAATTAATGAGTACTCTCGTACACGTTGTCTTTCTGCAAGAAATATGAGATTTAATAGAAATACACTACTGAAAAATATTTCTACTATTTTGTTTGCTGTGTCAGGAAACACAGCAAACTCTTTTTGTTAGTCATGCTAACAGTCCTCTCACTGCACATTTTAACTGCCACAGTTTATGCGAGAAGCCTCTGGATTTATTCATAAATCATAGAATGGTTTGAATTGGAAGGGATCTTAAAGATCATCCTGTTCCAACACCCCTGGGTAGAGACACCTCCCACAAATGAATTAAAAGTTGCAGCACATGCAGCTTAGGAACTTCCATTGGGGATGAGAACGAGATTTGCTGAGATGGAGATGCAGGCTGATCTAACAGCTATTCTATGAAATTATGTATTTGAGTATAGAATATCACAATATTGAGTACTGTGTACAATTTCATTAAAGTATTCTTGGGTTTCCTTAAGTATTGATAAGTACTTTTTATGTACTTTCCCTCTCCCATGTTGTGAATAGTTTTTCTCCACAAAAGGAAGCATTAAATATAAACCAATTCGTTTCTAAGATAAAAGGCAGAGTCATTGATAAAATAAACCTCTAAAAATTGATAAGTCAACACATATTATTGGCTATTTTGATGTGTGTAAATACATGCAGCTGTTACATTTATTACTTTAAGTTAACATGTAAGATCGAAGAGAATTTGCATCAAAATATATTTTTGATGTATACTGCAGCATCCAGTGTAGCACTTTTCTTCTCATTACCACTGAACCATGTTTTTATATCTAGCTCAGATTTGGCACTAGGGAACAGTCATTTAACCACTATAGATTTTTCCACCTTTGGAAAAAAAATTGCTAGTAATCTGCTGATACTTTAAAGTCTGACTTCTGAAATTTATAGGGGACAAACCCAGTCTATTGCCAAGCTATTGCTTGAAGTGCTCAGTGTGAAGTTGGGTCTCAGAAGAAAAGCCTATAAAGAGGACTTTGTAAAACAGAGAGTAAGAAACAATCCTCACTTTGAAGACCTCTCAATTTATTAAAACAAACCAAAAAGTCTTTGTTTTCTTGATTCTATTTCAAGTGAATGTGCCAAGGCATCGATGCCGGTCTGAACTCAGATTTCTTGAGCCTTGTTATTCTGAGATGCTCAAAAACAGCAACGAAAAATACTAAGCACTATATTTTTCTCTCTAAGAGCTAAATCATTCCATCTCACTTAACTAATGTATTGATTGACTTTATCGAGTCCATAATAGTTCTGAGTTTATGAGCTGTGATGCCTGGAAATGGATTAGTGCCAGTGCCTGTGATGAGATATGGCCAGAAGACAACTGTTTTGTCTCGTGGCAACATCTGAGGTTACAGAACTTGACTTTGTTTCACCTTCAGAACAAAGTTTGTCATCTCGGATCACTGTGCACCAGTCTGAATATGATGGCAAACACCACAATATGTTTCGACTTGAAAAGGTCCAAACTCCAGTACTTCAGCTGTTGCAGTGCAACTCACTTTTAATATTGGGCTTGCATCGTAATCATATTTGCATACTGGAGGTACAAAGTGTATGTGAGGTGTCTCCTTTGGGCTCACTAGCCCCTGAGAAAGTCTTCAAGCTGTCTGCAACTGATGAAATGAATCTCTCTCCTTTCTTCCTCAAAATCTTTTTTATCTGCTTTTGCTTTTCCCTGATGTTTTCTCCTCGGTTTCTTACACAGAGCTAAATCTTGAAGTCAGAACCTTCATATTCCCTGGGTTAAAACCTCAGATTCTCTTTTCCCCTTCAAGAAGTTCTGCACGTACTAGAAGTGATGAATTCCCTTTTCCAATTCTTTTGCTTTCATTCTTTTTTTTTTTTTTTTTTTTTCACAATCTAAATATAATTCAACTCAATACAGAGGTAAGTAGCAGAAATGTTATTGACCATTATTTCCGGGAATTCAAGACTGAGCAATTTAGCTTGAGTATTTTTGACTTCAAACTGTATGAGTGGAAGCTTTATCCTGGCTGTTTCATTACTTACTAATGTCTCATTAATATTAGTACTGGTGGCTGAGGATAAACAGCAGCAAGCTTTTCGCAGTACAAATCTTACATATGTAAAAAAGATGTTTTGCCTGTGTTTTAACTACCTAACACATAAAACCAAACTATTCTTGGCTACTTCCAGTGCTCTGCGCAGACATACAAGCATTTACATCATGCATTTGAGACTGAAAAAACTCAAACCATGACATTCCAGTCTTTGCTATTGTTATCTTTGGCTTTCACTGTTGCCATTCATGGTCACTGAAATCATATGTGAAGATGGAGGTTATAGCTTCAGGGGAAATGAACAACCCCGATGCAGTTGTACTAGAAGTATTGGGTTCTTCTTCATCTTATCAAGAGAGAACAGATTTCTTGATGTGAGATTTATCCAGAACCTGATCATCCTTTGGCCATCTTCAAATCCTTCTTCCTCATTATATTTTTTTTCTGTAGTCTCTAGAGTGACTTCTCAGAGCAGCATCTCCAATTTTGTCGTGAAGTCTGCTGAGCATCTTTCAAAGACACTAGGAATGTGTAAAATCCAAAACCAGATAGATAAAGATTGTCTCACATCACTTTTTCTTCTATTTGTATTTGTAAAATCAGGAAGGAGAAAGGGAAAGGGAAAACAAGGCAAAGAACATAGAATTGCAAGTGAAAAAAACTATCATTGCCATGGAGCAAAACCCCAAAAAGATAGCAAGGTAAAAGCCTGTCATTTATCACAACTCACTGGCAACTATTTTTAACCCAAACAAGAAAGGCTCAGAAAGTGTACACTGAGATCCTCAGACCAGTGGTTTCTGAAGCAGTGTTATCCAGGAAAAAAAACCTCTGTAGGTTTGGTAGAAATAATGCCCATGTTATAAAGTTTTTTAAAATTTTACAGTGGAAAGATGACACACTTCTTAACTGCTACAAACTTACACAACCTCCACAGGGGCAGCAGGTGTTTACTGTTTATTTTTCTCTTCCAATAATCATTTTGAAGACCCAAGTTCTTGGGTACATTCTGCAAAGGCTACTGCAAAGAAAAGGCTGGAACCTCTGAAAAGGAAGAAAGAAAAGGTAGGCTATTAAGAACTTCCAAATTAAGCCCTCTGGAGGTGCTGGTAAGAAGGAAAAAGTGAACTGTTAGAAGCAATTTCATTGTCTTTAAAGAAGGCATTAATGGTACTTTTTTTGTGTGTTTATTATTGGTGTATGGTCTTTCATAATTCTCTTTCACTTTGTTGCTATTATTAATGTTCCTTGACATCTGCATCGAAAAGTTTTTTTGCAGTCTTCCCTCTAAATGAGTGAGGGATTGTTGTTTGCGAAACTGTCCTGCTCATAGATGCATCTCCTAGGTTGGTAAAATCAGGATATAAAGAGTTGCTGTCATCCTAACCTGCAAGAATCCTCCTTTGTTGTTGTGTCACAGGTTATGGCCAAACCACAACTTATCTGGTCAAAGTTAGGACCATTTTATTTTTTAGAAAACTATCTGCCAATAGGAAAGTTTTGTAACTATGGCTGTAATTTATAGAGAATTCTGATCTGAAATGTTCTAAGAATTAGTTTTATAGGCTATGGGAATGAATCCTGCCAACCATCTGACCTTTGGTTCTTTTTGCCAGTATTGAGGTCTATGATAAAAGAGAGTATTTAGTTGCTGTTTATATTAACAGCAATTAGCACAAACTTTTGTGCCATAAATGTTTCAACACGACTCCCTTTCAAAGCAGAATGGAGTTCCACTGAAAAGGAAATGATGTAGTAAAATGTGCAGTTTTCAAAGGCAGAATGACTTCAGACAGAACTTTTTATCTGTTTCTTCCCCAACAAGGGCAATTTATTTAAGAGGATCACTAGATGCAACCCACAATTATTCCGTAGCAATCAAGCAACTGGGCTAACCAGGAGTTTCAAATGCAAAGCAAACCCCACTTTAAAGTATTTTAGCATTTCTGCTCTCGATTATTTTAATATTGATATGGGAATGAAAATTACGTGTTTTTCCATCAGAACATGTCACTTTTTATTTGGTAGATTTTTCTTACACCTGTATTCCTAATGGAGTGTGAAATGAAAATGAACAATCGTGTTTTCCTTGGAATACCAGCTTTGCAGCTGGTGGTATAGAAATGAGGCTTTTTCCTGATTGGTTCAGCCATTAAGTAATAATTTATTTTGATTATTATTCCTAAGAATTTATTTAAATACGTTATCGGCAATAGTTATTTCTAGCTTTTTGTTTGGTAATAGGATTTTGACAAGTTATTAAAAAGTGCAGATTATTTTTCATCATCGTTTCATCATTATTACACTATGACAAATTACATTTGGCCTTATGAGGCTGAAATCTCCCTTCGGAGCTTTCTGTGGTCTCATTGAAAAGCAATAGCGATGAACCTCACAGGAATTTAAGGCAGAATCTTTGCTTGGGGACAGCAATGTGATGTCTGTCCAATGGGTTCTATCGGTTCGATTCAGCTCCTCAAGAGATTTTGGACACAAGCAGATGTGGCTAAAAGAAGGAGGATTCACTTTTTAGCCTTCAGTATTTTTGATCCTGCCTGCAAACTTTAGAAATGGCAGCAGACTAAAATTTGCTTGTCCGAGGCCCTTGCTTAATTTTCCTTTGTTTACTGTAAAAAAGGCTGGAGGTACAAGCTCTTCTAAGTCTTTCTGCTGTCTTATTGTGCATATTCTTGTTAATTGACAAATACGAGGGTGACCCGAGTAAGACGATTAAAGGAAGCATCACACAATGTACTGTAATTGTTTTCTTGCTCTGTTTATGGAAAAGGATGACATATAAGGCTTCATTTTTCATTTTTACTGATTGTTGATTATTTGCAGTTTAGAAGGAAAATGTTGCAATTTATTTTTATGTATTTTTTTGTTTGCTTTGTGTTTCCCCACTAATTAACGAGTTGCACTGACACTGGAGATGGCTTTCTTTCTTGTTACTCAGATCAGCAGACAAGCTCGTTTAACTGAAGCAGTTCCTTCTATCTTGACTTTAAAGAGGCTATCTCTATACTAGAATATCAGTAGATGCTTTAGAAGGTAGTATCTTTCTGTCTTCTACCTTTCAGAATAGAGTTTCAATAACTCACTGGTGTTTTATGACTTAGGTTTCACTTCTAGCTAGTGGAAAGTCTAGACGTTTCAAAGAAGATCCAGTCTACTTACTCTCTGCCCAGGTATGTGCAATTTTATAGACTGGCTATGATGCCTAGAGAGATTTAGCTTCCAAATATGCTAGAAAGAATAAGATAAATAAAATAAAGATCCATAGGAAACTCAAAAGTGGTCTAAGGACATTTAGGCGTATTTGATGTCAAGGTTTTATTATGATCCCAAATGTAAAGTGAAGGCATTAAGAGGGGTAGAATATTATGTTGTGTGTAGTTTTATTATGTTCTGTAGTTTTATCAGATTTCTGCTGTTGGGCTGAATACAGGAGCTTTCCTTTCACTGGAGTGACCCGTCCTTTCAGTATAAAACTCCAGACGATTCCTGCGGCACTAATATGCTTGGGGTGTTTTCTCACAGTATCTCTCTACACCGATGGGGTCTGTTTGGGAATGACAGTCCGTTCTCATTAGCACTACCTCTTATAAAACCTAGAGACCTTTAGCAAAGAACAGTACCATCAGGGCATCTTCCACTTGACCATGTTGTTCCTCCTCTGCGTGGAAAAGTTGTGCTCCAGGCCCTTCATTTTGTGCTTAGGAAGCTCAAAACTAGGTTAAGGAAGAGTGATGACATTCTTTGGCTCAGATTCTGAAAAATATATTGTTTTAAGAAAATACACGCTTTCATTCTGTGTCCTGGAACAGCCTTAAAAGTCTTTGTACGTTACCAAGAAAATCTGACTCATGGCGTTTCCCAAGGCAGGACTGAATTTGACGGAGCAGTGATGAATATTCTTTTCAGCAATATTCTGTCTTTTTTCTCCCCTCATTTCCATTTAATCATCTTTTATCTGGCGAAGAGAGAAACTTCTGGACCATCAATCTCAGTTACGCTCACACACGCTTCCACTTTCTAACTGTTTCTAGTGTTATCTTTATCTTTTGTCATGGAAACACAAGGAAAATATGCCATCTGGACAGACAGAGTATATGCTTTTCTACTTCTACTTGCTACTGAAATGAAGGGGTTATGATCCCCAGAGTCAAAGCTGCACTTATTCTTTGCCTAGACAGCACATCTAGGGGGATCAGCTAGTGTTACCTTGAAGATGAGCACAGGAGGGAGGGAGGCAGAAGGAAAGCATCTGCTTATGTCTGAAAGGCTACCCAATGCTCTGAAATGGTTTCACCATTGTCCTCAATCTCTGAGGAAGGAGGAGGGTTTTTTTTTAGGTTGCTTTTAGCAAACCCCTTCAGTTTTCTGCTTTGACAGCATAGCAGCATTTTGGAGGCATAGATGCCGTGATCCAATTTTGCATTCACCTCATCTAGACCTGATATGAGTGGCTGTGGTAGCAATCCACTCCAAAAGAGTTTCTTTTCTTGTTAACATTTGTGCTGCTTGCCTTTGGAGCCCCCTCTGTGTATAATACAGAAATTTAGTAAAGGATCCAGAGATCTAGAGATACGGTGAAGTTAATGCAAGGCATGACAAGGACCACCTGCAGTGGAGGGGCTGGTTTTCGAGAAGTGGACTCTGTTGTGCTGGAACTACATCAGCAGAAATGTAGATGAAATCCTCACGGGTTTTCTGCCTTTAAAGTTTTCTGCCCCTAAACCCCATCTTGACTGGTGACCTAGTGAGCATTGTCCAAACCCTGATGTGGATGGATCCTAATTTCCTAGAGTCTTTCTGTCTGTGTGTTAAGAAGTCGTTTAGATGCAACTCTGTTTGTTCAAAGCAGGGGTATAAAAACCAAGGTTTGTGGAGATCCTGTTGAAAAATGCCCTCGAGTCATTGTTTTTTTTGAAACTGGGGACCGTATATTGAAGTTCTTACCAGCTTCTTACTCTTTCCTGAGGGACATGGTTTAGTGTTTGATAGGAATGGTTGGACTCAATGATCCGATGGGTCCTTTCCAACCTGGTTGTTCTATGATTCTATGATTCTGCCTGGAAAAATATTAAATAAAAGTTCTTCAGCAATTTGCTTTAGCCACTAGGTGCAACTAAGTCCCTTGGGGAAAGGCTGGGGAAGGCAGTGTACCCTGGATCCCCTGTAACACTCCTCAAATCTCTAAAGCAGCCAGATGGAAACTCATTTCAACTAGCCGTATCGTAACATTTCCCCAATATGTATATTTAATGGAATGGTTTTTGTTAAGAAAACACTGATCTGAGAAATTAAATCCATGCAGCTAGAGCGTGAAGCAAAAGCAGGCTGGCAGGCTGGATTTCAAACAGTCTAAGGGTATTTTGTTACAGAGTTCATATTCCAAGCTACTGTGACAAGCAGTTGCTAATTCTAAAAATATTCAGTAAGAGTGGGCTAATTTGTGCATCACTGAAGCACTGGTCCTTTTTGCTGTCAATGTATGTTTTGCATTTTCCAGGAAAGAGGATATACAGTCTTTATGATCTGTTAAAAAGAAACTGGCAGCTACACCTCTGAACTGAGAGTGATTTTTGTTCATACTCACCAGTATCCTTGTGAGGTCAGAAGGCATTTGAAAAGGTGCCACTGCTGTGTGTTTATGTTTTATTTGCCTTTACTACCAGTCTAGGATATATATATATATTTTTTTTCTTTACAGTTTTAGGTGTTATATTTTTAATGAGTTCCACCAGACAGGTTTAACGCTTCCCTTCATTTTCAACCTTTTAGATGATTATGCAGGATTCACGATATCGCAGCAGCAGAAGCTGCTGTAGATTTATGGGACCCCATCAACCACCCTGCCCACTCAATATTATAAAGATTTGTGTCGTCAGTGGTCATGACGTTTAGTAGGAAGTTGCCCATTTATGGATACTAGAGCAAATGATATCATCACAATAGGTGGCTCCTGCCTAAATAGGATCATTTGTGAAATGAGATTACAGACATTTATCTGGGAAAGAGGAGACAGAGGCACCTGCTTTATGTAATTGATATCCTGGGGAATTATTGTGTACAATAATCAAGAAAAATCTTCATCTCTAATTCTGTTATGTGGGAAAAGAAACCCTCTTTTTTCTGCCTGCATGAAACAAACCCCTCTTCCACATGGAATAAGCTCCAGACCATGTTTTCTATTATGCTTGAATATATGGGACATGCATTGCAATCCTATGCTTGCCACACTGCTGCAGTATACTTGTTTTGCAGAGCTCTGTAGCAGGCTAGTGAAAGCTGTGACTAGCCAGACCCTTGGATACATACTCTAATCTCTGGCCTTTATTTTTTTATTTTTTTTTTTTTTTGCAATCAATTTGATTTGTTCATTGATGGCATATTTTTTCTGATTTGTGAGAAGCTTCATGCTCTGTGTTTGGATGCTGACTGCAATACAGCAATAGTCTTTGATACGGTAAGTCAAAGATGACTCATTTCTTACTCTCATACCTTCAATTTATACTTTCTACAACACCATCTCATCAGATAGAAAATTATGTGTTAATTAATATTGAAGTAGTTCATTTTCAACAGATGAGTTGCCCTTCCCTCCCCCCAGTACTTTGCACCATGGGTTTTTTTTTCCTCCTCATGAAAGCAATAGGTTTGAAATGCCTTTAAGTAAAATGCTTTTGCTGTGTTATTTTTAATAATATAGCCATCATTTTTGCCTATTCTTTAATTCCAACATTAAAAAAGAAAATAGATCACAGACACAGATTTGGAACTTAACATGTGATGCTAGAATACGATAAGTTCAGTTCAATATTAACATTTATTACAGCGAACACAATTGCAAAGGCAAGAATCCCTTCAGAGATTTATACTCCAGATAAAGTAGAAGGGCTTCAGTTTTCATTCGAGCATTAATACAGTCAGCTACATCCAGTAACAAAAGCTTTTATTTTATGTGAGAACAGTGGAGGGGAAATGCCTTACAAAAAGACAGTTTTCTTTGTAATGCAGCGTGCAGAAGAAAGTAGTATCCCTTATCAAGTGCACTACATGAGGCAAGAGCAAAAACGCTGCTGCGTGATGAGAGCAGCCTTCATATTATAGACATGTTTCTAACAAAAATGCCATCGAAGAGAAATATTATTATAAGACCTTTAAAAAAGTGTTGTGATCACACACATAGCACACACTCTTTTCTGTTAGCTAATAGGAATTGCACACTAAGGGTTAACATTTGATCTAAGAATTTACAGAGAAATCTAGCTTTTAGCAGAGTTCTGGAGCATCACTAGGTTACTGGGTCTCCTTTAGTAACGTTCGTTCAGTCCTGGTTTTACAATTGGCAACTTTGCAGCAAGTGAACAGTGTTCAGATGGCTTGAAATATTTGGCGATGGGATGTGTTCTTTGTGGGTTTGATTTTGTCTTCCCCTCCCTATGACTTAAACTTCCCAATGGTAGAGTTCTTGGGTTTCTTTTAGTTTTCAGCTTGGGGTTTTTTTTTGTTTTGTTTATTTTTTTTTTTACGTGTTTTTTTTTTTCATATGACTATTAGCCCTGCAGGTTTTGGAGATGCCCGTCAGAAAAAACAGCACATTTGTATTTGCCAGTATAGGTTTCTGATGTTCAAGTAAAATAGCTCACTCTTTAAAAGTTTATAAAGGAAGAAATCAAAAAAGGAGAGTAGTAGTATATACGAAATAAGAACAAAGGTACAGTCCGACTGTCATCAATTCACAAGCTGTCATTACTGTAGCTTTTTCACTTCTTTCAAGAAGTTTGAAGGTCTGATTTCTGGAGTAGCAACGTGATTATTTTACAGGCGTGTGTTAACATCAGCTCTTGCATTTGCTCACAATTACTTCATGGATCCGTATCTGTCATGTTTCCCTGTCATTCGAGGCAGCCTACAGCCTTTTTATTTAGCAACAAGTGATCAACACGATCAGGTAGTGCCCAGCGCAGTACATTTTAATATTTATCCTCCTGAAAGGTGAAAACACTTAAGCAACATCTACTGGGTGTTGAAAATATGTGTGTGTAGCAAAGGTGGTGACTGCTGGCATCCTTTTTTGAATGAAACATTCTATTTTAAAATGCTAGAGGGTAGGTGAAGGTACTTCAGCTTGAGGATATTAAACAGCAGCACTCTGCCTGACATTATCCTTTGCTTTTGCAAAAACCGCACGGAATAAAGGCTATTTTGTTCTAATAATTGCATAATTAGATCTGCTTAATATGTTTCATGGAAGTTATTTCCCTGTAAATGCCTCTTAAAGTGCTCTAGAAAAAGGAAGACACTTCCACAGATCTCTTTTATGCATGTTAAGCAAAAGCTGAAGGAAAGTGGCATGTACTGAATGTAGAGGCCAAATGACAGACTCTGTAATTCAGGCATACAACTGTTACCTAGTTTAGCTGATCAAATGCCGAGCAGTTTGCAGGGTGCATCTTTCAGAGAGTACACGCAAAGAAATTACTATGACGTTTTTGCTGTTTGTTGTCCATCTACTATTTGAAAATTTTATTTAAAAAAAAAATATTGCTTTCATGCAATTTTCTAGCAGTTTTGCGCCTCTTTTATAATTTCCTACAAAGGAGAAGCAGATTTGGCAGCAGCTTTTAAAAAATATTAAAAAAATTTAAATCTAATAGGAAAGATAATAAAGATAATTGGAATAGCAAACATACTGAAGGGCTTATAAATAAAAGCATCCCACCAATTATATTCAAAATAATGTATGCAGGTCTTAAGTGAATTTAATAAATACAGAGAGGGAGGAATGACCACAGCACAGAGCTTACAACGTTCCGTTTTGCTTTATCTAATAAGTTTTAAAATTATATACCCAGGAGTCATACAACTCTGTAAAATAGATTGCGTCATATTAGTTATGCTCCATAAATTTTGCCTGTTATATTTGTTGCATTCTTTTGTTGCCAATATGTTAGAAATTCCAGCCATATTTTTCTGAAAACTTTGTGATCGATGCACTTGGCATTTTTGTTCTTAGATACGTATTTTTTATGCCATTAACTTCATCATGGCAATAAGTTTATGTAATTAATAATTTGGTTCTATTTTTGAGAAGAAAGGCTTAGCTGGAGTACTTCAGGGAAAATCATGAATAAAGACTTCTGTACTTTCAAGTTTCATGAGTGTAGTATAAGTGAGGTCAGATAGATGTTTCTGATGTGAATATAAATGAGTTAAGTGCACACAAAGGAAAGAAAATAGGATCCACATCCCATGTTTCCTAGTTGCTATCAAAAATAAAATCCTAATGAATTATAGTAGAGCATTAAGGAAAATGAGCTGGCTTTTTACACTCATTTTAAAAGGGTGTTCTGTTCACTGATAAGAGTTTAGCACAAGGTCTGTGTGTGTCAGTCTCATTTTCTTTGACTACCACAGGCAATACATTTTTTCTTTTTATATATACTTCAAAAATTCTGCCCAAGGTCAGTGCGAAGGGCTGGAGTACATCCGACTCCACAAACCCTTGACTGTAGACCCCATGGCTAAATCAAATTGAATTGCTTTTAGTTTCTCAATGTGTAATATAGAATAATCACACCTGCAACGATGAAAGATTTGCATGGATTGGTCCAACACGAGCTATAACCATCATATAATTTGTCTTTAACAGATGCACTTGCAAAAGTGCATGAAAGCCTGAAAATCATACTGGACGTGGTGCATGCCAGCAAAGCATACAGAAAACAGCAAAGTAGTTCTGCTTACCAAGCTATTAATTCATCTCAGCAGTACATTACCAAGCTACAAATAGGGTAACAACTCTGTTACTGTCAGACAACTTGCACAGCAGAGCATTTAGTGATGTATAGGGGAAAATCCCGTTGAAGTTCATAGATGTCTTTTACTGAAGGAAGGTGAAACTGCATCAAAGTCACCGTTAACATCTTAAGAGAAAGAGCATGCAATTAATAAATGTTAATGCAGCGTTGGTGGTAGCAATGGTTAATCGCAATGTCAAAGACTCAAAGGTGACCACTGCCCATCAAAAGAAATTGAGGCAGAGATCCAAAGCAGAAAATCACTTAAGTACAATGCGGTTCCATGCAGTCTCTGAGAAAGGCATTCTTTGTTATCAGGTTCAACTTTTAGCTGATCTGTATAGTAATGTGTTGTGAAAACCATCATGTGTTTTCTGCCCACCCAGCTCTTAGCACTCTTATTTGTCTTGATGCGAGAGCAGCAATGTCCCTTATAAATTTCAGTTCATTTTCTCAGTGACCTGCCACTGTCAAATCATTGGTATCTAGGGTTTGAACATGCTTCTGCCGAAGCTGCTGGCAAAACACTTACTGGCTTAACTGGGATCACGATAAGGGCAACTCACCATTTAATAACGCAGGACAGAAAATATCAGGCTGCTTTTGCACTTGTCAGATCCAGGTACTGCTCCTGCAGGCAGAAATCTCATGGCAGTTAAAGGAAGAGCTCTTCCAGACCTTGTGTGCTTTACCCATGGAGAGAGAAAGGGTGAGGGCAGGCCAGGCACGTCTAGATAAATGTTCCTATGACGAGGTGCAGGCGATGGCATGGCCGGTGAGCGTGTGGCTTAGGGGAGCCAGCATCCCGCACTGCTCAGGCTGCACCGTGCAGAGTCCTGAGCTTTGAATTCCGAGGATGAAAAAGCAAAGCAGGGGTTGCTGATCAGACGTTACTGCAGCCGACGGGGTCACTCCCTCACTGGGGTGTCTCCTCAGCGTGATGATGAAGGAAACCTGAACAGAGGCAGTTAATCAGTCTTGTGGAAGGGCTGGAGGGGGCAACAAGCTTGGCATTGATTTGAGGTGTGGAAATGGATCGGGTGTTCTTTGGAGGGAACCTGACTTTTCCTGGGAGGTGCTGTTCTTAGAAAGCCCTTCTGCATGCTGGCTCTATCCTCTTAAGAGGCAAAGCTTGGGTTAAAAACCCCCGAGCCTCACATCACTGTTCACATCAGCTGTGTGGCTGGTAGAGGGCACAAAATTTGGGGCTACTCTGTTCATTTCTCTAGAAGTGATTTCACAATCCCAGTGATTTCGTTTCATGATTTTTTAGTGCTATAATTCCTATCAATAGCTCTTTAAGTGGGGTATTGTCATTGTGACAATGATTCTCGCATCTGATTTATTTCACTTCCCCCACCCAACTACTGGTACAGGTAATAGGCAAGAACTAAAAGAGATTAAAAGCATATTTTTTTCTGTTCATTTGGTGTGTTTGACAGCATTCAGTCTGTCTCTTCAGCCTTGCTGTTTCCTCAGTGCAATCATTCGGCTTCTTCCCATTTATGCAGGCTTACTAGGAGCTGAAAGGAGAAAAATCTTAAACCAAGAGGAATAATACTGTAATGTCATAAAGATTGACAGGCTAAGTAGTTGAATCTCCTAGGTACTATTGATTTTATTGATTATATTGAGTCAATGGTATTTTTCATGTAAATATGTAGCCTGTATACATCTCGACAGGCTTAGTAAAAACTTAAATTATACAATTTCAGAGCTATTGCTCTGAAGTGCCTTCTAAGCATTTATCTCCCCCATATTTTAACTGAAGTTGTGACACCATTTCATTATTCCTTTAGCTGATCCATCTGAATTGGTTCACATCCTGCCCACGGACACTTGTTCTTTCCCACTCCCAGCGAAAAGCGTGGACAGTTGCGCTGACTGAGCTCTTTACGTGGCCACGCTCCAAACCACAGCTTTGACCAGACCAGCTTTTCCAGAACCTCATAGTGATGAGCTAAACAGGCCTTTTTAAAAATCCCTTTCCTGTTTATGTGTGTGTGTTTAGCTCCATTATCTTTGTGTGCACTGTTTCACTGTTCCATCTCAAGACATATTGGGTAACTTGTTGATTGCCATGACATGGGTCTTTTGAGATTGACACAGGAAAACATCTAGAGCTACGAACAAGATTAACTTCCAGTATAGAATCATAGAATAACCAGGTTGGAAGAGACCTATCGGATCATCAAGTCCAACCATTCCTATCAAACACTAAACCATGTCCCTCAGGACCTCATCCACCCATCCCTTAAACACCTCCAGGGAAGGTGAATCAACCACCTCCCTGGGCAGCCTATTCCAATGCCCAATAACCCTCTGTGTGAAAAACCTCCTCCTAATCTCTAGCCTAAAAATAACCTCCTCCTAATCTCTAGCCTAAATCTCCCCTGGTGGAGCTTGAAGCCATTCCCTCTTGTCCTGTCCCCTGTCACTTGGGAGAAGAGCCCAGCTCTCTCCTCTACACAACCTCCCCTCAGGTAGTTGGAGAGAGTAATGAGGTCTCCTCTCAGCCTCCTCTTCTCTAGGTTAAACACCCCCAGATCTCTCAGCCGCTCCTCATAGGGCCTGTTCTCCAGCCCCTTCATCAGCTTTGTGGTTCTTTTCTGGACTCGCTCCAGAGCCTCAACATCCTTCTTGTGGTGAGGGGCCCACAACTGAACACAGTATTCAAGGAGCAGCCTCACCAGTGCTGAGTACAGAGGGAGAATCACCTCCCTGGCCCTGCTGGTCACACCATTTCTGATACAAGCCAGGATGCCATTGGCCTTCTTGGGAACCTGGGCACACTGCTGGTTCATGTTCAGTCGGCTGTCGACCAACCCCCCCAGTTCCCTCTCCTCCTGGCAGTTTTCCAACCAGACTTCTCCCAGTCTGTAGCTCTGCATAGGGTTGTTGTGCCCCAAGTGCAGGACCCGCCATTTGGCTGTGTTAAACCTCATGCCATTGGACAATGCCCAGCGGTAGCCTGTTTAGGTCCCTTTGCAGAGCCTCACTACCCTCCAGGAGATCCACACTTCCACACAGCTTTGTGTCATCTGCAAACTTGCTAAGGGTACCCTCAATGCTTTCATCCAGAATGTGCTAGCATAGGGCTGTCTTCTGGGTGTTCTTCAGTTTTCCTGCGTGGGCTCCATGGGAATTCAGTTCCGTGGCCATACTCTAAAATCCCACAGTTTTTGGTGCAGTTCAGACTTTCATAGAGCTTCATGGAAGACGATTTGTGTGGTTCTTGCTGTATTCATATCCATATTATTATTGTGCCGTATAATACAGTGTTGTCTTATAAACAGAGAAGTAGTAACAGTTCAGATGCACTTTAGGTGAGAATGAGGATGAGTTTCCCCTTGGTTTTAGTGGGTTCTGGGATAAGGCCCCATGGGAAAAGGGAAATGCTTTCTAATATGGAAAATCCCCCTTCCTGGGACTGTTCACATCATCACACTCTTTTGTGTTCAGTCTCTCTTGAAGCCAGTTGCAGCACTACTTTGATGAATCCCTCATGTGCCTCTTGTGCAGTGAGTGCCTGCTTCTTATCATCCTTACGATTCCCAGATCGGACAAAGTTGCTAAATGCTTTGATTTAAACCCCTCACTGTCTGATCGGAGTGAGGGGGGCTATGGATACTTCCAGGGAGGATGCTAAAAAGCTCCTGGTGCTTTCCCTCACTCAGCTCATTGCCCCACTCTGTGTCCACAGAGTGTGATCAGCAAAATGTGTCCAAGTTTGTCACCAGCTTCCTAGCAATGGACTCAAAACCTGGTCCTAACTCTTAATTGTGGGTACATAACTCTCAGATAAGCCTTTTTAGTAACTATTTACACTGTAAATAGCCAAATCTGTAAAAGCTGGATTTTGAACAAATATTTGTTGCATAGTTATGAGATTTTGCGGTGAATAAGAGTGTTGATAGGTAAATTTAAAAATTCCACTCTTAATTTATACATAACAGTCTCCCACAGGGATGCAGTTTAACCAGTTCAGAAGTAATTCAGTCTTCATGATTTCATGCAATGACACTGCTTAATTCTTTACAAGCCAGACCCTTGTGGGACCAATAGGTGATTTTTCATGAAAGAAACAAAACAGTTGTACTGCCTTCTTACCAGATTAATCTCTCTGATTCCTGTGTTATTATTTCACTTACATGCTCATGCTATTAACAGCAGATAATAGAATGTTAAATGACTATATGATTATTTGGAGAAAAAAAAATATTGGTATTAATACATTATTCCTGGTAAGAAAAGAACGGGATGAGTTTGTTAGGCACCATAGTGGAAATGTGACTGCTGAAAACATTTTTAGTTGTTAACAAGACACACAGTTTCTTTGCAAGTCATTCCTCTGTAAAGTAGGACTGCTAATTCTTTACCAGGTAGCAGAAGGTTGTCTTCTTTGTGATAAAAATGCAGGAGTTGCCTACTTGATATATTTGGAAAGCACTACCAATATAAATTGATAGAAATTTGAGCAACGAGGCTGGTGAGGGGTCTGGAGAACAGACCTTATGAGGAACGGCTGAGAGAGCTGGGGGTGTTTAGCCTGGAGAAGAGGAGGCTGAGAGGAGACCTCATTGCTCTCTACAGCTACCTGAAAGGAGGTTGTGGAGAGGAGGGAGATGGGCTCTTCTCCCAAGTGACAGGGGACAGGGCAAGAGGGAATGGCCTCAAGCTCCACCAGGGGAGATTTAGGCTAGAGATTAGGAGGAGGTTTTTCACAGAAAGGGTCATTGGGCATTGGAACAGGCTGCCCAGGGAGGTGGTTGATTCACCTTCCCTGGAGGTGTTTAAGAGACGGGTAGATGAGGTGCTGAGGGACATGGTTTAGTGTTTGATAGGAATGTTTTGACTTGATGATCCAATGGGTCTCTTCCAACCTGGTTGCTCTATGATTCTATGAAATTTCATCTGATGGTGTCCATAAATGTTTCTGTCTATACTGAAGAAGGGGAAATTATCCTCACAGAAGGGTAGATGTTTCCATTGATCCTCTTCTGTCAGTCTACAGCGACTCTGAAGAAGACGAGTGCAAGAGACTCTGCATGCAAAACTCAGTGAAGACACCTAGGGAACCTGTCCACTCATGTGCTCCCCGGTAAATCTCTTCCTTGACCATCTTTTCCATTTCTTTATAGAAAAAAATATAGCAGTAGTCAATCAATGACTGACTTGAAGACCTAATAGGAATAGGCTGCCCAGGGAGGTGGTTGATTCACCTTCGCTGGAGGTGTTTAAGGCATGGGTGGATGAGGTATTGAGGGACTTGGTTTAGTGTTAGATAGGAATGGTTGGACTAGAAGATCCGATGGGTCCCTTCCAACCTGGTTGTTCTGTGATTCTGTGATAAAGGATGAAGATTTGCTTTAGCTTCCAAAAATTAAGGTTTTGAAACTGAATATATATTCATAGAATCATAGAATCATAGAATCACCAGGTTGGAAGGGACCCATCGGATCTTCTAGTCCAACCATTCCTATCAAACTCTAAACCAAGTCCCTCAAGACCTCATCCACCCATGCCTTAAACACCTCCAAGGAAGGTGAATCAACCACTGACCTGGGCAGCCTCTTCCAATGCCCAATGATCCTCTGTGTGAAAAACTTCCTCCTAATCTCCAGCCTAAATCTCCCCTGGTGGAGCTTGAGGCCATTCCCTCTTGTCCTGTCCCCTGTCACTTGGGAGAAGAGCCCAGCTCTCTCCTCTCCACAACCTCCTTTCAGGTAGTTGTAGAGGGTAATGAGGTCTCCTCTCAGCCTCCTCTTCTCCAGGTTAAACAACCCCAGCTCTCTCAGCCTCTCCTCATAGGGCCTGTCTATTGAAGACATTGCCATTGGTGAGGCTTGGTTTAAGACCATCATAAAGAAGCACTTGAAAGTGCAACTTCCCAACAATTCTACGCTTATGTGTACTTTAGTTTTGAAGCACTGAGAAAAGCAGCTACTCTAAATGGTGCCATGTGTGCCCTACTGCATTGTACGTGAGATTGAAAGAGGAGAAATCACATCCACAAGCAGCACAGAGACACGGAGCTCAGATATTTAAAATTGCATCTCAAAAGGGTATTGCTATAACATTAATTTAAGGGCACAATTTCTATTTTACTGATTTCAATTCCTAATTCTATTAGCAGTTGGATATCAAGTAGGACAATCATTATATTTTTTTTCTTTAGCACTGCCAGTCTCCTGAATACAATATGAACATTTTTCCTCCATCTCCCAAGGGTGAAATAATGTACTTTTTGCTTTCTAGATTTTTGACTCATGTTAAGTGGTCTAACAAGTAAGTTTAACCGTACATCTCCAGATGGGTTACATTGAAAATAAAAGAGGCTACACTTGAATTTCCAAAGTAGAGTGTCATTAAGAATCCAATTTTGAGCAGTCAGTTGGTTATGAAAAGAAGATATTTCCGTGCAATTGCAGGCTAGGGGACTACATAGCTCCCGGTGACGTGGGTATGGCACCCACACCCTGGCTCCGAGGGAATTCAGACAAAGCTGATGTACTTGACATTTTTTCAGTCGCACTGAAATCTGTGAACCCATCAAAACAGTATCAGATATTGAATAATAGAGATGCCTCCAAACAAAACAGTTTAATGTTTTTATGCTTAAATTTAAGTGGTCTCATTCATGCAGCTGTGATGTGTCATGGACAGAAGAATAACAATTGAGAACAGGATTCCTTGTTACTGTTTCGGACACAGAAGGGGACACTGTGATTGCTATGTTAGCAGCTGTTCTCTTCAAATGAAGGACAATCTTAGGGAGAAGTTGCATAAAATACACGAGGAATAAAATAAATATGTGCCCAAGTAAAGGGAAGTAGGGAACTACCAAACCTTCCCTAAAACTATAAAATCAATAGATTAAGACATCTGACTGGCTATTCTGTAGTTCAGTTTCAAAATGATTTTTGTATGATTTTCATCTGCTTTTTAGCAAAAGGTTATGGAATCTTTCAGTCAAATCATTGGGGTATTTACTAGTAGGCAAATAAGATGTAATAGTGCCCTGATGTCCATCTAGAAGATGTAAATGTGGTTCTTTCTCATCAACAATTAATGCTGCCCAGAAGCTACAGACTTGTGAAAGAAGTCTTTTAAAAACCATGTTCATGGGGGCTGGGGGCAAACTAAGAAGCCAGGAGAATCTTTGAGGTGTTCTTCATACATTTAAAAGCAGGTTAGACCTAATATTAATGAGAGTGCTCGTGGAAAGTTATAAAACATGGGCTGTAAAACTCACTTGGTTTTCCTCACACATTTATGCATCAAAAGGGACCTGGACAAAGGGGTTGCCCAGGGAGGTGGTTGATTCACCTTCCCTGGAGGTGTTCAAGGTGCAGGTGGACGAGGTGCTGAGGGGCATGGTTTAGAGATTGGTGGGAATGGTTGTACTCAATGATCCGGTGGGTGTCTTCCAACCAGGTAATTCTATGATTCTATGAAACCAGAATAATAACAATCTTGCATCAACTGGAGACTTTTCCAGGATACTTTTCTATATTTTTTTTTCCTCTCCCTGCTAAAACAAAAATAAACCAAAAAGTGGTGTTGCACTGGTAATAGCAACATTAAATGAAGAAAAGGGCTCAGTATATTGCTAGAATAAAATATATTGGACAGATGTATTGTGATAATAAATATGAGTAGCATATGCTGTTGAGCGAGGAAAAGAATCTAAGCTCTTTTCCCAAGAAGTAAGCATAAATCTGAATTTAATGCTGAAAGATCCTTATTTTCAGGGAGATGACATTGATTCGTGTAGATTAATAAGAACATGTTTATATATCATCTTATTGTAAAACCTGAGATCTAGTTTGGTGGAGGGGTTAGTAATTTAGCATTTATATGAAGAAGACTGTCTTTCGATTCACTAAGGCATTAGTTTAAATTATTCCAAGTTTACATCGCTGTAACTACGGCTTGGTCTTTAGAGCTGATTTGATTTCCCTGTGTGTTAGCCTGGACTAGATTGCTTATCACAAAATGGCCCTTTTCCCACCTGCTCTGCTCATGGTTTTCTTCTTTCCTTTGCCACTGCTGTACGACACGGGCTAAAGCTGCCTCTTCCAATACCAAAATTAGTTATCTAGGCAGAATGTTGGATCTTTTTTCCCTACACTGCTATCAAAAGCTTGCTGAATAACCTCGAGCAGGGGAAAGATTCCACTGTTTTCAGTCTGCAGAAGTAACAAGGATTAGTGTGTTTTCCACCAAGCTACTTAACAATTTTATGAAATATTATTGTAATGGAAGACAGAAAAATAATCCATCTATTAACCTCTTCTGTAATTTTTAGCTATAATTGCAAACCTCTGTAACTGTGATGTATTTTTGCACTGATGACTGAAAGCAGTCCTTTTTATTCGACGAAATACTTGATGCGGTGCTGCACTTAATTTCTAGAACAAGGCATCTTTCTAATTTCAGTGTCTGTGGTGGGTTGAGTTTGCCCAACTGCCAGCTGCCCACCCAGCCCCTCTTTCACTCCCCCTCCCCGGTAGGATGGGGTAGGAAATAAGATGAAGAAGCTTGTGGGATGAGATAAAGACAAGGATGAAGAAGCTTGTGGGACGAGATAAAGAGAGGAATGTCACTTACCAGTTGACATCATGGGCAAAGCAGACTCAGCTTGGGGATCTGGACCCAGATGATCATTAAGGTCCCTTCCCACTCAAACTGTCCTGTGATCCTATGATTCTATGATCCCATGAAAATGAATTTAATTTGTTAACAATTAAAAATATGTTTTGACAGTGAAAAAACAGAAATAAATGGAAACAACAACTTCCCTTTGGCTTCCTCCTTCCTTCCAGGCTCAACTCCAGTCCCTCATACTTGTCCCTCTACCTCTCCTGCCTCAGGTGGTGCAGGGGGATGGGTAATGGAGGATGTGATCAATCCGTGACATCTTCTCTCTTGCTCTTTCTTCCTCTCAAGTCTCCCTTGCCTGTGTGGGTCCTTCTGCTTACTACAGTCTTTCAGGATAAACCTGCTTCTATGTGGGGTCTTCACAAGCTGCAGTGTGGTTATCTACTCCACCACAGTCCTATCTGGGGGCTTCAGGGAAATCCATGTGTTTGGCACCTGGAACACCTTCCCTCTTCCTCCTCCTCCTATCACTTTGGTGACTTTTTTGCCCTTTCTCAAATCCACTTGCCCCAAGGTGCCACCACCTTGGTTGAGGGGCTCATCTGTGCCCAGTGGGGGTTGATTTCACCCAACTGGAACCTCCGTATCCAGCACGGGGCAGCCCCAGCCTCTCCTCACAGAGTCCACCTGGGTACTTGTCCCCAGACAGTGCCTTTTTTTCCTAAGAAAATGTTGAAAATAAAAAGTTCTTAATATATCAGATTGTCACAGTATGGAGCATCAATACAGAGAACCTTAGGTAATATGGATGCTGTGTAGGGAATGATGCGGAGGCAAACCAAACCGAAAATTCAGTAATGTGAGCTTTTTCTGCAGTCGCATCCTGCTTTTTTCTCATGAGAGGGAAAGAGTGTAGGGCAGACCTGGATTAGAAAATTAAGCCCTGATATGACATTTCGAAGTTGTCCTGGGTTTCTTCTGTTTGCAACCTAATCTGTTTTATTCCAGTGCTTTTGGAGATTTTGCTCCAGTGATTTTTAAGTGTCACAGAAAATTGGCAGATAGAGAATTTTTAATTAAGCATTCAAGTAAACCCTACGTTTCGATTAATTTCGTAGTGTTTCAGTTCATAAAAATGCTTTTTTTAATTATTACTCTCCTGTAGTTGTTTTAGAGAAAAATCCTCAAATTTGACAGTAGAGATCAACTATTTACAGAACATTTCAACATGGGGAAAAATATATTTGTAGAAGCAGTGAGGTTTATGGCTTTTTCTGTCGGTCTTTAATATCGTCCAGACCACAAGAGGTTGTACAACAACCAGCATGGTAGAATCAAATCAAACAGGCACCAGGGTAGCCTGTGTGGCTCTGTGTCTTCATCTCAGCCCATGAAGAAGG
This sequence comes from Coccyzus lansbergi, assembly GCA_033558105.1. Classification (NCBI taxonomy): domain Eukaryota; kingdom Metazoa; phylum Chordata; class Aves; order Cuculiformes; family Coccyzidae; genus Coccyzus; species Coccyzus lansbergi. The sequence continues at coordinate 2,875,896 of JAUMJK010000508.1, forward strand.
GATGAGAATCTTCCTTAGAGCTGGAGGGGGGAATCAGCCCCATTGAGGTTGCTGAGGTGCTGAGGGGCATGGTTTAGTGTTTGGTAAGAACGGTTGGACTGAATGATCCGGTGGGTCTCTTCCAACCTGGTTGTTCTATGATTCTATGATTTCTCACACAGAACATCTTCTTGAGGAAAAATTCCTCACTGGCAGTAAACTAGTCTGATATTGCTTTCAGGGCTCTCCACAGTGCCTTGTCCTCCAAGAGCTTCCTTTGAAGGGAACACCAGGCAGGACATATTCTTCTCAAGTGGAGGTTTGACCATATCTTCGGATATGAGTTGCTCTTCAGCGTTTCGGTGTAACTTCTCTTTCACAATGTATTGGTGTAGCTTGTTTTCCAGATCACTTTGACTGCAACTTGATAGCAATGCTGAGTTCCTTCCCATGCTGCGGAAGCACTCATATTGATTTGGGGCCTAGGGGTAGTACTAACAGGATAACCATTGTTTAGCAGCCCCAGATGAAAACAAAGAAAGGACTAACACTGCAGAATAACATTTTAGCAAAGCAACTGAAACTTGAAGGACAGCGGAATAGAAACTGCCCACACCTACAGAATACACCAGGATGACAGTTGTTTAGCTAAAATAACATATTTCTATAAGTCTTATGTAGGAAGGGGGCCTATTGTTAAAAAATTTCTGATAAGCAGGTCAAGTCATCTGGACCTGTGATAAGAGCGGAATCACCATTGATAAGGACAACTGGATTCCTGAGAGCACGGATGCAGAAGGAAATTAAGACAACTGCCCCATCCTTGGGAAAATCTTTCACAGACAAAAAACAGGAAGAAGTCTCTTCTCAGACTCATTATAATAAATGAAGGAATATCATGAATATGTATAAGCATTTTAGGAATATGTAACAGTTTACTATATAAAGTTAAGAGGAGTTGCCATGATGGGTACGCACGTTGTTTTGGAGAAACGATTCTCCCGTGCGTCTCAGCGCTGAATAAACATACCTACTTTATAACTTTATAAGTTATGGAGTCTTGATTCCACGTGTCATTATAGAGGACAAAATCGTTCGCATCTTGACAGAGGTCTTACAGCAATGGCAAACTATGCAGTTGTATGTTTTTTGGATTTCTGCTGGCAGTGACATCTGTGTAAGTCCACAGCAGCCTACATGTAGCCTCCAGGCACATGAAAATGAACATTGTACTTGATTAAATTATGGTTTCTATGAAATCAAGCCAAAAGCAAGTATCCAAGAAAACTGTGTAATTCCAAAGAAAGTTAGACACAAATCAAAAGTGTGATGGTGATATCTTAGAACTACCCTGGTGACAATAATGTAGACAACACATGCAGCAATATATAGAGTCTGCACAGATTCTGATGCAGTTAAACCATCTGAATAGACTTACATGGGACATAATAAGGTGTGCTCATCCTTTTTAGCAGAGAAATACACCTTGTAAAGAAGCCGTCACTGAGCTATTCAGGGTGATTCATTGTGCTGTAGCACTGAAATGCAAAGTGGAGACTTGAAATGTATTGTACCTGTTTTCAGTTAAAGCCTTTTCTTTGTGGGCGTTTTGATGTATCTATATAGCATTCTTTTGATTATCGATAAGTAGGTAATCAGCATACAAATCTCTGATTTTGCTTCAGATCCGTCAGGCAGTTTCAACAGGATAGACCACTCTTTCTTAGTGCAGCTTCTAATTAGATGTGTTTTTTTAATATACCTTTTCATCATGAATAACTCCATTATTTGCTACATTGAAGAGATAATAATTAGCAGCACAAGAGAAGGAGATCTGCACTATTGTGCAGTGATGGCAGGATATCAACACATTAGCTTTGAAGAGCTGTGGTCCATGTTAAAGGAGCCTCTGCCTGAGCAAGTCAGCCCAGGAAACAGCAGTATTGCTGTAGAGCCAAACACTTATTTATTTTTTGTTTATTTATTTATTAATCTTATCCATCAGCTTTGGCTTCAGGCTTGGTCAAAAGCCTCAAATTACCATTGATTGCCTTTCATTTATTTGACTTAATCATATTCATTTAGCCGGAAAGCTGCAAAAGGAGGAAAACGATAAGAAAAGTAACTCCTGAAGGTAGACTAATAGCTTGTATACAGACAATTAAACTTACAAGGAGATGCATATGGTGCAGACTTACTCTTGCCAAAATTTCACAAGCAGACACTTCCAGATTCTGGACAAGAATGTTGCACCACGCTGTGTCAATCTGTCTGTGTCTGAGCCTGACTGTCTCTTGGATGCATGGTTATTCTTTAATATCGGGAGCTTTACTCAGGCAGAATTACAGTGCAACATATTGTGCATCACTGTGCCTTGCTCAAAGTGCTCAGGGCTAAATGCAGCGTTGGCAGGAAAATTAATGTGTCCCTTTTCTGCTTTATTTTATTTTAATTAAGGAAAGTAGTAAAGTTGTTCAAAACGGCTTGCATTAAATATATAAAATGCAAAACCCCAAACAAACTCACTTAAATTTGCTCACAATCAATATGTTATATACCAAAGTGGTAAAAGAACTGAAGGAAGAATATTGGACTGTGGTCTTCTGGACTCATTTAAGAAGTGTGTTGTAAAGATGTTTATGTTTCCAAAATGATCTGTGCTTCTAAGTGGCTGTGCTACCTGCAAGTTTTAGGAAAGCACACTTGGGATATTTATCTGAAGTCACTGTGTGAGGTTCATTGAATCATAGAATCACCAGGTTGCAAAAGACCCACCAGAACATCGAGTCCAACCATAAACGATGGTCAAGAATCTATGTACACGCGTATATGTTTGCATACATAAATCATAGAATCATAGAACAACCAGGTTGGAAGAGACCCATCGGATCATCGAGTCCAACCATTCCTATCAAACTCTAAACCATATCCCTCAGGACCTCATCCACCCGTCCCTTAAACACCTCCAGGGAAGAGGACTCAACCACCTCCCTGGGCAGCCTGTTCCAATGCCCAATGACCCTCTGTGTGAAAAACCTCCTCCTGATCTCTAGCCTAAATCTCCCCTGGCGGAGTTTGAGACCTTTCCTTCTTTTCCTGTCCCCTGTCACTTGGGAGAAGAACCCAGCTCCCTCCTCTCCACAACCTCCTTTCAGGTAGTTGTAGAGAGTAATGAGGTCTCCTCTCAGCCTCCTCTTCTCCAGGTTAAACACCCGCACCTCTCTCAGCCGTTCCTCATGGGGCCTGTTCTCCAGCCCCTTCCCCAGCTTCGTTGCTCTTCTCTGGACTCGCTCCAGAGCCTCAACATCCTTCTTGTGGTGAGGGGCCCACAACTGAACACAGGATTCAAGGAACGGCCTCACCAGTGCTGAGTCCAGAGGGAGAATCACCTCCCTGGACCTGCTGGTCACACCATTTCTGATACAAGCCAGGATGCCATTTGCCTTCACATATGCACACACATATGTATTTTTATGTATATGTGCATAAATACACACTATATGAACAAACCAACGTGAACCTGTTGTGCTCTACAGCAGCCTCTGAAGTGGGGCAAGATCATTATTTTAATAATTAAACAGAGGTTCTGTAACTTCCCTCATGTCCCCTAAGAAGCCTTTGGCAAAGCATGAAATTAAACCCATTATTCACGAGTCTCACACTACAGCCATAACCGCTGACCTGAATGATGGACACACTGCAGGAGTTGTCAGTCTTTCACAAAAATTATTCACATTTTTTCCCCAACGTCTGTTAACTGTGTGTGACAAAATTCCATGACAGTCAGCATTACCTATGTGTTTTCTCCAGTAATTGCCCTGAACACTGATTTTTCCTGTCCTTACTCGTTCACCTGTGGCTATCCAGATATTTTGAATCACTGGAAAATTTGTCTGTGTGGACCTCTGGGGGCAGATGGAGCAGAGATCTTTGATCTCACTCTTCCTAGAACCGTTATTAGGAAAATTCATCTGTGATCCCTCCATGATATAGTGCCTCTAACAGAGCCCTGGGACAAAACAACTTGTTAGGATCACTGATGTTTTCTAGACAGACCTGAATGATGTAGGTCTGGATAAATACGCTCCTTAGTTTAACTAGTGAGAGTGTATGGAAACGTCTTTTCTGGCTGGCCCAGCACTAGGGTCATCTTCATACATGTATGTAATCATGAAGCATTAAGTAATTACTGTGAAATGAATGTTTATTACTAATGTCAAAATCATCACTTCATGGTGCAGATATGTGCTTTTGATGCAACAGATCCAATTTCAAAGAACACTGATAAAGAGTGATAGAATAGAGCATTTAGTCAGACTTGATGGCCTCCTGTGAAGTATCCTACTTAGTAAAAATAAGTGTCAAGCATGCTTCATGGATAATAAAGGCTTTATTGGGTAAGCTATAGCTAATTTTCTCATGAGATATGTCAACACTCTTCCATCTAATTTAATCTGGAATTGCAGTGATATATGATCATGGTGCGTACATCATCGACTGTGGATCAGGTGTTGCAACTCTTCATTTCTGAGGGTTACTTCTTAGCGTCCCTATAGTCTGACTTTTATTAATAAGTTGCACAACTAATGAAGATGTTAATCACTTCCCTTTCTCATTGCTTGTTTGGGAAATGGGTGAAGGGTACAGGAAAGAGGCAAAGAGACTACCTATTATTGTAGCCTTTCCCCATTTACATCAGTGGCCATAAATAATCAAGAAGCATAAAGTTGTGATCACAGTGAAGGATGTGAAGTTAGAGTATTTGAGATCATACAGCTCTTTCATCTTTTCCTCTAGATGTAAAAAAAACGGAGGGTCTAAGAGATTCCCTAAAGGAACCACCTAGCATTATGTCCTTCAAAAAATTAAAAAAAAAAAAAAGTGCTTTCGTTGGTATCTCTTATCCTTGAGCAAATTTTGCTTGCCTGAGAAATGGCCTTATCATTAAGACTGATTACGCGGACAAGAATGGCACATATAAGCAAAGGTGTAGGATATTATCATTGATTATCTGATGCCCAAAAGTAAATTAGAGGGCCATTACATTAGTCTTTATAAGAGCAAAACCACCCTTGCTCCCATTTTTGTGGTTTTTATCAGTTTTGGCAATTGACTGGAAGATGCCATGCTTTATTAATGAAAGGATTGTCAGGTGAATACTGATGCAAGTTTTCGGAGAGCTGCAGAAATCAGTCTGCATCTTCTGGCAGAGCCCTAGTACCTGGATATTTATTATAAAGATCAGAACTGATAAAAAGTATTGTGCATAATGATTAGTCTTTGTTATATCCTCTGAATATTTTTACTCACATGGGTGCTCCACACAGAACTTGATTATGTGTGACATGCACACCAAAAAAATCCAACATAACGTTTTTGCACTTTAACATAAGCTCTTTCTTTCCTTTCCACTCACTAATGCAACTTTTCAGAGCCCTTAATTCTTGCTTCCAGCTGGGAAGTATCATAGCTCTCTGAAGACAGGCAGCGTCACTTTCCTACATTCATATTCTGAATACAGATTTTGTTTTTCTCCTAAAAACCCCCAGTATATTTGCTAGGAACGGTTAGACTTGATGATCTGGTGGGTCTCTTCCAACCTGGTTATTCTATGATTCTATGACAGTTTTCATCCATTTCCTTAGTCCTCATCTTCCCAGCTAAGAAGCCTTAAAGCAGCGAGTTGCTGTGGAAGGCTTAGACATCACCACAACATCATGGCAAACAGTGCCACCTAGAAAAGACCTTATAGTTCTCAAGAACCTTTTTCTCTTTTGTCTCTACTGTGCAGTCTCTTAATGCAACCCTCAGAGATGCTCCTAAACCTCTGGGGACCTCTAGCCCAAAGTTAACTGCAGTTGTCGACTTTAGTTCTCTTGCGTAGCTCAAGCAGCGATTATAGACCTTGTCTGTACTCCAGGCGGTGGAGGAGGCGTCGCAGATGTTCTACTCTGCTGTGGAAATGGGGCAGAAACAGCTTGATGGGGAAGCTGCTAACTGATGGTTTCCCCAGCATTTTCATGTCAGTCAAAAAGGAGATCGAGTTCTCTCCAGCGCTGGGGAGCTTCATGGATGAGGAATATCTTTATGAGTGGAGCTGCTGGTGCCGAGGTTGGTTCAGCTGGCAGACTGGGTGAGGCTGCAGGAGCCAGGTCTGGGCAGAAAATCAGGGAACATCAACGCAGCCTGTGAAGCTACCAGCTGGCACAAGTCTCTTGGTCACATATGAAAAAAAACCATTCACCTATAGCTTCAGGTCTGGTAAAACGAGATGAGCCTTTTTTCTGTCCATCCTGTGTGTGGGTTCAACTTCTTAAAAATAGTCACTGCAGCTGCACGCTGACCCTCTGTTCGTTTGAAAAAGGATGGATGCTGAGTGAGATTCTAGTGTCATGGCTTATTGAAGCAGCATCTCCCCACTGCTTCTAATTTTCCTGGGAATGCCTTTTGCACAGGCCAGAAGAGAGTTCTGTGTCTGGGCCAGTATTCATACAAATGCATAAGCTCTGTGTCTGAAGCAAGAGTGAAAACGGTACCAAGAATTAACAGCACATTGGATACAGCTTTCAATTATTCATTGAGAGCCTACTTATATTCCTCTTTGGCGTTATACTTGGAAGTGTAACCATGTGCTTTCTACAGATTTTATGGGTTAGAAAATCACAGGATTAGCCAGTCCATAAGTTAATCCTGATGTATGTTAAGTAACTCATCTAAAAAAAGGATGCTTCCTATATGGGAAATGAATAATTAATTTTGTTTTCCTGGTTAAAAAAAAAAAATCCCTCAGGTGCTTTTCTGTTTTCTGCTGAAGCTGAAATTTTTTAGTCCTCTGACAATGTCTTACACCCTCCAATATGCCTTGTTTCTATGGAGACACCAATGAACTGCAGCTTGCATTCTTCTGCATATCACAATACCAGGTTGTTTCAGAATTTTCCCAGTGCTTCACTCTCTTCTCTTTTAATTAGAAATTAATCAATAGGTTCAGCACTCTTGTCTCATACACTCATGAAGACACATATGATCCGTGTGACTGCAAACCAGCCTATGAGTACAATGTATGGTTCCAAAGTTTTATTTTAGAGAGCAGGACATTTTATCTTGAGGTTTTATAAGACCGTATTTTGGAGCTGTATTGGGTGGCAGGGTGGGAGGATGGATGTCTTGTATGCAGTAGACGAGATGGGAGGATTTTATAATACTTCATGCTTTTTAATCACAGGAAGGATGTGTGGAGTTCTGGAAGGGGCTTAAAGTAGATTGTTGGGATCTTTGAATTTTATTCTGCTGATATTCATAGAATCATAGAACAACCAGATTGGAAGGGACCCATTGGATCATTGAGTCCAACCATATTATCCAAGTTACTGTTTGTCTGCCCCCGTCATAACTTTTATGTGGCATTTCCCCACCCTTAGCCCTCCTACTCTGAATGGTAAATTATTGCATGCAGGTTTTTTTGGAATTAGATGATCTTTAAGGTCCCTTCCAACTCAAACCATTCTGTGATTCTCTAGATCTAGTTCTCCAAGCCATATTCTTCCTCCCATGAGTTCACAAGGCTTCCTCTTCGGTACACAGGGAATTAAACACTTGTGTGGCAGAACACGTGTTTGCAAAGAGCATAAGAAAGAAACTATTTACATTACCTTTTTTTTTTATTTTAATTAAAAATTTACTATGAAGGAAACATTTTTAATTATCAAGGATCGGTGAGAATGGAAGCTGCATGCTACTGCTCGTGAGCCCTTTGAAGTCAATAACAAGACTTCTCTTCCTGCAAGGTAGTTTGAATTATTTTTCCCTGCTGAAATTCAACAGGTAAAATAGCACCGGGCTATGCTGTTGCCCTGAGATTTTTATTTTTATTAGCTCATATTATATGGAAATAAATTTCCAGCAACAATTCAAAATAGCATTTTAGAGGCCACATAACTGATAAAAGTTTATATAAACCAGCTGGTGATGGGAACAGATTACATCTAATGCTCAATTTATGTACTCATGTGCTCAGATCTATGCTGAGCAACATTTTTTTTTTTTGTGCTGCACAGCTGTCTGTCTCTTCCTGCTGTCTCACGAGTTAGTTGTGGTCTCCTCTAGACAAAGAGGATAATTTTGTGCACAATTTTTTTGCAACTTCTTATGGACTCCCGAAGTCAAGTTGAAGATCTTGATGCTACAGTAACTTGTAAACCAATGAAAAAAAAACCCTTTGATGATACACTTCTGGCTGGTATCTCTAGCCAATATGTTTGTATATAGGATTATACATGCAAACATGCAGCTATATGTATGTGTTTGCCTTCTGTTACCCTCTCTGCTGTCAAACTGAAAAGCAAAGAATACAACTAAGCCCTTTTTTAATAGGAGATTTCAGAAAGAATGCAAAGAAAGAACATTTCTTTCACTCTCAATTTATCTTAACAATTCAGTATCTTTTTTAACAGAGAGAAAGCGAGGTTTAACCTCTAAATGGACCAGAGCATCACTGCTTTCTCAAGGATGTTAATTGTAGCTATGCAAGCTAGCACATAATAGTTAAATATATCCTTGCTTTTGACAGAAGCTAGAGGAGTTGGAACAGAGATGAACAAAGCTTATTAAATATAGCTCTTATGAAGACTGCTCTATAATTACTGAGATTTTTCTTTGTATCATTATGATCATAGGCTGATGAAAACAATGAATCGTGTGCTTTCAAGAGGCCAAGAACTATTCAACCATAGAAAGAGATCATACCTAGAGTAACAGCCCTGATAGGATTTTTGAGTAGTCTATGTAAATAATACACTATAAAGGTTAAATAAGTCCTTTCACCAAAGCTCCTTCTTCCACCGATGAGAGTTAAAACTTAGAGAATGATCCAGAGAGAAGCAAGAACAAGTCATTCCATAAAATCTCATACATATCCATGAGCAAGTCTTTTAGTACTCTTTTTAACTGAGACTATTTTTTAATGTATAAAAAGAGATCGGCTGAATTTTTTGCATGTCTGGAAGTGTTTTCTGAGGTGAAAACTTCAGAATGAAATGACCTATATACCCAAAATTTTACCAACAGAAAACTGCCCTGTTGTCCTGTGCTCTGACACTCCACAGATCCAAATAGATGAAGGAACCTAGATTTAAATGTTTTCCAATTTTTCTAACCTATGAGAGATTTTCATGCTATTTGGAACTGAAAGAAGAACAAATAGCAAGGGTATGTTCTTGTAGTCTAGATGCTTTTCTTCCCAGGTCTGTTTGATATGACTGGGAAGGCAGCAGACCCTGACATAGCTGCTCTGTGTCAGGGGTAGTGAACCTGAGCTTCTCGGCAAAGACCTTGGCCAGTGCTGAACTCCATTGTTTCCAGGAGAGCCTTTGCTTGTGAAGCTTCCCCCATTGTGTATTTATGGATAATTAATGTTTTAGAGGTCAGACTTCTGGCACTTAAATTTTTGACTAATTAGTAATGAAGAATAAATGTGTAATTTTCATGGTTTTAGATATCATGAAGCAATTTGGGAGCAACAAAACTGACCAGTATTAATTTCAGGCTGAAGAAAATGCACTTGGGAAAAATCAGTAATTTTAAACACAAAGTTAAGTTTTAAGATTCATTGATATTTACCCTTGAGCTTGTAGAGCTGGAAGGAAGATAGGGCAGGCATGTCTGAAATAAGGGCTGGGTACACTGCCTTTTCAAACAACCACTCAAAAACTCCTTTGGTGAACCAAGCCAGCTTCGTATTAAATCCATTAGTTTCGTTGCCTTGGCTACACGTACTGGAAGACTTATCTGAAGCCTCACATTCCTGATGGTTGTTATATACCTTCTCATTTCTAGCCTAATTTATTCTCTATTAGTCTGTTTGCAGGTCACCAGTAGCTATTAGGTAAAATAGGTGTTTTTTCTTCTCTGTGTTTACCTGTTTTTGATGTTTAATGGAGAGACACCTCTCATGCTTCCCTTAGTTATGATGGAAATGCATTTGGAACTGTTTGTGTCTGTTGTACGGTCATACACATTTGCACTATGTGTGTCTATTTAAATAATTATATCTTCTATTTAATATTATTTGTTTGTTAAGATGTACCCTTCTGCACAGTTTTTAATCAATTAATTGTTTTATCAACTGCATGGAGATAATTCAAATATCCTAAATCTGTAAGGGTGAACTATGGTATGAAATAGTGAGTGTGAAGAGGTAAATAGAAAGGAGAACTGAAGTAAATAGTTTAAAACCCAACGTGAAGCAATTCCAAACTTTCCCGTAGGTTTGGTTTAAATGATAACACATATATAACCAATCGGGTTTTCTACACCAAAGTTTCCCAAACAGCTTTCTGGTAATACAACAATTAAATATCAGTCAATTCTACCAATGATAATTACTGAAGGCAATTAAAAAGAATACTGTTGACAAACGAGCGTTTAGGCCTTGCTGCAAAAAATCGTGGCTGATGACACATTCCAGTTGTCTGATGCACTATAGTGTTTGGTCTATATTTCAACCTTATTTAACAGTTCCATTAATAGTATTAAAGAAAGCAAGTGAACAGCATGTTAATGAAGTCGGCAGATGATGTAAACAGCAGGGGACAGAACACAGAAGACACTTAAAGATTAGAAACATAAGCAAGAGGAGTTACCAATGTATCATATTAAGATTGAAAAAAAAAAAAAAAGAGAGAAGCTAATGCATGTGGGATAAATTACTTCAGAACTGATTTCATATGGCTAACACATATCGCGTGTTTCTCTGGTTGAGAAAGGTCCAGTTTCTGGTCAGTGTAATACCTGAAAGGGCAATCTGGCCTTTGGAAGAATATGCAGACAGATTGTGTAAAAGAGAAAATAAATAATTGCTGAGTTTTACATGAGTAGGTGGATTGTAGGAGCAAGTTGCTGTTGTTCGAGCAACAGCAGATAAAAATCAGTGATTAAGTAGACTGAATTAAAAGAATAGAAAAGACCGAAATGGAATGATCAAGCAAACAAGGAATGAAGAGAAAGATTGCTATAACCTAGATACAGAAATATCTGTGAGCATTTAGAGAAAATAAAACTTATTTAGCATTACCAATATTTGAAATGTTCTTCATTAGGTGAAAACAACCTCTATCCATATCATGTCAAGAATTAAAAGCACAACCTAATGCCAATTAACAGAAATCTAAAATAGGCTGTAGGTTGCCACTCACTAGAATATGAAAATGCTCTTTAGTACCCCTCTGTGTGAATGCAAATTTCAGAGTCCCAGAATTGTTAGATGTAACCTATTCTATTTTTTTTTTCTTCCTTCCCTCACAATATCCAAATAATAGCAGGGAAGACTTCCCAAGTGCTCCATTCAGTAAACCCAGTCCCACACAAGCTCTAAAATATTTCCCCTTCCCCGGTGCGGTGACACGCACGCTGCAGGCAGACTGACAACCACCTCCTCCAGTTAGAACATATAATCATCAATATCCTTCTGAGCTCATTGAAAATGTGACTAACTCCAGCCTCAGCTCATACATTGTCAAATCCCACTTGGTGAGTCTTGTTCCTGTTCCAGCTGGAGGTGGCCCCACGCTGGAATTTGGGAATCTAGTTTCCGTGTTCCAAAACTGAACAAAAAGACTCAGACGCATTTCTAGCTTTAGTCTCCTAAACCGCAGACACGTCTGTAAGTAAAATGCTGAAATGCTACTTGTCTGGGAAGAATAAATGAGTGATGGTTTTAAGAGAGAGATGCTGTGGCTACTCAGTGGAGTAGCTTCCAGCTTTTTGGTGCTGTTCCCAGAAATGCTTCAACCATGGTGAGGAGCTCAATTCTCTAATTAAAAAAAAAAATTGTATCAAATATTTTTCAGCTTTACACTCTCAAATTAAAGCTTAAAAACCTCCAAGGAAGGAAAGGAGGCCAGATTGGAGGGGGAGGAGGTGAGAGGAAGGAAGCGGGTGGAGAAAACCACTATATTCCCAAGATGCAAGGAAAGTTGAAAAGTAGAAGAAAAAATATATTAAATCAGTGTAAACTAAGAGGTAAGTTTAAGGCATTTTTTTACATTGAATGTATGTTTTTTGGGATATTTTTAGCAGTAAAATTCTGTATAACTTAAAAACATTTATAATACGTTAAAGTGAGGTAATTGCTTTTCTTTCAATTTCTTCTGCTGTGAACTTGATCTATATTTTTATGGAGATCTATCAAAGGATGTGTTGTATTGGGATTTTGCTACTTTTCTGCTGTTGCTGCTTAAAGTTCTCTATCACCTCGCCGATGACCTACACGAAGTAAAGCAACACCCCATGGCAGCAGACAGGGTGTTTTGTTGTAGGGCTCAGCTGCAAAAGTTAATTGTTTACGGAGATTTAATGGGCATCATGCTCCTACTTACCTAGCTGACTGTAACTCAGTGTGTATTGGTGTAGCTTAGGAAAGGAGGCTCTGATGTAATAGCTTTTGGTATGGTTAGGAAGAGAGTTGAACTGTGTTCTTAACTTGAGGTCAGCGTAGTGTCTTATGTTGTTTATTAGCGTTGTTGCTGTTATTGCTACTTGGTGTGCTGCCTATACAGGGGTTGGATAAGTTAAGTTTTGATGAGTGACCGTGTGCTGGCAGCTGAGTAGTGAAGTCTGATGCGCTTAAAAGCTCATTTATTACAGGGACGTTTGTTGCTGTACTGCCAGGAGCCTGCCAGAGATGCAAGAGAATCAAAATATTGCTGCTTAATCTGACTGTGCTTGTGTTTTGACACCATGTGATGCTAAAGACTTTGTCACAGATGAGTTTAGAACGAGAGGGAATAGAAATCTGCATAAAGTAGAGGCAAGTGTAAGCAGAATTGCATAGTTATATCAGCCAGGTAGAGTGGGCAGGCGGAGATGTTCCTGCAACACTCAATACTGATTGCATATATAGACCAGGTTATTCACAGTGTTTTTATCTGTGAAGGTTGGGAACTGAGTAGGGTGAGTGCATGACAGATGCTGTAAGGGGAGAGACCAGAGCTCTCAATAGGTGATGGTGAAAAAGAACAATCCAGGAGTTGGAGTCTGTAGAGATTGCTGCCTTCCTCTCTGATCCTTATCCAGCTTCTGCTGCGTCCGGTCCCCTCAGGGTGGAGGTTGTTACGTGTTTAAAAGCTTCTGATGTCGCAATTGTTCACAAATTTATCTAATCTTGTGTTTTAACCTGTTTGCATTATTGACTTCAAAAACATGTTGTGGAAATGCTTTGTATAAAATAATTGCATTGTCTTTGTTTCAAGCCTCCTGTTTAAGGATTTCATGGATTGCTTCAAGTGTTTTTTACTGTGAAAAGCGAAGAGTGTTCCTCACAGAGATGCTTATCATTGCCACCTTAAGCTGTCTAATTACAGACTGAAAAGTTGTAGTCTGCTTAGATTCCCTTCTACTTCATATGTCTGGTCACCCTTGTTCCTCTCTGTACATTTTCTAGCTGTGCTATATTTCATCACTGATTCAAATGAAAGTGTTGGCCATTTGCTGCCTTCTGAAGGCATGTGTGTCTAATGAACATCCCGCTTTGCTTGCTTTCACCATTTAGCCTTCCTTAACTTTTCTAAATATTTTTTTTCAGAGTTGAACTGCATGCTTCAATATTTCTACAGATAGCAGTTACATGAATATATGCATGGCAACTGTACACTTCAAGATGAATATATTATGGGTGAAGAGCTTGACTACCACAGTATTTGTACTATTTTTATTCAGGCACATCCTGAGAATTTAATATCAAATGGCCTAATTCTGCTCTAACTGACACTCAAGCCAGTGAATTAAACCAGAAACTCCTACCACACTCTGTAGGATCAGAACAGAGCAGAACACCACTTTCAGAAATATTCTGGATTGTGCGTGATGCTAAGATATTAAGAAGCACATTCTTTTATCTATTGTAGGAGAGGCAACTTGGAGGAGAGCTCACTGCAGCTGTGTAGTGGATGCGATGGGAGGGTTGTGGAGAGCTAGAAGCTGGTGATATCTGAGCAACAAGAGCTGTGAGAAGGAGGCAGGGAGAGCTGGCTGGCAGGTGAAGAGCGAGGGGAGTGAGAACGGAGCCCAGCAGGCAGGCAGGCAGCAGCTGTGACTGGGACCCCCGAGGGCAGCGGGGATGCCACTACATTAATCAGATGCTCTGATGTCACAGTTTCTTCAGCCATCCAAAAGGCCTTGGATGTCTGTGAAGGTGAATGGGAATTTGGCATCCCAAGGCACCTGTGCAATTTTCAACCTTGGGGGTGACTTGATGGAATCGAAAGGCAACGTAGGAATTATGTTCAAGGATGAACTAGACAGCAGATAACTCTAACAGTCTTTATTTGCTTCTGTGTAGATTAATGGAAAGCATTTTCCTCAGACATTTCAGGACCATGACCTATATTTTAAGCAGTGTCTTAAATAAATATTTAATATGGCTATTTAATCACAACTCCATCACCAGACAAAATTATCCAACCAAGGAATTAATCATAATGATATTCTTCCCAGTACCTGCCATGTGTTCTTATTCTCTCCCTTCTGTGGATGTTTTACACAGTAAGGGATCCCTTTTAAGTTGATACAGATTAGTATGGGACTAGAAGAGAAAAAAATGCTTAAAAGAGGTTTTATATAGAAATACAGAAAATCAACTGTTTGGGGCATTTTCTTAAGATCAGAAGCTTTTGCTTATTGCAAATGCAACAGAAGTAGGAGCACAATCCAGGCTGCTGAAAGCTCCTTATGTCAAAAAGAACCGTTTACTTGTAAACTAGCAGCAGCCCTTACAAGTTAATGTGATGATATTAATATATCATTTACCAGCTGTGTTGCATCAGCTTCACTTCACAACAGATGTAAGACGTAGAGCACCATGAAGAAATTCGGGCTGGCATTAATAAAGGTATGCATGGCAGCACTTCAGGATGAAGAGCTGCCTCTCTCACTGCTTATTTGAGGATTTATTCAAACGTGCAAGCCAGAGTAACAAACAACAAAAGCACCTTCTATCGCCTGTCACTATGAACTTTGTTATAAACTCTGACTGCCTTCTCCAGACAGGAGATACCTCTCTGGCTTATACAGAGAAAGTCTCTTCAGAAGTCTCTTCTCTTCAGAAGCACCTTCTAGGTGTCTCTCTGTACTCAGCACTGGTGAGGCCACTCCTTGAATCCTGTGTTCAGTTGTGGGCCCCTCACCACAAGAAGGCTGTCGAGGCTCTGGAGCGAGTCTAGAGAAGAGCCACGAAGCTGGTGAAGGGGCTGGAGAACAGGCCTTATGAGGAGCGGCTGAGAGAGTTGCGGGTGTTTATCCTGGAGAAGAGGAGACTGAGGGGAGATCTCATTGCTCTCTCCAACTACCTGAGGGGAGGTTGTAGAGAGGAAGGAGCTGGGCTCTTCTCCCAAGTGACAGGGGACAGGACAAGAGGGAATGGCCTCAAGCTCCATCAGGGGAGGTTCAGACTGGACATCAGAAAAAAATTTTCTCAGAAAGGGTCGTTGGGCATTGGAACAGGCTGCCCAGGGAGGTCGTTGAGTCAGCTTCCCTGGAGGGGTTTGAAGGACGGGTTGATGAGGTGCTCAGGGGTATGATTTTGTGGTTGATAGTGATGTTTGGACTCCATGATCCTGGGACTCTTTTCCAACATAGTGATTCTGTGATTTTAAAAAAAAAAAAAAAAAAAAAAAAAAAAAACCAAAACAAAGCCAAAACAAAGCATCATTTTGTTCTATCTTCTTCTATCTTGCCTCCCTCTCCTGAGGCAGCCACTTTCCCCAGTAGTGCCTTTTTGGTCAAGGGCACGGTGTACATACAATTCTGTAGTCACCCACAGAGTTCCCAGTATGAACTTTATCCCCTCTCTTCTTGTCACTGCTGTGAACACAGACAGAAATCAAAGAAGGTCTCTTGAATATGTTAATTTTCATTTCTGAAGACATTATTTCAATACTACTATATAACTAAGTGTACTAGAAGTATCCATTTTTTTCTTGTTCTTTTGGTCCTCGCACATTCAGAGGCATTGTTCAATGCAAATCTCACACATGGTTCCCTCTTTTGGCAGTGCTTAGGCACAATATGTTCCAGTGTTGGGTCTACTTTGCTTCCTGGCTATAGGACTTCTTAATCCATGTGAAAAAGTGCAATGCCAGAGTAGGAGGGGAAGAAAGAAGAACTGAAAACTATACGGTATCTCTTAGAAGGTACTAATAATTTTAATTTTACAGAATAAATTGTTTCTGAAGTTAAAGAAGAAGCTTTAGCACCAAATTTGAGACAACTTTTGCCAAATTTCCCAGCAGATGCAATAATGAGTGTTTTAAGAGTAGCTTTCATGTATCCAAGAGGGGTTAAACTTTTAGATATACACTAACCTCCAGAATCTGGGGGAATGTACTGTTACCTTATGTGTTTCAAACACTTTAACTTTACTATAAATATTAAATGATGAACGATAAATATCTCTCCTGGCCTTTATGGCCATCCAAGATGTGTTTCTTCTTCACTATCAGTGCTGTTGTGTGCTCTTGTGAGCTATACATGGGCAGGAGGTGATTGGCACTCTAAGCTGAGCTAATGGACAAGGAATAGTTGGTTCTGGAAGTTCTACCTCTTAATTCTCTTGCAAAATCTGTGCTCAGATATGGATAGAGTGATTTGCTGCCTGAAATAAGGAAGAAGTTGATTCTTGGGATGGGTTCCTACCCCTCCAGTGTAGCTAAGTCTACTTATGTAGAAGATGCTTATGTAGAAGATGCTTCTAAGTGCTTCTCTTAAGCCAAACTTTTGATGGAAAAATATTGTGATGGGAAAATATTGTGCTGCTTATGCTCTATTATTTTAGGCTTCTATAAGTGGAATAATAAAGAAGGACTAAAATACCTGTCTGGCCATGCAGTGACCTCTAAACTCTGTGTACGAAATTGGGTTATTTCAAGCACTGTCCCATCACTGCGCTCCAGAGCGGCAAAGACAAGGATTACTAAGAACAGAAGGTACATTGAATCTTCAGTTAATAACCATCTTTAAAAGAAAATAGGTAGTGGATACAAGCTTGCTATATGAATACCATCTTTATTTAGAGAAGTTGTCTAGCCTGGAGAAGTCTTTTCCATGCTGACATTTGTCCCAGAAAGCTGCCTTGGAACTGCAACAACAGCATCAACTTTGGCATCAAGTCCAAGATCATCAGGCAAGCGACACTGTGCTGACATCCAGTGTCAAAGGTGTCTTTTTGCACCTAGCTGTTCTCTTCTGGGAACACATTCAAGATTTGAGCTTTTATGCTCTGAGTACATGTTTAGCAGACGCTTTAAAGTGGAATTTAGTGTTTGATGGGAATGGTTGGACTCGATGATCCAATGGGTCTCTTCCAACCTGGTTGTTCTATGATTCTATGAGTTATTTCATAGAATCACAGAGCTGGGAAGGCATCCCTGGAGATTTTCCATTCGGAGTTCACTTGCTTGAAGCAGAATCCTGAGGGGGTTGCCCACTGCACTGGCCATGTCAGTTGGGTTTTGTGCATCTCCAAGGATGAGGACACCACAACCTCTCTGGGCAACATACTCTAGTGTTTGAACATCCTCAGAGTGAAAATGTTTTTTCCTAACTTTTAAGTGGAATTCCCTGTGTTTCAATTTGTGCCCATTGCCTCTTGTCCTATCACTTGATACCACTGAGAAGCATATAACAGAGACAGTTATTAATTTGCAAATTGTAGAAAACCTACTTACTAATGAAACAAACAGAGGAACATATAAGAAATAAAATTATTGTTATTGTCATTACTCTATTCTTTAAATCTGGATCAATAGTTTTTAAAAATATAAAAATAAAATCGAGCAGCTTGGAATTAGTAAAAAGTAGATTTAAGGAAAAATCTGAACTTGATGATTTGCTTACCTCTCCTTTGCCTTTGTAAAGAGAGGTCCAATAAATCCTTCACTTCCCAAGCACTTTCTGAGCAAGTTCAATGAGTACAGGTCACTCAATTGAATTCGATGCCATTCTCAACCAGCTATCATACAGGAATGAAAATCAAGTATTGTGTAACTTTGGACTTCAGCAGTATTTCTCTTTTGCTTCAGCATATTTTAGGGGCTGGATTGTTAGACAATTGCCTGTAACACCATCCTTTGATCAGTACTGTGTCTTGTTGAAGGCTGCCCATGGAGGTGGTTGATTCACCTTCTCTGGAGGTGTTTAAGGCACGGGTGGACGAGGTGCTGAGAGACGTGGTTTAGTGTTTGATAGGAATGGTTGGACTCAATGATCCGATGGGTCTCTTCCAACCTGGTGATTCTGTGAATCTATGATTCTATTTCTCTGGAATCTATTATAAAAAAACCCCAATCAACGGTTTTTGTTGCTGTAATTCACAAGCTTAGGTTGTTCTGTGGGGCTGTGCGCAGGGCAAAGGGTGAATGTCCAGTATTCTTTCATTGCCATGAGCATTTTAGTGGCTGCCAGTGTTATTATCAGAGTAGGGCTGAACAATACTTCACATATGTGGATGCTTTGCAGCAGTTATATCATAATCCACTGATTGGCGAGTATAGAAGTGCATGTATGAGTGGGTTTGATTACTGTCCATAAGAAACAAATTAATCACTTCTTATTATTTGAAGAAAAATTTGAGCTAATGCTCACACAATGGGGGTAAAGGATGGCCAATATTTATTCTATGGAACTTTCGGGGCTTCACTTACTGCAGCAGTGGCAACATCCAATTTTCAATGCCTCCCTTAGAATCATAGAACAACCAGGTTGGAAGAGACCCATCGGATCATCGAGTCCAACCATTCCTATCGAACATTAAACCATGTCCCTCAAGACCTCATCCACCTGTGCCTTAAACACCTCCAGGGAAGGTGAATCAACCACCTCCCTGGGCAACCTATTCCAATGCACAATGACTCTCTGTGTAAAAAACTTCCTCCTAATCTCCAGCCTAAATCTCCCCTGGCGGAGCTTGAGGCCATTCCCTCTTGTCCTGTACTCTGTCCCTTGGGAGAAGAGTTCAGCTCCCTCCTCTCCACAACCTCCTTTCAGGTAGTTGTAGAGAGTAATGAGGTCTTCTCTCAACCTCATTTTCTCTAGGCTAAACACCCCCAGCTCTCTCAGCCGTTCCTCATAAGGTCTGTTCTCCAGACCCCTCAGCAGCCTTGTTACTCTTCTCTGGACTCGCTCCAGAGCCTCAACATCCTTCTTGTGGTGAGGGGCTCTGTGAGAGATGTTTACCTATGTCTCTCCCCAGTGGCTGTAGAGGGAGGGAATATTTCCAGCTTCCATTTTATGGAAATGCTCAAGGTTAGGCGGAAAGAACTGAAATTCCTCAAGAAATCAATATTCTTGATAACTGCACTAATGGAAATACTCATGTCACTCTAGAAAACTTTCTGAGTGAAGACGTGAGGTTGAGTTGTGCAATTTTAGCTATGAAAAAAACTATTCATATGGTTGTAATTCTATTGAATGTTAACTCTGCTCTGATCTTTGGTGTAAGGTAAGTTAGCTCTAAGTTCTGCTTTGTTTGAGAGCAATAGAGAGTGGCAAATATATTGAATGTAATTAGCAGAAATCTCTGGAAACTACAATGGTTTTGGATTTTAAGATTCACTACCACTAGAAATGATAAAATCCACTTTTCTCTAATAACATTTAGTACTTTAGTGAACAAGTAAGGGAAGATGAGGCACTTTCTCGCTCTGTGGGTATTGTTTTAACTTGAGTTTTAGGGATATGAGTCTTTTTTTTGTCTTAAATTAATCTCTATCACTACACTACACAAATTGTGCTTCATAATTGTCTTCATCCTGTTTTCCTGAACATAATTTTTCTGTTGCTGTGCTACTGCCAGTGAGCATAATAGAAGTCTTTTTCATATATGTCTTTGTTTGACTGATGAATTATTTGGATAATATAAATGAGATCACAAGGAAATTTTTGGATATTTCTGTGTATTTATCTTCACAGGTGTACGTGTATTAATGTCAGCTGCATTCTGACTCATTCGCATCCATTCTGAAAATCGTTTCCTTATTCAAATCGATGTTGATATACACCGATGCTGCAAAATGGCAGTTAAATGTATTTTGAGCTGTTCTACAATGCCAAACATCTAAAATGATTGAATTAGATCAAATGATCAGAAATGAATTCGATGAATACATCTATCACAGTATAACTTCGAGGAGGAAGTTTTTCACACAGAGGGTCATTGGGCATTGGAACAGGTTACCCAGGGAGGTGGTTGATTCACCTTCCCTAGAGGTGTTTAAGGCACGGGTGGATGAGGTGCTGAGGGACATGGTTTAATGTTTGATAGGAATGGTTGGACTTGATGATCTGATGTGTCTCTTCCAACCTGGTTGTTCTATGATTCTATGATTCTATGAATTGCATGTCTTTGTGTAGACACTCAACATTTTAGTGAATCAGCCTGTAATATGGAATCGTGGAATTATAGAATGGTGAGAGTTGGAGGCCACCATGAAGGTCATCTAATCCAATCGCCTTTCAGTGAGCAGGGACATCCTCAACTCGATCAGGTTCCTCGGAGCCCCCTCCAACCTTACCTTGAATGTTTCAGGCATGGGACATCTACGAGCTCTCTGGGCAAGTTGCTGAGGAACAATTTATGATGTCTACATCCTATAAGCCACTGCATACTCCCATGGAAGCACTGTTTGCAACTATCACAGAATCACAGCACAACCAGGTTGGAAGAGACCCATTGGATCTTCTAGTCCAACCATTCCTACCTAACACTAAACCAAGTCCCTCAAGACCTCATCCACCCGTGTCTTAAACACCTCCAGGAAAGGTGAATCAACCACCTCCCTGGGCAGCATATTCCAATGCCCAATGACCCTCTGTGTGAAAAACCTCCTCCTAATCTCCAGCCTAAATCTACCCTGGTGGAGCTTGAGGCCATTCCCTCTAGTCCTGTCCCCTGTCACTTGGGAGAAGAGGCCAGCTCCCTCCTCTCCACGACCACCTTTCAGGTACTTGTAGAGAGTAATGAGGTCTCCTCTCAGCCTCCTCTTCTCCAGGCTAAACAACCCCAGCTCTCTCAGCCGCTCCTCCTAGGGTCTGTTCTCCAACCCCTTCACCAGCTTCGTTGCTCTTCTCTGGACTTGCTCCAGAGCCTCAACATCCTTCTTGTGGTAAAGGGCCCAGAACTGGACACAATATTCAAGGAGCGGCCTCACCAGTGCTGAATACAGAGGGAGAATCACCTCCCTGGAATGTAATGAAATGAATGTAATGAAATGAATGTAATGAAATACGAAAGACCTGAAAGCTACATGTTCTTTTCTCAAAATAAATGCTAAAGGTCACGCTGAAGACTCAAGGGCATGATGGCAAGGACTGACGTGTCTTACTGAGGCTCATTTCTATAGAACAAAATTTATCTTGTTCTTTTTAGGGTAACTTCATCTTTCTGAAACTTTTAAACTTTAGTAAAGCAGGTGGCTTAAGAAAATAAGCTAAAAAATATGACCATATTCCTTTCCTGATTTTCTGAGGAGTAACTTTACCTGATTTTTTAGTTATGGTTGTCACAATGGGACCAGTCTTTTTAATTTCTTATACAATACAGAATCATAGAATCATAGAATCACCAGGTTGGAAGAGACCCACCGGATCATTGAGTCCAACCATTCCCACCAATCTCTGTAACAGTAAACAGTATTCCCTTAGACCTCTGGGCTGCGCCCCCTTTGTATCTTTCATTTTTTCCTAAGCTGCAAATGTAATTTTCTCTCATGTGAGCATTTCCCACTGTTTCCTTTATAGATGAGGTTTTGCTAGATGAAAATATCTATGGAAACAAGAGAAGGGCTCATTCTAACCTTAAAAGAATAGGAATTATCTCTAAGACCAGGACACTTGATCATGTTTGTGTTTAGGTGTTCAGGTTTTTTATTTCCCAATGCTTTTTAGCCTATTTTGCTAAATGTGTGGTCTGAAAAATACTCACGTGTCAGAAACTTGAAAGAACAGTAAAAGCCATCAAAACCAGAAAAAAAAAACCCTGTACAAAGCATACTTTTAAATATAACACGAAGAGTTTGTTCTTTTCATGCTAACTCAACAATTTGAACATGTCTGGTCTGCTCTTTAGAATTTCTTACTCCATGTTGGTGTAAAAATAGCAGCAGAAAAACCACTGGAGCATAATATCTAACAAACAGCTTTTAATCCTGACATTCATTGTTTTCCTTCTTTCATCAGCATTTGATTAGAACAAGTGGTGTAACCAGGGTATAGCTTTAAAGTAATGTCACTGTAAGATATTCCTTAAAACAAATCCAAATAAAGAAGATGTCTATGGGAGATATAAACCAAGTATATCCAGGAGGGATTGCAAGCACATAGTAGAGGGTTGATTAGTAAGATTGGTAGATAAAATAAGCACTAAGGTTTATGTTCGATGCTTCCAGATTTCTCGTAAAGATGTAGACATATGGAAAGTGGGCAAAAGAATTCAGAATAAGGTTTTAAATCAGATCAAACTGAAAATGTATTACTGCATATGCTGTATAAGCATAGAGGTTGCTGGGAAAACAACTGCTTCAGCATCATGGATTCAGTCAATCAATGGATATTCTAGACAGTAAATCAGTGGAGTCTGTCATTACTGAGGGCTCATTATGAAACAATTTCAGAGGTTATATGTAAAAACTTGTCATATGAGTTTAGGTGAAGCGTAACTATTAACTTTTCAGTATTCATCAAAAGCGCAGAGGCTATGTTTATGTTTTCTGATGTTTATGAATAAATGGCATTTTTATTAGTTAACATTTCTAAACAGCAGTGTTACAATTCAAGCAATAATTACAAAATGCTCGTGGCATTTCCTGAATACTGAACTGACCCTACAGGATTGCATGTGTTTTCTCTGAAGGCCTGATGGAGTCACCAGTCTCAAAGGAAAAAGTGTGCTCAGAAGATGAAGATAAGATCTGACCAGTAGTGAAACTTCAGAGAATCATAGAACCATTAGGCTGGAAAAGACCTTTCAGATCATCAACTCCAACCATACCACGTATTTCTTAGCAGATAGACCATAGAACAGTTCAGGTTGGAAGGGATCTTTTAAAGACCATCCAGTTCCAGGCTGCCCAAGCCCCATCCAGCCTGGTCTTGAACCTCTCCAGGGATGGGCAGCCACAGCTTCCCTGGGAAACCTGGGCCAGATCAGATGTGATTCTCATTCACAGCTCAGAGAATACTGAAACCATCTGATATTTGCTACTGCACTGCAGGCATTGTCACCCTGGTATATTTTAAGTAATGCTTTGTACAGTTTATGCAAAGGCATTTAAAAACTTCAATGATTTTATATAGAGATTATTCAAAGTCCAGTTGATTTCGCTGCTAGGTATATCTCCTATTAGTATGTCTCCTAAAATAACCAAACCAAAGCAAAACAAAAAACTCACAGAAAGGGTCATTTGGCACTGGCAGAGGCTGCCCAAGGAGGTGGCTGAGTCACCATCCCTGGAGGGGTTTAAATGGTGGGTGGATAAGGTGCTGAGGGACATGGCTTAGTGGTTGGTAGGGATGTTTGGACTCGATGATCCTGGAGGTCTTTTCCAGCCTATTGATTCTATGATTCTGTTTATGTCTCCTATTATTTCAAATTAATCTTAGCTCAGGTTGTCTGAAAGAGCAAATAAAAAATATCAGTAGATAAGTGATCTCTTATCTCCACTTAAAAAAATAGGAGGCAAAACTTCATTGTAAATTCATCATTACACCTCTATATTCATTATTTTTATTAAAAACACTGGCATTAAGTTGATAAGATTGATTCACTTTTATTCACAGTAATGGTCCATGAAAGGATGCCTTCCTTGACTAAAGTGAAGGAAACTTCCTTGACTAAAAGCCTGGAGAACAGGCCTTATGACGAACAGCTGAGAGAGCTGTGATTGTATAGCCTAGAGAAGAGGAGGTTGAGAGAAGACCTCATTGCTCTCTCCAACTACCTGAGGGGAGGTTGTAGAGAGGAGGGAGCTGGCCTCTTCTCCCAAGTGACACGGGACAGGACAAGAGGGAATGGCCTCAAGCTCCACCAGGGGAGATTTAGGCTAGACATTAGGAGGAAGTTTTTCATGGAAAGGGTCATTGGGCATTGGAATAGGCTGCCCAGGGAGGTGGTTTATCCACCTTTCCTGGAGGTGTTTAAGGCACAGGTATACGAGGTGCTGAGGGACATGGTTTAGTGTTTGGTGGGAATGGTTGGACTCTATGTTCCAATGGGTCTCTTCCAACCTGGTTGTTCTATGATTCTATGATTAAAAATTGGAGAAATAAGTCCCTATATCTTCCAGCACTATAAAATGTCATTCTACTCACTTCCATGGGTTGATTCTCTTGTGTTCTCATGTGTCCAGTGTGATCTTTGGGCTTCAGTAACTTTACATTTGTCTCATGGTTTACAGTTATCAGGACAAAAAAAAAAGTGTACTAATGGCAATTTGCAGTTCTCTAAAATTTGTTATATTCTGTGCCAGGTTCCCTTACAATAAGCAATTATCTTTGACGTGTAGCCTTATCAAATACTTCTTGTAAAATGCATACTGCCCGTGTCACGCTCTTATCTATCACAGCAGAATTATCTTCAAAGAATTCTGTCAACTTGGTTATGCAAGACATTCCTATTACACATTCATATTGGCTGCCTCTAATGGAATTAAGCTTTGCCTAGTGCTCCCCTGCCAGTTGCAACAAAATTGTTTTCAGTATGTATTAAAAAGTGTGAAGCTAGCTAGTGGTTCTATATTTCACCCTATCTCATGACTTATTTGAACAGTGGGGCTGTTACCTCAACTTTTTACTTCTTCAGGAGCTGGTTCTGCCTTCGCAAAATACTGACTGTGAAAGCTCAGTAAACGCTAATAGGAAAGCATTAGTAAGCCAATCACACTCATGAACTTAAATGATAGAAACACGGAAGGAAACCAGAAAATTTCACAGAGAATGAGAGAGGGATCTGAAATTCAGAAGAAAATTGCTAGAGCTTACAATCGGAAAACTACAAAAATGCTGAAGAAAATAAACTTTGTGATTCTGTAAATATCACACCTTAAAAAACAAAGCCCTGGAGGCTTGGAGGACTTAAAAAACCCCACCCTACCTTTTATTTATTTTTTTTTTTTTTTTTTGAGTGGGAGGGTTATGTTTGTCATGTTCAGCATTTTTGTGCCATAGGCATAATTGCATCTTAATACCTGAATTGCATTTATTAACAGATTATCAACTTAAGTACTTGTTTGGGAATGAAATGTAATATATAAAGTTAGATATATTAACTGCTTATTAATGATGTATCATCAGGGCTGTTAACAGACTAACAAATATATAATAGTAAATTATAGAGTATAAGAAAAAATAACGCAAAATGGGAAGTTAAAACAGATCTGAAGCATAGTAAAGATAGGAATAGTCTTTCATGTCTATGTGAATGCAGTTTATGACCAGTACAGGAATTATATAGAATCATATAATCATAGAACAACCAGGTTGGAAGAGATCCACTGGATCATTGAGTCCAACCGTTCCTATCAAACACTAAACCATGACCCTTAGCACCATGTCTACCCTTAAACACCTCCAGGGAGAGTGAAAAGAAGTAAATGGTAGAGATATCCTGTACAGCATGGAAATGGAACCATACTTTTACATTTATGTTCCTGTTTTTTTAGGAAAACAAATATTATGCTAAAGATCTTCTCCCAAACTGTCTGAATGATCTGAAAAAAAAAAGCATGACTGTAGAGATGGATTTTTTTTTAAGTATTGGAGAAGTGGTTTAGTTCTAAATGGCCACCAAATATGTCATGATAGGTGTGAATTTAATCTCAAAGAAAAGTAAACAAGACTGCAGAGATCTGCAAATCACACCCACTATGAAATACTGGAAAATAATGCATTGATTATGTTGTGGGAGTACAGTTTGATACTAGAAACTTAATTAATATTTGGTGAAAAGTGCATATTGTTGTCTTGCAGACCTTTCTCGGTAGACTAATAACCAGTTTGTCTCCTAAACTGAGAACAAAATCATTAACAGTATGTTGAGTGCTGTAACTTTAGCAAATTATTGATCTTTTTTCCTTCTCTCTTAAATCAATGGGAATTCTGATCTCCTCAAGTACAGTTAGTTTTGTGCACAGAAACATGGTGTACTTAGAGTACGTAGGAAGCACAATTAAGACAAACCTAAATTAGGCACATACACCATTTAGTTCTTCTGTAGGACTGCATACTTGTTCTGACAGTATAAAATATAGACGTAGCATTTCCAGCTGAAGGGCTCTCTAAAATAATGCAACCTGAACCTTTGGTAGTTTTTCTCTTAGTGAAAGAGGGTATGTGCCAGACCCTTTTCCAAGGTAACAAGAGACACGACAAGAGAAAAAGACCTAAAGTTGGGTCAGGACAGATTTAGATTAGATATTAGAAAAACATTCTTCTTTCCTTCTTCTGGAAGGGATATCCCACTCACTGGAGGCTGCCCAGGGAACTAACTCAGTCACCATCCCCACAGTAGTTTAAAGATGGGTAGATGAGGTACTTAGGGATAGGATTTAATGGCAGATATTTTTGGAATCGATGATCTCAGAGGTCTTTTCCAACCCAGTGATTCTATGATCCTGTGACAAGTTGTGTAAATGTGGTACTCGGAGAAATGGTTTACTGGTGACTTAGGTTCATGGTTGAACTTGACAACCTTAAGGGTCTTTTCCGACCTAACTGACTATGATTCTGTGTTTCAGTCAGTTTAGAGATCAGTCATTTCTGGAGCAATCTCATCGGTTGCTAAGAAGTGGCATGTCACCAGAAAATTTCTTCTCAGATGATTATTTCTTCTTGCATTGAATTAATCTCTTATTGTTTTGGGGAGAAGCTGCAGAAAAAGTTGAGAGGAAAGATAAAAAGTTTTTCTATGGTATAAACCAGAGAGGGACAGATTTAGGCTTGATAGAAGGAAGAATTTCTTTACTGTGAGGGTGGTGAGGCCCTGGCCCAGGTTGCCCAGGGAAGCTGTGGCTGCCCCATCCCTGGAGATGTTCAAGGCCAGGTTGGATGGGGCTTGGGCACCTAATCCAGTGGGAGGTGTCCCTGCCCATGGCAGGGGGGTTGGAACTAGATATCTTTAAGATCCCTTCCATCCCCAACTATTCTATGATTCAATATACGAGCATCAATTGTGACTGAGTCAGCCATGTGGTTTCACATCCATGTCATGTATCACCCGGACAGTGAAAAACTGTTAGGACTGGATGGATCCATTTTTTCTAAAAGATATTGAGAAACAGCTTCAGAAAACTGCCACTGTCTTTAGAGATGTCTTTTTACTCCTTTTTCCTTTTTTTTTTTTCCTGTTAAAGATACATGCTTTGCAGGTACCCAAGTCATTATGTTGGTGATGACATAAAAGCCATTCATTAATACCAGATAATGTGAGGAAAATTGAAGTAGTTTTCTTCCTTTTATGCCTTAAAAGTCTGGCTTACATAAGAAATATATGTATTAATGCATTGTCAAAATACTTGTCAGTAAATATTTGATTTACTGTAAAAATCCACCTTTTGCCTGTGTTTACTGCCTGTAGAAATAATAGAGAAGATCGGTTGATAATAATATCATCATATCTTACACTGGCAGAGAAAAAATGGTTCTTATTAGCACATTATGCAGTCTCAGGAGGCATCTTCTGTGTAAATGAATGTAGTGCCCCTGAAGGAAGCCAGATTGACAGGGCTCTTTACTTGTCTTCTGTTCAGGCTACATACAGCACAGGGGGCACCTTCACAACTACCTTCCTTCATCCTGAAGTGATGAAAGACAAATCCCTGTGTCCGTGCTGTCTTTCTTCTCCTCCACCAATTTTTTTTTCTTCAGGGGTATCATTAGAGTCCATTTGTCAAATTATAGTTCTTTGAAACTGAAGGGAAACTAAATCTTTCTTGTGAAAGCTTATACCTTGCTGCTGTTTTTCTAGTTGTTTGTTTTTTGGGGATTTTTTTTTTATTATTAAAGATGTCATGTAGCAGGAACTTTCATCATTCTGAACAGAGAAAGGAGTGCAAACACTTCTCCAAACTACTACAAACGCTGGGTTTGTCCAGCTACTAGGCAAATCCGTATTTCATGGTTTTAATTTGTTTTGGAGGTGGGTTTTCCAATGCATGGGGATTTTTGAAAATGGAGATTCTGGTTTGGAGTTATATCATAGAATCATAGAATCATAGAATCACCAGGTTGGAAGAGACCCATCGGATCATCGAGTCCAACCATTCCTATCAAACATTAAACCATGTCCATATTGTCTATATGCAGACCATACGTTCAGGAAACCCAGAAGAAGCTTCACAAGAAGTTTACTGGGGAAACTTCAGCAACTTGTCCTTAAATGTTCTTTTCCTAATAACTTTCTAGAGCTCCCTTCTGCATTGTTATTATTATTACATACACACTTATGCAGACAGTATAATTTTGCCTACCAACTGAGTTAATTTTGGAAACAGAATGGGCCTCCTGCACCTAGCTGGATGGGAACAATAATTATACTGCTTTAATACCATGAAAAGCATTTGTTTCTAGGGCCTAATAAAACATCAGTATAAATATCTAAAAAATTGGAGTGGTGGTATAGCATTCTGACATATTTTAATCCAGAAAATTTTGTTTGGTTCTTAAAGAAACCTTTATTTATGTCATCTCGGTCTATTTGGATATTAAGTTTCAAAACATTGTTTGCTTTGTAATTAAAAGCAAAAAATACTGTCATGGTTTCTATTATAAGAGTTTATTTGTTTACTAGTTTCTTTTTTTTAATTTTTTTTGAGAAGGTAGCAAAAATTCACCAAATTCCTTAAGAAAATTGTGAAAGGAAAAGGTAGAAGACAGTGAAAACATTTGTTTCAATATTTTCATTTATTGCTCACTCTTTTTCTGGGTAGCCAGGTATTCCTGTAGCTGTTGACAGACTGGAAGAGCCCATTTAATTGTTCTAATAACTATTCTTTAGACCTAGTATTAGGAAAAATTTCTTTAGTATTTAAGTAACTCCGTAGCTATCAACATAGGGGAGACCTTTCAGTTAAAATCTTAATCTTGACAGTGGTTCAGATTGTTGCAAGTTCCTTCATGGCAGACATATATAAATGAGTTAAAAAGCAGCCTATGCACTCTGTGTTCATTCAGAATGCTCCTTTTGCCCCCTTATCTGACTTTTATAGCAAATGGGTGATAAAACAAGCTCTTCACATGGATTGCATTGTTTATCTGTAACCTCTGTTTAGTTATATCAGCTCTTCTCACCTGGCTCTGTGGCATCTTTTGAGCTCTTATCCCAGGACTGGCAATTACTTCTTTTTCTTCCTGTTCTAGCTATGTTAACTAAATTCATCAAAACCACTATAAAAGTCTGTAGCACTGATGCGTAAGGAGGTTGTAGAGAGGAGGGAACTGGGCTCTTCTCCCAAGTGACAGGGGACAGGACAAGAGGGAATGGCCTCAAGCTCCGCCAGGGGAGATTTAGGCTAGAGATTAGGAGGAGGTTTTTCACGGAAAGGGTCATTGGGCATTGGAAAGACTGCCCAGGGAGGTGGTTGATTCACCTTCCCTGGAGGGGTTTAAGGCACGGGTATATGAGGTCCTGAGGGACATGGTTTAGTGTTTGATAGGAATGGTTGGACTCGATGATCCGATGGGTCTTTTCCAACCTGATCGTTCTATGATTCTATGAATTTTTAGAAAAGTTCAAAAGTTTCATTGAATAACTGTTAACTCCATGGGAAAAAAACCCCAAACGTTAAGGCATTTAATTTTGTAATAAATTGAAGATCTAATCAATCATTTTGAGTTCTGCCCGTGTGGAGACTGAAGAATCTCCACATGAGGGTTTTTTTTGGTGATTGGTAGTGCTATTGTATGGATGGCATCCTAACAACAGGAAAGGAAACTCCAGCTTTGGAAATGAGTAGCTGTAGCCTTGATGCAGTAGTTATGAGGAACATATTGTCACATTAGAAACAAAGTTGTTTTCATTTTTAAGATTACATCTATAATTTTAGAAGTAAGAAAAAAAGGTAAAATTAGCTGCAAATACTGTTAGACCAGTTTTCACACTTTTCTGTTACTTTTAACGGAATTGAGTTTTCTTGCTATCACCTTCAGTGCCAGAGTGGATGTTCAAAACCAGATACCACTAGAAATAACTTTTTGGCATAATGTATTAAATGATGAAAGCGTAATCACAGCAAATGGCAGGATAAGTGTGATTAA
This sequence comes from Coccyzus lansbergi, assembly GCA_033558105.1. Classification (NCBI taxonomy): domain Eukaryota; kingdom Metazoa; phylum Chordata; class Aves; order Cuculiformes; family Coccyzidae; genus Coccyzus; species Coccyzus lansbergi. The sequence continues at coordinate 2,906,169 of JAUMJK010000508.1, forward strand.
TAATAAGATCTACCCAGAATATCTGTTGCTAGCAAGACTTGGGTAATATATTGACATGGACTGCATATCACTTTAAGTTGTGGTATGGAATCACAGCTTCAAAATAATGCATATACAGTTCAGGAGACATGGAATTTCCCCATGATTTTGAAGTAAAAGCACTTTGATATGAAACTGTTCATGCATTATCCTCACTTGCCTTCAGCATGTTCTACAATTTCCATTGTTCACACCCATCTCTGTTATTCTTTAAATTGTGCAAGCCACACATGTCAAGCATATAACGTAATCAGTAGCACTTAACATATAGCTCTGTCCATTTTATCTAAAAGACTCAGCCACCCATAGATAGAGTTTTGAATAGCTTTACATTTGCACTCTAAACGTGATTCCCCGGAAGGTTTCATCCAGTCATAGAATCATAGAATGTCCCGAGTTGGAAGGGACCCACGAGGATCATCAAGTCCAACTCCTGTCCCCGCACAGGATAACCCAAGTCTTCACCATGTGTCTGAGGGTGTTATCCAAATGCTTCTTGCTCTTCACATGGGTAAATTCTGCATGAACCCCCAAATCCAGCCAAGGCTGCTGTGTAACTGAAACCACCGTCAGCATCTTTAACCCAATCAGTTTTCTGAGCCCTGTCCAACCTGACATTGAATGTTTCCAGGGACGGGGCATCAACCTCTGCTCTGGACAACCTGTGCTAGTGTTTCAGCATCCTCACCATAAAAAATACCTTCCTTGTGTCTAGTCTGAATCTTTCCTCTTTTAAACCATTACCTTTGGCCTGTTGCAACAGGCTCTGAAAAGAAGCTGATCCCCATCTTTCTCCCTTGTAGGCTCCCTTTAGGTACTGGAAGGCTGCTACAAGTTCTCCTCAGAGTCCTCTCTTCTCCAGGCTCAACAATCCCAGCTCTCTCAGCCTTTCTTCACAGATGAGGTGCTCCAACCCTCTGATCATCTTCACGGTCCTCCTCTGGACCTGCTTCAACAGGCCCATCCCAAGAGAATGAGGTTACTTCAGAAGAAATGAAACCCCATAAGAAATAGGAATGGTTGGACTCGATGATCCGATGGGTCCCTTCCAACCTGGTTGTTCTATGATTCTAAATCAAAAGACCACCAACCAGAATTGAAGGATTGGATCTGGGGATGGACTTTGGGACTGAGTGCTGGGTGGTCCAGGTATAACTGGGTATAACAGGTATAACAGTTTTTAGGATTCTGTGCAGAAGCACCGGTTTGCCATCAAACAGTCATTCGAAGACCTAAAAACTAAGTTTCAGACCTAAAAACTAAGCTGATTCTAACTGAATGTAAGGGCCCTCGTGCGGATCAGCACCTTGATGGTGAAGGTGCTTGCCCTTAGTATATGAAAACTTGATATATATTCTAAATGCCATGGGCTGTGTGACACTAGATTTAGTCTCTCTATACTTTTCTCCCACCTATAAATGGAACTGAGAAGAACACAGATAATATAGCTGCAGGTGTAGGGTAAGTATATAAAATAGAAAGTAAGTACCATCTGTAATTTCGAAAGACACTTGCTGACGTCAAGGACTCTATTATTTTTGCACCTGCCATTCTACATCACATATTTTCACTGAAAAGTTGAACAATTCGGTACCCATCTGAAAGTAATCTCCCTTCAGCATATTATTTAATTTTTTTCTTGCTTGCTATGCTTGAAGGACTTGTAATTGTTTTAAATTACATTATACATTACTTTGACGTATTCACCTATTAAAGTAGCTTTGTAAAAACCACTTGGCATAAAGATATAGTTTTCTTACGGTAGCAATCAATAACCACACAACTGCTTGAGGACATTGTATTTCTCAAAAAGACATTCCTGAAATATTCAGAAATACCTCATATTTTCCATGCAGAATTTTACTAGGGTGTATTTTCTGAAGAAACACGCATCAAAAATTCTTTATATAGAATCATAGAACAACCAGGTTGGAAGAGACCCATAGGATCATCGAGTCCAACCATTCCTATCAAACACTAAACCATGTCCCTCAGCACCTCATCTACCCGTCCCTTAAACACTTCCAGGGAAGGTGAATCAACCACTTCCCTGGGCAGCCTCTACCAGTGCCCAATGACCCTCTGTGTGAAAAACTTTCTCCTAATATCTAGCCTAAGTCTCCCCTGGCGGAACTTGAGGCCATTCCCTCTTGTCCCGTCCCCTCTCACTTGGAAGAAGATGCCAGCATCCTTCTCTCCACAACATCCTTTCAGGTAGTTATAGAAAGCAATGAGGTCTCCTCTCAGCCTCCTCTTCTCCAGGATAAACACCCCCAGCTCTCTCAGTCGCTCCTCATATGTGATGCAAATCATTCATACCAATGCTGAGAAGAGATATAATGAATGAGCAGCCTATGTTCCCTATTTATAAGTTTGAGGACAAACAGGAAAACTTTTTAAAGCTTTATGGCATTTATTGTATTGAAAGTTTCTAAAACTGGGGAGAAGAGGGTGTTTCACCTCATCACAGAATCACCGAACAGTAGTATTTGGAAAGGACGTCTGGAGATCATCTAGTCCAAAATCCCTGATAGAGCAGGTTCACCTGCAGTGGATTGTACAGTAGCACTTCTGGGTGAGGTCTGAATATTTCAAGACATGGAGGCTCCACTGTCTCCCTGGGCAGCCGATTCCAGGGCTCTGTCACAGTAGTTTTTCCTCGTGTTTAGATGGAACTTCCTGTGTTCCAGTGCCTGTTGCCCTTTATCCTGTTGCTGGGCATCACTGAGAAAAGTCTGGTCCCATCCTCTTGACACCCACCCTTTAGATATTTATAAGTATTGATAAGGTCCTCTCTCGGTCTCCTCGTCTCCAGGATAAACAGACCCATGTCTCTCAGCCTTTCCTCATAAAACAGGTGCTGCTGTCTGCTAATTGTCTTTGTGGTCGTCTGCTGGACTCTCTCCAGTAGTTCCTTGTCTTTCTTCAGCTGGGGGGCCCTGAACTGAGCACAGTACTCCAGATGGGGCCTCACTAGGTCAGGGTAGAGTTGGAAGATAACCTCCTTTGACGTCCAGGTAACATTCTTCTTAGTGCATCCCAGGATACCATTGGCCTTCTTGGCCACAAGGGCACAGTGCTGGTTCATCAGCAACTTGTTGTCTACCAAGACTCCCAGGTCCTTCTCAGCAGAGCTGCTTTCTAGCAAGACAACCGCTAACCTTCACTGGTGCATGGGGTTATACCTCCCCAGATGGAGGACTCTATGCTTGCCTGTGTTGAACTTCATTAGATTCCTCCTTCCCCAGCTCTCCAGCCTGTCCAGGTCTCATTGAACAGCAGCACAGCCTTCTGGAGTTTCAGCCACTCCTCCCACTTTTGTGTCAACAGCCAACTTGCTGATGCAAGTTCATCCACTCATGCAGGTCATTGATGAATATGTTGAACAAGTCTGGGCCAAGTACTGACCTCTGGAGAACACCATGAGCTATCGGCTTCAAACTAGACAACCCTCTGAGCTCCTCCCTCCAGCCAGTTCTCAGTCCACTTCACTCTCTATGTGCCTGACCTATACTTCCTAAGCTTACCTGGAAGACAATGTCAATAGCCTTGCTGAAGTCAGAGCAGACAATATCCACTGCTCTCCCCTCATCTACCTAGCCAGTCATGACATCATAGAAGGCTGTCAGATTGGTAAAGCATCATTTCCCCTTGGTGAATCCATGTTGACCACACCTGATAACCTTCTTTTCCTGCACATGCTTGGAGGTGACATCCAGAACGAGCTATTTCCTTGTCTTAAAAAAAAACCCGTGATGTGTTTCATGAATTGGAAATTGAAATATGTGCTGTAGGGGCAAAGTCTTTATTGTTGCTTTTAATGTAGTGTGGGTAGACTAGCACGAGGAAATCTAGACAGTTTATTAAAGAAAAGTGGGAAGAAATAGCCACATATCTTCCATTAATTTAACTTTATGATTTGATAGATCAATTGCTTTATGCAACCACTGCCAACTCAGAAAAACAGCTTGTCATCCATTTTGCAAATCGACCAATTCAGATCACGTTCAGAGCCAACAGAACCACAAACAATGAATGAAAACTTTGCCACTTTGCTGTCATCAATTGAAGCAATATTTATTCTTTAAGAGTAAAAAAAAAAATATACTACAGCAGTAGAAAAATTAGTCACAGAAGGCTTCCTACCCCTTTATGGTCCTAGAAAAATATAGAATACTGGCCTTTCATGATAATAAACTTTTTTTGTTATGTGGTTGGGGAACTCAATAGCTGCTACCACTGCTCCTGCTGCTGAAAGGCAAAACAATCGTAACAGGAGCCGTGAAGAAATCTTTCTTGTTGTAGGTGAATGGAACTGAAGGCCACTTTGTACCTTAGTCTAAATGACTCTGTATATTTAGAGGGAGGGTGAATTCACATTCATTCCACATTGTATCACCTTCCAATACCTGTTCAGTTTTCTTGAAAGAATTCCCAAAATCTGTAAAAGGCTTTGAGTCAGTTTTCATCAATGTCACTCCCAAATCTCACAGCCACTACAGAAGCATAAACCCTGAATATTTTTTTGCAAACAAACTCTCCAAAGCTTTGAACTTAAATGAGAAGTTTCTTATCAGTACAGTCAGAATACGGATTTATCCAGCTCGATCTTTTATTTGTTCTACTCATGTCAGTTGCCAAATCATAGTATCATACAGTCTGAATGTTTTTAATATTTATCAATCTAAATGTACTATTAAGTTTTCATAGAGAATCTTTGTTTACTCAAATGATTTGAGTAGAGCTACCATAGAATGAAAAAATCAAAGATTTTCTGGTCCAATACCCAAGCAGTGAGCAGAGACATCTTCAACGCAATCAGATTGCTCAGAGCCTCCTCCAACCTGACCTTGAATGTTTCCAGGGATGGACCATCTACCGTTTTGCGGGGCAAACTGTTCCAGTGTTTCTCCATAGTCTTGTAACATAGTCATTTTTTTCTTTATGTCCAGTCTAAATCTACTCTCTTTTCCTTTAAGACCATTACCCCTTGTCCTGTCGCAATAGGCCCTGCTTAAAAGTCTTTTCTCATTTTATAGAGGCCTCCCTTGAGTACTTAAAGGCCTTAGTAAGTTCTCCCTGGAGCCTTAACTTCTTCAAACTGAACAACTTCAACTTTTTCAGACTTTCCTTATTACAGTGATGTTCCATCTCTCTGGTCATCTTTGTGGCCTTCTGCTGGGCTCACTCCAGCAGGTCCATGTCTTTCTTATGCTGAGGACTCCAAAGCTGGACCCAGAACTCCAGGTGGGGTCTCACCACAGTGGAGCAGAGGGGCAGAATTACCTCCCTTGACCTGCTGGCCACACTTCTGATGCAGCCCAGGATATGGCCGATCTTCTGTGTTGTGATTACACATTTATGGCTCTTGTCCAGCTTTTTATCTACCAGTATCCACAAGTTCTTCTCCACAAGGCTGCTCCATCTACCAGCCTGTATTGATACTGGGGTTGGCCCTGACCCAGGACCTTGAATCTCATGAGGTGCTGATGGGCCAATTTCTCAAACTTGTCCAGGTCTCTTTGGATGATGTCCTGTCGCTCAGGCATGTCGACTGCACTACTCAGCTTGGTGTTGTCTGCAAACTCGATGAGAGTGCACTCAATCCTGCTTCTGTGTTATTGATGGAGATATTAAATAGAACCACTCCCAATGTGAATAGTACCACTCCCAATGTAGACCCCTGAGGGGCAACTCTTGTCATGGATCTCCATCAGGACATTGGGATGTCTAGAATTACCCTCTGGATATGACCATCTAACCAATTCCACATCCACGAAACAGTCCACCAACTAAATCCATATCTCTCCAATTTAGAGAGAAGGATGCCTTGGGGGACCATGTCAACTGCCTTACAGAAATACAGACAGCTGACTTTATTCTTTGCCTGACCCATCTCTTTCAGGACTTTAAGCCACATCTAAGGCATAAAAGTGTAATTCTAGCTGTGCAGCTCTACAGATTGTTGGCACAATTACAGGTATCTGTATTTTAAGATAGTGTGTTATTAGCGCTGTCCAAGCTTGGACTCCAGTTTCAGTGCTTCGCAGTCAATTTACTGCTGACGCTTGTCATGCTTTCTTTGCCTGGACTTTTTATATCACAGATACTACTGCACCTCTTTCCTTTTTGAGAAGAGCAGCTTGAATGGAGAATCACATGGCTGAATAAATCAAATCTGTAGGAGATACAGGACATACTCAAGCGAGCCCTTTATGTTGTCCTTGTCAATGGTTCTATTCTATAGTTCATAAAAGACACTATGTTCCTCATGGTAAAGTGTTCTTTCTATTAAGCTTTCATTGAGAACTGAGAACTGTGAGAGAGACCAAAACTGCCAGAGCTTTGAGGTGGTGCTTCCTGAACCTTTGCCTCATAAAGAGTTTTCCAAAGTAGCTCCAGATGGCTTTGAAATTCAAAAAGGCAGGTCCTCTTAGGCTATGAATTGAGATAATTAATAAAAGCTACAGAAAACTCTGACTGGCCAGATGAAGCAGAAAAGAAATACAACATGTTTTATAAATCAGTGACCTCCTTCTCCCCATGACCTTGCAAAATGGTCTTTGCTTTCAGTCATCTCCTTGCTGCTGCGTTCCTAGAAACTCTGACAGCGCTTACTGGTCCTTGGCAGTATCTCATCCTGGTCTGCTCATAGCCCTTTGCTACTCTTAGCAATCATTCAGGGTCTTTCTGAGCTGCAGGATTCAGGTGAGTTCTCTCTCTCTTTGCCTTTTCCTGTCTCTTCATCACAGTATCTGTGGCTGCTGCATTTCACAAAGAAATGGGGAGCTTCTTCCACCTCCTAGAGGATGCCACCAGACTGCAACTCCTTTTAAAGAAACGAGAACATGCATATTTAACAAGTTGATCAAAGGGAAGGAAGTATGTTTGCGTATCAAACAAAATATGTGTACATTGTCAGAGTGATGGTGAAGATTCCTCTTGTGCAATCATACAATATCCTGCACTTGGGGCACAACAACCCTATGTAGAGCTACAGACTGGGAGAAGTCTGTCTAGAAAGCTGCCAGGAGGAGAGGGACCTTGGGATGTTGGTCAACAGCCAACTGACCATGAGCCAACAGTGTGCCCAGGTGGCCAAGAAGGCCGATGGCATCCTGGTTTGTATCAGAAATGGTGTGACCAGCAGGTCCAGGGAGGTTATTCTCCCTCTGTACTCAGCACTGGTGAGATGGTTCCTTGACTCCTGTGTTCAGTTCTGGGCCCCTCAGCACAAGAAGGATGTTGAGGCTCTGGAGAGAGTCCAGAGAAGAGCAACTGTGCTGGTGAAGGGTCTGGAGAACAGGTCTTATGAGGAACGTCTGAGAGAGCTGGGGGTGTTTATCCTGGAGAAGAGGAGGCTGAGAGGAGACCTCATTACTCTCTACAACTCCCTGAAAGGAGGTTGTGGAGAGGAGGGAGCTGACCTCTTCTCCCAAGTGACAGGGACAGGACAAGAGGGAATGGCCTCAAGCTCTGTCAGGGGAGATTTAGGCTGGAGATTAGGAGGAAGTTTTTCACACAGAGGGTCATTGGGCATTGGAATAGGCTGCCCAGGGAGGTGGTTGAGTCACCATCCCTGGAGGTGTTTAAGGGACAGGTGGATGAGATGCTGAGGGACATGGTTTAGTGTTTGATAGGAATGGTTGGACTCGATGATCCGACGGGTCTTTTCCATCCTGGTGATTCTATGATTTTATGATTCTGTGAACACCTGGGCAGAAGCATTACGTTCCATCTCCACCTACTTGACTCTTCGGGTGGAATGGGGTAGATTGTAGAGTTTGCTGGGACCACCTAGGCCTGGCTGGGACCACCTAGGCCAGGCTGACACTGGCTCTAATCAACTGGAACCAGGGTTGCTCCCTGCCCCTTTTGCCTAATGCATGCTGTAATGTTGTTTATTAATTTCTGTAGGGATAGTAGCCTGTCAACTAGTTAAGCAGTCACCTCTCAGTGACCTGTGTGGAAATGGAGGTGGAGTAGATGGAGTTCAAACTGAAATCCAAGTTGTAGGAAAACCGCTCAGAGTAATTTCTTTTAAAAGTATATTCCTTAATTCCTTTAGGCTGAACATTAGGAAAAAAAAAAAAAAGTCACAGAAAGGGTCACTGGGCATTGGATCAGGATGCCTAGGGAGGTGGTTGATTCACCTTCCCTGGAGGTATTTAAGGTGCAGGTGGACGAGATGCTGAGGGACATGGTTTAGTGTTTGATGGGAATGGTTGGACTCAATGATCCGGTGGGTCTCTTCCAACCTGGTGATTCTGTGATTCTGTAATTGTAATTATATTGAAAATTTATTTTGTCTTGATTGCCTAAGTTCTCTGTTATTGAAAGAATACTGAATGGAGCATGACCTGTGAAATGTTCTCATAAATATTTCTGAGTCCTGGGAAAGCCAGTAGGTGATGGTCCACCTCTTACTGCAGAGAAAATTTGTGTTTCCTTGGTTTTCACTGGAACTAAACCCATGAAATTACTGTTATAGTAAAGGCTCATTCAGGTAGAATAAAGATACACAAGCAAGCAAGACAAATGTCTGGCATCAGTGACTATTCATTTTAATATTGTTGCTCTTCCAGGCTAATCTTTGGATAGATATTCCTTTCAAAATCGGCACACACTAAACTTAGCATAGGTATAAAATGACTAAAAGTGGGTTTTTTTTTTTCAGATAGGTTCAGGTGGCATTAATGCTCTCTCCTGTAGGCATAGCTTGGAATGGTTGGACTCGATCCAATGGATCCCTTCCAACCTGGTTGTTCTATGATTCTGTGATTCTATAGTTTGAGGATTGTCTCTGCTGTTGGTCTCCCAGGCTGGTTGCTTATTGTCCCTCATCCCTGTGCACCATCACAAATAATAACTACTGTCTTTGTTTTTCCTGCCTTAATGTCTGAATGGCACAATCCATGTGTTCAAATCAATAAGCTAAGCTATGTTGCAGAAACATAACAGGATGTTTTGTCTCAATCTAATAATCAAGTGATATATCCACCCAGTTGGCCAGGTTTTTCCACTTGCGTGACTCAGCAGAACTCTGCTGGAATTTATGAACTAAATGAATAATAAGAGCTCAGAATTGCCACAATTGTTTAATCAATATAAGTGATTTTAAATTCTTACTACTATATTTTATTTTGTCAGTTAAGGGAAAAAAAACCCCAAACAATAGTAGGGGTTGCTTTGTTTGAGGCATAGCCTTTCACAGCTGCTTCAGTTTAAGGACAAGTTGCTTTTTAGCCAACTGCTGTTTCTTTTTAAGACCTCCTAAACAGGTTTATGCAAGCCTCTTCTGTAACAGGTTTCTTACGTTTAGCATGATGATTTCTCTTAGGAATCCTTGTTTACTGAACCAGACCTGAATTCTCACGTGCATGAAGTTGTGCCATTAAAGCCAATTGAACCACTTAAGGCAGGTCCTAGGGCTTGTGGCTCGTTGCTTGTTGGTATTTGTGAGCTCCTTCATGGCAGGGGCAGTACAGATCCTCTGGGTGTTCAAAGCCCCCTGTTAAATAGAAGTCAATAGAGGTATAAAAGGACTTACCACCTTTGGAGAATGACAGTGTTTATCTGTGTGCACACATGGAATTAGAAGGAATGGGTAAGTAATTTACCCTGGGTTTTTTTTGATTTTTAATTCTATTTTCTACAATAATTCAGACACAAAGAATTCTTCCCACTGTTCTTTGCTGTTTAGTAGCGCTTACAGTGGCTGAAGCTGGTGAAGGGGCTGGAGAACAGGTCTTATGAGGAACGGCTGAGAGAGCTGAGGGTGTTTAGCCTGGAGAAGAGGAGGCTGAGGGGAGACCTCATTGCTCTCTACAACTACCTGAAAGGAGGTTATGGAGAGGAGGGAGCTGGGCTCTTCTGCCAAGTGACAGGGGACAGGGCAAGAGGGAATGGCCTCAAGCTCCACTAGGGGAGATTTAGGCTGGGCATTAGGAAAAAGATTTTTCACGGTTCTTGGGCACTGGCAGAGGCTGCCCAGGGAGGGGGTTGACTCACCTTCCCTGGAGGTGTTTAAGGCATGGGTGGATGAGGTCCTGAGGGACATGGTTTAGAGGTTGGTAGGAATGGTTGGACTCAATGATCTGGTAGGTCTCTTCCAACCCGGTTGTTCCATGATTCTATGATTCCTAACTATTGAAAATTTTGTTGCTTTGTGGCATTTTATTTAAACTGTGCAAAACTGTTTATATGTTAGCATTATAAAATTAAAAAAAAAAATGTTATTTTAATATTGCCTGTCATTGTCAGCACTACTACTCTGGCTGTTCACACTGAACTTGGTGTTTAGTAATGGAACAGTTTTTTGGTGTTTTATGCTAGCCCTATGCTTAATCCTTTTGAACAGCAAATGCATTTAGCTCCTGCATGGGACCAGTCTCAGATCCAGAAGTCTTTCACCTTTCATCCTTAAATATGTTAGTAATATTTTTACAAAGACTTCGTAAATGTATACATCAATTTAAACTAGAAATAATTACCAGACAAAGGTAAACCAGCTAATTTTTCCAATGTGTGCAACTAACTTGAGTAGTTACTTCTTCTGCAGTGCTCATTTCTGTGCTCTTCAGCCACTCTCTGCATTGGCCACCACCATCTGGTGTGTGGTAGCAGCAACTGTGCTGGGAATCTCTTTACATGGGGCTTGACTAGCATTTCTAAGTACTGTAAAATATGATATATTGCTCATTTATTTCGAGCAGCAGCGAAAGAGTATTCTTAGGTAGGATTCAAGCTGATTAATTCAGAAAATGTGAGTATTCTCAAATATAGTTAGACATGTAGCTATAGATTAAATGATTTAATAATTGAATAATAGAAAGCAATGTACCATTTGGCAGAGGTGAAGTTGATTCTTGATATGGTTAGTACGACCGGATATGTTAACAGAAGGGTAGCATGCAAACAAAATTCATCTTGAATAATGAATTGTTTACCAAATAATTGGTTGTGATTGACAATGCTTGCTTTGGGCTTTCTTACCAGATTTATCCCTAGAGAAAGGTTTAACACATAGTGCAGAACATAGAGGTGTATTTCTTATGCTTTTTATGCATGAAGAGTATAGGAGTGGCCAGTGGAGATCAAGGTTCAACTCTTTAGTTCTAGTTTTAAACAATATTCTATAATCTGATTTAAGTTATATTCACCCTTATTGTAAAGCTTCTGTGCTCTGAGTATGGTACAATAGACCCTAGTGAATCTGGGCCTTCAAGAATGAGCTTATCCATCTAGTCTAAGCCGTTCTGAGCTGGAAACTGGCCCTGGAAACAAACAAACCAAAAGAAAAGTCTTGTTATTTTGCTGGCAACAAAAGCAAGTATCTTGTTTGCTTTCTAGGCTGTTGTATGTTACTCAGACATTATGTAGAGATGCACTAGGAGTTGCAAAGTATCTGCTTTCATTAAAAGTGAAAATTTGGTTTTAGAGTGAAGTGTTATTTTTTTTTTCCAGGTAAGGTAGCATGTCTGTTACCACTTTCTTTTGTTCTTTGAAGAATAAATTTATGTGACTTAAAAGCAAAAATTTAGTGTAAACTCAGTAGTTTGAAGCAAAGACAATAAAAATTGAGAGGACGCATTTGAGAGAGGTCTCCTCAGGAGAATAACATACTAATAGATAGAATCATAGAACAACCAGGTTGGAAGAAACCCACTGAATCGAGTCCAACCATTCCTATCAAACACTAAACCATGTCCCTGAGCACCTTGTCCTCCTGTCCCTTACACCTCCAGGGAAGGTGAATCAACCACCTTCCTGGGCAGCCTGTTCCAGTGCCCAATGACCCTCTCTGTGCAAATAAGAAATGAAAGTTGGTCAGACATGGGAGTGATCATAAATAACATTTCTTTATTGTCTTCCACATAACCTCCTTCTGCTTTATTGCTTCAGTATCTGTTGTGCAAATCCAGAATGTATTTTCTCTATCACTGGTTGTTCATGATCAGGTAAGGGAAGCTTATGTTGAAAGAGGACATAAATGTCACAAGATCATTAAGGCTAAAGGTGAAGATTAGTGTTTTATGATTTCATTTGCCCCTGTCCAGGTGACATTGCATTCTTGCAAATAGCTGATGCAACAGAAACTAGTAATTATACTCTTCATTTAACTATCATTTCCCTGTGGTCTTCAAACCTTGTATTTCATGTTATAAACCTTAAAATGGCAATGAATTAATAGTGCAAATTGATTTAAACTATAGATTGTGAAGTGCCTATCAGGTACTTGTGGGTATTTGTCAAAACTTTAGTTCTAATTAACAAGAGCAACAGAGTTGTTTCCAGATTCTTTGGGAGCAGTATCCCTTTTATAATAGGTTGTTTTAATGGAAAAACCATGGGAACATATTCTGGATATATTTAGATTCAGTCTCACCTGGTAAAGGTTTTAGCTATTAGTATGGTGGTTAAAGTTTTACCTCTAATGTTTTGAAATAAAACCTAGTTAGTTCAGAAGCAAACATCTTAAAATGCATAAGTTGCAGTCGTTCTTTCTCTGATAATTATCCTATGAGCTCTTAGAAAGAAATTGGAAAGATCAGATGTTTTCTTGTTAGTTTTAAATATCTTTTATAAAATAGTATGCATTTACTAGTGCAAGTATCTTCAACAATTTGGGACTTTTCGGTTGGGAAATACTATCCTAGGAGGCCACTCTGACATGTATGACCTTGTGCTGTAGAGGCAGTTTGATCTCAGTGCGGGCTTGGATTTAACCTTCACTTTTTAGCTAAACACCATTGTCAAAAATTACCTAAAGTTACCCAACTTTATTTCTAAACTTCTTAAAGAAGGTTGTGTATTTTGCCACAGCACTAGTCTGAAAGGATGTTATTCTAGTCCCAAAATGTCTGTGCCATGTTTTGTTGAAGGAAATTAGTCTTAGTTAGTATTAAAAGCTAATATTAAAATTCCTTGATTTGAACTCTATGTAGGGGGAAGTGATCAAGTCCCAGGACATAGAGGTTGTTCTTTGTTCATTGAAGTGTTCTTATTATTCTGATCACTTAATTCCATAACATCACAGAATCGCAGAATAGCTTGGGTGGGAAGGGACCTTAAAGATCATCCAGTTCCAACCCCCCACTTCCCACCAGACCAGGCTGCCCAAGGCCCATCCAACCTGGCCTTGAACACCTCTAGGGATGGAGCAGCCACAGCTTCCCTGTTCCAGTGCCTCACCAGTTTCATTGTGAAGAAGTTCCTGTTATGTCTAGTTTAAATCTGCCCTTCTCCAGTTTACACCCATTTCCCCTCATCCTATCACTAAAAGCCTTTGTGAACAGTCCTCTTCAGCTTTCTTGTAGATCCCCTAGTACTGGAAGGTTGCTCTAAGGTCTCCTCGGAGCTTTCTTAACTCCATGCTGAAGAACTCCAACTCTCTCAGCCTGTCCTTATATGGGAGGTGCTTCAGCCCTCTGATGATCTCTGTAGCCTCCTCTGGACCTGTTCCAACAGCTCCATCTCTCCTTATGTTGGGGATTCCAGTACTGGACATGATACTCCATATGAGGTCTCACAAGAGAGGAATAGAGGGGCAGGTTCCCCCCCTCACCCTGCTGGCCACTCTTCTTCTGATGCAGCCCAGGACACAGTTGGTCTTCTGGGCTGCAGGTGCACATTGTTGGCTCATGTTGAGCTTCTCATCAATCAGCTTATTTCAACTCTAAGATGTAGAACAGGTGGGATAATGGAGACAGTAATACCTGTGTCTTTGCAAAATTTGAGATACAAAGGTGGGTAAGGGCATGAGTTGAACTGATCCAATCGGCAATGCCTTTTAACATACCAGAATCTATCATAAATATGCAAAGCACCTGGGTAACAAGAACGTGCCTGAGATAAAGCCTTTCTGTCCTTGGATTAGCAGGCTAAATGACTCACAAGCATAACTGAGTTAGATCAGGTGGGAGGCATCACAGTGAACTGCCAAGCACTTCTGAAACAGCCTGCACATGGGACTGCATGGGCTCCTGACTCACAGCCTGTGTCGAGGCTCTTCTAGCAGAAAATGCAGAGCAAATCCTGCTGTTGCTCAGAGATAAGTGTGAGACCCATCTCATCCGCTGCGTGTACCAGGCAGTCAGCCCTCTTCCCATTCCCATTAACGCATTCCAAGACATTCCCGTTCTGACTAGTTACCTGGTAAATATTTTGTATGCAGAGAAGAGTTCCAGCTATTGCATTCCTGCTCCTGGGTGATACGAGTCACAGTTCTGATGAGTTGCACCCTACCTGTCCTTGGCAAGCCCTGTTAATGAGGATAGTTTAATGACATCTCCCTCTGATAGAGTCACACTGTGCTCTGTATAATAGTAGCTAACTCTGAATCCGTCTTCAGGGTAAATTTATATCGATGATGCAGTTGCCTTAGATTATGTTCTGCAACTTTGTGTGTTCTGGTTGTCCTCACCTTTTTTTTTTTGTTGTTTGTTTCTGTGGCCTTATTTCCTAAGGAGGCTGAGCTTATATGGTCCCTTCCCTAATCATTTTGAATTCATGGCTAAAGTTCAGGAATAGGTGAAGAGAGTGCAAGATGGGAGGTGAGGGTAACTCAGTTAGAAATGTTTCTACAAGGGAACACTCAACTCGATAACCATCCTGTGTGTACTGGCAAATGCGATTCACAGAGTATCTTGACCTGATATGAGGGTTAAAAATGCTGATGGAAAGTCTTGAGAGCATTTTTAACAGCTCTTTTAGGGAGGAGTGTGGAGACTGCAGGCATGAATTGGAGGCTGCGGCATGAAATATTGAACCTGAGCAGTGCACAAGGTGCTGTAAAGGGTACTGTGAGATGGAGGAGTAACTAGGGAGACAGGGAAATATGATGTGTAGAATCATAGAATCGCCAGGTTAGAAGAGACCCATGGGATCATCGAGTCCAACCATTCCTATCAAACACTAAACCATGTCCCTCAGCACCTGATAATGCCTTCTTTTGTAACATATTATCTTCCTCAAAGCAGCTTCTCGTCAAGTTACCTGTGCACTAACAGTATTTTTCTTGCACCTTATACCACAAGATGCCAGACTAATATAAATACTAGGTAAGACTCATAACCAGTTCCTAAGGAACACTGCTGCAATTATTCCTGCTTGACAATCACTCTTCTAATTCTACTAACCATTTCCATCAGCTCCTTCTCTACAATTATTTTGCTAATCTCTACCTTAAGTAACAATTTTCCATACTGCACCACATCAAGCATCTCAATGTAATCCAAATAAATAAGACTTCAAAAGTTTAGAGACCAGTGTAGTGAGGAGCAGGCTGTGGGGAGGGTGGCAACATTGAACCTGGGAATGAGGGCCAGATTGCTTGCTGCATAACTGATTAGGTTTCAGATTTAAAACAAAATAAAATTAAAAAAAAATCTCAACCTAAACAAAAAGAAACCAAAATCCACAAAGAAAATCCAACCCCCCCAAAACACTTAGATGTTATTTCTGATTTTGTAATAATCATAGAATCATAGAACAACCAGGTTGGGAGAGACCCATCGGATCATGGAGTCCAACCATTCCTATCAGACACTAAACCATGTCCCTCAGCACCCAGTCCACCCTTCCCTTAAACATGTCCAGGGAAGGTGAATCAACCACCTCCCTGGGCAGCCTATTCCAATGCCCAGTGACCCTTTGTGTGAAAAACTTCCTCCTGATCTCTAGCCTAATTCTCCCCTGGTGGAGCTTGAGGCCATTCCCTCTTGTTCTGTCCCATGTCACTTGGGAGAAGATGATCTCTCCTTTGGCACCGAAAGCTCATTCAAGGAATGAGTAAATAAACTGCACAAAATGTCTTAATTTTGTAGTCAAATGTATAGAATGATAAAATCAATAGAAACCTTGTTTTGCATCCCTCAGTATTAACTTGTCAGTATTATGCACGAAAGAATTGCTGATAAACAAATATAGAATTTTAATAAGGTCAGCACTGTGATCCAAGTCAACTGTTAAATAAATAGGATAAGTGTTGCTACTTCTTCCGGGAAATTTTAGTCTAGTTTGGTTTCATGTAAATATTATCACACTTGCCTTGTATATGTACATTTTGAATACACAGACAAACGTGCTGTTCCAGTTACTATTTTGATGGTGTCAATTCAACTTTAAAGCATTTAGGAGTTTTCCAAACATGTTACAAACTACACTTTAGGTCTTCCTTCTAATATTTTATTTAAAATTCAAGCAGTTTCTTGATTTATTTTGTGATGATAGGGTGCATGGCACTTGTATTGTTTTGTTATCATCACTGTCATCAGTGTGAACCAAAAGATTAACTGACATGCAAATTTTCAGTCAGCGTTTTCATTGATCAAAATTACTTTCCCCTTTCCTGTCCCTGACAAGGAGAAGTCATATCTCAGATAATCTCAAATTCCTTTATTCTTTCCCATACCTTCATCCCAAGCCAACAGCTCCTGTGGAAAAGGAAGGAATCGATATCTATTGAACATGACTGACATGAATGCTGAAAAATCAGAATTCAAGTTCACTTGTATCAATTCTTTGTACTTTGAGTGAGAAAAGTTGGGAAAGTAACTAAGAGAGTGCACCAAAACAATTGCATTAACAGTGCAGGATAACTGAGTCAGACTAGGTGGTTGATTTTGGAGTTTATTTTTTGGGGTTTTTGGTTTTTCTTTTTCTTCTGGAATATTCTGTATGTGAAAAAAAGTTTCACTAGTTTCAAGACAAGCCACTCATTTGAGTAGAATAAATTTTCTGGCAAATCTCTTTTGGTCCCTGCAAACCCCTGGGGAGGGTGATGGTGCAGGCAATCAAGTTCAACGACTTGCCTTTCCTTTAGGACAGTGGAACAGGTCAGGAATTTCCTTCTCAGCCTGAGAGGTTTTGAGGTTTCTCATCTGCCGTGATGCAGCAGGCATTGAGTGATGGAGATTCTCCAGTTCTGTTATGCTAGCTGCAGGGATTTCCTTGAGGACAAGGAAATACAGACCTCAGCATCTTTCCATCTTCTGGGTAGCAGTTTGAAGAGGCTTTTTTTTTTTTCCCTGTAGCTCAGATCCTTGAAGTGTAGAGTTACTACTTACACTGATTTCTTGCTGCTTTACTAACAGTTGTACCACTAGTGTTTGAGATTTGCCCCTTGCCTCCAGGTAGGACAATAGTTTAAAAACATTGCTTTATTGTGAGACTTGTGTGTGGAGAAGAGAAATTGTTATATCTAGAGCTAACACTGTGCATTATTGCCTATATGCTAGTATGGGGCAGAAATAGAAAAATGGCACAATACCTTCCTTTTTCCCCCCCTCTTATTTATCATCTATGCTAAAAGAAAGGTTACAGGGATTTGTCTTGTTCATAGTAAAGTGAATATTAATTAGCAAATGATTTTTCAGAGCACTGTTAAAACCCTCAGATTAAAGGCTTCCCATACTGCAAGTATAAACCATTCTTGGTTGTTGTTCGTTTATTTGCAGCTGCTTCAGGACATATGTAAAACTCATTTCTAATTATAAAAAGCAAAATTAATTGTAATTTGTGACTGGGGTGTTTTTCTGATTTTTTTTTTTGGGTGGGGAGAGAAGGGAAGTTGTCTTTAGAGCAAAAAGCCATCCACAAAAATTAGTGGATACTAATGAGCAGAGTTTTATTGATGCTCAAGGCCTCTACAGAAAAAAAAGTATAAAGACTAAAATCAGTGCTGCTTTATACACCATAAATTATAAATAAATGCAGCCTCAACTTTTCATCCTGTTTTTAAGTCAAGCTCCTTATCTGGGCCCTGTGGTATTTTCTTTGGTTGAGTGGATCAAAGCAGGGTACAGAGGAGAATGGTGGCAAAGCATCATGCTGGCTTAGTCTGGAGCTCTGAAGAGCTGTAAGAGCATTTCCAACAATTAACTGGTTTGAATCATAGAACAGTTAGGATTGGAAGAGACCTTAAAGATCATCTAGTTCCAGCCCCCCTGCCATGGGTAGGGACATCCCACTAGATCAGGTTACCCAAGGCCCCAAGGTGGCCTTAACCACCTCCAGGGATGGGGCAGCCACAGCTTCCCTTGGTAACCTCTTCCACTGTCCTGCCTCAGTGAGGAGCTCACCAGGTTGACCTATTTATTGGACCGTATCTCTTGCCCTTGGGCAGTGGAAAAGGAGAGCTGAATGCTTTGATTTGGGCAACTGCTTTCTGTTGAGAAATGTCAGCACGTGATAAGTTCTGGACTATGTTTTTATGTATTAGCAAGGTTGTGAAATTAAAACTTATAGGTCTTAAACTTTTACAACTTATTTTTAAACAACGTTACAGAGTGTCATTGTTTTTTAGAGATCTGTGGGTGTTTCCAGAGTGCTTGTTGCTGTGGTTTCTGACTACTTAAGGTGTCGAAGTTATCAATTTGCCTGTGAAGCTAAATGAGGCTGTAATGCCCTTGAGTGTGTTTCCTCCAGATCAAGCAATAATCTCCACGATTATGGACTCTGTTGTGTATTAATTGACCATGACTTGTTATGCATCCTAAAGTGAAGATGCATAAACTATTTCAAGGTCAGTTATCTCCTAGCCAAGTGTCTCCAAAGGGTGAATATTGATGAATGACAGTGTTAAAGGCAGATTTGCTTTTAAAAAAAATCCGCTCTGCTCTTACATGCTCTTATAGAGAACATCCAAAGCTTAGATCTTCCGAACACAGATATTTGTAGCAAAATTTTCATATTTTTTATAATTAATGAAGAGAGACAATGAATTATTAACTTTAGAGCTATGAGTAAATGCCTCTTGCAAATGGTTGTTTGCTTAGAATATGCTGTCTTAATTGTGTCGTGGTGAAGTTATCGGTGGAGCTGTGAAATGTGAGTTGTAGTGCCTGTATGGAAAAGAAGAAATTGCAGAGTATGAGGAAAAAGAAAATTCAGAATCGGTATAAGGGTTTATGAGGGGGCACTGGAGATTAAACTTGCTGTTTACACCCTAGTCTAGTGTTTTAATGTATGTTAAGGAGAGCAGTGTTAGACTGGACAACTAGACATGAGCTCATGTGTGGTGAGAGCAGTGAGGTCCTGGCCCAAGCTGCCCAGGGAAGCTGTAGCTGCCCCATTCCTGGAGGTGTTCAAGGCCAGGCTGGATGGAGCCTTGGGCAGCCTGATCCAGTGGGAGGTGTCCCTGCCCAGGGCAGGTGGGTTGGAACTGGGTGATCTTTAAGGTCCCTTCCAACCCAAACCATTCTGATTGTGATTCCCAATGATGAATTGAAGGGGAAAAATACAGAGAATTTGCAGTAGATCACTGCAGTGGATGATGGCATTGAAAGCCTTGTCAAAAATCACACTAATGTGTGGAAATGTCAATCTGCTGGAGGATCGGTAGGCTTTACAAAGACCTGAAAAGGCTGGACCGCTGGGCATAGACCAATAGCATGAGGTTTAACGAGGCCAAATACCAGGTCCTGCACTTGGGGCATAACAACCCTATGCAGAGCTACAGACTAGAAGTCTGGCTGGAAAACTGCCTGGAGGAGAAGGACCTGGGGGTGTTGGTTGACAGCAACTGAAAGTGAACCAGCAGTGTGCCCAGGTGACCAAGAAGGCCAATGGCATCTTGACTTGTATCAGAAATGGTGTGACCAGCAGGTCCAGGGAGAATATTCTCCCTCTGTACTCGGCACTGGGGAGACTACTCCTTGAATCCTGTGTTCAGTTGTGGGTCCCTCACCACAAGAATGATGTTGAGGCTCTGGAGCGAGTCCAGAGAAGAGCCATGAAGCTGGTAAAGGGGCTGGAGAACAGGTCTTATGAGGAACGTCTGAGAGAGCTGGGGGTGATTAGCCTGGAGAAGAGGAGGCTGAGAGGAGACCTCATTGGTCTCTATAACTACCTGAAAGGAGGTTGTGGAGAGGAGGGAGCTGGGCTCTTCTGCCAAGTGACAGGGGACAGGACAAGAGGGAATGACCTCAAGCTCTGCCAGGGGAGGTTCAGTCTAGACATAAGGAAAAAAAAATTCTCAGGGTCATTGGGCACTGGCAGAGGCTGCCCAAGGAGGTGGTTGACTCGCCTTCCCTGAAGATGTTTAAGGTGCAGGTGGATGAGGTGCTGAGGGACATGGTTTAGAGATTGGTGGGAATGGTTGGACTTGATGATCCAGTGAGTCTCTTCCAACCTGTTGATTCTATGTTTCTATGAATAAGAGCCCTGAGCTAAAGCCTTCCAAATACAAAATTTGGATAAATTCATTTGCTTGATGGTGACTGAAGAGGAAACTGGCAAGGATGCTGGTATAGGAATTCGGTAGTCCTGTCCTCAACCTACTCTTTTTAATACTTCTATGTTGTCTCAATGACTTGAAGCTTATGTAGCATTTTGTCACAACTTGAAGCAGTGACTCAAGATGTTTCATAGCCATTTTAGTACAGGTATATTGATTAGCACAGGAATAGTCACTTGAAATGAGCTTAATATAAAAAAAATCATATAAAGAAATAATTACACATATTTCTTGGACAATGTTAGAACCAATAAGCTTGATTAAATTAATATGAGTAGGACGTAAATTACTATGCCAAATCTATTCTTTTTCTCAATTTACAGAAAGTTATTTTTGAATTATAAATTATTCAAAGATTTTTTACATTGCTGTGGCCAAACCTAGAACAAATACTGCACTATACCTTGTGGGTGGCATAGAGCTTATTTCTTAGGGAAAAAAAGACAAGAAGCTGCTTCTACACTTTTGACAGACGAATAATGTTACATTCTGAAAGCTTCATTTTTCATGGTTTCATTCCTCATTTTGTATCTGTTGTTTAGAAACTATGCCTCATGCATTTTTAAGTCATTTTGCAGTAACAACACAAAAAAACCCCTAAAAACAAACCAGCAAAGGGTCACAGCTGAACACTTGTTTTTACTAACTCTATTCAGCCACTCCAAGACGTGCTGGCTTCTAAAATACAAGCTGAAGTGAGCAGCACTAGAAAACTATGGGTCTGTATAGTAAGGTACTGCCTAGTTCCCAAGCACTGGAGATGTGATGCTGTGACTGTTTTTTTTTCTTCCCTAGACCCACTTTATCTTCTTTATCTTGCCAGTGCAGGTAAGTTTAGCCAAGTACCAAATGAGACTGTGGTTGAGCATAAGGCTTTAAGACAGAAAGCGGACGAAGTAATGTTCTCCACTATTTTTCTAATATTTTCTTGAACAGGAAAATCATAACATATATATAACTTCACACATCTGCCTTGAATTCTATTGAAGAAGATTTTGCAAGATGGATAAAAAAATGTTCTGTGTGATTCAAAAGAGTCAAAAGCCTAAAATGAAGAAATTCCCAAGCAGAACTGTCTCCCTTAAACGATTCAGTAGTCTGCTCATTTTGAGGTATATTGCAACTGGGAGGCAAACTCTATATTTTTAGAGAAGGAGGTAGGAGGTAAGCCTTGTTGTTATATCTGGTGTGTTCCTCATCCCCCAGTTCTAAAATTAAATCCCTGGCTGGAATTTAAGCTAGATGCCTGAAGCTGGCTAAAAAGACTTGAATTTCTTAGTCCTTCTGGATGGAATTCATTTCATGTAGTGCTGGTATAATAGAGATTTCTGTATATTGAACTGATCACCTCCTGGCTTCTTCTATAATGAATGTTGAGAAATGGCTGGTTTTAGGTCTGCCTTCTTTCAGGTCTGTACATCAGATGAGATGAATTGTGCCCTCAAAGTGACCGTTTTCTCTCTCTTCACTGTGAGGCAACTAGCTTATATGTAATTCAATGTATTCATCTGCATTTGATTATACGAATCGCCCTCTACAGTGTATGTTGCATGATAAAAAGGGACCCCTCCCCAAAATGAATTCAAAACTCACTAGACTACCTTAGAGAAGCTGCTCAATCCAAGGTCATTACTGCTTGATTTAACTTCTCATTCTATACACTGCCCCTCTCACCTAATGAGTTACGTTTAGCTACCATTAGTCTTGCAGAACACATTGCCTCTCTCCTTTTTTTCCCCCCTTTTACATTAAGCATCACATTCGTACATAATAAAAATGCCCACAAAAATATATAGCCATGGGAAAATGTTGCTTTCTTAATAGGGCCAGTTATTCTGAGCTTATATTTTCACAGTAGGATTTCAAAATGGATGTGATTTCTTTTCATCAATGAAGTCAGATAAATAGAGCCATAGCAGGGTTTTTTTGTAGTTAGGAGGACTTCTAGCTCTTGTCTTGCTGTTTATCTAAAAACATGAGGAAGACGCTGCATTATAAGAGTGCCTCGTCCAGGAAGATCCTAGATACGAATGTTTAGTAGATAGGTGACTTCTGTATTGTAAATCAAGGATGGCTTAAAATTATTTCTGTGATAATAGGGATTGTGTGGCTTTTAAACTGTTTGTCTCTATGATGGGATGCTTCTAGCTGCATGGAGAATGGAGACATTTGGCTCAGCTTTTTCATGGGATGCGAGCTAAGCAGTTGGCCTGATGGTTTCTTAGGGGAGTATCCTGAGAGAAATATCTTCCTTACATATTCTACAAGAGGCACCTTAGAGCTTTTGGGTAAGGCTCCAGAATCTACTGCCATCTGCCACTTGATGAGTAAATCCACTTCCTAGATAGAGGGATGGATGACTGCCTTGCCACATCACGACTGTAAAGTTAAAATTGTTTTGGTAAGGAAATAGAGGGGATTACTCAGGAACAAAGTGCATCCACAAGAAGATTCGAATAAGTCATACCAATAAGGACAGTGGAAGCCAAACTTGTAGAGAAAGTGAAACTTGTAGGTAACCCTGTTAGAAAGTTGGTGTTTTCAGACAGTTTTTTTTTCTGCAACAAAGAGAAACTGGTGTTTTCTGTTGTGACTGTAGAAATGCTCTGGGGTGTTTCAGGGAGCAATGAAAAAGCTGAGTAAGTACCAAGGTTTCTGCTGTGACTGATGCAGTATCAAGTGCTGGAGTTGTACTTAGCTGATCTTGGACAGTGGACTCGTATGAGATCCTCCCTACTTTTTCTCTGTAATGCACTGTAGTACAGCGGATTTGCCAAATCTCACAGTAGTGGTTGAATTTCCATTAGAGGATAACATACATAAGCAAGTTTGACTGCAGGGGCAGGAAAGTGGGTATTTCTATTCCCAACTGAACATCCTTCTAACAGAAATGCAGAATTGTATTGCCTGCTGTGTTTTGGCTACATACTCCTATGAATTTTTTTGTTCTTTACAATCCAATATGACAACTCCAGTGGGACCGTTATTCCCACTTCATCCTTTCCTTCTCTCTGGTAACTGGGTTACATCCTTGAGAAAGGAAAGGTGTGATGCCAAAATCTGTCCTGCTGAAGACAGCTTTGCAAGGGACCTTTTATTCTGCTCTGATAGAGGCAAATCTAGGCTGCTGTAGAAAAGACGGAAACTGTTCCTTTCCTTCTTGCTCTCCAACCAATGATAGTTGCCACTGGTGCTGAGAGTCTATTGCTGAATTAAAGCATTTTAGTGTCTTAGACTGACTCTGAGTGTCCAGCTGGGCATTTCTACTCCTGAGCCCCTGAAGGGAAAGCAGGTGAAGAGTTTTCGAAACTCCCAAATGACAGCAGTTTTGAGCATGTACCTAACAAATGCTCTTATATAAATAGCTGACTCTTTCCATAATAGCTTGCAGCCCTGCTAATGTAATAGTGACCAAGGTACAGAGTAGGATTGGTTGAATGAATAGATGGGTTGTTGAAGGAACGCTTGAAAAAGTTAGGAGATGGGAATCTGTCTTGCGGAGAGTCCATCTCACTGACACATTACGTATCCTTAACAATAGGCCTGTGGGGAAATGGAACCCCCACCCCCCCCCCCCCCCCCGATGTGCACGAGTGCTCTCAATTTACAAATAATACCTTTGACGGTGGGTGAAACCTCATGGGGAATTGTTCTGGGGGCAGTGGCTTCTCCCAGTTCCACCCACACTCTTCCAGATCATGTCTCAGTGCCACTCATTTGTACCTGCACTGCCTCCCATTTGCACTCAGACTCTTTCCAGTTACCTTCCACTTTTTGTCTACCAGTGGTATTTCCTCTGTCATGCTTATTATTTTTCAAACAGTAAATCTGGTAAAGTAGATCAACTCTTAGTTTTCTTATGTAAGGCAAAGTAATTATAGGCTTGAAATAGAATAAACTTCTACTAAATTATAGTGTTTATTGTTAAAAGCCAAACATATCTTGGCTACAAGTGGTTAAATACTGATGCTTCTTCATTTTATTTCTGAAAATAAAGATAAGTATCTCTATGATATTCATCACATTTGGATGGTGAATATCAGTATTCAAAACTGGCCCTGATTGCAACCAAGATGGTTGGGCCACGTGACTCTGGAGGTCCTTGCAGCTGAAATGGTGGTCTGTAACCAGTACAGAATATTTTGATGAAACTTCTATGTAAATTTCCTTTTTCTGGATTTTTGTGCCTTTTCTTTCACTGAAGGCATGCTTCCCCTCACTTTCCCATAACGTTACTCTTTGGACTTCGTAGATGATTGCTTTTATTCCGAAGGCAAATCACTGGCAGCTGTTGCAGAGTGATTCATGGTGTCTACATTTAAACAGTGATGCCTAATCATTATAAAATGATCCATCTGGGGTTTTATTCTACAGAAGGGACTTCCTGTGCTATGAAAAGACACAGAGCATGTGACACGGGGATATTTTAGTATGAGAACATAGCAAATGCTCTGTCTCATAGCTTTCTAGTTTCTTCATCTTCCTCTAAACCTTATACAGCAGCCTATAAAGCTTACTTGTGGAAGCTGCAAGTTGCTGACACAACTGTCCTGTTCTTTATTTAGGGTAAGATTGTGTCTATTGGCGTAGCCTTGAGCAAGAGGTGGTGTGTGAACTGCATCATTGTAATGCCAGCCTGGGGAAGCTTGGTGACTCAGATATTCCTCTGAATCACATTTTCTCTTCTGCTTCTTCCTTGCTCTCAGGGAATAGTAATTTACTTCTGGAAATTAGCATCTCTCTGCAGTGGCACAGCTGTTCTAGCCAACAAGTCTGGAAAAAGGATTCCATCTCTATCTATCCCTATATTCTTTTTGCTCACCTTTTTCAAAGGCTAGTTTATTCCTACAAACTCAGCCCTAAAATTTGGATATTTGTGTAGGGCTCTAATTGCAGGGTTCTTCCACTCTTGCTTGTGTGGGTGTGTAGTTGCAGACTAAACCTTGCAGAGAAGACTCCAGATAAGTTATGGCACCCTAGAGAAGTGAAACAGCATTCTATTTTGGCTCAGTTATTCGAGTAGCCTGGGACTGATAATATGGAAATTTTGTACCCATCCATTAATTCGTTTTCTTTATCAACCAGCTTATAGTTTTGTACAGCACAGATATTCAGTTCTAATGCAATCTGAAATGGAATCTTTCAACTTCTAGAACTGTACCTCCTCCCTGATTCTTACCAGTCTGAGTGGATGTTTCACAGAATCATAGGATCACCAGGTTGGAAGGGACCCGCTGAATCATCGAGTCCAACCATTCCCACCAGTCTCTAAACCATGTCCCTCAGCACCTCATCCACATGTGCCTTAAGCACCTCCAGGGAAGCAGAGTCAACCACCTCCTGAGGTTTCATGACACTTGGTGACATCAGCCTGTGGAGGTACGTTCTGCCACTGCAGCACTTGACTAGCATGTTACATGTAGAACTCAATGGACATCTTGGAACTTACAGAATTCTAGGAAGGATGGTGGCAGTACAATGAATACTAGTTAGCAGCAGTAGTTATGCCACGAGGGAGCTAAAACGAAGAGTCTTTTCATATTTTAACGTGTCTATACACAGCTCCAGCTCAGGTCTAAATGAGATATACTGTTGCATCTGTGTTTATTCTGAGCTGGTGCTGCAGTATCACTCACCTTACCTTGTAGGAGAGTGTCAGTGAATAAAATGCACACATGCCACTTTTTAAAGTAAATCACAATTTTAGAATAAGTGTGTAGTAACGAGAACAAGTTTCTGAATTGCAGGAGCAGAATGTGGTGAAAAGCAAACAAAAGCATTTATTTTTCTCTACTGAAGGAGTGTAGGGTGTTAATTGGGTGCGGCATCCTGTAACTAGGGGACCTACTGCTGGAACAATGTTTTCCTTGTTCTTCCTTTGTGTTCATTCTTGTTCTTGCAGAGACTGTGCTCTTGCATACCTTCTTGTTTTCTCCTTTGAGTTTTCTGTATATGTAGCTAGTTTGTGTTTGGTGTATGTTTTTTATTTTCTCTATTGTGCTCTAAAATGAATTCTGCTGAGCTTTCCAAGTCATGCTCCTTTAGAGGGTGGAACTGACCATTTGCAGTATGTGCTTCCTCCCTGGGGCTTCAGTATTACAGAGTCTGTTCTCTCTAGACACCTATTATCATCCTGTGCTTTTACTCTTGAGAACCCTTTCTAGAATGCTGGCTTTATTATAACAATAATAAACAGTTACTCTAACAGAACTCTAAGGCTGCAGTTGACCACAGCTGGTGTAATCATTGCCGAGATCCAACTTCTATCCCTTTCATAACAGGGGAGTCTACTATGTTCTGTCTGGCCTGCCGCGTCTTATCTTACAGTGAAGAGTCATCATTAATGTTTTTGCGTTTTGTACCGATGAGGAAGCATCATGTCTGTATTACTACAGTTAGAAAAGGAAGCATAGAAACACTCGTAATAAGCCTTTTGTTAAGAGCTCCAGGAGGCCTGCAGGGATAAAAAGCCTCTGCGATTCAAGTGCCTTGCTTAGTGTCTCCAGTATATATAAATGTTGATAACCATTCAAAGGATAAAGAGAATGCTACAATAAATTGTAATGCAGTTTCTACTTTGTCTACCAAATAGGCCTGATCCAAGCATTGTTTAGGTGGTGCTACATTTTTTTACTTAACTGTTATGCACTTTTTTTTTGTTTGAGGTCATTACCCTAATAGGGAATCGGAAAGAGCAGGGAAATGTTCTGCATTGTATTGAGAGAGTTGTTATGAAAATCTATGCTAATCACAGATATTTTTATAGAATATATTATGGTGCAGTGAACCATAAAGAGGTTTAAATGAAATACCAAGCCATAAAATATGTGTGTGCTAGCGCTAAGATAGTTCCATGTGCCCAGGTGGCCAAGAAGGCCAATGGCATCTTGGCTTGGATCAGTCTGGACATTAGGAAAAAAAATTTCACAGAAAGAGTCATTGGGCACTGGAACAGGCTGCCCAGGGATGTAGTTGATTCACCTTCCCTGGAGGTGCTTAAGGCACCGGTGGATGAGGTGCTGAGGAAAATGGTTTAGTGTTTGATAGGAATGGTTGGACTCGATGATCCAGTGGGTCTCTTCCAACCTGGTTGTTCTATGATTCTGGTTAAACCACCTTAAATGTACTGGTTTTGGTTGGTGGCTTGGTTTTTAAGTTGTGTGGTTATTGGGTTTTGGGTTTTTTTTCGTCCTTCATTTGGACTTGCTCTAGCTTATGTCTTTCTTAAAGGGAAATTCTTTTTAAGGGATAATAATCTTTGGAGTGATTTACCAGCTCAGGAAACTGAATGATTGACACCCTGTCCCAGGGCATCACCTACTAACACAACCCTGAAAGACGTACATCCTTTTTCTGAAATGCCATTGACATCACTGTTTGCTTTGTGATCACTGTCAACACTTAGATGTTTATCAACCAGTTCTTAGCCAGCTGTATATTCCCCTTTTTGAATTAGTTCATGTGATTGCTACTTTCTAATAGCAGTACTTTGCCTCGTCTCTGAGTTTTATCTTCAAAATTATCTTGACAAATTTCAGTGTGTTCAAAATTTAGAATTCTGATGCTGTCAAGCAAAATACTTTTTATCCCTAGAGTGGTGTGAATGCAGCTCCTCTGCAATTGTGTAAATCATTATTGAAAACATTACAGTCCTAGATTTGGGTCTCCACTGACGTCCTCCACATTTGCTGACTGAGTTTGATGACTGACAGTAGATAATAGCAGGAATGTCTTTTTTCCCACAGTTGTGTTTCTTTGTAGTAGCAACTAACAAGATTGTTTATTAAAACTTGTAGCAGTACCATCAACCATGTTAATGTCATTCTTGTATTTGCTGATCAGCAGACAACTGTTGGCTTTACTATGCTTGGCAGATTCTTACTGGCTGTTTATATACATGCAAATATTTTTTTTAGTTTCTTTTTCGATAGCTTATTTTACAATATTTTGAGATCAATGTTCCTAATTTCCTCAGTCGTTTGTTTTTCCCTGGAGGTAGAGGTCTTTGTTTGCTGTTCTGTTATTTCCTCCTTGCCTTCATGAAGGTCATCGCTCTAAGACTGCTTTGGCCACTTTAGAAGAGTTCTCTCCAGTGATTCGTTCTCTGAAACTTGATATGCTTTCCTTTTCTAACTATTCTTCAACTTCTTTGCTTTTGCCAGTCTACCTTTTTACAATGCACTTTTTTTGGTAGCTTATTATAATTAATTTTTCTATGTATGAAAACTGAAGCAAAGTGTTAGGCGTTTTAGCCACCTCTGTGTATCATCCATATTTTTGTCTTCCAATTAAATAATGGTCTCTTCCTTTCTTTTGTCTTCCCATGACTGCTTAATATATTTATAGACTTTTTCCTCATTGCCTTTTATGT
Organism: Coccyzus lansbergi; assembly: GCA_033558105.1. NCBI lineage: Eukaryota > Metazoa > Chordata > Aves > Cuculiformes > Coccyzidae > Coccyzus > Coccyzus lansbergi. The sequence goes on from JAUMJK010000508.1 coordinate 2,934,818, forward strand.
TTCTGGCTAATTGAAATGCATTTTGCACCCTAGCCTTTTGATTTTTATGCGTATGGGGCATGTGAGAGTTATCCATTAAGCTTATCGTTAATCATGTGCCTTTTTCCTCTTTTATAGTGATTTTTTTTTCTATTTTCAAGTCATTAAAAAACTACTGATGCAGTTAGAACGATGTCTTCATGTTTTTCCTACCTAGACTTCAAAAGGAGTTAGCTTTTTTGAGTATATTTTCTCCTAGTAGGTAGTGACTCTCATGTGCTTATTTATTCTTTGGACTATCTTCTTGAGAAATCTTATTGTGACACTTTTTGCTTTTTTTAACTCTGAACAAGGACTTCAAATCTTTTTTTTGTGTAGTAAACTTCTTCATTTCATGATTGCCCCACGTTAGCTCTGCACTGTAACTCAATTCCCCTATTAGTTAAAACCAAATCTGCAATAGCTTCTCCCTAGTAGCTTTTTCTACCTCTTGAAACTTACTGAACTGAAAGATTTGATGAATTGTATCCCCAAAAAAAACAACCCAGAAGCATAGTCCCCCAACCACCTACCTACACCTTGGCAATGGTTCTCTTTTCTCTTGCTTGATACACTGAGACATTTAACAGGTTATTAGTTCTTCTTATTATTTCAGAGTAAGTGTTGTAGACATGCAATTTAACACCTTCCTGTATGTGCTTGTTAAGAAGCAATTTCATTTCTATGTCTCTGGTATCTGATGTGTGTAGATGGTTTTGTTTTCCATACTAATGCCCTAATATTTGGTGTTTGCTAGAAGATATAGCTCCATTATTCTTGTCCCTATTTCTCTTACAGACTTACTGCAATATGTCTAATTTCAAGATTTGTATTTTATGAATAAAACTCTGTTTAAGTACTTGTGGGTTTCCTGAAACCACTTAGTCTTATTTCACTGTAATAGCAAGACCTCTCTCAGCTGCCTTATACTCTAGCTAAAAATGCTTTCTTCTCACCATCAGGTACATCAGTTATCTATGTGGTCTTTAATGAGACTCTTGAGAATCAGTTTTCCTGGAACTGAGGTGGTTTTTTGCCTGTTGGATTTTACCAGACAATATACCATTGTCTCTAGGATTTAGGCTTAATATGTACGTGCAGGTCATTATAGATAATGAAGGAGAAATCCTAGTTGAATAGAACTGAGGATGAAAGCAGGAGGTACTAGAGCAACCATGTCAGAATCACCACACAAGGATATAAAGTCAGCAAAACCAGAGCCACTGAGGAAAAAGAATGGGGGGTTTATTTGCAAGTTTGAGGGTGGTAAAAAGGAAGAGCTTGGGAAGTGGGAAATCGGGAGTAGCATGAAAAAAGCAAGTCATATCTTCTTATGAACAGGACTTCCTAACAAAACCTTTGTAAACTCACTGATCATAGAATGATTGGGGTTGGAAGGGACCTAAAGATCATCCAGGAGCAGCTCCCCTGCCATGGGCAAGGACATCTCCCACTGGATCAGGCTGCCCAAGCCCCATCCAACCTAACCGTGAACACTTCCAGGGATGAGGCAGCCACGACATCCCCTGACAACCTGTGCCAACCCCTCGCCACCCTATCTCAGAGTTGTGAAGATTTTTGGGTTTTGCAATGACAGCTAGGGAGCTGGAAAAGGGAGAGAGACCCAATTTTGATCAAATTAACAGAAAGACCTTTTAGCTGAGCTCCAAAGTCATCTGGATAAGGAGTGTGCCTGTGGGCCAGCTGGTGCACAGTAGTGGCAAGAGACCAGGCAGCAGCTATTAAGAAACCTGGGAGAAAGACTGGGAATGTTGGAAAATACAAGGGAAAGGGAAATGGAAGGAATCAAATTACTATAAAGGGGGCTGGGTAAGAACCTAGAATACAGGGACAGGTATGTAAGGACATAATTGGAAGACAAAACCCCCCAAAATGTTTTAGTAGCCCCTGCTTATGGAGCAATCCCCATGCGTTTCTTCCTACACAGTTCTGGGTAAAAAGGAATTATTTATTTAGCTTCCTTTTGCCACTGTGAATCATTCTGATCTTTTCAGGAAAGTAATCATCACAAACTTTAGACTTTAACTGTGATAAAAATGCCATTTTTTTTCCTCTTTGCTTTTCTTTCAACTTTATCTGCGAATTATTTCTATTGTTCTGACTCGGCACTGATAAAATATCACTCTTATTCTCACAGAGCTAACATCGTCTGCAAATTATCTCCTTTGTTCAGATGTCTTTTCCATATAATGTTAACTGACTTCTCTTATGACAAGCAATCTTTGTGTCATTCATTTGGGTAAAGAATGTAGTATGTGTTTCGTGCAGCTCTAGAGCTGTTATTGTGCAGGTCCCAGATGAAATTTTCTACTGGCCTCTAGCGTGTTGTGTTCACAAAAATCAAAGCAATTAGCCAAATAAAGTTTCTTGTCTAATCAAACATATTTGACTTAAAATTCAAATTGTCTCATAAATGTAGATAATTTGGGGGAAAAGCCAGCAGTCCCTCATCATGGAAAACTCAGTTTTAGTCTTGATGATTGCTTGCTGCTGTAAGATAAAGTACATGTGACCCCATATAAACCAGACAGGTGAGGAGGTAGCAGCCAGTGGCTTTGATTCATAAGGTTGTGCCACTACTGTAGTTAGAAGTGATGCATTTGGTCCTGCCTGTCCCACCTCCTGGCCTTGGTAACCTTGCCATCTGCATCTCTTCTCTCTTGCGACTTCAGATACTGCAAAAACTCATCTGTTTCTGTTTTATATGTACCTCAGTTCAGAAAGACTAGAAATAGAAGACTAAAAAAGGCCAGAGCCCAAATGCACCATCCAAACATCTTGACACAGTTGGGAATGGCAACCTGACTGTCATTCTCTTCTAGTTCATAAAGAAAAATACACTCAGCATCCCTACCTACGTATTGCTCTATTTGGGTTTGTCTTAACCCTTTAAAGACTGCTTTATCTACTTGTAAACATTTGTTGTGGTGTAATCACTATTAATGTTCTGAGAAACTGTAGATATTCAAGTAATTCTGTTTGCTTTCTTTGCAATTTGTTAAAACAAATTCCGCTCTTATGGGTAATAGATGCTGAAACTTAATAATCAAGTAGAAAAACTGAAGATAGGACATTAAAAATCAACTCTAAGATAATCTCTAAGTTTCTACAATAACTTTTTTTAACTTTTTGTTTGCTGTCTCTGAGTTTGTTATGGTTGAGCATAACAGCTCCCTATACTATTACCTTTTCAATGTACAAAAATGATTTTGGGTACCTTTTCAGATGCAGTTTCTCCCATCTATATTATCATTTTTTGCCTGGCAATTTCCTATACAAAATCTGAGAGAAATTTGACATTATGCTGTGAAGCAAATACCTAAATATTCCTGTCAGCATTTATGTGGAAATATTAATACATATTTGCACAGAACATTTGTACCACAAACATCATTCTACATTCCTTTGTAGACTTTATATACAACCCCCCCTGCTTTGAAGTTCTGTGATATAGTAATTAAACTTTTATGAGAAGTTGGTTGTGGTTTCATTTTTTTTAAGTATTCCTTTGTCTTTGACTGAAATAATGAAGATCTGACTTAAAAATGATCCAAGACAGCTTTCTGTACAGCAGTGACAATAATTCCAATTTTAAGTGTGGTTTGTGAGACATCTGCTGGGATCTTGTGAGGAATGTTCACTTCCCAGTAACATGAAGTGCCATTTGCTATCTCAGTGTGAATTGCCAGATACTGAATGTCAAGCCTGTCACTGGTTCATTTGTGTATTTTGGACCTTAAGAGTGTGTCATACGGGGGAGGAATGGAAGTGAAAGAATGGAAGAAAAATGCACTTGCAGGAAGGCAAATACATTTCTCTAGAAACATAGGTTTATTTTTAATTGCAGCTGTTGTAAGCATTTGTCTGGCATGATAGGTTTGGCATAATGCCTTGAAATGAAGATAGCTGGTTATGCCCCATTCTCCGCAACCTGAGAAAGACAGCGGTGGCTGCTGTCATAGTCTTTTCAACCTTTGTGCTCTCTGTGTTTGTGTGACTTGATTGTTTTGAATAGTTCTTTGCCCCCTCGATCATTTCTTGCAGGTGTAAAGTTGTGTGTCACCTGTGCTATCACCTGTATGCACATCAGTAACTACCCTCTTACTCTAGAGAGCATGAGCAGCGAAGGGATGATAATTATGTGAGGGCTTTGCTTCAGATGAGGCGAAAGTAAGTTGTAGTAGAGTTCAGATATTTTAAATAGATTTTTAAAATGTTTTTTTTCATGAAATATTTCTCTGGTAAATGCCAGGAAACTAAGGTGGGTGTTATAAAATTGGTACAGTAGCACTTATCAATATTTCAACAAGCCTGATATAGCATAATGACCTTTCTCTATGCCATTTTAATGAAGCCTGAATATCGTGATTCCTGTTTTATAAGAATCCACTTTATTCCTCAGTCACTGCAATCTAATATAATATGGTCTCAGTTGATTTGTAACGGTATTGTTTTAGCTTTATAATGACAGATTAAACAAATTGAATAAGATTATTCTCCTAGAAGGGTGTGATTTTTTCCTCACAAATAGGATTGTAGAGCTAATTTTCTGGAACCTACCCCACCCAGACACCTTGCTTAAAGCATGTGCTAAAGCCAGCATGTCACCTTTCTCCATGCCCCTTCAGAAAAGCAGAAATGACTCTATGGACAGCAGCAAGGTAGATTGAGACCTAGCCTGCACTCAAGAAGCCCTCTTGTGACTTTAATAATGATTATCAATATAATTATCAAACATTGTTGTTTTCCCTCCCTAGGTAAAGTTATGTATGAATAGGATTTATTCTCCCTCTGTACTTGGCACTGTGAGACCACTCCTCAAAACCTGAGTTCAGTTGTGGGCCCCTCAGCACAAGAAGGATGTTGAGGCTCTGGAGCGAGTCCAGAGAAGAGCAACGAAGCTGGTGAAGGGACTGGAGAACAGGCCTTGTGAGGAACAGCTGAGAGAGCTGGGGATGTTTAGCCTGGAGAAGAGGAGGCTGAGAGGAGACATCATTACTCTCTATAACTACTGGAAAGGAGATTATAGAGAGGGGAGGGTACCAGGCCCTTCTTCCAAGTGACAGGGGACAGGATGAGAGGGAATGGCCTCAGGCTCCACTAAGGGAGGTTTCTACTGGACATTAGGAAAAAAATTTTACAGGAAGGGTCATTGGGTAGTGGAACAGGCTGCCCAGGGAGGTGGTTGATTCACCTTCCATGGAGGTATTTAAAGGATGAGTGGATGAGGTGCTGAGGAGCATGGTTTAGAGATTGGTGGGAATGGCTGGACTCGATGTTCCGGTGGGTCTTTTCCAACCTGGTTGTTCTATGATTCTCTGATTTCTTATGCTGTGGTTTTGGCCTTGGTTAGCCTATGAAATCAGAAAGGAGTGACCACCACTCCTTGCTAAGAAGCCAAGGGAGGGATTTTGCTCTCCAGTATTTCCCTTAAAACACTGTCATGCCTTAGATCATGTACAGGCTTCCAGCAAGACACGAGTTACTTGAAAGGATTTTTTTTTTTAGTTCTCTATGAAAATGTGTGTTAGGGCATTTTGACCCATACCTGCAAGACCACAACATTTGTATCCCCCAATGGCCACTTGTTCACATTCTGAACAATCACAGCCCTTTCTCTAACTACTTCTTGAGCAGTAAACTGTCAACATAAAAAAATAAAATCACTTCATGGTACCCAATGGAGGAAAAAAAAATAAAAGCAGTTATAAGAAAGAGCCTTTGAGCACAAGGCATGATTTTATGATTAGATTTTAAATGCTCCAGAGTTTTGTAAAACATACCGAACTCTTACAAACAGTGCTCTTTTCTCCAACTTCATAGAGAAAGAAAAAGGCAGCTGTTTTGTGGGGGAGCCTTTATATTAAGCCAGTCTGTCTAGCTGCTGGGTTGGTAGGGTGAGCAACAGCTTTGAGTGACTAGCAGAAAAGTAGCCAACACTGATTATCTAAACTAAGGGCCAAAGGGAGACACATAACAGATTGCAGCAGCCTTTTGCAGCTTTTTTTTTTTCCCCCCATCAAAGTGGCACAAGTCTGTTTCCTGCTTCTTCTCATTTTCTACCTAAGGAAATTCTTTACAGAAGCAACAAAAATAAAAGTATCATTTAGGAGTTTTCTTTTTTGATGCTAAAGGCACGAATTGGGTTCTATGATATTAAATATATTGCAACTTTCACCCTTCCTGTGACAGAAGCCTTTACCAGAAGTTAATTACTGTAAAGGAGGGCTATGGTGTTTATTAGATATTCCACGACTGGGGAAATAACTTCCTGCAAAATCAAAAACTTTCAGCTTTTCAGGTTTTTTGAACATGGATCAGCCACGTGCCAGGGCTGTGCTATGTTGGAATGCCATTTTTTTCTTTTTTTTTTTTTTTTTGTCATTGATGCTGAACTGTATGAGCTGGTATGGCTTGTGTACCTTTTAGAGAGTCCTTTCTTGTATCTACACTCTTATGGAACTGATTTCCCGAACAGGGCATTTCCCCCATGTTATACATCATCTGTTTTCATAGGAAATATATGGTATTCTAGAAGTTGCTAGGAATCTTAATTCTGGGGGAGACAGGAGGCCTGAGGAACAAGAGCACCACAACAGACTTTACCAGAGTAAGTCAAACACTATGAAGAATGTTTCCTCTCTCTCTGATAAAGATTAATATTTCAGCTTACTCCAACTTCAGTGTTACTTAATCTACCAAATGGGTTGATGTTTTAGTTTTTCCCCAGCTGCAGATAAGTTTGTACAGTTTATTCAAGTTCCTTCTGCGCGAGGCAGGAGTGTGAATACCTCCTTTCTTCAGGATTCACTTCTGTGACATTCAGGAGTTTGATAGCAATGGTTGGACTTCATGATCTGGTAGGTCTCTTCCAACCTGCTTGTTCTATGATTCTATCAAAAGCCATTGTTGAAATGTGGAACTTTACCATTGGTTGGAAATTGAGTTAACTAACCTATCTTGTAAATGATGCTAAGTGCATAGGGTATTAATGCATTAGAATGTTACTTTAAGACTAGTGTTAATTTGCAAGATAAGTATGTTTTTCACAAAGAAAAATGGCAATGTAATTCTATGCATGTACATGAAACTAGAAGTGTCCTGGGGATGAAATTTGTCATAGAGGTAGTTTCCCATTTCTCTAGTGAGGTACTAATCAGATGACTGACAAAAACAGAATCAAAGTGCCACTTTACTCAGTACAGGTAAATTTATAGTTGTATTGTTATATGAAGACTGCATGTTTCCCACCTACCAGGTGAAAAAAAAAAAGGAAGCAGTTAAAGGAACAAGGAATAGTTGGCATACAAGAATATACAGTAAAGGTCTTAATCTATATTGTAGATGTGGGTTAAAAGTACTCCAAAAGATGGTCAAGCTCTAGGGAAATGTTCTGAAGAACAGTAATTTAGAGATTCTCTATTCTATTAAAAAAAAAAACCCAAACCAAAAACACCTACAAAAAAAAAAACCAAAACAAAAATGTGATTTTTCAATATTGATTAAAAAGTACTCGGAGATCACAAACTCTCTGCAAACTTAAGGGATGCAATCAAAGAAAATAATTATAAATGTGTTTGATTGTTTGATTAAATTGTAATACCTGGTGTATATATCGGTCATTATGTTCGGATACTTCTGCTGAATATTTTGGCTCCAACTTGTAGTAACACACTAGTTAAAAATTAGGTTTATGCTGAGCCCTCCAATGCTGCATTGTATTCAGAAGGCAGCCGAGGCATTTGGTTAATGTTGGAGATAATGAAGGTATCTTATAGATTTGTGACCTATGTTACAGTAACCTGGTCATCTCCCCTCCTGTTCCTTATAAATAACCTTCCTCCTACCCCAAGTAACATCTTCACTTCCTCTGTAACATCTGCTAAGCCTCTCCATTCACAATATGTTTGGCTTTCTCCCATGTCCCCTAAATCCCAGCTGCTGGGGAAGGAGCAGCTTGTATAATAGCTAATTTCAACATAATACTTGTGCTGATTGGGAGACTGAACAAATTTGATAGCTGCTGAACTTGTGTGGCTGCCTTTCCAACGGGGCCTTAATTTGGGTTTTGGTTTCCTCTGCCCAGATGCCAATATTTTCAGATCTTTTAGCAACTTGTCTTCGAGGTGTTGAGCTTCCTGGTAAAATGCAGGACAGTGGGTGAAGGTGGTGGGAATAGCACGTAGGAGAGTCGGAGAACTGCCAAATGGCCTGACAACTCGGTCACGTATATTTAATCTCCTTATCAAAGCAAAATTTAAAAGGAGAATGAAGTGGGAAAAAGAGGGCAGCTTATATGCTTGTGTCCCAGTCTGCAAATGGACTCCAAATTAATAACACTGACACCACTTTAGGTGTCCCTATTATTTCTATACTTACTCTAAAGCAACCCCACTCCTCCTGGACCCTCTGGAGCTACCTGTAATGACCTTCCTCTGATTCCACGAATGACTCCCCCTACCCATGTCATAGAATCATAGAACAACCAGGTTGGAAGAGACCCATCGGATCATCAAGTCCAACCATTCCTATCAAACACTAAACCATGTCCCCCAGTCACAGACCTTCTCTCTCACAGATCTCCTGCTCCCTCCAGAGCCTTCCCCCAACCTTGGTCCTGGTTCCTACCCTAGACTTCTAGTGCAGCCCAGAGACAACCTGTCCTGTGATTCCAACCCTTTCCAACTCCATTTCTGCCATGGGACTCAGCTCCCCATACCTATCTACTCATTTCACTGGTCAAGCCAAGGTGCTGTGATTTGTGCTGAACTGATGCATTGTCCTTACATTCTACATTTGTTCCAAACAGTTCCTTGGACTGACTTGCTGGCTGCTACGACAGCTAAATATGTCCTTTACTTTGGGCCCTCACTTGCTAACGTAGCTATTGATGTTGTAAGTGATTCTTGCAAACATAGAGACTTGTTCACTGTGCAGAAATCTGTGCTGGAGTAGAAGTGAGCACTTGAGCTTACAGGGCTGTTGTGGTGATTGAGAAATAGGAGCGCTTACTTTACAAGAGAAAAAAAACGTAATGGGTTGACAAGTTTTACACAGCAAGGGAAAGACCAAGAAGGGATGCGATTGCTTTCTGTAAATACATCGAGGTAAGCAGCGGGAAGAAAGAACAGTACAGTCTAAATCATATTAGCCTAGAGAAGAGGAGGCTGAGAGGAGACCTCATTACTCTCTACAACTATCTGAAAGGAGGTTGTAGAGAGGAGGGGGCTGGGCTCTTCTGCCAAGTGACAGGGGACAGGACAAGAGGGAATGGCCTCAAGCTCCGCCAGGGGAGATTTAGGCTGGAGATTAGGAGGAAGTTTTTCACGGAAGGGGTCATTGGGCATTGGAATAGGCTGCCCAGGGAGGTGGTTGATTCCCCTTCCCTGGAGGTGTTTAAGACACAGGTGGACTAGGTCCTGAGGGACATGGTTTAGTGTTTGATAGGAATGGTTGGACTCGATGATCCGATGGGTCTCTTCCAACCTGGGTGTTCTATGATTCTATATTGCAAGCATAGGGATAAACTGACTGTGAATAAGTATGGGTTACAATTTAGTAGGATGGTTTTAAGCGTCTAAGGATCTGCAGTTCTGAAAGAGCATTGTAAGAGCAGGTGAAAGGAAAATAACCTGCCTAGATTTGGGTGGAATCTGTCACATCCCAAAGGAGCCTGGGAGAGGTGTAGTTTCAATAGCACCAGAAGCCTGGTTCTTGGAGTGTCACTAGCACACGGTTATTGTGTGATGTACTACCTCACCCCACACTCACAAGCCTGCCAGAGCCAGGTGGAGTATTCCAGACTGTTCTTAATAAATGCATTGAACACTAATAACATCACTTTACTTTCTGGTGTGTCTGTCTATTAACATAACCTGCTATCATCTCTGACTTCTTTTTTCCAGCAGCTGTGAAATGATTTTATGGTTTTAATTATTTTTCATAACAACCCCAAAATCCCTCTCTTGACTAGCTTGCTAGATGAGATTTCCATTTAGTACATATTCTCTAACTTGATGTTTGGTTTCCCTGCTAATTATCTCACATTTTTCTGTGTTAAGCTGTGTTTGCCATCTGCTCATCCAGTCACACAGAAATAATAGAAAACCTTTTGAATCCGATTGCATTCTCTTAATTACTGGCTCTGCCACCAGTTGTGTTATTACCCACAGATTGGAAGATCTTAGGCCAATAGCTAAAAAACAGTAAGATTCCTTTGATTTTGGCTGAGCAGTGGTGACACATACCGAGATCCTGATCTTTCACTTCCTACTGTTGTGTATTTTAAGTTCCCTGTCTTTCAAAAAAATAAATGTCTGAGTCACGCTTCTCTCTATTTTCATATGCAGTATTGATGCTGCATTTCCCACACTCAGGCCGAGCTCCCGCTGTGAATGAGTGTTTCATTTAGCTGTACCCTGAATGCACTCTCTCCAGGGAGTTCATATGGAGATACTAGGACTTCCGAAGAGCTTCAGTGTTTCAGTAAACATGAACCGAGCATTTGTTTGCAGCATTGCATATGTGAACTTCTGCAGATGTTTTGCAAAGCTGACTCTTAATGTTGTTAAAGAAAGATACAACTTTAAATTCTTGCATGTACATTTTCTTTCTCTGGATGGATTGATTGGTTGGCATTTTTTCCCTCCTTTTTTCAACATCTCAGTGTTCCTTTATATCATTTTGATATAATTATTTTCATAGAATCATAGAACAACCAGGTTGGAAAAGACCCATCAGATCATCGAGTCCAACCATTCCTATCAAACACTAAACCATGTCCCTCAGTACCTCACCTACCCATGCCTTAAACACCTCCAGGGAAGGTGAATCAACCGCCTCCCTGGGCAGCCTATTCCAATGCCCAATGACCCTCTGTGTGAAAAACTTCCTCCTAATCTCTAGCCTAAATTTCCTCTGGTGGAGCTTGAGACCATTCTCTCTTGTCCTGTTCCCTGGCACTTGGGAGAAGAGGCCAGCTCCCTCCTCTCTACGACCTCCTTTCAGGTAGTTGTAGAGAGCAATGAGGTCTCCTCTCAGCCTCCTCTTCTCTAGGCTAAACAATCTCTAGGCTAAACAATTTTAAGCCTTGCACTTTAGTTCTGTGATGCGTGTTGCCTCCTGGTACTTTACTTGATGAAAAATGATCTTTTCTTTGAGAGTTGTTGTCTTCAGTCATAGGTTCTTCTTACCAAGCTCTTCCTCACAAAGCCCATACTTATCTTTCATTCCTTTCTGTGTATTTGTGTATCTTTCGCTAGATTCTACATAGGTATATCTCTTATTTTGTGAAAGAGTATGTTATTTCCTAATCGGAAGAATTGGCTTTTAGATCTATTAGTCAGGTGACTTGCCATGCAAACAACATAGAATTTGCCTTTTTAAAAGCAGAGTTTGTTCTTCTAGTTAGCTGGACAAGTGAGTTGAAGAATTGCTTAAAGAATCATCTGGATTTCCTTAGAGCTACCACTGGCCTCTTCTCTCAAGTGACAGGACAAGAGGGAATGGCCTCAAGCTCCATCGGGGGAGGTTTAGACTTGACACTAGGAAAAAAAATTTTCACAGGAAGGGTCATTGGGCACTGGAACAGACTGCCCAGGCAGGTGGGTGATTCACCTTCTCTGGAGGTGTTCAAGGGTTGAGTGGATGAGGTGCTAAGGGACATGGTTTAGTGTCTGATAGGAATGGTTGGACTCGATGATCTGGTGGGTCTCTTCCAACCCAGTGATTCTATGATTCTAATGTGTTTGATTTTATAACTGTTTAATGTTTCAATGGTGTGATGCCATTGATCTTCATTTTTCTACTTAACAAAAAGAAATACCAGTTGAATCATAAGCATTGCATTCAATGCCTGCCACAGAAGACAAGACTTTTTTTGGGATTTACCTGAAGCCTTGTTTGAGACATTATTTTTCTTCTTTTCTCTCAAATGCAGTTTAACCTTTTCAGCTAAATGTACTATTTTTTTCCGGTTTACTCAATCTAATTATATTGCAACTTATTGTTGCATTAGCATAATAAGAATATGTGTATTGTCATCTGTCATAATTGACAGAAAATAAGGTAAAGAGAAGGCAGTAGATATTAAATGTCCTTTTTCACTGTACGGGCATTTCAAAGTTTCTTAATCTGGACTAATTTCAAAGCAAACACATTCCAGAAAATGAATAGAAGAGTATTTAGTTCTCTTAAAATCAATGTTAATATTTAGGTTTTTGCTATTGTATGTTTTCTGTCCCATTTAATTTTGTGGAAGCATGTAATTTCACATCCGGATTTTTATTTAATTGTTATGAAAAATCATTTCATTCATTATTTATTTTAATGCTCTGAGGCCAGATGGTACTAAAATTACAACCCTTGAGAAAAACTCGTATGCCTTCAGGACATGGAAAGATAAAAAATGTCTGCAAATGTTTCACAAATAGTCTTAAAGTATTCAGATTCCTCCAACTAGCTTAGATGCTAAATGAACTTCCCCTGAATTTTTATTAACATCATAAAACTAGACAATTCAGACCATAAAACTTCATGTAATCCAAAGCTTTTCTAAGCCTAACAGAAAAATTCATGTTATTACCAGTACACCATGCGATTACTTCGTGAAGAACGCATGGTTATTGGAGGAGACTGAAATATTTATGAGGAATTATGTACGTTCGGGAATGTGTTTATATTCAGACTCCATCGTAGCCAATGTTAAGCTTTATTGTTTTTCAACCGCATCCGAGTGCAATTATTTCTCAAGTTAAACAGTATTTGGCTAATTACATCATCCAATGACTCAAATACTTTAAATAGGAAAAAATGAGATGAATAGGGAAAAATAGCTATTGTAAATCATATTGTTCTTTTCTTTTTTTAAGTATGAAGTATTAGATCTGACAGACTGCTAATTTCACACCTGAGGATGTTTCCTGTTGATTAGTGATTCAGTGGTGTTCCTGTGATTAAGAGAATTTAGCATTATAAACTAGTCACTTATGACATTTATTTATGAGTAACACATGTATAATTGTTTATCTGTTTACCTTTGAAGTCTGGATCATAACTTTTTCATTACTTATCTCTTGCAAGTAATTCAGATTATCTCGTTCTTAATCATCTCCTTACTTTCAGATTTTCAGGAATCTACCCCTTAGTTACATCTTGTAACTAATTTGATGGAGGTTGGTAAAATTGTGAAGAAATCACATAATGTATATGTTTATAAGCTCCAAATTTGTGTCCAGCCCTCCAGTGAGCCTCACTTTAGTTGACTGTCGAGGAGTCAGTCAACAGAGTTTAATACAGTTATCTAAAAAAACAGGCTGCATTGACAGCAAACTTCTCATGATTGAAGCAAATCTTATCCCAAATATTCAGGTAGAAAAACAAACTGAAGGTGGCACTTGGCATAGACTTTGAACACAGGATTTTAAAGAGAAACTGCTCGCTCTGAGACCTCATCCAGAGTATTGTCTGGTGTTGGAATCCCCAAAATAAGTAGGAGATGGAGCTGTTGGAACAGGTTCAGAGGAGGCAACAAGGATGATCAGAGGGCTGGTGCACCTCCTGTATGAGGACAGGCTGAGAGAGTTGGGCTTATTCAGCCTGGAGAAGAGAAGGCTCAGGGGAGACCTTATAGTGACTTTCCAGTACCTGAAGGGGCTACAGGAAAGCTGGGGAGAAACTGTTCACAAAGACTTGTAGTGATAGGATGAGGGGCAATAGGTATAAACCGGAGAGGGGCAGACATAGACGAGGCATAAGGAATTTCTTCACAATGAGGGTGGTGAGGCCCTGGGCCCAGGTTGCCCAGGGAAGCTGTGGCTGCCTCATCCCTGGAGGGAGGTGTTCAAGGTCAGGTTAGATGGGTCTTAAAGGATCTTTAAGGTCCCTTTCAACCCAAACTATTCTGTGATTCAATGCTTCTAAGTAGTATGGTGGGGGTTTTTTTCTTTTTTTAAATGTAGACTTGCTTACAACTCTTTTTAGAAAGTAGAGAAGTTCTTATTATGATTTTTGTTATGGTTGAAAGATATATTTACCATAGCATACTTATTTAAAAGAGTTGGAAGAAAAATTTAAAAATAAGATCTGAAGAATAGAGAAACTGGTTTTATTTTAAACTCAGTGTAATAATCTGAGAAATTGCAGGCATTTAATATGTATTAGTGTCTTTTCTGGACTCCTGCCTTTACAGGTACTTGATGTGATGTTTAGTTATATGGGTTCATCCTCTATTTGACACAACAAAATGTCTAATTTCCAAAAAGCAATAACATACAGATGGGACTATTAACAGTATCCTGCCCTTAGGCTAGATTGATCAATGAAAGTTTGCTCCAGTGATGATAATGCCAACGATTTGTACATAATTAGCTGAGTACATTACACATTAATTTAATCTTGAGAGCTTTATGAGTTTTTTTTTAATATATTAATAACTATGTCTAAAATACTTAAAAAGCTTGTGCAAAGCTTTTCATTTCACTGGTGTTTAAGTCAGGGAAAAGCATGTGAGCTTTGAGTGTTTGCACTTCAGGTTCCCCAGAATTTCTAAGCAACATACAGAGATCTGTGATACTTAGCAGTTACATCTAGCATGAGGTTTAACACTGCCAAATGCTGGGTCCTGCACTTGGGGGACAACAACCCTATGCAGAGCTACAGACTGGGAGAAGTCTGACTGGAAAACTGCCAGGAGGAGAGGGACCTGGGGGTGTCGGTCGACAGCCGACTGACCATGAGCCAGCAGTGTGCCCAGGTGACCAAGAAGGCCAATGGCATCCTGGCTTGGATCAGAAATGGTGTGACCAGCAGGTCCAGGGAGGTTCTTCTCCCTCTGTACTCAGCATTGGTGAGACCGCTCCTTGAATCCTGTGTTCAGTTGTAGGCCCCTCACCACAAGAAGGATGTTGAGGCTCTGGAGTGAGTCCAGAGGAGAGCCATGAGGCTAGTGAAGGGGCTGGAGAACAGGACTTATGGGGAGCGGCTGAGAGAGCTGTGGGTGTTTAGCCTAGAGAGGAGGAAGCTGAGAGGAGACCTCATTGCTCTCTACAACTCCCTGAAAGGAGGTTGTGGAGGGGAGGGAGCTGGGCTCTTCTCCCAAGTGACAGGGGACAGGACAAGAGGGAATGACCTCAAGCTCCACCAGGAGAGATTTAGGCTGGAGATTAGAAGGAAGTTTTTCACAGAGTCATTGGGCATTGGAAGAATAGGCTTCCCAGGGAGGTGGTTGAAGTCACCTTCCTTGGAGGTGTTTAAGGCACAGGTAGATGAGGTCCTGAGGGACTTGGTGTAGAGATTGATAGGAATGGTTGGACTTGATGATCCAATGGGTCTCTTCCAATCTGGTTGTTCTATGATTCTATGATCTTTGGCATTGTGTATGTTAACAATTTTTATTTCAGCCTTAAGGCTCCTTTCAATGATTGTGCCCTGTATGCACTGCAGGTCTGGACTTCCTTGTGGGTAACTATTAAAGAAATCACCAGACCGTTACATAAGTATAAAGGAAGGTCACATCCTTCACAGAGAGTGCTAGCTTGCTGCACTAATCTAAAAGGTGAGCTTGGTTGCAAGAGTTACACATTGCTGTGTATTTGATGTGCTAAAGAAAGAAAAGAGTCATTCCATTTAGAAGAATCAGTCAATTTAAATTTACTGTTTTGGTTTTGCTTTTTGGTATTTGAGGGTGAATCAACGAGTGTTAGCAAAAAGACTGCAGTATTTTTCAGTTGTTGAATTTCATATCTCAGTTTTAGCTGTACGAGTCTCTCATAGAATCATCCCTCAACTCATATTCCTTTACTGTAGTTTCACTTCTTTTTGTGAAAGAGTGTACCTACACTTCTGATTAATGTTTATTCACTTGCAACTGGAGTTTTGGATTGTTTTTGTCTATGGACATATGAATTTCCACTATGGGAAAGTTCAGGCATAAAAGATTTCCAGATGTTACCAATTTTGCATCTTTACAGTGTAGGGGCTTTATACAGCTGTGGGTTCTCACTTCACCAGAACAAGTTAGGGGCTTGGAGGTGAAGTTACTAGTTATTTTACGGAAAATGACAGACCAAATTTTCTGTTTAACTCACTGGAATGTTTCTGTTACCGCAAACAGATCTCTGTTTTGTTGTAAAAGCTAAATGAAGCACTCTCGTTATTTTGCGTTTAGGTCTGAGTCCTGCAAGGAGCTCTTTGTGCCTTTCTAATGATTATGACAGTGGATATATAAATGTCACCTCTGAGATGAAGCGTTTGAAATCAAGAGAGTAGATTGATATTTGGTTTTGGTTTTCTTTTTCTGAGAGTGTACAAGAAGAAAAGAGAAACTTCCCCCCCTTTTAATTATTTTAAGATTAGCTTTATTAACACTTACTTGTTTGGCAACAAATACTGTATTTAATAAACAGATTTTTGGGATTTATTTTTGGGGGTTTTTCAAAGTAAGCTTAAAACTTTGCACTAGATTTGTTTCTTGTGTATTTGCTCCCACCTGAAGACAGCATTTCTGATGGAGAGCAGAAATCAGAGTCATAGAATCACCAGGTTGGAAGAGACCCATCGGATCATCGAGTCTAACCATTCCTATCAAACACTAAACCATGTCCCTCAGGACCTCATCTACCTGTGCCTTAAACACCTCCAGGGAAGGGGAATCAACCACCTCCCTGGGCAACCTATTCCAATGCCCAATGACCCTTTGTGTGAAAAACTTCCTCCTAATCTCTAGCCTAAATCTCCCCTGGCGGAGCTTGAGGCCATTCGCTCTTGTCCTGCCCCCTGCCACTTGGGAATGATGAGAGCTTGTCTCCAGAGATATGCAAATGGAAATGTCATTAGATCTCAGAAGTTATAAAAGACTGGTCAGAAATCCTTGCAGGTATCTCAGTGCTCTTGTAAACAATCTTTGTTCCCTCCAGCCTGTGTTTAAGAAGGGATCCGTGGTAGATTCCTACTCAGGATATTAGAGAAGACTTATAATATTCTTATATTCTTATATTGTATTCTTATGTGTTTGATAGGAATGGTTGGACTCGATGATCCGATGGGTCTCTTCCAACCTGGTTGTTCTATGATTCTGTGATTCTATAGAACAGATGACTTCTTGAGTTATGGGCTCTAGCTGTTGGGAGGCACTACCTGACATGTCAGTTTACCACTGTAACCTCCTCAAGGAGTCTTTCAACATGGGAGGTCGCTACATGTTTGAGACTAGACCACTTCAAAGCTTTAGATGTGTATCACAATGCTTTTTATTGGAGTGCCTTTTCATTAAGATCGCAGAAGTGTATCTGCAGCAAAGAAGACTGACTGCATGCTGGGCTGTATCAGTGGAGCTTGCAGGTTAAAGGGAGAGATTATTACCCTCTTTTTGACACTTCCGATGCTGAAATTGGAGTAGTGCCCTCTTTTAGCCACTGCCTCACCCTGCTATAAAAAAGGTATAGAAAAAATTGGAGCATGTCTGGAGGATGGCCACCTGGATTTGCAGAGTACTGAAGCATACAGTGTGCAAAGAGACACTGAAGAGACTTGGATTTGTTCATCCTGGAAGTTAAGAGCAAAGCTAATTACTGTCCTCAACTGCTTAATGGGTCGTTACAGCCAGATGGAGCCAGATTTTAATGGCCACGGACAGTGAAATAACAAGAGGGAACAGATAGATATTGCAGAAGGAAAATGTCAATTAGACACAAAGCAAAAATACTTCATGGTGAGGATGGTCAAACACTAGAATGGTTGCTCAGAGTGGATGTTGATTCTTCTTGGTGGCTTTTCAAAGCTTGAGTAGGCAAGGCCCTGTGTCCCTTCCTGAGGGACATGGTTTAGTGTTTGATGGGAGTGCTTGGACTCGATGATCCAATGGGTGCCTTCCAACCTGGCTGTTCTATGATTCTATGATTCTGTGAAACTGAATGTTACTCTGAAGTTGGTAGTGATCTGAACTGAGAGAAAGACTCTAGGGACCCCAAGAAGTATCTTCCATCCTGTTCTAAGTTGATGTGTGTTCCTAATATTACATGAAGGGCATCATTCAACAGTCTTGCCCAGATGTAAATAAAAAAATCCTAGACTTCATCTCTTTCCCATTCTAATAGTTAGACCATTTTTTGGTATATCCTTTGTATTTCAAATTACCTTCTTAAATCTCTTTGTGAAGTCAGCTCCCCACTCCATGTTAATGCTTTTGAAATCTGATTCTCATATGAGAGAAAAGGAGAAAGGAGTGAAAAGCATTATTTTCAGAATGTGTGATCTACTCTATGAATGTACTACACCATTCTATGTTTTTTCCCATCTATTTACTTGTTTATTATCTCATGCTCAACTTGCAATTTTACCATTTTGACTTGTTCTTACAAGGCTCTGAGATTGTTAGTGAAATCTCTTAAAATGAGCAAAGTGAAAGAGGAGGGGGGGGGGGGGGGGGGGGGGGAAGGAGAAAGTAGAGGACAGTGTGTCCTGTCCCCTGTCACTTGGGGACAGGACATTCAAGAAGGAATGGCCTAAAGCCCCCCCAGGGGAGATTTAGGCTGGACATTAGGAAAAAAATTTTCACAGAAAGGGTCATTGGGCATTGGAACAGGCTGCCCAGGGAGGTGGTTGAGTCACCTTCCCTGAAGGCATTTAAGGTACGGGTGGATGAGGTGCTGAGGGACACGGTTTAGTGTTTGATAGGAATGGTTGGACTCCATGATCCCGTGGGTCTCTACCAACCTGGTGATTCTATGAATGATGGTGTATATAGCCTGGCTAGTTTTGCGTCGTTATTGAGACTTGATGCCGAGTCCACAGGTCTGTAGTGACTCTTACATTGGCTCTGGAGGTTTCTTACATCAAGACTCTGGTGCAGACTGTCTTCAGTTTTGTATTTCACAGCACTCTCACAGGTCCCCACTCTCACAATTTATTACCAGCCTTAATTCCTTGGTATTTTCATAAAGACAACAACACTGCGATTGGAGGGTGGGATGTTTCTTTCCTTCATCAGTGAGACATATGACTAATTTTAACTTTTAAAGATCGAATACTAGAAAAGGAGTGTGAAAATGAAGAAAAAATATGTATATTCACTCTTTATAAACACATCTTCAGGTATTTTTTGGACTGATTCACAATATTTGGACTCTTCATATTGATACTGTGCATTTGAAACGTGTGTGAGAAGTGTGCTAAAGTACATCCATTTCATTACTGCCTTTATGACTACTCCTCTGAAAAGAAAATAGTTGTGTTCAGATCATCAAGAGAAACATTGGCCTTTTTTCCCCTTTCTTGGGTGGCTTATATTTGGCTTTTTATTGCTTCAGTTATTTTTGTTTTCCTCTGGAAATATGGGATTGTCCGGCCTCATAATTCTTTCCTGAAATCTCTTTTGGCTTGCTTAATGCACGTGTAATGGGTAAACTCCGTATGGAGAAGGACCTGATGTGCAAGTACTGCAAATAGGTTCTGGCATTGCTTTGAGCATGAACTTATATTTTTATCTGGGGAAAATAAGAGCTCTTAGTGGTTGCTTTATGCACTTGGTTGAATGTCGGTTCATTTGCTCAATAGGATACAAAGTTCGCTGCCAGGTTGGTTGATTTTCTTCTGCTTTAGGCTCATTCTATTTTGATAACTCTTATTCTGTTTTCTATTTTTATTTACAGTTCTTTCAGTATCTGTCCTTCTCAGGGCTACTCATTCCCCTTGCTCTGCCTTTCCCGATATAGCCCAGCTGCTCATCTCTCCCAGACAGCTGGTTTTGCTATTGTATTTTTTCCCGTTCTCCAAAACTCTAGTAGATATTCATTATTTTTAACCCCAAGGTCTCATCCTGGGCCGTAAAAAGGCCCTTTTGTTATGAATGATGGATGAAGGCATTGAGGGTACCCTTAGTAAGCTTGCAGATGATACAAAGCTGTGTGGAAATGTCGATCTGCTGGAGGGTAGGGAGGCTCTGCAAAGGGACCTAAACAGGCTGGACCGCTGGGCAGAGTCCAATGGCATGAGGTTTAACACGGCCAAATGGCGGATCCTGCACTTGGGGCACAACAACCCTATGCAGAGCTACAGACTGGGAGAAGCCTGGCTGGAAAACTGCCAGGAGGAGAGGGACCTGGGGGTGTTGGTTGACAGCAACTGACCATGAGCCAGCAGTGTGCCCAGGTGGCCAAGAAGGCCAATGGCATCCTGGCTTGGATCAGAAATAGTGTGACCAGCAGGTCCAGGGAGGTTCTTCTCCCTCTGTATTCAGCACTGGTGAGGCTGCTCCTTGAATCCTGTGTTCAGTTGTGGGCCCCTCACCACAAGAAGGATGTTGAGGTTCTGGAGCGAGTGCAGAGAAGAGCAACGAAGCTGGTGAAGGGGCTGGAGAACAGGCCCTGTGAGGAACGTCTGAGAGAGCTGGGGGTGTTTATCCTGGAGAAGAGGAGGCTTGGTTGGACTCGATGATCCGATGGGTCCCTTCCAACCTGGTTGTTCTATGATTCTATGAATACCCCAGTTAAAAGGAAAGATTAAAAAAAAGCTAAAATCATAAGTGCCAGGGGATCTCATCTTGAGAGTGGTCATGCTGTAAGTGATCAGCAGGGAGAGGCAGGTAGGTAAGTAAGCTCTTGCACTCACCAAGAAGTGCTTGTAGAAATAATTTCAGAGGGTTATATCATCTATATCTATAACAGTTCTAAAGAGTTGGTTTTATTACAATTCTGTGCATTCTCCATGAAGAACTGACTGCTGGTAATTATTTTTATAAGTAAATACTATCGCTCAGAAGGAGAAAAAGTTTTCCAGAGGGATAAATATGTATATATATACACATATGTACAATTTCATTCTTTTCTTTTGATTGCATAACTTGAAACTAATTATTATTTTTCTTCTGACTGTTCATGGAAATGAACCCAACTGAGATCTGAGTCCAAATATAGTTGCTTTCTTGTTCTATTTGTCAGCACTTAAAACACTGTAAGAAATAGTGTTTTGGTGTAGTGTCATTTTGATTATTTTTGCCATTGTGTTGGCTTATAAAAGGTCGTTAGAAACATCTGGAAAGCTTTGGGGATTTCACTTGATTTACATGAGAAAGGCAAAGGCAGACAGCAAAATATCCTTAGAATCATACAATCACCAGATTGGAAGAGACCCACTGGATCATAGAGAACAACCATTCCTACCAAACACTAAACCATGTCCCTCAGTATCTCATCCACCCACAGTGTAAACACATCCAGGGAAGGCGAGTCAACCACTTCCCTGGGCAGCCTCTGCCAGTGCCCAATGACCTTTTCTGTGAAGAATTTTTTCCTTATGTCCAGCCTGAACCCCCCCCGGTGGAGTTTGAGGCCATTCCCTCTTGTCCTGTCCCCTGGCACTTGGGAGAAGAGCCCAGCTCCCTCCTCTCAACTACCTGAAAGGAGGTTGTAATAAAGAGCAATGATGTCTCCTCTCAAGCTCCTCTTCTCCAGGATAAACACCCTCAACTCTCTCAGCAGTTCCTCATAAGGACTGTTCTCCAGCCCTTTCACCAGTTTCGTTGCTGTTCTCTTCACTTATTTCATTCTTTTGACTTCACTAATGTCTGTCTGTGATCTTGTACCAGTAATGCTGCCCAAAATTAGCATTCTTAGAAATACAGAAAGGATGTAAGAGCATAAATATTCTCTACCTGGCAGTCAAAGCATTTGGATTGTGTGCTGCATTCAGTGAGGGGCACTTTTGAGATAGAATCATAGAACAACCAGGTTGGAAGGGACCCATCAGATCATCGAGTCCAACCATTCCTATCAAACACTAAATCATGTCCCTCAGTACCTCATCTACCTGTGCCTTAAACACCTCCAGGGAAGGGGAATCAACCACATCCCTGGGCAGCCTATTCCAATGCCCAATGACCCTCTGTGTGATAAACTTCCTCCTAATCTTCAACCTAAACCTCCCCTTGCAGAGCTTGAGGCTATTCCCTCTTGCCCTGTCACTTGGGAGAAGAGCCCAGCTCCCTCCTCTCTACAACCTCCCCTCAGGTAGTTGTAGAGAGCAATGAGGTCTCCTCTCAGCCTCCTCTTCTCCAGGATAAACACCCCCAGCTCTCTCAGACGCTCCTCATAAGGCCTGTTCTCCAGACCCTTCACCAGCTTCGTTGCTCTTCTCTGGACTTGCTTCAGAGCCTCAACATCCTTTTTGTGGTGAGGGGCCCACAACTGAACACAGGATTCAAGGAGCGGCCTCACCAGTGAGATAAAGTTCAGGTGGAAGGAGTCCAGAGGAGAACATTAAAGATGAGACAAGTATTAGCAACCCCAACTCTGAGGAAAAACTGGAGGTTTAGAATAGAAGAAAACAAAATGTGAAGGAAATAATGAGTATCTGAATTAGACATTATTATTTAAGTACATTAAAAATTCTACTCACTATTTGCATAGTCAAAAACAGTGCCAGTTTCTGCTATATAAGAAAAGTTTCTTCAGCTGCAAAGATAGTTTAGCAACAGAGATGAATAATTTACTTGAACAGGGTAGTGTTCTCTGTTATCGGAGGTTCTGGAGAAAATTTTATTGGTGAAGTTCAACTGTACTTTGCAGAAGAAAAGGCTACTTGGTTTTTGTGGGTATCTCACACAGCTTTACCTGCATGAGTGACAATGTGCTGCTGATCTCCACAGGATTTGCTCCAGCATTGATACGGAACAAAGAGGGTGACTGTGAATGGGAGAGAGAGAGCGACAGAATCTTGCGGTTTATCCTATAGTCTGTCACATCAATGTTGCAGCTGGTGGTATCACACAACAGTGAGATATCAACAGGAGGGAAAAGCTACAGATCAAGACAAAAGGTGTAGGAGAAAATAAACAGTCATGAAAAGAAAGAATGGAAAATGTAGTTCATAGTATAGATTTTGTTGGCAGTGTTATAAATGTGTTTAGATACAAATACTGGATAAAATTCTGAAAATTATTAGAAGCTTCACTATTTAGGCTTGAATTATTCCTTGCTTTTCAGCTGCACCAAATCTCAATATATTGCACAGCCACTTCATGTCTGAGTTCTGTTTCACTGACATCAGTAAAAATCTGTAAAGACACATTGATGAAATGGTATCAGAAACTGTTGCATTTCTTGCTGTTACAATCAAAATCCAATGTTCCATCTGCTAAATTTCCTCACTGGAACTTGATCTGTTCTTCCTTGGTTTTAATACTTATTATTATTTTGTATTTATTGAAAGGGGTAAGAAGCAAGCGGAGAATTATTTTCTGTGAGACCAACCACATTTCTACATGAAACCAGAATAATTTCCAATTTTCTTCTAGTGCATTGAACTCTGGATTCAAATAGGCAGTGATATTAAGTAATTGTATAACAGGGTTATCTTTTTTTGACCACTTAGTAAATATTTGTTGAGAGCAGGGGGGAAAAGCGGGCAGATAAACATAATGAATAAATAATGTACATGTTTGTAAATAAAATCTAAAATAATATAGTGGAGTTTGGCAACAGGGATGAGCTGCAAACGAGTCTGGCAGTATCAGATGAAAAGAGAGAGAGAGAGGTCTATTATACAAATGAAATGGGTATACAAAGCTGGATATGGGAGGTTATTCTCCCTCTGTATTCAGCACTGGTGAGGCTGCTCCTTGAATCCTGTGTTCAGTTCTGGGCTCCTCACCACAAGAAGGATGTTGAGGCTCTGGAGCGAGTCCAGAGAAGAGCAACAAAGCTGGTGAAGGGGCTGGAGAACAGGCCTTATGAGGAGCATCTGAGAGAGCTGGGGGTGTTTAGCCTGGAGAAGAGGAGGCTGAGAGGAGACCTCATTGCTCTCTGCAACTACCTGAAAGGAGGTTGTGTAGAGGAGGGAGCTGGGCTCTTCTCCCAAGGGACAGGCGAGACAACAAGAGGAAATGGCCTCAAGCTCTGCCAGGTGAGGTTCAGGCTCAACATAAGGAAAAAAATTTTGACAGAAAGGGTCGTTAGGCACTGGCAGAGGCTGCCCAGGGAGGTGGTTGACTTGCCTTCCCTGGAGGTGTTTAAGGCACGGTGGATGAGGTACTGAGGTACATGGTTTAGAGTTTGATAGGAATGGTTGGACTCGATGATCCTGTGGGTCTCTTCCAACCTGGTGATTCTATGATTCTATATGATATTACTTGAGGAATAGTCAGAAGGGCTGACTGCATCTGTTTTCTGAGTGTGGAACTGCTGGGACCTGCTTCTCACCTTTGCATGTTATTTCTTGTCATGCTGTCACTTCCCCATCTTTCAGTAAACATTTCTCTGGCTTGGACTCCACAATCTCAGTAAAGCCCAACTGATAGCATAGAAAACTTTAATGTGTGATTAACTATTAAATACCATCTGATGTTTTATTTAAACTGATTTAAAATGCTACAAATCTTGTGTTTTCTTAGTCTTATATAAGCTTGCATGGGTATTTTCATAGAATCACCAGGTTGCAAGAGACCCACCAGATCATTGAGTCCAACCATTCCTATCAAATACTAACCCTTGCCCCCTGTTTTGAATTGGTATTTATTCATAATGGTTAATTTGTCTTTCATCTGGCCCATATATTGTTTTCTGTATTGTACCCTTCAGAGTAAATGTTGTACTTGCATCAACCATACAAGAAAAGTATATACAGAGCAAGGAAAGGTGAAGATGTTTAGCAAAATAATTTGTCTTCACTCTAATTTAAAATTGAATGTTAAACTCTTTTTTGGAGAAAGATTGTTGGACATTTACATGTCCGCTTTTATTATTTTTAGTTTCACTTGTCTTTTCAGTTAGACAAGAAAAGCTATCAAAAAGAAAATTTTTGTATCATTTGAAAGGGAAGAAGACCTTGTGTCTTCATGATAAATTTGTTTCTTGAAAAGATCTTTTTTATGACCTATTTTGTCAGTAAGTTCTGGTATCTAGGCATATTAGTTCTGTTGGCTAGATGATTTCAAAATGATAGAGTGAGATTAATAATATAAATGCAGGTTTTCCTTGTTCTATTGATTTATTTGGTCTCAGTTCTCCAAACACTCTCCCATCTTGCTCATCTTACTTTTCAGAGCAATGACAAAGAAGTTTCATATAGGAATGCTTGCAAGAATGAGCATCTTTAAGTGCGGCTGATTGGTGACGTACTAAAAAGAAAAAAAGGCTCCTGTGGAACTGTCATTGCAAGAATTTAGGTAAATTGGATACATACAGGTTTAGTCTATTCCTTGGAAATGTGAGAAAGAGGCTTAAGAAGTATCCCTGTCTGAAATGTGCTAATGAGTCATGTGTCTGCTCCTATTTCAACACAACAGGCAGTAGCTTAAACACCTTCAGTTTAAACATAATTTCATCCATGGTGGGCATACAGAAGTTGCTTGTTTGAGGCTGGGATTTCATGATTCCCTTAAGTCATAATTTCTTTGAGGTACTGACGTGTCCGTTTAGTGACTGATGGAAATGGTTGGACTCAATGATGCAGTGGGTCCTTTCCAACCTAGTGTTTCTATAATTCTATTATTCTAGGTCCATCTATGGGATGGCTAGTACTTAAAAGAACAGTCTTGGTCTACCCAGACTAGCCCACATGTTCCTTCATCCCTTGTTCCATACATTATTATTGTTATAATTGGCAAGAGACTCGGATTAGGGGACTGGTTTTACTGAGACTTTACTAATTGATTTTTTTTTTCCTGAAGGAACATGGATACCAAGTTGCATTTGGGTTGACAGTGTTCTCACTGTAAATAGACTGAGTATTGGACTATGCCAAGATAAGGTTGATCATCAGACTGAAGGTTCTTATCTCCCTCTGATGTTGGTGAGGCTCTTTCTGGGGAAGGTTGATGTCAGTGAGCTGGTGAAGGGGCTGGAGAACAGGCCCTACAAGGAGCAGTTGAGAGAGCTGGGGGTGTTTAGTCTGGAGAAGAGGAGGTTGAAGGAAGACCTCATTGCTCTCTCCAACTACCTGAAAGGAGGTTGTAGAGAGGAGGGTGCTGGCCTCTTGTCCCAAGTGCAAGGGGACAGGACAAGAGGGAATGGCCTCAAGCTCCACCAGGGGAGATTTAGACTGGACATTAGGAGGAAGTTTTTCCACAGGAAAAGGTCATTGGGCAGTGGCAGAGGCTGCCTAGGGAGGTGGTTGATTCACTTTCCCTGGAGGTGTTTAATGCACGGGTAGATGAGATACTGAGGGACACGGTTTAGTGTTTGATAGGAATGGTTGGACTCGATGATCCGGTGGGTTTTTTCCAATCTGATGATTCTACGGTTCTATGGTTCTGGAATACAGTGTTCAGTTGTAGGGAGGTTGTGGAATCTCAATCCTCGGTGGCTTTCAGGAGTTGACTATCAAAACCCTAACTGAGCTGAACTTGTGTTGGTGACAGCCTTGCTTTCAGCAGAATGCTGAACTAGATGACTCCAGAGGTTGCTTACAATGAACATTTCTCTTTTACCATTATTGTGAAGATGTAGCTTAAGTCTAAAACCACTTACAACACACACAGAAGAAGTAGGGGGTACTTGCAAAAAGCAATCTACTGATTCATCTTATGCTAACACAGGTTTCTAAGAAAGGTAAGGTGGCTCTCTTTTCACTGAATTATAAGTCTTTTAAGATTAGTTTAGGTATTGAGCACTATTGCTGAGATGCTTTGTGTTAGATGAGGTGCATCTCAGCATAAAGCACTCCTTTCACCTGAAAGAGTGGTAAAATTTCACACTGTGGTCATGTCCTTAATTGCTATCTTCAGATCCCAGGAGTGAAATTTAAATTAGAATATTTCCACATTAGTATAGGTATTTAGTATTAAACAATCCTCCAGAAAGTTCCCTTGGGTTCAGAGGAGGCTATAATGATGATCAGAGGGCTGGAGCGTATCCCATGTGAGGACAGGCAGAGAGAATTGGGGTTATTCAGCCTGGAGAAGAGAAGGCTCTGAGGAGATGTTATTGTGACCTTCCAGTACCTTAAGGGGCTACAAGATAACTGGGGAGGGGCTGTTCACAAAGGCTTGTGGTGATATTACTGGAGGCAATGGTTATAAACCAGAGAGGGGTAGATTTAGATTAAACATAAGGAGGAATTTCTTCATGATGAGCCCAGGTTGCCCAGGGAAGCTGTGGCTGCCCCATCCCTGGAGGGGTTCAAGGCCAGATTGGATGGGGCCTTGAGCAACCTGATCTGGTGAGAGGTGTCCCTGCCCATGGCAGAGGGTTGGAACTGCATGGGCTTTAATGTTCCTTCCAATCCAAACTATTCTATGAAAGATACAGCAACTTCCTTACAGAGAAAGCAAGTTAAAATAGGTACAGGACGTATCTTTAAATCCTATACAGATGCTCTCTGTGTTTCTGTATAAAGTAAACCTATGAATATTTCAGTGTGATGTGTGTTTTATATTATTTTATTCTTGGTAACAGAGGACATGCAATCTCTCAACAATTACCATAAAATGTGTGAATTTAATAGGCTTAATTGTTTATCTCTCAAGCAAGCAGAGGTTCTGTGGAAAACGGTGCTTGCCGTACAACCTCCCTTTCATGTTGCTCATGAGTCTAGTAGAAGTGGTAGTGTTTTCATTTTTCACTTGATCTGTATGTGTCAAGCACAACAAAAAGGGTATCTATTCCTCCCCCACACTAGCAAACTGCAGTGCTGAAATTCGTAAACAGAGGTTTACTTGTGAATCATCCACATCCACAGGGTCTGCTGCATACTTGTGTAAAAAGTGAACTGCTGCTGTCAGTTTGAAGTGATTTCTAGCTTCTGGAAGGCATAAAATGATAAATGAAAGCAAATATCTCAACCTGCCATGAGATCACCCTAGGGATGCTGAAAGCAGAGGAAGAAACACCTGGCTTGCCCATAACCAGAGGACCTTAAACGCTTAAAAGAAGTAAAAAACATGAAATAAGTGGTCTGGCAAGGATAGTGTTGACACTTAGCTAGCTTTTTTGAACCGCTTTCTGGCACTAGTCTTAACTGCAAGACTTATTTAGTTCTTAAGCTATCTACCCTGCTGCATATTTGCAATATTGGCACTAGTTTATGTTAGTGACTGTTGCATGGGGACCTTTGGAAGATGGTGTTTAGAGCTGCCAGAAATATCAGGCAGGTTCTTCGGATTGTGAGAAAACAGTGAAACAGTGGTTAAGAGGACGCAGAGGATTAGCAGAAAGTCAGAAGTTCAGAAACCAAGTCGTAACTCGTTCTTCCTTATCAATCAGGGTAATAAACCATGTACAAACAGGCAGTCCCTCTCAGTAAAACCTCAGAAAGACTTTGAATTAAAAGTGAAAAAAAAAAAAAATCCTTTGAGCTGCTTCCTCTGCATCACTTCATATTGTGGCAAGTGCATTTTTCATCCAGCAGTGAAAGAAACGGATCTGTGTTATCTGAGACCAGGCTTTTCATGCTTTTCACTGGGGGCTTTCTGAAGCTTGCCGCTGGGGTGTTGTTTTACAGTTTGTCAGATCTGCTGGGGACAGTAGTCATTCTAGCAATAGGCGGTTCCGCTACGTGTTTCATGGTGTTGAACTGCATCAAAATTAATTCTTCTCTTTTGTGCAACTTCATGCTGTTGTAAAAGCTGCAATCCACCTATAGGCAGCAAAATTGCCTGGATAAAAAGGTTTTTTTTTTCCTCATTCCTTTCTTTCAGGTGCATCACAACAATCTCATTGCTTAAAAAAACAGTGATTAACATTTTTAAAATTTATGAAAGATGTAGGGTCAAGTGACAACCACAGGTTACTGTGAGACAGCCTCTTATCTGTAAGAGGAAGCACTTTTAAATAAGTGGCAATGTCACACTGGTACCATAAAGGTCTACTCAGTGTTTGTGTTTATAGCCTGTTTCTGGCTTTTTTTTTTTGCCTTCAAGTCAAGATCACGGCTCAAGTCCAATCACTTGCTTGTCATGCAAGGCTGGAGCTAACTTCAATGTGCTTTTGAATTGGATTTGTATATAAACAGGTATCTTAAACTGCTTTCTCTGCTGAATTGATGTGAAAACATACACATGCACTTTCGTGTGGGTGTGCCTGCAAAGATCATTGAATCATAGACTAGTTTGGGTTGGAAGGGACCTTAAAGATCATTTTGTTTCATCCTGCTGCGACAGGCAGGGACACATCCCACAAATCTATATATTTGTTTCAGCATACTTGTTGCTGTTACAGATGTCATTTTTTAGCCATGTGTTAAAGTGGAGATTTCAGAGATTTGTTATTTAAAAAAATACTGAAGTGTCTTGTTCTGGGAGGCCTTTCCTTGGTTTTTCAGAATTATCTGCTGACTTGATTACATTCCCTGTGATTTCAATTGATTCTGGTGTTTGGATTCTGAGCAATAGCTTTGTTCCACAGCTTGATACTGACACCTGAAGCAGCTCAATCTCAAGGGATACTTTAAAATAGTTCTTCTGTGTGTGTACGTATCTGTATATTATGCAAAATAGGTTTTAAGACAGTCAACTTCCGAATAGTGGTGTGGAATAAAATAGTAATTGCACATCTAGAGACCATCTGTTTGTTCTGGTGGAGTTTTATTTCCTTTGTTTCTGTACCTCAATGTATGCCATTTATGTCATTTACATTGACTATTTGACTTAGTCTTCTTGCCTCGGAGTCTTTTATGAGAAAGGAATATAATAAGGAATAATAACTCTGTCACTATCAGTGTTTGCTACCACCAGTAATAAAATATTAGGAGACTTAAACTTTTTATTTGAGTGAATGTTGTCACTGCAATATTGTACATTGACAAATGCAAAAAAAGTCATGTCGCAGTGATGCTATGTGAATGCAGTCATCTGGAGTCTACCAAGGTGATAGTTACATAAATGTAACTAGACGTTTATGTAATTCTATTTTAAGATTCTTCTTCCTGCAAAATTTCTTTCTCTGAAAGTTTTTTTGCAGCTGCCAAGAAATCGATGCTGAAAATAGAATCATGTTTTTCATGCTAACTTTGAGTTCTATGGCGTTTGTAAAATTCGGATGCAATTGTGATAGATCTTAAAATGAAGAAACTAATAATTTATCTCTTTTTCTTTGCAGAATCACAGTGTACGCTCTGTGGGGAACCTGAAGGTGAGTATGTTTCCCTACTAATATTTTTCAAAGCAACTAGAGTGAACACTTGACTCGAATGATACACACGTGCAATAGATTGGAGGTGATATCCAAGTGATGACAACCGATGAAAGAAATCCTTCCCTATGTTAGATATGGGAAAATTAATTGAATTATGCTGAATCAAGCACAGTATGGGCTCCCGGGAGGAAATATTCCATTAGAGAAAAGTTGAAATATTTACTTCTTATTCTTTTGTGTGTTTGTTAAACTAATTTGGGGTAAGAGAAAGTGTGAAGACACTTTTAAGGACATCGCTTTGAGAATGGAAAGCAAAGAAATTGGGCATAAAAGGGAAATGAGAAAATATTTTTATATTTAATGCTGCACTGAGAGGCTAACACTATTTAGCAGGTGAAGTGTATAAATGTTGCTTTTGAAACAAAGATAATTAAGCAATAACTGTTATGCAGTGCAAATAGGTGCCCATGTGAAGGTGTTTGGTGGTTTGTTTACTTTTTTCCAACTGACTAATTAAATGCCAAAGTGAGACCCACAATTTGCCTAAATGGATGTCGAATTAATAAGATTATGATTTTTAAAGCAGGTCATCATTGAGGGAGCAGAGTACTCTTATTTCTTTATTAATATTAGTGTTTTTATAAAGAAAATATCAAAAAGCTGACCTCAGATTCAAATCAATCATCTGGAGTCTTTCTAAGAAATTTAGTCTGGTAGAACTTATGTAGATACAGGAGAAAATTATATTAATTAAAAAAATAATATATGCATTCTAGCTCATTCCTGAAGACATTCAACTTTATATCTTAAAGTTTCAATTTTTTCCAAGTAAAATTTTTAATATTTTATAAATTTAGGAGGAAGAAATTAATAGATAATGCCTGGAAGTTGAAGGTTTGAGACCTTTAACTTTGTTACTTACTGACAAATAGCTGTTTTAGAGGATTTTTTTGACTTTGCATTCCTTTAATAAGCAGTCAGTTCTTGATTTATTTATTTCGTCCTACATCTGATAAATTTATAATAGCAGATACATATAGAAAAAGGAGAAATAAGGCAGACGTTCTTTTGCCTTTCATGAGATGTTCCTTTTATGATGAGATTTTCCAGCTTTTTTTAAAGTTATGCATTTTATTAGTTCTGTTGTATTACATTCTGCCTGCTGTATAACAATAATTCTCCTTTCTATTTATTGCTGCTATTTCCTACCTATTCAGCTCTGCCTATTTTAATAAACGTACATGGATTTTGTAAAAAGGGAATTAAAAAAAAAACAGTAATAGATTTTTAACATGACTAAAAACCCACAATCAAAACCCAATTATTTGTATTGCTGTAGAAATAGTCCTCAAGAATGTAACACTCGGGTTTTAGTTGAGTAGAAATAAATTTTCTCGGGTGTTTATATCTCCTGGATCACCATGCACTCCCCTCAAATATAGTATTAGTGGCATCCTAATTTATTAATTCTCTACCTCAATATTAAAAATACTGATTGACATCAGTATAGACTAGTGACAAGACTAAATTTATTTTTTTCCTTGTTAGATTACCACAATTTGTGATCTAATACTGAACTCTCATAGAAGTTTTCTGTGTGATTTTTGTGTTTAAATTGTTATGGCTTTGGTATTCAGAAGGCAATTTTGAAAGAAACTTCACATCTTTATTGTGTAAATCGAAACAGAGAAAAAAACCAACACAAACAGTAAAGGATATCATTTTCTTCTAGAACATTCTATCAATTTATATATGGCTTTATAGTAAACTAATTGAGTTACTTACCAAAGTAGGAAAGAAGTAAATAATAAACTTTTTGCTATGTTTTAATTGGCATTTCTGACTTTTCTTGGTAGCCTTCTTCAGAAATTTGAGATACTCAAAATGCAAACTACAATGCAGAGTATCTGAGGCAAATTCAAAGAAATACATTTGCTTCCTGGTTCTATTTTTCTCTTCCTTTTTGGAAAAACTCAAAGTTTACTAAGTACCCTAATGTACTTTTGTATATTAAGATGAATTTGCAGAATTGTAGGGTGGGTGTACCATGGTGTAGACCTCCTCTATTAATTTCCAAGGTGTTGAGCAGGGACTAGTTCATGAAATAGATGTGGAAATATCTCCCTGACTTTGGAGAGAGGAAGACAAAAGGCTTCATGTCTTATCGCTTCCAAGTTCCTCTGATGCTGTTGAAGCCTTTTATTGAGAAACCTCCAGGCAGCTAGAGGTGAATATCTGAACAACATCTGGTTTTTCAAGAAAGGTGGTAGAATGGAAGTGTAAGCAAGCCACAGATTCTGATTGTCGTGTTGGTCAACAGCGTTGTTCTTGTAACGGTTCATCCTTTGTCCAACCATTGCTCCCTTCCAAAACAAGCAGTTTTTCCCTAGTTTACTAGCATCGTTAAACCAGAGCTCTCAGCTAGGGCCTCCTTGCAAAGTTTTTAGCAGTTAGTGCTGCACATTTGGGAAGTGTGTTTGTCTGCACAGATGTTGGCACATACATGTGGGGCAATCTGTGTGCATGCTATAAAGAGGGGGAAAGTATCAAATATGGAAGGGAGATATAAATTCTTAGAATACAGATTTCACATGTCACTGTCTTGCCTGTTGAATTTGTGTGTCCATGGATAAATGTCATGTCCTCCTTTGCAGCCCATCCAAAGAGCATGAGTTGGACAATACTGAGGTCTTTTTTTGAGAATCAGTCTTTTGTATGAGCTGCAAAGGTATACGTGTTTTGCTCCAAAAATCATGGGTTTGCTCTGTGTTGTCAGCTACCATTCGTGTTAGTGTGAGATGCTGAAGACCAGGGGGCCTATTTTATACTGAGAGGAACGTAGGCAGAAAGCAGAGCTCATGGTCTAAGAAATTCCATTAAGTGTAGCTACTTTGAAATTGTTCCATCTCCTGGAAATGCAAGAGCAGCAATGACATGTTTTCAGGCAGATGACAGTGGTCACCTTTTGTGGAAATAATCTTCGTTTCTTATGGTAATCATTGTTGGATTGGTTTTGGTGTTTTTTTTTTTTCTTACCCAGATTTTAGGTGAAGATGTCATGTTATAGACATGTGTCTAGCTCAGTCTTTAATAGCTAAAGTTCTCTGTTAGAAAGACTGATGTAACCATGACAGCACCAGTTTCAGAAACAGTCATCCATGTTAATCTTCAAGGAGAAGTTTCTCTTCTTTTTAATTCCTGGAAGTTATCCACAGAAGTTTTTGAAAGGACAATATTAACAAATGTTATTCTCTGTATTATGAAAGCCTCAAACAAATAAGTTAAGCCAAGATTTTCAGTATACCACTCGGTCTTCTTAAAGCCTATGCAAATGAAAGCTTTTCTTCCAGGCTTTTTAATATCCTCCAGTAGTGATATGTCAGTTCTATTCATGACTTTTGCCTCTGCTTTGTAATTATTCTGTTTCTTTACTTCTTGAAGATAAATGGACAGTGCTGAACTTTTGTGAATGTACCTTTGCATATTATGAGAAACAGCTGAGGGAACTGGAATTGTTTAGCCTGGAGAAGAGGAGGCTGAGGGGAGACCCCATTGCTCTCCACAACTACCTGAAAGGAGGTTGTGGTGAGGAGGGTGCTGGCCTCTTCTCCCAAGTGACAATGGGAATGGCCTCAAGATGCACCAGGGGAGGTTCAGACTGGATATCAGAAAAGCTTTTTTTCACAGAAAAGGTCATTGGGCACTGGCAGAGGCTGCCTAGGGAGGTGGTTGAGTCTCCACCCCTGGAGGTGTTCAAAAGACGGCTAGGCAAGATGCTCAGGGCCACGGTTTAGTGGCAGATGGATCATTGAGTCCAATCATTCCTGAGAGGTCTTTGGCAACCTGGTGATTCTATGATTATATATATAGTCTTTGACAGCACAAACGTTATCTGGAAACATAGGTCTGGAAAACATGGTGTTAAAAAGGAATGCAACTGAATAGCAAGGGTGGGACTAGTGAAATCTGAGAAGAATCAACACAAGGTCTGGCCCTGTTTGGCATTTCAGTCTCTCCTGTTTCAACAGAAGAAAGTGAAAAGAAAAGATATAACTGGTTTCAGGAAATCCTTTCATAGAATCATAGAACAACCAGGTTGGAAGAGACCCACTGGATCAATTTTAGCCACTAGATGCTACAGATTTTTATCCAGGTGAAGCATCACTTTATGTTCTATTTCCCCTTTAAAACTTCTATCTTAAAACTAGGGAGAGCGTGGAAAAATGCATTTCTCCTGGTGTCTGCTACTGACTGTTATTGGGGACCTTTGATCTGAACCTCAGTTGATTGTCTTTTGGGCTTGTTTGGTTCATATCGCTTTAAGAAACAGTGGCTCTGTGTAGAATTTTGTTAGGATATGTATGGTAGAGAAAACTTAGGTTAGCTTTGCTGTAGGTTTTAAGCTTTCTCTCCTGTTACTGTGATGCTGATAGCAATTTCTAATTTCTTTAGAAGTATTCCATAATGAAAATAAGTTCTCTGTGTAGAAGCTTCCGATTCATTAGGAGACTGGTAGAATATGCTAAGCAATTATTCAAAGCCTGTGGAGTGGGTAGTAGGCAGTTCTACTTATTTTGCACTTTGCTATCTGGTGCCTCTTGATCATGCAGTCTCCATGCAGACTGTGCTATTCGTATTTTGTTCTTCTAGAAATATTATGTGGCAAATGTCCTTCCAGTTCCCCAATATTTAGTAATTAATTCTGGTCACGCATCATAAAAGATACCAATATACACAAAGGCTCTGAGTAACGATACGTCTCCTCTTTGCTAGGTTCTATATTAATTTTAACATCATAGAAAGACAGTTCAAGTTTCATTATGAACAGTTCAGTGAAGGTCTCCAGTTAGGATGGTAGATAGAGGGGAAAAAAAGCAAAATAACAATAGGTAAAGAATCTAGACATTAGGAGGAAGTTTTTCACAGAAAGGGTCATTGGGCATTGGAATAGGCTGCCCAGGGAGGTGGTTGAGTCACCTTCCCTGGAGGTGTTTAAGGCACAGGTAGATGAGGTCCTGAGGGACTTGGTTTAGTGTTTGATAGGAATGGTTGGACTTGATGATCGGGTGGGTCTCTTCCCATCTGGTGATTCTATGATTATATGAATTAGACAGAGAGCACAATGAAGTGCCTGAAAACGTCTTGTGCAGACTAGACTACTCTAGCCTGAAGTAATGAGTAGAATTTTTGCTCACTACCTACCACCAGCAGAAAGGAATATAGTAAAGTGTTTAGGAATCTAGAGGTAAGAGTGAACTTGGTAAGGTACACAAGGAGCAATCCCACAAGAATGAATGTTGAGATGGTTTGCTCCGTATAGTTTAACCCGCAATAGAATACATCCAGTGCATTTCCCTAACACCGTAGCAACTCCCTGGAGGTGTTTTAGGCACAGGTGGAAAAGGTGCTGAGGGGCATGGTTTAGTGTTTGATAGTAACGGTTGGACTCGATGATGTAGCGAGTCTCTTCCAACCTGGGGAATCTATGATTCTATGAAATGATGCATCCTATTTTCCATGGAAACCATGCATTCCAATTTCATAATATATCCAGACCAAGGAAATATTAGGAAGTGGAACAAGTAAAAGAGAAAAGCAAATAGTCATGGAACTGCCTGCTGTGAAGTGACATCTGAGATCGACTTCATATTCAATTAGCCCTGGATGTTTCAAGGAACAGTAAAAATATTTTGACAGGTTTGACATAGAAGAAAGTTCAGTTGTTACCAAGATATGTTTTTAAACAAACAAAAATCAACATGTCCTTTAATAGATAAAGAAGATACTTCCCCTAGGGGCAGGTCATTATAAATAATTTCTTCATCTTTGTTTTTTATTAACTTTTTAGTTACTGTATCAGAAACTGAGTACACTGCTGGGTAAAACTTTTTTATTGCTGTGGACAAACTTCTGTGCCTCCTGTGAAAAATCCTTATATTCCTTCTGTGAGGACCTTCTGAGCCTCCAAGAGTGAACCTCCAAAGAATGAACTAGAACTATTCCCTCATTCCTACCTTTATGTAGATGTCTGGGTCTCTTTAGGTATATTCATGCAGTGGTGCAACTGTAGATCCAAAAACTACATACTGAGGTGTATTAGAACTTACTGGAGTTACCTGAACTTGTGTAGAGATTTCCATTGAAAACATACAAGAAATATGTTGCTCTGACATGAGAAAATCATAGAATCATGTAGATTGGAGAGGACCCTTAAGATCATTAACTCCAAGTATTAACCTAACACTACTAAGTCTCCCACTAATTAGACAGTGTTTGCAGGCACTGGAGAACCAAACAAATACTATACTGCAGGTATTCACAAAGTGTGTTAAATGTATGAAAAGCTCATTATACCAATTCAGAGAGAGTTTCTTCATATTTTTATCCCTTGTGACCTGTTGCATCCTGAATCATTGCAGATTAGAGGAACTGAAAATGAACTTGGGTATTGTTTGATGATCTTTTGTACTTTGCAAGGAATGATTAAGTCCTGAGCAAAAGATGGTTCCAAGAGCAGGAGAAGTTTTCTTTGACCTCAAGTGATCATCTCCTCACACCTACCACTGTAGACCAAAAAACTGATTTTGCAGACCTCTCCTGAAGTCACAGAATTTACCTGTGCTGGCACAGACTGCTGTGCACTTTCTGGCATTTCCTCAGTTTTCTTTCTTTCATGTGCAGTTTCCTTCAACAGTTTTTTCCCTAAGATTTAATCCATGTGGTTCAGATTCTTCCTCAGCATCTCATCTCTCTTTTGGGCTGTGGTTTGCACCTCCAGTCAGAATCGAGCTCACTCATTACTTTTTGCAAGTAACTGGCACAAGAAGTTGTTGTTGCTTGTTAGACTTGCTGGGTTCAAGCTAGGAACAGCAACCATAGTAAAGTGATTTTCTATTAATTAGTAAAATTAACGTTTCAAGTAAAAAAAAAAAGTTTAGAGGAGACCTATTAGTGTATCTTAAAGTGAACATTGGGTTCTTTTCCTACACTTGCCTGTTTAAGTCAAACTGTTAACAGTTCAAGCACCCAATACATAGATGCTATGTGACTCTGTCAGAAGACTGGGAATCTTCTACCAGTTAAATATCATCTAGAAAATAAATCTAAGTATTGGAAGATGATTATTTTCAAGATAAGTTGCCAACATAATTTTGTCCTTCTTTGAGAAGAAATGAGTATTTGCAAAAATTTTAACGAAGTTACAAGAATGTTGGAGTATGTCATTCACTTCCCACACAGAAATTGATGTCCATTAAAAACAAAAGGAGGTTTAATATGATTAGAAGTTGAGGATGGATTTAATTGATTTTTTAAGTAAAAGAAGTTTTGAATGTTTTTGCAATCAAAACAAATGGTACCATTAAAATGTATGTGTTTGCTCATAAAACGCACAAAATACTCAGTAGAATGTGGGAAATATAAATAAATAATTGACAGAGCAATAAAAAAACCTCTTGCTTTCCATGAGGACAAAAAGTGGCTTTTTCAGATATGTCAGTATTAGCGTGTTGGATTTATTTCAGGTATTTACAGCTTTGGTGCTCTCT
Source organism: Coccyzus lansbergi (assembly GCA_033558105.1). Lineage (NCBI taxonomy): Eukaryota > Metazoa > Chordata > Aves > Cuculiformes > Coccyzidae > Coccyzus > Coccyzus lansbergi. The sequence goes on from JAUMJK010000508.1 coordinate 2,972,466, forward strand.
GGTTAATATTAAACTGTTGGGGTTAAAGGGAAAGAGGTCTGTAGAGCTGTTTGTTTGTTTGGCTTTTTTAGTTGGTTTTTTTTCTTTCGTTAAAATAAAGAATCTGGATAGTAGATAGTTCAGGGAAATACCTTAAACTTGCCAATATGTCTTAATATTGATGATGTTCCATCTGGATCGATCTGGCTTGAAATATAAACATCTCCCTTTGTATCTAGTGGGAAATTATTACAGGCGTATTAATAGCTGCAGAGATTTTTACTAATTGTCGTTTCATTAATCTTAACATTTAGTAATTCACACTGAAAACTGGCAGTTTCACCACTGTTAGCGATGATTTCTACAAGTCCTGTAGTCTTTAATGTTTTGTTGCTCAAATTATTTTAGATTTTTAGATTATTTTATTATTAGAGCAACAGTTACCAGTAACTAAAATTTGAAGTGGTCTAAGGAAGAAAAGTACACATCAAATCATGTAATCCTGACAGTTTCAAAGAGACAATAACACATGATAAAATTTGTTGCTTTATTTTAATACTGCTTCTTTCTAATTTGAACAAACAACTGTGAAAAGTTCTGTATATATAGCATTGAAATAGTTAAGTAGTTGATAGCAGGAGCAATAATCTTAATGATTAATAATTGCTACCTGAAGGAATTAACATAATGCTGACTATATTCGGTCCTCTATAGAAAAATTAATGTAAATAAAGTGTTAAGCTCTTTGATTTTTCTGCTTTACCTGTTTGTATGCCAACAGCTTGCTTTTCAGACATGGTCATGTTTGTGTGCCTGTGCGAACTTCCTTACTAACATATAAATAATAGGTTCTGGTAAAATCACTGCTTATACAAAGCTTGTTCCTGCTCAGAGTGTTAATAGATTTGATTTTTCATCTTCATGGACAAATTTTTTCAAGTTGTATAACAATGTCTTGCTATCCTTCTACACTGTGCAGTCTGTAAACATTGAACCTTTTTTACTCTTAGAGCAGAAGGAAATATGCAAGTAAGTTACACTAGATAATTTTTGAAACAAAAAAAGTGTAGAGTTTGTGCTAACCTAAATATTTCAAAGCCTCTCTCACCGCGAGTGGCTGAGAGAGCTGGGGTTTTATAGCCTGGAGAACAGGAGGCTGAGGGGAGACCTCACTGCTCTCTACAACTACGTGAAAGGAGGTTGTGGAGAGGAGGGAGCTGGGCTCTTCTCCCAAGTGACAGGGGACAGGACAAGAAGGAATGGCCTCAAGCTCTACCAGGTGAGGTTCAGGCTCAAGATAAGGAAAAAAATTTTTACAGAACGGGTCATTGGGCACTGGAACAGGCTTCCCAGGGAGGTGGTTGACTCGCCTTCCCTGGAGGTCTTTAAGGCATGGATGGATGAGGTACTGAGGGACATGGTTTAGTGTTTGATAGGAATGGTTGGACTCAATGATCCGGTGGGTCTCTTCCAACCTGGTGATTCTACGATTCTAATGTGTTTGATTTTACACATTGATTTTTTTAGTAGAATCACAGAACAACCAGGTTGGAAGGGACCCATCGGATCTTCTAGTCCAACCATTCCTATCTAACACTAAACCAAGTCTCTCAATACCTCATCCACCCGTGTCTTAAACACCTCCAGGGAAGGTGACTCAACCACCTCCCTGGGCAGCCTATTCCAATGCCCAATGACCCTCTGTGTGAAAAACCTCCTCCTAATCTCCAACCTAAATCTCCCCTGGCGGAGCTTGAGGCCATTGCCTCTCGTCCTGTCCCCTGTCACTTGGGAGAAGAGGCCAGCTCCCTCCTCTCCACAACCACCTTTCAGGTACTTGTAGAGAGTAATGAGGTCTCCTCTCAGCCTCCTCTTCTCCAGGCTAAACAACCCCAGCTCTCTCAGCCGTTCCCCATAGGGTCTGTATAGTTTAGTATAACATGTTGCAATATTTTCACAGTGTGCATTATTATCTAACTGTACTGGGTTTTACATGAAGTGATGATGAGTATCATGTTTTTTAGCAACTACTTTCAATGTGTTTATATTCAAACAACATTGAACAACATGTTGCTACTGTACTGTCATGCTTCCTGCATTTGAGCAGACAGCAAAAGTTGTCTGCTGCATGCCTGCTACAGATTTAGCTATGGAGAACACTCTCCATGACTAGTTATACTTGAAATGTTTGAAGATATAATTATGAACTCTTCTAAATTCTGTGATTTATATTTGTATACTTTGCAAGGTTATACATGGCACTAGTAAAATCATTACTTTTGCCTATAACAAGGAATGAAGTTTTCCATTTTAATTTGTTGTATTGAAATCAGGAATCATAGAATCGCTAGGTTGGAAGAGACCCACCAGATCATCGAGTCCAACCATTCCTATCAAACACTAAACCATGTCCCTCAGCACCTCGTCTACCTGTGCCTTAAACACCTCCAGGAAAGGTGAATCAACCACCTCTCTGGGCAGCCTAATTCAATGCCCAATGACCCTCTGTGTGAAAAACTTCCTCCTAATCTCTAGCCTGAATCTCCCCTGGCAGAGCTTGAGGCCATTCCCTCTTGTCCTGTCCCCTGCCACTTGGGAGAAGAGCCCAACTCCCTCCTCTCCACAACCTCCCTTCAGGTAGTTGTAGAGAGTAATGAGTTCTCCTCTCAGCCTCCTCTTCTCCAGGATAAACACCCCCAGCTCTCTCAGACGTTCCTCAGAACCAGACCCCTTCACCAGCTTAGTTGCTCTTCTCTGGACTCGCTCCAGAGCCTCAACATCCTTCTTGTGCTGAGGGGCCCACAACTGAACACGGGATTCAAGGAGTGGCCTCACCAGTGCTGAGTACAGAGGGAGAAGAATGTCCCTGGACCTGCTGGTCACACCATTTCTGATCCAAGCCAGGATGCCATTGGCCTTCTTGGTCACCTGGGCCACTGTTGCAGGAACAGGATATTTAACGATCTAGGACCTATATAAGCTATGTATAGGAGATGGGGATCTCAATTTTGGTATGTTTCTTTTACAGAGTAATAGTGGTAATCAGAATGGTAATTTAAGATCATAGAATCATAGAATAGTTTGGGTTGGAAGGGACCTTAAAGATTATCTCATTGAAGTCTTAATAGAAAAATATTCTCACATGTATTTTAAGCAAAGAAATTATTATTCAGTAATTTACAAAACCAGTATTTTCTAGGCTTTCACCTGCCATTTATATTTAGAATAAATTAAATTCATTGTTCTGCTATTTCCATTTCTCTTATGTACAGGAAACAACTGCATTCAAAACTGCATTGTTGCCTCTGTTCTTTCTTTATCTACTAATTCTCTCTACAGGGCTGTGATTAAAAAAGAAACAAACAAACAAAAAAATCTACAAAAAAATCCCAAAACCCAACCAAATTTAGTTGGACAAATAGGATACCATCCCAAAGGCAGAGGGTATTATTTGTACATTTGTTTTACATTGTGATTAAAAAGAAAACCACAAACCACTTAAGATTGTGTACAACATTGGTGATGCGACTCTTTCCTCTGCTAACATTGAATCATGTTATGTGTTATTTGGAATCAGTCATAGAATAATTTGGGATGGAAGGGATCTGAAAGATCATCCAGTTCCAATCCTTCTGCCACGAGCTGGGACACCTCCTACTGGATCAGGCTGCCCAAGCCCCATCCAACCTGCCCTTGAAAACCTCCAGGGATGGAGCAGCCACAGCTTTCCTGGGCAACCTGGGCCAGGGCTTTCCTACTCTCATCGTGAAGGAATTCTTCCTTATGTCAATCAATCCCTTAGTCCCAGACTCAAAACACACTCAGATGGTCGATCTGGCTTCTGCAGGTTTAAAAGTAAAGCTGAACCAGCCTTAGCTTGTGGCTCAAAATCTAACAGGAGCCATGTGCTACAGGGGAATTGTCAATATCTTTGCCTTCTCCCAGGGGAAGGTGAAGCTAATTCTTCACATACAGTTGAATGCCAGTGAGATGAAAAAATGCTGTATAGTTTCATGGGATCTTCTGTATGGAAGATTAAGTTACTGTTTTTCAATCAGTTTTTATCCTTCTAGGTAGGGGAAAAATCTTAGCTGTGCTTCTCAAACCTCACAGTCGAAACAGAAAGCCAAGAAAAACTTCGTTTTGCACATTCTGACCTTCAAGATTGACTTTTTTTAATTTTTTTTTTTTTTGCAATCCATTTTGTCAAACCCATGCACAAATAAATTATGATTATTATTTCACACATATACACATTTCATTCTGACCGAGCTGATCGTGAATGATTTTTACTTCAATTCTGTATCACCAGGCTGAAAAGGTTAAGCAAGAGTGTACTGGGAAAAGGAAATGTTTTCTGAAGCCAAAAATTGCATTAATTCAGAAGATATTTTCATGTGGAAGGAATGATGACTTCTCCTGGAGTGTATATTTGTATAAAACGTAGATAACTCCTGGCAACATTCACCTGTTTGACGATGTATGAATATTCTGAACTCTTCCTTTGTGCAGAGTTACAACTGATATTAGTGTAAACTTTATGTAGAAAAAGAGCAAGGATTTTCACAGCATGGAACTTGAAGCAGAATGATTTAAACTTCTGTACCTGCTGGTTATTTTCCATCAGCCTTTATCACAATTTACTTACTGGAGTCATCCCACATCTTCTAAAATATCAAAGCAGACATTTGTATCTAATAATATGTGACAAAGAAATAGCTTTGAATATATGGTTGGAAATACTGGTCTTGGTATCTGCTGACTGAATGTCCATGAAAATAAATAGTATGATGGCAACAACCATGTTAATTACTTTTTGCGGCTCTTAAGTGCCTGTCTCAGAAAAATATTTCTGAAAGTGAATGTTTGTGTTTGCAAATCAGACTCTATTCTGAAGAGACTTCTTAAAGTGCTTCTTATCTAGCAAGAAATAGTCACAGTCTTTGTGCCTTAACGAGAGCATCCGAAACTAGGTAAAGGAACAAATTTCTGATTTAGATTCTTGCAAGTTATGGATTTCATGAACTGAAAAAAAGGCTCAAAGTTGGCATCGTGAATGGCACCTTGGAGATTTTATTTTCACCTTTTCCTCAGTAATCTTCGGGTCATCATATTGATCTAGAAGAAAATTAATTCTCTTACTGATGAAGAACATGTGGGTGTTTAATTTTTTTTCCCCTTTGTTTTAATTTTTATTTATTATATATATACATTACTTTAAAGTAGTTTTGTGCTGCACTTAGTGATTTTTCACTTTTCTGGCAGGGGTGAAGCATCCGATTACGTGATTGTTAAACCGTTTCAATATTTGCCCTGTGTCACAGAAGCAGCACAGAGGAGCTGGAGGGTATTCCTGGAGCTAAGCCAAAATATTCTGCTTTTTTTTTTGGTTTTTACTAGCAGGCTAGACACTTTAGGATCAAGAAGAGTACATGCAGTTCAAATGCTGGCTTTTTCTGTTGGCTAAATCTAATTCTTGATACCATAAGGTTTGTGTATGTTATGTTTTCTAGCTAGCCAGCTGCTGAGGGTTTAAATCTAGCTTGGCAAAGGGTTTCTTGGAATGATTTATTTCATGTTGTGAAAATGCTCATAGTAAAAAGCATTTTCTGACTGTCTCTGCCATGAGAAAGTGTTTGGAGGCATCGGTATGTAATTTGGGAATTCTGCTTGATGCTAAGAACAGTTGGACTTTATGATCTGATGGGTCTATTCCAACCTGGTTCTTCTGATTCTATGATTCTAGAGCTTCTCTGCATGTAAAAGTTAGGTCCGAGTGCACTTTGTTTCTAATGAGGGACTTTTTTTTATAGTCCCTGTTACTGAATGTCTTCAAATTGATCTAAAACCTAAAAAAGACAAAGAAATTCTTGCTTTAGACTGAGCTTATAACAGAGGATGGCTAATCTCGAACAGCCCTAGATCTGATTGCAGCACTCTCAGACCAAGACATATTGCCAAAGCCAAACTCAGGTTTCAAGTCTGAATTCCAGATGTTTGGTAAATAAGCAACAGGTTAACAGAGCGAGGGAGGATTTCAGATAGAAGTGAGTTTTTTTTCTTAGTGTGACTCGTGTAAGAGCAGATGCATTTGTGATCCCCCAAACCAACATAATTAAGCCTCAAGTTCTCTTTCTGTGAGATGATAATAGAGAGATTATGGAAGGAGATTTACCACACCTGTCGCCCTGACTGGAGAAATTGTATACAGCAGCAGCATCTAGTATACAAAATCAGCTGTGCTCATGTGATAGATGATGTAGAAGAAGTAGGATTGAGATCGACTTTAACACTAGAATTCTCATGCTGTTCCACTTGCTTCCCCTTAGCACCTTTGTAGATGACACTAAGCTGGGTGGAAGTGTCGATCTGCTGGAGGGTAGGGAGGCTCTGCAAAGGGATCTGAACAGGTTGGACCTCTGGGCTGAGTCTAATGGCATGAGGTTTAACACGGCCAAATGCCGGGTCCTGCACTTGGGGGACAACAACCCTATGCAGAGCTACAGACTAGGAGAAGTCTGGCTGGAAAATTGCCAGGAGGAGAGAGACCTGGGGGTGTGGGTTGACAACCGACTGACCATGAGCCAGCAGTGTGCCCAGGTGGCCAAGAAGGCCAATGGCATCCTGGTTTGTATCAGAAATGGTGTGACCAGCAGGTCCAGGGAGGTGATTCTCCCTCTGTACTCAGCACTGGTGAGGCTGCTCCTTGAATCCTGTGTTCAGTTGTGGGTCCCTCACCACTAGAAGGGTGTTGAGGCACTGGAGCGAGTCCAGAGAAGAGCCATGAAGCTGGTGAAGGGTCTGGAGAACAGGCCTTATGAGGAACGTCTGAGAGAGCTGGGGGTGTTTAACCTGCAGAAGAGGAGGCTGAGGGGAGACCTCATTGCTCTCTACAACTACCTGAAAGGAGGTTGTAGAGAGGAGGGAGCTGGGCTCTTCTCCCAAGTGACAGGGGACAGGATGAGAGGGAATGGCCTGAATCTCCACCAGGGGAGATTTAGGCTTGAGATTAGGAGGAAGTTTTTCACGGAAAGGGTCATTGGGTATTGGAATAGGCTGCCCAGGGAGGTGGTTGAGTGACCTTCCCTGGAGGTGTTTAAGGCATGGGTAGATGAGGTGCTAAGGGACATGGTTTAGTGTTTGATAGGAATGGTTAGACTTGATGATCCGATGAGTCTCTTCCAACCTGGTGACTCTATGATTCTATGATGCATTTTTTTCCAGCATCGTAACCTTCAAAGGATGGTGAGTTCAGCACCTGCAGTGGATTTGCTCCTATTTTAGCATTTTAATATGTCTGTAGAAAATGTTCCTACTCTGCTGAAGCACATAGTACCTTTCTGCCATAATTACTTCACATTAGCAAGCTTGATAGTTGATGTATCTGAATGACCAGGCATCCCAACCTGAAATGATTAATTTGTTTGAAATGGGAGGGTAAGGAAATTTTACAGTTAGGCGAGGTCAAAAAACTTTGTGCCTGCATCCGTGTTCTTTTCCTAACATTACCTGGGGGAAAGATCAGCCTCTGAATATGAAAACACATAAAGACTTGTGCAAGATCTTGCTCGCTTTATAAGTTTTAACCAGACATTGACAAATCAATCATTCTAGCTCACAGGGGAAAAAAAAATAGCCAATTTGTAACTGTCTCCAAGAATGATGGACCTAATAGGCAGAAGCGGTGGAGGAGGATCCAAAGTGGAACACTGACAGAGGCAGAAACAAAATATAGACCTAGCTGACTGTGTAGTCACCTACTCTCGCTTTTGACTGATTGCCAGGTCTTGTAATTCAAGTACGCTTACTATTTGGGTCTAAATAATTAGTATTCTGTAGCAAACCTAAGTTACCCTCACGAATAAAAATGACATTACCCATTAACAAGCAATGAGTTTTTTTTTCGAGTGGAATCTTCAGAAACAACAAACTCTAGAGGCATAAATTCAGTACTTAGAACATTACTATCTCTTTTTAATTATATATTGTATTTTGGGACTGTGCAACAGACCCATTACCAAATAGCAGATCCTATTAAATGATGTCTTCGTAGCAAAAGTAAAAAAATAAAAAATAAAAAAGAGTCACTCTATGTGGCTTTCAGTATATCTCTTTTTGTCTCAGGGTATTTTCTCCAGAAAAACCTTCTACCAGTGAATTAAGTGGTTCCAACCAAGAATTAAAAAAAAAACAACAAATCAACATTTGGATGACTATTAAGGTTTAAAAGTTCAGGTACTGGAGAGTGCAATTAAACACTGCAATTTATTTCTTATGGTTATGTAGGAATCCAAGATAAGGCCATATTTTGTAGAGATATAGCCTGGTTTATTAACAAATGTTCTTTCAGATTTTTCAGTACAAGGTCAGTGTCACATTTTAAGCTGAATTAGCTGTGATCATCTCACAGAATCCTGTACCATTCAGTAGGCAGCAATGTGACCACTGGAATCGAATGCTCTGAGGCAGAACCTAACACACATAATGGTTGGACTCGATAATCCAATGGGTCTCTTCCAACCTGGTGATTCTATGATAAGGTAGTTTTAAATACCTAATGCATACGTCCTGGTCAGGATGTTTATGCTTGTTTTACAGTAATTGATTGGCTAATAAATTCTAGATTTCAAATAACATCTAGTATGTTTTGGTTGAGTTCACAAAGTCTTGCTTAATAAGCTGTATGATCTAAAAACTGATCAAATAAATGTACGGCGAAGCCAGAAGAAATTTATGAAGTGAAAGTGACACTATTTAACAGAAGCAACACTTCAATGTAATTTGAAGAAATGAATGATAATTGTTTTCACACTAAAATGTGGGAACACAGCAGGGCAATTCCAAGATGTGCCAGGATCTTCCTCTCTTACTGACTTACAAAGAGATAAATGTATTGTAAATACTCACAGCTTTGATATTCTGTTCAACTCACCAATTCCTTATAGAACATTTTTCACTCTGTGGTAAACATCTCTCCTGTCTCATCCTGAATTTAGAGCCCTAAATCCCCACACGATTCTTCTGTTTCCTTGCGGCATAACGTATCATACTTTATCTACTGTGAATATATGGGCAGTGGAGGATTTTGTTTCTTATTTGAACAGGTAAATTGATTAATAAATGCTGCATAATTTACCAAAGAATTAATTGCTCATAGAGTGATGAGTTAAGCTTTGTAGCAGTGCCAAACAAGCTACTTTCTAGCTGTAATCTCTGTTGCAAAAGCACTGAAATAGCATCTGTCCTCAGGGGAAGTGACTATAGGTAATGCTAATTTTGAAGACGCGATCTGAAATTTCAGGTTGAGGTTCTTTTTTAAAGGCAAGTTCACGCTTGTTGAAGAGAGAACTTCTCACAGATTAAGATGACACCGTGCTTGCTGATGTTTCATAAAACAAATGTACTTACTAGATGATTGGCAAGCTTGTCTTCAGGGGATCATAAAATCATAGAACAACCAAGTTGTTCTCCTCTCACCTGGGCACACTGCTGCCTCATGTTCAGTCAGCTGTTGACCAACGCCCCTCAGTCCCTCTCCTCCTGGCAGTTTTCCAGCCAGACTTCTCCTAGTCTGTAGTTCTGAATAGAGTTGTTGTGCCCCAAGTGCAGGACCTGCCATTTGGCCGTGTTAAACCTCATGCCATTGGACACTGCCCAGTGGTCCAGCCTATTCAGATCTCTTTGCAGAGCCTCCCTACCCTCCAGCAGATCGACACTTCCACCCAGCTTTGTGTCATCTGCAAACTTGCTAAGGGTACCCTCAATGCCTTCATCCAGGTCGTTGATGAAGACATTGAACAGGGCTGGACCCAGCACTGAGCCCTGGGGAACCCCACTTGTCACTGGCCTCCAGCTGGATTTAACACCATTTACCACCACTCTCTGGGCCCGGCCATCCAGCCAGTTCTCTACCCAGGAGGATGAGGTGGATCCTTCAGTTACTACATCACTTAGTTGAGACCCTTTAGTGTTTGACAGGAATGGTTGGACTTGATGATTTGGTAGGTCTCCTCCAACCTGGTTATTCTTTGAAGCTGAGAGTCCCTTTCTCAGATGACTGCCCTGGTCTGGATTGTAGGCTAATGTAGAACAGGTCTCCAGTTGCCTATGTAATATTTTTTTTTCCTTGAGACAGTGCATGATTCCATATCCATAATGGTGCAAGAGAAACAGATAAGCGTGTTAACCAAAAATGGAAGGAAAATGCAGTTGCCTTCAATGGTTCTGTTTATAAGGACTAAAAATGAAACAAAGTGTATGGAAGCATGTATGTTCAATGAATTATTCCATCTTCATAGATTCATTTCATTTGGTGTTTTCTATAACTTACATTTATCCAGTTTAAGAAATGTTAATGTGGATGGTCTGATCTAAAGTGTGGTCTCTGGGTATGTATCCCAACATGTTTCAGAGGCATGTGTGGAAACATCATATTCTGGGGAGACTGTGCACTGGATTATTACATGTAACTTCTCACTATTTACAAAGGCAATTTGAGTGACTATTACTCAGTTAGCCTTTTATTTTATTGTTCTGTGCTAGTTGCCAGTAGGTTTCTGGATGAAGTTTCTGATGCTGGCATCAACCTGTTTTGGATTTTCTTTATTGACCAACAGCTTCCTTTTGAGTGTGACACTGAATCCATTGGACACGCTGAGGTGCTTGTATTTACAGCCCTGGCTAAAGCAATGGGGCTGCTGGCTCCTGAGCAACTGCCATGCTAGCTTTGTCCTATCCTACCTTCATCAGCCTCCAGGCTGTAATTTCAGAGTCTAAAACAAGCAGCTTCCTACAATGATGAATCCAAGTCTAGACACTTGATGTGTGACTTTTTGTCTGTGTGTTTTCCGTGTATATGAGAAACAACAAGACAAAATAATACTCTGTTCTTCCATGTGTTTTGTTTAACCTCAAGTCAACTTTTGTCTCTTGCTGTCTCACAACACTGACTAGTGAAAACAGCCTTGATCCTCAAAACCTATCTGGATGTTTACATCAAGTAACAAAGGATAGCTCAAAGGCTTCTGTTTGAGTGCAGATCAAAGCTTCACTGAGTGGGCTGAGTTTAGTTGTGAGCTTCTTTATGAGAAAAAACAAACAAAAAAAGATGTTAATGCAAAGTAATCAAATTTATGAATAAGCATATAGCAGGAGTTTAATGTAATCCTGAAACACATCATCTCAGTTTCTTAGGTAAACTTATATTGAAATTGATGCTGTCCTTTGTCTCTTTTCTCAAACTGATGCACAAGAGAAAATGGACTAAACTGATCTACAAGTCATTTCCCTCTCTTCTCTCTGTGCTTTACTCTGTTTTATTGATGCGAAGTGGACAACATAAAAATCTAGATCAAATAATGCTGTGTTATCACTTGTGGTTGTTTTGCTAACTGATTTTTTTTCCAGAGCTGACTGCTTAACAGTTAAGATAGTTGGATGGATGAGGGGAGAAGAAACTTACTACAAGAGTAATAATAAATTAAGACCACTATATACAGCTCATAATTCTTGTACAGAAAAATATTAAATATTTTGAGAAGTCCTTCAAATAATCTCCACTTCCACTGCCTCTTTTCCTTAAATGTCTAGGAACTGCACTCACACCAACATCACGAGTGTTATATCATAGAATCATAAAACAACCAGGTTGGAAGAGACCCATTGGATCATCGAGTCCAACCATTCCTATCAAACACTAAACCAAGTCCCTCAGCACCTTTTCCACCTGTGCCTTAAACACCTCCAGGGAAGGTGAATCAACCACCTCCCTGGGCAGCCTATTCCAATGCCCAATGACCTTCTGTGTGAAAAACTTCCTCCTAATCTCCAGCCTAAATCTCCCCTGGTGGAGCAATGAGAGAGCAATGAGGTCTCCCCTCAGCCTCCTCTTCTCCAGGATAAACAACCCCAGCTCTCTCAGACACTTCTCATAGGGCCTGTTCTCCAGACCCTTCACCAGCTTCGTTGCTCTTCTCTGCACTCGCTCCAGAACCTCAACATCTTTCTTGTGGTGAGAGGCCCAGAACTGAACACAGTATTCTAGGAGCGGTATCACCAGTGCTGAGTACAGGGGGAGAATCACCTCCCTGGCCCTGCTGGTCACACCATTTCTGATCCGAGCCAGGATGCCACTGGCCTTCTTGGCCACCTGGGCACCCTGATGGCTCATGTTCAGTTGGCTGTTGACCAACATCCCTAGGTCCCTCTTCTCCTGGCAGTTTTCCAGCCAGACTTCTCCTAGTCTGTAGCTCTGCATAGGGTTGTTGTGCCCCAAGTGCAGGACCCGCCATTTGGCCATGTTAAACCTCATGCCATTGGACTCTGCCCAGTGGTCCAGTCTGTTTAGGTCCCTTTGCAGAGCCTCCCTACCCTCCAGCAGATCGACACTTCCAAACAGCTTAATGTCATCTGCAAACTTGCTAAGGGTACCCTCTATATGCTAGTAAATGTAATGCTTGACCGAATTGCCCTGGAGCTTCAATTGCTTGGGGGTGTGATGATGAATGAAAACTGCCACAGCTCTCAGCAGATATGCAGCAGCCTGGCAATTGTTTGATCAGCTCTGGTATCCCTACTAAAAAGCTCTGGTGAGACTGGAGCCTTTCAGTCATTACGGAGCACAGGCATGTCGGAGCTTTGGCTGTTCCTGTGCCACAGGAGTGCTGTGAAGAGGGGAAAAAGGTTGCCTTGCAGAATTGCGGTTGCTATGATCTGTGTCTGGAATGCACATAGCCCTACAATAAATGTTTCAGTAGCTGAGGATGAGCAAACTACCTATTGACACCTTTACTAGAGAGTGGTGAAGTAATCTATTCTTGGCGAATATCCAGAACTGACAAGATTATAAAAAACAGGGTAGAGGAAGGAAGTGCCGCAGGAGAAGCAGCAAAAACATTGCTGATGCAGGATTTTATAGAAGCTAAGCTTAGGCGTTAGTCAAAGGATTAGTATCACAAGACACACGCATGCTGTTGACCTATTGGGTCATGAGGACAATGACAGCAATCCTCTGGAGGCTCTCAAGAGAAGTTCTGAAGTACTTGGTTGCCAGGCATCATACCAAGAAGAACATATGCAATTTTACATATAAAATTCAACCGTGAAATTGCTTGTTAGTATCAACCACCAACGTAAGAAAGGTTAATACATTATTTGTTTAGGTGATGTCTGAGCAATTGGGCACAGGCTTTGCCTTAAACACTCCAGTGTTGAGGAGGCTAATGGCCTCTTCTCCCAAGGGACAGGGGACAGAACAAGAGGGAATGGCCTCAAGCTCCACCAGGGGAGATGTAGGCCGGACATTAGGAAAAATTTTTCACAGAAAAGGTCATTGGGCTTTGGAAAAGGCTGCCCAGGGAGGTGGTTGATTCACCTTCCTTGGAGGTGTTTAAGGCACAGGTGGAAAAGGTGCTGAGGGACATGGTTTAGTGTTTGATAGGAATGGTTGGACTCGATGATCCAGTAGGTCTCTTCTGACCTGGTTGTTCTATGATTCTATGAGTTTAAATATTTCATAATATTTCATTATAATCAGTTTAAGCCTATGCAGACATTTTTTTTATTGAAATGGGTTTATCTGTTTGACAGTTGTGGAAAGAGGAAGGCTATTTGTTTCATAGATCAATAGGACTGCCTTACCCACCATTGAATTCCCATTGAAAGTATTAGCTAGGCTTGTAATTGTCAAGTAAGCCTTAATTGTCAAGGACCTAAAACTGACAACTACAGTGATGCACAGCGAAATGGGATGTAAAACAGCTTCCTTTTGAGTGCGACACTGAATTCACTGGACACACTGAGATGCTTGTATTTTTACAGCCCTGGCTAAAGCAATGGGGTTGCTGTATCCTGAGCAACTGCCATGCTAGCCTTGTCCTATCCTACCTTCATCAGCTCCCATCAGCCGAGTCTACAATGAATGATGAATCCAAGTCTAGACACTTGATGTGTGACTTTTTGTCTGTGTTTTCCATGTATATGAGAGACAACAAGACAAAATAATACTCTGTTCTTCCATGTGTTTTGTTTAACCTCAAGTCAACTTTTGTCTCTTGCTGTCTCACAACACTGACTAGTGAAAGCAGCCCTGATCCTCAAAACATATCTGGATGTTTACATCAAGTAACAAAGGATGTAAAATGTGGGAGTTCAGGGCTGTATACAGGGAATTTCAAGGGTATATGTGTTCATGTCCCCTCTGCTGTATTTGCATAACCAACTTGCCAAATATCTAGAGCTGCAACAGAGAATAACTTAATATGATAAAAGCCAAGATCCCTTAACTAGCACCCATATATGAAATTCTCTATTTACGCAAACTCATTTTTCAAAAGTCTGTTTTCCATGAGAACATTGCTGCTGTTATTAACTGTCAGTCAGGATGCTTACGTCTCTGCTATCAACCAAGTGCATTTTCCATATAGAGATGTCCCACGATACCTCCAGCAGTTAACTCATCCACTGTAACCACAGAGAATGAAGTTTAATTTGCTGTTGAAGAAAGTCTCCTGTCTTTGTTGTTACAAAAAAACATCCTGTTTTTCTTGCTGAAGACATTCAGACAAAACATATATGCATTCAAAATGAGCCCTTTTATCATTATAATCAATTTTGAGCTCAATAGGTTTAACAGAATTTATTCACTCTTTACAGTAAGACCTCTTTGGTGAGAAGAGTTTGATAGGAATGGTTGGACTCGATGGTCCGATGGGTCTCTTCCAAGCTGGTTGTTCTATGATTCTAAATACCAATGGTTAAAGACCTGCAAAACTTTTTTATGTAACTGTAAATTCTGAAAGTGTTTTACAATTAATTGAATTCATTATGTCTCGAAACCTGGCATTCTGGGAATATTTTAGCAATTGATAATAAGTCTACATTCTGTATGCAAACCAAATTCTTCTGTGGCTTCTGTGTCCATAATTTTCATGGTGAATCAATGTACTGCATGTGTAAGTGGTCATCAAGATGTATGGCTTTACATTTAATTGGTTTAGTATCAAACCTCATAGTCTCATTTCAGATAAAAACCATGTCGCAGCTGTAACTATTAGATTCCTGAATCTACACAAAGCTTTACTTTTTCCTGTAAAATAATGCTGAAATACCTGGGGAAAGATATTTTGAGCAGTTGTCCTGCCACTTGCTCACAAGCGTTACTTGTTCAGCTTTTCAGCAAGGTTTTTATGTATTTCTTGGTCAGTCCAGGGAAGACATCAGGGAAAAACGTGCCTGCTGCCCCCATTACATCCAGCTCAGGATGTAATGCTTATTGTGAGTGAAGATTTTTGGTTTGTTTTCCATTCTTCATACATTTTGTGCACGCATCTGTTGTGCTGTCCTCAGCATCCCTTTAGTCACATAAAGCAGTTCCTAAAAAGCGCACTAATCCTTGTGAAAGAGCTAAGTATTTGGTTTGGGGTTTTTTTCAAAATTCCTGAGGAGCAAAACTGAGGAACATTTTTTTTTGTTTGTTTTGTTATTTATCCCTATATGATGCTCATGATCCTAATTCTAAACTTGTTTCCAAAAACTAGAGTATCTGTTGATTACTCAGCCGCAGTGCAATTCACAGTGACAGAATTACAAAATAAATGGACCGGCTTGCTTTAAAATGTAAAATATGGTCAGTTACCCACAAATGAACCTTAAAAATATGATTCAAAAGGATATTTTTTTCTTGATGTTTGGAGTAAAGATAAGGACTGGAAAAACTTGCCATGAGCCCCATTCCTAGTAAGTAGGTTAGGTAAGTTATATATCTCAGCTGCCTCCTGACAAGTAATACCATCTCTCCTTCAGCCTGTACATCTTTCATTTCTCACTGCTGTAGGCTATTCATCATTTGACTGATACCGTTACTGTCCTTCCTCCTCCCTCAAGCAATTTACCCAGCTCTTCTTTCTTTCTTGTTGTCTTTTCTCATTCCTCAGCAACTTCAGACTTCCTCAGACTCACCTTCAAACCTCATGTGTCAAGCCTTCCTACTGCTTGGCTCACACTTGGCCCTGCTGTGACTTGTTTACTTTGATTTAATTAAAATGCACCCATCCAGAACTCTGGGCACATTACTGACTGCCCGCCTTGCAGAACCTTTAATTTCTGCAGTATATTCCCCATTGCTTTCTCTATGCCTGGAACAACCTCTTTCTTCAATTACAACAAGCGATCTAAAATTTCTCCTTCAAAACCACCATTTGAATTCTTACTAGGACTTAAGTTCTAAAACCCTGTTTTTACCTTCCTTAGTTAGGCAGGAATTAAATTTATTTCAGTCACTGAAGAAATAATTTACTGCAGTTACAAAGGTTCGTGCCCAGCTCAACCTTTAAGTCAGTGGTTTTGTGTGGATATTTTTTTTCCCTGATAGCTTTAAGATTTTTCTGTTAGTGTCAGAAGTGTTGCTTCATCATATCAACATTAATTCCTGTGCTGTGACTGAACAAAACCAGTGTTGTTTTCTCTTATCTAAGTACCTTTCTCATGGGAAGATTTAGCAGATGGCAAAGTGTGTCTTCCTACGTGAACCAGTGGTGAATCATGTTCACCGGTGTAAAAAAGTGTGAAGTTCTCATACAAGAGCCTTCTTAGGTGCCAAGAACATTAATAACACTCTGGAAAACATGAATAATTCAAGTAAATAGGAACTTAGATAAACAGAATTTGTTAACTTTTTGGATGTGTGTGTTTTTCAAGCAAGAGAACATTCTTATCCCTCCTTTCTCTATTTCTTATTTCTTTTCTTATTTCTTCTTCTGTTCCCGGTTCCGTCCTCTTCAGCTTTTTCTCAGGCTTTCTTTCTTCTCCGTCCTTCCACTACTGCTTCATCACGGATTCTGTTTTTTATTTGGAATTTATCTTTTTTTAATACCCTTAGGTCATAATCTAACATCTCACACTATACTCTCTACGACATTCAACAAAGAGAAATAACTGTGGTTTGAGACTGCTCATCTGTTTTGCTTTTTTTTTTTTAAACACCTCTATGAGGCGTGATGAATCTTCACCAACTGTAAAAACAAGGATAAAAGCAGATATCACAAAAATCTGTAGCTATAATCTCTTGGTCAGATAAATCCCATCCTCATAAGTGCTCCATTTTTGTTTGAGATGTGGTCTTCAAAAGCCTGAATCGTAGAATCATAGAATCATAGAACAACCAGGTTGGAAGAGACCCATCGGATCATCGAGTCCAACCATTCCTATCAAACACTAAACCATGTCCCTCAGAACCTCATCTACCCGTGTCTAAACACCTCCAGGGAAGGTGAATCAACCACCTCCCTGGGCAACCTATTCCAATACCCAATGACCCTCTGTGTGAATTGATTGATCCAGGAGTCAGTCAAGACCTGATACAGTCTGGATTGCCCGGTTCTCCCTCTGGCACCTCCACAGAAATTCCCAATGCTCTTGGTTTTGCGCTTAGAGAGGATGAAATCCTTCTTTGCTTATACATTGCTGGGTGAAGAGAGTTACTGCTGCTGTTGGAATCAGTAGTAGATAGGTTAGTGATTAGAGGTGTACGATGACCTTCACACAACGCTTCCGATATAATGACATGAACATGAGAAGATTATTTTCTAAGACTACATTCCTGAGGTACCATTCTTTAGAAATACTTTTTTTTTTGCTTTTGCCACTAGGAAGTAAATCCATCAGTGTTATGATATTTAGAACGAGGCATTTATCAGGAAACATTATATAGCAAACAAATATTTTGAGACATGTGAATGTTTATCTGCATTTTCAAGCCAAAAGGATATTTTGGGTAAATATCTTTGATTAATCTAACTTAGAGTTAGGCTTCCATTTTTAATTGCTTTTTTTTAAACCAGTGATGGATGCAAAAGTCAATATACTAGCTCAACCGTAAAATGTATTTAAATGTTTTGTTTTCATTTAATTTATGTAGACATAATTTTATTCTGTGATCAGTATTCAATGTTAATGTTCTATTGGTTCTAAGTATACAACATATTGTTCTGTCCATTTAGAATTATAATTCGATGCTTTTCTCTCTGTTTTGGTAATAATTTCAGTCTCAGAAAATCAAGCATTACTGACCTTTACTCTGACTCTGAAGGTGTTTAAAACCATTATAACAAAACTAGTATAAAACTGTTAAAAAATAAATTTATGAAAAATATATGCTTTTTAATTAATTTTTCTTTTCTCATAGCTTTGGAGGGTGCTTCTGAACTTTCTCATCACAGGTGTTAAAAACAAATGATTTATTTTTCATTTATTTAAGAAGACTTTAATTTATGATTGAAGTATTTGATTACACTCAGAATGCCTCATTCAATGGGTTTTCTACTGGTTGTCATGTTTGGTTTTTTCCATTTATTCAAGTATGACCTTATTATTTTGAAATGTTTTTATGTTTGGGGGGGTTGATCATGTTTTAGAAACCTATGTGACTGAAGAAGAAATTTTATTTTCCTATAGTTTATAGTATATTACATATTCTTTTAACCAGTGTATACAAAGCCAACTAATGCAATTATATATATAGATCAAATGAAAACACATATTTTTAGCAGTAGAAGTTGTGGCCTCAGGAATGGTAAAATTTTCATCAGTTCTATCCCATTTTGATTGGATTTTGTGCGTGTGTGTGGTAAATGAACGTGTACGTCAATGTTGAAATGGAGAGATTGTAAAACTTTGGCTTGATTTGTTTGTGACCTGCAAGGAAATGACAATATTTTTTCTCGAATGTTCTCTAATTATTTTGGTATTTGTGTACAAGAGCTGATTAAAGCAATCAGCAACCTCCCTCCTGCCCAGGGAGGTGGTTGATTCACCTTCCCTGGAGGTGTTTAAGGCACGGGTAGATGAGGTCCTGAGGGACATGGTTTAGTGTTTGATAGGAATGGTTGGACTCAATGATCTGACTGGTCTCTTCCAAACTGGTGATTCTGTGATTTTGTGATTCTGTAATTGTAACTGAAAGAAGTTATTTCAGAAGCAAAATATTCTTGTTGCTAACCTGCACTGTCCATTTCAGTCTTTGAGCAGAGCCTGTTCCCCAAGCTGCAACCCTAACTGCTTCCAATTCCACTAGAACAAAGGATTCTGTCATTGAAAAATAAAGGAGTATATTTAGAGTACAAAAAAGTTTGAATTATTGAAATTGCATTTTCTTGAAATCCTTGTATATGTATTTGCACAACCAGCTTAGATTATATTTACTTTCACAAAGGCTTTATCATGTTAATACAGTATCTCCTTCCAATAAGTTACTCATCTCAATTATCTTTTCACCTACATATTCAGCTAAAACTGTGACTAAAGTAAAAAGGTAAAAGTTTGCCTTAGGTTTACGAGAAGATTAAGCACCTGCCAGTTAAGAATTTTTTAGAATTTAAAAAATAGATTTGACTAAGTAAACGGACTATGATCTGAAATATTTTCTTTGTATGTAATTTAGAGTTTAGATTAATATGTTCCATCATAAATTTAGCTGTTTCTAGCTCTAATACATAAGTCAAAATTATTTCCTTTTTAGTGTCATAGAATCATTGAGAGGATTGGGTTGGAAGGGACCTTAAATATCATCCAGTTACAAGCCGCCCTGTCATGAGCAAGGACACCTCCCGCTGGATCAGGCTGCCCAAGGTCCGTCCAACCTGGCCTTGAACACCTCCAGGGATGGGGCAGCCACAACTTCCCTGGGAAACCTGGGCCAGTGTCTCACTGCCCTCATTGTGAAGAAATTCCTCCTTATGTCCAATATAATCTTCCCCTTCCCATTAAAACCATTCCCTCTTGTCCTGTCACTACAAGCCCTTGTAACATGTCCCTCACCAGCTTTCTTGTAGACCCTTCAGATAGCAGAAGGTGCTCTGAGGTCACCCCAGAGTCTTTTCTTTTCCAACCTGAATATCCCCAGCTCTATCAGGCTGTCCTCATATCTGATGTGCTTCAGTCCTCTGATCATCTTCATAGCCTTGTCTCCTTGCTGGATAAAGTTCAGTGTCATTATTTAGATTAATGTGTCTTTTGAACATGAATAAGATTCTAAATCTCCTAGATAGTATCTGCGATGCAGATTACATCAATTGTTGCTCTTGGTCTAGCTGAGTTTCTCTGTCATCTAATAATCCATATTGCATTAGCAATGCTAGGGAGAGCGATATCCCTCTAATACCACAGCCTAGACATATGATTTGAATTGGCTGGAAAACTGTCAGGAGGAGAGGGACCTGGGGGTGTTGGTCGACAGCCAACTGAACATGAGCCAGCAGTGGCCCAGGTGGCCAAGAAGGCCAATGGCATCCTGGCTTGGATCAGAAACTGTGTGACCAGCAGGTCCAGGGAGGTTATTCTCCCTCTGTACTCAGCACTGGTGAGATGGCTCCTTGAATCCTGTGTGCAGTTGTGGGCCCCTCACCACAAGAAGGATGTTAAGGCTCTGGAGCAAGTCCAGAGAAGAGCAACGAAGTTGGTGAAGGGGCTGGAGAACAAGCCTTATAAGGAGTGGCTGAGAGAGCTGGGATTATTTAGCCTAGAGAAGAGGAGGCTGAGAGGAGACCTCATTGCTCTCTCCAACTACCTGAAAGGAGGTTATGGAGAGGAGGGATCTGGGCTCTTCTCCCAAGTGACAGGGGACAGGACAAGAGGGAATGGCCTCAAGCTCCGCCAGGGGAGTTTTAGGCTAGAGATTAGGAGGAGGTTTTTCACAGAAAGGGTCATTGGGCATTGGAATAGGCTGCCCAGGGAGGTGGTTGATTCACCTTCCCTGGAGGTGTTTAAGGCACGGGTGGATGATGTGCTGAGGGACATGGTTTAGTGTTTGGTGGGAATGGTTGGACTCGATGATCCGATGGGTCTCTTCCAACATGGTTGTTCTATGATTCTATGATTCTATACCATCATGAAGACCTCTTATGTTTCTCAGTCTACCTGAGTAGTCCGGAAAATATATTTGTGCCAAAAGTGTATTCAAGATCATAATCCTTTATTTTACTCATAAATCTTAAGTCAATATCTAGCCTAGTGTGATCTGGTGGTAATTAAACTCTATACTGAAAGCTATGTGCTTCATGGATCATTGGATATGCTAATTACCTTTTAGTAGGACTGTCACCTGGACTTATTTTTTAGTAAGCAATGGAATAACTTCTTGTACTTAGCAAAATCAGTAGTTAAAAAGGTATTTTAATTGTAACAATTGGGTTTTTTTTAATGTTTTAAAAAATCAGAAAAAATCTGATACTGCTTTTTGTCCATACTCTGGCTAAATGAAACCCAACATCTTAATCTAAGTAGGTCTCTTGAGTCATCAGTTCTCTTAGTGTGGTGTATTTGCAATGTAGGACGTTTTCTATTGCAGTTTGGTTTACACATCCTCTTACTTTTCTCTAAATTGGGGAAAAAAACGTTCAAAGTTTTAGATAAATAGATCTATTTTGTGTAATTCAATAGCTGCTGATAGATGGTACATATTGCACAAGCCAGGATGATACCAGTATCTTTTCTCAAATCTACTAAGAATACTGACTCAGTGTTATGGAAAGAAATAGTATTAATTGGATTGATATAGTTTTCTCATTTACACCAGTGCTGTTCAAGGTCTTCAGTGTTATAGTCAATTTAATTTTTAATTTTTATCTAACTATTAGATTTAATCAGGTGAAATAGACAGTGGATATGACAGTAGAAAAAAAATAGACAGCAGATATGTGAATATCTACTTCAAATGTAGTCAAATTTGTGTTTGAATTATATCCAGCAGTGGCATAGTGACAGATCTGCCATCCTTGCCTCTCCTTATTTGAAAAAATAAAGTTACAGTTAAGCTTTTCCAAAATTAGCACAAGAAAAAAACAGGGAGATATGGAAGTTTTATTGCAAAGCAAGAGGCTACACCAGTTTGACTGGTTTATGGAAATATGCCAAAGTGATGAAAATACGAGCTGAAGCAGAAACTAACACTGTTGCATTTATCCCCTAAAAGTCTTTGCCATTTCAAGATAAAGAATCAAATTTCCGAATAAAACCTTTTATTTGTTGTAAGTCACATTTTGACAGTTTATCACGCATTCATGTGAGAAATAATTGTTTCTGTACACGTCCCTGGTGATGCACAAATCACACACCCAGGTGGATGGGATTTGTGGTTTTCTGCTGGGTTGTGCAAGAGTCAATTCCCAAAGCCTGTTCCCAAATCAACTCACTGAGAAGAGGGATAGTAGAAAGAGAAAGAGGAAATTTACTGTGAGAAAACTAATACTTTTAGGTTTGTCTGCTTCAAAAAGCCATACTAGTCACAAAATTTTTATATTGTTTTTCGTTCCAGCACAGTAACAGCTTAGCTCAGTTCTTCCTGAAATCTGTAGATGCTCTTGAGCATTTAGAGGCGCGTGGATTGTTTATCTGTTCAAATGCAGGGCTGTGCGTGCGGCAACAATGCAGATTTCGAACCAGGGTAAAACTCTTTGTGTAAGCACTCCCCGAGGTGTAGCAATATATCTTCGCAAGGACGTAATTTAAAAATGAAATCCCACTTTATTTATATTGAAAGATACGTGTCAGGTGATTTCCCTGGGAGCAGTGATGACCTTTTGGCTGTAGCTGCACTAAATCCACTCCTACATAAATTTGAGTGCTTCAAGTATTTTTCAGACTTGATACTTTTGATACTATTTTAGATATTTTTTTCTTTCAGTTTCCTGTTCCATCATATTACGTCTAAAATTATACCTTATTTTGTTAAGGCTTCATTGTTCTCTGGTAGATGAAACTTTAGTTATTCTTGCAGAAATGTTACAGATGAAGTGAAACTCATTTGAGTCTCAGGGTTTTACTTTGAGGTGGTTATTCTGAATCCATTCTGTCTCAACAGGATTTTTACTTCTGTTAAAGTATATTGTGTGCTAATATGGTATTTCTGCCTATATATTATGTTCTCAGACTTGATTCATTTGCAGTGGTCAATATCAAATGGAAGATTTTAAACAGTTGGCGTCTAGAAGAAAAGTAGTTTGGGTTGGAAGAGCCCTTAAATATCATCTACTATAAAAAGTAATGTAATCCAGTCTAACTACGGATTAGTCCAGATTAACTACACCTAAACAAGCTGGAGTAGCGATATATCTGATCTTAAAAATGTCACATAAATTATTCAACTGAAGAGTTTCTGGCTATGCAGCTTTCATAGCAGTTTTTGCAAATCGCATCGGTTTCTTTTCTACCCTACAGCGACCACTAAGCAAAGCAGATTACCCTTTTATTTATAACGCTTTTGTGCATGTTGGAAGAATATTACTGCTCCACTACTCAGTCTTCTTATCTTTTAACTAAACATAATCTGTTGTGTGAACATTTGCTCACAAGTTATATTTTATACTCTTTCTCTAATCCCTTTTTCTCTTCCCTACAATTTTCTTTATTCTATTTCCATCTTCCTAAAAGTGTTGTTGTGAAAAGAGGACACTGTGTTACTTGGAGCTCACTGGTGCTGAATTGAGCACAATTATTGCATCTTTATCTGTTTGGCTGCTGCTTACCCTTTTACTTGTGTGTTTATTTACTGTTTTCTTTTATAACACTTCACATTTCCTTCTACTGAATTCCAACCAACTGCTAAAATTTCAACCTCTAGTATAAAATTTATATTCCAGCCTTCAGTGTGCTTAGAACCCCTCCACACTTAGTCTAACAATCAAATTTGGTCTTGTCTTCACCATCATTAGTGGAATTAATGAAAATTCTTGGTAGATCTCAGCCCTTACAGTCCCTGAACTAGTCCTGCTTGAAATCCTCTGCTGCTTTGACAGCAAATCAGTCATAATTGTTCTCGTAGAGCAATTTCTCAACTGGTTGTCCACCCACCTGATGGTGATTACATCTCCCACTTTAGCTTATTTATTAGAGTATTACATGGAGTAATGTTAGGAGTTTTAATTAAAAGTCAGGATATATCCTATCTGCAACTTCCTGTTTATCCACTTAGCTTGTCAAAGAAAGAAAGGGTTTGATAGGAATGGTTGGACTAGAAGATCCGATGGGTCCCTTCCAACCTGGTTGTTCTATGATTCTATGATTCTGTGAAAGTAGACTCGCTTGATATGATTACCTACCAGTACCTGAAGGGGGGCTGCAAGAAAACTGGGGAGCTTGATCAGCAATGAGAAGTCCTTCTCTGCAGGGCAGCTCTCAATCGCATCATCCTCCACTGTGTACTGAAATTGGGGATTGCCCCGACCCAGGTGTAGGACCTTGCACTTGGCCTTGTTGAACCTCATGATGTTCTCACAGCCCCACTTCTCCACCCTGTCCAGGTCCCTCTGTATGATATCCCATCCTTCTGGTGTGACAACTGCCCGACTCAGCTTGGTGTCATCTGCAAATTTGCTGAGGGTTCACTCAATCTCACTGTCAATATAATCGATGAAGATATTAAGTAGCAGTGGTCCCAGTATGGACTGCTGAGGGACACATCTAGTCATGGATCTCGATCTGGCCATTGAGTCATTGACCACTAATGGTCAGGACTAGAGGCAATGGGTATGAACTGCAGAGGGGCAGATTTAGGTTAGATTAGGAAGGATTTTTCATGATGGGGGTGGTGAGGCCCTGGCCCAAGTTTCCCAGGGAAGCTCTGGCTACCCCATCCTTGGAGGTGTTCAAGGCCAGCTTGGATGGGGCCTTGGGCAGCCTGATCCAGTAGGAGGTGTCCCTGCCCATGGCAGGGGGAACTGGATGGGCTTTGAGGTCCCTTCCAACCCAAACCATTATATGATTTCTTTTTGAAACATGTATATAGGTTGTTCTACTATTTTCTCCTCTAGGATCTCATGGATATTAAGTTTCATACATCACTCTAAAGTTGTTTACTTGACTGCATGATTCTCTCTTACCCCTGAGAAGTTTTTGTTGTTTGTTGGTGTGGGTATTTTTTCCTTCTCCTACAGGTCCTTGATTAATACTTAATAATAGTCAGGATTCCAATTGCTAATTTCCTAAAATCTCGAAAATTATTATTTTCAGTCTTTGCTCCAGTGCTCGCATT
Organism: Coccyzus lansbergi; assembly: GCA_033558105.1. Taxonomy (NCBI): domain Eukaryota; kingdom Metazoa; phylum Chordata; class Aves; order Cuculiformes; family Coccyzidae; genus Coccyzus; species Coccyzus lansbergi. The sequence goes on from JAUMJK010000508.1 coordinate 2,997,466, forward strand.
TGACTGATCTGCCTCTTCTTTCAGTAGGTTTTCTTCATCACTGCATTTAATGTCCTTATTAAATTAATTATATGCAGTGAGTCATCAAAATCCGTGTTTCATGTGAAGATTTATGTACAAGGCAACGTATAGGCTACCCTTCTTTTTTTTTATAATCTGTTGTTTGGTCTCCATTCTCTTTTACATTCTTTTGTTTTCTTCATTCAAGTATAGTTATGAAGCCTTTCTGTCCCTTTTCAAACTCGTTTTTTTTAATCCCTTTTCATATGAACATAAACAACTCCTTTATCCTCAGTGATATGTTCTAATTATCATATGTTTCTGTGATTCCTTTTCTGCTTTCACATCAGTAAAGAGCTCGTGGCTCAGACAGAAAAATCTCTAACTTTTCTTCCTCCGTTCCATTCACATACATATAACTTGTCTCTATGCATTAAATAACAAGGATTACAGTCTTGCTAATGGGAATATTTCAAGCTACATGACACTCACATTAGTGGAAATGTGGCTTACTGTGTTTCTGTACTTACTAGGATGTATAATTTGAATTAGCTACTAAATATACTACTGCGTTTTTTCAGACTGAGAAAAGGCAAGATGGATTTTGAAGTGTACACAAAGATGAAAAGCATCTCATGGCATTAACGATAGTGAAAAGAGCCAAAGAGTCAGCTTTCACCAAAACAAATCACTTAGATTAGCAAGTTCTTAATTGTTTGAGCTTTTCTGTATGTGTTCGCAGTAAGAGTCAACTCTCATGCACTTGGTGCTTCAGTCAGGATTGTATCAAGAGTGGCAGAGCAACTGGATTGCATTTTATTTTCCCAGAGGATAAGGCTAAATCTCAACAGGATTTGGAAAATATTGCCTCTCAAAGAGACAGATACTGTCCATCATATTATCAATTACAACTTTATTTTATGCGGGATAGCATCTTTTGGCAATTGTAGAGCCTGAAATTTGGTGGGAACCAGCAGCTGGGTGATGCTGCCTTCATCAATACCTCTGATGATGCTGTCACTCCTAGTTCCTGGTCATGTATCAGCCCTGCTTCATAGCCCTACCTGCCTACCTCTGCTGTTCCCAACATCTCTGTCTTAGCCTGCTTACTCCGACTTAGATTTTCTTTTCAAGAGTGCCTTGAGGTTTTTGAAGTCCACTGTCCTTATTTATTTTGTTCCACCTTCCAACTAATTCAAGTATAGCCATAATAGCCATTTTTCCCAATTAGTTTTCTCCCTCTCAATTCTCAATCAATTCCTCAACCAATTGATTAAATATAAATCTGACATAGCTGCTCACTGCATTAATAAAAGATTAGCCTTGTCCATCCTCATTTTCTTCTCAGACCCTCTCGTAAGGCATTGAATAAACTGAATTCTTCCTTCTTCCTGAGTTCAGAGGAAACATACTTCCTTAAAAGTGTCTAAAACTTCATTTTTTGCCTGCCCTTACAAAATTGATCATAGGACTCAGGTCAATATTGCAGTTCTGTGATTTTTCTCACAAACAAGTGGTGAAAACAATCTTTCTGCAACTCTGGTTCTTTAGATGGACAGATAAAACATTCTGTCTCAAGAGAAAATGATTTCATAAAGAAATTCAGAGTTTAAGTATGTATCCCAGGGTCTAGTAGAGCTCTAAAATACAAGCAGCAACTTGCTTGAGTCAGGGTATAATTTGAAAGCTAGAGTGTGGGCATCATTTTTTTTTTTTCAGTGAGCTGAAACAGTTTCTTCATTATAGGAAAAATGTTATCATTCAGCAGCAGATACCAATATATTTTACTTGTGAGTTTTTACAAGATAGTGTTATATGGATTTCCAAAGCTTTATATAACATCTCCCCATTTATCTTGATGCTGTTTGCAAATGCTGTAGAGCAAGAAAGCATCGCTGCAGTATTTGCTGTTAATTTATTCTTATTCTTTAATATTCTTTCTCTGAGAACTAATCATGAGTAAATGACTATCGCTGCTCTGATTGCATAGTTCCATTACATTCAGTCTAGTCTCATTTCTGCAAGTATCAGTGTTTACACTGGACGTGAAAGACAACACACATGCATTTCTTCATAACGTATTCTCAGTAGGTTTTGATTCTGCTAGGCTTAATGGTTTATGTGCTCATTAACATAGATTAGGAACCTCTATGGCTCTGCTCATATGAATGAGTTATATGTGCATATATACACTAGTTGGCATGTAACCTTACCAAAGAAAAGAGAGATGCATAATCTAAGTAATTTTCAAGAACAAGAGTTCAAATCACAGGCAATGCTAGTGATTTGAATGCTTAAAGAAGGAAAAGTATTGTACCCATTACAGGAAAAGCAAGGGAAAACCTCAAACTCTGAGAAAATTGCCTGTGTCTTCCAATTACTAAATGATCCATGTATTAGTACATGTACTGGGGTTGTTTAGCCCAGAGAAGGGGAGGCTGAGAGGAGACCTCATTGCTCTCTACAACTACCTGAAAGGAGGTTGTAGAGAGGAGGGAGCTGGGCTCTTCTCCCAAGTGACAGGGGACAGGACAAGAGGGAACGACCTCAAGCTCCGCCAGGGGAGATTTAGGCTAGAGATTAGGAGGAAGTTTTTCACACGGAGGGTCATTGGGCATCGGAATAGGCTGCCCAGGGAGGTGGTTGATTCACCTTCCCTGGAGGTGTTTAAGGCACAGGTGGATGAGGTCCTGAGGGACATGGTTTAGTGTTTGATAGGAATGGTTGGACTCGATGATCCGATGGGTCTCTTCCAACCTGGTTGTTCTATGACTTTATGATTCTATGAATTCTCTGAATGTTGACTCCTAAGCAGTTCAGAAGGGGCATTCAATGTCAGGTGAAACTTCTGATTTTTTAACTCAATATTCCTCAGTTCTTTGTACATAGAATGGAACATAAAGAAAAGAAATGTTTGTCGAGTGCTCTTAAATTTGAGAAGCTAAGAACTACAGATGTTATTTGATTGCTCGTTGAGGCAACAGAATATTGTATAGATGCATGTTAAGTGAGAATCAACCATCGTGAGTTCTAAGTGAAGCCAGAACCCTGTGGAAAATAGAATCAGATTGTGTAATTAAGGCTGGTAAAGGTAGGGTGGTAAATTGAAGTACCCCAGGAAACTTTAATTCTTGCGCTTCTTAGGTATATAAAGGCTCACTTATGAAAACAGTGTTCTTTAAGGTACTTGTGTGCATGTGTGGATAATGGATATTTGCAGCTGGCTGGGTTTTTTTTTTTTTGTTTATGATTGCAAGTATAATTAATTGTCATGTTGCCTACTGCTTTTTCAATGGAAACAGTTCTTTTATTTTCCCTTGTTATGTGGAATGGTATCTTCTAGCACCTTTCCAGAATATCAAGCAGTTTGTCCTAATTTTCACTGTAAGCAATAGATTTTCTCCAAAGGAAAAGAAACCCAATGCACCTGATATTTCATTAGAAGCTACAAGCAGCAGCTATAGGCTGTAAATGCCTATTTGAACCTCAACACTCCAATTTATTAACACAGAAATAACATAAACTTTCCTCCAAAGAGAATGCTGAGTACAGAATGTCACGTTTTCCCTCACTGCCCTCTCCAGCTGCTGCCAATGCTTGTGCCAGATTAGGAAATTTGGCTATTTGACAACAACGTGCAGCTTTCTGGACCACAGGACTGTGCAGAAGAAGATGAGATTCTCTCTACCACTTCAGTTACGAGCAAGGGTTATTTCCTTGGCATCTATTTATCCTGTGGGGGAATCACGCACACCATCATCAAGAAACTGAACAGAGAAAACTGAAAGAGGAGCACTACAGAAAACTTTCCAAAACAAAACCATGGGACTAAGAAATGTTCTCATAGCAAACTCACTGTGATATGTAGTACCAACTTAAACACAAGTAGGTAGCTGTTCATAAAATGGCAAAGAAATTCAGAACAGGGAAAGGGAGAAAGTATTAAGGGTTTAGAGAGCACAGTTCATTGTGCCTTTTGCCTCGGACAGAACGAAATCATAGAATCACCAAGTTGGAAAAGACCCACAGGATCATCGAGTTCAACCATTCCTATCAAACACTAAACCATGTCCCTCAGCACCTCATCCACCCATCCCTTAAACACCTCCAGGGAAGGTGAATCAACCACTTCCCTGGGCAATCTCTGCCAGTGCCCAACGACCCTTTCTGTGAAAAATTTTTTCCTAATATTCAGCCTAAACCTTCCCTGGTGGAACTTGAGGCCATTCCCCCTCATCTTGTTCCCTGTTGCTTAGGAGAAGAGCCCAGCTCCCTCCTCTCTACAACCTCCTTTCAGGTAGTTGTAGAGAGCAATGAGGTCTCCCCTCAGCCTCCTTTTCTCCACGCTAAACACCCCCAGATCTCTCAACCGTTCCTCATAAGGCCTGTTCTCCAGCCCCTTCACCAGCTTTGTTGCTCTTCTCTGGACTCGCTCCGTTCTAGCCATATCTGAAATACCCTGCAAGACTGAAATGTGGATCAGAAGTTAGTCCAGTCAAACCAACTGCTCCCTCCAAAAAAGCTGTGCAGAAGAGCCGTCAACAAGTTTTTATGAAACTTCATGTTAGAAATACATTTTCTACTAGGCTGTTTGGGAGGTATGAGTACCCGGTTCTCATGGTGTTTCATATGCACATTCTTTTCCCCCATAATAGGCACAAAGTAATTTTCTGGAATCTCAGCAGTAGACCATTTGCTTTACAGTTCATCAGATTTCTTTATTTAAATAAGTGTTAACATATATTTAAGGTACTTCAGATTTGAAGTGCTGGTATACCTGTGTTTAAAGATTTCTTAGAATTTTCATACATGTATTAAAATATTTAAGCTGTGTCATTTGGGAAGAGGTTAGAAATTCTGGCTTCAGAAGATGTGAGTAGTCTGTACTATGTTAGAAAATCATAATTTACCAAAAACTTCGATGCAAAGTAGTTCGAGTGCTGAGATTATCTGTCTTTATTACTGTAACTCTGATAATTTGAAACACAAAATGGTTGAAAAAGGGGATCCACGTAGTTGTAATCTCTCTGAGAAGAATTAGTTGTGAAGGTCACGTTTCCTGAGGGAATCCCATTTCTCTCTCATGACTGATGGTTTCCACATTCAGACATTTTTCGCTTTCTTCTATCTCATCACAGTAGATAATTCCACACTGTCCTCATCATGTCTGATTATTTCCACCTTTGTGTGGCCTTTCTAGATAGGTAAGGCATTAGCTCTACCATAAACCTGATGTGTTGTATCTTGTCTTACATATCTGTTTCCCCCAGACCTGTCATAAAATTCTTCATCTGTTAAATTCTTCTCGTTCATATTTTTTTCCTCTTCCTGAGTCCTTTTGCACTTCTGTTTCTGTCTAAATTGTTTCTCCTATCCTCCTGCTCAGTTTCCATCAGTACCACATAAATGCTGCCTAGCTGGCGCCTTTTATTGCTGTTATTTTTTGCTTTTCCACCACAGCATTGGGACCTCTCCAGTTATTAAGATAATTCCTTTTTCAAAGCCGTGTACTTTGGGATGTCTTTTTTTTCCCGACTCAGATGCTGAACACATGTATGTTGATGTCTGTGAATGAAGACATTTTTAGGTTCAGAAACTTTGGCTCTTTCTTTTTGATCCTACCTGAGGCTGGAGAATCTGGTAGCCCAATGCAGTATGGCTGCTTTTACTCTGCATCCCCAGGTTCAGCAGGGTTGGGCACCTATTTCTGATAAGCATATATTCATATGTGTGTTGTTTAGCCTGGAGAAGAGGAGGCTGAGAGGAGACCTCATTGCCCTCTACAACTACCTGAGGGGAGGTTGTAGAGAGGAGGGAGCTGGGCTCTTCTCCTAAGCAACAGGGGACAGGACAAGAGGGAATGGCCTCAAGCACCACCAGGGGAGGTTTAGGTTGAACATTAGGAAAAAAAAATTCACAGAAAGGGTCACTGGGCACTGGCAGAGGCTGCCCAGGGAGGTGGTTGATTCACCTTCCCTGGAGGTGTTTAAGGCACGGATGGATGAGGTGCTGAGGGACATGGTTTAGTGTTTGATAGGAATGGTTGGACTCGATGATCCGGTGGGTCTCTTCCAACCTGGTGATTCTATGATTCTATGATTCTATGATTCTATGATATATATACATACACCTATGTCAGTACTCATATAATGCATATTTATATATGTATGTATGTACACACTATGCACTATAGCAGCAAAGAGAGTGTGCAGCAAGCTCAATACCTTATATTTCAGGATAATGATCAGATAAGTCTGGAACACCTTTCATATGAGGACAGGCTGAGAGAGTTGGGCTTATTTAGCAAAGAGAAGAGAAGACTGAGGAGACCTTAGAGCAGCCTTCTAGTACTTAAAGGGGGCCTACAGGAAAACTGAAGAAAAGTTCTTTATCAGGGAGTGCAGGGATAGAATGAGGGGTCATAGTTTTAAGCTGGAAGAGGGGAAACAGCCACAAAGAAATAAGAGGTCCAGCCAAACAGAAATTAGGTAAAAACTGGATTAACACAGGGCATAATCCGGCAGCTGTACTGTACCATCACCTGTTCCCAGTTGATTGACCCCTTTTATTCCATCTACCCTCTATGTTCTTGCTCCTCTTCATCCCTGGGCCACCTAGATACTTTGCTTTCTCTACTCCTAGTCTTCCCATTAAAAATCCCAAAAGAAATTTTGCACATTCTCACAATCTTTGTAAAACATCCTCCTAGGATGTTTTACGCAGTCTACAGAGGGTCTTGCCCCTGTATCTCATTGTGTGTCTTGACACCCTGTGGACAGCCACCTTCTTCACCATGAACATTGGCCATGCAAGTTTGTTATTTTCATTAGAACACTTTGAGGGGTTTTAACCTGGCACCATGGCCTAACCACTCCTTTTGGCAGCCTAAGGGAGCAGACAATTCCATGACCCACTTTTCGCTTGTTAGTTTACTCTGATTCCTCTGCCTGGCATTGCTAGTCCAGTCTTCATTGGAATCTTCATGTTTGTGGTGATTAGACTTTCATAACCTAACCTAACAGTGGAAAAAGCTCCACCCTGTCCACAACATGTAAATAATGTTGTTTTTTGGAAAATTTATGTTGTTTCATCCTTTTAAAGAAGTCAGTAGACTTCCAGGTTGGGATTTTTACTAAGATGTTGTACTAAAGATTAGCTTTCTAGCACAGAAAACACTGTGATTTTCAATTTCCTTGCTTGGCAGCTGGCTAAACATGAGCCAGCAGTGGCCCAGGTGGCCAAGAAGGCCAACAGCGTCCTGGGTTTTATCAGAAGTAGTGTGACCAGGAGGACCAGGGAACTAATTGTTCCTCTGTACTCGGCACTGGTGAGACCCCACCTCGAATCTTGTGTTCTGTTCTGGACCCCTCATTGCAAGGAGGATTTTGAGGTCCTAGAGCATGTCCAGAGAAGAGCAATGGAGCCGGTGAAGGGGCTGCAGCACAACTCTTATGACGAATGACTGCAAGAGCTGATGTTGTTTAGCCTGGAGGAGAGGGGACTGAGAGGAGACCTTATTGCTCTCTACAACTACCTGAAAGGAAGTTGCAGTGAGGTGAGTGTCAGGCTCTTCTCCCTAGTAGCAAGTGATAGGATAAAAAGAAATAGCCTCAAGTTGTACCAGGGGAGTTTTAGACTGGATATTAGGAAAAAAATTCTTCAGTGAAAGAGTTGTCAAGCATTGGAACAAGCTACCCAGACAAGTGATTGAATCAGTGTCCTTGGAGGTATTTAAAAGATGCATAGATGTGGCACTTTGGGACATGGATTAGTGGTGAAATTGGCAGTGGTAGGTTAACGGCTCAACTGCATGATCTTAAAGGTCTTTTCCAGCCTCAATAATTCTACACTTCTGTAGTGGTCTAAACTTTCACCCAGTGGCAAATCCACTGTGTGCTGCCTAATTTCTGTCTTAGTATCACTTGGCCACATGTACTCTCAGAGAATGCAGGATACAATCGGGTCTATTAAAACTTCATTAGAGTGTTAAAAGTGGTCTTTGCGAATAAAATCTATTGAGATTAATACTGAAAAGCACAGAAGGCAAGCAGCGTGTGTCTCACATTCAAGGTGAACAAGCATTTGAGCAGCTATTGTAACCATAACAACACCAACCATACATAAAAACTGGTGGGAGCTTGCAAATATGTGAGGATTTTTGACAATCTGAAATTTTTGGTATAAGTTCTAAAGAAGGTAAATAGGTCTGTTATTTCTTCTTAACTGAATGTTAAAGAAGTATTTTGATTTGTAAAGAAGTTAAAAAAATGTTGAAAGTTGTTCCGTTGATAAGATCTTAAAAAGAAAAACCTTCTTGGACGACAAGAGCCACTGAAAGCATAGACATAAGGAAACACAAAGACTAATTACTCCTTATATGCATCCTGATATTAGTAATGGACATTTTCAATAACACATTTAATGATGGATTTTATTTTGTATCAGGAACTTGGAGCAGTGCTAGAACAAATGACACCAGGTTAAAGAGTATGACATCTCTCTATTTTTGATATTTTATATATTCAAATCCTGTGCTATCAAAATAATCGTGTTTTCTAAAAGGAAGGGCTTGAGAGATGTGGAAGTGGAGCATGGATGAGGGCCTGAGGGACATGGTTTAGAGATTGGTAGGAATGGTTGGACTCTTCCAACCTGGTGATTTTACGATTCTATGTTATTAGCCTGGAAATGTCATATTACTGACAATGAAATATAATGAAGGAATGGAAGTGTTCAAGCTGTTAAAGGCAGTTCCTGGGGCACTGAGTTAAGTATGGTTAGAGCAGGACCAGTGTAGACATAGAAGCAGTATGTTTATTAGTTACATATAAATAGCAGTACATGCTTGTGCTATACTCTCTTTCACCTACGTAGAACTGAGTTCTCTGTGTCTCCTCTGACTGAATACTAAACCTAACACATCATAAGAAATGAGAAGAGGTGGTTGTGTGTTGTGTTTGGGGTTTTTTTTTTTTTTTTTACTTTTTTATTTGTGTGGACAAATTTCTGTCAAAAGCTTCGGTGGTTACTTTGAATTATTCCTGTATATTGAGCACTCACACCTGACTTGTGAATTAATGCAGAAAGAAGTAGTGTCTTTCAAACATTTCTTTAGTTTATAGGAGAGGAGTATCTACCCTAGAAGGCAAAACTATTCCATTACAAATCATCCTTCAGAGGGAATGTTATAAGATCCTCAACACAGAGATTCATAAACTGAAGCAGATGAAGATGAATTTTGCTGTGGTTTGTAGAAAAACTTGAACTTGTATCAGTTTTACAGGATAGAGGAAGCATAAATCAGCAGCAAAGAAAGGACAGTAAAAAGTAGAAGTGTAGTAAAGAGATAGGATTTATCTTTAGATGTGATTATGGGGTAGACAACAAGTCAGTAAAGTCAGAGGTGATAAACTTTTGGTTTTAGGAATAAGAAATTTCTGAGCGTTCAGGAATTTGAGTGGGAGGGATGGAGGGAGAGATTCTGGATAACTGTGGTGGATCATGGGTTTAAAAGATGAGCGAGTGCTTAAGGATAAGTTCTGCAGTGCTTTGGAGACATTAGTATGTTTGTCTGTGACACACGAAAGGAGAAAACTAAAAAAAAATAATCTAAAAGTTCCGATCTGAGGCAAAGGGTAAGTATTTGTTCTGGTGTTCAGTGGGAAGGCAGGTAGAATGAGTTAATTTCATTTAACATGAGGGTTTGCAATTTGGATTTTTATATGAGATTTGCATGAGGCAATCTTCATAATCAAAAGAAGCAAGTAAGAGTGTAACTTATATGACCTCATCTTTAAGATGAGGTAAAATTGTGCCTTAAAATTGCCTGTTTGCCATCACTGACTTTAAAGGGAATCTAGATGATGAAGGTGGATGCAATACCTATATTAGATATCTGTATTTGGTCAGTGAAACACTTTATACCTCTCCATCCTGTCCTTCCTGTGCTAATTTGCATTTATGTGGTTTAGCTTTGTAACCTGGGGAGAATAAAAGGAGCATGTGAGGAGAATCATAGAATCATAGAACAACCAGGTTGGAAGAGACCCATCGGATCATTGAGTCCAACCGTTCCCATCAAACACTAAACCATGTCCCTCAGCACTTCATCCACCCGTGCCTTAAACACCTCCAGGGAAGGTGAATCAACCACCTCCCTGGGCAGCCTATTCCAATGCCCAATGACCCTTTCTGTGAAAAACTTCCTCCTAATCTCTACCCTAAATCTCCCCTGGTGGAGCTTGAGGCCATTCCCTCTTGTCCTGTCCCTTGTCACTTGGGAGAAGAACCCAGCTCCCTCCTCTACACAACCTCCTTTCAGGTAGTTGTAGAGGGTAATGAGGTCTCCTCTCAACCTCCTCTTCTCTAGGCTAAACACCCTCAGCTCTCTCAGCCGCTCCTTATAGGGCCTGTTCTCCAGCCCCTTCACCAGCTTTGTTGCCTAATTTCTGCTCCTTAATAAGGGCAGTCAGCTTCAAAACTGAATCATATGTTACAGCATCCAAAATTTAGTATCTTCCGGAAAATAAAAATAAGAAAGGGAGGAAAACAAACTCTGTAAACTCCTCATAAATGCATGACTCAAATCCCGTGTGAGAAGGGAACCCTTGCTAAGACAACTGCACCACAACTGTGTCCCATTTTCCTTTCCAGTTCTCAAGCAGGGAGCACAGAGACAGTTAAATTAATAACTGGGACTCTTGTCGGCTGCTTTGTTTTGCCTGGGGAGTGTTGGGCTAACCTGAAGAACTCAAGGAATCAGATATGGATTGTCAGTCCCTCTCAAATGTAGTAAACAAAAAGTCTAGCTGTATCAACTGAAAAAGGATGTAATATCTACAGATCAATACATATTCAACCACATATACAGCTTGCTGAAGACCTTCACATGTAGTTTTGTTCATTTTTAATTATACAACCGGTTTGTTAAGACAGGCTGAAATTTGAGATGGGTTGTTAAAAAGTTTTGCAGTAGTTGTACTTATTTTCATAAGGTTTTCTTCTGCAACAGATGTCATAACTTCCAGAGCAGAATACTCCCAGTGTCTTTCCATCTTCAATTTTTCTCTTTTCACCATGTCACATCTGCCTCCTGCTGTTCTTTCCTATTATTTCTTTCCTCACACATTAACTTCAGAGTATGTGACACCACTGTCAGGGAAACGTGTGGAGAATTAAGAGTGGCTGTTAATGATAAACTCAGATGCTAAAAATTACCACTTACGCACCCACACTCCAACTTTTTTTTCTTATTAGCTTGGGGATATGTGGCTTTGCTGTCACCGTGACACAGTGTAATGGAGACAAAAGTTGGTCCACCTGCCCTGGGGGGATTACCCCAGGAGATTTTTACAGGTAGTCACTTGAGGGCATTGTTACTGACATGGCCAGCTTGAGATTCAGCAGAGGTGGTGGGAACAGCGTAGGTGGAATTGGCTCCACCTGCCAGACTTCTCCCTTCTCTCTTGCATCATGTGAAGGGGCTGGAGAACAGGCCTTATGAGGAGCAGCTGAGAGAGCTGGGGGTGTTTAGCCTGGAGAAGAGGAGGTTGAGAGGAGACCTCATTGCTCTCTACAACTACCTGAAAGGAGGTCGTAGAGAGGAGGGAGCTGGGCTCTTCTCCCAAGTGACAGGGGACAGGACAAGAGGGAATGGCCTCAAACTCCACCAGGGCAGATTTAGGCTAGAGATTAGGAGGAAGTTTTTCACACAGAGGGTCATTGTGCATTGGAACAGGCTGCCCAGGGAGGTGGTTGATTCACCTTCCCTGGAGGTGTTTAAGGCACAGGTGGATGAGGTCCTGAGGGACATGGTTTAGTGTTTGATAGGAATGGTTGGACTCGATGATCTGATGAGTCCCTTCCAACCTGGTTGTTCTATGATTCTATGATTCGATGTGCTGCACACTGATACATGGGAACAAGGATGGGAAAAGATCTTCTGACTGTGGAGGCCAGTATCCTGCTATGGCAGGCAACTCTGTCACATAAACAAAGAAAGGTGCAGAGTCACCAAGAAAGGTGCTAGACTGTGATAGAGTCTCTCTCAAACCTGTTTAGTGAGATGTTCAGTGTTGTTTGGTGCTGACTGGCCAGAATGATGGGTAAAAGGCTACAAAAGAATAAGTACTTAGAGTAAGAATCATAGAATAATAGAACTGCTATATTGGAGAAGACTTTGAGATCATTTGAGATCTGTACCTGTCCACTACTAAACGACATCCATCAGCACCTTGTCTACCCGTCTTTCAGACCCCTCCAGGGATTGGGACTCAGCCATCTCCCTGGAGAGCATCTGCCAGTGCCCAAGAATCCTTTCAGTAAGAGTAAGCAATGATTAGAGTAAGTAGGAATAACAAAATAAGAGGTTGCGGCTGGATGGACTTGGAGAAAAGGAGGCTGAGGGGAGACCTCATTGCTCTCTACAACTACGTGAAAGGAGGTTGTGGAGAGGAGGGAGCTGGGCTCTTCTCCCAAGTGACAGGGGACAGGGCAAGAGGGAATGGCCTCAAGCTCTGCCAGGGAAGGTTCAGGCTCAACATAAGGGAAAAATTCTTCACAGAAAGGGTCATTAGGCACTGGAAAGTTCTGCCCAGGGAGGGGATTGATTCACCTTCCCTGGAGGTGTTTAAGGGATGGGTGGATGAGGTGCTGAGGGACATGGTTTAGTGTTTGATAGGGATGGTTGGACTCTATGATCCGATGGGTCTTTTCCAACCTGATGAGTCTATGATTCCATGAAAAGCAGTGAAAGCCCAAAAGCATTTTACTGGAAAGCTTTGCCTTGGCAGAGAGCAGGCAGTGTGAATGTATACAGAAACCTTAGATGCTCTGAACAGATTCACCTTTGATCATTGTGACAAACTGAAAGTTTGTAAATATATTCAATTACTGACAGTTTATATCTGATTATTCACCACTTGCAGTCAATTGGAAAATAGTAACTTTATCAAATCTTTTTTACACGTGCGAGTTCTGTATTACTGGGTACCTTCTGGCAACATGAAATCTTGGATATATAAACATTCCCTATATTCTGCACACAAACAATATAAGTTAATATTTGTCATCAAGCTCAGCATGTGATTCTGTCTGTGTATTGTCAAGTGTACTGTTACAAATTTATCTTTTAAAGCATCTTTTAAAGGTGCTTAGTTCAATGCTGAAATTTTTCTGTGCCTCAAACTCTTATTTATTCACAAATTCCAGGTAAAGACAGCTTTTGATTTCATCTTATGAAAACTTTTTATCTGTAACGGCTGAAAACTTACTTTTATTTCTAATTACCACTTACTTTTCAGAGGCTTAAAGCAAAAAAACCCTATTAATTATAAAGAAAATTTCTTGGAAACAGTATTGGTCTTTGAGTTTCACAAGTTCTGACCCGTACAAGGCCTTTGAATGACCTTCCTTAGTCTAATAATGTATTTTTTTCTGTTGGAGTGATACAATTTGATTCCCATTGATCATAATTTTAGGGATGATGTAAATATATTTTATGGGAAAAAAGCCACAGCTGTTTTTTCCAAGTAGTTCAGTGTTAATGTCGTAATCACACAACCCTCTGCTCATTTTCTTTCTCGTTCACAAATGTTAGTTTCACTTGATACTGCCCTTGAACCATCTGTTCAGTCTTTCAGCTGTAAACCCAATGCACGGTTACATTTTATCATGTGCTTGAGTGATTCTCTTAAAATTGACAACGCTTGTGTCTCCCTAAAATATGGGATTCTATTCTAAAGAAATAAATATTTAATTGATTTTTTTTTCCTATTTCATTTTTCCCTTTTTTATTTTTCCTCCTGCATTGCAGAGAGATTTGAAACGTAGCGATATTTCTGTAAGAGTATTTTTAAGCTGCCGGTGAGAGCCTATTTGGAATAACTAGGTTTAAAGATCACTAATGAATAAACAAGTGTTTGATCCAGGCTGGGGATATTTCCAGTAGAGGAAATGTCTAAATCATACAAAACCAAATATGAAGGTGATATTACAAATGGTTTGGGTTTTTTTTCTATGTCAGCTATTTATTTCCAAATTGCTTGTCACTAAACTGATTAAGAACGTGTCCTTTTCAAAATGCCAGAGAGTTAAAAGGGTACAAAGGTGTTGGAGCAAGAGGAAACACTTGAGGTCAAGGAGGCAGTAGTGTTCATAGGGGCTTTCCTTAATTTATAGCATGAAAATAGAAATATGAACTCAAGTTTCCCATTTGAATTTCTGCTGCTTAAATCTACATAGAAAGAGTTCAATAGTGTTCATTAGTGTAAAAATGAATACAGAAATAGAGCGGTAGGTGCAGGATTTGGTCTGTTTTCCTGATTGTGGATGACCTGATCCAAATTTTTCATCATGTATGTTACTTAGTCTCTTTGTGTTTGCATCCACAGCCACTTACGTTGGGATCCATTCATCTGGATTCCATGTAGTCTGCAAATCCCAAGCCTAGAAGTTGTATCAGATGCTCTGCATTTGGTCCCTCCTTGTTCACTTTACACCTCTCTTCTCTGAAATGCTTCTGGTCATTATAGGGTCTGAATAAACACAGCAGTGTGAGACAATTCCAAGATTTTGGGGCCCTGACTTCTAATTAATCTCTATTTTCTTTCACATAGAGATGCATGATGGATTCCTAGAGGACCCGGGTCCAAATGCCAGGTCATGCACTTGGGGCACAGCAACCCTGTGCAGAGCTACAGACTGGGAGAAGTCTGGCTGGAAAACTGCCAGGAGGAGAGGGACCTGGGGATGTTGGTCGACAGCTGACTGACCATGAGCCAGCAGTGTGCCCAGGTGGCCAAGAAGGCCAATGACATCCTGGCTTGGATCAGAAATGATGTGACCAGCAGGTCCAGGGAGGTTCTTCTCCCTCTGTACTCAGCACTGGTGAGGCCACTCCTTGACTCCTGTGTTCAGTTGTGGGCCCCTCAGCACAAGACGGATGTTGAGGCTCTGGAGTGAGTCCAGAGAAGAGTAACTAAGCTGGTGAAGGGTCTGGAGAACAGGCCTTACGAGGAATGGCTGAGAGAGCTGGGGGTGTTTCTCCTGGAGAAGAGGAGGCTGAGAGGAGACCTCATTGCTGTCTACAACTACCTGAAAGGAGGTTGTGTAGAGGAGGGATCTGGCCTCTTCTGCCAAGTGACAGGGGACAGGACAAGAGGGAATGGCCTCAAGCTCCACCAGGGTAGATTTAGGCTAGAGATTAGGAGGAAGTTTTTCACAGAAAGGGTCATTGGGCATTGGAATAGGCTACCCAGGGAGGTGGTTGATTCACCTTCCCAGGAGGTGTTTAAGGCACGGGTAGATGAGGTGCTGAGGGACATGGTTTAGTGTTTGATGGGAATGGTTGGACTCAATGATCCAATGTGTCTCTTCCAGCCTGGTTGTTCTATGATTCTATGACCCTATAACTCACACAGATCAAAGAGATCAAATGCCATGACAACGTGCTGTAGCAGCAGGGAAAAGCAGAAATGTCCAGTTCAGCTTTAAGCTTTCACAAGCATTTCCATAAAATAAGTTACTTGAAGTTTGTCACGTACTTGTCAGCTAGCTGTCCCTCCCACGGAAAAATCTTAAAGTAGCAATATTTTATTCCCAAAAAGCGAGCTTTAGCAACAGAAATCTCGTGGAAAATAACTGAGCTGCAGAAGTACTCTGTGCAAAAATGTGCATGTGGAGTGTGAACCAAACCTGCTGAGCTTGTGTGACTGTTCACCTGTCTAATGAATATGACCCCATTGCTGTCATAGCCAAACACCTCCTAGAATCCCCAAGAGAATTTTCCCTGACTTTTCAAAGATAAAATGTAGGGATAATATATATTAAAAAAACCCAAAAACCTCCCATAGCTGCTTCTGAACTTTCAGGCTCAGAGTTTGGATGCAATCATGGAGTTTTCTCCCTCCTTTTTCTAGCCCTCTGGATGCCCTGGTTTCCAGGGCAAGGGCAACCAGACTTGTGACATGGTAACCAGCCACAGGATGCTTTGGACAAGCCTCTCTTCTGAATGACTTTACAGATCACGAGCTCAGAGGATATTATGTAGTGTGGTTGTGATTCAGTTTCATAGAATCATAGAATCACCAGGTTGGAAGAGACCCACCGGATCGTCAAGTCCAACCATTCCCAACAATCTCTAAACCATGTCCCTCAGTACATCATCCACCTGCACCTTAAACACCTCCAGGGAAGGCGAGCCAACCACCTTCCTGGGCAGCCTGTTCCATTGCCTACTGACCCTTTCTATGAAGACCCTTTCAGTTTACATGAAGCAAAATCACTTCCCCCTCGTATTTATTAATTAGTCTTCAAAAAATTCTTAGAAGTGTATAAACTGAAGAGGAATGGCTCTAAACTGGAGAGGGGCATATTGAGACTAGACATAAGGAGAAACTTTTTCACGATGAGGGTGGAGAGGCCCTGGCCCAGGTTTCCCAGGGAAGCTGTGACTGCCCCATCCCTGGAGGTGTTCAAGGCCAGGTTGGGCACCTGATCCAGTGGGACGTGTCCCTGCCCATGGTAGAGGGTTGGAATAAGATGGGCTTTGAGGTCCCTTCCAACCCAAACTATTCTATGATTCTATGATTTAAAAACTCTCAAGTACCTGGATTTCAGACCATTATGCTTTCTCCTGGCATATAACCGTAAATGCAAGATATGAACAAATTATGCTAACTCTCTCTTGGCTACTTAACCACTAAATTTGTGTTGCTTTTCTTTATTTATTTTTAAACTAATGAAAGGCAGGGTAATTTTTGAGATAATGTAAAATGTATGAGGCTTAAGAGAGGTTAAGTTTTTAAGCAGCTTTCATTTTAATCCTGTCTCATTTAAAGAAATAAATCCTAGAAAGAATCTGAACCATTAACTCAGAGACTGAAGATGAGAGCATAAAAGAAAAATATTATGAAGACCAGGACCTGCTCTGGTTCACGTGCTTGGCTGGAGCTACACTTACCTCTTCTTTCAAGCATTCATTTCCTAAACTCGATACAGCACTCAGACACTCCCAGTTTTTACAGAAAAAATAATTCTATTGTAAAATTAACGAATGATATAATCCTCTCTGAAGATCAGCAGGAGATAGCTCTTAAGCTTCTAAAGTTGAGGGAAGTTCTGGTCCTGCTGAAGGCTCTAGGAATTTGGCTCAAACGCCTTTTTTTTTTTAAATGTTACTTTTTGCACAGGGGATCAAAGCTGTGCAGCAGTGAGAGTGACGAGGCGACAGCCTTGCTGAGACACTTGTGCTCTAGCCTGTGGAAGAATAAAGACTTAAAATCATTTTCCTTTAGAATTCAAAACAATACAAAGTGTAACTGCAAATATATATTATCAACAAATATGTTTTTCACCAAAGAAGCCTGGAAAATGTCAAGTCCAGAGGGTGAATATTTTAAAATGAGGATGTGAAAATAGGAACTAAATTGGAAAGTACTTTACAACCTCAATTATAGCAGATTCTGCCATTTCAAACACTATAATATTTTGCAGAAATTTCACTCAGCCGCTTCCTGTTCTGAAGAGATTTCAAGAACAGTCTGACTAGTTTGATGTTTTTTTTCTTTTGTTGTACAGGAGTGTTGAACTAGGCAAGGCTCTTATGACTGCACTGGCCGTTCATCAACAACGTGATTTAATAGTCTGGATTTCCACAAGTGTCTGTGCAGTGTACAGTGCATTATAGATCACACTTGCGATTGACTGTTGCTTGCTTGTCGTGATGGACTGGAGAAGTAATCATAGAATCATAGAACAACCAGGTTGGAAGAGACCTATCGGATCATCGAGTCCAATCATTCCTATCAAACACTAAACCATGTCCCTCAGGACCTCATCTACCCGTGCCTTAAACACCTCCAGGGAAGGGGAATCAACCACCTCCCTGGGCAGCCTATTCCAATGCCCAATGACCCTCTGTGTGAAAAACTTCCTCCTAATCTCTAGCCTAAATCTCCCCTGGTGGAGCTTGAGGCCATTCCCTCTTGTCCTGTCCCCTGTCACTTGGGAGAAGAGCCCAGCTCCCTCCTCTCTACTACCTCCTTTCAGGGAGTTGTAGAGAGTAATGAGGTCTCCCCTCAGCCTCCTCTTTTCCAGGATAAACACCCCCAGCTCTCTCAGATGTTCCTCATAAAGCCTGTTCTCCAGACCCCTCACCTGCTTTGTTGCTCTTCTCTGGACTCACTCCAGAGCCTCAACATCCTTCTTGTGGTGAGGGGCCCACAACTGAACACAGGATTCAAGGAGCAGTCTCACCAGTGCCGAGTACAGAGGGAGAATCACCTCCCTGGACCTGCTGGTCACACCGTTTCTGATACAAGCCAGGATGCCATTGGCCTTCTTGGCCACCTGGGCACACTGCTGGCTCGTGTTCAGTCAGCTGTCGACCAACACCCCCAGGTCCCTCTCCTCCTGGCAGTTTTCTAGCCAGGCTTCTCCTAGTCTGTAGCTCTGCACAGGGTTGCTGTGCCCCAAGTGCAGGACCCAGCATTTGGCCGTGTTAAACCTCATGCCATTGGACTCTGCCCATTGGTCCAGCCTGTTTAGGTCCCTTTGCAGAGCCTCCCTAATGAAATAGGTTATAATGAAATAGGGTACAAAAAGCAAAAGAACATAAGGCAATATTTCATTTATGTGACAATTAAACCATTAATAAATTGCTAAAAGATTCTACTTACAGCAAGATTGTGTGGCCTGTGATAACTTTTTCACACATCCTGCCTTAAAAGGACACTGCAGGCTTAAAACTGAATTAGGCAATCACTCCTGTGGTCACCTTTCTCTTATCTTTGTCCATTGTTTTACAATCACAATTGTAATCCAAACAACAGGAGGCAATAAATTCCAAAGGATAAATTGTCTTTTTATTTCGGCTTGTGCAGTGCCCAATACGGAAGGACAACAAATAAAACTCACGCCATTGATGTTAATAAAGACAGATAGAATATCCCAGCATTCCATCAGCAGCGTCCTGCACTGGCATATATTTTCAAATTTTTTCTTTGTGTTCTGTTTTCCAATTATAAAGCACAAGATAATAGGCATGATAGAGAAATATGGTAGGACAGGAAATTGCTGGAAAAAATTACTGCTTATTTCTAAAATGAAATGTGAAACCTTTAATAAGCAGGAAATGGAATTGCGGGGTACATTCCAAGAACTGCAGAGGTGCAGATAAAAACTGAATATTTGAGAGACTAAAAGGAAAACAAATGCCTTTGAATATAGTTTTACAATATGTTTGTGTACACTGAATAGCAAAGAACTCGTATTTGTTAAGAACTGTTTCACCAAGGTTACCTTTCTGTGTTTGCACAGCATTCAGATGTGAGCATTCAGGGAATACTCTACATTATAGGACCTAATGCAAAAGCTTTTGCTTTTCACATCATTTATCATTCCACTATGTTATTGACATAGTAAAACTCCGGGTAGGTATCTTTGTAAGGAAGTTTAAAATGAAGGCTGAAAATCTACTCCGATATAAGTATAATAAGAAGAGTTAAGATGTGAAATCCCGGTTGGAGTCAATCATTTCATTTTTTACCAGGGACTTAAGTGAATGAAGGACTTTGCACCAAGTTTTAGATTTCATTCTAAATGATTTCAGGTTTGGGGTAGAGAGAAGAAAGGGCTTTGCTGGTGTATCCAAACTACTGTTAGGTGCCTTGCTGCACATGACGATAACTCTGATTCATATAAGTGGGAAGAGTATATGAAATGATAGATAGAAATTGTTGTTGTTGTTTTTTTTTTTAAAAGAGGTATAGACCCAAACAAAATCCTGTGAATTAGATGATATCTAGATTATTTTCCTTGAACATTCAGGGTTTTTTCTCTCTGGGAAAGAGTGAATAATTTGCTGCTTGCTTTTTAAATGAAAATTCTATTCTGGTATAATGTCACTAAGCAAAACGAAAAGTTAATTAACATTAAATTTGTATATATTATTTAAATGGTAGTTTTCATTCAGTTTGCTTTTTTGCAATTATATAAAATGTGATCATCATTTTCTTACTGGTTTTCCTAGTTTACTAGAAGGATAGCTAATAGGTTACTGTCAGGATTTGAGCCCGATTCTTAAATATACAGGTTAGAGAACAGTCTTGTAATTACAAATTCTAATATTTTGGTAGAAATAACATCTAGCTGTGTGGAAATTCCCTGCTTCATTGTTCTGTCATTCTTAGACCTGGTATTTCTTTGTACCCTTGTACTGTGTCCCTAGTGAGTTTATGGACTGCACAGCTCTTCCTGGGTGCTGTTAAATTTCTCGCTGATTTTTATGTTGTGTGGAGGAATACTAGATGTTGATCAGTATTTTTTTCTCATCACATTGCTGTTGCTGATTGATGAGAAGCTTGACATGAGCCAGCAATATGCTCTTGCAGCCCAGAAGGCCAACAGTATCCTGCGCTGCATCAAAAGCAGCATGACCAGCAGGGTGACGGAAGTGATTCTGCACCTCTGTTCCTCTCTTGTGAGAACTCATCTGGAGTATTGTGTCCAGTTCTGGAATCCTCAACATAAGAAGGAGATGGAGCTGTTAGAATGGGTCCGGAGAAAGGCTATGAAAATGATCAAAGGGCTGGAGCACCTCCCATGTGAGGGCAGGCTGAGAGAGTTTGGCTTGTTCAGCCTGGAGAAGGCTCTGAGGTGAGCTTATAACGACCTTGAAAGGAGCTACAAGAAAGCTGGGGAGGGGACTGTTCATAAAGGCTTGTGGTGACAGGATGAGGGGCAATGAGAATAAACTGGAGAGGAGCAGATTTGGACTAGACATAAGGAGGAATTTCTTCACTATCACTATTTCTTCACTATGCTGTTTTTCACAAAGAGGGTGGTGAGTCACTGGCCCAGGTTGCCCAGGGAAGCTGTGTCTGCCCCATCCCTGGAGGGGTTCAAGGCCAGGTTGGATGGAGCTTTGAGCAGCCTGATCCAGTGGGAGGTGTCCCTGCCCGTGGCAGGGGATTGGAACTGGATGGGCTTCAATGTCCCTTCCAACACAAATGATTCAATGATTCTATGATCTTGTTGCCAGCTGAATGCAGCCCTTATCTTGAAACATAATGTCACTCTTTGGTTTAGTTTGTTTATTCTTTTCATTATTTTTTAATAGCCTATCCTTATTTTTATTCCAAAAAACAGACAATCGTTAGGTCATTAAGAACATCGTGTTTAGTAAACGTGATTCTTCATCATTGTCTCTCAGCCTGTGTTTTGTCATAGAGGATGTTCCAGTCACACCCTGTGTAGCTGTGAGCTACAGTAGAAAATTTCCCCCTTTTATTTAAACAGTTTTCATGTTCCCTGGTGATTAGTTTTACAATAAACGTGTGGCATTATGCCACTTTGGCATAGACCAGGGTATCTCGTGGTTCTTGTTTAGAACAGCAAACTCCAGGGGTTTCCGCTGTGGAAGTAGTACAACTCTTCTATGTCTTTCACGACATGAACTTTGCTAATTCCCTGTGCATGTCGGCATCCAGAATGCTCTGCAGTCATGCTTGAGATCTTGCAGAAGGAGACAAGACATCAAGAAAACTGGAAATAGTCCGTCACAGTACATGACTGTAGACCAAATGGAGAGAACAATATGGCAATTGTCAGTTAGCATCAATCCTTAGAAAAATTCTAGAGCAGAGAGTCAAATGGAGTAGAGGAGCAAAGCACTAACTGTCATGTATCTTATATTTGATGAGCTGCAGTGCCAAGGATACAGTTATTAACAGCCTAGATGATGGAAGAGAGTTTATTGTATCTCATTTGATTCAAAACTGGGAGAGACAACTCATACACCGGAGGAATGGATCAGAATTCAAAATGATAATGACAAAATGGCAAAGAACGTGAAGATATAATGCAGGAATTGTTTGCTGCAGTGATACAACATAAGGACAGATGCTTTGCTAGCAGTTTTCCAGAAAAAGCTGAGCAGGAGCCCACAGTGCTGTGAAAGAAAGCAAGCACAAAGCTAAAGCACAGCCAGTAAGATGTGTCAAGTAATCCTGCACTCAGGAATAAATGAAGCCTCTGATAGACTGACCAGCTGGAAAACTACAGTTTAGGTTGTTGTACTTCAAGAACTACGTGGCCCAGTGGAGATAGTCCAGAACAAATGAATAAGATGGATTACAGTTCTGGAGCATTTGACCTATTTTGCTATTGGAAAACACTTTAAAATGGCAAAGTCAATGACAATCTGTCATAGATTTCTTGGTAAGCGATGGAAACTCAATCACTAGAAGTTTTTAAGAACTGATCAGAGAATCCATTATTGGTAAAAAAATAAATATGATTTATCTTACCTGGGCTCTAAGCAGCCTGTGTCCATGGGGCCCGTTGAGGAGTGCACCAACAGTACAAGACTGAGGACCATCAAAGGGACAGGATCAGAGACACCTGCACCATTGATCAGGAAAGGACTGAGGGCTATGAAGTGAGCTGAAATGGGTCTCCTTATAGGCAGCAGATGGGGTGAAGCCCTATGGGGTGCTGGGCAGGCCATTGAGGGCTCTTAGTGCCTTCAAGGAACTGACAAAAAAAGGTCTTAAAGGAATGCACGTGATTTCCATTTGTTCTTCTTTATGTGTTTGAATTATCATACGACCTCTTTTCTTCAGGAACATAGTGTCTGAATTCCAAGCTTGCACTTCTGAATTGCGTTTATTAGTGTCTTTCATTTTTGTAAGCTAAGTTATGAAGCTAGGAATATTTTACTAAAACTAAATAAGCAGTAACAAATGTTGAGAAGTTTTGTTTGTCTTGGACAGTTTTTGGCATGTCTAGTATAATTATCCAGATGGAGTTGTCAATGTTGCTGATGCTAAGAAGTTAGCTAATGTCTGTGATAGACACTGCTGAAAAAATTAAAATTCTTCTATTGTATTCTAGGCACATCACTCATAGCTTCCTCTTATCACCTGTCCTTGTTCACGCTTATATCTCTATTGAGGAAACATGCTCCTATCTGATTTTCTTTCTTGTTTTAAAGATAGGTTCTATTATTTATCCCTATATTGCTGCAGAAGTTTGAGGAATAAAGGAAAAACTAAGATACAAGGAGCAGAATCAGGACCTGAGAATAATTTAACTGATAGAATCTCACATCAACTGGATCTGAACCTATTCTTGATTATACCAATGTTTTTGAAGCCTTAAAGCAAGGATATTATATCATTTTTCTCCTTACTACTGAATTTATAACTTCCGTACGCTACAGTGTTGGTCTTAGAATTTTCTTCCTCTGAGCTTATACTAAATATTTAAGCAGAATACAAATGTTCTCTGCTGGATGGTTTGTATTCAGCTTGAACTACTTGGTGTCACCTTAACGATAAAACTGGGGTAGTGTAACAGGTGCTTATTGTCTTGTTCTTCCTCATTGTTTTCAGATGTTGTTTTGGCATATGTTAGTGGCTGTCAAGGGGATACTATTGATCTGCTGAGACATCTGCTCCACTCACATTAATCTGACTATTCTTTCATGAAAGATGAGTTCCTTATGACTTCCCATTCCTACCACAGTAATACTGACCAAGTCTTTGCGGCTGGAGATTAACGTTATTTAAACTGCACCTCTAAATTTACTTTAAATAAAATTTAAATATTCACATAGTCAATTTTCCTTTTAAAATACTTTTGAACTCATTGTAGCAGAAAAAAAGGCAAACCTGTTTGCTATGAAAAAGGCTTTACAATATTTTGAGAATAACCCTAAGCCAGAAAAAAACCCAATTGATCTTAAAGGAGGAAATGCATTAGGGGATCCACGCAATACAGTAGCTTAAATAAATAAATGAAACTGATTGTTTAATTAAGTTGAGGAAGAAAGGAAGTGAAATGTGACAAGCAAACAACTTGCTAAATGCAAGAACAGAAAACTAACAGCCATCAGTTAAACCAGTATCCCGAGCAATACCTTCAATTTCCTTCCTTTGATTTAATCTTTGATTCGAAACAGCCTTTCCTATTGTTCAACTTGAAAAAATGTACTTTTTTATCTTGAACTAATTTAATTGAAATAGTACAGATTAAAAAACTTCTGAAGACACAACAGTTGTACAATCCAACCTAACTTCACCCTTGGCTGAGTTACCGTTGCCAACTGCTGTGATTGGTTGAAATGGAGTATTATTTCCAAAAAGTCTTTTAATTTTTGTTTACAAAAACATTTTATTTAAATAAGTGAATGTGGCTTTGTTTTGAATATTTGTTCTACATTTCCCTGTACTTGTTCTTATTCATATTCCTTTGTATCTTTGAAGTAGCAAGCAGATTAGTGAATGAACTGGTTTGCTAGCTGTGCTCTAGTCTATGTGGGACTCAAAAAGGAAGAAACAAAACTTGGTGGAATTTTCCACTCACTCCTCTTATCTCACCTACCTTATCATGTAGCTTGTGACTACCTTGATCTCTTGCCTTTTGTGGGAAAAGACATTTTTCCTAGGAACTTACTATTCCCTGGTGATTACTTAGCAGCAGTGAGCTGCTACACTGACTCATATAAAGGACCTAAAGCATCAAAAAAAACCCCAAACCATGGTGCCTTTTAGATTCACAAGAGTGTGGAACAGGAATGAAGAGGAAGAGAATGAGGGTGTATGTAGGGGAACATAGGCAAATGGGAGAGTGAGATTAGTATTTAGATTACGTGAAAAGAGAGATTGATGACACTGAGAGGACCAAGCTTCTGGAAGCAGAGAAACAGTGACCAAACAGACAAGCATGACTGAGTGACCACTCTGTTTCTATAAAATGCTGTAATCTGTTTTCCTATGTTTGTGACCTTTAAGAATCTCCTATACATATTGTCTATGCAATGATTTTACAAGGTCTTTTACAGACAACACTCTACCTTGGAACACCAGTAAGCAAGTTCCTAATTCTGATTTTAATCCATATGAGGAAGTAAAGTCACACTTTGTAAAGAAATAGCACTGAATTCTGGAAAGGAGAATGTGTTTTTCATCTCAAGGCAGGGATACCTTCTCTCTGGAAGAGTATATTTCCATGGACATCGAGAGGATAGAAAGTTAAAATTTCAAATGTTCATGAATATAATCTAGTGTTAAACCTCAAATGATACTGTTCTGAAAACCAAACAATCAACAAACATTTTTGGAATGATCTGAAACATAACATATATATATTCAGTATTTTTACATATGCATAGTTATGTAGAATCATAGAACAACCAGGTTGGAAGAGACCCATCAGATCATGGAGTACAACCATTCCTATCAAACACTAAACCATTTACCTGAGGACCTCATCTACCTGTACCTTAAACACCTCCAGGGAAGGTGAATCAACCACCTCCCTGGGCAGCCTCTGCCAGTACCCAGTGACCCTTTCCGAGAAAAACTTCCTCCTAACCTCTAGCCTAAATCTCCCCTGGTGAAGCTTGAGGCCATTCCCTCTTGTCCTGTCCCCTGTCACTTGGGAGAAGAGCCCAGCTCCCTCCTCTCTACAACCTCCTTTCAGGTAGTTGTAGAGAGCAATGAGGTTTCCTCTCAGCCTCCTCTTCTCCAGGATAAACACCCCCAGCTCTCTCAGCCACTCCTCATACGGCCTGTTCTCCAGCCCCTTCACCAGCTTCGTTGCTCTTCTCTGGACTTGCTCCAGAGCCTCACTAGCTTTCTTGTGGTGAGGGGCCCACAACTGAACACAGTAGATAGGTATAGGTGTATGGATGCTCTAAGAGCTCAAAGAACGGACACTGCGTTTCTGTCTATGACAAACTGTTATTTTCTGTGCTATCACTGAAATTTCAAATTATATTAGTATAGTTATGAGTGCACTGTATAGGATCTGGCCTTGTTTTTATTGAACTCAATGGCAAAATTCCCATTAATTTAAATGGCATCAAGAATGATCTCCAAATGTTCCTATTAAGCTGTTCACAAGCTGTGCCTTCTTCATGTTAACCGGCAATGAATTTTGTTTGTCAGTGCAGCTGATCATTTCACATTAAAATAATAATAAACTGACGTGATAACAGCCTGCCATTTTTCATTCCTTCATTCAAACGCTTGACATGATGGACTATGATTTCCTCGTTTAATGAACTGCCAGCTGAAGATGCAAAAACTGTAACTGACACAAATCAAAAATGGTGACAAAAATTATCTTTAATATAATTTAAGAAATGTTTTTAGTGAAAGATGATTTGTTCGTCGGTTTCCTTTTTCGGACAAGTGGCTTGTTGAGTTCTGCATGTTTAAGTTAAACTCTGTACCATTAAGAAGGCAGTGGAAGGAGGCAGAACTATGTGTTCAGTTGATTTTTTGGGTAGTGCAACCACGTGTGCTACATAAGTAAGTAAGTGCAATAATTCGAAACAGTAGACAGGATGACTTCCTTTATTACAGACTAATCAAAATAAATAAAACCAACACAGGCATCATTCATAGAATCATAGAATCACCAGGTTGGAAGAGACCTACCCGATCATTGAGTACAACCATTCCCACCAGTCTCTAAACTATTTCCCTCAGTACCTCATCCACTCGCACCTTAAACACATCAAGAGAAGGTGAGTCAACCACCTTCCTGGGCAGCCTATTCCAGTTCCTAACGACCTTTTCTGTGAAAATTTTTTTCCTAATGTCAAGCCTGAACCTCCCCTGGTGGAGCTTGAGGCCTTTCCCTCTTGTCCTGTCCCCTGTCACTTGAGAGAAGAGCCCAGATCTCTCCTCTCCACAACCTCCTTTCAGGTTGTTGTAGACAGCAATGAGATCTCCTCTCAGCCTCCTCTTCTCTAGGCTAAATAACCCCAGCTCTCTCAGCCGCTCCTCATAAGGCTTGTTCTCCAGCCTCTTCACCAGCTTCGTTGCTCTTCTCTGGACTTGCTCCAGAGCATCAACATCCTTCTTGTGGTGAGGGGCCCACAACTGAACACAGGATTCAAGGAGCCATCTCACCAGTGCTGAGTACAGAGGGAGAATAACCTCCCTGGACCTGCTGGTCACACCGTTTCTGATCCAAGCCAAGATGCCATTGGCCTTCTTGGCCACCTGGGCCACTGCTGGCTCATGTTCAGTTGGCTGTCGACCAACACCCCCAGGTCCCTCTCCTCCTGACAGTTTTCCAGCCAATTCAAATCATATGTCTAGGCTGTGGAATTAGAGTGATGTCGCTCTCCCTAGCATTGCTAATGCAATATGGATTATTAGATGACAGAGAAACTCAGCTAGACCAAGAGCAACAATTGATGTAATCTAAAAAATTCTTAACTGGCAGGTGCCTAATCTTCTCGTAAACCTAAGGCAAACTTTTACTTTTTTACTTTAGTCACAGTTTTAGCTGAATATGTAGGTGAAAAGATAATGGAGATGAGTAACTTATTGGAAGGAGATACTGTATTAACATGATAAAACCTTTGTGAAAGTAAATATAATCTAAGGTGGTTGTGCAAATACATATACAAGGATTTCAAGAAAATGTAATTTCAATAATTCAAACTTTTTCGTACTCTAAATATACTCCTTTATTTTTCAATGTCAGAATCCTTTGTTCTAGTGGAATTGGAAGCAGTGGGGAGAAGAGCCCAGCTCCCTCCTCTCCACAACCTCCTTTCAGGGAGCTGGAGAGAGCAATGAGGTCTCCCCTCAACCTCCTCTTCTCCAGGCTAAACACCCCCAGCTCTCTCAGACGTTCCTCATAGGGACTGTTCTCCACATCTGTTGATGTGATTTCTGGGAAGTTTTAAAGGGTAAGCTTTCTGGCCCGGTCATTGTCCTACTCCTCATTGGCAATAACTAACATCTCCATGCCTTTTCACTGAGTATGTAGGTGTTACTCAGGTATGATTTAATAATTATGATGCGGATGTCATCATTTAGAGGTGTAGGAAGGTCATGTATTAATAGCCTCCATAAGTAACATGATAACATTATTCACCTGTTGCATCCTTCTTTACGGTATCTCAGTGCCCCACTATCAATCACTTTGTCATGAGGAAAAATTGGAGCAGAAAACACTCGGAGACAATTGCCGCTCTTCCAGATCCCAACTCGCTTATCCCAGCTACATAGTAAAAGATAACAATTTAGGTACAATTAAGAGTAGTGAAATGTGATGAATGGTACTGTTGCCTTCTCTGCTGAGGGAGAGGGATGATCCTCAGTCACTGATTGGGTAGAGCAGCTTCAACCAGGGCAGGTACAGCTGGAGCCATTCTTCTTCCTTCTCCTTTCTCTGCTACCATTTTACCACAGGCTGCATTCTTGTCATCTCCATTGAACTTCCAGTATATTTAGGTTGTTTATGTGTTGAGTGTATATTCCTTGTCATCTGTTACGTGATAAAATGGGTTCAGCCTGGTTCTCAGAGCTGTGTTCCTCTGATGACCATTAATTGACCATTTGTGGTTTGTGTTTATACCCTCGAGCTCTAAGACAATAATGTGCTTTCTTTTAAATGTTTTATTATCATGTTGTTCTTTAACTCTCAAAGGCACTTTCTACTTCCCTGGAGGTGTTTAAGGCATGGGTAGATGAGGTTCTGAGGGACATGGTTTAGTGTTTGATAGGAATGGTTGGACTCCATGATCCGATGGGTCTCTTCCAACCTGGTTGTTCTATGATTCTACAATCCTGTGCTTGCTCAGTCAGGAAGTGACCCACAGCAGGTGTAGCTCTGTTGTAAAAAAAATACTTTCTTGGTTTTTTTCTCCATCTTTGACACAAACCAGAAAATTTATTAACAAAGCTAACATTTGTTGGTAATGCAGAGAAAGTAGCAAATGCAGCCTCCAGGCGTCAATTGATATCCTAATCTCCTTCAGTTACTCATGAGGTTATTTACCCAGACTGTCATCAGTCTTAAGAAGTGTTTTCACACCACAAACAGGTCATTACCTTTGATTATTACATAAAATCATTCAGATTTAAATTGGTAGTAGACCTCAATTATCTGATCTGAAATCCAAGGGATAATATGTAGCATGAATCAATAGTGATGGGCAGAGGTGCAGCAAGGTTTTTTTGGGTCGATAAAAATATTTCTGAGGTCCTTGTAGTAATAGTTGTTGCTATATTCATAGAATCATAGAATCACCAGGTTGGAAGGGACCCACCAGATCATCAAGTCCAACCATTCCCACCAATCTCTAAACCACGTCCCTCAGTACCTCATCCACCCGCAACTTAAACACCACCAGGGAAGGTGAGTCAACCACCTCCCTGGGCAGCCTCTGCCAGTGCCTAACAACCCTTTCTGTGAAGAATTTTTCCTAATGTCCAGTCTAAACCTCCCCTGGTGGAGCTTGAGGCCATTCCCTCTTGTCCTATCCCCTGTCACTTGGGAGAAGAGCCCAGCTCCCTCCTTTCCACAACCTCCTTTCAGGTAGTTGCAGAGAGCAATGAGGTGTCCCCTCAGCCTCCTCTTCTCCAGGCTAAACACCCCCAGCTCTCTCAGACGCTCCTCATAAGACCTGTTCTCCAGCCTCTTCACCAGCTTCCTTGCTCTTCTCTGGACTCACTCCAGAGCCTCAACATCCTTCTTGTGCTGAGGGGCCCAGAACTGAACACAGGATTTGAGCTTTACTATACACTTTATATTCAGAGGACTATATTTTTTTAGAGAAGAATATAGGGCTGCAAAGATGATCAGAGGGCTGAAGTACTTCCAATATGAGGACAGGATGAGAGTTGGGCTTGTTCAGGGACTGTTCATAAAGGCTTCTAGTGATAGGACTTGAGGGAATGGCTATAAAATGGATGGGGGGAGATTTAGACTGACTCCATGTTCTTTCTACTGCTTTGGCACATGAAATATTCATAAATATCAGCGGTTTCTTTCAACTTTCTTTCAGTTTGACAAAATTGGTGGAATATAATGGGAGGAAAGAACTTGTGAAAATAGTCAAGTGTAATGTTCAAATTATTGATAAGGGCCTAGTGTGCTGGTTTTTAACTTCTGGTAGTCTTTTGTCAAACCATTTGCTAATAATATGGTGGGAGTTCATGTCTTTATGGTATTATCACATAGTTTTGTTTTCATAACTTCTTAACTTTAAATATAAGAAAAGCTTTTGTATTTCAGTTTTGGTTTTAGTGTTTTGAAGGCTATGTAAGATACCATTTAAAGCAGTCAGTCTCGATTGACTTAATATTATGAAACCAGAAATAAAAGGGTTCTCATCAACCTAAAAACAGTTTTCTGTATTTAAATGCTTAAGATTATGTTGTGTTTATGGATCATTTTGGGGAACAGTGGTTTCATATCTCGTCAGCAGCTTAGTATGAAATGCATTGGACTTCAGAGATTTTGAGGGGGCAGGAAAATACTTTGCCACAAGGCAGAATATTTTCATGTGAAACATTTAAGTAAACTCCTAACAACAACTCAGCCTAGTGATAAATACATTTTGTTTTCTAATTTAGCTTTTTAACAAGAGCTGGGATTTTCATAATCATACAGTTTACTGTATTTGTTAATAAATATAGAGTGGATATGGGTGGATGAGGTATTGAGGGACTTGGTTTAGTGTTAGATAGGAATGGTTGGACTAGAAGATCCGATGGGTCCCTTCCAACCTGGTTGTTCTGTGATTCTGTGATTCTGTGAAATCTAAATTATCAGGGGTTTTCTTTTCCTCTTATTTTTTATTAAGAGACATGATTTTTGTTTATTTATTTATTTTCCCAGTAATACAGTCCTCTGGTTAATAAAATATTGCAAAATATTTAGTTAATAGTTACTATTGCTCTTCAGTGTTTAGGCTCACAGACTGATTAATTTCTTTGAGTCCCACAAATATGTACTCATAGCAGATTAAAACATTAATACTTGCATACTGGGGAAGAGAGTGAATTAAAACAGGCAAACTACATAGAATATTTTCACATTTTATCTTTCACTAGTATAATACCTACTAAAAATACCAGAAAACCAACTTGTCACTGGTAGTAGCTCTGCTAGTGTAGTTATGCAGCTGTTTTGTTTGCCTAATTCTTTCTGTGAAGTATATTAACACGTGGAGGAGTTATGAAGTCCTACTATGCTTAGTTTGTTTACAAGTTGTGAAACTCCCACATCAGTTTCATTTTAGGCTTCTTCAGGCTTTTAGGATGGAGAGGGGAGAGGGTGGTGGAACACACGAAACTTTTTCTAAGATATGTACGATAAAAGAGCAGAGTGCAGCAAGAAAAAATGTTATTGCTCCGTGACTTTTACGATCAAATGCATGTGAAAGCAGTAGCTCTACATCTTCAGCACAAATGAATGCCATACCCACAATTCCAGCAACCTTTATTCTATTGAATTACTTCTGAAAGCTTCCACCTCTCTGTTTTCACAGTATTGCTGATTTTTTTTTTTCCCCCCAAGAGAAATAAACAGAATATGACTTGACCTTCCTTCTTTCTTTGACTGGCTTGTTCTTCTCCTTTTCATCATGTTCAGAGGATTTTCTCCTCCTTTTTTCTTGTCTCACCTCTTCACAGCTTGAATTCCTATGTCATCCATCTCTTCTCTCTTAGCTCATACCCATTTCACACCTAACTTTTTGTTGCCTTAGCAAAGGTTGCAAGACATGAGGTTTCTACTAGGTAATGGAAACTTCTAATTCATTGCTAATTCTTATTATTTTCCCTCATACTTTCCCTCTGGTGTCTTATAAAACATTAGATGCTTGTTCTAAGACTGACTTTTTCTTACACTACACCTGCACAGTACTGGGTACAAAGAGCTTTACTTGTCATCTGGTAGAAAGATACTATTACAATAAGCACCACAGTCCTGATTCAACCAACTTAAGGTGTATGTAGACTCAGAACCTGCTCTTTCCTCTTTGCTATAGTTCCCTCAGGTGGGAAGCTATTTACTTAGAGCTAGTTAATAGGGAAAACAAGCATGAGAGCATTGATTGACTTCAGGCTGTGTGTATCTGGAAAAAATGTGTGTAAATAAGATACATTTAGAACAATAACCAGGCTGGAAGAGACCCACTGGGTCATCAAGCCCAACCATGCCCAAGCACCATGTCCAGGCACCATTTCCAAGCTCCATGTTCACACTCCCTGGCCGAACACCATGTCCATGGACCACAAGCAAGCACCACGTCCACGATGTGTGACCAAGCACCATTTCAAAGCACCACGTCCATGGTGTGTGACCAAGCACCATGACAAAGTATTGTTTCCAAGCACCATGTTCACACCCCCTGGCCGAGCATGGTGTCCACGGACCACAAGCAAGCACCACGTCCACGATGTGTGACCGAGCACCATGCCCAAGCACCATATCCAAACTCTGTGCCCGAGTACCATGTCCAAGATGTGTGACCCAGCACCCTTTCCAAGCACCAGATCCAAACTCTGTGCCCGAGTACCATGTCCACGGTGTGTGGCTGAGCACCGTGCCCGAGCACCATGTCCACACACCGTGGCCAAGCCCTAATTCCAGGCACCATTTCCGAGCCCCAATTCCAGGCATTGTTCCCAAGTGCCGCGGTCAAGCACCATGGTCATACAGCCCAGCTGATCATTGCACCCTGACCAAGCACCACGTCCATGGCACGAAGCTGAGCACCTTGTCCAAGCACCATGGTCACACAGCCTGGCTGAGCGTTACACCCTGACCAAGCATTTATTACTGTCCTCTCATGATATTTTAAGATTAATACATTATTACTTCTACGCCTTTTAGAAATCTGATGAGCTTTTCCTACTGCAGTGTGTGATTCACATATAAATTATATTTTTCACGTGGGTGTTTAAATCTGGCAGTCTGCATGCAGAACATCCCTGAGCCACGAGACATCTCTAAAAGCATATAAAAGACACTGCTGTAGCCTGAGCACTTAATTTCTTCTCATGAGTTTCTGCTGCGACAGTTTATAAAGAAAATACCCATGCATATATCCATTTAGGGTGTTAAGAGAGCACTGGTGTCATGCCAGTTTGTCAGTGGAGAGTAAAGAGCATCTGAGGTAGCCACGATATGTGGATTAACTGACTTAACCAAGGGAAATACGGCTGCATTAGTGGGGGTCACACCCTCCTAACCTGCCTAAAGTGCTCAAGCTGTCAAACTAATGTTGTTAAATTTATTCTGAGCCAAACCAGAAAATGCCAGAGATCCTCTATTTCCCTGTCAGAAGATCAAGCTGTGACAAACAGGATGCCAAATGAATACTGGCTCTTCTATTGCATCATGTTTGAACGTTGTAGATCTCGAAAGATGTTGCGCTGAGCAGGGATTTTAATCAAACCTCTCAGTTTAATTTATCAGTGTGATATTTTTCACATGGTTTTGTGAAGTAAATTGAAGGGCTTGCCTTGAATTGTTTTGAAGTTATGATGCAGAAGATATAAATCTATCCTAAAAATGCTTGTCATAAGCAACACCAGTGTCATTCTACATTCTTGATTTTCATTTCTGTATTCTAAGAACAGGAAATTTTCTAATGGGTTTCACGGGTATAAGAATGACTGTTCAGCTTACAGAATATCAGGCAACTGCAAATACTAATGATAATTCAGGCCCCAAATTTTGCTCATATATTTTGTAAGTGCTCCAGATATTTAGCAGAAGTATTTGTATTTTTCCTATCTGTTCTCTGAATTATTTTTGACAGCGATAAGGCTCTATAAGAAAGATAGACACACCCATAATTGGAAGGAAAAGTTAATAATTAGGTTTCCACTGCAATGGAGGAGAGGATACGTGGCTTAAAAATGATTGTCTAAGAAAAACCTTGGGTTAACAAAAAGAAATAGTCATTATTTCAATAAGGGTAGAATATCTTCTTTCCTCTTCTCCTTCCTTCCTTCCTGCCTCGGTCTTTCAACCCCTCCCTCTCTCCCATGAAAAAGATATGCTGGACTCTTCTATCATGCTGTATATACACAGAGATTTTGATTGCCTCCCTGTTCTAGCACCTCAGTAGGGTGGTTATATTTGATCTTTGTTATTGAGAGCTTCTCCAGTCGCTTTAACGTTTTCCATTGACTGGGTTTCAGTAGGGAACAAAATAATACAGATGAACTGATTTCTGAGTAATTTCTGAGGGAGTTCTGAGAAAAGAGTGTTTCCTACCTTGTCCTGGATGTTCATTTCCATTCTCTGCCAGTCTTTGCTATAGTTCTTCCCTCAGCAGGTGGGAAGAACTCCCAGAAGCTCAGTGATTGAGAAGGGCTCACAGAGGCAGCTGCAGGCATGTATTTGTAGTTATAAACATTTCTTGGGTTTGCACCTGGTGCAAGACAGGGTAAGGAGAGTAGTTTATACTTAGAAGAAGAGTTTCATCCAAATAAAATTCGATATAAGTTTTACAAGGAAAACTGTAGTGTGAAAATAAGTTGTATTAAGTTAAACAGTGGAATATTTCTACTAAATACACATGAAATAATTGGTTTTAAACATATGATCTAATCAGGGAATGGCTGTAGTGGCAACAAGGCCAATATGGATATCAAGGGGCTTTCAGTTTTTCCATTTGTTATCTCTAGTTACAGGAACTAATCTTTTTCTAAGAAATCAACGCTTACATTGTAAGAAACTCACATGCAGTGGTACAGGATGCAAACTAGGACAGAATAAGTAGATAACATTTCATTCTGGGTTCATGAGTCTATCTTCCCCCTCTGGGTACAGATTATGTTTCAGGACATTTGAATAACAGCACAAAAAAAAAAAAAAAAAGAAAAAAAAAAAATCAGTTCCTTTTATAGCTAAATGAACTATGAATTAAATTTGTTATCAGATGACCAGTAGCTACTAAGCATTTTCCAGCTGAGTAAGCTAATAAACCTATTTACTCTTTCTGCACGAGCAAGCACAGGCCCATTAGCTGCAGATGCCTTCAGCAATATTCTTTGACATATAGAAGGTCATTCTCCTTTCATTGTCTTCATATCTTTATAGTTTAATGGTTAGCAAAAAGAACAGCTGCAATAGTTCTATTGAGTAGCTAATTAGTAATTTGAAATTGCAGTTGTAGGATTTTTATCCCCTTTAACCTCATACTGATAGATTAATGCTTAAAGTGCATTTGCTTTGAAACCTTTTGATTTAAGCTGAAATCACCTGTAGTAATTTAAATTGTCAGGGGCTTTATTAGAATTTGGTAGTAAAAGAACCTCGCACATCAGAAAAAAACCCCAAGCCTCTTCTTGCCCTGTTCTTTCCTTTGTTATTCAACATTTGAGTGTTTGCTTGCAAGATCCCTAGTCATGGAGCAGGCAGGACCTAGTGGATGATTTCCCATATCTTCTGACAGGTATTGCAAATTTTCCCCCTTTGTGAGAAAATGACAGGACAGGTTCAGTTTTCTGATGCATTTCTCAGGAACTTTCACACCCCCCTTTAAGCTTCTGCAGCAGGGCTACTGAAATCAAAATTCATCATTTCTTTTATTGTCAGTCTGGTGCTGCAGTTTCAGTTACGGCAACACTTACTTTTTGTGTTCTCTTGCAAATAATTCCCAGAAGGACACAGCCTGTTCAGTCTAAGTTCGTGACACAAGAAACATAAGCATGAGACAAAAGGACAGATTTCATTTTTCACTTTACAAGAGTGATAAACTTCATAGTGTTTCTCGTTGAATCTATGGAGTGTTGCTTCTGGAGTTGTTCTTGCTTGATCAGAGCAACAGTTGTTTTAAATTCATATCCTACTGCAGGGAGTAAGATACCTGAAGGTAAAAAAATATATTCTTACTTTCTCTATCTGTTTGAGATACATGTTTGAGGGGATTGATCATGTGGACTTCAATCTGATGGATCGAAGACATTTTATTGAGTGTAGCTCTTTCTTTATAAACCCTTTTTGGTTACAGAACTAGGTGCCCACGAGGGTATCTACAGTGTATTATTGGTTAAAGGTAGTTGTCCATAAAGCTATTACTAACATATTATTGGCTAAACTACTGCACAGGCTAAGAAATCAAGTTACACGAAAATTAACTATGTTGATAGTTCTCTTTAATTGCTTTTCTTTCAGCTGGTACTTATTCCCACTGAACTAGCTCTTGTGTTCCTTCCAGCTGCTTATCAGAAGGCTGTCTTTTCTCCTTACCAATCGGGCCTTTGTTTATCTTTCAGTTCTCTGTTTCAAGGCCTTCTTCTCTGTAAAATGTTCCTACGCATGTTCTCTTCCCTTCTAGAGAGTCTCTGTCCCGCCCAGTAATATCCAATTGTTCCTATCATTGCCTCAATTTTCATTTTTATTCCTTTTTTTCTTTTAGTACTATGCTATGTAAGCTTGTCAAGCTTGTAAGAGGGATTTAAATGTCTGCTTACCTTTCCTTGTGATTCTCGCTTTTCATTTTCCACCTCAATTTGCTTAGAATGATTTCCAGGTTTCTACAGTTCTATCACAACCTGATAGAACCTTTCTGTAATTGCTTGTACTAGGTATAAGGCAAATACTTATATAATGCTATTGCTACTTTTACTACTAGGCAAAGAATATGAATTCTCTTAATAAATATTGATATTTTAACTGTTACTATTGATAAAATATAGAAGAAATAACCTCAAGTTAAATGACAATAAATTTTTATATTGATTCAAGCATTTTTCTGCGTTCTTCAGAGGTACCCAGCCATTCAGATTGTAACCAGGGGAAAATCATGTAGTTACTTAAGTACTAAATTGAAATTAATATTGATAGTAAACCTTGACACCAGCTACGAGAGACTTTGTTTATCAAATGAGCTTTGCTGCCTTAGGGTAATTTATTCTGGAAGAAATACGGCTTGTTATAGTCTTTCTTTCTGCTGGATCAGCACTGGGCTTTGCTATGTATTAAGAGATCATTACCTTGCTTAGCGTCCATCTCTGTGTGTTCTTAAAGATCTGCTGGCACTGACCTTTTTGAATGGAAAGGCGTTCCTTTTTTTTCGTTGCCTCACCGCTTTTGGCATACTTGCTTTTGTTGCAGTAGAATGTAATCCAGACTCTGCTTCTGCTTTTTCTTATGGCTTTGTCCTGATCCCAGTAGGATTCAAGTGGCTGGTCTTGGTCAGTTCCTTTAGCTGGTCTTTCTCAGTTCTGCAGTTAGGGAAAAAATCATGGAATCATAGAACAACCAGGTTGGAAGAGACCCATTGGATCATTGAGTCCAACCATATTGCGATGGAATTGCAATTCTTTGTTATGGGAGAAGTTTATAACTGTATGGTATGGTAAAATGCTTTTTTCAGTACTTTTGAAGATGCTATCTCAAAACTTCTGAAGTATCGTTTCCCTTCCATGAACGTCTGAGAATTTGAAGACCTTTTATGTATGAACAGTCTAATGTATAAATATGTAGGACCAGATTATCATAAGTGCTCTATTGACTTCCAAAGCGTCTGTAGACTTGACCTCTAGACACAGTATTTGAAAGCCTATATTGTTAGTTTTTGTTCCATACATTACTTTATTCTGTTAAACCACTATCTGGGAATGTTATTGAAGATTCTGAACGTAGCAACCAAGCTGCCAATAAATAATCCTTCACATCTAGGTTGAGTAGACAATCCCAGAACTTCTAAAAAATTTTTACATTGAGGGTGGGTGATATACCGGAACAGGTTTCTCAGGAGATGGTAGATGACCCATCCCTGGAAACATTCACAGAATCACAGAACAACCAGGTTGGAAGAGACACATCGGATCTTCAAGTCCAACCATTCCTATCTAACACTAAACCAAGTCCCTCAAGACCTCATCCACCCGTGTCTTAAACACCTCCAGGGAAGGTGACTCAACCACCTCCCTGGGCAGCCTATTCCAATGCCCAATGACCCTTTCTGTGAAAAACTTCCTCCTAATGTCTATCCTAAATCTCCCCTGGTGGAGCTTGAGACCATTCCCTCTCTTCCTGTCCCCTGTCACTTGGGAGAAGAGGCCAGCTCCCTCTTCTCTACAACCTCCTTTCAGGTAGTTGTAGAGAGTAATGAGGTCTCCTCTCAGCCTCCTCTTCTCCATTCAAAAGACTCTGAGCAACCAGATCTAGTTGAACATGTCTTGCTCACTGCAGGGGGATTGGACTAGATGACCTCTTAAGGTCCCTTCCAACCCAAACCAATGTATTTTTTTATGGTTTCTGCACTCCTCTGGGTAGGATCAGTCATCCCCTCCGTCCACATGTTTCACCAGGTACATGGTGTCATCACCAGGAGAAGGTTAACAGGGTTTTTGTTTTGACTGTCCAGTCATAGCCTGCTGAAAAGATATAGCATCTTATAGAATAAATAAACAAAATAGATATTGTCTGTCACAGTCAGATTTTTCTTTTTTAGGACAGTTTAGAGTACAGTTTGGGGACCAGACGCTGGTGTTGGGAATTATTCTAGGTTTTCTTCTCTGTAATCCATACACTGACATTTCTAGGGCAATCCTAGGTTTTCTTGTTATGAATATATTATAATATTCACAACTTCTGACTCAAATTTATCTTTTCAAAATGTCTGAGTCCCATGTATAGGCAACAGGGAGAATTGTGTGTCATTGAAGAGAATCCGAAGGATTTTTTTTCTCTCTGTTGACATGATGGTGCTTACTTCCAGAGGAGTGATTCACTAGGTGTAAATTAGGAGCTATTCAGTGTTTGGTTTTCTCTGGGGACTAATTTGAATTAAAACTAGCCCTCCTTACACAAACATTTATTCTTGTCACGAAACTGCCATTCACCGTCTCGACAGCCTTTCTTTCTTATGCTGTGGTGTGCGAGCTTATGTTTAACTGATCACTCAGCTGATCCCCTCCAAAATTATTTCTTTTTAATTGTGAGAATTTCCATGGCATACTCCATGCAGCCCTACAAATTACTACACACCCAATATTTCATCCAATATAGCAGAAGACCATAAACCTAACATATTTAACCACTGCTACTGCCAGCCCTGTGGTAGGTTTCAAAACAAAACTGAAGCCCCAGAGCCTCTCGGTTACTGTGTCCTACCAATGTTGTTCTGGTTTAGCTTTAAAACATTGAATTTCTGTACTTTTGATGTACTTGAGCACAGAGTTTGTGTGAGCCATTCATGCAGTTTCTATTGTTGCCAGAGGCAGATTCAAAGTCCTCTCCAGTCAGAAGCATCATCACAATTTTCATATGCTTTCACAGGAGCAGTAAGAGGCTGGTGAAATACGACTAACTGGAAATGTAAACTTTATGAGCAGTGTCTGAATTCTTAGCTCAGCGGCATTAACTGTGCCAAGAAGGGAAAATAGGATGGCTGCATTTAACAGAAAGTAGACCTCCAGAGTATGCCCTTCATTCTCCTTCTTATTTTTATGTTACTTATTTTTAATGCAGTTTAAGAAAATATAAGTAGATAAGTTTTAATCTAGTACTTCTGTGGGTTAACATCCCTGACTGCAACACTATGGGATGTTCCAACCCCTTGATACACCAGAATTCTGGGGGGAATACATTCTCTTCAAATCCTCCCCCCTCCTTTCTGTCCTGCTGCCATTCCTTGGACCCTTGTTTTTTTGGTTTTTGCCAATATTTCAGATTAAGGACTCCAAGGAATGGTACCCAGGCAGAACTCCTATGTGGGCAAGAAAAAAAATCGTATTGTATGTAAGTTGTTAATACAGCTTTTGTCCTGCTGATCTTTGCAGTGACTTCCTTTGTTTCCCTCACCACAAGAAGGATGTTGAGGCTCTGGAGAGAGTCCAGAGAAGAGCAACAAAGCTGGGGAAGGGGCTGGAGAACAGGCCTTATGAGGAACGGCTGAGAGAGCTGGGGGTGTTTAGCCTGGAGAAGAAGCTGAGAGGAGACCTCATTGCAACTGTCTGAGGGAAGGTTGTGGAGAGGAAGGAGCTGGGCTCTTCTCCCAAGTGACAGGAGACAGGACTAGAGGGAATGGCCTCAAGCTCCACTAGGGGAGCTTCAGGCTCAATATTAGTTAAAAAAAATCACGGAAATGGTCATTGGGCACTGGCAGAGACTGCCCAGGGAGGTGGTTGATTCCCCTTCCCTGGAAGTGCTTAAAGGCACAGGTGGATGAGGTGCTGAGGGACATGGTTTAGTGTTTGATAGGAATGGTTGGACTCGATGATCCGATGGGTCTCTTCCAACCTGGTTGTTCTATGATTCTATGATTCTATGTTTCTGATACGCCAAAGCTCAACTTAATAACTGTTTTTCTGTTGACTTTGTACCCAAACTTCACTGAGACTTGAAATCTCTAATAAATCAAAGTTACGTTCCTTGGGAAGCGTGAAACTTTCAGAATTAAAGTGACAGTAGTGATGTGCTTGGGAATAACAGCAATGATGTGCTTAGAAACAAAATGATTGTGTTAGTAGATGTTTATCACTTATCCAATGAAAGAGCAAACCAGGGCTTTATTTCTACATCCTTTCTATAAGCAAAGGATAAACTGCATTTCTACTGTCCTTTGTTGTATTGCAGGTGTAAACTTACAGAGGAAATGCAAAACTGCATATATGTAGAGTCCTTCTTATGTCTATTACTTTTGCTGGGATATTAAGGTTTCTGTCCAACACTGCTTCTTTAGGTCTCAAGTTGCTTCAAATCTAATGGGGAGCTTCAAGGAAGCATCATGCTGTAAAAGAAGATTTTTATGTTTGGGTTTTTTTTTTTTCACTTTGTCAATGCTTCCTTTAGGTTTTAGTGTTTGCCACAATCTTTTGATGCTCTTAATTGTGATATCCAGTTTTCTTTTTTTTAAATTTCTTTCCATTTGGTCTAATC
This sequence comes from Coccyzus lansbergi, assembly GCA_033558105.1. Classification (NCBI taxonomy): domain Eukaryota; kingdom Metazoa; phylum Chordata; class Aves; order Cuculiformes; family Coccyzidae; genus Coccyzus; species Coccyzus lansbergi. The sequence continues at coordinate 3,038,134 of JAUMJK010000508.1, forward strand.
TGAATCAGCACAGGAACTGTGTGAATATGTAATCCATGGTTTAGAGAGTGGTGGGAATGGTTGGACTCGATGATCCAGTGGGTCTCTTCCAACCTGGTGATTCTATGATTCTAAGTATCACGAAGTATTACTTCAAGTGAGCTTTAAAGAATCTTTTAAGCTTAGTTTTCTTTACCTTTTTACACTGTCTTTATTGCTTTGAGATTCCTCTTATGTTGATAGAACAGAAAACATGTAGATGCTGTTGGCTGACTGGCAAGGACCAATGTAATATTCATTTACAGTATTACTAGTAGATCCCTGTGATAAACAGAACTTATGATTCAGTAAAATAGGGCAAGAAAAGAACTGCACAGAACAGTAGGTCTACCCACTGCCCCCGCAGCATCATTGATGCTGAACAGATGTTTGCTCTAACCTGTTTTTCAGTTCTTCCAACAACAAAAAGGCCATAATATCCCCATCAAGTCTGTTCCTCTGCTTCACTATTTTTGCTGTTTGAAATTTCAGTTACTGTTTGACCCAAGACTTCCCTGTTTCAGAATAAGCTTGTTATTTCTTGCTTATGAAAGCTGAGATAAATTATTCCTTCCCTTTGGCTACAATCTTTTATGCAACTGAACTCTGATATTGTACCTTATCATCTTATCTCTGTTAGAGGTAAAAGCAAATACTCTTTCAGCCTTTTCTCGTAGGTTATGTTTTCCAGACCTTAGGTTGGTCTCTCCTCTGTCAAATCTGCACACGGCTGAGGCCCTAACCTCTACTGGGTGTGGAAAGAGAAAAACTTTCCCTTTCTTTTAGGTTATGCTTTTGTTTTATACATCCCATTCTGACGCTTATTTTGTTCCAGAAATAGCATGATATTGTCTACTAATATTTAACTTGTGCTGAACAGTAATACATTTTTAAGTAGAACAGACACATAACAACTGGTCCTTTCTGTAGCATCTTGCAAATGATTATTCCCTCCTGAGTTCAGTGTCTTTTACTTGTCCTTACTGCATCCAATCCTATTTTGTTTCCTTTTTCCTCATGATATTTCTTTAGTCTTACAACTACCCAGGAAAACTAAAGACATTGGGACAAAAAAAAACCAAACTGCCTCAGCCTTTCATCCATCATGAACTACTGACTGTTATACAAGATTTTGGCTTTCCATCAATTCAATCTAGAGTAATTCCATCTAGAGCATCTCTCTCGCGTTGTGTGTAACATGGGTGACACTGTCTTGTGGCCAGTGTCAAAAGCCGTAAGAAAGTCATAGAATCATAGAACAACCAGGTTGGAAGAGACCCATCGGATCATCGAGTCCAACCATTCCCATCAAACACTAAACCATGTCCCTCAATACCTCATCCACCCGTGCCTTAAACACCTCCAGGGAAGGGGAATCAACCACCTCCCTGGGCAGCCTATTCCAATGCCCAATGACCCTTTCCGTGAAAAACTTCCTCCTAATCTCTAGCCTAAATCTCCCCTGGTGGAGCTTGAGGCCATTCCCTCTTGTCCTGTCCCCTGTCCCTTGGGAGACAATGCAAAAGACATCTTGGGCTACTCCTCACATATAAGACTGTCTATTCTAACACAAAAAGAAATCAGATACTCAGTTCTAAACAAACTAATGTTGCCTGCAACTCATTTCTTGTTCTTCCAAGTGCTTATACATCATTACTTATTCTAAAATTTTTCCACCTAATTTCTAATTACCATAAGTCCTTCATTGCTCCTTGCCCCTTCACTTTAACAGTTTTAGCTCTGTTTCCCCTTTGTAATTTCTTAATACTTAGTCCATTTGCCACAAGATCTGAGATGACTTAGCAGTCTGCATGAAATACATGTTCCTACTTGCCCTACAAACCAGAGTTACCAAGGAACAGAATGTTTCTGCCATAGCAGAAACCTGGGAGCCTGCTGCTCCACGTACCTGTCTCTAATTTCATAGGCTACACGTAGATACAATTAAAAATAAGGGATTTTCCTGAAATTACTCAGTAGACCAGTACTAGAGCTGGGAATAGATCAATGCATCTGAATTCCTTGATCTGGCTGTTCTGCATCTTTCTTTGTTACCTTTGTATATTGTAATGCAAATGAAACCTTTAATGTGCAGCTAAAATCTAGAAAGACCAGCCTTTGCTTCATCTTTGAATAGCAAATTACTTCTTTTTCTTCACATTCTGAGAATTCTCAGAATATGAGTATTGCTGAATGTAATGCAATATTTCAATTTCATTTTTTAAAGCTATTTTTAATTCCCGTCCCCAATTTAAGTAAAATACTGTGCACCAAATTAGTAGCTATTGCTCTGAGTTCTGCCCTCAAAATTGGGCTTTGAGATGGTATATATCAATTATACTAATAGAGATCAATGTGATTCCAGCTTTTTGAAATATTTTCTATGTTACTAATTATACAATATATTTATTATAGAACATATTTATAGGTTTTTCTTGGGCCAATGTGAGACAAGGTTATTGGAGAGAAACTTTAAAGGAAAGATTAAGTATATTATTCTCCCGTTTTTTACATTTTATTTCCTGGTTTCACGGATAAAGTTTCGCAGAATATTTGCATAACCTCTCAGCATTTTCAAGTTCTTTATATTAATTTTCAGATCTCATGTTTAAAGGAAACTGTAATAAAATAATTATTTCAATGAAGTAAACCTCTTGGCAAGTAATCAGAAAGGTTGAGGTCTCTCTGTTTTGCAGTGCCTGAGGATTATTTTATCTGTTCTCTGAGGACACAGTGCATCACATGTAGGATATGCAGCAACCCTGATGCAAGGATTCATTCATATACTTTGCCTCTGTTTAAAATCAGTGGCAGTGGAGCTTTTATAGGATCATATAACAACCAGGTTGGAAGAGACCCACCAGATCATTGAGTCCAACCGTTCCTATCAAACACTAAACCATGTCCCTCAGCACCTCATCCACCCGTCCCTTAAACACCTCCAGGGAAGGTGAATCAACCACTAACCTGGGCAACCTGTTACAGTGACTAATGACACTTTCCATGAAATTTTTTTTCCTAATGTTCAACCTAAACTTCTCCTGGTGGAGCTTGAGGCTATTCGCTCTCGTCCTATTCCCTGTCACTTGAGAGAAGAGTCCATTACCCTCCTTCTGCAACCTCCTTTCAGGTAGTTGTAGAGAGCAATGAGGTCTCCCCTCAGCCTACTTTTCTCCAGGCTGAACACCCCCAGCTCTCTCAGCCATTCCTCATAAGGCCTGTTCTCCAGCCCCTTCACCAGCTTCATTGATCTTCTCTGGACTCACTCCAGAGCTTTCTCTACTGGTGGTTGGTCTTTGTGCATGAGAATCTGAGGTTTACCTGGGAACTGCAAGACATAGAACTGTCTTTTGGAAGAAAGGTGGCATGATCCTCCTCCAACAGACTTGCAATAACATGATATTGAGAATGGAGTCTCCTCCTCTTGAAGGTACCTACGAAGTATTGAATATGCTATAAATTAGGAAGCCTTGTGAGGAAGAAGATAAGGACTCATGCTTATCCTGTAGTTGAATCTAGGGGCAGAAGAATGTGGGGACAGACCCTGCATGTCCTTGGGATGGCTGGGAATGGGAACAAACAATACTTCACTGCTGCTGTAATGGCTCAGAACTGGTTTTGTCTTAGTGCAGAGCTGAATCTACTGAAGAAACTTAGAGTGGATATAATAGAGATGCCTTCAATCTTATTTTAAAACTTGTCCACGTTAGCAAGTTCTCGACACAGCATAACAAACTAATGTAAAATGCTATTTTAATTTATTTAAAATCCATTCAGGAACCTGAAAACTGTGAATTTTCGTCAGAATACAGGGCTCGAAATACAAGTCTTGTAGTGCCATCTCAGAAAAGAAAGAAAAAGGTAAAAAATATCAAATTCATTTAAGGTTAATCATATCTCTTTTGAGATTATAAAGCCAGTTCTGAGAAACTGTCTTGCCTGAGGCTGCTGACTTCAGTTTTCTCTCATCATTAATCTTTCTTACATTGTGTGTCATATTCAGTTGCAGTAAGGCAATTAAACTAAGAAAAGTGAAAGATAGATATTATTCTCTCCATTTTATGTCATTGCCAAAGTTTTTCTAAAACCTAAAATACAGCAAGATTTGTAGGACACAGAAAACATTATTCCATTTCCTGCAAATAATTTCATCTATAATAGGTGCCCGAAAACAATTCGATCTTCTTGAATCTTTTTGAATTATAGATGTAAAAGTTAGGTCTTATTATTTTAACAACATGTCCTCTTATGAAATTAATTGTATCAGGTGTCATGCTAAGTTTAACAACAAGACAAGAATAAAATGTTGTTTGACTTCTTTCTCTTGCCTTTTTTTTTAACTTTTTTCATTATAACCAAAGTTCCTGACAGGCTTGTTATAAAATTCAGTGGCAACACAGCGCTACCCGCGTAAATTAACATTGCCAATAGAAACAAGTGTAATTAGAGGTTTTTTTGAGTTTTCTGAGCTGCATTTTAAAAAAAATTTAAAAAAAAATAAAATTTTGTTTATGGACCCTCTCCAGAGTTGTGAGGTTGGGCTTTTGGGGAAGTTTTGAGAGGTTTTGTTTTATGTCTCTCTTGTTACCAAAATTAACATTACATAGAATTTCATATCCATAATATGCCCAGATAAGAAGACAGTGTTTTTACAAAGTTTAGAAAGTTCATTTGAAAGCTGATGTATTTCCATATCAAAGTTGGATTAAAAAAAAGTGCAGCCTTTTAGTATTAGGTATTACGTTAAAGTAAACACTAGAACATATAATAGGTAACTATGCTAAAATATTAAAGGAGTTCTTTGTCATTTAGAGAAGATGAGTACAAATTCCACACTTCAGACCAGACTTGGCCTTCAGATAGAGTTATTTTTAGTATATTCTGATAAGTCCTTTCCTACTATTTGAAACTGCTGATTTTTCAAGATTGAGTCTATCCCAGAGAACAAAGCAGTACAGTGCTTTTTTCTTTTTTTTTCTTTTCTTTTTTTTTTTTTTTTTTGTAGAAGATTTTCAGAGCTGGAGTTGGTCAAAGTGAAAGAAACCCATGACAATTTGGCTATTTGCCTGTTTGTATGTTAGGGTTCAGAATTAACTTGTAGCTCGTGGATATATATCCTCGATCTAGAGACGGTAACTGAACTATTTGATCCATCTTATCTGTTCATTCATGCATTTTGCAGTAATGTTCAGGAGAGTCACAAACAGGATTTAGGTTATCATTAAACAGTTGTTATTTCTTCTAATAGCTGAATCTTTAAAACCCACAAAATCAAACTCTTGATGGTGAACCGCGTTCCATACTGAAGCAATTCCACTGACTCCAGTGAGTTACATCATGAAATGACTTTTCTCCTCTAGTTATATTCCGCATGAAAAATGTTGGAAGCTCGAAACTATGTTGAAAGAATGCTAAACCAACCGAGTGAAGCAATCAAATCTGGAAATGCCCGTGGGCAAAAGCCAATCCAGAGTTTAGTTCATTCCCTTGTGCACAGAGATTTTAATTACATTACTACAAGCTTTTTCCCATGAAATTCCTTCTCCGGTTTCATGGTCTTTTCTCTGTGAATTCAGTGCAATTCCTACCTCTGTGAATGCAAAGGGTATCTTGCAGTCCTTTCTGACAGAACTCTGTTGTTTATCTCTGAAAAACATTGACAACTTTTTTTAGAATCACCACTTCAGAAGTTGACTGTTGTTCACTGAAGGACACGTGAACTACACATCTTTATGTTACTGTGTGCTGCCTTGTGTTATTGGCTATTGACCCATTCCTATAGTCTTTTTTTTTTTTTTAAACAGTGGACATTTCTTTGTCCCTTTGTCTCGTTGCTGACTTTGGGAAGAGGCCAGTGAGTTACGAAGTTAAGTTTTGGGAGTTGGATGTACTTGTTTTCATAAAAGCTTCCTCTCAGGAACAGGCACTTGAAGAAAACTGCCAGGAGGAAAGGGACCTGGGGGTGTTGGTCGACAACCAACTGAACATGAGCTAGCAGTGTGTCCAGGTGGCCAAGAAGGCCAATGGCATCTTGGCTTGGATCAGAAATGGTGTGACCAGCAGGTCCAGGGAGGTTCTTCTCCCTCTGTACTCAGCACTAGTGAGGCCGATCCTTGAATCCTGTGTTCAGGTGTGGGCCCCTCAGCACAAGAAGGATGTTGATGCTCTGGAGTGAGTCCAGAGAAGAGCAACAAAGCTGGTGAAGGGTCTGGAGAACAGGCCTTATGAGGAGTGGCTGAGAGAGCTGGGGTTGTTTAGCCTAGAGAAGAGGAGGCTGAGAGGAGACCTCATTGCTCTCTACAACTACCTGAAAGGAGGTTGTAGAGAGAAGGGAGTTGGGCTCTTCTTCCAAGTGACAGAGGACAGGACAAAAGGGAATGGCCTCAAGCTCCACCAGGGGAGATTTAGGCTAGAGATTAGGACGAAGTTCTTCATGGAAAGGGTCATTGAGCATTGGAATAGGCTGCCCAGGGAGGGGGTTGATTAACCTTCCCTGGAGGTGTTTAAGGGATGGGTAAATGAGGTACTGACGGACATGGTTTATTGTTTAATAGGAATGGTTGGACTCCATGATCCGATGGGTCCCTTCCAACCTGGTCTATGATTCTATAATTCTATGTCACCTGAATTGCCTGGAATTGATAAACATCCCTAATTTCCATTGCTTCCTCTAACAACCTGGTTAGCTCATACTTTTCTTCATTGCCTAGAGTACAGTATCAGTGATAAGGAGTAGCCTATTTCGTGTTTTCTACTTTTGTGACATGTGGCTTTAAAACAATTCTTGTGTCCTCCCATGTCCTTTATGCTCCTGGCAGAGAAAAAAAAATACATTTTATATCATTTTTTTTCTCTTTTTCTGCAACAAAGTCACATCAGTTTTTAAATTAAAATACTCTTTAGCAATTTCCCCTTCAACGTTGGTTTTCACAAGCTTATACCAGTATCCATCTCAATCCTGAGCACAGTGATATGATGGGACAGAAGGAAATCCTGCACCTGCTGCTCTTCTCATTGACGTCACTCTTGAGAAAATTCAATAAGAGGACTGTGGCTAAACGTTTTCAAGGATTTAATTAATTTTAACAGTCTCTTCAGGAATGGCCACAGGCTTGAAAAGATTTAACTAAACATAAAGTTTGAAGAGGCACTGAGCAGCAATGAGAGAGTAAAAGCAACATAACAGTCATTATTTTATTGTAGCGTAATGTTTTAACATCCGTGTCAACTTATGTTCTTCAAAATACTAGGAAAAACCTTCATTTTCAAAGTACATAGAGCAGTTGTCAGAGCACAATGGTTGTCTGAACTAAGATCCATGCAATCTATAAAAACTCTTTTTTCAGTGGAAGCTGATTGCATCCATAATCATAGAATCATAGAACCATAGAACAACCAGGTTGGAAGAGACCCATGGGATCATTGAGTCCAACCATTCCTAGCAAACACTAAACCATGTCCCTCAGCTCCTCATCCACCCATGCCTTAAACATCTCCAGGGAAGGTGAATCAACCACCTCCCTGGGCAGCCTATTCCAATGCCCAATGACCCTTTCCATGAAAAACTTCCTCCTAATGTTCAGCCTAAATCTCCCCTGGTGGAGCTTGAGGCCATTCCCTCTTGTCCTGTCCCCTGTCACTTGGGAGAAGAGGCCAGCACCCTCCTCTCTACAACCTCCTTTCAGGTAGTTGTAGAGAGCAATGAGGTCTCCTCTCACCCTCCTCTTCTCCAGGATAAACACCCCCAGCTCTCTCAGCCATTCCTCATAAGGCTTGTTCTCCAGCCCCTTCACCAGCTTCGTTGCTCTTCTCTGGACTCACTCCAGAGCATCAACATCCTTCTTGTGCTGAGGGGCCCACAACTGAACACAGGATTCAAGGAGCAGCCTCACCACTGCTGTGTAGAGAGGGAGAAGAACCTCCCTGGACCTGCTGGTCACACCATTTCTGATCCAAGCCAAGATGCCATTGGCCTTCTTGGCCACCTGGGCACAATGTTGGCTCATGTTCAGTCGGCTGTCAACCAAAACCCCCAGGTCCCTCTCCTCCTGGCAGTTTTCCAGCCAGGCTTCTCCCAGTCTGTAGCTCTGCATAGGGTTGTTGTGCCTTAAGTGCAGGACCCGACATTTGGCTGATCTCCAGAAAGGAGATTTTTCTCAAACAGTCCAAGTAATTGTTGACCTGACATAAACTTTAAATGTCCTATGCAGTACTCGTATGACAAAGTGTTTCAGTTTGGCTTCAGCGATTTAAAAGCCCCGAGAGCTCTGTACAATTATTCTTTGAAAGAACTTGGAAGTAGAATTAATATCAAACAACATTACTTGTAGTAGTGTAAGGTAAAGTGTAATCTCCAATTCTGTTTGAAACCTGGTGACATTCATAGCAAATTTGTTTTGCTCTCCGTTTCAACTCTTCTTAGGGTTTTTAGTCCTCATATTGGAAATCACTTTTCATGTAGAAAGTCAGTTTGTAGGTGGTTTGGGGTTTTTTTGTTTGTTTTTTTGTGTTTGTTTTTTTTTTTTTAAATAACATCGAGTAACCTTTTTTCTCCTTTGTATATCTTCTGGGGTGCAGAAATAATACGTTCCTCTTAGCTTAATAAGTCTCTCTCGTATACCAGTTTTGGACATTATAAAGTGTATGTATAAACTGTGCCAAATCTTTTGTAACTTTTCCTTCTGGAAAGTCATTACCTGCTAGCAAACTCCTGGGATTGCCTTGTGGAAATGCTTCATTACCTGCTCTGTAATTTTTTTTCCCCTTTTAATACTTAAGTAGATGTTTGGGCTTTTTTTCTCCACTAGCTCTTGCAAATCTTATGTACTTAAAAGACTCAGCTTGTTTAGAATAACAGGAATTGTTCTAATATTTAGTAAGTCACTGAGCCAGCTTTGTCATATAAAGCTTAAGTTGGTGCTTTACATGACGGTGTATAAACAGAGTTATTTAGTCTCTCTGAAACCAGGTCGAGCATCAAAGGCTTGAAAGGTTGCTTAATAATAACTACTCAGCTTTATCTGATAAAAGAGAAAAAAGACAGGAGAATGAATAGGAAAAAATACCATGGCTTGGGCAGCGGAAGATAATGAATGATATACGAAAGACCAGAGCAAGCTGAGCACAAACCTGAAAGCAATCTGACATGAGTTAGAGGAAAGGAAGTTTATACTGAAGAGAAAATGAGAGAAAATTATATTTTATTTAGAAACACCTGCTCATTCAAGGGCTTATGTTTATATAAATTTCAAGAAAAAAGCGAAGTCAGGGAAGAAATTGGGCAAGTGTGAGAGAAGAGGCATTTCCAGAACAAGAGAGAGAATGAGGTAAACTGAAAGGATCTGACAACGTTAAAAAAGCAACTTCTGAAAGACATGTCACAGTGTTTGACATGAATAGTGGCATAAAGTGGAACAGTTGAATTTCACAGGATTTCTTGCCTTTCTCATGTTGAAAGCAGCTTTAGAAAGCGACTGCAATAAAACTGAGAAGATATATTGTTTTGCGGTTCACTTTTCAGGAAAGGGATTCTTACTTTCTTTTTAATTTTATTTATCTTTCTAGTCTAGTATTATTAAACCTCCTTAGGGTTTGAGTCTCCTCATTTGCCCAGTGCCTCCCTCCAGAATTGCATCGGAAGTTTTCATGGATATCTCAGTATTACAGAAACAGATTGGGTTTTACTTAGCGTATTTTCACTTCATCTGTTGAATGCTTTTCTGGTCTGGAAAATCTTATAGCTTGATATTTCTGAGAGGCATCACCATATCATAATGTGTATTATATCATTTCTTCTCCTCAGTCAGGGAATGTGTGTGTTCTACGTTAATGCCAAAGAAATTTAAGATTTAACTGTTCATAGAATCATAGAATCATAGAACAGCCAGGTTGGAAGAGACCCATCGGATCATTGAGTCCAACCACTCCTATCAAACACTAAACCATGTCCCTCAGCACCTCATCTACCCGTCCCTTAAACACCTCCAGGGAAGGTGAATCAACCACCTCCCAGGGCAGCCTATTCCAATGCCCAATGACCCTCTGTGGGAAAAACTTCCTCCTAATGTCCAGCCTAAATCTCCCCTGGTGGAGCTTGAGACCATTCCCTCTTGTCCTGTGCCCTGTCCCTTGGGAGAAGAGCCCAGCACCCTCCTCTCTACAACCTCCTTTCAGGTAGTTGTAGAGAGCAATGAGGTCTCCTCTCAGCCTCCTCTTCTCTAGACTAAGTTCATATCGGAAGAGAGTTTCATTCATATGGGAAGAGAGTTTTACTGAAAACATGGGTCAGATTCAATTCAATTCAGATTCAATTAGACTGTCAAAACTCTATCAGCTATTTGCTGTCAGGTATAGAAACTCTGCCTAAAAATAACAATTTTTCAGAAGTTAAATATGTATATATAACCCATGGCTGTCTGTGATAGCTGCTTCCTTAATTTGGAAACTGTATTGTTTCTGTCTGGTCTTTTTCAGACAGATAGGAAAGAGTTAGACTCACCTTTTGAGCTAGCAGGGTAGAAATTAGCTCTGACCCAAAGTTAAAGCTTTAGGTTATTAGCTCAAGAACAGCACTGTACTAACCACAGCTCTACAAATCCTGGATGTCTGCAGGCTTTAGTGCTGGCAGGATGGGAATAAATTAACATCTCTTTAAAGGAAATAAGAGCAGCTGGTTTCATAGCATCATAGAATCATAGAACAACCAGGTTGGAAGAGACCCATCAGATCATCGAGTCCAACCATTCCTATCAAACACTAAACCATGTCCCTCAGGACCTCATCCACCCATGCTTTAAACACCTCCAGGGAAGGTGAATCAACCACCTCCCTGGGCAGCCTATTCCAATGCCCAAGGACCCTCTGTGTGAAAAACTTCCTCCTAATCTCTAGCCTAAATCTACCTTTCAGGTAGTTGTAGAGAGCAATGAGGTCTCCTCTCAGCCTCCTCTTCTCCAGGATAAACACCCCCAGCTCTCTCAGATGCTCCTCATAAGGCCTATTCTCCAGACCCTTCACCAGCTTCATGGCTCTTCTCTGGACTCACTCCAGAGCCTCAACACCCTTCTCGTGGTGAGGGGCCCACAACTGAACACAGGATTCAAGGAGCAGCCTCACCAGTGCTGAGTACAGAGGGAGAAGAACCTCCCTGGACCTGCTGGTCACACCATTTCTGATCCAAGCCAGGATGCCATTGGCCTTCTTGGCCACCTGGGCACACTGCTGGCTCATGGTCAGTCAGCTGTTGACCAACATCCCCAGGTCCCTCTCCTCCTGGCAGTTTTCCAGCCAGACTTCTCCCAGTCTGTAGCTCTGCAAACTACTGCTGAATGCCGCTGAAATAAAGTCTCTCTGCCCTGAAGTGGGGTGGGTCCCACTACCGCTGTCAGCACAGCATCCATCACTGCAGGAAAACGGGGCTGGGATTTCATCTGTAATGCACTTTAAGTTTGCCAATGAGACCTGCTTTGGAAAGTATTAATGTTCTGATCTTGAGATGGCTCTGCGTGGCTGTAGGTTCTACAACATATTTAAAGATGTTATTTAAAAACCCTGCAATGACTTTGGATAAACCAGTCCTGAGGTCATGATTATACTAGGAAGCATGAAGCAGGCAGCTTGCTTGAGATCAGCAAAAGAAGAAAATGGATTAATGATGACTTTCAAGATTTAAGAAAACCTAGTTTGAGGGGTTTTTTTATTATTTTTAATGATTGGTTGGTTTTCTTTAGTATTTTAAAGGGAGAAAGAGTAAAGGAACAACTGAGAGAGCTGGGGTTGCTTAGCCTGGAGAAGTGGAGGCTGAGGGGAGATCTTATTACTCTCTATAACTACCTGAAAGGAGGTTGTGGAGAGGAGGGAGCTGGGCTCTTCTCCCCAGGGACAGGGGACAGGACAAGAGGGAATGGCCACAAGCTCCTCCAACGGAGATTCAGACTGAACAATAGGAAAATATTTTTCACAGAAAGGGTCACTGGGCATTGGAATAGGCTGCCCAGGGAGGTGGTTGATTCACCCTCCCTGGAGGTGTTTAAGGCACGGGTGGACGAGGTGCTGAGGGTCATGGTTTAGTGTTTGATAAGAATGGTTGGACTTGATGATCCGATGGGTCTCTTCCAACCTGGTGATTCTATGATCCTATGAATGATAAAAGAATAAGTTGTGGAGGAAGAGAAGCAGATCACAACCCATGTGAGCTGGCCAGGATCAGCAGATCCGAGTTTTTTGTACTGTGAAGGATGTTACCCACTGTGGACCTACTAAAGCATCCTGATGAAGCCAAACTAGACCTAGAGGTGTTTACAACTACATGTGTCCAATATCCCAAATATTTGTTATATAATTTAAAATTGTTATAATTTTGGTAATGTAATATAAGCTTTTATTCTGTATAGAGGTGACATTTTAATCCCAAACCCCTAAAAGACATAAGTTCAGGAACAGAGAAATTATATTTTTCTAAGGAAAGTAAGGGCAATGCCTTTAATTAATATTTCGTATCCAAGGAAAGGGAATGACAAAAAGTTAATTATATATTAAAATATATTTTTTTCATAGATGCATTAGTAAATATGGAAGTGTATTTTCTTTCCTTATCATGTTGTTTTGAACGGACTCTTTTACGGATAAAGTCTGTTTGGTAGCATTATCAGCTCTTGTGATTATCACAACTACTCTGTAAGGATAAATTTGCATATGGAATAACAGGTTTTTTACATCTCCTACTACTTTATTCTGCTAAAGCACGTTGTATAGCAGTGGAAAGGCTGCATTGTATTAACATACCTTCTGGATGAGACTGTGCAAGTGATTTTGATAAGGTACCTAGGTGTATGAATGGAGAAAGTTATGATTATACAGCAGGATGCAGAGAGCCAGCTGCAGCAGTCTCCCAGGCACTGATAAACTCCTGAGAGGGTCCTATGGAGGTCATCTGGTCCACACCCCCTGCTCCAGCAGGGCTACCTAGAGCAGGGTGCTTCAGGATGGTGTTCAAATGGTTATCTTTAAAATCTCCAGAGAAGGAGACCTCACAATCTCCCTGGGCAGCCTATTCCAGTGCTTAGTCACTCACATTAAAAAAAAAAAAAAAAAATTGTTTCCTTGTGTTCAGATGAACCCTTTTGTTTTTCAGTTTGTGCCCATTGTCTAAATTCTTGCTGAAATAACATCAAATTGGAATGAAAACTACAAGGCTGAAAACTTTATCTTGTATATCCTATGATTTTAAGAGAGGAGACAAAATGGCTAATGGGGTTTTGCACTGGAGGTTGAGAGGACAAAGTTTATTTTTGCCTAGGACTTATTTTTGATAGGAATTTTTTGATAGGAATTTTTGATAGGAATTTTTTTGATAGGAATGGTTGGACTAGAAGATCCGATGGGTCCCTTCCAACCTGGTTGTTCTATGATTCTATGATTCTATGATTATATTTTAAGTACCCATTCTAGAGATCTGAGGCTCTCAGATTTACTAATTGCAAAAGAGCTTATATTCCATGCCTAAATCTTTCCCGTATTATTCTTGTGGCTGTTTTGTATCCACATCCAGATATATAGATTACTTTCCTTAAAGACGCTCTCGTGGTGAAATTCAGCTGCAAATACCTTCACTATAGGTTATGTCAGTGGCTATTTAAGCTCCCACTACAGTCATTAGAGATCCTGCCAATGGGAAGAGCTGTTCTAACTCTTCATATGACCAAGTATAATTTCTCCTTTTTGATGTAATTTAATTGACTCAATTTCAACTACTTCTACATCAGAGCTAATGGAAGCTCAGACATCTTGCTGACATGTAGACACCTCTACTGAAGAAATGTAAATTTTAATCCCACTCTTAATGATATCACTAAAAAGAATACTGGCAAAACGAAACCCTGATATTGAGATGTCTCAATAGAATTCAATTTTTATCAACAGATTCATGATATCAAGTTCTAACAGAGAAATTAATACCTTTTGAAATGCCATAACTTGAAGTCTTCAAAACTGACTGTTTCTCCTTTTTTTTTTTTTAATTTATATCTCCAATAATAAAAATAGGTTCCAGCAACCAGCGCAACTGAGAGGAGGCTTACATTGACATTAAAATGATAATAGTGCTGTTAACAGAATTGCTGGCAAATGAATGCAAAAATATATCAATGAAAATAAGAAAGAGCCTAAAAACAGTAGGTGAAGGGGCACAGTTGCAGGATAATAAGTAGTGCTGACCCAAGTCTAGGCAACAGGATTGTGTAAGGGTTGCCTCTACTGCAAACCCAGCTTTGTAGTGACTAATTCACATCATTTCCGAATCTGAAGGAAAATTTCCCCCTCAAGAGGCTAATGCAAAGAAATGCTTGCCTCCTTCTAGTCTAGCCTCTGGCTTAGTTTTTGGTAATACTAGATTAACTAAACCCCAGCTCTGAATGCAGCCAGACTCACAATCCAAATCCAGTGCTAGGAGTTCTATGCCAATAGTCCTCACTGTCTGTCAAAGCTACAAGTGTAACTTCTGGTTTATGCAAGACATCTTGCAGGATCATAGAATCACCAGCTTGGAAGAGACCCATCGGATCATTGAGTCCAACCATTCCCACCAATCTCTAAACTGTGCCCCTCAGTACCTCATCCACCCACACCTTAGACACCTCCAGGGAAGGCAACTCAACCACCTCCCTGGGCAGACCATTCCAGTGCCTAATGACCCTTTCTGTGAAGAATATTTTCCTTATGACAAGCCTGAACCTCCCCTGGTGGAGCTTGAGGCCATTCCCTCTTGTCCTGTCCCTTGTCACTTGGGAGACGAGGCCAGCTCCCTCCTCTCCACAACCTCCCTTCATGTAGTTATAGAGAGCAATGAGGTCTTCCCTCAGCCTCCTCTTCTCTAGGCTAAACAACCTCAGCTCTCTGAGTTACTCCTTGTAAGACTTGTTCTCCAGCCCCTACACCAGCTTTATATCTTCAACCCCCTTTACTTTCTTCTTTGTGATCAGCGTTTTTATTTCTCTCCCTTCAAATTCCCAATTTCATGATGGGCTGGACCTCACTCCTCTCTTCTGTTTTGAAGATGACATTAACTTCACAGAATTCATGGTCCAGGTGTTGTCCGCATCCCAAAATAGCTTTTGGCACCTGCTGCCCAGTTACAGGCTTTTAGTGAAATAAGATTCATTTAGGAGGAAGTTTTTCACACAGAGGGTCATTGGGCACTGGAACAGGCTGCCCAGGGAGGTGGTTGATTCACCTTCGCTGGAGGTGTTTAAGGGAAGGGTGGATGAGGTCTTTAGGGACATGGTTTAGTGTTTGATAGGAATGGTTGGACTCGATGATCCGGTGGGTCTCTTCCAACCTGGTGATTCTATGATTCTATGGTTCTAAGATTGAGTATAACTGTGGAAGTTTAGCAAAGTAGAGACAATAATTTCCTACTGGCAATATGTATTAAACTCTTAGACGAAGGAAGAAATCTTGTATTTTCAAAAGAGCATGATTTGGCATTCATTTAGCTTCTCCTAACCTTTCAGAGCAGGTATCAGCTCCCAGAGATGGTTTGGCATTTCATCATATCGCTGACAATGCCACTGGGAGCCTTTGATGCTAAATGACTTAAATGTGCTCTGCACCTTAAATGTGTTTTCCCACACACTGTAAAAAAATCATCTCTTCCATTCATTTGGCAACCAGCACCCTGCCAATATGTGTTGGTGACATCTATACCAAGCTTTGACGTTCTTCTGCAAGCACAAGTCTAGGAGAACAGTGCAACTGGACGTCAGAGGTTGCGTACTGGATTGTGCAATATCCACTCTTTCTGAAACAGTAGGAACAGGGCCCTGGAGGCAAGATATAGACAGGACTCCATCATTGCTAATCAGCGCTAGGAAAAAAACAATTAGCTTATTGGCATGAAAAGCTTGTACTATCTCCAAGGTCTGTTTTGCACTGAGCTAATGAAATGAAGTGGCTTACCAAAGATGCTGCCTCCTGAGAAGTACATCCTCTTTCCCTTTTTGAAAATAATACTATGCAATATAAATAAAAGGCAGCTTTATTGTCAAATCACTGGTTTTTCTACTTTAATCAATGACTTATAGGATGAATCAGGTATGTGTTGCATGGCGATAACTCATTGCTAATTGCTACCGTGGACATTCGAGCTATTTCGCCTTAAAAAGGGGGATGGAAATGTACTTCATTTCTATGTACTTCACTTTCATCTCATATTCCTGATCTTTGCTTAGAAAGTAAAGTAAAGAAAGAAAATAAAGGTAAATGGTATTAAATCAGGGCAATTCATTAAATAAATGGAATGGGAGAAAATTAGATTTCACTTGACCAAGCTTACTTAATTGAAAATCAGACCAAGAAACTGTGAAGTTTTCTGAACAATAACGAGAAACACTGCTTTTTCTCCTGCCCTTGGAGTACATAGAAAAGGGGAAGATTCTTATGGCAGAGACTGAATAACCCGGTTGTTTCAGCCACAGCAAAGGTTTCGTTCTATTATAACTGCAGTAATTGCATGTATTGAAGTCTAGCAGGGAAATGCTGCACACTGTATTTATCTTTATATGTGAAGCTTTACATTGCCTGCCTATGCAGTGTCAGCTCCTATCAGTCTTTGTGAAACGTAATGATGGAATTGGGGCATGTGGATCATGATTTGTGGGTTCAATATACCATAAACTCTTCTGGTTTCAGCTAGCAAAGGAGGTCTGATTTTATTTAACAGTTCACACAGGACATGTGCTTGAGTGACAAACTACCTTGTTTTCAGTTAGTGTAGGTCGACTTGTAGGAAAATAAACACATACACAATTTACACCATTAGGCTTAATTCAGAGTAATAAGAAGTAGTGCTGCTTTATGGTAGGACAAGTGCATAATTAATTTGCGTTGTCATCTGCATTATTTTCAGAGCAGCATTTTTACAGTGATTTTTGCTACAAGTCACAGTTTGAACATGCATTTTGCAGAAACGAGTCCCCCCTTTGTGGTTTTGATTGTTCATTTATTTTTTTTTCTTTTAAATCCCATTTCTGACTAGGATGGTTGTTTCACTGCTATGGGAAGCAGCCTTCCCCCCACCCCCCCCCATTTATCCTGGTTTTTATATGGATTCTAAGGTTTTATATCAGAGAACTTGCATCAATTAAATGACATAGAATACATTTTCAAATGTATTATTGCTGTGGCAGGATGTGCAGATGCACAGCGACAACAGTTAGGGCACTTCAAGTATTACATATTTTTGGAGGATGATCAAGATTTGCACGGTTGCTGCATCCAGCCTCTGCTTTCAGAGAGCAGTCACTGCAGACCTAGATCCTCCTTTTATACACAGTCTAGTTCTGGTGGCATTTTTGTGGGATGTTAAAGGGCAACAACATTCTTTTATCTCTCAGGCTCTGTAAGGAAAAATGCTGCTATTGTTTTTTTTCTGTCTGCTGTAGTTTATGATAAAGTTCGATACGATAAAGCTTGTGACCCCACGTGCTGGAAGTGTTAGGTCATGCATTGTGTTCACTACCTTGGATTTCAGAAAGTGATTCTTTCTAGTATATTTATCACATTTGGGATTGTTTTTCTCACCTGTTCACTTACAATGTTAAACATGTTCTCGGTTCTCAGGACATTCATCTCATGTAAATAGTTATTAAAGCCAAGTGCACTTTTCTCCTGTCTTCCAATAGGAGAAACAGTGCATCCAAGAGATCACTGGTAAATATTTCCACAATATTTTTTAGAATCAGTTACTGTATTGCAAGAAGTTCAGAATTTCTGTAGCTTAAACCATTAAGCTAGAATCTTGTATCTATTGATGACTGCAATCGGGAGACAATATCTGGTGAAGGGGCTGGAGAACAGGCCTTCTGACTAATGACTGAGAGAGCTGGGGGTGTTTAGCCTGGAGAAAAGGAGGCTGAGGGGAGACCTCATTATTCTGCACTACTAGCTGAAAGGAGGCTGTGGAGAGGAGGGAGCTGGGCTCTTCTCCCAAGTGACAGGGGACAGGACAAGAGGGAATGGCCTCAAGCTCCACCAGGAGAGATTTAGGCTGGACATTAGGAAAAAAAATTCTTCACAGAAAGGGTCATTGGGCACTGGAACAGGCTACCTGGGGATGTGGTTGATTCATCTTCCCTGGAGGTGTTTAAGGCACATGTGGACGAGGTACCGAGGGGCATGTTTTAGTGTTTGATGGGAATGGTTGGACTCAGTGATCTGGTGGGTCTCTTCCAACCTGGTTGTTCTATGATTCTATGATTTTATCTTCTTTTAAGATGAAGTAGTTTAAATATGGTACTAGAATTTTCTAATAGAGTACCTAGTTTGCTCAACTACCTTAAACTGGATGCTGCTAATATATGCATTTCAGTTCCTACAAATGCCAAGCGACCTCATGTGCACACATATTAGGGCAAACTGGTTAGCTACAATCTACATGTTGTGCTTTTCCAAGAGAACTAACTGCTGCAACTCCCTGCCATCCCACTTGTGAGAAAGAGGGAAGGACACTCTGAGGGTTGCATGTGCTCGTTGAGCTGACTGGGAATTGGTGGACTGGTCCTGGCAACGAGGCTTGTTTTCAGAAACTGAAACTGAACATGGATTCTGCTAAACTCCCAAAAGCTCAGACACAGCCAAATGCACCACCACCATATGCTTATGCAGATGTAGATGTATGTTCTGCAGAAGAGCCCTTACATTCTGATAAAGTTCCCATGATTCGTTCCTCTATGGTTAGCTTGGACAGTCATTGTAATGATCCACTCAGCAGTCGAACATCATCTGCAGCATACAAGAATAATGAAGGACCCTTCTTCTCCAGCATGACCCTCTGGGGTTTAGCTATGAAGACCTTGCAGGATGAAAGTGAATTGGAACAGTGACAGCTCAGGTGACTGTATCAAAAGTTCTTAAAGGCACTTAATGCTAAATGATTACAACTGACCTGCATTATAGAGAGGTCAGAGATAGTTTTCAAGCCAACTTGCTTGGATACAGGTAGAAATCAAGATGCTCATGCCCAGAACCCAGTGTAGGCTGCCTTTATACTCACGGCTTCTCAGCAAAGCCAAGAACTAGATTCAGGGACTTTTGCTGTTCTTTGACTGCACTGTGTAGCTCATCTGTTGCCATGATTTACTAAAATTTGCCATTTAGTAAATTGACTGTTTAACTTTCTATTTCTTCCTGAAGATGAAGGAAAGGATCAGTAGGCACTGGCAGAGGCTGCCCAGGGAGGTGGTTGACTCACCTTCCCTGAGGTGTTTAAGGTGCAGGTGGATGAGGTACTGAGGGATATGGTTTAGAGATTGGTGGGAATGGTTGGACTTGATGATCCAGTGGGTCTCATCCAGCTTGGTGATTCTATGATTCTATGTGCTCACATCACTCTGACCCATGAGAGAACACTACCTACAAAGGATTTTTGTGGACATACGTGTCTAAGAATTGACCTTACACCTTGGGAACACAATAGAAATCCTAGCTGATATTGTGGCCCGTGCTTTAGCAGAGCTACCTACCTCTTTCATTATGGGTACAGATTTACAAGGGAATCTCTGAGTTAATAAATATGTCTCTGTTAAGAACATGGAATTTCCAAAGGTGGCGCAAAGCAATTCAAAGATGAAATTCTCAATTCTGGTCCCAGTGCAAGTTGAGAAAGGGTCATTCTGATGCCACCAGTGCACCTTTCTCCTCTCTCTGCAGATGGGAGTTGACCAGAAAAACATTAAATTCATACATTCTGATGTCAGTAGGATAGTTAATACTTCAGCTCTCGTCTCTTTTTTTAAAAAAAGCTAAGGTTTTTGGGAGAAAAAAACAAAAAAAACCCCCTCAGAACGATCATTAAGATAAAAATTCCATCTCTTATTTGATCAAGAAAGAAAATCTTCTTTTCAAAATGGTATAATCTAAAAAGCATTCTGAGGATTTCTAATTATTGCTCTTATGTGCAAACTCAGAATGAATTCTTAGGCAGTCAGAAGATTTTGAAAGCAGAATATTATTAAAATACTGTAAAATTCCTATTTCTTGTGGTATGTGTGTCTTAAACAGTAAATTAGCTTCTTGTAGTGTTCAAGACTTTCAGTTTTAGATCCTATTTTATATCTTACCGAAACACTGGAGAGAAAAAAAACTCCATAATATCCTGTTATGTGTTCTATTTTTTGCTTTCCTATATATATATGATTAAATTTAGACTTTTGTGCTAATGTGAAATTTAGTGCCAGGTTTGTTTATTTTGATTTTTTTATACTATTAAATCAGTGTTAAAGATCATTTTTTCACTGTTTTAATTTCAGATTTGGATTCTCTAACAGGGCATGCATTTCCAGGTAAAGTGGACAGTTAGATTAGATTATGTTCATTTGTTTGTTTGTTTCATATTGAATTTTCTTGGTGGGGAGGGGGGATAAGATTTAATTGCTGTGCTTTGGACAGCAGTTCGTTACATGTCAAAATTGTACTGTCTCGTTTCCTTTAAATTTCAGATCAGTGAAGAAGAGGTCGCTATTACATGCACTAGTTTAAACTTTAAGGACTAGAATTGAATATTTGCTTTAAATGTTAACAGTCTTATCTTTAGTATTAAGCAAATGAAGGGGGGAAAAGCAATAATCCAAAATACAAAATGCTAATGAAAATATTTAAAGTTAATTGAAACCTGCATGTCATTCTGTAAGTAAGAAAATACCTACCTGGTAGCATATAGAAAAGCTAAGATTCAAGAAATATAAGCTTGAGTTTCTGGTTCTCTTACTAGAAATGTAAAGGAAAGAGGTTTTGAACATAAACCCATCGTTTTCAGTGGCAAATCAAGAAAGGATGAGAACACTATTATGTTAATTTTCTGAATTCTGCTGTATACATCTGTTTTTTACACTGTGTGGAAATTAATTAAAAAATCTTAGAATCTAACAACTGCAATTACTCAACAATTCAAATATTTTGAGTGGGGAATTTTTTAGCAGAAATATAAGAGCAGAGAATTTCATGCTCGGGGATTGCATGAACTGTGTTTCTTGGGAGAAAATTTTGGCACAGGAGGGATATAAATGAGCACTCAGTGAGATAAGGTAAATCTCTGCTGCAAATGTGCAGATGCTTCCTTTACTCAAAATTCTCTTGAATCATTCCTCAAATGATCGGGTTGTGAAAACTAAGGCATAACATTGTATCCCAAAGAGATTTAGTCAAAAATTGTGATTATATTTATCAGTAGAACAAAGTTAGTCTTTATTATGTAATTGGCTTCTAGTGTTTCTATTGCATTATATAATATTACTCCTTCATTTTTTTGCTTGAGTATTCTTTAAACATCATGGCACAGCAGATTTATCTGAGGTTTTCCAAGTATTCCTGCCTTGAGGGCAGTAGATGTGCTCTAAGAATCACAGTAAAACAAATGATCATAAGAAAAGATTAGAAGTTCATGACATCAAATTCGTGTGCGGAGAGGAGCAGATCTGGGTACAGCCTGTCAGAGCTGTTTGTGCACAAAGTACAGCAGGAGACCATGTGATGCTTGTTTAAGAAGTTAGAAGACCATAAGCACAGATATTGCTATTTTCATCGCAGATGAGGAAACTGATTCTGAGTAGTCTAGTTTAATCTGTTGAAAAATACTCCTTGAATAATATACTGCTTAATAGAACTATCTTGAACATACAGTCTTCATTGTTGCTGTCAAATACACGCATGTATCATTAAGACTTTGCGACTGGTAGTATCAGTGTATCTTTCTTTTATTTCTGATTTTCATAAATTGAATCTTTTTTTTTTTGCATTAACATATTCTGTTACTGGATAGTGCTACCACATCCCATCCCATTCTTACTTTGAAATACAACAATCTTGACATAATGCTAATGACCAATACTAACAACAGAGCTTTGTATTAATATGTGTGCTTCAGAATGATGGCAAAGAGAAGTTATGCTTATTCTGCATGGAAAATGTCTTGAATTGCAGGACAGGTGAATTATAAGCCTGCCTTTCATATCAGGTGTAGTTGTACACAACACCATCAAATGGACTATTATTTAACGCAGACAAAAATATCTTGAATCTAACTCACTACCAAAGGGATTGCAGAAGACTAGTATAGATAGCTGAGAAGAATAAAAGCCTGGAAATGTAGACTTGACTTAAATAAATTTTTGGAGACTCACAGTATGGACATGCAACTGTGCAGCTCACAGAAATCGCTAGAGAAACCATTTCTTATTTTATGCTTTATTTGACAGAGTTGAGATACACTCTTTTCATACAAACTGTAAAAGCATCAGAATGTCCTGTCTTACCTTCAGCTTTAATTGCATTTAATAATTAAATCATGACAGTATTCTGTTACAATAGTGCATATTGTATAGTTACAGCTACATTAAGCACAAGTATCTAGTTCTGCTGGAGAACAGAGAATGCTAAATCCATCCTGATACCGGTGTGTAAACACAATAATTCTAGTTAGGCTAAAGAATGTTAATTTTCTGGAGATAGAAAAGATCAAGGTATTACTTATGCTTCTTCAATAGCAATTAGTTAATTAGATGAGACATGCCCAGGTGACCTTAGAGTATTAGCAGGTGATTTGGATCTCACAGTGAACAAACAGAAAATAAGCTCAATTGAGATTTCTATTTATCTCACCTTGGGGAAAAGCTCTCCCTTTGAGCCAATCCAGCAAGGTTCATTAACGAGACCTCTAAGGGTATGGTGATCCAATAGTTTTTCATTTGACCCTTTGTCAGTGCTCTGCAGCAACAGAGTGTGAAATGACTCCCTTCCAAAAGTCACATAGCTGTGGTAGCGCAATGCTGAGTGGGTGCCAATGCCAGATCCCCTCAGATGGGCACCACAGATCAAATCTGGTTCTGCACTGACTTAGTGACACTGTTCCCAGGTCAGACGTGGTTTGCATCCAGATGCTTCAAATTCCATGTGAGCTCATGTTAGGATCTGACTGCTTGGTGAACTTCTGGTTAAGAAAAATTACCTCCCCTGTCAGCACTGGCCACCACGTCAGCTCACCCTGTGCTTTCTGTAGATGTGGGCAATCTCTGCTACTTCAGACACAGATCAGGATATAAACCACACCAAAGTCTCTGTCTGGGGTTTTTTTTATGTCAAAGGAAAAATAAATTCTTTATAACCCTTGCAGTTGATCAGCTGAAACCCTAAAGTATGCGATTTGATTATAGTCATTGTCTTAATGCAGAGCTGCAAGTGTTATGGGCATGTTGAGAACTTCCAGAAGCTGGATTAAAGCATCTCTTTTACAATGATATCTAATCTCGTCCTAAAGCTCCAAGCAATGGCGAGTCCACCAGCTCCCCTGGTAAGCCGTTCCAATATTTAATTACCCTTAGTGCTAGGAAATTGCAATGTTGTAGAAAGGTTGAATTTGTCTTGTTTCAGCTGCCAGTCTTCCTTTTGCTATGCCTTTGTCAGTAAGACTGAAAAGTCTCCTTTTTTCCAGATATGTTTTCTAAACAAATGTCTGTGAAAAGAAATGATTGTTTGCAGTCACCTGTTGAAAAGCCTGTGCACGCAGAAACTCGTGCGCCTTGTCTGGCTGTGCCATCTGGCCTAATGAAGGTATTGCCTTGATCTGCAAATGTGCATCTTCCATATCTTTAGACCATCATGATTTTAGCACCCCTCTGACTGCTAAAAATTTAGATATAGTAGTCAAAGCATCTTTCTGATTTTGTTCTGGTAAATTGAATATGTTGTACTCTTTAAGGCTCACATGGTAAGACTGGTTTTCTGACAGCTTTCCTAGGAACTCCCCATTTTTTTCAAAACCTGAGAGAATAGAGTCATGTGCAAACTTAGAAAATGCAAAATAATTTATTATTTGTGCATAACACCTCATTTCTCACTGACCCTTCTTAAGCACTTAGCTGCAGTTCAGAACTCTTAGCTCAGGTTGCAGTGATTTTCTGTGTCGAGCAGTCCAAGGGGTGCTCCCAGAATGTAGCTGGTAGAATAAGAATGAACAGTTTTCCCCTGGTTTGATGTGGCTAACATGAAATTAGAGGTGGAAGGGAATGCCTCTTATGTCAGCACATGAAATCTAGCATATTCCAATCTATTCATTCCTGGGTGGGGACCTTGTTTGGGGTGATCATTATTCTGATGAGGGAGGAGTGTTAGCCAGCATGAGTCTCTACAGAGTGGGATGTAAAAAAAAAAAAAAAGAGAGACTTAATAGCATGTAAAGATATGAAATTTCCTTCTAAATTTCAGGAGCCTGCTAAACAGATAATGTGGTGCTGGCCATGCCTATAACCAAAAGGTGTTTTGTTTTTTTTTTTCTTTCAGTGTTCTTAAACAAGCTGTTTAGATAATTACATTTCTTCATAAACCCACCTGACCATCAAGGCAGAACCTTGAGAGATCTGATTCCAGGGTCATGTTTTTCTTTCTGACTGATAAACGTGCCACAAAATTGGCCAGATTTTAATGAATTTAAATCCTTCCTTGGGTCTTTGCCTCGCAGAACAGAATCTCACATGCTGTAGGTCCAAGTTCTTTTTCCCATATGTTCCCAGACTTCTATTTGATTGCTTTAAAACACATTTTGGTGGCAATAGCTTGTCCAGACTGTTGGAGCAACTTGTCCAAACCACTTATTTGCTTTCCTTACAATATTTTTTTTTTCCTGGGTAGTAACAAAGAGATAGGGTTTTAGAGTCTAGTTCTTACTTGAAGGATGGGTTATGTATTTTGTATTACAGTCTTTGGATAAATCCATAAAACTACAGTGAATATAAAGACCAAGCGGAGGGATCCCTAACTCCCTAGCTCAAGTTATGTTGTGGGAGCATAGTTCTTGCATTTCTTGCATTCCTTTTCTGAGCAATATCCCAGAGATGGACAATGGCTCTATCCTAGGTCCCCTTGTAGATAGGGACAGTAAAAGTTGTTATTTTTATTAGAAAGTTTCTTTTAGTTCTGTTACTTTTTTCATCCTCACATGTGAATTCATTGCAAAGGCACCAAGGTACTTATTGTTACATTGAGTTGTGCCTCATGCAAGTACATCCCTCAAACTGAATGCTTATATCTGATATTTTACATGTCAGACTGCACCTTTAATGCATAGGAGCTCCATGGAGAGGGTAGGTGATATCAGTTGTCTATTTTGCTTTCCAATGGCTGTGAAACATGCCTGTGAATTCCTGTTCTGGTTCACATCTGTTTTAATTGTGTGCTGCCTGAGTCAGGAATCTACAATACATAATCCAAATGCACCTTCTGCCTCTCTGTTGAATTTTCTTGTAATTCTGCTTTTGCATGGACTGTTTTCTCCTATCTTTCCTAGCAACACAAATTATCCAAACCCTGCAGTAAGACCCATGGACTGTTTTTCATTGTGTTGATGATTAATACTGTTTTGTTGTAATTCATCTAAATAGTCTTGGGGTTTTACAAAATACCTCAGGGACAAAGCTGTGGCTGGTTATTTATCCTAACAGCTCTTCATCGTGGGTGATAATGCCAGATTTCAGCTTTGGAATGTTTCTCTTTTGTCGTTTTCGAAAGTCATTTAATAGTCCAGGGGAAAGACTCTTTTCTTCAGCACTGTTGATAGACCTCAGACAGAGCTCTGTACATAGAGCATTCTCAGGTCTTTAACAGCACAAGCTATAGTAGAAATCTGGCATGTACAATCCTACGGGAATTGTTTAGAGAAAGAGGGTCTCAAATGCTAATGAAATGTGAACACAGAATATCCATTCTAATTCCGAGGTGTATCTCGTCAGGGTAGTTGGTTGGTGACCTGATAATTTTCTAGAAGAATTAGTGCTTGGTCCACATGATGAGTATAATTTCCCAGGCTAGTTGAAAACCTGCTGAACTGTGCACTTTCCTGTTCACAGGTCTGCTAGGTCTAAAAGTTAAATGGACATTTCATTCTTTACACAGATACTGAGGCTTTGTGGTTGAAATCAACTTTCATCTGAAAGTGTCTGCTCAGCCACATTATTGCAGCTACTGTGGCTTTTAGTTAGAAGCCCAGAAAGTCACATCTTTATCCTTTTTCTCTGCCTTTGCCCAAAGCATGTGTAAGATTGGGTAGAATATTAATGAAGAATGGATGTTTTAGAACAAATAATGCTGAGTAGAATTGAATCCAAGAGAGTCAACAGCAGAATATCGAAGCTCAATGTTACTTGATTAGAGCTGACAGCTCTTTAAAGAACAAATTTGGAGAAATTGTTATTTCACAGATGCTTTTGGTTAGTATCCTCTTGATTTTGTCCGGGGAAATGCCTGCCCAGTGAATCAATGTCTAGCTAAATGATTCTTTCTTTCCTAATCTTCCCACTGAACTTTACTGCTATTTTTTTTGATTACACCAGGTTCAAAAAGAGCAAGATATTTCAGCTCGGGCTGAATACAGGCTTGATTAAATAAACAAAGCAAAACAAAAAATAAAACAAAAACCCCCAAACAAAACACAAAATATAAGCCATCAAACCATAGGGGAGTGGAGTATGATGAGCTAGTAAGCCAAACAAAACAAAACCAAAAAGTCACTCACGGTTGAGCTCCCTTTGCTCTTCCTGTTCTGAGCAATTCTATGGGCAGGATGCAAAGAAGGAATAAGCCTTCTTTCATCTATTACACTTTACCTGATAAAGGTCCTATCTGGTTTCATTTCTGTTTCTCTCTCTACTTGAATGGTTGGACTTGATGATCTGGTGGGTCTCTTCCAACCTGGTGATTCTATGATTCTATGAGGAGAACTCTTGTATGTGCACTATACTTCTCTTGCCTTTAGAGTCTTGATTGAGATTTAACTGCAAAGTCTGCTGTTCAAAATATCAGGCTGCCAGATGTATCTGTGGGTAGAAAACAAAACATAGAGAAAAGGTTAGTTTGTAAATTTGCATGGATGTTGTGGTAATTAAAAAATATTTCAAATGTATTCTGTGAATTCTTTTACTTCCAAGCTCTTTCAGGCTCCTGGTCCAAAACAGCTCATGACAGGACAAGAGGGAACGGCCTCAAGTTCTACCAGGGGAGGTTCAGGCTGAACATTAGGAAAAAATTCTTCACAGAAAGAGTTGTTAGGCATTGGAACAGGCTGCCTAGGGAGGTGGTTGACTCGCTTTCCCTGGAGGTGTTCAAGGCACGGGTAGATGAGGTGCTGAGGGACATGGTTTAGTGTTTGATAGGAATGGTTGGACTTGATGATCCAGTGGGTCTCTTCCAACCTGGTGATTCTATGATTTTATGATTTTCCCATGTGGGTTGCTCTGGAGCCTGCCTCTTTTGGATGATTGAGCAATGAGGATTGCCCGTCACTGAGTAAACTTTTCCTGGGCTCAGGGTGCAGATGGCGCAAGAACTGGGGAAGCTGAACTGGGGCGTGCACAGCGTTGGGGTGTGTAGCCCTGGCCCAGAATGTAGTCTTAGTCATGGAATAATAAAGACGAGAAAACAGATAAAAAATGAGGAATCGTTCAGGAACTTAATTCCTGTATTTAAATATTTATTTCTGTGTCTTCTGTATCACCTGTTTATTTTCCGCTTAAATCTATGCAAGACAGAAAAGTGAAAATGATGCAAACTTCTATGAAATTAAGGTGATTTCAAAGTTAGACGTTGCTATATACTTCTTCTTTGAAATGAGAAATTTCCCAGGGACATAGGATGTTGGTTCTTGGCTGCATGAGGGAATGACCTCAAGCTCCACCAGGGGAGATTCAGGCTAGAAATTAGGAGGAAGTTTTTCACGGAAAGGGTCGTTGGGCATTGGAATAGTCTGCCCAGAGAGGTGGTTGATTCACCTTCCCTGGAGGTGTTTAAGGCACGGGTAGATGAGGTGTTGAGGGACATGGTTTAGTGTTTGATAGGAATGGTTGGACTCCATGATCCGATGAGTCTCTTCCAGCCTGGTAATTCTATGATTCTATGATTCTATTTTACTCTCTAGGACTATTTATTCTCATTTCTTTGGCTCTTCACTATGATTTACTGTTGTTCAACATCAACTGGGTAAATAGCTGTTGGTGTAGAGGTACAGGTACAACCAGTCATCTCTCAGCCATTTGTGTAACATGAGTTATACAAAGTCTCAGTGAATGTGCACAATTCTTGATCATGTTTAATATCAAGTAAAGTATTTAATTTTTTACTGTGTTTTTAATTCATTCTTTTTAATATTTTATTAATTATTGTTTTTTATGGTATTTATTGCTCTGGGGTACTTCATGTTAAAGGTACAGGATGAATCAGAGTAATTATATACTTCATTCATTACCACCAAGCAGAATTAAAAGGAAATTAGAAAAAAACGAAAAAGATTTGGAATCTACTCTCTACTAGATGCTGCAGAGCTACATGATCTATCTCTGATTTGCAAATACATGAATTCATGCCTTGATTCTTCTTTAATTAACAACTTCTTCATAGAAAAATGTGAAACATAATTATTTGAGAGCTGCAAGGACAGCAGTAATTATGATATTGGGTTTGTGAAATTATCCCAAGCATTCTATTAAGGCAGCGATTTTTCTAAAGTGTCATGCGACTATTCTTGCTCTGTGTTTAGCCTGTGGTGCTGCTAGACATTGTTTTGAACCTATTATGCTGCAGAACATCTTTAATAGCCCGAGCACTTCATAATGTTACGAGAAACAGGTCAAATGAAGACTCCAAAATGTTAAAGTCGCCTAAAAGAAATATATTCAGATGTTTTAAACTAATTCTATAGTCCATAGGAACTCATATGAAGAAAGTTATTAAATTGGAATTATAGCCAAAGGCAAATCCTTAAGCAGGATAATTCAGATTTTGAATTGAAAAGAGGACAACTATGTTGGCTCAAGGCATAAATTTGACATTAATCAGCCAAAGTGTGGAGTTTTTATAGGTTCTGACACATCCATGAAGTATTGTGTAGCTATTGCACTTTCCCTTGTAGTTACTATTAAAAGCTGCTGTGTTCTAATTTTGCATTAGATCCTACATTTCTTTGGAAAGAAACTGGCTGTTTTCTCTATAACACTGTCCGGAGTAAAAGGAATTGTCTTAAGGTTGAGACAGAATTCTGACAATCACAAGTTAAAGCCCAACTTCTTCAGACTTTGCCTTGTCATTTAAAACCTGCCTCCTTTAATTTCCTCATTTTCATAATATGGTTTAAATGTAGCCTTTTTCACAGCTAAGTACTGAAAAACTCTTTAGCATGGTCTGTTGCAGTAGGACAAGGGGTAATTGCTTTAAATTAAAAGAATGTCCCTTTTGGACACAGAGGGAACAACAGTGACAGGGGATGAGGAGAAAACTGAGGTACTTAATGCCTTCTTTACCTCAGTCTTTAATTGTAAAGAAAGCTGTTCCCTCTGTGTAGAAACCCCAGAACTAGAGGAGCAAAACAAGGCTCCCATGGTCCAAGAGGAGGTGGTCAGAGTCAGACAGGATTCACCCTAGGGTATTGAAGGAGCTGTGGGATGTACTGGCCAAACCCTTTTCCATCATCTTCAAACAGTCCTGGAAGACTGGGAAGGTTCCACTGGACTGGAGGCTGATGTAGTTCCCATTTACAAGAAGGGTAGCAGGGAGGATCTGGGGAACTACAGGCCAGTCAGTCTGACCTCAGTGCCAGGGAAAGTCATGGAACAGGTGATCTTGAGTGCTATCATGAAGCACTTACAAGAGAACTGGGTGATCAGGCCCAGTCAACATGGGTTCACAAAAGGCAGGTCCTGCCAAACCAACCTGATCACCTTCTATGACAAAGTGACTCGACTGCTGGACGAGGGAAAGGCTGTGCATGTGGTCTTCCTGGACCACAACCTTCCAACCTGGTGATTCTATGATTCTATTCTATGATTCCATGAATTTTTGACTAGATATTAGGAAGAAATTCACACTGAGGGTAATGGGACACTGGCAGAGGTTAACCAGATTGGTGGTAGATGCTCCCTCCTTGGAAACATTCAAGGTCAAGTTGGATGGAGCTCTGAGTGACCTGGTCTGGTTGAAGATGTCCCTGCTCACTGCAAGGGGTTGCACTGGATGACCTTCATGGTCCCTTCCAACCCAAACCATTCTATGATTCTATGAAAATGCATTTAAACATTGAGATTCTGAAGACAGACGTGTATGAACTACTGCATTAAAGAGGTTTCTGTTTACTGTTATTGCCTACAGCCCAATGCTACTCCTTCATTACATGTTCAGGCCAGCTTGTAGCAGCTGAAGTTTATACCTAAAATACTTTATAAAATAGGTAATTCATATTAGTACATATTTTTATACGTTATATATCTGTTTTCCAGAGACCAATATGAATCGTAACCATTATAGAATCATAGAATCATAGAACAACCAGGTTGGAAGAGACCCATCGGATCATTGAGTCCAACCATTCCAACTGAACACTGAACCATGGCCCTAAGGACCTCATCTACCCGAGCCTTAAACACCTCCAGGGAAGGGGAATCAACCACCTCCCTGGGTAGCCTCTGCCAGTGCCCAGTGACCCTTTCCATAAAATTGTTTTTCCTAATGTCCAACCTAAACTTCCCCTGGCAGAGCTTGAGGCCATTCCCTCTTGTCCTGTCCCCTGTCACTTGGGAGAAGAGCCCAGCTGCTTCCTCTCCACAACCTCCTTTCAGGTAGTTATAGAGAGTAATGAGGTCTCCTCTCAGCCTCCCCTTCTCTAGGCTAAACACCCCCAGCTCTCTCAGATACTCCTCATAGGACCTTTATGAATTTTTCTTGACTGCATCTGTAACAATGAAGATTATAAAGTGACACTTATATATTGCAGTTCTAAATTGTTTTTTTTTTAATATTGCCTTCTCAATGATTCTTTTCCTTCAAACACTGTCACCTCAGAATATTGTTTAAATTTGAAATTATATTTTTGGAATTTATATTTACATCACACCTTAATATTTTTGCTTCTCTTGAAATGAACAAGTCTCAGCTGTGAATTACAAGTGCTGTGCCACGGAGAATAGATGTTCAGATCTCTCCACAAGCCAACAAAATCTGCATAGATTAATGTATTACATAGGTCACAAGTGAAGTACTTCATTGCTGTCATAAGATTTTTAAGAAGAATAAATTTCACTGCTATATAAACGTATTATTCTGGAAATATTAAATGACAGTACTCAAAGTTAAATGCCATGTGTAGTCTTTAGTGTTTAAAAATAAAATTGATGGTAGAATTTAATTTTTTTCTTATTTTTTACATAATTCTAGAACTGTTCCATGGTTCAGATCTCAGCCCAGGAAAAGATCATAAGGATCGGATATGATAGTAGCTAGTGTTTTCCATAGCCATGTCTACATCTGACTAAATATGGTTGTGATTCCTATAACGAGAAATTTTGGATGTGGTAGTCTAATCTAAAAAGATGAATGACTCGCGTGTTTGATTTTAATGTGAGAGTAAGCACTGTTAGCTCATATGGTGCTGACTTATTACTGTCCTGGTGGTTAACACCCAACCCATTTTTGCAGAAAAAGCGTATTTACTATTCTTTCTGGGTTGGCAGGCGCACTCAGTCTGCCTCACAGGTTAAGAACCTGAAATTGCTGTGATGTAACCTGTGAGATGGGATTGCAGAATTTGTAATGTAGGACACTGAAGGCTAATGCACTATTTAAGTAGCATATCCCAATGCTCACTTATTGTGTACGTTCAGCAGCAGGAGAAAAATACTTTTGTAATAATTACAATGGTAGGTGTAATACTTTTTTCTTTTTTTATGCCAGCTGAACATGTCACAGCGCTAGATCATACACATTTAGTTGGTATGAATGGAATAATAGGCAGGTTCTCTGTATTTGTTTGGAAGATCAGCAGCAGAGGGTTATTCCTCTGTGTCATAGCATCTTTGTCTGCATAATGGTTTTCGTTGCTTGTAGTTGGAAAAAAACCATCTAGCTGCCATGGTTACTTTCAATGTGTTTTTTAGGTGAAGTTCATGAGTGTCATATACTGCATCTCACACACTCATCCCTGAATTGCCCCTGTCAAATATTTGTGTTATCTACTCACAGGACAGGTGATTGTACTCCAACACCACAACCACTTTTCCAGCTCCTTGTGTCAGTTCCTGTCTTTGATGCGTTGTCTGACATGAGAAAATACCTTTGTAATCAGACAAATTATCTGTATCTCTGTGTTATGTATAACTAATTCTCAGCTGTGAATTTCACAATTTAGTGGTTTTACCTTCAGTGTATTTGTTCAGGGAGAAAGATCTGTGAAGAGGTGAGTGCCTTAGGGTCCCTGTCAAGGGCTCAGCACTGGAGAACTTCAAAGAGGGAGCCAGCACCTCATTACAGAGTCTATCAAATGCAGTGGCCAATACTGCTTGGTTTCAAAAGCATCCATTATCCATGGACAGGTGGTGATTCACTTGCTGATGGATTAGATCTCTCCTCCAGAAGGAATTCTTCCAGCCTCACTGAGAAAATAGCGTGAGACATTATCCTGTGCAAGGCAAGGATTGCAGGCTAGCAATCCTAACGTTCCAGGAGATAGAAATTGATGCTGCTCCCTGTGATCTTTCCATTTCAACCACAGCTACTCAACTGTAAAATTTCAAAGTACCTTTAGTGAGATTATTATAATAATTTGTGTGTGTGTGTTAAGTGCTTATTTTAAAACTTCCTCGCAGACTTTTCTTTAAGCTGAAAACTATGGAGCCGGATGTTTTTAAAAAGCACTTGAAAGTGATTTAGATTAATAACAAGACTCACAGAATCATTGGGGAAGCAAAAGACTTATGGCTATGGGAGTGTGTCAGCAGTGTGTTAAATTAGTAACTGTGTGTAGGCTCAATATGAGATTTTAACAGGTGTCCCAGATATGTTGTGCTGACTCTCTGCATTGAAGTGAATTTTATTCTGGTAACTGAGAGGAGGAAGGAGAGAAAGAGGGAATCTGCCAGCAAAGTAGCTGTTTCTGCACATTCCAGAAAGAATCAGAGTAACATGGAAGGAGATCAGCTTCAGGTGCCTTTCACTTCATCTCCTGCACAGTTAAGGAGAACTAAATTAGTACATGATGGGCTGAGGATGCTAGAGAATCCCATGAAACACAAGTGAGAAGAAAAGGAAGCATTTTATTAGTCTGCATCCGAAATGAAAGTTATACCTTCCTCAACATGTTTTCCATGTTTTGCCTGTTTACTGTGTCAGTCTCAGAAGTAGAACATTTGTATTTTGTAAACTGCAATGACAATGAAGTGCCTAGAATGGAAAGCAGCTCCGTTAGCTAAATTATGTTGCCTGTTGCTATGGGAACCGTAGCTCACAAATCTTTTATGTAAGTGCTTGAGCTACAATTCTTATGACATCTTATTCTAATAGAGCAATGTTTATACTTCATCCACCCATCAAATTTTTGGTTTGTGTTAATGAAAGCATTGGGCAGTAATCCCCAGAAGCAAATGCTGAAATAATACACCATTCCATAGAAATGCCTTTCATAATCATTAACTGAGCAGTTTTTGAATTGCAATGTGATCAAGAAATATCAACCTTTAAATCTGATTTATATCAGATTTATATCTGATTTATATCCCCTTTGCTGATGGTTTAAATTCATACAGGAAAATACAAAGGAGTCTAAACAAACATTCTTTATTCTGAATGTCGCAATTAAAACTCAACCTGTCTCCTTTCAGTATCCCCTTTATATCATTTTTTTATCATAGGCTGAGATGTAGCCAAAAATAAGCAACATTAAAATAGGCTTTGGAAGTGTGCCTGAGGCCTTGATGATTTTAACCAAAACCTGATTTCCTATGAAATTTTATGAAACATTCTCACTGAATCCAGCCAAATGTTTGATTTTTTTCCCTGTGAAAAATTACCTACATTCTCATAACACACTTTCCACACCATGCAAGATGCACCCACTCTAATTGTTTATTTCTTACTCCATAAAAAAGTGCTATATTTGTCTTGAAATCACAAATTGAAATGTGAAACTCATATTATTTTATCAAATTATGTAGTTGCTAAATAAACAGAAGATTACCTATCGGCGAGAGAACAGAAACAACCCAAGCAAAAGATGTTTTCCCTGAAAGCTGTGTTTATGTCAAGCATGTGATCACAGTAAAATAGATAAATATTCTGAGAAGAAAGCAATTCTTTATTCATATGGAGATGCACTCACATTTAAGAAATAAATACAAGGAGCATTTTCCCCTTAAAAAGGTATCGTTTGTCAGTTAGCTCATAATGTGGAACAACCTCATTAAAACAGAGTGGTTATCTTCTTTAAACTCTTCAGCTTCTGTTTGTCGTGATAATTCGTCTTCTAGTTTCATTTGTAGTGTCTTCATCTCAACGAAAACCCAGAATAAGCCAGTTCCTTGGACCAGAGAGGCATCCTCTGACACAAGACTTGCATAGGATGCTGACAAGCATTTTGTGGGTCATTGATAGGATCATGGTTACTGTACCACCAGGCAAGATAAGTAGTACTAGAACTGCTTTTCCTCTGTGTTCAAACCTTGCTTTACTGCTTTAAGTGTAATTATCCAAACTTTCCTATTATAGGACTCATCCCTTTTAGAATCATAGAATCATAGAACAACCAGGTTGGAAGGGACCCATCGGATCATTGAGTCCAACCATTCCTATCAAACACTAAGCCAAGTCCCTCAAGACCTCATCTACCCGCGCCTTAAACACCTCCAGGGAAGGGGAATCAACCACCTCCCTGGGCAGCCTATTCCAATGCCCAGTGACCCTTTCTGTGAAAAACTTCCTCCTAATGTCCGGTCTAAATCTCCCCTGGTGGAGCTTGAGGCCATTCCCTCTTGTCCTGTCCCCTGTCACTTGGGAGAAGAGCCCAGCTCCCTCCTCTCTACAACCTCCCTTCAGGTAGTTATAGAGAGTAGTGAGGTCTCCTCTCAGCCTCCTCTTCTCCAGGCTAAACAACCCCAGCTCTCTCAGCCACTCCTCATAGGTTCTGTTCTCCAGAACAGAACACATTTTGTACACATTGGAATCCAATTCAGTGAATCATACTGTCTAGTGGCTTTAAATGGGAGGGGAGAAGATTTAGGCTAACCATTTGGAAGAAATTGTTCATGATGAGGGTGGTGAGACCCTGGCATGGGTTGCCCAGAGAAACTGTGGCTGCCCCATCCCTGGAGGTGTTCAAGACCAGGTTGGATGTGGCTTTGAGCAACCTGATCCAGTGGGAGGTGTCCCTGCCCATGGCAGTGGGATGGAACTGGATGGGCTTTGAGGTCCCTTCCAATCCAAAACATTCTATGATTCTAGTGCCAGTGATTGCATCTGCTGTAGTAAACTGAGGTGAGCTGGGCTCTGAGTCCCCTTAGTGGTATGTGGCCAACTGCATAGTTAAGTGGCAACCACACTCCTTATGTATGCGCTCAGGGATGTTTCAAGAACTCAGTCTGGCCATGCATCTTTCCCAAATGGCAGTGTCGATGCAGATATCATGTTTGTGGAAATGGAAGGTGGTGGGAAGAGGTGAAGTAATTTCAGTAGTACAAGCAAGAGCTGTGCGGTGACCTAAACCCGTTTGATTTACATATTTGTTATGGTTTAACCCCAGCCTAAAGCCCCATGCACACTCTCCTGGATAGAAAACTGGCTGGATGGCCGGGCCCAGAGAGTGGTGGTAAATGGTGTTAAGTCCAGCTGGAGGCCAGTGACTAGTGGGATTCCCCAGGGTTCAGTGCTGGGTCCAGCCCTGTTCAATGTCTTCATCAATGACCTGGATGAGGGCATTGAGGGTACCCTTAGCAAGTTTGCAGATGACACAAAGCTGGGTGGAAGTGTCGATCTGCTGGAGGGTAGGAAGGCTCTGCAAAGGACCTAAACAGGCTGGACCGCTGGGCAGTGTCCAACGGCATGAGGTTTAACACGGCCAAATGCCGGGTCCTGCACTTGGGGCACAACAACCCTATGGAGAACTACAGACTGGGAGAAGCCTGGCTGGAAAACTGCCAGGAGGAAAGGGACCTGGGAGTGTTGGTCGACAGCTGCCCGACCATGAGCCAGCAGTGTGCCCAGGTGGCCAAGAAGGCCAATGGCATCCTGGCTTGGATCAGAAACGGTGTGACCAGCAGGTCCAGGGAGGTGATTCTCCCTCTGTATTCAGCACTGGTGAGGTCGCTCCTTGAATCCTGTGTTCAGTTGTGGGCCCTTCACCACAAGAAGGATGTTGAGGCTCTGGAGCAAGTCCAGAGAAGAGCAACGAGGCTGGTAAAGGGTCTGGAGAACAGACCCTACAAGGAGCGGCTGAGAGAGCTGGGGTTGTTTATCCTGGAGAAGAGGAGGCTGAGGGGAGACCTTACTACTCTCTACAACTACCTGAAAGGAGGTTGTAGAGAGGAGGGAGCTAGCCTCTTCTCCCAAAGGACAGAGGACAGGACAAGAGGGAATGGCCTCAAGCTCCGCCAAGGGAGATTTAGGCTGGAGATTAGGAGGAGGTTTTTCACGCAGAGGGTCATTGGGCATTGGAATAGGCTGCCCAGGGAGGTGGTTGATTCCCCTTCCCTGGAGGTGTTTAAGACACGGGTGGATGAGGTCTTGAGGGACTTGGTTTAGTGTTAGATAGGAATGGTTGGACTTGATGATCCGATGGGTCCCTTCCTACCTGGTTGTTCTGTGATTCTGTTCTGTGATTCTGTGATGCAGTTGCTCTATCCCTCCCTCCTGGTGGGATGAGGGAGAGAATCAGAAGGGTAAAAATGAGATAATTGGTTGGTTGCAATAAGCACCTTAATAGGTAAAGTGAAAGCTGCAAAGCAAAATAAGGAGTTCATTCACTACTTCCCATCATCAGACAGGTGTTCAGCCATCTCCAGGACAGCAGGGCTCCATCACATGTAGTGGTTATTTGGGAAGATAAGCACCATCACTCTGAGTGTACCCTCATTCTTCTTTCCACAGCTCTTACTGCTGAGCACATCAGTGTAGGTATAGAATTGCCTTTGGTCAACTGAATCATAGAACCAGATTGGAAGAGACCCACCGGATGATCAAGTCCAACCATTCCTGTCACACAGCTGTCCCAGCTGTGTTCCCTCCCAACTTCTTGTGCACCTCCAGCCTACTCACTGGTAGGATTGTTTAGGTTAGAAAAGTCCTTTAAGATCATCAAGTCCAACCGTGAATGTAGCACTGCCGAGCCCACCACTAAACCAGATCTCTCAGCACTTCATCTACCCATCTATTAAATACCTCCAGGGATGGGGACTCAACCACTTCCCTAGGCATCCTGATCAGTGCTTGACAACCATTTACAGCAACTGAGAAAATGATGTCCTAATCTGGTATTCCTCTCCCCCATGCACTAGAAGGATAACCCTATTCGTCCTCACTCTCTAATACCTACAAATCTTTATGGAGATAAATTCAAGATCTAATTCAGCTTACCCTGATTTTTTAAAAAAGAAAAACTTTAAAGTCCTTCCTGCATGGTCTCGTAAACAACTTCTCTTTCATGATATGATTCTTTTCCATTAAATAAATTTTATCACCAGGATTTTTTCCGCAATTGCACCTATTTTCCACTTATTTCTGCAGCCTTCCTTCTCTGTTTGACTTTTCTGTTATCTCCTGGCATCACTGCAGATGAGAAATAAATTCCATTCTTTGAAATTAACCCAATTATTGTTCCAGTCAAGAATGTGGCAGGACTCCCAGGTCAGGAGTTACTGGCTTCTGCCAAAGCAAATTATAGCTGGGTTCGTTGATTGTCACGCATTTTAATGATATTAGTGATCTTCATGCTTTGAATAGGTGCTACACTATTCACTCCTCATAAACTCTAAAAAGTTACGTAAAGTGTGTTCTTATTTTAGTGCTTAAGATTATAGCTTGTATGTGTTTTCTTGACCTCTTCTTTGGTATTTTAGTGCTTAGTCCTTAAAATATTGCAAACAGTTTGCATGATCTTTTGTGAACCTCTTCAACACAGTGTATTATGCAATAGGAGACGTGTGCAGTAAGAATTACAGAGATGATGATGTGAACATTTCAAGCTTTTTATGTCTTCAAAAGTATTTTTTAATTTATTGATACAGAAGTACTTTGCATAAACAGGAGATTTTGCAAACGGCTATCAAAATATTAGTTGATTTCATAGAATCATAGAATCACCAGGTTGGAAGGGACCCATCGGATCATCAAGTCCAACCATTCCTGTCAAACACTAAACCATGTCCCTCAAGACTTCATCCACCCGTGCCTTAAACACCTCCAGGGAAGCTGAATCAACCACCTCCCTGGGCAGCCTGTTCCAGTGCCCAGTGCCCCTTTCTGTGAAAAACTTCCTCCTAATGTCCAGCCTAAATCTCCCCTGGCGGAACTTGAGACCATTCCCTCTTGTCCTGTCCCCTGTTCTAAAGATT
The DNA here is from genome assembly GCA_033558105.1 of Coccyzus lansbergi. Taxonomy (NCBI): domain Eukaryota; kingdom Metazoa; phylum Chordata; class Aves; order Cuculiformes; family Coccyzidae; genus Coccyzus; species Coccyzus lansbergi. The sequence goes on from JAUMJK010000508.1 coordinate 3,076,545, forward strand.
TGTACCATACAGTAAATTACTTTTTCTTGAAATACAGATATGCTGAAGTATTTGAGGTATTTTTTAATAATTTCACAGCTGAAGTCTAACCTATTTTCCAATCAGTGCTAGATGTGCTAAGAATGCTAGGCAAGGTCTCAGGTACGTTAGGACAAGTTAGAAATGTGAGCTATTGCCATCTTAAACTCTTTAATAGTAACATATATATTCTTAGTATTTCTAAAATGTATGAAAATATAGAAGTGTTATGAATATGTAGAGGGTCTGGACCAGCTTTGGTACAATTTTCATCTGGATTGTTATGGCAACTCTTATTCTTCTCAAACCCTGATACGAAGTTCAAAATCCCTAAAAATTACATTGCTGTTTTGCCAGTGTTTTCATTACCAGACCTTGGCATGGAAATAAGTGTAAACATAGCTGGGGGACTTCACAAAGACTCTTTTGGAGTGTTGAGGTCAGCTCTGGAAGCTGATTTCGGTATCACAGGCAGTGGAGAAATGTAGCCTGCAACGAGACTGTGGATGCTGGGAGCTCTCACTTCTTACTTTGCAGATCTGAGTGGAAGAGCTCAGAATGAAGGCTGAGAGAGCTGGGGGTGTTTAGCGTGGAGAAGAGGAGGCTGAGAGGAGATCTCATTGCTCTCTATAACTACCTGAAAGGAGGCTATGGAGAGGAGGGAGCTGACCACTTCTCCCAAGTGACAGGGAACAGGACAAGAGGGAATGTCCTCAAGCTCTGCCAGGGGAAGTTTAGGCTGGACAGTAGGAAAAAAATTTTCACAGGAAGGGTCATTGGGCACTGGCAGAGGCTGCCCAGGGAGGTGGTTAATTCACCTTCCCTGGAGGTGTTTAAGGGATGGGTGAAGGAGGTGCTGAGGGACATGGTTTAGTGTTTGATAGGGATGGTTGGACTCAATGATCTGGTGGATCTCTTCCAACCTCGTTATTCTATGATTCTCACCCCAACCTGCTCATGTGTGGGTGTAAGAAGTGGGAGGGCAGTGGCCTTCCCACCTTTCATGCCCTGACCTCCTGGCTTCACGCATTCAGCAAGATGGGAGGCTCAACCCACACTGAGCAGCTGCTGCTCTGGATGATGTGTGGGCCAGGTGTCAGGGGGATGCAGTGACATGTGTCAGATGGTCGATCAATGCTATGGTCCATGGACTCATTAGGAATTGTGGTGTAAGGTTTCCCTCTCCTTACGTGTGCAAGTCACCTCCTGCAAGGATTCATTCCTTCTGGAAGTCAGAATGTTGTTGATAACTACAATCTAGAATTGATTATCATATTTGTTCTTCTTGCAGTTCTACTGTTTTTCTAAAAGATAAGTCTTGCTAAATAATCCTAGACAACTGTTCAGCTTGTTCAGTTGGGGCAAGATACGGTTAAACCTGGTAAGATTCATCTGCAGGAAATGCTACGGCCTGGGGAAGGCAGAGACTACTGATATTTCTTGCCACTGTGCCACAGACCAGCATGGAATGTTGTGCTTTCAGCTGCCAAATTTGCATCTTAAAGAAGAATTCACTTTGGAAGAGTAGACAGCAGGGAAGACCTCTGTTTTCTAGCAGTGACTAGTGTGACTGCCTTTCATGGCAGCCTAACTGTTCAGGGAGTTGTTCTTCTGTAGTGGAGGCACAAAAGAAGTAGTTTTGAAAAAAATGACTTAATTTTTGGTTTTACGTCTAGGAAGAACAAAATCCAAAAAAATCAGCAGAGATTTAATGAGACTTACCTGGAGTTTCTTTTTTTTTTTTTTTCTTTTTAAGGAATTCTATGGCAGGAACTTTGGCATGACTTAGTTGTGTATTAGTATCTGATTCTACATTTGAGTTTCATTTTACCTGATTCTTAAGTATTTACATTGTAGGAGACAGTGTTAAAGCTAACTACCCTCATCTTACTTTACAGTAAACAGAGGGAAGCACATACACTCAGGATATTATTCATTTGACCTATTTAAGATGTCTGGTTTAGGATTAGATGAATAGTATCCTATTCACCTAATGGCACTTTATTTCCAGATTGACTATATATGAACTCCACACTGTTTGCCAAGATTGGTTTAGGCAGTTGAATCTTACTCCTGTTGAAGCAAGTGCGTGTGCAAGAAAAGTTCAGGAAGTTCTGAAGTACTTGGAAGTACGTTTGTATTTTGGTAGAATTCTAGTCTAGTAACATAAATCTCTTTTGGGAAGCTTTAGTGAATGATTAGTAAAATGATTTTTCCATCAGCTTTCTTCGTGAGAATTGCTAATGTATTAAATATACAGGAAAGTCTTAATTAATCAGGAAAATTGATAAGCAGGGTAACATGCACAAAATGAGTTACTATTTAGGCAAATGGAAATGCTGAATTTAATTTCCTATGAATTGCATTTGTTGCCTGACTTTTCATCTTCCCCCTTCTCAGCATTCCTTTGCCGTCCCACATAACAGCCCTTATAGAAGTAATACTGCTGCTCTCCTGCAATTCTGTGAGCATTTCTTGGCTAATACCCATCTGCCAGATGGACACTTGGTTTCTGCCAGCTCCAGGGTCGTGGCTGGCTTCTGCTTCAGTGGTGACACTTGTGCATTTCCCTGTGTGTTTTCTGTTTTTTCACAAATAATCTCTAGGAATTCTTTTTCTCTTCTAAATTGGCCCCTGAGTTCAGAGTTAGGCAGTGGGGAACTGCCACCTGCCAGGCAAATGGACAACCGGATTGCACAAGTCAGATCTTCTTAACAGTATAAGCTAGAAGTACAAATAAGGCATGTATACTTAGGAATCCCAGAATGCAGAGTGAAATTGCAGTTGCAGACAACTGATACCAATAATGCTATGGAATATGGAGTACAGATATTCCTAAATTAGTATTTATTTGACTGGTTAATCATTGTAACACAGTACCACAGGTACAAATTGATACTGTTTAAACACAGATGTCAGTCTGTTTGAAACGGTGTGACCAGCAGGTCCAGGGAGGTTCTTCTCCCTCTGTACTCAGCACTGGTGAGGCTGCTCCTTGAATCCTGTGTTCAGTTGTGGACCTCTCCCCACAAGAAGGATGTTGAGGCTCTGGACCTAGTCCAGAGAAGAGCAACTAAGCTGGTGAAGGGGCTGGAGAACGGGTCTTATGAGGAAGGGCTGAGAGAGTTGGGGGTGTTTAGCCTAGAGAAGAGGAGGCTGAGGGGAGACCTCATTGCTCTCTACAGCTACCTGAAAGGAGGTTGTGGAGAGGAGGGAGCTGGGCTCTTCTCCCAAGTGACAGAGGACAAGACAAGAGGGAATGGCCTCAAGCTCTTCCAGGGGAGGTTCAGACAAGACACCAGGAAAAAAAAAATCATGCAAAGGGTCATCAGGCACTGGCAGAGGATGCCCAGGGAGGTGGTTGAGTCACCATATCTCTAGGTAGTCAAAAGATGGGTAGACGAGGTACATAAGGACATGGTTTAGTGTTTGATAGGAATGGTTGGACTCGATGATCCCAGAGGTCTTTTCCAACCTAGTAATTCTATGAACTTCCTTGGATGGATCTGCAACTTAGCTGGCAAAATGCAACCTCTGCTAAGTGAGAATCCAGTATCTGAAGTGTTATTATGGACACTCCTTGCCAGTGAAGGAGGCTGAGTCACACACCGTGGTTGACGGCGGACACAAGAAACACAACTGAGAGAAGATTCAATTCAGTTCAGGAACAGTTCATGTTGGTTCAGAGCCATGTGACAGTAGCAGAGACTGGGAGGGAACAGGGGCAGAGCTTGCAGGCTACCCACAGCAGTGGACCTTGCCGCTGCTATCCTACGCTTGGGAGCATTTCTGGTGTGGCTCCCACCCATATCTGCACTGAGATTAGTTAATTCAACAAGCAATGGGTCTTCTATCCATTGGACTCAGCTTTTCCAGGCTATTTCATGCTTTTTGTGATCTTTGTGCGTAATAAATTTTATATGAGCAGGTACATGATCCTTTCCAACACAAAATGTTAGGCAGGACCTCAAGAGGATAAACAGAGCATAACAGTATTAAAATCAAGGATGTTAGATCAACTTAAGGTGACTGAGCCTGACTCCCAAACTCTAATTTGTTTCTTCTATATGTCTGCCCTTCTAGTCATGAATGAATTCATTCTGCTCAGGCTCTGAGCTGATCATTTATGAGCAAGTTTCTGGCAAAAAAAAAAAAAAAAAAAAAAAGTATAGCCATAATTAGTTTGATAGAGTATGGAGTTAATAAAGCTATGCTGGGAACTGAGATGAAGCTCAACGCTGTGCTAATGATGACTTGCTTGGCCATTGCATAGAAGTTGGCTCAGATATAATCATCAGACCCTGCATTTTTGCAAAAAACTTTTAGAGAACCCCTCAGTAGTGATTATCTCCTGTTGTATTTTACCTGTAGTTTGTGCAAAGGAATAGCTGACTGAGGCGTTAGGCTAACTAATAAGCCTTGCAGAAGCACAGGGTTCAGAAGATACCATTAAAGCTGATGATAATTGTGAACAGCACCTCTTCAAAGATGATCTTTAAGACTGACTAGAGTGCCACTTAAAATGCACTTTAAAAAAGTGGGCTCTGTATCCAGCAGCCTGAGGGAAGTCTCATGAGTACTTCTACAGCTCTAATCATGATGCTGTGCTTTTCAGGCCTTTTTTTGCTGATCTTGGCTTAAAAGGTCAGACAGTTCATGTAACATTCATTACTTTGACCCAGCAGCATCAGGCATCTGTAGCAGTTAGCTCTGTAGCTATTATTCTCTAAACCCTTGGAGTGAAGGCTATATGCCTCAAAGTCCTAAGCTTTGCGTTTTCTCATGTTTCGACAAAAAAAAAATTTGCTATTGAAAATGACACAAACTATACCCCAAGTACTTCAATAAGACCGTGGGTTGGGAACAGGATAAACACTGACTGCAGTGGTAATTCTTACACAACTAGAATGCACAAGTGCATGTTAGGAACGTGGGATTTGGGAAGGTTCTTTTTTAGTATTTTATTTATTTATTGATGGAATATTATCTGTCCTTAAGGCTTAGTGAAGTGCCTCTGATCTGTAAGGCATCAAGCTGAATAAGAACTTACATTAGACATTTTACTTTTATTTGTCTCCATAGAAACTGAATGTTCAAATGTGTTAAGTTATTTTTGTCTTTGGAGTCTTTATGTGCCTTAGAATTTGGACATGTGCTCAGAGGGAAAAGCTGTGATCTCAATTAAATTCCGTTGCCTTATGTACCATCAGCAGGTGAATTAGATGTTTTTGAATGACTGGTGCAGCAAAAATAAACTCTGGCAAGAGAGAAATTCAGAACTTTGTACTGCGGATAAATTACCCCTAGTGTTCCATCAACTTGCAAAATCTGTACAGTGAAATATATCCTAGGTAGAATATACAGAGCCAACAGTTTGTTGCTGTTGCACTTTTGAAATATCGTAGAATCATAGAATAATCAGGTTGGAAGAGACCCACTGGATCATCGAGTCCAACCATAATTGAAATAAGGAAGGCCAGTGTAGGATGGTTTTCAATATGACTGAAATTGAATCTCAGGACTTTGTTTCTCAGCAGAGAAATTGTAATTCTTCAGAATCAAGGAAAAACACCACTACGGCTAAATTAAAGCTCACTCTATTTGGCTTTTTAATATAGAGTTTTATTGGAGAAAAACTGATGTGCGAAGTAGGAGATCTCAGAGGATGGGGAGCGTCAGAGGATGGCGAGCTTCAGAGGATGGCTCAATCATAGAGAAATTCAGTAGCAGTACCTCAGAGGATGGCAGCTTTCAATCCTGCGACTTAGGAGAAGAGCTGGTATTTCATAGAATCATAGAATCATAGAACAACCAGGTTGGAAGAGACCCATCAGATCATCGAGTCCAACCATTCCTATCAAACACTAAACCATGTCCCTCAGGACCTCATCTGCCCGTCCCTTAAACCCCTCCAGGGAAGGTGACTCAACCACCTCCCTGGGCAGCCTGTTCCAATGCCCAATGACCTTTTGTGTGAAAAACTTCCTCCTAATCTCTAGCCTAAATCTCCCCTGGTGGAGGCCTCACCAGTGCTGAGTACAGAGGGAGAATAACCAACCTGGACCTGCTGGTCACACTGTTTCTGATACAAGCCAGGATGCCTTTGGCCTTCTTGGCCACCTGGGCACACTCTTGGCTCATGTTCAGTCGGCTGTTGAGCAACACCCCCAGGTCCCTCTCCTCCTGGTAGTTTTCTAGACAGACTTCTCCCAGTCTGTAGGTTTCTTTATATTGGTTTTATTTGGAAACAGTTGACATCTGAAATTGAACTGCTGGGTGGCTGTACTGCTCTGAACTGGTGGATACTGGAATGAAAAGATCATCACTCCCTAGTAGATGCAAGGATTCAATCTCTAAATATATTTTTATTGCATGAACGGCAATTAGAATGAGTAAAACAACAGCAGCACCTATGAGCAAAATCGAAGACAATATGAAGCCATAGTCTTTGTGTCATATAATAGTTTACACTAATTTATTGTTTTCTCTTGCAAGTCAGAAAGACAAAGGGAGACAACATAAAGGGAAACCATAGGAAGTGCAGGAAAGATGACACCTAGAACATAGTGACAGACAGAAGAACACCATGCAGAGCCAGAAAATTGTCAGCATACAGCAGAGAACAAGCTTGATATTTATACAGATGCTGTGATACAAGCACAAGTACACATTTAATCTCCATAGCAAAATACTTTGCTGCCTCCAAGCTACCACAGAGTAGAGTCTCTAATTTCTCTTCAAAGGCTTCAGGTCAACTAAAGTGCAGCCCATACCTTGAATCTACAAGTAATAAAAATCCTTCGAGTGCTAAAAAGCAGCTTTAAGGAGAACAGGGTAAGCAGAGTTTCATGAACAGATGACACTGGAAAACAGGTCAGTTAGCAGAGAAAAGGAGTACAGTAAACTTCTACGTTCCAGTTAGCTGTGCATGCTCAAGAGAGGTGCCCTTTAACTGTATGATACTGTCAAAAAGTGCCATGTTTTATAGATTAAATCCAATTCTACAAGGTTATATTTTCTTAGGGTATACAAAGTCATTTTTTTGAAGTCAAGTAAATTTGTATTATCTAATGAACAGAAGGCAATTATTTATTAAGCATACTGAGCAAAGAGAATAGACTGTGAGTGCTGTGCTATCTCTATGCAGATAGTTGTCACTAAATCACATAAAACAGATGCTAGCAAATATCTTGTTAGCTAGGAAATATCTGTCTTATGAGCATACTGTACTTTCATTGTTGCAGTGTCAGAGTCATTGAATTATTTCTTACTTTAAGAATGAAAAATGCATGAAAAATTATTTTTCTGAAGACTGAACTGGATGTGACACTTTGCAAGAATACTCAAGTAGAAATCTATTCACTTGTAAAAGATGGAGAAAGGTTGATGTAGTGTGCAACAGACCTAATACTCAGCAATCTTCAGTATAAATATGTAAATTTTATAGTCTTTCACAGAAAGGGCCATTGGGCACTGGCAGAGGCTGCCCAGGGAGGGGGTTGAGTCACCTTCCTTGGAGGTGTTTAAGGGACAGGTGTATGAGGTGCTGAGGGACGTGGTTTAGTGTTTGATAGGAACGGTTGGACTTGATGATCCAGTGGGTCTCTTCCAACCTGGTTGTTCTATGATTCTATGATATTTTGTGAGCATGTTGTTAGAATTTAGAATAATGAAACAATGCAAATTGTCCGCAGAATATCTGGTTCAGGTCCTGCTCAAAGCAACACCAGCCTGGAGTGGTAGTACCAAGTTGTGAACATCTTCAAGGATGGAGGTATCTGTAGCCTTTCTTGAAAACCTACTCCAATGTTTGATAGCCCTCAAGGGTGCCTTGTTAAGTCACATTCAACTTGGTATCCACCAGGGAGCCCAAGTCCTTTTCTGCAAAGCTCTCTTGCAATCAGTTGAGCATCAACCTCAGCTGTGGCAAGAGGTTACTACATGCCAGGTGCAGGACTTGGCATTTGTCTGGAATGTCATGAGCTTATTTTCAGTCTGTTTCTCTAGCCTGTCAGATCCTTCTGAATAACTGTCCTAATCCCTGACGTGCTGACCTTGCCTCCTAAACTGATGCTATTGCTGGTGGTGCATTCCCTCCCCTCATCCAGTCATTAAGATGTTAAACAGTGCTGACCCCAGTTTTAACCTCTGGAGATGCCACTAGTATCCAGCCACCAGCTGAACTTTTTATTAGCGATCACAACACTGCAAACCCAGCTGTCTCCCTGATTTCCCATCCACCGTAAGAATGAGCAGTCCATCTATCCAAACCCATGTCTACGGGTATATGAATAGGGGTTAATTACACTAATAATACATGTGACATCCATGAATATTAATGCCTTGCATTTTTATTATTCTCACTGAAAACAGAGTACTTTCAGTACATGATTAGTATTTAGTGGGTATACTAGGATGTTTCTGGCTATGCAGCTGTTTCCACTTCAATTGAAAGTGTCTTTGGAATTGGATATTTCAAATACAGATATTATCTTATTCTACATTTGAGTACTGTCGCAGATGGACTGATAAGCGATTATTTCTAGCAGTGGTATTATATGACTAAATTTCTACAGGCCTGATCCCAAGAGTGCTGAAATCAATGAAAATAGTCCCATCAATGTTTCTAGGTTTTAAATGAGACTCAAAGAACTCCCAAGTTGATGTTAAATAAATGTACTTACATTACAGAGGCACTGGTGAGAACAGCAGCAGAGTAGAGTATTAAAGAAGCATCTTAAGTATGAATAACTATGGTTTAAACCTTAACTTCCAACATTTTATTAAATTTACAAGACCTCACCACAAATATTTATGATACTACTCATCGTGCAGAGAATTCAGATGGAGGTGACACAGTAAATTTTTAGGCCAGGATCCCAAACAAGGTACTCAAAAGAATTTTTTGATACACATGGGATTTTTAAAATGTGCATTATAAAAATTATCAAGGTAGATTTGGGTCCTTGTCCTGAAACATCCACCTGCTTCTTAGGGCAGACACAGTAGATGTATTGAGATATTATAGTGAAAAACACCAGAGAGGTATAAATACATGCACACAAAGATTAGCTCTGGTGCTTTGAGTAATATTCAAAAGCAACCGTTTCACCCTGTGGCTACCTTAGCTATTTTGGGGAATAACTTTTTTTCCATTTCTCATCAAATTGGAAACTTGCTCACAGCAGATTTCACTCTTACACAACAATCTGTTTCATAAAGACTCTATAAAAACATTGTTATCAGCATTTTTTTAAAAAGAAATCTGTGCTTGTATGCATTCACCTAGAAATGTGAAACTTTTAAGGTATTATGGCATTAGAGGTAGTTCTGGAAGTTTTAAGTCAGTATCATTCTGTTCCTAAAACCCTGCTGTATTTTGGAGAAGGACTTATATTCATTCATTTAGGGTTAACATTCAAATTTCAGTAGAATCGTTCTAGCTGGAATCACCCTAAAAAAATGAAAGGCAAATATTTTAAAGGGCTCTAGGACTAAAGTGATTCAGCCACCTTTTTGTAAGACAGATGCATGTTATTTAATATAAAAGTACCTCTAAGTTTCTCATCAGATCTAACATTCGCATAGACTTTTTTTACACTCTTACTTTTAATTGCCTTTCATAAAGCCTTTCACTAGCAATGAGACTCCTGGCGCACTTGCTATAAGCAAGCGAACCACCTGAATTAGAAGTCAAAACTAAATTTCTCTGTTAGAGATTTTAAAATAACTTGTGAGGTCTGAATCCTCACAGGCAGTTGCTCCACTCCTCCCAGCTTTCTACACCACTGAATAACTAAAGGCTGTTTCATGTTATCATTATTACTTGCAAGCTACTTATTTGTACATTTTGATATCCTTATCCTAAAGAATCATAAGCACACATAGAAAAGGAAGGCAAATAATACACTCTGCTTTATTTCTGGAGTTACATTGATTTTTCAAGTGTTGCAGTTGTTCTTTCTCCATTATTTGAAATTGTTCCCATGAAGAAGCACTGTCACGGATGAGGGATAGTGGAAGGTACTGCTTTCTGGGAGAAATTCTGTATTTAATGTAGGTCACTGTAACTGCACTTTGTTGAGGGAATATGAGATCGTGTACGTGCAGCAGCTTGGCCGACAGTCAGGGCTGTGATGAACTGATGATGAGGGTACGACATGGTCATGAGAACGAACTGCCTCTCTCCTTCCTCCCTGCTGCCAGTCACAAAATGCAAGCTGAATAACAGTAATACAAAACACCTAAGGAATACAATCAGGACCATTACCCAACATTACTAGTTTTACTATGGGAGGGTTATTCCTTTGTTTCTAAACAGAAATAACATTTGTGTTGTTGCTGATAATTTCTGCCTAGATTACAGTAGTTCCACATGACTCTGGTAGGGAACTATTCCTCATTTTCAATACAGGAAAAAGTAAGAGTGGGAGCAAAAATCACATTTTTTTCATGGTCTAATTACTTCTGTATATTACGCTAGACCAAAGTTGGAAATTTCTTTATCACGGACATGAAATATATATAACTCTCACATCCACTGTCTCTTCAGTTGTACAAAGGTGCATTAAAAAATTACAGTGTACGTGGATTTTTTTTAGGATACTGGTCAGGTTTTTATGATTAAGTAATTTCTCTCTAAATGCACCATCTTGAGATTAGATTAAAGCTCTTTGTATTGCTGAGGTAGTGGAAGTGTTTCCTCACACAGCTTTTGAAGAAGTTATTCGTGAGCCATCAGTTTCTCTGAACACTGCAGTAGAGAAAGAAATGTGACAATGTCTGTTTTGTGATTCTTAATATGCTTTATCTATGTATCAGTAATAATAAGATAGGGAAAAGTGAAGATGTTTGTTTTAGGCAAGTGCACTTCTTTGCTTTAGACTGTGACAATTGCCTTAATCTTTTTAGATTTACTTGGAGTCTGAAGGTAAACTGAAGACATGTTATTAAAAACCTGACAGGTCACACAAGACCTGATCCTGGCTTGTGAACATCTCTTAAAAACTGAAATGCTGCAATTGCACTGAGTTAAATGGAGAATTGTATGCAAAGAAATTGATGTGAAAAAGATTTTGTAGAAACATGTCCCTTACTTTGAATCTTAACAGTGTCTTATGCTTCTTCACCTAATTTCTTGCGGTTTCAAGTTGGAATGAATCCCAGTTTTGTCCTGAATTTTTTGCATTTGTCTCCATGTTCCACTTTGGATTTCAGCTGGCTTTCCAGGCATGCCTGAGGTGCCCATTCCTTGGGTTTTAGTTTAGGACATCTTTGTGTAAGGAGCAGGAATAAAATGTGCTTATGTTCTATTAAGAACATTGTGTGGATTTTCCATTTATTTCAGTGAAGGAGAGTTGACTGTTTGTCCCCCTGAATGTTTTGTGCAGCATGTACAGCATGATCTTGATCTGAAGTCATAAAAGTAATTTTCAATAACTTATTTTATATTTTTACTGAATTTAAAAGAAAGATTTTTTTTCTGATCTCTTTGAGTAGTCTTCAGAACTACTTCTGCAGTATGAGGAAGAATAGTACTATTAAGTGAAAATGCAAGGAGAAAATAAATTATGTGTGGAGTCTAGATGCTTTTCTCGATTGTAATAGGAGTCATGGAAGTTACAATTCCCCCTTTCTAAGGACCCAAATATTGGGACATGTCCGTGTCAAGACTTCTGCCTCTCCACCTTCTAACCAGCTACTGTAAATACTTAAGATTTTCCAGCTTGGGCTGACAGCCAGCTTTTAATCAATGATGTCAATATAGTACTTGTTCCTGTCTTCTTGTTTCCCCACCAATTTCTAATGTGACAGCTTATCAAATGCCTGGGTGAAATGCAGACAGATTGCTTTCATCACCTTTCTATCATCTATTTCCTTGGTCAACCTTTCAAAGAACTCGCTTGGATTTGTTTGGCAATCCATATTAGCTGGAGTTTGGGATTTTTTTTTTTCTGTCTGTCATCCTCTGAGCAGTACACCCCGTTTTCCTTAATGATTGATATGAGTGTTTTGCCCTAAGGATAGGTTAGCCTGAGGAGCTGCATTTTTCACTCCTGTTTCTTTCTGGAACAGAGCGGCTGATGTATTTAACCCTTTTCTAGTTCTTAGTCTGTAACAGAGCAGACTTCAAGACAGTCAACTTAGAATCATAGAATCATAGAATCACAAGGTTGGAAGAGACCCACCGAATCATCAAATCCAACCATTCCTATCAAACACTAAACCACGTCCTTGTCCAACCCGCGCCTTAAACATCTCCAGGGAAGGTGAATCAACCACCAACCTGGGCAGACTCTGCCACTGCCCAATGACACCTTCTGTCAAAATTTTTTTCCTAATGTTCAGCCTAAACTTGCCCTGGTGGAGCTTGAGGCTATTCCCTCTTGTCCTGTCCCCTCTCACTTGGGAGAAGAGCCCAGCTCCCTCCTCTCTACAACCTCCTTTCAGGTAGTTGTAGAAAGCAATGAGGTCTCCTCTCACCCCCCTCTTCTCCAGGATAAACACCCCCAGCTCTCTCAGCTGTTCCTCATGAGGCCTGTTCTCCAGCCCCTTCACCAGCTTCATTGCTCTTCTCTGGACACACTCCAGAGCCTCAACATCCTTCTTGTGCTGAGGGACCCACAACTGAACATAGGATTCGAGGAGCGGTAATTCACCCAAAGGTATTGAGGGAGCTGGCGGATGTACTGGCCAAACCCCTTTCTGTCATCCTCCAGCAATCCTGGAAGGCTGGGGAAGTTCCACTGAACTGGAGGCTGATGTTGTGTCCATCTACAAGAAGGGTCACAGGGAGGATCTGGGGAACTACAGGCCAGTCAGTCTGACCTCAGTGCCAGGGAAAGTCATGGAACAGGTGATCTTGAGTGCTATCATGAAGTACATGCAAGAGAACAGGGTGATCAGGTCCAGTCAACATGAGTTCACGAACTTCTGAAGGTCCGGGGGGATGCCACTCTGGTATCCAGGAAAAGGAAATAAAAGCCTTGAAAACCCCACACTGTTCAAGTCTACTGATGTTCTTTTAAGCTGATATGTCACCTACTGTAGCAACCTGTCCAGGGAAAGCCTAGAAACCTCCTGTTTGCAGTTTCAAACAGTTAACTCTTTTTTTCAGCTGGCTGCACACTGCTGGGCTTTGTAAGCATAGGGTAGAGAAATCAAATGTTAGACTCTGCTGCTGAAAGGTTAAAGTAAATAATGAAAACTGAAGCTAGAACTGTTTCATGGGGTGGCGGTTTTTACTGATAGCATCCTGCATGCCACTAAATGCAGGGACAGACTCTCAAACGGTAATTCCCAGCAGGACACTTACCAGCTCTGGTGTAGAAATGCTAGGTGTCACCTTCCAGTTCTCTGTGCCTGCCTCCAAAGTGGGAACTGATCAGGGAAGGGCATGTGCTGGGGCGTTCAGGGTGGGATTGGAGCACATGATACTACCAACCTGTTCCTAGCTGCGAGGACAGGGCTTTGTGCTGACCCCATGCTGTTAATGTGTTATTGTGAGTATTTCTAAAAGATCAAGCCCTAGTGGAAATTCAAACAGAAATCAGCTGCCTGTGGTTTTAAGATGGTAGTAGAGCTCAGGAAGTATTCAAAAGTCTCATTCTCCACCAGTAACTTTTCAAAACCGCTGCCACTTTACCATTAAGGGAATTTTCTGACCAACCCAGAAACTACCAGTGATGAGCAAAAGACACTAGATAATTTCTAGGCATCTCTCAGCAGCTGACTCTATCGATGTCCATATTTAAGGCTACCTGAATCTCATATTTAATTTCTAAAATCTAGGTCACACCATGAGGCACGCAGTGTAATAAAAAATTCATACGCATTAAGTGAGTTTCTTTCCTTCTACAGTCTGCAATATCGTTACCACTGATGCTTTGCTGACTAATGCTTTCAAGGATTTTGATCTATGCTTACTTCAGTCCCGTAAGACTGCTGTGCAAATTTCTGAGAAGCTCAATGTTAACTTTTCTAGAGCTGAATTGTTGGCCTGCTCTCCCATGCAAGGACAACAGGCCACATAACCTTCTTAGGTGAGGATCTCATAACAATGGGAGTTTGCTATTACCTCTTTGATAAAATGAAAATACATATATTGTGCTAATGAAAGGTATGACTTCAAAATTAATTCTATAATACGGTTCAAGTGTGTGGATCGTTAAATAGCACTCATAGTGAAGAGCTGCCAGTCAGAGACAATATATTAATTTTCATAACCCTTGTAAGTAATGAAAGGATATTTTCCTATTATTTCATCCTTTGATTATCCCTCTAGTTCATCTTGTAGAGAAGGACAAAATTTAATATTGTTCCTTAGATTTGAACATAAATACAGATATGAGCTGGCTTAATTAATCATCACTGTGGATGACTAAACTCTATAATACCTACCAAACCAATTAAAAGATAGTTAGCACTGTCAAAGCAATTTGGCGGTATATAACTGGGGGGAAATAAGAATAAAGACATAGTGCTCAGCTTGCAGATATTCTATGGCTGTTTTGTGTGCCTCTTTGCCCAGGTAGCAGCGAAAACATGAGGCAGTGGATAAGGTGCAATAGTTGAGTATGCAAAATAACAGGAACAGAGTTTTAAGAGCTCTGCTTACAGCTAGTATAATATATTCCTGTAAATGTTTTAACTTATTTAGATGAAGGAATATCTATAGAAGAGCTATATTTGTTTTCTATATGAAAGAGTGTGAATTATAATATCCAGACATGAAGCCTACCTCCCATGTCCACACCCTCAGCTTACTCGCAATACATATAATTGAAAAAAAAATTATTTTGTCTTTCTGTCCTTTCTGTTTAATGGCAGTGGTACAAGTAAAGACTCTTCCAGTGGTTTTTAGTTTAAAAAATGAGAATCATAGAATCATAGAACAACCAGGTTGGAAGAGACCCATTGGATCATCGAGTCCAACAATTCCTATCAAACACTAAACCAAGTCCCTCAGGACCTCATCCACCCGTGCCTCAAACACCTTCAGGGAAGGTGAATCAACCACCTCCCTGGGCAGCCTATTCCAATGCCCAATGAGCATTTAAAAGCCTCAAAATCTTGGGGTGAGGGAGTGAAAGAGGGACGAAGAGATTCATTATCCCATACATGTTTGTTTAACTAACACTTGCACACTGCTTTGGTGTCATTAGATTTAGTGAGTCTAAAAAGAAGGCGACCTTCACATACTTGCACATTGCCACTTACGCCACGTGAACATGACCGGATTTACTGTAATGTTGAAGGATGAAATTCAGTAACATCGCTAATTAATTGTAAATGCTGCTCTGCAAATTCTCTCCTTTTCACGGAGAGAGGGAGGATACTACATAATTCTGGTTGCTATATCAATAAATAAAACAGAGATGGGAAGACCATGCTCCGCTCACTCCCGAAAGTCTCATTGAAATTGCATATTTAACAGCGCTGACATAAGGTGTCTTTGTACCAGGTAAAAAAAATGTGATTTAATTGAGGTAAGTGTTAATTCTGCTTCAGTGGACATTTCAGACATGAGTCTCTAGGGAAATCTAATCCCAACAAAGAAATAGATTTAGCTGCAAATGAGGCTCAGCTTTTTACTCTGCTTTTCAAAAGACAGGCTATGCTTAAATACAAGCCCAGGTTCGTGGTATCCAGTGTGCTAGCAGGTCATGGAGATTTTACATACTGCAGCACACTGCCATTCAGAAACAAATTAAATAAATAAAGTGCAAACTCGAGCTTCTCTCCATGGCAACCACTGCATCGCTTTGCCTCGTGCCACTTCCTGAACAACTGCACACAGGAAAATAAGTCAGCATGGGGGAAAATAATAGGGAGCGGTTTATGAAATCTGCCCAGGCTGTCAGGAGTGAACTTTGTAAAAGCTTTTTAGGGCTGCAGCTTTTCATAGAATCATAGAATCATCAGGTTGGAAAAGACTCACCAGATCATCAAGTCCAACCATTCCTATCAATCACTAAACCATGTCCCTCAGCACCTCGTCCACCCGTCCCTTAAACACCTCCAGGGAAGGTGACTCTACCCCCTCCTTAGGTAGCCTGAATTTTTAGGTTCGTTTCATCATGTCCTCTAGGCTGTTCTGGTTTGCCCTCATTCTAGTATGGGAGGCAGGAGAGGGGTGACAAATGGGAGAACTAAAGCCTGGATAGTGCAGAGCAGTGGTCTCCTGTGACAGCCTTACCACACTGCTTGGCTCATGAAGAAGGCAGGTGGAAGGGCAGGCTGCCCCTGAGTCTTTCCAGAGCTATCAGCACCAGGTCACTGCGGCAATTCTTCCTAAAGACATAGGTAGCTGCACTTGAAACCAAGCTAGGTAATAGCCACATAATTAATAAAGCAGGCTGTTGGCAACAAGTAACTCAAATCCCTTAACTGTATTCAGCTCTGCACAAGTTTTCAGTTGTACCTACTTAACCTCTTTCAGCGAATCTGTTTTACTAAGTAAAATGGACCAGAGTTACAATGGCCAACATGATGCCTCTCAGGATAAAATTATCTCATCAATCTAGGGGCAACAGGTTTAAACCAGAAAGGGGCAGATTTAGACTAGACATAAGGAGGAATTTCTTCACTATGAGAGGCCCTGGTTGATGTTGCCCAGGGAAGCTGTGGCTGCCCCTTCCCTGGAGGGGTTCA
The DNA here is from genome assembly GCA_033558105.1 of Coccyzus lansbergi. Taxonomy (NCBI): domain Eukaryota; kingdom Metazoa; phylum Chordata; class Aves; order Cuculiformes; family Coccyzidae; genus Coccyzus; species Coccyzus lansbergi. Next base: position 3,093,216 of record JAUMJK010000508.1, read on the forward strand.
AGGCCAGGTTGGATGGGCCTTGGGCAGCCTGATCCAGTGGGAGATGTCCCTGCCCAGGGCAGGGGATGGGACTGGATGGGCTTTAATGTCCCTTTCAACCCCAACTATTCTGTGATTCTAATATTCCTTGGAGAAAGGGTCCCAAGACATGGCTGTGTGTTGCCTGGTGAGAAACCGCTTGGGAAGGTTTCAGCCCATCCTAAAGTGGTTCTAGCACTTAAATTCCATAGAGGGGTTGGGAGTAATATTTACATGCCCAATTCTCTTTATGAGTTTTCAGATAAAGTGTTGGAAACAGGTACACACCATGATGACATAAAAGTGGGCTGTGCTTTTTTTCCACAGTTTTGCACTTTTGAGCAGAGATATTTAGGCAGGGCTGGCAGATAAAGCAGCTGGAAGGGCCAGGATTGCTTTTCATTCAGCGCATCAATTTGGCTACGAACAGGTTGGCAGTCCTCTAGCAAAATTTTTGTCTTACTGCAGAGGTGTGATTCTTCCAGCATGTATGATATTTTTTTTCCTGCTCATGAAGTTCATAAAGGGATTAAATACAACAGTGCCTCCTGCAGGAGCAGAGAACAAATGTTGTCCCCTGCAATTCCACCCATGGATGCCCTCCAAGTCTAGCGGCTTTCTCTGTTAAAGCATCCTACATATTCTTCAAGATTAGCATTTACGTACCATGTGAGAGATGGAAACGCTATATACAAGCGTACACTGTTTATACACTAAATGTATGAACTGTGCGCTTTGCAACTGTGTTTATATATAGATATATATATATATACACTCAACACTGGTGAGACTGCTCCTTGAATCCTGTGTTCAGTTCTGGGCCCCTCACCACAGGAAGGATGTTGAGGCTCTGAAGCGAGTCCAGAGAAGGGCAACAAAGCTGGTGAAGGGGCTGGAGAACAGGCCTTATGAGGAACGGCTGAGAGAGCTGGAGGTGTTTAGCCTGGAGAAGAGGAGGCTGAGGGGAGACCTCATTGCTCTCTCCAACTACCTGAAAGGAGGTTGTGGAGAGGAGGGAGCTGGGCTCTTCTCTCAAGTGAGAGGGGACAGGACAAGAGGGAATGACCTCAAGCTCCACCAGGGGAGGTTTAGGCTGAACATTAGGAGGAGGTTTTTCACAGAAAGTGTCATCGGGCACTGGAACAGGCTGCCCAGGGCTGGGGTTGATTCACCTTCCCTGGAGGTGTTTAAGGGACGGGTAGATGAGGTCCTGAGGGACATGCTTTAGTGTTTGATAGGAATGGTTGGACTCGGTGATCCGGTGGGTCTCTTCCAACCTGGTGATTCTATGATTCTATGATATATATTTATATGCACACACACTCTTCCTTAAACCATTTTCAAACCCAATCATAACAAGATTTTCAGAAGAGGTTGATTTGAATCCACTTTCTATTATATATAAATGTTAAGCCCATTTTATATTAGGCAAACATTTTGTCACGCTTTGTAAATGTGCTACAAAGAGAATTACTAACTTAACAGCGCTGTGGCAGGCAGCACCCACTGCTCTATCAGGAGATATGTGGCTATTGAGAGAATTAATGGAGGGATGAGGAAAAAAAAATAACTTTCTCCTTTTTTTGTTAAGGATGAATTGACTATAAGTGTCTTTGCAGAATACTCTCTTATCAAATGAATGGGTTAATTTGCCTCCTGCATGCCCTAATCACTGGATTAGAGAGACACACTTTTCATGGGTCACTGGATACTTAACTATTTAAACAAGACAGAACAGCTCCAGCTGTAGAGAAAATAACACTAGTCTGGTGGTTCAGGTACTCAGCTGTCAGTGAGAGATGTAGAGTCAAGTCCCTGCATCAAAGCACCAAGCAGGCCATCTGACCCTTTGCCTTGTGGCTGTTCTCTAATAGCAGTGTCTGCATCTCATCTTCCTCATGAAAAAATTCAAAATGTCTTGATTTTGTGCTAATGAAGATTAAAATTTAAGACCTAAGTCTTATTTTGAAAGTATTATTTATGCAGAAGAAGAGACTGGCTAGCTGGACTTTTTGACTCACTCTGCAGAAACAGATTTAGGTAGCTTTTTTCTATCGAATATGCAAAATGTGTTGGTTGCATCAGTTGAATTTATAGAATTATATCATCATAGAATGGTCTGGGTTGCAAGGGACCTTAAAGGTCATCCAGTTCCAACCCACCTGCCATGGGCAGGGACACCTCCCGCTGGATTAGATTGATCCAAGCCCCATCCAGCCTGGCCTTGAACACCTCCAGGGATGGGGCAGCCACAGCTTCCCTGGGCAAATTGTGCAAGTGCCTCACCACTCTCATTGAGAAGAAATTCTTCCTTATATCTAGCCTAAATTTTCCCCCTTCCATTTTAAAGCCATTCCTCCTTGTCCTATCACTCCACACCCTCATAAAATGTCCCTCCCCAGCTTTCTTGTAACCCATTCAGGTACTGGAAGGTGATTATAAGGTCTCGCTGGAACCTTCTCTTCTCCAGGCTGACCAACCTCAACTCTCTCATCCTGGCTTCATAGCAGAGGTGCTCCAGCCCTCTGATCATCTTTGTGGTCCTCCTCTGGACCTGTTCCAACAGCTTCATTATCCTTCTTATGTTGGTGATTCCAGAATTTGACACAGGACTCCAGGTGGGGTCTCGCAGGAGTGAAGTTGAGGGGGAAAATCACCTCCTTCAACCTTCTGGCTCTTTATTAAAGGACTGTAAATACTTACATGAATGATTGAGAGAGCAGAGGTGAAAAGGGGAAAAAAAAGATCTCACTCAGGTGATTCCATTGTCCAGCAACTGCTTTGGAATTCTTTATTCAGTTTCCAGGAGTATCCTTGTCGTAGCAGGTTCCCTATAGCTCATTTCCTCTTGGCAAACATTGAACAGGTTTGCTCTTCTTCCATGCCCTGTGTGGGAGATACTCTCTGCTAGGTGATCTCTGGCAATTAGAGTCAGTCAAGGTCTTTTCTTCCCTCATGGGACTCCTGCAGACTCAGGAAATGTGCTGCTTGGAAAAGCAGAGGAAAGAGCTGAAGGCAGCATCTGATTGTCCCTTAGCAAGTTTGCAGATGACACAAAGCTGTGTGGAAGTATCGATCTACTGGAGGGTAGGGAGGCTCTGCAAAGGGACCTAAACAGACTGGACCACTGGGCAGTGTCCAACGGCATGAGGTTTAACACGGCCAAATGCCGGGTCCTGCACTTGGGGCACAACAACCCTATGCAGAGCTACAGACTGGGAGAAGTTTGGCTGGAAAACGGCCAGGAGGAGAGGGACCTGGGAGTGTGGGTTGACAGCCAACTGACCATGAGCCAGCAGTGTGTCCAGGTGGCCAAGAAGGCCAATGGCATCCTGGCTTGGATCAGAAATGGTGTGACCAGCAGGTCCAGGGAGGTTATTCTCCCTTTGTACTCAGCACTGGTGAGGCGGCTCCTTGAGTACTGTGTTCAGTTGTGGGCCCCTCAGCACAAGAAGGATGTTAAGGCTCTGGAGCGAGTCCAGAGAAGAGCCACGAAGCTGGTGAAGGGTCTGGAGAACAGGCCCTATGAGGAGCGGCTGAGAGAGCTGAGGTTGTTTATCCTGGAGAAGAGGAGGGTGAGAGGAGACCTCATTACTCTCTACAACTACCTGAAAGGAGGTTGTGGAGATGAGGGAGCTGGGCTCTTCTCCCAAGTGACAGGAGACAGGACAAGAGGGTATGGCCTCAAGCTCCGCCAGGGTAGATTTAGGCTGGAGATTAGGAGGAAGTTTTTCACAGAGAGGGTCATTGGGCATTGGAATAGGCTGTCCAGGGAGGTGGTTGATTCCCCTTCCCTGGAGGTGTTTAAGGCACGGGTAGATGAGGTCTTGAGGGACTTGGTTTAATGTTTGATAGGAATGGTTGGACTAGAAGATCCGATGGGTCCCTTCCAACCTGGTTGTTCTATGATTCTATGATTCTTTCCATTATCGGTGAGGGTTATACAAACTTGTATCTTCTTAGTTTCTGGTCACAGCTTTGTAGTGCTTTTCTACACGTAACCAGGTGCTTATGTTCTTAATGCAGACGATTTAGAAGCTATGCTGTTTCAGAGTGATTTAGGCTTTATGTTATACAGGCTGGCTAGGACAGCCCTGTGCTATAGCATAATATTGAAAGTTCTTCTAACATATTTCTTGGGAGCGCAGAAAACAAAATACCACATAATCAGGTTGGAGAGATGTATATCGTTGGCTCAAGGTGTGCGAACTTTTCATTTGTTTAGTGTGAGGGACTTACGCGATTCATTGACTTCAGCAAGACAAGTATTTTTATGTCCAAAGGTGGATTTGAGCCTTCGAGATGTAGTTTATGTGTGTTATCCTCATACGGTTCCTGAAAATGGCTGTAATGGGTGTTTTACAGAAATGTGTACCAAAGCTCAAAATCACTTCAAAGGATAGTTATTCTTTGAAGTAGTCAGCCAGGACCAATCATCTTATCAAAATTTGAAGTGACATATTGAAGTAGTCATTTGGATGCTCTATCCAGATAATAAATGTTCAGAATGAGACTTACTTGGTACTCCTGTACTACTCTAATGTCTCTGAAAATCACATACGTACACTGAGACACCTTTAAACTAGTTTTGTAAGTACTCTTACAGAGCAGCCTTAGTAGATTATAGCTTTGTGTGCCTTTCTGAAGACGTATGTTTTGTACCCAAATCTTAGGGCTTTGCAGCTGCAGTGAAATATCTGGAAACATCGCCTTGAGGAGCTGTTGCTGACTTCAGTATAATCGAAAAGTTTCTGTGAAGCTGAGCGAGCCAGTTGTCGATTCTGGGTCTAAAAGACTGTTTTCTAGATGAAACACAAGATTGCTCTATCCTACTCCCGGGCAAATGAAAGGTCTTTGAATGTGGCTAACAGAACACTGACCCCAGGCTAATATACCCTCCCTCGCAACAGGCTTATTAGCTCAGACTCATCACCATGCTAATTGCTTTTCATATCTTACAAATACAAGCTATGCAGGATGGACAAGTGAACACATGTCTGTTTATAAATAACTATTCAGTCACTGATTGAGCCAAATTGTTGTGGTGGAAATGTGAGTGTGACACGGAAGCTTCTGGAGCCCTTCTACCTCCTTTGGTTTTCCTGTAACAACCTGAATACTGTGTGTCTCAGGTCGGGTGTGAAAGAGTAACTGAGTTGAGTTTCCCTCTGGTTCTTTTTCATCTCAGAGGAAAGCATCCCAAATCTCAAGCCTCCACTTGGCATAAAAGAGCAAGAGTAAATCCTTTTGCGTGATTAGTCTGCTGAAACCAAGAAATAGCTAGAGACTGTTTAGTAGTCTATGAAGAACAACTGGCTCATTGCTTCTGTCTTTAACAGTACTTTTGTGTTCATAGCTTATCTGAGTAGTGCATTCACCGGGAATTAAGGAGACCTAGTTATTAAAGTAGCCTGTTGCATGACTTCTGGCAAAGAAACCACCTTACTTTACTTTTTCCCAGTTCATAAATTGTAAAGACACGCATTGTTCCACCAAGAAATCTTAAGATATACTGATGAAGAGAGAGATTCATATTAGAGAGAGGTATTATTATAGTCATTATTTATTTCTTACTTCACTGAAAAATAATTGTTACATAATATTTAGTGCATTTACTTAACAAGATAGGAAGTTTTATAGGTATCTTGAGAAGGATGCTCAGTGCAGAACATCAGAAACAGAGTTTGAGGGAGTAGATTAAATAGATGAAAAAATGCCTGCCTTGTGTGACCTGAGGGGATTTAGGTGCTTCCTAGTCAGTATGTTCAAGATGAACAAAATTAATAACAAAATGTTTTATTCTGAGGGACATTAGAGATAGTAATGTAGTGCAGATCTGAGATCTAAATCTTTGGAGTCTCACTTAGGTGCAAAGATGGATAAATCCTGCTTAGATGTATAGGCTGCATGTAGGTTATATATGTATGCAGTCAGACCAGATTGGAGAATCTAGATCCCCTTGTAAATCTGGCGCTGAAAGTGAATTCTCTAAGTTTGAAGTAGGAAGTCTTTGTGAAAATGTTTGCTTGCATTCTGGTATCTTACATATAAATGAGTACAGGAATAAGGGTGTGAGGTGTATGTCTTTTCAGAACATCATCATTTAGGAGCAAATATGTGAACTTCATGACCTTCCCTGGAGGTGTTTAAGGCACAGGCGAACGAGGTGCTGAGGGACATGGTTTAGTGTTTGATAGGAATGGTTGGACTCGATGATCCGGTGGGTCTCTTCCAACCTGGTTATTCTACGATTCTATTAAATGTGTGTATGGTCATGCATGGAGATGAAGCAGATAGTAATTAATGCCCTTAGAGAAGGAGACTATCACACGGAAAGGTTCTAAAGACCCTTTTCATCTCTGAAGCTTTCAGTCTTATACTTCTATTAGAGAAGAAAAAGCGAGAATTAAAAATCAAAAGAAAGAATTGGAGGATGCATTTGGGAACAGCATGTAATTTGGTACAGATTGCCTTTCTCTCCATGTTAATAATGTTTTTCACATGCAAGAACGTTATGTTTTGGTGAAAAGGAAAAAAAAATCTGATAAATTAAAGTTGAGAGGAGAAGGGGAGAACTGCTTGATTTCTTCAGCAATAGTTTGGTAACAGCTGCAGCACAGCTGAGTTCTTATGAGCTACACCATTAATGATAGAGTATTTATCTTACGTTGTTCTCCAGGCTCTCAATATTATCTAAAAGTGCTTTGTGCCAAATGTAATAAAATGGCCAGGATTTTCATTATAGAAAGCATAAATTGCTGAAGGCAACTGTCAATGTGATAATCATGCATTCCTGTCACTAAATCGCATTAAATATAGGTATTTATGAATATGCTAGCCCTCTGGACCATTTACTGGTAGAGTAACTGGAAGACTGTGCACTGGGAATCTTTTATTCTTTTTGTCATTTTTTTTATTGCTACATAGCCTATGGAGATGCCAGATTACAATATATTTGAAAAGTATTATAAATAGGTCAGAATACCACCACTTGCCCGGCCTCAGTCAGACACTTGTAATAATATCACTTTAGGAATTACAAAATCATTTGAGCAATAAATTAGCTTGCAATTCAAGGGAAATGAAAATCAGTCAGTGTACGTCGGGCCTTTGTTAAAAATATGAATTTAGCTGGTTTCACTGATGAAACGCATGCTTCTCATATAACTCTTTTAAATGCTTTAGGAGGTAGTGATCAAAGAAGCACTGGCTAAAATGAGGTTAGCAGTTTAATAAAGAAAAGTAGCTGGCTTTCAAACACTGAATTAAAAAAAAATCTTTATTTTGAAAAACATTACCTGCAGGTATTTTAAAAATCAGAGTTTGTATACTATGAATAACTTAGGCTTTGGTACCTCCAACAGGAATCATTCCTAACCATAGCACCTGCAATTTTGAAATTAAGAAAATTACTCTGTTTTTCTAGCATCTTTGTGTTTAGAATGACCTTAGATAATGCCGACAAGCACGAACCTATTGGGAAGAATTCAGTTCAGGATTAAAATATTAAATGTAAGTGTCTACAGGTGAAATAGGTGTCTTGATATATTCAGTGAAGGTCTCATCAGTGCAATCTCAGCTCACAGTACTGACTCCATTGACTATATTGAATAAATCTTTGCATATACTGGCAGCTTAGATGTCGAGTACAGCTGCAGAACCTCCATTAAGAGTGTATATGTAAGGAATTAAATCTCACTCATAATATCTTACAGAAAAATAACAAATTATAGCCTTTGTATGATATGGCGAGATGGCTGTAAGAGCCATTTGCTGCCCTTAATACTCCAGCACGGTGTCGATATTGTAGCTACATCTATGAAGGTAAACTAAACATGCCCAGGAATGGTGCTGGGCAGTGAAACCAGCTGGCATGGTCTAATGTACCTTTAGTAAATCTGTCAGCCTCCAAAACTCTACTTATGCACATCAATGCTTGCATGCCAAGTGCCCACTGGAGATATCAGAGGTCTGTTTATCTCCCTGCAAGATTCTCATCCCATATCACTGCTGGAGAAACTTTAGGACTTTCTTTTTTTTTTCTTTTTGTTCTTGGTGGCACATGCTAAAAACATGTCATGGAATCATATAACAACCAGATTTGAAGAGACCCACCAGATCATGGAGTCCAACCATTCCCACCAATCTCTAAATCATGCCCCTCAATACCTCAGCCACCTGCACCTTAAACACCTCCAGGGAAGGTGAGTCAACCACCTCCCTGGGAAGCCTGTTCCAGTGCCCAATGACCCTTTCTGTGAAGATTTTTTTCCTTATGTTGAGCCTGAACCTCACCTGGTGGTGCTTGAGGCCATTCCCTCTTGTCCTGTCCCCTGGCACTTGGGAGAAGAGGCCATCACCCTCCTCTCCACAACCTCCCTTCAGGTAGTTGGAAAGAGCAATGAGGTCTCCCCTCAGCCTTCTCTTCTCCAGGATAAACACCCCCAGCTCTCTCAGCCATTCCTCATAAGGCCTGTTCTCCAGCCCCTTCCCCAGCTTTGTTGCTCTTCTCTGGACTCACTCCAGAGTCATAGACCACTCTAGAAATTTATCCATGTATCTGATTACACACCAGAGCCTGAAAATGTTGCTGTTTAATTAGCTTTTCCGTTGAATCCAGCATGATGCAGCTGAGCTGGAAGAGGGTTATGGGGCTGTGAATCAAATGTAGCAATATGGTTAAATATGAAATTAAAAAAACCCACACACACAGTGATCCAATTAGTCAAGAAATGACGTTGATGCTACTCTGTTTCTACTTTCTTACAACCTGCGATGATAACTCAGCATTGGTGCAATGATGCGATGTTTCTCAGGATTTTCTAATAATGAGCACAGGATAAGTTGCATGGGAAGGCAAATGGTGCCATGGAAACAGAATATAAATATTGCCTTGAGCAGGATGGTATTGTAGTGTAGGACTAACAAAAGCATGTATGATAATTATATTAAATATAGTTTAAATATGAGTGATTCTTACATGGAAATAGAAGCTAACTCAATAAAATTATGTTTGCCTAGTATCCAAACCCCACTCCTACAAAACAACCAGGACAGTGAAATATGAGATATTTATTCCATAGCACTGTGCCTATTGACTTTTAGAGGTAATACACGTATTTTTGTACTATATTTGAATACATTCTCAATTCAAATTTCTTCCTGTTATTTTTACTGTAGGAATAACACAGTTAGCTTGAGTGGGCCTGAAAATCTCTCTCATGACTGACTTCGGTGCAAACTGAAATTGTGACAAGTGACAAAAGAAAAAGATAATAATTCAAATAATAATTCACATGATCCCATACCTGTAGCCTAGTCAGAGGGAAACAACTGGCTTGTGTAGTAAAATATGGATTTCATGAATAGTAACACATTTTTTTTCATACTTGTGTTAGCATCATCATTTAAAATTACTTCAATGGATGAAAAGCACATTGTTTCCTTTATTTCATTCTTTTGTTTGGTTTGCACATGACTTCTTTTTCTCCAAGTGTTGCTCAAGTGTTGCAACTAGCGACAGATTTTGATGACTGTGTACAGAATTTAGTCTTAACAGTGTCTTTATTACTGAGAGCATCATCTTCCTATATGTTTAAAATTCTCCATCCAGCTATTCTGATCTATAAATAGCATCGTATGAGAGAAATAAAATTCTAATTCTAAATAATTTAGCAGGATTTAAGCTTCTGTCCCTACTGATTTTGAATTAGACGTCACAATATACTAGGATGCCTAGAATGTGTGTTTTGTGCTCTAGAGCACAAAAATGAAAGCAATCCATAACTAATAGCTGGTTTGTATTGTACTTTATACCAAACTTATCTGCAATCATGATATTTATGAGCCTGTGAGCTGGAGAGGGGCAGGCAGAGATGTCTCCTTCTGGTGGAGCAGTTGCTGACCTGGTTGCAGAGGTACAAGGAGAGGAGGACAGACACACAGCCCTTGCAGATCATAGAATCATAGAATAACCAGGTTGGAAGAGCACTGGAATAGGTTTCCTAGAGAAGTTGTGGCTGCTCCATCCCTGGAGGTGTTCAAGGCCAGGTTGGATGGGTCTTGGGCAGCCTGATCAAGTGGGAGGTGTCCCCGTCCCTCACAGGGTATTTGGAACTAGATTATCCTTAAGGTCCCTTCCAACTCAAACGATTCTATGATTCTATGACTCTATGATTCTTCGTTCCTACAACTAAATATGAGATGATGACAATGTCCAAAATGCCAGGAAAGGATGGTCAGGAGTCAAACACAGCAGTGACTGGAAGTATAGAATCATAGAATCATAGAATCATAGAACAACCAGGTTGGAAGGGACCCATTGGATCTTCTAGTCCAACCATTCCTATCAAACACTAAACCAAGTCCCTCAAGACCTCATCCAAGTATGAAATTAATAAAAAATATGAAGAGTTAAATTACGGCTGAGCAACCAAAAATGTGCAAAAAGTAACTTTCAGGCTTTATCCAGACAGGGCACCAGGAAGCTGAAGAAAGGCTTTAACTTATATCAGGCAGGAAAGAGTAGAGGATTCCCACATTTTTTAAAAGGATATCACCTGTTTACAATGAATCAGAGAGTGGGAAAAGCTACATAACTATTCCCTTTGCAAAGATTTAACTTCCACAGAACTGCTTTTCAGTGTGAAAAAAAAAGGCACACCTACAAGTGAGGAAGAATTAATGAAAGGAAAAACAATAATTATAAACGGTGAAGCATTGCTCTAGTGGGTGAATGTCAGTGGGGCCAAGGGGTTGAATAACAATAGGACAAAGTTTGCTGAAATAAATGAAGAGTCTGCATGTTAAGGTTAAGAATAAAGTAATATTTTTACGTCAGCTGTTCTCTGAAGATCTGTGCTGTCCTTTCTGCTGCTAGACCATAATGGAAAATTTGACCTTTCAGTACCCTTTTCCCCAAATTTCCTGTGATAAATATTTCATTTTAATACAAAAAAACTGAGTTCAGTATCCTATTCTCAGTTTTCAAGAGACAGGTTAGTACCACTGGCCATGCTTTCTGGTGCATGTCAAGGTTCTCAAAACCTCGCCTGTCAAAGGGAGATGAATTAAAACTCACAATCAGAGTTAACTTTCTGAAAAAAAAGAAGGAAAGAAAGAAAGAAAGAAGAAAAATGGCAAATGAGGGAAAACTGTGAATCAGGAAGTCATGGGTCCTAATTCTGGTTTTGCTGCTGGTTTGAAATGAAACCCTGGGCAAGTAGCATTCTTTCTGTCTCAGCTACTCCATGTCTGTAATGTGAACTACAACTGTGCTCTTCCAGGACAGCATAGAATCATAGAACAACCAGGTTGGAAGGGACCCATCGGATCATCTAGTCCAACCATTCCTATCAAGCACTAAACCAAATCCCTCAAGACCTCATCCACCCATGCCTTAAACACCTCCAGGGAAGGTGACTCAACCACCTCCCTGGGCAGCCTATTCCAAGGCCCAATGACCCTCTGTGTGAAAAACTTCCTCCTAATCTCCAGCCTAAATCTCCCCTGGTGGAGCTTGAGGCCACTCCCTCTTGTCCTGTCCCCTGTCAGCAGAATGTGAGTGTCTGCTTCAAGTTAATTAGAGCCCTTCCTTGCCAAAGTGTCTGCAATGGTCTCACCGAAAGCAGCATTACGGAGACAGAGCTGAGTGGGCTCTGGAGAGCAGAATCCCCTCCCTCATCCTGCAACCCAAAATATGATTGACCTTCTGGGCTGGGAGGACAGAGAAACATCTGATCATCTACTCTTTGATACTCATTACTCTCTACAACTACCTGAAAGGAGGTTGTAGAGAGGAGAGAGCTGGGCTCTTCTCCCAAGTGACAGGGGACAGGACAAGAGGGAACGACCTCAAGCTCCGCCAGGGGAGATTTAGGCTAGAGATTAGGAGGACGTTTTTCACACAGAGGGTCATTGGGCATTGGAATAGGCTGCCCAGGGAGGTGGTTGATTCCCCTTCCCTGGAGGTGTTTAAGGGATGGGTAGATGAGTTGCTGAGGGACATGGTTTAGTGTTTGATAGGAATGGTTGGACTCAATGATCCAATGGGTCTCTTCCAACCTGGTTGTTCTATGATTCTATGATCTAGGGAGACGTATTTTATCATGAAGTTCTCTTCCAACTAACGCAATGTTCTCCTCTTGTGTTTGACTTCACCTGTTTCTATGCCTTACAGAGCATGATTTACTTTTTGTTGTTGTTTGCCTTGTCCTTTCGGAGAGGTTTCACCCCAAGACTGGCATCTTTTCCCATTTTCACTAAACATTCTACAAATGCAGAAAGTCAGCTCCCTGTTCCAAACATACCACTCTCCAAACAGAAGACTTAGGGTGAGAAAGGGCATGGTATGCACTGCAGAGTGATGTTCCAAAAGCAGAAAACAAGTTCCTTTTTTTTTTTTTTAAGTTTAGTGCAGCCTGTATGAATCACAAAGATGAGTTATCAATAGGAATACCAGACAGTAGGGAAAATGAGAGAGTACTGAAATGGAAAAAAAAAAAAAAAGGAACATGAATAACAGAAAAGATTTGTGAACTGACTACATGTCATCTTGTTTAGATTTTAATTTCGATGCACAGTGGTTGAAAGTCGGACGTAAGCATTTTGTTTTAGCAGGAATAGTCCCCAAATAAGATGTGACTCAGATTAAGGGATACTCTGAAAAACACTGTGAGAAAGCAGCAACAGAAAAGACCTATTATTTGTCTGGTGAGTCATTTCAAAAGCAGAATGTTATCTCTATAGTATATTTTTTTTCCATTGACATAGTTATTTGGAAACCAATTTAGGCAAATTTTTAAGTTTTGAAAAGCTGTTTTCTTGGCTTTGTTTTGTTTTGTTTCTCACAAAGTTGGTTTTGCCTACATAAAAGGAGACAGTTGGCATATCTGAAGATAAAAATCTCAGGATTCCAGCCACATAGTGAACTAAATTCTATTTTTAGTGCTGATGATTTAAAGCAGAAAAACAAAAAGTAGGTGGTAGAATAACCTACTGCAACTTTGTAACTCACACCGAGCTACCAAAATTCACATTAATTGAGCAAGAAGAAGTCTTTACCAATTGAAAAAGTGACACCTTCATCTTAGCCAAGAGTTATTTTATATACCAGGTATTGATAATAAAAGATACCTGAAACTTAAAAAAAAAATGGGGGAAACAAAAAACAGGACTTGCCCAACTTTTCTATAAGTTTATTTTTAAAATATTACTCTGTTACTGTCAGATTTTTAACTCATTATTATGTCTTTCAAACTGTTTTCAGTTAGACTTCTAATGATTAAGGGGGAAGGGCAATATCTAACCTGAATATCTAGCCTTCACCTTGACAGATAAAATGGAACACAAAAATGAGATCATTTGTTCTTTAAATCAGACAAGATTCAGTACCACACATTTACTTTATATCCTAGGTGTTTGACCATTCATACTCAGTTCTTGACTCTGGGGAAAAAGGAGGACATCATTGCATTCTTTTGTGGTATAGCAATATTATTTTTTAAAGTAAGGAGGTAAATTGATGTCTCACTCAAATACTGAGTTATTATTCATCAGATTCAGTTGATTAGTATCTAAGGAATTGTTTAAAGCTTCTTTGGTTCTCACACTTACACCGTTTCCTTTAAAAAGACATCCTCATACCATATTTAGATTTAGAGAGATAGAGAGATAGAGATAGGGAGATTTAGGCTGGAGATTAGGAGGAAGTTTTTCACACAGAGGGTCATTGGGCATTGGAACAGGCTGCCCAGGGAGGTGGTTGAGTCACCTTCCCTGGAGGTGTTTAAGACACTGGTGGATGAGGTCTTGAGGGGCTTGGTTTAGTGTTTGATAGGAAAGGTTGGACTAGAAGATCTGATGGGTCCCTTCCAACCTGGTTGTTCTATGATTCTATGATATTCATTGTTATTCTCCACCTTCTTTTTCTAGAAATACATTTTTCTATTTCCTTTCAGAAAAACTCTCAATTGTTAGAGGTTTTTTGTTTGTTTATTTGTTTGTTTTTCAGGAGGGATTTTTTTTCTTCCATTTCCGCCCCAACACAATACATTCTTAGATAAGGAAAAGTTGTAACTGGATCTAGGGATTAAAATTCATGAAGGATATTGAAATTCTTTTTAGTTCTAATGCAACATAAAATCCCCCAAATTTTAAATTCTTCACCCAGAATTCTATCAGATCGGGTAGTTCCCGTGGTGAGCTTGTCTCAGAGCTGTCTGCCTGGCTGTGTCTCCTGGCTGCAGCCACCCTCTGAGGGAAGAGACGGAGGAATCCAAGGGAAAATCAGTTTATTTCTCCCTGCTGAGTTCTAGCGAAGTTTTGTTGAGATCAAAACATCTTCATCAAAGATCTTGCCCCCAGTGAACAGGAGCCAGAGAATGCTGGATATTTTTCTGAGCAACATTGGTGTTAGCAAGATTTCTTCTCAGTTTTGCCGTGAAGGATGAGTTTTATGCAAGTGCTTGATTGGTGTGAACTATTTCTTTTTCATCTCCTCATGAAATGTCTTTTACCTCATGTGCTTTTTAAATACTTCTTGAACAAATGTTGGCCTTTCACCTGTTTCAACAAATTCAGATAAAATAATGTTCCCTTTAATTTTTCTGGTATTTACATTTTTCTCACCAGTGGTGAGTCTATAAGCAGCTGTCGTAATAAACATACTTAATTTTGGGGTATAGTGATACATTGTGTTGTAGGAGACTCAGACTGAGGGCATAGATGTAAGATCAACAGAGAGAAATGATGCAGTGTTGATAGTCGATGAGAAAACCTTGAACATGTGTAGATAAATAATCTCTAATATAAAAAAATGCAGTTTAATTGCCAGGGACTGTTAATTACTTACAGTGTAATGAAGAAATTAATTAAGGCACAGCACAAGTACAAAGTAAGAATGCCTGTTGCTTTTCTCAGCAGATAATTGGTAGCTTTGAAGTACTGCGAAGAGCCAAGCTTGAGATGTGTGAGGCTATTATAGGGACTATTATTTCACGTAGAGGTGAGTTGTGGGCACATATTGAAAAGAAAGATAACTTCTGGATCCAAAAGTAAAATGATACATGTTCAAAAAAACACAAACCAAAACAAAACTCAAAAAAATAAGTCATTCCACATACAGTGAAATCCCAGCAATTATAGAATCACCAGGTTGGAAGAGACCCACCGGATCATTGAGTCCAACCGTTCCCACCAATCTCTAAACCATGTCCCTCAACACTTCATCCACCCGTCCCTTAAACCCCTCCAGGGAAGGCAACTCAACCTCCTCCCTGGGCAGCCTCTGCCAGTGCCTAATGACCCTTTCTGTGAAGAATTTTTTCCTTATGTCTAGCCTAAATCTCCCCTGGTGGAGCTTGAGGCCATTCCCCCTCGTCCTCTCACTTGGGAGAAGAGCCCAGCTCCCTCCTCTCTACAACCTCCTTTCAGGTAGTTGTAGAGAACAATGAGGTCTCCTCTCAGCCTCCTCTTCTCCAGGCTAAACACCCCCAGCTCTCTCAGCTGTTCCTCATAAGGCCTGTTCTCCAGCCCCTTCACCAGCTTCGTCGCTCTTCTCTGGACACACTCCAGTGAAACAAGGCCAGACATGTAATTAGGATGTTGAAAGATTCTTCCAATTATCTTCGGAGATGTTACTCCCTTTTTTTTTTTTTACTTCATGGCCATGGAAAATAGAGAAGATTGAGCAAAATATATAACTCATTAATGTGACTTGTCAACAAAAGGAGAAATATAGCCTTGGCTGAGAAAGTTTGGGCTAGTTGTGGGAAAAAGCTAGGGAAAAGGTTTTGGTATTTATGGAAATGGCTGTTAGGATCAGGGAGACTGTACCATTGTCACATAGGTGCCCCTACAGTGGGTTATCTTAAACATTTCATAGACTCATAGAATGGTTTTGGTTGAAAGGGACCTTAGAGATCATCCCTCGGCAGGGACACCTCCTACTAGATCAGGCTGCCCAAGTCCTCATCCAACCTGGCCTTGAACACCTCCAGGGATGGGACAGCCACAGCTTCCCTGTTCCAGTGCCTCACTACCCTCATTGTGAAGAAGTTCCTCCTTATTTCTATTATAAATCTGCCCCCTTTCAATTTAAAGCCATTTCTCCTCATCCAGAGGACAGGAAGGATTGTAGTAATCTGATATAAATGTGTCACTCTGACTAAGTTTGCCATCTAGACTTTTTTCCAGTTTGCATTTGGCAAGCTTGCAGTAAGCTTCTACCACTATACCTGTCTATGAGAAGCATCTGAGGGAACTGGTGTTGTTTAGCCTGGAGAAGAGAAGGCTGAGGAGAAATCTTATCACTGTCTACAACTGCCTTCAGGCAGGCGAGTGTTGTCTCTTCTCAAAAGTGACAGCTGACAGGACAAGAGGCAATGGCCTCAAGCTGCTCCAGGGCAGGTTCATATTAGACAGCAGGGAAAATTTCTTCACCAAAAGGGCTCTTGGGCACTGGCAGAAGCTGCCCAGGGAGGTGATGAAGTCCCTGTCCCTGGAGGTATTCAAAAGACACACAGAAGAAGTGCTTAGGGGTATGATTTAGTAGTGGACAGGTACAGTTGTGCTTGATGATCTCAAAGGTCTTTTCCAGCGTAGGGATTATACAAGTCTGTGATCTGAGGGAGTTTTAATTTTCAGTTCTATGTTTAGGAGGTCTTTTAATGGAGTCTTGCTCATTATTTACAACTTTCAGTTGGAGTTCTGAGAAAAGGCATGTTGCCAAGTGAGAAACTAGACAAAGGAAAACAGCTGGGGATGTTTTAGAGGCTCCTGTGTCTCTCTCTAAGTGCTGGTTCCCTGTGTCCAAAATACCAGCAGCATCACTTAGGAAATGGCAAGCAAGCCCTGTCATGCTGTCCTGGACAGATTTATCCATGGAGATACTGCATCAAGTGTGATTTCTGTTAATTAGTTCTGCAGAACTAGTTGTTGTAGTTAGCTCCGGTACCAGTGACAACAATGCTGCTGCTGTTCTGGTTTCACTGAAGGTTTTACTAGGTCCTTGTGTATATTATGGTGGCTAATACCTGAGTAGCTATTGCTTAGCAGCTGTTGATTTCAAACCAGATTAAAGATACACCTGCTGTAATCATATAGAAAAGCATAAATATAAAATCAAATAAATCATATAAATAATCAATATAAATCAATATAAATCACATAAACCATATAAATCATAATAAAATCATATAAAAAAGCACTGGTAGATGAGGTCCCGAGGGACATGGTTTAGTGTTTGATAGGAATGGTTGGACTCGATGATCCGATGGGTCTCTTCCAACCTGGTTGTTCTATGATTCTATGATTCTATATGGTATTGAGGAAATGTGCGTGTTTGTATGTGTGTCAGAACAGAGGCTGAAGATAGACATAAGCAGTTAATCAGCACGTGGGAGAGAGAAAAAAAGAAGTGAACTTGATAACATAGGAGTCCCTGCCTTCACTACCTGAATGATGCAGGTAAAATACTGAGGGGAAAAATAAAAAGGAGATTTGATTGTAACATCTAAGCGTTTATTGTACCAGTGAAGCATTCCACCAAAATATGTTCTGTTCCATTTCTTTAAAAGATGGCAAGTTTTAGTCACTGATGAGTCCCTTTTCATCCATAAATCTGAAAGCTTTAGATGAGGTTCCATGGAGAAAAGATCCTTTCTCCTTCCTTTTTATGAAGAAAGCTGCACAATAATACCCTCATATTTTTGCATTTAGGTGGTTCTCACAGCATTCTGCTACGTCTCACAGCATTCTGCTACGGAAACTGTCAGCCTCTGGCCTGGACAGACGCACACTCTCCTGGGTAGGAAACTGGCTGGATGGCCGGGCCCAGAGAGTGCTGGGAAATGGTGTTAAGTCCAGCTGGAGGCCAGTGACAAGTGGGGTTCCCCAGGGCTCAGTGCTGGGTCCAGCCCTGTTCAATGTCTTCATCAATGACCTGGATGAGGGCATTGAGGGTATCCTTAGCAAGTTTGCAGATGACACAAAGCTGTGTGCAAGTGTCGATCTGCGGGAGGATAGGGAGGCTTTGCAGGGGTACCTGGACAGGCTGGACTGCTGGGCAATGTCCAACTGCATGAGGTTTAACACGGCCAAATGCCGGGTCCTGCACTTGGGGCACAACAACCCTATGCAGAACTACAGACTGGGAGAAGCCTGGCTGGAAAACTGCCAGGAGGAGAGGGACCTGGGGGTGTTGGTCGACAGCCGACTGAACATGAGCCAGCAGTGTGCCCAGGTGGCCAAGAAGGCCAATGGCATCCTGGCTTATATCAGAAACGGTGTGACCAGCAGGTCCAGGGAGGTGATTCTCCCTCTGGACTCAGCACTGGTGAGGCCGCTCCTTGAATATTGTGTCCAGTTCTGGGCCCCTCAACACAAGAAGGATGTTGAGGCTCTGGAGCAAGTCCAGAGAAGAGCAATGAGGCTGGTGAAGGGGCTGGAGAACAGACCCTATGAGGAGCAGCTGAGAGAGCTGGGGTTGTTTAGCCTAGAGAAGAGGAGGCTGAGAGGAGATCTCATTACTCTCTACAAGTACCTGAAAGGTGGTTGTAGAGAGGAGGGAGCTGGGCTCTTCTCCCAAGTGACAGGGGACAGGACAAGAGGGAATGGCCTCAAGCTCCGCCAGGGTAGGTTTAGGCTGGAGATTAGGAGGAGGTTTTTCACGCAGAGGGTCATTGGGCATTGGAATAGGCTGCCCAGGGAGGTGGTTGATTCACCTTCCCTGGAGGTGTTTAAGACACGGGTGGATGAGGTCTTGAGGGACTTGGTTTAGTGTTAGATAGGAATGGTTGGACTAGAAGATCTGATGGGTCCCTTCCAACCTGGTTGTTCTGTGATTCTGTGATTCTGTGCAAATGACGGTAATTTCAAAGAAAGCACAGAGGATTTTCAAACAGGCAATAGTCCAGTTTGGAGGATTCCACGGTTGCTTTGTACTGGTCTGAACATAAAACACTTTTTTTTCCACTATCAAAGGATTTTTCAAGATTGCAAGTTTTCAGAACTGCAACAAAAGTGTGTGGTGGGTTGACCCCATCCAGCAGCCAAATACTCTTCTTTTCGTGCTCACTCCCTTCTCCCATGGGACAGGGAGAAAATAGAAGGAAGATGAGAATTCTCCTGGACCAAGATAAAGCCAGTTTAATAGAGAGAGCAAGATATGCATATACAACCAAAGAAAGCAGGGGAATTTGTTCGCTACTTCAAACCAACAGGAAGGTGTCCAGTCACCCCACACCAGTAACAATTGCTTGGGAAGACAAATGCCATAACCACATAGTTCCCCCTTTCCTCCTCTGTATGGGCTGGCACGAAGAATCGTAGAATCATAGAATAGTTTGGGTTGGAAGGGAACTTAAAGATCATCTAGTTCCACCCACCAGCCAAGAAAGCTAGTTCCTTCCCAGCCAGACCCAACAGAAACTGAAACATGGCTTTTTGCCTTTTTTTTTTTTTTTTTTAAATAAAAGGCTGAAGTATAGTTTGGCCTATGGTAGCAATAGGAGAAACACATTCTGCTTTTTCTACTTCATATTACTTGGCTTTTGGCATTCTGAATCAACCTCCCTTTGTCTTAAAGCATATTTACTAATTTAAATAGCTCCAACAGAAGTACCTAGGGAAGGTGAAAGCCAGAACATTAAGATACTTTAAGCACTTGAGAAAAGTGTGAAGGACTTGGGTTCTAACCCTATGCCTGATCCGGATAAGTAACAGGTGAAAGGTGCTTCTAGGGTAAATCAATGTCAAAATTAGCAAGTTCTGCTAAGCTAGATTTCCTTCCCTCTTTGACTGGAAAAGGAAACCTTCATCAAAATCAATATATTTGAGTAAAAAGAGATTAGATCTCAATGAGTTGAATACACTAGAAAATGAAAAAAAATATCCTAAGAAATAAAAAAAAAAATGGGGGGGGGGCGGTGGAAAAACAAAGCAACACTAAAAACCCCAACAACAGCAAACATACACTACACCCCATCCTCCCCGCCCCAGCTTTATTTAGCCATCAAGGAGTAAATAATGTAAAAGTTCCTCAGGGGACCCAAAAGGATGGGATACATACATTAAGGCATGCTTAGATCATAGAATGAGAGAACAATCAGGTTGGAAGAGACCCATCGGATCATCAAGTCCAACCATTCCTATCAAACACTAAACTATGTCCCTCAGCACCTCATACACCCATCCCTTAAATACCTCTAGGGAAGGTGCATCAACCACCTCCCTGGGCAGCCTCTGACCCTTTCTGTGATTTTTTTTTTTCCTAATGTCCAGCCTAAATCTCCCCTGGCAGAGCTTGAGGCCATTCCCTCTCGTCCTTGTCCCCTGTCACTTGGGAGAAGAGCCCAGCTCCCTCCTCTCCACAAACTCCTTTCAGGTAGTTGTAGAGAGCAATGAGGTCTTCCCTCAGCCTCCTCTTCTCCAGGCTAAACAACCCCAGCTCTCTCAGCCATTCCTCATAGGGCCTGTTCTCCAGCCCCTTCACCAGCTTTGTTGCTCTTCTCTGGACTCGCTCCAGAGCCTCAACATCCTTCTTGTGCTGAGAGGCCCACAACTTAACACAGGATTCAAGGAATGGTATCACCAGTGCTGAGTCCAGAGGGAGAATCACCTCCCTGGACCTGCTGGTCACACCGTTGCTGATCCAAACCAGGATGCCATTGGCCTTCTTGGCCACCTGGGCACACTGTTGGCTCATGTTAAGTCAGCTGTCAACTAACACCCCCAGGTCCCTCTCCTCCTGGCAGCTTTCTGAACAGACTTTTCCTAGTCTGTATCTGCTCAGGGTTGTTGTGCTCCAAGTGCAGGACCCGGCATTTGGCTGCTATGGTTGTTATGGTTGGACTTGATGATCCAGTGGGTCTTTTCCAACCTAGTGATTCTGTCAATAGGACATATCATTCAGTCATGTATGGCACAGAGCACAGCCAGTAGGTAACCATATGCACTGAAGTCCTGTAGGAGATGATTCCACATATAAGAATTGCAATCATTTTTAACCCATTAAATGCTTTCAATGCTAGAAACTGATGGTTAGAAATCATTGATACATGCCTTTTATTAGGGCAATGTATTTGTACTGTATTGCCTTTTAACTATCACTTTCTCACAGTCATGTTCTTCCTGCCATGTGTAAACACGTGGTGGGCTTTTCAGTGCCCGTGCACTGAAAACATTTGGTCTGACTCAAAATAAAGTTTAACTAACTGAAGGTCTTGCATGAAGGACTGCATAATTCAATTCAAATTAGCTTTTTGCTCAGAATATGGAGAATGAATACAAAAAGTTATATTACTTTCAAAATAAAGCCATTAGTAATCATTAAAGCAGCAGTCAAACGCAGACAGAATTACAGCTGCATAAAAAAAAAATGGAACTGGAAGTCAAACATTACTACTAATCACTGCCATTGTCCTGAAAGAGCAGAAATTAAGCACTGATTTAAACTCATTTTAAATCCCATTACTGGGAGACCAAATTGCTAAAAATGTGGAAGCCTTACTCATGGATTTCAATAGAACAAAACCAGCTTTGCATTCTGGAATACTCACAAATGTTCTTAAGAGAGAATAGAATGACAACGTACGAGACATAACTGATTGCATGGGTGAATAATGGGTATGTGGGGGACAAGATTCCCAGTACTGTCTTCCTGATACAGCTTGATTCTGATGGAGTGAGATGCTGACAGGTTATTTTATTCCCCTTGCCCTTCCATTCTTATACAACTAGGGAGAGTGAAAGTTTTGTAGGGATGGATGCTTCTCTTGTGGGAACTGACAGAATTCACTAATGTATTTTCAGCCAATGAGTTTGTCACTACCAGCCTGGGCTTGATTTGAGCGATGCCTCAGAAATGAAAATCTCGACATTCCATTTGCAGCTCTCTGACCTTTCTGGTGGCCCTATTTATGGCCTTGAATAAACAAAGATATGGAGAAGCAAAATGGACTCAACAATTTGTTTTTCTGTGTGTAACATGAGCTTGAAGACTCTTGCACAGGTCTTTCTCCTCCTTCCTCTGCAAAATGCAGCTGTGGCTGAAATAATGTGTGACTATACATGACGTCCCACCAAACAGTAAATGTTTGTGGGTGTCCCAGACAGTTACTAAAGTAAGATTGTACAAAAAAAATAGACTGGGGTTGAAGGATAATGTGTTCAAGATACTGCACAAAAACAACTGCATGAAAATAAGTGTAAATTCAGTGATGCATTAGTTCCCTGTGCATTTTGTGTCTGTGATTACTACATCAACACAAGGGTCCTGCCACATCACTGCATTTCTGGCACTCAGGAAGTGATCACACGTCTGCTGAGCCTTAGTAACCGAACTGTTTTGCACCATGATACTATTAGGAAACACGAGTTAATTCCAGGTACTTTCACCCCCAGGCTGTGGCTTAAGCAATTTGACTTACCTTACAGGCAAATGGAGAGTTACAGCAGCAGAGCTGATGTGTTTAAGCAGATTAAATAATCAAAATTTTATCAGGTGTCCGAGCCACTATCTTTAAATGATTTTTTTTTTGGTTAATCAATTTTCCATAGATTCATAGAATGGTTTGAGTTGAAAGGGATGTTAAAGATCATCTAGTTCCAAGACCCCTGCTATGGGCAGGGACACCTCCCACTGGAACAGCCTCATCCAGCCTGGCCTTGAACACCTCCAGGGATAGACTTGTCAGCTGTGTGAGTTCTTCCAAAGAACAAGGTGGATATATTCCTGACCATGCATTCTTGCCAGGGCAGGAAAAGGCTGGGGTCACATCTGTCCAAAGTACCTTTAGTGTATTGTCAGCGCAGAAGAAGAATAACATGTGCACAATGTCAGTGGCTTTGGCTCTGCGTGGGTATTTTCCCCAAGTACAGACCTTGATGAGAAATTCATCTAGTGAATAAAGTCTGGAAACTGTCACACTTGTGTAGCTCAGGTAGGACTGGCAACACCTGAAAGTGGAAGAAGTTTAGACCATCCCCCTTCCAGTGTAGCAGCCTCAAATATAAGTGCAGATAGCAAGGCAATCCAAACAAATAGACTCTTTGCTGGGAGAACAAATATTTGTGTTCTGATTTTCAATTCCTTTTTCACAGTATCACAAAGGTTGTAAAAGACCTAGTGGATCATCAAGTCCAACCATTCCTATCAATCACTAAACCATGTTCCTCAGCACCTCATCCACCTGTCCCTCAAACACCTCCAGGGAAGTTGAATCAACCACCTCCCTGAGCAGCCTATTCCAGTGCCCAATGACCCTTTCTGTGAAGGATTTTTTCCTTATGCCCAGCCTAAACCTCCCCTGGTGGATCTTGAAGCCATTCCCTCTTGTCCTGTCCCCTGTCACTTGGGAGAAAAACCCAGCTCCCTCCTCTCCACAACCTCCTCTCAGGTAGTTGTAGAGAGCAATGAGGTCTCCCCTCAGCCTCCTCTTCTCTAGGATAAACAACCCCAGTTCCCTCAGCTGCTCCTGGTAAGAGATTTTTAACTAATCGCAACAATCTGACTGTATGCCATTTTGCTTTAAGCCCTCAGCTGTGGAGTGGAAGTGAAAAGTCCGGCCACCCAATATGTTCTGTAGTTGCTGGAACAAGCTGGACAGTTATAGATTCAGAGCTACTATTCCTCTCCATTAACAGTAAAAGACAAGCATGTCCAGGCTGCAAGGTTCTTCAGTGAAATGCCTGTGCTTGGGAAATGAAAAATTCATCTCTCTTGGAGAGATCAATCCAGCAAACATTAGGATTAAGAACTGGTCAAGCATCTACTCCCCGTTCTGCAGCATCCTATGTATTGATTCTGCCCACCACACAACACAAAATTATCCTTTCACTCGCCGGTTTCACTGACCACACACAGAATTGATTCTCCCTCACTTTCATTTCTGTTTGTGTGATAGGGTACAGCTTACCTCCATGCTCCAACAACAGAGTGAAAAGTTGTCTTTTGACATGTTGTCATGGTCTTTGTTGAGCCCAGTATGTGCCAAAGTTCAATAACTGGGAAGAAGTTTCTGCAAATTCCTCAAAGAAATAATAAAGCCATAGCTCATTCTAAGTCATGCACTACTCTCAGCCCTCAGAAGCTTCAGAATCTATGCAATATGACTCCTTTTTCTCTGTAAAATCTTCTGCATTGAGGATTTATTAAATTTGCAGTTATGAGTGATAATGGAATTAGTGTGAACAAAGACCACCTTTGGCAACATAAGTGTAATTAGGAACTGGCTGTGGAAACTGTCCTGTTCTGTGTTGTGTAAGGTACAGGTGGACAAGGTCCTGAGGGACATGGTTTAGTGTTTGATAGGAACGGTTGGACTCGATGAGCCGGTGGGTCTCTTCCAACCTGGTGATTCTATGATTCTATGAAATAGCCCAGGAGCTGCAGAGGTTGTAGTCAAATATCACAACCAACAAACAGAAAGATCCACCTCAGCCCTGGTATAACTGTTTTTAAAATGTAGCGTATTTATGCGTCTGTGTGTCCTAAGCAGTCACAGAAATGTATGTTATGTATGATACAGCTTCTAGAGCAACCAGAAAGGACCCAAGAAGGGCTGCATGCACAGTGCAGAATGTTAAACAAATGCATTATTGAGAAAGATTTCAATGGACATGCTGCTGGCTAAAGCCTTTTCTTTGCAAAACTAAAGCTTATGGGTCACTTCCAAACAAATTCCTTCTTTAAATAAAAAATGCAGGGAAGAAAAAGAGATTTTCAATTTTTGAAGCACCGCGTTTAGAAATTTTTAGAGGTAATTTTTTTTTCTAGCTTGAACATATGTTACTTAAGATCTCTTTTAACTTGTGAGAAAAAAACCTGTGTGGAATTATTTTGAAAATATAGACGTATTATATATTATATATAATATCTTTAATTTTGGATTCTTACCTATAAATTTTATTACAAGTAGTTCTAAATTGGGACTTTTCTATTTGTAGCTGAAAATTTGCTGTGGGAAGGGAAAACAATTTCTTTGGTGTTTCTAATTACTTGCAGTCTTTCATTAAAGACTGTGTAATATCAATTACTCAGTAGAGCGTATAGGTGGGAGTACAGATGCTTGCACAAAACCTTCAGATAAGTTTAAACTGCGAGATGTTATTTGCACCCCAGTAATATTATGGCTGGTGTTGGAAGGTAATGAGGGAGAAAAGAAGGGAAAGTGGTGGTGAAGGGTTAAAAAGAAAATGAAAAAGAAAAATAAAGCAGATCTCAGCAGAAGATGGAAAAAAGAGGGGATATGGGATGAGGGATCTGGTAAAAGATGAGAAAGATGAAAGGAAGCAGATGAGAGAGATTTGAATTGGAAGTGCATTGAGGGGGCAGGGGAGGTAAGGGAGAGTGTGGGAACTGATGACCAATCGCTGGAAAATACATTAAGTCTGAGGGATGGATCTGAGCCACTAAGCATAACTTTAATAGTATCCACGATGAAAACACAGGAGGAAGAAGTGAGGTATTCTGATCCATCAGTCTTTGCCTGCTACACTTGCTCCAGACCAGCTATTCTTTCTAGGAAGAAACCTCATTGTGGATATTGATATTTTTGAGAGGGTAAAATGACTCATTTGAAAGGTACCCGTGTTTCGTAACTTCTTAGATTGCCAAAAGGAATCTACGTATTATACTTATGGAATTGTATTTACGAAATTAAAAAAAAAATCAGCTATCAATCATATCAACCCAGCAATTAAGTATCCACAGAAATCTTCACCCAATTTGGCTCGTGCAGAAATGACAATATTTGAGCTTTCCCTCCACTCTCCTTTCTATCTTTTTGGGCACAACAACCCTATGCAGAGATACAGACTGAGAGAAGTCTGGCTGGAAAACTGCCAGGAGGAGAGGGACCTGGGGGTGTTGGTCGACAGCTGACTGAACATGAGCCAGCAGTGTGCCCAGGTGGCCAAGAAGACCAATGGCATCCTGGTTTGGATCAGAAACAGTGTGACCAGCAGGTCCAGGGAGGTTATTCTCCCTCTGTACTCAGCACTGGTGAGACCGCTCCTTGAATCCTGTGTTCAGTTGTGGGCCCCTCAGCACAGGAAGGATGTTGAGGCTCTGGAGTGAGTCCAGAGAAGAGCCACGAAGCTGTCGAAGGGTCTGGAGAACAGGCCCTATGAGGAACAGCTGAGAGAGCCGGGGGTGTTTATCCTAGAGAAAAGGAGGCTGAGAGGAGACCTCATTGCTCTCTACAACTACCTGAGGGGAGGTTGTGCAGAGGAGTGAGCTGGCCTCTTCTCCCAAGTGACAGGGGAAAGGACAAGAGGGAATGGCCTCAAGCTCTGCCAGGGGAGATTTAGACTAGACATTAGGAAAAAATTCTTCACAGAAAGGGTCATTGAGCATTGGAATAGTCTGCCCAGGGAGGTGGTTGATTCACCTTCCCTGGAGGTGTTTAAGGCACAGGTAGATGAGGTCCTGAGGGACATGCTTTAGTGTTTGATAGGAATAGTTGGACTTGATGATCCAATGGGTCTCTTCCAACCTGGTTGTTCTATGATTCTATGATTCTTTCTTTCACATATAGAAAGCCGTATATGTATCCTGTCCCTGGTATTACAGAGCTTCACCGACTAATGTCAAAAGGCCTTATTGAGGGTTTTCACAGTTGCAGTTTCTAATAGCTAATTTCAGTTTTCAGTAAAACTGCAGACTTTGCCCTCACATCCCAGTGGGGTCAAAGGTTTTCAGTGGTAATGTCTACTACCATGGTAGATCAGTGTAACAAAAGCAGTTGCACTTTAATTTAAAAGGTTTTATTTATTGAACATTTCAAAGATGGGGACAGTGCTCAGACCTTTCGCCCGACTATAAAACAAAGCCATAAAAACAGAATGCCAAGAACTGTTAGCAATAATTGTTGTAGATCTGCTTATGGTATTTACCAAACAGTAAATATGGTGTGAACATATCTAGTTTTAACCTGAAAGCAGGAAGATTACAAAATGCAATTTCTGTCAGACATAGGTTAACATTAGGGGTTTCAATCACTTTTAAGGAGTCCTAAAGAAATAGTCTCCCTGAAAGTGCATTTAAAATACATTGAAAAGACTAGACATAAGGAAGAATTGTAGACATAAGGAAGAGTTGTAGACATAAGGAAGAACTTCTTTACTATGAGAGTGGTGAGGTCCTGGCCCAGGTTGTCCAGGGAAGCTGTGGCTACCCCAACCCTGGAGGTGTTCAAGGCCAGGCTGGATGGACCTTGGGCAACCTGATCCAGTGGGAGGTGTCCTTGTCCACAGCACAGAATGGAAGTGGATGGGTTTTAAGGTCCCTTCCAATCCAAACCATTCTATGATTCTACAGCTGATTTCATCCACAGTTTATTTTTTCAAAATGTCTGTTCTGTTTTCTGTGCGTATGCGTAAGATAGAAGATCATTAATTATCTCCATCAAATCAGTGAGACAATATTCTATCTTTTCACAAATCAGGGGAATCCTGGGATATTTTTTTGTGTATTTATAGGAGAGGTGTAAGCCAGGACCAGGTTTTATGACTTCTATGCTCTTCCCTTACTACTGGACCTTGTCCTACATTTACTTACTCTCTACAACTACCTGAAAGGAGGTTGTGGAGAGGAGGGAGCTGGCCTTTTCTCCCAAGTGACAGGGGACAGGACAAGAGGGAATGGTCTCAAGCTCCGCCAAGGGAGATTTAGGCTGGAGATTAGGAGGAAGTTTTTCACGGAAAGGGTCGTTGGGCATTGGAATAGGCTGCCCAGGGAGGTGGTTGATTCACCTTCCCTGGAGGTGTTTAAGGCACGGGTAGATGAGGTCCTGAGGGACTTGGCTTAGTGTTTGATAGGAATGCTTGGACTCAATGATCCGATGGGTTTCTTCCAACCTGGTTGTTCCATGATTCTATGATTCTATGATTTTGTCCTTACAGTCTTCCTCACTGTGGTTTTTGATATTCTGACTTTCTTTCTCATTTTTGGAAGTATGTTTTAAGGGTCTCAGTAAGCATATTACTTCTCGGACACCACAGCTAAGCCTTTGCAGCTGTGCAAAATCATTCCGTGTTCCTGACCTGCACTTTCTTATTCACTCTCTGCCAAAGTGCAAGATAGTCTTGGACCTCTTCAGGTCTCCACTGTGAGGCAGCTGCAAGTCCTTCCACGAGCTATTACAGCAGGTGGAAGATGAATACGTGCAAAAGGCAGTTGTTGCATTCTACCTGTAGGGAGGAAAAAGGATGGATTTTGAGAGAAGGGGTTTCTGGGGCATCGAGAAATCTTAGGTTCACATAAGAAGGGTCATTATTCACAATAATTAGCTGATATATTCTTTAATATTCCCTCTTTTAAATATATTCCATTTGGGATTCCTCTCACAGACCCTAAAAAGCAATAAAAGATATATGGCTCATTCAGGAGCTTGAAACAGTCATTCAACTATAAAAAAAATCGAGGAAAAAAGAACCTTTAGGAACTTCCCGGGCTGTTTGACGTACACGATCACACATAGCCATGTCTGAACACAATATGTTATCACTGGCTTGCTCTTTCTTTCCACTTGCAGTCATTTGTTAATTTCGATAAGGAGAAATGGAATTTTTTAACTGAATTAGTCATTTAAATTCTAGAATGACTGAAAAGTGATTCTCCTTCAACAGTATTAACCAGCACCTTTTTTTGTATTTATTACTTGAGAAAGGGGCAGGGAAGAGGAACTTGCAGGTCTCTCTGGTAAAGGGAATGAGGCAGCTCCGAAAAGGCTTCTGGGGAGCAAAAAGCCCCAGGCTGGCTCAGAAAAGAGTGAAGTAGGGAGCCAAAGCCTTTCAGGGTGATTACCACAATATTGCTAAGGCAGCCTGTGTTTTGTGGATGATTTTCAGCTGCCAGAAGCTGGGAGGCAGGAGTTGGTGCTGCCAAGACCAAGATGACCCCTGACAGTTCCTGTGATCCCCTGCAATATATTTCTTTGTATGCTTTTTTTCCAAGAGAGGACCTGAGGGATGCAGCCAGCTTCCTCTTCTTGATTTAATAGACTGTGTGCCTGGCTACTCTCTCTGATAGCTGCAGTTCCACGTTTCTGCTGTTTGGAACTATGCCGTATAGAAGTGAATTGGCTGGATGAAAGCAAAAGAGCAGAAATTCCTCATTCTTGCTGTTTGAGGGAGAGGAAGGCGATTGCTTGATTTCAACAGTTTGATGGTAACCTGAGCTAAGTAAAACGCTGAGATTCTTCAGTATTTATTAGAGTAATATAGAAGAGAAATATGTTTGTGTTTAGAAAACCAAATAAATTGTCTCTCTGGGGCACCACTTAATGTGAATAATGAATTCACTGAGTTATGAAACGGGCAGGTGAAAATACGTTTTAAAAAAGAGAAAAATAAAGCAGCAAAATGCATCTCGCCACTGAAAACCCCATACCGTAAAGCCATTTGAATTTCTGCCTGCTGAGTCTGGAAATGGCGTAGTAGAATAACAAAAATGTATAAGGAAGAGTGAGAAGGATGATGAAAGACGTAGAGTGGCTTTGCCGTGATAACACACTAAATAAATTGATTCCTTGGTTAGAAAAGAGAGGACTGAGGTAGGGGTATGGTAGAAGACTACATAATTATAAATGATATAGACATAGCGAATAGGGATCGACAATCCATTATTTTTCACAAACAAAGAACTAGGGCCACCTAATTAAGTTATCAGGCATCCTGATAAACAAAAAGGAAATTCTTTTTTCAAATAAAACATAATTAAATTGTGAGGTGCATTGGCACAGGATGCAGTAGAGGCTATCAGTATAAATGGTCTCAAAGAAGATTAGATGAATCCATGGAGGATAGATCCATTGGTGGCTATTAAAAATGATGGTCTAGATTAAGCTTCCATCTCAGGAAGTCCCTTTAGAGCCGATTGCGGGAAGCTGGAGAAGTATTCTAGGCAATCTACTTATTTGCCCCCTTCCCAGCAACATCCACTTTGAGCCTGTGCTAGAGCCAACACACTGGGATAAACAGATCTTTGCAGGACCCATCAGGAACACATTGATGCATGAGTGTGAAAAGAAATAAGCATAAGAAAGGAGAGAGTGTGATGAGAAAAACAAAAGCAACTCAATTAAAGAATGACTTCCTCTTAATATTTTTCTCAAAGGTTCCTTGCAAAGTAAGCCTCCATTACCTTAAATCTCCTACTATCATCCTCAATTTTTCCTTCAATCAGAATTTTTCCAGCCCTACTGTGCTTCTATGTAATTGTTGCTTACTAGAATGCTATCAAAACAATACACAAGAAGATTGTATTTGACAGTACTGCCACCTGGGCTACATCTGTAATAGCAAATTAAACAGTGCCAGGACAAAAGCCAAAAAAAATAGGAATTTGATTATTTATAATGTTGGTTAGAGTGGTCTGTGTTGTAGATTTCAGATTTGCCAACTAATTTTCAATATCTCAGATGATTGCCAGGCTTTAACTATCTCAGACAAGTCCCAGGTGGGTGACTCAACCGTCTCCCTGTGCAGCCTGTTCCAGTGCCCAATGACTTTTTTTTTTTCTGATGTCCGGTCTGAACCTCCCCTGGCAGAGCTTGAGGCCATTCCCTCTTGTCCTGTCCCCTGTCACCTGGGAAAAGAGGCCAGCTCCCTCCTCTCTACAACCTCCCTTCAGGTAGTTGTAGTGAGCAATAAGGTCTCCTCTCAGCCTCCTCTTCTCCAGGTTGAACACCCCCAACTCTCTCAGCTGCTCCTCATAAGACCTGTTCTCCAGCCCCTTCACCAGCTTTGTGGCTCTTCTCTGGACTCGCTCCAGAGCCTCAACATCCTTCTTGTGGTGAGGGGCCCACAACTGAACACAGTATTCAAGAAGCAGCATCATCAGTGCTGAGTCCAGAGGGAGAATAACCTCCCTGGACCTGTTGGTCACGCTTTTTCTGATCCAAGCCAAGATGCCATTGGCCTTCTTGGCCACCTGGGCCACTGCTGACTCATGTTCAGTCACTATCAACCAACACCTCCAGGTCTTTCTCCTCCTGGCAGCCTTCCAGACAGACTTCTAGTGCACATGTGGTCATTTCTCTAAGGTCAGGATCAATCTAATAACAGTTCTGAGCAATACGCTGCCTGTAGCAGACTGGCAATATGTTTGATTAAGGTCAAATGCTACCTACGAGAACTGTTTATATTGAATAGCACAACAGGTTAGTGGACTTTGAGATAAAGGAGGTATTTCAATCTCTAAGCATTTCTAGTGTGGGAGAGATGACTTGTTTTTCTCAGATTATGGAGTGATGTGTTGAAAGTCCTGCATTCATACGCTGGACACATTTTGTGCTCTGTAATTATGAGATGAAATGAAGTTGCACCTGCTGCTTAATCCAGACATGCCAGGGCCTGTGTTTTCTGTCATCTGTTGTAAAAGCTAATATGGCAGGTGATATATAAGACAGAACTTATAGAACAACAACTACCACCAGGACTTTACAGGCTGAAAGAAAAGCACATACAGGAAAACAAAAATGGTGGGATGTCCACGGCAGACCAATAATAAATAAATTAAAATCCAATGAAATGAGAAGTTCCATAGCAGTAGTAGTTCAGTCTTGTTCTCTTATTGTGATGGAGAAGACACTTAATTGATTATAAGTCTTGCTGAAGTGAGCCTTTTCAAGTATGTGAGCACCAAGTCCACTGAGAGTGGGGCCTGTTTTGTGGGTGTAAAGGTTAAGGAAAAAGTGTGATTAGGAGATGGAAACAGTAAGCCTGGTTATTAAGTGCCGAATGAATCATAAAAAGCAAGGGCCAACACAGAGACATGTCTTTGTGCAAGACTTTGTAGGTGTAAAACGAGAATTGAAACTGATGGGTCAGGCTAAGAGAGCAGACTGAGAGGTTGAAACTGTGATGACATAATTTGAAGGATGGGTAAAGTGATTTTCAGACTGAGGAAGAACAACGACATCAGATGGTTTCTGTTCAGGGACTATCAAAATCCTCCTTTTGACCCCAGGTAGATAGTAGGGAACAGGACAGAAGAGAGTGTGCATTCATTAGGTCTTAGAGAAACTTCACTTCCCTGATCCAGAACACAAAGTAATATCCTACTGACCCACAATCCAGTACCACATGCAGCTCAGGCATGATTAAAACTGACCCCCAAGAGATTGGCTGCATCTCCTTCACCCAAGTTTCACACAAATGTACTTCTGCGGCCTCCAGCAGTTTTACTTTGGATTTATGTTGGACTGTAACATATTCTCTAGAGGTAGAAAATGAAGTAGAAGCAGCTAAGGCTCTCTTTGTACTTTTACCTCATCAGCAAGACACCCCATGCCCAGACAACAGCAGCAATCATCCCTTGCCAAGATTTGACCCCAGGTAATGTCTGCTAGGTAGGCAAGGTAAGGAACAGCACAAGCCAAGGCACACTCCTGACTCACATCCAGCCTGTTCTGAGGACAGAAGCTGTGCTGTGCCAGCTTGAACTTGGGCACTAGCCCACGTAATTTCCTACCGTACAAGTAGTAGCCTCAGGGCTGAATGAGCCGTCTGTATCTGTCAAGATGGTTCCAGCTGAGCGATGTCTCCTGATGTTTCCAAGCTCAAGTCTGGAGATCTTCAGCTGTGAAAGGTTCCCATCGCAGTCTTGAGTGTCATCTGTGCAGTGTTGCACTGGAACATATGACAGATGCATCACATATTTTTAAGAGAAAATGAGATACTCGATGCAAATGGCAGTTGTGCTCTCCTCTTTATGCAGATCACAGCATCATTTTACCACACAGTCATCTTTCACAGAAGCAGACATTTCTGCATTTTTAAAGCCAATCTTTTGTGTCACTATTTTCGAGAGAAGAATTTTCCCACTATTTCTTAGCTTCCATTTCAGAGACAGGTTTTTTTGCCTTCTGTTTAGACCACTCTATGATGCAGTAGATTGTCTATTGAGAAGAGATTTTAACTAGTAATCGTACCCCTCGTGCGTGGACTGCCTTTTGTACACTGTTTAAAACCTTGAATTGTAACTCATCCTGTTTTAATCATCTCATCTTTGTTTGCAATTCACTTCCCCCTATGTCCACTGGTGTAGAACATTGCACATTGAGCAAAGGGCAAGTTCAAATACTAAGAATCTATGAGACAGGGGAGGTGAATGACATAAAATGAATGCATGCTTTTTATGACATTTGAATTTCAGCATAGGTAAGAATTCTGTGATAATCTGCCTGGCTTCATTAACACAAAATATAAAGGTTGTTGCCGTGCTCATAAATGCAGGATGTGTTTTTCATTTCTATGCTTGATAATCAAATCACTAATTTCTAGGAAATATATAAACCGAATAAACAAAGATTATGTTTGTCTGTTGCTGAAGGAATAATATGGCTTTGAAGTACAGTTCAACCTCACACACAGATTGTCTTTGTAATACTGGAAGAGCCACAGAGACTTTAGATTAATTCATGCTTCATAAGTACAGAACACAGAAATTGAATCTCTTCCAGGGATGACAGTTGCCTTTTGAAAAGTCAGTCTAAACATGGAATTAGTGATCTGAATAGGTATAGTCATAAAATATAAAGAAATAAATAGTCCTTATGCTTAGGAAGTAAACTAATCACTAATAGCTACTCATATCCCTCATACAGATTCATAAACCTTAGGGAATCACAAAGGAGTTCTAAGTCCCTTTGAAATATTTGCAGCTGACCCTATTCAAAACAAAATACAGCTTTTTTATTGAATGGAAATTTTCAATTTTGTGCTCTCTGTAGTCTCTTCTAGACACCAGACTCACTGACACTAACAAATGTAATCCTATAGGATAGCTATGAGAAAGAAATTAATTCCAATCCTAATTCTATAGCATAATTGAAGCAGAAAGAAATTAACTGAATTGTCCAGAGCTGCATGGGAATTCTTATGGGAAAGTCAGAATCTGACTGTTACATGACCTTTCCCTTTAATCTCTAAAAGGAAATTGATTTTCTTCTTTTTTTTCTGAAATACATCAAACTCATAAACATTTAGTCTAGTTTAGCCTTCCCCAAAGTTTTACACTAGTTGTGGGAAGAGCTTGGGAGAATATGGGGGAAGTAATATCATACATTTTATTTTATTGGATCATTCTGTAAGTGTTTCTGAATGAATGTCCATGATATAACTTTGGAATAAATTAATAGATTCTTTTTTTAAAATACAAAATGACTGTTTCAATGTAAATCTTCCTTATTATTAAGTTAATAGTAAGATCTCCTTGCTACTTGCATGAACGTAAAGGATCTTTCAGAATATTTTTGTTATTACTTTCATTTGATTTGTTCCTCCTGTGCAGCCAAATTAGAGGACAGGCATATGAGTTATACAATATAGGCAGATCATGTGAGCAAAGTCTCCATGGAAACTGCCTAATTTGTGCTTTTATTTAATTAGAGTTGTCCATTACCTCTCCAAATGAAATTTAATTTAAATTCATATGCCAGTCATTTTTAAAATTTTGTATGACTTTTTATCCATCACTTAACCAGATTTCTGGTAGGCTGTATTTTAGCAGAGTGAGTTTATTTAACAATTGAGTTTATAAACAAGATGTTTATTTGACAGCTCGGCTTATCCAACACTCTTAACATCCTCAGGACTTATTTTCTATGCAGTATCTGTGCTCGGCTACCTATTGTTATTGACTGTATATTCTTAAGTCAGAAACAATTGTTCGAGAGTATCCCCACGAGTATACTCACTCTTTTTCCTTGCTGTGAGATAATTGGGGGGAAAGCAGAGTACGAATGAAAAAGTGCATCCAAGACCAAGAAAGAC
The DNA here is from genome assembly GCA_033558105.1 of Coccyzus lansbergi. Lineage (NCBI taxonomy): Eukaryota > Metazoa > Chordata > Aves > Cuculiformes > Coccyzidae > Coccyzus > Coccyzus lansbergi. The sequence continues at coordinate 3,128,013 of JAUMJK010000508.1, forward strand.
ACAAAATTCACGTATTTGTTAAGCAGAGCATTGAAACACGCAAACAATGTGTCCGTTGTAAGCTGAGCCACAAAATCCAGCCTGTCTGATACATGGATTGAGGTTCTCCGAAGAGAAGTCCAAACTTACAGGAGTGCCTGCCTGATGATAGGAGGAGCGTGAACCAATATGAGTTATTTAGAAGTCATCAGCCCTTAGTTGTGCACTGCAGAAACATGGTTTGCATTATGCAATTTTTTCTTCCTCTGAAGAGTTGCCAGTTGAACGTATAGTGAGAGGCTATGGAGTACTTTTTGCTGTTCTGTTGAGGTATTTGTGCTTGTAAAAAGGTAAGAAAGAGTACAGTGGAAGGCAATATAGACTCAAAACAACTTCCAGTCAGCTGAGCCAATATCCATAATAGGGAAAATAATCTTTAAAAAATTGAAAAGTATTGCGTATTCACACGAAACACATTATTTTGTATTCTAATCTATGTATTCTCAAGTTAATCTTGTACCTTAAGGAAATGTTACTGACCCAATTTTCCCTTTGCAGCTCTTTGTTAGAAATATCTGAGCTAGGTGCCAGACCCAAATTAATTTGTATGCCAGCATGACGAGAGCGCAGTGCAGAGGCAACAAGCAGCAATTCCGAAAGCAGTAGAGGCAGGATAGTGAACAGCTGCACTCAGGCCATTCAGCAGTTTTCTGTCTACTTCACTGCATTCACGCGGCACAAACAGATCATCTTGAGCTGAAGTACCCTTCCAGAATTACAGAAGTCGTCTCTGGCACAAAGTAAATGTTATTGATAGGAGAAAGTCATCATCACAGCATTATCGGAGTTGAGAATTGCAGAGCTGAAACGGTTGTGAATAAAATGTAAAGCGAGTGGCCTGAGAATCATGAGTGACATTGTTATTATCAGAGGTGGGATCTGCTAGAGGTACAATTGGCAATAATGATTCTTCCTGGAATAAATGCATTGAGGCTAAAGGGCAGTAGGATTCAATGTGACTGAGCAAAACTGAAAAGAACGATGTAGAAGATGTTAAAAAAGACATTTATGAATATTGTGATACTAGTGATGTGGCAAAAGTTTAAAAAAATAAAACACAAGATAAAGTTTTATTTTTAAATAATAAAATTTAAAATAAAATAGAAGAACACTAGGACAACTGGCAAAGAGGAATAGATACTACAGGCAATAACATCTCAACCACTTCACGGTGTCAGAGATACTGAATGGTAATAGGTGTCATTGAGTGGATTTAAAAACTAGGGAGAGCTTATGTCTGAGTATACAAAAATATCAGAGTTACTAAATAGCTACTTTGTTTCTGTCTTTTCAGAAGAAGAGGGTGGCGATCTGCTCAAGTCGAGCTTCAGTTTTCCAGGGACGCCAGAGGAGGAGCTAGGTACAAATATCATCTCTGAGATAACTGGTACCGCGTGTACGTCCCGAGGCTGGGGGCAGCCGTGGGGGCGAGGGGGCAGGAGGCTGCTGGGCAGCACAGCCTCTCTCCAGCCAGAACTCCCACACCAGGAGAGTTAACCCTATGGGGAGGGGTCAATGAGAGTGGCCCAAAACCTCTGTCCAAACCTTCTGGGAATTTCTCACCTATTATTTAAGCTTAGAGATTCGAAAGTAGAGAAGCATCAAACCTAGGCAACACCCAGACCACCAAGGACTGAAAAGAAGAAATTGTCAACTATACTTCTTTTCTCTTTTCCTTTATGTCTTACCTCTAAGTGAATATAATAATTACAGAAATTGTTCGCAATGTTAACTTTTAAAATTAGGAAAAAATAACAGAAGCAGAAAAAAATCAGAAACTCATAGAGCCCATGAGTGAAATCTTGATACTTGTCTCACAAAGCTAGTAGCGAAATGTCCCACTGGCTTCGGCGAAACCAGATTTATGCATTTCAGACTGTGCAAAATTGAGTTTCTGTTCCCGGAATTTCATTTCCAGATTGTCACTGTTCTACGTTAAATCCGACAACATTTTGATTTATATGCAATTACTTTATGTGTTTATTTTTGGAACAGAAATATGGAATGTGGTTTCTGTAAGTCTGCTAGTTAAATCTGCCTTTATTGAAACTGAGTGTACTTACATTTCAAAAGCTGATGCAACAGTAAATTTTCTCCTTTTGTGCACATGCTCAGGTTAATACATTGCAATAACTTATTTTGTACTATTAGGGTATTTTTGTATTTGTCAAGAATATTATAAACTCTTGTCCTGACCTTCTTGTTGCACATTCATAGGAAGATAAAACATACATGCTATGAACCAAAAAACCAAAGAGCTTGAACAAGGAGCATGAATTCATGCAAGGACTGTCATTATGTTTAAATAATCTCTTAGAACAGGATCTTCTAAAACATGTAGTGTTATAACTTGAGTCAGGGAGTTCCATAAACCTTTAGTGTAAGAATCGTAGAATGGTTTGGGTTGGAAGGGACCTTAAAGATCACCACATTCCAGCCCCAGTGCCATGGGCAGGGACTCCTCCCACTGGATCAGGCTGCCCAAGCCCCATCCAACCTGGCCTTGAACACCTCCAGGGATGGGGCAGCCACAGTTTCCCTGGGCAACCTGGACCAGGGCCTCACCACTCTCATTGAGAAGAATTTCTTCCTAATGTCTAGTTTAAACCTTCCTCCCTCCAATTTATACCCATTGCCCCTCATCACTACATGCCCTTGCAAAAAATCCCTTCACAGCTTTCTTGTATGCTGCCTACAGCTACCAGAAAGGCAAAATACCTGTATTGGACTAGTTTTTCCACTTAATAGTAAAAAACAAGTGAAAAAAAGCTATGAGATAAGTCTAAAAATTTGGACTGAAGGATTTTATAAGATACAGAAGAACTTCCAGGCATTTTCTGCCTGAATTAAAACAGTGCAAGAGGGAAGATAGAGCTAAACATGAGACTCCCTGGGAATCTCATAAGTGAATCACATGGAGAAGTCACAGAATGAACACATCTCTCAGACTTCTTGGACATTTGGGGTTTTTTTTTTGCCTGGCTGCCCCAATTCACAGCACGCAGGAATGTCAGATTCCCCAGAGCAGAATTCATCTCATTTAACAGTTGGAAAGTAATTCAGATATAGATGCCGAGACTGTAGATATTTTGACTTCCTTTAAACTCAGTGAAGAGTGATACGCTTTTCTGGGACATAGCAGATCTGGCCTACTTCAGAAGCTTAACTTAGGGTGAGATGAGTCATGCCCTAGAAGTGTGTCAAAACTGGCCTCCTTCCCATTTGGTTGAGAAAGCACCGGAGGATTTCTGAAGCCAAAGTAATTAATGTATAAGTCAATAGTGTTAAATGGTTGGAAAAGACCCACTGGATCATCAAGTCCAACCATTCCTATCAAACACTAAACCGTGTCCCTCAGCACCTCATCCACCTTTAAGCCCCTCCAAGGAAGGTGAATCAACCACCTCCCTGGGCAGCCTCTGCCAGTGCCCAATGATCCTTTCCATCATTTTTTTTTTCCTAATGTCAAGCCTAAACCTCCCCTGGCAGAGCTTGAGGTCATTCCTTCCTGTCCTGTCTTGTCAGGTGTCTACAGGAGCAGAGAACCCCATATGAAACAGGTAATCAAAGATTAACACAAAGTCATAAGCTAATCTAATCAATCATGCAGCACACTGATTATGAAGAAGATTGGAGATTAGTTAACAGAAATGAGGAACAGAAAAGAAGAAAAAAAAAAAAGAGAAGGAAATCACGATCAGACTACAAAGGAACTAAGATGTTTTCCAAACTTCATCTATTTATGGCCAGAGGATTAAAAAAAAATGCTAAAAGCAAGGAAAAATATGTCCTTGCTCCTAAAATTTGGATCCCTATTGAAGTCCTGTGAAAGTAAGTACCAAGGATCACTACATAATGTATGGAAAGAGGTGGATGGTTTTAACATTTTCAGGAGGAAATCTTGTTCTTCTGACTTAGCTGCCAAGATGTAGATGGCCAAAATAAGTGTGCTGGATACCATCAGTAATGTACAAGCATATGATGCACCATTCTCCCTTTGAGATAACCACTGTGAAACAAGAAGGAGGATGCTATGGAAGAGAGAAAGTAGGAAGATGCTTAGAAATGTTTTGGGATAGTCTATTAAGTTCAGTGCAGTTACGGCTGTGTTAGTGATTAACACCTCCACAGACATACAGGATATCATAGAATTACAGAATCACCAGGTTGGAAAAGACTCTACTGGATCATCGAGTCCAACCATTCCTATCAAACACTAAACCATGTCCCTCAGCACCTCATCTACCTGTGCCTTAAACACCTCCAGGGAAGGTGAATCAACCACCTCCCTGGGCAGCCTCTGACAGTGCCCAATGACCATTTCCATGAAAATTTTTTTCTTAATGTTTAGCCTGAATCTCCCCTGGCAGAGCTTGAGGCCATTCCCTCTTGTCCTGTCCCCTGTCATGTGGGAGAAGAACCCAGCTTCCTCCTCTCCACAACCTCCTTTCAGGTAGTGGTAGAGAGCAATAAGGTCTCCTCTCAGCCTCCTCTTCTCTAGGCTAAACACCCCCAGCTCTCTCAGCCGTTCCTCATAAGGCCTGTTCTCCAGCCCCTTCAACAGCTTCGTTGACCTTCTCTGGACTCGCTCCAGAGCCTCAACATCCTTCTTGTGGTGAGGGGCCCACAACTGAACACAGGATTCAAGGAGTGGTCCTACCAGTGCTGTCTGTTTGTCTGTCTGTCTGACCCCCCAAGGCTGTTTTCGGTTACTTGCAGATCCATGAACTGAATATTAGTGAAAAAAGCTACAAATAATAAGATCTTTCTCAGCCTCCACTTTTTCTTGCCATTGCACCTGCATAAAGTTAAATATTCATTGCAGAGAAAGCTGAACCTGGGTGGATAGTCTAATCACTGAGCTATGGAAATGGACTCTCTCCGTACACATAAATATACATCCCCCAATGACTATGTAATTATTTTGGTATGAACAGCCTCAGCCTGAAGGACTGCTAGAGACATTCATTCCTGAAAACAACACAGAACAGGCTTTCCTTGAGAAGTAAAATAATTGCCCAAAGTCAAGGCAGAATAGAGATGATATTCTTTAAGGTAGCTCTAACTTCAGGGCCATTCATTATTCTAGACTCACGTACCTGCTCACTGTCCCAAGGAGCTTCAATTTATGATCTCTCTGGTACTGAAAAATCTCTAGCTCCAGGCCCTTATTTGTAAAACGGGTTTAATATTTCCGAGTGAGGTTTCAGGGCTTCGGTGGGGATTAATTAATGTTTGCATAGTATCTCACCAGAGTGAAAATGCTGAATAGTCACTAAATAATATTATTAATACAATGATCCACTGCCTTAATTGGGAAAAGGTATCAGGGGATGGGACTAATCTCAACTCTTTTACATTATTGATTCTATAAAAGACCTCATTAGTTAAAACAAGCAGAAATGCAGTCGATTCCTTCAAAAAAAGCTTACCAAAGCAGTCATAGTCTACTCTCCAGAACAATATTTCATCTTTTCCATTGCCATTTAATTGTTCAACAGAGTTCAAGGTGATAAGTATTGTCACGGTTACACCATTCACACTCACAATCAAAAATTCCTGTTGTTTTCACTAAGACTGTCTCAAACAAGCAACCCGATAAAGGCAGCAGGGCATGGTGGTAGGACAAGAGACCTCACATGCGATGTTATCTCCAACAGCTCCCTCTGAGTCTCATGAAAGCTGGAGTTATCCCAATTCCAAGCTTTCTTCTAGCTAGTGGTTATATAATCCGAATCATAGAATCAAAGAATCACCAGCTTGGAAGAGACCCATTGGATCATCGAGTCCAACCATTCCTATCAAACAATAAACCATGTCCCTCAGGACCTCATCTACCCGTCCCTTAAACACCTCCAGGGAAGGTGAATCAACCACCTCCCTGGGCAACCTGTTCCAGTGACCAATGACCCTTTCCATGAAAAACTTTCTCCTAATCTCTAGCCTAAATCTCCCCTGGAGGAGCTTGAGGCCATTCCCTCTCGTCCTGTCCCCTGTCACTTGGGAGAAGAGCCCAGCTCCCCAGCTCCCTCCTTTCCACAACCTCCTTTCAGGTAGTTGGAGAGAGTAATGAGGTCTCCTCTCAGCCTCCTCTTCTCCAGGATAAACAACCCCAGCTCTCTTAGCCGTTCCTCATAAGGCCTGTTCTCCAACCCCTTTGCCAGCCTCGTCACTCACTGGACTCGCTCCAGAGCCTCAACATCCTTCTTGTGGTGAGGGGCCCACAACTCAACACAGGATTCAAGGAGTGGCCTCACCAGTGCTGTGTACAGAGGGAGAATAACCTCCCTGGAAGGTTATATGTGATTTATTAGCCAATAAACTTTTCCTGAAAATACTCTTATCTATGCAAACTGGAAACTTTTTACTTTAGTTGTGTATAGGGTAACGCAATAATTTACCTTGGATGTGAAAAACAAATAATGTGATCTCAACAAGAAACAAATAGAAAATATACCTTGTTTAAATGATAGTCAAATAGCAAAAGAAATGTATACAAGGAAAATGGGATCAACTTTTCTCTAAATTTACATTTTCAATAGGTGGTACATACACAAAAAGGGAAAAATAGACTACTGAAAAATTATGTTAAACCCTCTAGGTAGGTAAGCAAAGCATTTATTTTACACTAATTTAACACTTAGCAGCTTCTAATGTTAAGCAAAATAGAGGACTCACACTAAAGGGTTTTTGTTTCATTAAATTACTGTTTTCTCTTCAGGAAAGGAAACGTTTAAGACAAAGGTTTAAACCTATAAAACAGTTCACAGTTACTAATAACGCTCTTAACTTGCCCTGATTGTAAAGTAAACTGTAAAAGAGTTTAGGGATCAGTTACAAAAGAAGTATTTTTATTTAACAGTTGATGCAGTTGTGTTTTTGATTTATCGATGCAGTTCAACTGTCAGACAGTAACTCGTAGTTAGTCAATCACTGTTGATTGCATGATCGTGACTTTATGTGTTGAAAGGGAGAAAGGATATCACCTTTCCTGACGTTAAAAAAAATAAAAATAAAAGCCTAACTTTCCAATATTTCTATTTTATTATCCTGCCTTCATCAATGCAGTCAGTGTCTGAAAGTTCTGCACTTTTCATGGGGTTTAGCTTCATTTAACAGGCACAAGAGGAAATTTTCCCAAGGACAGACAGAGGGTTGGCAGTGAGCATTTGGCTCTACTCTGTGAGATCCATACCTTGGTCCACCTCCCCCCAGAGCATCCAGGGAGGGTTAAACAGCTGTAGACTTTGACTGAAGCTGACGGAACTTCTGACAGATACACGGTTTGGCCACAGTTTAACAGTTACGCCTGTAATTAACAAGCACAGTAACAACAACCTTATTTTAAATTCTTAGATGGTTGTTATCCACCAGAATGAATGTTTCCCTGCTTTCTGCCCTCAGAGCTGCAGAACTTACTTTTTTTTTCTAGTGCTATGGGGAACTGAGGTAGGGAGCCTACAAGAGATAACCTGCAAACTTAACTTTAACACAGTGTTGTGGCAAAGTCAAGCCATCATTGCCCATGGCCACAGCTTGGACCATACAAAATATCCATGGATGGAAAGGGAAGCTTAACTGCAGATTTCCCAAGATAATCCTCTAACCACAAGACTATCTTTCTTCCATATGGTAAAAATGTGTAGACAGGTGGTTTGTTATAGGTGTATATAATCTTTTAAACTTATCAGAGGTTATAAATACAAGATGCACCAATATGTCTCTGTGTCACCATCTTATTTGCTCATTGTGCCTAGCTGAACAGATACCAGAAAAAGGAGTCTTTTATAATTATCATTATTTTTTTCCATCATACTTCTAAGAGTTCCACTTCAAGTCTTTTCTGTTCCTGTACCCAGAAAAATGTAGTATAGAAGTTTACTAATGTGATGATCAAGACCACAGAAAATGTTAATGAAAGAATGGGGACTGTTCTTTGGAAGATAATTTTTGGACTTTAAATTCCTTTCAGTTATGCTTGAGAGCTTATTCTGTGAATTACTTTCAGTCATAGAACAAAATCTTTTTGTGCAACCCAAGCCCCATATAAAAACATGTTAACTATCCTACATTTTCTTATAGGCTCTTGGCAACAAATGCTTACCAATAATCTGCCCATCAGAAGCTATTTCTAAAAATTATACACATCGTAGTGTCAGATAACTCTGCAAAAATCCCATCAGGTCCAGGGTCAACTCACAAACAGGAGGAGATATTTGTGAGGGTGTAAGATTAATCAAATAGGTTATTTGCTATGAATTATTCATCCATTTCTACTACAGAATACAAAGGGATTTACGCATCCATTACTTTGCCAAGAGCAAATATTTTTGTTCTGAATGGTTTGTGCATTCCTGCAGAGCTGTCAGCTGAGGAAGTTCCTAAGTTCAGTTGCAGAGGAAATATGGTTTTTTCCAAATTAGGAAGATTCGTCCCATTGTTAGACCACACCTGGAATACCGATTCCTGTATCTGCACTGGAACAAGTGGAAGACCTTTCCAAGGAAAAACAGACAGGTGAATTGGGGAGAATCATAGAATCATCAGGTTGGAAGAGACCCACTGGATCATTGAGTCCAACCATTCCTATCAAACACTAAACCATGTCCCTTAGCACTTTGTCTACCTGTCCTTTAAACCCCTCCAGGGAACGTGGCTCAACCACCTCCTAGGGCAACCTCTGGCAGTGCTCAGTGACCCTTTCTGTGAATTTTTTTTTTCCTAATGTTCAGCCTAAACCTCCCCTGGTGGAGTTTGAGGCCAAGTGGATTTCCACCGGTGTAACTAGCACAGCAGGATAAACAGCGGCAAATATTGCTGTTACACCTCAGGCTTTCATTGGTGAGTTCCGTTGTCACCTCTTATCACAAATTTCTTGTGCTATTCTGGTTTTGCCATCTTTTTACTATGTCATTTCACAGCTAACCAGGCAGGTTAAGATCTCCTTACTCAAACTTGCAGGGGTGTGGGTACTTGCACCACTCCCTCATCCCAGCAGCAGGTTTCATAGTTTGACCCTTCCCTGCCACATGGAATATCTGCTTGAAATGGTTGCTGGAAAAAGTAATGAATATTTGCAATGTGTTCTCAGACTCAAAACAGAGCTCAGCCAGGTAGAAAAGAAACAGCACCCTGATTTGAAACATTCCCAGTCTGAAGGTTATGGAATGAGGGAGATTGTCTGCCTGTTACCATGGCAACTAGTTTAAAAGGGAACTTGTCACCAGGCTGCTGTTTCTTCCTGCACCCCATAGGAAAACCAGGATGAGACCTCCTCCATCTCAGTGGGTTGAACGGAGCAGAAAAGTTCACAACGCAATGACAAGGCAGCGAGAGGCAACACCGAGGGTGTACAGCTAGGCAGACAATGACGAACTCAAAAAAAAGTAAAAGAAATAATCGTTTTGGGTCAGACCAAGGCTGAAATTTTTGGTGAATCAAAAGGTTGCAAAGAACTAGTGCTGAAGCAAACAGAAAATCAAATCACTTTCTCCAGTTCTAACAATTTAAAAGCTGTATTGAATGGGGGTTTTTTTAGAGGTGAAGGAGATTTCAAAATAGAAAGGTATTTTAAATTGAACAGTTATGTGTTCTGTGGCAGTAATCAATGTTTTTGAGAATTAATGCTTAGATTATTTCTTTCCCAGAAGGGCACTTTAAAAACTAAGCAAAACCTTTAAAACATATCTATGTTTTAAAGAAATAATAAAAGGCAACTTAGAAGGAATGTATAATAAATATTTTAGCTAGGATAAAGCAATATTAGTTCTTGCAGTCCCCTCAGTATTACAGAGGGTGATAGACCTCCTCTGTGATGCATCATCATAAAAAAAGGACAAGCTCAAAGGAATTCCAGGAAAACTAAGAAAAAAACAAATCAATGAAGAATTTATCACAGAATCATAGAACAACCAGGTTGGAAGAGACCCATCGGATCACAGAGTCCAACCATTCCTATCAAATATTTTAAATATCAAATATTTAATAAATATCAGCATCATTTCTATTGTTTGATTTTCATTTAAGATTTCATCATTAGTATTTCTTATTAGAAAAGAAACCTTGGGTATTTGGTAGTTCCGTTCAGCTGAATAGTTGGTCTAAATGGTTTAGGTCCTTGGGATTAAGTCTTTGCTATTAGAGGCAGTATTTTAGCAGAACTGATTTCACCCTTCCATGACATTGTCCTCCTGACTGGAGACCCCTCCCAGCTGAGAGAGCTGGGGTTGGTTAGCCTGGAGAAGAGGAGGCTGAGAGGAGACCTCATTACTCTCTACAACTACCTGAAAGGAGGTTGTAGAGAGGAGGGAGCTGGGCTCTTCTCCCAAGTGACAGGGGACAGGACAAGAGGGAATGGCCTCAAGCTCCACCAGGGGAGATTTAGACTGGAGATTAGGAGGAAGTTTTTCACTGAAAGGGTCATTGGGTATTGGAATAGGCTGCCCAGGGAGGTGGTTGATTCCCTTTCCCTGGAGGTGTTTAAGACACGGATAGATGAGGTGCTGAGGGACAAGGTTTAGTGTTTGATAGGAATGGTTGGACTCAATGATCCAATGGGTCCCTTCCAACCTGGTTGTTCTATGATTCTATGATTCTAATACATTAATTGTAGTTCAGCAAGAATTTTCCTTTCTGTAAAATACAGCCATAGTAGAGATGATCCTTCTCAAGTGAAACCAGGATTCATAATTAAACTAACCAAGAACTTCCCTAAGCAAGTGCTTAGGACTAACCCTGACCCCAGTTCATGGGAGTTTCATCATTGCCATCAATGTGACAAGGATTTCCCTTTCAATTCTTGAATCATGTGTAGATCTCTCTCTATATCTTTGAGCTGTGTTACCCAATTGCTTTGACTTTCTTTAATTGCTGAGAAATTATTTCAGTTTAAAGACACCGAGGGAAGCTGATTGCCTCAGGTTTGATCTAGTAACTGCAAGCAGCAAGATTTTCCCCTTTGGGGACTGAAGTTCATAAAGCCATGGACAAAAAGGAACAAAAGTAGTTTAATGGTGCTAGGCTAGATTTTGTGGGGTCTACTTGGAAGCATTATAACCAATTTTCTTATAACCAATTGTTTAATGGTATTCACATAGTTAAGCCCTGGTTGATTCCATATAGTTGTATTTTGGTTGACAGTGACTGAACATGAGCCAATGGTGGCCCAGGGGGCCAAGACGGCCAATGGCATCTTGGCTTGTATCAGAAACAGCATGACCAGCAGGTCCAGGGAGGTTATTCTCCTTCTGTACTTGGCACTGGTGAGACCGTTCCTTGAATCCTGTGTTCATTTGTGGGCCCCTCACCACAAGAAGGTTGTTGAGGCTCTGCAGCGAGTCCATAGAAAAGCAAGGAAGCTGGTGAAGGGACTGGAGAACAGGCCTTATGAGGAGTGTCTGAGAGAGCTGGGGGTGTTTATCCTGGAGAAGAAGAGGCTGAGGGGAGACCTCCTTGCTCTCTACAACTCCCTGAAAGGAAGTTATAGAAAGGAGGGAACTGGGCTTATCTCCCAAGTGCCAGGGGACAGGACAAGAGGGAATGACCTCATGCTCCACCAGGGGAGATTTAGGCTAGACATTAGGAAAGAAAAATTCACAGAAAGTGTCACTGGGCACTGGCAGAGGCTGCCCAGGGAGGTAATTGAGTCACCTTCCCTGCAGGGGTTTAAGGCACAGGTGGATGTGGTGCCAAGGGACATGGTTTAGTGCTTGATAGGAATGGTTGGACTCGATGATCCGGTGGGTCTCTTCCAACCTGGTTGGTTGTTCTATGCATTTCTGTCCTATTCTTTGTTATGGCATGGCCACAATGTTATGCCTCTCATCCTCCCCATAAAGGCAAGGTACCCATTCTTCCACCCGTAAGCTGTGGGACGTTTTCATTCTGGAAATACTGGGGTTTTTTATTTCTACTTTTTCATATGCTTTGTTCTCCATACCAGCTGGTTAATGTTATAACCCTACTTTAACATGTCCCTAGACAAAACTTTAAAAACTGTTCTCTGTGCTTTTTTTCCCCCCAGTGTATTGTACTACATGCCCCCGACATTCAGTATCCCCACCTCCCATCTCAGCAATTGCATTTTCACCGATCAACAGTTCTCCTGCCCTCCTGTTACTGTATACCTATTCCTCTGTTCATAGAATCATAGAATCACTAGGTTGGAAGAGACCCACTAGATCATCAAGTCCAACCATTCCCACCAATCTCTAAACCATGTCCCTCAGCCCCTCATCCACCCTCACCTTAAACACCTCCAGGGAAGGCGAGTCAATCACCTCCCTGGACAGCCTGTTCCAGTGCCTAATGACCCTTTCTGTGAAGAATTTTTTCCTTATGTCGAGACTGAATCTCCTCTGATGAAGCTTGAGGCCATTCCCTCTTGTCCTGTCCCCTGTCACTTGGGAGAAGAGCCCAGCTCCCTCCTCTCCACAATGTTCTCCTTCCTCTCATGTTTATTTATCTGAGAAATAAATCTCTTGGGGTGTTCGGTTGCCTGTCTACTAATCTCTGTTTGAAAGATGAATAGAGCTGAAGTCAGAGAACTGTTGTGCTGAGCAATGATTAGGTGTCATCAAATAATTTTTCCACCTGCAGACATCTGCGTTAGTGCATAAAACTGTGACTACTGAATAAATGGCAGCACACAGTTTTCCCTTTAGGGTTTTGGGTTTTTTTTTTTTTTTTTTTTTTAGGACTTTGCTCCAAATTGGCATGTTCTGGTCACTGATGCTGTTTTAGGAATAGAATTTGCATGTCCATTTTTATCTAACATGGGAGTTATAAAAAGCATCTTACCCTTGGCCATTGCTTGTCACATTGTTCCACTGAATTAGCTTGGGCTGTCAAATCATTTTCCATGTTTTAGCATTAGACGTGTGCCTCAGATCACCTAAATTTATGTATTTATGATGCAGTTTTCTGCGTCAGAACTTGACATTCACAGCTTTGCTGTAGTCAGCAGAGATAAGTAGATATACGAAAGGTAATACTCATTTGATGCTTTTTAGATATGTACTTCAGGCTGAGGTGAATCATGCCAGTTTCTCATACTCCAAAACAAAACCACATCTAGATGCCATATTCATAAAAATCCTTGGCCCATGTGAAATTGCTTCTCTATAATGGTTGGAAGAGCACTATTTACATAGTATTAAAATATGACAGCGACAGTTTAAACTGTCCAGATTGACAGAACTCTAGTTCTGTTTATACTACTAAACACAAGGACCACTCAGACTCCAGAACACAGAATTATTTCATTTTCAGGCTTAAGTGTCAGAGCAAGACAGGAATCCATGTGCAGCCCCTGACTCATGTTTGCTCAAGACCCTTGGGCGTTTCAGCGTGTGGCATCACATCCTCACATCTGCCTGATTCTCTCCTTAGACTGTACAGGGAGATTGGGTGCATAAAGTACATTGTTGCATTGGACTTGAGCCAATATTGCTTCTTTTTGAGGGGGTGCTACCCCTCAAAATTCAATATTTTTAAGTAAAGCAACCTGAGAGGTTAGATAGGAATTCACAGATAGGAAGTGCTGCATGAAGTGCACGTGCATCAACTCAGTGTAACAGAAAATACAAGTCACTTTCTAAAGCTGGAGGTTAAAGCCAAGTAGTCACCCAATATTTGCAATTATATGTAAATTTTATATAAGATGTTGTGCTCCATGAATAAACTGGAAATCTCATGAGACCAGACTAGCAGGTTAAGGCATTTCCATAATTTCTTCCTTGCGCTTGGAAGATTAAGTCACTCTTTTCAATCCCTGTAAAATACTAATTTTTCTAAGTTAGAATAAAACAGAGAAAAACACTATAACAAGTTAATGAGTAAACAGTACTCATCTAATGCTGCTTACTGCAGACCTTGGGCAAAAAACCTCTTCAGCTAAAACATTTTACTTATGCATTTTAATATTTAATATGCACTTATTTGATTAATACACTTCTTTTTACACTATATCTTATTTGTATTAGTTATAGGTTAGGATGCGAGTGTAATTTTTTTCATAATACATTGCAGCGTTAATTGAGTGGAACAGCACAATTCAAAAATCTGGCTTTCTATACCACATTATTGTGAGAGCTAGATTAGGTAAATCTTTTCAGAGATGCATTTTACTGCTTGCATTATCCAAAAGAGCTGCTTCTTCTCCAGTGAAAACAGAACAAATATTTCAGGTGGGCAAGCGGTTTACAATGGGGCTTGTAAGCCCAAAGCAATTTCAATTAATTTGTCATCAGAGAAAGAAGTGCTTTGCAATAAATAAATAAACAGATAGATAAATAAAAGCAAAAGTCAGACTCCATTTAGTACTTCCAGGAATTATTATTATGCCCCAAAAGCTTCCTTTCAATAGACAGCAGAGATAAAAATAACAAGATGCACAAAAAGATTTGTAAAGACATGCACTTGTTTTGAATGTCAGAGAGGTTTCCAGTGTTTTCACATTGATTCTCTTCAGCAAAGAGCAGTGTTCCAGGAACTGAGAGATGCAAGGCCCTTGTTTGTTCATTGCTTTCAGGGTATGAACTCTTTCAAAAAGACAGGCTGAGAGACTTGGGGTTTTTCAGCCTGGAGAAGAGAAGGCTCCAAGGAGACCTTATTGCCAACTTCCAGTACCTGAAGGGGCTACAGGAAAGCTGGGGAGGGACTGTTCACAAAGGCTTGTGGTGATACGATGAGGTGGAATGAAATAAACTGGAGAGGGGCAGATTTAGACTAGACATAAGGAGGAATTTCTTCAGTATGAGGATGGTGAGACACTGGCCCAGGTTGCCAACGGAAGCTGTGGCTACCCAGAGAAGCTGTGGCTGCCCCATCCCTGGAGGTGTTCAAGGCCAGGTTGGATGAGTCTTGGAGCCCCTGATCCAGTGGGACTGGATCAGACTTTATCTATTAACTGACTACGTATTGAAGTGAATTAAAAGATTCCATTTTGTTCTGATGAAACCTAATAAAAAAGCTATTTCTGTGCTCACATATGACATATTTTTCCTCTGTTCCTATTTCTCTGTCTCCCTTCAGTTCTTTGCTTCCAATTGTAGCATTTTCCTAGGGGACTAGATATTAGTATCCTTTTGCTTTTATATTTTTATAGACTGATTCCTCTATGAAAACATAGCAGCTGCTGCATAAAAAAAAAGACAACTAACAAAACCCCAAACCCAACCAGACTACATAAGCTTATATATTATTGTAGATATTATCTTAAAGATATAGACTAAAATTCCAGTCCAATCTGTGATTACAGGATAAATCTGGCATTATTTTTTTCAAATCTATATTTTGTTTTGAAAGATCAAGGGAAAAAAACCATGAATACTGTAGCTTTATGGGTCTTTATGAATCATCTAAGCTGTGAACATTGACCACAGACATAGTTTAAGCCCCTTGCAAATGCTAGAAAAGCATGTTAACTTAATTGAATTTTAAGCTAGTGCATATTTCTTTGCATTTCCAGCAGCCTAAGAGTTATCACATGGTCAGTTACACTGATCTGGGATCACACAGTAATTCATTCAGCCATAGCACAGTTGCTTTTCTGAGCCCGAAAACACTCCTCCTGAACAAAGTTGACTAAACAGTACCAAGTACAGATGACTTGATATATTTGTATATTATAATGCAACAGTTTGAAGATTTTCAGAGGGTTGATAGGAAAGGTAATGGTGCCAAGGAGACAGGACAGCTTTGATGACGGGGCTGTACCTCAAATACTGTGTTCAGTTTTGGGCCCCTCAATACGAGAGGACAGAGCACATCCAGAAAGTAGCAATGAAGCTGGTGAAGGGTCTTGAGAACAAGTCTTATGTGGAACAGCTGCAGAAACTGAGTTTGTTTAGCCTGGAGAAAAGGAGGCTGAGGGGAGATCTTATCACTGTCTACAACTGCCTTAAAGGAGGTTGTAGAGAGGTGGTGGTTGGTCTTTTCTCCCAAGTGGCATGCAAGAGGATGAGAGGGAATGGTTCAGATTAGGCATCGGGAAAAATTTCTTCACTGAGAAGGGTTCTCAGGCACTGGCAGAGGCTGCCCAGGGAGGTGGTTGAGTCTACATCCATGGAGGAATTTTAAAATGCTGTATATAAGTTGCTCAGGGGTGTGGTTTAGTAGTTGTCAGGTACAGTTGGACTCCAAGATCTCAAAGGTCTTTTCCAATCAAGCCATTCTATGATGTCCCAAGCAGAACCCAAACTTAATTGGAGTGATAAATTAAGATCATGCACATGTAAGTAATTTGGAACTTTATCCAGTATTGGTTACGTTCTATGGTACATTTCAGAGGGCAAAAGTATTTCAGGAAAAGGCCTTTCTTATTTTTTTTATTATGATTATTAAATGTCTATATCAGTTTCTACCCAACCAAAAAAAAAAAAAAAAATCAGAAATTCCACTAAGCACGTAAAGTTCTATGAGGCTGTGAAAGCAACATACAGAAAATTGTATTCTCCTACAGTCGGCTGACCTAGAATCACAGGGAGTCATTAGGGGTGGAAAAGTTGTTAGATTCTCCATTGCAGTGCAATCAAATCATACTGTCTCATGTTCCTAAGGAAGTAGCAGGATGAAAATGTTTGAAACCTTCTGGGCTTTGTTTTACGTTGCGTGAGGTGTAAAGAAATTACCAGGGCCTAGAAGTTCCATGCTAAGTAACTCCTTTAAATGAATATTTTTGCCAAGCCATTCCTCTTGTTTTGGTTTGGTTTGGGTTGGGTTTTTTTTAAAATACATTGGCAATTCAGAGACATAGCCCAAGAATTAACTTCATTCAGAGATGTGCAAGAGTGTGATGAAAAGGCTCAGGGATGACTCTCATTGTGCTGTCAGTTTGATGGAAGAACCTCCTTCTACCTCTCTCTGGCTCATTCCACCGTGAAAAGAAAAATCAGCAGATCTACAAGCACTTTCTGAAATGCTGCCTGTATTCCAATTTCCTTTTCTGTAAAAGGAGAACAGCGTCTTCCCCATCTCATGAGACTGTAGGAACTAACGCAGTAATCTCCGCCAGGTGCTTTGGGAACCCGTTACGGGAAGCACAGTTAAAGTTCAACACATGGACCATTATTATTTGCCTGATAACGTTTGGTAGTATCCTGGGTTAAGTACCATTAATTATAGTGCTACTTAGGTGGCTGAATCCCAATGCACTGTTTTAATTTACTGCCTTGTCTATAAATAGCTCTACTTTTAATTGCGTAATCAAAATTATGTTATAGCGAAACAGCTATATTTCCTTTTTGTAACTACATTTAAGCAGGGTGTTAGAACCTAACTAGTACAATGGACTGAGTAATGAACGGTAATGAGTTTTTATTTTGATGTGAAACAAGCCCAGAATTAAGTAAAAGAAACTGTTATAAAAACTTGAATACTCCTTGAATCCTGTGTTCAGTTCTGGGCCCCTCACCACAAGAAGGATGTTAAGGCTCTGGAGTGAGTCCAGAGAAGCGCAACGAAGCTGGTGAAGGGGCTGGAGACCAGGCCCTATGAGGAGCGTCTGGGAGAGCTGGGGGTGTTTATCCTGGAGAAGAGGAGGCTGAGAGGAGACGTCATTACTCTCTACAAGTACCTGAAAGGAGATTGTAGAGAGGAGGGAGTTAGCCTCTTCTCCCCAGTGACAGAGGACAGGACAAGAGGGAATGGCCTCAAGCTCCGCCAGGGGAGGTTTAGGCTAGAGATTAGGAGGAAGTTTTTCACAGAGAGGGTCATTGGGCATTGGAATAGGCTGCCCAGGGAGGTGGTTGACTCGCTTTCCCTGGAGGTGTTTAAGGCACGGGTAGATGAGGTCCTGAGGTACTTGGTTTAGTGTTTGATAGGAATGGTTGGACGCGATGATCCGATGGGTCTCTTCCAACCTGGTTGTTCTATGATTCTATGATTCTATGAAAAACAAAATAGAAGCAGGAAAGGAGATTTACTCACGTGCATCTGTTTCACATCATGATAAAGTCAGGAGATAAAATTTGGACCCTTAAATCCATCTTTGACTTTAGTGTGGTAGGATTGCACCTAACATGAAGAATACTTTATTGTTTATTAATGTAATGCTATACTCATTTTAAAACATTATGTGGAGCTCTCTTGAAACATGGATCTAATAAAATTATCTAAACAACTTCTTCCACAGGAAATTTAGAGCATTTAGATTATGAAATTGCTGATCTAAAAACTTGCAACAAATTGCATTCTGAACTGAAGGTATGGAATAGAATCATAGAAAAATTTGGGTTGGAAGGGACCTTAAAGATCATCTAGTTCCAACCCCTCTGCCATGTGCAGGGACACCTCCCACTGGATCAGGTTGCCCAAGGACCCATCCAACCTGGCCTTGAACACCTCCAGGGCTGGGGCAGCCACAGCTTCCCTGGGCAACCTGGGCCAGTGCCTCACTACTCTCATCATGAAGAAACTCCTCCTTATGTCTATTCTAAATCTACCCCTCTCCAGTTTATACCCATTGTCCCTTGTCCTGTCACTACTGGCTTTTTATTCCTCCCCACTACATAACATATCTTAACATCATAACATAACACTTCATACATATCATAACACTTCTTAATTGAGTAAAATTAAAGAGTTCATAGAATCATAGAATCATAGAACAACCAGGTTGGAAGGGACCCATCGGATCTTCTAGTCCAACCATTCCTATCTAACACTAAACCATGCTCCTCAAGGCCTCATCCACCCGTGCCTTAAACACCTCCAGGGAAGGTGAATCAACCACCTCCCTGGGCAGCCTATTCCAATACCCAATGACCCTTTCTGTGAAAAACCTCCTCCTAATCTCCAGCCTAAACCTCCCCTGGGGGACCTTGAGACCATTCCCTCTTGTCCTGGCCCCTGTCACTTGGGAGAAGAGGCCTGCTCCCTCCTCTCTACAACCTCCTTTCAGGTAGTTGTAGAGAGTAATGAGGTCTCCTCTCAGCCTCCTCTTCTCCAGGCTAAACAACCCCAGCTCTCTCAGCCGCTCCTCATAGGGTCTGTTCTCCAGCCCATGGGTATTGAGTTGTTTGATGACCATACTCAGGCACTGAGTTTTCAGCAGCAGTGGAAATAGGATTTAGGAGAGTTTTGATATATGTTTAGAGACCCCTCAAAGTTGGCTACTATGCTGTCTCTGCAGGCTGGTCTCCAGTGTCTGGTTAGGGTATTGTATATACCAAGTACATATTCTCTGGTTTCCATTATGGTTGAGACCTTCGGCTCCTTGTACTGGGCACCTGTGGAAGATTATTTAGATTCTTTAGAGCAAATTTGCAGGAAGACTATGCTAAGTGGGTTGTACAAACACTTAGGCATCTGTCTGATCCTCTGAAGGATTGTCTTGCATCCTATATCTTTGTCTGCTTTTGAAATGTTGCTTAAATAAGCTGAAATTGAAGAAGGGAAGTGAATACGAAAATCAAATTGAAGCAATTCTGGTTTTTTTTTTTTTTTATTTTCTACTTGAAGCATATGACAGCTGCAAGGAATTACAGGAGAGGAAAAAAAATCAAGGGATTGAGTATCAAAATCTTTGCTTATAAGCTACTCTTATTTAGTAATCATGCTTGCCACAACTTGGAGCACACGATCCATAGGAACAAATAATTGGATATGGAAAAACCTGTAGCTTGTTCCTAAATATATTTGCTTCATCAGGAAATGAGTCAGTAAATAAATATTTTGTAATTTGGAAGCTAAAAGGGGGGAAACTGCCTAATGGAGAAGATTGTACAAATATGAGAATGGTGATAGGAATTCTGGATTAGTGATAACAGATGTTCGTATGGTATGATATGCCTATTCATAAACTGCTTAATGATATAAAAGTTAAACTTCACTTCAGCATGTTCATATGATTTTTTTCTCTTTGCTGTTTATTATTTGTATTTATGAACAGTGAACTTGGGATCCTGGGAGTCATTTAAGAAAATAAAGTTAAGTTTGTGATATGAAAATGAATCTATAGGTAAAGGTTGCATTTCGGTTAAGGTATCCAAATAAAGAACCACAGAATCAGAAATTAGAGCCATGTTACTTATATTCCTAGTCACAAATCTTGACATATGAATTCCAAATGTCAAATAATAAACCGAATATTTGACTGTATCCATTAAATCTATTTGAGGAAGATTGCATAATGAATAGCTTTGTAAAATTTAGAGCAGTTTTGCAAACAGGAAGGAGGCTGCATTGACTCTATAAATTGCTCATAGTGAGCAATTTTAAGAAGTTTTAAAATGATGAATAAAATTCCATGATCAGGGAAACTTTCCATCAAACTCCTAGAGAAAATAAGTTTAGTTTTGTAGTATAATTTGGTTTTGCACATTAATCTTTTAATCAGACACGTGACATAGGTTTTATGTGTTCTCCTGACAGACCAGCAGTACTCATGGTCGCCTTCTCCGCACTTCAATGAAGAAAGATTCTCTCCTGCTCCGAGGAATATGAAAGGATTATCTGGCAGTCGCAACCAACCACAGTTATGTTCAGCTCATACTTGCGGCTTAGCATCCCCTGAAGATTGTGAACACACCCACGACCATATTCACCATGGGCAGGAGCCAAGGCCATCATATCTTCTCAGCCCCACGGAGAGTTGCCCGATGGATCACCATCGTTGCTCGCCGCGCAGCTCCATCCATTCCGAATGCATGATGATGCCCATGGTAATGGGCGATCACATGTCAAGTAGCACATTCCCCAGAATGCACTACAGCTCTCATTACGACTCCAGAGACGACTGCGCCATGTCTCACGGTAACCCTAAGATTAACCGTATTCCTGCAAATCTTTTGGACCAATTTGAGAAACAGCTTCCTCTTCACCGGGATGGGTTTCACACTTTACAGTACCAGAGGACCTCAACAGCTGCGGAACAACGCAGTGAGAGCCCGGGAAGAATACGCCATCTCGTTCATTCAGTCCAGAAACTTTTTACTAAATCTCATTCTCTGGAAGGATCATCCAAAGGCAACGTTAACGGAACGAAGGGAGACAGCCGAGGGGATGACCATCATCACGGGCACCATTCCAAGCATAGCAAAAGGAGTAAAAGTAAGGAACGGAAACCAGAAACCAAGCATAAATCTGGAATGAGCAGCTGGTGGAGCTCTGATGATAATTTGGACAGCGATAGCACTTACCGAACCCCTAGTGTGGTAAATAGGCACCATGCAGATCATATATCCCATTGCTACCCTGAGGCACTCCAGGGGCATTTTGGGGATCTCTCATTGAAGACTTCCAAAAGTAACAATGACGTGAAATGTTCTGCTTGTGAAGGGCTAGCAATGACCCCTGATGGTAAATATATGAAAAGGAGTTCTTGGTCCACACTTACAGTAAGTCAGGCTAAAGAAGCTTATCGCAAATCATCACTGAACTTAGATAAGCCTTTAGTTCATCAGGAAATCAAACCTTCCTTGAGGCCGTGCCATTACCTTCAGGTAAGAGGAATATTTTCTTCATATTTGTAATGGAAAAAGCATCACAGTTTTTGCCTATAAGTTATGGTAAAAAATACAAGGACAATCTGTGTATAAAGAATATCTGTATGGCTCACCTAGTGCAGATATTCCATGAAAGCGAGAAAATTCTAGCTTTTGTCTTGGTTCATAAGGCATAGATTAAAAGCTGAATAAAACTAACATGACATAAATTAGTTTAAGGTCAGTGCATGTGTTTTCATTTTTGGAATTCACACTGAACACATCCCATACATCAGATTAAAAAAGGGGTAGTTCTCCCAGAAGTTTTAGAGCTGGAAAAGGTGTGCCAATTGCATCTGTAAATGAGTCATTTTAAAAACAGGCTGTCTCTGGCTTTGTGTTATTTTATTCTTTTCCTCCAGGTTGTTCAAAGTAACAAGAGAATTGATTTACTCATGTACTCAATTGCTTTGTTGTAATTGTGATTAGTCATAATGAACTGAGCTCTTTGAAACCGTACTATAAGACATTCTTGTTAGAAGTTGCATTGATACCTCAGGGAGAGAAGTATTTCAGGCCTCGTACTTGGACTGTTTGCTGTGGTGTTACGCACAGTTGTTTTCTTTAGCAACCATCAAGAGTTTCTCACTTTCTCCTACATTTAAACTTCTGTCCCTGCTACTTGCCGCCATTGACCACACTGAAGTCGTGCTGACGTAGCTCTTTATGATGCTGCACAGTGGTCTGGATGGTGGAGAGATATGGGTTTAAAAATTAGTTTCCAATGATTGATTTGGGGCAAATTATTTTCTTTTTAGCTCCACCACGGCTCCATGACAACTGTCATTAGCCCATCAGGGTGTACAGAGAACTGCAGTGGGAGTTATGCAGAAAGGAGGGAGCAGCTGGGACTATAACATTTTCAGCTAGCTTTCCCACTGGAAAAAAATATGGAATACAAATATTCCCTTGAGTATTTTTACCAAGTAGAACCTGCAAAGCCCACATTGTTATGAGAACCTTCTTTTTTTATGTCCTTTTAAAGAAATTTCTCTTTCTCCAGAACTTTAATGATTCTCACATTAACATGGGCAATTCTGCACTCTAGATAAATGTATTTAGAAATTTTCAATTCCTGTGGACTCGACAGAAGCCAACAAACCCAGATGAGCAACTGGTGCACTTCTGTGCAGAGTTCTCTCCCCTGTGAGCAATAGGAGACAGACAGTAATGAGTCACACTTGAAAAAACAGGTTTTTTTCCAACGCGCATGCAGACACCCAGGATCAATCCTCTCTACTGAAACAGGGAAAATTCCTCCTTGCAGAAGAAGGAACATAAAGAAATTGCAAACCTCATAGCATTATCATGCAAATCAATTCTAATTTAGACTGACAGCTGTGATATTTTATCATATCTAAGTACAGTTCTAATGTATGTAAAACAGCCTGCACTTCCTGGGAAGTTTTCAGTCTAACTCAACAAGCCAGAACTGGAAGCAGAGAATTCCACTTGTGTCTGTATTCTAAAACCATGTGTACAGTTCCAGCATTACAGAAAAGTTTAGGTATGGCAAGCTTTTTCCTTACCATGACATACTCTTATTCCTATATAGACAGCTCTGGTCCCACTATATCTCTGCTGGATTTTCTGCTTCCCTTCTCATCACATTTCATTATCTCTCTTTCCTCCTCTTTACATCTCATTTTTTCTTTGCAGAAGTCACCAGGTACTTTTCATGAGCCTTCTCCTTACTCCCAACTCATACCAGCATTCTCAAGAGACTGACAAACTCTGAGTTCGCAAACTTACTTGATTATCACTAAGCTTTATATTAAGTCCAGTGGCAAGCCTAGGAATCAGGAAAGCACTTTTTTTTTTTTTTTTTTTGGAGTGTCGTTGTTTCGTGCTTTTTGTGAATTCGGGATGACTACACGGAGGAATTTTCATCCAGTAATTAGGAAGATTCATCCGCTGGTAGGTTCATGCGGTTTAAAATCCTAGCGATGTGAATTTAAATTTTTGCTGCACCAGAGAGAGACTTTCTCTGTGCTTTTGATTTTAAGCCCCTTTGAAAATGGGGTGGCTATTCCCAATTCACAGTGATCCTGTAGTGGAAATTAAGACTTGAAAGCTCAGTTGCTACAAAAAAGAAACCGTAGTTGCGATCGAAGCAGTGATACCAGGAATTCTACAATAGGAATATTCTCATTACAAAATTACATTCTCTAGAGTCTGAACATGCCAGAGTGTGGATGTCCTGTAGATTGAGTAGCTGGCTTGTTCGTTATCCCAAGGTCAGCAAACAAATTGAAGGAATCTCATCCTGTCAATGTGATAATGAAATGAGTAGTTTTGAAACTTCTACTTTGAGGGATGCTGTGCTGTCAAACTGTAATCATTAAGACCGGAGACATAGGTCCCATTATTAGCTCTGCCCTGAACTTTCTCTCTGACCCAGGAAATGTAATTTGTTAATCACTGCACCCTTCACTTATTCTATCTGCAAAACTGAGGAAAGATATTTAACTTTTCTTATGATGGTGTAAGAAGCATCACTAAATAATGATTGGATAAAAATAATCATTAGGTTCAGAAACTGAGAAAGATAGAGAAACATGTCAGGTTGACTAGCCAGGAGAGTTTCCTGCCTTGCTCTAGAATATCTGGAAATTGGAATTCAAGAAATTATGAAGCTGATTGTGAAGCAGTAGATTCCCTTGAGGTGCACAAGTTAACAGATTGGTAAAAATCCCAGGCCCTTCACAGGATCTCTCTGTTTATAGTGTTAGAATATATGATATTAAAAGATATTTCTCCTGCGTGATGTCAGTTATATATTTTTAAGTTGTTTTTAAAGTGAAGCCGTGAAATTTTAGCCCTTCAGCAGTCTTATATATGAATCTTATATATGAATGCATAAGCATACCCTAGGATAATAAAAATTAATTTTCTACCTTCATATATTAATATTACATATTTATAGTATACATATATGACTTCTACTCTGCTGCCTATTTATATGAGGATTCACTTCTACTCAACTCACTTCTCTATCTATTCATCTCCCTGTTATTTTTTTCATTCAATACCTGTATAAAGTATCACTACTGCTGCATTCCACTGAAGGGAATCCCATAGTGGAAGAGCAAGGCAGTCTGTGCTTGGGACCACACTTTTTTTATACTGTTTTGGGACTTCCATTT
This sequence comes from Coccyzus lansbergi, assembly GCA_033558105.1. NCBI lineage: Eukaryota > Metazoa > Chordata > Aves > Cuculiformes > Coccyzidae > Coccyzus > Coccyzus lansbergi. The sequence goes on from JAUMJK010000508.1 coordinate 3,152,683, forward strand.
TGTCTCCCACAGTGATTACTGAGCTGCTTTTTCCTTAAATCTGAAATTCTAAGGAGTAAACAAAAAGAATTTCTTCCTAAGAAGTGAGCTTCTACCAAACAGGCTGCCCAGGGAGGAGGCTGAATCACATTCCCTGGAGGTGTTTAAGGGATGGGTGGACGAGGCGCTGAGGGACATGGTTTAGTGACTGATAGGAATGGTTGGACTCAATGATCTGGTGGGTCTCTTCAAATCTGGTTGTTCTATGATTCTATGAATAAAAAAAATCAAGCCGACATTTATAAAAGTTTCCCTATTTTTCACAGCCACCTGCTTGCAGGAAAATTGCTCAGGAGAGGAGCAGGGTCTGGACTCGATGATCCAGTGGGTCTTTTCCAACGTGGTGATTCTATGAATTCACAGATGCCTGAAAACAGGAGGGTTAGCCTCCGGCTCCTCTCAGGTTTCCACAAACCCTGCTCCTTCACAGACAGTCCATGCAGCTGGGGGATCTCCTCAATGCTGGAACAGAGAGACAACTCAGTCAAAGTGCCTTGTTCCAGCGACAGTGGTCTTCTAGCCCTGAAGTGGACAATTTCTGAGACCTAAATTAGTAGAAAAAAGCTATCTAAAGCTCAGATCAGATTTACATCCGTCCCTCTAGAGAGGAGGTGATGGGAACATGCAGAGCAAAGGGAGAGGGGAAGAGTGGGAAGCCCTTTAGGCTCCAACTCATTGCTAAATTAGTTTAGTGTTTGATAGGAATGGTTGGACTCGATGATCCGATGGGTCTCTTCCAACCTGGTTGTTCTATGATTCTATGATTCTAAATTAGTTGGTTATAATATGAACCAGATGGTCAACTACCATCAGAGAGCAGAGAGCAACCGTTTGTAACTGTATACTAATATCATTTATCAGTTTCTTGTGAATGATTAGCAATGGTTTTTATGTAGGGGCCTTTAATTTCTGTTTTGAATGAAGACAGATTGAGCTACAAATGCACTTCTGGGCACAAAACACTACTGTCATCTCACTCCTCAGGCAGAGTAACCTGAGTAAATCACACATACAGGAAAGTGCACTTTTGTATAGCTGTAGAAATAGCATCCCTACTGCTCTCCATGACATTTTAATGTAAAATATGTTATGAAAAAGATAAATGACTTGTGAGATCACTTCTGTCTTCATGAGCTGTTTTGGCTAATTAGGTTCAACACACATACAGTGCAATGACTTTAATTTTACTCCGATATGAGTACTAGTGAGAAGCAAAGATTTTCAAGAAGAAAAAGTGGATATGAACCAGATAACTGTGCTAAAATGGTGAATACAAAAGTCTCGCTTATAGTTTCCGGCACTGAAATACCTGTGAGTGCTAGTTAAAGAAAAATCATTCCTACAATGAAGCCAGAATGCAGGCAAGAGCACAGCACTCGCCATCGCTGAAGTTCTGGAGCACAGTGCTGTGTGTCACTGATTAATATTCCTCCCTCACCTATTCAGCAGTCTGCAAAGCAGCAAGCAATCAAGGTAAACATATCGCAAGGTGCAGTGAATGAGTCAGCGCTGAAAAAGAAAATAGCATCTTGTTCTAAAAATGGCTTCAGCCCACTCCTGTCTTCCTAGTGCATTTAAGTACTCGCGTCATCCTTTATAGTACTGGCTCTGTTAAGCATGTGGGTAATAAAATCAACTGTGTTCTCTGCAGAATGAAAGAAGAAGCACAAGAGCTAGTCTCTTAAAAAGAAAAAAAGCAGTGGCTTCAACAAGGCTCTTTGCAGGTATAAGTTATATCTACCCGGAGAAGAGCTTTGAGGGCAAGCTAATGGATAAGTAGGCATTAAACCCTCAGTTACGCTTTTCCATGAACTCTTCTGGGGTCTGACTGGATTCCCACAAACGAGGCCACTGCCCTTGATTGTCGTCCTACTGCTCTGCTCTCTCCCACTAGGTTACAGGGGTGGATGGATTTGAACTCAATGCACCGTTCTTAGGACTTCTCTGTGAAACTGGGTTGTATCTCCTTGCTTAACCATGTATGAACTGCAGAAACTACATCCAATATGTTACCAACTGATGCATGGTGTGGAGTCAGCCAGAAGGCTCCAAGGAGATCTTAGAGCAGCTTCCAGTTCCTGAAGGGGCTACAAGAGAGCTGGAGAGGGACTGTTTACAAAGGTTTGTAGTGATAGGGCAAGGAGGAATGGGTATAAACTGGAGAGGGGGAGATTTGGACTAGACATAAGGAAGAATTTCTTCATCATGAGGGTGGTGAGACACTGGCACAGATTTCCCAGGGAAGCTGTGGCTGCCCCATCCCTGGAGGTGTTCAAGGGCAGGTTGGATGGGGCTTTGGACAGTCTGGTCCAGTGGGAGGTGTCCCTGCCCATGTCAGGGGGTATGATTCTATGATTAATGACCAGCTACCACTCCAAAATTAACTGGGTTGTTTCCACAGCTGGAAAAGCTATGATGGATAGCAGGAGAACAGGGTAGTCTGTATCCTAAATAAGTATGGGCATGTATTCCACACTGGTGAGGCCACTCCTTGAATCCTGTGTTCAGTTGTGGGCCCCTCACCACAAGAAGGATGTTGAGGCTCTCAAATGAGTCCAGAGAAGAGCAACGAGGCAGGTGAGGGGTCTGGAGAACAGGCCTTACGAAGAATGGCTGAGAGAGCTGGGGTTGTTTAGCCTGGAGAAGAGGAGGCTGAGAGGAGACCTCATTGCTCTCTACAACTACCTGAAGGGAGGTTGTAGAGAGGAGGGAGCTGGGCTCTTCTCCCAAGTGACAGAGGACAGGACAAGAGAGAATGGCCTCAAGCTCCCCCAGGGGAGATTTAGGCTTGAGATTAGGAGAAAGTTTTTCACACAGAGGGTCATTGGGCATTGGAATAGGCTGCCCAGGGAGGTGGTTGAGTCACCTTCCCTGGAGGTGTTTAAGGCACTGGTAGATGAGGTGCTGAGGGACATGGTTTAGTGTTTGATAGGAATGGTTGGACGCGATGATCTGATGGGTCTCTTCCAACTTGGTGATTCTATGATTCTATGTGCTGTACCATTTTGATTTCTACAGCTCCTTACAGCCCCACAGGAATATCTCAGCTAGCTCTTTACCCTCCTAGCCAGGAATGGAGATGGTAAATGTGTAATGCCCAGACAATAAAGGATATGATGAGACAGTTAATGAATGCCCCATAGTCCATTTATAGTGTTGATGTCAGACTGCAACATCTGGTGCAGCACCTGGGGCCCCTCTATGGAGTTATTCCCCAAGTCAGTAAGGGTGTAGTTCTCTCATACACGGCAGCGAACTCATCCACTTGTACTTGTTTCTTATAACACCCTTTCTACCCGTCATACCTCTGAAGTATTGCCCCTAGAATTTTAAGAATGCTAAGTGAAAAGGGTGTAATAAAGCTGAGACTTCCCTGTATTTACAGAATCCTGATAGTTGCATGTGCTACAAAAATCCAGAATACTTCTTAAACACCCCTTCCAAGAGAAAAGGGAGAGGAAAGAAAAAAGAAAATAAATACATTCAGTCAATGATGGCATAAAGTTCTGACCAAATAGTTGTTGTTTACAGATGGTATCTTGAATTACTGTGTTAATGAACAGCAAACTGTCTCCATAGCTGTGTATTAGGATGCTAATATTGGCTGAAATAAATTGCTGAAGCTTGTTTTTCCAGTCGAGAGTAGAAAGATTTCAGAGTCAGTATTTCCTTGAAGCTGCCCAAAGGAGTCCCTGTTACTGCAGAAATGTCAAAGCCAGCAGCAGAAAAGGGAGGCTGTGATCCCACTGCCCTTTAATTGGGTGGAATTGTCCTCCATTATAACGTTAGTGCAGCGTGTTGCCAAATTGTTTTTCAGTGTTTGCCTCACCAAAGCTGAAGGCTGACCTTTGCAGTTGTTACCCAAAGGTGTTACTGGCTCTGAGGAAGTTTTCAGCCAGGAGTAACTTATTATTTTATACACTTAGGTCAGTTGCATCTGTCAAACGAGACTGCCGGGAACATGCAGTTAGGGCTGTAAAGACCTCACAGCTCCTGTGCTGCAGGCTCCTGCCTAGGGCAGACCCAGCTCCTCTCCTGAGCGATTTTCCTGCAGGCAGGTGGCTGTGAAAAGTAGGGAAACATTTATAAATGTCACCTTGATTTTTTTTTTTTATTCATAGAATCATAGAACAACCACATTTGAAAAGACCCCCCGGGTCATAGAGTCCAGCCATTCCTATCAATCACTAAACCATGTCCCTCAGCACCTCATCCACCCGTGCCTTAAACACCTCCAGGGAAGGTGAATCAACCACCTCCCTGGGCAGCCTCTGCCAGTGCCCAATGACCCTTTCTGCGTAAAATTTTTTCCTAATGTCCAGCCTAAATCTCTCCTGGTGGAGCTTGAGGCCATTCCCTCTTGTCCTGACCCCTGTCACTTGGGAGAAGAGGTCATCACCCTCCTCTCTACAACCTCCTTTCAGGTAGTTGTAGAGAGCATTGAGGTCTCCCCTCAGCCTCCTCTTCTCCAGGCTAAACACCCCCAGCTCTCTCAGTCACTCCTCTTAACACTTTTTCTCCAGTCCCTTCACCAGCTTTGTTGCTTATCTTTTTTTTTCCAGTGGTTTTGGCCATCCTAGCACTACTCTTAAAGGTTGGATTTTAATGTGGAGTTGCACATGTGCTTAATAGCTGTTCTGTCTCTGTGGATGAAGTCCCTCGTACTTCTGAGAGAGAAACTGCTCTCTTCAAAAGCATGCAGATAATTGTTATCTAGTAGCTAGACAGGAAAAAAACTATTAACTTCATTCTGTAAGCTGAATAAGGGAAGTCATATGGATTTAACTGCTCAAAACTCTAAATCATTACTACTAATAAAATAATTAAAGTAACTATTAATTAAAATAATATTAGTTAAAAGAGTAAAAATGGATGAGTAACAAATATATCTATTTTATTTAGACTTTAAAATTATTTATGTTTTAAAGATATGCATTTTGTTTTTCAGCAGCGAACGTATAACAACTAAAAAGAAGTGGTATTATTTCCTGCTTAGATCGAATAAGGCAGTGTGTACTACAGGTCTTATTTTGAGTCAGCCCTGGGTACACTGCCTTTTAGATTGTTCTCCCCTGTCTAGCCTTATAATAGATCTGCATCATTTAATTTCTTGCTGCTTCTGCAGTCTCTGTGGTTTTGGAGGTGCTGTGCATCGTAAGTATGTTGACAGCACCTCTCCTTTTCTTCCTTTGGGGGTGTTTTTATCTCTAGTCCATCCTTCTGTGACCATGAATAGTCTGCGATATCATGCCCCAGTCACACAGGTAATGATAAGGTGACAAATGTGAATTTCCCTTAGTGCCCGCAGTGGTAAAAGCAAAGATATTTGCAGAAAACATACAGGTGATTTTGACTGATACGTCATACAACCCTGAGAGTCTGGACTTTATTTTTCCATTTCCAAAAGTTACTACAAAAGGAAAGAGTATTAAGATACTGCAGGAGCATTGAACTTGATTCAGCGAAGCCACAGGGATAGAATCATAGAATCACCAAGTCGGAGAAGACCCACAGGATCATGGAGTTTAGTGTCTGATAGGAATGGTTGGACTCGATGATCCGATGGTTCTCTTCCAACCAGGTTGTTCTGTGATTCTATGATTCTATCAGTTCAACCATTCCTATCAAACACTAAACCATGTCCCTCAACACCTAATCCACCTGTCCCTTAAACACCTCCAGGGAAGGTGAATCAACCACCTCCCTGGGCAGCCTCTGCCAGTGCCCAATGACCCTTCCTGTGATTTTTTTTTTCCCCTAATGTCCAGCCTAAATCTCCCTTGCTGAAGCTTGAGACCATTCCCTTTTGTCCTGTCCCCTGTCACTTGGGAGAAGAGCCCAGCTCCCTCCTCTCCACAACCTCCTTTCAAGTAGCTGTATAGAGCAATGAGGTCTCCTCTCAGCCTCCTCTTCTCCAGGCTACACACTCCCAGCTCTCTCAGCCGCTCCTTATAAGGCCTGTTCTCCAACCCCTTCACCAGCTTCGTTGTTCCTCTCTGGACTCGCTACAGAGCCTCAACATCCTTCTTGTGGTGAGGGGCTCAGAAGGGTGACCCCTCCAAGGACCAGGAGGACATGTCTAGTATTTAGGGAGTTTTATTCCCCGCAAATTTTTGTGGTCCCCTGGGCCTTATCTACTGTCCTGTCAGTCAAGCAGTCCACCCAGTGAGTGTATTCCTGGCTCCCCTTCACCTGTATAGAATGACAATCTGCAGTTCAGTTTAGGACTTTAGTCTTTTGATGTTTGGAATAGGCAGAATTTTCATTGTAATCAAATTGATTTAGAATCATAGAACAACCAGGTTGGAAGAGACCCATCAGATCATAGAGTCCAATCATTCCTATCAAACACTAAAGCATGTTCCTCAGGACCTCATCTCCCTGTACCTTAAACACCTCCAGGGAAGGTGAATCAACCACCTCCCTGGGCAACCTATTCCAATGCCCAATGACCCTCTGTGTGAAAATTTTTTTCCTAATCTCCAGTCTAAATCTCCCCTGGTGGAGCTTGAGGTCATTCCCTCTTGTCCTGGCCCCTGTCACTTGGAAGAAGAGCCCAACTCCCTCCTCTCCACAACCTCCTTTCAGGTAGTTGTAGAGAGTAATGAGGTCTCCCCTCAGCCTCCTCTTCTCCAGGCTAAACACCCCCAGCAATCTCAGCCGTTCCTCATAAGGTCTGTTCTCCAGCCCCTTCCCCAGCTTTGTTGCTCTTCTCTGGACTCACTCCAGATTTGATGTACAGAGAAGTCTGTAAAGGAAAATGCATCTATAACCTGGCCCAAAAAGGCAAAGTAATAAAACAAGAAACTCTGGTGCACACTACAACAATTTCATCAACAGAAATGCTGCCTTTTGTGGCAAGCATGAGAAGTTCCAGGTTTTGGTCTTTGATCATAGAATCATAGAATAGTTAGGGTTGCCAGGAACCTTAAAGATCATCCAGTTCCAAGCCCCTGCCACAGGTAGGGACACCTGCTAGATCAGGTTACCTAAGGCTCATCCAACCTGGCCTTGAACACCTCCAGGGACGAGGCAACCACAGCTTCCTTGGGAGACCTTGGCCAGGGCCTCCCCACTCTCATGATGAAGAAATTCTTCCTTGTGTCTAGTCTAAATCTGCCCCTCTCCAGTTTATCCCCATTGCCCCGCATCCTATCACCACAAGCCTTTATGAACTGTCCCACTCCAGCTTTCTTGTAGGCTCCTTTCAGGTACTGGAAGGTTACTATAAGATGTCCTCAGTGTTCTCTTCTCCAGGCTGAACAAGCCTCTCTCAGCCTGTACTCATATGGAAGGTGCTCCAGCTCTCGGATCATCTTTGTAGCCTCCTCTGGAGCCGTTCCAGCAGCTCCATCTCCTTATGTTGAGGATTCCAGAACTGTACACAATACTCCAGATGAGGTCTTGGAAGAGAGGAACAGAGGGGCGGAATCACTTCCCTCACTCTGCTGGCCATGCTGCTTTTGATGCAGCCCAGGACACAGTTGGCCTTCTGGGCTACGAGCACACAGCCTCTGTGGACCTCCATTATTAAAATGATTGACACCTTATGCTGCATCTGTGCTATCAAACTGCATAGTGTCTACAAAGGTTCCTTGAAATGGCCTGAGATCCTCTATGCTCTTCTGTGGCTCAGCTTGTCTTGGGCATTGTTCTCATCCAAGCCAGCCAGTATTCCCCTCACCAGTTCCTGGATACAGCTTAGGACTTGGCACAAGCCAGGGATGTTCCACATTGCTTTATAGGCAAAGTAGGTTATAGAGAGGAGGGTAATGGCCTCTTCTCCCAAGTGACAGGGGACAGGACGAGAGGGAATGGCCTCAAGCTCCACCAGGGGATGTTTAGGCTGAACATTAGGAAAAAAAAATCATGGAAAGGGTCATTGGGCACTGGCAGAGGCTGCCCAGGGAGGTGGTTCATTCACCTTCTCTGGAGGTGTTTAAGGCACTGGTAGATGAGGTGCTGAGGGACATGGTTTAGTGTTTGATAGGAATGGTTGGACTCAATGATCTGGTGTCGCTCTTCCAACTTGGTTGTTCTATGATTCTGTGAGTCTATTGCTCAATGTTACGGGTGTGGAGCCCTGCAGGCTGGCTGACCTCCAGGCAAGATGATGGATCTTCATTTGCTAATGCATCCACAGCCTTGGGGTAATCACCGTACCATTTCCATCCTTCTCTCTCCCTACCTCTAATAACCACGCAGCAGCATAATGAGCTGGAGCAACTCACTAGTTCAGCTGAAAACTTGTCTTTACTTATCTTTATTACTGGGTTTTGGGTCATTTTCCAGCAGATTTTTTGAAAACACAGGAGGTCCAGCTCCCACCTCCCATTATATCAGGGCAATTTTCCACAAGGCTAAAAAACCATTTCTATCTGCCTTGCAAAATTGTCATCTGCTTTCATCTACTTGCAGCTATGCACAAAGGCTGGTTTTATAGGCTCCTTGAAGAAGGCGAGATTTAAAAGAAAATAACTTATCTACATTTCAGATTTTTTGATGGGGGGGGGGATAATCCTCTTGACCAGCCTAAGGAAGCATAAAATTACAAAAACTACATATCTACTTCATAGTGCTTCATATCTTATCCTTCTTGATATCATTTATAGTCCAATTTCATGCACAGACAGCTTCTGCTTCTACTAAAATGTGAAATTCGTATTACCAAAATAAGATTTAGGTCATAATGAATATTTCAGTGCATTTTACATCTGCATGCTAATTAAATATCACAGGACTCCTATGAGGTAGGTAATCCTCATTTTAACCTTTGAGAATGGGAACTGTGATGAAGTGATAGCGCCGTCGGCCAAAGCCATATATTTAGAAATGTTTCATTTATATAGCGAAGTGATATGCCAGATTTTCAGCAGATCAGCAGTTTGGTGGTGGAATACCTTTAAAATTCTGGGAGCTGGCGTAGAAATCAGTGGAACAAAAGCTCTGGTCTGAAATGCCAGTGGGTGTTGCCAGTTTGACTTGTTTAGCTAAATCCTAAACCAAAATTTAAAAACTTGAATTAACAATGGTCAAAGTCCAGAAGAAGGAATATTACATTATTCTTCCAGTTTCAACGTCAATATTTCTTTGATACAGAGTTGGGTATTGACACTGCTAGCATTATTTCCTGAACAGAACTAGGTTATGTACCTCTGATTAGATATAAGGGAAAGCTTTTTCCCCCTTAGTGTGGTCAAACATTGGCACCAGTTGCCTGAACAGGTTGTGGATTGTCCATCTTTGGAAAAGTTCAAAACCCAACTGGAGACAATGCTGGGCAACCCGCTATACCTGACCATGTTTTGGCCAGGAGACTGGACAAGGGACATCTAGAGTCCCTTCCAACATCCATAATTCCATGATTCCTAGTTTGTTCCAGGGGGTTGGTGCATTTATCCCTGTTTTCTCTGACAACACACTGTTGCTTACATGCAGGATCTGTGCAATCTGGGAGTCAGGGGATAGGCTGCCCAGGGAGGTGGTTGATTCCCCTTCCCTGGAGGTGTTTAAGGCACAGGTGGACGAGGTGCTGAGGGACATGGTTTAGTGTTTGATAGGAACGGTTGGACTCGATGATCTGGTGGGTCTCTTCCAACCTGGTTATTCTAAGATTCTATGATTCTCAGTGGCCAAAATCCTTTTCTTTTGACAGGTCTAATCTGAGCAAAACCTAGACACTCAGCTGGAAGAACTTCTAACAAAACACATGGATAGTGACTTTTCTTCTAAGGGAAGGAAATTCATTTTCATAATAACCAAGTTTCTAGAATAGACACTGTGAAGATGTGAGTTTTTTTCTTCCTTAGATTTCACAAGGGTAAAACCCATCTTCTCAATTCCCCAATTACATTGTGAACAGCAGGCTGTAAGACATCTTCCTAGAATCATAGAATCACCAGGTTGGAAGAGACCCACCGGATCATTGAGTCCAATCATTCCTATCAAACACTAAAAACCTCCGGGGAAGACGACTCAACCCCCTCCCTGGGATTTTGAAGCAAAGACACTTCTTTCTATGTTAAGAAAGCTGGTGAAGGGGCTGGAGAACAGGCCCTATGAGGAGCATCTGAGAGAGCTGGGGTTGTTTAGCCTGGAGAAGAGGAGGCTGAGAGGAGACCTCATTGCTCTCTCCAACTACCTGAAAGGAGGTTGTAGAGAGGAGGGAGCTGGGCTCTTCTCCCAAGTGACAGGGGACAGGACAAGAGGGAATGGCCTCGAGCTCTGCCAGGGGAGATTTAGGCTGGACATTAGGAGGAGTTTTTTCACACAGAGGGTCATTGGGCATTGGAATAGGCTGCCCAGGGAGGTGGTTGATTCCCCTTCCCTGGAGGTGTTTAAGGCATGGGTGGATGAGGTCCTGAGGGACATGGTTTAGTGATTGATAGGAATGGTTGGACTTGATGATCCGATGGGTCTCTTCCAACCTGGTTGTTCTATGAGTCTATGATTCTAAGATGCTCCACAAGATTTATCCAACATCCTTTCATGAAAAATTCATGTGAGTGTTTGTAACTAGGCTCCCTCATTCCACATAAGCACATGGATCGCAAGGCTGCATCACACCTTTTCTTGCACATGAAGTCCTTCTCTTCTAACCAGCCCTTTCCAGTCAGTCTGTGAGTGCTCCATGAAAAGGCCTTGAGTTGCAAAAAGTGGAGGAGAGCATGTTGGTTCATTTATCAGCCATAAGTCTTCTTCCCAAGAACTCCAGCTGTTACTGATCAGAAAGCAAGCAGTGACATCTCCCACTTTCACAGTTTTTTCATCAAGGAGGGAAAGAAAAATCTGCTCAGTTCTTTGAAGGAAAGTTGTGAATTTGCTCTTCAGAAGATGGTTTTAGGCTGTGAATGACAGAAAGGCCTTTCTATTGCCTGTAAACAGACACAACAAACCCAAGAAAGGAAAAGCAGCTGAGATTCTTCTTCATGCTTTTCATTCTGGCTGCTAGCTAAAGGGACCTTTTGGTTCCTTTTGGATACTACAAACTCTCCTAAATGCTTTCTACAGTAAATTTAAGGTCCTACCACAGGTTCTGGGTTCACTGTCAGGATTAACACCATAAAATGTAGTAAGTTTTAGGTACCAGGTGCTTTAATATAATTTGCCTTCGAGGTAATTAATGAGAGATATCACACTGAATCAGTAGCAGAAAAATTAAATGACCCCAAATTTCCTGAACCAGGTTGTGCTCCTCACAGCAACAGTGCATGAAATCTAGGAAAGCGACTCATTGTTCTCTTGAATCGTTATAACCAAATCACCAGCCAGAGACAAATTTAAATGAAAAGATCCAGACCTTGTCATCTGTCTAGAAAGCTGCCAGGAGGAGAGGGACCTGGGGGTGTTGGTCGACAGCGACAGAACATGAGCCAGCAGTGGCCCATGTGGTCAAGAAGGCCAATGGTATCCTGACTTGTATCAGAAAAGATGTGACCAGCAGGGCCAGGGAGGTGATTCTCCCTCTGGACTCAGCACTGGTGAGGCCGCTCCTTGAATCCTGTGTTCAGTTCTGGGCCCCTCAGCACAAAAAGGATATTGAGGCTCTGGAGCAAGTCCAGAGAAGAACAATGAGGCTGGTGAAGGGTCTGGAGAACAGGCCCTATGAGGAAAGACCGAGAGAGCTGGGGGTGTTTAACCTAGAGAAGAGGAGGCTGAGAGGAGACCTCATTGCTCTCTACAACTACCTGAAAGGAGGTTGTGTAGAGGAGGGAGCTGGCCTCTTCTCCCAAGTGCCAGGGGACAGGACAAGAGGAAATGGCCTCAAGCTCCGCCAGGGGAGGTTTAGGCTGAACTTTAGGAATAAATTTTTCATGGAAATGGTCATTGGGCACTGGCAGAGGCTGCCCAGGAAGGTGGTTGATTCACCTTCCCTGGAGGTGTTTAAGGGACGGGTGGATGAGGTCCTGAGGGACATGGTTTAGTGTTTGATAGGAATGGTTGGACTCGATGATCTGATGGGTCTCTTCCAACCTGGTGATTCTATGATTCTATGATCTTGTTCTTATAAAAGGAAATTCATAGGGTAGTATGCAGTCTAACTCCTCAGTGGACAGAAATGGCATATACAAGGATTTGCATTAACTTCTAGAACAGGAGGAAGGCCTTTTTAGACATTATAAATATCAGCACTCATCACTAGATGCAAGTGGATAATTAGGGTAATTATTCCCAATTAGCAGCTGCAAGTCCTGCAGATGGGAATTTCAGGGGTTGGTAACTATTGTAAGGAAGCATTTCCTCAAGGTGCAAAGCCTTTTTCATATTTTGGAAAATACTTATTTAATGACCCTCACACATACTGATAAATGTTTTTGTTACTATTTTGAAATAAAAAATCTTTCCTGCAATAGTACAATAGTTCTGGTTTTCTTTAAAGCTGTGTTGGGATAGGAGAGGGAGTGGATTTGGAAAGATGTTTCCAAGTATTTAATGTACCAGCTAAAGTAAATGATAAATCAGGCTGAATTGGAACTCAAATGTTGCTTCTATCCTCAGTTTGTGAGGAAAAACAATGTCAAGGGCCCTTTTGTTGGCTTCTGAAGACAGCTAAAGGATTCCCACTGTTTTCATAGGCTCTGCATGAAACCTTCTGAGGGAACACATCGTCAGAATTGTTTGCCAGGCTCCAGAAGCATTTTCCTTGTGTTCATTCTATTCTGCTGTTTTGAATAGCTCGAGGGTAAAAGAATACACATATTCTAATTGTGAATAATGTTTTTTCCATCATTAATTCTTGAAAGACATTCTTGCTGCCTATGTGTGTACTATGAGTACATCACAAGCACAAACAGAGCAGGATTTTTTTAGTTTTTATGTGAATTCATTTAACTTATGAATTCATTAAACAAAAGAAATGTAATCAACAAAAATACTAAGGGACATAGCTGTAAGATTTGTTCTCCTAAGACTCCTTACAACATAGAAGAAACAATTTTGTAGGTATTTTAGTGTAAAAAAAAAAATCAGTCATACCTATCTTTTAAAGTTTCACATTTAGTCAAAAATAAGCCTGTGTTTACTCATTTAAATCCAGTCCCTGTCTAGTTATTTAAACATGGAATATCAGGCAAAGTTGAGAGGCAAATCCTTTTTGCATCTGAGTGAGTAAAATGTTATTGATCAATGTCTTTTTAAACTTTCTATTCAATTATCTCTGAGTTAAAATGAAGGAAAGAAACTTCGAGCCAAAATAATTATTCTATGAAAACGTTACGAGTTTTTTTGTAAGAAGAATATTAAGACTGAACATAATATTTCAGCTTTAGTACAGAAAATTAGCCACTATAGCTTGCACTTGGCCCACGTAGATGCCAGTAATGCTTTTTCAGCACTTGGATTTGGTTTTAGCTATGCTGACATACAAGTAATAAAGAAGATTTAAAAGTGAGAGCATGATTGTATGATATCAATTAGTTTTTCTCACTAAGGCTGTCTAATTCAGGTTTTTGCAATTAATAATGTTGCCAGCAGATATATACATACATATATACATATAGGTATATGTCAGAACAAGAGGGAATGACCTCAAACTCCACCAGGGGAGATTTAGGTTAGAGATTAGGAGGAAGTTTTTCACGGAAAGGCTCATTGGGCATTGGAATAGGCTGCCCAGGGAGGTGGTTGAGTCACCTTCGCTGGAGGTGTTTAAGGGATGGGTAGATGAGGTCTTGAGGGACATGGTTTAGTGTTTGATAGGAATGGTTGGACTCGATGATCCGGTGGGTCTCTTCCAACCTGGTGATTCTATGATTCTATTCTATGATTCTATATAAAGCTTAAGAAAATACATTTATTATATATATTTTAGGAATCTGGCTATTACAACTATCACTATATGTAAACACCTTTTAAGTCTCCCATAATCTCAAAACCCTTCTTCCAATATTAATGGAAGGTCTGAGAAAAGAAATGAGGATGATGTATTGCACTTAGAGTCTTCAAGTTTGGGAAGATGTTTCATGCTCCCTTTCCAATAACACTCCAAACCTCAATAATATGAAAAGTTTCTCCCTTTCTATGATCTACCCCATATTTCATTTAAATTTATGTTCTGTCCTATTGCTTTGTATAAGAACAGAACTTTTCCCCCCCCCTTTGGTATTTGTCTCTAGTATTTTTCTGATCTTTGCAATATGTTTTCCTTCTTTTTCTGACTTCATCTTCAGTCTCTCTTCTTTCTCTCTTGAGCTGGTTTCTTTAATTTTCTTTATCTTCACTTGTTCACCCCCTTGAAAAATTTCATTTTCCCCTCAATCCTTTTTTGGGACTCAAAAGTCTGTTCACCTGATGTGTGGTTCATTTGTGTATCTTGAAGGGGCAGTAAAGATGACAGGCAGACTGTGTTAATTATTTTAATTCAATCTCCAATACTGCTGAAACCAATGGGAGCATTTGCTTCAGCTCCAGAATGAGCTCTGTCTGTAGGAGTTTGATTTGAACATCTTTATTAGGTACCTTTGCTTTGCAGAAACTCCTTAATGTATGTTTAACTGGAAGTTCAGATTTATAGCACATTGGTAAATAATGCCGCTGTGCTGTTTAATATATACAAAGTCATTATGTTGATAAAGGATTTGACGCTGCCAAGTGCATCAGCCCTGGTCCTCTGATGCACTCTGTCACATCCTTCTTTTTAACCATGAGTCATTATAATGGATTTCAGGGAGTTGCTTGTAACCTTTAAGTTAAGCAAATGCTTAAGTGTGTTTCTGGATTAGGACCAGGGGACTCAGCACCTCCGAGGATTAAACAGAAAGCAAAGAACCATCAGCACTGGCAGAGATAGGCTTGTTGAGTTTATCCATAAAGTCTTAAAATAAGACTGATTTCACTTTGGAATGGAAAATCTATGCCTGTCCAAGTCTCTGCAGCTTTGTGATGCGGCGAGAGATCCATCCACCAGCTGTGGTTTATCTGATTACCAATGTTACTGTTTAAAAAAACCACCAAAACTGCATGAGAGCAGTCTCAACCAAATGCATTACTCATTAACTGGCTACATTCCTGGTATGTAAGAGCCTCTATGGACTATTATGTAGATTCTAAATTAAAATAAAAAATAAAAAAGAGGTGTTCAAGGCCAGATTGGATGGACTTTGGTCAGCCTGATCCAGTGGGAGGTGTCCCTGCCCTTGGCAGGAGGGTTGGAACTGGATGGGCTTTGAGGTCCCTTCCTACACAAACTATTCTATGATTTGCTTTTTCTTTTTATTCACAGAAGTTTGCCCTAAGTAAGAATCCTAACCATTTATGCCAAAATCACAGTTTACTTTTACTTAAATACTTCATTTACCTTCCTGAAAAGAAGTCAAAGCCCCGTGTAAGGAGAGTTGGTAAAACTCTCAAGTGCTCAGCTGTCAATGAGTTTTAAGTCTCAGACACCTGATCAATTTACTGTTTATGAGCTGAAAATCTGTGTGCAAACTTTTAAGAAGTTAAGCTGAGCTACCTCTTGCAATTTAGAGCACGTCTACACATCTATATTGCAGCTCAGCTCACAAACCATGACTTGATTGTTCTTTAGGTTCCAACGTTTATAAACTGAAGATTTCCAATCTCGAAGTTGGAAGTAAATTGCCAAATCATTGGGGTCCTTAGAAATTTATTTCTAAGTAATCTGCTTCTAAATAATATAAAATTCATTATTTGTCTTTGTAAAATGAAAAAATCAAAGGAAATATTTAAATATGTGAAAAGAATAACGCACATTTCAGGTGTGTGTTTTACGGTCCCTGTTAGGTACCTCAGGATGAATGGGGAGGATACCCAGCTGGTGGGAAAGATGAAGAAATCCCCTGCAGAAGAATGAGAAGTGGGAGTTACATTAAGGCCATGGGAGATGAAGAAAGCGGAGACTCCGATACTAGCCCCAAGACATCACCAAAATTAACGGTTCGGCCAGAGTCATTATTAAAATCCATTGGACAAAGACCACTGGGAGATCATCAAAAGTAAGTTTCACTATACCCTGTTATACAGCTTTCTGAAATCTGCTTTGACTTGGATAATTTTCCTTTATGTCTTTATGGTAGTGGTCAGTATCCATGAGAATACTAGACTCTGTATTTAAAACCTAACTTTTTTGTCTTCATTTTAAATTAGCTACGATTTCCTGTAATTACTGGATGAAAACCTGCCATCTTCCTCCATCTGTGTAACAAGCCTGCTACTTCAGAAAGAGTTTGTTACATTTATTGAAGGAAATCTATCCATAATTTTGACATAAGTTTACATTTCTGAATATAATTTCTTTAGAAGGATTGTTTTATAAGTCTATGTTATTTGATTGCCTTCTCTCAAGTAGAAAATGCACTCTGTCCTGTACTACATATAATAAGAAACATATAACTTTATCATCTATTTTGCATCTTAAAATCTTTTCTATTAGTACAGTGCTTTATGTATCAGCTATACTGTGTCGTATGCATTTAAAACCATTGTGGAGAGGTTTGATTGACTGTTTGAGGTGGTTTTTTTTTTCATTCAAACTACCTGCAATATTCCTTATTAAATAACTAAATAAAATTTTAAAACTATAGGAAAATATGTAGCTATATTTTTTTTTCCAGTAGATCTTTATTTTTCTCTCCTTTTTATTCTTTCGATATATCGTTTTATAATTGAACTGTAAGTATACTTCTGCAGACAGTTTGGAAGTGGTTGCCTGATTTCGAATCTTGGAGGTTCTATTGATATGACTGGGTGTTTCTCACAGCTTAGACTATTGATCTTTTTTACCTGGAAGAATTACATAAAATGAAGAAATTAAGAGTGAAACCTTTGACTAAAGGTTGTTTATTGCTCTGTATATAATACCACGTATACCATTACATAGTGACTCACCTTTTCACAAAATGAAAGAAACCAAACCAAAACCTCTGGCAAAAGTCCTTTTGACCTAAATATATTTAATTATTTAGCTTGCATTTTGGAAGAAAAATCATCAATTTTCACTTTACTGAAGATTTACAACTGTATTGTTTCATATAGCTTGCAGATGCATCTCTATAGGCTGAATTCAGATGCACAAAGGTGTCTGTACCACAAGCTGCTGTAAGATTTCTGAGATGCCATGAAACAAGACTGTCAGGTTTCTGCTCTGATATTACAATTAAAACCCAGGCAGAAAACCTTATGGTACCTCAAAAAGTGCCAGAGACTTATGTTTAGGCAACCGAGCCAAATCCTGAATGTGAATCTGAAGGATCTGCAAGAATATTAGTTCCAATGATGAAAACATGGCCTATAACATAAGTAGTGCTGATGGATCTGTCTCTGGATGATTTCCAAAGGTGAAAAGATGAGCTCTTAACACCAGTGGTTGGAAGCAACTTTTGAATTTTTCATATCTTCAGTCATTGTAGCTGGGTTGAAATATGGGTTTGAGGCAGACCTGCTGGTTCAGTCTGAATTTGAGAAAGTCCACGGGAAACATAAAAGTTGGGGAATTTTCAGTTTACGAGTATTTGTCAGTGGGAGTAGAGCCTGTAATATCTTAGCCATGGTGGAAACATATGTTGTGAATTCTTCAGTCCTGGTTTTCCTTGTAAATGGCTCTGAAAGCTGTGCATCCTGCAAAGGGAAATAATCCTTGTGGGATAAGCTGTAAGAAGGGAAAGCCACCGCGTGTCTGTGGGCTCTTAAGAACAACCGTTCTGACGGCAACAGGGAAAGAGGAAATTGTCGGCTTTCTCCGACTACCACACTTCAGCCATCTGCCTTCCTGACACTAAATTAAACAGAACACAGAATTTCCAGAACACAGACCTGAGCACAGAAAACTAAACTAAAATATTTTCTCATAGGTAGTTCTAACTTTCCAAGTACTTCAATCAAATAAAATATATTCTATTCTTTTTTTTTGGATTTTGACTACAGTTGGGTCTTCCTCAAATGAATGTAGACACCAGCACAAATTTTCCACTGAGTCCCCTTAGCAAGTTTGCAGGTGACATTAAGCTGGGTGAAAGTGTCGATCTCCTGGAGGTTAAGGAGGCTCTGCAAAGGGACCTAACCAGGCTGGACCACTGGGCTGAGTCCAATGGGATGAGGTTTAACATGGCCAAATGCTGGGTCCTGCACTTGGGGTACAACAACCCTATGCAGAGCTACAGACTGGGAGAAGTCTGTCTAGAAAGCCACCAGGAGGAGAGGGACTTGGGGGTGTTGGTCAACGGCCAACTGAACATGAGCCAGCAGTGTGCCCAGGTGGCCAAGAAGACCAATGGCATCCTGGCTCGGATCAGAAATGGTGTGACCAGCAGGTCCAGGGAGGTTATTCTCCTTCTGGATTCCACAATGGTGAGACTGCTCCTTGAATCCTGTGTTCAGTTGTGGGCCCCTCACCACAAGAAGGATGTTGAGGCTCTGGAGCGAGTCCAGAGAAGAGCAATGAAGCTGGTGAGGGGTCTGGAAAACAGGCCTTATGAGGAATGGCTGAGAGAGCTAGGGGTGTTTATCCTGGAGAAGAGGAGGCTGAGAGGAAACCTCATTACTCTCTACAACTCCCTGAGAGGAGGTTGTAGAGAGGAGGGAGCTGGGCTCTTCTCCCAAGTGCCAGGGGCCAGGACAAGAGGGAATGTCCTCAAGCTCCACCAGGGGAAATTTAGTCTAGAGATTAGGAGGAAGTTTTTCACGGAAAGGGTCGTTGGGCATTGGAATAGGGTGCCCAAGGAGGTGGTTGATTCCCCTTCCATGGAGGTATTTAAGGGACAGGTAGATGAGGTGCTGAGGGACATGGTTTAGTGTTTGATCGGAATGGTTGGACTCAATGATCCGATAGGTCTCTTCCAACCTGGTGATTCTGTGATTCTATGAGTGGCAAGTCTCCATTCCTCCTTAGACCCCAGCAGTCTATGAACAGATTCAGACAGCATCTAGACATAGGCATTCAAACGAAGAATATGCTTCAAGATGAGAAGTCTTTCTGATCTATTAAATACCCAAAGCAGGTGGTTACTGGTAGGTCAATGCCAAATGGTGTCTTCTGTCAGTTCTCTGTGGATTGCAAATACGCTGCTGTAAATATAATTAAGTAAAACACAGGTGTGATGCTGACACAATATACCAGGGTCAGCAGCTGTGCCTGTTGATGGTCCCAAAGGATTTAATGGCATAGTTGCCACTAACTGAGGTCAAAAAAAGAGGAAGCTTTTTGTAATACTGTGACATATTAGGGGCTCTGTTGAGAATTTGTCACAAACACAGCACCAGGAACAATTGAGCAGCCAGGCTGCTGCTGCCAGATATCTTTTAATTCCTTCGGTTTCCCTTCAACTGAGGGGCAGCACTTTCAATCTGTGGTTTTTTTGTGTTTTTTTTTTCCAGTGAACTTCAGCCAGAAATGTTACAACGGTTCTAGTTCTTGCATGTCTTTCTTGCAAAAATCTGCAGCTTTCAGCAGTCCTAAAGCAAGCGGAAAATTTCTTGTCTCATGGGAATACTATGAATGTTGATCCCAAACCTGGGGTTTTTTTTTCACCACGAGCCCTCCCAGTATATTTCTGTCTCTCTGTTACTGTGGTTACCTTTTCTGCCTGATGGTTACCTTTTCTGCCTGATGATTTTCTGTGAAGGATATAGCGAAGGGTGATGGTTATGGAGATTTCCTTCCTCCTCTGGGGTGGCTCAATAATCCCCGTTGCACTCCAAGTGCCCTTTGTGCCACTGATCACGCTGCTGAGACAGAAACCAAGGTTTTGAGCAGCATTCCTGCATGTATAGCAGGGCTGAATAGCGTTTCTGGCATGTATCATGAGAAATTACATAATTCACCATGTCAGCTGCATTAGTTGGATTTTTAGCTTGTTTACCAGGACGGAGGGAGATAACACAGATATAAAATGGAGCTTACACACCCTGGGTCCTCTGCTTGGGTTGACAGGATAACTCAGAACTGAGGTCTGACAGAGTCAACCTGTAATAAAGCCTGAGTACTAATAGTTTTGGTAGTACAAAACCATTCATTGGGCTGCAAAACACACGTAGGTAATTTTCATAAGAATAAACCTAGTTTTCTATCACTACCCTGAACAGAATAAAATTAAAATTAGAGAGTTGGTCGCTTAACCTTCAACAGACCTTTAACACGTGCATGGGTTGGTTTCTCCTCTGAATATTATCTTTGTAAGGAGTTTTTTTCCCATTTAAATCCTGTTTCTACTTTGACAAAAGTGAGCCCCGATTTTGTCAGTGTGTTTTGCTCAAAGATTCGGCAAATTTAACGTTAATAATTCATAAACAATAAAAATGTATGTTTGCATCTCAATGAATACTTTTATTTAATGACACACAAATAGGTAAATATAACTGATTTAACAGAAAGGTTTAAATTCTGAAAGTTGCTCTTGGGCAGGAGGGTGTTTTGCTCCAAATGGGAATAAAAAAAAAGTGCAAGGTCTATCACTGCTGTTTCGTGCAGATGGCAGAAGCAGGGCATATGTCCAAGTGCTGCCACCTGATCACCACCTCTGTCAAACTGTTAGCACATCCAGCACGATCCCCAGCCTGTTTTCAGCCAAGGCCACCTGGCTCTCTTCTACAGTGCCCCGACGTGTTTCAGGGACTGACCCTGTTGGATGCAGCCACTTTTTCTATAGGAAAACAAAGTTTAACCAAACAGGTCAACAGGTCAGGTAATGGACCTATAGCCAAACTGACACAAACTTGCATCTTTCAAAAATTAAATATGCCTAAACATCGAGATTACTTGCTGAAAATAAATGCATTTCAAGTCTTTCTTGTGGATACCGTTTCAAAAGATTAAGTAGTACGTTGCATTACTAAGTCCTAAACCATCCATTGGCCAACAGGCTAATGTAATTTATTATTATTAAATTGCATTTGAGTGAAATGTAATGCAATAAGGCTTGCTGTGGTGGAGACAGGACACATACTTGAATCTGCTTCCTTTCCAACTTTTTGCTTTCTCGGAATGGTGCCAGCAATCCCATTTTATAACCTGACTCTCAAGAGGAAAAAAAGAAAACAAAGCCCAACAACCATTTTTTTATATATATTTTGCATTATAGTTAGACATACAAAACCTTTTGGGTGCCAGTTTTGGTCTTCTATGAATAAATATGGGTCTTCTGGATGTGAAATCTTTCAATCCAGTCTGTTGCTTTTTGCAGTGCTGTGATGCTCCTGGGGATGGAGTTAAACTGTTGGAGACCAGTTTGCAGAAAATGGCTAGTAGTAGATAGGTAGTGTCCTCCTAGGTATTTTCATTAAAGATCAATACAGCTGAACATTTTATGGAACTGGAAGCTGAGACAAAGGGAATGTCTGTCCTAAATAAGTTTTGTGCAATCTTGAAAGACAGACTGACCCACATGATTTTTAAGGGATCCTTCCAACCTAATTAAATGTCATTTGTCTGTATTTGTGACAAAAGCAAGCAAAGTAAGAGATGGAAGCATCAGAGACACAGAGATCCAGAAAGGAAAGCTGAGAAGAAAACAAGAACTTGGGACTTTGTGGTGTAAATACAACTCTATAACTGAAGATAATATTCCAATTGTTTGATTCTTGTCTTCAAGAGAAGAGTACTTAATATACTGACTATGTAAATGAACAGGAGAAAAATTCTTCACAGAAAGGGTCATTGGGCACTGGAACAGGCTGCCTAGGGAGGTGGTTGACTCACCTTCCCTGTAGGGGTTGAGGGATTAAGTTTAGGGATTGGTGGGAATGGTTGGACTTGATGATCCGGTGGGTCTCTTCCAACCTGGTGATTCTATGATTCTATGATTCTATGAACAGGATAGCACTGTAGAAATAGCAAGTTCCATTTTTAGTATCTCCTTTCTGAAGCATTGCAAAAGAAAACTGCTAAAAACTGTCTAACCATCTAGTAAAAATGGATAACAATAGCATTTGGCCCAATGTTAACACACTGTATTTGAAGGTCTTACTGGTATCACTCATGTAAATAAACAGTTGTGCTGTAAGGAAGTTTTCCATAATGCTGTGAAGTGACTCATGGGAAACTAGATGCTGCAAACATGAAGATTAAATAGGTTAAACCACAAGAAAATAAAATAAGTGATAGCAATAGAATATTAGCAATAGAATAGTTAGCCTAGAAAAGAGGAGGCTGAGAGGAGACCTCATTACTCTCTACAACTACCTGAAAGGAGGTTGTAGAGAGGAGGAAGATGGTCTCTTCTCCCAAGTGACAGGGGACAGGACAAGAGGGAATGGCCTCAAGCTCCATCAGGGGAGATTTAGGCTGGACATTAGGAAAAAAATTTCACTGAAAGGGTCATTGGGCACTGGAACAGGCTGCCCTGGGAGGTGGTTGATTCACCTTCCCTGGAGGTGTTTAAGGGACGGGTAGATGAGGTCCTGAGAGACTTGGTTTAGTGTTTGATAGGAATGGTTGGACTCGATGATCGAATGGATCTCTTCCAACCTAGTTGTTCTATGATTCTGTGAAATCACTTAACTGCCAAGGCCCTTCGCTCAGTAGAAATCATGGAACAGCACGGGCTCCTCTAAGGTGTGGGAAATCTCTGTTAAAACTAAATTCTTGCCATTCATAACTATTTGTGTTAACCATAGCACACTTGCAACAGGAGAAAGTAACAACCAAGGAAGTTCTGAAGCACTGTGTGAGATCTAACCTCGATCTTCTCATCTGTCTTTGCCCATGGTAATGCTAACACTGAATCGTTCAATGATGGACCAATTTGTGGGTGTTTCTTCTAGAGAAATACCACTTGGTAAGTAAACAGAAGCCTTGATGTCGCAGGCTGTAGGTAAGTTTGCATCTGTGGAGGAGTGGGTGTGCTGCAAAAACTGCACAGATTGAGAGTGTGAGCACAGCTTCCTTGCTAGAGGAATTAGAGTCCTATTTCAGTGCTATCCATTGCTGCACACCAGTGACAGAAGCCTTTGTTTTAGTTTTTAAGAGTGAACCTCAATTTACCATTAACTCCTCTTCGGCGTTTTAAATCGGGAATCGTTTTGAAGCCAGGCTTGAGAACTATTTTCAATAGAAGAGACGGGAGAGATCACTAGAAAACTAACCCTCATCTTTTGTATGCTTTTTATTTATCTTTGCCTTTTCCTCGATCTTCTGACTCTAAAAAGCCTCATTACACACTTCATTAGGAGCTTTCTGAGGCCCTGTAGTGTACTAGCATCTACTCCGAGTCTCTGAGGGGTGAAATTGGAGATTTACTGAGGAGAGTTTGAGGGCTAATTACAAAGCCTTATCAACTAATAATGCAATCAGTGTTCCACTGGCACAGTGATAGTCTTCTCTGCTGCAGTCAATAAGATCGGGGTTAGATTAGTCTGCAAGGTTAAGGGGGAATGCTGACAAAGGGCAGCTAGTCATCTGGCTACTTCAGATGTATCTTTTATGGGGTCAGAAGTTTGTCCCCATCCTTTCTTCCTTTGGAGGATAATAGGAGATGCTCTTAAGCAGTGTTAAGCACCTTGTTCTCTTAGAAGTGCTGCAGTGTGAAACCCAGAGAGTAATTGAGTCCAAATCTTCTGTCTTGTTGTAGTGAATGCCAGTTTCATGTTGAAGGGCAGAAATGTATTAGCCTGGATCAGGGATGGAAGAGGGATCCTAAGGCTCTGAACAAAGTCTTCTTGGAAATAAAACAGGCTTTTGTCAGAAAGATACAATTATGTGACTGATTGTGCTAAAAATGCAGTCAGATTCAGGCCAGTCTCACGCGCACAAATAATGAGATTCAAAAGAAAATAAGTTTCTGGTTTGTAGTGTTTATTCATTCCTGCTTGCAACAAATATGTTTAGTTTTCATTTGAAAAGAATCATGAGCTGCTTTTCTCATTTGTTTAGTTTTTAATAAAAGCTAAATGAGGCTATAAAGTATGGATGCAGAGAGAAAATGCTTCTATTCTTCAAGCAAGGATTTGAAAATTATGCTTTCGCTTAAAAAGCAGAAATCATATATATATTTTCAATTCCCCCAGTTCTACTCTTTTTTCCCCCAGAAATTAGATAGTTTCATTAACATCTTCACTATAAGCATGGGGTCACTTATTTGCATAACACCTGTTGACTTTAATAGACTTACATGCATGTTTAAATTAAGCTCATGCTCAGCTGCTCTACTGAGTCCTCGTAGTCTATAGTCTACTTTGTTCTGCTGAATTACAATCTCTTGAGTGTGTGCCACATATGTACCAAAAGCAAATAAAAGAAAAAGAAGTGAGAGAGCTTCCTGAAGAATATTTCAATTCCATAAAGGGATATAGGAATTTAAGGCACGGGTGGATGAGGTATTGAGGGACTTGGTTTAGTGTTAGATAGGAATGGCTGGACTAGAAGATCCGATGGGTCCCTTCCAACCTGGTTGTTCTGTGATTCTGTGATTCTGTGAATGTACATTGACTATTTGAGTTCCGCTTAGATCCCCAGATCCATACATGATTATTTAAATACCTCTAGGGTTTTGCCATAACATCTGCCTGGATTTTGTGGTTGCTGACCACTTTGCCACCTACTCTACAGGGCAAGCTCCAAAGAGGATATTGGGATAAGACTTTTGGCAATAGCTATACGTGCACATCTCTCACCTCTTAGAAACAATAACTCTGAGTTTACATTTCCCACATCAGACTTTATTTTTTTAATTACATGCATATTCTAAGTGATTTGAAGTACAGGCTTGATTAAGCCTGCATCCCCTGTGTCTTTGTGAGGAGGAATCAAACCACCAGACTGTTCAACTATTCTGGATGATTTCCTCTCGTTCTCTTCTGGCTCATGTTGTACAAGATCCCTAAATACTGACTAATGAGAGAGATTCTCTCCCACCAGTGATTAGTAGGCATTTCATGAGGACAGAAACAGCAACCTCCACCTCTTCCCTAACGCATTCCTGGAATACATCAGATGTTCAATATCCTTCACCATATTTTTAAAAAAAGACTGTGGGTCAATGGTGAAATATATAGGCATCTTAAAAACATTAATTTGGCCCAGATTCTCATATCTATTACAGGTCAAAGAGAAGCCTCAGCCTGGCAAAGATTAGCAAAGAAATTCTTTGCCACTGATATATTCGCCAGATTTATGTGCACTTTCAGGTTTTTAAAAGAACCAGACTGACTGTGCTATTCCAAAGAGAGAAATCGGACTTAATGTCTGAGTTCTCCAATGGGCTGCATGCAGACACATCTGTGCTCCTTTGCAGAGCTCAGTTGACTTCAGCAGGAGTCCACAGACACATAGTGTGACTTGCAGCTGCTGTACAATAGCTCTGCTAGGTAAGCTTAATCATTAGATTCCGGTCGATGTGTTATTTCATCTACCTACAAAGACATAGTTAGGCTAGATTCAGATGGAGAAATGAGTATCGATTGAGATGCAAATCTCTCAAAAAATAGGGTTTGATAACTTATGCTGCCTTGTTAATCCTAATGCACCTCCCTTTTAGGTGCCCAAGATGAATTCTTTTACAAATTTTATCTTTTTGTCCTAGAATGATACTTCTGAATTGCATATACTGATTTAAATGGAGGAGATTGTACTTTCTGTAATGTTCCCATTCATTCTCAGATTTTTGGACAAGTGCAGGCATGATCCTGAAAATAAAAAAGGTATGATTTTTATAATGTTACAATTCCAAAAATTAATTTGATGGGAAAAGGGCTTTCTTTGTCTCTGATGCTCCCATAATAAACCTGATAGACCCATTCAGAATCAGAAGGTGACTTTCTTGCTGCGACTTATAGATTCCTGAGTGGACTGGTGGTTGAATGTTTGACAGAGAGCAGGTACTCTGGGGAGGGATCATTATTTTGAATGTGAGTAGAGCAAGAATGACCTTGGCAAGTGTATAACATTTGCTGCATTGTTGGCATGATGCACTTACTTTTTTTTAGCAAAAGTTTTAGGTTTATGACAAAGTACACGGTATCAATCATTTATTAGAGAATAAAACACAGACAAAAACAATAAAAAAAACGAAAAAATGTGACAGAGATAGCTTTCTGTGGACTCTTACACCCCGCGTTCCCACTAGAGTTGCCTCGACTGTCAAGTACTTCTGCTCAGGAATATGAATTTGTAGGGAGAAATTAGGGGGATTCTTTGTTTTGTTTTGATCCTGGCCTAACCGCAAGCTGAAAAACTATGTCAGCTTGTAAATCTGGCATTTCAAGGTGTCCTGAAAGTCAAACCATTTTGGTTCCCCATCATACGTACCTTTTCACCAAATGACAAAAAGATTTGTCTTCTGCAGAACACGTAAGGGTTGCATAAATCATGGAAAATTCCTGTGTGTTTTAGTTCTAGCTTCCAGTAATACTCGTCATGCATCAGTGACAAGGGACTGCAGAAAACATGCCACAAACACTCTAGGTGTTTGTCAGAATCAGAACTCAGTGGTGATAAAACATGGGATGGGGCCTTGGGCACCCTGATCTAGTGGGATGACCCTGCCTGAGACAGGGAGGGTTGGAACTAGAAAATCTCTACAGTCCATTCCAACCCTAACTGTTCTATGATTCATACTGAAGGGGCTAGAGAACAGGCCCTATGAGGAGCAGCTGAGAGAGCTGGGGTTGTTTAGCCTAGAGAAGAGGAGGCTGAGAGGAGATCTCATTGCTCTCTACAACTCCCTGAAAGGAGGTTGCAGAGAGGAGGGAGCTGGACTCTTCTCACAAGTGACAGGGGACAGGACAAGAGGGAATGGCCTCAAACTCCACCAGGGGAGATTTAGGTTAGAGATTAGGAGGAAGTTTTTCACTGAAAGGGTCATTGGGCATTGGAATAGGCTGCCCAGGGAGGTGGTTGATTCACCTTCCCTGGAGGCGTTTAAGGGACAGGTAGATGAGGTGCTGAGGGATATGGTTTATTGTTTGATGGGAATGGTTGGACTCGATGATCCGATGGGTTTCTTCCAACCTGGTTGTTCTATGATTCTATGATTCTATGATTCTGCTGCACAAAGTGACAGCCTGCAAGGTGCTGTCGTACAGACTGTTGTGGGAATACCTCAAATCTATCTGCACTGTTTCCTGAGGTCACTGGGCTACTTCAGATGTTATCCATGGTCATATAAGCTTTCCAAAAGTTACATAAAACAGTGGAATTCAGGAAAAAAACCCCAAGAGTTATTTACTGTCTATAAAGTAAGTAAGCATCCTGCTCCTTTTAAAAATACACAGTTAATGGGGGAGGAAATAGATGGCTAAATAACAGAATCATAGAATCATTAGGTTGGAAAGGACCCACTGGATCATCGAGTCCAACCATAATAGATGGCAAAAGATGAAGCAATGAGAGTTCTCTTATCATTAGTTAATGCTTGATTACAGCTGTTGGGTTAGCTTATATGATTGTTCCTTTCATTATAAACATGTTCTGAATGGCTCTTTAGTTTTACAAGTCTTCTTTTGTAATGGCTTAGGTGGGGAAAAGATAAGGAGATGCAGATGTGCTCTTCCTTCTCCTGAACTCTTTTGACAAACTTTATCCAGTGCTGTTTGATTACAATATAGGTAAACTTAAGCTTCTTCCTACAGTTTTCCCCTGCTGAGTCCTGTAGGACTGCTACAAGACTTTTTACTGGAGAGAAAATAAGGAAAAATAATCTTTTTGTTTGTTTTCTTTATTTTTTTTAGTGCATCTTGTTGTTTGTAGGGATGAAGTAATAGGGATTCTCCAGTAGCTATTTTCCCCCATCCTGCTCTTAAATGTCATTCTTGGTGAGAAGCGGGCAAGAAGAATTATTTTGTACAAGAAGGATGAGTTTGTGCCTTAGTGGAAGCCAGTGTCCTCAGTGAGGGAGTAGGACTGAAGCAGGGGTGAGCTGGATTCTGCAGAAAAATAGAGCTGTTAAGTGTACTTCTGAAATCTGCAGAGGACACAGTAGTGGCCCAATGCTGGCTTCAGTGATGGTGTTTTGGAAGATCCTGAGCAGGAAAACTGTGAGCTGGGAATTAAAAGGATTCTAGGGAGCAATAAGTATTAGGATCTGGGCTAGTCAAGAACGCAGGAGAGCTGTTCTAGGGAAGGGGGTTGATAAATGTGAGTTCTGAGGCTGGTGGAAGGGGCAGTTTTCAGATAGAAACTACAGAGCATACGAGGCTCGGATACAGAGGTCTGAGTCCTTGCAGACTATAGGAATGCAAAACCAAAGGGAGATTGTGATGCACGACTCCTAGAAAATTCCAAGCAGGAACTCCTTTTTGGACTGTTGCCTCTTCCCTTATTCTTCATCTACATTTTGCTGTTGGAATATGCAACCTAAGCTCTTTCCCAGTCACTCTATATCAGGTTGATGTACTGTCCCAGATTCGCCGTCCCAGATAAGTGTGTCATACTGTGGTTAACTTTACGTGGTTATAATACAGTATTTTGTCCTCCCTGAATACATCTAGGCAATCTGCTGAGTACTGCTGTCTTCACCAGGAGTCCTAAAGCTTTGCTTTTAGACTAGAAGATCTTAAGAGCTGCAAGTTCATTATATGGGGCTGCCTCATTCTTGATTTCTCTTGGCTTTGAGCCTTGATTGCAGTCAAGATGCTTCTCATTAAATTTAAGGCCTCTTCCTAGCTGCTCTGGACTTGCCCTAGCCAATAGAAGATGGAAAGCAACCTTTATGGGCAAAAAAAAACCTCAGAAAGGGAATCCATTCCAAAAATTGTGTTTATTTGAAAAAAAGGAAATAGGAAGAGCACTGGCATATCAATTCAATTTTTCCTAATTGTCTCATGCTTTTCCTCTTCTTCCATCAAACTGAACTTTAATCACCTCTTTGCTGTAAATGTATTTGTTTATGGTCCTGGAGATGAACCATCAAACTGTCTCATGTGCTCATGCTTGTCTTGCCCTTCTTCAGTGATCAGCTGAGATATAAGATCATCTACTACAGAGCATGAAGGAAAATTATTTCTTCTTCTGTTTATCAAAGTGGTAGAGCTGTGGTCTTTTGGAAATGAAGGTGAAGAATTTTGTTCCTGAGCTTAAAGGTGGAGTGGATGTAATTAAAAACCCAACATTAACCAGTGTTATGTGTGCTGTGTACTTTGCTGTGTTGTTGACACATGATTTCCTTAAGGAACAATGACATTTGAGAGCAACTTCCTTATGCAACCTTTGGGTCTATGGTGTTTTGGTTCTGCATCATGTTTATAGCGAGATCATAATTTTTGCTGTGCATTGAGACCCTTATCCTAGAAGATAACTTCTGAGTGTATATCTTAGAAATAAAAACTTTACTTTTATCAGTGAAATTTCAAAGTATTAATCAAATGGGTGTGAAATTGCTTTTACAGCCTAATATATGTAACATTCCTTTTATTTTGCTACAGTCCCATGAATCAATTGCTCTCCTCTGATAAATGAAAAATTATTTAACTATCAGGTAATGTCCAAACTCATCCATCAAAACTCAGCTGCCACGCGGTACCATGGAATACTAGGCTTCTTTCCCTAATAAATTATTGTGTAGAAATTGTTGATTCTGTTTAGTGATAGCAATATCTCACAAGGATAATGAAATGCGCATTTGTCCCTGCTTATTGTAAGGGGGCTGGACTAGATGACCTTTAAAGGCCCCTTCCAACCCAAATTCTATTAAATTCTACATTGTGGAGCATTGCTTAGCAAAAGAGACAGTTATTAGGAGCCAGTTTAAATTAATTACTTTGAAAGTGATTTACAAAATAATTCATAATTTATAACTTAATCCTATTTCCTCTCTCTTTCCTTAATGTGGTCCATGTTTTTAATGAAGAAACTCCAAATGTCCCTTTCACAAATTGCTTCTGAAATCAGGATACCAGATTTTATGCCCTGATGACAAGTAGAATTATAGAATCACAGAATCACTAAGCTGGAAAAGACCTACCGGATCACCGAGTCCAACCATTCCTATCAAACACTAACCCATATCACTTAGCATCTCATCCACCAATACCTTAAACACCTCCAGGGAAGGTGACTCAACCACCTCCCTGGGTAGCCTCTACCAGTGCCCAATGACCCTTTCTGTGAAGAATTTTTTCCTGACATCAAGCCTGAACCTACCCTAGCAGCGCTTAAGGCCATTCCCTCTTGTCCTTTCCCCTGTCACTTGTGAGAAGAGCCCAGCTCCGTCCTCTCCACAACCTCCTTTCAGGTAGCTGTAGAGAGCAATGAGGTCTCCTCTCAACCTCCTCTTCTCCAGGCTAAACACCCCCAGCTCTCTCAGCCTCTCCTCTTGTTCTCCAGCCCCTTCCCCAACCTCGTTGCTCTTCTCTGGACTCCTCCCAGAGGGGACTCATCTAATTATTTTGAAAAACACTAAGTTAACAATATCAGACAAATTTAGTAAAGTATATGTGAAGAATTTGAGCATTGGAATAGGCTACCCAGGGAGGTGGTTGATTCACCCTCCCTGGAGGCGTTTAAGGGATGGGTGGATGAGGTCCTGAGGGACATGGCTTAGTGTTTGATAGGACTGGTTGGACTCGATGATCCGATGGGTCTCTTCCAACCTGATTGTTCTATGATTCTATGATTCCATGAATCAAATTGACATTAAGCAGGTGACAGTCGTCAGCCTGTTTCTTAGAGAGAAAAGGAGGTTTATTTACATCCAGTAACTAAATATAGATAGAGGCTCTACACCACTCCACCTAATCTGTTGTATTTGTCTTCATACCTGTGGGAACAAAAAAAAAATGCTGCCACAGTTCTTGTTTTCATCATCAAAAAACAAATTAGACCTACTAGCAGGCAGCTATCTTAATCTGCAAATCATTTTGACTGTAATGATTTAATTAACCTCTGATCACATGCCTGCATCAATCTCTTACATTTTCATACTGGTTTCAGCAATCACAGCATAGTTTCTACATAGTTTATCCCTGTCTTGAGGTTACAGAGAAGTTCCATAGAAGGCACTGAATAAAGACAGGAAGAAAAAAGATTTTTTTTCCTCCAGGGAAATGCCTTTAAAAAAATAAATAGCCTGCTTTGCACCAAGATGAAAGCAAAATGTGTCCTTTCTCTGAAGAACGTGGCAACAGGCCATATTAAAGAAGCAGATAGCTTAGCCACTGACAGATGCACTGAGGCTATGTCTGTGTTGACTCTGAGATAGCCAAGCCAAGGAGAACACACGGAAATGCTTGAGAATAGGCCTCCCGGGACTAAGGGGTGAGGGAGGTGGAGAAGTAGAAACCCCATCTGCTGAAGGATCCATGGTTATCTGACAGTAAAAGACACAGCCACACACAGAGATGGAGCTCAATGCTGTTTTCTGCTGTAGTCTCAGCTGTGATAAAGGGTCTGAGATTCCTCCCTGAGGGCTCCTCAAGGATTGTTTTCTGCCCAAATTCAGCTTGTGTCCACTTGTTGAGGAAGGCTGAATCCTTCCTCAAGCATTGGTTTATGGGTGCGCTCAACGTTTGATAAATATGGTCTAAGAAACAAGGTCCTGGTTTGTGCTTCATTTCGCACCAGGAGTTGACCCTGCGGCTTTCTCGTCCACTGAATGGTCTAGTCCTTCCAGAGATGAAGATTCTCCTTTCACAGAGAAATTCCTGACAGCCCAGCCCTGTGTCACAGCCACATCTGCAACAAGTCACTCTGCCAGCTCAGTGTCAAATAGCTCTGTTGCCAATACTGATGATTGTTCAACTGGCACAAGTCTATTGTTCCCAGAAATTGTGTTTTTGTTAAAGCTACCTTTGAGAAATACATACAAAACATTCCTGTTTTCCACATGAAATCCAACAGTTTCAGATAATAATTTGTGAACTGGTCTCTGGGGACGTGGCTCCTAAAATATGATTTTCAGATGTTCTGAGAACTCTGCTAAACATGATTCATAACTTTCAGGGGTTTTTATATTTTGAGTTCAAAGCAAAATTCTACTCTTAGGCGTCTTTCATTTTCCTGTAATGATAGATAAACAATACATTGGACATAAAACATGAAGAATTACATATCCTTGTATCGAAAGCATACTGAAAAGGGCTGGATGTGTTGTCAGTCTCCCAGTTCTCCAACCTGGGAGGTATGTTGCAAGAAAAGCATTTCTAGACCTTTGTGCAGTTGCTTTGAGTATCTTATTAATCTTTTTCTTTTTTTTAATCTGAACATGGGATATTTTGATCTTTTGTGAAAGTATGTCAGCCTTTTGAAGTTAAAAGGTCTCTTTATGCCTGACACCTTGATGAAAAAAACAGATGACAAGTAACAGATTTTATCGATGGAGAAATATTTCTACCTACTTTGGTTTATACTTTAGCTCTGGTTCTTGTTCCTGTTGACCTAGACATTCTCTTTTAGTAAAGTTCAACATTAATAGCCAGGAGGATTAATGATGTTTAAATACAGCAAAGACTTAAAATTTCGTATCATCTAGGTAGCAGAACTGCAGACAGATTCTCTGCTTGCGTTAAGGTGTTTGACTGCAACAAATCAATGATGCTTTACATAAAGAGAAATTTTGACCCTGGGGAAAAGATTTGTGAGTCTCATACAAATGACTGTCTTTAGTGTCCTAATTGATTCCATCTGGAGTTTTACACCCTCTCCTTCTTTTTTTTTTTTTTTTTCTTTTTTTTTTTTTTTTTCTCCCTCTTTCCTTTGTAGTCAGAGCTACCTTCAAACTGCAAGTGACGTGCCTGGGGGTCACAACCTGGATCCCTCTGCAAACTACAATTCCCCAAAGTTTCGCTCAAGGAATCAGAGCTATATGAGAGCAGTGAGCACGCTCAGTCAGGCCAGCTGTGTTAGTCAGGTGGGAAATTCTTCTTATAACTTTTCTTATAGGTTAATCACAGATGTAAGTCTTGTTACCAATTGATGGGTTTAGGGGTGGGTTTATTTTTTTTTAATTAATATCAAACTGAGGATGTGAATTGCCAAAGTAATTCAGTTCCATTTTTTTTCAGTAAAAATACAAATACTGGTATTTTCATTTTCAGTCTGTCTTAAATATTTGCCTGTTAAGAAGATTCTGACTGAGCATAAGGGGCACACTCCTACAAACACCCTCTGAAAATATCTGCTCCGGTTTTAGTAAATATGGGCTGCCAGATTGAGATATGGATTGGATAAAAATTGTCCTCCAAAGGAGCAATGATTCATCTTTAAACTTAGTCCCTCACTCTTCTTGAGCAAAAAAAAATAAGTCCCATCAGTTATTCTATATATGGTGACTTCTGAAAAGAGACGTTTTTCTACCCTGTTGGTTTTATGCTGGTTAGTTAGTACGAATTGATGGTGAAGTGAGATCTGAATCAGGCTTGAAGTGCAAGGAGTCTTATGAAGTAAGTACATGTTCTGTTTAGCAGAGGACTTTACATTAAATTTCCAATGTTTTTAACATGTATCTCTCCTGATATTTCTTCCCTGTGTTGCTTTGTGACAGGTGGGCTCTACTCGCTTCTCAGACATGTGTTACTTTATTTTTCTTAGATTGCTTAGTGAGGCATCTAAGGGTATAGCAGCTAATTTTGCGTAACGGTTATGTAAAAAAAAAAAATATATTTTTTTTTGAGCTATTTTATATTTACTCACATCCAATTTGTATGCGTGGCTGTTCAGGCCTGTATTCAACCCATCTGGCTTGAGGCTTTTAACCGAGGCAACGACTAAAGCTTCCTTTGTAGTTAACAGAGTGAAAGAGTTTTTTTTCCAGGACAATGCACATCCCAAGTGGGCTGAGAGCCCTCTGGAAATGCTGTCAGTCTTCACTGCCTGCAGTGTTGGGAGGGACCTGGCTAATGCCCTTCAGTCCAATTGCTTAATATACATTGGATAAATTTAAGTATAACATTGTATAGCACACTTCAGAATTAGAAGCAGCCAGTCATTTGCCAAACCTTTCATTATTTTTCATAACTCCCTGGTGAAACCTGTCTCCATCATTTTCTTTCCTTGGTTTTCCTTACGCTGCTTTGGTTATTTTCTATTTTTATTACACTCTCATTTTGAGGCAGTTTCACAAGAACTTGCGTTCAGAGCGAGTGCTGTTGGCTGTTGCCCTAACAACGCTATAATATAGAACTATTCTAACACCTGCCTCTTTGACCGTGCACGAAGATGTTAATTGAGCTGTCCATAATGACTAATGAGATTCAGCAGCGGTTAAAGCCCTTCATCCCAATGTGCATTACCTGAAAAGGTGTGCACAATAGATTTAATTTGCAGGTAGATTGCTCAATTGGTCAGATTAACTAAACCTGCTGGATATAGTAACTTAATTTCTATTTCAGTCTTCACTAACTTACAAAATTTTGTGTTACCTAAGTACTTCTTACCTCACAGTCCAATTGTTTGTAGATCAGTAATAAATGCATTTAGTAGATACTTCACAAAATAAATGTATTAAAATCACAAGTTCTGAACTTTCGCTGTTCCCTAATTTACTTTTTTTTTTCCCATGACACCATCACATTCTTGTCCCATCAACATAATAGCAATTTGTAGGGTTTATGCTAATTTTAATGCTTTCTTCTTGGGAAATGCTTCATTTTTCACTTTTTGCCAAGGATAGAATCAGGAAAGATGCTGGATTAATATTCTTAATTTTAGTTTTAAAACTCTCGTTTCTCTATTGTAAATGACCTTAGTTTTAAAGAAGTGATTAGGACTTAAAGTGTGTACAGGCTGCATTACCATGAGTTTCCTGATCAATGATGTATGCAAAATATTTGAAAGTAAGATTTTTTTTTTAATCTTTTGAAGATTGCATTAGTCTACTTAACTTTATTAGGAGCAAATTTTATGAAGGGTAATGTAATTCCTTTCAGAAGAGATTTAGTAGCCAAAATGTCTTACATGAAATTAAAATATCAGTTATTCATTATCATCAGAAGTTCCATATGAAATTTCCATTTACTTAATCAAAACCTTAAAACAGTTGAAACATTTGCACTCACTCTGTTTCCATAATGAATAATGTACTAGGAACAGTAATAATGAAAAATGCACTTAGCAGCAGTAAAAGAAAAGTAATAGCAACTGGATGTGCTGTTTAGTGAAGCTACAAATTTAACTTAGTATTTATACTGTTTCTGGTTTCTAGTATTCAGAATGACAAATCAAGAGGTCATACATTTATCTGCCCAGTGTTAATCTCTTATCTGGTTTTGGATAAATATAATTTTTAACTACTCAGGTACATTTACAGGTAGTTAGGGCTGACTTCAGAGAACCTGTTAAAAATGACTGAGGTAGTACAATTTAGGCACTCATCTTCGAAACTGCAAAACATAATTTCCTCCCTAAGCCTGGCTAGCTTGCCTAAACCCTGATTATTGTGAATGCTACCTAAAAATCTATGGGTTTGCATCATGTCCAACCTGCAGAGGAGGGTGAGCAGTAGATATTGGCTCCTGCCCAAGCCCTATGGAGAGCTGGAGGTTTCCCCTGCAAGGGGCCAGCCTCATAGGTGATGCAGATAGGATGCTCTGACAGGCAAGGTCCCTCTGTACATGGTGTGACTGAGGGATCAGACTCAAGATAATGCTGCTGAAGAAAAGGCAGTGGCTACACCTCATTTTTCTCTACAGCATTCGAGTGGCTAACCCAGTTAACCTGGGAATGAGTTTGGTTTAGGTCCCTCCTCGGCTAAAGGTGGTCCAAGCATTAATTTCTCTGCTGACCATTTGTCAGTCTACGTCAGGCAAAGGTTATTCTTTCACATGCTTCACTGGACACAACTCTAGATGCAATATTTCTCAAACCTTTCGGAAGCAGATACTTCCTTGAGCCCCTTTATAGTGAGAGGAAGAAAACAACCTGCTACACAGGCTAAATGTCCACAACCAGTAACACAGGCAATCCGACCTGTAAAAGGGCAGAGTGATCTTGTTGGTTACCATTAAATCACGTATTTTAAATCCTCTGTATATGCCAAAAGGTATTAAATATAAAATTAATTGTATGGCATGTGTGATGTACTTGCTGTATACATATAAACAGCTGATGTAAGTTAAAAAAAATGTGAATGTGATCAGAAGGGATTACTACATTTTAACTATTTGCTAAAACAGTTCTTCATCAATGTACAGGTGTCCATTTGAGATGTTGAGGCCGTGATGATCACAAAAAAAGCAAGTCAAAAATCAAATGCATTGTTGTTGTTTATTCAGATGAGTGAAGCAGAGGTTAATGGGCAATTTGAATCGGTGTGTGAATCAGTGTTTAGTGAAGTTGAAGCTCAGGCAATGGATGCCCTTGACCTCCCTGGATGTTTCCGAACAAGAAGCCACAGTTACTTGCGTGCCATTCAGGCAGGCTATTCCCAAGATGATGAATGTATCCCTGCGATGGCATCTTCCAACATCACCTCAACTATCAGGTCAACCACAGGTAAGTGAACCTACACTCATCCTTCCACTGTTCTGCATGTAAATATATGTCGTCTTGTTTTGTATTAGAAAAGGATGTTTGACATTGGAAACAATTCCCCAAGGTAGTGATGATATTCGATACCAATATTCTTAGGTTTGTGATACTGTACGATTGTGGCTACAGCTTGAAAAAAGCTTCTTCTGGGGACAACCTTGCAAGCTTACTATAAGTGGACCTGGACTTCAATTTAGCCTTAATTTGACCCCCATTTCCCATAAATACCATTGCTCAGGTGAAAACATAAAAAAATCCAAGCGCGAAGTACCATTTAGATATTTTTATCAATACAGTAATAGATCTTCTAAATGAGATCAGTAGGGCTGATTTTTATTTATGTCCTTAAAGCACCAAAAGGAAAAGAGAAGCAAGATTTTAAACATTTTATCTCAACACTTAGAGACAATTAACTTAATGGGGAATTAATTACTTCTTTTTGAAAAAGCGTAGCCAGTTATATCAATACACTTATTCATAAACATGATGGCGAGTTTCACACATCTGCTATTACTCATCAGTAGCTATTAACACCCATTGTTATATCATTTGTTTTTAGGGTCTTTTAACATTCTTCCTGCAACTTTCTTTTCTCTCACTAGTTGCTTCTCAAAGGTGAAAGCTTTATTCCTTTTATAATATTAACATTTAGCACTGGTAGAGGAAAGATTGCACAGACAGAAGTTCAGCGATTCACATGAGATGCATAACAAACACGTATTCTTTGTGAGGTGATCCAAATTCAGTCTTATATTTCCAAATGTTATAAATTCAGTTCCTAATTATGTTATTGTCCTTACCACATGCTATTAAATTGCAGTGCAGGCTACCCAGCTACAAAAGGTAAAAATAGAGCTGCGAATATATCACACAAAAATACTTTAAAAATTAGTTGCTTGACACATCTGTTCTATAACAGAACAGCAGGAGCTTCGAAGGGAAGTAAGCTGAGTTTGAATAACACACATTTGTGTTCCAGAAGTAGAGTTAAATGTTATTTTACATTAAGCATAGTATTTTAATTGCTATAAATAACTTTGTGTAAAACCAGAAGTTGTGGCTTACAGTGCCATCTTTAGGGATGTCTCTATCCTTTGTTTAATAGAGACACCATCCTGATATAAAATGAGATTTTATTGCTACCCCGGAGGCTAATTTTCCTCTTTGTCATAGAGTACTGTGTGATTATTATGAAGAAACCTTCCATAGCAAAAGAAAAAAAAAAACCTAAATATCTATTTTAGTAGCTGACTGTAGGTACTGGATTGCAATACTTTCAGAATTACTGTGGTTAGCAAGTTGATTGGTTGTAACTTAAGCTGTCTTGAGTTTCTACGCTAGATAAGCCCCAAATTCTCACTGAAACGAATTCATTTTCTTAAAGGCAACAAAGCTGAATATAATATGTTTGGGAAAATAACCCTATTGGGCAGTAAATATGTCTGTGTGCCAGTGTTTTCATAAGCAGGAAAAAATATTTTGCATTGATTAGCAGTCTGCTGGTTAAATACCGTGGTTCTGGGAACGTTAACCTTCATTTCACACATGGCTTCTCTCTTATCTCAGAGGTGATTTATCAGATAGATTTTTCTTACCCAAATATGTAATCTTTCCACTGTGTTCTGCTGAGGTGATATCGACACTGGGGAGAAAAAAGATTATTTGAGATGTTGTCCTGAGCCAAAACTCATTCCAAACCTATGGACTGTATACAGTCCTGAGTGTGGTTCTGTATCCAAAATGCTATCTCTGTACTGCTGAACAAACTTGTCCTCAGCTTCTTATATAAATATTTGAATAAATAAATTTGTATAAATATTCAAATTGGAAGTATTTATCTGGTTTACAAGAAGAGTAAGGCTTATCTGACTCCCTACTGATTCAAAATTTCACTTGCCAAGTAACTTCTCATTTTTAAAACTCTCAGGGAAACTCTTCATATTTCTTTCTTCAGCCCCTGTCACTTTGGAGGGAGTTGATTCATTTCCTATCAGTACCGTAATTAAAAAGAAAAAAAAAAATAACTTACTTCTCCAGCCCTCTCTGAAAATTGTAAAAAAAAACCAGTCGCCTGAAATGTGAAAATGGTGTTGGCAGATATTTGACATTTATATGGGCTTCACTCAAAAAAATGTCACGAAGGTCACATCAACCTTCAGTTTCAATTCAGTCTTTTGAATTCTTAGGAAAATTACATTACATTAATTCATTTTTTTTTTTGCTTCTGATGTAAAAATCTCTTCTTGGCAAAGAAACTAAAGCCATTTCTTAGAAAATTAACAGGCACTGCAATTTAATCGTTACTCGAAATTTTAGTGATATAGGTCATGACTGCTTCTTATCGATGTTGTAAAGCAATTAAATAACAACACACAGGCTTAGCTAAAAATTAATTCCTGTAACTAAAAATGAAAATGAAAAATTAAAAGATGTAGTATTTGATCTATGAATTCAATAACTAAAGAACGGGATATCTATTTACAGCATGCAGCTTCCTAAAATATTCCTAGGTGCATGAACAGCTTTCAGAAGGCAGGAAAGTCACAACACTAATGACTGTTACGTGGAACGTTATTAACAGACTTTGTTAACAAGGGTTTTCTACCAGTAGTTAGCTTTTCTTAAATGTAGACAGCATTACAGAGAAAGCGAGACGGTTTGTTGGTAATATCTGTGGTAATAATGAACACATCAATATTGTGTCTGGAGTATTGTG
Source organism: Coccyzus lansbergi (assembly GCA_033558105.1). Lineage (NCBI taxonomy): Eukaryota > Metazoa > Chordata > Aves > Cuculiformes > Coccyzidae > Coccyzus > Coccyzus lansbergi. Next base: position 3,191,784 of record JAUMJK010000508.1, read on the forward strand.
TCTGGAGTATTGTGTCTGGAGTATCGTGTCCAGTTCTGGAATCCTCAACATAAGAAGGAGATGGAGCTGTCTGAACGGGTCCAGAGGAGGCTACAGATCAGAGGGCAGGAGCACCTCCAATACAGGCTGAAAGAGTTGGGATTGTTCAGCCTGGAGAAGACAAGGCTCCAACGAGACCTTATACTGACCTTCCAGTACCTGAAGGGGCTACAAGAAAGCTGGGGAGTCCTTGTAGCGACAGGGCAAGAGGCAATGAGTATAAACTGGAGAGGGGCAAATTTAGAATAGACATAAGGAGGAATTTCTTCACAGTGAGAGAAAGTTGCCCAGAGAAGCTGTGGCTGTCCCACCCCTGGAGATGTTCAAGGCCAGGTTGGATGGGGCTTGGAGCCCCTGATCCAGTGGGAGGTGTCCCTGCCCATGACACGGAGTTGGAACTAGATGACCTTTACGGTCCCTTCCAACCCAAACTATTCTATGATTCTATCAACACACTTCTGCACAGAGTCATGTAGTTCAATTATTCATGAAAACAGGCTTCTCCACCTCTGATGAAAACTAAAAAGAGAATCATAGAATCATAGAATCATAGAATCATAGAATCACCAGGTTGGAAGAGACCCACCAGATCATTGAGTCCAACCATTCCTATCAAAAAATAATTGTCCTATCTGATTAGGCTTCACATTGAGTGGACATCCTCAGTGTTACAAAGTAAATTGTCTTTCCACATAAAAAAAAAAAAAAAAAATAAATAAAAAAAAAAGTTCATTTTTCTCCCTCCTGTCACTGAGTCCTATTACACTCACAGGGCACTACCTGTTGCTTTAGGTATAAATGCATGAGACAAATAAGACTGCAGAGGAGGCAGGCAGCATTGCTGGTATACTGTAAGCTAGACCTGGATTCTGTGTGACCCCTGCTAAGATTCATATTTCATTGTGTTTAGGGCATAGCTAGCCATGCCATTTCATCTTGTAAAGAGATAATGAACCCAGCAAAACAAATACTTCAGGTTAAAAGCTCTGAGTGACAGCATGTGCTTTCTCTCTCTGAACTGTATCCAGTTGCAGCTGTCAGATGCACAGCTGAGAAAATACAGTTCCAGCTGCTTCTGCCTCCCACCTTGTCCCTCCATCACAGACAACATGTAATTTCCTGAATGGGAAGTCACAGAGTGCAGTAGTCATCCTAACTGCTACTGCCTTACATCTTTTCTAGCAATGTTAGCAAAGCAATGCTTCACTTTTCAGGAAGAGCGCATAAAATCTGGGTCACCTTTCCAGGTAGTACCAGCTCAGCAGCCTCCCTGGACGTAAATACACGATGCTGTCAGCTTGGAAGGCTCCTGCCTGCTAATGTCTGGGTAGTGTAGCAGAGTGCTGTGGGGACATATAGAATCATAGAACAACCAGGTTGGAAGAGACCCATCAGATCATCGAGTCCAACCATTCCCATCAAACATAAAAACATGTCCCTCAAGACCTCATCCACCCGTGCCTTAAACACCTCCAGGGAAGGTGAATCAACCACCTCCCTGGGCAACCTATTCCAATGCCCAATGACTCTTTCCGTGAAAAAACTCCTCCTAATCTCTAACCTAAATATGCATCTACCTGGTGTACCAGAGCTGTGTCACCACTGTCTCAAAGCACAGAGGGCTCCGGGTGCGTAGACTTCTTGGGAAATTTGTGTGAACTGAACTGGGAACGGTGACACAGTAACTCATTATTTCACCCGGAACACCTGTCTTACTGGAAAGGAGTTCAAATACACTGGCACAACACCTGATTGTACTTTGAAAACATAACCAATGAAAAGGATGGGGCTTTGAGTAACCTGATCTAGTGGAAGATGTCCCTGCCCATGGTAGAGGAGTTAGAAATAGATAATCTTTAGAGTCCACTCCAACCTAACCCCTTCTGTGATCCTATGTTATTAACAACTCTCTGGTCGTATCGCCTGAGAAGGTCAAATTATTTTTTATTGCATGTCCTATAGGTAGAGTCCTATATATCACAGAATCATGGAACAACCAGGTTGGAAGAGACCCATCGGATCATCGAGTCCAACCATTCCTATCAAACACTAAACCATGTCCCTCAGGTCCTCATCCACCCGTACCTTAAACACCTCCAGGGAAGGTGAATCAACCACCTCCCTGGGCAGCCTATTCCAATGCCTAATGCCCCTTTCTGTGAAAAACCTCCTCCTAATCTCCAGCCTAAATCTCCCCTAGTGGAGCTTGAGGCCATTCCCTCTTGTCCTATCCCGTGTCACTTGGGAGAAGAGCCCAGCTCCCTCCTCTCTACAGCCTCCTTGCAATATGACTTGCTCCATATGTTCTAGAATATTTCAGGATGTTTCTTCACAGATTTTCCTGCTAGAGTTGTTTGATTTTACCGTGAATGCAGAAATACTTTCTGAGTGGTAAAGTTACTGGAGGTAGCAGTTAGGATAGGCTGTTGTGATGCAAAAGAATGTGTTTAAAACCCCCTCCTCTGAGACAGAGAAGAAGTTGGTATTTGCACCTTTGGCCATCCAGGATATCTGGAACACTAGGTTATGGTGCGCTCAGATGTGGGAGACGTACTTAGTTTCTCCTGGTGGCATTATTGTATATTGTATATTGTATAAAACACTTTCTCCTTTATTAAGAGAGGCAATGCTGCTCTAGCCCACTGCTAAGGATACTCACCCATGAGGTGGTATATCTGCTCAGTGAATATCGCTTCTATATGCAAATTGAAACAGCTAACATAGAAAAGACTAAATATCCGATAAAAAGGAACTGAAACATTCTATTCAGTGGTTTAGAAATCCTTCTCCAGCAATAGGCACTGACTGAGTGACCCGAGTTAAGTTCTTCAGCTTTTGAGCTGATGGGAAAAAGGAGAAATCATCTTCAGTTTTAAAAACTACTTCACATTTTCCTTTAACCCGAGTTCTTTGACCACAATTGTATTTTTTTGATGAAAGCATGAATGACAGAAGAAATCCACCTCATTATGGACCTCAGCACAGCAGGGACTGGGTCATGGTAGATAAAGGCATTCTGGATTTCTGTTCTGTGTTAAAAGTCAGTCCAAGATCACTTCTCCCACCTCAGGGGTTTCCAGACAACCTCGGGAGAAACTTAGCATGAAGCCCTGATGATTTCAGGGGATCTGTTTGCTGACCTGAAGTGGACAGTACATTGCATTCTGATGACTACATTATTCTAGAAAACAGCATAATGCAAACCTGTCAGATCAATTGAAAATCCATCTCCTTTTATCTAATTCATAGAGGGTAGCTCTGCTGAACTCGCGCTTTTCCAATGAAAAAGATGAGAAGTAGGGAACTGTCTTTTGTCCATTTTACTTTTCTCAGCCGCTAGGACTCCATTTGGCAATAAGTAAACTTTAGCGAATACCTCATTTACTGAACTATTGAGCACTTATTCCAAAACCAATTAATTCAAACAAGGTCACATTGCATGAGGGAGTTTTCAGTTACAACTCGTATGATTACTCAGAATGCCTGAGGAATTCCAGCTTTCCTTTCTCCTGATTTAAAGCTATTTTCAGTTTTCCATTTTTTTCTAAATAAAAGCCTATGCAGGGCGGATATTTAGACGCCCTGTTCATGTTTGTTATTTAGCCACAAAATCTCTCATTGCCAGTAAATAGGTTGCATGGTCATGTACTTACAAACATGGAGGCATAAGAATATGATATTCTGTCAAGAAGATGTACTGTTCCTTAGTACAGCTACCCCTGCAAGACCCCAAGAGGACTGATTCTCTGGTTGCTGTCTGAACACTAGCGACAGGAGTTATTCTTTTTGGTTTATTTGGGTTTTTCTTTGCCAAATGTATGAGGATATCATGGGCAGGCAAAAGTTTAAATCATGCTGCTACTACATATATTATGTGGTTGGACTCGATGATCCGATGGGTCCGATGTATCCGATGGGTCCGATGATCCAATCCATATATTATGGTTGGACTCAATGATCCGATGGGTCTCTTCCAACCTGGTTGTTCTATGATTCTGTGATTCTATATGGAGCTAGTGGGGTTCAGTGAAGGGTCACTGAGAAGACACTCTTGAACATTTCTCCAATGAGGAAAGGATACAAGAGCTGGGACTGTTCAGGCTGGAGGAGAGAGGGCTCAGAGGGGATTTTATAAATGTGTATAAATAAAAAAAAGAAAAATCCACGCTCTTCAGTTCCTAAAAGAAAACTGTTTTATGATCAATAAATGTGTGATTTTCTTTTCTCAAGAATGAGATACTTATCCAGGTGGCTGCTTGGATCTTCTTTATCCAATGCACTATGGCTAGGAATACTCAGTCAAATGAGGGAAAATATATGCATGAAGTGACATCTCCACAATTTCTGTTCTTCCTATACTGAGAATAGAAATAAATACTTAGTCTTAGAGTTTTTTAGTGGTATACTTTGCTATGCGATAACTATCAGTGGTATCCCCAACAGGTATGTTTAAAACCATAAAACCTTAAGTCCAAATAAGATCCACAAGGCTGTTTTCTCAATTATAATTTGTCTATTGTCTTAGCTTAATTACTTTTAGGGCCCCATGGAATTATCTGGCATTCTAATTCTCAGCAGGAAACGCACCATATATCTGTGGGAGCACTTAGGGATCCTGAGTTAATACTGTGATGCTGTGCCAACTCGTGTGCCTATCCTGCAAGAATAAATCCTATACGAACAAATGATGAGCCCAGTTCTACACTTGGCTACGCACACATCATTTTCATTGCTCTGGGTGTATCTAGGGGGAATTATTAGTCCTTGCTTCCTTTAGATATATTGAAGTTCTGCTGCTATGCGGAGACTGCTGTTTAATAGCAGCTCTACATAGTGGCAGCGGCCCAGGGAGTCACTGGTCGGAAGGTGACACAAGCCCTTTGGTTCAAGGAGTTCAGCAGAGAATGGCCAAGGGGTCATCACAACTGTTCATAACTCTGGGATTCCACGAGATGGAAGGAGGTTGTGCCAGTCAGGGCTGCTGGGCTGCTCAACCTCTTCTTCAGGCTGATGAGGCATGAAAACAGTTGGAGCAGCAGTCAGGAGCTTTTCATAATTTTCATTCTCCTTGGTACAGATTATCTACAGAGGCAAAGATAAAAAAATAAAGTAGCTGCCTTCCTCCTATGGTTAGTTTAAAAAATGTGTAATGAGTGTTTCTCCCTTGCTCCTGCTGCTCTGTGCTTGACATAATTCCTCCATAACCTATTAGATTTGCCAGAGAGCTGATTCTTTTTTTATTAAAAAGGACACCCATGCTCCCCCACCCCCCGGCAGAATTTGGCTTCAAAGCTGTTCTGTGGGATCAGCTTTCACCGAGTTTTCTCAGCTTCATTTTCTGTACAATATTATACAGCATTAAAAAAAAAGAAAAAGGAAAAAAAAGAAATATGTTTAAGAAAGAAAAAAATACCAGGGAAGGAAACTGATTGGAGGCTCAGGTGTTTGAAACCTTCCCAACCTGATAGACACTAACAGTGGTAGAGGTAAATCTCATCCCAGCTTTTCAGCTTGAGGTCGCCAGAGGGTTCTGTCCTCAGGTGGGTCTGTGCAGCTGGGGGAAGCTCCCAGGGTGGGTGAGCCTGAAAGCACAAGTTCACCACAATTCCTTGTCCTTGTATTAAAAAAACGAGGCAGAGCATCTCTCCTACCAGTGCTTCTCCTTTTGTTTTGCTCCATGAATGAAAAAACCCTCTAAGGCATCTTCTCTGAAGCTCTGTATATATTCAGTCCTTTTATTTTTTTTGTTGAAGGCAGACATGTCAGGAGCCATAATGATGACATGTGCACTGGAACCACAGGGCTTGCTGTGCTGGATATACAGATGTCATTTTGATTGCTTTCTGTTGCTAATTTTTATTAGTTCCCATATAATATTTCATCCATCAAGGCCTCAGTCCATCAGTTAATGTTCACTAAACTTAACTCTCTTGAAGTCAGCCCAGTTTTGCCTGCTGACAAACAGTCCCTTATCTTCATTACATTTTCAGTACAAGAGGGTCATGAGCTGCATTTTGCTCTATCTTCTTTACCATAAAAAAAAAACCTCCCCAGAAACCATGTATGCAGCAATCAAAGAATTGCTCTCCTTTGGTCCTACCAAAGGCACAGGGGCCAATAGAGTCTGTGTGCGGAGAAAAAGAGCTGTGCTCCAAAATAACAATAAAATCCTTTACAGCAGGTCAGGTCTTGCTTCCATTTGGATCCTTCCACTTCTGTAACGTGCACTGAACAGTAAAACTCATTTCCAAAAATGTATTATCAGGTGTTTAGGGAGGCAAGTCCAGGTGCTCGTGCTACTGTTCTGCCTCATGGCAAGGGCATTTTGATTAATGCTTGCCACTTACAAATAGATTTCTCCTAAGGGGTATTATTTTTAACTCGCAAAAATGTGATTTCCAGAAGAACAGAATGCTAGTGGGCAGCTGCCACCCAAATCCATCCCAATAACAGAGTCATCTGAAAGTAAAGGTAAAGCAAGTTCATCATTATGTAAATAAAGTTGTATCTATGATCGAAGAGGCACAGAAGGAAGAGAAAAACATTTATAGTTACCTCTAGTTTTACTCCCAGTATATTCTCTGTTTTCATAGACTCATAGAATCACAGAACAACCAGGTTGGAAGAGACCCATCGGATCATCGAGTCCAACCATTCCTATCAAACAATAAACCATGTCCCTCAGGACCTCATCTACCCGTGCCTTAAACACCTCCGGGGAAGGTGAATCAGCCACCTCCTTCAGCAGCCTATTCCAATGCCCAATGACCCTTTCTGGGAAAAACTTCCTCCTAATCTCTAGCCTAATCTCCCCTGGTGGAGCTTGAGGCCATTCCCTCTTGTCCTGTCCCCTGTCACTTGGGAGAAGAGCCCAGCTCCCTCCTCTCTACAACCTCCTTTCAGGTAGTTGTAGAGAGTAATGACGTCTCCTCTCAGCCTCCTCTTTTCTAGGCTAAATGACCCCAACTCTCTCAGTTTTGCTAATATTAAAAAAAAACCCCAGATTTTTTGTATGCTTATGCATCTCTACCAGACTCTCAGCAACTCCCATCTTCTGTTTCCCCTTCCCTAGTATAGATAAGCTTGTACTTAGGTCACCATTTCTGTGTTAGAAATTCAGTTCAGGTATAGATGTACTCTAGAAGGGCAATTGCTAAAACTGATGCTTAAAACATCGCATGAAAGACTTTTTCCAGAGGATCAGAGAAAATAAAGACAGTGAAATTGGTGACATTGCTAAGGCATAACCAGACAGGCTGGCTGAATGGTGTGGGATTTGCCTGCAGATCAAGACATCTAAACATAGATGCTAGTTGTCTAAGTTCCTATGGCAAAGATAATTGGCTGATGCCATCTGAGACACTTAAGACATCCATGCAGGACTTACACGAGACCTGCATCCTTCTGAACAAGCAGCTGTAGGCTAAGCAGAAGGGCCTAGGACTTCTAAAATACTTCTAGAAAACCTGTGTTTAAGATGAATTTGACTCAGACTGAATACAATGTACTGATTCTATTGTGCACTAACAGAGTCAACAAACACCAAAGCATCTTCCACTCACCTAACCGCACCCTAATACTTACCAATAACCTTTTTACTCACTGTAAAGCCCAAGTTTAGTCTTAGCATATAGTCTATTAAAACAGACACACTGGAAATACACACAGGAAGGGTCATTGGGCATTGTCAGAGGCTGCCCAGGGAGGTGGTTGATTCACCTTCCCTGGAGGTGTTTAAGGCACAGGTAGATGAGGTGCTGAGGGATATGGTTTAGTGTTTGATAGGAATGGTTGGACTCGATGATCTGGTGGGTCTCTTCCAACCTGGTGATTCTATGATTCTATGAAGTCACAAATATCAGAGCAATCCAAGCAGCTCATTACTTATCCTCAAGGGCAACTAGGGGATATGCAAACCCTGAACAGGTTTAGGGAAGATACTGATTTTGAAATGGGTACTCTATCAGCTGGCTTTCTGAGACTGAGAGCAGAATACCAAGGACATATCAATGAGTCATAATTTCTATATGCATTTCTTTTTTGTTGTATTAAATGAACCTCTAGGGACAGTCCTGTGTCCAGAATAGTCCATTTATTTCCACTCTTTGACACTTTCCCCCAGTTGAAAAAAAACCATAAAATTTCAGTCATAAAAATTCATCTCACTTAATAGGTATATCTAAAATTCAGCTGTCAAATGCAGTCACATTAATGTCCTATTATAGTCAATGAAATGTCATTTATCTCTTTTAGGATTGGTACCTCTTATGAAAAAAAGTTGTTCTCTGGACATTCCTATTTTTCTCTGTTACCTATAAAAAACAGTCTATAATGATGGCATAGCATAGCTGGCTAACTTTTATAAATCTGATGTCAAATTCAGGCATATTCAAATTGAATTATAGAACTAAATTAAATACTGATCCTACTCAAAATAAGTATAACTGAAAGAGCCCTACTCTGACTTACAGGGTAGAGAGCTCGAACCCAGCAGCATCATTTGCTGCACCAAAGCATGGGGTTGGCAGCCAGTAAGTAACTTTCTGAGCACTGTTTCTCACACTGATACTAACCCCACCTGCATCTTGGATAAAACGTTTTCTTGATTTGACTATTGATAGGACGAGAGGGAATGGCCCCAAGCTCCACCAGGGGAGGTTCAGACTTGACATAAGTTAAAAATTTTTCACAGAAAGGGTCATTGGGCACTGGCAGAGGCTGCCCAGGGTGGTGGTTGACTCGCCTTCCCTGGAGGTGTTTAAGGCACAGGTGGATGAGGTACTGAGGGACATGGTTTAGAGATTGGTGGGAATGGTTGGACTCAATGATCCAGTGGGTCTCTTCCAACCTGATGATTCTATGATTCTACAATTGCCTATATTGTTACCAATCTCGAATATGCACTCTTGAGATTGTGTCCAGACTTTTAGGTCTGTGGGGATTAAAAGAATGATTTAAAGGTATTGAATTATTTTAAATTCAACTATTTTGCTATCATTTGAATTCTTTAATGTGGGATCATTATTATGTTGAAATTATTTCATTGTGCAGCGTTAACTGATCAAACTGTTTTACTCGTCGTGGTCAATTCAGAATCCCTTACTGTAAGTTAATGAAAATCAGAAGCTTAGCATAGTTACTGTAAGAATGAGAAAAGAAAATATACAAACAAAACAAGGAATAAGCTTAAATAATACGTCTGTGAGTGGGTTTAGGAGGATGATGGAAATTATTTGACTTGGATGATGAGGGTGTATGGGAAGTCAAGAAGAGAATTGCAGCAATATTGATTTGATTCTACTGAAAAAGTAAATTTCCGATTTTCTGTTTTATTTCAAAGTGTAAAGAGGAGCCAAGTAAAAGTGACTCTTAGCTTTTGGAGCTCTTTTTTTCTCTTTGTCTCTTACTCTTTTGATGATATGACAAATGCAATCTGAAAAGCCACACATGTATCCTCTAAGTTAAATAGAATAGATTTAAAGGTAAAATTCTCCTTCGTGTAACCAAAAAAACCCGAGATGGTGTTTTTTAATGCAACTTCAGTATTTTAGAGGCACGTAGGACCTGTTTAGGAGAGCAAAACAGCTGTCACCACTTTGCTTTGACATCTACAGGATGTTGGTTAGGCTATAATTTCTCACTAATTAACTCATCTAAAATAGAACCCTTTGTAAGTAGTCCATCAGCAATCCATGAGTTTTGTGTTGCCCACATCTCTTTTAACTTTGGCAAAGGCTTACAGTTTTTGACCTTGATGTCTTGTTTGATTTGCATTTCTGTTTTGAGACTAACATTAATTACACTGTCAAAACAGATTTTATCGTTTACGTAACGTGGGCTGCCTACAGACCTAAGTTCTCTCAATATGGAGGTAACAACTTACGCACTGAATGACTTGATTACAGTAATTCCTTTTTTATGGTTCTCCTCCTGAGAAACCATAGTGTGTACTTAAACTCCAGCTTTTTTCCAAATTTAGTGGTCGCATTTCCGCTTAATTGTTAGCTTCCTGTACAAAATCAGATAGATGTACAGAACTGAGACCTGAAAGGATCTACTCTGAGTTTAACCCAATTTACACACAGATTTTTTATTTAACCCCCCTAAAAAAACATCATCCAGTAATTTTGCTTCACTCCATTAAATTCTAATTGTGGTTACGGGTCATGTTAATGTTTCCATTTTTTTTTTCGAAAGTACTATACAGATTTTCTTTAGCAGAGAGATGTCAATAGCAGATGAAACTTAAAAAATACCATTTTATAATGGATTCATAGTACAGCAGTGTCTCAGTGACATGATATTTTGAAAAGCTCTTTTAAAAACTTATATATAAGAGGGATAAATTTGTCTGTGTCAACAGTATGTATGATATTACTCTCTACAACTACCTGAAAGGAGGTTGTAGAGAGGAGGGAGCTGGCTTCTTCTCCCAAGTGACAGGGGACAGGACAAGAGGGAATGGCCTCAAGCTCCACCAGGGGAGATTTAGGCTAGAGATTAGAAGGAAGTTTTTCACACAGAGGGTCATTGGGCATTGGAATAGGCTGCCCAGAGAGGTGGTTGGTTCACCTTCCCTGGAGGTGTTTAAGGCACAGGTAGATGAGGTCCTGAGGGATATGGTTTAGTGTTTGATAGGAATGGTTGGACTTGATGATCCAATGGGTCTCTTCCAACCTGGTTGTTCTATGATTCTATATTGGTTCATATTCTGAAGCTGTGTAAATTGATCTGATTCCACTGACTTCAGTATCAATAGCTTCAGTAGGATTAACAGCATGGTCTAACCCAGCACCCAAAACTGTGCAGTCAATTTTAAAACTACAGTATTAGAGAGGTTTTCCTTTTAATATCCCTGTGGAACTACAAATGCAACTCGGACCATTTACAGGTTGCTTTGTTGTAGGTCCTGCAGAAGGGATCAAGGGGCAGTAGGTTAGGATTCAGTCACTGGTGCAAGGAAATTCTGTAGTTGTGCATTAACAGTCAACTTGCAGGGGATGTGGAGCAGAGGAGAAGCTCCCACCTTTCCAGTGAACACAGGTAATTGAAGGTTACATCCCAGTGCACACCAGAATCATGCCAGTGCTGTCACTGGGACACAGCATTTGGCTGGAGTTTACCTCATCCCTTCAGGCATTTCAAAATTAGATGTCCTGTTCTGAGCTGGTTGTCCTTGATTCCCTTTATGGTTGATGGAGAAAAGTAGGCACTTGCCTAGGATGATTCATTTCCTGGTAAAATAAGCATCTAAGATGGGTGAGAATTGCCCCCAGAGTTGCTTATTTTTGATCCCGGCGCTTCTCAATGACATCAGACAACTAACTTAGACTTGGATGACTGTCTTTTTAAGTGACTAATGTGAGGTGAAATGGATTCCCATTTATAGTTCTCATATATGATTTAATTAATCACTAGTAGAAGATCTTGTATAAAAAATCTGGCATATGATAACTGTGGCATTTTGCCCTCATGGACTATGGCAATGCGAGACCATCAATTAATATCTGACTTGGGGGTGCAACAAATATTGAGGTTTACCTAAACATAATACATTAAAAATGAACCATTGAGAGAAAAGTTAGGAAGTTATAGAGAACTACCCTGACAATGTTTTCATAGAATCATAGAATCACCAGGTTGGAAGAGACCCAGCGCATCATCGAGTCCAACCATTCCCACCAATCTCTAAACCATTGCCCTCCAGCACCTCATCCACCTGCACCTTAATACCTCCAGGGAAGGCAAGTCAACCACCTCCCAGGGTAGCCTGTTATCAAATCATCAAAGAGTTAATTCTTTTAATGGGAAATAAACACTTTTAGTGGCTGATATATATTTTGTTCTCAAACGTCTGCTTTGATGCCTTAATGGTCTTTTAATACTTATGTATCTTTGTTTTGAGAAGTAACCATTATATATGCACAAGTAACTTTTAAGAGTTGCTCAAAGATCCCAATGGCCACGATGGAGCATAATGAAGAGACTACAGAGCATTTCAAGGACAGTCATGCTGTCTAGGTGTATAAAAACTATTAGCTAGAACAGTGTGCACAGTGGTCAAAAGACTGTATCAATAGCTATGTACTCTTTTCATACAGTGTTAGATTGCATTATGGCCTTTCATTAGGAGGAGGATTTTTTTTGCTTTTCTGAGACGGTTTCAATGTTAGAATTCACTTTCCCTGTGCAACAGCAGAATAACGAGCATCAGCTTGGGGGTCTGCACTGTGTCGTTTCTCTCAGAGCTGTGGTTCCTGGGAAAAGCCCTGCCTGCCTGCAGCAAGATGCCCCTGGGAGCTCTGCCTCCAGGGCAGCACCATGCTCCCTGCAGAGTAATTATCCTCCTTCTGAATAAACCTCCTTACAAAACAGAAAAGCCCGTTTACCCCTGCTGTGTGTCATAAAGGACAACCTTTTCCTTTAAATTGATGGTGCTTTCATGTAAATTCATCATCCAGTTAACTTTGTGATCTCAACCTAAATAATGTTATTTTGACTAAGTGCTTAGCGGTTATATTGATTTGTAAAAACCCCTCAGGTTGCTCTGTCTTGCAAATGGACCAACAGGAGTGATTTATTATAAGGCTGCGTTCTGGAAGGTGTTCTGAATGTCACCTACGGCCACTGATATTTCATCAAATGTATCACGTCTCTCCTTCTGCCTCTTGTCAGTGAATCTCTATGGATAACCTGAAGTTATAAGTGAATTGAATTATTTTAGTCATTTTATTTCTAGTACGACACTTCATTGGCACTGAAATATGGGCAGAGTAACTGAATTATTTCTATGGCTGTAGCAAGAGTAACCTGGAGCAAGTTTAGTCAAATGCAGTGTAGATTAAGAGAGATATTCTGCTTCCAGGTATTCAATTATATTAAAAAATATAATCCTTTTTCTTATGAATTGGGAAACTTTCCTTGGATTTCCACTCTATGTGTTGAAATAGCCAGACTGCCAGTTCTCCAGTGCTGGGATTATCTTCTTGGTTAGTCTGCCAAATACTTTGATTCTGACCAGTGCTTTCCAGCTGGGATTAGAAAGAAAGTGGAGAGAAATTAATGCAGTTTACAGAATGGGTCACTTGCAGCCATCCCTGTGCCAAAGTCAGCACTGGTAAGCAGTCTTAGAACCACAGAATAGTTTGGGTTGGAAGGGACCTTAAAGCCCATCCAGTTCCAACCCCCCTGTCATGGGCAGGAACACATCCCACTGGATCAGACTGCTCAAACCCCATCCAACCTGACCTTGAACACCTCCAGGGATGGGGCAGCCACAGCTTCCCTGGGAAACCTGGACCAGTACCTCACCACTCTCATAGTGAAGAAATTCCTTATGCTATGTCTAGTCTACATCTGCCCCTCTCCAGTTTATACCCATTACCCCTCATCCTATCACTACAAGCCTTCGTGAACAGTCCCTCCCCAGCTTCCTTGTAGCCCCTTCAGGTACTGCAAGAGTACTATAAGGTTTCCCCAGAGCTTTCTCTTCTCTAGGCTGAACAACCCCAACTTTCTCAATCAAACCTGACAACCTTGTATATGTCAGGGGGGAGATGGTCATGTGGCTGCTGAGATATCAAATGTAACGTGTGCTGGGAGAAGACAGCTAGAGCTGGCAGGGATGGGCACTGCCCTCCACATAAAGTCACGAACACAGATTGATGTGTTACACTTTTTCCTGCCCGAGTGACAATTTAATGCATGTCATGCTGCATTGCTGCTTGTTCCTTTCTCCTAAACAATCTTTGGCTGAGTTTCATCATCACAAAATCTAGACCACTATGGAGCAGCACAGAATCGTTCTGTTTTCTCTCCATTTCTCTAAAAATGTCCTTCCTTAAGGGAAAATCCAATGGAGCAAATTGCACATGTTTATGTTGAAGTGGGGCAAGTACTTGAACAGATAATACTTTTAATCTAGTTACATGACCCCTGAACATGAGAGGTGTCCCTGCCCATGGAAGAGGGTTTGGAACTAGATGATCTTTAAGATCCCTTCCAAGCCAAACTATTCTATGATTCTGATTCAAATGGAAGTCTGAAATACCCATATCTTAGAACTAGAACAATTTTTTACTATTCTGATTATTTATTGTTGATGATCATAAGCTAACAGATGGAGGTAGACTGTATCTTAGGAACTGAAAAAAAATATTTTTCCCACTTTATTAAAAAAAAGGCAAAAATAAATTCAGCTTTCTATATTAAGACAGCCTTTGAATACTACTGCAAGAAAACTTCTAGGTTGTTTTTCATCATTCTCGTGTTTAATTTAAGCACTAAGAATATAGATTTACCTCTTGTACCATAGAATCATAGAATCATAGAATCATAGAACAACCAGGTTGGAAGGGACCCATCGGATCTTCTAGTCCAACCATAGACTTTCTTTCCCTTTGCGTTTGAGAGCAGGTATAGAATTTACAAATTGATTAATGACAGGAAGAATATATTTTACACAGAAAGGGTCATTGGGCACTGGAACAGGCTGCCCAGGGAGGTGGTTGATTCACCTTCCCTAGAGGTGTTTAAGGTACAGGTGGATACGGTGCTAAGGGACATGGTTTAGTGTTTGATAGGAATGGTTGGACTCGATGGTCCGGTGGGTCTCTTCCAACTTGGTTTTTCTATGATTCTATGATTCTATGGCAAAAGGCTGTTATTTAAACTTCAGCAGGACTGGTGAGAGAAGTATCAGAAGGGCCCAGCATATGCACCAAACTGCTCAGAAAACTAGGGAAAATTAGAAATCTTTGGTAATTTTCTGCAAGCCACAGAAACGATGGAAGGTTATTCATGACTGATGTTTTATGTAGAGATGACAAAACCTGCCGCAGCTCTGTAGTTTGTGGAATGGTGCACCAAAAACTGGAGAAGACAAGAAGCTGCAGTGTGGAGGTTTTATGTGCTTACTTTGAACTAATAACCATTAAGGCAAGCAAAATTTAGATTGTAGTGGATGATGCAGATCTGACAGGAGCTCTTCAGCACAGGAAGGGGATAATAAATGGAAAGGAAGTTCATTTTCTCTTAGTAAAAGGAAATATTCCTTCCCATACTTAATACATGGCATGTATGACTGCTAGAGCCAAGAACGGGACATGACAGAAAAGGATATTACTGCTCATAACAGGATCGTTCAAAAGTGTAATTATTAATGGAAAAATAATCAAAAGTGACATAAAATTTCATGCTTCAGACCTTCAGCCAATACTGATTTATTAGAGACCTAAGACCAAGCATGAACAGTAAACTACGGATTACAGGGTTAGTTTTCTTCTTTAACAAGCCTCTATTCTATTATGTAGTCATCTCTTAAGTCAACCGTATATACCAAATTTACTTAAGACAAGTCTTGGTCATATTATTCATCCTATTTAGAATTATAGAAACATAGAACAACCAGGTTGGAAGAGACCCACTGGATCATCGAGTACAACCATTCCTATCAAACACTAAACAATGTCCCTCAGCACCTCATCCACCCACCCCTTAAACACCTCCAGGGAAGGTGAATCAACCACTTACCCAGGCAGCCTCGGCCAGTGCCCAATGACCCTTTCTGTGAAAAATTTTTTCCTTAAAAAAAAAAGAAACTGGAAAGGACCTGGTTCAGGTCCAGCCTGAACTTCCCCTGGTGGAGCTTGAGGCCATTCCCTCTTGTCCTGTCCCCTGTCACTTGGGAGAAGAGCCCAGCTCCCTCTGCTCCACAACCTCCTTTCAGGATGCTGGAGAGAGCAATGAGGTCTCCCCTCAACCTCCTCTTCCCCAGGCTAAACACCCCCAGCTCTCTCAGCCACTCCTCTTGTTCTCCAGACCCTTCACCAGCTTCGTTGCTGGAAACGTCTTACCTTGCTAAAGTTCTGGGGCGATTGAAGCAAATAGAATTTGGTGGCAAGATCTGCCTCACAGATTCACACCTCTGACCTCTTACCTGATTTTGCT
The DNA here is from genome assembly GCA_033558105.1 of Coccyzus lansbergi. Lineage (NCBI taxonomy): Eukaryota > Metazoa > Chordata > Aves > Cuculiformes > Coccyzidae > Coccyzus > Coccyzus lansbergi. Next base: position 3,207,771 of record JAUMJK010000508.1, read on the forward strand.
CGCTGTCTCCAATTAGTCCCAGATTTCAGTGGCTCTGAAACGGTTGTTCCACACATGCACTCATTAACTCTGTAGAGATGGCTTTTTAAATTCCCTGCTCAATATTTGATCTCTGTGCCTGTGGCTTAGAAATTAATCGGATTTCTTCCTGCCATATTTCACTGCGAATATGCAACTGATTTCTCACAAACATACAGCCTTTCTCCTGGTTTCTTCTCCTTGTTGAAAATCTGTGGGTTTTTTAATTGCTGCTCAGTGCTCATGATCAAAAGCTTGCCAGAACACTGCAGAAGCTATAATACTTGGTGGCTTTAAGATATGTCATTACACCCAAACAATCAGAAATTTCCAGGATAAAATATTCCATCCTAGGGAAAAGAAATTAAAAAAGAAAAAATAGGAAAAAAAAAGAAAGAAAAAAAAAGAAAGAAAGAAGTCAACTGTTTGGTTTTGCCTCAAGGAGGAATTTTTCTTTTTTTAGAAATGTAAATGAAGATTAAGTTAGCTCTGAAGGATTGCAATAGAAGTTTAACATTTATATTCATTAGACACAGGAGTGATCTGCTGCCCAAGTAGTAGGGATATACTTGCTTGTGATGTTTCATTATCACGTTTACCATATGTCTCATTATTCACTGTCATTCTTTTGGTTGAAGACAGACGGTAAAAAAACCCAGGAAATTAGTTATGACAGTGATAACCTGTTATAGGTAAAACCAAGTTCCTGCTAAGGATTTCTCTCACCCAACTTAGCCCTGTTGTCTCTATTTCTACTGTTTCTCAGCACCTGTAATCTCAGCACTGGAAGGTGAGGGAGCAGTGTAATAGTATCTTCCTTAATGGAAACATTCCTTAGAGCCACTGCTTGAGCTCACAAGATGCTACCTTAATTTCCAAGCTTTACATCCTCTCCCTTCCTCGGTGAAGTTTCTGTATTCCCTAAAGCACCTGAAAAATAATATTGTGTTTTTCTTTCTTCTCAATTGCTGGTTACAAAACTGACAGCAGATAAGGTTGGTGATAGGACAACAAAATGGCACTTCAAAAAAAAGGCACTCAGTCTCAAAGTCTGAAGAGCACGTTTTCACGTGTTTCACTCTGTCAGAGCAATTTAGCTCAGAGTAAGATGCTTTTAAATCTCTTCCAGAACTGAGCGGCATCAGTAGTAATTCAAAACATGCTTCAAATGAAGGTTTTAATTGCCTAGCTCTGCCTTGCTCTCTTTTATTCATGATCATCCCTTTTATTTATGATTATCAAGAATCAATAATTAAGAATAGTTTTCTCTAGGCCCACTTTTCCATTAGGTTAGCCTGGTAATACAGGCTCACTAGACCCAGCTATCAGCAAATTCCTCAAGTGGTTTATTCTCTCCAGAGAGCTGCAACATAGCCTCAAGTCAAAAGGCACAACTGGAAAGGTGCTTCTTCTGATTTCATTGCTCGTATTTGTATAATGAGAAGAGAAGCCCTTGTAGAATCATCCATATTTGTGTAATGGGAAGAGAGACCCACATAGAATACATTTTAGACTCAAACAACACCAATTCCAAGGTTACCCGAGTCACTGCTGCGATGTTCAATGCATTTGGCAACACCAGAAAAAATGCAAACCTGTTCCTTAAGTCATTTATCATCCTAGTCTCCGCGTGTATACATTATGCTATTTCAGCTTTATTGATAGGGGAGAACAAAATAATTTTGTTTATCTTCCTGCAGCTATACAAGAAATGAATTGGACTGGATTTTCCTGTGCAGGAAAACCAAAAGCTCTATCATGATGCAGGTTTTTTTTCTAAGTTTCTAATTTTATGAAGTGTGATTATACGTGCTTTGGAGCAAAAAAACCCCTTCTATTACAGAAATGCTCTTATTAGTACCAAAGAAGTGTAGGGGTCTTAGGCAATTAACGTAATCAGCTGTGTGCTATTAATGACTAAATACCTATTTTTATGTACTCTCTAAAAATTTTTTCAAGGAAGCAGTACTGGCACAATTCTGCATCTACAAAACTTTCTTGGATGTTTTATTGCACCTTTTGCTTCAAGACAGAACCTATGTTAAGCCATCCTCAGACCTGCTCTGTTCATCAGAATAAGCTCTCACAGTGTTTCAGACCCATTTTTATATTTATATATTTCCTGCATTTAAGTATATACACCTTTGATGTACATTCTAAGGATTTAAGGCTTACTGCAGGATAGTAGATGAAATGTCACTGCTTCTGCTTTGTTGTCCAAGTATATAGGTAGCTCAGCTTATATTGTAACATTTTTTGCATACCTTGAATTTCCTTTTTTCAACAATATTGTGAATTTTTTTATGAACTTATACTTCTTGTATAAGTATATATACTGCTATACTTCTTGTATAAGTAGCTAATCTTGCCCCGTTCCACTCAGTACACTTGGAAGTCTTGTTAAAGGTTAAAGTGTGTCAAATGCAGAAGTTTCTGAATAATACTTTCTTCCCGTATATTGATGCTGCTTTCTTAATACCCTGTATCAGTGCAGATGCCACAGTTCAGATGATAACAAGGGGGATGTGAAATCTTTATTTTGCTTTACCACATGTGGTAACAACCTCAGAAGCCCCCATGTGTGCCTGCTCAGTACAAGTCGGTTGGACTCGATGATCCGATGGGTCCTTTCCAACCTGGTTGTTCTATGATTCTATGATTCTAAGTCTTAATAGACACACAAACACACAATTTCTCACTAACTCTCCTTCATCTTATCCATAACCTGGGATTCCCATTTCTACCTTTTGCTTCCTAGTTGAAATAAAATGTTGCTGTCATTATCCATCAGACTGTTACAAGCATTTTCAGGTTCACAAAGAGTGCTATGCTGCATCATTTTTTATTTTAAGTAGCATAGTCATAGAATCATAGAACAGTTTGTGTTGGAAGGGATCTTAAAGATCATCCAGTTCCATCCCTCCCACTAGATCACACTGCCCAAGGCCCCATCCAACCTGACCTTGAACACCTCCAGGGATGGGGCAGCCACAGCTTCCCTGGGAAACCTGAGCCAGGACTTCACCACTCTCATAGAGAAGAAATTCTTCCTTGTGTCTAGTCTCAATCTGCCCCTCTCCAGTTTATATCCATTGCCCACTGTCCCATCACTACAAGCTTTTGTGAACAACCCCTTCTCAACTTTCTTGTAGCCCCTTCAGGTACTGGGAGGTCACTATAAGGTCTCCTCGGAGCCTTCTCTTCTCCAGGCTGAACAAGCCAAACTCTCTCAGTCTGTCCTCGTATGGGATGTGCTCCAGCCTTCAGATCATCCTTGTAGCCTCCTCTGGACCTGTTCCAACAGCTCAATCTCCCTCTCCTGTACAGGATTCCAGAACTGGACAAAATAATCCAGATGAGGTCTCACAAGAAAGGAACAGAGGGGCAGAATCACCTTCCTCACCCTGCCAGCCATGCTTTTGATGCAGCCCAGGATACAGTTGGTCTTCTGGGCTGCAAGTGCTCATTGCCGACTCATATCAAGCTTCTTATTAATCACCACCCATTCCTAATGCTAAGGTGATTTCTGCTATGAAGTCTCCACTGGATTAATCTCAATTTCTGTATTTCTTTTTTTTCTCTCTTTTTCTTTTTTCTTTTTTTTTTTTAATTCTTTCTGTAGCCGTAACTTATACAAGTTACAAAAAAACACCGCCACCGGTACCCCCTCGTACCACTTCCAAGCCACTGATCTCAGTCACGGCACAGAGCAGCACAGAATCCACCCAGGACGCATATCACGACAGCCGGACTCAGAGGATTTCCCCGTGGCCGCAGGACGGGCGAGGGATGTACAACTCCACCGACAGTTTGGACAGTAACAAGGCCATGAATCTTGCCTTGGAAACTGCAGCTGCACAGCGCCACGCGTCCGAGAGCCAGAGCACCTCGATACGAACCAGTGACAAGGCCATTTTAGTGACAAAAGCAGAGGAGTTCCTTAAGAGTCGACGTTCCTCTATAGGGATCCAGGTAGGCTATCGTTAACATCTGTTCTGTGATGAATTGCTTGCCTTCTTTCTGTAAATAGCATAGAATGAGTCATTCAGCTTCACTTGCTCTAATAATCTAACAAACAACCCCTGGCTGCTTAGCGTTAATTGTAATTCACGTCATGGCAATGTGGCTCTGCTGAAAAGTCCTCGGCTAATATGCTGTACCTGGAAGAAAATGAATGAATAAATCTCTAGGGAGGTTACCTGTCATTAACACTTGATATGAAAATTATACTGCAGAGCTACAGGTGAACAGCATGTTCATCTCCTTCCCTCCATGAATTCACAGTCCTTTTTATAGAATTACACCAGCTTTAAAATGCTCGACTATTTTTTCCATTATCTTTCTCTTTTGACCTTGGAAAAGGTGTAATGCTGCTGGATTTTCAAGTTATTCTACCTCAAAAGAGAAGGAACAGGAAGAGATACGCTGGTGTAAATACAGTGTAATTACAGGTGGCAAATAATGAAATAACATTGATAAATATGGTCTCTCAGTGTTCCTCCATTTGTCCATCAAAACACATCATATTTATTTCACCTGACGAAATGCATGTCAGACTGTGGAAAGCTAAGTCACACTGTGGTGTTTCAGGCAAATGAAATAAGATGGTTACAAATGCAAATCTTGATTGCTATTCCTTGGTCATTTGTTTAAATCTCTAGGAAATATCAAGTAGTAAAAAAACCCAGAAAGCTGAACTTGCAAAGAATGAAATCATAGAATAACCAGGTTGGAAGGGACCCTTCGGATCATCGAATCCAACCATTCCTATCAAACACTAAACCATGTCCCCCAGGACCTCATCTTGGAAGTGATAGATTCATGAAGAGACACAGGAGTAGAGTAAAATTTAGGCTTCTGTTCTGCTGGATATTTCTTTTCAAGTCCGTGAATATTGCCTTTCACATCACTGGCTTCACCTCTTTCTTAAAAATCTCTACATTTGTCAGATCAACTGTAGAGGAAAAGCTGCGTGTTTTGTCGCAGCTACAAGTATTATGGAGGCAGCACCACAGATCTGGAGAAGTTAATAGTCCAGACAGCAAAGCCCAGTGAGTGGCTGTTCATCTACTAGGAAGTATATTATTTTCTTTAAACAGTCATAATCCCATTTCCATTAACTTCAAAATACAATCAGAAAAAAAAATAAGTATTCGGGTTAAGCATGTCACAGCTACTGACTGAACTTCGCTGTTTAACATCTTAGTACGGCATAATTTTGCTGTTTCCCAGTGTATTAGACTAATGGGAAGTCATGGCTTTGCCAGCAAGCTGCTTGTCCATTTCTCGACATAAAAGTGTCTCCTTCTTTGGATGCAGAAGAGTAGAATGCAATTTAACCGCAAAGCTAATATATTCAGATGGCTACTTTTCAAATGGTCTATGAAGTAATTAGTGTATTCTAAATTGTTCAGAAAAGGGGCTTAGCAGATAACAGTGAAAAGCTCAAAGGAGCAGCAAGTAATTTTTGGTACCTTTTAGCCCCTAAACTGAAAATCGCTCTTCATAAAGCAACAGTATCTACTGTTGTTCTTATCTCTTCTTCACAGCAGCCGTGCACAGTGGTATTTAACAATGTTGGTGTCTTGCTTCAGTCAGCCCTGGTATTCCAGCAATTAATTCTGAAACTTTGATTACATCACTTGATCCTGTTTCTTACTGCAGGTGATGACCAGTACTTTTCACTGGGCTCTGAGCCTTCTTGGTATGTGGTGTGTTTAATAATATGTGCTTATAATCCCCAAAAGATCAGTGCAAAGTTTTCCATGGAGGCAGCGGATGTTCTGTAGCAACTTATTGTCTGACACATGGTCCAGAAAACTGGTCCTCAGGTGCACACGCTGAAAACGGCAAATATTGTTTGAAACAGCAGGTCTAAGAAGGATGAACTGTTTGTTATCTTTTGAGAAGTACAAATTGCTTGGTTGTACCATTTGGCATTACATAAGGTTAAAATTGCAAAATTACCCTCAACACAGTATGCTGAGAGCACATTTTAGTTGCTGGGTTTTTTTTCCTGCAGTAAGGTTCAAGCTCCACATTAGTGTGAAAAATAACTTTCTGCAATGTTCCGAAGCAGAAAATGCATTTTGTTGTATTTCTGCTGCCAAGTTTCTAAGGAATAAAAATACAGGGTAGAATACTCCTATTGCAAACTACATAAATAGTAATTTCTGCCTGCAAAGTGCGGTTGAAGTATTTAATTTCTTTTAGACTTCATCTTCAAAGCACCTTAGAAAAGGATGTTTTTTATTTGCATATTTCCTTGATTGACTAAATGGCTTGTTTTCTCCTTAGCATGCCATGCCAGGGTAATGCATTGAATTTGCATTTATTTGCATTAATTAATTTGCTATCAGGATGGTTAATTTGTGCATTTCTTAATGTTTCTTTCCTTTAATGCGTTGGTGTGAGAATGCTTGCCAATGGAGCTTCATACAGAAGCCGAGAGGCACAAAGATAAAGAATGACTAGAGATGTCTCTGCATGCGGAACCACTATGGACTCAGTCAAGGGCTGCCACATCTTTGGTAGATGTGATTTATTTAGTGTGCACGTAATCAAAGAATCATAAAATCATAAAACAGTTAGGGTAGAAAGAGACCTTAAAGATCATCCAGTTCCAAGCCCCTGCCATGGGCAGGGACACCTCCCACTGGATGAGGTTACTCCAAGCCCCATCCAACATGGCCTTGAACACCTCCAGGGATGGAGCAGCCACCTCTGCTTTGGGCAACCTGGGCCAGGACCTCACCACTCTCATATAAAAGAAATTCTTCCTTATGTTATGTCTAGTCTAAATCTGCCCTTCTCCAGTTTATACCCATCGTCCCATGCCCTATCACTACAAGTGTCTGTGAACAACCCCTTCCCAGCTTTCTTGTAGACCCTTTCCAGTACTGGAAGGTCACTATAAGGTCTTCTCAGAGCCTTCTCTTCTCCAGGATTAATAACCCCAACTCTCTCAGCTTGTCCTCATATGGAAGGCGCTCCAGTCTTCTGAGCATCTTTGCAGCCTCCTCTGGATCAGTTCCAACAGCTCCATCTCCCTCTCATGTTGAGGATTCCAGAACTGGACACAATATTCCAGATGAGGTCTCACAAGAAAGGAAGAGAGGGGCAGAATCCCCTCCCTCCCCCTGCTGGCCACGCTGCTTTTGATGCAACCCAGGACACATTTGGCCTTCTGGGCTGTGGATGCACATTGCCAACTCATAATACATAATAAATAATAAATAATAAATAAATAAATAGAAGACCCTTTGAAAATTCCTATCTTACTAGGCATGTGTCACAGGATCAGTATTCACAAGCACAGGGAGACCAAGACCCTAGGGGAGCATTGAAATTACTGTGAAGATCAGTAGAACCTGAGGTGCTGTCCTTGCAGTAGCATCTGCAGGGAGAGAGAAGATCACAGATATGGTAACCCATCTCATGCTATGTTAGCCCTATCCCAGATGGAAATTTGGAAGAAAAAAGAAAAAACAAACTTCAGAAACAAAGCTTGTCCAGAAAATAGCTGTTGGGTTTGGGTTTGGTTTTTTTTACTGTTATATATAAATCAAGAAGAATATTGTCAGACATGTCAGCAGGCACCGGAAAAGAAAAAAAAAAGTTGATTCCTAAATTCAAATTAATTACAAACTTCTGAGATTAAAGATTTATTCATCCCTCTTAAGAATATACATAGAACATAGAATAAAACTCTAGTAGTACTAGTAGCAATAGTCGTCATATCTTTCTTCTGTCGTGACAACAAAGACTAATTGAAGTACTAGAATGAAAATAGAGAGTAGGGATTGTCTAGAGTAAAATAAATATGAAGTCAAGAACAAGGTTATTGCTACATTATCCTTACCCTTTTGCCTACCCATGCATGTATGTTAATGATTAACGTTCAAAAACTGCTCTGGTTATAAACCATTTCATGTTAAAATCATTTGGATTCTAAAATACATGAGAAAACATGTCAAGAAATTACTCCTTATTCCTTCCAAGTATTTCAAAGCATGCAGTCCTCGGTTTCTTCTCTATTTAAAAGACATCTAGGCTTCTTAAAATGAACAGAAACCCTGGAAGTAGATGAGATGGAAACAAATGTTTTAAGTCTGGAGATTGATTCATCATGATATTTTTGGAGACTAACAGTAATTGTAGCGTAGAGAATGGACTCTGTCATCTTAATTTATCATCAGCAGATCTCACTTCAAAATACCTAGTTTGTTTGGTTTTTTTTTTTTTTTTTTTTTTTATCTCCAGAATCTTCATTAAACAAATGACTCTTATAAATCAAAAGCTGTATTCAGGAGTATTACTGCAATAACTCTCCTGCCTAATTTTTTTGTGTCAAAAGGGGATCTTCTGCATAATATTTATGTATTTGTTTAATGAAATTATTAACATCATATGGTAAAAATTTTGCTTAACAAATTCTGCAGTCTCAAACTGGAATTTCCCTTTAAGGCAAAGCATTTTGTACCCACATGGCATACTTACTTGGATGAGCATCTGCATTTTCTTTGTACTATCTAGGTTATGTCATCCTTGTCAGTGCTTTACTTCAGTGTTCACGTAACAAGAAATATTCATGTTGATTACACTGGTCTTTGGATCATCAATGAACCAAGGTTTTAGAGATAATTGTTGTTCATACTGCTTCTAAAGTCACTGTCAAACCATGTGTTTCATAGAATGAGAGAACAACCAGGTTGGAAGAGACCCATTGGATCATCAAGTCCAACCATTCCTATCAAACACTAAACCATGTCCCTCAGCACCTCATCTACCCATCCCTTAAACAGCTCCAGGGAAGGTGAATCAACCACCTCCCTGGGCAGCCTATTCCCATGCACAATGACCCTTTCCATGAAAAACTTCCTCCTAATCTCTAGCCTAAATCTCTCCTGGTGGAGCTTGAGGCCATTCCCTCTTGTCCTGTCCCCTGTCACTTGGAAGAAGAGGCCAGCACCCACCTCTCCACAACCTCCTTTCAGGCAGTTATAGAGAGCAATGAGATCTCCTCTCAGCCTCCTCTTCTCTAGGCTAAACACCCCCAGCTCTCTCAGTTGTTCCTCATAAGACCTGTTCTCCAGCTCCTTCCCCAGCTTCGTTGCTCTTCTCTGGACTCACTTCAGAGCCTCAACATCCTTCTTGTGGTGAGGGGCCCACAACTGAACACAGGATTCAAGGAGCGGTCTTACCAGTGCCAAGTACAGAGGGAGAATAACCTCCCTTCAAAGTGGGGAAACCCCAGATTTCTGTCTTGTGGAATATTTGTTGGTGTAGAACGATTTGCCTCTTCCCTGGAGGTGTTTAAGGCACGGGTAGATGAGGTGCTGAGGGACATGGTTTAGTGTTTGATAGGAATGGTTGTACTCGATGATCCGATGGTTCTCTTCCAATCTGGTTGTTCTATGATTCTATGATTCTATGATTCGCATTAAATGCACAAAGAATGTTATGAGCAACCACTGCTGTGTGCATTATTTTATTGTTGCTATCTCATAATATCTTGACAGGAATCCCATTTCTAAACTCTGGCATGCGTGTTTTTTTTTTTTTTTTTCCAAAAAAACCCTGCTCTCTTAAAGGCCAGTGGAAGTTTTCAACCCGCTGTAGGATATTCTTGCGGTAATTAGCACTTGCCTAATGTATTTGAGTAGCCCAGATGTTCTGCTGGGAAGCCGTGGAATAGCAAAATGGAGCCCTGCAGTGAAGCACAAAAAAAATCACTCGAGCATGAATGTGTAGGTTTATTTAGGTGGGTTTCTAAAAATAATTTTGAAAGAGCATATGGGTTTGGGCTGATAAAAGTATTCCGTCAGCTAAGGAAAGCAGTAGTAGTTCATACTGTAGTTTTATTTGAAGTATTTTTCCTATTTTGAAGTCACTGCATGGAAATGAGATCTCCCTGTACCTAAGAACAGTTATCTGCATTCACAATTACATGTGCTTGATCTAGTGTCAAATGTAGCTTTTTCTTCCCTTTTTTAATCTTGTTATCACTCAGGAGCCTACGCAAGAGAGGAAAGGTGAATTATTTCCTGTCCTGTGCATCATAAGTGAGATTATTTATTAAATTCTAATTATAGAACAAATCGGTTACAGCAGCAAAAACCCATTGAGGGCAGTGAAGTAGCATGGGAAGAGATAATGTGGTCTGAAGGACTGTTATTACTTATGCTTATGAGACAGAAGTGAAAGACACCAGGTTAAAATCTGCTTTCTTATGCATTGAATATATTAACTTCAAACCTCCCTTAGAGACAGTATGTATAGAAGCACTGAGGTCCCTTCCAATCCAAACTATTAGACTGGAATTTTTAGGACACCACAGTGTTATGTCACAGTGCTCTTGTTCAAGAGCAGAATAATGAATTAGTACAGAAATAAAGGTTGCTTATAAGTAGTTAAAATTATCAGCTTAAAAAGCTTAGTAAATGTTTTGAAGGAATAATTTAGTCAGTTCATAGAATCATAGAACAACTAGATTGGAAGAGACCCATCAGATCATCGAGTCCAACCATTCCTATCAAGCATTAAACCATGTCCCTCAGGACCTCATCTACCCGTGCCTTAAACACGTCCGGGGAAGGTGAATCAACCACCTCCCTGGGCAGCCCCTGCCAGTGCCCAATGACCCTCTGTGTGAAAAACTTCCTCCTAATCTCTAGCCTAAATCTCCCCTGGTGGAGCTTGAGTCCATTCCCTCTTGTCCTGTCCCCTGTCACTTGGGAGAAGAGCCCAACTCCCTCCTCTCTACAACCTCCTTGCAGGTAGTTGGAGAGAGTAATGAGATCTCCTCTCAGCCTCCTCTTCTCCAGGATAAACAATCCCAGCTCTCTCAGACGTTCCTCATAGGGTCTGTTCTCCAGCCCCTTCACCAGCTTCGTGGCTCTTCTCTGGACTCACTCCAGAGCCTCAACATCCTTCTTGTGCTGAGGGGCCCACAACTGAACACAGCATTCAAGCAGCAGTCTCACCAGTGCTGAGTCCAGAGGGAGAATAACCTCCCTGGACCTGCTGGTCACACCATTTCTGATACAAGTTCATGCATCCTTTTCTAGAATGAGTTCTTACGAACAATCCAAGATTGATTATAACAAGCAAGTTATTTACCATAGTGATTTTCATTTATTCAAATAATTTTCTGTTAGTATAATTTACTTGTGCATCATTTATTACGGAGTCAGTGCCAGTATCTGATACTTAGTTTTCAAATTTTGAGCCGCATGGGTCAGCAGTGGCCGATCCCAGACAACTCACAGTATTGTCGGCTCCTAGTATCAACAGCAAAAAACGTGGAGAGGAGTGTTATGCATTTGTGAAAGGTAAGACAAATAAGGTAGAGATAATCTCAAAATGCTTCATTAATTTTACTGTTAATACTACAAGCCTTATGGGCTTAAGCCCATAAAACAATTTTTTTCATGGCATAAAGTGGCAGTTTCTTAAAGAACTTCTAATTCTTGTGGATGGACTCGATGATCTGATGGGTCCCTTCCAACCTGGTTGTTCTATGATTCTATGATTCCATGATTCTTCGTTTGCAAAGAGAGAGGAAGATAACCTGCTATGTTAAATCTACTTCTTCTGCTTTTGGTCAGTGTCTCTTTGATTCCTCTTCTATGTGAGACTTTCTTATGAACAGAAATTCATATAATTTCTCACATTATTTTCCTTTACTGGGATTGTGAGCCAATTTTCAAATATTAAGGCTTTTAGAGCCCATGCAAGTAATAAAACAAATAACAAATCATGGAGAATAAAACTAGATTTATTAAAGACTTATTTTAGTTTCGGGACTCACACAATAAACCCAAATGTATTACTTTCTCTCCCCTGATCTAGCCTGGCTGATCTGATGAAAACTAGAGTTTCCTGCTGTCTTCTAGTAGGAGTCCTTATAATCTCTGTCATTCAGAAACACAATTTTATTTGTTCATTTTTTTTCCTTTGTGAGTGCAAATTGTTTTCTTTTTTCCCACTTTCTCTTGTGTTGGCATTTGCCTACAATTTCAAGATTTTTTTTGTGTTTGTTGTAATATTTGCTATCCTAGACTGCACACACACACACACAAAAAAAAAAACCTGCATTCTCCTGCTGTTACAAGGCAGAGTGAGGAAATTAAAGCATTAAACTATGAAAGCAATCAACAGGTCATTTAGTCAGTGTCGGCCTTGGCAAGCTGGATGGAAGGATGATTTGGCAACAGTTTATGTCTAGAGGAAACTAATGCCATTTTTATTTTGATGGCTGGGTCATCATTTTCTTGAGTATTTTGTTTTGGATAAAATTTTAGAGCAGATTACTTCATTTACGCCTGTAAATTCCAGGCGTCCACTGCATATTGGGCAAATAAGTCAGGATGTACTTCTAGGTGAAGTACCAATAATAAAGCACTTGAAAACAGAGATGAAAGACTTCAATGAGTTGAGTGAATCGAAATGTACCAACCCATCCAAAATACAAAAGGGAAATCTGCCTTCACACATCAGAAGCAGGTGCAAAAGAAGACAGGTTATCTGTTATTAAACCAAACAATGCAGTTGTCAAAACTAGATATGCTTTTGATCAGCAATATGGAAGAAAAATCACAGAATCACCAGGTTGGAATAGACCCACTGGATCATCGAGTCCAACCATTCCCACCAATCTCTAAACCATGTCCCTCAATACCTCATCTACCTGCACCTTAAACACCTCCAGGGAAGGTGACTCAACCACCTCCCTGGGAAGCCTGTTCCAGTGTCTGATGACCCTTTCTGTGAAGAATTTTTTCCTTATATCCAGCCTAAATCTCCCCTGGTGGAGCTTGAGGCCATTCCCTCTTGTCCTGTCCCCTGTAACTTGGGAGAAGAGCCCAGCTCCCTCCTCTCTATAACCTCCCTTCAGGTAGTTGTAGACAGCAATAAGGTCTTCCCTCAGCCTCCTCTTCTCCAGGCTAAAGTGTATGTTGTGGGCCTACCTGCTTTCTTCCAGCATCAATTGGCCAAACTGATGTTCTGTGTAGGGCCCTTTCCTTGTTTCTATCTGTAGATTCTCTGGAAGATTAACCATGCCTCACAGCTTGGAGTTGAGGGTGCACTCAATCCCGTTGTCCAGGTAGATAATGTCAGTCACTCTTCCCTTATCCATCAGTGCTCTAACCCTGTTGTAGAAGGCCACTAAATTTGTCAGGCACGATATGTCCTTCATGAAGCCATGGCCCTAGCTGCGGCTTAGAGCAATCCAAGTGTACTGACATCACGATACCACCAACATCAGCATCTTACCTGGTGTGAAGAAGCCTTACAAACCCTGACAAGGTCAATGATTCTTTCCATGCCTTGGGATTGCCATTCATCATCAGTTCTACTGTGACTCCCCTATACACTGTCATTAGACCTTGTCAGAAGCACCAACATGTTAGGCTATACCCAAAGACCCACTTTTTTCAGCCACTGACTAACTGGTCATGGCACTTGAAGTTTTTGTTCGGCTTCTGTAAGAAGAGAGATGAAGCCTCAAAATCACCCTCACTACCTGTTGTCCATAATGCCAAGTGCCCACCAAAGCTGGTCTCTCTCTCCTCCTCCTCAACTGGACAGGGGAGAGAAAATACAACGAACGGCTTGTGAGTCAAGATAAGGACAGGGAGAGATCACTAAGCAGTTACTGTCATGGGCAAATCAGACTTGACTTGGTGAAATTAATTTATTACCAATAAAATCAGAATAGGATAATGAGAAATAAAAGCAAATCCTAGAAAAACTTCCTCACTCCCTCCTTTCTTCCCAGGTCCAACTCCAGTCCCAGTTTTCTATATCTTCTCCTCCCCAAGTGGCACAAGAGGGTAGGTGTTGCAGGCAGTTCATCGCACTCTCTTCTGCCACTCCTTTCTCCACTTACCCTGCTCCAGTGTGGGATCTCTCCCACTGGAGACAGTTCTCCACAAAATTCTCTAGCATGAGCCCTTCCCATGGGCTGCAGTTTTTCATTCATTTCTCCATTGTAGGTGCCTTGCACAGGGTGCAGTCCTTCAGGAAAAAACTTTTCCAGCGCGGACCCCCCATGAGGTCACACATGGTGCCAGCAAACCTGCTGCAACATAAGCACAAGAGCACTTGCTCCCTGGATGTAGAAAATCAGGCATGGAAGGGAAGGGACCAGCATGGCTGAGTCATGACTTGCTGATTAAACTAGAAAAGAAGAGGGAACTGCACAGGCAGTGCAGGCAGGGACGGGTAACCTGGGACATGCCTAGGAATGCTGCCCAGTTGTGTAGGGATGAAGTCAGGATGGCCAAGGTGCAGCTGGAGCTAAACATGGCAAGGAAAGTAAAGACTAACAAGAAGGGCTTCTACAGGTACTTCAAAAGAAGATCAAAGAGAATGTACCCCCACTGATGGTTGGAAATGGCGATCACATATCAACAGACGAGGAGAAGGCTGAGGTACTCACTAACATTTTTTGCCTCGCTCTTCACTGATAACTGCTCTCCTCACCACTACTTTGTCATGATGGTGACCAGGTGACCAGCCCCTCCCACTGTAGAGAAGGATCAGGTTCATGACCATCTGAGGAACCTGAACATTTATAAGTCTATAGGACCTGATGAGATGCATCTCAGAGTCCTGAAGGAATTGGCAGATGTGGTTGCCAAGCTGCTCTCCATGATTGATTTACCTTCCATGGAGGTGTTTAAGGCATGGGTAGACGAGGTGCTGAGGGATGTGGTTTAGTGTTTGATAGGAATGGTTGAACTTGATGATCTGATGGGTCTCTTCCAACCTCGTGATTCTACGATTCTATGATATTTGAAGTGTCATGGCAATCAGGAGAAGTCCCTGGTGACTGGAAGAAGGGTAACATTGTGCACATTTTTAAAAAGGGCAGAAAAGACAACCCTGAGAACTACCAACCTGTCAACCTCACCTCGGTGCCTGGGAAGATCATGCAACAGATCCTCCTGGAAGCTCTCCTAAAGCACATGGAGGACAGGGAGGTGATTAATGGCAGCCAGCACGGCTTCACCAGGGGAAACTCCTGCATGACCAACTTAGAGGAGAAGGACTTTGGGGTGCTGGTTGATGAAAAGCTCAAAATGAGCCGGCAACGTGTGTTAACAGCCCAGAAGGCCAAATGCATGCTGGGCTGCATCAAAAGAAGCATGGTTAGTAGGTCGAGGGAAGTGATTCTGCCCCTCTATTCCTCTCTTGTGAGACCTCATCTGGAGTATTGTGTCCAGTTCTGGAATCCTCAACATAAGAAGGAGATGATGCTGTAGGTATGGATCCAGAGAAGGGCTATAAAGGTGATCAGAGGGCTGGAGCACCTTCCATACAAGGACAGACTGAGAGAGTTGGAGTTGTTCAGCCTGGAGAAGAGAAGGCTCTGAGGAAACATTATAGTGACCTTCCAGTACCTGAAAGGGGCTACAAGAAAGCTGGAGAGGGACTGTTCATAAAGGCTTGTGGTGATAGGACAAGGGAGAATGGGTATAGACTGTAGGGGGACAGATTTAGACTGGACTTTAGGAAGAACTTCTTCTCTATGAGAGTGGTGAGTCACTGTCCCAAGTTGCCCAGGGAAGCTGTAGATGCTGGATGGGGCTTGGGCAACCTGATCCAGTGGGAGGTGTCTCTGCCCTTGGCAGAGGGGTTGGAACTGGATGGTCTTTAAGGTCCTTTTCAACCCAAACTATTCTATGATTCTATGATTCTATGTTTCTATGAGTCTATGATTCTATGATTCAATTTGACAGTGAAAATAACATTCAAAAGGAAAAGTCCATTCTGCTCCTTTTCTTTTTTACTGACCCTCCCCGGATTCAATATAATTTGCCTACTGCAGCACCGGTTGTGTTTGTGTCAAAGACCTGGGGGTGGTGTGATGATGGAGCATGTTACATAAAATCCCACAGAAGCTTGCAAAAGCAATGTGGTCTCTGTTATGGAGAAAACTCTGCTGTGAATATATTTTGGTAAGTGTATTTCAGATGGGAATACTATAAAAAGTGCATAAATTGCTTGCTTGATGCAGCATCTTCAGGACCATGTTATTAAAAAAGGTGAGATATGGCAGTCTGCTGCACCCCCCCCCCCATCATTTAAGTGGTTCTATATTTGCCAACGCAATTGTCGATAAAATTTCATTGCGGCATTTCTTTTTATCACTTGCAAGTTTATCGAGCTACTTGAGATTTTATTTTATTTTGTAAATCAAGGACTATAATGAGGCTGTTTCGTGTTAATACAAAAAGGGGCTATCCTGTGGATTCCTGGTTCTAAGAATAGGTCTTCCAGACCAGGCTTACTCACTGATTCCACTGAACTGAGTAATTGCATCTGCTTAAGTCTGAAAGAGGGAATTACATAGCAGAACAGAAATACCAGTGCAAAGCTTTAGAAAACACAGCACCAAAACAATAATACCAGCCTGAATACCTGTTTCATCTATTTTACTGTGCTCGGTGTTTCTTAGCGGTAAGAGAAAAAAATATATCATTAATTTTGAATTAGCGAATTAGTAGAAATAGCGCCGAGTTCTCGGTTCTCACTCCGCAGATGTATCTTTTGTGTTGAATTAGGTGGAAACAGCAACTGATTCAGATACTGAAAGCAGAGGCCTGCGGGAATACCACTCTGTCGGAGTACAAGTGGAAGATGAAAAACGGTAATTCCGACATGTGTAAAAATCTGTGGTCTTTAATAACACGATGCACATTTGTCAACAGAGTTAATAACAAGCATCTGGCCAGCGCTGCCCCTAAATATTTCACTAAGCCAAATTTCTTACGTGCACGATGGTTATTTAGTAAAATTTGTAGAGATTACTTAGCAATTGCTTACTATTTCATTACCTTGCCCTTTTTTTAAGTGGAAGGAAGTGAAAGTTTGAAATTAATATAATTCCATTATTGGCAGAACAAATACAATTGCTTATTGCAATACTCCTCCTTCGATAGGTCTCTGCATGCTTACCCAGGCTTGCCCAGTCCACAAAGGGGACTGTGATGTTTATGATGTAACCCATTGTATCTTTATCTGAAACTAGAATCAGCTTTTTCACTTGATCTGTTTTTTTAACTAGCTTCGTAAAACTGCTGGCCAATGTACTAACCCACACGTTATCCTTGGCAGGCGCAGCCTCTTAAGCACCGGACTGGGACACTTGTCTCATTTCACAGCAGCTGTCACACAGTATCTGGCTGCTAATTGCCTTTTTACCGTCAGTGACTAGAAGTCATTTGAAAAAAAAAAAAAAAATAAATGTGAAAACATTTTTACAAATAAGTTTCTTTCTCCATCTAACTTTTTAACATAAAATGTCATTATTCGGTAGCGTTTAACAATAGATCATGAGCATTCGATGGCCATCTTGAGAGGCAAATAAAAAAACACCACAGTCTTAAACCTACTGCTACTGAATTCTTTTATTAAAGTATTCTCAGCAGTCCTAACTTAGCAGATTTTCATATTTTATCTAATTGCAATTCTTAATATTTGATTTTTTTTTCACGCGTGTATTTTACAGATTTCTTTCAGGAGATGCAACCATGCAGTTCTGCTAGTTATTTCCAGGTCATTTAGCAATGATATATGGTATTTTGGAGTATGAGAATAAATCAATATTTGCTTCCAGATGCAATTGAAATTATTTTCTTTGCTCAGATAAATGATGCCACTATGCATTTCAGTTTTCCTTTCTGACGTTACTCACTCTATTGTTTTAGTGAGATAAGCACAAAGAAAAAATATTTAGCATAATGTGCAGGGAGAAAACCAGAATCCATTCACTGAAACATTATTCAGTGCCTCTGTGTAATCGTGTGCATGTTTATATGTCTAAATCTCTTTTCTTTCTTCCCTCTTCACCAAGACACGGACGATTCAAGCGCTCAAACAGTGTAACAGCAGCTGTCCAGGCTGACCTGGAACTGGAGGGCTTTCCAGGACATATCACCATGGAGGACAAGGGACTTCAGTTTGGCTCGTCCTTCCAGCAGCACTCAGAGCCCAGCACACCCACCCAATACAGCGCAGTGAGAACTGTAAGGACACAGGGACTGTTCAGTTACAGAGAAGATTATAGGACCCCAGTTGACACCTCAAACCTTCCACCACCAGAACCCTGGCTAGAACCAGCCATCGAGACAGTAGAGACGGGTCGAATGTCTCCTTGTCGACGGGACGGATCTTGGTTTATGAAGTTGCTACATACTGAAACTAAGAGGATGGAAGGATGGTGTAAAGAAATGGAAAGAGAAGCGGAAGAAAATGATCTTTCCGAAGAAAGTAAGAACATTTCAGTGTCTTTTCTTATAGGCGTCTGCTAAAATAAGAAAACTCTCAGGATAAAGTTGTGGTCTTGTTCTTTCAGTTGCTCGTTTTGTAGTACCAGAAACACTCTATGGAACCTTTAGATGATACATGACCCCCATCCTGCAAATTGGTTGTGCAAGCTGGCATTTCCCAGGGTAAGATTTTGTGGAAATAGTTGAGGAGAGTCGAGCACGGGATCCATGAGGTATTTGATGTGGCTCAAGTGGTGCTATAGCTCCATTCACAGCTCCGACTCTGACACAGTCTTTCCGCTCACTTCTATGGCTTCAGTGCTTGATCCTTTACCAGAGCACACAAGGTGGTTCCATGTGAGCATTTTTTTTTTTGCCCTTTTCCTGAAACCTGAGGATTTGCCTCTTATTAATGAACGGTCATTTTTATTTTTTTTTTCATTCCTTCACGGGCACTTCTCTCTATCGTAAAGGGTCTCTTGGAAGATCAGAAAGGAGTAGGCAAGAACAACAGTTAAAGCACTCTTGGAGTTACACAGACATATGCACCATTAGATAGTTCAGCTGCATTTTCTTATTACAGTTTTGTCAAGAACCATTATTATTCTCTCATGTCCTGTGGACACCTTGAAAGGAGTGATGGGATAAAGTGAAAAATAATGTAGACTATTTTGGAACAAGATCCAAGCCGGCACTAATGACAGTAATATATCAAAGTGGTCCTAGCGCTCAGTAACCAGCACCCTGTGATTCCCTCTGAGGTCAATTATCCCTTGTTCTTCAGGCTCAGTTTTATAAATATTTCAATCCCTATCAATCTGAATTATTGTCTCAGACGAGATTTTCTTAGATCACAAATTAGTTCATATTAAGTTTTCTTACTAGCATCTTTTCCTGCACCACCGCCTCCGAGTACTCTTTCCTGATTGTCTTCTTTCCCCCTCAATGAGTTCTTACTACGATCTACCCTCAGGTCTTGGGCCAGGCCTGCATGGTGACTAAAAGGCCAATTTCTATTTCTTGCACTGACCTTTTCAAAAGAAAGAATGTCTTAAGCTTTTACTTCATCATTTTTTATTTTGTGGTCATAGTTCTACACTGGAACAGGCACAAGTTTGTCAAGTAACAACACAGGATTTGGGGTGGAGGAGAACATAAGGCTGTTTTTCTTCATTCAGCCTCCAGTGCTTTCTGGAGAGTAGGTTTATGTCTTTATTTTCGTCACAGCAGAGCTGAGTTGAGAAATTTCCCTTTGCATTGATACTGTGAAGGCTTTAGTACTCTCCTAGGGGGATTAAAGTACAAACAACTAAATATTTTGCTTTGCTTAGCCTGTGTGGGGATTTCCAGACCTTCTTTCATTATGTTTTTTTTTTAATACTTCTTTTTAATCTATACATCTCATTTTTCAATTCATCAAGTCTTTACACTGCTGAATACTGATATTTCTCTACCATCATTAAGCATCCCAAAGCACTTGCTTCCAAGGTTGCCTGTTACTGCCGCGGGGACATCAGTGCTTATGATCTGAAGCAGACATTCAAAGAGCTAAACTTTAATCTCATTGGAAAGAGTAAAATTATTAGGGAGCAAAAGGGAGAAACAGATAGGTGGTGAACCCCTCTCTTTCCCTAGGAAGCCAGTGTGAAGTCTGCAGGCAAAGACAGACTTTCCTTCCTCCTCTGTTTGGAAGCTCTTCCCCGTGCACAGCCCTAATCAAATCTGCAGCCACATGAGATGAACAATCATAGAATCATAGAACAACCAGGTTGGAAGGGACCCATCAGATCATCGAGTCCAACCATTCCTATCTAACACTAAACCATGTCCCTCAGCACCTCGTCCACCCACACCTTAAACCCCTCCAGGGAAGGTGACTCAACCACCTCCCTGGGCAGCCTATTCCAATGCCCAATGACCCTTTCCATGAAAAACTTCCTCCTAATCTCTAGCCTAAATCTCCCCTGGCAGAGCTTGAGGCCATTCCCTCTCATCCTGGCCCCTGTCACTTGGGAGAAGAGGCCAACTCCCTCCTCTCTACAACCTCCTTTCAGGTACTTGTAGAGAGTAATGAGGTCTCCTCTCAGCCTCCTCTTCTCCAGGATAAACACCCCCAGCTCTCTCAGATGCTCCTCGTAGGACCTGTTCTCCAGCCCCTTCACCAGCCTCGTTGCTCTTCTCTGGACTCGCTCCAGAGCCTCAACATCCTTCTTGTGGTGAGGGGCCCACAACTGAACACAGGATTCAAGGAGCGGCTTCACCAGTGCTGAGTATAGAGAGAGAATCACCTCCCTGGACCTGCTGGTCACACCATTTCTGATACAAGCCAGGATGCCATTTGCCTTCTTGGCCCCCTGGGCACACTGCTGGCTCATGTTCAGTCGGCTGTCGACCAACACCCCCAGGTCCCTCTTCTCCAGGCAGCTTTCTAGACAGGCTTCTCCCAGTCTGTAGCTCTGCATAGGGTTGTTGTGCCCCAAGTGCAGGACTCGACATTTGGCCATGTTAAACCTCATGCCATTGGACTCTGCCCAACCGTCCAGACTGTTCAGATCCAATGTCACATCAGTACGCCTTCCAGTCTCGGAGACACAGATAGGGAGTTAGAAGTGCTATTCCCTGGATTAGGAAGCTGCATGTTGTGTTGGAAAAACTCAGGGGAGCTGATTTGAACTGACTACCTGTTCCCAGGTGTAGAGCCACCCTCCCTCCCACCATGTGAAGCTGTGCTTTTGCACTCCAGATATGATCTGAAACACTTTTCCACATGGGGAAACACCAGTTGGGAAGGCAGTCATCAGTAATTTGAACAGACAACATGAAGACAAATTGGACTTGAGTAATTTTTATTAATATTCAGAGTCAATGACATTCCTTTAACCTAGAACATTTCAGTCAGAAAACAGAAACAATATCAGGATTTTTTGTTTTCCCATTTGCAAAGTGACTCTAGTCTCTAAGAGAAAAAGAAAGAGCAATTCTCTGAGACAGACTTACTAAAACACAACTGAATTGGACCTTTGAAACCCCCTTTTAAAGTAATCAATATAGGTTAATTACTTGTGTTTGAAGAAACATTTTGGCCTCACTAACAGCTTAGAGAAATTATTACAGCAGATGCAAAATCTGGTGTTTGCCCTCAGCTGATTGTCAAAAGTGACACCCAAACTTCTGATTTTCCATTTTATTGTGACTCATTTCAGGAGATCTTCCTCCAATGTCACAGTTTAGCCCCAACACGGCTAAATTCAGTAGCTAAAACCATGAAGTTGGACTCACAGTTCCCTTCTTCCTCACCCCCAAGGAAAGGAGAAAGGAAAAAAACCTTGTGGCTTGGAAAGTAAAACTACAGTTTCAATAATAATAATAATAATAATAATAATAATAATAATAATAATAATAATGCTATATAAATATATACAAATACATGAGATTGTGCCCTCCCCACCCCTTGAACGCTGTATGTCACCACAAACACTGCGAAGCAAACAAGAGGGAATGGGACCGTGACCAAGAGGGAGCTGAGTACAGGAGCTGGATTCAGGAATGCATGGATCATCATAGATCCATGATGATCTGAATCATGGGTCTTGCTTTCTTCTATGATGGTCAATGATGATCCATGATCATCATTGGCCATCATAGAAGAAAGCAAGACCCTCATTGTCTCTAAATTTTATATCAAGTGTGATGTATATGGGATGGAATGCTCTGTTGACCAGTTTAGGGTCACCTGTCTTGTCGGCTCCTCTTTGATAGTGTGGTTCTTTTCCACCAGCTCAAGGATGGAATAAATATATATAAATATATATAAAGAGAGATAAACATAAGCATTAGCCTTTTTACATACCAATGTCCCATACCAATGACCTGTATCATCGCTTCTAGAGAGAAACTGCCTGAAAAAAACACACCATTTGCTTTCAGAAAATGAAGTTACTTAGGCAAGACTGAGTTAGAGTCACAAAACTGACTCTAATTTATCTCAAACCACAACACTCCAGTAATTTCCAGATTACGTTATCTTTTAAATTATATCCCTTCACCTAATATAGCTTACGTAAAGTTCAAGGAAGTTATCAAAGAATTCTTTTCGCTGAGGGAATGAGCTTCACGGCGTTTTAAAATTTTGATGTGAATATTCTTTTTTTTTCCCTGTTGAGTCTTTGACATGTTTTGTATCCTGGTTTGAGCTAGGGGTGGCTGAAAGGTTTGTATCCACAAGAACTGAAGTTTAGTGATACCCCAGCATGAAATGCGTCTTGACATATTTAAGCATTTGGAAGTCCCCTTGAAGAAAATGGGGAAGCCAAAAGGAAGTAAATCTGTTTTCCAATCTTCCAGCAAGAGCTGTTATTCCCAAAACACTTCACAGCAAAGTCTGCACATTCAAACTGTCATTGTTAATGCTGAAACATTTATTTTTGGCCTGGGTAAATTAATTGTACCTGAAGACCAAATATAGCTTTGCATCTCCTAGGAGAAGGCTGTCTTTATGATTCCATTTCTGTTTTGTTTTAATCACGGGAAGAGTTAAAATAGAACTGCATTTTAGATAACAGTTTCATTTTCTGTGTTAACACAATAGCCCTGAGATCACAGAAAGCTGTCTGATTGCTGTATTGATTTTTTTCTTTCACTGTAGCTTTCCTCCCATAATGTGGTTTTAAGAACTCTGCTCATCGGGTCTTAGAAAAGAAAATAATCATTGCAGCAAAAATAACCTCTCTTCTCTTTGTCTTCACAGAATTTGTTTATTTAATCACTTACCATGAGTTGTGTTTTGGCGTCTCTGAAAAGTTCTTATAGTGTTTGTGGGGGCAGTTCTTTGTGTTCTCGGTGTTTCCTATAACACATATAGGTGTATATATAAAATATACATGTGGTTCTAACTGTTCCCAGGGTAAGTCATCTGATCGTTTGCACCAGCAGGTTGCCTTCAAGCGAAGAGATGTGTTTCTCAAGGGTGCTGACTGGTGTTTCGGTTTTACACCCTGAAAATTGTGTTTTGCTCTTACTGGTGTGTAGGTGATGACAAGAAAAACACTGTCATTTGTCACAAAGCTATTGAAGACCAAGAAGGCCAGGACTCTGCCACCTACCTGTGAGCTCCAGGCTGGGAGCACAGGAGGGGGGAGAGCAGGGGAGCTCAGGGTGAGCCTCAGCTGCTCCCTGCAGCTTGTAGGCATGGGTTGGAAGAGGGAGGCAGAAAATATCCTGGGCTTCCAAATGCCACATTTGGCTACAAAAATATTTTGATAGGAACAGTTGGACTCAATGATCCCGTGGGTCTCTTCCAACCTGGTTGTTCTATGATTCTAAGTCAACAGGAGAACAGCCACACAGACTTTATTCACATATAAGAACCCTAAGATAGGTGCAGAGAAAATAGATGTAGTATAAACTAGGCCAGCAGAAAAGTTTTGCTGGTGTCTTCTGCATCTGAGGCAGAGAAACAGGTCACCCAGAGAAGTCAGAGGTGAGCAACGAAGCTGGTGAAGGGGCTGGAGAACAAGCCCTATGAGGAGCGGCTGATAGAGCTGGGGTTGTTTAGTCTAGAGAAGAGGAGGCTGAGAGGAGACCTCATTACTCTCTACAACTACCTGAAAGGAGGTTGTAGAGAGGAGGCAGCTGGGCTCTTCTCCCAAGTGCCAGGGGACAGGACAAGAGGGAATGGCCTCAAACTCCACCAGGGGAGATTTAGACTAGAGATTAGGAGGATGTTTTTCACACAGAGGGTCACTGGGCATTGGAGTGAGCTGCCCAGGGAGGTGGTTGATTCACCTTCCCTGGAGGTGTTTAAGGCACGGGTGGATGAGTTCCTGAGGGACTTGGTTTAGTGTTTGATAGGAATGGTTGGACTCGATGATCCGATGGGTCTCTTCCAACCTGGTTGTTCTATGATTCTGTGATTCCATGATTCATCACTAGAGGCATTCAGGGTCAGGCTGGATGAGGTGTTGAGCAACATGATATACTGGGAGCTGTCCCTGTACATGGCAGGGGAAGGAACTTGATCATTAAGGTCCTTCCAACTCAAACTATTCTATAATTCTGTGAAGGTTAGGAGCAATGCTGGCATAGCTACATAGCAAAGTGATGTCTAGTGGAAAAAGAAAAAGAGGAAATACAGAGAGTGAGAGCTCAGATTATCACCCTTCTCTCCCCTTAGCCCGTCATCCCATGGATGCTGGATTTTTCCTTATCAATCCTCTGACTGATATTTCCCTAGTACTGCAAGGGCTTTAGAATCATAGAATCACAGAATCACCAGGTTGGAAGAGACCCACCGGATCATCGAGTCCAACCATTCCTTTCAAACACTAAACCATGTCCCTCAGGACCTCATCTACCTGTGCCTTAAACACCTCCAGGGAAGGTGAATCAACCACCTCCCTGGGCAGCCTGTTCCAGTGCCCAATGACTCTTTCTGTGATTTTTTTTTTTTCCTAATGTCCAGCCTAAATCTCCCCTGGCAGAGCTTGAGGCCATTCCCTCTTGTTCTGTTCCCTGTCACTTGGGAGAAGAGCAAAGCTCCCACAGCCAAATAATAACAGAAAACATAGTGTTAAATCTCCCATACTTTAAAGAGGAAAAAAACCCCACCAAAACTACTCCCATCCAATTTATTTTAGTACATTCATCAATTAATCATCCACAAAAGCTTCCTTAAGTGTTTGACCAAATATGGGTTATCCTTTAACCAAAGAGTAATTACTGACATAATTTCCTAATACTTTTCACAAACCTAACCTTCAGGTTCTATTGAAATTTACATTTGGAGTGTTTTGAATGACTACAGAATGCCTCAATTGCCCCCCAAAAGTCTTTAAAGTCTGTAAAAGATGGTCCCATAGCGTGGAAACTGAGAATTCCTTCAGGCATCTGTATTGTCCTGCTCAAGTTTCCTCCTCTTTGAACTCAACTCCATTGAGTTAAAATAAATTTGCGCTGAGTCCTTCTTGGTGTAAAGGTTCCCATTGCCCTGCCAGCCCTCCAGAGCACTGCTAGCTGGTAGCTGTGCTGTCCTAAAATGTCATCCCACTCTGAACATTATATATTTATTATTATTCCTACGTATAGGATCATAGAATCACAGAATAGTTTGGGTTGGAAGGGACCTTAAAGATCATCCAGTTTCATCCTTCTGCCATGGGCAGGGACACCTCCCAGTGGATCAGACTGTCCAAGGCTCATCCAATCTGGCCTTAAACACCTCCAGGGATGGAGCAGCCACAGCTTCCCTGAGCAACCTGGGCCAAGGCCTCAACACGCTCATGGTGAAGAAATTCCTCCTTATATCTAGTCTACATCTGCCCCTGTACAGTTCATACCCATTGCCCCTCATCCTATCACTACAAGGCTTTGTGAGTAGCCCCTCCCCAGCCTTCTTGTAGCCCTTTCAAGTACTGGAACATTCCTATAAGGTCTTCTCAGATCCTTTTTTCAACTCTTTCAGCCTGGCCTGACATGGGAGGTGCTACAGCCCTCTGATCATCCTTGTAGCTTCCTCTGGACTCATTTCAACAGCTCCATCTCCCTCTTTTTTTTAAGGATTCCAGAACTGGACACAATCCTCTAGCTAAGGTCTCACAAGAGAGCAATCGAGGGGCAGAATCACCTCCCTCTGTGTGTTGATACTGAAAAAGAAATATATTTCTAAAGATTAGTAATTTAGGTTTAGACATTAGAGAAATATTGTGTCCTTCTTTCAGTGAGAAGGATGAATTAAATGACAGTTTGAATGTTTTTTTCCAGACATATTTTCTCAGTTTGTTTGTGGAGCAATTCATTTATGAGTAGAAACGACAAAAAAAAAAAAAAAAAAAAAAGGGGAACAATCAAATGGAATGAAAATTTAAATTAAAACACATAATTTAAATAAACAGTAATGGATGCCAGAAGTAGATTGATTGAAGCAGTTTCTCGTTGCTGATGCAGCAGCGACACAATTGAGTAAAGCTTCTAACCTGTCAGGAACAGAGTTACAGCATCTGACTATGATCTCGGTTTCAGCAATATAGATCTAACTTCCCCTTCTCCCCTAACCTTTTCCTTATGAAACCATTTTCAATCACAGAATTTTTCAGAATTTCTCAAGCCACACAACATGTATACGTTACGTGGATTTTTTTGATGTGCTTATTAGAGGGGAAAAGACACTTCTGTGTTAACTGTGCATATTGTATACAGGCAGTTTACAGAATTTCTATCCACGTTATAAATCCTGAGTCTGCTTCTGCTGAAGTCACGATCAGGGGTTTGTAGATCTGCGGAGCAGCAGCCATACAGGACCATACAATAAAAAATGGCCTCACATGATTCGTATGGGAGCAAAATTAAGATTGTGTGACTTTTCCTGATATTCAAGTAAATATAACACTATCTTAATGGAGGGAGGTCTATGGATTACATGAAAGTTATATATATTTAACTGTGTTGGTAGATTTTTATCATCGTTTATTTCCAAGCAAAATCTACTAGGTATCACCAAACATCTCAATCTGTCCAGTCTCTAACATTCATCGTTCTTTCATGGAGATAATCAATCTGCGCTCATCAGAATAATTCCCCAATGCATGAAATTAATAACAAGGCTTTGGCTGTCTATTAATATTGTGCTAAAGATTATGAATTGAAGTGCTTTAATACTTTAATTTAATTACAGCAAAGTAGAGTTGCATGAATATGAGAGATTCTAGCTTCTATGTTTTATTACGTTTGATTTTACTTATTGAAATGGAAACAGAGTTAGATCTTTAGTGAATGGTAGGGATGTAATTATCGTAGAATCATAGGAAAACCAGGTTGGAAGAGACCCACTGGATGATTGAGTCAACAATTCCTATCAAACACTAAGCCATGTCCCTCAGGACCTCATCCATCTTTCCCTTAAACACCTCCAGGGAAGGTGAATCAACCATCTCCCTGGGCATTCTCTGCCAGTGCCCAATGACCCTTTCTGTGATTTTTTTTCCTAATGTTCATCCTAAACTTCCCCTAGCAGAGCTTGAGGCCATTCCCTCTTGTCCTGTCCCCTGGCACTTGGGAGAAGAGCCCAGCTCCGTCCTCTCCACAACCTCCTTTCAGGTAGTTGTAGAGACCAGTGAGGTCTCCCCTCAGCCTCCTCTTCTCCAGGTTAAACACCTCCAGCTCTCTCAGCCATTCCTCATAAGGATTATACAAGTATCTTCACCACAGTGACTCAGTGACACATACAAGTAACCCAGAACCACTGTGTTTTACATCCCCAGCTGATGTGCATCACACCAAAATGCTCCGTTGCCGGTGTCCAAGCCCAGTCTGGTCTGACTGGGCTTTAAATCACCAGTGCTTGTGACACAGTCTTTCAGGATAATGGCTATAAGACAAATCCGTGTTTACTGTGGGGGCTGGGGCAACTGTGAGATTCACTAGAAAATCATGGAATCATAGAATCATAGAACAACCAGGTTGGAAGAGACCCACCGGATCATCGCGTCCAACCATTCCTATCAAACATTAAACCATGTCCCTCAGGACCTCATCCACCCGTGCCTTAAACACCTCCAGGGAAGGTGAATCAACCACCTCCCTGCGCAGCCTATTCCACTGCCCAATGACCCTTTCCGTGAAAAACCTCCTCCTAATGTCTAGCCTAAACCTCCCCTGGCGGAGCTTGAGGCCATTCCCTCTTGTCCTGTCCCCTGTCCCTTGGGAGAAGAGCCCAACTCCCTCCTCTCTACAACCTCCTTTCAGGTAGTTACAGAGAGTAATGAGGTCTCCTCTCAGCCCCTTCTTCTCTAGGCTAAGTATATCAGTAAATATCAGTCACGTAAAGGTTCTGATAAGGTCGATGTTTCTGCAGCAGGGTCAAAACCAGTGTCCTACTTCCAGGCTATGTGTTTGAGTTATAAATGATACCATTGAACGGAAGAAACTAAAACTAAACTTTATTCACTATGAGAAGAGCACTGCACCCATCAACCTACAAAATAGGCTGGAATAGGAATAGGCTGCCCAGGGAGGTGGTTAAGTCACCTTCCCTGGAGGTGTTTAAGGCACGGGTGGATGAGGTATTGAGGGACTTGGTTTAGTGTTTGATAGGAATGGTTGGACTAGAAGATCCGATGGGTCCCTTCCAACCTGGTTGTTCTGTGATTCTATGAAATCGCTTTCTGCCCAGTGAATAGTTGAACATAGGCTTAGAGTAGCCAGTGTCAGGGATCTGTGAAAGCAGAATTCCCTGTCCTGGTGAAAAGGGACTCTGACCCCTCCCTGGGAGTTTGCCTCACATCCTGAGCTACAGAGCACCAAGGAGATAGGTAGATCCAAGTCTGTTTTTCACTTATGTCTTTGCCTTTATCAAAATTGCTGAAAATCAAATCAAAGCTATTTGTTTGGGATCAAATGAAACACTTCCTTTTTATTTAGGTTTTTGTATGCTTGTTTGGGCTTTAACACCCAAAACATCTTTTCCATGTGCCAAGAACTCCACGGGGAAAACTGAGGGGTTTGGTGATCAAAAACCCTGAGCCAATTAAAACGCTTTATTTCATTTGGTCAACAAAAAACCCCAGTGAATTACTCATGCAGCCCTGAATCACTTAACCCTTTCACAAATGGGTGCCACACGGGGCTGATGAATTATGCATACTGCTGTTTAATTTAGTGTTGTGGCACAGCTGTACTGTTTGTCTAACAAAAATTGGAATAGAGTTGCAGAACTGCAGCTCTCTGTTTTAACACATGCTTCGAAAGCTACAGAGTTTGCATGTTTCCACGGGACTGGAGCCTAAAAGTTCCAAATTATCTCTTGCTGCTACTTGTGGTCAAACATAGAATCATAGAATCCCTAGACTGGAAAAGAACTTTGAGATCATTGAGTTCAACCATACCCGTCCACTACTCAATCATATCCCTAAGCACCTCATCTACTGGTGTTTTAAAGACCTCCAGGGATGGGGACTCACTCACCTCCCTGCGCAGCCTCTGCTTAATGACCCTTTCTGTGAAGAAATTTTTCCTAATGTCCAACCTGAACCACTCTAGCACAGCTTGAGGCCATTCCCTCTTGTTCTGGTCCCTGACACTTGTGAGAAGAGCCCAGCTTCCTCCATTCAACAACCTCTATTCAGGTAGTTGTAGAGAGTAATGTGGTCTCCCCTCAGCCTTCTCTTTTCCAGCACAATCCCAGCTCTCTCAGCTGCTCCTCATAAGACTTGTTCTCCAGCCCCTTCACCAGCAATGTTGCTCTTCTCTGGACACATTCCAGGACCTCAAAGGCTTTCTTGTAGTGAGGGACTCAGAACTGAATGCAGAATTCGAGGTGAGGCCTCACCAGTGCAGAGCACAGGGGCACAATCGCTTCCCCGGTCCTGCTGGCCATGATGTGTCTGATACAAAGATGTTCCACTGCTCAAGAGAAAGCAGAATTAAAATGTGATAGCTACTACCAAAATACTGTTTTCACATGCCTCTCAGTCCATTTCTACACTCATTCTAAATAATAACAAAATGTTAAGCCCTGCCAGTGTTTAATGGTTTGTATATGACAGGTTGCAAATCAGTTCTGCTGTATGATTGTAGCTTCATTCCACCCTCTGCATCCTGTTTGAATTATCAATTTGGTTTCTTCAAATTGAATTAAAAGATGTCAGCATAATTTCATAGAATCATAGAATCACCAGGTTGGAAGAAACCCACCGGATCATCGAGTCCAACCATTCCTATCAAACACTAAACCATGTCCCTCAGGACCTCATCCATCTGCCCCTTAAACACCTCCAGGGAAGGTGAATGAACCACCTCCCTGGGCAGCCTGTTCCAGTGCCCAATGACCCTTTCTGTGAATTTTTTTTTCCTAATGTTCATCTTAAACTTCCCCTGGTGGAGCTTGTGCCCATTCCCTCTCATCCTGTCCCCTTGTCACTTGCGAGAAGAGCCCAGCTCCCTCCTCTCCACAACTTCCTTTAAGGTAGTTGTAGAGAACAATGACATCTCCCCTCAGCCTCCTCCCCCCTGCCCCTACCTCCCTCTGTCTTTACCCTAAACATTATTTAAATATCTGGAAATTCTCCAGATAAAATTGATCTTCCAATGAAATTCCAGCTTATAATGCTTTTTAAAGTGTTGCTTTTTCAGCATAGAGAAAGATGTGGAGGAAAGGAAGTGTAGGAACTGATGTGTAGGAAGAAGGTGTAGGGAGATATATCGCTGCCTAACACAGCTTGGTATTTATCCCAGCAAATGTGGGAGTCCAGTAGGAGTGAGTTTTCTAGGGATCTGCCTGCACCCTTAGACACTGCGGTAAAAAGAAAGAAACAGGCATCTCTAGGAAGCGATTCAGCTTATCTAAAAATAAGAGCCTAACATGACTGAACTGATCAGCTCAGATTACCGATTATAAAAGATCCAGAAATTTTGATGCAAGCAGATGACTGCTGGAAGTAAAGTCAGGTCAAAAACGCATGTCTGCAGGCATTGAGAAACCTTAGCTAGTGGAAGGTGTCCCTGCCCATCACAAGAGGGCTGGATCTAGATGATCTTTAAGGTCCCATCCAACCCTAACCTATGATTCTATTATTCCAACCTATGATTCTATGAAAACAAATTTGGTCCCTTTCTCCAGGGCTCATTCACACCATAAGTGGCAAGTACAGTGACAAGGAACTGAGCCCAAGGAACCCAATTCAGCAAAGTCCTGGAGCACCCACTTGTGTCCCACTCTGTCTGAAGCTTCTGTGCTTAGGACTTTGTGTATTTTCATGGGTAAGCAACCTGTATCTCCTAATGAGGATACTGAGATGGGTCCCAGGGACATGATTCCTCTGAGGATCTCATCCTTATGGTAGGAGTGTCTTATAGCTTAATCTATTAGCCTTACCCCTGAACAGACAGGATAAAAAGAGCTCACCCAGAGATCCTCCACACAACTCTCCACATAACTAATTGAAAGGAGGTTATAGAGAGGAGGGAGCTGGGCTCTTCTCCCAAGTGACAGGGGACAGGACAAAAGGGAATGGCCTCAAGCTCCATCAGGGGAGATTTAGGTTGGACATTAGAAAAAAAATTTCACAGAAAGGGTCACTGGACAGTGGAACAGGCTGCCCAGGGAGGGGACTGAGTCACCTTCCCTGGAGGTGTTTCAGGTGCGGGTGGACAAGGTGCTGAGGGACATGGTTTAGTGTTTGATAGGAATGGTTGGACTAGATGACCTGGTGGGTCTTTTCCAACTTGGTTCACTGAGTGAAGTCATTTGTGATCACAGAACCAGAAGATATCATCTCAGGTACATGTAAAGGACACCGGAGTAAACAAGCATTTAACTGGTTCTTGACACAAGGTTTTTCCAGTAGCTTTCCATATCCATGAACAAGTGTAAAAGGAGTCGGAGAGTGTCATGCACTTCAAAATTTAAGATTGTTCTCAAAAACATGTGTACGTATGCCCACTTCAGGAAGCTATCTATATTCCCTGGCTTTTTTCTGCTTCCTTGAGTAAACACAGCCTTAGTTGTTTGGAGTTATTACTATATCATTTTTTATTGCCAAAGGATAAGATGCCACAGAGCTTTCCATCATCTCCATCTTTTTCAAAAATATTTTATGCATATAATCACAAGCAGCAAACTGAAATATTTACTTCCCTTACAAAATAACAGTCATTTCTGCCATATATTTTTTGAGCTGGATTTCATATTTACTATCAAAAGACATGTATTGGTAATAACCTGTCTGTCTGCTTAGTCCTAGGTAAGATCCGCAGTGCTGTCGGAAGCGCTCAGCTCCTCATGTCTCAGAAATTCCAGCAATTTTATTGGCTTTGTCAGCAAAATCTGGTAAGTCACCACGTTTGGCCATTGTCAAAGAGTTTAAGGCTATTCACACACAGATATTCCACAAAACTTAGTTGTAAATTTGGAATTTAGTATTTTTACTTCAAAGGCAACAACAAAAACATGTATAATATACCCAAACAGTAGCAATCTGAAGTGTCATTTTCAAGTGTCACTTTTTGTCTTACTGTTGCCTTATTTTTTTTCTTTAAAACTTAGTCCTTAAACATAGTGTTAGAATGGTTGGACTCAATGATCCGATGGGTCTCTTCCAACCTGGTTGTTCTATGATTCTATGATTCATTTTTTTTGCGAAAGGAAACATAATTTCAGTCTGGTTGCATTTTGTCCTTTTTTTGTTTTCTTTCTGTCTTTATTAAAGAATAAAAATCAAAAAACGACAAATGCAAGTTTACTGAGACATAATGTTATGTCTTATTTTTGTAATACCCTAAAATAGTAAGTATATTTCTGGTAAGAAAGGAGAAATTTTTCATATTACAGGAGGTGAAAATAGTAAAATAGCAGAATAGGAGAGAATACATGATCCAGCTTTCTACCTACCTGAAAACCAGGCTGATCTTGGAAATGGGAATATACATAATGCTCATAAAATTGGGTTTAATAATTTTCATTGCCAATTATATATAAGATGTCCTAAGGCTAAAGGAACAGATGCAGTATATTACTTGTGAGAGTTACTGCTATTGTTCTAGAAGTCCATTAGAGACTATTCCAATACTAATTGTTATCTTCATTAATATGAGAGCAGCCATCAGGGATATAAACCTTGTGGGAAGATGATATTAATCAATAGATAAGCATTATTCCTCTTGCTAGGGCTGGTAGTAGAGCACCTGCTTGCTTCAGCTCACTTCAAGATCAAGTGTGATTTTTACCTCTTGACAGCTCCTGCACTTCATACATTAAAAGTTCTAAATTCTGGTGTGTGTGTGACAGTAAACATGACCTACATGTCTGGTTAGATGCATTTATTTACTTGTTAGTGTTTGCCACATAACTTTTTAAGGTAAAACATTCATTCTACAGACAACTACTTGCTACTTTCCATCCATAAAGTTAAACATGCAGAGTTCCTAAAACTGCAGTCAAATGTGACTGAGAAAGTCATGCCAAAAATGTCCTACCTTCTGATAGAAAATGATAAGATATATGGTCCTCATTAGGAAAGAATCCAATTATCCACTTCAAAGACTCTGTCAAAACAAGAATTTTAATAGCTGCTACAGAATGACAGAGGAAATATGCAAAGTCAGGCAAGCAGATGATGAACAAGCTTGTAGTATCACATACATCATGTGTGCTCCTATCATTTATTTCATAGTGAAAGGAAGAAATTTTCATCCATGTTTGAAAAGTTTCTTACTGCAAATTCGGAAATGCCTTCCACTACCTGATTAAGCTATGCAAACTGAGATTTGGAGAGGCTAACCTCCACTCCACTTCATTTATCTTCAAGTGGGTCCAGCACTTGTGCTCGAGAGCTTTACAGTAATAACAAGCACAGCTACTCCTCAACGCAGTCGTCAGCTGTTTGGAAGGGCAAACAATTCATTACTGCAAAAACAATAGAATCATAGAATCATAGAACAACCAGGTTGGAAGAGACCCATCGGATCATCGAGTCCAACCATTCCTATCAAACCTTAAACCATGTCCCTCAGCACCTCATCTACCTGTCCCTTAAACACCTCCAGGGAAGGGGAATCAACCACCTCCCTGGGCAGCCTATTCCAATGCCAAGTAACCCTCTGTGTGAAAAACTTCCTCCTAATCTCTAGCCTAAATCTAGCACAAGGAGAAACAAAGAGCTTTGCCTAAAACATAACCAAAAAACCTGGCACGATTTCATTTCTTATATGGATAAGAAAACTGTGAACTCCGTAACAGCAGCTTTATCCCACTCTGAAGGTTTAGGCTCTGAATATTCTTCAGTTTCATTAAATCAGCAATGGGCTCTGCAGAATGCAGCGACTGCAGAACTGGACTTCTAGCTCATTCACGTCTTGAGGCCTTTCTTCCTATGCCTAATGATGGAGTGTGCTGTTAAATAGTTACTTAGCACGTAGCCACAGCAGGCTTCCCATATGCTCCTAACACAGCGGCTCGGTGCCCCCCGGGAACGGTGCCAGATAGCAGCCAGTTCATTCATTCTCCCGATAGAAAACATCTAGCACTTTCAGGGCTAACACACAGCAGTTTCCCTAATAGTGTTCAACAACAATAAGCATAAATGTAGGACAAAATAACAATGACGCTTATTTCTGCTGATTCAACATGGGAAGAGGAATGTACTTACTCGGAGTGAAATTCAACTGTGAAGCTCACTCATCACCTATGGACTTTTCCAAAGGGTCACGGGAACTTCAAAGGACAACATTTGATTATGGTCTGGGTTAACATCTCTTACAAAAACCTCTAGTTTAGACAAAATTGATAAAAATGTAACGGCTGAGAGAGCTGGGGGTGTTTAGCCTGGAGAAGAGGAGACTGAGGGGAGACCTCATTGCTCTCTCCAACTACCTGAAAGGAGGTTGTGGAGAGGAGGGAGCTGGGCTCTTCTCCCAAGGGACAGGGGACAGGACGAGAGGGAATGGCCTCAAGCTCCATCAGGGGAGATTTAGGTTGGACATTAGGAGGAAGTTTTTCACACAAAGGGTGATTGGGCACTGGCAGAGGCTGCCCAGGGAGGGGGTTGATTCAGCTTCCCTGGAGGGGTTTAAGTTGTGGGTGGACGAGGTGCTGAGGGACATGGTTTAGTGTTTGATAGGAATGGTTGGACTCAATGATCCAATGGGTCTCCCAACCTGGTTGTTCTATGATTCTATGATTCTTCTATGAAAAGGATTTTTTTAAAGACTCTGACTGGCTATTTCCTACAGTGCTCCCACTAACTGCTAAGAAAAAAAAAAAAAACCCATCACTGATTAATAACTACTCCCGTCTGCATTATTCACATTATCTCTTGTAACACCCTGTTTTTTAATTTTAAGTGTCCTTCTCCATATTCTTTAGTCAGCACAGTTCCAGCTAAGCTCATGAGGTCATCGCTCGATATGTCATGGTTGCAGGTAAAACCAGAATGGCTCCGGCCCTCCTTAGGGATTTTTTTGCTTGTTTTAGGCTTCCTTCAGAAGAAGGGTTGCAAAGCAAAATTCCAAATAAGAGACAAATAAAGGAGCAGCTTCTGAGAAGAAACAAGTTGAAGCTAATCTTTTCAAAACTTAGTTAGCTAATCATTTGTGCTAGAATTTAACCGCAGACTGCAGATCCAGAAGGAAAAGCAGCAGGAGGCAGCCCTCTTGTGTTAGACAATGCACTACACACTCCAGAAGCAGCGTTTTTTCCCAAGCGCGATAAGCAGAGTATAGGAGAGCAATTAGCTTTCATTCAGAAGGCAAAGGCAAGTCAATGAGTGGCATCATTTAATAAGTGTTCTGAGGTAACCGGGGAGAGGAACTGAGGAGGCAGGGCTGGAGAGAACAGATTGCAATATAAGATATATTGCTGTGGGACTGGCAAATTTCATGCAGGGAGTCGGTTCCTCAAGCCTGAGATATTGACCTTTGTAGTGTAACTAATACCACCAACATCAATTTTAAATGGTTTTGGAGTAAACTGGGATCTACCCAATTAAGTTGTTTTCAGTGAACATTAACCATGCTTCCCAGAAGTCTCTTATAACCTGTACGGCCAGTTCTGTTAAGTCTCCAAAGCTCCCTATAATCATAGAATCATAGAACAACCAGGTTGGAAGAAACCCATCGGATCATCGAGTCCAACCACTCCCATCAAACACTAAACCATGTCCCTCAGGACCTCATCTACCCATCCCTTAAATACCTCCAGGGAAGGGGAATCAACCACCTCCCTGGGTAGCCTATTCCAATGCCCAATGACCCTTTCCGTGAAAAACTTCCTCCTAATGTCTAGCCTAAATCTCCCCTGGTGGAGCTTGAGGCCATTCCCTCTTGTCCTGTCCCCTGTCACTTGGGAGAAGAGCCCAGCTCCCTCCTCCCTACAACGTCCTTTCAGGTAGTTGTAGAGAGTAATGAGGTCTCCTCTCAGCCTCCTCTTCTCTAGGCTAAACAACCCCAGCTCTCTCAGCCCATCTTATCGAACTAGTACCAATGCTCATGGAACATAGAGTTAAGCGTCTGTACATTACCTTCTAATGTAATATTTATCTAGAATGGCCATCAGGTTTATAGTCCAATGAAATGTCATCTTGCTAATTGTTACCACCAATGTTTGCTCCATTAAGTGCTGCACAAGTAGCACCACCTAATTGCAGTGCCTGGGGGTAGCGTCTTCCCAGATCCTGAGGGAGATTCGACTCCCTGGAGAACAAAATCCTACCATCCCTATCAAAATGTTATACCTTATGTATACATTTGGAAATGCAAGACAAGGTAAACATTGAATTTTGCATTTCTTTGTGGTGGTTTTTTGCCTTCTAATCAGCTATCATGACTGTAATTTTTAGGCGGAAAGACTTCAGGCTGCCTACAATACAAACCACGTTCCCCTTCCCTTTAATAATAAGCAGGTAGAGACTGTCAGCTCGTTTCGTTTTAGAAATGAAGGTCAGCACAGCATATGGTGCTAAGGAGCCTCCCGTGGATTCAGGAAGCATCTCATCTGACATCCAACACAATTTGTGTTTGGGTTGTGTAGGAGGCACAACTTTCCAGTCACAGCTCCCAGCTGTAAAGTGCGCTTAGCCTTAGTGCTGAGCTGCGCTGTACAATGTAATCTGGTGTGATGCTTTTCCTGCCTCAAAGCACGTTGTTTAAAGCCTCCTGGTTTCATAGAATCATAGAATCACCAGGTTGGAAGAGACCCATCGGATCATCAAGTCCAACCGTTTATTCATCTTTTCTCCTCTGTGCATGACAGGATCCGAGTGCCATGCCGAGACCAACCTCCCAGGACCTAGCAGGTTTCTGGGACTTATTGCAGCTCTCGATTGAAGACGTCAGCATGAAGTTTGATGAACTGCACCAGTTGAAGCTCAACGAATGGAAAATAATAGAATCACCTGAAAGGAAGGTAAGCACACCGTGGACAATACCATTTACTCCCCATTTGTAGGCCTGTGGTCTCCTTATATTAAATACAATACATAAACACAGTAGATTTCTGAACCTAGAAATTATCTAATTGCCATGGCTCAATACAGAAACTGTCATCAGATGTGAGGTTTTTTTCTTTTTAACAATATTGACCTGAACTGTATAAGAAGTAAAATGAATTTTGCTAAGTTTGTCCACTCAGTAACGCTTTGTTCAAATTGTTTGGATTCACAGCCTAAAGGCTGCAAATTAAATATGATCTGATTAATCCCAACTGTGAATAACACCCTGGGAATTCAGTCGAGATAAACTCAGCACTCTTCTACATTTAGGGCAGCTCACACCTGAGTACTCCAGTATTCAATCCTGCCTGCACGACACACTTGATACTAGAACAGGAGTGAACTAAAAGCACATGGAAAAACCAAGCACAGGTCAAGCTAAATCCTGGCCCATAAAAGTTTGGGGGGCAAAGGGTGCTCTTGGCAAACTGCCTGCACCTCAAATTTGCAACTTCATCACCTAGGAGCCACCTCAGCCCCACCGAAGGTGGTAAATTGCCCACGGAAGCTGTGTAATTCTGAAAGTGCCTTTCCCCTGTCTACAGCTCCACCCCTCCCTTTGATTACCCCAACACTATCCTTGCTGATTCTTGTGTCAGTCAGATGAAGGCAGCATTTGGTTTGAGCCCATACTGTTGGCCTCAGGTGAATACTTGTTTGGTTTGGGAGGATTTAGGAGGCATTTTGACAACTCTTTCATTTCTTCATGCTCCTCTCGGATTTTAATTTTCAGCCAACTGATTGGTGGATGGTGAGTTTGCAATTCTTGCTTACTAGTGGCAACTGGAAGTAAGAAATAATTAGAGTGACAGCAACAGCGATGTTCCTAGGAGGGAAATAACTAAAAGCGGGGATTAAAAAAAAAAGGATAAGGTGGGACAAAAGGAATGGAGCCCTTATATTCCTGGCTGAAAACAGGAAATAGAGAAAATAAAGACTAGAAGATCTGGCTTTCCTGGGGAATAGCATCTTAGGCCACTACACTGTTCCTGTTGAGTTCAGAATGCAGAACTCAGTTCTTTAATAGCCTTATCTATTTAATCTTGGCTAATGGATCTCATAGTAGGCTTAGAATTAGGGTTTTTTTTAAAAAAAAAAAAAAGATCAAACAATGAAGAATCTGTAAACCATAGGAGCATCAGTTAAATTTTTGTATTAGTTGAATCCTGCTGTGCATCAAATTAACTGTGTTCTCCATAAGGAACAGCCCATACTCTGGACTATTAGTATCACTTTAAGAAATGATACAGCAGAAAGATGGAACATAATATCCGTACTTTCCATATGAAGTTGTGGAGTTTCCATCTGTGGGACCCTTCAGTCCAGTATTAAATATGATGTTGAAAAACCTGCTTTAACTCCCAGAGTTACATCTCATTTCAAGAGGGCTTTGAATGGGCCTATGAGGTCACCTCCAAAGGTCCCGTCCAACCTAAACTATTGTACGATTCTGGGATCCTAAATTATCTTTTTAAGGCTTTTTTTCAGTCCCTAAATGGAGTAAAATATCACTTTCATACTTCAAAACTATTCTTGATTTAAAATCTGCAGAACTATTTGCAGCTACTTTGGTATCAAAATGTACCGATTCTCACTTTATGATTTGCTAATTCTTCAGTATAATTTTCTTTAAAATGTTCCACGCTGGCAAGTAGAAAAATTACCCCTATGTTCTCTCTCCGGCTGGTGCTTGCATGTTTCCATTTAGCAATTCTTGGAGGAGACTAAACTAATAGATATGTATACACAGCTGCTATTTCATATCCAGCTGAGGCTAAACTCAATATGATTAATTTAATTAAAAATCCTATCCTGCTAATCACAGGCAGCCTTTGCACTTGATCAGACCACGCAGATGCGCTGAATTCTTATTGGAGAGCCAGTGTGTGTTTCTGTTTCTAGTGAGTGTAATAATGTGTCAGCTAAAATTAAACAAATTCACGTGAGGTGCGCAGATTGCATGTGCAGAGTACCCGCAAGGGCAGTAGAAGGAAGCGTCGTAGCCTTTTTTTAAGGCACGGGGCTGCAGGATTTGTAGCAGTTGCTGAAGCGAGAGGGTTTTGTCCGTGTCCCCAGTGTGGATAGCTCTTCGTGTAATCCGTTAGTCAGCTGATTGGAAAGCACAAATGGAGCATGCTTGATGTACGTAACCAGTATTCTGCATTTCACGTCTTCGATTTGCATGCTCTGCCGACGGTACCTTCCGCACGCGGTTCACCCTCAGTTTTAATACCCTGTTGCAGGAAGAAAGAAAGGTCCCTCCTCCTGTACCAAAGAAGCCCCCAAAAGGAAAATTCCCTATCACAAGAGAAAAATCTCTGGACCTACCCGACAGACAGCGACAAGAAGCGAGAAGACGGCTAATGGCTGCCAAGAGAGCAGCCTCGTTCCGGCAGAATTCAGCCACAGAGCGAGCAGACAGCATCGAAATCTATATCCCAGAGGCTCAAACCCGGCTTTAAAGACAGAATGCTGCAGAGTTCCTTTTTTAAACAAAATGCTTGTACAGTTTGTCACTTACCTGGTAATTTTTGTCTCATTCTCTCCACTAATTATGCCCTTGCTGTTGTGTTCTTTGTGCCATAAGCACAGTGGAATGCTTTTGATTTCCTCAGAATTTGCTGAGCTCATCGCAAGAACGACTTCTTTTTGTATTTATTGTCTGACTTACAATCAGCTACAATGGATAGGGCTTGTCGAGACCTGACTTATCCAACATACTCTCAGAGGACAACAAGAAACACCTCTTGAGATGGAACCCAGCTTACTTTTTTTGTTATTTATATTTTTATAAAATGTGTGATAATTAGGGATAAGAATAACAAACTCTAAATGGGTGCATCTCACCATTCACTAGAGGCATTAGCTAATCCAAGTAGAAGGTGCTACAAATGTAAAGAGCAGGAAAGAAAGAACCCATTTATCTCTCTGACCTCCAGTTTCTTTTCCTAGAACCCAGCTAACGTATTTACCCATGTGCTCTGCCAGTCTTCTCATCTTTGTTACTGCAAAATAACGTTAGGCCTCTCATGTCATGTCGAGTTTCTGGAGATGAACAGGGATATCCACCCACTAAAACTCCAAAGTTCCTCAGAAACCAAGAAGCGTACGAGTCTGGTGGTGGTGGGAATGCCCGCTGAGAAACGCTTGCTCTTAGCAGTGTAACAACACTCTGAAACCTAAAGCAAAATTATAATGCAAGAGGACTTGAGTGATGGGTGAAAGGAAAATGGAAGCCTTAAAAAGTTAGATCTTCTGTAGCAAGATGTGTAAAGAAAAAAAGTTATACTCGCTCCTTTGGAAGACTCATTGCATTTTTAACAGTTCTTTTACGTGTTAACGTTTATTTTCTAAACCTCTCTTTCATTTCAAGAGCTGTGCTACATGTAATATTTCAAAGGCTCAAAATGTTCTATCAATTGAGTTTCCAGGGTATCCTTGAGAAAAACAAAAAAAATCTTGCTTGTTTAAAATGCCAGTTGTGATGTTGTAAACAGTTTAAGAAACATGAATGTGAGTGGTAAGTATATCTAAGTTTAAATGGTTATGTTAAGGTAAAGGTGAACTGTGGTTTACAGTTGTATTTTTATTTTAGAACTATTTTTCTATGCAGTATAATTTATGGCAAGAATAAGTTTCTTGCTTGCTTCAGACATTAAAAAAAAAAAAAAAAAAGAAAGAAAAAACATGACTCCAGAGATAAGTTATTTCCAGCCATGGAATATAAGGAAAATAATATATTTCAAGCCTCGTGTTGTCAGAATAGAGAAGTGGTAACCCCCACAGTCAAGAGGCTTTAATTTTAAACAAATTAAGACAGAATTATTCCACTTCAGCTACCTTCCCGAGCCAACCGAGCAACCCAGCACTTAGAAGTCTTCAGGTGAAGACGCAATAAGATGAGTAACCCACGGCCCCCGATTCCAAGGATCAAATCCTACCAAACACACGGCTTTAGGTCAAACCAGTTTGAACCCCGTGAGACAGACAGCCCCAAGCACCCCATCCCCCATTCCCTGCTTTAACAAATGCAATGTACTTAGCCATAGGCGGAACAGCTATATAATTATACTTGAGCACTTTGGTTCTTCACCTGATGAGCACTTTAAATCTGAATCCCACGCACCCTGCAGCCTCACGGCTGACTGAAAAGATGAAGTATCAGAGGTTTTTGCAGACCTGACATTGCTTCAAAGCTGTTTTCTTTTGGGGTTTGTTTTCAGTTTCTTTCTCTTCTCTTTTTTCCTACAGCGAGCAGTATTAAGCATGATTTCTGTCTTTGGAGCACAGCTGATAAAGCATGTTTAGCTTCAAGATATGAATCTTTAGAGATGAAGTCTTGAGAAGTTTCTGTGAGGAGAAAACCCTGTAAATCGAACCTGATATCTGGTATATACTTTACCAAATAGCCTTAAAATATATTTGGAAGCAAAAACCAAGACGAATGTATATCCTTCAAAAATGCAAAAAAAAAAATAAAAAAAAAAGAAAAAAAAGTTTAAAAAAAGAAGGAAAAGATTATTAAATCCCTGAAATATTCTTCTATAGAGTAAAACATCCTATTTCCCATCCCTCATGTTTTGCAAGGCATTTTCTATTAAGGAAAGAGCTGAACCCTAGGTGGTGTACGACATTGATGCTACTTTCTGTATTTATTATACTATTTTAAATACCAATATACCTGCAGACACTGGCATCTTTAGTCTTGAAAACTGGTATCTTATCTAAAGTGGAGCTGCTAATTAGGATTATCCACACAAAACTAGAGCCAGTGTCTTTCCTAGATTGAAGAATTTTAATATAGGCACCAGCATCCCTATATAGGTACATGGCAGCTGGTACATTTTGTCTGATTTTCCTGCGCGTTTTGAGAGGAAATCACACTCGATTTACTCACTTGAAAACCCGTCAGCAACAGGTGATGTGATTGAGACAAGTTATATTTGACTCTGACTATAAAGACAAATTGTAAAATGGAGAGATTACAGGTAAGCTTAGATCCCAGCTGACCAAATAATGCTGCCTTGGAGCAGGCCAGATAAGTCTTTGATTTTAGAATCATATTTTGATATTTTTTTATATGTTAAAACTTTATTGAATGTTCACAGGAAAAACCAGGCCTGTGTGAATGATACCAACCCCAAATTTTACATTTCCTGTGCCATTACGAGAAAATTCCCGATATAAGCTTTGGAGATCTATGATTTCTGCTTGTTCCACCTTTTTTCCACAAAAGAAAGACTCAAAAGTAAACTACATGCCTACTGAAAAAATCAGATAATATGCTATCTGTGCATGTTACATTTCGAAGTGCAATATATTAAATTATTGAATTATTGTACAGGTGACATTCTATCATTAAAGGCAAATAAGTCATTTATATTTGCAGATTATACATCTGGTTAATTTAGAAAAATAACATTATGCTTATCATACTTGTGTTGCACATAAATCAAAGTCAAATTGCTTCAGTCCCTGACATGAGAAACACAGTACATGGTATCTTAATAAACATCTAAACAGATCATTGCTATCTGATCCCACATCATTAAAATAAAATTCAGTTAAAAAAAAAGCAATGTAGGAGGAAGATAAATAAACAGAAAGATAGAAAGCACAATGCTTTCTACTCAGAGATTTCATGGT
This sequence comes from Coccyzus lansbergi, assembly GCA_033558105.1. NCBI lineage: Eukaryota > Metazoa > Chordata > Aves > Cuculiformes > Coccyzidae > Coccyzus > Coccyzus lansbergi. Next base: position 3,250,690 of record JAUMJK010000508.1, read on the forward strand.
GTAGACCCACACAGAACAGCTGGATATAGCAAAATAGTCTGGTGTTTAATTAAATACGAATTGGACTAATATTCATTTTAACAGATGAAAATTACAGAAAGTCTCTGTTCATTTCTTCATTGCCTGTAAGACACAAGTATAATAAACAGAGTTCTGAAAATGAAAATAAAGAAAAAAACCTGAGAGGTAAAATTGTTGATACTTGCCATACTTATTTTTGCTTTGTATATTTTTTTTAATTTGAAATTCTTTGTACATTGGTGAAGTATGCTATGGAGTGTTTTATCATTTCATGTTGGGCTGATTAGAATGGCCTTTGGCAGTGTGCAAAGACTAACAATGTTGTACAGTTTAATGCCAAAAAATGACATTTTAATACATGCTTAAACCTCGCCGCTATGTTAGATGTGAGATCAAGCAGGAAGAAATTAAAGCGTGCATAGGAAAGCGTGTGGATTTCATATACATACCTATAAAATATGTTTTGTAGAATGGAAATTATTTGTTTTAAGTAAGCCCATTTCCTGCTGCATCAGTAAATTAGAACTCTAGTTTCATCTTCGTCAGCACTGCATCTAGTATAAAGTGAGAGGATGTTTGGTTATTAGGTGGTTTTGCAAAGACCAGAAATAACCGCTACGTGATGCCATACCAGACGTGCCCCACAGACTCCTTGTGCCCTGCTGGAGAGATGCCTTTAAGATGCCTTGACCCCACAAGCACCCTAGGGCTGCTCCACACCAGATCATCCCCACACAGATCCACCTTGGCCTCAGGCACCTGGACCAGCGTCCCTCCCCATCAGCCCACCTCAGCCGACTGCATTCAGAGCCTTGATTGTGCCCTACCCCACCCATCACTGGATTGGGTTTGATGTCCTCCTCAGTGTTTCAGCATTGGTGCCAGTCCACGGGACACTGACCCATCAGGCACTAGTTTCCGTGTGATATTTTGAGATCTGGAGCTGGTTTGGCAGCTCCAAGCACCAAGCTGTGTGCAGTGAAAAGATTCTGTGTAGCAGGACCCTCGGTCTTAGACACAAAAAGATTAAACGAACCATGAAGCGGCGTTACTCCCATTCCCAGAGCATCTTATGGTGTAGTCGTACCACCTGCAAACTGTGCTTAAGGTGAGGAATATCAGCAGACCTCTTGGTGTCTAGAGAGGTGGCAGGTTGACACTTAGATGTATACAGTGCCTTTCATCTAGAAGGATCTCCAAGCACTTTATTAGTGATAGGAATGGTTGGACTCGATGATCCAGTGGGTCTTTTCCAACCTAGTAATTCTGTGATTAACACACAAAGTCCAGGCTGAGCTGCAGCTGGGGCAAGTTACCCTGCCCATGGCCTGGTGAGGTGGCACAGTGGGACACTGGGGTCTGTCCTGCCTGTCCCCACGCTGCCAGGGAATTTCCTTCCACACCAACCTCCCAGCACCTGGGAGGAACCTTACAGTCTGAGTCTGTGCCAAAGGAGAAGCAAAGACTCACTGAAACAAGAGGAAGGGCCGAGCAAAGCAGAGGCGAGGGCAATGCTCATATCTTCCCTCCAGGGTGCAGGCAAGGAAAGAATAGCATGGAATTAAGATTCCAGAACAGTGCCTGCTTTTGCTGTTCATTCAGTGAGACGTGTGGAGCAGCTCACCTGGGAGGTCATCACTGGAGACCCCTGGCTGGTGCCACCTGCAGCTGAGCCCTCTTTGCCGGGGCTTTTGACAAGTCTCTCCTTCACAAGTGCATTTTTTAACCCCAAATTTCTTAGTGGGAGAGACTGATCTGGGGCGCTTTCTGTGAGAGCAGCCTTCTCCTCTGGTGTATCTGCCAAGCGTCCCATTCCCTCTCTGCATCTGCCCTGCAGTCAAGCCAACATGCGGGATAACATGAGACACAGGACTTGGGGATTGAGGATTATGCTTTATCTCTGGCAGCTGCTCTCTACTGAGGCTCAGCTCCAACCCAAAGGGTTCTTTGAGTGGCAGAGGAGCCAGGACACCTCTCTCTGCATTGGCAAGAAGCAGATTAGCAGTAGGATATATACATATACATCTATACTAAACATTTTTTGTGGTGTCATGTTCCCAGAGGGTTGGACCCAGGTGCTAAAGGGGCATGGTTTAGTGTTTGATAGGAATGGTTGGACTCGATGATCCAGTGGGTCTCTTCCAACCTGGCTATTCTATGATTCTATGAAGACTGCGCTGCTTTCTTGCAGCTTGGCCTCAGCACTGATGGTCACAGCAGGTCCAGTGACTCCTGTGTCCCCACGATCCACCTGCAAGCGGTCACTGTGTTCATTTCCAGTGGTCATCCTTAGGGAACAGCTGTTTTATGGAATGCTCATACGTGTACTCAAACTTCTGGCAGGAATTAAGCCCTCCATATACACAGAAATTGCTTAATTTATCACCGAAATGCAGCTACCTCTATGGTGTAATGCTGCAGCTGTTTAACTACATAATAGGCTGCTCAGGACAGCAAGTATAAAAGGGAAATTGAAATGGAAACTTGCCCAAAAGAGAATTTGGCCGGGATACTTAGGCTGATTCAGCTCCTCTTAATGAAATAGAATTCTAATAACTGCAAGAGGCCATAGCAATCGTTATATCTAAAAACCATATTCCAGATTGCTTCTCATTAAATGCATATTGTATTTCATAAACGACAATCACAGAAGAAGGCTACGTGTTCACGGTCCCACCTTTCCACACACAGACGTTTCTCCCATTACCCTTCATTGCTGAAAAAGAACAGGGTTTTTGAAGTCAGATCGTAGATAATGTAAATTAGTATGTCTACACTGCTTTCTCTTTAAATGAGCAAAGAAAGAACAGTTTTCATCAACTGGCAATTTAATTGTCTGTTTTATTAAGGCCAAATTGTTATTTTTCTAATTGTTTGGGGGTTCTTTAGGCAGGATTTTTTTTTATTTCTTTAGTACAAAACCATGAATATTTTCACCTATGCTTAAACTAGGAGGAGGGTTTTGTGAAGATACGGTCAATACTCACCAACACAACCCATTAGTGAGGATTTTTTCCCTCCTTCCCTTTCTCTTCTTTCATTCAACTCAGCGTTTCCCATTCCTCAAGCTGAACTGTCATACAGGTTTCTTATATGTGAGCTGGATTATTCCAGAGCTTCGGGCGAAGTTCTGATTCAGTTGTATTAGAATCAGTGCTAAGAAACTGAAATCAGAAAGAAATGTCAGATTGGGATCAGTGTAATTCAGATCAATATCTAACTCAGCAAGTCCTGCTAAGGTAGGAAAGACTTACCGTTCAAGTGAATGAGTGCATTTGGGTCACAGTCAAGCAGAGGGCTTGGGAGTAGGTTCAGGTCTCTGGTTATAGTCCTCACAAAGAGATACCAGTGTTGTTTATAATTACCCATGGAATCCACATGCTCATATCCATGCTTTGATTTACCTTTTGGAGGTTTAATAGTATGGCCATCTCCTTTTAAAAGGGCTCAGTATGTATGTACTCTTAATACACTTTATAAATTAATTTCCTGAATCGAGAAAATGCCCCTTTCGAGTAGCCTGACTGACACTGCTCTAGAAACTGTTCTTTCCTGAAGAAAAGCCACTATGACTGTGCAGGATTTTCTGTACAGAGACAAAACTCATACTTTCATTTGCCATGTGACATGCCAAAATAATCAAGTGTGGCCTAAGGACTAAATTGAATGCCTCCTATAGAATTTCAAGGAATGTTAGAACCAGGAAACTAGCTGTTTAGTTATCATTAAAAGTATATATAAATCTATATAAATATATATATACATAAGAAATCATATCAACAATGAGGATGAACTGAGTGCCAAATATTCACCATCTGTATAAAGCTACACTTCACTAGAATTAAACTATTTTATGTAATTCTCTTTCTCATGCTTTTATGGTTCTTTTGATAAGTTCTATTTAGTAGCATGCAGGATACCTAAATTGAATGTACAGTATGTTGTTTCATTGCTACAATAATTTCTTGCTTCTCAGTAATATCTTCTTTATCAGAATGTTATTTGTTACTTTGAAGACATATTTGAGAATTGTTTTCTGATTAAGTTATTCTTTTTTTTTTCATGGTTCTCTATTCACCTCCAGCTGATTGTAAGAAAATGTGCTTCACTATTTTGCCCCATGGCTCTTTTATGAAGCTGCCTCTTTCAATTGGTTTATGTATTGTTTATGTTCATCTCCTGTAAATAATTCTGCAATTAAATTTTTTGAGAAAAACAGAGTACACTCTTTATTACATTTTAAATTTTACAGTAGTTAAAATACATCATTTCCGATCAATTTGTAGACCACACTGAATTATTACTTCAGATATGCAATCTTTCAAGTGTCCGGAAATTAATTTTCAATAAAATATTTTGTTAGGATGTTATCTGAATTCAAAGGCAGACACATTTAAAATCTGAAGGGATCTGGCAAATGATAGAATCAGCTATTGCAATGCTATCGATATGTTTTGATTAATCATATTAGCACCATAGGTATAGAATATCATGTGCTGATTTTCAATTAGATCATTATGTGTCATTAACAGAAATAATAATAGCCTCTTCTGTGTGTAAAACATCTGCTACTGAATTATTTGTAAGCAAACATTATTGGGCAGAAGTTACTGAAAAAAATGTCTTTTGCTGTTTACTAAAAAGACAATTTAGCCCACTTCACATTTTGCAGAGCCTTCCAGTGCAGACAAATCTCCTTCAGAGAACAGCTTTAGTATCTCAGCAGAAAATTTGATCAATACTTCACATTGGCCACACTTCTTATCAGAGAATCATAGAATCACCAGCTTGGAAGACACCCATCGGATCATCGAGTCCAACTATTCCTATCAAACACTAAACCATGTCCCTCAGCACCTTGTCCACCTGCACCTTAAACACCTCCAGGGAAGGTGACTCAACCACCTCCCTGGGCAGCCTATTCCAATGCCCAATGACCCTTTCCGTGAAAAACTTCCTCCTAATGTCTAGAATGAATCTCCCCTGGCAGAGCTTGAGACCATTCCCTCTTGTCCTGTCCCCTCTCACTTGGGAGAAGAGCCCAGCTCCCTCCTCTCTACAACCTCCTTTCAGGGAGTTGTAGAGAGTAATGACGTCTGCCCTCAGCCTCCTCTTCTCCAGGATAAACACCCCCAGCTCTCTCAGCCGCTCCTCATAGGGCCTGTTCTCCAGCCCCTTCACCAGCTTCGTTGCTCTTCTCTGGACTCACCCCAGAGCCTCAACATCCTTCTTGTGCTGAGGGGCCCACAACTGAACACAGCATTCAAGGAGCAGCCTCACCAGTGCCAAGTACAGAGGGAGAATCACCTCCCTGGACCTGCTGGTCACACTGTTTCTGATACAAGCCAGGATGCCATTGGCCTTCTTGGCCACCTGGGCACACTGTTGGCTCATGTTCAGTCATCTGTCAACCAACACCTCCAGGTACCTCTCCTCCTGGTAGCTTTCTAGACAGACTTCTCCTAGTCTGGAGCTCTGCATAGGGTTGTTGTGCCCCAAGTGCAGGACCCTGTCTTGATAAGACAGAAGCCACGATAGTCATGAAACAAAGATGTGTGGAGTCTTTGAGTCTAAATAAAGGAGGTACCAGAAATACTATGACTAATATGAATTTTTGTGGCATAGAAAAGAGCTTATTTGCTTGAATTATTGGATTTCTATTGCTCATTTATTATATATACCATCAGAACCTTCAGGAGTCCTAGTTATGGACCAAGAAAACACACTACATTTACAAAATAAAAAGGTTCACCTTAACACCAAGTTTATAACCCAACCATTAGGTGAGAAATAACAGATAGGCAGACACAGGAGAGAAACCAAGGCAAAAAGCAAGATGCTATTAATTAAAATGAAGAGTGGTTGTTGCAGCATCCCAGCAGCCCATCACTTGTCAATTGTTTCATAGCCATCAGGAAAAGAGAGGATAATTAAGTAGGTTGGAAGATCCCCTCGGGGATCTCTTCCCAAGAAGGGAAGGAGTCCAAGAAAGATGTGTTTTTGAAAATTTAACACAGAAATGATGAATTTTGGCATCATGAGTCAACTGGAGGTGGAAGCTGACATCTCCATAATTAATGAATGATGCTAGGTACACTGCAGACAGGTGGTACACGAAGAAGCTGTGAAAGGTCTTGGCAGTAAGACCAATAAAATTAAAGATTCAGAACTCTGCTGCCTCATTACTTGTATAAAGGAATTTTCATCTTTAATACTTGTGGAAGGCTCAGAATTTTCCCACTATGTGTCAGCAGTTCTTATGTAAACGGAATTCAGAGAGAGAGGTCATTAGAGCAGCCTAGTCCTTCCTTTTTTCTGCCTCCTAACAGTAAATGTTATGACCTAGAGCATCCCTCATAGCAGTTCTGTACTGATGTCTTACCGATATTTTACATCTGAGGCCTTGATCACTTCTCACTGAAATTCCAATAACCATTTAGCTTGTCCTACCCATCACGAATTCCCTAAAATAGGGTGACTCTTGCTGCACATCCACCGCGGTATTACAGGCATAGTCGTATAAACGAGGACAGTCAGTGCTTACAAACTAGTAAGGTCAGTAAAGTTGGAGCACAGACTTGGCATATATTATTTCAATTCCTGAACCAAACAATCAGGTGCAGAATACATGTTCTGGAATTAGCATATTCATCCCAGCTGAACCGCACTGACACTGGCAGTGGGTCTGTGAAGGCTGTTATTGTTTTAACGGCAGCAACACAGCTGAAGTGTGAAAATTCTGAAATGTAGACAAGTGCCTTACATAACCTATTGCAGCTCTAACACAATCCCTGGACAGACTCTGCTGTGAATTTTTAAACAATCAATTAATAAGTAGCTAGAGGATAATATGGTGATAAAAACTAGGCAATGCTGAAATGCCAGCATCCTATCATGTCAAGCAATTTAATTTTCTTCTTTGACAGGATGAATGGCCTAATGGCTTAGGTGAAAACAGGAGGCTGTGTTACATCTTCACTTCATTAAGGCTTTTGATACAGATCCAGTGTAACATTTTTATATAAAACTAGGAAAATATTGTCTAAATAAAATTGTTTCAAAACAAAACTTGATGCAGCTGAAGATATTATTTTGAAAACCTATAATCTCCAAAGGGCTTTTGAAGTGGGAAAGGGAGAATCTTGTAAAAATCTAACCTGCATTCACTGCAAGTCAGTATTTTTAGAATCATAGAATCATAGAACAACCAGGTTGGCAGGGACCCATCGGATCATCTAGTCCAACCATTCCTATCAAACACTAAACCAAGTCCCTCAAGACCTCATCCACCCATGCCTTAAACACCTCCAGGGAAGGTGAAAGCTTTTATTGGCAGCTTTGATGATTTGCTAAAAAATAAAACATCCATTGATCATGAGATACAGTGGTTACAGGCTCCACAGTGGACATGATCAAAATTCAAAATGGCCCTCAAAGACTGTACACATTTTCTAAATCCAGTGCGATGAAATTCAGTGAAGAGAAAATGCAAAACCAAAAAGACACGATCAAGCTCAGATATGGTAGAATATCCATTCGAGAAAAAGTAAAGCAAAGAAGACGTAGACCATGGTGGATCACACGCTACATGTGAGTCAACTTGATGTTAAATCAACACAAGTTAAATCACATGCCCTTAAGGAAAGGGGAAATCTAATAGTGAATGTATTAACATATCATTAAATTAGTGTGGCTTAACAAATTATCATGCTGTGTAATCATCCATGTACACACAATCTTAAATTATGGCGCAAGCACATAATTGGACTTGACATTGCAAACCAAGCTAAAACAAATTACCCACAGAAGGAAATGGTCTTCAGATCCATAAAATCAAACACAGGCATCTGAGACATGACTCGTCCTCCTTCATCAAGGCTGCTCAGTACCTACCTCTGTGGCCAGTGCATTTTGTTACGTGCCAGGTGCCTAAGGACTTATAACTACCTGAGAGGAGGTTGTAGAGAGGAGGGAGCTGGCCTCTTCTCCCAGCTATCATGGGACAGGACAAGGGGAAATGGCTTCAAGTTCTATCATGGGAGGTTCAGGCTCGACATCAGAAAAGAATTTCTCACAGAAAGGGTCATAAGGCACTGGAACAGGCTGCCCAGGGAGGTGGTTGAGTCACCTTCCCTGAAGGTGTTTAAGGGACAGGGGGATGAGGCGCAGAGGGACATGGTTTAATGGTTGATGGGAATGGTTTGGCTCAATGATCCTAGAGATCTTTTCCAACCTAGTGATTCTGTGCGTGTGTGACTTCTAAGAGACTGTGACCCTTTTAGTGCTTGGGTGTAGTTTGTGTCTCTGTCTTAGGCTTGAACCATGAGAGGGTTGAGGCAGAGGGCAGGATGTTTTTTGAGTCCTTGGCTGCCATTGTTTAGGGACCAGACAGTCTTCTTTGGCCAATAATAAGATACAGCCTCTCCCAATCTCACTGTCTTCAACTTAGCCACTTCCATCCAAATCCTCTCTGAGATGGTAAAAATTACCTTCTGAACCTCAGGCAAATGCTCAGACACATGTGAATGGTGAGATGGGCAGATGCATTTCAGTTTATCTAAAAGTGACACTGAATGACTGAGTCCTTGGTCAGGGCTCTGGGAAAGTGGCAAGTCAGATTCTAGGGAGGCAAGGATGTCTCCAGTGTACTATAGAGAGGTTCTTGCTTCACTCTGGTCAGCACTGGTAAGGTTTTGGTTAGAGGATTAAATCCTGTTTTGAAGGAACTGAGGAAAATCAGAAGAAAACAACTAGCACTGTAAGAGTTTTAGAAATGATGACCTGAGTGAACAGACTTCAGAAAACAGATCAAGAAAAGATTTACTTGTTTCAGTACAAAGAGGTTGTATGAGCAGTTAATGCAGTTGTTTTCCCCATTCCCTAGAAGGAAGTTATTGTCATAATTAGCATGAAAGTTCAACTTTTTGTTGTTTGTTTGAACAAGGGTAGTGAATTCTGGGAAAAAATGTTTAGTTCAAGGTCTCAGTAAGATCAGGTAGCAAGTGCAACCTTGATCCACTCCTCAGAACCCCCTGGAGAGCCCCAGGAACCACAAGCATCCTGCATCTTATGAGTCTGTCAGATCCCAAAGGAATGAAGCTGGATTGTTCTTGACTAAAAGGCTTTAACCCTAAATAAAGAAAGTTGGTGATAGTGGCTGAGTCAGCAATGTTCTTTCCTTAGGATGAGGCTCATATCCAATTTTAGTATTAGCAGGTATGGGACTGCTTGAGATATTGCAATTGAGAGAAAAATCAAAAGAAAGTTTCGGCACCACATAAGGAGTAACTTCAGCTCAGCTTTCTGTGCTGAATGGAAGCTGGAATCCTGACCAGACGTAGAAATAATTAATAGGCTCTGCCAAAACCTCCTAGAAACTCCTTGTGGAGGTTGTGTGGCTATTTTGTTCTTCGTGACCACCGCTAATTCACCCACAAAGGAGTGAGCTGTTTGGGTAATAAATAAAAACATGGGGGACTGCTTCTCAGAAGGGCTGAGCTCCCGTTGCTTCCACATTTTGTTCGTCTAAACCTGATCACACTCACTGCAGGGCTTGGCAGTGAAATATTTGAGAAGGACAGGGCTTAGGTCAATGGAATGGAAAATAATGACAAATCAATTTATATGCTGATCCTTGAGGAGTGTAAGATAATAAACTGCTTCAAACAAATTTAAAAAGGAAATTAGCTTTGGCAAAAATCAAGGATTCTGACTATTAAAAAATGACATAAACCCAGTCATAATAGAGGTGATAAATCAGTTTTGCTAGATAGGAAATAAATCATGAGGGAACAGTAAGGGAAGCAGAAGAATGTCATGCTTTGGGGTTTGAATATGTCAAATTAAATTTTGTAAAATATTTATAAATTTATGACGCATTGACAACATCTTAGGGAAAAAAAGTTGGTATTCAACATTTTATGAATGATTATATTTATAAATTTGTATGAGTTTATGTGTCTTTGTGTGTGTATATATATACACATCTATGTATATGAGGGACATGGTTTAGTGTTTGATAGGAATGGTTGGACTCGATGATCCGATGGGTCTCTTCCAACCTGGTTATTCTATGATTCTATGATATGCATATGTGTGTGTGTGTGTGTGTGTGTGTGTGTGTGTCTGTGTATGTATATATTTATCCATACAAAAATAAAAGACTATCAAATTTTTTTATATATTTATTGTCTTTAAATGGCAAAAAAATAGATTTCGTGTGGTTTGAATACCTTGGGATAAAACACTTGCTTGTCTAAGTCACAGAAGCTGAAACGGAGGATGAGGAGAATAGGGTTGAGGAAATGGAAGACCTATAGACCAAAACAAATATACGTTTTGCATTCTTTATTCTTTGTTTATTAGGAATACAAGATTCCTTTAGCTGATTTAAACCAGCATTTTACCATAATTCTGCTTCAAGGTGAAAAGGCACTTTTGGGTTAATTTGCACAACATGCGTGTTTCTACAAGCAGATCCTGAATCATAGAATCATAGAATCATAGAACAGTTTGGGTTGAAAGGGACCTGAAAGATCGTCTAGTTCCAACCTCCCTGCCAGAGGTAGGGAAGTGTCAAATATACACACACAATGCACCAGGAAGCAAAGAGTCTGTGCATGAGACGAGCTAATTCATGCATTTTGACACCTCCCAGCCTGAATTAGGGCTGGTAGTTGCATCGTTTTGAGGCAAACTTCTATGTAACAAATTCAAGATGTTTTATTCCTCCACTCAGATTCACTCCAGTCTCCCAGGAGAGTCTTTCCAGAATACATTTTATCAATTGACTTGTTTAATGTGACATGGAATAAACAAAATTCGCAAGAGCATCCTCATTTGTTGTGATTAGTAAGTAGTTGCAGTACTTCCTCAGATTTTACACAGTGAATGTAAACCAAGAACAAAGTGCAAATCAAAGAAGAAATGTAAATTTATTCTTTGAGTGCAAACCAAAGAACAGGAAAAGCCTAATACCTGGAGATAAATGTGAATCGCAGTCCTTTCAGTCAGAAGGGTCATTTAAGGCCACGCGTGTGGCAGCACATGCGGAGAGGAAATTCCCTGTGTGTGGCATTTCCCAGTTGGATTGTCTCCACATATCAAAGTAAAATGAATATAATCAAAATGCTGTCCTGCACCAGGGGCTATATAGCTGAATTAATTGTTTTGGAGAAGAAAGAAGTGATGGGGTTTCTGCAAAGGAGGATCTGAGGAGCAGACTGCAGCACTTCAAGGCTACTTGAAAGATCTGCTGTAGCAAAGCCTCTGGGGCACAATTACCATCTGTGATGTGTTTCACTTCCATGGCATTTACCTTGTGAGACCTAACAGATTGTGACCCTTCCTTGGCTTCTTTCTGGGACCAAACTGTTCTCTTCAGGAAAGCAGGCAGACTAACTGGCCTGTGAGCTGCTTAGTATTTGCCTTTATTGTCACAAAGGAAATATCTGTAAATACTTTCTGTGAAGATCTGTCTTGGTAGCTAGTGTCAGACGCTACATTGAGACCATTGACTTTCTGGAAGAATGATTAAAGGCTTCCGGTGAAGCTGCTGTCGTATTTTCATCTATGAAGAAAGGTTAGGTGAGTTCAGGGACGAGATGAGTGATACCTCTGAGTCAATTCATGAAAGGGTGTAGTTTGCAAGGTAAAATATAGGGGGAAAATCATTCTTGGGGAGGTGGGTGGGAGATGTCAGAGATGGATAGGAGGGAACAATTAATGCTTTTCAGTCACAAGTTTATTTCCAGTAGCTAAAAATGAGAGACGATTATAATCAAAATAGGATCTAACCTGCTGTAAGTCTCCTTGCATTAACATACACTTCCCAAGGGAGAGCTGGATTCCAGAAAGCATAAAAGGTCTGACAGCCCTTTCATGCCTCATCACACATCTATGCCCTCTCTGCTAATCTGACCTCCCTTCTGAAGTTCTTAAAAGGTATAAGTGTTTTTTCCTTTCCCTCTAAATAGACACCACCAAGGTCCTGGGAGTTCCCTCCCTGTGCTGCTCCTGTTAAAAGCAAATCTCCTTTCACAGAATCATAGAACCACAGAATCAGAGAATCACAGAATCATAGAATCACAGAAGCATAGAATCACCACATTGGAAAAGACCCATTGGATCATCGAGTCCTTTGACCCTAATTGCTTCACTTTACTTTATTCTGGAAGGAACCTCACTGTTTCTCATATTTAGCTAAATAAATCAGTATAATAAGTCAGTATAAAACATTTCTCCCAACCTTCTTCATCAAGAAGGGAATGTGAACACAGATAAATTGAAGGATGCCTTTGAATACTGTGTGGAAGGACAGTCTGGAGAGGCACTAAATTCTTTAGGTTTTTTTGGCTCTGTCAAACGGGAGAGAAGTAGCATTTGTCAGTCTCATTTTGCTAGTCTGGAAAGTGTGAGGAATGACAGGAATACATCACACCTCTTTCCCAGTCTGCCCCCCTGGGTGTCTTTCCAAAGGCTGCTGCTCTCTCACGTCGTGCCCTGTCGCACAGCTGGGCTGTGGAGCGGCTTGGCAGAGCGCAGCTGCTGAGATGAACAGGCTCAGCCAGCCCTTCTGAACACAGCACTCAGCATTTCAGAAGTATATACTGCCACCCATTGCTGTGTCTGGGCACATCTTCCCTGAAAGTGAGAGCAAACTCCCGGACAGGTTTCATTTGCAACTGCACGTTTCCCTTTCTGGAGTCACAGCTCTCCACCACAGCAAACAGATCGTAGAATTGTAGAGTCATAGAATAGTTTGGGTTGGAAAGGACCTTAAAGATCATCTAGTTCCAAACCCCTCTGCCATGGGCAGGGACACCTCCCACTGGATCAGGCTTCTCCAAACCCCATCCAAACTGGCCTTGAACACCTCCAGGGATGGGGCAGCCGCAGCTTCCCTGGGAAACCTGGGCCAGGGCCTCTCATAGTGAAGAAATTCCTCCTTATGTCTAGTCTAAATCTGCCCCTCTCCAGTTTACACCCATTGTCCCTCACCCTATTACCACAAGCCTATGTAAGCATCCCTTTCCAGCTTTCTTATAGCCCCTTCAGGTACTGGAAGGTCGCTATAAGGTGTCCTCGGAGTCTTCTCCAGACTGAACAACCTCAACTCTCTCAGCCAGTCCTTGAATGGGAGGTGCTCCAGCCCTCATCATCTTTGTAGCCTCCTCTGGACCCATTTCATATTTGTGAGTAACAGACTCTGATGTGTGTCTGTGCAGGTTAGTGTGGAAATGCTTTCTTAAAGGCAAGGTCCAATCCGTCTGTGGAGTGTCTGCATATCTTTTCAATGCCTGCTTCTTCTCGGTCATGAATATTTTGCCCCCAGCTTTTCCCCATTGCCACAGAGGTTTTGTTCCAGGTGTCAGCATGTTGCAGTGTCACACAGAAGAAAATTCAGGTCTCCTTAATCTCTGAGGCTGAGCATCCATTGCCTGACAATGACATACATTACACCACATGATTAGAAGCCACTGCACTTGCAGGGCAGGTGCAATGAGAGCTACATCTTCCATAAAATGAGAAGAAAACTACATTTGGGACTGTACTGATACATCTGGACCATAAGTATATGCTGCTTTAATAAAGGAATCTATGTTTTCCAGTAGACAGAGCTTGCAAAAAAAAGGCATAAAATCAATATATCAGCAGTTGGTGCAACACAAAGCACCAAATTTAAGAATTTTCCTTAGTGGTTTTGATTTCACTCTTTTTTTCTGAGAGTTTTGGGGATTTCAGGTTACCATATAGTTTTGCAATTTTTTCCTTGAGCCATGCTTGTGCTATTCAAGGAACTGTGCTGTAATTTTAATTTCATTTCCTCCCTTCAGCTTCATCTGCTGCAACGACTAAGCACATCAGGCTTGCATCTCTGTGTATAGACACAAACACATATGTGTGTGGAGACGATAAATTCCCTTCACACAAATTCTTACTGTTAAAGCAATTCAATCTCAAAGTTTCCATGCCAATTGTCAGCATCTGGCGAAATTATATGGCAGGATATTTTTAAGATAATTAATTCATTTCTATAAGTGGGACTAGGAAATAAGCACATTTTGCTTGTACTTAAAAAAAAAAATATGTGAGAAACATTTCAGCAGCGCTGAGGAACTCCATGGTATGTCAGGAGAGAGAGAGCTGAGAGAGCTGGGCTTGTTTAGCCTAGAGAAGAGGAGACTGAGAGGAGACCTCATTACTCTCTACAACTACCTGAAAGGAGGTTGTAGAGAGGAGGGAGCTGGGCTCTTCTCCCAAGTGACAGGGGACAGGACAAGAGGGAATGGCCTCAAGCTCCACCAGGGGAGATTTAGGCTAGACATTAGGAGGAAGTTTTTCACACAGAGGGTCATTGGGCATTGGAATAGGCTGCCCAGGGAGGTGGTTGATTCCCCTTCCCTGGAGGTGTTTAAGGCACGGGTAGATGAGATCCTGAGGGACTTGGTTTAGTGTTTGATGGGAGTGGTTAGACTCGATGATCCGATGGGCCTCTTCCAACCTGGTGATTCTGTGATTCTATGATTCTAGTAGTAAACCTCAGCTCTGCATGAGCTGCGTTTGGAAAATAAAACAGAAGCCACTGGTGCACGGGCAGCTCAAGCTGCCTGGATTTTGGGTGCTCCAGAGCACAGCAGACGTGTAGGGCTCAGCATCAGGCAGGATGGGACACCAGGATTATCTCTCTACTGCCTTCTCCCAGCTTTGAAGAACTGGGAAGGAATCAAAGAAGGAATCAAATCAACTTCACTACATGGAAGTTAGGAAGTCTCTGGGGATCTTTATGCTTTCCTGCCTACTGCCCAGAGTGTAAAAAGGCATAGAAGAAGAAATCTGGCTCGTATTGAGAGAGGAGAGCCAGCCTGGAGGGGAGGAAGAGGAGAAGAAACAGGGAGTAGAAAGGAAATAGGCAGAAATTCATGTGGAAGAGATGGTGAAGCAGGCCAAGGCTCGCTGGTGACAGGGCAAAACCTTCTGCTCCCCAGTCCTAACTGACTCCAGGGCTACTCAATGCAGACAGTCAACTCCTCCTAGCCAATGCCTCTGAAAAGATAATGCTTCAGTACTCAGCTGTCTCACACCTCTGAAGAGGCCACTTCACATGGAGGGCAGCAAAAATGTTCAAAGGAGCTGGTCCTTTTAAATACCTAAATGGATGTTAGCTGGAGGTAGAAGGGATGGGAGATTTTAAGTAGCCTGCACTCAAAGCCACTTGCAGAGTGCTTATGGGGGAAAAAAATCCATCCCTCTAATAAAGAACAGATGTAATACAGTTTCTCCTTAGGCCAAAAGAGCTTTTGGGAAGCAGGGTAAGCAAGCTCCCAGCTGGGCTGTGGAGGGTTCCTCAGCTCCCTCCCTCCGTTCTCCCACTTCCAGTGCTGCTTCAGTGCAACAAGTGCGAAAACTTAACACATTTTCTAATACAGCAAGGGGGAAAATGCATAATGAAATTAAACAAGTTTCCTATGTGAATACAGAGGAGCTTCAATAATTTTAATTAATGGCCAGGAGACACATTACAAGGCACAAGACAAGCACAGAGGCATAAATGAACAAATAAAACCATCGAGAGTGCTGAATCATAGAATAATTTTTCCTTGTTTTATTTGTTGTTTTAATACAAATTACAAAAAAAACCCACCCTACTCAGTTGTAGGTAACATAAAGGTAGGTCTTGTTAACATTTTAAAAAAAATCAACAGATCAAACCCATTACAAAATATTGCAGATGTAATTTAATCTCAGAAATGCAGAGTTTGTCATAGTATGCCCAGAGGGTCACTGGTATATTTGTTGACTGTTAAGTCAGAACAGGTATAGCAGATCCTACAAAAGTACATTGTTACACAGGCTTCACTTGAGAAAACAAATCACCATTTATTTTGACTGCATGAGGGTTTATGATGTAAGGATTAAGGCCTCAAGTTGTGCCAGGGAGGTTTAGATTAGACATTAGATTAGGCTTAGATTAAATTAGACATTAGATTAGGCTGAGAGAGCTGGGGTTGTTTAGTCTGGAGTAGAGGAGGCTGAGAGGAGACCTCATTACTCTCTAGAACTACCTGAAAGGAGGTTGTGGAGAGGAGGGAGCTGGGCTTTTCTCCCAAGGGACAGGGGACTGGACGAGAGGGAATGGCCTCAAGCTCCATCAGGGGAGATTTAGGCTGGACAGTAGGAGGAAGTTTTTCACACAGAGGGTCATTGGGCATCGGAATAGGCTGCCCAGGGAGGTGGTTGATTCACCTTCCCTGGAGGGGTTTAAGTTGTGGGTGGACGAGGTGCTGAGGGACATGGGTTAGTGTTTGATAGGAATGATTGGACTCAATGATCCAATGGGTCTCCCAACCTGGTTGTTCTATGATTCTATGATTCTTCTATGAAGGGTTTTTTTTAAAGAATCTGGTTGGCTATTTCCTACAGTGCTCCCACTAACTGCTAAGAAAAAAAACCCCATCACTGATTAATAACTACTCCTGTCTGCATTATTCACATTATCTCTTGTAACACCCTGGTTTTTAATTTTAAGTGTCCTCCTCCATATTCTCTGGGCTGATCTTTTCTCCCAAGGGACAGGGGACAGGACAAGAGGGAATGGCCTCAAGCTCCTCCAGGGGAGATTTAGACTGGAGATTAGGAGGAAGTTTTTCACACAGAGGATCATTGGGCATCGGAATAGGCTGCCCAGGGAGGTGGTTGACTCACCTTCCCTGGAGGTGTTTAAGGCACGGGTGGATGAGGTCCTGAGGGACATGGTTTAGTGTTTGATAGGAATGGTTGGATTTGATGATCTGATGGGTCTCTTCCAACCTGTTTGTTCTGTGATTCTGTGATTAGGGAAAATTTCTTCACTAGAAGAGTTCATAGGCTCTGGTAGAGGCTGCCCAGGGAGGTGGTGGAGTCCACACCCCTGGAGGGATTTAAAACACAAGTAGATGAGGTGCTCATGGATAGGGTTTAGTAGTGGACAGGTACATCTGGGCTTGATGATCTCAAAGGTCTTCTCCAGCCTAGTGAGTCTATGACTCTATGCTAAGCTTTTAGGGCGTATTTCTGAATACTAAGTGAGGAATCCTATTAGTTTCTTAAGGGAAGAAAAAAAGTACAATTTGAAAATGAAACTTTGTGGTTTCAGGATGTACTGTCACCACGTGAAAAGTGACATGAAAAAAATTCTTATCCAAGGCTGCAATTGCCCCTTTTCCCTTTTCACTGGAGGCAACTTTACTCCTGCCAACTTTAAGTCTACACTGAGCAACTTTTCTCTAATGAGGAAAGTAATACCATTTAGCATATAGGGGGTTGCAAAAATCTGCTGTTCCTATTCTTGAAACATTAATCATCTGCTCTGTACATCCACGTACAGAAAAGACACAGGTCAGTTCAAGATTTACTTTATTGGACTACAAATGGATTTTCAAAGCACTACCAAAGGATGGTTTACTGGAGTCTGATGCTAAATAACAGAGTACAGCTTGTCAGAGAGAGTCAAAGTGTAGAAGTCAGGATACTAGTGGACATCCCAGCTGAGAAGAGAAAGGGCAAATCACACCCCTTGCCATCTGTAGGTGTTTTCTTCCATAAAATCTTGGCAGGAGTTTCCTTCTAGAAGAAGGCTTCTCTTGCTGTGTGTTGGATTAATGTAGCTCCATTACTACTAATATTACTACAGGTTTATTTGGATAAATGCTGTCTGTACCAGAAAGAAAAAAAAAATGGTGAGAAACCAAAATCTAACAAAAATAGCCATTCCACAATTAATTGTCCAATCCATTACTAACTTCTCCCTAAAACAGTCCAGTTTTTAAAATCGTATTAGTACCAATGAATCAGAATATTCTGATGGAATGGAAAGAATGATGAGAATCAAAAAAACAACTTCAAACAAGCATTTATATGTAAAACAGCCAAGAAAGTAAGTTCAGCTACAATTAGGCTGAAAAACACTTCCTTGCTTTTTTTGATGTCCTATTTATAGTCCATATGTAGTCTTTTAAAAGACACCGGCAAATTTCAAGTGTTATGCAAGTTCTTTTAAACTTCAGAAAATGCCTCACAGATGAGCCTAAAAATAATTTAATCTGTCTAATTTATAAAAAAAATTCCCCACTCAACCCACCCTCTCCCAATCTGAAAGAACTGGCATGTTATCTAATTATGATGTATCAGTATTTTCCAGAGAAGAAATAGTTGAGAATTAATAGGTTACTTAATCTAGCAAGGAAAAGTCTAACAGGCAACACAAAAATGAGGCTAGACTGCTTCAAACTGCAGAAAAAGGTGCGTTACGAGACTGAGATTAGTTACTAGAACAAGCTGCTAATAAAAGCAGCAAATTCTTCATTTCTTTGGGCCTTCAAAAGCTTTCTGAAAACAAGCATTAGTCAAACTCAAGCAATGAAGCCTGTAAAAGGAAAGACTGTGAATGTTACTGGCTTGTGACGTGTAGGAGGTTAGGTTACATGCTCTAGTGATACCAGCTATCCTTAAATGCTCTGAAAAAAGACAGCGTTTTACTTGTTTCCAGAGTCATGACCAGAACTCAGCAAATCCACCTTTTTCTTCTCCCCCATTTTATGTTTTTCTCCAGAAAGCAGGGAGACAATTACTATGTGCCTGTCTACGATTGCTTTGCTATTTTCTACAATCCTGAACTTTGATAAGAAAGACAACTCACTTTATGACCCCTTGACACTAATACAGCGTTAATACAAATGGGAGATGAAGCCATTATATTTATCACAGCGAAGTCCACAGACACTCCTTGCACCTGCTGTAGCCTCAGGCACATGGGATAAGTAACAAGATTTTAGGGAATCCTTTTAGGATCTCATTTCAGTTCAACCAAGAAAGAAGGACTGAAGATGTTTAGGTAACTGCTTAGAAAGCTTATTTTTTAAATTGAATCACAGAATGGTTTGGGTTGGAAGGGACCTTAGAGATCACCTAGTTCCAACCCCTCTGCCATGGGCAGGGACACCTCCCACTAGATCAGGCTGTCCAAGGCCCATCCAACCTGGCCTTGAACACCTCAAGGGATGGGGCAGCCACAGCTTCCCTGGGCAACTTTGGACAGGGCCTCCCCACCCTCATGGTGAAGAATTTCTTCCTCATATCCAATCTAAATCTACCACCTTCCAACTTTAAGCCATTCCCCTTCATCCTATCACTCTATGCCATTGGAAAAGGTCCCTCACCAGCTTTCCTGTAGCCCCTTTGGGTACTGGAAACTGCTCTAAGGTCTCCTTGGAACCTTCTCTTCTCCAGGTTGAACAACCCGAACTCTGCCAGCCTGTTGTTGTATGTGAGGTGCTCCAGCCCTCTGACCATCTTTGTAGCTTCCTCTGAACCCTTTCCAATAGTTCCGTCTCCTTCTTTTGCTGAGGATTCCAGAGCTAGACACAGGACTCCAGGTGGGGTCTCATAAGAGTAGAGTAGAGTAGAGTAAAGGGGCAGAATCCCCTCCCTCACCCTGCTGGCCACATTGCTTTTGATGCAGCCCAGGAAACAGCAGGGGAATTTAAATTCTGCAGAGGACACACCAGCCCTCTGACTGCTGCATCTTCTTCAGTGGTATCACCATACCTATTTTCATCTTCTACTCCTGACTGAGTTAGGTTTAAATGAGAGAACAGACTTGTTAATAGCAGTGTTTATGAAAAGTGCTGAAGTGATGCAAAGAAATTGTGCCACTGCAGCTGGGGAGCTCAGTGCCCTTTTGATAAGCTCTTTCTAAATACCCATGTGTCTGGCATGTGAGGGAACTGGGGTTGTTTAGCCTGGAGAAGAGGAGGCTGAGGAGAGACCTCACTGCTCTCTACAACTGCCTAAAGGAGGTTGTAGAGAGATGGATGCTGGTCTCTTCTTCCAAGCGACAAGCAATAGAATGAGAGGGAATAGCCTCAATCTGTGACAGGGGAAGTTTAGATCGGACATTAGGAAAAATTTCTTCACAGAAAGGGTTCTCGGGCACTGGTAGAGGCTGCCCAGGGAGGTGGTGGAGTCCTCATGCCTGGAGATGTTTAAAATGCAGGTACTTGGGGACATGATTTAGTAGTGGACAGGTACGGCTGGGCTTGATGACCTCAAAGGTGATTCTGTGATTTTATCTGCAGGTGAGTTCAGGGACAGCACAGGGGAATTGCTGTGAAGAAGATGGGTTGTTCCACAAGAGGTGCAGCAGCTGTAAGTATCATGGTCCGGGGCTTTGGCTTGGGCACCAAAAGGTTAACCAGAAGTACTCCAAAACAAGATTGTGAATCATGCCAGGAATCTGTGTATAACAAAGAAATATGTCCCTACTTTACCATTTTGGCTTGCTGTCATATTGAAAGAGGGAGCAAACACTTTTCCCACTCTAGGGGAACGTGCCACTCCCTTTCTTTGTAACAAGCCAGGATTAATGTTCAAACATGCAGAGACTGCATCATTTCCAGACATCACCAGCCCCTCTACCTCCCTGCACAAGGACATGCAGTCCATGCAGAAAAGTTATGTGGATGCTTTAGAATTGTTGAGCTTTAGATTAAGCAATCATCAACAACAAGGGCAAGAGTTGGGTTTTGTACCTTGGACATGGCAACCCTGGATGTCCCTGCAGACGAGGGAGTGAGAGGCTGGACAACAGCCCTGTGCAAAAGGATCTGGGGTTCTGATTGGTGGCAACATGAGCCAACCGTGAGCCCTGGAAGCCCAGAGGGCAATTCTGTCCTGGGGTGCATCAGGCATCAGCAGACGGGTGAGAGAGGCGATTGTCCTGCTCTGCTCCACCTTGAGTACTGTGGGCAGTGCCAAGCACTGCAGGATGAAAAGGGTCTGCAGCTGCTGGAGAGTGTCCAGAGGAGGCCTCAAAGTTGGTGAAGGGTCTAGAGGGGACGTTGTATGAGGACCAGCTGAAGTTACTTAGAGGAGACTGAGGGGAGACCTTATAGCAGTTCACTGCTTCCTCACATGGGAGGGGGGAGGAGGAGAAAGTGCTGAGCTCTTCTTTCTGGTGACCAATGACATGATCCAAGGGAAGGACTGGAGAACGTGCCAGAAGAAAGTTAGGCTGGATGTTGGCTAGAGGTTCTTTCCCCCAGAGGGTGGTGGAGCTCTGGAACAGCTCCCAGGGAAGCAGTTGCAGCACAAAGCCTGGAATATTGTCAATATTCCAGAAACTTTTGGACAATGAACACAGACGCACGGTGTGAATGTTGGGGTGTCCTGTGCAGGGACGGGACTTGGACTTGATGATCCTTGTGGGTCCCTTCCAACTCAGGTCATTCTGTGATTATGTGAGGTTAAGGCCCTCTAATAACACTCTTGTAATTTGTTCAGATGCTGCTGAAACGGAGAAACAGGCAAGACAAATCCTGCCAAGAACCGGGAGACTGCATCCCTCCCAGCCCAGTGTCGCTGCAGTGGCAGATGCACCGACCGACCCAGGACAGAGCCTGTCTCCACATTGTCCCACCCAGGGACAGAGCCTGTCCTGCATTGTCCCACCCAGGGACAGAGCCTGTCTCCACATTGTCCCACCCAGGGACAGAGCCTGTCCCGCACCATCTCTCCTCCTGCACCAGGTGGCAGCAAAGGAGCAACGCGAGACAAGGGAAAAGTTACTGGGTTTGATTGCTTTGGGGTTTTTTACTGGTTTTTTTCCCTCCTAGGAAAAGATTATTTTTTAATATTTATTAGCACAATTTCAAATGAAAAAAAATAATAATAACAAAAAGGAAAATATGAAGACGAGGAGTCCAGGTGAGCCCCTCAAAAAGTGACCTGGGGTCTGAGCTGCCACAGGTTTTGGGTGGCCCAGCTGGCCACTGGTGAGTGCACCACAAGCTGGAGAGCAGCCCTGAGCGAAGAGATCTGGGTTCTGGTTGATGACAAGTTGACCATGAGCCCAAAAGTTCACCCTGGCAACCGTGTCCTTGGGTGCATCCAGCATGTCATTGCCTGCCAGGCGAGGGAGGGGATTGTCCTGCTCCCACCTCAATTCCTGGGTGGAGTGCTGGGATCTACAGTATAAAAAGAATATCGAGCTACTGGACAGTGCCCAGAGGAGACCATAAAGTTGGTAAAGGGTCTAGAAGGAAGGTTGTATGAGGAGCAGCTGAAGCCACTTGATCTGTTCAGCTTGGAGAAGAGGAGACTGAAGGGGACCTCATGGCAGTTCTCTGCTTCCTCACAAGGGAAGGAGAAGCAGGCACTGATCTCTTCTCTCTGGTGACCAAGGACAGGAATCAAGGGACTGGTAGGAAGATGTGTCAGGGAAGCTTTAGGCTGCATATTAGGGAAAGCTTCTTCCTCCAGAGGCTGGTGGAGCACTGGAACAGCTCCCCAGGGAAGCAGTCGCAGTGCCAAGCCTGAAAATATTCCAGAAGCCTTTGGACAATGCCCTCAGACACATGGTTTGAATGTTGGGGTTGCCCTGTGCAGGGACTGGAGTTGGACTCGATGATCCCTGTGGGTCCCTTCCAACTCAGGTCATTCTGTGTGATTCAGTGTGTGATTCAACTCCTTTCAACAGAGGATTTGCAGCTCCAAAGTGACTGGAGCTGTTTCTACAATGGTTATTTAGGGCAAGGAGAATTTTCCAAAAAGTGACAAATCCTATAAAAAGTTGTCCAGGAAGGGTAAGTGGAATGCCACAGCCAGCTTCTCATCCAGAGGACAACATCTCTTTACATTCATTTACCCTTTAACCGCTATTCCTATGGTGCATTATAATGCTAAGGGGCCATCCATAACTTTCCTGGGTAACCTGTGCCAGTGCCTCACTGCAGTAAGACACCTATTCTTTTTTATTTATTTATTATATTTCTTATAGGCTGCTTTTAGAATACATACATCTGTAAAATTGTCTACTCAGGAACTACAGCAAGAAATTTTAGAGCATTAGTACAACAATTCAATCAGCCCTGCTGAACTTTTGAGTGGCATAAGGTTGCTTGTCCCCATGACCATCCAGGGCCCCACAGACCCTGTGCCATTTACTGGATGTTTTGCTTCACCACCAGGCAAAACTGTATCCCACACACCCACCTCAAGCCAGATGTAGAATCTGCAACATAAGAATAGGTATAGGACTGCTGGAACAGGTCCAGAGGAGCACCTCTCATCACAAAGATGATCAGAGGAATGGAGCACTTCTCATACAAGGACAGGCTGAGAGACTTGGGGTTGTTCAGCCTGGAGAAGAGAAGGTTCTGAGGATGCCTTAGAGCAGGTTCCAGTACTGGAAGGGGCTAAAGGAAAGGGAATAGAGAAAGGGAGAGAGAATGAGCTATTTGTAGGTCCTACATCAGAGATATAAAGCTCTGCTACTTCTTGCTCTGTCTCCAATTGTCTGATCTGAGTAGATTAAGAACCTCCTGCTGCTTCAGGCAGTCTCTGGCAAGCAGATGGAGAATTCAAAGCAGTTGATGAAGTGCCAACTCCATTTTCTCTGCAGCTTATGTGTCCTTGTATGCTCCTAGCCAGACTGAACAAGCATGGTGGGCTACTGGAAATGCTCAGTCAGTCACCATGGTCTGCCTGCCTCTGCTGGATCCACAGCTATCTGGAGTGTCTAACGCAAGAGACATTTGTCTTCACTCTGTCTTTCCGATGGTCCCAATAGAGCAGGTGGTCAATCAGCTGTTCCAGTAAAGGGCAGAAATCTGAAAGTCCTGACAGAGAGTGGTGAGAGGGACCTCTATATCTCTTTCTCAACCTTGCCAAGATGACCTGCTCCATTCTGTCATGAATATGCCCCAACTTCTTCGGTCTTGTCACAGTGGCTTCTCTGTACCCTACAACACTCATGTGAAGTGCTATCTCTTCCCCTAATTTGATGCCAGAGCACATGTGAGGAGAGGAGTTAAAAAAAAAAATGCAGAATATTCTGCACCTGAGAATTGTACCCTCAGACCTAAGGAAGGTCATTCATGAAAATGAGTTGACAGGCCTCAATAACAGACAGTGAATCCTTGTCCGACGTAGCCCTCAGCGTTAGTGAAAACACACGAGGGGAAAGCAGAAAATCACATCTGCCATGATTTCTCTTCTGTGAGTGGTCAGCACAGCAGGGAGATAGGGTGGGGTGACCTGTGTTGTACCTTCCTGCCAATATCACAATTATTCTTTGTCAGAAATTGTTCTTGGGCTGTTTCTGAAGGACATGGGGAGGTATAGGGCTGAAAAACCAGAAAAAAGGTACAGTGTTCAGCAGCCTTAATTGTGATAGACACCAAGGCAGAGGACTGGCTCTCAGGCTTTGGCAAGCACACATGGCTTTATGATAGCAGCGCTGTCACACAGCACATGCAAGAGAACCAGGTGATCAGGCCCAGTCAACACAGGCTCACAAGGCTACTGGATGAGGGAAAGGCTGTGGATGTAACTTCCTGGACTTCAGTAAAGCCTTTGACACAGTTTCTCACAGCATTCTGCTACGGAAACTGTCACTTCTGGCCTGGACAGGCACACGTTCTCCTAGGTAGAAAACCGGTTGGCTGGAGGGCCCAGAGAGTAGTGGTAAATGGTGTTAAATTCAGCTGGAGGCCAGTGACAAGTGGGATTCCCCAGGGTTCAGTGCTGGGTCCAACCCTGTTCAATGTCTTCATCAATGACCTGGATGAAGGCATCGAGTGTACCCTTAGCAAGTTTGCAGATGACACTAAGCTGGGTGGAAGTGTGGATCTGCTGGAGGGTAGGAAGGCTCCAAAGGGATCTGAACAGGTCGGAAAGCTGGGTTGAGACCAATGTGATGAGGTTTAACACAGCCAAGTGCCAGGTCCTGCACTTGGGGCACAACAACCCTGAGCAGCTCCAGACTAGGAGAAGTCTGGCTGGAAAACTGCCAGGAGGAGAGGGACCTGGGGGTGTTGGTCGACAGCCGACTGAACATGAGGCAGCAGTGTGCCCAGGTGGCCAAGAAGGCCAATGGCATCCAGGTTTGTATCACAAACCGTGTGACCAGCAGGTCCAGGGAGGTGATTCTCCCTCTGGACTCAGCACTGGTGAGGCCGCTCCTTGAATCCTGTGTTCAGTTCTGGGTCCCTCAGCACAAGAAGGATATTGAGGCTCTGGAGGGAGTCCAGAGAAGAGCAACAAAGCTGGTGAAGGGGCTGGAGAACAGGTCCTATGAGGAACGTCTGAGAGAGCTGGGGGTGTTTATCCTGGAGAAGAGGAGGCTGAGGGGAGACCTCATTGCTCTCTACAACTACCTAAAAGGAAAGGAGGGAGCTGGGTTCTTCTCCCAAGTGACAGGGGACAAGACAAGAGGGAATGGCCTCAAGCTCTGCCAGGGCAGGTTCAGGCTGGACATCAGAAAAAAAAATTCTTCACAGGAGGGGTCATTGGGTACTGGAACAGTCTGCTTAGGGAGGTGGTTGAGTCACCGTTCCTGGAGGTATTAGTCTCTACAGTTTCTAAGGAGGGGAAGTGAAGAGGTAGGGGATGATATCTTCTCCCTGGTATCCAGTGATAGGATACACATAGGAATGGTTCAAAAGCTGCATTGGGGAGGTCTAGGACTGGGCATTAGGAATTTATTTCTTTCTTTATTTCTGAGCATTAGGAATTTATTTCTTTACTGAGATGGTGGTCAAACACAGGGACAGGCTTCCTAGAGAAGTGGTCATTGCCCCATGCCTGTCAGTGTTTAAGAGGCATCTGGACCATGTCCTTAATGTCGTACTTTGACTTTAGGTTAGCCCTGAATCAGTCAGGCAGTTGGACTAGATGATCATCTTAGGTCACTTACAACTGAAACAGACTATTTCATTCTGTTCTAGGATTTCACCTCTTTTCTCCTCTGTTGCTGAGGAACATGGTTTAGTTTTTGATAGGAATGGTTGGACTCAATGATCTGGTGGGTCTCTTCCAACCTGGTTGTTCTATGATTCTGTGTTCACCAACTGTCTAAAGGCAGAGCCAACCTGTGAACACTCGTGACTTTTTTTTCCTCCGAGCAATCTTTCCTAAATAAAGTATATATTCAGGGTGTGCTTTGTTCTGTTTCATAGATAAGTCGCCTGAAGTGTACATTCATTCAAATGCGAGCAATCACAAGCACGTCTACAGACCTTGAGCAACCTGATCCTGTGGGAGGTGCCCCATGGCAGGGGGTTGGAACAGGATGATCTTTAAGATCCCTTCCAACGCAAACGATTCTATGACTTGCTTTTCTGCATTCAAGGTGTGCCCCCATGGCTTAGCCTAAGGAAAACTCCATGATGTCAATTGATAAATGCATACATAGATGAAAGAAAAATGCTGCAGTAATGAAAAGAACTGATACCATTTTTCATTTACCTAGGACAAACCATGCCTTCCTGTTAAAGCAACCCTCTAATGCATCGTCAATGCTTAATTTAGAATATGCTTAATAAAATGAAGCACTGAGAGGTTATAGGGAAACTTGTGGTAGAAAAACAAGTGGCTAGCAAACAATGCTTCACAGAGGCTAAGCAGACTTTCAACCTTCAGAAATAACTATTCTGTAATATTGCCTTATTTTGCTCATTTACTAAATCTACTAAATTACACCAAAGAAAATAAAAAAAATCAAGGCTCCTCTGGACAAAACAATGAACACAATCTAAATTTTTAACTAGAACATGAAAGCAGGATTAAGTAAAAAGGCATAAAACTGTAACACTGACAAGGAGGTGAAATCTCTGTTTTGAAGTAATTTTGCACTGGTTTTCCACCAACTATCACAGAATCATAGAATCATAGAATCAAATAATAGTTTGGCTTGGAAGGGACCTTAAAGATCATCCAGTTCAAACCCCCTGCTATGGGCAGGGACACCTCCCACTGGACCAGGCTACCCAAGGCCCATTCAACCTGGCCTTGAACACCTCCAGGGATGGGGCAGACACAGCTTCCATTGCATATGGACAAATAAGTTTCATATATAGGAACTCGGCAAACGCAAGAATTAAATTTCTACAATTCCTTTTGTTTTTTCTAATGCTTTCCTAGAGCGTTTCTCCCCCCTAGAAACAGAACCATTGAATACCACAAATCCCTACAATGAAGCAGTCCACAATAAACATCGTTCACCTATTTAAAATTGATAATTATTATGACAAAAAAAATGCATTCATTGGGGGTGTCCAAATCAATTTTGTCTCTCTTTTTTCGTTTCAGTTTTTCTCTGCAGAGACTTGCAATATATTGAGCAAAGATGTTCAACACTACGTGTTAAACATTTCCCTGACAGCTTGGTGACTCTTCCACATTATCTGGGCTCTGCTCACTACCTCTGTCCTCTCATATATAACCTCTTCAAATATTGACACTTCTCTTCTTACATGGAAATATTCGTACTTTAAATATTCTCCAATCCAAAATGTCCTTGGATTTTACAAGGCCTATTTTCTGTGCTCTATTTCAGGCAGTTGGGAAAAGTGTGATGTAAATCATCTGTGGCACAGCCGTCACAGTCCTCAGATGGTGCTTAATGATGCCATTGCACAGCAGCTCATAAAACTGGGCACATAAATGTTTTTACGGTTATGGACTTGTATGGGCTTAATTCCATATTTCTTCCTGAATTTAGCACATTTCTGCTGAATTATCCTCTGATCTCTTTTCCCATGCTATTGCTCATCTGGCAAGAGGTCTGGGCTAAAAGCAGATAAGGCATCAAGCTATTTGTTCCTTCAGGGCTGTCAGCCCCTGGAGAAACATCACTCAACTGTTGAGAACTGCAAAATAAAAAAAAATACAAGTAAGACCTCACTTGTTGCCTAGCTTAAATTTGACTCTTCATGTGAAGAAGGAGCTCTTTTAAGCATTAATTTTAGAAGATACAAGATTTAGCTGCAAAATATTCCCCTCAAACCGTCTCAAGCTGTTATCCTGTCAGTAGGAAGGCAAACAAGCTACCAACTGAGCTGTCATAGCCTGCTCTGAGAAGTCAATCTTTAAGCTACTCTTTCTCCATCTTTTAAAGTCATCTCGTGCAACCCTACTTGTCGAGTGTGAGCAGGTCAAAAAGTATGAAAAGAATACCAGGGGGAGGGATTAAAAAGGACTATAGTATCAAGATACGTTCACTATATTTACCAATGATCTGGATGCAGGAGTTGAATGCATCTAGTCTGCTAATTATACCAAACCAGCAGGAGCTGTTGACAAGAAGACTTTAAAAGGGATCTAGATAGATTGCAGCACTGGTCTATGATAAATGGGATGAAATTCATCAAGTCAAAATATCAGATTCTGCACCTAGGACAGAGTAACGCTAGACACAAGGATAAATTGGCAGCCAAGGGGACAAACCACATCCTGGGGTGCATCAAACACAGGCAATTACCCTGCTGTATTCAGCGTTAGTGCAGCCTCACCTTGAACACCAAGTGCAATTATGGGCCCCACACTTTACAATGGACATAAAGGTCCTTGAATGCATCTTGAGAAGAGCAACAAAGCTGGTGAAAAGGCTGGAAGGCATGTTTGGAGAGGAGCAGCTAAGGACTTTGGAATTGTCTAGTCTGGAGAAAAGGAGGCTGAGAGGTGACAGCATTGCTCTCTACAGTTTCTAAGGAGGGGAAGTGGAGAGGGAGGGGATGATCTCTTCTTCCTGGTATCCAGTGATAGGACATGTGGCAATGGTTCAAAAGCTGCATTGGGGAGGTCTCAGACTGGGCAATAGGAAGCATTTCTTTACTGAGAGGGTGGTCAAACACAGAGACAGGCTTCCCAGAGAAGTGGTCATACCCCATGCCTGTCAATATTTAAGAGGCCTTTAGACCATGCCCTTAATACCATACTTTGTCTTTAGGTCAGTCCTGAATTTGTTAGGCAGTTGGACTGGATGATCACGGTAGGTCCCTTACAACTGAGATGGTATTCTAAGATGCTAGGAAAAGAACACCCAGGAGCACTCATATGGCTTTGGAGAAAAGAGTCATAGAATCATAGAATCACCAGGTTGGAAGAGACCCACTGGATCATTGAGTCCAACCATTCCTATCAAACACTAAACCGTGTCCCTCAGCGTCTCGTCCACCTGTCCCTTAAACACCTCCAGGGACGGTGACTTAAACACCATCCTGGGCAGCCTGTTCCAGTGCACAATGACCCTTTCTGTGAA
Organism: Coccyzus lansbergi; assembly: GCA_033558105.1. Taxonomy (NCBI): domain Eukaryota; kingdom Metazoa; phylum Chordata; class Aves; order Cuculiformes; family Coccyzidae; genus Coccyzus; species Coccyzus lansbergi. Next base: position 3,279,788 of record JAUMJK010000508.1, read on the forward strand.
ATTTTTTTCCTAATGTTCAGCCTGAACCTCCTCCCCTGGCGGAGCTTGAGGCCATTCCCTCTTGTCCTGTCCCCAGTAGCTTGGCAGCAGAGGTTTCAGAATGGGGCCCAGGGAAAAGAAGAGATACAGGCTAGAGGATTTTCATGGTAGACAATAGAAAAAACATTGAAGATGTGCTATTTTGCAACAGCAGGAGAGAGAAGGTGGAAACTGAAGTGAGGGGAGAGGGCTTTGAGAACTGGGCCTGCGGATACAGCAAAATGGAAGAAGGGAGTAGACAAGACAGGAGCAATTATCAGACAAGCTTGATGACACTGCTAGTTTTTAATGGCCTCCTCATCTACATACATGCACACTCCCAACACTTTCCTCCTGGGTAAGCAGCTATTGACGATGTGATGGTGCACATTAATGTGTTTGCAGTCACAGGTCAGGTGTCCTTTCTGTTGAGTAATCACTGTTCAGCCACAGCTAACATCGGTTTATTCCAGAATAAACGTTTTCTGCTGAATGATGGCTGCACTCTAGATGGCTAATTGTCCGTGGTGGTAGCCTGTTGGTGAGCTGAAAACCACCATGATCTACCTCAATATTTAAATTGTCTTACACTAAATTTAGTTCTGATTTCTGTCTAAATGTCCTGGCATTCCTACTGCCTGGAGTACTCTGGGCAACACGTGCACCAAACTTGGACCAGTCTGCCTCACATTTTTTCTGCCCTTCATACGTAATACGTCGTCACAGCTTTCTTGATATGGATCTGGTACATCATGTCACCCTTATTTCTGTGGTTAATTTGGCTTAATTAGTCTAATATCCATCTATGAGCTGCCTTCCTGAAACCAGAAGACTTTTAGTTAATGCTGTTTTGAGAGTAGCCTTTTTAAAAAAGAATCCATTCTTTTAATAAGAGAGCTACAGCGCATTTTCTTGTACAAAAAGTGTCAACAGTCCTTACAAGTGTAGTTTAATGACTTTATTTAAAAAAGAAGTGCATGCATAAAGGCACTTTTCTGTACAAATGCATACCTTCTACTGTCTGCTTGCACGTAGACAAGCAAGACCCTTCATATTGTGTCAGATCAGAGACCTTTCACTAATGTTTTAAGTTCACTGTCTTGTCTTTGGGCAATAGGCTAGCAGACTTCAGATACAGCTGAAGAATGAGTTAAAAATCTGTCACTCCTCAGCTGCAGAATCTCATTTAAAAATGATGCTCAGGTGAAGAGGCTTAACACCTACTTAAGTGCCCAACAGGAATGCCAACTGGACATACAAGCAGGCACACAGGGAATTAGTGGGAGACCAGCAGCTTGCTCACTTAGGCAATGGGTACACAGTTACCCTACTCAGAAGCAAGACTATGACGCCAGGCACTGAAAACGTAAGACATAGCTACACAACAGTGTTTGGGAAAGAGAAATGCAATGACCTTAAATTGTAAGGGGGTAGATTTAGATTATAGACATTAGGAAGAAATTCTTCATGATGAGGGTAGTGAGGCACTGGCCCAGGCTACCCAGGGAAGCTGCAGCTGCCCCATCCCTGGAGGTGTTCAAGGCCAGGTTGGGTGGGCCTTGGGCAGCCTGATCCAGTGGGAGGTGTCCCTGCCCATGGCAGAGGGGTTGGAACTGGATGGGCTTTGAGGTCCCTTCCAACCCAAACCATTCTGTGATTCTATGTTAAGGAGATTTGGAGGGCATTCTAGTAATTTTCATGAGCAAACAGGGGGCTATAAAGTAGGAATAACATTTTCATAGTATTTTCCTGTATGTTGCTGGCAAACCAATTGCTAGAATACCATGTACAAAATGATAAAAGTTCAAAAAAATTATAGATGAAAACTACAAAAGTTGTAACAGATTACTTAATCATCCTAAAAGCCTGATCAATTTAAATGATTGAACATTTAAGGCCCCTTGATCACAATTTATAAATGCCAAGTCTAGTTGTTGAAGGCGTAATGAGATTCAGTGGTAGGAGATGAAGCTAAACTAATTCAGACCATAAATAATGCTCTCATTAGTTATCTGTGCATGTACTAACTGTTAAAATAATATATCAAAGATTGTCCATCACCAAAAAGAATTAAATCAACATTCGATTTCTATTTGATAGACATGCTTAATTCAGCAACATCTATTGGACTCGAAGCAAATTAATTAATCGATGTCCAGTGACCTGTGTTACTCAAAAGGCTTGAGTAAATAATTGTAAAGCCTGTATTAATCACTGAGTTCTTTAATCTGTCCACAGCAAATAACAACCTCATAACTTGGTTATGTGTTGCAAGGCTTATCTTGATTTGCTTGGCCTTGTCACAGTATCAAGATGCCCTTTGCAGAGGTGATCTCCTTCCCCTCACAGCCAGCAACAACCCTAAAACTGACTGTTGGAACACATCCCATCCTCTAAATCATACTGCCGCCTTTGTCAACGAGCCCTCATGGAGGTCATATTGGGATTGGATAGGGACATTTTCACTGTCACCGTTGTCCAAAAGGAATATAGAGAAGGTGACACTATCTAGGGCTGTAACTAAACCCCAGTGAGAGATATCCTATGATGGTTATATTACTGATAAACCTTTTAAAATGCATTGCAGCACAGACTGGGAGCAATGTGCTCTTTTATCAAGATAATACGCATCTAAGTGTGCCTCCTGTTAAGCTCACAGTCAGGCATTTCTGAAGCCTAATCATCACTCCGCCTTATTTTTGGCTGGAGGTGATTCACTTAACCTCTCTGGGACTGTGTGTCAAATAACAACTATACTGTGCTTTCTGGGGACTTGGAAGCATTAGGTAGCATTAATGCTGGGCACTGCAACTTGAAGTTACATCTCAGCATTACAGAGATGAGCATAATGGCTCTCTTTCACCTACATAGCTGATGACACAACACAGACAACTCCGCTTTATTCTGAGGAAGGGATACTTCTGAGCATTTTTGTAAAGCTCTTCTGCTGTTCTTGCTGCCATTACAGGCTGATGCTTTATGAATATTTCACATATGAAATTGTGCCAAATGGCAGTCATGGAAGTCACCACTGGTTGTGGAGAGTCAGACAATGGACACAACTCCTTCTCCAGCTCCAGGCTATGCTAGCCAGAAGGCCACTATGGCTCTTGTGCAGATGCTATGGCTCCTTCCCAACTGTTTGCTGAGCTGCTAGAGGAACTGTTCCTCACCTACAAGGACCTAAATGTGGATAGTGGGGGAGAGAAGGAGTGTTCGCCTGGGGAGAGGAGATTTAGTGAGCTAAAGACAATAGCTCTGCTAGCACTACCAGATGTTGGAGTGAACTTGCACTCCAGCTTTAGTTAGGCTTTATTTCTCATCTCCCTAATATAAGGAACAAAATAGGAAGTAGGATTTTCCTCTGACAGCTTCTACTTATCCCAATTTCACATTTCAAAATGCTGAATTTTAATTTGCCCATCAAGCATGCTAAAAGCTCCCTTTGTTCTTAATCACTCCCCCCTCACTTCTAAGGAAGCTGGCCTTTATCATATTGTGACTTCAGCTATGCACCAATGCCACTTTAATTAGTGCTTGAACTCATTCCTGACTGTTACTTTTGAAGAAGCTGGAGGTATTTTCTCATTTCCATTCTTCATGTTCGTTCATGAAAACTTTACCTTCTGTGACAGACAAGGAGTTTGCAAGCCATAATAACTCAAGTCACAGAAGCATTACTTAATAGATAACACTTAAATGATTTATTGCTATAGCCAATGTATTAGTTTACTGTACGTTGCTTCCAGTTCCCAATCCTAGCTCTGTACTGGATACATCATGGAGAATGTGGAATGCATAACTACTTAAATGGGGTAAAATAAGAAGCATGTAACTGGACTTTTATGTCTAAGCTTCCAGCAAAGTTGGTATTTCATTGCTTATTGCTGTTACAATACATTGTTGACAATCAGATTTCCTCAGAAATCTGACATTCTAAATTACTCAATCTTTCATTTTTGTCTTTGAGCTTCTCCTCTTCAGCAGTGGTAAAGATTAATCTGATTCTCTTGGTATGCAGTTTTAAATCCAGCGACTTCAGCAGAATGAAACTATAACCTTAACAAAAGTAAATCCATTGTTTTACCAGTGTAGAATCTCTTTAGATGTAACGAAGAGTGGGATGCCCAGCAGACTCTCCTAAAATGATTTCATGAGCACACCTGCTGTCTCCTTGATGATAAGTTTGATTTCTGTTAGCACAGGTAAATTTAGGTTTCATTTTACGTGGGAAAGTGAGCTTAAAGACCTCACGGGAGTATTCATTCTGCACAGCCATTTCATCCCTTTTGGTTCCTAAGCTGGAAAAACGTGTCCCGAGGGAGTTTTTACTTGTCTCTTAGAAAATCTGGATTTGCCTCAAGAGCAAATCAGAACTGGGATAACTTGGCAGCTAAAATCTAGTTTCTGATAACAGGCCTCTCCACTGGAAATGCTGGAACAGCAAAGATCCTGCACCTTGCCACTGTCTCCTTAACTGTGTCCTTACAACAGAGGTGTTTACTAATTAATTGGCTGCTTCTGCCTTCAGTTTGTTCTCTTTTCTTCAGACATTTATTTCAGTTGGATTCATTGTATTTAAAATAGTCCTGATGCGTGGTGGATGTGTTTTTTTCTTCAAATAACTGTCAAAGACTTAGGCCTATTGATTTCTGCACCTTGAGTAAGCAGGGGTTGCCTGTCTGTCAATTCACAAAAACAGCAGCTTCGGTACAAAGCTGAGTACAGAGTGTCACCTTTGTACAAAAAAATTACTCTGGTTACAGTGAAGACCTTTACTCTCAGTGGGGCTTTACCCTTATTAACATAACTGAACGCAAAATAATGAAGGTATAAGAAGACTAAGAATCCGTTAAAACAAATATTTCCAGAACAGAGACCCTTTTTTCAAGAGCAAGAAAATCAGGCTGACTTCACAGTAAGGAAAGCTGTCAAGTTCTATTCAAGTGAGAAGGTAGAGTCTAGTAAGATATTAATCTTTGCACTGAAACCTGCTTTATTTAGGGGTCTCAATCAGAGGAGGCTGAGGTTGGAGGAGAGGGACCTGGGGGTGTTGGTTGACAGCTGACTGAACATGAGCCAGCAGTGGCCCAGGTGGCCAATGGCATCCTGGCTTGGATCAGAAATGGTGTGACCAGCAGGTCCAGGGAGGTTATTCTCCCTCTGAACTCCACACTGGTGAGACCGCTCCTTGAATATTGTGTTCAGTTCTGGGCCCCTCAGCACAAGAATGATGTTGAGGCTCTGGAGTGAGTCCAGAGAAAAGTGACAAAGCTGGTGAAGGGGCTGGAGAACAGGCCTTATGAGGAATGGCTGAGAGAGCTGGGGGTGTTTAGCCTGGAGAAGAGGAGGCTTGAGGGGAGACCTCATTGCTCTCTACAACTACCTGAAGGGAGATTGTAGAGAGGAGGGAGCTGGGCTCTTCTCACAAGGGACAGGGGACAGGACAAGAGGGAATGGCCTCAAGCTCTGCCAGGGGAGATTTAGGCTGGACATTAGGAAAAATTTTTTCCCAGAAAGGGTCATTTGGCATTGGAATAGGCTGCCCAGGGAGGTGGTTGATTCCCCTTCCCTGGAGGTGTTTAAAGTGCGGGTGGATGAGGTGCTGAGGGACATAGTTTAATGTTTGATAGGAATGGTTGGACTCGATGATCCGGTGGGTCTCTTCCTATCTGGTGATTCTATGATTCTATGACTCTAATTTTCCTTGTGCTGTATTTTCAAATGCTTAAGTCCTCCAAAAAGAAGGAATTCAACAAACAATAGAGCCCATCTCTGACATCCTGTGTGCACCTACTAGACAAAAAGCTGTGCTGTAGGATCACCATTTTCAAAGAACAGAGGGTGATAAATTAGTTGTAGCACAGCTTAGCCTTCAGACCACTAAACAGTGGCTCCTTCCATAGCTACAGGTCACCTGTAGGTTTGTGCTTTGAACACCAGGAAATATTTATACACAGATTTAATAGATCACTACCTCAGCCCACAAAGACTTACTCATGTTTTTCACTGTGAGACATCCCACTGACACCTTGATAACAGCTGGGTGTGAACCTTTCTGAGGACTGGGCTTGCAAAGCCTGCTCGTGCTTCCGAGGAGCCATTACTAATCGTAAAATCAAACTGTCTTGAGAGAAGCGAGGCAAAGGAAATCTGTTTCCTGTGATTTTTCTGCCACAAATTTCTGTCCTGCTTCTGTAACATACTACTCCCAGCTGTTTTGCATAGTCGCTGGCAACTTGAAGAGTGAGTCACCCCTGTAGCTGCATCTGGCTCCGTGCTGTTTCTTTTGGGTCATATGTGATAGCCGAATGGGCCTGTAGCCAAACAGGATAAAGAACTCTGGTTTGTGGTGCAGCCCTTTTCTTCAAGGGGTTCTAATTGGGAGCTTCTTCCAACTGATTTTTCTGAATCTTTTAAGAACATCTTTACTTTGTATGAGACAGGTAAACTGGTTCAAGAGGCACTGTGAAGATCTCCTGTGGGCTGAAGCTCAAAGGGTAAGATTATGCACCACCTTATTTCTCTTAGATTTTACCATTTGTTGATTGTGTGTTTTCCTTTAAATCTCCTTGAAATACTCTAAAGGCTACTATAATGACTTATTTCATTGGGGTTATCATTAAGCTTGCAAGAAATGGGAGACAATAACTTGTCAGAGTTGTTTCTCTTTCTTTTCTTCTCACCCTCTGAGTATATTCTTTCCTTTCTGTGGATGTGACTGCTGTGAACTGCCCTAAATTTTACCCTTCCCATTAGACTACCTGACGAACCTATTGTACCATGCAAGAATCTACTGAAATAGTGCAAAGACCAGGTTACATTGCACTGAAAGTGAATATTCGGGAAGGATGGAATACAAAGAAGTAGAAAAGCTCACGCAGGACCTGACCATCAGCAGGTATAAATCAATTCAGTGGTCACGTGCTGGGTAGCACCTTCTGTTTCATGGAACTGCTACAATGCAGCACACAGCAGACTGTGATGAAAACTCTAGGCTCATTTAACATGAGCAGGTGTGTGGCAGATATCAAGTGCTTGCCTCTCGACCACTGAATATTAAGCAGGCTTTGGAGAGAAAGGACACATTAGGAAGGTTTTTCAGCACCAGAGGCTTAGTGAATTTACAAGCTGTATTAACTAGTGAAAGAGACTGGATAACTGTTGTTTACATATATTAAACATGGACTTGTAGAATGTATTTTTAGGAATCCCTGAAGTAAATAGTTCCTTATTCTAAATAAATTTAAATAACTACATAAAATTAGGATTTACATATTTTGCAAGTCTAGAATAACCCCCCATAAAAGCAGATCATTCTCAGCTGCTTTTTTAAACATCTTACCTTCCTCCCAGCTATCCTCAGAAATATGTTTTGACAAACTTAAATTTTATTTTAAATTGTTCTACATTTCTAATATTAATCATCACCTTATCACTGCCGTTGTGAAATACTTGAATATCTTCACTTGGATGAAGCTGACAACAGGAAGATAGCTTGTCACCTTTCATCCAATTTACTGCTTACAGACTGTTTATTCCAATAAATCATCTAAGCTGTCGAGAACCTTGTCAATATGATGGATTTGCTGTCATTTTCCTGAAATACACAAATGTAAATTTATTAGATCACTGGCTGAGGTCACAGAAATGTTCCTGATTTCTACCCATCGTGGCCAAGCACCTACTGTAAGGTGCTTGACTTCATCTCAGACGGTTTTCATAGGAACTGTTTGGAAGCCTCTACAAATACAACTGAAAGTTGATCTGAGGTGCTAATCCAGGATCAAATCTTGTACAGAGTCCCACATCTAAGCCAGCCACTGACTGCTCTGTTTCTAACTTGACAATCCTCATTTTGCCTGCTGGTACAATCTTTACTTTCTATTCAGGGGAGACTAACTGGAGCGAATTAAAACTTTCAAATGATAAGCACATATTCCATAAGACAGAGAGAGGATATTCCTTTGATTCCTGAAGAGGCACTGGAGGTACCTATGTGAGAAAGGAAAAAGAAGGACTGGAGATTCTGGGTAAACCTGAAACACCAGTCAGACTAACCTTCATGACTACAGCTGTGAAGCAAGAGCCTACCTACTAATTAGAATAACTTGTCCCAGTGAACATTGTTAAGACATGTAGCTTGGTGAGGGAGGAATAAAAAGATTCAGTTGCAAACCCAAGCTTGTATCATCAACTTATGCTAGTTACTTGAAGCCAACAAGAAGCAACCGAGGAACATACATTCAGGACTGGATAGAGTTGGTATTTTTCTTATTTATTCTTCTTGTGGGGTAAAAGAAGTGGTGATGGTTTCAGCAATAATGAGGTGAAAATCCTTAAGGAGTAAGATAAAGAGGTATTGACTAACTAGGGATCTAACAGAGTTAGGGAGAAAAAAAAGAGATGATGAAATATGTTTAAGCTTTCGTTGAAGAGGCATGTTGATGGAACATAACATAAAGAGAAGCTTGCAAAATGGAAAGAGACTAAGAAGGTTTTAGAGTGAGGTATGAACTTAAGGAGATCAAGAAGAAGTGGAGCAGCAATGTCTTATGCACTGAAAATTAATTGCAGGTCTACTGGGAGACAGAGGTTGAGATTTAGAAAAATTCTTGAGAGAAATGGTTGAACCAAGCAGGAGGGAGCTTGACGGTGTCTTGTAAGAAAACAGAAATAAATTAAGATTAGAAGAAAAATAGGTAAGATATCTTGCCTTGAATGGAAGCAAAAGAATGAGAAGAGAGGAAATACTGAAGGAATAATTGCCCAAAGGGTGTACTTGGTGAGGTCCAATTAAGCAGTGGTCGGGGAAGGGCCAGACGTCACAGGTTCAGCATGGGTATGATAAATATCCTGAACTGTGTCTACACCCAACAGAGCTTTTTTTTAGTGAGACTGGGATACATGGCACTACTCAACAGTTGTTACATATCTCCAGTATTTTCATAACTTGTTCACATATTAATGAGAAATAGGGGATAATCTTGAAAAGGATTGACCAAAGAATCTCCAGTTCTTCTACATTATTCCAGTTATCTGGAAAGATCAAAATAGCTGGAAATTGCAAGTTTCATTGCTGCTATTTTTACTAAAACTGGTAGCTCAGAGTCTGGATAGTCAGAAAACTTGGATATATCTTAAATTTCAACAATATCAAGCGCTTTAAGGCAACTATCAGCACTATCTGTTCTGGAGCAGAAGGAGTTAACTCATTCAAAATTGACCATAAATTAAATTAAAAGAAACTAGTGATGATATCTGAGTACTGAGGAAGGCAAACCAGCCTGGGTAGATGAACACATTATGCAATGTAAGGACTTTCTGAATCCCTGGCACACATGAAAGCCTTGTGATACTGGTTTTCTGAAAGAAGTTGAGCATGCTTCCTACTAGGAAAAATGCCTTAAACAAGCATGTCCAAAGTGCTCCTTGGAATATTGTAGTTTGCATGCAGGAAAACTGCATAAGCACTTGTTAGATAAGAAACAGGAGACTTTTGAGGGTACATGTAAAACATTAACAAAGAGAGATTACACATCTGGCATTGCCACAGAGTTCCTTAAGGCAGGCCTGTAGTAAACCTCCCACAGACTTAAAGCAAAGCTCTCACAAGTAGTTGTAAAGCTCCCATAGATTTGAACAGAGTGCGGATTAGTAGGTGGTAAAGGAGCAAATTTCAGTTTCAAAAAAGAACTCAAGGAGTATGTCACTGAAAATATGAGATGATGTGGTAGGTCAGCACAAGCTGTACTTACATGCAGGGATCTGTGTCTGTAAATGTGCAAGCTTTTCTAAAACTTTTGGAAGAGAGGGCTAAAATTTATGAGAAGTAAAGAAGGCCTTGACTTTTAAAGTAGCTGGGACTTTTCATCCTTTATTGGAAAGATTATCAGCTCAGGTTTAATTTATATTCATTGGTGTTCATTCAATATACCGTACCCCTGACTATAGGTTTCTGACACTCTGGACTTAAAAAAATGAATGAAGATAACTTAAGGCAGTAACTTCACATGCTACTCAGAGGATGAGACAGAGCTATAAAATGATCGGTGATTCGCCTCAACAGGCAGGATTCCTTCCCATCTCTATCCTTCTGCTGCTGCCATGGATAATTTATGGCCACTTTACCATCAAACTGTCTCCAACAGACAGAAAACCCCCCTCTGCTGCCAGAGAAAAAGGCAGAATTCAGGGTGGGTTACTCTGGATTTTCTTCCCCTGCATGTCCAAGGCAAATGTTTACAGGATAAACAGTTGCCTGCAATGGTTGGATTAATTAGTCCACGGGATTGAAACTCCTTTCTCAACCTACAACTAAAACACATTTCTCAACTCATTGCCAATGGCAACACAAGCACCATTTGCCTATCTTCTGTATCCCCACCACACACACAAGATTCAGACTTATCTGTAATAGTCATCCTGCAATCTTTCCACAAACTCTAGGCTTCCCTCTCACTCATTGGCCTTGTGTCCTCCATACATATCTCCTAAGCCTCTGCCTTTAAGGTGCTCTCACACCGAGAACGCACCCGTCTGCCTCTGAAAGTACAGGGAGCAGGATAAGGACTTGGGATCATGGCATTCCAATTTGGGAAATGAAGGAAAAAAAGGTGATAATGCCAAAGACATTTGAATTATCATCAGTAATCCGTATATTAGTAAATACAACAGAGAAGCTACTGATTGATTACACAATGCAAGGTTTAATTATTATTATTATTATGCTATGTGAAAGAAGTTTGGCCTGTGCCAATTAGTATTCTTTACAATTCTTGGGTCCCATTTGAAGCAGGAGTCCGGTCAAAGTGACCTTCTGAAGCCAATATTTCTATGGGTGTTTTGAGAGGTAGTGTGTGCCAAAACCATATTCAACGGGTATCTGGGATATAGTCACCTGTTTGAAAGGAAAAGGCAATCTCCGCTTGGTGCAGTTGTACAGATATAACCATCATGGCAACTAAATGCAGATATTGTAAAGTAAAAAAAAAAAAAAAAAAAAAAAAAAAAATCACATTCAGCTTTTGACTGCAGGCAAACTAAACCTGTATAAGGAGGCTCTTTGCTACAAGGACTGGATATACAGACTGCAGTCAGGGCTTCTTGCCTGGAGGTATTCTTTGCTCTTCCAGTTGTAGCATTCTGAGAAAGTCTTCAAAATCAAGAGCAGATAATCAGGAAATTTAGCTGTGGACAGGTCATAGGACCATAGAATCATAGGTTCGTAGATTAGTTTGGATCTGAAGGAACCTTAAAGATCATCTAATTCCACCCCACCTGCCATGGACAGGGACACCTTGCACTGGATCCCATCCAGCCTGGCCTTGAACACCTCCAGGGATGGGGCAGTCACAGCTTCCCTGGGCAACCTGTGTCAGTGCCTCCTCAGCCTCATCATGAAGAAATGTCATGTTATATCATCCAGCCAGGGTGACTGCAAAAGAGATCGTTGAATATAGCATAATATGGAAGAAGAGCCTCACTGCAGGAAGAACCATTTTGAAACACTTGAAGTGATCATAATTACCATAATGAGGCACCTATTAAAATGCTGACACTAAGTATGGTTGTAGTATCGGCAGGTTCAGAAAGTAACACTAAATTATTACATCATGTCTATGGTTGGTAGTAATTAAAAAATAAGACTTTGCTCAAGAAGACGAGAAAAGGCAGCAAAGAGAAGAAAAATCCTCCAAAAAGACAACAGTCTATATGTGATCTTGGTTTTCACAGTACAATCACAGTTCCTTATATGTAAGCAAAAACAAATAAAAAAGTGTTACAATTTAAAGAAATTCTTCAAAGACAACTATGGGAAAAATGAAATCAGGGCAAGCTAACACTTATGTCCTTGGTGCGTCAGCTCCATCATGTTACTTGGGACAGCAATTTCCTCCAACAATAGTTCATCCATCTTTTGCTTGTTCAGCTTTCTTCTCAAGTTACCCAGGACTGGTCTGGCATCTGTTAGGGAACAGAGGTTATGAAATGAATATCCACCACCAGCTAGGAAGCAGTTCCCAAGTGACAGCTACTCCTAATCTTCTGCTTAGCATCTCACAGGCCCTACAGTGTTTTTTTTGCCTTCAGAGTCAGTAAACAGCTCTGACCATATCCCAAATCCTTGCAAACAACTTACTCTCACTTTTGTGAAAGAATAATCCTTCTGTTTACAAGACCAACTTGCTCGCCCGTGCCATTAGTCTCTCCGTCACTCGATCATGAGTGTGCTGGTTGCATGAAATAACTATTTTCGTTGTAATTTCTTGCCCTACTGAGCCTGGGCCTCCTGGGCAGATGAGGTTACTCACTGTGAGGTGTCGGGTGTGCTCCAGCGCGTGATTCACCTCAGTGGCACATAGATAGAGTCTGAGAGTGTGGGACCGGCTTCAGTCAAACCCTGCTGTCCCTTGGGGCTGTCTGCAAAGGAGCTCGGGGGGAAGGTGTCATGCCTCACACCCAGCGTATTAAAAGGAGACAAAACCAGTAGATTTTGTTCCCAGAGGTTTCCCATGAAGAGCTGAGGCTGGTTGCCTATATCTAAACTACTAAAGTGTCATATGAATAGATCTTACTTTTCACAGAGGTTGGCGGGGGGGGGGGGATTGTGAGTCTATCAGGGATGGGATTGTCACATTTGTCACATTAGCAATTAAAAAAACCCAAAAGCACAAATGCCCTCCTGCACAGTTACTCTGCTACTGTGGCAGAACCTGGTTTTCTGCAGGGAATATTGGCGCTTCTCTCTCCCTGGCTGGATCCAAGCACCCATCAGACCTTCAGGACTGATTTCCCAGCTCAAGTCTCTCACAACAGGTGGACCTAGCTTAGGATTTTGGCTGTTCTAGGCCAATCCTTCATGCAAGAGAACTTGTGACTTGATTGTGGTTCAGTTTTCATCATTTCTTGGTGGAATCACCCGGTCCATTGTGGGACTGAGCTTCTCCCTAGTGAAACCTGGCTGAGGGGAGACCTTCTTGCTCTCTACAACTACCTAAAAGGAAGATACATCTTACAAGACAGATATATAGGACAAGATAATTGAACACAGAAACCAGCTGCAGGAAAACTTCTCAGTTAATTCTCACAGGAGGGTTAGGTTGGACATCAAAAACAGTGTGGCCAGCAGGTTCAGGGAGGTTATTCTCCCTCTGTTCTCGGCACTGGTGAGACCACTCCTTGAATCCTGTGTGCAGTTCTGGGCCCCTCACCACAAGAAAGACGTTGAGGCTCTGGAGCGAGTCTAGAGAAGAGCAACAAAGCTGGTGAAGGGGCTGGAGAACAGGCCTTATGAGGAATGTCTGAGAGAGCTGGGGGTGTTTAGCCTAGAGAAGAGGAGGCTGAGAGGAGACCTCATTGCTCTCTGCAACTACCTGAGGGGAGGTTATGGAGAGGAGGGTACTGGGCTCTTCTTCCAAGTGACAGGAGACAGGACATGAGGCAATGGCCTCAAGCTCTACCAGGGGAGGTTCAGACTGGACAACAGGAGAAAATTTTTCAACAGAAAGGGTCATTTGGCACTGGCAGAGGTTGCCCAGGGAGGTGGTTGATTCACCTTCCCTGGAGGGGTTTAAGGGATAGGTGGATGAGGTGCTGAGGGACATGATTTAGTGTTTGATAGGAATGGTTGGACTCGATGATCCGGTGGGTCTCTTCCAACTTGGTGATTCTATGATTCTATGATTCTATGACTCGGAAAAAGTTCTACCCCCAGAGTCTGGTGGAGCACTGGAACATCTCCCCAGGGAAACAGCCGCAATGCCAAGGCTACCAGTCTCCCAGGAGCCTTTGGCCGATGCCCTCAGCCACACGGTGCACCTGTCGGGGCTTCTCTGCAGTGACACTAGTTGCCCTCATGCCCAATCATAGAACAGCCAGGTTGGAAGGGACCCATCAGATCATCAAGTCCAACCATTCCTATCAAACACTAAACCATGTCCCTCAGCACCTCGTCCACCCGTGCCTTAAACACCTCCAGGGAAGGTGAATCAACCACCTCCCTGGGCAGCCTATTCCAATGTCCAATGACCCTCTGTGTGAAAAACTTCCTCCTAATCTCCAGCCTAAATCTCCCCTGGCGGAGCTTGAGGCCATTCCCTCTTGTCCTGTCCCCTGTTACTTGTCACTCCCCTTGTGTGTCTCGTTCCGCCCATTCTCTGCAAACCCAAGCTGAGCCAGCCCCTCCCTCCCCCCTTCGCCGCAGTGGTACATCCCACTCCCTTCCCCCCCCGCCCCGGTGGTTCGCGCCGGCGCCCCCGGGTCACGTGTGGCAGGGCGGGCGCTGCCGGGAGGGCGGTTCTGTGCCGACCTGGGGAGGCCGAAGGGTTCGTGTTGGACGCGGCACTCGCTGCTCTTCGCCGCCTGCTCGGGTGAAGTGCGCGTTATCCCGGTTTCCCACCCGGGAATGGGGGGAGGTTAGGCCGGGATTGCGCCTCGGGAAGCGTGGGGCGCTCGGGGAGGGGCTGACAGCTTTGGAGGGGGCAGCTGCGAGCAGAGGACAGGGCCAGCCTTCTGGTGGCATTTGCTGCGGGGGAGCACCTCAGCAGGAGCCCGGGACTCGGTGGCCTCCATCCTCGGTGGTCCCTGCACTCCGAGGAACCCATCCTGGGTAGTCCCCATCCTTGGTGCTCCCCACGCTTGGTAAACTTTTTATTTGGTGGACCTTTTACTTGTTAGTCCCCATCCTTCATGCTCCCCACGCTTGGTGGACCCTTTACTTGCTAGTCGCCATCCTTGGTGTTCCCCATGCTCGGTAGACTCTTTACTTGCTAGTCCCTACCCTCGGTGGATCCTTTACTCAGTGGCCCCTTTACTTGGTGGTTTCCATCCTCGGTAGTCCCTGTACTCGGTGGTCACCATCCTCGGTGGACCCTCTACTCGGTGGTCCCTGCACTTTGTGGACCCTTTGCTCGGTGGTCACCGTCCTCGGTGGCCCCTCTACTCGGTGGTCACCGTCCTCTGTGGCCCCTCTACTCGGTGGTCACCGTCCTCTGTGGCCCCTCTACTCGGTGGTCACCGTCCTCTGTGGCCCCTCTACTCGGTGGTCACCGTCCTCTGTGGCCCCTCTACTCGGTGGTCACCGTCCTCTGTGGACCCTCTACTCGGTGGTCACCGTCCTCTGTGGACCCTCTACTCGGTGGTCACCGTCCTCTGTGGACCCTCTACTCGGTGGTCATCGTCCTCTGTGGACCCTCTACTCGGTGGTCACCGTCCTCTGTGGACCCTCTACTCGGTGGTCACCGTCCTCTGTGGCCCCTCTACTCGGTGGTCACCGCCCTCGGTGGCCCCTCTACTCGGTGGTCACCGTCCTCTGTGGACCCTCTACTCGGTGGTCACCGTCCTCTGTGGACCCTCTACTCGGTGGTCACCGTCCTCTGTGGACCCTCTACTCGGTGGTCACCGTCCTCTGTGGACCCTCTACTTGGTGGTCGCCGTCCTCTGTGGACCCTCTACTTGGTGGTCGCCGTCCTCTGTGGACCCTTTACTTGGTGGTCGCCATCCTCAGTGGATCCTTTACTTTGTGGTCTCCACTTTCAGTGGCCCCTTTACTTGGTGGTCCTCATCTTTGTTGGTCCCTGCACTTTGTGGACCCTTTGCTCAGCGGTCACCATCCTCGGTGGACCCTTTGCTCAGCGGTCACCATCCTCGGTGGACCCTTTGCTCAGCGGTCACCATCCTCGGTGGACCCTTTGCTCAGCGGTCACCATCCTCGGTGGACCCTTTGCTCAGCGGTCACCATCCTCGGTGGACCCTTTGCTCAGCGGTCACCATCCTCGGTGGACCCTTTGCTCGGCGGTCACCATCCTCGGTGGACCCTTTGCTCAGCAGTCACCATCCTCGGTGGACCCTTTACTCGGTAGTCCCCATCCTTGGTGATCCCTGCACTTTGTGGACCCTTTACTCGGTGGTCACCATCCTCGGTCGACCCTTTACTCGGTGGTCTCCACACTCAGAGGACCCTGTACTCATTGGTCCTCATGGCTTTTCCAGTTGTTCTTGAGACTTTTTTTTGCCTCACTCCTGCAAAACTCCCCAGTGCATTGTGGTTCTGAGCGTTTACAGGCTGTGGTGGGTCTAGTGGTCATGCTGGTAGCACCGAAATTGTTCTTAAAGTGAGACGGCATTCAGATATTTCAGTGTTATCTGGCTTTTTCATCCCCAGGAATCTTTTGGCTTGAACTATGGTGTGTTCAGGAAGTTTCAGCTAATTTGAGTCACTTACTGCTGCGCTGTTCAGTTAATTACACTAATGTTGTTAATAATGCATACTAATGTTGTTTGTCTGCATTCCATCTTCTTCTTGCATTTTTGGAGTATGTTTTCTGTTGGAAAGTGGTTTAATGTTCAGAAACTGATTGCAAAGTCTTCTTTTGAGATATGATCCTGAAAGTCTTTTTTCATAGAATCATAGAATAGTTTGTGTTGGAAGGGACCTTAAAGCCCATTCAGTTCCATCCTACTGGATGAGGCTGCTCCAAGCCCCATCCAGCCTGGCCTTGGATGCCTCCAGGGATGGGACAGCCACAGCTTCCTTGGGCAACCAAGGCCTCACTGCTCTCATGGTGAAGAAATTCTTCCTCCTGTCTAGTCCAAGACTCCTTTCGGTGCAGAGATTCTGCTTACTGCATTAAGTTTTGTAGTTTTATGTCCAGGATCTGTGTTTGAGGTTTTAAGGTGCACCCAAAACTATAGGAAGCAGTGGAAAATCAGTGAGGGAAAAGCAGAGAAGAAGAATAGTGGAACAGGAGTTTAACTGCACATTGTTTAAATACCAGATTCAGAAGAAAACAGAGGTTACTTCTTGTATTTTCTCTTCCTCTTTCTTGCCTTCCCACTTCTCCCTCTTCAGCTTTTTCTCCACTGCACTGCTTTGTGCTTGTGCAGGTTTTGCAAGCTGGTTGTGAATCTTAAACATACTGCTTAAGTTTTTTTGCCTGTCTGCCTGCCTGTCTTTGAGATGGGTGTCTGTGCCTGATGGCAATGAGACCAAAGCTGTAACTGCAGTGGAAGTGGGTTCTCTGCAGATTGTAAGCTATGCATACAGATGACTTCAAAATTCACTTAATTTTTTTCTCATCATTCCAGATGGAAAAGGAGGAGTTCGTGGTTTCTGGTTTGTGTAACAGCAGAGGCTGACTAGGCATAAAGGAGATTATAGCACGGGTGAGAAGCGTCAAACCCCTTACAAGGCTTTGTTGTTTTAATAAAAGAAGAAATGAAACCTACAAACGATGATCCAGTGTTTGGGACTATTTTTGACTGGGACTATCTCTTATGGGAAGTTCGCTTGACATTTATAGCTGCTGGCTTTTTAATCTACCTGGGAATATTTCTTCTGTCTCACTGGTTGTCTTCAAGGATAAGTACCACTTATCGTGCCTTGCTGGCAAAGGAGAAGGTGTTCTGGAACATGGCAGTCACACGCGGCGTGTTTGGACTTCAGAGTTGTGTTGCTGGCTTATGGGCTTTGCTCATAGATCCTGTTTTCCATGCTGACAAAGTGTATTCGCAGCAAAAGTGGAGTTGGTTTAACTGTTTAATAGCTGCTGGATTTTTCTTGCTCGAAAACGTAGCTGTTCACATGTCCAACATTATTTTTAGAACATTTGATGTGTTCTTGGTAGTTCACCACTTGCTTGCTTTTGGTGGCTTGGCTGGCCTAGTCATTAATGTGAAATCTGGACATTATCTGCCTTTGATGGGAATGTTGCTGGAGATGAGCACTCCCTCAACGTGCATTTCCTGGATACTTCTAAAGGTAAGAACATGATCATTTTCAAATTATGTTTGTAACAGTTTTCATGCATCTCACTTGTCTATAAGTAATCTGTATGGTTTGTCTGGAACTTCTCAGCAGATGCATTCATCTAACTGATACGTGTCACTGCAATACCTGTTTTTGTTATGGTGTTTCTGTACCCCTTCCTACAGCTTTCTGTGTGATGCTGTGAGCGTGTGTGTGGATAGATAGATGATAAAGATTCATTCTGAGCTTGGGATGCTGCATGCATTTGGAATATCATAGAATCATAGAACAATCAGGCTGGAAGAGACCCAGCAGATTATCGAGTCCAACTGTTCCTATTAAACACTAAACCATGTCCCTCAGCACCTCGTCCACCTGTCCCTTAAACACCTCCAGGGAAGGTGATTCAACCACCTCCCTGGGCAGCCTATTCCAATGCCCAGTGACCCTTTCTGTGAATTTTTTTTTTTTCTGATGTCCAGCCTAAATCTCCCCTGGTGGAGCTTGAGGCCATTCCCTCTTGTCCTGTCCCTTGGGAGAAGAGCCCAGCACCCTCCTCTCCACAACCTCCTTTAAGGTAGTTGTAGAGAGCAATGAGGTCTCCTCTCAGCCTCCTCTTCTCCAGGATAAACACCTCCAGCTCTCTCAGCCATTCTTCATAAGGCCTGTTCTCCAGACCCTTCACCAGCTTTGTGGCTCTTCTCTGGACTCGCTCCAGAGCCTCAACATCCTTCTTGTGGTGAGGGGCCCAGAACTGCACACAGGATTCAAGGAGTGGTCTCACCAGTGCTGAGTACAGAGGGAGAATAACCTCCCTGGCCCTGCTGGTCACACCGTTTCTGATACAAGCCAGGATGCCATTGGCCTTCTTGGCCACCTGGGCCACTGCTGGCTCATGTTCAGTCGGCTGTCGACCAACACCCTCAGGTCTTTCTCCTCCAGGCAGCTTTCTAGACAGACCTCTCCTAGTCTGTAGCTCTATGTGTAGCTATCGTAGCTCTGTGCATAAAAATGTGTGTGTATGTGTACGCTGGGTATTTCCATTAGTTCTACGAATTCCTCGGTTCCTTATCTCGAAGCAACAATCTCACTTCAGCATACTTTCTGTTCTTGTTTTTCTAGGCTGGCTGTGCTAATAACTTTTTCTGGAAGGCAAACCAGTGGGTGATGATCCACCTGTTTCACTGCCGCATGATTCTTACCTACCACATGTGGTGGGTGTGCATTTTCAACTGGAGTTCTGTGATAGAAAATCTGGGACTTCTTCATTTTATTGTTTTGTTCTCGGGATTATTTGCTGTTACACTCGTACTTAATCCATACTGGACATACAAAAAAACTCAGCAACTCCTCAACCCAACTGACTGGAACTTTGAAAGTAAAGCAACGGAAAATGGAAAACTAAATGGTGAAACACATCAGAAGAAGAGGATATAACACTGAAACGCTGTTTCCTAGAAGGGTAGCAGAACAATACAATGCGAAGTAATTCTTCGCCCATGAACTATAAGCTTTTTCAAGAAGCTCGTTAACACAGCGATTCCTTGCTGGTAGTATTTGTATGCATCAGAAGGATTTTAAAGCATTTTTTGTTTCATATGTGCATACGCATAACATCGTCAACCTCTTAGCTATGATTTATGCCAACTGTTTTTTCAGGTTGGATGGTACTTCATGATGTAGCAGTGACGTGCTCTCCAATGGCATCCTTTGTCCTAATGCTTCAAAGTGGCTTATAAAGTTAATTTGTCCACTGAGCTCAGCTTGAATCAAGTTTAGCTTGAATCCTACTTCGTGTATGTCAGATATTAATACTGGAAATTATGTTGTTTATTAAGATCAATTGTGGCCCAGGTTAGGTATGCATGAGTACCTAGTTCCCGCGTGCTGTCAAATCATTCCAAATGGCTGGATTGATCAGTGGGAAAACGCAGTCACAGCTGGGTTTTGCTTGGGTTTTTCTTGTTGTTGGTTTTTTTTTTTAATTTATTCTTTTAAGTGTACTTGAGGAAAAAGAAGGTAACCGCCTGAGGGTTTGCTCTCAAAGTCGAGTGTAGTTTCCAGGTTGCTCTTTTTACAGGAGGAGTTCATCTCCCCCATGGATGGACATGTGGGGATGCAGGCATTCGTTATACCGGTGATCTAGCTAGGTTATCACAGTGGTCCATCCTGGATGGGAAATCAGTGAACTAGAAGAGGCTACAATGAACTACAGTAGAATGTTTGACTCTAGTTTCATCCTCAAAAAGATTGCTGCTTGATTAGTAAAATTATTTTCTTCACAGGTCCCACATAAGCAGAGTTGTGCAGTTAGTTCTGCTAGTGCTGCTCCCTCTTATTTTTAGCAATTCTCTTAATTATAGAGGACTTTACAATCTGAGACAACTCCTCTGTGGAGGAGATCCCATGTTGCCTGCTACAATCTCAGTTATTCTTGTAATATTTTTATTTCACTTCAGAGAACATAAAGTGACACTAACAATCCTTGGCACTTTATCTGCCACATCGCTAAGTGTTTCCTTGGCTTAAAGAATAGGGTTGACTTTTGGAAAGGGACTTAGCAAACTGGGGGAGATGTTCTCCTGTTAGTACTAGCCTGATAGTTTGTGGGTGAAACTAGGCAGGGGATGACAGCATAAAGATCACGATAGAAGGGAGTGACGCCTAGTGGCAGGAGAATGACACAGATAGTAATTAGCTTTGGTGCAATGAACTACTGAGATAAACCCCCCCTCGTCTGAGACATTGTCATGTAGTGTGACGTCTATACACATTTATTTTCTGATGTAACAAGACTGGGCAAGCCCAAGCTGTGAACATTTTCATGTGAAGGCATGTGTTAAAGTCTTTGTGTACTGATCTGTGTTTGGCATAAACAACCCCATTTTATTAATTTTTTATGGGATTGTGTTTAATTTTGCTCAGAGTGAAGGGAGGAAGCCGATGGTCAGGTTTCTGTTCTCTAATTCACTTTGTGTGTGCGCAGAGTTGAAAAACTTCTCTGTAAAGGACAGGAAACCTTTTACTGTTAAGTCACAAATGTACAGCCAGATCTTGTTGATCTCTATGAAGTGGAGAATATCTTAAATTGCTCATTCAAAACTAGGCTGAGCAGGTCAGGGTAATTTTATACAGCAACGTTATCTGTTATCATGCTGATATTCAATAGAGAAAAATCTACATTTTGTGCTTCCTTCTTATTTCTAAGAAGGCCAGAGTGAGGTCGCAAGATTTTGGCAGTGTGGCACCATCCTTAAACTCAAAAAGGGTTCCGTCAAGCTTGAAATGAACATACCTTGTGTGGGCTTACATGTGAGAAAGTAACATTAAAAGCACTTTAGAAGAAAGCAGAACGTTGAATTCCTCAGAAACGGGGCCTAAATATATGATTTAAACGTGTCTTGCAGAACCCAAACCTCACCACGAGCTGCAGGGGGAAAAGTTGGAGGGTAAAGTCACCAGATATTAAAATGGTGATGTGTTCTGTGCAGCTTAAAATGGAAATAAAACAATGTAGTAATTATAAAAATCTCAGCTACAGAATTCTGAAGAATCCTAACAGAAAATGGAAGCATCAGAAAACAAATCTGGGCCAAGCATGTCATTCTTCTGGTAGCTGGATAAAGGAGGCAAAGTTTCTATGTGCTCAAATGAAACAATATGGAAGGCTGGGGTTAGTATTGAATTTGGGGCTGAAAAAAAGCGATTAGGTATGGTCCAAGCAGACAGGTGAGTAGTTGTATCTGTGGCACCAGGCTTCTAAAGTTTATAATTTTGTCATATTATGTTGTTATGTGGATTTTAAGTCCTTCATTCAAACTATTTTTTTATCATAATGTGGAAATCTTTTAATGTGCATCTATTTAGTGTGAGTTTTTTTTCACACAAAGACCCCTCTGGCATATCTCAAAAACCTGCCTGTCTTACTATTAATTAATAAAAGCTAAGAGCACTTGTTAACCTAAATGCTTCTAGACCTGTTAGAAGAAGAGAGCTGTGCAATAAATCAAATATCAGTAGTCTTTATTTCTGTTATTTTGATGGGTGAGAAGATTTTACAGTCCAGCTAAAAATACAACAGAACATAAAAGCACTTGTGACCTTGCAGCTTTGTAGCCTAGAGTTGGAGTTACCAGTTCCATTACACACTTATTTTTTTTATACTCAAGTGTTTTCCTTGCTGCTTTTTGGCTGTTCCCTTTGCAAGGATTTTCTGCTTTATGATTGTGCAGAACTGTCTCATTGCTGTGAGGAAAAAGTCTGAAAAAGCTCTCTGAGGGGTTTGGTGTCTAATGACTCTTGTAAGTGCTGAGTTTCAAAATGAAGATAAACTAGGTGTAGTTTGTTTATAAATATTGTTAATGTGAAACTAATCCTCCTTCTGTACAGAGTCTCTTACAAGGCTTCATCCTAACCTGATACAGAAATATTCAGTCAGCTTCAGGAGTGATGAGGGTGTGCTGCTGCCACGATTTGAAGAACTCTTTAGTTCTCTATGGTTTTAGGTGAATTTTTCATTTGCCTAGGTGACTGTTAGACTTCATCCTGCTTTCCTGTCGGACAGACTTATTCAAGGAGTGCTCTGTGTGTCACATTTCTGGTGGAAACTTTACTTAAAAAAAAAAATCCCAAACAACCACAAAATAAACAATGAACTGTGAGGAGGTTGGTTGTTTGTTTTATATAATTTTACTTTTTAAAGTAAATGTCTGATCTAAGACACCCTGGGCCAGGCATCTCCTTTGTGTCTTCACACAGTGTTCCTAAATCACAGTTTGTGTTTGCTTCTGTTTGTGTCCTGTCTTATGGGTTTTTTTTCCAAAACCTGTAATTGTTTCTCCTCCTACCCCTCAATTTTTCTATAATATTTATTCTTCCTTGCAGTACTGGTCATGATCTCTCAGCTGTCACGTTACCACAGTGATGTCTTTGTCTAAGAGTTTTCAGCACATACTGTCAACCCTTCTTCTGCTAATTGCTTATGTCCAAATCTTTCAGGTTTTTTTGCTTTTTCCTGATAACAGATTTTAAATATTGATGGCATGTACAGTTATAAGAAAACTTTCTTAACCTCAGGGAGCCTCCCACTTCAAGAAAATTTAGAAGTATTAAGCAAAATCAAGTCTGTTTTAATACAGTATAATGCTCGTTCAATGGTACAGCACCTTTATACACTGTGTGCATAAATAAAACTTATTTTACTGATTCATTGTCTACCATGAGTTTCATTTATGGATGAAAGTAATATCTACTTGTAGCAGCGTTTTTGCAGTGTGTACACTAAAAAGACAATTTGTCTCTTTTGAAAAGATCTGTTACACTTAAAAAGTAATGTCATATCCATGGACATATATATATGTAAAATAAAGATAAATATATAAATATATATATTAAAAAAATATAAATATATATATAAACCTTGGAAGCTAATATCTCTTACCAACATAGACTCATAGAACAGTTTGGGTTGGAAGGGACCTTAAAGATCATCCAGTTCCACCCCCTGCCATGGGCAGGGACACCTCACCTCCCACTGGATCAGGCTGCCCAAGCCCCGTCCACCCTGTCCTTGAACACCTCCAGGGATGGGGCAGCCACAACTTCCCTGGGCAACCTGGGCCAGGGCCTCATCCCCTGATAGAGAAGAAATTCTTCCTAAAGCCTAGTCTAAATCTGCCCTTCTCCAATTTATACCCATTGCCCCTCATCCTGTCACCACAAGCTGTTGTGAATAGTCCCTCCCCAGCTTTCCTGTAGCCCCCTCAGGTACGAGAAGGTCGCTATAAGGTCTCCATGGAGCCTTCTCTTCTCCAGGCTTAACAACCCTAACTCTCTCAGTCTGTCCTCATACAGGAGGTGCTCCAGCCCTCTGATCATCCTTGTAGCCTCCTCTGGACCCATTCCAACAGCTCCATCTCCTTCTTATGTTGAGGATACCAGAACTGGGCACAATACTCCATATGAGGTCTCACAAGAGAGGAATAGAGGGGCAGAATCCCCACGCTCTCCCTGCTGTCCATACTTTTTTTTTTGATGCAGCCCAGGACACGGTTGGCCTTCTGGGTTGTGAGCTCACACTGCTGGCTCATGTTGAGCTTCTTCAACTTGTAACATTAACAGGAGCATATTTAGTTACAGGACAAACGCTTGATGCTGCACTGTTCGTCTGTATTAAATGTGGTTAAAAGGATCACTTGGAAATTACACTTCTGGCTCTTGCATTGGAAATGTGTGGTCTGGTTTTGCACGGGCCTCTAACTGAAGCTCCTTCATTTGGTATCACTTGGTGGTTTAGTATAGACTCCCCTTTTTTTTTTTTCCTTAAAAAAGCCCCAAACTTGTCTTATTCCTACATAACAGAATGCAATTCTAAGCATTAAATGTGTGTCTTCTGTTATGCTCTGTGGGAATTAATTCCTGGTGCTTTTTAGCATCAGTAAGTTAAAGGGAAAAAGCATCATTACTGACATTTTAATGATTCCTAAAAGAATTCACAGTGTAAGCAACTGTCTGGCATAATTTTGCCTGCTGCCTTTGCACTGAAATCCCAAAGATTCATTGAAGCAGAAGCGAGACATTTATGTGTAGAGCTCCACTGACTGTGGAATGTGCGTGGGTACAGACTGGGATGGGAAGAACAATGTATCGTAGTTTTCGTATGAATAAAGTCCTTTTTCTTTTTTGCAAATAATCTTTAGAAGGAATTTAAATGTTGTTAATGTTTTGCTATTCAGTTCTTTCCAATTAATAGGTAAACATATTTTACGTAGTAGCTGTTATCCGGGAAGTATTAGAGAACATTTAAGTTGCCAGTGCTAGTCAGCAGTTCCAAACTGTTGATCTTGCCATGGCACTGGCATTTAAGTTGATAATTTGGAACAAAAAGTAACTGACAGTCATTAATGAAGCAAGCGATGCCTGTTGATGAGTTTCTAGTGTTGGAAGAGGCATTGCATGCTGTGGATGTGAATGACTAATTAGTGTGTTCTGCTAGTGGTGGTTTCCCAGAGCAGAAACAAGTGGTTTTGCGGCACATTGTGCCTTCCCGTTTTCCATAAGTAAAACGGTACTGCGTGAAGTGGAATGAATCATAGGATCATAGAATCACCAGGTTGGAAAAGACCCACTGCATCATCGAGTCTAACCATTCCCATCAATCACTAACCCATGTCCCTTAGCACCTCGTCCACCCGTCCCTTTAACACCTCCAGGGAAGGTGACTCAACCCCCTCCCTGGGCAGCATGTTCCACTGCCCAGTGACCATTTCCATGACAAATTTTTTCCTAATCTTCAGCCTAAACCTCCCCTGGTGCAGCTTGAGGCCATTCCCTCTCGTCCTGTCCCTGTCACTTGGGAGAAGAGGTCATTACCCTCCTCTCCACAACCTCCTTTCAGGTAGTTGTAGAGAGCAATGAGAAAGAGAACGATGCAGTAAACGTGAGGATGCAGCAGTGTTGAAGGTGGTAGAAGGAAAGGAGCGTGACCTGTTCCTGTGTCCACAGAGGAGAAGAAAGCGAAGCAATGGGCTGTGCTGTTGCTTGCTGATAGATTTGTGTCTGTGTATGTTCTGATGATCAAGCTGGGGTCACTTCTGAGTCCTTAAAGATATGACCTGAGCAGAGAGAATGGAAATTTAATACTAGCTTTATCAGATAAAGGACACATTCCGGTAGGAAATATTCATTTCCTCAAATGATTAACTTTTTAGCTGCTTTGAATGCTTAGCTCACATTAGGGTGCTGTATCAGCTGGCACTGTTTTCACCTAAACATACTCTGGCGTTTACTGCAAAGATTTGTGAGGATGTGCCATGTTTTAGTGCTGATAATTGATTGTGGCAGCTCCAGGTACCTACTCGGCCTGACTTTTATATTGCTATCGCTATATAGGACTGCAACTTCCCTCTCCTGCTTTGCTGCTTCTGCTGCCAAAAGCACTTTGCCATGTGAACCCTGCATTTTGTCACCAAAGCTGTTCTCACTAAATATTAAGCATGGGGCTTGCACTGAGAGGGGGAAAAATGTACCCGAGAAAGGATGAATTTTGTAGAAGGAAGAGAGTTGACTTTCCTACACTTCTGAACCACACAGTTCTGCTGAGGGAGTCATTTAAGGTGGTTGAGTCACCTTCCCTGGAGGTGCTGAGGGACATTGTTTAGTGATTGATAGGAATGGCTGGACTCAATGATCCAGTGGGTCTTTTCCAACCTAGTGATTCTGTGATTCTGTGAAATCAAGGTGATAACTACGACACTTTGAAAATCAAAAGCTGTGTAGGTAGACTACAAAAGTGGTTTGCGCAGAGTAGATATGGAGCATCTAACATGAACTTGATCATCTCACCCTGTGGGATGTATTTAAAGGAAGAAAGTGTATCCTGGGAAGCAGCAGTAGACTTGATGATGAATCATAGGAAATAAACATGAAAAAAATTGGGAGTCTGGGATGAGGTGGCTGAGACTGATTGTTACATCATACAGCACTGAGCAGGTTGCAGTTGGATGTTGGTAGGTAGATTGTCTAATGTTTTAACTCTTCTTTCTTCCCCCGTATCACTGTGACACTGGTTGTAGGTAAGTTAGAGGACCTTTTTTAGGACATCAGTGTTGCCGAGCAATGTACTGCCCAAGGCTGAGGGAGCCTACAGCATGTTCATACTAATTCATAGTAATTTAGTCTCTTACTATCATCACCTTTTTATCTTAAATAATTATTTTTTTACCCTGGGAAGCTGGTTTGTATACTCATGAGTACAAATCAATCTGCTCTTTAATTTTCCTGGCCATCCTAATATTTTTTATTTGCCCCTGCCTCATTCCTTTTTCTTGAACACTGGCAGCTTAAAGTTGTACATAGTATTTCCTATAAAGCCTTCTCAAGTACCTTGTATTGCTCTGGTATTTCCTTTCCTCGCTGGAAATAGCTCTGCTTCAGCCAAAGATTGTATTTGTCTTTCATGGCTGCATGACCTTAGTGCTTCATGGTCCTCCTGTGACAGCAAATTCCTTGAAATTTTTTCCCTTCCTCACTTCTGGAATGAAGGAGAGCCAGTCTTCTCAGCCTCTCAGTCTTCCCCAGGCTAAACAGTGAGCTCAGTCAGCCTTTCCACATTAGATGACCCTTGAGGTCCCTTCCAATCCAAACTGTTCTACGATTCTATAAGAGAGATGCTTTTGTCCCCTGATCATCTTTGTGGCCTTTTGCTGGACTGTCTTCCATCTGCTGGACTCTTTCTCATCTCTCATCTTTGGTAAGGGGATGGAGATAGCACAGATGGGTGGACAATTAAGAACAACAGGAGAAACAGTTTCTGAATTTCTAATGGATGAAAAATCCATAAAGCAATTTGCCTGCTCCATCAGCTGGTAAATGGAAGAAACTGAGAAAACCAGGCTTCACTGTTCAGATTTCATCCAGTGTTTTGGAAAGCAAGTCATAGGAATGATGCTTTATGTTCTTAGGTATCATAATTTTAAGTTTACATTTAACCACCCCAATTTCCACAGACAGATTAAAAAAAGGGCCAGGCCACTGCTCGGTGTCCGCAGCATCTTGAAGATGCCCAGTACGTGATCTGGACTGTGTGGCCTATGATAGCAAGGAGGTAAGAGGGACCTTTGCCAAAGCAGCAACGGGAGTAAATAAATTCTGATGAGGTCTTATGGTACATGCTTTACCAGTAAAGCCAATTTAAACATCACCTTCTTATGACCCGATTATGAAAAGCAACATGTTAACTCTGGAGACAGCCGTTATCTGTACTTTAATTATTGGCAACTAATGATGGATAGACAAATAATGAATTTGTCATTGCAATTATAAGGTTATGACTACTAATAGGATGTTGCCTTAGAAAACAGTAGGAGGAGTGGAAGTTATCTGTGATGTTGGATTTGCTTTTTCACAAGATAATCTGCGGTTGTTGGATTTGTCCAACAAGGTTTCCCCAGTGACTCTTTATTGGAATTAGAGAAGGATGTTTAAGTACAGTCACTGGAATCAAAGAAGTGGTTCTCAAGGATCAAAAGTGTTCTGAAGCAGACTGCAGGAATGATGTGAAGTTTGTCTCTCTGACAGTGAAAGGAGATATTAATGCACATGAGTAACGAATTGGCTGCCAAAGGCAGAAGGATATTGCTAGTAAATGATATTTTTAATCATGAAATTGAAGTAGTGGCACTTAGTCTAGACATGTGTCTGTTCTTTAGCGTGGCCTTAAATGATAAGCAGTGATTAAGCAGTTAGCCAAAGACAGACTCCCTCCACTTCATCTCCTGAAATGATAGATGTGAGTGAAGTGTGACATATTGAAAAAATTACAGAAACCAGAAGATGAAGTGTTCTCTCTGCTGGCATCTGAACTGAACACTGTAAACGTATTCTCGGCCATAACCCTTAACTATGGTCCTGTTTCCTTGTATTCATTCCCCTGTACAGCCTATAGAACTATGTGAGAATGATTGTAAGTTCACACTGTCATGAACTGCATTAAAAAGAAATAACTTTGTGAAAACAGAAACATTTTTAACGTAATACCTCAAATATTTAATTAGTAATTCAGTTTGTATGAGCCCACGTGAAGACACGGGATAGTTTTGACTGTGTATTAAACTACAGAGAAATAACAAATGTAAAAAAAGAGGTGGATTAATCAAATGTCTTTTGAAATGCACCCATTTTCTACTAACATTTTCATGTAAAGATATTGAATTTACTATGTCTGGACATTTGTCAATACTGGCTGTATTGTGAATGCACTTAAATAGGCAAAAATCGCTGCTGCTTGATGCACGGATCTTTCAAAACCATTTGGCTTGAAGGTTTCATGCTTAATAATGATCCAAAGATTTTAAAGAATATTTGGCAATATTGAATCATTGTAATTGGTATCAAGGACTCGTAGCGCACTTAAGAGCATTTCTTTTCATCAAAAAGTAAGAGATGTGCACATGTATATTTTGTCGAGTACACGTTTCCAAAACATTTTCAGCTTTTAAAGGTTTTGTTTGTTTGTTGTGTTGGGCTTGTTTGGTTTTTTTTCCCCACAGTGTTCTGAAGAGGACATATTCAGCCCTAAATCTTACATAGATTTGGGAATGTACAAGTGGCCATGTTGGATGGGCAGCCTGATCCAGGAGGAGGTGTCTCTGCCCATAGCAGGGGGGTTGGAACTAGATGATCTTTAATGTCCCTTTCAAGCCAAACTATTCTATAATTCTATGATACTACAATTACTTCGAGAAGCAGTATCTTGTCCTCATGTAATGTGGATTTAAATCCAATTGGAGGCCATTTCCAAGTAGTGGCCTCCAGGGCTTGGTGCTGGGTCCAGGCCTATTCAACATATTTATGTAGATGAGGGGATTGAGGGCTCCCTCAGCAGGTTCCCAGATGACACTAAGCTGAGAGGAAACATTGATCTACTGGAGGGTAGTGATGCTCCAAAGGGATCTGAACAGGCTGGATCTGAGGGCTGAGACCAATGGGATGAGTTCAGTGAGGCCAAACCTGGGTCCTGCACTGGGACACAACAAGCTTGTGCAGCTCCAGGCTTGGGAAGGTGTGGCTGGAAAGTTCCTGGAAGATAAAGACCTGGGGGTGTTGATTGACAGTGGCTGAACACAAGCCAGTAGTGGCCCAGGTGGCCAAGAAGGCCAATGGCATCTTGGCTTGTATTAGAAACGGCATGGCCAGCAGGTCCAGGGAAGTGATTGTGTCCCTGTGCTCAGCACTGGTGAGGCTGCACCTCAATCCTGTGTTCAGTTTTGGGCCCCTGACCACAAGAAAGACATTGAGGCTCTGGAACGTGTCCAGAGAAGAGCAACAAAGCTGGTGAAGGGGCTGGAGAACCAGCATTAGGAGGAGCAGGTGAGGGAACTGGGGTTGTTTAGCCTTTAGGAAAGGAAGCTGCGGGGAGACCTGATCACTGTCTACAGCTGCTTGAAAAGAGGTTGTAGACAGTGGTTGTGAGTGTTGGTGTTTTCTCAAGTGACAGGCAGGAATGGTCTCAACTCGTGTCAGGGCAGGTTAGACTGGACATCAGGAACAATTTCATCACTTAAAGGTTTCTCAGTCAGAGGCTGCTTAGGGAGGTGGTGGAGTCCCCATCCCTCAAGGCATTTCTAAGACAGGTAGATGAGGTGATCAGGGATCTGGTTTAGAATGGTTGGGCTTGATGATCTCAAAGTGAATCTGCTGTGATCCCACTATTCTGCACTTCCTCTATTCTTCATAGAATCATAGAATCATGGAACAACCAGGTTGGAAGAGACCCACTGGATCATTGAGTCCAACCATTCCTATCAAACACTAAACCAAGTCCCTCAAGACCTCATCCACCCGTGCCTTAAACACCTCCCGGGAAGGTGAATCAACAACCTCCCTGGGCAGCCTATTCCAATGCCCAATGACCCTTTCTGTGAAAAACTTCCTCCTAATTTCCAGCCTAAATCTCCCCTGGCAGAGCTTGAGGCCATTCCCTCTTGTCCTGAGAGGTCTCCTCTCAGCCTCCTCTTCTCCAGGCTAAACAACCTCAGCTCTCTTAGCCGCTCCTCATAGGGCCTGTTCTCCAGACCCTTCACCAGCTTTGTGGTTCTTCTCTGGACTCGCTCCAGAGCCTCAACATCCTTCTTGTGCTGAGAGGCCCACAACTGAACACAGTATTCAAGGAGCGGCCTCACCAAAGCTGAGTACAGAGGGAGAATAACCTCCCTGGACCTGCTGGTCACGCCATTTCTGATACAAGCCAGGATGCCATTGGCCTTCTTGGCCACCTGGGCACACTGCTGGCTCATGTTCAGTCGGCTGCTATTCCATGACTGTACATATCTTAGAATCTACCATGCTGTGACTGTAGGATGGTTTGATTCTATGATTCTGTGATTTTGCATTGCAGGGTTGTTCGATAGTACGTGTCTAGGATTTTATTTTGCCATGATTCTGTGACTCCGGCTTCCTGGGGTGGGATGGGGGACGAGAAAACGACAGAGACACCCAGGAGCAGTAGGCACCTGCGTCCGGCTGGTGCTGTGAGGGGGCGTGGCTTCTCCCCTCACTGCCCAATTGTGCTCCTGGAGGCGTGGCTTAATTCCTCATCGCCCAATGGTGCTGTGAGAGGGCGTGCCTTATCCCATCATGGCCCAGTGATACTCTCTGGGGGCGTGGCTTATCCCCGGGCTACCCATTGGAGTGATTAAGGGGCCCCACGATGTCCAATGGCACTGTGAGTGGGCGTGGCTTCCCCTGCATGCCCGTGGCTCTGGGAGGGGGCGGAGCTTCACCCTACACTGCCCAATGTCTCTGCAGAGGGGGCGTGGCTTATGGCCTCACCGTCCAATGGCGCTGAGTGGAGGCGTGGCTTCTCCTCAATACGCCCAGTGGCTCTGGGAGGGGGCGGGGCTTCACCCTACGCTGCCCAATTTCGCTGCAGATGAGGCGTGGCTTATCTCCTTGCTACCCAATAGCGCTGTGAAGGGGTGTGGCTTAGGTCCGCGTGGCCCGGCGGCGAGGTGAGGGGGCGTGGCTTAACGATGCGCTGCCCAATGGCACTGTGAGGGGGCGTGGCTTGGCTCTGCGCGGCTCTAAGCCACGGCGAGGGGGCGTGGCTTCCTTCATCGCTGTCCAATGGGGCTGTCAAGGGGCGTGTCCTCTCCCCGCTATGCCCAATGGATCTTCGGTGGGGGCGTGGCCTAGCTCCTCCCTACCTAATGGCCTCAAGCTCCACCAGGGGAGATTTAGGCTGGAGATTAGGAGGAAGTTTTTCACACAGAGGGTCATTGGGCATTGGAATAGGCTGCCCAGGGAGGTGGTTGATTCACCTTCCCTGGAGGTGTTTAACGCATGGGTAGACGAGGTCCTGAGGGACATGGTTTAGTGTTTGATAGGAATGGTTGGACTTGATGATCCGATGGGTCTCTTCCAACCTGGTTGTTCTGTGATTCTATGATTCTAATGCCTTATACATCATACTCACTATAAAACTGAGTGATCATGAGGAGTGTGCTCTCTTCTCTGATGGCAATTTCATATATTTTCTATATTTTATTATTTTCTTCCTAATAGCATTTTCCTTATTACTATTCTTGTTTCATTAAAGGTATTTTAGTTTCCAACTCGCAAGTCTTTTTCTCTCACTTCTCTTTCCCTGGGGGCTGCAGGAAGGGAACTAAGACCACCACAGCTGCTCACAGTTAGCTGCCAGTCAAGCTGGGCTGGGGATAAAGTGTGATAGAAACTAGTCACTAAGGCAACTTCTATAAGATTCATAGATTCATAGAATCATAGAACAACCAGGTTGGAAGGGACCCATTGGATCTTCTAGTCCAACCATTCCTATCAAACACTAAACCAAGTCCCTCAAGACCTTATCTACCCGTGCCTTAAACACCTCCAGGGAAGGGGAATCAACCACCTCCCTGGGCAGCCTGTTCTAATGCCCAATGACCCTCTGCATGAAAAACTTCCTCCTAATCTCTAGCCTAAATCTCCCCTGGCAGAGCTTGAGGCCATTCCCTCTTGTCCTGTCCCCTGTCACTTGGGAGAAGAGCCCAACTCCCTCCTCTCCTCTCTAGTTGTAGAGAGTAATGAGGTCTCCTCTCAGCCTCCTCTTCTCTAGGCTAAACACCCCCAGCTCTCTCAGCCGCTCCTCATAGGTTCTGTTCTCCAGCCCCTTCACTAGCCTCGTCACTGGTCGATTTCAGCCTATGCCCAAGGAGTTTCCAAGATTGAATTCACCTTCCCTGGAGGTGTTTAAGGCACGGTTGGACGAGGTGCTGATGGACTTGGTTTAGTGTTTGATAGGAATGGTTGGACTCGATGATCCGATGGGTCCCTTCCAACCTGGTTGTTCTATGATTCTATGATTCTATTCTTCAATTGTGCCATTCCATGATTGTACAGGTCTTAGAATCTACCATGCTGTGACCGTAGGATGGTTTGATTCTATGATTCTATGATTCTAATGGCGCTCTTAGGGGGCGTGTCTTCGCCCCGCTATGCCCAATGGAGCTTTCGGTGGGGGCGTGGCCCATCCCCATGCTACCTAATGGCGCTCTTCGAGGGGGCGTGGCTTTACCTCGGGCTGCCCAATCACTCTGTGTCGGGGGCGTGGCTTATCCACACGCCACCCAATGGCTCTGCAGGGGGCGTGGCTCCTCCCCGCGCTGCCCAATGGCGCTTGAGGACCGGTCCCTCCTCCCCCTTTCCCCGCGGCTCCGCTCGGCGCGGCGGTCCCCGGGCTGCGGGGCGGCGGCTGACGTGTCTGGGCGGCGGCGGCGGCGGCAGCGGCAGACGAGAAGGAGGAGGAGGAGGGGGAGAAGGAAGGTGGGTGCCCACCATGGGGTCGGGAATCACGGCGAGCTCCATCCTTGGATGCTGGGCTCGCGTCCCGCCCGGAGCCGCGGGGCTGCGGGAGGGGAGAATCATAGAATCATAGGATCATGGAACAACCAGGTTGGAAGAGACCCATCGGATCCTCGAGTCCAACCATTCCCGTGCTGCTGAGTGCTTTCAGCGCTGTTTCGGCGGCCCGCGGGGGTGCAGAGGATGCATTCCCTCTTTTCCCAAACTTCCAGCTCTGGCCAAGGCTCTTTGCCACGGTTCGCCCCGGATTCCTTCTCTTCTGCGCGCACCTTGGCGCTCCTGGCGCTGGGACCTCCTTTTCCCACCCTCCAAATTCCAACTCCCCAGCTTGAGTTCCTTTCACAGGCACCTCCTTTTCCCACTCTCGAAATTCCAACTCCCCAGCTTGAGTTCCTTTCATTCCTCCTCCTGGAAACCTGCCTTGGCCGCCAGCTTTGTGCTTGGCTCTGGGGAACAGCACCAGCTATCAATTTTTATCTATATATTATTTTTTTTTCTGCTTTGTTTTCGTTCAAAGGAGGCATCAGAACTGCCTTTGGTTTCTTTGTAGTTAGCACTTTACCTGCTGGAAGGGCTGCGTAGTTGTCTGTGGTTATCTTTTCCTTATCAAAGAAGCCCTGTTCTCACAGGGTAAAGCAAGAACAACTTTAAGAGTGGTCAGTCTTGACTTCATTACTCTCTCCAACTACCTGAAAGGAGGTTGTAGAGAGGAGGGAGCTGGGCTCTTCTCCCAAGTGAGAGGGGACAGGACAAGAGGGAATGGCCTCAAGCTCCATCAGGGGAGATTTAGGCTAGACATCAGGAGGAAGTTTTTCACACAGAGGGTCATTGGGCATTGGAATAGGCTGCCCAGGAAGGTGGTTGATTCACCTTCCCTTGAGGTGTTTAAGGCACGGGTGGACAAGGTCTTGAGGGACATGGTTTAGCGTTTGATTGGAATGGTTGGACTCGATGATCCAATGGGTCTCTTCCAACCTGGTTGTTCTATGATTCTATGATTCTGGGTAAGCGAGGGAGTCTTGTCCACAAGCAGAACGAGGTGCTTGGGAAGGCACCTTTTCATAATTTGCCTGTAACCCTTAAGTGCTGCTTTTCTTCTTGACCAAAAAAATGCTTTATCCATCCTAAATCTAGCCCTCTTTCTGTTAAGTATTTTTTTTCTACCTCTTTTTTTTCTTAAAAGATACTGAAATCTTGTGCTGGTACGTTCAAAGTTGTTTAATTCATAGAATGATAGAATCACCAGGTTGGAAGAGACCTGGATCATGGAGTACAACCATTCCTATCAAACACTAAACCATGTCCCTCAGCACCTCGTCCACCCATCCCTTAAGCCCCTCCAGGGAAAGTGACTCATCCCCCTCCCTGGGCAGCTTCAGCCAGTGCTCAATGACTCCTTCTGTGAAAAATTTTTTCCTAATCTCCAGCCTGAATCTCCCCTGGTGGAGCTTGAGGCCATTCCCTCTTGTCCTGTCCCCTGTCACTTGAGAGAAAAGCCCAGCTCCCTCCTCTCTACAACCTCCTTTCAGGTAGTTGTAGAGAGCAATGAGGTCTCCCCTCAGCCTCCTCTTCTCCAGGCTAAACACCCCCAGCTCTCTCAGCCGTTCTTCATAAGGCCTGTAATTGTATCATTATCTTCTTTCTTTTTAGTTGTTCACTTTAACTGTTGCAACTGTCTTTTTTTTTGCATGAGTCAGAAAATAAGACTGTTTAAAAACTGTCTCCTGCTGCATAAATACAGTGAGGATAAACAACCGTATGATAGTTTGCGACCATAGTAAAGAAATGTTTTTCCAAAGCCTTTCTTCAGCCTAGTGAACCCAACTGAGCAATCTCTTCTGCAGGAGAAACGAAGTATTACATTTTTTGCATTTTTTTTGGCTCTCGGGAGACACAGATTCATTTTCTGAACACGGGACGCGTTGGCCGCTTACAACTACAAACCCATTATTCAGGCAGGAGTTCTGGCTGTTCAACTGTTTTCTTCAGTGGGCCCTTCATTCTTTTCACTTGGGTGATCTGTTTGATCTTGATAATCTGCCTGACTCGCTTTGTTTAATCCGTCTTGTCTTTTTTTTCCGCCCTCCGGCTCAGTAGCCTGTGAACTAGTTACATGTGTTCATCAGGTTATGAACAGTGGAATTAGAACCTTGAAATCTGATATTTCTGAATGATATTTCAAGACTTTTATAATACAGTATGTGGATTTCTTAATTTACCTGTCGTGTTGTATGTGAGACATAAAACCATAGAATCGCTAGGTTGGAAAAGACCTTTTAGATCTGGTCCAACCATTCCTATTTGCCACTAAACCATGTCCTCGAGCACCTCATCTACCCATCTTTTAAATACCTGCAGGGATGGTGACTCAACCACCTCCTTGGGCAAACCCATGTCCCACTGTGTGAGTGGTGACAGTGTTTTGTGATGGGACAGGCTATGGGTGTCCAGCATGTGCGGCTTTCGTGAGTGATACCCACAGGTGGATGCGGTGGGAGAAAGGATTGTGGAAACAGCTAGATGTTTGAGGGACGTGTTGTGCCTCAGCTCCTTCTGAGTGCCAGTGCCCAACAGGATCATCTGGATTTGGAGATCTTATTGCTCTCTACAACTACCTGAAAGGAGGTTGTAGAGAGGAGGGAGCTGGACTCTTCTCCTAAGTGACAGGGGAGAGGACAAGAGGCAATGGCCTCAAGGTCTGCCAGGGGAGGTTCAGGCTTGACATCAGGAAAAAATTTTTCGCGGAAAGGGTCATTGGGCATTGGAACAGGCTGCCCAGGGAAGTGGTTGGTTTACCTTCCCTGGAGGTGTTTAAGGGACGGGTGGACAAGGTGCTGAGGGGCATGGTCTAGAGATTGATAGGAATGGTTGGACTCGATGATCCAGTGTGTCCCTTCCAACCTTGTGATTCTGTGATTCTATGATTTGGGATTCAGGAGTCCATATGGCACAAGATGTGGAGAGGAGCTGTAGTGCTGCACGATGAGTATGTGCAGGCTGGCATTGCAGATGTGAGATATTGAGACCAAATGTGCAAGTCTTGTGCTGTTGTCTTTGACAGGTCAAGGGTGACCACACCAGAGGGCTGCAGAGGCGGTTGCCTCCCTCACTGCCTGTGCACAAGAGTTCTCCTCTTGCCGTGACCTGTGGTTGCTCCTAGCAGGTTTAAGGCACAGGTGGATGAGATGCTGAGTGGCATAGTTTAGTGTTTGATAGTTTGGACTCAATGATCCAGTGGGTCTCTTCCAACCTGGTTATTCTATGATTCTATAATATGGTTTCACTCATTAGTGAACTGTGACAATCCTTTCCCCAGAGTCGAACACTGTGTAATAAGCTTTAACAGTTACTGAGATTAACTTTAAAATTCACAGTATTGCCTAAATAGTATTTAGATTATCATGGCTATTGTCATTTAAATTGAGTCTAGGTACCTCAGCTTCTTGGTTTTTTTTTTTCTTTTAGCCCATTAGCTTCAGTGGAATCGTGCTGACTTACACTGGGCTGAGGTACTAAGTCTAAAAACTTACTTTAGTCATATGTCAGATGTAAAAAGTTTCGATTATCCTAAACATAGTAGCTGTATAGCATGTCTTTAAGATTTCCAGAGTCCGAATTTTGAGAGATAAAGCCTTAGTTTTGAGTAGGCTGCATTTTTACTGTTAAACATCACCACTTTTTAATGTGGTTTGGGAGTTTTTTATTATCATTCAGTCCATTTGAGTAACTCTTTTCTTTGTTTGTTTTCTTGGTTGTCATTTTATGTGTGTAAAATATTCAACTGTTTGGATTTTCTCATTACTCTCTACAAGTACCTGAAAGGTGGTTGTAGAGAGGAGGGAGCTGGCCTCTTCTCCCAAGTGACAGGGGACAGGACGAGAGGGAATGGCCTCAAGCTCCGCCAGGGTAGGTTTAGGCTGGAGATTAGGAGGAGGTTTTTCACGCAGAGGGTCATTGGGTATTGGAACAGGCTGCCCAGGGAGGTGGTTGAGTCACCTTCCCTGGAGGTGTTTAAGACACGGGTGGATGAGGTATTGAGGGACTTGGTTTAGTGTTAGATGGGAGTGGTTGGACTAGAAGATCCGATGGGTCCCTTCCAACCTGGTTGTTCTGTGATTCTGTGATTCTTTTTGAGGACGCTACTACTCAGTGCTGAGTCAGGGATTCTCTTGTTTTCCATTTCTTTTGCAATGGAGGGTAATTAGTCTCAGCATCAATAACTTCGATAGGAAGAAATCTCATCACCAGAGGAATTCTTCAGTTGATTCTGATCTATTTAGGAGTCCTTGCATAGTTATAAACATTTAAAGGAAGACAACAAACTTGTCCAGACCCTGAAGGGCTATTGTCAAACAAATTGTTAGTGGAATTTAATTCAACTGGGAATAGCACATTATTCACTTGTAAAACAGGAAGCCTACTAACTGCTTCTATATAAAGTAGGAATTATTTTTAGAATCTGTTGTTGAATATTTATAAACTTCAGTCTGCTTCTGAAGAAGCCACAAAACAAATTCTGCAGTGCAGGAGGAGGAGTTTTGGTTCAAGCTTTCAGATTAACATTTATATATTTTGCAGAGTTTATTCATGCTCTCAGTTTTGTATGTAATGGAGAAATGGTTACTATATAGTACTTATTTTCTTCACTTTTAAGTATGTGGTCTAGTAGTTTTCTTTCTGCTTCTTTAAAGTGACTTTTTGCTTTTCCTTTAATTATATCTTTCCGTTTTACAGTTTTGGTTTAGAACTGTAGAAGGGATCCCACGGGGAATTATCTCAGTCCCTCTAATTTTAAAGGCATGTTTGAAACTGTCTTTCCACATGTTCAGCTTTTTGAGCTGCAAGTGCATCTCATACTATCCTTGGATGCTTCTTGTGGAGTATCTGTTGCAGCAATTGTCCCTTAGAGAAACTTCCTTAGGAGTTAAACTGTTAAATTAAGTGCTTTGTATGCAATTGTTGAGTGCACTGTACTTTTTGAACATTTTGTATGATATGATGGGGCAATAAATGAGGCTTCATTGATAGTAGTATGGATTAGTCTTTAATTTTGTGTATATTCTACAACATGTGAGGGAGGACTTTTCATACTGAAGACCTTTAGTTAAAATCAGCATTCATTACAGATACATTTTTCCTCTCCTCTTCCTATTCGTACAGAGTATTTCTGGTTACTACACCTATTAGTGGAAAATTAATATTGGCAGGTAGATTTCTGAATCAAGAAGTAGTTTAGAAAAGCTACAGACCTGGATGCTTGGAAATTACCGGGGATTCAGAAACTGAAGCCTGAGAATGACTTTTAAAGTGACTTCAGGCAAGTTATGAGCGGTAGGTGCTCTTTGTAATGAGAAGAGGAAGTACATTAGAAAGAGAAATAAAAATTCTTCGTATGCACCTATGCTGCTATGTCTTAATATTCTCTCCGTTTACACATCTGTCTCAGTAATGTCATTGTGTGCAAATGTGGTTGCAGAGCACAGAATCTTTGGACTCAAGGTCTATCACATATCCATGGAAGGAAACTTCTGCATTACTAGCATCTTTCAAGATTTAAATTGCTTGGACGTTTTCTTGTAGTAAAGTATCTGAGTCTTACTTGTGCCAAAAGGCTTCAGATTATTTTGAAACCAGGGACACGTAAAAGTACAACTTGTTCTGCAGGGAGTGATGACAGGTAATGCTAAACAAGGTTTGGAAAATATGTTTTCACTTATGTTTTTAGATCAAAAACTTGATTTGCACTTTATTCTGAATTGCCTGAATCAGCAAGACTGTGGGAAGCGATGCATAACTGAACAACATTGATTCATGTCCTCCGTGGTTGCTGCTCAGTCAGGAAGCCTGAAGCTTAATGTCAAATGCGTGGGTGAAGCAGTTAAGCAGAGCAAAATAAATTGTTCTACTTACATGGTGCTGAATAGGGGCATTATCTTGGGAAAATCTGTTTGTGTCTTACTGTACTGTACAATACTTGTTACTTGGGATTGAATCATGAATACAAACTGTTAGGATCCGAGCTCAAGGTCAATTCTATTCTGTAGTCTCTTTAAAAAATGTTACAGAAATCACATGCAGTTTGTTGTGGGGTTTTTGGTTTTTTGTTTGTTTGTTTTTAAGAAATACAGGATATGCATCTTAGAATTTTCAAGAAAGGGGATAAATATTATTTCCTCATCCGTAAAATGGGATCATAAATTACTGGGAAGTAGATGACAATATTTGGAATTCCTCTAGAACCACAGTAAGTCCTGAGCCTGTGGCTCTTGACCTTTTATTTTTCACCATTTTAAAGTGTTCAGTGTCTCAGCCTTGGTCATTTATTTCAGAATTCTGAACATAACATTCAGTGTTGTTGCAAACTGTGGACTGACTGATGTGAGTCTTAGATCTTCACTTTCAAACTGTAAAAGGTGGAGAAGAAATAGATCTACTTGATTATTCCAAAATCAAGGAAAGAGTGATGACCGCCAGTGTCAGGACTAGATGAAAAACTTGCACCTGCATGGAAAATTTCCTGCCTGTGTACATGTTTTTGAAAGTGGGGGCTGTTTTGAGCATTCGCTATTACTTTTTTTCGTTCTCACTTAACGGAGGCGATTGGACCTAGGTGATGCTTAAGGTCCCTTTCAACCCAAGCTATTCTGTGATTATATGATGATTTAATGGTTGCATTACCATATTTCTGATGTAGAATCCTAGAATCACCAGGTTGTAAGAGACCCACCAGATCATTGAGTCCAACCATTCCTATCAAACACTAAACCATGTCTCTTAGCACCTCATCCACCTGCACCTTAAACATCCAGGGAAGGTGAGTCAACCACCTCCCTAGGCAGCCTGTTCCAGTGCCTAATGACCCTTTCTGTGAAGAATTTTTTCCTTATGTCGAACCTGAACCTCCCCTGGTGTACCCTGAGGCCATTCCCTCTTGTATTCGAATAATATTTTGGTGTTATATAAAGAAAATCAATGAAAATAGTGTTATTTTTCGAGAGTATGCGTTATGAGTCTAATTTATGATTAGAAATGTATTCTCATCTATTACTCCAAATATTTATTTTGGAAACACAGGAGTAAGAGCTTTTATTTATGTTCCTACTACCTGTATGCCTCAAGTGAAATGATTCTGTTCAGTTAGACGCTTTTGTAATGATCAGATGTAATGGGTTGTCCTTGATGAGAAACAGTATGTTTCCTTTTTCAAGGACACTAGTACCCAAAGAACTGAAAATGTTTAGGAAAAGTGTCTCTGTCAGGACTAGGCTTGCAGAAAGCGGTAGGAACTGAATCTTCAGTTCCGTGTATTGTTTCACTTGTATCATTGAATGCCTGGTAAAATTAGGACTCACAGATTTAATGCAGGTTTGACCAGAACTTTCTGCTTTTGTAGGGAATGTGTAGATGAAGTACAACTGGAGGGAAAAAATGCTTTATTAACTGCAACTGTTAAAAACAACCAACCAACCAAAAGACCCAACATTCTTCACCTTCCTTTTTCTTTTTTTTTTTTTGGAAGCTAGGAATTTGGTTTACTGGAGAACTGAAAGAGGTCTTTAGAGGGGCTGTTTTCGGTGTGATAAAAATAATGTTTTTTATATCTGAGGATGCTCAGAATTACTAGGGTGAATTATTATTTTGGTGAATTTTTTAATAAAAATAATATATAAAGTCACTACATACTAATTCTGATCCTCTGTGTGTTATAATAATGTGTATGCAACTAAACCATATATAAGTTTATGTCAGAATTGAAGTGTTAAGCTGCATTTGAGGATCTTTTCTGACTTGAAAATTGAAATCTTGGTGATAGTATTTTCAGTTAAGGTAATATTTGATCTTCAATATTGGAAAGGACTAATTTGGAATAAGTTTAAAAGGAGAAATTTCAGGAATAAAATTACTTTCCAAGACGAAATTACTTGATTGCAATCAGATTTAGAGCAAATTAAGAAAAATACTCTTAGTTTTCATATATTTTTGTTTTGTTTGTGTACGCGACGTGGAAGGTTGCGGTCATGAACCAGCAACACAGCCCTCTAGCTTGTGTGACGCATAACAAAAAAAATTAGCCCTGACTAAAAGTATGTGATACCAGCATTCACTTTTAATTTCTCACGTGCTTGTGATTGTTGTGATACACTCGACCTCCAGGATGGACTCCAAAACCTGAGGTGATGCCCCTGTTCTTCCTCTGGGTGTTCAAATAGTGGCAACCACTTCTTTGGGCGATTTTGGCCAGTGCGCACCCTCATCGTGAAGAATTTCTTCCTAATGTCCAATCTAAATCTTCCACCTTCCAACTTAAAGCCATTTCCCCTCATCCGATCACTTTACGCCCTTGGAAAAAGTCCCTCCCTAGTTTTCCTGTAGGTACTGGAAGGTCGCTCTAAGATCTCCTTGGAGCCTTCTCTTCTCCAGGCTGAACAACCCCAACTCTCTCAGCCTGTCCTCATCGCAGAGGTGCTCTGATCATCTTTGTATCTCTCCTGTGAACCCATTCCAACAGTTCCATCTCCTTCTTAAATGCACGTGTTGGGTTCAGCAAGGTCTTTTGCAGAATGTTGTTATGATGTACATTGAATGTACCACAAAATGTCTAAAAAAATCAAGGGCTTGTTGTGTTTAGTGGTGAGTTGTAACTCAACTTGAGACTGAACCAGTAGAGTGCCCCATCCGTCTGTCACAGGATGTGTCCTGTTTGTTTAAAGTTATTTGTGACTTGGAGGGCCTCCTGCCCTTGCTCGTGCAGTTTGCCAATGACAGGCTGACAGGAACTTCATGGAATTTGACAAGGATGAGGGCAAGTTTCCTCAAATGGGAAGGAAGAGCTCCTTTGAAGAGCTCCTTCGTAGAATCATAGAACAAAAAGGTTGGAAAAGACTCACCAGATCATCGAGTCCAAACATTCCTATCAAACACTAAGCCATATCCCTCAGCACTTCATCAACCCATGCCTTAAAAACCTCCAGGGAAGGTGAATTAACCACCTCTCTGGGTAGTCTGTTCCAATGCCCAATGACCCTTTCTGTGAAATTGTTTTCCTAATGTGTAGCCTAAATCTCCCCTGGCAGAGCTTGAGGCTCTTGTTCTGTCCCCTGTCACTTGGGAGAAGAGCCCAGCTCCCTCCTCTCCACAACTTCCTTTCAGGTAGTTGGAGAGAGCAATGAGGTCTCCCCTCAGCCTCCTCTTCTCCAGGATAAACACCCCCAGCTCTCTCACACGTTCCTCATAAGACCTGTTCTCCAGCCCCTTCACCAGCTTTGTTGCTCTTGTCTGGACTCCCTCCAGAGCCTCAACATCCTTCTTGTGGTGAGGGGCCTACAACTGAACACAGGATTCAAGGAGCGGTCTCACCAATGCCGAGTACAGAGGGAGAATAACCTCCCTGGACCTGCTGGTCACACCATTTCTTGATAGAAGCCAG
This sequence comes from Coccyzus lansbergi, assembly GCA_033558105.1. NCBI lineage: Eukaryota > Metazoa > Chordata > Aves > Cuculiformes > Coccyzidae > Coccyzus > Coccyzus lansbergi. The sequence continues at coordinate 3,322,342 of JAUMJK010000508.1, forward strand.
GATACCATTGGCCTTCTTGGCCACCTGGGCCACTGCTGGTTCATGTTCACTCAATACTTTTCAGACCACACCTGGCATATTGCATCCAGCTTTATGTCCATGCCCCACCCCGATTAGTACAATAAAGATGTGTATAAACTGCAGAAGTTCAGCAATATTGCAGCACAATATTAGGGAGGTATAGTGCTATCCTGGCATTAGGCTGAGGGAACTGAGCTTTTTCAACATGGAGAAGAGATGCTTTATTATTGCCTAATAGCTACCTGCTCCTGCCTGCTGGCAGGTTATCCATAACGTGGCAGGACAACAGGCAATGGACATAAACTTCTGTTTCTAAGTAGACCTAAGGGCAATATTTTCTAGGGCGACAACCAAGCAGGAGAACAGATTGCTGGGCAAGGCTGTGCGGCCTCTGTCCTTGGAGGTTTTCAGGATCCTGGTAGTTCAAGCAGCCTGGTCTTACCTGATAGCTGAGCTGGCTTTGAGCAGCAGGTTGGACTTCATGACCTCCTAAGATAAGTGCCCACCTGACCAAATCTGTGAATCAGTGATTCTGTATTTTACCTTTCAATGGTAATCTGTCCTTAGAGGAGAAGAATATAAATAGTAAATATTAAATAAATAAATTATATAAGTATTAAAACATCCATAGTGCTTTCTGCTTATATTGTGCATAGGAGCACTCAGACAGATCTGCAAATATAGTCCGTGCATTCTTCTGCTTTTCCCTTCCTTCCGATGATGTACTTGGCAGAAATTTCCTGTTGGTGAAGATATAATGTAAGTATTTGCTGTTGGAATGGATCCAGAGGAGGCTATAAGGATGATCTGAGGGCTGCAGCACCTTCCCTGTGAGGACAGGCTGAGAGAGTTGGGGTTGTTCAGCCTAGAGAAGAGGAGGCTCCGAGGAGACCTCATAGTGACCTTCCAGCACCTGAAAGGAGCCTACAAGAAAGCTGGAGAGGGGCTATTCATAAAGGCTTGTGGTGATAGGACAAAGAGGAACACGTATAAACTGGAGAGGGGCAGATTTAGACTAGACATTAGGAAGAATTTCTTCACGATGAGGGCGGTGAAGCACTGGAACAGGTTGCCCAGGGAAGCTGTGGCTACCCCATCTCTGGAGGTGTTCAAGGCCAGGATGGATGGGTCCTTGGGCAGCCTGATCCAGTGAGAAGTGTCCCTGCCCATGGCAGGGGAGGGAACTAGATGATCTTTAAGGTCCCTTCCAACTCAAACTAGTCTATGATTCTAAGTAATATCCTTGAAAAGGAAGGGTCAGAATGCCAATCTTCAGCTGTGTTCGCAGAGTGTCTCTGTAGGTTGCTGCTTCTTTCAGGGCGTGCTGTCGAGTTGTTCTCTAGCTTTTAGCAGGATGCTGTTTGAGGTGAGAAGGGATGTCAGAAAAATAAGAAAAGTAGCTTTGGGGAAGTGTATTCTGCATACAGTCTGTGGATCTGAACTTGTTTGCATTGCAACTGGTGATAGAATTTCCCTTGACACTAGATGAGCCAGGAACTGGCCTTCTTATTCATTTGCTACTTGCATGTCTGCATTTCCTTGTTATTCCATTACTTATGATTCAGGTACTAAATTTAGGAAGAAAATAAGTACAGTACTGAACTGTCAGCTGTTAATCAAACCAAATATACACTAAAAGAAATAGCGATCCTGTCTTGGCACAGCCTTCTTCTATGGCTTAACAGCATGTGATGAGAAGCTGTCATAACACAAATGCCTGCTTCATTCACACCCGCTGTAGTGTAAAAACATCTCTTAAAATAAAAAAAAAAAGACTCTACAGTCTGTGTTTCTTAGGAATAGTCTTGTATGGAGAACAAATTGCACTATTGCTTTTTATTTTTCCTGTGTAACAGAGCCATCTTGAGGTATTAGGGTATTAGGTTAATTTACCTTTTTTTTTTTCTTTCTTTTCTCCTGTATTCTTTTTTTCTCCTTGCTTCTCTGCACACCCTGAAGAGTGTATAGTTTATATTATTTAAATTTCAGCAAGACTTACTTCCCAGCAAGAGTTCTGTAGTTATAGGTTGAAGAAGACTCAGCTGGGCATTACTCAGCAGTATTCAGTAAGTGGTGTGGACATGAGGATTTTAGACATTCATGGGCTTTGTTTTCACAAGGAGGTTTTGTGTGGTGGGTTGGTTTTTTTTTTTTTTTCATTTAATCTCTAGGCTTTCAGTCTTTCTGAGAGAAGTTTCTTTGCAACCTGCCTGCTGTAAGCTTTCTCCATGAGTCACAGCTCCTTGGAAATTAATCTCCTCCTCTCTTCTTTTCTGTTTTCAATTAAAACACATTCACTGGCTCATTCTTTCTGCACCGTTAAGAAGGAAGAATCCCGATGTCTCTGCAGTTACAGTGCTTACTCCTTACAGAGAAGGTATGTCACAGTTATGGTTCTTAGGGAGGTACAGCTGAAAAGCTTGGCAGCCTGTACCTCTTGGGAGATTGTTGGATAATGACTGTGCCACCACGTACAAGTGCTGCACTGACTCATAGTTTGGGCAGAGTTTACATTGGTCCCGTTTCTGTTGACTTCTGACTATTGTACAAGTCAGGGCATTTGTAAAACAGTTTCGTTGAAGTGGAAATGCAGATGTTGATCAATATTTTTATCCCGGTAGCTAAGAGCTGGTTGTCTTTGTCCCACATTTAGAGGAAACTATCAAATGAAATCTGATGCAGAGGTGTAACTGAGAGACCTTCTGGTACTGGAGGCAGGAGTTAACAAAGGTAACGAGAAGGGGAACTAAGTCAGAGAGGATCACTGATTCTTCTGTAGTCTTTGGGCAAGTATAAAGGTGCCTTTTTTTTCTTTAATAAAAATGTCATTTGTCATGGAATCAGAATTTCTGTCTGTCAGATGCCAGACCACCAGCCTTTATTGTAGAGGCATTAGTGCTCCGAGATGGTAAGATCTGCTGTGGGACATGGCAAACTGCCACCTCCTTCCGCACCAGCTTTCATGGTTGAAGGTGAGCACTCTTGGTGGAAAATTTGAAATAACAGAATAGAATGTAATATTTCAGTTTGAGAAGACCTAAAGTGATTCTGTAGCCTGACTGCCTGACCACTTCAGGGTGGACCGAAAGTTAAAGCATGTACAGAGGGCATTGTCCAAATTTCTCTTAGACACTGACAGGCATGGGGCATTGACCACTTCTCTAGAAAAGCTCTTCCAGTGTTTGACCACCTTCTCAGTAAACAAATGTTTACTGATGTCCAATCTGAACCTCCTCTGATGCAGTTTTGGACCCTTCCCATGTGTCCTGCAAAGGATTAAACACTGTCTCACATGACATCCTCATCTCTAAATTGGAGAGACATGGATTCGATGGATGGACTACTCTGTGGATAAGGAATTGTCTAGATGGTTGCACTCAAGAGTTGTGGTCAATGGCTCAATGTCCAAGTAGAAAACAGTGACAAATGGCTTTCCTCAGGAGTTGATATTGGAACTGGTGTTGTTTAACATCTTTGTTGGAGACATGGACAGTGTGGTTGAGGGCACCCTTGTGAAGTTTTCAGTCACACCAAGATGTGTGGTGCAGTTGACATGCTGGAGGGAAGGGATTTCATCCAGAGGCCTTTGACAGGCTTGGGAGGTGGATCTGTGCGAACTTAATGAAGTTCAGCAAGACCACGTGCAAGGCCCTAAACCTGAGTTGGGACAATTCCAAGCACATGTGCAGGCTGGGGAGAGAATGGATTGAGAGGAAAAAATTCTTCACAGAAAGGGTCATTAGGCACTGGAACAGGCTGCCCAGGGAGTTCGTTGACTCGCCTTCCCTGGAGGTGTTTAAGGTGCAGGTGGATGAGTTACTGAGGGGCATGGTTTAGAGACTGGTGGGAATGGTTGGACTCGATGATCTGGTGGGTCTCTGCCACCTGGTGATTCTATGATTCTATGATTTTATGACCTCTGAAGAGAAAGACTTGGGAGTGCTGATGGATGGGAAGCTGCACATGCACTGACAATGTGTGCTTGCAGCCCACAAAGCCAACCACATCCTGGGCTACAGCAAAACAAGTGACCAGCAGGTTGAGGGAGGGGATTCTCCTCTGCTCCTCCTCTCCTCCTCACCTGGAATACTGCATCCAGCTCTTGATCTCTTTCCCAGCATCTGCTGTACATTGGGTACATGTGGGAAATGTGGTGAAGAGATGGAAAGTAGGCAGTCTGAGGCCACCACCGTGGTCCACGCTGCCCACTGTTGCCTCTTTACCTGGAAGGAAAGAATATGATGGATGAGCACCAAGTCAGATGAATTGTTGGGCAGGAAGATCTTAAACTGTAGGGTGGGTTCAGGATCTACTTTCAAGATCTACTTTCTGTCCTTGTGTTTCTGTGATTGCGATGGAATCTATAATGGAGCTGTTTGAGTCATTAACTAGAAGTTTTGTGTTTCAGAAATCAATTTTTCAGGGGGAAAAACCCCCTCTGTATTTTGATAACCTTTGTGTCATGTCAATTGTCCATCGGGGCAATTGTTCAGTTATTCAGACACACATTTTTATAATGTGAAAATAAAATATATACATTAATATAGTAGATCATGTTGTTCTTGTTTAACAGGTTATTCTTTTCTGTTTGGATTTTTTAAATACCTTTGTTACAAAATTTTAGTACTCTGTGTCTTAAGAGCACATAGTTAAGTTTCTTAAGTAATTTTGTGTTAACCTAAATAACACACAGTTGATGGTCCTGGTGTTGTACCTGGAATACGCTGCTCAGTGTGGGACTCGGTACACGTGAAGGACTGGCAAACTGGATTGAGTCCAGTGAAGGTCACTGCTATGGCTGGGGGTGGGAACAGGTCAGGAGAAGCTGAGGGAACTGGGTTTGTGTCCTTTTGAAAAGAATGGACTGAGAGGGATTGAATTGCAGCCTTGTGTCCCCTAAGGCAGGGTTGGAAGGAAGACAGGGGCTAGGGTTTCTTCACAGGAGTGCACTGGGAGATTGAGAGACAGTTACTACAAACTGCTATGAGGGTGATTCCAGCTGGGCATACAGTAAAAAACTTCTTGATTTGGCTGGAGAAGCAGAAGAGCAGCCTGCCCTGGGAGGTGGTGAGACCTCCACCTTTCAATGTGATGTTCAGGACTTGGATGGAAAAGGCCCTGAGCAGCCTGATCAAATTTTGAAGACATCTGTCCTGAGTGTATGAGAGAGCCTTCAGAGGTCCCTTTCAGCTTCATCTGAGCTGCGATTTCCATGGCTACTGTTTGAATGCACCTGTATAGCTGTGTGGTGTGTTACTGTTAGCAACTGAATCATAGAATCCTAGAATGGTTTGGGTTGAAAGGGATGATAAGGATAATGTAATCCCAATCCTTCTTCCATAAGCAGAGATACTTCCCACCGGATCAGGCTACCCAAGCCCCATCCAACCTTGCCTTGAACCCTTTCAGGGATTGGGCAACCACAGCTTTCCTAGGCAACCTATTCCAGTAACCTTCATTCATTCCTCCTTGATTTCTTCACAATGGGAAAACCACTTGAGTTAGAAATGCAAACTGTGCTATGTGTTTCTAGATTAAGTAAATCACATGGCTTGATCTTGATTTAAACTTCTTTGATTTGAGTTAGTCCTCTTTCCACTCAACAGAAGAATGAAAGACTTCTCTTTGAAATAGTGTGCTGTTAGATATTATTCCACGAACACGCTATGTCTGCTACATAGAATGGCAATTATGTCATTTTTATGTTGGGTATTACTGGAATGTACAGTGCACAAGCTCTCTTTGCTGCTGCAATGTTTGTCTCGGCGTCTGAAAAGCAGGGAAAAATGTGTGGAACTTCAGAATGAATTAAAGCCAGGTCAACCCCTAAGGCATTCTTAAGCGAGAAAACGTATCTTTCTTCTTGTGAATAACTGCACTGTTCAGATGGGGGCAAGCAGGTCAGTGTCTAGGACTCTGACACTGGCTCTGTGTCCTTCTTCAACACAATTCTTCTGTAATTCTGAGCATGGCACTGTGAGCTATATCAAAACTGAAAACGAGCTGAAAACCTCTGTAGCTCAGCACTACAGGCCTTAGGAGGAACGGCTGAGAGAGCTGGAGGTGTTTAGCCTGGAGAAGAGGAGGCTGAGGGGAGACCTCATTGCTCTCTACAACTACCTGAAAGGAGGTTGTGGAGAGGAGGGAGCTGGGCTCTTCTCCCAAGTGACAGGGGACAGGACAAGAGGGAATGGCCTCAAGTTCCGCCAGGGGAGGTTCAGGCTCGACATAAGGAAAAAATTCTTAACAGAAAGCATCATTGGACACTGGCAGAGGCTGCCCAGGGAGGTGGTTAATTCACCTTCCCTGGAGGTGTTTAGGGGACGGGTGGACAAGGTCCTGAGGGGCATGGTTTAGTGTTTGATGAGAATGGTTGTACTTGATGATCCGGTGGGTCTCTTCCAACCTGGTTTTTCTATGATTCTATTTGTGAGGAAGAAAGTGACTTTTAAAATTATCGAAGCTAACTTCCACAAGTGTTTATACGCTTGCATCATATAATTTAAATTGAAGAAAATATTCTGAAGAGCTTTTAGCTACTTAAAGATGTGTTTGGAAGAGTTGCTGAAACTAACTTTCAGAAGATTGCCAGTTATTACGTATTTCACACTTGGAAAAAAATCTATGTTCCAGTGATGATTCAGCCTTAAGAGAATAAAGAAAAGTAGCCTTTTCTTCAAACCATAATTTTCCCTCATTTTGGCTGACAGTTTTGGTGTGGCAAGATGCATTCCAGACATTTGTGAACAGGAACATGCCTGTGAGCTCTGCAGATATAAAATGTTGAGAGAGGCTTTAGAAGGAACATTGTATAGTGAAAGCACATAGGGGAATATTTTGTGTTGTAGACAGATGCTTTATATGTTTATGAATCCTTTCAGGGCCTTGGCTCTGAAACTATTTGTTTTTGTTTGGGACTTGATTAAGAATTGCCAAAGCTTAAGAAGATTTAAAAGGGAATTTTGTATGCCTAGAAAATGCAAATTTGTATGAATTGTGTCAGCTTATGATGATCTTGCGCTACCAGAGTTGTTATCCTTCCTGGCATGTCTGTCCTGATTATTTGCCTTTCCATACTTGATGTCAGGGAGGTGTCCTACACAGCACGTCCCAAGGCTGGATCCTTTTCCAAGGATTCTTTTTCACTGCAGCCTCTTCTGTAAGTGGCATTTGATTTGATCTCTGTATCTCGATTCCTTTAGTGTTATTTCTTCTCCACTGTACCTTGTATTTCACCATATCCTTCAACTTTGTCTTTTCATACTTCGGCTCTGGAGGTTTACCAAGGGCTTGAGCTGTTTTGTGGATGCTATCAATCAGAAATCATAGAACAACCAGGTTGGAAGAGACCCACCGGCTCATTGAGTCCAACCATTCCTATCAAACAAATGTTAGCTTCTTGGGTTTAACATGTATGGGCTACTCAATAGTAGGACTTACAATTTACCTTTAGCTCTTCCACTGGTTTGTGTGACTTTCAGAAGCTTATTTTTTCTCCTTAAACTTCTTCTGACATCTTTATTTCTGCTATGCTATGCTGTCTCTTGAGTTAGAAGGAAAATGGGTTTGGGGCAGGGTGTGTCCATTGCTCAGCACAACAGGTCCAGTTTTTCCTTCCAGATGACACTGAAATATCACTATGCAGTACTGTTATGGGGGAGGAAAGAAAATTTTGTGTATTCTGGGCTTTGCTCTCTCCCAGTGTGTATTCAGGGCCAAAGTATGGGAATGCTTTGTAGGTTCATTCTTTTCCTTAAAACACGAGACCAAGAGCATTTGAGAAAAGAGGAGGAAAGAGAAGCTTCTCGGGAGACTGCTTGCTGGTACTTTACTCTCCTTGAGAGGTGGAATTAAGGGGACTTGAGCAGAATTTTGAAGATTGCCAAGAAAAAAAGAAAAGAAAAAAAGCAGCTGTGTATAAAATGTGCAGTTGAAACTTGTGATTTCTGATTGCCAAATGGAGAAAAGCATCATTAAAACTGATGAGCTTTCTAGAATTTTTATCCCCCTCCCCTTCATGGAGATTTTTGAAACAGAATATACACTCCAAACAGACACTGAAATAACACGTTTTAGTAATCTGCTTGTGATTGTCACAGTGGGAGCTGCAGAGTACCAAATAGTTTGAAAAGTTCATCTTTCTTCAGCTGGCTTATTGAGATCATTGCAAGAATTGGCTCCAGTACTGAGGGCTGTGTACATAAAAACTTGGACTAGATGTATTTTGAAGCAAGAAGCCAGGCACGGTTCCTTTCTTCCATAATGGTATTAGCTAATAGGTTTGAGCTTAGCCAAAATGAAATGGAATGTCTCAGCATTTGGAAGTTATATTCATCTGCAAAACATGTTCTCTTCATTTTTGCAGGGTTTTTCGGTCTGCTAACGGCACAGTGGATATACTAGGATGGACACAGAGGAATTCCCTCCCCCACCACCAGAAGGTAATTGAAATAGTTTGGAGTTAAAGCCAATTTTGTTGTGACAATTTGATTATATTTCCAAAAGTATTTTTACTTCCCCTATGCTCCCTTTCCCCATAACACCTTAAGACTTGGTCCTGGTGATACTTGGCTAAAATATGAGCTCCTGTCACCTACTTTGTCTTATTCTTACACCTTGCTTGCTGGTGATTTGAGAGTATGATGGGAAGACAGCTGGGAAGCTGTTGGTCCTTGTATTGCAAATCTGGACCACATCATCACAGCTAGGATCTGCTTCTGATGCTACAGCTCTGTATGTCATCCCTAAGGAATTAGTATTTCCATTTGAGCAGGAGCTGCCATTCTTCAAAGACAGCTAATAACTGTGACAACAGCTCCGACTTTGCACAGCATGTCAGTGCATGGGATACTCTGACAAAAACTCAGGGTGACGTCATTCAGTCCAGTTCCAGAATTCAGTTTTTTTCTCTGCAAGGCAATTAGGGACTATGTGTATCATGTCCTTATTTTCAGACATGTCATTCCTTAATGGACTGGGATTAGATTTAACGTAAACTGAGATTCTGCTCTACCTGGTCTTATGTCGGTGGCTGCTTTCCCTGTCATCTCTGAAAGTTTTGTCTGAAACTATTGGAACTTGTGCAGTTTTTCACTTCAATATTGTTAACTCTCTTAAAAAAGCATGTTAGTAGAGGGAATATCAGTGAAGATAAATCATGGTATCACCAGGTTGGAAGAGACCCACCGGATCATCGAGTCCAACCATTCCTATCAAACGCTAAACCATGCCCCTTGGCATTATAATATGTTAATAGTTACACAAAAATACACTTTAGTTTGCTTTCTAGATAACTCTAATGAGCTATTTTGCAGGTGGAAAATAAGAATTCTAGGGCCAAGTACAACTGTGAATACGCATAACAATTAAGGGAAGGAAACAAAGGGGATTTTTTCGAATGGTTGAAGGTTTATTTGGCATGCATACACATTGGCCACCCATGATGTCTACTCTGAAGTCATGAGCAGAAACTGCTAGTGCCTTCAGACAGTAGACACGTGAGTGGGTTACTATGGCTCGTGGTGAGGATGAGGCTCCTGCTGTGTGCTGGGTGCAGGACCCTTTGATACAGCATAAAAAAAGATCCTAACTTTTGCATAATGATCTTAGAATCCTTAACTGGGGCCACACATGAAATCTCTCACTATTTTTTTTTTTTATAGTTCTGTCATCATGGGGATTTTTTCTTTTATTTCTTTATTAGCCTAACAAACGTAACTGTAGTGTTGAAAATTGTGTGGTTCCTTTCCATTTCATGGAAAAGGTCGTTGGACACTGAACAGGCTGCCCAGGGAGGGGTTTCAGTTGTGGGTGGACGAGGTGCTGAGGGACATGGGTTAGAGATTGATGGGAATGGTTGGACTCGATGATCCGGTGGCTCTCTTCCAACCTGGTGATTCTGTGATTTGCAGGTGTATGCCTTGCAATATAAATCTTAATTTTATTTTTGTCGAGTAGGTTTTCCATGGTTTTGACAAGTAACTTCCACAAATTTATTTATGGGACTTTTTACAAGGGCATGGAGTAATAGGGCAAGGGGGAATGGCTTTAGATTGGAAGGGGAGGATTTCAATTAGGTATTAGGAAGAAATTCCTCACAATGAGGGTGAGGAGGCACTGGCCTAGGTTGCCCAGGGAAGCTGTGGCTGCCTCATCCCTGGAGGTGTTCAAGGCCAGGTTGGATGGGGATTTGAACAGCCTGATCCTGCGGGAGGTGCCCCTGCCCATGGCAGGGGTGTTGGAATTAGATGGACTTTAAGGTCCCTTCCCACCCCAACTGTTCTATGGTTCCAGTGTATACAAAAGGAAAAAAAATAATGATAAACCTTCAACTTTGTGTTGGGGTGGAATGGAAGATAGCATATTTTCCCTTTATTTATTTCATTTATTATTCTTATGCAACGTATCTGCTCAGAGCTGTTTGGACATTCCATTCATGCGTTGTTAATTAGGCAGTGACAAGTCTATGCTAGTTAGTTCCTGTGCCCCAGAGCAACTCCAGGCGCTGAGGAACTTCAGAAAAATTAATGCCTATATGCTTCCTCCTCCAGACTGCTTTAAAGAGAAATTATTCTTCTAGCCATGATTAAAAACTTCCTAGTATTTTTCTCTGTATATTTTGAATACATGTATATGTTAGCTGGGGAGCAATTGGAGACGGGTAGATGCAAAAGGTTCCTTGGCTAAGAGCATAATGCAAAAAAACTACTTCATAAATTGACACTTGAGAGTATAGTACTGGCTCGTGTTCCCTTCTCTCGTGTGTCTGCGCATATGAATTTATGCACAAAGGGCTGGGATGTAAGATGTCATATGGAAAAATATTTCCACGGCTGTTTTGTGAAATAGAAAAGAAGATGGTTCTTGTTCTCTCTGTCAAAAGAAAACTCATTTTTCAAAACCTAAATGAAAATGGCAGATTTTATCATTAAGTTATAATTATGTTTTTAATTTGTTGCTGTAATGAAGTGTCTTTAACAAAACCCTCCTGTGGACTGCAGGCTATGCAGCAAGAAATTGAAAAGACGATGTTTCTCAGAAGCAGGACTCATATTGTGCTTCTCCTGTAGATGAGGCATCCTCCTGCTGACCATGTAGTGCTGGAGACAGGGTGGTTAGTGCTAGGACTGTGGTCATGTGTGCTTGTGCTATTTCTGCATTTTTACGAGATGTGGTCTCTGGCAGGTTTTCATCTTTTTCACTTGAAAAACATGTTATGATCTTGCAAAGTGGAAATCCTTTTATTTAAATGAGGACATAATAGCTGTTTATCTCAGTCTGTTTCAAAAGGAAAACCGAGTTTGTTTGCTCAGCAGGATGGATACCTGACAAACAGCTTCTTGCCCAAGGGACGCTGGAGGTGGGGATGTACTCTCTGTGTCAAACAGGCTTCTTGTTTTTCATATTAATCTCTGAATATCTCTTTCTCTCTCTGTCTCTGTCTCTCTCTCCCTGTTTCTGGTACAGGGCACTATACCTCATGATTTTCCTGTGAAAGCTAATAGAAAATGTGTGTATTTCCTCCTTCTGAGTATACTTGTCAACGATTCAACTCAGTTGTCCTACACTTTGGAACCGTTGTAAGACCTAAAATAAACCTTAAGTTCTGTTTTATAATAAATAGTCTATCAAGTTAGGTTAATATATAGTGATGAGATTTGGAGTATGGCTGCATCACAATGCACTCCTCGAGTTGTGAGCAGATAGTATGTTTTGTTTCTTCTGTATAGGAAATTATTTATACACAGTTTTAAAGTGAAATACTGAAATTCTAGGGTTGGTACAAAGGCCTTGTGAGAATGAATTTAATAGCAAAGCCTTTGTATTACTGACAAATACTCTCTTTGCCTGAGAAACACTTGTAACTTATTCGTTTGGGAACCATGAGGTGCCCTTAAGTACGAGGTGTCGGTTCACACACCTTTGTCCCCAGTATCGTGGGTAAGGCTAGGTGACCAACTATGTTTTGCTGCGTTTTGGGATCCAAGATATTCTTCAATGGCATGAAATTTCTTTTTTGAAATTGAAAACAGACTCAGACTATCTTCTAGACACCAATTTTAATCTGTGGAAATTCCGCGTTGCCGTTTTGGTACAACCCATTTCCATGCTGCCAGGAGGTTTCACACTGGCTTGAAGTTTTCAGAAAGGGGTAAATTTTGATAGGAGTGGTTGGACTAGAAGATCCGATGGGTCCCTTCCAACCTGGTTGTTCTATGATTCTATGATTCTATGAATTCTAAAAGCACTTTATACACTTTTTTTTTTTTATGCAAACAATCAGCTCTTGGGCTCTGAGCAGGATATTTCTTTGTTCTTAATATGGAGGGACATAGAGCAAGAAGGCCACGGGCTTAAATATGGATATCCTGTATGTGATCGGGTGCTGTGATTGTGTCTTTCTGTGGTTATTTTTTGTTGTTTGCTTGCCAGCACCGGAACCCTAAAACAGTCATAGTTCCTCTGTCCCTGAGAAGGAGGTCTGGCTTGAGTCTGAGAGTAAGGGAGAATATAGTAGAAACTATATTCTCTTAGAAGCAATGGTTTTACATAGTCTAACAACCCCCCCCACCCAAAAAAAAAAAAACCAACCAAAAAAGCCAAAACCAAAAAAAACCAAACATTTAGAAAAAATTTTGATTAGCCCTAATAGGGAGCTGCTGGACTGCTACTTGACCTCATTACTCTCTACAAGTACCTGAAAGGTGGTTGTGGAGAGGAGGGAGCTGGCCTCTTCTCCCAAGTGACAGGGGACAGGACGAGAGGGAATGGCCTCAAGCTCCGCCAGGGTAGGTTTAGGCTGGAGATTAGGAGGAGGTTTTTCACGCAGAGGGTCATTGGGCATTGGAATAGGCTGCCCAGGGAGGTGTTTGAGTCACCTTCCCTGGAGGTGTTTAAGACACGGGTGGATGAGGTATTGAGGGACTTGGTTTAGTGTTAGATAGGAATGGTTGGACTAGAAGATCCGATGGGTCCCTTCCAACCTGGTTGTTCTGTGATTCTGTGATACTGTGTCTTGCTGTAGAGACCATTGAATCGAAGAACAACCAAGTTGGAAGAGACCCACCGGATCATCAAGACCAACCATTCCTATCAAACACTAAACCATGACCCTCAGCACCTTGTTCACTCGTGCCTGAAACACCTCCAGGGAAGGTGAATTAACCACCTCCTTGGGCAGCGTCTGCCAGTGCCCAGTGATCCTTTCTGTAAATTTTTTTTTCCTAATGTCTAGTCTAAATCTCCCCTGATAGAGCTTGAGGCCATTCCCTCTCGACCTGTCCCCTGTCCCTTGGGAGAAGAGGCCGTTACCCTCCTCTCTATAACCTTCTTTCAGGTAGTTGTAGAGAGCAATGAGGTCTCCCCTCAAGCCTCCTCTTCTCCAGGCTAAACACCCCCAGCTCTCTCAGCCGTTCCTCATAAGGCCTGTTCTCCAGCCCCTTCACCACCTTCGTTGCTCAACAATGACTAATTCTCTGCTATGGAAACTGTTTATTTTTATGCACTCTATATATATTTCACTATAGATATTTCTTTCAGATTATTTACTTACCTTTTGTGTTGTTTAGTAAATGATTTCATGGTTTATTTACGTTTTAACTAGTTTAAGCTCATTTTGTGACTGAGAAAAGAAGCAGCTAAATTTGGGCTTCTGTAATATTGACGAGAAAAGCACTTTCATGCTTTATCACAGAATCACTAGGTTGGAAAGGACCCACTGGATCATCGAGTTTTATGATTTGGTTTATGGAAGTGAAGTATGCTTTGGGGACAGAAGTTTGTAGTTTGGACTAAAGTGAAATAAAAAGATGCAATTTACTATGATTGGGGGGACTGAAATAAGAACACCGCTTAAATTTAACTGCAGCTATAAAGGGAGTCGGTCTTAGGCTAAACAACATTGTTTGTTAGATATCTATTTTCAGTATACAGACAGTTACAAATGATGGTAAAAGGGGAGCCAAGATTTCAGAAGAATGAGAACAGAATATGAATTGTAGTTATGAATGGTCCCTTGTTTTTGAAGCTGGCACTAGCTTGCTGCTGTCTGACATCACATCTGTAACCGAACAATTTATTTATTTCTAATGATCACATTTCTCTCCGTAAAAAAAGGAAAATGCATTGTTCCAGGAAAGGATCAATTATTTTGTGTGACAATTTAGACAAGCTATGTAACAAAGGGAAACAAGAAAATTCCCATTGCAAAAATGCAACTTCCCTGTCACATCACTCCTCATTATGTGGGTTTTTCTTTCTCCTAGCCAAGTGTATTTCAGCACAGGGAAAACACAAGAAATAGAGAAGAAATAGATTAGTTAAAAACTTCTATCTGTTTTTAGCATCTACAAAGAAAACACAGCTTACCTAGTTGTAATTAACACCTTATTCTGTTTTCAAGTAATCCATAAGAAGTTTACTAGATGTTTATAACGTGTTAAATTGTCCTAGATTTCCAAGAGGCTGGTTTAGTCCTTTGGATGGTACTTGATATTTTCTTTCTTAATAATAAGTTTTAGCTACTTTTTCCTTCTTCTCAGCTGCTCTATAAGGTGATTTTACCACTAGTCTTAACTTGCTATCTGTCCAGACATGTAGATCAAAAAGAGCAACGGGTGATGAGATACAGGCCTTCCAAGGGATGGCAGCAAAACTTTATCTTTGGTCCTGAGTAACTAGTATTGTTTGCTTAAAAGATAAACAAATTTTATAGGGATTTTTTCTCATCTGTGAGTATTCTTGCAATGAAAATCTGTGTGAGCTAAGTTTAGAAATTTTAGTTTAAACCAGTGAGCCAACATATAAAGAGAGGATGGAATTTTTATTTTTTTTTTCTTTGCTTCTTTTGTGTTTTTAGCATTTGTAACTACCATTAACTGGCCAGGATAAATTGCTGCCAAATAACTCAGGGATTTTTTTTTTTGGTTTGTGGTTTTTTTTTAATTCCATTTCACTGATCCCAGTAAATATTCACTAACCATGCCTAAAACCTCTGTAGTGTTTCTGCTCTACAGTTTACAAAGAGATTAACTTTTTTTATGTGTTGTTGTAATTCTTTTATCTTGTGCATGAGCATGGATTGAAAAAAACTTGTTTGCATTATGATAAGTTAAATAAAGTGTCTGAATTCTTGAATTAAACATGTGTTAGGTGCTGTTTGCTTTCTCTGCAGAGAGGAGCTGAAACTATGCCTTGCGATCTGAGAAAAACATACTGGATAAACCCTTTTTTGGGGAAGAATTCCCCAGCGTCCTATATTGATTTTTTTCTCCTGCCTTCATTGAAGTAATCTTTCTAGGAAATGTGACCTTGTCATGCTTTCATTAAAATAAATAAAGAAGATGATTTAGTCTGTTGAAGGATTGCTGCAGGAATACATCTCGTTGTTGAGCTCCATAAATTTGGTTAGGTGAAAGCATGATAGTTCCTGAAAAATCTTTTTTTTAGTGTGGCACACAGTTTATGTACCCGAAATGTGTGCTTTCTTTTTGTTTAAGTGGGATCTCAAAGCCTCCAGGGTCTTTTTCTGCCACTTGCTCCTTCACAAAACCTCAAAAAACCTCACAAAACCTCATCAAGTCCTTTCAGTCCAAGCTGTTTTCAGATGATACAGCAGTTTCTTGTTACTGATTAGAATTACTCAGACTGTACAAGAGAAACGCATAGTCCTCAAATGGGTAGAAAGTAATTGCTTCAATGTAAAGAGGAATTATTTGGAGAACTAGATGTTAATTGATGATATCTGCTAGGAAAAAAAATGTGAAGAAATAAAGAGCAAGCGAGACTGATCTTAGTGGTGAAAATTTCCTTAGAAATGGTTACTTTCTCACAAATACGCTGACCACATGGTCAAAACTACATTTCCTAGTTTCCTTTTCATTTTTTCTTGTGTGCTGTGGTTAGCCAATATGTTCCATTCCTGCACTGCCAGAGCTGGATACTTCCATTTGCCAGTGACTCTAGAGTGCTTCTGTTTGATTTCTGTTTTATTAAAGCACTGGTTTTCTCATTCCCCGTGTGGACTGTCTGTTTGGCAATGTGTTGTTTAGCCAGTTCAGCAGTTCTTGTGCACAGTAAGTGAGGCTGAGTTGGGCTATGCAACCATCTCAGTGGTAATTTTTGTGTTTTGACTGCTACATAGGACCATCGAATCATAGAATCACCAGGTTGGAAGAGACCCACCAGATCATCAAGACCAACCATTCCTATCAAACACTAAACCATGCCCCTCAGTACCTCATCCACCTGCACCTTAAACACCTCCAGGGAAAGCGAATCAACCACATCCCTGGGCAGACCGTTCCAGTGCCTAACGACCCTTTAAGTGAAGAATTTTTTCCTTATGTCGAGTCTGAACCTCCCCTGGCAGAGCTTGAGGCCACTTACACCTTCTGCTAGGTGCCTGGTGGAATTTATGGTGAATCAGTCTGTTCATCTTGGTACTATTAAGTGTTATACTATTCCTTTAATACTGATGGAGAGCTGATAGTCATTAAGAGCCAGGTGTTTTTCAGTGTAGATAGGGCATTATCATGTGTTTACACAGATTTCCAAACGATGGCTCTGCATACTTTCCTTACAGCATCTCCTTATAGGGACTTCACTTGGTGCACACAAGCAACATTTCTTGGGGCTATTTTAATGGCAGAATCCACTAATAGAATTGTAGAATCTCCAGGTTGGAAAAGACCCACTGGATCATCGAGTCCAACCATTCCTATCAAACACTAAACCATGTCCCTGAGCACCTCATTCACCTGTCGTTTAAACACCTCCAGGGAAGGTGAATCAACCAGCTCCCTGGGCAGCCTGTTCCAGTGCTGAGGTAGAAAAGACCTTCTTATCCAGGGACCAGGCTCTGAGTTTCTGGCCGTGGCAGGCAATACTTAGTGCCACCAGCGTGCAAAATAAGAAGGCAGTTAAAGGAAATGGTCTCAAAATACTCATTTTTTGTGGCAGCCCATCTGATCATGGGTCCAGAGGAGGGCTATGAAGGTGATCAGAGGGCTGGAGCACCTCCTGTATGAGGACAGGCTGAGAGAGTTGGGCTTCTTTGGACTCGATGATCCGGTGTTTCTTCCAACCTGGTTATTCTATGATTCTACATCCTGGAGAAGACAAGGGTCCAAGAAGACCTCATAGTGACCTTCCACTACCTGAAGGGGCTGCAGGAAAGCTGGAGTGGGGACTGTTCACAAAGGTTTGGAGTGATAGGATGAAGGACAATGGGTATAAACTGGAGAGGGGCAGACTTAGACTAGAAACAAGGGAGAATTTCTTCACTATGAGGGTGGTGAGGCCCTGGGCCAGATTTCCCAGGGAAGCTGTGACTGCCCCATCCCTGGAGGTGTTCAAGGCCAGGTTGCATGGGGTTTGGAGCAGCCTGATCCAGTGGGAGGTGTCCCTGGTCATGGCAGGGGGGTTGGAACTAGATAATCTTTAAAGTCCCTTCCAACCCAGATTATTCTATGATTCTATGATTATACCACAGCCAGCACTGAAAAGCATCTTGTGGAGTCACGAAGGTGTAAAGTCTTGCTGCTGTTGCTACCATTACTCTCCAGACATAATGTTTTCATTCTAGATTTTTTGTTTGTAACCTGATTATTTTAATTTTTACCTACCTTTAAACTTAATTTTTAGCATTTTGAGTAATTTTTAAGGTTCATTGTTTTTCGTATTTGTGAGTCTTTCCTGACATTTGCAGATCTGGGCTTTATTTCAAGAAATAAAATTCTTTAGCATTTGGTATGCTGCTCTTAGCTGTCTCTCGCTGAAACTTGAGCAGACAGATTCATTGGTTATTTTATTTTAATTTTGAGTTTGTTTTTCATACAGAAGAATAAAATCTGTTGTACATGGTTGACAACATAATTAGTATCTAATGTGCGTATTTATTAATTACTAAAGAGACATTTTAATTTATTTCTTTGTTGTCTGTTTGCAGGGGGAGCCTGTTAATTCATGTGGATTTGCTTTAGTTTCCATCAGTGGAATCCCTTTTTGTATGCCTGCGTACTGTTTTGTTTTGCTGGGTTTTTTTTTTTGTTCAACTGTTTTCCACAGAGACATGCGGTTCTGACATCGTGGTTATGCTTCGGATGCGCACACGAGCTGTGTGTGATTAGCAGCGTGCCTGTACCACAGGGACCTGGGTTTCCTGCAGTGCCAGCTTAGTGCAATTCCAAGTGAAAGACGAATGAAGTCCTTGCCTCTGATTTGCTTCCCATGGGGAGGAATCATAGAATCGTAGAATGGATTGGGTTAACCTTAAAGATGATCCTGTTCCAGCCCCGCTGCCCTGCGCAGGGACACCTCCCATGGGATCAGGTTGCTCAAAGCCCCATCCAACCTGGCCTTGAAGACCTCCAGGGATGGGGCAGCCACAGCTTCTCTGGGCAACCTGTTTTAGTGTCTCACCATCCTCATGGTGAAAAAATTCCTCCTTACATCCAGTCTAAATCTGCCTCTCTCCAGTTTGTAACCATTGCCCCTTGTCCTATCTCTCCAAACCTTTGTGAACAGTCCGTTCCCAGCTTTCCTGTAGTCCCTTCAGGTACTGGAAGGTCACTCGAAGGTCTTCTTGGAGCCTTCTCTTCTCCAGGCTGAACAACAACTCTCTCAGCCTCTCCTCACAGGGAAGGTGCTCCAGCCTTCTGGTCATCTTTGTAGCCTCCTCTGGACCCATTCCAACGGCTCCATCTTAAGGAGTGCTCACTCCTGTATTTGCTTACGTAGTTTTGTTTTAGTCACTTCTTTTGCCGCAGCAAAATACCCACTTTTCACCCTCTTTACTGCATGAGGCGCTGATTTAAGGATGCCAGTGGTTTGCTGGCAAACGTCACTCTGTGACTTGGAGGTGTTGATGATTGGCCATGTTGGTAGCAGCACATGCTTTAAAGGTAGCCTTGCTCTTAGAATCACCATAGAATCGTAGAATCACCATGTTGGATGAGACCCAACGGATCATCGAGTCCAGCCATGAGTCTTCCAGGTCCCTCCTGCCCTGCTCAGTCACTCTGCACGTCTCACCCTTCTCTCTGTACCAGTACCAGTAGAAGTGTCATTTGGAAAGGCACAGGAGAGATGCATAAGCCAAGTACCAGAATGATATTTAACTTCAGTTTTCTCTCCTGGTACCCAAAGAAATCATGTTCTCAAGTGGGAGACACAAGTAGGTAGAAAATACCATGTTAGAGTCATAGAGTCATAGAACAACCAGGCTGGAAGAAACCCATCGGATCATCGAGTCCAACCATTCCTATCAAATTCATTCAGAAATCATTCTCCAAAAAATCAAATCACTCTCCACTTAATTCTGATAAACTACAAAATACGTGGCTTGTTCTAATAGGACAAGATATGTAGAACTCTACATGAGCTGTTGCTGATCCAGAGAGCATTCTGGTTGTGTCTGAAACGTGGAACACGAGCATCAGAACCAAGATTCGTGGGAAACAGGCCTGAATAAACTGTACAGAAGCAGGAATGCTAACAGCGTGAATGTGATTAGGGAACAGGGACTGAATAGAAGATGAGGACATTCAAAAAAAGGTTTCTGAGGTGTTTCAAGATGTTTTCACTATGGATTTCTGCAAAAGTCCCACGGGCTTACTTTATAACTTTATGTTACTTTATAACTGTAGAAATGCAGTCTAATTGATGCTAAAAAGCTGGGAGAAACTAGAGGCTGTCCAGTGGTGACAGTCTCTTGAAACCTTTTTGCACGTTCCTGCTGAATATACATCGTTTTCCGAAGGTTTACAGATGATCCAAATTGGGAAATTTGTAGGTCCAAGTCTTTCCTAGTACAAGGTTCACTTTCCTGACCAATGCAAAGCCTCTGCTCTGAAATCTCACCTGAAATAAAAAGTGAACAGCTTGAGAGCCCATGGAGCATAGTCAGCATGGTATGTTTTGACCCAAATGATTATTTTTTTAAAAGTAATGATACCACGAAATAACAGAATTTATAGAGTTTTTCACATATTTCCATTTCTTATTTCTAGCTGATGCCTTGTACATATAAGTAAGGATCTGGGCAGATTTTAGCTTTCAGGTGTATCTTACAGAGAGAAGGGATATGGAGAAGCCTGTAGAAGAGGAGGCTGAGAGGAGACCTCATTGCTCTCTACAACTACCTGAAAGGAGGTTGTAGAGAGGAGGGAGCTGGGCTCTTCTCCCAAGTGACAGGGGACAGGACGAGAGGGAATGGCCTCAAGCTCCACCAGGGGCGGTTCAGGCTGGACATGAGGCAAAAGTTCTTCACAGAAAGGGTCATAGGGCATTGGAATAGGCTGCCCAGGGAGGTGGTTGATTCACCTTCCCTGGAGGTATTTAAGGGACGGGTAGATGAGGTCCTGATGGACATGTTTTATTGTTTGATAGGAATGGTTGGACTCGATGATCCGATGGGTCTCTTCCAACCTGGTGATTCTGTGATTCTATGAAAATCTCTGGAATGTATCATAGTTAAATAATATGGGATCAAATCACTATGCCTGGTTGGTTGTTTTGATTTCTAACTTTGTAGTTTATAAAATTATATAATACCTGAAATATTGTGATAGTAAACTTTTTTAACTGATAAGCTTCACATATTTCAGCGCACTCAAGAATTTATTGAAAGATGAAGCAATCAGGGAATTCTTTTTGAAGGAAAGTGCATCTTCTCAGTCCCAAGCAGATACAGTCTGAAACACATGAATAAAAAAGGTAGATAATTTAGAACTGCGTGTTAAAATAAGAACAAGAAGCTCCTGCCAGTTTGCTTTAGATTCAATCATCTTTTTTTTTTCCACTAAATAATAGATATTTTAAGTCTGAAGCATTGTACACTTAATTTCTTCATTTGTCAGTGTAAGACTGTCGTATGTTAAAAGTGAATAAAAATGTTTATCATTTAGAAAAAACAAGAAACCTTGTCATTCAGTAAATATTCAAGAGAAAGTACACTGTAGGGGGAGAAAAGAATTATAGTTTTCCCTTCTAAGATTGTATTTACCATGACTTATATACCTACAGTCTTTTGAAAGACTTCATGACAATTTTCATAGAATCATAGAGCAACCAGGTTGGAAGAGACCCATCAGATCATCGAGTCCAACCATTCCTATCAAACCATGCCCCTCAGGACCTCATCTACCCGTGCCTTAAACACCTCCAGGGAAGGAATTTATTTTCTAGTATATTATTTTTCTAGTATATCATTTTCTAGTATAATAGGTGCGTTTCCTCTTTTTGTTCCATAATTCCCTTATTCCCTGCTAACTTCAGCTATGAAACACAGCTTCAGTTTCTAAAGATATTTTTCAAACCTTAAAAAAAAATGAAAAATATTCATATTTCTAGATGGCAGTGTGCCTGTTTATGTCCAGCGCTTCCAGGTTTATCGTTACCATGCTCCAGACTGATGAACTGTTCCTGCCAGGGGTTCTGTTTCTTTCTTTCTCAACTCAGCTGGCTTCTTCGGGTTTCTCTGTGATTTACATGATCTCAGGGGAGGACAGAGTTTTGGGCTGCTTTTTTCCCCTGTATGTTTCTGCTGCACTCAAAATGTACTTGATAGCGAGTGCACAACTATTTTGTTTTACTTCTGTATCTCTCAAAATGAACTGTTGAAGGAAACTATTAATGAAGCTTCGCTAGCTTAATCTCAGCTTTAAAATTAATGCCACTCTTAAATTTGTGTCTCTCTGGCTGTTTTACATTGAATTATAAATAGCTTAAGGAGAATGAATGGGGAAGCAGATGGTGCCAAGTGTGCTTTCCAATTGGCAGAGCTATGAAAAATTGTTTGAATTTGCTTATGCCCCAGCAGGTCTCTGTAAACACAGCCTAAGTTGGCTTGTTTTTGAAGTAAGCGTAACAAAAAGTCATTTCACTGAATAATATACCACAGGAAGGTCATAAATCTGTGTATTGCTCTGAGAATTATGAGAGTGTATATTCCTTCTACTTCTAAATTCACACTTTCATACTTAATTGAACTTAAAGGCAAATTTTCCATTATGTCAGATTTTTTTTTTCATGCTTTAAATCTCCAAATAGAAATTTTTAAAGATGCAGGAATTTCCCTGAAGCATTTGCAAAGAAAATGCTTCAGAATAGTATTGGCATAACATAAAAAAAAAAATTAATCAATTGTTGTATTCTTACTGCTCTGTTTGGTTTGTGTAAAGCTAAGGATGTGAGTAATGATGAAGGGGCAGATTTGATTTATAGTGGCTAATTTAATTATTTGAAGTAATTCTGGACAGACTCTGTAATGCTAAGTCAGTGATTATTACTTTAGCAGAAAAAAAATAGTGCATTTTGAAGTGAAAAAAAGAGTAGTTGTCCTCTGTGTGATTGGGGATGGGGAAGTGCCTTTGGAATTCCTCCCCTCACGTCTTTTCTCTGCAAGCACAGTTACCTGAAAACATGCTTTTTGGTTTTATCCATTTGATTTACAGTCAAGAAGTTGGAGGAACTGGGGCTTTCTTTATTAGCATGAGATTTTTCAAGATCTACCGTGTTTTTTTGTAGCCCAAGTGTAACTATGCTTTGTGTCTTCCTAATTTATTGTAGCACTTCCCAAGTGCTTTCATGTACGTGTGTTGTTTTGACATATCACACACTTCTGTAGAAAAAGCACATATTTTCATAACTGTAGCTGTTAAAGATTTTTTTTCTTTGTATGGCATAATCTGTATTTATCTGCAGTGCTGAACAACTCTTCAGTTGAAGCCCAAAACCCTCTACTCTCTGTATTTTTGTTAATCATACACTTTTCCCATCAAATGGGAGTGGCCTTGGAAATGAAAGCTTAAAGGAGGAAATTTTTAAGTATGAGACTGAAAGGAATCAGTAAATTTAAAGGGTTAAAGTTGATCTTTATACTTGCAGAATTAAGCAATTGCAGAAGTGATGCAAAGCTGAAATACAGTTTTAAAGCTTTTAGAAACAAGGCTATTTGTCTCCAGTCTGCCCGTTCTAAAAGACTTGTAATCCAAGAAAGGAATTTCTCTCTTTTTTTTCCTTTACTGTCTGTTTTGTAATCTTAACCCGCTGTCCCATCAGTGATGAGATTTGGGGGATCTTTCTAAGCTGTGGTGCCTAATTATAGGATTCTGCACCTTCTTTGTTTCTGACGCAAAGTCAGAATAAATGAAACAGAGTGACATTAACAGAAAAAAATTCAGGTTGCATCTTTAAGTTTTATTTTTTTACTTGAGAAAATGAATTCCTCTGTTAGGCTTTCTTCCCACAATCATAGTATGGGTTAGCTGCTTTTTTAGGGGAAACGGGGAGGCATCTTGAAGGTGAATTGTGTGTCAGATAACCAGGTTTTGCTCCTGGGTCCTGACTCATTCCTTTTGCTTTCAGTGTCTCAAATTACCCTTTTTTTGCCAGTGTTTTGTCTCTGACAAATGGTGCTGCACTGGACTTCAGTGCCTGGGGAACTGCATCAGTGTAAAAGTGCTGGAGTAGAGATTTATCAGGCATCTGATACCCAAGTTACTTTATATGCCCTAAGGAGGCATCTGGATCCAGGAGCTCCCTAACCTCACGGTCACTAAGCCTCGGAGGTACTTCCTGCTCCCATGATCTTTCCTTGCGTCGCTCGATGTTTCATAAGCACACATGCTTTTTCTTTTGCCGGTGTCTAGAATTGACCTCCAGTGAGCAAGTGGGTTCATGACTTTCAGCTGAGCTTTGCTCCAACAATGCCCCAGTTTTCCCAAATGTCCTAATCCTGCAGAAATCGTAGAATTGTAGAATAGTTTGGGTCGGAAAGGACATCAAAGATCATCCAGTTCCAACCCCCCTGCCATGGGCAGGGACACCTCCCACTGGATCAGGGGCTCCAAGCCCCATCCAACCTGAGCACCTCCAGGGATAGGGCAGCCACAGCTTCCCTGGGCAACCTGTTCCAGGGCCTCACCACCCTCATGGTAAAGAAATTTTTCATTCTGTCTAGTCTAAATCTGCCCCTCTCCAGTTTATACCCATTGCCCCTCATCTTGTAATACAAGCTTTTGTGAACAGTCCCTCCCCAGCTTTCCTTCAGGTATTGGAAGGTTGCTATAAGGTCTCCCTGGAGCCTTCTCCAGGCTGAACAATCCAGATATTGTCAACCTTTGCTTGAATGGGAGGTGCTCCAGCCCTCTGATCATTTTTGTAGCCCTAAGTGGACATGTGATGGTTCGTTTCAACTGTGATCTCAGAGTGCAAAGAAAAAGCAATAATTCAACAAGTCCAGGGAGTTAAATTTCAATCCAAACACTAACTTCATTAACTGTGCCCATAAAGCAGCTTGCAATAGAAAGAGAATGAGGAAAAGATGGGGGGGAAAGGAAAGAAAAACAGGTTTATAGCTTCCATCACGCATCCACAGACATCCGGTTTCTCTAGGGGTTCTGGTCCAGAAGGTGTTCCACTGCTTCTGTCTTGGATCGATGTGATCTCATGATGGGGAAGATCTTCAAGTATTCAGCTGCTCTAGAGCTGTCTTTTATGCTTATTAGTACACCTGTGACCCAACTTTGCCTGTAGAGATCACAGAATCACAGAATCACTGGGTTGGAAAGGACCCACTGGATCATCGAGTCCAACCATTCCCATCAGTCTTGTGAGATGTTTTGTGAGATGTCAATCATCTTGTGAGATGTCTCACAAGAGAAGAATAGAGGGGCAGGTTCCCCTCCCTTGCCCTGTAGCCACGCTGCTTTTGATACAGCCCAGGACACAGTTGCCTTCTAGGCTGCGAGTGCACACTGCCGGCTCATATCCAGCTTCGTTCAGGTAACCTCATCTTCCCACTCCACTCACCATACAAAGTGCAGACTAATTTATAGAATCATGGAATCGTAGAATCATAGAACAACCAGGCTGGAAGAGAACCATCGGATCACCGAGTCCAACCATTCCTATCAAACACTAAACCATGTCCCTCAGGACCTCATCCACCCGTGCCTTAAAAACCTCCAGGGAGAGTGAATCAACTACCTCCCTGGGCAACCTCTGCCAGTGACCAATGACCCTCTGTATGAAAAACTTCCTCCTAATCTCTAACCTAAATCTCCCCTGGTGGAGCTGGAGGCCATTCCCTCTTGTCCTGTCCCCTGTCACTTGGGAGAAGAGCCCAGCTCCTTCCTCTCTACAACCTCCTTTCAGGGAGTTGTAGAGAGTAATGAGGTCTCCTCTCAGCCTTCTCTTCTCCAGGATAAACACCCCCAGCTCTCTCACACGTTCCTCATAGGGCCTGTTCTCCAACCCCTTCACCAGCTTCGTTGCTCTTCTCTGGACTCGCTCCAGAGCCTCAACATCCTTCTTGTGGTGAGGGGCCCACAACTGAACACAGGATTCAAGGAGCAGCCTCACCAGTGCTGAGTCCAGAGGGAGAATCACCTGCCTGGACCTGCTGGTCACACCATTTCTGAACCAAGCCAGGATGCCATTGACCTTCTTGGCCACCTGGGCACACTGCCGGCTCATGTTCAATCTGCTGTCGACCAACACCCCCAGGTCCCTCTCCTCCTGGCAGTTTTCCAGCCAGACTTCTCCCAGTCTGTAGCTCTGCATAGGGTTGTTGTACCCCAAGTGCAGGACCCGGCATTTGACCATGTTAAACCTCATGCCATTGGACTCTGCCCAGCGGTCCAGCCTGTTTAGGTCCCTTTGCAGAGCCTCCCTACCCTCCAGCAGATCGACACTTGCACACAGCTTTGTGTCATCTGCAAACTTGCTAAGGGTACCCTCAATGCCTTCATCCAGGTCATTGCTTAAGACATTGAACAGGGCTGGACCCAGCACTGAGCCCTGGGGAACCCCACTTGTATTTCAGGTGTTTGCCGCTGTGGTCCAGTTATGTACTACAGTGAGAGAAGTGGTGGATGACAAGGCACGTGCAGGAAAGTCTGTGGTTTTGTCGCTGTTACCTGCTTGTGCCTGCCCTCTATTTACTTATTTGCGTAGTGTGTGTGACTAGACTAACCAACTTGTAAGCACAAAACTCATTCCACTTAGCATTTCACAGGTTTGTGTTTAACAAATTTGAAGCACATAGGCACACTGAAAATGTAAAGAAACTGAAAAAAAAACCCAGCCCACCACAGAAATAAGCCAACACCGCCCCCCTTTTCTTTCTTTTCTTTGCCAGTTACTGTCAAGCTGCAAGTAGTACGGTCTAGTCAGATAGATCCTGAAGGGGAAAGAATGCTGTGATTGTCTTGACTCACTCCAATGAGCTCTGCAGGGCTTTTTGTATCTTTTCCCCTCCCCCAAAAATATTGCTAATAGGCAAAAGCAGTAATGAAAGGCTTTAATCCGAAGGCTGATTTTGTACAGAAGGCTTTTTAAAAAAGCATCAAAATTAAGTTAAATGCCCTGCTGTCTCAGCCGTAAACCGTGGCAATAAATGCAGGATAACTCCTTTTTTTTGTTCTTTACTATTTTTGCAATTAGTTGACTTTTATCCTACGGAGAGGCTGCTTGAAAGACCTTGTTATTTGTGGCTGTGATAAAATATGCTGGCTCAGCCTGCCTGAAGAAACAGAAGCCTTGGCAGGAATGCTGATTACCATGACAATCTAAGCAGTCCAGAGCTGTGGTTTGTGTGGGTTTTATCGTAAAGATACAAAGCATGTCCTGGATGGAGGAAAAGCTGATAATATCATCATGACTCAGGAGGTCTCATTGTCCTTACAGGACTTTGTTTTTCATATTATGTTACCTGATGAGGGTGTAGAGGGAACTCTTGTCGACTTCACATATATTTTTATAACATGTTGGTGCTTTTGTGTGTGTATCTATTTTAGTATGTATTTTTACACCACAGTTATGTGGGATTTCTTATGACATTTTCAATATGGTTTTGAACACGTGTATAGAAGGTATCCATAGAATCATAGAACAACCGGGTTGGAAGAATCACAGAATCACAGAACAACCAGGTTGGAAGGGACCCATCGGATCTTCTAGTCCAACCATTCCTATCTAACACTAAACCAAGTCCCTCAATACCTCATCCACCCGTGCCTTAAACACCTCCAGGGAAGGTGACTCAACCACCTCCCTGGGCAGCCTATTCCAGAGAGATCCACTGGATCATCGAGTCCAACTGTTCCTATCAAACACTAACCCGTGCCCCTCAGCACCTCGTCCACCCATCCCTTAAACCCCTCCAGGGAAGGTGAAATTGTGGATTTGATGAAGAGGTTGGGAGGAAGGTCAGCTGGACCAAGAAATTTCCACAGATGACAGTTCTGCCTCTAGGGAACCTCTAATGAGAGGGAATTAAATCTTTATGGGTTCTCCAAGTTCCTGTGAGTAAAAAAAAAACATAAAAGAAAACTGCCCAGTCCTTCTTCCTGCCTCCACCCCCTAGCCCTGCATATGGTGCCAAGTCTGTATTGCAGGGTCTTCACAAGCAAGGAGAAAAATACACCTCATGCTCCCATTTTCTCTCCGCGTTAGGGTGTAGTTATTTCAGCCATTAGAATCATAAAATCGCCGGGTTGGAGGAGATGACCAGATCATCAAGTCCAACCATCCCTATCAATCACTAAACCATGTCCCTCAGCACCTCGTCCACCTGTCCCTTAAACACCTCCAGGGAAGGTGACTCAACCACCTCCCTGGGCAGCCTGTTCCAGTGACCAGTGACCCTTTCCGTGAAATGTTTTTTTCTAATATTCGTCCCAAACCTCCCCTGGCAGAGCTTGAGGTCATTCCCTCTCTCTTCCTGAAAATCATAGAATCATAGAGTGATAGAATAACCAGGTTGGAAGAGACTCACTGGATCATCAAGTCCAACCATTCCTATCAAACATTAAACCATGTCCCTCTGCACCTCGTCCACACCTCCAACCCTCGAAGTAATAAGGCTAATATCATGTTACATAAGGTCATTGATATAAAACTATCTCAGACTGGAGAAGGAAAACCAGTCTGCTCCTGTCTCATGATGTGTGTAAAGAGAGTTACTTTCACTGGTATTTTGACACTGTTAAGAAAGAATAGGCTGAAAAGTTTGACTTAGAAAGGAAAAATAGCTTGAAGTAATAAAGTCCCTAAATTTTTTGTACAAATATATTAATCTGTGAACTTTCCTTGTTTAGAGAATGGGCTGCTGAAGTGTTTTCCTTAAAATGTTTTCTTTGTGGTTCATTATGACAAAAGCAGGCGTATTTGCATTATCAGTTCTTAATTGTTTTCCAAGTAATTTCATTGTTTGCACTAAAGGATTTATTGAAAATTGCATGATTATCAACATGTCAAGGAGCTTTTGTTCTGTTCCAGTAACCTAAAAATCTAAGGGTTCATTGTCTGAGCTTCATTTGTAATGTGGAACACTTACTGGCCTCGTTATGAAGAGCAAACAACCAAGAGTGTTTCTTTCTGCACAGCTCTGGAACATGAACCAAAAGCCATGGATACAAACGATGAAGAGGAGGATGAGGGAGAGCAGTTTGACTTTGACAGTGGAGATGAGATACCAGAAGCAGACAGGCAAGCCCTTGTTCCACCTCCTCCAGGTCCTGAGAACAACATAGAGCAGCAAGAGGCTGACACCACAGGTAAGTCAACCCATTGTTTAACCTCTAGTTTAAATAGTCCAGAGTAATTATATGATGTTTTTTTCTTGACAGTGCAATAAAAATACTTGTGAAAAGAGGTTTCCATGGAAATCATAGAATCATAGACTCATAGAACAACCAGGTTGGAAGGGACCCATCGGATCTTCTAGTCCAACCATTCCTATCAAACACTAAACCAAGTCCCTCAAGACCTCATCCACCTGCGCCTTAAACACCTCCAGGGCAGGTGAATCAACCACCTCCCTGGGCAACCTATTCCAATGCCCAATGACCCTCTTTGTGAAAAACTTCCTCCTAATCTCCAGCCTAAATCTCCCCTGGCGGAGCTTGAGGCCATTCCCTCTTGTCCTGTCCCCTGTCACTTGGGAGAAGAGCCCAGCTCCCTCCTCTCTACAACCTCCCTTCAGGTAGCTGTAGAGAGTATTGAGGTCTCCTCTCAACCTCCTCTTCTCCAGGCTAAACACCCCCAGCTCTCTCAGCTGCTCCTCGTAGGGCCTGTTCTCCAGCCCCTTCACCAGCTTTGTCGCTCTTCTCTGAAATACCACGGACGTGTATTGAATATTCCTGCTAGTTACATTCATGGTTGTTGTGACAAGGCAAACAACCATCACATGAAATTCCTGTGAGGTTTCCCATCCAAGTTTGTCGTCCAAACCAGTGGATTGGATGATCTCAGTCACACTGCTGGGCTACAGGAAAACTCTAACAGTGTGTGAATTGCTCGAGATAAGCTGCTTTCCCAGCCAAGCCTGCAGGTTGCTGAACTTAAGATGGCATGCAGAAAAATAAATGGAGTCTGAATGCATGAATTTTGTTTATAAACAGAAGTATTGTTTTATTGAACTTTAAATAATTTTTTACAACATGTACCTATGTTCCTAGTGCTGAGGTGTAGTCTGGAATGTAAAGATCATCTTTCCTTGAAAATTTGTTGCTCCCTCACCCTTTTGCGAAGTTGTATTCACAGCTCAGAGTTGTGATTGCCAATTACCATTGGCACCAAAGGTCAGATCGGCCTTTGGTTCTGCTCTACCTCAGCTTATCTCCAGAAATGCTGGAGCTTTATGTAAAAGAAAATTATTTTCAAAGAGGAAAGCTTGAAGGTTATTTTCTTTCGCCTTCTTCTAACAGAATATTTTCACAACTGGTCTTTGAGGAGTGCCCCTCTAGTGATTTTTTTTCTCTCCCCACAGCAATTAAAGCTAATGGCTTTAAGTTGGAAGAGAGAAGACTTAGGTTAAACAGTAGGAAGAAATTCTTCATGACGAGAGTGGTGAGGCCCTGGCTCAGGTTGCCCAGGGAAGCTGTGGCTGCCCCATCTCTGGAGGTGTCCAAGGCCAGGTTGGATGGGCCTTGGGCAGCCTGGCCCAGTGAGAGGTGTCTCTGCCCATAGCAGGGATCTGGAATTGGATAGACTTTAAGATCTCTTCCAACCCAAACCATTCTATTATTCTATTCTTTAAATATGCCTTATATTTGTGTTTGTAAGATCCAAATTCACCTAGAATCCAGATTTTAACCGTCAAGGCTGCCTTCAGCCATGTGCTCATGACAAGCAAAAGAGGACCCTGGCTACTTTTCAGAAATCCTTCTATTCAGAATTTAGAATCCAGTTATTAGAATCATAGAATCATAGAATCACCAGGTTGGAAGAGACCCACCGGATCATCGAGTCCAACCATCCCTATCAAACACTAAATCATGTCCCTCGGGACCTCGTCTACCTGTGCCTTAAACACCTCCAGGGAAGGGGAATCAACCACCTCCCTGGGCAGCCTCTTCCAATGCCCAATGACCCTTTCTGTGAAAAACTTCCTCCTGATCTCTAGCCTAAATCTCCCCTGGTGGAGCTTGAGGCCGTTCCCTCTTGTCCTGTCCCCTGTCCCTTGGGAGAAGAGCCCAGCTCCCTCCTCTCTACAATCTCCTTTCAGGTAGTTATAGAGAGCAATGAGGTCTCCCCTCAGCCTCCTCTTCTCCAGCTCTCTCAGCTGTTCCTCATAAAGCCTGTTCTCCAGCCCCTTTACCAGCTTTGTTGCTCTTCTCTGGACTCACTCCAGAGCCTCAGCATCCTTCTTGTAAGTTTATTTTTAAACTTTATTGTTTTTCCCGTAGACATCCTTGTAACCCGGCTTGGTTTGTTGCTGTTGCATTCCTTGTCTTTAAAATGGGGATGTGATGTGTGGGAATTTTATGAGCCATACGTTGTAAACAAATCCTGTGGTGAGGATCATATCAGTGTTTAGGATATTTGCAAAGAGCAATATTGAGGAACTTAAACAGATATGAAAAATAAAGCTTTTTCTTTGTTTGGTTTTTCAATGAAAGGGGCTGATAATTTAGAACACAGCGAGAAGCTACAAACATCAGAACCTACCGCAGAAGGCGCTCCAGCCAAAGTAAATCCCTATTCAGTCATAAATATTTCACCGATCCAAGACAAGGATCCATCCCCATCGCCAGAACCAAGTCCTCAAGATGAATGTGCAAGTCCACACTTGTCTGGTGGATATTCTGTTCCTGTCCCCTGTGGCTATGCTGTGCCATCTAATTTACCTTTGATACTGCCAGCGTACTCCAGTCCTGTCATAATACGCAGTGTTTCCATAGATGAAGAAGGTATTTATGTATCTTAGTTTATTTGACTGCTAATCCTTGATTAACTTCAGGTACCTGTGCTGTTTTGTAAATGTTTGTGTCGTGCTCACCGTGGATATGTGTGTGAAATTTTGTGTCAAAATAGGGAAAAAAACCTCTATCCTGTGGTATGAACTGAAGTTTCTTGTCAAACTTGGAGGGGAAAATGTCTGTTGATTTAAAAAGTAAAGATGCATGAGGAGAAATGAGTGTACCAGTCAGTTCTTTCATGAAGCTGGTGATACTTGACCTTTGTTTTGCTGGCACCGAGTTGCAGTACACAGCACAAGAGAGGACTCCTGTCTTATCTTGCCATTAAGAATGATTAATGCTAATTCCCTGTTAGTGTAATGACCTTACAGAGCCATAGTTCAGTGTTCAAGCCAATTGTTTTTTTCTTATACCTTATCATGCTTTATCTAGGTCCTGGCAGAGTTCCTGTCCCATTTACCTTTTCTATATGCACTTCTGTTTGTTTATTTTCCAATTCTTGTAGATTTAGAGTTGCTGTGGGATTTTTTCCTCGACAATTTGATGAATTCTGTTCGTTCTCTAGTCCAATTTAGACAGAAGGGGAAACTTGAAAGGGAAATAACTGGATTATTGCAGAAAGAAGAACAGTGCCCCATCTCGTAACCAAAATTGGCAAAGCTGACAGCTTAGTGTCAAGAGAGCAGGAGGAACAGAAATCTCCTGCCTATTTTTTCTTTCCCATATTTTGAATATACTGTTCTTTAGCTAGACGGCAATTCTGCTGCAATTCCATATACTGTTAAACTCTTTTATTTCTTTTCAGCCTGGAATTTTGGCAGGTAAAAGCAAATGTGTTTGTGTGGTTGTTATTGCATGTAGAGGAAAATATGTTTGAGAGATCAGAATTAAATGCATCAGACATTGTAATTTCCTCCAAACAGCTCTTATACCAAATGACTGTGTCTCTGAATTCTTTCATTTGCAAAAATGGGTAGCATGAAGAAACTTCTATTTTTTTTTATTTGTTTAAAAACAAAAATATTGTACAGAAGTTGATTATTCATTAGCACTGAACTAGCAAAATCAGTTTCTTATGCTAAAATGTACTATCTGAACCACATTATATTTTATTCCAAGCATTTTGATGATTTTTTTTTTCTGCTTAGCAGGTGTGCAGTCAGCAGCTGAAGAATGTCATTGTAATTCTGTCAACTCAGAGGAGCCTCAAAATAGGTGATTGCCAGATGGGTGTGTTCTAACGATCTGTAAAACCTTAATGCCTAAGAAAGCTTACATTAGCTTTTATTTTTCTCGAGTGATGATTTCATGTTTGTTTATTTTCATTTTCTTTACTCGATAACTCTCATTGTGTACTAAAATCAGCACTGGTTGAGGTCTCATATGTAACTGTGCATGATATTTTTGAAGGAACTAGGTTTAATTTTTATAGAGTCATAGCAATGTCAGCTGCAACAGACTGCTGGAGATCTTGCTGGATATGGTTGGACTCAATGATCCGATGGGTCTCTTCCAACCTGGTTGTTCTATGATTCTATCTTGTAGTCTAGCCTGCTGCTTTCAGCAGAACCACTGCCAAAAAGCTATTAGATCTAGATCAGCCATGGCCTTGATAGCTGAGCCTTGAAAACCTCCAAGAATGGAGATGCTGCAGCTTTCCTGGGCATTTTCCCCTGCTCTGCTACCCTTTGGTGAATTTTGTTCCCTGATATCCAAACTGAGTCTTCCAATGTGCAATTTGTAGACCCTTCCTCTTGTGTATTATCTGGCACTGTAAAAATCAGCCTCCCAAATAAATCCAATCAAACATAAAAAACCCAACTCCATCACCTCTGTAGTTGTCTTTCAGATAATTTGAGTGGCTGTTGGATCATCCCTAGCATCCTTTTCACCAGATGAAATAAACTCTCTCTCTCCCACCTCTTTCCTTGTAGGCCATGTGCTTTAGTCTCCAACTTCAGGTTCTCCACATCTCTCTAAAGAAGGCCTCTCTAGGGGAAGCTTCAGTGTCTCTGGAAGGGAGAGGTGCTGGGAAGCCAAAATATTCTGCTGCAGGTTCAGTCTCACCAGCACCAACCCGAGGAAGATAACAGCCTTCTCAGAACTGATAGCTCCTAATATAGCCCAGAATATCTTTAGTCTTATTTACGGTAAAAAAGTAGGTCTCACTTCAGTACTTTATAAGAGACTTCTCTGTGTTCTGGTAGAAGAACTCAAAAGAAAAATAACTTTTGAGATTGGAAGGGATACATTTTCCATTTCTTAACTAAAATTATTAGGCTGTTTAATCGAATAGATTCTTAATCTCCTAATTGCTTACTGAAGCTGAGATTTTGAATAGACAGCAACCTTGGAGCTGGAAGGCAGGAAGGTATTTATTGTCTTGACAGTTGTTTAAAAACATTGTGGTGTAGCTTTTAATGCTTTTATTTTATGGCCTTTTTTTCAAGCGAAGATAACCAAGCCAAGAGAGAAGATGATGCTCTGGCCAAATGGGTTGCAGATCCTGCAAATACAGCATGGATGGAAAGTAAGTATCAGTGAGCACCGAAGTACAACTCTAGAAGGTCAGTTTTAAGTTGTGATTAACAGTATGTGTGTATCTATATGCACATATCTACTTTACAGGGAATGTCCACATTCACTGTTACTGTATTTTTTTCCAGATAAGTTCCAGAACTAAGTTATACCAGTTAAAACAGCAGTGTAATAAAATCATGTGTTTTGAAAGAAAGTTAACATTCACTTTTCCAGGGAGCACTTTTTTGAGTCTATGGAGTCATTAGTCACCATCTTAAGGAAATAATTCAGCTCTGTCAGTACACGTACAGTGGAAATTTGCTCAAGTTCAGAGTCTGCTCTGCAACTGGATATGACATCTTCTCACACAGCAATTGGAAAACTAATTGTTGGAGAGTGTAGAAGGGAAGGAATTGCCACTTTTTCTTAGTGTGTGCACTTGGTCCTTGGCTGGTGGCTGCATTTTACAGTACAACAGAGACCATGTGGTTTGAGGGCAGGTTTTCCTGCCTGATCTCAGTTTTTCCTGCTGGGCTGGAGGTTTATCTTGCACATCACTTGGATGCAAATTCTTTTGTCACTTCTTATACTTCTTCTTAGTATATTACAGCAATCATTACATTGTTTAATTATGGTCCTCTTTAAATACATGTCTGATAGAGCTTTTCTGCAGCCATTTAGCAAGGCAATGAGCAGCCCTTGACAAGCACGGAACATACCATAGTGTTGTGAAAAGGAGGAAGACATTTTGGCTATTGAAGTGGTTTTCTCTTTTCAGACTACCAAAGGTCATTGTGAACCAGATAAAACTGTGAAATTTCTCAAATCATAGAATCATAGAACAACCAGGTTGGAAGAGACCCACCGGATCATCGAGTCCAACCGTTCCAATCAGACACTAAACCATGTCCCTCAGCACCTCATCCACCCAGAATACCTTATGCTATTTTTGTGCGTTATTTGAACTGTGATTAGATCTATGGGCAAAATGCCAGTGGCGACTGAGTCATATCTTCATCGTACTCATATGTGCCAATATAATCAAAATTCTTCAGTATATGATAGAGTATTTTGCTTGGAAGGGTCATCTGGTCCAGCTGCCTGATTACTTCAGGGCTGACCAAAATTACTTTTTTACAATTACGTGAAAGGGGGTTGTAGCAAGGCGGGTGTTGGCCTCTTCTCCCAAGTAGCAAGTGATAGGATGCAAGGAAGCAGCCTCAAGTTGTGCCAGGGTAGTTTAGGCTGGATAATAGGAAATACTGCTTCACCAAAAAGGTTGTCAGACACAGGCTGTCCAGGGAAGTGGTGGAATTACCATCCCTGGAGGTGTTTGAGGCATGTAAATGTGGTGAACTTGACAGTGCTAAGTTTACAGTTGGACTTGGAAGAGGAGGCTGAGAGGAGACCTCATTACTCTCTACAACTACCTGAAAGGAGGTTGTAGAGAGGAGGAAACTGGGCTCTTCTCCCAAGTGACAGGGGACAGGACAAGAGGGAATAGCCTCAAACTCCGCCAGGGAAGATTTAGGCTGGACATCAGGAGGAAGTTTTTCACACAGAGGGTCATTGGGCATTGGAATAGGCTGCCCAGGGAGGTGGTTGATTCACCTTCCCTGGAGGTGTTTAAGGCACGGGTGGATGAGGTCTTGAAGGACTTGGTTTAGTGTTTGATAGGAATGGTTGAACTCGATGATCCGGTGGGTCTCTTCCAACCTGGTTGTTCTATGATTCTATGACTTCATTATCTTAAAAGTCTTTTCCAACCTAAATGATTCTATGATTCTATGAAAAGCCAAGATGTGTTATTAAGAGAATTGTTCAAATGCCTTTTAAACACTGTTCTTTGGTCCCATTCAGATTTTAGGGGATTTCTCATTTGATTTTTTTTTGTGTGTGTTTTGCTTTTAGACCCAGATGAAGTAATTTACGATGATGTACCAAGAGAAAATTCAGACTCTGAACCAGGTTTGAGGTCTTTGTAATACAGACCACATTGTAATATGGAATTATTTTCATGTATACTGAATAGATGCGTTCATTAAGTACCTAAAATATATGTAAATAGAATTAACATCGTGTCTGTAATTGGTAGGTCTTACAATGTTCAGAATTAAACTAACTTTTGAAAGACTTTGTCACAGGAAGTCTTCTACACTGCTCTTCTGAGAAGACGAGTTCTGTTTTTTTTCTATAGATACTGTCCCAAATGCTTGAAGTATTTGGTATATTAGAGAATTGCAGTGAGGGGTGTTGTAGCTAAACTGGGCAAGGCAGTTCAGAAAAGAGTTTTTGAAATAGTTGAATAATATATGATAATGCATCATTGTCATGATTATAAAGAAAACTTCAGTGTTCTTCCAAGTCCCCCTTCAGCATGCAAACACTTGATAAAGGGAAGGAAGAGATCCAGAGCAGCCATTTACCATCCTGACTGTGACTCTGCAGAAATGTTTTATTTCCACTTCAGTGTCGTCCAGCTTCTGATGGTGTGATCATGTTTGGAAGACACAGAATAGATCTTAAAGTAGCTGCTGAAACCAAGATTTAACCTTTACTGGGAATGGTGGAGCTGGGGCTCAAGAAGCTTATTTCACTGAGTTATCGCTCAGATTTGTTTTGCAGTTTTTGGTTATAGCGAAGACTGTGCTTAAAGGTTGGTTGCTACTAACAGGTTTTGTGTTTGAGTGGATCGGGTTACTAGGAACTTGGCATCTGCTTGTCATGGCTCTTAGAAGGTGTCAGTGTTACATACTGAATTTGTTAACTATTCAAGGAAACAAAAGCTTTCTTGTGTGAAAGCCACATTTATCTTTAAAGCTGTAGCATTTTCTTCTACTTGGTGGAGTTCAGGCACCAATGAAATTTGTTTCATTTATTATTCAAAGTATTGTTACATTAATACCTTAAATGCTTTTATTACTGGAAAGTCCCTCAGTCGTCTGTGCTGCTCTGGACCGGGACACCTTTGTACTCATACACCAAGGCCAGGAGGCTGAGCTGGGGATGCGTATGAGACGTGGAGCAAAGCTTTGCTAAGCATCCTGGGCAGAATTTTTAGTTAAACCCGGAAAAGTTTACTTAGAATTTTGGTTTTCCGTCCTCAAAGACATCAAAAGATTCTGAGAAAATAGGGAGTCAGGGAAATTTCATCTTGTTCATTCATTAACTTATTGTTTATTAATTGTACATTTTATCAGGGAGGCTTAACTGTCAAAGCTCAGTCTACATTTGGTTTAGTGTTCGGAATGGTTGGACTCGATGATCCGATGGGTATTTTCCAACCTGGTGATTCTATAATTCTATACATTAGCTTGTGGACAAGGTGCATTCATCAAGGCACCATTTATAGCGTTCCCCAATGCTGGTAGTGCAAAGGTTTGACTATTTGAATTTATTTTGGCTCACTGTGATGATTCTTTTAATTATTCATAGCGCAGATTACCACTAAGAGGCCTTCTTCAGTAAGTATATTTTAAGGATAATTTTGGTATCCATGGAGTTTAAAAAAAATCTTCTGATTCTCCCAAATTAGAGGAGATTCCTCTGTGTTAAGACTAGCAAATTTAACTAATATTAAAATATTATTATCGATCAAAATACAGTTTTAAAATCACAGAACCTGGGGTTTGGGTGGATGTGTAAAAGACATCAGCTTCTCTTTTATGCATATCTTTTCTCAGTTTAAATTGAACTTCAATCTTAAAATGAAAACATAAATTTTTTTTCCTGAATTTAATGCCAGACATTTTTAAATGAAGAGTTATATCCTCTGATATCCCCTGATATCCTCTGATAAAGGATTGCTGGCAGAAGAACCTACACTTCTCTACTTGTAATGACAAATGTGGCTGTACGTAGAGTGTACACCTGCCTCCTTGTACATAATAGGCACTAAAAATTTTCTCCTTTGTTTTGAGTCAGTTTTTCCTACTTGACACCTGTGCCAATGAAAAGACCTGCGTCTTTAACAGGTTATAATTCAGTCAACCTTTGCAATATGGTTTTCTATATCTTGAACAGTCAGTACTTCAGCCTCTTAGACTGGGTAATGACCAAGGTGTCTTGCAGATGTGGGAGACTCCTAGTGGTTGGTGGAGCTGAAGAGTGACGAGTCATAAAATATCATAGTGTAACAGGTTTTGTGCTACTTTGGTCTGTCTTGATCTGCCTGAAGTAGTGACATTTTATTTTGATTCTCACAATGTTTTAGCATTTGTTGTTTGAGCTGATCTTGATGTGAAGATGTTCCTAGGGACGAATGGCAACCTTGCAAATGGAAAGATGCTTCTCCTCAGTACAGATGTATTCACAACCACAGTTCAAACTTCCTTTTAATTTCTTCTAAACCATGTTTGTGGGATTTGGACAAAACAGTGTAGTTTGAGAAAGGTCTGTTTTAAAAAGGATTGTGGTATGTACCCATAACACTGTCCTTTTTATTATTGTTATTTCAACAAAGACCTGCGTTGGCTATTTGAATACTGGATCTTTTTAATTCATATATAAAATGTGCATATAAAAGTCTGTATAGCTCTTTAGAGTACCTCATGAACAAGCTTTTTTGGTGTCCAAGTATACAGGAATTTCAGTGCAACTTTTTAAATTTGGGTTTAATCCTTGCAGAGGAAATGATTTATGATGATGTTGAAAATGGTGATGATGGTGGAAACAGCTCGCTGGAATATGGGTGGAGTTCAAGTGAGTTTGAAAGCTATGAAGAACAGAGTGATCCTGAGTGTAAAAATGGAATTCCCAGCTCCTTTTTGCGAGGCAACCACAAGAGACATGTATGTATCCTGCGGTGCTTCCAGTCATCGTGTCCTGATTCCAAACACTTGCTTTTCTTGCCTGTAATTCCCTTCTCCTCAATCCAGTTTCAAATGCCGAAAGCATCTTTTTAAAGGAGACATGAACGAGTGTGACAGTGATGGTCCTTGACAAAATGTAACAGGGGAAAAGATTAAATTGTTAAAAGGAAGCTCCTTGAAAAAAAAAAAAAAAAAAAAAAGGAACTGGATAAGTGTGAGGTTAAAAATGAGATAATTTTTGCTTGTGAGCAATTCCTCACCTTTTCTTCTTTTGCAGTTACTGGATAAGTTTAAGTGGTAGGTGAATGTGGAAAAGAATGTAAAGAACAAAGAGGAATTGAAGCCTGACAAGGCTTGAAATTTTGAGATCCTTCAAGTGCTCAAAAGTCATAAAAATGTTTGACAATATTCCCTACCTTTCTGTCTTAGATCTGTGTCACTTTGGTTGTTTGAAGGTGACTGAGCTTGAAAAAATAAGGATTTTGTGATCCAAGAGAAGCCTGTACCATTTATTAAAGAGAGAACAGATGTGGCATGACTGAAGTGATGCATGTGTGGTCCATCTCTGGTCAAATATTTTTGGCTACATCTGTGATGAGGGAGACAGGAAGACACTGATGGCTTAGGTGCCCTCGCTGCATCTTTCTGATTGCTCCTGCCTCCCATGCTGTCACTGCTTTGCTTCCTCTCCTTCTGCCCTCATGGCCAAATCAAACCCAAAGCAAAAAAAACACCCAACCAACAAAAAATAACCCAAATCCTCCCTACACTGACACTTCAACACAGGCAGAAACCACTCCACTTGTTCTCTGTATCCATTCCTTGCACTATCACTTCTCAGATTTTGTGATGGATGTGACGGTATTTTCCCAGCATGCTTCCTTCTATAGTCTTTCAGAGCCTGTGAGGGAGTTGCCTTACCATATTTAGTGTCCTTTGAAAAGTGGGGGAAGGTCGGAGGTGGGATTTTACTTTTTAAGTGCTAGTGTGATCTGTCCTCAAAGTTACTTTTCCCTTATGAGTCTTTATTAGTATTTTCTTTATTTATTAAAGAGAAAGGGGGTTGTGTTTTTAAACACTATCTAGTCTGTGAACCAGATATTGTTCTTATAATGTTCTTATAATCATCATGGTGGAGGTAATCGCATCCTGACCCAGTCTAGTGGAGCTACATGCTGGACCTCTCTTTTTGTTTTCAACCCTTTAGGCCTTCTCTTTCCTGATGCTTTCAGCTCTTGCCAAATAACTGTGCTGACATCAAGCTGAGGGGTTTTCCGTTGGACTGCTACTGTAGAACACACCAAATATTTTCTCTTTTTTTTTCCCATTTACTTTTTAACCTCTTTATCTGGCTTTCTTAAGGTGTTTAACAACTGTTAATTAGTATAGCAAAGCATCTCTCTGAGATATATATATTTTCCTTACCCTGCAAATGGATGTGTTAATATACAAAATGGTTACACCCATCATCATACAATGGGGCTTTAAAAAAGCTGAGGGAAAACATTATTGCTCTCTACAACTACCTGGAGGGAGGTTGTGGAGAGGAGGGAACTGTCCTCTTCTCCCAAGTGA
The DNA here is from genome assembly GCA_033558105.1 of Coccyzus lansbergi. Taxonomy (NCBI): domain Eukaryota; kingdom Metazoa; phylum Chordata; class Aves; order Cuculiformes; family Coccyzidae; genus Coccyzus; species Coccyzus lansbergi. The sequence continues at coordinate 3,362,477 of JAUMJK010000508.1, forward strand.
CAGGGGATAGGACAAGAGGGAATGGCCTCAAGCTCCACGAGGGGAGGTTCAGACTCAACATAAGGAAAAAATTCTTCACTGAAAGGGTCATTGGGCACTGGCAGAGGCTGCCCAGGGAGGTGGTTGATTCACCTTGCCTGGAGGTGTTTAAGGGACGGGTGGATGAGGTACTAAGGGACATGGTTTAGAGATTGATGGGAATGGTTGGACTGGATGATCCGGTGGGTCTCTTCCAACCTGATGATTCTATGATTCTATGATTTTATAAGCTTCCTCATTCCCCTGTACTTGGGATTTACAAGACTGTGCATCTTTCCCTGTTCATGTCTCCTTCCCCAGCTCACTAGCACCATTGATCTCATCTTCTCAGGTGCCAGCAACCTCTGCAGGTTTTTCAGCCTTTGAGAACTCTTCCCCTTCACCCTTTTGAAAGATAGTCAGAAATATTCACTGGGGTTTGTGTTCCACCAAATGCTGCTTGTGAGAAAAGTTGATGCGTTTTTTCCGTATAGTTTGTAAGAGATGTGCACAACTTAATTATATCCGCAGTTAGCTTAGACCAAGCGACTTTGTCCCTCTGTTTCCATAGTTGCCAGCGTGGCACAAAGGCACCTGGCTGATTTTCAGGAAGTACAGCAGTGGGCAGGAGTAACAGTCTGTCTGTTGGGTCAGTGCCTCCCTAATTGATGCTTTTCCCTCGGATGTCTGTGTGTCAGTAGGCAGCCTGGGCAATGTGCATGATGTACGCGAGTAGTTTAGCATGAATTTTGCACTGCCGGCTTTTTTGAAAAGATTGTGTCTTTTTATACACTGTAGCTTTCTCATGACCTAACGCGTTTAAAGGAGCATTATGAGAAAAAGATGAAAGATTTGATGGCAAACACTGTGGGAGCAGTAGAGATTCAGCAACTAAAGCAAAAACATGAGCTGAAGGTAGTGTAGTTGATTTTTGTAACTAGCTATGTTTAAATGATTGCTTTTACCAACACAGACAATGCTGTCTTTAATAATAACTTGAAAAAGCAGGCAATAATTTGTATGAAATGAGTTCTAAATGTGCTGGATTATTATCTTAAGTAGTTTGTCTTAGAAGTACTTTGTCAAGAACATTTTCTCATGCTTATTTTTGATGTTAGCAGTTTCAGAAGATCAGCCAGGGCACTGCGCTTCCCTGCTGACTAGTGTATCCCAGAGTGTGACAGGTCTTCAACCCTGGTGCCTCTCAGAGAGCCGGGTGAGCTCCACACATCTAGCCTGATCCTGTCTCTCCAGCCATGTGAGATGAGACTGTGGGAGTCAGATTTTTTGCTGCTCTCCATTCTGAATGGAGCCAGTGTGGAGAGGCTGCGCTTTTACTAAAGGCTTTGGCTCAAACCAAGAAATGGCCTGATTGCAAGATAGCTTTGTTTGTGTTCTGATGTCACTGATGTTGTCAGCACAACTCTCACAGTAGTGAGGATTTTTTGCCGTGGTGGCATTTTGGGACAGCAAAAGTACAAAAAGCAGTTTTTAAATAAGTATTTCCTCGCAGAACAACACTTCATTTTAACTTTTTTTAACGTTAATTTTCTTTTTACTGTAGTAGAGTGCTGTAAAATTACGCAATTCTTAATTAAATCAGCTAATTTCTTCAATCAATTAAATTAATAATTCTAACATTTTCTGCAAAACAATGTATTTAAGAATATAGTTAATATAGAACTGAGGACAGGGGATATCTTTCAGTCAGAAATACTTCAGCAGAGTTAGTGGGACATTGGAATATCTGGACAAGAAGCCTGATGTTAATGACCTGTTTGTAGTATTTATTTGTTACATAATGTAAAGATGAACATTTGAGGCTATTTTGAGCTCAGATGTTCGACGCAGAAGGGTTCTTAAGCATTTCTGCCGTGGAGTAAATCCCTTTCTCCAGGTCTGGTTTTATTAAGAACAAGTACAGGTGATCAGATCTGAGCTTTGATGGATCTGTGTACTTAATATATTCCTTTGGCTTTAAGCTATATTTATAGTCTAAACTACTTGAGAGTGTTCTTTTTAAAGGTATTTAATCAAGTCTCCTGCATGGTGTGCTGGAATACATTTCTATTATTCACTGAACATGTAGACTGTATTTTGTCTCCTACAGATGCAAAAGCTGATGCGAGCAGCTAGAGAAGGTACCAAAGATGGGCTTGAAAAGACAAAAGCAGCTGTGAAAAAGGGTCGTTCTTTCATTAGAACAAAATCTTTCATTTCTCAAGGTACGTGCCAGTTGTACTGTGTGTGTTACTCCTAGCAGTCATTTCTGAGAAAGTAACTGAACGGCCTAGCAGCTTTTTGTACTGGGATGTGCGTGCTGGATGCATGAAATCATGGAGTGGTTTGATCTGGAAGGGACTTCAAGGATCATCCAGTTTTACGCCCTTGACATGGGCAGGGACACCTCCCACCAGATCAGGCTGACCAAGGCCCATCCAACCTGGCCTTGAACACCTCCAGGGATGGGGCAGCCACAGCTTCCCTGGGCAACCTGGACCAGGGCCTCACCAGTCTCATTGTGAAGAATTTATTCCTAATATCTAATCTAAATCTTCCACCTTCCAGTTTAAAACCATTCTCCCTCATTCTGTCATTCATGCCCTTGTAAAAAGTCCCTCCACAGCTTTTCTGTAAACCCTTACTGGATGGCTTATATAAGTTCAATGAAGATCCTTCTCTTCTTCGAGCTGAACAACCGCAACTTTCTCAACCTGTCCTCGTATCAGAGGTGCTCCAAGAGGCTGACAGGCTGACAGAGTTGGAGTTGTTCAGCCTGGGGGAGAGAAGGCTTTGAGGAGACATTATAGTGTACAGTACCTGAAGGGGCTCCAGGAAAGCTGAGGAGGGACTATTTACAAAGGCTTGTAGTGATCGGACTAAGAGCAATGGGTATAAACTGGAGAGGGACAGATTTAGATGAGACATAAGGAAGAATTTCTTCACAATAAGGGTGGTGAGGTACTGGCCCAGGTTGCCCAGGGAAGCTGTTGCTGCCCCATCCCCTGGAGGTGTTCAAGGCCAGGTTGGATGGGCCTTGGGCAGCCTGATCCAGTGGGAGGTGTCCCTACCCATGGCAGGGGGGTTGGAACTGGATGATCTTTAAGGTCCCTTTCAACCCAAAGCTTTCTATGATTGCATCCCTTTGATCATCTTTGTAGCCCTCCTCTGGACCCGATCGCACGGTTCTGTATCCTTGTTATCATATCATGTTATGGGGTTGTTCAATTTCTTCCCAAATGTCATTTATTTTAAAATTACCAGCCCTGGGGCTGCAGCGTTTTAATCCGTTATCATGCCCTGCCCTCTGGACAGCCCTGTTCCTCTGGCTGTGAAGAGAGAGCATAGGTCGAGCAAAAGATGCGTAAGCTGTCTCCTGCTGTGTGGATTTTAGGATTTTGAGATACTTTTGAAAGATGTTTTGTATTAGAGCGCCTGTCAGTGGTGGTTTTCAGATCATTGTACAGGCGATAGAGAAGTGCTGGGAAATGTCTTCTGTTTGATAAGTGCCTGGATGACAGGATGTGTCTGACTGTGCCTGTATAATATGATATTTGCCTTTTTTTTTTCTTTCAATCTATATGTTGTAAAAAATTGACATTTTGGTTGTTTGATTATTTGTAGATCATAGATCATCATGCCTGGAAGAAGAAGAGCTCAGTTTATTTATTGACGTGGACTGCATGCACACAGAAGCAATTATGACTCCTATGCCTGAAGGATTATCACAGCAGCAGGTAGCAGGCTTCTGGAAATATGGTCTTCTACCTCTTTTAATCCCTTTCTGCTCTGCATCAATGGCTCCTAAATGCCTTGCTTTTCAAACGTACTGGCATTTAACATAAATTAAATGAACATGAAGTTCAGACTAAAGAAAGAGTAAGAAAACAATAATGAATAATAATCCTAGATACTATAGTATTTTCATTAATATTATATATTTATTATTACTTTTTTTGGTAGCGATCTATAATAATACTAAATACTAAAGTATTTTCTTGAAAAATAGAATCATAGAACAACCAGGTTGGAAAGGACCTATCGGATCTTCTAGTAAGTAGTGTTTTGAAAACTGATATGCATACATATAGTTGCATCAGTCCTGAATTCAGAGATTGCATTATAAGATTATCTGTATAACTACAACTATATTATAAATACATAATATTATTATAAATAACTATATTATTTTACTGTCTGAAGACTTAAATGTAACGGGTTTGAGTGGAAAAGAAGAATTTAAACATTTTTATTGAGTCAGAAGACATTACTCGCGCTACAGGATTTCTCTTCTCAGTATAAAGTATGTCCTGTACACTCTCTGAGGTGGCCAAGAAGGCCAATGGCATCCTGGCTTGTATCAGAAATGGTGTGACCAGCAGGTCCAGGGAGGTTCTTCTCCCTCTGGACTCAGCACTGGTGAGGCCGCTCCTTGAATCCTGTGTTCAGTTGTGGGCCCCTCACCACAAGAAGGATGTTGAGGCTCTGGAGCGAGTCCAGAGAAGAGCCACGAAGCTGGTGAAGGGGCTGGAGAACAGGCCCTATGAGGAACGGCTGAGAGAGCTGGGGTTGTTTAGTCTGGAGAAGAGGAGGCTGAGAGGAGACCTAATTACTCTCTCCAACTACCTGAAAGGAGGTTGTGGAGAGGAGGGAACTGGGCTCTTCTGCCAAGTGACAGGGGACAGGACAAGAGGGAATGGCCTCAAGCTCTGCCAGGGGAGATTTAGGCTGGAGATTAAGAGGAAGTTTTTCCCAGAAAGGGTCATTGGGCATTGGAATAGGCTGCTGAAGGAGGTGGTTGATTCACCTTCCCTGGAGGTGTTTAAGGCACGAGTAGATGAGGTCCTGAGGGACATAGTTTAGTGTTTGATGGGAACGGTTGGACTTGATGATCCGATGGGTCTCTTCCATCCTGGTTGTTCTATGATTCTATGATTCCTGGTAAAAAAAACCTTGTCCACAGTGAAGTCAAGTCTATAGAAGAATATATTCCGCGATTTTCTACCTCAAACTCTGTAGTCACTGTGGAAACCACTTCAAAACAGCATCAATTAGAAGTTTTTGCTGAAAATAATTTCTATAAATTCATGGTATTTATTGTTATGACAAGTAGTAACTGTGTGAGAATGTTCAGCTTCCTGTGGTGTCAAATCATGAGTTAGTCAGTACCTGTGTAAAACCAGTGGAAAAAAAAAACATATTAGGAGTGGTAGAAACTTTTGTTTTGCTAACGTGTTTAACACAATGAAGTGCTAATCTTGTAATAATATGATGACCAAACTGTGCTACGTTACAGGAATATTTTGTTGTAAGATCCCAGCATCAATCTGAACGCTGTTTTTTAATTCTTTCTAAATACAGACTTGAGAATTTCACTGGGTTTTGTAGGTAATAAAAACCCCCTGAACTCTGTTTTGGAAAAATAGGGAGCTCTCAGTTTGGAGTAAACTAGTAACTGTTGTGTAGGTGATGTAGATCTGCCCAAGAGGAGCTGCCCAAGTGGGCAGGAATGCAGTTAGTGAGTTAGAGAGGTGTGAAGGGCAACAACAAAGTTTTTTGATATGTGCTTTGACTGAATGCATACTCAGAGGCGATATCAAACTGGAGGGGAGGGGGAAGGTGCTGGTCAGCGTGGCTTGGATGGGCCGAGGTTGACAGAAAAGCTGAAGCAGCTAAAGAAAGGGTCTGGGACAGAGTAACCTTGTGCCATGGCACGGGCTGGGGGCCAGCAGACTGCTCAGCAGCACTGGGCTTCCCATCTAGAGAGGGTGAAGGCAAGAAGCTCTGTCCAATCTGAACTGCTCTGCCACCGCTGAGCTGACTGTGCTTGTTTTAAACAGCAGGTGGCATGATAGCTTTTGTTTAAAAACTGGTGACTGCTTAAATACTGTGTCCTGTATTGGTCACGATAGCTTTTGCATTGTTTTCATACTGGCACATGAGTTGTTATGATCAGTTGATTGTGTTTGCATACTACGGTTACTAGCAAAAATGTGAATATAAATATCAGAGTTGTGCAATCCTCTTCAAAGTTTGCTGGGTGGAAGTGTCAATCTGCTGGAGGGTAGGGAGGCTCTGCAAAGGGATCTGAACAGGCTGGACCACTGGGCAGAGTCTAATGGCACGAGGTTTAACACGGCCAAATGCTGGGTCCTGCACTTGGGGCACAACAACCCTATGCAGAGCTACAGACTGGGAGAAGTCTCCCTAGAAAGCTGCCAGGAGGAGAGGGACCTGGGGGTGTTGGTTGACAGCTGACTGAACATGAGCCAGCAGTGTGCCCAGGTGGCCAAGAAGGCCAATGGCATCCTGGCTTGTATCAGAAACGGTGTGACCAGCAGGTCCAGGGAGGTGATTCTCCCTCTGTACTCAGCACTGGTGAGGCCGCTCCTTGAATACTGTGTTCAGTTGTGGGCCCCTCACCACAAGAAGGATGTTGAGGCTCTGGAGCGAGTCCAGAGAAGAGCAACGAAGCTGGTGAAGGGGCTGGAGAACAGACCCTATGAGGAAGGGCTGAGAGAGCTGGAGGTGTTTATCCTGGAGAAGAGGAGGCTGAGGGGAGACCTCGTTGCTCTCTACAACTACCTGAGTGGAGGTTGTGGAGGGGAGGGAGCTGGCCTCTTCTCCCAAGTGATAGGGGACAGGACGAGAGGGAATGGCCTCAAGCTCCTCCAGGGGAGATTTAGGCTAGAGATTAGGAGGAAGTTTTTTACAGAAAGGGTCATTGGGCATTGGAACAGGCTGCCCAGGGAGGTGGTTGATTCCCCTTCCCTGGAGGTGTTTAAGGGATGGGTGGACGAGGTCCTGAGGGTCATGGTTTAGTGTTTGATAGGAATGGTTGGACTCGATGATCCAATGGGTCTCTTCCAACCTGGTGATTCTGTGATTCTGTGTCCATATATTGTAATAAGCTATAAGCATTATGAAGTTCCTATTTTGTGTCTGAAAATCACCAGTTTCTACAGGTATTTATTTTTTTCAGAAGAATGAACCGTGAGAAAAGGTAGAGTTAGTATCTGTTACCAGAGCAGTTATACCAAATAAAGCACTGCTAAATCCATTCTAAACACAAATTAGACACAACTAATTTTACCATATAAATCTTTAAGCAAAGCCTCAGATAATTTTGAAGGCTTCCTTTGAAGTGCCAACACGTGAAAGAACATCTATGCATAACCTGCACTTTATCATAGAACACAGAATCATAGAACAACCAGATTGGAAGAGACCCACCGGATCATTGAGTCCAACCATTCCTACCAAACACTAAACCATGTCCCCCAGCACCTTGTCCACCCACACCTTAAACACCTCCAGGGAAGGTGAATCAACCACCTCCCTGGGCAGCCTCTGCCAGTGCCCAATGACCCTTTCTGTGAAAAACTCCATCCTAATGTTCAACCTAAATCTCCCCTGGTGGAGCTTGAGGCCATTCCCTCTTGTCCTGTCCCCTGGCACTTGGGAGAAGAGCCCAGCTCCCTCCTCTCTACAACCTCCCTTCAGGTAGTTGTAGAGAGCAATGAGGTCTCCTCTCAGCCTCCTCTTCTCCAGGCTAAACACCCCCAGCTCTCTCAGCTGTTCCTCATAAGGCCTGTTCTCCAGCCCCTTCACCAGTCCTGCCAGGAGGAGCTGGATTAGGAAAGGGGTTTAGGTGAGAACAAATTATTAAAACAAGCAAGAAATCTAATCAGTAACAGTAAAAAAACTTACATTTTAAACCAAATAGTTTCCCTTTACCTTCCTATTGCGTCCCTGCACGTGCATACAATATGTGCATCTCAACTGAATTGCACAAGCAAGAGGTAGAAAAAGTGGTGTGATAAATACCTTATAGTTTGTCAATGGGAAATAGAATTTCCTGAAGTTCTTGCAGCTCTGTTATTTGGTATGAATATAAAAGAGATGAAGTTTTCACTTATGCCTGGTAATGCCCCAAAAAAGAAAGCTTTTTAACTCAGTTTCTCAGTTGTACGGTTTAAATGGCCTTGCCTTAAAAAGGCAATTTATGTTTGCTTATTTGTCCTTCAGGGCACTCCAAATCACTTTATAAACCCTTAAAACAAGAAAGTTAACCTTGAAGACTGATTTAGAAAACTGCAACAATTCACCAAATTAGCTGATATCATCTACACCCTTATTATTTATATTAATGCCTAAATTGATACATTTAAAATTAAAACACAGTTTCCAAAAGTAAACCTTGGAACTGCAACGTTCAGCAAAGATTATAAATATAAATATGGCTGCTGTGTTCCTTAAAATAAATAAATAATTTTAGAGTAATAGTACTTTTAATTACTTTTGAAGATGTATTTGTTGGTTTTCCTGTATTCAAATCGCTTTGTGTTTCTTGTGTTTTATTAATGTGGAAATTTTATTATCACCATTCCCAACTGTGATGATCTTATTACCTGTATAACACTTCAGACAAGTCTTTGTTTCTTAACAGGTTGTGAGAAGGTACATCTTGGGCTCTGTAGTTGACAGTGAGAAGAATTACGTGGATGCCCTCAAAAGAATCCTGGAGGTACTTCAATAACTTTCACATTTTATGATTTGGAAATCTGAAAAATAGTCAGACCACTAAAGAATCTGTAGCATGAATCACAGATTTTGCTACAGATGCTTCATACCAAATGCTTAGAGATTTTGTTTGTGATGTACTGTTACATAAATTGTTTTTCTCTTCTTGTAAAAGAGCCATTTTGGCGGTTCTTTATTTAAATCTATTTTTTTTTTCCCCACAGCAATATGAGAAGCCCCTTTCAGATATGGAACCAAAATTATTAAGTGAAAGAAAACTCAAAATGGTCTTCTATCGGATTAAGGAAATTCTTCAGTGCCATTCGATGTTTCAGATTGCGCTGGCGAGTCGTGTGTCCGAGTGGGACTCTATTGAAATGATTGGTGATGTCTTTGTTGCTTCAGTAAGCAAATGCATCTGAGCAGATAATCTGTTTTTATTTTAGGCTTGTTATTCTATCTCCGTTTCTCTCTGTCTAACTTGACTACTTTAATCCCATCTTGCCTGTGGCAACTGTCAGAGTTCATATGGGCCATCTTGGTAAGGACCCTGACACCAACACATGTCTTTGGATTGGTTGGTAGATGTGAAACAATTGTGGGGAAAATTTTCAGGCTTTGATTGAGCTTTCAGACATTTAAGTAACCAGTTTCTTTCTCTGTGGAGACAGAATTGACAAAGGCACCAAAATTAAGGTGAGATTGATGCTCTAGAAGTAGGTAGTCATGCACAGTGTATTTGTTGGGAGTAGAAAAAAGCCACAGTAGGTGATGTCCTGAATACCTGGATTTGAACTGATCCTGGGATGCTTGTCAAATGCTATAGAATCATAGAATCACCAGGTTGGAAGAGAACCACCGGATCCCTACCCTTAGCTGAAGTCCCTCCAGTAAAGGACAGAGCTAACCACTGCCTTAATTAAAGAAAATGAGCTCAGCCGTGGTTTATAGAAAAACAATGTTCCCATCCCATGCGTGTGAATGAGAAAGGCTGCCTACCTGCTGGTTTAAGTACTTCATTCTGTTTTCATCCAGCTGTTAGAAATTGCCATCCTTTCTTGCTTGCTGCAGGAATGCTGGGATCAGTGTTTGAGCACTTAGAGCCTATTTCAGTCAAAACGAAATGTTAACTATAGATGTGCTGTTTAGAATCATAGAACCATCAGGTTGGAAAAGATCCACTGGATGATCGAGTCCAACCATTCCTATCAAATACTAAACCATACCCCTCAGCACCTCGTTTAAAGCAAAACCTGTCTTGTTTTGATTGAAGCAAGTTAGGTAGCGTTAGCGACACCACCTATGCAGAAGAGCATAAAATTATGAAGGAGTGAAGGGGCAGTGATCCCACCCTTAGTGTGGCTGTTTGCAGGCCACACAATAAGTTTGCTTTCTTGGTGAGCCCTTTCCAGCTGCAGATGGGCATGAAAGCCCTGGGGCTCAGCTGATACAAACTGTCTGGAAGATAAGTAGCAGTGAGATCATCAGGAGATACCAGCAGTCACTTTGAACCTCAGTGAATGCCCTTTGATTGCCCTTAGTCCGCAGGCCCTGTTCTAGTTTCATAGCCAAGATGAAACTATTTCTGTAAGTCTACATTTTGTAGTACACAGCTGTTACATTTTTAGGTTTCCAGCCTGTCTTCTACAGAAAGATTATTGTTTTGGGCATCACTAATGTTTGTGCACACCCAGCGCTAGGCCAAGCAAAGCCCTTGGCTCTGAGCAAGGTGACTCCTCAACAGTCAGAGGTCTACATAGTTATGCTTTCAGGGATCTTTTTATTTATAGTTAAGGTTTACCCCTTTATCTTTCCAGTTTTCCAAATCTATGGTGTTGGATGCATACAGTGAGTATGTGAACAACTTCAGTACAGCAGTAGGAATTCTCAAGAAAACGTGTGCCACAAAACCTGCCTTTTTAGACTTCTTAAAGGTGAGTTCATTCAGCCTAAAACCAGCTGGGCATGTGGTATAAATAAGACAGTATAAATTATAAGTTAAGAGGAAATTTGACTGCTGATACTGAGCATTGCATGACTGTTTTTATGGACTTTAGGTTTATATTTTATGGCTTTGGCACAAAAAATCCCCAGAGAATTCACTTCCACTACTGTACTTTCAGAATAACAATGTGATGTTAGACCTAGGATGTATTTTGAAGTGCAGAGTGGTTTTATTGTTACTCACATCAGATTATTGGTGTTTGCCTGACTGTACTTGGCAAAACATTCGGATTCTTTCACGACAGATGAGCTTCAAATAAGAGTTTACAATCTGAGGCCTCTTCTTATCTGGGATTTATTTTACTGCTAACTTCTTTACTGCATTGTGTGGAGTTGTGTAACTAGGTTTCCTTTCCACAACAATTTCCTAATGTTTTGAAAAACATGTTTTGAATTTGGAGTTGAAATTGAAAACTTTTGTGCGGAATGCATACTACCCTGATGAATATGATGCTTGTGATAATGTGCATGGAGAACCTGGTAGGTGCAGTAGCAGTGCTGCGGATCCCTCAGGGTGATACCTTACAGAGGGTGCACTGGATGCACTGCAAGGCTTTTAGGCTGTCTGTGACACTACTAAATCATAGAATCATAGAACAACCAGGTTGGAAGAGACCCATTGGATCATCAAGTCCAATCATTCCTATCAAACACTAAACCATGTCCCTCAGGACCTTGTCCACCCGTCCCTTAAACACCTCCAGGGAAGGTGAATCAATCACCTCCCTGGGCAGGCTCTGCCTGTGCCCAATGACAGTTTCCGTGAAAAAATTCCTCCTAATGTCTATCTTAAATCTCCCCTGGTAGAGCTTGAGGCCATTCCCTCTTGTCCTGTCCCCTGTCACTTGGGAGAAGAGCCCAGCTCCCTCCTCTTTACAACCTCCTTTCAGGTAGTTGTAGAGAGCAAGGAGGTCTCCTCTCAGCCTCCTCTTTTCCATCCTAAACAACCCCAGCTCTCTCAGCCATTCCGGGTAGGGCCTGTTCTCCAACCCCTTCACCAGCTTCGTTGCTCTTCTCTGGAGTCGCTCCAGAGCCTCAACATCCCTCTTGTGGTGAGGGGCCCAGAATTGAACACAGGATTCGAGGTGCAGTCTCACCAGTGCTGAGTACAGAGGGAGAATAACCTCCCTGGACCTGCTGGTCACACCATTTCTGATAAAATGCTGAGAGCCTGGAAGTTCCATTCCTCCCATTCCCCAAGAGTGTCCTAGACTGAATTGTACCTCTCAGAGCTGTCACCCTGTCTTGTCAGTGGTAGTGGTCACCAAACAGTGAAATTAGGTGCCCTCGGCAAACTAGTGTACCTCTTAGGTTGCCTAGGGGGCATGGCAGGGGGACTGATTCCTAATCTGTCCTCAGGTCTTAAAATTAGCTGACAACTTCTGGACGTGTGGCCAGTACTACACAGGATTGTATTCTGGAGTACACAATCTTGTCGATGGTGGCAGTGGTTTTGCTCAGAGCTGGGGTCTCACAACTGAACTCTGAGGGCGGATGATATTTCTGGACCTTAAAGTTTCCATTTGCCCATCAGCAACGGAGACCAGAATCTTCACAACTGCTGTTTGGGAAAAAAGAAGTGTTTGTGGAGATGAGTATAGAAAGAAATTGCTGTGACACTGACAGTTGTAACAGTAAATAGCAATTTAAACACAACACCAGTTTGATATTGTTTGTTTGTTTGCTTTTAATATTGTTTAGATGTTCTTTGGTTTTAATATTGAGTATTTCCTCTGCTCTCCTTGTTTTGGTTCAACTATGATTGTGGTCAAAATATTTCCAAATGTCTTAAACAAAGGGGGCTCCTTTTGCACAAGCCAATGAAATTTGTCTGTTTTTTTTTTCTACCAGTCTCAATAGCCAAAATGATGGATTCTTATGTTTTTCTCTACAAACATAAATTAATATTCTTTTCCTTAGTTTCTTTTAATAAAGAAAATTAAAATCTCTTTTTGTTTACACAGCACTGAGATTATGATGTTTTCCTTGGAATTCCTCTTGAAACATAGGTGGAGATTTATAGTCTCAGCCCCAAGAAACAGGGCAGCAACAGTAAATTGTGGACTATAAATCAACAGAACACTTATATTTTTCAAATTTAAGATGCTGAACAAGTACATTCCCTTTGTGCTTGAAGTTAAGCAGAGATTTGAGTGCACTGTTTGTCTAAAAGCACGAGTGTGCTGTATCAATAGAAATGTAGGTGCCACATTTCTGGTGTGACTTTGTCCCAGCTGTATTTATTTAAGGAGATTTCAATTCAGTGACACGCCATCATTTTAATAATGATTTTTTAAAAGATTTAATATTTTAAAATGAAGTCTTTATAGTAAATGGAATCTTTACGGTTACGATTAATGTAAGTGATGTAGAAGGATTTTCAGGAAATGTTTTCCTTTCGTTCTGTAACTGATGGAAACACAGTCATGGTAGTGAACAGTGTGGCTTTCTTGCATTGCAGCAGTGCCAGGAGTCAAGCCCTGATCGAATTACACTGTATGGTTTAATGATGAAACCCATCCAGCGCTTTCCACAGTTCATTCTACTGTTGCAGGTAAATAATCATAGAATAGTTTGGTTTAAAAGGGAACTTAAAGATCATTGGAATCCAAACCCCTGCCATGGACAGGGACACCTCCCACTGGATCAAGGGCTCCAAGCCCCATCCAACCTGGCCTTGAACACCTCCAGGGATGGGGCAGCCACAGCTTCCCTGGGCAACCTGTACCATTGCCTCACCACTCTCATGGTGAAGAATTTCTTCAAAGGGATGCTCTTGATGTGTTTTTATGTGGTTTGCTTTTGGGATTGCATGGTAGGTGCTGTCTGCCAGGGGAGCACACTCCAGGGGAAGTGACCACTGGATCATAGAGAAATGGCAAAATAAAAAATTCCAGTTCCTCATAATGTGCTCATCCCATAGTGTCGTTGCAGGGACGGACAAGAAATCCTTAGTAAGCTAGATTTGCAGTGTCTTTGTTTGCCTTCCCATGGCAGTTGGGAATTTGACAGGGAGTCTTTGTGTCTCATCTGAACAGGCAGCTGAGCTGCAGGAAGCACACGCTTCTCCAGCGTAGACCTGTGTCACAATTTAGCCCCACCCAGCTTAATCTTGGCAGCTAAAACCGTGCAGTGAAGTTTCCAAAATCCCTTCCCCGCACACCCTGCAGGTAAAGGGGAGAGGAAGATTAGAGGAAAAAGACTTGTGGATAGGAAAGCAAAACTACAGCTTTAATGAAATAATAACAATAGTGAAGAATAAGTAGAAAGTAATAAACTATGTACAAATATATGAGATCATACCACCCCCTCAATGACTGTATGTCATCACAAATGCTGCAGAGCAGGTACAAGGGAATGGGTCCGTGGCCAGGAAGGAACTGAGCTCAGGAACTGGCTTCAGGGACATGCAAACCTGGGATCAGGAGAAACCATATAGATGTTGTCTTCACTGAACATTGACCATCACAGAAGAGAGTGAGACCCTCGTCATCTCTCAGATTCATACCGAGTATGATGTCTATGGGATGGAATACTCCGGTCAGTTTAGGGACGCTTATCCTGTTCACCTCTCCTCGCAGGTGCAGCTCCATTTCTACCAGCTCAGGGTTGGCCTTGCTTAAATATAAGCATTGGCTTATAAGCCACGGGGAGAGGTTTTCATGTAGCAGAAGAAATGGAGTTTATTGTGGCAGGAGACCATAGGAATTTTTAAGTGCTGTGGGAAGGGAGCAAAAATGTAATTCCAATTGTTCCTACTGTGTGTCTACAAAAGGAAAAGACATTGAGAAGCTGCTGGGACTTCCATGAGGTAAATAATGCCTCCTACTTCAGGATGAATCATAGAATCAAGTTGGAAAAGACCCACCAGATCATCGAGTCCAACCATTCCTATCAATCACTAAACCATGTCCCTCAGCACCATTCCCTGTAAATAAGCTGTAAATGGCACCATTCACTATCGTTTTTTAGAGGACTCTTAATATATTCAGGAAAGTAAAATGTACTGTTTGAATATTCATTAACTGTTCATTGGTCTTATTCTTTAGTAGTACTTGGATAAAGAACATAATGGTGGCTTTACATCTTGTAATCTTTGAATTGACTTTAGAATTGAATCTGATTTTTTTTTTTTTTTTGTTTTACTGTCAGGATATGTTGAAGAACACTAATAAAGGACATCCGGACAGATTACCTCTACAAATGGCTCTCACAGAACTTGAAACGCTGGCGGAGAAGTTAAATGAAAGGAAAAGGGATGCAGATCAGCGCTGTGAAATAAAACAGATAGCAAAAGCAATGAACGAACGTTATCTGAACAAGGTTAGGAAGTAAGAATGTGTGATGATGGGAGAGTTAGTTTCTGGACCTTGAGCAGTGTCTAAAATAGGCACCAGAGAGACCTAATTTTTTTTCTTTCGAACTCAACAACAAGGGGTTATTGTGGTCAGAGGTGTGCGATGTGAGCTACCTACAGGACTGAACAGGCTTGCTGGAGTAAGGGATGTGCTGAAATAGCAGCAGTGTTGGTGTTCTGGGGCAGCATAGGAGGTGATGCTGTATAGTAGAGCCTCACACACATCTGCATGGGAAAGTTACACTTGGAATTGATTCTAGAATTGAGGAATGACTTCTGTATAAATGCTCTTCTACTGCAGTGCCTCCAACTATGGGCCAGTTTGAGATGTGCTACTGAATCTGTCCTACATCTTTCTTGATTTAAAGAACACCCAAGCATATTCCATTCACATGCTTACATTGTACAATAGAAATGTCTTTGAAGAACTGTAGAAGACATTCAGTAGGAGAGAAGGAACAATGTTCTTCTGTCTGTACTGTGGATATATGTATGCTTGTTTACATCATAAATGGTTCCTCCTTTCCTACAGGATGAAGCATAAATGCTTCAGTTATTTCTTTCATAGAATCATAGAACAACCAGGTTGGAAGGGACCCATCGGATCTTCTAGTCCAACCATTCCTATTTCATGAAGTTACAGGCTGGACTTATTCTGTGATGGAGTAATGGGGCCTTGCTGAAGGGAGTGCAAGGAGTGGACCTTTTTATGAAGAATAAAAATTTAGTTTTTAGGAAAAAATTATTCAGCCAGAACATACTTCTTTTAAGGTCTTTATCAGAAATACTGAATTTATTGTCATACCAGAACACTTTTTCCATTCTAAGTACTGTAGAAGGTGGATTAAGACATTTATTCTTCTCTAGTACTCCTACTCCTGCTTCTTGAAGCAGCTACTAATTTACAAGTTTTTGGTTGAAGGAGTTCAAGACATAGAATGTGCTTTTTAAGAGGTGGTCCAGGTTCCCTTTTGTCAGTTGATGAGTTGATATATGTGTGGATAATTACTCCAAGCCACATAGGGCACTGTGTGACTTGTGGGTTAATATCTGCTTGTATAGTTTAGGAGCAGTGGCAGGCAGGGAAGAAGGAGGTGGGTGGATAGAAAACAAGTGAGTTGAGGACTATTTGGTTCTCTTGACTGCTACAGAGACATGTTTGACCTGTGAGGGACTGGTTCATGCTTGCACACAGTGATGATCCTCAGCCCTTGAAGGCAAACTGCAAGGGCAATTTACATCTCATGCATCTTCTGTACGTATCAGCTTCTCCACAGTCTGTGGCAACCTGCCCGCTGCACTCCTTAGCCAGCCCTGTAAACCCAGGTGGACAGAGCAGGCAGGAGCATTCTTCCTCCTCCCACTCTGACCACCTCTGGGACAACTGGAACCATGCACAGCACTTAAATTGGTCGAGAAAGAAGAGTCGAGGGAAGGAAACCACAGAAATCATGGCAGCTATGATTTTTTTATTATTATTATTTTTTTTTTCTGCTTACCTTTATTAGCATGGAAGATTTTCAGAGCAATTACATGTTCTGTATTAAAGCTGAAACCCCTGCAGGCCATATTGCTGCTTGCAGAAGTTACTATTGATCTAAATGAAAAGCACGTCAGTAAGGAGGCTTAGTTCACTTGGCACATCCACCTGTGAAGACTTGCAATAGGATGACAAGTGCTAGTCCATTGTATTTTATGATTTGCAGCAAATATTCAATGTATCATATAGGATGTACAGTGTTGTTTGTTTTTGAAATCTAGCTCCTCAGCAGTGGGAACAGATACCTCGTACGAACCGATGATATGATTGAAACTGTTTACAATGACAAAGGAGAAATTATCAAAACCAAAGAGCGACGGCTTTTCATGTTAAATGATGTGCTGATGTGTGCGACGGTAAATATTCGGTAAGACTTCATTCATATTTTTTACATGATCGTTCAAGCTTCAGCTGGAAAAGATGAAACTGACATTTTTTATTTATTATTGTTTTTCCTATGGCTACTGATTTCTAGCAGTAGTCGTAATTAATGTATAACTTGCTTTTTACAGTCCTGTAAATTGCCTGCTGCATTTTTAAGTTCATAAACTCATAGAATTGCTGGGTTGGAAAAGGCCTTCTAGATCATCAAGCCCAACCCTACCTGTCCACTACTGAACCATATTCCTGAGCAGTTCATCTCCCCATCTTTTAAATCCCACTAATATTTTGCTTGGGAGAACATTGCTTTTAACCATTTTATCTTTTCAATGGCCTCATTGTTTTGGATGTTTTTTTTTTTTAATTCTCCCAGAAGTGGCAACATGCTGCCTGTTTTCATTTCCCATTTGAAAAGTTTGAGATTACATTAAGTTTCTGGGCTCCTTGTTAAGTCAAGAATTCTGGTTATCACTAACTGTGCTTTCGTTCTCATGGGCATTAACTAGTTCTGAGCAACCTCCTTTGGGATGGTAATTAGGAATGCGTGTGTCATGAGAGTTTGCTAACTCTGAAGAAATTTAATTATGGTTATCTCTAGCAGTTAAGGTTTGCTTTCCAACCCACTTATTTATATAACAGTGGGTTTTTAGAATATTTGAATACACTTTTCCCTTTACTCACTAGCAAATAAAAGGGGTTGTGACTCCCTTTGAGTGCTCAGTTATGGGTGGTTCCAACTGCAGGCTGTGTTTATAGATTTAGGATTTTTAGTGCAGAAGGAGCTAACTTTGTCATGCAAAATATAGTTATGGACTGAAAGAAATCAACTGCCAAATTTCATAGAATCATAGAATCATAGAACAACCAGGTTGGAAGAGACCCATCGGATCATCGAGTCCAACCATTTCACCTATGACACCAGTATCTGGTCCAGATTTTTTGGTTTAAAATAAATGTGTACAATAGAATATACTTGTTGGGCTTGTGTAGAAAGAACTTTATTTCTCTTCATTCTACCTGTATAGAAGTTAGGCATCTTAACTAAGCTGAGTGTTGGTTATAGGAGTGTTTTTCAAGGTCTGCAGCTGGAGCTGATCAGCTCACTTAACCACCTTTTGTCCTCCCTTTATAGAAAAAGTCAGGTGCTCCAGGAATGTGAGGACTATTACTTCCAGATCAATCTTGTAGAGCTGTCAAAAGACATGCAGTGCTACAAAGTGCATGACCCTCAGAAGTTCTTTCTTCACATGCAGTGTAGATGACTATCTCTAACTGGAGACCTAACTTTTAAGCAGCAGGTGTTGGATGGGATGGATGCTGTCCTGAATGACTGAACAGCTGTGTACTGCCTTGTCTTGTCCTCTTTCTTCTGAACTAGATCAAGAATTTATAAATATTTGCTTAAGCTGTGGCACTTGTGGTATTTTGTTCATACTTGCCTCTTCATTGAAACAAAAGTAGCTGAATGTCAGTGTTAAGGTACTGTTCACAATAAATATATATTGCTGATTTCTCCCAGATATTTTGGGAGGTGGATGCCTCCTCCTTGGAGGTGTTCAAGTCCAAGTTGGATGGGCCTTGAGCAGCCTGGTCCAGTGGGAGGCATCCTTGCCCACAGCAGAGGGGTTGGAACTGGATGATCTTTAAGGACCCTTCCAGCCCAAACCATTCTATGATTCTGCAATTTAACTTCTCTGTTTCAGTCATACTTTTTGTTAGGTAAACCTTTTTTGTTCACTTTAATATCTCTTCTATCCTTCCATATAATATCTATTCCATATAATTAATGATTGTTTTTGCATGCTTGAATGTAAATAAGAGAACAAAAGGGAGTATTAATACCATTTCCTTTCCAAGTGAGCTTCCTTAGCATGTCGTTTCCTCTGAAATATCTCTTGGGATACACACTTCCATTCGCTCCAGCAGCTCTCATGGGATTGCTTTCAGAAGCCACAGCAGTTGCAAAGCTCGACTGTAAAGACCACCTGGGCTGTGGAGCTCAGCAGAAATATTAGCTTGTCAGCCCTTGAGAAGTTACATTCCTGCTGCCGGTAGTTATTCAAAGGTCCCATCATTCATATTTCCCTAAACAGAGTGAATACTTCTTTTTTGCACCATTTCAATTACTGTCCTGAAAGACAGCATAAGCTTCCTTTCTAAAACTCAAAAATGAGTCTTAGAGGGTTTATTTGCTGGCATATGGTTGGACTCGATGACCCAGTGGGTCTTGTCCAGCCTAGTGATTCTCCCTCTGTACCCCACATTGGTGAGACTGCACCTCAAATCCTGGGGTCAGTTCTGGGCCCCTCACCACAAGAAGGATGTTGAGGCTCTGGAGCAAGTCCAGAGAAGAGCAACGAAGCTGGTGAAGGGGCTGGAGAACAGGCCTTATGAGGAGCGTCTGAGAGAGCTGGGGTTGTTTAGCCTGGAGAAGAGGAGGCTGAGGGGAGACCTTATTGCTCTCTACGACTCCCTGAAAGGAGGTTGTGGAGAGGAAGGAGCTGGCCTCTTCTCCCAAGTGACAAGGGACAGGACAAGAGGGAATGGCCTCAAGCTCCACCAGGGATGTTCAGGCTCAACGTAAAGAAAAAATTCTTCACAGAAATCATTGAATCATAAAATCATCAGGTTGGAACAGAAAGAAAGGGTCATTAGGCACTGAAACTGTCTGCCCAGGGAGGTGGTTGACTCACCTTCCCTGGCGGTGTTTAAGGCACGGGTAGATGAGGTGCTGAGGGACATGGTTTAGAGATTAGTGGGAATGGTTGGACTCGATGATCCGGTGGGTCTCTTCCAACCTGGTGATTCTATGACTTAGGAGAAGATGGAGCCCTGGTGTCATCCTAAGCACTTGTATAAGGAGGCATGTTGAACTGAAAAGATGGTCATTTTTTTTTTGTTATACAAATTTAGAGATTATGCTTGGCAGTCCCATGAGGTTTGTAAACTGGAACATCTGCACCTTCCTAGCTGCCCTTTGCACTCACTGGAAAGGTCAGTCACGAAGTCAGTATGATGTGTTTGGTTAAAGCCCTACATGGTACTCAGACTGATAAACAGCAGGTTTTGTCAGTTAAAATAATAAATGGAATGACATGAAGTGTAATTGCTTGTCACAGCAATAATTTGTGCATCTTCCAGGTCTTCCTATGAAAGCGGTGGCACCATATCAACTGGCCAGAGGTATTTATTGAAGTGGAGCGTGCCGCTGGGACAAGTGGAGGTCATAGAATATGGCAGCAGCGAGAGCCAAGGAGAGAACTGCAGGTTTCCACCTCAACACTCTGCCGAAAATGTCGTTATTAACACTAAGCCAAGTAAGTGACAGGATTTAGTGACTTTTACAGCCTTGTTTAATCTCAGTTTCAGTTTACTACTGGAAAAGGAAGCATTTTGTGCAGGAAGGCTTCTGCGACATGACCAGTGCTAGAACCACTTCCTTTGGAAACTCAGGATCCACAAAGTGAAAGCCAGTCTCCTGCCTTGCAACATGAATTTCTTGTATTTGTCCTGGTTTAGTTTAGGTGTGAATGCATTAAGAGTTTTAAAGCGTGTGGGCATGCGAATAAAGTGGGTTTGGTGTGGTGTGCCAGCTGTCCTGTAGTAGCCGGTTGTCGTGCGTGTGTTCTTTATCCCATAGTTAAAGCAAGGAAGCTTCGGTAAAAATGACCACTGCTGTGGAATAAGAGTCTGGGCAGGAGTAGTTACTGCAGGGTAAAACTTACTTCTTTCAAGCCCATAGTATCCCACCTTCTAACACAGTAGCAAGCTATGGTTGGACTCGATGAGCCGATGGGTCTCTTCCAACCTGGTTGTTCTATGATTCTATGATTCTAAGCGCTTCCGAAAAAAAATCAATTTTAATTAATGTTTCTGAAACAATGTGCGAAAAGGTAATTTCCTTCTAGCCTGTCTCTGAAAACAACCTGAAACTCTGAAGTTTTTAAGTTCCTTCTGTGATTGTTAATCCTTCCTACAGGCCTGCAACGACCCTCCAGAGAGGCATGGATTTCAAGAGTTTACTCAGTAGCTGGCCTTTCTTATATAATGAGTTATTTTTATGCCATATACTTTGCCTAAATATTGTATTTTCAAGTGCATTTAATGTAGCTAGATTGTGATCCCTGTTAATGGCCTATAATTTCCATGGGTTTCAGTGCTAGCTCTGGGAATTATTTCATGCTACATTTACTTAATATTGCAACCTTGGCCTCATGAATTTTCCCACAGTTGTGCTGTAAGGTTGTGCATAAATGTTACACCTCAGAAGGGTCTAAGGTGCAGCTGCAGCATTTAATATCCCTGTATTCTCCAGGTTGGTTATTATTAGGTCTTCTTGCTCCTCCCATTGTAAATAGCCACAGAAAAAAAAATTATAGGTACTTGTGTCTCAATTTCAAGGCTGACTCATTCTTGTAATACCTTTTAAGCATTAATGGGCTACTTAAACAATGAGATTAAAGCTCTTACGTTATCATTTGCCATTTGCTGTATGCATGACCCCAAGAGGAGTGTTATATAAGGGAGCGTATGGCTTTGAATTAGGGTTCCCTCTTGTAGGTGAATGTGGGAGTGTTGAGTATTCCTGCTGTGAATTTGTGCAGCAGCTGCACAGCCGATCAGACCAAATCTTTGCCTATCAGCAAGATCAGATGGGCAAGTGAAGCATGAGAGGAGAAAGAAAAACCTTTACTCACATGGTCCTGTGGAACCTACTTGAACCTCTTGGCTTTAGGCTTTCTCAGTTTCATGATGTTTGGTGGCAATATCATAAAAATGAAATTATTTTGTACAGGCCTCATGAGGAACAGCTGGGAGAGCTGGGGTTGTTTATCCTGGAGAAGAGGAGGCTGAGGGGAGACCTTATTGCTCTCTATAACCACTTGAAGGGAGGTTGTAGAGAGGAGGGTAATGGCCTCTTCTCCCAAGTGACAGGGGACAGGACAAGAGGGAGTGGCCTCAAGCTCCACCAGGGGAGATTTAGGCTGGACATTAGGAAAAAGTTTTTCACAGAAAGGGTCATTGGGCATTGGAATAGGCTACTCAGGGGGGTGGTTGATTCACCTTCCCTGGAGGTGTTTAAGGTGTGGGTGGACAAGATGCTGAGGGACGTGGTTTAGTGTTTGATAGGAATGGTTGGACTCGATCACAGAATCACAGAATCACAGAACAACCAGGTCGGAAGGGACCCATCGGATCTTCTAGTCCAGCCATTCCTATCTAACACTAAACCAAGTCCCTCAATACCTCACCCACCCGTGCCTTAAACACCTCCAGGGAAGGGGAATCAACCACCTCCCTGGGCAGCCTATTCCGATGATCCAGTGGGTCTCTTCCAACCTGTTTATTTTATGATTCTATGATTCTATGATCATTTGTAGCCTCAGCTTTCAGGTTAAATGGTACTCAACAGGTAAAACATGAGCTGAACGAATTGCGCTCTTGCTAAGCTCTGATCATTGTATTACTTCAGTCTTCTAATAATAAGGATCAAATGTAAAAATAGAAAAAAAAATTAAAGGGTAATGGTTATACAAATGAATAAATCTTCCCTCAGCTTTAATCAAATTTTTCTGACATATGAGCCAACTGAATTGAATTTGATCAGTCATGAAAGAGGAGGAGTACAGCCTTGCTATTAGCTTGCGCTGCTGTGTCTGTGCTAGCTGTTACTTTGCATACAGGCTTGTCTGAATTGGCCTGTATAGACAATTTGAATATACATCTAATTGGGTTATTCTGTGGAGTTGCCCCCTTCCAGTCATCGCTGCTGCTACAGATTACAGAAGCTCAGAAAATACAACCTTTCTGCAGAGGGAGAGGACTAGTCAGACTTCGTGTAATGGTTTTCTGTTGCTTGCTTGTTTGCATCCACCAAGATGCTGCAGTTTATAGTTGATGAAGACGCAATATTTATCATGGTAGTATTGTATCACTATGTTGGTTAGACAACTAGGTAGCCCTGCAGAGAAGGACTTGGGGACACTGATTGATGAGAAGCTCAACATGAGCCAACAATGCATGTTCACAGCCCAGAAGGCCAACTGTGTCCTGGGCTGCGTCAAAAGAAGCGTGGCTAGCAGAACGAGAGAGGGAATTCTGCCCCTCTGTTCTCATGAGACCCCATCTGGAGTATTGTATCCAATTTTGGAATGTCCTAAATAGGAAGGATATGGAACTGTTGGTATGGGTCCAGAGAAGGCCACAAAGATGGTCACTACTGTGAGGACAGTCTGAGAGAGTTCAGGTTGCTCAGCCTGGAGAAGAGAAGGCTCCAGGGAGACCTTATAGCAACCGTACAGTACCTGAAGGGGCTACAGGAAAGCTGGTGACAGACTTTTTACAAGGGCATGGAGTGAGAGGACAAGGGGGAAGGCTTTAAATTGGAAGGGGAAAGATTTAGACTAGACGTTAGGAAGAAATTCTTTATGATGAGGGTGGTGAGGGACTGGAACAGGTTGCCCAGGGAAGTCGTGGCTGCCCCATCCCTGGAGGTGTTCAAGGCCAGGTTGGATGGGCCTTGGGCAGCCTGATCCAGTGGGAGGTGTCCTTGTCCATGACACGGGGGTTGAAACTGGGTGAGCTTTGATGTCCCTTCCAACCCAAACCATTCTATGATTTACCACAAATTGCAAAGCACTACTGGTAAAGCATTGTCATTCTCTGCCTGAAACTGCATGAGTTCACAGTCATCATGAAGTTATGTTGTGTTTCTCTCTGTTTTCAAAGTATACTGCTGTGGTGAGATCCCACTGACCTCATAGTATATGGTTTTGATAACATCTAATGGTTGTGAACTATTTGGATCCTACAAGCAAAATTCTGCTTTTGTGGTATAAAACCATGTTTCAGACCTTATTTTTAGCTCTCATTTCTGATTTGTGGAGACTGGAGAGATCTAGAATAATGAAGATTCTGTGTCTTTGCATTAAGTAGTAGGAGTGCCACCTTTTCCATTTCTGAAGGACTAGGAGAAGGTGGTTTGTATCTCCAGCACACCAGGTTTAATATGCGACCTCTGTAAGGCTGATATTCTCTTTTACATTACTGCTGTGATTAGCAAGGATTCTTGATGGATTCCGATTGTGTCCTTGTGAGGATTATTGGTTATTAGTTAAATTTCTCTTATCAAGACAGTTTTGCTCCACAAAAAACCTTTTTATGAGGAGGCAACTGTCATAAACATATCTCACTATTTATTATCAGCTAAATGCAGTTGGTGCTTTCAGCTTTCTACTACACTGCAGGGGAGGGTAGTATAATTTAAAGATGAAAACTTTCGGTGCTATGGAGAAATTAATAGCTGAATTTGAATTCGTCTCATACGGGCTGTGATATGCAACTGCTGAAGGGTTTTATGAGTACACATAAATCAAGGATGTGCTTCACTACTGTTCAAGGGTGGAAAGCAAGGGCTGCGCGAACTTGGTTTTCACTTGGCAAAATCATCAGTTTGCAGCTTTCTACCCAGTTCTGCTTTGCATACCAAGGTTTTGTCTGGTTTCGTCTCTGAATTCTAGACGAGAATATATTTAGGGGTTGTTAAGTACATGATGTCCTTTTTTTAGGACAAGCTTGGAGAAGGATTGAAGTCATAGAATCATAGAACAACCAGGTTGGAAGGGACCCATCGGATCATCTAGTCCAACCATTCCTATCAAACACTAAACCAAGTCCCTCAAGACCTCATCCACCCGTGCCTTAAACACCTCCAGGGAAGGTGAATCAACCACCTCCCTGGGCAGCCTCTAACAGTGTCCAACGATCCTCTGTGTGAAAAACTTCCTCCTAATCTCCAACCTAAATCTCCCCTGGTGGAGCTTGAGGCCATTCCCTCTTGTCCTGTCCCCTGGCACTTGGGAGAAGAGGCCAGCTCCCTCCTCTCTACAACCTCCTTGCAGAGCCCTTTATTTATATGGTTCTAATATTTCCTAGCAGGGTGCTATTGTAACCTGTGTTTGCTTCCTGTAATGATAGTTAAACAAGAAAATATCTCGCGTTCTCAGTCTTCACAAAAAGTAGCTTGTTTAGCAGATTGCATTTGTCTGAGCAAATTGGGCTAAGTCCTATTGCTGTATTGGAGTTAGTCTTGCTTGAAATATAAGAATTCCCAACATACGAAGGGAATGGGGCTGTTGGAGTGAAACCAGAGGAGGCCACCAAGATGATCTGAGGGCTGGAGCACCTTTGCTGTGAGGGCAGGGTGAGAGAGTTGGGATTATTCAGCCTGGAGAAGAGGGCTTTGGGGAGACTTTAAGGTGGCCTTCCAGTACTGAAGTGGGCAACAGGAAAGCTGGTGAGGGACTTTTTTTTGAAGTCATAGGACAAGGGGGAAGGCTTTAAATTGGAAGGGGAAAGATTTAGACTAGACATTAGGAAGAAATTCTTTATGATGAGGGTGGTGAGGGACTGGAACAGGTTGCCCAGGGAAGTCGTGGCTGCCCCATCCCTGGAGGTGTTCAAGACCAGGTTGGATGGGCCTTGGGTAGCCTGATCCAGTGGGAGGTGTCCCTGCCCATGGCAGGGGGTTGGAACTGGATAATCTTTAAGGTCCCTTCCAATCCAAACCATGCTATGATTCTATGAAAGTCTGTGAATATGAATGAAAACAAAAAAAAAAGGGTGGGAAGTTGAATTGAATTTTTGGAAGGAAGGCAGAAAGAAAATTAAATGCTTCATGTCCTCTTCTGGCAAAACAGAAGACGGGTGAAAGAGCCATGAAGACAATGTTGGGTTTTATTTTTTTAATGTCTTATTTACATGATGCTTTTTAAATATGTCATTCCAAAAATGTGAAGAGTTTGGTCAAAGACAGGTTTGTAATTTCTCCTCAAAATGTATTATGTTCCCCTCTGGGAGAATCAGAATTTGACCTTCCCTTGCAAATCACCCTTCTATAGACAGAATCACTGAAAATACATTTCACTGCCCTTTAAAGGGAAACATGGGAGCAAAAGTCAAATATACTGGCCAGAGTTTGTTTCTTACACCCCTGGCTCATATTATTATGAGTTTGCAGCACTTTCTGCAGCCTGTAAAGGATTTGTGTCCAGTTTCTAAGCCCATTTTCCTCTTTATACTTCTGAGTTTTCTCTTGGTACCAAGCTAAGCAAAGAAACACTAGAATCTCTAATTTTCCTTTTCAGTGTTTTTGATTAGCTTGTTGAATTAGTTATTAAGATTTAAATACAATCCAAAGGAAATACTGCATGCAGCACATATTTACTGTAACATTGTATACAGATAAAAAATTTAAAAAGTAGTATGAGTAATCAGAGCAATTTCAGGTATTTATATGTGTAAAAATTGTGCTTTTGATGCAGTCATGTGAATTTCCAGTTCTTCCCGGAGGCTTTATTGACATCACATCTTTCTTGAGTGAATTTTTCCATATTTTATTTTATCCTTGAAAAATCTCAGGACAACAGACTGTAGATTAATCACTTAAAACATTGCTCATATTTTACCTGGATTAGTGGTAAACCCATATTTGCTGAACTGAAGGGTATTAAACAGATCTCTGCGAACATTTTTTTTTTTTTTTTTGCCTGTAGGATCTACATAGTTAAATTTCATTTGCTTTCTGGGAAACCTGTCAAATTCTCTTATTAGGTCTTTAACATCCTTTCACTCAAATTAAAAAAAGATTCCATTATGCCTTCAGTGCAGTAGAAAGACTCTGAGACTTGCACAAGTTTTAAATGTACCTTTCTATTGATACATATGATGCCCAAAGTAATTTGATTTAAGTCACAGATTTATTTCAGTAGCAAAAATACCTGTTTGAAATATAAATTCTTGATTGTCCAACAGGGCAAATGTAAGAGGAATGGTTTTGATAGGAATGGTTGGACTTGATGATCCAGTGGGTCTTTTCCAACTTGGTGATTCTATGATTCTATGGTTCTGTTGATGGATCACGAAGTGCAGCTTCTGTGCCAAGACAAATGCCTCTTTGGTACCAGCGTGACAGCGGCCACCCCAAATTGTCTGTTTCCTAGTTCCCGTGAAGAAAAAGGATTGAGATGTAAAAGTTTTTCAGTGCTTTTATTTGAGAAGACCTATCTATAGCGACCCTTTAGAAGTAAAAAGAAAGGGCTTAGTGTCCTTCCATTTCTTCATGGGCAATCCGTGCCTGTCAGCAGTGTTCTGCTGCTGATCATATTGATTAAGAGCCATACACAGCATAGACTATTACTTAAGCATGGAACCATTCAATTTGCGCCATGTAGCTGCAGACTGAAAGAGAAAATGAGCCAGACCCATCTGTATTATATGTCAGGCAGTGATGAACATGGGAGATAATAGTAAAATGAAAAAATCCCCAACAATTTACCACATTTATGTCTTCGGCTGTGGTGTAATCTTATTTTTGGTTTCACAGGCTTGAGATCAAACATCAGCAATGCTGAATGATGGCTTCTCTCCTTTCCTGATCAGACTCCTAGGGATACATCTGAGCTCTGTTTCCACTTCCCTGTGGTTTTAATCTCTGTGGTTTTTGTTTATTGTCAGATGAAGTAGAGACATGATGCTGAAGCACAGGCATAATTCATCTGCTCTGCTCTTGTTAGGCTGCACATGAGTATTGTGTCCAGTTCTGGAATCTTCTGTATAAGAAGGATATAGAACTGTTGAAACGAGTCCAGAGGTGACCACGAAGGTGATCAGAAGGGTGGAACCCCTTTGGTATAAGGAGAGGCTGAGAAAGTTGGGGGTTTTCATCCAGGAGGAGAGAAGGCTTCCGAGAGATCTTAGAGTGGCCTTCCAGTACCTGAAGGAGTCTACAAGAAAACTGGGGAGGGACTTTTTACAAGGACATGGAGTGATAGGACAAGGGGGAATAGCTTTAATTTGCAAGGGGGAAGATTTAGATTGGACATTGGGAAGAAATTCTTCACAATGAGGCCCTGGCCCAGGTTGTCCAGGGAAGTTGTGGCTACCTCCTCCGTGGAAGTTTTCATGGAGAGGTTGGATGTGACTTTGAGCAGCCTGGTCTAGTGGGAGATGTCCCTGCCCACCGGGAGGGATTGGAACTGGATGATCTTTCAGGTCCCTTCCAACCCGTATCATTCTATGATTCTGTGATTTCTCTCTTACTAGTTTCCTTCTGCTTGATGCAACCACTTCATGTAGATCTCCGAGTGTTTCCAGGGAGACAGGTAGGGATGTTTGATGGGTTACAGTATATGCTTGTGTTTTTGTCAATGTATTACTCAGTAGAGGAACAGCTCTCCTCAAAACCACAAAGAGCACTGCTGTGATAGCCATTGCCATTAAAGCTGGGGTTTTTTGCTAGTTTATATAATGAGAAATATAGAATTGTGGAAGGGGAAAAAAAAAAGAAGTCAGCTTGATCATCGCTTTAAGGCTGGACTATCACAATACAACACCCAGAGAAAGCAAGACTAAATATTAAGTGGCACATCAAGTCTAGCACTGGTGATAAGGTTTTAAAAAATGGTGATGTGACATAAATTGCTTAGTGAACTAACTTTAATCTCTGTGAAATATGTATGGAGTAATAATGTGAATCTTTATATTGAAAATAGTACTGTACACTGAAGGAGATGTAATATTTTCATAAATCTAAACTGTCACTGATACAATTAACAAAAGACCAGAGATTTTTAATAAATCTAACTCCAAACAGTTGTTTCAGCGGAGTGAGATGATTAATATTAAATATCATGCTTGTTAACGGGATGTATGTTTGTAGCTGGTGGATTAGGCACAGAATAAATTAGGTGTTACATGTTTGTTTCACCCATTTAGGATAAGGTTTTTTTTCTCTTTGCCTTTCATGTTTTTTATCATGGTTGTAGGGCTTGATGTTCAACTCCTGCAAACCTTTTTCTGTATTGCCAGGAGACTCATTCATGTCTTGATGAAGAGTAGTAAAATGATTACAAAGCTGGCTATAAACGAGTTTGAAAGGAGGAGGTAAACTCCTCACAGTACAATTTCCACGTGAGTTGTTATTGATAGCCTGGTGGGAGCTCCAGTGTAAACCCTTGGCAGCTTGGCCAGCTTACAGTCACCCACAGACCTGTGTTGAGATCCCTGAAGTATTTTCAATGTTTAAATGCCTTCACACCTGTCCTTTCACTGTCTGTTCAAGTCAGTGTTTATCTACTCACATCTAGTTCCTCCTTCACCCTTCATGCCCAAGCATTTAAGGTTTCTGACAGTGTGGCTAGGAAGACCAGGGAAGTGATTGCTCCCCTGTGCTCAGCACTGGTGAGGCCTCACCTTGAATCCTGTGTTCAATTCTTGTCCCCTTGCTACAAGACAGACATTGAGGTCGTGGAGCGTGTCCAGAGAAGATCAAGAAGCTGGGGAAGGGGCTGGAGAACAAGTGCTATGAGGAACAGCTGAGGGAACTGGAGTTGTTTGCCCAGGGGAAAAGAAGGCTGAGGGGAGACATTATCACTGTCTCGACTGCCTGAAAGGAGATTGTAGAGAGGTGGATGTTGATCTCTTCTTCCAAGTGGAATTCTGGAATCCTCAACATAAGAAGGATATGGAGCTGTTGGAATGGGTTCAGAGGAGGATACAAAGATGATCCAAGGGCTGGAGCACCTCCCATATGAGGACAGGCTGAGAGAGTTGGTCTTGTTCAGTGTGGAGAAGAGAGGGCTGCAAGGAGATCTTATAGTGACCTTCCAGTACTGGAAAGGGGCCTTTGAGAAAGCTGTAGAGGGACTGTTCACAAAGGCTTGTGGTGATAGGATGAGGGTGAACGAGTATGAACTGGAGAGGGGCAGATTTAGGCTTGATATAAGGAAGAATTTCTTCACCATGAACGCGGTGAGACACTGGCACAGGTTGCCCAGGGAAGCTGTGACTGCCCCATCCCTGGAGGTGTTCAAGGCCAGGCTGGGTGGGCCTTGGGCAACCTGATCCAGCAGGAGGTGTCCCTGCCCATGGCAGGGGGGTGGGGCTGGATGATCTTTTAAGGTCGCTTCCAACCCAAACTATTCCATGATTATAGCAAAACAGGTTTTGGTATTCATGCAATCAATCACCAGTTGAGCACGAGGTATTAACAACTGACAGGGAATTGAAGCATGTTAAAAATACTTGGCAAGAGTTGAGGCTTGGGAAGTTTGTTTCCCAGCTCTGCTCTGTGTACACTGAGTGGCATGTGGGACTTGATTCTTTGCAAATAGAACTTGAAGAACTCCTCTGTCTTACATGGCAGTGAGAATAAACACATTAAAGAGTCTCAAAAGCTCAGATTATCATATTCGATAATTAAGCTAATAAAGATTACCTTCAGGTGCTTACTTGATTGAAGTATGATTAGAGTGAATAACATCATTTCATGATTCTCATTTCATGCTTTTTATGCTGAATGATGATGCTATGTCCTGACTCTATTGGTAATTAAGCGCAAATACTGAGGTTCTGAATAATACTTTGTGTTCTAGTAATCTCAGGGGTTTATTACTTATCACTTATTACTATCTATGTGTTAGTACTACTTCTTGCTTGACCGACTAGACGTCCACAAGTCTCTGGGGCCGGATGGAGTCCACCAAAGAGTTTTGAGGGAGCTGGTGGATGTGCTGGCCAAACCCCTTTCCATCATCTTCCAGCAGTCCTGGAAGACTCGGGAGGTTCTACTGAACTGGAGGCTGATGTTGTGCCCATCTACAAGAAGGGTCACAGAGAGTATCTGGGGAACTACAGGCCAGTCAGTCTGACCTCAGTGCCAGGGAAAGTCATGGAACAGGTGATCTTGAGTGCTATCATGAAGCACTTGCAAGATAACTGGGTGATCAGGCCGAGTCAACATGGGTTCACAAAAGGCAGGTCTTGCCAAACTAACCTGATCACCTTCTATGACAAAGTGACTGGGTTGCTGGATGAGGGAAAGGCTGTGGATGTGGTCTTCCTGGACTTCAGCAAAGCCTTTGATACAGTTTCTCACAGATCATTTGCTTTGGTTTCCAGACCTGGAAATTGAAAAACACTCCAAAATATTTGTATTGAAGCATGGAATGTTTTGAGTTGGAAGAGACCTTAAAAGTTATTGTATTTCAACACCCCTGCCGTGGGCAGGGACACCCCCACCGGAATCAGGCTGTCCAAGGCTCCATCCAACCTGTCCTTGAACACCTCCAGGGATGGGGCAGCCACTGTTTCCCTAGGAAACATGGGCCAGGGCCTCACCATCCTTGTTGAGAAGAAAGTGTAGTTTAGATCTGAGAGTATGACATAAGGGATTCACAAGGCTACTTTTTATTATTTTTTTTTACTGAAATTGTAATTGGCTATTGAAATGTTCTCATAAAGGAGAAATGAGAAAACACAACACACCCCTGTACTTCTCTGAAGTGGCTATGGAAACAGAAGCAGCATGAGTGAGCAAGTGGAAAGACATAATTAGGAGGAGGGTGGTGGAGGGGGGAGCTGTCAAGAGCTTTACTTACATAACGCAACATGCAGGAAGATTGTAGTTCATCATCTAAAAATAAAATCTTTGCTGCGTTGTTATTGGTTTTAATGCTTATGCAGAACTTCCAGACAGAATGGATCAGAGGTACAGAGGCGCCTCTGTTGTGTGTAGCTGGTGCTTGGATTTGTCAGGTTCTGTGCAAGAGAAGGTTTCAACGCAGTAAGGGATCCTCATCATCACCTTCCAGTGAAAGTTTGGTGTTCAGGTGCAAAAAGTTTTGTAAAGCAGAAGGGAATAGAATTAACAATCTGCAGTGTCAACTGCTAAATGGATGACAGTGTTCTTGGTACTCCTACCTGGAGTACTGCATCCAGCTTTTGGACCTCCAACGTTAAAACCTGTTGGAGCAGGTCCACAGGAAGGCTGTGAGGATGATCAGAGGACTGGAGCACCTCTGCAGTGAGGACAGACTGAGAAAGCTGGAGTTGTCCAGCCTGGAGAAGAGAAGACTCTGTGGAGACGTTATAGCAGCCTTCCAATACCTCAAGGAGGCCTACAAGAAGGCTGGAGAGGGACTTTTTACAAGGTCATGGAATGATTGGACAGGGATACTGGCTTTAAGCTGAAAGAAGGTAGATTGAGATTAGATGTAAGGGAGAAATTCTTTGCTTTGAGAGGGCTGAGGCACTGGAAGAGGTTGCCCAGAGATGCTGTAGATGCCCCTTTCCTAGAGGTGTTCAAGGCCAGGCTGGTTGGAGCCTTGGGCAGCCTGATCTAGTAGGAGGTGTCCCTGCCTATGGCAGGGGAGTGGAACTGGATGATTTTTGAAGCGCCTTCTGACCCAAACTAGTTTATGATTGTATGATTTTACTATTTGTTTCAAGTGCCAGTTCTATACAAGTGCCAGGTTTGGTTTACCGTTTTCAGAGAAAGCAGCTTTTAAAGTTACCTCCCATGTTTATAACTTCTCCTTCCATCTCAGGTGATTTTTATGCTCAAGAGGAGGATTGAATCCCTTCCAAATTTCTTCCCTTCGTAACACTTGACGTTTCAGTATGTTGCCTTGGACGCACACAGATGGCTCAGTGGGAGGAAGCAATACAAACGCACTCAGCCTCAAAGATTGCAAATGGCAAATTTGGGATCTACCAGCTTTTCAGAGTAGTCTTTCATCTGCTCTGTTCTTCATGTGTATGATTGATCTCATGTTACTCCTCAATAATGCTGGAACCATAGTCAAGGAACGTAGGGTTTCTCAGGTTTGGTGTGGTTTTCACGTGTGAGCGTCTGTGAGCTTGTATTTTGTGTGATATTTAATCTGACTTCAGAGATCTACAGCTCTCAGAAGCGAAGTAATCTGTCTAAGGACGTTGTATTTTCATGACTCATCAGTTCTTTCTTCATGTCAATATGACTTTTTCCAAAGCAATTTATATTGATGTATTAGAATCATAGAATTACCAGGTTGGAAGAGACCCGTCAGATCATCAAGTCCAACCATTAATTGTGGTATTAGTATTGTGGTTTTAGACGACAGTAAAAGACGTACCCAAGTGTATCTATTAACAGGTGTTGTCTTTAACATGATATACCATACAGAAATATTAGTAACGATATTTGCAATATTGAGAGTATACTGAATGAGACTTTTATTTTAATTGTATGCCATTTGTATTTATGTACTCATATTGCTTGGAAAAAAAACCCAAAAAACTCCTAACTGGGAATAAACAGGAGTTTAGTATGGGAGAGGACAACCTGGGCCATTGCATTTACTTACACAGGTATAGATGCATAATTTACAGGTGATTGCATTTGCTCTAGACATTACAGCATGTTCTTTTTTCCCCTTAAGTAGCAGAAATCTGAGATCTGGGCCCCTCACCACAAGAAGGATGTTGAGGCTCTGGAGTGAGACTAGAGAAGAGCAATGAAGCTGGTGAAGGGGCTGGAGAACAGGCCCTATGAGGAACAGCTGAGAGAGCTGGGGGTGTTTAGCCTGGAGAAGAGGAGGCTGAGGGGAGACCTCATTGCTCTCTACGACTGTCTGAAAGGAGGTTGTGGAGAGGAGTGTGCTGGGCTCTTCTCCCAAGTGACAAGGGGCAGGACAAGAGGGAATGGCCTCAAGCTCTGCCAGGGGAGGTTCAGGCTCAACATAAGGAAAAAAATTCTTCACAGAAAGGGTCATTAGGCACTGGAACGGTCTGTCCAGGGAGGTGGTTGAGTTATCTTCCCTGGAGGTGTTTAAGGGATGTGTGGACGAGGTATTTAGGGACATGGTTTAGTGTTTGATAGGAATGGTTGAACTCAGTGATCCGGTGG
Organism: Coccyzus lansbergi; assembly: GCA_033558105.1. Classification (NCBI taxonomy): domain Eukaryota; kingdom Metazoa; phylum Chordata; class Aves; order Cuculiformes; family Coccyzidae; genus Coccyzus; species Coccyzus lansbergi. The sequence continues at coordinate 3,396,026 of JAUMJK010000508.1, forward strand.
GTTTCTTCTAGTTATTCTATGATTCTATGATTCTAATTCATGAGTGAGAACCAGAGCACACAGCATAAGCTACTGGAAAACGTGTGCAAGTAACAAATCACCCCAGCGGATAAATGCTTCCCTTAGTAATTGTTTGAGAGGAAGAACAGGGTGTGATCAGTTCATGATTAAAATATCCAGTCGCTTTTGGTGCCTGTGAGAACTGAAAATTTAGGAGAACCGGACAGACAGCGATCCCTAAGGGAGCGGCTGCTCTACCAGTGCCTATCAAAGCATCTGCTGCTGTGCTGGTCAGTCAGAAAAAGAGCTTGTGGGTCTGTGCCGGGGGGAGAGGAGGGAAATAGCAAAGAGAAAGCTGCCCCAATCTGTGCAGAGGGTCTGGCTGCATGAAACAGGAATAAGCTGCAGTGTGGTGAGAGCCTTACCTTAGGTCCTGTTTCTTGCTGACCTCAAAGTCAATTAGCCTAGAGAAGAGGAGGCTGAGAGGAGACCTCATTACTCTCTACAACTACTTGAAAGGAGGTTGTAGAGAGGAGGGAGCTGGGCTCTTCTCCCAAGTGACAGGGGACAGGACAAGAGGGAATGGCCTCAAGCTCTGCCAGGGGAGATTTAGGCTGGAGATTAGGAGGAGGTTTTTCACGGAAATGGTCATTGGGCATTGGAATAGGCTGCCCAGGGAGGTGGTTGATTCACCTTCCCTGGAGTTGTTTAAGGTGCAGGTGGATGAGGTGCTGAGGGACATGGTTTAGTGTTTGATAGGAATGGTTGGACTCGATGATCCGATGGGTCTCTTCCAGCCTGGTTGTTCTATGATTCTATGATTCTATGAAAGTACAACAGAGGTCCTCTAAATGTGGTGATAAGGAATTATTCTCCTCCTGTGCCCCCACCCAAGCACACAGACACTTCTCTTGCATGTGTATATTTATGCACAACCTTCTAAATCCTGATTTTGCCCTAGCCAAGTTAAACTGATTTTAACCACACCCAGGGAGTTTCCAGCAGACTTTGCAAATGGTTGCATGCAAATGAGCTAAAATTGCTTCTGCTTAATTACAAGAATTACTTCAAACCTGGCACAACCGGTGAATTTAAAGCTGTGATGCTGAGAGTAACACTGGGAAGTAAGCAGGTAAAATAAGTGTTTGGTGTTATAGTCAAATATATCTTGACTAAGAACACTTGTTATAAAAAGTAGTAACTTCCCACCCTAATTTTACATAGCAGCAAAAATCAATTTAAACTTTAAACTCCTTTCCTGCCTCTGAAGCAAGTAACAGTTCTGTGTTTTGGGTTTGGGTTTTTTTTTTAACCTCGAATATACTTCACAATAATTCCAAGGAAGGAATTAGGTCTTGTGCATGAATTACTGGTTGTTGGCACCAGCTTGCCTGTTGCAGGGAGGCATAAATTCCTCTGGTAAAATCTTCACAACAGAGTAGTCAATGAAAAATATTCCTGCTAGCTTCCACGTGGACAAAATTTCACCTTTGATCTGTAGGTGGAATGCGAAAAACGTTGCCTCTGAAGCCACATAAGTGATTATTGGTTACAGCAAGCTGCCTTCTGTCCTTCCTGGACACAGCATGCTCTTTAACATGTAGGATGTGCAGATCTGGAAAGAATCGTCTCTAAATTCAGGGAGGGTTTCAAGTTGGTTTGGAGTTTGATGATTAGCAAGAGTGGCTTAGAAGTGGGAAGGAAATGACTTTAACATTTGTGAAACATTTCAAGGCACAAAAAGGAACCAACCGTGTCTCTGCTTTGGAGTGAAGCCAAGAGTTTTTCAGTCCTCTTTATGGGGGAAAAAAAAAAAAAAAAAGAGCGAACACCCACCCCAAACCAGCCAGCGATTGAATGGTCAGGGAACATGTGTGGGTTGAAGGAGCCAGTCTTTGGCTGTGAACCGAGAAATGCAGCTGATGAACAGACTAGTGTGACACGTCCTCCACCCAGGAAAAACCCTCCATCAGATGATTCTTGGCCACATCAGCTGGTAGTAAACATTTTGTTAACCCTCAAGAAGCTAATCATAGAATGGTTTGGGTTGGAAGGAACCTTAAAGCCCATCCAGTTCCACCCCTGCCATGGGCAGGGACACTTCCCACTGGATCAGGGGCTCCAACCTGGCCTTGAACTCCTCCAGGTATGGGGCAGGTGCAGCGTCCCCGTACCAGTGCCTCACCACCCTCATGATGAAGAAATTCCTCCTTATGTCTAAGTCTAAATCTTCCTCACTCCAATTTAAAACCATTAATCTTATTTTAAAAGAGATTGTGGCGAGTAACCCTTGTAGGACCCAATTCAGAGATCAAGTTGCTATAACTTGTAACTTGTTATCCAGACACAAACCAAGGGGTTCGTTCTTGGAGAACTCTCTTCTGCTGAATCCATCATATCTCTGAATCCAGGTGTTTTTCTGTGTTCCAGTTAATGCCCACTAAGTACCTCCTTGAAAGAATGATATTAGCGGCGGCTGTTGATCTAGTCCTTGACTGACTATTAAAATGTCTTCTTAATTTGACTGTTTGTCTTTTCTAGAACATCAGAAGATGGAAGCAGGACTGTCTTTAATTATTTATTGTTTTGGTTTTTTTGCTTCCTTTCCTTTGCTAAGAACGTGGGTTTTAATGAATGAGCTGTTTGTTTTTACTGTGTGACAGAATTTCAGATGCCAACTTAGTTTATTTGCTTTGACACTCATTGAATCCTTTTTATCTTGACTTATTAAAAGCTTATAAAATATGCATGGTGCAGACAAAGTAGACTCAAGTGACAATTACTGAATGAAATTTATGCCTAATTCCCAAGCCTGGAACAAGGATATTTGTAAGAGTATTTAAAGCTCCAGGAAGAGGACTGTAGAGAACTGCTTTTTTTTTCAGGCTTAGTGGATGTATAAACTGTACAGGCAGGTCCATCTAATTAGTCAAAGCTTGCTTTATGACCTTTTTTGAACGCTATGGCATAAAGTCCTGCAGCATCTAAGAGTTTCCTGAGTGCTTGTTGTTATATGTTGGAAGTTAGTGTCTGTTCTCTGACCTGCTTGCAATAATAATAAAGCAAAACGTCTGGTTCATGAAAAGAGTTTTTGTGAAGCTGCAAAGAGTGATCCTGGCTTTTAAAACATATGACTAATGTAGTTTTCTTGAGGGAAAATACCCATCCTAGGGAATCCTCACAAACATGAAGCTTCACAGATTAGTAGTTGTAAATGCCAGGTCCTGCACTTGGGGCACAACAACCCTATGCAGAGCTACAGACTGGGAGAAACCTGGCTGGAAAACTGCCAGGAGGAGAGGGACCTGGGGGTGTTGGTCGACAGCTGACTGGACATGAGCCAACAGTGTGCCCAGGTGGCCAAGAAGGCCGATGGCATCCTGGTTTGTATCAGAAATGGTGTGACCAGCAGGTCCAGGGAGGTGATTCTCCCTCTGTACTCAGCACTGGTGAGGCCGCTCCTTGAATCCTGTGTTGAGTTGTGGGCCCCTCAGCACAAGAAGGATGTTGAGGCTCTGGAGCCAGTCCAGAGAAGAGCCACGAAGCTGGTGAAGGGGCTGGGGAACAGGCTGTATTAGGAGTGGCTGAGAGAGCTGGGGGTGTTTAGCCTAGAGAAGAGGAGGCTGAGAGGAGACCTCATTACTCTCTACAACTCCCTGAAAGGAAGTTGTTAGAGAGGAAGGAGCTGGGCTCTTCTCCCAAGTGACAGGGGACAGGACAAGAGGGAATGGCCTCAAGCTCCACCAGGGGAGATTTAGGTTGGAGATTAAGAGGAAGTTTTTCACACAGAAGGTCATTGGGCATTGGAACAGGCTGCCCAGGGAGGTGGTGGATTCCCCTTCCCTGGAGGTGTTTAAGGCACGGGTGGATGAGGTGCTGAGGGACATGGTTTAGTGTTTGATAGGAATGTTTGGACTCGATGGTCCGATGGGTCTCTACCAACCTGGTTGTTCTATGGTTCTATGGTTCTATTTTCTCGTAGTTCAAACACACAAGGATAAATTTCAGAAATATTTGTTGCTTGTTTTTCAGTGCAGCAGTTTGGTTTTAGTAGCAGAGTTTATAAATGTCAGGCAAGGGAATGGACTTCTCTAGAAACTCAGCTAAACTTGCAATTACTTCTAATCAGTCTAAATTTGGGGTTGCAGAAGTTTTCTTTTTGTTACAGAAATGTTGGAGCAAGAATGAGCTCACTTGTGTTCTTTACAGTGCCAAATACTATGTTGTGGCTTTTCGTCACACCTCAAATTCTGTATTAAGTTTTGAGCCCCTCATGACAGGAAAGACATAGAGTGTGTCCAGAGAAGAACCTCAGAGCCAGGAAAGGAGCTGGAGAACAAGGGTTATGAGGAGTAGCTGAAGGAATTGGGGTTGTTTGCCCCAGAGAAGAGGAGGCTGAGGGGAGACTTTATCATTGCCTACAACTGCCTGAAAGGAGGTTGTAGAGGTGGGTGTTGGTCTCTTCTCCCAAGTTACGAGTGATAGAAAAAGAGGGAATGGCCTCAGGCTGCACCAGGGCAGGTTCAGATTGGACATCAGTTAAAAAATCTTCACTGAAAGAGTTCTCAAGCACTGGCAGAGGCTGCCCAGGGAGGTAGTGGATTCCCCATCCCTGGAGGGGTTTAAAAGGCAGGTAGATGAGGTGCTTAGGGACATGATGTAGTAGTGGACAGGTACGGTTGGACTCGATAATCTCAAAGGTCTTTTCCATCCTATTGATTCTATTATTCTATGGTTTCTTCCTTTTAGACTTTTGTTAACACCGACCTGCCCTTTTCTTTGCATGTAGCCCCATTAAAATAAACGAATTGCTGTGTCTAGGAACAAGTGACTGTAGTACTTAACAAATTATAATTATTGTGGGTGTTAGTAAGAGAAAAAGGTGTACAAAGAGGAGGGATGCAGCGAGAAAAATGTCTACAGTTTTCAGATACTGATTTTTTTTCAAGTGTTTGAATTGAAAGAAGTGAAAATGCAGCTTAATGAGGGTGTCTTGTCTGCAGTTCTAGAAAAGTGTTTAATTTTTTTAAACAAATCTGCAAACAGGCTTTGCTGATCGTAATCGCAAAACTCTTCCTCTCAGGTCATTTCTTTTCACTGCGTCCAGCAAATGTAATGATCTTTTCTTATGGACTGCTTTGTTTTTAAGGGTAAGAAAGGCTCAATTGTTCTTTTCATTAAAATTCAGAACAGGGAAAGGAGGGTGGATGGATGTTGCATCTATTCTCTGTCTGGATAAGTAGTAGTAAGTGCAGTCATTTCGCTGTTTAGTGCTAAAGGGCAATCAATACATAGAAGTCCTTTCATTGATTGGATTTTCCAGATTTAAAGGCGAAAGAATAATTTGTAGTTTTATGGGAATATGTAAAAATCTCAAGTTTATGTTGCATTTTCCTGCAGTGAAGGCAAGAATTCAGAGGCAAAGTAACCCTTAATGTTTTCCTTGAACCTTGAAATGTTATACTTTTAAAGTTTAAGACAGACTCCTAGATTAGTACAGGGAATGATGTTAAAGAAAAGCATTCATTAGTGGGCTTGGTCTGTGTGGCACTTTGAAATAGAGAAGTGTCTTTAGAAAATAGTTATTTACACGCAGAACTAAGAATACGTGTATGATTTAAGAAGAATTGTCCTGCACATGTTTATTTTTTTGTATTTATTCTGGCTTATGCTATTCTGATAGCTTTGCATTTGGTTTGTTGTGGTTTGGTTTGTACTTACGGAGCAGAGGTGCTCAGATGCCTCGGCTGGCGACTGCTCGGTGTCCAGCGTTGTGACACTGAGACTAGGTGGCACGACTCATGTCTGTGCTCATGATCTCTCTGCAGAGCAGGTAGCCTGCATTTACATCGAGATTGTGTTCTTATAGAATCATAGAATCATAGAATCACCAGGTTGGAAGAGACCCACCAGATCATCGAGTCCAACCATTCCCACCAGTCTCTAAACCATGTCCCTCAGTACCTCATCCACATATGCCTTAAACACCTCCAGGGAAGGTGAGTCAACAGCTTCCCTGGGCAGACCATTCCATTGCCTAATGACACTTTCCATGAAGAATTTTTTCCTTATGTCGAGCCTGAACCTCCCCTGGCGGAGCTTGAGGCCATTCCCTCTTGTCTCGTTCCCTGTCACTTGGGAGAAGAGGGCAGCTCCCTCCTCTCCACAACCTCCGTTCAGGTAGTTGTAGTGAGCAGTTTCTTCCTAGTGTCTAGTCTAAGTCTTCCCCCTCCAATTTGTTGCCATTTCACCTCATCCTATCATTCCATGTCTTTGTAAAAATCCTTCCTCAACTTTCCTGTACGCGCCATAATGATAGAATCATAGAATCATAGAATCACGAGGTTGGAAGAGACCCATCGGATCATTGATTCATAGAGTCATAGAATCATGGAATCACCAGATTGGAAGAGACCCACCGGATCATCGAGTCCAACCATTCCTATCAAAAATCCAGCCCGAATCCTGTCATTCAGCCAAAGGGAAACATGCAGACTCTGTATGAGTTGGGATGAGACTTTTACAGGAGAGAGTGAGTGTTGTTTCCACAAAAGCCCTCCTATTTTTAACATTATGCGTCAGAGTCAGAATGAATTAGCAGGGTTTTGCAAGCTTTCATAGAATCAATCACAGAACAGCCAGGTTGGAAGAGACCCATCGGATCATCGAGTCCAACCATTCCTGTCAAACACTAAACCATGTCCCTCAGGACCTCATCTACCCGTGCCTTAAACAGCTCCAGGGAAGGGGAATCAACCACCTCCCTGGGCAGCGCATTCCAATGCCCAATGAGCCTTTCTGTGAAAAACTTCCTCCTAATCTCTAGCCTCAAGTTCCCCTGGCGGAACTTGAGGCCATTCCCTCTTGTCCTGTCCCCTGTCACTTGGGAGAAGAGCACAGCTCCCTCCTCTCTACAACCTCCTTTCGGGTAGTTGTAGAGAGTAATGAGGTCTCCTCTCAGCCTCCTCTTCTCTAGGCTAAACAATGCCAGTTCTCTCAGAAGCTCCTCACAGGGCCTGTTCTCCAGTCCCTTCACCAGCTTCGTGGCTCTTCTCTGGACTTGCTCCAGAGCCTCAACATCCTTCTTGTGGTGAGGGGTCCACAACTGAACACAGTATTCAAGGAGCAGCCTCAGCAGTGCTGAGTACAGAGGGAGAATCACCTCCCTTTGTGCATTTAAATAGCTTATCATACTAATCACAATATTTTTATGGGTTAATGTTATCTTATAAATGCATACACTTATTGACAAGGTGAAATATTTCTTCTGTTGATAAGATTTGTTGCAAATCCCAGTGCAAATCCTTTTTTTTTTTTTCACTTAGCCATGATTGTAATAAAATATCAGGTGGTTTAGTGAAATTTCAGGCTTGTGTTAGGGTAAGGATGTGGGGGTGTGATCCAGGATGGCTGTGCTATCAAAACGATTGAACAAATCAAAGAAAACTGAACAAATTTGGAATTTTAAACCACTATAGTGAAGGCTACAAATAGATCTTTTGCTTCAGCACTTGACCAAAAGCAAACTCAGGAAGGATATTTAAACTAAGATGATACAGCAAGTCTGGTGCTTGGTGCTAAGCAAAACTTCCATGTCAGCAAGAGATGTTGGGGCCAGTAAAGCTTTGATATTTGTCATAGTTCTGTTATTAAAACTACACAGAATACTCTCTGTCATACTAGATGAACGAACTTGAATCTTAATCGTAACTAAACAGCAACGATAAGGTGAGCTAAAAGGAAATGCCTGTGGTGATGCCTGTACATGCAAACCTGATATGCAATAACATACTAATGACTAGAATTTCCTGGGAAGCATTTCACAACTATCTGTCTGCAGGGCAAGACACAGCAAAGTGAAGTATGGATGATATATGTATAAATAAACCAGTCTGATTTTCAGAAGTACTGGAGACACTAAGTTGTGCATCTGTGCATTAGTTGTCTTTTCAATCTAGAGAACGTTACCAGTTTTGATTAGCTTAAATGTCGCAGTGTTAGAAAATAGCAATATGTGTCAATATTATCTTTGTCAAGCTTTCCTCCTTCAACTGAGAATTACATCTTATTATATATAACCTCATCTTTTTATTCATTTTAGACAAGCTCTATATGGGACCAGGGCAACTGTACCAGGACCTGCAGAACCTTTTACATGACTTGAACGTAGTTGGTCAAATCAGTCACTTAATAGGCAGCCTTAGAGGAAATTATCAGGTAATAAACAAAGCTGGATTTCTTTTTCAAGTATGTTCCTGTTGTAAAGCAGCATAATTGTTTCTCCCTAGGATCTGTGAAAGACATTTTTAGTTCTCACTGTAAAGAGTGTAATAATTTTTACCTCTAGTAATTCATTTACAGTTAACAGCTTAGTGTTGTAAGTAAATTATAGCTGGTTTGCTAATCTTATTTTTCTTTGTTGTTTTTAAGCGTAGGTGGATACTACAAGTGTCTGCACTTGCTCAGTAGCTGATAAGCTTCTGTGGAAATGGAATTACATTTTGATCTTAAGGAACTGGGTTCTTGCAAGTTAGACAAGGTAGTAGGAGGATGGTTGTTTGGAGGAAGCTCTTAAAGCCTGTCCGAGCTCATAATCCTGGTTTGTGGGAGCAGCTGTACTTAAAACTGAGTGCAAATGACAGAAAAATATAAAAGGATTGTCAGAGGAATTCTGGAAGTAATTTGCTTTGGCTTTGTTCCCATTCGCTTTATTCAGATTATATTCTGGCAAATAGATGTAGTACTTTAACACCAAATTTCGGAGTGAGCTCCACCATCTTAAAACTTTTAAAAAATTGCTTTTTGACCTTTTGTTTGATAGACTTTAACTTCTTTTAACTCCTATCTTCTACCGTAGGCTGTAAATATATATATACACATGTGAGCCTGTGAATAAGTATGTGAAAACTGAGTTTCTCTTGGGATAGCTTGTCTTCAGAGTCCAGGGCATTAAATAAAGCATAAGGTTTTGTCAAAATATGTACTGTGAAGGTAGCTTATGAAAACAGTAATTTCAGACAAAATTTCATGAGTATTTGAAGGTGAATGTCAGCTCCATTACTCGTGTAGCACAGATTCCATAAGACATTCACCCATTAAAATATACAAAACTTCTTCCCTCTGTGACCGAGCAACCACTCAGCTCGCAGACAGTTATTGTTTCAGCATCCTACTTAAACAGATTCTGAACACACAGGCAGCTTTCATGATGGCTCTGTAAGCATTTAGGCTCAAAGATTTGAACAAAACCCTACTGGCAGTAGGATTTGTAGACGTTTTCATGAGATATTCTTTAGAAGCAGCATCTCTGGGTTCTGTGGAACTACTAATTGAGATGAAATAAAAGGGTTATGCATACACCTGATGCAAATTTACATTTCTTAATCTGACAGATGCTTGTGAATGTCACTTGTGTATCATGAGACTTTAAGTAATGTGACATTTAATCATCAGATAAAATGGTAGCAATTTTTTTTACAAATAATTTTGAAATGTGTTTACAAATAGGGCTAAATTATCCATGACTGAAATATAGACTAAATGAGGCTCAGGTGCCAAGGATTGTTTGTTACATGCAGAGATCACCTTAGTTAGACTGTTGGAAGTAGGCCAGTGGCGTTGAATCTTAGCTTTTTTAATTTTTCAGAACTTAAACCAATCTGTAGCCCATGACTGGACCTCAGGTTTACAAAAACTGATTTTGAAAAAAGAAGATGAAATCAGAGCGGCAGATCGCTGTAGAATTCAGCTGCAACTTCCAGGAAAACAGGACAAGTCAGTAGTAATCTTGATTACGAAATTTTCTAAACGGGCTTGCTCATTAGGCATAAAGGTATCAGGGAGGATTTGGGAATCTGTAGCTTTTCCCCTTCTTCTATCTCCACAGTTAGCCTGGGACTTCTGCTTTCATGCCACAGTGCTGGGAACTTGCATGTTCCAGGGCAGCGCCGTGTTTTTAATCCCATTCCTCAGCTCTGTGTCCCAGATGCAAGAAACGAGAAGGAGCAGTGGCAGTGCCAGCTACTAGCGAACAGCCACTGTTGTATTCCTTTCCTTCAACAAGGAGGGAGTTCTTCTCATACTGCTTCATATAAAGTGTAGGAAGATGACTACATGGCATATCAAAGCCTTGAGAAGGGGAGGCTGAGGGGAGACCTCATTGCTCTCTACAACTACCTGAAAGGAGGTTGTGGAGAGGAGGGTACTGGCCTCTTCTCCCAAGTGAGAGGGGACAGGACAAGGGGGAATGGCCTCAGGCTGCACCAGGGGAGATTCAGGCTGAACATCAGAAAAAATTCTTCATGGAAAGGGTCATTGGGCACTGCAGAAGGTGCCGGGGGAGGTGGTTGAGTCACTTTCAGTGCAGATGTTTAAAAGATGGCTAGACGAGGTGCTTAGGGACGTGGTTTAGTGGCAGATAAGAATGGTTGGACTTGATGATCCAAGAGGTCTTTTCCAACCTAGTGATTCTATGATTCTACTATAGCCTGCATGCTTATATCAGAGCTGTATCTTTCTCTAAGTATTACTAAAAAAGGAAATTTCATCTTGCTCAGCATTTCTAGCCTTGACTGTATCTCATACTCAATGCACTTCATGGCATTTTTTCTTCTGTCTTGTAGATCTGGACGACCCACTTTCTTTACAGCAGTGTTCAATACATTCACCCCTGCCATCAAACAGTCTTGGATCAACAATTTACAAATGGCTAAACTGGCACTCGGTAATTCTTAGTTACTTAGATTTCCTGTCAAGTTCAGGTAGCTCTCAATGTGCAGTGTCATTTTTTTTTCTTTTGATTTTTTAGAAAATTATTTGCATTATCTGCTGATGTTAAAGTTGAAATACGATAAACAGTAGGGATTACCCATCACTACACTGTAACCATGTCGTATATGGGATGGGGTATCATTATGAAGGAATATAATTTCTACAATATTTTATTGAAATCTGTGGTAATCATTGCTAATTGTTGTATCTAAATCAACAGAAATGAGAGACACTACAGCACAGGCAGGCGAGGAAGTTATTCCATTATAAACTAATTTCTTCAGATCTTACAGACTTCTTAAACTTTGAACTTCAGGTTCAGATTTCTAACTTTTAGCTCAGAATGATTTTAGCTTGGAAGTATCAGTAAAGCTGTTGGATTCATTTGTTTAGCTTTCTAAGCATGAAATAAACTTATGGTTGTAATTTTAATATAACACTATTTTGTTTATAGTTGGATATGTTAAACTCAAGATTTTAGGGAGGAGGCTTTTGTTAACATAAATCCATAGTCTCATTGGAGGGAATATCACAAACAAACCTTGTCTAAGTCAGAGCAATAAAGAATGTGCTGTTCTGTGATGTTATTGTTGCCCTGTGTTTGAACAGGGCGTATAGGTTTCCAAGGATAACTGGGATTTTGAATGCCTAGTTGAAAAATGTTGAGGATATGCACTTACTGGAAAGCCCATTTCATCAGCACGTGCTAAAAATACCGCACCTTTATGGTATCTCACTGAAGGCAGGCGAAGTAACAAAAAGAAAAGAAGAGAGAATGGTTGTTGCCATCATTCCAGAACGATCTTTATAGTTACGATAAGTAGTAGTTGGTAGTGAGGTTGCTTACGCAGGCAGAGAAATGCTATTTGCAAAACAGATTTCCTGGATCTAAGGAGAGTTTTGATTTGCCTTTTCCTCTACTACTGAGAAGATCATTAGGAGAATAGCCTTAACATTTTATTAGTACAAGGTGTTCATTTTTGCTTTATTGATATGTTTGTAATCTACAATCTACTATATTGAAGTTTTGCTCATAGTTTTTCGTTGTCATTTATGCGTATATGGCATAAAGAACAGCCTGATCAGTATTAGCCAAGCCTAACAGATTTCTTTTCTATTCCTGTAAGTGATTATTCAGTGAGAGGATTGTGGGATGTTTCATGTTTTCTGTTTGTTCTTTCCATTACAGCAGAGGATAACCTGTTAGGTTGGTTCTGTGCAGAAGATGATGGGAATCAAATCAAAAAAGAGAAACATCCTCTCCTTGTTAGACACATGCCGGTGATGATGGCCAAGCAACAGGAATTTAAGGTGAACATAGAATCATAGAATCATAATTTTTATGTGACATTATAATTGCTTTTCTTGTGTGATAAACTGTTAAAGAATAACATATTAAATGCATCTATTAGTTCTCCTGAGTTACTACCTTGGTGTAAGATGAGCAGCAATGGAAAGTCCAAGACGAGGGTCACAGGAATCCAAACTGATTTAATGTCTGAGGTACTAATCATAGAATCATAGAATCACCAAGTTTGAAGAGACCCATTGGATCATCGAGTTCAACCATTCCTATCAAACACTAAGAAACGTAGTGTTTGCTATTATGTACTACAAACATTTGCTTTCAGATCTAAGCTTATCACTCAATGAAAACAGAACTGCTGGGAATTTTTACTTGGTTCTTGAGGTTTCCAGGGGGTTGCAGTTCCAAGGTAACCTGCAGCTTACCAAGAGGAATCTGATCTCCATGATAGTTGTCCTGTACTGGTGTAACTACCTTGAATCATCCTCAAATTTCTGATTTTCATTATGCACAGGTATTATCTTAAAAATTCAGTGTAGTTCTGTTCTGAACAATGATACAGAAATCATCTTATTGATTCATTTCCTAAAGTACTGTGTCAGTTTGAGGTCATGTTAACCACTGACATTAACAATAAGAATATGTACAGCATATCCATACTAACAAATGGAAGGGAAGGGTGCTGCATACTACTTTTTCCCATGCATCAACACAATTTCTTATTTCCAATCAGTTAGGCTTGTGCTGAAACACTAATGGAAATAAAACACTATATGTATGGCCAGAATCCCAATGTTATAATAACATAGAATCATAGAATCACCAGGTTGGAAGAGAACCACTGAATCATTGAGTCCAACCATTCCTATCAAACACTAAACCATGTCCCTCAGCACCTCGTCCACCTGTGCCTTAAACCCCTCCAGGAAAGGTGAATCAACCACCTCCCTGGGTAGCGCATTACAGTGCCCAATGACCCTTTCTGTGAAATTTTTTTTCCTAATGTTCAACCTGAACCTCCCCTGGTGGATTTTGAGGCCATTCCCTCCCATCCTGTCCCCTGTCACTTGGGAGAAGAGCCCAGCTCCCTCCTCTCCACAACCTCCTTTCAGTTAGTTGTAGAGAGCAATGAGGTCTCCCCTCAGCCTCCTCTTCTCCAGGATAAACACCCCCAGCTCTCTCAGCCATTCCTCATAAGACCTGTTCTCTAGTCCCTTCACCAGCTTTTTTGCTCTTCTCTGGACTCACTCCAGAGCCTCAACATCCTTCTTGTGGTGAAGGGCCCAGAACTGAACACAGTATTCAAGGAGCGGCCTCACCAGTGCCGAGTCCAGAGGGAGAATCACCTCCCTGAACCTGCTGATCACACCATTTCTGATCCAAGCCAAGATGCCATTGGCCTTCTTTGCCACCTGGGCACACTGCTGGCTCATGTTCAGTCACTGTCAACCAACACCCCCAGGTCCCTCTCCTCCAGGCAGCTTTCTAGACAGACTTCTCCTAGTCTGTAGCTGCTCAAGGTTGTTGTGCCCCAAGTGCATCATCGCACAGGTGCTGCTTAAACCAGTATGTCTGCAGCCCCTAGTTGGTAGGACAGACTACACAGGAGGGAAATTCAGCTGGCAGCTTCACTGTAGGTGTGAGTATATAGGCCAGGATGTTAGGGGAAAATCATTGCTGGCTGGAAGTGCATTTGAAATGTTTAATGGTGTTAAATCAAGGTATTCTGTGAGGGTGGTGAGACACTGGAACAGGTTGTCCAGAGAAGTTATATATGCCCCATCCCTGGAGGTGTTCAGGGTCAGGCGGGATGGGGCTTTGAGCCCCTGATCCAGTGGGAGGTGTTCCTGCCTGTGGCAAGGGATTAGAACTGGATGATCTTTAAGGTCCCTTCCAACTCAAGCCATTCCATGATTCTATGATTACTATAGTACTGGTTTACAGACAGAGCTGCTGGAAGCCTCCAGTCTCCCATACAATCATCATCATTCTTGTCTTGCTAAACAGTCAGCTGTATTGAGGGCTTTCCAAAGTCACGGCTGGTACAACCACCATGCTAATTTAATTTTATGCAAAAATTGAAAATATTCATGTTTCCTTAGAACCCATGCCTTTGTAAGTCCCATAGATCCATGCCAGGAGCCTTGAAGGTCATGCAATCGAGTTACAATAGGATCTGCTTGTTTTGAAAGGAAAGGAATGTCTGTATCCCATCCAGTTGGCTGATGGCCTTTGCCTCGTTCACCTCAAGAGAACACTGTGTGGCAGTGTTTGCCTGAGCTTTGCAGCTCCTAAAGGTAACATGGGTGTGAACCCAGCTGTCATGCCGGACACTCCTAAGTCTTCACTATTACTGGAAAAGATTATCTAAATATTATTGGTGGTTTTCTGCAGCCTCAGCTGCAGGTGGGTATCACAGCCACAGCTTGGGGTGAGAAGAGACCCCAGGCAAAGAGCTTCGTGTCAAGATTGAGACTGAAACTACCAGAGTTTAACTATGGAAAAGCACCATCGTTTTTGACTAAGATGCAAGGTAACAGAGAGATAAAACAAGCAGACCAAGAAACATCCAGCATACAGGCTGTCTTGTCTTTCCCCAGTGATGGATTTAGCTGTCACAGCTACTGTAAATCACCACTACGAGTAGATAGTTGCAGCATGTGTTAAATGAGACACGCTAAGACAGGCATGGATACCTCTTTTTCTCATGGATACCTCTTTTTCTCAACTGCCAGTTTCCATTTTTTATCCTTACAGGGAAATGCTTTGATAAATACATAACATTATTTTTACTATTGCTAATCACTTGGTGATTCGAACTCTCTTATCACAGAATCACAGAATCACAGAACAACCAGGTTGGAAGGGACCCATCGGATCTTCTAGTCCAACCATTCCTATCTAACACTAATCCAAGTCCCTCAATACCTCATCCACCCGTGCCTTAAACACCTCCAGGGAAGGTGAATCAACCACCTCCCTGGGCAGCCTATTCCAATGCCCAATGACCCTCTGTGTGAAAAACCTCCTCCTAATCTCCAGCCTAAATCTCACCTGGTAGAGCTTGAGGCCATTCCCTCTCGTCCTGTCCTCTGTCCCTTGGGAGCAGAGACCAGCTCCCTCCTCTCTACAACCTCCTTTCAGGTACTTGTAGAGAGTAATGAGGTCTCCTCTCAGCCTCCTCTTCTCCAGGCTAAACAACCCCAGCTCTTTCAGCCGCTCCTCATAGGGTCTGTTCTCCAGCCCCTTCACCAGCCTCAGTGCTCTTCTCTGGACTCGCTCCAGAGCCTCAACATCCTTCTTGTGGTGAGGGGCCCACAACTGAACACAGGATTCAAGAAGCGACCTCACCAGTGCTGAATACAGAGGGAGAATCACCTCCTTGGACCTGCTGGTCACACCGTTTCTCATACAAGCCAGGATGCCATTGGCCTTCTTGGCCACCTGGGCACACTGCTGGCTCATGTTCAGTCGATTGTCGACCAACACCCCCAGGTCCCTCTCCTCCTGGCAGATTTCCAGCCAGGCTTCTCCCAGTCTGTAGTTCTGCATAGGGTTGTTGTACCCCAAGTGCAGGACCCGGCATTTGGCCGTGTTAAACCTCATGCCGTTGGACACTGTCCAGCGGTCCAGCCTGTTTAGTCTGTTTATGCCTGGTAGTTTCCTTTTTGTTTTAAATTATTCACTGCTGGGAGGTGGTACTGGTGGTATTGCCAGGTTATAGTGAAGTTTTCAAAGTTAATACTAATCAGATTATCTAGTACTGCAATATAATCTCAATAACATTCATGTCTGAGACAAGAACATTAGTGCTATAATAGTGTAGTAGTATTAGTATATAGTACTAGTGTACATTCCCAGAACATTAGTGAAGTATAGAGAATCTTGTTAAAAATGTAGCATCACACCTCATCGGAAACCTTTTCCTTCTCTACGCAGTTATAAAGTGCTTGTGCATGTTTTAAAGTGTTTACATGAGCTTTAGGGAGCTCTGCCACGGGTATTAGGTAAATCAGAAATCCGTGACTGCTCATAAAAATTCCTGTTTTCAGAGCCTTCGTTCTTGAATGATTTTCAGAGTTGGGATGAACTTCAGTGTTGATCTCGAGTCTGCTGTAGCTTTCAGGTTTTTCTTAAGTGGCCTGCAAGATAAAGTCATGAGTATGGTTATTAATGTACTGGCAGTAACGTGATGATGTGAAGTTGGGAGGGAGTAGGAGTATTATGGATGATAGCATTAACATTCAAAATGAGTAAGGCATCTGGAGAAATAGTTTGTGGTGGGGGATGACAGCCAGTAGGACAGACACATAATACACTCAGGCAGAAATTGAGACCTTCACAAGTACAGATTGAGGAGGTGGTTGAGCAGAAAGTCTGTAAAAGTGATTTTTTCATAGAGCAGCAAGCGAAGGATTGGTTAAGAATGTAATATTGGTAAAACCAACGAGTTATCAATGGGATATGTGTACAAAGAGGTGTCAGAAGAGGCAATCATGAGGTAGTGCTGCTAGAATAGCATGTTCAGGTGGGAAGTTTCTCCACTTTCAAATACAGGGAGCTGATGTATTTGCTGTAGGGATGCGAGTTGGAAAATTGATAATCAAGAATTTCAAAAAGGAATAAAAAATCAATTATTTTCATTTAAAAAAAAATAATAATGTTAATTTAGCCTAATGTAGAGGAGACTCGGGCAGGGTCATGACAGAGAAGAGTGACAAAGCTGGTGAAAGGGCTGGAGAACAAGTCTTATGAAGAGTGGCTGAGAGAGCTTGGGGGTGTTTAGCCTGGAGAAGAGGAGGCTGAGGGGAGACCTCATTGCTCTCTACAACTACCTGAAAGGAGGTTGTGGAGAGGAGGGCGATGGCCTCTTCTCCCAAGTGACAGGGGACAGTACAAGAGGGAATGGCCTCAAGCTGCACCAGGGGAGGTTCAGACTGGATATCAGGAAAAAAATTTTTCACAGAAAGTGTCATTGGGCGCTGGCAGAGGCTGCCCAGGGAGGCGGTTGACTCGCCTTCCCTGGAGGTGTTTAAGGTGCAGGTGGATGAGGTACTGAGGGACATGGTTTAGTGTTTGATAGGAATGGTTGGACTCGATGATGGGTGGGTCTCTTCAAACCTGGTGATTCTGTGATTCTATGATACATCAGCATTATATGTAAAAGGGCACAGAAGAAGGGAGGTACTTGGTGGCTGAGATGGGAAGTAGCAGACTAATGATTGCAGCAGGGATGATGTTAGATTGAGTGTTTGGAGAAACCTAATAAAGATCCTGAAGCATTTGAGCAGATTGGCTAAAAACTTTGCAGTCTTTGGCTTTTAATGTCTGTAAGAGTAGATAAGGAATCTGTCTGAAATAACACACCTGCAGCTGACCCTGCCCGTGGGAAGCTGGAAGGACTAAACTGGCTTCTTGCCTTCTGTGATTCTTTGATATCCTGAAATGCTTTAGCTAATTACAGACTAAATTAGGCAGAACCAGGCATGTCTTTTTAATATGTTAACAGCTCTGATTTCCTTTGTTTGTAGATTGAATGTGCTGCTTATAATCCTGAGCCGTACCTTTCCGGTGAAACAGAGTCAGATTCCTGTGCCATGGAACATGGTTTCCTTTGGGTAAGCGTAGTTTTTGAAAGGGGTTTTCTTCTGTTTCTCTGCATTGGTTCTTGTGACTCTCAGAAATTATGGAACCAAAATAAATATTGATTGCTGGGGAGGGGGTTTTGTTTGCTTTAAGATGGACTTCTACAAAGGATAGAATCATAGAACAACCAGGTTGGAAGAGACCCATCGGATCATCGAGTCCAACCATTCCTATCAAACACTAAACCATGTCCCTCAGGACCTCATCTACCCGTGCCTTAAACACCTCCAGGGAAGGTGAATCAACCACCTCCCTGGGCAGCCTATTCCAATGCCCAGTGACCCTCTGTGTGAAAAACTTACTCCTAATTTCCAGCCTCAAGCTCCACTGGTGGAGCTTGAGGCCATTCCCTCTCATCCTGTCCCCTGTCACTTGGGAGAAGAGCCCAGCTCCCTCCTCTCTACAACCTCCTTTCAGGTAGTTGTAGAGAGTAATGAAGTCTCCTCTCAGCCTCCTCTTCTCTAAGCTAAGTAGTGATAGTAGTGATTTTGTCCGTGCATCCCTTACAGGATGTCACTTAGGTGTTTGTGATTTGTTAGTGTGGTACAGAACAAATTCCACATACTGAGCCCATTCAGAAGTGAAATATGCGCTAATTTAT
The DNA here is from genome assembly GCA_033558105.1 of Coccyzus lansbergi. Lineage (NCBI taxonomy): Eukaryota > Metazoa > Chordata > Aves > Cuculiformes > Coccyzidae > Coccyzus > Coccyzus lansbergi. Next base: position 3,414,349 of record JAUMJK010000508.1, read on the forward strand.
AATGAGGGCTGCTCAAACCAATATGAGCTCACTCTGTCCTGTTGTCTGTTTCTGTAATTTAAAACTGCTGTAGCCATGACTAATCTGTTTAAGTCTGTATGTGGGAAATAAACTATCCTGGCATATTGCTATGACACCAAATATGCATATTTTCCAGCAGACAAAATGAGGTAGCCAATACTTTAAATAATAATAAAAAAGTAATGATTTCAGTAGCTTTTCTTGTTACTAGAAGACTGAAATTTTAAGGGAAACCTTGTGAATTAAAAGTAGAAGTTGGGAATAGCTTTTGCCAGTGGTCTTTTTCAATGTGACTCATATAATTTCTTTTTTTTTCCTTTCTATTTGTAAGCACTCATCACAATATATGGCAATGAAGTCCTCCTGCTACCACAAAATGTTCTTTCTTTTCTATATACAAAACCTCATGTTGTTGCTTGGCTAAAATATTTTTTTAATCTCCTGAGGTTCCTAGAATGTACAGATTTCTGGACATACTGATGGCATTTAGTTCTGGCTCAGGGAGGAGTTTGAAATTCTGTAGCAGCAAAAAGGATTAGATTAATAATCTAATAATGCTCTTTCTGGTAGGACAGAGCGTTTATAAAGATTATTAAGGAGTTTTGAAAGAATATGAGATAATTTTGAACAATGGTTATTAAAATAAACTATTACACAGATATTTATCATAATTGCATTACATTATGCATATAAGTCAGACATCAAAAAAGTCCATAGTATTCCTCCTTTCAAAAAAGAAAGAACTATTTTCGTGAGTATACAAGGGAATATTGTGTATATAATGTTTTGAAATCTATTGTATTAATGCTGAATTATTTTCTTGTTTATGTATTAATGCATGAAAACTCTTATTCACACGTGAAGAGCTGCACTCTTCAATTAACTTTCCTCTCATTCCTTCTTGTTAATGCTGATCTTCCTGGAGACAGGTATCAGTCTTGGTCTTTTTTTTTTTTTCCCTTTTTCTTTCATCTTTCCGATTCAGATTGGAAGTTGCACCAATCAGATGGGCCAGATTGCAATAGTCTCGTTTCAAAGCTCCGGCCCCAAAGTTATTGAATGCTTCAATGTGGAATCACGAATTCTCTGCATGGTCTACATACCAGAGGAGGAGAAGCTGAAAGAGCAAAACAAGGCTCTCGACTCTGAAAATGTTCTGGCAAAAGCTTCTAATATGCCCACGATTTGCCTTGGCATGGAGGAAGGAAGGTGATACTCATTTTTCATGCAATGTGTTTGATATGTTGATTACATTTACTACTCCATAGCAAAATAGGCCGATACTTACAAGAAGATGTTTTCTTTTTAAAAAAAGTATCCGTTGATAACCTGTGACCTTATCCTTTCTATCTAAATCAAGGAAAAAAACCACACTCCACATGATTTTAAAATATTCTTTGTAGAATTTGAAGTTACAATAACAATTATCTTTGTAAGAGGATTAATTCATCAAACATTATGCCTGAAAAATATCTATATTACTTTTGTAATGTTACAACCTAATCTTTTGGTATAGGAAAATTTTCAGAACAATAGTGGTAAGTGAAGAACCCATTAAACTTCTACAGTGTGATAATACAAATAAATAAGACTACTGTTTACTATTGACATTAATTAATTATTTTGTTCTGTTTCGACTGAGTCATCACTTAATATATATTGAAGAACAAAGCTACTTTTTGTAAACTCGCAAGTCAGTAAGGAAATAGCTCTCGTCATCACTTACTTTAATGCCCTCACTAACTATAAGATGGGACTTTTACAGGTGTTTCTAACCAGTAAAAATGAAGGAGAAAAAAATTATCCAAGGAAAATGCTGTTTCCAGAAATTCCAATTTCTCATTGTGCTGATTAGCTTTGTTTGTGAAGTGTGACATACCCATAGTAATAATCTATATGAGTGGTGGGAATTTTAAGTGTATTTGTTATCTGGCAGTGATTTTTTCTTCTCTTTTTCCTAGTTCTCAAGGTAATAGCTAATCCATAATTTTTTAAACTGATAACTAGTTTTGTGTAGACTCATAATAAGGACTTTGAGTAGAGTTTTTATTATGAGTCTTTGTTCCATAGATGTTTCTCCAGACAAGGTAATATAAAAAGTGTTCTCATGTGTCAATGTTAAGTGATTGCAGATGGTCTGTACAGACATTTTGGAGGATCAAGGTACTCCTTTCTGTACTCATCTTCTTATGAAGGAGAAAGTCTTTTTACCTCCAATATTTTGTGCTAAACTTATTTTCTGCATATTCTAATAAGCCCTAAAGAAAACATAATTTCACAGTTTTTTGGTTTTTTTTTCACTTTTTATAGCATTTCTATCTACAAAAGTTGCCAAGGCTCAAAGAAAATTCGACTTCAGCACTTCTTCACTCCTGAAAAATCAACTGTCATGAGCTTAACATATAAGTCTCAATTCTTGTTTGCTGGCTTGGTAAACGGAAACATCTCGATCTACACAAAAGCAGAAGGTAACATAGTGATAAGATTCAATAACATCCTGAGGAACTCGCGTGCCAGTGTATTTTGGCAGTTGTCATTTTCCACTGTTATATTTTCTGAAAATTCTCCATAAACCTGTTGACCTAAGGTTACTACACTTTTCAGTACTTCTGTAAGATTTTTCACACATTGTTTTCATAGAATCGTAGGATAGTTTAGGTTGGAAGGAACCTTAAAGATCACCCAGTTCCACCCTGTGCCATGGGCAGGGACACCTTCCACTGGATCAGGGGCACCAAGCCCCATCCAGCATGGCCTTGACCACCTCCAGGAATGGGGCAGCCACAGCTTCCCTGGGCAACCTGGGATAGAGCCTCTCCACCCTCATGGTGAAGAAATTCCTCATTATGTCTAGTCTAAATCTTACCCCTTCCGATTTAAAGCCAGTTCCCCTCGGCCTACCACTCTATGCCTTTGTAAAAGTCCCTCCCCAGCTTTCTTGTACACCCCCTTCAGGTTCTCTTGTTGAAGGATAGTAGATATCTTGATACTGTTCCCACTTTTACCATATGATATTCATGAAAACTGATTTGTGCCCCTTAGCTTAAACACCAAGGTCTTCAGCTTTGCAAGAGTCCAGACGTTTACATGAGAACAGGGAGGATGCAGCACAATGCTTTCCCTTCAGCTACCCGGTACTGACTTTCTGAAAGAGAAAATCAGCTTGTTGGTAGAGGTTCCTGTTTATCTCATTTGAGATGACAACTTCATTTTTAATGCACAGATAGAAGTATTTCCTGCATGAGGCTCATCTGTTTCACAGTAGGACTCCTTTTGTCATTACCATCACAGCTGGTTGCTTTCTATCTAGTGAAGTAATTGGCTAAAATAATTTGAGTAAAGGAGAATCCCAGGTAATACTTTGAACTAGAACTGTCTTCTCTGGAGATGGTTTGGGTACTTGTCAGTGTATTGACAGGCTGAGAGAGTTGGGGATGTTCAGCCTGGAGAAGAGAAGGCTCCGAGGAGATCTTACAGTGATCTTCCAGTACCTGAAGGGGCTACAGGAAAGCTGAGGAGGGACTGTTCACAAAGACTTATAGTGATAGGACTGGGGCCAATGGGTTTAAACTGGAGAGGGGCAGATTTAGACAAGACATAAGGAAGAATTTCTTCACCATGAGAGTAGTGAGGCCCTGGCCCAGGTTGCCCAGGGAAGCTGTGGCTGCCCCGTCCCTGGAGGTGTTCAAGGCCAGGTTGGATGGGGCTTGGGCAGCCTGATCCAGTGGGAGGTGTTCCTGCTTACGGCAGGGAGGTTGGAACTAGATAATCTTTCAAGTCCCTTCCATCCCAAGCTATTCTATGATTCTATTTCCAGGATGTCTCACTAACTTTCCTGCAGTACTGCATACATAAGTAGGTAATTCAACCGAAAATCGGTGAGGCTTTACTCAAAGTTTGAAGCCCGAGTTTTTAAGTGAGGTGTTAGCACAAATAAACCTAATCTTACAAAGTGCAGAGCCAGCAGAGATCTAGTGCACCTCGTTAGTGTGAGCTGCATAATGATGGTTGTCACAACTCTTTAATGAGCTGGACCCTGTAAATGGTGGAGTTTGATTTGTGTGGCACTATGTCTCGGCTACGAAATCCTGCCAACCTCTAACTGAGGAGCCAAGCTCAGTATCTTGAATATTGGAAGGAATTCTGTGTCCAGTTTTAGATCATATAAAGATTTCATTTAGTGAAGGTAGAGAATGCTTTTTTTTTTTTCAAACAACAAAGGACCTGAAAAAAGTGTTGGTAAAGAGAGTTCCTCTCACCAGTTGTCATCTTCAGCACAGTGGGTTTCCTGTTGAGCTGTTGTCTTTGATCTGAAGCCAGACGTTAGATTTCAGATCCCTTTAAAAGATTTTTTTTTTTTTTTACTAGTGAATGGCAAATTGTTCTTTGTTTTGGAGGCATAGGAGTAAGGCCTTGATCCTAGGACATCATAATATCACTTGTTCTCTTTCAGTTTCTCTACGTACCTGGGTGGGATACTAAAGTGAATCTTTTGTCTTCTCTGAAAAGGCTTTCAGCTGGTTAATACTGCAATTGCTGTCACTCCACTTCTTCCAGAAAAGGCTGCTTCAAAAAAACAACTGGCAGCCTTGGCAGTATAACTAGGAAAGGATGCACGTGCTGCATGTCTACAGAGGATGTTAACAATGGCACAGAACTCTTAACCAGACTGAATTATGATTTGAGCTGGAGATCATGTTGTATTGACCAGGATCATAGCATCCCCAACTCATCGTCCTCTGAAAACACCAGTTCTGTGCACCTAGATACTCACAGATCCTGTCACAGTCTATTTCAGGATTGCTGAAGCTCTGAGATTGGAAACACACATTATTTTTTTTTCTTCTGACTCATCATGTAGTCCCTTCCCATATAGAGTGGTCTCTGTGCTATTTCAGTTCTCCATGCCTCACGAAAGTTGTGCGAATCGGCTGCTTCCATCTTAGCATTCATTTTCCTTATAGTTGGCTGCTGTGGTCATGTGAGGCAGTCAGCCCTGGAGGGATATTTTTATGAGCACTGACCTATTTTAGCAAACAAAGGGATCCTAGCAGTGAAATGAGAGAGAGAGAGAGAGGGGAGTGCAGCCTCCTAAAAGCTCTGTGTAATTCATTGTCACCGCCTACTCTGCAGAGGGGATTATGTTCTAGCCATGCACTTCAACTTGGATTTTGGACTTTCAGCACAAAAAGTTCTTGAGCCTTGAATATCATAGAATCATAGAACAACCAGGTTGGAAGGGACCCATCGGATCTTCTAGTCCAACTATTCCTATCAAACACTAAACCAAGTCCCTCAATACCTCATCCACCTGTGCCTTAAACACCTCCAGGGAAGGTGACTCAACTACCTCCCTGGGCAGCCTCTAACAGTGCCCAATGACCATTTCTGTGAAAAACCTCCTCCTAATCTCCAGCCTAAATCTCCCCTGGTGGAGCTTGAGGCCATTCCCTCTTGTCCTGTCCCCTGTCACTTGGGAGAAGAGCCCAGCTCCCTCCTCTCCACAACCCCCTCTCAGGTACTTGTAGAGAGCAATGAGGTCTCCTCTCAGCCTCCTCTTCTCCAGGATAAACAACCCCAGCTCTCTCAGTCGCTCCTTATAGGGTCTGTTCTCCAGCCACTTCACCAGCCTCGTTGCTCTTCTCTGGACTTGCTCCAGAGCCTCAACATCCTTCTTGTGGTGAGGGGCCCACAACTGGACACAGTATTCAAGGAGCGGCCTCACCAGTGCTGAGTACAGGGGGAGAATCACCTCCCTGGCCCTGCTGGTCACACCATTTCTGATACAAACCAGGATGCCATTGGCCTTCTTGGCCACCTGGGCACACTGCTGGCTCATGTTCAGTCGGCTGTCAACCAACACCCCCAGGTCCCTCTCCTCCTGGCAGTTTTCCAGCCAGGCTTCTCCCAGTCTGTAGCTCTGCTTAGGGTTGTTGTGCCCCAAGTGCAGGACCCGGCATTTGGCCGTGTTAAACCTCATGCCGTTGGACACTGCCCAGCGGTCCAGCCTGTTTAGGTCCCTTTTCAAAACCTCCCTACCCTCCTGCAGATCGACACTTGCACACAGCTTTGTGTCATCTGCAAACTTGCTAAGGGTACCCTCAATGCCCTCATCCAGGTCGTTGATGAAGACATTGAACAGGACTGGACCTAACACTGAGCCCTGGGGAACCCCACTTGTCATAGGTTTGAATATGAATTAAAAGAAAAGTTGATGAGGCCCCGATGTCATAAAATCTACTCAGTTATTAAATGTGAGCTAACATGGTCGTCATGAAAATGTCATAGAAAGACTAGGACACAGGTTATCTAATATGTTAATCATAAAAATAGGAACCCTAATAATTATCCTTCACGATTCTTAATTTTATGTAGGTGAGAGGACTAGTTTGGGAAACTGAAACAGCTAATGCATTAATTGCTGTTGAAAATAGGAACGGTAGTGACGCTGATTGTAAAGTTTCTGACATCTTGTGCATTGGGAACTTGTTGACAGTCCTATTAACTTTTGCACAGTTATCAGTCTGAAAAGTTGTGTATTTACACAGCATTGCCTCAGGAGGAATTGTTAGGAACGTTTCCAAGAAAAACACTTCTAGATGAGGTTAAGGAAAAAGTACATTGTATTGTCTTTTTTTTAAAGAAAAACATAACAAAATCCCTTTGTGATGATTGCAGGCTGCCCAGCAGATGTGTTTTTTGAGTGATGTAATAGCAAAAAAAGGTCAGCGCGTGTTTGACTTCCATTCAGAAAGGTATCTGGGAGAGGGGAAATCGTAATATTTATATAATATAGCTTTTATTGTTCCTGATATACTGTAGTCCGTTCCAGGTACTTCCTTTCCTCTACACATTGATATGCATTTCCTTTCATAATGTCCTGTGAAGAGTATGGAAAGAACCCGGATAAAGAAAACTGAAACTCAGAAAGATTGTCATAGAATCACTTAGTTGGAAGAGACCTTTGAGATCAAGTCCAACTGTAGCCATCCACTACTAAACCAGATCCCTAGGCACCTAATCTCCCCAGCTTTTAAATACTTCCAGGTTTGGGGACTCCACCACTTCCCTGGGCAGCCTCTGTCAGTGCCCGAGAACCATTTCAGTGAAGGAATTTTTCATATTGTGTAATCTGAACCTGCCCTGATGCACCTTGAGGCCATTCCCTCTCATCCTGTCACCTATCACTCGGGAAAAGAGACCGACCTCACTACAACCTCCTCTCAAGCTGTTGTAGACAGTGATAAGGTCTCCCCTCAGCCTCCTCTTCTCCAGGCTAAACAACCAAGGCTTTCTCAGCCACTCCTCATAACACTTGTTCTCCAGTCCCCTCACCTCATGTCTTTGGACATGCTGCAGGCCCTCAGTATCTTTCTTGTGATGAGGGGCCCAAAATTGAACACAGAATTGGGGGCACAATCACCTCCCTGGTCCTGCTGGCCACATCTGTGATTCTGTGATTCTACGATTCTACGATTCAAAACAAGCCCATGCACACTTACCCCTAGAATTGAATTCACCATGCTGGGCATGCTTGGTGGTCCTTCCCGTCCGCTCAGCACTGGTGAGGCCACTCTTGTGTTGAGCCCAGTTTGTGGTCTCCTTAAAAGACTTTGCTTTAAAAAAACTTAGGCAGCTCTGAAGTTTTGGTCAAGAGTTTTGATGACTTACCTCTCCGAAGCAACCTCGTGACAGTAATCAGGAATCATTTTGAGATGATTAATATCAAGGAAAAGGACTAGAATCATAGAATCACCAGGTTGGAAAAGACCCACCGGATCATCGAGTCCAAACATTCCTATCAAACACTAAACCATGCCCCTCAGCACTTCGTCCAGCCATCCCTTAAGCATCTCCAGGTGACTCAGGAGGGAAATAGGACAGTAAGGGTAAACAATTACAATGGTGAAGGAGTAGGAGGTCACTTCATTAGCAAGATACCTTGATCAGTTTGGCATGTGTGCTTTAACAAATGCAGAAAAGGAGGAATGTAAAGCACTGATGTCAAACCAGAATTTGGATGGGTCCATGACTGCTCCTGCATGTTGGAAGAGTGCAGTTCTGGCATGTGATCACCACTTGAAGTAGATGTGGTGAGAAGGACTGCTAAGAAATGTAAGGAACAGTATTAAGGGAGAGGACTTGGAGCAGTGATCATAGAATCATAGAATCACCAGGTTGGAAGGGACCTACAGGATCATCAAGTCCAACCATTCCCACCAGTCTCTAAACCATGTCCCTCAGCACCTCATCCAGCCGCACATCAAACACCTCCAGGGAAGGCAAGTCAACCTCCTCCCTGGGCAGCCTCTGCGAGTGCCCAATGACCCTTCCTGTGAAGAATTTTTTCCTTATGTTGAGCCTGAACTTCCCCTGGCAGAGCTTGAGGCCATTCCCTCTTGTCCTCTCCCCTGTCACTTGGGAGAAGAGCCCAGCTCCCTCCTCTCACAAGCTCCTTTCATGTAGTTGTAGAGAGCAATGAGGTCTCCTCTCAGCCTCCTCTTCTCCAGGCTAAACACCCCCAGCTTTCTTAGTCACTCCTCGTAAGACTTGTTCTCCAGCCCCTTCACCAGCTTTGTTGCTCTTCTCTGGACTCGCTCCAGAGCCTCAACATCCTTCTTGTGCTGAGGGGCCCGATACTGAGAAAGAGATAAATACTCTTGTCTTGGCTGTGTTATCAATGTTTGCAGTATCACCTGAATTACCAGAAATGTCTTAGTATTGCTGTCAGTCTTCTTTGCATATCTCATGCTGGGTCTCCCAGCACCACCCCTCTCTATAAGTTTAGGTAGAGCTCTGTCAGCTATTTAGCACAAAGAACTTGTTCCATAATAGGAAAAAATCACAGAATCACAGAACAACCAGGTTGGAAGGGACCCATTGGATCTTCTAGTCCAACCATTCCTATCAAACACTAAACCATGTCCCTCAGCACTTCGTCCACTTGCACCTTAAACAACTCCAGGGAAGGTGAATCAACCACCTCCCTGGGCAACCTATTCCAATGCCCAATGACCCTCTGCGTGAAAAACCTCCTCCTAATCTCCAACCTAAATCTCCCCTGGCGGAGCTTGATGCCATTCCCTCTCGTCCTGTCCCCTGTCACTTGGGAGAAGAGCCCAGCTCCCTCCTCTCCACAACCACCTTTCAGGTACTTGTAGAGAGTAATGAGGTCTCCTCTCAGCCTCCTCTTCTCCAGGCTAAACAACCCCAACTCTCTCAGCCGCTCCTCATAGGGTCTGTTCTCCAGCCCCTTCACCAGCCTCGTTGCTCTTCTCTGGACTTGCTCCAGAGCCTCAACATCCTTCTTGTGGTGAGGGGCCCAGAACTGGACACAAATCATAGAATAGTTTGGGTTCAGAGGGACCCACCCCTGTCTAGTCCAACTCCTGGATGACTATATGCATGTGTAGCACAGCACAGTCCTAGTTACACCTCATTTAGAAGAGCAGACTTGAGTCTCAGCTTCTTTCCAAGTGATAAGAAACTACTAAACTTTTTACTTCTGTAGCAACAGGCTGTCCAGGGAGGTTGTTGAGTGATCTTCCCTGGAGGTGTTTAAGGGATGGTCTTTTCCAACCTGGTGATTCTATGATTCTGTGAACGATCTCCTGAACAGTGCTGGTTTATGTGATAGAAAAAAAAATGTTTGTGCTCCACTGCACAAATTTAACCAACAGCCGCTGTTCCCAGGGCTGTGTTGGCAGCTCTGCTGAAATGGTCCCTAGTGCTGGTAGGCATGAGAGGGAGCAAACACCAAAAAATCCCACCTTCAGTTCAGCTTGACTGAAAGTGTTAAGGGAAAACTACTCCAAACTTTTAAATCTGAGGAGTTGAACTCTATTGTATTGGAAGACTTCAGATACTGATTGTTCATAAGTAATTCATAAAATAAATAAGAAGAAACTTATAAATTGTTGGAAAATAGTTTTACTTTCCTTCATTTGGCTTTGTGGTAAAGAAACACAGAAAAATAAACCAGCCAAAATTCTGTCCTGCAAAATGAACATTGTTTTAAAACTTTTCCTAGTTGATTAAATAGAGTGAATAGAAGGATTTTCTAAAATTCATAAAAAATCATGAGACTGACAACAGAGGGCAGCAATGGAAATAATTTCGTTTTACATTTTTATCTTAGAATTATTTTATGAACATAAGATACCTTACTTTGATGCAGCTAAACAGCCCAATACAAGCATTGCAATTTATAACTAACATCTGTTAGTGCACAGACACAGTAGTGTCTAAAAACTGTGTTTTCATTTTTTTTAAATATCATAGACTAGTTTGAGTTGGAAGGGACCTTAAAGCCCATCCAGTTCCACCCCCTTCCATGGGCAGGGACACCTCCCACTAGATGAGGTGCCCAAGGCCCATCCAACCTGGTCTTGAACCCCTCCAGGGTTGGGGCAGCCACAGATTCCCTGGGCCAGCGCCTCACCACCCTCATCATGAACAATTTCTTCCTAATTTCTAATCTAAATCTTCCCTTTCCAATTTAAAGCCATTCCCCCTTGTCCTATCACTTCATGCCCCTCCCCAGCTTTCTTGTAGCCCCTTCAGGTACTGGAAGGTCATTATAAGGTCTCTTGGAGCCTTCTCTTCTCGAGGCTGAACAACCCCAACTCTCTCAGCCTGTCCTCCCAGCAGAGTTGCTCCAGACCTTGAATCATCTTCGTAGCCCTAAATGTTCATCTAATTTGCAATTGTCAGAAGTTACGAAATCTCATTTCTAGAAGCCCCTTTGTTTTTATCATTGACCTCATTCTCAGATTTCACAGAAACACCTCATTCCTGCAAATATCTTTACCTGTAATTTGTGCTGATGCCGATTTTTTATTACAGTAACATCCTAGTTGGTTGGTTGGATCTATAACAACAGTCTGTACCTGCTTTGATGCTGTCAGAGTCAATGGAAACTTGCAGATACATTAATCTTTGTGTTGTTAATAATTGTGTGGGCTTTTCTCACAAAGCAGAAGGAAAACCCCTATCTCTTCTCCCACTGTTTCCTTCCTGTTTCCGCAGGTGTCAGCCTCTGATCTCGTATTTGCTCAGGGTGCAGATAAATGATTTTTCCACACACAGCCCAGCCTCTGGTTGTAGCATATTATGTACTGCACTTTGCATCTCATTTGGTATCTTTATAGGTAGAACAGTTTATTGTCTGTGGCTTTTCAGCATTCTCGAGTCAATGATGACCATAAAAATCTTCCTAAAACAATGCGTATGTAGAAAACAGAAACAAGGCTTCGATTGCACAGAATTTTAAGAGAAGCCACAATTCTGTGGACACTCCTGTCTTCTCCTTGTATTCTCTAGCCAGGTCTCTGGGAACTGCGTTATGTTATCTCCGTTGCTTATTTTAATTTTGCTCAATTCCTGTTTTTCAGAAAACAGTTTGCTGGGCTCTTTGCACTGGCTCTGTTTTATTTTATGCCTTAAGATTTTCATAGAATCATAGAACAACCAGGTTGGAAGGGACACATCGGATCATCGAGTCCAACCATCGAGTCCAAACAAATACTCCCTTTCTTCCTTGAGGAACTCCCATGTTTGAATGAAAAGCTCAAATATACCTGTTCTCTTTTGAGTGCTCTTTTCATAGCCCAAACTCATCCTTTATATATCCTAAATTTATCTGTTCTCTTTGAAGTCACACTACAAACACCAGCTCCTTTACCAACTGCTTTTCCCTTCTTAAAAAAAAAGAGAGGAAAAATGTAAAAAAATGAGGATGGGGGGGCTGCTTCATTAAGGCTAATGAGACAATAATTAATCAAGGAAGAGTTGATATAAATACAGCTTTACTTTTGAGGTGGGGGTGGAGACAACCACAAATTGACCACCCCCCAGCCCCCATTTTGTTAGCAAAAGTTTTATCTCAGCTACTATTTCTTGCTTTTTTTCTTAGGGAAAAAAAATTATTAAATCAGTAACCAACCAAAACTGCATAACATCAAACAAAATCATTCCGTATCTTCTGCAAACACTGTGCCTAATTTTGAGTACACGGATAGTTCCAGCTGTTGGAACTCTCTACATAAGCACGTCTCGAATCTGCAGGTGTTTACACATGTAAAATGGAGATAATACTTGTTTTCACTTAGATTTCAGAAGCAGTGAACTTTGGATCAGATAGATAACATGAAATAGCCAACATCAAAGATGAAGTCTGCGTAGGCAGGTGTTGAACAGGGCCTGCTGAGAGCTGGAGAGAGAGACAGAGAGACTATTATGTTTTCTTTCAAGTCTGATTTTTACAGTCTTGACATAACTTGTGATCTGGACCCAGACTTACTAAGTAATTCCGGCCATGGGCAATAAAATTCTTGATCAGCAAAATGAAGTCACGATCTTGCTTTTAGCCAGCAGCCTGTGGTTAAAGCTTTCACAAAAGTATGTTGGATTACCAGGCTTAATCCCTTGCCTTGCTTGAGAGGATTTGTAGCCATGCTTCCAACTCTCAAGAGATTTCCCTGGCTGCCACAACATAAGAAGAGAGAGATGCACGGTGCTTAATTTCTCCTTCTGGTGCCATTCCACTTTGTCTAATTAATTAGGCATTCGCTGAGGCAGGGACCAGAGCACAGCTGACCCATCGTTTAAATGCTGCCCTAATTAATAGACTAGAGAGTCTCCCCCCCAGCCCTTTTTTCCCCCTCATCTGTCTCAGACGCTGTCTGATCTGGAAGTCAGCAACGTTTCCAGGAAGACATTAAATACAGAATAGCCTTATCACATGGCTGGGATATATGGATAGAATGAGAGCTTTGGATTTTTCCGACATCAAGTGGGATTGCAGTTTCCTTGGATGAAGTCATGGTAACACGAAAGACATCGGGTCTCTGTCTCACCTATTTCACATGCTCAGGGCCACTGAACTCATAAAGCTGACGGGATCGTAAAGTACTGTGCTAACAGTACCAATGGAAATAGGTTTGTGATAACTGAGTTTTGATATGAATATTTGACGAATCAAGTATTCATAGTACTGGTAGTATTCATAACTTGAAACTTACCTTCTCACCTTGCAGTAAATTGGTTTAGAATTTTTATTTTGCAATCGCCATCCACCTGATACCAGTACTAACTCCTTTTCACTCAACAACTATTACAAACATTAGATAATGATTTTAAATAAGACTTAGTCAAAATTAATAGAAAGACTTAGTGCTGAGCTATCTAAGGAGTTGTATGGAAGGTGAGGGCATGGAGGTCCTGATCAAAAAAAATCATTAGAATCATAGAATCACTAAGTTGGAAAAGTCCTTTGAAGTCATCAAGCCTAACTGTATCTGTCCACTACTAAGTCATATTCCTTGGGTGCCTGAAATTAAATTAAAGCAAAATTTAAATCCCAGGGTTCACAGTTTGAGATCCTGAAAATCCCCATTCACCGGTCACTTCAGTATCAGCAATGCTTCGTATATAGATCATTGTATGGCTTGGATATATATATAAGAAAAAGAGATGCTGAGTTCAGTAAATAGTTTTGTTGGTACATTAATTTCAGTGTGAAAATACAGAATCACAGATTTGTTTAGTTGGAAAAGACTTTTGATATCATCGAGTCCAACTGTACCTGTCCACTACTAAATCATATCCTTAAGCACCTCATCCACCTGTCTTTTGAATACCTCCAAGGATGGGGACTCTACCACCGTCCTGGGCAGCCTCTGCCAGTGCCCAAGAACCCTTTTGGTGAAGAAATTTTTCCTCATGTCTAATCTGAACCTCCTCTCATGCAGCTTGAGGCCATTTCCTCTCATCTTATCTACAACAGGAGAAATAGCTCCTTGCTGGGGGTATCTGCTCTTTGCCCAACCTCACAGGCTTTGTCCTTCAAAAGAGACAGTAAAAACATGCTCAAAGTGGAGAAGAGAAGGCTCTGGGGGGAGCCTACAAAAAGCTGAGGAGAGCGTTTTTACAGAGACTTGTAGTGATAGGACGGGGGGCAATGGGTATAAACTGGAGAAGGGCAGATTTAGACTAGACTTAAGGAAGAATTTCTTCACCATGAGAGTGGTGAGGCCCTGGAACAGGTTTCCCAGGGAATTTGTAGCTGCCCCATCCCTGGAGATGTTCAAGGCTGGATGGGCCTTGGGCAGCCTGATCCAGTGGGAGGTGTCCTGCCCATCACAGGGGCTTGAAACTGGATGGGCTTTAAAATCCCTTCCAACTCAAACTGTTTTTTGAAAGTATGATGGTTTTATCCCTAAAAAGGAAACACGAGGGTGCTGTTTTCTGGATGTTGTTGTGATTCTGCAGTCAGCGTCGTTTACGCAATGGAAGTCAGGGTAGGCATATGCGTGCAAGCTCCACTCTTTGCACTGAACTTCCCACAGTGGTTAAACTGTTCCCAGGGAATGAGCAGCCTCCACTTCAGAATTGAAGCTGAGGAGTAAATGATTGCTAGCAAATAAAATCTTTTCCAGAAGTTTCTTTATTACTAATGGTAGATATGAGTCACAAAGAACGTGGAGTGACTTTGACATCGCTGGAAGAGTTTGCAGGCTAATAACTGGAAACGCTCTTCTCACTTGCAAACTAAAATAATGACAATGGGTTTGACAGCCTGAAACTAAATGTCATTTTTTCACAATGATGCTTTCAGAAAAGAGCCGTGTCTTGAGAATGACTCAGTGAAGGTTGTGTTGTGCAGATGGCAGAAGCAAGGAAAACCACTCCAGAGCCAAAGCTTGTCATGATTGTTGTTGCTTTTACAAGAAGGAAATTTCATAGCCCTTTACCTAAGCAAACAATAAAAGGTGCACTTGTTATTGGCCTGGGGAGGGGAGGGAATATGGACTGAAGTGCTTGCCTAATGATGTGTTTATCTTGGTCTCATAAATCAAAATCTAAGTGGCTACTGAGTTGAAACCGGTATCAGTAAAGTAGGCAACTTTTATGTAGGAAGAAAGCTTTAAATGAGGAAATGGGGACTTTTTGGCCTATTTTTTTTCGCAATGTAAATATAGATTCTTTACCAAATTTTCATATTACTACTAAAGTGAAATGGTTAGAAGTGCTGTCTGTGCAACTTCGTGTTCAATGAATGCTTACAACAGAAATGAACTAATATGAAAGTATTAAAATACTTTTATAAAAGGGGCTGGAGAACAGGCCTTATGAGGAGCGTCTGAGAGAGCTGGGGTTGTTTAGCCTAGAGAAGAGGAGGCAGAGAGGAGACCTCATTACTCTCTACAACTACCTGAAAGGAGGTTGTAGAGAGGAGGGAGCTGGGCTCTTCTCCCAAGTGACAGGGGACAGGACAAGAGGGAATGGCCTCAAGCTCCACCAGGGGAGATTTAGGCTAGAGATTAGGAGGAAGTTTTTCACGGAAAGGGTCATTGGGCATTGGAATAGGCTGCCCAGGGAGGTGATTGATTCACCCTCCCTGGAGGTGTTTAAGGCACGGGTGGATGAGGTGCTGAGGGACATGGTTTAGTGATTGATAGGAATGGTTGGACTCGATGATCTGATGGGTCTCTTCCAACCTGGTTGTTCTATGGTTCTATGAAAATTAAAAGACACAGCTACAAGTATCTAAACAGACCGTTGTTGCTAGCTGTTAAATACGAGGAGAAATAATTTGTTAACCCTGATTCAAAGAGATGGCAAGTGGGAGTGACCAGAGCAGTGAGTGGCAACATACAGTTTTTATCAGGTCTCTGAATAATTGATTGTACCACATTTCCAGATTGCATTATGCATGTGTCTGCTAAATGCAGTCCACAGAAAAAAACTCTGGATTATAGTTAGTGTGTGGGAGATAAAGCAGTGAAGATACGGTTTTAATTTGTTTGAAGATACGGTTGCTAATTTCTTCTTAATATAAATTCCTTCTTAAATGAAGCATCTAGTAGCAGGAAGTCCATTCCGTCAATGGGCTCTTAGGGAGTTATCTGAGCTCCTTTGAACCTACTATAAATATTGCTGGCTATTTTTCACATGAAATATTACTCTGTCCTAGGTTGAAGTTAACTCCTCTTGAAAGAGATTGCTTGTGAGCTCCTTCTGAATTGAAGAAAATCGCGTCAGCCATGGCCTTTCTGACTGCATTTCTTCTGGAAATCAAAGCAGTTATATGAGAACAGCAATGTGGGAGTCCTTGATTATCAGTTAATTCAGACAAAATGTGTTCAGTTAACAAATACAGAAGTATTTGGTTTGGGTTTTTTTGTCTTCTTAATGTTGTATTACCCTTGCAAACTTACCCTGGAAGCTAGAGGTGGACAGGTGTAAATCACTGTAGCTTGAAGTGGTGACTTGCACAGGTTCGAGCAGTAGGTTTGAGAGACGGTGTCTTCAAAACTGTCTTAAAACAAACAATACAATTTTGTTATGTGTAACCTTTCTTCTTCTCTTTTCTTGAAGATGGGTCGTGGAACACAGAACCCCAGAAGATAGTTAAATTAGGAGTTCTACCTGTTAGAAGTCTGCTGGTGATGGAGGAGACCATTTGGGCTGCATGCGGCGGACAAATATTTATCATTAGCACTGTGACACATTCCATTGAGGTAAACAGTTTTAAAAGCATTGCTCACCTGCTGTGCTACAGGGTGAATTTTTAAGCATTAAAATCTGTGTAAGTAGCTCTAAGATTCAGGAAGCTTTTAATGAAATATGATTTTGGTTTGGTTAAATCCTGTCTCGAGCAGTTTGAAATTGTGCCGTGATGTTCTCTGCTGATGTCTTATGAGACCGAGGTTTGTTTCCGTTTTCCCCAAGGTTCCATGACATGCTTGGAACTCATAGAGTATTTGGGGCAAGAGGGTTGCTTAAAAATGTGATTTGGAGAAAGGTAGTAAAGAAATGAGTGCTGACAGGCATTGCCTGTTGAATCCAGGTAAAGGCTTAATTAAGGCACTGCCTCTACATAACTAGATGTGATTTGTATATTGTGTTGGTTTCATGATATATTTCTTCAGAATTTTGTTTCTTACTGTCCTTCAAAAATTTGCTTTGTGTAAGGACATAGTCCATGCAGAAGTCAGCGTTTCCAGTAGGAGAGAAGAGTGTTAGATATTCAAGCTCATGTATGTGACCATATTTTCCAGAAGGCGCTAAGCCCTTGTTTCTGTCTGAATTACAGAAAAAGGAATAGCTCAGTGGTCTGAAGTTTAGGGTTGATAAAACCTTCTGAGTTTAGCCTCTCCTTTAACCTACAATGCAGTTACACTGAGTTGCATGATGTTTACAGCCATGAAGTTCTCTCAGACAGGAATCGTGATGAGCTCACAGCCACCTCCTTTGTGTGCTTTGTTGCTGCTTTTTTGTTTCATTGATGATCGCGTTTTCTCCCAACAATCGTCTATTTGGTACAATTGATTCTGTGAGTCATTGTCATGGGTTTGCAGGGAAATAGCTAACATCCTAATTTCCTCTGTCCTTATCTGTGCTTTGTGGGTGACTTGTTTTGTTCAAGTATATGCTCAGATCATATTTTTCTACCTTGTTTTTCTTTAAGGCGAGTTTTGTTCAAAGTTTGGGTGGTATTATGAAGGGAATGTTTTGCAAGAGTGATTTGGACAGATGCTTAAAATGGACTATTTTTTTTAAACTTCATTGTGGGAGCAAAGTAGCCTCTTGGATACCTGGAACTACTTTCCTACAGACCTTGATGACAAGTCTTTCATTCTCACCAAAAAATATAGAGCAGTTGAAAGACATCACAGCCAGATTGTTCCTGGAGTTGCATACAGCCAGATGAATGTAAATATATTTGGCAATTCTGACCTAAATCTATCACAAAGCTCTTCCCAGACCAGTCGGTATGGCTGCAGTTTGGGCTGTGCTGTTCTATTTTGGCACTGGAGAACAAAAACGGAGTTAGGCAAGCTTGGAGGATTAAAGAATGTATAAAGCTTACTACCAAAACACAGCTTAGTATAATGGATTGCAGCATTCATAGAATCATAGAACAACCAAGTTGGAAGAGACCCACCGGCTCATCGAGTCCAACCATTCCTATCAAACACTAAATCATGTCCCTCAGGACCTTGTCCACTCGTCCCTTAAACCCCTCCAGGGAAGGTGAATCAAACCCCTCCCTGGGCAGCCTCTGCCAGTGCCCAATGACCCTTTCTGTGAAAAATTTTTTCCTAATGTCCAGCCTAAATCTCCCCTGGTGGAGCTTGAGGCCATTCCCTCTTGTCCTGTCCCCTGTCCCTTGGGAGAAGAGCCCAGCTCCCTCCTCTCCACAACCTCCTTTCAGGTAGTTGGAGAGAGCAATGAGGTCTCCTCTCAGCCTCCTCTTCTCCAGCCTAAACACCCCCAGCTCTCTCAGCCGCTCCTCATAAGGCCTGTTCTCCTTTGAAGCATTGAGATCAGACATTCAAAGAGTTAAAATAACAAATGTTCTATCATTATCTCTCAGATGTGGTAGTTTCATTTGTAGGAAAACTTTAAATTTCTGTAATACTCAGAGCCATTTTGTAAACTTTGTCCTTGTAAGGCACACTCTGCTTCATAGATACCTCATATTTCACTAACTGCTTTTTTTGAAGTGCAAAGTACATTCTCATCTGAAAAAAAAAATCTCATTCCATGACTCCATGCTTTTGTAAGACTCTTATTGAGGCTTTTTAGAAAATAACTATTAGTAAATGAGCAGGCTTGGCATCATATATATTGGGATTTGAATGTTGCTCACTTTGCCTGGGACAAGACTCTCTATTCACGTGTTTAATGATATGTTATTGTAATACAATATTTTAGGAAATGGCTTTTATTGGCACAGCACCCCAAACTGGCACTGAGCCTCAAGCTCCTTGGCAAAGGATGGGTCAGAAATGCATCAATTGCTGTCATATAGTAACCATAGAATCATAGAACAACCAGGTTGGAAGAGACCCATCAGATCATTGGGTCCAACCATTCCTATCAAACACTAAACCAAGTACCTCAGGACCTCATCCACCCGTGCCTTAAACACCTCCAGGGAAGGTGAATCAACCACCTCCCTGGGCAGCCTATTCCAATGCCCAATGACCCTTTTCATGAAAAACCTCCTCCTAATCTCTAGCTTAAATCTCCCTGGCGGAGCTTGAGGCCATTCCCTCTTGTCCTGTCCCCTGTCACTTGGGAGAAGAGCCCAGCTCCCTCCTCTCTACAACCTCCTTTCAGGTAGTTGTAGAGAGTAATGAGGTCTCCCCTCAGCCTCCTCTTCTCCAGGATAAACACCCCCAGCTCTCTCAGACGCTCCTCATAGGTTCTGTTCTCCAGCTGCTTCACCAGCTTTGTTGTTCTTCTCTGGACTCACTCCAGAGCCTCAACATCCTTCTTGTGCTGAGGGGCCCAGAACTGAACACAGGATTTGAGGAGCAGCCTCACCAGTGCTGAGTCCAGAGGGAGAAGAACCTCCCTGGACCTGCTGGTCACAACATTTCTGATCCAAGCCAGGATGCCATTGACCTTCTTGGCCACCTGGGCACACTGCTGGCTCATGTTCAGTCAGCTGTCGAGCAACACCCCCAGGTCCCTCTCCTCCTGGCAGTTTTCCAGCCGGACTTCTCCCAGTCTGTAGCTCTGCAGAGCTATTACTTACTCTGATACTCCTTTCTGCGAAGGAGAAATACACCCTTAGTCTTGACCCTAAATCTGATAGTTGTATTCCTGTTGGGTACAGACCTTAAATACTGTAGCGGTCTCTGTGCCTGCAGACCCTTGGGCTCTGCAAAATCAGGCTGTGTTTGTTTAAAAACAACAAAAAATGCTGGAATATCTAACAGAATAATTAACCAATTGAATGGCATCCCATCCTGCTTTGCTTTGCCTTGTTTTTAAAACAGGGTTAACTAAACACAGGTTGTTCTACTTGAATTGTTAAAATCTGAGTAAGCTGAAATATTCAGCCAAATAATCAAAACAAGTGAAAATGCCTGTACATGAGTGTGTGTTGCCCGAGTACTGCAACTTCTTTAAGGTAGTAAAAGTTATTTATTTTACCTTGTGGACAATGGTAGCCATTATGCATCTCTCCTGAAGCTTGAGAAATGGTGGTTAAGTTCTTGGCACAGCTGTTTGGGTGCAGCTGGGCACCCCCTGGAAAGACAGAATTCCAGCTCTGCCCTGCGATGCTGAAACAATAGGGAATTATGTCAGGGTTCAGCATCCAGAATGTCTTCTGCAGCTCTCCTGTTGCTATAGAGTTTGGAAAGAGACCCTGAGGGGGAAAAAAGCTGGGCCCTGAATAGAGAGGAATGTAGGTATGAAAACTGAAAGAGAGAAGTAAAATGTTTTTTTTTTTTTTCTTTTGATAACAGAGGGAGCAAGACATTTTTGTCCCACGTAACTGTACTTCTTACTATGAGAAGAAAAACAAATCTGAAGGAAAAAGCCAGCTATTTGTTTTGGTTTCAGATGGACTTGTAATTGAAACATGTCAAAGTTGTCCTCTGCAAAAACTTAGGTATTTGTGAAAGAATACACAGGTTTGTGTATGTTCCTGCTCTTTGTTAGAAGACCTTCTGAATGAGAGCAATAGTTCTTTTTGCATATTTCTTGTGGCGTTGACAGTATTAAGAGTTTTACTTCCAATGTGTTTTCGTGTTACAGCTGCATGAGTGACAGGGCAGGCTAAGTGGGAGTATAATGAGTTGGCTGGTAAAAAATGGAATGTGACAAAAGTGCGTGTGGAAGTTGTTTACAGTGGCACCGAGAGAATTGCCAGCTGCGGTCAGAGCGCTCCAGAGGAAATTCATTTCTTACAAGCTGCTTTGTTTTTCTTCTGATTTCAAACAGTGCAAGTTGCTGGTTGGGTTCGCTTCAGTAGCCTCAGGGATCTGTGTCCGAGAAGTTTTCAAAAGTCAGTTGGTCATCCCTGGAGGGATATGAGTCTGTAAACAGAAGCTGTTTAAAATCCTTCTTTTTTTTTTTTTTTTTGCAATGAAACGCGCATGATGAGATTATCAGGGCTTTTAGTCATAAGAGCTGTTTCACAGAAAGGGTCATTGGGCACTGGCAGAGGCTGCCCAGGGAGGGGGTTGATTCACCTTCCCTGGAGGTGTTTAAGGGATGGGTGGATGAGGTGCTGAGGGACATGGTTTAGTGCTTGACGGGAATGGCTGGACTCGATGATCTGGTGGGTCTCTTCCAACCTGCTGATTCTATGATTCTGTGACTCAATTCAATGACTCTATGAAAGGGAAATAAAACCATTCCCCATATTTTTACATAGCCAGTTTCCCAGTGGAAAGTACTCATTAATGGAATAATAAAGAATGAAAATAAAATGAAAATAAAATCAAGTTCCTACTGAGTATAATATCAAAAATTGCACTTTGTGAAAGCCTAAACTGCTATTCTTCACCTCCAATTTATCTGTTTGTTGAATTTATGTGGAGAATTTATATGGAGAATTTGAACTATATATCTATAATATTAATACCTTAAAAACATAACTGTCTTTGGCTAAGAGCTTAGCCTGAGAAATGTGCAGTTCAGATTTTGATGCCAAAGAACCAAAATGTAACTCTCGCTTAAAACACGTGGAAAATTTAAGTATGCGTTTTATCTGCAAATATAATTAAAAGTATATAATATGTAGTGTTAATATTAGAGCTGATATTTACTTCCATACCCCGCAGAGAGTCACGTCCGAGGAACAGTTTGTCATTTATTTAGCCAAGGAATTTCTGTGCTTATCAGAATAGCTCTCTGTATTTGGTAGTAGCCGGCACAACAATAAAAGGCTACAGAAAGATTTAGTCATAGACAAAACTGGGAAAAAATATCCCTACTCCTTGTTAATGATTAAAGAACTTCACTAGAGCTTTATCTTGCACATTAACAGCGGCACATAGTGAAGTTTCAGCTGTCCTGGAGCCAGGCAGAAGTTATAACTGTGAATGTACTAAATCAAGGAAGAATATCTACTCCAAAAATTTTGCATTATTTCTTATCCTTAGAAGGAAGATTTTGACCTTTGTCATGAGAAGCATCAATATTTTGAAAGACGGGAAAACAAAATAGCTAATGCTTGTCAAATTCAGATTTCTGAGTTGAAAAACAAGCCATAGTATTAAGGCTTATAGTGTTACATACATAGCTGAACAAATTATGTTGTATTTATATTCATAAACACTTCACTTTTTAAAGATCATTTTTTTCCTTGATTCTGTTATCTTTGTCCTGAAAAGTCTCCCTAACAGCTCAGAAGAAAAATATTTTTTTTTATTGTTTAAAGAAGAGCTCTGCTGTAGGTAAAAGTAACATCTTAGGAAAACCTCTACCCACTCCGAGGAACCTCATCTGCAGTAGTTTTCCCAAAGGAGTATCAATAAAGAAATACAAAATCCTTCTAAGCATCAGCTTTGCCAGCCCCTATATGCTATCTAAGTGACTGTGAAGTTAAGTCTCTCATTAGCTAGAACTTTCATCCAAGAGATGAGAATCCTTCCATGCTAATGATGATGTATTTTCAAAAAGAACAGGAAAATCCACATATCATATGGAGCAGTAGGAGCATATCCCAAGCAAAACAGAGGAAGCTGGCTTTGTCTTTGATATGGAGGATAGATACCAAACCAGCACTGAAGGGCTGATAAGGAAGGTTGAGTGATGTTCCCTGGAGGTGTTTAAGGTGCGGGTGGATGAGGTACTGAGGGGCATGGTTTAGAGATGGGTGGGAATGGTTGGACTCGATGATCCAGTGGGTCTCTTCCAACCTGGTGATTCTATGATGTTTTTCAGTTTTATCTTCCCACGGACTCCTTTGTTTCTTACAGACCCATTTTGAAGCCCATCAAGAAGAAGGAATGGTAATCTCTCACATGGCTGTTGCTGGAGTGGGAATCTGGATTGCCTTCACATCTGGATCTACGCTTCGCCTGTTCCACACGGAGACACTGAAACATCTCCAGGATATTAACATCGCCACACCTGTTCACAATATGTTGCCAGGTAGCTGAATCTGAACGTTTTTGTTTTGTCTTTATCACCACCGTTCTCCGAAGTGTTGCAAATTAGACTAGAATCAGATAGTCCATCTCGGACTTTGATTCTGATAATGGCCTCATGACTATTTGCTTTATTAAGTCATGGTCTGTCGCCCAGAAGAACAATGTGTGCAGTGAGCTGGTTGAGTAGCCGCTCTCCTCTGTAGAGGTTATGAGTATAATTACGTAGATAAGCAGGTGGATTTGTCTGTTTAATCTTTTTTTTTATGTGACTGTGAAGTAGTAGGACCATGCAGTCCACCGTGGAATTGTGTTTGCTTTGCAGAGTTTAGCATTTGCTTCTGGAGCTTAATATCAAAGTACATGATGGAGTCAGTTTACAAAGGATCTGGACCAAAAACCCAGTTGCTTAATTTTAATTACCTAAGTAGAATCATAGAATCATAGAATAGTTTGGGTTGGAAGGGACCTTAAAGATCATCCAGTTCCATCCTCCTGCCAAGGGCAGGAACACCTCCCACAGGATCAGGCTTCTTGAGGCCCATCCAGCCTAGCCTTGAACACCTCCAGGGATGGGGCAGCCACAGCTTCCCTGGGCAGCCTGTTTCAGTGTCTCACCACTCTCACAGTGAAGCTCTTCCTTACATCAAGCCTAAATCTGCCCCTCTCCAGTTTATACCTGTTGCCCTTCATCCCATCACCACAAGCCTTTATGAACAGTCCAGCTTTCCTGTGGGGCCCTTTCAGGTATTGGAAGGTCACTCTAAGATCTCCTTGGAGCCTTCTCCAGGCTAAACAAGACCATCTTTCTCAGCCTGTCCTCGTACGAGAGGTGCTCCAGCCTTCTGATCATCTTTGTAGCCCTTCTTTGGACATGTTCCAACAGTTCCATATCCTTCTTGTGCTGAGGATTCCAGAACTGGACACAATACTGCAGATGAGGTCTGAAAGATGAGGAAGGAAGATGAGGGAGGAAGGAAGAAAGAAAGACAGCTCAAAGCCCTGGAACTTGTAGTTATGATGTTGAATGGGATAAGCAATGAAGTACATTATAAATGATAATAAACTACATATAAATTATAATAAACTACTTCTATGTAGTCCCAGGTAACTCAGCTGAACCACTCAAGCTGCCGTTTCGGAGTGTGGTCGGTGTTTTGCTGACTGGAACTTCAGTTTGTTGAATTAAAAGCTTATTCTTAAAAAATAAAGATGGAACACAGACAGTTGAATATCAGGTGGGAGCTGTGGCAATCCCAGGAGAAGAGACAGCAGGATGACACAGCGTGGCTGGACATGAGGTGTCCACAAAGGGATAAAACCCTTCTGTCTGTCCCTGTTTATAGGCTGCAGTAGAGGGAACTTCTGCAGCTTTT
Organism: Coccyzus lansbergi; assembly: GCA_033558105.1. Classification (NCBI taxonomy): domain Eukaryota; kingdom Metazoa; phylum Chordata; class Aves; order Cuculiformes; family Coccyzidae; genus Coccyzus; species Coccyzus lansbergi. Next base: position 3,438,650 of record JAUMJK010000508.1, read on the forward strand.
ATGGGAAATGTGTGTGCCAGCTTCATTGCTTCATTTCTAGCAGAAGCCAGTTCTTCCCACACTGCGACTATATTTATATTCTTACATGAGTTAGGTGTGGATCTAGCTGCAAAAATATTTCAGTCTTAGTCGCCTTATCATGTTTTACTTCAGATTACATTACCTTTGCCATAAAGTTCTATTTTAAATTGTATCCATTTATATCATGTACTAGACAAGGGATTTTTTTTTTACATGTAGCTCCAGCACTGAACTGCAGCAAATTGCCTTCCTTTAAATAACTCATTTGATTAAATTCACCAGAGTTACACAAATCAAGATCAGCTGTAAAAAGATGAACTTTTAATATGTTCTCCTGTTTATAGGGGAGAGGGAAAGGGAAACAGGAAAATGTGCAGAAAATATGTATAAAAACCTTCAAAAATTTAGCCTCCATGTTGATTACCATGGTGATAAAACTGCTGATGTAACACTTCAATTTTCTTTTTGAGAGTTTCAGCTAATTATATCTCCTCAGTGTCATTCTTACCCATTTTAGTTCCCTTTTTTTTCCCCTCAGTGTCTCTTACAAAAAGCACTCCAGTGAGTGGAAATGGAAATTTATTTCAGGAGTAGAACATTATGACAGCAAATATTCCAAGAGAGAATCCGTTCTGAAAATGAAATGAATGTCAATTATTTAGCTGCAGCTCTTGGGCCTGTTTATATGATCCCATAATACTGCAACAAGAAAGGCTAAAATACAGAGGAGTAGGAGGTTTGCATAGCAAAGCAACAGTAAGGATTGCTTGGAACTAAAAGCAGCCAAAGAATAAGTGGAGCTCTGTGTAGTATAGAATGAGATTAAAAAAAAAAAAAAAAAGAAACAAAAAATGAAACAGAAATTAAATGGCTATTTATTTACAAAATATGTATTGAGTGATTACTGAGGATTTTTATAGGCTGGTTAATGTTCAGAAATGCTATATGTGCTGCAAGACACCTTCTAGTTTTAAAGAAAACAGCTCTGTTTGGTTTCGGAACTGGATAATCTTTACGGCCCCTTCCAACCCAAGTTATTCTATGATACAGAAATGAGAGAGAAGAAAATGATGTAAAAATATTGCTAAGAGTTTTAAGAAGAGATCCTTTTAAAAGGCAGGATCTCAGTAGAACTTCCAAGCAAGACCTTGATATAACTTAAAATAAGCTAGACGGCTGCTTTTGACAGTATTTTATTAAGAACAGCAATATGTAATATTGTCATGATAGACTACCTGGAAATGGCATCTATGTCTTCATCTAAAACGATGAAAATTAAAGGAATGCTGGCCCATGAAGTTTATTAAATTATTTTATTGTGCAGGTAGAAATGAAAGAAAAAATTACTGTCTCTTTCAGGAATGGCCACTGTGAGTTACTGTTGCGTATTTAAATGGTGGAATCATGGAATAACAGATTAGAAAGGAACTCAGGGGTCATCTGGTCCAACCTTTCTTGGAAAAAGCACGATGTGGACAAGATGGCCCAGCACCCTGCCCAGCTCAGTCTTAAAACTATCCAGTGTTGGGGAATCACCCGTTCCCTGAGGAGTTTATTCCAGTGGCTGACTCTTCTTATCATGAAAAATGTTTCTTGTGCTCAATTTGAGTCTCCCCAGGAGTAACTTGTACCCATAACCCTTCATCTTTTCCATTTGACTCCTTGTAGAAAGGGACTCTGCATCTTCTTTGCAGCTGGAACATGTTGATAAGGTCTCCCCTAAGCCTTCTTCTCACCTTCCCTGGAGGTGTTTAAGGCACGGGTGGATGAGGTCTTGAGGGACTTGGTTTAGTGTATAGATAGGAATGGTTGGACTAGAAGATCCGATGGGTCCCTTCCAACTGGTTGTTTGGTGATTCGGTGATTCTGTGATTCTTTCCTTGAGGCTGAACAAAGCCAGTTCTCTCAGACTTCCCTCAAGTTGCAGGCTTCATGGTCCTTTGATACTATTTGTAGTTCTTTGCTCTCCAGCCCCTCCACAACTTTTTTTTGTAGAGTGGGGACCAAATCTGAACACAGTATTCCAGATGCAGTAAGTAGAGTGGGATAATGTTTTCTTTATCTCTGCTGGTGATGCCCTTGGTGATGGAACCCAGCATCCTGCTGGCATTCTTTGCCGCAGCACCACACTGTCTGCTTATATAACTAACCGAAAGGAGGTTGTAAAGAGGAGGGTAATGGCCTCTTCTCCCAAGTGACAGGGGACAGGACAAGAGGGAATGGCCTCAAGCTCTGCCAGGGTTGATTTAGGCTGGACATTAGGAAAAAAATTTTCACAGAAAAGGTCATTGGGCACTGGAACAGGCTGCCCAGGGAGGTGGTTGATTCACCTTCCCTGGAGGTGTTTAAGGCATGGGTGGACGAGGTGCTGAGGGACATGGTTTAGTGTTTGATAGGAATGGTTGGACTTGATGATTCAGTGGGTCTCTTCCAACCTGGTTGTTCTATGATTCTATATTGAGCTTGATGCCTACCAGGACCCTCAGGTGCCTTTCCACAGAGCTGCTCACCAGCCAGGTAGATTCCAGGCTGTGCTGCACTCCTGGATTATGCTTTCCTAAGTGCAAGACCTTACACTTGTCCTTGTTGAACTACTAGCTGTAGTGACTAATTAGGAATTGGGTGTAGGAGATTCTTAGTAACCAGTTCTCATAGCTAGTTAGGTTTTCCCCATTTTGCTGTTAGGAGAAGACAGCTTGAAATATCATGGCCTACTCTCCTCGTGGTAAAGGATGAGCCTTCTCTGCTTTGAGGAGGGCAACCCTGGAGCACTGGGAGCAGGACAGAATCAGAGAGGAATGTAGTGGAAGAGAAATAGCACAGGACATGATTGTCCTCACAATTCAGCGAAGTTGAGTAATGTAAAAAAGCAGATTCTGTTTGGCAGAATTGTTATCTGCTTGAAGTAACCTTCTAAATCTGCGGCCATCAACTTACAGAGAACAGAGCTAGGAGGGCTCTTGCTTTCTGGAAATTAAACCAAGGTCACGGAGGCAACCGTGGCATAGACAGAGTGGTCCACAGTACTTTTTGCTTTGTATATTATCAAATATACTTCCTAATAATGAATGAAAAGCTCGTGTTCTGTAACAAAGCACCAAAAATCACAGATGCTATATGAGAAAGGAAGAGAATGGTTGAGAGGAAGAGCATCGTCATTATTACAGGGCCAGGTAACTAGTTATTTCACTATCTAGTAAACCACAGTGCAGCTGGATTGCTTTGAAGTGGCCCAAGCAGAGCTCTGTTAGCTGAACAGAGGATGTACTGAGCTGAAGAAAAAGAAATCTGTTGAGATTTCTTGTTGAGATTGGAAGACAAATAGACACACTTCACTAGTGCAATGTACTTCATTTGTAGAGCAAGTTTACACTTAGCGTTTGTGATCTGTAGTTGAAATCTCAACAAAGGCAGCTTTTCACCAGCTGGTATCACAGCTCACACCAAAAAAAAAGAGAAAATCATGCTGTACATGATTTCAGTGCTCATCTGGATGATGACAGGTTAGCTATTTAAGAGCTAATTTCAACTTAAATTTCTGTATTCTGTTTATAGCCATATATTCTCTAATGTGTGTTTCCTGGAAATAGATGAGAAAAGCAAGGAATAATTTATCATTTCCTCTCTCCAGAAGACTACATTTTGAGGCTTATAGCTGTCTTTTGTCACCACCCCACCAGGTTCCAGACAATAAAATGCAGTTTGTTTATGGTTCTACTGCTGGGAAATGATAAAAAGACTGGGCAAAATTTTAGGTCACCCCAATAGATCCATACAATTCTTTTTTAAATAGTAAGAGCACCATGGTTAGGTAAGAGGATACACACCAGTATGAACTGGCACCTACCTAGAGTTAACTTCAGTCAACCTGCATGGGAACACATGAAGATTTCCCCAGGTCTGGTTGATGTTGGAACTGAGACTTGAGAAAGGTGAACATGGAGATGAACACAGGCAAGAAAACAGTTTTTCCATGTAAAATCTTAATTGTTGGCTTCAGTTCTTGGTAAAGTGAAGTTCTCAGGCAGATTATTTTACAGGTTATAACAGTTGTGTCATTGCAGGGACAGTGTGATCTAAAAGTTGTCTGTTAAAGATAAGAGTATTTGATTGATTTTGTCATTTTGTTTGTAATTTTCCCTTCTTAACTTGTTCCTTTCTGTACATAATGTGTTCTGGAGAATTGTGTTTACATTTCCTGTCTCTGAATTTGAAATGTATATTAAAAAAAAAAAACAAATAACAAAAGGATGATTTCAAACCTTGGCTAGCAGATAACACGTTAATATTTTAAGTTAATATTTTAATCGTTTTTTAAATCTATATATCACATTGAGTTGTTGTGTGCTGTTTCAAAGTATATATTCAGATGCAGATGTTTCCTGCTTTTCCAAGATTTCAAAGCAAATGGCTTTCCTTTTGATCTCACTAGAGATGGTTCACAGTTAAGGCTGTAGGTTTAAGGTTGTACGTTGGAATGGTTTGAGTTGGAAGGGACTTTAAAGATCATCTAATTCCATCCCCCCTCCCATGGGCAGGGACACCTCCTACTAGATCAGGCTGTTTTAAGAGTTAAAAACACAAGTGAAGGTTGCAATAACTTTAATTCTAAACATTGTATTTCAGTATTCATGTTTTTACTGTATAAAAACTGAAAAGTAAATGGAGTGAGGTTAGGCTCACCTGTAGTTGCCCTGCCCTTGATGTGGCACTGGTTGTGGGAGAGGACTCACATGTTATACAGAGCTTGAGAAATCCTGAGCTACAAGAAAGCTGGAGAGGGACTGTAGTCAGGCCCTGGCCCAGGTTGCCCAAGGAAGTTGTGGCTGCCCCATCCCTGGAGGTGTTCAAGGCCAGGTTGGATGGGGCTTGGGCAGGAGGGTTGGAACTGGATGATCCTTAAGGTCCCTTCCAACCCAAACTATTCTACAATGCAGAGCTACAGACTGGGAGAAGCCTGGCTGGAAAACTGCCAGGAGGAGAAGGACCTGGGGGTGTTGGTCGACAGCCGACTGAACATGAGCCAGCAGTGTGCCCAGGTGGCCAGGAAGACCAATGGCATCCTAGCTTGTATCAGAAATGGTGTGACCAGCATGTCCAGGGAGGTTATTCTCCCTCTGTACTCAGCACTGCTGAGGCCGCTCCTTGAATCCTGTGTTCAGTTGTGGGCCCCTCAGCACAAGAAGGATGTTGAGGCTCTGGAGCAAGTCCAGAGAAGAGCAACGAAGCTGGTGAAGGGGCTGGAGAACAGGACCTATGAAGAGCATCTGAGAGAACTGGGGGTGTTTAGCCTGGAGAAGGGGAGGCTGAGAGGAGACCTTCCCTGGTTGGGTCGCCTTCCCTGGAGGTGTTTAAGGCACGGGTGGATGAGGTCTTGAGGGACTTGGTTTAGTGTTTGACAGGAATGGTTGGACTAGAAGATCCGATGGGTCCCTTCCAACCTGGTTGTTCTGTGATTCTGTGATTTTAGAATGTGAGTTTGGGTAGACAGAGCTGGGATTCCAGATCTGACGCTGTGCATACGTTTTACAACACAGCATTGCTGGGTGAATACTTTGGGTTTGTAAAGTTATGTGAGGAAAGACTTGGAACTGCTTCTCAGCTGAGTGCTTTGGGCCACAGACAAGCTGATCCTTCCCTGCTTTCCCACTGGGTACATGATTCATATATTCTTGGATGTGAATTGGCTCAGCTTCAAGGGACAAGATGGAAAATGCATTCATTTGTGATACACCGTAATTAAGGTTCTTTTCCATTGTGTGGAACATGAGGGTTCATCCAAGTTATATCAGACACGGAATCCAAATTCCCTACTTACTGATGAAATGATTAACAACTTGAGGACTATGATGATGGGAATGACTTCCCTCTTGTATGCAAAGTTAATCATAAATCTAAGAGCGTGTAGGTGTTGAACGTGAAGGATTCCAGCAGAGTTTAAATGTTCCTCCATGTAAACTTAAGATGATTGGGCAGGAAGTAGTTTCCATTTCTTAAACTTGTCAAGGCCATTTTGAAAATTCATCTCAACTGAATCAAACATATTTAGGAAGAATTGCAAGAAAAAAAGACCTTGTTTTCCCAAAATAACCCCCATTCCCAATAATAATATATTATAGAAAATTATAAAATTATTTTCATAGAATCATAGAATAACCAGGTTGGAAGGGACCCATTGGATCTTCTAGTCCAACCATTCCTATCAAACACTAAACCAAGTCCCTCAAGACCTCATCCACCTGTCCCTTAAACACCTCCAGGGAAGGTGAATCAACCACCTCCCTGGGCAGCCTATTCCAATGCCCAATGACCCTTTCTGTGAAAAACCTCCTCCTAATCTCCAGCCTAAATCTCCCCTGGTGGAGCTTGAGGCCATTCCCTCTTGTCCTGTCCCCTGTCACTTGGGAGAAAAGCCCAGCTCCCTCCTTTCAGGTACTTGTAGAGAGTGATGAGGTCTCCTCTCAGCCTCCTCTTCTCCAGGCTAAACAATCCCAGTTCTCTCAGACGCTCTTCATAAGTTCTGTTCTCCAGCCCCTTCACCAGCTTCGTTGCTCTTCTCTGGACTTGCTCCAGAGCCTCAACATCCTTCTTGTGCTGAGGGGCCCAGAACTGCACACAGGATTCAAGCAGCGGCCTCAGCAGTGCTGAGTCCAGAGGGAGAATCACCTCCTTGGACCTGCTGGTCACACCATTTCTGATACAAGCCAGGATGCCATTGGCCTTCTTGGCCACCTGGGCACACTGCTGGCTCATGTTCAGTCGACTGTCGACCAACACCCCCAGGTCCCTCTCCTCCTGGCAGTTTTCCAGCCAGACTTCTCCCAGTCTGTAGTTCTGACTGGAAATTGCTTGTAAGGTCATCTTGTCCCTCCTTCTTGAAGCAGGCCTGGTTAGATCTGGTTAATCAAGGATCTGTCCAGCCAAATTATTAATATCTTTGGGTAGAATGGAGATTCTGGAACCTTTCTGAGCAACGCGTTGCAGTGTTTGACCACTCTTATGATGAAGAAGCTTTTCCGTACTAACAATCCAGATTACCCATGTTCCAAATTAGATCCACCGTGTTTTATCCTATCACTCTGCACATCTGAGTGGAGCCTGAGTTTGTCCTCTGTGCACTGTCCTATCAGATGGGTGCAGACAGCACTTCTTTTAACCTCTGTTTGTGCCCCACGTGCTCCAGTCTCCTGATTGTCTTGGCCACCTTCCATGGGAATCGCTCCAATATGACAAAGCCATTCTTGTACAGGGGGACTCAAACCGGGGGCTGCAGCCCTTCTGATACAGTTTCAGAGAGTAAAAACTAGGAGAAAAATTAATTATGAACAGGTTTGAGTCTTGAGTATAGCATGTTATGAAAATATGTTCAGTATTGGGAAGTGACATGCTTTTCAGTTTTCTAATTGAGAATATACAAACCTAGGCTGCTTGTAAAATCAGATTTGTAAAGATAATCCCTGTCTACTTTTAGATACTGCGGTTTAGAGATTTAGGACAGATTGTATCCGAAGTTTAATAGCATTTAAATTGTCATGTGTGTAAAATTTAATACCACAACCCAGCAAAATGTTTGCTTTGTGATGAGTGCTTTGCTGACTGTGACAATACCGCCAATTGCATTTGCCTGGAGTTACTTTGATCTTTGAGGCAAAGTTGATTGCTCTGAACTAATGCAGCACTTCCTAAATTTTGCAGGGCAGCAGCGTGTTTCTGTGACCAGCCTGCTGGTGTGCCACGGCTTACTGCTGGTTGGAACAAACCTGGGGATAATAGTCGCGTTACCAGTGCCGCGCCTGCAGGGGATTCCCAAAGTAACTGGTGAGTGAAATTCCGAGCGCGACGGTTTTATACTGAAGACTCCATTTCTATTCTGTCAGTAGAATCATAGAATAGTTCAGGTTGGAAGGGACCTTAAAGATCATCCAGTTCCAACCCCCTGCCATGGGCAGGGACACCTCCAGTAGCGTAAGTGAACCTGCTAAATTATATGTTGGTTTTAGATATAAATTAAAGCTTTGTGATGAAATTATATTTCTGCTTCTTCCTGAGTTTTACAGTATATCCAGGTCTTGTCTAGTTTTGTCTCAGTCGTTTGAGCTGGGACAAGTGGTTTTCTTTGGGCTGTAAGAACACGATAGGCATTAATCCTGTCAGAGAACAGTCACATATATGGGGATGAGAAAAGGATGCAAACAATCTTTCTGTCAGATTTGAGAAAAATAGAATAAGTGGATAACCTGAGTTGGAAGGGACATACACGAATCATTGAGTCCAACTCCTGTCCCTGCACAGGACACCTCAACATTCACACTGTGTGTCTGAGGGCATTGTCCAAATTTTCCTTGAATATTGTCAGGCTTAGCACTGTGACTGCTTTGCTGAGGAGCTGTTCCAGTGCTCCACCAGCCTCTGGTGGAAGAGCTTTTACCTAATATCCAACCTAACCCTCCCCTGACACATCTTCCTGCCAGTCCCTTGGATCCTGTTGTTGGTCACCAGAGAGAAGAACTCAGCACCTGCTTCTCCTCCCCTTGTGAGGAACTGCCATGAGGTTCCCCCTCAGTCTCCTCTTTTCCAATCTGAACAGACCAAGTGGCTTCAGCTGCTTCTCAGACAACGTTCCCTCTAGACCCTTCACCAACTTCGTGGCCTCCTCTGGACACTCTCCAGCAACTGCCGATCCTTTTTATCCTGCAGTGCTTGGCACTGCCCACAGTACTCGAGGTTGGGCTGTGCCTGTGTGGAGCAGAGCAGGACAATCCCCTCCCTCACGCGGCTGCTGATGGCTGATGCACCCCAGGAGACAGTTGCCCCCTTGACTTCCAGGGCTCACGGTTGGCTCATGTTTCCACCAACCAGAACCCCAGATCTCTTTGTGCAGGGCTGCTCTCCAGCCTCTCACTCCCTAGTCTGCAGGGACATCCAGGGTTGCCGTGTCCAAGGTGAAAAACCCAACTCTTGCCCCTGTTAAACTGCATGTTGTTGGCGATTGCCCAGGTCTCCAGTTATGATTCTTTAGGTTTAGAGACAAATGTACTGAAAATCTAGTGTGTCTGACTGGTTATTCAGTTAATTGTTTTTATACCCTTTCTCCCCAAAGATGACACTTGGAACACAGGACCATATATTTCATTTTTTTCACAACTATCAAGATTTTTGTGCTTTGGAGAGATGGATTTATTGAGTTGCTTTAATATTACCCCATTTGATATACAAGTGCGTGAATCCTGCTGTATCACTTTGCAAATGTTTAAGCTGTTAGCAGAAGCAAGATTTTAAGAGTGCTTAAGAGGGGCTTGGCCATGCCATGTTTTGGGTTCAGAATTCTGCTTGAGCTTCTGCGCTGTGGAGAAAAGCTGGCAGGTTTTTTGATGAGACAAGCTGCTTGCCGCTTCCTTCAGGGGGAGGGGAGCAGGGGAAAGACTTACGTAACTTTGCAAAGTGAAAATGAAATCCTCTGTGTTCAGCAAAACACGCAGCAATAATCCAGTACGACACAGGATAAATGCGTCTTAAAGAATACCGAGCCTATTCTAGGTGAAAAATAAATGTAGTACAAGAAATGGCATAGCTACAGAATCAAAAAAAAATCTCATTTTATTCTTCCATTTTCTGGTTTGGCTATTGTGGTTTATGTCTTGCATTTTGAGGGGTTGAGAGTTGTCAGGTTTCACAGATCTAGCAATTGAGCTGGTGAAGGGGCTGCAGAACAGGCCTTCTGAGGAACGGCTGAGAGAGCTGGGGGTGTTTAGCCTGGAGAAGAGGAGGCTTAGGGGAGACGTCATTGCTCTCTACAACTACCTGAGGGGAGGTTGTAGAGAGGAGGGAGCTGACCTCTTCTCCCAAGTGACAGGGGACAGGACAAGAGGGAATGGCCTCAAGCTCCACCAGAAGAGATTTAGGCTGGACATTAGGAAAAAAAAAATCACAGAAAGGGTCAGTGGGCACTGGAACAGGCTGCCCAGGGAAGTGGTTGAGCCACTTTCCCTGGAGGTGTTTAAGGCACAGGTGGACAAGGTGCTGAGGGACATGGTTTAGTGTTTGATAGGAATGGTTGGACTCGATGATCTGATGGGTCTCTTCCAACCTAGTTGTTCTATAATTTCACTTAGCAATCTATTTTTGTTGTCTTTGATACCAGAGTTGGAATTTGAACTGAACAATTGGGACATTTGCCAGCTGAGCTCCCAATAGTGATAATTCATCTTGATACCATTGCTCTTTCTGTGAAAGCAGAGTGTGTTTTGTCGTAACCTGGAATGCATTAAGGAGTTGGGGATGGATGGATGGATGGATGGATGGATGGATGGATGGATGGATGGATGGATGGATGGATTGATTTCTAGGGTTGTGGGGTTTTCCCACAAATTGACTCTTTTCCATAGCGCAGATGATTTTGTAGGATGCTATATTGGGGTTTGGGGCTGTAAAAGCTACGAATGCTGATACAGAACCATGGAATTATAAAGCCATGGAACAGTTTGGGTTGGAAGGGACCTTAAAGTCCATCCAGTTCTATCCTCCTGCCATGGGCAGGGACACCTTCCACTGGTCCAGGCTGTTCAAAGCTCCATCCAACCTGGCCTTGAACACCTCCAGGGTTGGGGCAGCCACAGCTTCCCTGGGAAACCTCTACCAGTGCCTCCTCACCCTCACTGTAAGAAATTTATTCCTAATGTCTAATCTAAATCTTCCCCCTTCCAATTTAAAGCCATTTAGAGCTTCTGAATTTGGCTGCATGCAACTTGGTTTTCATGCATTCTAATGACTGTACAGTGTGTATCTTCCCTGTACCACCAACATATCCCATTGTTTAAGTACTTATTAAAAATATCCTAAAAAATAATAATTATTCAGTCATTTCCTCATGAGTCTGCCATGGTAACTAAAGAAACATTCAGAAAGACGAGTTTTAGTTCCTGCTGTAGTGCAGAGAGATCTGTTGCAATGAAACAGATGTTTTTAAGCTGTTCCAGAGAGGTGCAGAGGTATGACAGGATCAATTGAAAAAGTCATTTTGCCTGTGGATTAAAATCCCTAAGAGTGTTCAAGACCAGGCTGGATGGAGCTTTGAGCAGCCTGGTCTTGTGGGAGATGTCTCTGCCCATGGCAGAGGGGCTGGAACTGGATGAGCTTTAAGGTCCCTTCTGACCCAAACTATGATTCCGTGATTCTGCAGTCCTAAAACTCATTTATGGCACAACAGAATTTGGTTTTGTACATTTGTTCTGTTAATTGTGTAAACTGTACACACAAAGCAAAAGCCAGATTTGACGTTATGTGATAGAATCTTAAGGATTACACTTCTCTATAGGAAATTTAATGTACTAATTAGGGTGGAACACTGATAAAATAAATAATGTTTTTTAATTCTCTTTTTCTTTTTTTGCTCCAGGAAGAGGAATGGTGTCGTATCATGCACACAATGGCCCGGTCAAGTTTCTTATAATGGCTACATCTATAAACAAGAAGAACAGAAACAAAGTGAGGAACAGCCTGCTTCCTGCCTCGGAACCTAAAGACGATGACCAAAAGAACGTTCTGCACAATGAAAGACCAGGCTCTTCCCTTAGTAACAACCATGACGCTGCAATATGGTTGGGGGGCTCAGTAGGATCCATTGCACAAAAAAGTGACTTGTCGTCCTCTTCTGGATCCCTTACTTTGTCTCACAGATCAAGTTCCCTCGAAAACAGGCCCGAGGACAGTAACATCTATGAGCTTTTGAAGGATCAAAATATCTCACTGAAAAGTAAAAAACAGAGATCCAAGAAAATGAAAGCGAGTTCAGTGTTAGTGATTTCTGGTGGCCAAGGACACAGGAGAGTGAACAAGAAGAGCAAGCAGCAGCGACAAGATGAACTAGTGTCTTCAGTCATGGTCTGGCAAATCCCGCTATTAAATATCTGAGTGAACTAAATCCAAGATACTTTCTGCTATTAAAAAAAAAAAAAAAGTCTGATATCCTTTTACAAGAAATACTAGCTTAGGACTCGAATGGGTAGGCTTCATACACCTGGGAGCAATTTCAGTTGGCTCTGATGACAGGATTAAGGGTTGCAAGACTGAGTCTTCCCATGCTGAGAGCGTTCGGCGGCATTAGGGTGTTGGAAAACGTTTAGCTGTTGATGCTGCCCGTGAAACTTAGAACAAAAGAAGACCTGTTAGACACTTTGAAATGGTTTTAGAACCTCTACCTTATTTATATGCACATTTATAAGTATCGTAATTATGTTCTGTAGCACTTAGCGAGGGCAAGGAACACATGCCATGTCTTGTGCTGGTTTTTGCTTCTGTAAATCAGCTGTTGTTTCTTTATCCGAAGTGAAAATACCGCATGGGCTGTAGATTTTAACAAATCAGCAAATATTCTTTAACAATAAATAATCTAATGCAAGCTAATATTACTTTAGTAATTACTATCATAGTTCACAACATCATTCCAGAAGCCAGAATTAGGTCTGGGGGAAAGAAGAAAAGGAGTTATATTAATTGTTTATTTCAACATAGAAAATAGATATTTTTATTATTGTTTCTTATGCTCAGTATTATTCAGAATGTTCCAGTAGAAAAAGCACATTAATTTCTTTGTAGGTGTGTCCGTGACTCCCTTTGGTTCTACAGGAAAAGTTCTAAGGGTGCTGTGGCTTAAGGCAAATAGAAAATCCAGCTCCAGGACAGCTGTGACTTGTAGTTCTGCTAGAGCATTCTGCCCCAGCAGCTCAGTATCACAGCTAGACACAGCCTGTGCCCTTTCAAAGGAGACATCACATCCAGAAGATTGCTAATGCAATTATTTATTAGCTCATTAATTGGGGAGAAATACATTAATACTGGAATATCTAGAGGTTGTACAGGTAATTACTGTGGGGACGGGTCCCAGATCAATCGATTTGTGCCGTGTCCTCAGGCAAACATCTATCAAACAACAGCAGAGAGACGCTCATATCTGAGAGTCCTTTTCACTCAGAGCTTCAGTGATCTTGTAAGTGGGGATTGTGAAAACAACGTGCACAGCTTCATTCACTGAGTCGGACACGAGGTTGCTTTGGTAGCTGGATTCTAAATAGAGCCCTAATTGTCATTGCTTAGTGATTCAATTTATTTCCAAAGGAAACTTTGAATTTGAGATTCCTGCTGAAGTTGTTTCTGTGCTGGTCTCAGCATGTGCGAAATACAAGACAAAGCCTTCAGCTTGGACGCACGTGGCCAAAACTGCTGATGAGACACATCCATCAGTCCAAATATATTTAATGGAGTCACTGGAAATATCCTTTACCCTCATGAATGGACAGAAAGATAGAGAGTAATTAGGACTTTTTTGTTTGAATATGTTAAGAACTCAAATACTGCCCAGCAGGTCACTAAAATGCAAATTAAATATATCCAAAGAAAAACATTTCTCAGATGTGTGCATTGACTAGAATCAAGTCAAACTTTTGGCTGCTTTGGTACCAGTATTATCCCAGTAAGGGGATGATTTGCCCTGAGATTATTTCTGCTGCTTCTTCTACCAGCTTCTTGATTCCACCAGGTTTTACTTCAGCTTGCCTGGTTGAAATAAATATCAACCAGAATTACAGTGCTTCCCAGCACATGATGTTTTAAGGTGAACAGTACTAGAGACTGAAATCTTTTGTTCCATATGAAGGTTTGGGTTTGGTTTGTTTTTTCCAAAATAGCAGAAGCTCCAGGGGAGGATAAATATTGCCAAAACTTATTTTCTTTGGGTTTTTTTTTTCAGCAGATTTGTGCATCTCTTACAGTTTTAGCCCAAAAAATAACCCTCTGTCAAAGTGACCTGCAAATGAGTGGGTGAGTGACTTCCCAAGTGTGACAGAGCACTGAGTAACGGTCCCTGCCCCCAGGTATGTGGGACAAGGGGAAGGCCGGTGCAGTCAGTCTGTGCCTTGTTGGTTGGCATCGAAATAGGCATTTCAAAAAATCAGATACGCACCCCAACTTCTTTTCAGAGCATTTGCCCACATCCTTCCTACCTCCCGATCAGGATTCTTAAGCCATACAGCAGGGACCTTAGTGAGTCATGAAGGACATTGCTTACAGGCTTAATATCTTTGTTACTGTCTTGTGCTTTGATTCTGTGTCTTTTGCTGTGTATCTCACGGCTTTAGCTGGGTGTTGTCAGCATTGGCATGGCCTTAATGTTGGCTTGCGTCCTGGTACAACAAATAAAAAGAGTGCCTCTAAGCCAGGCGGCTGGCAATATTTTCCTAAACTTTTCCTCTTCTCTCTAGGCTTGCCTGGTCCGGGGGATCAAGGCCAGTTGCATTTTCTCCATTTCTCCATAGCTCTGACCCTGAGAGCTGCTCTTTGCCCACTGTGTGGAAGCACCGCATCGTACAGTTTAATGTATGGATATTGAAAACCATGTTGAAAAGATTCTTCTGTGTATAAAGCCTATATAATCTAGAATTCCTTTGCTACACTGTAGTAAAAAAGACCACAGGTCTTCTGCACGCTCCCTGGGTGAGGGATTCCACGGCTGTGCCTGTGGGACTGGAGGATCATGTCCACTCTCTCATGGATCTTTATCACTAGGGGCAGGAAGCAGAGTTCAACTGGAAATCCACGCGTGGTGTTATTATCAGATCTGCTACCAATGGGGATTTTAAAGTGAAATTCATCCTATCTTCCAGCTGAAATGTAATCTATTTAGCATTATCAGTGAAACTAGAAACAAAATACAGAACTGCTCTTTTGAAACTACATCAGAGTTTTGCCAGTGACTTCAGTAAGAACAGAGCCGGGTCCCTCATTTACATTATACTCCTGAAAACACGCATCTATTTATCTTACTGAGCTGTAAAGCGAAAGAGAAGCTGTACGACTGTCTTTAAAAACGCACATTGCCGGGAACTACATAACTGAGCACAAGGTGGAAGGTTTATTTTCTGAAATGCAGCTCCCTGGTATTACACATGAAAGCAGGCAGGAGCCACGGCTTCTCTAACAGCTGGAAATAGTCTTTGTAGCTGTTGCAGACAGTGCTCCAGGTTTGGTTGGATTTTGCTTTCTCACTTTTTCTAGATTAATAGGAGTTATGTAAAATATTAGGAGAAGAAGGGAGCAAGTGTAACCACTACAATACATTCTATATATGTTTTCTAACACATAGTAGTGTCTTCTATAACATGAGCCAAAATGGTGTATTTATGTTCAAAGTATAAACTGAGAAAAATGTTAAATAAAAAATGTGATAAAAATTAACTTCAGAAGTACGGTGTTTGGGTCGTCTTTTGAAATAGAATGGTAGAATTTGTGGTAGGCATTAATGAATAATATAAATATTAATAGACTTATGAAAGGGAAAATAGGATACGTGACTGGGTCAAAAATAATGTATGTTTTTCTGGAACCTCAGGAAGTTCAATGAGGCCAAGTGCAAGGTCCTACACCTGGAAATCTGTGGTTTCAATACAGAATAAGTGATGATGTGATTGAGAGCAGCCCTGCAGAGAGGGACTTTGGGTGCTGATTGACAAGAAGCTCTATATCAGTTGGCAATAAGACAACAGCCCAGGAGGCCAGCTGTGTCCTGAGCTGCATCAAAAGCAGTGTGGCCAGCAGGGCGAGAAAGGGGACTCTACCCCTCTATTCCTCTCTTGTGAGACTTTTTCTGGAGTATAATGTCCAGTTCTGGAATCCTCAGCATAAGAAGGAGATGGAACTGTTGGAACGGGTCCAAAGGAGGCTACAAAGATGATCAGAGGGCTGGAGCACACCTCTGCTCCAAAAACAGTCTGAGGGAGATGGGGTTGTTCAGCCTGAAGAAGAGAAGGCTCCAGGGAGACCTTGTGGTGACCTTCCAGTACCTGAAGGGGTTGCTGGAAAACCAGGGAGGGCCTGTTCACAGAGGCAGTGGTAACAGAACAAGGGGGGGAATGGCTTTAAATTGGGAGGGGGGAAAGATTTATATTAGACGTTAGGAAGAAATTCTTCATTTTGAGAGCAGTGAGGCCCTGGCCCAGGTTGCCCAGGGAAGCTGTGCCTGCCCTGTCCCTGGAGGTGTTCAAGGCCAGGTTGGATGGGGCTTTGTGTAGCCTGATCCAGTGGGAACTGGATGAGGTTTGAGGTCTCTTCCAACCCAAACCATTCTATAATTCTGTGATTTTTGAGTTTTATAGTTTCTACAACTTAAACACCAGCAAACACTATTTCTGAAAACGATGCCATTCTTATAGTAAGTTTGGCCCCTGTACCAGTGGACGCAAAGGTTGTCTGAACAGTAGGATTTCTAGCACTAGCACTCAGGCAGCAGGCATGATGCGTAGAAATGAGAAGCGTTAATATTCAACATGAGTTTTGCAGAGTGAAAGTATTCACAGAGGAAGTTCATTTTCAGTTGCTACCTGACAATTCGTTGAAATTAATCTGCCCAAAAGGAGATACAGAGAATCCCGTGATTGTTTAAACCCTGAGACTTGTATTCATCAGACTGGACAACAGCCTTTCTGTGTGTACCTGTACTACTATAAATAAACAAGAAGTGTTATTGAGAAGTGTTAGGTTGCGAATAAAGCCCAGCCTTTTGCTCCTGGTTTGTACATCTTTTTATGTGGCTCTGAAAAACATTAGACCAAAATGCATGAGGGCAGAGTACTGCGCACTCACACGCCTGAGGGCAGGTTGTGTCCCAGTGTTCTAGTTTATGGGTGGGAGGCTGAGGACTAAAAATTGAATCACAGAATGACATGAGTTGGAAAGAACTCACAAGAATCACTGAGTCCAACTCTTGTCCCTGCACAGAACAAACCCAGTGGTCACACCATGTGTCTGAGGGCATTGTCCAAAGGCTTCTTGAATACTGTCAGGCTTGGCACCACCACTGCTTCCCTGGGAGCTGTTCTAGTGCTCCACCACCCTCTCAGGGAAGAAGGTTTTCCTAATGCCCCACTTAACCCTCCCCTGGCACATCTTCCTGCCAGTCCCTTGGATTCTGTCCTTTGTCACCAGAGAGAAGACCTCAGTGCCTGCTCCTCCATCCCTTGTGAGGAAGCAGTGAACTGCTATGAAGTCCCTCTTCAGTCTCTTCTTCTCCAGGCTGAAAAGACCAAATGGCTTCAGCTGCTTCTCATATGACTTACCCTCTAGACCCTTCACCAACCTCGTGGCCTCCTCAGGACACTTGCTTCCGGCCCCTTTGAGAGAGGACAGAATATTGGGAAGAGTCTCCTGAGCTGTGGTTCAGTGCTGAACTTCACTGCTCCTCCACCTTCTCTCCTATTTAAATTTCTGATGGCATAAAGACAAGTCAGCTTTTGTGAAATGCATTTGAGGGTGAGAAAAATCTGTAGTTTAAAAGATGCATCTATAATGGAGTGTTCAGTAAGAGCCTGAGACTCCATAGAGCTGACATAGTATTTTTAGATTGCGTTACATATCTTCATAGTAATAACTTCACATAATAATAGTCCTGTTAAGAAAGCAGATTAATATCTGTAGCTAGGGAGAAATGGAGTTGAGAAGTGCTTGCTTGACTTGAAGCCAGATTATGAGGATGTAAAAGCACACAGATTAAAGCATTCCTGTTTTTCTAAGGCCATGATTAGCCCTAGAAACCGCCTCCTCCTTGCAGACATCCTGTCCTGTGTGTGCGATTGTTGACTGTGCTAGTGAACTGTCTGGGTCTAGGGTGACAACTTGGGCACTGACCTGTGATGACAGATAGTATTTGTCTCTCTGGGATGGAGCCTGGCCTGGGCTGCTTCCACCAGGCAACTCTGAGGAGGTGACTTGGGATATTTTGAGGACTGATGAACTACGTGGATGTAAACTCTGTGATGCCACTCACAGAATAGGCTCTCTGCCTCTGGTTTCTTCATACTGATGTAGCCTTACATGTGCACACAACCTGCCCCTAGAAGAAAGACACTGAGGTCCTGGGCACAACCAGCAGGTCCAGGGAGGTTATTCTACCTCTGTACTCAGCACTGGTGAGACCACTCCTTGACTGTGTTCAGTCCTGGGCCCCTCACCACAACAAGGATGTTGAGGCTCTGGAGCGAGTCCAGAGAAGAGTGACAAAGCTGGTGAAGGGGCTGGAGAACAAGTCATATGAGGAGTGGCTGAGAGAGCTGGGGGTGTTTATCCTGGAGAAGAGGAGGCTGAGGGGAGACCTCATTGCTCTCTACAACTCCCTGAAAGGAGGTTGTAGAGAGGAGTGTGCTGGGTTCTTCTCCCAAGTGACAGGGGACAGGACAAGAGGGAATGGCCTCAAGCTCTTCCAGGGGAGGTTTAGGCTGGATATAAGGAAAAAAAATTTCACGGAAAGGGTCATTGGGCACTGACAGAGGCTGTTCAGGGAGGGGGTTGAGTCACTTTCCCTGGAGGGGTTTAAGGGACGGGTGGATGAGGTGCTGAGGGACATGGTTTAGTGTGTGATAGGAATGGTTGGACTTGATGATCCTGTGGGTCTCTACCAACCTGTTTATGATCTGCTTGCACCACACCACAGCATCAAATTCTGGTTTACTTCCTTCTCCTTCCCAGTTTAGGGGATTTACAGTTGTATGTGGAATACACATCCCATTCCTCACAAATGCAGCATGCACACCGCTAGGCCTATCTGCTGTTGGACTTGAGACATACAGCTCAAGATTCTTCAGAATTAGATGATTTGATGCTGCCTCATGCTTGTGCTTACTTGATCACAGCCTTTTCCTTAAAGGCATGCCCGGCTACCGAACTGCCAGAAACACTGCTTGCTTCCTAAAACAAAGAATCAAAATAGAAACACTGGAACAGCTTCAGATGAAAGGATTTGGAAATTTCCTAGGCAAATCAAGATTTACTGAGAGTCCATTTGAAACATAACAATGTTGATGTATGACCAAAAGGACCTCAAGTGCTTTGGCCAAGCTCCATGAACTGCACTCTAAATGCAGGTAGTTGTTCACAGCACGACCTTCAAAGGTGTTCAAAGGGAATTAGTTTTCCTCCAGCAAAACAGGCTTTGACAGCAGAACTGCAAGTTCTCCTGTTGTGCTTATTGTTAGACTCCAGAGGTAATCACAATTATCATTAATGTGCTTTCCCAACCTGGAAGATGAGCCGGAACACCCAGGATTAAAATGATACACCTTGGGGGAGATGAAATCTTACTTGTAAGAGTTCACCGGAAATCCGCTTTAAGGAGTATTTTGACATCAAAAGATTCAGGTGAGCCTCCAGCAGAGGTTTTTTTCAAGCACCAACATACCTAATTTCCACTGAAATCTGTGTATTTAGATACTCAAGTGTAAATAACAAGAAAGGTTTCAAATTCAAGAAGCTAGATATAGCTTAGCTATGGAATTACAGAATTTTCAGTATTACTTTCTGTTATTCTACACTGGAGAGATTCTATGGGTTTCACCTTCAGCATCAAGGTCACCTTGAATGTTGGCACAAACCAAGAAAAAAGTATTAACCCACGCCTTCCAAAGCAAATTGTAAAAGTTGTTTCCTCTGGGCTTTTCTGGTTCATTCTTTCTGTGTGCGTTTCAAGTTGCAGAACGTGCCTATTAGATTGCACTAAATGCCTTTGAATTTTCCCTTTGTAAAGAGATTTCTTTTTCTGGAGAGCTGAGAAGCACAGACGGTGCACATTAACGAGGGGGATTACCTCTGGTTCAGCCAAGATTTGGAAGTGCAACAACTTCCATGCAGTGTTGCCCAGAGCAGTCTGAGATGCTCTTAATCCCGATCACAAGCAACTGACACCATCAGTTAACTTAAGCTGCATTTATGCTGCTGAACTCCAGGGCACTTCAGATGTTATTAAGACGCATCCTGAGGCTGTTCCAGGTGGGAGCCACATCCCTGTCCCTTCCCTGCACAAACCCTATAGCCAAGGCAAACAGAGGTGGCTATAGCCCATATCTATATGTGATAACAGTTCACGGAGATATCAGTATTTTGGGACAAATGTACTGGTCACGAGGTATCTTGCTCACAAGCTGAAGTCATGGACACATGTTGATGAGACAGATGGTGGAACAATCCATGGCTGATTATGGCTGGGAAGAAATAATGAGTGCTCTGGATAATCTCAGAGCACTGTGAAGAGCAAGAGTAGTCCTTCATCTTCTTCTAACAATTTTGGAGGCTTTTACTATGTTTTTAGCAAATTAGGAGATGTGTACATTTTCTTAATCATTCACCTAAATAAATGTTGTGTTTCCCCCATCATTTGGCCCTACCAAATGCTTTCAACCTCATTAAAAGCTGTTCTACCTGTACAGAGCATTGTTTCAGGTGATAAAAGTCTGCACTAATACAGTATCTTTTGTTATGCTGGAGGGTTTATTCTTAAATTAAAAACAATATTGATCTGTCTCTGGTGTATACGCAACCGAACAGTGAGGAAATCTTTATGATCTGTTTTTCCTTCTACTTGCTACTAGGTGATGACTGTCCTGATGCAAACAGCCTTTTTCACAGAATCATAGAATACCAGGTTGGAAGAGTCCCACCAGATCATCGAGTCCAACCATTTTTCTTTCAGTTCTGCTCTTTGGGTGTGTTATAGGGTTGTGTGAAGACACAATGGCAGGTCAGCTTAGGTCAGCATCAGACACAGACAACATATCCTGTGTAACATGCTTACAGCACGTATGGGGTTTGTATTCCAAATGTACAAAGTGTATTTTAGGCTGCTCAGCAGAAATACAATAAGTGTCTCGTTGGTGCCAGCAATAGCATCAAACCAGTCCTTGAGGCCATTGTGTTACAATACCAAGAAGCATTTCACATGGGAGTGTTCAGCTGTCAAACTCAGGATGAGCAAAAGAAGTTGATTTCTTTTCTGTTAGTTTTGGGTTATTTTGTTTTTACATTTTGGCTTCTGGCCATTAACCAGATCTCTGCTCTGCTTATCGCAGAGCATCCCGACATCAGCTACTGCTGCTTTGTGCATGCGCAGGAGGAATATTACCTAGTTTCACCTATTACCTAGTTTCACCTAATTTCTGAATCATTGATGCTGCAATGTTTGTTTATCTAAGACATCCCTACTTTGATCTGAAATATAAAAGAACAGCCCACCAACACCTTGGCATGGATGCTGGCAGCAGGTCGATTGTGTAGGCATACCATGTCCTACCGAGTGTGCTGGATGTGTACCCACAGCCTACTAGTTAGAATCATAGAATTATACAATCATAGAATCACCAAGTTGGTAGAGACTCACCAGATCATCAAGTCCAACCATTCCGACCAATCTCTAAACCATGCCCCTCAGTATCTCATCCACCCACTCCTTAAACACCTCCAGGGAAGGTGACTCAACTACCTCCCTGGGCAGCCTCTGCCAGTGCCCAATGACCCTTTTTGTGAATTTTTTTTTCCTTATATCCAGCCTGAACCTCCCCTGGCAGAGCTTGAGGTCATTTCCTCTTGTCCTGTCCCCTGTCACTTGGGAGAAGAGCCCTGCTCCCTCCTCTCCACAACCTCCTTTCAGGTAGTTATAGAGAGTAATGAGGTCTCCCCTCAGCCTCCTCTTCTCCAGTGCTGAGTCCAGAGGGAGAAGAACCTCCCTGGACCTGCTGGCCACGCCATTTCTGATCCAAGCCAAGATTCCATTGGCCTTCTTGGCCACCTGGGCCACTTCTGGCTTATGTTCAGTCGCTGTCGACCAACACCCCCAGGTGCTTCTCCTCCAGGCAGCTTTCCAGCCAGACTTCTCCCAGTCTACCACTGGGTAGTTGTCTACCACTGTACCAGTCTGACTATACAGCTAATGGAGAGAAACAAGCAATACCAAAGGATGATTCACCTCCTCCTAATGTGCTGAGAATAGATGAGAAATAGATGCCCTCCAGACATTATTCATGTGCATTAATAATAAATGGAGCTTCAAGGAACTCAAGCTAAGTAGAGAAATCCCACAGCTAGAACTGAGGTGGGTTTCTTCCATCGGTGTCCTAGTCTTTAGCATCATATACAGTTTCACTGAAAAGACTAGTTGATGAGCAGCCTTGTTCTCCATGGGAAGCTTCCTAGCCCATGATTTGCAGAGAAGCAGTACTTTGCAAAAGTTGTACTAAAAGCTCATCAAACCTCTTTTGTATATGTTTTCACTTAAAGGGTTGACGAAAAAGGTGCATGGGGATCAGGAAGAAACTTGCAGAGTGGACAGTAAACTGAGCTCACAAAGTTAGGGAACTGCTGCTCAAAGCTAAACTTTCCAAACCAGAACATAGACCACTTTATCTGATCTGCTTCTGACATGGTCAGTGAGAGCAGAGGATAAAGTGTACAACAGCCAAGTGTTATCTGACTTCTTAGGTTATGACCTCCGTGGAGCCTGGATTTTGTACAGGGCTTTTGCTGGCTCCAGCCACAGGGGCAAGTATGGCCCATAAATAACGCAATATTCTACTTCCTACGCACCACTGATTTTTGATCATCTCCAAAAAAGTAGCTCAAACACCTCTGTGTATACACAAACTGCAATGCAATGTGGCAGCTAAACCTGAAGAGGAGTTACGCGAATCCAGTAGTGCTTAAAATCACCATATAGTTGGAAAGCACAAGTCAGAACAATCTCAACTGATCTCAGATACAATACTGTTGGCACAACCATATACTCTCATCAGCGTAAAGAGAAGCCGGGCACCTCAAAGGGAGATGATCCTCCACATAAGAATGGAATATGGGGATTTAAGAAGTATAAACAATTTCCCAGACCTATACCGGTTGTCTAATTCCAGTGACATCTTCAAGTCTTAGTATTCAAAGTAAAAAGAAACAGCAGGAAGATTACTTCCTGATGTCAGGGGAGAAGAGTTATTTCTGGCAGCCTTTAATAGATTTGCTGTGTCACAGAAACTTTTTCCAGCTAGCAAGGAATAAAACCACGTACAGAAACTACCAGTCCTGTCGTGACCCAAATGAGGGGACAGAGATGAAATCTGCCATTATGCAAAAGACACATATTGTGATTGCCCATTATTCTGACGCCAGCAACACTGTATGATTATTACTTATTTATCTCATGACACCAAAAAGCATGCTAGCTTCTCTCAGCAGAGATGAGACATGACCTCAGCTGGAAAGTCAACCTTCCAGTTAAGTGCTGCACTTCAGTAAGTGCACAACATGAGTGGAGCCAAGGGTTTCAAGTGGTTACACTTACCCAGTGCTGCATGCAAGCAGTTTATTAAGGGCTAACTAAACACATAAGACTCTGAGTGAAATTGAAGTCAGTAAGTAGAAGCAATGAGACAAAATGTCCCCAAGTGACAGGGGACAGGATGAGAGGGAATGGCCTCAAGCTCCGCCAGGGGAGGTTTAGGCTGGACATTAGGAAAAAAGTTTTCATGGAAAGGGTCACTGGGCACTGGAACAGGCTGGTCAGGGAGGGGGCTGACTGACCTTCCCTGGAGGTGTTTAAGGGATGGGTGAACAAGGTGCTGAGGGACATGGTTTAGTGATTGATGGGAATGATTGGACTCCCAGTGATCCAGTGGGTCTTTTCCAACCTGGTGATTCTATGATTCTATGAAAATGAATGAGAAGACACCCAGCCATGCTCAACATTCACCACTACAAAGCTGGAAGAACATGCAGCTGCAATGGTTACACTGGAGCACGGAAGAAATTAATTGTTGGGTTAATTGGAGAGAGGAGATGGGAGTAGCTCTGCAGATCTGCTCAGGAGTATCTCCCCAGGGCTGGGAGCCACTTGTTGGGTGGCTACAGAAGAACTAGTCTGATGGGATGCTGGAGTCAGCAAAAAGAGGGGCAAAGAGGAAAGCTGCAGACAAATAGTCTTTTGAGAAATCAGTATCACAGGAAAACTATACGATGCAATGGTAATAAGATCCATCTGGGCATCAGTAATGGTTTAGAAGGTCTTGATAGTGTGGTGTCCATCCCTGCTGCCTCGGTATAAGTCGGATTTCAGCCACGGTGGGATGTGAGCTGGAATGAGTGCTGCCTACATTAGCAGCAGACCCAGTTAACATAACATAAGGAGCTTTTGAGAAACCAAGAAATGGGTCTAATTCAAGGAATCCTGATGAGTGTCTCAGCTTTAAACAGTGGGATAAAATGCAACCCAGACCCAAATTGCAGCCAAGCTGAAACCATCTGCCCTCCACTCTATTATTTCTCTGTCAAGAGAAACACGAATAACCCAGAGGCTCCAGTTGATACCCTCCCCATTGCTTTCCACAGCGAGAACAGCCAGTGCAGCCAAGGGGAGGGATAGGTCATGGTCAGTCAGGGCTCCAGCCTGGGAGCTCCACTCTGGGAGTTCCAGCCAGGGCAGTCACAGAATCACAGGATCATTAGGTTGGAAAAGACCTCCAGGATCATCAACTCCAGCCATTCCTATCAAACACTAAACCATGTCCCTCAGCACCTCATCCATCCATAACTTAAACAGCATCAAGGAATGTGACTCAATCACCTTCTTGGGTAGCCTCTGCCAGTGCCCAATGACCCTTTCTGTGAAAAAGTTCTTCCTCATATCCAGCCTGAACCTCCCCTGGTGGAGCTTGAGGTCATTCCCTCTTGTCCTGTCCCCTGTCACTCGGGAGAAGAGCCCAGCTCCCTCCTCTCCACAACCTCCTCTCAGGTAGTTGTAGAGACTAATGAGGTCTCCCCTCAGCCTCCTCTTCTCCAGTGCTAAGTACAGAGGGAGAATAACCTCCCTGGACCTGCTGGTCACACCATTTCTGATACAAGCCAAGATGCCATTGGCCTTCTTGGCCACCTGGGCACACTGCTGGCTCATGTTCAGTCGCTGTCAACCAACACCCCCAGGTCCTTCTCCTCCTGGCAGTTTCCAGCCAGACTTCTCCCAGTCTGTAGCTGCTCAGGGTTGTTGTGCCCCAAGTGCAGGACCTGGCATCTGGCTGTGTTAAACCTCATCCCATTGGACTCAGCCCAGTGGTCCAGCCTGTTCAGATCCCTTTGGAGCCTCCCTAACCTCTGGCAGATCCACACTTCCACCCAGCTTAGTGTCATCTGCAAACTTGCTAAGGATGCAATCCCTGATTCCAGTCAGGGTTCCAATCAGGATTGTCATGAAGGGAGCTCCAGTGGGGGCTCCAGTGGGGCAGCTTCAGTCTGGGAGCTCTATGAGGGTTCCAGTGAGGGCACAACTTGGTTGGACTCTGTGATCTGATGGGTCTCTTCCAACCTGGTTGTTCTATGATTCTATGAACTTAAGAGGGCTGAGGGGAGACCTCATTACTCTCTACAGCAGCCTGAAAGGAGGTCGTAGAGAGGTGGGTGCTGGTCTCTTCTCTCAAGTGACAGGTTATAGGAGAGGGAATGGCCTCAAGGTGCACCAGGGCAGGCTCAGAATGGACATTAGGGGAAGTCACTTCACCGAAGGGGCTCTCAGGCACTGGCAGAGGCTGCCCAGGGGTGTGGTGGAGTCCCCAGTCCCTGGAGGGGTTTAAAAGGCGGTGGATAAGGTGCTCGGGGACACGGTTTGGTAACGGAAGGCACGGCTGAACTCGATGATGTCTAAAGGTCTCTTCCAAGCCACGGATTCCGCCATTCCCGGGTGAGGTCCCCCTGAGCCCTAACCTCCGGAGCAGCAACAGGTCAGTCCCCGCCACCCCCCGCGCCGGCCGAACAAAAGCGCTGAGCACCGCCCACCGGCCCTGCCCACCGGCCCCGCCCACCGGCCCCGCGCCGCCCGACAGCGCCCCCTGCGCTCCACAGCACCCGCAGCACCAGCAGCGGCCGCTCCGAGCCCGGGAACCGCGGGGCCGCCGGGAAAGGTAGGAGCCTGACGGGGGGAGAGGGCAATGCCCGGGGAGGGGGGCGGCCTGGGGGGAGGGGAGAGGGGGGAGCTCTGTGTCTGTGTGTCTCTGTGTCTCTGTGTGTGCGTGTGTGTCTCTGTGTGTGCGTGTGTCTCTGTGTCTCTGTGTGTGTGTATCTATGTGTGTCTGAGGCTCTCTCTATGTGTGTGTGTGTGTCTGTGTCTTTCTATGTGTGTGTCTATATGTCTGTCTGTGTGAACGTGTGAGTGTCTGTGTATATGTGTGTCTGTGTGTCTGTCTGTGAGTGTCTGTGTGTCTGTATATGTGTCTGTGTCCATGTGTCTGTGTGTGTCTGTATATGTATCTGTGTCCCTGTGTCTGTGTGTCTGTGTGTGTCTGTATATGTGTCTGTGTCCATGTGTCTGTGTGTCTGTATATGTGTCTGTGTCCATGTGTCTGTGTGTCTCTGTGTGTCTGCATATGTGTCTGTGTCCATGTGTCTATATGTCTGTAGGTGTCTGTATATGTGTCTGTGTGTCTGTGTCCGTGTGTCTGTGTGTCTGTGTGTGTCTGTATATGTGTCTGTGTGTCTGTGTCCATGTGTCTGTGTGTGTCTGTATATGTGTCTGTGTGTCTGTGTCCGTGTGTCTGTGTGTGTCTGTATATGTGTCTGTGTCCATGTGTCTGTGTGTCTGTGTGTCTGTGTGTCTGTGTGTCTGTATATGTGTCTGTGTGTCTGTGTGTCTGTGTGTCTGTGTGTCTGTGTGTCTGTATATGTGTCTGTGTCCATGTGTCTGTGTCCATGTGTCTGTGTGTCTGTGTGTCTCTGTGTGTCTGTATATGTGTCTGTGTGTCTGTGTGTCTGTGTGTCTGTGTGTCCATGTGTCTGTGTGTCTGTGTGTCTCTGTGTGTCTGTGTGTCTCTGTGTGTCTGCATATGTGTCTGTGTCCATGTGTCTATATGTTTGTAGATGTCTGTATATGTGTCTGTGTCCATGTGTCTGTGTGTCTGTGTGTGCCTGTATATGTGTCTGTGTGTCTGTGTCCATATGTCTGTGTGTCTTTGTGTGTCTTTGTGTGTCTGTATATGTGTCTGTGTGTCTGTATGTGTGTGTGTCTATGTGTCCATGTATACGTGTGCCTGTCTTGTGTGTCTGTGTGTGTCAGTTTGTGTCTGTATGTGTCTGTGTGTCTGTGGGTGTCTCTATATGTGTCTGTGTGTCTGTATGGAATATGTGTCTGTGTGTCTGTATGCATGTGTGTCCATGTGTCTGTATATGTGTGTCTGTGTATGTCTGTGTGTCTGTATGTTTCTATGTGTCTGTGTCTATGTATGTGTTTCTGTCTTGTGTCTTGTGTTTGTGTGTTTGTGTGCCTGTGCATGTATGCATCTGTGTGTGTGTCTGTGTTTCTGTGTGTCTGTGTGTCCATCTCTGTGCATGTGTATGTGTTTCTGTACACCTGTGTGTGTCTGTGCATGTGTGCAGCTGTGTGGATGTCTGTGAGTCTGTATGTCTGTGTCTGTGTGTCTGCATCTATGTGTACCTGGGTGTCTCTGTATCTGTGCATGTGTGTCTACCTGTGTGTGTTTCTGTGAGTCTGCATGTCTGTATCTGTATTTACCTGTGCGTGTGTCTCTGTGTGTGTGTCCATGTCTGCACATGTGTGTGTGTTTGTGTGTCTGTGCATTCTTGTGTGGGTATCTGTGACTGTGTTTCTGTGTGTTTGTGTCTGTACACGTCTGCAAGTGTGTTTTGGTGTCTGTGCATGTCTGTGTGTGTGTCTGACTCTGTCTGTGTTTGTGTATGTCTGTGTGTGTTAGAGGGACTGGAGCACCATCACCTTTAATCCTGCTTTCCCCTTCCCTCAGTGCCCCTTAATCCACCTCCCCTGGGCAGGAGGGAAGGGCATTTTTCCCCATGCCCCTTCTCCATGTCGCAGAGAAGCCAGCTCTGATGCCTCCGTATTGGTATTTTTATATCCTGCTGACCTGTTAAAAATCTAAATGACTCTCTACGCTAATGTTTAGGGGTGTGTAACAGCAGCAGATTACTTCCCGCTATAAATTCCTCATGGCGTGCTTCCCCATCCTACTAGGAGCACAGGAGTGGTGCAAGGATTCCGCAGGGTGGAAGGTGGCAGTGCTTGGAGAAAAGTCCTACTGAATTTCATTTGTCTGAAACCAGTAGATTTTTATGTCTGGTCCTTTCAGAAAGCTGGCTCCCAAACTTACACGTAGCGCAGAAAATGTTAGTATTAAATCCTACAGCCAACTTTTTTTCACCCGTCAAGAAAAAAAAAGCTATCTAGAAGTAATATTCTATTAAGCTTTTTTTTTTTTCCCACAGTAAGTAAATAGAACAATGGAAAACTAGAACAAAAAGCTAGGAAAAAAGTAGGGCAATAAAAAAATAGACTAGCAATAAAATAGAGCAATCCTTTTATATGTTCTGAGAAGTTAGAGAGCTCCCCTGTTTTTTAGACTTAACTCTCTGTCTCCCAAAAAGGAATTGAATGAAATGTTTGTGGAAAATCATAATTAAATTGTCAGTAGTAATGACAAGGCAATATTTGCTCCCTGGTTTGACTGTCTGACCCATCCTGCCTGTTCTGCATTCTCCCAAGAGCCCATCACAGAGCATTTATTCACTCTTTAATTAGGACAGCCAGTGCATGCCAATGGGATACTCCGGTCATCCACTGCTAATGGCACTGGCTGAGAACCTGCCAGAAAGCTGGGGTCTGGTCCCTTGCCTGCCCCAGCTTCCCCCTACTCTGCAGGGACTCACTCCTGGCAGTCGTGGCACTGATTTAAACGATGACAGTCTTAGGACCTGGACTTTGCAGGACCGCAACTCGATGATATCAACAGACTGAGGTCCTCGATAGCTTCCTTTCTTCTTCGAATGCTTCCCTTGCCTCGCTTTCCAGTGTAACAAATAGGTGGACAGATTTAAAATGTCAATAAATATTAGAGCACCATTATTTGGCAGGAACATTGAATGAAAGCCATTAACTGGCTTTACTATCGTAAAGCAGGATTATAGTATTTAGGGCTGGCCTGGGTTACCGTAGAGACAGTGATGTGGTTAGACAACTGGATCCAGATCCTACTTACTGGGGGTTTCGGCATCCTATAGTATCCTGTTGCAAGAGGATATTAGGGGCAGCTGGCTGCTAAAGAAGGGTATAATAAAACTTGAAAGGAAATCCTGCGATTAAACTTCTTTTTCTTTTTTTTTTTTTTTTTTTTTTTTTTAGTTAGTTGGTTGGTTGGTTTTTATATCTTCTACAATCCTGTATGGATTTTGCCGGGTTTTTGCTGTTTATCCCTATTGAGATTCTGCAGCACTGCAGTTCGGAAGCTATTTCTTTGCCATGAAACAGAAGCTGAGAAGTCATTTTATACCTCTTTGCATCCCTGGAAATACCCATTTCAAAAATGAGCTTATTTTCATAGTGGTTGATCTCATTAGCCTTCTCAGGATCTGACATTTGACATTTTTACATCTACTGCTTTTACTCTTCAAGGGAATTGTCATCATCCATTTTTCTGCGTTGTTTTTGGTCTCAGCGTTGTTTTGTCGGAGAGCAGGCATGATTAGTTCCTTTCACTGAAGCAGAATTACTTTATAGCAGTTGAGGATTTGACAACCAGTTTAACCAGATCTATGACTGACCCGTGACTGAGTGGGAAGGGACTCTGCTCTTTCCCCAGCCTGGCCCATACATTCCCGCCCTCCTCCTTGTGCCAGCACTTGTAACCATGTGAAAATACAGTGAATGGCTAGAGATTCTTGCCTTCCTCCTGCAGTTAATTAAGCAAACACTCAGTTTACTCAGTATGTGCTTGTTGGCATTATGAATGGGGCTGGTCCTGTGACCAGAGCATGCAGCTCTCTGCAGGATCAGGCCCATACATGCTGCGTTCTCTTTAGAGTGTTGACAATTATGTGGCCTTTTCTCTGTCCTCATCCCAAAATGCTCCTTGGATGCTAACCAGCAGTTTTGGCTTTGAAAGAATTCCAAGACTAGGTCAGTATTGTATATGGGTGATTGAGTGTTAATGCAAAAAAGAGTTGGCGAGGTCCTTTGTTCTGCACTGCACATTTGGTGCTTTCCAGTTTCTTGTACCTCATCAGTGAGGACGGCAGGAATTCAGGATTGGTTAAGTCAGTTTATTTAGTGCAAAACAAGCTGGAAAAAAATCCAGTAGTTCTACAGATTCTGCAGTGTGTTAGAGGGAGAAGAAAGATGTGTCATGTGAATGCCTTTCAGGTACGATGTTTCATGAGCTGCCTTTGCTGTACTTCTGGCTAAAACAGAACGGGTTGACAGCCTTTTTTAATTCACTCGGAAGCCTTCCAGAAACTGCAGCCTTTCTGTACACATCCACGTAAGCTGGACAAGCAGCTTCCATGCTGTTATGTTGTCTGTCACAACATGATTTATATTAATTAAGAGTACCGAAGTTATTTTACACGTACACATTCACAGATTAGAACAAGCTGTTTGTTGTTTTTCTGGACACTGATTCCTCCAGGATTATTTAAGGAGCAGAGTAAGCTTTGCATGTGGATCCGTAACTACTGGAAGTCTTCGTGACTTCTGAATTATTTCAGACTATCAACCTGTCAGAGATCTGCAGTCATTACGTCTTTTTTTTTTTCCTGGAAGCAGTTCTGCTTTCCTCTCTCTCTCTCTCTCCTGTAAGTAGATTGGAAGAACAGACCCTAAGCTCTGGAGATAAACTTATTATTTCTGTGACCCATATTTTAAAGTGTTAGACAGTAAGAACCAGAAGCCAACCTTTAGCTACAGGAACAGCACGCGAACAATAAACATTCTGATTCAGTCAGTCAAAGACAAATGCCTTCATGGGAGAGTTCTTCTGTTATCCTTTAGCTTGTTTTCATCTCTCCCTTACTGCACATCCCCACATTACCTCAGTTGAAAAAGAGCTACTGTACACATTTGTATGTACAACGTAGGAAATCCAGACGTTCATGAAGTTAGTGGGATCTTTCCCTTGCCTGTAACAGGGGTGGGATTTACAGTCACGTCAGTCTCTGACCTTATCTAAAAGCTCTGCGAAACTTGTGTGGAAGTTTCTAACTGCAGGCTACCAGCACAAGGCTCATTCTCTCCGATGCCATGGAAGTGGCTTTGTTCACAGGTGACCTATTTTTTGTTTAATAACAATTATAGAGTCCCGAAGAAGTTTGGTTTTCACAGCAGGCGCAGAAACAGTAAAATAAATGTCATTTGAGTGTGTTGCTTTGTGAGCTTTGCAGTTAGTAAGTGCCATACGTCCCAGTAAGTTTTACCCTGTGTTAAAGGAGAAGGAAAGCAGAGACTGTTCACGTGTTTCCAGATGATAAAACTCACTGATGCTGCTTCTTGTTGCTCAGGATGAGTTTATGCCACTCATTCTCTGTGCCAGAAGGCCAGAAAGCTGTTTTTATGATGGGCAGCAGCGTTACAAGGATCTACTAGATTACTCTCTCCACCATGGGACAGTGTCCCTACCAAGACATTTTGCAGCCTTACAGGGAAATTCAATATTTGAATGGTTGGACTCGATGATCTGGTGGGTCTCTTCCAACCTGGTGATTCTATGATTCTATGATTCTATTTCTATTTCAGCCCCCAAATCAGGCAACTTTGCAGAGTACAGTTGCGGGAAAGCTCCAATGTCCACTTTTAGGAGATGTTCATGTTTATCTAATATCTCACCCTAGTCAGAAGCAACCAAACTTTAGAGTTGCAGGTGAACTATCAAAATCTCAAAATAGTCACAAACCATAAAACACAAACCCCGAATCTGAGCTTTTTCTCACACCTCGTAAATCATATCCATAAATCCAAACACCTTTCTCCCTCACATCCTGGTTTAAAGGTCATAGCTCTTACTCCAGGTCCGGACTCTTCAGCTCTGCTGAGATTGCCACGTAACAAATGCAAGAGTAGCACTGTGACTGTTGAACAAGATGCAAATTTAACTGCAGGCATTAACAAGCCTTTATCCTGTAGCACCTGGAAAGGATGTGTTAGAATCGTAGGCTGGCCAGCCCTACACTGTCTTTGCCGTGTTGGGAAGTCCAAAAGTAGATGGGACAGTCCTGAAGTAGCTGTGATCATCATCACCTCTCATGATTCTGTTGCCTGTCTGTGTGTCTCTTCAGAAGGAGTGTGGATCATTCTGGGGAAACAGAATGCTGCCAAGTCAGCTCATATAAAAGTGCAGAAGGCAGAACAGTGAAGTCCAAAGTGAAAAGCAGCATGTATTTTTCTTCAAAGATGATCCATTTGACACCTGATTTTCCATCAAGGTCATTGGCCAAAACTGAAAAAGGATAGAGATGTGAGACGGATGATTTGAGCAGAACAAGGCTTTGACCTACTTCAGCCAGAATTGGCTTGGTACAGCAGGAAAATTCTTTGGCCTGTTCTTGCAGGAATAAGATTAGATAACCAGGGAGTCTATTCTGTCCCTTCAATTCTGACATCTTAACTGTTACCTATTGGCCCTGTTTAGTGGAAAAAAAATGTTGTGAGAGATATGGAATTGTTTGCACTAAATTATAAATGTAAAAGTTGAGTATAATCAGTGCAGACAGAAAACCTTTGCCTGAACACCCAGACTTAGCATATGAAATTCACATTATAGAAAAAAATGTTATGCATCCAATGCAGAAAGTGTCGCGTCATGGAAATAAGAGTATTTTAATAGAAACCTATCTTATTTCTGTCTCAGACTGGCCAGCAACTGTTACCTTCTAGCAATATAAACCATGTATTGCTCTCAATTTTCTTTTCTTCCCTTGTTCAGTTTTGATGTCTACATGGAGTAGCCTCATCTATTTTTTAAGCCCTTGGTTATGTCACTGCTCCACTGCTCTTAAAAACACTGCCATTCTTTGGTGAAATCTGTGCAAACAGCCTACAGGTATTCCTGATAGTAAAGTCTTGACACAAAAAGTACCGATGACTCTAGCATCTGTTTCTGCTTCAAGGTGAGCAAAAGTGGTTTTCAGTCTTAGCACAAACTGTGATAGCTTGGATCTCCAGGCAGTATAACTGAGCCCTGTCCCACCAAAGACAATGGGAAGATGTCCTTAAAGTCCCCCTTCATCAGGGAACCGAATCCAGGATTCTTGTTTCTCTCCCTCAGTAACATTTTATTATCGTTTCTGTGAAAAATAATACAGCTTTAGTCTGAAGGATTGTGACTGCCTTCTGGTAGTCCTGATGGTTTGGGCACTTAGCAGAGTTTTGGGGGTTTTACCCTTGTCAGACAAAGGAAGGAGCAGGAAGGAGCAACACCAGGTTTCCCTGGGTCTTAATCAGAGCTCTAATCCTTGTAGAGAAAGGCAAAGTGGCAGCAAGAGTCAGTTCTGCTATCTTTTAAAATAATTCAGGTTTAGTGTTTGATAGGAATGGTTGGACTCGGTGATCCAGTGGGTCTCTTCCAACCTGGTTATTCTATGATACTATGACTTTGGAGAAGATTCTGGGCTGAGGCACCTAAAGGAAGAACTAACATCTCCACTGAACCACCATAGTTTTTGGTATTTTTCTGCTGGCTGCTAGGTTTAGGTAGCTCTCCTATGCTGGCTTTTGAAGATCCCAATCAGTTGGCATCTAACCGAAACCACACGATGCATATGGGTACGCAACCTGTCCATATCTTCCAGGTTCCATTCCAGGAGCTGGTTACAGCTCAGTCTCCTGACTGAGGAGTGCTGGGAGGTGCATCCCACCTACAGATCAATATGGCCTCAGGCTTTACCCGATGTCTCTCCACCTTGGCCTGGTTTCCATGAAATAACAAATAAGTCCGACTTCCATGAGTCACCTTATAGTTCAGTTATAAGCTGAACAGCAAACTTTACCAGCAGAGAGAAGCCTGTGCAAGCTAATTCTTTTCCTCCTTTCAGATTAGGGCTGTCGTGCTGGAGTCTTTCCTTTTTTTGCTATCTGATCTGGCTGCCTTAGGTCTTATATCTCTGTTGCATTGCCAGCTGCCAGATAAAACTGCCCTCAGAGTCAGCTTTGCCATGTTTAACAGTGCAGCACATCTCTCCATCTTTGAATCCAGTCCAAAGTCTGTGTAGAGATAACACCTGCAGAAACCTGAAGTTATTTTGTAAATCTAACTAGACATCATGTGAATTTTAGCTGTGGCTAGAGTGACTGTAAACCTTAAGTCTGGAAAAGTATCTAGGCAAAGAGACAATATATGATCTTCAAAAATGAGAAGAGTGCCTCACCATGTCTCGGAAGGACCTCTGCTTTTCATAGAATCATAGAATCACTAGGTTGGAAGAGACCCACCGGATCATCGAGTCCAACCATTCCTATCAAAAGATAGGAATCTAAGCATTTTCTAAGCATTGTTTACTTAATTTGTGAAGAAAGCAATGAGCCTGTTCAGTCTTTAAAAGTTCTTTTCCCCCTTCAGTACCTGATTTGTTTGTCTGGAAACAAAAATGTTATCCTTATTCCCTCCTCTAGAAATTTTACTTTATTTTCCTAAGCATAAGTCTCAGGAGAATGGGACTTTATTGGCTTCCCTTTGAAGTCTATTGTTACTTCTCAAATCCAGCCTTTTTTTTTTAATCACAATGGTGACATACTGTGGCAGATTTCTGGTGCTTTGAGCTCTGCAATATGTATGTCCTTTCCATAATGATATTAGAAGCAAAATCCAGTTTTATCTTGAGGAAAAATTTGAATTTCCTCCAAATATATTGGCTCGTCTTCTGCATTAAATGTTGCAAGAATACAGTACATGAATGGGGATCAAATGCTCTTCTGGAACGCAAAACAAAACCTGCCTTTGCTTTTATTTTCAAAAATTTATCTGAAGAAATCTGCTGGTTTGCTTGCCTTGGCTTCTCAGTGGATGTTCTCCTCCTCCTGTGTTAGCACCAACACTGCCAAAGCATTTGCAGAGACTTTGAACATGTTTGCAATTCTTTATTTGTTGACAACACAGTTTAATGCTGGAAAGCATTTCTGCAATCACCATTACAGCAGTTAACCCCATTAATGCTCAAGGAGGCTTTTAATCATCGTCACAAGCTGATGCTTTGCTTGCTGGCAGCAGTCCTGGTGTTCGGCTATTTCCAGAGCTTAAGGTCAGAAAGAAGCACTAGATCAGCTTGTCTGCTCCTGTCAGATTTTCTTCCCTCTGGATTCCCAAATGCCTTCCAGCAAGGCATACACTCCTGGTCTCCTTCATCACATCAGAATAAGGGTCTTCCCATGTCAGATCAAATGTCCACCTACCCCAACATCCTGCCTCCCACATGGACTGTAATCCACTGTCGAAAGAAGTGTGTAGCAAGATGAAAACGTGCATTTCCTCATGGGATACAACTTTCTCTTTGAGTAATTAATACTGAGACTATTAGGATCCTCCTAAACTGGATGCAATTTTAGATGTTAGCATGCATTTGGTTGCCTTCAATAGATTTCCCTTTCTTGGGCTCTTTATTCACTCCCCTCATCAATTCAAGTGAACTTCCAGTATCCACGAGATGCTGTGGTAATCTTTTTTTTTCCTTTTTTTCCTCAGCAGTGTACATATTTGACTTAGTGTATGCTTCCATCCCTTGGTTTGCTTAGGGCTTTCTCTATCAGCCTAAGGAGGCCATCACTATGTAGACTTAACGTGTGGCTACACTTATGCACAGTCATCGAGTCAGACAGCAAACATACCAAGCCCTGAAGAAGTATCAGCACTGCATTTCTCAGGGCGACTGAGGGCTGCTGTACCTGCTCTCAAAGCTACTGGCACAAGCCACCTTCTCTCCAAAGCCATGGAAATACAGCTGTGTGTTTTTGCCTAAGCCTGGATTCACCTTTTTTCCTCAGGGGTTGCCTCAAGACTGGCACACTCTGTATGGACAGAGTGCCTAGTGTGTTCTGTCTAGAAAGCTGCCAGGAGGAGAGGGACCTGGGGGTGTTGGTCGACAGCCGACTGAACATGAGCCAGCAGTGTGCCCAGGTGGCCAAGAAGGCCACAATGGCATCCTGGCTTGTATCAGAAATGGTGTGACCAGCAGGTCCAGGGAGGTTATTCTACCTCTGTACTCAGTACTGGTGAGGCCACTCCTGGAATCCTGTGTTCAATTCTGGACCTCTCACCACAAGAAGGATGTTCAGGCTCTGGAGCGAGTCCAGAGAAGAGCAACAAAGCTGGTGAAGGGTCTGGAGAACAGGCCTTATGAGGAATGTCTGAGAGAGCTGGGGGTGTTTAGGGTGGAGAAGAGGAGGCTTAGAGGAGACCTCATTACTCTCTACAACTCCCTGAAAGGAGATTGTAGAGAGGAGGGAGCTGGTCTCTTCTCCCAAGTGACAGGGGACAGGATGAGAGGGAATGACCTCAAGCTCCACCAGGGGAGATTTAGGTTAGAGATTAGGAGAAAGTTTTTCACAGAAAGGGTCGTTGGGCATTGGAATAGGCTGTCCAGGGAGGTGGTTGATTCACCTTCCCTGGAGGGGTTTAAGGGACGGGTGGACAAGGTGCTGAGGGCCATGGTTTAGTGTTTGATGGGAATGGTTGGACTCGATCCTATGGGTCTCTTCCAACCTTGTGATTCTTCGATTCTAAGCTCATGTCTGGTTGTAGAGTGCTGTTGTGAGCCTCTCATTGAAGTGTTTTTCTTTAATTCTTAAATAATATAGTACTTTTTCTCTATTCTCCCAGAGAATATTTTTTAAATGCTACTTCCAAAACATAAAGTCTGGAACACACATGTCTACATCCACCCATCCTGTTGATTCACCTTCCCTGGAGGGGTTTAAGGTGCGGGTGGATGAGGTGCTGAGGGACATGGGTTAGTGATTGATGGGAATGGTTGGACTCGATGATCTGGTGGGTCTTTTCCAACCTAGTGATTCTGTGATTCTGTGATCCTACTAATGCTACAGATGAAAAGTAACCTTTTCCCTACCGTTGCTCCTTATTTCCCAGGATGCACATTCAAGGACTGCCTTCATGCTCTCAGCTTTAGCACCACACTGATATGAAATAGACAGCTGTCCATGTGATGTAGTGATAGCTGGGTCCAGATGCAATGAGAGTAAACAAGCTTCAGCTTATCACAGACTTGACCACATGCTTTCACTCTATATATAGAACTGTAATTAGGAGGCCATGTGTAGAATGAGAACTGTAGAATCGAAGAATGATTTGGGTTGGAAGGGACCGTATAAAGAATCCAGTTCCACTCCCCCTGCTGTAGGGAAGGACACCTCCCACCAGACCAGGCTACTCAAAGCCCCATCCAACCTGGCCTTGAATACCTCCAGGGATGGGGCAGACCCAGCTTCCCTAGGCAGCCTGGGCCAGGGCCTCACCACCCTCATGGTGGAGAATTTCTTCCTAATGTCCAGTCTAAATCTCCCCCCTTCCAATTTAAAGCCATTCTTCTTTGTCCTGTTGCTCCGTGCCCTTGTAATAAGTCCTTTCCCAGCTTTCCTGTAGGCCCCCTTCAAGCTGCTTAAAGGTCTTCCCAAAGCCTTCTCTTCTCCAGGCTGAAAAACCCCGACTCTCTTAGCTTGTTTTCATAGCAGAGGTGCTCCAGCACTCTAATCATCTTCAGGACTTGACAACAACCCTATGCAGTGCTACAGACTAGGAGAAGTCTGTCTAGAAAGCTGCCTGGAGGAGAAGGACCTGGGGGTGTTGGTTGACAGTGACTGAACGTGAGCCAGCAGTGTGCCCAGGTGGCCAAGAAGGCCAATGGCATCCTGGCTTGTATTAGAAACAATGTGACAAGCAGGTCCAGGTAGGTTATTCTCCCTCTGTACTCAGCACTGGTGAAACCGCTCCTCGAATATTATGTTCAGTTCTGGGCCCCTCAGCACAAGAAGGATGTTGAGGCTCTGGAGTGAGTCCAAATAAGAGCAATGAAACTGGTGAAGGGTCTGGAGAACAGGCCTTATGAGGAATGTCTGAGAGAGCTGGGAGTGTTTAGCCTGGAGAAGAGGAGGCTGAGGGGAGACTTCATTGCTCTCTCCAACTACCTGAAAGGAGGTTGTGGAGAGGAGGGAGCTGGTCTCTTCTCCCAAGTGACAGGGGACAGGACAAGAGGGAATGGCCTCAAGTTCCACCAGGGGAGATTTAGGCTGGACATTAGGAAAAAATTTTTCACAGAAATGGTCATTGGGCACTGGCAGAGGGTGCCCAGGGAGGTGGTTGATTCACCTTCCCTGGAGGTGTTTAAAGGACAGGTAGATGAGGTGCTGAGGGACATGGTTTAGTGTTTGATAGGAATGGTTGGACTCGATGATCTGGTGGGCCTCTTCCAACCTGGTTGTTCTATTATTCTATGATTTTAGGACCCTCCTCTGGATGCATTCCAACAGTTCCATATCCTTCTTATGTTGGGGATTCTAGCACTGGACTCAGTACTCCAGGAGGGGTCTCAAGGGAGTAGAGAAGAGAGGCAGAAACACTTCCCTCGCCCTGCTGGCCACACTTCTTTTGATGCAGCCCAGTATATGGTTGGCCGCTCATGTCAAACTTCTCATCAACCAGCAACCCTAAGTCTTTCTCTGCAGGGCTGCTCTCAATCACTTCATCCCCCATTCTGTGTTCAAACCATGGATTTCACCTGACCCCGTTGTATCCACAATTCTCCATAAAAAGTTTTGTTATTTTCACTAAGATGTTGTCATGCTATTTTGTCCTGATTTGTAGTGCATTAGTGATGAAGGCATCACATGAGCCCTGGTGTTTTCCTCCAAAGATATTGTTGTATCACTCAAAATCTTGTTTCTGACTGTTATTTTGCCAGAGCTTTATTCTTCTATGAAATATTGGAGAGGACTTGCCCGTAACCTTTGCTGGACTTTGCTTTTGTGGGCGTGCTATTTCCTTTTTGGCATGATAATTCCTGTGAGACCCTGCTCCTCCTTGACTACTTCTGAAGATTCTGTACTGGAAACAAATCAAAAAGATAGTTTCCTTCTTAGAGGATGTTTGTCTCCATGGATATCACTGCTAGGAAACGTTTTCTCTTGCCATGACGACTGTTTAGAACTAGTATATTTTCAGTCTTGATTTGCTAGCTAGAATATTGATTTCGTCAGGATTTTGATAAAAAGACTTAATTTCTTTCTGTCTCTCCCCTCCATGGCCCTGACACACAGCCTTTTCTCCCTCTGAATTTCTGTTGAAGAACTGCTGCCCACGTGTTTCTTGTGTGGTCTGTAATCATAAGCTGCATTTTTAAAAGTTTATTTTTCTTGATAGCTGTATGAGATAAGCCCTTTCATACCTCCCTTACATGTTGAGAGAAAACTTCCGTACTTTGAGAGGCCCCAAGGAAGCTGCATGGGCAGCTTGGGCTATAAAGTAGTACATCCAGTAGACAAGGTAAGAGATTAGGATTATATTGTAACCTCAAGCTTGTGTACTCCTAATTTTAAGAAGGGGAAAGAATAAATTTATTCTTCCTGCCAATTTTCTTGAGGTGGGCTATTGAAAACAATTCGATTTTTTCTGCAAGTGGGAAAAATCTGTTGTAGGATGCAAGATTTCAAGTGCTGCAAGGTCTTTCAGAGAAATGGCGTCTCTATGCTCCAGATGTTTTCGCCAGCTATGAAGAGACTATTTCCCCTCCTCAAAGCATAACACACCATTTTTTATAAGTACACAAACCTCCCTTCACTTTAGACTGCCCTCCAGAAGATTTTGCTGAGCTGGATGTCTTTGCGTTGACCTGTTCTACTTTCAAGAGTCATCTTCTAGTTTTTAAAATAAATACAAGGGATGTTTTCTCTCTTTTGATGATCCTACCTCTTTGGACTCCTTAATTATCTCAATCAGATGACGCCCCTGTCCTGAGGGAATTCTCTGCTGGGGTAAAACTTGGCAGTACAAGTTCTTAGAAAAGCATTTCCCGGGCTAAGGTGGAGCCGAACTGCTTTCTGTCAGTTCTGAACTGGGGTGGTGTCTCTTGGTGAGAAGAGCTTGCTTATGTAAATGAGAGATGTTTATGATAGGGAAAGCACTGCTTTTATTTACCCTGGGTCTGAATCAGAGCAGTTTTCTATTTGTGAACAGTAAGCCAATTCCTCCCACATGTGCATATTCCCCAAAGAAAGTTGGTCTTGCTAGAGGACAGTGTTTGGGTCGAAGGTTATTGGCACAGCACAAAATAAAAAAAAAAAAAAAATAGAGAGCGAACAATGCAAAACAAGCATTTAATTGGATTTTATCAGAAGAACTGCCAAATTAACAGAGTGCCAGGAAACTTTACCTGCAGCTCTTTGTTACAGTTGCTCAGAAAAAGCTGTGTTTTCTTATCTGTGCTGTTACTTGAGTGATATCTCACAGCATCTGAGGTTGGGGGCACACATCCAGGATATTGTAAGTGTGTCATTGCCAAGTCTGTAAATACAGTTCATGTTTGCTGGCAGTTCCTCTGTCCATTAACATTACATCATCCCTAGACCAAACCCATGATAATGAAAACAGTCCAAGTCATTCAGCTTCAGACTTCAAAGTCCCCAGTGTAAAAGGTGACATCAGCCCACAGATGCAGTGTACTCGGAACAGCTTGCTTCCTTTTCCACTACCTATCCTGTTGGCGAGTTCTAAAAAAAGTGCTAAACCCACATTTGTTTTAAGCCAAACACGATTGCTAGGAGCTCAGATCTTTTGGAATCAGCACAGTTATCAAGTGTCTTCTGCGACTCAGTAATTTTTGAATGTTCTGTGTCACCAGAACAGCAATACAACTCTTTGATCACTGTAGCTAAGGAAAAAACGAAGGACGAGTTCAGTATTATATTTCCATCAGCCCTTTTCAGCTTCTTCCTGTTTTATTCTAAATCCATGACCTTTTAACTCCAATTGGTCATGTTGCTCAATAATGGGAAGGTTCTGCAGCTGCTCTGAATTGTTTTTTCAGCTTCATCTTTATGTAATTCCTGTGCTTTGTTTTCAGCTAGACAAAGGTGCTGAGATTGCTGGAACGGTCACTACTCTGTCATTGACAAAGTCGATGACAAACCCTCCAAACCCTCCTTTAGCTCTTCTAAGTCTTCAGTTTCTTGTAGCCTGAATTTCATGTGATACTTTGATACATTCCTCCTCCTGCTCAGCATGGGTTTCGAAATATTCTTGGGAGCTAACTATAAATATACCAGAAAACCATCTTCTTCAGAATCTTCTGCTTGCCATTAGTGAACTGTAACATCAGCACTTCTTCCTCCTTGTGATTCCTAATGAGGATATTACCACTGGTGTTTGTTAGGTCTGTGGTGGGTGGCAGCTTCTTCCTCAGTGACATTTCAGTGTCAAGTCATGAATCTTGGCCTGTATCAGGAGCAATGTGGCCAGCAGGAGCAGAGAAGTGATTGTACCCCTGTACTCAGCACTGATGAGGCCTCACCTCAAATCCTGGGGTCAGTTTTGAGCCCCATCACTACAAGAAAGACATTGAGGTCCTAGAGCGTGTCCAGAGAAGGGCACCAAAGCTGCTGAAGGGGCTGGAGAGCAAGTCTTATGAGGAGCAGCTGAGGGAACAGAGGTTGTTCTGTAGAAAAGGAGGCTAAGGGGAGACCTTATCACTGTCTACAGCTGCCTGAAAGGAGATTGTAGAGAGGCAGGTGTTGGTCTTTTTTCCCCAAGTAATAGGTGATAGGACAAGAGGAAATGGCCTCAGTTTGCACCAGGGCAGGTTCAGGTTGGACATCAGGAAAAATTTCTTCACCGAAATGGTTCTCGGGCACTGGCAAAGGCTGTGCAATGAAGTGGTCGAGTCCCCATCCCTGAAGGTTTTGAAAAGACGGGTGGATGGAGGGCTTAGGGATCTGGTTTAGTAGTGGATGGATGCATTTAAACTCGATGATCTCAAAGGTATTTTTGGAACCTAGTGATTCTATGGTTGTAAGCCAAGCATACATCTGAATATGGGAAAAGTTGTGATTAGTGTGCTTTAGGAGGCTCTCAGCCTTTCTATTTTCAATGCACAAGAAAGTTGAAAAGGTCGCTTTTTTTTTGTGGATGCTGTTTTTAACATCTTTGAGTATTCTAACTGATGATTTTCCCCCAAGACATCATACAAGAAATACTTTGCACCATACAGAAATACTATTGGCATTACAGTTACTGGGTTTGACTTCTCACATTTCACTTGCAAAATCAAGCAGTAGACTACCTAAAGGTCCTCATTCCATCTTGTGGAGGTGGAACATAATTAGGAGAAGTTAGAAGAAGTGGTCTCAGCAGTGAGGTGTGTCTGGATCCAGGAACGATTATAATATTAAAAGCAATGAGGGGAAGTATATTATCACCCTTTGAATGTTTATGATTGAGGAGGTCGAACTATCCAGAACTGTAGCAAGATAAGGACTGAATGAGGAGGCACTCAGCCCCAGAAAGAACAGAGGAGACACAAAATGTTTCAATTAGAATCATAGAATCATAGAATCACCAGATTGGAAGAGACCCATCAGATCATCGAGTCCAACCATTCCTATCAAACACTAAACCATGTCCCTCAGCATCTCGTCTACCCGCATCTTAAACCCCTCCAGGGAAGGTGAATCAACCACCTCCCTGGGCAGCTTATTCCAATGCCCAATGACCCTTTCTGTGAAATATTTTTTTCCTTATGTTGAGCCTGAATCTCCCCTGGTGGAGCTTGAGACCATTCCCTCTTGTCCTGTCCCCTGTCACTTGGGAGAAGAGCCCAGCTCCCTCCTCTCCACAACCTCCTTTCAGGTAGTTCTAGAGAGCAATGAGGTCTCCCCCCAGCCTCCTCTTCTCCAGGCTAAACACCCCCAGCTCTCTCAGCCGTTCCTCATAAGGCCTGTTCTCCAGACCCCTCACCAACTTCCTTGCTCTTGTCTGGACTCCCTCCAGAGCCTCAACATCCTTCTTGTGGTGAGGGGCCCACAGCTGAACACAGGATTCAAGGAGTGGCCTCACCAGTGTGGAGTACAGAGGGAGAATAACCTCCCTGGACCTGCTGGTCACTCCATTTCTGATACAAGTCAGGATGCCGTTGGCCTTCTTGACCAATTACTTAGTCATATTGCTATTACCATTTTCTTAATGTAACAGTAGTCAGTGTAACATTCTAGATGTTTATCTTAACCATCTCCAAAAGACCCTTGTCTTTTCTCCGGTGTCATTTACAGTATCTGCTCTCGAACAAAGTTGATCACCAGGGCTCTGGAAGGGCTGGAGCAGAAAGTAGATTAATCTCAATGTCTGCAGCGTAATAAATCCTAATAGAAATGGTTGCATGGTGAATTCAGTACTGTGAAGACTCGCTGGAAAACAAAACCACATCAACAAGCAGGCCGTCCAGTTTAAGTTAATGAACCAACATATATTCCACAGACACACTGAGCCTGCACACAAACCACTGCATTTCTCCCTATCTGGTTAAAGCTGTAGAAGGGAAGTCAGTAAAGCCTAAACCTACTGAGTTTGGGTCTGGACCTCAGGGACTTTGTCACAAAGGCTACGAAAAGTTCATAAAATGTCACTGAAAGCTCCTCAGTGACAGATTATTAAACACCCAGATGAGAAATACAAGGCTTGTGAAATTACTCATTTCGATGCAATTCTGTTATGGCCTCAAAGGCTGAGAGGAGACCTCATTGCTCTCTACAGCTACCTGAAAGGAGGTTGTAGAGAGGAGGGAGCTGGGCTCTTCTCCCAAGTGACAGAGGACAGGACAAGAGGGAATGGTCTCAAGCTCTGCCAGGGGAGATTTAAGCTAGAGATTAGGAGGAAGTTTTTCACAGAGAGGGTCATTGGGCATTGGAATAGGCCGCCCAGGGAAGTGGTTGATTCACCTTCCCTGGAGGTGTTTAAGGGACGGGTAGATGGGGTCCTGAGGGACATGGTTTAGTATTTGATAGGAATGGTTGGACTCGATGATCCGATGGGTCTCTTCCAACCTGGTGATTCTATGATTCTATGAAATATCCAGAAATCAAACCCTAGTATTGATTTGTTGTCCGACTGAATGCCTTCAAATGTAGTAGAAAGTCCTTTGCAGGGCAAGTGCACAAAATCTAACCCTGTAAGAGAAGACGGATAGTATCATTTAAGTGAATTTTGCTTATGCAAGTGTAGGCTTCTACATTTCATGTCTGTGTCAGGAGTTTCCAGACAATATCACCTTCCAATTATTCTTTCATTAAAAAGGCCTGAAAATTTTTGATTTTCCTAATATTAATTAACTGGGGTAAATAAATTACCTCTGCTGCAAGGAAGTCACAAGGCATACTTTACATAGAAATGAGTGTTCCTCGACTGGGAAAAAATGCCAGTGGGAATTTTAAT
The DNA here is from genome assembly GCA_033558105.1 of Coccyzus lansbergi. NCBI lineage: Eukaryota > Metazoa > Chordata > Aves > Cuculiformes > Coccyzidae > Coccyzus > Coccyzus lansbergi. Next base: position 3,482,722 of record JAUMJK010000508.1, read on the forward strand.
GGAAATTACTAACCTCCTTAAAAATAGAGTCAGAGTTGCAGATACTGACTAAATGGAAATCAGTACATTTGGACAATTTTCATGCGTTATTCATCAAAACTTAACCGAGTCTGCAAAATCTGTAAACAAACAAAAGGCAAACAAACAGCACTTTGTTAAATTCTAACCATTACATTATTTGGAATGAAGATGCAACTGGGTGGTGATGGTGCTGACAGGGACTAACCTACTTAAAGCTGTGCCCTGCAGCCTGCTGTTTTCCCAGAAGAAACTTCATGTTCTAATTGTCTATTGTGATTTTTGCTCGCTTCCACTTCTTATTAACAGAAGCTGTAAATCTTTCAGACATAGAATTGCTAGGTTGGAAGAGACATTTGAGATCATTGAGTCCAGCTGTACCTGCCCACTACTAAACCAGATCCCTGAGCACCTCATCTACCCGTCTACCTCCAGGGATAGGGGCTTCACCACCTCCCTGCACAGCCTTTGCCAGTGCTTGAGAACCCTTTTGGTGAAGAAATTTTTCCCAGTGTACAATCTAAACCTGCCCTGGAACAAACTGAGGACATTCCCTCTTGTCCTGTTACCTGTCACTTGTGAGAAAAGACCAACACCCACCTCTCTACAACCTCCTTTCAGGCAGTTGTAGACAGCGATAAGGTCTCCCCTCAGCCTTCTTTTCTCTAGGCTGAACAACCCCAGTTCCCACAGCTGCTATTCCTAAGACCCGTTCTCCAGCCCCTTCACCAGCTTTGTTGCTCTTCTCTGGACACTCTCCAGGACCTCAACTATTTTATTGTAGTGAGGGGATTCAAGGTGTGGCTTCACCAGTGCTTAGCACAGGGCCACAATCACTTCCCTAGTCCTGTTGGCTACGCTGTTCCTGATACAGACCAAGATGCCATTGGCCTTCTTGGGCACCTGGGCCACTGCTGGCTTGTGTTCAGCCACTGTCAAGCAATACCCCCAGGTCCTTCTCTGCCAGGCAGCCTTCCAGCCACTCTTCCCCAAGACTGTAGTGCTTCATGGGGTTGTTGTGTCCCAAGTGCAGGACTAGGCCTTGTTGAATCTTTTCCATTGGTCTTAGCCTATCGATCTAGCCTGTTCTGTAGAGCCTCCCTTACCCTCAAGCAGACCCTTCCTCCCAGTTTTATGTCATCCACAAACTTTCTAAGGGTATATTCAATTCCTTCATCCAGGTCACTGATGAAGGTGTTGAATAGAACTGGCCCCAGCAGATGAACCAGTCCCAAAGAAGTCTGATTTCCATCTTGCTGATGGGTTACAGCTACATATGCTGTTACATACATCTTGGCTTGCATTTGTCATAACAACAACAAAACCCCTTTGATGTGATTTGTAAACAATTAGAGTCTGTTACCATACTTCTGGTCACTTAAGGATACTATGGGTATCCTACTAAAGGAACTTGGCTCTAATATTCTCAAACTTCTGAATGTACTGAGAATATATCGATTTTTCATAGAATATTCATAGAATCACCAGGTTGGAAGAGACCCACCGGATCATCGAGTCCAACCATTCCCATCAATCACTAACCCGTGTCCCTCAGCACCTCGTCCACCCGTCCCTTAAACCTCTCCAGGGAAGGGGACTCAACCCCCTCCTTGGGCAGACTCTGCCAGGGACCAGTCACCCTTTCCGGGAAATATTTTTTCCTACTGTCCATCCTGAGCCTCCCCTGGTGGAGCTTGAGGCCGTTTCCTCTCGTCCTGTCCCCTGTCCCTTGGCAGAAGAACCCAGCTCCCTCCTCTCCGCAACCTCCTCTCAGGGAGTTGGAGAGAGCAATGAGGCCTCCCCTCAGCCTCTTCTCCAGAAGAGACTTAAGACTTAATGGTTGACCTGAGACTTAATGGTTTTTAAATGATTTTAAAACTAAAACTTCTTAATCTTTCTTTCAAAAAGGGGGAACGCATATGAGGAGCAGCAATATGAAGAAACGTTCATGAAGGTCGTTTAAAGGAGAACTTGGCTACTGGGTAATCTTCCAGAATAGGTTGCAACCACAACCTTCCACTGAAAGACGTGCACAAGGTGAATAGATTATGATAATATTCCCAACTATCTGCCGTTAAAGATGTTTTCCCCTCATTCCCCAGCACAGAGTAGGGACAATTTTTCCTGAAAAGGATTCTGCTTAAAAATTTTGCATAGCAACAGCAAAACCAGAATTGCTTTCCAGGGTATCAGAATGATCTTTGGGATGATTCCTCCACCAGAAAGAGGTCAGGTTTTCGGGAGGTGTGCTAGTATGGTTGGCTCTGGGGAGTGGAAGGCTGCAGAGCTGCAGGATGGATGCTCCAGGGAAAGGGGAAGCAGGAGTTTACCCCTAGAAGCCAGAGACAGCCCTGCCAGTGAGAAGGGTGGCTCTAAATGTTACTATGGCTCTAAATGTTACTATAGGATCATAGAATGGTTTGGGTTAGAAGCCACCATATAAAACATCCAGTTCTAACCCCCCTGCTGTGGGCAAGGACACCTCCTACCAAGACCTGCTTAAGACCCCATTCAACCTGGTCTTGAACACCTCCAGGGAGGGGGCATCACCAACTACCTTGGACAACCTGTGCCAGAGCGTCACCACCCTCATTGTGAAGAATTTCTTCCTAATGTCTAGTCTAAGTCTTCCCCCCTCTATTTTATAGCCATTTCCCTTTGTCCTATTCCTCCATGTCCTTGTAAAATGTCCCTCCCCAACTTTTTTTCCAGGCCTCCTTCAGGTACTGGAAGCTGCTCAAAGGTCTCTCTGGAGCCTTCTCTTTTCCAGGTTGAACAAACCCAAATTCTCTCAGCCTGTCCTCATAGCAGAGGTGCTCAGATCTGAGGCACCTTCATGGCCTCATCTGGATCTCATACGACAGTTCCATTTACTTATTATGTTAGGGATTCCAGAACTGGACACAAGACTTCAGATAGGGTCTTACAAGAGTGGAATAGAGAGGCAGAATCTTCTCCCTCACCATTCTGGCCATGCTTCTTTTGAAGTTTTATGAGGTCTGGCTGAGGGACCAGGTTGGAAGGGGCCTTGGGAAGCCTGATCTAGTGAACCAAGTCCCTGCCCATGGCAGGGGGGTTGGAACTGGGTGATCTTTAAGGTCCAAACCCCTTCCAACTCAGACTATTCTTCTATGATTCTATGACCTGGGGTTGTTTATCCTGGAGGAAAGGCGGCTGAGGGGAGACCTTATCACTGTGTACAACTATCTGAAAGGAGGTTGTAGCGAGGTGGGTGTTGGTCTCTTCTCCCAAGTGACAGATAATAGGATTGGAGGCAATGACCTAAAGTTGTGTCAGGGCAGGGTCAGATTGGACATTAGAAGAAATTTCTTCACTGAAAAGGTTTTTAGGCTCTGGCAGAGGCTGCCTATGTAGGTGATGGAGTCCCCATCCTTGGAGGTATTTAAGTGATGGGGATGATCAGGGATATCATTTATTAGTGGACAGGTCTGGTTGCATTCAGTGATCTCAAAGGCCTTCTCCAACCTAGCAGCTCTGTAATTCTATGATTCTTTTCATGCAGCCCATGATACAGTTGGCCTTCTGGGCTGTGAGCACATATCATAGAATCATAGAACAACCAGGTTGGAAGAGACCCATCGGATCATCGAGTCCAACCATTCCTATCAAACACTAAACCATGTCCCTCAGCACCTCATCTACCCATACCTTAAACACCTCCAGGGAAGGTGAATCAACCACCTCCCTGGGCAGCCTCTGCCAGTGCCCAATAACCCTTTCTATGAAAAAATTCCTCCTGATGTCCAGCCTAAATCTCCCCTGGTGGAGCTTGAGGCCATTCCCTCTTGTCCTGTCCCCTGTCACTTGGGAGAAGAGGCCAGCTCCCTCCTCTCCACAACCTCCTTTCGGGTAGTTGTAGAGAGTAATGAGGTCTCCCCTCAGCCTCCTCTTCTCTAGGCTAAACACCCCCAGCTCTCTCAGCCGCTCCTCATAGGGCCTGTTCTCCAACCCCTTCACCAGCTTTGTTGCTCTTCTCTGGACTCGCTCCAGAGCCTCAACATCCTTCTTGTGGTGAGGGGCCCAGAACTGAACACAGGATTCGAGGAGCAGCCCCTTCACCAGCTTCGTTGCTCTTCTCTGGAATTAAATTCAGTATTAAACTGGAGGAGTACTGCTAGGGGGAAATCAGGCAAGGGAGAGTGGAGCATGACCATAGGAAGCTGAGCTCTCTCTGGTCTCCCTCGCAGGTGATGGCAGTTCTGCAGCGGCTGGGAGTGCCCTCCACACGGCGCTGGTGCAGGTAGCGTGGCTCCATGGAGGGCAACGGCACAACGGAGGAGGAGGAGAGCGGGGCCAGGCATGGCACGTCCCAGCCGCCCAGCCCATGCGGCTTCAGCTCCTCTCTCTGCTTCAGCTCCAACACTGCTGACCCGCAGCCACCCAGCACCGGTGTCCGGGTGGTGGAAAGCCAGTGGGACATCAACAACACGACCTGCCAGCCAGAGGAAGAGAAGGATGAGGATGCTGTTGGCTCGCAAGAGCGGCCGACGGAGGAGCCCGACCTGGTGATCGAGGTGTCAGGGCGTCGCATCCGCGCCCACAAGTCGGTGCTGGCAGCCAAGAGTGACTACTTCCGTGCCCGTGCCTCGCGGGATGTGCTGCGGGTGAAGGGCGTGAGCTACGGGGCGCTGCGGCTCCTTATCGACTATGTCTACACAGCCCGCATGGGTGAGGTGCGGCACGACAACCTGGCCGAGGTGGTGAGCGGCGCCCGCGTCCTCCAGATGCCGTGCGCTCTGCACTGTGCCGCCGAGGCCATGCGCGCCCAGCTCCGCCTTGACAACTGCTACCAGCTCCTCTGCCTGGCCAAGAAGCAGCGGCTGGCAGAGCTGCGGGAGGCCGCCTACCGCTTCATGAGCGACCACTACCTGGAGGTGCTGCGGGAACCCGGTGTCTATGGCCGCCTCAGTGGCACTGAGCGGGACCTCATCTTGCAGCGGCGCATGGAAGCTGGCCGGCCATGTTTGCTGGTGGCTGAGGTCAGCGACGCCTTCGAGCGGCCCGTGGGAGGCAGCCGGCCGCAGAGCCGTGAGAGCAGCCGGCCACAGAGCCCCTCCTCCGTGGTGTCGCTGGAGGACAGCGGCTCCCTCATCCACCGCTACCATGAGGCCAGCGGCGAGTGGAGGGTTCTAACGCGCCTGCCCGAGGAGGCTAACGCCAAAGGCTGCGCCATGTGTGTCCTCCACAACTACCTCTTCCTAGCAGGGGGCATTGCCACGGGGACGGCGGGCAGCGAGCCCCGGGCTCGCCTTTCCGACAAGGTCTTCTGCTACAACCCTCTCACCGACACCTGGAGCCAGGTGCGGCCGCTGGCTCAACCCCGCTCACAGCTCAAGCTGCTGGCCTTGGATGGTTACCTCTATGCCGTGGGGGGCGAGTGCCTCTTCACCGTGGAGAGGTACGACCCCCGGGCCGACCGCTGGAGCCCTGTGGCACCCCTGCCCAAGGGGGCCTTTGCTGTGGCTCACGAGGCCACCACCTGCAATGGGGAGATCTACGTGTCGGGAGGCTCCCTCTTCTACCGTCTGCTCAAGTACGACCCCAAACGTGACGAGTGGCAGGAGTGCCCTTACAACAGCAGCCGCCGGCGCTCCGCTGACATGGTGGCCTTCAAGAGCTTCATCTACCGCTTCGACGTGAGCAGCGGCCGTGGTGGGGAGCAAGGTCCAGGTGGCGGGACTGCTGGTGGTGTGGAAGTTTTCCGGTACAACACGGTAGCCAAGCGCTGGAGCCAGTGTGCCAGCCTGCGGCCCAGCAGTGGCCCCGTCCAGCCCTTCCGCTGTGCCCCCTTGGGCAACACCATCTACTGCGTCAACCGGACCGGCACCCTCCGCTTCAGCCTAGCCCAGGATGGCGAAGTGGAAGCGGACGGTGGGCTCAAGGGCACTTTTGATGGGGAGCTTCTCAAAGCTCCCTTGGATGCCAAGGGTGTCCTCCTACCCTTTGTTCTCACCCTGCCTGAGAGGCTGGACAAAGCAGGGGACCAGGAGGGCTCCCTCCCACTGTGAGGTGTCCAGCCTGAGTCTGGCTTCCCAAGTGGGGAGCTGTGTTGCAGTTAGGGGGGACCCATAAACTCCTCCGTACAGAGGGGACCCTCTCAGGTATGTCTGCAGAGAGAAGGGGCTCCCGCTTTCCTCCTCTCCGTTCCCAAGATGTTGAGCTGGAGCAACGTGGTTGTAACTTGGTTGTAACTTGTGTGTAACTTGTGTGCACTGTGCTTTGTGTGGAAAGCTAAGCACGTGAAAGGAAAAGCTGCTATAAAGGATAATCTCTGGATTTTGTTTGTGCCAATTCCTAATCTGAGAAAAACTATCTTACACCTGAATTTCTAACAAATTCCTGACTAGAGTGTTGTAATGGGACCTTAGTGTTAAGTGTTAGCCACGTGTTTACACGTAGCTGCAGTCTGGGCTGGAGCCATTTCTGCCATTTGTTTTCTTTCTCTCTAGGATGATGCGGAGGGATAAACACTGCTGGCAGCTTAGTTTAGCTGCGCTTGGTTTTGTGTTAAACCAACTATTTCCTGTTAGAAAAGTATAGGAAGTTCGTCTCCATCACAGCCTTTCATTTCTCGTGTAGTAGATAGTTTAAGGAAGTCATGGCACTGTGTGGTCCCAGGAATTTCAACCACAATGAATGATTTAACAGGCACCAGACTTCGAGTTTTAAGCAACACAAACGTGTGCCACGTGTATTTGGAACACAAGAAGGGCAAGTTATCTTTTTAAAGTGTGGTGTATTATAGCAGATAGGAAATGTTACATTCTTTATCTGAAAAAGGCAATGTTTCCTGTGTAAAAAGACATCGTTTTATTACCTTTTTTTTATCTGAGATTTTAAAGCATAACAAAAACGAACTGAAGCTCTTCAGACTGCAACCAATTGACATGACCATGTATGCCGCTAGAGTTGGGGGAAGTATTTTGTACTTCAGCTGCTCTTTAATTATCTGCAAGTCGAGGAAAATTAACCTAAACCAAATGTAAATTTTTCGCAACTGGCTGCAGACAGTTTAAATGTTTCACTCTTTCTGTTCAGTATCCCGTGGCAAGAGGCTTTTCCAACTTAATGCAGGACTATAAAAAGGAGGATGTGGATCATAGGAATGCGCTACACATGCTGAGTATGTTGTGCACTAGCATGATGTTATTTCCCTATCATTCGATGGAGAGGCTGCTTTATTTATTTCCATCTAACGACTGCTGTAGTCAATAAGTCCTTGTTAATTGCAGTACATGCTGATATGTTATCAGTGGGATTCTGAGCACTGTGTGTGGAGCAGCATCCTAACAAGACGAGACCATACAAAGCTGCTTCTTCCCTGTGGAAGAGCAGAGCATACTTTTCGTCATGTCGCTTAGAACTGGAAAAACGTAAACCCTCTATGCAGACAGATTGTATTGAAATGGGCACATGCATTTATTTTATACATTTTATATTAAAAAGTCAATAGGCAAGTGTTTTAGCTTTACTGTAAAATCGCTGAGAAACCTTCTCTGAAAAATGGAACCAGCGTTTTTGCTGTTGGTAATCCAGCCTAGAACTGGCATGGATTGTGGAAGGGAATTGATTATACTCAGAGCTCTAGTAGGTTCATATCTTAGAAGGACATAGGGACCTTACATCAAAGAAAGCAGATCTTTTTATGTTTTATTAAAATGTTTCTGTTAAGCAGGACATTAGCATTCTTACACATTATTGCTAGTTCCAAAGGAAGGCAGCAGGCTCTGTCCTAAGAGACACCATCTTCACAAAAGAGAATAATGAAGTTTCTAGATAATTTTTTCCTTCACTGTTATGTTTTGTTTGCTTTTTTTTTTTACCTTTTATCCATCTGTTGTGCATAGGGCTTTAGTACAGTTAATCTCGTTAACCGTCCTGTAGAAAATAGTGGTCCAGTCCTAGACATTTTTAGCCAAGGGAGCCCATTCCCTAGGGACCTCATCAAAGCATCATCCAGGTAGGAGCTGTAGGTCTGCAGAGTGTGACATTTATCTTAGCCTGAGTACAGGTTGGTGCAGTGGAATTCAATACCGCAGATAGCGTATTCGTTAGCAATTCACAAAAAAAAAAAAGGATTTTTTCTTTTTTCAGCTGAATAGTAGACTTAATTCTCAGCCAAGGATCCTTGGAAATATTGACTCTAGATTAAATTGCAGCACTGTAACTTGAGCAGGAAAGCAGAATGATGTGTTTGCCTTCAACATCATTTTTATGTTAACTGTAGAAAGTTTATCGAGCTGTGTAGTGAAACATAGGCACATACTGAAACTAAAGACGTAAGTGCTAGGCCAGATTTTGATTTAGTAGAGTCATCAAGAACACACAAGAAAATGTCTGGTTTATCTTACAGTAAAATACGATTTCATAGTTCAAAATACCATGTAGTATACCTCTTATACTACAGCATAGTGAAGAATCAAGCCAGCTTTATATTCCTATCAATTAGGCATTTCCATTCCTGCTAATGCATGAAAATGCTTCTAAATGAGTTTTGGGGAGTCTCCATGATTTAAGCTGTGAAAATACGCCACAGACTTTTGGGACAGAAGGAAGCAGATCCTTTCTTCCAGTATTTGTTGCTGTACACCAATGAAGAAACATATTTGGACCTGATCTTTATAGTAGTGAGCATTCTACGAACATGCAGTGGTTTGTATTTTCACTAGCTCCTGTTAGAAAAGGCTGAATGAAGCACTTACCCATTTTCCCTATTTACACAGCGTAAAGGAGGGCAGAGTCTGGTGCTCATTAGCAGCTGCCCGTCAACCCTGTATCCTTTGTACACTGCATAATCACAGCCTGATGATTGACAGCAGAGGCCTGTTTCTAGCCAGATTTCCTTCCCTGTGGCCTGTGTTTCCTCCCTGAGGCAGGTTTGCTGAGAGTTATTCTTTCAAACTGGGTGACCGCTGTCCCTTTGCCTTGTGGAGGTGCTGAGCAGTTCCCCTCCACCCCTTCAGAGCTGCTTACCCCTTCGCAGTTTTGCAGCTACTGCCACAACTCTTTTGAAACCAGATGATGCCATACTCAGAAGCCACTGGCGTGATATGTTTTTCTGGTACAAACTAAAGGACCAGGCCACTTTCAAATTGTGTTTGCATGTGTTTTGCTTTTGAAACAGCTATTTAATCTGATCGCTTGAAGGCGATTCCATTTGCATGGCAACATGGAGATACAACACGTGTTCACTTTTGTAGCCTGAAAGGGTTCATCCTACATCTCCCCTGCCTGATTGGAGCTAATCGCTCATCTTTAAATATTTGTGCATTTTGTGTTTTATAATAATCAGCTAAAAATCTCAGAATTATCCAGGTGTGAATTCACTGAGGGATCTGAGACAAGCTGGAGGGGACATATTGCTCTCTGCTGTCTTCTCCCTGAATCTCAGAGTCTTCTCCCATATTTATCAGGAGTTCATTTTAATGCTTCCTCCTCCCTAGAGTGCTCCTTCTCTCAAGGTCATCTGCTAGAGGAGGGAAGCTTGAATTCCCTCAAGCTCAGTGAGGACTGAGCTCAGGCCTCCTGCTTCATGTGTACATGTTTTCAAACTTAGATGTGTATTTAGAAGAAGAGTACCGGGACCACCTCCTGTGGCTCTTTTTCAGGGATGAACCTCATGCAAGTCCTCCAAGAGCACACAAGCTCCTGCACCTCAGATTCTGGGTCAATTCCAGGTTCCAACTCCCGGATGGGTAATTCAGGACACATTTAGTACATGCTGGTGTCACCGGGCAATGTTCCTTCTGTTGGAAACTTTTCCAGAGAGGTTCTGCATTTTGGGGGTTTTTAATTGTCAATCTGAGGTGAGGGACAGCGAGGACTGTGCAGGGAGGCCAAGTAGGGAATTCAGATTCTTCTCAGGGGTGATGCCTTGGTAAAGAGGCCTTGCAGTGCCTGACATGGAAATGCCTGAAGCCTTCTTTGCATCTAAACCAAAATCTCTGCTTCAATAAAGACACAAACCGTCTTAGCAAATGCTAATAGCAGATGGAAGTTTACTATTAATGGGTCCCGCAAAAAGAGATCTTAATTGCAGCAGAGGCATTTGCACAAATTCTGTTTACGCTTGGAAACTAAATCAAAGGAATAATTGGCAAAAGAATAAGCATATTTGATCAAAACAGACACTGTTAAGCAACATAGGAAGGATGCTAATCATACCCTATTAATGAATAAAATTGTGCAGTAGCTGGTGTAAATTCTGTCCACAAAAAATTTCTTTGTAAATAAGTACCTGGTAAAATTTAAAGTGATAAAAGAATAAATTATTCACATGAAAGCTGCAATTCTCCTGTGCTGTTTGATTGGCTCCCAGAGTATTGTATCCTGATTATCGCTATTCATGAGTGGCCTGTTGCTTTTCGTGCATTAACGGTGTCCATCCCAGTGACTGCTCCATAGACGTGTTCCCCTTCATTAGCACAAAGCTTAACGCTGGCACCAGGGTGATTTGCTTTGTGCCTGGACTGACGTGTAGCGCTTTCTGCTTGAATGAATCATAGAATCATAGAACCGCTGGGGTTGGGAAAGGCCTTTAAGATCATCAAGTCCGACCATTAAACCCCAAAGCAAGCACAAGAAGAGGAAATGGTGGTACATTGAGCAGTTGTAGTAACGAGCATTTAATGAAATTCTTTCTTTTTTTTTTTTTGTCTGCAGTTGTTCTGCGCACCAGATTCACGCTGGGTTTAACAGAACATCTCTGTGTAGCAATTACCAGTATAAGCCAGAGTACAATTGTAGCAAAGTATGGTTTTATTTAAGTGTATTTACTGCCTCAGCTCCTACTCTGAGATGATTTAATGCCAGTCTGTAATAGTTCCACACATTTAGTAGATGACTGGAGCTACTCTGACTTTACTGCTTCTAAAAGCAGAGCTCGACACACAAGCTCAGTAAGACTCTGCACTTCAGAATCCATAATCACACATTTTTCATTACTTTTGGCCTACTGAATGCGGCACTAAGAGCTGCTGGAATGAGTCCATCGGTCTTTGGAATCAGCAGGCTATTTTGGAGGCTTTCTAACTTTCATAAATTACTCAATAGGAAGAAATTGGGCTGTGAGGCAGAGGGACAGGAGGAAAGAGAAGCATTAGGAGTAAAAAATACCTACTGTATATCCAGTCGAAAGAAACAAATAGCAGGGAAGGGTTAGTACTCAAGAATTAGTACTAAGCAGAGTTAATACTCGAGACAGCGATAACGACAGGACCATTTTTTTTCAAATATTTCTTAATCAGCCTGAGTTTTTACCAGTTATGTTGGTAGTTTTGTACCTGCAATGCATCTTGAACAACAACACTGTTTAATAAGCCACTTTTTTTTTTCCAGGAGTCTTGTGCTTTGCTTCTAAATCTTAGTGGATAAACCTCGACAAATTTGTGAAATGAAATAACAATGTCAATGCTACCACTTACAACATACTAACTAATGTAAATGCTTTAGAAACTGTTCATAATTCAGGTGAATTATATGTGTAACTCATGTATTAACAGTTTCATTTTTGAAGAATATATAGGTAAAGCTTTTTATGTACTCCAACTTATGCTGTAATGAAATAAATACATATAAAAAGCTTGTCCTCCCCCTTTAGGGATCTTTGGGTAACTGGTGTGGTTTCTTTCTCATCCATCCAATCAGGGAATAGTGTTATATTTTTCCTTATAAAGCAAAGACAAAATTGTATCAATTATCACAAAGTTAAAATGTTTAGGAAGTGTTTCTAAGGCTAGGCAAAAGGGAATATTTTCATTTCATAGTGCCTTGGGTATTTGGAACAGGAAATATTGTAAGTGAAAGCACTTTCTGAAAAGCAGATCAGCATAAGCTGCTGTTAGGTTAATTTTTCCTTTATTTTTTCTTCTTACTATGTTAATGTACTGAGGACTTTGGATTTATCTAGTTTGGAGAGAAGATCTCATTGCTCTCTACAATTTCCTGAGGAGGGGAAACAGAAAATCATGGAATAACCAGGCTGGAAGAGACCCACCGGATCATCGAGTCCAACCATTCCTATCAAACACTCAACCATGTCCCTCAGCACCTTGTCCACCCGTTCTTTAAACACCTCCAGGGAAGGTGAATCAACCACCTCCCTGGGCAGCCTCTGCCAGTGCCCAATGAACCTTTCAGTGAAAACTTTTTTCCTAATGTCCAGCCTGAACCTCCCCTGGTGGAGCTTGAGGCCATTCCCTCTTGTCCTGTCCCCTGTCACTTGGGAGAAGAGGCCTTTACACTCCTCTCCACAACCTCCCTTCAGGTAGTTATAGAGGGCAATGAGGTTTCCCCTCAGCCTCCTCTTCTCCAGGCTAAACACCCCCAACTCTCTCAGTCACTCCTCGTAAGACTTGTTCTCCAGCCCCTTCACCAGCTTCGTTGCTCTTCTCTGGACTTCTGAAGGAAGTGCTAATCTCTCCTTGCTGCTGTCTGGTGACAGGACATGTGGGAATGGCTCAAAGCTGCACCAGGGGAGGTTTAGATTTCACATTAGGAAGCATTTCTATACAGAGAATGTGGTCAAACACCGATGGGCTTCCTAAAGAGGTGGTTAATGTCCCAAGCATATTAGTGTGTAAGAGGCATTAAGACAATGTCCTTAATAATACGCTTTATCTTTTGGTCAGCCCTGAACTGATGCTGGATTAAATGATCATTGCAGGTCCCTTCCAACTAGTCTAATCTGGTCTTCATGACGGTTACAGAATCACAAGGTTGGAAGAGACCCACTGGATCACTGAGTCTAACCTTTCCCATCGATCACTAAACCAAGTCCCTCAGCACCTTATCCACTGTCTTTTACAGACCTCCAGGGAAGGTGACTCAACCCCCTCCCTGGGCAGCCTCTGCCAGTGCCCAGTGACCCTTTCTATGAAATTTTTTTTACATGTAGGTTTTCTCAGGATACTCTGCTGGCTTACATCATGCATTAGGTTTTTGGCTGGAGTAGATTTACAGCAGTTTATGTAAAAAGAGACTCAAATACAACGTGAACTTTGTATTTTATCTCCTACTTATTTTATCATCAGATAGTTTACTTGAAATGACATCATAAAACCTGTTTGAAAACAGAGAGAGAAAAGGTGGGTTAGACTTGGTGTCATTTCTATTATTACCTTTACTGCCCCAACATGCAAACTCTACCTCTCTCAGTTTTCTTAAGTTTTCTTCAAAAGGCCAAACTCTTTTGCTGGTTAAATTATGCTAAATCTGGAATACCTTAGGTGACATCATATCTCAGATAACAGGAAGCTTGTTGCACTCAGGCCCAGAGTTTTAAGTCTGTTGTAATTTTCTGGTGGCCTGATTGATAGAATAAGACTCAGGCAATTGCTAACTTGCATTTGTATTTTTTTAAACTTCATTAGAACATAAATCCCTTAATTGCGTCATTTTTCTCTGTGCTGTGAATCAGACATCAAGAAGCTCAGTGCCCATAAAATTTATCTCAAATAGGAACTCCTGCTTGGTTCATTAAACATCTTGCACCTACATCTTTCAGGTTGACTAGGGCCCAGGCTCAAGCTTCAGGTGTATTCATCGTCAGGCAAACAACGTGACTGGGTCCAATAATTCCTGTCATGTTTTAAGAATCATTTTCCAGTTCTGAAACAGTGAAACCACCAGTTGTAGCACAAAGGACTTGAGTTTCAAAGTCCTCTTGATGTGGGTACAGAAGATCTCGTTTTCAGTTGTTTCTATGTACAATACACGTTCTTAGTATCACTTGTGTCCATGTATTGTATTTCAGAGCTCTCAAAGGATTTCGTATGAAAACATCTGCAGGCAGATGGTGTTGACTTGTATTCCCCTGAAGGCAGAGACGTCTTGCTAGAAAGACAGATCTGTTTCAGTTCCTAGACTACACAGGCAGGGAAGTCATGTATACTTGGGAACTCCCACGACATACCAAGTAGTTATCAAGTGTACAAAACAACAGTGTCAACGAACATGAGTTTACAACCCACAGATAGATGTACCTCGTCTGGGTGGGGACAATGACAACTCAAATTAGTAAGTATTAAAACTGGGGCCATGCCTAGAAACAAACCCCATTCCTAGTTCAGGATCTTGTTGTCAGGGCACCTGTTAAGCGAAGAGATAGAATTTATAATCTAAATAAAACCGCAAGGCTAAAAGTAGGTTGGGGAGCAATCATAGAAACATAGAACAACCAGGTTGGAAGAGACCCACCGGATCATTGAGTCCAACTATTCCTATCAAACACTAAACCATGTCCCTCAGCACCTCGTCCACCCGTCCCTTAAACACCTCCAGGGAAGGGGAATCAAACACCTCACTGGGCAGCCTCTGCCAGTGCCCAATGACATTTTCTGTTAATAATTTTTTTCTAATGTCTAGAATAAATCTCCCCTGGTGGAGACTGAGGCCATTCCCTCTTGTCCTGTCCCCTGTCACTTGGGAGAAGAGCCCAGCTCCCTCCTCTCCACAACCTCCTTTCAGGTAGTTATAGAAAGCAATGAGGTCTCCTCTCAGCCTCTTCTTCTCCAGGATAAACACCCCCAGCTCTCTCAGCCATTCCTCATAAGGCCTGTTCTCCAGCCCCTTCACCAGCTTCCTTGCTCTTCTCTGCACTCGCTCCAGAGCCTCAACATCCTTCTTGTGGTGAGGGGCCCAGAATTGAACACAGGATTCGAGGAGTTGTCTCACCAGTGCTGAGTACAGAGGGAGAAGAACCTCCCTGGATCTGCTGGTCACACCATTTCTGATCCAAGCTAGGATGTTAACTGCTCAGATATGGTGGTACCTGCAGGCTTCTTGTTGAATTGAGTGTGAAAAGCATCTGCATCTCATAAATACCACCAGGAGCAGCTGTTAGTGAGCAAGCTCAGCTGCAGAGGGGAGGGAGTACGGCCTGACCCAACACTGACACCTGCTTGGCAGGTTTCTTCAGCAAGAAGCAATAACAGAAAGGAACTGAATGAGCATCCTCTGGATGACTGCTGGCCTGACATGAAGTCCTTGGGAAGAAGAGATGAAATGATACATGCCTGGTGGTCTTAACCCTGTGCCTTCCATCGCTGTGCTCTCTTGGTGTGCTGGCAGCGCCAGTTCTCAATGCATTCCCCAGTAAGTGATGTGCTTATGCATAGTCAGTTTGGAAGGTGATAAATTTTTCTGAGCCCCTGCCTTTGATTCCTTTTTCTTTCTTTTTATTTTCTATTTTCCTTCTCTCTCTTTTTTTTATATTTCATCCTCTCTTCCCCCCACCCCTTTCCTTCACATTCTTTTTATTTCTCTTCTTTGCAGGTTATGTGTCTTTCTCTGCCTGAAAATTTCAATTAGTTATACAGGGGATCTGTGAATTTGGAAAAAATAACTATTGGAAACCCATGAAATCCTTTCCTTAGGAGGTAGACTGTACTTCCTTACCTTGCTACTTTTTTTCCCTTAAAAAAAGCCCTAAGTTTCAAGATGAAGTGATGATGAGTTAATCCATCTGCCTAGTGGCAGAATGGTACAATAAGCCGTGAGCTGTTTGCTTCCTAAGGGAATAAACAGAGTTGTGAGCAATTAAATTAGTCATAATGAAGACCTAAGGCAAGAGTTGTGCACCTTCTGTTAAGCTTACCTGTGCTTTTAGTCATGCCAGGCTGCAGATACAAGAAAAAAATAACCGCAGGATTGAAGTAATGACCAGGTAGGGGGTCTCTGAGGAATGAAGCAGGAGCACCAGCTGCTGCAGAATTAAGTCAGTTCCCACACCATCTAGAAAACAAGTATCTCAGTGTTTGGGGCTTAATTTATTGACAGCTTGTTAGGGCATTATAGATGAAGGAGCCTCCTCTCAGCCCTGCTGCTTTGCAGTTCTTTGCGCATGTGAAAAATCATTGCAGAGTTTGTGAGTAGAAGATTTTAGCAATTTCTACCCATTCTACGTAAGTAAAAATCTGTCATCTCCAGTGATGGGTTATATGTCTCTTCTACATTTTTCTAATTACAGGAAACATCAAATCTTGATTAGAAACAGGGAAATAGAAGTTAGGATTAATAATAACTTTAGGAAATGCAAATAAAGCAATCGACTTTTGTCACCATTGTCAGGCTCTTCTTTTTAGAGCATACTGAAGTTCTAAGCAGGCAGAAAGTCTTCTCAAATACGTGATTTAAACCATTAGGAAAACTCAAATTCATGCAGTGCTAAGTGGGAACTTGCATGGGATCATTAAGAGAAGCTGAACCTCTTTCACAGAATCATGGAATCACCAGGTTGTAGGAGTCCAACCATTCCTACCACTCTCTAAACCATGTCCCTCAGCACCTCGTCCACCTGTCCCTTAAATACCTCCAGGGAAGGCGAGTGAACCCCCTCCCTGGGCAGCCTCTGCCAGTGCCTAATGACCCTTTCTGTGAAGAATTTTTTCCTTTGCATTCTTACTCTAGTTCTGTGCTCATTTGTATGTTTTGAAAGCAATTATGGATTCTGATTATGTGATTTCACAATGTACCTTGGAGGTGCTGTACTCCATCCCCCTATCCTAAAAGCAACTGAAGTGTCAAAATACTAAAGGAAAAAAAAACCAACCTTGAGAGTCTCCTTAATTCATCAGTAAATTCACCTTCCCTGGAGGTGTTTAAGGCATGGGTGGATGAGGTCTTGAGGGACTTGGTTTAGTGTTTGATAGGAATGGTTGGACTAGATGATCTGATGGGTCCCTTCCAACCTGGTTGTTCTATGATTCTATGAAATTCCTTCATATCTCTTTGTTAAGCTGTACTTCAATTAATCAAGTGTTATATAAATGCAGATTCTGGCTAATTCCAACTCTGTTTTGCCTTTGACAGGGATGGAGTATGAAGGTACGATGATAGTGCCTATTAGAATGCGGAAAGTTAGTTTGGAAAGCCTAGTCCATACAAGCACATGCTGTTTCTTCAGCTCCAGCCAAGAAGGTGAAGAAGCAGAGGCTACTTACCTGATACTCCTCATTATAAGCAACCACTGAAGGAACATGGGGAACAGAAGTAGTTCTGGTTCCCACTGCTTTTCTGACCAGACTGCCTGGCTCAGTGCCTGCAGAAAAGAGCAAAGCTGCATATTCCCTCTCCCAGGAGCAAGAAAGGAGCAGTGGCTCAGTTGTTACTCCTTTGTAGGCCTCTAGGGAAAACATAGTTCCAGCCTTCCTCTTGCTCAAATTACAAGGTTGCCCTTCTTCCTAAGAGCCGAGAAAATAGCTCAGATTATATGTGGTAAAAAAGAACTTGTAAAAGAAGTTATTTTTGAAGGGGCAGTGAAAAAAAGAACAGTATTTGCATTGGCTGCTTTTGATGTTGCTACTGTATTTGAAGCAGCTGAAATGTACTGTACGATTCTTCATCCATCACAAGGCTTCCCCATACACAGTTTAAATATGAGGAGAGCCAAGAAATATGTTCACTCTTTTTTTTTCATAGAATCATAGAACAACCAGGTTGGAAGAGACCCACCGGATCATTGAGTCCAACCATTCCCGTCAAACACTAAACCATGTCCCTCAGGACCTCATCTACCTGTGCCTTAAACACCTCCAGGGAAGGTGAATCGACAACCTCCCTGAGCAGCCTGTTCCACTGCCCAATGACCCTTTCATGAAAAACTTCCTTCTAATCTCTAGCCTAAATCTATTATAGCCCTTTGTGTGAATTCTAACAGGTGGGACCTCCCATTTTTTTCTCTTCCTGATGAAGTTCTATAAGGGTGAAAACCCTGTTAAGACATTGAAATGTTTCTTTTGTAGACTTCAGAGAATTTAGAATTCTACTAGTAAGAAAATACTAATAAAAAACCAACTGAAATAAAGTTAAATTCCCTTGATTTAGTGTTTGATGGGAATGGTTGGACTCGAAGATCCTGTGGGTCTCTTCCAACTGGTTATTCTATGATTCTATGATATTTACTGGAAAGAAACAACCAAATGTATTGTCTTAAAAGAGTTGCAGATTTACTAGATTTCATAGGTCTTGTTAAAGGCTGCAAATCTGGATTCATGAGATCCACAGAACAAGGATGATTTGTACAACTCGGAGATCTGAGGGTCTTGGTTTAGTGTTTGATAGGAATGGTTGGACTAGAAGATCCAATGGGTCCCTTCCAACCTGGTTGTTCTATGATTCTATGATTCTATGATTCTATGATCCGCTTGCTGGGTTACTTTTCCCAGTATCTTTCTGTGCTCGTCTGTGAGGATCTGAGGTTGTCAGGATATCTAAATCGCACTTAGCCAGACCTGTTTCAAGGCCTCTTAAAAGTTTTCAGCGCTGTAGCTCACTGAACAGTCAGTTCTTGCTTCTGCCAACCAGATGGTGATTGCTACAGCACCTCTGCTTTCAAATTTCAAAACAAAGCATGAGGCAACCCTTGCCAGTTCCCCTTCCCAATGCAGCAACTCTCTTCATCCAAACTAGCGAACAAGAGTGCTTTGCTCCATTTCAAGCCACTTCCTGCAGTTCTTCAGAGGACTTCAGACCTCTGAACCTTCCTACAGAGGGAGGTTATTCTCCCTCTGTACTCAGCACTGGTGAGGCAACTCCTCGAATCCCGTGTTCAGTTGTGGGCCCCTCACCACAAGAAGGATGTTGAGGCTTTGTAGCGAGTCCAGAGAAGAGCAACAAAGCTGGTGAAGGGGCTGGAGAACAAGAGGAATGTCTGAGAGAGCTGGGGTAGTTTAGCCTGGAGAAGAGGAGGTTGAGGGGAGACCTCATTGCTCTCTACAACTACCTGAAAGGAGGTTGTGGAGAGGAGGGAGCTGGGCTATTCTCCCAAGTGACAGGGGACAGGACGAGAGGGAATGGCCTCAAGCTCCACCAGGGGAGATTTAGGCTAGACATTAGGAGGAAGTTTTTCACACAGAGGGTCATTGGGCATTGGCAGAGGCTGCCCAGGGAGGTGGTTGATTCACCATCCCTGGAGGTGTTTAAGGCACAGGTAGATGAGGTCCTGAGGGACATGGTTTAGTGTTTGATAGGAATGGTTGGACTCGATGATCCGATGGGTCTCTTCCAACCTGGTTGTTCTATGATTCTATGATTGCTTCTGCATATAGCTTCCCCTTCTTTTCAAGACTGGAAATTAGGAAGTCTCTAAGCTGGAAATCCTTTGCAAATACTGTTTTTTAGCAAACAGGGCCACTTGTTACTTTCGGGTTCTCTAGCAACTGATTCAAGCCTTTCACAGGCACCGCTGCAAGCTGGGAGGAGGGAAAACCAACCAAGAGCTGTTACAGGAAGAATAATCATTGTCAGTTCCCCCCTGTGTCCACTTGCCAGTTTTCTCCTAGGCTGCTCGCCTACATCTAAATTAGAGCCAAATATAGCTGAGCTTTGCCGTTTTCTTTTTTTTTTAATAGTTAAAGAAAGCCTTTTCCTGCAGGCAGGACAGGGCTGCTGGAGACACAGAGCACAGCCTGTTGCTCCCAGCCTGCATTTGTGGCTCTTACTTAGTTCAGACTGATTACAGTTTCAGCAGAAACCCCACTTAGGAAACCACACAGTGTGCAGGTAATTGGAAACAGGACCTGGCACAAGCATCGTTGACAGTGCAGCACTGGGCTTTGAATTTGTAAATAGAAAAGGTCTGTGGCTTTCCAGTAAAACGGAGGTTCCCCCAGTAAATTTCATGAAGGAAACAGAGGCCTTATTGTTTTCTCTCTCCACATATAGTTTTCTTTCCCTTTGTTTCTCTTTGATGAAAGAAAACTCCAAGACAGCTCCTTTAATTAAGGGACACTAGAGAAAGATTTATCTGCAGGGCAGTGTTTGTGTTGACACACAAAGCTAAGCCTACAGGCTCTGTTTTTCTCCAGCTTTTTATTTGGAAAAGCAAGACACTTTTCATATGACCCTTTGTTTAAAGGTTATAATATCCCTTGTTGTAAAAGATACCTTCCCCCACTGAGTTTGTGTCTAGGCAGACTACACACACTTCTACTTCTGTTATTCACACTTCTATTTCTGTTATTTTCTGGTGTTTTTACAGGCACAGCACCGATGGTAAAAACTTACAGAATTATACACAAGCACCATAGATTGCACCTCTGTGTCTGTTGTTAAGCAACTGCAGTTTCAGTAATTTCCTTAACCTCTGTGTTGCTTTTCTCTCTTACACTGTTCTTTTCCGCTTCTACCCAACTCCTCTTACTGGATTTAAAGCACCAGATGCGAGCATGGTTGTAAGCAGCTGCGTTTTCAGGATAAATTGCTTCTAATATTTTATTTTGCAATAGGCACAAGGATCAGTTGATTCACTCAGCAAAAACATGACTTCTCAAAATTATCTGTGGCTCAACTCCTACTCACTCAGCATCTCCTAGGTGACAGGGACTACACACACCCCAAGATATTTTAAAATAAAAACCTCCCATGGTTACAATCACTGGTTGAACTATGACCATAGAATCGTAGAATCACCAGGTTGGAAGAGACCCACCAGATCATCGAGTCCAACCATTCCTATCAAAAAAACCCATCAGTGGTGCTCACTTAATAAAAAATAGAGATGCTATAATGGGCATTAGAAACTGAATTGCTCTCTACGATTAAAACAAATACTTCATTCTAGTGCCCTGGGAGGCATGTGGTAGGAGAGGTGAAGGCAGTGGGTTTGTCATGGCCTATGGGGGGCAGCTGAACAAGTTTGCTAGCAGCACTGGAGTGGCTGCATTACCACTTTTCTTTTGGACATGATTTTCTAATCCTCTCTTTAAATAAATGAAAGATGTCTGAACTGTGTAGATATGGGAGGAGTATTGGGTCAGGAATGTCTAATACCGGTAATGTCTCTCCTTGCCTTTAAAGTATCTGTTGCTGCTAATGTAGCTTCCAGTCAGTATAAATGTAGTATCAAACTCTTCCTAATGAATTGGGTGTTAACTGTTAAATTTTATTCCCTTAAAGTAAAACGTGAATGATTCAAGATGGTCCAACTGGTTAAAAAAAACCCCCAAAACCTAAAAATCATGTGGCCTTGAACCAAGGTTTCTGATGGCTTTTTTTGGGTCCTTTTGTGACAAGACAAATGTGGAACTGTTATTATTACGATGATAGTGGCGTTTGGTTTCTAGCCCAGAGAGCTCCAAGGGACTGCTGGGATTGTACATCCTATGCTTGCTAACCCAGCTAGAAGACATCTGCGTGAGACAGAATTTAAAGTACTGGTGACCGTATTTTAAGTTAGGTTGTCTATCTGACCATTTCAGACGTCAGAGAAACTGGACTGGGGATAGGGAAAAAGAGGGGAAGCATCAGATAAAAATATCTTAGGACAAAGAAATGGTATTTTGGGTCATTTGATGAATGTTCCTCCCACTGTTAGAAAATCAAGTTCTCCCGGAAGTAAATCACTTATTACGGAAGGAAAGAAGACTACTGCTAGTGGGTGGCATATGAATCTAAGTGAAGCAAGCAATAGTAAAACAAAAAAGACAGTTGAGATGTGCAGAAACGTGTGAACCTGTGGGCTGGATGACAAATAACGAAGTGATACTGCCAGTGCAGAAGTGCTGGGACAGGCAGGGGGGATAATGATCTCTCACAGTAGATGAGATACGACTGAGGCATAAGAAGCAAGGGAAGATAAGAAATATGTTCAGACAGAAGGCTTGTTCCCACACCCAACCTTCAGTTTCCTTCACCAGTGTTGCTAACTGTTATGCTACTAATTCCTAGTGTAAATAAAGCAGAGGTTTAAGAGTGATGGATGAAAAGTTTGCAGCCTGAGTGTTTGAGAGCTGTGCTCGGCTCCTGCTCAAATGCCTGTTCTGGGTCACATATTTGGTCTGCTCTTACCTATTGCACATCTGTGAAACCAGTTGCTGCATCAGAAGAAGACACACTAGTGGTAGTTCATGGTTTCAGTTCAGGGTATGGAGGGAAGACTGAAATGTTGACAAAAATGTAAATGGTTTGTTTTCACCATTTGAAAGATCTGAAAGGTTTTGTCATTTGGGATGCCCAGGCAAAACAGCACTGAGTGTTTCTTCTACAGGCTTAATCTAAATTGTAAAACGCTGATGGTTTAGCATGCAGTTAGAAATTTTGTGGGTGGAGGGTGTCAGACCTGCCCTGTCTCTATCTCCAGTCTATTCAAAGTTCTTAAATAGTAAAGTAAGTAAATGTAAGTTTACTTCTTAAATCTAAGTTACCAGATAACCCTGCTGTCGCCAAGGCTCTATCTCTCCAGCAGCTCATGATGAGCTGGGAGAAGAACTGGGAGCTGCAGTTTGCTTTTGCCACCATCTGGTTCCTCACGGCTTCACTTTACTGCCTGGAGTGCTGCTTCCATCAGGTCCCACTGAAGACTAAGGGAACAGGCAGGGAGAGAGAGTGGCTTCTAGTGTTGGGAAAGATAGGTTGCAGGGGCCTCTTCCGTTGGATGATGAAAGGGGGACTTGTGGCCCTGATTACAGCTTGATATCTTATTTACTGGGTAGAGAAAACCCCTGGTGACACTGTTTCCACTCACTGGCGGTATCTGAAGCATATCAACCTTTGTAGTGATGCCAAGAGTACCCAGTTCTGCAGAAGACTCCGATTCTCTGCTGTGTGGGCAGCCTCTGTCACCCTGAACCTTTCCCAACCACTTTCATATCCCCCACCTTGCTTCGTAGTAAAGCCAGTACCCCTTACTAAGCACATACTTTATGGTGGTGTCCTTCCTAGGAGAACTTTGATGGATCTACTTGCATGGCTAAGGGTTGGATTTTAACTTGGCTGGACTCCCAGAATCACCAGGTTGGAAAGGACCCACTGGATCATCGAGTCCAACCAATCATGCTTCTTATAAAGGCAACATGGATGTCATGTCATGGGTCTCTGAAGCACATTGGTCTTCGTTTTTAAGGCAGCTGATTGTGGGAAGAGCTTGCTGCAGACGGAGTGAGGTAAACAGGCAGAAGATTGTACTGCTTATATGATTGACTCTGGTCAGGGGAAAATGTCCATGTTAAAATAAGAAAGCAGAGTTTTCTGCAAGGAGCAGCTGCATTTCACTTAGGAAGGCATCATGGTAGAGCTAACTAGGAAAGCAAAACTAGGTATGGGCAAAGCCTTACAGCTTAACTCATCACAATGGATACACCAATGCTCCAGATTATTTTTAAAAGGCCTTAAGAGGGTAACTGAACAGCTGATAGGACGGCATGACCCTTTTCTCTCAACCATCACTCTCCAAACTAGGTCATGGCATTACTTTTCTGTTATAGTCCATCAGGTATTTCATTATCTAATGCCACATATAGCAGCTTGCAGAGAAAAGACTGAGAAAGGCATCTAGAAAAACTTCTAGACTGCTGGTTACTTCTAGACTGCTGGTTGTATCAAGGACTTGTGGTGGTAACAGTTCACAGAGCAAAAGGATGAAACCTTTTCCCTCACCTACTGTAAAGCTCTGACAAGTTGCCTCTGATGATCAGGACTCATCTCTCTCTCTGCATTTAGAGAGGATCCTGACCCAAAAAGGAGGTTCTGAGAGGTCTGGTTGAAAGGGTCGTTGGGCATTGGAATAGGCTGCCCAGGGAGGTGGTTGATTCCCCTTCCCTGGAGGTGTTTAAGGCACGGGTAGGTGAGGTCCTGAGGGACATGGTTTACTGTTTGATAGGAATGGTTGGACTCAATGATCCGATGGGTCTCTTCCAACCTGGTGATTCTATGATTTTATGATCAAGTCCAATCATTCCTGTCCACTACTCAATCATATCCCCAAGGACCTCATCTACCTGTCTATTAAACACCTCCAGGGATGAGGAACCAGCCACCTCCCTGGGCAGCCTCTGCCAGTGCCTGAGAACCGTTTCAGTGAAGAAATTTTTCCTAATGTTCAATCTGAACCTGCCCTGACATGCCCTGAGGCCATTCCCTCTCATCCTGTCCCTGGTCACTCAGGAGAAGAGGCCTGGTGATTCTATGATTCTAGTTGGTAGACTCAGATGGCAGGGGGAGATAATGTAAATGCAGAACTGGGCAATAGTTTTGTACATTTTCAATTGTGCCCAAGGTGGGTATTTGGTTTTTCAGGGCACTCAGAAACAATTTGCAATGCGTGGAGATAAGTGGTGTCAATGTACCAGGAAAAAGGTGAAACTGGTGAATTTGTTTCAGAATTATTGGTTGGATTATGGAGGTAGCACTGAATGCAAAACTGATGTTTGTCCCAAAACTTCTCTCTCCCTGGAAAAGAAGTCCTCTAACACACTGGAACTAACAGTGCACGTTCACCCCTTGTATTAATTGCCTACAATTACTATTTTCAATATGTGACTCTGTCTCTTTAAAATCTGTGGCAGATGTGCTGCCACCACCTTTCTTCCAGTGTTGTCATTAAGACCTCTTATAGTGCCTTTTGTACTTTAATAAGTTTAAAACCACATTGTCTTAGACCCTTCATGTACTCTCATCCCCTCTTATCGTGACAACACAATAATACTGGGATATACATGTCAGGAGAGACGGGACACAAGGAGGTGTTGGACACTGCAGTTTTCTGCAGACAGGTTCAGACTCTGGTCCCTGTTCTCAGTGTTGTTCACTTATTTATACAGCAGTTTTAATGCAAAAGCCTTGAGGGCTCTAGGGTGAGGAATAAAAATCAATGTGGATAGCCCTTGCTTAGCTGTAGGTCACCATCGCTGGGGATGGTGACGTCTCCTGCCGTCTCTACAATCTCCTGGATCTTGCATTCCTCTCAGCAGAAGTTGCTGCTATGCATCTGTCTTGCTTAAGAAATGAAGTTGGCAGGCAACAACGCACTGTGGTGTGCAAAATTAGACTTATATTTAACTTTTCCATGCTATTTAATTTTTACATGCAAGAGGGATGTTGAGGCTCTGGAGCGAGTCCAGAAAAATGCGACGAAGCTGGTGAAGGGGCTGGAGAACAGGTCTTATGAGAAACGGCTGAGAGAGCTGGGGGTGTTTATCCTGGAGAAGAGGAGGCTGAGGGGAGACCTCATTGCTCTCTACAACTACCTGAAAGGAGGTTGTGGAGAGGAGGGAGCTGGGCTCTTCTCCCAAGTGACAAGGGACAGGACAAGAGGAGGTTCAGGCTTGACATAAGGAAAAAAAATTCTTCACAGAAAGGGTCATTGGGCACTGGAACAGGCTGCCCTGGGAGGTGGTTGAGTCACCTTCCCTGGAGGTGTTTAAGGCACGGATGGATGAGGTACTGAGGGACATGGTTTAGAGATTGGTGGGAATGGTTGGACTTGATGATCCAGTGGGTCTCTTCCAACCTGGTGATTCTATGATTCTCGTTTTACTTAGATTTAATTCACCCCACCTTCTCTATTGACTACTGAGGAGTTCCTCTGGCATCCCATGTTGGTTCAGCAGTGTAGCAAATCAACCTCATCACTGGTAACTCAGTGCAATGATGAAAGCAGCAGCTGTATTTATTATTTTCTCAAGCAGTAAATGCTCAGACATCTCTTCCACCTCATCCTTTCACAGCACCTTCTCTTAGTGTGTGGGGTTTGTAGTGATACTGCTAATTTCCCAGGCTGAATCTCTGCATGTAGGATGCTTCCTCCTTGCTGACAAATTCCTTGGAGGGGGGGGTTGTGCTGCAGACCTTGGAAAAAATAATAGAAAAAACATAATAGATAACTGTTCCCGGTCCTCCTTTGTTCATGTGTGAAAATGAGCATGTGGGATTCTGCCTCTGCTGCCACACAAAAGGGCCTTTCTCTCTTCCCCAAGCTGAGTTTCCTCACTGTTCCCACTGTTCTTCCTTCTGGATACTGTTCAAAGGACAAACTGGGGGAGCTGTGTCCTCTGCTGTTCAAAGGGGTCATTGCAGTTAGCATGTAAGTCTGACTTTAAAACCATAACAAATTAAGTGATAATTTTTCTCTGTCACGTTGTTTGGGTTTTTTTCTGCTTTCAAATATTTTTTAACAATAATTAAGATAGTATTGTATAGATCCATACATATGCACTATTTTTCTTCCTAAATACGTAGAAAGTATCCTCAGACCTTAACTAGAATAACCTCTGCATTTGCAAAGTAACACACTTAGATTAACTGTTCATGATAATATAGTGTTGATGAAATGCTCTATGCAGATGAGTCCATGGAGAATATGACTTTTTTCTTTTACTCAAACGGGACTGAATTTCCCCCTTGCTATTCAGTGGGATTATTTTGTGTCAAAACTAAGCACGTGTCAGTGTCACATTGATACCACAATCTGCAAACAAGCACAGAAATATAATTCAGGGAGAAAATCTCATTTAATGACTAGTGGAGATGTTTCTCCCAAGTGACAGGGGACAGGACAAGAGGGAATGGCCTCAAGCTCTGCCAGGGGAGGTTTAGGCTGAACATTAGGAAAAAAGTTTTCAAGGAAAGGGTCATTGGGCACTGGCAGAGGCTGCCCAGGGAGGGGGTTGGTTCACCTTCCCTGGAGGTGTTTAAGGGATGAGTGGACAAGGTACTGATGGGCATGATTTAGTGATTGATGGGAATGGTTGGACTCAATGATCCGCTGGGTCTTTTCCAACCTGGTTATTCTATGATTTTATGATTCTAAAAATGCATGTTTTCTGGAGGACTTTGCAGGTTAAGACTGAATGAACTGCTTCGGCTCTAACTATTTTCCTCTTTCAAAACAACTTCAAAAATATGTAGGAAATTGCAGGACAGATTTGGACGTGCTGACTGCAGTGCTGTTAAGAGGAGGTAGCAGAAGGACAGTAAATAGTGAATGTTGAATAACTACAAGGTGCCTCAGGTAGAGAACATAAAGTCTCTTAACCAGAGATCCTACCATATTAAAAACTGTACCTAATGATGTAATTGTTTTTTGATTGATGAAGGTCTTGCTTTTGCTGCCTCAGGTCATGACAGTCATGCTAGATCAGGCTGCCCAAGGCCCCAGCCAACTTCTTTGGTTTTGCAGGTACTTGAGTGAGTTCAAGCTCAAATGTTTGATAGGGATGGTTGGACTCGATGATCCGATGGGTCTCTTCCAACCTGGTTGTTCTATGATTCTATGATTCTAAGCTGTTGTCCTGAAGAATTTCTTCCTCTGGAAGCCTTTAAATTTTGAAGTTTCTTCCCAGAGTTCACCAGAGGGAAGTTGTTCATATCCTGGATGTAATGAAAAGATGGTTTTCTTCCCTCTCATTCCCAGACTGTTTAGACAATGGAATACTTGAATTAAGCTTATGTTTAAAAAAAAAAAAAAAATTGTGTCATATAACCTGTTTCATGTCAACTTCCTGGAAAAGCTCCTGGACACCTTATACACGCCTGCTTTAACCATTTGGTCTGTCTTGTGCTTATCTCTGTCTTGTAGTAACAAGCATTCCTGTTCCGTCCAGTTTCCTTTTCATATTTTATCTTCTGCATCACTCACACAGAGGCTGAGTGTGTCTTCTTTTCCCCATGTGTGGTGTCTGGCAATAAAAATGAACTTCATGGCAGCAAAAAGGAGTTTGTTCTTCAGACCTATTTTATCCCAGGAAGTGTAACAGCATGCATCTTCTTCTGGGGATGGAGCCATGCAGTGAATAGATATTGTAAAAAGCAAGGGGCCAGAGTAAGGCATGAAAAAAAATGTCTGAACAGCAGCATTATTTGTAAAATGGGATTAATTACACTTCTCTTCTTGGCAGGGGTCAGATAGGCTGAAATACTGCACCTGCTTTCAGACATTGTCCTTGACTGGAAATGTGGACTCGTTGGAGGGAATTCAGAGGGTAGCAAAGGGAACGTGAAGTTTAGGAAATGAAGAAAGTTTCAGAGCACTGGCTATGTTTAATCTAGAAAATTAAACTCTGAGTGGGGAATATGAGAGGTCTTTCATCATGTAAGAGGAGGCTATTAAAGAAGATAACGATCGATTGTTCTCTTTGTTCCTTTAGGAAGTGTGAGAAGAAACCAGATTAATTTTTGCTTACTTTACAGTTGAGAAGACTCAGAATGGATACTATGAATAGTTTGTTAAGGTAGTGATATTCCTATCACCTTACCAAAGGATGCATGACATCCTTATTTGTTTATTAGTTTATTACCAAAAATCTCAGTGCTGAAAATCTCAGGCCTTATGAGGAATGGCTGAGAGAGCTGGGGGTGTTTAGCCTAGAGAAGAGGAGGCTGAGGGGAGACCTCATTGCTCTCTACAACTACCTGAGGGGAGTTTGTGGAGAGGAGGGAGCTGGGCTGTTCTCCCAAGTGACAGGGGACAGGACAAGAGGGAATGGCCTCAAGCTGCACCAGGGGAGGTTTAGGCTGGACATTAGTTAAAAAAAAATTCAAGGAAAGTGTCATTGTGTACTGACAGAGGCTGGTGTATTCACCTTCCCTGGAGGTGTTTAAGGGACGGGTGGACAAGGTCCTGAGGGACATGGTTTAGTGTTTGATAGGAACGGTTGGACTCGATGATCTGATAGGTCTCTTCCAACCTGGTGATTCTATGATTCTATGTACTTTAAATATGTTTACTCTCCATTTGGTAACTTCTTGATATGTCTTCAGGCCACGCAGAACTACTGGATAATTTCTGGATACGTCAAACAAAGATACCACATTGTTTCCAACAATAAGGGATTCTAATTATCTTGAAAGCACTGTCTGAGAGCTTATGGGCTCCTGCTTTCCTATTCAATTCTCATGTTGACCTTTGCAGAGAGCTAAGCTATGTCTAATAAAGCACAGGAGAAATGTAATGTGGAAAATCACACCCCCTCAAATAGGATAAAAAAACCCATGTAAAATGATTGATTGATTCAATGATTAATGAAAAGAATGTCTGGAGATGTTGTGGGGAGAGGGAAGAGTTGTAGGTGTATGAGAAAGTGACCCTGGCAGAGACATACAGGTGATTAAGGAATATTTTCCTGACACGGAGCTGTAAGAGAGCCCTGTGAAAATGGGACAGTGGGCAGATGAAAGCAGTGGCAGATGAAGTGTAGGAGGCAGCAAAGAAAAGCTGCAACGTACATGAGGATGAAGTAATAGATCTCCTTCCCCCTCCTATACATTAAGGGGTGGGATGCGAGTCTGCTTTGAAGGGTCTGTAAAGGAGAGAAAGCAGCATTGCACAGCTCCTGAGGAAGATTTAGTGTCATCAGAAAGTACTGGCCCTCCCCATGCCTGCCAGTTCAGAAGCACTTTCCTATTTCAGACACTGCAAATATTCAGGGGTATCTCGAGCTCATGTTCCCTCTCCTGTGCCAGCCTCTGTGGACACAGAAAAGACACACTCATTTCTTTTGGTTTCTTTGCTCCAGCTGAATCTTGAATTTACACGTTAATGATTCCATTCCTTCAGTTTAATCTTGTAAATTATCTTATGGCATGTTGTTTTTCTCCTGCTGCAGTTCCAGGATTCCAAGATTGCCGGTGACCTTGCCTTGATATGCACAAGCTGCTTTACCTCCGTGCTCCTCCTGTGGTGTGTATCTCTTACCTTGGCCTCTCTCCAAATGCCAGTATTGCCTAGCAGCGTTTCATTCTCAGCAAGTGCTCCATTAATAAATCTACCAGATTCTGGGTTTATAAACTAAATATATGTACTAATAAAATTAAGAGGCTCATAGCTGTCACAGCTGTGCCCTAGAACTGCTGGCAGGGCCATGTCTGCATGATAAAACTCTCAGCAAGTGGAACAGGAGGAGCACATCCTCGACAGGGGACAGGACAAGAGGGAATGGCCTCAAGCTCCACCAGGGGAGATTTAGGCTGGACATCAGGAAAAAATTTTTGACAGAAATTGTCACTGGGCACTGGCAGAGGCTGCCCAGGGAGGTGGTTGATTCACCTTCCCTGGCGGTGTTTTAGGGATGGTTGGATAAGGTGCTGAGGGATATGATTTAGTGTTTGATAGGAATGGTTGGACTCGATGATCCGGTGGGTCTCTTCCAACCTGGTGACTCTATGATTCTATGATCCAAACCTCCACAGACAATAATGCCTCATTCAGGCTGAGCCCTGCCTGTACTCAGAAACTGCTTGGGAAAGCACCATGCATCCTAGTCCAAAACAGTGCCAAGGAGCGCTCTGATGTAACAGTATTGATGATTGAGTTACCATGCTTGGGAAATCTCCTATTGTATTCATGATTGGCTAATGAGTCCCACCTTCAGAAGCTGCTGTTGGAGAAGGCTGGAGCTCCACAATCTGATCCAGGCAGGTATAAAAACCACCTCAGTCTAAGATGTCTGATGTGTTCAGCTTGTCTTCACCCAGAACATCTGGTGCCCCTTAACTTGCTGCTGTTGCAGACTTGATATGGAAAATTAATTTTCCTGCAAGTTGGTAAATAACAGGAGCCTGGTTTTTTTTCACAAGAACAAAACCAGAAACAGACTACAGACTTGGCAAATTTTTGTGAGGATTATGGCATTGACTAACCATAATGTGACTTGTATATTGGATTGTATCAGAAATGGTGTGACCAGCAGGTCCAGGGAGGTTCTTCTCCCTCTGGACTCACCACTGGTGAGACCGCTTCTCGAATCCTGTGTGCAGTTGTGGGCCCCTCACCACAAGAAGGATGTTGAGGCTCTGGAGCGAGTCCAGAGAAGAGCAACGAAACTGGTGAAGGGGCTGGAGAATAGTTTCCTTATGTTGAGCCTGAATCTCCCCTGGTGGAGCTTGAGGATCTCGGATCAGTGTAATGGCTCTGGCTGTGAAGTACAGAGGTTTTTTGTTTCTTGACCCCTTCTCTCATATTTTATGTGAAGATCGACATGTTCTGCAGGTGTGGGTCTACGCAGCAGAAACTGGACAGGGAAGCTGAGACATTTGTGTGAGAGGCTGAGTGTCCAGCAGACCGAGCTGTAGCTGAAAGATCTCCAAGGACTATTGCTTGGAGAAATACATTTTCCTGTGGGGTTCTGGCACTGCTTTTGGTTGGATCAACAGGGAGGAAGCAAATGTACTGCTGGTTATCACATCATTTTTTCTATATGCTCCCTTGTATATAGGATAAACCATAGTTCCAGGCAGCCAGAAATAGATATATGAAAAATTGAATTTTATTGCTAGAATAGGGAGACTTTCCCCCCCTTTTTAAAAAAAAGATGTTGGGTTTTAAGGATTAGAAGCAAAGAATTTTGAGGGTATAGGGTCTATGCTTTCCCTCTGATGTAGGTGCTAGTGGAGTTTAAGTCCCTTAATGAACTAAGTTCCAAATTCAGCTCAAGCTCTTAAACTCGCTTGTGGTGCTGATACCTCAGCACTTTTTTTTTTTTTTTTTTTTTTTTCCCTTGGATTTCTCCTCTGGAAAAGGAGCTGTCGGTCAACCTGGCCTTGTGAGCACTTCTTGCCTTGGGGCTCCATCTAGTGGGTAGAAGCTTGCACTGAGCAGCACTAAGAGCAAATCACTGATGCGAGAAACAGAGAGCAAGAAAAATGAGCGGATAGGAAGGTTCCCTACAGAGTTCAATGACCACAAACGAAATTTCCGTGTGTTCATTCTTCTCCTGCTGATATTTTCTGTGCATCTCTCTATAGAGAGAATGTTGCTTTGTCCTGTGTGCAAAAATGTTTTCATAACACAGCAGAGAAAAGGAAGGGAAGGGAAAAGGGAAGAGAAAAGGAAGGGAAGGGAAAAGGGAAGAGAAAAGGAAGGGAAGGGAAAAGGGAAGAGAAAAGGGAAGAGAAAGGGAAGAGAAAAGGGAAGGGAAAAGGGAAGAGAAAATGGAAGGGAGAAGGGAAGGGAAAAGGGAAGAGAAAGGGAAGGGAAAAGGGAAGAGAAAGGGAAGGGAAAAGGGAAGGGAAAAGGGAAGAGAAAAGGGAAGGGAAAAGGGAAGAGAAAAGGGAAGGGAAAAGGGAAGAGAAAAGGGAAGAGAAAGGGAAGGGAAAAGGGAAGAGAAAATGGAAGGGAGAAGGGAAGAGAAAAGGGAAGATAAAGGGAAGGGAAAAGGGAAGAGAAAAGGGAAGAGAAAGGGAAGGGAAAAGGGAAGATAAAGGGAAGGGAAAAGGGAAGAGAAAATGGAAGGGAGAAGGTCAGGGAAAAGGGAAGAGAAAAGGGAAGAGAAAGGGAAGGGAAAAGGGAAGGGAAAGGAAGGGAAAAGGGAAAGGAAAAAGGAGGAGAAAAAGGAAGAGAAAGGGAAGGGAAAAGGGAAGAGAAAGGGAAGGGAAAAGGGAAGAGAAAATGGAAGGGAGAAGGAAAGAGAAAATGGAAGGGAGAAGGGAAGAGAAAAGGGAAGAGAAAAGGAAGGGAAAAGAGAAGAGAAAAGGGAAGAGAAAGGGAAGGGAAAAGGGATGGGAAAAGAGAAGAGAAAGGGAAAGAGAAAAGGGAAGAGAAAGGGAAGACAAAAGGGAAGAGAAAGGGAAGGGAAGGGAAAAGGGAAGGGAAAAGGCAAGAGAAAGGGAAGAGAAAGGGAAGATAAAAGGGAGGGAAAATGGAGGGGAGGGGGAAGAACAATCCATTCCTCCTGTACTCCTGCACTTTTTCTATTGTTTTAAAGGTGTGGCTGTATCATTTCACCGAATACACCACAGTCACTGGCAAATGATTCAAGGATATCCATATTAGTCTGTGAAGTTATCAACAAGTTAAGAGGCTTCTTAGGTAACCTTGAAAATAGGAAGCATTCCAGCAGCACTAAAAGTTCAATCAGAGCCAAATATTCCTTCCTGAAAGAAGGTTGTAGCAAGGTGGGCGTTTGGTCTTCTCCAAATGACGGATGACAATATGAAAGGGAATGGCCTCAAGCAGCACAGGGCAGGTTCAGATTGGACTTGAGGAAACATTTCCTCACCAAAAAGGTCACTGGGCACAGGGCAGAGGGTGCCCAGGGAGGTGGTTGAGTCACCATCCCTGGAGGTGTTTAAAAGATGAATAGATGAAGTGCTAAGGGATGTGGTTTAGCAGTGGACAGGGATGGTTGGAACTGATGATCTCGAAGGTCTTTTCCAACCAAGAGATTCTATGAAAACCTGTATTTTGTCATAACAGAACTGCTTATATATCTCTGTTGCGCTAGAAGGGAGGAGAGGGAGAGGAGAGGAAGCGGTTTGAGAAATGGAAAAAGACTTTACGGCTACATCATAGTTATTTTTACAAATGGCATTTTTCTAATTCATCTGTCAAATAAAATTAGTGAGTCAAATCTGGATTTCAACTTAAGTCATTCACTGTAACATGAAGGAGTAAGACTGATAGCTAGAAAGAACATGTGGCCCTAGCTAACTAAAAATTTGCTTTTTAAAATAAAAAAAATTGAAAAGAAAGAAGGAAATAGCTAAACTGTTTGGTAAAAGGAAATCTTTCTCAGGCAAATGTGTTCTACAGAGCTAGCTGTTTTCAAGAAAACATCTGTGACAGTACATAGGTCCCAGTTTTGCAATTTAAAATGAAACCTGTTGGAAACACTTCCTGAAGAGTTTCTGTGCTCTCTGTGTCCTTAAAGAGGGTTGTAAGAGGTGGAGCATTCCCGAGTTTGGGCAACAAGGTTATTTTGCAAGAAGGTTATTACCTAAAAGATAGGCTGAATATTTTCATTAAGGTGCATGAAACTCCCAAGAAATGAACTAAGAATCTGGCTGAATTGACAGGGGACAGGACAAGAGGGAATGGCCTCAAGCTCCGCCAGGGGAGATTTAGGCTGGAGATTAGGAGGAGGTTTTTCATGAAAAGGGTCATTGGGCATTGGAATAGGCTGCCCAGGGAGGTGGTTGATTCACCTTCCCTGGAGGTGTTTAAGGCACAGGTGGATGAGGTCTTGAGCAACATGGTTTAGTGTTTGACGGGAATGGTTGGACTCAATGATCCGAAGGGTCTCTTCCAACCTGGTTGTTCTATGATTCTAAGATTCTAATTGAAAAGAGCATTGCTGGGAAAGAAACCTTTTTTAACTTGACTGTTGAATCATGACGTTACACTCCTCTTTGTCTTTTTCTTTCTTTTAAATTTAGTGGAGAAAGAAAAAAAGATGAGGAGTTGTAAGTGATGTAGTGTCTAGAAAGCTTTCCATGCCATGAAAACCTGGCACTTCAGTTTACTGTTTAGAAAAGAGGAAGAGTTTTAGAAGAGGAATGTGTGTATGTGTTTTTTTGTGAGAACGAATGATTGACAAATCATTTTTCCTTTTGTTTTCTTATTGTCACCATATCCATTTATTTTTTCTTCTGTCAGTTTTAAGATTCTTATTCTGTTCTTCAGCTTCTATAAGCAACTTCCCTTTGCAGCACACTTGCAGCTGTCTTTTTCGACAGCCTGTGTTGGTTTTACACTGTCTCAGGAGTCAGGTAGAGAGTGAGCCACGTCTTTAGCTGTGCAAATCCTGGAGTAGCTCTAAATTCTTTCCTGACATGGGGAAGCTCTAAATTATTATTATTTTTCTCAGTCTGTAGGGCCTAAATAGTTTCCAAAATAAATGATCCTGGAAAAAATTACTTTCAGAACAAATGACCTGAAGCACAGTGATGGACTTAGAGCAGCTGGAACGGTCCTATAAGACCCATTTCACTAGCCAACAATTGTCCTACTTCAGCTCCCCAGGAAAGGCATGAAGGACTGACAGAGGTGAATGCTGGTAATGTTATCAGGAAACAGATTATATTTGTGAGAGAACCTTTCTATTACATCAATATTCCACTCCAGTACAGACAGAAATTGTAATTTTCACTATGGTTTCTGAGTTTCAGTGAGAGTTGTTGAATTGAAGAAGCAGTGATACTTACAATAAAAGGAAGTCCTTCCCTTGTCAATATTGAGGGTCACGTCCTGAGTTTGAGCTCCTGTACGTTCTCCTAGTTAAGCTATTTCCATATAATATTTGATTATTCAGATTTTAGAGACACTGGTCACAATGTAAAAGCCAAATTATTTGGAGAAGGAAGATTTGATCCCTTTTTAAATTAATGTAGAATCATAGAACAACCAGGCAGGAAGAGACCCACTGGATCATTGAGTCCAACCGTTCCTACCAAACACTAAACCATGTCCCTCAGCACCTCGTCCACCTGTGCCTTAAACCCCTCCAGGGAAGGTGAATCAACCACCAACCTGAGCAGTCTCTGCCAGTGCTCAATGACCCTTTCTGTGAAAAATTTTTTCCTAAACCTCCCTTGGCGGAGCTTGAGGCCATTCCCTCTTGTCCTGTCCCTGTCACTTGGGAGAAGAGCCCAGTTCCCTCCTCTCCACAACCTCCTCTCAGGTAGCTGTAGAGAGCAATGAGGTCTCCTCTCAGCCTTTCAGCTAATACCAAAGATGAGGAGTTGCAGCGGAGGAACAAAAGTGTTCCCACACAGTGAGACTGAGGAGGGGGGATGGACAGAGTGTTAAGCCTTGAGCTGCATGGCTGAAGGCTGTGCCTTTCTCCTGCTCAGAGGGCATGTTCTGTCTGAAAATGCCTTCAGAAAATTATCTCGTGCTTCTTTCATGCAGAGAAATGTCTTCTGACCTTGGGCTCAGGCTTGGTGAGTCAGTAGCAGTAACAGTTACAAGTCTGGTGGGAGCCAGCTAAGTGCCTGACCTCTCATCTCTTCCTCAAACTGCACAGTGCAGCTGGAACCTTACACACAGGGATAATCTGCTGTCCTGTGTTTTCTCAGTGTGAAAGGGAAGGCAGAAGTGTAGCCTAATAATCCATAAATAATATAAATACATCATCATTGACACTTTAAGAGAGCTGGGCTTGTCCAGCCTGGAGAAGAGAATGCACCAAGGAGATCTTATAGTGACCTTCCAGTACCTGAAGGGGCTACAAGAAAGCTGGAGAAGGACTATTCACAAAGGCTTGTGGTGATGGGACAAGAGGGAATGGCTATAAACTGGAGAGGGGCAGATTTAGACTAGACATTAGGAAGAATTTCTTCACCATGAGAGTGGTGAGACACTGGCCCAGGCTGTCCCGCAGAAGGTGTCCCTGCCCATGGCAGGGGTATGGAACTGGATGATCTTTAAGGTCCCTTCCAACCCTAAATATTCTGGTTTTAGTAGCCTGAATCTGTTCCTTGAACCTGTGCATTCCATATCCACAGATGTACTTACATGGGTGTAAAGGTAAGT
This sequence comes from Coccyzus lansbergi, assembly GCA_033558105.1. Taxonomy (NCBI): domain Eukaryota; kingdom Metazoa; phylum Chordata; class Aves; order Cuculiformes; family Coccyzidae; genus Coccyzus; species Coccyzus lansbergi. The sequence goes on from JAUMJK010000508.1 coordinate 3,518,723, forward strand.
ATAGACATCTTTCAACAAGAAACAAATTTTTGTCCAGAGAATTCCTAAACAGATCTATTCCGTTCCCCAAAACATTAACTCGCATGCAAATATTTTCTCATTAAACATTGATCATGCTATAGAGGCATGTAAATTGATGCTGAGCTGAGCTGTGCTGTCCACATGGGGCAGCATCATTCTTTGTGGGAAGGTGGTTGTGTTACCCAGCATTCATTCATGAGAAAACTAATATATCTGCCTGGCTCATTAACTTGAGTTTAACTTCATCTCGATATGGCTAAACTGTGTTTGAGTCCTAAAGGGACTTAACTAGTGCCGTCCAGAGTTTTCTGAATCATTAATCATTGCTATTATTGGTTTACTTTTCTTGCACAGGAAAAATAATAGATCCCTTCCTGCTAAATGCAAGTTAATACTTCATATACTACAAATATGATTTTGTATGAACTTTGATATTTATCAAGTATATCGCAGCATAAAATTTAAATAATTGACAATACTGAAATAAAAGCTGACTAAAACTTACCTCTTTGAAACTAGTGCTTGTGAGTCTTAATATCTTGCAGAAGTTAAATGAGGCTTTACCTGAAAATTGACCAGTTTAATGGGCCAATTGTCTAGGTGCAAATATGCTACCATAGAAACCTTGATCAGTTATTTTGTACTCCCTACTCACAAAACACAATATCCTGTGTTATAAGTAAGACAATTTTTTATCAGGAAATATCTTTTTAATTAATGCAGTTTCACTGATGGCAAATACTATGTAGTGTGTTGGAAGGAAAGTCAGAGGCATGGAGGTGGCTTTTGCCAACTTTTCTCCCCAAATCCCTGAACCCTGTGTTCAGTTCTGGGCCCCTCACCACAAGAAGGATGTTGAGGCTCTGGAGCGAGTCCAGAGAAGAGCAACAAAGATGGTGAAGGGGCTGGAGAACGGCTAAGAGAGCTGGGGGTGTTTATCCTGGAGAAGAGGAGGTTGAGGGGAGACCTCATTGCTCTCTCCAAATACCTGAAAGGAGGTTGTAGAGAGGAGGGAGCTGGGCTCTTCTCCCAAATGACAGGGGACAGGACGAGAGGGAATGGCCTCAAGCTCTGCCAGGGGAGGTTCAGGCTCGACATAAGCTAAAAATCCTTCACAGAAAGGGTCATTGGGCATTGGAATAGGCTGCCCAGGGAGGTGGTTGATTCACCTTCCCTGGAGGAGTGTAAGGGACGGGTGGACGAGGTGCTGAGGGACATGGTTTAGTGTTTGATAGGAATGAATGGACTCAATGATCCAGTGGGTCTCTTCCAACCTGGTGATTCTGTGTGATTCTGTGTGATAAGGATGACTTTATTAGAGTTGGACTAGACTAGAGATACGTTCAGACTCCTCTCCCTTTCTGTGCCAAATAGCAGGTCCCTAAGAAGGTTTTAAAGAACAAACCAAGTGTATACCTTGTGATGCTCTTCTGAGTAGGTTCCATTCTCTTACTGAATTTCATATCAAAGGGTCTATGAAAGGACCTTTGCAGCTGTGAGTTCAGAAAGGCTGGATGTGGAAAGTTGCTTTCAGGACCAGTATAAGGCCATCATAGAGAGCTCCATCAGAAGATTGGTGGATGGCATGGTTAGTCATGCTGGTGAGTTCTATGTAACCCTGACTGTTCTGTGTTTCTGTCAGTGGTGAGAGGCGGTGGCATTGTCTTCCTGGTCATTCTCTCATCCCCTGGATTGGCACGAGTAATGGGATATGTGGACATCTCCCTTTTATTTCTTCTTGAGGAATATTAATAGACAGTGGGGAAGTGAGGGGTTGGGTGTGGGCATGGAAAGAGGAGGAGGAATAGCAAAGGGTAATAACGAGCAAGGCACATGGTAAGCCAGAAGTCCAAATATTGAGGCAGCTGCAAGATATTATTTGGGACTGGAACTTTAATGGACTTTTTCCTCTCATGAGGCCCAATTTTCTCCGAGACAGACAAGGAAATTGCTGGCATACTTCTATCAGAAAAGGAGTAACACTGCACACGTGTGTCCTTTCTGCTAGTGGGAGATACATGTGCATTGGTCTATTCTCTTTCCAGAGCTGTGTTTTTAAAAACTGGGAATGGAGATCATAGTTCTGTTTCAGATGTATCATGAATGAATTAAAAATGGGTGATTGATCAAAGATACACGGAAAACCAGCCACCAATTTTTGTTCCCTATTGGAACTCACCGAGACAAGAAGAGAACTTTTATTTTCCATGTCACATACCTCTCTTTGCTGGCTCCTTTCATGATTCCTGTCAAGACGTGGCCTTTCAGGCTGTCGGACAGCCTTTCAACTGTGACTATCACAATCAGTATTGCTCTCTTTACATCTTTATGCTAATTCTACCTAGGATTAAGCAGGGAAAAGAAAAAAAACATTGGCAAGATATAGTGCCCTGTCCTTCTACATGCACACAGCTGAAGTTCAGGCTGAAGTTTTTCTATTACATTGTAGAATTGCATTGCAGGTTCTCAGTTAATATTTAGAAATATAGAATCATAGAACAACCAGGTTGGAAGGGACCCATCGGATCATTGAGTCCAAACATTCCTATCAAACACTAAACCATGTCCCGCAGCACCTTGTCCACCTGTGCCTTAAACACCTCCAGGGAAGGTGAATCAACCACCTCCCTGGGCAGCCTGTTCCAATGCCCAATGACCCTCTGTGTGGAAAAACCTCCTCCTAATCTCTAGCCTAAATCTCCCCTGGCGGAGCTTGAGGCCATTCCCTCTTGTCCTGTCCCCTGTCACTTGGGAGAAGAGCCCAGCTCCTTCCTCTCTACAACCTCCTTTCAGGTAGCTGTAGAGAGTAATGAGGTCTCCTCTCAGCCTTCTCTTTAGGCTAAACACCCCCAGTTCTCTCAGCCATTCCTCATAAGGTCTGTTCTCTCTATTTCTCAGATAACTTCTGAAAAGATCATAATCCTATGTCCTTTAGACAAGTTTTCTCTTTCTACAAGCTTCCCCTTTCTAGATTGCCAACTATTCCTTTCATTGCTTAATTTTTATCATCTTCTATGCCTATCCCTGATTCCTGACTCATTTTCCAAAAGTCAACATATGCCAACTGCCTTGTTACTTCACTGCCTGCTTCTAATATTTCCTAAGCACTAGGCCCCTTCCCATGACTGGAAAATGACAATTATGAACATCTCAGCCCCAAACTTGTTTTAATTTTTTGGTCCCTTCTAGCTTGTTGTTCACAGAAGTCCTGACTGCTTTGTGCTAGCAGATTGCACCAGTATCATATGGTCAGGAACAGAGATTCTGTCTAGCAGTTGCGGTGGGAAGGTGAGTGGGAGGGTTGGTATGTGAGCAGCTACAGAGCCAGAAAATACTGTTTATGTTTTTTAAATCTGAGAAGCCAGCATGAACTACTGGATGGAAGGTAATACTAGGCAAATTTAAACTCAATAAAAACCAGCACTTTTTTTTACTCTAAATATGATTAAATGTTGGACAAAAATATAAGCAATAGGGAAGTATTCCACACTGGACATGTCCAAATTAAGACAGATTCCTTTTATAGAACAAGTGCTTCAGCCAGATAGTGTTTTAATCACACAGTTTATCCATTGCTTGGTATAACAGAATAGAAGTAAAAAACATAACATCATTGAGTGTGAGTCACAAATAAGATGATCCTTATGATTCTTCTGGACTCAAACTTTGTTTCCATTCAAAAGTTCCCCATGCATTGGAAACTTGGAACAGCTGATTTCATTCCCTTTGTCAGGGAGGGAGTAACTATCTGTCACTCCTTGAGATGTCCTAAGCAATCCCAGTAGTTACTGTGATGTTATGGTGCTGTAGTCCTGTTGTAAATTCCCAGACATCTCGACGACTACGCTCAGCTCAAGATTTTTTTCCTCTCCTGCACTGCTGTAGTATTTGTGTCACTTGGGGAACACTGCCAGTGGATGGGATTGGGTACAAGTGTAACCAGACAGGCCACCGAGGCAGGGAGGGAGGACAGCTGTCCTAAGCATTCAAAGCTGTGCATTCTGTGGTGCCCTGATGTGACATGGGCCTCAAGATATCTATTAAACTGGAAGAAAGCCTTTTTTGGTCTTGCAGCTCTCTGAATCAGTCTACCTGTTATTTAGAGTATGTTACAGGAGGACTGAGAGCTGCCTTATTGCGATAGAGATTCAGAATAAAAGAAACAGGTTCTATGCTGTTTGTGGAGAAAAAAGAAATACTGCCATCTCAAGCTATCCATAGCTGGAACCCTTAACTTCCTCTGAATAAAATGAAGAATACTGAGAAAAGTGTTTGTTTCAGATATCAGTAAAGCAGGAACCTAAATATATCTATCTATATCATCTATATCTATATATCTATATCCATATCCATATCCATATCTATATCTATATCTCTATATATCTCTATCTCTATATCTCTATCTCTATCTATCTATCTATCTATCTATCTATCTATCTGTCTATCTATCTATCTATCTATCTATCTATCTATCTATCTATGTCTATGTCTAAGTCTATATATCTATATCTATTTCCATATCTGTATCCATATCCATATCTATATATCTATATTTCTCTATATCTCTCTATGTCTATGTCTATGTCTATGTCTATGTCTATGTCTATATATCTATATCTATATCCATATAGTTTTTCAGTCAGCAATGTAAATATTACATTGTGATACACTTGTGATAAAAATATAGTTGGAGAGAAAGACTGAGCAAGCCCAGCATGTGAGAAAGATGCAGGTTAGATGATTTATGAAAAAAATTTAAAAAGAAAAACAATAGGAATAACCTAAGTTACATTTCAACATGAAGAGTGTTTGTTTGGGGAATCCTTCAGTCTTTACTTGGTTACAAACACCTTTTGAAATCAATTGAATCTTTAACTCGAGGACCAAAGGATGCTAGTGAATGACTGATAGAGTTACAACTGGATTCCAGAGAGTGAGAAGAATCAAACCTTGTCAGAAGGTTCTTTCTGGAAGAACTAACCTGGACTTTGCAACTGATAAGATTATAACCTGAAGTTGGGATGGGGTGAATGAAGATCCTGAATGCTGAACCAGAGGAGCAGGAATTGTAGATCTGTGAGGGATGTGTATAGCGAAAGGAATCAGGGAGGAACAAGGAGAGAGCAGACAGAAAGGGATACAGCATTCTGCTACAGAAACTGTCAGCCTCTGGCCTGGACAGGCTCACACTCTCCTGGGTAGAAAACTGTTTGGCTGGCTGGGCCCATAGAGCGGTGGAAAATGTTGTAAAATCCAGCTAGAGGCCAGTTACAAGTGGGGTTCCCCAGGGCTCAGTGCTGGGTCCAGCCCTGTTCAATGTCTTCATCAATGACCTGGATGAAGGCATCGAGTGCTCCTTTAGCAAGTTTGCAGATGACACTAAGCTGTGTGGAAGTGTCGATCTGCTGGAGGGTAGGGAGGCTCTGCAAAGGGACCTAAACAGGCTGGACCACTGGGCTGAGTCTAATGGGATGAGGTTTAACATGGCCAAATGCCGGGTCCTGCACTTGGGGCACAACAACCCTATGCAGAGTTACAGACTGGGAGAAGTCTGTCTAGAAAGCTGCCAGGAGGAGAGGGACCTGGGTGTCTTGGTTGACAGCTGACTGAATATGAGCCAGCAGTGTGCCCAAGTGGACAAGAAGATTCTCTTCCAACCTGCTGATTCTATGATTCTATAAAAGGGTCTTGTCTGACTGAGCCCTGCACCTCATCACCACAACCTGTCTTGTCTCCCTTAAAACTTTTTTAAAATATCTATTAACCCCATGTGTGAGAGTGCTGCCCGGAATGAGTGCCTGGTACTGGGGACTGGACTGGGTGCCATCAATTGGAGTCAGACTGGGGGTGTAGCTACGCTACATCCTACCTGTAGGCGCTGGGGGGTAACCAAAGATATGAGATGTCTGTGGGATGATTCTGTTTGCAGAGAGCACCAAACCAGAGGGAGAACAGGGGACCAGGCAGCAAATGCATTTGTGCTTGTGAACCTGAAGAGTGTTGTATGTGTGTCAACAGTACTGACCTGTGTCACCCCAAGAGGAGGAGGGACCAAAACTAGAAGCAATGGGCAAAAACTGAAGCACAAAGGGTTCTGAACATTAGGGATCCTCCTCCCCTCTTTTTTTTTTTTTTTTAGTCACTGTGAGGGTGGCCCAGTTTTGTAGTCTCCAACCTTGGAGATATTAAAAAACCGTCTGGACATTGTCCTGGGCAACTGGCTTTACGTGGTCCTGCTTGAGCAGATGGGCTAGACAAGATGACTTTCAGAGGTCCCTGCCAGTCTCAGCGTTCTGTGATGCTGTAACTGATCTGCCTGGTGTGAGTCCTGTTAGGAGCAGCAGCCCCCACAGCTGGCAGCTACTAAAGCCTGAAGGCACTCGAATAGACTTTACATGGTGCTACCCAGTGGTGGATCTGAGACTGTAGCTGCCTCACCTGCATTTAGAAACATAGAATCATAGAACAATCAGGTTGGAAGAGACCCATCGGATCATCGAGTCCAACCATTCCCATCAAACACTAAATCATATCCATCAGGACCTCATCCACCCGTGCCTTAAACACCTCCAGGGAAGGTGAATCAACTACCTCCCTGGGCAGCCTGTTCCAATGCCCTTTCTGTGAAAAACTTCCTCCTAATCTCTAGCCTAAATCTCCCCTGGCGGAGCTTGAGGCCATTCCCTCTTGTCCTGTCCCCTGTCACTTAGGAGAAGAGCCCAGCACCCTCCTCTCCACAACCTCCTTTCATGTAGTTCTAGAGAATAATGAGGTCTCCTCTCAGCCTCCTCCTCTCCAGGATAAGCAACCCCATCTCTCTCAGCCGCTCCTCATAGGGCCTGTTCTCCAGCCCCTTCACCAGCTTCGTTGCTCTTCTCTGGACTTGCTCCAGAGCCTCAACATCCTTCTTGTTGTAAGGGGCCCACAACTGAACACAGGATTCAAGGAGTGACCTCACCAGTGCAGAGTCCAGAAGGAGAATCACCTCCCTGGACTTGCTGGTCACACCATTTCTGATACAAGTCAAGATGCCATTGGCCTTCTTTGTCACCTGGGCACACTGCTGGCTCGTGTTCAGTTGGCTGTTGACCAACACCCCCAGGTCCCTCTCCCACATAGCAGAAACCTCTGGTCTTTGTAATCATCGTGTAACTAGTTCCTGCCTCTACCCTCTTCCAACTTGTGACCGTGTCTAGACTGAATTCTTTGTTTCTGACATTAAGATTAGTTGATGGAAATAACTGTTGCTACAGCAAATATTTGCAGAGTATGTTGTGTGACACTCGAATAAACATACTGGTGTAAGACAAATATTTGTTATATTCCTTATCTTTGCACTTAGTTGAAAAGTAAATCTCTTTGTAATGGCAAATAAAGAGGTGCCGCCTGAGCTGGTGAGGGCTCCTGTCTTATGGTTTGTCTAAGTAACTACAGTTAGTAAACTGTAGCACATGCTCTTGTTCTTATTAAGGTTTATTGGAAACACTTCCGAAAGATCCAATTAAATTAAAAGAGCCCAGTGTTTGAAAACTGAGCCATAACTTCACGTCACTGGTGAGAGATTGTAATTTGCTTGGTTCACCCTAAAATTTAGCAAAACATATTTAGCTTCACATTCCCACTGTCTGAAACCCCAATTTTAATTGATGTGCGACTGTCTTGCTGTTACCAGCTCTAGAGTATTTTGTGCTGTCCAAAGCAGTGGTAAATATACTCTTGTTGCCACTTGCAGCAACTCACAAAACAAGTAGTTGAAACACTCTGCTGCGCCAGGCAACCCTGTATTTTCTGTTTGTGGCTGAGCTAACCCTCTGTCAACTTTTTAAAGAGGCATTAAATCAAGAGGGGTATGAATCAGAACTTTCCTGAGTCAGGAAAACCTTGCCACCCAGTCTGATATACTCCACAGTGGGGCCTTGGACAGCAGGGTGACACATTACTGTTTAAATACCTTGTATAGGATTGATTCACTGTCACACAGTTGTGTGCTTGTCATCTTAGATATAAATCAGAATCCTTGCTAAGATGTTCACTTTACAGGGGAAATAAATCTCAGCATTTTGTATATTCAAGTATTTGTTCAAAGGCTGGTTCTAGAAGTGTCTGGTAGTCTGGATGGAGTTCAGAGTGTCTCTGATGAATTGCCAGTTGAAAATCCCAGCCTGATTGTTTAAAACAGCTTCTAGTAAGTGGTTTATTTGCAGCTGTCGTTGTCCTCTTTCCTCGGAGCTGCACAGCCTTCCCTTGGCTGCAAGTGTCTCTTCCTCCTCCTCCAAATATTTTGGCTCTTTTATTCTCATCTCCACATAGATTATCCTCATTTCTAGGAGGGGTAGCTTTAGCTTTTGGCAGTTTGTAGCTTGTGCTTAGCCTTAAAATACTTGCAAGCTGTGTTCTGGAAAAGAAAATAGTCTCTAATAGAGGAAGGTAAAATGCATCAAGAAAAAATGAAAATAAGCAGAAAGCAGGAGATAGAGAGGAAAGCGTCTTAAGAACTGGGATGAAGTTGTTTTCTCCCTTAGGGATTTGTGCTCAACCGTGTGAAGATATTTACCATTCTGTCAGGGGTCAGTTGTGTCTGCTACTGCTCTCTTGTCAGCTAGTCTTTATACGCAGGTGAACTGTCTCCAAAATCTTTTTTTTGAATAAAGTCTTTCAGGCTGTCATCTTCTCTTTTGGATAAGGTACATTCTATTTGTCACATATATGAACCCCATACTTGATAATCCTAAACTTCTGACCAAAGGCAGTAACTGAGGGAAGAGTGTGATTTATTTTTCACATGATTGAATTTGCATGCATTGGTTTTCATTTGTAGCACCAAGGGAGATGCTAGGACCTGGGTAACTGTACAGAAAACCCAAGGCACTGCTCTCTGCTGACCACTGCACAGCACTCATTGTTCTAGCATGGCTTGAAGAACCTTAACGTAGGACTTTGCGAATAATTATGACTGATGCAGAGATGTGGAACTTCGCTTATTACCATCTTTTAATTCATATGAAACTATTGGCTTGAAGAACCTTAACATAGGACTTTGCGAATAATTATGACTGATGCAGAGATGTGGAACTTCGCTTATTACCATCTTTTAATTCATATGAAACTATTGGCTTGAAGAACCTTAACATAGGACTTTGCGAATAATTATGACTGATGCAGAGATGTGGAACTTCGCTTATTACCATCTTTTAATTCATATGAAACTATTGGCTTGAAGAACCTTAACATAGGACTTTGCGAATAATTATGACTGATGCAGAGATGTGGAACTTCGCTTATTACCATCTTTTAATTCATATGAAACTATTGGCTTGAAGAACCTTAACATAGGACTTTGTGAATAATTAGGACTGATGCAGAGATGTGGAACTTCGCTTGTCACCATCTTTTAATTCATATGAAACTATAAATAAACTAAAAACATTATAAGTAATCAAGAGTGAGTATATTAAAAAGGTCAGACTTCAGAAGCTGCCGTACAAAGACGCATTAGATTTTCTTGGATCTGGAGGAAGCTAAAAGCACGAGACCACTATTAAGGCACTCTTAGAGGCTAAAACATTCTAACATCATTACATTTCATTTCATAACTGTTTTGATGTTTCCTCCACTAGCTACAAAGCTAATGCATCTCTTTTTTTCAGAGCTCCATTTCAGATCTTAGTCTTTCCCTTTATGGAAGTACTTGAGCCATTACTTAACCCTGTATCAATTAAAGAAGCCACATCAAGGGGCTGGAAGAAGATAGAGAGGTAATTCTAAAACACCCCATTCACAAAAGGATTTTAGCACATGCTTAGTTTTAAGTGCTTGAATAATCCTTTTGATACCCTGCTAAATCTTTAAGAAAAAGCTTCTTGGGGATGAACATCTGCCTGGGAAGTGAAGGGATCAAGGGAAGATGCCTGTAGTGCTAGGGAAGAAGTTTGCTTGAGACTGTAATGTAAATTATTTTACAATCAAAATGCTGGATAAGTTTTGGCTGGTAGGTGCTCTGCTGCCTAAATTTCAACACCACTGAATAACACAATATTGTGTTTATCCCTTCTATCCTATTTTGTGAATATCTATGAAAAGAAGGAGAACTTATTTATTGACTTACCTGGAGAATGCCTGGGAGTGGCCCCACTGCAGAACTGGTTCTTGCCTGTGGCACGTTCCCCACAGCGCTCAGGATGCACTTTCACACTTTTGACTGTGTCCAACTAGACCCTGAAGGAAGAGTCATAGAATCACCAGGTTGGAAGAGACCCATCAGATCATAGAGTCCAACCATTCCTATCAAACACTAAACCATGTCCCTCAGGACCTCGCCTACCCATGCCTTAAACACCTCCAGGGAAGGTGAATCAACCACCTCCCTGGGCAGCCTCTGTCAGTGCCCAATGACCCTTTCTGTGAAGATTTTTTTTCCTTATGTCAAGCCTGAACCTCCCCTGGCTGAGGTTGAGGTCATTCCCTCTTGTCCTGGCCCCTCTCACTTGGCAAAAGAGCCCAGCTCCCTCCTCTCCACAACCTCTTTTTAAGTAGTTGTAGAGAGCAATGAGGTCTCCTCTCAGCCTCCTCTTCTCCAGACTAAACAACCCCAGCTCTCTCAGACGCTCCTCATAAGGCCTGTTCTCCAACCCCTTCACCAGCTTCATTGCTTTTCTCTGGACTCGCTCCAGAGCCTCAACATCCTTCTTAAAAGAGAAGGCTGTTCAATTGTAAAGGCAGACAGAGCAGATTGGACACTCCTTCATTTTGTTAAAGATAACAAATATAGAACAAAAAAAGAAAAGCAGAGTCTGTGATGAGAATTTTAAAGTTCTCCTGAAAACTGACCACTTGCCTCCCACAGAAAAATACAATAGGAGGGAGGAGAAGGAGCTGTGTAATTTAGGGTTGTATTCCTCTGGATTATTGCCTTCTAATTAGTCAGCTGGTTATGAAGCAACATCTATGCTTGGTGCCTATGCAGTCATTCCATTGTGTCTGTCTCTTTAAATTTAATTCTGTCAGGTTCAGTTATAATTTGAGATTGATAGGAGGAAGAGAGAAGTCTGTGTCAAGGAGATGGCAGCCCTAGACAATGGGAAAGTGGAAAGAAGACCCTTAGCAGAGCTGTTCAGGAAACTTCAGTGAGTACTGTATATGTGAGTAGAAACGATAGGTTAAAGGCTTTTCTACTTCTTGCTTTGCTTCCCCTGTGTGTGTGGGTAAGAAAACAGGATGACTTGAGAGGGCATTGTTCATAGATCAATGTTTCTTATAAAGAGCACTGAAAGTTCTTAATTGTCACTTGCTGACTTTGGTCCTGATCCCATTCCTGGATAAGCAAACAGAAAATAGATGTTATTTTCAAATATATTGCCTCCAGAGTGGGGCAGTGCCAGTTCTGCTGAGCAAGTACTGCTACTCCATCACAACTGGACATATCAGAGCCACTACTGTTGTCCCTTGGGCCTTCTAAATAGAAATCTGGGAACCTTACAGGCACCAAATCTCCATTTTAATTGGTAATAATCAGGGACCATCAGCAGCTCATAGAATCGAGTGCTTTGGCTGTGCTTTTTCCTCTGCTTGTATACACCTCTATCATATTAATTCCTCTTTCTTTACCTACAAGAGGTAAAGAAATCTCTCTTAGGTTGTCTTTTGACATTATGGAGCTAGAAACAGTGATTAGGAGCTGGACTTTCTTTAAATCCATGTTAGCAGGCTTTGTATATAGTTGCTGTGCCTTCACATGGTGCAGCCTTGTCATCAAATCCAAGGCACTCTTAAAGAGGCAATGGGGAAGCTCATTTTACAGCCTAAGGCACCAAGGGGATCTTGTGTCTCTGCTGATAAGATCCTGGAGTTGACATCTCCTCACTGGTCTAAGTTACTGATTATGTTAAAAATTCAGTAATTCCTAAAATAAAATGTTTAAACTCTTTTCTGGAATAATTTACTATTTCTCACGTGTTTGCTGTTGCTGGGAAAAGAAATACCACATTTAACATAGACAACTGTGGTTTTTTTTTTTTTTTTTTTTTTTTAGGAATGATGACTAATTTTGATTAAAACACAGTATAAGATTGTGTCTAGGGTAGAGCTTTTCTTCTGCCTTTATATCACACCCTTATTGCCTATTAGGCTGACCTCAGTTTTGGGAGAATCACTTGGTTAGTGCTAAATATAGCATTGCATCTGCCCTTACATGGGAGTGAAGGGGCAGTAGCCTTTAGAGAGGGGAATTATTTTTGTTTTCCTCAGTCAGAGTTTACTAAGCTGGGAAAGGCTGGTCTTCCTCTCTGCTTTGCAGTTTTTCCTATATCCTTTGGTAAGTTCATTTTTCATCTAGTTTTTCTCTTGTTCAGAACAAAAGGGAGGGATTGTATGAGGGTGTTGGGTGCTTTTCTGTCAAAAAAAATTATCTTCCTTGGGAAAAATTAGAAATAAGGAGGAAATACATTGATGTATGAAGAGGCAAACAAAAAAGTAAAGTAGAATTGTTTTATTCTGTGCATAGTGAGCTTGATTTTATTGTGTATTACATTTACTCTGTTTCTTTCTGCATATGAAGAACTACATTATACCAGTCCATACATCTATTGATATACATGCTTCTCCAGTTGCACATTGGCAATGCTACTTTCTTATGTGCTTAAAATGTATAAGAGACAAAAGAGGATTTATATGAAATATGCTTGTCAATAATTAAGCATGAATTTTTTATAGTAGCTGGCAAAACTATTTAGCATGCTGAAGAACAGGATATAGCTAGGACAAAAAAAGAAATAAATCTACTTTTATTTTCTGTCTACCGTGCTTTCAAGTACATGGCTTCAGGAAACACCTTTCTGGTGTCCGCGTTGCTCTAAGCTACAAGCCGTGTTCAATGCCACAAGAAATTTCCAGCTAAATATCACTGATAGGCTGGTGGGAAATCATGTTCAGCCTCTCGAAGCTATGCTTATGTGTTGATAATGCCTGTGAGCCAATGGAAATGTTGTAACAAAGGATAATGAAGGTTGGGATGACGCGAGTTGACTGCCTTTCACTACCCTGCTGTCTCACATCCCTTGCTGTCCAGTTGAAGGGATGTAGTATAGAATCATAGAATCATAGAATCATAGAACAACCAAGTTAGAAGAGACCCATCAGATCATCGAGTCCAACCATTCCTATCAAAACACTAAACCATGACCCTCAGGACCTCGTCCACCCGTGCCTTAAACACCTCCAGGGAAGGTGAATCAACCACCTCCCTGGGCAGCCTATTCCAATGCCAAATGACCCTCTGTGTGAAAAACTTCCTCCTAATCTCTAGCCTAAATCTTCCCCTGGTGGAGCTTGAGGCCATTCCCTCTTGTCCTGTCCCCTGTCACTTGGGAGAAGAGCCCAGCTCCCTCCTCTCTACAACCTCCTTTCAGGTAGTTATAGAGAGTAACATTTGTACTGTATTACACTCATCCAAGTGAAGGGAGACTTTACAGTTAATGGAATGTGTTATGACTCTGTGCATTTGGAGTGTTAGGATGACAAGGGTTCAAGTCAATGTGGCCAAAGTCACCCTAGTTTAATTCCTAGTCATGTCAGATAGTGAATTCATAAGAAAGTGTCTACAAACACTCCCTGAGGACTACATTAGTTTATAAAAAGGATAGGGATAGAGAAATTAAACCTGCAGCTTCCACTCTTTTCTCATCACGAGAGTCATAGGAAAGCCAAAATTGCACTTTTTTAAACTGAAAATAATATAGGAACTGGTGCTCCCCTCCACAACAATGACCTCACTTGAGGGAAGGTGACTTGTAGCTCTGTCTCATGCCTATTCAATGCAGAGTATTGCTGATGGTTAACTTCGTCAATGGTTGTGGCTATGACTATGACTGTGACCACCCATGGTATATGCCAAATTGCCTCCTCCAGAACAGTTACGGCTACAGGGTGGAGAAAACCACTCCAGGACTGTTACAAGTTCAAGGTGTGCATTCTAACTAATAATATCTGTGCTCCACCAAATGATTGTATTAAACTGATTAACCTACCTATGTGTCTTCTTCAGAACAATCACTTGATGTAGAGAAATGGCAAAAGTCTCCTCATTTGAAACATGTGAAATTATTGATAAGGAATAGACCCACCTGTGATGACCAACATCATCAATTTGAACGCTTGAAAATATTGCTTTGCTGGATATTCATATGAATAGAAACAGATGAGAGGACTTCATTTTCAGGTTTAATGAGAAGAGTAGTACACACATTTCTGGGGGTGATTTGAAACAGATTGAAGCTGTTCTCTACAAGATTTCTATTTAAAAAGGGTTTGTAGGTAGACAGAAAATAAAAGTAGATTTTTCGTCCTGGCTTCCAACTGATCATTAGAAGCAACAGATAACTAGAGGTGTATTGCTTTTCTATCCTCTATTGTGCAATGTAAGTTGTATTGAATTAAACATATTTTTTATTTTATCAGTTAAACATCATTTAGTGTATCATGGAAGTATAAATTGGCAAAACAGGGCTTCTTATGAACATTTAACTTTGAACAATGTTGTCTACAAGCAGGTAGAGGAAACAATGTCCACCTTGTGAGACAAACTGGACAAATGCTCAAGTCAGTACAAATGGTCAAAGATATTTAAGAAAGATGAGGTACAGAGGAAGATGAAGAATGAGGATATTCATGTAGGAACAGGATGTACTGATCTTTCAGCCAGAATGAGGAGGATAGGCTACAGGAGGGCAGGCAAGAACCCACAAACGGTTTTTGACACTTCTTTAGATAGACAAGGACAGAGATGAGCAAAGTACATGTTGCATGGTGCAGCACTGACAGGTCAGGCTGAGAAAGTACATACTGTATAGTGCATCGCTCATGACAGGACCTTCCTGGGTCTAGGAATGCCAGTTGTCTATCTATGGTGAGCACAACCACGTTCTACTTCCCGTGGCATTTGTCAAGCCCATCCATCAATTTATTTGGTTGTGTGCCTGCTCTCTGAGGCTACGTGAATAACCATGCTAGAATTTACTGCCTGTCCTTTAAATCTTAAATTAACTCGCTTATCAAACTAACAATGTCTATATCAGACCCTTGGCTTCTCCGCTCCAGAATGTGGCCCCTTGTCACGTGGTCCTAGATTATTGCTTTCTATTCAGATCAGTATTACTACGGCATGAAACTATGCATATCCTGGCTTGGGAACCATGCCTTTTACTCATGACCAAGTATAAATTGTTATAAATGTGCTACTAAACATATAAAAATGTGTAGTTTTGTAGATTTAGATTTGAGAAGTTTAATTCCTTTGTTTTATAGCTTTAATCCTTAAGGACATTTTTTTCTGACTTAGGATGTTTGTTTGGGTCTAACAGTCTTCTGAGTGGTTGATGCAAACACAGATTAATGTGGTTTAGGAGCCATTGACATCCCAGCATTCACAGTAACAAACAGTAATAGTAATAATAATAATAACAACAGGAGCAGCAGCAATAATGATAATAAAGTAGGAGTACAATGATGCTGTGTTTCACCAAAGAAGTAAAGGTCAGTTGACAATGTTTTAGGACTATCTTGTCCTGTATCTCTAGGTCTTTTTTATAAAGAATGCACAGAAATTAGTAATCAGTCTGGGTGAACTTCAAGGGTTATATTTGACAAACAGGCCATGTAATTCGGCAAAATCTCTGTAAATCTTGTAGTCACCTTGTAGTCACATATGAGTAAAATACGGTGAATAAAAGTTGTGATTTGCTTTTCATTTAGTTGCAATTATTCAGAAAATTAATTTATCTTTCTCTTGGGCTATTTATGCTTTTTTTTTTTAATTTTCAATTTCCCATCTGGATTTTTTTTCTTTCAATGCCTCTTCCTAGGTCTTCAGCAGCTGCCAGTAATAAAATCTCAGTTCACCTAAATCAGTAACTTGAATGGGGCTAAGCTGTCATTTGCATATCATGTTATCTAATTCTCTTAGTGGTAGGTTGACTAAATTTCAAACATCTCACATAAATGCGCATGAGTGCATTTATGTGAGATGTTTGAAATTTAGTCAACCAGGAGAAGAGTCAACACGTTGTTCCTAGAAAGACAATAGAAACTTCTCTTATCATGAACTCAAGATCCCCTACATACTCTGCAGACTCTGCTGGAGCTGATTTTACAGTGGGAATATGGGCTTGCTCTTCAGATTCTTGTCTTTGCAGCACTATTAAGTATTAAATACATACTCTGCAAGCATCGTTGTAATTAACTGATGATGATTATTACATTTGGAACTGTTGCCAGGCAGCTCCCTTCTGTGTTAACAGAAGGCAAAATGAGTCTGGCTGCTAACAAGCTTGGTTAATTGCTTGTATGAAAGCTGGGAGTGGATGACTATATTTTTTCTGCTCTAAGGGTGTTTAGGTAAATGTGAAAAATATGTGCACCCAAAGTGTGAGAAACGCTGGGTGCTTGAAAAAGATATGGTAATTAAAATGCAATTTTTTTCATTTAGGGCAAAAGGCTGAACTGCAGATGGCAAAGTAGTTTACTCCTGTCTCAAAAGTGAAAATGACTTAGAGTGTGATCCATCCAGACAGTGCTGTGCACCCCTTGTGTGTCAGATCTCAGTGGGAGTTATATACATAGCAACACATAAACTGCATGTTGATAAATTCACAGAATTTTTTAACCAGGACACATGTAAACATGAGCAGCACCTAGCAGCTGAGTCAGCTTAATCTATGGGTTTGCCCTTTACACCTTCATTTAAGTGAAAGGGCTAATTAAAAATAGAAAAGAGGGAACATTATACCATTAACCATCCAGTTAATGTAAGTAAAGAGGGAAGTAAAATGTTGTATGCACAATAGTCATGTAGTCAGACAACAGGAAGAAAATCAATATTTGATGTCTGCACATGTAGCAAAAACATCATGTACGTTTATCAAACCTGGGAGAAGCCAATCCTGCTCATGGAACTTTGTTCATGCTCCTAATACAATGTGCTGTACGATGAATTAATGTGTCAACGTCAACTCAACACTACATGTGGGCACCTAGGTCAGACAGCATCTCTGGAAGGTCCTGCCCTGTGTTGTATTAACTGTGGTCATAGAATCACAGAATCATAGAATCATCAGGTTGGAAGAGACCCATTGGATCATCGAGTCCAACCATTCCTATCAAACACTAAACCATGTCACTCAGGACCTCGTCTACCCGTGCCTTAAATGCCTCCAGGGAAAGTGAATCAACCCTCTCTCTGGGCAGCCTATTCCAATGCCCAATGACCCTTTCCATGAAAAACTTCCTCCTAATCTCCAGCCTAAATGTCCCCTGGCGGAGCTTGAGGCCATTCCCTCTTGTCCTGTCCCCTGTCCCTTGGGAGAAGAGCCCAGATCCCTCTTCTCTACAAGTTATAGAGAGCAATGAGGTCTCCTCTCAGCCTCCTCTTCTCCAGGATAAACACCCCCAACTCTCTCAGACGCTCCTCATAGTGCCTGCTTTCCAACCCCTTGACCAGCTTTATTGCTCTTCTCTGGACTCACTCCAGAGCCTCAACATCCTTCTTGTGCTGAGGGGCCCACAACTGAACACAAGATTCAAGGAGTGGCCTCACCAGTGCCGAGTGCAGAGGGAGAAGAACCTCCCTGGACCTGCTGGTCACACCGTTTCTGATCCAAGCCAGGATGCCATTGGCCTTTTTGGCCACCTGGGCACACTGTTGGCTCATGTTCAGTCAGCTGTCAACCATGTCATGTTAACTTTCTTATTTCTCAAGAAATGTGGTACTGCATTTCTTTAATGGTCCATAGTCTAATGTCGTGAATTTGTTCTATTTTTATCTTACAGTGTCTGGTGTTTTGCCTAAAGCTTTCATTCCTGAACACGTGACTTGTCATTCTCATATCTCTTGATAAAGGATTGAAAAGGTAACTATAGGTTACGCAGAAGCTGCAGCTACCAGGCGATAAACTACAAAAACTCATCTCTTTAGATCTCATGAGTTTTTAAATAAGATGTATCTACTATTAAATATACCTAGAGTCTTCTACTCCAGAGACATTTTTCTTGGAAAAGTAAAACTAGCTGATATGAGAACATCATGACTTGGGGGCATCAGGCTCAGATTTTTAATACCTGAAACTCAATCAGATGCAGATGGAATTTATTACACTACTTAACAACTAGCGTTTCCTTTTGTTGGTAAATACTATCTACTGGAAGTATGGTATTTACAGGTATTTTACCAAGTTTAATCATTTGAATCCTTAGCCTATAAACCAGAGGGGTTTTTTTTAAACTTAATTTTGGTTAAATTTTATACAATTAAGGCAAAATTGCCAAACACATAAAGTGGAGTGACTTGTCAAACTAAGACTAATTCAGTCTTTCACTGAATAATCTTACATTCTTGTTATTAAAAATGTTGTGTTGTAGAAGAAATATAGCTCTCATTTTTCCACAGTAAATTGATGCATTGAAATGTAGAAAATTGGGGTTTTTTTCTGCATATAGAATCTGACTAGTGATACTGGTTAATTAGAAAAATGTAAGCAAGTGTATTTTAGTGATTTGCACAAAAGTCTTGATAATATCTGTAATTTTTCAACAATTTTCTCATTGCTGACCCTTCCCAAATGGGGATTTTTCAAAATGATTTTTTAAAACATGAGATACTTAAAAAAAATCCATTATGTGACAGGAATAATTACTCCCTTCAGAGTAATGATAAACGTTTAGAAATTTGTTTTCAGTAATGTTTTGTTGAGAAAGAAAAAAACAATTACGTGAAACTTGAAAGTTTGCAGTGATGAGATTTCCTCAATTTTGAAATTGATCTCTTCTCACTAGAAACCATTTTTTTTCTTGAGAAAGTTATTAATTGAATTTAAACGTGAGTATTTGTTATTTTTGTCCCCAAAGCACAAATTTCTACATGATAGAAGAGAGAATGTGGCCTAATACTGGTCACTAGCAGTGCCTTTGAAATTAAGTGAGAGGAGCTCATGTTGTATCCAAATAAGTTTGTAAGACTTCTGTGCACTTTACATGCCTGCTTATAGGACTTTTGTTCCAAGTGCAGGCTTTTGGTGTGGGTCTAGGGATTGCCATGACAATCAGGTTGATCTTGGTGGGGCTCATGGCTGAGCAAGGGTAGGTTGTGAGGGTGTCATCATATTTCTAATGAACCTAAAGGGTTGTGCCCACCACAGCTGGGAATTTGCTTAACCCCATCTCAGTGGTAAACATGCTCTTCCCACCCACACTGCATCTGGGAGCTCCCTGAACACTTCTGAGAACCTTCTATCCAAATACTATGTCATATGTTGGAGAAAGTCCACAGGTGAGCAACCAGAATGATTTCGGGTCGACTAAAAATAACCCTTGAGAAAAGATTGGATAAACCATATTTTTATGAACAAGAGTTGAGAGGAAATGTGAACAAAATCTTCAAGAGGTTGTTGCAAAGGTGGGTGTAAATGGTCTTTTTTTTTGTTGTCTGGATCAACTGGACAAGAAAAAAAGAGCATAAATTACAACAAGGGACAAAATGTGGACGAGGTGCTGAGGGACATGGTTTAGTGTTTGATAGGAATAGTTGGACTCTATGATCTGGTGGGTCTCTTCCAACCTGGTTGTTCCATGATTTGATGAAATAAAAGGTTTGAAGAGCAGAGAACTGAAACACGTAAAAATGCCCCCAAAGCTGTCAAATTTCCATCCCTGAAAGTTTCTATAAATGTGTTAAATGACATCTGCAAAGAAAGGGAAAATAATTAAAAGAGTTCTCTTCTAGCTCTATCGTCTATAATTCCATGACTCTCCATGTGGCTGATAAAATATGCCAAGAGGTGCCAATGGACATAATGGATAGCTCAATTTGTCATAAATTGATAGAATTTTATATATTTACATATGGGCATGCATGTAAATATATCAAACCTGAGTGTCTGAAAAATATGGCTTTTATTCTCTGCAGGAATTACTGATCACAAAAAGCTGAAGAATGTCATCCGCAGCAGTGCCATTTTACCAAAGGAGGCACAAGCACTTTGATCAGTCCTATCGCAACATTCAGACGCGATATGTGCTCGAGGAATATGCGGCAAGGAAGTAAGTACCACGTTTTTCACATATGGAGCACAGAGAGCTTTCTGTTTTGGGCAATCGGGTCTTAGAATCTAGATATTTACCTTCCCACTCCACCCTCTAAAATTGTGATATATTCAGAAGACTTGTTTTCCACTTCCTTCTCCTGGGATGTGTTTTGTCTGTAGCCTCCCACAGGCATAGTTAGACTTTGTACTATGTTGCAATTTACCTACACAGATAATTTAGCTCAAGATCTGTCCCATTTACCACCTCCAAGTGGAAAATTCCTCCTTTTAGGCTCCAATTGAAAGTCTGACAAGAGAAAATGCCGTGAAATTTATTGTATATCATAGAAATATTTTTTTACCCATTCTTCATGGAATCCTAGAAGTTGGAAAACACCCTTGAGGTCATCACGCCCAACTGCACCTGTCCACTATATCTGACATGAGAATATTCCTTCTCCTGAACCTGGATATTCCTAATTAAGTTTAATTTGTCTCACATATAATTTCAGAGTTTTAGCCACAAGGCAAATGTTCTATGTATCTCAAAGTCCAGAGCTTTGAATCTTAGTTGCTTAAGAATCTCAGACCCTCTCTCCTCAGTAATTAAGATGCCTAACAAGCCTAGCTGGGTGTCCATTGTTGCTTGTGAAAGAGAAGAGTTTATGCAGAAGTTTATGTGAAGTATAGAAAGGGAGGAATATTTAGAAATAGCTAATGTTATAGACTTTCTGTGTGAATTGTATATGAGGCAACCAGGTACCCTCGAGGTTCACTGAAGTGCTATCAAAAGCACTTGAATGATTGGAGGCCGAGACAAGTATAAATTTAACAGAACCGAATCAAACAAAATAACTAATGATCCCCAATGACACATGATTGACATTAAGTCCTTGAAGGACAACCAAGAATCAGCACCCTAGTGCAGATAGCGAGGAATGCAAAGCAGGTTTCTCTCTGAACAGTGCTCAGACGCAGTATTCAGCTCGTTTAAAGTAATTTCTTTGACTTTCGTGAGTTCGTGTTTTACCAGGATTGCTGGGTTTTGACAATGCCTTTTATATTTCAAGGGCTGCTTCCAGACAGGCTGCTTATTATGAATCAACAGGCTTGGGAAAAACAACATGTAGACTCTGTGCCAGGAGGGCACGCACCTTGGCTCATGAAGCAATGCAAGAATCGAGGAAAAGGTAAAACTTTGTTGGTCCTATCTGACCTGTGTGGTGACTTTGGTCCCATTTAATATCACTCTTTCACCAAGACTCTTTTCAGAGTTGACAAGACTGGTGGCTTCTCTGTCACTGTTCTTCACTAATGTGATTTGGCTGGAATACTAAATGACCGAGTGTCACTTTCAGTCTCGTATTTCAACCCAGAGTTGTTCCCCTAATCCCCACCTTGACCCTTGGAAACACCTTTAAAATCAAAATAATTCAGACTCTGCCTGGGATCCAAAACTCCTTTTTGAACAGATCTACGCCACTATTCCTGAATTTCTGGTTTAGATCAATTTAAACCTTTTGAGTTCTTCCCTTAATATCAGCATAATGTGCTGATGGTAATATTCCTGTTAGTGAATTTGACTGTTTCTGCTCTGCCATGCTCTACAGTGACTGCACCAAAGACACAGAGAATTTACAGTTATAAGAGCTAATTCTGCCATGTATGTAGAAAATGTGTTACAGAAGTCATAAACATGAAGTTATAAACCATGGTTCTGGTACTTCGTTTTGAAATGTATAACCCTGAACAGAAGGTTCTAAGAAAACTAATCTGTATGCTCTAATTTTTTTTTTTTAAACTGTCATAAATTTTATTAATATAAAAAAATAATGACTGAACAAGGCTAGTATTTATAGAATCATAGAATCATAGAATCACCAGGTTGGAAGAGACCCGCTGGATCATCGAGTCCAACCATTCCTATCAAACACTAAACCATATCCATCAGGACCTCATCCACCTGTGCCTTAAACACCTCCAGGGAAGGTGAATCAACCCCCTCCCTGGGCAGCCTGACCAATGCCCAATGACCCTTTCTGTGAAGAATTTTTTCCTAATGTCTAGAATAAATCTCCCCTGGCAGAGCTTGAGGCCATTCCCTCTTGTCCTGTTCCCTGTCACTTGGGAGAAGAGCCCAGCTCCCTCCCCTCTACAACCTCCTTTCAGGTAGAGAGCAATGAGGTCTCCTCTCAGGCTCCTCTTCTCCAGGATAAACACCCCCAGCTCTTTCAGCCATTCCTTATCGGGCCTGTTAAAGTACATTGAAATAGTACAAAGAAATATTTTTAAAATACCAGACAAATAATAACTTGATCTACTGTTCCCTGAATTTCATTCAAGTTTCCTCATTTGCTTCACGACATGTTGGTTTATGCTTTAAGGTTTATGCTTGCCATATTCTATGACGACTGCCACGTTAGAAATTCAGCTCCTTTCTTTTGTCAAAGTCAACATGACCATGACAGCTTTCAAGATCAGTTACTATGCACCACGTATACAAGGGAAAAGAAAATACAGGAAAAATCATATTAATTTCATTAATCTTAACTAAAATCAGATCTAAACTAGATTTTTCATCCTGTGGTATATTTCCATAGCCCTCAGTTGCCTAATGCATATGAACTACAATCTTAAAGCATCATATTGCTCACTCTTACCTGATACTTTTTCTCGTCCTACAGGACTCATGAACAAAAGTCTCTTCACGCAAGTGAAGAGAAGAGGATTCGTTTTGCCAGTGAGTTGTCGGCTTTGGAAAAAGAGATCCACACAGCCAGGCACCGTGCTAGAGAACATCTGGATAGACTTGCTATACAAAGGATGGTACAGTGCTGAAACTTTTTGTTCCTATCCAAGCGGAATCATGAGCTACACTGAAATTTATGCCTGTGTTTCAAACACCAATAGAGATTTAGCATGCTTTAATTTTGTGGATTTAAGATGAAAACTTTGACTGCATTTGAGTCTGATGCTAGAGGCTTTTTTTTTTAAAAAAATTATTATTACGTGTTTAATAGGTAGAAGAAAACATGGCTCTGGAAAGACATGCTCTTGAGGAAACTATAAGTCGAGCTCCGGAAATTCTAGTGCGCCTGAGGTCTCACACTGTCTGGGAAAAGATGTCTGTGAGCCTTTGCTTCACTGTACAAGGATATCCCACCCCTGTTGTACAATGGTAAGTGAGTGGCCTCTCCTAGCCCTCCAAAAATGTTGTTAAGCTTTTTTCATTTGGAAGTTATGGCAGAACAGATAAGTGTCACATACATAATGGCTATGTTAAACCTCCTTTATAATCCTCAGAGATGAGCTGGATTGTAGCAGTTGATACTGCAGTGGAAGGAGTGGGAGGACAGCTTGCTGAGCGGCAAGAAGCAAACTCTATTATTTCAGAAGGCAGACTGTGGAGTGCTTTCCATTCTTCCTGGCTGTTGAATTCCCTGATGATGAAGTAGAAAAAGGCAAAATACACAGAGCTCACAGGCTGCTTGCTAAGTTTAGGTAAACCTGCGCAGCACTGTTGCTGTCATGGACTGTATCCATAGAATCACAGAATCACCAGGTTGGAAGAGACCCACCGGATCGTAGAGTCAAACCATTCCCACCAATCTCTAAACCATATCCCTCAGTACCTCATCCACCCGCACCTTAAACACCTCCAGGGAAGGCAAGTCAACCACCTCCCTGGGCAGCCCATTCCAGTGCCTAATGTCCCATGTTCACTTTGTTAAGGTGGATGTCGGAATTACATGCCTGAAGCTGCCCTCCTCTCCAGAAGTGCCATCCTGTCTATGTGACAGGCTGGACTGTGAAGATCTAACCTAAGGCACAATCCTGTTGCTTTGTCCATGCTGGAGCGCTGTGATTCAAGGCAAACTTTGCTTCTCATCTTGTGCCAGGGCTGATGAATGAGAAAGTTCAAGTCACATGCCATCTTCTCGCTACTACCCTGCTTGTTCGTCTGGTTTGGGTGTACATCTCCTCTTCCACTTTCTTACTGTGATGATCACCCTCCTTTGCCTTCATTGCCCAATGTGTATCTATTCATACATATAGGAAAACACTCTGTACAGGTAGCAAAGTTTTATAGAGGGAGTTCAGATGATTCCTAATGATATCTGGATGTCAAAATCTACTAAATTAATGCAGTGAATAGTAGCTGATATTAATGAGTCCCTTTTTTCTTGATTGTCAGGTACAAAAATGAGGAATTGATTTTCCCTGCAAGTGATCCAGCAAAGTACAGAATGGAAAGCAAATATGGAGTACACGTGTTGCATATAAACAGGTACATTTTTCTGGGGAATGCAACAGATTTTTATACTCCACACAAGTATTTGTATGAAATGCAATTAAAAATTCACACAAAGGCTGCAAGAGCATTGTTAAATTCAGCACATTTCTCTGTTGGTTCTCACATTTAGTCTGTAGAATTTTCACTGAATAGCTGAATCATGAAAATTAAATGAAAAATTAGGTATTTCTATTATTTAACTCTGGCAATCTACCAGAAGGTAGAAAGGAAGAGGTAAGTAGCTGAAAGAATGGCGGTTCCTTTTTTATTAGAACTATAAATTCTCATATTCAAAGTGGAACATTTTCTATGTATTTTATATTCTTGTCATGATGCAGCTCTTTAAGGCAAGGAAAAACTTAAGTGGTCAGGGCAAGGATATCTAGTTGTTATGTGTTATATTCTGTTCACTATCTGATCTCTCTTTTTATTTTTTTTTCTCCAAAACGTAAGGAAGTGTAAGGTTTTTTTCAACAAAGATGCTACTTTAGTTAATTAGATTTTTCAAAATGATGTTAACCTTGTGATATAGAAAACATCTGGGTAGAACAGTTTTGCAAAATAATCCTGTGCCATCCTAAATAATTGAAGTATTGCACATAATATGCAACTTGGTACAAGCTTTTGTAAACAGATGAATGAAAAAGAAAAATGAGGACATGTATGTGGTATTTAACAAGAAAATTGATATCTGGAGCAGAGACACAACCCCCTCCTTTCAATTTCACCAGAACATGAACATCAGCTGTGCTGAAATAGCTGGATATTTGTGGCTTGAACTTGACTAGCCAAACATTTCATCTTCTACCCTCTCTCCATCTGTCAGCAGTGGAAGCAGCCCTGAGCATAGCCTTGTGGCATTAGTAAGGGAAAAAAAGCACATCATTCCTTCTGCTTTTGGGAAGGACTCCTTGCCTTTGTCATCCTGCAACAAAATCCGGCCTCATTCTCCACTTTTCCATGGTTCAGCATGGGAGAAACATATCCCTGTACAAAAGAAACATATTCCTATACAGAAGCTGTCAGCAAGAAACACCAGGCTGTTGCTTTTTAAGGGATGTTTCTCAAGGGGTAGCAGTACCTCTAAGTACTTCTAAGATGCTCACATTCTTCTACCCACAGCTACAGGTAACTTACTGACTGGTCTCTGTACCTGCAATATGTCTCATCACAGCTGATTCTTTCTACCACTTCTGGAGATGAAAGTGAGAGGTTAAAACATAAAACCAGGTTGCCCTCCTGCAATCCTCTCCTTCGCAGCAGAAAAGAATGGAAGCAGGAAAGATGGAAAATGTTCTCCTTCATCTGGATTGAGAGTCAGGAAAGGAAACTTTGGTGACTTCTGCCAGGGAGTGACTGTGACCAAGTTTATTTCCCTTGATTCATGTCATAGAATCATAGAATCATAGAATCATGGAATCATAGAATAGTTTGGGTTGGAAGGGACTTTGAAGCCCATCCAGTTCCAGTCTGTCTGTGATGAACAGAGACACCTCCAACTAGATCAGGCTGTTGGTCTTGAACACCTTCAGGCATGAGGCAACCACAACTTCCCTGGGCAACCTGTTCCAGTGCCTCACCACTCTCAGGGTGAAGAAATTCCTCCTTATGTCTAGTCTAAATCTGCCACTGTGTCCATGAGCAGCTGCTTGGTAAGTCCAGCTGCCAGATATGTAGTACATAGGTTCCTTTTGTGACATTTTGAGAGTAAAGACAGTTTTTAAGAAATGAGAATCAGTGCTGACGCTGCTTTCTGAGCATCTGTAACCATCAGACTGAAAGGTATTAATGGCTTCTATCCCCTTGGTGCTTTATTTCTCTTTTGTGTTCTTGCAATCTGTCATGCAGACATCGTCCACAATCAGCTTTGGTAGTGATTGAAATATATGGATTATTGATGCCTCAATCAACTATGTATCTGTCAACTCTGGATCCAACACGTTTATCTTTAAGCACATATATATTTGGAGTATTATTTTTTTCCGGGAATTAGAACTGTGGGGATTTTCTACCTATTCACTTCTGCGCTTTTCTCAGCTGTTCATACCAAAGTGCTGAGCTGCGTGTCATCCGATCTACTGCAGCTCAGAACGGCCTTGGAATTTCTTGGCTACCATTCTAGAGCTTCAGTGAAGCCTGGGGAGTGAACTTTTCCTTCTGATGCAAGCGTGATATTTATTCCTATGAGTATTCCTTGATCCCAGTGGAAAAATTCTTGAGGCACCAAAACCAGAACGTCACCTTGTCATCTTAAAGTAGTAACTGGACACAATTTCACCCCACCCCCACCCCATTTGCTGTCTTCTAGGACCCACAAGCCCATACAGTAACCAGATCATTTTTATTTCTCCGTCTTATATTTTTATGAGGCTCTGTACTCAATTTACCACATTTTCTGCATGCCTTCAGCACTATCATTATCATATAGTGCTGCTTTCCTCCTCCTTTTAGGCTTCTTCAATTGGGAGTGAAGAAAAGGGTTTTGGAGCTTCATTATATTTTTTTATAAACCACGCTGGGGTAGTGGTTCATCTCATCTTTCATCTCACTTCTGACAGGTGATTCAAAGAAGAATGAGGGATTCTCTAAGGCAAAGATACAGGTAGTTGAAGTGATCGATAGGCAGCTGACAGTGTGAGGGTTTGTTCATCCCACCTAATTTATCTATGAATAGGCACATAATACAAGAGAAGATTCCTATACCAGAGGAATCCTCAAGATGAGGATGTCCTGTTGCTTTATAGAATAGCTGCAAAGGATTTTCTGCCCTAGGGTATGCCTTAGCAATTGAAAGGCCTAACATTTTGAAATTCTTAGTTGCTTCTACTTGTTTCCACTGTTGTAAAACAGATGCAGAGATCAATCTGATCAGTCAGCAAGCCCCTTTATTCAGCTTAGCTGTCTTTCTATATATCCCCCCTTCGGTTACATAACTGTGTGTCCACGAGGGTGACTACAGTGTACTATTGGCTAAAGGTAGCTGTCCATAAGACTATTACCAACATATTATTGACTAAACTACTGTGCATGACAAAAAAAAAAGTTATACTAAAGTTAGCTATGTTGACAGTTCATGTCATTGTTTTCCTTTCAGCTGGTATTTGTTCCCACCAAACTAGCTGTTGGGTTCCTCCCAGCTGGCCTATGTTTATCTTTCGGCCTCTGCTTCAAGGCCTTGGTAGAGTTGTTCAGTATCAAGTAGTCTCACAGCATCCAGGCCTTGTTCTCTGTAAAATCTTCCCACATTTCCACAACAGACTTTGGGTTTTTTTGTGTGTTTGTTTACTGTGATGCCTCCTTAAATTAATCACTTAGCTTTATGCAACTGAGGATAGATATATTGCACTCCCTGCTGTGTTGACTGGGATATAAAGGAGACAGCAGTATGTAGGTGAACTGATGAGGGCTGGACAGTAGAAGGAGCAGGGCAGGGAGTTTGATCTTCCAGAGTTCTGACAGCATGATGTAGCTGCACAGTCTCATCTATACAAGGCTCAAAGCGCGGCAGTACTTTGTCTTTCATTAATGCTCTCTCTCTTTCCCATAGCTAAAGAATCGCTTCTAATGGCAACAGAAAAGGTCTGTGGTTGCCTCAGCCCAAATGTGTGGCAGAGCCAGCAGAGTGCAGTGTAATACCTGCTGCCAGCAGCAGAGCTGCCCTCTGCTCAGCCACTCAGCCCCTCAGCACCAGCAGCATCACTTTTTATTTTTACAAAAAACCTTAAAAGCTGAATAAACCTTCTCTTCTAACTCTTTTTATTTAACAAATGACACTGTGCAGTCGGTGCAGTGCTATTTTAGTTTGATTAGGAACAAAAGGCTTGAGATGATTTAATCTGGAGAGACAGAGAAGGAAGCTCATCCTTCCTTCTGCTGTAGGTGGACGCAGAGCAGGGAAGAAACATTGCAGCAAAGCAGTCATCTGGCATAAGAATGCAGAGTACTTTTGCTGTGTAGGGTTGATCAGGTAATAAACTGCAGTTCCCAGAGTTTTGCAGGTACACAGTACCAGTGAGTGTATAGGCAGCAGGCGCAGTGTACATCTGCTCTTCTTTCCTTACTGAAACAGCCCCCAAATTTAATGGTTTGTGATCTTTCGACCTGTCAGTCGCTGTCCCCTCTAAACCACGACAGTTGGGAGCTTGAGGAAGTGGGCACCTCATAATAGAGGCTCCCTCTTCGCTAAAATCAAAACCCAACCAGGCAAAAAGAATCAGTCAGATTTGGTCTGACTGGAGAATTGGTGCATGAGATGCTAATCCTTTAAAGTATTTCCATATTTTGATATCATACAGCCATAACCCTGAATATTTTGTCATTTGAATTCAAAGGAGACGATTTTCACTCTGCGTAATTTACTACGTTCTGCTTCCTGTTCTTGACATGCACTAAATTATGTTCCAATTCAGGCAAAAATATTATTTCACTCTTAACTCTTGTGTTTAAGTCTACACTAGGCAGATAGATGAATATATGCATTTTAAACAGATGTATCTGCTTGGGGAATATTCCCTGCACAAACATTAGCACTTCAGAACCTCGTGTGGATTCAGGGCAATTTAATTTTCACAAAAAGTATTAGTACCTTGGGACAGATACAGCTCTGCGCTCACACTTCATGCTATCTAAATATACTCTATGCATATTTTATCTGACCTTTGTAAAGGTTGGAAAACATGTTCTCCATCATGATGTAAGAATAACTGTTGGAGAGACCGCATCTTGCCTCCTGGGTACTTCAAATATCATTTCTAACCGGTCTTAACTCAATGCACTTTACAGTGCATTTTAGCAAATCCAGGCTTTTTAGCGTACAGGGAAGTAGAAAATTTCCAGGATAATCCTCAGTCTAAGTGTTACCTGGCACAAAAAGGGAATCAGGACCTTATGTGACTTGTTTTCTGCCCAACTTTCTCCAAAGTGTATATTAAATAAATGTGCCATATAGCATTTATTGACTAACCCCATAGACTTCCAGTACCAGATTTGAAGGCAGGCTATAAAGTGCTAGGCTATCTAAGCTGGTTTGATTTAGAATCATAGAACAACCAGGTTGGAAGAGACCCACCAGATCATCTAGTCCAACCATTCCTATCAAACACTAAACCACGTCCCTCAGCACCTCGTCCACTCATCCCTTAAACACCTCCAGGGAAGGTGAATCAACCACCTCCCTGGGCAGCCTCTGGTTTAGGCTGAATACTAGGAAAAAAATTTTCACAGAAAGGGTCATTGGGCACTGACAGAGGCTGCCCAGGGAGGTGGTTGATTCACCTTCCCTGGAGGTGTTTAAGGGACAGGTGGACGAGGTGATGAGGGACATGGTTTAGTGTTTGATAGGAATGGTTGGACTCGATGATCCAGTGGGTCTCTTCCAACCTGGTGATTCTATGATTCTATGATTCTGCATTATACTCTATATATCTCCTTAAAATGGGGTTGTAGAGCAATGGGAATACTTTACATTTCCACCAGAGTCAATTCTGCAATGCAGTTTCCTGCATGAAATTTTCAAGATGTCTCATTTTTTTAGCCTGTTTCACTATTGCAAGACACTGAACTGGGCTGTGAGAATTGTATGAACGATGTACATTTCAATACAGAGACATTATACATAACTTAGGAAAGAAGTCTTCAGGTCTACTGCAGATTTGCCCTGCATTTGGCATCCTATCATTCAAATGTCAAGTGGTGTGAAACTAGGATAGTAAATCCGATGGGTCCCTTCCAACCTGGTTGTTCTGTGATTCTGTGATTCTGTAATAAGTCAGTGTAAGGAAATGTCACCGAGTCCAACACTCTTCAAGCAAGTCCAGAATCAGTTAAGTTTTATGTAGATCTGTGAATAGGTATCACATTTCTTTTAAAATCCTTTCAAAAAACAAACAGAAGTTGAATATTATGAAGTCTGCTCTTTGAATTCTTTTAAATTGCTTTTTTCAGACTTATTTGCCTGCCTAGACTAGTAGGATACTCAAGTTCTTCATGCTTATCTGCAAGCTTTTTGATTAAGTGGACTGATATTAGGGTTTAATTGAATGATAAACTCTGTATTTTACCTCTTTATTTTGTGAAACATGTGGCTGAAGATTACCCTCTAGGAGGAGCTGTTAGCCCTGTACATATATAGAGAGAAACCTCACTCTAACAGAGCTTTCATCAAGTTCTGTTCTAGACGTCACAGTGCAGATAATATCCTTTTTTTGTGCTGCGACACTGTCCGGAACATATGCAGGAGCTGAAAAATAGGTGTCTGATGTGCCTGTCACAGGTGCTGCATACCCCAAACTTTTCATCCTATTATGCAATTTACATTAAACACTTTTACATATTATTTTTTTTTTCTCTCACACCTGGGATGTATGACCTCTTGGAAGACAAGTGCAACCAGATTTTCATCACTTTAATCTGACAGTTGCCAAGAAGATACAAATTTGTTCTTCTGAGGAGGAAAAAAATGCATGTACTCAGAACAGTGTGTCTCATCATGGCAAATTTCAGAGTAGCCTTCATTAGGTGCAGAGCTAAATGAACTATTCAGACATAGGATTTAATTGTGTACATTTCAGACAGAACTCTGATTAGCTGATGGCTCAGACTGATAGAAATTCCTAGAGATAAATAAAATCAAAAATTTTGTTTGAGAGATATTTTAGAATACTTGAAAATTGTTGTCCATTCAAAGCTGAAAAGTTTTATTTCATATTAGAGTATTTAGTATGCTTCTGAAAACAAACCAGAAATAAATTCTGAAAAGATTCTTAAATTAAGTTGTTAATTCTGAAATAGAGAAATCACATCTTCTGCCTTTTTCAAAGCTTCATCTGGACTACGTTTTTCAGCAAGATTTTTGAAATTTCATTCTACTCAAATCTGTAATTTACCAGAAACAAGTCCAACATTTTTTTACCTTTTTCTAGTAAGTAGTAACTTATATTTATTTTCATTTGAAAAACAGAAAATAAGACTATTTCAACTGAAGATTTGAGTAACTGCACCAAGAATACAAATTTTCAAATACTTTAGTTTTCTTTCCTTTACTTCAATTTTATGTCAATAGTTCTTCTCCTGACTGACCCCATTTTAAGTAAGAAAAGAACTGTCACATAAACATTGGTGTCTCTATTAACATCTGTCCATATATCTACTAACGTAACTTCCTCTTCAAGGAAGGATGTTGGTGAGAAAACCCATCACTGGGTCCTGTTTTACACAAAGTAGCCATTTTTTTACTTAATTTTCATTATATTGTCCTTATGTAACAAATTCTTGTTGATATCGATTCAAAACATTTATGCCCGTAAATTATTTTGGTTAGTTTTTCTGGTTTTGTATCATTTCCTCTGGGCTGCCTAAGAGATATGAGTGAGGCAAAAGAAATACCAGTACCTGCATGCTGGGAACAGCCACCGATGGAGGAATTTCTGCTAGCATCACATATAATTTTCTTCCCTGTCTCTTCCTTAAAGTATCTGGTAGAAGGGCAAGATGGATGAAGGAAAAGGTTACATTCAGAAAGGGAATAACCAGACAGGCATCCTCCAACTATCTCCTTTTGATCATTGTCTAAAGGTTATTTCCAGTTTGTTTGAGTTAATGCAGCCTGCGCACTAAGCCACGATGAAATTGCAGCAAAAATAGTCCCAGCTTTCTAGTTGTCTTTCATCAATGCCTTGCACTGTGTGACACCAGCAAAAAGCTTTATACACTTCCTCGGGGTTGACAGAAATTGGTTGGTAACATCAATCATTAAGAGAATTTTTATTATTATAAAGAGTCATCTTTTTTCCCTCCTTCACATTTTCAGAGCTGATTTTGATGATTCTGCTACCTATTCGGCAGTTGCAACAAATATCCATGGGCAGGCATCGACTAATTGTGCTGTGATTGTGCGAAGTAAGTCCTCCTTCATGATTAAAACAAAGAATAAATGTCATGCTCATGTCATAGAATACTTATTGTATGTTTCTCTATAGGATACAGAGAGGATGAAGAGCCTCACCCAGCTGGGATAATGCCCTTCCACTGTAAGCATTTTTAGTTTTTGCTTAGTTTATATACTCTTATTAGGGTAATGTTTTGCAGATGGGAAGATTGGATACAACTTGTTGCATTGCTCTCTATAACTACCTGAAAGGAGGTTGTAGAGGGGAGGGTGCTGGTCTCTTCAACCCAAGTGACAAGGGACAGGACAAGAGGGAATGGCCTCAAGCTCTGCCAGGGGAGGTTGAGGCTGGACATTAAGAAAAGATTCTTCACAGAAAGGGTCACTGAGCACTGGCAGAGACTGCCCAGGTCGAGGGTTGAGTCACCTTCCCTGGAGGTGGATGAGGTGCTGAGGGACATGGTTTAGTGTTTGATAGGAATGGTTGGACTCGATGTTCCGGTGGGTTTCTTCCAACTTGGTGATTCTATGATTCTATGATTCTATGATTCTGGTTTTGCTTTCTAAGCGTTCAGTTACAACAGGAGCTGTCCAGATACTTCTGCTTTCTTAGCTGCATTTCTAGTTCAGCATACAGCATAATAGAGAGCTCCATCCCCTGTTCAGATCAGACAGTAATTTGTACCAAGTTTACTTTCACTCAAGAATGTTTTGCTTTTTTCTCATGCACAGTGCCTCTGTCCTATGATGTTTGTTTCACCCACATCGATGTCCAGTTTCTGGAGAAGTTTGGAGTCACATTTGGAACGGAAGGTGAAACGCTGACCCTGAAGTGTTCCATGCTGATCACCCCAGAACTGAAAAGACTGCGACCACGTGCTGAGTGGTATAGAGATGGTGAGTTAGGACTTTGGATAGAAGCTGCTTGGATGGAAACACTAAGGCACAGGTAGATGAGGTCCTGAGGGACATGGTTTAGTGTTTGATAGGAATGGTTGGACTCGATGATCCGATGGGTCTCTGCCAACCTGGTTGTTCTATGATTCTATGATTCTATGAATTCAAGCATTCTCAAAATTAAATTTGGACTAGAACAAACAAATATCTGTATAATGCAGAGATGTGCTTTCCCTTTCAGTTAAGTGACTTGGTTAACCTTTTCTTAGGCAAACATTTAAAAGGACAGGAGGTAATCTCATAGCATCTAATAACACAATAGTTTGAACATTTAGTGACTAGGTGGAGATACAAGCTTGATTCTAGATTTGACCATAATCAAATGCTGTGACCACTGAGATGAAGGGTGCTCACCGAGCAGTAAACTAAATTTTGAAGCAATGAGTTGTGGGCATGGACTTCAACTTCTGTCTTGTTCTGGTGTTCGTTGTGATTTTTATATTAAAATAAATTTAATGAATAGTTCAGAAATACTTATAGGAGCCAGGACTGAAACACATGCCTTTGCTCTGCTGATTAACTGCCATGTTGGTAGGTTGCTTTTCTTGCCTCTTCTGTCTCTGAAAACTATGTTATGGCAAGCGAAGCAGTCTTAACTGGAAGTAGTGAAAAATAACATCACTGAAGCACATCACGTACTCTGGTGGATGATACACAAACCCTGCATGAGAAGTGTTTGTTCATCCCACAAGAAAAGATCTCGAAACGTAAAAATAACTATTTAGTTTGACAGATGGCAGGCTATTGTAGATATTTAGCTCACCACTTTTCACCAACCACAAGTTCTGTGTAGGAATCTAAAATAAATAATCTGCCCGAAGACTTAGGAAAGCCTTGGTTACTTGTGAGTGCTGAGCCTTTTCTCCGAGGGACCATGTTTGATAAATACAGACTCCCAAGACTGATGCTTGGGCAGGCCCCAGACAAGCTGGTAGAAATTTATATAGCTGAAAAAATGTGGTTTATAAAGTAAGAAGTAACAGTAATATTAATAAAGCCAGCCAAGGAAATTCAAAATAAGGAGAATCAGAAAAAGAACTCTCTTATTGCTGCTAGTTCGGAAACATTAGGAAATGTTTTTCCTAATTTGACATTAGGAAAAAATATTTCATAAAAAGAGTCATTGGGCAGCGTCAGAGGCTGCCCAGGGAGGGGGTTGAGTCACCATCCCTGAAGGGCTTTAAGGGACGGGTGGACGAGGTGCTGAGGGAGATGAGTTAGAGATTGATGGGAATGGTTGGACTCGATGATCTGGTGGGTCTCTTCCAACCTGGTTGTTCTATGATTCTGTGATTCTAGTTATGCATTTTTGTCATGTACATCACAATTTTACATAGATTTGCATCCGAATCTTCAGGGAACATACTGCTGCTTACTGTTTCATTCCTATTTGTCTGTCACTGTGGCTACTTCATTGTGATGGGACTACTAGATGTTAGTGAAGTAAAAATAGTTATTTGTTTGGTGAACAACCTAACAGCTAAGGCTTATCCTTGAACCCACATTCTCTTCCTACCGAAGCGTATA
Organism: Coccyzus lansbergi; assembly: GCA_033558105.1. Lineage (NCBI taxonomy): Eukaryota > Metazoa > Chordata > Aves > Cuculiformes > Coccyzidae > Coccyzus > Coccyzus lansbergi. The sequence continues at coordinate 3,553,473 of JAUMJK010000508.1, forward strand.
AGGATTTGCAATCCCTGGAAAAACTCACTAACATCACTCTGAGGTCAGCCATCAGTTTCAGTGTTCCCTTTGCTTTGTCTCCTACTGGGAACACTTTCTTGATGTGCCAGTGCTCTCGAATTTTAGGTTGGAACAGTAACCCTAAGTAACTGTTGATTTGCAAGGACTACCCCATATTGTTCCACTTTAATCCAACATGAATTATTCTTGCATTACAGATAGCTGAACAAGAGTTTATGGCTCTTTTGATTTTAACCCTTCATGATGCCAGGATTATTCCCTTTTAATGTTCAATAATATTATGCTCTTTATTTTTCCTGTTATTTGACTTAAGTTTACCTTCCATGCAAAAACATGAGATGAAAACTTGGTCATTTTCGAGCCAATAGGTTTTTGCAAGTGAGTCAGAACGGCCTTCATCTCATTAACTACATATGTTACACGAAATAAGGTGTTGCAATAAGCTTACATTTGTCCTTTGGTGCACATATATGGATCATAATATTTCCAAGAGGTGCACAGATCAATCAGCTGGCAGAGCTTGTTCCCAAACAAAGCAAGAATAAAGCAAAGCACTATAAACCTTGGCTATGTACTACAGTTTCCTTTGTTGAGTCTCTTGAGAGCTTGAGAGCAGTGTGCCCAGGTGGTCAAGGTCAATGACATCTTGGCTTGTATCAGAAACGGTGTGACCAGCAGGTCCAGGGAGGTTATTCTCCCTCTGTACTTGGCACTGGTGAGACTGCTCCTTGAATTCTGTGTTTAGTTGTGGACCCCTCACCACAAGAAGGATGTTGAGGCTCTGGAGCGAGTCCAGAGAAGAGCAACAAAGCTAGTGAAGGGTCTGGAGAACAGGCCTTATGAGGAATGGCTGAGAGAGCTGGGGGTGTTTAGCCTGGAAGAGGCTGAGAGGAGACCTCATTGCTCTCTATAACTACCTGTGGGGGAGGTTGTAGAGAGGAGGGTGCTGGGCTCTTCTCCCAAGTGACAGGAGACAGGACAAGAGAGGGAATGGTCTCAATCTCCACCAGGGGAGGTTTAGGCTGGACATTAGGAAAAACTTTTTCACAGAAAGTGTCATTGGGCAGTGGCAGAGGCTGCCCAGGGAGGTGGTTGATTCACCTTCCCTGGAGATGTTTAAGGCACAGGTGGATAAGGTGCTTAGGGACGTGGTTTAGTGTTTGATAGGAATGGTTGGACTCAATGATCCAGTGGGTCTTTTCCAACCTGGTGATTCTATGAGTCTGTGAAAGCAATGAATAAATATATACAATAATTTTTTCAAGTTCATGTGCTTCAGATGTTCTGGGTTTTTTTGAAAGGTAGTACTTGATGCTACTCGTACATTATGAAAAATCGTACATTTTCCTACAGTTTTCAGGCTGTGTTAATCAAACAACAGCAACTAAAGCCCTGAGATGGATACATATGATTTACTTCTAAGAATTATACACAAGAGCAATACATGTTTATCCAGCATTAATAAGTTTCTTCCAAATGAACCTTGTTGAGGATGTCTGCTAGGGCATATAAGTCAACTGAATCAAATCCTCTGAAGTGATGTGGGATTTGACTAACATGAATTTGATGTCTATAATTCATAGAAAAATTTAAGATACTGAAAGAACTAAATAAAAATAATGCTTCATGAATGTATATCTAATCTGAATATAAATTCAGCTGGTAACAGGATGTTTCTGTTATTGATATCTAATATAATATAAGCTTTATAAAACCATATGTACCAGCATTCTGCAGCCATTTATACTCTAATCTAGAATAAAATAATTGAATTGAGAGTGAAAAACCACGAAGTGCAAAATTTAGCTGAAATTTCAGCAACAAAAATACACTATGAAAAGAATTTTCAGTAAAAAGAAATTCCCCACCCTTTACGTGAATCCTCAGCAAAGTAATATTTTAGGAAGAATATCTCATGTGCTGAAAACTGCACATAAGACTTGAGTCATGCTGTCTCTGAGGGTTAGTATCCTGCAAGTTTATTCCTTGGCAAGTGCTGAGAGAAGTGACAGAGCACAAGATGTGAATAGACTGGGAATTTGAGTGCAGTAGTGAGACCCTGTAATCCTATTATTGTGGTGGCAGGTGCATGGATACCTCCTCTATTATAACTTCTAAATATGTTTGTAGCCTCCAAAATTTAATCATCATCTTCTTGGCTTGTCTAGAAGCTCATTCGTCCAGACTGCATTCAGAAAGAGAGCTCCTGCTTTTTTAGAGGATCTGCTGGGTCTTTGGCTCTTATCAAACACAAATATCTCCACAGTTTCTGGTCTCAGATACATGTGAAAGGTGGAAATGGATGATTCTGGCCTTAACAGACATTATGGACTTTGCCTACAGTTTCTATACATTCAAATTAGAATATCTACCATTCAGCATTAGCTTGGAGTTCAAATAAGTGACCTGCTTTTCAGACATGCTGGTCACTCAACTTCATTTTTTTTTTTTGGTTCACGTTTTCCACAGAACTCATGCATTGGCTAAAGTTTCTAGGTGAAGACATTTTCTGATTTAATTTAGTGCACTTTGTGTCTCTATGAAAAGTCTAAGTACCATTGTGACATGCGTGACAGAAAGGGGACATGCAGATTTTCTAGGTAAGTATCTCATGATTAAAGATCTCATAGGAAGGAATGTGAATGAATTTACTTCATACACTTCTCAGAAAACAGCTGTATCCTTACTTGATTATATAATTTACTGCTGTTGTTTTTAGTAATGTGTATCTTCCAGATAATTTATTATCTGAACATATGTAATTTTTTTACACCTTTTTATAAAATTCAGCTGGTAAGTGGGAAAACTAATTCCTTTGCAACTGTTTGAGTGTCTGCTCCAAAGTGTCTTAAAGCAGTAGAATAATAAACATTCCTAGATATTCAGCTGGATATTTCCTTTAAATACAGTTCTGCTGCACTGATTAAAAGAAATTAGTATGCAATAGCTCTTAGGGAGTTAAAAATCAAAAATAATCCAATCAATTATTAAAAGGGGTGATATGAGAAAGTCCCTTGGCTAGCATAAAATATCCTACTCATTCTTTGCTCTGGTTTCACTAGGCAATCAGATTAATTTGCATTAATCATGGGTCACCACCTCTCACCCGTGAGAGATTCAAATTTAATTTTATTCAGTACTCAACAGGCATTCCTTGAAGATTTAAACTTACTTTTAGCAGCCTTCAGCTTAAACAGAAACCTGATCTTTAAACCTGAAAGAGGAAATTGAGTAATCTGACATCTGACCTGAACAGGCAGCAAAACCTATTAAAACTGAAGCAGAGTTCCACCCTCCATTCATTATAGGGTGTGACAGGTTTTCATGTTGTTTCAAAATGTGGACAGTATTTTTCCCTGCCAGTGTATTAAAAATTATAGCGATGGAAATTCTGTTGTTGACACTGCGCAGGATAGTATGACACATAATATTCTCTAATTCACTGATTCAGCTAATTCAACTTACTCTCTGTAGGGTTGTCATAGCTTCAAAGTACTGTAACTCTGAATAAAGCTGCCAGAGAGGTTAGTTTGTGCCCTGGATAGCACAGAGCTGCACTCGAATGAAAATTGTCATGGTTTAACCCCAACCCAGACTGACTGGTAGCTAAATGAGAGCAGATGGTCTCCCAGTTCCCTACCCCCTGGACCCCAAGGAAAGGGGAAAGGTAAATGGAAGAAAAAGACTTGTGTATTTGAAACAGACTAGAACAGTTTTAATGAAACAACAACAACAACAACAACAACAGCAATAATAATAATAATAGTGAAAATACAGTTAATAAGAAAATAATTAATAAGAAAATAATAAGAAAAATAATTAGGAAAAAAATTTTCACAGAAAGGGTCATTAGGCACTGGAATAGGCTGCCCAGGGAGGTGGTTGAGTCACCTTCCCTGGAGGTGTTTAAGGCACGGGTGGACGAGGTGCTGAGGGACATGGTTTAGTGTTTGATAGGAACGGTTGGACTCGATGATCCAATGGGTCTCTTCCAACCTGCTTGTTCTATGATTCTATGATAATAAAATATGTACAAATATACGAACCCCTTGATGACTACATAAACACAGATGCCACAGAGCAGACACAGGGAAAAGGTTGTGGGCTGGAGTCAGTGGCAGGAAGGAGCTGGACTCAGGAACTGGATTCAGGAATGCACAGATCAGAGATCAGGGTAAAAAGACAGATGAGGTCTTCGCTGGATAATGGTCATCAAGGAAGAGAGCTTGACCCTTGTGTTCCCTCAGTTTTATACTGAGTATGACATATATGATATGGAATTCTCAGTTCATCAGGTTTGGGCCACCTGTCCTAGAATCATAGAATCACGAGGTTGGAAGAAACCCATTGGATCATTGAGTCTAACCATTCCTATTAAGCACTAAACCATGTCCCTCAGCGCCTCATCCACCCATGTCTTAAACACCTCCAGGGAAGGTGACTCAACCAAATTCTATCCACTCCTCCCTGCAGGTCAACTCTTTTTCATAGCTTTCACTTACAACATTCCACCAGCTCTAACATTGGTTTCTGTAGGAATAAGTATAAGCAAAGGCCTTTCTGCATCCCAGTGTCCTGTGTTATTACTTCCAGAGAGAAACGTTGCCTGAAAAACATGCAGTTAACTTTCAGAAAATGAAGTTAAGATGAGGTTTAGCTGAAAAGTTGGAAAATTGATTCTACTTTATCTCAAACCAGACCAGTTGTTTTGACCAGCCTAGTAATGAGTCTTGTGGGTCTTTTTTTCCAGATGTGCTGATAAAGGACTCCAAGTGGACGCAGCTATATTTTGGAGAAGGCCAGGCAGCTCTGTCATTTACTCATCTGAACAAAGACGATGAAGGTTTATATACCCTGCGCATGGTTACGAAAGGTGGTGTGAGCGAATACAGTGCATATTTGTTTGTCAGAGGTAAACTTTTCATCCTTTTCTTGGGGAGAAATTGGAAAGAGTGTAGAAAGATAAGTTTTATTAAACAGTCCCATGTAAAGTCAGAAGTATAAAAGAAATCTAGCTTTGTGGTATTTCACAGTAATTTGATTTATATTGTAGTCTTTGTTAGAATAAAACAGTCACCTTACATGAATGGGGAGATTCAAGAGGAACATGCTCCTGAGGACATTCTTGAAGAAGCAGAGAAATCATTCTTGTGAAGACACAGCTTGCTCCTTTGCCATCTCCTTTCCCAGTAGGAAACAAACACCTTTGCATACTACCAGTTCTCCCTGTGATCATTTAAATTTCTGGAGGTTGCCAGCTGGGAATGAGCCTTGTTGGCCATTATTCTATCCCTTGCCTGGCCTTAGGGGAGGAACAGGAGAAATCAAAAGAATTATTCCCACTGCTATAACAGTCACAGTCATCTCAATAATCAGAGAAAAGAAGAAAGTAAGAAATTAGGTCAGTGAAGAAATATAGTTTTCACAAGGGATAAAAGGTGGTAAATGTATTAAAATAGAATAAAGGTCAGAATTTTTCCTTCACATTTGCATGCACAACTCTGAGTGAAGTGAGAATGAGCTTCCATGTGCACCTGTGAGCACAACTCAGTTTTCACTTTTTTAGGGTTTTTTTGAAAGAGGAATGTAGCTCTGAGCAATTCTTTCACTCTCTTGAACACCTTGGGCAACATCCTTGATCATGGCAAATTGGAGCAACCCTGTTTAAGTCACTGGAGTTGTATTAATTTTAAATTTAGTTCTTGGCATTGGACCTTATGAGTCTTGCAGAAGTGTCATCCAGACATTTTGTGTGGGGTAGAAAGACGTGACTGACTTTTCAGAGTGTTGAGTACCGTTCTCTCTCTGTTGAGTACTAGTTCTCTAACAGAACTAGTTCAAGGGCTTCATCACCTTTGTAATATGCCTTGAACAAACCACTGCTATCCTGAGGTCACTGGGAACAATTTGCTAAAGCTTTCTATTTCCCAGTTACCTTCTAAGACATAAAATACCCCGAAGAAGAAGGCCCACTAGTATATAAAAGCTTTCCTAGAAACTTTTGATGGAATTTTAGGTACCTTTATTGTTCCTTTTATACTGTACCTGATGCCTTTGCATGTGCAAGATCCTGGTCTCAAGCTGCATCCTCTGGAGTCTCTATTGCCCTCTCTTAACCTTCCTCTTGCCTTTATTCATGTAGGCTGTGATCTGTGATTAGCCTGGAGAAGAGGAGGCTGAGAGGAGACCTCATTACTCTCTACAACTACCTGAAAGGAGGTTGTAGAGAGGAGGGAGCTGGGCTCTTCTCCCAAGTGACAGGGGACAGGACAAGAGGGAATGGCCTCAAGCTCCGCCAGGGGACATTAAGGCTGGAGATTAGGAGGAAGTTTTTCACACAGAGGGTCATTGGGCATTGGAATAGGCTGCCCAGGGAGGTGGTTGATTCACCTTCCCTGGAGGTGTTTAAGGGACGGGTGGATGAGGTCCTGAGGTACATGGTTTCGTGTTTGATAGGAGTGGTTGGACTCAATGATCCGATGGGTCTCTTCCAACCTGGTTGTTCTATGATTCTGTGATTCTATGATTCTAAGGCTGAGTACCAGCCACATTACAACTGATTGTGATTGGACTCTATGGGTCTATACTCTATATGGGATGCATTTTTGTTATGGAAATCTTTATTAGAAAGGAAAGAATTTTACCTGTTAGGCAATTTCATTAGGAGTTGTGGGTCCACATCAGCCAATGCGCCTCAAAATGAAGCCGCAGAAGGGTATCTTAATGGCAGAACATTGATTGCTACTGTCTCTAGGTATTGTAAGACTTTACATAAGAAGTAGCCTTAGAAATATACTAGATATTTTCAATTTTTTTATTTCTGAAGAGATTTATTTTCCTTAGCTGTATTCTCTTTACTGACTACCTTGGTCCAATCAGTGACTCACTGAGCTACAGTTTTTAGTGGGAAAGAGCATCAAAAGCACATGGGGTAGTTGAGCTTTTAATTCTCAGGAGAAATAATGGGTGATTGATGCCTTAACTCCTTTTCTGCAATTAGAAATATCCCTGAACGTTTTTATCCATGCGGAGATGTAGACATTATGGGTCTGATTCATTAATACCATGAATCAGTGTATGATCAAGTATTAGGGCTCCCATTAATATAAAAAAATAACACAACGAACCAGAAATCCTCCCTTTCGTCTTTGTAGTAGATTTCAGGGGACTCAAGGTCAAAAGTGATTTTTTTTTTATTTATGGTCCAGATGCTGATGCATTGATCGCAGGAGCACCAGGGGCACCGATGGATGTTAAATGTCATGATGCTAACAGAGACTATGTTATTGTTACCTGGAAACCACCAAACACAACCAGTGTGAGCCCAGTCATTGGATATTTTGTTGACAAGTAAGTAAACATTAGGATATATTTAGTTTTGTTAATTGCCAAAAGCAGGTATGTATTGAAGAAAAATAAGTTATAGTTATATCCTTCAGTACCTGGGTTCTTTAGATATATTTTTACAGACACTATGCTTTGGAATTCAATTGCTTATTGTGTTAAACTAATGGATTTTTCCCTGGCAATTTTTTAGCCCAGATGACCTAGTACCTTCCCAGGCAATTCTGGACACGCTCTGGGAGTCAGCAAGGGCCAAGGGCCATTCCCAGTAAACATTTCCAGGCAGCCACACTTTATCAGATTTAAAATTATTCAATAAAATGGATGCGGCCAAATCAGAGAATGAGCCTTGGCAATATTTAAATTATGGAAGCCAGAATCCACAGGCATCTTAAATTCAGATTACTCTCTTTAATCTGTACACTGCAAAAGCTGAAATCTGGGAGTTATTGCATTATCTCCCTTAGATGTGGTACACCAGGAACTCAAGGCAAGGGCTCCCAGGAGCTGATAGTTTAAATCAGAATGGCAGTCCTCTCTCCTCCACTCTGCTTTGCGCTTTGCTGAGGTTTCAGCTCAGTGGCAGCAGCTGGGGAACCAGGGATCCAGGAGCTGTTTTTCATGTCTTTTTCACTGAAGTGCATGCTTGCCCCTTGTAGCCGGAGAAGAATGTCTGATCCTTAGTGTCTGAAACTGTCAGTCAGCAAAAATATTACTGAAATAATTTTATAATGTGCACCACTCTACACTTAAAAGTAACATTTGGAGCTCTTTGCTACCCTGTAGTTTGGTCTAGTTCAGAGACAGCTACCTGGGAATTGCTGAAAAATGTTGGTTTATGAAAGATAGTATGAGGAAATTAACTTAAGCCATGGGGACTCTACAATTTATATGTAATTTGTGCCATACACAGATCATGAGATTATTTCACCTATTCTGTGTATAACCTAATCAGCAGTGGGGTTTGACATTTTGCGTGGAATACTGCAGCATCAAGGAGTCCTTGCTCGTGACCCTGTTTTTCCTAGTACTAGCAGGGCAAAAAACTGTCTTCTCTAGAAAATTTATAGCAGTAGGACACAAAAGAAATAAGTGCACACAAAGGAGCCAGTACTAGGACATCACTCCACTTCTTGATGACTCCTACACTCTGTGGTCCAACCATTGTTGGAGGAAAAAGCACAGAGATGCTTGCTTAAAAATGTGACAAGAAAGAGACAGAAAGATTAGGTGTTGGTGCAGTTTCAGCATGTTCTGTGGAGATGCTTATTGAAAATAGAAACTAATAACTTTTTCTTCAGATGACAAGGAAAAGAGACAAAAGGAAGTGAAGCAGAGAGAGTTGAAAAGGGCAAAAAATGTGCAAGACAAATGACCTTTGCAACTGGATTATGAATAAATATAAGCAAAGTGGGAATTGGTTGTTTGATCAGAAGAAAGAGTGTATAAAGTGTGTGACTTTCATTATAAGGTGTATGATTTAGTTCCTCAACTTCTCTTATTCTTACTTGGAGTGTGTAGGGTAGTGTATGTTTACTGTGGACTGGTACTGATAAATGCTGCCTTCTGCTGCTCCTAGGTGTGAAGTAGGTTTGGACAACTGGGTCCAGTGCAATGATGCTCCTGTAAAAATCTGCAAGTATCCTGTGACTGGTCTTTATGAGGGACGGTCTTACATATTCCGAGTGAGAGCAGTGAACAACGCTGGCATTAGCAGACCTTCTCGAGTCTCTGAACCAGTTGCAGCTCTTGACCCTGTTGACCTGGAGAGAACACAAAGTATGTACACAAGGATGAAAAAAGATGCAGAATATTTCCTTTCCTTTCCTTTCCTTTCCTTTCCTTTCCTTTCCTTTCCTTTCCTTTCCTTTCCTTTCCTTTCCTTTTCCTTTCCTTTCCTTTCCTTTCCTTCCTTTCCTTTCCTTTCCTTTCCTTTCCTTTCCTTTCCTTTCCTTTCCTTTCCTTTCCTTTCCTTTCCTTTCCTTTCCTTTCCTTTTCCTTTCCTTTCCTTTCCTTTCCTTTCCTTTCCTTTCCTTTCCTTTCCTTTTTCCTTTCCTTTCCTTTCCTTTCCTTTCCTTTCCTTTCCTTTCCTTTCCTTTCCTTTCCTTTCCTTTCCTTTCCTTTCCTTTCCTTTCCTTTCCTTTCCTTTCCTTTCCTTTCCTTTCCTTTCCCTTAGTTAACCTAAGGGGCAGAATTTATTTCTTCCTTTGATTCAATGGTTTTAATAATTTCAAAGTGGGTGATATAGGTAGATTGGTAAAGTTTATACAGACAATTTGGCAGGACCTGGGGACTCCATCTCAATTTAAGGCTGGTTTTACTTGTCTTTAAATATAGACACTCATTATCACAAAGAGCAATGTTTTTTAACAGGGCTAATATGCCCTGGCAGCTTGTATCATTTGCACTGGTAGGTGTGCCCTCAGCTCCTATAAAATTCTGCATTTGCTGGTAGTAAATTTTGGAAAAGCTGTTGAACATGTCTGGTTTAGTTAAAGGAAAAAAAACCAACATTGTCATATCAATTCATTGGCCCACAGACCGATTGATGTATTTATCCGTATCTTATTCCTCACTGAAGTAGCAGTATCAGCACATGCTGGTTGGAGGGACTCTGGTATTGTGACTTTTCTGGCAGGTGGAAAAAGTCAATCTGATGAACTCTTCCTGAAAGTTGGTCTTGTGCTCAAGGCCACTGCAGACTGCAAAGCCTTATAAGAGCTTCTCTATGAATAGAGGAAGCTGACTTCCTCCGGGGAGTAATTCTATTGATTTAGCCTTGTCCTAAACCCCTGTGCTGATTCTCTATATCGTATACTTGCACACCTTCTGTTTCATGTGCTCCTTTTACTCCGAGGGGAATTAAACTTATTATGAAGACTGCAGAGCACAGCCCTGGTGTTGCTTGCAAATTCTGAGTTGACCATGTTGTGTTTCTTTTAGCTTTATGACTAATTCCTATAACAAAACTCCAATTAATGATACAATTATTAACCAATCTGTCACAGAACTGATTCCATTACTGTGACTATGATTCTTGTTTTTTAGTACATCTTTAGATAGAACTATCTTCTCATGCTGTTTTCCTAGGAAAGTAAATGAACCAGTGTATGACTTTTAGTTGACTCCAAATGGTGAAAGATTTAATAACAAGGCTGTGGAAAGACAAGTGTAGAGTCTTTTTGAACAGGCAAACAATAATTCTCAAAATTTGTAAATACGTTAAACTGGTTCAAGAAACTAATTGAGTATTTCGATTAACAGCTATTCACGTGGATGAAGGGCGAAAGATTGTGATCAGTAAGGACGACCTTGAAGGTATGTACCATTTCCATGATTCTATGATTTCAATCCATTGGATTATATTCCAGGAATTTAGCATTATAATTAGAAACACAGCTTGAAAAGAAACCAACCCAGAGCTTAAATTCTTCAACCACTGATATTTTGTCTTGAAAGGCTGAGAGAACACAAGTGAAAGGTGAGGTCTAAAAGCACAGAGAATGTCACACTCTCAACTGTACTACTTTGATTATTTGCTGACAACATCTCCTCACCTTTGTGTTCAGGCTAGTGCTAAGCTGAGTTCAAACAGCTGAATGTTGCATTTTACTGCCCATATTTCCCTTCCTCCCTGATCTTCTGGGAGCTAAATGTAGCTTCTCCAGAATGAATTTGATGATCTGAGCAAGCTATTCTCATAAAAACATACACAATCCATCTCAATTCTTTAATTAATATAGGTATCCAAATATGGAACCTGTTCTTAAGATTAAAGTTATACACTAAATACTGTTTTTTCTCAGGAGGACTTGGAAGGTCACTGCTAACTTTTGAGACGAAGCCTGAATTTCATCTGTCTTTGGTTCTTTCTATATGTGGCCATTTTTTTTAGGCTTTCATAATCATCTTCTTTTCACTTAAACTGTCAAAAATGTTAACTATAATGGCTCAGTAGCAAAAAAAAGTCTGCGTACTCTCTTCCACAAAGGTTATAAAGCTGTAAATTCAATAATAACAAAGTGAAAGAGAAACCACCCCGAGAACAGGCGTAGTTTGAAAGAGAATTGGACATTAAATGGTTTTCCCCAGTGCATGGGCAAGACAGATGAAGCTTCTCTGTTTTTACAATGATATCCTAAATGAATTGATATGGGTATTATAGGATTGGAATCACACTATAGGATCAGAATACATCTGTCTTACTTGTTTGGCTTCACAGAATGTACTTCTGCTCCCAAGTTTGCCTGAGAACGATCAGAGGCATTAAATGGCCTCTCTGGCAAGAGCATGAATGATCATATTTGGATTTCTGTTACATGAATGTGCGCATTTAATAAAGGTGTATGACTATACGGACACCATTTTTTACATAGATTACTTTCATAGATTACTTTACCTCGATTACTTGCATCTGCAAGATTGGAGACCATTTCTGTAAAAGCAATTTCATTGATCACAAATGGATTTCCCTTTCAGTGCTGGATGACCTTCCCTTCTGAAAGAGCAGGCTATCTCATCATGTTATATCACTACAAATTATGTTGGCTTTGGGGTTTTTAAAGACGTAAGAAAAAATACTGAGATTTAATTATGTAAAACCAGTTGGAAACCTTCTGACTCTGCGCATTATGCTGTGAAGGATTATTGTAACTTTCTGACTGTGCTTTGGCAATTTTCTCTTAAACTCATCCGATTTCAGTGACTTTCTTAAAGGAAAAGTGGAGGTTTTAAGGAAATCAAGTATAGAAAGCTTTGAGAGATAATAATTTTCTTTGGATGTGTCAGTTTGCTTTAAGAAAAGTCTGATTTGGATTGGGAAATGTACATGGTGAAATAACTTTAGTGTATGTTTTGGGCCTGGTTGGTTATACAGATGTTTATAAACCATTAAAACATCACTTCCATGGTTTAGAGATTATTATTGAACCATTTTTTTCTCTTCCTAATGTCAAATCCTCAGCATTCAGAGGATATATGCTTCTTGCTAGCCTGAGAATTTGCAAAATGAACTTCAAAAGAACAAATCTTTCTGTTTTCTCTTTATTTCAAGGCATAATAATTAAACATTTGTAGGTATCTACTGGGTTGTTATATCTGACCAGTTACCAAGAGGATGCTTCCCCTGGGCTGTGTAGCTGTGCTTGAAGTGGTCTGTCATAGGTCTGAGCCTCTCCTATCTGGCTCTGGTTTGCTCTGTTCTAATTAATTACAGTGAAACCAACTCCTCACACTGTAGTGGGTGACTGTGAGCGCAAAGGACCATGCTGAATTCCTCCAGCCTGGCCCAGGGTATGCAGGTCCTGCCTCACATTCCTGGTAACTCTTCTAGGTGAATCAGGAGAGGGCTTTGATGAGACTCCTTCAACTCGTGAAATCACCAGGGAGCTGGTGACACGTTTTGATGTCTCTGATCCACAACTTTTAGCAATGCTTTAAACTACATAACTGGTAGCACCATCATGTTATAGGATACATCACTATTAGGTTCTGCTCCCTTTTCTGCCTTCCACTTGGTTTTAAGCTGCTTTTCTCCTCACTGTGCTTCCCTTCCAGATATCAGGTTCTAGTCTAATTTCTCATAACAACTCTTCAGACCTCTGTCTTTAATAAAAAGAAAAATCTCTTTTTTTTTGAATAGCAAGTAGGTATTTTCCAAAGCATTCTGCCCAGTGATTAGAAGTAATTCAAATGTGATCAAAGAAGTAATTCAAATATGATCAAAGAAAAATAAGTGTGACAGGTAGAGGTTTTTAAGGGCATATCTAACTTTTACTGAAAAAGTAAATAACTAGGTTTTAATACTGATTCATTATTCCTCAAAATTTAATTGAAGCAAGCAAGTGAACTGCAGAGAAGGTATTATACACCCTAATAGCCGAGCACTTCACTGCAGGGTGGGAATTCAGAAAGATGAGCTGTAACGTAAGTGCTGACCCAGGGATTAATCTGCTGTTTGACACTTGCTATGCTTATTACTCTTCCAGGCGATGTTCAGATTCCATACCCTCCCACCAATGTTCATGCTTCAGAAATCAGCAAAACATATGTTGTAATCAGCTGGGATCCACCTGTTCCCCGTGGCAGGGAGCCACTGACGTATTTCATTGAGAAGGTACCGTACTGTACAGTGGTATTTGCCTGTAAGGCTTTCATTGCTTCGTGCAATTGCAGCCAACTCATTTTTAGAACTGCAGAGTGAATAATAAAAATTAACACTTTCTGAGATCCCACAGGATTTGGTAATGGGGTGCTAGAGAAGCACGGACAATCAAACATAGAATCATAGAATCATAGAATCACCAGGTTGGAAGAGACCCACCAGATCATCGAGTCCAACCATTCCTATCATCTTATGATATGATTTAATAAGCACTGAAATTCGAGGTCTGGGAAAAAAGATGCCCCTGTGCTATTTGCTTACTGCTGCCTAAAATGAGAATAAACTACATATGTAAGGTAATGTTTAATAGAAAAGAAACATTTAAGTTTTCACAGTCCAATAGACAAGACAGGAAGTTCACAGTCAGACTGTACTATAAAGAATCATAGAATCACAAGGTTGGAAGAGACCCACTGGATCATCAAATCCAACCATTCCTATCAAATTTCATCACGGAACTAATGGACAATATGTCACGGAGATCAGTTCAGTTTAATTTACCCCAGAGGTTTTTTTTAAAAAGAAGTTGCAAAGGCTTTTACTTTTATCTATTTAACCATAAGGGGTTCTTTCTCTCCTTGTTGGCATAGTTCTGAGTCCTTGCTATGAAGACACCGCTCAGCATTATCAAATTTTCAACCTCATGGCAGTTGCAGTTGTGGAATTCTCTCAGGAAGGAATCAGGCATTTAAAAATACAGTAGCAGAACACTGACTCACAATTTGATCCTCACTTTCCTTTTTGCAGGCTTCTGGCACCCTCTGCTATGCCCTGATATTTCCAATTTATTCTCTGTCAGGTCAACAGAGAGGCAGATGTCTGTCTCAGGTTCACTGCTTGCTTTTAGTAGTCTTCGTGGCAGCCTTCCTCTTCCCTTTAACCTGACAGAGTGACCACAGTAAGAGAGGTTTGTTCTTCTCCCATGTAGGCTACGAAAATCTGTAAGCACCTGCCCCTATCCAGATGTCTGTATTAGGTGTGTTGGATCACAGCCAGAGGTCATAATCTTTCCTTCTTGCTACGAAGTTCCCCTATTACTTCTGTAGGTAAATTTGGTCTCATATCTGACTTCTAAAACACTCATATGCCAAGCTATACTTAGTTTGTATGAATTATGTCTCTAGCACATGCCCCCCCCTTAAAGATCCACAAACACTAAAACTGCCAGACATTCAATTTGTGTCTTGGATATCGTGACGGCCTTTTCTTCGCCCCTTATCATTCACTTTTTCCCTTTTCACACCTGTTCAGCACATTCCTCTAAAGGTAAATTCCCAGCCAATCATTCTGTTTGCACTGCTTCTCTTTTTCAACCCCCCCCCTTGCCTTTTTGTTCTCATTCACATCAAAATCCCCACTTCAAAACCCCTTTACAGCCAATCCCTACATCCTTCATCATCCACTACCCACTGGATGTTGAAACAAGAGACATAAAGTTAAGTCCAGTTGCTAACCAAGTTTTCCAGCAAGCATATCCATGATTTCTCCCACTCTACCTTTCATATTCAAGAAAAGTATTGAAAATTTCCATGAAAATAACTATCTAGCTTTCTTTTTAGGTAATACAACTCATATTATGTGTTCCTTGTAATTATTCCCAATTTTATATATCTAGTCTTATCGATATATATCAAGCATACTGGCTTAAGAATTTTGAACAAGCTCTTGGCATGAAAATATATAGTTTCTAGATATGTAGAAGTAGACTGTATAAAAAGTTAAGATGTAGATTTCTTTTGGGTGGACACCTGCGCTTGGTTAGTTCAATTTCATTCTAAGTCTGAGTTAGAAAACATATGTGTCTGCAAGTTTTACAGAAATAGCTTTTTATAGCCTCAGAGACAGTCTAGAGCAATGAAAATGATGACTAAACAAGTCTTAATTAAATGCCAAACGTGCTGAGGGAAAGTGAGAATGAGTATTAAGAGCCTATTTACAGGAAAAATAGTTTGTTAGACTAATTAGTACCCAAATCTAAAATTGTAGCTGAATGTCTGTTTTTTTAATTTCCCTCATTGTGTCAGTTTAGAAAAGCAAAATTTCTAATTAATTTATTTCAAATACAGAAATCTCAGCCTTGAAAAATGAAGATTAATCAAATATAAAATTGTAGCAAGCTCTCCATGCTGCATAGCAATAAAAGACATAAAAACAGATAAATCAAATCAATCTACGAAATATATTGTGATGTTGATTCTTTCATCTGTGAAAATGAAATGCAACAATTAATATTTTTCTTGCCAGGAAGTAAAATATATGTCAAAGTAGTGTTTATTTAATATTTTTCATCCTTTTATCATGAAGAAAATGGATGTTATATTTCTTATTTTCTAAGAACACTAGGTGGGTTCAGTATCTATGAAAAAAATTTTGATATGCAGGCTTCCCTTCTTTTCCTTTTTATTATTTATCTGTGCTTGGCCTCATTATATGCAGTTGTGTTTCCAGGCACTCATGAAATACTGTTCCCCTAAGAAGTTCACAGTTTATTGGATTTTGTTCAGACTCTCATTTCCAAAATTCTATAACATTTAATTTTCATGTACCTTTCTGTGTTTAATGGAAATCATAGAATCATAGAATCATAGAACAACCAGGTTGGAAGAGACCTACCGGATCATTGAGTCTAACCATTCCTATCAAACACTTAACCATGTCCCTCAGCACCTCGTCCACCCATCCCTTAAACACCTCCAGGGAAGGTGAATCAACCACCTCCCTGGGCAGCCTATTCCAATGCCCAATGACCCTTTACGTGAAAAACTTTCTCCTAATCTTTAGCGTAAATCTCCCCTGGTGGAGCTTGAGGCCATTCCTTCTTGTCCTGTCCCCTGTCACTTGGCACAAGAGCCCAGCTCCCTCCTCTCTACAACCTCCTTTCGGGTAGTTGTAGAGAGCAATGAGGTCTCCTCTCAACCTCCTCTTCTCCAGGCTAAACACCCCCAGCTCTCTCAGCCATTCCTCATAAGGTCTCTTCTCCAGTCCCTTCACCAGCTTAATTGCTCTTCTCTGGACTCACTCCAGAGCCTCAATATCCTTCTTGTGGTGAGGGGCCCAGAACTGAAAACATAATTCAAGGAGCGGTCTCTTCATGTGCAATAATAATGATGATTCGCACAGCTGCTGCATTGAGAATATTTAAAAGTAATTATTTCATTTGATGAATGCTTTTAGGGACACAGCCTTATTCAAGAGAATATATAAAGATATAGCAAAGAGTGAGGAAACACCTCCCTCCTTACCTTTCTGCAGAATCTGGATACGGATTTGCTTGCTGCATACTAAACTTTTGGGTGTTCAGGTGAGTTTTGCAGGGCAAGAGAGTAATTCTTTTGGGAGCAATCACAGTCAACACTCATGGCCCTACCTGAAGGCTAACTGTATGTACCAGCGCACAAATATTCAAGTCTAGACAGGCAGGGAGGCAGTGAGGTGTTCAGACCTCTTTGTAGAATAATTGAATGCATCAGCTGTGACAATTTACATATGTTAAAGCAAGGCGGTTTAGAATGATCCTTCCCCTTTAGCTCTTAAATAAATTCATGACAGGATGCAACACAACCATACGTTCATTTTTTGACAGTTCACAGAAGAGATTCACAACTTTTTTTCTTTTTTTCTTCCCCTTTTCTGTAGTCTGTGGTTGGCAGTGGAAGCTGGCAAAGAGTCAACGCACAGGTTGCAGTAAAGTCTCCTCGCTACGCAGTGTTTGACCTTGGAGAAGGAAAATCATATGTTTTCCGAGTCTTGTCAGCAAACAAGCATGGCATCAGTGATCCATCTGAAATCACAGAACCTATTCAACCACAAGATACCGTTGGTAAGGAATTAATTATAAGGCATTACTGTTAAATGTGATTTGTAATTTATAAGATGGGAATAGACTACTCTCATTAAAATTAGGTCACTATAATACAATAATAGTAATTGAATTGTGTTCAGTACTGTGAAGGATTTTAAAAAAAGGCCAAGATGCTAAATTTTAGAAATATTCCAAAATTTTCCTAACGATCTCTTTGCTGAGACCAATAATTGTTAAAAAATCAGATTAATTTTACTTACTCATATTTTCAGAGGGTCCTATTAATGTGTCTCATAAAAAATATAATCACATAGGTTCATTCCCAGCTTAAGTAATCATATAATCTTACTCAGGTGATCATACGCTACTAGAGTTTCAGCCAGATAAGGTAGCCTTTCATTTCCTTCTTAGTATTCTAAGCTGCAAATTACTGCCGCTGCAGAATTTCTGTGGCATGCAGATGAGCAGATTTCAGGGATAGGAGAAGATATATCTATGTATTCAGTGGTAACTTTCCAAATGAAAATGAATTGTTTATCTAGAGGTCACACTGAAAAAAAACGAGAGAAAATTTAGGGAGTAGTTATTTATCTTGTTGCTCAAATATTTGGTTTAGCTCTTGCAGTTCTCCAGAAGCCACAAATAACAGCCCCATGTATTGACATACTTTAAGAGCATGTATCTTACTACTACACTTGCAAGAAATATAAGAAATATTCGCAGTATCTGATATGCCATAGGTCACTAAATGTTGATGGATATAGACTTCTTAATGTTTACCATAATTTTTGAAAAAAACATAATCCATCACGTTTAGCTCGGTCTGTAACGATACAGGATGAAATAAAATCACCTTTGGCTTTTATGTGTTGCTGAATTGACGTCTCTGTAATGCATATAAATTATTTAAACCATTCAACATTCCCCAAGGTAGTGAAGAAAAATATTGTATTTATTCCACTTAGTACAGAAAATAGGCTATCCCTCAGGGGTTAATGCAAGATGTTCAGAATAAATCATAGCTATAGCTGAAAGCAAAAAGCAGAAGATGCTGTTTTAAAGGGAAATGACAGGAGTGTTTTCAGAGATGGGATTTACCACCAGAGTTAAGATACTTCAAACACACATGGTTCCTTTCAGTTGTATTTCTGAGGGTAGCTGAGACAACTTCATGGGGCTGGCAAATATTGCACAGGAATTCTGGGCAGCTTTCTCTCTTGGGTAGTGTTCAGTTCTGGGCCCCTCACCACAAGAAGGATGTTGAGGCTCTGGAGCAAGTCCAGAGAAGAGCAACAAAACTGGTGAAGGGTCTGGAGAACAGGCCTTATGAGGAACGGCTGAGAGAGCTGGGGTTGTTTAGCCTAGAGAAGAGGAGACTGAGAGGAGACCTCATTAGTCTCTACAACTACCTGAAAGGAGGTTGTAGAGAGGAGGGAGCTGGCCTCTTCTCCCAAGTGAGAGGGGACAGGACAAGAGGGAATGGCCTCAAGCTCCACCAGGGGAGCTTTAGGATGGAGATTAGGAGGAGGTTTTTCACAGATAGGGTCATTGGGCACTGGCAGAGGCTGCCCAGGGAGGTGATTGATTCACCTTCCCTGAAGTGTTTAAGGCACGGGTAGACGGGGTGCTGAGGGACATGGTTTAGTGTTTGATAGGAATGGTTGGACTTGATGATCCTGTGGGTCTCTTCCAACCTGGTTGTTCTATGATTCTATGAAACTAGAGGACTGATGGGGTATCCTAGGCCTTCCAAAATGACCTTTAATGCTATGCAATTGGATTGAGTGGTTAAGCAGTTTTCAGTTTGAGATTAACATCTAAAGTTAGGTGTTTCCAAGTAGGCATCTACAGGTGCTCCAGATGTCCTCTGCTCTTACTGTGCCAAATGGAGCCTGGAGGATAAGTTGGCTGATGTTGCCACAAGTTGTCCTATAGCACCCAGCCATGGAGTGTCTACTTTGCAATGAGATGAGTCATTTTCAGGACTCTACCAACCACCGATCAGAAGCTCAGTTGACTTAGGTAATAATTAACCTAATTAGTATCTTTTGAAATGTTTGCAGTTTGCCATTTCTGATGATTGTAGGTTTTCAGTGTCTCCTGAGTCATATCTGCCAGCTCCATGAAGATTCAGATGCTCTAAAATGGCACTAAATGAATTTGTTAGAGTAACTGAGTTAGGTCCTTGACCTTGACTATTTTAGCAGCATAAGAATGTGTGCCTGTAGACACACACAAACTCTTCAACATAGGTACCTTTGTCTCAAACTGAACCTGTTCCAGGAAGGTGGTTGACTCGCCTTCCTGGAGGTGTTTAAGGTGTGGGTGGATGAGGTACTGAGGGGCATGGTTTAGAGGTTGGTGGGAATGCTTAGACTCAATGATCTGGTGGGTCTCTTCCAACCTGGTGAGTCTATGATTCTATGATTCTGTTTGATCTTACTGTCTTGCTGCATAAAGCGCCATACTGTGCAAGTACTGGTATTAATTTTGAGATTAAAAAGACTAAATGAAAAAAGTATTGCCTTACTTTTGTGTGATGCTGCTTGTAGGTATCCAAAGCACATAGATCTGAGGAAATGAAAGTCCTCAGTAGTCAAGTTTGGATGCCTCTCTTAAACCATCATGAAAAAGTGAGACATTGCCTCAGCTCCTTACATTACAAAAACTCAGATATTTCATAGTGTAGAGATTGTATGATGTGTCCTTAATAAAGTCTTAATGTTTCTGGTTCTATTTATGCACATGCAGGGTCTTTAGATCAATATAAACTAATGACGATCTTCCGTTGCATGTGAAGTGAACTGTACTATGCTATATTTAAAGAGCTGTAGTCTACAGGCTGAAGGAAGCTTTATTCACTCCTGCTTGGTGTTGCCAGGGTTGATCCAAAGTACTAGGATCCAGTTCTAGCTTCCTTAGTTTAGAGGGATGGATGAAGAGAAGCTGGAGAGGTCCACTGGATGGTAACCAAGATGACCACGAGCCTATAGGTTGTGACCTATGAAGAGGGGTGGACTCTGATCACTTTACAAAGTTGGTGGTGCAAAACTTTCCTCAGCAATGCCAGATGACAAAAGAAGAGGAAGCAACCACAAACTCAGAAGATTCAAATTGCACCATAATCTCTTATTGAAAAGGGGGAAACAGGGCAAAGCTGGAGGATGTTGTGCATGGAAGCTTGAAATTTCTACTGTCAGAAGTTTTCAAGATTCAGACAAACTTGTGACTGACAATCCAGCTTAGTATTGGTGACAGGTTGGACTAGATGATCCTCAGAGATCCTTTTCAATCATGATTTTTATGCTTCCATGAAATCTGTCTAGTTAGGTTTAGCTAAGCATTTAGCATCAAAATGTATGCTTAAAGTTGTCCTGAAAAGCTGACCTCATCTGAATTGGGGTTGCCATCAGTTGACTGGAAGGTAACATTTCTTGGCTATTAAACCCTTATAGTTTATGTACACTTCTTATTGATGAAGTGAATATTCTTATATGAGAGTAAAATTTTGAGAAATCCCATTTTCTTATCTGTATGGCTCTACACGCACTGATATTTGAAAATATTTTCTCCTATAACTTACTCAGAAAACCCATATGAAACCAGATAAGTTGGAAACCCCATAGTTTACTCTAAGTAAACAAATGTAAAAATAAATGCATATATACACATATTCATAGAATTCTGCAGAAAAATGAAAAAAATTGCTAAAATATGTATTGGATATCAATATTGACAAGATTAGAAAAGTCATAGCCATAGTGATTAGATATAATCAAATCATACAGTGTTGTATCTACCTCAAGGTAGTTGCATTTTTATGCATTTCGTAATAGTAAATGTTTTATCTCTTTTTCTTTAGTTGTCCCATCTGCACCTGGTCGGGTAGTGGCCACAAGAAATACAAAAACATCTGTTGTTGTTCAATGGGATAAACCGAAACATGAAGAGGACTTGTATGGCTACTATATTGACTATTCTGTGGTGGGATCAAATCACTGGGAACCAAGTAACCATAAACCCATTAAATATAACAGGTACTGACAATATTTCTGTATTTTGGAGGGTTCTGAAAACTGTGAGGGTAGTTTAAAGCCAAATTAGATCCTAAGCAATGTTGTTATTGGGGAAGGTGAATGCTGAATGAATGTGAAGGAGTACAATCTGCAGATTATCAGAATGAAAATTTTTAAATTGCAGGACAGTCTTTCTGCCTTTGTCCTTTTATTTTTCTCTGTAGAGAAGCATCCTCTGTCTGTTCCATTATTTTGAGTTATAAAAGCAGATTCTAGAGACATGATTCTGTATATCTTGGATATGAGTAAGCACAAAATAAATGTTTCTTTATGATTGAATTATGTTATTGGGTGAACAGACTTCATGCACATGAGAAGAAGTATGAGAAAGAGAGGAAAATAATGAGTTTTCCAGGGCATTTCCAAAGCATATCAATGCAAAAGGCAGGTCATGTCTGCTACAAATGTGATAGGGAAAGTGCAGGCGATCCAAGTGTCCCACCCCAGAAACATTAGGGCTCCCAGATCTACTATATAATAAAAGACGATACCCTCTGTTTCTAGTTCCTTTGTCATAACTCTAGTCCTATCAATTTCTGGTGCTTTCTAAATCCCTCCTGAAAATATCTCACTTCATTATGTGATTCTTCAAGCAATTTCCTTTGTGACAGTCGTGCTTACTCTTATTGGAATCACTCACAAAATGCAAAGTTTAGATGTGTCATATTTTGTTATGAGCATAAAACAAGATCATCATGTTGTTTAGTGTATTTTGTCAGCTATTAATTAATTTTAAGTGGGTCTATTCTGCTGAATCCTTTGATCAAGTAGTCAAGGAATTTGATCAAAGAAAAAGTAGAGGCTAATTCTTGGTCAAGGGGATTAGGACAGCACAAAAATGAGAAAAACATTTGACTTGTTCATATGTGAGTATACCCTACAATACTATAGTTCTCACTATACTGTCTGCTACATAATTGCCTAGAACTTCAGATCAAAGGTGAAAGATAATTTTGATAGTAACTATGAAAAGACAGTGAAAAATATAATTCTCTTCTCCAGATAGATTAGAATTTATCAAGCCAAAGTTTAGAGTGTGTATGTTGTAGTTTATCTGATTTTACCTGGTACACCAGCACTGGCAGTTTAATGAATACTGTAATTTCTGTTCCAGTGTCCCATCCAGCTATATTGTACTACAATACATCGTAGTGTTATTTTTACCCTCTTGGAAATATTTTCCTTTGTGAGGTACTAATGAATCTGAGCTTTCTTGTTGTTGTCATGATTTCATATGACAGCACAGAATGGTTCCTGTAAATTACATAGTAATATGTGAGGCTATTTTTATGTAACCCAGGTTTGTTGTTCATGGTTTGGAAACTGGAGAGCAGTACGTGTTCCGTGTGAAAGCTGTGAATGCTGTAGGATTCAGCGAAAACTCACAGGAGTCAGAGGCTATAACGGTACAGGCAGCCCTCAGTAAGTATGATTCTGTGCAACTCAGCTTCTTGTTTCTCGAAGGAGTTATATATTTTCAGCAATCAACTCCTTTGGTCTCATTTTCTCAGGGACATGGTTTAGTGGAGGATAGGAATGGTTGGACTTGATGATCCAAGAGGTCTTTTCCAACCTATGATTCTATGGTTCTATGATTTGGTATAACTGTTCATTTTCCAGCTATCGAACGCATCCCTGTGGTGAAGTTTATGCTCTGGTATGTGACAGTTCTACAGAGAAAAGACATTATTACAATAAAAGTTGTTCATGATATCTGATAGAACTATTGGGTCAGATTCTCTGTAATGGCCAGGCTGCTTTCTGCTCCTCAGTTTTAAAAACGAAACAATATATCTTGATTAAATTTGACAAGTTGGGCGATTTGGAGTGTTGCAGATCAGTTTAGCATGGAATCCAGTCAGCTTAGAAGAATTTCAGGAAACTTCATTTGTGTGGAGCAAAGCAAGAATTCCCTTTGACTGCTCCAGGCTGGAGGATAATCTTCCTCCTCTGGTACCCTGCAAACAACATTTCAGTGTAAGAACAGTCCATTGTGTAACCTTCAGTAGGAATGATACATACTGAGTGGAGGGCTGGATAATTGTTTATAACAATAAGTACGCAGAACTCAGCAATTATGGTTAAATTATCATTTCTGCACAGTTTCAGTTTCAAGCTGAAAAGTTTAAAATAGAACACCTTTCCTCCCCCTGAATGGCCTCCACTTCTTGGAGAAAACCAACATTCATACTTGTCAGACATAATTCTCTAAAAGATAAATGATTTAGCATGGGCATTAGAAAACAAATTTGGATGAGATGTTACTGAGAAACTTACTCTGTTTGTTTTTTTTAGGGCAAAGTATATCTCATATGGGTAGGTGGTGCACAATTTCTCGTCTATCACCTATTTGTCTTAAATGCACTTGCACATTTTCTTTTGTTACTGTGTGTTTTGAAGATGATGGTTGCATGGGGTGTTGTCACCAAACACAGAGCACACAGATCTGACGCACATTTAGGGGATGTGTATGGAGTTTATCCATTACAGTAGCCTTTAACAGGAATTTAAACAGGACTGTTTTGATTCTGTGATTCTGCGTTTTTGCAGGCACGATCATTTCCACAGCAAAGGTCATCTTCCTTCTTGCTGACTCTTGAGAGGGAGGCATATTAAACGAGTGTTTCCAAAGCTTCCAGGATTATATTTGGTCATAAAATGAATGTTGATTAGCAGCTTTACAACTGCTTAGATACAGACATGCAACTGACAGCCGTAAGCTGCAGAAAAACAAGGCAATACAAAACCCACTTTATTATTTCTGCACCACAGTTTCTTAAACTCTGTCCTAACTCTCAGGATGCTTATTTCCTTGTAGCTTGTCCATCATATCCTCATGGTATCACACTTCTGAACTGTGACGGTCACTCGATGACCCTCGGCTGGAAAGCACCGAGGTACAGCGGAGGTTCACCAATCCTTGGCTATTATATGGATAAACGGGAAGCTAACCATCGAAACTGGCACGAAGTCAATACTTCCCCGATTGCCCAGACAATTTATACGGTTGGTACTTTTCAATGCTTGTCTTTCTGGAGCTGATTTGTGCTCTCTCTTTGCTTTTCTCAGAGTTCTTTCTCGCAGAAAAACTCTTTAAACACTTACCTATAGCAAAACCAGGCCCTTCCAGTGTATATTTTGAAGTGCAAGAAGCCTAAAAATTAGGGTAGAAAATCAGTGCCATCTGCTGCTATGAAATTCTAAGACAAATAAAGCCATTCAGATGAGGGAACTTTTGAGTAAAAAGTTGTGAAGTCCTTTTTTTTCGCAAAGAACGAGATGAGCTGTAAAATGCTTCATAAACTACGCTCGTTAATCAGCACTGTATATATCACCATTGTAATAACATGCAGAGAAAAGACAGAAACGTTTAGCAGGACAGATGACCGTGTTGTCTGTGGAACTGTAGAATTGTAAATGGAATGGAGATGGGCTGAGAACAAATGTAACTGCCCATGTTTGTACTCTCAATATCTGCTTTCAGCTGGAAAAGGGAATGTATTCATAAACCTAGCATTCCACCTCATTGCCCCCTTTCTAGAAAACCAAAGCGATGATTTTAGTCTTGGAATAAATTACTTCTTGTTGCATTTAAAATGTATTCACTATTTCTGAGAGGAAAACTTTGGTGCGAAGTTCCATGAGGAAAGGTTAGGAAGATAGCGTACAGCAAGTAATTAATCACTCTGACACTTTTTAAATTAAGTTAAGCGATCAGATTTTACTCCCAAATAATTCTTAAAATTATTTCTGCAAGTGAGACCCTTTCCTATAAACCTCAGGGCCAAAGTAGTTCATGACACCAAAGGAGAAATTAATGATGTGAATGAGCTCAAGAATAATGACTCATGAACAGAAGGCAACTGGCAAGACTCAGGTGTATCTATGGCATTGGGCATTGGAATAGGCTGCCCAGGGAGGTGGTTGAGTCACCTTCCCTGGAGGTGTTTAAGGGATGGGTAGATGAGGTCCTTAGGGACATGGTTTAGTGTTTGATAGGAATGGTTGGACTCAATGATCCGATGGGTCTCTTCCAACCTGGTTGTTCTATGATTCTATGATTCTATTATTCTATGCTTTTAAGTGAGTCTATAACTGGCATCTCTCATAGTAGATGGAACATGGATGCTGAGAAATAAAAAAGACAAGGTAGGATAGGCATGAAAGGGCAATACTAAGCAACGCTTGCCAGATATTTTCATTTTTAATGTATTTATAAACAAATGAGTGATGTAAATTTAGGCAAACCATTCAGAGTTTAATTAATTGGATATTTAAGTCTCAGTCCTGCCTGTAAATGTATTTGTGCCTGAAGGTGATCTTCATACATTAGTTTGAATGACTGAATCTGAAATACTGATGGGAAATAAAAGCAAGACAGATTTTAGTAGCGCAGAATATTTTATGAGACACTGGAAGCAGAGAAGGCCTTGAGATATACAGTAGGGCACCAGGACATCACTAGGGGTTTAACCCTCTCTGATTAAATAATTCTACGGGAACCCCACAAATATTCTTCCTCTTGGAAGAATATTTGGGAATATACCTGGGATTTCAAAGCCATTTTAACAGGCTGAGCTGTTATCCTCTCTTATGAACCACGCTATGCAGCTATATATCTTCTGAAAATTTTGTCTAAGTTGTATTAATGCCTGACTTTTCCTAGTTTATGTTGTTTGCCTTGGTTTTGTATTTGATGCTACCCCATCAGATTACCATCCCATCATATGTATGTTACTATTAAAAAAAAAAATCACATCCAAATCTTTTTTTATCTCACATTTTCCCACAGAATATAGCAGTAGCTTATTTATTTATCGACATTTAAACTTGTCCAGTAGTTCCGTTACTACCCTTAGCTGCCCCTTTCTCTTGAGGCACAAGATTAAATATGAATTTGGGAAAATTATGCAGATGACTGGGGTTTAGAAGTCTTGTTTATGGTTTGTCATGTTCTGGAAGCAGAAGGATGGAGGAGGGCTGCTGCCATGAGGCACTCAGGTTGTCAAGAAGGTCATGTCTTATAGTTTGTATACCTTGACCTCAAAATCTGATATGGTGTTGTTGTGATGGACTTATTAGGTAAGTCAGTGTTCATTTAATGGGGTCGTTTACAAAGGTATAGCACTGATTCTGGTCAGTCTGTTTCCAGTGCTTACTTTCTTACAGTGTAATGATAGGTAATACTAAAAGATGCACACAAGCTAGAAAAAAATTACCAAGACAATCCTTCCTTCAGCATACTGTAGAACTAATTGGAGTGGATTTTCCTTGAGTTTCCAGTTGTTCTTGTTGTTTCCTTGGTTAGCCTGCCCAGGGAGGTGGTTGATTCACCTTCCCTGGAGGTGTTTAAGGCACGGGTAGACGAGGTCCTGAGGGACATGGTTTAGTGTTTGATAGGAATGGTTGGACTTGATGATCTGATGGGTCTCTTCCAACCTGGTTGTTCTATGATTCTATGATTCAAACCACCATTCAAACTCTTCTTAAGAAGAGAGACTTGTGAAGTGCCATTCGTAAACAATACAAGAATATATTTCTTGTCGGAATACCTAGTCATAATTATCTTCTAGTCATCGTTCAATGAGTAGGCTCTATGGACCTTTGATTTAATCTTCTATAACCTCCCATGCCAAGATATTGGGTACTGTTATTCCTAGGTTGATGTGACTGACACATAGAAGTAAAATGTAAATCTCTCCAGTGCGTCTAGTTTAAGAGTGTGGTATTCGAATGAAATCATTCCACCACTCCAACACAACAGCTTAATTAGTAATTAAACAATGCTTATTTTTTAAGTATTTAGTTTTTTAAAAGAATATAGATCATGGCTTTTGACATTTTGAATTATTTTCTTAAAACAGGTAGAGGATTTGATAGAAGATGCCTTCTATGAATTCAAAGTTGCTGCTGCAAATCTAGTTGGAATAGGTCAACCTTCAGATCCAAGTGAGCATTTTAAGTGTAAAGCCTGGACTATGCCAGAACCTGGTAAGTCTTTTAGTTCCTCATTAATTCAATTCTCCTTAAAACACAGCCAGCGTTGTGTTCCAGCCAGACTCTGTAGGATGTCTTTTGATTACTTTCTGCCATGTTACCTGTTGAGATTGCCACTGCTTTAAAGATCATCTGTTATAAGCTACCTACACATCTCCGTTGATGACAATGAATGGCCTGGGAAGCGAGTGAACTTAACTTGCTGAGTGTCTGCTTTATTTACTGCCCACGTCAGCTCAGAGCCGAAAATCTTCATGTTTTTATCTCTATCAGCAGTTCAACCTCAGCCTTGCAAGCTCCAATTCACACTCACCATCTATAAAACACAGAGGCATCTTTGCCCCACAATTTCAGTCTATTAAAAATATTCCCAAAGTTTCAGGCTCCCAAATTGTTTTTTGGCCATAAATAAGGCACAACAGACACAGAGGCAAGCAGCACAGTATAGCTCACACTTTACAACTAAAGTCTCTCAGTCTCAACTGATGTGCCCTTATTCATATATTTCCTGTAAGTGTTACCCAAGAAACTATTACTAGGCAGGTGTTAAAACAAATGCATTAACAAACACAAGGCACACGAACAACTGTGTCCTACTGCTCAACCCTGTGTTTAGGTTCCTGTAGGTTAGCAGTGTAGGTGTAATTGAAGACTGTTAATTGCAGTGCTAACTCTTTAAAAATTGTTAAATAAGTACTGTGAAGTCAGGACCCTGAGCAGAGCTAAAGACTGGGAAAAGTCTGGCTGGAAAACTATCAGGAGGAGAGGGACCTGGGAGTGTTGGTCAATAGCCGACTGAACATGAGCCAACAGTGTGCCCAGGTGGCCAAGAAGGCCAATGGCATCCTGGCTTGTATCAGAAATGGTGTGACCAGCAGGTCCAGGGAGGTAATTCTCCCTGTGGACTCAGCACTGGAGAGACTGCTCCTTGAATCCTGTGTTCAATTCTGGGCCCCTCAGCACAAGAAGGATGTTGAGGCTCTGGAGCAAGTCCAGAGAAGAGCCACGAAACTTGTAAAGGGGCTGGAGAACAGGCCCTATGAGGAGTGGCTGAGAGAGCTGGATTGTTTAGCCTGGAGAAGAGGAGGCTGAGAGGAGACCTCATTACTCTCTACAAGTATCTGAAAGGAGGTTGTAGAGAGGAGGGAGCTGGGTTTTTCTCCCAAGTGACAGGGGACAGGACAAGAGGGAATGGCCTCAAGCTCCACCAGGGGAGATTTAGGCTAGAGATTAGGAGGAAGTTTTTCACAGAAAGAGTCATTGGGCATTGGAACAGGCTGCCCAGGGAGGTGGTTGATCCACCTTCCCTGGAGGTGTTTAAGGGACAGGTGGATGAGGTCCTGAGTGACATGGTTTAGTGTTTGATAGGAATGGTTGGACTCGATGATCCGGTGGGTCCCTTCCAACCTGGTTGTTCTATGATTCTATGAAAAGGAAGTTAAAGTTTAGTCTATCTCATGTGGGCATATAAATTTATACCTAAAGGTTAGAAGTCTAGGGAATTGGCTCCACCTCAGCAATGCTTGAGACCTGTAAATAAACTATGAAAGGGTTTTGAAGGCCTTTTTTGCTTGTTTTATAACACCCTCACTCATACAGTGTAACACTATTGCTGAAGCTGTTTCTGATGTCTTGTACTGATTTACCTAAACAAAGCCTGTCACCCTACAGCCCATAATGAAAACACAAGATCCAACCACTTCAATATCTTTCTACCTTCTTTTCCCCAAAAAGTTGTAAAATACTGCTGTGTCGTTAAATTGGATTCTATTTATAACATTAAGCTTTGCTATGCAATTAAGGATCCATTCTAGTACTTGTTAATGTCATCAGAGCTGTCTAACACCTACACAAATCTGTTTCATACCTAAATGTTCATGCGGTTATTTTCACATTAAAAAAAAAAAAAAAAAAGATATCTAGCACCTAAATCTGGTTTTATAAAATGATGGGAATTTTTAGTGATTTGAAAAAGGCAGAAGGAAAATTTCAGTTTTTGTTTCTATGCTGCCTGTAAAAGTAGTTCTTGCCTGGAACAAGCAACAATTCTGTAAGATCAAGGAATCATTTACTGGGAAAGACTCTCAAATTTCATCTAATTCAGCTCCTTGCCCAGGTGCAGGATTAGCTATCTCTGTCTTATTGACAGAGTCTTGTCTAACCCATCCTTGAAGACTTCTACCTGTGAAAATGTCCAGGTTGTTTGGACAAGATCTATTCCTAATTTTACTATGCTTATAGTTTTTTTCTAATATTCCTGAATCATTATTCCTGCAATTTAAGCCTGTTTGTTTCTTGGCTTTTCCAACAAGGACATGAAGAAGAGAGTATTTTTTTCCTCTTTGCAACACCTTTCCTGAGTTTCCTGTGTATTTAAAGACTTTATGAGGCCCCTAGATTTCCCCTTAAAATGACAAAACACAGTTCTTGAAACTCATGCATTCCCTACCTCCAACTAAAGAATTTTTTGCTCTTCTTTGAAATTTTTCTAGTTGTTCCATGTCTTTCTTGAATTGCAATGCACGAAGTGGGAACATTCTTTTAAATAAAGTTTTTTCAATGCTGAGCAGAGAAATGGTATCTCCACATTTCCTGCAATTATTTGCCTGCTTACAAATACCATCCTATTTGTCTTTTTAAAGAACTTTTACACTGTTATGTTAAATTCCCAGTTCGCTTCACTTTAATACCTAGATTCTTTCTGCAAAAGTGCTTGTCAGGCAGTTGTTCTCAATGTTTTCTAGCTAAATTCCTCTGAGTTCATAAATCTTACCTTCTGTATTTAATGACATAACAAAGCTGTTAATAACAAAATGTTTAATCTCCCAACATTAACTCCTTTTGTGTTAATTACATTTTCTTATAATATTGTTACATTTAGTATGAATGCATCATCGGTAGACCAATTATTTTCCTTAAAGAAAGGATCTGTGATTTGTACTCTCTACAGTGTTTTCAAAGCATCAGTGGAATTGCCCAGTGTATAAATGAGTGAAGATTATCCTTCATTTTAAATGATAGATATAGAAATAAAATAAAAGACGCTTTCAGGAAATGAAGAGAGTGAAATTTCCATTTTCATAATGAACAATGTGACCTTTCTACTCCTTGGCTGATTACCCTGTTCTCATTATGAAACCAGTTGAGCAATGTTGCGCTCTTACTGCTTAAAAACCCACCACGACCAGACAACGCGCTGATCCTCTGCAAATGAACATGAGCCAGCAGTGTACCTAGGTGGCCGAGAAGGCCAATGGCATCCTGGCTTGGATCAGAAACGGTGTGACCAGCAGGTCCAGGGAGGTTATTCTCCCTCTGTACTCAGCACTGCTGAGACTGCTCCTTGAATCCTGTGTTCAGTTGTGGGCCCTTCACCACAAGAAGGATGTTGAGACTCTGGAGCAAGTCCAGAGAAGAGTCACGAAGCTGGTGAAGGGGCTGGAGAACAGGCCCTATGAGGAGCAGCTGAGAGACCTGGGGGTGTTTAGCCTAGAGAAGAGGAGGCTGAGAGGAGACCTCATTGCTCTCTATAACTAGCAGTGGGGGAGGTTGTGGAGAGGAGGGAGCTGGTCTCTTCTCTCAAGTGACAGGGGACAGGACAAGAGAGAATGGCCTCAAGCTCCGCCAGGGGAGATTTAGGCTGGAGATTAGGAGGAGGTTTTTCACAGAAAGGGTCATTGGGCATTGGAATAGGCTGCCCAGGGAGGTGGTTGATTCACCTTCCCTGGAGGTGTTTAAGGCACAGGTGGATAAGGTGCTGAGGGACATGGTTTAGTGTTTGATAGGAATGGTTGGACTCAATGATCTGATGGATCCCTTCCAACCTGGTTGTTCTATGATTCTATGAAATCATCAAACCAGTTAAAATATTTCACAAGCTTTCTTTTAGAATAAGTTTTTAGGCAATGGCTTATCCATAATGGAAAAAAAATAATTGAGATTTAAGACTAGGAGAAAGAGGCTGAGCCTTCTCTCTGACTCCATAAAGATACCGAAGTGTCATGTAATGTGACTGCAATATATCCTCAGCGTCAACAATATATTCTACCTTTTTATATGGAAGGAGGTTTCTGCAGGAAGGTCAGAACCCCTTGCAGAATTTCCAGTGTGAGTGATGGATTCCTTGCCCAGAGCCCATAATTATTTCATCTTTCTGCAGAACTCTGGTCTTAGGCATCTCAGGGCCCCTGTGAGTTAGCAATGATAGTTAATGAATTATTTTACACGACTTAAAAAAAATAAATGAAACGTCTGTTGTCTCTGAATCCCCGGAATAGACCATATTTCATTACTTATTTCCTTCTAATGTCTAGATTTCTACCAGGTGCATTTGCCAGTGGAATTTTAATTATCCGTGAATAAATAGATATTTAAGCTTGGATTTTAAAGAGCCCTGAGAGGAGGCCTTACCCCCCCTGAATATTTCAGTCTTTCCAGGAGAAATCTGGCGTTTATCTTCATAAGGTCTGCATTATGTGCTTTTAAGTTTATTTTCTGAATGTTCTTATCCACAACAGAGAAAAACTTTTCCTGTCTTTTTTTTTTTTTCTCTGTATATTTGCTGAATATCATCCTTTAAAAATTTCTTATTCATTCTTCACTGGTTAAAATAATAGTAATCAGGCTTATTTGTAAGGCTTTTCTACTCTTCTTTTTAAAATGGTGAGATGTGATGTAGGCAAAAGTAATACCTTGAATTAGGCCAAACTGACCGCTCTGAGAAAATCATAAGTCTCAGATTCTTTCAGGTTTCCTTACTCTAAATTTAAAGCACAAGAAGCAAGGTTCCAGCTATGTTATTAGGTTGAAGATCAGTATTTTATCACTGTGTTTTCACCATGGTTGGAAACTGATGTTATTATGCCTTTATAGCGCACTGGATAAATAAATATCAAGAGTGTAGTAAACAAAAACCAAACAACTGCTGCAAAGTAAATTGAACGGCACTGGAACAGTTAGATGAAAGAAAAGGGAAGTATAGTGGGGAGAACCTAACCAGATAGCTACGAAGGTATGAACTTTCACTTATTCATAAAGCATCAGGATTATTTTGATGTAAGTGGTTCTAACATGTATCCTCTTGAAAAGTTCGTGGATATCATTATAAAATATAAATTTCTTCTATCGTGGAGTGAGAAGCCTGATCCAAAGTCCACTGGTGCCTGAGGATTTTGCATTACTCTGAAGGATCATGGTTCGTATACACCAACAGAAATTAAAACCCCTGATGTTAAATTATAGACTCAGTGAAACACCTTTACTGTGGGGCTGTCGAATTAAATAAGAGGCAAGAAACCTTTATTACTTTTTAGAAATTTTTAAACTGCATGAATTTTCCACATGAGTAACTTTCCCTTAAAATGGAGTTACTGAGATTGAGCTAAGAACGTAAGCTCCAGAATACCAATGCCACTCACTGCATAAAGCAGGTATTGTTCTGTACAGCTACAGGGGGAAAAGGACCTAAATTCCTCATATGCCAGATTTATTGTAAAGGATGAGATTTTTGAAAGCAAATAAAGCCGAAACAAAATCCAAGTGATACATTTCTGCCTCTCTCAGTTTGCAAAACTTAATTACATTGAAATAAAGTTCCAATATTTTATTTTCATGACTCTCTACAACTACCTGAAAGGAGGTTGTAGAGAGGAGGCACCTGGGCTCTTCTCCCAAGTGACAGGGGACAGCAAGAGGGAATAGCCTCAAGCTCTGCCAGGGGTGGTTCAGGCTCGACATTAGGAAAGAATTCTTCACAGAAAGGGTCATTAGGCACTGGAACAGGTTACCCAGGGAGGTGGTTGATTGACCTTTCCTGGAGGTGTTTAAGGCACAGGTAGACGAGGTCCTTAGGGACATGGTTTAGTGTTTGGTGGGAATGGCTGGACTCGGTGATCCAATGGGTCTCTTCCAACCTGGTTGTTCTATGATTCTAATATTTGAAATATTTCAGGTCCTGCCTATGG
The DNA here is from genome assembly GCA_033558105.1 of Coccyzus lansbergi. NCBI lineage: Eukaryota > Metazoa > Chordata > Aves > Cuculiformes > Coccyzidae > Coccyzus > Coccyzus lansbergi. Next base: position 3,586,839 of record JAUMJK010000508.1, read on the forward strand.
TCTCACAACTTGTGAAGTTAGAAACACATCACTGGTTCTCCTTTGGAAAGCTCCTGTGTATGAAGGCAAAAGCCCTATTACTGGGTATTTAGTGGACTATAAGGAAGTTGATGCAGAGGACTGGGTAACTGCTAATGAAAAACCTACTTCAAAGCGCTATTTTAAGGTAACTTTTTCATTAGTTAGTGTTAATTCAAAACTGAGTGCTAGAAACAGCTCATTGAATGCAACAAAGATGTGTATTTGAACTTGGGCTTCTGTTACTATCTTCAAGTAAGTAAACAAAAGAGTTCAGATTGATTTTTAAATTGCCTTTGCTCTTTATCTCTTTCAAGGTCACTGATTTACATGAGGGTCATACCTATGTGTTCAAAGTTCGCGCAGTGAATGATGCTGGGGTAGGCAAGTCATCTGAGATAACTGAACCAGTGCTTGTTGAGGCACGGCCAGGTAATGATCTGTTTTATCTCCTCTGCTTCTAAAATACCAAAATACTTAGGAGTGAAATTAGTTAATTGGATTTGATATTATAGCACAGATAAGTATTTCAGGAGTTAAGAAACTCTTAGCCCTAAAACTAAAAGAAAAAATCATATGGATATAGAAGATGCTGTCAAGATTTTTTGCTTTGCTTACTTCAGGAAATATTTGATAGTCACTCATTTTTATTCTCATAAACACAGAGATGACTTGCTGTGAGTGAAAAGAAGTATGGCAAAATATTTATTAAAGTTTCAAGAGTGACAGTAAAATTAATTTAATCCAACTATGTCTTCCCATATTGCTTCATTCCATACATTTGTTTCTGAATAAATGCTTCTCAGTGTTCTTTTATTTGTAATGCAGAGTAAGAATCTTGCTAGTATGTGATGCTGTGTCATATGTCATAGATCTGTCAAGAGATCTATGTCATAGATCTGTACAGAGATCTATCAAAGGATAGGGCTTTGATCACCCTGATCTAGTGGGATGTCCCTGCCCAAGGCAGGAGGGTGGGAACTGGATGATCTTTGAGGTCCCTTGCAACCCAAACTACTCCATGATTCTATGATAGAATGGGACCTTTGGACTGGTCTTTTTTTTTGACAGCATTTGATGTGTTGTAACCAAATGAACTAAGAAATTATTTGTTAAATTGGGTAACCTATTATATATTTGAATATTATGTATAGTTTTTGTGATTTTTTAGAACCAAAATCAAGGGTCATTAGGGAATGGAACAGGTTGCCCAGGGAGGTGGTTGACTCACCTTCCCTGGAGATGTTTAAGGTGTGGGTGGATGAGGTACTGAGGGGCATGGATTAGAGATCGGTGGGAATGGTTGGACTCGATAATCTGGTGGGTCTCTTCCAACCTAGTGATTCTATGATTCTATGATTCTATCTACTTCAAAATCTGCAAATAAAATCAGTACCAGTTAGTGAAGGTGGATAAAATTTGCGCAGGTTTTAGCAATATCGGAATTGCAGCACAAAAGAAAAATGTAGCCTTGACATCTGAGTTGATTTCCGTTTTGCAGGAACAAAAGAAATCTTTTCAGGTGTGGATGATGAGGGTAATATTTACCTGGGTTTTGAATGCAAAGAAGCTACAGATGCATCACATTTCGCGTGGGGTAAATCCTACGAAGAGATTGAGGATTCTGACAAGTTTAGGATTGAAACAGATGGAACTCAGTAAGTCACGCAAGTCTATGAAATCATTAGAAGTTCGTCCTATTAAAAGTATCAATAAAGTGAGAAACCCTGCTAATTATACCCTTTATTGATGATTTTAGATCTAAACTGTACTTCAAAAACCCTGATAAATCAGACTTGGGAACTTATTCTATCTCAGTTAGTGACACAGATGGGATTTCATCCAGCTTTGTCATGGATGATGAAGGTAAGTTCCTTATCATCACAAGTCTTAATTTTATCACCTCAACAACACTAAAAATTTGTCCAAGAGAAAAAAAAAAAGGAATCCCACAAAGACTGAGAGAGCTGGGGGTGTTTAGCCTGGAGAAGAGGAGGCTGAGAGGAGACATCATTACTCTCTACAACTATCTGGAAGGAGGCTGTGGAGAGGAGGGAGCTGGGCTCTTCTTCCAAGTGACAGGGGACAGGACAAGAGGGAATGGCCTCAAGCTCCACCAGGGGAGATTTAGGCTGGAGATTAGGAGGAGGTTTTTCACAGAAAGGGTTATTGGGCATTGGAATAGGCTGCCCAGGGAGGTGGTTGATTCCCCTTCCCTGGTGGTGTTTAAGGTGTGGGTGGATGAGGTCTTGCGGGACTTGGTTTAGTGTTTGATAGGAATGGTTGGACTAGAAGATCCGAGGGGTCCCTTCTAACCTGGTTGTTCTATGATTCTATGATTCTATGATTTAAAAAAGGTACAAAAGAGGCTTTGTGTGTTTATTTATTATATATTTTTCTGATTATCACAATAATGGCAGTTGGGACAACTCAAGGTGATATTTCCTTTAAAAAATATAAAGACTATCCCAATTAGAAATGTTCCCTTTATGATGGGACTATAATTCTGTTTGCAAATATCTGTTACATGTTCTGTTGAATGTTTGAAAATGTTTGGGTGTTCTACTGTTTTGTGAATCTCTTTCTCTGGTGAGACATTTCTGCTGTGCTTTCAATTTAAAGCCTTTCCCATCTTATAGTGATTGTTTCTCTGTTAGCTTTAAAGCTCCTACCAGACCTCTGATTACCAGGCAGCCTAATACAGACCTTGAGGTTCTATAGATGCAGAGAGTTAGAAAGAAGGATATGAGAAAAATGATCTTGCTTTAACAAAATCTGAATACATTCTGTTGAATTTTTATTTGGGCTAAATTTAGATTAATTTTGCTTTATTTCATTGTAGCTATTTTGTTTCATTGGAGTTGGAGTGATTTTTCCTCAGTCTGACTTTGGCTTACCATGGAGACCTGGGGGTGTTGGTGGGACCTGGGGGTGTTGGTGGGACCTGGGGGTGTTGGTCGACAGCTGACTAAACATGAGCCGGCAGTGTGCCCAGGTGGCCAAGAAGGCCAATGGCATCCTGGCTTGTATCAGAAACGGTGTGACCAGCAGGTCCAGGGAGGTGATTCTCCCTCTGTACTCAGCACTGGTGAGGCCGCTCCTTGAATATTGTGTCCAGTTCTGGGCCCCTCAGCACAAGAAGGATGTTGAGACTCTGGAGCAAGTCCAGAGAAGAGCAACGAGGCTGGTGAAGGGGCTGGAGAACAGACCCTATGAGGAGCGGTTGAGAGAGCTGGGGTTGTTTATCCTGGAGAAGAGGAGGCTGAGAGGAGACCTCATTACTCTCTACAACTACCTGAAAGGTGGTTGTGGAGAGGAGGGAACTGGCCTCTTCTCCCAAGTGACAGGTGACAGGACAAGAGGAAATGGCCTGAAGCTCCGCCAGGGTAGGTTTAGGCTGGAGATTAGGAGGAGGTTTTTCACGCAGAGGGTCATTGGGCATTGGAATAGGCTACCCAGGGAGGTAGTTGAGTCACCTTCTCTGGAGGTGTTTAAGACACGGGTGGATGAGGTATTGAGGGACTTGGTTTAGTGTTAGATAGGAATGGTTGGACTAGAAGATCCAATGGGTCCCTTCCAACCTGGTTGTTCTGTGATTCTGTGATTCTGTGAGAGATGCTGGGGTGATAGGCAAAGGGGGGAATCTGGTGTTTTTAATTAGCACAAAAATTACGTTGGTGCTTTCCCAGCCCACAGGCTATAATTGGTACCCCCAGTTCCTTAAGCATACCTCTCCTTGCCTTCTTTCTTAGCCACTTAAGGAGAGGAGCTGAGAGCAAGTGCAAGTCCAAAAAGCAGGACTTTAATCACAGTAGGAAATATGTCAAACCTCCCATTCAGAATAGTTGTTGAGAAGAAACCCATGTGCAGCCACAAAATATGTGGTTCTCCAGGACACGGCCCATTTATATAGACTCTTATTCATTACAAATATCTACTACTTCTAGGGAAGCTTAGCTTGTAATATTTTTAATTTTCCAATGAGTACTTCAGTAAAAGACAAATATGAATGAGATGATGAGAACTTCGCATTGGTTTAGTTTTCAAGGATCATTCTGAAATCTTTCTACAGGTTTTGTCACTGTCAGTCCTACCTTCAAAGCTTATTTTGTGGAAGAGCACTAAATGTTTTCCGATCCCATACTTATCTCATGTTTTCCTGGTCATATCTGACAGTCAAAATTACACTTTTATTCACACTGGATCCCTGCACAAGTGTCAGATTTTGTATCTTAGCACTTAAACCTGTTATTTCACTGACAAATTTCTTTCTCAAATACTATAAATTCATAAATTCTCTTGTTATTTTGCTAAATCTTTGACAATGTCATACGTCCTTGCTAATTTCCTCTGTTCTTTACATTATCTGCAAAACTGGAAATGGCAGTAATGTTCCTCTTTCAAATCTTTATTAGTAATGAATATGGTAAATCTGGTTACTATGAAAACCTTACAAAGTGATTTCTAGACTCTCACGCAGACTACATGAGGATTTAGTGCTTCACATAGAACTGTCTGTATCTTTTTCAGTCTAACATGCTCTCAGTCTTGTTTTGTGCCACAGTAAAACAAGGTTCTTGAGGTACAGTGTCAGAAAGGCAGTCAGCAGATAAAGGAATCCCATACACTGCTTAGAAGCTATTGTCTCCCATCTTTGATTTAGATCCCACAGAGTTTGAAATAGGTTTAATCCATCGCTTAGATTCTTTTACAGAAGAAAGTTTGCATGAAAATCAATGAAATAGGAACATTCCCTAAACACATATACATCAGAATTTAAAAATTATTAAATATTATATTTCAATCATCATTTTCTGAAGAGGGTTGGGTGTTTCGCATGCAAGACTTAAGGAGATTATCTACTGATGCTAATATGTACCTTTTTTGATGCTTGTTCTCTGACTACGTTTTTCAGAATAAATTAAAACTTGAATATTTTTCTTAATTTCAGAGTTAGAACGTTTGATGGCATTAAGCAATGAAATAAGAAATCCAAGTAAGTTGAAGATATGAATTTATTTAATACTTTAAGAAGAATTATAATTACATACAAGTGACTGGAGTTCCAGAAAGGTTCTTCCTGAGACAATGGCAGCTTCATTTGTCACAGAACAACTTGCTTCTTAACCATTTATTAAGAAGAACATATTGAATAAAATCATAATTCCTTAAAGTTGATTGATGTTTAACTTCGACAATAGACTATAAGTTGTTATTAGCCAGTTCCTTAGATTATGTGCAAACTATAAGTTATAAATTCTTTTTTTCTCTTTGAGCAATTAATTTAAAAATGAGCTGAAGACATCATTAGGTGACTTCTTCCTGCATTAAATTTATTCTATATCCAGCATTCCATAAATAATAGGGAGATACTAATATTTTACTACAATAGTCCTTTTTCTCACAAGGATTCATGCATTATTGACTTTTCATTCTTTTCCTTTCTGCAGCAATACCTCTGAAATCAGAATTAACTTATGAGGTTCTTGAGAAAGGAGAAGTCCGTTTCTGGATTCAGGCTGAAAGCTTATCACCAGATTCTACCTTCAGATTCGTAATTAACGATAAAGAAGTTGAAAACAGTGATGTGAGTACATATCAACTGCTATATAGATGTGATTTTGTTTAATAAGCCTTTATGCATTATGATTTATTCTATTTTTCTAATTGCTTAAACCCACTGAGGTCTCATAATACCTGACAAGAATGTAAATCTGTATCTTGAATCTCTTTTGCAGAATAGAATCCTTTTTGCAGTGTGAGTCTAAAAGAAGAGAGCAAAGTGTAACCTTCAGAAGTCCATATTAATTTAGGATAGCTAGGCAACCAAGAACCAAAGAAAAAAAAAAGAAGTTAAACACAGACCAGTATTAAATACATCTGCTTAAAAGTAACGCACAAATATTTTAGGAAAATAGTTAAAGACAAAAAAGCTGCTTCAAGTATAGTTTTGGACTCCAAACCAGCACAACATGCTGTTCCCAGTGACCCTCTGAGATTACTAGTTTTATATATAATATAGGAGGCACTGGACAATGCAACAATGGTCATAGAACCTTTTCACGGAAAGGGTCATTGGGCACTGGAACAGGCTTCCCAGGGAGGTGGTTGATTCACTTTCCCTGGAGGTGCTTAAGGCACAGGTGGACAAGGTGCTGACGGACATGGTTTAGTGTTTGATAGGAATGGCTGGACTCGATGATCCCGTGGGTCTCTTCCAACCTCGTTGTTCTATGATTCTATGATTCTATAGATGCATAGATAGTTGGTGTAAACACTAAATGGGCATTGAATGATTGCATGGAGATGAAAGGAAAGGTCACCATCTTCCTGCATTTTATAACTTTAGGAATACTTTTCATAGAAAGGGACATAAAAAAGTGGTCAGATTGGACTGAGAAGAAAACAAGGTCAAGGTGTTGTAGGTCTGGAGTATAGTTTGTCTGCTGGGCATAAAGTACAGCACTGGAAATACTTTTTCCTGTGAGGAACACACCCCCAGGGCAGCTGTTTGAAAGGTTCAGTTTATTTCCGAGGATGCAAAGCCTGCTTTTGGCCAGAGAAACTTATCAGCATTTTTATACTGTCGAAAAGTAAAAAGCATTTACTTTAATTACATATTGACAAGTGGAAGGAGAAGTGATTCTGAGTAAAAAAACCTCTCTATTTTTCTTATTTTAAGAAGTAATAAACTATAGCACTGAAAACTCGAATATTAGCAACTAGAATGTATTGAATTGGCAATATTCTGTCTTGGCAATGTTAGCGGAACAGAATGAGCTATTTTTAGTTCACATATGTTTTGGAAGCGTTGACATCAGAAAGAGTCTTGAAGTGGAGCTGCATTATTTCACCTCTTTAATTAGTAACCCACAGGTGACATTTACGTTTGGAGACTGATGATATTTTTGTGGAAAGTCACATAAAAGCCGAGTATTTATGGTGCCCATAAAATCATTGAACTTCATCTTGCTGCATAATGGCAGTAGTTAGAAGCCTAATTACACTCTAAAACCTGCCTGGAGACTGGGCTACAGTCACTGAACATGTTCAATAGACCGTTATGCTGGTGAATTGTGGTCTGATTCTTGACATTGGCTGAAGTGATAAATTTTTCCTCCCAGGTCCTAACAGGGAACAGTTATGGTAAGATTTCAAAATAATCTGAGTATGCAATGAAATGGGCCCCATTTAAACAGCTGCCATTTTAATATTTTATTATTATTTTTTCCTTTACCTCAAATCAAGAGATAAGAAAAAGTTCTAGAGGTGTGATAAAGAATCAGATCGAAACATACAACTCGCTGTTCTTTCTCAGCTTCTGGCAAATCTCCATTTAATATTCTCCCTGAGAACTGGTGAAATGAATGTAAGTGTTGTCCTTGACCTCTCTGGGCAAGAGACTGTGAATGAGAATTTGAATTTGCACTTTTTGATGGTTTGGTGAAGTTTATAGTTTCTATTTTTAACTTGCCTGGCTTATCTCCTCAACTCTTATAGATGAACTCTTACATAAGTAATTTTTCTACTTAGTTTCCTGATTATTTAAATGCCTTTTTCTTGGACATTATACCTTTTTTTGAGCTGTATGTGGGAAAATGTATATCCAAATTATATGATCATTTTCCCCTGCTACTTTATATAATTTTTATACCTCAGTCTCTTCCTTCAGAGTAATTTAGTTAATAAATTATTATCCTAATCAATCTCTCCCCTATGGATTTATTAAATTACACCTTCTCTTCTTTTTCTTAGTTCTTCAGTTACTGCATCAACAGTTAAACAGGGATTATTTGTATATTAAATTTGAAAGTACTAGTTAAGAGCTCTAAACATCTTGATTATGTCTACACTATTCTTCTGGACTCATTTTCCATAGATCAGTGAATCTGATCTCGGGGTTGGGCAAGAGATGATCCTCAAATCTGAAGAGTATCTGTGAGGTCATTCCCACTAGTCCTAGATCAGTAGTTAAAGGTTCTTCCATATAAGTGGCTTCAGAGAGTTTAATAAGTGATAATAAGCAGTATTTTTACTAGCTTTTTTTTTAGCTTCCTTCTTTCTTCTTCTTTCCTAAACTAAATCTACCTTTGGCTTTAAGTACATTTTTCTAGTTTTGGAGCCAAATAAAAAGGTTAATAAAAACATTTTGTTTATAAGACATTGTGTCTCTTTTTAACAGTAACAGGGACTGTATTAATTTGCTACATAGAACTCGTATTAGAGTGTGACATTTACATTTCTGCACCATCATGAATGGGACAGTTCGTGTGTGGTATCCTTGACTGCATTGGTTACTTAGAAGCTTTCACCAAGTTTCTTCTATGGATTATTTTTGATTTGCTTTAGGAATTTTTTGGGTGGGCATCACTGTTAGTGGGACACACCGTCCTCATTGTTGCTACTAAGCACTATTACTTAGTAAAAGGTGATAGTATCTAAAAGAGAACCTGCAAATTAAAAACACATATTTTGCAAGTATTGTCCGATATCTACCTGCAAACTTCTGTTTCCTTGACAATGTCTGCCAATAATTTGTCTTTCTGGATTATTTTATAGAAAGCAAACACAAAAAAGATATAAACAGTGAAAGTATATTTAACTTTGATTTCAAGTCAATGTTAGGTGGTTTGGGTATTCTGCAAGTACTTCAGTAGGTTACTAGATGTTCTGACAGTATTCTAATCCTTTTTTTGCTGGACTTGGTTAATCCTTTTAGTTCACACAAGCTTTGCTAGTTTTGCACAAATTACCCTTCTTATAGTCTGACGCTTTAGTGTTTGAAAAGAATACATAGCATTAAATTAGAAAATTGTTATACTCCTCCTGCATCAAGTTTTTTAACTGTGAAATTCAATATTGAGCTGCCTCATACATGTCAGAAATATTTAGTAATGATGACTTTTTGGATTTGTTCTGTTGGATTTGTTTGAAGATCCACATTTGTGTTTACAAATATAATGCTTCCATCCACTTCTGGACTCTGCTAGGAATAATGAAACATAGAATCATAGAATCACCAGGTTGGAAGAGACCCACCGGATCATTGAGTCCAACCATTCCCACCAATCTCTAAACCATGTCCCTCAGTACCTCATCCACATGCGTTTTAAACATCTCCAGGGAAGGTGACTCAACCCCTTCCCTGGGCAACCTCTGCCAGTGCCCAATGCCTTTCTGTGAAGAATTTTTTCCTTATGTAGAGCCTGAACCTCCCCTGGTGGAGCTTGAGGCCATTCCCTCTTGTCCTATCCCCTGTCACTTGGGAGAAGAGTCCAGCTCCCTCCTCTCTACAACTTCCCTTAAGGTAGTTGTAGGGAGCAATGAGGTCTCCTCTCAACCCCCTCTTCTCCAGGATGATAACAACAACAACAACAACAACAACAACAACAACAACAACAACAATTTTATTATTAATTCTCTGGACATAATAATGCTTCAGCCTAGCATTCCCCTCATTGAACTGTAGTGCAGCTGAAGGTTGGCAGTGTAGGCTCTTCTTCAAACACACGTAGTGTCATAAACAATTATTTTAAAATCTAAGCTAAGATGTATTATGTTGACTTGAGGATTCCAAATGCAGCTGCATACAGAGGTTTCTGTTACAGCTGCGACCTTGTACAACACTAAATAGAAGCATGGCCTTATTTTCATACCTTACAATTAAAAGGACATGAAAAAGATTCAGGGTAGATCCAGGGATATAAAACAAGATTAATTTGATAGGGAATCATATGTAATTTATAGCACACTAGAGTAATGTTATTACTTCTTTATTTCAGAGGCATAAAATAAATTGTGACCGTCCAAATGGCATTATAGAAATGGTGATGGACAAATTTACAATTGATAATGAAGGTACCTACACAGTACAGATTCAAGATGGAAAGGCCAAGAACCAGTCTTCATTAGTTCTCATTGGAGATGGTATGTTCACGGAAACATTGAAGCTTTGTCTCTGATGAAGAAATGAACTTTAAGTACTCTGAGTAATTTTGTAATTGTCTCATTTTTCATCCACTTCTAAAATCCAGCATTCAAGGCAGTATTGGCTGAGTCTGAGCTCCAGAGAAAGGAATTCCTCAGGAAGCAAGGTAAGACAGAGCAGGTTGGTGATTTTAGGCCCAGTCTACAGCCAGTGATGCAATCCTGGTGAATACTAAGAGCTTCCAACCTCTATTTATTTCACTAGAAGTTGAATATATTGCTCAGTTTGAGTAAACACTGAACCCTTGGTGGATCTTTTTTGCCAGCACTGTGGCATGACACATGCAAGTTGTGACAGAACTTTCACTAAGCCAAGAAATAAAGTGGGAGCCCTTGCAAGATGTTGTCTTTGCTCGGTATTCATGAGATGCATGTTTCCCGTAGGCTCTGATCCAACAAAACATCTCAGCATATTTAGTTTTAAACACAATTTAAATACAAATTCTCCCTTCAATATATGTGATAGAAGAATAGACAATATAGTGTTAGACAAGGAAGATTAGGAACCCAATCCTGTGGTTTATGTCCAGGCAAAAAATCAGGAATCAAATGTGTATTTGTTGCCTAGTTTCTAGACTGTTACAGAATTCACCATAGACTTATTATCAATATTGATGCAGTTGAAAGTAAGAATTTCTATTAGGTATCTAATTTAGAATTTCATCATTGTGATTTTTTTCTTTTATCCTTATAAAACAAGATTGAACTCTAGGTTGCACTTTTCATGTGTCTTTTAAGATGAAAGTAATAATAATATTTATATGTATTTACTCTAAATGGCTTAGGAAAAAGTCTCTACATAAGCAATGTAATTCTATGATTTTCAGTTTTTTTGAAGGGTGATTTTTTTTAAATAGATTTAAGAAATTAATTATACAACTTTTAGCATAAACTCACCAGATCTTTCAGTTCCCAGGGATTTAAGTAAAAGCCTGGGACTCTGTTAACTTCCAGTTCTGGATGTTGCAATTACGAGCTGTGATCCTGCAGACATAAAAATACATACATGAACAAAATATATACTGATATGAGCAACCACAATAACTTTAGAAAGGCTATATGTGCAGTAAATTTACTGTGTGGGATTGGAACCTCAGTGGGGAAAAGGAATATGTCCCGTTCTGCTTGCAATGTTTAACACATTTTTTAATTTAATGTCATTTGGGCAAATAAAGCCTGTCATGGTATTTTTTTGTTTGTTTGTTTCCTAGGTCCTCACTTTTCAGAGTTTTTGTACTGGGAAGTTACAGAAGAATGTGAAGTTTTGCTTGCTTGTAAGGTAAGAAATTACGCTTGAAATGTTTTGTTAGAATGTGTTGATTAAAAATTGTGGTAGGAAAACGTGAGGAAAGAATTTGATATTTTTAAAATGAAAAGTTTCACATGAATTTTTTTTATCATTTAGAAATATTTAACTTTTTTTTTATATTATTTATATTATACAACTTCATCAGTAGTCTTCACTAAAACAACAGAAAAAATACAGGACATTTCAGAATGTGCTACCTGATCTGATTCTTCATTATAAAACCATAAAAAGAATTTAAATAAACTCTTCATTCCTTAATGGTCCTTCTTCTTTCCTCAAAAAAACAGTGAGGAAAAAAAATTGAACTCTGGCTTTTTGTCATGAAAAGCCAGAGTTCAATTTTTTTTCCTCACTGTTTTCTGATTTGCAGGTTCGTCTACCAAATCATCCCTTATTTAATCAGCTGTAACTAAACTTGCAACAAAAACTTCTACAATTAAAGTTACAAGCCATGATTTTTATTGTATTTGACTAATGACTTTTGAATCTTAACTAATGCTAATGTGCATGGAATTCAGCTATTACCGTCTTTGTATGCCATTTTAAACTGATATATTTCCATTTTTGTTGCTTTTCTAGAGTGATTAATTAGAGGTCTGAATAGCTAAGTTAATTGAATTCAACAGGCATCAGACTTTTTCACTGCCTTTTCCTGTAATATGGATTCTCTTGTATTAATTTTCTCCACTTCTTTTGAATAAGTTTTTGACTTTTAATTAGACTAACTTGAATCATTCATTATGAGCAATTTATGTGCACATTTGTGGGATTTTTTTTCCTTCTTTTTTTTTTCCTGCTCACTAATTAGGAGACCTTTAACCTCAACTTATTCCCAGCAGAACTGACCCGAGTAGTGAAGCTGCCATTCTCTCTGTCTCCGTTTTAGGACTCAACACTCATTAGCTAACACGGTGCTTTAGTTGGTATTGAGCTGCATAGCTGGATACTTTATAATCTCTACATGCATTTGCCTCAGGCATGAACCCTGCTTATCCTTTCATTCACATGGGAAATTAAATGTTCTTGAACTGGTTATACTAGTGTTAATTCTCTACAAATTAATCTGGAGTTGTCCTGCTTTCCATTGACCGTTGAGTCTATATATACCAGTGAAATTAAGAAAAGGCTGAACACTGATTATATGCTTTTGACCAGTGAACTTTTTGTTCAAAAAATCACCAATTTTACGTAAACAAAATCTAGATGTAGGCTGTTTGCACACTCATCATTTTAAGTATGACATTGACCTTATAATGTTTGTTACTGTTAGCACGTGACTGGTCCCTCACCACAAGAAGGATGTTGAGGCTCTGGAGCAAGTCCAGAGAAGACCAACAAGGCTGGTGAAGGGACTGGAGAACAGGCCTTATGAGGAGCGGCTGAGAGAGCTGGGGGTGTTTATCCTGGAGAAGAGGAGGCTGAGGAGAGACATCATTGCTCTCTACAACTACCTGAAGGGAGGTTATAGAGAGGAGGGAGCTGGGCTCTTCTCCCATGTGACAGGGGACAGGATGAGAAGGAATGGCCTCAAGCTCTGCCAGGGGAGGTTTAGGTTAGACATTAGGAAAAACTTTTTCACGGAAAGGGTCATTGGGTACTGGCAGAGGCTACCCGGGGAGATGGTTGATTTGCCTTCCCTGGAGGTGTTTAAGTTGCAGGTGGATGAGGTCCTGAGGGACATGATTTAGTGTTTGATAGGAATGGTTGGACTCGATGACCTAGTGGGTCTCTTCCAACCTGGTGATTCTATGATTCTATGACTGGTCATTAATTTCAAGTGGTACTGTTACTTATACCTGGTTAACTGATATTTGTATATAGGAAGAGTTTGAACACAAAAGCATGTATTGTCCTAGGAGCTTCAGATACGTGACAATCAATAGCCCTGAGCTATTTCTATGGTAATAAAAACATCCAAGAAACAATCTCTACCCTGCCAGGCTGTATCACAGAACTTGGCCCAGGTCTCTTCTAGGCTCTGTTTAGTGCTCCTGTGCAAAAAGAAATGTTGTGGATGTTTTACTTCTTGAAGGAGCCTGGGATAACTTGAAGGAAGTACCTGTAACAGAAGTCTTTTTGCCATGAATTTCTTAAAGGTCAGAGCAAGACCTAGGGGAGTTAGGAAACCAGGACAACATAGGGCTTGTGTAGGGCAGAACAGGACTGTCTGACCCAGGTCCATAACAGCAATAATGAGTTGTGTTATAAAGGAGCATATGAAAAGTAATATACTACCTTGTATATAGGTTTTTTTGCTATGTGATTGGACCTGATTGACTTCTAATTGACTTAGTATTTAATTCTCAAATAGCTGGCATTGCTGACCTTGTTCTTGATACTATAGCCCCTGCATGCTAGTGGGACATGTTTGTCCATCTGAATCACAGTTTGACAGTGTTCCCTTTCTATTGTGTATATGTTTTTCTTCATATGTCAGTGTCTACTATCATTTTTCTTCAAGCACTTCTGAATCATAGAATCACAGAATCATAGAACAACCAGGCTAGAAGAGACCCATTGGATCATTGAGTCCAATCATTCCTATCAAACACTAAACCAAGTCCCTCAAGACCTCATCCACCCGTGCCTTAAACACCTCCAGGGAAGCCGAATCAACCACCTCCCAGGGCAGCCTGTTCCAATGCCCAATGACCCTTTCCGTGAATTTCAGAACATGGAGAAACTACCTGCTCTTGCATAATTTTGACCCCTTGCTTGTACTGTGTCTGTTAAAAGCAAGATTTTGTGTGTGGCTAAACAGCGAAAAAATTAACTTTTCATAGTAAATGTCAACATGAAATGACTTCGACACTGCAAATTGCGTATGTCTGAAACTCAGTCTGTTTATTGTCAGATTGAGTGCTAACAGTCTCTGATGAAAAATTGCTGAAAAGCATTAAAGGCTTGTTCCTCCAGGCTTTGTTCAAATAAAATTGCCACTTGCATCATATAACTACAGAAATAGCCACTTTGCAGTTACCGGTAAATGTAAAATGCTGCTTGCTTTTCTCAAGGAAGGCATTGCTTTAGGCCAGGTTGTGATCTCAAATACTCTGTTAGAGATCTGTAGCAGCCACAGTGGTTATTAAGCAGCAATATATGTGATTAATTTGAGCAGGTTTTATAGTCATGTCCAAAAATCTGTATTGGAGGCACTTGTATTTGTCTAGTCATCTATACAGAGAGATTTCATAGAGCTGTTCATCTTTGGAATGACTTCCCTAATGTGAAAGGGTTAGAAATTGGTGCACGTTATTCCCTTGAAGCAAGCCACTTGAAAACTGTTGCCGATCTATATTAGCTTCTGGGCTGCCCTCTATCCATTTTTTTTCAATTATTTTTTTTTTCTTTCTAAGGAGGCTTTTTAAAGCAACTGCCCGAGGACTAAGAAATATCCTGCCAGCATTGTTCTTCTACCAAAACCATGCTGATGAGGAATTCAGGCTACACACAGAAATACCATTGCATTTTTGTAATTTTTTTTTGAAGGGCATGAGGATAGTGATGTCAAATAAACCATGGTGCTTCTGAAAGGGAAAAAAACCCCAAAATATCTTTCCAGGGTTTCTACAGAGAGCCAGGCTTTTAGCTTCTCTGGATTTGAGGTCATTCATCCAGCAGTATTTTAAACATTGATGATGCACATTTTATATTTCAAAATTATAGGAGTACTAGAGGTATAGCTGTAGTCTGTTTACACATTACATAGATAAGCTGCTGCTACTACATCAAAACGCTAGTTTTCAAGCAACTTCTATACATTTAAACTACATTGTTAAGTCCTTTTGTGTGGGGGGAGGCTGCAATGTAGGATCCCTCAAGTTGTTGTACTTCCCATAGGACACAATGTAGTATGAAAAAAAAAGGATTTCTGGAGCAGCCTGCAATTTTGATGTCTCAAATGCTTTAAGAATGGTAATTTCAGTTGGTCTTTGCAGTTTAACCCTGAAGGACTTTGCTTAGATAGCAAATCTGCAAATTGAATCATAGAATCATAGAATCACCAGGTTGGAAGAGACCCATTGGATCATCGAGTCCAGTCATTCCTATCAAACATTAAACCATGTCCTTCAGCACCTCGTCTACCTGTCCCTTAAACACCTCCAGGGAAGGTGACTCAACCACCTCCCTGGGCAGCCTATTCCAATGCCCAATGACCCTTTCTGTGAAAAACTTCCCCCTAATCTCTAGCCTAAATCTCCCCTGGTGGAGCTTGAGGCCATTCCCTCTTGTCCTGTCCCCTGGCACTTGGGAGAAGAGCCCAGCTCCCTCCTCTCTACAACCTCCTTTCAGGAAGTTGGAGAGAGCAATGAGGTCTCCTCTCAGCCTCCTCTTCTCTAGGCTAAACAACCCCAGCTCTCTCAGCCGTTCCTCATAAGGCCTGTTCTCCAGACCTTTCACCAGCTTCGTGACTCTTCTCTGGACTCGCTCCAGAGCCTCAACATCCTTCTTGTGCTGAGGGGCCCAGAACTGGACACAATATTCAAGGAGTGGCCTCACCAGTGCTGAGTCCAGAGGGAGAATCACCTCCCTGGACCTGCTGGTCACACCCTTTCTGATACAAGCCAGGATGACATTGGCCTTCTTGGCCACCTGGGCACACTGCTGCCTCATGGTCAGTCGGCTGTCGACCAACACCCCCAGGTCCCTCTTCTCCTGGCAGCTTTCTAGACAGACTTCTCCTAGTCTGTAGCTCTGCATAGGGTTATTGTGTTCCAAGTGCAGGACCCAGCATCTGACCGTGTTAAACCTCATGCCAATTGGCTGAATATTCTCTGAGAAAGAACCTAAATTCTGTGTTAGAGTTCTCTGGAGACACAACGAGCACACAAAGATAAAGGAAAGTTCAGCAGCTCTAATATCAAAGGTACTTCTCGCAGATATGTGTAGACAAACTGCAACCACATAGCAAAGGATGTAAAACCCTATAAGGGAAGTGATTGACAGGATTAGCTTTACGGATTTGACAGGACTCTGGAACTGGAAGTTATGTACTTTTGAGCAGTTCTGTGCTGCAAACAAATGTGGTAGGGGTAAGTTTCACTTAGTAGGACCTGGTTGAATTTGTTAGGGTTCTTTTTTTTTTTTCACTTAGCTTTATTTCAAGCACATTATAAGAAACTTGACTTCTTCTGTTTAAAGTACCCATGTGACTACCTACATTGCAATACCTTTCTTCAGGTCACACTCAGCATTATGTACCTTTTTTTTTTTTTGTTGTACAGACTGCAAACACGAAGAAGGAGACTGTTTTCAAGTGGTATAGGGATGGATCTGGGATTGATGTTGATGAAGTTCCTGATCTGCAGAAGGGAGAATGTCACCTCAGTATTCCCAAGGTACAGTATCACCTACTGATAAGAAATGACAGTTTCTGCTCAAAATGCTATAGGTTTACCAGGCAGAGCTCTAAGCCAGCTATCATGACTCCTCTGAACTCTTTTAAGAAAAGGCACATTTTCCACCCTTCAATTAGCTGGTGAGTGACTAATTCTAGTAAAAGTCTATCTATTTTTGGTTTTACACTCATATAGTTCATGCTCAAGTTGCTTCAGCATCGTTGAGTGAAATCTATTTCATTCTTTCTTATTGCTCCTTAATTTTTCAATTTGTTCAAGAACCTCATTTCTGACAGTCCCTCAGTTTTATTGCTTAAAATAAATGGGTTTGAGGTATATGGATTCTTAAGATTTATCTTTATGCAAACAGAATAACCTAACTTGTATCTGAAGTCTTATCTTGCACAGTTGCTGTCTTCGTCAAGCGTGAATCAAACTTTTCTGTTTTCAGCATAGATGTGCATCCCGTTAATTTTACTTATTTATTTTTTTATTGGCTTAATATTCTTCTAATTTTCTTCCTTCATTTCACTTGCAAAAGGATACTGGCTTTACGGTGGCTTAATTTTAATTCAGCAGATTTTTTTTGGGAGGGAGGGTGTATTACGCTTCTCTTGAATTGGTCATGTTACTTGTAATTCAAATATTTGATGCTTTTACCACTACTTATTTGGTTGTGGACTTATATAAATCTAAGATTCAGTTAAATAATCTTCAATCTATATATAATTATTTATATATTATCATTCAGATCTTACAATAAATTAAGATTAAAAAAAATCCCCTAAACCAGAATCCCCTACCGCCTCAAATGCAGTATCACTGTGTTAGATTTTGGAATATAAGCTCTCCAAGGGTAGTGAATTCATTAATTACTTAGCACAGATAAAGTTTGACTACAGTTAGTGCTTAAATGAAAGCCGCTATGTTGATTTTTGGGCAGTTAAAGAATATAGAGATGTTGTTATTCTTTACACTGATTAAAAAAAAGCAATAGTCTTGGTTGAAGGTATCTTAAAGCTTGAGTGGGTTAAAGTTACCCTCAGTTATATCTTCCTACACCACTTGTCGTGCCTGCTGACTAAGATTAATCTTGTTTGTCTTTTTCGGTACGAGAGAAAACCATGATTTCTCAAGATGATTGAACTGAAATCAGAATATGTTTTGGGTTTAAGGACTAACTACAGCGCCATAAAAAAATTGCATGCTCATTTGATAGTTTATGTCTCATCTCTGCAAAAGACATTTGACCAGAATGCACTACAACGTATGTTGTTAGATTTAGAAAATCATACAGGGGTTGAGTAAATGTTGCACCATTATCAAGTTTGTCAGTAAACATCTTGTGCTTTCTTTGTAGCTGTCTCGCAAAGATGAAGGAGTGTATAAGGCAACACTATCAGATGATAGAGGTCATGATGTATCTACTCTTGAGTTATCAGGAAAAGGTAAAATTCAGCTTATTATATCAAAATAATGATCTCCATACATTCTCAAGGGATGTCAAAGATCCATCTTTGTAAATGGCAAGTTCTTTTTGAGGTCCTTTGTGTTTCAGTTCTCTTCTTTCATTATAGAGGCCTGAACTGTAGATCATTAGTTTAGGACGGGCAACACTAAGCATTGTAATGGTTAACCTGCAGCACATAGAATCATAGAATCATAGAATCACCATGTTGGAAGAGACCCATTGGATCATCGAGTCCAACCATTCCTATCAAACACTAAAGCATGTCCGTCAGGACCTCATCTAATCAGACAGACACCCCCTTCTATGTGAGATTTTTTTTTTTTTTTTTGTAAAGAGCTCTCTTTCGCTCACAAATTTATTAAGATTTAATATCTACAAGAACCCCTAAAGATATCTAAGGTGCTGAATATGTTAAGGTGAGACTCAGTGGGAACTGAGAGTTACTTTGATTGTTATTTGTTTTGTACATTAACCCCAGTACGCAACTCATACCCACAAAGCCACTCCCTCACTCTCCTTCAGCAGGATGGGGGAGAGAATCAGAAAGGAAAAAGTGAGAATACACTTGTTTTGAAATAAAGACAGTTTAATATGTAAGGCAAAAACTGTGCGTGCAGGCAAAACAAAAAAAGAATTAATTTGCTGCTTCACATTTTTTTTTTCATCAGGCTGAGGATGTACCTTAAATAAGAGGAAAATATGAATGTTAGACTGACTTCTTAAGCTGTGGTTAGTCTCAGAAGGCCATATCATCACTCGGTAGTCTAGTCACTCAGGCATTTTTCCTCTGCATAAACTCTGTCCACTATTGTTGCAGAGAAACATCCATTTTTTGCAGTGTTTGCAATGCAACTTCATTTCCCCAGACGTCTGTAATATAATGTACATACAGTATATAATTCATGTTCTCTTATCAATGAAAAAGTAGAAGCATATTGGAGTTTGCAGAGGGTTACATAATAGAATCACAATTTATTTTGCCATAGACAAAAATGTGCAAATACAGATCAATACAAGCCAAATATACAAGTACTATTGCTTGAACTTCATGAATTTCACTGTCTTCTCTGTTCATAAAAATTCTTCAGCCTTTAGTCCTCATCATTCAGTCTTGAATATAAGTTCTTCAGACTACAGAGCTTCTTTCTTTCTCTCTCCATCTTACATGGCAACACTGAATAGGATACTGTGAAAGAGTTCTCTATTTTTTTGCCCTTGTCTCCAGGGTTCTCCCCTCCTGCAAACCCTTCAGCCCTGTGATATTTCAAAAGTGTGATATGATACCTGGTTTCTTTCTGTTGAAGGTTTTTTTCTTACATTTGTCAAGTGGCATCCCACAGAGAGCAGGTGAAAACTGTTTTCACAGAGAATGCAACAATTTTTATTTCCCCTGCACTTTCCTCTGAATGTGAGCTAGCCAGTTTTAATGACTTTTATCTCTTCTGGCCTGAGTGATACAAAGAAAAAAATTGACAGCATACAGCTGACTCCACACAAAATTAAGATATTCAGTGAAACAGCACAGAAAGCGTATAATGCACAGTCTCTGACTTGTCCCATACACCTGTTTCAATTATAACAATTTCCTTTGCTAAGGATGTGAAGATCTCCCTTTCCCATATTGTTTATTGCTTTAGTGATATTGAACATAACAAAGCTATATTCTGACTGAATTTTGATGTCCTTTCCCTTTCCCTTTCCCTTTCCCTTTCCCTTTCCCTCTCCCTTTCCCTTTCCCTTTCCCTTTCCCTTTCCCTTTCCCTTTCCCTTTCCCTTTCCCTCTCCCTCTCCCTCTCCCTCTCCCTCTCCCTCTCCCTCTCCCTCTCCCTTCTTCAGTTTATGATGATATCCTTCTGGCACTGAGTGGCGTCAGTGGTAAGTCAATGCTTTCTTGGATTTTCATGTAGTTTTTTAATGTTAAAATCATCCGAGCTTGAGGCAGAAAATTTTTATTCTAAGTGGGAAAGCTCTGAAAGTCATGATGCTTATATTATTATGGACATGTTATTAAGTTTCTGAATAGGCAGTTGACCTTGCTAATTGACATTATTAACAGGGAACAAAATATTATTCCACCTGGCTTGTTTGGTTTAAATACTGTGACGATGTTGTAGCGATAATTTTCTTCCTACTTCCCATTAGTAAATGAGTCTTAATAACAGACAGAATGAGATTCACATCCTGCCCCCAGTAAGAAGTTGGGACTCATTCCACTGAAAGAACTGGGGTTGCATGAGAACAAAATTTGCATGCAATTAGAATCATGATAGTACCATTTCACAACATGACTAGCAGCATATTTCACAACGGATCTTGCTAGTCATAATGTTTATGTATGATGATAAAACCATAAACTCATGCTGAACTTTCACCTGATAAAAATCAGCAGATCCTTATGAGGGGCCAATATCTTGAATATTTTCTGTCCTGACAATGCAAATAGTCCACGTGGTTGTTTCCTGTTCATTCGGCTATCCTGTCTGATCTGTTTATACTTGATTTTACACAGGTAAGTCGGCCTCTCCACTGAAGATCCTTTGCACTGAGGAAGGAATAAGGCTTCAGTGTTTCTTGAAGTATTACAATGAAGAAATGAAAGTCAACTGGTCTCACAGGTAGATGAGAGTATTTTTTCAAGATGATGCCTACGTGAAGTTTTATTTCAGAGAAAATGCTGCCTTAACGATTTACTATTTGCTATCCTGTGGCATTTGTTTAGTTATCAAGCCACATTAATGACTTCCTCTTTCCAGCGCTTCATATTCTCTTCCAGATAGATAGTACATACTGTAAAAGGAGTTTTAACAGAAATGTCAAACACATTCAGGAAAAAGTAACCTACAGTATGTCTGTTAGTATATTCAACACAGAACTGTTTGTGTTCCACTGTAAGTGCTTGGCTCAGAAATAGCAAAAAATCCAAGGGTAGATTCCTGCTCAGTGCTGCCCTTCTCTTTAGAGGAATGAAATTCTCCTCCAGTACTAGGTGAATGCCAAGCATCAGCTCCCACACTTTAATAAAAGAGCTTCCATTAAGAAAATATTTTTTTATTCAAACTGATGCATTCCGTAACTCAAAGTATTTGATTTCTGTTCCTCTTCTTTGAAGAGATACTCAGTGGGGCACAGAATACATTTAGAATAGCCACGGTTGCTGAGAATATGGCATGAAATGATCTTTATAGTTCCCAATATTTTTCCACTCTCATGTTACGTTATTTTTTGACTTTGGAGGTACTCCTTACTCATCTGTGTTCAAGGTGTATTCAAACGCTTTGCTACGCTAGTCTCTCATTTCTTTGAAACCACAGGTAGTGTTTGGAAGGATTTTAAAGCTCTCCAAGTGGCTTCAACTTTCCCAGTCCTTTATGATCTACAAAGGTAATACACAGTGAAACTGGTCTGACTTGGACTGTTAGAGGCTGACATATCACCTTATGACCCTAGTTTTATAATGCCATCCAGCACTTGATTTCTGTGAATACAGGAACACAAGTGTCAGTGATCACTGGGTTCAGGGAACTCAAGCAGTCCTCTGCAAGGGTGTGAAGCTGCACTCACAACTTAAGCTTTGCATTCAGTAAATTCTGCTCCTCCTTTCAATAAGTGTGATATTAATATGGTAGAAAGGAGAATAACACTTTTTTTTTTTCCCCCTCTGCCTTTTATTATGTCTGCTTGAGTTATAAAGGTGACTTAGTCCATTCCATTATCCAGGTCACAGAAATTTAGAACTAGAGAATGTTACATGGCTAACATGGAAACATCAGTGTGTGTATTTGTATTTGCATATAGGCAGCCTGATCTAGTGGGAGGTGATATAAAGCTGAGAGAATTGGGGCTGTTCAGCCTGGAGAAGAGAAAGGTCTGAGGAGACCTTATAGTGACCTTCCAGTACCTGAAGGGGCTACAGGAAAGCTGGGGAGGGACTGTTCACAAAGGCTTATGGTGATAGGAGGAGGGGCAATGGGTATAAACAATAGAAGGGCAGATTTAGACTAGGCTTTAGGAAGAACTTCTTCATAAGGATGGTGGTGAGACACTGGCCCAGGTTGCCCAGGGAAGCTGTGGCTGGCCCATCCCTGGAGGCATTCAGGGCCAGATTGGATGTGGCGTTGAGCAGCCTGATCCAGCAGGAGGTGTCCCTGTCCATGGCAGGGGAATTGGAACTAGATGATCTTTAGGGCCCCTTCCTATCCAAACTATACTATGATTCTATGATTCCATCATTCTATGATTCCATCATTCTATGATCTTACACCTTGCTTGTCTTGAAGATCACTGAACACAGATTTTGATCAAATAATATTTCAATCCTTCCATAAATACAGTAATTAGAAGACAGAGTTGCTAAAGCTATAACTATTCTAAAACAAACAAGCAAACCAACCAACCTCCTTCACCCTCTCCAAACCGTCTGCCTTTTTTAAATGGAGTTTTAGCAATATTTTTTGTGGAAAAGAAGACAAACTAGCCAATCCATGTTTGGATTTTGGTTTGGGTTTTTTTGTTTGTTTGGGTCTTTTGTGTTTTTTTCCCCTTTTCACTGTTGTCTGCACATCACAAAAAATATCTTGAAGATTTTAAGCTTGCTTTGAATTATCTACTATACTGCATAGCAGGGAACATAGTACAAGTCCTAAAGCCAGAATGCATTATCCACTCATGACACAGTAGGGAATATTACATGTAGTATTTTCTAATATCTAGCAGTTTCTAGCCAGGTGTCTACTTTGGTATGCAGGACTCAATGCAGTCGTCTTACAGAAAGGGAAATAATAAAAATTCCTTTTCCCTGTCAAATTTAACTCTCTAGCTATGAAGTGAAATTAGCCCTGTCTGGGCAAATAAATCAACTGATCAAAGAGAAACTAATGCTGACTTCATCTATTAAAAATTCCAGCTAAAGATGCTTGGGGAGGAAAGATGAAAAGCGAGATTTCTTTAGCTAATGAGGGAAAGAGGAGATTTCTCTTCAATCCACTGAAAATGGTCTGGTTTGTATAATCTCCCTAAACAGCTGCTGCTGTTTCCACTCTTCAGGACAGATTAGGGACCTGAAAAAACACTGATCTCAATCAGAATGGCATTTCTTAAATTCACCACTCAGGAAGTGGTAATAAGTCAATAGAATGATACTGCTTCTCAAAGATGTGTTTACTAATAAACTGCAGTTAGAAAACTTTCTTTTTCTTGAAAAAAAAAATGGTGTGTTTTGTCTTGATGGAAGAACAATAAGTCTATGCAAATATTTTCTTCATCAAATTTTGAAGTAAATGAAATATAAAGAATTTTTTTTTCCTCATCAGAAAATATCATTTACCTCTAGTCTACTGTTCTTATGTATTCTACGGTATGTGTATGGAGAGCACAGAGCTCTAAAGTCATGCAGCATTTTCACACACAGACCTGAATGTGCATATTGATATAAGCATAGATGATTTTGTATATGGAGAGAGGGAAAAAGTGAAGAACAGATGAGTACCTCAAATGAAAGCTTAAGCTAATGTTTCCAAAGTGTTTCATATCTACACTACAGAGAAAAGAAATTTCTCCTATTAGTTACAGTTTATCTGTAGTTTAATAATAACATGTGATCCTTTTTAACTTTTTATAGATGATCTCCTATGAAGTAGATACATGTGAAGAATGTTCAAATTAATTTCTATTATTTTTTTTTCCAGGGAATCTAAGATTTCTTCCGGTGAAAAGATGAAGATTGGAGGCGGAGAGGATGTTGCCTGGCTGCAGATAAGGGAACCTACTGAAAAGGATAAGGGGAACTACACCTTTGAAATCTTTGGTGACAAGGAATCCTACAAACGCACACTTGATCTGTCTGGGCAAGGTATATTTATAAGACTATAGTGATATGGCGATATTTCATGAATTAAAAAGAATTCACTGGCAATAACCAGAGGAATAAGTAAAAACCGAAAGCCTTTGGCCAGAACTGGTTGTAGTTTAATTGCTTAACTGTTATGATATTTTCAGTCTGTTTTCATGCCCAGTGGCACAGGGTTTAAGGAGTCTGGTTTCCCATTTTGCTACAGTGTAAGCCTACCTGGGTTTTAAAAGATCTTTAACACAAGTTTGTGTTTAAATATTTATACTGAGCCCCAAATATGAGTTGTGTTCACAGACAATAACTCTCTCAATTGTTTTCCTACAGCTTTTGATGATGCACTTGCAGAACACCAGCGACTCAAGTAAGTGCTACATCTTTTGCATTTTAATGCTGTAACAAGTATCTTAGCTTACACTAGAAGCATTTTATTAATAATTTCATTATTAACATTACATATTTTCCTTTCTCTCTTCCTCAACAATTTTAGGGCAGCTGCGTTTGCTGAAAAGAGTAAGTTTACTTTACCTTTTATGCAATGTAATCTAGAGTTTTCTTTAAAACATCCTTCATTATATGCTGCCACAGATTTTAGTGTTCTGTGACTGCAGAAATCCTCTGTTAGCACATAATCCTATAATAATAATAGTAATTTGTGGATTGATCTGTTTTTAATTCCAAAGATAACCCATGAAAAGTTTTAAGGCCCCCACTGTATCTTGTGTCTGCAGAGGTTTTGTGAGGTGTGGGCTCCTGGGTGTCTCACAAGGAGGTGCTGACTGTCAAAGCTGCTGCTGCTACTGCGTATTGGGATCTATCTATTAAGTAAAAAATTAACTGTTATTGCCTGTCAGCCTGTGCTTGCTGAAACACAGACCGTGAGAAAGCATGTTTCTGTTAGGGGCTGTAGCAATTCTGGTACTTTGATATCAGTTCCCCTGGTAATGACAAGACTCTTCTGCCCACAGAAAGAGTGACAGAACAAATTTTGCTTAGATCTTAGATACCACCAAGATGCTAAAAGCATCCTCCTTGCTCTGCTGTGTGCCTAAAACATAAACTGTCAAGCTTGGCAGTAGCCTCAAGGTTTTTATGCATATCAGTTTAGACTGCTATAGCACAACCTCTGATAAAAAATTCTGAGGGAATCATAAAATGCATTAAAAAGAAATAACCCAAAATATCACAAAAATATCATTTTGTTTAATTAACCAGGGGCCACAGTTTTTTTTTAAAGATATATCCAAATGGAAGTTGTGATTAAGATGGCACCAAGTTATAAAAACGTTAAGATATAAGTAATTTTCACTTCTAAACTTTACATGGTCTGTATATTTTTCTTTAACTTCTAGATCGTGGTAAAGTGATTGGTGGTTTGCCTGATGTCGTTACTATAATGGATGGGAAGGTAAGACCAGTTATGGACAATAAAACATGCTGACAAGTGAGCAACATGCTTTTAAGGCAAAAGAGGGGGAAAAGCAGATGATTTTGTAGAAGCTGAAAGCAGAAGGGGATAATTATACCAGCTAATGGTAGTAATTTAAGTGAACCACATGCAAAGTTTAAGTGTGCACAGGTACCATAAGATGATTTTACAGGTAGAAGAGGCACAACCCGATTGAAATCTTAGGTCAGTAAGGTCAGCCTCGAGAGGAGCTGGTCTTGTGCTGATTGTGTAGAGGCTCTGAGTTAAGTGCACACTCAAATCTGGGCTGGTTTTCAGTTCTGTACACTAAGCAGAGCAGGTAAAGGGGAGAGTCACCTCCTGCTCTGCAGAAGAAATTGAAGAGACAGAAGGAAGCAGTCACTTTTTGAGACACAGTATAACAAAACCAAAAATTAGGTCCTATTCTCCAGCATGCCAGACATAGACTGTTGTGGCTGGTAAGCATTAAAGAGGGTAAAGAACCCACTTGAGCCAAGGGGCTGATTCACAGTTCCTATATACTGGCATTCCCCATCACAACATATAATTAAGGGAGATCGAAGGCCAGTGAATATCGGTACTATTCACACAAGTAATAACTGAATGCCCAGATACAAAGTAGAAGTTGGTAAATCTTTGCAAAGTCCCTTCCGAGGTCAGCTTGACTGTTAGATCTGCAATTTCGTGATACTGACTGACTTGGATCCCTCACAGGGATTTTTCTCATGGTGGAGTGGGGTCTCAAACAACCTCCGCCCAAACTCTCTGGATAATAAGACAGAATAGAAGACTATAAGTCTGAGCTGCTGTTAGTCATCAGTCTTTTCATCACTGGGGGTGAGTTCCAGACTCTAGACACCCAGGCCTCCAGTCCCCGAAAGGCAAACTCCTTTCATACATCCCACACAGATATTAAGTACTTGTCTCTTTCTCCTAAAGTAAATCTTCTGTTGTGTTCCCCATCCTTCCCTATAGGGAGGAATTAGGTCTTCAGTTTGTGAAGAAAAATTACCTAAAGGATACAGGGTTGAAAAAAAAAAAAAAAGAAAGAAATGTGTAGCATTGTGCCTGGTGCAGAAGAGGTACTTGGAAATTATTAACCAGCACTTCTCACAGACGAGAACTAGGAAGTGTCTAATTACATGGTCATTATGGGCTTTAAAGAATCAAAAGGAAGTATTTTTTTCAAGTGGTTCATAATTAATTTGTACCTTAATACCTTAGGTGAAAATAGATTTGGGTCCAAAAATGAAAGAAGGCAATATCATGAAAGGAAATCCTACAGGAGCCGTTAAATACAAGAGAGTTAAATACTCTATAACTACCTGAAAGGAGGTTGTGGAGAGGAGAGTAATGGCCTCTTCTCCCAAGTGACAGGGGATGAGACAAGAGTCAATGTCTTCAAGCTCTCCAGGGGAGATTTAGGCAAGACATTAGGGAAAAATATTTCACAGAAAGGGTCCTTGGGCACTGGAACAGGCTGCCCAGGGAGATGGTTGACCCACCTTCCCTGGAGGTGTTTAAGGCACGGGTGGATGAGATGCTAAGGGACATGGTTTAGTGTTTGATAGGAATGGTTGGACTCGATGATCTGGTGGGTCTCTTCCAACCTGGTTTTTCTATGATTCTATGAAATCTAATTGTGTGAAGGTAAAATAACCCAATATGTGAAGAGAAAATCTCTGATTCCTGAAGTCAGGCAAAACAACATGGATCACAAGGAAGTGAGCATTAAAATCACGTCTAAATTCAATATGACTGGGTACTATGCAAAAGTTATGTAAGTACAAGTGTGAGAAATAACTGTAGAAAACAAATGAAAAAAAAAAAAGTAGTGGCGGGTTTTCCCCATGCAATGGAATGTTATAATGACACAAATATATGGACACAAGACAAAGCTTTAGAATCATAGAATCATAGAACAACCAGATTGGAAGAGACCCATCGGATCATCAAGTCCAACCATTCCTGTCAAACACTAAACCATGTCCCTCAGGACCTCATCCACCTGTGCCTTAAACACCTCCAGGGAAGGTGAATCAACCACCTCCCTGGGCAGCCTGTTCTAATGCCTAATGACCCTTTGTGTGAAAAACCTCCTCCTAATCTCTAGCCTAAATCTCCCCTGGTGGAGCTTGTGCTTACTTGTGCTCCTCAAAAGAGTACAAATGATTTCAGTCATATCTATAATTTAAGTAAATTAAAATAGGTCCAAATGATCCAAAATGACTGTTGAATAGGTCTGTTCTCCGCTAAGTTTTTAATATTAATTTATTAAGTCTTGATTAATTATTATGAATTAATTATTAATTCATTTTAAATGAGGTCACTTTGGAGGGCAATAGTCATGAAAGGTTGCCTGAGTTACAGAAAGGAGAGCAAGATTTAAACCCATGCTATTAGACATTTGTTTGGTTTCACCACATTTTATTTTTGTGTCTACAACATTACCCTTTTAAATATTTTATATTAAATCTAGTTCCTATAGGCTATTAATTAACTTTATATCCTGCCTGATAGGAATTCTTGAAGAGTACTCACACACTTAGCTTGTCACTAGGTTGCAGCCACAGCATATAAATCTTTCTTCAACGTTCCCCTCTGACTTTGGAAGAATGTAGTAAGCAGGACAGCTTCTGTTTGTGAACGTATGACACTTCTGTTCACTTAAAATATCTTCCTGTTTTATTTTTTCCTCTTAGTTGTATCACACCTGTTCAGTCAGAATCATTCAGGTACAATATTGCACTAAAGTGAGCATATGTGCTCACAGACGGACTTTCTCTGCTCCTTCTGTGTCAGGCTTCAGCAAAACTGAAGGGAAATATGGAGAGGAAGGGATATAAGGAAATTTAGGTTGTTGATTGCTTTACTCTCCTTCCTTCCTTCCTTCCTTCCTTCCTTCCTTCCTTCCTTCCTTCCTTCCTTCCTTCCTTCCTTCCTTCCTTCCTTCCTTCCTTCCTTCCTTCCTTCCTTCCTTCCTTCCTTCCTTCCTTCCTTCCTTCCTTCCTTCCTTCCTTCCTTCCTTCCTTCCTTCCTTCCTTCCTTCCTTCCTTCCTTCCTCCCTTCCTTCCTCCCTTCCTTCCTTCCTCCCTCCCTTCCTTCCTCCCTCCCTTCCTTCCTCCCTCCCTTCCTTCCTCCCTCCCTCCCTTCCTCCCTCCCTCCCTCCCTTCCTCCCTTCCTCCCTTCCTCCCTCCCTCCCTCCCTCCCTTCCTCCCTTCCTCCCTTCCTCCCTTCCTCCCTTCCTCCCTTCCTTCCTTCCTTCCTCCCTCCCTCCCTTCCTTCCTCCCTTCCTCCCTTCCTCCCTTCCTCCCTCCCTCCCTCCCTCCCTCCCTCCCTCCCTCCCTCCCTCCCTTCCTTCCTTCCTTCCTTCCTTCCTTCCTTCCTTCCTTCCTTCCTTCCTTCCTTCCTTCCTTCCTTCCTTCCTTCCTTCCTCCCTCCCTCCCTCCCTCCCTCCCTCCCTCCCTCCCTCCCTTAAAATTTTGAAGAACTATCATGAAAATGTTATAGGTTTCTTCAATCTCCATTCAGACCTTGGAAAAAACCTGATCTGCCAAGATGGGCTACTAGAACATTCCATCTGTTCTCTGAATACACTCTACATGCGTGTAACACCTTTACAACATTTATGTATTATTTATTCTTCATTAAATAGCTCCATTTTACTGGGCAGCAGCACCTGGAATCAATGTCCAATGATTCTTGTTATGTCCTCTCTTTTATTTATTTATTTTTTTAAAATAATCTCAAGCAATACCCTCAGGAGGCCTTGGTCAGGAAAGATTTGCTCAGTTCTCCTCCCTGCTGTGTAGAGGGAACTTCAAACATGTTTTTAAAGCTATCGTTGCCTGAGCCTTGTGCCAGACTAATGGGTTGTCGGGAACACCCTGCAGGCAGGACTGCAATGACAGTCCAACTTGCCATCTTCAGACACTGTTACCCTGAGGCTATTACTGCATCATAGTAATATGGTCCAGTCTTTCCAGTCTTCAAGAACATATCTATCCGTCTTTAATTTACTAGGAATAAGAAGTGCCTGAAAGCAATACTGAGAGTACTATAGTTAAACGAAACTGGCTGATCCTCAGAATAACTTCTTTTTTTTCCTCCCTCAGACTCTGAATCTGACCTGTACTGTATTTGGAAATCCTGACCCCGAAGTGGTTTGGTTTAAGAACGACAAGGCCTTTGAACTTAATGAGCACTATGCGGTTTCACTGGAGCAAGGGAAATACGCTAGTTTAACAATCAAGGGAGTGACCTCAGAAGACTCGGGCAAATACAGTATCCATGTCAAGAACAAGTACGGTGGGGAAACAGTGGATGTCACTGTAAGTGTGTACAGACATGGAGAAAAAATGCCTGAAATTAAGCCTGGCCAGCTTGCTAAACCCAGGCCAATACCACCATCAGAAGAAGTCCTCAAACCTGAGGGTGAGGCGAAATCCAGCGAGAAGTAAAGCCTGACACTACGTTTGATGAGCAGAACAGAATACTTGAGCTGTAGTTGAGGTATTCCCGCACATAACTAATTGGCAATATCCAAAGGGAAATTGAGGCTTCAGGAGTTTGCTTTAGGGAGGTAGCTGTGCTGCTGCGCACGTCTGTAACAATCTCCCTATGATTATGTGTAATAGGGTGGGACTTGCAAACAGCAAATAAAAAACAGAGATTCCCATATCCAATGGGAGGTTGCACAAATCTACAGTAAAACTCTATTTCTGCCTTCCCCAGCCCTCTGTGGAAAACCATAACAACCTTCTGAGAACAAGTGTCTTGCCTGTAAAGGTAGCAAAGTGCAGTTAGACATATATTCAGAGACGACTCCTGCTTTGGCACACTCACAGCCCCTTTGGCTCTGAAGCCTCTG
Organism: Coccyzus lansbergi; assembly: GCA_033558105.1. Lineage (NCBI taxonomy): Eukaryota > Metazoa > Chordata > Aves > Cuculiformes > Coccyzidae > Coccyzus > Coccyzus lansbergi. Next base: position 3,617,107 of record JAUMJK010000508.1, read on the forward strand.
ACACTGTAAGTTTAGTGAATAGTCTTTATTAAGTAGTGATCCTGCTGTCTTACCGTGCAACTTTATCTTTAGTAAACTTTTCCAAATGTTCACTGTTTACTCATTGAAGCACAGCTCAAATGGTTGAGCTTAGTTTTTTCTTGCCTTGTGCTAATAAAACTTTTAAAAGTCACCTTTGCTACTCATTCTGCCAAATCACACCTAACTAGTTCTATTTGCTCTCTTTCATTGTTTAATTATTGCTTATTGCACAATTTCACAGCTGGTAGCATGCAGACTATTGACTTTCAATAACGAATGCAAATTATGGTTAATCACAGTCACAGGGAGGCACTGGAGACATTAATTTTAGTCTTTACAATACAGATCAAAGTGCAAGCTTAAACTGGCACCGAGACATGTATACAATTCAGTCACTTAAGATAATTATGTCTTTGATCCTCCTGTATCCAAAATGAGCAACAGAACTCTTACAATGGTTGAAGTCATGTTCTGCTAGGCAAAGATTTCAATATATGCTTATCATAAAATGTTCAAATAGAATGGGCTTGAGTGAGATTGCTTGCATACTTGTCATACAATACATGATTGATTGTTTGCAGCATTGTTTGTGTTGGTTTTTTTTTTTTTTTTTTGAGATCAGGTTCTCTGTTTAATAAAAGACTATTTATCTACCCAGTTGAATCTTTGTAATTTACTGACCAGCTTCTTCTAATGGTAAGTAACACGGGAGAGAAAAACATGCTGGATTCAACCCTTCTCCACAAGAAGGATGTTTGGGCTCTGGAGCGAGTGCAGAGAAGAGCAAGGAAGCTGGTGAGGGGCTGGAGAAGAAGAGGGGCAGCTGGGAGAGCTGGGGATGTTGATCCTGGAGAGGAGGAGGCTGAGGGGAGACCTCATTGCTCTCTGCAACTCCCTGAGAGGAGGTTGTGGAGAGGAGAGAGCTGGGCTCTTCTGCCAAGGGACAGGGGACAGGATGAGAGGGAATGGCCTCAAGCTCCACCAGGGGAGGGTCAGGATGGACATTAGGAAAAGGTTTTTCACAGAAAGGATGATTGAGCAGTGGGAGAAGATGCCCAGGGAGGGGTTTGAATCCCCTTCCCTGGAGGGGTTTAAGGGATGGGTGGACGATGTGCTGAGGGACGTGGTTTAGTGATCGATGGGAATGGTTGGACTCCCTGATCCTGTGGGTCTCTTCCAACTTGGTGATTCTATGATTCTATGATTCTCTCTCGTGACATCTCACAGTCCCTAGGATAAATGTAAGGTAAAGAGAACATTGTGGGGGACAGGGAAGCTTGGATGATGGGTGGCCTGGGGAAATAGCATCCTGAAAAATCTTCAGTTGAAGTAACCAGATACAAGTAACCAGCACAAGCATTGGGACAGCAGCTTGTGTTTGAGGTCACAACTGAAAGCCGGTGCTGGGTCTCTGACAACTTCTGAGTTTAAGAGTGGAAAATATGGAAATAATTGATCTGGCTTGGATTAATTAATTAGTTCATTTATTTATTTAATTATTTATTTCCTGGCAGACAGAGTAAAAAAAAAAAAACCAAAAAAACCCAGGATAATGAACAGTTTCAGAGTAAATTTAATTCTTAATTCTTTTTTTTATTCATTTTTGTTTTCCCTATTTAGGAGACAGAGGTCTTCCTTTGTTTTGTTTGACAGTCAAATACTTCACTTGATTCAAAATATGTTTTATTTTTGAGACCACTGAAAAGCAGAAGAAATGAAAAGGCAATTTAAAAGCTGTCAGGTGCGGTAGGTTAGAGCACTTATTTGGGAGACAGGAGAGCAGCATTCCCCTTCCCTCCACTCCATCCATGGGGCTTTGCATCTGACCGCCAAGAGTAGTGCATTAATCTCCAGTTATTCCTGTGTTTGGAAGTGCTACTTTTCCCAGTTATTCATTCTTTTTAACTTTTTAGAACAGTGTAATCAGACTCTTAAAAAGAAACTAGAAATAAGCATCCTACCTGTCACACGTGAATGAAAGGTTTTCTCTCTTTCTTGTTCTTTGTCAGTATTGAAGGAGGGGTTGAGGGTGTGGTACTGCAGACTATTTAAGAACCTGAGGGTTTGAACAGGTAATGATAAGGATGAGGGTGGGTTGATTGTAGTTTCTGCAAGTAGCCTTGATAAAAACCAGCGGGTCAGCTCTGGAAAGGAAATAGTTTTTAATCACACTATATTAAAAGATACCTTGATTTTAAATAAACAGCTTTTTGAAAGATTTTTGTATTTAAAGCCAATGAATAGTGAGCTTACATGTAAGTACAGTATAAAAAACCCTTAAGAATTACATAGGACAATGCTGAAAAATGCTTCATTTGGGTGAAAAATTCTTCTCGATGTGGAGCCATATTCTGTGTCTGGTCATTGAATGGAAATGTCTAAGAGGGTTAAAGAGTCCAGAAAATGACATTGTTGTGAGACAGCTTAATTAGGTGATTTTAGGATACAAAGCATAGCAAGGATTTATGCTCCAAACATTTATCAAAATTCGAAACTATATTTTGATATGAATCTGTCATCACAAGAACTTCAGGAAATCTCTCGATAAAATAGCTGAAATTTTCTTATTTGCTATTCTAATTTCTTCTTAAAGACCTTTAAGGTTTTTAAAATCTTGCTATGCAGGCTCAGAAACGTCAGAGCTGGTCTCTGTAGCATACAAAGTGAGCATCAGCAGGAATTTAATATTATTCTTATCTCCTTCTACAGTACACAGGTTAATTTTAGCTGAGACTATCAAATTATTGCATGTTACTGCAGCTTTTCAGAGGTATCCTTGGGCACAGGAGACAAGGTTACTCTCATCTTGGTTGCACCTTTAGCTGGCCTTCTTAGTTAAGCAAGCTTCACTCATTTCCTTCCAGGCAAACAGAAATCATTTATTATGACAGTTAATCCTCTGCTGAAGCACAGAAATTGTCATTCACAGGAGCATTGTATTCAAAAGCCTAAGGACTTCCTACAAACTCTTTCATATTTTTCAGCATTCAGTGTACCTGTGATTCTTTTGTACACGTATAAAAATCTTGTTATCGGTGCTAGGAAATGAAGCAGGTCAAGTCTGTGGTTAAGAGTCTGTCTTTTCAGAGTGAACGTGCATGTAGTTGCCCCAAGGGCAATACAGTCGGGTGGATATTGGAGAGACAAATAGGGTGCTCTGGTAATCAAGTCAGATGGAAGACCTGATGAGGCATATTAACATTTGCATACACCCTTCACAGCCTTGATGTCAGCATTAGTTTAATTAATGGATATTTTGAAGGGGGAATTGAAGAAAGTCAGATTTGCTGGAGGAGACCATTACAGCGAATTAGCTCTTTCTGTTTCCTTTAGGAAGAAATTTTCTGTCACACTGTTGAGTTTTGTGTTGTCTAAGTTTCATGTTGCGCTTTCCTAGGCAATGCTTGTGTGAAATGGAGCATCGTCAACCTGTCACAGGAGGCAGATAAGATGTCAGCCAATTGTGCTGATGGGCCAAAGCTGAGGCTGTGTCTGTCGTCTTGGCATTTTGCTACAAGGCTGGCGATGCTGCCTTTTCTCCAAGCACCTGTTTCCTTTGAATCAGCTTCGATATGTTACTGTTTATTTTCTTGAAAACAAGTTCTATGAAAATTCCTCCTAAGGCCAATTTACAGGTGCTTTTTATGAGAAAAAGATTTTTTCTTATGGCATTATTCTCCTCTGGTGTAAACTTTTCCCCAGTCCATAAGGTTCACTTGCATCCCAAGCTCAAAAACTTGTGCACACTTCATTAATCTGCGCTTTTATAGAGACAGAGGTTCAGTGATAGCAGCACTCTAAGTGCTGTTAACACACAGTTTTTAAAGGAAACTTTTCAAATATAATAAAGCACTTCATTTTCTATTACATGGAACTAAGTATAAAACCTCTAGATGGCACCAGAAGAACAAGATAGAAATGAGCAGATCTTTAAAAAAACCCTGCCAGCTCTAGCATATCCATCATTTTGATGCAAACACATCATTTAGGGAATGGGAGATTATTAAAAGCATTATACTCTCACCAGTGACAAGGACAGGTCCAGCAAATGCCCGTTTCCCGGAAATAGCAGGTGATTCTTCAAGCAATAATGCTGCCTCTAAATCTTTGCATGATACACACTGAGAGGTTAAGCATGTCTTGTAAAATAATGTGAGGCTCAGGTTACATCAAGTTTCTCTTTAGGATATGAAAACAACAGCATATCAACTATATTTTTGAAGGGAGATTTGAATTCAAACTCTGAAGTCTCAGTCTTAGCAGCTTCCATAGGTTTTCAAAATGTTGTTTCTGATGCTGCAGGGCCAGTGCCTTATTCTTGTTGTCTTCACAGAGGGATGATTCCATTTGAAATTAACTGGAGGTCTGGAATCTAAGAGCACAGGGTCTGGCTCTCGGTACTGCCACTGCAAGATTCAGTGATCTCTAGACCTGTAGGAAACTACCAGTATCCTTTTATATTAGTATTTCATTCCTCATTTGAATGTGCAGTAACTCACTACCGGCTTTGTCCTTCATTATTAGCTCAAGGTTTAACAGATTGTTGTATTTTAGAAATGACACACTTGAACTCACGTAATTTCCTTCATGGACATTTGAACTTTGTGTGGATGCACTGAAGGAGTGTTGACTTGTAATAAACTTGTCTCATTTTTGAAGTTAATATAACTCCATGTTCTGTTATTGTTGCTCCTGCGCTACATAAATATGGTGCATCTGAGTCTGATGGGAAAAGGAGACTTACACAACCTACTGCACTTCATAGAATCATAGAATCATAGAATCATAGAACAACCAGGCTGGAAGGGACCCATCGGATCTCCTAGTCCAACCATTCCTATCAAACACTAAACCAAGTCCCTCAAGACCTCATCCACCCGTCCCTTAAACACCTCCAGGGAAGGTGAATCAACCACCTCCCTGGGCAGCCTATTCCAACGCCCAATGACCCTCTGTTTGAAAAATGACCCTCTGTGTGAAAAGACTCAAACTTCGAAGCAATATGGTTAACAGCTGCAGCTAAAGCCTTTCCCATTCTATCCTAAACTATCCAGTGGGCTTGTCCCACACAGATTTCACTGGACATTACTGACTACCAAGAGGGAATTTGATTTCCACCCTGGTGAAAGCCTCTGTGGGAAACCATTATCCATCCAATGACATTGGTGCACACAGCATGTAGAAGAGAGATAAGATCTACAACTTCTTAAAGTCAGAGCCAGCGTAGCTCTTTACCATTTTAAATCATGGGAAAAAATGATGATCGCACTTTTAGTCTGCTGACTTTGTGACCTCCACTGGACCGTTTTGAATGAAGAGGTGCACTAAAAGCCAATCCAACAATTGTAAATCAACCACAAGGCCAGACCTCCTGATTGCAAGATAATGTGTAAAAAAAGAACCCCACATAGTCGTGTGCCACTTTTGCTGTCTGGGAAAAAATGCTTTCCACATATGAAAATGGCAATCAACCTCCTGCATGGTGCTTAATGGGAGGTAAAACACAAGACGACTCCCTGGCTGGGAGTTATGAGGCCACATGCAGATGTCTCCATCTGAGCTAATCACTGAAACTCCCTTCTTGGAAAATGGAGAGAAACAAGTACTAGTAAGGCACAAGTCATGTCGTTCTAAAGCAGGTGTCTCAAATAAGTGAGATAAATCATGTCTATTCTTTCCACTGACTATGAGGGGAGCTTAGTATAACCAAACTGGATGGGAGACCTCTACATGGCTGGTGTTTGCAGTTCAGTGTGATAGATTCTACACCACGTCTCTCTAATTTAATTAAATCCTTAATTAAAGAAAATAAATTTACAGAGGCATTTTTTGTTATGCTTTTATAGGCTAGTTTCTCTACTGAATGCCTGTGTTTTGCAGTATTTGTTGTCTTCTCTTGATATCCATGTTATTCTGAAACCTCTGTGCAAGCATTTGCTGGCTTCCAGCTGCCACTTGATGTCAACTCCCATGATTTGGCCTTTGCAAAGACATTGTATTAAGCCTTCTGTTCTTTTACATATCTGTCTTCATCCCAGTTTTTGCTTGGTGGTGATGTTGCTATTAGTGTGGGACTCACTTCTGCCTTTGCTTCTTTCAGTGCCATTTCTCTGTGACAACATCTCAATCAATAGATGCTGTAAGACTTTAATATTCAGTTAGTGCCTTTTTGTTAAGCCCATAAGACATGCCTAACGGGCAGCTTCTCTGTCGTGCATGATTTTGTGATTCTCATATGCCAAACTTCTTCCAGAGTGCCTAAGGTAGTTCAGAGACTGACCAAAGCCCTGAATCCTCCTGGTTCTGGGATTGACCTGTAGAATCGTAGAATAACCAGGTTAGAAGAGACCCACCGGATCATCGAGTCCAGCCATTCCTATCAAACACTAAACCATGTCCCTTAGCACATCGTCCACCTTAAACACCTCCAGGGAAGGTGAGTCAACCACCTCTCTGGGTAGCCTGTTCCAGTGTCCAATGACCCTTTCCGTGAAAAAGCTCCTCCTAATCTCTAGCCTAAGTCTCCCCTGGTGGAGCTTGAGGTCATTCCCTCTTGTCCTGTCCCCTGTCACTTGGGAGAAGAGCCCAGCTCCCTCCTCTCTATAACCTCCCTTCAAGTAGTTGTAGAGAGCAATGAGGTCTCCTCTCAGCTTCCTCTTCTCCAGGCTAAACACTCCCAGCTCTCTCAGACCTGTCTGCTTCTGTCTTCCTGTTCACTCTAAATAGACCCCAGGTATCTTTCTGCTACAGCCTAGACTTCATGGTTTCTTGGTATTATCTGTATTCCTCTTTCGTTCAGTCTACTTTCTTTTGATACTGGTTTAATGGCAGAATCTGTATGGGAAATAAAACAGAGATGGGCTTAATTATCTAATTTTTAGGTCAGCATCCTGTAGTACATGACATTAACCTCTTCTAGCATCTACCTGAAAGTTTGATGTCATAGAATCACAGAATCATAGAATCGTAGAACAACCAGGTTGGAAGAGACCCATCGGATCGTCGAGTCCAACCATTCCTATCAAACACTAAACCATGTCCCTCAGCACCTCATCTACCCATCCCTTAAACACCTCCAGGGAAGGTGAATCAACCACTTCCCTCATCTAGCCTGTCCACTGGAGGCAGTATTTATGTGCCCTAACTTCAGGCCAGGAGATGTTTAGCAGTGTGTGAGCTGACCTGCACCAAAACTTTGCTAAGGTCAGTCTGAGCAAATAAAAGTACCAGCTAATTAAGTTCAGTGCTCATGCCTTAGTGCCAGTTAATTTACTAGCAGAGGTTGTAGCTAAAGTGTCCAAGCACCAGCAGCCATATGAAATGTGTATGTGATAGCATCAAGACTTAGTGTCCTGTTAGTAAGTAAGTAATTGAGCCTACGTGTCCTGCTGGTCTCATAACCACTTTCAGCAAGCGAGCTTTACCCTAATGAAAATGAAATATTTGGTTCAGCAGTCTGTGTCTCTCTGTACTGTTGGTAGCTGAACCCAGCGTTTCTGAATATCGACCCTTTCCTGTTATGAATTTTAATCAGCATCTGTCACTAATTTTCTTCTTGCTGATTTTAGGGGTAATTTTTTGAGGAAAAAATGGGTTATAATTAACTGGCACATTAATACTTGAGCTCCTTTGTATTGTATGAAACCCTTTGCAGGCTTAGACCTTAAACTTACTGATTTTCTTCATGTCTTTAGGATAGCCTTCCAGTTCATGCACATTAAGCACTGGTGGCGGCTAATGCTATTAAAGGTTATGTTCTGACCTTTCAAGAACAAGACTGCCTTTGTGAGTCCATTCTCCTTGTCTTGGTCCATATTCCCTCCTGCTCCAGCCTGTTTGGCATTTGTGTCTGGTCAACAGGCTTCATGGTTGCCTCAGATACGTCCTTTTTCTTTAAGTGTATTGTTCAGACCTGTTTCACTTTGTCAGTAGGTCTTAAACCTGCTTTTGTGTTCCCTTTAAACACAATCCCATTTACACTCACAGGTCTCCTTTTACTGGTCTCAGGCAGCTAAATTTCTACAGATCTTATTATTTTCAGGCTTACTAATTTGAGGTAAGTCTGTATTCCATCCTGTTGTGGTTGCCTGGCCTCCCACTGCAAATCAGAGATTATGTCCTGCAGACGCCTGTCTCCTGTATCATCAAGTCACCTGCACTGTAGTCCATTTAATTAACCATAATTCCCCTTTGCAGAACCTTCTCTTTACCTCCTAGTACAGAAGACTCAGACACACAATTTCCATCACTGTGAGAGCTCCGCACGATGCTTTCTGTTGGGCTCTGGTCAGGCTTCATGTGTATCCCATGCTAAAATGTGAACTGATAGGACTGTTAGAGCATAGCTAGTAATTCTTCTTCCATCTGAGCACAGTCCCTTTGGACCTGACAGGCTTTAATTGAAAATGCCATGGGCCAATGACTTTGCAGTAACTGTGCTCCCACGTCTCCTCCTGAGGCCTCAGGCTGTAATTACAGATGCTCCACAGGCATCTCAGGACTGGCAGCTTGCTAATATTCATCTTTATTCTTTCAGATTATCTTGTATTTTGCTGTTCTGGTTGTTACATCATCCTTTCTTACCTGTTACTCGGCTTCATAAACTGAAAGCAAATGGTAGAAAATCTGCCTTCTGCACCTGTTCATCTCTAGATGTTCCCTTGAAGGCTTTCGGCTCCTAAGGAGCTATTCAGAGACACAGAGGAGCTAGTAATTGCTGACTGTAGGAAGAACAATTGTTTCAAACACTTTGGAATTATTCTAATTTCATAGCACGCAGATTTTTTTCAACATAGTCTCTAAAAATGATTTGGGGCAGTAAAAAACTTGACGTACGTGCTTACCTTCGCGTTTATTCCCTTTAAGCGAGAGTACTCTGGGGCCAGATAACTGGAGAAAACAAACAAACAAATAAATAAATAGATAGATAAATAAATAAATAAGAATATTATGTGCAAAAAGACCACATGGTTTCATTGTTAATAGAAAAAAAAATCATGTACTTGGTGGAATGCTTTGATTCTTATCACCACAAGAAGGATGTTGAGGTTCTGGAGTGAGTCCAGAGAAGAGCAATGAGGGTGGCGAAGGGGCTGGAGAACAGGCCCTATGAGGAACAGCTGAATGAGCTGGGGGTGTTTAACCTGGAGAAGAGGAGGCTGAGAAGAGACATCATTACTCTCTACAACTACCTGAAAGGAGGTTGTGGAGAGGAGGGAGCTGGACTCTTCTCCCAAGTGACAGGGGACAGGAGAAGAGGGAATGGCCTCAAGCTCCACCAGGGGAGATTTAGGTTAGAGATTAGGAGGAAGTTTTTCACGGAAAGGGTAATTGGGCATTGGAATAGGCTGCCCAGGGAGGTGGTTGATTCACCTTCCCTGGAGGTGTTTAAGGGACGGGTAGATGAGGTGCTGAGGGACATGGTTTAGTGTTTGATAGGAATGGCTGGACTCAATGATCCGATGGGTCTCTTCCAACTTGGTTGTTCTATGATTCTATGATTCATGCTAGAGCATGAAAGTGAGCAGAATATAACCCAGTTCTCTCTCAGACAGTAAGAATCAGAGCTGCTAAATTCAAGGGAGGCATTCAGGGATTTCTAGAAGTTTGAAGGAGGTCATTCATTTTCTCAGGAAGAATACCAAAAAAGAGTAGCAGGAAAACAAAATTACTATGTTGATATGGACAACAGACTAACTTTGTTTTCTGTTTTTGACAGGAAATGGCCTAATTATTTGCTTATACTCAGTCACCTGCATTGTTTAAAGCACATAAATCTTTTTCCGGTCTCCTTTTAAAAAGCTGGAAAGATGGGCCAGCACAGGGAGTGGGAGCACTCATGCCCTAAACGTTTTTATGCGGTTAACATTCAGGGTAAGCTATTGTGAACAAACAGCTGACAAATACCAAATATACATGCAGAATAATTTATTTTCAAATTCCTAGTCAAGGGAGTACTAGGAGTGATAGCTAAGTCTAAAACTGCACTGAAGAAACTCTGAATCTGTTCAAGTCAGTGTGTGTTTCCTCATGATGTTCCTACAATGTCTGGAAAATCAAAATCTAAGACCACTGGCAGCATTCTCATTCTCTGATCATTCCCAATACGTTCAGGTGTTTCGGATCAACAGATAAACAGTGTTTGCAACTCAAATAGTGCAAAACTGGGTTTGTGCCAAAGAAACAAGAATTGACTAGAGTTGACAAACAGAATATCAATTGGCTGGTCTAAACTCATGGCCTGAACCAAGAGAAAGGGAAAAAGTATAGTAAAAATAACAGTTAAATCTCTCCTTTTGATTCCTTTCATACAACAATTGATGATGTTATTAAAATAACAGGCAATAGATATGTTTTATGAAAAAGACTCCTTTTATTTTTATTGATGCTTATTCTTAACTGTGTTAATTTTAAAGTGTATTCCTTCCTAAAAAGCATTTTCAGGGACTTCTTAATTTTTATTTTCCGCAAAATCAGCCAATTTTATCAAGGACAATAAGATAGATAATACACACAGGATCATAGCAACATATAAGGATAGAGTAGGTGTAGTATTTACGCCAACAGATAATAGTACCTTCACTCATTGTTTGAATATTGCCATCATGATGCTACCTGCAATGCAATAAAATGCACACTAAAAGCCACGTTTAACAGTCTCCACACTGCTCAAAGTGATTTTTAATAGTAACATTGTGCAAGAGGAATTTTTTCTTTCACTGATCTAGTCATGTGAATAAACTTAAGCATATTTCTTTCTCTCTGAAATTTGCATTCCCACTAACTAAAGGCAGTGCATATGAAAACTCAATGGCAATTCCTTTTTAAAAACCCTGTTTGCAGTTGCTTCAGTGTTTGACTGTTATATTTTTTTTTAAATACTTTGTGGTAGATCTCTACCTCAGAAAAGTTTTCTTTTAGTATTGTAGTATTTTTTGAGGAAAATGGAAGTATCTTTGAAAACATATCAGTTGTTCCTATGATTGAAGTCAGGAGGAGGGTAATGGCCTCTTGTCCCAAGTGACAGGGGACAGGACAAGAGGGAATGGCCTCAAGCTCCACCAGGGGAGATTTAGGCTGGAGATTAGGAAAAAATTTTTGACAGAAATGGTCATTGGGCACTGGCAGAGGCTGCCCAGGGAGGTGGTTGAGTCACCTTCCCTGGAGGGGATGGGTGGACAAAGTCCTGAGGGACATGGTCTAGAGATTGGCAGGAATGGTTGGACTCGATGATCCGATGGGTCCCTTCCAACCTGGTTGTTCTGTGATTCTGTGATTCTGTGAAAAGGTGCTGCTATAACTGAGGAAGACTGCTGTAACTTGTCAGACTACAAGACAAGAGTGATACAAAAAGGTACTGGCTCCAAAATACTAATGCAAGACTTGGAATTAGTAAAAATCAGAATTTGCAGGGAAGAAAGAGAGAAATTAAACATTCAAGCTGAGGAGGAGACTGACAGTGGGTATATTCAGGGCTATATGATGATATTTGCAGTAAGAGAGTCAGATTTTCAACTTTCCTTTGCTGAAAGTGTTAGGTGGCAGACGACACTGGCCTCAGAAGCAGAGACGCATGATGGAGTTGTACAAGAAGGTTCAGGCTAGTCAGAAGAATGTAGCAGTTGTTCCTTTAGTTGTGACAGATATATTCCTGCAAAGCTTTGATCTACAGGTGAGGATTACCAAGCTCACTACAGGTCTCAGATAGGTGATTCTAAATAAATCAATGAAAGTTTGCAACCAGACCCTCAAGATAAACTCGAAAAATCTCAGTCTGAAACTTCCTGGTAGTTAAACCTGTCCCCTTCTCAAGATTTCTCTACAGCAGAGGATCTGCTAACCTTAATACACAGAGGGATCTGAACACATTATTCTTCATGGGTCCTGCACTTGGGGCACAACAACCCTATACAGAACTACAGACTGGGAGAAGCCTGGCTGGAAAGCTGCCAGGAGGAGAGGGACCTGGGGGTGTTGGTTGACAGCGACTGAACATGAGCCAGCAGTGTGCCCAGGTGACCAAGAAGGCCAGTGGCATCCTGGCTTGGATCAGAAACAGTGTGACAAGCAGGTCCAGGGAGGTGATTCTCTCTCTGTACTGAGCACTGGTGAGGTCGCTCCTTGAATCCTGTGTTCAGTTGTGGGTCCGTCACCACAAGAAGGATGTTGAGGCTCTGGTGCGATTCCAGAGAAGAGCAATGAGGCTGGTGAGGGGGCTGGAGAGCAGGCGCTATGAGGAGTGGCTGAGAGAGCTGGGAGTGTTTATCCTGGAGAAGAGGTGGCTGAGAGGAGACCTCATTACTCTCTCCAACTACCTGAGAGGAGATTGTAGAGAGGAGGGAGCTGGTCTCTTCTCCCAAGTGACAGGTGACAGGACAAGAGGGAATGGCCTCAAGCTCCACCAGGGGAGATTTAGGCTGGAGATTAGGAGGAAGTTTTTCATGGAAAGGGTCATTGGGCATTGGAATAGGCTGCCCAGGGAGGTGGTTGATTCACCTTCCCTGGAGGTGTTTAAGGGACAGGCAGACGAGGTGCTGAGGGACATGGTTTAGTGTTTGTTAGGAATGGTTGGACTAGAAGATCCGGTGGGTCCCTTCCACCCTGGTTATTCTTTGATTCGATGATTCTGTGAGAAGCAGGATGCTGTCTTGTATCTGAAGAGATGTTGGGAATTCCGTAATTCGAGGAGTTTCTTTGCCTTACTAGCTGTCCAAGTGCTACTGACAAAGCTACCGACATAAAAAAAAGTTCATATTTGGGCTACACAACCTGATTAAACGTTCTTTTCTAGTTGACTGGCAGTAGGATGGATGCCAACTAGAGCAAAGCAGGAGCTGCATAGCTATCGGTATTCTCTCTGCAGTGATTTCATCTGTTAAGCTGCACACAGGTTTCTGCTTTGCTCTGCCGGTTTCACTGATGTGCCCCTGCTTCTCTGTACCCAGCTCCAGTGACACGTTGTGGCCATAACCTCAATGTTTATTACTCCTTTGCTCTTCTGGCATGGTAGAAAACAAGCCTAGGAACCTTGTTTATATTTTTCTTATCTGTGGAAGTATTTTGTTTTCAAGGTTTGCTTTTGTTTTCATTACCTTGCTTTTGTGGCCATGAGCTATTGTGTGAAGAGCTGCAGCACTGCACTTGCAGAAAACAGATCTCTATATTTTAACTGCCGTTTTCTGATTTTTAATCTCTGTGCTGTTAGATATATTTAGTCTCCTGAATATATTAATAAATACTTCACCGAGGAACCTTTACCTAATTTAGAAGAGAAACTGGAAGATGCTTCAGGTAGTTCTTATTTTCCTATTATTTTAATTTTATTTGGGTGGCTAATCCCAGAAGGCACACAAGTATTCCATCCTTTTTTATAAGGATTTGATTGACTGCAGAAGCTCTTTTACAGTATGAATCACATTTAGGAAGCTTGTTAACAACTGCTGCAATATTCCTATTCAAGAGAGAATGGCAACATCTTAGCTACCAAATATACTGGATGTATATTTTTTTATGGTTGGACTCGATGATCCGATGGGTCTCTTCCAACCTAGTTGTTCTATGATTCTATGATCCTATTTTATAGTGAAAAGCTTTAACGGACTATGTTTAAACTCTTCCCAGGAAATCAGAATGAAGAAGAAGGGAAGAAGAAGAAGAGGGAATGTAGGAATTCCTGACAATGCAAACAAATAAAAATAGATGTTTCGTAGCTTGTCCCACCTGTTAAAACTTTAAGGATTTAAAGAATAAAATGAAAGAAGTTGAGCACTTCTACATGGTGACTGATCCACCACAACATCTCAGTTTCTCACTGGGGTAACCTTCCCTGCAGGGACAGGTTCTTCATAGAGGCTACAGCTCATGCACCTCTAGACACAAATAGGTGACTCTGTGTCATATATGATGCGACATCCAAGAAATGTGAAAAAAGCAATGTGTGAAAATACCAGCAGTAATAAACTCCAGCCCTCATCCTGTTGCTTGAGACATGACTAACGGATAAATCATAGAATCATAGAACAACCAGGTTGGAAGAGACCCATCGGATCATTGAGTCCAACCATTCCTATCAAACACTAAACCATGTCCCTCAGCACCTCGTCTGCCTGTCCCTTAAACACCTCCAGGGAAGGTGAATCAACCACCTCCCTGGGCAGCCTATTCCAATGCCCAATGACCCTTTCCGTGAAAAGCCTCCTCCTAATCTCTAGCCTAAATCTCCCCTGGTGGAGCTTGAGGCCATTCCCTCTTGTCCTGTCCCCTGTCACTTGGGAGAATATTCAAACCCATATATCAGGATGAAATAACCATCGTTGAGTTTTGCAGAATTCAAATTGGAAGCAAGTAGCTAATTTTGAGAGGTAAGACTCAATTAACATATGGGGCATAGCTTTCAATAGCATTGAGACAGAGGGTTTTTTCTGCATAGTTACACATTAGTTAAATCATGAGTTATTCATTAACAGTTGTTCAACTTAGTTTTTGGGGGACTATTTCAGGACGGTCAATTATTTCCTTCCTGCCTTAAAATGTTATTAAACAATTGCAGTAATTCCGTATAATCTTGGGATAGTAAATGAATCCTTAATTCTTTCTTTGGATCGTAGATTTATGGACAAGGTCTTGACCAAAAGATTAAGTGACTGTCATCATGAAGGTGTACAACTCAGTATCGGTTAGAAATAACCAAAAGTGTAAATTCAACTACATGCTTGTGTGAAACATCTCCTTCCTTGCTCAGGAAGAGAGACAAAGCTTTTTTCCAGTGCAAAAGATACCTGACAAGATACAGCTGTCTTTGCATTCAGGAATGGAGCTTAACTAGTGGTCTTGAGTTCAGTACAGCCTCCTGTCTATCATTTCAAATGACAGGCTTATCATATTATTGAAATAAATGGGGTTATGTTAAGTAACACTTTCTTGGGCACCGGGAAGGTTTGGCCTCCAAGGACCTTACTCACCACTGTTAATTCCGCTTATCAATCAAGTGGTTGTTCACATTTAATCCTGGAACTAGAACACCCTTGCAGGAGAATCTTAATTTGTGAGCAATTTGTGTTCTCCCGTGAGTCAAGTAGTTAAACTAATTCGATATTGCACTCCCTTGATAATGAAAAAACAGCTGATGAGAATAAGAGAGAATTTACAGTACTGTGTCTCATTAAATCATTTTGTATTTCAGCAGCATGATGGTTTATCTTTCAAGTGATGTTTGTGATACAGGACAGATAAAAAATCCTGTCCAACAACCACACTCAGACTATAAGGATTCATTATTTTTGTTACAATGACATTCGAATTTCTACTAAAAGTCATACCTGAATGGTTCCAAAAGTTGTAACCCCAGGTTCAGCAATGAGATGTAATATCGTTAATGTTGCTGCTGTACCACCTCGTAATTTAGATTAAATGTCCTGGACTCGTGCAAGTATCTCAGTTTAATTTATAGCAAAAGAATGCATTTCTAATCTGCTAGTGCAGGAAAGCTTGAGAACATGAACTTGAAAAGGTCAGAAATACTAGAAGGTAGCAAATAGAAGAATTTACCCTTTCTAGGGTAAAGCGCGTTTAACACCTCCCAGAACTGGGCTTATTTTGTCCACTCTAACTACATCATTCCCAAGTGTGGCCTCCCCAGGCACACCTAGAGGAAAGCATCCAGGAATGCTCTGCTGCTGCTGGAGCAACTTAGATAACTGTCTGCTATAGAGACTCTTTCCTTGGAGTTAGGATGGGGAATTGTCTCCTCCAGCTGCATTAACTGTCCTTGTTACAACTGCAACCTCCTCCTCTACCGTTTTTCCTTGTGATCCTTCCTTCATGACATGACAGAAGCAATTAAATTTATTAGACTTAACCCCTACTCCTTGGTTGCAGAGAGAGGGATGCTGAAAGTGGCTCTACACTATTACTTTTTCTGACGGGTCACAAGAAGCAGCACTGGATGTGGGTCGAGTTTCCCTGGGTTATAATTTTATCATAAACCTCGAGGTGTTTGGCTGATAGTTAATTATATTTGAAAAGAGTGAGATGAATTTTACCTTAACCTGTATTTAAAATGTTGCGAGAATCAAGTTTAATGAGAAAATAACCTGCTTAAGCCCAAACCCCAAGCTTTCCTTCATACAAGACTCTGATTTCCAGGCACAGCCCTTCTCTGTGCAAGAAGCCACCTTGATCATATTCACATAATAGTCTACTTAACACAACATACAATAACATGATATACAATTCTATGGACAAAACTGTTATCTTCAACTGTAAACTCATAAACAAGCTTCTTTATCCACCCAAATACACTATTCTTTTCATTGTTGCACCTTGTGATGGTGCTACTCTAAATAAAAACCCCCTCTTCTTATTAACATAATTGTTGCGTATTATCTCTGCTCCTGATAAGAGAAATTCAATCCATTATTTTTCATGCATTTTGAATTAAAAAGAAAAATCTAGAGTTTTTTTTATGAAAATGAAGCTTAGTCTGAACCGAGCTCACAGTAAGGCAGACCTTCAGTATTTTCTGTTTAGAGGGGAAAACTAAGGTCTAGGAAGCGTTTAGTGCTGGATATGCTTACTAAGAGATGCACAAATCAACCAGTTTACCTCACATTCACAGGTAAAAAAAATCAACTTGCCAATATCTAAAATGATAATATACAAATCGATGAAGCTAATGGTCTTTTAGTTTAAGGGTTAAGATGAGGAGGAGAAAGAGGAGCCAATTTCTTGTCAGAATAGGAGTAGAAACACTCTAATGGTGCCAAAGAGATGTGTTAGAGGTTCTCAATAATGATGAAAAGCAGGTCACATACATAGGTGCCTAAGCATAGGTTAATGAATATTTGGCCATGTGTATCTGTGCGGTGCTGCAGTGTTCATGAATCAAAGAACAGCAACTTCTTTGCAGAGTGCTGAATCCAAGAAATATTAATGAAGCAGCACACAGAAGTCATAACTGTTGCCACTGTCAAGTAGCCATGAAAATGATTATCTGTTAAGATATCGGAGGCAGAGCTGCTGTCCCCTAAATTCTCACGGAACCCATCTGATTTACTAACTCCTCGTTGCATCAAGATTTTTCCTTTGTCATGGCAACCCAGGAACAGACCGAGGAGTAGGATGCCATCAGGCAGCAGTCATAATGCAAGCATAAGTTAAATGACTGTAAAGTTAATGATCTGCATTCTTCACTGCAGCCGCGAGGCACACAGTGGAACTTGGGGGAGGTGCACAGATGCTGTAAATTACTTTGGATGCTGTTACCACGACCCTGGGCCAGCTGTGTATCAGACCAAACCGGTGGCATAAGTTACAATATTCTAACTGCTGCTAGGGGTGGTCCTGAATGGCTGTTGTGGCAACCATGTAATGCCGCTATCATGTTGACTCCCTTCCAGACTATTTTTCCCATTTTTTACTTATTCTGGCTGTAGGGTTGAAGGTAATGTGGGAACTGCTACACTTTTTGCTGCCTTGCTAGAAAATTACTCCTTCCTGATCAATCCTTGCATTGCTCCGGGACCTTTCTATTCAGTAAAATGCTGTAAGTCATCTTGACCTCGAGGGGCAAGATTAGGCAATATATTTCCCTTGATTTGCATTTGTTTCTGTTTTACATCCTATTTTATAGTAAGAGCGTGAACATTGGTTTTGCTTTAATTGTAAAGCCTGGGTCCAAGAAAATCATAGAATCATAGAACAACCAGGTTGGAAGAGACCCACCGGATCATCAAGTCCAACCGTTCCTATCAAACACTAAACCATGGCCCTCAGCACCTCAACCACCCGTGCCTTAAACACCTCCAGGGAAGGTGAATCAACCAACTCCCTGGGCAGCTGGGCAGAGCTTGAGGCCATTCCCTCTTTTCTTGTCCCCTGTCACTTGGGAGAAGAGCCCAACTTGCTCCTCTCCACAATCTCCCTTCAGGTAGTTATAGAGATCAATGAGGTCTCCCCTCAGCCTCCTCCTCTCCAGGATAAGCAACCCCAGCTCTCTCAGCCATTCCTCATAAGGCCTGTTCTCCAGACCCTTCTCCAGCTTCGTGACTCTTTTCTGGACTCACTCCAGAGCCTCAACATCCTTCTTATGGTGAGGGACCCAGAACTGAACACAGGATTCAAGGAGCGGTCTCACCAGTGCTGAGTCCAGAGGGAGAATAACCTCCCTGGACCTGCTGCTCACACCATTTCTGATCCAAGCCAGGATGCCATTGGCCTTCTTGGCCACCTGGGCACACTGCTGGCTCATGGTCAGTTGCTGTCGACTAACACTCCCAGGTCCCTCTCCTCCAGGCAGCTTTCTAGACAGACTTCTCATAGTCTGTAGCTCTGCATAGGGTTGTTGTGCCCCAAGTGCAGGACCTGGCATTTGGCCATGTTAAACCTCATCCCACTGGACTCTGCCCAGCGGTCCAGCCTGTTTAGGTCCCTTTGCAGAACCTCCCAGATGATTCCACTCAGCTTAGTGTCATCTGCAAACTTGCTAAGGGAGCACTCGATGCCTTCATCCAGGTCATTGATGACAACACTGAACAGGGCTGGACCCAGCACTGAGCCCTGGGGAACCCCACTTGTCACTGGCCTCCAGTTCTATTTAACACCATTTACCACCACTCTCTGGGCCCGGTCAGCCAACCAGTTTTCCACCCAAAATGATATCAAAAGACTATTCACTTGGGTAAAAAGTGGTAACTTAAAAGCAATGCTATTCACAAAATTATCCATCAGTGCTACGGCATCCTCTCTACAGTTTTCGTAGTGTGATGATATTAGTGCATGTTAAAGCTGCCTGCCTGCTCTGCTTCCTGCTCTTTAGTGATAAGTATTATCTATTATATTGCAGGTGCTTTTGGTCAGAGCCTTGTGTGTTTCACAGGTTCCTAACTATATTTTGAGATCTTCAGGTTTCTATCACCAACAGATAATTGTTACAGACAAACTAACAAAAATTAATCTGTTGGAAGAACAGGAAGAGACATCTGCAACCAGGGACACCAGAGAACAGAAGTTTGGAGGTAGCAATTGAATCCTGTGAAACTAGGACAGACCTAGGCAGGGAACAGCCACTGCTCATCTGTGCAATAAAATCCATGCAGTTTAAGCCACAGCTGTAAAATTAATGGGGTTTTGGTGAGTTGCTGCTCCCTGGGGATAACAGTCAGAATACATGTCTAGATTTTGTACATCCTCCTTTCTTCCTCCTGCTATCCTAGACTGCTGAAGTCCTTTTTACACACCTCCCTTATCTCTCTCTTTTTTTTTTTTTTTTTTCCCAATGGAATGTGCCAGGAACTCTCATAAAGCAGTCACTATATTAAGAGAGAGAAAGTCCCAAAGCCTGGGTAAATGTCAGTGCTGTGGAGCAACTTTCACCTCTGAAAGGTCACAGACTGCAGTTCCAGCACATTTTGGGCCAGTAAGCAAGCAACCAGTCAAGCATATCTGTTCAGTATAATACCACATTATTACATTTATCAGGCCAGCATTAAACGAGCTGCAGTCCTCTGCTTTGTTTTCCTTGACTTTGAGTGAACGAAGCAGCTTTTGCAACCCATCCTGAAGCTGTTCATTCAAAGATTAGGAAAAGGCCACAATGTCTGACAGGGGATTTAGGCTGAATAGAAACACTTAACACCAAACCATAATCCTCAAACCCTCACCCAGATTCTGTCTAATCCCCACCACCTATATTTGTTCAATACCTAGCACGGAGCACTAAAGTTTCTTGGTAGCACCTCAATTGTGATGAAGTTAGACAGCTCCTGGGACAAGCTCACCTCTGTGTGACTCCATCTTTTCCTCCTGTGTACTGAGCTAGTATTTGTAGAGAGAGGAGTCTTTGTCTTAGACAGTTCTTCCTATGAAAAGCAGTACCTTGAAAGGAAGAATAAATATTTCTCTCTTTTTTTCCTGGTTATTTAATTTTTTTAATTTTTTTTGTTTGTTTGTTTCTTCTGAAGGCACACAGAGAAAGGATCAAAGAGGTTTCTGGGTTACAAATTCCCAGTGGAAGACTGTGCCACCTTCGAGTACCAGGGCACGAACTCATAGAATCATAGAACAATCATAGAATAACCAGGTCGAAGAGACCCATCGGATCATCGAGTCCAACCATTCCTATCAAACACTAAACCACGTCCCTCAGGACCTCATCTACCCGTGCCTTAAACACCTCCAGGGAAGGTGAATCTACCACCTCCCTGGGCAGCCTATTCCAATGCCCAATGACCCTCCATGTGAAAAACTTCCTCCTAATCTCTAGTCTAAATCTCCCCTGGTAGAACTTGAGGCCATTCCCTCTTGTCCTGTCCCCTGTCACTTGGGAGAAGAGCCCAGCTCCCTCCTCAATGCAACTCAATGCAAACTCAATGCAAGCCTCTTCCTCACAACTTCCCCTCAGACTGCTCTGTGCTTTGCATACTGTTTGTTGTGGGTCTAACTATGCCTCATGGTTAGGTACCACTCTGCTTAACATTTTGTTTCCTAAGGTCTTGTTAGGTCTTATATTTTGTTGATTGTTACTGTTTGCTGTGCATATGGGGAACATTTTAGGAGTAAGAATTTTCTAAACAAGTTATCAAACTTCTCAATTTGTCAACTGAATTTGAAAAAATACGATGGGAATAGGTCTTTAGTTTTCTTGAATTGTATACATATACTGTTTTTAACCAAAGAGCAGCACCAGGAAGACAGCAGTGGTGTATGATACTTGATATGGTACTGAGATGGTTTATCCTGGAGAAGAGGAGGCTGAGGGGAGACCTCATTGCTCTCTACAACTGCCTGAAAGGAGGTTGTGGAGAGGAGGGAGCTGGGCTCTTCTCCCAAGTGACAGGGGGCAGGATGAGAGGGGAGGTTTAGGCTGGACTTTAGGAAAAAAAAAATCATGGAAAGGGCGCTGGCAGAGGCTGCTCAGGGAGGTGGTGGAGTCATCTTCCCTAGAGGTGTTTAAGGGATGGGTGGATGAGGTGTTAAGGGGTATGGTTTAGTGTTTGATAGGAATGTTTGGACTCAATGATCTGGTGGGTCTCTTCGAACCTGGTGATTCTATGATATTCATGCTATTATTGGTTATCTATTGCAATACAGTAGAGATTATAAATTGACTCCATATTATTTTTAAACTGTTAGCTGAAATTTTCATCACCACGACTAATTATTTAGAACACCAATGCTAAATCACTCATCTGATGATTACTCAATGCTAATGATATCTTTCCCTCAGATGATTATTCCAATGGAGATTGTTGTACAACCTATAAAAGTTTTTAAAGCTGTGTTTTGTGTGGATGAGCCAATGCTTCATAGAAGGGCTATGCATGTAAAATTCTGCTATTTGCCAGGGCAGGCTGCTGATCTCTGCTGTCACTTTTCTGAACATTATCAGCACATCTAATTTCCATTCCACTTCAGGGTCATGCTAAGTTACCAATTTAAAACAGTTTGCTCTGATGTTGACAGTTTTAATTTGTTCCACTTGATATGCTAGTAGGCCTATTGTCTGTTCAAAGTAGATTTCTTGGTTCTGAAAGAGGCAGTTTCTGTATTTTCTCAATGCAATGCAATTTATACCCACACTGCAGCCTCAGACATTCCTTGGGGGCAAGTCTAATTGAAGTTGCTCGATTTCTGTTACCAATCACAGACTTTTCAAACTGGGTTTCTTTTCATCTCTAATGCTTTAAGCTTCTGCTGTATTAGCAGGCCCACTCAGGTGTAACATTGTCCCTGAATCTGTCTTGACCACAGCCCTCTTTGCATTACTCAGCCTCCCAGTTAACGTTTTAAAAGCACCTGATGAGCTCGGAGACAGCCTGATACTTAGGAGAATTTATTTGTCCTTTCTTGAAACGAGTGCATGTAAATGAAGCCATAAAGCCAGCTGTGACTCAGCTTTCAGAAAGCTGCAGCTTAGCTGGACTTCCAACAGAGCAGGGCAGGGTTCAGCATGGATGTGAGGACCATCATCCAGGTCTCTGTCACTCAGCAGTCACATAAAGGAGAAATATTTCAACAGTTCCTAAGCAAGTCGCTTTACTGGAGGTCATTGACAAGTGAGGTTCCCCAGGGCTCAGTGCTGGGTCCAGTCCTGTTCAGTGTCTTCATCAATAACCTGGATGAAGGCATCGAGTGCACCCTTAGCAAGTTTGCAGATGACACTAAGCTGGGTGGAAGTGTGGATCTGCTGGAGGGTAGGGAGGCTCTGCAAAGGGACCTAAACAGGCTGGACCACTGGGCTGAGTCCACCAGGATGAGGTTTAACACGGCCAAATGCCGGGTCCTGCACTTGGGGCACAACAACCCTATGCAGAGCTACAGACTGGGAGAAGCCTGACTGGAAAACTGCCAGGAGGAGAGGGACCTGGGGGTGTTGATCGACAGCCGACTGAACATGAGCCAGCAGTGTGCCCAGGTGGCCAAGAAAGCCAATGGCATCCTGGTTTGTATTAGAAACGTTGTGATCAGCAGGTCCAGGGAGGTTATTCTCCCTATGGACTCAGCACTGGTGAGGCCGCTCCTTGAATCCTGTGTTCAGTTCTGGGCCCCTCACCACAAGAAGGATGTTGAGGCTCTGGAGCAAGTCCAGAGAAGAGTCACGAAGCTGGTGAAGGGGCTGGAGAACAGGCCCTATGAGGAGCGTCTGAGAGAGCTGGGGGTGTTTATCCTGGAGAAGAGGAGGCTGAAAGGAGACCTCATTACTCTCTACAAGTACCTGAAAGGAGGTTGTAGAGAGGAGGGAGCTGGCCTCTTCTCCCAAGTGACAGGGGACAGGAGAAGAGAGAATGGCCTCAAGCTCCACCAGGGGAGATTTAGACTGGAGATTAGGAAGAAGTTTTCCACACAGAGGGTCATTGGGCATTGGAATAGGCTGCCCAGGGAGGTGGTTGATTCACCTTCCCTGGAGGTGTTGAAGGGATAGGTAGACGAGGTGCTGAGGGACATGGTTTAGTGTTTGATAGGAATGGTTGGACTTGATGATTCAATGGGTCTCTTCCAACCTGGTTTTTCTATGATTCTATGATTCTACTGGATTGCTGTGCAGAACTGTGCATGCATTTTTTTTTCCATAGGAAAAGAAGGATTTACTGTCAGCTTCAAGAGTAAGCAGTGGGTTATGAATGAGTAAACGTAAGTATGTATGCATTTGCACAGGAATTAATAGCTGGTAAACGGGAGAGCGAGAGTGGAAATTCCCATGGGAGTACAATCTCTGGTGGAAAAATATACAGATGTAACAAGCACTACTTTAGCTTTTGAGAAAAGTGTGTAGTGTATTACTGGAGGGTTTTAATTACATCTTTGATATCAGAAAGATGGCAAGTGCTTGACAGTCATGGATCTCTTAAATATCAAAGCCATAAACAAAACTCTGTTTAGTGAAATTATCTCATCGTTAACTATCTCATGATCTGAAGGTTTTTTGGACCTCAATGTAATTGCTTTTTAAATATCTTTGGTTTGAAATGAGTTTGTGTTAAACTTGCATTAGACATGTATCTAAATTACTTTTTTTCCTAACTTCCAAATAAATAGCTATT
Organism: Coccyzus lansbergi; assembly: GCA_033558105.1. NCBI lineage: Eukaryota > Metazoa > Chordata > Aves > Cuculiformes > Coccyzidae > Coccyzus > Coccyzus lansbergi. The sequence goes on from JAUMJK010000508.1 coordinate 3,640,665, forward strand.
TATGCAAAGCTTTTTTCTCCACAATCAATGAGCTATTTTTTATCCATTTCGTTTTCCCTCTATACATCAGATTTATCCTCCCTCCATGTCCACTTTCAACATCTGAATTTTTTTTGCCTTTTAGAGACAAAGATTTGAGGTTGCATGTGGCTACTGCTGAATAGCTGTCACAAAGAAAGCCAATGAAAGGAAGACAGGAAAGGAAGATTGATAGGAGAACCAGGACATGTGCCACTATCTTCAAACTCCTTTAGCATGAGCAGTCTTGGCATCTGGGGAAACCTCTGCTCCTGGATTCTCTTACCCTCCCATAAGAGCCAAATTTTTCCCATTAGGAAAGAAACTTAATGAAGATTTCAGGCAGCTTTGGATCACACAGAGGGTGAATGCTGAGAGGGGATGCTCAGAGTCATTGGCAAGAGAGTTGTTTTTTGCAGTTTTAGTATGATGGTATTTTCTAGCTGCAATATAATACCAGGGGAAAAAAATACCTGCTTGTTACTCTAGGTTTTCAGTTCAGTAGATGGAAGATTTATGGATCCTCCCAATACGCAACCTTCATATGCTCAAATACAGGCCTGGCTACTGAGCGTGTAAGGCAAGAATCAACTGTAAATTTCCTGCAAACTGCACAAGGTGTGTTTTATTACTCTTGATTTGGAGATGGGTAAGTGGGACACAGAAAAGTGATTTATTAGTGGGAATAAACACAGTCAAATCTAGTAACAGTAGCAGAATTAAACTCTCATTGCCTGGTTTTATCTCTGATTTGTACTTTGTCATATCTCTGCATACAGAGACTTAAAAAAATAATTTCAGTTTTGAAATAACTTGGTATACTAATTCAGGCCTTTACTAGGTTCGTGTAATGTAGGAACCTCATAAATACTTTAGGATGTCCCAGCAGTAGTTAAATCATTGATTAAGAATTAGTTGATAGTTTGACATTGTAAAAACAGTCTAGACCCAGATCCAGAGCTAACACAGACCAGAATTCCATTGAATCACACTTCCTGAGGAAGTTCAGCATTGCAATAATTCCCTGAGTAATAATGTGTGCTCGGTGGAGTATTTCAGAAATCACAGAATGGAAGTTATCAACAAAACTGCTATGCAAAGAATCACTATTCTTAATCCTTAATAGCATATTATATGCACAGGGGTTCCATCACGCACCATAAATAATTTTTTTATTTCAAAAGTAATTTTTACTGTGCAGTATTTTTATCCTGTGTGTAACATTATAAAAGTTTCCAATTAAATAAAATTATTTGTAAGGGATGTTTTTAATATAGAATCTAAATTTATTGTACTATGAAGACATAGATGGTGAAGGACTAAGATTTTTGTTACTTGCAAATATGAAAGTAGGTAAGGAAACCTTTTATCTATGTGGTTGGTTACCCTTGAATGCTTTATTAAGGGGAAGTGAAGTCCTCAATAAAAATTCAACATTGAGTCTAAGGTCCTGAGGATACTGGTAAGTCTTTACTGATAAAATTATGCTTATCTCGTTGTTGCCCAAAATAATGATGCTCTGTTTTGATTTCTAAGTTAGTGCCCTAGAAATCAGGCTACTGAATGATCCTATGAAAAACTATAGTTCTGCATAAGCCTCAGGATACTTGAGGTAGTCCATGAAGCTTTCATTAAGATAAAACTCTTCGATTTTTCATGCCATTAACTCATCAAATATATTATCAGACTTCTAGCTGTGTTAGAACCTCTCAAATCCAGCAAGATCTGAGGGAGAACTGTTTCATGTACTTCTTTCCTTAACGGAAATGTTTTCAGAAGGTTCGGCTTTCTCATTTAAATTCTCTTCTAGCAAAGAAGAACACTTTTATGAGGAGTATTTCATACTTTCAAGACATGGTGGCTATACTAATCCTGCCAATGCCATGGACAGTGAGAACAATGAGCATCATTCCTCAAATCTCAGCCAGTTTGAAGAGCAGATTTGTTTTTCTTACACTCAGCAGAACTAAATAATTTGTTTCTAGAAAAGCTGTTTGCCATTAATATATACTTTATGTTCACTACAGCTGCTTCAAGCCACTGAAACTACTTGTGATATATATTCATTACTCTGTGGTAATCAGCATGGCTTTATTAGGTCAGCACAACAAGTTGTGAGGTATATTAGCTTGCTTGTTTATAAAAGAGATTGGAATGGATATTTTATGGTCAGAGACACTAATTATAATATAATTTATTAGAGTTTGCATCAGCTGTTGACATTTTAAATCCATATCCCAAATTTATTAATTGAGCTCAGAAGCAGAGAATAATATTCCGCTTACTGTTGACTCCAACAATTTATTGAAAAACGATCTGGCTGCATTTTGTGTATCAGAATCTGTTTGCAGATACCTTTCCTGCTGCAGAGGTATCCATATTAAATTAGTACCACAGATTAAAAGAGAAGGAAACATTTAAAATGCCATTAAAATTGAGCAGTAAATCTTTCACTTTAAAAAAGAGAGGAGGAGGATATCACATTTCTTCTTTCTCGTCAAAGGTAGGCAACTAATTAGCCTCACTCCGATTAATACTTGTGTTATATAGAAAATGACTGATTTTGTCTAGATCTTTATCCTTTGAGCAAATGGCAATAAAGAACATGGAACGTTTTCATCTTTCCTGTTTGTGTTGGAAACTTAAGTGTGAATGTGGGGGTTACGCACAGGCAGTGGTGTATCAGATTGGCTGCGGAGAAGTGTTGCCCAGAGAAAGCTGGGGAGGGACATTTACAAGGCTTGTAATGATAGGACAAGGGGCAATGGGTATAAGCTGGAGAGGGGTAGATTTTAGGCTAGACGTAAGGAGGAATTTCTTCACCATGAGGGTGGGGAAGCCCTGGAACAGGCTGCCCAGGAAAGGTGTGGCTGCCCCATCCCTGGAGGTGTTCAAGGTGAGGTTGTATGGGTCTTGGAGACCCTGATCCAGTGGGAGGTGTCCCTGCCCATGGCAGGGGGGTTGGAACTGGATGGGCTTTGAGGTCCCTTCCAACCTAAACCATTCTATGATTCTATAACTATGTGCTATATAATCACTTTTATTTCCACTGCTCACAGCTGATAAAGAATAGACCTTGGCCATGGAGAAGCATGTGGACCACTTATACAGTCTACAGATGGCTTTTGAAAGTGTATCCAGACTGGTGATTCCAGTGTAGAGTAGAGAACATAACAATAATTGTGATACATAAAACTTAGGCTCAAAGTAAGATGCAGAGTCTGGGCTTAAGATGGCCTTCCAATTAAACAACTAGCCAATCTCAATTTCTTCCTGCCAGTTCCATAAGGCTGCTCATTCCCCAGCTTCTGCTTATTCCTTCCTTCCTGAATTCCCACTCCTGTGCATAAGCAGACTGACATAAACACAGTCAGGGAAGGATTTGGAGCTCCAACCTGCTTCCTCAAATAGGAACAGCATCTGTGTGCTGAAATTGCTTGCCCACAGGCTACCATAACACATCTTTATGTGGCGTTGTATGAACACAGGCTCAGGGAAATGGGCTGAAGGAAATCACTCACTGAAGACAGTGCATGGTATGACAGAGGAGGATAATGGGTCAAGCTCAGGAGCCCAAGAACATGGGCTTTTAAACAATCTCTCAGGATGTTCATGTCTGTAGCTGGGCCTGCCAATGGTAAGAGAGATGCCAGAGAAGCAGTTATGCAGAAAAGTTGAAGCCTGTGCTGTTTCCAGCACAGACCAGTCACAAGTAGTATGCAGTGCTACAAACTAGGAGAAGTCTGTCTAGAAAGCTGCCAGGAGGAGAGGGACCCGGAGGTGTTGGTTGACAGCGACTGAACATGAGCCAGCAGTGTGCCCAGGTGGCCAAGAAGGCCAATGACATCATGACTTGGATCAGAAATGGTGTGACCAACAGGTCCAGGGACGTTCTTCTCCCTCTGTACTCAGCACTGGTGAGGCCGCTCCTTGAATCCTGCATTCATTTGTGGGCCCCTCACCACAAGAAGGATGTTGAGGCTCTGGAGCAAGTCCAGAGAAAAGCAACAAAGCTAGTGAAGGGTCTGGAGAACAGGCCTTATGAGGAAGGGCTGAGAGAGGTGGGGGTGTTCAGCCTGGAGAAGAAGAGGCTGAGGGGAGACCTCATGGTTCTCTATAACTACCTGAAAGGAGGTTGTAGAGAGGAGGGAGTTGGGCTCTTCTCCCAAGTGCCAGGGGACAGGACAAGAGGGAATGGCCTCAAGCTCCACCAGGGGAGATTTTGGCTGGACATTAGGAAAAACTTCTTCACAGAAAGGGTGATTGGACTTTGGAATAGGCTGCCGAGGGAGGTGGTTCATTCACCTTCCCTAGTGCTGTTTAAGGCACAGGTGGATGAGGCACTGAGGGACATGGTTTAGTGATTGATAGGAATAGTTGGACTCGATGATCCGGTTGGTCTCTTCTAACCTGATTATTCTATGATTCTGTGATTCTAAGTCTCTCCATTTTGTGGAAAACTTTACTCTGCTTTCCATTCCTCCAGCCCCACATTTAGAGACAGTTATTTAGAAAAGCAGTTTGCTAAGTTGTGTGTTAATTTACTTTGGAAAAGTCTGAATCTTACTAGCTCAAACGGGTTCATTTTTTAAGCTCTGTTATCATCTTTATGGGTCAGAATTTTGTGTGACTGTGGAGAAGCTTTTACCAGGAACAGAGCAAATCTCTCTCAAGAAAGATGCAGAGCCAAGTTCCCCAAGTAAACTAATGCTGCTCTTAGCGTGCTGCCCTCTTGCTTTCAGGTTCTTTATATGGGCTCTCTGCCTTTGTCTTTCTCTGTGTTTCTCCAGAGTCTTTTAAGCCATTAATCTTTTCATTTTCCTAAAGTACAAAGCGGCAGATGGGACTGTTTACCAAGGAAACAGGTAGAAATCAAGTGCAAATTCTTCTACGCAGGTGTCTATGAAGGGAAGGGGATGCAGGCTAATGCAGGTTTCTCCGTGTTACCCAACATTGGTCCACTACAAGCACTGAGCCACCTGCCTTAGTGGCTTTCTGCAGTTCAGAAATGTTGTCTGGCACAGGTCAAAGCAGCACATACTGCAGCTCTTTGCCGACTGCTGCTGTGCTGGCTTGCTATGAAAGGACAACCACAGGCAGAATTCCTGTCTATTCTGCATACTTTCCTCTTCTGCATATACATAGCATGCAGAGGTATTGTAGATGTAGGCTATTAATTAAACATAGCTGCTTTTGGAGGCAGCTATATTGCTGGTAAGCAATACTGCTGGGTAGTCACGCACTATTCAGTCCTATCTTTCTAAAACTAACCTGTCTCAAAGCCTCCTAGTAGCATGAATTAGGCTGTGATGCTGAAGCTTGTACAGGAAATGAGGCAAAAGAAATTCATTCATCCTGAAAAATAATAAGCAGCATAATTTGAAAGGGGTGTAATTAAACAATGTTACTTCTGTAAGCATTTTCTGGCCTTAGCTTGTAAATTAAATCGGTTCTTGATAGAGAAATACATGAAAATCCAATATCGTTACTTTACTTGTTCATATACCTTGCTAGAGAATGATTTTTCTGTAACAAAGCATATTTTCTGCACTGTTGAACTAAATCCATCTTAGTGGGATCTGCCTCTTTTGGATTTATACGTTTACTTGAGTGGGTGTTTTGCCTGCTTGAGAAAGGGAGTTTTGTGAATTATGAAAACAAGAAAATCTCATATCCACAAGCCACTCTCTACAATTTTTATGGCATGATATAAATGTTAACAGAAGAGTTATTAATTTTCAAACATAAACATCGGTAACTATTCAGGTTTTTGCTTCCTCAGTAGTTTATGGACTGGCAGTGAATCTTAAAGTGTTTTGGTGATTCACATGAACCTGAGAAGAGTTTCTGTGACAGTCAGAGTGAACTGGACGAAAAAACCGCAGCCCTTTCATTTTATTCCAGTATTTCCAAAGTACTGCTTTTGCACACTGCATCTTGAATGGCACCAACTGTGAGCAGTTTACTGCTCTGTGATGAGGTACTTTGCTTTCTTGGACTGAAAAGGAGCTTCAGGAGCCAGATCCTCAGCTGGTGTGAATATATGAATAGTGCTGAAGTAAATACACTGCCATTTAGGCTGCCTCCTGATGTTCCCTTTCATTCCCTTGGAGTGATGTGTGCCATTCCACTCATACAAACCTAGTGTGCCTGACATTATTAAAGATGCTATTTGCAAAGCAGAGAGGCTTTACTCACTGTAAGGGTAAAGGGGAAGTGGTTCCCTATCTAATTTATTCTCTCCACCACTGGAGAGCTGTTCCCAGGCTATTGGCTCAAGCAAATCACCACAAGGTATTTGCTTCCAAAGCAGGATGCCATAAGCAGTTTACTCAAGGGTACATCATTAAATCGAAGACAATGCAATTATGATCATTTACTCCAGTTGAAAGTTTGCCCCAGTTTTCAGGAATGCAATTTTAATATCTGCTCAAGGTTTAATTTCCCCTACACTGGTTTCTCTAGCAAATAACCTATTTTCCTGGTACCCACTGTGTAAGTTCAGATAGTGTCATGTACCACACATAACATAATCCTGCTATATTGAATCTGGAGACTGTGGAGCAGAGCCAGCACTGTGTAACGAGTTGGAAGGGGGATGAACCGAGAGAAATCATTGAATAATAAGTAGCAGAGACATACTGAAGGAAACTCCAAGAAAAACAAAACATCAGAAGACAATGAGGAATGGTTAAAGATGAGGAAAGAAGAGCCAGAAGAAAGATCTTTACACTTGTTTGGCAGTAACTGACATGCATTCCCATCACGTCTATAGGAATATATACTATTAATGATAGTTTCCTGGTTGAAGGACAAAACAAAAAAATATTCAACGTTATAAAAAAGCTTTGGGTTACACCTAGTGCTCATATAGAAATGTAAAAATTCAATGCCTTTTCACTTCTTTTTTCCTTTTCAGTCTTCAAATCATGTTGCTAACAACACATTCAGAAGGTATTAAAAGCTTAACAGAATTTACTATGTTACATGAAGCTTTTTTTTTTTATTCCTAGAGGATAATTACAATTATTTGAATTCTTCATTACAAGTTGTCTAAAGTGAAGTTAAAGAAAGTGTGTGAATGTTTTTCCAAGGCTCAATTCAGATATGAATACAATTCTGCTGCCTTGGAAAATTTATTTAGTGAAACAACAGTTATTTTTTTATAAAACAGTGAATTCCTCTGTTCTTTACTGGATTATGCCTTTTTGTTTGCTCTATTGATATGGTTAGGGGAATAATCACTGGATTTTTTTTTTTCTAAACTGATTTGGTAGGTATTCTGTCAATCACTCAGAAGTGAATACCCCCTGGAGCTAATTAGAAAATGTAAAATAAACCTACAAGCAGCCTGGTTCCACCACAATTGTTTTCATAGGTATTAGATTTTTTTACAAAGTCTGCTAAATCTACTTCAGTAAAAGTAGGAGTTGGTAAAGCAGTTTAATTATAACAACAACAAATGTAATTCTGTAGATTAGTAGAGATATAAGAAACAGTCATATTTTGACAATAAAGCATTTTGATGTCTGCCTCCTACAAAACTCTTTACGGAAAAAAATCTTTGCAATATGCTATGTTATAAGGAGCAAGAATAATTTTGCACTGTAATAGTTTTATGTTGTGATACAGAGGAATCAAAGGTATGAAACACTGGAAAAATAAGGTGCAAAATCGTAGAACCATAGAATCACCAGGATGGAAGAGACGCATTGGATCATCGAGTCCAACCATTCCTATCAAACACTAAACCATGACCCTCAGGACCTCATCCACCATTGCCTTAAACACCTCCAGGGAAGGTGAATCAACCACCTCCCTGGGCAGTCTATTCCAATGCCCAATGGCCCCTTGTGTGAAAAACTTCCTCCTAATCTCTAACCTAAATCTCCCCTGGTGGAGCTAGAGGCCATTCCCTCTTGTCCTGTCCCCTCGCACTTGGGAGAAAAGCCCAGCTCCCTGCTCTCTACAACCTCCTTTCAGGTAGTTGTAGAGAGCAATGAGGTCTTCCCTCAGCCTCCTCTTCTCCAGGATAAACACCCCCAGCTCTCTCAGCCGTTCCTCATAAGGCCTTTTCTCCAGACCCCTCAACAGCCTCCTTGCTCTTTATGTTTGTATAATATTTATGTTGGAGAAGCAGCAATCTGGAGTCAGCAGAGAGACAGGAAAAGATGGGGGTGTAGAAGACAGTGAGAATTCTGGTTAACTCTGCGTGGAAATAGGTGCCATGTGGTCTAGCTTCTTTTAGGAAATGTGACAAAAGAAAATTTTAAAGAGTATTTGAAAGAAGAAAACAGAGGAATACGGATTATTTCAGCATTATTTTCCATACTGATTCTATGTCACAGTAAGATAAACCTCCAGTCCTGTGCTTTCCTCTCTCCTAGGCTTGTGATCTTTCATCATAGCTGAATGCTCTCCGTGCTCCTCACTATTTCATGCCATTGTACCGAAATCACATATTTCCAGAAACATCCATGCAGCACTTATTTTCCTGGGGTTTTAATTTTAGAAATATTTTCTTCCTACATACCTGTGTGCTCATACTCTAATCTATACTGCACATTCTTGCCTCTGCAGCTTATACTTTGTAGAATCGGGCAGATTTGTTTAAAAAATCCCAAGCCCAAAATTTGACGTGTAGAAATCGGCTGTGACTGAGTCTCCTTACGGAGGACTGTTGTCATGCCTATGGTCCAAGTGTGTTCCATAATTTTCCCTTTCTTTGGTCTCAGTGCTGTGCTCCGTAGGCTCTTATTTGATCTTCACAGCACTCCAATTTTGTGACCCAGCTACCTGACCGCTTGGAACCAATGCTCACTGTGGCTGCTGTGTGGGTATCTGTCATCAAACAAATACTTATATGGTCAATCTACAGTACAACCACAAACCAGAAGTTTTGCCAAAAGGATTATAGGACAACTACTTTTTAATTTTAATGTGCAGATGTTATATAGGTTCAAATATAAGAAATAAACCACCTGTACATATTGCTTATTACAACCAGTACTCGGAAATAATCTCTGGCATATGGTCTGAGCCTTCCAGATTGTTTTTTCCTAATTATGCTTTCTCTTTCTTTCATGAACTCAGAGAATGTTACTCCTTCTCTTTTTTTTCTTGTTTCTCCATTTCACAGACTCATAGAATCATAGAACAACCAGGTTGGAAGAGACCCATCGGATCATCGAGTCCAACCATTCCTATCAAACACTAAACCATGTCCCTCAGCACCTCATCCACCTGTGCCTTAAACACCTCCAGGGAAGGGGAATCAACCACCTCCCTGGGCAGCCTATTCCAATGCCCAATGACCCTTTCCATCAAAAACCTCCTCCTAATGTCTAGCCTAAATCTCCCCTGGCAGAGCTTGAGGCCACTTTTGTTTGTTCACCCAGAGATGGAATAGAAGAAGCAAACTCCATGCTACAAAAACACGCTCTTATAGTTTCTTTTCCAGCTCTGTAATTTTAAAGTCTGCACTCATATTTAATTTCAATGGGATGTCTAAATTGCAGGATTAAGTAGAGAAAAAAAAAAAAAACAAACTGCTTGGAAGCAGTTTGGCAGTCTAACATACAGCTAAATGAAGGCTAATTTACTCAAATGAGAAATGGAGTATGTTAGTACACAGATGCAATATGTGTTATGGATTATATCTGAGCTTAATTTTACAACAGCTCATCTGCTTTTAATCTTTTGTTCAAATTTATCTAAGAACAGTAGAATTTGTTTTACTTATCTTGTATGTGCTAGTTTTCCATAGGCAGGCATGTTCAAGAATGTGCAAGCCCTTATAGTCTGCTCAGCCTAAACAGATCTGATAATGGGATGCAGAGAACTTGTGCATCCTATTTATCACTGGCAAGGAGTGTCTGTTGAAACAAGTACATCCTTAACCTCTGCCATGCATCAAATTAAACAGGCACACCAAGACACCATATCTCATAAAAGCAATGCAGAAGTACACGGGGTTTTCACAATGTGTTTAAAAGCATAGTGACCTTTCAGGGTTCACCTTGTCTGCTCTTAGCAACATCATGGATACAGAGTTTGTGGTAGAAAGTACTGGGTTTATTGGAACATTTTGGAAAAGGAACATTTGTATCAGAAATGGCGTGACCAGCAGGTCCAGGGAGGTTATTCACTGGGGAGACCGCTCCTTGAATCATGTTTTCAGTTCTGGGCCCCTCAGCACAAGAAGGATGTTGAGGCTCTGGAACGAGTCCAGAGAAGAGCCACGAAGCTGGTGAAGGGGCTGGAGAACAGACTTTAGGAGGAACAGCTGAGAGAGCTGGGGGTGTTTATCCTGGAGAAGAGGAGGTTGAGAGGAGACCTCATTTCTCTCTACAACTACCTGAAAGGAGGTTGTGGAGAGGAGGGAGCTGGGCTCTTCTCCCAAGTGACAGGGGACAGGACAAGAGGGAATGGCCTCAAGCTCCACCAGGGGAGGTTTAGGCAGGACATTAGGAAAAAGATTTTCGCATAAAGGCTCATTGGGCATTGGAATAGGCTGCCCAGGGAGGTGGTTGATTCACCTTCCCTGGAGGTGTTTAAGGGATGGGTGGACAAGGTGCTGAGGGGCATGGTTTTGTGCTTGATAGGAATGGTTGGACTTGATGATCTGGTGGGTCTTTTCCAACCTGGTGATTCTATGATTCCGTGATTCTATAAGCCTGTCTTTTCAGCTTTCCTAAGAATGTTGGACATGTCTGATTATGAATTATTTATTCTCATTTGAGCTGATGTCGCTTTCAGTTTATAGCCATAATTTCAGCCATATATTACACTATTAATGCACTTTCTTACTTTCTTGCTTTTTTTTCCCCTCATGCAAAGCCTTGTGAAATACTTTCTTTGAAATTAATTACAGAAAAAGCTGATAAGTTTGGATATTTGTGATAAAATATTCAGAGGATGTTTGGAACTTGGCCTTAAGTGCTGTGGTTTTTCTTCCACATAGTAAAATGACCAGATATTCTCATTCCTAATGGCGTGTTCAATATTTGCCTTTGCCATTTTCTCAAGTTTCCTAGCTGTTTTATTGAACGTGTTTCTGAATCAGCAGCCATCAATAAACTTTGAAAAAGATGTTTCTGTGCAAGGAGTCCTAACATTTTTGAAGACAATAACAAGCCTTTGAGACCTCTCTGGTTTTGCAGGAATGTTTCTGTCCCTTAGAAACACACTGTGTAAAACTGAGGGTTAGATTAATATGCATCTTCTGGAAGCCAAGAATAAGCAAAGAATAACAACTACAGTGACTTCCCTGTAAAGGGGAAAACCAAAAGCAGCTGGCTTTTCCATTCACCTTGCTAGTGCTTTGATAAATAATCTCCTCAGATAGTTCTTGAGCACTACTGAAACATCAGTGCATGATAATTCTTGCAATCAAGTTAAAGGTCAGCTTTAAGATCACACCCACAGGCAGCCTCCAGTAAAAACTTGAGCTTAACTCATGCCTGCAGTTCAAGGAGATGATGGGAAGCTTAATCTCCCATTTATCCAACCTCGTTCCTTAAACTCTAAGCACTACAGGATGAAACTCCAGTAACTCTAAGCACTACAGGATGAAACTCCAGGCTAAACAGGGGTTGTTTAGCCTGGAGAAGAGGAGGCTGAGAGGAGACCTCATTACTCTCTACAACTACCTGAAAGGAGGTTGTAGAGAGGAGGGAGAAGGCCTCTTCTCCCAAGTGACAGGGGACAGGACGAGAGGGAATGACCTCAAGCTCCACCAGGGGAAATTTAGGCTGGAGATTAGGAGGAGGTCATTGGGCATTGGAATAGGCTGCCCAAGGAGGTGGTTGATTCCCCTTCCCTGGAGGTGTTTAAGGCACTGGTGGATGAGGTCTTGAGGGACATGGTTTAGTGTTAGATAGGAATGGTTGGACTAGAAGATCCGATGGGTCCTTTCCAACCTGGTTGTTCTATGATTCTATGATTCTATGAAACAACAAGCAGCATAGTTCTTGTTGCTGGCCTTCTGCCCTTTAAGGGTCATGATTACCTACTTAGTGGAAAGTAGGAAACTGTGCCTTGGAATGCTTTTATGGGAAGAAAAGGAACCAATGTTTATATATAAAATATATACATAAATTCAAGTTCACAAGACACGTTGAACCCTCCACCATTCTGTTTACATTTCAGAAAAAGCTATACATCTACCATCCTAGCCCTTTTCTGTGGGTTATTTTTGCTACCATGCAGCCCACTGTCAAAACATAATATCACCTAGAATTCTGCTACACTTTTTAGGGCTAATTTTTTGTACTGAGAAACAAACCTAAATAACTTAAACCTAAATGCTTGGACTCGATGATCCAGTGTGTCTTTTCCAACCTGGTGATTCTATGATTCTATGATTCTATGATTATGAGTTTCTCCTAACATTGCTGTTGGTACTAGCCCCAAAAAACTCTGATTCCAGTGAATGGTTGGACTTGATGATCCAATGGGTCCCTTCCAACCTGGTTGTTCTATGATTCTATGATTCTATGAATACAGAAATTCAGATACCTGCTTAAATATGCCCTCATTGTGGCTCTGGGAGACATTGAGTTTCAAGAATCCAACTGCATGTCAGATTCCTCCAGTCTGTAGTGAGGTGGTCGTGGCTGGCAGCCAAGGAACTTCACAGTTGCTCCCTCATTCTATCCCTCCCACTCCTCAGTGGGACAAGGAGGTAAATGGGAAAACCCAGAATGAGAAAACTCATGGGTTGAGGTAAGGACAGGGAGACCATTCACCAGTTGCTACTGTGGGGAAATTGGGGAAATTATTGCCAGTTAATATAAATATATCATTACTAATTTGGATGTTGGGAAATGGTTGTTGTCCAAGTGACAGGGGACAGGACAAGAAGGAATGGCCTCAAGCTTCACCAGAGGAGGTTCAGGTTGGACATCAGAAAAACGTTTTTCACAGAAAGGGTCTTTGGGCACTGGAACAGGGTATCCAGGGAGGTGGTTGAGTCACCTTCCCTGGAGGTGTTTAAAAGATGGGTGGATGAGGTGCTGAGGGACATGGTTTAGTGTTTGATAGGAATGGTTGGACTTTATGATCCTGGACATCTTTTCCAAACTAGTGATTCTATGATTCTGTGAAATAACAAAAACAGTGAGAATCAAACATTAAAACACCTCTCCATCTGCAGTGCAGTCCAAGTTATTCAGTCCTATATCCACTTGAGTTTTGAACACAATGAAGTATTAAGACTATACAAACTCCTTGGGCAACTTGTTCTGGTGTTTGACCACCCTCACAGTCAAAAATGGTTTTGTTATGTCAGATGTAGTCTCACGTGCTACTGAAGAGTCTTTGTTTCCTCCACACAATTTATCACTGAAATACAATGATAAAATCCCCCCTGAACCTTCTCTTGACAATCCCACCTCCCTCAGCCTATGTCAGATGTTCCAATTGCTTAATTATTTCCATGCCTCTGCTAGACTTCATCGAGCATGTCCACACCATTCTTGTACTGACTAGAATCATAGCATCATAGAACAACCAGGTTGGAAGGGACCCATCGGATCATCGAGTCCAACCATTCCTATCAAACACTAAACCAAGTCCCTCAAGACCTCATCCACTCGTGCCTTAAACACCTCTAGGGAAGGTGACTCAACCACCTCCCTGGGCAGCCTATTCCAATGCCCAATGACCCTTTCTGTGAAAAACTTCCTCCTAATCTCTAGCCTAAACCTCCCCTGGCAGAGCTTGAGGCCATTCCCTCTTGTCCTGTGACTAATCCTCTTGACTAATCCAGATGTGGTTTTACCCATCAAGACTAGAGTAAGGATCACCTCAAACAGATGATAAACCACACAATACAAGAAATGTAGGCAAACTTAATTTATTTGGAATGTTTTATATCAGATAAAAAGAAATATATTGTAATTGTTATCAGTAGAATAGTTGTTAAAATTCTAGAAGAAGAACAATGGGGATAGATAACATATGTGAGACTATTAAAGGAACAATTTAAGGAGATTTCTTTAGTTAATTAATTCAAATATTGACTTAATTAATACTGGAACTGTGAAAGGAATGTAATCATAGAATCACAGAGTAGTTTGGGTCTGAAAGTCCCACTGGATCAGGCTACCCAAAGTCCCATCCCCTTGAACACCTCCAGGGAAAGGGCAACCACACCTCACCTGGACAACCTGTTCCAGGGTCTTACAACTCTCATCATGAAGAAATTCTTCCTTATGTGTAGCCTTAATCTGCACATCTAGCCTAAGTAGATGGCTGTGTCTGCGATTTTTAGAGTTAAAGAAATTAACGTGAACAAATGTCTGGACATTCATTCTCAGAAAAAAATAATTATTGGGGTTTTGAACTTGATGAAGAATTTTAAAACTCTAAAAATATAATTACAACCACAAAGCTAGAGCTGTTTTTGGATAGACTATGTATATTTATATTGACAGTTTTGCTGTATATCATGGTATCTAATGTCATGCTAATTAAAAAGTCTGACCTATAGAAATAACAGGAAATCTCTCAGATGGCTTAAAAGGTGACTTACTGCAAATCTCTAAATTTACTCCTTATTTGTCACAAATAACAGAGACTGTCTTTGGACTATCACTTTATTATTTACTTATATTGCAATTTTCTTAATGATGATGAAGCAACTTTATAGTCAAATCCAGCCATTACGTGACAGTTGCACATTCACTTGCAGAGTTATAAATTGCCATGATAAGTAGTCAGTTGCCAACTAAATGGACTTTAATGCAGAAAAATAAGTTAGGTTAGGTAAGAAATGCAGAGAGTCTACAAGAGGAGAATATAAATCTTTGGAAATAGGGCTTTAAGATACCAGGAATACCCAGCTCCCCATGTCCTCCACAGTGGAATGCTGCGGGCAAAAGAAGTTAATGTGATCCTTGTATAGGTAAATAGTAAAAACAGGGTCATGAGCTGGCCTCTGGCTGCACTACTGTTAAGGTTGAAATAGTAACTCACTGCATCTGCTTTCATATTTTAAGGGAGATGTATGGAAACAGATTGAAGGAAGACACACCAAATGATCTATGAATAGCAAAAGAATGCAAGACCTGAAGTGTTCAATCCTTTGAAATTGTTGAAAAGCAGGTTGAAACATCATTTGACACATAAATGAATCTGATGGGCTGAAATGTTCTAACATCTCCAGAGAAGGGCAAAACAGGATTCAATGAATGGAAGTTAATGTTAAACAAAATAGGCCTTAAGGTAAGAAGAATTTTACCTGCAGTGCAGGTAATTAAGCACTAGAGAGGTCATGGGCTTACAATAGTTCAGAGAACAAGTCTACGGGGCCAGACGGGATTCACTCAAGGGTATTGAGGTTGCTGGTGGATGTGCTGACCAAACTCCTTTCCATCATCTTCCAACAGTCCCGGAAGACTGGACAGGTTCCACTGGACTGGAGGCTGATGTTGTGCCTTTGACCTCATTGCTCTCTACAACTGCCTGAGGGGAGGTTGTGGAGAGGAGGATGCTGGTCTCTTCTCCCAAGTGACAGGGGATAGGACAAGAGGGAATGGCCTCAAGCTCCACCAGGGAAGATTTAGGCTAGAGATTAGGAGGAAATTTGTCACCGAAAGGGTCACTGGGCATTGGAACAGGTTGCCCAGGGAGGTGGTTGATTCACCGTGTTTAAGGCACGGGTGGACAAGGTACTAAGGGACATGGTTTAGAGATTGGTGGGAATGGTTGGACCTGATGATCCAGTGGGTCTCTTCCAACCTGGTTATTCTATGATTCTTCTGAGATCATTCAGATTGTCCAAAATATTGCAGCTCAGCATTAGGACAATCTGAATTAGAAAGTACCATTTCTAATATTCTCTCAAAGATTTGAAGAAAGTTTTTCTTCTAGGCACTACCCAGCACATATTGTCTATATGTTTTATTTTATTTTGGTTTTTTTTCCCACTCTCTTACCTTTGGGGTGACCAAGATAATGTAAGGCAGTGCTCAGATTTGGGTTGCATCACCTGTCTAAGGAGAAACCCAATCTTTTTTGTTTAGGAAACTACAGCATGAACAACCAGCATGAGCAGTGGAGTTTAAAAGAAATATTCTTGCCACTCAGATTCATAGGTCTGCAGAATTCCTCCTTTTTTTTTTTTCTCTCCTTGGTAACCTGAAGCAGAGAGCACCTGCAGGATTATTGAGGCTTATATCCTCTATTTAGTTCTCTACTATTTTGGGGCCCTGAAGTGCTGCTGTATCCTGAGCTTTCCTGCTTTTCTCCTCGAGCTATGCAACAGTTCCAGTTCCTGCAGAGTGAAATGCCTTAACGTAAGACAGTTAGATTTGGAGCTTTTTTTTTGTACTAATGGAAGGGTTGCTGGTTGAAAATAAATGGTCTGTGATATCCAGGAAATCGGCCTAGATGATCTGAAGATCCCTGAAGCCTCAAAGTCTATGAAGCGATGGAAGGTTAATCAAAGTAGTACATAAAAACACAATAAGGCCTATTCCTTTAAAAGGATTATGAACCACAGGATCCAAATATAAATTCTGTGTAGCTTTTGTTCCCCTTCCCCATTATGTGTAATGCCTATATAGGCAAATTTCCATTAAAGTTATTATCAGCCATTTGTATATACATTCACTGGACTAAACCACTAGTGGCTAGTTTATCAGGTTAAACCATCAATCTTTGTCCGCTCAATGGTTCTTCAAATGACATTGATATAAGGGAATTTACATAATAGAGCATAATCGTTGGAGCAACACAGCTGGTGAAGGGGCTGGAGAACAGGTCCTGTGAGGAGCGACTGAGAGAGCTGGGGGTGTTTAGCCTAGAGAAGAGGAGGCTGAGGGGAGACCTCATTGCTCTCTACAACTACCTGAAATGAGGTTGTAGAGAGGAGGGAGCTGGGCTCTTCTCCCAGGTGACAGGGGACAGGACGAGAGGGAATGGTCTCAAGCTCCACCAGGGGAGATTTAGGCTGGAGATTAGGAGGAGGGTTTTCACAGAAAGGGTCATTGGGCACTGGAACAGGCTGCCCAGGGAGGTGGTTGATTCACCTTCCCTGGAGGTGTTTAAGGCACAGGTGGATGAGGTCCTGAGGGACTTGGTTTAGTGTTTGATAGGAATGGTTGGACTCGATGATCCGATGGGTCTGTTCCAACCTGGTTGTTCTATGATTCTATGATTCTATAATAACAGGCAATCAGTGACATTAATAACAAGTTTACCCACGTTAGTAGATACAAGTGTTTAGAAAGATGTGCTGTTTGGGTATTTGTCAGTGAGTAGGGAGATCTCTGTGAGGCAACAACATCAAATAAGTTTAGAAACTGAGATTTCTAATTAAATGTTAGCTTTGTTTGCCTTGGGCTTGGAAAAGAAATAAGAAGCTGCTTCACGCCGACAAACAAATATGCATGAAACACAACGGGACAATTAGATCCCTAACTTTGCTTCACAATATGTGGAATTATTACTTTTCCACTTCATTTAAATAAGAATTATAATACTTAAATGAATATCTGTTTACACGGGTCTAGGGCATGCTCAAGGTTACACTGATGAAAATGAAAATTAAGCTTCATAAGGTGTTCTGTCTGTTGTTTGCAAGTGGTGGCGGATATTCACCACTGTATTTTCAGATGAGTGACCTGTAAATTATCTTTAAATCCCCTTGTTTCACG
Organism: Coccyzus lansbergi; assembly: GCA_033558105.1. Classification (NCBI taxonomy): domain Eukaryota; kingdom Metazoa; phylum Chordata; class Aves; order Cuculiformes; family Coccyzidae; genus Coccyzus; species Coccyzus lansbergi. The sequence goes on from JAUMJK010000508.1 coordinate 3,658,346, forward strand.
AGCACTACAAGTGATGTATGTGCATAAGCAATGCAAACAGCCTAGCTGAGAAATCACTCCTGTGAAAGGTTTGCTCCCTCCATACTGATATTTTCCTTGCACTTGAATCTCCTCATGTTATTTCTCCTTTATTATTGCAGTCCTGTCTTGATTATTTGAGAATATGGGGTCTTGAAGACTTAATTACAGGGGTGCTTACTTCATGCCTACATGCTGAAATTTGTATTTCCTTTACAGCAGAATTCAAAATTGGAAACTTCCTGGTGCTTATAAGTGGTTGATCTTTTTGTTCATGTTCTTGGCTATGTTTGGAGTAGATTTCGGAGAACTAAGGCTCACAGTCCCCAGGTGAAATTATGTAAGTGACCTGCGAACATTCGGTGTTTTTTTTGTTAAGGAGTGTGATACAGCAATGGAAAAGAAAACAAGAACAAAAGTCAAACACTGAATAAAACCCCATCACTTTGTTCTTTTATTTATGTTGCTTTAGGCAGTCGCTAATGCTTTTTCAGCTCAGTTTGATCCAAGAAACTATTTCACTCATCTGGTTTGCACATTATAAAAGCTACACAGAAAATAGAATATGTAAGTGGAGGAAATTATTTTGCTTCCTATCATTCTCTGTGCTTATAGATGACCTATTTGGAGAGGAGTTTTGAAGCATGTGTATTTATACAGAATGCTGGTAATTAGACTTAAGAGAAAAGAATAATTTCTTTACATTTGTTTCCTATTTTTCTCTAGTCAAAGGTTATAGTATCAAACTGTGATGAAAAAAAAGCATAAAAGATAGTGTAAAAGAAGTATAATTTGATGTCACACAATATTCCAGAGATCCAGGTTGACAGAGCAGACCATCCCATCTGCAAATTCAGTGAAGACATAGAAATAAGGGATTTTTTCCAGACAAGTCTATAGAAACAGAGTTGAGGCTGAATTTTCAGAGTGTGTGGCTTTTCAGTAGAGTGTCCAGCTCTTATCCCACAAATCAAGAAAGAAGAGGGCAGACTGGAGGCAGTCCAAAAGAATGCCATGATGATGATCGAAGGTCTATTTTTCCCAGAAAATGTAAAGCAATATTAAGCAGACATTCTGAATGTTAGATCCAGTCTGTCTAGAGCCCTTCACACTCCTATGTCAGTGGAGCACGTGGCAAAAAGGGAGATTTCCTTCAGTGAAAAGAAATTTTTGGGAGTCAGATGAAGCTTAACGAGATTAACTTTTTTTTTTTTTTTCCTCAGCTGAAGGGAGATTATTCTCCCTCTGTACTCTGCACTGGTGAGGCCACTCCTTGAATCCTGTGTTCAGTTCTGGGCCCCTCACCATAAGAAGGATGTTGAGGCTCTGGTGCGATTCCAGAGAAGAGCAATGAAGCTGGTGAAGGGTCTGGAGAACAGGCCTCATGAGGAGCAGCTGAGAGAGCTGGGGGTGTTTAGCCTGGAGAAGAGGAGGCTGAGAGGAGACCTTATTACTCTCTACAACTACCTGAAATGAGGTAGAGTGGAGAGGAGGGAACTGGGCTCTTCTCCCAAGTGACAGGGGACAGGACAAGAGGGAATGACCTCAAGTTCCACCAGGGGAGATTTAGGCTAGACATTAGGAGGAAGTTTTTCACGGAAAGGCTCATTGGACATTGGAATAGGCTACCCAGGGAAGTGGTTGATTCACCTTCCCTGGAGGTGTTTAAGGCACAGGTAGATGGGGTCCTGAGGGACATGGTTTAGTGTTTGATAGGAATGGTTGGACTCGATGATCCGATGGGTCTCTTCCAACCTGGTTGTTCTATGATTCTATGAATCCCTTCCTTTCTGGTAAGACCTCAGGTGCTTTTTGAGTGGCCTGATTGTCCAGGTGAGCGCAACAGGTAGGCATCTTATTTGTGAAGGCAAGCAAACACTGATGTGTCATCTGCAGACACAACCCCCCTTTTTATCTCTGGTACCTGATGAGTTGGGCCAGTTCTTTCTTGAGAAGGTGCTGGAAGACCAGTTTAAGGTTGGACGTTGCTAAGTTTGACTTTTCTGCAACGTAAGCTCTGCTGCACTGATTTTGAGGGTAGGCAAGTACCACAGCAGTCAGGATCCTAGATGACAGCTGAGATCGTCCTTGCATGTGAGCCCAGCTGAAGCCTGCAAGAATAACAAATACTTTTACAAAGCTGCACAATGTACCAGCAGGAATCTACAGCTCTTCCTCAATGTTTCACAGTCCTCACTCAGCAGGGGTCAGATGCTGGGGTATAAAGCATACAGGGTTTTAATTTTTCCATACCTGTTGTTTTCATTACCCCAATAAAACAGTGAATACATATATTTAAAACTGATTATAAACAAGCCAAAGCACTTAACCTGATGGGAAAGAAAAACTGTTTCATGTTATTTTCAAGATCTTAGACTCATAGAACAACCAGGTTGGAAGAGACCCATCGGATCATCGAGTCCAACCATGATCTAGTAAAATTCAATTAAATGCAGGTGAATTTTGTTCTTAAAGTGTTTTTTTTCTTTTAAATAACAACAACAACAACAAAAAAGGAATCAAATACTTTTTACCAAAAGGAGACGTTTCAAGGTTTCATTTTATATATGCTTTAAAAGGTCTGCTTCCTGAATTTTTCACACATTTATAACTGTCAGGAATCAATTATCAATTTTTATTCTAACATTCAGTAAAGATCAAACAAAATCATAGAATCTTAGAATCATAGAACAACCAGGTTGGAAGAGACCCATCGGATCATCGAGTCCAACCATTCCTATCAAACACTAAACCATGTCCCTCAGCATCTCATCTACCTGTGCCTCAAACACCTCCAGGAAACGTGAATCAACCACCTCCCTGGGCAGCCTATTCCAACGCCCAATGACCCTTTGTGTGAAAAACTTTTTCCTAATCTCTCGCCTAAATCTCCCCTGGTGGAGCTTGAGGCCATTCCCTCTTGTCCTGTCCCCTGTCACTTGGGAGAAGAGGCAAGCTCCCTCCTCTCTACCACCTCCTTTCAGGTAGCTGTAGAGAGTAATGAGTTCTCCTCTCAGCTTCTTCATATATGTAAATAATACAAATCTCTCCAGATATCCTTTTGTATGCGAATATCTTTCTTCTGAAATCTTTCTTCTCACTTCATCAGTTCATTAAATACACGAGGGTACTCATCTCCTGTCCCAAATTGTAAGAACCGGTAATGTTTGTTGTTTCGATGTTTCCCGCACTAGCTGTTCAATTTCCGTGAGGTGTTTGCAGTTAGGTGCACACATTTAGCATGAGAAATAGCAGTAATAGCTAAAGGTACTACTATAAAGTAACTGCAGATGCATATTTATTTTAATTATAATTACTGAAAGATTCCTGTAATGACAGGAAATTAACATGTGTGTTTATGCCATACAGAAATTAAAATTGATCACAGGGTGCTGAATGTTGACATTTGTCACTCTCTGAAAATAGATTTTCACCTTTTTTGTTTTCTGAGCAAAAAGCATTAATTATAGACTGAGCTGGTACATTCAGTATGATGTAGTAGGATATGACCATTTAATCAATATTTCTATATCACTTGTTCAATAAGAAGAGAAGAGAATTTCATCATCTACACATCTGACAGATTGTAATGCTATGAATGCAGCAGCATTTCAATTCTAAGCTTGCCATCAGAGCTGTCTAGAAGAGAAGTGGAAATTTCCTCCAAGCCAACGAACCCCCTGTGGTCTGTAGCCCCACTGCAGGATTCTGTTGGAGGTTGTTCTGAAACATACTGCACTAGAATAGAAACAAACTAAAGCTCATTTAATGAGATTTTTCAATCAGTTTGATTTTTTTTTTTTTTTAAATTTTGGAAAGGATCTCTCATTTCTGCCTACTCGCTATAATTAGAAAAGAAAACAAAACAAACCTCTGAACAATGCAATCAAGTCTACTAAAAATGTTAAACCAAAAATTGCTCGCTATGTGATTAAGTTAATGTTGTGGCACTTTATTGTGCACTTGGGAGAGATTTTTATTAGTTCATAAAACCTAAGACAATGGTGATTACTGATTATCAAGTAATTAGAACATAAAAGTTGAATGTTGATTAGGTTACACTTCTTTTAAAATCTTTAATGAACTGTAAGACCATTTTCAAAATTTAATATTCTTTTGCAACCAGACGATTCCCTTAAACCTTGACCATCTCTGCCAGTGTGATAGAAAATAGATTAATATATGTAAGAAAATATTATATTATTTTTATAATTGCATCTATTTTCCATTTAAAAGGGTTTTATTTAGAAATTATGAAGAGTTTTACAGTAATAAGGACTTTGCTTATTAAAAAAAAATTAGTTATTTTAACTATCAGATTACTGTATAATATGTGCAGAGTATGTGCTTTTCTGAGAATTTAAGGAAGCTTAGAAGGACAAACCCAATTTTTATGCAATAGCTATTTCTCTGCCCTTTACTATGAAATATTGCTTCTCCAGTGTTTTCACTTAAATATCAGATAAGATGCTTCAGAACTGGCAGCACACATTGGAGCAACATTATAGAATCATAGAATCATCAGCTTGGAAAAGATCCACCGGATCATCAAGTCCAAGCATTCCCATCAAATTAGGTGCTGATCATTTTACTGCTGCAACTGCTGAATTTGACCAGAGCTCTGATCTTTTTCCTTACCAAGGTCCTTCAGTGTGGTGTTCTCTAAGGTGATAAAAAGGAATTCTTCGAAATGTTTCTACATTATGTAGTCCTTGGGTTCTCTCATAGATTGCATGTTCTGGTGATCTAGGCTAGACATTAGGAGGAAGTTTTTCACGGAAAGGGTCATTGGGCATTGGAATAGGCTGCCCAGGGAGGTGGTTGATTCACCTTTCCTGGAGGTGTTTGAGGTGCTGAGGGACATGGTTTAGTGTTTGATAGGAATGGTTGTACTCAATGATTCGATGGGTCTCTTCCAACCTGGTGATTCTATGATTCTTCATTAGGGTCCAATACCTCAGAAATCATGCGATTGTTCACTTCTCTTGAAAGAAAATCATAACTTTATTGTATGGTTTTTTAGCTTGGGAATACTAATTGCTGTTGTTGAGCTAGAACATCAAAACCAACACCCTTACATGAATGTGGATAGAGTTCTTGGTTCCAGCTCTAGTCTACTTCTACCTATTGGGAAAGCATCCAACAAACTGGCCCAAGAGATGCAGCAGATTCCTTCTCATCACCAAGAAGTGGTGGCCTGTGGATCATCGAATCAGAGAACAATTTGGGTTGGTAGGACACACTGTTAGACACAACTAAGATTAATGTTGAAAGATAAGGTGATGTGTTAAATCTAATGAAGCTAGAGTGAAACATAATAATGGAAAAATGCCTAAATCTTACTGGCATTTGTTTTATTTAGAGTAAAATAGGAAGAGATACAAAATATTTTCTCTTTTATAAGGCATATTTATCACCAAATCTTCTACAGCAGGTAACTTGTATAATGTTATTTAAGGTCTGATACCCAAGCTGCTGGAAACTATATTCTTGTTCAATATTTAAATTAAAGCCCTTAGATTTCCAGCTCCTGCCCCAGCTCTAGTTATTTGACTGAATTTAAGTATTTATAGTAACATTTTCATTACAGCATCAGTTTATAATTGTTGAGAACTTTCTTTCTAGATTAGGTGTTTTCCCATCTGAATCATTTTTTTATTAAGATTAGTCTTCCTGTATTTCAATTCCACTTTCATCATTGTAGCAGAGAAACATTTCTCATCGTGTTACTTTAATGACTTCGCTTAGATTTCTTTAGTATTACCATTAAATCTCTAAACAAAAAGAGTAAAGATATACCCAAACTTTAATAAGATTTTTATTTAATGTAATAGCAACTCAAGTCACTATTAACGATAGGAACTGAAGAGTAATCAGATATACAAAACACAGAAAAACACCAAAGTTTCACAGAATTCTTCAAGAATTAAAACAAAATTTAGCCCTGACCTTGCAGTTACACAACTCCTGTGTTCTCAGTAGGTATCAGTAGTTTTAACTTCTAGTCATCATACTAAATAAAAATAGTAAAACACAGTAATGACAAGTGACTGCAAACTGTTCTGACATATCATGTTTAACTAGTGTTGTTGTTCACATAAATTTATATCTGTGAGAGTATATGATGCATTCTTAGAGCTTGCTGCTACACTGCAATGCTCCACAAAGCATAATGTGAATACATTTCCTTTAGCTGAAGATGGGTAAATGTGCTGGTCAGTGACCAGATTTAAAAGCCAAACGAAAAATCGGTCCAAACCAAATTTTGAGTAATACTGTAGGCTCATTAAACTGAAATTCATAAAACCAAGCTATTATTTACAAGAATTACATCCTTTATTCACATTTTTACTCCAGCTAATGATAGTCAAAGTATTTAAGAGTGAAGAAAGGCAAAATTAGAAATATAATACAGAGGAAAACGCCGTTTTAATACGCTATGTACTAACCATTATACTAACCTCAACAGATAAAAATTTTAGCTCTGCCTTAATATAGCTTTTTCATCTTCATGTTTAAGTTTTATGAAGACTTTCAGGGCTCTGGTGCGCTCTGAAATGCCACAGACTGGTCCATCTGCCTTCTGCACTGTAACTGCCAATGGTCATAGGTGGAATGGAGCTTCCCAAGACCATGGGGCTACCAAGTCACAGAATCACAGAACAGAATCACAGAACAACCAGATTGGAAGGGACCCATCGGATCATCAAGTCCAACCATTCCTATCAAACACTAAACCAAGTCCCTCAAGACCTCATCCACCCGTGCCTTAAACACCTCCAGGGAAGGTGAATCAACCACCTCCCTGGGCAGCCTGTTCCAATGCCCAATGACCCTTTCTGTGAAAAACCTCCTCCTAATCTCCAGCCTAAATCTCCCTTGGCGGAGCTTGAGGCCATTCCCTCTCGTCCTGTCCCCTGTCACTTGGGAGAAGAGCCCAGCTCCCTCCTCTCTACAACCTCCTTTCAGGTAGTTGTAGAGAGTAATGAGGTCTCCTTTCAGCCTCCTCTTCTCCAGGCTAAACAACCCCAGCTCTCTCAGACGCTCCTCATAGGGTCTGTTCTCCAGCCCCTTCACCAGCCTCGTTGCTCTTCTCTGGACTCTCTCCAGAGCCTCAACATCCTTCTTGTGGTGAGGGACCCAGAACTGGACACAATATTCAAGGAGCGGCCTCACCAGTGCTGAGTACAGAGGGAGAATCACCTCCCTGGACCTGCAGGTCACACCGTTTCTGGCCATTGGCCTTCTTGACCACCTGGGCACACTGCTGGCTCATGTTCAGTTGGCTGTCGACCAACACCCCCAGGTCCCTCTCCTCCTGGCAGTTTTCCAGTCAGGCTTCTCCCAGTCTGTAGTTCTGCATAGGGTTGTTGTGCCCCAAGTGCAGGACCCGGCATTTGGTCGTGTTAAACCTCATGCCATTGGACACTGCCCAGCGGTCCAGCCTCTTTAGGTCCCTTTGCAAAGCCTCCCTACCCTCCAGCAGATCGACACTTGCACACAGCTTTGTGTCACCTGCAAACTTGCTAAGGGTACCCTCAATGCCCTCATCCAGGTCATTGATGAAGACATTGACTTCATTGATGAAGTCTTGCTTGGCCTTAGCAGTCTGAGCAGTTGGGGCTGAGAAGGAAGCTCAAGGAGGTTGGATTGAGGTTAACTGCACATAAGTTTATGGAGGGCTACCTTGTTTTTTTAATCTCTTTATATCTCACCATATATGTTCTTCAATTCATAAATACTACTAAAGTCGCTGGATCTCATTGTGCTGCGTAAGAGTTCACAGTGATGGAAAACTTCTGTCTGAGTATTATTAAACTAAATTTAGTTTAATCAAGATAAAGATGAAAGATGTGATGAAAAAATTGATTTATTTTTTGTATCAAAATCCTTGGAAGTAGAAGGACAAGTTCAGAGTAGTTTAGCATTTATTTTAAACAACTTTTCTGGAATTTTTGTACTATAGACAACATGTCAATTTGCTTTAAAGAATATCTTATTCAATTGGAAAATCATGGAAGTTCTGGGTTTACCTGAGGTTTTTTTTTTTGCAATATTTCTGATTTGATGATTTCTATTTCTATTTAAGTTCTGCTTCTAATTTATTTGGGTTTCATTTCAATAAATAAAGTATTCTTCATTTTTTGAATGTCTGTGTTGGTCTTGGTAAAATGGCTTCTCCTGAAGCAGGTTCAGATCTCAGTTTCCCCTATGGAAAAGTAAATTCTTCACTCCATCTACAGGAATAGTTTCTGGATATGAGTTTACCATATAAGTGAATTCATCAACACTAAAATCAAATTATGCACATTTAAATTTTTATTACAAACCTGCTAACAACATCCATACTTTGAGAAGTAAGTAACTAAGATTAAAAAAAAAGTCCTTTCTGTCATAGCCTTTGGGATTTTTTACTCTTTTTGCTTGAACCTGAGCCTTTGGTTTATGGGATATATATTAAAATAACCAATGGATTAGCCAAGTTCCCAGTGGAACACACAGACTGACAGGATAATTTTACCGAAAGATATAAATCTTCAACATCAGAAAATATGCTGAAAGTATTTTATCAAGTTGACATCAGCCACTTTATAACTTTCCATCAAACTTCTGTTTTCAAGTAGGAGTGCATAGTGGAAGAAGTATTTGCATTTTTCCTTGGCAAAAATGTTGAGTTAGTGCAGATAACTTTCCATCATAAAAATGACAGTGCAACCAAAACATAATTTTGTTTCTTTTTCTGTCCCTACTTCTTATTAGGTTACGTGTTCTGTTTATTTGGTTGTTTAAAATCATTCTACAGGATAGTATCTTCCCCCCCTCATTCCTGAAATAGGGGCATATTATCTCCTCAAAATACAAGGTGACCATGATTTCGAAACGTTACATTTTGTGCTTTGTTGTGACTCACGCACATGGGCATTGACATCTGCTTAAGCTCATTTCCTTGCCAAAATTTAAAATGAAGTATCAAAGTCTAAAATATAAAGACAAGTACAGTTTTATCCGAGTTTTACTGTTCTGTGCTTTATAGAGTCTTGGGTTTTTGTGATATAGCTCCCTCAACAAAGGACCTAATTCCATGGATATTTGGTATCTGTTCTCTAGAGAGGCATAAGATAATTAAAGTCGTTTTATGATGAAAGAACCTTACAAGTGCCATTAAATTTTTTTTTTGATTCAAAGCTGTTCTCTGTTCATCCATAAACGATGAATGTTGACAGAAGAAAGGCGAATGGCCATACATAGACCTTCTGTCGCGGCCAAAGCAGGTGACATAGAGCTTCTAACACAGTATGGAATCATAGAATCATAGAACAACCAAATTGGAAGAGACCCACCGGATCACTGAGTCCAACCGTTCCTATCAAACACTAAACCATGTCCCTCAGCACCTTGTCCACCCGTGCCTTGAACACCTCCAGGGAAGGTGAATCAACCACCTCTCTGGGCAGCCTCTACTGGTGACCAATGACCCTTTCCATGAAAAACTTTTTCCTAATGTCTACCCTAAATCTCCCCTGGCAGAGCTTGAGGCCATTCCTTCTTTAGGAGGAATGAGGTCATTCTCCTCATTAGGAGTGGGAAAGAGGGAGGAAAGGTAAAGGCAGTATAAAGAGGCTTGTGGGGAGAAATGATGCTGATAAAAGAAAGGAAAATATGAACCTTCTGAGGAAGATGAGGAAGAAAGAGAATAGAATGAGGGAATGAGGACTTGCAAACCATACTGCTAATATGACAGGCTGGAAACCATACTTTGGTCTTGACACTAAGTGATATGACCCACCTTGCATTCATATGCCCAAAGTCTCTTTCATTCCAGAACAATTCCCTCTGAACCATCTCCTAAGAACAGTCTTTAGAACGTTTAACAGTTCAAGCACTTTACAAACATACTTAATTCCATTATAAAATCACTATACTGTCTAATGAAGTATTAACTTATAATTTAATCTTATAGTTTCAAAAAAATAATTTGTCAATTTTCAAGCTAATAGTTATATCAGACCCATTTACTTTAGTTATTAGAGTCCTTTATTCCTAGGTCTCCCTAACATATTCAGAGACAGGAGTCATATTCCAATCTTAATTTACTGGATTAAACCAGCAAGTTCTTAAAAATGTGTCAAGGTGTGAATCCTTTACAGAACTTAAAAGGATGATCTTTCTTTTAGTATTTAAACAATGTTGCAGCAAGGATGATTTTCTGTCTGTGCTGTGTTTTAAACTTTCACCTTTTTTTTAATTCCAAGAAGCCTAGTGAGAGATAAGAACTGCCTTGCATGTGACAGATCACAGAATCACAGAACAACCAGGTTGGAAGGGACTCATCGGATCTTCTAGTCCAACCATTCCTATCTAACACTAAACCAAGTCCCTCAAGACCTCATCCACCCGTGTCTTAAACACCTCCAGGGAAGGTGACTCAACCACCTCCTTGGGCAGCCTATTCCAATGCCCAATGACCCTCTGCGTGAAAAACCTCCTCCTAATCTCCAGCCTAAACCTACCCTGGAGGAGCTTGAGGCCATTCCCTCTCGTCCTGTCCCCTGTCACTTGGGAGAAGAGGCCAGCTCCCTCCTCTCCACAACCACCTTTCAGGTACTTGTAGAGAGTAATGAGGTCTCCTCTCAGCCTCCTCTTCTCCAGGCTAAACAACCCCAGCTCTCTCAGCCGCTCCTCATAGGGTCTGTTCTCCAGTCCCTTCACCAGCCTCGTTGCTCTTCTCTGGACTTGCTCCAGAGCCTCAACATCCTTCTTGTGGTGAGGGGCCCACAACTGGACACAATATTCAAGGAGTGGCCTCACCAGTGCTGAGTACAGAGGGAGAAATTACTCTTAAAAGACATACAAAGCCACAGACAAGTTCCAAGATCCAAAGTTTAGAATGACAGCCCAGTGAAGGCATCTGTATTCTTATTATTAATGTCAAGGAGATAGCTATCAGCTCCGGAAGAAACACATCAGCTGTGGAAAGGTAGAAAAAGAAAATACGGGTGTAGTTGAAAAAGAATGGGAAAGGGATTGAAATATGTGTGCTTCGGTCATGTGTGAAAAGATCACATTAATTCCATTCATGGTATCTTCATTGAAAAGCAGGGGCCCTAAATCCTTAGCGCTGAAGTGCTGTTACGTGGCTGATGTTAAATGCTTTCTTAAATTCTACATTTCCCTCTTTGCATGGGGAGGGATGCTGTAGTGGATTTGCTGCATGTCCCAGAATTCTTTTTAATTCTTTATGAATCTTCCCAATCCCTGGGTGCATGAAGAACAAGCTGAATGCACTGAGATAGCCCTTGCTGATATCTACTGATAGGCTCATCCTTATAAGTAAAAAGAGATAGCAACAACTGAAAATGCAAATGAAAAGGGAAAAAAAAAGTAATGATAGTAGTAAAATAACAGCATGAGTCTGAATGAAAAAAACCCCAACAAACAATCCCTCCCTCCCCCCCCCCCAAAAAAAAAAAAAGAAATTGAAACTAAATCACAGCCTTTGCGGGACATGGTTTAGTGTTTGATAGGAATGGTTGGACTCAATGACCCGATGGGTCCCTTCCGACCTGGTTGTTCTATGATTCTATGATTCTCTGAGATTTTTGACACAGAATATATAGCTCTATGTGGGTATGTCTAGCTAAGTATTTAGTTGAAAGCATAGAATCATAGAATCATAGAACAACCAGGTTGGAAGTGACCCATCGGATCATCCCCTCCCATAGAGACACTAGCAAATAGAAAAGAAGATAGCACAAGTTGCTTCCTAGCTCTGATAAGGGCTTTAATAAATTCCACTCCACCTTAAGATGTTTGAAAATATGGTCCATAAACCTGTAAGTGCCTAAGGAGTCCATGTTTTTACTCTCTGAACACAGCCTGCACAGTGATTTGTTCATCTGCAGTACTTCTACATTTTTTTTTGCTGAAGAATACACAAGAGAGGTATCAGCAAAATCAGCTGCCTACCTACATATCATAGTTGTAATGCTCCCTATCTGTCTTAATTGCCTGAGCATCACTACACTGGCTGTTCATTCTAAAAACAATTTATATCCCATGATATCAATATATTTTTATTGTTATCTTCTAGCAAAGTTCTAGTTAGGCTCAGAGTATCATACATTTCCCTGCATGCAGATAGCTGGATAGACTTTAACAATCCTGTATTAATGAGCTTACGTCCATCTTCATTATTGTCTGTAAACCCCAATTTAATCTCTTAGATAGCTCATTTCTACATGACCGCACATATTTGGCTCATCTTTATATCTACCAACCTCTCATCACACCTTTCTTCCTTTGCTTCATATTTCTGTGTTTGCCTTTTTGTGCTCTGTTATACTTTGAAAAATGCTTTTCATTTTTTTAAAATGAGTCCACTGACAGAGAGTCATCCTCAGTTCAAGTTCTTTCGGTATATGACCCTTTCAATGGCAAATAACACCTTGTGGCTTATACAAAACTTGTCTCTGTCACTGTATCAAGATTTATAAATCAAATGTATCGTGGTCGATTTTTCTTCCTATCTATTCATATATTCTCCTTTGACCTTAGCATTTTCTCCTCTGCTTTCATGATGCTAAACACACGTTCTCCTCTGAAGGATCTCTCTTATGAGTTCCTCATTCTCCTGTGTATTTTATTCTAGAAGACAAAATGGACCAAAGCTCCCTAAGCTGACCTGAGAATGAGCAGCATGAAACAGCATAGCTTGATATGGCTACACTCCTTTGCTGGCCTCACAGAAGGGGAAAAAAACATCACAGTCCTGTCCTTATTTCTTGCTTGGAGCTACCTGTACTGCTGAAACACACCAGGGCAGTTTAAGGGGGCAAATCTTGGCCTGAGTGGAAAATTTTTCAAGGAGTGTTTTTCACTGGATCTCATACTCACAAACCAGGAAGAACCTCTCCTTGTGGATGTAACACTTTAAGGTAATTTTGGCTATGCTGATGGTGAGGTGGTTGAGTTCAGGGTCCTGAAAGGAGGGAGCAGAGCAAAAAGTAAGAACATGGCCTTCAGAAGAGTTACTTTTGGCCGCTTAAGGTATCTACTTAGTAGAGTCCCATGGGATAATGCCCCAGAAGGAAGAGGATCCCAAGAAAGTTATTTTATGCTCAATGATCACCTTCTCAAGCTCAAGAGCAGTACATTTCAATGAGCAACAAGTCAAGCAAAAGCATCAGGAGGCCTGCATGAGTGAACAAGGAGATCACGGCAAAATTCAGACATAAAAATGAACCATGGAGTGTTTGGAAGCAGGAACAGGAAACACGGGAGGAATATAAAAACACTGTCTGAGCATGCAGAGACACAGTCAGGAAAGTCAAACCCATCTGGAATGGAATCTAGTAAGAGATGTCAAAGACAATAGGAAGTGCTTCTATACAACAATGAATGCCAAAAGGAGGACAAGGGAAAAAGCAGAACTAGTGCTGAATGGGACAGGTGTCCTGATGATACAGGACTTGGAAAAGGCTGAGATATTAATTGTCTTTTTGGCCTCAGTGCTTATTAGTGATAATGGCTTTCAGTTACTCCTGGACTTTGAAACCAGGGGAAAAGTATGGAGCAAGGAAGATGTGCTCTTGTTGGAAGAGGATCAGCTTAGATCTCACTTAAGCAAACCGGATGTACATATGTCCATAGCCCTGATGGAATTCACCCATGACTGTTGAGGGAGTTGACTGATGTCATTGTGAGGCTATTCTTGATTGCCTGTGCTCAACCAAGGTCCATATGTTAGAAACCACAACTGGATGTTCTGATTAGCCTTTTTAACTAATTTGATATAGCTGATGTTTTACAGATCCTTATCTTAGTAATAAACACATCAGAGCTTTATTGATATAAGCAATATCTTCTTCCACCTACTATGGAGATAAAGCTCTCCAAACTCTATTTTACCTACCCACTAAATAGGAGTAATGGGAATATTTTTTTAATCAAAACATACAATATAATAATCTTTTCATGGAGTCTTCATTGTTTATTAGACTTCTTGTATTACTTGTGTGGGCAGTAGTATCTAAAAATAAGGACAAAAAACCCAAACAAAATTAAACTGGGCCTCTTAATTTCCATGACTTACCTCTCTACTAAGCTCCACTTAAATAGTTACATGTTATAATCAATTCTGTCAATATTTGATTATAACCAAATATTATAAACAATTTCTGCCGTTGTAAAAATGGGCTTCATTCTCAGTTCTCCCAAGCTCTTCAAAAATCCCAAAAATCATAAAATCACCAGCACCAGGTTGGAAGAGATCCATCAGATCATCGAGTCCAACCATTCCTATCAAACACTAAACCATGTCCCTCAGAACCTTGTCTACCTGTGCCTTAAACACCTCCAGGGAAGGTGAATCAACCTCCTCCCTGGGCAGCCTCTGCCAGTGACCAATGACCCTTTCCGTGAAAAACTTCCTCCTAATCTCTAGCCTAAACCTACCCTGGTGGAGCTTGAGGCCATTCCCTCTTGTCCTGTCCCCTGGCACTTGGGAGAAGAGCCCAGCTCCCTCCTCTCTACAACCTCCTTTCAGGTAGTTATAGAGAGCAATGAGGTCTCCCCTCAGCCTCCTCTTCTCCAGGCTAAACACCCCCAGCTCTCTCAGTCACTCCTCACAGGACCTGTTCTTCAGCCCCTTCACCAGCTTCGTTGCTCTTCTCTGGACTCGCTACAGAGCCTCAACATCCTTCTTGTGGTGAGGGGCCCAGAAATGAACACAGGATTCAAGGAGTGGCCTCACCAGTGCTGAGTAGAGAGGGAGAATAACCTCCCTGGACCTGCTGGTCACACAGTTTTTGATACAAGCCAGGATGCCATCATCTTCACCTCTCTCTCTAACGAGCAACACAAGACTATGGCAGAGTCGCACAGATCAAATAAGAATCCAGTTAGTAGAACAGGTTATTAAACAGGTTATTGCTTCTGAGCTGATGTTTATATTGTTGAGAATTTTTTCCCCACTGCAGAATAATCCAGAGCCAGTTTCAAAACCAAATCTTCTTATTCCCTTTTACATCTACTTTCAAGTGTCCAGTTGATTCTGAGGTTGAGTTAAACCAGTTTGCATTCTTCCTTAAGGGAGAGAACTTCAGGTATACTTTCAAATACAAAGCACAACTTTTTTGATAATTTATCATTGCATTAGTTAACAGTGAAGATGTAGCTGTAACATCTGGGAAGTGGCATATTTTACCCCATCTATTTCTCACTGTCAGATGTGATATCACCTTCAGATCAATGACAACTGAGTTCAGAGATCTGAGAATGAATCAGAATAGTGAAATCCAAAATGCGACCAAGCAAGTGAGGAGAAACACTTTTGATAAATCCAGAAATGTTTCTGACTACTATATCTTTATTAGAAAGAAATCTACTTGAAGGAGAGGCAGACAGTGAGGAGATTCCCCAGCTGGTTTGCTCAACAAGTCATAGAACAACCAACAACCAGGTTGGAAGAGACCCATCGGATCATCGAGTCCAACCATTCCAATCAAACACTAAAGCATGTCCCTCACCACCTCATCTACCCGTGCCTTAAACACCTCCAGGGAAGGTGAATCAACCACCTCCCTGGGCAGCCTATTCCAATGCCCAAGTCAATGCTGTAACTCCATTCAGAAAATACAGAACTGATTCAGGACACTCCATATGCAGGAGAGTATTTCCTCTGTGAAGACAGTAAAGGAAAATAGAAGGCAGATGGATCAATGAGTATATCCCTCCTTGACTAACCCAGGTGACGGTACTGTAGCTTGAGGTCTCTGGACCTTCTCTCTCTAAGGATGTCAGGAAAGAAAATGTACGAGACGCTGTCTCTTCTGTATTTGCCAGGAAAGTCACAACTAAACCCCAAAGAAACCAGCAGGAAGAAAGAGGACAGCTAAGGATGCTAAAACAATGGTTGTGTGCTGTAAAGATAGTAATATTTGTGTATCTAGAAGCATGAAATTAATATGGAAAGTTGAACTTGGAACACTGCTGATTTTTCTTAGAAAGAAATCGTGATGTTTCGACTGCTGAATTAGCAAGGCATAACTTGTGCAAAAGGATGTTGCTCACCCCTCACCACAGCCTCAGCAAAATCCTCTGCAGAACCTAATGCGAAAGAAAGTGCCAAATACCCACACAGTACAGCATTCTGGCACATCATGTGGGAACTTTTCTTCTTCCAAGAGGATCAAAAGATTAGAGCGGTGAAGTTGAAACAAATAATTTAATAATTTCTGTTCCTTTTCTTGCCAATGCATTTTTCACCAGGGATTAATTTTGCTTAGGACACTGCATCCTTGCTGCAGGATGTGAATCTTAACGTGATCTCAGTTTTATTCTCTGAGTTGCAAGGTTTTATTTCCTGTAAGTTAAAGCGTTCATATAATGTGTTCAGTTGTGGGCCCCTCACCACAAGAAGGATGTTGAGGCTCTGGAGCGAGTTCAGAGTAAAGCAACAAAGCTGGTGAAGGGGCTGGAGAACAGGTCTTATGAGAAACGGCTGAGAGAGCTGGGGGTGTTTATCCTGGAGAAGAGGAGGCTGAGAGGAGATCTTATTGCTCTCTACAACTACCTGAGGGGAGGTTTTGGAAAGGAGGGAACTGGCCTCTTCTCCCAAGTGACAGGGGACAAGACAAGAGGGAATGGCCTCAAGCTGTACCAGGGGAGGATTAGGCTTGACATTAGGAAAAAAAATTTCACAGAAAGGGTGACTGGGCACTGTCAGAGGATGCCCAGGGAGGTGGTTGATTCACCTTCCCTGGAGGTGTTTAAGGGATGGGTGGATAAGGTGCTGAGGGCCATGGTTTAGTGTTTGATAGGAATGGTTGTACTCAATGATCCGATGAGTTTCTTTCAACCTGGTGATTCTATGATTTTATGATTCCATGAATTTAATAGACTTCATGAGTTGTGCTATGCATGTGTGTGCAGATGCTATGCATATATGCACCTCTGATTTCTAAAAGAATGTAACCAAACCTTTTTGAGGATGTGTAAATTTTAAGTACAGAGGGCTTATGCACATGGGTAATGATTTATGGTTGTCTTTAAAGCTAGCTTTAAATATAATGTACTTAAAATCAACCACGGAGTATTAATCACTGATACAACAATCCTGTAAACTTGTATTTAAATGAATCCCTCATCCATATCAACAATTTTCAGGATTAGTGATTTAATATCTTTAACAATAAACTTTCCACAGTACCTTTGGCTCTTCATGCAGTGGCAAAGCATTAACATAAGGTTAGCTCATGATTATTTCAGGAAGACTTTTACAAACGCATCCTAAACTGTTGGCAATTGGAATGTGTATGTGCTGTGATTAATAGTTTTTCATGGTAATTTGGTCACATTTTACTGCTTGATGAATATGATGATTTAATTATGATAACTTGATGAGGCATACATTTAAAAACCTCCACAGGGTTGTTTTTTCCCCTAAATTCTTGATTAGGACCAAGGTCACTGTTGAAACGCAAGGTTATGTCTGAGTAATTTATAGTATAGTTATTCTGGTTTGAATGTTCACATTTCCCCTAGTTTTGATCTGTTTCAAATGTTCAAATCTTATATGTATAGTGATTTTGTAGTGCTTAGACTTACAGCATATGGAATCTGTCATTAGGAGCCACAAAGCTTTCTGAAATTAAATGACATCAGAGTAATGAAAATTACCTTCTTCTCTCCTTTTTTGAAAACTTGTGCTGCCTCTGTGGCACTGAGTTACTCTTTTTCCCTTACAGAGGTAAAGATTCTACTAAAGCGATATGAGGTCAGGGTGAACTCTACAGTAAAAAGTCAGTATTTATCGGTGTTATAGCTCTGTGTTTCCTCAGGGGAAAAAATAGCAGCAGATCTGATGATGATTTCTGCTGGTGAATATTCTGTATATCTGTGTTGAAGCCAAAGAATAATAGAAGTTGCAACTTACTATTTAAAAAAAGAGCAAGAGAAAATTAACATCGTTTTTCAGAGATGGGTTGGATAAAGAAAACTGGAGTGTCGTAACGTGATGCTTCCTGGGAATAGGTAAAAAAATGATGAAGGAATTTAAACAGATGAGAGGAAAGCTAAACATGGCAAAGTAACTTGGAGGGATTCAGTTACACAAATCCACAGAGAAAGAACAATGACATAGAAAACTTTACAGCAATGAGGGGCTGAAAGAAAGTGAATTGACAGTTAACTTCATGCTGAGCTTTCCCGTAAGTAGAAGCATTAGCTGGAAAAAACGACTAACCTTGAATGAGAGAATGTAATAGAGATTTTCACATCCTTTTCTTTTTTTTTTTTTTTAGTGAAACATGTAAATTCTATGATAATTTTGAAACAATTAAAAAACCCCTCAAATTATATTTAATGTAAAGATGAATAAATTTCTGCAGGAGGATCCTTGTATCAGAGGGACAAAATTTCATATAATCATAAAAGCACCAGGTTGGAAAATACCCACCGAATCATTGAGTCCAATCATTCCTATCAAACACTAAACCATGTCCCGCAGCGCCTCGTCCACCCGTCCCTTAAACACCTCCAGGGAAGATGAATCAACCACCTCCCTGGGCAGCCTGTTTCAGTACCCAGTGACCCTTTCCATGAAATTTTCTTTCCTAATGTTCAGCCTGAACCTCCCCTGGTGGAGCTTGAGGCCATTCCCTCTCGTCCTGTCCCCTGTCACCTGGGAGAAGAGCCCAGCTCCCTCCTCTCCACAACCTCCTTTCAGGTAGTTATAGACAGCAATGAGACGATCCCACAGTCGTCTTCTAAAATTTCAAAAATGTCCACATTCTCAATACAGTGTCTTCCTACTGGCTTGTGGATGTCAATGGGAATTGGGGATTTTTTGAGTGAAAAAAGGTGCTTTTTTTTGTTATGTCATAGAATAACCTCTCATAATCTCTGCTGAGCTTTAAGTTTGCATTTCATTTCAGCATCTTTCTCTTCTCTGCTTTCTCCTCTGCTCTCTCAGCATTCCCTGATCAAGACCTCCATCACTTCATTCAACTACTACCGTTTTCTCATGTTTTGAATCTGCACATTTCACTCTTAATTCCACACAGTTTAATGTTTCAACTTGTACTTGTTAAGTCAGTCTCTCTTCACTACAAACCTGCTCTTTCTGTTCACTTCTGCCATCCAGCTAGCTAAATAACTATTTCCCAACTATAAATCTTTGTAGTCCCACATGCTTTTCCCCACCATTGGCTCAGACTTCAAACCCTACTCTTGTCTTCTGCTTCGTTCCATCCTTTTCTTCTTGTACTGTGTCCGTCTGTCTCACTCTGTCCCTCTCTCCCCCTAGGGGACCCTCCTATTTTCTTCC
Source organism: Coccyzus lansbergi (assembly GCA_033558105.1). Classification (NCBI taxonomy): domain Eukaryota; kingdom Metazoa; phylum Chordata; class Aves; order Cuculiformes; family Coccyzidae; genus Coccyzus; species Coccyzus lansbergi. The sequence goes on from JAUMJK010000508.1 coordinate 3,677,691, forward strand.
AAGTGATGTTATTAAAATGCTCATGATTTTCTTCTGGCCTTCCTTTCTCTTGTTGTTTTCTTCCTGTTATTCTGCTCTCTCTCTCTTTTTTTTTTTTTTTTTTTGCTGCTGATCTGCATGTTTTCTCTCAGTTCTCCTAGTGTCATCTTGTTCTTGTGAGCTCTCCTTATGTCTGAAACTCTTCTAGACAACTCCTACCCTTACTTGTATTTTCCACATAACTTAGAATCATAGAATCATAAAATCATAGAACAAACAGGTTGGAAGAGACCCATTGGATCTTCTAGGCCAACCATTCCTATCGAACACTAAGCCATGTCCCTCAGCACCTCATCTACCCATCCCTTAAACACCTCCAGGGAAGGTGAATCAACCACTTCCCTGGGCAGCCTCTGCCAGTGACCAAATACCCTTTCCGCGAAAAACTTCCTCCTAATCTCTAGCCTAAATTTCCCCTGGTGGAGCTTGAGACCATTCCCTCTTGTCCTGTCCCCTGTCTCTTGGGAGAAGAGCCCAGCTCCCTCCTCTCTACAACCTCCTTTCAGGTAGTTGGAGAGAGCAATGAGGTCTCCTCTCAGCCTCCTCTTCTCTAGGCTAAACACCCCCAGCTCTCTCAGACGCTCCTCATGAGGTCTGTTCTCCAGCCCCTTCACCAGCTTCGTTGCTCTTCTCACTACTTGCTGAATCTTTTATTTCATAGTACAAAACCAGCAAACTTTGTTCTTTGAAAAGTGTCCCACCTTTATCTTAAATTTTCTCCTCATTTCTTGCTCTGTCTTGTTCCTCCCTTTTACTTCAAGCTCATTAAATACAACATTTACTGCTGCAGCCTGCATTTCCCCATCTATTTATACTCAATCTTTCCTTTCATTGCAAGGGAACAGTTTTTGCCAAAATCTTTAGAGACATTTTAGCAAAATCTGACTTCTCTAATATATCTTCATCATCTTTGACCTCTACACTGCCTTTTTTTTTTAATCTTTTTCTGTCTTTGTTTCTGAGACTGATTTCATTTCTGTCTCTCTTTCTGCTTGTCTAGTCATTCCTTTGATGTATCTTTCAGAGGATCTTCCGTATCTCTGCTTCCTCTGGATGTCCCACAGGTCATGTCCTCTGTTCCCTTCCTTTTTTTAAACTTTTCCTCTAAATAACTTTATTTATATATATCCCAACTTTGCTCACCTATTATCTTTGTGCTTGCCTCTGCATTTATATTTCTATGCCAGATCATTTCTTCCAAGCAAACTAAAGCTAAATAAAACTACAGACTCAGTTCAAACCCAAGGAGTATTTTAAGGTATTTATTGTTTATAGATTCATTCATTCTGGGAAAAAAAATCTAGCAAAATACAGAAAAGTTTCTACATAGTAAATGAGATACATAATCACTTGAGCAAAACCGGTAGCAAATAAAGCTTTTTTTATGTTCTAATTTCTTGTTTTGCTAAGGTCTTTGAAGAGCAATATTCTAGTATGAATCTTGATTTACCCACAGCAGCACACTGTGAATTGTCAGAAGAAAATAGGAGAAAGTTTACCGTAGTAGTTGCCAGTTGATGAATTTTGTTTAAAACCGTGAGCAGTGGTCAATATCGAGAGCCCTAGGGAGACCTTGGAAGGAAAGCGGAGGGAGAAGGAAAGTAAAGACAACAAAGTTCAAGACTCAGAGACCTGCTAAAAGAGAAAAGGAATAGAATACCCCAGGCAGAAGCAAAAGATACTCAGAAAAAGGGGTAATAATAATAATAATAATAATAATAATAAAGAAAAAAGCAAAGGTTAAATGCAGGCTAGAATATGACCTAAACCATACAGAATTTCAGAACAGAAACCATAGCACTTAACAGAGGTTCCATAAAATGATGAAGGCTCAGCAAACAGCTGCTATTCCAAATAAAATGATAGGGTTCATTTTAACAACTTTAACAGGTTCTCACTAATGATGTCCTCAGTCTTTACTCAAATTACAGAAAACGGATGACTCCCCATTTCCTTCTTAATACTTTTTCTCCAATGAGAGAGAAGAAATGACATTAATGTCAGTTGTTAGCTACAACTCTGTGCTTTCTCATTTATGTGTTTAAATTCCACTGCTACATTATTATCACAACAATTTTGTTTGGCACCAGACATAAATGTTGTGGCCCTAAAACTTTATTAGACCACAGGTTTTATCCTGTTCTCTGAAAGAATAAACTGAAAGTTGAAGTGGTCACCGAATAGTACTATTAACTTCTGCTTATAAGCAGCATTTAAATATTTATGATCAGCTTCAGTGGAGACCTAGAATCTAGATGTCTTAACATCTTAATGTCTTTCTTTACTGAAACTTTGCTTTCAAGAATTGTCCCCTTGAAGTAATATTAGAACACATACAACAAACATGCAGTGGAGTGACCCTTGATGCTTTTCTGCCATGGAAGTTTATCAAAGTAATTGCAAGAAAGCACATTTGTTATTCCTTTACCCAGAATGTGGGATCTGTGTGTGCATAAGAACTTATTTCTGAACATTTAGGTGCACATCTCAAACACACAATTACTGAAACAACATGCCATATGGTGCATTGTTCTTTCCTTTATAAGATTTCTTTTTTCCTCACTGATCTCTGAGACCTACCTGGGGAAGCTGGCTGAAAGAGTCATTCAAGTGAATGATCAAATTTCTGCTGAGAAAACATAAATGAGTAAGAAGGAAGGTGTTAGCTGTTTCAGCTTTCTTGGTGCATCCAAGAATTTTTGTTGAGCAGAGATCTTGTAAAATCAGTACAGATACTGTATTCTTTTTCATGTTTTTTTCTTCATAGAATCATAGAACAACCAGGTTGGAAGAGACCCACCGGATCATCGAGTCCAACCATTCCTATCAAACACTAAACCATGTCCCTTAGCACCTTGTCCACCCGTGCCTTAAACACCTCTAGGAAAGGTGAATCAACCACCTCCCTGGGCAACCTGTTCTAATGTCCAATGACCCTTTCTGTGAAAAACTTCCTCCTAATCTCTAGCCTAAATCTCCCCTGGCAGAGCTTGAGGCCATTCCCTCTTGTCCTGTCCCCTGTCACTTGGGAGAAGAGCCCAGCTTCCTCCTCTCTACAACCTCCTTTCAGGTCGTTATAGAAAGCAATGAGGTCTCCTCTCAGCCTCCTCTTCTCCAGGCTAAACAACTCCAGCTCTCTCAGCCGTTCCTCATAAGGTCTGTTCTTTTCAGTCTGTTCTTTTCATTATATTTCATGTAAATTAAATGAACATTCCATTCAAGATAATTACTCAAAGCATGTACTTTCTAGTTTTACAAAATCTTAAAACACTCACCATATTAACTGTCACACAATTAAAACATCAGTGCGTTATATACATTATTCTCACCCTAAATTTAAAATACAGCACTATTCCAGCTACCAGGAAGAAAATGTTTCCAGCTGAAAGCAGGACAATTACAATGTAATAAAGAGGTTGTTTGTATTCTGGTACTTACACTCAGGCACTTTACAAGTAATGATCCCCAAACCAGTCAGTGTTCCAGTTCATGTTTTTGTTCCCATTACTTGTATTTTATTGAGCTTGGTGCCCCATCCCCGCAAACAGAGGAGAAATCATTGATCAGGCAGACAGAACAGAGAGCAAGACTATGCGTTTGTCTGGTCTGAGGGCTGGTGACAGGTTAAGTTAAAAATGAAATCCTGACACAGAAAACAATCCACAATTCAGTGAAGCAAAGAAAGCAACAGCTTCCCTTCCAAGTTCTCTGTTTTGTTCTAAAATACCTACTGATTCTGATTTTATTCCTGCTTAGCAATCTTTTAGTATTCGTTTAGAGTTCTAATGAAATATTACCCTTATAGCTGGAAATTTTTTAACTTTTCATTGTTTACTCACCCAAAAATAATACGAGGAAGTTAGCTTTGGTCAAATTTTAGTCCTTTTACATCATTTCCAAGCAGACTTGTTCAGATACACATCTATTCATAATCATACTTGAAACCTTTGGCAGACAAAGAAGAATGTGTGGTCCTGCTGTCAACAATCTGAGATTTTCTCCATTCCTGTAAGATCAGGACATCAAAATGTCCTGATCCCAACCACGGCAATGAAGCTGGTGAAGAGGCTGGAGAACAGGCCCTATGAAGAGCGGCTGAGAGAGCTGGGGGTTGTTTAGCCTAGAGAAGAGAAGGCTGAGAAGAGACCTCACTACTTTCTACAACTACCTGAAAGGAGGTTGTGGAGAGGAGGGAGCTGGGCTCTTCTCCCAAGTGCCAGGGGAGAGGACAAAAAGGAATGACCTCAAGCTCTGCCAGGGGAGATTTAGGCTAGAGATTAGGAGGAGGTTTTTCACACAGAGGGTCATTGGGCATTGGAATGGGCTGCCCAGGGAAGTGGTTGATTCACCTTCCCTGGAGGTGTTTAAGGGAAAGGTAGACGAGATCCTGAGGGACATGGTTTAGTGTTTGACAGGAATGGTTGCACTCGGTGATCCAGTGGATCTCTTCCAACCTGGTGATTCTATGATTCTTTGGTAGACAAAGAATGTGTGGCCCTGCTATCACGTATTTGAGATTCTCTCCATTCCTGTAAGAACTTGTTGTCTGCTCACGTTTAACAAGATTCAGGAACACCTACTTTGTGCCAGGATGCAATCAGTCATGCTGCAAAGCATTGTGTGGTTATAAAATTTTCCATTATGAGTGATGTGCAATTAAGGTAATGGAAAGGAATATTTATGATTACAATTAAAATAGAAATAAAAGAGAAGAAAGGATTTGGTGAGGTGACAAACCTTACCACCCCTTAAAAGAGGAATCCTGAGCAAGGTCCTCAGGGGTATCAAGTGAAAGAATGGGAAAGAAACAGGTAGGGATAACCTCTCAGTTATTGGTGGGCTTCTTTGCTGCTTGTCATAGAGACAACTCTGTGTATTCCACATGAGTTAGGAATGAATATGCACTGGACTACTAGGAAGAGCCTGACACTGTTTCCTGCCCAAGCAAATATCTGTCTCATAGCTACACTTTTTAATTTTTGAGTTGCTATGTATTTTGTAATTCAAGATTTTTCCTAAGGATTATAATCTGATGTATTTTCATTTTTCTTATTGATAAAAGGAGATATATTTGTTGTGACTGCCATTCTTCTTACTGCTGCTAGGAATGAAATAAGATTGTCTCTATTCCAGCGAAAACCAGTAGAGTTAAATGGTTTTAGAGCCTAAATCATACAATCACAGAGTCATAGAATAGTTTGGTTTGGAAGGGACCTTAAATATCATCCAATTCCAGCCCCCTGCCAAGGACAGGGACACCTCCCACCAGATCAGGCTGCCCAAGGCCCATCCAACCTGGCCTTGAACATCAAAAGGAATGGGGCAGCTTCCCTGGGCAATGTGGGCCAGTGCCTCACCACTCTCATGGTGAAGAAATTCTTCCTAAATTCTAGCCTAAATCTGCCCCTCTCCATTTTGCACCTGTTGCACCTCATCCCATCACCACAAGCCTTTATGAATACTCCTTCTTCAGCTTTCCTGTAGCCCTTTCAGGTACTGGAAGGTCACTATAAATCTCCTCAAAGCCTTCTCGTCTCCAGGCTGAACAACCCCAACACTTTCAGCCTCTGTTCCAACAGCTCCATTTCCTCCTTATGTTGAGGATTTCAGAACTGGACACAGTACCGCAGGTGAGGTCTCACAAGACAGGAATAGAGGGACAGAATTCCCTCCCTTGTCTGGCTGGCCACGCTTCTTTTGATACAGTCAAATATTTGGCTTTATAATGTGGGATCTACTAATTAAAACTCACACAATTATCTTACCACGTATTTTCCATTAAATACCTTGATGACCAGAATGGCTTTTTTTCATATTCTGTTGTTAGATTTTATTAAAAAGTGAATCACTGCTATTAACGAGTCCTTAATTCTTCTGCTGAATGAGGAATGGAGTTTTAAAATGTTGGCTTTTATCATTGGTCATATATTGTGATCCACATTTGCTACTTGCTCATCTAGATGGAACCGAACCTGAGAAATTTGATCTATGATTTCATGCTGAAGTTACTCGGCTGACTAACTTTTCATAATCATAGAGTCATAGAACAACCAGGTTGGAAGAGACCCATAGGATCATCGAGTCCAACCATTCCTATCAAACACTAAACCATGTCCCTCAGCACCTCATCTACCCATCCCTCAGAACTCAGAACAGCAAGACATATTCATATCTAACTAAGCAGGTGTCCTGGTTGGCACTGGAGGCACAGGTCCTTACAAGCTGAAGAGATCTTATCCCATCTATCTGGCTCCCTTCTCTAATTGCCTACCTCTGTGGCTGAAAACTGCTCAAAAGAATGGGGATGAAAGCAGGTATGCTTTTTTCATGGTGTTCTGTGGAGAGAAGAAAAAGATATCTACAAGTTCAAGGTGGATTTATACTTTGCAAAGGCTTTTGTTGGGTCTTTCTTTGTGTTGTTTGCCTGTATGGCAGTCTAGGTCTAGGGAGAGCAAGTTTTAGCTGAAGATGTATTGTGGGAGAGAAGGATGAAAGCGATGCAGAGACAGGGAAGGTGGGGAAGCTGTGAGAGGAGAGGGAGAATGTAAACTGTGGAAATGTAAAATGCTGACCAAGAAGAAGTTGTGATCCGACTTGATGCAAGAAGTATGGAAAGGGGAAGGAACTAGGGAAGGGAATTTTTGTTGCTGATTAGAGTGCAAGGGAGGACAAGAAATGGGGGCTTCACAGAATCACGGAATCACTAGGTTGGAAAAGAACCACAGGATCATTGAGTCCAGCCATTCCTATCAATCACTAAACAACGTCATCAGCACCTTTTCCACCTGTCTCTTAAATACCTCCAGGGAAGGTGACTCAACTACCTCCCTGGGCAGCCTATCATGTAATCTTTTAAAAAAGATCTTATTTGTGTTAACACTTTGGTGATTTTTACTCATTTGATTGGAAATTTTTCAGCTTTTTCAGTTGGTAAGACTGCTCATTAATCATGGAGATCTGAGTGACCTGAAAATATTTTTCTTCTTAGGATTAAAATGACACCACAATTTTCGTTGTTCACATTATGTGCATGAAATAGAAACTTTGTATTACATTGAGCAGAACTTAAGAAAAAAAGAAACACAGTTAAAATAAAATTTCATTAGTAGTCTTTAATAATGAAAATCAAGCTTAAAAAACAATTACCACACCCTAATTGTGGCAATTGTAATCTTGTTTGGGTTTTTTTTTTTTTTCCCTTTTCAGATATGAACAGTAGTCCCTGGGATCATAAGTGGAATTCAATGAATTATGAATATGGCACTTGTATGGTCAAAGCAAGAAGCATTCCTTTCTGTATCTTATTCCAGGAGAAAGAAGACCTAGTTAGAAGATTTAATTTTTGTTAGTACTTTGTTCCACAATCAAGGAAACAGGTAAAACAAATATCTTTGTATGTAAGAGTTAAAATGAAATCTATAAATATACTATCATAGTAAATCAGTAACGTTTATTGAACAGAGCTCCCACGAGAACAAACTGAATTCACAGTATCTATAATAAAAACATAGTTCAGACAGATGAATAGACAGTGATAATACTCAAAGAAGGTATTTTCTCTTCACTTCAAAGCCTGAAGTCTGAGGCAGCTTCATTCTCAAATCATTACCTGCTCTTGCTGTCATGTCAGAATAGGCTGACTTGGAGTACGTTGTGAAAAATGTTCCCCTTCACCACCATTTTCATTCCACTGCACCGAGAAACACTGCTAGTAGAAAAGCTACTTATACAGAAACTCACCTCAAAAAATATTTCAATAGAAAAAAAAAAATTCTGCCTAGTCTGTGGCTTAATATTGAAAGGAAAGGGCTATGCTATTACATATCACAGCCATCTGGAAAAGATATATGTAGATGCTTGATTTTGGCAGATCATAATTTCCTGCAGTCATTAATCAATATTCATTTTGAGCTGAACTGAGCTTTGTGAAAGCCCCTTAGCAAGTGTGCAGCAGCAACTGTATAGGAGGTACAGCTCTACTGATACTCATAGACCAGGCAGAGTGCTAGCCCACATTATCAAAGACTGGGAAGCTGGTTCATGCTGGTGGATGGCTGAACTGGAACTCCATTTAATTCCTTCCCTCAGGTTCATTTCAAACTTTGGAAGGAGACAAGGATAGCGTGTAACTGTTGTACACCATTCTGGGAAATGTTCTGCCTTCTTTCGATCCAGGATTGCTTCTGTAGGGAAGAAGAATTTTGCCAATTTTTATTTCAGTGCCAAAGTCTCTCTATCTAGCCCTCTGTTCTTGTTTTCACTTTCATCAAATATTTTCACTCTTGGACACTCTTCTAGTCTTATAAAATATAGAGGAATGAAAGACCTCAAAACATCTTCATCACTGTTAAGTAAAACCTTGTTTTTTTGTTTTATTCATTCAACCAGAGACAGTGAGACAATATATGAATGTTTCAACAACTGTATGAAAAATATTTCTTAGGTTTATTTTCTAATAGGTTGAAGTATAGTCTACAGGCTCAAAAAAGTTCTGAAAGCCTGAGATATTTTCATTTGAGAAACATAAAACTGAAATTAAGGGGAAGTCTGCAAATTGCAAATTTTATTTGGAGATGTGTTTTATTTCGGTGCAAATCGGTACTGGCAGCTAGTGGGACTCTAGATAGTAACAAGAATCTAGTAATTTAGGAGATAAAGACTCAGATGAGGCACCATAACTACCCTGAGTACTACCTAATCTAGAAATGTGAGGACACTGGAATATTTCCCTGCCTGATCTTCTAGTAAGCATGTAGCCATCTAAAGAGATCCTGGAGGGCATAATTTTTTATCCCATAAATCATCCAGAAAACACTAGATAATGCCGATTAGCAGGCATGGGGCAATCTTAAAACTGAGGCAGGTCTAACCAATCTGCCTACTTCTGACAATGGCTCTCAGCACTGCAGTCAGCTACAGAAAGTCATGATTTCCATAAAATCAGAGAATCATAGAATAACTAGGTTGGAAAAGACCCACCGAGTCATCGAGTCCAACCATTTCTATCAAACACTAAACCATGCCCCTTATCACCTTGTCCACCCGTCCCTTAAACCCCTCCAGGGAAGATGAATCAACCATCTACCTGGGCAGCCTGTTCCAGTGCCCAGTGACTCTTTCCTTCGTAATTTTTTTCCTAATGTCCACCCTAAACCTCCCCTGGTGGAGCTAGAGGCCATTGACTCTTGTCCTGTCCCCTGTCACTTGGGAGAAGAGCCCAGCTCCCTCCTTTCTACAACCTCCTTTCAGGTAGTTTTAGAGAGCAATGAGGTCTGCCTTTAGCCTCTTCACCAGGCTTAGTGATTTTCCTTAGTGATGGATATTTGAAGAAATCTGTACTTCAGTTCTCATACACTTTTCAATTAGTGCTGATATAAAGCAGATTTTTTTAATTATTGTTAAAATAATATTACTGTGTGCCTAATAATAGGAAAACAGACATTAATACATAATGGTGTGGTATAAAATGCATTTCATAGAATCATAGAATAGCCAGGTTGGAAGAGACCCGCCAGATCATCAAGTCCAACCGTTCGTATCAAACACTAAACCATGCATGGTGAATTGTGCATATACAATCTAAGAAAAAAAAATCCCATATAAACTATACTTTAAGGTAATTTTTCTACTGATTATGTCCTCTTACCAAAACTTACCATTATATAAAGTACTTGATGATCCGGTGGGTCTCTTCCAACCTGATGATTCTACGATTCTATAAGTCTAACCTCCAGAATTCCTGATACTCAGCAACAAAAGGGTTATTTCTCGGTCCTCCCAGCAAATGCACTTCTTTATATCTTCTCCTTCTTTTCAAATGTGGAAATGAAGAATTAAGAACAGCGAATACATGAAAATATAACAAAAGGGAATTCCATCGTTACAATGCTCCTGTAAAGAAGCAGTTTGCTCAAATTTAAACAAGTGCAACTAAGATAAATGGAAGGCTAATTTCTACTTTAGTATATGCAAGAAGCATTTCATGTAATATATCATGTGGAAAATTGCTAGGATAATTAACAATCGCATTTTTCAGAAAGGAGCATACTTTGGATATTATCCTTAAATAGCCATGTAATTAGTACTGAAACTTTTCTTTTAAGTATTTCCTGAGCAGCTACACCAAAAATCTGCCTTTATGGTCCCACCCAAAATAATCACAGAAAATTTTGCATTTTGGAATTGATGACGGAGTCAATGTGCAATGGAATAAATAATTATGTGACTGTAATACACATCACTGTAGTGAATCATAATAACACATGTCTTAGATGAAAATGAAGCATGCCACTTCGAATAAAGTGTGTGAATATTCTTTTTAACAATGTGCAAATTTTCTATGAAGGTTTTTTTTGCAATCTCATCTTCATTAGATGAGGCGGAAAATCAATATTTTGATTGATGTGGTTACATATTTGTGATTTGGTTTAAGCAGGTGATTTTAAAATAAGTTTTGCTTAGTTTCAGCATAGCAAGTTGCATTGAAATTTAACAGTCAGTAAACATATATTTTTTCTTGCAATAGTGACAAAAATGTCCCCTGCATATGCTGTCTCTTTCCAACAGATTGTTAGAACTTAGAATCATAGAATCATAGAATCACCAGGTTGGAAGAGACCCATCGGATCATCGAGTCCAACCATTCCTATCAAACACTAAAATATGTCCCTCAGCACCTCATCCACCCACACTTTAAACACCTCCAGGGAAGGTGACTCAACCACCTCCCTGGGCAGCCTGTTCCAGTGCCCAATGACCCTTTCTGTGAAAAACTTCCTCCTGATGTCTAGCCTAAATGTCCCCTGGTGGAGCTTGAGGCCATTCCCTCTTGTCCTGTCCCCTGTCACTTGGCAGAAGGGGCCAGCTCCCTCCTCTCTGCAACCTCCTTTCAGGTAGTTGTAGAGAGTAATGAGGTCTCCTCTCAAATAGTGACAAAAATGTCCCCTGCATATGCTCTCTCTTTACTCAGATTGTTAGAACTTAGTTTCCATTAAAAATTTTGCATTGTTAATCTCAGACTTTGTCTCTAACCATACATCCAAGTTTTACATATCTTGAGCACCTTGCCTTTTTGCACTAAAACAGGACTCTTGTGTTTTGCTTTGCATGTCTATTACAAGTATAGTGTTATAGTGTCATTTTTATCTTTTGATCCTATTTAATTTTGCAGTATGTAACTAAAAAGTAAATTAGGAAATATATTTCTTGACAAGAGACTACAGATGCATTTACTTCCTCAGAAAGGAAGTAAACTCAATTGTGCATGAGCTTCCTTGTTCTGAACAATTAAAAATTACTTCCAGGCATGGGTTCATTTTTCTCAAAGCTCCAAATCTGAAGATGACATAGGATTCAAAAATCTGTTTGTAGTCCTTAGCTACATTTTAATCACAGTAGCCTGCCTTTTACCTACTATCACTTCACTCTGAAGACATTCCCTGGACTCCTTCCGTCTTCCCAGTGGTGTTGTGCAGTGCTCCCAGGGTGATGGCATTACGGTTGGAGTAGGCTGAGACATAACTGAGGTAATGATAGAGCAGTGAGCCTAGAAGTGTCATGGATTTTAAAATTTCTTGTGCAGCTGAGTAAAGAGTGTATCATTTTGGCATTTGTTCATCTTTACTCATTTCCAAGTTACCAGAATGTTTTGTTATTCATTAGTATATTTTGAAAAGTACATGAATTCTGCTTAATTCATCCGTAGAGAAATAACTACGTGACGTGATTTGACATTATACATAACTCCATTTTTAATCGAATTTAGAGATTCACTGAGAGCATTCTTCTGTTTCGGCTGGCAATGTGACGCAAAGTTCAAGGACCCATTGTACTGAGCATAGGGAATACACGTAACAGAAAGATAATCCCTACTCTGAAGAATTCATAATTTGAGATTAAAATAGTCAAAGAAACAACACAGGGAGCAAGGGGTAACAGCTAGAATCGTGTTCAACAGTGCTGTAAACCAGAGAGGAATTAATGCCTGGAGGAAAAGCAAGACAAATAGTGTCAAGATATGTTTATTTCATGTTAATGTGTGCAAGCACAACTTAAAAAAAATTACTTGAATACAAGTTTTGGACTGTGTATATTCTCGTCTTTGCTTTTCTAACCAAATTGTTTTCTCCTTTTCTTATCTTTTGGAAATAAACGACCCTTTTGAAAAAAGCAGGAACTAAACTGCTTCCTTTATACCTCTGCCCTCTAAGGGAAGTGCCAGCTGAAGGTAATGTGAACATAGAATCACAAAGTTGGAAAAGACCCATTGGATCATCAAGTCCAACCATTCCCGTAAATCTCTAAACCATGTGTATCCTCAGCACCTTGCCTCCCCGTCCCTTAAACCCCTCCAGGGAAGGTGACTCAACCCCCTCCCTGGGCAGCCTCTGCCAGTGCCGGATGACCCTTTCTGTGAAATATAGTACAAGACACAATATTAAGCATTTTGTAGGAAATAATCTACCAGTCATTAAGCAGGTAGGGGAGTTATTTCCGATTTTCTGAACTTACTGCCATACATGCTCACGCACACAGCACACCTTCATAAAAACTGATTATGCACATTAATAAACATTAATAAAAATTAATTGTATGTGTTCATTCAGGATGCCGGCACTGCCTCTGGACATGACAATGTGGAGCTTTAAGGGATGTACGTGCTAGGAAAAGGCAATGATATTAGCATTTCTATAAATTCCCCAGAAATAGATTACTTTCTGGAATGTGGGACCATAACTCATGTATTAATTTGATAGGAACAAGTAGAAAACATATGCAAGTCTATAACTGATGTTCATTGTGGCAAACAATAGCTGCTTTAGCATTACTCTTGGTGCCTGTAGGAGGGATGGGCCCTTCAAAAAAAAAGAGGTTAATCCCACTTTGAGATAGTTATTTAATCTGTGGAATGAATCAGGCTTGAAAAAGTGAGAATAAGAGAATGAGAGAAATGACTTGATTAAGCAAGTAACTTGATTAAGCAAATAACTTGATTGAGCAACGAAAATGGTGAAGGGGCTGGAGAACAGGCCCTATGAGGAAAGGCTGAGAGAGCTGGGGTTGTTTAACCTGGAGAAGAGGAGGCTGAGAGGAGACCTCATTACTCTCTACAACTACCTGAAAGGAGGTTGTAGAGAGGAGGGAGCTGGCCTCTTCTCCCAAGTGCCAGGGGACAGGACAAGAGGGAATGGCCTCAAGCTCCACCAGGTGAGATTTAGGCTAGAGATTAGGAGAAACTTTTCCACAGAAAGGGTCATTGGGCATTGGAATAGACTGCCCAGGGAGGTGGTTGATTCCCGTTCCCTGGAGGTGTTTAAGGCATGGGTGGATGCGGTCCTGAGGGACATGGTTTAGTGTTTGTTAGGAATGGTTGGACTTGATGATCTAATCTTCCAACCTGTTTGTTCTATGATTCTGTGATTCTAAGACCACATGCTTTACCTAGAAAAAAACATAGTAGGGTTTGACAAGGGCAGAAGTAATATATTGCTTCTATTTAGAAAGTCTTTAACTATACATATTAAATACTTGTCCTAACATTTCTTCTTTTATCTTTTTCATTTATTACTTAGCTTTAATGGGGGAAAAAGGAGTTTAACAGCAAAGTATGAAGGAAGTGAGCTTATTTAATACTCAGTAGGGCCCAGTGCACCAGTGCTCTGTGCACTAATATACTTGAACATGAAGTGCTTACTCCCACTATTTGTGTCAGATATCAGTGGGACCATCTGTGTCATTAAATGTTGATGGGTTTGGATTTGATTTCTTTGAAATATGTTTACTTCATTTGTCTCCTCTTTGTGCGGCTTCTGCAAAATTATCTAAGGAAAACCAAAATAAAAGAATGCTTTACTCACAATGTTTATCAATGGTAAATTCCTTGTCTTAGTAAAACTAATTTCAGGGTTTTTCTCACCTGTTCAATAATATCTTACTGCCCCAAGATCTCCCCAAAGCCACTAGAAATTTGGCAATAATGACTGAGAAGCCAAAATGAAAAAAGTGTTCTATCTGAAACGTATGATGCAGCAAGACTGTTACTAATTCATGTCCCTTGTTGTGAACTGTTACTGGCAGTTGTACTAGGAAGGCCACCTTCTTCCTGCTGCAGCACCAAGACACTTTCCATTCCTGAAAAAACTGAGATTCTAGTAGCTTTTTTTTAATGCAGAGTGAAATCTGCATTCGACCTTTTAGTTTTGCAGTATGTTAATTAAAAAAAAAAATTCAATTTTCCATTTTTTTTTCCAGTTTTAATTAAATCTAGAAAGCTGCCAGGAGGAGAGGGACCTGAGGGTGTTGGTCAACAGAGGCTGAAGATGAGTGAATGAAAAGTGAGTGAACTTACTTGAATAGTATATAGAGTATTTGCTTATATAGTCTGATTATTGAAAGGTAATCTAAAAGTAGATGGAATAAATATGAATATTGCCAACACAGATACATACTGAATAATCTATATCTCCATATAAAAGAACATTGGAACTCCTTTAAATTTCTGCCATGATTTACAGTTGCTGAAGAAGAATGTCAGTACCTGGGAGAATGAACAGAGAACTAAGGTAGTTTTGTATTTCTATAGCATTCATAGCTTATGTGTTTTTCAAATAAATAAAAACATATAAATATTCACATTGAATTAGAGAAGTTCTGAAAAGAACTTGACATGTAATGAAAGCTTGATTCTCTTTGAGACAAAAATTAAATCAATTTTAGTAGTCATTTAACTATTAATAAGAACAATCATCCTTCATGATATAGGTGTGAAATGCAAGAAATAAAACCAAGTTAGGCAGCTTCAGACAAGTGAGACTATCTGCAGATGAGTTGAACAGTTGATTGCTACTCAGTGAAAAAGGCTGAAGATTAAATATTTATTAGTCACTTGACTTGGACTATAGCATTCAAATGGACTTATTTCAATGATCACGTTAAATAGATTTTCCTCAACTCTTCAAATCCATTAGAGTGAGCAGAAAGAAATTTTGCATATGTACACAAGCATGATTTTTCTTGCATATGAAAACTGATCAACCCTTCCTATTTTTTGCAAGGAGTCAGCAATACAAAAGCCATGATCCAAACAGACTATTTTGTAAATGTCTGTGAACAAAAATAGTGAGCTAGATGACCACCCAGAATCGAAGTGCAACGAAGTGAGCAACAAAGCTGGTGAAGGGGTTAGAGAACAGGCCTTATGAGGAGCGGCTGAGAGAGCTGGGGTGTTTAGCCTAGAGAAGAGGAGGCTGAGAGGAGACCTCATTCCTCTCTACAGCTACCTGAAAGAAGGTTGTAGAGAGGAGGGAGTTGGGCTCTTCTCCCAAGTGACAGGGGACAGGACAAGAGGGAATGACCTCAAGCTCTGCCAGGGGAGATTTAGGCTAGAGATTAGGAGGAAGTTTTTCACGGAAAGGGTCATTGGGCATTGGAATAGGCTGCCCAGGGAGGTGGTTGATTCACCTTCCCTGGAGATGTTTAAGGGACGGGTAGATGAGGTCCTGAGGGACATGGTTTAGTGTTTGTTACGAATGATTGGACTTGATGATCCGATGGGTCTCTTCCAACCTGGTTGTGGTTGTTCTATGATTCTCTTATTTAAAGAAAGTAATTCTCCAGTTTGATGAAACTTAAAGTATTTTCTTAGCAAGTGAACCGGGTGTGTTTATAACAACTGGTATGTTGACCTTTAAGAGTCTATTACTTTTGCTCAGCTTGCAAATGGAGCTGGAAGTGATTGATGAACTACTTTCTTTCAGGGACATCCATGAAGGAAATAGCTCATATTAGTACCTCTCCATTAAGAAGTCTATTCTAATGACCTGAAATGAAAACACTATATATGTTTTATGTGCAGCTTTTACTGTTGAATTTTATGGGCCACAATGTACATAAGCAGTAATGAAAGGTATGTGCCATATGGTGAGACAAATGCAAAGGCTATTCTCATTTTTTTCGTATATTATATTTGTTACTCCCTGCGCAATAGCTCATTTTACTGATCTGCATGGAATAGTCCAAGAATTGCAATATATCTCTAATGGTGCCCAAATTAAGCCTTTGATTTTTTTTTTCAGTGCTTTTCTCCTTGAACACAATATATAAGGACAGAATTTTCAATAATCCTATTACTTGGTATAGAAATAGGCTAAGTCTAGTGGAGTGTCTGATGCTTTCAACTTCCAATTAGTGACTGCGGTTCCTGCATATAAATTTGGAGAGTAATTTAACTGCAGTTACATTTATCAAATGAGAAGCAGAAAAGATGCAGACCTTCCAAGAAACCAGATTTTAAGGGTATTATCAGCTATAAACGATATTATTTACTGAAACCTGCTTCCTCTATTACATGTTGTGAATACAAAATACCTTGTGCTTCCTTAAGATAAATTCTGTTCTAAAATGACTAGGAAACCAATGAGAATACATCAGATGATATCTTAAACTGATTCATTTCTGTATTTGAATTTACATGGCTGCATATTGGGACAAGTTAGATTGTACTAATATTTTTTTCTTCCAATATAATTCAATTTTTTTGAAATTACAGAGTTTAATTTATGCCTAGAACTTGGCTACTATCAAGCACTCTAAAGTTCTCTATCCTTTCTCTCAGATGCCAATAGGTCTAATTTCTTAGCAAGGAAACATAAAGCAAGAGATCCTGATTATATGTAGGCTTGTGTATGAGTCAAGGATGAGAAAACTGAATCTATAAGAACAAAATCCTCCTATTTATAGACATTAGTATGCAAGTACAGAACATACTGTGCATTCGGAAATGACCCCACTAACCTGGGAGGCAACACTGTGACTTGGATGAAACCTACTGGCATTTTTTATCCACTCATTAAGAAAAAAAATACAATGGTTATTTCTATTAGGATAATATGCATAGAAAAAGAAAAAGCAATGCATGCATCAACAACACATTAGACCATTATCTGGCATTTGTGCTTATATAAGGGTTTTGCTAAAGCAATATTCAAAGTAGACTTCATAAATCTTGTGACCCACAGCTGATTTATTCAAAAGAAAATGCTAAGTGGGGCAGAAGGTTGGTACAAGATGTGTAGTCCGGATAGATGGGAATAATGGAAAAAAGGTTAGTAAACACTGGAGGATCCTGTGTACGTGTGATAGATATGGGGCGAGGACATCCGTTTCAGAAAGTATCAAAGGTTCAGAATGGTTTGAAAAACAGGTAAATTCTCTTCAGTAAGTGCTTCAATTAGTGTGTCTTGTTTCCACAAGAGATCTCTTACTAGTCACCATCATTGCAAAACAGATTCTACTTGAGGAAAAAAAGCTTTGTTTATCACCAATAAAAATAAATATTTAGTTATTGATTTGAGCAGAAAGAAACAAAAGACAAACATTGAAACATCATTCCTTCCACCTTTCCCAGGTTCAAATTCACTGCAGACTCTTCTACCTGCTGCTGTAGGATTTGGGTATTATGGTCAATACCAAGAGGTTCTTATATCCACCTTGTTCCCTATCACCCTTTTCTTCTGCTCCATTTTGGGCTCTCCATGGGCTGCAATTTGACTCTTGCAGTTTGGGCTCTCCATGGACTGCAGTTCCAGCCATGGGCTGCTCGGTTGTGGAGCACCCTCCCCTCCTCCTCTGTCACCATTGTTTACAAGGCTATTGCTCACAAGATTTTTCCTCACTTTTTTCTCAAATCCCCTGTCCCTGAGGGACCACCACGTTGACTGTGGGTTAACTGGGCATGACTGGAACCAGCTGTGTCCAACATGGGGAAGCCCCAGCCTCTCCTCACAGAGGTAGCCCTGCAAAACCCCATGCCAATGCCTGGAGAACCTCCTCCCAATCCTTCATTGACTTTGGTGTCTGTAGAGTTGTTTCGGACACATTCTCACTCCTCTATCCTGGCTGATGTTCTTCAACTGGTTATTTCCCCTTCTTAAATACACTGAGGTGTGCTACTACTACCAGTGGTTGGACTCGATGATTTGGTGGGTCTTTTCCAATCTGATGATTCTATGATTCTATAATTGACAACCTTGGCCAGCAGTAGGTCCATCTTGGTCCTGCCTGGCATTGGCTTCATCAGACATGGGGGAAGTTTCTGGCATCCACACTGAAGCCACACCTGTAGCACTCCCACTACCAAAAACTTGCTGTGTAAGCCCAATAAAAACCTCTGATTTGAGTGTGCTAGTTCTCTCATGTGGCGGGAACTAAAGCATCCAGATACATTGTAACACTCCAAAACACAGAGGAAGAGACATTTGCAAAATCAGAGTGAAAGGTAACTGGCCACATAAAGGTCACATAAACCATGTGGAGAAAGATCATGGAGCACTCAGAAAAGATATTTTCTCAGAATGCATCTGGAAAGAGGAGGTGCAAAGTACCTATTCATAGAATCATCAAATCATAGAATAACCAGGTTGGAAGAGACCCACTGGATCACTGAGTCCAATCATTCCTATCAAACTTTTAGCCATGCCCCTTAGCACCTTGTCCACTTAAACACCTGCAGGGAAGGTGACTCAACCACCTCCCTGAGCAGCCTCTGCCAGTGCCCAATGACCCTTTCTGTGAAATTTTATTTCCTAATGTCCAGACTAAACCTCCCCTGGTGGAGATTGAGGCCATTCCCTCTTGTCCTGTCCCCTGGCACTTGGGAGAAGAGCCCAGCTCCCTCCTCTCCACAACCTCCTTTCAGGTAGTTGTAGAGAGCAATGAGGTCTCCTCTCAGCCTCCTCTTCTCCAGGTTAAACACCCCCAGCTCTCTCAGCCATTCCTCATAGGGTCTGTTCTCCAGCCCCTTCACCAGCTTCGTTGCTCTTCTCTGGACTTGCTCCAGAGCCTCAACATCCTTCTTGTGGTGAAGGGTCCACAACTGGACACAGAATTCAAGGAGCGGTCTCACCAGTGCCGAGTCCAGAGGGAGAATAACCTCCCTGGGCCTGCTGGTCACACAGTTTCTGATGCAGGACAGGAATTTGTACACAGGAATTTCTGTTTACAGGAATTTGGCACAGGAATTTGTACAATTTTGTAAATAAATAGTTTCTACAGAGACATTACTGATTTTTTTGTTTGTTTTACTTTTCAGTCTATCAGTGCCAGAGATTTTAGCTGCATAGTAGATGTGGTCATACAGTTTACTAAGCAGGTTTCTCTTGTCTTGATTGATGAATGAATGAACATATATTTCTGCGGGAAAACTTCTGTAAAGTTCAGGTATTACCTCATCAGGGTTAATGATCCACATATTTAAGGAAGATATTAATTCTTTAAGTGGTTGGAATTGCTAAAACAGACCTGTGGAGGACAGAGGCTGTTTACATATAGTGTAGGAAGGCTTTAACTCCAGAGAAAATAGAGACTAGTGCAGCAGAGCACAATCAATCACCGTGATATGTCGTGGAGGGATGCAGGTGCTACAAGGGGTCTGTTTGCTGAACAGCAGGATCTCAGTTATGTCACAGCAGGATACAGACAGTAACGCACAAAGTACTGCACTGCATTATGAGATAGTATTGTGTCCTTCCCTGAGGGAGGAAATAGTGGGAAAAAGTGAATGATTGTGAAGGATCCTTCTGTGACAGAGGAAGCTGTTGCTTTTCAGCTCAAATTTAGGCTTAGGCATGATTTCAATCCTCAAAAAAATTACCCCCAGTACAGGGGATATCTTATAGTGGTCTTACTGGGGTATTACTGCTTACCTCTGAGTTCCTTTACGGAGTGCATTGCAATGCTATCGCTTTTTAAATGTGAACTTTCTTTCATTAGAAACATGCCGGCCAAGGGCTTTAATTAGGACTATGTGCATTTTGAAGGCAAAATGTTTGAAAGGGAAACAGACTGAAAGATATCTTAGCCTCTGACACCAATGTACAAGAAGGCAAAAAAAATATTTTGGAGATTGTTACAAAATTTATTCTGTTTTTAATCAGCATGGCAAGGATTGAGATGGAAAGAGATTTTCCATGAAAGCCTTAGAGGAAGAAAGACATTTCTATCAAAAGAAAGGTTACTGAGAACATATTTCTAAGCAACCCCAGGAAATTTTGAAGAGAGAAGTTAAATCCCAATGAAATTGGTAACCAATTTAGCCCTTGCTGAGAGTTTTGACTGGAGGAAAGACAAAATCTTATTTTTTTCTGTCAGACTCCACTTGGCTCTACATGAGATAGAAACCAGAATTCCCTATGTGGTGCCTCAGTCACAGTTCCTGATCAAGAGCCTCTGGTGATCAAGCTGTTCCCCAGACTTAACTGTGGCAGTAAGAACAGAGTCAAAAAGAACACCATGTTGTGGAGGTGAGCACCATGATCTTACTTGTTTTGGATGATTTTAAGGCTCATCACCAAGTGTCATGCAACATCCACTAGGACCAGCTTTGTTCTGACATCCTCTGCAGTAATTTCTTGAAACTATCAGGAAATCTCACTGTTAGGGAAGTGTCTGCTTCAGCAACAGGAAAGGTGGGAACTAGCTTATTTATGGTCAAGGAAAGCTCCACATACACATTTGTGTTTCTGCTTTTGTTCCAGAAATTTCATTGTTAAACCACACCACAGAGGAGGTACCATCTTTCAATTTTTTTTTTTTTTATGTTATCAGCCCAGTGTGCTCCCAGTAACACTATGACCAAAAGAAATAAAGGACTTAGTGGTATGTAGCATTTCTAGTCTTTTAAGTGAACAGCATGAAGACTTTCCCAGTGTGTTTCAGCAAACTTACCTTTCCCTCAAGGCAAGCGACTATTGTCAAAACCTGCCTTCTTCACTAGAAAAGGGCTTGAGGACCAAAGATTACACCTCCTTTGATAACTGAGAGTCAGCCTCTGGTGTGCAAAAGCAGTGGAGAGTGTACAGAACAAGATCCTGTGTAGAGTCAAGATATAGCTCTGTGTATGGGCAGATACTGGAGCGAGGTAAATCATAGAATCATCAGGTTGGAAGAGAACCACCGGATCATCGAGTCCAAGTCATTCCTGCCAATCTCTAAATCATGCCCCTCAGTACCTCATCCACCCGCACCTTAAACATGTCCAGGGAAGGTGATTCAACCACCTCCCTGGGCAGCCTGTTCCAGTGCCTAATGACCCTTTCTGTGAAGAATTTTTTCCTAATGTCAAGCCTGAACCTCCCCTGGCAGAGCTTGAGGCCATTTCCTCTTGTCCTGTCCCCTGTCATTTGGGAGAATAACCCAACTCCCTCCTCTCCACAACCTCCCTTCACGTAGTTGTAGAAAGCCATAAGGTCTCCCCTCAGCCTCCTCTTGTCTAGGCTAAACAATTCTCAGTTCTCCTAGTGTAAACATAACTACAACATATTACTGTCTTAACATCTTCTTTTGCTGTTTCCTATTGTATAAGCCTTTGATCTGGTGGAAGTCTCCTTTTTAACCTTTAACCTCCTTTCCTCCACTACCACACTGTGGTTATCCTTTAGGAATCCTTAAGCTTCAGTAAATATCACCCTTCTAGACAGGCAGTGGTAGTGATTTCATTATTTATTTATCTGGAGGGTTTGAGTGTGAGTGGAATAATAAAGTGCCAGTAGAATATATTGCTCTTGCAAAAGTGAAGGGGAATATTTGGAGCTGCAACACGGACACTAACACTTAGAGAGAATAAATATACTTTTAAATTATTGGCAGGCAGCAACAGCATGGACATCTTCAGATATGACCAACAGCTTGAACTTTTGTTTGGAGTGTTTGGATTTAGTTTTTCTGAGTGGACAATGATTTTTTTAGGAAAACTTATACCAAAGTTAGGAATCATAGAATCATAGAACAACCAGGTTGGAAGAGACCCATCGGATCATCGAGTCCAACCACTCCTATCAAACACTAAACTATGTCCCTCAGGACCTCATCTACCCGTCCCTTAAACACCTCCAAGGAAGGTGAATCAACCACCTCCCTGGGCAGCCTCTGCCACTGCCCAATGACCCTTTCTGAGAAAAACTTCCTCCTAATGTCTAGCCTAAATCTCCCCTGGTGGAGCTTGAGGCCATTCCCTCTCGTCCTGTCCCCTGGCACTTGGGAGAAGAGCCCAGATCCCTCCTCTATACAACCTCCTTTCAGGTAGTTGTAGAGAGTAATGAGGTCTCCTCTCAGCCTCCTCTTCTCCAGGATAAACAACCCCAGCTCTCTCAGCCCTTCCTCATAAGGCCTGTTCTCCAGACCCTTCACCAGCTTTGTTACTCTTCTCTGGACTCGTTCCAGAGCCTCAACATCCTTCTTGTGTTGAGGGGCCCACAACTGGACACAATATTCAAGGAGCGGCCTCATCAGTGCTGAATACAGAGGGAGAATCACCTCCCTGGACCTGCTGGTCACACCGTTTCTGATCCAAGCCAGGATGCCATTGGCCTTCTTGGCCACCTGGGCACACTGCTGGCTCATGTTCAGTCGGCTGTCGACCAACATCCCCAGGTCCCTCTCCTCCTGGCAGTTTTCCAGTCAGACTTCTCCCAGTCTGTAGCTCTGCTTGGGGTTGTTGTGCCCCAAGTGCAGGACCTGGTATTTGGTCATGTTAAACCTCATGCCATTGGACCCTGCCCAGCGGTCCAGCCTCTTTAGGTCCCTTTGCAGAGAGTTAATGCATTAATGCTGCAACTCGTTTACATATTTTAGGAAGGGCATTCTCATCCACGAATATGCTTTTCTGAACATATAATTGCTGAGAGGACAACATAATCTCACCTGTGTGCCAAGAACATGTAGATTTTATGTGATGTCTTCACACTTACTGGTTAGAAAGTATCAGTATGCTTGCAAACTTGGCACCCTGATAATATACATAGAAAAGACAGACATATAGTGTGCTGCACATGACAATTATATGTCCAACTTTCCTCGCAGTAGAATCCAGAGCATGCAATAAAAGGTGAAGATATGAATCTTGCCTGAATTTTATCATATAATAGAGTAAAGATATAGCCATAATGAGCTCTTGAATCTGAAAAAATCAGAACTATTTCCAGATCTAGTCATGCAGATGTTGCCATGTATTTTTAATCTCATAGCATATGATTTAGATTCATAGAATAGTTTGGGTTGGAAGGGACCTTAAAATCATCTAGTTCCAGCCCCCTGCCATGGGCAGGGACATCGCACTAGATCAGGCTGCCCAAGGCAGGGATGGGGCATCCACAACTTTCCTTGGCAACCTATGTCTCACCACTCTCACAGTGAAGAAGTTCTTCCTTATATCAAGCCTAAATCTGCCCCTCTCCAGTTTATACCTATTCCCCCTCATCCCATCACCACACGACTTTATGAACAGTCCCTCTCCAGCTTTCCTGTAGACCCTTTCAGGTATTGGAAGGTCACTATAAGATCTTCTCGGAGACTTTGGTGTCTCCAGATGACTTCAGAAATGCTTCTACATACTGGGAATCTTCATATAAGATAGTGATTTTAGACAAACCACTGCTGGTCTTTATTTTTCAGAACTGTGATCAGAAGAAAGAAACTCATCATGTGTAAAGATGTTTATTCAGGATGATTCAAGTGTGGAAGTATGGCAGATCATAGCTGAATGGAGAAAAAAAGAAATGGTTGTTGAATAATCAGAAAGACTTGATAGCCTTTATTGAAAACAGAGGAAAAATGCAGCTTACAAGGAAGGAAACTTCAGTGACAAGAAGGGGAAGAATAAAACCAGGGAATGAGTGCAGTATTGACCATGATGTGATTCCTGTATAGCAAATGTCATCAAAGATTATAAGCAGTGGAAAAAAATCCTTCCAATAGAAATATCTGAGGCAGAGATGGGTGTCTTGAACTGGGGAAGAGAGACTTAAAGCTGCAGTTCTTGGACAATCTGTCATTTGGCTTTAGGATATGGTTTGGGATGGTGTTATTCTTTCTATGCAGCTGAAAAAAGAAACTTAGTTACCATTTGTAAGTTAAGTGATATCTAAAACAACACATTTTCCAAATTAAAAGGAAACTTGTCTAAACATTTGTCATATTAGAAAGCATAATATTTTTAAAGCATATTTTTTGATTCACTATATTCAAAGAAAGACTCCGTGCTTGGGAATACAGGAACTCTTATTTCAGTGGAAAAATCTCGACTCATATCTTTCTCAACTCAGTCCGATGTCCAATACTTAAGAGTTTTCTAGTAGAGATAGATGTACAGAAGGGGGTCTCTGGACTGGACTGTACAATGTCTTCTAGCACTGCTGCTCTTTTGAAGACAAATTTCAGCCAAGCATGAATAAATGCTCCTTGATACTTCTAAACAACCTCTTCTAACACATTTTATTTTAGACGGAATAGAGAGTCCCTGTGCAAGAGAGTTACACAGCGGAGTTGAGAAACTGGCAACACACAGAAGAGAAGGAGAACAATTGTCTGGGAAAAGGTATGGTAGGGACAGCAAACAATTTTTCTATGAGTCTGACTGAAGAAAGAACTCCTTCCTCTGATAGAAGATAACTAGGTGGGACCTGATCATAGAATGAATATTTTTAATAGTATCTGCACTTGTCAGTTTTATGGGAAGTTTCTGTGTACTGGAGGTTGAAAAGCCTCAGGAAGATGTGTAAACAGCAGTAAAAGTGATGTGGCAATGGCCTGAGCGTGAACAGAAGACATCAGGTCTTATGGTATGGGAAGCACTGCGAAGTCGTGTTTTATTAAGAAACACACTCAAACCAGAATGTTAAGTATTTCTTTAGACTTTAGGCAAACAAATCACATTTATCTCTTTTAAACGGACACAAAGAGGCTTGTTCCCAAATGTTGAATGCTACAGCAGACTTGTGGTCTTTGATGCCATACAGTGTGCAAGAAAGTATAGCAAGTTATTAGACATCATCACACACATGAAATATTCAGATTTTGAGCAAGTTTATGGAATTTCATATTACTGATAGTCTTCTCATTCAGAAAGAGAGTGAGGCTGTTCCCTGATCTTTCTTTCTTTTTTCCTATTAAATTTGCTTCCTTTAGGGTTGGAAAATCTTCACTAGTAAATCCTGGTTTGTTAGAGTTTGGACTCCAAGAAGTAAAAGAATTTCTTTCTGTTTATGATGGGGTGAAAGGGAGTATGAAAAGCAGAGACGAACAAAACATCTTCCTTCAGTTTTCATTTTCCTTAAGAAGATTTGAACAGTTGGCATATTTGAATAGAAAATGTTACAATACTTATGAAAATAAATTTTACCCAAGGCAAACATTGTACTACTTGATGATCACTTACCATTCTGATTAGCATTACAGAAGGAATATTTTAATGTGAAGTTTAAACATAATAGATTAATTTAGTAAAATTTAAAAATGTCTTTATTAATTTAAAATATTAAAAGATAATTAAGGAGTTTATACTCTCCCTTTTATTCTAACAGTAACTGGTCCATTAACACATTCTATTTCTCTGAAGCTATATTTCAAACAGAAGATTGAGGTGCAGCAGTTTTGGCATTTGGGCTTTGATAAATACAAAGAAACCAGCAGACTCTGATTACTAAAACACTGCCAGGTTAGGTGTCATCTGAATCACAGATTCATAAAATAGTTGGGATTGGAAGGTACCTTGAAGATCCTCTAGTTCTAACCCTCCTACCATTAACAGCTGCACCATTCTCTAGGTCAAGTTGCTCAAAGACTCATTCAACTTGATCTCAAACACCTCCAGGGAGGGGGCAGATACAACTTCCCTATGCCAGTGCCTCACCACCCTCACACTAAAAAATTTCTTCCTAGTACTCAATCTAACCCTCCTTTCTTTCAGTTTAAAACCATTACCCCTTGTCCTGTCACTACAATCCCTGATAAAAAGCCCCTTTCCAGCCTTCCTGTAGAATCATAGAATCATAGAACAACCAGGTTGGAAGAGACCCATTGGATCATCGAGTCCAAACATTCCTATCAAACACTAAACCAAGTCCCTCAGGACCTCGTCCACCCATCCCTTAAACACCTCCAGGGAAGGTGAATAAACCACCTCCATGGGCAGCCTATT
This sequence comes from Coccyzus lansbergi, assembly GCA_033558105.1. Lineage (NCBI taxonomy): Eukaryota > Metazoa > Chordata > Aves > Cuculiformes > Coccyzidae > Coccyzus > Coccyzus lansbergi. The sequence goes on from JAUMJK010000508.1 coordinate 3,703,699, forward strand.
CCAATGCCCAATGACCCTTTCCATGAAAAACTTTCTCCTAATCTCTAGCCTAAATCTCCCCTGGCGGAGCTTGAGGCCATTCCCTCTTCTCCTGTCCCCTGTCACTTGGGAGAAGAGGCCAGCTCCCTCCTCTCTACAACCTCCACTCAGGTAGTTGTAGAGAGCAATGAGGTCTCCCCTCAGCCTCCTCTTCTCCAGGATAAACACCCCCAGCTCTCTCAGCTGTTCCTCAGAAGGTCTGTTCTCCAGACCTCTCACCAACCTCGTTGCTCTTCTCTGGACTCACTCCAGAGCCTCAACATCCTTCCTGTGGTGAGGGGCCCACAACTGAACACAGGATTCAAGGAGCGGCCTCACCAGTGCTGAGCTCAGAGGTTATAATGGACGTAAAGTCAGGCATACTGGGTCAATCTAAAACATATCTAGCCTAGTATCCTTTCTCTGATAACAACCTAAAATGGATGCCCAGAAAAAGTAGAAGGGTGCCATTCCACTTTTAACTCTTATATCTAATTTTCAACCTGTAATAATGCTCAATGTAAGGTTTGTGTCCATTTTTTTGTCATGTAATAAAGAAATGTTTAAAATGGTGTCCAGCATTGTGCCACTAGAGTGGGCAGAAGGATTGGACACACAACTTGATAGGAGGTGTCACAGAGGTTGGGTTTTCTCAGAAGTGCATAACCAACGAATAATAAACAACAACAATTACAAGATAAAATGAGAGAAATTTCAAGTAGATGCATGGAACATTGATTTCTTCCATACTGGGATATTTATCTCTTCTAGTCTTTATAAGGTATCCAAATTAGATTTTATGCTGATTTAAACACCTGAGTAATTAGAAAATTATACAACAACCGTCTCAGTATAAGATCTCCAGTGATCCAAGAATATATGAACCTTCATTTTGATATATTGATGGAAGGCAATTCTTAAACAGTGTTTAAGAATGAAATTTGATAATATTTTAGAAAATTATAGAAAGATATGGGGAAAACTACTGGAATTTAACTTGCATAATATATGCATATGGTAATTGCAGTTACAAATACGAGACATAGAATCATAGAACCATAGAATCACCAGGTTGGAAGAGACCCATCGGATCATCAAGTCCAACCATTCCTATCAAACACTAAACCATGTCCCTCAGCACCTCATCTACCCGTGCCTTAAATACCTCCAGGGAAGGAGAATCAACCACCTCCCTGAGTAGCCTATTCCAATGCCCAGTGACCCTTTCTGTGCAAAACTTCCTCCCAATCTCCAGCCTAAATCTCCCCTGGGGAAGCTTGAGGCCATTCCCTCTTGTCCTGTCCCCTCTCACCTGGGAGAAGTAATTACATGATTGACATGATTTAGATGCATGAATTTCCTACACATCTCACTATTTAGCACAATCATTTGCATTTCACTAAAATGACCATCTAATTCCAGTTTATAGCAGGAAGACTTATATGAAGGGATTTCCCATTTTCCTTTGAGCAGGGAATGTTTTACAGTAAAATATTCAATAGGCCCTTGGCACAAAATTGAAAACAGTGTTTATTAGTCATTTCTTTCTACTTATTCTTTTCCTAAAATCATGTTATAAAATGCAAAAACATCAAGCTTTATTTTTTTTTCTACAACTCTCATATTTTACAGTTTGGTAATCTGCAAAATATGTATGACCTACTTAGATAAAATACACAGACCAACGTTATAATAAAATGGCACTTATTTGTTGACAAATATAACAAAAACATCTTAGTCATGTTGCAAAAATATCTGTTCTCTTTAAGTGGTTGATCATAAAAATTAAGTGTGATAAAATCAGAGTGGAGACTCAATTAGAGGCAGTTGTTTGCATATGAAATATTTTCAGCACCACTGCGTTGCTGCTTGATTTTATGCCGGTATTTATTAAAGGGGCTATCACTGCAGTGAAAATGAAAATAAAACCTGCCTTCTCTATCCACAGCTCAATATCAGGACTTATCTGGGACCCCACATTTTAAGACAAAAGTGTAGAAGGTACTTGTGTTCAAGAGGATCATGATTTTCACTCTTCATGCCTAAGAAATGTGGTCACTGGTCAACGTGCAGAAGAATCACTTCCACAGTTTCCTTTCATTTTAATAGTGGTAGCCAATGTAAATTTCCCTTGCATTAGTGACTCAAAAGACTTATTAATGGTCCCATCATCACATCATTAACTTAATTTTTGCCACTTGCAATTTTCATAGATACTGACTGTACTGAATTCTCAGCACAGGCTGGGTATTTCATAGAATCATAAAACAACCAGGTTAGAAGAGACCCATCGGATCATGGAGTCCAACCATTCCCATCAAACACTAAACCATGTCCCTCAGGACCTCATCTACCCATGCCTTAAACACCTCCAGGGAAAGTGACTCAACCACCTCCCTGGGCAGCCTGTTCCAATGCCCAATGACCCTTTCTGTGAAAAACGTCCTCCTAATCTCCATCCTAAACCTCCTCTGGTGGAGCTTGAGGCCATTCCCTCTCATCCTGTCCCCTGGCACTTGGGAGAAAAGCCCAGCTCCCTCCTCTCCACAACCTCCTTCCAGGTAGTTGTAGAGAGCAATGAGGTCTCCCCTCAACCTCCTCTTCTCTAGCCTAAACACATCCAGCTCTCTCAGTTGTTCCTCATAAGGCCTGTTCTCCAGCCCCTTCACCAGCTTTGTTGCTCTTCTCTGGACTCTTTCCAGAGCCTCAACATCCTTCTTGTGCTGAGGGGCCCAGAACTGAACATAGTATTCAAGGAGCAGCCTCACCAGTGCTGAGTACAGAGGGAGAAGAATGTCCCTGGACCTGCTGGTCACACCATTTCTGATACAAGCCAGGATGCTATTGGCCTTCTTGGTAACCTTTGCTTTCACCTTACTTGGATGATATTAAGTTAGTGAATGGCTCATCTGCAAGAGGCTTAAAGGAGCATCTAAAATGCATGTTTGTAAAATGATCTGATTAGAAAAAAAAATAAAAAACCCTATTGATTTTTCCATTTATAAATAATTCTCTGTACATGTTGATTACCTAATTTTATGACACATGAGGGATGGAAACTGTTGGCTTGATTGCTGTCATGCCAGTGTAGCTTGCCTGACTTTGGCAGCGTAGATTCTTATGCATCAGGAAAAATGAGAGCAGAAATATGTCAATAGATTTAAGATTTGTATTTTTAACTTGTGCTTGACCATGTTGCATGGATGGTAGAATGTTAATTTCCAGCTTCTCTGAAAAGTAACTACTAATTTCAAATCATGATCTACCAGTGCAGGAAAACTGAAAAAGAGAGTAAAAAAGAAGAATGATACAACTCTATCTTTCTGTTGTAAATAACACGGTTACTCTCCCCTTTGCTATGGCAAATTCCATAAATGTTGATTGAATTATCTAGTATTAGCTGAAGTGGATGTGAACAAAATAAGCAATAAGAATCCATGGTAAGAATCGATAGAAATGATTTATTTCCTGGAGATCAAATCAAATAACAAAGAGGATCAAATTACCCAGTGATCACATTAAGTGGAAGTCACTGTACTGGAACGCTGCTTCCTCTAAGCTCATGCCAATAGTCACATAAATACACAGTGCCAAAAAAAATCTTTTCCCTTTGGTTATTCTTAATTTGGGGAGGGACTGTTTACAATAGCCTGTAGTGAGAGGACTAAGGGCAATGGGTATAAATTGGAGAGGGGAAGACTAAGACTAGACATAAGGAGGAATTTCTTCACCATAAGAGTTGTGAGGCACTGACTCAGGTTGCCCAGGGAAGCTGTGGCTGCCCCATCTCTGGAGGTGTTCAAGGCAAGACTGGATGGGGCTTGGGCAGCCTGATCCAGTGGGAGGTGTCTCTACCCATGGCAGAGGAGTTGGAACTGAATGGGTTTTGAGGTCCCTTCTATTCTATGATTCCATGATCCTATGATTCTCATTTATTCTGAAGCAACTAGTACTGCATATGTCTGCAGATAGCAAAATGCACAACTGCCAAACTGGAGTCACCAAATATGGGTGCCTCCTGTACTTCTCATACAAAAAGATCCCTGCAATTATTTTATGAATACAAACCCCTTGACTATTGTTTACTTTGTAGTCATGCATTTGATGACATTAGGAGGAAGTTTTTCACGGAAAGGGTCATTGAGCATTGGAATAGGCTGCCCAGGGAGGTGGTTGAGTCACCTTCCCTGGAGGTGTTTAAGGCACGGGTAGATGAGGTCCTTAGTGACATGGTTTAGTGTTTGATAGGAATGGTTGGACTTGATGATCTGATGGGTCTCTTCCAACCTGGTTGTTCTATGATTCTATGATTTACTCTTTTCCGAGTCCTGAGAGGAAACAATGAACTTAACACAGCTGAAACCTCTTCTGTAGTGCCCAAACCTGAAATGCAAGGACAAAATAATTACGTAGACTGTAATCGTTCCACTGTAACAAACTGACTTTATATACCCTCAGAACAAAATGCAGATACCCCACTGGATACCTGTAACAGTATTTAGCCAAGTCTTGGCTGTTCATGTATTCAGAATTCTGATTCTAATTCAGAACCAGCTTGTGGTTTATGCCAGCTTTGAAAGATATTCAATTATACATAGAGAACAGTCAGGCTGCAAAATTTTGTGATATTTGATACACATATGCTTTAACTAATGAAATAAACCCTAAAATCTTGACATTGCGTTTAGTCTGACACTGCCTGCTTTTGTGCGTTTAGTCTTATCATAAGTTTTGAGTTTAATTTTGAGTCACTTTTCATTTGTTCTTGACATATAACCCTGTCTAGTTTAGGATTATGCACAGAAGTGAGATAAACCTCACAGTTCTTTGCCCAGATGAATTCCTACAGAGCAGAATACAGACAGCGACAAGCATTCAGGTACGGATATTAACTCCACAGACCAAACAAGGCTGTCAGTCTTCCTCTAAGGAGGCTTTACCAACACAGAACATTCACTTAAATAAACCTGTAGTCATCTATCCAGTCCTTAAGAAACACAAGATTTGAGTGTGGATGGAGCAAGGCAGACAAAGGCAGAAAAAGTATTTCAAGGCAGGCTGTTTATTTGGGAAGAGGCACAGGCAGAGAAATGGTGTATCTGGAGAGAAAAAGCATGGAAAATGGAGGAAGGAGAATAAAAAGGGTCAGTAACATCTTAGCAGGTAGCTGGTAAATTCACAAGACATTTTTCTGTGTGAATATGCTTCCTGTTCCACGTGTATGTGTTTGTATATGAAAAACTCGCAGACTTCAAGATAAACAAACTGACAAGTAGTTGGAGCAGTCTGGGACAGACTGGGGAGACCACAGGTCTGTCGGCTGGCTACTCGAGAGATGTAAGTGTGTCTGTGAGACAGCAGCAAACATCAAGCTAGACTAGCTGTTAAGTATGACATGAGATTGGCCAAGAAGGCCAATGTCATCCTGGTTTGTATCAGAAATGATGTGACCAGCAGGTCCAGGGAGGTTATTCTCCCTCTGGACTCGGCACTGGTGAGGCCGCTCCTTGAATCCTGTGTTCAGTTGTGGGCCCCTCACCACAAGAAGGATGTTGAGGCTCTGGAGTGAGTCCAGAGAAGAGCAAGGAAGCTGGTGAAGAGGCTGGAGAACAGACCCTATGAGGAACGCCTGAGAGAGCTAGGGGTGTTTATCCTGGAGAAGAGGAGGCTGAGGGGAGACCTCATTGCTCTCTACAACTACCTGAAAGGCGGTTGAGGAGAGGAGGGAGCTGGCCTCTTCTCCCAAGTGACAGGAGACAGGACGGGAGGGAACGTTAGTTCCAATCCTGAGGAGGCTACTTCAGATTTAAGTGAGTGATGTCAACTCTAAAGGCACAGTTTTCATGCCGAGATTGATTTGTAGGGGATAGGTTGGTTTGGTATAGAGTATGTGCAGTCAATCTCACTGCAGGCTGCACCTAGACCCCAGGAACCACAGCATCTTCACACCTATCAGACCAGGAAAGCTGAATCATGCTGGATTTTGAAGTCTGGTAGATTCGTTTCAGTAGTCTGAGAGGAGAAATCCTGTTGGTCTCTCTAGGTGCATCCTGTAGGTGCACTATGTTTGGCTACTGTTTAGCATCCTACACAATCTACTTATGAAGAATATTCAGTTGGGAAATATGTATCTTGGACAGTGTCAATGAAAATGTCACTCATTCTCCTGTAGACATCCCACTGTGTAAAAATAAAACAAATAAAACTACTCCTCAGGTTATGTGTAGCACTCATCATTTGTGAGGAGGCTGGTGAAAGCTTTAGGAAAAACCTTGAAGCATTTTGGTGTGGTAGGAAAATGTGTTTCGTATTTTTTCAGATAAGGGACTGGGATTTAAGCATCAGACAGGAACCATGGTGTGGAAAAAACTATTGACCTAGTCTTATCAGAAACCCATTCAGAAAAAAATAGATTCGAAAGAACTGATTGCTGAACTGCAGCCTAACCTTTTAGGTACAAAGCTATGTTTTACCTCTGTCATTCTTTGTTACCATTGACAAAGAGAAGTCAAATACTCTTGTGGTAAATATGCAGTTGCAACATCTCTGTTCTCTTTAAACATTCAGAGTCAAACATACCCCTGCGTACATCATCAAAAGCTGATTTACACAGATGAGTTGCTAGCTCCTAAGGAGAAAAGCAGTAGGAAGAATGTTCTAATCAGCATTCGAAAGTTGGTCAAAATAGCAAATACGGTACTGAAACAGCTGATTTAAATGACTTGTAATTGAAGGCACCCATTTCCAGAGCTTGAGGGGTTGTAATAAAAATGAGAAAATGAAAGAAAAAGGAAACAAAACAAGCCTTACCCAGGCAGCTAACTACTCAGTTTCAGAACATCAGTAAATCAGTTCCCTCTCCTAAACTGTCATTTATTGTTATCTTCCTGGAAAAATCCCTTTTCAGGAGGGATTTTCTTACAGCAGTCATCTGCATAGAGCAAAGGTGATAAAGTAAGAGCTTACATTTTGCTTTTACACTGGTCTGATATGCAAGTTTTCCCTGTCTCATGTCTCCTCTTCCTTCTATTTGATGCTGCTGAGTATTAGCAGTCCTTAATTACAGGTCCTGGGGCCATACTTTTCCAAGCTAGACTCATTGCATGGAGAGCCAGAAAGCCTTGGAGCAGATAAAACTCTCTGATAGACTCTTCTTTTGCTTTCACTGTTTAACTCCTCCAACAGACTCAGAGTGGGGTGAAATATTCTTTTCACTTTCCTGAGCAAGCAAGTCATATGAAGACTCACCTGGGTAGGTTAGGGACACATATTACAAATTCTAGCTATTTCAACTGTTAAAGTGGATTTTCTACACCCACACTGTAACAGGAAATTGGATTTTTTCATTATTCTGTGTAGGGACAGAACAAGAACTGACCTGAGCCTTCACTCCAGACTTGGTAGGGTGAACATCACAAAAGGATTATCATGAAAATTTGCTCAAAATTAATTTATTTTACTATATGTGCCTGTTTTTAATGATGCCTTCAAACAAACATTAGTGTCAGGATGCTTTTCTAGCATGAATCCACAAAGAAGCTTACTCAAAAAGAACAGAAGGACCATAATCTCACATTTACATCAATGAGCATAAAGCAGGAGCTATGGGAAATTGCTTGTGAAAGCAAAGGGCAGGGTCCAGTTTCCCTTTGCGATACACTTGGTACAGAGGAAATTAAGTGAACCAGATAGAGATCTAACATGTGGTAGGACTTCTCATGCATATATGTGAGCTGCAAGTAAACTGATGCAGTTCTACTGAAGCAATTTACATGGGCTTACACCAAGATCTTCAATTTCTCCTCTGCACCTGGCTGCTAAATACTGTGCTAGGAAATTTACTTTAAGGATGAGAACTTAAACGGTATTTACAGGACCCAAACGCAGTATTTTAAACACGTTGAAAACACTGCCTTTCTGCTAACACTCCCAGAGATAGTAAAACACATGCTCTTTTCTCTAACCATCCTTTTAAGAACAGTTACACCGAGGAAATAAACAATGTATATTTTTTTGATGCAAACAATACCATAATAGCTAAATGCATAATAAAAAAGGAGACTTCATTAATAACAGAATGAATTTGTATGAGTTATTAATTTAGACACCATTTAAATTAAGATTTTATAAGTGAGAATAATTAGGCAGTGTCTCTCTGCACTTTTTTATTTTCCTTTCTCAATATCTGTATTGCCTCGAAGGATGCAGGAAGTGCTTCTAAAACCAACCTAAAAGGAGTAGCTATAAACCAGAAGTCTGAGGAAAGTTTCAGAGGAAAAGTTTTTATAGAATGTCTTTCTGAGCTTGTAGGCCAATTAGTTTTGTACCTATACACTTCAGAAGGGCATCTAGATCATAGAATCATAGAATCATAGAACACCCAGGTGGTAAGAGACCCACCAGATCATTGAGTCCAACCATTTCCATCAAACACTAAACCATGTCCCTTAGTATCTCGTCTACTCGTCCCTTAAACACCTCCAGGGAAGGTGACTCAACCACCTCCCTGGGCAGCCTCTGCCAGTGCCCAACGACCCTTTCTGGGAAAATTTTTTTCCTAATCTCTAGCCTAAACCTCCCCTAGTGGAGCTTGAGGTCATTCCCTTTTGTCCTGTGCCCTGTAACTTGGGAGAAGAGACCAGCTCCCTCCTCTCCACAACCTCCCTTCAGGTAGTTGGAGTGAACTACGTGGTCTCCTCTCAGTCTCCTCTTCTCCAGGCTAAACACCCCCAGCTCTCTCAGCTGTTCCTCATAAGGCCTGCTCTCCAGACCCTTCACCAACTTTGTTGCTCTTCTCTGGACTCACTCCAGAGCCTCAACATCCTTCTTGTGGTGAGGGGCACAGGGATTATTAATTTATTTCACTGGTGACTATTCACTGTGGTCAAATGTCAGACATTTACCATATCATACACATTTTGCTGTTACCTCTCTTTTATCCCACTGGAGGCTTTACAAAGGAAAACTGTAGAACTAGAGTTGTGCCCAGGCACTACTTGGAAAACTGATGATTGTCTGTCCCTGAGAATGCAAGGAACTCTTTTGGCAATCTAAAGTAATAAATGAGAGTCCCATGCCTAGGAATGTTCTCTACTGCACTCTAATCTACTAGCAAACATACAACTAAGGGACCCTGCAGAAAAGTCTATAACATCTGCTGCCTTCTTTGTGACCTGTAAAATCCCCCAAAAATTTCAGATATGCAAAAAACTAGAGGTGTGACGCAACTCAAATATACATCAGCATTTGAAGAACGTGAAGGATGGAACACAAGACAAGTCAGGCCCCTGTGACCCGAGATATTAGTCAACAGCCACGGTTTTTAATCCATGTTCATCAGTCTAAGGTCCTTGTGATGACCTGAGCAGAGCCAATGCTGTGTGACTGCTAGACTCTATACATTCAAGCAAATCAATACACACTTTATCTGGAGGAGTTTATAACATAAACAGGCATTGTTGAATAAAAGGGAGCAGGAATTTCCTTCTTGATTTTACAGGCAAAGAAGTTCAGATTTAGACTCAGTCTAAACAGAAGTAATAAACAGTTCCAGGAACTTAATCAGATGAATCCTTTTTTTCTTGAAAAGGAGAAGGAAATCTTCCTACTTCTGTTGAATAAATTAATTATCATAAAATGAATTACTGCTATAACACAGTAATAAATCCACAAATCTTTTAACTGGCATATATGTGTGTGTGTCCCCCTCCTCCCCTTTTCTCACACAAATAATAGAAACCCTAATATGTTGCCCATTATGTTAGAATTTATTGAAAGCTGTCTTCCTCACCAAATTTATCAACAGCATTGAAGAGCTTTTCAGAAGTAGGACTCAGATTAAGCTACCGTTTGGAAATATGACAATCAGTATTTCCGAGGAACAAGCATAAATTCACAAAGAAATTTCTATGTAAAAAAATTTCCTTTTCATCTATATTATAAGAAAGCTCACAGAACTTCTCAGCCTGGTTCCTTAGCATGAGCTCATGAAGGGCAGAGTATATTTATGATCGGAATGGTTGGACTAGATGATCCGATGGGTCCCTTCCAACCTGGTTGTTCTATGACTCTATGATTCTATGATTTTATCTGTCTTGATTCAAGCCAGGTATGTTCTTAAGTCTTGCTACCATAAAACATCATGGTGTATAAACAAAAATAACCAATATTAGATGTGAATTCTTAATACCACTTACAAGTAAAGTGAAGAACTGTATCAGATTTGCTCTCTCTATTCAGCTAGAAGTCACTGACCATGACAATGTTTAAATTTCACTGCACTGTTTTCTCGAGAGGACTGTAATTAGACCACTGAAAGAAGCAATGTCTTTTTATTACGAATGATACAGCAATAGATTAAGAAGCGGAAAAATATGCAGAAGAATATCATTACATCTTCATATAAATTAACATGGAAAAGATTTTGATTCATACCTAAGCAGGTTTTTGTCAATTAACAATACTCACGTGTCTGCAAGGAGAGTGCAGGGCAGAATATTTCAGAGAGCAATGAAAGCATTGCTGCCTATTTGAGGAGTCTGTTTTCTGAAAAGCTGTATTTCCATCACTGCTTATTTATGGCTAACCATCTTTATAAAATTTTTGTTTGTTATTTTGAACTAAAAATTAAGTAAGGGAACATGGCAATACTGTTAATTTTTAAATGAAAATGAATGTTGGAAAGCATTTCTCTTAGGAGCAGTTTTAAAAAAACCCCAAATGCTTATTTGTTGTCATCATGCCTATGAATTTTCCTTCAATACGGTACTATAAAGACAGATACTACTTCCATATGGCTTCAAGCTCTGCCAGGGGAGATTTAGGCTAAATATTAGGAGGAAGTTTTTCACACAGAGGGTCATTGGGCATTGGAATAGGCTGCCCAGGGAGGTGGTTGATTCACCTTCCCTGGAGATGTTTAAGGGACGGGTAGATGAGGTCCTGAGGGACATGGTTTAGTGTTTGATAGGAATGGTTGGACTCGATGATCCGGTGTGTCTCTTCCAACCTGTTCTATGATTCTATGATATGCTGTTTCTCCATGAATCCATCTCTCAGCTTTTTTTTTCCAAGCTTTCTGCTAATAATAGAATACCCCTCTTCAATCAAAGTCCAAAACCATGTTGCTCACTTTTTAAACATGTCTTCCTGTAAGAATATCTCAATAGAAATGGAGGCACTAATCAAAGCAGATCTAGGGGTCAGTGGACTATAAATGTGTCTGTTTACTGAATCAAAAAGTCAAGTGAAGGTGTATATATACATGCTGTGTCCCATGAGTATCTTACAGCTGAATGTCAGACTCTAGGAACGTAAACTGGACGAAGTTAAGAATAGAATTCCTCACTTTTATCATGTATTTATAGATTGTCTCCTTAGATTACAAGCTGAGTCAGGGACTACATGGTGATGAAGAACACCAGTTTTAGCAGCATGAAAGTAGCGTCAATGATGAGACTGAGAAAACACATACATGGGTCTGTACACATATGTCTGCATATTTACAAATGAAGATAAACTAGAAACCTTCCTGATGGAAAGACTATGAGACCACTAGGTGTCATTCTTGTTCCATTTTTCCCAGTGGTCATAGTTCAAACAGTTGGTCAATAGGGAGTTTCTGCAAAATTTAAGTTTTTATACCCTAACATTTTATGTCTGGTAGTTTTATTATGTGCAGTACTGTCCACTAGGGATCATACTGCAATACGTATTTTCATTCAACCCAGCCCAGGGTGGTGGTCGATTCACATTCCCTGGAGGTGTTGAAGGCACAGGTAGACGAGGTGCTGAGGGACATGGTTTAGTGTTTGATAGGAATGGTTGGACTCGATGATCCAGTGGGTCTCTTCCAACCTGGTGATTCTATGATTCTATGATTCTATTTGTGCATGAAATGCTGTTAAGTGCCTGTGGGTTTAACACTCCATTTAAAAAAAATACCAGTTAATGTGATTTGTTTCAAAATAATTTTGAATAATTTGATAAAATAAATAAATCTGTATTTCTAGTTGCTTAATCAGAATCTATGCATGTTATTTGCTAAGTAAATAGAGATATTTTTAGAGGTTTGATCATGTTATACCATAACACTTAAAACTTTATCTGGGCACGTTAAAAAAAGAGGTTTTACCTCTTCTTTTTCTTTAGTTTTAAGACTTTCTGATCTTCCATTCAGCCTGTTTTAAACAGGTGTTTGAAAGTTTCCCCACTGATTCCCCATTGCTTTTGCTTGGTTTATATATAAAGTTCAGCAATGTTCCCTGTTTAAATCAAGGCAGAACAACAAGCTGGATTACCAGTGGCTGCAGTGGTATCAGACAAATATGACATTGCAAATATTGCAGATATATCCTGGATTATGTTTCTAAAAGCTGCACACTAGGGTGGCTTCTCTCCCAATATTTCCAAGTACAACTGACAAAAAGATTTAAGATGAATTTCAGACCTTTAAAAATTTCTGGTTTTTTTTTTAATATATTTTTCTGACACATCAATTACTTTTTTTTTCTAAGTAAAATCAAATCAGTATTTTACCTAAGTGAAAAAATCCACTCACGTATGTTCTGTCCACAGACTGCCATGACGTCCTTTGAAGTTTAAATGATCTATTTTATGATTTTAAATATTAATAACAGCATAAACATACATGTGATAACATCCAGCAAATTGAGGAGCATAGAGTTTAGCTTAATAATTCTGCAATCATGTTAGTGATAAATAATGATAAATAGTGATAAACAAGTAGTCACATTGCAATATGATTTTGTATATACTCTGTGCTCCTCACCACTACGGAAAAGGACAGTTCTTAGCCCTGGAATATCAAGAAGCAGTTTTAAAAAGGAGTAGTTTTATCAAGGGGAGGTGAAAGATTGTGAAAAAAGCTCAAAACCTGTTTCTTCAAAGTTATTCCTGTCATTTAGAGCTACTGTCTGTTTTTGAAAACTGCGGTGATATAAAGCTGAGAGAATTGGGGTTGTTCAGCCTGGAGAAGAGAAGGGTCTGAGGAGACCTTATAGCGACCTTCCAGTGCCTAAAGAAAGCTGGAGAGGGACTGTTCATAAAGGTTTGTGGTGACAGGACAAGGGGAAATGGGTATAAACTGAAAAGGGGAAGATTTAGACCTGATATAAGGAAGAATTTCTTCACCACTCTCATGGTGAGACACTGGAACAGGTTGCCCAGGGAAGCTGTGGCTGCCCCATCCCTGGAGGTGTTCAGGGCCAGGTTGGATGGTATGTTGAGCAGCCTGATCCAGCAGGAGGTATCCCTGCCCATGGCAGGGGAGTTGGAATTGGATGATCTTTAAAGTCCCTTCCAACCCAAACTAGTCTATGATTCTGTGATTCTATGATTTATAAACCTGGATTAACGCAAGATAGTTTCTTACAGAATTAGTCAAAAGAAGCTGAGATCCAGGTGTCATCTCATGTCTGAGCTGGTGGAGAAAGTTTCCTCAACTACCGAAATGCCTGAATCATTCTGGGATTTTATGTAATGGCTACAGTAAGCTTCTTGATTTGTGATAGTATATTTAAGGGTATGCTGTCAGCTCACATTTACTCTTTTTAAGACACATACATTCAGAAGCCTTTTCCCATGGGTACTTATCTATATAAGCCACACTTCTTTCTGTGATACTTGAATTTTTTTTGGCATTAAATAATTAAAGAAAGTTTTGTGCTACATTTAGTCTGGCCAAGCAGAGCATACTGGTGGCAGCTGTTTGGCTGAAATGTTTGCTTCATACTGTCCGAGGCAGTTACTTATAACTTGCAAACAAGTGGAAGGTTATGAACTTTCCACTTGCTGTAGTACAGCAAAAAGAATTAAGTTAAAATTAAATTTTGATAAGATATGAACCTACTGTCTGTCTTAAATAGGATAGACAGACTTGAGTGTATGTATAGGCAGTGTCTGCCTCTGCCTCCAGTTGTTCTTACTATATGGCTTTGCATTAGGCTGTAGATAATGCTTCAGCAACCGTCATATCAGTGCAATCATGTTCAATTCCCTGGATCTGCAGCAAAGTAGAAAGGGCTGTGAGAAAATACAGACTGCTTATATGATGCCTGAGTAAACGAAAATATATTTTATATGTTGTAGCACTTGCATGAAGCCAGAGGTGGAAAACAGGAAAAACATTATTAATTAACCTCGGTTTTGAATGCAACACCAGTAGTAGCTCAATGGGTTTTATGAGGAAATATAATGCAACATCGAGTTAAAACATAAAGAGCATACAGTGTCTGCTAGTAGTGATCTACATTAGCCCTGTAGTCTTTAATTAGCAAAGAGTATACTGATACATGAAATAATCAATTAAAAACATTTAGCTGCTGAACTACTTGCAGTGAATTTTCAACTGCTACCAGAAACTATAACACAGTCTTAAAAGAAGCCCTTACCTTTGATCTTTATTAAAATTAGAGTGAAAAACTGTGGTGTGCTGAGTAACATATTAAGCAAGACAATAAAGCCTAAATTACCAAACTAAATGCTGCTAATCCCTGTCAAGGCTATTAGTGTGATAATTATTTAACAGAATTACACAACACCTTCCATAACCAGAACTGAACTTGAATGACTAGGTCTTTAGTCAAGGCGCAGCTTTAGTCTTGTCTTGGGTCTGACGTATCTCTCATATGAGGACAAGTTCTCTTCCAACTTGGTTATTCTATGATTCTATGATTCTGTGACTTGGGACTGTTCAGTCTAGAGAAGAGAAGGCTCAGTGGAATCTGATCAACATAAGGGAGGATACTGAGAAAATGGTGCCAGGTTGTTTACAGTGGTAGAGCAAGAGTCAAGACACAGTCATACAGGTTTTGAGGGTTTTCCAAAGACATCTGGGCACCGTCTTCATTCCAGGAGGCCCTGCTTGGGCTGTAGTGTTTGCCCAGATGAGCTCCAGAGGTCTCTTCCAACCTCAATAGTTTTGTGATTCTGTAGTCTGCTTATCAAATTATATTTCATCAATAATTTCTCCTAGTGGTGGAAACAAAGGGGAGTTTAGGATGAAAGCTGTAAGAAATCCACCTCACTAATTGTGATGCAACTTTAAGGATATTGATATAGACATACAAAAGCGATTGATTCTATTTTGAGTTTTGATGAGTGACCAGTCTAAGTGGCCAACTTTCTTCTTATTTGAAAGCCCTATCTTGCTTTATGCAAAATGTAAGTATTGTTTGGTTACAAAGTCATCAGCCCTCTCCTGCCTCTAATCTACTCCTATACTTTCTAAAAATGACCGTCTCTGTAGGTAGTTAAAATACTATTGTCACATCAGATGTACAAAAACTGATGTGGTCAAAGAAACAACTTTGTTTCCTTTATAAAGGGTTGGTTTTATCTTTGGGGAAGGCATATGGTTACTCTATCTGGCCATGCTCTATTTAGTCTATGAATAGATGGACCATGCGTGATGGACCTGCGTGACCAGCAGGTCCAGGGAGGTTATTCTCCCTCTGGACTCAGAACTGGTGAGACCACTCCTTGAATCCTGTGTTCAGTTCTGGGCTCCTCACCACAAAAAGGATGTTGAGGCTCTGGAGTGAGTCCAGAGAAGAGCAACAAAGCTGGTGAAAGGGCTGGAGAAGAGGTCTTATGAGGAACATCTGAGAGAGCTGAGGATGTTTAGTCTGGAGAAGAGGAGGCTGAGAGGAGACCTCATTACTCTCTACAAGTACCTGAAAGGAGGTTGTAGAGAGGAGGGAGTTGGTCTCTTCTCCCAAGTGACAGGGGACAGGACAAGAGGGATTTGTCTCAAACTCCACCAGAAGAGGTTTAGGCTGGACATTAGGAAAAATATTTTTGACCAAAAGAGTCATTGGGCACTGGAACAGGCTACCCAGGGAGATGGTTGATTCACCTTCCCTGGAGGTGTTTAATGTATGGGTGGACGAGGTGCTGAGGGACATAGTTTAGTCTTTGATAGGAATGGTTTGACTCAATGATCTGGTGGATCTCTTCCAACCTGGTTATTCCATGATTCTATGATTCTATGAAGGACAGCCCTTTAACTTCTTTGTGTTACATTATAGACAAAGAAGTACTCATCAGTTGAAAACTACCAGACAGCTTCTGCCCTACCTTTCACATTGAAGAAAATGCATGCTCCATGCACCAGACTTAGTGTTCATTACCTGTTTGAATCACATGAATCAATCATATTTGTTTGATGAAGTGAAAATTCAAAGAAAAATCAGATTCTCCCTGTATATCTATATTATTTTTCCTCCCTCTCCCCCTTTCCTTGGGGGCTTCTCTATGATGGCAGCATCTCTCCATTGCTTATTTCAGATCAGTAAAAGACATTTTGGGATCTTAGACAATTAACAGCTCTACACAGTTCAGTACACTTACTATAATAGCTATTTTATTTTAGCTTAATGTTCATAGAAAATTTGCTATTTAATCTTTTCCTTCTCTCTTTAAAGAAACACTGATATAGAGCTGGTGCACAGTTTTGAACATCTTTATTATATATATTCTGCAGTAATATGTTAACAAAACTTCTAACAAACAAAAAATATTCATGAGACAGATTTTTACAGCCTTTATAACATATTTGAATCTCACTTTCTTGTCTGTCAAGACAAAAATAATCTTTTATTTTGCAAAATTTCAGTCATATTTTGAGAAGCCTGAAAAATAAAAGCTACTCAGGTGTGATTTTATGTTAACATATTCTCTTTTACAGCCTGTCTCTAGGCTACATTTAGCAGGCATGTAAACCTGGCAAGAAAATAAAGAATGACAATATATTTTAAATACTGAAAGGCTTTGTGGTAAATTGGGAAAGATGGTGACCTTGTCATTTTAACTGACTTCTCCGCACAGATCCTAAACAAGTATAATGCCACAGATTCAGAAAAGTGAAATTGCAGGAACTGAATAGTTTCAGTCAGAGCAAACTATTCAGAGCTGTGTCCTATCAGGTTTTTAATTTCTTCAAGAACCTAGAAGTTCTTTGAACAACTTGTTTGGGTTTTCAACCACTCTTGCTTTAAATAAGTGTTATGTTCAAATGGGACAGGACAAGAGGGAATGGCCTTGAAGCTCCTCCAGGGGAGATTTAGGCTAGAGATTAGGAAAAATTTTTTACGGAAAGTGTCATTGGTCACTGGCAGAGGCTGCCCAGGGAAGTGGTTGATTTGCCTTCCCTGAAGGTGTTTAAGGTGCAGGTGGATGCGGTTCTGAGGGACATGGTTTAGTGTCTGATAGGAATGGTTGGACTCGATGATCCGATGTGTCTCTTCCCACATGATTATTCTAAGATTCTATGATTTTGCAGTTGTTTCTTTTACACTGTGGACCTCTGAGGCAGGCACAGGAAGTGAAATACAAGTCACATAGTTCATTAATATGACGTACTTCTACACTGTAACTGAACAAAACCTTTTTCATCAGCTTTCCTTTTAGTAAGCTTTTACTGCTGCTTGGAAACAACATGAGAAATGAAGTACCAAAGGTCTTCTGAACTCTCGTTGGTCTAAAGTATCTTCTTTATTTGTTTTTTGTATTTTTTTTTGTTTGTTTCACAAAATTTTAGAGGAAACAAATGCATGACGCAATAGGATGTATTTAGCATGGGGTTTCCCAGGACATCATGAATCACATGATACAGAATACAGTAAAAAGACTCTTACTGGCAACCAGTTTCTTAGCAAAGTGTCAGCTATGAACAATTTATCATCCCGCATGAAACACAGAAGCTACATCTACATGAGCAACAGCACCAATATATAGATATGCAGCACCAAGTATAGATATGCAGAGTGAAATAACTGGTGGGATTGGCAGTGTGTTTTCAGGGTTTTTCTACTTTGAACTTGTTCTATGCTGGCCCTGAATGATGATTTTGTCCAGAAGAGCATTAGCCTTGTTACTGAAGTGCATTTCAAGTTTAGTTTCATCCTAGAAGAATCAATTTCATGTATCCCAAGACAATTTGCAATTGGAACCAAAGCAGAGCAAATGTGGATGACTGGGAAATTCACTTCAAAGTTGTATTCCAGTCGAATCTAGACTCTTAATATAAACACACTCCAAGGCCAAGACTTGATTCGATTGGCCCAAGGAAAAGAAGTCTAGACCACCTTATGACCTCTTATCTTTGAAATTTACATTGTAAAACAGTCTGAGAAGAAATTAACTTCTGATGCATCATCCGCTGTTTGTTGTGACCATTAATAATGGTAAGATAGCTTAGTGGGAAATGCAGAACTTCTGTTCTGCTGTTATTCAATCTGTTTGGGACAGTACGGAATTATTGGTGTATTTGAACTGAATGAACAACTACGTGATCTGCCATTAGCAGTTAACTGACTAGAAATTCACATAAAAGAAGTGCATATTCAGTGTCTTTTCCAAGCCAGTAATGTAACTTCCACTCTGTAAGTATTTATTTCAAATCAGTGTCCTTATTGAAAAGCCACTCAAGTAGTGGGTGACACTCAACTAACTTTAGTACAGTTTGCACCAAGTCTAACTTTCCAGATTTGTTCTACAAGTGCATTGTACAGGAGCAGAAATATAGCAAATATAAACAAAAATTTACAGATGAAGGGAATAAGTGAGGTTGCAGAACCCCATCCAAATCAGCACAATAAAGTAGACTTTTCGTTTGTTGTTAAATTTGTGAATAAAGTTTCTAGTTTGAAGATTTTCAGTAAGCTGTACTTCTGTAATCAACATGCAACAGTATCACTATAAAAGAACTGGTCTTTTTCAATGATAGAGTTCCCTGTAAATCTGCTGGTTTTATTTCCATTTAATCAGGGACCTGATTTGTGGGTTAAGAGATGAACCAGAAAAGAAATATTTTTAACAATTCAAATATTCAGGTATTAAATATAAATTCTTAGTAAGTTCCTCTCAATTAACATTACTTCAAATTTGATAAGATTTAATACTTAACTTTAATAGTTATTTTAGAGTATCTCTTTTAACCATCATAGTCAGCAGTTTCCTCGCAGACTGCACTCTGGAAAGGACAAGGTCACTGCTAGAGATGAAAATGAATGGACATGGGAAAGGCAGGTCGTTGTTCAGGTTATTATGGAATTACTTAAATTCATATAATTATATAGCATTTCAATATCTCATAAAAATGTACAACACAAAGAAAAAAAATGGAGACAAACGAGAAAAGTAACAAAGACTATGCCTGTGATCAGCCAGCACAACCTTTACATGAATGTGAGCCTTGGAAGGTCATCTGTCATTCCCCCAATATCATTCCTAGCACCTGAACACAATCAGATAACTGTGAATGCAAACAACACTGTCGATAGAAACTGCTGAAACAGTTCCCATCTTCCGAGGCAATAAGGTTTTTTCGGGAGGATGAAATTACAGCTATAAATGCATTAATACACCTACTATCCGGAGTCTTGTTGCATTTTATTAAAATACCAACACATGCATAACACAAACAGTGAAGTCTCAAATACTTTGTCTTTTCACTTCATGAAGCCAGTTGAGCTCCTGGGCTTATCTACCATCTCAAGGAGATTTCTCAAAACTTCTTCTTCCCCAAAGTGTCATGACTCCTGAATCAATATCAGATACTAATTTTCATTTTGTCAGAGAAGGTTTTCTTTTTTTAAATCAGTTCATATTGTTTCTCCTAGAAGCTGAATACATGGATGTAGCTATCTAATAACAGCAAAGTATGGCCATGGTGTTCTGAGGTAAAGTGGCATCTCTAAAGTGTATCTCAGCATTTCTAGTAGCTAGATGAGGGCTGCCTAGTCTATAGCTCCATGACCTTGTTGGAAACAACAAATTATAGGGTATTTTCTGTATTCCTTCAAGCTTTTTACTCCCTGTCTCACCCCTCTGACACTTCTTGTATAGAATTTTTTGTGAGTGAGCTAAGTGACCCTTCCACTCAACTCTTCTGGAAAATGTTGCCAATACCAACAACCTGTTCCACAATGACACCATAAAAATTAAAGTCAATAAAAATGAAAAATATCATAGAATAGTCTGGATTGGAGGGAACTTACAGATCATCCAATTCCAACCCCCCTGCCATGGGCAGGGATGCCTCTCACTATATCAGGCTGCCTAAGGCTCCATCCAACCTGACCTTGAACACCTCCAGGGAAGGGGCAGTCACAGCTTCCCTGGGCAACCTGTTCCTGTGTCTCAGCACCCTCATGGTGAAGAAATTCCTCCTTATATCAAGCCTAACTCTGCCCATCTCCAGTTTATATCTATTCCCCCTTGTCCTATCACAATGATGCTTTATGAATAGTCCCTCTCCAGCTTTCCTGTAGCCCCTTTCAGGTACTGGAAGGTCAATATAAGGTCTCCTCAGAGCCTTCTCTTCTACAGGCTGAAAAACCCAAACTCTCTCAGCCTGTCCTTGCATGAAAGGTGTTCCAGCCCTCTGATCATCCTTGTAGCCTCCTCTGGACCCTTTCCAACAGCTCCATCTCCTTCTTTTGTTGAGGATTCCAGAACTGGACACAGTACTTCAGATGAGGTCTCATAAGAGAGGAATAGAGGGGAAGATTCACTTCCTTCACCCTGCTGGCCTCACTTCTTTTGATGCAGCCCAGGACACGGTTGGCCTTCTGGGCTGTGAGTGCACATTTCTCGCTCATGTCGAGCTTCTCATTGGTCTGCAATGAGAAGTCCTTCTCTGCAGGGCAGTTCTCAGTCAAGTCATCCGCCATCATGTACTGAAATCGGGGATTGCCCCGACCCAGGTGTAGGACCTTGCACTTGGCCTTGTTAAACCTCATGATGTTCTCACAACCTCACTTCTCCAGTCCAGATCCCCTAGGATGACATCCCTTCTATCAAGTGTGGCAACTACAAAACTCAGCTTGGTATCATCTGCAAATTTGCTGAGGGTGCACTCAATCTCACTGTCAATATAATTGATGAAGATATTAAACAGCACTGGGCACAGTACAGACCTCTGAGGGACACCACTTGTCACAGATTTCCATTTGGACTTTGAGCCATTGGCCACTACTCTTTGAATATGACCATCCAACCAGTTTCTTATCCACTGTACCCTCCACCCATCAAATCCATATCTCTCCAATTGAGAGAGGAGGATGTTGTGGGGGACCATGTCAAAGGCTTTACAGAAGTCTAGATAGATCACATCCATCAGTTTTCCTGTGTCCACTGCTGCAGTTACCCCATCATAGAAAGCCATTAAGCTGATCAGACAGGACCTGCCCCTGGTGAAGCTGTGCTGGCTGCCATTAATCACCTCCACGTCCTCCCTGAGCTTTAGCAGAGCTTCTAGGAGGATCTGTTCCATGATCTTCCCAGGCAAAGAGGTAAGGCTGACAGGTTGGTAGTTCTCAGGGTCCTTTTTTTCTGCCTTTATTAAAAATGGGCACAACTTTACCCTTCTTCCAGTCACCAGGGATTTCTCCAAATTGCCTCGACTTTCCAAATATCATAGAGAGCGGCTTGGCAACCACATCTGCCAATTCCCTCAGGACTTCGGGATGCAACTCATCAGGTCCCACTATCACCTTACTACCTCTACTTTTGATTCCATTAGTATAGAAATTTAATTCTGAATATACCAGTTTTACAACCACAACTTTAAAACCATACACCAGTTCTTTCACAGTACTAGCATTTACTACAATACCTAGATTTCAATTGCACTTACCCATGAAGGCAGTTATTTTATATGTTTACTCTTTTATCACAAGAGCTTAATTGGAAGTTTGCTCATCAGGCTATGGAGAGTTTAATTAAACTCAATGAAGAGACACTGAAAGAAAAAAAAGCAAGCTCTTAAATGTGCTATTTTTGTTCTGATTTTACACTGACATTTTTCTCCCTGATTGTCCTACCTCATATTAATAAACAAAACAATAAAAACCCACCTCTGGATTCTGCTCATTTAAATATTGGCAGCTTTCAGGCTTATTTTGTATTCTCAGCCTGGCTTGAGCTTTTTACCATCTCCAAGAGAGCCTGAAGGGCCTTTTTTCATTGGAGTGTATATCTCAGGCACATTAAAAATATTGTTTATCTGCTGATGTTGTTTTGTGACTGGGGAGGGGTACTGCTTACTGCATTTCTATCTCCTTCACCAAAATTAATGGGAATGTGCTTGTGCATCAACAGAAAGACAGAGGAATGTGCCCATTTTTTTAAGGAGAAGAGATGAGAAGAGACATTCCAAGACACTGTTGCACTTATTAACTAGAATGCTGTTTTACAAACGGAATCTGGAAATGAAAGAAGTAAGCTAATGGTGCAAGACGTAGGCGCTTGCCTGGTGGCACTTTGCCCTGTGTAAGCCATCACTTGATGAGTATTTATCCACCCAGTGACTTACCCTTCCACTCAGAGAGGGTACAGGCAGGGCTTTAATGCTAAATTTTGCTTAGTCACCATGCTGAGAGAATTGTTTACCATTTTACCAAAGATGTTGAGGCTCTGGAGCGAGTCCAGAGAAGAGCAACAAAGTTGGTGAAGGGGCTGGAGAACAGGCCTTATGAGGAGCGTCTGAGAGAGTTGGGGGTGTTTAGCCTGAAGAAGAGGAGGCTGAGAGGAGACCTCATTATTCTCTACAACTACCTGAAAGGAGGTTGTGGAGAGGAGGGAGCTGGGCTCTTCTACCAAGTGACAAGGGACAGGACAAGAGGGAATGGCCTCAAGCTCCGCCAGGGGAGATTTAGGCTAGAGATTAGGAGGAAGTTTTTCACAGAAAGGGTCATTGGACATTGGAACAGGCTGCCCAGGGAGGTGGCACCTCCCCTGGTGCCCACCTTCCCTGGAGGTGTTTAAGGAACGGGTGGATGAGATCCTGAGGGACATGATTTATTGTTTGATAGGAATGGTTGGACTTGATGATCTCATGGGTGCCTTCCAACCTGGTTGTTCTGTGATTCTGTGATTTTATGGTGTTAGTTGAAAGTTTCTGTACCAGTGCTTTTCCACTAACAGTAACAACGGCTTAGTTGTGCACTTTCTTCATCTTTTTAGATTTACCACTTCTAGGGTATCCATAGACATCTCCCTTGCAAAAATACTTGGACCAGCATTAGGCACACGAAGAATCTTTTCAGTTTATGGACTGAATGGAGGAGGATTTCTTTCCCAAGAATTTCTCTTATAGCTTCTCTGGAATACAGAGGTTTTTCTCTTCACCATAGAATTATACAATCATAGAACAACCAGGTTGGAAGAGACCCATCGGATCATCGAGTCCAACCATTCCTATCAAACACTAAACCATGTCCCTCAGGACACTAAACCATGCCCCTCAGTTGCATATGTTAATATCAGTTAATATCAATTGCATACTTAAATCTAACCTGAAACCCAAAGAGACTGTACAATACCCACACTAAGAAGAAGTATTAGGAAAGAGTCTGATTTCAGTTTAGGCTCATAATAGAATTGGATTTACACTGCCACGAGGCTAGAATTTAAGTCAGAGTTTACAAAAACTCCAAGGCACTATCCTAAATTTTCTGTTAGCCAGCTACAAATAATTCTCAGGCACACAGCCTGTAGAATATACGCTCCCTCATCCCCTTGCCTTGCAGCAGCATGTAAAAACCTAGAGAGAAGTCAGGAATTAATTTAAAAGCCTGAGCTGCAGGGAGAATCGCATGCATCATGGGATAGATAAACCAAGAAATAACTGTATCACACTGATTCTTTAAGCTTGGCTGTCTAAAAGGTAAAGAGTGAACCCTCCTGAGAAGTAAAGAAATTGAAAGGAGAGAAAACTGAAATAGTATAATAGAAGTGGTCTCAGAACACAGGGATCCACCAGTAGAGAATAAAAAACTGAGGAACTGATTGTCCAGAAAACTGTATATTTACGTTAATTTTGACATTTGTTCTCTTAACTTTCAACTATGTTGTAGCAGTAGAAAATGTAGTGAACAGAACTAATCTAGAGGTGAAGTTTTACTTTATTCATACTGTTTTAAATTCATTTCATAGAAAAAATGATTTTTATGGTGATATAGTAAGCGAATCATCAGTCATATTTTTTTTAAATATCTCTTGATTAACATTTTCAAAGAGGTAAATTTTATTATACAAGCAGAAAGTGGGAAAATGCTGCTGTAACATCCAGAATGAGATGTAGCAAAGACTTTTGAAGTGTGAGAAGCTGTCTAGGAAAATATGACAAA
The DNA here is from genome assembly GCA_033558105.1 of Coccyzus lansbergi. NCBI lineage: Eukaryota > Metazoa > Chordata > Aves > Cuculiformes > Coccyzidae > Coccyzus > Coccyzus lansbergi. Next base: position 3,727,872 of record JAUMJK010000508.1, read on the forward strand.
CTAAAAGATGCCAGAATTTGCAATAACCTTCTAAGGAGAATCATGAAGGAGAAAAACTATGACTATTTAAAAAAGATGAAAGTATTGTATATATTCACTTTAGCATGGAATTGGATATGAGTGTCCTTTAGTCTTTGGAACTGGAAGAAGAATGTGAAAAAGGAAAAGATGCCTGGACAAGTCATGGGAATGTGTAAGGGAGGAACTGGGATGCCAAGGGTGCTCAGTCTGGAAGCATATTTTACTCTGCTTACAAAAAATTACTGTGGATCTCTGTGCCACGTTGGAGTCTGGAAACCAATCGTATGTTTGCTGAAAAAGGTCAAATAAAGCTTGAAAGGAATATGCTTCACTTACTTTCAGTCTCTCTTTCTGGAGAATTCAAGATCAAGAAGAAATGGATATGCAGCTTCTCAAATCAGCATAGATCTTTGTTCCAAGGAAAAATAAGGTAAATAATAGAATCACCAGGTTGGACGAGACCCTCCAGATCATCAAGTCCAACCATTCCTATCAATCACTAAACCATGTCCCTCAGGACCTTGTCTACCCGTGCCTTAAACAACCCCAGCTCTCTCAGCAGTTTCTCATAGGACCTGTTCTCCAGACTCTTCACCAGCTTTGTTGCTCTTCTCTGGACTCGCTCCGGAGCCTCAAATTATAAAAGTTTTTGTTACTGAACTCTTTCTTGAACTTCCATGATTTGATCATTCAAAATATCTATACAGAGTAGCAGGAAAACAACTTGGTCTGTACTGCAAACATCTCTGTTTTCTGATAGTGGCAAGAAACATGCCCTCCTGCAGTGTCTAAGCACAGAAGTGTTTCAGTTAGTTCTGCTTTGCATTCAAGGGAGAGACAAATACTCTTATTACTCTCTACAACTACCTGAAAGGACGTTGTGGAGATGAGGGAGTTGGGCTCTTCTCCCAAGTGACAGGGGACAGGACAAGAGGGAAAGTCCTCAAGCTCCACCAGGGGAGATTTAGGCTAGAGATTAGGAAGAGGTTTTTCACAGAAAGGGTCCTTGGGCATTGGAATAGACTGCCCAGGGAGGTGGTTGATTTGGCTTCCCTGGAGGTGTTTAAGGCACGGGTGGATGAGGTTCTGAGGGATTTGGTTTAGTGTTTGATAGGAATGGTTGGACTCGATGATCCGATGGGTCTCTTCCAACCTGGTTGTTCTATGATTCTATGAAATACACAGAGAAGAGATAAATACATACCTGTATTGAGATTCTAAAGGAAACATTTTTCAATGGCATCCAACATCCAAATAAACTTAAGGAAGATTTCCTGTGATGGTATCATAGTATTGTCACAGGGTCATATTTCAGTTGGAGCTGTGAAGAGAATCCCCCTGAACATCTTCCTCTAGGTGCACTCTCCATAGAACACCACAACAGCTTTTGCGTTCAAAAAAGAGGCATCTTTTATTAAAATGTAAATTAGAATAATTCTCTTTTCACAGAAAAAAAAAATAATCAAGTAAGACAGAACAGAAATGAGACAAATTTACATGAAAATCTGGTTTGGACCACTGTTTCCTTGCATGGTGCTTTCAATGAATATCAGCAATCTCTAGTCTTGTCCCTAGTAAATGTTTCTTCCAGTCATCGTGAAGGTCTGGCCCTGCCTTCTACCTCTGCTCTCCTCACTGGAATTTCCCAGGCTTTGTTTTGTTAATTTTGCTCCTTTCTTCTTGTTGCATCTCACAATCTCAAGTATCCCTACCCTAGAGCAGAACTCTTCTTCTCTTCCAAATGACTTTAATTTTAAAAGGAACATACAAAAAACTGAGAAAAAAAATCAGTCTGACATAGTGATGTTCTAGATTCTTTCCTCTGGGTGTGACAAGAATTAGGAGGAGAGGGAATGTCCTCAAGCTGCTTCAGGGTAGGTTCAGATGAGATGTTAGGAAAAAAAATTATTCACTGAAAGGGTTATCAGACATTGCAACAGCTACCCAAGGAAGTGATGGAGTCTCCATCCCTGGAGACATTTGAAAGATGGGTAGATGAAATGCTTAGGGATATGATTTGGTTATGAAGAGGTATGGTTGGACCTCATGATCTCAGAGGTCTTTTTCAATGTAGCAATTCTATGTTTCTGTGATTCAGTGAAACACACAGTACACACAGTTTTTGTAGTTCATTAGAACTGTAAATTGTCGCCAACAATTTTGTCACGATATTTCATAAGAGTGTCAATCATCTATCAGTACCCATTGCCCTCTGTTGTGCAAATAACCAGCTGAGAGCTGTCTCAAAGACTTTACTAATACCAGTGGAGACAAAGGACAGGTCAATAAAATCCAACAAAGTAATAAAATCAACCAGTAGATTAAGTAGTTGTTTTTGCACATCAAATATTGTCAGGTGTGAAAAAATCTTTTCTTGTGAAAGTGTTCGTCTTTCTTATTCTTCTGATTTTCGTAATTTCAATAAAGAGATTTATTTTAAAGTCTGCAGCCTGGATCAATCAAATAACCTTGAGCTAATGTAGTTCCTACAAGGAAGCTGTATATAATGCTATTAGACAGTTGCAAAAGTAGGCACATAATTGCTTTATTTAAATTCTTCATGTATGTAGTTTAGATATGCATTTATGTACATAAAAAAGTAGCCGATCAGCAAAGGGGAATACAAATTTCCAAAGCTAGAAAAAGAAGTCAAGAGAGAGCATTACTGAAGCCGTGAAAACTGTTTCTGCTTTCATCATTGCCTATGGATTTGTTGTTGGGAGCACAGGGTGAGGAGAAAAAACGTGCAGAAAATTCAGGATTCATGCTGTCAACACGTTGCATTCGGGAAACAAAAGAACAAAGTAGAAGTAATTATTCATAAGGCAATTGTGATTTGACTTAACTAACACCCAGAGAGGGTCAGTGAACAGCAGTGGTAGCCAGCAGGGTATGTAAGCAGAGCCTTAGCACTTAACACAGCAGTTGGCATGCAAATCTTTCATTGCAATGAATGTGGTGATAGGTCCTAGTCTTCAGCACTGATTGGAACAACTGTCTCTGTCATGTCAGAGTCCTTGACCCAAAAAAAGGAGGAAGGGCAAAATAATCCATACTTTAGGCTTTAGGATTCCTTGAATATTCCTCCCTAATGCTTGGGATAGATACCTTGGAAAGGTTTGCTCTAGCAGAGCTGCTGAAGCACCTGGTGTAGGGATTGGAAGAGAACTCAAACAAGTCATATTGCATCGGGGTGTCAACTAAGAGATGAATAAGCTGTTATGGACATGCTTTTTTCTCCCTGGTTATGTTGTTTGAGATCAAGAACTACTGGAAAGGGACAGGAGTCAGATAGCAAAGCAGAGCAAGAGCAGATATGTCAACAACCTTGATAATATAGTAAATAGGACCTTAAACTAGTTATACTGGGAGGAACTGGAGCTCAAAGCATAAAAAGAAAGGGAAGAACAGGTGACTGTAGCTTGAAGAGAAGTCAGCAATGTAACCTTGGAGTCATAGAATCATAAAATCATAGAACAACCAGGTTGGAAGAGACCCATTGGATCATCTAGTCCAACCATTCCTATCAAACACTAAACCAAGTCCCTCAAGACCTCATCCATATGTGCCTTAAACACCTCCAGGGAAGGAGGTCATGAAGGTAGCTGTATACTAGGTCACATTAGCACAGTGCAGGCGCTTGGTCAAAGGAAATTATTATCTCTATTTGCTTGTCTCTTCTGCAATGGTATGTGGAGAACTGTGTCCAGCTTTGCATCTCCCTGTACAAGAAAGTTCTCCAGCAAAGGAATACCAAAATGATTAGAGAGCATTTATGAGCCAAAGCCAAGGAAGTTGACTTAAACAAGAGAAGGCTAAGGGTTGCTCTGATGCTATCTTTGTCTGCCTAGCAGGTGGCCAAATAAGGGAGAGAGCTAGACTTTTCTTGAATACTGTGAAAGAACAGACGGTCAATGGACATTACAGAAAGGTAAATTCCAGGTAGTATTATGGAAAAAATTTTCACCACAAAGGTGATCAAAAACTGGAAAAGGTTTCCTGGGAATGTTGCCAAACTACAATCTACCCTTTGTAATATGTGAAATTTGAGAAGGTTCAGAACCGCCTGATCTCAGTCCTGCTTCGAGCACAGATTTGACCCCCCCCGATATCTGTTCCAAAATTTTATTTTGCATTAAACCATTAAACCATTATCTGAATTATAATCACAAAGACTCACGCTGTGTGAGAGAAGAGAATTCCCTTCTATTTCTGTTCCTTGTACTTGTTTGCAATTTTCTGTTACTTAATGTTCAAACTTGAAATAAAATATTTTGAGAAATGAACAATTTCATTCAATCCTTATTAAAAATACTGTGGACAAGAGAAAAGAAGAGGTAATAGGTAGGAGTTGAAGTATTATCTTGATGCTTTTAAGCTTTCATGCTTGAACATAGATAAAAATGCCTTCAAAGTAGGTTTAATTCATTATGAATCCCGTGGTAGACTTTTGAAATAATCTACATCTATCTCCTGAGCTGCAACAATGAAGGAGCTGATTTTGTAATTGCATGACCTCATATTAAGTAGAGATGGTCATGATATTTTTTCACATGTGCTCCTTACATCACTTCACTTTGATTCTTCCTTCTATTATTTTCCATATCAATTTTTTTCTCATGCAGGGTTTATTCTAAGTTCTTCTAAGTCCCTGCTAGATATTTTATATATTTTGATTTTTTCTGCTTCAGTTATTTTACACAACAGATTATTTTGTACAAGTCTACCTACTAAACTTTTTTTATTCTTTTATTATTTCTTTGCTACATGATATGCATAACCTTTGTATATACATGAATACGGCTTTAAACAATATCTCTTCCCTCTCCTGCCTTCTCATCATGTTATTATATCCAAACTCTCATAAGAATTTCAGGTTTTTTGGGGGGAAGAGAATTCAGGTGTATAATTGATGCAAATTCTTCAGACTCACTCTGCTATACATAACCTTATTCTGCACATTTTACTAATGCTTAGAAACATTTATATTCATCAGTGTTTTTTAAAAGCAGTTTTCAAACTTTAGTGAAGAGTTGTTCCTTTAGTCTTTGTAGATGTTAATCCACTTAACCACGAAATCAAATTTTACTCTATAAAATATAAATGCTGGTGTCCCTATCTCAGGTACAAGCCCAAGTTCTATCATATGACAACTACATATAACAACAATGTTTTGTATATTGTTTGATTTGTAATCTTGTAATACTGCAATAGAATATTGCTGTTGTTAATAATAGAACATAACTTTGTACTGAGTTTGCTGGTTTTTGGGACTGAGAAAACTGGTCAAGCTCAACTTTTACTGTCTTGCCTGCAGCATTGTTGCACTTGGTTAACACTGATAGCAGTCAGTCTAAAGAGCAAGGTCTAGTGATCCTGATGGGGAGACCACTGAACAGTGAGGAGTTACTGATCCACACAACAGTTAACCTGAGTGGCTGCAGGAGAAGCACTGCCAGCAGATTTTAACAGAGGAGCATCTGGGCAGCCCCCACTCAGCTAATACATCACCTGCCTGCCCTTGCATTTATTTAGAAATGCATGAAGAAGTTATTGCCTGAACATTGTTTTATTTGATGGCACAGAACCCTAACAGAATCATAGGGTAATGCAGGTTGTAAAGGACTTTTAGAAGTCACCTAGTCCAAGTACCCTGTAGTGAGCAGGACCGCACCTTGAGTACTATGTTCAGTTCTGGGCCCCTCACCACAAGAAGGATGTTGAGGCTCTGGAGTGAGTCCAGAGAAGGGGCTGGAGAACAGGTCTTATGAGGAATGTCTGAGAGAGCTGGGGTTGTTTAGCCTAGAGAAGAGGAGGCTGAAGGGAGACCTCATTGCTCTCTATAAATATCTGAAAGGAATTTGTAGAGAGGAAGGTGATGTCCTCTTCTCCCACGTGACAGGGCACAGGACAAGAGGGAATGACCTCAAGCTCCACCAGGGGAGTTTCAGGCTTGACATAAGGAAAAATTCTTCAGAGAAAAGGTCGTTAGGCACTGGAACAGGCTGCCCAGAGAGGGGGTTGACTTGCCTTCCCTGGAGGTGTTTAAGGTGCAGGTGGATGAGTTACTGAGGGGCATGGTTTAGAGATTGGTAGGAATGGTTGGACTCAATGATCCGATGGGTCTCTTCCAACCTGGTGATTCTGTGATTCTGTGATCTTCAGCTCAGTCAGGTCAGGTTGCTCAGAGTCCACTTGACCTTGAATGTTTACAGGGATGGGGTGTCTACCACCTGCCTGGGCAACCTATTCCACTGTTTCACCACCCTTATTGTAAAAAACTTCTTCCTAATATCTAATTCAAGTCTACCACTTTTCAGATTAAATCTAATTTCCCCCTGTCCATGGCTGTACTGAGGGTACCTCTGACCCAGATGCAGGACCTTTTACTCAGTGTTGTTGAAGCTAATGAGATTAGCATGGGCCCATTTCCCAAGCTTGTCTAGGTCCCTCTGGATGGCTCTTGGTTGGAGTCCATTTGATACCACACAACTCAGCATCTGAAGGGATGCAAAATTATCTATACTATCCTCTTTTTCTCTATAACACAAGCTCTGGTAAGGACAGTTTTACGTGATGTTTTGCAAAATTTGAGCTTATGTCTTGCTCAGATCATAATGAACTAAAATCCCCTTGAGGCAACAGATCAGAAACCTACAGTTAATATTTATTTTGCTTTTGTTTATCTTTGTGTTTTACAACCGCAGGTTTATATTGATAGCCATAACAAGCAGTTGCTCAGTGTAGAATGAGGTATTTATGTTTTCAACATGAAGGCATAAAGAAGAGAAATGAAAGCCTAGTGTAAGTATAGAGGCCCTTAATAGGGAAGACACGGGATGCAAAAAAGGGAAGGCACGAGGCAGTAAGAGATGAGGTACAAGCTTGGAAATGGAAGCCCTGTGCATATAAACAACATGCCCAAGGACAGTAAAAGAAATGAGGATATGGAGCTGGTGAAAAAAGGGCTAAAAGAGAGAACAAAGAAACTACCATAAAAGATGCCGTGAATACTGAGTTTGCTTATAGTATGGAGCTTCAAATCAATGGAGAAAGAGGAAGATGTAAATTGTCCCAAATTTCCTAAATCCCCTATATTTAGGAAAAAGAAACCACTGAAATCGTGCTCCTCATGGTGAAGTACTCTGTGTGGGGATAAATGCCATGGAATTCCACCCAAGAAGAAAGCATCAGTCTTAGGACACCAAAACACAAAGTAAGGGGGAGAAAATGAGAAGTGTGTATGAAACAATTCTAACTGAATTGTTATTCTCTCTTTTTCTGCAACAATTATATCTGGGCTAGTTATGATTAGATTTAAAATTTCAATCATAATTAATAATTGAATTAATGCTATCCATTAACATTATCATTAACATTATCATTAATAATAATAATAATAATTAATTAATAACAACTAATTCTTGGCTTTACTTATTACGTGAGGTGTGCTTCCTCTTTATCTGTAAACAAGGGTTTGAGCTTGATAGATGCTTGGATAGATCCCAAGTGACAGGGGACAGGACAAGAGGGAATGGCCTCAAGCTCTGCCAGGGGAGATTTAGGCTAGAGATTAGGAGGAGGTTTTTCACGGAAAGAGTCATTGGGCATTGGAACAGGTTGCCCAGGGAGGTGGTTGATTCACCTTCCCTGGAGGTGATTAAGGCACGGGTAGATGAGGTGCTGAGGTACTTGGTTTAGTGTTTGATAGGAATGGTTGGACTCAATGATCCGATGGGTCTCTTCCAACCTGGTTGTTCTATGATTCTATGCATGCACTTTACCTTCCTTGATTTTCAGTTGGTTTTCTAAAACTGACTGTGCACCAGTAAATGTGCACTCATTTTCATTCCAAACACATTTTAGGCAGCGGCCCCCACGTTTAAGCTGTATGTAATGTAAGTTAGCAGACAGCAGTTCAGGGTTTTTTTGTGTCGTTGTTCTCAATGGTAAGTACGTGCTTCTGCTGCCACTGAGCTATATCACCTCTCCACTCTCTAAAGGTGCAAACAGCATTTAAACATGCTTCCCAAACTGCAACAGTCTATTACAAAAACCTTCAAGAATCTCAGAAAAAAAATGCTGCAGTCTAGTTCAGACAGTAGTTACACAAGACCAGTGCTGAGTTACACTTGTAAAAAGTGGGTGACTATGTGAAATATGAAAAATCTACTCAAACGTATTTAAATTTCAGATGCACAGAAAACAATTGGAAATGCATTCCTCTAATTCTGCAGGTCACATCCTGGACTGGTGTAGCAGATGTTACATGTGTTTCTAATAGTACAAACCTGCCTGTTAGCAAAACTGACCCCTGTTTTTTTAAGAAAGTCTCATAGTCCACTGGACGATGTTCCTTTCCTGCTACTTTCTCTAAGGCCAACAAATCATAGAATCATAGAATAACCAGGTTGGAGGAGACCCACTGGATCATCGAGTCCAATCGTTCCTATTAAACACTAAACCATGCCCCTTAGCAACTTGTCTACCCATCCCTTAAACACCTCCAGGGAAGGCGAGTCAACCACCTCCCTGGGCAACTTGTTCCAATGCCCAATGACCCTTTCTGGCAAATTTTTTTTTCCTAATGTCCAGCCAAAATTTCTCCTGGTGGAGCTTGAGGCCATTCCCTCTTGTCCTGTCCCCTGGCACTTGGGAGAAGAGCCCAGCTCCCTCCAGAATGTCCTCAACTCCCCTTGCAGTCCTTGACCATCAAGATACAGAGAAACCAATAACTACTCTGACTGATGAGAAGAGATACAGCAACATAGACTGAGAAATTGTGGATGGGCTTAAGCTCATATTTTTTCCCTCACTCCCCATGGCTGAACAATACTTTCCATGGTGCTTCAACTCCAGTCCTATTTGTTCTTACAAATCTTTTTGATTTTTATTATATACTCAAAGGTCTGGTCCTCTGTGTCATATTTGTGCAATCATTTAATTTCTTACTCATTCTCTGAAAACAAGTTATCTCCTTTGACTTCATTACCCTTTTAGTTACAAGTAAAGTGCAAACATGGCACATGTGTGTTTGAATGTGTGTTTGTTCATATAAGTATGTATTTACATGCAGTAAAAAGGGGGAAGAGAACAGATATTTAAAAGTTAAATGCATATAAATTTGTGTGTATCTAGAATATGTGTATCTGTATTTACGCACATATATGCAACTGTCCATATAGAAAAAATTGTTCATATTTAAAATCCAATGCTACAGAATAACGTTTCTTGATTTCACATGCATTGCAAAAATTAGGATGACATCTTATGTTTGTGAGATGTCCTTATGAACAGCCAACACTTAAAACAAATTCTCAGTCAGTCTTTTTTCCCAAATACCAACCAGCCTCCCACAGTTGCATGTGTTTCTTTTTATATGCTATTCATATATCTACAAACTCATTCAACTTCAATTAAATCAATTACAAATCCCCACAGCGCTCTAATTAGTGAAATATGCTTAACCAAATCTATCAATAATTATTCTGAACATCTCATAATATCACAGCTAGGAAAACACTCAAGTGAAAACTAATTAATTGCTATCAACAAAATAAAGAGATCCTTACATCTCAAATACCATCACACACACATAATTAGCTACTAAATTTTAAATGGGTAAATTACATGGTGGGAAAAAAAAATCTCAAGAAAAATTTAAGTGTTACCTGAGAAAAGGCTTTTACTCTGCTAACATGAAAGAACTTCTTCCTGTGTGTTTTCTGGCCTCGAAGCACAGTACTTACTACAAATCTGCTTAAGCTGTAGTTTACTACAGTGAGAAGAAATCACTTTTTCTTATATTTTAAATAAAGAACTGTTATGGCAAAACTGGTAGTAATGTAGAAAAAACAGTAGACAAGACAATAATGGTTGCAATTGATACAGTTGTGCAGGTGTGTTTAATGTCTTTGCAGGAAAGATTTGGGCAGGTGAAGCAGAAGTTCTTTATCACTGGCAATGCGAGAGAGCGTTTGACCACCAGGAAGTCTTGTCACTTCTGATTTTTGTCACAGACAACGTGAAAACAACTTATTATATCATCTGAGGGTACTGAAGGGGTTGAAATATGTCCTGTTCTTATGTGAAGGAGAGTTTTGTAAAAAGGCTAATGATTTAAATGACATATTTTTGTAGAAGTGTGGTTAATGAGAGATAGAATTCATAGAATCATAGAGCAACCAGGTTGAAAAAGCCCCATTGGATCATCGAGTCAAACCATTCCTATCAATCACTAAACCATGTCGGTCAGCACATCGTCCACCCATGCTTTAAACACCTCCAGGGAAGATGAATCAACCACCTCTCTGGGCAGCCTCTGTCAGTGCCCAATGACCCTTTCTGTGATTTTTTTTTTCCCTAAGTCTCCCCTGGTGGAGCTTGAGGCCATTCCCTCTTGTCCTGTCCCCTGTCACTTGGGAGAAGAGCCCAGATCCCTCTTCTCCACAACCTCCTTTCAGGTAGGTGTATAGAGCAATGAGATCTCCTCTCAGCCTCCTCTTCTCCAGGCTAAACACCCCCAGCTCTCTCAGACGTTCCTCATAAGGCCTGTTCTCCAGCCCCTTCCCCAGCCTTGTTGCTCTTCTCTGGACTCGCTCCAGAGTCTCAACATCCTTCTTGTGGTGAGGGGCCCACAACTGAACATAGTATTCAAGGAGCGGCCTCACCAGTGCTGAGTTCAGAGGGAGGATAACCTCCCTGGACCTGTTGGTCACGCCCTTTCTGATCCAAGCCAGGTGCCATTGGCCTTCTTGGCCACCTGGGCCACTGCTGTTCAGTCGCTGTCGATCAACACTCCCAGGTCCCTCTCCTCCAGGCAGCTTTCTAGACAGACTTTCAGTCTGTAGCACCGCACAAGGTTGTTGTGCCCCAACTGATAGCTATTAGAAACATTCACCATAAGAATGGGTAGGCTAATAAATCAGTTCAGTTTTCTTTGTAAGAGTCAGAGGCATTCCACTCAAGTGGATATAGTCCTTAAAAGATCTGAAAACTATTAAACCTGAATATTCCTGAAATTGTTATTTTTTGTGTCCACATGTCCTAAAGTTCCTAACTAGTCTTCCTGGTTCCATATCAGTTACCCCTTGGGGGTCAAAAAATCCTTTTGCTTTTGTAATCATGAATCAATCTTCTCTGGTCCCAGAGATTTCACTGTGGCGGAAAGGGAAGGGAGAATGCAAACCCCATTTCTTTCAGAAGCAGAATGTTGTAATTTTCCTTTAAAGAAATGTTTCAGTCTCAAAGTCCTGAAAATTCCAGTGCCTACCAGCTCTAGCCTATACCTCCTTGTCTACTGCTACATTTATCTGTTGGAAGGTCCTTTTCTCTATGAAATCTATTCCCACTAAGAGACAACAGGTTGAGGCAGGTTCTGTTAATGCAGATACTATGTAGGGAGATTCTGAAATATTGATGAAAGGAAGCATTCATCCAAAAATGACATTTTCCAACTTAATTCAAACTCACTTCTCTTCCCTCAAATTTATATCCTATTTTTCTAATTTAATTGTGCAAATTATTATTCTTTTTTAATCTCAATTAAGCTTGCAACCTTTTCTACCTTGAACACCTAGGAGATGAAACATGACGTTGAACTTAGCAACTTGTCTGGTAATGGACTCTGTCAGCGAGTTGTGCAAAAGAACCACACAATGTAACATTTGTGTGCAATGTTTTTTTTTTTAAAAATACCATAACTCACTCAGGAGCTGAGTATTTAGACAGTGATAATTGCCTAATTAACAAGACTGTTGGAGGAAGATGACATTAATGATGCACAGTACTGTGTATGAAAATAGACTTATTGGTCCTCGTCTCAGAAATATTTTGGATTTAACAGCTTCTTGTTTGTCAGGGATATTTAACTGGTGGCATTAACACTAGAAGTAAAAATGAACTCAAAGTTGAGTCTGAATATGTTACTCATTAGAACTTTTCGCTTCATTTGAATGACTGAGTAATAACTTGATTTTGTATTTGATAATCTGCAACAATTGAATTATCTGATTATTTTAAACAGAGAAAACATAGTGGAGCTGACTTTGTTTCCACTTTCCAAGATTTTGTGCTGGAGTGACACAGCAGATAGAAGATCACCTTATCTTATGGTTTATGACACTGATCTCATCCATCTGTCTATTATGAATGACAAAATACTGTGCCACGGACTTAGTCTTATCAAAACTAATAAAATAAAATTGTGATTATAAGATGTACATCTAATTTCTACAACCCAAAGTACAATTTTCACTGTTCAAGCAAATCCCAGAAAAAAAGTGATGAGTTTCCTTGTAAACTTTCTTTTAGCACTGACAGGCTGAGACAAAGCTTGAGATGAAATGTAAAACAGCGACAACAACTCACTAAAAGCAAGTCAGGTGAAACAAGAAAACAACTTGATGACTTAAGCATTGATTTATCATTAAGTTTTTTACATGTGGAAGCCACTAAAGAATCATACATGGTTGTGGTCGCTTAAAAGTAGAGAACATCTTTTATTCATGGAATTCAGATGCCTTCTGAACATAATACTGAACTCCATTAACACATATAATTAGGCTTTGATTTTATTACTGCAGGAATGGGACTACATAGGGAAGGAAAAGGTAAAATAAAAGAAAATAAGCCATAGTATTTTTTTCACTGCCAAAACAATACTATATTGCTCTCACTTTTTGCCCCATGGAAAGATTTTTCTCCATATCTGAGAGTTTGAAACAACATTCTGCCTCTTACCATCCACTTGAAATCAATTGAAATTCTTTTCTGTTTAATGCTTCCTTTCTGAAAAAAAAAAGGAAGAGAAAAATAAAGAGAAGAAAAAAGAAATAATTGCTGGGTACTTCAGAAAATCTGTGAAAGAAATGTCATTGATGGCACAAAAATCTACACAAACAAATGATCTGTGATAGCAAAATATATATAAATCTGGAATGAAGGTTAATTGATAATGATTCACTCCTGGTAAAGATGAGCTAGTCTTGTTGACTTTATCAGCACAGGAATTGGGAATTCATAGCTTGGCTGTTCCAAGTTAACTGTAAAATCATGGGTAATGACAAGAGTGGAAATATCGAGTTTGCTCTTTAAAGGGAAATAATTTGATTAAAAAAATGAGAGGCTATTAAAGAAACCAATGAAGTATGGGAAATAGTTGCAGAGTAACTGGGTAAAAAGGTTGGTAATAGTTTTCTCCAGGTATCACCATGAAAACATGTTTATGAATATAATAAATAAGAAGTTATATAAAACCTGGAGCAAGGAAGAAAAATTTGCAAACATCATACATTTTAAGAAAACCACAAACCCAAAGAAGTGTGAGGAATTTTAAAGAATTGTAAAAAAAAAAGGAAAAGATATAAACTTGATGTGTACAACATGTGTAGGATGTATAATGATACAAAAAATCTAAGCAGTAAGAACAGTTTTGAAACAAAGAACGGAACAAATAGTTCTCAAGCAATTAAAATAATTTGATTGTTTCAAACACTTTGAATTCTAGTTGTTTCTAAAAGATCAAATGCAGAGTCAATATTTATGGAGAATGGAGAGAAATTAAAAATTAAAAAGAGGTAGCAAGGAGGCATTAACTATACACATTGTGAAGGCTAACATAAAAATATAAATCAAAGCAAACAAATAGTTTTGTAGTGAAATCAAAGTCATGATTAAACTGTGTGGCTGAGTTAAAGGCAATATTATTTTAAATAAGTAGGAGGTCAGATAATAAACTACAACCAAGTAATCAGAGCACAGAATCAGAAGTTTGAAAATTTCAATATTTCACCCCGTCCACCCCTCTGTTCAAGGCCAGATTAACTACATCTTGTGTCACCCCTGATAGATGTTTTGCTAACCTGTTCATAAAGACATCCAGTACTGGCAATGCCAGGCAATTCATCCCAGTGCTTTGCTATGTTTCTTACTATAATATTTTCCCTCCTATCTAACCTAAATCTTTCTTGCTGCAATATGCAACCATTAGTTTTTGTCCTATTCATCATGGCCATGAAGAAGAGATTATTCTTTCCTCTCTGCAGTAATCTTTTTTGTTTGTTTTTACATGCTTGAAATCTATTGCCTTGTTTCCCATCTTCTTCACTTCTTGATGTTAAATGGTACAAATTCTTTCCATTTTCTCTCATAAATCACGTTTTCAAGATCTCTTGATTATCCTCATTGCTCACCAAGTGTAAGAAATCTACATCTTTCCTGGAATACTGTTTTCCCTTTGCCTTTCCAGTAATATTGTTACCTTACATTGTGTGCTTTGCAGGTCAGAATTCTTGGCTGTAAAGTGTAGAATGGAATCATGGAGAATGTCCACATTTGATGATAGTTTTTTGGTATAATATGTCTAGTTCACAACTAGCTTGTCTTCCACTAGAATTAGGAATAATTTTCTGCAGAAATCTTTGCCGGTTGCTCCTCTTTGTGTTTTGTTTAACTGACTGTCCAGTCAGGCCCATGGGTTGTATTTTCACATCACTGACCAGATCTTCTTTGTTTGTTAATACAATATAATCTATCTCCTTCAGAGTCTGGTGTGTTTATTTTTCATGGATCTCTGAGCTGTGACCATGATCACTGGAAGGGCTTGTTATAACTCTATATCCAGGTAAGGTCTTCAGCACAGTATGTCTATTGTCTTGAAAGAACTGAGATGAGAGTAATTTCCCTCATATTTATCCATACAACCTCATCCTTTTTGGATAACATTTATAATCCCATTCATCTATGGATCACACATTTCCAGCTCTTCCTGATTTTCATAGAGTCATAGAATCATAGAACAACCAGGTTGGAAGACTCCCATCGGATCATCGAATCCAACAATTCCTATCAAACACTAAACCATGGCCCTCAGGACCTTGTCTACCCGTGCCTTAAACCTCCAGGGAACATGAATCAACCACCTCCCTGGGCAGCCTGTTCCAATGCCCAATGACCCTCTGTGTGAAAAACTTCCTCTTAATCTCTAACCTAAATCTCCCCTGGTGGAGCTTGAGGCCATTCCCTCTTGTCCTGTCCCCTGGCACTTGGGAGAAGAGCCCAGATCCCTCCTCTCCACAACCTCCTTTCAGGTAGGTGTAGAGAGCAATAAGGTCTCCTCTCAGACTCCTCTTCTCCAGGATAAACACCCCCAGCTCTCTCAGCCGCTCCTCATAGGGCCTGTTCTCCAGCCCCTTCACCAGCTTTGTTGCTCATATCCAGGTAAGGTCTTCAGCGCAGTATATCTATTGTCTTGAAAGAACTGAGATGAGAGTAATTTCCGTCATATTTATCCATACAAGCCCATCCTTTTTGGATAACATTTACAATCCCATTCATCTATGGATCAAACATTTCCAGCTCTTCTTGATTTCATTCATATATTAGTTTTGAAATATTTCAGCAAGCACATACCATACGGAAAAGATAGTTGCAAGAATTTGTTTTACTTTTAAATGTTAAATTACTAAAAATCCATATAAAGGATTATGGTCCCTTTGAGAATTCGGTATTTGCATGTGTTTATTTCAGCAACACATCCTCACAAATCCATCAGTCACAGGCCAGACAGAATACACTCCTGAAAATTTATAGTGCCCCGAGAAAGCTGCTGTTTCTGAAAAATGACGGAATATGGTGAGAGTTGATCTGAGTAGTAGGTCAGTTATAAAATGTGGTGAAGTTGGAGGTTGCCAGGTTGTCTGCAATAAAACATTAACTTTCATTATAATTGTGAACCTGTAGTAAAATCCCAAGACTAAAAGAACTCAGAACAAGAACATTGTTCCAGCAATCTAAAAGATCCAGATGTCATATCTTAAAGGATTTCTTTAAATATTTTCCTTGTGATTCACAGAGTACATAATTCCACAGGCTGAATAAAACACTAATATCTGTTAAATCTGTCACTATCATCAGATTTTCTTGATTTTCCGTTTTTTTCCTTTTTCTTATCCATTGCCTGTACATTTTGAGAGTTAAAAAAACATGGAGTTGGCAGTTACCCTGGGTCACAAGACAGGTTTCGAACTAGAACAAACTCCACAAAGTTACTTATGTGTGTAACTCCTGCTTTGGAGTTTACTTCTACAGCAAAAAAACCAGGTCCAGCCAATTTTTCCAAGGTACTGTGCAACCCTAAACAAATAAGCAGGCTGTAACGCTCTGCAATGGTATTTCAAGGTCATATATATGATGCAGAGGCCTATATTTTTAGAGAAAGAAAATTGGAAAAGCTTACTAATAGTCCCCTTCAAAATGTAAACTAGAAGTAACTGGAGAAACTGCAGAGACCTTCCAAGAGTGCTTTTCTCCCCATATAATGTATTATTGTAAATAATTATAGAATCATAGAACCATAGAATCAGCAGGTTGGAAGAGACCCACCAGATCATTGAGTCCAACCATTCCTATCAAGCATTAAACCATGTCCCTCAGCACCTCATCCACCCACACCTTAAACCCCTCCAGGGATGACGAGTCAACCACCTCCCTGGGCATCCTCTGACAGTGCCCATTCACCCTTTCTGTGAATTTTTTTTTCCTAATGTCAAGCCTAATCCTCCCCTGGCACAGCTTGAGGCCATTCCCTCTTGTCCTGTCCCCTGTCACTTGGGAGAAGAGGCCAGTTCCCTCCTCTCCAAAACCTCCCCTCAGGTAGTTGTAGAGAGCAATGAGGTCTCCTCTCAGCCTCCTCTTCTCCAAGATAAACAACCCCAGCTCTCTCAGCCGTTCCTCAGAAGGCCTGTTCTCCAGACTCTTCACCAGCTTTGTTGCTCTTCTCTGGACTCTTTCCAGAGCCTTAATATCCTTCTTGTGGTGAAGGGCCCAGAACTGAACACAGTATTCAAGGAGTGGTCTCACCAGTACTGAGTCCAGAGGGAGAATAACCTCCCTGGACCTGCTGGTCACACCATTTCTGATACAGGCCAAGATGCCATTGGACTTCTTGGCCACCTGGGCCACTACTGGCTCACTGTCGTTCGGCTGTCAACCAACACCACTAGGTCCTTCTCCTCCAGGCAGCTTTCTAGAAAGATTCCATAGTACTTCGCAAGTTCCGCCAACTTAGAGAACAACTTATGAATCACTTAAAGGAAGGAATTATGATTTCAAGGGCCAGGAGAGCATCCTATCCCACAAACTGACATCTGGATTCATACCCACAGTCTTTGCACGTGTCATTCTTTTAAATAGGGCAAGTCAGCTACCACTGTGTGGTATGCAGCTGTTGGCTGCTCTTTGCCCTCATCCAGTTTCTTCTGCCTGTTCCTATCCCTTTCCCTGCAGGAGCTCTAGCAACCATCCCAACAAGGACAAATTTTCACTAGGTTCATGGACTGAAATAGCAGGATTCAGCAGGCACAGATGTCAGCACAGTAAATAGCCATTAGGTTGGCTGTATGGGACCTCAGCCTCAAATAAACGCCAAATCATTTCCCCATTAACCAGGTTCTTCCATTCCAGCTGGATTCCCACTGCAACAAATAGCTGTTAAAAAAGACAGTAGATAAACTCAATAGTAATAATTCTGGTTTTCCCACAGGAAGGAGTGATCATGGTCTAGTCTGGGTTAGGGAAGAGCTTTACTTGAGCAACACCACAGGGAAAAAAGATGCTGCTGTTTCACACAGAAAGTTAGAAGCAGGGGAAGTGAAAGGAAATAATCTAATATGTTGCACCATGCTAAGTTATTCTCTGTTTCACTGACATTTTCATGAGCTCCCTCTTACATACAAATTACTCCATTAAATGTTCGAGCAACAACCATGCCATTCACAATTTGTTAAATTGTAATTCATGCTCAAGACCAACTAAAACTGTAATTCTCTAATTATTAAAACAGTAAAATGCAAGCTTTTCTATTATGCAGAGTAACTTTATTTCTTAAATAAAACAGCAAGTTAAAATCTATTTTACACTAGCTAAGAGAAGTATAAGATGCTCAATAACACTCAAGAAGATGCTACTCAGAGTCAGTCACAAATTTGTAATTGATCACTAAAGCCTGAATCTTTGCTAATCAGGCATTACGAGGGAAATAAGCTTTCTCCTTTGCTTTTAATTGATGCTGCTCACTTTCTTTACAGTTAATTAGATAATACATGTGAAAGTAATTTTTTGTTAAGAGTAACAGCATTACAATACTTAGGATGTGCTAATGAAGAGATCGTTTCATGCACGATGAAGAAATATTTTGAAGCATGAGCAACATATTTTGAAGCATGAGCAACATATTTTATGGCACATCATTCAGAAAGGGTCATTGGGCATTGGAAAGTGTCATTGGGCATTGGAATAGGCTGCCCAGGGAGGTGGTTAATTCACCATCCCTGGAGGTGTTTAAGGCATGGGTAGACGAGACACTGAGGGGCATGGTTTAGTGTTTGAGAGGGATGGCTGAACTTGATGATCTGGTGGGTCTCTTCCAACCTGCTTATTTTATTATTCTATGAAATGTTCTCTATAACTACCTGAAAGGAGGTTGTGGAGAGGAGGGAGCTGGGCTCTTCTCTCAAGGAACAGGGGATAGGAGGAAAGGGAATGGCCTCAAGCTCCACCAGGGGAAGTTCAGGCTGAACATTAGGAAAAAACAATCATGGAAAGGGTTATTGGGCACTGGAACAGGCTGCCCAGGGAGGGGGTTGAGTCTCCTTCCCTGGGGGTGTTTAAGGTGTGGGTGGATGAGGTGCTGAGGGCCATGGTTTAGTGTTGGATAGGAATGGTTGGACTCAATGATCCGGTGGGTCTCTTCCAATCTGTTGATTCTATGGTTCTATGATTGGAATTCCTTTAATCTGTAGCAGTAGCTTTCATGCCAGGCAAATACACCGTTAATCCTGCTCTCTTTCCCCTTCTAATTTAGGGCTTTTAATAATGCCACATTTGCAAAATTTTTTTTTAAACCTTGACAGACAATGGGCAAAAAAATACCTACAATTGAATTCAGTTTGTTTATTTAGTAGTGGTAGTAGGCAATAAGACTCTACAATAGGGAAGAAATTAATGCATTCCATAACATACAGTCTGATGATGACTGTAAATTTGAAGGAGAAAGTCAGGAATGAAGGACTGAAACTGTAGGAATTCATGTACTGATATTTTTTAGATGTATGAATGTGAGTATATTTATATATGTGTGTGTGTGTGTTATTTATAGACATAAAAATGTCTCCCTTGTAGAAAGTGTGCTCTGAAAAGTTAGGTATTGAAGAAAAAGTAGGAATGGAATAATGAAAGGCAAACCAGAATGGGCAAAGAAAGGAAAGGATGAAAATTAAGAAGACTTCAAAACAACGACAAAACACTAATTCCCAGTTTCATACAGCTGCCTTTATCTTTTTCCTTCTACAAAAAATTAAAAAGATTTTTGTAAGGCTAAGTTACTGGCTAAAATTAATGAGATGATAATCAGAGTTTAAATTAGAAACTGTCCTCTCAAGAGGAGAGGAGAATCTTGTTTGCAATGAATTTAGATAGTAAGTGAGGGAAGAAATTATCTTGCTAGCATTTGTGCCCAGTCCTCAGAGGGCTCAGGAGCCTCAGTTTTAATTTGTTTTAATGGCAGTGGGAGATGTTAAGTGCTTTGCAGGTCTGGGATTTTTCCGTATGATATATACAAAACAGTAGCTTTGATATAAACAAATTATTTTTCAGCCGCCTAAATAAACAGAAAGCCCTAATACACTTAAAGAAACCTGAAAACATCTTAAAGTTAGCTGATAATACCTAGGATTACTCATGGCACTGACAGAAAGTAATTTAAGCTCTGGTTAGGCAGTATTTTGGGGTTTTTTTGCCAAAGGAATAGCTTACAAAATTCTTTGAGTCATTGACTTTTGAGAGCGATGCTTGCTTCTAGTTTATAATGTACCCTGGGGATTAAGTTTCTCAAAAACTTCTTCTCAGCACAGTGGTAGTTATTTCCCTTTTAGTAATATCTCCTCTAATACTAAGAATGTAAGCCAGAATTAATTGCTTTGGGACATCATTGATATAAACAATTTAAAATTGTCAGAATATTTTTTTGCTTTTTACAAATATCTATATATGTATGTGTTTCACTACAAGCTTAATGGTTCAAAATTTGGCCTCATAATTTCTATACATTTTAGTTTAAAGCTATTCTTTAAGCCTGATGAGCTGGAGAATGACTTCAATAACTTTTCACGAGGAGAAGATAATGCCAGAAATCCCTGTCAATAGGTTTCTGTCATTTATGTCTCTATAGCTGGAAATCATGTCACGGAATGGGAACAAATGGGTCAATTAACTTAGTCATCCAGACTGTCCCTTACCCTCTCCTTCCCACTTTCTCCAGTTCATGTAAGAGTAACTCCTACTTCTTATAATGTTCATGTAGCAACATTACTCCCTGTATCTGTCTCCAGGCCTTGAATTCAGTCTCAAAACTAATTATTTCTACCAGTTTCTGTAGCTCATGCTGTCTTTCCTCTGGGCATACTTCTGTTATCAAGGAGGAGAAAGATGTCACGCTAAGAAAAAAAAAGAATACTATCACGTTTTATTATGTGCTCCTTGATTTTATTTTATTTTTTCTATATGCATTATAACTAGCCAAAATTTCATAAGCAAGGAAGAATTCAGTTTAGCTGTCTCCTCCTTGCAAAGCTTTACTCAGTCTGGAGACTGCATCAGCTTTTATAGAAATGCTGTTACACTGGCAACAACGAGTAACTACAGGGATAATATTCCCAAAGATCAAAAGCTTGATGTTGAAACACCACAGTGATACTGCTCAACAGTTTTCATAGAATCACAGAACAACCAGGTTGGAAGAGACCCACCGGATCATCGAGTCCAGCCATTCCTATCAAACACTAAACCATGTCCCTCAACACCTCATCTACCTATGCCTTAAACACCTCCAGGGAAGGTGAATCAACCACCTCCCTCAGCAGCCCATTCCAATGCCCAATGACCCTTTCCATGAAAAACTTCCTCCTAATCTCTAGCCTAAATCTCCCCTGGTGGAACTTGAGGCCATTCCCTCCTGTCCTGTCCCCTGGCACCTGGGAGAACAGGCCAGCTCCCTCCTCTCTACAACCTCCTTTCAGGTAGTTGTAGAGAGTAATGAGGTCTCCTCTCAGCCTCCTCTTCTCTAGGCTAAACACCCCCAGCTCTCTCAGTCGCTCCTCATAAGGTCTGTTCTCCAGGCCCCTCACCAGCCTTGTTGCTCTTCTCTGGACTCACTCCAGAGCCTCAACATCTTCCTTGCACAAGATATGCACTTTAATTCTCGAAAACATGGCCCTACCACAGGAACTGTTATAAAAATTGACTCAAGTAAGGTATCTAGAACAGTCCATAGGATACTGTACTATGTGGAGAGGTCAATGTGTTTTATTTGCTGTGAGGTGATTATTGACACTTCATTTTATGTTCTTAAATTGTGCTAGAGTCATACCTGAAAAGGAACACAGAAGCTACAATGTTTGAAAATACATTAAGAAATATTATGTACTTGCAAACAGCAACTTTAGAGCTATAGCAAGTCTAAGAATTGTGAATGCGAGAGTTGCATTGCTGCTGTTCTATATCTTGGTAACCCTTCACAAACTTGATGGATTTGATGATCTTGTTTCGTGATCTTGACAGAAAAACTTTAGAAATAATTAGAAAAAAAATAAGAACAAAAAGACTTTCGTAAGTAGGGAAAAGGTTGATTGTGCACTTCAGACAGGAGCTGAACATGAATAATTAAATACAGGTACTTTGTCATCAGCATCTACTTATGAAACCTGGGGACATCTTGAATAAGTCCATGTTTTCAGAAAGGTTGCATAGAATTAATGTTTTAAATTACGTCCTTTCTTTAAAATTTGATAAGAAAATAAGGAATCCTACAGCAGGACCAAATCCACTATTGAATGCTCTGAGCTTTATCCTGATAAAAACCAGTAGTCCACATCTGTGCCACCTTATAGATTTAGATTAGTTAAACCACTAAATGCACCAGTGCATTCCATTGCCTTTAGAAAATATCATTTCAAATAGATCAAGAAAGTTTTCCCTCTTCAAGGTTCTACATCCAAGCCTCTAGAAGGCTATTCAAAGGATCATAGTTGCATCCCTGTTCAAGGGAGTGCAAATAACATTTATAAACACTTATAATAGAATCACAGAATCATTAAGTTGGAAAAGACCCACGGAATCATCGAGTACAACCATGATATCCAACAGGATATATTAAAATGAATTATTTGAGGGTGGACAGTGATAATAACAGACTGGGAGAAGTCTGGCTGGAAAAATGACAGGAGAAGAGGGACCTGGGGGTGTTGGTCGACAGCCGACTGAACATGAGCCAGCAGTGTGCCCAAGTGGCCAAGAAGGCCAATGGCATCCTGGCTTGGATCAGAAAAGATGTGACCAGCAGGTCCAGGGAGGTTATTCTCCCTCTGTACTCAGCACTGGTGAGACCGCTCCTTGAATCCTGTGTTCAGTTGTGGGCCCCTCACCACAAGAAGGATGTTGAGGCTCTGGAGCAAGTCCAGAGAAGAGCCACGAAGTTGGTGAAGGGGCTGGAGAACAGACCCTATGAGGAGCGGCTGAGAGAGCTGGGGGTGTTTATCCTGGAGAAGAGGAGGCTGAGAGGAGACCTCATTGCTCTCTACAAGTACCTGAAAGGAGGTTTTGGAGAGGAGGGAGCTGGCCTCTTCTCCCAAGTGACAGGTGACAGGACAAGAGGAAATGGCCTCAAGCTCCACCAGGGTAGGTTTAGGCTAGAGATTAGGAGGAAGTTTTTCACACAGAGGGTCATTGGGCATTGGAATAGGCTGCCCAGGGAGGCAGTTGATTCACCTTCCCTGGAGGTGTTTAAGGCACGGGTGGATGAGGTTCTGAGGGACTTGGTTTAAGTGTTTGATAGAAATGGTTGGACTTGATGATCCGATGGGTCTCTTCCAACCTGGTTGTTCTATGATTCTATGATTCTATAATGCTTTTTTCTTTGCTGCCTCTATTGCAGGCACATATATAATCATAGAATGATAGAAACACATAGATTCATCATATAGAGATGAATAACACATTGGTATAAATTCTTTCCCAGGGAATCTGTATGTCTCATGATTGAAATATTTCTACTGTGCAGGTTCTCTCACTGCGTTTCTCTGCTTTTGAGAACGATATAAAATGTATTCCACAGTGAAGTGTAGAGAAACAGGGTTTGTAGTGAAAGAGTAGTGTTCGAAGAATCTTTGTGGGAGTCATAAAGCAGTATCCAAATGAAATAGCCTTCTGTGCTATTACACAGTAGTAGGATTGAAGGAGTTACTTGGATTCCATGGAGGCAAAGAATAGCAATTAGCATGTATGGAGCTTTTACTTTAAAATCTCATTTGTAAACAAGAAAATCCAGGAAAGACTGAGAATGGCATAGTGTAATTTGGGGATATTCACAGGCTGGTAGAGAGATTTATATGGAAAGAAAAAGAAGACCCATCCGAAAACAATATAAGCAAGCCTTGTGGGCAGAACAGGGTCAATTTCAAACCTGTATCAAGATCTTTAGAGCCTTAACCCATGTCTGAAATGTCAAAAATGGTGATTCCTTAATGTCTGTGGGTAAACAATTCCTGTGAACGTGTGTTGGACCACTTTCATTTTGACAGATTTCCTATTTGTGCTCAATTATAGTCACTCTGTTTACAAAGAGTCACCATTTTTGATACATGCTCCCAGCTTTATCATCGTCTGAGAGAGCTGGGGTAGTTTAGCCTAGAGAAGAGGAGGCTGAGAGGAGACCTCATTACTCTCTACAACTACCTGAAAGGAGGTTGTGGAAAGGAGGGAGTTGACCTCTTCTCCCAAGTGACAGGTGACAGAACAAGAGGGAATGGCCTCAAGCTCCGCCAGGGGAGATTTAGACTAGAGATTAGGATGAGGTTTTTCACAGAAGGGGTCATTGGGCATTGGAATAGGCTGCCCAGGGAGGTGTTTGATTCACCTTCCCTGGAGGTGTTTAAGACATGGGTGGATGAGGTCCTGAGGGACATGGTTTAGTGTTTGATAGGAATAGTTGGACTCGATGATCCAATGGGTCTCTTCCAACCTGGTTGTTCTATGATTCTATGATTCTATGATCATCAAGAATGTCCTCTTTTTGGAAAAGCTGATCACTAATACTTATATATCTCAAAACAGAATAATATACAATTACTGTGTGAATATTGGTAAACTAATTTTTAAAATATCACAACATTTAGCAAGGAAAGTCATAAAGCAAAAACCTTCTACTTTAGGGGTTGCTATCTGCTGCAGAAGTCAGGATTCACTGGAGCATCATGTAGATTTATTGACACGAAACCCATTACAGTCAAAGAGACTATCTTTAAAATAACTTGCTAAATATGAATGCAGTGTATTATTTATTAGAACTATAAGCATAGTGTCCCCACAGACAAAACACTCAAGAGTATCTTCCCAGATTGGGTTTCATTTTGATAAGCCGGAAACAATTTGTTAGCTGCAGAAGTAATATCAGTAAGGAAGCACAAAAAAAAAAATTAAATATGAGAACCCAAAAAACACTTCAAGAAAAGATTACCTTCTGCTTGAGAAATCCAATTTATCTGAGTCATCTTTAGCAGGAGTGGGCTTTTGGTACTTATTACCCTCTTGGATTATGAGTCATGCCTGTAAGTGACAGCTTAATTCTCACAGGTGAGAAAGTTCCTTCAAGACTCTCAGTTATTTGATGACTCTGTTCCTGTTCAGTAGTACTTGCAAACAGAAATCTCTATGGCTTTCAGTCCCTCTGCTGTCTAACAGCCACTGATGGGGACTGGAAACTGTACTTGCTGCCTTTTTTAGACCACTGACCACAGAGTCACAGAATCACCAGGTTGGAAGAGACTCACCGGATCAAGTCCAACCATTCCCACCAATCTCTAAACCATACCCCTCAATATCTCATCCACCTGCACCTTAAACACCTCCAGGGAAGGCAAGTCAACCACCTCCCTGGGCAGCCCATAAGGAGGCTGAGGCAGGAAATCAATGCATTAAGAATAGTTTATATGAGGTCTTAATTCTTTTTTTTTAAAAAAAAGTTTTATATTTGGCAGATAATCCTGTTTCTCCTTTTTATGGATATAATCATAGCATTTATGAGCCTGAGTGAAGGAGCAGCACCCAGCTGTGGGATGCTGTTTGAACACAAAATAAAAGGTGGTCTCTCTGTCAGAGAGAGGCCTTATGAGGAACGGCTGAGAGAGCTGGGGTTGTTTAGCCTAGAGAAGAGGAGGCTGAGAGGAGACCTCATTGCTCTCTACAACTACCTGAAAAGAGGTTGTAGAGAGGAGGGAGCTGAGCTCTCCTCCCAAGTGCCAGGGGACAGGACAAGAGGGAATGGCCTCAAGCTCCACCAGGGGAGATTTAGGCTAGAGATTAGGAGGAAGTTTTTCACAGAAAGGGTCATTGGGCATTGGAATAGGCTGCCCAGGGAGGTGTTTGAGTCACCTTCCCTGGAGGTGTTTAAGGGACGGGTGGACAAGGTCCTGAGGGACATGGTTTAGTGTTTGATAGGAACGGTTGGACTCGATGATCCGATGGGTCTCTTCCAACCTGGTTGTTCTATGATTCTATGATTCTGTCAATACCAAAAGGAATTATTTTGAACTGGCACTGCAGCCTGTGTAACAGTTGTGAAATAATAATAAAAAATAATTCTGTTAATGGAGTGTTTCTGCTTTTAAGACAGGTAAAGTGACTGTTTTCAGCATGTTCGTGCTATTTTTATTTCACTGAAATGGATTGTATGGTTGCAAGAATATATGCAAAAGAGCTGGTGAAAAGAAGGATGCCTGAGCCTTAGTGCTCTTGCTATGGATATGACATGTGTGTGTTACTTCTTCTTTCTTACATGCCCATTAGAAATATGGGGTGAAAGAGCCTAAATGCTACTTCAGAACACAAGGGGAAGATGAAGATTCAGAATTTAGGTGTGTAGGTTAGGCTCGATGATCCAGTAGGTCTCTTCCAACCTGGTTATTCTATGATTCTATGATTCTAAATCCATTTGAACCAGAAATTGTGTTTGATTAGTGGAAATTTACAGTGCCTAAATTTTGGAGGTATGGCTCTAAATTTAGGTGCTTTTCTCTAGGGTGAAAGACATAAAATTCTCTTTCCAGATGTAAAGCAGAAAAGGACTTTAAGGCATCCCATTTTCACAAGCACTCTCAAAATCAATGGACAGTGCCGAACCAGGCAGGAGTAGCCATCTCATTTGAAATCATAACTGTGGTGAATATTTCCTGTATAACAGTTTTAAATGAATATTTTAAATTCCCTTTGGCTGTCCCTAGACAAGGTGCTATTGGACAGAGGGGTTTGCACCTTGCCTATATTATTTAGGTTTTACAGTCAAAAGAAAAGGGTTAATTGATGAGAAATGGACCAAGAACCATGTAGTGAGCAGGTTCTCGGCAAGGGAGGTAAGAACATAGGTCCTGCTGCTAAGTGTATTTCTACTAGTTTTATCCAGATTGGAGGATAGTAAAAATGTATACATGCACAAAGGAGCATAAACACGAGCAAAGTATGTTAAACTGCATCACTGAATATGAGTGAAAACCTGTGAAAGCCTTGGTAGTAATATTTGACTGTCTCTAACAGGAATTTTCCCTAAAGTTAGCCAGAGCATTGCTAGAACTTCAACAAGAGGTAAAGGCACATTTATTCGAGTGAGGTGTGATGAATGAAGTTTAGTTAGTTGTGGTGGGTTCACTCTGTCTAGGTGCCAGGTGCCCACCAAACCTCTATATCACTCCCTCTCCACAGCAGGACAGGGGAGAGAAAATTTAACAAAAGGCTGGAGGGTCAAGATAAGGGCAGGGAGAGATCATTTAGCAATTACTCTCATGGGCAAATCAAATTTGACTTGGGGAAAATTAATTTAATTTGTTACTAATCAAATCAGAGTAAGATAATGAGAAATAAAAACTGAATCTTAAATCATCTTTTACTCTACCCTGCTTTTCTTCCTTGGCTTAACTTTACTCTTGATTCCTCTACATCCTCCCACACAGCAGTGCAGGGGGACAGGGAATAGGGGTTATGGCCAGTTCATCATAAGCTCTCTCTGCTGCTCCTTCCTTCTCAGTGGGAGGATTCCTCACTGCTACAGCACGGATCCCCTCAATGTCAGAAGTCCTAACAGCAAACCCGTTCTCATGCAGGTTTCTTTCTCCGTGGTCCATAGGTCCAACCAAGAGCTTGCTCCAGCACAGGTTCCTGCAGCCTTCTTCAGACATCTACCTGCTCTGACGTGGGGTTCTCTATGGGTTGTAGGTGGATATTTGCTCCACAGTAAATCTCTGTGGCCTGCTAGGGGACAGCTTGCCTCACCATGCTCTTCACCATGGGCTACAGGAGGAACGTCTGCTTTGGTGCTTGGATCACCTCCTCCTCCTCCTTCTTCACTGAGTTTGGTGTCTGTAGAGTAGTTTCTTTCACATAGTCTCACTCCTCTGTCCATCTGCTATTGCTACAGCACAGCAACTTTGCCCTCACTTCTGGAGCGAGTCCAGAGAAGAGCAACGAAGCTGGTGAAGGGGCTGGAGAACAGGTCTTATGAGGAGTGACTGAGAGAGCTGGGGGTGTTTAGCCTGGAGAAGAGGAGGCTGAGAGGAGACCTCATTACTCTCTACAACTACCTGAAAGGTGGTTGTAGAGAGGAGGAAGCTGGCCTCTTCTCCCAAGTGACAGGTGACAGGACAAGAGGGAATGGCCTCAAGCTCCACCAGGGGAGATTTAGGCTGGACATTAGGAAATTTTTTTCACAGAAAGGGTCATTGGGCATTGGAATAGGCTGCCCAGGGAGGTGGTTGATTCACCTTCCCTGGAGATGTTTAAGGCATGGGTGTACAAGGTACTGAGGGGCATTGCTTAGTGTTTGTTAGGAATGGTTGGACTCGATGATCCGGTGGGTCTCTTCCAAACTGTTGTTCTATGTTTCTATTACGTATGTTATCCCAGATGTGCTACCACCATCACTGATGGGCTCGGTCTTTGCCAGCAGCAGGTCCGTCTTGGAGCTGGCTGGCATTGACTCTATTAGACATGAGAAAAACTTCTGGCATCTTCTCACGGAAGCCACCCCCATAGCCTCCCAGGCTGCCAAAACCTCACCTGCAAACCCAGGTAGTTCATGGCAAATAGTCATTGCTGAAAGTCTTTAAAACTTTTAAGATGTGCTTTAAAGAGTTTGAAATAAGTAGTATTGGAAGTAAGTTATTAAATTTAACATTTGAAAATCTTTGGGGTTTTTTAGGTGAAAATAAAGTAAATCCCAGTGTTTCGCAAACTTTTTATGTCATGGTAAAGATGGACAAAGACTTCCTTTTTCTTAGGAAAAAGAAGAAAAACTAGTTGAACCGGAGTAGTATTCCATAAAATTTAATTAGATATGGGAATACTATCGTGTTTCCTGAAAGACCAAGGTAAAGGAACATGTACTGGGAAGGCAAAAAAAAAAAAGAAAAGGCAAATGGGACAGTAGGCACTGAGACGGTGTCTCAGAGAATTCTAGGAAATGTTTGCTCTTTTGCTCCCGTCTGTTATCCTGGAGTTATTGCCAGAGAAAAAATAACCAAGCTGGTTATAACAGCTCATTATCCTACTATTTCGTTCATCGGTTAAACCTAATTTCAGATGCTAGCATAATTCCTGGCCTGTATCACAGTTAACAGGTTTGATTTTGACATCCTTCGGTGGTATTAATGGGTAGTTCACTTTTGATCAATGTCATTTCCCAGTTTGTGGTGTTTGTTCACTTCTAAGGATTTCTGCCTAGTGGCTTGTGTGAGGCTTTTGCTACCTGGCAGAAACCAGGTTTCAGACATCCACAGAGCAGCCTGACATAATTCTAATTTGTCAGCAACAAAAAGAAAAGCTGAGAGAGAGAGAAGAAAGTGCCGGAGTGTCCATGGTTAGCTGTGTCCAGGGTTAAACCATAGGCAGCTGTTCTATCACTCAATGAGCCCTCCCTACTTGAGAAGGGGAATTGGAAAAGAAAGGAAGACCTGTGAGTTGAAATAGAAACAGGTTTAATAAAACAATAAAACTAATACTAATACACTTAATACTATGAATAACAATGATATACACAAAGTTACCTCAGCACATGTAGTTGTTGGAGACTGCTCACTCCCAGCAATGACAACCAGACAGTGCATACAGTGAGCACAGCAGTTCATAGAACCAGAGAATAATAGAACAACGAGGTTGGAAGAGACCCACACCGTCCACCTGTGCTTTAAGTACCTCCAGGGAAGGTGAATCAACCACCTCCCTGGGCAGCCTGTTCCAGTGCCCAATGACCCTTTCTGTGAAAAATTTTTTCCTAATGTCCAGCCTAAATCTCCCCTGGCAGAGCTTGAGGTCATTGCCTCTCGTCCTATACCACAAAATAGGACAGTCACACCAGATAAAAAATGCAAAAAAAAAAAAAAAAAATCCACAAGCACCAGAAGCAATATCCCCAGGGACAGTGACCACCAGGAAAGAAGACAGTCCCTGACAAATATGCCCCTTATATTTGGAGTATGATGTTCATGGTATGAAATATTTCTGTTGGCCAACTTAAGACAACTGTCCTAGCTCCCTTCCTCCCAGCTTTATATACCTGCTCACTTGTAAAACGTGAAAGTGAAAAAAAACCCTTGTGTTCCATGGAAATGGCATTCCATGACCACAAAACTAAAGAAAAACATCCTAACACCTTTACTCCTGTGCTAGACTTAATGCTGTACTAACTTGGAAATGTGACTTTCTGAGAATAAAATTGAAAAACAACAAAGAACAAGCAGATATGGCAATTTGGAAAATATAGGCTAATGTTTTTCAATTGTTGTCCCTTTTTGTCCTTGAAGTTTGCTTAAAAAAGTAGTGACATACACAGAGTAGGAAGGTCTTTTATTATGGTTTTAGATTTGGGTTTATATGAGCACCTTTCTTTCTCTGTAATGCTATGTCTTCCTGAGGTTTTTGCTGGGGCATTGGGGTTGTTTGGGATTTTTGGGTTTTATTTTGGTTTTTTTTTAATTTCATTTCTGTTTTACTCTTTGGTCTTTTTCAATAACATGTAGAGAAGGCTGCAAAGGGAGAAAAAAATAAAGGGGACCTCTTCATTTTTGAAAAGTATCAAAGACCTGTTTGGAACAGAAAGAGAGAATTATAAACAGCTGTGTGATTGTATTTTCACTTCTTTGCCCTGTTCTCTCACTCCTTTTCCATGTTTTTTCTAGGGATTTACGGGTTGGAAGAGAAATGTATGCTGCTTGCATTCACTTTAGCAATGTGCCAGTTTGTTTTGAACCAAGTACTGTTCTTAGAAGTCTATTATTTTCTTCTCTGATTGCCTCAGCACTGCTCAAAATGATGTTTCCACCCAGTTTGCTCACATCTCTTCTTTGTTTGGCTCATCTTTAATGACTTTCTTAAATGCTTGGCATCCTCTAGGAGCCACTATCGAAGTTTTGATATTTCTCCCTGCTTTAAATATATGTTTTGAGGTATTATTTTGAATTCTCCTGTTTTCCATTCACTCCTTTATTAAAGGTATTTCCATTCAAAGTTCTTCAGTACATTTCAGATTTTCTTTGTTATGGGATATAAGCTATATTCCCTGTTGCATTTCCCCTAAGAATTTTTAACCTTTGAAGCAGCAGTTCAGAATAAGATTATCAGGCATCTCCTGCTTCGGGATACAGAAGTTATATTCCATCCATAGAATCATAGAATCATAGAACAACCAGGTTGGAAGAGACCCATCAGATCATCAAGTCCAACCATTCCTATCAAACACTAAACCATGTCCCTCGGCACCTCGTCCACCCATCCCTTAAACACCTCCAGGGAAGGTGAATCAACTACCTCCCTGGGCAGCCTATTCCAATGCCCAGTGACCCTTTCCATGAAAAACTTCCTCCTAATCTCTAGCCTAAATCTACCCTGGCAGAGCTTGAGTTCATTCCCTCTTGTCCTGTCCCCTGGCACTTGGGAGAAGAGACCAGCTCCCTCCTCTCTACAACCTCCTTTCAGGTAGTTGTAGAAAGTAATGAGGTCTCCTCTCAGCCTCCTCTTCTCCAGGATAAACACCCCCAGCTCTCTCAGCCGCTCCTCATAGGGTCTGTTCTCCATCCCCTTCACCAGCTTCGTGGCTCTTCTCTGGACTCACTCCAGAGCCTCAACATCCTTCTTGTGGTGAGGGGCCCAGAACTGAACACAGGATTCAAGGAGCAGCCTCACCAGTGCTGAGTGCAGAGGGAGAATAACCTCCCTGGACCTGCTGGTCACGCTGTTTCTGATCCAAGCTAGAATGCCATTGGCCTTCTTGGCCACCTGGGCACACTGCTGGCTCATGTTCAGATACTTAGAAGATCATGGTATTCTGCTGCTCCACGTCCACTCAATCAGGTGGTGCTGTTGCTGAATCTTAATAGTCTAATTTAATTATTTAGAACTGTTGGTGCTGGACACATTGTGCTGCATACAACCAAGAGGAAGAATTTCATGATGGTACCTCCTCTGTCTGAATAACTCAAAGGCAGATCAAAGCATTTTAAGAGCTGCCCCGATTTGTAACAACTTGGTGAGAGATCATATCTGAATCCACTTAAGAATTAGCCTAGAGAAGAGGAGGCTGAGAGGAGACCTCATTACTCTCTACAACTACCTGAATGGCCTCAAGCTCCGCCAGGGGAGATTTAGGTTGGAGATTAGGAGGAAGTTTTTCACAGAAAGGGTCATTGGAATAGGCTGCCCAGGGAGGTGGTTGAGTCACCTTCCCTGGAGGTGTTTAAGGCACGGGTGGATGGGGTCCTAAGGGACATGGTTTAGTGTTTGATAGGAATGGTTGGACTCGATGATCCGATGGGTCTCTTCCAACCTGGTTGTTCTATGATTCTATGATTCTATGAGGAATGTTCATCTTCTTTTCTACCCTTTGCAATCTTCATAGTTACTTCTGCTAAATAGCAGAGGGAATTCTGGAAACCAGGTGCGTCAGCATTACAGCTACATCAGGACTGCTTTCTTTTGGGGTAAGGAGACAGAATGCAGGAAAGATTTTAAGGACACTGTTGACAATTCCTGTCTGCCATGCACTTCTGATGGTTTTAAAAGAGAGTGATTGTCATGAGTTCAGAGGATAAGGAAGAAAATGAGTGGATTTGTAGTACATTTATGATTGGACTCAATGATCCGATGGGTCTCTCCCAACCTGGTTGCTATATGATTCTATGATTCTATGATTTCCATATTCATTCTTTAAGTTGTTGCTTTCATAGACACAGAGTAAACGTACAAATAATCCAGTTCAGATGGCATGACTATCCAAGTAAACAAGGACTGAACTGGGTGTTTTATCATAGAATCACCAGGTTGGAAAAGATCCATCGGATCATCGAGTCCAACCATTCCCATCAAACACCAAACTATGTCCCTCAGCACCTCGTCCACCCGTCCCCCAAACACCTCCAGGGAAGGTGACTTGTACACACTTTCGGGCATCAGAGTTGCCCAAATGCATCCCTTGAAACCCATGCTGTGCGCTCCAGCATCCCTATCTTGGAGCTCCTGCTTCCTAACCCCCCAGCACAGTCGTGATGTGCAGAGCCTCCCAACACACATGCTGAGCCCCCTGACTCCATGCAGGCTCCTAAAACATCCCCCCAACATGGGTCCCCATGGGCCCCAGTGTAGGGGCAAATGGATGGAAGAATCAATATGAAATAATAAAGCAAATTGTGCCCATGTACGACCTGTCCCCCAAACACCTCCAGGGAAGGTGACTTGTACACACTTTCGGGCATCAGAGCAGCCCAAAGGTATCCCTTGAAACCCACACTGTGCCCTCCAGCATCCCCCTCTTGGAGCTCCTGCTTCCTAAACCCCCAGCACAGTCGTGATGTGTTGAGCCCCCTGACTCCATGCAGGCTCCTAAAACATCCCCCCAGCATGGGTGCCCATGGGCCCCAGTGCAGGGGCAAATGGATGGAAGAATCAATATGAAATAATAAAGCAAATTGTGCCCATGTACGACCCCACTGGTGCGGGATTGGAGGGATGGCAGGGGGGGACGCATCCTTCCCTATCGCTCCCATCTGGTGCAGGAAAAGCAGCACTGGGATAACTGTTTTTTCTACCTCAAATGTCCTTCTGCTGCAGTGCAAAACCCAAAGATGGGTGAAATTTTCCAGCCACACACCTGGAAGCCTTTATTAATCTTATTAATAAACCACTCGGGGTTATTTATGCATCTGCAATTTTTTTCCCATGGGGTTAGCTAGGGAAAAACTCACATATTCTCTCTCTCTTTTGTCTTTCTGGAAGTAATGCTGCAGAACAATATTAGAGAATCAAAGCAGAACAGAAATTATTTTATCGTCATTACTTATTTATTAACTCCATACGTGGAAACCCTGCTGTAAATATCAGTCCAATAGTAACAGTCTTTTAATCTGCTTGTTTGTATACTGAGCTCTAAGTGCCTCTGGTCAGGCTTTTAGAAGCGACTGCTATGGCTGAATAAGTAGATAGACACCAAAGGGCACTAGGTAGGTAACGGTAACATACTCAGAGCTGGTACTAATCTCCTCGCATGCCTAAACTCCCAAAGGTGTCTATGTCTCTACAGCTGGGGTTTCCAAAGAAGCCTAACTGCTGCTGCCAACAAATGATCTGATGAGAATCCCCAGCACAAGTGGAAACACTGTGAGCCCCAGGAACATGATTTGTAATGTAGGCAGGAGAATTTCTATCTTGCTACTAATGTCTGATTTTCTGCATGTCCTCTGCAGGTGCTGAAAACGTGTTACTTGTCATGTGTGGAACGGAAAAGTTAGACAGTCTGGCCATAAACCTCCTACTGTCTTTGCATATAAATTGTGTGCCTAAAATCTTACACCTCCTCATAAAACACACGCTGCATGTACACGAGGAAGAGCAGATTACATGATGGGTCACAAGCCAGGACTAAGATGCTACTCTCGAAAACTCCAGTGATACAAGATCTTCCTGTGTTCTGCCAGCCCCTCTCCTTTACTTGACAGCTCGTGCTCCTGTGAGCCTGCCAGAGCATTGTTGCTAGACTCAGACACTGTGGAAGTCCTGGATACTCGGATCAGAATACCAGCCTGAAGGCACAGGTAGATGAGGTGCTGAGGGACATGGTTTAGTGTTTGATGGGAATGGTTGGACTCGATGATCCAATGGGTCTCTTCCAATCTGGTTGTTCTATGATTCTATGATTCTATGACTGTTCTTAGTGTATGTCCTTCTCTGGCTTCTGGAGGCCAGTGAAGTCCTTGGTTTTTAGAGTAAGTAGCAGAAAGCTTATTTTATCTTTTTTCTTGCACAAATATATTATTCAAATTGTAGGAAGCTGTCCTGTGCTCCAAAGATTCTTGGAAGGAATATCATTGCCTTCTTCAATGATTTTAAAAACCTACATGGATGCAATTGTGTGCAGCCTGCTCCAGGTGAACCTGCTTTATCAGGAGGGTTGGGCTAGATGATCTTCAGAAGTCCCTTCCACCCCCTACTGTTCTGTGTGATTCTGAGATCATAGCAGTTTTTTAAGGTTGGTTGCTACTGTAGTAGCATTTCATAGAATCATAGAATCATAGAATCACCAGGTTGGAAGAGACCCATCGGATCATCGAGTCCAACCATTCCTATCAAAGACTAAACCATGTCCCTCAGGACCTCATCTACCTGTGCCTTAAACACCTCCAGGGAAGGTGAATCAACATTTAGCTGCTGCCTCATGGAGTTCACTGTCTGGGGACTGTGTTGGAGCACCTGTGATGTAGCATCATAGGAACTGGAAGAGGCAGCCATGTGAGGACGCAGTGGCTTCAGTCTAGTACTTGGGAATCCTCACTGCGTCACTTCCCTTCTTTTTTTTGGCTTTGAGGAAGTCCTCTGTAATTTTCAGGGACTGTTTTTATACTATTCAATAGATTCTAGCAGCCAACCACACAGAACATTAATAATCTTATTTTCCCAATGTGAAGATCATTTCCCCACCTATTTCTGAACTTTGTCAGAGACTTTCTAGCCTTTGATAGGAATGGTTGGACTTTGATAGGAATGGTTGGACTCGATGATCCAGTAGGTCTCTTCCAAGCAGGTGATTCTATGATTCTATGATTCAAAGCTGTCACTGAGCAGCATTTTAGCTGATGGTTGTGCAGCAGAGGCAGAATGGATATTGTTAGTACTTAGAGCCTCCTCTTGAAGTTAAAAAAAGTTTACATTCAGTGAGTCTGCAAAAATAATTCTTACTGTTATTTAAATGGTGTTTTAAGTCCATGAATAAAATATTAAGTCTCATCATACAAATATAAATATTTTAGTATTTTTAAAAAAGTAGGTATTTACCCTAGAGCAACAGTTCCTACAAAGATATATTCTTTCATTCTTAAATCATTGACCTAAAGTTTGATTTTTAAAGATACTCTAGGTGTAAAAAGGGGGAAAAAAGGAAAAATCTTAAGCGAATGTGTTCATGTTTATGTTTAAAATAATCAAACAAACAAATGTTGATTCAAATCTAGAAAACGGAATTCCAAGTTGCAACCTGTGGCACATTTCTATGATTGATTAATGAACCTCTGTGTTTCACCTGTGAAAGGACTTTGTGGTCTGAGATATTCTTCCTCCTCCCCTTCTTTTTTTCCCCCCCATTTAATTTGAATTAGTTTGTATGCAATTTAGACTCCCTTTCAGCAGGGGATTTTGCATATAAATTTTGCACTGCTTTAAAAACTTCTTTTCTCCAATGCATATTTCATGATTTTCTTATTCTCAAAACCCCAAGCCTTTTTCACACAAAATCCCGAGCACAGACTACAAACCCCTGTGGTATTCCTATCAAGCATAAGATAGTGACTTTCCAAAAAGAACTGCCCATGTTTTTAATGAATGATCTAGTAAGGAAAAAAGAGAACTTTAAACAATTTTCAAGGTAAAAAAAAGAATATGCCAGAAGGCATAAAGTTAGAAGCTACGGTCTTATGATATCTAGAGTTGGGGAAAATTAAGACTCTCATAGTTTCTTGACAAGGTCATTTCTATTCCTAAACTGTCATCTGGAGTCTGTCTAATGAATTCAGCAATCCCTTACTCTCACAATGAGGATAAATACTGGTAATTTTTAATGGTGGAAGATCTAATGTTGGATTTGACAAAGCTGAATTTGTTGATGGTTCCATCTCAACCTTCCAACTGAACATGGACAAGACATTTTGGTTGGACTCAATGATCCAATGGGTCTTTTCCAACCTGATGATTCTATGATTCTATGATTTTGATGAATATATATCCATCCTTACAGGGCATCTAAGCTCTGCTAAGATCAGGCAGCAGTAACTCTGCATGAGTAGATAATCAGGAACTGGGAAGTACTGAATTTATCTTCCTCCAAAAATGTTAGAGGATAAATAATTATCCTCTAACAATAATAAATATTGTTTATTTATATAATAAATATAAATAAATATTTATATAATAAATATAAATGAATTATAAATGTGATAACAGTAATATTCAAGTTCTTAAAAGAGAACAACATTTTTGTTATTGGAATAAAGGGGAAGCTTGATATTAATTTTTAAATAGTTCAACATCTGACTCTGTACATTTAATAATGCTCGGTCAGTAAATGAATGCACATGTGATTTAAGTATAAAGGATGATCATAGAAACATAGAATGCTTTGGGTTGGAAGGGGCTTTCACAAGTCATCTAGTCCAGCCCCTTGGTAGAGGCAGGGATATCCTTAAGCAGTTCAGGTTGCTCAGCACCTCATTCAACCTCACCTTCAATGTTTCTAGGGACAGGGCCTCCACTGCCTCCCTGAACAACCTGTTCCTGTGTTTCTCCAACCTAACTGTAAAAGATATCTACCTTATATCCAGCCTAAATCTGCCCTCACCTAGTTTAAAACCATTACTCCTTGTCCTATTACAACAGTCTTTGCTAAAAAGTCTGTCCTCGTCTGTCCTCGTCTTTCCTGTAGGGCACCTTTAAATTCTGAGAGGTCACTATAAGGTCTCCCTACAGCCTTCTCTTCTCCAGGCTGAACAACCTCAACTCTCGCAGCCTTTTCTCATAGGAAAGGTGCCCCAGCACTTCTTCTCTGTGGTCCTCCTCTGAACCCATTCCAACAACTCCCTGTCCTTTTTGTTCTGAGGGGTCCAGAGTTGGATGTAGTACTCCAGATGAGGTCTCACCAGAGCTGAATAGAATCGCAGAATCACCTCCCTCAACATAGAATCATAGAATCATAGAACAACCAGGTTGGAAGAGACCCATCCGATCATCGAGTCCAACCATTCCTAACAAACACTAAACCATGTCCCTCAGCACCTCCTCTACCCGTGCCTTAAACACCTCCAGGGAAGGTGAATCAACCACCTCCCTGGGCAGCCTATTCCAATACCCAATGACCCTTTCTGTGAAAAACTTCCTCCTAATCTCCAGCCTAAATCTCCCCTGGCAGAGCTTGAGGCCATTCCCTCTTGTCCTGTCCCCTGTCAACCGGGAGAAGAGGTCAGCTCCCTCCTCTCCACAACCACCACACAGTATTCAAGGCCCAGAACTGAACACAGTATTCAACATGCTGAACACACTTCTTTTGAAGCAGCCCAGGATACAGTTGGACTTCTGGGTTGCAAATGTGCATCATTGTCTTATGTCCAGCTTTTCATCCACCAGTACCCCCAAATCCTTCTCCGCAGGGCTGCTCTTAATCACATCATTACATGATGAGTTCTCAAGTTGAAAAATTTTGTCCTGGTAGCTGATCATAGAATCATAGAATCATAGAATAAACAGGTTGGAAGGGACCCACCGGATCATTGAGTCCAAACATTCCTATCAAACACTAAACCATGTCCCTCAGCACCTCGTCCACCCATGACTTAAACACCTCCAGGGAAGGTGAATCAATCACCTCCCTAAGCAGCCTATTCCAATGTCCAGTGATCCTTTCCGTGAAAAACTTCCTCCTAATCTCTAACCTAAATCTCCCCTGGTGGAGTTTGAGGCCCTTCCCTCTCATCCTGTCCCCTGTCACTTGGGAGAAGAGCCCGGTTCCCTCCTCCCTACAACCTCCTTTCAGGAAGTTGTAGAGAGCAATGAGGACTCCCCTCAGCCTCCTCTTCTCCAGGATAAACACCCCCAGCTCTCTCAGACCTTCCTCATAAGTCCTGTTCTCCAGCTCCTTCATCAGCTTTGTTGCTCTTCTCTGGACTCGCTAGAGACTCAACAACCCTGACTTCAGAAAATTACTTCAGAGTTTGAAAGCCTTACTCAGACACATGTTAAAAAGGCTGGTTGACTTGTCAGCTTGATTTAGGTCAAAGCCAAACCAAAGGAGCTCTATCCCTCTCCCTCACAAGTTGTGCTTCTTCACACTTTCATGACCCTTCATATGGCAGAATTTGTAATTAGAGAAGGGATTAAAAAGGCTGTTGCGAGTCAAAGCTTCAGGTATTCCTAATATGAACAATGACACTATTCCATATTCATTGTGTCACAACAACTTCCATATCAAATTTACACAGTTTGCACAAAGGAGCTGTGTGACCCTAACAGGAGGTCCTGTTAAGTTAGTCAAGGATGTGGATTACAGTTTATTCTTTCTTTTTTTCACTATTGCCAAGAAATTATAATATAGCAAAATATGGGTGACAAATACTGCCTTCCTTCACACCAATGAGCTGTCCTGAGTGATATTGCTCAGATAGAATCATAGAATGGTTTGTGTTGGAAGAGATCGTTTAATGCCAACCACACAGCAGGGACACCTTCCACTAGATCAGGTTGCTCAAAGCCTTATCCACCCTGGCCTTGAGCACCACCAGGGACTGGGCATCCACAGAAGGACATAATGGAGATTAATTTTGGTATTTGTTTGCCCCAGATATAGGATCGAGATGTTGGGCTTGTTAACCCTCTGATCTTTTGCTTTTCAGTCTAAATTGCTGCAGACAGAACTTTCTCCTGTCCACGTAGCTTTACCTACCCTCTAAATTCAGGGACTTGCACAAAAGCTTTTTTCCTTTTGTATTTCATCAAACCATTTCCCATAGTGAAGAGTATCTGCAAGAATAGGGCTCCATCTTCCGTATAACTTCCATTTTAGTGTTGATGTGCCTTGAGTGAGTAAGGGTTTTCTCTTTCGTTTTCGTGTACATTAGGTAGAGAATCAGGCCTAATCAGTTAAAATCTGTAGTAGTATAAATTGAGCTCAGCAGTTGACTGATAATAGCACTTAAGTTCCTAACAAATTTGTGGAACTGCTGTGACAAAGCATATTCAAAGACACCAACGCCATTTCTCAGAGATGCCATTCCTGTTCTTCAGTGTCGTTCTTTTGTTATTTTAAATTCCTTTGGAAAAGACCTCTCTCCACACTATTCTTATGATCTCTACAGGGTGTTCAGAAGCTTTTTTTCCTATAGGAAGAACACTTTCTCCTTAGTCCTTGCATTATGGATGAAAACATAGCTATTTCCTACTGGTTTTTTTTTTTTTGTGTTTTTTTTTTTGTATTTAGGATGTATCAGTTCTTTGGGACTCTCAGTAAAAAAGACAACAGCTCTCAAATCTTGTTAGCTAATATTTTGAGCAAAAGACAGAAAATATAGAAAAGGTTATAGCAATCTTACATCCCTCCTGATAATAGGAATCTTCCCTGTTGTGTTGGACAAGCACCTCCTCATGGATTATCTTAGAATCATAGAACAACCAGGTTGGAAGAGACCCATCCGATCATTGAGTCCCACCATTCCTATCAAACACTAAACCATGTCCCTCGGGACCTCATCTACCCGTGCCTTAAACACCTCCAGGGAAGGTGAATCAACCACCTTCCTGGGAAGCCTGTTCCAGTGCCCAATGACCCTTTCTGCGAAAAACTTCCTCCTAATCTCCAGCCTAAATCTCCCCTAGTGGAGCTTGAGGCCATTCCCTCTTGTCCTGTTCCCTGGTACTTGGGAGAAGAGCCCAGCTCTCTCCTCTCCGCAACCTCCTTTCAGGTAGTTGTAGAGAGTAATGAGTTCTCCTCTCAGCCTCCTCTTCTCCAGGCTAAACAACCCCAGCCCTCTCAGACATTCCTCATAAGGTCTGTTCTCCAGCCCCTTCACCAGCTTTGTTGTTCTTCTCTGGACTCGTTCCAGAGCCTCAACATCCTTTTTGTGCTGAGGGGCCCAGAACTGCACACAGTACTCAAGGAGTGGTCTCCCCAGTGCAGAGTCCAGAAGGAGAATCACCTCCCTGGACCTGCTGGTCACACCATTTCTGATACAAGCCAGGATGCCATTGGCCCATTGCATGATGTTCCCATCTGTGGTGAGGTTTGCCAGCTCTAATTTCATTAATACTTTTATAGGGTCTTGCTCACAACGCAGATTAATCAATAACTAACAGCAGTCAAGTTTGGTGTGAGAATCCAGCATTGAGGAGTCTCTTAGACAATATGCTCCAACATCCTTGTCTCAAAAAAGTTGTAATTCCTAAACAGCTACAAATAATACTTCATATCGATGAAACAATGCGCTACATTTATGTTTGAATAACTATTGAATACATGTACATTGATTAATAAAGCATCTATTATGCACACATTGAGTAATTATAGTATTTTATAAAGCATTCATTTGGCATTGATGATACAGTGCTGTACACTTGAGAACTCATGGGTACTCTGCTACTGATAGTTGACAAGTGGTCACAGGTTATTCAAAATGCACCTGTATACATGAGGAGGAAGCAAGCATGTGGATCTCTAACCGTATATATGGTAATCTGATGGCTGCATCTCTACACCCATAACATTTTTAGCAATGACAATGTAAAAATACATATGCAAATCAGATTTTTTAAAAAGAAAACTAAGATCATGAAGGTGGAATGACTTGCATGAGAGTACTGATCAATCACTTTATTCAGTTCGTATAAAACACACTGAAATTGTAGGAAAAGTTGGCAATACTGACTAAGGAATCCATAGTTATCCACATGATGAAAGGAGGTTGTTGCAAGGTGGGTGCTGATCTCATCTCCCAAGTAACAAGTGATAGGATGAGAAGAGATGACCCCAAGTTGCTCCAGGGGAGACTTATATTAGATATTTTGTTTGATAGGAATGGTTGGACTTGATGATCCGATAGGTGTCTTCCAACCTGGTTGTTCTATGATTCTATGATTCTATATTAGAAAAAAAATTTTTACCAAAACAGTGGTCAAATATTGGAATAGACTGTTCCCAGGGAAGTGGTTGAGTATCATTCCCTGGAGGTATTAAAAAAACATGTAGACATGGCATTTTGTGATATTGTTTAGTGGACATGGTGGTGTTGGGCTGATGGTTGCACTGGAGGATCTTTTCCAACCTTAAATATTCTATGAGTCTATGAACCTTATAAATTTATAGAGCCACTAGGTTTAAGCACGTACATCGAGCCAGGAGGAAGTAAAAGAGAACTAGGTGATGTATGCTGAGTAATGAATTAATCTTTCAGTCATGAATAGATGACTTAAGAAAGACTAGGAAGCTGTGTGGTCAAGAAGCAGGACATATCATTTCTGTCAAAGTAAATAACGCAACCTGATGGTAAGAGGACAAATAGAGGGCAGGTGGAGACATTCAGAGGTCAGGAAGACTGATATAAAGCTCTTTTCTAACTGTCAACAATAAAAAAGAAAAAAAAAATCAGTTCAGTTGAGAGTCATTGTTTGTTAATCACTAAATCATTCTGAAGATGACTGGGAAGTACAAGAACATTTTTCAGTCTCTGCTGTGTATGTATCTTGGTTTAGAAGATATACTGTGTTGGAATTGACTGATTCCAGAACATATGACAACTGAGTCCCATATGTAGTAAAAGTAGAAAGCGAAAATTCACATATTTGAAGAATACAGAATTAGATGATCCTGACTTCCTTAAGTTTACTGAATATTACAGGAAAACTTCCTTTGAGAATATACAATTCATATATTAATGCATATAATTAACATCATTAATATTAATCCAGAGCATGTTTTTTTTATTCATGCTGGTAATAAATACCTGCATTCAAGAGAGGAGGTTAAAATAAGCAGGTGTTATCTTGGAACCAAGCATAGAAATTTGTTTATATTTTCTGCTCTGCTGGTTATTTGGGCAACTAGTGCTACCAAGCCAATTTATCTCTGAGGGTATCTGATCATTTGAGAAACGGGTATCATAAAAATGATGTGTTCTGTCCTCGTATTGTCAGAATAATTGTGCTTACATCTAGTTTGTGCTTCAGACAGTTATTTTTCATCCAGATGCTACTTTCAGCTAGTCGTTGAGATAAGGAGATGCGGCTTTGTGCTTCTTATAAATAAATATTGAGTTATCACTCTCTTTCTGGCACTTAAGCTTGTGCTTCCTTGAAATACATTTAAGCACTAATAGAAAGATGTTAAATAGGATAAGAACAAATCTTGTAAGGTCCCAAAATTGAGGAGGTAGATGAGGGAACTGTTGCTATATCACACTTGAGCTAAGTTAGAAAAATCCTGTGATATTATTTTTATCTGGTTTTCCTAAAACATCAGAAGTGGGGCCAAAATATCTGGTAATCAATATTATTGGACACAGGGGAAGGTCTGACATAATGAGAACCACAACAATACATCACCTCTTTCTGCCGTGGAAGGACATATCTGACCTACTTCTTTGTAAACTTTGGTGATTTATAGTCAATACAATTACTTTTCCTGTAGAGGTTTCATACTATAGAAATCCCAGTTCTTAAATTCTTTGTATGAATTCTAGGATAATCATTTAATATTAACAGAACTATGGAATTTTTAAAAATTTTTTAAATTTTTTTAAATTTTATGGAGTAATTACTTAGTTCACCGGCTTGGGAAGTATATGTGGGGTAGAACATGCATGTCTGATTAATTTTTGTGAGAATACAAGTCTGCATCTGAATAAAGTGTGAAATATTTATTTCTGTACTTATATAAGCTAAGTAGGGTTATTCCTAACTCAGGTAATGTACACGTATTCATTTCTGAAAGCATTTTGTGCCATATGGTTCCCTTCATACTAGTCATCTCTGAAAGAAATCCTGAATATTAACTTAAAATTATGGAAAATGAGAAAAATCTATTAGAATAGCAATGAATATTTGTTTTCTTTGTATCTTAATAAAGGATCAGGTCATTAATCCGCAACAGATAGACATGTAAACCAGTACACCTCAGGTTTGTACCAGTAGATGGCAATGCGGGAATAGGATGACTGTGAAGAGTACGACGGGTGTTAAGTACCTCATATTCCACCACACAGACTACAAAACAATTTTTTGTCTCCCACTGGTTTCACC
Source organism: Coccyzus lansbergi (assembly GCA_033558105.1). NCBI lineage: Eukaryota > Metazoa > Chordata > Aves > Cuculiformes > Coccyzidae > Coccyzus > Coccyzus lansbergi. Next base: position 3,771,297 of record JAUMJK010000508.1, read on the forward strand.
GGTTTAATCCTGTCATACTATGAGTCAGATTTTCCAGGCATACTTAACTACTGCCAGTGAAGGATATGCTGAAACTGCTGACACAAAGTACTTAATGTAGTTTACGTTACAGAAATAGTAATCTCTTATATTAAATTACTTGCTCGCAGAAGATACGTTTTTCTAGCAAGTTTTCTGTCACAATATTTACTTACATATCATCAGCTCACATGTTTGCTACTTGGATGAGCTGTCGAACTGACACGGTGATCACTAGGGCTGTGAGTAATACTCACTATGAAATTCAAGTCAGCCCTTCATCTGCAAAGCTAACAGTGAAGCTAGACAATGAGGCTCTTCTCCTCCTGTTCAGGTATCCCACTCATTTCCACATCCCAGGAACTTGCCAGTGAAATGACCTTTTCCTCAGCATCAGGTTTTGAAACTCATTCTGGGCTCCAAGAGGCCAGCAGGCTTCTTTCCACATCACGTATTATCACCAGTAAAACATTTCTGAGGGATAAATCGTACCCTTAATGCTACCTGTGTGGCTGTTTTGCCCGAAAGACTTTTGAACAGGTGTAACTGTCGTGCTCTGACTGGAATATTACCCAACTACCTCAAATAGTTACATTACTTCTGAAAAGGTAAGAGAAACAAAAAAGGGTGAGTGTGTTGGGGTTTCTTTCACTAAAGTAAGTACTTACAAGTTTATAACCACGTGAGACTTGGTCTTTTCAGGAAAATAGTGCCAATGTTACCACAATCCTTTTCTGAGAGTTGGAATTGACAGCGTGCTAGATGCATCTTCTGATGGCCTCTGACCCATTTTGAACATCAGATCTTCTCATGGAAGATTTTCAAGTTCAAAGACTGAAAATATATCACATTTACTACCCACTTAAAGGATAGCCCAAAAATCTAGGAAGGTTGATGGAGAATTAATTACTATCAATATAATAGAGGAACGAGGAGTTGAAGATGAGAATTTTTTTGCAGTAAGTACATACATTGGAAAACAAATATTTTCCTTTACCACACAACAAACATCTGCAACAAAGTCCAGTGTCCGAGGCTCTGCTGAAATAAGGGGGGGGTGGGCTGAAATCTTTCTATTTTAAAAGTAAACTGTCCATGCTATTTGTACTGGATTAGCAGTCTAAGTGGCAGAATGAAGCCTAATTGGGCCCTACAGCACTTCTGCTGATGGATGGCAGGTCTCACATGCCTTCGTAGGCGGAGGTCAAAGATCCATCCAGACCCAAATGGTTCACTGGCTTAATTGGTTCAGGCATACTAGTTTTCCTAGCCAGCGAAATGCGAGTGTGCAATAAGGCCAGTATCATAATTGACTGCCTTTGGCTCTACAGAACAAGCAATCAGGTACCCATTTATGGCTGGGTCAAATGATGACAGATTTCTGCAAGAATTCAGAGAGATTTTCAACTGACAAGACTGTATCTGCAGAAGGATGTTGTAATAACTGTCATGCAGCTGCCGTACCCCTTGTGGTGCTTCAGTCATAGCTGCAGTCGAACTTTTTTCCCACTCACTGCGGCCAAGTCACAGTCTCATCTGTGGATCCCTGATTTTGGGACCAGATTTATACCAGGTTCCATCTGATAATAGATCCCAGAAGAGCAATAACGTTCTGAAGAAGATTAGAAAGCAGTCAGTGCCAGCCACTGCCTCTGTGCTGTAGTATGTCTCATTTGCAACAGGGATGGCGGATTTTTGTCCTGTTGTGCCACTGAAGACTCTTCCTACCTGAAAGATGGACTGTGAAGTGGGACATGAAAACCATTTCTTTTTTTTTATTTTTTGCCCTGGATGAAGAAATTGAGCAAAATAAAGATACATAATACCTTTTCGTATTAAATGCAATTTCATAAATTAAATTTTATTTTGCTTGCTAAACTCCCAGAAATTAATCTCTCATTGACAGAAAGTGAATTACACAAACATTTGCAAGTTTGTATCTCCTTAGCTGTTTTAGAAATACTTTATCTATGACACTACACAGAGTTTTATTAACTGCTCAAAAATTAATCATGAGAGTTTTCCTCTTCTTCATTGAATACAATTGGAACATAGTGACATTTCTGCATACAACACACATAAAAATTGCAAAATAAGAGATGCAATGTTTCAAAAGCAACAACAACAGGTCTTGCTTTTTAGTCTGGTTGTGTATGTAAAATATTTCCTTAGAAAATGCTACTTGCTTTTTGATTTTAATCTGAAGATGAAAGACATGTTCTTTCTTCACAATCAGGTCTACAGTTTCCTCGGATACAATTACTTTACTATACACAGTATTTTACACTAGGTGGAACGCAATTCCTGTAGCCTGATACAGACTGTATGTTAGGAATGCATTTGTACTCCTGGTACACTGAGCAGTGATGTACTGACCAACAGCAAGACCTGGAGAGGACCTTAACTCTCCTCTGCTTTGATGAATTTTGTTTTTTGTTAAGGGTGTTGCTTCTTTCTAGCTAGAATTTGCACCTTTTGTTTTGAATTGCTAGTACATGCAGTGCTTTGCACCAAATGACCAGTATAACAGTAATCTTTTCCCATTGTGCTTTTAAGCCATTATTTTGACTCAGTTAATGCTGCAAAACATCTAGTCTCACTCTTACGGCTTAAGGAATCAATCCCCCAAAACACTCAGGTGTACCTTATTGCAAAGGGTATCAACAACTTTAGAAGTGATGTCTCAGCTTCTTGAATTAATTTAGTTCTCCTCACCTTTCTTTTCGAAAGCGTTTTCATGACTGAACTTAAGAGTCATTGAGCAAAAGCTGAAGCAAATCTTATTTATCTTATTTGTAGTAAAGGAAGGAAACTAGCATCATTTTGTACTTCCTTACTAAATTTGATTCAGTCACGAGAATCCTTGTCTACTTGAAACATGACTTTTCAGTATTAAATCAGATGCAAGGTTTATCTAGCTCAGTATCTGTAGCTATCACTCAGTCTTCATGCATTCCTAATATTTTTCTTTTTTTAACTTCAGCTATACATCAAGCATCTTCTAACATATGAATTTTATGATAGAGGTTACAATTTTTCTAGATTGTCCTGATGATCTGATAATTAATTTTGAATCTTGCTGATACTTTGGGCAGGTTCCTCTCATTTCCTACAGTAAGACAATTTGTACTATTTAGTGCAATAATGATTTTCTGTAGAAAAAAGTTAAATTCAATTTGACTGGATTGTCTGTTATGAAAACCCAGAACAACAAATATTCTTCAACCTTCCCACTTATCTCTTAGAAACTAGTAAAGTGTAACTGTTTCAGTAAATTCTAAAAAATCTGGTGGCTTGAAGGATAACCCCAGATCTCCTATAATTGTCAGCTCAGCTAGTCTGATGCTTGGCAAGCCAGAAAAGTCCCATCTCTTATATTTTCACTATACTTATTAATAAAATCGTATAGAATCATAGGCTCATAGAATCACTGGGTTAGAAGAGACCCACCGGATCATCGAGTCCAACCGTTCCCACCAATCTCTAAACCATGTCCCTCAGCAGCTCATCTACCCGTACCTGAAATACCTTCAGGAATGGCTAGTCAACCTCTTCCCTGGGCAGCCGGTTCCAGTGCCTTTCTGTGAAGAATTTTTTCTTTAAGTCAAGCCTGAATCTCCCCTGGTGGAGCTTTAGGCCATTCCCTCTTGTCCTGTCCCCTGTCACTTGGGAGAATAGCCCAGTTCCCTCCTCTCTACAGCCTCCTTTCAGGTAGTTGTAGAGAGCAATGAGGTCTCCTCTCAGCCTCCTCTTCTTCAGGTTAAACACCCCCAGCTCTCTCAACTGTTCCTCATAAGGCCTGTTCTCCAGCCCCTTCACCAACTTTGTTGCTCTTCTCTTGACTTGCTCCATAGCCTCAACATCCTTCTTGTGGTGAGAGACTCTATTTAAGTTGTATGTTTTTACCTGGAAAAGACGTACCAGTAACAGTCAATAAAAGTTAATAATTTTAACCTTCCTATTGACAGCAGACACCAAACCCTCAGAAAAAGACAATTTCAAACCCCAGAGAGTCCACACTTGAGAGCTGAAGGAAAGAGACTGTGATAACTATGCCTAGAAACCCTTGGCAAGTACAGAGGGATTTCTAGAAGCAGATGTATGCAACTTACGGAAAGCAGAAGCCACTAGGACAGAGTCATGGATGTGATTTTACTTGGTTGTATTTACATAAGTCAAAAGGAACTGGTGCTAGAAGGAAAGTATAAGGTGAGACTGAATATGACTGTGGGCTGATTGTTCTAAAAGCCCATCGCCTGCTGTTTTGTTTCAATTGCTGAACAAACAAGCAAGCAAGCCCTCAAAATACTTCTTTAATTGCTGCTGATCAGCACTGGGATTTGAGGATGTGAGTATCAGAGGCAGTTGCAGGAGTAAAGACCCACATGGATGGGAAAAAAAAGAAAGAAAGAAAAGAAAGAAAAGAAAGAAAAGAAAGAAAAGAAAGAAAAGAAAGAAAAGAAAGAAAGAAAAGAAAGAAAGAAAGAAAGAAAGAAAGAAAGAAAGAAAGAAAGAAAGAAAGAAAGAAAGAAAGAAAGAAAGAAAGAAAGAAAGAAAGAAAGAAAGAAAGAAAGAAAGAAAGAAAGAAAGAAAGAAAGAAAGAAAGAAAGAAAGAAAGAAAGAAAGAAAGAAAGAAAGAAAGAAAGAAAGAAAGAAAGAAAGAAAGAGAAAGAAAGAAAGAAAGAAAGAAAGAAAGAAAGAAATGCCCTGTACCTGTTTTGAGACAAGGGCACAGAGTTTGAGATGCAACCTCTCATTTAGAGAGTGTTAAAGCTGGGACTATTAAATGTGGGTGACTGCTAAAGCCAGAGATGATCAGTGTCACTCACTGCATGCTTGATTTCTAATGACTTTCCCTATCTTGAACTCTGCTAGATGCAGTAGGTGAAACACCTTGGTTACGACTAGATCATAGAACAACCAGGTTGGAAGAGACCCATCCGATCATCAAGTCCAACCATTCCTATCAAACACTAAACCATGTCCCTCAGCACTTCATCTACCTGTGCCTTAAACACCTCCAGGGAAGGTGACTCAACCGCCTCCCTGGGAAGCTTATTCCAATGCACAATGACCCTTTCCATGAAAACCTTCCTCCTAATCTCCAGACTAAATCTCCCCTGGTAGAGCTTGAGGCCATTCCCTCTTGTCCTGTCCCCTGTCACTTGAGAGAAGAGCTCAGCTCCCTCCTCTCTACAACCTCTTTTCAGGTAGTTGTAGAGAGCAATGAGGTCTCCTCTCAGCCTCCTCTTCTGTGGGCTAGGGTGTGGCAGTACTTTCTGCTCAGTCCGAGTGAAAAAGATTTAAGTTATATCCAAAGACAATTAAAGATGCCTGACATTTCAAGAATGTATTAGGAAATATTAAAAAGAAAAAATTGCAGCTAGCCCCGTAACAATGGCAAAAAGACAAAACATTGTTTTGACATATTCTGTTTAGTCATGCTAGTACCTCTGCTTCTACTCTGCAACATATTGCCTCTGCTGTTTCATAGAATCATAGAACAACCAGGTTGGAAGAGACCCATTGGATCATAGAGTCCAACCAAATGGATGTTCCTCATAAGGCCTGTTCTCCAGCCCCTTCCCCAGCTTTGTCGCTCTTCTCTGGACTCGCTTCAGAGACTCAACATCCTTGTTTGAGGTACAAAGTTGAACCTGCCTCATCAACTGCAGCCATTCCCTTAATAAACTTATAATTCCGTATTTCACACACATTTTTTTCCTGTGTGCTCTGCACTGTATTTTAGTAAAGTTTCATCTCTCTGGGTCATTGTTACTCAAAACAGAAGTGTAAGAGGGATAGTACAATCTAGTATTAATGTGAGTTCAAGAAAAAGTCAATATTGGAGAGTGGAAATGTAAAACTGCCCACTTTCCTCCCCATTGGTGAACCATTTCTTCAAACAGATATCTAGAGCAGAATATCTAGCAGCATCATAAAGAAAACCAGAAGGAGATTAAACAAATCTAGTTTTATCACATCTCCAGCCATGTACACTCAGAACCCTCACCTTACTCATAATTTATAAACTATTTTTTTACTTTTATTCTTTCCATTTATAAGTGGCATGCTCTAAAACTGATGGTGGAGAAAAAACATGTTACTGAAATTGCTAAAAATGGAGATATAAGTAAATACGTATTCAACTGAAGTTTTTCTCTAAGTCAGTGCCTCCTTTCAGATTACTCAAATAAACACGAAGAAAGCTGCTTTCAGTGTTTGCAGGAAAGGAGTGGAGCATCCATTTTACTTAGCAAGACTCAGCTGTATTATAAAACTGCTTCCTCTATGTTCAAAGCTTTTTATTCAACAGAACATCTTCAGCAATTTGAGAAGATGATGGTATGTGCTTCTTCAGAAGGAGCAGAATTGATCAAAATGATGAATAAAGAACAAGGAAAGACAAAATAACTTTTTAGGACAGGAAAAAAGGACTCTACTATAGCTAAAAGAAGGCAGCTTTTCTAAGGCAAGAAACCGATTTTGGAAATTGGAATTCAGTTTCCTGAAATTAAAAAAATGTTGGGGACTTTAAATCTGAAAAAAATTTGAAAATTATACTATTCTTTTGAACTGTTCACCATCACACTGCATTACTTACAGGTATTGCTTACCCACTGTTGTTTTCTAGCTATAATGAATTCTATTGCACAAACCTCACTATGTTAAACAAATAAATAATTTGTAGTAAATGAAAAAAAATCCCTTTGCATGTGCAAGTAAAGGATGAAAACCAAAAATTATTTGTATTGGGTGTACAACTGGGGTTCCCCAGAGCTCAGTGCTGGGTCCAGCCCTGTTCAATATCTTTATCAATGACCTGGATGAAGGCATCAAGTGCAAGTTTGCAGATAACACTAAGCTAGGGGAAAGTGTGGATCTGCTGGAGGGTAGGGAGGCTCTGCAAAGGGGTCTGAACAGGCTGGACCACTGGGCAGAGACCAATGGGATGAGGCTTAACATGGCCAAATACCAGGTCCTGCACTTGGGGCACAACAAACCTATGCAGAGCTAAAGACTGGGAGAAGTCTGGCTGGTAAGCTGCCTGTAGGAGAAGGACCTGGAGGTGTTCATTGACAGCAACTGAACATGAGCCAGCAGTGTGCCCAGGTGGCCAAGAAGGCGCATGGAATCTTGGCTTGGATCACAAATGGTGTGACCAGCAGGTCCAGGGAGGTAATTCTCCCTCTGTACTCAGCACTGGTGAGGCCGCACCTGGAATCCTGTGTGCAGTTCTGGGTCCCTCACCACAGAAAGGATATTGAGGTTCTGGAGTGAATCCAGAGAAGAGCCACGAAGCTGGTGAAGGGGCTGGAGAACAGGCCTTATGAGGAATGGCTGAGAGAGCTGGGGGTGTTTAGCCTAAAGAAGAGGAGGCTGAGGGGAGACCTCATTGCTCTCTACAACTACCTGAAAGGAGGTTGTAGAGAGGAGGGAGCTGGCCTCTTCTCCCAAGTGAGAGGGGACAGGACAAGAGGGAATGGCCTCAAGCTCCACCAGGGGACATTTAGGCTTGACGTGAGGAAAAAAAATTCACACAGAGGGTCATTGGGCATTGGAACAGGCTGCGCAAGGAAGTGGTTGATTCACCTTCCCTGGAGGTGTTTAAGGCACAGGTGGATGAGGTCCTGAGGGACATGGTTTAGTGATTGATAGGAATGGTTGGAGTCAATGATCACGTGGGTGTTTTCCAAACTAGAGATTCTGTGATTCTGCATGGCAAAGTTTTAGTTGGCGGTGGGGGCTACAGGAGATGCTTCTATGAGAAGATGCTGGAAATTTCTCCTATGTCCAGCAGAGTCATTGTGTACTGGCTCCAAGACAGACTCAGTGCTGACCAAGGTTTAGCCTATCAGTGAAAGTGGGCAGCTCATCTGGGATAGCATATTTATCCAACCGTATGCACCTGATAAAAAAGGCAGGATATATATATGTTTTCATAGTCCAATGATTTTTATCCATTTGAAGTAGTAATGCTCTAATACAAAATATGTGTATAGTGCCTAGACCTGCTTCCATACCCTACCTGCTTTCTAGTCCCCCCAGAATCCTCATCACAGAATTAACTTCTCTTAAGTACTCCCATATTATAATGGAAGTATAGGTACCTACACTATTGCTTGTGGCTGTTCCTTGAACTAGATCCACAGCAAGTTTAAATCCCCTTAAATCTGTTCCATGTTTACTGTACTCTCCAGAGGTGTGCAGATTGAGTTTCTTCCATTGGCTCCGCTTTCTCTCTGTAGGTCCTGGGGGAGGACTGATTTGATACATATCAAATCAGATGCCTGTGGCATCTGCAGAATCAGCCTCTTCCCAGAAGGCACAAAGGACAATTAATACATTCTGAACAGAGATGATAGTGCTCTGATACCCCTACACTGGTATTTCAGCTTTACGTGGTTAATTCTAACTCTTCATTTTCTTATCCACAAAGCTGGTGCTTTTAGGTAGAAAAATAGCTGGTAATTTCTTTGGGTTTCTGTATTGCACTATTAGTCCAGTGAATTTTAGTTTTTACTGCAAAGTCGCATTTTCAGTAGGAGGGGATGATACTTTCCTTGTCACATGCAGAGAAGTGTCTGCAGTCTAATATTTAGGACACTCACATAGGAGGTAGAAGATGTGAGGTTAAATCTGCTCATGCTGAGCAGAAAAATGACCTTAGGTCTTTTGTTTGCAGAACGAGTGCTCTGATCAGAGAACCGTAATACCAAAGGTCAGCAGGAGAACCACAGTTTCTTCATTTTGAGGACGGTGGAAGCTGCACTTGCGTGTTTTGTAGTCTGCTAAAGGAGTACTTTGTATGTATAGCTAGATTCGGGACTTTGTCGGGTATCAGCATGGAAACAGTCTGCCTCCTGTATCCTGACGTGATTAACTACGTCCCACAGCCTGGAGTGTTGTACATACACACTGATGCAGAAGTCGAGGTGTTTTCAGGAGCTTTCGAGTCAAACTGGGACATGGTTGTGGTCCTGAAATGTTTCCAGGACACAGCTCAGGGGCTGAGCACGTTTTTGCCTTGAATTCTCAACATTCTTTTTTTTTTTTATTTATTTTTACAATACACGAATCCATTTTTTTCTGACCTGTAGAGTTCCTGCCCCTCACTGTTTACAGATCTCTTCTCCAAGCTTCAGAAATGGAGGATGGAGAGAAATAGGGGCAAAGTCCTTGCCATACATAAAGAACCTGGATTAGAGAGCTCTTTATTTCTTTTTCTTCTTTTTTTTCCCCCTATTTCTCTTTTCCCCAACACTTACTTTCCACATTTGGCTATTTAGGTAATACTGATATGAACAGACATTTAAGGTCATTTACAACAGGGTCCCAGAAATGAGGACAAATATAGCAGCTATCCCTGCTTTTTTTATTCAGTTATCTTAACTGATTTTTTTCCCCCACTTTGTTTTGTAGAGTGCAAGTTTTCAGTGAAGCATCTCTTACTATGATTATGATCTTTTCATCTGCAGAATAACCTCTGCAATCAAAAATCAATACTCCTGCAATGGGCAAATCAGGCTGTTCCTGCCCACAAGTATCTGCAGTGTTACTTTTTTTAAGCAGCTGTTGATTTGCTTTGATTTGGAAAAATGGCTTGTCGGCAGAACTGTGTATGTATTTATGCACATGGTAGTTTAAGTTATAGTGAAAAATGTCATAGCTTTAAAACCATAATCTAAAAACAGGGGTGGGAGAGATTTCTACTTTCCAAATGACAAATGGCATTTCCACTTTTAGTCTCAGAAAAGAGTACTTCTATTTTGTCTCACAGCGGAGACATTTTAATAGAGACTGTTTTAAGGGCTTTTTATGAAGCTGTGTCTTATTTAGTTGAATTCCTGGTAAATGCTGCACCTGGTTTCACTGACAAATAGCTGGTAAGGATGGTACTATCACGACCATAAAAAACCCCAGCAAATAAATAAATAGATTTCCATAAGACAACACAATGAATAAACACACAAATATGTTTCCCATCAAGTTTATATTGACTGTCATTTGGATAGCCTGGATAGATACTGTATTAATATATGTAATGTAAATCTCAAATCCATGTAGCATTCAACACAAGCCCATCACCTGGATTTGGTCTCTCTTCACATCTTAAATAAGAAACAAATTCAGTAGTGTGGATAAATGGAGGCATTCATGATTCACAACTGAAAAAATAAGCCTGATGCAGGCTTGGGTTAACATGATATTAACATTAGTTAATATCGTAATTAGTTAATTAGTGCCCCTTAGTAACTTTGCAGATGACACTAAGCTGGAAGTGTGGATCTGCTGGAGGGTAGGGAGGCCCCGCAAAGGGACCTAAACAGACTGGACCACTGGGCTGAGTCTAATGGGATGAGGTTTAACACGGCCAAATGCTGGGTCCTGCACTTGGGGCACAACAACCCTATGCAGAGCTACAGACTGGGAGAAGTCTGTCTAGAAAGCTACCTGGAGCAGAAGGACCTGGGGGTGTTGGTTGACAGTGAGTAAACATGAGCCAGCAGTGTACCCAGGTGGCCAAGAAGACCAATGGCAACTTGGCTTGTTTCAGAAATGGTGTGACCAGCAGGTCCAGGGAGGTGATTCTCCCTCTGGACTCAGCAGTGGTGAGGTTGCTCCTCCAATCCTGTGTTCAGTTGTGGGTCCCTCAGCACAAGAGGGATGTTGAGACTCTGGAACGAGTCCAGAGAAGAGCAACGAAGCTGGTGAAGGGGCTGGAGAACAGGCCTTATGAGGAATGTCTGAGAGAGCTGGTGGTGTTTATCCTGGAGAAGAGGAGGCTGAGAGGAGACCTCATTACTCTCTACAACTACCTGAAAGGAGGTTGTAGAAAGGAGGGAGCTGGCCTCTTCTCCCAAGTGACAGGGGACAGGACAAGAGGGAATGGCCTCTAGCTCCACCAGGGGAGATTTAGACTAGAGATTAGGAGGAAGTTATTCATGGAAAGGGTCATTGGGCATTGGAATAGGCTGCCCAGGGAGGTAGTTGATTCACCCTCCGTGGAGGTGTTTAAGGCACAGATAGATGAGGTGCTGAGGGACATGGTTTAGTGTTTGATAGGAACAGTTGGACTCTATGGTCCGATGGTTCTCTTCCAACCTGGTGATTCTGTGATTCTGTGATTAATTGTGTCCATAAATAGCTGTACACGTGGATACAATCTGCAGCAGAGAGCAAGAAAACCAGAGTTTATTAATCTTTAAAAATCCAGGAGTTATTTATGCATGTCATAATTTGCAACTTTATTTATTAGATGATATATACAGCTGCCTGCATATATAAACATAGAATGGGCAGTATAAGGCAGTAGATGATGTGTAATGTTCAAAAACCCATTTTTACTTTTTTTCTGATACTTAGAGGTTTCTTACAGTGATCTTTGAATTCTCATACAGAATTTTTGCTTCTCCTTTTTGCCTCAGGGTATGCAAACAAACAAATGCACATAAACCACATCATAATTATTTTAAAATTAGAAAGGTAATGCAAAACATAATACCTTGAAACAGACCTAGTGTAACTGTTGCTGGTTCTGTGAGCACCAGGCAAGCTGCTCATTCTGGTGTCATTCAGAGTTATTGAGTTCATATGCTGGATTTCTATATCCCAGCACCTCTACCAAACTCTCTTTAGGTGCCAGTGTCTGGCTGCCATCAGTGCTGGAATCACTGAGTAACATTTGGTATAATGAGCACTTTTATTTTTTTTTTCATTTTTTCTGTGGTCGTTGAGTTCCTCTACAAATAGTGTGAACTGGTGAGAGACAATTTTCCAGCAACGAGGTCCAGTTACCAGCACAGCTGGCAACTGCAGGACTGGGGGAAGGCAAAGGCAGATGGTGGTTTAAAGGACAAGCTGAAGTCATTGCCAATTGATAGCTGAGTATCACAATTGTACGAAAGTATGTCTAGCATCTGAGGGAATGAAATAAAAAAAATGACAGATAGCCTTAAATGAAAGGAAGAGACTGAAATCCCAGTCTGGAAGAGAGTGGGCAGAGCAATGTATTGCTGTAGAAATCTATGTCAGATCTCCTGCTTATAAATCACAGGAATAACAATATAGCTGGAGGCTGAATTCAGACTGAGGTACTGCTGGGTGCAGGACAAAATGTTCAGAAAGGAAAATCGGCATCGCTAACAGGAATGGTTGTCATAGTGTAATTTTGATGCTTTTTTAATCAGCCGTACAGGGGGTTTGGAAGAGACACAGAAGCTAGACGTTATCAGAAGATTGTTTTCTGTCTGCTTTTTGTTCACAGTTCAAGGTACACTTGATCTTGGCGATTCCAGGCATTGCAGTGGGGGTGCCAAGCATGACCAAGTCTCTCTGTTTTCTCTCTGAGTTAAGAGCACTCAGCACTTTGGAAGAGAGCTCCGCACCTTGGCAGATCAGCCCCTGGGGCCTCAATTCTGTGAAGCGAACTTCAGACGGAAGCACAAGTGGTATGAGTGAGCTCTTCTGCAATAGTTCAAAATGTCATTAATATTATCACAGTCCCAACTCTACCGTCACTTTGTGTCAGTCCCTAATTAAAAGTGTACTCTCATTTTTCTATTGTGGCAAGAGTGGGTCTTTTACTACACCAGTCTTAATGGGGGTTAGTTGCTCTGAAATGATCGAATCTTACAGCCTGGAGGCAAATAGATGCTACTGTTTCTGTTTTCTTCAGCAGTAGAAGCTGCCAGTGATGCACCCCACTGTGCAAAGGAGGAGGTCTGCCAGGCTCTGCCACTAGGAATTGTGTGGCAGGAGCAGAAGTTCAGCCTTTCTCCAGGGGCAGCTACTTCATAGCCTGTCAGCAGCGAGGAGGTTTTTGATCCTGCAGCCTGCTTGAAAACCGTAGTCTATGTTTTGCACCCAAAATACAAGAAGCAAGCATATACTATCAGAGCAAATGCCTCTACGTTTAGGTTAAAGGTAACAGGCAAACATGGAAGAATAAAAGAACCATCTCCTGGAGGGGGGATTCTTTTATGCCTGCAAATGACCTAGCACACTTCTGAGTGTTGTGTACGAAAAATATAAAATGAAATATGCTTTTGTAACATCCTGTAATGGCAGTACAGTGAAGTAAGTGAACAGGCAACAGTGTTAGCCTTTTCTACATGCAAGCATTTTAAGCTTTGCATCACTTCATTTGTAACTGTAGCACCAAATGAAGCTTTTTCTTGACAGATTAGTCCATTTGATTCAACTATATTAATAGTACCTAAAATACATACAGTTAAATTAATACTACCTAAAATACATACAGTTACATTAATAGTACCTAAAATACATACAGTTACATTAATAATACCTAAAATACATACAGTTAGATTAATAATATCTAAAATACATATAGTAATCAGAATTCAGGAAAGAATCTGTTTCCATTTGCTTTAAGCCCCCTATATGAAAGAAAACTCTGTAGGTATTATCAAAAAATCACAAGCTTTGATGCACATGTTGAATCATGTAATATAATTTCATGGAATATATATCCCAAACATACACCTAAGGAGAGTATTGACATGTACAGGAAACATCTTTCTGCAAAAAAATTACTCTATTAAATTGAGGGAAAAAAATTAAAGGGTTGGCAAGGATAATTCTGCTGCATAATTTTTGTTTCTACAGTTCACAGATATGAATTTTGCTGTAGGATAGATTTATTAACTTTGCAAACCTGATGCTACAATATTGCACCTGATTCATTAGGACTGCTAGAAATTACTGTCATCTGACAGAATTTTTTAGGAGGATTTAGAATACTTTATTTAACTCCAAGACTAGGTGGATTTTGAACTTAAATTACTATGAACTTTTCCACTGCATTTCCTCTGTAACTATCCATGCTTCCACATATCATTATTTGCAAGTGCTTTTCACCATGTATTACATCTGGATGACTGAAAACTATACAGTCAGTTTTATTTTCACTTATGTATTTTTGCCTATGCCCTTAGTTATATGCCTATAACATTTAAATCTGTGCATAAAGATATAACTGGACTGTACAGTTAGTATGACACAGGTAAATGCTGTAAATTTTATATTTGAAGCTCTTCATTATTCTGTTGTCATGTGCTACCTTAAATCACACAGATCTGACTAGATTTCGTGATGCTTTTCCAATTGAGTTCCACATTTAAAAAATATCTCTCTTAGATTCTTTGAATTTATATGCTGAAAGCAAGGTATGTGTTTTTATTCTTAAATATAGTCTTAGTAAAGTAAGATCACAACTGTTTTCCTGACTTTGCCTGCATGTTCCCTTTTGTTCAATACAGCTTCAAGGCTGAAACTGTGTTTTAATACAATACTACATTTCATTACTATACGACTATTCCTTCCTCTGCCTGTTTTTCTTGCTCCTTATTTTAAACATTTTTTTGATATGCAACACTATTCACCTGCTCTTGGAATGAGCCAGTTCTGTTTATCAATTCAATTGTCCTTTAAAAAAGAAGCAGCACTTTTCAGTTTTATTTTTGCTGATGGTTAATGATATCCAGCTAACGGGATCGTCTGATCTCTGTTCTAATCATTTACTATTACTTTTGTTGGTTCTAGTTTGAATTTCTTACCATTTTTAACTTTGTCTAGAAAAGTACTGTTAATAGAAAAATAGATTTGTGTTCCACAAATGATGCAGGGATAAAGAGTTACTCCTTGATAGAGTCTTCCTTCTGGATAGTGACCATGAAAGGTTTCTTTAACTGAGTCAAACGAAGTGGACGAGGTTTACAGGTGGACGAGGTCTTGAGGGACTTGGTTTAGTGTTTGATAGGAATGGTTGGACTAGAAGATCCGATGGGTCCCTTCCAACCTGGTTGTTCTATGATTCTATGAAATCTTTCAGTTAATTAGAAGTTTCTGTGGCCGCTTTAAGTGCTTAGATGATACACTGACACTGCACACAGGTAGACATAGCAGAATCTGCTAAATTGGTTTATATTGTTTGAAAACTAATCAGTGCAATCTTCAGAAACACTATTTCTATTGACGAGAGAGAATTTGATCCTGATTTCAGCTGCTTTCATTTGAATTATTTCCAAGCTATATTCTTTCCCAAGTGGGTAGTATCAGAACAAGTCTGATTTATTATTTTTTGACACATTGAAAGTCTTTGCTCAATAAAGTCAAAGAATTGCTTAGTCTAGTAAATTAATATCAAAAAGAGGGGTTTATTTTATCTTCATTAATATACATCTTTGAATAAAGTAACTATACTGAAATGTCACATAACATCTAACAAAGCACATAGGTAGTTTCCTTCATTTGTGTTCAGAGTATTCATAAGCCCTTTGGTGTGGTAACAGCTAAGTCATTAAAATAATACTTTTCTGACATTTAAGTAGGCTATAAACTTTCTGCAAATTATAATATTTATGCTGGGTGATTTTTATTGAGTAAGCACAAACAATCCTTGCTTCTCAAACAAGTGTCCATGTACCTCAACTTATTAAGTCCAACAAGGATGTAGTTTCAAGTTTAGCCTTTATTACCAGTTTGAAATGTATAACACCAAAATCTAGTGATCAAAAGGATATGCTTTCATTATGAGCTTTATAATACAAAAATACATACTCATCCTGTGATAAAAGACATCAAAGAAGAAGAGTTTTATTAGGAGATCAGATATCTACTGTATAATGTGAAATCCAGGGAACAATAGTCCAGGTCTTTTATCTAGCTATGATATGGGGTTTTTTCCACCTTAAGGTAAAAGTAACTAAAACTTTTAAGGAAATGCCAAATAATTTGTAAATATTTATTTTTGTTCTAGCTGTTGTATATTATTCTATCCTCACTAGGACTTCAATTTGGTGGCTACAAGTGACATCAAAGGTCATCTTTTTCTGGCTGCTAGTCCTTTACTTTCTTCAAGGTAGTGTTGGATTATCGGATCAGCTTCAAATTAATGCTCTAATTTAACCATGTGGAAGCTGCTGTATGTTACGTGGTTTACTTAAGGCTCATTTGAGGGGAGGTTGTAGAGAGGAGGGTGCTGGCCTCTTCTCCCAGGTGACAGGGAACAGGACAAGAGGGAATGGCCTCAAGATCCACCAGGGGAGATTGAGGCTGGACATTAGGAAAACATTTTTCACAGAAAGGGTCATTGGGCACTGACAGATTCTGCCCAGGGAGGTGGTTGATTCACCTTCCCTGGAGGTGTTTAAGGCACAGGTTGACAAGGTGCTGAGGGACATGGTTTAGTGTTTGATAGGAATGGTTGGACTCGATGATCTGATGGGTCTCTTCCAACCTGGTTGTTCTATGATTCTATGATTCTGTGATTCTACCCATTGCCTTGTCATGTTGAGCTTCTAATCAACGAGCACACCCCAGTCCTTCTCGCTATCCATTCTTCACCAGCCTGTATTTATGCTTGGGGTTGCCCTGACCCATATGTAGAACCTTGCACTTGGCCTTGTTGAACTTTCTGAAGTTCACAGCTTCCCCCCTCTGAAGCCTGTCAAGGTTCCTCTGGATGACATCCTTTCTTTCCAGCTCCTTAACAGCACCACAGTTTGGTGTAGACTGCAAATTTTCTGAGTGTGCACTTAATCCAACAGTCAATGTTGCCAACAGAGATGTTAAACGGTGCTGAGCCCAATACCAACCCCTAAAGAATGCCACTCATCACTGGTCTCTGCTTGTACCTACTACTCAGTAAGTGCCACCACCTAACCGATTCTTTACCTACCAAATGTTCCATCTATCACATCCATTTATCTGAAATTTAGAGACCAGAATGTCATGTGGGACAGTGTTGAATGCTTTGCACAAGGACAAGAGAAGATGGCAGTTACTCTTCCCTTATTCAGCAATCTTACAACCCTGTTGCAGCAGGTCACTGTATTTGCCAGTCATGATTTGCCTTTAGTGAAGCCTTGTTGGCTGCCACCAATCACCTCCTTATTTTACATGAGCCTTAGCAGAGTTTCCAGAAGGATCTGTTGCAGGATCTTGCCAGGCGAGGTGAGACTGTCCCACTTGTAGTTCCTTCAATCTTCCCTTTTGCCCTTTAGACTTTCAAACTCCCAGTCATTTTCTTAATTATTTTCAGTTTTGGTGGTGGTTCTTTTGTTTGTCTGTTTGCTTATTTATTTTTCATCCTTTACCTTTTGAAAATAAGATTACAGCAAGACAAAAGCACTGTGATTGTGACTTTTTACATTTGCCAAATATCTCAGGTTTATTGCTTGATTAGCATTGGGCTGATATGCAAAAGATTTCCATTTCATGCAGCATGTCATGCAAGGTCTTGCTAATACAAAAGTCTCAATATTTTTTTTTTTGTTCTGCCTCATTTGCTTCAACAGAAAATTTCACTTGGGGTTTAAAATGTGTATTGTTTCCAGTAGAATTGGTTAGATGCATACCAATAGCAAACACTAACAATTCATTCCTCTGCGCTGCTTTCCATAACTGGACTGAAAGAATACTGCTCTTTAGAAAGCTAGTATAAACCTTATTACATGTGTATTTGTAACTTACGCTGGAACAGAAAGAATAATTTATTCATCCAGCTCCTGTCCTCAATGCATGAAAATAACTATGAGGCCAAATCTCAGCTATTTTTTCAAGTATTGAGTCCAGACTGTGTCATCTAATGCCCGAGTTTCTTTATCAGTGTTATTTTCTTTTGTCTAATTGTGACCTCTAAAATCATAAATCATTACATCCTGCTGCTATCAACTAGTTTTTTCTGTTATTAATTAGAATGCAGCTGTGGCTGGGACAGAAATCTATTGATGGTCACTAAACAAGATATGATTGTGAGCATCTATCTACAACTGTCCTCACTGTCATTACAGTCCAACGATTGTCACATACTACAGTTCTTCTTAAAATTAATTATTCTTGCTAGCCTTTCCTCCCATTATATGCTTATGTTCGTCTTCCTGACATAAAGACTGGGATTCATTTTGCATAATTTTAGATGTATATATAGAGAGCAGCCAAGGTAGACTCTCATAGCTAACAAAAAGGTCTTTAAACCTAAATCATAATAATCTATTAGGAATATCACAAGTGTAGCCAATCTAACGTTGCATCAGGAAATGGAGTAAGTAAACTCCGTAATTTCTCTCGATTTCTGTCCTTTGTAATATCACTATGAATCAATCAGACCCGCCAGGTTTCGAGTTTGTACAGTGGCAGAATTTGGAATATTGCTAGAGAAAAAACTAATACAAGTTCCAAGGTAAGAGAACGATTTCATGGATAATTCCTTTAGATTTAGGTACTTAAAAACTGAATATTGCAGGCATCTAGCTCTCGGGATATGGTTCAGTGACTTTCTTTTATATAACAGACTACAGGGAATTCACTCTAATTGTAGTTTAAGCACATTAGAAAAGATTGAACAAATCCCTAACTTGTGTAGATTCATGCCTTGGGAAAATTCTACATAGAGATTTATTGTCAATGTGATGATAAAGTGATGCTGGGTGCAATGTTTTTGTACCAGTCTATGGCCAGTTTTCTCTGAACCAGAGTATTTTGGGGGCAAAATAACATACTACGTCATTAAAGCTGGTTTATGTACTGAAATAGAAACTAGTTTTCTACAAAGAAATTATTTGTAATTGATTCCTGCTTTCAAAGGCGAAATTGAAAAAATAATACCAAGACATATGTGCAGGGAAAAAAAAAACTTTTACATTTCATAAGTAAAATAACGGTGCTGTTCTTCCCCCCTTCATGATTTCAATTTGATATGAACTTGCCTTTCTGCCTCGTTATCTCTATGTATGTTGTGCTTTCTGATATAATCTACTGAGCAGTGGAAAACTTAATTATTCTATAAGTGGACAACACGAGTCTTCTCCAAGTAATATTATATCTCATAATAGGTGTCATGGCATTCAAAAGAAAGAGGAATTGTATACACTAGGAAATATTTCCTCGGGTTAGCAAGTATATGTCATCTGTTTGGTGACTCATTTTTTTCTTATCTTTTTATGAAAGACTTGTGTTTGTGGTTTGTTTTTTTCTTTAATATTGTCTATCACGCAGATAAGGGGCTTTGTAATATCTGGGAGATTTTGGCTGATATAAAATCATTACAGTTGTTGGGGTTTTTTTTCCCTCTTGCAATTATTTTTCATTTTGAAGGTGGCAAAAGTGTCATCATAACTTCAAGTATGTCCTTATTCAAACAATGATAGAAACAACAACCCAAAGGTATGATTCAGTGTAGAGTTCATTATCATCTTGTCCTGCACTGTAAATTGCGAGAATTCAGTTTGTCACAGGACAAGAGGAAATGGTCTCAAGCTGCACCAGGGGAGATTTAGGCAGGACATTAGGAAAAAAAATTCACAGAAAAGGGTCATTGGGCACTGGCAGAGGCTGCCCAGGGAGGTGGTTGAGTCACCTTCCCTGGAGGGGATTAAGGGAGGGGTGGACGAGGTGCTGAGGGACATGGTTTAGTGTTTGATAGGAATGGTTGGACTCAATGATCCGGTGGGTCTCTTCCAACCAGGTGATTCTATGATTCTATGAATATTTTGTGTTTATACCAAAAAGTTAACCCTATGTGGTGTTTGGCGGAGTTGCATATAGCAGAGAAGAAAGGAGAAACCAGGAATGATGATAAGTGCGGTTAACAGAATTGATAGTAATGGAAGACAAGTAAGAAAAAGAAGATTTTGCAGGTAAGGACAGTTACAGTGTAACCTGGAGAAAATACGGGTCACAAAATCCACAAGTGGGTTATCAATTATTTTAGTACTATGGACCTTTTACTGGAGAAAGTACAACAGCATAATAAGAATCAGAATATAAAACCATTAGAAGAGCAGACGTCCTTCAGTGAGCAACGTTAATCAAACTGACTAATACACTGGGGAAAATGACAACATTTTGCCCTCACTCATGAGAGGTGATTATGTGGTAAACTTTCTTAGAGCTCAAACAGATGTTTAAATGCATCAAGAAAATGGTTATAAAATCACACACGAAGAACATATATGTGATTAGCCTTATTAGGAGTAGGGACATATAGTCTACCAACCACACAGCCCAAATTACTTAAGTCAAATTACTTTAATGATTTCAATGTAATAGAAAAGTTAAAAAGGAGCATCTAGTCATCCACCCTCGTATATCTGCAAATTTCCACTCACAACCTTTCCAGGCCTGAACTCCAAAAATTTTTATTCAAGATTTATGTATTTGTATAGAATGAATACACTTATATATACTATATATATAGTATATATATAAAATATATAGTGTGTATATATATATATATACACACTACATATATATATTATATATAGTATATATATATATATACACACACTATATATACTATATATACTATATATACTATATATACTATATATACTATATATACTATATATACTATATACTATATATATACTATACTATATACGTGTATATATACTTATAGATACTATACTCTTACGCAAAATTAGCTTGCTGATAAAACCACTATGTTAATAAGAAAGCCAGGATTTAAAATGTATAAATCCACGTATGCTTCTTGGTTCAGACTGTTTAAAAAATTCCATTAGGAAGAAGGCAATATTATTTATTTCCTTGCACAATGGTATGTATTGATCTTAAACAAATGTGCTAAATTCTTAAAATGAAGTCACAAGAGAGTACTACACAAACTTTTGGTTTCTTCTCTCATCTCTACTGCATATAGAACATGACTTTTCCTTTGTTTAAGTAAACTTCTATATTTTCTTTATAATCCAACTTCTTACCTCCTTTCCAACTTTGTTGCAGTCTGCCTTACAATCTTATTTGGTTAAGAAAATGTGCTTCCTGAACTGAAAATTTAGTGAAAATTCCTTATTTTCCCCCACTAGACATTCAAAAGTCATTTCCCACTGCCCTGATAGGTATTAAATAGGTCATTCTGGTTTACCTCCTGCAATATGTAAAGGAACGGTGAACAGTTTCAGTGTATTTAAGACAGGCAAACAATGACATTTCTAAGTAGGAAATTGTTGTCTGCCTGTTGCATAGAATAGCTGCACACAGCATGCAAAATATTAGACTAAAAAACTGCACACATAAAAATACTTTTATGATATATTATGAAAGCCAGAAGTCTCACTATGTTGGATTTATAGAGCAGTTATTTTAATTTCATATTGATTACACATCATAGAAATAGAGTGACTATCAGGCAAAACAAAATAAAAACCTTCAAGCTCATAGTCTGTATTTATCGAGGGGCTTTATTGATTTTCTCCATTACAGTACTTTTGGTAGAGCTGAATTAATTAGTGCTATATCCTAAGAGACATATCTGTTTTTATCTTCTTTTGGAAATGTATTTTCTAAAAAAAGCCTTCAACTTTGAAAACTGCCGAGACTATCACATTTAAATAAATGCATTATCCTCACATTGGTGTGAAGTTCTTCTCTGGTTGGGGAAATGAAAGGTGGATTATCTTGTTAAATATAGAACATGACATTATCCTGTGGGCTGTTGGTTAAGCATTTCCAAATGCCTTATGAGACTTTCAAATCTAGATGTTTCTAGGGTAGTGAAATTAACACTTTCAAATGGGATGAAATTTATACTATTATTTCACAGCAGGCTACGTGGCTTAGATAGAGATCCTGACAGATAGCGAAAAAAAGCTTGGATGTCCTGGAATAGGATTGTTCCCCACTGCCTTTGCTGCCAGTTACTATTAATGTCCACTTAAAACTGCATGGGCAAAACAGCAGCTGGAATGCTGTGACCAATTTAAGCTACAGCAAAAGTACCCCCAGAAGAGCAATGAGAAGAACTGGAACACTACAAAATCTGACATGTAAGCAGAGATTGAAATATTTAGGGTTTATTAGTTCAGGGCAGGGAATGGTGGCTGATGGGGATGTGATAGCAAGTACGTAATAGGTTGGTGCAGACAAGGAGGAAACAATCTTTTATCCAATTGAAAAAGAAGTGAAAGGATTCATCCCAATAACAAAAATCCAAACAATATTAAAGTGCTGAAATTGGCAACCCAGGGACTGTGGAGCCTGTAAGTACTTCAACAGCAGATTAGACAAAGGCCCCTGGAGAAGGAGAAGGAAAATATGGCAACCCCTTTTCAGGTAGGAAAATAAATTTAGATTGTCTCATGAGTCTTCTTGAAGCTTTATTTTATTTGTTTTATTATAAGCCATTCTTCTTAAAAGCACCTGCTTGAAAAGAGATGAAGGACTAAGGAAGAGTTTTCTAATGGACAGGATAAATAATGGATTCCTGGATGGGAAAGAATGGCCTGCCTTTCGCTTTCTGTCGTTGTGTTTTATGCACCCATAACAATGTTAAAATCACCTTTTAAGACTTAGGCTCTGGACTTCTGAGAGTCGTTAAGTCTAAAGTGTTTGAACATATTCCTTGTGGGGTCTAGAGCACTTTACTGATGAAAATTAATTTTCTAAGATTCGTCTTCAGGATTAGGCAAAACACTGCAGAGTACAAAAAAAATTTCCTCGTTCATTCCAGAAATAAACAGGTGTCTAAGCTGTAAAAGTATTTATGGGAGCGTACTCATTTCTTTAATAGACAATGATCCTTTTGTGCCTTTAAAACAGGCATTGAGGTTTGAGTTATTTACAACTACTTGAGATGACTGAGTCTGTGGGTTGTTGATTTTTTTCATACTTAATGAAGCAGCCCCTGCCTGGGTTTTGGGGGGATTTTGCCTAAATAGAGAAAGCAAGATTAGGACCCAAGAGGCCCAAGGAGATGCTCAGGGTCGTCTGCAAAATACATCTCAGAGTCAGACCACAGCGATTGCGTCTGCTTCCTGGTGTGACTTGATAATTGCCAACTCTCAATTCCCCAGCTAACATGCTTTATAGGACAGAGGCCCATTTGTCAGATATCAACTGCAAAGGAAAGCCTATTAGAAAAGTTTAGGGCATATAAAGTTTTCTGCTGCAGTGTTATTATTCTGTTTGGGCACATGCCTCTCTGGGGTGGCAGCTAGTAAAGACTACTTCTGAGACAAGGAAACCTGCAGAAGATGTACAGTGGGAGAAAACAGCTCATCTGGAAAAGGAAAGCCTTTTTGAGAAACTTTCTGGTGTTAACTGCTATCTTACTATCTGCTGTTTGAAAGTGTGACTATATTTTTGATATCTCCACTGAAGCAGGAATGTGGAAAGAACTTCAGAGAGG
Source organism: Coccyzus lansbergi (assembly GCA_033558105.1). Lineage (NCBI taxonomy): Eukaryota > Metazoa > Chordata > Aves > Cuculiformes > Coccyzidae > Coccyzus > Coccyzus lansbergi. Next base: position 3,794,485 of record JAUMJK010000508.1, read on the forward strand.
AGGAAAATGTTTGGTAAGGCAAGTATTTTTGCTTGTATACCCCATTTTTCATTCACACTTCATAAAAGGAGGTAGATCACTAAACCATGTTCCTCGGCACCCATGCCTTAAACACCTCCAGGGAAAGTGACTCAACTACCGCCATGGGCAGCCTGTTCCAGGGCCCAGTGACCCTTTCTGTGAAAAGTGTTTTCCTAATGTCCAGCCTAAATCTCCCCTGGCAGAACTTGAGGTCATTTCGTCTTGTCCTGTCCCCTGTCACTTGGGAGAAGAGGCCAGCTCCCTCCTCTCTACAACCTCCTTATATAGTAAGTGATCAAGGGATGAAAATAGAACATATTATTGCTATGTGGTATGTTCTTATATGTGATAAGTATAATCCACATAAGCAACTCACTAGCACGTGGAAACTCAAGAAACTGATTCATCTCACCTGTTTTAAAGAACTAGGTAAAGGACAAGATGAATCATAGAATTATTAGAACGGAAAAGACTCCAGAACTTCATCACTGAGCCCTGGTAATTTGTGATGCCTCAGTATGGTGGATGAACGTAATTTAAATTCATACAATACAATTCAAAGCTATGGTTATTATATAGGGTCATTACAATGTCATTTACATTGTTCAGGTGTCTTTATTTTCATTACCACATCTTACTGTATTTTCATGTCTTTATGTAACAGTAAAATTTCTTTTTCTGACTTTGTGTCTCATTATAATGCTGCCATGCTCAAATGTTGATGTGTTTACTCAATTCTATTTTTACAAAACTTTTTAAGTTTGTGTTGTCTTGAGATACACACACCGTATTTGTATTCCTGTCAACAGCTGTGGAGAGAGACTATAATGGGGACACAAGCAGAGTCAAAGCAAATGATTTTATGAAAAAAAAAAATCTGTCTTAATATTTTCAGTGTTATTCCAGTTCCACTTTTGAGTTTGATTAGCAGTGATGACAATAGCTTTATTCCGAGCTGACCCTTTACTAATATAAGATGACATTTCTAATATCATGCTTTGTGTGACCACACTGTTATTAGACAAAAGCCTGTCTGAATCGAGTTCTCAAATATAAAATATTCCCAGGGATCATTTTCTAAATTACAGTATGAAAGATGCATTCAGCAAGGTAGATAGGCACTAGAGTCTGCATTGAAGGGCATGTCTAGCAGCAGAGCTTGCTGGCTGACTGATTTAATTTGATGTGATACAAAAGTTTGTGGTAGCAAGCTGATATGGTTTTAAATTAATCTCTTCATAATTCTCATTAAGTGGGTAGCACATGTTCTTCCCTACATCCTGCCATTACTCAGGGATGGAAGCAGCATGCATGACTCATTGTGTAGTGTAAATTATTTTTGACTGTATCTTTGATACGGAGGAACATTTTAATAGACTCAACAGTTTCAGTCACATCTTTTTTTCCCTCTCCTCCTGTAGGTTAGACATCATACATATATGCATATATCTGTTGGTTGGGAGGAAGGGAACTGAATAGGTACATTAGCATAACAGAAAATTCTGATGCCACATAAACAGTTCATCTCCAATGAAGCAGCATTTTAAAGACTGTGAAGGGGATATAGCTCCATCTGAACCCACCTTGAGCTAACAAAGCTGGTGAAGGGGCTGGAGAACAAGAGGAGCAGCTGAGAGAGCTGGGGGTGTTTATCCTGGAGAAGAGGAGGCTGAGGGGAGACCTCTCCAGCTACCTGAACAGAGGCTGTAGAGAGGAGGGAGCTGGGCTCTTCTCCCAAGTGACAGGGGACAGGACAAGACGAAATGACCTCAAGCTCCACCAGGGGAGATTTAGGCTGGAGATTAGGAGGAAGTTTTTCACACAGAGGGTCATTGGGCTTTGGAATAGGCTGCCCAGGGAGGTGGTTGATTCACGTTCGCTGGAGGTGTTCAAGGCACAGGTAGATGAGGTCCTGAGGGACATGGTTTAGTGTTCGATAGGAATGGTTGGACTCGATGATCCGGTGGGTCTCTTCCAACCTGATTGTTCTATGATTCTATGATAATCTCTTTTCATATATCTTGTTAGGTTTTCATGGAATCATAGAATTACAGAATCATAGAACAGTTTGGGTTGGAAAGGACTTCAATGCCCATCTAGTTCCAACCCCCCTGCCATGGGTAGGGACACCTCCTACTGGATCAGGGGCTCCAAGCCCCATCCAACCTGGCCTTGAACACCTCCAGGGATGGGGCAGCCACAACTCATCATTGATGAAGATATTAAACAGCACTGGTCCAAGTACCTGTGGTTTTCCTTTGTATATGTCTTCATCTGTTTTTTTTCTGATGCTTAGACTCTTAGTTATGGATTTGTACTTCTGAATTCATACTGCATTTCCAGGGATTCTTTCAGAAGAAAACCCATAAAGAAAGAAATAACTCATCTCATGAGTGAACATGCTTAAGTAATTTTCAATATGCATAAGAGGCATATCTAACTTTTATCCCAATGTGATTGCAAATCCACAAAATCTACTCCTGAACTGTAACTGCTAATGAGAGAGCTACAGCACAATTTCTGTCCACAACAGTATTAGTATGTGGTAAAATAAGATCAATGGTCTCATCTCATTAATTATTAAATTTAAAAAGTGGGATTTTCAATTTCAGCAAGGTCTCTATGCTCTTTAATCATCATATAATACTTTTGTTGACACAATTAAAAAGTTTGCTTCAGCTTACAAACTCCCACTATTCTCTGTCAGAACAATAATGCTGATATAGCAACAGTGCAATCAACGTAATCAACTGTGATGTTATTCACGGCATGGAAAAATATTCTCTTTATTAGACTTTCCAAATCAAGATGAAAACATCATGATTATTTAAGGTATGTATGATTTTACCTAAATCCCCCTTTGTGTGTAATATTATGGAAGATATTGGAAGGTGAATGAAGGAAGACCACTTGGTAAATTTTGTAATAGGGAAAAATGTTTTTTTTTTCAGGGACACATTTAAATTACCACATTTACTTTTGGTAACCTATCACTGAGGAATTATGTATCATATGTGCCTTACTGTTGAAGAAGAGCAGAACTGTCTGGTAATGTGAGTTTGCTTCCTTAATTTTTGCATTAAGAAATGTAAAATCTTATTTTCTTGGTTGCTGTTGTGTCCCACACTACGGTGGTCTTGGCAGTCTCTGCCTTTGTATCAGTTACCAGGGCAGTCACAGTCCCATAAGCTTCTCAGTCACTGGTGAGCACCACCTATTGTGTTTTCTACATGTTAAAGAATCTACTTGATAATGTAGTTTTTTTCACAAGCTTGATAAATCTTAATACTTAGCATGTGTGAGGTATTTAGTTTAATCTACCTGGTTCTATTTCACTTTTCAAATCAGGCTTCTGCTGCTCTTCCCAGTGGGAACTGCAGGTGGACAGGATGGACGAGGTGCTTGGGGGGCATGATTTTATGTTTGATGGGAATGGTCGGACTCAATGATCCAGTGGGTCTCTTCCAACCTGGTTATTCTATGATATAGCATTAGAAAACTGGAGAACACTGCTAAGAGAAATGGCAGAAATATGTATGCTGGGATGTTTTAAGATATGTTAAAAATCAGAAATATAATTAAATCCTGCAAGACCCAGCTACCTATGATCAGCTGTAGGATTTCCTACAACGAAAACTTCCACAGTATTGAGCACATTGTACTGCGTAAAGTTATGTGACTAACCAAGAAAGCCCTGAAATGGAAGAAAGCTCAGAAGAGATGGGCAAGAGCTATATGCCTGTGAAACTCAGGGAATAAAGGAGGATGTGACTGACCACAGCCCTCACAACAAAGACAGCTTCTCTACAATAGGTCTTCTTAGCAGAGGAAGGTGGACTTGTTTTCAGATAAACAGCTGTCAACACCTGAGTAAAGCAGCTGGCGGTGTAAATGTTTCTCCTCGAGTTCATTAAAAAAGTGTGAATGTCTCCCTGCATTAGGCAGACCAGCATGGGAGGGAAATGAATATATGACTCAACCCAAGATACAGTATCAAAACTAGACAAGTAGAAAAAATTTTTTAAAGAGAGATAGGGGCTTAAGCTGACATCAGTTCACATATTCCTTCCTAGTGATCAGCGATGCCCATCATTGTGACAGTGACCATACTATTGAGACTGGTAATGAGAATCACATTGGTATTGTGACTGAACTGTGCTTTGCAACATCTATATTTTACTAAGTGTATCTTACATTTGTGTTGTATTATGCAATTTATTCTGCATCATTCCACTAAATCAGAAATCCCATGTAACACCAACTCTAAACAAATCTGATATTAAACATTACACCCACCATTCATGGAATATCCGAAAGATGACTGGGATGTTGAACTCTGGCAAGTCATTTTTTTGTTTGTCTTTCAGTTTAGGCATTTTTAGACTGTAAAGTCTCCATCTATAAAAAGATTAGAGGAAGATTTTTGTAGTGTGAATCTTAAAACCATGTACATCTAGATACCTGAAAACTGACAATGTTCAGATTCATTTCTATATTGTATCTCACATTTTTTGTTAGATTCTCCTCACCTTTCTCTTTTACTTTCCATTGGAACTGACAGTAGTATAAACACAGTAGGTAATGGAAACAAAGATTCAAGCAGTGTCTGAAAGAGAAGAAATTAAATTATGTCCTTTATTTTACTCCTGTATTTTCTAGCTATTGTTAGTTCTTCTCTTAAAAAAACCCAAGCCAAAACAAAACAAAATTCCAACAAAATGAAGCAACATAAAAAAATTCTCTTATTGCAAGCTGTGGTGGTGCCATTAAATTTCACATGACTATTTTGACTGGTAAGACATACTGTTGACAGAATACTGTTGACAGAATAATGTTATTCAGAAGAGACCTCAGGAGATTTCTAGTCCAACCTCACACTCAGTGCAGGGTCAGTGATGGGTCAGACAAAACTGCTCACAGTTTTGCCCAGACAGACACTGAAAATCTCTACCTAGGAGACTGCACAACCTCTCTGTTCACACTATTCCACTGCTTGGCTGTCTTCCTGGTGAAAAATACTTTCCTTACATTAAGCACTGCTCATTTTTGTTAACCTTGCTGTCTGTCAAGACCCCCCAGCATTGCTCCCCAGATGGTCAGTGATCAACCTGTATCACTGTCAAGGGTTTTTCCTTCCCAAATCCAGGACGTAATAATTTCATGAGATTCCTTTTGGCTCATTCCTCCACTCTCCCTGGGTCTTTAATGGTAGCTTTGCTTTCAAATTAAATGGTCCCCTTAAAATATGGTATGATCCGCAAACCTAAGGACAGTTCTCTCTGTCACTTCCTCCAAGTCACAAGATGTTAAACATGGCAGGTCTCAGGTTAGTGCCTTGTTGCACTCTACCTATTACTAGTCATAAAGTAGAGAATGTTTTGTTAACCATGACCCTCTCAACCTCTAATCTGATATTCCAAACAGTTTTTTATCAGTCTAGATGTCTTCCATCCAGAACATAACATCATAACTTGGATATAGACTCAGTTTTGAAATGTGTGTCCCACATAATCCGTTTATACGCACCTGTGAGTTTATGAATAACAGGATAGTACATCACTAATATTTTGTTTGTAGTAATTGATGTAGCTAGATTTACGGAAGCCTCTTGTTCTCTCTCTCTCTTTCGTTTTTATTCTTCTTGTGAGCCAAAGGCAATTGGCCAAGTTTTCTTGGCCTTGTGTCTTCCAAAATCTTCAGTAAGTGGCTATTTGAATCTTCAGATGACTACAATGCATTTATTGAAACAGAAAGGACTCCATCTTGTTTACAGTAATATAATGATTGGGAATGTGAATTTCAGCAGAGAGTACTGAGGAGAAGTAAACACTGGCTCTGTGGAAGCAAACAGAGTTACTGCAAAACTTAATGTGAGAATAGAGTCAAGGGTGGACAAGGTGCTGAGGGGCATGATTTAGTGTTTGATTAGGAACAGTTGGACTCAATGATCTGGTGGGTCTCTTCCAACTTGGTTGTTCTATGATTCTGTGAGAAGACCGTGCAAATGTCAACTAGTAATGAACCAAGGCCAGGCGCACAAGCCTATATAGATAGAAGAAGAAATTCAGTTCAGCAGTTCTGAGGGGATCATTTTGTTCAGCTGTTGGATTTGGGTATGTAAAGAGTCTTCAAGGTGCACATGAAATGAAATTACATTTGAAAACAAGACCTTGCTTTCTAAATTAACAAAAACATAGTAACAATAGCACCACCTAAATTAAACCTAAATTGTCAAGTATACCTAAGCTCTCTTGTTGACCAACAAATGAATACACATATTAATTATAGAGTAAGCTCCTTGCTGAAATTATCTTTTCTGGACATGAGTTAAGAAATAACTTATGAAAAATGAGTATTATCTCATTTTATTTTCAGTTGCATGGCTCTAACACAAAGTGATCTGCCCATCAGAACAGAATGAAGGACCATAATATTTTGGAAACATTTTTGTTATAATTATTTTTTGCAAGTGAATTTAGTGCTAATATGACAGTTTTATTCAGTTGCAGAAAAGATGCATCTCAGCAAATGCAGTGCTCCTTTTTTCTAATTGCCCAGACAATACCCAGACCAGAAAGAACCACCTTTGGGAAGTGTAGTCTCCATGCTTATTCCAGCTTTGGCCTCACTGCTTAGTTTTATACAAGAGTGTCAGTTATTATGATGACAGTATTTTTGTGTAATGTGGGCATCTGTCTCCTAGGAACTGGACTAGCCGCCAACTCACTGCATCTGAGCTGTAAAATAGCTGTCAGATGTCCATTTTTTTCAATCACCAGCCATCTGGGTTCAACTTGTAGAAGTAACTTATAGGGCAAATGACTTTAAATCACATGCATTTCAGCTACTTTTAATGTATGTATGGTTGTACTTATACTAGCACATTCAAACAGGATGAGATTATGTGCCCAGCATTACCTCACACTTACTCACACTGTTTTATTGGGGGTAGTGGGGGTGTCAGTGAGTCATCAATGTCCCAGGATTCTCACCAGGAAATTTTTAATCTTGTTGGTCCCTTCCTCTTTAAATTTTGGTATCTGCTTTTGCTTATTTTTATACTTTTCCTTAGCATAGTCTGTATATGTGAGCTTTCTCTCCCTTGGTTCTCAATTATTCAGTTTTCTGTTCACTGTTCTCATTCTATCTAAAATGCTTCAAGGAGATGTTACCCCTGCTGATGTTGTACTGCTGATGAGCCACTGAGATTTGTGTTTACAGTCTGGGATCTCTTGTACAATTCTATGTTTTTGCTCTCACAACCACACAGATAAGTCATACAACACAGAATAACAACAATCTATACTATAATCTTCATCTGTTTCAGACCAATCCTGACTGCTTAGATAATTGCTATCAGAGCTAAAACAAGGTAAAATTAACATATGCCAGAATAAGTCTAAATAGGTCCTAAGACCATGCCCTGTCAGGTCGATACAAAGACTGTGTTCTTTAACTAGCAATTAGAAAATATCCCATTTACTGAACTACATATAAGGTTTCAGAATGACTCAGGGTCTCAGCTGGCCATGTCAGTGTCAAAGGAAGATACCCTTTCCAGATTTCCTTGTGAAAGACTTACTGAAGTTCACCGGGCACAGTGAACTTAATGGCCCAAGTGACAGTCAAATACGCTAAACAACAAGTGGGGCTTGCACTTAAGCACTTCCACATTCTAAGAATGAAATGACACCAATTCTGCTGCATTTTGATGTGTTTGATTCTTAAGTGTTCTGCATAGATATTTGTTTTTCAGTGCAGTTATCATCTAAAGAAACATTCACTTTAACAATGCAAATGTAGCATGAATTAGATGCAAATTCTGTTTTATACTTTTAATTAAGAAGTCTATAAACTATAGAGACAGCCACCAAGTTGATTTGGAATTCCATCAGTGAATTGCAAACAAGAAACATATGTAAAATACACTTTAAATTCCTTTTTCCTAGGTTGTACGTCTCTGTCACTTGTCAAGGAGCAGCAAAACGGATGTTTCAATATGCATTGTAAATTCTGCTGAACTGAACAGCAATATCTCACCCTCTACATGTCTTGCCAGCAGCAAGAGGAGCAACAGTGAGTAGCAGGTAGGTGGAAAAGGTTGAGTTCGTGACAGTGATGAAATTCTGTGCTACTGTTCAATGAGATCTGCCATTAAGAGATCTTTCACAGATAAGCTTTACCTAGAATAAACAGACAGATATTTAACCTTAGTGCTACAGTTTACTGTATGCTTGGTCTCTCCTTCCTGATAACTGAGTCATGAAGTGCTCTGAGCTGCCATGAATCAAAGGATGAATTGTCCTTGGTTATGACATAATTTAATTAACAACAAGTAGTTTCACTTGTCTACCTGTAGCAAAAAAAAAAACCTTACTGAATGAGTGACATACTAAATACAGTTTGGAAATTAAATTAACATTGGCTATTATTGCCCTTGGGTACGGGCTTGACACTGAGTTATCTTCAGCATGAAAAAGAAGTGCGTTCATGTCAGGTAGGATACATTTAGCTAAACTACGGTGACTACAACTCGTCTACAGTAATTACCCCTGAGGCTCCCATTACTGTCAATAAAGAAAAATAGACACCTGGAGAAGGCAATTTAACTCAAACTACAGTACATACCTGAAATAGGCTGAGTCATGCCCTAGAAAGTTTATCTCTTGGGATGAAAAAGAAAAAGCTTCTTTGCAGGTAACATGAAACTGGGCAAAAATCAGCTCAGTAGCAAACGTTCTGCAAATTCAGACTCACTTTCCATATAGCAACTGCACTTGCTTTTTCAACACACTAACCCAGTGGGATTTTTCATAAGAAAATGCCTCAGTCTCAACAAGGAAAACAGGATCCAGACCACTCTTAAGGGTATGGGGAACTAGTACATTGGTCCCAGGCTATGCCTGGAGAAGAGTAAAAAATAGCTAAATAATTGTACTGTCCTATGTGAGGCTGAAAGGCATGGAGGGTGTGGGAGAAGGGAGCAAGAGATTGTTGTAAGGGGGGTTTAAGTCATTTATAGAGAATCAAAAAATTAGTAAGGAAGATTTTGAAGTGGGAATTCTCTATTTCTTTTTCTCACTGTTTCATTTAAACTGCAAATTCTCTTCTTCTATGATGCTACTGTTTGAACAATTTTTCTTATTAGATTACAAGTCCTTCCAGGAGAATAACTTTTTTCAGATGGTAGAAAAAAGGGTAATCTTACTGCTTTCCTTTCCATGCCATAGAGAAAATTTTATTATGACTACTTAAGAACTCTGTTTGGATACCATAAGGAATATTGCTTTTACTTGCAATGGTACTTCTCTCCAGTGCTTTCCTACCTATTATCACAAGCTGCAACCTATGCACAGACCTCATTCCTGCACCTTTGCTGTGAGCTGTAAAGTATTAAGAAAACAAAAGCACAGAAAGACACAGCCTGAGAAATCCCATCAAAGAGTTTTTTACTGTGCAGTTCATGTTCTCAAGGTGCTACCTAGGACTGACTCAAAACTAAAACCATTTTTTTATAGATGAATAGAAGGTAGAGTTATCCAGCAGGGGATTATTAAACTTTTTACACTGGTTAGCAGCCAGCTCGGTACCCACTGTGGTGGATTTAGGACAAGTAATGTCTTTGCCATCACTGAAGTAGCATGGATGAAATTCAATAAGGGCCAAAATGTGGGTCTTCATCTCTTCAGTATACAGTTCTAGGGGCAGATTTAGACTCAGCATTAGGAGGAATTTCTTCATGATGAGGATGATGAGGCACTGGAACAGGTTGCCTGGGGAAGCTGTGGCTGCCCCATCCCTGGAGGTGTTCAAGACCAGGTTGGATGAGACCTTGAGCAGCCTGATCCAGTGGGAGGTGTCCCTGCCCATGGCAGGGGGGTTGGAACTAGATGATCTTTAAGATCCCTTCCAATCTAAAGTATTCTACTATTCTATGATCCTTTTATCTATGTCCTTTAGCAGCAATGATAGTAGCCGAGATGAGACGTTTTTTTTTTTATGAAATACAAGTATTAGGTGCACCGATGTGACGGGAATGTTGCCATTCTAGCTAATGTAAATAACACAGAGTAACTAATGTAGCATTTTTCTTTATTCATCTTTGTTTATCAAATGAAATAAATTAATTTTAATTGTCCCACTGCACCTATAAATAAGCTATGGAAAGTTTGTGCAAACATGAGATTAGAAAGTGTGTCTGGTCTGTGGTAGCATAATATCACATCTGGTGAAAGCTGCAGTGAAATGTAGATTCAAATGAAGTCTCAGGTTAGTGGTTATCTCTCTGTGTGCTTGTCTGAATCAAACAAGATTATAATACCTGCAATGAATGTCTGGACAAAAATTTGCATCTGCCACAGCAGCAGATCAGTGCCCTTCTATTAAAATATAGAAAGTTAAAAGAAGCCCAAAGCAAACTGCAGTAAAAAATTTGATGTTTTCAGTTAAACTACTTGTTGTCCCATCTGGACTTCAGCTGCTCCAGTCAGTGAATTTTCAGGTTTTGTAGAAACAAGAAAAAAACATGATTTTGTTGCTACAGTTACTTGTAGAGCCTGTGAGGTCTTGAATACTCTGTTCCTGGTTTCTATAGCAAAATCAGCAAAAATCAAGGTACCTGTTTGTGTGGATAAATATTGACACATTCATGTGTCAATGGACACACAAACACACACTCTCACTACGTGTGTCACACACGCAAAACATGTAATACTAGCACTGAGTGTGACACTCATTTTGTAGACGTGCTTTATGATAACTGTAAGTTTCATTAATACATAAAGGGGTTTGTGAATAACAAGCAATTCTAATAGAACATGAATAATATAAATCTGTTGAGAATTAAACTTCATTTTTTTCAAATAAGCAAAATGCTATATGTTTGCACTACTTCCTAGATTTATTCAATCCATATTTCCCAGCAGTCATGGTCTGGTAGTACTAAATATTCATTTTAAATTCCTAAAGTAAACACCCCTTCATATATTGAGATATGTCAGAGACGTGGACAGTGAGATTGAGGGCATTGTTTTAACAGGTAGCAAAACTGTAAGTATTTAAATGCTCTTCACTCAAAATCCTTCCTTCTGGGTTATTTCCTTGGTTTTGTCCCTCTCTTTACAAAAAAAGAGCCAGACTTAAGCTGTACTTCAGTTCCTTCTTTCAAATACCATTTTCAAAACGAGCATATTAATGTTTCTTAATTGAAAGCAATTAATGCATTATGAAGGTTCTCAAAAACTTAAACACGTATCTGCTAATTGCTCTCACATTTATAGTGCTTTTCTTTTATCTTTATTTACTTTGGCAGAGCCAGACTTTGATAGAATTTAGATCAACCATATTAATTCCATTTTTTTTTTTCATCTGTGATTGATGCCAGGAAGGACTCTCATGTTCTTATTCACTGTTTTCAGCTGTGGTGAGCAGTAACCTCCGAAGGATAACAACAAGCAAAACTGTAATACTGAATAGTTTGACCACCATATTTGCAAAGTGGCTGCTTGTTCAAGTCCAGTTGTTGTCATGAACAATGTCACCACTCTAAATGACTCACTGACAACTTGAATAATTACTGAAATACAAATATCTTTCAGCATAAAGAGTACTTGGGAATGATTTTAAATAACCACTTTGCATATTCTGCATTCCAAATTTACCAGTATTGCTGAGGCACAAGAATGTTTTTATTCACTGGCTGGATGTTTTTCAAGCCTATAGGACATTTAAAATGGCAAAAAGAGAACAATTCTGTTTTGAACATTTGCACTAATACAAACCACACTCCATGAATATTCATAATTCCATCTTGTTCTGTGACGTTTTTTAGAATGAATATTGCCTGATAAAAAATATTTTGTACAAAGAATCGGAGGTTAAAATACCATCAAAAAAATTGCCAAATTCACTGTCTCTATAGGTGAACAACACATTTCTACAATATTTTTCTATAATTCTAGGATTACAGGTTTCTGACTGAAGTGCAGGTTGTTAGTTTTCTGAATCTGCTCTCAATGACTCATTTGTAGTTTAGCTTTTGTCTAGGTATCCATATTTCTGTCTTTTTCATATTTGTATGTTCTGTAGTTGTCATAAAAGTCAAGAAACTATGTTTTTTTTCTTTATGCTGTTTATTTTGGACTGTTTTGAACTGTGTTGATTACTTCTTCCTATTTACTCACATAACTATTTTTATTTATCAAAATAGTTCTTTTAATATATCATCTATGTATATAGAATCATAGAATCATAGAACAACCAGGTTGGAAGGGACCCATTGGATCTTCTAGTCTAACCATTCCCATCAAATACTAAGCCATGTCCCTCAGGACCTCATCTACCCGTGCCTTAAACACCTCCAGGGAAGGTGAATCAACCACCTCCCTGGGCAGCCTATTCCAATGCCCAATGACCCTCTGTGTGAAAAACTTCCTCCTAATGTCTAGCCTAAACCTCCCCTGGTGGAGCTTGAGGCCATTCCCTCTTGTCCTGTCACCTGTCACTTGGGAGAAGAGCCCAGCTCCCTCCTCTCTACAACCTCCTTTCAGGTAGTCGTAGAGAGTAATGAGGTCTCCTCTCAACCTCCTCTTCTCCAGGCTAAACAACCCCAGCTCTCTCAGCCGCTTCTCACACTTTTAAAGAAACTAAAGAAATTTATTTATAATTTCAGTAATCACATGGATGCATGGAAAGCTCAGGAATGGAGGATTCCTTTTACTAAAAAAAGAGAAAAAAACCAGAAAGGTAGCTACACATACTTAATTACACGTTTTGTTCAATATACATTCAGAAATATCCAGTGTTATAAAATCCAAGTATTGAGGATTTTGACTAACTTGACATCATATAAGCTGAAATCATTTATTTCTGAATGAACATGGTAACTATCCAAACAAGAAGAAAAAAAGAGTTATATGAGATTCTTGTCAATTCGTAAATGAATATTGATTATTTCTTTAACAATGATTTCAGGTTAATTAGTATGTTTCCATACAGTTTGTGACTAGCAGTAAATTATTCCTAGAATTCTTAATTTTGAGCCTAATGTTAAAATTTAACTGCAGAATCATGCCTGAAATATACTTTTAAAGATTCTTATCCTTGCCTCTAGGTGGGAATGAGTGTGTGTGTGTATATGTGTGTATGTGTGTATGCAAATACACACAAATGCAGCTTCCTTGCTCTCCCAGAGAAGAGCGACTAAGCTGGTGAAGGGGCTGGAGAACAAATCTTACAAGGAGTGACTGAGAGAGCTGGGGGTGTTTAGCCTGGAGAAGAAGAGGCTGAGGGGAGACCTTATTGCTCTCTACAACTACCTGAAGGGAGTCTGTGGAGAGGAGGAAGCTGGGCTCTTCTCCCAAGTAAGAGGGGACAGGACAAGAGGAAATGGCCTCACGCTCTGCCAGGGAAGGTTTAGTCTGGACACTAGGAAAAAAATTTTGCCAGAAAGGGTGATTGGGCACTGGCAGAGGCTGCCCAGGGAGGTGATTGAGTCGCCTTCCTTGGAAGTGTTTAAGGTGCAGGTGGGTGAGGTACTGAGGAACATGGTTTAGAGATTGGTGGGAATGGTTGGACTCGATAATCCGATGGGTCTTTTCCAATCTGGTGATTCTATGATTCTATGATATTCCTCTTTGTTGGATATAAGTATGATTTTTTTTTCCCTTGCACAAGAGCATGACTTTGCAATTCACTGTTAAACTGGCTCTTGCACCATAGAATAGAACTGCATTAGAACTGTGACTCTGGAAATCCCTACTTAGCACAGCCTTCATTCTGACAGAGAAACATTAGTATTGTCTCTAGTCTATATTATTTTCATCTAGATTATGCCTCCTAAGTCTGCTCCTGTGAATGTCTGCCAAAGCCTTACTTAGGTAGAGATATATGTGTTCTACTTTTTCTTGTCTATCCAAAGCGCTGGCTACTCTTTACTACAGAGAAATTTTTTTTCGGTTGACACATTCCATTAATGACAAGTCCATACCACTTGCCACTCATCTCTTTCTTTTCTTATCACTGACACCAGTGGTTATTATAATTCTTAATTGCTGTAGAGTTACATTTTGAACATTGATGCAAAAAAAAGCAGTGAAGTTATTACCCTTCTCACCATTAGTTGTGGTTAGCAGTACCACTCTGCTGAGCAGGAGACTGACTCTTTCCTTTGGTTTTAATTTTGTCACTAATGTACTTGAAATTCTCCTTGTCCTTCGCTAATTGCAGCTCATTTCCTTTTTTTGCCTCTGTGGCTCTCGTTTTCTCCCTACATACTCATGCTACACTTTCATGTTCACCCTTATTAGCCTGGCCTAGTTTCCATTTCCTTTTTGCTCATTTCTTTTTTAAATCCATGAAATATTCTTCATGTAGGCAAGTAGGTCCCTTACGATATTTTCTGTCTTTCCTCTGCAGGGGGATATTTTGTACTTGAGCCTTTTAAGTCTTTCTTTAAAGAACTGCCAGATTTTCTACGTATCTCTTCTGCTCAGACTAATCTCTCAGGATATGTAGTCCATCAAGTCTCTGAATTTACTGAAATTGTCTTTCCTAAAATCATAGAGTCATAGAATGGTTTGGGTTGGCAGGGACCTTAAAGATCACTTAGTTACAAATCCACCAACATGGTCAGGGACACTTCCCACTGGACCAGGCTGCTCAAAGTCTCACCCAACCTGGCCATGAACATATCTAGGAATGGGGCATCCACAGCTGCCCTGGGCAACCTGGGCCAGTGCCTCACCACCCTCATCATGAAGAATTTCTTCCTAATACCTAATCTAAATTTCACCCCCTCCTTCCAATTTAAAGCCACTGTTCCTTGTCCCATCATTCCATGCCCTTGTAAAAAGTTCCCCCCCTGCCCCAGTTTTCTTGTAGCCCCTTCAGGTATTGGAAAAGCACAGTTGTGATATTTTTATTTTTGTCACTAGATATATCTTGAGCTATCGACATAATTTTGCCTGTCAGGCTAGCTAAAGGTTATCTGTGACCCCCTTAGTATTTTATTCCCTAGCAATAATTGTGAATTAGTCTTGTAATATTAAGCAAATATTGTTATAAATATAAAATCAATATCTGTGTGACTACATTCCTATATTATGTCTTTCTAAAATACCAGTCACTTGTATATACTGTTATGGGATAAAGAGTTTTTTTGACATACACAAGCTATTCAAGACATTTCTGAGCTGATATGATCACAGAACCTCTAGTCCACTCTCTGACTTAAAGTAGGATCTGGGTCAGAGTAGGCTGTTCAGGGCTTTACTCAGATATTGAAACTCTTTATATAAGGAGAAAGTACAACCTCTCTGGGTTGTTTGCTGAATTTGAGGTGAAAAAAGTTTTACTTCTAGCAAGCACTGTTGACTGATATTGAGTTTGTTGTCCATCACAATCTTGAGTTCTTATACAGCATTCAGCCAGTCATGCTTCAGCTAGTATCAGTGCAAGAATCATGATGTTGCTACACCCTTCATGATTTGCAGTTTTGTCAATTTTTAAAGAAAACTAATCACTATTGATGCTGTTTACAAGGTAACCTGCTCATTGCAACATTCACAGCCAAAGAGCATATCCACAAAAAAGTTCAAGGTGAAGGCTTTGACCTATGTATATGGGTTTGAACTAAGAAGACATGGAGTTTATATCTGTTCAGTGTGAGAATCAAATTAGCATCAAATTTCTAGCCTGCTGTTTGAATGATACAGTTGCCAGGCATTTATGAAAAGAATGGTACAGAGGACTGGTTTTATCTTCTTGGGTCACCTTTGCTTTGTTTCTTAAAAGTTGATATATCCAGCCTCTGGATCCCAACAGGTCAGAGTCAGGTGCCTAAACTTGTAAATGGATGTGATTCCAGATACATGTTTAGTATATTTTATGACAAAGTCAATCCTCGATTTGTATACAGGATTTTTTATGACTTCACTGAAGATCACTTTCTGTCCCGATGTTGGAGCAAGAATCTAAAACTTTATTATATACAGTAGTTTGAATTAGCTGCAAATCAAGAAAAGAAATGATTTAAATGTATGTAGTAGTTTTAAAGTTACAAGAAATCTTAAAATCCAGTGGTGTAAGAAAAAGTGTTAGTTACTTAGGAATGCTAACAAGATAACACTAACAGCACTTCGTTAAAACAGGAGACCGTAAATCACTCAAGTAGCAAGATAAGAATGGAGTCTACCAAACTAGAGTTAATTAAAGTAGAGATAGAAGGAAACTGGCAGTAAACTCATGTTGGACATTTGCCCAAAAGAAGAAAGGTAAAAAGTTCACAATAAAAAATTATATTTTCCTCTGAGGATGATGAGGGAAACTTCCTCTTCATGACCACCAGAAGGAGGCACGTAAGCGCAGTAAGAGCTGATAAAAACTTACTGATGAGGTCATCGAAACATACATATGCATTGGGCAATGATGGAACCTGTTGAATATACATTAGATTGTGAAACCTCACGAGAATAAATATCGGTCGAGTTATAGCAGTGGGGGGGATCAGAGTTGAGAAACTATTCCCTGATCCCTGGGCCCCCCCGCAATAAAGCACCAACATATAACCCTTCCCGGAGTGTTGTGTGTTTATTGTCACGCTGATGCTAACACTGAGACGTGATAGGAGACTAATTGAACCTTGAGTTTTCATTTAATAGCAGCAGCTAACACCAGAAGTTAAAAGTACTTAATGCATTCCATTCACAGGTTTTTGGAAAGAATTAGAGTCTGAGAGAACTATTAATATGCAGCATTGAACCCTAACGGAACCTCCTACTTATTAACTCTTTGGAATGTTTATAGATCATATTTTCCATTGTCCATTTCTTCTTGTGTGGCAAAAAAAAGGAACATTCTGTATTCCTACTCAGTCTTTGTGTTCCTTATTTATGCCCAGTATCACACTATGCATTTTTATTACCTGTGCTGTAATAGAAAACAAATAAAACCAGTGTTATAAATCAAATAATGCAACAGGAGAGGGCCTTGGAGAAAATGTGTGTGACTAGTAGACAGAAACTAAAATGTGAAATACATATTGATCTTTTTGCTATGACTGAAGAATGCAGAGTGTGCAAACAGTGCATGTTTGGGTCTTTCTCTTCTGAAATCACTGAATTTATGCAGTTAGTCTTCAGACAAACAAAACTAATACTCCATCATAATGATTACTGTATTCTGTGTATTATAAAGGATGTATTTCCACTGGTAAGGATAAAGTTTACCTTCTCATTATGAGCTTGATTGTTGAATTTTTCCCTAAAATTAACTCACAAAGGCCAGTGTGAAGCTGGCTGAAATGATCCAAAGATACCATTTTAAAACTTTATTGTAGTGGGAAGACTTGAGCAAAAAAAAAAAAAAAGGAAAAAAAAAAAAAAAGAAAAAAAAATCAAACACAAGAAATATATAATCAAACTCCATTGACTCCATTAAAGCTGGAATTTCACTAGTGACTTTTTAAAAACACCTCTTTAATTTAAAATTTATGGGCCATCTTTGTCTCAAACTGCTCCCTGAAAAATGCCAGCAATTTGCCTTGAGGCGTTTCAAATAAACTCTCATCCAGTTGTTACCACCTGCCTTAAAAAATGATAGACTCTCTGTGTTTTGGTGACAGACTGGTGATGTTTTGCTGTGACCTGAACCTTGGAGAAAAATATTTCTGCCCAAGACAGTATCCGAAAAATGTCAAAGCTTCTTGATTATTTGCATTAATTATGTTTGTAGTTCCTTTAGTATCGCTTTCTATTGCAGATATCATAGAATCACAGAATAACCAGGTTGGAAGAGACCCATCGGATCATCAAGTCCAGTCATTCCTATCAAACACTAAACTATGTCCCTCAGCACCTCATCCACCCATCCTTTAAACACCTCCAGGGAAGGTGAATCAACCACCTCCCTGGGCAGCCTATTCCAATGCCCAATGACCCTCTGTGTGAAAAACTTCCTCCTAATCTCTAGCTTAAATCTCCCCTGGACAAACCATTCGAAGCATTCACACTATTTGGATGAGGATGAGGTCTTGAGGGACTTGGTTTAGTATTAGATAGGAATGGTTGGACTAGAAGATCCGATGGGTCCCTTCCAACCTGGTTGTTCTGTGATTCTGTTCTGTGATTCCAAATATTCCTCTAATATTGTAAAATTGTCTAGTCTAATGAATTTCTACAAGAAAATTCTTTAAGTCTTTTTTGAGACTCTCTAGAAGCAAAAAACAACAAGTTGATTCAGCCTGAAGCATTATGATGATGGCAGTTTTAACTCAGTAGCGTCTCTATTTAAAAGTGATGGCAGAGTTCTATAAATACAGACTATAACATCCAAGCCAAAAAACAAAGTGTTCTATTATGAAATTGGCAGTCTTGAACATTTGTTTAATTTCTAAAATATGAAAGCTTCTTTAATACTTGACTGAGTATTTCTACAGTATTTAAGTCAACTGCACTGTGCTTCTCCCTAAAGATCGAAGATAGCACCATAATGGAAACATCTCATAAAACCGAGAACACATCTATTCTCTGCTTGACCTGCAGCTTAATCCCCAAAACAATGTGCATTTGACCCAATTTGAAGCTTATAGGAGATATCCATGAGGACATTATTTTTGCCTTGACTTTAATTACAGAAACATATTTTGATACATAGTTTAAACGAGCTGCTTGAAGTGTGGTTTTACTGACTCTTGAAAGAAAAGTTGATCAAGATAGCAGATTAATAAAAAGCAATAATTTCACAGCTGATGATTTGAATAGTCAAACTAAACTCTGTAATAAAAAATTCCATATATTGTTTCCACAAAATGTTTCACCTAAAAAATGCCTTGCAAATGGCAATCCATTTCTACTCATTCTGCCCAATGTATTAGACATGGTAAATTTAGAAGAAAAGACCTAAACTGTAAAGTTATTATAGATATGGGATGTTAATTTCAAATTTACAATAAAATCAGAGAAGCTTTTGGAGCAGTAAAAAAGGATTGAATTAAACAATTAGTCATTATGAATCCAGAAATAAAAGACCAGATTGTTCTATAGATGTTAAACTCATAGATTACTGTTTTTCACAGTCCATGGAAAATGTCTCCAAGCTGACTTCTTTATCCATTATTAGTTTATCTGAATTTTTCAGACCTGTAATGAAAAAAGTGCATAAAACATTCTGGTTGCAATCACATTAAAAACAAATAAATACATTTCAGCCAACTTTAGTAATATTAAGGATCCTAACCACAAAGACATATGACAAAAATAATTATTCTCCCCACAATGTCTTGAAAGTATTTCTGTCAAGTTTTAACTAACTGCCGAGTTTTTGTGAACGTAGGAAAATATGACTGATTTGTGGTACACCTTAAAGAAAACAACCAGCCACCAAACAGATTCCAGATGTTATGAACCAAGATAGGAAACAGTACCAGAGAGAGTGAAATGCTAAAGATAAAGATGTTTACTACCTCTTCTTACATAGAATCATAGAATCACCAGCTTGGAAGAGACCCACCGGATCTTCGAGTCCAACCACTCCTATCAAACACTAAACCATGTCCATATACTGAAGTATCTCTCATCTCAGAATTATATCAATGCAGCAGAGGGTGGAAGGCAGGTAAGTCTAAGTTTGAGTCTCTAGTCATTATAGATCTAAACCAAAATCTTAATACCAGACTGATGGCTCCAACAGCACCTAATACCGATCATAGTGCATACGCGTGATATGCTTTCATAAAGAAAAATTTCTACTTAGCAAAAGATGCACTGCATCTAGTAGCAAAAAAAAAGAAATAACTCTTTTTTACTGTAGCCAGTATAACTTCATTCTTGAAATGACTGAGACATGAGTCATAGAATCACAGAAACATAGAACAACCAGGTTGGAAGAGACCCATCAGATTAGAGTCCAACCATTCCTATCAAACACTAAACCATGGCCCTCAGCACCTCATTCACCCGTACCTTAAACACCTCCAGGGAAGATGAATCAACCACCTCCCTGGGCAGCCTATTCCAATGTCCAATGACTCTCTGTGTGAAAACCTTCCTCCTAATCTCCAGTCTAAATCTCCCCTGGGGAAGCTTGAGGCCATTTCCTCTTGTCCTGTCCCCTGTCACTTGGGAGAAAAGCCCAGCTCCCTCCTCTCTACAACCTCCTTTCAGGTAGTTGTAGAGAGTAATGAGGTCTCCTCTCAGCCTCCTCTTCTCTAGGCTAAACACCCCCAGCTCTCTCAGACGCTCCTCAATAGGGCCTGTTCTCCAGCCCATGGATGAAACTGTTGGGCCACCATCTAAAAGAAATGATCCTAGGCTTCAAGCAGTCTATAATTAAAAAATAGTCATTTGGTCTATAAAACTTAAATGATAATAATAAAAAATATCCCTGAAGTAATTTGGAAGGTCTGTAGATTTCAAATTCCTCAAAATAAATGATGTACTGTTTCTGTTACAGATATCCCCTGCGTTTTGAAGTGCTTTACCCACTCAGCTCATGGTACGTAAGGATAGGTTTGGACCCAACTTGCTGCTTTTCATCTAAGCATTAAACTTTCCTAAGCCATGTAGTTGACAATATATGTATTGTGAGTAGCTGCGTTGTATCTGTGAATATTACCTAGAAAAACAGAAAGAAAAAGCATCCTGAGAACCTAATTGTAGAAAAGAACTCAAAATTTATTATTTTAAGGTAATCATTAGATTTTATGAAATCCAATACATCATTTTTAAAACCAAGGCTTAGTAAGAACAGATATGTTCCTTCAGCATCCTGACCTGTAGTGTATTCATATAAATGAGGCAAGAGAGAAAAAAAATGAAAACTTTACGAGTCATGAAGTCAACCATGCACATAGTAAATTCAAAAAGAATTGTTTTCATTTGGAATCTCAATATGGAAGGGAAGGCTGTAATTTATAAATTAAAGTTATTGTATCTAAGCGTTCCAAACTGCAATAGATAACTGTTTCATGCAGGAATCGGTGATCATTTAAATATAATTGAAAGGGTGGTTTTTTTCCTGTTTTTAAAGATTAAGGGGTTTGACATGATCTCCCATAAGATTCTTACAGAGATGATTTGTCTTTACAGACCAGATGAGCAGTCAGTGAAATGGATTTAAAATCATCTGAATGATGTGCCCAAAATGCAGAAGTCAGTGGAATGAAGTCTAGTTGGAGAAGTGTACCCCAGTAGTGAATACTGAGTCCAATCTTGTTGAACAGCTTCATTAACCATCTTGATGATGGGGTAGAGTGTATGCTCAGTAAGTTTTCTCATGGTACAAAACTATGGAGAGCGGCTGACATGCCAAACCGTTTTGCTGTGAGAGTCCTCAGAGGGACTAAAACAGGCTGGAGAAATGGGCAATGTAGTTCAACAAAGGGAAATGAAAATATCCAGCAGCTGGGGACAAACAACCCCATGTACCTGTATACCCTGAGGAATAATTGAGTGGAATGCAATTTTGCAGAAAGGGACATGAAGGTCCTGTTGGAGATGAAGTTAAACATGAGCGAGAAGTGTTCTCTTGAGGCAAAGGTAGAGGATGTTATCCTGGATTGCATTAGGTAAAGTATTGGGTTCCTCAGTACAAGAGAGAGAGGGATATGCCGGAGAGAGGCCAGTGAAAGGCTACATAGATTATGAAGGAAGGTACAGGAGTATCTTTCCTATGGAGAAAGCCTGAGAGAGCTGAGACTGTTCATCCTCAAGAAGAGGAGGTTTAGGGAGGAACTCATCAATGTTTATAAATACCTAAAGGAAGGGCATGACGAAGATGGAGCCAGGCTCTTTTCTTGTGGTGTCAGGTGCCAATGAGCATAAACTGAAGCGTAACATGTGCCACCTAGACCTCAGGAAACATATTCTTACGGTGACCAAGCACTGGCACAGGTTTTCGAGGGAGTTTGTGGAGTAGTCATAGAATCATAGAATAACCAGGTTGGAAGAGACGCATTGGATCATCGAGTCCAACCACCAGTCATTCTTCAAGATATTGAAAAGGAGTCTGGACATGATTCTAGGCAAACTGCTATATGTGGTCTTGCTTCAGAAAGAGGGAGGAACCAGATGACTTCCAGAGATCCCTTCCAACCACAGCCTTTCCATAATTCTGTGGTTGCTGATACAAGCACAGTGTCACAGGTAAAAACTGCAAAAGCGCTGGTATTGTGCTAGTAAGACAGGGACAATGAACAGTAATTACAGATAACTTAGTCTAGCATCAGTCTGTAACAAAATCAGACAAAAGATGACATAGAATTCAGCTGATAAGAGTCAAGTACGAGAATGTAATTAATTACAGACCAGTACAGATTTATAGAACCTAGGTTTTGTAAAATTAAACTTATTTCATCATTTTATTCAGTCACAGATTTGGTTGATACAGAGTATACTTTTGATATATAATGTATATAACATTTGAGGCTCTGGAGCAAGTCCAGAGAAGAGCAACGAGGTTGGTGAGGGGTCTGGAGAACAGACCTTATGAGGAACGGCTGAGAGAGCTGGGGGTGTTTAGCCTAGAGAAGAGGAGGCTGAGAGGAGACCTTATTGCTCTCTACAACTACCTGAAGGGAGGTTGTAGAGAGGAGGGAGTTGGGCTCTTCTCCCAGGTGACAGGGGACAGGACAAGAGGGAATGGCCTCAAGCTCCACCAGGGGAGATTTAGGCTGGAGATTAGGACGAAGTTTTTCATGGAAAGGGTCATTGGGCACTGGAATAGGCTACCCAGGGAGGTGGTTGATTCATCTTCCCTGGAGGTGTTTAAGGGACGGGTCGACGAGGTGCTGAGGGACATGGCTTAGTGTTTGATAGGAATGGTTGGACTTGATGATCCGATGGGTCTCTTCCGACCTGGTTGTTCTATGATTCTATGATTTTATGCAGTTTGGTGCAACATTCTAGGGGAAAAAGAACAGCGCATGTTAAACCATAGGAACTTAAATGGATTAAAAAGGGATTAGAATGTAATGTTCAAATAATGTGCCATTACAGACAAATCAATTCTGCTGTCCACAATGATAGGTTAAAAACTCATGACAAGATCCTTGTAAATTATGACAGACACTCTAGATTATTTTATAATGTAAGGGCTAATAATAGAGGGTTTTAGACAAAATACAGTCTAAACACATAGGAAGAAAGAACATACTTTATGCATACAGGGTGAGTTCATCCCCTGAAGACAAGAAAGTTTGTTTGATAGAATTACTGCATAGCATATTATTATCACCTCACTACATTTTCATGAAGAATGATCCATGCTACACGTTACAGTAAGCAGAATTTTAAATGGACCTGACAACATGACAAATATTCTATGGTAGTTGACAAATGGAATTACCATGAATGTAGGTATTTCTATGAGGTTCCAGAAGGAGCAGAATTAAACCGAAGCCTATTTATCATTTTCATCAATTATCTGGAAGTAAATGCAAAATTACCACTGAAAATATTCTCTGGATACCACACCTAGAATTTCTTCAGAGTTAAACAGACTGGGAGAAGTCTGGCTGGAAAACTGCCAAGAGGAGAGTGACCTGGGGGTGTTGGTCGACAGCCGACTGAACATGAGCCAGCAGTGTGCCCAGGTGGCCAAGAAGGCCAATGGCATCCTGGATTGGATCAGAAATGGTGTGACCAGCAGGTCCAGGGACGTGATTCTCCCTCTGTACTCAGCACTGGTGAGGCCGCTCCTTGAATCCTGTGTTCAGTTCTGGGCCCCTCACCACAAGAAGGATGTTGAGGCTCTGGAGCAAGTCCAGAAAAGAGCAACTGTGCTGGTGAAGGGGCTGGAGAACAGGCCCTATGAGGAATGGCTGAGAGAGCTGGGGGTGTTTATCCTGGAGAAGAGGAGGCTGAGAGGAGACCTCATTACTCTCTACAACTACCTGAAAGGAGGTTGTGGAGAGGAGGGAGCTAGTCTCTTCTCCCAAGTGACAGGGGACAGGACAAGAGGGAATGGCCTCAAGCTCCACCAGGGGAGATTTAGGCTGGAGATTAGGAGAAAGTTTTTCATGGAAAGGGTCATTGGGCATTGGAATAGGCTGCCCAGGGAGGTGGTTGATTCACCTTCCCTGGAGGTGTTTAAGGCACGGGTGGATGAGGTGCTGAGGGACATGGTTTAGTGTTTGATAGGAATGGTTGGACTCGATGATCCGATGGGTCCCTTCCAACCTGGTTTTTTAAAAAAAA
This sequence comes from Coccyzus lansbergi, assembly GCA_033558105.1. Lineage (NCBI taxonomy): Eukaryota > Metazoa > Chordata > Aves > Cuculiformes > Coccyzidae > Coccyzus > Coccyzus lansbergi. The sequence continues at coordinate 3,818,697 of JAUMJK010000508.1, forward strand.
ATTAAACCAAATACCAAAAAAAAAAAATAGTAGAGAGGATAAGATATAGGCACACCTTTCAGAGGAGAAAATGCATGGGCATTTGGAAAGAAATAAATACAGAAAGAATTACTGAGGGGTTTTTTTTTCCAAAAGTTGATTCAGAGAGAATTTATATTTGTGCAATATTTGTAGTATAACGAGTCACGTAAGTCTAAAAGTCTCCTCTGCTTGCTTCATGAAAAGCAAAATTGTCTCAACATATAACATCTTCCCAGAGAGAATAAACTGAGTTCCTGCTACTCTCAGATCTAATGGAGAAAATAATATCTGGAAGTAATGACTGCAATGAGAAGGTGCACAAATTGAAATAAATAGGACAGTTTTTAAGAAAGAAATTGTAAGCAGGAGTAACAGAATACTGGCGAAAACAGAGAGGTCCTTCTCTGAAGGCAAAACATACTTCAGTGAAATGATGTGACTGGGCACCACACAGAAGTAATTGGATGCAATCTGGTAGACTTTTACGTAAGAGATTAGCTTATATATTCTGTTGATTCCTTACGGCCTTAAATGACATACATACAAATAAATTTAGGAGACCTAGAATCATAGAATCATAGAACAACCAGGTTGGAAGAGACCCATCGGATCATTGAGTCCAACCATTCCTATCAAACACTAAACCATGTCCCTCAGGACCTCATCTACCCGTGTAAGTTTGTCTTTCTTTATCTAGTTTGTCTTTCTTCACCTTTTCCTGTCTGGTAAATTCCCAACCTCTTGTGTTCCACTTGCTGCAAAACAAGTGAGAGCAGAAGCCCAGGCGAGTCATCTGGAAGAAGTTCTGATGAATTTTGGCAATGTGGAAATTCCATTTCCCATGATCCACCAAGAAACAACACCTGTTCTCAAGTGTGCGCCGCCAATGATGAAAGTACTCAAAAACTCTGATTCCAAGTCTTGCAAAATTACACAGATATTCTACTAGTATCCTCTACTTGGCAGATTATACAACACTATTGGTGAAAGCAAACAAAAGCATGGCAAATGGCATCTTGATGCTTGATTACCAGAAACAATCTTCTATAAGTTTATTAAAAAATTAAGTGGTAATGTTAGAAGAGTGTAGATTATCCAGGAAAGTTTTTTTTTTTTTTTTTTTGTGCATCACATAATACATGAGTACCATCCATCTGTCTTTGTTTAACTTGTTAAATAATGTGAAATTAAGGTCCTTGGAGCCTTTTTTTTTTTCCTTTTAGAGTTTTCTTCAGTAATTGATTAGTTAAGCTCTTAAACTGATTCAATCTAATTGAAGAAAATAATTATGTATTATCTTATGAAAAAAGCAGAACTGCATGCATTAACCTCCCAAGTGCCCACATAATCTTTTTGTCCTTGTCTTCATTCTGTTCTTTTACTGTTCTTGTATTACAATGTTCAGTGAGTAGAACAAAAGCGTGGAAATGAGATTATGTGGTCACTTAGGACCCTGTTGTCTTCTATGGCTTTAGCATCACATTCATATTTTGCTAAGGACCAGCCCTTCAAAATTTACATAATACTTAAGAAAATGATATAATGAATGCAAGGAAGACAACTGAATGTATAATTTAGGGACAGTAAGGATACATTATATTTCACATAAAACAAAAAGGAAAAACAATTCTGTGTCAAGCACAGAATCACAGACCATCTGGGGTTGAAAGAGACCTCTGGAAGTCACCTGGTTCAACCTCCAGCTTTTCGATATCTTGAAGGATGGAGACTACACAACCTCCCTGGGTAACCTGTGTAATATTTGGTCACAGTTAAATGTTACCTGATGTTCAGATTGCACCTTTTCATGCCTTTTGCCTCTGACCCTATTACTATGCATCACCAAAAAGATCCTGGCTGCATCTTCTCCCTTCACATACTTACATACACTAATTAAATTCCTCCTGAATCTTCTCTTCCTTAGGCTTTCCTCACAGAGAAATGTTCCTGTCCAGTACTTCCATCGTCTTTTTGGCCTTTGCTCAACTCACTTTACCATGTCCATGTCTCCTTTATACTGGGGATCCCTGAACTGGACACATTGCACCATGTGCATCCTCATCCCTGCTGAGGAGAGAGGAAAGATCACATCTATCAACCTGTTCGCAATGCTTTGCCAAATACAAACCAGGATACCATTCATCTTCTTTGCTGCAAGAGCATATTGCAGGCTCAAGACAGAGATCTCTATCAATGTTTTGGAACACAGACTGTTGAATGCAGATTGAGAGAGGCTGATGATTTTAAACATTTACCTGTAGGAGATAATTGTTACTTGGTAATGAACAGAAAAGGGTCCCAGAGTCCTCCTATGACTTCCTTCCTTCCTTCCTTCCTTCCTTCCTTCCTTCCTTCCTTCCTTCCTTCCTTCCTTCCTTCCTTCCTTCCTTCCTTCCTTCCTTCCTTCCTTCCTTCCTTCCTTCCTTCCTTCCTTCCTTCCTTCCTTCCTTCCTTCCTTCCTTCCTTCCTTCCTTCCTTCCTTCCTTCCTTCCTTCCTTCCTTCCTTCCTTCCTTCCTTCCTTCCTTCCTTCCTTCCTTCCTTCCTTCCTTCCTTCCTTCCTTCCTTCCTTCCTTCCTTCCTTCCTTCCTTCCTTCCTTCCTTCCTTCCTTCCTTCCTTCCTTCCTTCCTTCCTTCCTTCCTTCCTTCCTTCCTTCCTTCCTTCCTTCCTTCCTTCCTTCCTTCCTTCCTTCCTTCCTTCCTTCCTTCCTTCCTTCCTTCCTTCCTTCCTTCCTTCCTTCCTTCCTTCCTTCCTTCCTTCCTTCCTTCCTTCCTTCCTTCCTTCCTTCCTTCCTTCCTTCCTTCCTTCCTTCCTTCCTTCCTTCCTTCCTTCCTTCCTTCCTTCCTTCCTTCCTTCCTTCCTTCCTTCCTTCCTTCCTTCCTTCCTTCCTTCCTTCCTTCCTTCCTTCCTTCCTTCCTTCCTTCCTTCCTTCCTTCCTTCCTTCCTTCCTTCCTTCCTTCCTTCCTTCCTTCCTTCCTTCCTTCTTCCTTCCTTCCTTCCTTCCTTCCTTCCTTCCTTCCTTCCTTCCTTCCTTCCTTCCTTCCTTCCTTCCTTCCTTCCTTCTTCCTTCCTTCCTTCCTTCCTTCCTTCCTTCCTTCCTTCCTTCCTTCCTTCCTTCCTTCCTTCCTTCCTTCCTTCCTTCCTTCCTTCCTTCCTTCCTTCCTTCCTTCCTTCCTTCCTTCCTTCCTTCCTTCCTTCCTTCCTTCCTTCCTTCCTTCCTTCCTTCCTTCCTTCCTTCCTTCCTTCCTTCCTCCTTCCTTCCTTCCTTCCTTCCTTCCTTCCTTCCTTCCTTCCTTCCTTCCTTCCTTCCTTCCTTCCTTCCTTCCTTCCTTCCTTCCTTCTTCCTTCCTTCCTTCCTTCCTTCCTTCCTTCCTTCCTTCCTTCCTTCCTTCCTTCCTTCCTTCCTTCCTTCCTTCCTTCCTTCCTTCCTTCCTTCCTTCCTTCCTTCCTTCCTTCCTTCTTTCTCTCTATCATATATATATTATCATCTATGAAAAAAAAGAAAGGAAAAGAGTTGTGTATTTGAATGCTTGATTTTTCTGCATGTTGTTAATAGCATCATCATCTTAATTCAGTAACAGGCCTGTGCTATTCCCAGGAATCATTCAGTCCTTAATGTATTTAAGTAAGCAACTACAATTTTCTTTGGTATTGTCCTTTTCTAAAGGACACTTCCCCAAGAAAATTGTCAGTTGTCTTACTAGTTTTCTACACTCAGTAGGATCTGATTTACACTGACATCTTCCCACATCTTTTCCTGTTCGGTATAGATTGTTCTTATTCCTAATTGTTCCATTCTCTTTAACCAAGGCCTAAGTAAGGGCTAAGGTAACACGGTCTTTTTTTCTTGTCCCTCAAAAAGAGTTCATTATCCCCTGAACAATCGCTTGCATTTCCACTACTGATAAAGTCAATGGCAACATCTTCACTAGGTAAAAGATCTTGTTGACACAAGTGCAGAGAACAGACTGTTCACCTGTAGCTCACTGCTTTTACACATCTCTGTCACAATATTATTTGACCAGCAGGCTTAGGCATCTTTTTCCTAGATGACGAGTTTCCTTCCATGACTGGATTGTCTCATACTTTTAAGAGAAATAATATATGCACCTTTTGTTTCAAGCTGTTATTTTACCTTGAGGGTAGCCTATGGAAATAGTAGTTTATAAATTAACAAAATGTTCTTTATAACACAATGTATGCACTTTATTTGAGATTCTTGGTAATAGAGGCATATTAGTGGAATTATTATGTGAATTGCAATGATGTAATAAGGCTACTAAGAGAGACATAAAATTTTAAATAATATCCTGACAAAAGGTGAAATTCAAACCTCTAAGTTCATTGGGAGAAAGGCATGTTTTCTAGTGTTCTTCTCTATAATTTAAGTAGCTCTGTTTCTATTTTTCTGTAAAATTTATATAGTATTATAAAGAGAAATAGTGTTCCTTGAAAGAAAGCATGATGAAGTCACGTGTGTTACTGATTAATTATAGCAGAGGTTAACCAAAACATTAATAGGCGCTGAAACAGAATCCCTGAGAAAAGAAGTTAAATGTATGCTAGATACCAAAAATGCACCTTCTATGACAATTTCTTTTTTTCATTAAGATCAATTACCTCCTGGTATGTTTCTTAAATCCTCACACTGCTTTTCCTGGTTTTTGACAGCTCTTATGTGCTTATGTGTTTCTTTAATTTGTGGTGCTGTACTTCTGCACACTTTCTTTCATATCTCTGCTGCACATATTTCTGAAAAGCAGGGAATAAGCATATGATTAAAAATTAACATATCACTGCTTTTTGAAACAGTAGGTTACTTTCTGTCAAGATTAATTTTATACTAGTTAAAGCCATCAGGAAAACACTAGGGGTACCTAGTAAATCTACCTGGAAGGACTTCAGCAATGTGAGATACAATATTCTCCTCCTCAGAAGTCTAAACTAGCTGAGATCAAGTGACTCAATGTATTCTCCCATGGGAAATTATCTGTGAGCCCCAGTGAGGCAGAGATTAAAGCTGCCCACCTCTGCCAAAGTGGTTGACATGCTTGATAGTATGACTTTAAATATCTTTAAATCAAAACTCTTCAAACCAATTTACATGAGAGGAAATGAAATAAAAATATCTCCTTTCTGTCTTAGATGAAAATTGGCATCCATGAATTAATAGAGATATGATAGCTGTGAACTGTAAGACTCACTACCGGTTTTTAATAGCAGTATAAATCCCTGTGGATGGAAGTTCTGATGGAACTTTGGCTGCCAGAAATTTCTGTCACTAATAACTCGTGATGTGCAAAGAGGAGTAAGAAGAAATTTTATGTTCATCTGGCCGTTTTATCAGGGTGGGCTCTGCTTAGGAGTAATGTGTCAGTACATGAGCTGAAGCATTTCTTTCAAAGCAAATGCCCAAAGCAGTGTAATAAGTACAAAATTTAAATCTGTTTACTTACAGTAACAGATCTCTGATTTCATTTAAATAATGTGATTCCAATATTTGGTAGAGCTAATCTGTATTTACAATAATGGGAACTAGAAGACGATCTGCCCTGTGAAACAAAAGAACAGATTTAAAAAAGATTATATGGAGAAAGAAAAGACACAAAACCAAATAAAACTCTCAACACCAAGTCCCATCCTGATAATGCATGTCCTGGAGAGAAGCTTCTGTACTAACAGTCAGTCTCCTCTTCTATCAGTCTCCTCTTCTCCAGGCTGAATAGAACAAATGACTTCAGTCACTCCTCATACAACTTCCCCTCTAGAGCCTTCACCAGCTTTATGGCCTCCTCCGGATATTCTGCAATAGCTTGAGATCCTTTTTATATCCTGTCACCCCAAACTACACACAATGCTTGAGGTGGAACAATCGCCTCCCTCGAACAACTGGCAACGATGTGCTGGATGCACCCCAGGACACAGTTACCGTCTTGGCTGCCGGGGCTACTTTTGGCTTATGTTCAACTTGCTGTGGACCAGAACCTCGGGATCCCTTTGCCCAGGGCTGCTCTCCAGTCTCTTGATCCCCAGTCTGTATATCCAGGGTTGCTGTGTCCCAGGTGAAAAACACGATGTTTACCCTTGTTAAAAGAATATATAAACATTTAAACACAGTTATTCTGTCTTTCTATTGCAAAATACTTTGCAATTTTTAATGTACAGATTTTGTAAAGTTTAAGTCTGAGTCTAATGGCATGAGGTTTAACAAGGCCGAATGCCTGGTCCTGTACTTGGGGCACAACAACCCTGTGCAGAGTTAGAGAGTAGGAGAAGTCTGTCTAGAAAACTGCCAGGAAGAGAGGGACCTGGGGGTGTTGGTCGACAGCCAAATGAACATGAGCCAAGAGTGTGCCCAGGTGGCCAAAAAGGCCAATGGTACCCTGGATTGGATCAGAAACGGTGTGACCAGCAGGTCCAGGGAGGTGATTCTCCCTCTGGACTCAGCACTGGTGAGGCCGCTCCTTGAATCCTGTGTTCAGTTGTGGGCCCCTCACCACAAGAAAGACGTCAAGACTCTGGAGCGAGTCCAGAGAAGAGCAACAAAGCTGGTAAAGGGGCTGGAGAACAGGCCTTATGAGGAGTGTTTGAGAGAGAGTTGGGGGTGTTTAGCCTGGAGAAGAGGAGGTTGAGAGGAGACCTCATTATTCTCTACAACTACCTGAAGAGTGGTTGTATAGAGGAGGGAGCTGGGTTCTTCTCCCAAGTGACAGGGGACTGAACAAGAGGGAATGGCCTCAAGCTCTGCCAGGGGAGATTTAGGTTGGACATCAGGAAAAAAGTTTTCACAGAAAGGGTCATTAGGCACTGGCAGAGGCTGCCCAGGGAGGTGGTTGATTCACCTTCCCTGGAGGGGTTTAAGGCATGGGGAGACAAGGTCCTGAGGGACATGGTTTAGTGTTTGATAGGAGTGGTTGGACTCGATCCAGTAGGTCTTTTCCAGCCTGGTGATTCTATGATTCTATGATTCTAAATTTATCAAATCTATCCTTGTTTTTAGACTTGCTAAATTTCCCAGTTGTTTTAAACAAAGGACTATTTCCACTTTCAAACTTCCTCTCTCGTTCAGCTGTTTCTTTCGCAGACCATTTGCAGAGCACTCCACAGGCCATGTTATAAGCAAGACTGAGAGATCTAGCCTTAGTATCTCCTACTTTCTCCAGTGAGTATCAGCTAATTCCGCAGGAATCCCCATTTCATGTAGCATGGTTGTGATTGTTGCGCTATAGAATATTCAATCAAACTAGGTACCTATATATTTTTGGCCAGTAATCTGTGGGATCCTGCTATTGTGTGAAGGCCCCTGGGGAAGGTGGGGGCATGTGGTTGGAACTGATGATCTTAGAGGTCTTTTCCAGTCTTAATGATTCTGTGATTCTATGATAGTATAAGGAGCACTGGTCCTAGACTTGAATTGGTGCACTGTACAATGTTATTGCAATTGCATAGGTAGAAGAAATGTTTCTAAAATCAGGTACAGTAGCAAAATACGGATTTTTTGTTTGTTTGTTTTGAGTGGGGCAAATGTTATTGAAAGAAGTGTTTGTGTGAAATAAGAAGCATCAGCATTTGCAGACTGCACCACTGAGTCCTGCCCTTAAACGTCATTATGGCTGAAAAAAATATAGATGTAGGGATGAGAGAATATATCCTTAAGCATAATTAATAAGTGAATAGTTCAGAAAGAAATAAGACATGAGAAAGTAAATGATTTTGTAAGACAGATGTAGAACAACAACAATTAAATACTGATGGAAGGAACCTCATTGTTTATGCATCATCATCACAAATTGTCTGGAGATTAGAGAATGTTTGGGGTTTTTTTGCTGGAAGACATTATGTTTCCCCTGCAAAAACCAGCTTATTTGTTGAAAAAAACTGACTGACAACACAGCAGAGGCTCAGAAATTTCATGACCTGATTTGATGTGTGTGTGAAACAAGACCTTGACTTAAAATCCTGAGGCCATTGCTGTCCTCAGTTACACGTCTGAAGCTCCCTTTGAAGTCAATGGGGTTCGAATCAGCTAAATGAGAGAATAATTTCCCCTCCGGCCTGTATATCAGCAATTTCTGTTCTTTACAGTTCAGCTTAACAACAACAACAATAGAAGTTGAAGACTGTTATCTTTTTCCTTGCATTTCCTTTCCTCACCTTGCCTTCCCTTCCCATGGAAAAAAAAAAAAAATCATTCTCTGTGTTCAGAATTTGTTCTTAGACATTCATCAACTAAATGCAAAAATAGTCCAAGCCCCAAAGTGCCATTGTAAGGAAATGAATTACCAAAGAGTTTTGACCAATCTCTGCTTTTAAAGGCTTTCCACATGAAGGGCAATGCCTGTCCGGAGTTGCAAACCTACAATATAAACAGTAATTTTGTTTTAAGCAAAGAATACTAGTCCTCTTTGGGTGTTCAAAACTCATACAATGATTTAAAAGTAGAAATGAAGCACAATTTAATAACTTTAAAGCTAACAGAAATGAACTGCTTAATTGTGAATATAAACTTTGTTAACACACAGTTTTCTAACTTAATCTTTGTAGTAATATTCCTTCTATCAGAAAACAACAGAGAATCGTGCTTGATAAATGCTAAGGGAAACATGCAAGAGAAGTCACTTGGCAGACCCGAAATCAAGACCTGAGCTATTTTTATAGGTTGCTGTACCATCAGCTGTGAATGAGAAAGGTCCACAAGGGAGCCTGTGTTCAGGTTTTGGGGGTCAGGAGGATCCTCTGTTGGGTTGATGAGGTGGGAGTGTTACTTGGGGCTCCCTCCGTGTGCCAGTTCTGCTTCGCATTCCAAGGTGAGATACTCACAGCTGGTTTAATGAAAGTATGACACTGATAGTACTCCCCTAAACAAAGGTCCTTCTGGTGGACTTCAAACGCAGTGGAAAGACAAAGCGTTCTTATCAGTTTATGAGTGAAGTTTTTCAGAGGTCTTGGAAGCAAACTAGTTTGAAAGGAACTGGGGAGATTCACGCAGGTTTTGAAAGAAGCTTTTGCCCTCACTGGGAAGTACAGGGAGTAGGTTTTTTTCATTTCCCATTTGGAATGGGCTCATTGTAAGAAGACAAAAGAGTTGTATAAACGCTAAGGACACAAGAAAGTTCTTCAAGAGAAATTTGAAGAAACCTGCAGCTCAATGTTTGTAAAAAAATGTAAATTCCATTCCACCAGCTAGGCATGAAGTGGCTTTTTTTCTTCTGTTTGATGAACCTGTGAACTCTGTAATCCATAAATATCTTTGGCTGGCTAAGCTTTGCCTTGATAATTCTTGAAAATTTTGTTGTACCTTCCATTTTTTTTCATAAATATTTGCAGTTACAATTTGAGTATAAAAATCATAGAATCATAGAATCATAGAACAACCAGGTTGGAAGGGACCCATCGGATCTTCTAGTCCAACCATTCCTATCTAACACTAAACCAAGTCCCTCAAGACCTCATCCACCTGTGCCTTAAACACCTCCAGGGAAGGTGAATCAACCACCTCCATGGGCAGCCTGTTCCAATGACCAATGTCCCTCTGTGTGAAAAACTTCCACCTAATCTCCAGCCTAAATCTCCCTTGGTGGAGCTTGAGGTCATTCCCTCTTGTCCTGTCCCCTGTCACTTGGCAGAAGAGCCCAGCTCCCTCCTCTCTACAACCTCCTTTCAGGTACTTGTAGAGAGTAATGAGGTCTCCTCTCAGTCTCCTCTTCTCCAGGCTAAACAACTCCAGCTCTCTCAGCCGCTCCTCATAGGTCCTGTTCTCCAGCCCCTTCACCAGCTTCGTTGCTCTTCTCTGGACTTGCTCCAGAGCCTCAACATCCTTCTTGTGCTGAGGGGCCCAGAACTGAACACAGGATTCAAGGAGCGGCCTCACCAGTGCTGAGTACAGAGGGAGAATCACTTCCCTGGACCTGCTGGTCACACCATTTCTGATACAAATCAAACACAGCAAGGAAAATTTACATATTTGATTAAAAGGAAACAAAGCATTTTAAAATGTGGGATTGTTTTGACAATTTTACTGCACTTATAGTCACGGAATCTTATCTTCCTTATAAAATTTTATGTTTTGTGAATAATATCAATGTTTTCTAACTATGATCCAGAGCTTTTTATCTTCCACTCTCACTTTAGAATTCAAGAGATGGTGGAATTAACATAACTTTCTGTCCACCAATGAGAACATGTTTTCTTACTTTTAAATACTCTGAAACAATGTTTTAAGCTATTTCCCATTTAGCAGGTGAAGTGTAAACTACACATGGTTTTATGCTGAAGCAGTATTTGCAGTTTGGCTGCTTGCAGTTGTTCAGTTGTTGTACTGTGACTGTACCTGCACATTTACTGGAGGAGGAAAAGGCAAACCAACAACTTGGCACAATAGAATTTAAGTAGAATTAAAATGACCTGCTTCTCTTAACTCTATAATTCTGCAGAGAATTGTCCATGAGGACTATATGAAAGAATCATAAAATCATAAAATCACCAGGTTGGAAGAGACCCACTGGATCATCGAGTCCAACCATTCCCACTAATCTCTAAACTATGCCCCTCAGCACCTCATCCACCCACACCTTAAACACCTCCAGGGAAGGCAAGGAAAGGAACAACTCTGATGAATTAAAATTTTAAAATTTATTATTTACATGAATAAAAATCAGCCTCATGACCAGAGCTAAAATTTAATACATGAGTAGTTTTATTGTGCTCCTTACCCAACAGAAGCTATGGAGAAAGAAACAGAAAAGTATTCTTTACACGTTCTCTGTTTTAAAAATATAGACGATAAAATACTGACTTCTTACCACCAACCTTGACTGACAAAACAGATGAAATGAAGGTGGCGACTAAGCACAGAAAGAGTAGATGTGAAGTGTTTAGAGGAATAGAAACCTGTCAAACTTTAGGTTATAAGTATCTTGGGGAAAAAAACAACATCAATCATCCTTTTCAGTCGTCACAAATGATCATTACAAAAAGAAATGTCAGTCCACCAGAAGTAGATAGAAATGTATTAATAAAAAAAACTAAAATAAAAAAATAAAGCTTATCCTAAACTCAGAAATAATCTGTGGCAATCAGAAAGCAATGTGGTAGTAACAATGCTCAAGGTAAAAGATGTCCAGATTTTAAAATGCATATAATGCTGATAACTAGTTAAATAAAACTGACATTGTAGGGATATGGATGTCAAGTTTCACATACTCCGTGTTACACATTATATTTTTGTTTAAAACCATAGTGAAGCAACGTCAGAAATATTTTTCCCCAAGTTATGGTGTCATTCTGTAATTTCTTTTTTTTTTAAGTTAATGACTTTTTAAAAATTCTAAGGTTTGGAATATGTGATAAGCAGAAATCCAAGTCTCATTATTTTTTTACAAATCTCATAAAGTTTACACCACTCACATAGTTTGGAAAAAACAGATTAATTAAAATTTTAAGATGGTGATATGGTAAGTTTAATATTGTCATTTTATTACTATAGTTTATTTATAATAATATGATTGTAGTAAGTGTGAAACTCTACTTCAAGCCCTTAGATGGTTTTCAGGAAAATTCAAGTGATTTCACACGCCAGGAAAAGACATTAACTTTCTGCCATGGTAGCAGTGTCACAACTGTCCACAAAGTCAGCTTCTCTGAGTTTTGAGATCCTGTTGTTCTCCATATGGTTGGACTCGATGATCCAGTGGGTCTCTTCCAACCTGGTGATTCTGTGATTCTATATGGAGAATGATACCACTGATATACGGATACAAGGATTCATAGACTGGATGGGAACTGGTACTGGTTCAGCACTACAGTGTGGTGCAGTAGAACTGTTGTCAGAACCTAGCCTGATCTTGGTCTGGTTGGACTTTCCTCCCCTGTACCAGTTGTCTCACAGTCGTTTGGCATTGCATAGACCTGCTGCCATGCTTGTGATGACCCTAGTTTGATCTCCCTCAGGAACAATCCATGTCATGTCATTGCGTCTGATTCTGGATCTTCTTGAGCTGGGCCTTGCAATGTTGGTGATGTTCTCGAAAGGGGAAGCTTAGAGCAATGTGGAACTGTTGGTATTACATTACTATCCCTTCTGTAGCTATTTTAGGGTTGTGAGGATTGAGTTCTTCCTGATTTTTCCTTTTAGGCTTGTGAAGGTTCTGTCCTTCAAGTCATACCATCCAAGGACATGACTTGAATTATCAACCTGTAATTTAATTTCTTCCATTACTTAAGTTTTAGAGGTATGTATCATGGAGCCTTAGAGCAGAGTCATTGTCCTCGTCTTTTTGTGTATTATCTAGAACAGTTTCTTTGATCAGCTTCATGAGCTGTATGTTACTAGCAGTGTGGCATGAAAACTCTAATTTAGATGAGTGAAAACAAACAAACATGTCTTACCACTGCTGATATTTAAGATATTTAATGTGATATAGAACATAGAATCATAGAACATAGAACAACCAGGTTGGAAGAGACCCATCGGATCATTGAGTCCAACCATTCCTATCAAACACTAAACCATGTCCCTCAGGACCTCATCAACCCGTGCCTTAAACACCTCCAGGGAAGGTGAATCGACCGCCTCCCTGGGCAACCGGTTCCATTGCCTAATGACCCTTTCTGTGAAGAATTTTTTCCTTATGTCAAGCCTGAACCTCCCCTGCTTCCTTAATAAACTTCTGCTGATGTCAATAGAATTTAATCTTTATATGTTGTTGAGATACACCTAGTCACAGCCCACCTCAAATTAATCATTGTTCAATATTTTCAAGAGTTACCTTCGCTGCAGCATCTTCTTGAGTTTGTGTTTGGTGTCATTTAGAAACTGCAGTTACTTTGTTGTTAATTGCATAGCTAGTAGTGATAAAGCACAGCTGGTCTCAAATTCAGGGATGCTCGCAGAGTGAGCTTAACTAAAACCAAGATTCCTTGCCTGGTCTGCATCCAGCATGGCATCCTGGCTTGTATCAGAAATGGTGTGACCAGCAGGTCCAGGGAGGTTATTCTCCCTCTGTACTCAGCACTGGTGAGACCGCTCCTTGAATACTGTGTTCAGCTCTGGGCCCCTCGGCACAAGAAGGATGTTGAGGCTCTGGAGCGAGTCCAGAGAAGAGCAACAAAGCTAGTGAATAGGTCCTATGAGGCTGAGAGAGCTGGGGTTGTTTAGCCTGGAGAAGAGGAGGCTGAGGGGAGACCTCATTACTCTCTACAACTACCTGAAAGGAGGGTGTGGAGAGTAGGGAGCTGGGCTCTTCTCCCAAGTGCCAGGGGACAGGACAAGAGGGAATGGCCTCAAGTTCCACCAGGGGAAATTTAGGCTGGAGATTAGGAGGAAGTTTTTCATGGAAAGGGCCATTGGGCATTGGAATAGGCTGCCCAGGGAGGGGGTTGATTCCCCTTCCCTGGAGGTGTTTAAAGCATGGGTGGATGAGGTGCTGAGGGACATGGTTTAGTGTTTGATAGGAATGGTTGGACTTGATGATCGGATGGGTCTCTTCCAACCTGGTTATGCTATGATTCTATGATTCTATGATTCTATGATTCTAAGTCCAATTTTAATAAATAATATCTGTATGATGAGATTGGAAAAAAAGTTTGGAGGAGGAGTTGGACTGCTCCATGCAGATGCACAAGCTTGTCCCTTCCACTCACTGCCAGGCTTCCTGTGTTCTAGTCTGTGGCCAGCACAGGCAGGTTTAAGATTACAAACAACAATTTAGTTACTGTGTGAGTTAGTGCTGAATAGAGAACTTCGGGAGACAGATTAGTTTAGATAACCATGAGAATTAACAATGGTTGTGACAGCTCTGGTACCACCTGGCAGTTTTCTTCTGCCATGAGTCTGACTAGTAAACTCATTTTTATCAAGCATCAGAAGAAATTTCACAAAGAAGACAAAACACAAATTATAATTTCTTGCATAATCCCAGGCACTGTTTATCCCTAGGTGTCTCGTACATGTTTACTTTAAAAAGGGGAAATAGATATTGTGGAGAACTGGGAATAAGCTATATCTTCCTTTATTCCTCTACAATCAACATGTCATCAATGGCAATCAGAACCAAAAAAGTAGAAAGAGAGAGAGTAGAAGGCAAAAGTCTATTTTATTTAATCTTGATTCAGGACATATTCTTGATTCCTTGTGTTTTTCACTTTTGAGAAACCATTTCCGAAGATCAAGCATCTTCCTGACTGTAGTCTGGCAAAACACTTCACGATTAAATTTAAGGACAGGAGTAGCTTATCATGGAACAGCAGCAGGTCTCTGAATTCTGACATGTCCTATGGGGTCACAAAAAAAGTATAATGATCATACATGTTTATATTACACACTAAACTCAGATTAGAATCTGCATTTATGTCCTACATCATTTCTTGCCATACTGATAAATCCTTAAATTAAGTACTTCTCGACTTCTCCATTTTCAAGATAAATGCAGAATTAGGTCTGAAAGCTCTTCCTCTCCTTAGGAGACAAAAGGCATTGTTTAAAGTATGGAGTAAGACTAGTTGTCTTGCGGTTCTCATTTAATTTTAAAGACAGAGCTGCACTAGTTTAGAGGAAGTAGTGAGCTCCAGCCTGAAAACACAAATGATGCTGTTAATTTCTTCTCTTCCTCTTACATCATTCTTTTAGTGTTTCTTTGGCATGTTATCCCACTGCTAGCATAAATTAGATTTTCCAAAATCAGAGTTGGGGAGGTATGGAGTGGGAGAACTCACATGGACAGACTACAACCTTATGTGGAAGAGGAAAGATACTGAAAACTACAGCTTCTCAATCAGAAATGAGGTCTGTTGTGTGAACTTCTCTACTCCACTGAACCAGGAGTTTAAATGAGGCAGAGTGGTGATGGGAAACGCTTGCTCAAGTTGGTGCTGTCCTTGTGCTTGTAAGCACAAATGTGGTAGATCGATTTGGTCTCTGGATCAAACCAAGAATTCAAGCTAGGAAACTATATGCATAGCCAGACTTACTCTTTCTTCATTGGAAAATAAAATGTAACAAGCTGAAGAAATCAGTGAATGATTAATAAAAGCAGGAAGTCTTACAAATTTGTTATTTAAAAATATTAAGTGTAGGTGTAACAGCGACACAATGGAAGTCTGGCACACAACAGAGAAAAATACTTGAGTATAGAATCATAGAATCACCAGGTTGGAAGAGACCCATCGGATCATCAAATCCAACCATTCCTATCAAACATTAAACTATGTCCCTCAGCACCTTGTCTACCTGTGCCTTAAACATCTCCAGGGAAGGTGAGTCAACCACCTCCCTGGGCAGCCTATTCCAATGCCCAATGACCCTTTCCATGAAAAACTTCCTCCTAATCTCTAGCCTAAATCTCCCCTGGTGGAGCTTGAGGCCATTCCCTCTTGTCCTGTCCCCTGTCACTTGGGAGAAGAGCCCAGCTCCCTCCTCTCTACAACTTCCTTTCAGGTAGATGTAGAGAGTAATGAGGTCTCCCCTCAGCCTCCTCTTCTCTAGGATAAACACCCCCAGCTCTCTCAGCCATTCCTCATAAGGCCTGTTCTCCAGCCCCCTCATCAGCCTTGTTTCTCTTCTCTGGACTTGCTGCTGTGTTTCTTAGTGAACTTCAAAAAGAAGTTACTGATATGAATATTGTACAGTTTCTGCAGATTATTATCCCCTCCCATTTATTCTGTAACATACATGCATACAAATACATATATAATTGGTTTTCCATTTCACAAGACAGCAGATTGCACTCTACACCCTCTGCAGGACCTAGAGATCCATGCGTTTAGAAGAAGCACAGATGAGGGAACTGGTTTCCCTAGCAACAGGAACTTTTTGTGAAAACTCTTGGAATACACTTCTGTCTTCCTCTTTCCTGTTTAGGCCTTGCTTAGTGTTTTGGATAATGTACACCATTCAATTAATCCTTTAGAACACTGTTCTCAAAATCCTTGTAGAGCCAAATACAAAATAACCTTATGCTGAAAAAGCCCTGTGCCTGTCAGAAGTCCTTCTAATGAACTTAAATAATTCACCAAAAAAAAAGTACATAGTATGTTTCAACAGCTTTCCCAGAGACACTATTCTGTGAATTATTTAAGATCTAGGTTATAAAAATAGCCTTATTCATAAAGCTCATCTTGAAGTTCAATTTGATATCTTTAAAATTTCTACTCAAGACTGGTTTAATGGGTATCTCCACACCAAAAGTCTTTATATATGAGCCTAAGCTAATGGTTTACTAGACTGGTGAATGGTCAGCAATACCATCAGCATCTCTTAATATCAGCAATTTGACTCAGAAAAGATTGTAATGTTTTCTCATTGTCTCAGTCTTCATAAAACCCCAGGGAATAGTTCAACCAGGGTGACGGCTTTATTGTAACCATTTTTTTGGCTGCAGTCTGCAGGTTTTTGCTAGCATTATAATACATATTCACAGATAATTATTGCCTTAATGTTTTTTCCCAGAACAAAAACATAATATATTACAGTTTTCAATTTTCATCTTACGTTACTACTACTTGCATCAGTGATGAGTCAAAAGCAAGTGAAAAACCAATCAAGTGGCCCTCCATGTTCCTAGAGCTTTCCTCCTTCATTCCCTTGGAAAAAGGGAGGAAATCCTGTGAAATTCAGACGTGATTTCGAGGTTTTTTTGCCTGTTGTAGGCTAGGAGTTTTTTCCAACTCTGCCTTTGTCTCTGAATGTTATGGGACTCGATAATGTCTTTATTTAGGCTGTACTGGAGAAAGAAAACATTTAATATAGGATGGAATTCCTGAGATTTTGGTAGAAATACACAATATGCTTAAAACAGTCTTCTCACTAACATTACAGTTAATCAGGAAAGCTCTGTGAGGTACCTGGCAAAGGAAAACTGATGCAGTTGGTGCAGAATTCACTCACAGTCTTGTGAATCAGGGGAGATGGAACTGATAAAGATATGACAGAGGGTCTTGGTGCAGGGACACGCCTAACTCAGGGTGTGACATTTATCATAGAATCATAGAATCATAGAACAACCAGGTTGGAAGAGACCCATTGGATCATCGAGTCCAACCATTCCTATCAAACATTAAACCATGTCCCTCAGGACCTCATCTACCCGTGCCTTAAACACCTCCAGGGAAGGTGAATCAACCACCTCCCTGGGCAGCCTCTGACAGTGCCCAATTGTCCTTTCTGGGAAAAGTTTTTTCCTAATGTTCAGCCTAAACCTCCCATGGTGGAGCTTGAGGTCATTCCCTCTTGTCGTGGCCCCTGTCACTTGGGAGAAGAGCCCAGTTCCTTCCTCTCTGCAACCTCCTTTCAGGTAGCTGGAGAGAGTAATGAGGTCTCCTCTCAGCCTCCTCTTCTCCAGGATAAACAACCCCAGTTCTCTCAGACGCCTCTCATAAGTCCTGTTCTCCAGGCCCTTCTCCAGCCTCGTCGCTCTTCTCTGGACTTGCTCCAGAGCCTCAACATCCTTCTTGTGCTGAGGGGCCCAGAACTGAACACAAGATTCAAGGAGCGGCCTCACCAGTGCCGAGTACAGAGGGAGAATAACCTCCCTGGACCTGCTAGTCACACCATTTCTGATCCAAGCCAGGATGCCATTGGCCTTCTTGGCCACCTGGGCACACTGCTGGAATGAATACGATCATGGTGGCTAAGAAGATCATTGGCACCCCTGTGAAATTGTTTCAGTGCTTTGAGAGGGTATTATGTCAGAGCATAAATGCTGTCAGTCTCAGCTTAATCTTAGTGCAAGACATTTCTGCAAGTCCTATGTTAACAGCAGGTTTTAGATAACCCCCTTCAGACTAGCATACTACTAAGTTTTCAATACCCACGTCAAGTCTGCATAGAAAAATATGATCCAGGTGAGGAAGAATCATATGTGTAAAGATTTATAAATCTCTTCTCTATAGAATAGCAGCCGTGCTGAAAAATATAGGTTGCTACTGAATTACTATTAATTTTTATATTGACGTCTACTGAATGACAGCTTTTCATCACAGATCAAATAATATTTCTTTTTCAATCCCTGATTGAGCTATGATCTCATTGGCATCATGGAGATATGGTGGGATGGGTCCTATATTTTAGAGATCAGATGGAGAGGTGAAAGGTTTTTAGGAATAGCAGGCAAGGGAAATCAGGAGGAGCTGTTTCCCTATGTATTAATGACTGGTCTGAGTGTATGGAGCTCTATCTAGGGATGGATGAGGAGCTTCTGGTTCAGGAATGAGGGCCCTCTCTGGAAGGAAGCAGGATATCTGGTTATCCAGGATACGGAGAAGGTTGACTTTTTGCCTCAGTCTTCAGAAGAAAGAGATCAAGTCACTCCACTCAAGTCACAGAACACAAAGAGAGGGATTGGGAGAACCACCCACTCTTGATGTGGATTGTCAGTGGATAAGGAATTGGCTGTATGGTTGCCCTCAAAGAGTTGTGGTTAATGATCAATTTCCATATGGAGACTGGTGATGGGTGATGTTCCACAAGGGTCCAAGCTAGGACCTGTGTGATTTAACATCTTTGTCACAGGTATAGACAGTGGCATCAAGTGCCCTCTCAGAAAGCTTCCTGATGACACCAAGCTGTGTGATGTAGTCAACATGCTAGAGGGAAAGAATGCCATCCAGAGGGAATTTAGCCTGGAGAAGAGGAGGCTGAGGGGAGACCTCATTGCTCTCTAAAACTACCTGAGGGGAGGTTGTAGAGAAGAGGGAGCTGGACTCTTCTCCCAGGTGACAGGGGATAGGACAAGAGGGAATGGCCTCAAGCTCCACCAGGGGAGATTTAAGCTAGAGATCAGGAGGAAGTTTTTCACAGAAAGGGTTATTGGGCAATGGAATAGACTGCCCAGGGAGGTGGTTGATTCACCTTCCCTGGAGGTGTTTAAGGCATGGGTGGACGAGGTGCTGAGGGACATGGTTTAATGTTTAGTAGGAATGGTTGGACTTGATGATCCGATGGGTCTCTTCCAACCTGGTTGTTCTATGATTCTATGATCTGACACACTTGAGAGATGGGTCTTAGCTATCCTCATGAAGTTCAACAGCATCAAGTTCATGGTCCTGCACAGGATATGGTGGAAACAACAAAATTATGAAGTAATAGGTTAAAACCAGAAAAAGGAAATACGTATTTTATAAATGAAATGGAGGCCAGAAATTATAAATAAATGAGTTCTTTAAACAAATTGGAACAAGACTATTGCTAGCTGTTAATAGCTGCAAAGTAAATTTCCTTTGTTCTTCTGAAGGATGGAATTCTTAATGAAAGGACACAGTGGAAACAAAAAGTTACATGACTACAGATGAAAACAATTCATATGTGTAGAAAAAATTGGATTCAGGTTACTAAATATATAGAAACCTTGTCTAGATCAGCACTAGACACTGAGCTGAAAATAAGATATTAAACTGAGGCATGTTTGAATTTCTCTTACTCTCGTCTAAGTAGTCACTTACAGCGCCTGTTGGAAAGAGGATGCAAGACAGACACAAAACCTTTCTTCTGTTCTTATTTATCTGCAGAGGCTCTATTAAAACCTTTTGTTGAATACTTATGCTATACACAGATATAATCCTGAATATCTCACTCTTACTTCCTCATGTTAATCAGTCATTTATTATTCATGTCCTCTTTCATAGATTTTTACTAGTCTCCAGCCACTCTTATCTAAGTCCTTCATGTTTATTCAGGAATCATACTCTTTAATTGAGGTTGAGCTTAAAGATCTGATACTTTTTGTTTTCCTCTGGATTTTTTCCAGTACAATGTTCCTATGGGAGTTTTTGAAGTCCTATTAAGACCAGAGTTGAGTTACAAGAAAAGTGAGCAAACAGTCTAAATCTTTCTATTTCATTTCCATCTGTTCCATAGCTTTGAGGCTATGCTTAAACCTTCTTTTCTGTCATTTGCCTTAATGTATATTTAAACAATTACGCTGTGATCCTTAATTTTGTGACTCTGAAATTCCCATAAAAACCATATTTTTACACATCTCACTTTCTCCGACAAGTAATAAAACATAAATACTATAATATCAAGACCTTTATTAGGTTTTGATCCCTCGAGACTACTATTGTCCCTGACTTCTGCTGCTTTGTAAAAAGTTTTACTACTTCATCTTTTGCCAATGCTGTTTCCTTTCACTATTTCCTACAACGGCACCTAAATAGACCCAGTATGTCATTGTGTGCACCTTTGTATTTCAGAAGAGATGAAAAAAGAAGCTACACATCAATTTTACCCACATATTATAGGGATATAATCACTAACCATATTATTACTGGTAAAAAAACAATAAAGAAGAAGATACTTTATACTGACTGTTTATATGGATGTAAAATATAATAAAGCTAAATTTTCATTTAAATCTTGGGGACTGTTTAAATTACTTTAAATTTATCCCATCTATGTTCTCCTTTTTACCTGTGCAAATGAAGAACCATTTTCATTTTCATTTCTTTGTTGATCTTTTCCCATTTTTCTAAGCTGGCATTTTATTGTCACTATGTTTTCTGAATATTATTCTTGCAGAAAGGGCAGAAAACCTTTGCTGTCTTACTGTGAAGGCAGGCCTTGCAATTTTGTTCTAAAAAATTCTTAATTGTCTTAAAAAAGTCAGAACTTACTACATAGAATTTTATTTAATTTACTAGAGCTGTTAAATGTTATCAAATATTTTTAAAGGCAGAACTTGCTGTGTGTTAGAAAACTATAAACATGTACGTAATGTAATTTAAAGTGAATAAACTTGTTGTCAGATGATCCAGTAAAAAGTTTTATCACTTTATGACCAAATCCATCATTAAAATAATAATTTCTTAATATCATGAGACTCTTTGACAACACGTCTGATACTGTCTGGCTACAGTCCATGGGAAAACTCATCTGGGAGCAGGGGGAAACTGTGAGAAGGAGGGAACAGCAGAGAGGATTTTTTATGGATTTACCACAACTCTCCATTCCCCATCCCCATTGCATTGATTGGGGTATGGAGGTAGAGGAGTCAGGAATGAAAGAGTTAAGCTGAGTCTGGAAAAAGTGTGGAGGTGGGAGTAAGGTGTTGGTTTAATTTTGATCTTTGTCATTATTGAAATGTATTTTAACTGAGAAATGAATTCATCTTCCCCAAGTCAAGACTGTTTTGCCTATGATGGTAATTGTTAGTGATCTTTATAATATTACGTTAGAATCATAAAATCATAGAACAACCAGGTTGGAAGAGACCCATCGGATCTTCGAGTCCAACCATTCCTAGCAAACACTAAACCATGTCCCTCAGCACCTCATCCACCTGTGCCTTAAACACCTCCAGGGAAGGTGAATCAACCACCTCCCTGAGCAGTCTATTCCAATGCCCAATGACCCTCTGTGTGAAAAACTTCCGCCTAATCTCCAGCCTAAATCTCCCCTGGTGGAGCTTGAGGCCATTCCCTCTTGTCCTGTCCCCCTGAATCTGCATCTTTAAAATCCCTGGCAAGCATTCCAATTATTCGTATACTTACTATCCTGTCTTATTCTGACAAGAATTGTATTTTTGAAATATGAATAGTTTTCCAATTAGGATTTTAATCAAGTAATTTCCTTCAGTTTTACTCATTCATTTCAAAGTAATTAGTCTTACAAATTTATTAGTACCAGTCTTCACTTAAGTGATTTTCTGTCCTTAAAAGTAAGATGTCTTGCTTTAATTCTTTACCCTTTAGTGACCATAATTGTCAAATTTTGGCAATTTAATCTTTCAAGGCTTATCCTAAACATCCTTAGATGGAGCTCAATTTAGAAAATATCTTAATTAAATTAGCACTTAGAAAGTGTAGAGTGTGTCAGAAAATATGTCTACTATTTAATTTCTAAAGCAAACTACTTAAAAAGTTACTTGACAAAGTTTCAAATAAATAAATGTGGTGCTATCACAATGGAACCACTGAGACTAAATTGAGCCAAGATTTTACGCACAAAAAAAAAAAAAAAAGAATTTAAAAAACCCCTAATTACTATATTTCCTTCTAGCCACTATGAATATAACAGTCAAACAAAATCCAAACTAAAGTCAAGTTTCTGATATTTTCTTTACAATCAATTTCTTTTTCTCCTTCGCTGTTAATTTCCTGTTTTGAAATTCAGTGACAAGTCAAACAGCTAAAATGCCACCTTGACAATATCTCATCATGGTGAAACCATTTAAAATGTATAATTTATATTATGTCTGTCTGTAAAAGCTACTGAGTTCAAAAATCAAAGGGTAACTGAGTGAATCTACATCTCCCCAGTGAGGTAATAAATGCACTTTAACACTGACATTTCTTCAGGCAGTACCCTTAAGAGCTATTCAGAGAGCTTAAAATGCTGACATCAGTTAATCCATTTGTTACATCACAAATTAAGGCACCTGTTAAATTTCTTGCTTGATTGCCTTGTTTAAGGCTCATAGATCTAAGTACAAAGTCAACTCTTCGGTGCATGGCATTACTTTACCTACATGGTAGTTTTCCACTTCATTGGTTAATCCATTTTGGTTATTATCTGGAAGTGCTATTAGTTAGAACATTTTCCAGAATTCTTACTAATTCATTTTCACACAAAAAAATGAGATTTTTTATGGACCTTGTACATAACAGTTCAATTTAACAAGAAAAGTGAATTTAGAACTGGCTATCTTGCTTACTTCCAGATATAATCATTTGGTCACAAGGCAATAGTTGCTGATCATTTTTTTGAGAAGATGTCTCAGATGTGATATAGAATCATAGAATCACCAGGTTGGAAGAGACTCACCGGATCATCGAGTCCAAGCTTTCCCACCAATCTCTAAACCATGCCCCTCAGTACCTCGGAAGCCTGACATTCCCTTTTTAAGATATATACAGTCATATGTACATATTTACAAATCTGTTCCGTGAAAAGAGGGAGCTTATTACAGAAATTGTAATTTGTCTCAGTTCGTACAATTTAGAAAACAGAAAAAGAACAAATAAATGTCAATGTATCAAATAAATGTTGATGTATCTACATATGTAGTACGACATAGCAACTATAGAACAGACGATGCTATATGTGGACCTTTCATCCCCATAACTCTTCTGTTCTTCCAAACTCATAGATCAAAGTACTGAAAAATATCAATGAATTTTGGAAAAACACTGCTAATCCAGGGTAAATATTAGTGTTCTGTGTAACATGTGCTCCAAAAAGAATCCACATTGAAGCAATAAGTGAACCAAACATCAACATAAAGCCTGTGAAAAGCCAGACATGAGCACCTGTTTTTCCTAAACATCCATCACTGTAGCTGTCACCTCTCACCTGTGTATTTGATATGGCATTTATCATAAAAAAAGCTAGTGTTGTCCCACAGGTGTGGAACACATGGTTCGTTTGCTCTGGCCTATGGTAAATTATCACAGCATCTATCACTATCCACCAGCCTGTGAAGAACAATATGCCTGCAACTATTGAAGCGATAGTATTTCTTCTCTCACGCCAGTCAATGCACTCACATTCTGGTCACCGGAAGTTGTCTAGGAATCCTACCATTTCCTCAAAGATTAGATTGTCCCTCATATTTTGTACATGAACTTTTCCATTAACAGCTGTGTCCGAAATACTCGCCTCGTCATATGTTTGAAACATATGAGATGTTTCAAAATATTACACTAAAGTCACCCCCAGTAAACAGCATTGTCATTTCATTTGGAACAGAGCTGTGACGGAGGAGATGTTGAGCAAAAAAAGATGGAGAACCTAATGTCTTTTCTTGTCTTATCTCTTATGAAGTAAATTTTTAAGACTAGCGACAACTATTTTGTGATGTGTAATTTCTTTCAATAAATATTTAAAAGCTTTATACAACAGGGAAACATATCAGCAGGGGAGACTGAAATAGATATTTTTCCTAGCATCCTGACTGCAGCAGAGTTATTCTGCGGCGTGATCCAGACTGATGGGAAATTGGATATCAAATTCTCTGAGAGTAAAAAAGCTAGAATATGGAATATATTGCTTGTTGAGATTCAGGAAAGACATGTGTTTCCATTTGTACGTGAAGCTGATTTTTCCTAGGAGTTTGCTTACAAACATTATGAAATACAAAAAGTATTAATTTCAAAAGATTCCAAAGATTTCTTTTTCAAATAATTTGAATTTATTATCATAATAAAACCTTTATAACTACAGTTCCCTTGCTAATCATAAAAAACCCATTTTCTTCTTCTACTGACTGACCTGTTGTTAGGAAAAATAAATTGTATGTAGATAAAAGGGATGGGGGGGTTGTCTTCCTTTTTCCTTCTTTTTTTGCCTTTGCTATTTTTCAAAGATATTTAGGTATTATTGTTATATTAATTTAAACGTGTGTTGATTTATTATTAAAAAGTGTAGCCGAGCAGTGAGACTACTTTATAGATAAGCTCTTGCATGAAAGTGCTAGTGTTACTCTCATAAGTTCCAGACTTGGAATATATATCAGCGTAGATTCTCTAAATCTAAATTGTTTCTTAAATCTGACTGTTTCTTAAATCCATGATCTGTTTTTTCTCATGAATGAAGGACCTTTGCTTTTGGGATTTCTTCATTTTCTATGACTGTCAGTGGCTGGTACTTAACCACAGTATCTTTGCCTTTTTACATACTTATCCTCCCTCCAGCTTTATGAGATAGGCAAATACAGTTATCACTGCTTTGCAGATGGGGAATTGAAGAACACACAGATTAAGAGCTAGGTCATGAAATGAACTAAAAGTTATGATTGGAATGGTGTGATTCTCACTTTCAGGTGTCTTTCTGATAGTAGAATACACAGCACTAAGTTGTAGTCTGCACAGGGTGCTGGGAAAGCAGGCAAATACAGAAGCTATGCAAATAAACACCTAAATATTAATTCAACTGATCAGAAGTACTAAGGAGAGGGATGGAAATTCTGAGATGAAGAAGATTGACATTTTATCCAAATGCAAAGTTTTCAGTTTCTATTCCCACGACATTAACTCAGGATTATTGCTGCCATCTAGGACTTCACAGACCTGGTTTTAAATCTGCCTCTAATGAGAATCATAACAGAAATTTGTATACAATTTCTTTCCCCTTGAAGTTCCTGTCTATTACTTTTCCTTTATTTTGAAAGCAAGTGTTTAATTGTTGAAGCTTTTTTATCTTCTGTGACTATCTAATGTGTTCATTGAACCTAAAACAAAATGTCCCTAGGGACTTATTTGGACCTCTGACTTCAGCTCATGAAGTGGCACTAGGTGGAAAACAAATGCTTACGCTCAAGAAAAAATGTGTGTTACCCAGAGGTGTTAAGCTTTGAGATGCCTATCTTCATTCTCAGCAGCAAAGTCACCACTGTGCCTATGGACAGGCTCTTGCACCTTCATAGCGATCAGGCCCAGCCAACAAGGGGTTCACAAAAGGCAGGTCTTGCCAAACTAAACTAATTGCCTTCTATGACAAAGTTACTCGGCTGCTGGATGAGGGAAAGGCTGTGGATGTATCTTCCTGGACTTCAGTAAAGCCTTTGACACAGTTTCTTGCAGCATTCTGCTACGGAAACTGTCAGCCTCTGGCCTGGACAGGCACACACTCTCCTGGGTAGAAAATTGGTTGGCTGGAGGGCCCAGAGAGTGGTGATAAATGGTGTTAAATCCAGCTGGAGGCCAGTGACAAGTGGGGTTCCCCAGGGCTCAGTGCTGGGTCCAGCCCTGTTCAATGTCTTCATCAATGACCTGGATGAGGGCATTGAGCGTACCCTTAGCAAGTTTGCAGATGACACTAAGCCGGGTGAAAGTGTGGATCTGCTGGAGGGTAGGGAGGCTCTGCAAAGGGATCTAAAGAGGCTGGACCGCTGGGCTGAGTCCAGCGACATGAGGTTTAACAAGGCCAAATGCCACGTCCTGCACTTGGGGCACAACAACCCTATGCAGAGCTACAGACTGGGAGAAGTCTGGCTGGAAAACTGCCAGGAGGAGAGTGACCTGGGGGTGTTGGTTGACAGTGACTGAACATGAGCCAGCAGTGTGCCCAGGTGGCCAAGAAGGCCAATGGCATCCTGGCTTGGATCAGAAACGGTGTGACCAGCAGGTCCAGGGAGGTTATTCTCCTTCTGGACTCGGTACTGGTGAGAATGCTCCTTGAATCCTGTGTGCAGTTGTGGGCCCCTCACCACAAGAAGGATGTTGAGAGTTTGGAGTGAGTCCAGAGAAGAGCAACAAAGCTGGTGAAGGATCTGGAGAAGAGGGTTTATGAGGAACGGCTGAGAGAGCTGGGGGTGTTTAGCCTAGATGAGAGGAGGCTGAGAGGAGACTTCATTACTCTCTATAACTACCTGAAAAGAAGAAGGTTGTAGAGAGGAGGGAGCTGGGCTCTTCTCCTAAGAGGCTATAGGCTCCTAGGACTGCTCTGGCAATTTTAAATCAAATTTACTGGTTAAATGAATAAACTTTGACTATGCAGACAGGTTACTTCAGTTACGTAAATATATTTTCAAGCTGAAATTACTTCTAAAATTTCTAATGCTATTCATTATCTTTCTTATGATGAAGTTTAATTTTCTCATATTATTATACTTTAGATTAAATGATAGCATCTACTACATAAGAATTATTGCAAGCTGGATAAAAACATGCTGAATATGCTAACTTGAAATAAACCTGTTCTTTGGTAATAAATCTTTGACTTTACAAAAAATGGAAGAAAGCTAACATTTATCAATGTTTGTGAATTTCATGTATTTTTGCTTTGTTGGTGGAAGTGTTGAGAAGGGTATATTTGGTACATAAATTATAACTCTCCAAAGAATAATTGATTTTACTTTGCAATAAGTGATTTTGAAACTGAATATTCTCAGACCTCACATTAAATATTGGTTGGTACATTTAAATATTACCTAGATGTTATTTCGCAGCTAAAATACAGGCAGAAATGAAGTAGAATAGCAATGTTCTGTTGATTCGTTTGGTCCAATAATTTTATCTGTCATTTATCCACTTAAATTCTCATGATTGTCTATGAGACTGAAGGAAACTGAGTTTAATGTTGTCAGATGACATATAAAAGTCAGAATGGATGTATTTATTTCTCTTATTTCACTACATAAATCCCTTGTGGAAGAAAATATGATATATTGAAAAGTACAAATTTGTCTAACTAAACATTTATGTAAATACACCCTAATAATGAAGCCCATACTTGACTACAGAGTGAAGAACTGAGCTGAAGCCATAGGAAGGTATTTGAGTTGGCTTCAAGTATTAAACCAGCGGGAATTCTTATTCAATGTATTTAAATAGAGTTTCTATTCACTTTTGTGTTTGTTAACATTATCAGAATTACAGATAATAGTAGCAGAACTGGTAAAGTTTTGTGCTCTATAGAAGGAGGAATGCAAAAATAAGCGAAGAATCTGTTGATGTGAGATCATGGAATCAAACACAGAGATCAATATGATCAATGAATGTTCAATTTATTGAGTTTTCTTTATAAACCCTTTTCAGTTAAAGAACTAGATGCCCTCGAGGGTAACTACAGTGTATTATTGGCTAAAGGTAGTTGTCCATAAAGCTATTACTAACATGGTTAAACTACTGCATATCCTAAGAAACCAAGTTATATTAAAATTAACTATGTTGATAGTTCTTTTTAATTGTTTGTATTTCATCTGGTACTGGTTCCCGCTGAACTAGCTGCTGTATTTCTCCCAGCGGGCCCCTGTTCATCTTTCGGCTCTCTGTTTCAAGGCCTTGTTAGAATTGTTCAGTCTCACAGCATCCAAGCCTTGTTCTCTGTAAAATGTTCCCACAAAAAATCTCTGTCAGAAGGGCATATTTTCAATGGCTACTGCTGAGGATGTTATACAGAAGCACACAAATGAGCTAAGTAAACCCTCCTATTGAAGGAGAAAGTGGGGACAGAATAACTCTTTCATTTCTACAGTTTAGTTACAACTAAAATTACCTTTCTTTTTTAGTTTTTTTTTAGTTTTCGTGGCTTCAAAGCTCCTAGCCTCTTAGTCCCATGTATTTATCATCCTAGTTACACTAGTATTTGGTCCTTGATATATACCAAGTGATTGTCACAGGGACCCCAAGGTACCATAAGGCATTATGTTCACTATTTTCTGCGTAGATGATAGCAGCATTTTCACAGATCCATTATGTGACCTCGATTAAAATTCAGGAAATGTTAGTCATAGAATAATATCCCTATTTTGTTAAACCTTTAATAAATCAACCGTTTTATTTACCTTTGCAAAATGGAATAAGATTGCTGGTTTATTTATCCTTCATGCACCCCTGAGATGTAATTGGTAGAGTTGGTATTACTGACAAATTATTAAGCTATTTCAGCTCTGTGTGTCATACTGCAATAAATCAAAGGACAGCAATTTTAATCTCTGTACTGGCTGCAAAATTATAGGAGCACCCTGGAATCTACAAAACATCTTGATAGCTTTACTCAGTTCTCATTTTACAAGTTTTAATTGGAACAATTATAAAAAAATTATTCCAGACCAGAAATAATTGTTAATAAAGTTCTGGAGATCGTATCTTCTGCTGTAAGTTCTGACTGCTCCAGCTAAGGGATAAGAGCCCAGATCTACAGTTTTTCTATCGGAAGACAGAGTGTCTATTAGAGTGAGAAAAAAGAGAGAAGGAGTGGATATTTGAGGCTTATGAAATTAGTGCTCTTGAAAACTGCTACCTGGTTTCTTTGGAAATGGAGAACTACTCTACAACATGGGAGACATCGGTATCAAGCTCTGAAGTTTTACAAGTGTGTGTCAAGTCCTGCCAGAACATTTCAGAACATTTCCCATGGAAGTATGGATTATACATCCAATAAGCAAGCTGAGGAGTTGGACACAAATGCTGTACTGCACAACTTTGAACTGCAAAGATAGTAAAGTGCCCACTCGTTTGTTCTTAGACCACACTGATTAAAATGGTCCTACTCTAAGCAGGGAACCTAGGCAACCTCAAGGGTCCACCTGAGGGTGGACCTTATCAATGCTTATAAATATCTAAGAGGCTGTTGTCAAGAGGATGAGAACAGACTCTTCTCAACTTTGCCCACTGATGGAACAAGGGGCAATGAATGCAAACAGGAACACAGGGAAGGTGTCAAAGCACTGGGACAGGCTACCCAGAGAGGCTGTAGAGTCCCCTTCTCTGGACATGTCCAAGACCAGCTGGATGCATTCCTGTGCAACCTGCTATAGGTGAACCTCCTACAGCAGCAGGGGTGGACTAGATGAACTGAGGTCCCTTCTAACTATACAATTCTGAGATTCTGTGAAATAAATTCATATATTTCTAGCAGACTGGATGAATTTTATTTTACTTTTGCTTTCTGTAAGCAACACTTTGTACTCTTTTCTAACTGTTCATCAAGATGATTAAGGACTTTGTTGCAAAAGCCCTGTTGTGGTTCATGACCTCTTGCAGAGCTTTGTATGTGAGAATTGTCTAGACTCAGATTAAGTACTATAACTGCAGGAGCAAGAGAGCTAAGTATTCTGAAATTTGTCCTGACACTATGCATAGGTGTTATGTGGGAACATTTTGCAGAGAACAAGGCCTGGATGTTGTGAGACTGAACAATTCCAACGAGGCCTTTAAGCAGAGAGCTGAAAGATGAACAGGGACCAGTTGGGAGGAATGCAGCAGCTCGTTCAGTGGGAACCATTACCAGCTGAAATAAAAACAATTAAAGAGAACTATCAACACAGTTAATTTTAGTATAACTTGGTTTCTTAACAGGTGCAGTTTAGCCAATAATATGTTAGTAATAGCTTTATGGACAACTACCTTTAACCGATAATACACTGTAGATACCCTTGTGGGCACATAGTTCTGTAACTGAAAACGGTTTATAAAGAAACAGCTAAGTCAAATAAATCGAACACTTGCTGATCATATTGATCTCTGTATCTGATTCTGTGATCTCCCGTCAACAGGGGTGATGTTTAACATTTGGATTTTTTCATAACCAGTCTGGTTGCTACATAGTTTTACATTCCCTGCAAACTAAAGTCATATTAGTGCTATTAAGTTCTTGCAAACCACACCACTCACCATTAGGAAGATGAGTGGGATACTGATATTTTTAAGGCATGGGTAGACAAGGTCCTGAGGGACATGGTTTAGTGTTTGATAGGAATGGTTGGACTTGATCTGGTGGGTCTCTTCCAACCTGGTGATTCTATGATTCTATGATTATCCCACGATACATACAAGATTAAGTGGATTTTGTGTAAACAGTATACGTGAAATAGAAAATAGTTCACTAGTCAAAGAGCAGCAGGAACCTAGGAAATACCCATTTTTATTTTGGTATATAAATGGCTTTTATTCCCTATATTACTTTATCCTAAACTGTGTTAAGGCAAAGAAGTTTGACACCGCTGATTATATTTATTTTTCGTGTAACAGAGATGAATGAGTGTGATTTGGGGCCTAGGGAAATACTTACAGATAACCATTGTTTAGCAGCCCCGGATGAAAACAAAGAAAGAACTAACACTGCAGGATACGTAGAAATATTTTAACAAAACAACTGACACTTGAAGGATAGCGGAATAGAAACTGCTTATACCTACAGAATACACCAGGATGACAGTTGTTTAACTAAAACAACATATCTCTATAAACCTTATGTAGGAAGGGGGCCCATTGTTAAAAGACTTCTGATAAGCAGGACAAGTCATCTGGACCTGTGATAAGAGCGGAAACACCATTGATAAGGACAACCGGATTCCTGAGAGCAGGGATGCAGAAGGAAGACAACTGCCCCCATCCCTGGGAAAATCCTTCATAAGCACCATCCCTGGGAAAATCCTTCACAAGCAAAAAACAGGAAGAGGTCTCTTCTTAAACTCATTAATATGTATAAGCATTTTTGGAATATGTAACAGTTCACTGTATAAAGCTAAGAGGAGTTGCCATGATAGGTACGCACGTTGTTTTGGAGAAATGACTCTCCTGTGCGTCTCAGAGCTGAATAAACATACCTACTTTATAACTTTATAAGTTATGGAGTCTTGATTCTGCGTGTCAAGTGCTTATCAGTCACAGTTTTCAGCAGTAAAATGTCTTGTTTGTTCAGTCTTTTTAGGCGTGGAAATATATCTGTAACCTGCAGGCTGAACACACGGGAATGCATGCATATCAGTGCTCTCTCAATATTAACCTTACGTGATCTCCTGTCACTCCAATGTTGGCTTTGTTTGTGTACCAGTCCTTTTATTAATTTAATCTCAACCTGGGGGCATGTAACGCTTTCTGAAATTCTAGAGTGGATGCAACACTCTACTCAGCTGGAGTTACATTTCTCTCCTTTCGGACACATTTGTCCCACAGTGCTGCAAACCAAACAAAACTGTAAGAGCTCATTTCTCTGCATGCTCTTTTTTTTCCCCTCTATCCTATGCATTCAGAAAACCAAGTTAGTATCATCCTTAGGTTAATATAAAAGCGATGATTTTATTTCAGTTGCTGGGAATGCTGAAAAGGAATGTTTGTTTTTTTTTTTTTCTTTTTTTAATTTCTTTCATACACTTATTTACCTATAGGAATCACAGAATCACAGACCAGCCAGGTTGGAAGAGACCCACCGGATCATCGAGTCCAACCTCAACTTGAGTGTTGAGGGACAGACTGAGTCTCAGCCCCAAGCAGACAAGTTCTTTGCCTCAACAAACAACCCAGAGGTCCCCAAGGAGCATCCAATAACAGCAATTATCACAAGCACCCAGACTATTGTTATGTTAAACACAAGCATCAACTCACGTGGTGTCTAACGAGTTGTGGAGAACAGAACTCCTGAGTTTTTCCAAAGACCCATTTTGCCACTGAAAGAGCTTCAGAGACTCCCAGACTCCACCAGAAGAGTTTCAGATCTCCTCACTAGTGACCCCAGTTCAGTCTTTGAGTCGACGACAGGATAAATTCTTCAAAAAAAAAACCAAAAAAGAGAGTTGCATCTCAGCATTTTCCCAAGGCAGCAGAGCCCCCTCAGCCCCAGGAGGGGAAACCAGAGGGAAACAAAGGCAGCTCTGACTTACTTTGCAGCAGAGCCTGGTGACCAAGCTACCAGCATCCTCAGCAAACATCAAGAGTCCACCTGAGCACAAGAATTATGCTCTAAATACATTTCTTGTTGCTTTTAAAGAAACTGTGCATCACTTGCAAACACTCCATGGCAAAACCCCAGTTCTCCTCTCCCTTCCAGTCCCCCAGAGCCTACCTGAGCTCTCCCATCCCGGAGCTCCCTGGAGCATGTCCCATCTCTAGCAGCTGCTCAAACATTTTCATATTGGTTTGAAAAATGTAAGATGAAAGATACTGCTTTTAAAGTTTGATATAGCAGTTACAATGACAAAAGTATAGTAACACCTACAATAAAAATGTCGTGTTCAGTGTAGCAGATCCTTCCCTATGCTAAGTAAATACATCACACATAAGCATCCATTGACACCGTCGTTTAGATTTATCAGGCTTTCCTACTATATGCTTGCATTGCATGACTGCCACAAGTAGTAAAGGAATGACAGCAAATGGAGTAAATTTATTATAGAAAAATAAAATGAAAAGAATTCATAAAATGATGCGGAAACACAGCTAATTAGATCAGTGCTTAGATAGGAATGCTGGGTGTGAGGCAACTTCAAATCTCACCCTCAGAATCAGCATTCAAAACTCTCTTTTAATATTTCAGTTATTGAAGTATTTTATCCCTGTGAGTGCGCAATTAAATAGAAAAATGATTTTTTTTTCTCATATCCTAATTTATCACTATAGTCATAAGCAGGAGTGGGAGTTGAGAAGAATACAGTTTTTTATATTTCTGGATTATGATACAAGACAAAGTACAGAGTTTTCCTCATTATCCCTTAATAACTACTTTGTTTTGCTGGAAAAAACATTACTAACTTATGTAGATAGCAAAGTGATAATGAAGATAGTAAATCAGTAAGCATCACCTAAGTTGACAGCATCACTCTTTTAGTAATGATAATCTTCTTATAGTTTTATAGTAAATGAAAATTGCCTACTGAAACTAAGATTATAATTCAGATTTTGACCTGAAATGTGTTTTTGAGGGAAATTAAAGTAGTTGACTGTTTTCCAGGCTGATATATGTATATCAAAGATAACTTCCAGTCAAAAAAGTACATCTCAGGGCTCAGTGCTGGGTCCAGCCATGTTCAATGTCTTCATCAATGACCTAGATGAAGGCATTGAGGGTACCCTTAGCAAGTTTGCAGATGACACTAAGCTGGGTGGAAGTGTCAGTCTGCTGGAGGGTAGGGAGGCTTTGCAAAGGGATCTGAACAGGCTGGACCGCAGGGCTAAGACCAGTGGCATGAGGTTTATCATGACCAAATGGCAGGTCCTGCACTTGGGGCACAACAACCCTATGCAGAGCTACAGACTGGGAGAAGCCTGGCTGGAAAGCTGCCAGGAGGAGAGGGACCCGGGGGTGTTGGTTGACAGCCGACTGAACGTGAGCCAGCAGTGTGCCCAGGAGGCCAAGAAAGCCAATGGCATCCTGGCTTGTATCAGAAACGGTGTGACCAGCAGGTCCAGGGAGGTGATTCTTCCTCTGGACTCAGGACTGGTGAGGCCGCTCCTTGAATCCTGTGTTCAGTTGTGGGCCCCTCAGCACAAGAAGGATGTTGAGGCTCTGGAGCGAGTCCAGAGAAGAGCAACAAAGCTGGTGAAGGATCTGGAGAAGAGG
The DNA here is from genome assembly GCA_033558105.1 of Coccyzus lansbergi. Lineage (NCBI taxonomy): Eukaryota > Metazoa > Chordata > Aves > Cuculiformes > Coccyzidae > Coccyzus > Coccyzus lansbergi. Next base: position 3,852,426 of record JAUMJK010000508.1, read on the forward strand.
CCTTAAGAGGAACGGCTGAGAGAGCTGGGGGTGTTTATCCTGGAGAAAAGGAGGTTGAGGGGAGACCTCATTACTCTCTACAACTACCTGAAAGGAGGTTGCGGAGACGAGGGAGCTGGGCTCTTCTCCCAAGTGACAGGGGACAGGACAAGAGGGAATGGCCTCAAGCTCCACCAGGGGAGGTTTAGGCTAGAGATTAGGAGGAAGTTATTCATGGAAAGGGTCATTGGGCATTGGAATAGGCTGCCCAGGGAGGAGGTTGATTCACCTTCCCTGGAGATGTTTAAGGGACGTGTGGATGAGGTGCTGAGGGACATGGTTTAATGCTTGATAGGAATGGTTGGACTCGATGATCCAATGGGTCTCTTCCAACCTAGTTATTCTATGATGCTATGATCTCTATAATGACTTTTCCTTTTTCTTATGATTTTCCCCTTTTTTTCCTGAACTTTGAGTTAGTTTGTTAGAGATATTTACAGACTGGTTCCTCAAGACTTTTCACAAAGATAAATCTATATGTAATATTTCTGTACTACAATGTTTTTTAGTTGACTTGTTAGAACAAAACTCTTACATTCCTCCTTCGAGAAGTCACAGTTATCAAGTGGACAGAAAATACTTGTCTTAATCAAATCATCCTAATTATTTATCTCTGATTTTTCATGGTAGCACCTGACAGTATTTACCCATATTTGCATCATCTAACATTTAGATATTGGTTGTCTACGGCCAGTTACTGGGAACCTGATACAGACAGATATGCCTGTGTCCTTCTGTTTATCTGTGTATTTCTGTAGGTCTGAGTGTCAATAAGTGGAGTGGAGCTGCGCTCTCAGGGGCTTGTACACCCAAGTGCCAGTAGCTGGGGAAGCTGGGATTCAGGAGCAGCCACAGTCTGAGTCTGGTTCCTGGAGGGATACACACATATGAGGAACAGCTGAGAGAGCTGGGGCTGTTTAGCCTAGAGAAGAGGAGGCTGAGAGGAGACCTCATTGCTCTCTACAACTACCTGAAAGGAGGTTGTAGAGAGGAGGGAGCTGGGCTCTTCTTCCAAGTGACAGGGGACAGGACAAGAGGGAATGGCCTCAAGCTCTGCCAGGGGAAATTTAGGCTAGAGATTAGGAGGAAGTTTTTCACGGAAAGGGTCATTGGGCATTGGAATAGGCTGCCCAGGGAGGTGGTTGATTCACCTTCCCTGGAGGTGTTTAAGGCATGGGTAGATGAGGTCCTGAGGGACACGGTTTAGTGTTTGATAGGAATGGTTGGTCTTGATGATCTGATGGGTCTCTTCCAACCTGGTTGTTCTATGATTCTATATATTTTCAGCTAATGGCTTTTCATCCTATTTTTTAGCACAAGAGGGGAAACAGAATGAGGCTGTTGATGCACCTTGTGTTTTATGTGAGTGAATTGTTTTTATGTGTGTGTTCATCTGTTGGACCAGCTGTCTATATAGAATCATAGAATTATAGAATGACCAGGTTGGAAGAGACCCACTGGATCGCTGAGTCCAACCATTCCTATCAAACACTAAACTATGCCCCTTAGTACCTCATCCATATGATTTTATATAGTAAGAAAGCTGTTTACCCCAGAAAAGAGAAGACTCAGGGGGATCTCATCAATGCATTCAAATATCTGAGAAATACATATAATGAAGATGGAGCCAGGATCTTTTCAATGGTGACCAGTGACAGGATGAGAAACCATGGGCACAAACTGAATAGCAGTGGATACCACCCGACGTTTTTCACTGTTAGAGTGACCAAGTACTGACATAGATCAGTTAAGGAGGTTGTGGAGTCTCCATCCGTGGAGATATTAAAAAGCTACCTAAACACAGTCCTGGGCAACCTGATCTAGGTACCACTGTTCGGGCAGGGAGGTTGGACTGGATGACTTCCAGAGGTCCCTTCAAGACTTAACTATTCTGCAATTTTGTGATACAGTCTAGAATTCTGAAGGAAGGACAACTAAGTGGTATAAGAAATATTGAAAAGCCAACTTAAATTATGAAATGTTGCTCAGGTCCAAAATTAAAATTGATTTAAACATGGATAAACACATTTAAAAATAATATTTAACTCATGTGTTTAATTATTCTATGCTGTGTTTCCTATCATATTCTTTTTATAATGTTTGCATGAATTCTGAGTATCTCAGTTTTGAGTATACTTTGTTGTAAAATCTGATAATTTTGGCCTGTTTACCACTGACCAATAGATTACAGGTAGCAGTTTCAAATCAAACAAAAAGTAAATTTTGATGAAGGGTTAGATGAGATAAAGTTATTGTAGTCATCAGGCTGTGTAGCTACATATAAAGGTGAAGTCTGATTACAAAAGATGCAGGAGGAAGTTCCTCGGACAATCTGATGAAGTTAAGGAACAAGAAGCTAGAGACAAATCTGCTTTTTTGGACTTCCCATCATGAACAAAGAAATAAAGTAGTAAAGTCCTACAATGTGCTAGTCCACAGCACTTTGTCTGCAAAGCAGTTTTTAACTGACAACATCATCAATGTAGTTTAACACTTACTCTGTTGGCCAGACCTGGCTCCCTCTTCCCAACAATCAAAGGAACCAGTGCTCAAAGGAACCCATTTTTTGTCAGTAGAAGATGTGAATGTAAAACCAATGGAAGTACTCAACTGCCCTTCATTGGCAGAGGCTACCCAGGGAGGTGGTTGATTCACCTTCCCTGGAGGTGTTTAAGGTGCAGGTGGGTGAATCATAGAATCATAGAACAACCAGGTTGGAAGAGACCCATCAGATCATTGAGTCCAACCATTCCTATTAAACACTAAACCATGTCCCTCGAGACCTCATCTACTGCCTTAAACACCTCCAGGGAAGGTGAATCAACCACCTCCCTGGGCAGCCTATTCCAATGCCCAATGACCCTCTGTGTGAAAAACTTCCTCCTGATCTCTAGAAGATCCAAGAACTTTCAGACAAGAATCTTTTTTCTCATAAAATTTTCCCTCTTTTCTGCTGTTTAGCCTGTTTTTCTACCTATCTATTTGAATCAGAATTTTACACAAGTAAAATCTCAGAATACTGTACCTAATATGACTTGAGAAGGTTCATATGTATGGTTCTGCTTTCATAATCATAGGGTAGATTTTCTATTTATGAGACGAGGCAGGGAATGAGAGAAAAGTTATAGCTAATTTTCAAGGATCTTTTAAACATATTTTGTTGAATCCACTGTCTTACTTTATATGAAATTATCTCAAAATTGTAGTATTCTGAAAGACTTGGAATTGCTCATTACTGGATTGAATTCTCTAAATAATAGGTTATTATCTTAAATTGTAGGTTTTTTACCAAAGTGTTCATAATCAGTATGCTGTATAAACAGTAATCTATTCAGTGCATGGTTCAGCAAACATTTCAGTGTTTGAATTCACCCGGTTAAACAGTTTGATTCATCTCCACAGAAAATGCTTGACTAGTAGTTAAGTTTAAGTGAAGGTACACCTTCATTTAATGTCTGAACTTCAAACAATTCAAGGAAAACTGTCAATAAATCAAGGGTATTCACTTCATCAGCTGAACTAAAATTTCTTTTTACAAAGAGAATAAAAGAATAAAATCAAACAACACAATCTTATAGGATATTCTTTGATTAAATTAAATTAATTTGACATGGCATTTTCCTATGAATGTAATTTTTTTTAAATGATTAATGTCTTTTTGTTCCAGATTTTTGTACTCCACTCTTTTGGAGATTAGAATGTGTATAATATGCCAATATCGATTTTCCTCTAGCATATAGTTAGATGATCTATATTTGTAAGTTTTTATGTATTTTGGTTTTTTTTCTGTCATGTACATACTAGTTGTATGTCTGCTGCAAATAGTGTAATTTTATACTCAAATGAAATAGAATTGTGCTAGAATTAAGCACTGATTTATGCATATATAACCTGAGTTTTATAGAAATCTGTGACCCAGTTCTGATTTGGTCTTACAGTTTTCTCTTTGTAAAAATTCATAGTAACAACTCTAAAAGCAATCTTTCCAAACTGTCCAAGAAGCTCTAAAGATTCCTTCCTCTTCATCTGCCTCACTCTAGGGAGTATCTCCCTATGGTACTTCAAAGAACTTTTGCAGGACTTTTCTTCTGACTGACTTTCCTAATTAAATGGTCCCTCTCACCATTGTCTGCTCCCAAGTTAATTCCTTTTTACATTGCACTGTTCCAAGCAGAAGGCAGAGGAAATGAAATTTCCAAGAAAATTACAACTTTTCCTACCCCATGGCAGCAGCATGAAATTTTAGATGAGGACAGAAATGTGGTTATTTTCCACTCCTCCAAACACACCTATCCTGTCTGCAGTACAAGATCTCATAATCAGGCAACAGCTACTTTTTTTTTTTAATGATGTGATTTAACTATATACACACTAGATCCTAAACTTCCACTGATATTACTCTTTCATCCCAAATTTTGGTGCTAGATCTTCAAAACAACAAAACAAAACAAAACAAAAAGAGACCTGTCATATTTTTTTTTTTATTACTATAGAATCATAGAATCACTAGGTTGGAAAAGACCTTCTGGATAATCATGTCCAACCATTCCTGTCTGCTACTAAACTGTGTCCCTAGGTACCAGCTTGTCTACCCTTCTTTTAAAAACTTCCAGGGCAGGTGACTAAACCACTTCCCTGGGAAGCTTCTGCCAGTGCTCCATGACCCTCTCCATGAAAAATTTCATTCTGATGTCCAGTCTGAACCTCACTTGGAGGAGCTTGAGGCCATTGTCCCTTGTACTGTCTCCTATCATTTGGGAGAAGAGGCCAGCTCCCATCTCTCTACAACCTCCTTTCAGGTAGTTGTAGAGAGCAATGAGGTCTCCCCTCAGCCTCCTCTTCTCCAGGCTAAACATCCCCAGCTCTCTCAGCTGTTCCTCATAAGGCCTGTTCTCCAGCCCCTTCACCAGCTTCGTTGAATTCTTAATATTGTTAGATAGCATTCCTAATATAAGTATCTTAGCTATAAAAAGAATGTAAACTCATTATAAAATGACCATGTCTAAATTTGTGTTATAACATAGTCCATTATTTATTTTACATTGAATTACCTCTGTGTTTACTTTATCCTGAATAAAAGTCACATCCTGAGGGGGCCAGACAGCATGTTACAGTTGACCAAGTCAATCTTAGGTAATAGTATCTTGACTGAGAAGACAAAAATAGATAAAACCCTTGTACAATCCACAGAACAAGACTCCGAAAACTTCGGAGGAATTTTTTCACGGAAAGGGTCACTGGGCATTGGAACAGGCTGCCCAGGGAGGTGGTTGATTCACCTTCCCTGGAGGTGTTTAAGGCATGGGTAGATGAGGTCCTGAGGGACATGGTTTAGTGTTTGATAGGAATGGTTGGACTCGATGATCCGATGGGTCTCTTCCAAACTGGTGATTCTATGATTCTATGAATTGTATAAATCCATGTGTCTTGATTTAAGTATCAATAAACATGAGTAGGGAATGCAATATTACATTTAACTTTGAAATTAAAGGAACTTGCAAATATACATAACTGCAATCACACAAAGAAAAAGAAACACTGAAGATTTTCTTAGACTAAGTTGAAGAAAAAAACTGTACAAATAATCCTGTGGTGACAGAGGAAGCCTGTTCTAAGCGAGGCAAGTTGAAAAGGATGAAAACCAAGACAGAAGAGTAAAATGAGGGCACACTGTTACATTTGAAAAACAAGGAAATAAAATGAGATAAAAGGAGAAGAAAAGACAAGATACCTGAAGCTATACCAATCTCAATATGTTCAGAAGAGCTTTTTAAAGTCACATAACCTGAAACTCCACTTACCTACAAACACCATGTTTAACTCAACACTCAGATGTGCTAGTTATACTGTTTTAAGTATAATTACTGTTTTCCACCTTTCCTTTCAATATTTTCTAAACTGTTACTTGTGACTCTTTGGGGTCTTTTATGGTTTTTTTTCTGTTGTTTTTAAAGGGAAAGGTCATTCCCCTATTATTTACTGTTAGTTGAGGTTATGATGAGTTTTATATCTGACTTGACACTTCTGCTCTGCATTCAAGTTGGTGTGACTTAGCATGCACCCTGCCAGCAGACTACTATTATGTCATGGCTATTAGGTAAAAATAAGAGGTAACAAGAAGTGACTGGGAAGAAAGGCAGAAGATCAATAATAAGTTCAATTAAGTGTGAAATGACATATGGAGGAAAAACCACCATGATGAAAATATGTTCCTATCTAACTGTCATACGTGTTTGTGAATTGTGTCCAACTGCAGAAACTGAGTGATTTTACAATTAATTTGCCAAATAATTGCCCTATTCAAACACCAAGTGTATTGGAGTTCATATTACAGCTCTGCAGAATCTTTCAATATTTTCCTGTCAACCTCTTCATATTGCATTTTTAGGCACTTTTCCATTTTGTATATTCCCTGGGGATTAGCAGCTATAGATGTTCTTATTTTTGTCAGCAGCCACTTAAGCAGCAAAACATTGTCTATATGCATTATATTGTTCACTTCCTTAGCCAAACACTTGACTTTCAACTGCTTCTTCATTAATGAGACTGGAGGAAAAAGCACAAATCGTTCAGTCCTACAGCATTAGGTAAATAAAGTCTACAAATAATACAGTGACTTTCATACTTGTGTGAAACTGCTCCTTGATAATGAAATAATTTTCAGCTTCAGTGCAGAGTGAGGGTATTGGGAAAGATTGAGTAGCTTTTATATGCTGCCCATGGAAAGAATATCTCTGAAAAACACCATGTTCCTCAGCAGTTAAGTGTAACAAGGGAATAATCTCTTCTCTATGCTCAAACATGATATTTCTGATTGCAAGAAGGCAGTTAACAGCTGTTCGATGGACAAGGAGGTCTGGTGGTGCATGCTCATAGAATTGTCTAAACTCCAGGACAATTCAGTTGGAGGAACCATTAAAAAAATCAGTTTCATTGCCTTATCAGTTACTTTGTGCTTTTCTACTGGCATATTATGCACTCACAAATTCCCATGAAAGTCAACAATGTTAAAAAGACTGTGAATGAGGAGGCTGGAATCCTATCTAAAGCTTAGTGTTTTTTTCATTAGGATACTACATGCATCATCAACACAAGAAGCAGCATAATGAAAGCTCATTCCAGGGGATAGAAATAGCTACTGAAATAATTCAAAGCGGTTTTTTTCTGTTTTCCACTCTCTGCACATTGTGTCAATGGACTGTGAAACATCCTGACAACTGCTACGCAGAACTTCATTCTGAAAAACACAGATATAATTTTGTATGATTGTCTTAAGAAGTATGAACTTTCCAAAAATATATTAGATGACAAACCGCACGTTAGTATAGCCATCTATGGATTTTTAAGTTGACTGTTTCACTGAGGAAATAAATTACTTTTATATGATTACAAGCAGCAGATTTTAATGTAACACTTATAATGCTAGGGATTAAAGTTATGTAAACTGAGGGGTCGACTTCTGTTCATGTATAAATGTGAGAGTCTGTGTCATTCAATTTATTTTGAATATCAAAATTCAAGTGCTGAAGTTAGGAACTTAATCAATTACACTATGGTACAGGAAAAAACCACCTCCAAAGTGTTTTATGTATATGATAGAAAGACTTACTCTCCTCAGATATTTCCTAATTACTCTCCTCAGAAATTTCCTACTTATTCTCCTCAGGTATTTCCTACTTACTCTCCTCATTTCCTACTGTGTACCTACTTCTGTTCTATTCTACCTATAACTGGTATAGTCCATAGACTGTCCTCTCAAAAGAGAATCACATACATAACCTTAAGTTTTGAAACACTCAGTTTTTATAATTTAAGTCACATTAGAAATTTAGCCTAATTAGTTCTGTAGCAAAATAAGAAAAAGAACAATTAAATTAATCTAATATCTTATTCTTCTTATACTTATTTCTATGCCTGGTCTGGCAGAATTCTCTAAAATTAGATTAATGCTTATTATATAGCAGGTAATAGGAAGGGAATAATAAGCAGGTGTGTTAAAAAAATCTAAATTCTGAAATTAAAATTAGAAGGGATCATTTAAAAAAAAACTCTTAGGGGAAACAAGAATGGAAAATGCAAGCTACAATTATCAGAAAGTAAGTGAGGTTAACAAAATATGAGGTTGTTCTTATAAACATTCTGTATAGGGTGATCAGTGCCTTTCCACTTGAGCACTTGTTGAGCATTTTTTCACCTCCTGTTTTGGTGCCAAATAGGCGAAAATAATGATGATCTGAATATTTGGTTCTATGTTGTAAATAATTTCTTAAAAAAGGAAAAAAAATATATTTCTTCCATAATCAGGATTCTTAAACTCTGCATGATTTAACACTTCAACATTTCGTCCTTTCATTGGATGACCAAATATTTACAGTTATTACTAGGTATTAAAAGGGCATATATATATATGTATATCTGAGGATGTACAGCCTTTTCTATCATCTGAACTTCAAAAATACACTTTTTCTGACAATGAAACAGGAAATCAGGGTTTCTTGCTGCAGCTGCACAGAAAAGGAAAGACAAAAAATGGAGAACAGGTTTCTATTGTTCCCTGTAGTTATACAGTAACTAATTCACATGGAGTATTGGGCTAAATAAAACTACAAGTGTCGTAACAGAAAAATCCACTATGTTCCATCACAGAAAAATGCCTAATTCCACAACTCTGAGATGAATGGAGTGGTTAGCAGGTTATAAAATTTAGTTTCAGGCTACTTTTGGTTTCAGACTGCATAATTGCAGTTTTGCATTTCTAAGATTTTGCATTTCTAAGATTTCCTGGAAGCAAAAGAGTTTGAAACACCAAATATAAGATGAAGAATTTCTCTTATAATCCTTAAAGACAACGCGAGTCTCACCTTGAGGGATTGTTAAGGAATGTTGATTGCAATATATTTACTTCAGTGGAAGCATAGAATCATTAAAGTGGGAAAAGATTTCTATGATCATCAAGTCCAACTGCCAGCCCAACACCATCGTGTCTACTCAACTATATTGCAAAGTGCAACATCTACACATTTTTTTAAGACCTCCAGGGAAGGAAACTCCACCACTTCTCAGGGCAGCCTGTTCCAAAGTTTGCTCACTCTTTCAGTAAAGACATTTTTTCTAATTTCCAATCTAAACCTTCCCCAGTACAACTTGGGGCCATTTCTTCTCATCCTATTACTTGTTAGCTGGGATAAGAGACCAGCACCCACCTCACTACAACTTCTTTGAGGTAATTATACGGAGTCATATGTTCTCCCCTCAACCTCTTCTTCACCAGGATAAACAACTCCATTTCCTTTCACAGATCCTCATAAGACTTTTGTCCCGGACCCTTTACATCCTATGGGCACCCTTCAGCAGCTCAACATCTTGTACTGAGGAGCCCGAAACCGAACACAGGATTCATGGTACAGCCTCATATCACCAAATATAAGGACACAATCACTTCCCGACTTCTGCTAGCCCCACTATTTTTCATATAAGCCAGGATGCTGTTGGGTTTCTTGGCCACTCGAGCATACTGCTGGCTCATGTTCAGCCACTTGTCAACCACGACCCTCAGATCCTTCTCTGTCAGGCAGTCTTACAACCACACTTCCCAAGCCTGTAGCATTGCATGGGGGGGTTGTGACTAAAGTGTAGGATCTGGCACTTGGTATTGTTAAATCTCACACAATTTGCCCTGGCCCATCTATCCAGCCTGTCCTGATCACTCTACAGAATCTTCTTGCACTCTAGTAGATCAATACATTTGCCCGAGTTGATTCCATCTACAAATTTACTAAGGGAGCACTCTATCTACTCATTCAGGTAATTGATTTATTATGTTCACTTACTAGTAATCACAGGCTCATTTTATTTCTTTTGATAAACAGTTACATGAAAAAAGAAAAGCTTTCTTAGTTGTCATTGCATTTCCTGAGAAAAATATTTATTGTTTTATCTTTTCTGCATCTCAGAATTTTCAGCTCTGTATTGTTTTCCTTAACCTTAATATACCTAAAATACACAAATAATTTTGGAAAAGAGAATAATAAAGTAGATATTGACACAGCAATAAATTAGCTAAGTAATGAAAAGTTCCTAGGTAAACAAGTTATTTAGCTATTGGGATGCACTGAGAAGTAACACTATGGAAGACGATTTTCATAGAATCATAGATCAACCAGGTTGGAACAGACCCATCGCATCATCAAGTCCAACCATTCCTATTAATCACTAAACCATGTCCCTCAGCACCTAGTCCACCCATGTCTTAAACACCTTCAGGGAAGGTGACTCAACCACCTCCCTGGGTAGCCTCTGTCAGTGCCCAATGACCCTTTCCGTGAAAAACTTCCTCCTAATCTCCAGCCTAAATCTCCCCTGGCAGAGCTTGAGGCCATTCCCTCTTGTCCTGTCCCCTGGCACTTAGGAGAAGAGGCCAGCTCCCTCCTCTCTACAACCTCCTTTTAGGTAGTTGTAGAGAGCAATGAGGTCTCCTCTCAGCCTCCTCTTCTCCAGGCTAAACAACCCCGGCTTTCTCAGACACTCCTCATAGGGCCTGTTCTCCAGCCCTAAATTTTACAGCCTAAATCAGTCACATAATACTTTTTCTTACTGATCATGCTCTGAGGTTTAAGTCTTAGGTAGCTAAAATAACATCGATACCATTTTTTTGGCTCTTTGTCATAAAGCAGACATATGGTAATTTGGAAGGAATTATGGTTGGACTCGATGATCCGGTGGGTCTCTTCCAATCTGGCTATTCTATGATTCTACGATATCTTCTTGTGCTGAAATCTCTCTTTATTTTTAAAACACCTAATAGCGGCAAGTGCATAACAGATTTTCCATGGATGAATCCTTTCTATTAAGCATCAACAAGGCCTTTATGGATGATGCATGTGTGTTGACAAACACAAGCCAAGTTTTCACAGGTGTCAGCTCTGTTTTGGAACTTGAACAAACAATTAACTGGAGCAGTGAGGCTGCTGTAGGCTTCATCATCTATTCACAGCTTGCTGGTACACTACATCATTGGGTACAGGCAACACATTATGGAGCTGTATTCTGCCAGAAAGCTTACTTCATGCTTCATTGGAAGGTGTATAGAACAGCAAGGTCTCACACAAAAATAATGGGCAAATCTAAGCCTTGTAAAAGATGTACACAAGGTGGGAGACAATCCCTAGGAAAGCAGAAAGGGTTTTAAAAGAATGTGAGGGAATAAAGGGGAAGAGAAGGGGAAATAGAGGTACTGTAATACAATTAAGAATGTAAGACAGAAGTGGCAGAAAACCTTTGAGACTGGAAGCAGTTTAAGGCAGATCAGCTTGAGAATGATGCTCAGGGCAATGTCCAGAATCTGCCTAGGGATGGATAACCTGGACCAGAGGTCAACCTGTTCTGGTGTCTGACCAATTTCATAGTAGAAAGGTTAAGCAGAAATTCCTGTATATCAGTTTGCATGCATTGTGTCTTTTTTTTTTAAACTCTGGTTGACATCAAGATAGAATCATAGAACAACCATGTTGGAAGAGACCCTCCGGATCATCAAGTCCAACCGTTCCTATCAAGCACTAAACGATGTCCCTCAGCACCTCGTCCACCTGTCCCTTAAACACCTCCAGGGAAAGTGAATCAACCACCTCCCTGGGCAGCCTCTGCCAGTGCCCAATGACACTTTCGGTGATTTTTTTCCTAATGTCTGGCCTAAACCTCCCCTGGAGGAGCTTGAGGCCATTCCCTCTCGTCCTGTTCCCTGTCACTTAAAAGAAGAGACCATTACCCTCCTTTCTACAAGCTCCTCTCAGGTAGCTATAGAAAGCAATGATGATTCTGGCTGCATGTCCTTCATACCTTTATTTCACTTTACTAGGTGCAGGATGAGACAATCCCACTGAACCTTTTCTTCTCTTCCTAATACAGCTCAGGAGGCTGTTGGCTCATATTCAATTTGTTGTTCACGAAAACCCTGTGGGCCTTTCCAGTAAAGCTGCTTTCCAGTAAAGCTTCTTTCCAGTAAATCTAATTTCCAGCCCATTTCCTTTCCAGCCAGTCAGCACCCAGTGCATGCTTACTCTTAAAGTTATTTCTCCCCAGCTGCAGGATCTTACATTTCCCTTTGTTTAAATTCCCATTGACCATTTCTCCTGCCTGACATGGTAGCTTTGAATGGCAGAATAACCAGGGAGTGTATTAACCACTTTTCCCAGTTTTATGTTACTTGAAAGCTTGCCAAGGATAGAGTGCCAGAGTCCAGGCCATTAATAGAGATGTTAAACAACGTTGACCTCAATGTCAGCCTCTAGGGTCCTGCCTTACTAGAGGTTGCCCTCCAGTTGGACTTTTTGTCACTGATTATGATCTCCTGGGTCTGGCTATTCAACCAGTTTTGAGTCCACCTCACCGTTCACTTATCATAGAATCATAGAATCACCAGGATGGAAGAGACCCATCAGATCACCGAGTCCAACAACTCCTATCAAACACTAAACCATGTCCCTCAGGACCTCACCCACCTGTGCCTTAAACACCTCCAGGGAAGGTGAATCAACTACCTCCCTGGGCTATTCAACCAGTTTTGAATCCACCTCACCGTTCACTTATCATAGAATCATAGAATCACCAGGATGGAAGAGACCCATCAGATCACTGAGTCCAACAACTCCTATCAAACACTAAACCATGTCCCTCAGGACCTCACCCACCTGTGCCTTAAACACCTCCAGGGAAGGTGAATCAACTACCTCCCTGGGCAGCCTGTTCCAATGCACAATGACCCTTTCTGTGAAAAACTTCCTCCTAATCTCCAGACTAAATCTCCCCTGGTGGAGCTTGAGGCCATTCCCTCTTGTCCTGTCCCCTGTCACTTGGGAGAAGAGCCCAGCTCTCTCCTCTCTCCTTTCAGGGACTTGGAGAGAGCAAACGTGTGTTTTATGTGTCCCCTTTTGTAGCAGTTTGTCTATGAAGATGTTATGGGAGACAGTGTTGAAAGCCTCATTAAAATCGAGATAACCACTGTTCTTATTCACTCGCATCCACGATGTTAGTCATCTGATTATAGAAAGATATCAGGTTATTCAAGCATTATTTTCCCTTAAGAAATCCATGCTGACTACTCCAAATCAGCGTCTCGCCCTTGATATTTTGGCAAATCAATTCCAGGATTTGTTGCTGCAACTTTCTGCAGTTCCCCATACCCTCTTTCTTCCCCTTCTTGAAGGGAGGGCTGGTCACCTTGGTATTTTGAATTCAACCGAGAATGGTCCCACAATGACATCAGCCAGCTCCTTCAGAGATAATAGGTGCATCCTATTTGGCCTCACAGACTTGTACACGTTCAGTTTGTTTGAATGTTCTCTAACCAGATCTTCTGGGGCTGGAGAACAGGTCCTATGAGGAGCAGCTGAGAGAGCTGGGGGTGTTTATCCTGGAGAAGAGGAGGCTGAGAGGAGACCTCATTGCTCTCTAAAACTACCTGAAAGGAGGTTGTAGAGAGGAGGGAGCTGGGCTCTTCTCCCAAGTGACAGGGGACAGGACAAGAGGGAATGGCCTCAAGCTCCACCAGGGGAGATTTAGGTTAGACATTAGGACGAAGTTTTTCACAGAAAGGGTCATTGGGCATTGGAATAGACTGCCCAGAGAGGTGGTTGATTCACCTTCCCTGGAGGTGTTTAAGGCACGGGTGGATGAGGTGCTGAGGGACATGATTTAGTGTTTGATAGGAACGGTTGGACTCGATGATCCGATGGATCCCTTCCACCCTGGTTGTTCTATGATTCTATGATTCTTCAACTTAGAGTAAGTCTCTTTCTCCAGACTTTCCCCTTCCTCTCAGGTGCCTAGATAAAGGATGATATCACCAGAAAATACTATTACTGGAAAAGACTTGAGCACCTTGGCATTTTCCTTCTACTTTCTCACAAGGTCTCCTCCTCTTTTTTGATAATCTCCTCAGTTATTCCAATACTCTGCAATTCTACAAACTTTAGCTTTAATTATTTAACACAGTGTTCTAGAGGTTTGATGATGGCTATTTAAAAGGCTATTTCTGTTTTAAAACAATGCTCCTTCAAGACTTCACAAGGAACATTTTTAAGAGCATTATAGTGATAATGGAAATTGCTTAGTTATTGCCAAGCAGTCAATGTGAGCACCTCCTCTAAGAGCAGGGCATGCCCTCATTTCTTGTTTCTAATGCAAACTCATGGTACCTTTACTTAAAATTACTGTTAGATGCACCAAAGGGCTATGCTATAACTTTCTTCAAACCTAAAAAGTCCTTTGAATATTCAATTATTTATATTCCCTGAGAAATGCAGTGTTTTCCAGCATTGCTTAAGCAACTTTAATGACCTTAAGAAAACAAGAAACACTGATCAGAGCATCTTAAATGTATCCTTTCCAAGATAATGTTTTCAAAGCCAGATTTTTACATAATGAAGGGAAGGAGAATTTCCACTGGTATTAATCCCTGAGGCTAAAGAATGGGAGAGAGAAAAAATCATGTCCATTAGAGATATTCTGAAAATTTATTCATGCCACAAAAGTAGCATAGCCACAAAGCCAGAAAATAATTAACACAGTCTCCTATATAAGCATTAAGGGACTGCATATCCATAAAACAAAGACTCCTGCAAGCCATTTAATGGAACTGTGGAGCCAATGAAAATACATTAGGATAATCTCTGGTTCCAGGGAACATCTTCTGCTTCCTCCAAGACAAATGGCAAAGTATAAAACATTCTGAAGCAAGAAGCAGCTCCCAAAAGACCTGTTGTATCATAAGATAAGAGCAGTGCACAACAGCCTGAAGAAAACACCAGTTCACGGTCTGGTATTGAATCTGCTACATGATAAAATCGGAATTTCCACATCAAGCATGAGAAGCAGTACTGCTAAGGGACTACATTTAATATCTTCTTGAAACAATTTAGAGGTGTTAGAGACACGTTGTTTGCAATTGCTTGTTGCTTTTCCTTTTAACCTTAGTGTTGTCCTAGAGTAAAGGTTTTTGTCAACTTTCTGAATGAAAGTTTAGAAAGATCAGAATTTAATCTGAAACAATGATCTGCAATAGATATTAATTTTTCTCAGGATTTCTCTTTAAGATTTATAAAGGAAAAATGTTATTTGAAAATAATAATTCTTGAAAAACTGCTTCTAATAGCCGATTCGAACATCACTTGTCTGTTTCAGATAACTTCGCTAAAAAAATCATAGAATCATAGACTCATAGAACAACCAGGTTGGAAGAGACCTATCGGATCATTGAGTCCAAAATGTTTACCTCTACCCAGTTCTGAGTGGTGGGATTCACTTAACCTGACTATAAGTAAATCTCAGTTAGTTAATGAGGAAAACTACATTGCATTCCAGGACAAAATTAATTTCACTTACATTATACATCTTTAGAGAAGAATTACTATTTCTTATTCTGTACACTATACCATTTTAGCAAGATGAAGAATAAAATTACCTCACATCCCAAAATTTTCCTCATAGGAAAACACCACGTATGAAAAAATGTGAAGCCTTTACTGGTTCCAAACTTCTGGAAAATTCATTAGATGAATAATTGACAATGGCAATAATATAAACCTAATCAATGGTAATAAAGAAATATTGCAGATTAAGGAGAAAAATATTGAAGCTTCTGTTTCAGAGAAATTATAGATGAAAAGGGATGCCTGACAATTATTTCATGATAAAAAAATTGTGATTCTGAGAACCAAAACAAGATCACAAAATTATCAAAAAAAATTATGAACTCCTTTTTATTTCTTTTTCTTCTCTCTCATAATACTTATTGCATGCCAATAGATTGTGTTGTGATTATCCTTCTTGCCCCAAGTTTCTACCCATCTGATCCAAAACTGGTGAAGTGTCAAACACAGAGAACTGTACAGAAAGAAATATGACAACGAGGGAAAAAGAATACTATCGTCTCTTCAATTTTTCAAATTTTCATATTGAAGTAATTCAAATGCACAGTGTGACAGTTTGAGTACTGTAAATCAACTTAAAATTTGGATAAACCATTGGGAAGATACTATGTGTGAAAGGACAATGAAAACCAGCATATATATTATAGGACTATGACAGAAAAGTAATGACTGCAACTAGTCTCTTTTTTCATTAAGCAAATAATGCAGTTTCCTACAAATCCAGAATATCTAGAACATCTGCCTCTCTCTCAGAGTGACTTATCACAGAATCACCAGGTTGGAAGAGACCCACTGGATCACCGAGTCCAACCATTCCTATCAAACACTAAACCATGTCCCTCAACACGTGGTCCACTCATGCCTTAAACCCCCTCCCTGGGCAGCCTCTGCCACTGCCCAATGACCCTTTCCATGAAAAACTTCCTCCTAATGTCTAGCCTGACCCTCCCCTGGTGGAGCTTGAGGCCATTCCCTCTCATCCTGTCCCCTGTCACTTGGGAGAAGAGCCCAGCTACCTCCTCTCCACAACCTCCTTTCAGGTAGTTGTAGAGAGCAATGAAGTCTCCCCTCAGCCTCCTTTTCTCCAGGCTAAACATCCTCAGCTTTCTCAGCCGTTCCTCATGAGGCCTATTCTCCAGCCCCTTCACCAACTTACTAAAGAAATTCATTTCTCACCATTTCAGTATTTTGTCACATAAAAATTGATCACAGACAAATAACCTCTATCTCCATGTTCCTTGACATTTATTAGGATTGATTTTTGGAGGCACGTCAAAAGTTTAGAAACAAAATAAATTCTCTTGTAGCTAAATAAGTGGATAAGGCTTAGCCTTCTTTGTTTCTTGAAGAGGATTAACCCAGAAAGGATAGTTGCTTGCTCCTACAAGACAAGTATTTAAAAGGAAAAATTTAGAAGCGTGATATTGCAATGTTTTTATTGTCTTGTTGGAATTGAACTCAATATAATTTATCTTCGTACATAACAGCATTGTGAAATTTTTTGTCTGCCAGTGACATTTCTAAATTTAAACCCCCCAAGTATTGTATCTTCTACAGCTGTCAGGAACCAATAACTTAGAATGCAAGTGACGTAGCATCACATAGTTACGACAGAAAGGCAAAATAATGCCACATATATCTCGGTATCTTGACTGGTAATCATTGAATCATAGAATAACCAGGTTGGAAGAGACCCTCCAGATCATCAAGTCCAATCATTCCTATAATGAACAAGATTTACTTGGAACTAAGAAATTGCACCACCACAGAGAGCAAGTCGAATAATTTTCTATTGAAACAAGTATTTTTTGACCTTCTCTATGGCAAAAATGCGAGCACTTTGTTTCAAGATACAAATACTCTGGTTAACTGAGCTGTATGTTTTAAGTTCGAACAGACTGTGAAAACATGCAAGGCTTCCCTGGATGCAAATTAGAATCAGAACTATTTTATCATTATTTTTTATAAGTTGGTTTATTATGGGCAAATTTGAGCTCTGCCAAATAATATAAGGCTAGTGAAACATTTCTGAAATGTTCCTTGGGCTGCCAGTTCTGGCACAGCCAAAACAAAGGAGGAGCTGAGTAACTAGAATCCATCTTAATGCCATCTGCCTTTGTCAACATGCTGAAAGCCTCTGCCTTGCTGGCTTAATCTATTCCACTTTTTTTCAGTGGAATACAATCTGGATCTATCTCCCCAATTAAAAAAATGCATCAACTAGTGAGTGTATTGATGATTGTTTAACTTGTCACTTCCCCCAGAAACAAAACAAAAAAAGAAACACTTAAACCAGTCTTTAAAAAAAATATATTTACAACTTTTGCCTGGTTAGAGCACAGTAATATTTAAAAAACAGAAAATATATCCTCAGATAAGGAGTAAAATTCACCCCTGCCCTCCACTTTTGGTCAGAATTATTCCATAACACCATACACTCCATGATATAAAATCATTTCAGTCTGTATGAACAAACTTGCTTTTAATCACTTCTAGATGTAATTTCATTATGATTGTTTTGTATATATTTAAACTGTGTTGTTTTTTTTTCTTGAGCCATCTTATGTTCTTGATCTCCGATAAATCTCAAAACAACCAGTTGTGAAATTTAGCTGTAAAGTTCAATAAATACTTTTTTGTTTGTTTTATTAGAGGGTACAACAGCTTGCTTGGTCCTTTAGACCACACTATTTAATATTTTTTCAGTAAATTTGTTGTAGCCTTTCTCTTTATTATTTTTAAATTAATCTCTTATTTCAGATTTTTTTTTTCACAGCAAAATCTTTCCACATTTTTAATCTCCCTTATAATAAGCCTTGTGAATTGCTTTTTCCTACTATATGTGGTTAAGGAAGATGACAAGAACTGAATGTAGAATTGCAAATAATGGAATATCATTTCTATAATAATCTCAGCATGTTTTTACTGATATCCATTTCTGACTAAAAGAAATTCTCATCACTTCCATAAAAAGGGCAGTTCTGTTCTGTTAATAATCTAATTCAAGATATTAAAGAATGCATAAAAAAATACACAAACTTTGTTAATGGAGTTATTAGCTTATCTAACACTGTATGCAATATCCTCACTGAGTTTTATTACTGACATTCCTTCTGATGTAATACTTATAAGTACATATTAATTCCTCTCTTGTTCAAAAATATTATGTTTTTTTGGTGGAATCATAGAATCATAGAACAACCAGGTTGGAAGAGACCCATCCGATCATCGAGTCCAACCATTCCTATCAAACACTAAATTCTAAACCATGTCTCTCAGGACCTAATCCACCTGTGCCTTAAACATCTCCAGGGAAGGTGAATCAACCACCTCCCTGGGCAGCCTGTTCCAATGCCCAATGACCCTTTCTGTGAAAAACCTCCTCCTAATCTCTAGCCTAAATCTCCCCTGGTGGAGCTTGAGGCCATTCCCTCTTGTCCTGTCCCCTGGCACTTGGGAGAAGAGCCCAGCTCCCTCCTCTCAGGTAGTTGTAGAGAGTAATGAGGTCTCCCCTCAGCCTCCTCTTCTCCAGGATAAACACTCCCAGCTCTCTCAGCCGTTCCTCATAGGGCCTGTTCTCCAGACCCTTCACCAGCTTCCTTGCTCTTCTCTGGACTCACTCCAGAGCCTCAACATCCTTCTTGTGCTGAGGGGCCCAGAACTGAACACAGGATTCAAGGAGTGGTCTCACCAGTGCTGAGTCCAGAGGAAGAATAACCTCCCTGGGCCTGCTGGAATCACACTTCTAAGAGTAGTGGGAAGATCACAATTCTTCCTTTGTCTCCTTTTCTGCTATTTATTGTGCTGAGGCTCCCTATATTTTATTTTATTTTACTTTACGATAAACTTTTCTTTTACTTTCTTTTGGGGCTGAATGTTCCCATCTCACAAAAGGTCATATTTGTATCTGACAGTAGAATTTGACTGCAAGAAGAGTAGTTCATGAAAAAGAACTTTAGCTTCCTATATTTGGTGTCTGAAATGACAACTGTATTTCTTTTTTGTCATTCCATTACTCAGGCAATTGCTGTCAAAACTTTATAACTCTCTGGAGAGAATTCACTGTAGGCAGACAGAAAGAATTTACTTCCTCTAACAGTAGCACAGACTTATGCTCTCCGGGCATTTTTCATGATATAAAACTTACTTAGCATTGTAATTTTATCAAGCATGACTTCTTATTCTGTTACAGTTAGGGGTATTTTTGTGAATGTCTGCTTTGCTTTTATTTGTTTCCTATTTCACTTTGTTGGTTTTCAGCAATCTAAGACTTCTGATGGGCTGTATGGCCTTTATTCTCAGAGTTGTATTAGAACTATTGCATTCAATCATATCTCTAAAATAGATGTCGCTTCACTATTCTTGTTACATTAGAATTCTTTTCTCATCTTTCTATCACACTTATTCCACTTTTTACTCCTTGAATCTCAGCTGTTAACTTTTTTTTGCAGCTCCTGCTGTGCATGGTTAGGAATCCAAGTGTCTTTGAAAAATCTAATCTCAATCACGTCTCACAATAGGATTGAGGCAGATTCAAGACTTAGATATTTTATTCAAATGTCACAATAAACCTACTGTTCTATTGGATAACTAATGTGTTGTAGAACATAAAAAAGAGGCCTTTTGTTGTTTTGTTAATCACAGTAAAATCCATGAGAGTAAAGCTGAGGAATAGTGGGAAACAATGATATGGGTAAAAGGATAATCAGAACTGAACTGGGAGTTTGAAATGCAGGACTACCTGAATGGCAATGGATAAATAATAGAACAACTGGATAGAAAATCACTCGCATGCAACTTTCATTTATGCATTTCTCATTTCTCATTGGGCTTTATATGTCTAGAATAAACAGTAAGGGTTTGCTACCATTGGGCTAGGAACTTCATAGGAAGAACTAAGTGTGGAAGACACAGCAGATATATTTTTTTACTTACTGTGAGTCCTTTAAACATTTCATGCTCTGACAAATTCATTGAATAGTTCTAAAGTATCATTCTGTTTGATAGCATTTCTGAGCAAATATTCAGTATTTCTGTTCCCTTTAGAACCTTTTGATTCAGTATTTACAGACAAGCTAATCCATCCGTAATTTCCCAGCTTCTATAAGTATCCAAATATATATGCGTGAGGCTGTGAAACGTGTTTACAATAAGGAATGAGGAAAATATTGTATTACATAGTCAAATAATAAATGGTAAATGTGTATGGCGTATATGAACTTGAAAAACATAATTTGACAATATTTTAAAAATGAAACTGTAATTACTGTGACAATATAAAGAAAAGAGTCTTAGATTGTCAAGAAAGTGCTGTAAGATACAAACTGGAATTGACTGCAGCAATGTTGTACATTACAGTAACTAGTTATTGACTTACGCACTGGATTGTGATGAAGAACATTGTGGAGACTTTCAGGCTGCAACAGTATGTGACCCTCACGTTAGAAATCATATATTCTTTAAGAACAGAACAGCCTTACCTTAAGGACTTAATCCACTGAAACGTGCATTAGTATTCTTTCTCAGTGACATATTCAGTTTATAATATGATGTATGCCTGAAAGGTATTTTCTCTGGCAAAGAAAGTACTAACTCTGGAACACCACTGAGATTCCCTGAAATGTGAAAATACGTTGCCCTACAGTATAAGTTCATCCTTTTTTTTCCAGAATCAACAGAAAAAAACCCCTGTTTTATTCCTAGGAATGCAGCAAGCCAGGCAACTTGATGTTGCACTAACTGCAGCTAAAAATACCGTGATTTTCATACTCTATTAATTTTGATCACCATTAACTGAATTCTATCCTGTAAAATGCTCTGTAATTTCAGGACCAGATATATGTTTGCTCAGATTTACAAACACTGGATTCTAAGGGATTACTTTAACATACAAAGTTAAACTTGCATCTCATGTAGTACTAAATAATTTTGGCTTTTTTTTTTTTAAATCGGATTCAATTGCCTTTACTTCCTTCCTGAGGATGACTTTTGGTTAAATGAATATGATCTTACTATCTGGATGTGATTAGAATATTCTCATAGGAAAATCTAGGTCTTTCTTAAAAGTACATCTTAAGATGCAGATTTGAAAAGAGAACTAAAGTTTCTGACTATTTCAATTAACTGCAAAATGCAATCCTGTGAGGTAAGGAAGAAGTAAAACCTCCATGCATCTTAGTCACTGACCTTGACACTGTGAAAGTGAAATTTGACTTCCCGGGAATTAATAACAATTTTTCTGCAGTTTTCTTGTAGCTCTTAGTCTCAGGCTGAGTGTATTGCAGAAGTCCAATTAAGGGCTGCAAGAGTATTGACTGGATCCATGATAAATGTTTGCAACATCTTCTATACCTACAGGTGTGAAATATCAGCCCAATTGTTTCATCCCTTTGACAGACAAATTGACAACATCTGAGTTTACAGATCTATCTGGAGACAAAAAACGTGACTATCAAAGGGGTGGCCTACAGAGTTTTGATATGAAAGCATTATCCTTTGCCATATCCTTTGCCATATATCTTCTATATTGTCTAGAAAGCTGCCAGGAGGAGAGGGACCTGGGGGTGTTGGTCGACAGCCAGTTGAACATGAGCCAACAGTGTGCCCAGGTGGCCAAGAAGGCCAGTGGTATCCTGGCTTGGATCAGAAATGGTGTGACCAGCAGGTCCAGGAAGGTTATTCTCCCTCTAGACTCAGCACTGGTGAGACTGCTCCTTGAATCCTGTGTTCAGTTGTGGGCCCCTCAACACAAGAAGGATGTTGAGGCTCTGGAACGAGTCCAGAGAAGAGCCATGAAGCTGGTGAAGGGTCCGGAGAACAGGCCTTATGAGGAACGACTGAGAGAGCTCGGGGTGTTTATCCTAGAGAAGAGGAGGCTGAGAGGAGACCTCATTGCTCTCTATAACTACCTGAAAGGAGGTTGTGGAGAGGAGGGAACTGGGCTCTTCTCTCAAGTGACAGGGGACAGGACAATAAGGAGCGGCCTCAAGCTCCACCAGGGGAGATTTAGGTTAGACATTAGGAGGAAGTTTTTCATGGAAAGGGTCATTAGGCATTGGAACAGGCTGCCCAGGGAGTTGGTTTATTCACCTTCCCTGGAGATGTTTAAGGGATGCGTGGATGATGTGCTGAGGGACATGGTTTAGTGTTTGATAGTAATGGTTGGACTTGATGATGCAGTGGGTCTCTTCCAACCTGGTGATTCTATGATTCTATGATTCTATATTAGATATTAAACAAACCCTTGGGACATAATGAAGAAGTGGACCAGCACCTTATAAAAATACATCCACCTACCTCTTGTACTGCACAGCAAATTCATCACTGGTGTAACTGTACTCCATGGAATTGCTGTAGGAACGAGCAAGCCAGCTAAGCAGAAATCTGGTGGCAGTAGTGTGCTTCGGCTGACCCTTTATAAACTGATAAAAGAGCTAACGAGAACTTATAATAATTGAAATTTTTAAAACTGAAACAAAAATTAGTTTGTAGATACTGTGCTATTATGCTGCTACTCACATCCTTCAGCAGTTCTATTCCAAAATATCAATATATTGTACACTGCAGAAATATGTCATTTTTAAACTTATGGAGTCTAAGACTGAATTTGTGATTTATGCTAAAAACCAGACCTATTTCCTATTAAAAGCTAGAAATTTATATCTTCACCTCATTCTGCAGGTATTGCCGTTTGATGATGATAGTAGTGCATTGGATTTTATTTTTCTACATGAAAAAACCAACTCAGGTGGTGGGATTTTTAATCCTTCCTTGCCCAGTTTGAATGCAATTTGGAAAACAATCCACATATTTAAGTGTCTATGTGCATAAATGAGAAAAAGGACATAACTGAAATCTGAGGAACGAATATATTTCTGATAAGGAATTCTGTGGTGTCATTTCTAGAACAGCTGTCAAATAAATATAGAGGTTGTCAGGCATTGTCAAAATGTTACAGTCTGTCAAATTGCACTTCTAAATAACCCCATATTTACTGATCTTAGGTGCCTTGCTCCACAATTACTCTTTGAATCTGGCCCTTCAAAGGACTCTTAAGAGATTATATGTGACTGCAGTGTGATTTGAAATTGCACAACTTTGTTTCTGTAATAAGTTGCTGCAAAACACACATACTTGCAAACTTCCTTTACTGGTTAGCGTTTAAATGTGTCTTATTTTACAGAGCAACAAAGCTGATGAAGGGGCTGGAGAACAGGTCTTATGAGGAACGGCTGAGAGAGCAGGGGATGTTTAGCCTGGAGAAGAGGAGGCTGAGAGAGACCTCATTACTCTCTACAACTCCCTGAAAGGAAGTTGTGGAGAGGAGGGAGCTGGTCTCTTCTCCCAAGTGACAGGGGACAAGACAAGAGGGAATGGCCTCAAGCTCTGCCAGGGGAGATTTAGGCTGGACATCAGGAGGAAGTTTTTCACAGAAAGGGTCACTGGGCACTGGAACAGGCTGCCCAGGGAGGTGGTTGATTCACCTTCCGTGGAGGTGTTTAAGGGATGGGTGGATGTGGTGCTGAGGGACATGGTTTAGTGTTTGATGTGAACGGTTGGACTCTATTATCCGGTGGATCTCTTCCAACCTGGTGATTCTATGATTCTACTCTTTTGTGTTATCCTTATGAGTCTCCGTTACACCACAGAAAGATTAAAGGCAGGAAAAGTTACATCCTTCAGGATCTTGTATGAGTGGAAAAGAAAACATATTCAGAAACACAGTTCTGGAGCTTTGCCTTTTTCTTTCCTTATTAGAGTCATTGATAAATGGTTAAGTATGAGCCTAAGAGAGGACAGAACTGCCCTGATGCTCCCAGAAAACCCTAATTAGTACCCAGTGTATAATGTGAACCAAAGTGATGACTGTCATGGTTTTAATAATGAGACATGAAAATTGTAAATTATCTACCAGTTTACAGTACTTTACTGGCAACGAATGTTTTTTACAAAGATGTAGTTGCAAAATACAGACTTGAATCTATTGTGAGAAATTGTATATTTTCCTCTTTCTGATCCTTGTTCACAGATTTCTTTATTTTCCTCTAAAATTAATTAGCTTAGTAATGATCTAGTAGTCATTAAAAGAGAGTCTGACTTCTTCAGAGGCTATGTTCTCCTTGGTAGCGACACAGACAGGATCTGAGACGTCACTAACCTTTACACTTCCTCTCCTACCACCCTCATAATTAGTCATAACAAATGACGGAAACAGTGTAACAAATTACTACAGAAAACTGTAGAAAAAAGCCACATCACATTTGTTCGATCTTAGACGTGTTTTCCTGTATTAGCTGCCATAATTACCAACTCTGAAGCATATTATTATAATGAAAGAGGGAATGAGAAGCAGTGGTTATTGAACAGTGTATCCAACAGAGTGATTTTAGTTAGTTTGTGGCCCGATTCAAAATTTATTGAAATATGTTTTCTCTTAATTATGTCTAGATAATATTTGAGTAAGACTTATTGACAAACAAATAGTATTCAAGCAGAAATCAACCAACAATGACTGCTACCTTATATTTTTTGTCACCATATGAGTAGGACAATGAATTGTGTCTTAGTGGAAGATGGTTTTGTTCTTGTAATCTTCAGATCTTCCTTATTCTGTTCAGTCACTGAGAATTATCTGTTACTTACATACCAAACAGATTTTGAAGTTTGATTTACTGATCTACTAAAATTGATTTATATTCTGAGTTTGTTTTAGGATGTTTGGATAATTACTAGAATACAAAGCTTATCAAATAACTTGCAATTTCCTTGATCGATTTATTGTCTTACAGAAAAATACTTTCTTTTCTATCAAATATACCCAATAAGAAAGGTTTCAAACATCCAGTACATTTTCTATTTCTTGTGTGAGATTACAAAGAAAATATATGGAAGGAGTTTTATAGAATAAAAAAGTTAAACAGACACCACAGAGTAAACTTTGTGCCATTCTTTATCCTATTTTTGTACAAAATATTTTCCTTCTGAAAGAAGTACTGACAGATGTATTGACATTCCCCTTTACAACAGTGAATATCCAGTCTGTCTGAATATAGAGATTCCCAAAAAAGTTTCAAAAGGATCTTCAGCAATTTTTAGGTACAAGCAACAGTCCGTATTCTGTCAGGATTATGCCTAAATCACTAAGTGTACAATACAGGTTCATTTGGTTTAATGTGGATTTAACTGTGATGGAAACCTTCTTCATAGGTGTATATGTGACAAGTGGTGTCCCCCAGGGCTCAGTGCTAGGTCCAGTCCTGTTCAAAGTCTTCATCAATGACCTGGATGAGGGCACTGAGGGTACCCTTAGCAAGTTTGCAGATGACACAAAGCTGTGTGCAAGTGTCGATCTGCTGGAGGGTAGGGAGGCTTTGCAAAGGGACCTGAACAGGCTGGACCGCTGGGCAGTGTCCAACGGCATGAGGTTTAACACGGCCAAATGGCGGGTCCTGCACTTGGGGCACAACAACCCTAAGCAGAGCTACAGACTGGGAGAAGCCTGGCTGGAAAACTGCCAGGAGGAGAGGGACCTGGGGGTGTTGGTCGACAACCAACTGAACATGATCCAGCAGTGTGCCCAGGTGGCCAAGAAGGCCAATGGCATCCTGGCTTGTATCAGAAGTGGTGTGACCAGCAGGTCCAGGGAGGTGATTCTCCCTCTGTACTCAGCACTGATGAGGCCGCTCCTTGAATATTGTGTCCAGTTCTGGGCCCCTCACCACAAGAAGGATGTTGAGGCTCTGGAGCAAGTCCAGAGAAGAGAAACGAGGCTGGTGAAGGGGCTGGAGAACAGACCCTATGAGGAGCGGCTGAGAGAACTGGGGTTGTTTAGCCTGGAGAAGAGGAGGCTGAGAGGAGACCTCATTACTCTCTACAAGTACCTGAAAGGTGGTTGTGGAGAGGAGGGAACTGGGCTCTTCTCCCAAGTGACAGGGGACAGGACGGGAGGGAATGGCCTCAAGCTCCGCCAGGGGAGATTTAGGCTAGAGATTAGGAGGAGGTTTTTCATTGGGCATTGGAATAGGCTGCCCAGGGAGGTGGTTGATTCACCTTCCCTGGAGGTGTTTAAGACACGGGTGGATGAGGTATTGAGGGACTTGGTTTAGTGTTAGATAGGAATGGTTGGACTAGAAGATCCGATGGGTCCCTTCCAACCTGGTTGTTCTGTGATTCTGTGATATGCACACACAGAGAAATTACAGTTTGATATAGTAACAACTAATACCACAGGAATACTTCATTTGCATGCATTTGCTTATCTCAAACCAAAATCAGTTTGGCTTAATCTGGCACAGAAAACATGGACTAACTTTTCCTTTCTATTTTAATCTAATTTTTAGGACCACGAGAGTAATATTGTATTTCTAATTCTTTTTACCAGAAAGACCAACAGTGTGTAATTCTAGACTTGATACTTGATGTTCTTTTATTGGTTATACATCTTGTCTTGAACTGAAGTTTAACCAGTCATTTGGTGCCTGGTTTTATCCTGGGTTTTACCTCATTTCTCAGAAGTTGCCACATACTTTGGTTTGTACTTTTAAATCTTTAAAGCAGAAAAAAATATATGGACGATATTTTTTAAATATTGGTTGCACTAGCAGAATACTTTCTTATTCCAATAACTCCATTTTCCTCTAAGTCTAGAAGCCCCGTAGCCATATTACATGTGTTCCTGATTAAAACAGAAACTAAGAGCTTTTCACTCTCAGGGAGAAAATAGGTCAACTTTGTATAAAATGGTAGAAAATAAGAATGAGCAAACTTATCCTTGCGTTTGTACAGAGGGTATTATGGACAGAGGTCCCAGGGAACTGTGACTTGAAAGAAATAAAACATTAGACTTAAACTTAGATTTTAGGCTATGTTCTAGATTTGCCTTTCTACTGCATTGCATAATATTTATATATCGTTTCTTTAGACAAAAAGACTTGCTTTTCTTTTTCTTTGAAATGACACTTGGTCTCTATGGAGCAAAACATATCATGCTGTCAAAAATAAAATTTTAAATTTTGCTCCATAATATTGAAGTTCATTTCACTGTTGTCCAAATTTCTGGCAGAGTGCTTCCAAATATCTATTCATATATGGCATTTATTAAAGAAAATGGCCATAATAATCATTAATTCTTTGTGATATAAGAAAAAATGCCTCAAGAGACATTCTGATTGCTATTCAGTATGCATTAATTTGATAGAATTGCTTTATCTCCTATAAAAAATGTATATATAAGAAGATTATAAGACATCAGACACTAAAAATAAACATTAGGTCATGAATAACTGAAGTGTCAAGGTCTGATCAGCAGGCTTAATGCTATAGGTGACCCATGGATGATTCGTATTACACTGTTATGTGTACTGCTTAATTTATAACTTCTTACTGTTATCAGTAAAATTGTGCTGTGCTATTTTTGTACTGCATAAGGCATGAGTGAATTCATCATAGTCACATTTAAGACTGGATTTTGGTCTCTTCCAACCTGGTGATTCTATGATTATCAGTAGAATTGGACTGTGCCACTTTAAGTGTGTCTTCTTCAGTACACACACGATGTGAGAAGGAACATCGTAGAGATAAACAGCAGTCCCTGAGCTCATAGACAGTGTTTGATCACCATTTCAACTGCCCATCAAACCTTGGCTGATATATCATCAACATGAGTATGGACCATATGTGAAAAGAGAAGAGCTATGCAGGAATGCTGCATCTCAACAAGCCTTTAGTTCAAAGATAAGAAATATCCACGAGTTCCCTTATTCTTCCTTTCTGGGTTCTGTCCAGGCTCCAGGATGGGGGCTAATGGAGTAGCCTAGACCAGACATTCCACATTTTTACAGTGATGTAATTTGTTTATTTAACAATATACAAGCTAGACCATCTTGCAGCAAATTTGGAGACTTAACCTACTAGTGGATGAACTTGTGAAGGACCTTACAGTTGCAAGGGGAAAGGCTCTCCGAAAATCCTCACCGCATCAAGAATCTCCCCAGTGACTGCAGATCTGAATGATGATAATGGGGAAACTGGGGATGTAGCCTTGTTTATTATATAAATAATAAATAAGTATATTTTACTTATTCTCTTGTAGTAATGATTAGACACATTGCCTTTAAGGTTTTATTGTTACCTTGTTTTTAATGACTTTTTAACAAGTTAAGTAAGATTTAATTTCATGTAGTACTCAACAGCCTGGGACTGCTATGCCCATTGTTCTCTGTGGTTAAACCATAGTTAAGTTACTGTAAGTATTAGGAAAACAAAAGCAGTAGTGTAAATACTTCTCCCTGTGTAACTTCATGAATTTGGAAATTTTAAAGCCAGAAAGATTAATAAATCATCTCATCTGTTCTCATATATCTATCATGTTTCATTAAATTTCATTCACTCCTGTGTTGGCCTAGTGAACTTCTGCCAGGTCCTCATTTTGAGAGCTGTGTCTCTGACTCATTGTGCAAGGAAATTACGAAAGTGAAGCCTCAATCCCCATTTACATCTCTGCACTTCATTGCAATATAAATATACAATATTAAAAGAGCTCACACACTTACAAAAATGGTCTAGCTGTCAGGGGCCAGAGAATAGCAAAAGTAAGAATAAAACTTGAGGTACAGTAAACTATATAACACACAGTCACTGTCTCCTGGAAAAACTCTGTCAACAGACTGTAACTGAATCAATCTTTATGTTTCTTTTCCACTGGATTAAAAGCAGACAATATTCTTTCTAGAGGAAATACTATCCTGGCTTTTCAGAGAGGAAGGTTGTTATTTTCATAACTAATTTATGACTCCTTTATCTTACACAGGAATGTGTCGCTGACACTCCAAAGCAGTGATGTTACGTATACTGAAATGTTCTAAAGCAGTATAATCATAGAGTCACAGAATCATAGAATATTAGAATAACCAGGTTGGAAAAGACCCACTGGATCATTGAGTCCAACCATTCCTATCAAACACTAAACCATGTCCCTCAGCACCTAGTCCACCCATGCCTTAAACACCTCCAGAGAAGGTGAATCAAGCACCTCCCTGGGTAGCCTGTTCCAGCATCCAATGACCCTTGCTGTGAAATTTTTTTTCCTAATGTCCAGTCTAAACCTCCCCTGGAGAAGTTTGAGGTCATTCCCTCTTGTCCTGTCCATTGTCACTTGGGAGAAGAGCCCAGCTCCTTCCTCTCCACAACCTCCTTTCAGGTAGTTATAGAGAATAATGAGGTCTCCCCTCAGCCTCCTTTTCTCCAGGCTAAACACCCCCAGCTCTCTCAGCCATTCCTCATAAGGCCTGTTCTCCAACCCCTTCACCAGCTTTCTTGCTCTTCTCTGGACTCGCTCCAGAGCCTCAACATCCTTCTTGTGGTGAGGGGCCCACAACTGAACACAGGATTCGAGGAGCAGCCTCACCAGTGCTTAGTATGGAGGGAGAATAACCTCCCTGGACCTGCTGGTCGCACCATTTCTGATACATATAAAACTATGGAGAGGTTAGTATTATAACTAGAGGATAATTTACTTCATTAATTGAAATTTCTTTGATAAATATCAAAATTTCAATGGATAACATTTAATTTTAAAAGCATATTCTTCGAATCATGCTTTTCTGGGTAGGGACCTTATACTTCTTTACTAATGCAGAAGAACCAAGAGACATGCAAAACAATGTGTCCCCTGTAATTTAAACATCATCAGTATCAAACTAAGGTATTTATATGACTGTGTTTTGCTACATTTACATGTGGGTTATAGCATTTAAATGGTGGATATAGGTCCATAAAGCAAACCAATGCCAAATGTAAAAAAAAACTTATCTTTCCCCCTCTGCCTCTATATCTGAGAAAGAAAAATATACACAAATATACAAAATAAAACTTAACACAGTTTTAAAAATAATCAGTTGAAACCTGAAAGAAACAGTCTTCTGAAGAGTCTCTTAAAGTAATCCTAAGGACAATCTCTCAGATAAGAAGCAACATCATCACATTAAAGGAATATGTTTTCATGTTTTGTTATTAATGTAAAATAATTACTTTATCTTTTGGGTGAACATATGAAAAGCTTTAACCACATTACCATTGATCCGATGGGTCTCTTCCAACCTGGTGATTCTATGATTCTAGGAAAGAAATCACTACAGAGAATAGTCAAACTCTGTGTGTTTCAACTGATTTCACTATGAGATGACACTAGTTTTAGCAGAAAATGTGTTTAAACGACTGGTATCAACAACTTATGTTCTTGATACATAACACAGAGAGAGGGTTCAACAAAGTTTCTGTCTAATCCATGGCAACTTCTCATCCTCTTGGCCCCTTCTACACACATGTGCCTGAAAATCATGGAGCACAATAACATAGAATATCTTCTTTGAGGTGTCTCAGCTTTGGGTTTAGTTCTCAAGACGTTTTCTAATCAGAGGTGCTTCTATTTATGTATGAAGTGACATTCTAATGTGTTAATAATAACAGTTAACAGAATTAAAATTAACTATGAGAGTATCTACATTTGTAAATTATAGAATGCTTTGACGGTGTTTAATAAATATTCTCTATTCCCCTTGATATGGTATCTTCCATTTAAAATGGCTAATTTCAAGTAAAACAAGTATTTATGAAGAAAAGCAAGAACTATTTTTTTTGCCTTGGATCAAAAGATATATTTTTTGACTTAATCAAAAGAACCCTTTTCAATTTCTTCCTTAAAAGTTCTAAACACTGCTAGTCCTATTTTACTTTGCTTTAATATTTCTGATACACAGCTTCTAATGAATTTTTTCTCTTCGCTTGTGACATCAGTGCTGTAAGAGGAGCTTCCTTTCCTAGAGAAAAAAGGGCTTTTTTCCTAATCATATATCAAAAGTTTGCATTGAGGAATCTTCAGTTTGATTGTTTGGGGTTTTTTTTGAGAAATAAAAGTAAAATAAACCACCTCCCCACATCCACTATGGACTTTTGAGTTTTCTGAAATGAATTATGTTCTGAAATGGAGAACAGAAATAAAATATAGGAAAAGCAATAGCTGTGGTGTTTGGTTTTTTTTTTTTTTCTTTTTTTTTTTTCCCTTTTGGCTAATTGCTAGTCAGAGAACTATCATGGGTGAGTATGATATATCCATTGCGGTGAATTAAAGTAAACATAGCCTAGTCCAGATTTAATTTTTGGAAGGTTCAAGGAAAGAAAGTAAATGTACTATTATAATTACTAACCCAGCTACGCAGCTTAGGATAATCTTATTCTTAAGACTTTCTGAAGTAGCACAGATGAACAACTTTGTTAGATGTTGTAACCTGACTCATACACAGTAAAAAAAGGAGAGTTTGCATGCTCTAGT
Source organism: Coccyzus lansbergi (assembly GCA_033558105.1). Taxonomy (NCBI): domain Eukaryota; kingdom Metazoa; phylum Chordata; class Aves; order Cuculiformes; family Coccyzidae; genus Coccyzus; species Coccyzus lansbergi. The sequence continues at coordinate 3,884,217 of JAUMJK010000508.1, forward strand.
TAATTAATTGGATTATGCCTTCAGAATGATTGACACTTAATATGCCCTCATTTCTTAAGAAATTTTGCAGAATATACTTCAGAAGAGCAACCTAAAGATGAACTTTCAACTTGTGCTTTAACACAGTGTTCTTTGGAAAAAGCAGTTTTAGAGTGCAGGAAAAAAAGTTAAGGGGAAGATGAAGTGCCCTACTTGTACAAAGCATGGAACCTAAAGAGGAGATAAATCCTTAGTGGTACTTCAAAAATGTTACTGACATGATTCTTAACTTCTTTTCTCTTATCAGATAGAGTTTAGGCTGAGGGATTGGACAAGTGTACCCTGAACATAAGTATTTGACGCAGAAGCATCAGACATAGAAATATTAGACAGAGGAATATCAGACACAGAAACCTACAAACATTCCTCATAACTAATTATAGATTGAGATTTCATAAATCTCAATAAATTCAAATCATAAATCCCAATGTCCAAATCATAGATTTTCATTTTTAGGAGGAAGTTTTTCACACAGAGGGTCATTGGGCATTGGAACAGGCTGCCCAGGGAGGTGGTTGATTCACCTTCCCTGGAGGGGTTTAAGGCACAGGTAGATGAGGTGCTGAGGGACATGGTTTAGTGTTTGATAGGAATGGTTGGACTCGATGATCCGATGGGTCTCTTCCAACCTGGTTGTTCTATGATTCTATGATAATATAATAATCTCCAGTCCTACACAGACTTGGTAATAAACTGAATATCCCTTTAGCACATAGAAGTAAAGATGGAATCAGACAAACTACCACAGAGAAAACTTAAAATACTGTCTCACCTTAAATTGTTATATTCTCCAGAGAAGCTCTAAGCCCTTTACTCTTAGACATGAACACTGTGTCCTAAATAACTCTGAAAACAAACCCCAAAGTTCAATTTATTTCCAGGTTTCAGAATTTTCTATCATGTCTCTTGAACAGAACACATATGAAGGACTAAGAACGAGATTAGCAGTCCCTGAATATCCTTGGATCTGGAAAATTCCAAAGGAACACTGAAATATAGATAGTCAAAATCTACCAAAAATACTGAAAACTGTGACAAACTTATTGCATTCAGAGTTTTGCATCAACCCCAGGTCTGAAATAAATTTCACTAGTCTAATTTTGTTACACTGTGTAAACCATAACTGATTGTAAATCTCTGCAGGATCAGATATTTCCAACAGTATGTAATAGATTGTAAAAAGATTTCAGTGGAATGACTGGTTAAATTGATTTTTTTGGTCCTTTTACATGTCTACACAGTCAGAATCTGTGAAGGATGTGCAGTGATGGTCAACCTTACTGACAGCTGACCTTCAAACTACTCTTTCTTCAGACTCCAGATTTCCCTTTATTCATTACTTTTTCAGGATTCTCTGAAATCTAAATGACGAGATGAATGCTGGTACATCAGGCATTTGAGAAAACCTAATAAAATATAATGGCTTTGGTCAAACTATATATTATTATCCTGAGTAATATTTCCCAGCTAGGGGTTTCCTGGGGGAGGTGGTAGTCCAGGGTGTTTCCTTAGAGCTATCACATTCAGGGGATTGCTACGCATTGTCATATACATGAAAATGTTCACATATCAATGGAATATGTATCCAAAATGAAATACAAGCTAGCTTGAGGAGAGGAAAATAACATTTATATTTAACCTTTGGTTATTAATTCTGCTCCTGGGAGGAGAATAATTGGCTTTTGATGTATTGGGCAGCTGAAGTACGGAAAACCTGGATTTTCACTTAAACTTTGCTGAACAGTATATGCTTGGGGGCAGAAAAATGGTGTTTTGTAACTCAAAATTACTGCAGGGTAAGAAAACCATAATTTCATCATGGAAGTGGCATTTATTGCTACGTATTTTATACTGGCACAGTACTTTACATTTTAAGGGATCATGAAAGTCTGCATGCATGCAGAGTATTCCATAATCTGACATTCAGACCACCCAAGAGGAAGAAAAGGATACCTTCCTATCTTGATATCAGAGGCATCACAACTCAATATCAATTTATCTGCAAATCTTAATGAAAAATAGGGCAACTGGTACACCTGGCAGAGAAATTCTTTTTTTCAGAACACATAAAGATCAAAATAAACACCAAGTCACTGAGCCTAAGAAGTGCTCTGAAGCTGGGAAAAATTAATAAAGTGATTAATATTTAACACTTGTCAAGGAAGGGGTCTCTTCAATATTTATAAGCAACCTAAAACTGCACCAGAAATGCTAAATGCTGCAGAAATGCTAAAATCTAGAATGCAAGTCTGTGTCACTAACACCCTTTTACTTAGCTTCCCTACAAATTCTTGCAGAGAACACACTTTTACATATAAAAGTTTTGCCTAACCAAAATCCTTTTCAGCGCTTAAACAGTTATCGCAGGACTGAAGATATCGACTATTATTGTGCAAACTCTGCAATGACTATGCTGAAGCTAATTTGGGGCTCAGTGCTGGGTCCAGTCCTGTTCAATGTCTTCATCAATGACCTGGATGAGGGCATTGAGGGTACCCTTAGCAAGTTTGCAGATGACACAAAGCTGTGAGCAAGTGTGGATCTGCTGGAGGGTAGGGAGGCTCTGCAAAGGGACCTAAACAGGCTGGACCATTGGGCAATGTCCAATGGCATGAAGTTTAACACAGCCAAATGCCAGGTCCTGCACTTGGGGCACAACAACCCTATGCAGAACTACAGACTGGGAGAAGCCTGGCTGGAAAACTGCCAGGAGGAGAGGGACCTGGGGGTGTTGGTCGACAGCCAACTGAACATGAGCCAGCAGTGTGCCCAGGTGGCCAAGAAGGTCAATGGCATCCTGGCTTGTATCAGAAACGGTGTGGCCAGCATGTCCAGGGAGGTGAGTCTCCCTCTGTATTCAGCACTGGTGAGGCCGCTCCTTGAATATTGTGTCCAGTTCTGGGCCCCTCAACACAAGAAGGATGTTGAGGCTCTGGAGCAAGTCCAGAGAAGAGCAACGAGGCTGGTGAAGGGGCTGGAGAACAGACCCTATGAGGAACGGCTGAGAGAACTGGGGTTGTTTATCCTGGAGAAGAGGAGGCTGAGAGGAGACCTCATTACTCTCTACAAGTACCTGAAAGGAGGTTGTGGAGAGGAGGGAGCTGGGCTCTTCTCCCAAGTGACAGGGGACAGGACGGGAGGGAATGGCCTCAAGCTCCGCCAGGGGAGATTTAGGCTGGAGATTAGGAGGAGGTTTTTCACACAGAGGGTTATTGGGCATTGGAATAGGCTGCCCAGGGAGGTGGTTGAGTCACCTTCCCTGGAGGTGTTTAAGGCACAGGTGGATGAGGTATTGAGGGACTTGGTTTAGTGTTAGGTAGGAATGGTTGGACTAGAAGATCCGATGGGTCCCTTCCAACCTGGTTGTTCTGTGATTCTGTGATTCTGTGAATAAAAATCCTCTGATTCCCTATAATATTCTTGCCCATTTAAGATATAAAAATTAAAAAGCAATTACTTTATGATGTTTTAAAAGAAATTTTAGTTGGGAATTAACATCTGATTATCTTACAATACAATCAATAAGAAACGTGAAATCCAAGAAAATTTACGGACTGATCTTATTTTCATAGAATCATAGAATCACCAGGTTGGAAGAGACCCATCGGATCCAACCATTCCTATCAAACACTAAACCATGTCCCTCAGGACCTCATCTACCCATGCCTTAAACATCTCCAGGGAAGGTGAATCAACCGCCTCCCTGGGCAGCCTATTCCAACGACCCTTTCTGTGAAAAACTTCCTCCTAATCTCTAGCCTAAATCTCGCCTGGTGGAGTTTGAGGCCATTCCCTCTTGTCCTGTTACCTTTCCCCACCCACTTTCCAAATTTTGTGACTTCTTTACAAGAATTGATAATAATGGTTTAGTGTTATGAAACTCACCTTGTGTGAACATCAACCAGATGCTCTGAGGGCAAGACACTGTCATAGTGCTTTCAATATGAGGAGTTCCTGGAAACTTTAGCTTATAATGGAAAACATATCAGTGAATTTGCACATTTGGGTATCAGGCACGATACACACAGAAGTAATGGCAAGTAATTGCCATTACTTGCCAGGGAGGTGTTTGATTCCCCTTCCCTGGAGGTGTTTAAGGGACGGGTGGATGAGGTCTTGAGGGACTTGGTTTAGTGTTAGATAGGAATGGTTGGACTAGAAGATCCGATGGGTCCCTTCCAACCTGGTTGTTCTATGATTCTAATGGCAATAGAAACATGTTAAATCTCTCTTTAGGTTTATTGATTTTGTATTTAAGGATGGGACTTGAAATACATCTATTCAGTTTATGGGCAAGAAATTTCAAAGACAGTGGCCTTGCTTGGATATATGCTTCGTTAGGGTATATGCTTCTCTCTGTTCAGCTACCTGAGGAAATCCAATATTTCTCATCACCATCTGTTGATGAAACCAGACTAGGATCACACTGCTAATACACTTTATCCATAAACATAAAATCTCTATTCTTAGCATTATTACTTTTTTTGGTATTCTTCCCCAATTTTAGGAAAGTCATTGGCACAACAAAAATTCCTCAAATTACTAATATACTGTGAGATACATGATCTCACAGTATAAAAAAAAAAGGAACTTAACATGTTTAATTGTTACCCATTCTTATCAGTGTCATGCATTTTAATGAAATGACCGTATTTTTAAAAGCCATTTCAGATATGCAAATGTATGAAAAAATTTATTGTTAGAATCTCAATGAGGTTTAAGTACAAATCATAATCTGAAAAAACCAATAGTGTTCAGAATTACAAGCAGATGTGAAAAGAATAAAATAGAAAACAATTTGCCTGCTAGGACACTTTATATTGTTTAAAGTTTGGATCAAATTATGTCTTTTGTCAAAATCCGGACACAAATTTTAAACATAAGCAAATCCAAAATGTAGGCTATAAGAAAAAGTAGTTGGTATTCTTTGAAATACTAAGTAATCAGTAATAAATACAAACCAGTGAAATGTGCAAAGCTAGGACTTCACTCAAGCAACTGAAATCCTTATCATATGAAATTCTAATTATTCATAAAGCCTGAAAAGGAGAAGAGGAGAAAAAGCAGCCATCCCTTTGTTAGAATTTTAAATTACCCATATCTGTTCTGAAGTACATGCTTGAATAATGTGCTAAATGTGAAAATATCTGTTATAATAAATCTATGAATCTACATGAGTGTCGTTTACCATTCATTCCTAATCATAGAATCACCAGGTTAGAAAAGACCCACTGGATCATTGAGTCCAACCATTCCTATCAAACACTAAACCATGTCCCTTAGCACCTCGAATGGCCTAAACAGCTTATAGGTGAAACTATGCATAAGTATTAAATAGGTACAAAGTAATAAAGAAATATTTATATTTCACAATAAGCCCTTTTATCCTATTGTTTTTTCTTGCAAATATTTATGTGTGTGTATGGCACAGTTCTGCATTTATTATGCTTGTACAAACATTATGTATGTAAAAAGAACAATTATCTTAAAGGTTAACAGCAAAGAGAATAAATAGACTTGAATCACAGAACCACAGAATTGTGGAATGGTTAGGAAGGCATCTTTGAAGGTCATCTAGTTCTAACTCCCCTGCCAAGGTCAGGGACACCTTTCACTAGATTGGATTACTGTAAATCCCATCCAGCCTGGTCTTGAATGCTGTGGAGCATATGGAATTTATCTGGGCAACCTGTTCCAGTGAGTCACGACCCTATCTTAAAAATATCTTTCATATGTCCAATCTAAATCTACCTTCTTTCAATTTAAAATTGTTGCCCCTTGTCCTGTCACTATAAGCCTTTCTCTGTCTTTCTTACCAGCCTCATTTGCATATTGAAAAGCTGCATTAAGGTCTCCCCAGAACCTTCTCTTCACCAGGCTGAACAACTGCAACTCTCTTAGCTTATCTTCAATGGAGAAGTGGTCCACCCCTCTTATCATTTCCACGACCCTCCTCTGTACAAGCTTGAACAGGGCCATGTCTTTCTTGTGCTAGGAGACCCAGAACTGAATACAGAGCTACAGGTATGTCTCACAAGAGCATGGCAGAGAGGGAGAATCACTTCATTTCATAGAATCATAGAACAACCAGGTTGGAAGAGACCCATCGGATCATCAAGTCCAACCATTCCCATCAAACACTAAACCATGTCCCTCAGGACCGCATCTACCTGTGCCTTAAACACCTCCAGGGAAGGTGAATCAACCACCTCCCTGGGCAGCCTGTTCCAATGCCCAATGACCCTCTGTGTGAAAAACTTCCACCTAATCTCCAGCCTAAATCTCCCCTGGTGGAGCTTGTGGCCATTCCCTCTTGTCCTGTTCCCTGTCACTTGGGAGAAGAGCCCAGCTCCCTCCTCTCTACAATGTCCTTTCAGGTACTTGTAGAGAGTAATGAGGTCTCCCCTCAGCCTCCTCTTCTCTAGGCTAAACAACCCCAGCTCTCTCAGCCACTCCTCATAGGGCCTGTTCTTCAGTCCCTTCACCAGCTTCGTGGCTCTTCTCTGGACTCATTCGATGCAACCCATTATATAGTTGACTTTCTGAGCTGCAAGAACAAATTCCTGTCTAATCTTTCAGCCCTGAGTGTCCTCAAGCTCTTCTCTGCAGGGCTGTTCTCAGTCCATTCGTCTCTCAGCCTGTACTGATACTGGGAGTTGCCCTGACTCTGGGGAAGGACCTTGCACTGTCCCATGTTGGTGTCCTGCCTTCCTTGCCTAATTACTTACACATGGGAATTAAGAACTCTTACACTTTAAGAAAAGTGTCCTTGGATATCTGCCAGTTCTGTTCAGCTTATTTGTCTTTGAGAGCTGTTTACCAAACCTTGGAACTAGATCATTAAGGTCTCTTCCCATCCAAACCTTTCTATGATTCTATGATTTGATGAAACAGTGAGGAGGAAGGCAGTATTGTAGAGCTCAATGCTTTAATTACTAACTTTTTTCCCCAGAAAGTTGTTGTTATAGGGGAATTTAAGACAACTTTATGCTGGAACATCTGGAAGATTAAAAGTCAGCAAAGTTCAGTTAAGTTTCTTCTCCATGATAACCAGATAAAATAAGTATATATCTTCATGATAAAAAAAATGTTTTTTAGTTTAATTTTCTATATTGATCCTAGACAAAGTGATTTTAGACTTAAAGGTCATGCCAGGATTTACTTTAAAGCTGTTGGTGATTGGTTTGACCTCTGTAAGCCAACACAGAGCACCAGAGCAAATGTCAAAAGGACAAGTGTATTTGTAGGAGAAGGGTGAAGTACTCCCCATTTTTGCCTCAGTCTTTGCTTGCAATCTCCATTCCCATGGTTCTCAAGCGGGTGGACTGCAAGGTGGGGACTGGTGTAGCAAAGACCCTCCCATTGTAAGAGAAGGCCAGGTTTGTGACTGCTTGAGGGACATGAATATACATAAGTCCATGGGACCTGATGAAGTGCACCCCAGAGTCCTGAGGGAACAGGTTGATGTAGTTCCTAATACACTCTCTGTGACAATCAGCTGAAACCCCCAGTGACTGGAAAAAGGGAGACATTACACTTGTTTTTAAAGGAGGTAGAAAAGAAAATCTTGGAAAACACTGACTGATCAGTCTCATCTCTGTGCCTCAGTAGATCATGGGATAGATCCTCATGGAAATTATGCTGAGGCTTGTGGAAGACAGGGATGTTATCCAAGACAGCCAGCATGGCTTCCCAAAGACAAGTCCTACATGAACAACCTGGTGGCCTCCTGTTATGGAGTGACTACATCACCGGGCATGGAAAGAGTAATCAATGTCATCTATCTGGTCTTCTGTGAGGCTTTTGACACAGTTTGCCACAACATTCATCTCTTTACATTAGAGGGATTTGCCCACAGAAGGAGCATCCCCTTGGATGAGACTTTGAGAAAATTGCTTTAGAGAAACATGTCCTTGCCTATGGCAGCGGGGTGAGACTAGATGATCCACAAAAGTCCCTTTAAACGTAAAATATTCTGCAATTCTGTGCTTCTATGATTATGCTATGGTGACCAGCTGTGACAACTATCTTCAACAACTGAATGTGTTGTTCTGTTGTCGGCTTTGGTCTAGCTGCTAGTATGAGGAATACACAATATATGTGTCAATTGTTCTCAGACAAAGACTCTAAATGTACTTTACTTGCACAGGGACTGCCTTAAATACACATTGACAGGAGTGAATTTTCACTCTTTTTCTGAGTTGATTATTATGTTCCTGGAAGACTTAAACCTTGAATGTGAACATGACATGAATCAAGTTATATTTCTAAATGAATTTATAAAAAAACAGCTGAAGGTAGAAAATCGGCTGAACCATAATAGGTATAGACATAAAGAAAAGGCTTCTCTGTCAGCTGAGGAGATTTGCATGACACACCTTTTTACTTTCCTCAATTTTAAGCTAACCAATTACAAAGTGTTCTAATACTGTACATACAAACGTGCAATTAATTTATCACTACTCCAACACAGCAAAGCACTGTGTGAAAAAAAATGCTTGCTTATGAAACTCTGAAGAATCATAGAATAACCAGGTTGGAAGAGACCCACTGGATCATCGAGTCCAACCATTCCCATCACAGAATCACAGAATCACAGAACAACCAGGTTGGAAGGGACCCATCAGATCTTCTAGTCCAACCATTCCTATCTAACACTAAACCAAGTCCCTCAAGACCTCATCCACCCGTGCCTTAAACACCTCCAGGGAAGGTGAATCAACCACCTCTCTGGGCAGCCTATTCCAATGCCCAATGACCCTCTGCGTGAAAAACCTCCTCCTAATCTCCAGCCTAAACCTACCCTGGCGGAGCTTGAGGCCATTCCCTCTCGTCCTGTTCCCTGTCACTTGGGAGAAGAGTCCAGCTCCCTCCTCTCCACAACCACCTTTCAGGTAGTTGTAGAGAGTAATGAGGTCTCCTCTCAGCCTCCTCTTCTCCAGTCTAAACAACCCCAGCTCTCTCAGCCGCTCCTCATAGGGTCTGTTCTCCAACCCCTTCACCAGCCAATCTCTAAACCATGCCCCTCAGTACCCTAGACAAATACCTTGTATTTGAAGGCACATCTGAAGCAACCAATGTGTGTTATAGGACTGATGAGTCTGCATTAAGAGCTGTTGAATGTCCATAAGTATCTTGTAATATCAAGGCTCCAAGTTTATTTGTTATCTTAATTATCTGGAAAGCAGGATATGTGCATTAGTGGAATGACAATGAACATTAAATAAACTTGAACAGGGTACTAAAACTAAGGAGGACAGAGAAAGAGGGTAAAAGGTTTATAAAGAAATCATAAACAGCAAACATAATGAAGCAGAGATGGAAGTATGGTCAGCTCTTGTCTGCCCTCAGAAATATGCATCTGCTAGGTAAAAAACCTGCTTGGATGACAGCTACATTTTTAAAAGTTGCACAGAAATTTAACAGTGCAGTATCTGAGAACTCAAATCGCATATTACAAGTAAAAATTCTTTTTTTTTCTGCATATGCATGGAACCTGCCTTATAAATTTGATAGAAATGGTTGGACTAGAAGATTCGATGGGTTCCTTCCAACCTGGTTGTTCTATGATTCTATGACAAAAAAATCAAGTTTATAACCCTGTTTTCTAGATGGTTCTGATGGTGCAAGGTTCATAGGATTGTAGAATCACTGAACGGTTTGGGATAGAATGAATCTTTGAAAATCTAGTCCACCCTGTTGCCAAAATCAGAGACATCTTTCACTAGACCAGGTTGCACTGTGCAGCCTAACTTTCAAGACTACTAACGCCAAGGCATCCACAATTTCTCTTGGAAACCCTTTCCAGTGTCTCACCACCCTCATCATAAAAAATTTCTTCCTTATGTCTAATCCAAATCTATCTAATTTCATTTTAAAATTACTGCACCTTATCCTGTCCCTACAGGCTTTGGTAAAAAGTATTTTTCTGATCTTCTTATATCGTCCCTTATACATTACAAGGCCATTATACATCAAAGTCTCCTTAATCTGAACTACTCTGATACCTAACCCATAATCAACAATGATGTTTCTCTAGGCTATGAGGGGAAAAACAGTCTCATACTGTCTTTCAAGAGATGTGTAGGTATGAGAACAGAAATAAAAAAAAAAACCAACATCAACTCACACAACTCTCTTTCACTCTGCTTCATCCTTCTATGGAGGGAGAGTGATGAGAATTTATGGGAAAAAATGATATTTCTGAAAAAACGGTAGAATAAAAATAATTTGTTGCTACAGTGGCACAGAATGAAACACCAAGGATAACATGTGCTAGGCTATTTCTAGCTTCAAATCTCTCTGTAACGTTACTTAAACCAGTAGAGTGCACATTGCTCATTTTTTTTTGTTTTTGTAGTGCCAGGCTAATGTCTCACTGGAAAAAACTGAGGGAGCAATAGTAGGACTGATAAATGGTTTGGAAGACTTAGTTCACAATAATGGCTAAACAACTTCCAGCTTGTTTGTTAAACCACCACCTTGTAGGTCAAGGGCAAAAGTGTACAATAAAATTAAGCACCCCTTTCAGACTGATTGTGGGAATCTCAGTGTATCCTGTGCAAGTGAGAGAATTCAGAGATTCATGTGTATTAGATTATGCAGTAGTATATAATTCATGAAATTAACATTCATTATGTCTTGCTGTGTAAGATTTTTGCCAGTCCCTAATATCTGTAGATCTGTACAAACCTTCACTTTTCATAGAGTCATAGAACCACCAGGTTGGAAGAGACACATCGGATCATCAAGTCCAACCATTCCTATCAAACATTAAACCATGTCCCTCAGCACCTTGTCTACCTGTGTCTTAAACACTTCCAGGGAAGGTGAATCAACCTCCTCCCTGGACAGCCTATTCCAATGCCCAATGACCCTCTGTGTGAAAAACTTCCTCTTAATCTCTAGCCTAAATCTCCCTTAGTGGAGCTTGAGGCCATTCCCTCTTGTCCTGTCCCCTGTCCTGTCACTTGGGAGAAGAGCCCAGTTCCCTCCTCTCTACAACCTCCTTTCAGGTAGTTGTAGAGAGTAATGAGGTCTCCTCTCAGCATCTTCTTCTCCAGGATAAACATCCCAGCTCTTTCAGACACTCCTCATAGGACCTGTTCTCCAACCCCTTCACCAGCTTTGTTGCTCTTCTCTGGACTCGCTCAAGAGCCTCAACATCCTTCTTGTGCTGAGGGGCCCAGAACTGAACACAGGATTCAAGGAGCAGCCTCACCAGTGCTGAGTACAGAGGGAGAATCACCTCTCTGGACCTGCTGGTCACACCGTTTCTGATCCAAGCCAGGATGCCATTGGCCTTCTTGGCCACCTGGGCACACTGCTGGCTCATGTTCAGTTGGTTGTCGACCAACACCCCCATGTCCCTCTCCTCCTGGCAGCTTTCTAGACAGACTTTTGTACAATTAAAATCTTTAAGAAGTAGGTATGTGGCTAAATAGACATAAAATATATCCCAGATAGAAAGCCAGTTTTATGCATCATATATACAGGGGATTATGTATCATACGTATTTCAGATACCTCTCTACTTGTGTACATATATTTATGACATATATTTAAACCTAATATATACATATATGTTAATTATATAAAGAGATAGGTATACGTATATCTGTCACATAATCAATTTATCTATAACAAAATAAGAGACTAATTCAGACTTTAAACGACCTCAGATGTTTTAGTGTCTAAATATCTGTTCACACAGTATCAGTAATGAAATCAAATGAGGTTCCTCAGGGCTTCATCCAAGCAGGTCTTAGTAACATCTAAGGCCAGGGGCTAATTGACCTCACTGTACAACCTGTTTCAATGCTTGACTGTCTCCAAGATTAAAATAATTTTTTATTGTACTAAGTCTGAACATCTCCTGTTTCAATTATGCCTTTGTCTTCCAATACAATGCCGTGCAGAGATTGAACTGCCTGGAGCAGAGGTTCCCTTGCATCCCATGGAGAAGACTGCAGTGTACAGGTTTTCCCTCTCCAGCCCTTGGACCACCACAGAGAAGCAGATAACCACACTGCAGCTCCTGGAGGACAATGTGCTGCAACAGGTAGATATGTCCTGAAGGAATCTGCAACCCGTGAAGAGTCCACACATCAGGCTTCTGGCAGGAACTGTCCCCTATGCAAAGAAGCCCACACAGGATCAGATTTTCTGGCATGAAAAGTGGCTTGTGGGGGACATACAGTAAAACAATCAGTTTCTGGTAGACTGTAGTCCATAGGAAGGATTCATGCTAGAGCAGTTCTTGGAGAACTGAAGCCTGTTGGAAGGATCCATGCTAGAGAGTTTCATGAAGGACTGCCTCCCACTGGAGGGGCCCTATGCTGGAGCAAGGAAACAGTGTGAGAATCATAGAATCACAGAATAACCAGGTTGGAAGAGACCCACCGGATCTATGAAGTGTTGTGAACTGACCTCAATGCCCATTCCCCATAGCACTGCACTGATAAAAGTAAGAAGAGATCATAGAATCATAGAACATCCAGGTTGGAAGAGACCCATCGGATCATCGAATCCAACCATTCCTATCAAACACTAAACCGTGTCCCTCAGCACCTCATCTACCTGTGCCTTAAACACCTCCAGGGAAGGTGAATCAACCACCTCCCTGGGAAGCTTATTCCAATGCCCAATGACCCTCTGTGTGAAAAACTTCCTCCTAATCTCTAGCCTAAATCTCCCCTGGCAGAACTTGAGGCCATTTCCTCTTGTCTTGTCCCCTGTCACTTGGGAGAAGAGCCCAGCTCCCTCCTCTCTACAATCTCCTTTCAGGTAGTTGTAGAGAGTAATGAGGTCTCCTCTCAGCCTCCTCTTCTCTAGGCTAAAGATAGAATAGTTAAGGTATGAAGTTGAATTTTTGGAGAAGGTTGGAATATGGACAAGGTATTTTAGGTTTATCCTTTTTTTTCCTCCTTGCTATCCTACTCTGTTATTAATTGGCAATAAATTAAAATAATCTTCTCCAGGTCAAGTCTATTCTATGAATTACAGTAATTAGCAAGTTATCTACCTGTCTTTATCTCAGCACATGAGCTTTCCCAGCTTATTCTCTCCCCCCATCCTGCTGAAGAGAGGGAGTGAGAGAGCAGCAGCTGGATCTGGCAGCTGACAAAGGTCAAACCCACCTCTTTATCACAGGAGGGAGGAAGGGACAGGGGTCAGAGGGCATGGGAGACAAGATATGGTTGGACTTGATGATCATAGAATCATAGAAAAACCAGGTTGGAAGAGACCCATCGGATCATCGAGTCCAACCTGGTGATTCTATGATTCTGTGATTCTAAGTTGACATGGTGACCGATTTCCTCTCCTTCATGTGCTCATTAATGTGTCTTAGATGGACTCACTCTATGACTTTCACAGAGATCCTAGAATCTTAGGCTGCTTTAGCAGTGATACAGACAGAAGATAAAACATTAAGATTAGACGAAGACAAGTTTTAGGAAGATATCTATTTACAGATAAACAACTTGACATAGATGTATTTGTAATAGAAAAAGTTATTTACCATAATTGTATTTCAGGCTAACATCATTTGTTTGCCCTAAAACTACTATTAATTATCCTTCAGTATGTCACTATTTTCACTAAAGTTTTTCAAGAAAATATATGTTATACTACAACTCTTGACACTTCTACAACTTCTACATTACCTATGTCATTGAAGACTGATGTGGAAATTAGATATGAGAGGTCTGGTTTGAACAAGTACACTATACATCTACTTGTACCCCTTTTCTTATGCACTAAAAAAACCTCACTTTTAATTTGATATGCAGATAAGTCACAACTGAGCAGGAAACACAGTAGTACTATTTTCCTTTTCAAGTTATTTCTTGAATAAATTGAAGAGGACATATTAAAGGTTTGAAATGTTTTTGGGGTTTTTTTTCTCATACATGCTCTTAACAGTAGCAGCCTTTGAAAGAAAAGCTTCTAATATACTGAATACTTTCAGTTATACACAGCGTTGATGACCTCTTCCTTTATAAAAAAACAATTCCACATTCTGTTGTTACTGGAAAAGTTCATGGGAACCGAACAATTTATTCTCCCTTGTATGATAAAAGGACAAATTACTCTGCCTTGACCAACTTATTTTCAAACAGCCAGTTTTCCAGCCACCTATAGAAAGGGATAATGTGGAAAATTCCACATCCTCTGTTATTTGTGGCCAAGAAGGCCAATGGCATCCTGGCTTGGATCAGAAATGGTGTGACCAGCAGGTCCAGGGAGGTTATTCTCCCTCTGGACTCAGCATTGGTGAGGTCGCTCTTTGAATACTGTGTTTAGTTCTGGGCCCCTCGGCACAAGAAGGATGTTGAGGCTCTGGAGTGAGTCCAGAGAAGAGCAACAAAGCTGGCGAAGGGGCTGGAGAACAGGCCCTATGAGGAACGTCTGAGAGAGCTGGGGGTGTTTAGCCTAGAGAAGAGGAGGCAGAGAGGAGATCTCATTACTCTCTACAACTACTTGAAAGGAGGTTGTGGAGAGGAGGGAGCTGGGCTCTTCTCCCAAGTGACAGGGGACAGGACAAGAGGGAATGGCCTTAAGCTCTGCCAGGGGAGATTTAGGCTAGAGATTAAGAGGAAGTTTTTCATGGAAAGGGTCATTGGGCATTGGAAGAGGCTGCCCAGGGAGGTGGTTGATTCACCTTCCCTGGAGATGTTTAAGGCACGGGTAGATGAGGTGCTGAGGGACATGGTTTAGTGTTTGATAGGAATGACTGGACTGGGTGATCCAGTGGGTCCCTTCCAACCTGGTTTTTCTATGGTTCTTTGATTCTATTTTCCCACCGGACTTTTTTTGGTACTTGCATAGCCAATAGTTCCTGTAGCCCAGCTTTCCACAATTCAATAAGCTTAGAAAAACTGAAAAAAATTTACCTTCCCACCTAACAAGGAGAGGTGACATGTTCTTTCTCTCATTACACCTGAGATGTGGCCAATTCATTTTTTTTTTCAGGAAAGGAGGGACTTGGGTATCACTAGAGCACCAGCATGTTCATCCATCCTTCAAACACAGCACATCATAGGTGGAAAAAAAATCTATAAACAACATATTTTAAAAAATCTATAAACAAGAACAACATTTTAAATCCCAAACCTGTGTACTCAACTTCATCTTGTAGTCTGTAACACTTAGCAGTTTACCACAATGTTGCAGGTATGATTTTCAGTCTGGGCTTTTGCACATTGCTGTATCACCTGGAGATCTGAACTCCTCAGTTGCTCTGTTAGTAGTCTAGCTCCCTCGATGACTCTTTTCACACTCCAACATCCCCATAAAAGTTACTTTTGCAGAAACATATCTTGGTTTTGTGTTCAGTGAAAGCAATTTGATTACAGATCTCTCCTGTGTTTCCCTGTACTATTCTGTTCTTTGCAGTGGATAAGACAGGCCAAGGACAAAAATGTTTTGTCCTTTTATATATTTTTAGAACCATTTCAAAAAGTGTACATTCCACGGAGATATGAGAGTATTTTGATTCTGGAAAAAAAACCAAAAAAACTGAGAAATAACCCTTGTTCTCAAGAAAAGGTTATGTTTTTAAGCTTCCCTCCAAAAGGGAAAAAAAGGTCATTATTTTTAATAGTGAACAATTGTTACATTTTCTTAAGGTATATACTGAAAAGGAAACAGAAAGACTCAAAACTAAGGTACACAAGCAAGCAGCGCATATACTGCATTTAGAGGGAAAAAAGGAATTAAAAGCAAAAGAACAAATTCTAACTTTGCCAAAGCCCAAAAGAGAACAAATTAGGAACATTTTTTTTAAAAAGGTGCTGAACATCCTCTAAGGAACTGCAGAACTGAGGCATCTACAGCAGTTACAAGACACTTTGCCTTTCTTTTTAAGAAGCCATGAGACTGATCCTTCCCTGTAGCTGGGCTCTGAGAACTTTTGTGTTTCTGCAATGTATTTTCAAAAAACGAAGATTGTCCATAAAGATTGTTTAAAAGGCAAGATGGCTTAGACAAATAGGGCATAGTAGAAATATTTTTGGAATCCTCTAAATGTATTCTGTTAAGTGGTGAAGTGATTAATTTAGTGAAAGATTAGGAAATAGTACACTTAAAAGATTAAGAAAGAAAGAACAAATAGAAATCCATGGAACTCTATGCAGACTTTTAAAAATATACTACTTATAAACGTTCTGGTTCTACAGATGCGACTGATACGGCTTCTAGAATAAGCTCAAAGAACAAAGTCTTTTTTAAATGTAAGTGCATTGAAAGTGAAAAACTTATTTACACTTGCGACAGCATTAGCTGAGATTTGATTATGGTTTTATTGTGCAAATTTAAAGAAAAAAAAGAAAAATTAAATTGAAAAACACAAGTAGCCTAGTAGTTTTTGATTTAGTTAAAAATAATATAAGGTTCTTTTTGCCCTTTGTCAAACTTTGAGAGTCCTAAACCAAGTCCATGTTCTGTGCGCATGAAGTCTAATCTCAAGTTCTGTCTTAATGAGACAAGGTCATTATCCACTAATTCTAAAAGGTATATTAACTTACTTAATGATCCCCCCTTTGATAGATATTCTTAAAAATCAAGTTCCCTGTTTACTAAGTTAGACGCAATAGCTCATGCTTTGGAAAAATCTGTATCTCTAAGATCCATAGCAGATTATTGCAGTTGTATACACGGGATCCATTTTCAATCAAAATTTTCTTTAAGCTTATAAATTACATGAGATAGGCTGTGTACTTGTTGCTAGAAGCAAATCCCTTCACAATAAACTGATAAATAAATAAGTAAGCAAGTAAATAAATAAATAAACAAACAAACAAGTAAATAAATAAATAGATAAGGCTCAGCTTCATAGACTCAGAGAATCACCAGGTTGGAAAATACCCATTGGATCATTGAGTCCAACCATTCCCACCAATCACTAAACCATGTCCCTTAGCACCTCATCCACCTGTCCCTTAAACACCTCCAGGGAAGGTGACTCTACCACCTCCCTGGGCAGCCTGTTCCAGTGTCCAATGAGCTTTTCCATGAAATTTTTTTCCTAATGTCCAGCCTAAACCTCCCCTGGTGGAGCTTGAGGCCATTCCCTGTCATCTTGTCCCCTTCACTGCACTTAGTTTAAATAACAGTTCACCAAGGCTGAGTTCTGAAAAATAAGTATTTGTATTACTCCCTATATTAAAAATGGAGTTAAGACACTAAGAGTAGATTTTCATAATTAAATGCACCAGCAAATGTCCATTAAATACTGCCTGAATTCCAGTTTACCCAATTTTTTTTATCCCTTTCTGCTGTAAGGTTCACAAGCAGCTTGGTTTCCTGGCTAGCAGAAGCAGAGGTCTGAGTCTTCCTTTGTACATATAGAGTCATAAAATCATAACCAGGTTGGAAGAGACACACCAGATCATCAAGTCCAACCCTGAGCTTGTACCTAAAGCACTTAGAAACTTGAAGTTCAAAAGGTGTGATATTCCACCAGAGACTGTACCTACAAAATGATCTGTAAACTCATTCATTCTTCAGGTCATGTTTTGGTGTTTAATTTTGACACTGAGTCTGGCCACCAAACTTTACTTGTTCTGCTTGGAAAGTATAAAGGGTCAGCACAGCCGCCAACTACACAAGCATCCCATGTGAATGACCAAGCTAAGAATCAGGAAAAAAATTCTTTTTGTGTCAGCTGGAAACATATCTGAAACTCTGCCCAGCGTGTGTGTTCATAAATCTTCTGCAGAGTATGAACAGCTGTTTGGTTTTATTTTAAGATAAGGAAAAAAGTGGAAGTTAGAATGGGAACCTAGGTCTTATCCTCCTGTTCCCTATCTCCAAATTTTAGTGTTGTATGCATTGGCTTGTGTTGCATCCCCATATATCAATTTGTTTTTTGGGTTGTTATTTTGGTGTGGTTTTTCTTTTATATTCTCCAGAGGTAATTTCCCAAAGGGACCTAGTCCCCATTCTGCCGAGAAAAAAAAAATTCATTGAGTTTTACTTTAATTTTCTTATTCTTTCATATTTGAAAGTAAGTCAGTGTTATTTAAAAATCCAGAACTCAGATAGGTCATTGCTGTGTCCAAAAACTAAAAATTAAAAAAAGGTAGGGTGAGGGAATGAGGAAAAGAGGCATAAGAACATATTGGAAGAGAAAAGGGAGAGCTGAGGTGATGGAGAAAAATAAAGATGAAAGTCTGAAAGAAGAGAATGGAAAAGAAAATTGTTACATAGAAAAGGTCATTTTGAGGAAATTACAACTAAAGGATCAGAAATACTCTTTCACATTGGTTTGGAACTGAAAGTATACTAATAGCTTCTTTCATTTATTTATCTTAAATGTTCAGGTAACTATTTTTATGTTTTATATTAGTATTTCTTCATTTCTTCCTAATTGCAGAGGGAAAAGTTAAGATTTCCTTTGAACATTATCTTACCTCTGTTCTGTTTTACCAGAAATGAACACATATGCATCTGGCTAATGATATGCTTGATAACTCTTGGTACAACTTTACAAAATCACCTTGATCTCAACTATGCCTACCTGAAAATTTTAGTTCTATAAGTGCAGTTTTAAGACATTCCTTCCTATGTAGTATTAAGTAGCAAGAAACCAAAAATTGGAGAAGCTATTGTGATGTAACCTTTGAGAAAAAAACACCTTAAATAAATCCAGCGAGAATTATGCCTGTGAAGAAATTATGACTCTGTGCTGCCTCATTATCTGTATTTTGTTACATCAATGAGTTGAACATGTAGGCGATTCCAGTCAGGTCTTCAGTTTTTTCAATCCTTACTCTGTTTGATGCAGTGGTAGCTTTAAAGGTGAACTCAGAGGTGGTTGCTATGTGGACAGCGTGTGTTGCTTATCCTGGTGTGTCACAATCCTGTGTTTGGTACCAGCACATGCACTGGACATGCTTCGCCTGGTGGGCAAAGGGGGCTCCCATGGTCAGAGATGCTTGATGGGAACAAACCCTGCTGCCAACATGGCAAGTGCCACTCCAGGGACATGGTTGAGTCACCTTCCCTGGAAGTGTTTAAGGGACAGGTGGATGAGGTGCTTAGAGACATAGTTCAGTGTTTGATAGGAATGGTTGGACTCAATGATCCAGTGGGTCTCTTCCAACCTGGTGATTCTATGATTCTATACAAACATACAACACAGCCAGAAAACAGGCTCGATAATAAACCTAGTTCAGGTTTTATTTGCAGAGGGGGCTTTAAAATCAGCTCTGGGAGAAAATAAAATCAAACAGTTAAAAGTAATAAAATATTTTCATCTCTTAACTCAGTACAGAGAATTTCTGTCTAACAGATTGAAAATTATATTCCACCTATAAAAACATTATCAATTGCTGTAAATTATTGATTAAGCCTTCTAGCAATCCTCCTTCCACAGTAAAGTCCAGGAATCAAATGAAAAAGCACAAGTATGTCTTTTTGGGTGCATCAGTATTATGAAGGTCAAAAAAGTTTTTTTACACCATTGTCAGACTCATATGTAGTTGGTAATTTCAGCTCTGCAGATTATACCTAAGGAATCTGTTCTGTGTAGAAAAGACAATTCTGATTAACATTTAATGAAAGGCCATTATTTGTCTTTCTCAAGCTTGTTATGGTTTATCTATTTTGTGCTTTTCATTTTACACTAAAACATACTGACCATAAACAACTTTTTCCTCTGATTTTTTTTAAATTTTCGGTTTTGTAGGTGTCAAACTCATAATATATTTTTTCCAGTTTCACATATTTTGCAGCAAACACCTTCTTCAAAGAAATATTTCAAATCACTTTATCTTTAAATATATATTAGGAACAGTTGTAACTGCAGTAAATGAGCTGCTGCTAAAAAAATGAATGTTCATATTAATGATTTCAGTGCTAACATAGGAATCATTTGTACTGAAAGTATATGAGATCATAATTATTAACATCTCCCCTTTCTCTGGCCTCAGATAACCCTCTTTCTTCTCTGAAAGGATTCAGAGGAGGATTTCAAAATACTTCATAAATTTATGAGGTATAAAAAGTGCCCATGTGAAACTGCAATTCCTGTCTTAATTATTTTTGTTTTCCTATAACCTATTAACATATGATTGTTCAATAGTTTTATAATTTTCGGAATGCTATTTAAAGTTTTTGCAATGATTTTGAGAAAATGTTATGAAATTCTGGATGATTTCATGTCTCCTAAGCATCCCAGTAGAAATTGTTTCCTTATACGTCACAGGAATTTCCAGTTGTTTTCAAAATCTTCTTTGTTACTGCTGAGTGGTTTTAAAAGTGTTTTTTCACGTTCTCAAGAAATTGAAATCTTGAACCAACACAAATCTTTTATACTGATTTCTTTATGATCATTTTAATTTTTTTCCACTAGATGCTGTATTTAGGTATCTTGCAAATACTCCCTCTCTCTGCAAATATATAAGTTGTGTTGCTAGTACTTGTTTTCCTACAACAGGAAACAAATCCAATATTTTTCAGTCATGTGCCACCTCTAATTCAGAAAACTTATTTACCAATTTGAAGCACTAGTACATACAACACATTCATATGTGTTTATTCTCTAAATCTAAGAAGAGTGCACACACTAATAATACAAGTTGCAAACGTCTACTTTACTCACATAATATTTCCCACATTTTCAGGTGGCTGAGCTTATACAATGACAATATCAAAATTTCTTGAAAAGGATTGTAAAGATTTTAGACTTTACTTCAAATAAATGCACCTGAAATATTTTCGGATTTTTTTTTCATGGACCCACTGATTAAAATAATCCACTTATCTTTTTGAATTGTTATATCTTTTTTTTGAAGAATGGTTGGACTTGGTTGAAATAGGCTGGACCACTGGGCTGAGTCTAATGGCGTGAGGTTTAACAGGGCCAAATGCCGGGTCCTGCACAACCCTATGCAGAGCTACAGACTGGGAGAAGCCTGGCTGGAAAACTGCCAGGAGGAGAGGGACCTGGAGGTGTTGGTCGACAGCCGACTGAACATGAGCCAGTAGTGTGCCCAGGTGGCCAAGAAGGCCAATGGCATCCTGGTTTCTGTCAGAAATGGTGTGACCAGCAGGTCCAGGGAGGTTATTCTCCCTGTGGACTCAGCACTGGTGAGGCCGCTCCTTGAATCCTGTGTCCAGTTCTGGGCCCCTCAACACAAGAAGGATGTTGAGGCTCTGGAGCGAGTCCAGAGAAGAGCAGCAAAGCTGGTGAAGGAGTCTGGAGAACAGACCTTATGAGGAGCGTCTGAGATAGCTGAGGGTGTTTAGCCTAGAGAAGAGGAGGCTGA
This sequence comes from Coccyzus lansbergi, assembly GCA_033558105.1. NCBI lineage: Eukaryota > Metazoa > Chordata > Aves > Cuculiformes > Coccyzidae > Coccyzus > Coccyzus lansbergi. The sequence continues at coordinate 3,905,530 of JAUMJK010000508.1, forward strand.
GAGGAGACCTCATCACTCTCTACAAGTACCTGAAAGGAGGTTGTGGAAAGGAGGGAGCTGGGCTCTTCTCCCAAGTGACAATGGACAGGACAAGAGGGAATGGCCTCAAGCTCTGCCAGGGGAGATTTAGGCTAGAGATTAAGAGGAAGTTTTTCACGGAAAGGGTCATTGGGCATTGGAAGAGGCTGCCCAGGCAGGTGGTTGATTCACCTTCCCTGGAGGTGTTTAAGGCACGGGTGGATGAGGTGCTGAGGGACATGATTTAGTGTTTGATAGGAATGGTTCAACTCAATGATCCAGTGGGTCTCTTCCAACCTGGTTGTTCTATGATTCTATGATCTTTCTGTGATAATTAGTTTACAATTCTTGGTTTGGTTTTTGATTGCTTTTTTTTTAATTCCTTTTCTGGAAACTGATTTCCCTCCATGTCTTGAAAGAACCTCTTAAAAGTTGAACATTTAGACTCACACCCTGTGGTACAACATGAATCTTATGGACAGGGACTCAAAAGAGGTCTTATAGATAATCAGTTTTACAAAGATGGGTCTTATCAGACTGACAGGGTGAAAGACAAGCTGAATTATACACACCTCATCACTGTTCTTTTGAGATGAATTTCATTAATGATTTATATTTACCTATGACTGGAGAATCACATCTAGGGCAACTAATTGTTGACATTTTGAAGCTTTAAAAATTCTATCCCTCTATTTTAATGTTAACACATTATTCAAACTAAATGGTAGTAAAATTCCAATCTATGTCCACTGTTATCTTCCAAGTTACTCATAAAAGGTGAGCAAAGTTTCATAAATAAAAACACTGATTTTTATTTCCTATTGACTGGCACTTTCACAGTAAAATTCTTTGTCACAGAACAAACAGACTGCCCAGGAAGGTGGTTGAGTCACCTTCCCTGGAGTTGTTTAAGGGACAGGTGGACGAGGTGCTGAGGGACATGGTTTAGTGTTTGATAAGAATGGTTGGACTCAGTGATCCAGTGGGTCTCTTCCAACCTGGTTGTTCTATGAGTCAATGAAATGTCTTTTATGCTGTATAAATAAGACAAGAATCATACTCATCAATGCTCTAAAATGCTTAGAATTAAATATAATATCATAGAATCATAGAACAACCATGTTGGAATGAAATATATTCATAATTTTGGTAGGTTGTTCTGTACAGCTGGTATGAAAGCAAGTGATGAAAAGTCCTGTCACACAGACAAGAATCCAGACACTCTAGAGAATATCTGAGTTGTCTTTGCAATCCTTTCAGATGGATGATCTGTTGCTCCCTACCATGACTCAGTATTTCCAAAAGAGTTCACATCAGGTTACATTGATACAGCTTGGAATTTTGTCTCTGATCATCACACATTTTGTCTTCCTGTGAAGTAGCATAAGGTTTATTGTCACTCTTCGAGTAGAGCATATCAATGCCGTCTTCACACTCATTAAAGTCATGATGTGAGATCCCATACACATTGACACAACAACACTACAGGTTTTTAACTGTAATAGCACTGAAAAGTCATTTTACAAAGCTGCCACAATGCTTTAGTATGTACCCACTGTTCAGAGAAAATTACGGACAGATTTATAGGAATATAGTAGCCATTTTAACGAGAATAGACAGAAATTCTCTTTAATATGTTAGATAAAGTGTGCTAATTGGATGCGTTAATGTTTAAATTTTCCAAAATGCCACACTTAAGCTTTATGCAATTTTAGATTACTTTGTAAGAAATTAAACTGATATTTCTAAGATTTTCATAGCAACTTTCCACTGAGGAATGTAAAGTAGGACCATAATCCTTTCTGGCAGTATTTGGCCAGCTGATCTCTTCTCCCAAGTGACAGGGGACAGGACAAGAGGAAACGGCCTCAAGCTCCACCAGGGGAGATTTAGGCTAGACATTAGGATGAAATTTTTCATGGAAAGGGTCATTGGGCATTGGAATAGGTTGCCCAGGGAGGTGGTTGATTCACCTTCCCTGGAGGTGTTTAAGGCACAGGTGGATAAGGTGCTGAGGGACTTGGTTTAGTGTTTGATAGGAATGGTTGGACTCGATGATCCGCTGGGTTTCTTCCAACCTGGTTGTTCTATGATTCTATGATTCTTCAACTTAGAGTAAGTCTCTTTCTCCAGACTTTCCCCTTCCTCTCAGGTGCCTGGATAAAGGGTGATATTGCCAGAAAAGACTGTTACTGGAAAAGACTTGAGCACCTTGGCCTTTTCCTTCTACTTTCTCACGAGGTCTCCTCCTCTTTTTTGATAATCTCCTCAGTTATTCTAGTACTCTGCAATTCTACAAACTTTAGCTTTAATTATTTAACACAGTGTTCTTGAGGTTTAAAGATGACTGAGAGAAAGGAAACGTCATGTCCCTTCATAAAGATTTCCCTCTTCAAAGGCTTAAAAGGCTATTTCTGTTTTAAAGCAATGCTCCTTCAAGTCTTCACAAGGAAGATTTTTAAGAGCATTATAATGATAATGGAAATTGCTTAGTTAATGCCAAGCATGATCTGGTGGGTCTCTTCCAACCTGGTGAATCTATGATTCTATGATTCTTCCTGGTATGCCATAACACATACTCATTCAGCTTTTTTCCTGCTATCATAGATACTAAATTCCACTTCAGATAGTATCACAGGAGTGGACACAACCTTATTATTAACCTGTTATGACAGGTTAAGCATCAAGCTCTTTTTTCCCCTCAAAACATTAACTCTGAGGCACAAGTCCATCATTGCAATACAGAACAGAGAACAGAATTATAGTGCTAAAGGATATCTACAGAATGCATTTCATCCTTTTCTTTCTGCCATGAGTAATAATCATTGTTGTAGAATAATTCTGATAATGCACCATTGGTAATTACTATAACTTCTAGATACTGGTTTCATGTTGCTCCCAGAGCATTGCACCTGCCCATATAAATGTCTGTATATGTGTATGTGCCTTCCAGTACATAATTTTCATCGAACTGTTGGTTAAATAGAATCATAGAACAACCAAGTTGGAAGGGACCCATCGAATCATCGAGTCCAACCATTCCTATCAAACACTAAACCATGTCCCTCAGCACCTCATCTACCTGTGTCTTAAACATCTCCAGGGAAGGTGAATGAACCACCTCCCTGGGCAGCCTGTTCCAATGCCCAATGACCCTTTCTGTGAAAAACTTCCTCCTAATCTCTAGCCTAGATCTCCCCTGGCGGAGCTTGAGGCCATTCCCTCTTGTCCTGTCCCCTGTCACTTGGGAGAAGAGCCCAGCTCCCTCCTCTCTACAACCTCCTTTCAGGTAGTTGTAGAGAGTCATGAGTTCTCCTCTCAGCCTCCTCTTCTTCTGGCTAAACAACCCCAGCTCTCTCAACCACTGCTCATAGGGCCTGTACTTATTTCTGACAATGTTGTTCTAAAGAATGTTCACTATGTTGTCAGGAAACAACAGGTTGAGGGCTGTTAAAGGAAAAAAAAAAAAAAAACAAAGTTTTATCAGGTCTTCCCTAAGCAAAAAATGGTGGTAAAGACCTTGAAAGTATGAAACAATGGATGAAGCCAGAGGTCCTGAGTCTTCTCACCAATGATCATTAAAGAAATGTAGCCTTGGAAGTTTGGTGTAATTTGCTTCAGGGATAATAATGAAAACAAAGAAAACATATCCAGTGTGAATAAACCACAATATACGTACTCTATTTGGATTTTAAAAGAAGCAAGGAACCCTTGAAATAAGAGGTTAAGGCACAATGCACACTGCAAAACTTTAAACACTGACCTTTAGCAGACACTAGAGTAAGAAACCATTAAAGTCAACGTTAAATTCCTTTGGTAAATAACTTCAGATGCCAATGAATCACTCTAACCCCCTTTCTTCATTGACCTTTGAACTCAGAAGAATCCAGGAAAAGCAAGCATAACACCTGAGAAAAGAGAAAGCTGCGTATAGTTTCACTGTGTCATTATTGGGAATGAGCTGCAATAATCAGAAAATATAGACTATAATATTGCAGCAGGACTAATAATAATTCTTTGATTGGATTTTAAGACTTCAATTACACTAACTATAAATTCTTGTCTTTGCACATAAGGTGTGCTGCCTCTTTCTACATAAAGTGAACAAGATTTTTTTTCTTATAACCTGCCTTAAATGACTGTCTGTTAAACTTGCATTTGGTGTTATGTCATTTCCAGTATTTCTATCATTCCATTCTTGAAGACACATAGGTGAAAAAACCTCAGTCTCTAGATTATCTACTGGTTTATTTTCCTAACATTTTCTACTTGTTTGTTCTGCCCCCTCCTCAACCCATTGTCCTTCTCAGGGTTGTTAGGGAGAAAAGGTTATACTTTCCCTTTTTTAAAGCAGAAAAGAACTTCTTTTCATCTTGAAGTCTATTGTGGTATGCCCTAAAAAGAATTTAATCTGCTTTTCTTCAATGACAACCCAATATTTCTTCTCAAGCCCACAGTGGAAAGAAAACACAATTAATTTTATGATTTTCTTGGAATTATATTTTGTGTAATGGAAAAATAGCAGAAAGTCCTATTTGTTGCTAGTTTATCAGAACACTTGAAGTGACTCTGGACAGACTTAAATCAAAGATCATGTGCATTACTCTCTTCTGGATTTTAAAATTTGTTTTACATCTTTGAAAAGCACCAACTGTAGCAGATGTCTCAAAATGTGACACAGTATCTCAGTGGAAATTTTACCACTGCTAAAGATTATCTTTAGAATCAGAATCATAGAACAACCAGGTTGGAAGAGACCCATCGGATCATCAAGTCCAACCATTCCTATCAAAAGGTTGCACTCTTACAGGGCTCACAATGGCATTTGCAGTTTTTGCAGCAGAATAACATTACTCCTTCAAGTGTCTTCTGACACAAAGAACCCACCACAAGCTTTTCTTTCAGTCTACCTTGTTCTTCTTACTGCATTGTTATAGACGATCATTCTTGTACCTTTCAGTTAGAATTATAACTCAACCTTTAACTTATTTGTTGTCCTTTCTGGCTGGGGATTTTTTGAAGCTCCTTATAACATTAAGCATTTAATGAATAGTAATGAATTCAGAAGTCATTAGTGTTGCCTTCTTAGATCTTCCCATTAAAAGTGAGTGTCATCTCCAAACTAGTTTTCTATTAATTTTACAGAGGTTTAGGGTAAAAAATGACAAATAATTTCATGTATTACCTTGCTTATAAAACTTTGGCACAACTCATGTAAATAAACAAAATATAGAATCATAGAATCAGCAGGTTGGAAGAGACCCACCAGACCACCGAGTCCAACCATCCCCTTCAACCACCAACCCATGTCCCTCAGCAGGCACACAACGGGGACCCCCAGTTCACCAAGCAAGGAGCCCCAATCCAAAGGGCTTCTGTCCCACCACTGACCCATCACCCACCCCAGAATGATAACTCCTCACAGCCCAAGGGCACATAGAGGGGTCAGCCCTGCTGAGAGGTGAGATCGGAGCAGACACCAACCCTCCCAATCATCCCTACCTGCCTACGTGACTGGGGGGCCACCAGGCCCCCCAGCCTTTCTTCCCCCCCAGCTCCCGTGGGATGTAGGGTGTGCCATGGGGACTCACCGGTGATGCCAGGGCAGCAGTGACACCAGGAGATACATCCCTCGCTCACAGCCCAGCTGGGCACAGTGAGAGGCTGTTGGTCTTTGCTGGGAAGATAAAGGGATCCCTTGGTGAGGGCAAAGCAGTAACACCTGGGGAGGGAGGAGTCTCCAAGAGAGCCCAGGTGCCCTGCGGCTTAGAACCAGAGAACCACAGAATCACCAGGCTGGAAGAATATTGTGGTTTAGTTCCAAATTGACACAAAGGCAAACAAGCACGTTCACTCATCTCAGCTGCGACATTACTGTAGGTCATAATATCCAAGGTTTAGAATTAATTAAAGTTCAAAATCTGACAAAATCCAGGAGCTTTCCATAGAAAACATGGAGAGGTATATTAGCAAATATAATCAAGTCATCAGTATGCTCTGGTTTAGTAAGAAGTCTTATGAAATAATTAATCAGTGATCTATAATTCATATCTTAGTTGACATCTACACCCACATTGCACTGAAGGAATGCATAAGGATAAATCTCTGCATATAGAAATATGACAAGTATTTTCTCACACCAGCTGCTTAAATGTATTACTGTAATTTGGTAGAGCACTTGAAATATAATGTTAGGGGTGTTTTCTTATATCAACCCCTGAACCAACCCAGAAAATAAAGATCTGTAACTGTTTCCTTGAGCCAGTTATTTGAACTGACTCTTATTACTTCACGTTCTACTCCTCCTAGTGATAGCAATGACTGTGATGTGAGATAGTTCAAGGTTCTGGGCAAAATATTGATAGAACTACTTTAAGTTATTCTCAACTTTTGAAATTTCAGACATAAAAGAATCATAGAATCATAGAATCACCAGATTGGAAGTGACCCACCGGATCATCGAGTCCAACCATTTCTATCAAACACTAAACCACGTCCCTCAGGACCTCGTCCACCCGTACCTTAAACCCCTCCAGGGAAGGTGACTTCAACACCCTCCCTGGGCAGTCTGTTCCAGTGCCCAGTGACCCTTGCCATGAAATTTTTTTTTCCAGTATGCTTAGTTATCTCTTTTCCTTGCTTGTGACTTCATTTACGAATAGCAGTAAATTAAATGCTTTGTTTTGCTCAGTATTTGGATTTGATGGAGCATACATAGACCTGATGATCCCTGTGAAGCACAAGGCTGATGTAGAACATCACATATTACTTTCTGTTCTTACTTTCATTGAAATTTGCTATGTTTTCAGTCACCCCAACCCCAAACTGAAGCGAGCATTCTTGATATTTCACGGCAGTGCTTCAGTCACTGTCCATAGTATCTTGCTATAGGAGATTGGGAAGACATTTCTCTACTGAAGCCATAAAATAGACCTCAATGCAGTTTATGTTGCTGAATTGAGGCACTTCATTAATCTTAGTATACTCACAAGAAATACAGGAGCTCTATGTGGCTGATTTTTGCACTGGGATTGTCCCCTACAGGGGATTAAGTCTACTGTATTCAGTTTACTCTGACACATGATTAGTGAATCATAGAATCATAGAACAACCGGGTTGGAAGAGACCCATCGGATCATCGAGTCCAACCATTCCTTTCAAACACTAAACCATGTCCCTCAGGACCTCATCTACCCGTGCTTTAAACACCTCCAGGGAAGGTGAATCAACCACCTCCCTGGGCAGCCTATTCCAATGCCCAATCACCCTCTGTGTGAAAAACTTCCTCCTAATGTCTAGCCTAAATCTCCCCTGGTGGAGCTTGAGGCCATTTCCTCTTGTCCTGTCCCCTGTCACTTGGGAGAAGAAAAGACATGCCTGTCTTGGCTTATAAGGAGTCATAGAGTAATCAAAGCAAAATACAAAAATAGTTTGAAAAAAAGTTCTTTCTGCCTTCTCCCAGAGAAAACTATCTCAACAGACTTATTAAGTTGGAACTGAAGTATCTGTATTATTTTACTAGAGGTTGTAATGTCTAAGTTTCACTAAAATGAGCAGAAACCTCCAGGCAAGAGGGCAGTCTGGTTAACCAGGCTGCTTCTTTTCTGCCTATGAATGGCACACTTCTACTCATCCATTGGGAATGATGGTTTGGAATAATTAGACTTCTTGTGAAGGTAGAGATGTAATGAATTATGAGCAGAGGCTTCGTCTCAGGATTTTTTAAAATTTTTTTCAGAAGTGTCTAATAGATTTCTCTTTTTGCTATCATATGTAACATATAGATACAGTTTTCATGAACCTTTCCAGTCTCTACTTGCTGTAGTAAAGTGGTGATAAAGCTGCTCTTAATATCTTTTAGCTCTACTTTTGGGTTAGTAGCATTTATATATTTCTGGGATGTTTACTCTCCTGTCTTATCTCTGATTTTTCTGAAACCTCTGCTGTACGTTCGCCAGTCTTATTTTCATTCTGTTCTAAGTAAGAACATTTCATTCGTGTTTATATTCATAGTTGTTTGAACTTGATAACATAATTACTGCTAAGCTTGTCCCAGTTTAATATCTGTGATAATTAAGGAAAAAAGAAAATTAGCATTAATACTTATTCCTTTTTAAAATGTTCCCTTTCCTGTAAAGCACACTGGTTCCCTTTGTAGAGTTAATTCCCTCTGTGTCTGAACCTCACACTATCAATTTTCCCATATTCAGAGATTTAAGAGGAGGTGTATTTTTTTTCTCTTTTCTGATAGTAAACATGTTGGTTTTGTAGACAACATTGTTTTAAAATAAGAAAGTAATTTTAATTAAGAAGAAAGATTATTGCATTACAGTCAATATAATTTTTATTGCTTTTGCCTAACAACATTTTACCATAGAAAAGAGCTATATTTCCTTTATTCTTCTCTCCATAGCTTTCACGCTGACAAATATTATTTCCATGGGACTTAAAGATCTCTTCCACTTCATATTACACTTAGGGAACATGAATCAGGAAATGATATCCAAGTAGTTACTACAGAGAAAGAAAAAAAAAAGTTGAGAAGTTGAGACTTGTGGATCCAAATTGATAAAAATTTTGAGAAAATTGGTGTTCGCTTCACAGCTCTGCCTTGATCAAAATGCATGAATGGGAGAGCAGAAAGTGATCTCATCTCATGGGTCACTGAATGCAGTTTGATGCTAAAACAAAAGTTTACTACCAAACCATAAAATCTGAAGAGCAGGTATGTGGAGGAGCAAGTGCCAAGGATGTTTGAAAGTCTCAGGTGACAGTGAATAATTCATTAGTTGTAGAGCCCTATACCCTCTCTTTTCCACCTCCCTACAACTGGGTCTCAAAATACAAAAAGTAACTAACATGGTAAAAGAAGGGAAAAACTGCATTTGATACAGATAAATGTGTTAGAAAGATAAATGTTAACAAACCTGCATTTGAGGCTAGTTTTGATACAGATTTATGACTTGTTAAAAAAATTCAATATCAAATGGCACCAAAAGTAAAAGAAAATCTGTGTGCCCTTATCCAAGAAAATTGCAGTCAATAGATAGAAAACAGATAAAGTGACATTTAGACGTAAGTTGAAGGAAAAAATTCCATTATCTCTTGAGGATTATGTACAAAATATTTTATCTACTTGTCATGCATGTTATTGACATTCTTTCTTTTGACTAACACCAGAGGGCATGTCTAGTTACTTTCAAAATGGTGTTATTTAGAATATTTGTACGAGTTTTATTTAAAAAGTAGTGATGTAAAATCTATTGAAGAAAAAAATAACCTAAAAGAGCTCAGTGTAGAAGTCTGTATTGACAGAATCCAGCAAACTCTGTCAGTATTACCATATGATCCTTAAAAAAGGAAATGTAATTAAAGTGAAGATTAAAAAATCCCACCTTCCTACGCATAACTACTAAAATACATAGTGAGATATTTTTTAAACAACAGTAATGAACTGTACATGACCTTCACCTACAATCAATCTTTAAAGGCATCAAACTAACATACATCTGCATGGATGACAAACACTGAGTAAATATTACTGTGGATGACATTGGACATCAGTGTGTTTAAATACAACATATTGAGTTGGATCATTTCCCTATTGAATAGCTTGTTTCACTGTGTTAAGCAGTGACTGTTAATCCTTAACACATCCTTCTTTCATAGAAATACCTTGCTTTACAACAGGAAAATATTCTTCATATACCGAACTGATACAAACACCACAATTCTCCAGATGAGGTCTCACAAGAGAGGAATAGAGAGGCAGAATCCCCTCCCTCACCCTGCTGGCCACACTGCTTTTGCTGTAGCCCAGGACACAGTTGGCCTTCTGGGCTGTGAGCGCACACTGCTGGCTCATGTCAAGCTCCACGTCAATCAACATCCCCAAGTCCTTCTCTGTGGGGCTGCTCCCAATCACATCATCTCCCATCCTGTACTGAAACCGGGGATTGCCCTTACCTGGGTGTAGGACCTTGCCCTTGGCCCCGTTGAACCTCATGAGGTTCTCACAGTCTCACTTCTCCAGCCTGTCCAGGTCCCTCTAGGTGACACCCTGTCCTTCCAACTGTGGCAACTACACCGCTCAGCTTAGTGACATCTACAAGTTTGCTGTAGTCGAAATGTGAGGAATAAACTACAACTTCCTTTCCCGTGCCCCTCAGACACTAAGAAAGGCAAGGAGGTAGAAAAATCAGGAATGAAGGAGTGAAATTGAGCTTGGAGTACCTTCAGTTTAATCTTTTTTTTTTTTTCCTTGCTATCCTATTCTCTTGTTAACTGGAAATAAATGAAACTAATTTTCCCCAAGTTGAGTGTGTTTTACACATGGCAGTAATTGACAAGTGATATCTCTAGTTTTATCTCAAACCCTGAGATTTTTCTATCTTATTTTCCCTCTGTATCCTACTGGTGAGGAAAAGTTTTTGGGTGGAGATCTGTCAGCCAGGTAAGGTTAACCCACCACAGCTCTAGGTCCCTCCAGCAGCCTCTGCTGATCTTTCTGGTGCCCAGCCCAGACTTATGGTCTCAGCAGTATTTGGCTCCCAAGGCTCTTCTACTTTGATGCTGATTTGCTTGCAATGATTGCCCACAATGACCTACAGAACCAAACAGCATAAAAGTTCTACTGAGTATATAAGTAGATACTTAACTCAGTTTTCAGTAGATTTATGCAAGGACCTCAGCTGTCCAAGGGAATTCATACAAGAAATTCAATTCTATGAGATATTATTCAACTGACAAAAATAACATTGCTAGTATTGTGCATTTTGTGTGTTTTAAATCAATATTTGTCTTTTTAATTTTATTTCTATTAGATAGTGTACAAAGACTACCTCTAGGCAGAATCATAATCCTCTTTTCTCTCTGAAAAATAAACCTGGTGATAAATTTGAAGAGGTGTAAAAAGTTAGACACACTAAGTCTCTGATATTTAAAGAATAAAAACAAGGGTTTTTTTTCCTTCTTTATATCTGTAATATAGCTATATCATAGAATCATAGAATCATAGAACAACCAGGTTGGAAGAGATCCATCGGATCATTGAGTCATAGAATCACAGAATCATAGAACAACCAGTCTGGAAGAGACCCATAGGATCATCGAGTCCAACCATTCCCACCAAACACTAACCCATGTCCCTCAGGACCCCATCCACTCGTGCCTTAAACACCTCCAGGGAAGGTGAATTGACCATCTCCCTGGGTAGCCTATTCCAATGCCCAATGACCCTTTCCATGAAAAACTTCCTTCTAATCTCTAGCCTAGATCTCCCCTGGCGGAGCTTGAGGCCATTCCCTCTTGTCCTGTCCCCTGTCACTTAGGAGAAGAGCCCAGCTCCCTCCTCTCTACAACCTCCTTTCAGGTACTTGTAGAGTGTAATGAGGTCTCCTCTCAACCTCCTCTTCTCTAGGCTGTGTTCCCCATATGTTATGGGAAGTTATTTTAATTTAATACGGTAGTTGCAGTTATGTTATCTTATTTTAATAAATGTATTTTCATCAGAAGGGTAACACTGAACAGGAAATAAGCTGTTGTAAAATGCATAAATATTGTTACAAAATGTGAACTTCCCAATCAAAAGCACCACAACTTTTATTTCCCATAAATCATTCCAGTGATTTAGAACATAACATTTCTGACCTGGGTTTAGAAGAAATCAGGGAATGATGATTACATGTCACAGTTATGTAGTCTTCTACCCAGAAATCTTAAGGTATTAGACAACTTTACAAACCAGTTTACCGGTTTGTAAAAAATCACTGGCATTTGCGTCTTTGAAAGTGTACGGTGAGCTTTACGTATATTTTCCATAAATTGCGTTTTAAATGCAGTTGCTTTAAAAGTGAAAAGATTTAAGCTCTTAGTAGGTATGTTCAATCATTTTGAATTACCCACAGGGATCTTTGAAATTAACTCTTAAAAACAAACCCTAAAACTTCTTGTTATCCACACTGCAGTTTAAAAAAAAAAAAAAAAACAAAACACCAAAAAACCAACTTGAATCAGAATTGAAAACTGATTTACATGGTATATAGTGCAAATAATTTACAGATCATTATTATCCATCTTCCCTATAGGTATCTGAAGCTCAGCTTCTTCAAGAACCTCTCGTTTGTTTTCGTACATGAAAACTTCATCTGGGCTGACTGGCTTCCATTGAAATGCAATAAATTTGAAAAATATCTTAACAACCCGAACTTGCGTAATAACCTTATGGTGATAGGCATCCTTGAGGCAAATTCAAAGCATTGATTTCCCACTTGAAAACAAAACCAAATAAAATATTTTTCTTAATGAAGATAAGCAAATATAGTGGAAGAAGTCTCTGAAACTCAAACTCGTATGAAGAATATATTAAAAAGGTGGACATTGCTTAAATACATCATGAAAGTTGCCTAGATCTATGAGATTTTCTTCAGATTCTCTTCACAGTGGTGATTTTATCTATGAACAAGGTCATAAAAGTTACCAAAATAAAAACTTAATGAGTGTTCCCTTATTTCAGTCTAAGTCAAATATTTGGACCCATTTTGATTCTTGTTGAGTTCCACCTTTGAGACCAGCCAATGGAATATACAGTTAGGTTTATCTTACTGGTGAAACTGATGACATCGGAAGGATCAACACTAAAGAGCAAGTCTGGAAACTAAGAAAACCTGGTAGACAATATTTTCAGGATTTCTCGACTATATAGCAAATTTGTGCATGTCTTTAAATATGTGTGATCGATCTGTGAGTAACTGTGTTTTGAGCTTGGCTAGTGGCATGTCCAGATCTACCAAAAAATAAGGAGTGGGTTAACTTCTCCCAAGTGACAGGGGACAGGACAAGAGGGAATGGCATCAAGATCCATCAGGGGAGATTTAGGCTAGACATTAGGAGGAAGTTTTTCATGGAAAGGGTCATTGGGCATTGGAATATGCTGCCCAGGGAGGTGGTTGATTCACCTTCCGTGGAGGTGTTTAAGGCACGGGTAGGCAAGGTCCTGAGGGACATAGTTTAGTGTTTGATAGGAATGGTTGGACTCGATGATCCGATGGGTCTCTTCCAACCTGGTTGTTCTATGATTCTATGATTCTAACTATACATGGGCTTTCAGACCTGTTCATTGAGCTTATAGAAAATGTTTCATGAAGTTTATGCTGTCAAATGTCAGAAATGTCTTTTTAGTGCTCTTTTCCTTGTATCACTTACATTTCTGGAAAGATTTTTTTCTTTTACATTATAGGAGCATGAAAAATAGTCAGGATAAACAATTTATCCCTATTACATTCCATTTAATCTCCCTAATATTGTTCACATTAATGGTGTCTTCTGCTGTCTTTACATGGCCTTTAAAGGCTATTACCCTGATTTTGCATTGCATGGCTTTTTAAGCAGCCATTTGTACCTGCGCGATATGAATGCAAACTGAATGTAATTTATTCAAGTTTTGATTAAAACATTGTTTTGTTCAGGCGTAACTGCCTAGAGAAGGGGCAGAATTGTAAATTGTCATGACAATTGTGTTTTTGAGAAGGGTAGAAAAGGTGAATGAGCTTATAGGGGGAATATCATGTCCTGTATTTTTCTCAAAGTCTCATTTTCAAATAATTTTAGCATTTTGATTTCCATTAAAGTCAGTCATGTGACTCAGACGCTGCATGGCACAATGCAATGCAAGGGAAAAATATATGGAGAGTCTAATTGCATAAGACCAAATTCATACTGCTTCCAGTACATGTCCGAGTTGTATTATCTGTGTAGGTTTCTGTGCATTTAAAGTCTGATTTCTCCCTAACATGAAACAAATTAAAAATAGTGCTTTTTGGAAACACTTTTGCAGCAAGTGTGAGCTCTTTTTGTGATGGAAAGCTGGTAGTTGTGGATGAAGTCTAGTAAAACTACAATAAACAGGTACACTAGAACGTCTGGTTTTCTAATTAAGTGATGATAGTAGTATTGTGCTATTTTATGGGGTTATAACCCTGTTCCCAAACTCTGAGGCTGAAGGATGAACAGTTTATTCCAAGATGGGAACTACATTATTGCCTCATAAAACAGTACAGCCGCACATTATGGGTGTAATGTGACTCAGATTAGTGCTACTGTAGCCTTTTGTTCTTTTTAACTGTTGAGACAGTCAAAATCTGATTAGAGTTATCTACTATTTATGAATACACACAGTGAGTTGATAATGAGTTTGGAACTGGAGAAGTAGGTAAAATCGCAAAAGACTGCATGAATCTGAGTTCTGCCAATTACAACTTTGGAAATGTATTCACATTGCTTTGAAAGGAAAGTAAAAAACCTGTGAGTAATAATGATGTTTTTCTATTTGCATAAAACTGTGGGACTATTGACTTACACTGTGCCTTTAGTCACTCAGCAAAGTAAAATGCATAATGCAGAAAATACTGCTGAAGGGCTGATCTGCAAAAATCCATATTTTTCATTGCTCATGTGAATAGTCATAATGAAGTCAATGCAGCTACTCAGATATGTAAATTCACTCACATATATTAGAAGATTCAGGGTCAACATCATAATTCTTGTTGATTTTACTTTCAGGACTTTGGCATTAGAAAAGAAGAATAAACCTTTCTCATTATCAATGTAGTTAAAAAAGAAAATGTGGAGAGCAGTTACTGGCTACAGATTACGCACTGAAGTGAGGAAAAGTTACCTAGGTAAACATAGAAACATAGAATCATAGAACATCCAGGTTGGAAGAGACCCATCGGATCATCGAGTCCAACCATTCCTATCAAACACTAACCCATGTCCCTCAGCATCTTGTCCACCTGTGTCTTAAACCCCTCCAGGAAAGGTGAATCAACCACCTCCCTGGGCAGCCTATTCCAATGCCCAATGACCCTTTCTGTGAAAATACTTTTCCTAATGTCCAGCCTAAATCTCCCCTGGCAGAGCTTGAGGCCATTCTCTCTTGTCCTAAATTCTCTCTTGATCAAGAGACAGTGCATCTTAGATATGTAGAATGATGTGATACATGTCACATGTCAGCTATAGGCAGGTTAGTTGAACCTTTTTTATTTTCTTATTTAGAATATGACAAAACTCTGTCATTCCTGTCTGTGCCAGACAGCTCCTTTGTTATATACTGTGTGTACTAGCACCTTCATTTTCACTCTTTTGATCAGATTTCTTCAGTTGTCAGTGGAATGTCTCCGGCAATTAAATGTCCCAGAAATTTTCAGTTTCTTCTCTAACTACTTTTTAAAAAGTGATGAATACTTACCTGATTGAAGAGGAATGGTAAAAATCTATTCCCATCTGCAGTGAAATGTAAATAACATTTGAATGGAGCACAAAAATGGGTGCTACAATCCAGTAAAAGGAGGTGGAAACCAAACTAGGGAGACATATGTTCTCTTCTCTGTTTGGTTTTGGTCCACTTATCACCAGGTTCAGCTAATCAACCAACTAACCAACCAACCCAATCACCTTATATAAGGTGCATTATGTATGAGGTGATTATGTTACATAAGGCTTGTAGTGATAGGATAAAGGGGAACGGGTGTTAACTGGAGAAGGGCAGATTTAGTTAAGACATTAGGAAGAATTTCTTCACCATGAGGGTGGTGAGGCCCTGGTCCAGGTTGCCCAGGGAAGATGTGGCTGCCCCATCCCTGGAGGTGTTCAAGGCCAGGTTGGATGGGGCTTGGAGCCTCTGATCCAGAGGAGGGTGTCCCTGCCCATGGTTAGAGGGGTTGAAACTGGATGATCTTTAAGGTCCCTTCTAACACAAACTATTCTATGATTCTATGATTTTATGATTCTGTATCCTTGAATACCTCATTCCTGGGATCCCAATGGGGATGAAGTATGACTCTCGCCCTTTCAGAAGGCTGCGCAAGATGATAAATTCAATAAATTTTGAGGAGTTTTTAGAAGATTTAAAATATTTGCGCATGCAGTAGAGAAACAATTAAAAAATTAATAACTTTAAACTGTTTTATTAAATGTTATTAGTAATAATCTTCCCACGCTTTAACTTGAGAGGACATCAGGTGCCTATTGCAGTGTTGCATTAGTCTTTTTAATCAAATTTCTAACACAGCCCTCAATGTTAAAGGAATTTATTTATTTTTCCTTAAAATTCAAAAATGTCTCTTCCAAAACACAGAAACATTCAAACTGACTGAAAGGAAAAAGAGCACTAAAGCACTAATTCAAATAGCACTAAAGCACTAATTCAGTTAAAACTAAAGGAAGAAAGAGAAAGGAAAAAGAATTAAGAAATATATATTTAAAAAAAGCTCGAAATTCTATAAATTAAAATAGTGCCTATCTATTCAATTTATCAGTTATATTACCCAATTTGAAATTTAAAATTAACAAAGTTCTGGAGAGATGGAGGTGCAAAGGTCCTTAATAATCATGAAATGAAGTGCAGAGCAGGACTTTCTCCCTAAAATTACAGAGCAAAATGGAATCAAATCTTGGCCACTGAGCTCATCTGGTAGTAAAAGCATCATGTTCAACGTTCCTTTTTCTCAATGATATGCTTAGTTGTTTATTATTCAGTTATCAAAGTATACACAAAATTATATCAATCAACACCTCTTCTTTCTGTAGTTTACCACATTGCTTACTTTCTCTGTGTCATAAATATCTTTAATACAAAATGAGTTATTACAATATACCTGTACTCCCTTGCTACTATTCAACATTCCTCAGCCTTTTTTCCATGACCATCTTACTGAAATTGCATGTAGAGTATTGCCTTTGCTAGAAGTGGAGCTAGGCTACTGCTGTGGAAACAATTTCTTCTTACGTAAAGAAAAAATGTTACAGTTTTTTAAGCACTTTACTGCTGATACAATAGACACTATATTTTTTCCACTTTCAAGTAGATACAGGAAGCTGACAGTGTCATATTTCGGTATTTGTGAAGTCAACAACAATGATTTGCCTTTTACATCACTGTGTAGCTATTAAGTAATTAATCCTATTCCATCACTGTGAAGTTGGTGTTATCCATCTCTTATATGATAAAGATTAAATTCTATTGATATCAACAGAAGCTTATTAAGGAAGCAGGGGAGGTTCAGGCTCGACATAAGGAAAAAATTCTTCACAGAAAGGGTCATTAGGCAATGGAAGAGGCTGCCCAGGTGGTTGATTCACCTTCCCTGGAGGTGTTTAAGGTGCAGGTGTATGAGGTCCTGAGGGGCATGGTTTAGTGTTTGATAGGAATGTGCTGAATGTGACTTCTTTAAACAAGTAAAGATTAATTTGTATTTCAAAACTAATTTCTGAATGTCTTAAAATATACATACTTTTTGCACTTACACATAATTATTTCTTATGCATAACAAATATAAGTTCCAATTCATGGAATATATTCCTTTCTACTCATTTAAAAATGTAACTGTGACTGTAAAATTATAAACAATGTTTTCATAATATCTTAATTTTTATTTTTTGTTTGTAGTTACATGAATATGAAAATCCCTGGGTTTGGTTTTGTATGTAATCAGATCTCAAACTAAGCAGGTATTCTGCGCAGTGATCAGTTTTTTTTCTTTGAAGATGAACCATAATGAACTATAATTTTTTATTCCCACTAATTGTAATTAGAGTTGATAATTCCACTATGATTAGCCTTTGATTATCACAAAGCTTTGTGAATAACAAAATAATGATTTCACTCAATTGGTGATAGCAAATCATGGATAAAATCATTGCTTTTTAAAACATGCAAAATATGTAGAATAATAAATTAAAAACCTAAATCATGCTTATCCTTATATACTCTTTTTTCTTTGCCTAATAAAGATGAATATACTTTCATTTACATAAAGAATCCAGTCTGGAACTTATCTAGTGATATTTGGTCCTAATCACTGTCATAAAATTTATTTGGAATTGCAATACATATGCTAATATCGTGGATAATATGATTTCAAATACATCAATAAAATTTATCAACACGCTTTTCAGGTAGTTATATATATCCTGCCTAAGGTGTTGTTAGAGAGAACTCTTGTTGCCTTACCTGTTACTGCTATTTAGGTATAAACTGACAGAATCAGCAAGTTTCACTGGTATGGACAAAGCTACACAAAATGTTTTCAAAAGCCAGATATTTTTCATCTTAATGATTTCTAATTCTCAGTGCAAGTCATCCTTTCTTTCTCCAGAATAAAAGAGACACTTAGCTATTTAAAGACTGGTTTTGTATTTGTCTTAAAACTATTGCTTTTCAAAGAACATACATGCAAGCAGTCATTATCTGAACCAGATCCCACAGAATGATAAAATTGTATAACAGTTTAGATTGGAAGAGAGCTTCAAAGTTCACCTCATCCAGCCACTATGGACAGGGATATATTTCACTAGATCAAGTGCTCAAAATCCCATACAACCTGACTTAGAATGCTGCCAGTGTTGGGTTATGCACAATGTCTCTGGGCAACCTATTATATGCCTCACTACCACCCTTCTAGTAGAAATTTTCCTCTTTATGCCTGGTCTAAATCTACCCTTTTTCAGTGTAAAATTGTTGTTCCTCATTCTTTCACTACAGACCTGGGTTATAAGCCTCTCACTGTTTATCTTACAGCCTCCTTTACTCACTGAGAGGCCACACTAATGTCTTGAGAAAGCCTTCTGTTCTCCAGGATTAATAACCCCACTCTCAGCTTTTCCTCAAGTGGGAGGTGTTCAGCCCTCCAATCACTTTTCTGACCTTCCTCTGCACCTGCTATAATAACTCTATGTCTTTCTTGTGCTGAGGACCTCAAAGCTGGAAATGATACTCCAAACAGAGTCTCATCAGAGTGGAGTGTAGAGAGAAAATCACCTTCCTTGACCTCTTGGTCACACTTGTTTTTATACATCCCAGCATATGTTTGGCTTTCTGGACTGTAAGCACAGACGGTCAGCTCGTGTCCCGTTTGCCATCCTTCAGTACACCCAAATCCTCCTCTGTAGGGCTGTTCTTGATTAATTCATCCTCCAGTCTGTGCTGATGTGGGGTCTTGCCCTAGCTTATGTGCAGGACCTTGCACTTGACCTTGTGGAATTTCTTGATATTCTCATAGGCCCATGTGTCTAGCCTATTAAGGTCACTCTGTTTGACAGCTGTTCCTTCAAGTGAATTAATCGCTTCACTTATCTTGATGTCATCTGCAAACTTGTGGAGAATGCAGTCAAATCCACTATGTTATTAATGAAGAGATTAGCAGCATTGGTCCCAATACAGACAGTTGGGGTACATCACTCTTTACTGATTTCCATTTGGACACTGACTGTTGCGACTTTTCAAATACAATGGAGAGTGGCTAAGGAACTACAGCTGGTAGTTTCCTCAGGAACTCAGCATGAGTCTTGTTGGGTCCCATGAACTTTTGTATGTCTGGGTTCCTCGGATGACCTCAAACATGATCTCATCTTAAGATGTGATGTACTTCATTACCCCAGTCTCTGCCACAGTTTCAGGGACTTGAGGGATCCGAGAAAAGAAGTTAGTGTTGAAAACTGAGGCAAAAATCAATGTCAGGTATTTCAGCTTTCTCCATGTCAGTTGTCACTAGTTATCATAGCTTTCTAGCTCCATGGTATCTTGTAGCTCTTCATGCTTGTTACTCATTCTGTGTGCATTGGTATGGAGCCACTTCTCTTAGGCTATTGACCATGTCATATTTTTCCAGATTATTCTAAGTTGCTTTAACATTAGATAGACTGTATGTGGTATAGTTGGAGTGGATGATAATCTGTATGGTTCCCTGGGCTTGGAAACCTGTCAACGATGACACAAAATGTGATCTCCTGGTAGGCAGAAAACTCCCCTAGAGAAATACTGTGGATTTCAAATAGGTGCTTGAATGCGTCTCAGTTTAGAGCACTACCAGTTATTTCTGTATTGGAGTGTATCTATGCAGCTCTTCAGAAGACCTGACAACTGCTGAAAATAAAATTACACATCTGGGAACAGATATTAGATGTCTGTCGTGCTTTAGAAGTAATTCTGATTTCCATGCATAAATATTCTGTGTTACAATACAGTCATGAAACTCATCGAATCCACACTGTTGGTGGGATCCTACGAAGGGTCCTGCACACTCTCAGGAAAAGAAATTGTCAAGGGGCAGAGTTTAACTCATAGTATTTAAGAAGCTGCTGATTAGGACATAGAGAAGTTTTTCTTAAAAGATATTACTAAAGAAAAACTGGGGTTTTATGGGTTTTTTTCCCTGTACAAGATGAATAGTAAGAACTGAATTTGTTACTTTCTGTAACCTTTCTGTGAGCTGAAGAATGTGAAAAATTAAATCAGAAAAAGAACTAAACAGCATATAAATGGCAAATGTCTTGAATCTCTCTTGAAAGAAGAATAAAGATGTAGTATTTCACAAGAAGAAAAAATAGAGAAAATAAGTTAAACATCAGGAATATGTAGTTTGCAGCTACCATCCATTAATAGATATATATATTTTTTTTTGTACATTTGTTAATTTGGATTTTGATATTGAGTGTCTTGGTTTGGGATTTAAGTTCACAATTTGGTACATAATGGCAATTTCGGTTTTGATTTATTTGTGGTTTGTCATTTTCCATGTAATTGTCTGTGTGACTGTATGTCTACACTAGAATAAATATCCTGTGTAAGAATTTTCCTTGTCTAACCTCAGACAAAAATATCTCTTGATAACAAATTTTTCCAAGAAGGTTAGAATTCAAGCACCATATTACAAAATTCCTTAAATTTCATGACACTTTTTAGTTTTCTGCCAAAGCTATCGATCTACCAGGCATATGTTCAAGTTCTGCAACAACTTAAAGAGTCATCTTGTAATGGGGTGTTGAGTCTCCCACTCATGTTGTCTGTTCTTCCCTATTCCTGTAAGATTTTCATTTTATTACTTTTTTTGATGTTTAATATTAGTCATTGGATAAGATCACAGAACTTGTGCAGTTTAATATCAAGCTCCAAGTGTTTCTGTAACGACAAGCAGAAGATCTTGTGGTGAGTTCATGCATAAGCTAATGTAATGTAGTCAATCCTCAAGAAAATATTTCTTAGCAATCTCAAGGTATGGACTCAGCTCCTACATTTCTAGACAAAAGAAGTGCTAGATCACTGCCCTTTGGAAGACACTGGGCAATTTTCTTCTTGGATAGAAAGATGAATCCCATCACAATTTTTTTCACAGTCCTTTCCAGTGAAATATTTTTAACTTTCTGGGAAGACACATTTTCTTTCCTTGTAATGTCAGAAATGCTGATATACTTCACGATAATTGTCTTTACTTAAGATATCACATTATGAAAACTGATGAGCTTTGTGTGCCACTAAATCTATTTTTATCAATATCTTTAATACTGGCAAAAAATTGTTTCCTATATTAATACTACCCTGTACTTCAATGTTTATACTGCTAAGTCCATCTCTGAAAGCCTGAAAATAGTACTTCATATATAGTACTTATACTACAGGGAAAAAAAGGGTTATTGGGCACTGGAACAGGCTACCTAGGGTAGGGGTTGATTCACCTTCCCTGGAGGTGTTTAAGGCACGGATGGGCGAGGTGCTAAGGGGAATGGTTTAGTGTTTGATAGGAAATGATCCGGTGGGTCTCTTCCAACCTGGTTATTCTATGATTCTGTAATGATCAAAATAACACAACCTCCTTTCACAGCAACTTTCAGGAATCTGCTTTTCAGTTTCTAAATGACATATCAACCTTCAGTCAGTTGCCTGAGTAACAACATATCAATAGCATGTCAGTTCAGACAATCCAAAAATGTTTTCTCCTTTAAAAAAGTCGGTGAAGTATGTGTGTTTAAGTAAAGAATAAGTCTACCCAGTGTAAATTTTCATACAGCTCCATGAGATGTTTATCTCTACTGCAATAAAGTGTTATGTTTCCTGAGATACATTAATGAATACATTACTGCCTGATTTTGTCAAAATTGATTGAGAATCAACATCTCATTTAGCTAGAGAATCCCACAAAGGAAATTATAATTAAAAGAATAAACACATTGTGAAATAATTTACAAGAATGTGACTAACAAGATTGTAAACACAGCATTATGGAATTTAGGCAAACCATCTTTATTTTCTTTCATTTGAATACAAACATCCAATAACTGACATTTTGCAAAGGATGTAAAATGTCAGGATTAGAGTCTCATCTTTTCAGTCGTCATCATTCCTCTAGTGACCCAGATATGTCATGTTCTGAGCATCTAAACACAGGTCTGAGCTGTGGAGCTTCCAAGAAACAATTTTCTTCAAAACCTCAGAATGGAAATAGTGGTAAGCAGTTTTTAGAACTGTCTATCATGACAAAGCTAGATACATGGAAAGGAATACATTAGAAAAGTGGAAACTCAAGAAGTAAAATCCATAAGAAAGAAAACTTTGAAATACCTTCTCTTTGGCTAAAGTAAAACTACCATTTTAAAAAAACAAGCTAAACTGGTTTATGCAACTGATAAAATAATTAGAAAAAATATCAAACAAAGCTTAATCACTGTTCGTTGAGTAGTGCATTACTTATGCTCTCTCTAGTGAATTAAAACTACCTCTGTGTCGTATAGCCTCATAATCACTTGTCCCCAGTCCGTTCCTGAGCCATGGAGCATAAGTTGAGAATTCCGAATTTCATTATTTTGCCATGATTATTTGCTTAGGAGCAAGAATTTTATTTTTTTTTTTTTAGCCAGACCTCATACCATGTATATTTAATACAGAAGATCCAAAAAATGGCTGCAATTTTGCATAGTTACAAATTCGGTGGAAAGGATGGAATGGAAACAAGGCTCTGTAGTGAGTCCAGAGAAGAGCAACAAAGCTGATGAAGGGGTTGGAGAACAGGCCTTATGAGGGGTTACTGAGAGAGCTGGGGGTGTTTATCCTGGAGAAGAGGAGGCTGAGGGGAGACCTCATTGCTGTCTGTAACTACCTGAAAGGAGGTTGTAGAGAGGAGGGAACTGGCCTCTTCTCCCAAGTGACAGGGGACAGGACAAGAGGGAATGGACTCAAACTCCTCTGGGGAGGTTCAGGTTGAACATAAGGAAAAAATTCTTCACAGAAAGGGTCATTAGGCAATAGAAAGGTCTGCCCAGGGAGTTGGTTGATTCCCCTTCCCTGGAGGTGTTTAAGGTGCGGGTGGATGAGGTACTGAGGGACATGGTTTAGAGACTGGTGGGAATAGTTGGGCTCGATAATCTGGTGGGTCTCTTCCAACCTGGTGATTCTATGATTCTATGATTTTATGAAACAGATGATCAATATGGTGCATGCTAACTGTATCAACCTTTATTATTCACTTGTCCCAGTTCTGGCTGGGATATTATTCTAGCTCAATGGATATTATCAATATTATTATCACTTAATCTTAGCTAAAATGTTTGAATAACAAAGCTCTGTTTTTTCTCTATCTTTCCTCGTGATTGTGTTATGTGGTCTTAAGAAAAAAAACGCATCATGTTTGTTTCTTTTCTGACTCTGTGTAGTTATGGTCTCATAATAATGTAGAATCAATTTTCAGTTTGGCAGACTTAACTGCCAACCGATTAAGGATATGGCTCAGCATTGTGATGAGGCCAGCAGCTATCACTTTTTGGAAAAAAAAAATCATCTACCGGCCCACATATTTTCTCTACTGATGTTATAAGACATCATTAAAATTACTGACAAAAGACTTCATTTAAAGTTCAGGAAACCATTCCATCCAGAGTTCACCAGAATTTCTGTTTATCCTAAATCACTGTTATTTTGGCTAGTCTCTATGCACAGTTTTTGGTGAAGCAGCAGCAATAGCTTTTAAAATTTTTATGGATTTTCTTCAATTATCTGACGGAAAGTGCTCTCCACAGTATCCTAGGTACTGCAGATCTGAGAGCACAATAAAGGATAATCAAAATCCTTTCTCTTCATACTGTAATTCACAACTTCCTCTTCAGAACTTCAACACCACATTCTCATTCTTATTGTGTTTCAATGCAGCTTGCACTGAAGAGAACTGATGTCACCTGGAGGTCAACATCTCTGTCGTGTTATATTCTAATTACATTTCATAAAATATTAATGCCCAAAGCTAAGAAAGAGAAAAACATTTATGGTCCATTTTACCCTTCCAAAAAATTAAGAATTTCTGTATAATTTATGACTCTGTATTACTCAAGTGTTGGAGAGTTTCAGCCAACGGGTTCACTTTAAACACACACATAAAGAAGTTTATACTTAGAAAGAGAAAAGGAAAAGGCAAAACCTTCAAATCTTTCTTTCACTTTAAAGAAAATCTCAAATTATACTATATTAGAGCTAACATCTTTATCTGTAATATGTTTTTAGTGGTATGAGATGAAAGTCAGCAAATTTTTGAAATTAAATCTAATAAGTAATATTTCTTAAATATGCTATTTGCAAAGGCAGGAAGCAGTAAACTAATGAACTTTAAGCACCAGTAAACTAAAAGTTAACATGTAATAGATACACAAAAAATAATTAAATTGTTTCCAGAACTGCCTCTAGCTAAAATTCTCTTTATTCTTCTCCATGCCTTTATTCTTCTCTATGCCATAATAAGAATATTCCTCTCTCATGTTTCTTGCTGTTTGTTCCAAGGATTGGAATTAGATTTTGATTTCAATAAATCTGCTTTCTGTGTTACTTAGTATTACTTCAACTCAGATTTTTCCATGAACCCACAGCAATAAACCATATCTATATTCATCAATTTTCAGTTGTTGTTAGCTTCTGAACAAAATTGGAACATGTACTGGAAGCAGACCTGAAAAAAACCCCAAAACCCATAAACTGTCTTCCTTATCAAGCCAAAATAATTCAACTACTATGATGCTGAAGGTAATAAAAGAAGTCATGGACCATCACAGTTAAATTGGGCTTGAGTCCCATGATTTTCCTCCACTGTGTATATATTTACCCCCAGTTGGTCTTTTTCCATAAGATGCTACAACTGCATTGTGTCTAACTAGAAATAA
Organism: Coccyzus lansbergi; assembly: GCA_033558105.1. Classification (NCBI taxonomy): domain Eukaryota; kingdom Metazoa; phylum Chordata; class Aves; order Cuculiformes; family Coccyzidae; genus Coccyzus; species Coccyzus lansbergi. Next base: position 3,930,520 of record JAUMJK010000508.1, read on the forward strand.
TTACCGAGACAAGAAGATTGCATTGAAAAACTAGGTCAGAAATGAGTTGATGGCAAATATGGTCACACTTGGATTTCTTCATATTGGTTATAACACTGAAATGTGTTTGGGAAGATTTGCAGAGAGACTGAAAGAAACTACTTCTTGCAGGGGCTGAAAAACAAAACTGTGCGAAAGATGAAAATGCCAAATATCTGCAATTTAATCTTGTCTCTACCTACTAGAAACTTAACGTGGTGCTGGCGAGAGATTTATTCAACCTCAAAATTTGAGCTTAATAAATGATGCACACAAATGTCTTTCCAAGGACATTTACTTACATATACATACAGAGATGTGTAGAGAAGATTTTCAGGGAGATTTGGATTCCTTACAAGAGTGTGGGAAGGATTATTCTCATGGGGAGGGAAGAACTAGAACTTCTTCCAGGTCATAAGAGGAGAAGGGCAAAATTATGGACCACCTGAAGCTTTAACCTCTCATTTCCCTGTTCATTATACAAGAGCACTCATATTGTTTGAACCATACCCTCTGAAACAGGTGTTCACCTGCAGGACAAATAGGACTTGACAATAGGATTGTAGAAGGTGGAACAACGGCAATATTTAGTGTTTTCATTAATTAGTTACTGACCTCATTTACAGTATGAATGACTTCCTGTGATGCTGGTCTTTTGATCTTTCTCTGTTCACTACAAATTAAGGCTAACCTTTGTCATTCACCTTCTTTTCCCTCCACTGCTGTTTTTAAGGAAAAAGTAAAATGTCTCTCCAGAGCAAGTCACTATCCTGATGAGTTTTCACCCAATGTCTCAGTTCTGGGCCCCTCACCACAGGAAGGATGTTGAGGCTCTGGAGAGAGTCCAGAGAAGAGCAACAAAGCTGGTGATGGGGAGAGAGAACAGGTCTTATGAGGAATGGCTGAGAGAGCTGGGGTTGTTTATCCAGGAGAAGAGGAGGCTGAGAGGAGACCTCATTACTCTCTACAGCTACCTGAGGGGAAGTTGTGGAGAGGAGGGAGCTGACCTCTTCTTGGTATTGACAGTAGACAGGACAAGAGGAAATAAAGCTCCACCAGGGGAGTTTCAGGCTCAACATAAGGAAAAAATTCTTCTCAGAAAGGGCTGTTAGGCACTGGCAGAGGCTGCCCAGGGAGGTGGTTGATTCACCTTCCCTGGAGGTGTTTAAGGTGCGGGTGGATGAGGTACTGAGGGACATGGTTTAGAGATTGGTGGGAATGGTTGGACACAATGATCCGGTGGGTCTCTTCCAATCTGATGATTCTATGATTCTGTGTCAAAAACATCATACACATTTGCTCAGGCACACAAGCAAACAGGTAAAGACATACACAAGAGAAACCTGTTAGTATGGTTACCTGATGTTAGTCTGAAATCTTCTCAGATTCATTTAGCAGAATTTTATACTGTGTTGCACATAGGGAAACATTTATTATTTCGCATGCAAAAGGAACAAGGACCCAAATGCATGTAAATATTAAAGAAAATCTGTAAAGTATATACTAAGAATGCACTTTGCACAGTGTTAGATAATAAAGAAAATCTGTCAATTGGTATACAACAACTTCATAGTAAGGATGAAAGTATATTGATGTTTAATGAGAAATTGCTGTTATGACTTCTGTTTTTACTGATGTTTCTCGTAGTTAAGGAGTACGGCATCAGATACACTGCAAAATAATGTGTGAAAAGTCCCAGTCTGATTTCACTGACCTCAGTTAAAAACTGGGCAAACAATTTTAATTTCCAAAAGTTAATTCAGACATAAGTCAGGAACTGCTGTGCTTCAGTATCATATGGCTACCTTAAAGGAGAAAATCAAATACAGATTTGAAAACAGACTATACTTCTTCAAGATATAAATAAACTAACATACTTTTAAGTTGACAGAAAAGCACATTTAAACTAAACACACCGAGAATTAGACACATAGTGCACTGGTTTATCTCAACATTTATCCTTTATATAATAAAGAATTCAGTGGTAACAAAACCTCAGAATCCTGTATCTACTGATAATTAGAAAATAATTTGGTCTCAATTTTACAGTAAAACAAAGATTTTTGCTGAATTTTCCTAGGATTTTTAGAAATATTTTGACTCTCAAAATTAAAATGCAGGTATCTGTTTACTTAGCTTTTGGTATCACATTTACTGAGCATTTGATGCCTAGTGAACACCTTTTAGTCTCAGTTTATTTAGGCTTATCCAGTAAATTGTATATCAAAATGCCTTAATTAATTAATTAAAGGGCCTGTAACTGCACAGTATTTAATAATTTATGTATAAGTATTTTTTTATGATGGCAGGTTTTGGCAGAACCAGAAGAGAAAAGGGAAAACTAACACAGTATTTTTTAGATTAGAAGTATCATATATAACCTATAGGAGCAGTAAAACACTCATGCTCTGTACTTCATGCTCTAGGAACGGTGTGAGTTATTTTCTACGGGTGTATCAATACAAGCAGGAGAACACCCTGGAAACAGGTTAACATCTGTCATTCACCCTTGTTTTATTTAGAGACTGGTCTTAAGCCAGTTCTAAAAATTTACGTCTTCAATAAGACACATCACTTTTAACTACCTCTCGCAGTGATTCATGAAGTGCTTGCTTTCTGCAGTTCTTTTAAAGAATGAAATGGTTTTGACTTACTGCTTGTTTACTCTGTGTCTTTCCTCAGTGTAATTCCTGTATGGATTACAGACAGGTAAAGGAAACACAACAGTAGATTTAGTTCACTGTATTGAATAGACAGACACATAGAAGCATACAATCATAGAACAACCAGGTTGGAAGAGACCCATCGGATCATCGAGTCCAACCGTTCCTATCAAACACTAAACCATGTCCCTCAGCACCTCATCCACCCGTGCCTTAAACACCTCCAGGGAAGGTGAATCAACCACCTCCCTGGGCAGCCTGTTCCAATGCCCAATGACCCTCTGTGTGAAAAACCTCCTCCTAATCTCCAGCCTAAATCTCCCCTCGTGGAGCTTGAGGAAATTCCCTCTTGTCCTGTCCCCTGTCACTTGGGAGAAGAGCCCAGCTCTCCAGACCCCTCTCCAGACTCTTCTCTGGACTTGCTCCAGAGCCTCAACATCCCTCTTGTGCTGAGGGACCCAGAACTGAACACAGAATTCAAGGAGCGACCTCACCAGTGCTGAGTACAGAGGGAGAATAACCTCCCTGGATCTGCTGGTCACATCGTTTCTGATACAAACCATGTTACATATGAGAAGGCAGAGTAGTTTCAATGTAAATTTCTAGACTTGGCACTGGCAATAAGACTGTGCAAATAAGAAAATGATCACATATTCATTTTTCTAACTGAACAGTAGGAAATTAATACATCACAGGAAAAATACCAACAGCCAATTTAAACTTTTGAATTATATGTGGAAAAATACAAAGATGGAGAATGCTAATTACTTTAAAAATATATTCATAATTACTTAAAAATATATTATATATAAAATATATATATTACTTTAAAAATCATATTTTAAACAGCAAGGATATAAACTTTTTCAAGTTAGTCACTCCAGCTGAGCAAGAGTTGTTCTTAGTAGGTTAAATGTGAAAGTTTTAGGAAATAAATTTATAGCTGAAAAACAAAAAAAAGAAGTTACAATCAAAACAAATCAGTCTATCTGAATAGACATTCAGTGTTTTAATATTATAATGCTTCTTATATTAAGATGCATTACACCTACCTTGACTTCACTACTCGGGACTTCAGGAGAGCAGACTTTGGACTCTTCAGGGATCTGCTTGGTAAGGTACTATAGGATAAAGCCCTGGAGGGAAGAGGGGTCCAAGAAATCTGGTAATACTCAAAAATCACCGCCCTAAGCTCAGAATTGATGCATCGCAACAAAGAGGAAGTCAGGCAAAACAACCAGGAGGTCTGAATGAATGAACTAAGTGCTCCTGGACAAACTTGAACTCAAAAAGGAAGCCTACAGAGGATGGAAGGAAGGACAGGTAGCTTGAGAGGAATACAAAGAAATTGTCCGAGCATCCAGGGACCAGATTAGAAAAGGTAAAGCTTGGATAAAACTAAATCCTGCCAAAGATGCCAAGGACAACAAGAAAAACTTTTATAGGCATATTAGTGATAAAAAGAAGACTAAGGAGAATGTAAGCCCCCTCCAGAAAGAAACAGAAGACCTGGTCACCCAAGATACAAAGAAGGCTGAGGTACCAAATGACATTTTTTGCCTCACTATTCACCATCAAGGACTCAAGCCTCACTGCCCAAATTGCAGAAGGCAAAGACAGGGACAGGCAGACAGAAAAGCAGACCTGTGTAGCAGAGGATCAGGTGAGAGACCATCTAAAGAACCTGAAGGTGCCCAGGTCCTTGGGATCTAATGAAATGCATCCATGGATCCTGAGGGAAATGATGGATAAGTTCCTTATCTGCTCTCCAACATACCTGAGAAGTCGTGCTAGTCTGATGAAGTTCACACTGACTGGAAAAGGAAAAACAGTCCCTAGGGACATGGATCTGTTAGAGCAAGTCCAGAGTAGGGCCATGAAGGTGATGAGAGGGCTGGAACACCTCCTGTATAAGGACAGGTTGAGAGGCTTGTTCAGCCTGGAGAAGAGAAGGCTCCATGGAGACCTTAGAGAATCCTTCCAGTGCTTAAAGGAGGCCCTAGGGAAATCTGGGCAGGCATTCTCTATCAGGGAATGTAGTGATAGAATGAGTGTTAATGGTTTTAAGCTGAAAGAGGGGAAATTTAGATACAATATTAGGAAGAAATTCTTCACAGTGAGGATGATGAGGCACTGGCACGGGTTGCCCAGGGAAGTTGTGGATGCCTGGAGATGTTCAAGACCAGGCTGGAGGATGCTTTGAGCAACCTGATCTGGTGAGAGGTGTCCCTGCCCATGGCAGTGGGTTTGGAACTGGATGATTTTTAAGGTTCCTTTCAAATCAAACCATTCAGTGATTCTATGAGTCTATGAAGATTTACAGTGCAATGTCACTGAAAAAAAACATACAAAAAAAGGAATCATTGCTGCCTGAGTCCCACCCACCCCACGTTCAAAGTAATTTGATCTTGGATGTGTTTTCATAGAATCATAAAAGAACCAGGTTGGAAGAGACCCATCGGATCATTGAGTCCAACCATTCCTATCAAACACTAAACCATGTCCCTCAGGACCTCATCCACCTGTGCCTTAAACACCTCCAGGGAAGGTGAATCAACCACCTCCCTGGGCAGCCTATTCCAATGCCCAATGACCCTTTCCATGACAAACTTCCTCCTAATCTCTAGCCTAAATCTCCCCTGGCAGAGCTTGAGACCATTCCCTCTTGTCCTGTCCCCTGTCACTTGGGAGAAGAGCCCAGCTCCCTCCTCTCTACAACGTCCTTTCAGGTAGTTGTAGAGAGTAATGAGGTCTCCTCTCAGCCTCCTCTTCTCCAGGCTAAACACCCCCAGCTCTCTCAGCCACTCCTCATAGGGCCTGTTCTCCAACCCCTTCACCAGGTTTGCTGTTCTTCTCTGGATTCGCTCAGGAGCCTTTTTTTGTGACATTGAAAAAGTGCTTCACCAAATTAATTTGACTGATTCAATAAGATATGCTTTTGTTGTTGTTGTTGTTATTTGAAGTTGGAACTGATCTCTGACAAAAAGAAATACTTTGTTCATAATTTTAAGATCTGTATGTAGTTCTGTACCCTAAGAAAACTTACAGAAGCTATTTCTACATAAGCACATGAGCAGTGTAATTAAATATGCAGGGCAATTAAATATGCTCTTATAAGTATTTCTGAAATAGCATCTTTGGAATTACAATGCTAATCAATGTAAAAGTTTACTTTAGAGCAATTTTGCTAATATACCAAATTCCATATTTCCCTATTCTATTTACATTTTGCAAAATAACTAGAATCTACTACTTAATTGTCATTGTGCTGTTCTTAGCTGTCCTACTTCAAAGTATTAATATTTTCTTACAAAAATTAAGGTGACCCTTTTTAATAAGGTTCTTCTCAAAGATCAAATACGTGTGTAATATTTTCTCAGTTTCTCTGATTCTGCTGCTTGTGCATGAATATGAAATATTCATGAAATATGAAAAACCACCCTCTTTATCTTGAAACATTTAGCAAGCTTTGTTTATTTATGTTTCTTCCAGCATCTACAACCTTATTATTATGATATTACAATATTTTCAGACTGATCCTTCCATTGAGTTTAGATGTGTTCTATCTATAGTGTAAATCCTTCTCTTCTGTTTGCTTAGAGGCAGAGAAAAAGCTGAAGCTATATTAATGTATTAGTTTCCTTTTAACTCTGATGGCATAGAAAAGTAGCTGTCATCTTAGATACTTTTAGGGACTGTCTACTAGTTTATTCTTTATTTTACATAGAGGTTATAAACTCCAATCATCCATAAATATTTTTTATATCAGTTCCAAGCTCTCTTTTGTAATGATCTAAAAAACACAGAATCATAGAATCACCAGGTTGGAAGAGATCCATCGGATCATCGAGTCCAACCATTCCTACCAAACACTAAACCATGTCCCTCAGGTCCCTCATGTTCAAAAAGGAAAGCAAGGCATGGAATAGGGGGATAGTGTATAGAATAGTGCTACTGTCCCATCACATACTATCATTTTAATTTCCAGTCTACCCATCTTGTAGAACCTTTGTGGATGCTTTGGAAGCAGATTCCTAGGATCCAGGTTTTACCAGGTCAGCTGGATCCTGGGGAAAACAAAGCAGAAGTTGAAGAGCAGTGTGTTTTTGGTATTTGCTGAATTGTGGATGAGGCAGACGAGCCAGGGTGTTTGTAAAAAGCTGAGGTACAAAGTATTCTGGGATGGTTTTCATATTGTGATGCATTCCTACTGATACACAGGATGCAGATTTCTCATTTACCACAACAAACTCAGAGCTTTCTCAGAACAGAGACTGACCAATGAAGTCTCAGAAATGCAGAGTTTTTTCAGCTCATCTACTGAAATATATATAAAAATATAAACGTAAAGAACAAACAAGGAAAATATTCCAAATATTGCAGGTTGAGATCTCCTACCCCTTCCTGAGAACAGATTTTCAGTATGTTTTATGTACAAAGTCAAGTATTGTAGTTGTGGTAGGGATTTTGAATGCCAAACTCAAAAATTTATTTCACAAAGCTTATTGATTTCTGCAGACAAATCTCTTGTGATAACTTAGTCTTTACAAATCATACTGATTCTCAGACTTTCTACCTTTAGGCTATAATCCCATGCGATCTGAAAATTCCAGTCTTATTTAGAGGGAGTTCTGAAGCAAAACACTTTTATTCAATTTGAATTTGACAGAGGTAATTTTACATCCAGTAACTGAAGTGAAATAGTTCCTAATTTATATTGATAGAACTGAAATAAGAACCAAACTTTTAATAAAGTTACAGGAGATCATTATGCAGAAGAGAACTAAGAAACGTATTAAACAAAGTCCAGTAAAGTCATGCTAACTGTGTGACCACTGGGTGGAAAAATAACCTGCCACTGAGTCTAGATGGTATAGGTGGAAAGAACAAGATTTCTTGTGTTGTGCTCCTGGAAAAAAAAACATATTGTCTCCTTTCGTTCTTATTCCAATCTATTAATTTCAGAGCTTTTACATTTCTACTCATTCTGAAGGCATTATATGCAATATGCATGTCTGAAGAAGTTGAAATTATTATAAAGAGATCTGTTGCTGTTTAGATTTCACTTTCATGCTTTGTTATCCATACTGTTATAATTCTATATTGAATTAAATTAATAAATGATGACAAAGTAAAAGATTACATAGCAATAGTAGTGATAATGTAGGGACTTGACACAGTAGGACTCTTTCTAAAAATAGACTAAAGACTTTTCTTTTTTGTACGTGTGACTTAATTGTGGATTTCAGCTTCTCTGTCTAAATCTGACTGAATGGATCATGAGTATGCAGTACCAAAACCACCAGAGTTATGATTCTTCTGCGATTTCTCACTATCCACTGATGAGGCTTCACTGAGAGCAAAACTGGCAGATGGCAGGGAGCTAGTGAAGATCTCTTTGCAAAATGGAAAGAATTGGAAAAAGTGAGAATATTTATCTTCTTTTGCATATTATTGATCAAATAATGTTTTAACTTCATCAGAACATAGGTGAGTCAGGAATATACTGTGACAAGAGAAGCCAAATGAGTTCTGCAAGTACTGAATAAAATTATGTCTCTCTTAGTGAAATGTTCCTCATTCAGTAGAAGAAGTACTTCAGGAACTCGTCTTTGATCCAATAGCACAATCCCTTTGAGACTTTATACTGACCTGAAGGAGCAACAGAAACAGATTTATTTAGATACCGAATTACGGTTTCATTATATAAAGAAGGTTTAAAGCTAAATGTTGTGGCATCCAAAAATGCTTTACAAATAAAGATCTTTTCTGTTGATCAGTAGATGGCAAGCTTGCTACATTCAGCTTGCAGAAAATGTTCTGCCAGCATTTAAATTACAACTGTTGTGTTGTATTACTATTTCTAATATCTATAAATTCAGAGGATTTATTTTCTTTAAGAAATAATATGTGCATAAGATGCTCTATATAGATGATTTTTTTAAAGTCCAAAGAAATAAATAATTAATCTTACATATGCTTACTTCTCTTAGCTAATTTTTACCTCAAATCACTACATACTTTAAATCCTCCAAGTTTTTATTTGTAAATATACCTAATTTTTTAATGGTAGGACATATCATCAAGCTTGTATATTTTCTGTATTTAAACACTTGTCTTTCTATCATAAGCTTTGCCCATATCTTTTTATAGGGACTGCAATACACAGATAATAATTTGGATTATATTTAACAATTCCATTTTAAAACCACAAAATAAAAGTAAGAAAATGTTTGGGTTTCTATATATCTGTAATTTTTCCTTGATGTTCTGGGCATCTAACGTAATATCGTGCTAATCATATTTTTATAGTCAAGGATTATTAGGTAGAAGTAATGTGGTTAAAGGGAAAAAAGTAAGCGAATAAAATAGGTAATATGGGTATAAGAGGGTGAAAAGATAATTAAATTCTAAAATAAATTAATAAACAGGATTAAGGGAGATGATAAACAAACTGAGAAATTACAGTTTGGGTTTGTCTGGAACCTTCTTTTCAGTACTTAGCTTTGTTTGCTCTCTTGAATATTCCGGAATGAGTGTGAGGCATCTCTATTGACCGCAAGTAATGGAAATTGTTCTCTAATATTAGCAGGGGGCTGTTGCAAGATTGGCACTGAAATTCATTTACACAGTTTTAGGAACGGAGCCACACGTTACTACTTCCTGACCTTGGGACTTTGGGAGGAGACAAAACTGTGGGGTTTTTTATTTGGGTTTTTTTTTTTTGATTGGCTGGTTGATATGTGTGTGTGTGTGTCTGTATGTGTTTGGTTGTATTTGTTTTGTTTGTTTTTTTGTAAAGTAGAAACATAAGAGAAATATTAACATAAAAAATTAAGCAGAATTTCTTTAAATTGATATCAAAATACAGTAAAGAGTGTTACTCGCAGTAATGTTATAATCTTAATCAGTAAGGCTTCTCTTTTAGGTATGTACATATACAGGGGTGGAGAAGGGGAAACAGGATGGAAGGAGTGAGCTAAACATCTCAAAGGTCATGAAAGGAAAGTGAGTTTTGTGCTGTTTTTCTTACTAAATCCAAATCAAAGGGGGTCCTCCTCGTGGATTCAGTATTAGAAATAACAGCCTGAAGGGGAGACCGAATAATTCTGGTAAACAAGCTTATTTACAAGCAACAGATTGATTCACAAAAGTGTTTTAAAACCAAGGCAGATACTCCTTTGTTTTGAAAATATGGGATTAATTTTAAGAAATTATGTTGACTTTATAACTGAATGAATCTGAAGTTGTTGACTACATTGTAGTAGAACCGACTGCATTCTCACTCTTTCATTACAATTTGACTCTTCTAGCCTGTCATGTGTTGTCAACACAATCTGAGACAATGGAATATCCGTATTTTTAATAAGTACCTCATCAAAGATGTGGACAACAACCACACATGTACTATCTGTGCTTAATAAGCAGGCAAATACAGAATAAGGCTTTTCACTAAAAGTATGAAATATTTCTATTACAGTATAAAAATGTCAGTGAATCAGGAAATAGTAAGCTAGGAAGAAAAGAGAACAATACACTTACACCAATGCAAACATGTTTGAAATTCCATAAATTTTGAACATAAAAGAGAGTTCACTATGAAGAGCTCCAAGTTATATCTTGCTAATTTGTTCAAGAAAACCACAGTAGTTCTAAAAGTTTTCTGGATATTTTTTTACCAAGTGTGCTCTTTTCCACTGTAACATAAAAAAAACTTCCATGGTGTTGCAGCTATTCTAGAGCAGTAATCAGTATATCAGAGAGAAATTGTCACTTCTGCAAAGTTGGAAATAAAATAATAGCCTCAGTGACCTTTCGTGAGTATTTCTTGTTGTTTTCTAGTTACTCTTCCCTGCCATAACAGGAATATATACTCTGGCTTCATTTTAGATGAAACAAACACAAAGACAGGTTTGGAGACTTTACTTTCCTACCAATATATACAACATATTGTGTGCTGTGCAAAAGTAATATCAACAATAATTTTCTGTATCCTTTTTTCATTGTGAAATGCGAACACTTAAGTGAAATTCACTACTTGATACGTCAAAGAATTTGCAAAAAAAAAAAAAAGTTTTCTGTCAAAGAGCTCTGTTAAACTTAAAGAACATTTCATATAAAGGTTATAACAATCATGGTACTATTTGAAAAATTAAAAAATAAACAGGAACCAACAAACTACTTATAATTTCATGGATATATATAAAATAAGCAAACATGTAGATCTTTTAAGAAGAATATTTCAGATGTTTAATTCCATGTAGCTTTTTTCCATAGTATATGTAAGGTCCACTAGAGACATGTTGCTTATTAGTTTATGCTTTTTTACCTGCTTATACAGTAATTTCTGTGTAGTTTTAGAGCAGTTATGGCCCATAATAATAAAGCTATAACTCATATCAAAATTAGGCAAGACTGAGAAATGTATCATAGGATAAATTTAGAAAAAGTAGTCATTTTCAGATATATTTTTTGAATTTTGGTTGCTATAGTAACAACACATTTCTTCTTTGCTGCACATTTCTTTACTGTATACTCAGGGCTCTACGTGACAAAACAACAATTTTACAGTCTACAATTTAGTCTCAGGAAAAAGATTTTCCCCCTCTGGGAGAACATGATTAGGCTGGAGCTTACAGAGCTTCTCAAAGTTTGGGGTCTGTCAGCATTTCTGACTTAATTTCAGGGGTTTATGACCTACTTATAAAACTTCTTTATAGAAGGAAGCTTAGCACAGTTATCTCCTCCTGGAAGCATTCTTTAGTGTTTTTAATCAAAATTTTAAAATCCATTTCACAGCTTAATTTATTGGCAAATTAAAAAACAGTAGACTAGAGTAGTGACTTCTGATATCAGTTCTTCTAGCTCGTAACTTCGTTTTTTTATGTGTGTCAATGAGATAAAAAGCTGATGGAGTGAACAAGAAGCACAGCATCAATAAAAGGAAGGAATTGATCTAACAAACTGAGCTGTTAAAAACTGAATAACTTCCCCCTAGGTCTCACAAATCTTTTCAAATTTTTGTGTACATATTATATATCACCTGCCTTTTCAGGTAACAATGAATCTTAGAATCACAGAATCATAGAGTGGGTTGGGTTGGAAGGGATCCTAATGATCATCCAGTTCTGATCACCTTGCCATGGGCAGGGACACCTCCCGCTGGATCAGGCTGCCCAAGGTCCAGTCTAACCTGACCTTGAACACCTCCAGGGATGGGGAAGCCACACCTTCCCTGGGAAAACTGTGTCAGTTCCTCACTGCCCTCATTGTGAATAATTTCTTCCTGATGTCTAGTCTAAATGTTCTCTCCTCCAATTTATAGCCATTCGCCTTTGCCCTAGCACTACATGCCCTCGTAAAACGTCCCTCCACAGATTTCTTGTATACACTCTTCAGGTAAAAAAGGAAGGACACTACAAGGTCTCCTCAGAGCCTTCTCTTCTCCAGGATGAACAACCCCAACTCTGTCAGCCTGTCCTCATAGCTGAGAATCTCCAGCCTTTTGATCATCTTTGTAGTCTCCTCTAGGCCCACTCCAACAGCTCCATCTCCTTCTTATGTTGAGGATTCCAGAACTGCACATGGGACTCCAGGTGGGGTCTCAGGAGAGTAGAGTAGAGGGGCAGAATCCCCTCCCTTGACTTGCTGGCCGCGATGCTTTTGATGCAGCAGAAGATGCAGCTGGGTTGAGAGCACACATTGTTGACTCATGTCAAGCATCTCATCAACCAGCACCTCCAAGTCCTCTTCCAGAGGGAATATCAACTGTACCTAATAATATGTAGAATATATATTATACTACGCTGCAAAAGTTTGAGATTTGTTTTCAAAAGCAAATCAGGCATTTCACAGAATCACATAATCACAGAACAACCAGATTGGAAGGGACCAATCGGATCACACAAGTAATTAGCCTCTTGATTCCCATTTGAATTATTAGAGGCAAAGTGCTTAAAAACTTATGTATGCTTTACATACATACAAAGGTCCAAAATTTCCACTGACATTTATGGCAACCCACGATCTCATCTGATTTCATGCTTCTGAAATTTTACTCAGATGTGTATTTACATCATTAACAGTACAGAACTTTTCTGCATCAATTCTAACAGGTGAACCAATACAAGTCATCCTTAATTTGATGATTGAAAGTCTTTAGGCAGGAATAAGTCATAGAATCATAGAATTATAGAATCACCAGGTTGGACGGGACCCATCGGATCATCGAGTCCAACCATTCCTATCAAACACTAAACTATGTCCCTCAGGACCTCATCCACCTGTGCCTTAAGCACCTCCAGGGAAGGTGAATCAACCACCTTCCTGGGCAGCCTATTCCAATGCCCAATGACCCTTTCCGTGAAATACTTCCTCCTAATCTCTAGCCTAAATCTCCCCTGGTGGAGCTTGAGGCCATTCCCTCTTGTCCTGTCCCCTGTCTCTAGGGAGAAGAGCCCAGCTCCCTCCTCTCTACAACCTCCTTTCAGGTAGTTGTAGAGAGCAATGAAGTCTCCCCTCAGCCTCCTCTTCTCCAGGCTGAACACCCCCAGCTCTCTCAGCTGTACCTCATAGGGTCTGTTCTCCAGCCCCTTCACCAGCTTCATGGCTCTTCTCTGGACTCGTTCCAGAGCCTCAACATCCTTCTTGTGGTGAGGGGCCCATTTAAATCCAAGAAATCAATCTAGATAAACAGTGCTCAGCGAGCCTTCCTTCCAAAACTAACACAGTATTTCCAGATTTGAAACACAAGCATAGTTGCTCCTGCGTAATCAGTTGTATTCCTTTGGGAGTAACCCAACATTCTCAGCAGAGATGACCAACAGGCTACTGCTTGAGTTTTCTTTAGTAGTAAACATTTTCTAACTACCACGTGAACAGATTTTGTGTTCTTAAATCACATTGAAGCCCTAGAAAATATGCTTTCCATTCTTGTTTTCATTATGAAGTGAAACTATCCAGATTTAATTTAGTGGTTAATTTTTCAATTTTAAAATTATCTCCTTAAGAAAATAAGTATTCTTGTAGAAAATCTAAGGGCCTACAGAAAGTCAGCTCATACAACATAGATTTCTTGCTACAGACACTTTTTTACCATCAGTGAGAATTCAAAAGGGAGACATTTTTTTACTGTAGCCTGTTTTTCACAATATCTGGGTGTTAGGGAAAATCTTTTGCTTTACACAGCTAAATCCAAAGCAATTTCCAGCTGACAAGGCTTTACACAAACTAAATATGCTACCTTACTTCTATAAGCTGAAGGTATAATATGATCTCTATCTCTAAACCATAAGCTACCAGGAGTCTTCTATACTGAGTTTTAACTAGAAAACAAAAGCATAGGTCAGTATAATATAGCATATAAAGTAATTACTGCTTTTGAGCAGGCATTTAATCATATCTATTGAGGGTTCATATGCCTCAAGAGTGACAAAATCTGACAAAAATAAAAAAAAGAAGTTGTGACATTAGTCAGAGGTGGCAGTATAAGATCAATAAGAAGGATATATCTTCACAACTGCAGATTAGATAACTTGGTGAGTCTTCTACCTGAATGATATCTCCTTGGCACAATAACAGCAGGAACAGTAATTTCTTGTGCCCAGATTTGTTAAGTGTATGCACACTAAAAAAAAAAAAAAAAAAAGCCAATAAATCAAAAATTTTGTAGCAGGAATTGTTCAGTGTAACAGTCCTGCTATTTCTCTCATTGAAGTATTCTGTTTTCCCTGAGATTTTAGAGTTCACACTTCACTGAAGTGAAAGGCACATAGGAGATATGAGTTTCCTGCTTTGCTACTTTTGTTTGAATAGAAGGCTATTCATTAGTGCTTTACTAATGGTTGTGATGACTGTGTCTTTGCAGTAGAAAAGGTCATCCTATTATAAAACCAGCAGGCACAGCATTTTCTGAACATCATTGCACACAGCCAAATCCACCATCAGAGGACTCGTCGCTTCTATCCACCTGCTGTTTCCTTTTCTGTTTTATTTTTTTTTATGAAATCCAGACTCTTTTGGATTAATGTGTTAGAAGCCTCAACCAGGCATTTACAAACTCTGTGGCCTCCTTCCTGTTGAGACGCCCTGATCAGATCAGTATAGGGAACAGGCGGGAATTTCACGATAATGAACCTTTAATCTGAGAGCTGATGGACACTATCAGCTGCTTATGATGATATTTAATGGATGCAGATGCTGCTTGTTTAGGACAGTTTCAAGCATCATTGTGCTGCTTTGATATGCCAAGGAAGAGATGAGGTCAAGTCACAATAATTTACCTCTAGCTTGATTAAAAGACTGCAGAGACTTAACGGATACAGCTTAGAAACCCTCTGAGACTCAAAAATTCTCACAGGAGAGAGGAGGGTACAAGCCTCCTTCCTCCACACCATCATGAGTAATAGAGTTTGCACTCTTCCAAACCCTACTCCTGTGTGAAGAACATAACAAACTAGTTCTTTGAAAGCACTACAGTATATATAGAATATCACCAACTAAATGTCCCTTAAGTCCTGAGAAGAGTGACAAAGATGATGAAGGGGCTCGAGAACAAGTCTCATGAGAAGTGACTGAGAGAGCTGGGGGTGTTTAGCCTGGAAAAGAGGAGGTTGAGAGGAGACCTAATTGCTCTCTACAACTGCCTGAAGGGAGGTTGTGGAGAGGAGGATGCTGGTCTCTTCTCCCAAGTGGCAGGGGACAGGACAAGAGGGAATGGCCTCAAGCTCCGCCAGGGGAGATTTAGACTGGACGTTAGGAGGAAGTTTTTCTCGGAAAGGGTCATTGTGCATTGGAATAGGCTACCCAAGGAGGTGGTTGATTCACCTTCCCTGGAGGTGTTTAAGGCACAGGTAGATGAGTTGCTGAGGGACATGGTTTAGTGGAATGGTTGGACTCAATGATCTGATGGGTCTCTTCCAACCTGGTGATTCTATGATTCTATGATTATCCATATTGTCTTCTTGATTCAATATTTCTCTTTATTATTTCATTTTTTCCTGGTTTGATTAGGAAACGGACTTTACAATAAGAAGGGAACTGTAGAAAATAAACAGTAGGCAAGTCACAGAAAATCAAAGGCAAAAATGGAAAATGTTTTTCCTCTTTCCAATAAGGCAGCTTGGTAACTGCCTGTTCCCTTAAGGCAATGTTCTGATTTAGAATGTGACCGTAAAACATATTTGGGGTTCTCTCAGTGACTTCAGTCTTCCCACATCACATTTACTCAGCTTTCCTTATCTTTTCTTTCTTTTTTTTCTCTTTTTCCCTTGTGAGTGGCAGTCTCAAGAAGTACATTGCTCTTATACTTCAAGAGATGATTTAAAGTTTTACCTGGTCACAGATTAACACTAGCAGTGGAAATTTTGCGGACCAAAGAGTAGCCTTGATTACAGCAGGGCAGTCTCACTGGAGGCTGATATCAATACTTGGGCTGCATAAATGCGCAGAAGGTCACCGTTTAGCCTGGAGGATCTCAAACCCCAATACCATAAATCGGAAATCATCAAATAATGTTGCACTCTTATGAAACTTCAGTGAGCAGAGATTCTGGTCTTATGTGCCTGACAGGTGGTATGAGAAGGAAAGAACCTGACCCCAGGCTATGTTTGCTGAAATGACAGGAATTAAAAAGCTTACTTTTATAGGAAAAAAACCCATTTTCAGTATATTTTAAATCCAACCAATGTCATCCAGAATTTTTTTTTTGAGGAAAACACTTCACCTTTAAGGTGACTCTCAGGTAATATCTGTTTCACTCACCTCAGGCTAAGCGAATGACTTTCCTTCATATATCTGGTACCTTCTAGGCTACAACAGAGCCATCCACATTACAGTTTTTGTTCTTCAAGTAGTGGTTCTTAGTGGGAAACAGGTAGCGGTAATGAGGTGTAAGGGATGAGAAATGAAGACTGTGGAACTGTGGACTTATTCGAGGCATATTTCTTGCAAGTGAAGCTACCTGTAATGTAATAAGTCCCTAAGTCCTGCAGGGAAGAATAAGAGCTATAAGATGGGCAAAGTATTATTCCAGGAACTATGTGGTCAGCAGAACTGGGTTGTAAGGGAGCGTGTGGCATGCTCTGAATGGCTCAAATCTAGTCCAGTGCTGGTAGGTTTTTTATTGTTAAAAATTCCCCTATAGCCAGTTTAGAGCAAACTTGTAGAGAAAATGAATCCTCTGGAATAGTACAGGTCCAGCATTGTGAACATTTTTTTCATGTTATCATTTCCTTTATCAGGAGTCCTTTGCTGAGCTGAATGTGTAAGTTTGATCCTGTTCACACTCTGAGGAACTTTTAGTACTGAAAAATAACATTGACGATCCTCACATAAATGACCTTATGTTATTTTTATCAACATGTCTAAACCAGCATGCTCTAATGTTTAAGGCACGGGTAGATGAGGTCCTGAGGGATGTGGTTTAGTGTTTGATAGGAATGGTTGGACTCGATGATCCGATGGGTCCCTTCCAACCTGGTTGTTCTATGATTCTATGATTCTAATGCCAGGTGCACTGTACACACACTTACAGAAAAAGTTTCTGTGTCTAACTCTGATATCAATTCATGACAAGGCAGTGACCATTTCTTCCTATGCTCCATCAACAAATGAAAATTGTTATGCTGTTGAGACCACAACCTGGGGACAGAACCTTCATATCTGATCGGTTTCCTAATTAAAGGATCGCATATAATGAAGAAAATTATGAATTTGGAAATGTACCACAGTTTGCAGATGGTCCAGATATAACAATCAGATTATGACACATACAGCAACAGAAAATCATTCTCCGTTGCTATGGAGAAAGAAATTATGTAGAAATGTTTTTGTTTTTTTAAGTAGCAAGACATTTCTACATACAAGAGTCCCTCTGACGATAGAACTATACACCAGCTATTTCATCTTTCTCCATTATTCTGTCCTCCTCCCAAGAGATTTTATTTCCTACAGTACTTCATTGATACCTTTAAATACAACTTCTAGTTTCTACAAGAGCTGGAAAAGAGTTTGCTTTCCTCCAATAGGAATAGATCTATAGAAATAAGACTAGTTTCTTACAAATCCTGTAGAACTTGAGTTTAAAAATCCCACTAGCCTGAAGCTCCCACTTTTGTGAAAGTCAGACTTCATCTCGTGTCTTGTTGTATTTGGGTTGTATTTGCTTTCCCTAGGTTATGGAGTGACACAGTAGTTTCTTGAAGACATCTTATCTAGGGGGTCAGAGATTTCATCTAATTGTTCCTGTCTCCCAGTGCTGCTTTGTGTTTTGTCCAGTACATCTTAAGTGGGCAACATATAGACAGTCCTATGAGTAAAGGACTTTTTTTTTTTTTTTTACCACCAGCTAGTAAATAAGATATCTTTTATTTCTACTTTGGTTGTATCATAAGTTTTTGTTCTTGTCTACTATGTAGCTCCTCTAAAACAAAGGAATGGAAACCAGCAATAGACCTTAAGCTTTTCTTAGTTAAAAGAGTAAAGAACTCTTGCAAATTAGGAGTAGAATGTATATGGCACTTCATACTATATAGAAACAGTTCTTATCGTCTTTTAAAACATTAGCCAGATTAAGTCCTAGTAGGGCTTTGGCCCTTCTAATTTTAAGGTCATAAAAATCACTGCTCTATTTTCAAAGCATTTGCCAAATAATTGTCTGCTACAATTGCAGCAGAATTGTATCTTGATTATTTACTCTAGAATCCAATTTCAGAATTCAAACCATTGCCTATAAAACAATAAGAATAATAACACTATCTAAAGCTAATTCAAATATCTATGTCATGTATATCACATTACTGCTATATTTTATATTATATATCACATTACTTCTATATTTCTATTAGACTATTATTCAAAGGAAGTGTAGTAATGTCATTGGACCTTGTTCCTAACAAACGTATTTTGTAGAACGTGACCCCAGAATGTTGTGTCTTTTCTTCATGTGACATAGATAAAATACTCTCAGCGATTTTGTTTGAAAAGCTTACATGAACTACTCTAAAGAATGTAATAATCTGACTAAACGGGCACAACCATATCTGAGCAATCTCTATAGACTCTCTCTCTTTACACTCTACAGAGAAAGAGTATGTTCTATAGTTAAAGCCTAAAATAGGTCAGTTCAAATCTACTCTGAATTTGTAAGTTTCTCTCCATTGACTATAAAACAAAACCAAGCTGAGTAGTTAAAAAGTATATGCATACCTTTTAGGCTGTTAAATGAAAAGAATCCCATACCTTGAATCAGATTTCACGTAAAGAGGCAGACAATGTCTCTGATAGGCCAGTTGTGATTAATCTTGATGCTGTAATCTCAAACTTTGCCCCTCCTCTCTGTTCCAGGGGTTTGACTTCCTTCATTATGAAATCTCCAGTGTTTCCTCACCCACAATGTGATGTCTCAGTGATGCAGAGATAGTTTCCAGAGAAAAGCAACGAAGCTGGTGAAGGGGTTGGAGAACAGGCCTTATGAGGAATGGCTGAGAGAGCTGGGAGTGTTTATCCTGGAGAAGAGGAGGCTGAGAGGAGACCTCATTGCTCTCTGTAACTACCTGAAGGAAGGTTATAGAGAGGAGGGTGTTGGTCTCCTCTCCCTAGTGATAGGGGACAGGACAAGAGGGAATGGCCTCAAGCTCCACCAGGGGAGATTTAGGCTGGACATTAGGGAAATATTTTTCACAGAAATGGTCATTGGGCACTGGCAGAGGCTGCCCAGAGAGAGGGTTGATTCACCTTCCCTGGAGGTGTTTAAGGTACGGTTGGATGAGGTGTCTAGGGACATGGTTTAGTGTTTGATACGAATGGTTGGACTCGATGATTCAGTGGGTCTCTTCCAACCTGGTGATTCTATGATTCTATGATTTCCATAGTTCCAAACCCCCCCAAGTCCCTTGACATTGCTGAAGATCAGTAATGAAAAGGTTTTATTTACTGTTTTTAAGACCGAAAATCGTTATATTTTATGATCTGGGGTTCTTCAGATTTAAAGCCAATGGAACTGCACTAATGAGGGAGATATGATGTCACTGCAAGGGCAGTCCAGGAATTAGCTGGCTGATATGTAAACATCTGAATCTGATAAATCAGGATGCTATTATTCACTTTATTTATATTAAGAAATGTTTTAAGCACCACTGGTTAAAAATTGAACCGGATCCCAAACCTGCAAAATATTATCGGAATTTCAATAGCTCTATTTGGATTGCTTGGAGTTGTGTAAAATAATTGTCTTTAACTTTCTTGAATCTATCTTTTCTCTCTTTTGATATCTCTTAAATTTTCAGATGTGGCCGATGAGGATGCACTCATACTCAACTTTTACCTAGATTGTTTAATTATGTTCTCTGAACATTTTTGCAGCTCATTTTATGACAGTTTTTCATCCCTCCTTCCCTTGTATATTGGTTGCAATTAATTTTCATTACGAGACTTTGGCAATAAATTCTACATTTCAGGTCTCATGTTCCTTTTCTGGACTCCCTGCAACAGTAATTTTATGGGGGTTTTTGTATTGCTTATTAGCATTAATTCAGTACTGACCAGCTGGGTCCCTCTGAAAGCACTTGGCTGTCACTGTACTAGAAAGAGGTTATTATCTCAAGAGTCTACATGTCTCAATCTTGTCTGTGAAGCTATTTCTGCATAAGTAGGTAAATATGCAGACATTTAGATATGCATTATCTATTTCAACGAGTCTCTCCTGACAAGGACTGGTGTGATTCAGGAGTATGACACAGATCACAGGCTGCTCCCAGTCAGTAAAATGGATGAAATCCTCCTCCTCTGGGAAGAAAGTATTTAACAGCATGGATAAGGACTCGTGCTGTTCTAGAGAAAGAGCTTAAGTTTTCATGGCATTGATGAATTAACCTGATGCTCTGCTATGGATATGGAGACACCGATTTCTCTATGACAGCACTTCAGGACTGCAGGATGCGAATTAAATCACTGGGGAAGCTGCAGAACTACTGTGGGAACATGTTAGGCAAAAGAAGAGATTACTTTGTGTGAAGACAAACTAAATTTGATAGAGATTATTTTTAGAATCATAGAATCATAGAATCACCAGGATGGAAGAGACCCACCGGATCATCGAGTGCAACCAGAGACAGGACACAGCCTGGGTCAAGGCTTCACCACCCTCAGCATGAAAAATTCCTTCCCATTATCTAGCCTAAACTTCTCTTTTAGTTCAAAACTAAAACGGTTTTGTTGGGTTTTATTCCCCTTGACCCATTGCTACAGGCCCCACTAAAAAGTTTCTCTCCATCTTTCTTATCAGCTCCCTTTGAGTATTTGACGGTCTGTGGAGTGAAACCCTCCCTGAAACAGTTGAGGAACAGCAGCAATTCTCTCCCAGCAACTTTTCCCAACCAACCTCAGGATTTCCCAGGCAGAATTGCGTTTTGCTGGACAATGTGGCTTGTTTATGGTACTATTGTAAAGCAGCATCAAAGTCATGCTAGATGCTTTATGTTGAGTGATACGTCAGTTCAGGTCCATGTTGCCTGTCCTTTATGGCTTAGTTAGCTTGTTCAAAGTTAATTCACAGCTGACCATATTTTGTAGTAATAGATCTGGTTTCAATATTTTAAAAAAACCCAACTCACCCTCTTTTTCTTCTTCCATCCAGCACTAGAAGAAGTGTTTGATGACAAACCAGTGGACATGTGACCTTATGTGTTTTGCCAGACACACGTTTATAATGCCCTTACTAATTTAATGGGCTATATTATCAACCAGTCACAATTTATTGATGTAAAGTAAAGCAGATGATGCTTGTTTCTATCCAATAACTCTCTCACAAAGAGATACATTGAAAGAAACAACCCCAAATTTCCCTAGGAAATGCGTGTGTTTTTCTACTGCATTCTATATTACACTATGATTTCATGAAGGCATATTGCATTTTACTGTGTTATCCACTGACTACTTTTAATGCTGTGTTTATTTCCAATATTATAAATAGAGTGAAGTACTGTAGAAAACACATTCAACCTCCAAAACATACACTCTATGTACCTCTGAGCTAGCTATGGTAAAATAATATTCACAGGAGATGATTCTTCCGACCAAATGTACATATACGTTACCCAGAGAACTACTCCATGTAAATTGCACTAGGTCCTCTCTGTAGCTGGTGGAGAAAGGTATGCATTTCTAGTGTGTGATTTATGTGACCTATACCAGAAGTGTCCTTTAAAATGTGATGAATGTTACAGGAGTTCTTTGTTCTGGTTACAGACTGCAGAAGCAGTTCAGATAACCACCTCAGATATAAAGAGATCAGAGAATTTTGCATGTCAGCAGCTGAAAAATGTACATTATTTTGTATTCAGTTCTACTTTCCAACTTCCGTTTAACTAAACTTAAAACTTTAAAATATTTAAGATTTTATATTCTGCTCAAACAACTAGTATGTTGATTTTAAAACATGACTATAAAGTGGAATATGTCATCTAATAGAAGTACATGGGTACGTGACACAATGCAGGGGAGTAGTGTCTAGAGTGGTAGTAGGTGGGGAAGAGGAAGCATGAAAGAATGTGATATTTAAGAATTAGTTACTTTATAATGTGTTCCATCAAATATATTTATACCTGACAGGAAAAACATTGCATCACAGATGTAACTTTTAGCATAAGTTTTTGTGTGACTCTATACAGTATTGAAAACAGTTCATTGCGAAAACATGAAAAGCTACTGCAATTTGAAGATCATTTTGTTGACAACCTAATCATTTTAGTAGTCTCAACTTTTCTTTAGGAATTACAAAAGCATAATCAGAACTGTTAAACACATCACAAATGAGAAGACTTGCCTGCAAAAAGACTTGCAATGACAAGAGTTTATTTGTTAGGGAAATGTTGGAAACAAGACCAAAAAGGTGATAATTTAGGTGTGCAGGCAGAGTGCGAAACCAGATAATCTTTAATTCATCTGCAATGATTCTCAACAGCGTAGGTAAGTGAACTCCTATCTGGTATTGACTATAAGACATGCAAGATTCTCTAAGGAGGAAAAAAGTTTGCAGCATGATCTAAAGTTTGCACAAGAAAAGTCAAATTTCTAAGTCCTTGTGCTATTTATCTTAATGAAGTGTCATATTCATATCTCAGAAACATTCTTTGACATGTATTTATTTCACATATCACTAACTAATCCAAGGAGCCTTGCAACTTGAAAAGATGCACAAACCAAACGACAGGTCCAGTATGAGGTTTAAGCAACATAATTTTCATTGACTAATTAGTGGGGTTCAGGTATCTGGCTTGGTCATTAGATACCTATGTTTAAAGCACTCTGTTTGGAAGTGACTAGACTTTATAAGGAGATGCTGAGTACAAATATCTTGATTCTCATCCTCTAACCAGTTCTTGCATATCTAGCAAAGGGCCAAGAGGAGTTACTGCCTTTCACTAATGTTGTTAAAAGCTATGAGTGGTGGTTAAATTATTTCCTTAAAATGAAAGCATAAAGAGTAATTCTTGTATTTTTAAATTCATCTTTAGTATGTTGTTTTTTGTTAAAGCCCACCATCTCAGCTCAATCCATATCTCATCACGAGGACTTTTTTTTGCATTGAACTTAACAATTATTGCCAGAGGAGATTTAGGCTAGAGATTAGGAGGAAGTTTTTCATGGAAAGGGTCATTGGGCACTGGCAGAGGCTGCCCAGGGAGGAGGTTGACTCGCCTTCCCTGGAGGGGTTTAAGGGACGGGGGGATGAGGTGTTGAGGGACATGGGTTAGTGATTGGTGGGAATGGTTGGACTCGATGATCCGATGGGTCTCTTCCAACCTGGTGATTCTATGACTCTATGATTCTATGATTCTAATTTTCAGAAGACTGTGCAAACCGCAGATGTGTAGATTTTGATCGTGAAAGCAGATTGAGATGGTAGAATAAAAGGCGATCAGAACCTGTAGTTTTCTCCTATTTATGTAATTCCATACTGGAGAAAATGATTAATAACTCACTGGGCCAAAGATAAAGAATGGAAACCTCTAAGCGTGTGATTAGGACTGATGTGAGTTAAATTTTCTTCAATCATTTTTGGTACATTTTGAATTTAACAACTCCTTCATGCTCCAGTTGACATCTAAGGTAAAAATCTTGTTGTAAATATGGGAGAAAAAAACAGACATCATATATCTTAACTTTCAGGAGACTTCAGCATTTCAGTTTTCATAAATAAGCTAGGAAAATATTATGTGAGTAAAATAACCATGTATTGGGTGGAAAAATGCATAAGCACAGACTGAAAGAACAACTTAAGAAGCAGAATCATAGAATCATAGAATAACCAGGTTGGAAGAGACCCATCGGATCATCGAGTCCAACCATTCCTATCAAACACTAAACCATGTCCCTCAGCACCTCATCCACCCATGCCTTAAACACCTCCAGGGAAGGTGAATCAACCACCTTCCTGGGCAGCCTGTTCTAATGCCCAATGACCCTTTCCATGAAAAACCTCCTCCTAATCTCTAACCTGAATCTCCCCTGGCGGAGCTTGAGGCCATTCCCTCTTGTCCTGTCCCCTGTCACTTGGGAGAAGAGCCCAACTCCCTCCTCTCTACAATCTCCTTTCAGGTACTTGTAGAGAGTAATGAAGAAATGTTTTGCTGCATTGCAGCCCAGGTAGAGTTTTTCAAAGCAGTTTGTCTTGTGGCTGGAATGTTATCTTTAATCATATACAAACGTAATGTTAAATTTAGCTTAATGCTTCACACCCTTTAAAGAAACAAAAAGCTTATTTCTGGGCAACAGTTGCCTGCAGTAAAAATATCCAAAGTAGGCATATTCCGTTTCATCTGGACTATTGAGTATTCAAAAGAAATTCTTACCCTGTTCTGGACAGGAGTCATCCTAGTTATTCATGCCTCTCTTCTCATAAATCTAAGAATTTTGAGTCAGACTTGCATCTTTTAGACTGTGAATCTTGCAGGCATTCAATATATCTTGATTAATGGATATTCCTGTTTCTGAAAGTGCAAGTGAGTTGTTGCTTACTGGATATAAATAGAATGGATCCATGATATTTGAGAAATAACGTTTCCTGTTGCAGACCTTAGGCAGTCAAGATTGATGAGGCAGTGTACACACCTCTGTGGCTCTCTGGGGATGGATTTGGCTGCTCTGATGGAAAGGATGTAGGAATTTCTCTTAGTCTGCAGAGCAGTTTCAGTATGAACCTTGAGAAATTCATTACAAGTAATATTGTTCTTAATAGCTTTGGTGTTTTTTCTAACAATACTTGAGCTTTCACCTCTCACTCTTTACCCTGCCTATGGTGCCATAACCAGTGTGTCCTACTGCATATGCTATCAACAAAATATGAAGGGAAAATATGTAAATGGAGGACAACAGTGACCAATCATAGTGATGGATTAGATTGTCTTCATCCACTGAGTGAAATATCCGAATCTGAGATCAAATGGGACTGGACTATTGGCTTGTTAAGAGTCCTTCAGAAGTCATTTGACAAAACTAGTAGAAACTGATGGAGCCATAATTTTGGAGTTGGTTGAGATTTATTCTTTCTTGAGAGCTCAGGGTTCTGTTATCAGCTCAACAGCAGCTCATCCAAGAAAGTTTATGGCTTTCATGTCCTTGATTCTAAAGTCTGGGATCAGACTCATCCCACTGGCTAAACCATAAATGATGTCTAGAAAATCTGATGAGGGAAAGGAAGAGATGCCTTTGGTGTTTTTCTTCTTGTGTCCTTGCCATTATTATAAATCAAAGCCTCCAATAATCTTAGTAATATTGTAATGGTAATAAAGACTGGAATCTGCTTAGAAGTTTGTAAGGATATACTGGAAATTTCTTAATCAGTTTGTTTGGTTTTGACGAGCATGATTACGTCATTATGTATAGAATTCATATACTTTTTCATAAGGTGCACTTTCAAACAGCTTGCATGTCAGTAATACAGAAGACCCGGTAACCCTAATCCAAGAATTAACGTGCTTGGAAAAAAGAAAAAGAGTGGATCAGCAGCAGCCAAAAAAAGTACAATTGTTCCGAAGAACAAACTTAAGGTGCTACCTCAGCTTCAGTCTTGATTGCACAAAATAGAACATATTGAGCAGGTTGCAGCCTTGGTTTAGCGATATAACTGTATAAGAGCTGAACGATGTAAATATTTCAGTCAAGTCAGGTACATAAATAGTTGTAATTAAACTGCCTGTAAATGATTACAAAGAAGGCTAAAGAGAAAAATCGGATCCACTGCTTAATGAGAAAGTTGAGGTAATGATTCCTCATTTAAGGAAGACTGAAGCAATTGGGGCTGGTAGCTAACATGGGCATAAAAAATAAACCAAAGTGATACTAACAGATTAAAATATGAAACTAAAAAATAAGGAGTGTTTACACAGTTTTCACCACTTTTGCTCACATACTAGTGGTTCAAAATAAGTGTTTAAGACAAAATGAAAAGAATACTTCATTTGCAGTTTGCAAGACAGTCCTTGGTATAACCACTATTTGATCTCTTTTCCATGTTCTTACCAAGTCACTCTTTGAACCCTTATTTTAAAATATGAATTAAAAAAACTATTCTAGTTTATATTCTAATAAAATCCAGTATTTGCCAACACAAAGATTTTTTTAGGTTTTGGGTTTTGTTGTTTGCCTAGATTTTACCATAACAAATAACTCTGAATATTTTCATGGTCCTATGCACTAAGACAAGGAAATGTGGGCACAGTTAAATATCAAATTAGAAAATTAGACATTCACAACGGTGACTGCTGGAAATCCACAGCTGTTACAGATGAAGATGGGGTCTAAACTGTCTTTTGACTAGCAAAATATTGCTCCTGATATTATACACCCTATTATTACAGTGAGTTTATTCTAGAGAACATATTCCATATATCATTTTCTGTCATATTCTCTTTTTCCTTATTGTAACGGACTACCGAAAAGATTGTTGGTTCCCAGTGCTAAGCTGTATAATTTTAATCATTGTTACATTTCTTCCTTTCTTCTCTTAATGCCGGAAAACACAAATCAATGAAAAAAAGAATATATCTGTAGTATAAAAAAAGATAACGCTTTTCTATTTACTTTACCATAGGCTAAAACTAGAGACTAAATGTAAGAGAAAATACATGACATAAGATGGTTAAGTGAATATGTTTATGTGGTGGGGAAGCTGAACAAAATCACCTGAAATTGCTTCATTATTTTGAGAAATTATTACTGAATAGTAACATCTGTTCTTTGGCTGTAAATATAATAGAGGTAGTCTTGCTCAATAATGATAAAAAGGAAATTACATAGAGATGAATTAAAATCGGGCACATGCTTATTTAAAGACTATTTTGTTGATTTTTTTTTTTTTTCTCCTTGGGTGGGATCAGAGGGAACATAACATTGTACTCTGAACATAGCACTGTTAGAGGAGGAAACTTGATATTCAGATCATCTTATGCAGACATAGTGAGTAGATAATGGCCTTTTTTCCTGCCTGATGGAGTCTGGGATTAAGAGGAGAATGAACTCATGGAAGCTCAGTCATTATGAAACAGATGTGGTTCTAGAAGGCAGGAGGAAGCCTTTCATAATAAACTGAAATTGGTAGGGGAATTTTGCAGTTAAATAAAGGTGGGAGCATAGAAGAGCTCTCAGACCATTGATTGGATGACAGTGAATAATGTACTGCTGCAATTGTAGCATAGTATGCGTAGTAGAATGCATATATAAGAATGTCATTTTCACTACATACAAATAAATATACTGATTGAATTAGCATCATAAAACCTCTTATTTTAGCCACTGCATTTGAATAGAGCCCAGGAAAATTGGTGTGATTAACAGACTTTTGGAAAACAGGATTTACAGGGAAAGAGTGAAGAAGTGTTTATTCTGGTGGAAGAAAGTCTGACTGGGGCACAGTCACGGGAAATGTACGAAGAGGAAGGTACTATCTTGTTTTCATGTTCACAGGTAGCAGAAGGAAAAGGAAAAAGATGAATTAACTTTTTACTAATAGCGGTGATAAAACCTGTAGTTTCCATTTTATTCGGCTTTTAAGAAGAGATTTAACAAGTACCTGTCAAGAATCATGTAATCATAGTCAGTCGTACCAGACAATTAACAGATGGGCTAGTTGACCTTTTGAAGTACTCTGTACCTTCCAAACATACTTGTCCATGATTTCCGAGGCTATATTTGCCTCTTGAATAAAAATATGTACCTGCTTTAGGTTCCAATATTGATTATTTAGGCCTCCTGTCATAGAAATTTTCATCTACTGTAGTACCTGAGTGGTTAAAAACAAAATGATCTTCCTCTATATCTCTTAAAACTAAGTAAAAGAATAACAATGTATTTGTACATACACAGTCTTGAAGAATTCTCATTTTCCCATCTGAGATATGCTCAACAAAACTGATTTCCCTAATTCTTCACTTATTTTTTATTATCTATGTGACCTAAATAACGCAACTTTTTTGTTGCTTTCAATTTCTTTATAACAACAAGTATTTTGCTGAAAGTGGAGAATGCGTTTCACAGCTGGAGAGGGATTCTTCAAAATAAATCACAATATGTGTTCTTGAGAAGTCAGCCCTATGAGAATGCAGACTTACTACTCTTAATCTAAAATGGAAACTTATACCTCCGCACTTTTGAAACATGTTCCGTATAATAAAACTGAGTTAGAATAATATTTCTGTGCAGTCACTACTGAATTTTATAGCCAGAGCTCTGCATATTCGGAACACATCTTAAATTCCCCTTGAACTTTTTTAATAATTCTGGTCTCATTTTTTTTATTCTAACTTGATATGACATAAGACACTTCAACTGAAATTGTATTAATACACCATCAATAAGACGAAGTAGTCTCCTAATTGTCTCTTTATTCTTTTAAAGGGAGGATCTTTTTTGAAAAGGTATGTGCAAGTCCAAGCAATATGATAAGATCTATTGCAAGGGAGGGTTTATTGCTATGTTTTAAATAGCAACCCTATGATTCTACTTGTTTTACAAAAATTCCCTCAATTTAAAAAACTGACCCTTTAACAAAGTGATTTGTATTCTCCTCATACCCTGAATTCCATTATCACTACTTGGGAATTATGAGTTTGCTGAGAGCATTTGTTTAGCCTTTTGCCAAAATTCTCCTAATATCATTGGTAGTATCCCTGAATGAGAGTGTCTAATATGAGTATGCAGTGAATTAAACAACAAAAAAAAACTCCACCAGGGGAGATTTAGGCTAGATATTAGGAGGAAATTTTTCACAGAAAGGGTCATTCGGCATTGGAACAGGCTGCCCAGGGAGGTGGTTGATTCACCTTCCCTGGAGGTGTTTAAGGGATGGGTGGATGAGGTGCTGAGGGACATGGTTTAGTGCTTGATGGGAATGGTTGGACCTGATGATCCAATGGGTATCTTCCAATCTGGTGATTCTATGATTCTAAACTGTCCAGATGATGTAGTTTTGATTTTTAATCTGTTTCAAACAGCTTGTCCTTTGGTATGTTATCCTCGATTACACAAAGACTAAGTAAGATACTAGGTATTGCTTAAAATCAACTTAAAACTGCTCAGTCTTGTTAATGAAATTTTTTTTTTACACAGAAGTCAAAGTATTTCTTAAAGGTAATTAGTAAGTAGAACTTCTGAGTTCTCTTTCAGGCATCCTTTATGTGTAAAAATTGTTTTCTAACCCACATTCTGCCCTTGTTTTATAGTCAATGTGGACCACTCCTTATTCTAACATCAAGTGTAATTTAAAGTTTTATGTGAAATATCATTTAAAACTAATGTAGGTGTTTCAGAATTCCTTAGCAATGAAACAGATGAGCAGACTGCATGGATTGCTTTTCAGGATGACTAAATATTGAAGGGGAATGGAACAGGCCAACACTAGAAGAGATCAGCAGTGATAAAAAAGTGAAACAAGTCTGAATGCATGGAATGATAACACTACAGATATCACGACAGATATTATTAAGCTGTGTTTGTGCTGTGAGAGCTATTAGTAAAGTTAGTATGGTTAAAACCATAAACTGATGCATGACATGTACAGTATATGGATGAATTCTATTCTCTCTCTGTACTGGTTTTGACCGAGTTAAAATCATATTAAAATCCCTGAGAAAACATATTATACGTCATGTGCTTCACCCTAGGGAAATTAGACTCAGTAGGAGCCTCTTCCTTCAGATAACATGTAAGAATATACAAAATTTTTGATAGGAATGGTTGGACTCGATGATCTGGTGGGTCACTTCCAACATGGTGAGTCTATGATTCTATGAAATTTTGGTCTAGGGAAAGACCATCTGGACTAGCTTTACTGTTTTTCATTTCTGCATCTTGTTTCATGCTGATCACATTATTTATTGCACAGTCTGTCTTATCATCCATAAGAGATCTCAATCTTGACAAATACTTACATTGCATAAAGATGTTTTCAAGGACTGTGTTTCAAACTGCATACAAACCGTTCCCTGTATTTTCTCTTAAACACCATTTTTCAGCCAAGTTTTGAGATGAAGTGGTTAAAACTAGTTCAAAAGGACCAAAACAAGGTCACAGACTTTTGCATCTGCTAAAATATTCTGTGTGCAAGTGCATGAAAAGAGATCAAGCATTGATTACTGCAGTTTGGGAAGGTTATAGGGGTTGGGGGTGACGTGGTGCCACTGGGATCAACTGTGCGTGCCTCCTTGAAACATCTTTTTACAGCCTATTTAACACAGAAATCCTCCTAAAGGAAGGCTCAGTGAGCATAAATAGGTGTGATCAGCCAGTGTCCATTTCATAAAGAGGAAGACACCCTATTTTCAACAGAGAATTCCCATTTTTTTCAGGAATTCAACATCATATTTCACAGCAGAATCCTCTGTAAGTTTAAACTCTATTTTCCCATTAATTCTCTGTTTCCTCTTTTCAATATGCTTCTCTTCTCTTTTCTCCAGTCTCTCTCTGTCTCTCTCTCCATACTTTTCTATTTCCGTGTGCCTGGATAGGCACATTATAGCTTTATGTAATTTAGTTACATATATAAGTCTTTGCATTCTCAACATAAGATGAGAAACCATATTTATTGTTTCATGAAGGATGCATCTAGTTAGAATATGATTGAAAGAACATGTGAGACTGCCCTGTGCACCAGGGCATGGGAAAGCACGTGCTGCAGGTAGCCTGAGAAGCTGGAAACCATGTCTTCTTTAGACTCAGCCTTTATAATTTTAAAATGTTCAGGCTCATTTGGGATACAGTTTATCCCTTTGTACTATACATAAAAGTCAAGGTTTATATACAGACTGAAGTTAAGTATAACAGAGAATACTTTCTTATTGATTAAAAACAATTAATTGTCCAAGATAGGATTTGTTGTTTATTTTGACCAAATACACTTTGGTTTCTTTCTCCAGAGTCCATTGCAACACACTCTTTTCTATAGCATGTTTTTGGTTCTACGTCATATTTTTTTCCCAGATATTCTTTAGGAGAAAAAAAAATCTCCTCTTAAAACCACAACTCCTCTTTACAGAAGGGTTTAGTTTGCAGTCTATAAAACATGAATGATTGGCATAGTAATGATGTTATAATCCCAGCATCATTCACAAAGCAAGTGTGATTACTGGTGCACTGGGTTGTTTTGCTAATCTTATGTGTTTTTACACATACAAGGAATTGGTAGAGAGAATGTTATAATGATAACCTCGGCATATACTTGCAAACCCTGTTTAAACCAGTATGATAGATGACAGAATCATTGAATTCTGTGTCTGCCCATTAGTTTATATTGTTGACCTTTTCTTAGTTAGTTCTTTTTATACTTCAGAAAGAAAAATCAATATTTATCATGTTCCGCATGAAATCTAGTGTAAACTAGAGCTTGTAAATGTTAGCACTTTGTGCCTTACGTATTTCCTAATATGTTAAAACTGCAGCTAAAGAAAAATAGTCTCTACAGGCTTAAATTTACTTAAATAAGTAACTTCAAGGTAATGTGGTTGAGCCTGTGATTTATTACCATTAGAGCCATGTGAAGCTTAGTTACTTACCTTTGTAGGTGCTCACATAGATGTTTTCTTCGATTTAGAGTTAAATTTATTCATATGCATCGAGTTCCAGTTGAGTCTGTTTGCAACTCAGTTCTCCAAGGTCTAATGAGAACAAGTTGATACTTTCAGATTTAGTTTAATGAATTTCTGGATGGTACTGTGTGGCAGGATAGAACTGGTGCAGTATATGCTACCTTGATTTGTCTGAAGAATTTGATTTTGTATTTTATTTCTGTGAGTTTAAAATTTATTCCATTCTCAGTGTGTCCATTAGCCACCAAGTGGCTAGTTACTTCATTAACCACCAAGTGATCCATTACTTCATTCCTATGTTTGATACTGTTTGATTATTTTTCAGTCTTCCTCTGACAGAATGGAAAGTAACTGCTAAAGTTTTCAAGCTGGAGGATAGTGCATTTTTCTCTGCTGATTTATTTTGCTTTAGGTTCAGCTGATCATCATCATATCTCTGGTTACTAAGGATTTCTTTTCCTAGGCGAAAGTGGCATTTTTGTTTTCTTTTCGCTTGTTTGCTGGTCTTTCCCCCATAGCCTAGGAAAGCATTCACTTCCATTTCCTATTTGGAAATGTCACATTAGTAAATCTCTTTTGCCATAGGGATCGTGTGCTACAATTGCATCCTTGATGACTTTGATCATTATTGTTCAGGAATCTGGCACTGGCACTGCACACGTAATACCTATAATTGAGTTCCACCTCCTGTGTTTCTTAATAAAAGTCAATGGAATTCTGTTTTCTGCATTTTTTTTAATAGCGATAACAAATTTTTGTCCTTTCATATGCTCATTAATTTTTTTAACCTGTAATAAATTCCCTACCAGGTATTGTATTTTGTAATCTTATCCTCATATTTGAAGCTGTATCTCCTTTCATTATGTGTTAAATTAAATGATGCCTCTTTATTCTGATATTTAATAAATAATATTGTACATAATTTCATGCATATGCATTGATTTATTTGGGTTAGAAAGAAAAGGTGGTTAAGAAATAAATGAGACTAGAGAAGAATTTTTCTTTTACAGCAGAGATTACACATATTCTGAAATATGATACCTACAAATGCCCCAGAGATAAGGTGATATCTCAGGAATTCCACCCAATGAGGTCACAGAATCATAGAACTGTGTGGTTGGAAAAAAACTTTGAGGTCATCAGGTCCAACTGTACCTGTCCACTCTTGATACACATTATTTATTAATATTTAAACTTAGATTAAGTTGAAAGTGTGTTGTCTTTGTGGTCTTACTTTGGTGTTAAATGGAATAAGATATTTGACTTCACTTCAAATTTTGCTATGAGTTTTCTCTTTTCTTTCCACCAATTCTATTTATCAACATAATATATCTCACTGCTTTTTTGCATCAGCATCTAAGAAACTTTGCAATTATGTTCTCACTGTCACAGATTCTATTAGGTTGATGTCTTATTCTCTAACAGGTGTAAAATTAAATGCAAAAATATCTTCACATTTCTAAATTTATTGTCATAAGTATAGTACTTAATTTACATCTAATGTGCCATAAAAAAAGAGATCACAAGGAGCTCCTGACAGTATCTTATACCTCTATCTTGATAGTGACAATTTTTTTTTAAAGTTACTTCATTCTTTCAATACAATACTAGATTGCCAAGCCATGCAGTCCCCGGATGTTCAGTATTAATTGTGCAAAGCTATTGTTACAATTTTCCTACAGTTTTCTGCTGCAGTTGACTGTCAATATAGAGACACTATGCAAAGTTTATCCTGGCTCAAAAGCTTATTGAAATGAATGGAAGCAATGATTCGCCAAGAAGAATATAACAGGCAGGACAACATTTGTTTATAAATAATTTTTACTTCCAGCCATGACCTTTTGAATTTTGTGCATTTGTAAATTTAGCCTTTCTAATTCATAACTGAAAAAGAAATCTCACTTTTTTGGTGGTGGGGAGTTTGTTATAAAAGCCAAGGAAGATCCATCACAGATCTTTCCTTGACCAAGATCCTGACACAAAACTGTTTTACTCTTTTTAACTCAAGACAATATGACCAAAAGATCTATTTCTAATTGCATTATAATCTTTATTTTTCTTCTAAGAGGATTTCTTGAAAGGAAATTAAATGTGATTGAGACAGCAGCAGTTTTTGTATCCGAGGTGCGACTAGTGAGAAAATAAGCACAGCAATATGTGAAGATTAACCTCCTATGGCTCAAGGCTGATTGCATTGTTCAAGGTAAATGAAGCTTCATCTTTTTGATTCATATCTGTCAGAGATTTTGAGTTTTGATTCAGATATCATGCAGTGTATTTCTGATAGACACGAATAACAGCGTTGCAGTCATCACAACAGCTTGACAACTCATCATTCTGAAAAACAAGAAAAGGAAAGAATATCCTTGCTTTTGAGGATTAAAATGAGGGGGGCAAATTCCCCCTGAAAAGAATCAAGTTGCAGGAATCATTGAGCAATTTGCTTGATTCCTGTTGCTTTTTTTAATTATTTAGTGGATTGAAATTTTTGTGAGGCATTCAAAACCTTGAACAGTTCTAGTGTTGATGCAGTCTTTTCCTGCAATGTTTTTTACCGTAGCACTTAGATGATAGTTCCAGTCTTTCCTAGATGATTGTGGTACCAAAATTATTAAGATAACTTTCTAATTTTTTTATGTTTAAGGAGTGAATGCTTTCACAAGATCAACATGCAGAGCTGCAGCTCCTTATTTTTTAGTATGTCTACTGCACTATCTTGATATTTTCATTGACTTCCTAAACAATTTTTAAATTTCAACTGTATTTGATTTTAGCCTAGAGAAGAGGAGGCTAAGAGGAGACCTCATTACTCTCTACAACTACCTGAAAGGAGGTTGTAGAGAGGAGGGAGCTGGACTCTTCTCCCAAGTGACAGGGGATAGGACAAGAGGGAAGGGCCTCAAGTTCCACCAGGGGAGATTTAGGCTAGAGATTAGGAGGAAGTTTTTCACAGAGGGTCATTGGGCATTGGAATAGGCTGCCCAGGGAGGTGGTTGATTCACCTTCCCTGGAGGTGTTTAAGGCACGGGTAGATGAGGTGCTGAGGGACATGGTTTAGTGCTTGATAGGAAAGGTTGGACTCAATGATCTGATAGGTCTCTTCCAACCTGGTTGTTCTATGATTCTATGATTCTATGATACACTGTGTCTCTTTTCTATAGGTATTAAAAGTCTCCATTCAAACTAGAAATTGATGCGCAAACTTGCTACCTAAAGCAAAGTAATTTCTGTTCTGTTCTGTCTCTGTGCCCAATTTGCTTTGTAATCAATGCATAATAAAAGGACCTGCTTTACTGGAGTCTCTCATGGACTCAGCCAGCCAAACATGAACAGTTTTATGCATCGACCAAATATAATATCTCCCCTGTGGTCATTCTCATCCCACAGAATTTGTTTAACAATATTAACTACCAATGTCAGTAAACTGTAAATTTTTGAAGAAAGTATTGGCTATTAAGCTTTTGTTTTCTGTATTTTTACTTTGCATGAATAGACGGAAATACAGAGGCCGGAACTGTAGCTGCAACTAATTATTTTCCTCTGTGTTCTCTTCTCATTCTAGATGCCTTTGGGAGTTACAATAGAAAAAGTATTTCAGTTGGAAGGGATGAGAGGCCGTCATCCAGTCCAACTGCCTCAGGAATTCAGGGCTGACCAAAAGTTTAAGAATGCTATTGAGGTCATTCTCCAAATGCCTCTTAAACACCAACAAGCATGGGGTATAGATCACTTCTCTAAGAGGTCTATTTCAGTGTTTGACCACCACCTCATTAAAGAAATACTTCCTAACGTCAAGTAAGACCAGTTCTGAGGTAGCTTTGAACTGTTCCTGGGCATTAGCTAGTAACCTGAAGATTTCATCTCTAGTATTATTATTAAGTACTGCTGATGGCCTTTATAAAAAATTGTACAATAGTACAATTAACAGCATTATATAAACTCAAGATCATTGTATAGTAGTTGTACTGAAAAATCCTTCATAGCTACTTCTTATAAGTATGAAAGCTTTCAGTCAATTTTTGCTTCACATTCAACCTGTGGGAATAAGGTTTCCTCCTTCAAAAAGTGTTGTAGTCAAATTTGTTATAGTGTTGTATAGGCAATACTCACCATCCTTTAACTTCCTCCTTTTTTTGTCCTTGCTCTTATTGGAAGAAGAAGATAGGATTAAAATCAACTTTGAAATCATCCTCAGGGAAGACAACTTTCCATTCCTCCTACAGAATGAGGGGTTTCTTTCTTAAATATTTGTAAGAGATGAATACCTGAATACCTCCCTGTTTTAAATGATTGAGTAAATCTGTTTGACTGTTTAACTTACATCATTCTCTGTGAAGATTCTTATATATCCTCTGATTTTTTTCTACACCTACTAAGTTTCTGTTCAAGTTATTCACTTTTCTTTCATTACTTGTTTTACTTATGGCTATAAATGAAGAGAGAGTAAGAGCTTGCTAGACACTGAAGCTATTTTCAGCTAAGATTGTCTGCAATGCTCCAGCAATTGCCTCAGTCTAGTTTGGATCATGGAACCTTTAAAAGTGTTGGACTGTTGACTGTTTGCTGCTGGACTGATTTAGAAGTGTCACTCACAGGTTTTCTTTCATGCTTTCTGGACTGCTTCCCACAAACACTCTTCAAAGCACTCTGACTGAACTCCACTGCCAAAGAACGTGTACTTACATGTCTCCTGGAGGTTTCTTCCCACTTCCTGTAATATGATGTGACACTTCGTATATTTAAATTTAATACTGTATCTCCCAGCCCTCAACTCAGATGTGCATTTTGAAAAATAAATCACACTCACTCCCCACAAAAAAAAAAAAAACCAAAAAACCTAAAAAACCCCAAACCAAACAAAACAAAAAAGCAAACCTCAGGCTACTGGGTAAAGGTTAGACTTGAATTTCATAGATGAGACAGAGACACAAGTTTATAGAAAGCACTAATTGATCTAAAATAGGCTTATGTCAACTCTCTGTGGAAGTTTTCTTTCAAAATCTAATTTAATAAGAGATGACTTTCCAGATGGATAAAAAGCACTGCCTTTTGACTTTGTAGCAGGCATCTGGAAACCCTGAAAGCTCTTCTTTATGTATTTTTAAGGACTTTTATAGTTTTTCTTGGATGACATTTGTATCAACTTCAAGTGAAGCTGGTGTGCAGATGTCTCCAAGTTTTCTTGTATGACAGTAACAAATGGAACAGGCTTTGAGTGATGTGAAATGACTGCCACTAAGAAGGCTAAATGATGAGCTTAGCACAATATTTCAGCTCTTGATGCTTCTTTGTAGGTGCATCGAGACAGGGAAATGCTCTGAGATGAAAATTAAATGTATTCCAGAGTGAAATGTGATACTGAAATTCTGAGTCTTGAGTACAGAATCACAGAATAATTTAGGTTGGAAAAGACCCTTAAGATTATTGAGTCTAGCTTCAAACATGACACTGTCAAGTCCAAGAAACCTCTAATGATGTTTTCTATATAATATAAAGCAGCGTGAAAAGCAAACATCATATTAACAGCCTTTTGTGGTTTCCAGCCACTTTTCTGCCTCTAAAGACTTTACTGAATTTAGCAAACTTCTCTCTAGTCTGTTTATCTCTATTTTTCATGGAATCATAGAATAACCAGGTTGGAAAAGACCCACCAGATCATTAAGTCCAACCATTCCCATCAATCACTAAACCATGTCCCTCAGCACCTCATCCACCCGGCCCTTGAACACCTCCAAGGAAGGTGACTCAAATCCCTCCCTGGGCAGCCTCTGTCAGTGCCAAATGACCCTTTCTGTGAAAAATGTTCCTAATGTCCAGCCTAAATCTCCCCTGGTGGAGCTTGAGGCCATTCCCTCTTGTCCTGTACCCTGTAATTGGAAGAAGAACCCAGCTCCCTCCTCTCCACAACCTCTTTTCAGGTAGTTATAGAGAGCAATGAGGACTATGTCCTCCTCTCACACAGCACTGCAGGAACAAGCCCAGCTCTAACCTCACTAATGTATGATTGTTCTGGTCTTTATCCATAAAAGCATTCATCATATCAGCTACTATTTTCTTCAAAGGAATATGTGTACATTAGATTTCTCTAAAGATCAGTTTTAGGTTGGTTCCATCTTTCACACTGCACAATTTACTGAGTTTCCTGTATCAGAGGCTACATTCCTCAAATTTAGCAAAGCTAACACATGCATCTAAGTTTACATTTACATTGTTGGGGAATACCCACTCAAATCTATCCCTTTAAAAGACATAAATGTTCTTTGATAATAAAGAGGATGGTTAAAAATGTCATCCTCAAAACTAAGCTGGTGAAGGGGCTGGAGAACAGACCCTATGAGGAGTGACTGAGAGAGCTGGGGGTGTTTAACGTGGAGAAGACGAGGCTGAGAGGAGACCTCTTTACTCTCTACAACTACCTGAAAGGAGGTTGGGCTCTTCTCCCAAGTGACAGGGGACAGGACAAGAGGGAATGGCCTCAAGCTCCGCCAGGGGAGATTTAGGCTAGAGATTAGGAGGAAGTTTTTCACGGAAAGGGTCATTGGACATTGGAACAGGCTCTCCAGGGAGGTGGTTGATTCACCTTCCCTGGAGGTGTTTAAGGGACGGGTAGACGAGGTCCTGAGGGACTTGGTTTATTGTTTGATAGGAATGGTGGGACTCAATGACCTGATGGATCTCTTCCAACCTGGTTGTTCTATGATTCTATGATTCTATGAAATATGGGAATCGCACTTACTTGTAAAGGTTATAAGTTAGTTTCATTAGGGACATGTAGAGTTACTTATAATTTATTGAAAATCTGAGCTCATATTTATGATGTGTAGCAAATGAAAATCAAATGAAAATATGAAAAAGCAGTATCTACTTCATATCTGAAAGTTTCAGTAGTGAACATTAAAACTTTTATTATTTTCATTGTAGAGAATAGTAAGACTAATATTTTTTCCTCATTTGTGGCTCCCCATTTCTCAGTAAATGAACAGGTACAGATACCTATTAGATAATTTTAAGATATGTTAATATGTACTGTTTAAGTGCTACCTCTAAGAAATAGACTGTGACCACCTCATTATACCCAGTATCTGATTGAACCTTCCCCAAATTTAATACTCCAGCAAACTGTAGCAAAAATTTATTATAGGATAGCTTTGAAATCATTGATGTCAGAATCAGAAGAATAGGTTAGCTATGCTATTAAGCTTTCACTGCCATATTATTATTGAAATATTTGAGAGGTCTCAGTATTAACAGAGATGGCAGAGTGAAAAGGGCAGCTGCAACAGGCAGAAAGGGAGTGAAAAAGGCAGAAGTCAAGCTCTTTGCAGTCAACTGAAAAGTAAGGCCAACTAGAATAACTGTTAAAGTTGTAAATGTCAGTCTCAGATATGCCATGAAGTGATCCACCAAAAAAAATTTTAATTCCTTACTTGAGCTTCTGAGCTGGTTATTGGCTTCCAGAGCTGAAAACAAATAAAAGTGGACATGTACTCAGTAGCTTGTAATATACAGATATGGAGAGAAGGTTTCTGTGAGTAACGAATTCCCTCTTCTCCCAGTCTGACAGAAAATCTGCTCTATAAACCTTTCTTCTTCAGCCTGCCAGTAGATGAGACACTACATATCTGTCAAAGACAAAGCATCTGAAACTAATTGCAAATAACTCTAAAGCTTTGTTTCTCCAAAGCACATTTAAATGTGCATTTAAAA
The DNA here is from genome assembly GCA_033558105.1 of Coccyzus lansbergi. NCBI lineage: Eukaryota > Metazoa > Chordata > Aves > Cuculiformes > Coccyzidae > Coccyzus > Coccyzus lansbergi. The sequence continues at coordinate 3,969,986 of JAUMJK010000508.1, forward strand.
AAGCTCCAAACAACTCTAACCTTTTCCCCAACCTGTGTGCTTAATGTATTAGAAACTATCAGTTCTAACTCTGTAAAATATATACGAATACATGGCCTGATAATATACAAAATCTTAAAATAAACACTATCCCTCTTACAGAAGATATTTGGCTGAGGAAACTACTGTTTTTATGAACAAAGCAGTATAACAGCTCTTATTTGTGGTTTCATTTTTGTGGTTAAGAACTCATTGGTTTTGCTAAGGAGAGAACAACACATGCTTGGGGATGTTTTTCTCATCCCACAATAAATGTATTTTTTCTAAATCATATTAATAATACTAAAACCAGGTAATAGGTACATTGGTCAAGTATGAGAGTGCAGTTACACCCATAAAGCAAAAAAAAAAAAAAAAAACTTAGGAAATTGTAACTGCTGAGCTGGACTCATAGGTATTCCTTCAGTTCCCTCTGCAACAGTAGCTATTGAAATAAAGGCAGTTCTTGGGTTAGATAAAACAAGAATTACTGAACATTTTGTATTTTACTCAAAATCTGAAATTCTGTTTGTGGTGTCCACACTTTAGAAAAATTATTTACAAATTGGAAAAAGTTAAGATTTTTATGCAAAAATTATTTGAAGTCTAGAAAATCTACCTTACAGAAAAAGCTAGAAGGAGTCCAAGCCACTCAGCTTAAATAGATATTAAGAACTGGTGATTTGTTTGCAATCTGTAATTACCTCCTTAGGAAGATAGAACTTTAACTTATCACACAAAAGTGTAGGAATGGATGATGGATAAAAACCCCTCCTCTGTTTAAAAATAAAGTTTATATTTTAAATTGTAAAGATATTTGATCATTTCCTAGTATTGGGATATATTCTCCATCACATGCCATCTTTATATTTAAACATCCATCATCCTTCTAGAAGTTGAGCTCAAGAAGTTATGGATTCAGGAATTATTGCTCAGAAACATTTTTGCCTGTGTTACATAGCAAGTCAGCCTCAATGATTGTGTGTTCATTTAGGCTTTGAACATTTCAAAGTTTTAATGGAAAGGGAGGTATAGAGACATTTCTTTTCTTTGCTTTTAAATTATTACTAAAGGACTCTCTTCTAGCACACTGCTTTAAGTTTTTTTCCTCCTTTATTTCTTCCTTCTGCTTCATCCATAAAACCTGCTTCATTTTGACAAATAACTGGTTATGAGGATCTAGTGAGGAAATTAGAAAATCCACAATTTACTTCAGCAAATGTGAGTGATTAGTTTAATGGAAAGCGCATAAAGAAGCTGGAGCGAGACTGTTTTAGTCTTTCTTAATCCAAGTATATCCCACTTTTCCAAACCGAAAATGGGAATATCGAATTACAACCATGGTATCATCACGGATACTCCAGATTGCTTATAACTTTAGCATTAGTATAACTGATATCTCCCATACCACTAGCTACCAAAAAAACCCTAATATTTTATATTTATTAGTAACTCTCTTCATTAGTAACACAGATGTTATAACCTCCTCTTCTGCATCTTTCTCTTTCCAATTCTGTTAAAGTGACTGCTCGTTCTAGCCTTTTTTCCATAATGCAAATACCATGCTACTGCCATTTCCATGGCATTTAGGATGTATTTCTGCTATCACAGAAATATCAAGTTGACCTTTCCAAACGGTACTGCAAGTATGTCCCAGATTTCTCTTACACAATGTTAGACTTCATTAGGCACAAAAGCTATTCTTATGATTAACCTCATGTTGCTTAATTTTGTTGCTTAATAACTGCGCACAGAGGCAGCTCATATTTTTATTGTTTGGTAGGAGATCCCATCCAAGAACATATCTTTAAATAGGGGTTGGTGGACATTATAGCTCTTTGGTTTAAGAGTAGGTATTAAAAGAATTAGTAACCTTTAAGATGTGGCTGAAGTAAGACTTCAGATAAGCTGTGTGGAATGTAGAATCATAGAGTCATAGAACAACCAGGTTGGAAGAGACCCATCGGATCATTGAGTCCAACCATTCCTATCAAACACTAAACCATGTCCCTCAGGACCTCGTCTACCCATGCCTTAAACACCGCCAGGGGAGGTGACTCAACCACCTCCCTGGGCAGCCTATTCCAATGCCCAATGACTCTTTCCGTGAAAAACTTCCTCCTAATCTCTAGCCTAAATCTCCCCTGGTGGAGCTTGAGGCCATTCCCTCTTGTCCTGTCTCCTGTCACTTGGGAGAAGAGCCCAGCTCCCTCCTCTCTACAACCTCCTTTCAGGTAGTTATAGAGAGTAATGAGGTCACGTAGTCATGTGGTATTTGTAGAGAGTAATGAGGTCAATGTGTATACAATCTTAGAATAACTATTTTTTTAAAATAAGCTATACATCTATAGTAAATAAAATAGGGTTGGAGTAAGCATTCGAGCATGGACCGTTACTACCCATGTTGTTTAACAACAGGATGCAAAACCAAAACAGATAAACCCTTTGTGAAAAGATATCGTTTTAAAAAAAAAAGGTTTGTTAAAAAGAATTTCTCCCTCTTTTCTTTGATTCCTGTAGTATCTGGAAAATCTGTACTTTGGGAATATTAATGCATAAATAGATGGATTGCATATCAACTCTTGCAATTAATTAATTTTTCCTTATAATACTGTACATAATCTCAATCTGCAGTGGAAGAAAGTTAATTATTTGGGATATGATGGGAAATAGGAGGACCAGGCTATTATAAAATTAATCTATATCAATAATGATTTAAAAGTGAACTCTAGCTGCAAGGAACATAGTTCATACCTTCTTTGACAGGTCAGATTAACGGTACTAAAGTTACAGAGCAACATTGCAAAAATATATGAGCATATCAAAGATAAGTATATTCATTTTCCTCCAGAAAATGATTCTGTAGTAATATTTTAAAGACTTAAATTAAAGGCCAATTTTGATTTGTTTGATTTTCTAATACTTTCAATCCCATGTGAATAAAAGCAAGATAGAATTCAGAGTGGGTAAATGTAGTACAACCCCCAATCAATATTAGTTTTGGAAATACTTGCAATTATTGATCAGTAGGGTTTTTTTGTAATGTAACAGGAAATTGTTCCTACTCCTCATGGATTTGCCATTTTTGTGGATAATATTTCAGTAGCTTACATAAAATCCTTTCTCCTCATCCTGTCCATCAGGCTGTCAGTTTCTGTCTAGCATTAATACCTCTAAAGATCCTTTTGACTCTTTCTGTCTTCTTCTTGAAGTTGCCGTAAGCAGGTTTTTAACTGAATTGGAAAATTCCTTAAACAGATTCCTGATACAAAATAGAATATGCATCTATAAATAATGGAAGGACGTAGAGCATTGATTTACAACAAAATAAATTATGGTAGTAGACGTATATTGACTCCTAGATTTGTAATTGGGTCCGTTAATAATAGATGGTAATATTAGATTAAAGATGGGTTACATAAATAATGCCAAGGTGTATTAGAAAGAAGTGCAATAAAACTTAGAACTGGAATTCCCATATATGTAGAAGTCATGAAGCTGCAGAACTGGGGATAAGACTACCAGGGATTTTGTGAAGTCACAGAACAGACACAGCTGACAGTCTCACTTTAGACTCTGTGTCTGACAGCTCATAACACTTTCTTGTACCTCTGTGACTATACTACTTTAATTTTATTTTACTGAATTTTTATTTCCTGATAGATTTTCTGTAGAGAGTCAACAACACCTGAACTTCAAAAACTCACAGAAATGACATTATATGGTGTAGAGATCTCTGTACATTCCCAAACCTGCCCCTTGTACACAACTTAAAATTCATAGAATCATAGAACAACGAGGTTGGAAGAGACCCATCGGATCATCGAGTCCAACCATTCCTATTAAACACTAAACCATGTCCCTCAGGACCTTATTCACTCGTCCCTTAAACACCTCCAGGGAAGGTGAATCAACCACCTCCCTGGGCAGTCTATTCCAATGCCCAATGACCGTTTCCGTGAAAAACCTCCTCCTAATCTCTAGCCTAAATTCCTGGCATAAAAGATATTGGTGAAATAGTTTTGCCTTGAGCTGGATTGAGGACATCTGCCTAATTCTAACTGTACTGCAAGGATGTTTTTCCAGACTATAATGACTTAAAAGATATTTAAAAAATTTTCTCATTTCACTTGTGTTCCAGACTCTGTTTTCTTTACCTTCCAGACCTTCTCTAAGTCTCGTCAGGTCCTTCTCTTAGATTCTTACTCTAGCCCCATGGTGTGCAGTTCTCCCTATCTAGAGGAAACAATTCTCATCCTGGAGTGAGAGGCAAAGGAGTGATGAAGGGACATACATCCTCTTGCTTCTATGCTAGACTCCAGTTCTGTATTCTTTGACAGCAAAGATAACATGTTATCAAAATAAAAGGGTTGGTTTGTTTGTGATTTTCTGGTTTTAACTCTTTGGGGATTGATATATTTTTGATTTTTTTTTTGGTTTTGGAGGGAAGAAGGAAGTATCTTAACCTTGTATCTCTGTTCCTACTACTACTTCAATTGCTTTCTCCACAAATACTTTACCATTACTGGGTAGACTCTACTTTGTCATGGATCTTCCTATGAGTCTACTACAAGAAAAAATCATTGGTGATTCTGATGATGAAATAAGAGAATAAATATAATAAAGGAAAAACAAAATCCAACTCCTGAAGATATATCTCACCTCCTTTTCAATTTTACTGCGAGCAGAACAACTGGAGGAACTGTTTAAGTTTCTGAATATAACAGCTTACATAGATTTGAAGTGGACTTTTTATACACTGACTCATAAATACCCTATTCAAGTGTACAATGTCTTGCAATGTCCTCAGTAATCCTAATGACAGAAAACAAAGAAAGAATTTAAGGTCCCTAGTGTATTTACTCCAGAAAATTTTGCCTTTATACAGAAAATAGAGTTATGGAAATAACATGTGAACTATAAAGCACACCAACTGAAGTATCTGAAAGGACATTAAATTATTTCTTTTGCATAATTTTACGATTCAGAAAATAAAATGAACCTGGAATGGGACTAATCTGGGCCAGATTTAAAAAAAAAAAAAGAAGTATAGAAAGCCAAGAGATATCTGAATAAGTAAAATGGAACTTAATATATAAATTGAGTCTTTTGCATGTTCTTCTATTTTTCTTGTTTCTTTTTTTCATAATTTCAGAGGGTTTGAAACTGCCTAAAGGAAAACTCAATATGTTATGGTGGATTGGGTCCTTTCATTAATTCAAACTCAGCAACTGTGTTTCCTCATGCTATGTTTTTCAGTACAGTTTTTGGTTGGCCACCTACTGCACCATTCTCTGTTGTACTTGCTCTTTCCTAAGACTTTTTCCCTCGTTTTTTTTCTCTTTTTTTAATAACTTCATTTTTCCCCACTGCTATTATTTCTTGCCTTACATCATTCCTCTTCTAGAAGACGTACAAAATGCATTAACTAACCGATAATTGTGTCATTCTGCTACTGAATTTTCATTTATTTTATAAGAACAAAGAACAAGGGAGATTTAGATTAGATATTAGGAGGAAATCCTTCACAATGAGAGTGAGGAGGCCCTGGTCCAGGTTGCTCAGGGAAGCTGTGGCTGCCCCATCCCTGGAGATGTTCAAGACCAGGTTGGATGGACCTTCAACAACCTGATCCAGTGGGAGGTGTCCCTGCCCATGGCAGAAGGAGCTGGAATTAGATGATCTTTAAGGTCCCTTCCAACCCAAACCATTTTATGATTCTGATGAAACCAAAAGAGTCATTCAAGTGACAGATGCCAAAGACAGAGGCTGCAAGGAATGAAAGAGTAGAAAATAATAATGTATAATTGAGGTGGAACCTCTTGTTCTTTCCCCATCTTTGGTTCTATGGATCCGAATCTAGGAACAAAGTCTACTCTGCCAATTTATTCCACTTGAAATGAGTTAGATCTGCTTGGTAGCCACTGAAGTGAGATGAGAATAAGAAACTGATTATTTAAAAGGTCATTAAAGAACATTAATTGTCAACTTTGTCAAAATAGTGAGACTTGACAAAACAACCCTCTGGAAGCTAGAAGCTGTGGAAAAGGTAGAAACTAGTTGCTAAGAAAATAAATCTGTAGAAGTACAGAGTTCTTAGCAGATGAGAGTGAAATACCTGAATGAACATGCAGAGCAGGTGGTAGAGAAAAGGATGTGGTCCCTGTGGTAATTTAAGAAAAAAGCAAAAAGAAAAGCTCTCCTGCAGATTGTGCCCACAAGATACATACCACACACTCATGTAGAGACATCTGAACTATCTTCAAAGGATTTATCTGAGCTGCCAGAAACAGCATGAACTTTCCATTCAGAATAATTAACAGTGATGGAAAAGAAGGTACATTCACTTGCACAGAATAGTAGATCATAGAATCATAGAATCATAGAACAACCAGGTTGGAAGAGACCCATCTGATCATCGAGTTCATGTAGCAGCTTTAATCATGGACTGTTTTTTCCCTGTTCCTACACATATGCATTTATTTTAGTTTCTGCAGCATGCAAGTATGCTTTTCTTTTACTCACACCCTAGCATATTCCAGTGTGGAACACGGTGTAAGACTCCATCTATACAGCAGGAAAGAAAATCAGACCAAATCATTTAATTATGAGAAAGCTGAATCCAAAACTCTATTTCAGAAGCAGGCTTTAGATTGTGAGAGGAAGAAGAAAACCTGTCCACTTTCCCTGCTTATTTATATTTCCATATATTATATTAGAGCTTTTAAGAAATACAGAAAAAAGTATATCAATATGTATTTGAAGTAACTAAATTTAGGAGGATATTCAAATAGTATTGTTGTAATAGAGATGGCAGGAAAGATAGAAATTATATCAGTCAGTAAAGGGCATTCACCAAACTTTAATGCCATTTTCTTGTAGTCTGGTATGAATCAGAAGCAGCATACAAATACCTATGATGTTAGTTTTATTATGTTCTCAAAACAGACTCCATTAGAGGTGCATTGTTTGTCATTTCTGCAGTTCATGTTACAATTGTTTAATATTGTGTGCTAGTTCTTAAGAATAAGCACTACACTTTTGGATTACAATAATGCATGAACTACCGTACACGCTGAACTCTAGAAGTTCAGAATAGTCACTTATTGATACATTTTGCTTTGGGCATAATCCTTTTCACGAGAGGGAAGAAAAACACATTTGTTTATTTCTTTTCTTCCCAATAATGCAAATATTCAACTTTCAGTCTAGGAGATACATAACCATGTCCTTAATGAAACTGCATTGGTTTCTAAGCAGTTATTTCCCATTTACACCAGAATTAGTGAGATCAGATCCAGATTTTTTTTAGTTTATTTATACTTTGGACATTTAAAAGAGATGCAGCAACGGTACTGTCACAATGAAAACTGCAGTAAGACCAGCATTTTAAGTAGAATGTATTTAGAAAGTCTGAAATATTCATGTTTCTGACTGGAACATGCCAAGACTATAAAGGAGTTTACCATATTGCTGAAAAATGGATTCAATAAACTGGAGATACCCATAAACATTATTCCCTAATTCAAGAAGCATGCAAATAAGAAAGTAAGATTCTACTGCTTATTTTTTAGGTGTTAATATTGAGAGTTAAGATGAGACTTTTGAATGACTGGGTCTTCCAGGTGTGAATGATATTCAGCTTTATGTGCTCACACTTATTAAAAATATGTCACCTAGTGCCTCAGCAATGTCTGCCAACCTGAAGCAAAATATAACAAGAAGGAAGTGTAGGGAATATTGATGATTATAAACTGTATATAAAGAGTTTACTAGAACAATTAACTTAGTGACACTTTTTTGTTTCTTACAGTATTGTGAGCAAAATTGATATTTTTACCAAGGACATGCTTGCTAGTAAACTGTGCTCTGTATATCGTGAAGCAATTTGATTCAGTACATGTAACTCAGCTTCTCTAACTAGTCTAAAACTGTTATCCAGTGGCATAGATGCTGCATTCTAAGATAGGACAAGAATGACAATGAAGGCTGATGATAAGGTTTTCAAAATAGTTCTCTGTGAACCTTTAGGAATAATGCTTACCCCTGGTGATGTTGTGGGTACTACTATTACAGCTGAATACAATCTGTTCCATAGTGATAAAGGGGGTTATAAGAGAGAAAGGGAGACTTTTTGCCAAAATCTGTAGTGACAGGATAAGGAACAATGATTTTAAAATGAAAAAGGGTAAGTTCAGATTGTATATAAGGAAGAAATATTTTATGATGAGAGTGGCAAGACACTGGAGCAGGTTTCCCAGTCATGAATGCCTGACCATTAGAGGCATTCAAAGTCAGGTTGTAAGGAGCTTTGAGCAGCCTAATCTAGTGAAATAGATGTTCCTGGTTATGTCAGGAGTTAAGCTGCACAAACTTTGAAGGCCTGTTCTAGGTCAAATTAATCTGTGATTCTATGATTCTATGATTCTATGAAATTGTTATACATTGTTTTTATTTTGTTGACAGTAATGTAAAATCTGTCTCAAACTTCATGTGCTACAGTCATTTACTGAAAGTGTCTCCATCCTCACAGGTCTGATAGGAATGCAATCCATCTAAATCCAGCAATAAATAATTCTTCAAGTTTCAGTCTAGCCCAAAGGTATTAGGCACCCAAATCCCATTCAATTTAATGAGATACATCTGCCTGAAATCTTCAAGGTTTTAGAAAATCCCTGCCTGAGAAAACACTTGGGTTTTCTTAAAAACCTTTTCCTTAAATCCACAGCTGACTGGGTTCAGGCCTTGACAACATCTCAGAGAACTGGAAACTGAACAGATTTTTATCATTATGAAGAGTTTCGCTGTCATGAAGACCTTGTATAATGAGATCACAAATGCAAGTCACATTCTCAAGGCTAGTGAATTTCAGGTGATAAAACTGCGGAAAAAGGCTACAAGACCACCGAAAACCAAAGCCAAACTTATGGCTGCCTAAAGTCATAGGGAAACAGAACCAAAGTGTGCAAGTTTAATTCTAGTGTTGTTAATGACAGGACTGCCAAATATGCACTTAAACCAGTTACAATGCATAGAAAACACATAACTACAAGGCATAGTCCAGTTGTTCATGTGAAGTAAGTGTGTGATGTTCTCATTAAATTAAATGGTAGTTACACCTTTCACTAGAACAAGGAGGTATTGATACTCTTGCATGATATACCTTGAATGCATAGATGCATATAAAGAATAAGTTAGATACTTAGTTTGAAAGGAGTTGAATAAAATTAATATAATAGTCCAAGTAATCAAAAAAGTGAAAGAATTGCAAAGCTAAAGTTCAGAGAATGTTTAGTCTTCTACCTATACCTGAGAATGCCAAGTTTTTATGCACATTTTCAGCTTTAACAAATGAAAGACTGATAGTGTGAAGCTGATTGTTATTCCAGTCACCATTGTCCTTGTTGATTTTAGATAGAACTCTTTTCTGCTGTCAAGATCAGTTTATTTTCAAGTGTGTCATAGTATCTAGTGACAAGTACAGACAGCACTGAGATACAGTCAGTATAATTTGCAAGCAGTGACCTTGATTAAAGATTTGCCAGACTGTCTACTTATTAGTTTCTTTCTCAAGTGCCATTAAAAGTAAAAATAATATCAGGAATGGTTAACCCAATGGGCAACATTTTTTGTAGGTAACTAAATGCCCTTAGAATGGGTTTGTTTTACTTTATACATTACTGTGAATTTCTCTGCCTATATCAGTAGCAAAATAGCCTGGAGTGAATTGTTCTAGGTCTTTCCTAAAGCCTTTCTTTTCAAGTGTCCTGTACGTTTATGAAAGATGCAGGATTGACACAACTGTAAAATTAAATCTGCTATTTATTTTCTGAACATAGAAAATACAAGTTGGGCAGTGACAGTTGAAGTCTCTGCACACAAGACAGACACTCTCTTGACTTTCTCTCCAAGGTGCCAGCTCTACATCTGCAAGTGTTTTTGTCCTCAAGCTCATCTAAACTTCAGAACTTTTTCTGGAAATTGTCAACTAGGTTGTCAGTTCAATTCATGCTCTTTGCAATGCCAAACAATGCATGACTGATTCATTTAGTATGTTTAGTTGCAAGTATCATTTGTCTGATCCGCACCCCCTGTTTTCCAATATATGCTTTGTATATTCATAATGAAATAGTTACAGTACCTTTATTAAATTTTGTATTGTGTATTTTGCATATAAACACATACACATAATTATACACATACATAATATATACACACATACATGCACAATATATTTATATGTGTTCTTGTATCTAACATATACAAACAAGGGGTGGTAATAAAAATAAATACTATTTGATTGTACAGAAAATTCCTTATATAAAATTGAGCATGAACAAAGTAATCCACACAGTATCTATCACATTTTAACTATAGTTTACCTGGTCTTGTACAGGATCCTTTATTTGTGAAATTGCTCATTTTCAGGATAATACAGAGCAAGAAATTATATAAGGCTGTAGTCCTCATGTTACTTATAAATTGCAAAGTAGCACTGGTCTAAGTGTTATTTTAAAAGATGCATTTAGTGCACAAAAAAATGTTATTCAAAGTTTGCAAGTACTCAGTCATATCCTGAGATGCATTAATTGGTGAAGCAACAGTGGAGATTCAATGACTTCCCAGTCACTGCTTATACCAGTATCAGAGTTTAGTCCTTATCTAGCAGCTAAACTATAGTCAATTGCTCTATCATACAAATTACCCACCTAGGGAAAGAGACTCATGAAAAGAAAGTAAGACTTAAGATTGAAATAGAAACAGTTTTAATACAACAATAAAACCAACGTCTGAGAGAGCTGGGGGTGTTTAGCCTAGAGAAGGGGAGGCTGAGAGGAGACCTCATTACTCTCTACAACTACCTGAAAGGAGGTTGTAGAGAGGAGGGAGCTGGGCTCTTCTCCCAAGTGACAGGGGACAGGACAAGAGGGAATGTACCCAAGCTTCACGAGGGGAGATTTAGGGTAGACATTAAGAAAAAAATTTTCACAGAAATGGTCATTGGGCAGTGGAATAGGTTGCCCAGGAAGGTGGTTGATTCCCCTTCCCTGGAGGTGTGTAAGGTACAGGCAGACGAGGTACTGAGGGGCATCGATTAGTGTTTGATAGGAATGATTGGACTCGATGATCTGGTGGGTCTCTTCCAACCTGGTTGTTCTATGATTATATGATTCAGTGATTCTAATTCTAATAAAATATACAAAGTGTTGCTCGGTCTGTTAATAGTCATGAAGTACATAGTCCCAGCAGGGAGTACCAGATGCTGTGCACCGCAAGCACAGCAGTTCCAGCAAAAGAGATCACAGTGGATGGGAACAGAACACCAAGAGCAGAAAGACAAACAAGACCTGAGGGACAGTAGACATGGAGAGAAGGGTTTTCCCAGGGAAACCTCCCACTTATTTCATAGAGTCCAACCATTCCTATCAAACATTAAATCATGTCCCTCAGGACCTCATCTACCTGTGCCTTAAACACCTCCAGGGAAGGTCAATCAACAACTTCCCTGGGCAGCCTGTTCCAGTGGCCAGTGACCCTTTCTGTGAAAAACTTCCTCCTGATGTCCAGCCTAAATCTCAGCCTCAACATCCTTCTTGTGGTGAGGGGCCCAGAACTGAACACAGGATTCAAGGAGCAGCCTCTCCACTGCTGAGTACATTCGGTAGCACAATGTTTGTTCACAGTACGGAACACTTCCTTTGGCCAGTTTGGGCCAATGTGTCTCCACTCTTCACGGCTTTCTACACCTGCTCACTTGTGAAGCATGGGAAACTAAGGAAGTCCTTGGTTTCCTTAATAAAAATCAAAAATATCAGCTATTGTTCAGCATTCTTCTCATACTAAATTCTAAAGGGAAAAAAATACTTGCTGAGAAGAAAATTAATTCTATTCCAACTGAACATCAATATTAGTTAGTAACCACTGTACATAATAGACATTGTCAATGCTATTCTTACACTGAATTTAAAAATGCTGCAGCTACTGTGAAGTGCAGCTGCTTAGAAAAAAAAAATGACTCTATCTCATTCAAAAATGGAACAACCAGCTAACTTACTTAGATTAGTAAGTCTATAACTTAGTAAATCTAAAGAGCATAATGATTGTGCTATATGCATTTATTTAAATATGCATGGTTCAGGTCACATAGTGATACACTTTCTTCTTGCTCTGTCAGTTTACATCACAGAAGTGAGTTGTTTGTACGATTGATAGTTGAAGACAGGCTCATAAAGGTGAGAAACTACCTAACGTAACTGAAAAGGAGAAAAAGTCTAATTTATCACTCAAGGAATGACAATTAACACAACAGACACACTCCTCTAAATTGTTTTATAATTTATGACTCGTTTTAAATAAGGTGGAATTTGTTCATCAATTTTGAATATATACTAAAGCAGTTAACACTGGATTTGTAATTTGTATTATCAAAGAAATTTATTCAACCACTCTTGCAGAGTTCTTTGCAGTAGTTTGGAGAAAAAGAGTGTCCTGGTTTTGATTGAAATAGAGTCTGATAAGCAGACCTAAAGAGCCTTCACTGAAACTTTCTGTTAGCACTGCTTCCTTGACTAGTGTGATAGGGACTCTCTGTTCAGGCAGTTCCAGTAATGCTTTATCAGGCATCTGTAATTATTGCAGATGCCTCTAAGTGTGAAATTGTGCCTTTCAGATTTCCATTTGACATGTCTCGTTTCCCCCATAGTTTAAACAGCCAATGAATATTGGGAAGAGTATAAAATAAAAATCAATGAAAATTACTCTATAAAGGTACTCAAGCTAAAATATCGCCCTTCACTTTCTAAAGGCTTTAGATTGAACAATATTAGATGTACATACCCTGCTGTCTCTTCCCAAAATTTGTATTTCATTGCATTTCTGTTCATTAACTTAGATATTACGTGCACAGAGGGATATTATCTTTTCAGAGGAAGATGGAGAGAATCCTGCACAAAGTATTAATGTATCACTTTCATTTTAGTATGATAGACTCTATGGAGACTCAGGATATTGTTTAGAATGGATATACACAAGGAAATAATTTGCAGTTGTGACAGTGTGTGTAAGGTCAGATTCAGGACAAAACCTAAATAAAACGTCCCAAAGTAGCCTGAACAGAGTCTAGCATAAAATGACAAAGAAAGGAGTTCCAGGTCTGAAAGACGACAAACGCTATCACTTCTTGAGCCAATGTGGTATCAAAATGTGATATTCATTGAACTTACCTGGCTTAAGGTTTTACTGTTGTTGACTGCTGTTTTCTCATGTGGAGCTACACATAGTCTTCCAAGCAAAACTGAAAATATGTAACATTTTGGGTTTTTTTCTTCATCTAAGTAATGAACACAGCTTTATACAGATATTGTTGCATATCCAAATAGCTTTCAAAGAATGTAGTTAACAGTTGATAAGTTTTCTTATGTATTAGTACCGAATAGAATGAAGAAAGTGGTGGCTTTCTGGTATTTTAGAGATTTCAAGCCCCAAACTGCCTTTCCAGTTGCCTGTTTTCTGGTATGTAAGCAAAGTGTAATGAGTATGCATTGCTTTCTAAATGAACATTGTAACAGTCCCATAAAGACTCATTTCAAAGGCACTCAAAATATGCCAGGAGAATGAAAATACCCAGGCTGCTCCAAACAGAAGTTAAAATATTGTGTGTGAAAATGATTAAGATTCTGGAGTCCGCAACTAAAATATGCTAATGACCTGAGATACCTAGCAGAAACCTACCTGCTACTACAAGAAACAATCACACTTTATAATCGTAGAATCATAGAATGGTTTGGGTTGAATAGGCTCTTAAAGATGATCCAGTTCCAACCTCCTGCCATGGGAAGGGACACCTCCCACTGGATCAGGCTGCCCAAGGCCCCATTCAACCTGGAACACCTCCAGGGATGGGGCAGCCACATCTTCCCTGGGAAACCTGTGCCAGGGCCTCACCCCTCTCAGTGTGAAGAATTTCTTCCTAAAGTCTAGTCTAGATCTTCCACCTCCAATTTAAACCCATCCCCCTTGTCCTATCCCTCAATGCTCTTATAAAAGCCTCCCCAGCTTTCCTGTAGCCCCTTCAGGTACTGGAAGGTAGTTCTAAGGTTTCCTCAGAGCCTTCTCTTCTCCAGGTTGAATAACTCCAACTCTCTTAGCCTTGCCTCACAGCAGAGGTGCTCTGGCTCTGCTATCGTGTTGGGGATTCCAAAACTAAATCACTTTATAATCATATGGAAGTCTTAGAATAACATTTTTTTTACATGGCTGTAGAAATTAAGGATTTCAAAATTCTTTGAGGAGCTGAGCTGCTTTTGCTCAAGGCTAGGTCTGATACAGTACAGGCAGACAATGTAAAATCAGGCTGCTGTGAACAGAGCTGTGAGAAACCTTGTCAAGCCCTCCTTCACTCAGGACCTGCACTTAAGATGAAGCCCTCAGCTGTGCCCTTGTCTCTACTATGTTGGATTCATGCCTGTGCTTGGCTGTATGTCTCACTGGTCCTTATCCCAACCCAATGACTTGATTTCCTAGCTTGACCTTGTGCCTGTCTCATCTCTGTGGTCTTTCCTGACAATCACTGGACTGTGGTTGACCTATGATACCATCACTATTCTGTTCTTCTTGCTTGAGGCTGAGGTGTCTGGCTGAACCAGCAAGATCATTGGCCCTGGCAGCCTTGCTGTCACTCTCTTCTCTCTGCTCACCTTTCTCTGAGTATCAGTCCATTCTTGCTGCTGTTGGATGCTCTGTGCCTGACACTACAAGCTTCAATTGAATTAACATTTCACACTTCATTATTATTGTCACCTGTCATTTACAAAGTAATACACCAACCCATTTCTCTTTGCCAGAAAATATAAGTTTGAGTTACATGTTGGCAATGGAGGATTCAGATGGTTTTCCATCAATGACAGGGTTAGAAATACATAAGGAAAACCTCTTATCATTGCCACAGTGTATATTTTTAGGTCTTCGTGGCAGCAGTCACGGGAACCTGGGCTATATACTGGTTTATTTTGCTTATCTTTACCATCAGAGCAAATACACCTTATTCCCACACTGTAAAGTTGCCCCAGTGATGTATGTCACATTTCTTTGCCAGAAGCTCATTGACTGGGCCAGTTTTAGTTGCTGTATTGCATTAGCTTGACATTCCTGGGACTGCATTTTTGGTAGCTAAAAGCAGAAATTATTGGATATAATTATTGGATATATATATTGAATATAAGAAGAAGGTGAGTAGTGTGTGTAATTGCATATGTTTGCAGGTGCAGGCATTCGGGACTGCTTAATGAAAAATGTTCACGAGTGTTTCATTTGGACTCTAGACCATGTATGTATTGATAGGAACTAGGAGAACAATGTTTGTTTTTTTAGTGTCCCTGATCAACCTGACCTTGGTGCTGATTGTGGAACAGATCATCTCAAGTTCCATCATGTGGCATTTACAGGATAACTATGTGATCAGTCACAGTCAGCATGGATTTAGGAAAGGCAAGTTCTGTCTGATCAACCTGATCTCCTTCTATAACAGGGTGACCATCTTGGTGGATGAGGGAAAGCCTGTGGATGTGGTCTAATAAGCATTTGACACCATTTCCCAAAATGTTCTGGAAAAAGTTGCTACCCATGGATTGGATGTCAAGCACTGGACCAGGCTGCCCGGGGAGCTGATTGAATCACTTTTCCTGGAGTTATTTAGAAGACATATAGACATGATGATTAGGGACATACTTTAGTGGTGGACTTGGCGGTGTTAGGGTTATGGTTGGACTTGATTCTTTTAAAGGTCTTTTGCAACCTAAGTGATTCAGTAGAACCATTAATATAGGAAACAAGAGTTTATCGTGCCTTTCCCACACTGAATAACCAGCAGCCTCAATCAGAACTGGTGGTATTTTAAGAAATTAACACAACTGTATTTATCAAATGAAGTACAAGTAGTCTTTTAGAGTTAAAGGAAGATAGGAACTACTGACCTCAAAGTCCTAGTTTTTTATTTGCCCAAGTACATTGATGGAATTGGTTCAACGTCTTCGCATTGGTTTAATATTTGATAGGAATGGTTGGACTTGATGATCCAATAGGTGTTTTCAAGCCTGACAATTCTATGATTCTATGACTCCTCAAAGTCTACCAAAGAAAATAGTTTCCTTTCCTAGTTTGGCCCTCAGGTGGCAGTTAAACACTAGGTAGATGCTCTATTACTTCCCTTGCCATTGGCAGAAGGATTGGAAAAGGAATGGGAAAACTTGTGGGTTGAAATAAAAACAGTTTTAATGAGACAAAAAAAAGGATGATACAATAATCATGAAAATAATAATAATAAAATGAATAAAACAGTATTCTGCCCATCCCAGATAGTAGTTACACAATGCACACTTCAAGCAGTGACCACCAGGCAGTGGACACAGTGAGCCCATCAGTTCTAGTGGGTACAGAGGTTACAGTCAGTGCAGAAATCACTGAAGACACAGTCTGATCTTGGAACACATGGAAACTGGACATGGAGCACAGTGGGGCAGTGGGAGGAGGATGCACAGAGAGTAGAGGGCTGCCCCCCCCAGCAAACTTTCCGCTTTATACTGAGCTTGATGTTTATGGCATGGAACACTTCCTCTGGCCAGTTTAAATCAACCGTCCTAGCTATGTCCCCTCCTAGTTTCACGTGTATGCCTACACCTGCAAAATATGGAAAACTGAAAATTTCCTTGATCTCCAAGCTACAGCTATAAACAGCAGTATTTTTCAGCATTCTTTTCATATCAAAATGTAGAGAAACTGCAGCTGCTGGGAAGAAAATTAATTCTGTCCCAACCAAACATAAATATCACCTAGCAACAAATGAAAAAAAAAAAACTGTTATCAGCATTGTTCTCATACTAAATCCAAAATATAGCACTATACCAGCTGCTAGGAGGAAAATCAGCTCTATCTCAGCCAAAATCAGGACACCTCTACAGGAAAGACAGTCTGCACAGTGCTTGAAATGTAACCCAATGTTAAACTACTGCTGCATTCTTTAGATAGCACTGCAAACAAGGTTGGAAAAAAAAATCCTCTTATAATACCAGCGTCTCAGTTTCTTGAGTTAGACCTTTCAAATTTATCTGAGCTTCAGAATCTCCTGTTTTTCATTTTAGCTTGAGAGGAAATGAAATGGAGAGTTGGCAAAAAGTCTTTGTAGTTACACTTGAGGAGCAGTAGTGAGAAAATAATCAGGAATACGACAATTAGGCCAGCATATGCATAAGTTACTGGTTAATGATTTCTTTAAACCAGGAACAAAGGTCAGACATCCTTACTCATAAAGCTGAATCTCTTGCAGCGGTTAATGTAAATGACTGCACAATCCTCCAGCCTTATTTTATGGGTATGGGAGTAATTTTATATATTTAATCTCTATTATTTCTTACTCCTAGTATATTCCTAATATACAATACTTAAAGCTTGGCAGTCTATAGGCAATGCTGTCTAATCTTCTACTCTACTCTGCCTCTCAGTAATGACAAGGCTTTGAATACTGAAACTGTTTTACCCTATGATTTAAGTTTTAATTTTAAAAACTCTTCTTCAGACTGTATTGATTCTTTGTACTACAGCACCAAGCTATGTGCAGATCTTTGGTTGCCATCATAATGACTCTGGAGCCTCTCAAAGACAACCCTCTCACCTCTTCAGATGACCGAAGCTCAGATTGACAAAAAATAAAACAAAATAAAACCAAAGAAAATCCAAACCCAAACAACAAGAAATACACCCACAACTTCTTAAAAATATTTTTTAATTTGAGTCAAATTGATATCCATAAAATCCAGCACATGAGAGAGATGCAGGCATAAGCTGTTCACCAAAGGGCTAACAAAAATGTTGTTGCTTTCACAGAGTATAGAATCATAGAATCATAAAATTATAGAATCATAAAATCATAGAATCACCAGGTTGGAAGAGACTCACTAGATCATCGAGTACAACCATTCCCACCAATCTCTAAACCATATCCCTCAGTACCTCATGCACCCGCACCTTAAACACCTCCAGGGAAGGTGAGTCAACCACCTCCCTGGGCAGCCTGTTCCATTGCCTAACGACCCTTTCAGTGAAGAATTTTTTTCCTACTGTCAAGTGTGGAGAGGAGGGAGCTGGGCTCTTCTCCCAAGTGACAGGAGACAGGACAAGAGGGAATGGCCTCAAGCTCTGCCAGGGGAGATTTAGGCTAGAGATTAGGAGGAGGTTTTTCACACAGAGGGTCATTGGGCATTGGAATAGGCTGCCCGGGCAGGTGGTTGATTCACCTTCTCTGGAGGTGTTTAAGGCACGGGTGGATGAGGTGCTGAGGGACATGGTTTAGTGTTTGATAGGAATGGTTGGACTCGATGACCTGATGGGTCTCTTCCAACCTGGTGATTCTATGATTCTGTGATTCTAGACATCAGTGAAAGTCACAGTAATTCTAGATATCCATTACTGAACAAACTTAAGAGTAAAGACTCTATGGGCAGAATTTTAGCTATCTATGCCCTCCCAGATCAGTACAGTTAGACTTAATGACCTCAAAGACCTTTTCCAAACAAGAGATTCTATGATTCTATTAGTGGTTAAAAAAACCCATCAAAGCAACAAAAATATTCTTCAATTAATTGGTCTTCTATAAAGTAAGTCAAGTTACATTTTCCCAGGGAAAACAGAGGGAAAGAACCAAAAAAACTGTATGATCTGTTTTCCTAAACACTTCGTTAAATCTACATGAAGGGTTTTATAAGTGTAATCACAGAAGAAGCAGTTTATACTTTTTGGAAGAAGTTTAAATTCAGATATTGGCAGACAGTCAGTTATTGTTTGGCTGTTTGTATGAGAAAACTCTTGAAGGATCTTCTTAAATTCCCTTAGCTTCTGACTAAACTTATGAGACGCACTCATGCTTGCAGATATATTCAGTGCTCTAAGTGGAAAAGTAGGAGACAGGCCTGCATCTTATTTGTTATTTAATGTGAAGCAGGAGCTAACAGTAACCTTTTACATATGTCCTTGTGAGAAGCAGCCACTGAAGCCTAAACTTTGAGCTTCTAGTAACAGCTTCTTTGGTTTATCTTCACAATGTCCCTCATGCTGTGTTAACACACATCTTGACAAAAGATTTACAGCTTAAGTACGATGGTTTTAGTCTTGTCAGTACAGTTTTCTATACATGAACTGAATAGTGGAGTATTTGTTAAAATTTAATCTTTTATTGTCCAGAACTGATACACAGCACTTCAGCTGCTGGCATTTCCTTCAGTAGATTGGTAACAGTTTTCATTAGTTTCTCAAAGGAAAACACAAGTATTACAGACATGTAAATTCATTAGGATTTTCTTTTTGATTATTTGCAGTTATAAGCTGCAAACTTTGCTGTGCTGCTGAGAGACAGGGACTTTGAGAGTTCTTAACGAGGAATGGAAAGAACTGGAAACACAGACAAAATGAAATTGCACTATTACAGAAAGAAAATATTATCTTCCAGCATCCAATAACAACTGAAAAAAAATCTTACATTCATTCTCTGTATTTCTCTTTGTATGTGAGATTAATCACCAGCATTAGACAAAACATAGTCTCCTTGAAAGAAGAAAAGATAAATCACTCTAAATCCTTGTTGTATTGTTTAGCCAAAAATATTGTAAACAGAGTATTTACATATTTAAGACTCATCCAGCTAAAAAGCTTCGGTATTTTATCCAATTCCTTTACCTTTTTTAACATTTTGGCAATTTTTATCCCTTTCTTTTAAAGAGTATATTTAACCCAACATTTTTGATGTTATTATGTTGTTCTGGGTTCTTCATTGCCTAATCTTACAACATTAGACAATGAAAAGATTATTGTGAGTCATTAGGAAACTACGGGAACACCTTTAATACAGTAGAAGAATACTTAGGCTTAGAAAGTGTGCCAGTGTATATTATAGTCCAAATAGTCTGCTCTAAGAATTCATTATTATCATACACTGTTTCTGTTTCTACTTTATGACCTGTACCAAAAACAAATTCCCAAAAAGAAGTGTTTCTCTATTGTCTTCAGCAATCCTATTGACAATGGAATGGAAAGCACTTTCACAAAATTTGAAGATAAGACCAAATTGGCATGAATGGCAGGTACACTGGAAGAGGGATTATGTCCACAGGTACCTCAAAAGACTGGAGAAATGGAGTAACAAGAAATTAATGCAGTTCAACAAAGACAAATACGAAGTCTTAAACCATGGATCCCATACAACGTTATAGGTTGGAAGCAGATTGATTTGGTTGGAGCTTTCCAGAAAGGTTCCTGCCTGGAGAATAAACTGGATGTCACTCACATCATAATGCACCCTTGTCTTCAAGGGTAACAAAACACTGACAACATTAGCAGAAATGCAGCCAAGGAAAGTGTTTATTGCCCAGTGCCGCACTCATTAGGTTGGGTGTGGAATACTTTGTCTGTTTGAAGTCTCTCAGTACAAGAGAGACTAATAAACTGGAATGAGTCCAGTGGAGAGCTACCAGGATGGTTAGAGTTCTGGAGTACCCGATACATGAGAAAAATGAACTTGATCAGCTTGAAGAAAGTTAAAGAGAAATATAATTAGATCCTTCAACTATATAATTGATGGTAGGGGAGAGGACTCTTCTCAGTGATGTGGAGCAAAATGACAAGATGAAATGATCACAAACTGCAGCAAAGGAAATTCCTTTGTAATGTGTGAGGTCAGGCACTAGAAAAAAGTGTTGAGTGATATTGTCTCATCTCTACTCCTGAAGATTTTTCAAAATCAGTCTAGGCACATCCCTGAGCAAACAAATTCAGCGTTGAGGGTAACCTGTTTTGAGTAAAAGTTGGACAAGATTGCCTCCAGGTCTCCCTTTATGACTGAACTACAATTCTGTTATTTAGAAAGCTAGACAGGTTGTAAAAGAACAAAGAAAGAAGGAAAATAATGTTCATAGATTTATTAAGAATAGAAAAATCATTCAATCAGTTTGTCTGTCTGTTCATATGAAATGTAGTCAAATATATTTAACTCAGTAACCATTGCAATAATAATAACTTGTCTTTAATTAAAACTAATTTTCTATCTGGCAGTAGCTCATGTTTGTGTCAGAGACATTTTGGGGAAAAGGCCTGGTGAGAGAAGAGGAAGCTGAGAGGAGACCTCATTACTCTCTACAACTGCCTGAAAGGAGGTTATAGAGAGGAGGGAGCTGGGCTCTTCTCCCAAGTGCCAGGGGACAGGACAAGAGGGAATGCCATCAAGTTCTGCCAGGGGAGATTTAGGCTAGAGATTAGGAGGAAGTTTTTCACACAGAGGGTCATTGGGCATTGGAATCGGCTGCCCAGGGAGGTGGTTGATTCCCCTTCCCTGGAGGTGTTTAAGGCAAGGGTGGATGAGGTCCTGGGGAACGTAGTTTAGTGTTTGATAGGAATGGTTGGACTCGATGATCTGATGGGTCTCTTCCAACCTGGTTCTTCTATGAGTCTATGATTCTATGAGTGGAAACACCAGAAACTTCTAATAAATTCTACAGCACTGCAGAATAAAAAAACCCTGTAGGTAATATTTGATCTATCACTTTGCTTCCCACTTTGGTCTTTTCAAAGAATTCTTCCAGTTCATATTCTACACTTAATAGAAAAAAGATGTTTCAATTGTATTACAGGTAATCACTAAGATCAATAGATTGGGAACAGGGATCATTCTGACACTTAGACTACAGTGTATTATCTGCATTCTGTAATTCACTACATCTACTACAACCATTCTATTTTCTCTTCTATTTTCCAATGATCTCAGTTCTGTAAGACAGTGTGTATCTGTATATATACCTTTCATATATTCATATTTCCCTATATATCTTCATCTAAACAGTTTTTTACATATTATGTTAAGACGAAGGAGCTGCATCGTGTGAAAGTGTACATGTAATTTTAATGAAAATACTGTGTTCCAATCTCTTACTCATTTTACTACTAATGCTTGTAAAAGACAGTGAATGTATATTGATTTTAAACATACTTTTAAAATTTATTTCATCTTTTAGTATATTTCAAAACTTGCTATGTAGAGTACTATTTGAAGCAATACTAAAAAAGTATGATTGCTTCTATGTTTGCTGGATAAGAATCTAAGGGATAAGCAGGACTCACATCAGTGCTTTATTGGAAATCTTAGGAAACATCTGATAGATGAGTTGTAATGTATAAGCGAGACTCAGTTCGGTTATGGTATCATTAAATGTACTAAAGGGCCAAATTATATTTGGAATGAAAAGATAAAGGAAAAGGCAGAAAAGGAGACAGATCAGAAAAGAAATTTAATTTCCGAGTTCCCTGACACTAGGTCGTTTATACATAAAAATCTATGTTCTATTAACAACCTTTTGCAATGTAATGTCTTATGCTGTTTTATGGTTATGGAAGAGAGAGGAGAGAATGACAGAATGAGCACAGCCAAATTTAGTCTATATGTCAGTATTTCTTCTTTGACAGTATTACTTTTCACCATTAATTCTAGCAGCTTAAACTATGTTTGAACTCTTCAGGGTGGACAAGTAAGCAAATAGGTTACTAAATTTAGGATTTATATTGTAAGCTAAAAAATGTATACATTTAAAATTAACTAATGATGCAAGAAAAATTAATCAAATTAAATCTTTTGAGCTGGTTTATGAAGTCTAAGTCAAAGGAAATGTTTGAACTAAATGATTTATACTGGAGGTATGATTGTCTTTTTTTGACTTATCATTGGTGATTAGTGAGAGGAAGTCATTAATTACTGGAAAAGTCAGGGGCATTTTTATGATATGTGGTAGGATTATATCCTGCATATTCTGTTTTCATCTCTCTTGAATTATTTTTTTTGTGGTCACAGTCTATTTTTAATGAAAAAAATAATATCAAATTTTCAGAAATTATAGCACAGCAGGTGGAAGGGAAAGTCACTCTAGTCTTATGGTGGCATATAGAGGTCTTTAGCCATATCAAGTTTAGGCCCTACTTTGATGAATTTCCACTGCATTAAAGCATCCATTAAAATATTAATTAAACACACAGTTGGAAGTCTTAGTTTGACTTTAAGCCTGAGCAAGCATAATTCCTTATGGATAAGTCCCAGTCTTTATCAGTTATGATAAATGAAACCCACAGTAATAGGTAAGCAGAAGGCAGTCCAATGCTTAAGCTGCAGGACAGATTTTTCTACAGCTGAGCACAGATGTAGATTGTCAAAAAGAGTTGGTTCTTGGCAATTATGAAAATTGTAAAACAACAGATCACAGGAACAATTGATCCATAATCCAGGTTTCTATTTCTAGGGTGTGAGCTACAAAGCGAACTGTACACTACCTTTCTCCAATATGACAATACATGTAGCGTCCCTGAGGCATTTGTGGTACAATATTCTGTTCGTGGCTGATTTGATTTAGGTTTGTGTGTTCATCAACAAAAATATTATTTACATAATTTACATGAGTTATTCATGATGTATTTCTACTATTAAGTCATAATTGTATTTTTGACCAGCATTAATGAGAAAGAGACAGAGGAGTTTGAAAGCTTTCCTGCTGTTATCATCAGCTGGCAGGCATCACATAGAAATATTAATTTAACAAGGGGCTGATTTAAAATTAATTAACATTTTCTCACAGAAATACTAGGGAAAATCCTAAAACTCTAATACAAGGAACAGGATATCTTCTTTTGTTGAGTGTGTTACCACTCTGGACTTTAATTTGGTTTCGTTGTTGTTGTCTTCTTTCTTGTGAAAGCTTTGTAGTAAGTTAGCTTGACCTTGTGATTAACGGCACTTAGTGTAGAGCACAGAGTCCACGTGTTTCATTATTACCATGTGGACCTTGTGTGAGTACAGTAAGCATTCCCTGGAATATACTGGACCAGCGTAGGTTGTGTATAAGCAGGCCCTGATGGTCTGTGCTGTAAGACAAGATAAATCCTTATCAGAAGGATAAGGTAGAGAACCTTCATTACTCCAATAGAGACCACCAAAAAAATGATGAGAAAGAGAACTTTGGACATGGGCAAACAGACAATGATTATGTGTTGCTGGGAGGGATCAATATAAAGAATTACAATACGTAATAGTTTTCCAAGAAACGTTAATGAATGTGTTACCTGATTTAAGGAAAGTGAAATCATGATATTGGCAGACATGGTCGACGAAGGTATCCCCCACGTGTCTGGATCCATAAAAAAACCATGTTCACTCCCTATGACTAAGTGTTAAGAGGTCTTATTCCAACAAGAGGATGACTTCCCTGTTTCTACATAGCTAAGATTATATTTCTCATTCTGCTCCCACTAGCTAGGAATCAACAGTTGATTTGGCAGACAAAGGAGATATCTAGTAATAAAATCTTACTTGACAGCTGTTCAGAAGCTATCAAGGAATCTTATACTACAGGATGAAAGAATACTCTTTGAAGCAGAAACACGACAACTAGATAAAATGCAGCTATGCTACATGGAGTTTTCCGACGGGTTTGTCTTCACTGCCAAAAAATTTATTTACAGAATGACATCAGGGGCCCAAACAGTCACTATTTGCAAAGGGAGAATGCCTAGCTGTGGAATGCAAGTGTTCTGACTTGGGCTAAAGTAGAACATGTTCTCTGATTTTCAGCTAAATTTCTTCCAAAACGTTTGCTGCTTAAGCTTACTAATATAGTTTTTCAGAGAGTGGCTGCCTCTAGAAGTGGTGAGCCTGGTAGATATCACCAATATGGTGTTCAGAGAGGCCATTGCTTACATCTTTTCCTATGTAAATTAAGGTCTTCCCAGAGTTGCGATGGTTGATGCTCAGGGATATCCTCACCTCTCTCTCTACCCCTGAACCCACCAATTCCTGGATCCAGTTCCTGACTCCAGTTCCCACCTGCCACCTAATCCAGTGTGGTACCTTCCCCGTTCCTGCCATGCAGTATCACTGATGACTATCATCATCTGAGAAGTTTGAATTAGTTTTATCATAGAATCATAGAATCATAGAACAACCAGGTTGGAAGAGACCCATCGGATCATCGAGTTCAACCATTCCCATCAAACACTAAACCATGTCCCTCAGGACCTCATCTACCTGTGCCTTAAACACCTCCAGGGAAGGTGAATCAGTTTGTAGGCATCGCAGCGCGTTTCCCTTAGCTAAGTATGTTATTTTATTTTTAAATTAATTTTTTAAATTTTTAATTAAAATTAAATTTTATTTTATTTTTTTAATTTTTATTGATAATAAATCTCGTCTGGAGAAGAGGAGGCTGAGAGGAGACCTCATTACTCTCTACAACTACCTGAAGGGAGGTTGTAGAGAGGAGGGAGCTGGGCTCTTCTCCCAAGTGACAGGGAACAGGACAAGAGGGAATGGCCTCAAGCTCTGCCAGGGGAGATTTAGGCTAGAGATTAGGAGGAAATTTTTCACAGAAAGGGTCATTGGGCATTGGAATAGGCTGCCCAGGGAGGTGGTTGATTCACCTTCCCTGGAGGTGTTTAATGCACAGGTAGATGAAGTCCTGAGGTACATGGTTTAGTGTTTGATAGGAATGGTTGGACTTGATGATCTGATGGGTCTCTTCCAACCTGATTGTTCTATGATTCTAATATTATTATTTTCCTTTTGTCATTACTGTTTCATTAAAGTCGTTTTCATTTCTAACTTCTCTTTCTTTCTTCAAAACCCATGCAGATGCTAACCATTCTTGCTGTAATACAAGAAGTAGTTACTATTCCAAAACATGAAGTATTTTTATCTGAGCTAAAGTTTCATGTAAGTAAATGTGGGGTTTGAAAGTTGGGCAGAAGGTCCCTCTGATAGCAAGTTTTATTTCAGGAAGTGTTTTTTCCAGGCACTGTTCATTCTTTGAGGATGATAATGTCTTGTGTGAAATAAGATATATCTTTAACAGATAGAGTCATAGAGTCATAGAATTGCTTGGTTGGAAAAGGCCTTTGAGATCATCAGGTCCAGCCGTGCCTGTTCATGACTAAACCAGATCCCTGAGCACCTCATCCACCCATCTGTTAAACCCCTCCAGAGACAGGGACTCCACCACCTCCCTGCACAGCCTCTGCCGGGGCCTCAGGACATTTTTGGTGAAGAAATTTGTCCTGATCTGCATAGATTAAAAGAATAGGGGGGAAAAAAAAGATTAACCTTCTGATATACTGGTTTTACCAAACACTAGGTCAACATTCATAGTAGGATTTTCAGGGAAGTAGAACAAACCATAAGAGGTTTTGGCATTCTCATTGCTTTATTTTACTTTAGAAACATGTGGAAGTATGAAACAGGCTCGCAGAGGCCAGCAGAGCCTTGCTTTCTGTTCCATGTTTGTGATGGGGAAGAAATAAAGGAAGGGGATAAGGATGAGCAGAAAACTTTCTAAGACAGGGGGATGGGGATGATGATGGGGAACCTGCATGGTGCTGCTGGGCTATAGTATCATAGAACAATTTTGTTTGGAAGGGACCTCAAAGCCCATCCAGTCCCACTCTTGCCATGGGCAGGGACACCCATACAGATAATGTCTCTTCTGTAATCACCTCTGTTTGGAGTCTCTCCCTATCTCAAAGGCAAGGTCAAGCAGAGAGTTGGAGCCAGTTCCAAATAAGCAAGAGATTTGACTGTTATGAAGTTCATAATTACATCATAATTGGTCCTTGGAGAGTAATAGAATATGCATAGATTTCTGGGAAAAGTTATACTTATGCATATAAGTGAGAATTATGTTCTGTAACCAACTTTTGTCTTGCTGTACATGATTGATGAAGGTCACTGCCTCATGTTGCCCAGGCCTGATTAAAGGTGCTTGATTTCTAAAACTCCAAACCAATTCTTAGAGAGTTTATTTGCTGCCAGTTTTGGTATCAGCTCAACAGCAATTCTTGTGAGAAGTGTAGCTTTCTTTAGCCAATGATGGTAGCCTCTTCATCATCATGAAGAGTGTGGTGGCACCCAAACATGGGGAAATAAGTGCCTGGTGACTTTTTTTACTAAAAACTTTGCAAAACTTGAGAACATTTTTTTCAGGTCTAGAACCATGATCCAGAATTCAGTAAAAACCAGTCCTAGATTGGATTGAAACTAGTTATTCTCATGTCTTTGGGGTTAACAAGCTTTAATTCTTTTCCCTACCAATGGGAAAGAAGGAAATCTTATCTTGTGTGTTCTTGTGAATCAATTTGTACCAACAGATAAAAAATGGTGTGTTCTTCTTCGATGAAATAATGAAGATTGTATTAAATGTAATACAACAAAGTACTTGGTACATACCTCAAAACCTTCCACTTATTTTTTGTGCTTTGATTCATGAAGTTTCCAGCCATATATTTCTAAGACTGAACCTTTATCAGTAGATTTAAGATCAGCTCCATTATATATAATTCATATGTAAAATAAAGTATGCATACTCCTACGTAGTAATGATGAAAATAATATTTTGTTAAAATAAAATGTATTAGAAAAAAGATCAATTTTATTACCTGTTGCACATTAATGAAATTCCTAATATTTTCAATAATTTGAATAGTTATAAATCCATAGAGGGGAACATTGCAGACACACTGTCTGTCTCATTCATTTTATGACATTTGAGAGGAGACCTCATTGCTCTCTATAACTACTCAAAAGGAGGTTCTAGAGAGGAGGGTGCTGGCCTCTTCTCCCAAGTGACGAGACAGGACAAGAGGGAATGGCCTCAAGCTCTGCCAGAGGAGGTTTAGGCTGGATGTTAGTTAAAAAATTTTCAAAAAAAGGTCATTGGGCACTGGCGGAGGCTGCCTAGGGAGGTGGTTGATTCACCTTCCCTGGAGGTGTTTAAGGCACGAGTAGACGAGGTCCTGAGGGACATGGTTTAGTGTCTGATAGGAATGGCTGGACTCGATGATCCGATGGGTCTCTTCCAACCTGGTTATTCTAAGATTCTACGATTCCCAACAGCAACAGGTAAACAATGAGAATTTTAAGGTGGAGATCCAAAGAGGCCATCTAACCCATCTTTTTTCCCTAAGTGAGGCTGAACCATCATTGTGACTCTGTCTAACCTGATCTTACAAATCTACAGTGAACACTGAAATCTACCAGAACACACACATGGTGTTTGGCTACCACAAATCACTCAAATTGGACTTGATGATCTGTTGGGTCTCTTAACCTATTCAATAATAATGCAAAATGAACACTAAATAAACACATTCTAATCTCTTCTGATAGTTCCTGTTAGTTTTCTCTCTAAGAATTAGAGTTTTTTTGTCAAAATTAAATGAGAAAGCCACACATCGATAACTTTTGATTGAGAAATTCAAAAGAAACTTCAAAATCTTTGGATTCTGGTTCTAACATACCCATTCAAGTTGAATAATTCCTTGAATGGTAAAATAATCTCAGTAAGATACTTAGACCTCAGTTTAATTTTAAAATCAATAACTACCTACACTTTGAAAGCAATTAGTGAGTAGCAGTTTGTGACAGATTATTGAAAGGTAAGGGAAAATAAAGTAGAAAATAATTATTGAAATGATTATCAGAATTTTGTCAAACTCTAGTCATTGTACATTGTAAGAACTTCTTCCCATTGCAGAGTAAAGGAACAGGTATTAAAGAGCTGCTTCTTTGATTTCTTTGAGAATTAGAGAACAAGGGAAGTGGAAATTATAGTAAACTTAATAAAAACAAAAGGATATAAAGAAAAGAAACAGTATGGAGTTCATTTTTAAATAATGTTGTTAGTTCACATGTTATGCTCTACTTCTCGTATATGTAATGAGAATTACATAGATTACATAAATTTGGGGACTTACTTCAAATGACGTAAAATTAGATTCCATGGGGCAGGGGGGGGGCAAGGACATGTAGACTGTGAGGAATGCAGAGACATTGCCCAAGCAGCCAGGGATCAGGTTAAAAATGTAAAGTGCTAACAGCTTTAAAACCTTCCGGGGATGCCAAGATCTATAAGAAAACCTTCTTTAAGTATCTCAGTGATAAAAGGAAGACTAGGGAGAATGTGGGCCCTCTCTGAAGGAAACAGAGACCTGGTTGCCCAGGATATGGAGAAGGTTGAGGTATTCAGTAAGATTTTTTTCCTCAGTCTTCACTGGCAAGGGTTCAGTCTACACTGCCCAATACACAAAAGTCGAAGGCAGGAATCGGGAGAATGAAGATTCACCCACTGTAGGAGAAGATCAGGTTAGAGACCATGCCGGGAACTGGTGGATTAAATTGCTAAACCAGTATTTATCATATTGTAGAAGTCATGGCAGTCTGGTGAAGTTCCCAGTGGCTGAAAAAGAGGAAACATAACTTCAATTTTTAAAAAGGGAAAAAGGAAGAGTTGGGAAACTGCAGGGCAGTCACTGTCACCTCTGTGACGGAGATCCTCCTGAAAACTCTACTGAGGTACATGGAAAACGACGAGGTGATTGGTGACAGTCAACATGGCTTCACTAAGGAAAAATTGTGCCTGACAAATCTGGTAGGTTTTGCAACAGGGTTATAGCATTAGTGGGTAAGGGAAGAGTAACTGATGTCATCTACCTGGACTTATGCAAAACATTCCACACAGTCGCATGTAACATCCTTTTCTCTAAAATGCAGAGACATGTATTTCACAGGTGGATGGTTTGTATAAGGAATTGGTTGGATGATTGCATTCAATGACCCAGTGTCTAAGTGGAGACCAGTGATATTCCTCACAGGTCAATACTGGAACAAGTGTTGTTTAACATCTTTGTCAGAGACATGGATAACGGAATGGAGTGCACCCTCAGCACTTTTGCTGATGGCACCAAGTTGTGTAGTGTGGTTGACACACTAGAGGGAAGAGGTACTATCCAGAGGAGTTCTGATAGACTTGAGAAGTGGGCCTTTGCTAACCTCATGAAGTTCAACAAGGCCAAATGCAAGGTGCTGCACCTGGGTCAGGGCAATCCCAAGCACAATTACAGGTTAGGCGGAGAATGCATTGAGAGCACAAGGACTAGGTTCTGAGGAGAAGGATTCATGGCTGCTGAGAAACTTGACATGACCTAGCAATGTGCACTTGCAGCCCAGAAATTACATTGAATTAACACTAATCCTACAATTTGCTTCCTATGCCCTGATTCCTTGCCATGCAGTATCCTCACCTTCCATTATTTTCCTTCAAAACTACAAATTCTGGATGCTGAGCTTTAAGTGCAGCAACAGTCTGCCACCTCATTCCTCTCTTCCCAGAAGTTTGTTCTGTGCTCAAGGTCAGCTTGATACAATTGTGCTATCTTTGATCAGTCTGTGGTGGAGACAACTGCGTGAGAGAGACGTCATAAGGCTTTTTCTAAGGCCACCTCACCTCCCATGAGAGGGGTGGTTAAGTTCAGACTGTCACCTTTAATCTTACTTTGAGTTGCAGTCTGTGTGTATCTATGTCTTGACATGTATCTTGCTGATTTTGACTTGCAGATTTGACTTCCCATCTTCATACCAGAACTACCTTACCCTTATGGGATTGTCTGGCTATTATTGTGTTGTCTCTGATTCGGGTTACTCTCTCTAGACAGGCTATGTTTGCTCAGGTGCTGTGGGACTGCATCCTTTGGTAGTGAGGACATTGCACCTGCCTTCCTCATCGTCACCCTCTGCTCCCATTTCACCTCTCTCTGAGGATCAGTCTGCTCCCGGACATCACCAGACTTACATTTCTACAATGTGATGTCTTAATTCTCCACTTTGCTCTTGTAAATTCCAACAGCATTTTGCTCCTTCACTGCTGCTATCGTTGCTTTTTCATCATCTTCTCTTTATTTTGCAATTCCCTCTGACCATAGGGCTATTTCCTCGTCCAGCTTCAGATTTACCTATGACAATTATGATATAGGCATGGTTCACTTCTAGCTGCAAAGAAGGACTTATAAATCTTATTCCAAATCTGAGGATGTGCTTAAAGATAGAAAAAAATGTGCTAGAGCACAGTTTTATTCATTTTTGAGCTCTCGATGTGAGGGCTTTGTGATCCGCATGATTCTGAGTGTTATGGGATTCTTATGATATTAATAGAGCAATGCCATGATATCAACTAATAAGCAAGAGATAGTGTAAAAGTTTTAAACAGCGAATTAGTAGGTGGAGCACTTATCTGTAATGTGGAAGATCTGCTGATAATTCAGGGGGTAATGAAACAAAAGTTTCAATTTCTTGAAAGCTTTTTCATCTTAGGATATAGATTTTGACTAAATTGGCTCTACTTTATACACCTTTATTCACCTTCCCTGGAGGTGTTTAAGGGATGGGTGGACGAGGTCTTGAGGGACATGGTTTAGTGTTTGATAGGAATGGTTGGACTCAATGATCTGATGGGTCTCTTCCAACCTGGTGATTCTATGATTTTATTATAGCTATCATTATGTATACGAGCATTTTTAGCATTGTCATTTACACGTTTGACTACAACATATATTATAAAAAGATACTTTTAAAGTAATAAAGCAAAATCCTCAAAGTTGTAAATTAGATACAGTGCTACAGACTAGGAGAAAGCTGCCTAGAGGAGGACCTGGGGTTGTTGGTTGACAGCGACTGAACATGAGCCAGCAGTGTGCCCAGGTGGCCAAGAAGGCCAATGGCATCCTGGCTTGGATCAGAAACGGTGTGACCAGCAGAGCCAGGGAGGTTATTCTCCCTCTGTACTCAGCACTGGTGAGAGTATTGCATTGCATTGCATTGCCTTGCTCTGAAACAGCTTCCAGAGAGAAATAAATAGTGATTTGAAGTTGCACTAAAGGTACAAGGTAATTTGAAGAAGAAGGGACACAGGCCCACTCAACTAAAGGAGCAGAATGATATTATTATCTGTATGTGTCATCTAGGACTCTTTTATGCCTTTCATTACCTTTTGTATCTGAACAGTTCTGTTGCAATATACAAAAATATTTGTTTTAAAAAAAAAAAAAAAAACACAAATCTTAAGCAGACTGCTTTTTTAGTCCTTTATATAGTAGGATAGTCCGGAGTTTTGTGCTTCCTAAATACTTCAATTTTTTTATTGTTCCTGATTCTTCAGACATAAATATAGAATGCCCACCTTCTCCTATGTATGCCAAACTCTTACTAAACAGAAAAGTGAAAAAAAAAATATTAAGTGATATAATTCTTCTACCTCTAAAGCAAAATGTTAGAGGTAATGCTTCTCTAAACCATACATGTCAGAAAAATCCTAGAAAAATTTGAGAGGATTATCTAGTATATATAAAAACTTTACAACACTACATGAGTTTGATAATCATTTAACAAAGGGTGGATTAGCCATAGGATCCTAGGCACAAGGTGCTGTTCTGTAATTGTTCATTTTGCAATTCTGTTAGTGCAGATCTTTAGCATCCTTTTGGTGCTTGAAAGATCTTTTTTTGTCATTATTCTTGCAGGTATACAATAAGTTATCCTTTTGCTTAGGACTAATGGATTACTGCCTGGGGCATTGTTTGAAAGTATTTAGGGTCTAAATATTAAGGCATAATTTCTTTATTCTAATCCTTCACTAGAAATGGTCTTTCTTTCTACTTTTTCTTTATTTTATTATGCTAAATCATTGCAGTTGAAAATGCAAAGAGTTTTCCAATGTAAAAATGAGAACACACACAGATAAGCAAACAAAAAAAGAAATATTTACAGCTTATAATTTTGATATTAGCTCATAATGGTTTTGCAATTAAACCTGAAAAGACACTATGGCTTTTGTGGATAATAGAGTACGGAACATTAGAAAAAGGAATCCTAACCACTGAACTTAATAAGGCATTTCAAATCTATAAAGGTGACTTCTTAAAGACGGTCTTGTTTGACAAATGAGAGATATAGTTTAGAAAAATTTCACCTCTCAATCGTGTATGACATTAAATTTACATTCGAATTAATCTGCACAGGTACTCAGTCCATTATCTGCTGTCATTATCCATTTAGCCTTCTTGTAACTTTGACATGAGAAACAGTCCTACTTAGTCATTCATCATTGTTGGGAGAAAATCTGCAGCATTATTCTCCATCTGTTTTGGAGTTAAAAGCTGGAGATTAAATCCTTTGGGGTTCCATTTTACACTATTTTGTACTATCTTTGTCTTTAAAATGCTAATTTCCATATGATTTCACCTAAACAAGCCAGGATTTAAAGTGGTAACATGACTTACACATGCTGTATAAATACCTAATACCTAATCCTGTATATTTAATGTGTCCAACATTCTGCCTTATTGTGCTAAAAACCCAACATCTGCTTTGCTGTAATCCACCTTCAACGATGCATCATCTATGCACTATTAAAATTTCTATAGGAATAAGAGAATAAGGAATAAGAGAATCTTCTCCCAAGTGACAGGGGACAAGACAAGAGGGAATGACCTCAAGCTCCACCAGGGGAGATTTAGGCTAAAGATTAGGAGGAATAAAAACTGTAAAATGAAAAAAAGGATATTCATTAAAACCCAATCTTTTATAGCCTCACAGGATATTCTCACTTATATGCCTTGTTTGTGACAACATTAGATAAATAATGAAAAAAAAAAAAAAAAATTAGGGCAGATTACAATAAGTAGGACAAAATAAAGCAAAAATCAAAATTGTGAAGGAATAAAACAGTATTCACATTTCATATATATCATGACCACAGAAGAAACCTGCGTGAAATGAGAGGAGAAAGAACGGCCTCAGTTTTAGAAAGAAAAATGAGTGAAAGTTTAGAATCATGATATAAAATTTTCATGAGTCTCCTGGTATCAAATTTAACAGAAAGTATAATTTTAAAATTAAACCAAAATGTATTTATAGATACCTTTTTAAAAGAACTGAAAAGAGGCAAGAACATTTACAAGGAGCTAGAACAGAAAAGTAACAGAAGTAACTTCGGCAGAATACAGGTTAATTTTCAAATAATACCTAGCATGAAGGAGGACTGATTTAAAGAAAAAAAGGGATAGTAATCCAAAAGTAGAACTTATCAATTAAACTAAAATAGCTTTTTCAAGGTAAAAGGACAAAAACATCTTCAGAAGGAAATAAATAGATGTGTGTAGCATAGCAATATTGCACCAAGCCAAAAATTTAAAGAAAGTTAGGATATAAATATACAAAACTTTTAAGGAAGTATTGTTCATCTTTTTCAAACTTTTAGAATGATGAATGGAATTTTTATAACATAAAATTTCATGATTATCCATTCATAAAGAAATTTTCTAACCATGTTAATATGAAGACAGGATGTGAGATATTTTGGCCAGAAAATAACACGAATTTTATTCCAAGACCACATATGAAGAAATATAATGAAAATATCAATGATAATATAGAGCAAATAGTCAAGGAAGTAAAAATGTCACTATAAACAATACAATAAATGTATGCACAAATTTATTCTCAAAATAAAATTTAAATCTTTGTATAAAATCAAATTCTGAGAATCATAGAATCATTGAATTATATCAAAGAATCACCAAGTTGGAAGAGACCCATCGGATCATCGAGTCCAACCATTCCTATCAAATGCTAAACCATGTCCCTCAGGACCTTGTCTACCTGTGCCTTAAACACCTCCAGGGAAGGTGAATCAATTACCTCCCTGGGCAGCCTCTGCCAGTGCCCAATGACACTTTCCGTGAAAAACTTCCTCCTTATCTCTAGCCTAAATCTCCCCTGGCGGAGCTTGAGGCCATTCCCTCTTGTCCTGTCCCCTGGCACTTGGCAGAAGAGCCACCTCCCTCCTCTCTACAACCTCCTTTCCGGTAGTTGTAGAAAGCAATGAGGTCTCCTCTCAGCCTCCTCTTCTCCAGGATAAACACCCCCAACTCTCTCATATGCTCCTCATAAGGCCTGTTCTCCAGCCCCTTTACCAGCTTCGTGGCTCTTCTCTGGACTCGCTCCAGAGCCTCAACATCCTTCTTGTAGTGAGGGGCCCAGAACTGCACACAGAATTCAAGGAGCAGCCTCACCAGTGCTGAGTACAGAGGGAGAATAACCTCCCTGGATCTGCTGGTCACACTGTTTCTGGTACAAACCAAGATGCCATTGGCCTTCTTGGTCACCTGGGCACACTTCTGGCTCATGTTCAGTCAGAATGATGTCGGATGATTCAGTTCAGAATGATGGTTTTCATGCTGTCTTTTTAGTATACTCACCATAAGCTAGAATCATAGAACAACCAGGTTGGAAGAGACCCACCGGATCATCAAGTCCAACCATTCCTATCAAACCCTAAACCGTGTCCCTCAGCACCTCATCTACCCATGCCTTAAACACCTCCAGGGAAGGGGAATCAACCACCTCCCTGGGCAGCCTGTTCCAATGCACAATGACCCTTTCCATGAAAAGCTTCCTCCTATTTAAATATGGAAAGGTAACTGAGCAACCTAATAGATACTGCTCATAATTTTATTTTAATAATTTTAATTGGATATTCTTCACCGTATCTCTGAAGAACAGTAGCTGTAGCAGCAGTCTAAGTAACATTGTAATATACAGGTAGTTGCATTTCTAATATTAGAAATAGTCTTAATCACAGTTTTGTCTAGAAAGTGGAACTTAGATATACTTAACAGTGAACAGTGAGACAACCGTCTTGAAAAGAGTAAAGGGTCATGGGAGAAATCCACTATATTTTATTTTGATCTTACTAAAACAAAAAGTCAATGATTTTACTGTTGCATACATTAATTTTTTACAAGGCAGCAAAATGATCAATAGTTTGCCATAGAGATGGGTCAGGGCACTATGGATACTGCAAACACATTCAGGGTAATAAGCACGAGAGAATTAAAGCCTCTGAGCCTTGTGTGTCCTGATTGTGCTGTGGAGAGACCATAACTTCTGTGGATCAAAGTGACTTAACCCTTGAGCACAAATTCTGTTTGGATGGTCTTCAGGAGAAGAGCTCTTTGAAGAGTTCTAGGAGAGGTCAGTTTACCTAGCTTCCTTCAGCAAAGAGTAAAAATAGTATTATTCTTATACAAATACATAACAGAAATAAACTATGAGTGAAAACAGTGTTAATATTACTGAGATACTAAAGGAGGTGAAGGAAAACAATAATACAAATTTGAAAGGATGGTGGAAATGAAAAGTTTTGAATTGCATGTTTGAAAGCAATGAACTGTGCCAGGAGCCATAAGATTTAAAAATAAAACCAAACCAAGCAGACCACAGAAATCTTGTAAATAACATTTATACAGAGTCTCATCATCCTGTGAAAGTGATCAATCTGGTGTTCTGTGACAGCAAAGGAACAGAATTGATGACCCTGGATAATTTTTAGTTTTTCTGAAATGCAACTCAAAACTCAAGACAAAGTGGGAAAGATCACATCCTAAGTACCTCACAAACATGGGACTCCACTTCCCTAGGAGGTATATACTACAGCTATGTACCTCTATGCAGTAAGACTGTATAAATCACATACTTCAAGTCTGTTAAATTACTTAAAAGAGGAAAAGTTAGTACGAATAAAACATGGGGTGTACTCTGGGATGATCCAGAAGGGCTGACTTGCTGATTTGTCTCTCTTTTGCAGTGTACATGAAAGTTTAAGTGCCTGTGTGCAGTACAGTAAGAAGTAAGCCATAGGGAATGGTCTAGGAGTCTGAATGATCATTCTCCTAGATCTCTTTAGGGGTAACAAAGGAAAAACTTAGAAAAATATTGAAGACAAGAATGTGCTTTCGATCACGCTGAGTTCTAGTACTTTTATGCCTATACTGAGAGTATTCACAGCTCTGAATCATCTGAAGTAGGCATCTATGCTATTCCTTTGATGAACTAAGCTGTCTCTCCCTTTTTGCAAAGGCAGTAGATTTATGCCTCTGACCCAAAAGTGAGGGAGACATACCTTGGGACTCAGCTGCTTAAATATAAGTATCATCTGCTGTTTGATTTATCTCACCAGCTCCTCAGTTACTTATCCAGAAGAGCATGCATCTCCTATAAAGCCTGTGACATACTTGACAGAGGTATGTGAATAGCTCAGACAGCTTGGAGCATCTCTAAGGGCTCCAGATGCCTACTTTAGGTACTTGAAATCCTGTACATATTACTTCTTGCCCTCTCCATTAAAATTTAAGCTATCATCTCCCATCTTCCATAACCTGCTCATGAAATCAATTTAGAAGTTTCTTGAACAGCAAGAACAGGGCTGTGTCTACAGGGAATATGAGACAGAATGGAGAATGATCAGAGCACAGGCAGAGCAGTGACTGCCCAAAGGACATGAACAGGTCTTTGTGACAGTAATAGGCTCCACTAACAACCCAGTCACTTTTAGATGTCAGGAGCATCAGGAGATGGAATGAGACATGCGTGCATGCACACACGCACACATGTCACCCTAAAACATAGTTCAAGTGAGGACCAAGGACACCAAATTGACCTGAAATGGTGCTCCAAAGCCCATGAGCCCATGAGGCAGAGGGAGACCTCAGGGATTTAGGTAAGGGACATCACATTTTATGAGTGCCCTCAGCAGGGAGTATTTGACATCCTTCATGTACGTGGACACAGAAAGATCCTTGCTGGAGCTGAGCCCGTATACACAAAGAAATCAGCCTTGCCTAGAAGACCAGTGGAGGAATGACTTAAGGTTTTTAATATATTTGACAGAAGAAGAGAGTTTAATTCTGCTTCTAGAACAGTTCAGGAAATTAAAAAAAAAAAAGTCATTCATGTATACATGAGATTAATTTTTGTAGAAATTCATGTATAGATGAGGTTAATTATTTTAGAATGGACAGAAACTTCTCCAAACCAAGCAATTCATTCACTGCAAGTTGATGGATATGGTTCTAATGCACCCAAGCTGAAAAAGGTATTTTACTTTTCATATAGTTAAGGAGAATAATAAAGACACTGCAACTAACTACAAAGAGATTTTTGTTTGTTTCATGCTTGAATAGAAAGATATTCTTAACATCATTTTGTGAAGTATTATTTTCAAAGTATTTTTTGATAGGAATGGTTGGACTCGATGATCTGATGGGTCTCTTCCAACCTGGTTGTTCTATGATTCTATGATTCATTTTTATGATAAGGGCTTAGCAGTGAATAAAGGTTAAGACCATCTTTTCAAACTTAGTGGGTTGATACCCATTTGGGTCCTTGAAGGTCACATCAGGAGTCACTGGTAGGAAGTAGGAGTGATGCCTAAATGGCAGTAGAGTCCTTCAGCCACTGGTTCACATTTAATTTTTTGCAGCATTTAAATGATCTTGTAGCTATGATTTGCCATTTCTGCCTATTGCATTTTCCTTTTTTTTTTATCCTCCTTCACACATATGCACAAATTTTAAATAGCACAATATTATACATTATATACAAGTATATATAAAGTATAATACATATGTAAGTATACATATGTATAATATATAAATATTATACATTTATATACAAGATATGACATAAAAATTGAGATTGTGCCTGTGACTCTTATTACTTAACAAATTAAGAAAATAACTACAATCACCTTCAAAATAGTACCCTTCAGAGCTGACATACAGCTGCATATGATGCTGCCAATGTTCAGAGTAATGCCACAAATCATTTTCTGAAAGGCTGTTGAAGATCTCTATTGTTTTTGCTTTCACAACTTCTGCTGCCAACAAATGGTTCCTTTGAGCACTCTCTTGATCTTTGGGAAGAAGTAGTTATAAGCAAAAAACGGTTTCGCAGACGAAACTTTGTGGGCTGGCACGTTGTCTTGATGTTAAATTGCTGTTCACTTTCACATGGTGAGATTTTCCAACTGAGGGTGAGAAAACCTCTATATTTGAACATGTATCTACTACGGTTGGACTCGATGATCCAGTGGGTCTCTTCCAACCTGGTTATTCTATGATTCTATGATTCTATGATTCTATGATACTAATACTGAGTGAAGAGATTGAGTAGAGCCTTGTCGCACTGTGACAGGTTAGAACATGTTGTATAACTATCTCTTTGTCTCACCTCTCCCATTCTTGGTCTCTTGTCATTGGAGCTATAGGGTTAACCTCAGGGTTTTTTGTGTTGGACCTCATATCATAGAATCACAGAACAACCAGGTTGGAAGAGACCCACCAGATCATTGAATCCAACCATTCCTATCAAACACTAAAACATGTCCCTCAGCACCTTGTCCACCCCTGCGTTAAACACCTCCAGGGAAGGTGAATCAACCACCTCCCTGGGCAACCTGTTCCTATGCCCATATTTATATATTTGAATATATAAAATCACAGTACTTCATATCAGAAGAAAAATTTGAAATAAACTTTTACGGCAAACAATATTGAATCAGTATGGAGTTGGAACTTACCTCATAAGAAAGATTAATTTACTGAACTTAAGGATTTTCAGTTGTAAGATAGAGCACAAAACACGCAGTCTTTTCAACATAGGTGTTGACATAGTCACTGTAAAAGCTAGTCATAAAATCATAGAATCATAGAATAACCAAGTTGGAAGAGACCCGTCCGATTATCAAGTCCAACCATTCCTATCAAACACTAGTCATCCAGGTAGAACTTTTAAAACAGTAGTGAAGACAAGTTAATGTTTTAAAAAAATAAGTTCAAATATTACACAAGTGTGATGTTTAAAGTAATGTGTCACAGTCTTGGTGGGCACCAGCATTTCTGTGTTTGCTAAAATATTTGTGATGAGAGTGTTCAAATGGCAAGGAAGGAACACACTAATATTAAATATATCACTTTTTTTTTTTTTTTGATCTCCGCTTCAAAATAAAAGGAAAAGGGAGAAAAAAATGTGTCCAAAAATAACTCTAAAGAAATATGGCAAGAATGTTTTCTTACTGAACGAGGTATGACAAGATGATGGAGCTAGAATACCATCAAGCCCAGGATTCACTGTCAAGTAATGCTCATCGCAACTTAAAAAATTTCACTTTACTGTGACTATAGGGAATAACTGTGTCTGATCTTGTGAGAATACGGGGAACTTTACAGACAGCACGGTAAAAAAAACCCACTCCATCTCTGTCAGGTTATGAAAATATAGACAGGGACTAAATAAACTGAATGTTGGGTTCTCTGTTATTCACGGAGGGATAGTTTTTCAAAGAAAAATGGTATTTACTCGGATTTTTAACTGATTTTTCACAACCACTGAACATATTAATGTTTCAACTGCCTTTAACATTCTAAGGTAATTGAAAGTTCATGAGTTTTGATCACTTAATGTTATTTTTTCACATTTCTAGATTTCTTGTTAATACCACTGTGAAGCACCTCATGCATTGGAAGGCAATCACATTTGAAAAGTGCACCAGCAAACTAAGAAAAGCCCACTAGAACTGACTTTCTGAGGATATTACCACAAAAACTTTATCTTGCATCCCAGACTGCATGACTCTCAGGTCATTTGTTGCTAAGACCACATACAGAGGAATCATAGGCTAGTAAAAGTGCTGCTATATTTTTCATAGATCTGTCGAGGAAGATCAGCCTCTGTTCTTGAGACGAGCCACTGCTCCAGGGAACATCTTTATGAGCACTGCCATGTGACACCATGGTCCATGCCATCTCAGAAGAGTAAGAATAATTTATTACTTTCATTTTCCTTCTGTTTATCAACAGTGAGAGCAGTATCAAACAGCCAATAGTGCAGTTATATCAGATATATTTATAGAATCATAGAATCATAGAACAACCAGGTTGGAAGAGACCCATTGGATCATCAAGTCCAACCATTCCTATCAAACACTAAACTGTGTCCCTCAGGACCTCGTCTACCGTGCCTTAAACACCTCCAGGGAAGGTGAATTAACCACCTCCCTGGGCAGCCTATTCCAATGCCCAATGACCCTCTGTGTGAAAAACTTCCTCCTAATCTCTAGCCTAAATCTCCCCTGGCAGAGCTTGCGGCCATTCCCTCTTGTCCTGTCCCCTGTCACTTGGCAGAAGAGCCCAGCAACCTTCTCTCTACAACTTCCTTTCAGGTAGTTGTAGAGAGTAATGAGGTCTCCTCTCAGCCTCTTCTTCTCCAGGCTAAACACCCCCAGCTCTCTCAGACACTCCTCATAAGGCCTGTTCTCC
The DNA here is from genome assembly GCA_033558105.1 of Coccyzus lansbergi. Taxonomy (NCBI): domain Eukaryota; kingdom Metazoa; phylum Chordata; class Aves; order Cuculiformes; family Coccyzidae; genus Coccyzus; species Coccyzus lansbergi. The sequence continues at coordinate 4,011,053 of JAUMJK010000508.1, forward strand.
AGCCCCTTCACCAGCTTCGTTTCTCTTCTCTGGACTCACTCCAGAGCCTCAACATCCTTCTTGTGGTGAGGGGCCCAGAACTGCACACAGGATTCAAGGAGTGGCCTCACCAGTGCTGAGTACAGAAGGGGAATCGCCTCCCTGGACCTGCTGGTCACACCAGTTCTGATACAAGCCAGAACAAGAAAGCAGTAGAAACAAGAAACATTAGAACAAGAAAGCATTTAGAAGAAGAAAGCATTTTCATTCGGCAGGGACCATAGTGGGAAGAGTCAAAAAAGGTTTACCTGATGTGCTAAGAATCCTTATAGTGATCATGATTAATAACCAGGCATGACACGCAGCAGTAGGTTCCTGAAAAGTCTGATGACTTGTAAGAGAACCTAATCTTCCAATAATGTGTATAGAAGGGAAGAGAGGACTGGGTAGGCAATGTTGATGAACACACTATAGAAGAAATGTTGAAGCAAAAAATGAGAGTCCCAAGTAACACTGAGATGCAGGTACATAGAAGAACAAATGCTTTTATTTTTAGTACAGAGATGGTAGGTAGGACTGAGAAGATCAAAATTACCTTGAAAATTATACTCGACATTAATAACATATCCTACCTGTGCTTTACTCACGATGGTAGAAATTTGTGTGGTAAACATAAACTTTCTTCATATAGACTACATCCACTTTAATAACATAAAATAAGGACAGTTTTCTTGCCTTGAGACCAAGTGGCAAGACACTTGTGCGACTTGTGTGCACACAGCAGAACACTCATTGTGCAGAACAATGGATTGTGCACCACACAAGCAGTTGGACACAATTCCCAACATGTCCTTCCCACTGAGACTTGTCTAGATAATGCCCAGAAAAGTCAACTGGCCCAATCTAGAAGAGAAGAAGGAATGTGCTACCAATTTTACATTATAAATGATTGTAGGTCACTGTTCAGATGCATAGAATCATAGAATCACCAGGTTGGAAGAGACTCATCGGATCATCGAGTCCAACAATTCCTATTAAATACTAAACCATGTCCCTCAGGATCTCGTCTACCCGTGCCTTAAAAACCGCCAGGGAAGGTGAATCAACCACCTCCCTGGGCAGCCTATTCCAGTGCCCAATGACCCTTTCCATGAAAAACTGCCTCCTGATGTCCAGGCTAAATCTCCCCTGGTGGAGCTTGAGGCCATTCCCTCTTGTCCTGTCCCCTGTCACTTGGGAGAAGACCCCAGCTCCTTCCTCTCTACAACCTCCATTCAGGTAGTTATAGAGAGCAATGAGGTCTCCCCTCAGCCTCCTCTTCTCCAGGATAAACACCCCAGCTCACTCAGCCATTCCTCATAAGGTCTGTTCTCCAGTCCCTTCACCAGCTTTGTTGCTCTTCTCTGGACTCGCTCCAGAGCCTCAACATCCTCCTTGTGGTGAGAGGCCCAGAAGTGAACACAGGATTCAAGGAGCAGTCTCACCAGTGCCGAGTACAAAGGGAGAATAACCTCCCTGGACCTGCTGGTCACACCATTTCTGATCCAAGCCAGGATGCCATTGGCCTTCTTGGCCACCTGGGCACACTACTGGCTCAACCTACATAACCTGATCTGTTTCATTAACTGGTAAAGCCATAGGAATGAAAACAGAATGTAGTTTAGGATTAGCAGTGAATGGAGATTTGATATGATAGAATCAAACACATTTGGAGATTATAGTCTATTTCAAATAGATGGAAGCTCCAAACCTGGCTAACTGAAAATCAGGAGCCAATTTCTTTAAGTGGAACATTGAATTCCTTTCTAGTAGTTATCAAAGACGATGCAGTTTTTAATTCTCACCACTGCCTCCTAGTAAATATAGCATTCAGTTATACTATTACGTTATTATTTTGTGAATATACTACACCTCTGTCATGACTTCCAGGGAAATTCAGATTTTCCTTTATGACCAGAAAGAATTGTACCTTACTCTGCAGTATTAAATGTTTCCAGCACAATATATGGCACAGCTGAGTAAATCGATATGCTAGGCATTATAAATGTCCTGGTCTCAGGGCAAGATATCACTTATTTATTTTCTCTCTCATGACCTCCATGTGAGTGTTAATGCTCAGACAAATGGCTCATCCAGCAGCAAATATACTTCTAAATTAAAATGAGACAGATTCCACGATCATTGATTGTTTTGCTTCCTTTCTAAAAGGGCTTAATCTGTAGCAAATCTGGTCAACTCCATGTATTCCCATTGGGAACAATTAAGACATTATATCATCAAACTTTGTAGCATTTTACTGGGATGATACTAAGCTTCTAAATCTTGAAAGAGTTTTGTGGCATATGGAATATTAATTTGTTGCATTTGACTGCTTGCTACTCAGCAGCTGCAGATATTTTCCACGGTGTTTATTACTGTTGGATCTGATTCTTCTTTTCATGTTCACCACATCATATATGACTCAATCAAATTTGGTCTAGCACAGTGTATATTAGTATTCTGGTGCTCAGAACTATCGAAGTGATAGTGAAATACATATCCTGTAGATCTGGTAAGTCTTTTCCAGTGTGACCCTTAGGACTACAAGATTGAAAGCACAGTATGATTTAGAACAATAAACTCTTGTATTCAAGCATTGTACAAATGATGAAAAGCATGGATTATGATCATGCTTTAAGTGATGCAGTACCTTCTTTCACAGCTCTTTCTTGCTCTGAATGTCAGTAATAGATTATTTGCTGTTTCCATGTAAAAATTACACTGCATCATTACTATAAATGAGGGAAAATCTAATAACTCCAGGTCACAAAACCTGAAACACTAAATCAGCTGTAATAACCACCACATTATAATAACACAGAGACAGGATGAAGGCTTCTGTTATGATAGTAATATGCTAAAGGAAAATCATTCACGGTAGACTGTCCCTGGAGAAGTTGTTATAAGGTATAAAAAAATATAAACCAAACATAACAGTGACAATCCTTGAGTCACCATCCCTCGAGGCATTTAAAAGATGGGTTGATGAGGTGCTGAGGAGCATGGTTAAGTGATTGACTGGATGGTTGGACTAGATAATCCAGTGGGTCTTTTCCAACCTAGTGATTCTGTGATTTCAAAGGACCTTCAGAGTACTATTTACAGCAGAGTTTTTAAAGAGGGTGGCTATCAGCATCTTCAATTTCTTCTAAGATGCCTTGCTAATGTTTTCCAAAAATCCTTATTAAGACTCAACAAACACATGATTGTGGTTCTTAGAAACATTGCTGTGTTTTCTCTTTGCAGTGTTTTAAGAAGACAGTAGAAAGGCTGCTGGTTGGAGGGAAAAAAAACCTACTTTAAAGTTTTGAGGAGAACTAAGTGTGAATTTCAGAGAAGAATTGAGGTGAGAACTTAGACTTCATAAAAATTATCTTGTTTCATACAACAAAAATTCTGTTTGAATATCAGGAAATTTAGTCAGGGAGAGAAAAACTGCTGGAAATCAGTAGAAGATGTAAGGGCATTCATTCCTGAAGGTTGTGTGATTTCTCCAGATTGCCTTGAGTATCAAGCAGCAATAACGCTTGAAATCAAGACTTTGCTGGGTTTTGTTGTTGGTTTTTTTATACAGTCTTTATAGAGAAATAACTACAGCAATCCTATAATGCCAAAAAGCAGGTTTGGAAAAGTCTATCTGCAAAAATTCAGAATGTATTATTTCATATATTCAGACTTCTTGTGCCTAAAGTTTATTTTATCTTACAATATGGACACTTCAAGGCCCAGATATCAACAGGTAAGTGTGTAATACAGACACAGTGATAGCTGTTTAATACTGATTTTTTTTTAAAAAAATGCTTATGTTGATATGATTGTATTGCAATTTTGTCAATATGATTGTATTGTAAAAAACTAGTTGGCTGGCTGGGCCCAGAGAGTGGTAGTAAATGGTGTTAAATCCAGCTGGAGGCCAGTGACAAGTGGGGCTCAGTGCTGGGTCCAACCCTATTCAATGTCTTCATCAATGACCTGGATGAGGGCATCGAGTGCTCCCTTAGCAAGTTTGCAGATGACACTAAGCTGGGTGGAAGTGTTGATCTGCTGGAGGGTAGGGAGGCTCTGCAAAGGGGCCTAAACAGACTGGACCGCTGGGCAGTGTCCAATGGCATTAGGTTTAACACGGCCAAATGGTGGGTCCTGCACTTGGGGCACAACAACCCTATGCAGAGCTACAGACTGGGAGAAGCCTGGTTGGAAAACTGCCAGGAAGAGAGGGATCTGGGGGTGTTGGTCAACAGCCAACTAAACATGAGCCAGCAGTGTGCCCAGGTGGCCAAGGAAACCAATGGCATCTTGGCTTGTATCAGAAACGGTGTGACCAGCAGGTCCAGGGAGGTTCTTTGATTTCTGGTTCTCCTACAGAATCCTAGGAAGGATTCATTTCTAATTCCAGGCAGCAGAGGGAGAGTGGAAAGTGGAAAACCAGGAAAATTGCCTGAATAGCCATGGCCAGCTCTTTGCTTGAGGCCTGAAATAAGTAATTAAGTTTTCTGAACCCTACATGGACAATCACAGGAGACAAGGCCATTGCAGAGAATATAAATTAATTCTCTGTGTTATTAATTGTAGAAGAAACTGTTGAGGTTCTCAAGCAAGATATCTTTGGGAGGTAGTGAGGACATCAGAATGGGACTTGGCAGAGGATCCATCTGAAATTAAAGTGATTGTGGTTGTGTTTTTCTACAAAAGACTGAATAAACAATAAAAATCCACTAGAACTGAAGATAGTTTTGAAGTTCTCATTTAAAATTCCTTTTATGTCTGAAAACCAGAGGTTGGAAAATGTGACAGTAATCTCAAGAAGAGCCTGAGTTGTACAGCTAAACAACTGGGGGCATGTAAAGATCAGTGGGAATCTGGATAAATTTGACTTACATTTGTGAAAACCCAACACGGTTTCTGTGAAGGGCTGTCCTGATCCTGAAAATACCTAAGGCTCTTTAAAGGGGTCAATAAACATATGGATATGGATGATCTAGCTAATAATAATAATGTCTCATCAAGTCCTTTAATAAAATTAAATATTTATAGGAAAGGAGAAAACGGGGGAAAAAAGAATATCTAGGTTGTGATAACATTGTTTCTGCATTCAGTTGCATGATAACAACACCATTGTTTATCTTTCAACCTCATTTATATGGAAGAAACTGCTTATTCATGTATCTTTTTATCCACATCTCAGGAGTAGTGAGTTTTTTATAACAAGTTTTTTAAGAAGGAATTTCAAGACACAGAAAAGATCATGCAGAAGTTCATAAAACCCAAAATATGATACTCATTCTGGGATACTATTTTTATTTATAAGGAGAGGGGGGGAATGTCAAAAGGTGAGGGTAGGCGGGATGCATAAAGCAGGAATTGTTTAAAAATTTTTAGGTTTTCTAGTTCAGGTGAACGGGATCTAAGTGAAGTTAACTTCTTTGCTACTGAGAAATATTCCTATCAAACACTAACCCATGTCCCTCAGGACCTCATCTACCCGTGCCTTAAACACCTCCAGGGAAGGTGAATCAACCACCTCCCTGGGCAGCCTATTCCAATGCCCAATGACAGTTTCCGTGAAAAACTGCCTCCTATTGTCTAACCTAAATCTCCCCTGGCGGAGCTTAAGACCATTCCCTCTTGTCCTGTCCGCTGTCTCTTAGGAGAAGAGCCCAGCTCCCTCCTCTCCACAATCTCCTTTCAGGTAGTTGTATAGAGTAAATTATTTTTTTAAAAAAATAATTGTCATTACCATGCAGATCTTTGCAATTTTGTCACGCAGTGGAGCCACTTAGCCAATTAGACTGAGAGGAAGTATGTCAGTATTGAGAAATAGCTACACAGGGATTTCATTAAAAAAACCCAATAATAAAGCTTAGACGCCTGGAAAAACTAATGTTTCTAAGAATCTGTATCCAAACAGAAAGGCTGATGTAGCTCATTTCAAGAATATTCAAAAGTAACAATTACTATGTAATTAGATAGTGAGACAGAGTCTTCTCTTTTGTATTGAATTTTGGGGATTGTTTTCCTTTTATTTTTATTGAAAATGGAAAAAATATCTGACTGGAGAATGATAATTTAAAGAATAAACTTTAACAGCTAACTTAAATTCTCATGCATTTCTAAGTTTACCTGGGCAAATTCTTTCATTAGCTGTGAATTATTTGAACCAGTGTAGCTAAACATGAGTAATACTCACAACATTTCTACATTCAACTAATTGATATATGTCTCCAATAACGATCAGCAAGGCTAAGCCTCTGCTGCTTTCCACAGAAAAAGATGGGTAGCATCCATTAAACCATGACACTGTACACAAGTTAAAGAAACAAATTTCAATAAAGGTAATTTGTAAAAAACCCTATGCAACCTCTTTGCTTTAGGCAATCCAAAACTGTGAAACACTCTGTGTCTGATCCCACTGATCTGAATGATTTTTGCTACATGAGTACAGATTGCAGGCAGCTGAGAATTTAGAGAAATAGGATCACATGGTGTAGCATTAAATCCCTCAATAAGGATAATCTGTGTGTAGACAAAATTAGTTTAAAAATTACAAAAAATTGGTAGAAATATCTATTCTGCACTAAATCTTCCCATTTATCTTGTGTCATTTGCAGTGCTACAGAATAGGAGAAAACTGGCTAGAAAGTTACCTGGAGGAGAAGGACCTGGGGATGTTGATTTACAGCCGACTGAACGTGAGCCAACAGTGTCCCGGGTGGCCAAGAAGGCCAATGGCATCTTGGCTTAGATCAGAAATGGTTGTGACCAGCAGGTCCAGGGAGGTTCTTCTCCCTTTGTACTCAGCACTGGTGAGACTGCTCCTTGAATCCTGTGTTCAGTTCTGGGCCATAGAGAAGAGTAACAAAGCTGATGAAGGGGTTGGAGAGCAAGTCTTATGAGGAACGGCTGAGAGAGCTGGGGGTGTTTAGCCTGGAGAAGTGGAGGCTGAGGGGAGACCTCATTGCTCTCTATAACTACCTGAATGGAGGTTGTAGAGAGGAGGGAGCTGGGCTCTTCTGCCAAGTGACAGGGGACGGGACAAGAGGGAATGGCCTCAAGCTCTGCCAGGGGAGGTTCAGGCTTGATACCAGGAAAAAAGTTTTTCACAGAAAGAGTCATTGGGTACTGGAATAGGTTGCCCATGGAGGTGGTTGATTCACCTTCCCTGGAGGTGTTTAAGGCACGGGTGGATGAGATGCTGAGGGACATGGTTTAGTGATTGATGGGAATGGTTGTACTCAATGATCATGTGGGTCTTTTCCAACCTTGTGATTCTGTGATTCAATGTTATGAACCCCACTAGAAAGTGTGTGACAGAAGAATTTCCTAAATTTTTATTCTTTAGGATCTCAGTTTATTTGTATCCAGGTAAGCATGTTACCATGCTCTAGGCACCTGTATAGTCCAGGATATTTGAAGCAGTTGTTTGAGTGAGATATTGAAGCATCATATCCATGTAGCTGCAAGATGCATGTGATGGAATTCATCCCACCTTACTGCAAATATCTGTAGTGTAGACAGTTACACCCAAACAGTTCAGGTTCTCCTTGCAATTAATAAAGAGAAATAGGCCCTCTTAAGGCACAATTTTATCTGACCTAATTTAGGTGAGATACACATTAAGGTGAGATGGATTGACTTTCTGTCATTTAATTTCATAGATTATAAAGAGTTTGCTGGGGACCATGCACAGCTGGTTTGGGGATGATACAGACACTTGCCCACCCAACAGGCAGCACCAGATACACAGGCTGGTTGACTCCGCCAGCTGAGATGCAGGTGGCTATATTGTAAATATCTAAAGAGAAGTGGTTAATTGATGTCTTAATTTACTTTGTAACTGTTAAGGGATGTTCAGAGCATGGCCACCACCTCCAGTCCAGCCACTGGGCTCCAGTTTGGGTGCTCAGTCTGAGAGACATAACTTCCACTTTTCCATTTGCACACACATCCAGCAGGGAAGATGAGCACAAATCACACAGACACACAGATAGACACACAGACATAGACACACAGACACACAGACACAGACACACACAGACACACACACACACATAGACACACACATACAGACAGACACACACACAAACAGACACACAGACACACAGACACACAGACAGACAGACAGACAGACACACACACACACACACACACACACAGAGCAGTGTCATGAACACTGTGTCAACAGCACTTACAAATAGGACTCACACCAGTCACGAGCACAAACAAGTAAGTTTCTTCCTTCTCTTGGTCTAGCAGAGACTGAAGGTCAGTAAATGCTCTCCAGGTTTGCAAGTACACACGGAGTCTTTGAAATGTGAAGTTTTGGCACATCCCCTCTGTCTTCCTGATATCCTTTGTTCCTTCGGCTGCACATTGATTATCCCTTAGCACAGTGCCGCCAACCCTCTCTTCAACCCCCTGCATTCTCAAATTTTCATCCTAACCATCCGCAATATCCAGTTTTCATGATTGTCCATCAATTGGCATGACTGATCAGTTTTGTTTCTTGTCTTTGTTTCTGCTATATTTGACTGTTAGATTTTTGTTTATGTTAGTTTATGGTTTTTGCTTTTTTTCCTCAATATCCCATTTGACAGGGTCCTTCATTAGATAATCTTAATAAAAATTAAATCCCCATATTCCACATAAACTTATCAATTAGAGTGAGTGACCAAGTCTGATTTTCATTACTGCCTTCCTTATTTGCCTATCAAGTTTATGTTTCTATATGTTCTTATTTATGACTTTCCTCTTTTCTTATTATCCTGTTTTGCACTGAAAAACTCTTTGATCAGATTCCTTTAAAGAATAAGACACTCTCTCCATTCACATACCCTTTCAGTAACATTATGATTAATTAAATCATTTGATTACAACGTCTTTCACAATGTCATTCTATAAAACGGGAAAATAAAATAGCTTAGCATATTACTACACAGTGATAAAAATTTGGAGAACATTGCATTTTACAGCATGCTTGTTGCTTCAAATTTGATACGGCTTCGTATTTTTTTATGGTTGGGCTGAAGTAGAGCCCAAAGTTTTGAGAGGCACTCAAAACTTACAAAGAAACTCTGCAGAAGCTGTTCCTCCATGGCAAAAGGAAATCAGAAATTTCAACAACTTTTAAGATACTTTGTTTACATAGAATTATGCTTTGCTTGGTGTTACGTATTATTTAGAACTAGTCAAAAAAGTTGACAAAAGCAGCTAGAAATGTGACTGTGTCCATTGATCACCACCCACTGGAACTACGTTATTATCAGGAACGGTGACCCACATGCATTCCCATACACACTGTCCCTGGTGAGAAGGGGATCTATTCAACATCAATGACTCTCATTTTACCACAGAAGGAATGAATCAACTCCTAAAATATATACTGTTCAAGAAAAACATGCAGGAACATATACAGGTGTAAAGCCTAGTAATTATAGATTTTTTTTTGTCAGGAAACTTTGAGGATGGAGGTAATAATTATTGTTCTTAAGTCTTATGGAAAGATGATTATACAAGGCTTCATAGAGATTTGTGTAAGAATATTTTAAAGAAAATATTAATTACAATAATTTTCTTTTTTAACTTATTATTATTCCTGTACTTGTCTCTTTTTGTTTAATCCTTTCTTTGCTTCAAAATAATACTTTATGGTTGTTACATGCTGAAAGTTGATTAGAATTGTTCCTGATAAACAAGAGGCAGAGCCAATGACCTGTAATACATTTCAATTCTCTCAGCTGTAATCCATCAGTTCCTATTAGCTCTATTTGGATATCTTCTGCATGAGTTTGTAGCTACATGTAATTGCAAGTTTTGATAGAAAAATAATTTTCAAAGGCAATTAAGATACATCAGCCAAAGTCCCCAGAATACTGACAATAAATTCCTTTACCTTTTTAGGAGCTTTAATGCTAGTCATTGGTCAGTGTCAGAGGCTACCCAGGGAGAGGGTAGAATCATGTTCCCTGGAGGGGTTTAAGGGACGGGTGGATGAGGTGCTGAGGGACATGGGTTAGTTATTGGTGGGAATGGTTGGACTTGTTGATCCAGTGGGTCTCTTCCAACCTGGTTGTTCTATGATTCTATGATTCTATGACTAACAAATTTTTAATCCACAGATATATCAAGCAAATTCAACCCTTAAAACTTCTTCTGAGATAGTTGACATCTTGAGAATACTTTCTACATATAGGAAAATATCTTGAAAGAAGGAATTAAAGCAAGACCTCAGTGACCATTGCATATTTTGTAAGTGAAAATTGCTTCTGGAAAAAAATCATAGCAGTGTTAAAATGAGGAAAACAATTGTGTTAAATGTTATAAGACTTTGCTTTATCAAAGATGAATAAAATCAAAGAACACCAATACTGTACTGCACGGATGGAAACACATATATTAAAAGTAAGATTTTAGTTTGTTTTCAGTGAAATATTTGTCCACCTGGCAAGAGGGTGTTGTGTAAATGGTAACAACACTGGTCAGTATTAAGAGTTACCTGACCAGAAGATAGCACTATTTTCTGGGAAGTGATATAAAAACTATGGTGACAGAATGAGGGAGCAGTTAAAATTCTAGGGAAAAAACCTCCAAGCAGTTCTGTTGTCTCTGTTCTGCCTCCTAGCACTAATCATGACATAATTTGAGGACTACCACTCTTCAATGCTTAAGTAAACTCCTGATCCACTCCTAATACCCAGTTAGCTGAACAGTACGAATCAAAATATGTAGTCAGAGTACAAGAAGCTACCTCAGTTTATACCATTTGCACTGATCTAATACATTTTTCACAACAGAGAATAAAAATAAACTAATATTTTCTCCTTCTGACTTTGTAATTTCTTCAGCTCTGTCAATTCTGCTACTCATAAAGACTACTGTGTAAGACAAAAGACAATGCAAACCAAACCAAACCAAGCAATACAAAATAAGAAGGGAAACAAGGGAACCCACATATAACATCCCATTGTTAAAACAGATATTTTATTTAATAGAAAACTGTTACTTCTCTAAAGCCTGGATTCCAAAATCAGTAGGCAACTTACTTGATATAAAACTGCTTAAAACCAGCAAAGATCTGAAAAGAATTTCAGAGAAAATGATCTAGTAGTTTATTCTCTTACTAATGCTGGAACATGAGCCCAGAATTCTGTATTAGCGCAAAGGTCATTAATGTATATAGAGTGAGCTTTCTGGAGCGCTGATTTTTTCTACATTAATGAGTCACATTTGTCATTGTCTTATAGTTATCAGTTCTATGAGAATACATTATTTAAATCATGAAACCCTTGATCAGACTTTGAGCCCAATTACCTTCTGAGAGACATACTCCTTTGCATCACAGAAACCGGTATAGGCATGATGAGAATCCGTCTTTGTCTCTCAAGCCACACTCTAATTTTGCATTATTTGCTTTAAGTTTTAGTTTGATTTTTTTTAAAATTTTATATTTTCCAGTCTGGATGCTCCACTGGGTTCCAAAACCATTAGCTCTCATAGGGTCAGTAGTGTGATAGTTCAGTGAAGCAAGTTGTGTCTTGTTTGTTCGATAGTTTCTACCATGAAAAAACTCTATTTTAAGTAGCTTCCTTTTCTTTCACTAACAGTTGTCTTTTGTGTTAATTTTCTTTCATTTAGCAAAAAAAAAATTATGAACTTTCTTTCCCATACTCTTCATTCCATCATTGTGGCCACCACTTTCTACAAAACCGTTGGTCCTTCAAACTCCGTCTGCAAAGAGAGTAACTAATTAAAGAAAGGGAGCAAACGTGGAATTACATAAATGGTACTTAATAGACACCTAGGGATGTTGTAGATAACCAAAAATTCTTTAGCTACAAGTTTTGATTTCACTTATTTGTTCTCAGGAAAAGGAAACTACAAAACCCCAATAAACACATAGGTGAGATTGAGCTTTTCTAACTTGGGCATCTTAAATGATAAATTAATAGGGAGTCTGGATTCTTTATAGATGCTGAATTAAAGTTTGTTAATCTTTGTGGGAAATGAAATCTGCAGAAGTGCTTGCTCATCAGCTAAGTCAGTGAGTTAATGGTGTGCAACCCCACTCACTGAGGCCAAAATAGACCAGATATTAGGAAGTAATTCTTCATGAAGAGGGAGAATCTGTGGCTGCCCCATCCCTGGAGGTGTTCAAGGTCAGGTTGGATGAGCCTTGGGCAGCCTGATCCAGAGGGAGGTGTCCCTGCCTATGGAAGGAGGGTTGGAACTGGATGGGTTTTAAGGTCCTTTCCAACCCAAACCATTCTATGATTCTATGATTCTATGATTCTACGATCACTTCCCGCAACAAGATAGTTAAACACTTTGGGCAGCAAGACGTGGGACTTCTTTTTTTCAGTAGCAGCAGCTGTCAAAATGCTGTTTTGAAACTCATTCATTACATAGCACTCTTTGTACACTGTGGTACCTCCAGAAATAAAAGTGCCGTAGAGAGAAAAGCCAGAAATAGCTGGAAATGAGGTGCCAGTGCCTGGGAGAAGCTAGCGTCCAAGGCCTGATACAGATCATATAATTACAATGTAGGTATAAGTCAAGGCAACAAAATTAATTCTAGCATAAATTCCTTCCTTGCTCTCTATGATTTGTAATAAGATCTAAATGGTATTCCTGCTCATAATGAAATGTCAAGAATTGAACAGAATGCAAAAAGAGAAGGCAACTCACTGTTAGAAAATTACCCAGTTAATGCAATTACCCACTAGTATTGAAGATATGGGTTAGCATGAAGAGCTCGTCAATGTCTTTGCTTTGATAGATGAGCTCTATAGATGATCCTTTTGTCAGTTTTGTCCAGAAAACCACATTGTCTACAGAAAGTATGTAAAATAGTCAACAAAGACTTTTATTTCATGTCGTAAAACCAGAATAAACTGTGGAGTAAAACATGAATACTTTAATTTGTAATAATTAACCTGTAGTTTAAAAACACTAATATATTTTTTTAATTAGTAACTACTATTAATAATATATTCTTTGAAAGCTAGTAAACAATTCATTTATCTTTATACATATGGGACAATAAAATACTGAAAACTATTAAAATCAAATTATTTCCTCAAATGTATTTTGTAATCTGTGTTTAGAGGGCAGGGGCAGTGTTGAGAGATCGACAACACAGTTCACCTTATACACAGAGAGGTAATTATCCCTTCGTGATTAGACAGTAAATCACTGAGCTACAAGCAGCAGGTGATGCATAACCATCATTATAATTTCATACTGTTGTACCATTTCTCCTAGTTTTATTTAGCAGTTTTAGAGGCAGGAAAAGATATTTTTTATGGCAGGAAATATAGTGAACATGTGGAAAAGGAAAAAAAATAGAAGAAAGGGTACTATAATTTTAAATTGAGATGATGGTTATGCACCACCAGCTGTTTATAGTTGAGTGATTGAGAATCTAATTGACAAGGAATGATTACTGCCTATCTAAACAGGGTGAAGAGTGATTTTTCCGTGATAAGGTTGGAGAATGGCCACATGAAAAAGGACCCAAATGTTTAACAGAAATAATTTTGTCACTTCCTTCTGTTTAATGGCTTTAACATTTGAGGCTAAATTCTGTTCTTGGTTATATTTGTATGTGTCCACTGATGTCAGTGGGTTTGCCTTTGCGTAACAGAATTTGGAAAGACGAACTGACTTTGCATGCATAATAGAAGCAGGACACTACACTCGTGATGCAGTTGCCTGGTGGTCTAGCATCACAGGCAAATACAGACCTTGTTCTGTAACTAAATTTAAACCAGAGAAATTCTGCATAAGTCAATAGAAAGGCAGAAGGGTCTACGACATTATGTGACAACCTCTTGTCCCTTCCTCTAACTGCAGAAGACTTTCTGGTTGATACTTGATAAAAAATCTCTCAAGAAAGTCAGACTGCCTTGAAAAGAAAATACTGTTAAAACATTTGACAGGACTATTTGAATAGTCATGAAAATGGAGTCCTAGGAACATTTAAATATTTGGCTAGATATGTCACTTAGGAATGACATGAAAACCAAAATGAAAAAAATCCTATGACAGTGAGGAAAAATACCTTAAAAGTCTCTTTGGATACTGGCAGAAAAATAGTGTATTTCATAAAGACCACTACCCAGTGCTGCAAAAGCTACATAAGAGTATTTCATACTGTCTTAGTGTCTATCTGCCATCCTTTTAAAAAAATTATGGTGGGAGAAATACATGAAAATACTAAATTCCTACAAGCTTCATAGAAGTATGTGTCCAGGTAAGGAGAAAGACCTTACGAAAGACGAATGAAAACTGCTAAATTAACAAACTGAAAGATGTTTTCATAGTTTGTCAGATATTTTATTTGAAAGACAACACTGTATGATAGGAAGCTTCATTTCATTTGAATTTATTTTCAAATTATTATTTATTATTGAATTATTATGTATTATTTATTTATTATTATTATTTGTTGTTATGTCAAATTAAGATTTAATCCTATTACAGGATAATACTCTCCCTGTTGCCTAGTATATACAGCAGTCAAATAGGTGGGTGCACTACATATAATAGGCTACTGTTCTTTAATTGATAATTTAGTCTGTGCTTATCAGTCAGCCCATAGTCCTTTGTAAACATTCTCCTCTGCAACTGAATCACTGAATTTGTCCTTCAGTAAGCAAATTTTCTTGGCCTACAGACTGGGAGAAGCCTAGCTGGAAAACTACCACAAGGAGAGGGACCTGGGGGTGTTGGTCGACAGCCGACTGAACATGAGCCAGCAGTGTGCCCAGGCGGCCAAGAAGGCCAGTGGCATCCTGGCTTGGATCAGAAATGGTGTGACCAGCAGGTCCAGGGAGGTGATTCTCCCTATGTACTCAGCACTGGTGAGGCCACTCCTTGAATCCTGTGTCCAGTTGTGGGCCCCTCAGCACAAGAAGAATGTTGAGGCTCTGGAGCAAGTCCAGAGAAGATCGACAAGGCTGGTGAAGGGGCTGGAGAACAGGCCCTATGAGGAGCGGCTGAGAGAGCTGGGGGTGTTTAGCCTGGAGAAGAGGAGGCTGAGAGGAGACCTCATTACTCTCTACAACTACCTGAAAGGAGGTTGTAGAGAGGAGGAAGCTGGGCTCTTCTCCCAAGGGACAGGGGACAGGAGAAGAGGGAATGGCCTCAAGCTCCACCAGGGGAGATTTAGGCTGGAGATTAGGAGGAAGTTTTTCACAGAAAGGGACATTGGGCATTGGAATAGGCTGCCCAGGGAGGTGGTTGATTCCCCTTCCCTGGAGGTGTTTAAGGCACGGGTGGATGAGGTATTGAGGGACTTATTTAGTGTTTGATAGGAATGGTTGGACTAGAAGATCCAATGGGTCCCTTCCAACCTGGTTGTTCTATGATTCTATTCTCCCTTTTCTTCCTGCTTTGTTACCAACTGTGCCACGTAGAGCAATATTCCTGGTCTTTAACATTCAGTGTGTAGCATCTTAGTCCTCCATATAGTACTGAGACCTTAGACCAATTTACCATCAGTTAACTAGTTACCTTTGCTGACATGACTGCATTCCAGTTATTTGCTTTGTATGGATTATATCCCCCAGATTATTTCCTCTCTCTCTCTGGTTTATTATATACCTGAAGCAACCAGATTTTTGTCACATTCAAAGCATGTTCTTACCTTTAAACTGTGGTGCAGAATACCTAAGTATGTCTGAAATTCTGAAAAAAGCCTTAGAACGAGCAATTTGCAAAATCGATTTTCCTATAGTAAGTCTACCTTTACCTTTGTAAAGACAAATGATTCTTTGTATATCAAAGGAAATAAGAGAATTAATTTCATAGATGCAGTATATGTATTGCAATATTCATGCAATAGATACAAAAAACATTAAAACATATGTAACTATAATAATTTATGTGAAAAAAAATATTAAAATAAAACTTGACCCAAAGTCCTCTTTTGAGGAAAAGATGAAAGAACAACTAGCACATATAAGATGACAGTCATGCTATTTTATTCATTAAGTAGCAAACATTTAAAGTGTAGTCTAAGAACTTATACAGACTCTTCATTATTATCATATATGTTCTTTATAATTATCATAATTATTTCACTGTTTCCAAGATTCAGGCCACAAGTCAAATTCTAAATAAGAGATATCAGTAAATGGTCAATTGTTTGAATTCTCTGGTAAACTAGCGATTGCTTATTTCATCACAGTTTCATCACTAAAGGATTATTGAGAAAAAGGATTATATGAGGAAAACTAATAAAGTGAAACCACTGTGTCCTTTAGCTATCTAATGATTGTATCATCTTGAGAGCCAAATTGTGATTTTACGCAAGACAATGAAGCAGGGTCTCAGATCCCTCCATGGATGCTGGGAACACCCCAGCACTTCCCAGTGAATCCCAGTGCATCCCAGTTCAGCAGGAAGGAGATTTGAACTGCTGTAGGGGCATCCCCCAGGGATGCTGGAGTCTCGGGAGTTGGGGGGGGGCAGTTGGGAATCCACAATCTCCCCATCACCCTATCTCCCCCATCACCCCCATCTCCCTCTATCACCCCCATCTCCCCATGGAGATCTTCCGGCCTGGTGATTCTGTGGTCCTCTGGTTCTGGGTGCAGAGCACCTGGGCTCTCTTGGGGACTCCTCCCTCCCCAGGTGTTGCTGCTTTGCCCTCTCCAAGGGATCCCTTTATCTTCCCAGCAAAGACCAACAGCCTCTAGCTGTGCCCAGCCAGGCTGTGGGCAATGGATGCATCTCCTGGCATCGCTGCTACCCTGGCATCACCTCACTGGTAAGTCCCCATGGCACGCCCTGCATCCCATGGGAGCGCAGCAGGGGGGGAAGAAAGGCTGGGGGGCCTTGTGGCCCCCCAGCCAGGTAGGAATTATTGGGAGGGTTGGTTGGCTACTCCGGTCTCACCTCTCAGCAGGGCTAACACCTCTGTGTGCCCTCGGGCTGTGAGGAGTTATCATTCTGGGGTGGGTGAGGGTCAGTGGTGGGACAGAAGCCCTTTGGAATTGGGGCTCCTTGCTTGGTGAACTGGGGGTCCTTGTTGTGTACCTGCTGAGGGATATGGGTTAGTGAGTGACAGGAGGGGTTGGACTTGATGATCCAATGGATCTCTTCCAACCTGCTGATTCTATGATTCTATGATCAGCTGTAAAACTATTTACATTTTTCAGCCTAGGGCTAGATCCCCGCCTGATTCCAGAAGGTCTTTGATACAGCTGAGGAGGAAAGATAATGGAACTCTGGGGTGAGATTCAGAACTACATTCCACAGACAACTAGGCTTATGAACTATAAAGAATAGCCCAGAATGAAAGCATTGTGATGAATGAAAACTACTAGATTAACAAACTGAAAGAGAGCTAGTCCTCTATATAATAATTGATATCTAGTCAAGAAACAGAGGCAAAGATCATTCAAGTCTATTTTCAATTAATAACAATTAGAATGTGATTCTCTTACTTCTCAGGAGAGTGTTCTAATCTCTGTCAGTAGCTAAAAGAAGAACAATGGTCCTTCCAACACCTGTCTTAAAATATTGAGCCCTTCTCTGTAGGGAAATTCAGAATATTCTGTGCTGTGTATCTCAGGTAACTGGAAGCATCAGACACTTTGTTCTCATCCAAGAAAACAGAGCTCAGAGACAGGCATGAGTTCAAAACTCTTTCTCTGTGCTTAAGTGTTTTCATTCCCCTAATCTTGTTTACTAGAAGAGACCTTGGACAGATACCACAGGCTGAGTTAGGTATTTTATCATAGAATCATAGAACAACCAGGTTGGAAGAGACCCATCGGGATCATCGAGTCCAACCATTCCTATCAAACATTAAACCATGTCCCTCAGGGTCTCATCTACCCGTGCCTTAAACACCTCCAGGGAAGGTGAATCAACCACCTCCCTGGGCAGCCTCTAACAGCGCCCAATGACCCTTTCTGTGAAAAACTTCCTCCTAATGTCCAGCCTAAACCTCCCCTGGAGGAGCTTGAGGCCATTCCCTCTTGTCCTGTCCCCTGTCACTTGGGAGAAGAGCCCAGCTCCCTCCTCTCTACAACCTCCTTTCAGGTAGTTATAGAGAACAATGAGGTCTCCTCTCAACCTCCTCTTCTCTAGGCTAAACAACCCCAGCTCTCTCAGACATTCCTCATAAGGCCTGTTCTCCAGCCCCTTCAACATCTTCGTGGCTCTTCTCTGGACTCACTCCAGAGCCTCAACATCCTTCTTGTGGTGAGGGGCCCACAACTGAACACAGCATTTTCCAGCAACACTTTTTAAAATAATGGCCTAAGTCTTTATAGAATCATAGAGTGGTTTGAATTGGAAGGGACCTTAAAGATCATCTAATTCCAACCCCCCTGCCATGGGCAGGGACACCTCCCACTAGATCAGGCTGGTCAAGACCCTGTTCAACCTGGCCTTGAACACCTCCAGGGATGTCTATCATGGCTGAGTTATACTACTATTGCTGTAATATTTTACAGTTAACTTCTTAATTCATTACCTATTTTTGTAAAAAGAGGATGTAGGCAGTATATTGTGCAGTCAGATGGAAATTAGATTTCTGAACGTTTTTTTGTAAAAGAAGCCGATTACATTGAAACGTGAAAAAAACTCTTTTCATCCTCATGACATTTCTGTTCTTAGATAAAGTGTGATTCGATAATAATCTGCATTTTTTTTTTTTTTTGGTTACTCAGTATCACTTCTGTTTTTAAAATGTTGGTTTTCCTTACAGTATGTAGTTATAGAGAACAGATAACTTTTCTGGCTTTCTTTTACCTTCTAGCTGACAAGACAGCAAGGTCACACATCGATACAGGATGTTAACTGTCACATTCTCACTTTGTAACAGTAATGAAGAATCTGGTGGATGGTGATTCAAACCCAGTTGCAAGATACTGATGTTTCTTTAAGACATTTCCTACATTATTCTTTTGGGAAATCATTCTTTTTATATTTGGACAGTCTATGCTTCACTGCAAAATGTCTGCGTGAAATCAAAGGGCCTATCAAAATGACGACAACCTACTGAGATAAATTTATTAAATATACATATTTCAAAGGACGTCTCTTTGAGGTTTTGTCATCCTTTCCAATTTGCATTATAAAAAAACATCAAGCACACAGCATTATATGTAAAACCCTTACAAGATAATCAGATGGGTATTTCAGAAATCACCATTTTAGTTCCTATTCAGAAAATATAATAAGAGTACATTTGTGAGGAGTATTGAAGCTGAAAAAATAAAAGGGAGAAAGAAACCCAGAAAACATAATAATTTTGTTTTCTCCTAAGCCACAATGAATTTCATAAAAAGATGTACTCTGATTTATACTTCTGTGAATGTAGAAGAAGAACGCTCTGAACCTTGCTGGAGGAACACAGAATGATACCAAAATTAGAAACCTACTTTGCCAATCATAAGAAAAACATCTGATAGAAGAAGTGAAGAACTGTCTGACAACACCGCCTCTCTACATTCCCTGAAAAACAATTCATAGAATCATAGAACAACCAGGTTGGAAGGGATCCATCGGATCATCGAGTCCAACCATATTACAATCCTCATACCCTATTCCACACAGAGACTCCCTGAACATCGGTGGTGGTCTTAGCCAAGCACTGTTGTTTCCAAATTTGTGGTTTATTAACCTCCCAGAGGGTCCAATCATCATTGCTCAGATTTGCCATCATTCACATACCATCCTTTCTGAATAGAAATGATTTTACAGGTCAGCAAAAGACTTAGTCATGAAAAACATTTTCTGTATCAAATATGGGGAATAACTCCTCATGAGTTAGCCCACTGATAAGTGATTTATGTAACTGTGGATTTCCTGAAATTCTACTAGAGCTGTTTAGCAACTCTAAATTTGCCTAAAATTGCAAGTCTGTGAATACCAAGTTCTTCACCAGTTTGACAGGCCTGGGCCAGTAGCCAGTTCACATCTGAGCTGGACTAATTTCAGAAATATGGTGCTCTTTCCTACAAAACCTCTGAAGACATTAGATAGTAGCAGCCTGATCTGTGCAGCACTGATCTTCACACAGAGGCATCAGGTTGGCCATTGTTCTTTGGAATTATAAAGAGAAGATGACAATAATCTGTTCACCCAATTGCAGAAACAGATTAGTTGAGATTTTACAGGAGGTCTAGAGATCAGTTAGTCCAAACCCCTTGGTCTGGACAGGGTTACCTAGATCAATTTCCCCAGGGTAATATTCATATGAATCATAGAGTCATAGAACAACCAAGTTGGAAGAGACCCATCGGATCATTGAGTCCAACCATTCCTATCAAACACTAAACCATGTCCCTCAGGACCTCATCCACCCGTGCCTTAAACACCTCCAGGGAAGGTGAATCAACCACCTCCCTGGGCAGCCTATTCCAATGCCCAATGACCCTTTCTGTGAAAAACTTTCTCCTAATCTCTAGTCTAAATCTCCCCTGGTGGAGCTTGAGGTCATTCCCTCTTGTCCTGTCCCCTGGCACTTGGGAGATGAGGCCAGCTCCCTCCTCTCCAAAACCTCCCCTCAGGTAGTTGTAGAGAGCAATTAGGTTTCCCCTCAGCCTCCTCTTGTCCAGGCTAAACAACCCCAGCTCTCTCAGCCGTTCCTCATAGGGCCTGTTCTCCAGCCCTTTCACCAGCTTCGTTTCTCCTCTCTGGACTCACTCCAGAGCCTCAACATCCTTCTTGTGGTGAGGGGCCCAGAACTGAACACAGGATTCAAGGAGTGGCCTCACCAGTGCTAAGTACAGAGGGAGAATATGAGTGCTGAGTACAGAGTTTTGAGTATGTCCAAGGACAGAGACTCCAAAACCTCTGTGAGAAACTTGTTTCTGTACTTGACCATCCTCATGGCAAAAAAAGTTTTTCTTATGCTTAAGTGGAATTTCCTGTGCTTGTTTGTGCTGAACATATTACAAGAAATCTCAAGATTTTCTCTGTGTTTTGGTCTTTGTATCCGCGTGTCCTGATCATAGAATCATAGAATCATAGAACAACCAGGTTGGAAGGGACTCATTGGATCATCTATTCCAACCATTCCTATCAAACACTAAACCAAGTCCCTCAAGACCTCATCCACCTGTGCCTTAATAGATGCAGCAGAATTTGCTGTGTTCTCTCTAAACAACATCATCAGTTTTCACCATATACATGAACATAATGATTTCATGCATTTCTGATGTGTCCTTCATATAGGACTAAATAATTATGTAAGGTATTAGAGTTCGGCTGCCTATTGCTATTAGTATGAATGGATTTCTTAATATTATAATTACTCTAAACCTATACTGGATATCTTTTATGAAAACATCACCGAAGCTTCTATCTAATCATCTATATCACTTGCTAATGAAACTCTCCTTTTACTGAGAAAGATTGTTGATAACAACTCTGGACAGGCAAGTGTATATTTAATGAAATAACAGTAAAAAAATGATGACTCTGCTGGAAGGAAGATACTAAACCCTTTGTCTCCTAGATAATGTATATGAGGATGAATAATTGAAATTTGTGTTTCTGTACGTCTACTGTGAATTCTTACTAATTTTCTGTGTTTTACAATGTCATTACACTTTCAGCTTTTCATAAATAACCTCTGAAATTGCAAAGCAGATCATTTACAGAAGTGCCAAATGACTTGCAATATGTGCAGGTGGATGTGGAGAAGCTAATAATAAAAAACTCAAATGTCAAACTAGAGAAGTGAAGACTTGTATCTGTCACCAGTCAGACTTGTGGCACATGGATCTCCCTTCACATGCTGCACAAACTGCTACAGCAGACCCTGTGATGTGTCAAAACATGCCAAAAATCACTGTGACAGAACAATTTGAATGCTTCTAACTCTCAATATCATGAATCAACAGACCTCTTTCCTCGATCTCTTAGATTTTTCATTGAATTATCTCATCCATGAAGGTAATGCAGCCATCTGGATCATGAGTGATCAGATTAACTTCCCCACACAGTCCAGTCATTTTTTCATCTCAGGGGGATCATTCAAGAAAAGGAACTGATCAATCGCAGCTCAATATTTAGTGCAATTATAAGGGAGATCCACAGCTTGTGTCCTATTTCAAAGTGATTTTTCTTTCTTTTGAAGTCTGAGTTTCTAAATTCCTCTGTGCATCAGAGATAACCAGTGAAAAGTTGAAAAAGAACGTCACCAAGAGTGGCATTGACTTTTAGCTAAATCTCGATGGGCAGGCCTTTACTCAGAACTTTATTCTAGATAACAGAGATAGGAAAAAAAAAAGAAAGACATCTAGTGTCCCAACTAGATAGCTAGTTATTCTGTTATTATTTTATGATGAATCGTTTGAGGAGATATTCCGTGTTAGGAGAGTCACTTCTAGATGCCAGCCATGAGCCGTGTGAATCCCACTTCCAATGTCTGTGCAATGCAATCATTTTACTGTGGCCTTTCAGTTTGTCCAGGCTAGCTGCTATTCATGTTCCTGTACGATAGATAGATAGATAGATAGATAGATAGATAGATAGATAGATAGATAGATATTGGACATGGTTTAGTGTTTGATAGGAATGGTTGGACTTGATGATCCGATGGGTCTCTTCCAACCTGGTGATTCTATGATTCTGTATTATGGACAGCACTGTTTGCTCATTTGACGCCTTCTCAGGCTATTAAAAAAAATAATCTTGAAAGTGTTATTTAATGTCAAATATATAAACAATCCTTAAAGCTGTCACAATCACAGAATCACAGAATCACTAGGTTGGAAAAGACCCACTGGATCATCGAGTCCAACCATTCCTATCAAATACTAACCCATGTACCTCAGTACCTCTTCCACCCGTCCTTTAAACACTTCCAGGGAAGGTCACTCAACCACTTCCCTGGGCAGCCTCTGTCAGTGCCCAATGACCCTTTCTGTGAAAATTTTTTTCCTAATGTCCAGCCTAAACCTCCCCTGGCGGAACTTGAGGCCATTCCCTCTTGTCCTGTCCCCTGTCACTTGGCACTCCTTGTATGATTAACTCGTGACAGATGCATGACTTTGCTACTGCTCTCAAACTATCATTTCCTCAAAAACCTTAATGTTTTCATGTACTATTAGTGTCTGTCATGTTTTGTTGATTGATACACAGTAACTAAAATACACTCAAAGATGTCTCAAGTCTGGTTGATTTTTTAGTTTAGGATGGTACAGATGTGTGGACCGTGGATGAAAACTGACAAAAGATGTCCTAAGATCAATACTGTAAATGATACAATTAACTACGTCGGACATTTAAATAAAAAACAGAACAAAGATACAACTTTTGTGATTAGAACCTAAGATACAAACTGCCAGGAGGAGAGGGACCTGGGGGTGTTGGTTGACAGCCAAATGAACATGAACCAGTAGTGTGCCCAGTTGGCCAAGAAGGCCAAAGGCGTATTGGCTTGGATCAGAAATGGTGTGACCAGCAGGTCCAGGGAGGTGATTCTCCCTCTGTACTCAGCACTGGTGAGGCTGCTCCTCGAATCCTGTGTTCAGTTGTGGGTCCCTCACCACAAGAAGGATGTTGAGGTTCTGGAGTGAGTCCAGAGAAGAGCAACAAAGCTGGTGAAGGGGCTGGAGAACAGGTCTTATGAGGAACGGCTGAGAGAGCTGGGGGTGTTTAGCCTAGAGAAGAGGAGGCTGAGAGGAGACCTCATTACTCTCTACAACTCCCTGAAAGGAGATTGTAGAGAGGAGGGAGCTGGGCTCTTCTGCCAAGTGCCAGGGGACAGGACAAGAGGGAATGGCCTCAAGATGCACCAGGGGAGATTTAGGCTAGAGATTAGGAGGAAGCTTTTCATGGAAAGGGTCATTGGGCATTGGAACAGGCTGCCCAGGGAGGTGGTTGCGTCACCTTCCCTGGAGGTGTTTAAGGCACAGGAGGACGAGGTGCTAAGGGTTATGGTTTAGTGTTTGATAGGAATGGTTGTACTCGATGATCCGATGGGTCTCTTCCAACCTGGTTCTTCTATGAGTCTATGATTCTATGAAAGATATACTGCAGAGGTTAAGCTTAAATTGTGTAGTATCTAGTAAATAATACTGAATTGTCTTTATTGACCTGTCTCAAAACAGACAGTCACAAGTTTACAAAAATCAAGTCAGTTTCTAAGTTACATAGTCTGACATTATTTCCATGGACTACACATATTGATAAATACTATAAAATTTAATTTCCAAATAAATGGAAGCAGGAATGCCTATTAGATGTCAACAAAATCACCATAGCAATAGACTGAAAGGGAAAAATATTTTAGGTTTGTCTTACAGAGATCTTCCAAGAAAGAGGGAAAAAAAATAATTAAAAAAAAATCAACATTTTATTTTTCAAAGGAAAACCACCACAGAGAAAAAATAAAAAAAAAAAAAAACCTCTCTAGAGCTGTCTGTTTTGAATCTGAATGTAAATCAGCTCTGTTACACACACAATGTAATAACTAAAGTTTTATGGTACCAGCTGACTTGGTACTTTGTCATAGATAACAACCTCCGTTTGTTATCTCTCTATAAAATTGATATTGAAAGAGTGTCTCATTTCTATTTTGCAACTTCCTTACAAAACTGTGAAGTTTACAACTGAAAAACAATACTCAAAATATATAAGATGCAATATGTTGACAAATACTTTACATATAAATATTTTATTATAGAATCATGGAATGATTTGATTTGGAAGGTACCTGAAAATTCATCTAGTTCAAGGGTCCCTAGCATGGGCATGGACTCTTTCCACTGGATCAAGTTGCTCAAAATCTCATCCAACCAGGCTGTGAACACTGCCAGAGATGAGGCTTTCACTGCTTCTCTGGGCAACCTGTTCCAATCCTCACCACCCTCACAGCAAAATATTTCTTGCTACGATCAAATGTAAATCTCTCCTCTTTCAACTTAAATGATTACCCCTCATTCTGTCACCACACTCTCTGATAATGAAAAATAAACTTCAAAGAAAAAGGATTTTTCCTTAAATTGTTAGTATAACAAAACACTTCAAAGGTATTTTCTTCATTTTTACTTTTTTTTAAAATTGTACAGAATTTTTTTTTGTAGTTTCCTGTATGCAGGAATACTGAGTAGTTTTTTCTTTTAATTTAATCAATTTTATCTTAACATATTTGTCCTCGGTATCACGGTATATACTTTATGTTTTATTAAGCAGTAAGAGTAAAACATTCCATGCAGCTTTTATGCTGTTTTTAAATAAAGACATGTCAGTAGAATTGGAAAGATATTAATTTTTACACAATTTTCTTCTCAACTTTTATCGAAATATTTTGGGGTCATCCAGGAATCAACTTTCTTCACTCCAGTTTTTCTTCCATTGATCTAAAGTGATTTAGATTTAGTGATTTTTGTGTTTGATAGGAATGGTTGGACTCAATGATCCAATGGGTCTCTTCCAACCTGGTTGTTCTATGATTCTATGATTTTATAACCATAATGGAAGTCATGTTGGTTTCAGGTTTGTTTTCAACAATATTTTGTCACCTGTGTAAGTATTGTGTCCTGTAAATGCTTTCTAAGCATGAAAACTGACCTTTTTAAAAACTGAAATATGTTAGACATAAATATAGTAGATATATTAATCTTTACTGTAAAAACATAAAATAACACTTGGTCTGTGTAAGAGTACCTAGCATAATGGCAGTAGGAAGCTTCAGTTGCTGTGCTTGAAATAGGACATGCAGTAATCTGCAATAACATTTGGAAAATTCAGACTATCTTTAAAGATTTTTGGAACTCCAATACTGAAATCACAGGAATGGAGTCACAAACAGCAATGATTTTTGCCATGTCAATCTGCTTATGAATTTACTAGTCATGAAGACAAAGAATCATAGAATCATAGAATCATAGAACAACCAGGTTGGAAGAGACCCACCAGATCATCGAGTCCAACCAGTCCTATCAAACAATAACCATGTCCCTCAGGACCTCATCTACAAGTGCCTTAAACACCTCCAGGGAAGGGGAATCAACCACCTCCCTGGGCAGCCTGTTCCAATGCCCAATGACCCTTTCTGTGAAAAACTTCCTCCTAATCTCTAACCTAAATCTCCCCTGGTGGAGCTTGAGGTCACTCCCTCTTGTCCTGTCCCCTGTCACTTGGGAGAAGAGGCGAGGTCCCTCCTCTCTACAACCTCCTTTCAGGTAGTTGTAGAGAGCAATGAGGTCTCCTCTCAGCCTCCTCTTCTCCAGGCTAAGAATACCCAACAAGCATGCCACTAATTTTGCATAACAATGTGAGGTTAAAATAATTAAGATCAGAGTAGGAATTTGACCCAATAATCAGCACACCTCGCCTCTTTTTATTTTCTGCTTGAAATGGAAAATCAGGAATCTAATCAGAAATAATTGCTGATTCAAAATATCTCCGTTTCCAAAATAACAGTTTGCAAAGTATGCACAGTGGCATTTGATATCACTTGGAAATATTAAAGTGCCTTGGAAGAGTATAGGGTGAAAATTAGGTCTACTAGTTCAACTTTTAAATACTATCACGTGATTTGTGAGCATATTACAAATTAAGACAGATAACATCTATTCCTCTTCCAAAGACTGTACAAACAAATCTGTAAGAGTAATGAAATGAGGATAATTTGCTTCCTAATGTATGATTCTACATGCATATTTCTTATATGACCCTTAATTTTGGTAAATGTAAACTATAGTCAAAGAGCAATGAAAGAGAAGGACACCTTTGTTTCCTCCATAGTTATACAAAATGTGGATTCACCTTCCACGGTTTAAGCAAATATGGATTAAATACTTGAATTTAACAGTTGTTTGAGTTACTAAGCATTCATTTGAGTTTCATATTTGAACTAAAACCTCAAGATATGTAGCCAACACCTTTGTTTGGTTTGATCTGCTTCACAAATGCCATTGCAAGCTGATGAAAAATGACTCAGATCAAACAACGTGTAATCTTAGAATTTGGCAGGGAGGGATTTTAAGAAAGGCCCTGACCTTCAATGAGGTCTGAAATTGAGAAAGACGGCATTCAAAAAACTAGATTAATCACTACACAACTCCTATATCTACCCGCAGAGTTCCAAAATGCTGTTTAAAGTCAAAAGCAAGTCAATGAATGCATCCAATCTTTTGCTTGGTTGCTGACTTCAAGATACTTATATACATATGTTCAGGTTTTGTGGGACTCACTAGAACTGCGATTGACAAGACTGAAAGAAAAACACAGAAAAAGATTTATGACTTCTCCTTACACAATGAGGTTTCTAGCTAGACATATCAATACTTTTTCAAACCCACATTTTTCTTCGTCTCTGTGTCTTTCTATTTCTTCTGTCAGTGTTAGCATAATAGAACTGCAGCCAAAGTAGAGTCTAGGAATTTCAGAGTGCCTGTCACTAGCCTAGAATCTCACAGTATCCCTACAATTCTTGCAATTAGTGTTTCTTTTTTTTTTTTTTTTTCCAGAGCATGTTCTGAGACTCTGACCCCTGATATACAAGCTCAGTTTGCAATAAATGCCTGGAAAACCTGGAGTCTTCTTGTGAACTGAACAACTCCATAAAAATTGCTTTGCCATAGATGGAGTTGTCTGACCCTTTTTCTAGTCTGTCATATTTATTTTGTATGCCAGAACCAAATTTATAGACTCAGATGGGTTTTTTTTGTCATGGGTCTCATTGTCAGTGCCTGACAAAACATCTGCTTAGAATTTTTTTGTCATTTATGTCTTCTATATTTATAAGTGCATATATTTGCCACAGTACACTTCCTTCATTTTAAATATTTATTCAAGCAACAGGCTTCTAAGTAAACTATATTCTTTAGGAGAAAATGCTTAGACAAGCCAGCCAGGGAATGCTACAGAAATAAGTAGTAAGACTACATGGTTTTTTTTCTGCGTAGTAAATACCATGATACTAGCAAACAACTGAATTTCCAAATATAATTTTTTTTTTTTTAAAAAAAAAAAGACAGACATGCCAAAAAGAAGAAAGAAACAAGAAAAAAGAAAACTAATTTCTTCCAATAAAAATTCATTCTGAATTAGGTGTTTGCCTGTTTTATTTTCTGTAATGTTGAGCATGCAGCTCTCTTTCCTCACCATCATCAAACCCTCTTTGGGTTTGGTACATTTCTACAAAATGCTTCTGATCATAGAATCACCAGGTTGGAAGAGACCCATCGGATTGAGTCCAACCATTCCTATCAAACACTAAACCATGTCCCTCAGGACCTCATCTACCTGTCCCTTAAACACCTCCAGGGAAGGTGAATCAACCACCTCCCTGGTCTCCCTGAGATTTTTTTCCCAAAAAATCTCTGTCAGACTCTGAAATACAGGGATTTATTGTCTATTTAGACCAGACAAGCTTCTTAAAGGAGGGATTAAAACTTGAACATCTAAGGAAGATCATGCTTGTGTGGAGAGAGGGTTTATTTCTGCTTGGTCATGTGAATTCTCTGTGGTAATCTTATCAGTATTTTTGTTTCCTATTATGATACATTGACATGTATTTCTTTCATGAATACACACGAATACACTGCAAACCAGGTCAGGAAATTGCAGGGAAATAACGTTGAGAACAGGAACAGAAATTGTTCAGTTCATTGAGACACCCATTCCCCAAAGACAGTTATTTTAAAATGAGTTTTAATTATTCATTCTAAAGCAGTCATCCAGATCCTGAATGTGACCATAAAATATTCAAAACTTGGTGTGAGGAATGACAAATGAGAGTCTTGTCGCATACTTTTAAAAGTGCATGTCTAACTTCAGAGTTGTTACAGAAAATGTTTCTCACTAGTCATTCTGAGATACAAGAAATTATACATGTCAGTTATAATGGAACAATAAGAAGACCTCTAAGACCTAACAATTTAAAAATGTAGTTGCTAATTCAATTTCTACCTGAAATTAATTCTCTGTTATACACAGACGACAGTAAATATGTATGTGAGATTCTGAGCATATAGAATTTAATTTCTTGGCCTATGACATTGTTATATCAGCCTCCTACATCCTCTAAAATTCTGATGATCTTATTTTCCCTCATCTCTGGGACATCTACAAGACTATTGCGCTCTGCTGGTGCCATAACTCTTGTCAGACGCCATGTGGATTGCAGTCATTCAGCTCTTTTGTCCAACAGCAATTTGACATTTCTGAGCATGAAAGAAGATGGGATCTGACATCCAAAGAAACCTCCCTAGTTTGAACATGGGATGTAGAACATACCTTCAGAGATATCTTCTTGTTGCTTCCTGTCTAATCACAAAACAGTAAAGGTGTCTAATTATTTCTAATTTAAGCATAGATACTAAACGGATATTTCATCATAATTTTTGTGAAACTATGACCGAAAAATAATCAAAACTTAAAAAGAGTCTTTGCCATGAGTATTGAGAAAAATTTGATTAAAAGCCACAGGATATTTGATTTTCTCTGAAAGAAAACATTGTATCTATGTGTTAGCATGAGAAGGGATATTATTAATCTAGTCTGGTTCTGACAGCAGGGAAGAACAGAGAAGCA
Organism: Coccyzus lansbergi; assembly: GCA_033558105.1. Taxonomy (NCBI): domain Eukaryota; kingdom Metazoa; phylum Chordata; class Aves; order Cuculiformes; family Coccyzidae; genus Coccyzus; species Coccyzus lansbergi. Next base: position 4,040,582 of record JAUMJK010000508.1, read on the forward strand.
GCACTGCAACACTGTGATACTTTCAGTCATTCCTTTTTTTTTTTCTTTGCTTCCAGAGATCAATGGACCACTAGTTGAGGTTTAACACTACCAAATGCTGGGTCCTGCACTTGGAGCACAACAACCCTATGCAGAGCTACAGACTAGGAGAAATCTGTCTTGAAAGCTGCCTGGAGGAGAGGGACCTGAGGGTGTTGGTTGACAGTCGACTGAACATGAGCCAACAGTGTGCCCAGGTGGCCAAGAAGGCCAATGGCATCCTGGCTTATATCAGAAATGGTGTGACCAGCAGGTCCAGGGAGGTGATTCTCCCTCTGGACTCAGCACTGGTGAGACTGCTCCTTGAATCCTGTGTTCACTTGTGGGCCCCTCACCACAAGAAGGATGTTGAGGCTCTGGAGTGAGTCCAGAGAAAAGCAACAAAGCTGGTGAGGGGACTGGAGAACAGAACCTATGAGGAGCGTCTGAGAGAGCTGGGGGTATTTATTCTGGAGAAGAGGAGGCTGAGAGGAGATCTTATTACTCTCTACAACTACTTCAAAGGAGGTTGTAGAGAGGAGGGAGGTGGTCTCTTCTCCCTAGTGACAGGGGACAGGACAAGAGGGAATGGCCTCAAGCTCCTCCAGGGGAGATTTAGGCTGGACATCAGGAGGACATTTTTCACAGAAAGCGTCATTGGGCGTTGGAACAGGCTCTCCAGGGAGGTGGTTGATTCACCTTCCCTGGAGGTGTTTAAGGGACGGGTAGATGAGGTCCTGAGGGACTTGGTTCAGTGTTTGATAGGAATGGTTGGACTCGATGATCCGATGGGTCTCTTCCAACCTGGTTATTCTATGATTCCATTCTAAACGATAATTCATACTAAGACATTATCAAATAAGCTCAAATATATTTAGTCTGGTTTTATATCTATTGTGTATGTATTTCTATATATAATGTTTGCAAAGTGCTGGCAGCAAGAACTTGCTGAGACATATCGACTGTCTCTGCATGTGTTGATTGGTGAATGGAATAAGAACAGAAATCTTTCAATTCCTGCACTGACCTTTTCTGTATTTTGGTAAAAGATTAATTACAGTACCCAGGAAATCTCAAGTATTATTTTTTGTGGGGGTAGTTGGAGACAGAATATCTTGGGACAAGATACCCCTGCTACTGCACATCAGATTTCAGAGATGCAGGAAAAGTAGGATTTTGCATCCCAGTAGTGTCTTTCAAGCATATTTGAAAGTAAATTATAATAGGCAAAAAGATATGTCCAAACACATAAATAATGTAAGCTTGTTGTGTCTCATAACCCTATTAATCCATTAAACTAATTGAAAAAGTAGCCAAGGAAAGATGAGTGACACTTTTCCATCTAATGCTGATAATGCAAGAGGCTTTTTAAAGCAGAAATATATCTTCATGTTGATTTCCATATATCACTGTCTAGAGCTGGAGTTTTAATACATTGTTGCCAAAACAAATTTTGATATAAGAATTTAATACTGTTTCAATTGACATGAAGAATAATTTTTAGGAAAATAATAAATATAATCATAGAATCATAGAAAAGTTTGAGCTAGAAGGGACTTGAAAGATCATCCAGTTGCCACCCCCTGCCATGGGCAGGGACACCTCCCACTGGATCAGGCTGTCCAAGACTCCATCCAACCTAACCTTGAACACCTCCAGGGACGGAGCAGCCACAGCTTCCGTGGGCAACCTGGGCCAGGGCCTCCCCACTCTCATGGTGAAGAAATTCCTCTTTATGTCTAGTCTAAATCTGTTCCTCTCCAGTCTTTCACAGAATCACAGAATCACAGAACAACCAGGTTGGAAGGGACCCATCGGATCTTCTAGTCCAACCATTCCTATCTAACACTAAACCAAGTCCCTCAATACCTCATCCACCCGTGTCTTAAACACCTCCAGGGAAGGTGACTCAACCACCTCCCTGGGCAGACTATTCCAATGCCCAATGACCCTCTGTGTGAAAAACCTCCTCCTAATCTCCAGCCTAAATCTACCCTGGTGGAGCTTGAGGCCATTCCCTCTTGTCCTGTCCCCTGTCACTTGGGAGAAGAGACCACCTCCCTCCTCTTTGCAACCTCTTTTCAGGGAGTTGTAGAGAGCAATGAGGTCTCCTCTCAACCTCTTCTTCTCCAGGATAAACACCCCCAGTTCTCTCAGACGCTCCTCATAGGGTCTGTTCTCCAGCCCCTTCACCAGCTTCGTTTCTCTTCTCTGGACTTGCTCCACAGCCTCAACATCCTTCTTGTGGTGAGGGGCCCAGAACTGAACACAGGATTCAAGGAGCGGCCTCACCAGTGCTGAATACAGAGGGAGAATCACCTCCCTGAACCTGCTGGTCACACCGTTTCTGATACAAGCCAGGATGCCACTGGCCTTCTTGGCCACCTGGGCACACTGCTGGCTCATGTTCAGTCGGCTGTCGACCAACACCCCCAGGTCCCTCTCCTCCTGGCAGTTTTCCAACCAGGCTTCTCCCAGTCTGTAGCTCTGCATAGGGTTGTTGTGCCCCAAGTGCAGGACCCGGCATTTGGCCGCAGGACTCTTCTGTTTTGATGACTCCTGGATGTCTTTATTCATCCTATCAGGCATCATCTTCTCCTGCTACAAAATGGAGATCTTAACCTGTACTGAATGTCACTATCCTAAAGAGGAGTTCATTAAACAGAAAGGAATCCATGAGCTCACACGTATTTGCAAGACCATCGTAACTTTATTTTCCTTTGGGCAACCCAAATCAAATATCACAAATTTTTAGGCAGTTACATAAATCAGACTTTCTGAGTAGAATCTATGGATTAAGAACAGGACCCCCAAACTGGAGAAAATGGCATTTTCTGGCTATTTATTTTCTTCTGAAGATTTATTTTGTTCAATAATTTGTGGCATAGCACCTTTCAGAACCTGGAAATACACTACTTTTTGACACTGCTTTCTGCATATTTGAAAAATACGGAATTTTCATAGTTTACAGAGAGAAAACTTCAGCAACAACACAGCATGAAGATAAGTCCTAAGAGGCTGAAATATTCTGTGAACAATGATACATACCAAGCATCACTAAAATGCATTTACTTAAACCAGAAACTAATTGTTTTCATTATAACTGAATTCAAATATATGGTCTGAACTAATAAATCAACACTTTTATACTTCTAGGTGCTGATTTTATCTGTTACATTATAGTTTTTCAAATCTTGACTATAAAGTAGTAGTTCCTGCTAAAGAAGTAGTTTTCAATAATATAGAATATCCAGTGTAATAACGTTTCATGCCTCTCTCATATTACCACTATATTTCTTATTTTTCCTTAGTCTCTAGTTAAAAAGAATTAAAAAAAAAAAAAAGAAAAAAGAAAACCACATTCCTTCAATAGGCTACTTAGATGGAGGAAATCAATGTAGTTAGCAATTGTTGTGGAAACTCAATATTTTCTACCAGATAAGAAGCTTCCTCTAAAGGCAGGATTCTTAGGAACTGAAACCAGATGCATTTCAAAAAGAATCAGAGACTGTTGATACTAAATGGCTCATATGCTGGGTTTAAAACATCACTGGTTTTAATCTTTACCTGAAAAAAAATTCAAATGTTCTCACAGTTATACAGTGATGTGCATAGTTGTGTTTTCTACCTAATTATCTACCCAGCTTTGGGATAGATATCCTCAACACTGTTGTACGCATCGAATTTTGATACACTGATGGAGTTTGCTTCGAACTATGGACCTGAATCTGCTAAAGAGTGAGACTATATAAGTAAAATCTTCTAGGAGAAAACATGAATGATAACTAGATTAGTTTTTAAAATATTCCTTCTCAAGAGTACTTTATTTTTTTAAAAAACCTCCTCCCTTTGTCAAAAAAATATTTAGTCTATTCTGTATTTTCAGTAATGAAAACTATTTTTTAAATTTATCTTTATTTCTTACTAATTGTAAAGCACTTTTAGTGGCTTTTTAAAAGTACTCTAATTTTACTGTGTCGTTAGCTTTGGAAAGATTTTCAATAATATATAATTTCCTGGAAAAAAGTTAATCAATCATGTATAGAGACTTGCTGTTGACTACAACAGAAGAGGAAAAGAACCCAAAATTCGAATCACTTTATAAAAGCAATTATAAATTATAAATTGCTTTTATTAATTAATTCTATTTTATTAATTCTAATTTATTAATTCTATTTTATTAATTAATTAATTAATTCTATTTTATTAATTACTATTACTTCTGAAACTCTAGCAAATCTGATTAGCCTTTACTGAATTCCCTGAATGGTGCTCATCTGTCCTGTTATTGCCATTTATAAGGATACAGGTAAGTCGCTCATGGACATATAGAGAGTAAGTTTTTGATCAAGTATGTTATTGATTTTACCATTTTATTATAAGTAAATACAACTCAAATCTACTTGAATTATATCAGGTTTTTTCCCATGTCATTACACGGTCAAAACATTCAGTTATCTCTCAAGAATTCAGATGTTTCTATATTTTATATAAGAAATGGATTACAAAGTAATAAAAAGCTTGAATATTTCCAATTATTTTTAGAATTTCCACAGAAACTTTTTTGTGTAAGAAGAAAAAGGACTATGATAAATCAAAAAAGTGAAAAGAGTATCTTTGTTTAAATCCTCCTGATACACAGAATTATCATTTGTATATTATAATGTAAATAATGAGATTCACTTGAAACCATACTGACCATATAGAACCATATGAAACCATAACTATTTGCATGAAACCATAAATATTTGTGTATTTAAAGGAGTCACTCTAAAACTTTCTTGAAACATATATTTTACACTATGCTTTTTATATTTGATAGAATGACAAAATTTCTTCATTTTGTTCCTATGTGGCTCTTGTGATGTTCTTTTCCGACTTAGAGTTCAACTTCTATTATTTTTCAGAAAAGTAAGGTTCTGTGTTATGTTTTGAGACTTCACAGTTACTTTCTTTAGCAAAACACTGAATTGTCCAAACTGTCATATTGTGCCAATGACAAGAGAAAAAAATCTTTTCCTTTCAGTTTCTTTCTGTGATGATTCTTCCATTACCTCTTTTTTTTGTGCAATGCAGCATTCAATGCATTCATGCTTTACCATTCTTACCTGTTCTTTCATAGAGAAATCATTGTCCTTATTAGACCTTTGCTTATTTTGGAACATCCTTCTCAAACAAGTACAATTAAAATAAAATTTCTCTGCCTTTTTGATTTGAGGGAGTGTATAAATGATTTTTTCCCAATTCAGTCTGTGCAAAGTTGCACAGAAGGAGTAACGGGAAAACTTTATCTGTATTATTTCTTTGCTGCTACCTACTCAGTTCACTTATTCCACTCATTGTTGCTACTACTGATATTGAAGAGTAATAGAATTAAGTAAAGGTAATTAAATAAAGATTTAAATAAAGGTAAATCTAAACTCTATGTAAATATATATATGTAAATCTATGTAAAGTAAATCTAAAAATCTATGTAAAAATCTATGTAAATATATACGTGGTTTAGTGTTTGATAGGAATGGTTGCACTTGATGATCCGATGGGTCTCTTCCAACCTGGTTGTTCTGTGATTCTATGATTCTATTTCAGCATTGAAGTACATATTTATCTAGGTCTGAGGTAATGCCACTGTCTGTCTTCATAAAGCTAAGTTTTAGGGCTTTTTTAATGAAATAGAAATTGTCATTCTGATTCCTGGATAAAAGATCCTCGGTAAAATCACTTAATACTGGGTTATTTTGCTTCAGGTTCTAACTGTGACTCCTTAAGCTCAATTAAATCTTTGCACAGCAATCTTATTTCCTTGTCTACATCACAAGTCATAAGAAGTGTAAGTGGGGCACTTAGCAAATCACCTAGTAATTGTTTAAGCTAATTAAAATGTGATGAAGATTGTTTGAAGACCTCAATGTATCATTCATATTACGGTTGAAGTGGAAAGTCTTAAAGCTGTTTTGGTAAAAGCAGCCCAGGGGTCTTGTGTGGTAAACAACTGCAGTACTTTTAGAATGTTATCAGGGCTGAAATTCAAATGAAAATACTGTATTAGGCCTTGTCATCAAAGAATACAATTTAAAAGCCTGCTTGGAAAATGTAGGTGTTTGGAAACCTTGTAATAGGTTCTTAAGCAAGGAGAGAAAGGCCAGAGATTGATTGGAACCACTGTATACTTTTATCCCTGAAAACCAACAAACTGTATCCTAATAGATAAACAAAAAAACTAGATGGAATACTACCTCGCTTGTAGTATGACAGCCGACTGAACATGAACCAGTAGTGTGCCCAGGTGGCCAAGAAGGCCAATGGCATCCTGGCTTGGATCAGAAATGGTGTGACCAAGAGGTCCAGGGAGGTTATTCTCCCTCTGTACTCAGCACTGGTGAGGCCGCTCCTTGAATCCTGTGTTCAGTTCTGGGTCCCTCAGCACAAGAAGGATGTTGAGGCTCTGGAGCAAGTCCAGAGAAGAGCCATGAAGCTGGTGAGGGGTCTGGAGAACAGGCCTTATGAGGAACGTCTGAGAGAGCTGGGGGTGTTTAGCCTGGAGAAGAGGAGGCTGAGGGGAGACCTCATTGCTTTTTTTAACTACCTGAATGGAGGTTGTGGAGAGGAGGGAGTTGGGTTCTTGTCCCAAGTGCCAGGGGACAGGACAAGAGGGAATGGCCTCAAGCTCTGCCAGGGGAGATTTAGGCTAGAGATTAGCAGGAGGTTTTTCACGGAAAGGGTGATTGGGCACTGGAATAGGCTCTCCAGGGAGGTGGTTGATTCACCTTCCCTGGAGGTGTTTAAGGCACGGGTGGATGAGGTGCTGAGGGTTATGGTTTAGTGTTTGATAGGAATGGTTGGACTCCATGATCCGATGGGTCTCTTCCAACCTGGTGATTCTATGATTCTATGAGGATTCCAGAGACAGTATTGGGTAGAGCATAATCAACGTGGAAAGGCATCCAGAGAATAAAGAAAGCTTTCAGATGTTTACTTCTCCTTGTTTTCTCCATTCTTCTATTTCCAGCCTATATATCTTTTTTCTCTTCTCAAGAGAGACCACACTGTTTTCTGAAAAAAAAAAAACAAACAAAACCAAAACACCCATGATTATTGATAAATGTGTTTAGATGAGGGTTCTGTAAGCATTCTTCAGTCTGTAAACACTGGGCAATATGCCTGTGAGCACCCACAGGAGTCGTACCCTCTCAGTACCCAACTCCAAGAAACATGAAACCATGTCACAGTGGACAGAATAAATGGCTTCTAGCTAATACCCCCTAGTCTGGGTTGTTTGGGGTTTTTTTGATAGGTCTGTTATTTATTTTATGGAAGAAAGGAAATATACTTTTGGGAAGGAAGGAAGGAAGGAAGGAAGGAAGGAAGGAAGGAAGGAAGGAAGGAAGGAAGGAAGGAAGGAAGGAAGGAGAAGGAGAAAATGAGAAAGACACCTCATTCACTTATGTAGTAGATTTAAATCTCCATTTGCAAAAGAAGGAAGGTCCAGTTGTTTTCCTGATATGAATTATATAATTGGCACTTTTGACTTCCTTCTACGGCATTCCAGCAGTTTTTGAGGCCTTTTAAGGCCTTTTAGCTTCTCCTGGTAATTTGTCCACTGCATGGTGAAAGTACTAGAAAGCATGAGGAGCTGCTGAGGACACTAGGTTTGTTCACCTTAGGGAAGAGGAGAGTGAGGGATGCTATTGTTCTGAGGATGCGAGCAAATAGCTGAAAGATGTGTTGGGGAAGTTCAGACTGAATATTAGAAAAAAAGCTCTTTACTGAGAAAGTGGTCAAGAACTGGATGTGCTCTTCAAGAAATTGGTCATGGCCCCTAACCTGTCAGTATTCATGAAACATTTGGACAATGTTCACAGACATATGACTTAACTGTCAGGCTGTCCTGTGTGGAATCAGGAGTTGGACTAGATGATTCTCATGGGTTCCTTCCTACTCAGAATATTATATGACCTTATCATATTTTTTTTGACTTTACTGTTGTCATGAAGCATTTTATTTATTTGTGTTTGTTTTTTCTTACATGGATCTCCTCCTAAGCAATTTTTATAGCTGGTAAAGGTTTATACATGCTTGTCCCAGTCTTGTGAACTGTTTGGTTTAAGATCTAGGGTTGAGAGTATTCCATCTTGTCTTTTATTGCATTGCAATTCTTATTATTTCTTTTGCAGACACAGAAAGAGGAATAAAATAATTGAAGAGAACTTCCCTTCACTTATTGCCTACTTGTAGGGATTAAACACACTTTTTGTGTCTGTGAACATACCATAACTTTTCCATTTGCTTGAATCATAACCTGAACTTTCAAATGACAACTACATTGTTTGGTGTATGTAACATATTTTATTTTTTTCTGAGGAAAAAAGCTGTTTAGAAAGTAGGTTCAGGTAAACTTTTATAATATATGCACTAGAAGTCATTCAGGATATCTGTATACCTTTAGTATTATGTTTGACTTAGCTAAAAAATAAACTCACTCTTAGTGTTTCAGTATAGTCAGCACTGCTGAGAATCGAACTGAGATGCCTGGAACAAGGAGATAATATAAAATATTTTCCTCCATCTTTGGATGGAGTTTTTAGTTAAGCTTTACTGATGTCATATTTTAACCTGACCATATTTAATCAAAAACAGGTGGATCACATTGAAATCAAAATGCATTTTTTCCCCCTGTAAGTCAACAGTCTGACTGAAGCCAATACACCTGTTAATATCCTTTAAGTTCCATTATTTTCCTGCCTTCTTATTCCCTTGTTTACCTTTTAAACCCTCTTGTTTTCAATAAATTACTTCTCTCCAAAGCTATTTGCTCTCATTCACAGTGTTAAATCATACTAATTCTTTTGCATACATCACGCCATTCCAGAAACCACCTTTTGTGGATTATTTAAAGCCTCTGATTCACCTGTTTTCTGAATGTTGTGCCATCCAACTCAAAATGGCAATAAGAGTGCTCTGAGAATGGTTGATTCTTAGCTGTCAAGGCATTCATTTCTGTAGACAACTGCATTAGACAAGTATGCAATTTTAAATACTTTTCCATTGTGAGTTTATTATAAAACACATGATGCATTTAAAGAATTGAAGAGGTTTGACTTTCTCCTTCTACAATTACCTGATTCTGAAGAGTTTAAATAGATTTATGGGTATGTTTTTTAATATGTCAAAAAATCTCCTTCTTAAAAAAAATGTTTCTGACTTTTGGACTAACCTTACACTTCAATTTTCTATGCTCCAGTAATTTTTTCTGGCATTAGAAATATTATTATTTTCTGTTTTCCCTAAATGCACTGCTATTTCATTATTCTCCTGCAAAGTATTCTTCACAACTTATGAACTTAAACTTTGCAAACACATAAGAAATAAATCTATAGCTAAATTTCACAAAAATATACCCCAAAACCAAGTCAAAAAATACATTTCTCCAAAGCCTATACCTCAATATTTGCAAGTACACTCAGTTTATGATGCATTCTACTCAAGAAGAAAAACAATGAATAGCAACACCACTGATTTTCAGTCATCATCCCCCCTGTGCTACTGTAGACACTTAACTGGAGCTCCTTGGAGACTTTTTCCTCCAGTACAGGCATTAGATGATTTTGTGAACACAGCAAAACTTTTTCTCTGTGTTGGGTGAGGAATGGAATGGGGAAATTCTGTTGCTACATCTCGCTCTGCTGTTCCTTGTCACTTCTTTTGTGTATTTGAACTCTAGGATCATTCATCAGTCACTGTAAAGGTTGTTAACCTATTAAACTTTCTTATCCTCATGAGCTCCAATTCTACTATCACTGTCAGTTTAAACATGAAGCTTTTTTCCACAATCATGTCTTGTAATTTCATTTAGCCAGCAATTTAAATAGCTTCTGGTTAGGAGGAAAAAATTCTGTTATTTAGGATGAGAGACTAATAGGTGGACAATATAAGCAGTGAGCTAACAGATTATTTTGCTCTCCAGTCTGGGGAAAGAGATAATTGAGCTTTGGTCATCTGGTTTATGGGAGATGAATGCAGGCCTGGTTAGTGACAACTGAGAGCACAGATATAAAATTCCTGCTTAAAGAAATAGCTGTCAGTTGCCTAAAATGTTAAAGACTATAATCAGTACTTATTTATATATTTATGAGATGCTATATTTTTCCTGTACTTAGCTAAACAGAAAAGTTTGAATGTGCTCTTCAACCTCTGGAAGTGTTAAAGGCCAGACTGGATGAGGCTTTGAGTGACCTGATCCAGTGGAAGGTGTTCCTGGCCACTGCAAGAGATTTGAAAAACTCAATGAACTTTGAGGTCCCCTGAAACTCAAACCATTATATGATTGTATAGATTGTTTCATCACCCTTGTGATAAAAACATTATTTCTGACATCTAATTGGAATTTGCCTTGTTCCACTTTGTAACCATTGTCTCACAACCTTCTGCTGTGGAATTCCAAGAAGAATCTGGACCCATCTTGTCTCCATTAGGTTACTCCAGCTGGTACCCGTGTGCCCTGTGACTCTTCATCACTTTCCTGTTGTGGCAAGCCAGACAAGACATCCCACGACTCTAAAAGTCTCATGAGGTCTTAGATAGAGATTTTTGCCCCTTCACATCCTCTCTCCCACTTACTAGCAAATCCAGTCACTGCTGCATGGGAACCCATCTGTCTCCAGGCAGAAAACAGCTGAAAGCATTCCAAGGTATATACACAATTTAGTGAGGAAAGAGCACAGACACATCTTCTTTTTGTGTCTTCAACAAATGCAAGTTACTGTTTCTCAGCTGCTGCCACAGAAACGTGCTACCGAACTCAATCTTTTATATTTTCAATACTTTTAAAGTAATAATGTCACATATACTATGATACCGGTTTCTGAAAGCTTCATTACTCTGCAAAATTTAAGTGTAGAGACCAACCAGAAATGTGACTGAAGTGCCATCTTCTGTCCCCAGATTCCTCCAGAATTGACTCCATATTACATATCCACAATTCACAAGCAATTCTTGTAATAATCCATAGTATCTTTTAAAAAAAATATTCTTGACCTATTTCTTTCAGCCATATTGTGGCACAATCTTTTCTGTACTTATCAGGAAATTATTTTCTTCCTTATACCCCTCAGATTATTACGAGTTTCGTAGCAGTTCACATCAAAGGGTTACATTTCCCACAGAGATTTCTAGATCTTTACCATTTCATCTACATGAATATTATATTTTAAATGGGCTGTGTTATGCTGTTTTGTTTGGGGCGAGGTTCTCTTCTGTGCTGAGATCCACATAGTAACAAGAGAGATATAGAATGTCAAAGACCAGTTCTTATCTCTTTGAATATTTTCCTTGGTTAGACATTCTAGCAATTGGCAGCTTACATTGATTGGATGATTATACAGCAAACAACCACTACATGGTTCTTTTGCAAGGCTTTACTTGCCTCACTCAGAGCACACAGTGACAAAGATGCTTTACAAGGTAAGGACAGGGGACAGGACAAGAGGGAATGGCCTCAAATTCCACCAGGGGATATTCAAGCTCAACATAAGGAAAAAATTCTTCACAAAAACAGTCATTAGGCACTGGAATGGGCTGCCCAGGGAGGTGGTCGACTTGCCTTCCCTGGAGGTGTTTAAGGGATGGGTGGATTAGGTACTGAGGGACATGGTTTAGAGATTGGTGGGAATGATTGGACTCGATGATCCGTTTGGTCTCTTCCAACATGGTGATTCTAAGTTTCTATGACTCCTCTGGAGTATGCTAGCAGTGCATACAATAAACACACTTCATTCTTCTACCTGAAATCATGAATTTCAGTAATCATCAGTTTAGTACATGGAGACATAGGCAGAACTATTCGTACATCTCTGCAGTGGTATGTTAAGCTAAAAATTCTAAAGAATATTCTCAATTGCCAGTCCAATCAGAAATGAACAACATTATGTTCATTTTTAAATATATACACACACATATGTATATATAGATGCATAAGGCCAGACGCAAACTATACACTCCTTAAGGTATTCAAATTGTTGATAAACTTAAGTGTGCTTAGAAAGTCCTTATGAAAGCTTTTATTTCAATTCACTCTGCAAGAAAGTAATTTTTACATAGGAAAGTCAGACAACTGTGTGTTCTTATGCTGTTCTGTACTTCCTGTTCAAATATATATTTTACTTATATTTTGCGTATCTTTTTGAACAATCATTATGCAGCATTCATCATTGCCAGGGGATAAATCAGCTTTTAACTGAGTGTCAGCATTTTCTTTACATATGTTGACTGATCTGTGGGTTTTTCTTTTATTGTAGCAGTAATTGTATTGCTGCCTGAAGTGTTTTTTTTTTTATTATGTCAGTAAACAAGACTACACATCTGATGAGAGTTAAGGCAGAGAGACAGATGACATTTGCATCTCAGAAATCAATATTAATTGTATTTCAATGGTTTCTTTTTACTGTATATAAAAGCAATCCAATGTAAAACAGTACATTGTCCTGATTAAGTGCCAAAAGCCATCCAAGTCTCAGCATAAATAATATTTTCAAAATCTGCAGAGCTAATCAAGGAACCTCTTGGAACTAATGGGAAATACATGACTCCATGGACCACTCCTACTTTTTACCTGGACCAGTGGTTTCCAGAAACATCTGAGGAAGAATCACTTGCAATTCTTGCAAAGTAAAATAATAATAATTATAATGATAATAGAGAGTAAATGTTGCTAGCCAGATAGATCTGTTCAGGCACCTTTGGGGTAATTCGTCTCTTTTCAGTGAAAAATGTGTAATTTTAAGATGTCACTTCAAGTTTTAGAGTTCTTTGTCTTGCAACCAAGCACACAATCAGTGCAGCTTGCTTCTACTCAAGGTTTCAGAGAGTATTTTGATCAATTTTCATTCCTGCATATATTTTGTTTAGATTCCGATTCTAATAGATATGTGTGATGTTTTGCGTTCTTTCCTAAATACAATAACAACAGGTTTCCAATGGCTACGTTTAGAGTCTACTGTATTGATATAAAGAGACTTTTGTTATATTCAGTAGATGGAAAAGTTGAACTTATTTTTGCACTCAAGTTTGACCAAAGGATAAAGAACTCTTTCACCTAGGGTTAGGTCAAGCATTTAGACTCTCAGATTAAAGTATGTACTTTATATTCAGGAAGTACAGATAAAATCTCTCTGAATACTTCACTGTGTAATGTTTTTTCAATGAGGTTGTGACTGTATTGTGTACTGTTCACTACTTTTTATTTTAACGAGACATTAGGTCAATACTTTACCTTGGATATTTGCTTTACTTGGACTAGTTTCTTCAAGGTGATAGTCTCACTCACTGGCATTAGGCTGGATGTATTCAGCACCCTGGGAGTACCTAGAATATCAATTACACTGGACTTATAAACTGTTCATCCAACACCAACCTATTATCCAAGAAACATAATTTTATAAAACTAGAAGTTAAATTTTCAACCCTTTCCCTAATAGATTTTTTCTAGTTTTAATTTTTCATTTCTTCATTTCAATTTGTAAGTGACATACTCTATCATGTCAAATCAGTCCCATCATAGTTTGTTACATCACAGTAGAACAGTTAATGAGCTTTGTCAGGCATTACCCTATGGGCTCAACAGTCACTAAATTATGTTCTTATAAACATCTTTATCATTCCGTGCATGGAATGTCTCTTCTTGCAATGAATGCAAAATCGTGTATAAACAAAAAATAAGCACTCTGAAAAGAGGACAAACAGTAAGTGACTGAAAAAAATTGTGGAATAACTGAAGAGACTTTACAGTGAAAGAGACTGTATTTTCACAATAAAATGGTTAAAATGTCAATGGTAATTCCTGTTTACCTTTATATTTCAAACACATATTTGAATGATTGAATTATATTCCAAATCAGCTTAGATTTAACATTAAATCCATTTAGATTAAACACATCTGTAATGAATATTTCAAGTGAATTTTTAGAATGAGAGCATGACTTCACACATAAACAGAATCAAAGGCAGAGACACTGTATGTTTTCATTTCTTCTTGGGTGCCATGAAACTGTCACAGTTCAGCCCCATCCTGGGCAATTTCTGCTGCTAAAACTAAGCACTTGGGTTCCCAGTTCCCTTCCCCTCCCAGTCCCAGGGAAAGACAAAAGGGAAATGAGAGTGAGTTGGAAAATAAAACTACAAATAAAGCTTTAATGAAATAACAATAATAACAGCAATAACAATATCAACAATAATAATGACAATAATATATATACAAAATTACAAAATTGCATCCTAAATTCAGGGATGCACGGATATGGGATCCAGGGCAAACAGACGGATGAGGTCCTCATTGCACGTAAGTCATCAAAGAATAGAATGAGACCCTCATGATCGCTTGGTTTTATCCAAGGTATGAGGTACATGGAATGGAATACTCCGTTGATTAGTTCAGGGTCATTTGCTCTGTCTCCCCCTCCATGTCTGCCCCCTCATGCTCATGTCTGTCCCCCCTTCTTTGCCTCTTTGACTTGCATCACTCCACCAGCTCAAAGATGGCCTTGGTTACTACAGAAATATATATAAGCAATGACCTTTCTGCATACAAATTCTCCATGGTATCTCTTCTAGAGAGAAACACTGTCTGAAAAACACACAGTTAACTTTCAGGAAATGGTGTTACTTGGATGAGACTTAGCTGAAGTTAGAAAACTGTACTTTAGCTTAAACCAGAACAAGGTGTCACAATGTGACACTTTTTTACATCTCATCCCTTGGAGGTGTTCAAGGTCAGGCTGGAGGAGGTTTTGAGCAGCCTGGTCCAGTGGGAGTTGTCCCTACCCATGACAGGGAGGTTGGAAGTAGGTGATCTTTAAGGTCCCTTCCAACACAAACCACTCTATGATTCTACCTCCTGAGAACATATATTGTTGATAAATGATAGCTGTTTAGATTAGAGATTTTAATTGTCACCTATGTGGTGGGTTCACCCTAGCTGGATGCCAGGTGCTCAGCAGAGCCACTCTATCACTCTCCTCAGCAGGACAGGGAAAGAAGATATTAAAAAGGGCTCTTCCCTCTCCTTCTTCACTGACTATGGTGCAGAGTTGTTTCTCTCACATATTCTCGCTCCTTTCTTCAGCTGCAGTTGAGTAACCAACAGCTGAAAAAGTGCATTAGAGAGTCACACATCGCTTTCTCATAAACACATCATCTACCCACAGAATGAAGCAGAGTAACTGAAGAAGGACACTGACAAAGGTCTGTATATAGCAAGCAAAGATCATGTTTTTAATTTAACCAGATAGATTTGAGGCTACATGAAAGGGAACAAGAGGTCCTATGGGGAAGGGCTGAGAGAGCTGGGGGTGTTTAGCCTGGAGAAGAGGAGGCTGAGAGGAGACCTCATTGCTCTATACAACTACCTGAAAGGAGGTTGTAGAGAGGAGGGAGCTGGCCTCTTCTCCCAAGGGACAGGGGATAGGACAAGAAGGAATGGCCTCAAGCTCTACCAGAGGAGATTCAGGCTGGAGATTAGGAGGAAGGTTTTCACTTCCGTGAAAGTGAAAGTTATTGGGCACTGGCAGAGGCTGCCCAGGGAAGTGGTTGATTCACCTTCCCTGGAGGTGTTTAAGGCACAGGTGGATGAGGTGCTGAGGGACATGGTTTAGTGTTTGATAGGAATGGTTGGACTCAATGATCCGATGGGTCTCTTCCAACCTGGTGATTCTATGATTCTAAGAATATTAATGAATGATCAATCCACAACAAATTAATTGGCCAAAAGTGAGCAACCAATTGGACCCATATCAGGTGGGATTTTAGTAATCCTTCTGTATTTAAACAGATAAAAATGAAGTAACTGTTTCCTATGGTGCATTCCCACAGTCCAGGAAAGGGATGAATACACTTCACTAGGTTCAAAGAAAATATGCAAGATGCTTAAAAGTTGAGAAATATGTGGTAAATCAAATCACCGGGGAGTTCATCCTATTATATCTCATACAGAGGGTAGAAGTAAGATCTGATTGTAGATTAGAGATGCCTGCAAAACTGCAGTTAACAGCGCATATGGGAGCAAATAGAGTAACAGAACTTGCACCAAATGTCAGGATTAAATGTTTACATTATTAAGATCTTGAAATTTTAAGTGAATCTCAATTCTAGAGATGACCTTCTACATAAAATTAACAAATAGACAACATTTTATCTCATTCAGACCTGTTTGGGGACTAAAATGCTGACTAAAGTATCTTAGTATGGGATTTTCAAGACTATGAGCAAATATTTTTATTCACTATGGCAGAATTATATGGTAGAATTATATGGCACCTTGTTGGGTGCAGTCCTGAACCATACACTACAACACAACAGCACAACCTCTTTTAAATTTTGAATGTGTTTAGGGAGGAAATATTTGTTTAACCTTCTATTCTGCTGCAGAAAATTACTGTGATTACCAGACTGTACCATTTTTTTTCACATACTGTATCTAACCTTTCCTACTTTTGAGCATTGTCCTTTCACAAAAAATGATGCAATGCAGCATGATCATCTCAAATTGAATTGGTATATCTGTCTACAGTCTTAAACTATTAAAAAAAAGCAAAAAAATTACGTTTTAAAGGGGGTCTTAGTGGGCACCTGGCTGTCAACCAAGTTTAACTCATCACAGCCTGTCAAATGTCTTCACAACTGTTCTTGCACTAGTTCAGACCACAACTTTGAGTGGGCTGAGAATTAAAATTCAGAGCAGCCAAGAGTTTTTTCAAGTAAAGGAAGTACAAGGTCGAACAACATTCAGAGACTTTTATTTTTAATATAAACATTAGTATTGGTTATGAAATTACTCTGATGATTTATACCAAGCTGGTCTCGATAAGCAGGCAAATGAAAAACTTGATTTTCTGTCCAATCAGGTTTTAAAATGTTTTATTTTAAATATATACCTTACAAAAAAACCTGATAATTTCTCTTGTTATCTCTTGTTTATTCTTATCTTTAGAGTTGGCTATGATTATATCAAAGTTTCCAATAGTCCTTCTTAACATTATTGTAAAGGTTAAAAATGAGGGAAAAATAAAGTCATTACATTTTACTTCAATAAGAATTTGGCCAAATTACCTGAAATAGTATCTTTCTTATTAATTTGGGATATTTTGCTGTTCATATAGCTTTGTGTGAACGAAAGGAACACATCTTATACAATTATTCCAAAGCCGATACGCTAAGTTAATAGATAAAAAAAAGATTAAAAAACTAGGAGAAAAGATCCTTTTCTACTGAATTTCTCAAAAAATTGGTCTTTAATATTCAACTATTCTCTGCTTTCCTTGGAGAGTATCTGCCTAGACCGTACTCAGGAAGAAATAATGTATTGTCACTTTGATTCATTGTCTTCTTACAGACACAGAAATCATGTCACTTGTTCATATTTACATCTGTGGCCATTATTTGAAATAAAAAAATAGTAGTAGCTGAAGGGGTAGAAAAATAAGTCAAATGAAGTAAAATCTATACGTGGACTAAAGCATTATAGTAGGGAAATACTGCAGTAAAACGTATTAAATGAGGATCTAACAGTTACACAATAGAAAATCTGGATTTCATGGACGTCTGTGCACTTTCTCTAACATAATATCAGATTTTTGATTAAAACAATTTAAGGTGAATATTCAAAGCAGTTGTATTAGATACAGTCTAATCCAGTTTTGAGAAATTTATACAAGTGAAAAAAGAAATCAAGGTGTAATTTGAAATGGATGCAAAAATGCTTTTTTTAAAACATAGAATTACCTTAACTTATCTAAATCAAGTTATCAGCTCCAGTAGTTTTAGTATCTATTTCCTCACAAGCTCTAGGAGTTATTTCATGTAATTGAGAGGCCAGATGTGGATAAAGTATAACAATTTCTTTTGCTAGTTCTTCCATACTGTAAAGGTTTTCTGAGCTGTCATAAAGTTACAAATAGCAGCACTTAGGCTTTCTTGACAACAAGTACTATAAAAAAATGATTAAGATATGCTTTATGCTTTACAGGTATCTCTTTTGGACATTGTAATCACAAAGTGATGATGTAACATGAAACAAAACCCCAGGAATCAAATTTGTTAGCTTACCTTGACTCTAAGTACATAATATGGCGTTTTAAAAATGCATAGTTGTGTGAAAAGAAGAACCTCAACATCAAACCATACGAAGAAAAAGGAGCAAGAAATGAAAAATAAATGAAAATTGTGCCTGTACACAGTTATTTGAACATCATGCTACTTCATAAGGAGGTTTCATTTTGACTTTCTGTCTCGCTGTAATATGAAATTTGGTTCTTTCATTTCCCTTCCCATTTCTTTTAATTGTATATCTTCCTTTAGCAAACAAAATAGGCTTTTCTTACTCTATTTCCTCAACTCCTCCAGACAGAAAGTTTACTTTAATTTCAGATAGGTTTGGTTGGCATTCTTCTGTGGCGTTTTTGTTTGGTTGGTTTGTTTGGGAGTTTTATGACGATTTTGTGATTTATTTCAGATGAGCTTATTTCAATTTAATGTCTTTTCTGGTATAACTGTTCTGTGCTAAAACGATCTATATTCATCACTATTTTTGATATTTTATAAGAAGGAGACTATTAACATCAGCACACAATTGTTAAACCTGCTAGACTCTAGTATACATAACATCTTGTGAATGCAAAGAAATAATGAGATTATGGAAAGTAAATGATCATTGAAAGCTCTTTGAGACCATTGCATTTTGTCATTTGTAAGATAAAACTAACACATTGCACCAAATTCTTTTTCCTGTGTAATATATTTTAGTATGTTTAGTTCTGCAAAATAAATCTAAAAGTAACTTTCCAAATTAATTAAGGATGACTCCTAAATATAGTCTAGTTTATAAGCAATTTTCAGATACAGAAGTATGCTTTAAACTAAACTACATTAACTTCAAATTAAACTAGATTTTTTAATATAAAAATCTTTATTGGCACAGGAAAATAAATTTTGCCAGCTAATGCATGAACTTTTGTGGATTTGTAACAGTAAATGCTATGTGGACATAAGAACTTTCAAATCAGAGCACAGTTCAGAATTCTGACTATAGAAGTGGCCAGTATACCAGTTGTTTAGAGTAAAATTATGAGGAAAGGCATGAAAAAAAATTATCCTTCTTCTGTTATTTTCTTTAAGCTTCAAGGAATCAGCATATCATACACTTCTGGAAAGTTGAATGTCATTCATTGCTTTTAACCCTACTAACTTCCTTCATTAATTTAATTTATATTTATAAATTTCTTTTTACACTGTCACAGTTATTCACCCAAGTTCAAAGGAGGTGATTCTACCCTCTACTCCACATCAGTGAGATCCCACCTGTAGTACTACCTTCAGATCTAGAGCTTCCAGCATAGGAAAGACATGGACCTATTGGAGTGGGCTCAGAGGAGGACCACAAGTTTGATCAGAGATCTTCATCTCTCGTATGAAGAAAGGCTGGAAGAGTTGGAATTGTTCACTCTGGAGAGGAGAAGGCCCTAGGGAGATCTTATTGTGGCCTTCAAGTTCTTTAAGGGGGGAGCTGTAAGAAATCTGGCACAAACATTTTAGCAGGGTCTGTTGTTATAGGGCAAGGGGTAATGGCAAAGGAGAGTCAATTTAGACTAAATATAGGGAAGAAAATTTTCATGATTAGGGTAATGAAACTCTTGAACAGGTTTCCCAGGTGCTAGATGCCACATTCCTGGAAACATTCAAGGTAAGATTGGATAGAGCTCTGAGAGACCTGGTTTGGTGGGAGGTGTTCCTGCTCACTGCAGGGGGGTTCGACTGGATGACCTGTAAGTGTTCCTTTCAACACAGATCATTCTATGAGTCTATGTTTCTTTCCATCTTGCATTGTAAAGTATTGCTATTTGGTTTAAGTCTGCTACTTGACTTTTTCATAGTGGAATCACTAAAACGTTCTTCCACCCACCCTCCCTTGGTATTTTCCTTGTTATTCTTTATTATACAGCTTTCTACTTCTGTCACTGCATCATTTAATCTCTGCCCAAAGAAAGAGGCTGCTCCATATCTAGGATCATCTCATTATTCCTCTTTTTATTTTTTTCTGGTTCTTTGATATCCTTTGTGAGATAAAACAAGGCACATACAGGGTTTAGGGTATATTTAACATTTCAGTAATGATGTCTTCCACAAGGAGCACAGGATGAAGTCCTTTTAGAACAGAAGTATGAATATTCTTTCCCTATTGAGTTTCACAAATGTGCTGCTCTATTGAGTCACTACAGTTGTTACTTGTTTACTGCTCTGGAAGAATCATAAGCACAACATTGTCTGACAATGTGTATTTGCAGTACTCCAGCTACATTATGTTTTAGAAGCCCACGGCATTTCTGTAGTGAAAAGAGCTCCTTCAGAGCTGAGGAATGTTATACAAGAGGCTGTGGCAGCTCTTCTTTTCAAAATATCTCTTATTACCAGTCTTCAAGGAGGCACGCACTGCAGATGTAAGTGTGGCATTTAGGTTTTATTCTAAAAGAAATAAAGAAATAAAGGTAACCTATTAGAGTTTGTGGGTTTAAAGTAGCTTCAGGATCAACTACAAGCATTTAAGCTCTCTACAACTCCCTGAAAGGAGGTTGTTGAGAGGAGGGAGCTGGGCTCTTCTCCCAAGTGACAGGGGACAGGACAAGAGGGAATGGCCTCAAGCTCCACCAGGGGAGATTTAGGCTAGACATTAGGAGGAAGTTTTTCATGGAAAGGGTCACTGGACATTGGAATAGGCTACCCAGGGAGGTGGTTGATTCACCTTCCCTGGAGGTGTTTAAGGCACAGGTAGACAAGGTGCTGAGGGACATGGTTTAGTGTTTGATAGGAATGGTTGGACTCGATGATCCGATGGGTCTCTTCCAACCTGGTGATTCTATGATTCTATGAAAATACAGGAAAAAAGCTAAACTTAGACGAGTCTGTAAGCAAAGAGCTTGGTTTCTATTCATATTGTGAGTACAAAGTGTTGTAATTTAAAAACTTTTCTTTGTTTCCAAATTCACATTAATATGTACAGAATTAAATTTGCAGAACTGTTGGGTTAAGATAAATTAATCACCATATAAACTACAGAATGAGACCATCCTGACTCAGGAATGAGCTCTTGAGTGTGCGAACAAGTAAAAAGGAAACATGCAGGTGATGGAAAGGCATCAAAGCAGTTATCAAGGACTGCAAAAATCTTGCTTGGGCATACAGAATGCAGTAAGTATGGTTGGACTCGATGATCCGATGGGTCCCTTCCAACCTGGTTGTTCTATGATTCTGTGATTCTATGATTCTATGTAAGGCTAAGGCTCAGCTTGAACCAGAAGTGAACCAGAGACATCAAGTAATACAAGAAAACGTTCTTTAGATACATGAGAATTAAGCACAAGCACACAGAAGATATAAGCCCATTGGTCACACTTCTCTGCTCTAATTCTTAGTCAACTAACCTGAAGAAATCTGATCCGGGTTAATTAATGTTGGATGCAGTTAGACAAAATATATTAGAACACATATTGAAAATCAATTATGCAACAGTGAATCCCCATTGTTATCACACCTAAAATGAAGTGTGTAACTGAGGATTTCACAGAAGCAAAATTTATCATACCCTCTCTCAAAAAGTGCATTTGTCCCTGCAATTTAAGTAGCACTATGGAATGTCTACCCTTCTTAGTTTCATGATGAACAGAATACATTATTAACTTGTGGGTTGATTAATATTTATTACTGGAGCTAGTCCATATTTTCCTTAAACTTGAGATGTCAGAAATAAATTTGGTAGCACTTTTGAATACTATCTCAATTATGGGTCTGAAATAACTTAAAATAACCTCGTGAAAGTAAAAGAAAGTAGTTTTCATGGCAAGTACTATGGGTACACTGCAACACAGAAATGTGCTCCTCAGGCGCTGCTTTAATATGGAGGAAAGTACCTCTGGTATATTTCAGGAAAAATATTTATAAAATTCTAATGAAATCCAAAGGACTTTGATAATTTTTCAATAAAAGTGGTTTTGAAATTTTTTATATGCCATTGGCTTCAGTTGAGTCACTTTTTACTTACATTTCCATGTCCTAAGCCACAATCTGGTCTGCTATGTCTTCAAAAGAGAAAATAGAGAAGTCTAATCATAAGATATTATCCAGTCAAAGTGGGAGATTGAACACACTAGCAAATATTTTAGTAAGAGTGGGGTTTTTTACCCCGTTTTAGTTTGTATAACATAGAAACAACATGTCTTTGAAATCAAGTCAAACTAGGCCAACATCCTGAGACAATAAGAAGCATCACACTGAAGACCTAATGAAAGTGATTCAGGTGTATAGAGGCATGATAGATATGAAATGCCCCTTTATAGAATATATGAAAATATCAGTAGAGAAGTATATTTTTTCTGAGTCGTTCTCAAGGATATTATATCCTTTGTTTTGTTCCTGGTTTTGAAGGAAAAGTCTTGTCTTTGCTTCTACAGTTTTCCAGCTTGAAAAAAGAAAAAAAAATATATATATGGCTTTGACGTTTTTGAAACACTTTGTAGAATCTGTGAATGTTGTGAAGGGCAACTCCATTTAACAGCAAACATAGAATCATAGAATCATAGAACAACCAGGCTGGAAAAGACCCATCGAATCATCGAGTCCAACCATTCCTATCAAACACTAAACCACGTCCCTCAGGACCTCATCCTCCCGTCCCTTAAACACCTCCAGAGAAGGTGAATCAACCACCTCCCTGGGCAGCCTATTCCAATGCCCAATGACCCTTTCTGTGAAAAACTTTCTCCTAATCTCCAGCCTAAATCTCCCCTGGTGGAGCTTGAGGCCATTCCCTCTTGTCCTGTCCCCTGTCACTTGGGAGAAGAGACCAGCTCCCTCCTCTCTACAACCTCCTTTCAGGAAGCAACCATTGTCACACTTAGGGAGAATGCTTGTCGAGCATCTGCAGTAATTTTGATCAGCAGGTATGCAAAACATCATGTCGGTTTAGGCCTAGCCACTCTTAGGATTTGAAACTTGCTAAAAGGCATCTGTATTCAAAGTGATGCAGCTGAAACAGCTGCACCATGATGATCAGCATAAAGAACTGAGCACATCTGGTCTAGTCGCTAAGATAATATTCAGCTCCTCTGCTGAATTCTTTTTTGCCTCATCTATGTATTTCACGCATTTTTCATCTTGGAATCTGACATCATTGTTGACAAACTCCTGAAGTTTGAGAAGCTTCTGTGTTTATTAAGTTAAAAAAAGAACGTACCCATAACATCTCTGCTTATTCACTGAATGCACAGCGTACAACATCAAACTACATCTTAAACCTAAACTAGCAAGCTTTGGGACTCCAGTCTATATAGCTACATTACATATGCCACTGAGCCAGTTAATTAGACTGCATATGGTGCCACAGCAATGTATCAGAGAGTTAAACTGCTATCAGAAATAGAAGTAGCTCTCCGTGGAGCTGTGACAGCTGGTTCAGTATGGTCTGGTGTTGTGAACACCTGACTTAAGAAAAATATGGTAAGATGGTATCTGTTCTGTAAAGAAAGACCATATGGTCTAATTGTACAACTTCTCACTTCTGATTGTAGTTTTGGGTAGTAGTCATCAACCTACACAAAAAGACCTAATCTGTCATTAAAAGAAGCCTCTGTCTTAATGGTTGATAGAAGCTTGTGCTCAGTTCTGGGCCCCTCACCACAAGAAGGATGTTTAGGCTTTGGAGCGAGTCCAGAGAAGAGCCACGAAGCTGGTGAAGGGGCTGGAGAACAAGTGTTATGAGGAGTCACTGAGAGAGCTGGGGGTGTTTAGCCTGGAAAAAAGGAGGCTGAGGGGAGACCTCTGCTCTCTAAAATTACCTGAAAGGAGGTTGTAGAGAGGAAGGAGCTGGGCTTTTCTCCCAAGTGACAGGGGACAGGACAAGAGGGAATGGCCTCAGGCTCTGCCAGGGGAAGTTCAGTCTTGACATAAGGAAAAAAATTCTTCACAGAAAGGGTCATGAGGCACTGGAACAGGCTGCCCAGGGAAGTGGTTGTCTCACCTTCCTTGGAGGTGTTTAAGATGCAGGTGGATGAAGTGCTGAGGGGCATGGTTTAGTGTTTGATAGGAATGGTTGGACTCAGTGATCCGGTGGGACTCTTCCAACCTGGTGATTCTATTATTCTATGATTCTATGAAGCCTGAGATCTCAAGCTGATTGAGGTGCTTTCCTGCACCCTTAAGTGAGGTGCTCAAGTCTGTGTGAAAATACAATAGTCCTCTGGCAGAGAATCAGCAGTCTTGACATGCTGGACCTGTGGGTCTCATATTTTCTTCCAAGCTAGCTTCTGAGAACGATTGGTACCATTGTATTTATGTGGTTTGCTCCAGTTAGAACTTTCTGTAGACCAGAAAGGATCTTTTTACCTTCATACAAAACCTTTCATTCTCTAATAAATACATGGAGGAAAAGGATCTCCTTTCTTTTATAAGTTGGCACACTG
Organism: Coccyzus lansbergi; assembly: GCA_033558105.1. Taxonomy (NCBI): domain Eukaryota; kingdom Metazoa; phylum Chordata; class Aves; order Cuculiformes; family Coccyzidae; genus Coccyzus; species Coccyzus lansbergi. The sequence goes on from JAUMJK010000508.1 coordinate 4,065,094, forward strand.
CTGCAGTTTGAGACCATGTGGAGAGGATTACATTGTTAATCTTAGTATGAATAAAAGTTCACAAGATTCTACTTGGTATCTTTTGTTCATGTGTTCAAGGTTAAAACTCAGGCCCAGATTTGGAGATAAAAAGAATGATTTCTCTCAGCTCAATGTACTATCAGAGGGTTTATATTGGACAGGAGGGGAAGTAAGTCCTGGTTTTGTAGATTGTGGTGAAGTCTATTTCATAATAAAATCTTGTGAGTTTAGTTTAGCAAATCCCTGTAGAAGTTATGGAAGATGCTGGGTAGGACTTTGCTGCCTCCCATTCTCTTCTGGAATGCAATGTATTTTGAGCTTTCTTGCATAGTTTGGTGTAAAGAGCTCAGAAACTTTTCTGTCTTCATACAGGTAGGAACAGCAGATGCTCAGAAAGCTGTTCCGAGTAGGACTTTATTCCACAAATGTTTGTGGTTGCGGTAAATGCTGTGGATTCAGATGACTCTTGCCTTCTCTGTGTTCCAGTAAACAGGCATTTGACACAAGTTCAGATTGATTTGGGGAACATCACTATCAGGCCACTGTCAGTATATGAGAATTGCGAGACACCATCAATCTTTTACGAGAGGGGAAATGGTCAATTTCTAGCAGTAAATGTGGACTATATCAATTGCACAAACTTGAACTATTTGGTGTGTCTATCACTGTATCAGGTTTAAATCCTGATTCTAGCAGATCCTCAGCTACACATTCAGTCTATTATATCAGACTTTGAATTGCTTTGTGTAAGGAAAGTCTTTTTTGATCTGCAGTTACACAGGCAGTGAGATCTTAATTTAAAACTGGGTGAACTACAGTCTAAGATAAAGAAAAGAAATATTGAATGCAGATATTTCTTTTTAGCATTATTTTTAGAATTTTTTTAGGAATCTTATTCAGTCTCCAACAATTATACTCTTTTGAATCAAGGGACAAGAAATATTAAAGAAGAAGAGTGCATATGGAATTCACTTTAAATCCATATCATAGAATCATAGAATCACTAGGTTGGAAAGGACCCACTGGATCATTGATTCCAACCATTCCTATCAGTCACTAAACCATGTCCCTCAGCACCTTATCCACTCGTCTTTTAAACACCTCCAGGGAAGGCAACTGAGCACCCTCCCTGGGCAGCCTCTGCCAGTGCCCAATGTCCCTTTCTGTGAATTTCTTTTTCCTGATGTCAAGCCTAAACCTCCCCTGGCAAAGCTTGAGGCCATTCCCTCTCATCCTGTCCTCTATCTCTTGGGAGAAGAAGCCAGCACCCTCCTCTCCACTTGAATAAAATTTATTATTAAAATTCTAAGCTATTATTTATGAAGTTTTAGAATTTTTTCCTAAAGTTGTCATCAGAAGAAAGAACTTTGAAGACTACAGTCAGCCAACAACACCTGACTTCAGGTAGAAAGTGGTAATAAGAAGCTTTAAGTTGTATAAATAAAACTGCAAAACTTCACTTTGCAGTATTTCCTATCTGTTCAAAAAGAAGCTTTATAGATCAGGAACATTCCAGCTCTGGAAACAACAACAAAAAGTTTTTCACTTAAATGGAAAATAAGTTCTACTACTGTGTGGGGTTTTGGTTTTTTTCTTCTGTCTGTCTCTATGAAAGACTAACATTATTCTGAAACATCTTCTGAAGGTTATGTACTTTAGGTTTAAGGCAGGCACATCTATTCAGAAAAAAAAACTAAGAAAGGTGTTTGAAGCCTGCATAATTTATGCAGGTCAAAGCTAGATGGGATGGGAATGCATAGTTTTAACTAATGAGATTATTACTAATGAGCTGTAGGGGTTTAAACCCAGCTGGCAATGAAGCACCACATAGCTACACATGCAATACCTGCCTGGGATGGTGGAGGGAATCAGAAGGGTAAAAGTGAGAAACTCTTGAGTTGAAATACAGTTCGATAAGTAAACCAAAAGCTGCCTGTGCAGGCAAAGCAAAACAAAGAATTCATGTGTTTTGCCTGTGTGTAATTTGAAAGTTCAGGAAATGTAATTATTGCTTTTTTGGTGTTTTAATACTCTAAATATATTTTCAAGAATCTTGCCAAATGGTCAGTGAGTAATTTTTAGTTTACATTAGTATGAGAAATGTATATGCACGAGTGTGACCTGATTGTTCTGCAAGTGCAGCAATGTTTATATGTCTGGGCATTGATTCTGGATATCAGAAAAATGTCTGTGCTACTCTCAGTCTTCCTTTAGTGCTCACGGAGAGTCACTCTTTGTTTTTGTAGGCTTGATAAATAAAAAGTATTAAAAGGTGAAGTATTGAGGCAGCCTACAGACAGGTTAGGTTATTGTCGTGCTTTCTCTGATCACCAAAGAAGCTGGTGAAGGGGCTGGAGAAGAAGAGGAGCAACTGAGAGAGCTGGGGGTGTTTAGCCTGGAGAAAAGGAGGCTGAGGGGAGACCTCATTGCTCTCTACAACTACCTGAAAGGAGGTTGTTGAGAGGAGGGTGATGGTCTCTTCTCCCAAGTGACAGGGGACAGGACAAAAGGGAATGGCCTCAAGTTCCACCAGGGGAGATTTAGGCTAGAGATTAGGAGGAAGTTTTTCACACAGAGGGTCATTGGGCATTGGAATAGGCTGCCCAGGGAGGTGGTTGATTCACCTTCCCTGGAGGTGTTTAAGGGATGGGTGGACAAGGTCCTGAGGGACATGGTTTAGTGTTTGATAGGAATGGTTGGACTCAATGATCCAGTGGGTCCCTTCCAACCTGGTTTTTCTATGATTCTATGATTCTATGAAATGCACTTGGCAACCAGCCACAAGTGGTGTTCCTCAGAGATCTGTGTTGTGACCAGTTCTGTTCAATATCTTTCTCAATGATCTGGATGAGGGTATTGAGTCAGGCTGCTCACACAAACAAAAAAGAAAGCTTGATCATTGTATTCAATATAGACTACTTACTTTCTTTATCAGGGACCTTTTTTAATGTGATGACTGATATAAATCTTTTACTCGTCTTCCACTCTTGAGTTCTTTATGTTTATGAAGTGAAGTGATTCAAACATTGTCCTTTTTGGTAAATTGATGTTACAAGATATGTGTTAGTTTGACACTCCTGTAGCAGAAGGCCTTTATTTCTGTCCAATATTTCCTGCTGCATGTATTTGATGTGCAAAGTATATGTAGGCAATTTCATAGAACAGAAAAGAGGAATTTTTATGAAAAGATTTATAGATATGTAAATCTGATGTTGTATCTATTACACTTGGACAGGTCTCTTCTGTAAGAGCTGGGAAAAATATTTTACACTATTTATAGACTCCACTAAACATGTTTAGTATTTCTATATCTTATTTCAGCCTTGTCCATATTAGGCCCTAGTAAGCCTGTCAAACCGAATTGTATCCAGTCATTTCCAAGGATGAAATTCTTAATCTACTGGTGTTCAACAGCTGATCCAGAAGCCAAAGTTACTCCAAAATATGCACTCTATTCCCTTTCTTTTCTCTTGATTTAGGATGAGTTGCAATTGCTTAGCCATGAGAAATATCAGTGGAGATGTCTTAGAATATCTCAGAAATTCAGATGAGCTAGAAAACCTGGAGTTCTTGTCTACAAAACTTTTATATGTCTCTATATCTATCTATCTATCTATCTATCTATCTATCTATCTATCTATCTATCTATCTATCTATCTATCTATCTATCCATCTGTCTATCCATCTGTCTATCTACCTATCTATCTACCTATCTATCTACGTACCTACTTACCTACCTATACCTATACCTATACCTATACCTATACCTATACCTATACCTATACCTATACCTATACCTATACCTATACCTTCTTCATGTAGTTGAGAGAATTTTTCCTATATATAGCAAGAAGTCTGCCCAGAACTACAAAGATCTTTTGCCATCTAATGTGACAAGTTTTGTTCCCCAAAGCAATATGTGTGTCTAAAGGGACTAGTTCACTTCTTGTCTGATCAGTTCCCGAATTGCCATGGTACAGGCAGTCCAAATGGAACTTACAGACAACAGTTGTTTAACGGATATCAGATCCTTGAACTGATACTTCTGAGGATGTTAAATGTACGACTTCCTAAAACACAAGGACCTGTTTCTATCTATAAGATTTTACAATTCAGTCTTCAAGCACTGCCTCTAAATATGACCTGGAACATCTGAGGATTCTTTCTGTTCATAAACATGTGCAGAAGATGCATACATCCATGCAGAGTTGCCACAGTCTTGACAAAACAAAGCCAACCAAATGAAAATAAACATCTTTTATTGACACTGCAATTGGAGATACTCATTTGGTTTTTGTCTGACTCACAGTTGATATATTTCTGGCTCTTATATCTTCTCTGCTTATTGTTACACAACAGGAAGACAAAAGATTGTCTGAAAACAAAATAAGACACAAAAAAAAATCAACAAGAAGTTGGGAACAACTCCAGTTTGAGGAACATCAGTAAAATTTACTCATTAGGAAGCTTCATCTGGAGAGTTTTATTACAGTTAGGTTTTTTTACAAATCTTCTCATCTCTTCAGTAACATCTGGTTTTAGCTCTCACACAATTATCTGATAAACCAGACTGACAGTTATGTATCTGGGCTTGAATAATGTTGATGTGAATAGCGATTTTCTGTATTGGTATTGTTAGCAGATAGAGTCACTAAGAGACTTTTAAAAGCAGATTGAATCATAGAGTCATAGAATCACCAGGTTGGAAGAGATCCACCGGATCATCGACTCCAACCATTCCCACCAATCTCTAAACCATGTCCCTCAGTACCTCGTCCACCCACACCTTAAACACCTCCAGGGAAGGTGGATCAACCACCTCCCTGGGCAGCCTCTGCCAGTGCCCAATGACCCTTTCTGTGAAGAATTTTTTCCTTATGTCAAGCCTGAACTTTCAGTGATCTTAACTGAAGAGAATATAATCTAAGTGATAAATGAAACAAACATTTGCAGGTAGCTTTCTTTACATGAACAGAGCTTTTAAACTCCAGAGGACCAGTGGTCATACTTAATTATGCGCATGTATTTGCATTTACAAATTTCTTTCTTTAGACATGTAAGAAATGTCATTGTTGTTAGAGCAACACTGGAAGGTATTTCTGTCCCTGATTAAGCATATCTCCCTGAGAGTTTTCGAAGGGTACAGTCCTGGTAGAAGTAGGGGGAAGGGGGTTGAAATTGAGGAATGGTAGAATGTATGGGAGAACTCAGTTTCCTTTTTGCAAAGCACAGTGACTGTGTGCGTAGAAATGCCAGTCTGGTCTGATAGTTTGTAACCATAGCAACTTCTGCAGAAAGTAGAGGTGAAAACAGAATATTAGGGGTCTCCTTTCTCCTCAGCACTGCAGTAGAAAATGAGCAAAAGTGAGAACAAGAGGTTGTAAAGACTTTTCATGTCCCAGGAAGTCCATAATGTAAATTTCAAGAGTTATTCTTTCCCACTCTCCTCTACCGTGCCTTTACAAGTTATTTATTTATTTACTTGTCTTTTTAAAAATAATATAATTACAATATTTGGGTGGAGGACACAGCATAAAAGAACCTTCATTAAAACCTTTAATTACACAACTCATGCATAAGGAATATTTTCTTCCTTTTGCAAATGTGCAAATATACATAGTCAATTAAATGGTAGGGAACTGAACTTTTTTTCAGCCAGGAGATGCAAACAGTATTAATAAATCCTTTTTCTTTTCTCTGTAGAGCAAACAGTCTTCAGAATTAAAATAAGTACTGCAGCTTGCAACCTTCTGCTTGTATGGACAGGATCCTTTTTTCAAATATTTTGAAGAAAATATTTTTAATATTAATATTACATTTTTATAATATCAAATATGTTGGTATATTATATTTAATATATATCTATACAATTTAGAATATTATTTTTCATAAGCAGATTTTTTAGGCATTTTTTCCTTCCATCAGTTTTTTTAAAGACCTAGTAGGGGTTTTTTTGTTCAAGGTCTTGCTGCCCAAAAACTGCAAAGGAAGGGGGAAAAGGCTTTGCCTATCAAATTCTTTTGCTCTTTTCCTCAAAATGGTGAGTACCAGCTTCAAATCAGCCATTGTCTATCCAGCTAAAGCACACACACAGCAGATGTGAAATCCCAGAATGGCTGAGATTAGAAGCTACCTCTTGACATCATCTGGTCCACGTCCTCTGCTCAAGCAGGATCATCTATGACAGATTTCAAGCTCTTTTAAACATAGGTAATTTCAGGCTAATTCTGTCTGTGAATGTATTTTCTACATGGAGAGAATAAGACTGAGTTTAATGTGTAACTTATTTAATGAATTATTTTAGAAATTCTGCTGTTCTTGGTAGTATTTTGAAATGTAAAGCACGAAAGGTACTAAAAAAAATTAAAAGGTATATGTAGCAGCATCTCAGCTTTTGTCTATGTTTTTAGCATTAACGTGGATACATGGTTTAAGAGAGCTGGGATTGTTTAGCCTGGAGAAGAGAAGACTTGAGGGGAGACCTTATTGCTTTCTACAACTACCTGAAAGGAGGTTGCGGAGAGGAGAGTGCTGGGCTCTTCTCCCAAATGACAGGGGACAGGACAAGAGGGAATGACCTCAAGCTCCACCAGGGAAGATTTAGGTTGGACATTAGGAAAAAATTTTTGACGGAAAAGGTCATTGGGCACTGGAACAGTCTGCCCAGGGAGGTGGTTGATTCACCTTCCCTGGAGGTGTTTAAGGCACAGGTGGAGGAGATGCTGAGGGACATGGTTTAGTGTTTGATAGGAATGGTTGGACTCGATGATCCGATGGGTCTCTTCCAACCTGGTTGTTCTATGATTCTATGAAAACCAGAGTATGCTTGAATCAAAAAAGCATGCTAGATTTTGGCAAAGATAAATAAACTTTTCTTCAGATGCCTTTCAATTTTTGGTCAAAATATGACATGGCTAGTTCTTACAGAAAAAAAATCTTCAGCATTGCAGATTTTTGAAGCCAAGGTAGTGTATAAATCATGGATGAGATTAGGTATATTTGTTGGTACACCAGGTTCTATTCTTTCTGCTTTATCAGCTGCCACCCAGGGGTTCTTTTTCCATTTCCCACTATTAGTTCTTTTTTTTATTTATTTTCAAAATAAAGTCCACACATTCAGTTTGTAACATTCCCTTACTTTTTTTTCCCCCCACTCTCTCTCTGCTTGACAGCTCAAGTAAACTTAGATTTATAAGGAGAGTATGGTTTTGTTTTGTTCCACCAAACTGAATATGTATGAAACATAGTTATATTTTCCCAGGCATTGAATAGAACAATTTTGAGGTCTTTTATTTACATAAGATTTATACTGAAAATGCTAGTGGTTTAATACATTAATCTAGTGGTTTGTAACCCTTCATAGATATCACAACTTATTAGAATTTTTGCTGTACAAACACAAAATTGAAACATGCCATGCAGGGCATAAAGAAGTATTGGACCTCCATAGATCACATTCCACTATTTCAAATGTCGTAGTGACACGCGGAATCAAGACTCCATAACTTATAAAGTTATAAAGTAGGTATGTTTATTCAGTGCTGAGACACACAGGAGAATCATTCCTCCAAAACAAGGTGCGTACTCATCATGGCAACTCCTCTTAACTTTATACAGTAAACTGTTACACATTCCTAAAATGCTTATACATATTCATGATCCTTCTCTTCTTATTATAATGAGTTTGAGAAGAGACCTCTTCCTGTTCCTTCTGCATCCATGCTCTCAAGAATCCAGTTGTCCTTATCAATGGTGTTTCCACTCTTATCACAGGTCCAGATGACTTGTCCTGCTTCTCAGAAATCTTTTAACAATAGGCCCCCTTCCTACATAAGGCTTATAGAGATATGTTGTTTTAGCTAAACAACTGTCATCCTGGTGTATTCTGTAGGTGTGAGCAGTTTCTATTCCACTATCCTTCAAGTGTCAGTTGCTTTGCTAAAATATTACTATTCTTTCTACAGTGTTAGTCCTTTCTTTGTTTTCATCTGGGGCTGCTAAACAATGGTTACCCTGTTAGTACTTCCCCTAGGCCCCAAATCAGTAGACTATGCTCATGTTTAAGGAATACATATAGATAGATATATATGTGTGTATGTGTATATACACATATGTACACACTAACATATATTATGAGTTGAACAAAGTGAAATCTAGACAACTGTGAACTCCCAAGTACCATACATTGCAATTGCTGATTTGGGAGCTTATTACAAAATTAAAACATTAAAAAATTATATCCATCAAGAAATCTAAAGTTCTTTTGGAATAAATTTGGCTTCACTCCTATCTTAATTCAAAAGTCATAGCGGTATAATAATAGGCAATAGAAATTCATCAGCTTAAAAACCGCACTACTCCTAGTCATGCTTTTACAAATTTTGGGTTGGGTTTTCAAATGGGTCTGATTTCAGGCAAAAAGATGAAGTCTGAGTTTGTCAGGTTGATAGATAAGGCTCAGAGGCCTTCCCATTGAGTGATGAAGGTCAATATGGACCCCCTTGCTTTCTAATACTTTCCTCCAGTGATAGAGTAGATGCAGCTGGATATGACCCTAGTTTCAGACTTGGTCAATAGTTTATGTCTTAAGGATTTTGTGATCTTCCCTACTCCCTCTTTAGAAGAGTACTAAGTGAAGATATTTTCCCTATTCCCTTTTTAGGGGGGTGCTAGGTGAGGTTGCATATGAGCTGACCACCAATCAGAGTTAGCATTACCTGTGAGAATCCCCTCATGGAATGTCACCCACAGGTCTCTTGTCAGACTCCCTTATGGGCTTTTCAGCTGACAGCTTAATACTTGCTACCAGAGAGGCAAATGGGTTGTTTCTGGCACAGTTAAACCGTTTTGCAATGCCTGTCAGAGCCCTCCCAAGGACTCTCACCGAGACAATTCTGCAATGCTGAAACAATAGGTAATTTATTTAAAGTGACAGATAAGAACAAGTTCAGAATTGCAGTTGATAAATTCACTTGATGCTTTAGCACTAGATGATTACAGCCACTAAACAATGATCTTATATGTGTGAGAAGGAACTTGAATCAGTAGTTATCTGCCTGGGGAACACTTGACAAAGCCAGAGATGCAACTCTTACCAAAAAGGTGCCCCTGCTTGGGGGGCAGGGGTCAAATTATCCATCAGGTAAAGTGGTCGTTTGATACCTCCTTTGTGACAAAAGGTTTTCAGGTGACAATGTGATACATTTGTGACGCTCCTTGATGAGGTGGAACTAAGACGATTATTATGTGTTAATTGGCTCTTGGTAAGGCCTTTTGTGTCAGCAGAAGGGAGACTTGGCAGCCCCTCTTGCATTTAGGGCGGAGAGCTCAGTAGGTGATTTAAGGGGTGTTTCTGTTCTTAACTGAAGTAGAATCAGGTTATGAGGCTTCCATCTCATCCCAGGTGTCACTCAGCTGATTTGAGCATTAGATCACCTTTCTGATCCATCTTTCTTACCCAATAAAGTTGCTGAAGGTGAACTGCTCCATTTTGCAAAGTCACAGTGACTTCAATGTTTGCCTCCTTTTTCAAGATTGGACTTGACAAGTCCAAGCAATTCTATTGTCCCCCAGGGTTATATCTACATAAAGCAATGAACAAGCAAATTTTCTGCCAAACGTCCCATTTGCTAGGCTGAATTTACACAGATATGTTACTCTTAGGGCACAAGCAAGCTCTGGGTGCTGCAATATAGATTTATCCCTAAAGACTGATAGGGACAGAAGAAAACAGTTGTAGAAAGGGCATTGGAATAGGCTGCCCAGGGAGGTGGTTGAGTCACCTTCCCTGGAGGTGTTTAAGGGACAGGTGGATGAGGGACTTGGTTTAGTGTTTGATAGGAATGGTTGGACTCGATGATCCAATGGGTCTCTTCCAACCTGGTTGTTCTATGATTCTATGAGTCTATGAAATCACAGAGTGGTTGATGTTTGAATGGACCTCTGGAGATCATCTAGTCCAAGTCTTCTGTTAAAAGGGTTCATCACAATCTCCCTAGGCAGCCTGTCCCTGTTCTCTGTCACCCTCACAGCAAAAAAGTTTTTGCTCGTGTTTGCAGTCTTACTTTGAGCTCAGTCAAAGTAACAAGGAATTTACAACAAGAACTTGGATATAATCAAATTCACCCAAAAATGTGAAGGAAGTAGTGAGGTAGATTTAAGGAAAGGGTAAGGTGGAAAGGTACAAAGAAGAGATCATAGAATCATAGAATCATAGAACAATCAGGTTGGAAGAGACCCACTGGATCATTGAGTACAACCATTCCTATCAAACACTAACCCATGTCCCTCAGCACCTCGTCCACCCATCCCTTAAACCCCTCCAGGAAAGGTGAATCAACCTCCTCCCTGGGCAGCCTCTGCCAGTGCCCAATGACCCTTTCCATGAATTTTTTTTTCCTAATGTTCAGCCTAAACCTCCCCTGGTGGAGCTTGAGGCCATTCTCTCTCGTCCTATCCCTTGGGAGAAGAGCCCAGTTCGCTCCTCTCCACAACCTCCCCTCAGGTAGTTGAAGAGAGCAATGAGGTCTCCCCTCAGCCTCCTCTTCTCCAGGAAAAGGGGAATATAATTATAGGACTATAACTATAGGAGCACTGGGTACTGCAAAAGGTTTGTATGAGGGAAAGAATTAATCCAATATCAGAGCAAAGAGTCTGTACAATTTCAACCATTCAGAAATGGTTAATATCTTCATTGCATAGCAATGCTTACTGAGAAGAATGTCAGTAATCTTACCTTAATGGTGTTGTTTGGTCCACATCTTCATTGTTTAGCCCAAAACCAGAGGTCACAAAGGGTCTCATCTCTGTGCTCCTCATCTTTATAATTCACTCACGACTGCACGTGCAATGCTGGCATTGCTTTCATCAATATCTAGATTTCTCTGCAGGAGAAGCAGAGCTGTACCATCTGTTCCACTTGTCTAAATATAGTCGCTCAGTGGGGATGTACAGCTGCTCATTTATCAAATTTTACAAGTATCTGTAAAACAAAATGTTTTGTCTGGCAAAACATCTCCAACTCTAGAGACTTTTTACTTAGATATCATTGAATAGTGTAAATAGTTGATCTCAGCAAGTCATGTTCCAGCCATGGAGAGTTTAGGGACCTGCTAGAGAAAGTAGGATTAACCAGAACTAAAAAGTTCCTAGTGAGTATGTTCAAACTAAGAATGGTGCTATCCTCATTGCATGTTTTTCTTTCAGTTGGCAAATATACTCAGTAATTCCCAAACTTGAAAGAAATGTTTGCAATTTTCCTTTTTTTTGACAAGAAGCAGCATTTTCTCATTTTATCTCATCATCCCTCTCATGCAGCAAATGACATGATGATAATGAATCACATTATTTGCACTGCTATGACTTGACTAAGTAACAGAGCTATTCTAAGGAAAGCTGAAAGCAGTGAAACTTAGATGTGACTGGGAAAGGGGAATTACTGTCATTTGGCAGCTGAACTTCCCAGCTGAGCAGGAAATATTACAGAGGAATGCCTGAATCTGAGACTGTAAACTATTTCTTAAAAAAACCAAAAACAATAGAAAACCCACAACCAAACAAACCCACATTAAGTAAATATTTACATTTATGATACATGAGTAAAAATAAAGTAAAAGGAGAAAGTTAAACTTGACATATTTGTAAATATAGTGGGCACCGAGAGCACACACTGTGTTCAATGGATGCAGTGCTACCCAGAAAAATCAGATTAATTCATCTTTGCCTAGCAGAGGCTAAGAGAATAGAATGCGGATATAAATAAATTTGGAATAAAAGGATGGAACCAGAGGACTAAATTATTCAAGCATATACAAAAATTTTGAGGACAAAAGAACAAATCAAATTTTGAAAAATGGGTTACAAAATGATTTCTACGGAACTGGAAAATACTACTGCTAAGAAAGCACACACACACACAGTTAGAACAATCCAGGTATTATGCAGAAAATAATTGCACACAAGTTATGCATCTGTTACTCACTTCCATGCTTAGTGTACATAGATTCTTACTGAAAAATGTAGAGGAATATTAAACTTTTGAGTAGCCAGGCAAATCATAGAATCATAGAATCACCAGGTTGGAAGAGACCCATCGGATCATCGAGTCCAACCATTCCTATCAAACACTAAACCATGTCCCTCAGGACCTCATCTACCCGTGCCTTAAACACCTCCAGGGAAGGTGACTCAACCACCTCCCTGGGCAGCCTATTCCAATGCCCAATGACCCTTTCCATGAAAAACTTCCTCCTGATGTCCAGCCTACATCTCCCCTGGTGGAGCTTGAGGCCATTCCCTCTTGTCCTGTCCCCTGTCACTTGGGAGAAGAGCCCAGCTCCCTCCTCTCTACAACCTCCTTGCAGGTAGTTGTAGAGAGCAATGAGGTCTCCTCTCAGCATCCTCTTCTCCAGGATAAACACCCCCAGCTCTCTCAGACATTCCTAATAAGGTCTGTTCTCCAGACCCTTCACCAGCACAGTTGCTCTTCTCTGGACTCACTCCAGAGCCTCAACATCCTTCTTGTGCTGAGGGGCCCACAACTGAACACAGTATTCAAGGAGCGGCCTCACCAGTGCTGAGTACAGAGGGAGAATCACCTCCCTGGACCTGCTGGTCACACCATTTCTGATACAAGCCAAGATGCCATTGGCCTTCTTGGCCACCTGTGACACGCAGAATCAAGACTCCATAACTTATAAAGTTATAAAGTAGGTATGTTTATTCAGCGCTGAGACGCATGGGAGAATCGTTTCTCCAAAACAACGTGCATACCCATCATGACAACTCCTCTTAGCTTTATACAGTAAACTGTTACATATTCCTAAAATTCTTATACATGTTAATGAGTTTAAGAAGAGACCTCTTCTTGGTTTTTTTCCAGGAATAGGGGCAGTTATCTTCCTTCTGCATCCCTGCTCTCTGGCCGCTCTTATCACAGGTCCAGATGACTCCACTCTTATCACAGGTCCAGATGACTTGTCCTGCTTCTCAGAAGTCTTTTAACAATAAGCCCCCTTCCTACATAAGGCTTATAGAGATATGTTGTTTTAGCTAAACAACTGTCATCCTGGTGTATTCTGTAGGTGTGAGCAGTTTCTATTCCGCTATCCTTCAAGTGTCAGTTGCTTTGCTAAAATAATTTTCTGCAGTGTTAGTCCTTTCTTTGTTTTCATCTGGGGCTGCTAAACAATGTTTATCCTGTTAGTACTTCCCCTAGGCCCCAAATCAATCCCCCCCAAATCACCTGGACACACTGTTGGCTCATGTTCGGTCGGCTGTCGACCAACACCCCCAGGTCCCTCTCCTCCTGGCAGCTTTCCAGCCAGACTTCTCCCAGTCTGTAGCTCTGCATAGGGTTGTTGTGCCCCAAGTGCAGGACCCAGCTTTTGGCCGTGTTAAACCTCATCCCATTGGACTCTGTCCAGTGGTCCAGCCTGTTTAGGTCCCTTTGCAGAGCCTCCCTACCCTCCAAATCTACAAATCAAAGGACATTTTCCTCTCTCAGAACATGTCGTGCTCCTATTAGCCTAGATCTCAGCAGAGAATCCCACTGTTTGCAGTGTTTCTTGTGTTTCAATCGGAATTTCAGCTATCAAAAGACAGCACCAGAGCTTCTCAGACAAGCTGCTTGAAACATGAATAACTTCACCACTACTGTGTTTGAGAATGAAGAAGAATCAAAAGAAAGATGAAATACCACAGAATCACATGGAATTACAGAATCATGTAGAGACTGCAGGGAGGCTCTAGACTGTCAGACTTCGTAACTGAAGACTGAGTAAAACCAGAAGAGTATTGCAGCATTGCCTGGGTCTGCTGTCACTGAATAATCTACATCACTCAGTAATCATCCCACATTTTCATTGCTTAGGTTTTTTTGTTAATAATGCAGCAGTAGAAGCTGGTTTTAATTATCCTTGACGTCCCTTGCAAGTAACATCTCAATTGGAGTTTTGTTTTTCTTAACACCAGTGCAATATCATTGAGAGTCTTTTCTAAATTCTTCCTTTTGTTACCTGTCCTTGCTTCCACCTCCAGATATTGCATATCTAGGAGGAACATTTTGATAACTTCAGTAATTCAGAAAAGAAAGTCTGACCAGCCATGAGGATGTGAAAGCATGAGTTGCATTCACTATTAAACACATTACACATTTTCCCTTTATGGAAATGGAAGAAAGAGAAAACAAACAAAAAAAGCATTAAGTTTGGTTTTGGAGGCCCTTAAGAGAAGTTAACTAAAGTTGTATATATTCAAACTATAAAAATTAATTATAGATTAGAAAAGACCCCGTCTGTGGTTGGAGAAAAGAAAAATTTTTGCTAAGTCAGAAATTTGCTGAATATTGAACTGTGTTTATAAGGGGTTTATTAACCACTTATAAATTTTAATCATAATGATTTTCATACAATCTGGATCTGATATCAATTTCTTATTAGTATGTATAATATATTAAATATCATAATACATTAATAAAATATGGATTGAGAAATGCTTAGTGAATGAATACTTGAAGCAGATAAAGTAAAACATCATCTCTATTATGTTGATTTCTTAGAAAGGTTCCAGGGCAATGGTTGTTAGCATCTCGGTGTCTTATTACAAATTAGAGTTAAACAAACAAACAAAAAAGGATTCATTTGGACAGTGGGACAGGGTTAGTCTCACTCCATTTCTTTGTTCTGGGACTCGGTTAAATAAAAAGCATTTATTTGAACAATAATTATCTGTAAATTAAGCCTTAATTTCTACTGATAACAACTTGTACATGCCTACAATAATTTCAGAGTGAGTATTCATCTGGGCAAACTTAGCAAAATATCGTGTCAGATAATTTCTAGGAAGACTTGCAGCAGCATGGTCTCAAAATTGACACTGTTATACTAGATTTTAAATGTATGATTAAATACATGCTTAATGATCTATGTAAATAAAATTGAAAGTCACTTCCACAAAAATTTTTTCCACATTAAGCTTTTCAACCTTTACTAAGTTCAACACAGAATGAGTTCCTACTATGTTGGTAAGGTTTCCCCTTCTACTCATTTACTAAAAGAAATTGCCTCTTTCATGAACAACATCTAAAGCAATCTTAATCTTCAGTTATAATTACCAACAAAGAGCTCATATATATATTTATTTATTAAAGAATCCCCCTGATGAGTTTGTACAGCTTAGCTGCTAAGAAGAAATTATTCCTACTTAAAATATACTATGCTGTATTGTAGCTGATGGGTCTGTATGGAAGATGAAGCAGAGAGTACAGGTAATAGTTTATGAAATGTTACTCATTCTCCACTGTGTGATTAACAGTTTGACAGGTGCTGAGAGTGGAGAACAAAAATTTTTGTCTGTCTGTCTCTCTATATATATCTCTCCATCTCTCTCTCTTTCTCTCTCTCTATCTATCCGTCTCTATCTATCTATCTATCTATCTATCTATCTATCTATCTATCTATCTATCTATCTATCTATCTATCTATCTATCTCTCTCTCCATCTCTCCATCTCTCTCTCCATCTCTCTCTCTCTCTATCTATCTATCTATCTCTCCATCTATCTCTCCATCTCTCTCTCTCTATCTGTCTATCTCTCCATCTATGTCTCTCTCTCTGTCTATCTCTCCATCTATCTATCTATCTATCTATCTATCTATCTATCTATCTATCTATCTATCTATCTCTCCATCCATCTATCTCTCCATCCATCTATCTGTCTATAGTACCTACTGAAGTTTAAAGTTTCCAGAGCAGTCATGTTCAAAGAAAAACACTTCATCTTAGCAGAGTATTTGGACTAGCAAAGGTGGTGGCTGTAGCAGAAAAAGAACTCAGACTGACAAGTGCTGGAGTGAGTAGTCCAACTTATCTGCTTCTGAAAAGAACCAAGGTGACAAAGGGAGTTTGGCAGGGAGGAAACTATCGAAGGTTTAAGGTCTAAGGACAATTATAAAGAGCACTTCATGGCAGTTCCCAACTCAGTCATGGATGTGTCCAGTCCAAACCATACTAAACACATTCTCAGTTATTACAGCTTGTAGTAAAGATCCTTCTGAATTGTGATAGGCTTGCACAGACTAAATTGCGGCAGATCAGGCCATAATGCCTCAGATTTTGATGTATTCATACATTTTAATACATATTATTAAATGTGTATTAAACTTTTATGTTTAATAACATAAATTGTTATATGTATTCATATATGTATTCATATGTGTATATATATACGTATATATGTATATATATAGTCATATATATATGAATACACATATGTATTCATATATATGTGTATATATATATGCATTTGAATACATATATGAATATATATAACAATTTGTAACATATGTATTCATACATATATATATGAATATATATGTGTGTGTGTATATATATGTATGTATAATATAGAATAAAGTTCAGAAAAAAAGCCCGTGTATGTATATTTTAGAAGTTTAAGACTTCTGAAAAGTTCCATAGTACTATAAATGTCCATTACCTATGTTGTTTATGTTTTCTTCTACTTGAAACAGAAATAGAAGCCCCAAACTCTACAAACTACAGAATTAATCATACCTGTGGCACTTGCAAATGCTAGGGAAATTAAGTTGTTATTTTGTTTATCTCTCTATCTTGCTCGACCTTTCTGTTAAATTGTGTAGATTTGCATTTGCATATGCTTTATTATGTGAAATGTTGAAAACAGATTTAACACACCAGCTCACATATGAAATGTGTCTGTCTGGAAGAGATATACGAGATATATAAAAAGAGAAAAATGGTAAAATGAATACATTTTGAAACTACCGGTTCTAAGAACCTGATTATTACTACAAAAACTACTGTACAAGAAGCTGTGTAACCAGAATTAACCAGCCTGTGTATCATACATGAACACAGGTTGCTCTTTGCTGTAAGTAATGATACCAATTCCAAGCATTTTAGTGATAAACCTGTTGTCAGATGTTTCACGATTTGTGGTATGATTGTCTGTCTAGGCCAAAAAAAAGGTCTTCCACATGGCTGTTAGCTTTGTCTAGTCTAGTAGGAATATTTCAAGTACTATAAGCAAAATAGAGAAGAACCACTTTCACCTGCTGTAAAAAATTGTGTAACTGGTATAATCTGCTTGCCCACACCCGATTGAAGAGATAATGGATTGCAGACATTTTTGAAGAGGATCTGGTTGGGTAGCAGAGCAGACTGATACCTGTTTGTATTTACATGGTAACAGCCCCATTGTCAGGTAAATTCTTCTTCAAGAAGAAGCAGAATGCATGGTTGTTCACTGCATTTATGTATTCAACCAGGGATCCCTTGAGCATGGAACAGAGGGAGCAGAAGGGTAAAACTGAGCTGCAGGGAACCCGACCTTTGACAGCAGGTTCAGTCATTCTAAAGACTCTCTATAACAGAAAGCAGAATCATACTATATATTTATTTATGAATATATAATTTCAAATTCAGTAGACAATATTTCCATTTTCAGTATTTCAGATCTATCACACTGTTAAGTATTTTTTTTTCACTCTGATAAAATCTGACTTTAAAAATTACAAGCCTTCAGTGTTTCATTCAATTTTATTGCTGTCCAGCACTGTACTATCCATCACTGTCATCTGGGAAGGTTAAAGGAGAAAAAAACATTTGAATATACATACCCACCACTCACCCGTGAATCTCACATACAGATCTTTAAAACTCTAATTTGCTCAGCCCAGTAATAGACTAAAGGGTAATACTCTTCATTCAATGGCTAAGCTGCAGCAGCAAAATGCAATGGATGGCAAAGAAAAACAACAGCACTGTAGAGAAGGCAACAGGGAACATTGCAAAGGTGATGGGGGACACATTGGCATTTAAGTGAAAACTTTGATCAGATGGGCATTCTTAACCCAGAGAAGAAATGTGGAAGATATTCTTCCCAAACCCATTCAAGTAGGATCTTTAAATGACTTTGCCTTCTTGTTATCTTCTCTGTTTTCACCATGCTCAGGATGTTTATGTATTTTGGACACATACTTTTTGTTCTCCTTCTTGTGGACTAAACTTTGTTCAATTTCGCTCTCAAGGCTACTGTCGTATAGCAACCAGCAACAGCCCATTTTTGACTTGTGCTTATACCTTTGGAGGCCTCTGGTGCCATTCTGTGTCTTTATTAAGGCTTCTAATATCATATTACAGGGGGGGTTGCTACATCAAAATATTTTTGACTCTAAAAAAATTAAAAATAAATGAAGCAACTAGTCTCCTCTCCTGCAAGTTCTGACCAGGGTCCCATCACACCAATTTGTTGTTATATTAACACATCAACCTGCTATATTTTGAGCTAATACACTTTTTTTCTTTTCTAGCCAGCTCACTCGAAACCACACTTATTCCTCGTTCTTCTTCCAGTACCTCAGTGTTTGTTAGTTCCCTTTAGTTTGTACATGACCATGTTGAAGATGACTGTGATGGTTGGTTCCAACCCCATCCCAACCTGACCCTTTCCTATAACTCTAATCAAACAATAAACACCAGTGGAGGTTGTGATGGATGTATCTCTTCTTTTGGCTACATCATGGTGGATTTGAGGGAGACAGATAACAATAGCCCAGGGCTAATCTATGGTGACACACCCATCAATGATCATAGAATCATAGAATGTTCTTGGTTGGAAGGGACCTTAAAGATCATCTGCGTCCATCCCATGATGTTGTCCATCCTTCTTTACTCCTTCCAAGACATGATGTCTCTCTTCTGAATCGTGATGAATGGTGATTAGAGCTTTGTGCTCAGTATTTTGGATGTGTTCTAGCACATGAGACAGGTCATGGTGTTGTAGTAGTTTCTTCACCAATGTAGGATTAATTCTGACGGGAGTAGGCAATAAATCTTGACTCACTGTATAATTAGATTGTAATGATAATAAATGAGAGGAATAGAATAATTAAAGTTGCATCCCATATATTTAGCAAAGTTGAAAACACAAAAATTTGAGTGTTTACTTGTTTAGGTGTGTTTAGTGTTTAGGTTATTCCTGGTATGTTTTCTCAACTTGTTTAACTACCCAGGCTAAAGACAGAAGTCCCTTTTCCCATTCAGAGTATAGCCCCTAAGGTAAACAATAAAAGTCTTTTTGGCTCCTAAGGGCCAGTTTGGAACAGGTTACACTAAGTAGTGTGTTCAGCAAAACCCCATTCAGTTAGAATAGAGTAGTGAGAATATACTGGTCCAGTGACCGAAATGTTTTTAATTCCTCAGTTAGATAAATTTCCCTCTCCAACAAACCTGGAAGATCTTTTCAAGTATATATACACAATCCTTGGAAATTTTGGACCTCACTTTCACATCACAAATATTCAAGAATACAATGTTTGAAAAAGGAAGTTTCTTAAAATCTTATTTCACAAAATAAATAATAAAGGTGACTTCTGGCCTGACACAATAACCATGGTCATGTTTGTTCTTCTGCCTGGAAGTATCAGTGTATTCAGTTCATGATTATCTTTTAGCACATAGACTCTTGGTTAGAAAAAGACATTTACGACCATCCAGGATGCCCTGTATTGCATACGCCATAGATTTTCATCCACTGTGGTTAGCACCAAGTCTGCAGCTCTTTAATAATGTTATAGGTGTGAAATTATGATTTATGGGGAAATTAGGGAAATTACGTTGCCTCTGATTTTTTCTTTCTTTGCAATCAATGAGTTTTTCTTTCTTTTTAGCTCATTATTTTCAGCTTATTTTTAGGAAATATTTAGCATCAAGTATTTTTCTTCCCCCCCACCTTTTGCTAAGTCAGTATATTATTTTCTGCATGGAAAATGTTTAATCAAAACAAGAATAGTACTTGCAATTTCTATACCAAGAGACATAGATTATATAACAGTTGGACTTGATGATCTGGTGGCTCTCTTCCGACGTAGTTGTTCTACGATTCTATGAAAAAAAGTAAATAATTTTTAAAAGCTTTTTTTTCAATATGTCATTTTAAATTCTGTCAGGACTGTGAATCTGTTCAGTTCTATTAGCCAGTTTAAATATTAAAGGTACACGTTAAGTTGTACTACATAATACAGTGTAGGGTGCAATGTACTGAAATACTTAATTTGCATTGCAGAATTCAATACTTAAAAAGGAGAAATTCTACCCAAAGGACAATTTGAACAATATCTCTAGGATAAAATTAAAAAAAATATTGGAAACATATTCATCTTATTGTAATGGTTTTTTCTCCCTTTCACCAATGCATGTGATTTCAAAAAATGGTGTTTACTCCTGTCCCCTATGAGATCTAATAAAAAATAGTTAATTTGCCCTGTTTGCTCTATGCTGCTGTCCAGCTGAACAGTAAGTCCATCAGCTCTGTGCTAATTCTTTCTATTCCAAAGCAGTCCAACCTGAATTGTCACCTTATGCCACCATGAAATTCTGATTTACAAATTGGAATGAATTTACAGTTGGGAAAAAGTTACGTTATTCTCTTTATAATCCCCTCTTCCCCTTCCCTTTTCCCTATTCTCTGTTTCCTTCTAATTTTTAATCTTTATTCATTTCTTCTTCATCTTCATTCTTCATTTCTGCAGCCAGTGTGTACTTAACAATCAGATTGGCCCCTTAACTTTGTCTCAGGTGAGAGGAATAGCCTGTATTTTGCAAGAAAACTAGCACCTGGTTAGATTTTGCTTTATTGTAGTTAGCAATTTTTGGTTTTTTTCCCCCACGGTGGAGCTAGACACGTTCAATGATGGTTAGGAAGATCTTGGTGGTACTATGTCATGGTACTGCTATGGCATAAGGAATGCTGAGAAAAGAAATGTCTATCATCATCTCACAACCTATGTATTTTCTGCTCATGATGTGCTTTCAGTGTGTTTGTAGTTCAGCTTGTCTCCAACAGGCTTAAGAAGAACCTACCTTGGGATAAAAACATTGTAAGAGATGTTGTAACATGCTTGGCCTTATCTATAACTTAGCTCTTGCAGTTGCTTAGACTGATAGAAAAGTTGGGTGTATACCTCAACTTTTCCCGGTGATAGAAGTTGAATCATAGTATCACCAGGTTGGAAGAGACCCGTTGTATCATAGAGTCCAACCATTCCTATCAAACACTAAGCCATGTCCCTCAGGACCTCGTCTACCCATGCCTTAAACACCTCCAGGGAAGGTGAATCAACCACCTCCCTGGGCAGCCTATTCCAATGCCCAATGACCTGATTGAGATTCTGACCTGGTCTGACAGTGCACTTAAGGAGTATGAACTTTAGTCAAGTCTGTAATCTGAAACAAGTACAGATCCCATGTTTGGCTAACAGAAAAATATTTACTAAATCTGTTCAAGTTTTGTGACTAAACTGTTGATCACACATAATAACACTCCAACAGGTTCAATATTATGTGAGTACTCTCATTAGTAAAGGAACAAGAGCTTCATATTTCACCCTGATTCCCTCAGGCATTTTGTGTTACAATTGGTGACAACCTGAAGAAGTGCAAACTGGTTTTTGAAAACAGACTTTAAGGCTTCATGTATCACTCCTTTTTTGAGGTGTTTCCCTTGTTCCTGCTTTGCATTGACAGAACATCTCATCTGTCTGGTTCAGCTGAGCACCTGAACAAAATATACCCAGAGGAAAGCACATTAGCCTGCAATATTTTAAATGAGTTAAGACTCTAGATTGCGTAAAGGTAGGAGGGCATACAGTCACTTAGCCAGACAGCTGGTATATTCACAGAGAAGGCTCTTGCACACCTACAAACAAGGGATAAGGACCTCCAAGTTTTTTTAAAAGACAAAAAATATTTGTCTGTTTGATCTCATGCACAGGGTGTATATATCAATATTGCAGATGTTGCTTGATATATTTTGCTTGACATTGGAGAATGGCTCACCCCATTCTCCTATGCTCTTATGAATTTCTTTTGACTACAATTAACATATAACTCACGCAAATATTTTGTATTTCTTCTGCTGTCGCAGAATTATTAGCATTTCCAAGCACATAGGAAAAGGCTGAAACGTATTTGCTTCCTTCAATAGAAATGGCTCCAAGCATAAGATTTAATTTTTTCATTAATAATATGGTAGTATATTAGGTAGAAGATTCTAAAACCTTTGTATTAATCACTTTTCTGAATAGATTTTTGATTATTCAGCAGCACATGATGAATTATAAAACACCAAATATTAATTTCAAGTTTATTCATTCAGAAATAATGCTACACATGGGAACTTTATCCTTAGTGTTATGGCAATAATTTACCCTTTCCTTATTACTGCATATATTTCTGGGGGTTTTTTTAGCATTATACTTAGTTGTTTAGACATATTTAGTTTGAAGTGACATTGTGACTTGACTATACTTTTACACAACCTTTAATTCCTTGTAACTGGACCTGTGCCATAGCACAACCAGCTTGGAAGAAACACACCAGATCATCGAGTCCAACCATTCCTATCAAACACTAAACCATGTCCCTCAGCACCTCCTCCACCTGTGCCTTAAACACCTCAAGGAAAGGTGAATCAACCACCTCCCTGGGCAACTTCTGCCAGTGCCCAATGAAACTTTCCGTGAAAAATTTTTTCCTATTGTCCAGCCTAAATCTCCCCTGGTGGAGCTTGAGGCCATTATTTCCTCTTATCCTGTCCCCTGTCACTTGGGAGAAGAGACCAGCTCCCTCCTTTCTACAACCTCCTTTCAGGTGGTTGTAGAGAGCAAGAGGTCTCCCCTCAGCCAACTCTTCTCCAGGCTAAACACCCCCAGCTCTCTCAGCCGTTCCTCGTAAGGCATGTTCTCCATCTCCTTCACCAGCTTCACCCAAGTTATGTTTGAGCTAGTTAATGCGTGTCTTAGAAGCTGTGTCTCAACAGGAACACAGACCTCTACCTAGCATCATAGCTTGACTATTTACCCACTTACTTAGGTGTCATTAGCAATACATTGGGTTTAGCAGTCATGCAGCCATGGAGTATAGAAACTTTTTCTATTTACTTAGGCCATCTGAGCTCAGAAATGTCTAAACATTCTGTAAGTGCCATATGACAAGGGTACCAACGAGTGGCCCCTTGTTTCACCCTTTAATGCAGTGGTGCTGCAGCTTGAAGGTTTTCTAAATCTCATCTGATATTTCAATAACCAGAGTAAGTGAATACCAGAACTGCAGGCAGTACTGTCATGTGTTAGTTGCAGCATCAGTTTCACTGATAATGTGTGAAGAGAGAAGTCTCCAAATATTCCTACTTGCTACATATCTCCTTCACAAACCCTGGAACTGTGTGGTGATTTTTAACCACAGCACTCCGAAGGTCAGCAATGATTTCATAATCTGAGCATCATTCATTTCTCCCAGAAATATAACTATGCTTTTGATTATATTCTTAAGACATTTGTTCATTCAAGTTTTTTTAGACTGCTGATTAAAAAATGACTATTAGTGAATCTTTTTTAGCATATTGAGGAAAAGATTGGCAATATGTGGGAGGTTTTTATTGTTTATTAAGCAAAACCAGAATAATGATTTACGCCTCTGATCATTTCACCATACACAAGTGATAAATTCTTGTGTCAGACTGCATGATGGAGAAGTGGGAGAAACCCACCTGACGTGTCTCATTATCCTTGTGGCACTCTGGGTGGGTAAATTCTCAGATCTGCAACTTTAGAAGGGAAGACAGAATCATAGAATAGGATAGAAATAATGTGCTGCGTTTACTGAGAGATAGTGGATAAATAATATGATTAAAAAGGCAACAGATTCTTCTGATTTTCAACATCATTGTTTCATGTGTGACTGCTATTTTTTAATATTTACCTTTAATCCATATGCTTTGTACAGTCAATAGTTTCAAATTTTGTTTTTATTTCCCAATAAATCTGGACGAATGTTTAGATGAACTGTACTCCTGAATTCTACAATCCTGTCTTTCTTTTTCAAGTGTTACCTGTTTTTATTCAGTATTTTCTGCTTGCCTTTTTCCTTCTAGCTGATTTTCCTTGTAATTTGTCTCGGCTTTGAAAAGTGCTGCTCAAAGCCTTTTAAAGAACAATGAAATCATCAGACACAGTCAACATAAATTCACATAGGGAAAATCATGTTTAATTCCATAGCCTTCTGGTATATGGTCACTCACCTAGTAGATGACAGGAAGGTGGTCAATATTGTTTTCCTGGATTTTGGTAAGGATTTTGGCACTGTCCTTCATCACGTCTCTACACAAGTTGTTCAGCTGTGAGACAAATAGGTACATGGTGTGCTGGATGAAGAGCTGTCTGAATGGCAGAACTCATGGGGTTATGGCGAGCAGCCCTGCAGAAAGGCATCTGGGACGCTGGTCATGGTTCATTAGGAGTCAGCAGTGACCTGGCAGCCAGAAGAGTGAATTGCGCTCTCAAACACAGCATAACCAGCTGATCAACAGAGTAGATAATCCCACTGTATATAATGGTGCAGTCTCACCATGAGTGCTGTGTGCATTTGTGGGCCCCATGATTTAAGAAGGATTTGAAGGTCCTTGAATGCACCCAGATGAGGGCAACAAAACAGATGAAGGGGCTGGAAGGTATGTCATGTGAAGAGTGGCTGAGGACTTTGGGGAGAAGGAGTCTGAATCATAGAATCATAGAATCACCAGGTTGGAAAAGACCCACCAGATCATCGAATCCAATCTTCCTTATCAGTCACTAAACCATGTCCCTCAGCACCTCATCCACCCATCCCTTAAACACATTCAGGGAAAGCGACTCAGCCACCTCCCTGGGCAACCTCATTACTCTCTATAGCTTCCAGAGGAGGGGAAATAGGAAAGGTGGTGCACGACTCCTCCCCCTAGTATCCAGTTGCATGAGAGTGGTTCAAAGCTGCTATAAGAAAGGTCTGGACTTGACCTTACGAGGCATTAGGAGTGTTCTTGCACCCAAACCAATGGCAAATTAATCTTTCTTACAACTGTCTGGTGTTACATTGTCTTCATTATTTCTTTACCCATGGGGAAAACAGTGACGGGGACAGGACAAGAGGAACGGCCTCAAGCTCCACCAGGGGAGATTTAGGCTAGAGATTAGGAGGAAGTTTTTCACACAGAGGGTCATTGGGCGTTGGAATGGGCTGCCCAGGGAGGTGGCTGATTCACCTTCCCTGGAGGTGTTCAAGGTGTGGGTAGACAAGGTCCTGAGGGACACGGTTTAGTGTTTGATAGGAATGGTTGGACTCGATGATCCGATGGGTCTCTTCCAACCTGGTGATTCTATGATTCTATGATAATCAGTTCATGTAGAAATAACTAGGATGTGCTTAACCAATCTATTCATACTGAACAGATAATGCCCTTGGCGAGTGCTTCTGCGACAGGATAAAAAGAACATTGAGGGGAATGTAAGTCTGCTGTATATTGCAGGAAAAGACTTAATTTCAGGTACATAGCACTGTGGGATCCTCTGAAAGTCTATTAAGCTGTTCTAAGCACAGTAGAGCAGTCACAATTCAAGTTAAAAGGACTGTTGAGCATTTACTCTCTAAATGGACCCCTAAAGACTGCGAGACGCTTTTTTTTCTTTGAAAATTGTGCTTGACAATAGCCCTAACAGTATATGATTTTGTCTTTTTTAATCCTCATTTTAATCAAATGTTTTCTGGACGTGGGATTTAATATTAATATTAGGTATTGCAAAATCAGCAGTCATTCTAAAGTCAATAAAATCAGCACTCATCTTAGTAATAATATGTTCTGTTGTATCTGAAAATCCTAATCTGATTTTTCAAGACCACTAATTAGTTGTTTATTATCTATAAGCATGATATTGCTTAAACTTTATGCTTTACACATTTCCATAGCAGCAGCAACCAAATTCCACCATCAGTTCTCTCCTCAGACTGGGCTATTCCAGCCCAAACAAGGGTGAGTTTAAGATGTCATAGGACAGTTTGATGATGAATTACTACTGGTCTAAGTGATGTTTTTATTACCTTTTTTATAAGATTAAATGACAGGCCTCAACATCTGTAGAAGCTGCACAATAATGTAATGAAATATGCTACTTTCTCCAGCTTTAAGATTGTAGCAAGGTTTTTTAATTGCAACTAAAGGCACATTTAAAGAAACTAGGAAATGAAGGGTACTATGCTTTGACTTGTGAGTTTTCAGTGATATTTATATTTTTAAGTATTTCCCTAGTGCTTCTGTTCTTCTTGAAAATATACAAAGACAGTGTTGTTCCTCAGTCATCTGAACATTTGGCAGTTAAGAGCTCTTTTACAGAATAGAAACACTAAATGAAGATTTTAAATTATGTTAGTTTTTTTATATACTGCCTCACATGATTTACTGAACATATATGTCACTTCTCCATTTTCTCAGGAATTAATATGTCACTGATACCTTTTGGTTTACATCTCAGGCTAAGTCTCTGTCTTGTTTCAGTTTCCTTAATATAACAATACAAAAATATCATTTATTTTTTTCATGACAAATAGGAATATTCCTATGTGACTGCTCCTAAAAGTAATGTTCATAAAAGTAATTTAAAGATGAGAATTACAAAAATCACAGTAACAAAAAGTCTAACTCTGCATGAATTTTTGAAAGAAAGTATAACAAAGAAGAAAACTGTATTAGTGTCAATGAGACTAATAAAAAAAATATCTGACTAAAGAAGAAAGGGCAGAGATGAAGTCATGTACCATAAATAAAAGAAATAAGAGAGCAAAAATCAATGGATCTAAAGTAAAATGCTAAAAATTTCTCTAGAATGCATTTTCAATAAAATACTGAGCAGCTGAGCTTTTTCATCTATTGCTCTTCTATGAAGTCTTAAAAATGTCTTCACAGGGAAATCTGGCAGCAACCTCAGCCCTTTCAATCTCCACTCACTCAACTATATCAATTCTTTGGTCTTTAGCGTGAACCATTCTGAATAAAAGTACACTATTCGTACTGTATTGTGGTCTTCACTGGCTTTGGTGAGATCTTGGATGGAATCTAGAGTGTAAAACTTTGTTGTGTAATGTTAAAAACTTTTTCCTGTGCTTGCTTTTTCTACCTTATTGTTTTCTTCTTCCCTATCTCTGTCTCTTTGCCTTTGATAAAGAAAGCCAGTTTAGTGCACCAAGACTATCTTTCTCACAGCGCTGCTGTGAGCCACAGCAAAAGAGAAGCTATAAAGCAGTGTCTTAAATAGCCTGATATTTCTGCAAGTTTGGAGCATCTTAAAGGAGCAGCCCAGACTGCCTGCTGTGCATCCCATTCTTTTTTCCAGCCTTTTGTGTAATTTATCTTATTCCATCTTGAGCGAAGGAAGATCTGACTTCAACAAAGATGCAAGAAAAACAGCTTTTGACCTTCCCAGTTAACCGTTGGGTATAACTGATTCGGCCTCAGGGCAGGAACTAGATGACCTTGCCAGACCTATATTGTAAGGTTTCCTACGGCCACATTTTTTTCATTTTCACAAAAAAAGAAGTTATTACCATCTTTATTACCATCTAAAAGACTGTCAAACAAGAAGCTTTCTTTAGAAAAACTCTCAACAGCTAAGGTAAAATGAAACAAAAGGTACTGTAAAAATACCGAACATTTAAAATCATAGAATCATAGAACAACCAGGTTGGAAGGGACCCATCGGATCATCTAGTCCAACCATTCCTATCAAAAATACATTATTAAACTCTCATTGTAGATGTCTAAGGAAATTGCACAGTTTTTTAATGGTGACTGTAAGTAGGAAATCAAGGAGAACAGTAAGTTAGTAGGAAACACAATAGCACTCTTTGTGTTCAATAATGTCCTTGCAGGGACTTGCTACCCTGGTTTCAGGACTCCTGTAAGAAGGTCTGTGTCCCTCTTCTAATAAACTGATAGAACAAACAAAACGAGCGGGTAAAGCTATCACAGGCAGTTGTTGTGGTAAGGGCTTTTTTTTATTTATTCTGTTTGGAGTCTTTGGGGTCTCAAGTGACAGGGGACAGGATGAGAGGGAATGGCCTCAAGCTCCACCAGGGGAGATTTAGGCTGGACATCAGGAGGAAGTTTTTCACAGAAAAGGTCATTGGACATTGGAATAGGCTGCCCAGGGAGGTGGTCGATTTACCTTCCCTGGAGGTGTTTAAGGCACAAGAAGACGAGGTGTTGAGGGACATGGTTTAGTGTTTGATAGGAATGGTTGGACTCGATGATCTGGTGGGTCTCTTCCAGCCTGGTGATTCGGTGATTCTCTGAGTTTATGCAGAGATTGAGATAAGAAGTTAATTTTGTAACTATGAACCAACAAAAATATAATCAATGTCCCCTCAGTGACTATGTCCAGAAAACCCTCAGCTCAACAGGCTTTTACAGGCCTTATGAGGAACGACTGAGAGAGCTGAGGTTGTTTAGCCTGGAGAAAAGGAGGCTGAGAGGAGAGCTCATTGTTCTCTACAACTACCTGAAAAGAAGAATCTGGTGATTCTATGATTCTATGACTGTAAATACTTTGAAGGTCTTAACCTAACATTTGAGACTGAAACATAAAGTTGTTTTTTCACACAGTAATCTCTATACAATATCTTTCATATAAATAAGGAGGGCAAATTAGAAAATGAGGAGGCTTTCATACACTTGTAATTAGAAAGCAGCAAGGAAGTTCTGGAAATGGACAAAATTTTTAATTAATCTTACCCTTAGTGGATTTTGACTTTTATTTTTATGTGGTGTTGTTGAGTTTTTACTAATTTGAGTATAATTGTGCGGGTAATATACATTAGCTGCTGCAAATGAGAAGATCATGATGCAAACTAAAGCATGGAAGTTAGAAGGAAAACTGTTATTTCTAAGTGTGAAAAATTAAAGAATTTAACAACCTCTATTCAAATCAACTGAATGAATTAGCACACAATATTGCAAATCTAGCAGTAACCATTTTAAATTAATCCATAAATCTGGTAGAGGTAAATTTGGAGAAGAAAAAAAGTTAAATATAAAGGTAAGAAGATGTTCCAAGCAGCTAGTTTGATTACAATGCTAAGCAAAACATTAGAGTAGGATTTTGAACAAGAGCTAATTAGATGCATAGAGGTAAATGGTACTTGCATTACAATGTATGTATCAGGCTAACTTAATATCTTTTTAGATAACTGGCTTCCTGGAGAGGGTAATAAAATAAAACTACTCTATTCAGATATAAGTTAAATATTTGATAAGATTTCTCAAAGGAAAATTAGCATCCAACAGGGTGATGACTGTGACTATCATGGGGTATGGAAGAAGCTTGTTAGGAAGGAGACTCTCCAACTGTACTCCAACAGCTACACAGGTTAAACAAAAATCAGTAGATTGATTTGGGGCCTAGGGGAAGTGCTAACAGGATAACCATTGTTTAGCAGCCCCAGATGAAAACAAAGAAAGGACTAACACTGCAGAAAATTATTTTAGCAAAGCAACTGACACTTGAAGGATAGTGGAATAGAAACTGCTCACACTTACAGAATACACCAGGATGACAGTCGTTTAGCTGAAACAACATATCTCTATAAGCCTTATGTAGGAAGGGGGCCCATTGTTAAAAGACTTCTGAGAAGCAGGACAAGTCATCTGGACCTGTGATAAGAGCGGAAACACCATTGATAAGGACAGCTGGATTCCTGAGAGCAGGGATGCAGAAGGAAGACAACTGCCCCCATCCCTGGGAAAATCCTTCACAAGCACCATCCCTGGGAAAATCCTTCACAAGCAAAAAACAGGAATAGGTCTCTTCTCAAACTCATTAATATGTATAAGCATTTTAGGAATATGTAACAGTTCACTGTATAAAGCTAAGAGGAGTTGCCATGATGGGTACGCACGTTGTTTTGGAGAAAAGATTCTCCCGTGCGTCTCAGCGCTGAATAAACATACCTACTTTATAACTTTATAAGTTATGGAGTCTTGATTCTGCGTGTCAAGATAACTCCCAAGCATCAGGTTAAGGCTGATCATATGTACTGTATGTTCTTATGACACTGAGATGAAAATGTACATCCTTCAGAAATGTCTAAGCAACAAGGTGCTGAGATGGTATCCAGAGAATCTGATCATCCTACAGAGAGAAATCATACAAACAGAATGCAATTCAATATCAGAGACATATTTTCAAGTATTATTAATTAAAATTTGCTACAAAAGGGACTTTGCCAAAGAAATGGGATGAAATCAATAAAAATATCTGCATATATTTGCTGGAGGTGGTTATACAGCTATGATTACGAGGAAGTTTTTCACACAGAGGGTCATTGGGCAATGGAACGGTCTACCCAGGGAGGTGGTTGATTCACCTTCCCTGGAGGTGTTTAAGGTATGGGTAGACGAGGTCCTGAGGGACATGGTTTAGTGTTTGATAGGAATGGTAGGAATGATAGGAATGGTTGGACTCCATGATCCTATGGATCTCTTGCAACCTGGTTGTTCTATGATTCTATGATTCTATGAAAAAAGGCTACTGCTCTTGTAGAATGCACCAAGCAACTCACTCTCTGAAGAGAGTGGAGGATGTAAACACTGTTACACAAGGCAACAGCAAAACCTCATCTGGAATGTTGCGTACGTCTCTAATCACTTCTCTCAGGAATTATTAATTTAAATTGGATCAGATATGATTAAAGAGATGGAATATCTTGCAAAGAAAAGATTAATCAGAGTTCTGTTTGTCTAGCATAGCTGGGGAGATTTAAAAGGCTGTTTAATGTCTTTTTATAACTACATTGAGAGGGAATATATCAAGGCAGGAAAAATCCTTTAATTTTAAGAATAATATTAGCACATGGTAGATGACTAAGAAATTTTGTCTGGCTCTTATACAAAGTTGCAGATAATCTGGCAAGCAGACTTCTGAAATGACCATATGAATATCTTCATAAAATTCCTTTATAAAATTCCTACAGACAAGAATACTTCATTAAAACTTTTCCTCTAAGTAGTTTTAAAAGATACTAGGATGAAGTTGAGTGGTTTTTTTTCTTATTGTTTTGGAGGTCTTTATGCAAGCCATCTACATTTTATTGCATTACATTGAGTTCCCTACCCAAACTGGTTCCCTATTTACATTCTGGATTAAATTGATTATAGAGTCCAGAGTCAGAATGTATTTTTTTTATCAAAGAGTCAAGGACTAGTAAGAAATTCTTTTGTTTGTTCTTAACTACCGGGTAAGATCTCTACATAGAACTGTCAGGTATTTTATTTCACAAATTCCTGAATGGATCTAGATCATTCTTGATCTTTCCTCTTTCTGTAGCTTACTGGAGATGTATGTTTTCACAGTCTTTTACTCTATGTATTATATTTATTTAAGTTATTGAGGTTTTTTGGTTTTTGCTGTGTAGTGTGGTAGTTTTGTGGTCCCTTCCACACTCAGCCTCCAAAGGGTATTAATTTTATTTAATTTTTGGTATCTTTAGCTTTGACCAACTCATTTACTGTCATAAAGTCAGTAGATAGAAACAGGAACCTCTAGACAGTGTTTCACATGATGCAGTTTATCCATGAAGACACAGTCAAGATGACTTGGAAGTGCATACAGTCAAGACAACTGACCCAAACTAAAAAAAGGGATATTCAATATTGTGTAATGTCACACTCGGGAATAAAAGATCTCAAGGAAAGGAGGAGAAAGAGGGGATGCTGAGGATTATGTTATTTATATTGCGAAAAATACCGTTATACATTTTGAGACCTCACTTTCCAAGAAGTGGCTGGACATCTGGCAGCGTAAAGAGTAAAGTTTTTACTTTCATTATGAAACTTCATTACCCTGACCCATGAGATTTTTAAACTTCATTCTGTTTTTATGCCCATCTGCAATTAGAGGGGTGTGACTGAAAGGCAGAGTGGGTATTAGATTGTGTCACTGGGGTCAATTCACGATGTCCTATAAGTGAACGCATTCCACCCAATCAACCAGGACTGTTATTGACCAGCTGAATATGTGAACTACCGATATAGAGAGGAAGAACAAACTGCCAACAAGATAGAGAGGTGGGAGTATTGGAGGAAAGAATATCAATTCCCTGTCAATAAACAGAAATGTCTCAGATATTCAGCTGTTATTTCTTATTTATCTTCCTAGTAGAAGCTGAGTTCTAGCTAACAACTTCAATAACATATGACAACTTTAAGAAAACAGGGAAAACTCGTTCCTAATTCTACTTCCACTTGTGGTTATTAATGGGACTAATAATCAGAATCTGATACAAAGTCTATACATCATTCAAAATTTCAATAGACTCTGCCTCCAACAGAGTAGGAAAATATATTTGGTTTCCAGCCCATTTAACAAACATGCACGTTTCAAAACCAGTCAGTGGGTATATCAAAATATTTCTAAGCAACAGAGATATTTTCATTAATCACATCTACTTACGTCTTTCCACACTACAGAAAAAAAAATAGTTTTGTAAAAGAAATACATGCCACAAATATTTATTTACTTGTAAAGGATGCTTCTCTCTGTGTTCCCTGAGGCCAGAGAGAAGATGACTCCGATAAAATATCTGCTAAGAACTCAAGAACAAGAGGACACATTTTATTATAAACCAGAGAGATTCATGAAAAAAAAAAAAAATCAGCACAGGGAAAGATGTCTCCTGTCACAGCATATCCTGCAGGGAAGTGATGACATTGCCATCAGTATGGATTTATAGGGTATTGGTTACAGAAATTAACAGTTTCATTCTAACATAATAAGACATAACCACAACTGAAAATTGAAAATGTAGGATTAAAATATCACACATTACAAAATGCCATTCTGTTAGGCTCTGTAACTATGTGCAGAAGAATTTAACCTTATTTTCCACTGTTTTTTCTTTGGAGATTTATTAGACAATTTCTATCCTTTTAAATAGTTTGAGCTGTGAGAATTATTCTTTAATTTGTAGTTAACTCATTTTTCTGTATAAATGCAAAATAATGCAATTCAATAGAAATGCAGTGAAAATCTGTGATCATCGGTAATCAAGGATTTATGAACATGAATACATGAAGGATCAAAGAATATTCTAAAGCCATCCGCTATTTTTCCAGAGTTGCACTTACTTGAGCAGGAATTTGGATGTTATCTGGCAGGATCAAAATATTATGAACAATACTGTCAAGCTTCTAATGAAAGAAACTGATCCTTATAATATACTGAATGTTAGCACAAGCATGTTAAGCTATTATTTTTAGTTTTGGCTTATGCAGAGCAGTTGGTTCACAGGCTCCTTACACAGACCCCCAGGGGAATCCAAATCCATGTACAGTGCCATTTCCCCGTCTTCTCCAGTTGAAATGAATTACAGTCTGTTCTTTGATCTGACTTCAAGTGGAGGACTAAATCAAATAGATAATGCTTTCAGGAAGGTATGTTTAGGTAATTCATGATTCTAGTTCTTGGTATCCCTTTAATTGTAATAAAATCATAGAATCATAGAGTCATAGAACAACCAGGTTGGAAGAGACCCATCGGATCATCAAGTCCAACTTATTAAACACTAAACCATGTCCCTCAGCACCTCATCCACCCGTGCCTTGAACACCTCCAGGGAAGGTGAATCAACCACCTCCCTGGGCAGCCTGTTTCAATGCCCAATGACCCTTTACATGAAAAACTTCCTCCTAATCTCTAACCTAAATCTCCCCTGGCGGAGCTTGAGGCCATTCCCTCTTGTCCTGTCCCCTGTCACTTGGGAGAAGAGCCCAGCTCCCTCCTCTCTACAACCTCCTTTCAGGTAGTTATAGAGAGTAATGAGGTCTCCTCTCAGCCTTCTCTTCTCCAGGCTAAACACCCCCAGCTCTCTCAGACACTCCTCATAGGGCCTGTTCTCCAGCCCCTTCACCAGCTTCATTTCTCTTCTCTGGACACGCTCCAGAGCCTAAAAATCTCTATTTCTTCATGAGCAAAAGAAGGAGTGGAAGGGACACTAGGTGACATTTCAACAGCCTGAGGGCTGAGGTGGTGGGGGGTCAAACCCCAGTGGAAACCATCAGGATACCTTCTGCTTTTGACCCCCATGGTCTTCTAAATGAAAAGGCATCTAAAGGCAGGGTGAGCTGGGGAAGGAGGAGCGGGAGAGGGAAAGGTAGATGGCATGTTCACAAACATTTATATATGAATTGTAATATAACTGAGCCCTACAGCCAAGGCAGCGGTGCCAGGGGGAAAGCAGGTTGAAGAAATGACAAACACATGTCACAGATGAAGTGTGGAGTGAGGGTCAAAAGTAAGACAAACAGACTTGGAGACAGACGTAGGTGAGCGGAGGAAATGCAGGAAGATGTACTTCAGGTGCCAGAGTAGATATCCACAGGTAGAGGAACAAGGAATGAAGGACTGAAGTTCAGCTGGGAAGAAGTGAGAAAGGAAGGTATTGTTTATTAGTTTTTGTCTTTTTTTTTTTTTTGCTATCCAAATCTGTTCTAAAAAAATCACTTTTTTTCCAAACTTGAGTAATTTTTGCCAGTGACAGTAAGAGATACGTGCCTTCATTGTTTTGATCTTTCTCCCCTTGTGCTATTGAGGGTGTGGAGTGAGAGAGTGGCTGGGTGGGAGTTTTGTTTTTAGCCAAGTTAACCCACCAGAATGTACAAAAATATAGAATATAGATATAGAAAGTTTTTAGTACTTTTATGCCTACATATTAT
Source organism: Coccyzus lansbergi (assembly GCA_033558105.1). NCBI lineage: Eukaryota > Metazoa > Chordata > Aves > Cuculiformes > Coccyzidae > Coccyzus > Coccyzus lansbergi. Next base: position 4,099,725 of record JAUMJK010000508.1, read on the forward strand.
CATTCTGTAGAACTTTGTTTAATATTTTGAATCATTGTTGGATAAAGCAAGGAGATACATTTTCACTGGAGAGACATGATCACATTGTACAGACACTCATGCAGAAAGTGTCAGTAAAAAGAAAAAAGGAAAAATTACTGGGATTTTTGCGCAGAGTATAATCATAGAATCATAGAATCATAGAATCACCAAGTTGGAAGACACCCACCGGATCACTGAGTCCAATCATTCCCACCAATCTCTAAACCGTGTCCCTCAGCACCTTGTCCACACGCACCTTAAACACCTCCAGGGAAGGTGAATCAACCACCTCCCTGGGCAGCCTATTCCAATGCCCAATGACCCTCTGTGTGAAAAACCTCCTCCTAATCTCTAGCCTAAATCTCCCCTGGGGGAGCTTGAGGCCATTCCCTCTTGTCCTGTCCCCTGTAACTTGGGAGAAGAGCCCAACTCCCTCCTCTCTATAACCTCCTTTCAGGTAGTTGTAGAGAGCAATGAGGTCTCCCCTCAGCCTCCTCTTCTCACAGAAAGAATCTTCTAAATGCTTGAATTTCCATCTCTCCTCTTCCAAACTGCTTATTCCTAGAAAATATGCTTTAAGTTGATTGTCTTTAAGACTGTTGCCTTTCTCTTACATTTTGTCGAACAAACCACTGGTAAACAAGGTATTAAGATAGAGACAGACAGTGAATTATTGCATAGACTTATCATTAGAGTTTAGTTTCACAGGGATATAGAATTAAAATGAATGTTTGTGTATTTAGATAGAGGATATCTAGTATCTAGATTATTTAAGTTCTGTTCCTTTTGTTCAGAGTTATCTACGTAAGCAACATTTTGCTTTGCCTTTGTCTGACCCTCACACTGAGGAAACCCTTAGTAATAAAACTTCCTGTAACTATTCATATATAGGAAAGCAAATGCTGCTTTAACTGCAGAGGGTATTTTTTTTTGTAATTTAGAGAACAAGAAAACAGGAAAACCAGAACCAATTTTGTTCGAAGATATATAGATGAACACCTAACTGTATTCAGTTTGCTCTAGTCATAGCACATCTCTGAATAAAAGATCACTTGTTTTCTTCTAAGCTATCCTGATATCACCCTAGGAATTTTCTTTCTGTTCAGTCCTAGTTTACACCCAAAGAGGACATGCTTTACTTCTACTTACTCCGGTATATATGTTGATATTATCATAAAAATTATTTTTTCCGATATTTAAAGAAGTATAGGGGAAAAAATGCCCTTTTAACACTGATATACAGAAATGCTACATTATAATTACTTAATTCTGAGCAGAATCTAGCTGTTTTAAACTCAGATTCAGAAGCACATTAAGCTCCTAATTTACTGTCAAGCATGATTACAGTTGAATATTTTTATAGCTAACATATGCTTTTTTACAGAATGAAAATATAATTTTTGCCTTGTTCTCTAAAAGTCCATATTTATTCATGACATTCCTCAGCTAATGTTGTTCACCTGGTAGGACTATTAAAGTTTTGTTACATTTTATAACTATCCTACTCTTTCATCTAGTTTGCAATCACATTTAATGAGGGCAAATAAGTCCTATTTGTATTCTAATGACAGAAAGTTTTATGATATTAAAGTCTCTGCACTTAGTATTCATTATAATGAGGTGATTTCTAAACATGGAAAAATGTGTCTTTATTTCCATCAAATGCTGAGAATTTTTCTGAAAAGCAAAGCTAGTCTTCTGTACAGTCATAAGTTTATGAAGCTAGCTTTGTATTTGGTTATATATATTTATATCTGTATCTAATAATGATTTTCTCTTTGTTGCTCGGGATATTATTCACTCATTTGAAAAACAAAAATATTTAGAAATGTTATTGCAAATCCATGTTACATATTAAAAGGCTCAGAGTATTGTTCCTCTGAATAATTTAAAAGATTATTGAAAAGTGATCCTTTTATCGCTAATAACAAATTTCCCTTTTGTGAATCATTAGTAATTCACATCTGTCAGACAGTGGAAGATAGGTATTGAAATTGATGCAAATGATTTCATTTATTCTCACTTAATAAACATCTTCAATTCACTAAAAAACAAAAAAAGATTGATAATTCCCAGTTAAGTCTGTCTGAAAGAGATTTTATTTATTAGAATTTATTATAACAGCCATGCAGACGATAGCTGTCAAACCACGTAAAACTTGTTTGGCATCTATGCTTGAAAGTCAAAATTAATATTACATTTATTTAGAGCTGGAATCATCTAAGATTGGAGAAGAATATACAAAGAGTATTCTTATTTATTTTAGTCACTAAAATGATACACTATCGGGGAGACACAGAAAATAAGAGTTGAGATGAAAGCACAATCTTCAAATGCCATTTTTAGATTTCACAGAGATTGGTAAAGTATTTGTGTTATAAGCACAAAATCTGTTGTTTGTGCCTGTGGAAACTTTAAGGGTTGAAACACATACTTCTGCTCAGAATTTGCTCTCTCATTTCATTGTCTTGATCTTTCCACTTTCCAAGCACATTTATAGGAAATGTTTTTATTCAGAAGTCTCCATGAATGAGTCATATCCTAGGACTACTTACAGAAAATGTGTTTCTTAAAAAGTCCAATATTGGCCTAATTTAATACGTTCAGCAGACTTGTAGAAATCTATTTGGACTATTGCCTGTTAACCCGAACAGGAGAAAGCTTAACAGCTTCAGATCTGGTTCATAAAAATTTTCAGCAATGCAAATTCACACCTGCAGATGAATCCTGATTTTGCTCAAAAGGGAGAAGACAATGGAAATTTCCAATTGTATCTGGTCCATTTCTTACAGGACAGTAACACCTTAGGTGAGAAGTGAATCATAGAATCATAGAACAACCAGGTTGGAAGGGACCCATTGGATCTTCTAGTCCAACCGCTCCTATCAAACACTAAACCAAATCCCTCAAGACCTCATCCACCGGTGCTTTAAACACCTCCAGGGAAGGTGAATCAACCACCTCCCTGGGCAGCCTATTCCAATGCACAATGACCCTCTGTGTGAAAAACTTCCTCCAGGGCTTTTAAGTCTTTCAGACTTTAAGGTAGATAGATTCTTATCTCTTGTTTTGCTTTGTTCTGTCTTGTTTATCCTTTCCCAGTCTTCCTGGCAACAGGCTAAGTACTTTTCTCCAATACTATAAAACTAACTTCATGTAATAGTTCATATACTACTTCATATAATACCCAGTTTAAAGGTATGGGTAGCTCTCATCTACCAATTCTCAGAGCTGATGTCCTGTGAGCAATAGCAGGTGGCAGAATGTCATCTTTAAGTAATGATAGTCATCTCTGGAGAGCCCTTTAAGAGGTATATATGCAACGAAAGTGAATGCTCGAAATTCATTAAAGTAAATGAAAAATTTCCCAAGGTAGAGTCGACATCAGTGGGATCTGCATATAAAAGGTAGGGAAAGATATTTAGTAGATGTTAAAATTCTGCCTTGAGGAGCGCTCTGACATTTCTTAGCTGCTGAGAACTGGTACAAAGTTCCTTTCAAAGAACCTTATAGAGTAGCCACTGGTAAAAGACCAGTTTTCTTCAACGACTAGACCTCTAGGAATGAAATACCATAACTTCTTTAATTTAAACTGAATATGGCATTCACTATCCTTTATCTCTTTCTACATTTTCTTATGAGTCTTATGTGCAAGCTCCTTTTTTTCTGTTTGTCTTGATTTTAAAAAACATGTAGACAGCAAGAAAGGCTCTACTTCTGAAAGTAAATAGATTTTAGAATCTAAATGCTGGTTTTACAAATACAGTCTACAAATATACTCTCTTGCACTGCTGGGGAATTCATTTGAAATGAGATGAGATATGTAGAGTAAAAAAATATTCCCAGCTCTGCACAGCATGGAGGAGATGGAAATAACACACATTTCTCCAAAGGCTCAAACATTGCTGGGAAGATGAAAGCCAAAGCAACAGTCACCTCTCTACAGGAACATCAGTACAGCTTGTACGTACCATCAAATAGTTCTTTACTGAAAAATCTATAAGAAATCTCTGAAGTTTGAAAAGCATCTTAAGTGATTCCGATCACCAGTGACCAGTGATTTTGGAAGAAGGAAGGGTGGATGATCATATTACAATAATCATGAGCAAAGTCTACAACAAAACCCGGAGAGGTGAAACTGCTGCATTCTTTTAGACCATCCCAGGGAAGTGACTTACTTAAAAAAAAAAAAAAAGAGATAAAGAGAGGATTGAAGCCCAAGCTGCAAGGATACAATCAACTCTTCCATGAACTGCTCAGAGAAAATTTTAGAAACAGCTCAATTCATGGCCTGTAGGGCTCCGGTGCTGAAGATAAGATAAAGGAAGTAAGAGAAATGAATTTGCTAGATGAATGACATTGAGTTTATGGACAACATAGGTCGGGTGTCTTTTTTTGCCTATCTTAATTTATGTTTATGAAGAAAGACATTTTATACAAGAAAAAAAAGAAAAGGACTAAAAAGAGGATTGATCAAAATATACCCTATTCAGGCTGTTCTTGAAAATTTTTCAACTTCTAGATCTTTATTGTCCTGCTTTCTTTATCTTATTTTTTAACTCTTCAATCCTTCCTCTCATGGATGATGTTTATATCATCCTAACAGTGCTTTACTGCAATAGATTGAGTGATATACATGGAATGGAATGTCAGACCTTATCTCGTTTATTGAATTTTTGAAGCAATGGTAAGAGTCAGTAGAAGGTCACAGATCAGTACTGGCCAATCTTTTAGAAACACAAGTGCTTAGAGAAAATTCATACATTTTAAGTTCTACCGCTTCACAATTAAAAATACTATCTTGCAGAGGAAATCAGAGATCCATCAGTAACTAGACAAATGTAGAGTGAACACAGCTATAAACCCAAGTATTAGAGCTTATAGTTTAAATAAAATTTGAATAATCCACTTCCTAGATCCTTTTTGTTCTCCCTTTATTGCCTTTGAATATGTAGGAAGCTGACCACCTATCTTTATTTTGAAATGTAAAGGTTTTATTTACAAAATGATTCTGAAAAGTTTCAATCCACTGGTTGACACGCTCAAGGGATTCTAAAATGTTAGTGGGGCCCATCCAGCCTAGTTCTTCTAGTTCTTTACATGATTCTGTCCTTAGATATTAAGTTGTTTATGTAAATACCTACAAAACTCCAGGAATTTTCTACTACCTTTTGGAAAATATCCCAAGTTATGCACAGATTACGAGTTTGGCTAATATTTCATAATTTGCAATATTTCATAATTTGCATAATTTACTAATGTCATTAATATGTAGAATGGAAAGACAGAATCACAGAACAGAACAACCAGGTTGGAAGGGACCCATCGGATCTTCTAGTCCAACCATTCCTATCAAACACTAAACCAAATCCCTCAATACCTCATCCACCCGTGTCTTAAACACCTCCAGGGAAGGGGAATCAACCACCTCCCTGGGCAGCCTGTTCCAATGCCCAATGACCCTCTGCGTGAAAAACCTCCTCCTAATCTCCAGCCTAAATCTACCCTGGCGGAGCTTCAGGCCATTCCCTCTCGTCCTGTCCCCTGTCACTTGGGAGAAGAGGCCAGCTCCCTCCTCTCCACAACCACCTTTCAGGTAGTTGTAGAGAGTAATGAGGTCTCCTCTCAGCCTCTTCTTCTCCAGGATAAACACCCCCAGCTCTCTCAGACGCTCCTCATAGGGTCTGTTCTCCAGCCCCTTCACCAGCCTCGTTGCTCTTCTCTGGACTTGCTCCAGAGCCTCAACATCCTTCTTGTGCTGAGAGGCCCAGAACTGGACACAATATTCAAGGAGCGGTCTCACCAGTGCTGAATACAGAGGGAGAATCACCTCCCTGGACCTGCTGGTCACAACGTTTCTGATACAAGCCAGGAGGCCATTGGCCTTCTTGGCCACCTGGGCGCACTGCTGGCTCATGTTCAGTCGGCTCTCGACCAACACCCCCAGATCCCTCTCCTCCTGGCAGTTTTCCAGCCAGGCTTCTCCCAGTCTATAGCTCTGCATAGGGTTGTTGTGCCCCAAGTGCAGGACCCGGCATTTGGTCGTGTTAAACCTCATGCCGTTGGACACTGCCCAGTGGTCCAGCCTGTCCAGGTCCCTTTGCAAAGCCTCCCTACCCTCCAGCAGATCGACACTTGCACACAGCTTTGTGTCATCTGCAAACTTGCTAAGGGTACCCTCAATGCCCTCATCCAGGTCATTGATGAAGACATTGAACAGGACTGGACCTAGCACTGAGCCCTGGGGAACCCCACTTGTCACTGGTCTCCAGCTGGACTTAACACCATTTACCACCACTGTCTGGGCCCGGCCATCCAGCCAGTTTTCTACCCAGGAGAGTGTGCGTCTGTCCAGGCCAGAGGCTGACAGTTTCCGTAGCAGAATGCTGTGAGAAACTGTGTCAAAGGCTTTACTGAAGTCCAGAAAGACCACATCCACAGCCTTTCCTTCATCCAGCAGCCTAGTGACTTTGTCATAGAAGGCAATCAGGTTGGTTTGGCAGGACCTGCCTCTGGTAAACCCATATTGACTGGGCCTGATCACCCGGTTCTCTTGTAAGTGCTTCATGATAGCACTCAAGATCACCTGTTCCATGACTTTCCCTGGCACTGAGGTCAGACTGACTGGCCTGTAGTTCCCCGGATCCTCCCTGCTACCCTTCTTGTAAATGGGAACTACATCAGCCAGTCTCCAGTCCAGAGGTACCTCCCCAGTCTTCCAGGACTGCTGGAAGATGATGGAAAGGGGTTTGGCCAATACATCCGCCAACTCCCGCAAAACCCTAGGATGTATCCCATCTGGCCCCATAGACTTGTGGGTGTCCAGTTGGCCAAGCAGGGCTCTGACCTCCTCCTCATGGACTATGGGAGCCTCGTATTGCTCCTCTGTTTCCCGGGTGTCTAGACAGAGGGAACAGCTTTCTTTACAATTAAAGACTGAGGCAAAGAAGGCATTAAGTACCTCAGCCTTCTCCTCGTCCCCTGTCACTGCTGTTCCCTCTGAGTCCAAAAGGGACTGTATGGTCTCCCTTGTCCTCCTTTTACTATTAATATACTTATAAAAAGATTTTTTATTGTCTTTTGCAGACTTAGCTAATCTGATCTCTAGCTCAGCCTTAGCCCCTCTGATTTTTTCCCTACATAGCCTCGCTTCCCTCCTGTAGTCCCTCCAAGAGGCCTGTCCCCGCTTCCAGAACCTATAAATCTTCCTTTTTTTTCTAATTTCACTCAAGATTTCCCTACTTAACCAAGCTGGTTTTTTCCCCTGCCGGCCTTTTTTCCAGAACACGGGGATGGCTTTCTCCTGAGCTGCCAGGATCTCCTTTTTGAGGAACTCCCAGCCCTCATGGGCAACCTTGCCCTCAAGTGCTGTCTCCCAGGAGACTTTGCCAACCAGCCTTCTAAACAGTTCAAAGTCTGCCCTCTGAAAATTTAGTGCAACCGTCCTGCTTAGTACCCTCTTCGCTTCACCTAGGACAGAAAACCCTATCATCTCATGATTACTAAGACCTAGGCGACCCCCTACTCTCACATCCCCCACAAGCCCCTCTCTGTTGACAAACAGCAAGTCCAGGAGGGCACCTTCCCTCGTAGGTTCGTTGACCAGCTGTGCAAGGAAGTTGTCTTCCACGCACTCCAGGAACCTCCTAGACTGCTTCCTTTCTGCTGTGTTGTACTTCCAGCAGATATCAGGGAGATTGAAGTCTCCCACAAGGACAAGAGGCACTGACTTGGAGATTGACCCCAGCTGTTTGTAGAAGAGCTCATCAGTTGCTTCTCCTTGGCTGGGTGGCCTGTAACAGACTCCCATCACAAAGTCTCCCTTGTTATGGGCTCCCTTGATCTTAACCCACAGGCACTCAATCTCCCCATTGCCACAGTCCATCTCGGAGGTGTCCAAGTCCTCCCTTACAAAGAGGGCTACTCCACTCCCTCTCCTACCCATTCTATTCCTCCTGAAGAGTTTATACCCCACCACGGGGGGGTATAAACACGAGCTTTTTTAAAAGACACTCTTTTTCCTTAGGAATTTTACTTCCTTACACACTTCCTTACTTTAGGAGTTTACTTTTTCCTTCCTTACTTTAGGAATTTACTTCCTTACACACTTAAAAACATGAGCAGTCTGGCCTTAGAAGATATAAGATATAAAAGAAAGCAAAGGTTGTCAAATTGTCATTTCCCAAACGACAGATCTAAAAAGATTTATTTGCACAATATTGTTCATTTCTAGAACATCATAACTGTCTTTTTCATGCAACTTGTTCACTTGAACAGAAAATATGTTTCTCAAACTCTGAAATGCCTGCTGCAGACTGTATTTTGTGTGCACTCTAAATTCCCATTATCATCGTTAAATCATGAATACAGAAGAATCATGGTGCTCTTCTCTGCTCTGAAGTACAAAGTGTTTAATAGTTTTTTTCTCAGTAAATCTGTGATATGAGGCAGGGATTCATCTAACCAAACCACAGCTATTAAAAGTTAGACAGCTAGGCTAAGTCTTCTAGGCTTTCTTTATCACCACTGGACTTGCTTCTCTCCTTTGGACATTACATCTTGCTTTATATTAAGCACCAAAAGCAGATTTTCACTTACCATTCTATACAGAAAGACCACGTGTGAATAATTTATCATAGAATCATAGAACAACCAGATTGGAAGAGACGCATCTGATCATCGAGTCCAACCATTCCTATCAAACACTAAAACATGTCCCTCAGCATCTCATCTGCCCATCCATTAAACAACTCCAGGGAAGGTGAATCAACCACCTCCCTGGGCAGCCTATCCCAAGGCCCAATGACCCTTTCCATGAAAAACTTCCTCCTAATCTCTAGCCTAAATCTCCCCTGGTGGAGCTTGAGGCCATTCCCTCTTGTCCTGTCCCCTGTCACTTGGGAGCAATCCAGCTCCCTCCTCTCCACAACCTCCTTTCAGGTACTTGTAGAGAGTAATGAGGTCTCCTCTCAGCCTCCTCTTCTCTAGGCTAAACGCCCCCACCTCTTTCAGCCGCTCCTCATAGGGCCTGTTCTGCAGATCCTTCACCAGCTTTGTTTCTCTTCTCTGGACTCTCTCCAGAGCCTCAACATCCTTCTTGTGCTGAGGGGCCCAAAACTGAACACAGGATTCAAGGAGTGGCCTCACCAGTGCTGAGTGCAGAGGGAGAATAACCTCCCTGGACCTGAACATCCTACCTTTTAGAAAGCAGGTGTTGTTGAAATAACATCTTCAGTGCTTTTGTATTTCTTTATCCAGATTTTTTATTTTTCTTTTAAAGATAATGAAATATAAAAAAGTAATAATTTGAAAAAAATAATATAGTGCAATACTTTCAGTAAAGTAACAGTATTCCATATTATTAGCATGAATTGGGATTTTAAAAAAATATCGCCTAGGTCTTTCTTGGCTTTTTTGAGTGACTACCTGCAAATGGTTGCTTAGGTTACATTTTTGTTTCTTATAGGCTGTGCACTCCCTTTTGTATCACTCTAAATGTAAATGTGAGTTTGCTTGCCAAAGCACTCAACAGGATTACATTAGCCTGCCTAGAAGGGAGCAGCTTTTGAGCAGTGAAAAATTTTAAGCGACAATATTTTTCAAACCCAGACAAAAAAGGCGAAATGAATGCAGTACCAGAAGGCAAACAAAAATACAGAGTTCTTCCACCAAAAGCTTTGTGTTTATGTTTTGGGTGTCATACAAAGAACTTCTCAGGAAAATCTCTGCTACAGCAGTAATGCATCTCTGCCAGGGTTTAATTCAGGAATACTAGCCCAAGACCCTCCATTGTAGCAGAACTATGTTATGATCTCAGAAATCACTCTTCACATCTACAATTTTATTTGGTCACCCCACTTCTATTAAGTGTACAGAACCTGGGGATGTTGGTCGACAGTTGACTGAACATGAGCCAGCAGTGTGCCCAGGTGGCCAAGAAGGCCAATGGCATCCTGGCTTGGATCAGAAGTTATGTGACCAGCAGGTCCAGGGAGGTGATTCTCCCTCTGTACTCAGCACTGGTGAGGTCGTTCCTTGAATCCTGTGTTCAGTTCTGGGCCCCTTACCACAAGAAGGACGTTGAGGCTCTGGAGTGAGTCCAGAGAAGAGCAACTGTGCTGGTGGAGGGTCTGGAGATCAGGCCCTGTGAGGAGCATCTGAGAGAGCTGGGGCTGTTTAGCCTAGACAGGACAAGAGGGAATGGCCTCAAGCTCTGCCAGGGGAGATTTAGGCTAGAGATTAGGAGGAAGTTTTTCACGGAAAGGGTCATTGGGCATTGGAATAGGCTGCCCAGGGTGGTGGTTGATTCACCTTCCCTGGAGGTGTTTAAGGCACAGGTGGATGAGGTGCTGAGGGACATGGTTTAGTGTTTGACAGGAATGGTTGGACTTGATGATCCGATGGGTCTCTTCCAACCTGGTTGTTCTATGATTCTATGATTCTATGATTATTATGAAGAAGATTAAATACTAAGGAGTATGGCAGAAAATGTCGGAAGGGAAATCATCAGCAGGACTGGTTCCAATATGGCTTTTAAAATGCTTGTTGAACAACTAACTGTGTGCTCTGAATTACCTTGGTGCCCTTTGTAGCTGAAAATAACTGAACAAAACTGATTAATCAGCTATTGATTCTTGGACTGTTGTTTTCTGTTGTAGAGCTGAATAAACGGCAACAGACATATTTGTTCACTTTTATATGACACATTGTCTTTTGAAGATCAGATCTGATTTGTCCCCTGTGTGGCCTTCTCGTCACATTTGTTAAAGAGCCTTGAAAAGAAAGAATGCTTCCGTTGCTTCAACATATATTGGAAGACATTTCAAGGGTGAAAGTTTGGAAATGGCAACAGAAAAGTGCACTAAGATAAGCTTCAAAGAAGCAAGAACCATGACAGAAAAAGAAATCCTACAAAGTTTATCTTGACCTTTGGGGCAGCTTCTAATCCTAATCTAAACATGTGTTTTTGTTCAGCATCTTCCTGAAATTCTGAAAGGATTCTCTGGAATGAGAACTGCCAACAGATGTGAATTAGTGTTTCTTATTTCTGGCAAGTCTATAAGAAATGCTGTCATGTTCATGTCTCAAACGATGATTTTTACGCTTCAAACTTTGTATTTCTCTGGACAAAGGGCTTGCAACAAAACCCTTTTAGAAGATAATAAACCCTAAATAATTCATACCATCCAATTACAGTTTATCATGCATTTGCCAGATGAAAGCAAGCAGTACCTACCATTACAAAAAAGCAGATCTGGTTCAAACTTAATGTTCAGAAATTGATTTGCTTTACATTTATATCTTGGCGGCATTGTTTTTGTCAGCTGAATATCAGCAGAGAAAATTGGAGGAAAAAGGGGAGAAGGGCAATTGAAAAGAGGATGTTAAAACTGTTCAGCTGTTTTACGCCTACTTCAATTGATTATATAGTTAAACAAATCACTCCTGCTAAATTACGTGTATTCTGCTTATCAGCGACTACTCATGAATAATTAATATTCCTTATAAATCATGTTTTAATTGTAAGAGACACTTGATTAAATTTTAAAACTTGGATCAAAATGCGGATTGAGTGACTGGCTGTATGCCAGCATCTGAACAATGTGTATTACAGAGACCCTGAATTCTTCACGATCTTCAAGAGTTTCTCCGAGGCTCTCTCTGCATAGACTTCCATGGATCATGACAGGTCCTTTAAGGTCATCTTTGCCTAGGTTTAAATCAATATTGTTAGGTCATTTGGCCTTGGTGACAACAGAGCAGTATATGAGGTTACTTTACTGATACCTGCATTACCCACTGGGAAGAAACATCATGACCTTAAACAAAAATAAGTGGACCAGCATGGTCCTATTTATTGCTTCACTTCAGTCCTACAAATAGCGATGCTTCCCTCTTTTCTGCCTCCAGTCAGATGACACATTTCTAGCCGTGACTCTCAGTGGTAAATGATAAATATTGTCTTTTCCTGTGGCATAGCCTGGAAGAAGTACATACATAGTTGTTCACAGCAGAGTGTGACCACTGAGTTGTTGCAAAAGCACAGAAATTCCCTGAGGAGTTTGTGAGTTGCAGAGCTCCTCATATTGTGTAAATCCAACAGAAAGACTCTAAAACATTGTAGAAACTTAGTTATGAGGTAACCTGTGGATCAGGTTAGGTGGAGGATTCTCAGGACCTCTAAAGTACAAAGCACCTTCTCTGGTCCTGCAGTGATCACAGCCTAATGCTTAGATCTTTCTTCCAGCAGAGAGGTGATGATGAACACTCAGACCTTTTTGTTAGACAGTGGCATAAGAACCATTTGAAATTCCTTACACAAATATCAGGGCTGGTGTGTGAGCCAAAATACCACAAAGTAACAGATGAAATGCGAAGCAGAGTTTTTTCTCTGTTACCTCACAACCCAGGGCAACTCCAGTGAACAACACTGGGGCAGAGAGATTGCAAGTGGCAATGCAGGCACTGCAAAGTTTGGTCCTTGCTAGCTAGCGTGTGTATCTAAACTGCTGCTTTGACTGTATTCAATAGGGAAAAGCAGAATCTTTCTCACAGCAGGGCACTTTGTCTGGCCCTGAGTTTCACAGGTCTGTCTTATCATAGAATCATAGAACAACCAGGTTGGAAGAGACCCATCGGATCATCGAGTCCAACCATTCCTATCAAACACTAAACCACGTCTCTCAGCACCTCGTTCACCCGTGCCTTAAACACCTCCAGGGAAGCTGAATCCACCACCTCCCTGGGCAGCCTGTTCCAATGCCAAATGACCCTCTGTCTGAAAAACTTCCTCCTAATCTCTAGTCTAAATCTCCCCTGGTGACACTTGAGGACATTCCTTCTTGTCCTGTCCCCTGTCACCTGGGAGAAGAGCCCAGCTCCCTCCCCTCTACAACCTCCCTTCAGGTAGTTGTAAAGAGTAATGAGGTCTCCTCTCAGCCTCCTCTTCTCCAGACTAAACAACCCCAGCTCTCTCAGCCGCTCCTCAGAGGGCCTTACCTAAACACAGAGATTCTACTGGTCAAGCACATGGGACTAAACAACAGTTAGTATGATATTAATGTTTTTCTTCACTTCAGCTGCAAGTCATTTGAGTGTGTTTATAATCCTCCTTGACAATATTCACTCCCTCTCCTTTATATAAACTCCCCCTTCTTTGTTTGTGGTCCGCACAATAAGGAGCAAAAGAAAGTTTTGGAAAAAAAAAAAAAAAAAAAGGAAAAAAACACCAACAGCAGCAGCAACAGACTTTGACAAATGCACTGACTTTTCCTTTTTTAATTTAATGTAGCCTGGACTTTACCTGCATATGCGCATGCTCAGAGTTGTTCTGGTAGGCTGATCATGTATCACCTCTTCAGCTTGGATCCTGTTGTGGATTTATTTACAAACATCAAATACCTTCAAGCCAGTCCTTCTTGCTGTATGTTTTGCAGCCTACTGTAGTAGATAAGCAACAGATGTGGGGATGAACACCCTGCAGGTGTTCCAAGGCCAGGTTGGCTGGGGCCTTGGGCAGCCTGGTCTAGTGGGGTATGTCCCTGCCCATGACAGGGGAGTTGGAACTAGATGATCTTTTAAGGTCCCTTCCAAATCAAACTATTGTATGATTGTATGTATGTGTGTATTCCATTATATTCCCACGGCTTGTTTCTTGCCGAAGAGACCTGCTTCATGTCTTTGCAATGAACTTCATCAGGTTTACTTTTTGTCTCTAATCACCTGGGTTGTTAATGCCAGTTATAACTAGACATCATGAAACCCAAAGTGTCAGCATTTCTTGGATAAAATTAACACAAAATTGTGGCCCCTCACAAGATCACAGCAAAAGTTTGTAAACTCCCAATTCTCCTCCAGAACTGCAATAGCCCTATTGTCTGAGAGAGTTATAACAGGAATATATTGCCACAGTAATGCTTCAGATGTGCTTCACAAATCTTTTTGTAAAGCCCATAACCTTTTATATAGATGAAAGATAAGGATACCTGTAAATGGTTATTAAGTGTTTCTTGGGAAGAAATTTAAAAGGCAGTGACACTTAGAATCATAGAATCATAGAATCACCAGGTTGGAAGAGACCCATCGGATCATCGAGTCCAACTATTCCTATCAAACACTAAACCATGCACAATGACCCTTTCCATGAAAAACTTCCTCCTAATCTCTAGCCTAAATCTCCCCTGACACAGCTTGAGGCCATTCCCTCTTGTCCTGTCCCCTGGCACTTAGGACAAGAAGCCAGCTCCCTCCTCTCTACAACTTCCTTTCAGGTACTTGTAGAGAGTAATGAGGTCTCCTCTAAGCCTCCTCTTCTCCAGGCTAAACAAACCCAGCTCTCTCAGACGTTCCTCATAAGGCCTGTTCTCCAGACCCTTCACCAGCACAGTTGCTCTTCTCTGGACTCGCTCCAGAGCCTCAACATCCTTCTTGTGCTGAGGGACCCACAACTGAACACCGGGTTCAAGGAGCGGCCTCACCAATGCTGAGTACAGAGGGAGAATCACCTCCCTGGACCTGCTGGTCACACCATTTCTCATCCAAGCCAGGATGCCATTGGCCTTCTTGGCCACCTGGGCACACTGCTGGCTCATGTTCAGTCAGCTGTCAACCAACACCCCCAAGTCCCTCTCCTCCTGGCAGCTTTTCCAACCAGACTTCTCCCAGTCTGTAGCTCTGCTTAGGGTTGTTGTGCCCCAAGTGCAGGACCTGGCATTTGACCGTGTTAAACCTCATCCCATTGGACTTGGTAGGATAGTTTTGGTTTTCCTGCATTATTCCAGTCCTCCAGCCACATAGTGGTCATACTTATATTATTTAGAGGCGAAAACCTTAATTTCAGTTTTTCCATAGCTTATGTCTGAATTTCTGTGCCATAAATGTTTCCAGTAAGGTACTCTAATGAAGTATACGAGCTAGTAGGAAAGCAAAATGGATAGATAATCAAGGGGCTAACATGAGCTGTAGCCTACATAATATGGGAGAAAATACCCACAGAAGCTAAGAAAATCCATAAATAGATCTCTTTTATCATGGCTCCTGTGAAGTTTGCAGCACTTGGAACTGGAAGTGTCTCATTATTTTGAAATGAAACTAACCTCTACAAAAAGATATCACAAGAATAATAAATTTATCCATATGAAGGCACAGAAAAACTCTGGCACTGCCATCATGCCACTGTAAGCAATTAAGTGAGCCAGCACCCCAAGCTAGAAATGATATTACTATATCTCATTGTTAATTGCAGGAATTAATGAAATACATACAAATTTACAATTCTGTATTGTTTATCTGAACTGTGATACAACAGTGCTCATTGACAACAGAACAAGGGACGATGGAAGCATTAGCAATATAACAAAAATGTAATCAGATGCTACTTTTAACTTGTTTCTTTCATAAAATCCTATTGCACACTTTGAAGGTGACAGAATAAAGGTTGAAGTAGAGGACAGTAGTTCAAAGACAATAAGAAGCAATCAGTGCTAAGGAATCAAGACAAAAAGTGTTTAGAAATAGCCTAGAAAACTGAACTTTTCTGGATATATAATCTTGATCAGCTTAAGCCTATATATATATGTGTACATGTAGTCTATAAATATTACCTCAAATAATTGAAAGAGGTTGACTTTCTTTCACAGGTGGCATGTAATGATGAAACCAGGTATAACACCTTTATATATATTTACAACCTTGCTACTTCTATATTTAATTATAACAATTTTATTAAAACTTAGGATTTAATCAAAATTTTTATATGCAGTAAAACACACTTGCAGCTCCAATTTTGTGGGAGGAAGATCAAATGCATATTACAGTTTTTTATGAAAGCAATGTAGCTAAGAGAATTTAGTGCTGATCCCAGGGACATAAGATATCCTTGTTCAGGTGCTAAAATCTTCCTCTGAAACAGTTCTTTATGGAAGGAATTGTGCTGAAGGTGTAATTCTATTTTTACTTTCCAACTAATCAATATTGTTTCATCTCATTTCTTTCCTGAAGCTAGAAAAGAAAAAAAAAATAATAACCTGCTGGGTTGTGGGTAATTACTATGGGCAAAGCAATGGTGTACTCTTTTATTGCTCAAATAATAGAGAAATAAAGCAAATTAGCAATAAATATCACTTCATTAGCTTTTCTTTGCACAATAGCAGCAATACCAGAGAAAATTTGAAGGTTTCAAAATTTAAAAATTATATAGATAGTCGATAAAGTCCAAGTAAGCTATTCTAAATTTAAGGAATAATTTAATTTGACAGGGGCACCCAGGTTACCTGGTCCAACCCCTTGCTTGAAACAGAACCCATTGCCTTGGTCAGGGTCTTCACCTTGGTTTATTTATGAAAAACTCCAAGACATGTCACACGTTCCCTGCACAAATTCTTCCAGTATTTGACTAGTCACACTGTGATTTATTTTTTTTTCTAACATCTAATTGGAATTTTTATTGACATAATGGTGTCTACTGCCTATTGTCCTTTCACTGTGCTCCTTCAAGGGAGATCAACTGTTGACCAACACCCCCAAGTCCCTCTCCTCCTGGCAGCTTTCTAGACAGATCAATCTATTTTCAGCAGATAATCTAATTTCATCAATCTATTCCTCCAAGTCTGCTGAAAATTAATTTCTTAAAACCAAAATTTCACCACTTTCTTTGACTTGTTAGTATTGAATTTGTTGGTAAATTTTCCTAGTAATTTTTCCAGTTTTCATAACCTTCACTCGGCCATAAGATTCTGTGGTCTTTGTCTGGATGAAAGCTCTCTAAAAATGATAAACAATTGTTTTGCGATCTTCAAAGGCCACCACAAGAAAACTATGGGCAACCCACTTGGGCAATCCCTTCACTTCATATGAGACTGTTCAGATTAAAAAAGGGATCACAGCCTGTGTTTCTAACAATGGCTGTAAATCTAATAGAATTAGTGTAGAGATGTCTTCATCTTTCAAAAGTGAGAAATCAGTTATCAGCACCGTCAGTGCTGTTTCCTTAGTGTAACTTGATATAATGCCACATCACTTTGGGTCAAGGAAATTTAAAGGTTGCCCTGAAAACAACTGTGCTTACTTTCTCCAAAACTACTGAAACACGAAACTTGAGACAGCCACTTATGTTCACATAAAGAGCTGGCAGGGGAGAAGAATTATTTTTTTTTGTTTGCCTGTTTGTTTATCTACTTTTGGCTTACACGTTTGGGAGAAAATTATAACCGTTGTTTCTGTAAAGGAAAGCAAGCATACTAAAGCAACTGAGCAACGAAGCTGGTGAAGGGGCTGGAGAAAAGGCCCTATGAGGATAGGCTGAGAGAGCTGGGGGTGTTTAGCCTAGGGAAAAGGAGGCTGAGAGGAGACCTCATTACTCTCTACAACTACCTGAAAGGAGGTTGTGGAGAGGAGGAAGCTGGGCTCTTCTCCCAAGGGACAGGGGACAGGACAAGAGGGAATGGCCTCAAGCTCCACCAGGGGAGATTTAGGTTAGACATTACGAGGAAGTTTTTCA
The DNA here is from genome assembly GCA_033558105.1 of Coccyzus lansbergi. NCBI lineage: Eukaryota > Metazoa > Chordata > Aves > Cuculiformes > Coccyzidae > Coccyzus > Coccyzus lansbergi. Next base: position 4,117,243 of record JAUMJK010000508.1, read on the forward strand.
TGGAAATGGTCATTGGGCCTTGGAACAGGCTGCCGAGGGAAGTGGTTGATTCACCTTCCCTGGAGGTGTTTAAGGCACGGGTTGATGAGGTCCTAAGGGATATGGTTTAGTGTTTGATAGGAATGGTTGGACTCGATGATCTGATGGGTCTCTTCCAACCTAGTTGTTCTATGGTTCTATGGTTCTATGGTTAAAGTCTGAAATGTCATATAACAGGAAATCTTATGGTTACTAAAAGTCTGGAAGATCCATGCTGATTTTTTTTTGTTGTTGTTCATCCAATTTAAAGCCTTCTCTGTAGATACTTCTATAAATATTTCAAATATATCTGACCTTAATACGGATGTAACCTGATCTTCATCCATACTGACATGCATTCTTTCCCATGAACAACATATTTTACTATGTTTTTCTGATTTAATAAATATTTATAATATGTTCCTGGGATACTAAATATTTAATATCATCTAGATGTTTTTTTAGCTTTTCAGTCAAAGAAATTAATTACTATGCTTAATCAGTGTCCGACTTTTGAGGATTTGGCTCTCTTTTAGTTCTATCTTTTCCTAAAATCTCTTTGACGAAGAACTAGAATTCAGATGTCAATTAAAAACTTCAGTGAAGCCTCTTGAGAAATCTGACAATATTTTATTTAGAATTCAGCATTTATATACCAGTTTTGTCTCATTCCCACATTTTTATTGCCTTAATTTACTTAGTTTCTGTCAAAATTTTAATTTCTGTCAAAGCTTTATAATGGAATTAATACTAAGGTATCAGATTTAATATTCCTTTCTCTGATATCCCTTCAAGATTACCATATATTTTTGATAGCATGGTACCTCTTACGTATTTTTGTCTGATTAATTAGTATTAATGTACTGAAATTGTCTGAAACACTATTACTACAGAAGAATTTCCCACTGGTAGAAATGAGTCTTTTATCCATTTTCTGACATAAACTCTGGAAGATTTTTCTCCTTTAGCATGATTGCAATGCAAGTAGAATTGTCTTTGAAACAACACATGAAAACTTATTTCTTCAGTGCTAGTCTTTCAGGAAATACAGTTGAAGTAATTTTTGCTTCTTATATAAATAAAATATATGTCCCCATCAATTTGGTATTTTCACTTAAGTGTGATGGACTTAGAGAAAAAAAGAAAAGCAGGAATACATTTGTGGCTTTCGTAGATTTCCAAGGTACCAAGTGTCAGTATAAGGTGTGTCTCTATTTTTAAGACTTAGTAACTGGGCTGTCTTGCTTATGCCAAAATGACTCCTTAATTAAAATAAAAAAAAACTCTACTTCTTTTCTTTCTCCCATGTTCAGGAATGGAGCTATACTTATTAAATATATATATTCTCCTTGAATTTCCTTCATGACATCCACTTCCCTGACATCATGGGCCAAAAAAGATTTTGACCTACTTCAGAGAAGACACAAACTTTGATAAAAATGGAAGTGTGAAATGAATTGGTGAATAGATGTCTAAATATTTAACATTCCAAGAGTTCTGATTAGAATTTCTTGTCTAGTTCAAGAATTGCAATTGAAGATTTGGTTATTCAAGGCAGAAATCACAAATATTGAGCTGGTTGACAAGGTTTAGTATAAGATTTGTTATTAATTCAATAAGCAGTGTAGTAAGGTTACGTGGATAAGAGCTGGGGTTCCTGATGACAGTAAGCCCTGAACAAAAAGAATGTGTTGATTAGATGATAGTGAAAAATAAAACACATTAAATTGTCTTCTGCTTTCTTCCTGGTCTTATTTTGGAATGTTCCAGTAGATACTATACAATCATATAATCATAGAATCACCAGGTTGGAAGAGACCGACCAGATCATCGAGTCCAACCATTCCTATCAAGCACTAAACCATGTCCCTCAGCACCTTGTCCACTTGTCCCTTAAACACCTCCAGGGAATGTGAATCAACCACCTCCTTGGGCAGCCTATTCCAATGCCCAGTGACCCTTTCTGTGAAATGATGAAACCATTGTAGAGCTACAGACTGGGAGAAACCTGGCTGGAAAACTGCCAGGAGGAGAGGGACCTGGGGGTGTTGGTAGACAGCAGACTGAACATGAGCCAGCAGTGTGCCCAGGTGGCCAAGAAGGCCAATGGCATCCTGGCTTGGATCAGAAACGGTGTGACCAGCAGGTCCAGGGAGGTCATTCTCCCTCTGTATTCAGTACTGGTGAGACCGCTCCTTGAATATTGTGTCCAGTTCGGGGCCCCTCACCACAAGAAGAATGTTGAGGCTCCGGAGCAAGTCCAGAGAAGAGCAACAAAGCTGGTGAAGGGACCGGAGAACAGACCCTATGAGGAGTGTCTGAGAGAGCTGGGGTTGTTCAGCCTGGAGAAGAGGAGGCTGAGAGGAGACCTCATTGCTCTCTACAAGAACCTGAAAGGTGGTTGTGGAGAGGAGGGAGCTGGCCTCTTCTCCCAAGTGACAGGGGACAGGACGAGAGGGAATGACCTCAAGCTCCGCCAGGGTAGATTTAGGCTGGAGATTAGGGGGAGGTTTTTCATGCAGAGGGTCATTGGGCATTGGAATAGGCTGCCCAGGGAGGTGGTTGAGTCACCTTCCCTGGAGGTGTTTAAGACACGGGTGGATGAGGTCTTGAGGGAGTTGGTTTAGTGTTTGATAGGAATGGTTGGACTAGAAGATCCGATGGGTCCTTTCCAACCTGGTTGTTCTGTGATTCTGTGATATTTAAAATACAGTGAAGGAATTGACTTGTCTTTCAATAACTGGTATTCTATCTAAATTGCTGAGGGACTTGTTTGCCTTACAAGTCGCATAAATCCTTTTAATAATAAAGATGATAAATTTCCCCTTGAACCGCATTTCTGAATGTAATCGGAGCTCTGGGAATGCTGTCGAAGCAGCACAGCTGGACCCAGACCCCATTTATTCAGGATGACTCTAGATGATTTAAAATTGATTTAAAGCTCAGTTTGGAATTAATTTTAACAAAAGGTTTTAGTATTTGTTTAATTAAAGCAGTTGAACTCCTGGCTTCTTTGGAGTACTGTGTTGCTTTGAAGAAAGACATGACCTTGTGCAGATGAAGAATTGTCTGACGGTGGTTTCATATCATGTTTCTCATCTAAATAATATTCTCTGCAGTTTCTACAAACTGTGAGGAATACAACTTTCAGTGCTAATTTTATGAAAGGAGGACTATGCATGGGAGACCCCATAAAAATCAGACTTTGACTAGATCGACCCAGCTCTAACTGAACTACATTAACCTGGTGTAAGTCAGGAAACAAAATAATAAATAAATGCAGACACTTCTAATACTTTTGTGGCAGGAGATCAGATAGAATCCCAATGATGATAACTAGTTAATGATGCCAGCAGTGGCTTAAGCAAATGAGCTGATACTGAAAAACAAACAAGCAAACTAACAGTGGAAAGGTAGGAGCACAAGAGGGTGTTGCAGGTTCATCTGGCACTATGAGGAAAGCTGAGCCCAAAGTGGGCTACTTGGCATGGGAACTCGGCCACCAGCCAGGGCCTGACATGCTGATCTGGGAGCAAGGATCCTGCTTCTCTGGTCTGTGATACAGCTCTAAACTGGACTAGGAGGGCTGGTTTGTCTGCACCACAGAGCAGAAATCTTAATATAAACATCAATAATCACATATTCACAGAATCACCAGTTTGGAAAAGACCTCCAGGATCATTGAGTCCAACCATTCCTATCAAACACTAAACCAAGTCCCTCAGCACCTCATCCACCCGTGCCTTAAAAACCTCCAGGGAAGGTGAATCAACCACCTCCCTGGGCAGATTCTACCACTGCCCAATGACACTTTCCATGAAATATTTTTTCTGATATCCATCCTGAACCTCCCCTGGCAGAGCTTGAGGCCATTCCCTTTTGTTGTGTCCCCTGTCACTTGGAAGAAGAGGCCAATACTCATCTCTCTACAACCTCCTTTCAGGTAGTTATGGAGAGCTCCATAGCCTTCTCTTCTCCAGACTAAAAATCCCCAGGTCCCTCAGACACTCCTCATAAGACTTGTATATGTTCTATGTATTCTGTTTAACTAATACATTTCAGATTATAGATTATTGATTAACATAGTCTGGTTTTGCAGCCACCTATCCTAAATACTTTGAGAACTTGCAATCTCTTTTGAGGTATTGAGTAAAGAATATTTATTTGGTGGTATTCTTTTCATTTTCTTTAAAAATAGTGTTTATTGAGGAAAACCAGCTAACAATTCTACTTTTACTGGTTTTCTTTTGTTTTTTTTCATTGGTACATGACTAATAATAGTTAGAATTTACAGACTTTCTGATAAGTAATATTTTAATTCATTTTTACCTATTCTGCAAATTTGATTCAACATGTAGTATCCTTTTTCTGCCTCTCTCTCCTTTTTCCTGTGTTAGAAGTTTAGCCTTTGGGTAAAATAAAGAAAGTAATTACTTTTTGTCAAAATGGTGCAGGAACATAGCTCTGAGGTTATGAAACAAGACTTAATTAGCAGCGTATGTCTTCAATTTTTGCTGTTATTTTAGCTGCCCTGAGAGACCTTGAAAAATGAAACTTAGCACTAATGGACCTGAAATAATACTTCTAACCTTAGCACAGAATCTTGTAGGGGTTACATTATAAATAAGAAATAGTCTGCCTTTCACATAAGAAAATGCCAAAAGTTTTACAAATGAAACATTTGATTTGCTGCTCTTTAAGTGTAATTTTATTCAATAGCAGAAAAAGCATCCACACTGTTCCATCATTAATAAGAGTTCCCAATGAAATGAGGCAAAAAACTTTTAACATTTAGTTGTGAAATCTTTTTGAATTGTTCTAGGGAGGGAAGAAAGTCCTCTGCAGGCTGCAGGTGGATGTCTCTTCCACCACGGACCTCCACGGTCTTCACCACGGCCTTCAGGAGAAACCTCTGCTCCAGCACCTGGAGAAGCTCCCCCTCCTCCTTCTGGGTGGAAAACTGGTTGGCTGGCCGGGCCCAGAGAGTGGTGGGAAATGGTGTTAAAATCCAGCAGGAGGCCAGTTACAAGTGGGGTTCTCCAGGGCTCAGTGCTGGGTCCAGCCCTGTTCAGTGTCTTCATCAATGGCCTGGATGAAGGCATTGAGTGCTCCCTTAGCAAGTATGCAGACAACACTAAGCTGGGTGGAAGTATGGGTCTGCTGGAAGGTAGGGAGGCTCTGCAAAGGGATCCGAACAGTGATCCCTGTTGTCACTCCCAAGTGACAGGGGACAGGACAAGAGGGAATGGCCTCAAGCTCCACCAGGGGAGATTTAGGCTGGATATCAGGAGGAAGTTTTTCACAGAAAGGATCATTGGGCAGTGGCAGAGGCTACCCAGGGAAGTGGTTGAGTCACCTTCCCTGGAGGTGTTTAAGACATGGGTGGAAGAGGTGCTGAGGGACATGGTTTAGTGTTTGATAGGAATGGTTGGACTCAAGGATCCAATGGGTCTCTTCCAACCTGGTGATTCTATGATTCTATGATTCTTATCCTTAAGTTTGAAAAGTGTTTTAATTCATATTTATCAAACAGTTTATAGTTGAAAACATATTTTGGTAACATTTTGTGACAACGTATATTTCAGGATTATAATGTTTAGTATCACAGAAAACAGAGAGGCAGGATTAGCCATAAGTAGAAAAGTGAAATGGAATGCTAGTCCTGAATTACACAACCTTCTATTTTTACTTAACTGCAAATATATTCTTGTCTTCGGATGAACAGTGGGATGTTCTTTGCTTGAGCATGCCCATATTTAAATGCACATTATATTTTTATTCTAATACTTAAAATTTCTGTTGCATTCATATATCCATAAGGGAGTTCTTCTGTGGATGACTTAATATCAATCAGGTCAGCGGGAAATTAAGATCTTCACAACCTAGTAGTACATACATGTTCCTTATTCTTGTCTCAAGGACCGTGAGTTACAGAACTTTCCATCAAGGCTTATTAAGGGACTTGGTTTAGTGTTTGATAGGAATGGTTGGACTCGATGATCTGATGTGTCTCTTCCAACCTGGTTGTTCTATGATTCTATGATTCTATTTTAAATAAAATAATTGTTTTACTTCATTCAATTCTACCTCATAAGAGTCAGTCTGACTCCATTATTCCATAACTTACATTCTACAGCTAACCTAAAAGCAAAAATATGAAATTCTAAGTAGTTTTAGGAATCGTAAAGCTAAGTGAAGACTCTATTTAACTATTAGAGATTTAAAAATAATAATCTCAGCTAATTGCTTTTTCTTCTTTTTTTTTCCCCACATCAATATCTTCAGCAACCTGGCTTCACATTTTTTGTTAGTTATCTTAATACTTCCAGCTCTTTTTACTTTACTACGACTTGCAAATATGAAAAACCACATGTTTGTATCCAAGATTATTATTTGCTCTCATTTGACTGGTGTGTGAGCCTAAAGAAGCCTCTCTGTCAGCTCCTGGAGATAAAACAATTGTCTTTAGGAGAGCTCTGCAAAAAATTTCCATACCCTTTATATCAGGTATTATATTGAATAAATCTCTTATTATTCACATGCTGATTTTTGCAGAAACTGACCAATAATTTAAAGTAGTTAGAAGAGAGACAGGAAATGAAAATGACAGAAGCAAAGACTGCATGATCACACGACAGGTTTCCATAGAAACCCAGCTAAAAATCAGAAGCTGTAAGATATTTTATATTTAATAAAGAAAAATAAGAATTATTTACTCAAAAAAAACTACACCTGTAAAAACACAGGAAAAAAAATAGAGGAAATAAAATCCAAGAAAAATATTTGCAAGAACATTATGAACGAGACATATCTACAATGGAATCACAGTATCAACAATGCTTCATGCAATAACCATGAGGCTCTCAGGCGACCAAAATTGGTGATTTTTATAATGGTGCCTACTTGTTTGTTCAGCTGTCAGTTTTTCAATTGCAGATTTTTTCAGTTTGTAGACAAAGACATTTTACAATGATAGTCAGTGGTTTGGTTTTGTTTTCTTTTGATTTGGGAAGATCAGTTTTGCAAATATGTTTAAGAAGTATTTGAAAATAGATAAATTCTTTAATTTGCATTTTTATTTCTGGATATCAGTTGTTCTTCTAAGTGAGAAATCCGTCAGTCACAATATGGTAGAATGGTTTGAGTCAGAAGGGACTTAAAAGATAATCATGTCATGGGCAGGGGCACCTCCACCTACATCAGGTACTCAAGGCCCCATCCAACTTGGTTTTGAAGACTTCCAGAAAGGGTCAATTGAACTCTTACCTGCACAAAACCAAACTTTCCATGTGGTACATGGAGGTTTGTTTGGGGTGTTACGTTCTTGCACATCACTGTAGGAACAAGTTCTTACAAGACATATTTAAAGACACTGCATGCTGCTGTCACTCTATGAGCAAAGATTATATAGCAGTCGTAGAATCATAGAATCATAGAACAACCAGGTTGGAAGAGACCCATCGGATCATAGAGACCAACCACTCCTATCAAACACTAAACCATGTCCCTCAACACCTCATCCACCCGTGCCTTAAACACCTCCAGGGAAGGTGAATCAACTACCTCTCTGGGCAGCCTATTCCAATGCCCAATGACCCTTTGTGTGAAAAACTTCCTCCTAGTCACTCAAAGACTAACATATACGTCTCTACAATCAAGCTCTATGCTTGTATTCTGTCATTATTCTGCTCATAATCACAATTTATTCATTAAAAATCTTCCCCAGTGCATCACTACACTGTGTGTCTGCACATCTGTATGCTAAGCTATTGTTGATACAGCCTGTCCCTTGCTCGCTCCCCTTCATAAATTATTTTTAGCAGTGTCCATGCATGGGTGTCCCTTTTTTGCCACATGGCATTAAATTTTGTCGGATATTTCAAACTAAAATGCTACTGCAGAATGGCATTTAGACCTGGCATCTAGAGTTTCAGTAGTATTTAAATACACTTCTATAGAAACAGGTTTTCAGTATGTTGCATCTGTATTATATATTATATATTATATATTATATATTATATATTATATATTATATATTATATATTATATATTATATATTATATATTATATATTATATATACACATTTATATAAATTTATATATAATATATATAATGAATATATAAATATATATATATTCATAAGTGGAGTTTTACTTAAAAAATCTGAGTAACTATAACTGAAAGAACTTTTATTACACCTCTTGTCCCTCGACATATGACTTATGATTCTAATGCCTATCCTTCTTTGAAGTTTTAAATGAATGTGTGTCCGTCGATCAACAATGCCACTTAAGACAAAATATTAGGTGCATAAATCTGCTCCACTGGCTGTTGTCATTGCAACAGCAGTTTCATAAAATCCAAAGTGAACAAACTGTCTTTAGACAGATGACCTGAGATAATAAAAATCCCAAACCCCTTTACAATTTCCTGTAAAATATCCTATTTTCAAGTTAAATTCTCCATGTATCTTTCCTATTTCTAATTATTCTTCACTTTTTCACTTTGATTAATTAGGAGCTTCTGAATATTTTTTCCTTTTTTTTGAGGTTTACGAATCTTAAAAATTGTGAAGCAGTAATCAGCAGAGGTGCAGAGACGAATCTTACCTAGAAGATTGAAAAATACCTTTACTCTATTATTTATAGACTATACTTTAGCAGTTCAGCAGCCCAAAGGGTTAGAAAAAGATGTGGAATTTCAAACTGAAGTAATCTCTGCTGAAATGGCATTAATCATTCTGATTTAAAACTGGAGTTTTTGCAGTCCAGTGTCTCTGCCTGTCCATATGTACACCTGGAACTACAACAAACTGCAGAATTTTGCAGTTCTGCAAGTTACTGTGGTAACTTCTCTACGTGTCAGAAAATGAACAGAGTATTGATAGCCTATGAATGATATCACTTACTGCAGACAAATAAGGTATGTGTCCTTTTGTACTTCAATATTAAAAATAAATATTCAAAGTTCTAATATTAAACTGAACCCCTGAGTTCTTACATGGAAGGCAAAATCAGCAACAGTCCTTGATTTATCTTTTCAATGATACTTCCAATTTGATAGACGTAAGTCATGCCATAGATTTACTGTTTCTGTTGCAAATTGACAAGTCCTGGTTTTTTTTCAGGTGTTTAACATTTGGAACCATAGAACAACCAGGTCGGAAGAGACTCATCGGATCATCGACTCCAACCATTCCTATCAAACACTAAACCATGTCCCCCGGGACCTCATCTACCCGTGCCTTAAACACCTCCAGGGAAGGTGAATCAACCACCTCCCTGGGCAGCCTGTTCCAATGTCCAATGACCCTCTGTGTAAAAAATTGCTCCTAATCTCCAGCCTAAATCTCCCCTGGCAGAGCTTGAGGCCAGTTCCTCTTGTCCTGTCCCCTGGCACTTGGGAGAAGAGCCCAGCACCCTCCTCTCTACAACCTCCTTTCAGGTAGTTGTAGAGAGCAATGAGGTCTCCTCTCAGCCTCCTCTTCTCCAGGCTAAACAACCCCAGCTCCTCATAGGGTCTGTTCTCCAGCCCCTTCACCAGCTTCGTGGCTCTTCTCTGGACTCGCTCCAGAGCCTCAACATCCTTCTTGCTAAAAAGTGAGTTAAGCCTTGGATTTACTGAATTGGCATAAGTGGTTTAGCTTTTTATTCCATTCCTTGTCTTACATTCCAAGCATATATCTTGTGATTTTTTTGCTTACTGACTAACTAGTACTGAGCTAATACAAGTATGGACGTACACAGTACATTCCCATTAATACCTGAGTGTTCCTCCTGTATATAAGAATGAATTTCTTTTCTTTGTATACTACATACAGTCAAAGATTGCACTATGAAGCAGAGAATGTATAAAGATGGAAAATGACCAGAGATATTTTGCAAAGATTCACATTTTCATGTCTAGAATCCACAAAACTGTACTGAGCTTTGATACTGCTGAAAAATATGCAAAAGAAAAATTATTTATATGATGAGCATAAATTATTTTGATAGTATGTCTTTAAATTATTTGTTAATTCTTTTACTATAATTACTTCACCATTTCTTAGATCTAAAATACTGTTAGCTGACTCATATACACTTTTAGTTAAATGTTACGTTTGTCATTTTCTCAGTAAGATTGATTCTTTCTTTTCTTTATAGTATAGTTATTAAGGAAGTGGCAAAGAAGATAACATTGGACTCGATGATCCGATGGGTCTCTTCCAACCTGTTTGTTCTATGAACATTGATGAAGAAATGATCTATATTCTCTGTTCACTGATGATGAAATGATCTCATGAAATGATCTCTGAATACTGTAAAATAGATAGTGGTTAAAGTCTAGCAAGAAATGTAAGGAAAAAAACAACATTTATCTACTGGGACTATGAGTAAATTGCTTGTTGAAAAAAAGAAAAAAAGTTAATGTCTGACTTGAGGGAAATGGAATTATTTGATGGTTCAATAGAGAACTGACCCATCTGTATCTCAGGCTTCAAACAATATGAACTTACTAATATCCTTAATTGTCAAAAAAGTTTTGTGGTTTTAGTGAGGCTAATGGTTAACCTTTTTAATTTGTTGCATAAACTAAGAGTTAAAAGAAAGGTTTGGCAAAAACATTTACACAGATTTTGGAAACTGCACAATATCACCTAGTCCCGAAACTACTGGAGACTTCAGACTGTTTTCACTTTTGTCTTTTTTTTAAGTGGCCGAATTAAGAAAATTAACAGAGCGTTACTGGTTCTGAGAGCTTAAATGATGTATTAAGGGACCAGTTACCCCTTGTATATACAAAAAGAACCAACCTAAAAGTGGTTATTAACTGAGGGTAATTTAACCCTGCCACATGCCCTAGAATTTCTGTATCAATGAAGACAGCTACTAATGATGCCAGGGAGATGCATCTATATTATAGAATCCTTGCAGCAAGCAGGGTACAGTACAAGAAAAGTATACTCAGATGCCATGAGCTTCCCTTGATGATGCAAATAATCATCAGTCTGTCAGGGCAAAGTGCTATTAAAAGTATAGTAATGTGAGGCAGAGAAAAACAGGTTATTTCAAAAACATAAGCAATTCACAAGACTATAGGAGTGTATATACAAATTAATGAGTTTGCAAACTAAGACTGGAATTAAGGATCAAATTAGATTCAAATTAAGGATCGAACAGAGAATTGTATAATATAAATTTCATTTGTTTAGTTTAGATGATTTATGTTTAAATTAATTTAGAATTTACAAAATAAGACTTAAATTGGAGCTTAATAGCTTGATAGGAATGGTGGGACTCGATGATCCGGTGGGTCTCTTCCAACTTGATGATTCTATGATTCTATGATTTTATGATTCTATGATTCTATGATTAAGACAAAGTTACTTATTAACTGTATTTCTCCACAGGTTTACCAGACATAAAATAATCCATGGATACCTGAATTTAGCCACTGTCCTATTTTATCTTATAAAAGTGGTATTGAGCAGATCATAGCTAAAATAATATTAGACCAGTTTTTAAATACCAACTCCACAGCATGTTTCCGATTGGCAAAATATATCAAAATTACCAAACGGAGAGAAGTTTGATGACAGCCAATACAATCTAAACTGTTAGACTGCCTCTTTCTTTAGTAAAGAGAAAGACTCCTACAGAGAAGACATAAAATCAGGTCCTGATTGGTACTGTCCTGTTGGCCTGTCTTTTTTGTGTACCATCCTCTAAGCTGGGTGGAAGTGTGGATCTGCTGGAGGGTAGGGAGGCTCAGCAAAGGGACCTAAACAGGCTGGACCCCTGGGCTGAGACCAATGGGATGAGGTTTAACACGGCCAAATGCCAGGTCCTGCACTTGGGACACAACAACCCTATGCAGAGCTACAGACTGGGAGAAGCCTGGCTGGAAAACTGCCTGGAGGAGAAGGACCTGGGGGTGTTGGTCAACAGCCAACTGAATAAAAGCCAGCAGTGTGCCCAGGTGGCCAAGAAGGCCAATGGCATCCTGGCTTGGATCAGAAATGGTGTGACCAGCAGGTCCAGGGAGGTTATTCTCCCTCTGGACTCGGCACTGGTGAGACCACTCCTTGAATCCTGTTTTCAGTTCTGGGCCCCTCAGCACAAGAAGGATGTTGAGGCTCTGGAGTGAGACCAGAGAAGAGCAACGAGGCTGGTGAAGGGGCTGGAGAACAGACCTTATGAGGAACAGCTGAGAAAGCTGGGGGTGTTTATCCTGGAGAAGAGGAGGCTGAGAGGAGACCTCATTGCTCTCTATAACTACCTGAAAGGTGGTTGTGGGGAGGAGGGAACTGGGCTCTTCTACCTAGTGACAGGTGGCAGGACAAGAGGAAATGGCCTCAAGCTCTGCCAGGGGAGGATCAGGCTGGACATAAGGAAAAAAAAAATTACAGAAAGGGTCACTGGGCACTGACAGAGTCTGCCCAGGGAGATGGTTGATTCACCTTCGCTGGAGGTGTTTAAGGTGCGGGTGGATGAGGTCATGAGGGACAAGGATTAGTGTTTGATAGGAATGGTTGGACTCGATGATCTGGTGGGTTTTTCCAACCTGGTGATTCTATCATTCTATGATTCTAAATTTCATGTATATCTGTCACATCTAGGGTCTAATCTAGGGTGAGTAAAACAGTGCTCTACACAGAGTAGATTCATAGCTCTAGATATAAGAATTCTGTAATCCTCAAGGTTTTCAGAAACAGGTTTATATACATTTGGTTTTGGTTAAGATAATGTTATTTAATTCCTTGCTTTTTTTCTTTCTGCCTAAGAAAGACTTGGTTATTTATAACAAAAAAAAATCTTGCAACAAAAAGATGGAAATCTCTGTGACAACTCTGTTCCTATAATTCGCTAATCTTGCAAAAAGCGCTATGAAGAGGAGCAAGGTTTAACATGGAACTAGGCTCTTTGATGTTGCAAATCCACAACTGGATAGATACATGCAGATTTATGCCATTTCAGGTTATTGCCCACAGACTAGTAGAGGACATTAGCTGGCGTACAGATACCTTCATTTCACAGTAAAATTAACTTTGCAATTATCAAGATCTGACTCATTCCCTAAAAAGCACTAATGATACCTATGCTGCTGATTTAAAAGAAACCACATATTATTAATCAGATGTTCACTATTGTTAAAAGAAATAACTCTTTGTTCTTTATGGTGGGAAGAGTCTTAATTTTCAGGTATCAATACAGGCTCCAGGTGCTCAAGACCTCAGGAAATTAGGCAATATATCCATGAAATATGTCAATGAACATATATACTGGACTATTAGAGCAATAAAGCAAGTAATTAGCATTTCTAACACACATTTTCCCTCTGATAGTTCAGGCTGTAAAAATGTACCTAATGCTTGGTTTTGTTATTTGAGAAACAGTACGTTCTCATGCTCACATGAATGTAAAAAGAAAACTTCTAGATAGAAGATAAGATTTCAATCCAGTAATTTCCCAATTAATGTTTAATCATACTAACTTTGAAATATTTTGTTTTATTTTGAACCAAACAACTCCTAGATGACTTTCATTCAGGATTAGTCATCTGAACAGCTTCTCCTCTCCTTTTGTCCTAATATCCAACCTGAATCTCCCCTGGTGGAGCCTGAGGCCATTCCCTCTTGTCCTGTCCCCTGGCACTTGGGAGAAGAGCCCAGCTCCCTCCTCTCTACAACCTCCTTTCAGGTAGTTATAGAGAGTAATGAGGTCTCCTCTCAACCTCCTCTTCTCCAGGGAGAACACCCCCAGCTCTCTCAGCCGTTCCTCATAGGACCTGTTCTCCAGTCCCTTCACCAGCTTTGTTGCTCTTCTCTGGACTCGCTCCAGAGACACATTTAGGAGCCTGGCTCGAGTTGCAAAGATACACAGACAATTAGAAAAGCTGGGAAGATATAAAGTGTGAGATTCCTGTCCCATATTTAATTTCCCTTTAGCCACTGGTTTGAAGTAATCCCTGGTAACACATCTGAGTTTCCTGCCCTACCAAAGATAAGTAACAGAAGTCTTTCAGGTTCGTCTGGGGGAACGTTACTTTTTGTCCAGTCAGGGCACAGAACTTCAGCAAGCTGGAGGCCACGTGAAGTATTTCAGTAAAAGTTATAAAACGGAGCTCTCTGGTTACTTTTATGACCTGCCTCTAAGCACTGTCTGATTCTTTATAAATTATTAAGCTTTCATCCTCACATCACTCTCTGAGTAAGGGAGATATCTTCCATTTACAGGGGTGTAACTGAGATGCAGAAAGATTAAATAGACTCAGCTCAAAGCCTAGTAAAGACTGTTATTAATTTGAATGAGAATTAGATAAGGCCATTTGTGTGTTAAATTCCTGAGTCTGGGTGAAAATCTGTCTTTTCTATTTCTAGAACTACTACTATAGCCCAGGTATATCTCTTAATTTCTGTAGTGCTATAACTTCCTAGGAAAAATCTTAGTTTTATTGAATGCTCTGCTATAATTTATAGAAAAAAATTGTAATAAAGCATACAATGGGGCTATGTTTTGTTTAATTGAAAAAAACCAAAAAAAGAAAAAGTCATGTTTGTCAGACAGTAACACAATTGTAGTTGAAGGACGGAAAGGGTCATTGGGCATTGGAATAGGTTGCCCAGGAAGATAGTTGATTCCCCTTCCCTGGAGGTCTTTAAAGGACGGGTGGATGAGGTGCTAAAGGACATGGTTTAGTGTTTGATAGGAATGGTTGGACTCGATTCTATGATTCTGTGAAGTGGCTATTTAGTTTTTTGACATTAGTTATATAACAATGAAACAAAGTTAAGAAAAGTCACACAAGTCTGGGGATATTAACTTATAACCACAGAAGAAATGCTGAAATGTGCATTTTGATCATTCCTGTGAGTGAGATTATTTTAATATGTTAACAATAATCCTTTTAAATTCTGAATTCCTAAGTTTCTCTGAAACAGTGAAAGAGAAAAGAAGGGGGATTGCATTCATTTTTTTTTAGGAAATCTATTGCATGTTCTTCTTTGTATAAATTACAGCAGCTTCAAGATCTAGAGATTATTGCAAAGTCTTGTAGACATCCCAGAGGAAAAGATGACAGAATTTTGTGTATATTTTTAATCTATAATTATGCAGAAACATAAGATGAATTTCTTAGGATTTTTTCTGGAAGGATATAAAGACAAGCTTTGATGTTTTTAACATTACGTTAACCAATTTAGTAGCATCGTTGACAAGTATTTCAGTGACTCTAGAGGCATATAATTACTCGAAAGAATGCAGAACTGAGCATTGACGTTAATTTAGTGATTGTGCCAGTTTCAAATACAAAACTAGATAATATTTCTATGAAAAACTATTCCTAGTGAAAAAAAATATTGTAGAGATATTAGAAAAAATGATATGATAGAAGAAGATTGGTGTGAAAACAACATCAGAGTCAATGGACTCTTTCAAGTCAGAGTAAGGTTAAATAATTCATTATTTAGTATATGGCTCAGTAGATTAGAATTTCTTCATAGGGTGGAAAGTCTGTTGCCTCCAGACATGATACATTTTTAGTGATTTATTTATAAAAATTTGTACCTTATTCTAATATCTCAGTGAAACTTTCAAAGATATTGTTAATATTTCATCTATGATGTTTTAATGATGTTAATGTCAATAGACAATTTTTATTTCAGTCTTTCCATAAAATCATAGAATCATAGAATCACCAGGTTGGAAGAGACCCATCGGATCATCGAGTCCAACCATTCCTATCAAACACTAAACCATGTCCCTCAGCACCTCATCTACCCATCCCTTAAACATCTCCAGGGAAGGTCAATCAACCACCTTCCTGGGCAGCCTGTTCCAGTGCCCAATGAACCTTTCTGTGAAAATATTTTTCCTAATGTCCAGCCTGAACCTCCCCTGGCGGAGCTTGAGGCCATTCCCTCTTGTCCTGTCCCCTGTCACTTGGGACAAGAGCCCATCTCCCTCCTCTCCACAACCTCCTTTCAGGTAGTTGTAGAGAGCAATGAGGTCTCCTCTCAGTCTCCTCTTCTCCAGGCTAAACACCCCCCAGCTCTCTCTCAGTGAGTTTCAAGAAGTACTTGGAACAAGTAGCAAGATTCCAGATGTGATAAAGGTCAATTGTCCCTCATGAACAGATTCTGATTTTACCGCTCAATACCTGAAATTCTTTCACCTCAGACTTAGGTGTTGCTAGCAGCATGGTTAGGAGAAGGTATTGAGGAAAGAGATCTAAGAGGTGAAGAAGCCTTGTTGTTACAGATGCACATAATTAATTTTGTATCTGCATTATAACCAATACCTTTTCTCAAAGGCAGACATTTTTCATCACTGCTTCTGTTCAGATAAATCAGATCCACGATTATATAGTAGGGGGTGTTTTTTTCAAATTTTGGAGCTGATGTCGCAATGGTTTCCAAACAGGGAAAAACTACCCTTTCTTATTAAATCTTTTGGAAATTTCCCCGGCAAGTGATAAATGGGCTGAGAGTATCAAGCTGATTTCATCCAAATATTGAAATATTCTTAATTAACTAGGAATGGAAGTAGGTGCATAGCACAGTAAAGGTGGTAACATAAAATATAATTGTGAAAAGGTTATGTTTATGGAAGAGTTACTTTTGTAAAGTAATTTATAGTAGTCCAATAAAACTAAACTTTTGAATAAAACTAGGCTCTGCCATTGAAAGGTGAAAAAACCCCTCCTGTAGTATCAGAACAGTACAAATAGAATACGCTTTTTTGCTAAGAAATAAAGCTACTTACTGGTCACTTTAGAACAACATGTGCAGTATTTAGAATGTTTTATTGCATGTCATGCCTAAGATCTTGCTAAGGGATTAGGCTGTTAAAATATTTATGGTTACTTACTGCATCTTTCCGCACGTGGAGAGATATCCACACTCTGAGCTAAATTCAGAGATGCATAAGTAAAACTCTTTCATTAGGAATTTTCTCCTACATTTAATGGGCTAGTTAACAACTCTTCCCTCCCATAGATGGCTTTTTGGTACTTTTGGTGAGAAATTTATATTTCGCTGTTACAGATTTTAGAAATAATAAAAAAAAAAATTACAACTGTTCTACTAAAGGAGATTCTTTTTCATACTCTTTGGAAAAAATATGTAATGTATACAAACTACATATAGTTTCTTACTGACTTAAGGCAGATGAAAAGGACAACAAATCAATGACTGACAATGGCTGTACTGCTTTAATAGATGATGTTTAAACACCTGAAATTATTCTGAAGAGAATCAGATGGAGTTTTTACTCCAATTAGATTACAAATCTAAATACAATAATTTCAGGTCACTACAATAGTAAGATTAATCTGTTTGGTAAGTAATTTGGGTTAAGCACTCAGTCTCTGTATGTCATTGATGTTCCTTGCTAAGCCTGCACTAAAATTTCTTTCCAAGCATGTTGTCAATAAGTACATATTAAGAAGCTCTAAAGGAGTTGCAAATGTCTAAAATATGTTCTTTTTGCTCAGGAATACTGTCATGCATTTTTCAAGAGGGAATGGCCTCAAACTCCTCCAGGGGAGATTTAGGCTGGACATTAGGAAAAATATTTTCACAGAAAGGGTCATTGGGCATTGGACTAGGCTGCCCAGGGAGGTGGTTGATTCACCTTCCCTGGAGGTGTTTAAGGCACAGGTAGATGAGGTGCTGAGGGACTTGGTTTAATGTTTGATAGGAATGGTTGGACTCGATCATCCGATGGGTCTCTTCCAACCTGGTGCTTCTATGATTCTCTGATTCTATGATTCTATTCCACGATACTCTATATTAATTAAATTCACCACTAGGCTGCTAATTTTTTGTTGGCAAAACGTACATCTTACTGCTGTAACGAAGTTTTTCCTTTTCCATGTGTTGCACATGTTGGCAGCAAACTAATGACTGGGTAGACTTTACCCTGATACACAGAAGAACTGGCTTCTCCTCCTTGTCTAACTTTGATTTTTGAGTGACTTTTGTGAAGCCATGCTCCTCTTAAAAGTTATTTTTCAAAATCAGCAATGTAGATAAACACTGTGTTAATCAGTCTTTCAGATAAAGTAATTGATTTAAAGAAGAAAAGAAGTCAAGTTTTTGTTTAGTTTGACAGAAGAATTGGAAATACCTACTGGTTGCTCTAGTCTCATCCTGAAATAATTTAACAGTTATTTAGAGAGTATTATGGTTTGGATGCAGCAATTCTTAAAAGAGGACGGGGAAAGATATGGCTAAGTCATCTAACTGCTGCTTTCCAGTTTTATTGATTAAAAAAATTTGAAAATGTATCATGTTGAGTTTATATAATGGCAAAATTAAGTGTGATATTTTCATAGAATCATAGAATCATAGAACAACCAGGTTGGAAGAGACCCATTGGATCATTGAGTCCAACCATTCCTATCAAACACTAAACCATGTCCCTCAGGACCTCACCTACTTGTGCCTTAAACACCTCCAGGGAAGGTGAATCAACCACCTCCCTGGGCAGCCTGTTCCAATGCCCAGTGACCCTCTGTGTGAAAAACTTCCTCCTAATCTCCAGCCTAAATCTCCCCTGGCAGAGCTTGAGGCCATTCCCTCTTGTCCTGTCCCCTGGCACTTGGGAGAAGAGACCAGCTCCGTCCTCTCTACAACCTCCTTTCAGGTAGTTGTAGAAAGCAATGAGGTCTCCTCTCAGCCTCCTCTTCTCCAGGCTAAACAAACCCAGCTCTCTCAGACGTTCCTCATAAGGCCTGTTCTCCAGACCCTTCACCAGCACAGTTGCTCTTCTCTGGACTTGCTCCAGAGCCTCAACATCCTTCTTGTGCTGAGGGGCCCAGAACTGAACACAGGATTCAAGGAGCGGCCTCACCAGTGCTGAGTACAGAGGGAGAATCACCTCCCTGGACCTGCTGGTCACACCGTTTCTGATACAAGCCAGGATGCCATTGGCCTTCTTGGCCACCTGGGCACACTGTTGGCTCATGTTCAGTCGGCTGTTGACCAACACCCCCCAGGTCCCTGAATATTAGAGATGGATGCCTAGTTTCATGCAAACTAAAAAAAAAAGTTTTTAGGGAAAGGTCATGTACATAGTGACAATTTTCCTGTTCTTATGGCAACACACTGAAAAAACAGCATACTCTTAGGTATACTTGACTACATAGACTTAAAGCAGCAGCGGAAACTTCAACTCACTGGAAACAGCTTTCTAGAGACTTCATCCTTTCATCTTCAGTGTTCACAACTGCGGGGAGCTTTGCATTTACTGTTTTTTTTAGTCTGCTTTGTGTATATGACCACGAGAACTTAGTTTGCATGCAGTGATACATAAGTTTACATAACCTTAGAAAACAATCCTTCTCCAACTTGGCAGTGCACTGTCCTAGCTCTTTATCATCCATAGATCATTTGTGAGAAGGTAGAAATTGTCCCAAATTTTCCACTCAGTTATTAGTTTACACAGGTTCTATTTCCATATGATAAACTATGCATACTCCACCTCTTTAAGAAACTATTTCAGTCCTCTGTTTCGCTAGATATTGTGGACTATTTAAATCGGAAATGATAGATAGATGTATTTAAAAAATCTGGTTATTTCACAATAGAACTGGGTCATGAAGGTGTTATGCTTTTTTCATGATGAGTGAATTTTCTGATGTAATAGGCACTCATAAAATATGCTTTAAAATATTAATTTATAACTGAAGTGCTGATCCTACTTCCTTTAGACCAATTATGCCTAAGAAAGTGTGTTATTTGTAAATGAATGCACTAGATAGTTTGTGCAAACATTATCGTTGTCTGGACCCCATTTTCATTCAAAATTCTTCTAATTGGACCAACTTACCTGCTGCTTACCATTACTGAAATGGGTAGGAGAGCAATCAGATGGTATCCTGGAAAGAAATGCAGCAATTTCTTAAATGGAAAGTGAAATCAGGAAAATGCTAAGGGCATTCTTAGCTGCCTTTTAATGCTCCCTTCAGAAGAGAAATAAGGAATAAGATTCTTACGTCAGCTGCTCAGCAATTTGTTGATATTCATTCATGACCAATGTAGATCTATAGCAGAAGTTAATTTTTGTATTAGTTATCCCTTTGGTGGGTAATGTACAGAACAGCTTATTAGGCTGATATCATAGAATCATAGAATAATAGAATCACCAGGTTGGAAGAGACCCACCGGATCATCGAGTCCAACCATTCCTATCAAAATCATTTCAAAACCCTTTTAAACAAATATCGATTACCTGTTTTCAACTCATAGTTGAAACTTTCTCCTGTTTTTCTTCTTTATACTCTTAAATTTTTATCCATGTATCATTAGTACCTTCACATGCTTCAATGTTTTGTAAGCCCCATTATCTCAGCAGCTACACATTGACTGCAACTGAAGGGATTTGTCTTGAGACTAGGGAAGTATCAGGTATGCCTAGGATAGCTCCAGTTCATTAAGCCAACTGAGTAAATTAAACAAAATAAGTTCAATTCAAAGACTTTGCAAGGGTCAAAGGACTATGAGGATGTGCAAGGCATGTCTAGGGGAAAACACCCAAGGCAGTAAGAGGGTAAAATCAAGGAGGATTGAGGACAACAAAATGTTGGAAAACTGATGGAGAGAAGGATAAAAGAGATTGAGTAAACAGGTGGCTGGTCAGGATGCTTCTGCCTTATTGAGCTTTGTGCTTGATCACTGCAGTGTGCCCTACACACTGTATAAATCCTGTATCTAAGTGTTGCTGGTGTGAGAGCACTCTACTCCGAGCCAGTGTATGAGTAAAAATAAATATAAACCAGACAGGTGAGTAGGTTAAGAGGTCTGGAGGCCAACAACTGTACTGGAAAGTAAAAGCTCAAGGGGTGTGCTGGTTCTGACTGAGATATATTTCTTTATAGTAACTAGCATGGAGCTATGTTTTGGATTTGTGCTGAAAACATCGTTGATAACACAGGGATGATTTTGTTATCATTGAGCAGTGTTTACACAAAGTCAAAGCCT
Organism: Coccyzus lansbergi; assembly: GCA_033558105.1. Classification (NCBI taxonomy): domain Eukaryota; kingdom Metazoa; phylum Chordata; class Aves; order Cuculiformes; family Coccyzidae; genus Coccyzus; species Coccyzus lansbergi. The sequence continues at coordinate 4,138,227 of JAUMJK010000508.1, forward strand.
TTCCTGCTTCTTACACATCCCCAACAGCAAGTAGGCTGGAGATGAAAAGAAGCTGAAAAGGAGAGGCACAGTTGGGACAGCTGACTGCAGCTGACCGAAGGGATATCCTACACCATATGACACTGTACTCAGCAAAAAAAAAATGGGGGAAGAAAAATTATATTCAGAGTGATGGCATTTGTCTTCCCAAGTAACCGTTATGTGTGATGGAGACCTGTTTCCTGGAGATGACTGAATACCTACCTGCCAATGAGAAGCAGAGAATGCATTCCTTGGCTTCTTTGCTTGCATATACAACTTTTGCTCTACTTAATTGACTGTTTTTACCTCAACCCATGAGTTTTATGACTTTTACCCTTCTGATTCTCTCCTCCATCCTACCAGAGGGGCAGAGTGAACACGTGGTTGTGTGGTGGTTGGTTGCCATCGTGTTTTAATCCATTACAGGGCTGAGAGTCTGTGAATTTTGGATCATTTAATTCTCTGAAGTGTTGGGAATGGATGCTACAGAGAGGTGCTTCATGTATGTCTGCGTGTCTGTGTGTGAACCCTAGTGACATCCAGTTCTCAGAAGCTAGAGAAAAGGAACATAATCAGGCCATCGGTGATGCTAACATTTACGTGATCGGTTTGCTTTCACATGGCTTTTGGTAAAGGTGTCCATTGGCTGTGTTAGTACTGTGTGTGCCTGTCTGAGTGCCTAACTGCAGGTCATACTGGGGACATGGTACCAGAGCATCCTCACATGCATGGTGCTGGGACTGTAGAAAATCTCCTGAGTCCTGAAACCCTCTACTTTCATCTGCCTCTTATCAGAGAATCATAGAATCATAGAATCACCAGGTTGGAAAAGACCCACAAGATCATTGAGTCCAACCATTCCTATCAAACACTAAACCATATCCCTCAGCACCTCATCCACCCATCACTTAAACACCTCCAAGCTAGGTGAGTCAACCACTTCCCTGGGCAGCCTCTGCCAGTGCCCAATGACCCTTTTCGTAAAAAATTTTCCTAATATTCAGCCTAAACCTCCACTGGCGGAGATTGAGGCCGTTCCCTCTTGTCCTGTCTCCTGCCACTTGGCAGAAGAGGCCAGTACCCTCCTCTCCACAACCTCTACAACCTGTTCTCTAGCCCCTTCCCCAGCTTCATTGCTCTTCTCTGGACTCACTCCAGAGCCTCAACATCCTTCTTGTGGTGAGAGGCCCAGAACTGAACACAGGATTAGAGGAGCGGTCTCACCAGTGCCAAGTCCAGAGGGAGAATAACCTCCCTGGACCTGCTGGCCACGCCATTTCTTTAAATGGTTAATTTGAACATTTCACACCTTCTGAACTAACAAAGACTCAGCTACATAGGAAAGATAGATAATATAGTTTGGTCAGATACTCACCAACTTGGTTAACGAGAACCTCCTATCATTAAGTCCTACAATTACTGATTGACGGGCAACAATGCTTTTCCCTAGTGTCCTTGGCAGCTCTTGGGTAGTTGAGGTCCTGAGGGACATGGTTTAGTGTTTGATAGGAATGGTTGGACTCTATAATCTGATGGGTCTCTTCCAACCTGGTTGTTCTATGATTCTATGATTCTATTGTGCATTGCTTGGCATGTCTGTGCAAGTCCTTCTCTAACATAGATGCAGTATCAGTGTGTTTTGACTGTGCTACTCTTAGGGTTTTACATGTGTTAGTTTTAAGATCTTTTTGCCTAAAGATAATGTTTCTCAGGTACACTGAGATGTCTATGGCCACCTTTATCAACTGAGGCTTTCTCTCTGATGGATTCAACTGAATGATTTTCCAATTAATTATATATGAGCATGAATTCCCACTTGAAATTCACAGAAGATTCCACTTTTCAGCCACTGTCATTGCCTAGTGTATATAATAAGATATGATTGGGGTTTTAAATTATTCAGGCATGAGGGTATTTATGTGGCCTCTTCCTCCTTCCTTATGTGAGGAATACTTTACCTAAATGAGAACAGTAATGCAGTCACTGTCCTTCATCACACTGCATATTGTCACGAACGTTAGAAGTTTGAGAATTTAACATAAAAATGTATTTGAACTTTTTTGAATTTTTTTTTTTAGTAAGCACAAACACTTAACATGCTTAAATAAGTCTCAGTTCCTGAGGAAATCAGGATAAAATGGCTACTTGGGACATTCTCATTCTACACCTTCCTGTTATTCGTTTCCTATCAACAGAATCAACTTTCAGGCATAAGACTGAAATAATGTTTGCAAAATAGCTTCAAGGTAGTTTTTCTCTCATATTTATCCTGTAGGAGGCATGAGCCAAGCCCTTGCCTGCTAGTTCACATTTCCACAAGGAGCTCATTATACAATACACTGGGTAAAACTGTCAAGATTTACTTTTAAATTTTTTTATTTATCCATGGTCATGGGTGAGTTTTTAGGTTGTTTTTTTTTTTTTTTTTTTTTTTTTTTTTTTTGTGAATTCATAGGTTGACTCTAAACATTTTGGTCAAACTCTGTATTTGCATGCTGAAATTCCATCACTTCGATAAAATTTCCTTTACTTTCTGAGCTGATGACTTCCCACTAAAGTCAGTGAAAACTCTTGTTACTCACTGCCTCTGAAACCCTATCACTTTAAAGCAAGTGTTTAAATTAGGGCCAGAAAAAGGATTCTTAAAAGTACCTAAAGAACAAATAAAATACCCCATTGGAAGTTACTGAACCTTATGAGTTAAGATATTTAGTTTCCTTTGAAATTCCCACTTTCAATAATTTAAGATTAAAGACATACTTTTTAAACTGAAGAATTGGTCACGTCATGATTTTGTGAATAATTTCTTTCCACCTAAAGGAATGTGATAAAACAGAGGCAGGAAAAGGATAAAGTGAAAATAAATACTTTGATGAGGAGGAAATATATAAAGATTTAGACAGAAAACTGTTACAAAAGTAATTTGCTTAGTTGGTACCAACAGCAATGAATAACTCAGTAAATTTCACATGGAATTTAAGGTTTTAGAAAGATTTTAACCCTCCAAAGCCTGAGAAGACAATTTAGCCCATGTCCACACATGTTTTGTAGAGGTTCTGTACCCTCTATAAAGCTCATCTATTTGGTCTTGGTGGTATCACCTCTCTTCTTAAAAGCTATTACACCTTTATTTTGAAAGTTACTTAATCCTATTGGAGTAAATTGGGATCAATCTGAGATTAAGGTACTTCAGAGCATGCAGAGGTCATTCCTCCTGATTCCTGTGCCTTGTTAAAGCAGTAGATATTCACAGAACTCTTCAAACACTATTTCTAGGCTTGTTTAGAAAGTTAGTCCAGTCGGGAATTTTTGAAGGGTTCATTAGCAAGGAGGTTTAAATTTACATCAAATGAATTTACATCATCAGGTGGATGAGGTACTGAGGGGTATGGTTTAGAGACTGGTGGGAATGACTGGACTCTATGATCCAGTGTGTCTCTTCCAGCTTGATGATTCTATAATTCTATGAAGCAGTAGCAGAATAGCAGCAGCACAGGAAAAACTAGATGTAGAGGAAAAAGGAAAGGGCAAAAAGAAAGGATTGAATCATAAGTATGTTATTGGATGCTTTGATTCTGCTCAAACGTTTTATTTATTTATAACTTATCCCTATACTTCTTTAAAGACAGATTTGATGGTCTTTGTTTCAGAGAACAAATGATTCAAAAGCTTGTTAATATTTAAATGTAATTTTTTCTCAATGATAAAAATTCCAGCCTGGCCTACTAACAGCAATTAAAAGCTCTCTCTTTACAGGGGCTGGCTGTATAAAAATTCCTTGCAGTGCAAGCACATTTTCTATCCAGACTTGTCACAGTTTGCAAATTGTTAACAGCATTAAAAAAGCAGCCAAGAAGGGAACAGGGACAGAATTTAAACAACCCTTTCTCCTTCCTTGATTTGGCTTAGGCATGCAGTTATAGTGAATATATTTATATTACTACCAGCTATTCTGTGACAGAATCTGCCATTTTCTAAGGCTATTAATAGAAGAATTTACAGACATAACCAGTTCATATATTATTTTGTCTTTAAAAAAATTAAAATAAAAAATTAAACACACTAAAAAACCCCTGGGATTCTATGGCAAATAGAGTTGTTAGAATAATTTGCTACTCAGTGATATTCAACAGCTGCATCACATAAAGCATTCCTCATCCCACTAGCAGAGGAATAACCACAGGAAGTTGTTCAGTCAAGAAAGGTCATTCTCACCTTTCAGGAACATGTTCTGCTTAATTATTAGTGTTAGTGACTGGCCATAAATGAAACCTCTCTAGAAGCCCTAGGACAGTTTGAAATTTGCAATATATAATATTTTTCTAATGACCGAATTTTAAATTTAATAAAGTTTGAAATATCTCCAGTAACTGTTCTTATATGTGCAACAGTCTTCTGGTCAGGGGAGGGAAGATTAAAATAGTATGAATTTTGTGAGGCATAAGATGTGTGCATGAGGAAATTTCCCTACTCTCCTGAGAGCATGTGTATGCACACATATTATATACAGATTCTTCTGTATTCACCAATCCTTACCTGACAAGCAAATATTGATGTGTTCATTCTCATTCTGAGTAAGTGCTTTGGCAAATAAAATTTCCTTTTGACAGGAACAAATGACACTTTAGTGATAGGTGCTCTCAGAATGTGACGAGACAGGTCATGCGAGTGTGGTCTGATTGTCATGGTGAATTTAAGGTGGGGTAGCTGAGAGACCAGACCGTACCACTCAGTGACATAAAATCTAACATAAAATCCAACATTTATGGATTTAGTGGGCGGATAGTGATTTCTAGTCAAAGATTCATGTTCTACAAAACAAACACACTTCTGCAAGCTGTTGCACTCCTGTGGATGTGTTCCTGCTGTTTATACATTATTGCTTTTTAACTTGGACTATCTCTATAAAATTCAATGTCCTCACTAGTCCAAAGCAACTCCACACTGATTTTTTTTTTTTATTTTCTCCACATCTAAACCCAATTGGAGTCATTTACCTGGGCTGTTATCCCCTTTTGGCCTCCTGCCCCAAATATTTTGCAACAATATAATATTAAGAATACTTCTGGCTTTTATTGATTCCTTGTTGAGTGCCAACAATTACACTGGGACACATGTAGTCCAAATATGTTGCACAAATATTCTGTATAACTATTACCTGTTCTGCTTTGGACAGAGATGGTCCATGTTTATTCTGATCAGTGCATTGGTATAGGCTTCATTCTGTGAGATTATAGGCTAGAAGTTCCTGGCTGTCTACTTGTGGCAGAAATGTTTCACTGTCATTCTTGGGGGACAGAAGTATCCCTAACATTATTAGATGAGGTGTTGCACAACAATACCTGTGACAGGACATGAGCAGGAAATTCTTTCCTTATTTTCTGCTGTATATAAGCACCTGTACAAGCACAGCCGTGATCCAGAGAGAAATTATTTTTTTTCCAAGAGACTGAATTGATTTAGGCTTTGAGCATTTTAAAATCATAGATTAGCACAGCAAATATTTCAGTTCATCTCAAAAACATAAACAGAAAAGGTGAGGGAAGACTATTCATCCATTACATAAGAGTGACTGGGCTAAAAAGTAAATGAAAAAGAGTTTGACTTCAATGCCCTCCATAGTTCAAGGTGCATCATATCTATCTAGTCTTTTGCATGGAAGTCTTTGCATGCCCATCCCAAAGTTTAGTTCACTGATCACTTAGCACAAATCAGTCTATATTTCATTTGCTTTATTTGGATCTTTAATAATTATACGCTTGGCTGAAGAGCGATTCTCCATCTCTGCTCAAGGACGGTGCCTTCTCCAAATATTCTGTAGTGGAATGAATAAAGCATTCATCTGAGAAGCAAGAAATATGTCTTTCATCTTTCTAAGGCCAAGATTGGAGTTCAATATTGGCTTGCTGCTCCCTGGGTGAATTAAACCTTTGGGCTAATTTCAAAATGTATTTTTTCCACCAGCTTCTCCTATAGCTATTGTGGCTTGAAAGCATTAAAACATTCTGACAATTGATTACTTTAGGTATATGTTCAGCATGTAATCTTTCTGAATCGCTCTTCACAGTCATTAATCACGCTTCATCACTTCATCATTCCCATATTTCATATAAGAAGTGTAAGCATCTAAATTATGTGTTCCGAATCACACCCCTGTGGTCAGGTAGCTTTTTTTTTTAGACACTGTGGTTCCTACAATGGAAATGTCTAAGTAGGGTTTCTGTATCTCATGTGGATACTTATCTCAAATATTTAACCACTATTACAGCCCTAGAATTCAACTCACTACTCATGTAAATCCAAAAGCTCCTATGAAATAATATATTTAGCAACCATTGGAGTATGTGAGTTTTTGAAGTTGTCTGAAGACCTCTATATTGAGGGAAAAAAACAACAATTGGTAAAGCTGTTGCTTCATATTTCACAAAGGCTTTCTAGCACCTACCTCCCAGGCTTAAGTCCCAAAAGATTCCATCAAATGTCACTATTACGTGTGAATCTGTCTCATGTTGTGAATTACTAACTGATATCCACCAAAGCTCGAGGCAATTTTACAACAAATTACAAACTCTATTATCAGTCTATCATAGAATCATAGAATGATAAAATTACAAAATCATAGAATGGTTGAGTTGGAAGGAACCTTAAAGACAATCTAATTACAAGCTCCCTGCCACAGGCAGGGACATCTCCACTGGATCAGGCTGCTCAAGGTCCCACCCAACCTGGCCCTGAACACCTCCAGGGATTGGGTAGCCACAGCTTCCCTGGGCAAGCTGCTCATATACAGGAAATAGATATATTTCAATACTTTGCCCAACTGACGCTTCAAAAACTAGTCACAAATATAGAGCTCACAGTTAAGCATTTACCATTTTTTAACAGAGAATAATAGTATAGACTACAGAATGGACTACGAGCATTTCATTTCCTCAGGACAGATTAATGCTACAAATGCTCACTAGACTTGTGTACACAGAGCCTTGATGTTCGTGGAATGGAATCTTTTGAGCATGTAATTGGTAGAGTTGAGTGATTAACAGCTTTCTAATTCAGCTGGTATTTTGGCAAGTTACTAACCAGCTGCTGTTCATTGAAGCAGATGTTATGAGCCCTGCATAAAATTGTCAAGGTTACAGTCAGTATGAAGGAAGCTCGATCCCTCTCTTGTTAGGGTTTGTAACAAAACTTCTACTCATGCGATCAGAATAAGTAGCCTTGGAAACTAGGTGTTGCTCAGCCTTATTGTCCATTATTTTGTATTATTCCCGAGTCTCTCCTTTTACCTTCTCCTCCTCCTCATAGCCAACTTTCTTCAATCTTTCTTAGTGTTGTTTGTATTTCACTTGGCAACTCTTGTATTCTAGTCTTATTTCATGCTGATTACTGTACTTGAAAACAACCTTCTGTTAGTATTTTTCAGCTCTTCACTTGTTTCCTTTACTTTCTCTGACATAAAATTGAATAATTAGTAGGGGCTATTTTTTTCATCTGTTCTACAATGATCATTCTGCATATCTCAAAAGCAATAATAGAGCAAACGACAGCATACCAGTTCAGAATAATGGAGCTATTGAAGCTGAGATATTGCTACATTTTTGGGACAGGAAATAGGGTTTGTCTTTAGCAGTTTTTGTTCATTGTAAATCACAGTGTGTAACTGTACATCTGCTGTGCAATAGAGTGAGACTGAGATGAAAAAAACTGCAGTATTTTTTCAGTAAAAGCTGGTAATCACTCCAATATATGATTTAGACTTCCTAATACTGACTATAAAAATATGTTGGAAAATGACTATGTATGAGATAGATAGCAAGAACTACGTTTAAGAACTGAAACGTTAAAAATGTGAGACAACCACATTTTACCTGGAAATTTTTCTTTCATAGAATCATAGAATCACCACCAGGTTGGAAAAGACCCAGTGGATCATCGAGTCCAACCACTCCTATCAATCACTAACCCATGTCATTCAGCACCTCACCCACCCGTCTCTTAAACACCTCCAAGGAAGGTGACACAACCATCTCTCTGGCAGCCTGTTCCAATACCCAATGACCCTTTCCATGAAAAATATTTTCCTAATGTGTCCCTGTGTGTGATGTAGCAGAGCAGAGTGAGAATCCAGGACCAGTGGACAAGCCTGAGTGTCCAAACTTAGCTCCTGGATGGATCCACAGGATGCTTGTCTGCCTGTGAGTGTACATCTGTCCCAACAGCTTGAGCAGGGCTGCAGCCTCCAGGGCTTGTACACTGAACGCGAGCAACTGGGGAGAGCGGGGATTCCCAGGACAGCTGCTGAGAGAGTGTCTAAGGTCAGTTACAGGACAGTTATTCTCCGTCAGCCAGGATGAGGCCACTGGTGCTGTTTTTGCCAGTGCTGGCTCAATCTGTGTTGATCTGCACAGCCAACCATGTGTATCTGCACAGATGTCATGTATAGACCTGTGTGTGCCTACCAGAGATATGAAGAACATGGACGTGGAGCAGCCTCAGCACTATCAGACTCCAGGTTTCGGTAACCCCTAGCAGCAAGGAGTTACTCATAGTGAAACAGCGTTTCCAGAGCTGGCCTGCATCAGGTATCAGGAAAGAAGGGGGTGTATTGTGCAGCAGGAGTTCCTGTGAAACCTACTTGCACCTTTCCCACCCTCAAATGCAATTTCAGGCAGATGTGAGGAAAGCTGATGGGTGTGGAGTGATTTCGAGCTGGGTTGGCTGAGCGCAGCGCTGCAGGAGGCTGTCTGGAACCTGGCTGGCCTTACAGTATCTGTTATTATGCTTTCTACATTCTTATAGTTTAGTAGTACAGAGGTGCAATGGGAATTTGAATTATAAGTTAACATAAGTGAAAAAGATGCATTTTCTGTGTCTGTGGCTTGCCTAATTATGAGTTCATATGATCCACAAGTACTGATATAGTTGCTGCCTAGAGATTGAAAACATTTGCCCCTGAAGTTATAGCCACTATATTGATTTTAACTAAATTATCTAAGCTTTAAATTTGGTTCTGAGACCTATTCTGCATATAGAATATGAATAAATACTTGAGACCTTTACAGCACAGTAATTTATTGATGTTCTTTGTATTATTTTTGTTGTGATTATTACTATTATTATTATCATCATCTATTTATTTATTTTTCATTTCACCTTATATAAAAACCCTTTCTTTTTTCCCCTTTGTATGGTTATATTTTCAATTGGCAACTATTCACATACCTGGCTCATCATTTGCATATAACTAGACATGATGAGTTCACATACTAATTGCATTCAAATGTCAGGTGTGCTATTGTGATTACTCTTCTCCACAGGCAATTTGAAAAATCATAAAATGAATATATGCTGCTTGTAAAGCCACAAAATGACCTTCTGATAGGTTTTCTCAGGCAGTTATGGAACAAAAAAGATCTGGCTCTTGAAAACCTGAATAGAGGAGACAGAATAACTACAATCTCTACCCAACTGATCATTTCCATGTCTAATATGCAAAATGGGTCAATCATAACACATTTTAAATTAAACCTTGAACAAGTCCTAAATTTCTGTTCTAAAAATCGATATGATAATTTGGTATGAGACTTGATATCAAGTTGGCTGGTCTTCTCAGATGAAGTAAAAGAAGAAACTCAATAAATATCGAATCCTTGATTTCAAGTGTAGAAATCTATATGTAAAATGCGTGATGGGAAAGAAAATTAATGTTTTATATTTGCAGTGAAATCAGAAGAAGGAACACGATTATCTGCATATGCAGAGAGGCTGATGGCAGCTCAGATTTATAGAAGTCATTTGAAAGAGTCAAATACTGACCTATCTGTTTAGGTCACAATTCTTATTGTGTCTCTTGTAAAAGTTATTGGGGAATCCTGTAGCACAATTCTTGCTGGAGGGCGTGTATTGAATATTATTTGAAAGATAATATACGGTTATATAATAAATATAACCGTATTATATTGAATATAATTTGAAAGATAATATACAACTCTATACGGTTTTGCTCTTCCATATTCTTCAGCTAGTATTGAAAGAAAATCTCTACTAATGATTTTTACTTAAGCATTGTTTTTGCTTTCTGTGTACTAGATTTAATTACAAAACTATAAAAAAATTGAAATATTCCATTTATCTTGAAATCCCATAGATACATCTTTTAGTGCTAGTTAAAAATTTAGTTATATAACTTTGTTTTGAAAGCATCTGATTGCCAAAGAACTTTGGCAATTGTTATGAAATTTTAATCATTAATAAAAAGCACTGTAAAATATTTATTTATATAAGTTACAGATTTCTATTTTTCTTCTACTACCCTAAGCAAAACAATATAGCCAACATTTATTTGTTGTTTAAAAGCAGTATGAATGTAGTAGTAGTGAATGTAGCCTCAAGCAGTAAATAGCAATATTGAAAATAATTAAATGGAAATAAGCATTATTTTATAGAATCATAGAATAACCAGGTTGGAATAGACCCATCCGATCATTGAGTCCAACTATTCCTATCAAACACTAAACCATGTCCCTCAGGACCTCATCTACCCGTACCTTAAACACCTCCAGGGAAGGTGAATTTTCTAGCATTTAAATACCATAATATCAATATGAGGATGAACTAAATCCCACTGTCTATGTCATTGATTAAAATACTAATATAGTACAGACCCTTGAGGGACACCACTCATCACTGATTTCCATTTGGGCATTGAGTCATTAACTGTAACTCTCTCAATGTGACCAATCAGCTAATTCCACATCTGTCTAATAGTCCATCTGTTAAATCCATGTTTTTTTCTATCTAGTGTCAAAGATGGTGTGGGGATCTGTGTCATATGACTTGGTTAGTCAGGAACAATTTGTCCTTGGTGAAGCTGTGTGGTCTGGCTCTAATCACCTCACCCTCCATCTGCTTTGACATGTCTTCGAAGAGGACCAGTTCTATTATTCCACTGAGCACAGAGGTGAGGCTGACTGGTCAGTATTTCTCAGGGTGCTCTGTTTTACCCTTGTCAAAAATTGGTATGATATTCCCTTTTCTGCTGTCATTGGGGACTTTTTGTGACTGTTATCGCTTTTAAAATAAGATAGAAAACTCCTGCAAGGTATTTCAGAGTTATTTCTCTGTTGTTTCTTAACACGTCTACTTCCCCTGGCTCTTCCCCGTTGCTCAAAACTCCATCCCTTTCCTCTGATAAGTCTAATTTAAAGCTCTTCTCCTAAGCCTGACTGGTGAAGACACTCTTGCCCCACTAGTACAGTACTGCTTCCTACTTTTTTGAATTACTGCATAGTAAATCATTATATCCTTAATTTCTCTTTATAGCACAATGTTAACATGTTCTAAATACATTTTCCCTACACACTGATAAAAATGATCTTCATAGAACATTTAATCTGCTTGCCAGATGGCCAGTTGCATCCATCTATGAAAGACATGAGCTCCTTTATCTGGAAAAGTTTTACTGACTAGTTTTAAACTCATAGCTCCATCTGTGTTGTTGTTGTCATTGCTTGATTTTCAGTGCTGAATAACAGGAGAAAGATACACATTTGAGTAGACTCCGTAAAATTTGCATAGACATTGATACCTACAGTTTTGAAAAGATCAAAGTGTAGCTTATTTTGATTTTGGTTTATATATAAGAGATGTATATAGAAAAATTACACACCATTCATTTGATATAAGTTACAAACTCCACCTATCCTATTTATCTGGGGGATCAGCATGTTCTCTGCTGTTGAACACTCTGTCCCCTGTCCTTAAGTTGCTGACATGGGCAGAGTGAGCTTTGTGGTTGGTGAGGTGCTAGTGTCGGTGCTGTTGAGTGTTCTTAGTGGGATCTGGCACAGTCCTAACAGAGCTCTCCTCTTTGAGAAGTTGTCGTGGAAGTGACTTTTGAGGGCCCCTCAGCACAAGAAGGATGTTGAGGCTCTGGAGAGAGTCCAGAGAAGTGCAACCAAAGCTGGTGAAGGGGCTGGAGAACAGGCCCTATGAGGAACGGCTGAGAGAGCTGGGGGTGTTTAGCCTGGAGAAGAGGAGGCTGAGGGGAGACCTCATTTCTCTCTATAACTACCTGAGGGGAGGTTGTGGAGAGAAGGGAACTGGCCTCGTCTCCCAAGTGACAGGGTTCAAGAGAGGAGGGAATGGCCTCAAGCTCTGCCAGGGGAGGTTGAGGCTAGACATTAGGAAAATTTTTACAGAAAGTGTCACTGGGCACTGGTAGAGGTTGCCCACGGAGGTGGTTGATACACCTTCCCTAGAGGTGTTAAAGAGGTGGGTGGATGAGGTGCTGAGGGACATGGTTTAGTGATTGATGGGATTGTTTGGACTCGATGATCCAATGGGTCTTTTCCAACTTGGTGGATCTATGATTTTATCTATAACAATATCCTGCTAGCAAGCAGCACAAGGATCATAGAATCATAGAATCATAGAATCACTAGGTTGCAAGAGACCCACAGGATCATGGAGTCCAACCATTCCTATCAAACACTAAACCATGTCCCTCAGGACCTCATCCACCCGTGCCTTAAACACCTCCAGGGAAGGTGAATCAACCACCTCCCTGGGCAGCCTATTCCAATGCCCAATGACCCTCTGTGTGAAAAACCTCCTCCTAATCTCTAGCCTAAATCTCCCCTGGCAGAGCTTAAGGCCATTCCCTCTTGTCCTGTCCTCTGTCACTTGGGAGAAGAGCCCAGCTCCCTCCTCTCCACAACCTCCTTTCAGGTAGTTGTAGAGAGCAATGAGGTCTCCTCTCAGCCTCCTCTACTCCAGGCTAAAGAATCCCAGCTCTCTCAGACGTTTTGCATAAGGTCTGTTCTCCAGACTCCTCACCAGCTTCGTTACTCTTCTCTGGGCTCTCTCCAGAGCCTCAACATCCTTCTTGTGCTGAGGGGCCCACAACTGAACACAGGATTCAAGGAGCGGCCTCACCAGTGCTGAATACAGAGGGAGAATCACCTCCCTGGACCTGCTGGTCACGTAATTTCTGATCCAAGCCAGGATGCCCTTGGCCTTCTTGGCCACCTGGGCACAGTGTTGTCTCATGTTCAGTTGCTGTCAACCAACACTCCCAGGCAGTTTTCTAGACAGACTTCTCCCAGTCTGTAGCTCTGCACAGGGTTGTTGTGCCCCAAGTGCAGGACCCGGCATTCTTAGCACAAATACAAAACATATCCCCATACCAGCTACAGTCAAGAAAATTAACTCTATGCCAGCCCCAATCAGCATGGCTTGAAAGACTTTCCTTGTTATGCTGTAACACTGCATCTTTCCCTATCCCAGCTCTATGGCATAAGCTTCCCACAGCCATTCCATACTCCCAGGTCCTTCTCACCTCAGCAGCTTCCAGAACTAGTGAACTCCATGAGATCAAAAGATTTGTATTTCAGTAGTGTAAATGTAAATTATTTCTCACGTAGCAAGTATTGGTCAACTCTCTAGTGACTGCTACAGTGTCTTTGTGGACAAAACTGTGTGCCACCTATGGGAAATTTCCAGAATTATTAGATGTTGAAGGCTTAAGTCAGTTTAGGGCATGAACAGGTTCTTCTAGGAAATGCAGTAGGTTTTTAATTAGTACTGAAATAACACTTGCAAACAGTGAGGACCACTTGGCTCTGATATATAATAATTTCAAAAGGCCAAGGACTACAACTTTTTGTTCTAACTATGAGGTAGGCTTACCACAACACTAAAAATCAGTAGTTGCCTTAAAATTCTTAAAGCAATAACTATTATTTGTGGCATCCAGATAGAAGGTAAACCGGAGCTCCACAAGTCACCGTAAACTGGTATTGTTGGTTTGATTGTCAGAATACCCAGAAACAATTAGAATGGCTGAAAAGAGATTTTTGTTTGAAATGTGGCAACACTGTACAGCCTTTGGCATAGTGAAGTTAGCAAGAGGAAAGCAGATAAAAATATCACTGCATCAGGACCATGTACACATACACAAGTATGTCTGGGATTTCCAGACATAAGGAATAACAAATTATGGATAAATTCTTTATACTAAAGGAATCCAAAATGTACTCTCCCTATAGAGAGCTCTAATAACACTTTATACTCCCTGATAGAAAACTTTAAATCACCAATGACTATGTCAAAGTCAGAATTGTTCAATAAAAAATTTTGTTTTGGAAAAAATAACAGAACAGAAGATATATTCACAAAACACAATGTAGGAAGATATTTCATTTTGCAGTAACCGTGTAGAGTATTTAAGACTTCTAAAAGCAAACACTTTAAAATCTGCAGTATCATCTTTATCATACTTTTGAAAGAGCCAGACAAGGTGAACTGTGGCCAGAATACGTTAATTTTCAATAAGCCTTTTTAACATTGAAGAAGTTCCAAAGAACTAAAGGAAAATGAAAGCTATAAAATATGTAAAGTGGATAGAGATTATTTTATGAGGAAATGGACGCTTGCCATCTGAGCATCAATCCTAGGCACAATCACGTTAAGTCTAATGGAGAGTTTAACTGTTTAAGATAGCCAAAGCAATGCCGCTATTAGTGTTAATCAAAACATCTTTGTGAAAAAAAGAAATGTATCTTAACAAACTAAATTAATTTTGTTGTCGGTGAAATTTCATCATTGTCTGCTAAATATTTCAGATGGTTTTTAACTGGAAAAACTGTACACTCTCTGAATAAACTATTTGCACAATTTCATGTGTCTGTATATTGATACCTTCTTTCTTAGCCATATAGCTAGATGAGCAAATGGGAAGTTTACCTGGGACTAAACACTTTTCTAATTTTCTGTGTGAAGTATAGACATGAATTAACTACATCTGTGAGTAATGTTATCATAGAATCATAGGATGATTTGAGTTGGAAGCAACTTTAAAAAGGTAAAAAGAAGGTTTAAAGAAGGTTGCTCAGAGGTCTCCTTGGAGCCTTCTCTTCTCCATGCTGAACAAATCCAGCCTGTCCTCGTATGGGAGGTTCTCCAGCCCTCAGATCATCTTTGTAGCCATCTCCTGGACCCCTTCCAACAGCTCCATCTCATTCCTTTGTTAGGGATTCCAGAACTGGACACAACATTCCAGATGAGGTCTCACAAGAGAGGCATAGAGGGGCAGAAACACCTCCCTATCCTCCATGTGCTTTAGCAGAACTTCTATGAGGATCTATTCCATGATCTTCCCAGGCACAGAGGTGAGGCTGAGAGGTCAGTAGTTCCCAGGGTTGTATTTTCTACCCTTTTTAAAAATGGGCACAATATTACCCTTCTTCCAGTTACCAGGGACTTCTCTCGATTGCTGTGACTTTTCAAACATCATGGACAGTCGCTTGGCAACCACATCAGCCAATTCCCTTGGGACTCTGGGATGCATCTCATCAGGTCCCATAGACTTATAAATGTTCAGTTTCCTCAGGCAGTCACAAATCTGATCCTCTTCTGCAATGGGAGGGTTTTTCCCCTCGACTCAGGAGGAGTGAGGAGAGGGGTTGTTAGTGAAGGCTGAGGCAAGAAATTTGTTAAGTACCCCAGTCTTCTCATCTATTCATACAAGGTCACCATTTTCAATCATCAGTGAGGTTACATTCTCTCTAACCTGTAGAAACCCTTCTTGGTGATCTTTACTTCCCTTGCCAAGTTCAGCTCCATCTGTCCCTTGACCATCCTGACTTCCTCCCTACACAAGTGGGCAGTGTCCCTAGGCATGTCCCAGGTTACCCGTCCCTGCTTGCTCCACCTGTGCAGTTCCCTCTTCTTTCTTTGATTAACCAACAGGTCTCGACTCAGCTACACCAGTCTCTTCCCTTCCCTTCTTGATTTTCTACATACAAGGACTGAGCCCTCTTGTGCTTTATAGAAAGCATCCTTAAATATCTGCCGTCTCTGTTCCACTCTCTTGTCTCTGAGAACTATGTCCCTGAGGGTCCTACTGAGCAACTCCTTGAAGAGCTGTAAATCTGCTTTCCTGAAATTTAGTGTCTTGACTATACTCCTCACTCTCCCCATATCCCTCTGGACCTTGAATTCCACCAGTGCAGCCCAGGCTGCCTCCAATCCTAATGTCACTGATGAATTCACCTGTATTAGTGAGCATCACATCCACTGTTGCATCTTCTTGGGTGGGGACCTCTATTAGATGGACTAAGAAATTATATTCAATGCACTCCAAGAGTCTCCTGGGTTGCCTGCAGCTGCCATGCTAGTTTTCCAACAGATGTCAGAGATGCTGAAGTCCCTGAGAAGGATGAGAGCTTGTGAGCATGAAGCCTGCTGGAGGAAAGTGGCTTCATCAGCTGGCTCTCTTTGATTGCATGGCCTGTAGTATACACCAACCACAAGACTTCAGTTGGTTCCTTGGTCTTTTATTCTGACCAACAAGCTCTCAACCTGGGTGTGGCTACTCTTCACTGACAGCTCTTCACAATCTATCCCTTTCCTGAGATAGAGGGCAACGCCTACACCCATCCTTCCCAATCTATCACTTCTGAACCACCTGTAGCCATCGATAACCACACTCCAGTCATGGGATTCATCCCACCAAGTTTCTGTGATGGAAACTAGATCATAGCTCTATAGTAGCACAATAGCTTCCAACTCCTTCTGCTAGTTGCCCAAGCTTTGTGAGTTTATATAGAGGCACTTCAACTCAGCTGCTGGTCACATTGCCTTCTCAGGGGACCCTTTATTGCCTATAAGGTGTTATGGAGAAGTTTGAAGAATAATCAAGTCCTTTATACTTTAATTGACTTGTCCTGCTTCCACAAATAAATATATTCAGCGTTCTGGTCCTAATCTATAATTTGTCCTTGCAATAGTGTAGCTGTTTTGGAGACTCAGATCCCACTGACATTGTCAAAGATAAAGATTTTTAAAATAATCTGTCTGCTTCCTTAAAAAAATCCACCCCTAAGTAGCTGACTCGGAAGCTTTTTCTGGAAGGAAAGCCTGTAAACTATTGTTGTAAAAGATGAATTTATTATCTTTTTTGATAAAAGTTCTGGAGGTATCTCTGATAAAGGATGATTAGCGAAAATAGTACAATATTATAACATCAACATGAAGGAAAATAAAGTAAGAGAAGCCTACTATTTTGGTATTTTTATATTGCACTGACACACGCACAATAAAGATGACTATGTAATACGTCATGTTATTTGTAACCATTATTTCCAACTAAAAATGATTAAACTACAGGCTCCTACTTTCAATTTAAATATCTTGCAGCAGCAGACAGCTGGATCAGCAATGGCTATGAACAAAAGATTAACATTTAAGGAAAATACATCATCCTGGATGTCATTTACTATTCCAAAGTATGCATAATCATATCTATTACAAAACCCAGAACTGCTGTTCTCTTGCAAACAACTATAAAATAAAACAGAGCATTAATCTCCAATAAATGGCTATTCCTTAGTTAGAAAAACAGCTACAAATCACCAGACTTTTTGACTATCATGTTCTCACTGTCTATTATGCAAAACTTACAGTTATAATGAAATCATACAAAGCACAGTAGGAATACTCACTACAGTTCATAATGGTGTAAAAAATAATATTTTATATATATATATATATATATAATATTAAAAAACCCCACATACCTAAGAATTAACTGATAAACCAATCAATGGAAAAATTAAATATGTGTATTATATCTAGTATTTTAGGAATGCAACATATGCAAACATACATCTATTTTCCTCAAAAACACATCAGGTACAAAATAAATACAGCCCCAAAACAATCAGAAGAAACAGTCAGCTTCTTGAATTACAACAGCATTTCAATGATTGAATAGCATCATTCCAAGAAAAAAATAACCTCAACTCTCCAGGGGAAAATGGAGAAATGCATGGCTTTTTTTTTCACTAGTATATACTGACTTGTAATTTGCTCTGTTAACATTTTGTTTTCTATTCCTCTGAACCATCACATTGATGCTTGTTTTCACAGAAAGTATGATAAACTTCGATGAGAGATATGAAGTTAGAGAGAAAGAGATAGATTATTTAATTCAGAGTTCCTAAATGAAAAGTCCTCTGAAGTTATCTGCTGTTTAATAGTACATGTTCTTAAACCAGATTAAACAAATTCCATGTCATGAAAATAACTGTAAAATTATTATGAAAGTTAGTATGAGTGGGAAAAGTCACACACATCTTCACTAGTGTCAAGAAGGAGGATCGGGAGAAGTACAGTCCTAGTCAGCCTCCTGGGACCAGTTCCTGGGAACATAAAGGACAAGAGCACACATACAAGCTGACTGGGAACAGCAAGCATGGATTTACCAAAGACAAATTATGCCTTATCAACCTGATCGTCTGTTGTGATGAGATTGATGACTGTCTCTGTGGAAGCTGAGGTTGTGCAATTTGGAAAAAAGGACACTGTAGGGAGAACTTATCGCTGTCTACAACTACCTGAAAGGAGGATGTAGCAAGGTGGGAGTTGGTCTCTTCACCCCAGCAGCAAGGGAAAATGGCCTCCAGATGTTCCAGGGAAATTTTATGTTGGATATTAAGAGGAATTTCTGTCCTGAAAAGTTTGTCAAACATTGGAACAGGTTGCCCAGGGAAACAGCTGAGTCACCATCCCCAGAGGTGTTTAAAAGACAAGTAGATGTCTAGTGACAGACATAGCAGAGCTGGATTGATACTTCCATTCAATGATATTAACGGCCTTTTCCAACAGAAACCATTCAGTGATTCTGTGGTGCATATGCCATGAGAGGAGATACTGAAGAAATTTGTTCAGAAAAAGAAATCCAAGAAGAGATATTATTGTTGTCTAGAACTATACAATGGTATAGAAAAGCTGGAGTCAGACTCTCTTGAAAGCTCGTTTTGATAAGACAAGAAGCAAGACACATAAAATTATGGTTAGATATAAGGAAAAGCTTTTTCAGCATGATAGGGGTCAGAATTTTCTGGAGAAGTTGGGGAAATCGTCATCCTTGGGGAATGCTCAGAACTTGGGATATAGGGCTGAGTTACTTGCTTTAGTTGGACCTGCTTTGAGTAGATGGTTCTACTATATGACATATATTTTCATTCTGAAACAAAGAAGTATTTGGTTTACTTTTTACAATCATATAAAAGAATAATCAATAGTAAATTGTGAAGTAATTTCTGTAGAAATGTTAGACAATCGAAGGGAAAATTCACAGAACATTTATTTATTTATTATTGCACACATCAAAGCAAAGTGATTAAAACATGAGTTGGTGAAATTTTCTACAGTTAAGTTTTCCTTCACAAATTAATAGCTCAAGTGTTTATTTTTAGAAAGCAATAATAAAAATTTCAAGGCAAGGTTTAATTTTAGAAAAAAAGTTAGGATATTTTTTTATAAAAAAATTAATACCCCACAGCATATAAGTAATAAATTTCACACCTTTTTATGGGACTAAATATTTCAGAGCAGACATTTTTAGGGAAAAGTTGAAAATATTTATACCAGTTATTACAAACAAATATTTTTACATAACACATTAAGTGACATGAAAAAATAGATTCTACTCTATTAATATGCCTTTATTAACCACACCATTTAGGTTTTCTACTTTGCCTTGAAATAGAAGTCTCACTATATATGAAAGTTTGGAAAATATATATTCTAGATTTTATAAATTCTTATGATGTGAAATTGCTATGTGATTAAGTTTACTTCCATTTTGCAAGCGGTAAGTTTTAAAGAATGATTTCCCAAAAATAAGTTCCACTTTTACTGAACTTAGACATGTATTTACTTTCACTCATGAAACAATGAAAAAGCTTCCAATCAATACTGTGAAAGCCACAGTATCCTTTTTATCAACTTGTTCATCTAAAAAGTCACTGCAACAATCTAGGACTCTGAATTACTGAGATTGTTTGAAATAAGTAATAGAGTTTATTGTTCATTTGGGTCTAATTTGTTAATGCAGCTCATGTATTGTACATACAGAAAAGGCACAGCTCATCATAATTGGACATAGAATATACTGCACAGTTTTATTATGTTTGATAAATTCATGCAAGAGTGCCAACATTATATTTTTTAACTGTGAGGCAAGGTGGGAGCATTGCAAATGGTCAGAGGTGTTAAAAAAAGAAATCTAGTTCTAAGTAGTTTATTTTGGTCATTGCCATCTGGGATTTACAGTATATTATTTATTTGTGTCTGCAGTATTTTAATCTTTGGTTGTGGGAGTTGTGATTTCCCGTTGCAATATGCTAATGCTTTATGTGTTGGTGATAATGGCAGGACTGTAGATCTAGGAGTGCTAAGTTAACTGTCTTCTCATATTGATCTGGGATTTAAGACTTACTATCTCAATGTAGCACAAAATAGCACTGGATGATATACATATAAGAAAGGTTTTGGCTTTAAAATTATTTCCTATCTCGATGTGGTGAAAATCTGCTCTGCAATGAGGAGTTAGTTTAATGTCTTCTTTACCGTATTAGCCTTAATCAGATTTTATCAACTCTGAGAAACCTCTTTGTACAATAATACAAGCTGAGTAAGGTCAGGCAATGAGCAGTATTTTGAATATGTTTTATCCTGCACTTGTGGCACAAAAACCCCATGCAGAGCTACAGACTGGGAGAAGTCTGGCTGGAAAACTGCCAGGAGGAGAGGTACCTGGGGTTGTTGGTCGACAGCCGACTGAACATGAGCCAGCAGTGTGCCCAGGTGGCCAAGAAGGCCAATGGTATCCTGGCTTGGATCAGAAACGGTGTGACCAGTAGGTCCAGGGAGGTTCTTCTCCCTCTGTACTCAGCACTGGTGAGGCTGCTCCTTGAATCCTGTGTTAAGTTCTGGGCCCCTCACCACAAGAAGGATGCTGAGGCTCTGGAGGGGGTCCAGAGAAGAGCAAAGAAGTTGGTGAAGGGGCTGGAGAGCAGGCCTTACGAGAAGCGTCTGAGAGAGCTGTGGGTGTTTAGCCTAGAGAAGAGGAGGCTGAGAGGAGACCTCATTACTCTCTACAACTACCTGAAAGGAGGTTATAGAGAGGAGGGAGTTGGGCTCTTCTGCCAAGTGACAGGGGACAGGACAAGAGGGAATGGCCTCAAGCTCCACCAGGGGAGATTTAGGCTAGAGATTAGGAGGAGGTTTTTCACACAGAGGGTCATTGGGCATTGGAACAGGCTGCCCAGGGAGGTGGTTGATTCACCTTCCCTGGAGGTGTTTAAGGCACAGGTGGATGAGGTGCTGAGGGACATGGTTTAGTGTTTGATAGGAATGGTTGGACTTGATGATCCGATGTGTCTCTTCCAATCTGGTTGTTCTATGATTCTATGATTCTATCCCTTACTTAATCTTAAATCAAGCAGCAGTAAATGCAGTACTTCTTTGTCCTATCGCACGTCAAACTCTTAGTTTGTCTTGAGAGATATACTTTTATTAGTATGACATCATTCTCTGTGATTTAAAGAAGCTAGCAAAGAAAGAACAAGGTTAAAGCTAACACAGAGTGGTTTTCCAGTGTCAGAGAGCTTATGTGGGCCACGCTAAGCCAACTTTTTAACCCACAGATGCTGTAAAACTAATTTCCTGATCATCCTTCACTTGTCATGAGACCTCAGCAGTGTTTTCTGTAAGTTTCTTCCTTAGAAATATAATAGGGTAAAAGTTCTCTCTTTCCCTTACAAAAGTTTGAAAACATGGATGAAAACCAACACATAAATGTAAAATATTGTTATTGTCCCCATTATCAGTAATGGAAGTTCTGCTGTCTGGAATGTCCTAGTCTGTATGTAGAAAAATTTCAACCAGAAGATAAACTTGAAAAAACACGATGCCTATTTTAACTTGTGACACACAACATTTTATTATTTTATGTTCTTCTTTCCTGTTTCTTTTAAAATAGAAGTGAGTGTTGCTGTGTTTTTATCTTCCTATGTTATTATCATAACTATATTAAAATTAATTTTTTTTTGTAGACTGCATATTGAAGTTTGTTCTTCACATCATGTTTGCTTCTGGCTTAAACCTGTAAAGTAAATCTTCACTGAGGTGAAGATTTAGGATGAAAATCCCATCCTCATTGTCATTTAATGTTAGACCCCATTAAAAGTCCTGAAAGGTTCATAATTCCTGTTTGGTTCAAGTGAAGGTGAAAACATCACCCAGCAATCCTTTTCAGCAATTGATTTATTTGACATTTATATTGTCTTTGGCTATTTGAAAATAGTCTTTGGTTGGGGGGGTGTAGAAAACCCCAGAAAACATAAAGAAAAGGAAAATGAAAAGAAAGAAAATGAGAGAGAGGGGTGACCACCTTTTGCTCCCGCAACAGTCATTTGAGATATTCTTCTGTTGTCAAGATCTTCAAGGTGGTAGGTGCACATGTGGTCACCCTGGGAGACACTTTTTGTGTAGTTCTGCTTCATGTCCCGTCCTCCTCATTCCCTCTTGTCCTGTCCCCTGTCACCTGGGAGGAGGGAGCTGGCCTCTTCTCCAAAGTGACAGGGGACAGGAGAAGAAGGAATGGCCTCAAGCTCCACCAGGGGAGATTTAGGCTAGAGATTAGGAGGAAGTTTTTCACACAGAGGGTCATTAGGCATTGGAACAGGCTGCCCAGGGAGGTGGTTGATTCACCTTCCCTGGAGGTGTTTAAGGCACGGGTGGATGAGGTGCTGAGGGACATGGTTTAGTGCTTGATAGGAATGGTTGGACTCGATGATCTGATGGGTCTCTTCCAACCTGGTTGTTCTATGAGTTTAAGATTCTATGATTCTATGATTCTATGATTAGTATCGGAGGCAAGAGGAAGTGTAGTCTCTCTCTATGCATGTCGAGCAGGAGGTTCTAACAGTTCATGAGGGCTTTTTATATCAGTTATAGAGTTCGCAGATTGGTCAAGTGTAATTTCTTCTCTACTTTGATTGGCTGGTTTTGCACAGTTCCTGTTGTCCCAGGAATCAAACCACAGAACATTATTTCTTAGAACGTTCTAACCAATCCAAAAATGTTTGAGACATTCTAATCGGAATAGTGCCTCACTCCACGGCTAGAATATATTGCAGATAGAGCCAAAATAGATCTTTTCTGTTGATGGTCAAAGGTCTAGCAACAAGTAAAATCAAAATCAACCTTTTTTTGAGAATTTTCTTCTGTCCTAATTTACACATTTTTCTCTCATTTGCTTTTTTCAACTACTTTCCACTGGTTCTTTTACAATTTCTGTCTCTCAGTTCCCTCTGGGTGACATTTTAATTTCCTCATGTCTGTCTTATGAGATAAAATTAGAATATATATTTCTCCAGGTTCTTCACTTGTTGTTTGGAGACTTGTGAGCTTATTTTACTGTACCCGATGTAAACATGAAACGTCATGTGATGTATTTTTATTATATCTCAAGCTATATTGAGAACAATTTTACCTTTTTTTTTAGGTCTGGACTCACAGTTCATTTGTGTTAATAGTTAGGGTCTCACTGAACTTCTTTAATGTTTGCATCAGCACCACAGTATAGAAATTATTTTATTGTTAAAACTGAGCTTTTCTTTACCTGTCCCCATTACAGGGCAGATAAGATTTTTTTATTTGGCTTGTATTTTCTACTTAGTATCATTTTACTGAGTTCCATGATCATGAGGAGCCTATATGATGCTAAAAAATATTTCTATTATCCTATAGATCAATTATATATTACTATATTTGCCTAACCTGTGCTGTTCTGATATTATTCCAGCTCTTTAATGTTTTCAGATTTTTATTGACTAGACTTTTGAATTGTCTCTTTTCACTTACCAGTTGTTCTCCTTAAGTACCTGTAAAATTGTACTCTAGAGATATTTTTTGAGGGAGTTACAAGTAAGGCCATTAAAAGACGTTTCTTCAGGTAATTTTTCTGATTAATTTTATTTGTGTCTCAAATTATTTCCTACTCTAAGAAATATCCAGTTTCATTGTTTGTTTTCAAGTTCATACAAATTTGAAACAACTGGATTAGATTTATGATCCGTATCTGTGAAATTAAATTGTTATTTATATCCAGAGAACTTAATCCATTTTAGACCTTCATCCAAACTGACAAAGCATATGTTTGATACAACTTTGAAGCCTGTAGGGATTATAAACTGGTTCTGTTTACGCAATAAAAAGCACGGAGAACAGCATTAACACAGCATGTATTATTTTATTTGGTATGTATAAAATGTTGCTCTCAAAGTAAACAACGGACAACTATAGTAAATATTCAAGAGGGTAGGACCTACTTGATCAATAAAATGATGGATGCAACAATCAGAATCCATCTTTCTCAACAAGTAGCGCCGGCAATGAAGAAATTATTCTTAGAAAAGCTATATAGATGGTACTCAGCTATTGGATTTTAACCAGTCTGAGGAACATGGGTCCTGTGGCACAGATTCTATGATTCATAGAACCATAGAACAACTAGGTTGGAAGAGACCCATCGGATCATCAAGTGAGATTAGTTGAAGATGTCTGTTCTTCATTTTGCTTTTTAAACTACATGCAACCTCCAACAGCAAGTTATAGTGTAAATGCACAGACTATCACTGCACTGATTAAATATATTTTATCCACTAATATCATTGCATAAGAGAGTCTCAGTTTTGGAGGAATGATAAAGGCCACATCCAGTATTTTGGAATAGAAGTCTAGTTCCTATTTAAGGAGTTAAGAAGAGACATCATTTTAAGGAAGGTCTTCCTTCCTGCCTTTATCATTGCATTTCATGTTTCACCTGTGAGTTTTTCTTTTTTATGTATTACTTTAAATTGTATTCATAGAATCATAGAATCACTAGGTTGGAAGAGAACCATCGGATCATCGAGTCCAACCATTCCTATCAAACACTAAACCATGTTCCTCAGCACCTCTTCTACCTGTGCCTTAAACACCTCCAGGGAAGGTGAATCAACCACCTCCCTGGGCAGCCTATTCCAATGCCCAATGACCCTCTGTGTGAAAAACTTCCTCCTAATCTCCAGCCTAAATCTTCCCCTGGATTTCCTAAATCTTTCTCAACAAGTAGCTCCAGCAATGAAGAAATTATTCTTAGAAAAGCTATGTAGATGGTACTCAACTATTGGATTTTAACCAGCCTGAGGAGCATGGGTCCTGTGGCACAGATTCCTTATTACAGCATCAGCCAAACCTGCTTTGTTACTTTGGTACTAAATCAGTGACATTTAAACCACTTCTGTAGAAATGCTAAGGTACAAAATGATGGAAATGGAGAATGCTATATGTCCCACTATCTCCATTTCAGTCTCTAATAATAAGACAGAATAAACCTATTTTAGAAAAACAAAGCAAGGTGGAAGAAGTTTCTATTTAACTCCAGTAAATCCTGTTTATTTTTCATTGAGTCTAAGGCTTGGGAATCCCTTAATTGGGAATTCTAACCAGCCCCTCAAAAAAACTCTTTTTCAAGTGTTTTAAATTTCTATAAAACCTTCAACTTTCATCATACTATTTACTCTTTTTCTAAAAGAAAGATTTTTTAATGTATTATTCAGTGAAGTCAAATGTCATTACTTATCCATCAATCTGTCCCTGTCTTTTTGACTGATTACTCTATGCTGATTACTGCTTCTATTGCTATCAGTGCAACAGCATCTGTTAATTTTACTGCCGCATCCAGTGTTCTTTCTTACTGATTATATTATTGATGAAGAACTGTTTTAAATTCAGTCGCTATGTTGTCCTGGGAAGATGGAAAGAATTTTCTTTTTTTTAAAAAAAAAATCGAGATATTAGAAAATAATTGTGCTAAAGAAATCATCTGTGTCATCAGAATAGGCAACTGAGTTGGCAATGTGTGTAAATTGAATTATTTCGTTATGATTAACTTCCAGTAATAGAAACAAGCCTACAAGAAAGCTGGAGAGGGACTATTCATAAAGGACTATTCAGTAAACCTCACTGCTCAGAAACTCACCTTGTCTAATTTTTCATAGGTGAGACAGATTAGCAGCTCAGAGAGTATTTAAATTACCACTTAAGAAAGACTTAAAACCATCCTCTTCTGATAAAATCAAGCAAAACTTCTACACTTTCAATGTACTTCTGTATTTCAGAACAACCATTTCCGAAAAAGCTCAGTACAAAATTTCATAATCATACATAGCAACACTGAGGCTTGTACTGCATTAAAACTAAATTTAAGAACTAGTTTACATCTCTATTTGCTGTTATACTAGAGTGCAGAAAAATATGGAATAAAAAAGAATGTCATCAATTATTGACAAAGAGTCTAAACTGTGTCTCCGTAGAAAATAGAAACCCTAAAAATCTAATTTTCAAAATGTGGAAAATTCTGAAATGCCACCTAAAGCTTGTGATGAGTTTTTGTATACAGTCAGTATCTTACAGAGAAAGAAAAGTCAAATTAATTGATGAATATTTGGTGTGAGTAACATGGTAATGGATTTCAGATGTTACAGAATAAATTCGTATAACATGAGTGAGCAAGGTTAAGAGAACAAAATATAGGGTTTCTGACATAGTTCATGCTTCACAAATTAAGTATTATCCATTTTAATATCTCATGAGATTTATACTAGGCTGCATTTACAGACGAGGTGATTATACAATAAGATTTTGAGACCTTGCTATTAGCTTTCCCAATTTTAGTCATTTTCCCCCTCTTTTTTATACAAACACTACTACCTATTTTCAGAAAAGCACATTTAATCAATCTAAAGTTTATTTTGGAACAAGTAACTGACACAGAGACTTAAATTTAGAAAAATATCGAATTAACAATTAAACAGGTCTTAAAAGAGACAGTGCATATCTGCAATTTTTACCTATCTTCCTTAGGTTCCAACTTTGTTTCTCAGTGATGTGCTTATAAGCAAGATATTTTTTACCACAGAAATATATTTCAGGAATTATGTTCTCCTCTGAGAGGAGATCTCATTGCTCTCTACAACTGCTTGAAAGGAGGTTGTAGAGAGGAGGATGATGGACTCTTCTCCCAAGTGACAGAACAAGAGGGAATGGCCTCAAGCTCTGCCAGGGGAGATTTAGGCTGGACATTAGGAAAAATTTTTTCACAGAAAAGATCATTAGACATTGGAACAAGCTGCCCAGGGAGGTGGTTGATTCACCTTCCCTGGAGGTGTTTAAATCACGGGTGGATGAGGTGCTGAGGGACATGGTTTAATGTTTGATAGGAATGGTTGGACTCGATGATCCGATGGGTCTCTTCCAACCTGATGATTCCCTGATTCTCTGATCAAATTAATAAATGTCCTCTCTTTCACTAGCTATATGTGCCTCTGAATATACAAATTAAAGACCAAGGATCATTATACAGAATATTGCTCTCTACCTTCCTCTGACTGAATAAGATAATTGAAGGGAAGTTTCATTTCAACTTGTCAAGAAAGAGATTTTTTTAAAGAAGAGATATCCTTTTACATGAAATGCGTGTGAATGCTTCTGGGAGAAGGCAGGTTAATCTATCATACCATTTTAGTTAAGTTAATGAGTGAAGAGTTAAACAATTTTTTACCCCTGCCTTTTCTCAAATAAGTACACAATTAGAAAAATGTCTGTGGTCTTGCATGTGTTTAATTATGATACACATAATCAACTTTCATTTCTTAAATTTGATTACATCTTGAGACATGCACAACTATGAATCTGGTTGTTCTATGATTCTATGATTCTAGTGTTTGATAGGAATGGTTGGACTCGATGATCGAATGGGTCTCTTCCAACCTGGTGATTCTATGATTCTATGATTCTATGAACTAGTACTGGAAGCATGCAAAGTGAAGTACAGGGAAATAAGGAAACAGAATTACTATGCTCTGCATATTCAAACCAAATAGTTTTCTTATCCATTGTCACTACAGTAGATGGATACGTGTTTTGTATTTAGTGCAACAGCCTCATTTCCTAGAGCAGATGAATTTTCAGACTGTTATCTAAACTCAGAAACAACTGACCCATGACAAATTCTAAGCAATGTGCCCATTGTCACCCCCAGAAGTATAGAAGTTGATAGCAATTCTGTTTCTTAGATCTTTATATTAACTTTTGGGAAAAATAACAACCTTGAGAACAATATAACATTGACATAATTAATAGTAACTGTAATTATAAAGAATGTATTCAAGCTTTAGATGAGAAACTCCTTTTCATAAATATGTGTGACATTCTTCTGACTCCTTTTGAAATAGGTCAGTAAATGAGAGAATGTCTGCATGATGAAAAACAACCACACAGGTGCAGAATTCCAAATCTACTACAACACTAGTGATGAATCTCGACACTAAAATGCACCCTATCAGCACCCAAGGCAGCCATAGGATCTTTGAAAGTTAGAAATTTTGGCATGATTAATGAAACCATGAGCCGTGACTTTATGAAGGACAGATCATAGTAGAATAGATGTAAATTAGAATCGATTTTGCGAGGGACAATGAGAGTTGACATGAACATGTGTTGACAAAGGCCACAGATTAGACAAATAAAAGTCAAAAACCAAAAAAAGGGACGTTGAAAAATGTTAGAACAATTATGTAAAGCAAAAGCAAAGCAAACCAAAACTTTTAAATTAAATCTTCATTCTATTGGTAGTAGTCACAGGAAGCAATTCCCTGTTCTGAAATTTCTTTTCAGGCGTTCAAATCAGTTATGACTGAGACTTTTTTTACCCCTATATCAGGTTAATGATTTTCCTAATATTTCCAGATTCCTTTGTGTCTGAATTAAGACAAGTACACAAGCAGGGAAATTCTTGCTGTGCCAATTCCCTCCACAATATCTGTAGCAATTAGACTCAGGTTACATACTCAAAGAATCCACAAACTTGGGAAAAAGGGCCAAAAAAGGGCCTACTTTATGACACCCTTACATAAAGCCAAGTGTAGCCTGACCTCAGTTTTAATTAACTTGTCTTACAGAAATCTTTATCTGAGGATAAATATGTTTAAAGATATATATACATTCATATATGGTACTATCTAAAAATGCTGAAGAGATGGACTGCAGTTGATATACCAAATCACTCAGGAAAATTCCCTGTTAACAAAAGTGATGCTCTTTTCATAGAATCATAGAATCACCAGGTTGGAAGAGACCCATGGGATCATCAAGTCCAACCATTCCTATCAAACACTAAACCATGTCCCTCAGCACCTTGCCCATCCGTACCTTAAACACCTCCAGGGAAGGTGAATCAACCACCTCCCTGGGCAGCCTGTTCCAATGCCCAATGATTCTTTCTGTGACAAACTTCCTCCTAATGTCCAGCCTAAATCTCCCCTGGCGGAGTTTGAGGTCATTTTGTGTTCTCCTGTCCCCTGTCACTTGGGAGAAGAGCCCAGCTCCCTCCTCTCTACAACCTCCTTTCAGGTAGTTGTAGAGAGCAATGAGGTCTCCTCTCAGCCTCCTCTTCTCCAGGCAAAGTTCTTTTGTCATGAAGTTTCCTGTAGCCAAAAAAAAAAACAAAGTAGGAATAAGTAGAGTAAATTTTCTTTTGCTATTTATATTTGCTTTACATTCAAAATTTCCTAATGCATCATTCCACATGAGTGCACTGCATTTGAGAACTGACTCACCATCTCCAGGGTGTTAAGTGTACTCTGGATGAAATTACTGCTGCACACCTTCTGGTATTTTTTTTTTCTTGTTCAGAGAGTCAGAAATAGAGTGAGGGAGACTTGATGACACTTACTGTAGGTCCTTGCCCATTCTTTTAGGTTTTGGCTGTCACTGTTTTACAAAACAGGAGAATAATAGGCTACCATATCCAGATGGTAGCGTTTAATCACCTTCTTTCCTTGCTGCACAGTGGTCAAGTTGCAACAGTAGCATCAAAGTCCTCACCAGATTGTGGTACATTCACTGAAAAATTGAATTGCAGTTTGTACTTGTCATTGGTCAACCTCAGCCAGCAGCCAAGATTTCACTCAGCCTCCCACCCACTCCTATCTCTCATAGAATGAGAAGAAAATAGAAGCAAGGTCAGAAAACCTGTGGATAAAGATAATGACCTTGACCACCTCCAGGGATGGGGCAGCCACAGATTCCCTGGGCAAGCTGTTCCAGTGCCTCACCGCTCTCATCTTGAAGAAATTCTCCCTAATGTCTAGTCTAAATCTGCCCCTCTCCAGTTTATATCCATTCCCCCTCATTCTATCACCTCAAGCCTTTATGAATAGTCCCTCCCCAGCTCTCCTGTAGCCGCTTTCAGATACTGGAAGGTCGCTATAAGATCTCCTCAGAGCCTTCTCTTCTCCAGGCTGAACAACCCCAGCTGTCTCATCCTGTCCTCATATGGAAGGTGCTCCAGCCTCTGATCATCTTTGTAGCCTCCTCTGGACTCATTCCAACAGCTCCATATCCTTCTTACATTGAAGATTCCAGAACTAACTCACTCCATGGCTACTCAGTGGATGGGGAGCAGAGTGAGAAACAGAGAAGTTCTCGAGGCTTATGTGAGAATTACTCAGCAATGCCCAAAAATCTGGCAGGTTATCAGCACTGTCTTTCCAAAACTCTGCACCATGTAGCTGCTATGGACACAATTAATGCCATTATAGCTGGACCCAGTACAACTCTTAACCAAAATAAATATAATATAGAGGAGGCATAAGCGTATGTCTAAAATACACCATTTCAGGGGAGTTTAGATGCAAGACTGACTGTTTCCAGTATCACAGGGAGTCTTAAGCAGCTAAAAATTTTCAGAGATTCAGTAAAAAAAAATACTCCTGAGCCAGATATTATACACTGTATCTCAACACTCCTTCAGTTCAAACAGCATGATTGCATACCTGCCACCCCAAATAACTTTTTTACTCATAGAATCATAGAATCACCAGGTTGGAAGAGACCCGCAGGATCATCGAGTCCATGAAACGCCACAGAGTGCCTTTCTTGTTTTGTTTCATAGAATCATAGAATAACAACCAGGTTGGAAGAGACCCATCGGATCATCGAGTCCAACCATTCCTATCAAACACTAAACCATGTCCCTCAGGTTTCTTGGTGCTACATATCGTCTTCAGAAACGCACAACTCATTCAAGTAGGTGTTGACTTTAGTACTTATGTTTTTGTTCTGCAGACTTCAAGGTGTTTACCCAACAGACCTAACTACTTTCAGCAATGTTAGAGGAGGCCCATTAACTTTGTGAGGTAGTTATGTAATTACTTATATCCTGAGGATGGTAAAAAGGAGGACTACTAATTGTATCAGCTCATTAACTCTGTTTTAAAATAGGTGACTCCAGATATTCTGAAAGAAAAGATACCTTCTAACTATCTCTTCTATGGCCTTTTCTACTGCTGTAATTACCCAGAGACCAAGGAGAATACTGACAAAATTTACATTACCTAAGAAAAGTCAATGAAAATTAATACCCTTTGCTCTGCTGTTCTCAACTGAAAACAGCAGTAAAAAAAAAAAAAAATAAGGATTTGATGAAAAAAAATGCAGCTTTTTTAGAAATTTCCATACATGAATCTAATCTTGATGCTTAAACTGCATATTTATAATTTTGATAAAGAACTAATTTGGAAAAAAAGGAGCCCTGTACTGATCTCAAAAAAAAAAAATCACTATTAAAAAGTAATTCAAGGACAGCAGTATGGAGGAAATATGATCCTAGATATGTTGAGAAATGTTGAAGGCTAGCGTACAGGACAAAAGTTAATTGCAGTTAATCAGAAGAGTATGATTTAATAGCTTTTATGTTACAACTTACCCTAATTGCAAAGATGTCCTTTCAGCTGCCTGTGACCATGTTCTGATTTGTGCTGATTCATAAGTGCTTGTGACTATAGAGCAAAAAGAGTATGTTACAACTCAGGTGGAGTTTTTTTTCCTTCATTAAGATACAAGACATACAGATGTTTTTAGATGGAGTCCTGTCATTCATTTATTCAGTCATAACGTACATCGTACAAATGTTCCCAAGAAGTTAGTAAAAATGCTGACTGGATGCAAAATGCTGTTCTTCAGGCTCTCAAAAACCCTGTACATTCTATAATATATCAATGAAAGCAAAACAGCAATTAGTAAATAAGAGTAGTAAACATAAATAAGAGTAATAATAATAAGAGTAAACATTTTGATAGGAATGGTTGGACTCGATGATCCGGTGAGTCTCTTCCAACCTGGTTGTTCTATGATTCTATAACATAGAAGAAAAGAATTATTATTGTCAGATCTTTGAACTGAAGAGCAAATACAGAAAGACACAACTCTGGGGAAAAAAAATTTTACAGAAATGTATTCTTCGAAAAATGCGACAATATTTTTACAGCATTTTAGCAAAATAATAGTAAAAACAAGTAATTTGGATTTTTATTTGCTCAGTAATGTCCCATTATAGTTTCAAAGCCATTAATTTCATATACAATTATAAGAGTCAACTGGAGTTCGGGTATGGTGGGGTATAAACTCTTCAGGAGGGATAGAAAGGGTAGGAGAGGGGGTGGAGTAGCCCTCTTTGTAAGGGAGGACTTGGACACCTCCGAGATGGACTGTGGCAATGGGAAGATTGAGTGCCTGTGGGTTAAGATCAAGGGAGCCCATAACACGGGAGACTTTGTGATGGGAGTCTGTTACAGGCCACCCAGCCAAGGAGAAGCAGCTGATGAGCTCTTCTACAAACAGCTGGGGTCAATCTCCAAGTCAGTGCCTCTTGTCCTTGTGGGAGACTTCAATCTCCCTGAGATTGAGTCCAACCATTCCTATCAATCACTAAACCATGTCCCTCAGGGCTTTGTCTACCCGTGCCTTAAACACCTCCAGGGAAGGTGAATCAACTACCTCCCTGGGCAGTCTGTTCCAATGCCCAATGACCCTTTCTGCGAAAAACTTCCTCCTAATCTCTAGCCTAAATCTCCCCTGACAGAGCTTGAGGCCATCCCCTCTTGTCCTGTCCCCTGTCACTTGGCAGAAGAGCCCAGCTCCTTCCTCTCTACAACCTCCTTTCAGGTACTTGTAGAGAGTAATGAGGTCTCCTCTCAGCCTTCTCTTCTCTAGGTTAAACACCCCCAGCTCTCTCAGCCGTTCCTCATAAGACCTGTTCTCCAGACCCTTCACCAGCTTTGTTGCTCTTCTCTGGACTCGCTCCAGAGCCTCAACATCCTCCTTGTGGTGAGGGATCCATAACTGAACACAGGATTCAAGGAGCAGGCTCACCAGTGCAGAGTGCAGAGGGAGAATAACCTCCCTGGACCTACTGCTCACGCCGTTTCTGATACAATTCTTCCTATCTGAATCCATTCCTATCCGAATCCAATCATATTCTTCCTATCTGAATCCACACAACAGCTTTTGCTTTTTCAGTTTCAGTTTGGATTTCTTCTGGTGATTCTGAAATCATATATTTTGCAAGGTGTGGCGTGCTCAGGACAGTATGGTACAGTGGTATCCTATGTTCTTAAGAACACTAGATGTGATTCTTTTTCTAATTCCCTTCTAGAAGTAGTTCTTTCTCATTTAAAATTGTACATCTTCATCTTCCTTCAATTTTTTCAATATTTATTTTCTTCAAAAGGATTTTAAATAATTAGAATTCTTTTCTCATAGCTTTCAAAAATACGTTCAAGAGTATGGAGGATAATATGCAGAAAACCATTGCAGAAGAACCCATTAAGGATGAAATTGCTGAAATACAGAACTAATATATAGAATCATAGAATCATAGAATCATAGAACAACCAGGTTGGAAGAGACCCACTGGGTCATCGAGTCCAACCATTCCTATCTCCACACAAGGGCAGTGGGAGGGCAGCACTGCCCAAACATCCTATCACATTTTCCTGAGAATAATGGAAAACTGGGAAATTTGACAAGCCTGCTGGGATTGCTCTTAAAACATCACTGGGATAAGTCCCTTTTATCCCTTATATCAATTATTAAAGTTTCCAGAAACTTGTATGTGTAATTAAATGAATTTCTTTATATAGATTCATGACAAGATAAGGATTTGATAGTAGCTGGTGATAAGATACTGACTGTGAAAACAGCTGTGGAGCAATTTACAGTCAAAACTCCAGGCACTGATAAGCACTAATAAGTGCTCGCAGCTGCTGTGATGTTGCTAGATAAGCATGCATAACAGAGAGAGATTACTCAGTAGGCGTCCCTGTATTGGTGAAGACAGGACCCAGTTTTCAAGATATCCCAGATGTTTTGGTGGAGTTCTTCCTTAAACTTACCCCTTTGGTTTAATTTTTATAAGACTTCTTTACCTTGAGATGGAGCTTGAATGGGCCCCTCACCACAAGAAGGATGTTGAGGCTCTGGAGTGAGTCCAGAGAAGAGCAACGAAGCTGGTGAAGGGGTTGGAGAACAGGCCTTATGAGGAACGGCTGAGAGAGCTGGGGGTGTTTAGCCTAGAGAAGAGGAGGCTGAGAGGAGACCTCATTACTCTCTACAACTACCTGAAAGGAGGTTGTAGAGAGGAAGGAGCTGGGCTCTTCTCCCTAGAGACAGGGGA
The DNA here is from genome assembly GCA_033558105.1 of Coccyzus lansbergi. Classification (NCBI taxonomy): domain Eukaryota; kingdom Metazoa; phylum Chordata; class Aves; order Cuculiformes; family Coccyzidae; genus Coccyzus; species Coccyzus lansbergi. Next base: position 4,172,662 of record JAUMJK010000508.1, read on the forward strand.
CAGGACAAGAGGGAATGGCCTCAAGCTCCACCAGGGGAGATTTAGGCTAGAGATTAGGAGGAAGTTTTTCACACAGAGGGTCATTGGGCATTGGAATAGGCTGCCCAGGGAAGTGGTTGATTCCCCTTCCCTGGAGGTGTTTAAGGCACAGGTGGATGAGGTGCTGAGGGACATGGTTTAGTGTTTGATAGGAATGGTTGGACTCAATGATCCAATGGGTCTCTTCCAACCTGGTTGTTCTATGATTCTATGACTTTAGTCAGACATTCTTTTTAATTTTGATGTGGTATAAAAATCTCTTGCTTTGTATTTAAAGGCTGTGTAGTCAATAAAATAAAGAGTGCATGCCTGGCTGGGAGTGATCACCCCTCAGAGGTGGGAAGCTTTTGAGATGTAGGTGTGTTTTGGTGTTATAATGACATTATAATGAGCAAAATTCTACTAAAAGACAGCAATTGTGATCTAACTTCCTTGATAGCAGCTACGTGATTATCTTCAAATTTCCATGTCCATCAAGATAATGGAGACTGGCTGCGCCACCTTATAGCAGCAGCCCATTCTCCATTGCAGAGAAGTGGAACATTCCACTTAGTTAGAACATTCCACTTAGTTGGAACAGACCTTTTCCATGGCAGCCACATTCCCTTCCTGGGAGCAGATACCTCATTCCACAGTAAAACCGCTTCAGTATTACAGTGCATGCAAACTTGAGGAAACTTCGGTGAAACCTGAGGTTCTCATCCCCCATTTTCCATTATTTTTCTACACATGCCACTTAGAAATGAAGCTTGACTCAGGAAGGATAGATGGATGAAAGAAAACTGAATAAGATTTCTGTGGCCAGTTGTGGTAAAGATTAGATGCAAAAAGTGTAAAAATTTGCTCTGCTACCAGTGGCTCAAATAAACCACAACCTAATCTGTCAGTTGTATAGATCACTCTCTTCAATGGATATTGTATTTTTAACCTTTTCAAAAGTATTTTGAAGAGTTTCCATACCCCCAATTCTAATTCAAGGTCTTTCACTCAAACTCAAAGAATTATTATACATTCACCCCTGTGCCCTAATAGAATTCTTTTCTCTCCTAATAACCAAAACTAAACAAAATTATAAGACCTGAAAGAGATGTATGTGTACTAAATCGCTTTATGTTCTGAGTCTTTTTAAATTTGCCCATGCCATAAGGTATTTGATTACTTTTTGAAGGGTCCAAGAAGATTATTCCTATTTCTCAAATTTAGCCATGAAATAGCGTCTCTATTAGCACAATCCATTCTATCCAAAGCATGAATCCTAGAGAAGATAAGAAGAAATGTTGTCTATGAGATGATTGCCCAAAGGGCAACCTGCTTCACTGCTTGGTTGTCCTTACAGTGAAGAAGCCTTTTTTATACACAGATTAAAACACCCTTATTTCAACTTATGTTCATAGACTCTTGTCTTCCCACTATACAATCCTATAACAGGTAGAGGGAAGTGATTCTCCACTTCTAACTACTCTCATAAGGCATCACCTAGAGTACTACATCCAGTTCTGGGGTCCCCAGAAGAAGAAAGATATGGACCTATTAAAGTAGGTCAAGAGGAGGGTCAAAAAATGATCAGAGGGCTGGAACACCTTTCTTATGAAGACAAGCTGAGAGAGTCAGGGTTGTTCTGCCTGGGGTAGAGAAGGCTCCAGGGAGATCTTACTGTGGTAAAAAGGAGGCTTATAAGAATGACAAAGACTTTTTACTAAGGTCTGTAGTGATAGGATAAGGGTTTTACACTGAAAGAAGGTAGACTTAGATTGAGCATAAGGAACAAAATCTTTATCATGAGGATGTTGAGGCACTAGAAAAGTTTGCCCAGAGAAGTTGCGGATGCCTTTTCTCTGGAAGATCTAAGCTCAGGTTGGATGGGGTTCAGAACAACCTGATCTAGTTGAAGATGTCCCTGTCCATGGCAGGGTGGGTTGAATTAGATGATCTTCAAAGGTAGCTTCAAATTCTATAACTCTAAATAAAAACCAACCAAAACTATGTAACTGCAATTTTATCTGACAGTGCCCAAAATTTTATTATAAAAATCTAGGTAATGTGACTAGTTGGTTTGGTTTTTTAAAATATATATTTTGTGAAGGAGCTGCTCTTTCACTTTGATTTGTATCTACAGACTGATGAGTTTATTTCATATCTCCTGTGTTTTTCCTTATTAGTGCAGCTGTTGTCTGTTGACTTTAATATCCTGGATATTAAAAACTTCTCTCATATCCCTCTCTGCTGTGTATTTGTCTCTTTTCCAGACTAGTTGTTCTGATTATATCTCAACACTCCTCATGAAAACAAAGCCATATCTTTGATCACCCATGAGGTCGCTCTTTTCAGTTTCTACTGTATCTCTTTTGAACTGAGATTCCAGAACTCCATTGGATATTTGAGGTGTGCTTACACTGTAATTCAATAGTTAGAAATAATGATGTCTTATTCCTACTTAGACAAATAGCCTGCTTAGATTCTCATCTGCAACCAAAGGCACCAAAATATTTTTACAAATCCTGCTTTCAAGTGCCTAACTCCCTCTGAAAATTAGAATCATAGAACAATCATAGAACAACCAGGTTGGAAGAGACCCATCAGATCATCGAGTCCAACCATTCCTATCAAACACTAAACCATGTCCCTCAGGACCTCATCCACCCGTGCCTTAAACACCTCCAGGGAAGGTGAATCAACCACCTCCCTGGGCAGCCTATTCCAATGCCCAATGACCCTTTGTGTGAAAGACTTTCTCCTAATCTCTAGCCTAAATCTCCCCTGGTGGAGCTTGAGGCCATTCCCTTTTGTCCTGACTATTAGATTATATAATGTGAAAGTAAATCGTGATGCTAAAATGAAAAACACTGGGTAATTCTTTTTTTTTTTTTTGTTCTTAGGTGTCAGAAATAAAGTATCCTATATTAATATACTCATTGGAGGAAATTCATGCACAGAAGGTTGGGGTGTCCATTGAAAGTGCACTGTCAAAAACTTTATATAATGACACTCACTGTGACCTAAGCGTGAAACATTTCTCACCCTTTTCAAAGTAGATTCAGCCACTTCACACAGAAGCATTATGATTCACGCTGAAAGCATCCAGAGAGGGAGTTGCTGAGAAATAACATGTATGCTGTAAATAAACACTTCAGTTTACTGAGCATTTGCCTCCTGATGTTGGCAGCACCTTTGATAGCTGAGCAATATGGTAGACAAAGAATAACAGCTCTTGCTCATTCTAAACAGAATATCTGATAAGCCACTGTGATCACAGGTGTTTACTCCGCCAGCATGGTGTTCCACAAAGACTATTTCTGGTAACTTCTTTTTAGCAAGTCCCTGACTCCTTACATATTTATTTTTATATTTTTTTCAGAAACCTGGCATAAGGCTTTATGTGTCTGTGGACATGTAGGTTCCTTTGTAGTTGATCAGAAACTAAAAGAAAGAGTTTGAGGATCTAGGCTTTTTATTTAGATGCATGAACAGGTATTGTCTGTTTACTCCTTTTCTTAATAATGTATTCCCTTAGCAAGTTTGCAGACGACACTAAGCTGGGTGGAAGTGTCGATCTGCTGGAGGGTAGGGAGGTTCTGCAAAGGGACCTAAACAGGCTGGACCGCTGAGCAGAGTCAATGGCATGAGATTTAACACGGCCAAATGCTGGGTCCTGCACTTGGGGCACAACAACCTTGTGCAGAGCTACAGACTGGGAGAAATCTGTCTAGAAAGCTGCCAGGAGGAGAGGGATCTGGGGCTGTTGGTCGACAGCTAACTAACCATGAGCCAGCAGTGTGCCCAGGTGGCCAAGAAGGCCAATGGCATCCTGGCTTGTATCAGAAATGGTGTGACCAGCAGGTCCAGGGAGGTTATTCTCCCTCTGTACTTGGCACTGGTGAGGCTGCTCCTTGAATACTGTGTTCAGTTGTGGGCCCCTCACCACAAGAAGGATGTTGAGGCTCTGGAGTGAGTCCAGAGAAGAATAACAAAGCTGGGGAAGGGTCTGGAGAACAGGCCTTATGAGGAACGGCTGAGAGAGCTGGGGTTGTTTATCCTGGAGAAGAGGAGACTGAGAGGAGACCTCATTGCTCTCTACAAGTACCTGAAAGGAGGTTGTAGAGACGAGGGAGTTGGGCTCCTCTCCCAAGTACCAGGGGACAGGACAAGAGGGAATGGCCTCAAACTCTGCCAGGGGAGATTTAGGCTAGAGATTAGGAGGAAGTTTTTCACACAGAGGGTCATTGGGCATTGGAATAGGCTGCCCAGGGAGGTGGTTGATTCACCTTCCCTGGAGGGGTTTAAGGGATGGGTGGACAAGGTCCTGAGGGACATGGTTTAGTGTTTGATAGGAATGGTTGGACTCAATGATCCAATGGGTCTCTTCCAACCTGGTGATTCTATGATTCTATGATTCTCTGATCAAATTAATAAATGTCCTCTCTTTCACTTTTTTCTTTCACTTTTCAAGAAAGATTTGTTTTCAATTATTGAATATAAGTTGTGGCCAATACTTTCAGACTGTTGATTTTTTTGTCTGACTGTGCCAATAAGAAAGACATTAACTGGAATGATCTCAAATTTTCTTTAGTATTTTCTTGAAAATGTTTCTTAAAATATTTCTTTTTTCACGGATAAGTATAAGCAGATGAATTTTAGGAAGTGTAGTTAATAAGTGAGAAAAAAAGTTCCTAACAATTCTAGGCTTCCTTTCATACATTAACATTCTGTCTTATAATATGCTTATTTTTATCTATTTAATGATGTGTTTTTCAAACCAAGTTTCTCTCTAAAATATTACAGGTTTTCAGCACAGTGTTTTGTAGGTCAATAAATGCTTCCTGAATGAGATTGAATGCCATCATTTTTTCCCAACTTTGAGAAGCCTTCAAACCTTTCTGGAGTCAATTTTATATATCAAATGTTATATGAAATTAACATTTAAAAAAAAACCCTAAACCTTAAATAAAATTAAAAAAAAAAAAAAATTAAAGGTCTCAGTAGCCAAAAATAAAATTAACAGTACCTGGAAATTTGTTTGCCGTTATTATAGAATCATAGGATCATAGAATAGTTAAGGCTGCCCATGGAGGTGGTTGAGTCACCTTCTCTGGAGGTGTTTAAGGGACGGGGGGATGAGGTGCTCAGGTACATGGTTTAGTGATTGATAAGGATGGTTGGACTCAAGGATCCTGTGGGTCTTTTCTAACCTGGTAATTCTATGATTCTATTCTATGATCACTGTATTGAGAATCCTGGAAGCAACCTTAAAGTTAATCCAGTTCCAACCTCCTGCCATGGGCAGGGACAACTCCCACTGGATCAGGCTGCCCAAGGCCCATCCAACCTGACCTTGAACACCTCCAGGGATGGGGCAGCCACAGCTTCCCTGGGCAACCTGGACCAGGGCCTCACCACTCTCATGGTGAAGAAATTCCTCCTTATGTCTAGAATATTTTATACAGAATAAAATTGTATACGGTACAAAAGTTTTATACAGAATAGAAGTTTCAATTGGTAAAATTTCTCTTTTGTCACTTCACTACATCTATTTCATTGTGCTTCACTTAATCATTAGCCTTCCAGTAAACAATAAGGGTCATAGGAAACCGAAAAATAAAATCGAAGTAAAGTTTGTTCCTTATGGGTCTGAATTGAAATATCCTTTTTGATCCAAAAGGAAACATTAATTTTTGTTCATTTTTTAAGAAAAGCAAAGGTTGACATTCATTACAAACTGATGGTGTGTATTCTTTCTTTTCCACCAATCAGCCAGAATGGAAAATTTTAATTAAATTCAGTCTTTTATCTAAATGAGTTCAGGTTCTTCAGTTAATGATAGAAATAACCTAGGCGATATTTTGGCATATTTACTTGTTCTTTGTCTTCTTTTGATAATCTTTCACTTTGAAACCCTGATTAATTAAAATCAAGTCCAAAATATAGCTGTGCTGTATAATGGAAATATTATTTCATAGAATCAGAGAATTCTAGAGTGATTTGGATTGGAAAGGACCTTAGAGATGATCTACTTCTAGCCCACCTGCTATAGGCAGGGAGATCTCTAACACATTCAACCTATCCTTCACTATATTTTGAAGGAAATTCTCCATATCTTAGTGACTTTACATCAAAATACAAATCAAATACATTAGTATTGTTTGTTTGATTGATTGTTTGATAGGTTTTGTTTGTTTCTAACTGAACTCCATAGAGGTAAAATGAGATGAAAATTGTTTAACAGCCTCATGATATTAGAATTTTAATTAGAAGTGGCAGCATGCTGAAATCTACTATTGTAATTCTTTTGTTCTCCAAAGCTTGCCTATAATTACAGAAGTATCCTATAGAACTTCTTTCTGCCACACTTCTTATATTCTTATAGGAAACCTTATCAGTGCCCACATCTTGCACATGCCTTAAGATGCATGAATGCTCTGTGATGGGAAAAAACCATTTCAAAGACCAGGACTAAAAGCTTGCACTTACTAAATTGGATACACTTTGTCAATTAAAGAAAATCCAGGGGGAAAAAATTATATTCTTCTGTTCATGAAGAGTAGAATTATATTACATTCTTCTACTTTTGAAGAGTCTGGTCTTATAGTGAAATTCTTTTCAATAGTGATAAAATTTTGTATCTACCTATGAAATAAATTATTTTATATTTGTGATGCTATTTATCAGATTACTTATTATTTTCTTTGTTTTCGGTTGCACAACTTATCTCCTAGAAGGTTGTTTCTACTTCTCTCAGGATGCACTGCAATGTATGAACATACTTTGAGATTATATTAAAAATAAAGGATTTTCACCTGGAGTACCCGTAAGGACTATTCAATTGCAATTAATTTAACTAGACACTGGATGTCAGTATTGCCGTTTTATATCTAAAAAAAAAAAAAAAATTCAAGGTGTAACTAGAAGTAGGATATAGAAGTCTCATTGAATCATTCAAAACAGCACAGAAGCTAATTAGCATTCTGTAACGTCATGGTAGGAAGAATATGTTGGTTTTAAAGAAGCAGTTCTCCATAAAGGTTTAGATTTTTATTAAGAACAAACAAACAGATGAACAAACATTTAAATGAAATGCACATTTTAGGAATCTGTCACCAGGCTTCTGTGTGGTAATTAGCATTCAATATTCCATGTAATCAGAATGATGAACAGTACACAGTATGAATGATGGTATTTACTTTATTGTTTTGTACCCAGCTTTCCAAAAAAAAATCTTGATTTTGCTCCCTCCTAAAATCTACAAAATTAATTTTATGACCTTAAAATAGCTGAAACCACAATTATATTTTTCAACAAGTTTTAAAATGGGATTTGGACAAGAGTGATATATCACTTTTGGTATTGACACAGGTAAACCAACAGATGTGATCTTTCTAGACTTCTGTAAAGCCTTTGACGTGGTCCCCCACAAAATCCTTCTCTCTGAATCAAAGAGGTATGGATTTGATAGGTGGACAATATGATGGGTGGACGGTACAGTGAATAAGAAACTGGTTGGAGGCTCATATTCAAAGAGTAGTTGTCAATGGCTCAAAGTCCAGATGGAGATCTGTGACAAGTGGTTTCTCTCAGGGGTCTGTACTGGGACTGGTGCTTTTTAATATCTTCATCAATGGTATTGACAGCAAGATTAAGTGCACCCTCAGCAAGTTGGTAGATGACACCAAGGTTATTGGTGTAGTTGCCGCACCAGAAGTACAGGATGTCATCCAGAGGGACCTGGACAGGTTGGAGAAGTGGAACTGTGAGAAAATCATGAGGTTCAACAAGGCCAAGTGCAAGGTCCTACACCGGCATCAGAGCAATCCCCATTTTCAGTACATGATAGGGGATGAAGTGGTTGAGAGCAGCCTTGCAGAGACGGACTTGGGAGTGATGGTCAATGAGAAGCTTGACATGAGCCAGCAATGTGTGCCCAAAAGACCAACCGTTATCCTGGGCTGCATCAAAAGATATGTGGCCAGCAGGGTGGGGGAAGTGATTCTGTCCCTCTTTTCCTCCCTTTTGAGACCTCATCTGGAGTATTGTGTCCAGTTCTGGAATGCTCAAGCTAAGAAGGAGATGGAGCACTTGGAATGGGCCCAGAGGAGGTTACAAAGATGGTCTGAGGGCTGGAGCACTTTCCATACAAGGAGAGACTGAGAGAGTTAGGATTGTTCAGCCTGGAGAAGAGAAGGCTCTGAGGAGACCTTATAGCAACCTTCCAGTATGTGAAAGTGACCTACAGGAAAGCTGCAGAGGGACTATTCAGAGAGGCTTGTAGTGCTAGGATGTGGAGGAACTGGCATAAGCTGGACAGGGGAAGATTTAGACTACACATTAGGGGGAATTTCTTCAACATGAGAGTGGTGAGGCACTAGCCCAGGTTGCCCAGGGAAGCTGTAGCCATCCCTGGAGGTGTTCAAGGCCAGGCTGGATGGGCCTTGGGTAGCCTGATCCAGTGGAATAGCAGGAAGGTAGAAGCAAATGATCTTTAAGGTCCCTTCCAGCCCTAACTATTTTATGATTCTATGAAATATATGAATGTAATTGCATAAATAAAAGCCTACTCACTAAAGACAACTGCCCATTCCCACTGTCAGTCTGAACCATGTTTTATCAAAGCCACATTTAAAATACTGAACTTCGGTGTCAGGTGTGCAGACAATCTCCTCTGAAGTTTGTCAGAAACACTAATTCACCTGTGCAAATAAAACCCACTATTGAATGGCATCAAAGAGAAAAAACATCTTATTTCACTAGCAACATCTTTTAAGTTATCCTATTTCAAAAAGAAATATCATTTAAGACTTAACAATTTAGAAAAAGTAAATCCTTAGAAACTTTCACAGAAAATGAGAATTTCTCACAGTATAAGGAAATACAATTCTACCATCATCATTATAAATATATCGAGCTAATAGATTGTTAAATCTAAACACTTTAGTTAAACAGCTGAAAACAGACAGTATGAAAAATTATTTTTTTAAAAAAATTATTTTTAACTATTTTTTGGACATCCAAAAAGCCCTGAGCACCCAAAACACTCTTGAGTTGTGGAAATGCACTTCAGGAATTTTATATATAAATGAAAATATTTCAGGAGATGCTGATCTGCTACAACCAAAACATAAAGATCCATTATCAGACTGATAAGGATGGGACAGAGAAAACAAGCATCTTGGGTTTCTGAATAAACTCTCCAAAATATCATAGGAAACATTAGATATGTCATCAATGAAAAACTGAATTCAAGAAATTTCACTAAGAGATTATTATAACATCTTTAAAGAAGAAAAAAGAAATTTTGGATGGAGAGCAGGAGCAATCACATTAATACTTCTGTCACTCCAGAAATGCTGATTACCATTATGCCTGGTCTCAGTCAAAAGCTAATAATGAGCTATACATATTCTTTTCCTTTAGATATATAGATCAAGTATGTTTGCAACACTGAGATTTATATAAAATATATTTCAGATTCTTCACATTGAAGAGTGAAGGCAAAGTCACACCTATAAGGGAATGTTATTCCTTTCTGAGATACCAATGTATGAATCGATGTATCTAACACAAAATAAAATCTTTGATCTGATATATTACCTCAAAAGATATGACTGCTGAATCAGGGTGTCTAATAGTGTCTTCTGAATAAATTTGAATCATAGAATCATTGAATAGTTTGGGTTGGAAGGGACCTTAAAGATCATCCAGTGAAACTGGGGAAGTGGAGAGGGCAGTAGAGAAATAAAATAACTCTGGACTTCCTGGAGGACCCAAGAAAGGAGGTGAATTATCGAAGACATCATACCTCAAAGGCAGAGGTTTCTCTTATGTAAATGCAACCATAGATGAAGGCAATAGAACACATAAGTTATGAGCTTTGTCCATCAGGAATATTTCAACAAAGAGTTAGTTTATGTATAAAAGGGGGGAAAAGAGAACCATATTTCAAGTCTTATGTTGATATAAATGAGTTATTTTTTAAATCATTTTAGCCTTCATTAACATTTTGAATTTCACTATATACTTGTGTATCCCCCCAACATGTGTATTTTTATTTTATTTCAACAGGAACTAAATCATTGTAATCAGAGAGTATGTGACTGACAGTACATTCCTTACTAAATAGTCTAAAACTAGAAACTAACATAACCAGACAACCTGAGTGGAATTCAAGTACCTTAGCAGAGCATCTAACATCACAGTTTATTTCCTGGCCTCTAATTGCACTCTAGAAATTATAAACATCCCATATGTCCTTGACTGTATCTGCCAGTTCCCTGTTGATGCCTTGAATGACTTAGCTCTTTATGCTTGCAATAAATACCAGCCAAACTACTGAAAAGCTGAAATTGTTCTCCTCCCTTTCCCAAACAACCTCTTGAATGACTAGACAGTTAGAGGAATATAGGGCTGTGCTGGCTGTTGAGATGGCTGCTAGTCGCCTTGTTCTGACTGCTGCTTTTCAGTTTTTTTCTGAAATGAGGGCTCCTTCCTGAGGGTCTGCTACATAGAGATGAGCGATGAAGCTGGTGAAGGGGCTGGAGAACAAGTCTTACGAGGAGTGACTGAGAGAGCTGGGGTGGTTTAGCCTGCAGAAGAGGAGGCTGAGGGGAGACCTCATTGCTCTCTACAACTACCTGGAGGGAGGTTGTGGAGAGAAGGTAACTGGCTTCTTCTCGCAAGTGACAGTGAACAGGATGGGAGGGAACAGCCTCAAGCTCTGCCAGGGGAGGTTCAGGCTTGACATAAAGAAAAAATTCTTCACAAAAAGTGTCATCAGGCACTGTCAGAGGCTACCCAGGGAGGTGGTTGATTCACCTTCCCTGGAGGTGTTTAAGGTGCAGGTGGATGAGGTACTGAGGGACATGGTTTAGAGATTGATGGGAATGGTTGGACTCGATGATCCAGTGGGTCTCTTCCAACCTGGTGATTCTATGATTCTATGATACTGTTAAGTGAGACAAGCTTTCAACAAATAATGACAACCAATACCAGAGATTCATCAAGAATGGATGTAAGTAATCAGAAGCACAGCAGACATGACAGAGTATCTAGAGTAGTAAAAGAGAAGAAGAAAAACTTTTCATACAAAGCCAGTTATGCCTGTGAGGAATTTGATGCAACCCAAAAATATACCTAAAGTTTGTAGGCTGAGAATAAGTTTATAAAGATGTTGCAGTGGGTTTTTTTTCTGTTCACTTTAGGAATGCTGTACGGCCAGATGAAGCTCAAAACTTTACAGCAGTCAAAGCATTTAATTGGGTTTTTTCTAAAAAAATTTAGGATTTTTTTCACTCATTTAACCATTTACCAAAATCCCAACTCTACATTCCCATTGCTTTTATTTTCGTATTTCTCAAGATGAATTAGAATTCACAAGGTCACTGAATCACAGAATCACAGAATCACAGAACAACCAGGTTGGAAGGGACCCATCGGATCTTCTCGTCCAACCGGTGAATCTACCAAACATTGGATACTTATTCATTACTTATTGAGTTTGCAAAAACATATCACTGTTAAAATAGCTACTTTTTTTTATTTGTCCTGCAGTATGATCCGGTGGGTCTCTTCCAACTTGGTTGTCCTATGAGTCTATGATTCTATATATGTCTTACCAAGGTATGATATTTCCACAAATTACCTGAGTGATGAAATAGAGGGCGCGACAGATGAAACTAGGCTGTGAGGGGCCACAAAGGCATTGGAAAACATGATCAGAATACAAAGAAATCTTAAAATATGGGAGAAATAAAATAGAAAACTATCTGATACTGGCAAATGCAAGGCTCCTCACTGGAAGCAGGAGTAATAATCTGCAACAAAATAGGTAAAAACACTATCAAGAACAAGTAAAGGAGGTCAAAGAGGATCACTAGCTGAGCTTAGGACAAGTACTATTTCTGTGTACTCTATTCATGCACAATAATATTGAGACTAATGGCAATTATACAAAAATTAATAAACAGGAGCATAGTTTGCAAGCTCCTGTGTTTTATTCTGACATCATTGAGCCCTCTTATGGAGGCCTGAGATCAGTTACAGGTATTGCGTTTAATGGAAACTGTAAACCAGGTAAAGGTTGATTGGATGTCTAAAGTCTCTCAGTCTCTGATATTAATCAAAGATCTAAACAAGTAAGATTTTGGAGAAAATAAAGGCATAAAAATAGAATGGGTAAGCTGAAAAAGTAAGGACTGAGGGCAGATAGTATTTCATGAACATTGTTGCGAAAAGAAAAGAAAAGAAAAGAAAAGAAAAGAAAAGAAAAGAAAAGAAAAGAAAAGAAAAGAAAAGAAAAGAAAAGAAAAGAAAAGAAAAGAAAAGAAAAGAAAAGAAAAGAAAAGAAAAGAAAAGAAAAGAAAAGAAAAGAAAAGAAAAGAAAAGAAAAGAAAAGAAAAGAAAAGAAAAGAAAAGGGAAAATTGCAGAAAGAAGGTATCAGAATAGAAAATACTTCCAGTGGTGAGGGTTATAAAGCATGGAAATAGATTGCCTAGGGAGGTCTATCACTGAAGTCTTTAAGAAAAGGTTAAACAAAAAATTCTGTCAGGATGACTGCAAAAACTGCCTTGGAGCAGCCTGGAGGACAAAGTTATCTCATAAGATCCATGCTATGATATTTCTCAGATCCTGGTCAAAATGACTTCTGCCATAATGATTTATTAATACCACAATTTCCAGCCCAAATAAACTACAACTGAAAAATACACAGAAGGAAAACAATCAAAAAAAAAGAATCAATGGTATATGTAGGAGGTTTTTTAAATATATATTTATCTATATCTATTATAAGTAAAAGATTTTCATTGTTACCTTAATATAATAATGCCACAGTTTTTCCTACTTCACCTTGTCTTTAAAAAAAACCCTACTTGTTATTAATGTATTACAAAAGTAGTTAAGAAAATTGAGAAGTGTAAAGTTCTGAATATGTAAAAGGAGTTGTTGTATTAATCCCCAGCATAAAATAGCATCTCCATTACTGTTTTTATGTTGTTATAATAGCATACAATATATGTTTTTAGCAAAGACTTCTATCGTTTTTTCCCCTGTCCACCACAGTCACCTCAGTCACAAAAAAAGCCCCAGTTCTTGCTGCAATAATAGTGGCAGGATAGCTGGTAAAGGGATATTACCAATGTTGTTGAACTAAATGCTTGTAGAAAAAAAATCTGTAGCTGCAGAAACTAATGACACAGAAGAACATTTATATTCAAGAAGATTATTTTTTTTTAAGAAAGGTTTCTATTCACAAATGTCGAAATATTTCAGCCTGGCATTTGCATTGTAGCAAAGTTAAAACAATGTCTAGTTGCTGCTGCAAGTTACCAGGTTTTACTTTGTCCATGAACTTCTTCCATGTACCTTCCACATGTCCTGACACTCATCTAACCTCAGAATGTTCAAATGTTATAATGCTAGAGTTAAAATGTTGGAATACTGAAGGACTTTCTCTTGGAAAACTACCATGTGAACAATCCAGCCTGGGAGCTGATGCACTAAGGAGTAGCAGACCAAGGACGACTGAGAAGCAGCACCCCTGAGAAAATTAAGGGAGTATTAGCCTGGATACCTCCCTGATGTGATAAGAGAAACTCTACACCTATACTAAAAAAAAAAACTATACTAACGAACAATTATTCTTGTTGAAGATACTAACAAATCAGACAATTAGTGTATTCGTGTGGACACATGATATTAACCAATCCTAAAGAAAATATTTACATACTGGTCGTGTGTACTATTGTCTTTTCTGTAAAAACTTCTGATTCTCTGTAACAAATGATTCATTCACTGACCATATTGGCCCTTGCATTTGTTTCCTGGTCTCCCACCAATATTAAAACAGCAGAAAGCAGAGCCCATAAAACCCGTAACTACTTAGTAGTGATTTCCCTCCCTGAACTAGCTTGTTGCAATGCTAGGCACATGCCAGTACTACTAATAAATTAAGAATAAATATGTTCATGGGTGTAATTCCTTGAGCAATAACCTAAACGTAATGAATTCTCAGAGTAAATGAAGTACTTATCTCTAATGCAACTGATTGATGTATATTCAACTCATGCACTTATTTTTGGTGTTATGTCTTAGGTTTACCATAAACTGGGGAAGATATCTAGGTGCATTTTAGATGCCAAACATGTACAATTTGATTCTGTGCTCAGTATAATTATTTAAGGGGAGACTGAGTCTGTTAACCCACTAAAGCTGTGGCCGCTGCAGCTTTGTGACCCAAGCCCAACTAGCAGTGAGTCTGATCATGTGTTATCAATAAGTCTACATGCAGACACATGTAATGCTATTTGTATATACACAGAGCTGGCTGCACAGATCAACATGCACCAACTCAGGACTCACATCAACACAAACACCACCAGTGGGCCCATCTTATTCCTCGGCCTGGATGATTAGGGTGAAGATTCTCTGGATCCCTGTAGAAACTGATCTCAGACATTCGACCCATCCAGCAGCTTCCTCTGGATCCCAGTCTCTCCAGTGCCTGGCATCTGATCATATAATCCCCACAGGCTTTACCTCCATGTTAGGTGCTGGTAGGCACACCCTTACTCACTCCCTGACCTCCTCCATTCTGCCTCACACCCCACCACACACACTGCAGCTCCCATAGTAGCTGGTTTGGACACACAATCCATCCATGAGCTGGATCTGGATTCTCACTCTCCCTAGGTGTCTTACCCCTAGGGACACCTACCCATGTAGAAGCATACATACACATGCAAGCAAGTTGTGGTTTTTCCCAAGATGTTACGGTCTCTGCAGCACATATCTGGGACTCCCCAACTCTCCAAAAGCCAGGATCTCCAGTAACCTTGTTCGAACACAAACACACACCAGGCTCCCAGGCCATGTCACTTACTCACTGGTTTCTTCAGCTGGATCTTCACGAGCACTCACACTCACTAGCACAGTTGCACTCTCTCCAGTTGCTGCACCACAGACATCCAGGGTCTGACCCTGCTCCCAGCCCAGGGCAGACATTCAGACCCACACACACAGCTGGAAACTGAATTGAGTGTCCCTCACTCAATAAATGTGTTAGGAATGGAGTATATGCAGAAGATTGGTCAAACTACTCTAATCAATCACAGGGTATGGCCTGAGAAGACCATTGACAAGTGCTGTCTACTCATCCTTTTTATCTCTTTATCCTTCTGTTATGCCTTACGTTTTTCTCCCCCAAACCACTTTTATACGTCCCTTTCTCTATCTTCCTCCTTGAAACTTCCTTAACTGAGTCTCGTGCAATTCCAAAATCCTTTTTCTCTACTTCCCACCATGTGTTCCTAAGCAGTGATCACCCCCTTGGTCCAAAAGGTGATTCAGAGAGTTTCTCCTCTTAGATTATCTGGACAGGTTGCATAGCAGCACACTAGACTGAGGTTGTCCTGGGACAACCCTGACAAGGGTCTGGATAAGGTGTGTCTTCCTCTAAGTCATTAATTTGTATTTCCCACCAGCCTTCATAGAGTCATAGAGTCATAGAGTCATAGAATCAGCAGGTTGGAAAAGACCCACTGGATCATCGAGTCCAACCATTGCATTGCATTGCGTTTCTGCTGCACTCCACATAAGATTCCTAGTAAAATTTATCCAGGTTCATGTAAATGGGAAATTTCTTTAGCCTCCCACTGGATCAGTGGCTCCAAACCCCATCCAGCCTGACCCCAGATGCCTCCAGGGATGGGGCAACCACAGCCT
The DNA here is from genome assembly GCA_033558105.1 of Coccyzus lansbergi. Taxonomy (NCBI): domain Eukaryota; kingdom Metazoa; phylum Chordata; class Aves; order Cuculiformes; family Coccyzidae; genus Coccyzus; species Coccyzus lansbergi. The sequence goes on from JAUMJK010000508.1 coordinate 4,188,407, forward strand.
CCCTGGGCAACCTGTTCCAGAGCCTCAACAGTCTCATATAGAAGAAATTCTTCCTAATGTCTAGGCTAGATCTGCCCCTCTCCGCTTTATACCCGTTGCCCCTATTCTTCTCTGGGCTCGCAAAGATGGTCCTTGGGAGGCCTGATAGCTTTGGAGACAGGCTCTGGAGGCAGCCAGGGCAGAGTGCTGTCTGGCTGCCAGACCCAGCATTGTCTGTCTGTGTTGCTTGTGGATGTGCAGGAAAAGTTGATTTTTTTTTTTTTACCTAGAATAATTCATTACCAGGAGAGATTTCCATTGAACAAGTCTGGTAGAAAAAGAATAGTTCAATTTTGTTAAAATCTTGTGGGTTTTCTGTAAACTTTTTCCTGCATGAAGATTTCATGCGAGAACTGTCACATGAAAGAGATCAGGAAGGGAACTATGCTACCATGAAAGTATTGACTGAGGGTAAGAGAGATACAAATTGAAATATATCTAGTCAGGAAAATAATGTGAATCTGCCTTCTACAAAGCTGACACAATAGTCCAAATCCAAGGTGTGGGTCTATACTCCTTCTCTATCAGCAATTCTATCTTTGTTTCAGGAAACTTTTCAATGAAATTTTCTGTGGAACAATCTCACTCTTACAAAATACTGCTTCCAGAAAAATAAGTTCCATTACTAATTCTTAACCTTTTTAAAGGTCAAGTTGTTGATCTCTTTTCTGTTTCTGAATATTAGTTTATTTTTAAAATTATTTTGATCATTACTCAATCAAACGGTGTCTTTAAATGACTTAATGAGCTTAGCTTTTGGGGTACAGTAATTCTGTGTGCGATGATCCCCTTATATTGCTATGAATATCAGGTTTTGTGCTGAAATTTTCTATTTAACATTTAGAACCGAGTATCAAGATTTATGAGAGGACCAATAATAGCTCTACATGCTCTGCAAGTCTGAGAAGACTGAGTCACTCTCAATTTGCTCTGACAGCAAGATTTATACAAGGAATAACAAACTAATAAAATGTTGGGGTTTTTTTCTTTATACATTTTACTACATTCTGTATTCCTCTACAAAGTTGTAACTGCCATTCTTACTTATACGCATTGACCCAAGCAGTAGTACCGAGACTGCTTCTTGGAATTATGTTATATCTTTACTGTACATGCTTGTGCATATTTCCTGAAGTTTGATTTTTTTCCCCACTCTTTAGAACTGAAATAAAGTTAAAACCGCAAGTGTTCACATCTACATGTATCTAAGTGTTTGTGTGAAGACTGCATGAAAACAATAGACACTGTAGATTGTAGACTTATGGCCTCAAGCTCCGCCGGGAGAGATTTAGGTTGGAGATTAGGAGGAAGTTTTTCACACAGAGGGTCATTGGGCATTGGAAAAGGCTGCCCAGGGAGGTGGGTGATTCACCTTCCCTGGAGGTGTTTAAGGCACAGGTAGATGAGGTGCTGAGGGACATGGTTTAATGTTTGATAGGAATGGTTGGACTCAATGATCCTATGGGTCCCTTCCAACCTGGTTGTTCTATGATTCTATGATTTGTAAAATTAAAATTTGCTATATACTACTATCGTTGATATAGTAGATAGTAGAGAAATTTGTCTCAAGAGGAATTAAAGAAAAAAAAATGAAATAATTTTTTTTCCTTCTTGATTGTATTTCTGATTACCATAAAGCTCTTGTTTTTGTTCATACTCCTACATTAGGACTTTTTGCCTTAAAACTATAGTTATCTTGTTAGTCACATTTTTTTTTCTAAAGCCTCAGAGCTCCTATGGTGACTGCTAGTCGGGGAATTAATTTACTACATGTATATGCAACTGTACATACTTTTAATTTGTATCACAGAATCTTCATCAATCTGCTGAAGACTTAATCCCTCTGGATTTTCATAGTATTATGGTATGTTAAAATGAAAACAAAAAAAAAGTTGAAGTGAGAGTTGGTTGCTGTTTTCCTCAGTGCTGGTGTTTCACTCTGCAGAACTAGAGGAAACTTGAAAGCAGACAGGGTGTATCTACAGCTGAAGCTGCCAGTAGTAGAGCCCAGTTCACAAACTGTGGTGGTTGTGATGCTCCAGGAGTTTCGTGTGATACTGGCAAGATGATAGGATGACTGGCAAGCAATTTTACACTTGATTTGGCAATTCTAAGATTACATCTTTTTTGATTAATTTTCTAAGTTTGGGGCCAGCAACCTGCATTTTGAGTGTTACATGTTATGCGTGAGCAAATCCTCTGTTTAGGAAGGTTACAGTGAAAACGGCATCATGATGATCTGCTTATCTCTCAAAATAAAATCTGTGTTGAAGTATTGGTTTAATTAATGTATTTTATATTTATGATTAGCTCAGTATTTACATGGGTTTTATGGCTATTCCATACATTATTACTGGGAAATCCTAGTTATCTAAGTGAGACAAGACCAAGATAAACTATGTGTGTTTTTTTCCTTAAGTATAAAACGTTGATAAAATGTACCAGAAGAATGTATAAAGAGAGTAGTTAGTAGGAAAAAATAGAATCAAAGTATCATTGAACCATAAAATCATAGAATAGCTTGGATTTGAAGGGATGTTATACAGCATCCAGTTCCATCCTCCCTGCCATGGAGGGACACCTCCCACTGGATCAGGCTGCCCAAGTCCCATCCAACCTGACCTTGAACACCTCCAGGGATGGGGCAGCCACAGCTTCCCTGGGCACCCTGGGCCAGGGACTCTCCATTCTCATAATGAAGAAATTTCTCTTTATGTCTAGTCTAAATCTGCCCCTCTCCAGCTTATACCCATCGGCCCTAGTCCTTACGTGCCTTGTAAATGGTCCCTCCCCAGGTTTCTTGCACCCTTCAGGTAATAATTCAGTGACACCCTTGACCATGAAAAAGATCAGAAAGACCAGGATATGCAGCATCACATAAAGTCTTTGTACTGATCAGTTTCTAGAGAATCAACTTCTGCCTCTTGTATTCACAGCAAGTTGCTACCTGGGTTAAACACAAGAGAAAGTGGAATTGTTTCCTACACATTATAATACTTACACCTAAAACCAGGAAAAAGAAAGAAAGATAAACAGGAAAACCTAAGTCCCCATGCTGATTTTGTTTATTTTTCCTTTAGGATGGTAGAAATGATGAGGGATCTGGAGAACAGGTCCTATGAGGAACGGCTGAGAGAGCTGGGGGTGTTTACCCTGGAGAAGAGGAGGCTGAGAGGAGACCTTATTGCTCTCTACAACTACCTGAAAGGAGGTTGTAGAGAGGAGGGAGCTGGGCTCTTCTCCCAAGTGACAGGGGACAGGACAAGAGGGAATGGCCTCAAGCTCCACCCGGGGAGATTCAGGCTAGAGATTAGGTGGAAGTTTTTCACAGAAAGGGTCATTGGGCATTGGAATAGGCTGCCCAGGGAGGTGGTTGATTCACCTTCCCTGGAGGTGTTTAAGGCACAGGTAGATGAGGTCCTGAGGGACATGGTTTAATGTTTGATAGGAATGGTTGGACTCTATGATCCGATGGGTCTCTTCCAACCTGGTGATTCTATGATTCTATGATTCTATGAAATGAAACAGAGAAATGAAAAAAAGAAATAATCAAAATTCAAGACCTGTTCTGGTGCAAATAGTCAGGCAAGGTAAAAAGCAGCTGCCCAGCTCATCCTCAGCTGTACAGCAGAGAAATAGGAAGACAAATAAAAGGTGTTTGTAACTGAAATGTTGTGCTGAAGACATAGCTGCAGTACCTCTGTAGATTCCTAGGTCTGACCCGTCAACGATTTTTTTCTTTTACACATCTTGCAAATGCAGCACCAAAGTAGCACATTGTCAGGACTTTGTTACCACTTTAACAAGCTGTATTTCTAACAATTGTGGAATGTAAACAGCAGATATTATTTTTCATGCCATTAAAAATCAAACAACCACCCAACCAACAAAACAAACAAAAGTTTTCTGTTGTTAGACTCTAGGGAAGAAAAACAAAAACAAAAGCAGACCTGCATAGCTATCAGAATAAACAAAAGGGCAGATTTCCAATTAACCCATGCTAGTCTTCATATCAATTGCCTTGAAATAAGAAGGGAGAAGGACTTATACAGCAACCTGTGTTCTGATTAAAGATTAGCTTACTCTATTTTGTGGGTCAAAACATGGGAGACATATCACAGATTTTCTAATTACTGTTAGAAAAAGTGGTTGCCAAATCTCTGCTCCACTTATAACCACTCCACAACAAAGGTCAGAGTCTCTTTTCACGAATGCTATTTACTCTTGATTTGAAAAAGGGCGTTTCTGTGTGGCATGTTAAATTCATGCAGTTGGTTTAAACTCCCCTAACATTCTTGGGGTATGTTAAAGAAGGTACAGAAAGATGGAAAATCAGAACTCTTGAAATTTTACCACTAAACTAACTTTACCTTAAGACTATACATAGTAAAAGGTTCCAAGAAAAAAAAATCACAATGTTTAATTCAGAGATACAAAGAAAAATCTTTTATATTAGAGTACAGATAAGGAAGAATTTGTTCATCTTTATCATCCTTTGAAAGCAAACAAACCTTCTTAGTGTGCACTTACAAGGTCGTTATAAACCAACTTAATCATGGATTTTCTCTCATAGGCAGATCTTGCATTCTCTGCCTCTTGCCCCTGATGTTGTTTCTTTTCACAGAATCATAGAACAACCAGGTTGGAAGAGACCCACTGGATCATCAAGTGAATCAACCACCTCCCTGGGTAGCCTTTTCCAATGCCCAATGACCCTTTTATGTGATTTTTTTTTTCCTAAAGTCTAGCCTAAATCTCTCCTGGTGGATCTTGAGGCCATTCCCTCTTGTCCCCTGTAGAATTTATGTAGGGAATAAATGGGCACATGAACATGGATCTCAAAGTAAAGTCTGAGACTGGATTTGGGTTGGGATAATGAGGACTGATTATCATAAGAAAGCTGGAAAATGGAAGTCAGGTGGTTAAACTGGTTGTGAAAATAGATGGTTCCTTGAGAAGATTCACATGACTGGGTTTGAAGGAATGAGGAGACTGACAGGGAGATGAAGATGGGGCAGGAAGAAAAGACAGATCTTACTGCAACCGGATTTCATGAGAAGAGCTGGCATTGATCACAGTGGAGCTCCTATGAGATTTCCTTCGTGTTAAACTCATCAAGAAAGTTCAGTAGTGCCATCCACTGGTCATCATTTATGTTTAGCAGTGAGAATGGAGACGAAAATAGCAAATAGACAAAAAGACTAAGGAGCTGTGGAGAGGAGGACCAGAGCTGGAGGAGCAAGAGAAAAAACTGATGTATAACCCTTTGTTAAAGTTTGGGAGTAAGAAAATGGTCAGATAATAGTTAGACATAAAAGAAAAGGAAATCAGGATGAAAAGTCGGACTGCAGTTGGACTCGATGATCCAGTAGGTCTCTTCCAACCTGGTTATTCTATGATTTTATGATTCTATCTCCATATAAATTAAACAGACACAAGGCAGACAAATCCTACTCCACTTTTATTCATCCTGTTTAATTTTTAGCACTCTTCTTGCTACATTATTTATTTCTATGTTCCTAGACAGGTTTGGGGGAATAGTACAAACTTCTCATTGCTTTCAACAAGCAGAACGGACAAAACTACCTGTCTCCAACAGAGTTCATCTCTGCAGACATAGTGCATGCCATACCATTCACCCTGAAAACTAGAAGATTGTTTTCTGTCTAACTGTAGTCATTAGGGACTGACTGGTTGAGAATAAGACAACCAGGAAAAGGTGCAGAAGAAAATGGGAGGAAAATCATCAAACTATTTGAGATAAACCCTACATTAGAACAGGTGGGTGAAGGGGCTATAAAGGTTAAACAAGACATTACAGCATTTGTCGATGGGACTCAGCTTTATCTCTCACAGCCCTTTGAATGTGAGCTTGAATCAGGCAGAAGCTATCGAAAAGAGAAAGTGTCCTAACATTAACTGTGATAGAAGGTTGCTTGTGAGATTTAAGTCAGTGTCTGTATTTCTGTATTATAATATCTGCTATGAATAAAGCTGGTTAATGGAAAGCTTTTGTAGCTATTTACTAATGATGTGTATTTTGGGTTTGGGCTATCTGACCTTATACTTAGGATTCAGACCAGTGTAAGTGCTGAGCACTCAAGAGGTGCATAAGAAATGTGGGAAAGACATGTTCTGAATATATAAAGGTTTAATGTAACCTAGCTCCTGTAAGAATTGTGTCCCTACATTTCCTAGTTTGGACACACAAATTCCATGGAGATATTAGACAAGAACTATACAGTGCTTTTAGTGTGTACTTCTAAAATTATGCTTTATTGCTAAACGCATTATTGTTTTTTAAACACTCAGATGTTATACACTGAGTGACTAAGGAAAAATAAAAGATAAAAAAGATGAGAAAACTAGTATTTCCATTTTAAGTGTAGGTCTTCTACTGTGTTCTAAATATGGGATAGAAGAAATCCAAAACACTATATTTTGACTTAGTAACTGGGCATTATTCATCCAGTATCTTGAACACAGATCCCATAGAAAAATGTATCATTGCTGTGCAAAGAAAATCTATATCTTAAACATATGGAGAGTAGAATTAAACTAAGGTTGAAAAAACATCCTGACATTTCCTGAAGCCTGAGCTTTTGAGTTTTAAAGCTTAGAATAACATTCAGAGCTTGTGTATGCACATTCTCTCTCCATCCATCACATATTTTCATGCAGGTACCATAAAGAAACAAAGGTCATCATCAGAACCAAACATGAAACAAAATAAGTTTCTTTTCAGATTTTAATTTTTAATTATATTTTTAGGCAATTGTACTTTATGCCTCATCTATTCGTTTCTCTTTCTTGATAGTTCAGAAAAATTAGCTCAGAAAGTCAGTTTTAGCTGGAGTAGATTGAATGTCCTGCAGTGCAGAAATTTCCCACAGCCAGAATAGAAGTCAAAGAGAAAAATTTTCATGCCCAGGAGGTCGCTAAACAAGGTGAGGTTGTCAATAAAATATCTTTCCATGGTATTTCAACCTTAAGTCTTTTAGGTCTCTAAACAGTAGAGAATCTCTGAGTTTAGACAGGAAGAGAATATCTGGTAATCCTGAGGGTTACAAACCTTGTTGGAAGCCAAAGTACTGCTTAGATTGGAAAAACCCACTTGTTTTCTGGAATTACAGACACAGGTATACAGTTCTGTAAATGTAATCAGAGATGCATAATTTGTAAAGTGCCAAGTACCTCTTGAATGCATCTGGTAGCTGCCTCACATCACAGAGCTGAACATTGAACTTAATCATTAAAGTAATTCTATGTAATTCTTTAGATAATGTAGTATATAGTCAGTTTTTCTAACCTAACAGAGGCAGAATAAACCAATAACGGTAGAACAAAATTATCTACAAGAGTAAGGCATGTTTTTGCCGCAGTAAAGTCCTTGAGTTAACAGTCGAGCTATAACAGAGTGATCACTTTATTACAGTGGTTAGTCATCATACAGTGAGTTTTAGTGGTATTAGGTAGGGAATTGTAATAATTCATGATGAAAATGCAAGAAGCAAACAGTGTTTTGTAGGGAGCCCTTCTCGTCCAAACATGACCTTCGGTAAAATGGCTAAATATTATTACTTGCAGTTGGTTGGGGGAAAATTGACTGAGTGTACTGAGGGGCAGACACAACATGTTTTGCACCTCAAAAATTTCATTGCTAAAATACAGCAAGGATCATAAAAATATTATAGTAATGTAAAAAACCCAACAGGTGATACATAATAACATTGGAAAACAGAGAGAGAGAAGAAGTTATAACTTATTGCTTTAGTGCATGCATTTCATAGAATCATAGAATTATAGAACAACCAGGTTGGAAGACCCATCGAATCATCGAGTCCAACCATTCCTATCAAACACTAAACCATGTCCCTCAGTACCTCATCCACCCATGCTTTAAACACCTCCAGGGAAGGTGAATCAACCACCTCCCTGGGCAGCCTATTCCAATGCCCAATGACCCTCTGTGTGAAAAACTTCCTCCTAATCTCTAGCCTAAATTTCCCCTGGTGGAGCTTGAGGCCTTTCCCTCTTGTCCTCTCCCCTGTCACTTGGGAGAAGAGCCCAGCTTCCTCCTCTCTACAACCTCATTTCAGGTAGCTGTAGAGAGCAATGAGGTCTCCTCTCAGCCTCCTCTTCTCCAGGCTAAACAATCCCAGCTCTCTCAGCCGCTCCTCATAGGGCCTGTTCTCCAGCCCCTTCACCAGCTTCGTGGCTCTTCTCTGGACTCGCTCCAGAGCCTCAACATCCTTCTTGTGGTGAGGAGCTGGGGAAGGCTGGGTTCTGATTTTCTTTAAGAAAGGTCCAGGAAACTGTGACTTTGGACTACTGTCTACTCTTATGTTTTTCATTTTTATTCTAATGCCTTGTGCAATTTTCCAGTTTTTCTCTGCTGAATCATGTCCCTGCAACTACCAGTCAAAGAGAATAATTTTTTCCTAAGGCTCATGTAGCTGCTGATGCTTGATTGTTTGTCGAGTTCGTGTGCTGTGCGATATCAACATGGTCTGAACTTGCCTCCACTAAACTAAAACCTCAGAACCACCTTCACTACCAGACAGTAAATAGGAGCATATTCATACTGTCGTTTTTGGTGTCTCTCTCTTCTGTTGTTTATCACGTATTTCAGTTGTGTACTGGCTGTAATTTATGCCTGGTTTGAATTTCTCCCTTTGCTACTTACACCTACAATTAAGTTCATACAATTTTCATTTTGTATTGTTGGGCTCTTCTTTTTCTGAAATAATTAAACTCCATGTTTACAGTGTTTGATTGCTCTCAAATAATAGAATCTGCTTCAAGAAATTCTAAAGGTCTTCTGCAACTGCAATAATCAGAAGGAAGCTAAAAAGCTTCTCATTTAATTGTTCATTTGGTTTTATTTAGTCATAAGCACAAGCAAAATTAAACTAAATTTAATCTTTGATGTTGGAAGTGAATAAACCAGTTGAGCAAATATTCAATGTTATATTATTAATATGTTAGCAGTAGAATTATTGCGTATAAAATCAATTTTGTAGGCATTAAAATTAATAGTTTTAGTCCAATATTCAGATGTATATTACTACTACATCTTTACAGAGCAATAAGCACAGAGTAGTTATAGATCCTTTGTCCTTCAAAAATAATATTGTAGGGTTAGCAGCACATTATTATAGATTTATTATCCTTTTATCATAGTAAACAAACCCAAAACACAAATGTAGATTTTTTTTAGATTATCAGCTGTCCTTTTTTCTTGCTTTGTAAGATTTCTAATGCTTCTGTCCTTGATTGTGAAGTCGATTTTCTGCTAAGAGACAGTTCTCCTCATTAGGTGTTATAAAACCTTTACATGTGTAGAATATTATTTGTTTTGGTAAGTGCCTTGCCTCAAGCATTTTTCAGCGACAGCAGCGTTCTTGAAAAAAATACTTACTGCCATTATCCAAGGTTGTTTTCACGGTTTAGCAAAAACATAGATTATTCATATACTCCTGCTGTGTAATACATGACATAATCTAGTACAAGAATCCTAGAACTCCCATACAAAATTCTCAACTTGAGTAAAGTAAATAACATCTATAAACTGAAAAGTACATGTCGGTTATTAAAAGCAAGTGACCCACATGGTGAAATCTAGTTGCAATACATTAGGGATAAACATAGTTAAGACACAGAACCTTTTCTGTAGATCTCAAAAAAAACTATTCTACTTTTCAGTATGAGTTCATAGCTGGGGGGAAACCCCACCATCTATGGAAAAGGGCATAAATTTCAACTTTGAAATTTGGATCGATTATGCAGGCCTCAATAGTTTTGTTCTTGCTCTTCTCCAACTGGATATCCATAGGATACTAGGGTCTGTCCATATCCTAAGCTGTGTTTTCAAGGATATTCAAAGCGTGACATAAATCATATCCAACCAGATCAAACTAGACTCAGTGCTCAAGATGCTGCATTGAAAGCTGTTTTGAACTTAAGCTTGCCCCCTAGCTTCCAACCATTTCTGCAGCCTAGAAACACTAATATCAGTGATATTAATGCAAATTCAAACAAAAAAGAAACTGATGACAACCTATTGAACTTAATTCTTAAGAAAGCACTTGTCATAATATTGCATTGGTTGAACCAGGAGTATCCAAAAGAAATATACACCCAAGCAATTCCTCTTAGGACATTAGAATCGCCTAGCAGATATTTATACTCATTCCTTATCATCAAGGCACAAAAAAATTACAGAGCCTGAGATGTCTAGAACTTCAAGGTGGAATTGCCTTAGCGTGATACCAAAGTCTGGGGTTGGGAAAAGGTTGCAAAAAGGTCTTTTTCAAATTATACATGTGAATCAAAGCACACTCAAATCTATGTACATGATGGGCAGCCTCAGATTGCTGATAAAACTTTAAAGTTACAGAGCTTGAAGGGAAATAGGCGGCTAAAGAAATTATCAGATTGCAGAAAGGGCTGTGAGAAAATTTGTACTGCATAACCAAGAAAAATAGCAAAAAATATTCCTGATGGAAGTAGAATTATTGATACAGGAATTCAAAGTAGCTCAGAAATTCAAGGGGTGAAGCATCAACATGGAAAAGGATAAAATTCTAAAGGAGAAATCTAAAGTGCAAAAAGGCAAATCTGCAGGGAAAAGCAGAGGTTTAACCTTTCCATCCTGACTGATATTTACCTAATTCAGAGAGTTTCCTTGTGTTTCTTCTTGAGAGTGGTGAAAATTTTAGGTTGGTAATTTTTAGATCTTAGCTATCTTTTGTTTGTGTTTTAACAACAACTAATTTCTTTATAGTTGTAAATATCCCACTTGCAGAACCTCTTCGTGTGTGGCAAAAGGTGCTCAACCATACGATTCAGAGTGAGATGGATCTCTTCTAAATTTGGAAAGTACAACAGCTGACAAAATAATGAATTAATCACCTTAGAATTTAAATGGAGGAACATGAAATTAAAAGAAAAAAGAAATTGCAAAGAATATTTTTTCATATTTCTGGAAACCAAATTTCAGTTTGGTGACATTGTGTTAGTTATCTATTTATATATAAGCAAGAAAAAATTGAATAATTGTATATATATAGATAGATAAAATTTTGGTTGCATTCTCCTCAGTCACTTGAGTAGTAATATTTTACATAAAATACTACAGATATGTCTTCTCAAAGTTTGCTTATGCTTGAAGTCCAAGCTGGGCTTCGACAGAGGTAAACAATATAGGTAATCCTGCTACAGGTGAGATGCTTCTGCTAAGTGTCCTGGACAAGAGCAATTGATCAAAAAGGGATAAGTTGGAGGGTGGTGTGGGTGTGTGTCAAATAAGGAACTTCCTTGTTCTGCAAATGATTTTATTTAAAGTCATTTGAGGGTTACGTCAGTCCCCCCCGTGAGGCTTTAACTAGAGCAGAAGTCATTCCGTGAGATGCTCAGTGCCCAAGGAGTTTTTCTGACAGATCCCGGCTGGCCAAACCCACTAAGACGTGTTTTCTTTCCAGTACTACAAAAGTAGAAGCAGGCATGGCACCTGTATAGTCACTGCAAGTTTGATAAAATTATTGTGAGTTTGGACAAGATGTTTTCAGTATTGCTAGAAAGACAAAAGGCATGAAAGAGGTTGTTCTCTGAGCACGTATCACAGTCTACAGTAGGAAATACACAGAGATGATAAACCTTGGGCTTTAATGAAGAGGTCAAAGACCTTTGAATCCATATAAACAGATTTACTATTTTATTGCCTAACACAGGCCTTAAATCAACCACAACAATAATGTAAGCTCCTAATTAAATATATGACAAATGTATTATAGTCTTTTACATTTATGTATCAACTAAAACCTTTGTTCGGTTCTGTATATGGGCAAATATCCATATATATGTTATAAAAATTTGTGTTACACCATTTAATTCCATGTCACATGCATAATGTTACTACTTGCTTTTGTATTCAAGACAAGAAATATAACTAAAACTTTTCACTGGGCAAATAAGTTTGTTTGTTTGTTTGGGTTTTTTGGTCATATTTTATCTTCCTATATAAAAAATCCTAGTCCGTTTATTTTTCTTGCGGTCATGCTAACAATATAAATATGACTATAAAAGTAAGTTAAATCACATGGATTTCTGGTTTGTATCAGGAATAGAAATAACTAACACAGATGTATCATACAATACAATAGAAACAATAATACTTGCAAACAAGAAAATAGAGGGAATGATAGCAGATTTTTTGTTCTTTTATCAATATCCTAACCTAAAGAAACATTGAGTCTGTGCAGATAATTTCCATTTTATATCAACCAAAGCAGAACCCAGTATTTGTGTATATGCATGCAGGACTGGGGAAAAATTGGTATCAATTCAGATTTATTTCCTTTCTTTAAAAATGGCATTCAATGGACTGACCTCCTCTATATACCTTCCGTTTGCCATATTTCTTAACTGTCAGTGGGTTAAAATATAATAACACACGTTCATGTCTATCCATTCCTTCTAATTAGGATCTTTAGCAGAAACCCAAACCATCACAAGTTTTCTACATTGATGATATAAGAAGCTAAAGTATTGCCAGCATTGAATAAAGTAATCTGATTCCCCCATCATTGCTCTGGCATAAAATGTTAGAGCAATTACAATGCCTCCAATAGACGGTCTGAATGAACCTAAGTATAAGAATCAGGAACTCTGAATATTAATTCAAAATACTAGACTCTCTTTTTTTATTATTTTACCTAGGCCTGTTATTATTTACCTGTTAAATGTATTGAAGTACAGAAAAGACCCTGTAGCCTAATTACTGACATTAAAGAACAACATTGGAATATTTTATATACTAGTATTTTAATTTTGTCATCTCTGCAGGCAGAATGTATGCCTCAAAATAATATTCTCTAGTAATTACTTTAATTTGCCCGATCATTATGCAATTAATACCACAATGAACATCAACAATTTTTGTATACCAAGAAAATATCTGCTTTTGATTACGTTTGAGCACCAATTGAAACCGAGAAATAAATTTGATACGTCTAGTTTAAACTGAATATTGTTTCTTTACAGCAAATGTTTTTAAACCTAGATCTGTGATACACAACTCTTTCTAATTTGCCTTTTGTGTTTTTCAGCAAGATATTTCAAAATTGTATGAGCTTTCTCCATTCATTAACACAACAAAGATGCACAACCCTGACATGTGAAACCTATCAAAATCACAGAGTTAGAAAATAAAACTGTTGAACAGAAAGAATGATGTCATTAAAATTCTGCAAGTCCTTGAACAAATACAATGGTGTAGCCTGAGTCAACTTACCCTCACTTTAGCCTTCTGGAGAAACTATCATAAAATGCAAATAACTATGAATGTTATCCATCTCATTGTTTTTAATTATCACCTTGGATTCATTCAGTTATATTACTGCTTATTTCTGCATATGAAATTTAAAAAGTGAAACAATACCCAGGTCACCTGGGTTTCTAGTTATTTTTGCAGAGAAATGCTGTAATTGCTGGTTAATTCACCATTCTAACTATAAATGTTTTCAAAAAGTAACTTCATCTAATTATGCAATGCTTTTCAAATGACAAGCTCCACTTTGATGTCAAATATCTATATAAACTAGTGGTGGATAATAGAATAAGATATGTACTGGTGAGATTTAGAGTAGCCCTTATCAAAAACTCCTTCTGCATATACTTGGGTTAAGCCACTGATCCAAAGGCTGATACAGTAATGAAAGAATAGCTTGAGAAAGGCAGAGACTAAATGAACATTTGTGAAATTTCCGTAAAAGCTAAAATGAAAACTACAAAATTTATTTACATAGATGTATTTTAAATATATTCAAAATTATTAGACTGGATTTTCATAAGTGGAGAACAGTCATGTAGTCCAACCCAACTGCAATAAGTAGACACATCTTCACCTAGATCAGATTATTCAGATTGCTATCCAGTCTAATGTTGAATTCCAGGGATGGAAATTGTATGTATATTGTTTGTCATACATGTTCTATTAAAAAAAAAAAAAAAAAAAAAAACATAATTGATTTTTTTATCAATGACCGCAAGAAGGTGAAGAACTTTTCTGTATTGGACATGTGAGTAGCAGTATGATTATTTCAGCTTACTTCATACCTGTGTTGAATAACTGAACAAGACGTAAGACAGTTAAATGCAATTCCACTGGATGCTTACTAGAAGCATAAAATAAACAATAGTGAGAATCTAAAAGTTGTGGAATCATAGAATCATAGAATTATAGAATCATAGAATCATGGAGTAATAGAATGGTTTGGGTTGAAAGGGACCTTAAAGATCATCTAGTTCTAACGTTCCTCCTATGGACAGGGAGGTGAGAGGTCCCACAGGATCAATCCCCATCCAATCTGGCCTTGCACACCTCCAGGGATGAGGCAGCCACTGCTTCCCTGGGCAATCTAGTCCAGGGTCTCACTGCCCTCATTGTGAAGAATTTCTTTGTCTAGTCTGAATTTACCCCTCTCTAGTTTATAACCATTCCCCTTCATCTAATTATTACATCACCTTGTAAAAGCACTTAGGGCAGTCAGTCACTGTATTGTTGATAAGTCACACTGACCATAGGGACGGTAGTACAGGAGCCATATTTTACGGGTACTTCCTTATTCAAAAGACCATTTTTAATTTTTTTTTTTTTTTTTACACTTGGGGAGACTAAATAAACATATATGGAGCATTGTAATTGACAGTGTCAATATTGGATTGTATCAATATTTTGTGTTTTGTAAACCTAAAATTAGAGAACTCATCTTAGAGTAATGTTTGAAATGCTTTATCTCACTTTCAGAACGATCACAAATGGTGATTTTATCTCACTTTCAGAACAATCACAAACACAATGGTGTGGCCACTCCTTGAATCCTGTGTTCAGTTCTGGGCCCCTCAGCACAAGAAGGACGTTGAGGCTCTGGAGTGAGTCCAGAGAAGAGCAATAAAACTGGTGAAGGGGCTGGAGAACAGGCCCTATGAGGAACGTCTGAGAGAGCTGGGGGTGTTTAACCTGGAGAAGAGGAGGCTGAGAGGAGACCTCATTACTCTCTACAACAACCTGAAAAGAGGTTGTAGAGAGGAGGGAGCTGGGTTCTTCTCCCAAGTGACAGGGGACAGGACAAGAGAGAATGGCCTCAAGCTCTGCCAGGGTAGATTTAGGCTAGAGATTAGGTGGAAGTTTTTCATGGAAAGGGTCATTGGTCATTGGGCATTGAAACAGGCTGCCCAGGGAGGTGGTTGATTCCCCTTCCCTGGAGGTGTTTAAGGCACAGATAGATGAGGTGCTGAGGGACATGGTTTAGTGTTTGATATGACTGGTTGGACTTGATGATCCGATGGGTCTCTTCCAACCTGGTTGTTCTATGATTCTATTCTATGAATCTTTTGCTGCAACCATCTTTGCCAGAAAGACAAGGAAATTCCAGATTGTTTTGTGTATTTTCTTACACATACAAATGACACTAGGGAAATATGTAAAATATTCTGTCTTGTACCTTGAACAAACAGTTAAACATCTTTTTTTCTTTAATTTCCCTTGAAAAAAAAATATGTCCACAAAAAAAGCAAAGAACCTACCCGATATCGAGATCTTGAGAATTGTACAGTAGCGTAATGATAAGACCAAATATTTCCACACTCTGCATAATGGTTGCTTGTGAATGTTAGAGTTGGTTACTACATGCACCAGGTTCTTTCACTACAAAGATAATCAGAATGTATCACTGTTGTATATCATTACATTACCAGCTGGCAACCTGTCTTGCTACCAAAAATTAAGATTCATTCTACTGGTACATAAGCAATATTTTTGACCCAGTTCCAAAATTTATTGCCATCTGAAATCTATGTGGGAAAACCAGTCATGCTTGTCAAGTATTTTATACTGGAATTGGCGGCCAACTCAAATGCCAAATTCAGGAAAGCAATAGCCCAATCTCTCTTCAGTTGGTGCAACTGGCATTCTCACTTCCACCATCCCCACACGGTAGATACCATCTACCTGACACCAATAGCATCATCCATATTTTAAAGTTTGTTTCTAGGCTGAAACCTAGGAACCTCAGACCTCATTGCTCTCTACAACTACCTGAAAGGAGGTTGTAGAGAGGAGGGAGCTGGGCTCTTCTCCCAAGTGACAGGGGACAGGGACAAGAGGGAGTGGCCTCAAGTTCTGCCAGGGGAGATTTAGGCTGAACATCAGGAGGAAGTTTTTCACGGAAAGGGTCATTGGCCATGGAAATAGGCTGCCCAGGGAGGTGGTTGATTCCCCTTCCCTGGAGGTGTTTAAGGCACAGGTAGATGAAGTCCTGAGGGACATGGTTTAGTGTTTGATAGGAATGGTTGGACTGGATGATCTGGTGGGTCTCTTCCAACCTGGTGATTCTATGATTCTATGAAATTTAATGTGTTCCTGCAATATTCTTATTTGGCGTGCTTCAATTACTCAACTTCTGATAGCAACATGTAGAGATACATACTCATCTTGTTTTCTTGCAGTGTCTCTATCTTTACCTTTGTTTTACACTGTTATATCAGAGACTCAACACTATTGGTGTCTCCACGGCAGTTTTCTCATTAAATATCATCAATTAATATTGCAGGTGTGACCCTAATAGACAGTGTTATTCAAAAAGTTTATGACTTTAGCAAGAAGAGAAGCATATATAAGTATCCTTGAATCACAGAGACGCTGACATTTTGATAAACTGTAGTATGATAGGGTAAAGAATTGGGTTTTTTGATCCTTTTACTTGGTGTCTGAGGTTTTGCAAGTGTATGTATGCATGAACCTATGTATTTAAGTAAGCAAAATAGTGCACTGAAAGCACATTGTGGCAACAATTGTAAAGCCCCGTTAGCATTCTTCCTCCACTCTCAGTGGACAGAATACTTTCATTTAAAATTTCATTTACAAAATCACGGAGTCAGCTGCTTTTACAAAGTTAATGTGAAAAAGCAACTTCTTAAAATTACTTTTTAATGTTCTATATTGGCATGGACTAGTCATATGGGGCAGTCGGGTGCTGTTTGTCACTCGCTTCATTTCATTATAACTCAACAACAGCAAATCCATGCATCTTGCAGTTAGTAAATATTTTTTCCCCCTTATTATGACTACATATGTTTATTAAGTTTTCATTTCACTGCATCATAATAAGTTTCCTAAATACATAACCATGATCAAGTTACCTTAACAACCTTGTCATTTTGATTTTTCGCACATTTCCATTGTGTATGCTTTCCATCTCAGTGAAGTTTCAACTCGTTAGCTGACTGCCATAAGCAATTAGTCTGTAACATTTCTCGGTGTTTAAAAAAACATAAATGGAAACAAAACAACCAAAAAAAGGGGAAAATACAAAAGATCAGTTGCCTACAGCCATTCTCAGACTGTCTGTCTACAAGTTCTGTTGGTTCATTAACCCAGCATACATTGAAAAGGAACAACTTCCAGAAAAAAACTCAAACCACAAAGGAAAAAACTCATTCAAGAAGAGCTTATTTTCAGCTTGCAAATCAAAGGTATCACGAAACAACACAAAAAATATTATTGATCTCCTCATTACTCCTCACAAAGTCAAGCAAAACATGAAACTATGTCTAATCTAGTCATACCTGAAAGACAGTGTATACTAATTGATTTGGCTTCAGCTAACAATATTAAATCCACAAATTGGTAAGGAATTCACACAGTATTAATATCATATTCACAGCCTCCTCTAAGGACTGATTTAGAGAAAGAAGTATATTACCACAAACATTTACTGTGAATGACCTCATGATACTCCATTACCTTTTGCAACTTTCAAACTTTGGAGGTTTTTGCATTTCATAAAATCGTAGAACAACCAGGTTGGAAGAGACCCATCGGATCATCGAGTCCAACCATTCCTATCAAACACTAAACCATGTCCCTCAGCACCTCATCTACCCGTGCCTTAAACACCTCCAGGGAAGGTGAATCAGCCACCTCCCTGGGTAGCCTATTCCAATTCCCAATGACCCTTTCTGTGAAAAACTTCCTCCTTCCATTTACATGGTTGAGTTTTAAAACTTCTTTTTTATCCAGGTTGACACATTTTTTTCTGATTTTGTGCAAAACTACACTGATGATAAATATTATTCTACAATCACTGCAAGTCATGTATACACAATAACATTTTATTTCATAATCTCATTACATTACAGTAATATTAGTTTTTGGTTTTCTAACCAGTTTTACTTTAATTTGTTTTATTTCAAAGTCATTGTGCTGTAAAACATTGTAAATTTTATTTATTTGATTTTATTATTCTGCTGTATTATGTTCTAAGTAATTATTATTATAAGATTAAAAATTGCAACACCTCAAAGGATAAGAAACCTTGATTTGCTACCTTGTTACTAATATCTCACAGTTCAAACAAAGTACTTTGCTCTTAGGCTGCAGTCCGAAAGGATGCCAATAGCTCTGGGAGCCAGGAAACCTGTATCCAGAAGGAAGGATAATATTCTCCAGAGTCTGCACCCTGCAGACAGTGTAAGCACGGATTGTGACAGATTTCACTTCCTCTGCACAAAGCAATCTTGACGTGAAGCACACATGACAGAAGGTCCTTGCTGTTTAGGCTTTCTACCAAAATATGAGCTAAGCTAAGGGATGCTGACTCCTGGAAATCATCCACTTACAGCTCCAGGACCAGAATACCCAATAGTTAACACCATGTGCATACAGTTTCCTTCCCCAGGTGCCTCTGATGGAATAGTGTCCTGAAAGAGTTACCATCTCTAGGTAGCAAATTACAGTCCTCACAGAGAAGGAAGAAAGTGCTGGCATCTCTCTTGAAGAGTATGGCCGCTGTCAGGCTAAGGAAGCAAGCTATAAATTGATGTTCTCCAAGCTGACTTCTCTGTTGTGTTCAGGTCGGAAATACTGATCTTGTAATTTGTGTTCAAGTGGTTTATATTTGATTTTCAGGCTGGGAAACCGTATAATGATTGTGAATAGTAGATTTAACTTTCTAATTTGAAGTTGTGTGGAACTGCGGATTCCTTTGTGCTTTTTTTTTTTTTTTTCTGTCCCCAAAATAAGCATTGTCAGTGCTCCCCTCTGCTCTAGAAAGATTAAAAATTACTAGGATGCAGCAGGTATACAGGTAAAGGTGGGAAGAACAAATGAACACTCAGAGCATGTTTGACCAGAGGGACCTGTATCTGAAGGGGGAGTTTCTGATATAGTTAGAGAAGCTTTCAAGTGAAAGTAGGTTTCCGCAAAAATATTTTCTCAGCCTAAATCAAATTTCTGGGATTTTCTAAGCCAGGTTTGTTGTCTTTGCATTTACTGTTGGTTGAGTGATTGTTCTTCCATGAATTTATCCTATTTCTTTTTGAAAACAATCATGCCCTGTGCGTCTATCCTTGACAATCAGAATCCAAGTGTGTTCCCTAAGACAAGACTTTTCCAAACTGAAATGTCCTTCCCTATTTAATCTTCCTTTGTACACAGATCATGTTCAATAACTTTTGATCTTCTGTGTTATGGAATTCTCTGAATTGCATGCCCTGCATAACTCAACTGACAGAGGTTGTTATATCCCTTTTGGCATCTTTTGTTGTATTGTCTATTTGGAATGTGACCGTCCAGTGTTTAATATTTCCCTTTGTTTCCAGATGCCACTGTAAGAACAAGAGTCAGAAGCTACTTGAGATGCTGTATAAAAGAAAAATAAAGGTCTGTGCTTTAGAGATTAAAATTATTTTTAACTACGAAAAGTCACAATCACAGGCAGTACTAAGTAATTGCATTCATCCAATACTGAAGTATATGTAGTATTTGGAAAATAATTTGCCTCCTTAAGGTTATCTCTCTCCATCCTCTGAAAGCATCAGAAATCCAGGTGATGGTGCAACCTTTCTTTTAGATAGCAAATACTAGTTTAAATGGCTGGTAATATATTCACAGTTATCAACTAAGGTGCTTAAGTTAGTTTAACTTGATTGTCCGCCAACATTTACTTTGCCATTATGCTAGTTTGGGCTGAACCAGAATGTTTCTTTTCCTGACTTCTCAGTCATATAATTATCACCAAGGCAATAGACCACTGGTGTGTAGAGAGCTCACTGCTCCCACCTACGCCTGTGTAAAATAAAGCCAAGTTAGAATTGCTGGTGAAGGGGAGTCAAGCTTGCAGGGAGGTGTGGACAGGACAGGGGACCCAGCCTGGCCAAAGAAGCATTCCATGCCCTCCGCATCATACTCAGTATAAAAGCTTAGAGATCACGAAGGTTACTCTTCTTCTTTGATGGCTGATGATCAGGGACGACCTTGCCTGTCTGTCTGTCCCTAAGTCAGAGTCCAGCTCCATCTGCTACTGAGTCCAGGCTGGGACTTTCCCTGTGCTGGACCTGCAGCATCAACAGTGACATATTGGAAGAGTTTGAGTTAGGTTTTGTATACTTGTATTTTTCCTAAAAGGAAGTTGTGGAGAGGGGGAAACTAGCCTCTTCTCCCAAGTGACAGGGGACAGGATGAAAGGGAATGGCCTCAAGTTCCACCAGGGGAGGTTTAGGATGAATGTTAGGAAAAAATTTTACATGGAAAGGGTCATTGGGCACTGGCACAGTCTGCCCAGGGAGGTGGTTGATTCACCTTCCCTGGAAGTGTTTCAGGGACGGGTGGACGAGGTGCTGAGGGACATGGTTTAGTGTTTGATAGGAATGGTTGGACTCGATGATCTGATGGATCTTTTCCAATCTGGTGATTCTATGACTGCATTATTTTCTTATCAATATTATCTTTCTTTTATTTTTATTGTCACATAAAAGCTGTTTTAGTGTTAATTTCCAACCCTCGAGTCTCTCTCTGTCTTATTTCGCTTCTCCCTTTCCTGTGGCGGAGGGGATTGGGACTAAAAGTTGCTCAGTTTTAGTTATAGATCTGGCCAGAGATGGGTTAAATTGGAATATCATGCAGGCTATTATCATGCACTAAGTTTTCAAGATCTTCAGGGAATACTTCAAAGCTCTGTATTTAGAGATGCTTTTGATACAGTTCCCTTCATTTTGAAAAGATAACGTAAATACTTACCTTGAAGTCCAAACTTTCCTGTACCACAGCAATGCACAGGATTGATGAAGAAAAAGGGTTTATATTAAACAGATTAACAAAAGACGGAGGAAATGATTTTGTGTTGCTTTCTTTTCTGATATCACTGAGACATGAAGAAAAAATGACAATGTGTGCATAATTGTATTTAATTTTTAGAACAGAAAAGTAGCTAGAGAGTCAGTTTGATCACCAGGGTCATATCCTAATGAATAAGGTACTCCACAAAAGCACATGGGGAGATAAATCATGTTCTTTTGTGCAGAAAGCTTAAGAACAAAAAGACCCTAAGACGTCAGAAAGATAAGGACCTATAGATCTAGTTATACAAAATATTGCATAACTTGTTCCTTCACATTCCTGCCATAAATTTTTATCATTTTTTTACTGCAATGTAAGATTCAGATATTTCACTTCAAAGAATTTTGATATGTTTCCATCTATAAACATTGAACAAATGACAGGAGAAAAGAAATACTTTTGAACAATTTTCCTTTTTCATATTAAAGGTGAAGTATCTAACACTGGTGAAGTTTTGAAAGGTTGCAAAGCTAAAGGGTCAGCGTTTGCAGGTATGTGTAATTTAGAAACTTTGGTGTGTCCTTAAGTTAACTGCATATTCCTGCCAACTCCTGATAAGTAGTCACACCATTTTCTCACTTTTTTTTTTAACGGTATCTTCTGGATCAGCAGTTCACTTTAAGTTTGCCTCTAGTAAATTAAATCATCCTCTAGTCTCCACTGGCTGCCCTTAATGTGTTTTGTCGACCTGTTCTAATTAAGGATAAAGCCCTTTCTCCCACTCAGAGTATCGTTGTTCTGCTTCTTTAAATACAGTTGAACAAGACAGAAAAGATCTTCTCTGGCAATTAGGATGAGTCTGAATTAGGTTACAATAATTTGCATGTTCAGTATATCTCCATTCTACGACAGGATCAGCGGAGTGCACAGGTCCAAGGGATTGGTATGTTCACAGTTCATTCATTAAGGTTTTCAAAGCTTTTTTATGCTCTTCAGTGCATTCTCACACCTTTTCTTTCAATAGGAAGGATCTGACTCTAATTGAAAGTCCAGGCACATGTTTCTACCAGTGCCCTAACATTCTCAGCCATAGAATCATAGAATCACCAGGTTGGAAGAGACCCACCGGATCATTGAGTCCAACCATTTCTATCAAAATACTTATCAATACTTATTTGTGTTCCATCTTGGATCCGGGAAGATGAAAAGCTCCTATCTTTTCCAAGGTATCAGATGGAATTAAAGTGCTACCAGCAAACCACCAGGCTCCTAGAAATTTCACTTCTTGGGCAGGTCCCTGACCTAGTGGTACATCTACTCCAGTTTTATTTAAGGTTCCCCATATGGATGCATCTGATGTTCTTACTGCCTCTGGGAAACCATCCCCAATTAGAATATCTGTGTAATGATAGAAACAGGTTTCTGGTAGAACTAATACCTGCTGTAAAAGTTCTGCTAGTGCTCCATGAGCAATAGTGGGGGAGTGTTTGTAACCTTGGCAAAGCCTCTTAAAGGTATACTGGGCTCCTTCCCAAAGATATGCAAAATGGATTTATCCTGTTCTTTCAAGGAACCCATATTCTTTATATCTAGACCAGACATCCATGTAGGGGCAGCTGCTTGTAGAATGGCAGTTAAGTTTGCAATATTAGAGATTGCTGCTGTTAAGGATGTTGGCATCAAAATACCAATAATCAGCTGTAAGATGTCATCTCAGAGTGGCCCTGGAGGCTGCACAACAACATACATGTAGCAGTCTTGGTCTTTGCTTTTCAGATCACTGCCACTCATGTTTCTTATTTTAACTTTTTTTTCTTTTTGTCTCTTTTTACTGCCTTTCAGGTGCTGTTAATCACAAGCACACACTCCCAAAAAATCTGTAACTCCACTCTTTGCACCACTCCAGACAAATTCTGTTTATTTTCCCTGGCATGTTTCTGTTTCTGTCCTTCCCTGCAATCCAGTAGCTCAGAAAGTAGACTCTGCTCTTTCTCTGTTCTTAAACAAAGATATTTTAATTGCTTTCTCATCTAACAGGAGGAAAATTTTGCTAGCAAAAGCCACTGATGCAGTCACCTTGGTGACTGCCTGCAAGTTTAACTTATCCTGCTGACAGCTGCACAGAACCTTCATATAATAAAACCAGAATTGTCCATGTATTCAGCATGAGATAAGCTGCCTTGTTGCTTTTATTGGTGCAATGTTTTCACCTCCTTCGTTCTTCCAGCATTTTTTCCCCCTTTGGAATTCTTACTTGCTAAAGACAAATAGTCTGTAGGAGAAAATTAAGATGATTGCATTCTGCTCCGCTCAGTCTTTGGCAACAGAAATTGACACCTATGAAAATACAACAGTATTGTCATTCCAGGAGTCAGTTTATTAAAAAAAATACCACAGAACTATCAGATCACAACAATACTTATTTAGACAGAATCTCTGGAGTCTATCTGATTCAACTCTCTCTTCAAGCAAAAAATGCTTTGGGTCAAAATCTTCTTTCTCTTATGAAGATACTGAAGAATATTTTGGGAGCGAGTCTTTTTCTGAAGTTCAGAATATTTACAGCATGAGTACCAAGACCATAAAAACAAATATTTCTCCTTCTTTTCCTCAAGCAATCATCTTCTCCAGTAGCCATGTGCTAATTTAAGACCTTTGAGAGCTGGGCTAGTGTGTGACACCACTCTTACTGTTTTCAGTTGTTTCTAGTTAATTTAGCAGAAGCAGTGCTGACAGCACACCTAGAAACATGCAGTTGATTCTCTTCCTTACAAGCTCTTCTTTCAATGTATGCATGTGACCTGCAGCCAATAAGGAGCTATAAACCTTATTCTCACACATTTGAGTTCTTCTCCTGATGTTTACTTGCTTACTCACAGCTATATACTTAAGACTTCTTCTAGTTATGCCTTCTAACACAGATTTCTTGTTAATCACCA
The DNA here is from genome assembly GCA_033558105.1 of Coccyzus lansbergi. Taxonomy (NCBI): domain Eukaryota; kingdom Metazoa; phylum Chordata; class Aves; order Cuculiformes; family Coccyzidae; genus Coccyzus; species Coccyzus lansbergi. Next base: position 4,212,503 of record JAUMJK010000508.1, read on the forward strand.
CTTAAGATCTTTCTACTCTACAGCATTTTTTTGAAGTTCCTCTCCTATTCATAGGAATTTTTTTCCCCCTAAAATAGCTACTCGATTAAACTTGTGTTGTGTTTTGAGCTAAATTAGAATCAGTTTTCTGTCTCTAACTCAGTCGCTCTAAGTAAATTCATTTTCTGAAAGCTAGTTGCATGTTTTTGAGACAGCATTCTTTGATAGAAGCGATAAGAGAAGGCATTGGTATGCAGAAAGGTCAATGCTTAATGATTATTCCTATATCAACCAAGGCCATCCTAGAGCTGGCTGGTGAAAACGGGCCACAGCTGCAGGGAGGGGCAAACAGGACAGGTGACCCTAAACTGATCAACAGAGGATTCCATCCCATATTCATCTCACTTGGTATAAAACTGAGAGACTGCAGGGGTCTGCCCTTCTTCTACAATGGCTGATGTCCACAAAGGTCCTCATCCATCTAATTGTTCCTGATCCTGGATCCATGTGGTCCTGAATCCATTTCCTGAGCTCAGGTCTCTCTTAGCTGTGGACCCATTCCCTCATATCTGCTCTAAACTAATTGTTAACGAGGGAATGGGTCCACAGCTAAGAGAGCTTATACTCATCAAGGAGTGGGGACACACTCTTATATATTTGTATATGTTTTATTATTTTTGAATTATTTTCATCATCATTATTAGAATTATAATCATTTCATTAAAGCTGTAGTTTTCATTCCATAGAATCAGAGAATCAGAGAATCATAGAATCATCAGGTTGGAAGAGACCCGTCGGATCATCGAGTCCAACCATTCCTATCAAACACTAAACCATGTCCAATGTCCATGACCAATTTCCAACTGTTCAGTCGTTTTCTTCACATTTTCCTTTCCCCTTTCACTGGGGGAAACTGGGAGCTCAAACTGTATGCTTTTCAGCTGCCAAAATTAGCCAGGTCAGGACTAACAGTACCAACTTGAAATCACTGGCCGTTAGTAAACTAAGTTATTTTGAAATTTAGACAAAAATTTGCTTCATAACATTTATGCAGCATTTGTTATACTTTAGCAATGCACAGATGTTGCATTTACCGGGACTTGAATGATTCATACTGAGATTAGCAGAATTTATAAAAAAGTCTTTTCAGACTTCCCTTGGTTTTGCCCATCTGTTGTCATTGTGAGCTACTGGGCTGTAGCATGCAGAATGAGGTAGCCTACTCTCATTAATTTTCAAATATTTCCTGGTAATAGGATGACAAAACAGCTTTACACATGGAAGTAAATTGAAATATCGATACCGCAGTGTTTAACCTGAGTTGTTGACTCAGTAAAAAATGCAATAATAATCATCAGTGATGATGCTGTAAACATGCTAATATTACAGTAGCATGGGTTTAGTACTACTTTCTTTCCATAGATGTTTTATAGCCTATTAATTTTATGCCTTGATTGCTTACTCTTCCATCCCTCACAGTTCCCCTCCCTCACTCTCATTTTTCTAGAATTTACAAATAAGTATTTGCTTACCTTTTGGTAGATTGTGAATTAATTTTACAGTTACAGTGTGAACTTATTTATTTAGGAACTGTATTTCTTTAGGAAATGGGCACTTTTATGTGGAGGTGAGATAAACACACAGCTGAAAGAACTACTTAGTTGAATATGGTTTTGAATTTCTAAATATATCATATAATCTGCTCCTGTTCAGTGTCTTTTATGGAGTTCAAAGCTTTTGGTCTGATTACATAGCTACAATATTAGGAAATGGCATAGAAATTACTGCACAGAAATTTATATGCATTTCATATCGCTAAGAATATCCCAATGAGCAGTGACCATTCAATCTGTGGTACATGATCATATTTTGTTAATGCATTATGACTTCATACTTTTTTATATTACTCCGTGTTTAGAGATTTAAATCTAATTAAAATGTGAGATTGATAGATTTGTATTTTAACCTTTAACAGAAATAATTTGCTGCTCATCTTTATTTGTCATAAATATTATCATCACTATCAGAATGAATTGCTGTGTCTTAAACATTCTGAACTTTCCAAGTCTCTATTATCCAACTGAAAATAGTATTGTATACAAAAAATTATTGTAAGATTTTATCTATGTTCCTGATTTTCCTTTCCTTCAAGGTTACCATAAAAATAGAACATTCCTTTTCATCATTAATACTATTATTTGAATAAATAAGAAAGTGAAGGAAACTCAGTAGTGGCTTTCTGCTGAAAACAGAAAGACATTTTTTCCTTTTCTGGGCTGAAAAAGTCATAGTTTCTCTATAGCCTCCCCTTCCTCAGATGATACAGTTGCAGCTCTCCCTCATAGAATCATAGAATCGTAGAATCACCAGGTTGGAAGAGACCCATCGGATCATCGAGTCCAACCATTCCTATCAAACACTAAACCATGTCCCTCAATACCTCATCCACCCACACCTTAAACACCTCCAGGGAAGGTGAATCAACCACCTCCCTGGGCAGCCTATTCCAATGTCCAATGACCCTTTCCATGAAAAACTTCCTCCTAATATCTAGCCTAAATCTTCCCTGGCGGAGCTTGAGGCCATTCCCTCTTGTCCTGTCACCTGTCACTTGGGAGAAGAGCCCAGCTCCCTCCTCTCTACAACTTCCTTTCAGGTAGTTGTAGAGAGTAATGAGGTCTCCTCTCAGCCTCCTCTTTCAAATAGGAATTCTTTTGTTCTATCTGGGGCTTGTATTTGAGGTTGGAGCTAGACATAGAATGTCCCAGTACTGCAGAACACTTAATTGGTAATCTTGCTGATGTTGCAGTGTTTGCTGGAAAAATAGACTAGTTTAATGATAAGTTAATAAGAGAGTTAAAAAAATCTTCATGTTTTCCTTGTTTTTAACTCCCTGTGTTTAGTTGATTATGAAAAATCTTAAAACAACATTAAAGTTTAACAAAGGTGAATGCAGAATGAGACAAAGAAATCACAATTTTACATATATTTTAGAAGTGCCTTACAATATTTTGTGGATAAAATTTTCAGAGCAGCCTAATAGATTTGGAATAATATTAATATTAAAAAGCATGGAATATTAAAATTGCAGAGACACTCTGAAAATTCCAGGGTAGCTTGTGTTATAGTTCATAAGTATATGGGTTTTTGACATCAACCATATCATTTATCTTTCTCACTACAGCTAGGCAGCAAGAGCAGGGACTGCAGTCTGTGCTTTGAATTTCTAAACATTGTATGTTCAGAGTGCATCCGTAGCAATTTTCCTTACGATTATGAAAGAGCTCTGAGGCAGGTAACTTACATTTTGAAAATACTACTGGTACTAAAATCACAAGGTCGAAATTGCCATTAGTAATATTGACATCAATAATGCTGACTACTATAATACACACCATGAAAACACTGATAATAGACAGTAACAGACTTCACAGCTGGTGTATAGAAATAAGTAATAACTTGGGCATACCTAGCATAATCAATCAAAATTTGGCAAGATCAGATTCTGTAATATGAAGGAACTATGTTGCCTTCAGCCACTAAATAATCTCCATAGAAGTTTCTAATATCTATTTAAAAAAAACAAGGGTATATTATCATAGGAATTTGAAATCATAGAATCATAGAACAACCAGGTTGGAAGAGACCCATTGGATCGAGTCCAGCCATTCCTATCAAACACTAAACCATGTCCCTCAGCACCTCGTCTACCCGTGCCTTAAACACCTCCAGGGAAGATGAATCAACCACCTCCCTGGGCAGCCTATTCCAATGCCCAATGACCCTCTGTGTGAAAAACCTCCTCCTAATCTCTAGCCTAAATCTCCCCTGGCGGAGCTTGAGGCCATTCCCTCTTGTCCTGTCCCCTCTCACTTGGGAGAAGAAGCCAACTCCCTCCTCTCTACAACCTCCCTTCAGGTAGTTGTAGAGAGTAATGAGGTCTCCTCTCAACCTCTCTTCTCTAGGCTAAACACCCCCAACTCTCTCAGACATTCCTCATAAGGCCTGTTCTCCAGACACTTCACCAGCTTTGTTGCTCTTCTCTGGACTCGCTCCAGAGCCTCAACATCCTTCTTGTGCTGAGGGGCCCACAACTGAACACAGGATTCAAGGAGCAGTCTCACCAGTGCTGAGTCCAGAGGGAGAATCGCCTCCCTGGACCTGCTGGTCACACCGCTTCTGATCCAATCCAGGATGCCACTGGCCTTTTTGGCCACCTGGGCACACTGCTGGCTCATGTTCAGTCAGCTGTCGATCAACACCCCCAGGTGAGATTTTCTGTTATTTTCCATAGTGAGATTTCTCAGACAGGCTCCATCCACTTTACTCTACCAAGGTACTGGGGTTAAGATGACACTTAGTCTTGTCGTACATAACTTTATTGTTAGTGAGCAAGAAACAGTCCCATTTTCTGGGGTGGTAGCCTTCCGACTGGCATGATGAACAACAGGCCTGGAAGAATAACTGTTGATTGTGGTGTTTTTATAGCTCTGTTCATTCACTAGTCCTTATATACAGTAATATAAAACTTTGGGAAGTTAGGGGCAAGGTGCCAGGTTGTTGAGTAATTCAGGTGCTGAAAGTATAGTGAATGAACATTCAGTATGTCTGTTCTAGTAAAGAAAATTATATAGGGGCTATAGTATTGCCTTGAGTACCAGTGATGCTTGTAGATATGATCTCTTTGTGCTCTCTCCTTCTCTTCCCTTCCAGAAACTGAGAGGATTGCCTTTCTGCAGGACTGGCGTCAGGGGTCCCCAGCTTCTCCTCACCCCAGCCTCAGTTGCTCTGGTCAAGGCCAAAACTACTGCAGAGACTCTGCTCTGAATTTGTTTGTACAAATGTACACATTCCAGTATTCAAGTGTTTGCTGTGGCACTGTTTAGTTTACCAATCTAGACAAAGCCTCAGGAATTAATTCTGGAGTGTGTTTTAATTCTGGAGTGCGTTACACTTGTCACACTTAATTAAAGCCCATGAACGGGGGGTGGGGGAGGTGGGTCTGTTATGCTTTTCTCTTCCTTTCACCCTCCCCCGCTATTTAGCTCCAATTTTCTATATTCAGTTTTCATTTTACCTACTCGTCTCTGGGCTCATTCAAATTTTTGCTTTCTGTTTGTTTCCTCTTTTTAAAATCTTTCCTCAGTAAGCATGGATACAAGAGTCACATTTCTTCTGAACCTTTAAACTCACAATGTTCTCCTAAGTAGAGAACAGCCACCTGAATTGTGCACTGCGTGACTTTCACTGTTGGCTTCTCAGAATGTGAGTTAGGAATCACGTGGAGGTGGTTTGTAAAAAGGAATAGATTTACATAATGTTTTCTTTGCTCTCATCTTTGTGCTTCTACATTATGTAGAAGCTCATTTTATTTGCCTTTTTAATGTGAATATTGTCTGGTGATTATAAGGGTCTAATTCAATGACTATTCTGACCTTGACCAAGCAGTTCAGAGAGAAAAAGTGTTCTGTTATTTTCTAGTTAGAATCATAGAATAACAAGTTTGGAAGAGACCATCAAGAAGTGATCATCAAGTCCAACCATTCCTATCAAACACTAAACCATGTTCCTCAGGACCTCATGCACCTGTGCCTTAAACACCTCCAGGGAAGGTGAGTCAACAACCTCCCTGAGCCACCTGTTCTAGTGCCCAATGACCCTTTCTGTGAAAATTTTTTTCCTAATATCCAACCTAAACTTCTAGGCACAGAAGATTCTTGAATATCCCATGGGACGATATGCAAATACTCTCTGAATTTTACTCTATCTTTCAAGTTGCACTTGGAAAGAAAGTAAGATGAGAAGAGCCCTCATATTATATTGTATTATATAATATCATATCATCTTGCATTATTTCAGACTCAACATAAGGAAAAAATTCTTCACTGAAAGGGTCATTAGGCAATGGAATGGTCTGTCCAGGGAGGTGGTTGAGTCACCTTCCCTGGAGGTGTTTAAGGTGCGGGTGGATGAGGTACTGAGCGACACGGTTTAGTGTTTGATGGGAATGGTTGGACTCGATGATCTGGTGGGTCTCATCCAACCTGGTGAGTCTACGATTCTATGTTATATCATTCCATTATGTCATAAGGCATCATATCTTATTGAACTAATTGTATTATATTTTATGTATAATGTGTAATGTATTGATGTATTGCTGTATATAGTATATAATATGTAATTAAAATTGTATATAACATATACTATATAGAACATAGTATATTACATATTATATTTTGTATATTGTATATTACATATTATATGTTTTATATAATATATCTTATATTATGTATCATATATTAATTTTATGTATAAATATGTAACTGGTAGCAATTTTAAAATCAGGATTAAATATTTTCTGAACATGCTCATGTTCAAAGATCCTTTTGTTTTCAGAGTGTATCATTCCCTTAGCTCAAACTTTTCCAAGAAGGATTTTTTTTGTTTTGTTTTGTTTCCTTTTTTGCTGCTATGGTTATATTGCTACCTCTAGCAGACACAGCTAGTCTAACATACTGAGTTTTGACAGCAGGATTAACCGCTTCTAGAAGTAATAAAAAATTTGGAATTAGAAAACAATCACAATTACTGCGCTGGAAAAACAGTACTTGTATTTCCAGAAAACTGCAAAATAGAGAGTAATAGTGTGAACAAAATTTTTCTTCCTAATGATCTCTACTTTAAGTAGTTTTTGTATCCCTCTTTTATTATAAATAAAAATATAAAATGTTTAGCAATAAGCCAAGAACTCGAATTTTGAGGCCACAGGGGGGTCCATGTATTAACTTTCTTTTTTCCCCGATAACGCCAGAATAGTTTCTGGAAAATATGAAAGCATGACAAATTTAATTTGTAATTGAAGCTGAAGTTTGCAAGGTGATAACCTCTCAAAGGTTAAACCTAGTCTTTTATCCAAGAACTTTTCAATGCCTTTGATCTTCCAATTAGGGCAATAAAATTAAGTAGACATCTGTCCAAAAATTTTGTTAAATACAGCATAGAGTTCAAATCCATGTCAGGAATTCTGCTGACGTCCTTTGTTTTGCCGGTGGAAGTTAATTCAAGTGCCACAGTTCTTGTGTCGAGACTTTGAGCTGTTGACAGGCATTCCTAACGTTTTAATTCACAAGATATTCCTATATTTTATGTATTCCGGTCTTCACCCCATGGAAAATAGTAGTGGGAGTTTAATTGAAAAGAGTAAGAAAGCAACATTGATAATGCAGCAGTTAATTGTAATAAATCACTTTATTTACTGAAACAAGAACATTTATAATTTAATCAATTATGATGAAATTGAACACTGGTAGAGGCTTTTTGATCACCTAGATCACTAGGTTTCAAATTGTTCTGTTTCCTGTAAAGCTGTAGATCTCTGTAGAGTGAATTGACAACATGTTTTCTTTTGATTTTAGTATTTTACTAAATTGTTCTTTGTAATTTTAAAAGGTATCTGTACCTCTTTTAAATGGAATAGAATTCATTTCCTACAAAGTATCAGGCCCACTCAGTAGAGGTTTATGAAATGCAGGTTCTGCCAAACTAACCCAATCACCTTCTATGACAAGGTGACCCACTTGATGGATGAGAGAAAGGCTGTGGATGTAGTGTACTTGGACTTTTGTAAAGACTTTGACACAGTTTCTCACAATATTCTACTTGAGAAACTGGCTGTCACTGGTCTGGACAGGCGCACCCTCTGCTGGATTCAAAACTGGCTCTATGTACTGTCCCCAAAAGTGGTAGTAAATGGAGTTGAATCCAGCGGGAGGCTTGTCACAAGTGATGTCCACTGGGCTTGGTGTTGGGTCCAGTCCTGTTCAATGTCTTTATCAGCAACTTGGATAAAGGTATTGAGTGCACCCTTAGTAAGTTTGCGGATGACACTAACCTTAAAGGAAGTGTCGATCTGCTGGAGGGTAGGGAGGCTCTGCAAAGGGATCTGAACAGGCTGGACCACTGGGCAGACTTCAATGGCATGAGATTTAACACGGCCAAATACCGGGTCCTGCACTTGGGGCACAACAACCCTATGCAGCTACATACTGTGGGAACATTTTACAGAGAACAAGGCCTGGATGCTGTGAGATTGATTGATACTGAACAACTCTAACAAGTCCTTGAAACAGAGAGTTGAAAGATAAACAAATGACAACTGAAAGGAATACAGCAGCTCTTTAGTGGGAACGAGTACCAGCTGACAGAAAAACAATTAAAGAGAACTATCAACATAGTTAACTTTATTATAACTTGGTTTTGCAGCATGTGCAGTAGTTTAGCCAATAATATACTAGTAATAGCTCTATGGACAGCTACCTTTAACCAATAATATGCTGTAGATACCCTCGTGGGCACCCAGTTAAGTAACCGGAAAGGATTTGTAAAGAAACAGCTAAGCTCAATAAATTGAACACTTGCTGATCATATTGATCTCTGTGTTTGATTCTGTGATGCTCCCATCAACAACAGACTAGGGAAAGGGTGACTGGAAAGTGCATAGCAGAGAAAGATCTATGGGTATTAACTGAAAACCATCTGAACATGAGCCAGCAGCAGCCCAGGTGGCCAAGAAGGCCAGTGGCATCCTGGCTTGTATCAGAAATGATGTGACCAGCAGGTCCAGGGAGGTGATTCTCCCTCTGTATTCAGCACTGGTGAGGCCGCTCCTTGAATATTGTGTCCAGTTCTGGGCCCCTCAGCACAAGAAGGATGTTGATGCTCTGGAGTGAGTCCAGAGAAGAGCAACAAAGCTGGTGAAGGGTCTGGAGAACAGGCGTTATGGGGAATGGCTGAGAGAGCTGGGGGGGTTCAGCCTGGAGAAGAGTTGGCTGAGAGAAGACCTCATTGCTCTCTATGGCTGTCATGCTTAGTGCCATATAAAACACACCATCTTTAGTGCCATGTTTTGCATTTGTGACTGAAACAGTGATGATAACCCAGACCTGAATGCTCTACAAATATGTGTTTTTCAAGAGTTAAAAACTAATCAAGCAGCTGCCTACTTTTCAGTGTGCATGACATCCAGTGTTGCCTTTTTGTTTTTTTGTTTTTTTTTAAAACAAATACAATTTAAGCAAACTTATGAGGAATATTTCCCTTTACATTTTCCTTATATTAATAGGACCACATGCACAGTTCAAGGCAAAAATAATTATTAATTTATTTTGTAGATCAATTTTCAGTGTGTTTTGATCAACATTGTTCTAAGTACCACAAACTGAAGAAAGAAGAATAACGAAATTAGGGTATGTACCTTTTTCTTTAAAAAAGGTTGCATCTTGGTCAATAATACAAAAGTTAGACATCCAAAAGAATGACATCTAAATACCTGTTAACCATGTAGGAAAAATCTGAACTACATCTGGTGGGTTCTGTGGTAGTTTCTGTGTTTCTTTTCCAGAATGTATTTAGAACTTCATCTAGTGACTCTTGAATGCAAATTGAATGAAGAGTGTATGGAAGAAGGACCAAGATAGAACAGCCGACACTGGTAAAAATTGAACAGAAAACAACATTTTAAAGAAACAGCAGTACTTTGAAATGAGCTGAACAAAATCAGACAAATCTTTTCAATCTTCAGTATACACTGAGTAAGCAATTTAGGGAGTTAATGAAACAGCTGTTCTTACAGAAAAGACAGACTTGTTACTGTGAAAACAAGATAATTTCATTTTTATTCTTCTACATTTTTTTCAGTAAAAACTGAACATGAAAAAAGTTGTTGTCCAGAAAAATAAAGAACTCTAAAACACCAAGAATTTTTTTGTAAAGTTTGATAAACTTTGTGAAAAATAAATGCACGTACCATGTTAGAAGTCTATGTAGCTGATTTTCAGACACATTGAAAAGCACACAAAAGCATATTTACAAAACACTTAGGTAAAAGAAAAATAATATGCTATTATCCATGAATTAATAAAAAATTATATGATATAACAATCAAAGAACTGAATTACTCAATAACAGATTTGAGAACTAGCTATCCCAGTGGATGCATATATATGGGCAATAAGAATTACTTAAATTTAAATTAATTAAATTTATTTAAAATCAAATTACATTTTTCATGAAAACATAATCAATACAACGACAGTTAGCAGGCATTACAAATTTCCTCAGGTTTGAAACATACCAAATAAGACGTAGAGACCTGAAGTAGGATTGATTTGTGATCTTTTTCTTAGATATATTTTTTTACATTACCCTACTATTTCCTTGTTCTGCACCACAAAAAAGAAAAGGAAAAAACCCCAAATAAACAAACCCACAATACAGATCTGTCCCACACAGTGCTTAGTCTGCTTTGGGTGCTGCAAAAATGCAATTTGCTGGTTCATTGACAGTGTGTTCAGACTGAACAATGCTGAAATACCAGTCAACACTGAAGAAAACCAGTGCTTTGAAACCAAACCAGCACATCATAACCAGAATTGTCATCTCTGAGATCTCAGTGTACAGACCCTGCACTGAAATTTGCAGAAGACAAGCACTCTATTAGACACTTGTGCAAATGAATTCATGCCAGAAATGCTAAGCTGCCACTGACAATGACCTCTACAAAACAAAAGATTGAAACGATGTCTGCAGAAATAAACAACATGGCTGAGGGAATAGAAATAAAGCAGACAACAAATGACAAACTAAAGGATGAAGCCTGTGTTTGTGATTAAAAAAAACCCCAAAACCAGTGCTTTCCTAATGTTGTTGCATAGATACAGCTCTGATACACAGCTAAGGAGGCCCTCTCATAAAGTCACAATGTTTGAGGTGGATCCTGTTGCTTTCCAAGCTCTTCCTCAGAGGGGAAGGCTGGGTGCAGCTGAATCTGTCCCTAGTTCCAGCCTTGGCAACAGTTTATGTATTTGAGTTGGCCACCAGTCAGAGTTTGTGCTACCAGTGAGAGTCTCCTCATGGAGTTTCACCCACAGGATTAATATTTGCTGGAAGAAAGAGCCAAACGCTCTGTCACACAAACAGTTTTGCAATGCCCAGAGCCTTCCCTCTCTAGTCCCCAGGACTCTTACAGAGAAAGTTTCATAGTGTTGAAAGAGTATGCGTCTTATGTAAAGTGATAGATAAAAACAAGTTCAGGATTGCCATTGATCAGTCCACTTGTTGCATTAATACTAAATGATTACAGCTGATTAAAAATAATCATATATATATATATACATACACACACACACACACACACACACATATATATATATATAAAGTAACAGTTGAAACTTGAGCTAATGGTTACCTTCCCAGGGAACACTCAACAAAGCCATGGGTTAGCCTCTTACCAAAAATGTGTCCCTTCTTGACAGGGAAGAGTTGTACAGGCTCACAGACCCCTCTGTCAGGTAAGGTGAGAGTTTCACCAATGAAAGGGTACGAATTTTATACTTTTGAAAACTCTCTGGCATCTCTTGACAAGGGGGAACCAGGTTAATTCTTATACGTTAACTGGCTCTTGACAAGGTGTTGTGACCCAATCTGGGTCTCCCAGGGTGATACCCTGGGTCTCCCTATAACATTTATGGGTTTCGTTCCCACGAGGATAAATGAAGGCAAAGTGAACCCAAGCAGTTGATTTAAAGGAATTTATTTGTACAAGTGATCTTAGGAATAAGATAGGCATTGGCTTGACAAATCTGTGGTAATGGAAAAGAAAGAAATAAAGGGAGGAAACGAGGGAGAGAAAAGTACAAGAAAGACACAACCTGGGCACCAACACTATCATCAAGGTCCCAGGATGGTAGGACAGCATCAACCCAATCTTCAGAGTGTTATTTATACATTAGTTTCCCAGGTAGGGAAGGGTTCCCAGTTAGGGAAGGATTCCCAGTGCACATACACAGTGCTCCCTCTGGAAGGTTCTGAAACTGTGTTTGGGGGGAGAGTCCTAGCGGGGCACTGAGATATAATTCTACCCTTGATCCTCTACAGGTAGGATTGCAGTTTGATTACTTTTGGCACACATCACAGCTGGGCTGCTTACAAGCACAGTAAGCTGGCACGGAAAATGCCGCCCCTCACGCCATTGCCTCTTCCTTGCTGCAGCTGAATCTGAGGTCTAGAAAACAAATGTTTTAAGGTATAGTTGCAGAATCAGTCTCTCTTAAACAAGGCTTGCTGTGTTGTCAGAAGCAGGACTTGGCAGACTCTTTTAGGGGTGTTTCTATTCTTAACTGAAGCAACATCAAGCTGTGAGGTCTCCACCTCACTCCAGGTTTCCTTCAGCTGATCTGAGCATTAGACAACCACCTGATCCATCTGTCTCACCAGATAAAGTTGTTCAAGTCAAACTACTCCCTTTGGTAGAGTCGCAGTGACTGTGACGTTCACCCCCTCTTGCTAGATCAGCTTTGCCAAGTCCAGGCAAGTCTGTTGTACCATAAACACAGAGATTAAAAACTAGCATATATTCTCATCAGAGACTCAAAGTTATGCCTTGTAAAATGGTATTTAGAAATGTTTGCTGTCTATCTAACACTAAACCAAGTCCCTCAATACCTCATCCACCCGTGCCTTAAACACCTCCAGGGAAGGGGAATAAACCACCTCCCTGGGCAGCTTGAGGTCATTCCCTCTCGTCCTGTCCCCTGTCACTTGGGAGAAGAGGCCAGTTCCCTCCTCTCCACAACCACCTTTCAGGTACTTGTAGAGAGTAATGAGGTCTCCTCTCAGCCTCCTCTTCTCCAGGCTAAACAACCCCAGCTCTCTCAGACGCTCCTCATAGGGTCTGTTCTCCAGCCCCTTCACCAGCCTCATTGCTCTTCTCTGGACTTGCTCCAGAGCCTCAACATCCTTCTTGTGCTGAGGGGCCCAGAACTGGACACAATATTCAAGGAGCGGCCTCACCAGTGCTGAATACAGAGGGAGAATCACCTCCCTGGACCTGCTGGTCACACCCTTTCTGATACAAGCCAGGATGCCATTGGCCTTCTTGGCCACCTGGGCACACTGCTGCCTCATGTTCAGTCGGTTGTCGACCAACACCCCCAGGTCCCTCTCCCCCTGGCAGTTTTCCAGTCAGTTTTCTCCCAGTCTGTAGCTCTGCATAGGGTTGTTGTGCCCCAAGTGCAGGACCCGGCATTTGGCCGTGTTAAATCTTATGCCGTTGGACACTGCCCAGTGGTCCAGCCTGTCCAGGTCCCCCTGCAAAGCCTCCCTACCCTCCAGCAGATCGACACTTGCACACAGCTTTGTGTCATCTGCAAACTTGCTAAGGATACCCTCAATGCTCTCATCCAGGTCATTGATGAAGACATTGAACAGGACTGGACCTAGCACTGAGCCCTGGGGAACCCCACTTGTCACTGGCCTCCAGCTGGATTTAACACCATTTCCCACCACTCTCTGGGCCCGGCCATCCAGCCAGTTTCCTACCCAGGAGAGTGTGTGTCTGTCCAGGCCAGAGGCTGACAGTTTCCGCAGCAGAATGCTGTGAGAAACTGTGTCAAAGGCTTTACTGAAGTCCAGAAAGACCACATCCACAGCCTTTCCTTCATCCAGCAGCCGAGTGACTTTGTCATAGAAGGCGATCAGGTTGGTTTGGCAGGACCTGCCTCTGGTAAACCCATGTTGACTGGGCCTGATCACCCGGTTCTCTTGTAAGTGCTTCATGATAGCACTCAAGATCACCTGTTCCATGACTTTCCCTGGCACTGAGGTCAGACTGACTGGCCTGTAGTTCCCAGGATCCTCCCTGCTACCCTTCTTGTAAATGGGAACTACATCAGCCAGTCTCCAGTCCAGAGGTACCTCCCCAGTCTTCCAGGACTGCTGGAAGATGATGGAAAGGGGTTTGGCCAATACATCCTCCAGCTCCCTCAACACCCTAGGATGTATCCCATCTGGCCCCATAGACTTGTGGGTGTCCAGTTGGCCAAGCAGGGCCAACTTCCCTCCTTTTGTCCCTCCAAGAGGCCTGTCCCCCCTTCCAGATCACGTAAATCTTCCTTTTTTTTCTAATTTCACTCAAGATTTCCCTACTTAACCAAGCTGTTTTTTTCCCCTGCCGGCCTTTTTTCCAGAACACGGGGATGGCTTTCTCCTGAGCTGCCAGGATCTCCTTTTTGAGGAACTCCCAGCCCTCATGGGCTCCCTTGCCCTCAAGTGCTGTCTCCCAGGAGACTTTGCCAACCAGCCTTCTAAACAGTTCAAAGTCTGCCCTCTGAAAATTTAGTGCAACCGTCCTGCTTAGCACCCTCTTCACTTCACCTAGGACAGAAAACCCTGTCATCTCATGATCACTAAGACCTAGGCGACCCCCTACTATCACATCCCCCACAAGCCCCTCTCTGTTGACAAACAGCAAGTCCAGGAGGGCACCTTCCCTCGTAGGTTCGTTGACCAGCTGTGTAAGGAAGTTGTCTTCCACGCACTCCAGGAACCTCCTAGACTGCTTCCTTTCTGCTGTGTTGTACTTCCAGCAGATATCAGGGAGATTGAAGTCTCCCACAAGGACAAGAGGCGCTGACTTGGAGATTGACCCCAGCTGTTTGTAGAAGAGCTCATCAGCTGCTTCTCCTTGGCTGGGTGGCCTGTAACAGACTCCCATCACAAAGTCTCCCTTCTTATGGGCTCCCTTGATCTTAACCCACAGGCACTCAATCTCCCCATTGCCACAGTCCATCTCGGAGGTGTCCGAGTCCTCCCTTACAAAGAGGGCTACTTCACCCCCTCTCCTACCCTTTCTATCCCTCCTGAAGAGTTTATACCCCACCATACCCGAACTCCAGTTATAAGAGTCATCCCACCACGTTTCCGTGATGGCATCGACATCAAAGGCACCTTGCCCTACAACGGCTTCCAGCTCTTCCATCTTGTTCCCCATGCTGCGTGCATTGGTGTAAATGCACTTCAGCTGAGTAACTGAGCCTTCAGCCCTCCTAGAGGGGACTACTCCTCCTGGAGTAGTTGCTGCCAGAATATCTATATCTCCCTTGTTGAGCGAGGCTGCATTCTCCCCCACTACCTGAATGGTGACGCGCTGGTGGTCCTCACCAGCACGCCCTCTCCTAAACTCCAGTGGCCTACGTCCAGGCACGTGGTTGTCTAGCCTGGACTGGATCCCCTCCCCCTTCACACCTAGTTTAAACCTCGATTTATCAGCTTAGCTAGGTTTTTAGCAAGGGCCTTAGCTCCACTAGGAGACCCACATGTCCCAACCTTTGCACCCATGTCAGGGGGTGCACGAATTACTCCGTGGTCAAAGAACCCAATATCTTTGAACCTCTTCAAATCACTGGATGCATAAATGAAACCAGAAAAATAAAGGCAATTAATTCACATGAACTTGTTTAACACAAATATTTTATAAAAGGAAGAGAGAGAAGACTATATAAAGAAAGGCCCATTCCAAAGCTCTCTATAGTGCTAGCTAACCCTACAGTACAGTATATAAAAATGAGATCATCCATCAATGTCATTCCCTGCATTTATGTCATATTTTGAGGTTTCTGCAGGATTGTATTTCGCATCACTGAATGTTCATTCTGAAGGAATTTCTCCAAGGAAAGGAGTTAAAAACATTAAACAAACCCTGAGACAGACTTACAGAATCTCAGAAATATGGCTTTATTAGTAAGACTTTTTTTTTTCTCAAGTCCCTAAGAGAATTAAAAATCCAGTTTATTTCAAAATGGACCAATTTGAAAATCAAGGTTTAAATGATAGGAAAATATATCTTCTTTATTTAATCGTATAAATTTTCTAGATTTTGGTTATGTGCATATGGTTAGACTAATAAGGGAATATACAGTTCCAGCTATTCCTTAATGTGTTTGGTTATATTTACAAAAAATATTAATAGCTAGAATATTTATTATAAATATTTTTCCTGATTAACTGTTGAAAAGACATTAAAATCTCTAATTATGACATTATTTCTGTCTAAGCAAATGTCGTTAAGTTAGTATTATATAAGAATATTTTGTATTAATCTTTTTTCCCTTTGACATGATGTCAAAGATAGACAGTGGGACAAAAATATTTCACTCTATGATATATTGTGTTGTAAGGGAAACAAAACTACATTCCATCCATACATTTACATCCATACATTTTCTTCCTAACTCTTTTTTCTTATGATCCTCAGGATTTTTATTATGATAATACATGGAAGATCCATCAAAGCTGACTCTTGATATGCGATGTCTTTAAGAAAGAACATTAACTTCCAGAAACACCAGTAGATAACACATCATTTGCTTTATGTTCAATATAAGCGAAACCTGCCTTCATGAACCTAATTCATGTTATCTTTGATTTTCCATTGCTTCACTATAAGTTGGGCATCCTCAGCTCTTAATCTTCACCCCACTCATGATTCATTAGAATATTACTTCTTCGTTAAACGGTAGGAAACTCCTGCTTATATAAGAACGTCTTTTATCTGTCGCCAAAATGCTTCATGAGGAAAATACATAGCATTCTAAGACCTTGGAATTCCTTAAAAAATAGCTTATACTATTTACTAACTACTGCTTACCACTGGATATGCTAAAGATGAACTTTGGTCACCTCCTTTAACCAGCTCCTATCAGTAGTTTATAGCTATTCACAACATAAGTCTTGTTCATACGTGTACAAAATAGAGCCACATATTCATTTGGCTAGTGGCAGGCTTGCCTTTTATCTTCAGGGTGATAACTTTTGCTATATAAAGCCTCACACAAATTCACTCTGTATTCAGGAGTTTTGCTCAGTGTATTATTAAAATGGTAATAAAATGATACATTCCTTTAGTCATAGTACTACTGTCAGCAAAATCCATCACCACTGCCTTTCTTGAAGTGTGATCCTTTAATTTACATATAATAACCAGTTTGAAATAGAATTAATAATAATAAATAACACTCAGGCATGAAATCGCACTCTGATTAAGTTTTATAAGCAGAATGGGGCATTTTGACTTAAGAACTTTTTATGTAGCTGCAGCAAGGGGAAGATTGCTCAGGTTTCCCTATCCTGACTCTTCTGTCCTGCTTTTATTCCCCCTCCAACTTTGGAGGGGCTTTCATAGATATTCATGGTAGCTCCATAAAGTATCAGGCAAAGTGGGAATCTGAAGTGGGCAGGTTTCCTTGCTGACACGAAAGGTGAGATTTTCAGAAGCACTCAACCTTGATTAATCTCTGCTCTCACGGATGTCAGTGGTAAAACGAGGTCAGTGGAGTAATTATTTCACAGCTGAATGCCCATAGAAGATGAGAATTGCTGTCTTTTTTTTTTTCCTTTATTTTTTTTTTTTAACTTCAGGCTGTCTAGAATTCTTCCAGTTTGAAATCTATCAATTTTTATGCCTCTGAACCATACGGCCCCACAGGGGCAGTTATCTATAAAATGCACAAGGTCACTCATATGGAGATTCTCTACCATTCTGCTACAGGGTTTTTTTGGCAGGTGTCTCCGAGGAAAAAAAATTATATAAGCCAGTGTTCAGCAGTGCTGTTCACAAGGCAACACTGAAAGACAAAGGATAAACCAAACAATTGTAACCTTGAAACTACAGTCCACATTTCAAGCAAGCACCTCTTCAAGCAAGAACCTCTTCTGTGGATAAACTGTTAACCCATGCAGAGGAAAAAAAACAAACACATTTTTCACCCATATGCACATATTTGACAAAAGAAAAATTAAGAATGTGCATTACATCATGACAGAAAGGAAAAGTGAACGTCGAAGGGTAATTGGCTTGAATGGTAACCTTGCCTGTGAATTTCACTTTCCAGACCAACAGATGATAAATCACACATCATGATCAAACAAATCAAAATGCACGACCTCATAAAATGAACACTTTAAGAGAAAAGTAGCTTGAATGGCATGAATTATGGGATTGACCCACTTAAAATGTTTAACCTTTGCAAGATCTAGTACCCTTTCCTCTACCATCAAGTCCAATAATTTTCATTAACATTTAATAATCTGGTAATGCTTGTCTCCATATAAACTACAGAAATATTTAAGTAGTAAATAAAAGGAACTATAATAGGCTGTTTGTTCATTTCTTGTTCATATTGATTTTAATAATTTATTCTGGCTTGAAAAACGGGAGAATATTACCTGTCTAGAACTGTCCATAGTAGGGTTTTATGAGCCACGGCGTTAGGACCCAAGAAGTTCTTTTCCCACAGGAGGAAGGACAGGGCAGCTATCTCTCTTGCCATATTGTGCTAAAACTTCCTTCACTCACAGCTGGGGCTACTGGACGAAGATGGAATGAGACAACCGTGTTCTTAGTCTGTTCCAGCTTAACTCCCAGTACCTTGCAAGCTCTGGAAGGACTGGTGGCGATATAAGCTGGTTTAGTGACACTTGAGAGCCTTTTCTGTCTAAGATTCAGTTTGGCTGAGAATATATAACACAAGAGTAGGATTTCTGGAACCAGGTAAAGAAGATTCCACACACAAAGCCTGTAGTAGTTCAAAATTTCTACTTGCAATCCCACTGTAAAGTTGAAAGGTTTTCCCTTCCCATCCCTAGGCTGGGATTTTGTGGAAGATAATCTCACTACAACTCCAGTGGATTGTTACGATGTGTAGCAGCATAAAGGAAAGAGGACAATGTACATAGGCCTGCTAATGTCTTTCATGTCTTTTATACATTTTGTAAGAAATATATCTTAGTTTAGGCATTTTGAGAGATTTTGTTTAGAAAATGGAAGCCATGTTGGTTATCAACAAACAATTCCATTTTTTTCTGTGTGCTTTAGTGTAGCTTCCAGGATGGTGTGACCAGCAGGTCCAGGGAGTTTATTCTCTCTCTATACTCAGCACTGGTGAGACTGCTCCTCAAATCCTGTGTTCAGTTCTGGACCCCTCACCACAAGAAGGATGTTGAGGCTCTGGAGTGAGTCCAGAGAAGAGCAACAAAGCTGGTGAGGGGTCTGGAGAACAGGCCTTATGAGGAGCGGCTGAGAGAGCTGGGGGTGTTTATCCTGGAGAAGAGGAGGCTGAGAGAAGACCTCATTGCTCTCTACAACTACCTGAAAGGAGGTTGTGGAGAGGAGGGATCTGACCTCTTCTCCCAGGTGACAGGGGACAGGAGAGGGAATGGTCTCAATCTCCACCAGGGGAGATTTAGTTGGACATCAGGAAAAAAATTTTTCACAGAAAGGGTCATTGGGAATTGGAATAGGTTGCCCAGGGAGGTGGTTGATTTACCTTCCTTGGAGGTGTTTAAGGGACGGGTAGATGAGGTGCTGAGAGACATGGTTTAGTGTTTGATAGGAATGGTTGGACTCGATGATCTGGTGGGTCTCTTCCGACCTGGTTGTTCTATGATTCTATGATTCTATGAATCTCTTGTTTACAGCCATTATGATCCTGAAGATGTTTTTCTTGCACAGCACAATGAACCCTGATAACTAGACCTTGTTCCTGCTTTGAAGAATATCAATAAATAAGCTAATGTTTCAGCAGAGCTCTTAGCATGGTTAGAAGGAAGAAAGGGTTAAAAAAGAGTAGTGGGATGGATCTAATCCCATTACTACAAGCCTCCTGATAAAACATATTCCCAGTAACTATGAGGCATTAACCAAGAATGACTGCTTGTTTTTCTACATCTTGAGAGGAAAACTGAAGTAATTAAAAAGCTTAAATGACACAGACTTATTTTTGAAGAAAAATAAATAAAGATTTCATAGTATAAGAAAAAATAGAGAAGATTTAAACAGTTCACTCTTTGTCTGAATCAGGTTTTGCAATAAATAAATAAATAAATAAAATTGAGCAGATAATATTACATCTCACAATGGCTACCCTTGGAACACTTGATATGTTTAATAGTTTCCAGACAAGTAAAGCAGATGAAGCTAAGCTGCAAAAGCATGTTACAGGAATTAGAACATTATTGTACTCCATTAGAAAATGAAATGCATGCAAGAGTAACATTTTTTATCAGAGAATACCGAAGGAAGGTGATATCATCAAAGTGTGAATGATTTAAAGTTGAAGAGCAGAGAGAGAATAAGAAGAGAGTAAAAGAGAGGAAAGGAGACAGTCTGAGTGTCTGATAAGAGAGAGAAGCACATCAAAGATGAGAGGGAGAGAAACTCAAGAGAAACTAAAAATTGACAGTGAAAGATACTCAAAGCTGATAATCTATTAGATCTTATTAGACAAAAAAACAACAAAAAATTTTTGTTATTTGTATTAAATACTTGAAAAATATTAAAGATTATAGGGTTTTTGGAGTGTTTTATAATCTTCTTAATGAGGCTATTGGGTGGTATAACCATGTGAAGAAAGAATACAGTATGAATTTATTTACTCATCTCTATTTTTATTTCCTAAAATTAGACATTCTTTTTATTTAATTTTGTTTTTCTACGCTTGCTCAGGGATATAAGTGAGGATATTTACTTCTTCATATTTTGGAGTAAAACCTATTTTCCTTAGCACAAAAGTGGACGATGAGAAACTATTTTACTAAGAAAAGAAGCACTGAAGAAGTAGGTTTATATTAATAGCATTTTTTAATTAAGACAACAAAATTCTTCATAAAGGAAGAGGTAGCATTTCTTATTCTCATCAAAATTTAGTGAGAACTTGTCTCTTATATGAAATACGAGAAGATGTGAAAATCTATTCTTACTTCACATATAGAAAATGCCATGCTCTTGTACCTGACTTGACTCAAGAGAGAATACACAGGTATTTTTGAAACTCCATATGACTATTCAAAATTAATAACAACCTGGGAAAATATGTAATACATATGAAACTTCATAAAGATTTACAAAAAATCAGTCAGTGCTCCTGTAGTAAATAGCTTGGCTGAGGCATCCATGCAAGGAATCACAGAATCAAGGAATCATTAGGTTGGAAAAAAACCAAAGGATCACTGAGCCCATCCATTCCTATCAGTCACTAACCATGCCCATGAGCACCTCATCGTCTTTTAAACACCTCCAGGGAAGGTAAATCAACCACCTCCCTGGGCAGCCTCTGCCGGTGCCCAATGAACCTTTCTGGGAAAATTTTTTTCCTGAAGTCCAGTTCTACCCTGGTGGAGCTTAAGACCATTCCCTCTTGTCCTGTCCCCTGACACTTGGGAGAAGAGGCCAGCTCCCTCCTCTCCACAACCTCCTTTCAGGTAGTTGTAGAGAGCAATGAGATCTCCTCTCAGCCGCCTCTTCTCCAGGATAAATACCCCCAGCTCTCTCAGCCATTCCTCATAAGACCTGTTCTCCAACCCCTTCACCAGCTTCGTTGCTCTTCTCTGGACTCACTCCAGAGCCTCAACACCCTTCTTGTGGTGAGGGATCCAGAACTGAACACAGGATTCAAGGAGCAGTCTCACCAGTGCTGAGTACAGAGGGAGAATCACCTCCCTGGACCTGCTGGTCACACCGTTACTGATCCAAACCAGGATGCCATTGGCCTTCTCGGCCACCTGGGCACTCTGCTGGCTCATGTTCAGTCACTGTCAACCAACACCCCCAGGTCCTTTTTCTCCAGGCAGCTTTCTAGACAGACTTCTCCTAGTCTGTAGCTGCACAGGGTTGTTGTACCCCAAGTGTAGCACCCGGGATTTGGCTGTGTTAAACCTCATCTCACTTGACTCAGCCCAGTGGTCCAGCCTGTTCAGATCCCTTTGAAGACCTTCCCTACATAATAAATCCTTGAGATCTTTTACAGAAGATAATTTCAGATTCTTACTGGAGGTCTGTAATTTGTTTAGGTGCTCTCTTTATTTGTATTGTTTTAGTTTTCATTTAATATTATTACTCAATTTTGCATTTTTGAAAAAATGCCTCAGAGAAGCACCTCACTTCTACTAGGTAAATGCGACATTCTCTGTTTCATGATCTAAACACATTTATTTACTTGAATAACGTAGCTGAGATTAACAGGTAAATGAATATTTTGTGAACCACAAACAAGCTCAGATGTGAGGTATGTTCCTGTCTAAGTTGATTTCATAACATTTAGATTTTTGCACATGAAATCAAAAAAGAGAAGCTGGACACCAGTACTTGACTGGCAAAAAGATAATGGTGAGACTTCTATATCTTTGGGGGAACTTACAGGCTTCTGAATGACAGCGAACATCATTGAGTACTTGCTACACTATTGAAGAGACAAATGGTGTTAAACAAGACAAAGTTAAAATCCTTATTGATTGTAATAGCAATTGCTCAAAATATCAATAGAAGCAGAGGCAGATATTAGAGCTAAAACAGAGGAAAAAGTAGAAGGAGGACAGGGATGGGACATATTGAACTGAAACCGGGATCTCAAGTGTGAAGAAGCTGCATGAGCAAGAGTGCAGGTTGGTACATGATCTGAGAACTATACAAAGTGAGTTTGGGATGGCTGGGATGCCTTCAAGCTGTAGCAGCCACTGTCTTATTAACCCAAGAGGCAAGAAAACTGACAACAGAGCAAAAGATCACTGTGTATGTGCTGCAAGCAGTCACAGCTGTCCTGGAGCAAATATTACGCCACTGGCTTTCCCCAGGCCTTATGATTAAATATTAGTTAGTATTGATCAAGCAAGATGACGTGACTCTGAAAGTAACTGCCACCTTGAATCCTACCTCCTTGATATAAATAGAAAAGGGAGAATATCTTAACCATGATTGCTTACAAGCTGTTGAAGAGGTGCATGCCAAACCCTTGCAAAATCCAGATTAAGAATCATTTAACAGCAGAAGAGAAGAGAACAAAAGGTTGGATAAGCTGTTGTGACTCTTGACCCTTGACCCTTCTAACACTTTGGCATAAAATAGCCAAACTAACTGCCTTGACTGGAGTCGTACAACTATCAGAGCGAAAGAGAGTAAACATTTGCATGGACTTTAAGTATGTATTTAGAGTAATACATGCTCACAATACTATTTGGAGACAGAGAGGACTGTTAAGCAGAAACACCATAACTATGGACAAGAAATTTTATAATTTCAGAAAGCAGTTCAGAAACCAAAAAAAAGTGATGGTAACATGCTGCAAATCTCACCAATGAGGAAACACAATGATCATAAGAGCCAACCAAGAAGCTGATGGAGCAGTAAAGGAATGTTCTACAGGACATGTAATGGTCGCCCTAATCCCAAACCGTGAGCTATAGGTGGAAGTCCCACAGTAGAGTGAAACAGTGAATAAATTAGAAGACTTGTTGCAGTGCCAAAGGGCCTCTAACAGACAGTGGGTGACATCTCAAGGACAAAACTTAGTTACTCCTGTAATTATGAGAAAAATAGTGGACAAATTACATTCAGAAACATACATGGGACCCAATGCATTGGTAGAATATGTAAGATGTTTTGCTACTGGAGTAATAATGTTGCTGATTGCAAAGAGTATCACTAATAAATGTAAAACAGAGGACCTGCGTTTATATCAAATGGAATACAAGGAATCAATAAGATATTAAACTTTAAATGGGAATTATCTACTCTTTGGAGGTTGCAGTCTAATGGGCAGACAGATAAAATTAATCACACCATGGTACAGAGGAAAAGTGAATATTTTTAAGATCCTGTATGGAATCCATGAAATATAAACTTGACTATTAAATTAGATCAAATGTATGTAGTAGGACACAAAATGTTAAATGTCCTCAAAAAATGTTTTGTATAATTGCCTTTTGTTGTGAACAAGTGGACCTATTAAACTGCCCATGCATCCCTACAGACCTGGACATATGATGTTTTGTAAGACCTTGAAGAACGCCCCCTTGACTGAAAGGTGGAGAGGACCATACCAGGTCTCACTGTCAGTCAATACTGCTGTGAAACTTGAGGGAAACAGACTGTGGACACACTACACCAAGACCGAAGTGATATCCTCTCCTGAGTGGAAGGCAGAACCTGATAGATCACTAAAGTTAGAACTGAAATGAGTTAACGGCTGAGAAAGCTGGGGTTGTTTAGCCTGGAGAAGAAGAAGCTGAGAGGAGACCTCACTGCTCTCTACAACCACCTGAGGGGAGGTTGTAGACAGGAGAGTGCTGACCTCTTCTCCCAAGTGACAGGGGTCAGGACAAGAGGAAATGGCCTCAAGCTCCACCAGGGGAGATTTAGGCTGGACATTAGGAAAAAAAAATTCACAGAAAGGGTCACTGGGTGCTGGCAGAGGCTACCCAGGGAGGGGGTTGATTCACCTTCCCTTGAGGTGTTTAAGGCACAGGTGGATGAGATGCTGAGGGACATGGTTTAGTGTGTGATAGGAATGGTTGGACTCGATGATCTGGTGGGTCTCTTCCAACCTGGTTGTTCTATGATTCTATAATTCTATGAAATGAATTCTGAGTGGACAAACATAGAATCTATTTAGACTGTGATCAAGGGAGTGTAGTATTGTGTTGTGCATCAAGCCTAATAGTAGCAGGATATTACTTTTATTTATATAAGTACACATAACAGGGAATGTGTTGTCTCAATATGACCAATAATTCCCAAATAATAGAAGAAAAGCTAAGGGCACTAAAGGATTTTTCATCTACATTTTCAGAAAATGAGGTATTAGATTGTTCTTTGTTGACCTCCTGTTTACCAAAACTATATTGATTAAACAAAATATTTTTGATAGTTGTTCTTTTATTATCATTAGTAATACTTTCCTACTACACTGCAAAAATCATTCCCTTCTGTGTGCCACAAATTTCTGTGAACTAGAAAATTAGTCTCGAAAGTCTCAAAGGGGGCAAACTCTACAAAAGTTTATGCACTAATTTGAATATCTTGATAGTACCAAATAAAGGACTAACATTAGTTTATATTGCATAGAATAGTAGAAATTGCACTAATTAAAAGATCAAAGGACCCATAAACAACATCTTGGACATCTGGACTGAAGAAGGACATATTAAATCAGGCTTCGTCATTCAGATTGTCGGTTTGGCAGGGAAATAGAGCAGAAAAATGTCCTTAGATGATTTGCCTTATTATATGCTCATATACACACAAAATCACACCTCCAGACAGAGAGCTACCCACCTCCAGAAGCAGATCCCTACTCATTTGGTATGCACAGTAGGAAACTTGTGTGATGTAATCGCTTGTATCTTTATACCAATGAGATATATATATACAACTAACAAATATTTTACAAAGTGAAGTACTTGGCATATAGTCACTTCATAACTTCTGTGATAAATTGAGCACAGAAACTTTGGTCAGATGTGCTTGATCTATGGCAAAGCCTCCAAGAACCCAGCATTGCACAAGCGTGAAAGAAAATCAATGTCTCAGATAGATGTGTGAGAATTAGGTATTTGCATGTCAGATGGCGAATCCACCTTTTTGGACAACAGAGGTACCTGACACAGGATTTAGATATGTAAGTTATTTGTGAATTTATTTTGAGGACAATATGAAGAAAATAATCAATTAGAATGTGAAATGTGAAAGAAATGGTGACTGATTTTCTTGTTCCAGGACCTATTCATCTTGCGTTTGCTGTCACACAGCAGACCTTCCAGTTGTATTCTTACCTAGGCATTAATTCTTAAACATTAACAGACAAAAAATCATTTAACCGTATGCATCTACCCCACACTACATTCTGGGTCCTAAACCACGCAGACGCACAACAGAAAAATAGATCAGGAACATCCTGTGACTGGAACTTCTTAACCCTCTGTTGTGTGCATTTTCACTCACAGTTGTGACTGTACACTCATGCAATATGAAAGGACCTGCTGCCCTTGGCTCTGAGATTGGAAGGTTGAACTGGAGACATGCAATGAAAGTATTTATAGGCTAAATTTAGAAATCACTTTACTGTACTAGGCTACAGGATAAGAATTGGCTGAAGGATGGAAAGACCACAAAACAAACTGATAAATACTGTCTGTGGAAATAAAAGTTCTCAAAGTTGCTGAATACATCTTTGAATATCCTGTAGCTTCTGTGTTTTCTGAGAGTCATTATATTACAATCATAGAATAGCTTGGGTTGGAAAGGACCTTAAAGATCATCTAATTCCAACCCCTGTGCCATAGGCAGGGACACCTCCCACTGGATCAGGCTGCCCAAGACCCATCCAACTTGGCCTTGAACACCCCCAGGGATGGGGCAGCCACAGCTTCCCTGGGAAATCTGGCCCAGGGCCTCACCATTCTCATCATGAATAAATTCCTCCTAATGTCTAATCTAAAACTGTCCCTCTCCAGTTTATACCTGTTCCCCCTTGTCCTATCACTACAAGCTTTTGTGAACAGTCCCTCCGCAGCTTTGCTGTAGCCCCTCAGGTACTAGAAGATTACTATAACGACTCCTCAGAGCCTTCTCCAGGCTGGACAAGCCCAATTCCCTAAGCCTGTCTTCATATGGGAGGTGCTCCAGCTCTCTGATCATCTTTGTAACTAGCACATATTTATTGCTCTGATTTCTCTTTATTATAATGACTAAACTACAAATGATGTTTTCCAATAGAATGTGGATGATAAAGGTCTTTCTTAAAAATAAACTAAAAAGGTCTAAAAGTATATGGTGAAAAGAATATTGTGACTAGTATTGTCTAGTAAATAATTTGTATATAAGAATTTCTTTCTAACACTCAGGAATTCATTTTAACTCATTTACATTTAGTTTAAAGATTGATGCAATCACACAGCCAAAAAGGCACAATAAAAAAATCATGTAACTCATGCACAATAGCAGAAAATTTTATGCTATTTGCAGAAGCAGAAGTAACAGGTATTGTAAAGGAAAATCAATTTTCTTATGTAGAGGTGTGGGCTGTTTTTCTTCATTTAAATTACAAAACTATTTCTATATATAGTTGCCTGTGTTAGGATTCTCTGCCGCACAAATAGTGAATGTCTTAACATAGTTCTGTGTCCCCGTAGATTATGAAAGACAAGAAAACGAGATAATGAATAGATTTTTCATTTATTTCAGATAAATCTATTTCTTTGACTATACTTGCTGCTATTCTGATAGTATTTCTTTCATTGGAGAGCAGGCAAAACAGCTGTATGGTTGCAAATTCCCATCAAAGTAAGAAACACGATCAAAGCAATGTGGCTCATAGAGAAAATATTGAAAAAGAATGTAAAATCTGTTTTAAATACAAATCAGTGTTTAAATACAGAGAAACCTTAGTAAAGCACTCCTATTCAGAAATGTCACTAATATTGACATCATCATGTAGGGCAAATATGCTGGACCTTGTTCTCACCAACAAGAAAGGTCTGGTGGTGAATGCGAAGCTCAAAGGAAGCCTGGGCTGCAGCGACCATGAAATGATGTTCAAGATCTTTAAGACAGCAAAGGGTGTACCCAGCAAGCTCAATACCCTGGACTTTGTTGTGCACTTGGGGCACAACAACCCTATGCAGAGCTACAGACTGGGAGAAGTCTGTCTAGAAAGCTGCCAGGAGGAGAGGGACCTGGGGGTGTTGGTCGACAGCAACTGAACATGAGCTGGTAGTGTGCCCAGGTGGCCAAGAAGGCCAATGGCATCCTGGCTTGTATCAGAAATGGTGTGACCAGCAGGTCCAGGGAGGTGATTCTCCCTCTGGACTCCACACTGGTGAGGCCACTCCTTGAATCCTGTGTTCAGTTGTGGGACCCTCACCACAAGAAGGATGTTGAGGCTCTGCAGCAAGTCCAGACAAGAGCAACAAAGCTGGGGAAGGGGCTGGAGAACAGGCCCTATGAGGAATGGCTGAGAGAGCTGGGGGTGTTTAGCCTAGAGAAGAGGAGGCTATGGGGAGACATCATTGCTCTCTACAACTACCTGAAAGGAGGTTGTGGAGAGGAGGGAGGTGGGCTCTTCTCCCAAGGGACAGGGGCCAGGACAAGAGGGAATGGCCTCAAGCTCCACCAGGGGAGATTTAGGGTAGAGATTAGGAGGAGGTTTTTCACAGAAAGGGTCATTGGGCATTGGAACAGGCTGCCCAGGGAGGTGGTTGAGTCATCTTCCCTGGAAGTGTTTAAGGCACGGGTAGACAAGGTGCTGAGGGACATGGTTTAGTGTTTGATAGGAATGGTTGGACTTGATGATCTTGTGGGTCTCTTCCAACCTTGAGATTCTATGACTCTATGACTTCAGGAGAGTATACTTTGTCCTTTTCAGAAATCTTTGTAGCAGAGTACCATGAGATGGTTCCTTGGAGGGAAGAGGGATTCAAGAAAGCTGATGAGTGTTCAAGGATAATCTCCTCCAAGCTCAGGAGCAATACATCCCAGCAAGGAAGAAGTCAGGCAAAATCACCAGGAGACCTGCATGGATGAACAAGGAACTCCTCAACCAATTCAAACACAAAAGGGAAGCTTTCAGAGGTTGAGAACAAAGACAGGTTGCTTGTGTGAAATGCAGGGAAATTATCCAAGCAGCCAGGGAGCTGGACAGGAAAGCTAAAGCCCTGATAGAATGTCAAGGGCAACAAGAAAACCTCCCATAGGTATATTAGTGATCACATGAAGGACTAGGGAGAATGCA
The DNA here is from genome assembly GCA_033558105.1 of Coccyzus lansbergi. Classification (NCBI taxonomy): domain Eukaryota; kingdom Metazoa; phylum Chordata; class Aves; order Cuculiformes; family Coccyzidae; genus Coccyzus; species Coccyzus lansbergi. Next base: position 4,240,876 of record JAUMJK010000508.1, read on the forward strand.
GATACCCTTCAGAAGGAAAGAGTACACTGGGTTACCAAGGATATAGAGAAAGCTGAGGCACTCAATGACTTCACTGGCAAGAGTTCAAGCCATACTATCCAAGGTGCAGAAGGCAAAGGCAAGGACTGGGAGAATTATGAACTGCTTACTCTAGCAGAAGATCATAGAATCATAGAATCATAGAATCACCAGGTTGGAAGAGACCCACTGGATCATCGAGTCCAGCCATTCCTATCAAACACCAACCCATGTCCCTCAGCACCTCGTCCACTCGTCCCTTAAACACCTCTAGGGAAGGTGAATCAATCACCTCCCTGGGCAGCCTCTGACAGTGCCCAATGACCCTTTCTGGGAAAAAAATTTTTCCTGCTTTCCTTGACAGGGTGGGCAAGGAAAAGGCAGGAACGGACATTTCTGTCTGCACTTCATCCCTGGTAACACTTTAAACAAATCCTAAAAAAAAAAAAAAAAAAAAAATCACATCCAGCTACAGCCTCAACAATGCAAACTAGTACAATATTCAGCTGTAAAATCACCATGAGTCAGTGGCTGAAGGAAGGAATGAAGTTGCAGAGTTCAAGCAACTGCGGATACTTAAGCAAGTATACTCTCTTCTCAATTTAGAAAGCCAATAGTTGCTGAAAATTTGTTTAATGTGTTGCTTTAAAATGCTACTTTGGGCAGAACTCTTGCCCTGCTTGCCTGAACATTGAGGGCTGATGAGATCCACTCATCCCTCTGTAGAACTCAAGGCAGGGTCTAACGAGCACAGCAACGTCACAGAATCATAGAATCACAGAATCACCAGGTTGGAAGAGACCCATCGGATCATTGAGTCCAACCATTCCTATCAAACACCAAACCACGTCCCCCAGGACCTCATCCACCCGTGCCCCAAACACCTCCAGGGAAGGTGAATCAACCACCTCTCCCTGGGCAGACTCTAACGTCGCTGCTGCTCCGAGCCTTTGTCACGGAAATACATTCATTTTCACAGTGGTTATAAGATCATATAAGGAACCTAGAAATGCTCAAATCCATGAGACCTGATGAGATGCGTGTACGGTTACTAAGAAAACTGGTAGATGAAGTTGCTAAGCCACTATGTATCATATAAGAGAAGTCATGGCATTTGGTGAAATTCATGAGATTGCAAAAAGGGTCAATTTTTGCACATTTTAAAAAGAAAAATAAGGAAGATCTGGGGAAACAAAGACGAGTCAGTCTCACCCCAGTGCCCACAAAGATCATGAAGGAAATCCTCAAAGGAAGTGATTGGTGACAGCCAACATGACTTCATAAAAGGCAAATCATGCCTGACAAATTTGATGGTCTTCTACGATGGGACCATAGTGTTGGTGGATAAGGGAACAGTAACTGTCATTGCCTTCTTGGACTTGTGCAAAGCACTTGATGCTGTCCTGCACAATATATTGTCTCTAAACAGGAAAGACATGGATTTAACAGATTAACTGCTCAGTAGATAAGGAAGTGGCTGGACAGTCTTTTGCTTTCCTTTGCTTCCTTGCACAACCTTTGCTTTTGCTTATTTTAACTTTATCTTGACCCACAAGTTACTTTTTTACATTTTATTTTCTCCTGATCTACTGAGATATGGTGTGCTAGAGTGCTTTTGATGGGCACCTGGGGGTCAGCCAGGGTCAAAACACCACACTCTTCTAAGCAACTCCAAGCTGTGAATCAGCCTGTAAACAGCACAAGAAACAACATCATAAAAGAAAGCAGATCCCAATGCCTCAAATTGCTTTATGGAAGATACTGACCCCCAGAAAATCTGCAGTTCTACGGCCAAATTGTAACTTAAAATTATCATTTTCTTCTGTACTGATGGCTTCTTTCCTGTGCCATTTGTACCTCTGAAGGTCACTGTGAACAAATGCAGTCAAAATCTGCAGTATCTCTCATAAAGCTTTGTAATCAATTAAGATGTTGCCTCCACAATCATAAAATGACCAGCTGTCAAAGCTGCTGTTTCAAGCTAATGTCTGAGATGGGTTTTCATTTTAGACTCAGCGAAACGCCTTCCTCCCTCCCCATTGAGGTATTTCATTTTTTGTCAGAAGACATAGTTTAATCAAAGACACTAAAACATATTAAAAATAATATATATTGTTGCCACACAACTGTTCTGCTTTTTATAGATTATGCAAAGCAAGATCGCTCAGTTTACCTGTAAATTAAGGTACATAGCTATTTTTAAAAAATGTCTCAAGTTTAAAGTCAGAGTGGAAGTGGATCTAAGCACTAATGACATACACAAACTCATTTTAGTACATAATGAAAATAATGAAGAAAGTCAAAGCTGCATCTAAATTGTGGAGAACAATGAAATAAAGTTAGGGCATAAATGTAAATTGTTCTGGCACTAGTAAAGTATGGAAGATTGATCTGTTGATTAAGCTGAGGAAACCATTCAAGCAGCAGTTCTTCCATTATAGAGAATGGGAAGGAATAATATATGCTTCACTGAGTAGGCTAGATCCTGCTTAAACTTCAAAGTCATTTGTCGCTTCTCAGAGCCAGACAAGTGTTCACCCTGCCAGGAACATTACTTAGATGAAAAATACTCAAGGACTTTTGAACTATCCTTTTCTCACAAGTGTTGCTAACATCTCTCAGAAGTGAAGACACATTTTGTAGACTTTCCCTCTATAAGAACTTATGGTCTTAGAATGGTTTATAAATATAAAGTTCAACTCCAGCATAAAAATGGAGCTGAATCAGAACATGAACGTAAAACTTCTTTTGTACATCAAATAATGCTTTAATTGATGCAATCAATTGATAAATTAATAATTGTTAATGACATACATTAAATAATAATTGATTAAATTTAGAGGAGGCTGAGAGGAGACCTCATTGCTCTCTACAACTAATAGTTGTGGACCAGCTAACAGTGACACTCATTTTTATGTGTGTGTTTGGAGGTAATTGGAGTTACAGTCTGGGTAGACTGACTTAAAGCCAGTCACTGAAAGGAATCTCAGTCACTGAAGGGGACTTGCGGTCCGTATGCACCAGCAAGAAGACAGGAGCTGTGGCCTTGGTGACTGGCAACTGGGGAGACTGTGTCTGAGCCCAACTGATGAAGCCTGAATGAACAGGCTTTCATTCTGATCAACCAGACAGTGACAGGATGAAACCGCTGGTGATTTTTCATGTCAGTATTTATCTGAATGACTGATCACATGCAGATGTATGTATGCATTGTGTTCACTTCTACTGGCTGCCCTTGAAACACGGTGCTGTGGTAGCCTCATGGGTATTGAGCTATCAAGTTCAGCAACTCCTAATGTAGTCTTTTCTCTCAAACAAAGTTTTCCCCAAGGAAATCTTTCACTGCCTATAGCATAACATCAGTCCTATATTTGCAAACCACATACATTCACGCCTATTCTCTGTTATATTTAGTTTTTAACATATAGATCTAAGTTTTGGAATAGTTGGACTTGATGATCCAGTGGGTCTCTTCCAACCTGGTTGTTCTATGATTCTATGATTGGAATGAGAGATGTTTTTGTTGTTAATGTCTCTTGCCTTTGAGAAGTTAAAACAGCACATATAAAGAATCTTATCCAATGTCTAGTTACATACAGCTAATACAGTTTTTAAACTCTTTAATATTAGAAAAATATTTTTCACACAAAGGGTCATTGGGCACTGGCAGAGGCTGCCCAGGAAGGGGGTTGATTTACCTTCCCTGGAGGTGTTTAAGGGATGGGTGGACAAGGTGCTGAGGGACATGGTTTAGTGTTTGATAGGAATGGTTGGACTCAATGATCCGATGGATCTCTTCCAACCTGGTTGTTCTTTGATTCTATGATTCTATATATTGAAAGAGAATTTCCATGTAACAAGATTATGCAGGAAGTTATAATTTATTAAACTCATAAATATACTCCCTGAAAAAGTGATTTGGTTTTGTCTTGGTGGTTTGGAGCCTATGTGCAACATTATTCTGAAAAAGCAGTCACTACGTGAAAACTTCAGTTGTTTGTCAATAGCTGTTGCAGCAAAATTATTCACATCTCATATCAATTTACTCTTCTTTTGAAACAAAACATAGATGGATGGTTTTTTATCATTGCTTTCTGCGTATTTGAATTTTCCGCAGGTATGAACCTGGACTCTAGAACAAGCAGAGTATATGCCTAATCTATACATATTCTGGTCTTTTTAAAATAGTACTATTAGTCAATATTCCAATAGACATTACATAATACAGGTGATCATTTTAAAGTATTTTGTTAACTATGTAAAGTGCCTTTCAAATATAAAAGATAACACCACACGGTATTTTGGGGTTATAGTCACTGATGTTCAGTGCTGTGATAAACAGAAGCAAGATTATGCATAGGTGATGAGAAGGATCAATGAAGAGATAAGATTATTTTTTCTTTAAATATAGAACACTCAGATTTTAATCACAGTGATAAATTTTTTACCATGTAAGCCCATGGAGAGCCAAAGGACAGCTGGAGATGTGGGTTGTTAGGTTAAAAGTACCGGAACTTTTTGGCAGGTGAGCCAACAAAATAATTTTTTTTTTTTTTTTATAAAGAGAAAAGAAACGTTGTCCTGAGTTTTGAACCAAGTTAAAATCTGAGAAATTCTCTTCTGCCTTTCTAATGACAAAACAAACATTATTTTGTCTTGAAAGAGCATAGAAAAAATTTCCAGATTCCTTCTAATCACCTGTGCTGTTTGTTAAATATCATCGTCAATAGCACTCTTTGTCCTTTAAGCATTTCTTCATTCTCAGTGCTAAACTGCCTTAAACACTGCATGTATAATAAGACATTAAATGAACATCTTCTATGATAACAATCACAGTTGTATTTTAGATAATATCAGTATTGTGCCATCTATTAGCGAAAAAAATATCATAAGAACAATTTTTCTCTTAATTGGTGTAGCAAAAGTATATTTGCTTCCCATCAAGATGTATTTCATGCAGTCTTCCTCTCTGATAGGTGTTAGTGAAAAACCTTTTGTTGCCCTCTGGCAGTGCTTCATTCATATGCAGGGAGAAGCACAGGCTGCTCTTGAAGTAGTTCTCTTCTGAATCCCAATGGGATGGGCTCAGCAAGAGTACAGCTCAGGTTTCACTTAACTGGCTGCTCTTAAAATGCAATTTGCTTCTTAAGAAAGTCTAGAGTACAGTCTAAGTGTATAGCTACATTGCTTGACTGCATTTCAACATTGACAGAGTTGGGCAAGTCTGTATAACGAAACAACTACAGGCTTAGAGATGTTTTAAGAGTCCAGGGTTTATAATCTTGAAAAACTGGGGTATATAATTGACTACTGGATTTAATTATTTTTTTTAATCAGGATCCTCAAGCTGTGCCTCTGCTTGAACAGGACCTGAGAGCATGGTAATAACTGCCTGCCCTGTGTCCTGACGGCCTTCCGTCTGTCTACAATCCTGTTGGACTGATTGACAGGCCCTTTTCTGTCAGAGCATTTTTTATTTCTTGCTTATTTTCAAGGAAGGACAGGATTCCCCTGTCAGAGCATTTTTATTTCTTGTTTATTTTCAAGAGTGAGCTGCTGGCCTGGTATGGATTGGAGATAAGACCTGTCTGCCTCAGACTCTGGGAGGGCAGAAGAATGAAGGGGAGTTTCAGGAGACATCTCCCCTCAGGATGACCATAAATCCTTCTCCAAAGACATGAGCTAACACCACGATGTTACTATCTGGCTTGTAAAATTGCTGTATTAATTGCATGTCTTCGAAGTCTTTGTTTAACTGAAAACTTGGCCTATAAGAAGCCTCTCAAATTCTCATTTCAGGGTTCATTTCAAATTGGACTTGGGACGACCGCTGGTTGATCAGCTATGAATTTTTATGCGTATTTATTTTTACAATTGGTAATAAACATTTTAGTTGCTAGCAACTCTGCCTCGTCATCTTAGAAAATGTTTTAGACTCTAACACTGATAATTTGTGAATAGATAGAGGCTGCCTGTTTGAGTCATGCAGAGAAAATATTACAGGAAATGTATTTGTCACCTTCCCTGGAGGTGTTTAAGGCACAGGTGGATGAGGTGCTGAGGGGCAAGGTTTAGTGTTTGATAGGAATGGTTGGACTCGACGATCCGGTGGGTCTCTTCCAACCTGCTTATTCTATGATTCTAAGATTATTTAAATTGTGTCAGATTAAAAAGTAATTTTAAATCATAGAGGAATAAAATAAAGGTTTATTGTATAGTAGGTTCTGTTGTAAACAATTTAACCTGAGATATGGCCTAATTTTTAGTGGTTGCAGGAATGGTTAAATAAATGCTATTTGAAAAATCATAGAATCATAGAACAACCAGGTTGGAAGAGATCCACTGGATCATCGAGTCCAACCATTCCCACCAATCTCTAAACCATGTCCCTCAGCACCTCATCCACCTTAGACACTTCCAGGGAAGGTGACTCAACCCCCTTCCTGGGCAGACTGTTCCAGTGCCCAATGACCCTTTCTGTGAAACACCTTTTCTTAATGTCCAGCCTTAATTTGCCCTGGTGGAACTTGAGGCTGTTCCCTCTTGTCCTGTCCTCTGTAATACAGGAAATTCTGTAAATAGTAATTATTATAGGATAATAAAAATGACTAATTTTATCCAGGGATTGAGTTATAACAAGCATGCAGTAATTTCATATAACTTAAGTACAATAATTTCTGAGATTAGTGTTATAAGTTCTAAGGGACCTTTTCATGTATTCTATCTGTTTTTCTTATTAGTTAACCAAAGTGCCTATTGATGCTTAAAGAAGTTTCTGCTGCATTTCTCCAGCCAAGTATATAGCACAAAGATGCAGTATTGTAGTGACTGACCTCAAAAGTCCTTCTTATAAAACATCCAGTCTTTGCTGCTTTGTTTCATACATTCTGACAAACTCTAATCAACCTGTTTTAATATCAAAGGAAACTTCCTTCCAGGTATGCTCATTTAAGAGCAGATGTCAGAGCTTTTGACCTTTTCTTACCTCACACTGGTGCTTTTTCTTTGTGACTTTGCCCTTGTTGGCTTTCCTTTCTTTAGGAACTGTCAGTATTTCCAGCATGCTTCTACCTCTCCCCAAACCCCTAAATATTCTTTTCCAGAGAGTTATATTGTAATTGTCTAGCTTTGCTCTTCCTTTAAATTTGTTCTGAGTCAAGCTCTCTTTTCTCACGAGACTGTCAGGTGGTTAAAAAAAATAAATTTCTGTTCTTTTCAAAAACCTGACTTGAATGATACTTTCTTTTTAATATGGCAGGCAATGCCAAAAATAAAGATCATTAACTTGGTTCCTCCTAGTAAAAAATTATGCATCGCTCTTTCATTCACAGAGGCATTCCTAATAAACATAAGACTTTCAGAGCATCTGCTGTAGACTTAGGATGCAGAAAACTTGTTTTATGTCAGTCTTCCCTAGTAATTCTGAAAAGAGTTCACACATAAGGGTAGTTTCCTCCTGCTCTAGTTCTGTTCATAGAATCATAGAATCATAGAATCATAGAATCATAGAATAACCAGGTCGGAAGAGACCAGTTGGATCATCGAGTCCAACCATTCCTATCAAACACTAAGCCATGTCCCTCAGGACCTCATCCACTCGTTCCTTAAACACCTCCAGGGAAGGTGAATCAACCATCGACCTGGGCAGCCTGTTCCAATGCCCAATGACCCTTTCTGTGAAAAACCTCCTCCTAATCTCTAGCCTAAATCTCCCTTGGTGGAGCTTGAGGTCATTCCCTCTCGTCCTGTCCCCTGTCACTTGGGAGAAGAGCCCAGCTCCCTCCTCTCTACAACCTCCTTTCAGGTAGTTGTAGAGAGTAATGAGAGTAGAGTGTAGAGAGTAATGAGAGTTGTAGAGAGTAATGAGAGTAACGTTCCTACAAATCATGGAACAGGTGATCTTGAGTGCTATCATGAAGCACTTACAAGAGAACCGGGTGATCAGGCCCAGTCAACATGGGTTTACCAGAGGCAGGTCCTGCCAAACCAACCTGATCGCCTTCTATGACAAAGTCACTCGGCTGCTGGATGAAGGAAAGGCTGTGGATGTGGTCTTTCTGGACTTCAGTAAAGCCTTTGACACAGTTTCTCACAGCATTCTGCTGCGGAAACTGTCAGCCTCTGGCCTGGACAGACACACACTCTCCTAGGTAGAGAACTGGCTGGATGGCTGGGCCCAGAGAATGGTGGTAAATGGTGTTAAGTCCAACTGGAGGCCAGTGACAAGTGGGGTTCCCCAGGGCTCAGTGCTAGGTCCAGTCCTGTTCAATGTCTTCATCAATGACCTGGATGAGGGCATTGAGGGTACCCTTAGCAAGTTTGCAGATGACACAAAGCTGTGTGGAAGTGTCGATCTGCTGGAGGGTAGGGAGGCTTTGCAGGGGGACCTGGACAGGCTGGACCGCTGGGCAGTGTCCAACGGCATGAGGTTAAACATGGTCAAATGCCGGGTCCTGCACTTGGGGCACAACAACCCTATGCAGAGCTACAGACTGGGAGAAGCCTGGCTGGAAAACTGCCAGGAGGAGAGGGATCTGGGGGTGTTGGTCGACAGCCGACTGAACATGAGCCAGCAGTGTGCCCAGGTGGCCAAGAAGGCCAATGGCATCCTGGCTTGTATCAGAAAGGGTGTGACCGGCAGGTCCAGGGAGGTGATTCTCCCTCTGTATTCAGCACTGGTGAGGCCACTCCTTGAATATTGTGTCCAGTTGTGGGCCCCTCACCACAAGAAGGATGTTGAGGCTGTGGAGCAAGTCCAGAGAAGAGCAACGAGTCTGGTGAAGGGTCTGGAGAACAGATCCTATGAGGAGCGTCTGAGAGAGCTGGGGTTGTTTAGCCTGGAGAAGAGGAGGCTGAGGGGAGACCTCATTACTCTCTACAAGTACCTGAAAGGTGGTTGTGGAGAGGAGGGAACTGGCCTCTTCTCCCAAGTGACAGGGGACAGGACGAGAGGGAATGGCCTCAAGCTCCGCCAGGGTAGGTTTAGGCTGGAGATTAGGAGGAGGTTTTTCATGGATAGGGTCATTGGGCATTGGAATAGGCTGCCCAGGGAGGTGGTTGATTCCCCTTCCCTGGAGGTGTTTAAGACACGGGTGGATGAGGTCTTGAGGGACTTGGTTTAGTGTTAGATAGGAATGGTTGGACTAGAAGATTCGATGGTTCCCTTCCAACCTGGTTGTTCTGTGATTCTGTGATTCTGTGAAATATATCTTTACTGACCTAATGATATAGGCAGTGAGAGTCAGAGGGATCACTAGAAAAAAAAAAAATGTAGACACAATTCTGATCCTGGACTGCATGATTTTCTTCAGTATTTCTGTCTGAAAACTCAAATCACCACTGAGAACCTGAAATAATGGCCTGTCAGAGGAAGTATCAAATTAACAGTGTCAGGACAACAAAACATCTTCCAGCTCACATTTGACAAGTTTATAATTTAATCTTTATTGCATTATTGACAGCAGTTTATTTTGAGCTAACTAGCCATCAGTGCTTATGGTCAGCCAGGAGAATGAGCAATGCTATTAGTTCTGTTAGCTTTGTACTTTAGAAACATATCCTAATTTTTTCCTTGATTAATATCTCCTCAAATAACAGGATGCAGTGACATGGATATTGTAGCCTTCCAGTGCTTAAAGGGGAGCTACATGACAGCTGGGGAGGGGTAATGATTTTAAACTGAAAGAGGGAAGACTGATTAGATATCAGGAAGAAATTTTTATGACGAGGGTGATGAGGTTGCCCAGTGAAGTGGTGGATGATCCATCTCTGGAGGTGTTTGAGGCCAGGCTGGGTAGGACTTTGAACAACCTGGTCCAGTAGGAGGTGTCCCTGCCCATTGCAGGGGGGTTCAACGGGATGATCTTTAAGGTCCCTTCTACCCCAAAAGGTTCTATGCTTCTATGTTTGCAAGAGCTGAAGAGAGCAAAAGATGAACAGGAATTAGATTTGTAAGGCCTTCCTCAAGAATTCTTGTTCAGTATTCAATACCTTGAATCCTGTCTTCAGTTGTGGGCCCCTCACCACAAGAAGGATGTTGAGGCTCTGGAGCGAGTCCAGAGAAGAGCCACGAAGCTGGTGAAGGGACTGGAGAACAGGCCTTATGCCGAACAGTGAGAGAGCTGGGGGTGTTTATCCTGGAGAAGAGGAGGCTGAAGGGAGACCTCATTGCTCTCTACAAGTACCTGAAAGGTGGTTGTGGAGAGGAGGGAGCTGGCCTCTTCTCCCAAGTGACAGGGGACAGAATGAGAGGAAATGGCTTCAAGGTCCACCAGGGGAAGTTTAGGCTGGACATTAGGAAAACAGTTTCCACACAAAGGGTCATTGGGCAGTGGAACAGGTGGCTCAGGGAGTTGGTTGAGTCACTTTCCCTGGAGGTGTTTAGGGGACGGGTGGATGAGGTGCTGAGGGACATAGTTTAATGTTTGATAGGAACGGTTGGACTTGATGATCTGGTGGGTCTCTTCCAACCTGAATGTTCTATGATTCTATTCTAAGAAATGCGTGTGTGCTGTAATTACTTAGGTGTGGGCAAACAGAGATACCCCAGGTTTAGTGGCTAGAGTAAGGAGAGATCAGTGTGATGAAGTACTAACTAGGAAGAAATTTACAAATCACAAAAGTATTCCCAGCTATACTGAACTTAAAATTCTCTGGTTTGTGCCATATGTACTTCTCTGTATGTAAAGAGGTTCCCATTAGCAAAATATTATACAAATCTCGCTCTATATATGTAAATGTTTAGTAAGAACTAACAACCAAAATAAGGAGCTCAAGGATAACTGACTGTGCATTAATGAGGGTGTTTGCTGTGGTCACTAAATTAGTGCTAATTAATAGCAGAAATTAAGATTGGATTTGAAATTGTGTAGCTAAGTGCTTCATTTGGTTGATGATTTTCACTTCCATCAAGATCCTCTGGGTTAAGTGGAATGGTAGTCATTTCTATATATTGCAGAATGAATTATTTTGTGGCTCTTTTAAAATCAGAAAGAGAAAAGAAGGGAAAATCAGTGGGAAAGGAAAAAAGGAAAGGAAAAGATAAAGGGAAGGAAAAATGGGAAAACAAATCTCCAGTATCAGTGCTGATTTCAGTTACAGGATAAACTTAATTTCTGAGCTTTTCTATGGTTGCTTTAAGCTCTGTATAACTTTGAAATACTTTGGAGGTTATTCACAAATGTTGACATTTTATTCTTCTTGTCTGAATCTTCCTGTTCTGTAAATATATTTTGATAGACTATATCACAGCCTTCAAAAGATTATTTAATGTCTTCATGCTTTTTCAATGTTTTATTTTCATTACAACTTTCTCTGCCCATTTCTTCCTTAATTGGTAGGTGGGAGTAGTCTACTTTCTTGCTACATTCAGATTTTTTTCTCTCAGCATATCTAAACTGTTTAATTCTCCAACTCACTAAAGCAGAAACTCATTTCTTGGGGACCTGTAATTCATACTTGTGCAATTCATCTTATATTATTGATGTTATTCCTGTTCAACAATATTAAATTTACATTCAGAAATCAAACGAGACTCCTGTTTCTGTATGTTTTATATTTTTTTGTTATTCACTTTGGTTTTGGTGCCTCTGTTTCATACTTTTTTTTTCTATTTCAAAATCTTTAAATTTCTTTTTAACACATGAAGAGTGCTACTGATTTAGGATTCATCTAGGTTTTAATGTTCAGAAGTGTTTTGTTCTTTTTTTCCTAAAAAAAGAGAGACCTTCAGGGTAATAACACTTACCTCAAAGTCAAATTTTAAGTAATATTTATCCAGACACTAACAGATACTGAAATTTTGTCTCAATGAATACCACTTGACACTGAAAGGGAGACAGGGGACAGGACAAGAGGGAATGGCCTCAAGCTCCACCAGGGGAGAGTTAAGCTAGAGATTAGGAGGAAGTTTTTCACAGAAAGGGTCATTGGGCATTGGAATAGGCTGCCCAGGGAGGTGATTGAGTCACCTTCCCTGGAGGTGTTTAAGGCACGGGTGGATGAGGTCTTGAGGGACATGGTTTAGCGTTTGATAGGAATGGTTGGACTTGATGATCCGATGGGTCTCTTCCAACCTGGTGATTCTATGATTCTATGAAAACACTTGGCTAGTTAATTGATCTCATTTTATCACAGAATCATAAAATAGTTTGGGTTGGAAAAGGACCTCAAAGAGCATCCAGTTCCAACCCTCCTGTAGGGTAGTTGCACCCCCCAATAGACCACTCTGTTCAAGGCCCCATCCAACCTGACCTTGAACACTGCCAGGAGAGGAGCATCCACAGCTTCCCTGGGCAACCTGTGCCAGGACCTCCCCACTCTCAGAGTGAGAATGGGGATTCCAGAACTGGACACTGTATTTCAGATGGGGTCCCATAAGGGCAGAGTTGAGGGGCAGAATTATTTCCCTCGCCCTGCTGGCCACACTTATTTTGATGCAGCCCAGGATATGATTGGCCTTCTGGGCTGCAAGCACTCGTTGCTGGCTCCTGTTGAGCTTCTTGGCTATCAACACCCGTACGTCCTTCTCCGCAGGGCAGCTCTCAACCACATCATCCCCCCTCCTACCTTGAAAACACTGATTGCCCTGCCTTGTGTATAGGACCTTGCACTTGGCCTTGTTAAACCTCATGAGTTTAACACAGCTCCACTTCTCCAGCTTGTCCATGTCCCTCTGGATGACATATCCTTCTGGTGTAGCAACTGCACCACTCAGACTGCTGTCATTGGCAAACTTGCTAAGGGTGCACTTGATCTGACTGTCTATATCAATAATAATATTAAACAGCGCTGGTCCCAGTATGGACCACTGAGGGAACCACTTGTCATGGTTCTCCATCTGGACATTGAGCCACTTACCAATACTTTCTGATATGACCATTCAACCAATTTCTTATCCACTGAACAGTCCATCCATCAAATCCAGATTTGACCATAGCCTGTTTCTACAGACCATTATCTTGACTGTCAGGGTAATGAGATCACCCTCTTCCCACGACCCAGCATCTCATTTCAGCCCCAGTGCCAATGCTCTGCCCCAGGGACACTGGAGCAGGGATGGTCTCCAGTTCCCTACTTCATTGCTCTGCCCAGACATCCCAGGCATGGACCCTGGTTAACCCCACTAGGTTTTGATCCTGACCCCATCTGCAGCCTGACATCCTAACCCAGCCTCTGCTGTCCCTCATTGTCGTCATCCTCTGGCAATCTGGACTTTTAGCAGAATCTGGTCCCCATCTCTGGGAATGTCCCCTTCCCTGGCACAGACAACCATCCTGCCTGGTCTGGTCTGGTCTGGTTTGGTCTGACCTAGTCTAGTCTGGTTTAACAGGTCCGACTTGGTCTAACCATGGGGGTGACTTGCTCAGCTCCCTGTCCCTGAAGGAGCAGCCAGCCCTCATGACTTCTCCCTGAAACTGGATACGAATAAAAGGCCAGAAAGCTAATTAATCACAACTCCATCAGTTTATCGGTGAGAAATATGATGCCTGGAATCAGTCAAATATGTTAACACACATCTACCAATGCTTCGTTGGCTAAACTGTTGTGTTTTCCTGCATTCCCCCCTGCATGGGGATTAGGTCAGTACATTGTTTTACTTGAGGGCACTGCAGTTGTTTCAACCAGTTACAATACAGAGTTTTATAGTTACTGTTTCTCCATCTGCTCGCACGAAAAGCCCAAAAGCAAAATAGACACCATTCTGAAAAATGCAGATCAAACTTTTCCTTTATTTGTATGAGATTTTAAAGTATAAAGATGTGAAAGACTTACAGACCCTTAGGCTGCAACAGAAGGAATCACATTCTTCACTGATTTAGTAAATGAAAGAGTTGACAAGGTATCAGAATGTGGTAAAAGTTCATATAGGTCTCTATGAAAAGAAAAAAAGACAGGATAATGGGATTTGGGTTGACAGCTCCTCATCTTAAAAATATAGGCACTATAATGGCCAAAATAATAGTAAATGTCAAAAAAAAAGATTAAAAATCTTAAATTTGACAAGGATTACTAAGTATAGTATTAATAATTTCCTTGAACTACTGACAGAAAAAGAAACAAATACAAAAGTTCTGGATGCCTGCTTGCTCTTTCATCAAGGACCTCTGGCAGCCAAGCCTGAGAGAATTTTCCAAACACACAGACAAAACCAAATTGCATGCAGACTATTTTCTTGCCTATTTTAAGGTACTCAAGGTGAACTTCAGTGCAAGTACAAAAAGGAAAATTATTGATTTCTTCTGTTTTCCTTTTGTGGCGTCTTCCCAATAGCTGTGACATTATTGGTTCTAGGTCAAAAGGAGCTTGGTAAGCATGAAGCAGTTGAAGAAGTAGTCGTATTTTGATAGCATGATGAACATAAGTGAGAGATGTTTTCAAAGGAAGGCTTTCCTAATAGTGACACAGAGTCTAAAATTGCTGTTAAATTGCAAACAAAAAGATGACACTATAGGTCAGTATCTCATATATGCTGGAGCTATTTGTGTGAGATGAGATGTCATAGAGATGTTATCTTGATAAAAATGGTGATTTAAAACCATTCTCTTTATACAAGAGACATGATGCAGAGCTATGGCCAGGATGCAGTACAAGGACTTTCACAGGTAGGGTAGCTTGGTGAAACTGGCTTCTTACTTCAGTCATAGTTGGACTGGCATAACAGATCATTATCCCCTGTATTACCTGTTCTATTGAAAACAAAAGAGACAGCGTGTTTCTTGTATATGGAATCATAGAATCACCAGGTTGGAAGAGATCCACCAGGTTATTGAGTCCAACCATTCCCACCAATCTCTAAACCATGTCCCTCAGTACCTTATCCACCCTCACCTTAAACACCTCCAGGGAAGGTGAGTCAACCACCTCTCTGGGCAGTTGGTTCAAGAAAGCAATAATCACAGCACCTGGACTATTCTGTATGTTAGATACCACAATGGCATGCAAAATTTCCCTGCACTGTTTTCTATTTTCAGTTTAATTCTTCTCTCTGATGCTAGTAAATGAACTCTTTTTCTTTAAACTACGTTCCTGGCTCTTTTTATTTTTCATATGAAGAAAGTATAGCTAACAAAAGAGTCAGGAAACTTGGCCTTAAGTATTCTTTTGTTTAGCTCTGTGGTCTGCAGCTATGAAACAGTTTATCACAAGGAAATATAAATGTCTTGGAATTTCCTATAGTACTGGGACTGATCACATCACCTCACTTGTTATACTGTTAGGATGGCTTGAATTTGGTCTTGGCCAGATGGCACTTACCCAAAGAATTATGAGGCACAGTCAAGGTACTCAGAAATTACTCAATACACAGTGTGGATACAGCTCTGATTCATATGACAGGAGAATTTAGTAGCATGCACATGGACTTTCACATTTCTTTTTTATCTCAGTACCAGAGAATGGTAGTTCTGCACATATTCGTTATTGTAATGTACCCTCTTATTCATTTGTTTTCCACATTTGTTTTATACTTAGATGTCTGACTGTCCCTGATTTTTTTTAGCTATTCCTTTAGATATTGCTATGATCATATTTTAGTTTCCTTTGCAATGAAATATTTAAAATTCGTATTAAGTATTTCAAGAATATCTTGCAGATACTTGGGACTTTGTGTAAGCTTGTGAAAATGCAACACACAAACACATACACATACAGGGGTTCACAAAAGGCAGGTCTTGCCAAACTAACCTGATCGCCTTCTATGACAAAGTAACTCAGCTGCTGGATGAGGGAAAGGCTGTGGATTTGGTCTTTCTGGACTTCAGCAAAGCCTTTGACACAGTTTCTCACAGCATTCTACTACAGAAACTGTCAGCTTCTGGCCTGGACAGACGCACACTCTCCTGGGTAGGAAACTGGTTGGCTGGTTGGGCCCAGAGAATGGTGGGAAATGGTGTTAAATCCAGCTGGAGGCCAGTGACAAGTGGGGTTCCCCAGGGCTCAGTGCTGGGTCCAGCCCTGTTCAATGTCTTCATCAATGACCTGGATGAGGGCATTGAGGGTACCCTTAGCAAGTTTGCAGATGACACAAAGCTGTGTGCAAGTGTCGATCTGCTGGAGGGTAGGGAGGCTCTGCAAAGGGATCTGAACAGGCTGGACCACTGGGCAGAGTCCAATGGGATGAGGTTTAACATGGCCAAATGCAGGGTCCTGCACTTGGGGCACAACAACCCTATGCAGAGCTACAGACTGGGAGAAAACTGACTGGAAAACTGCCAGGAGGAGAAGGATCTGGGGGTGTTGGTCGACAGCCGACTGAACACGAGCCAGCAGTGTGCCCAGGTGGCCAAGAAGGGCAATGACATCTTGGCTTGTATCAGAAATGGTGTGACCAGCAGGTCCAGGGAGGTTATTCTCATAACCATTGTTTAATGTTTGATAGGAATGGCTGGACTCAATGATCCAGTGGGTCTCTTCCAACCTGGTTGTTCTATGATTCTATGATTCTATGGGTGCATCCGATGCATTCCTGTGAGCTCTGCAAGCAAGGAGTCGCATTTTTTAAGTGAAGCCGAGATGAATCAGATATTACACTGGTGAGAATTAGGACAAATTCTGCTGACTGCAGCTGAAGCTCTATGACAATAAGAAGTCATAAGGTGGTAATAACTCAGATCTGAAGTCACTGTACTGTGATATGGATTAGTAGTCGGGTCTCTGAAACTTTAGAAAGAATGCATGCAGCACAGCAAAGTAAGAGTGTGGCATGAGACTAATCAAGTGCACTGAGACCAGCATTATGCTTTAGCAAAGCCTAAAATGTTTCAAAACATCACACTTCTATTTTTTAATTTCTTTATCCCTTTAAACACATTATAAGATGTTGACTCAAAGGTTTCAGTTTACCTCTGGTATTTTCTGTGTTTCACAAGAATTCTGAGTGCCAACAATGTTTGTTCTGACAAAATGGTAAAACGTCACTTTCAAACACACGGATTAGATTTTGATTGAGAAATAAAGGAGCTGGCCTCTTCTCCCAGGTGACAGGGGACAGGACAAGAGGGAATGGTCTCAAGCTCCGCCAGGGGAGATTTAGGCTGGAGATTGGGAGGAAGTTTTTCACGGAGGGGGTCATTGGGCATTGGAGTAGGCTACCCAGGGAGGTGATTGAGTCGCCTTCCCTGGAGGTGTTTAAGGTACGGGTGGGTGAGGTCTTGAGGGACTTGATTTATTGTTTGATATGAATGGTTGGACTAGAAGATCCGATGGGTCCCTTCCAACCGGGTTGTTCTATGATTCTATGATTCTATGACTGCCAACAGAGCAAGATATAAGCATTCATCTTGATACGGCAAGACTCCCAAACATGGATCCATATCATCCACTTCTGATTAAAAGATTATGGTCCAAGTTAGTATGTGTGCATGTGTGTATGAAAATACAATGCAAATACCTAGGATGCTCTGAAGAATAGTTTCTTCTTAGAAACTTAGAGTAGCACTCTTAGTCGTGCTTTACAGCTGAGAAAAACAAGAAGGAGGCTCATATAGCTTATGCTTAGGAGAAACACTTTTCTTGAGTCCTTTTTTTTCTAAAATTTTCACAGATAGGAAACATGTAATATACCATCCATTTCTGAAAATTGTTTCCTTTCTATTTTCTTAGCTCTTTTGGGGAGATATGTTGGGGGTGTTAATGTGGCTTTCTTAGGTTTTCACTTTCCTAGTGAAATCTTCCTAGTCAGAAATTTTCTTTCAGATTTCTTCCAAACCAAACAGTGTTCATGGTAGGAAATACTAGCACAACACTGACTAAAAAAATTAATTTAGAGTAGCTGTCATTAACTGTACACAACATGAAAGCTTCAGATAAACCCCTGTGACAAATACTAGGTGAGCTTGTGTAGTTCAATGTGTCTTTTGAACTGGAGGGTTGTACCATGATGAATTTCAGCTTTTATATCTGAGGTATAATTCTTCCCTGAAAAGAGCAACTATGCGAAAGCTACTTAATTCTTCTGTATGACTGATCAGAAGCTTATCAGCTCACCATTTCAGTCACAAAATTGTTCATTTTTCTTGCCATTCACTTGTTGATAAACCCTTCAGAGCAAGAAACATGATATTTTTGGTGCTGATAGAAACAGAACCATCCCAACAATGTTTTGCTTGCACTGGGAAAATAAAACAGAAAATAATAGCTAGAAATAATTAGCTCAATCACTTACAACTGCTATCTAAATGCCAAATGCAAGACCAAGTTGATCGCAGTTATACATAAACAGTTCCAAGTGTCTGCTTTTATTCACACATGGAAAAACAAGATGAAACTATAAGCAAAATTTCACACAGGATTTTACTGAAGGTGATAAGCTATCAGATAAGATCTCTGAGCCAGAAGGAAATGTACTTTCACTGTCAGAGTAATCATATATATAGAACATGCATATGTATAGCAATTTAAAAAAAAAACTCCATGGGAAACCTCACAAAAAACCCTTATTTTAAAAAACCAAAATCATAGAATCATAGAATCATAGAACAACCAGGTTGGAAGAGACCCATCGGATCGTCAAGTCCAACCATTCCTATCAAACACTAAACCATGCCCCTCAGGACCTTGTTCACTTGTGCCTTAAACACCTCCAGGGAAGGTGACTCAACCACCTCCCTGGGCAGCCTATTCCAATACCCAATGCAACTTTCCATGAAAAACTTCCTCCTAATCTCTAACCTAAATCTCCCCTGGCGGAGCTTGAGGCCTTTCCCTCTTGTCCTGTCCCCTGTCACTTGGGAGAAGAGCCTAGCTCCCTCCTCTCCATAACCTCCTTTCAGGTAGTTGTAGAGAGTAATGAGGTCTCCTCTCAGCCTCCTCTTCTCCAGGCTAAACACCCCCAGCTCTCTCAGCTGTTCCTCATAAGGTCTGTTCAATGTCTATTTTTCCTTTTTAACAACTGAAATATTATTTTCTTTTTAAAAGATTTTATTTAACTAGCCTAATGTGTTACCCTTTACCAGTAACTTAAAAATTGTCATTTGCTGTCTGAAAATTTGTTAATTCATTATCATATGGTGAAAGGGGTTATGAGTTGCTAGATCTATAATCTTTTTATTTAAAAATCCAATCAAAATGATCTTGAGTTCAACACGTTCTCAAATTTCTTTGAGAATGAACCTGAACGAAAAAAAGGAACCCACGATACATTATTTTCTTTCTGGGAAAATGAATGTTTATATTTTGGTATGCCAGTTGCAGTTATTCCAGAAAATATCTGTCTTTAAATAAGTATTTCCAACTGAAATACTTAAATAGGTTCTTTCATGAGTTTAAATATATATATGTGTGTGTGTGTGTGTGTGTGTATATACATATATATATATTTATATGTGTGTGTGTGTGTATATATATGTGTGTGTGTGTGTGTGTGTATATATATATGTACACATATATATATGTATATAAAAGTTTACTTTAAAAAATCCAGATCTCTTGCTGGTGGCTACCAAGACTCTCAGAGCAAATCACATACCTAAGTAAAAGAAAAAGTGGTGTCCCTCAGTGCTGAATACAAGAAAGCCAGTACAAGAAAAGAATCACACATATATACCAACAGAAAATGAATAGAAACTGCTGAGGAAAAGGGGAGCTTTTTGTAGGAGAATGGAAGGCTTCACCTGGGAGTTTGAGCCCACAGTTGTCTCCATTAAAGCCTAAGACCTTTCTCTTTTTTTTGGTGAGAATATATAACAGAAGTTAGTCCCTGTTCCCAGAAGTTTAAGATCTAAAAATAAAATTTCTTAGGCCAAATCAGATACCAAGTTGTTTCTGAAGTCTAACTTAGACTCCACTTTCTTTGCTGCAAAATCAAGTCCCCACTTACTTCCCCCCAAATGAAAGGTTTTCTAAGAGAAGTAAAGTGAAAGAGCAATTCTCTGTGAGTGTTCTTTATTCTGGAACTCATTCACTTTATAACTTGGTTCTCCAAAGTCTGGGTATGTTAACCTCTGGAAAGTCTATTAAACTTATTTTCTGTCTGTTCTACTGAGGAAACTATGGTGAAGGTTGGATTTACTACCTGTCAGAATATGTATTGGTAATGTATATATTTCAACGCTTTAATTCTGGAGCTGGTTCAAAAACTCAGGCTCTAAATATACAATACAATGTGCCATCATTAAGCAGAATTTCATTTATCAACATACTTGGCATCTTGGATATATTGTAGTTATTAACACAATTTTAAACTTGCAAGGGAGAAATATGTGAGTAAATTGTAGCCGTATAGGCTTTTTTTCTAGTGGTGAACATATAGTTTAAACATATCTATGATGAGTTTACTGCCTTGTCTATTTCCTGCTTCTGTATAAAAGAGCTCAGATAAAAGAAATCGTAGCTCTCTGTTGTGGAAATTAGACTATTCTATTATCTTACAGAAAATGTATGTCTTATTAAGGAGAGGTAATAATCACAATCTGAAAACTACTCCTTAAAATATTTATGTTATTGTATAAAATTACAGTGCATTTCCTTTAGAAATGCATATCACTACAAATAAGTGGATTAAATATGTATTTTTAACAGTTTTTCGCTTGTATAGTCCCTATATGTCAAGTCATGGTATTGTAAGCTACTGTGCATTGTCATTACAGGGTAACAGTTCCAGCAATAACTAATTTAAAACTGAGGTAAGTGACAGACAAGATTTAAAACATAAGAGCAGAGATATGTCAGTCTTAATGTCTCTCAGTAGGGATTTCTAGATGTGCCTTTTGTTTTGTTACATCGACAAAATCACGACAGAAACTAGTGTCCAGGTACCTCCTTTTCATCCATACAGCTTATCATTTATATTCCTTGCCCAGATGCGTTGTGTACTCCAAATGAAAAAAAGGCTGAATATTGATTATACTTGTTTACCCATCAGTTCACTTATATACTAAATGATGACAGACATTGACTTAGAATATACAGAAACATAGAATCATTGAATCAACTAAGTTGGAAGGGACCTTTAAAGATCATCTAGTTCCATCCCCCCTTGCTGTGGTCAGGTTGCTGCTCTAGCACTGAATATAAAAATATTCAGCTCAGTTTTTGTATTTAATTTAAACAACTTATTGAACTTTTAATACTTTTCATTTCATCTACTTTATTCTACCAGTGTGGCGAGAGATTTGGTTTCTGTCAGTTTGAATTGATGGCTCACCCCAAAGGACCCTCCTTTTGACTAAAGAGTAATATGGAAATCTTATCATGATTGAACTATCAACCATCAACTTGCTGTGAGCAGTAAGACATATTGCAATGAAATGGTAAACCAGAAGCAGCAGAGTTAAGAAAACCCAGATTTCAACAAAAGCATTATTTATATGCATGATCTATGTGTAGTAGCTCATTGAAACAACATAACTCGATAAAAATAAAGATAACTGCAAATTATACCACTTAAGTGAAGTTAAATGGAAATGTCAGTAGGAATCACAGAATCACAGAATAACCAAGTTGGAAAAGACCCACTGGATCATCGAGTCCGACCATTCCCATCAATCACTAAACCATGTCCCTTAGCACCTCGTCCACCCAGGAAGTCAAAGGCTAAAGCTTCTTCAAGTAGAATATGCACAGTTCAGAGAAATACTGATGATGGACATAAGGAAATAGAAAAATGAACAAGGAACCAACAGCATGAGAGTACACTGTAGGACTTTCCCAAGAGTTTGCAGCAATTATTGCACCCCAAATATTCTCGGCTTGCAGTGCAGGACTGAAATGGGAAACCATCATCGTTGGCAACAGACTTGTTCTCAGATCTCTGCTTATACTAACAGTATTCCACTTTGTAATTTTATGGTTTAAAAACAACCCTAAACCTACAGATTTAGAGATACGAATATGTTGCATCTATGTACCATGCAAGTAAACCACTTGTACCTTGAGGCTCTGTCTGAGTCAGCTTTCTATCATGCCCTCCTGCTGTGAAAATGTGAACTCTGTTGCACGACTCTAAAAACCCTTGATGCTAAAATATTTTCTTTCCCTCGCCTTGTGTTCCCTAGCTGCCTTGTTCTTCCTTGCTTTGGCTTCTTCTTTCATCAAATTCCTTCATTCTTTTCCCCTCTCTCCCACTATAATCACTCAGCAAAAAACGCTGTGCGATTTGGCTACCTGTGATATTACTGATTAATGAGTCAAGTATTTTCAACCAGGAAAAAGAGGAGATTATTCTCATAATCAGATTATTTACAGCGTCTTTTCCTTCAGACAGCACCAACTAAAACTTGAAGAGAATTAGCCCCTCCTTGCTGGACCCAAATGACTGTTGTGGAGAAGGGTGAAAGACATTGACAAATCCTAAAATTGTAGGATAAGATTTGTTTTCTTATGAAATTGATTTAGACAAGGATTTATTCATGAATAAATGAATGAAAAAAGCCAATAATTAACTAAAATATGTATTATTTTCTTTTAATAGATAGGTTTTTTTATTCCTATGGGCTAACTTTTAAATATCTTTCTACTGAGTAGCGTATAAAAATAAAGTAACAAAAAAGACTGGAAAAACAGGAAAGTTTAGAGGTACTTAGAAATGCATAAAAAGGAAAAGGGAATGTTTAATTAATGGACACCTGTCATCAAAATCGTTCTCATCAGTTAATGAAATATGATGTCTTCTAAGCCAATTACATTTGTGATGTACAAAACTACATTATGTTAGGAAACACAAGATAATACATCTCATCTATTACCCTGGGAAATGCATTACAACATAATAGAGATGCCATAAATCACACTGTGAAATAATGCTTGTGCTATAGTACATTATGAACCAGACAGATTATACTAATATCACAAATGCAGATCATTAACCGTATTACACAATGAGTAAGCATTCACCTGGCTGTTCTACCTTCATTTCCCTATTACCTTCAGAACAAAATGAACCAAAAGCTACCTGTTCTTTCTCACACAGTCATGTGACCAGTGTTTTGTCTTGTTTTCTCTCATTGAGCTAAACATCCTTTATGCTCTGTGCAGTTTTGACAGTTTTGTAGATCTTGGATACAAACTTTGACTAGAAAGGCTGTTACATGTTCTTTGAAGGTGGCACATCATAATCAGAGTCACAGTCTATCGCGAAAGCACAGAAGTAAGAATTACAATGCTGCCTTTCAAAAAATAATGACAAGAATCTTTGTAAACATAATGCCTTGATAAGGAGTGAGAATGAAAATATAATGAATGTAAAATGACACCATAAATATTCATTATATTCACTAACATAAGAACAAAACTATAGATTTTTTTCTCTTTTTTTTTATGTAGAAATTGTATCTAAAGTAGATGATCTTTGGATTTGCAGAACAGGTAATTACATGTAGTCAAGGAAAATAATGGAATGTTTTCTTCAGACTTGGATAATAGTCGTACTTTTATCCAGGTACTATTTAAAGCAGTCATGGACTCAGTAACAGTGTCTGCCTTTCATAGGTAGGACTAAGGTTCTGATTCTCAGATAGGTGCTTATTTGTCTCTTTAAGAATGTATGCCCATAATTCAAGAAATATTAACACTATTGAAGTGATTGCTTAGTTCTTATCTAGTTCTATAGGAATATGAGTCCCCTCAAAACTACATAAACACTGATGCCTCCATCTAGTCATCATGTTGATCAAGGAACCAGGTCACATAAAATATAAATAAAAATATACCTTTCTAGGGTACAATCTCTTACACCAGCAAAATAAGACTAGATTCAGCAGCAGGATAAAATACAGCATGGAGGGAGTGGCAAAGTGAAGCTTCTTGCCTGTGACATTAAATTCATCCTTACACAACATAGTTCAGTGACAAATTAAATGCAGGTCAACATTTCAAAGTACAAATCTAAAATTCACTGATACTGCCTGAATGAGGCTGTAGCTGGGTAAATGTTGGGGAAGGGTCTGTTTCTGAGAAGTTTCCTAAATCTTTTGGAACTATGGAAGATGGAAAGGTGACTATCCAGTTACTTACTAGGAGATATGTATTTGACAGGTAGGTGAAAAATAAAAATAAAACTACAAATGTTAACATGACATTGTACAGAACAACACAACAGAGACTGACCCCCACAGATAAAAAATGTCTGCTAGCTATATTAAGCACACAATTCATATTTTTTCACAGTATATGAAGTAAAAAGATCTTTATCACCCTTCTTTTGCCCTGGGTTCTCTGAAGACAGGGATGAAAACAAGAAGATTTTCCATTTCCACTGTGAGGGCAACTCTGTAAGTAAAATGTTCCTCACTGAGGAAGAAGAGCTTGCTAGCAAATATTTTCAAAGTGTAAGGTGCAGACCTTTAAAGTCACATGCTATGCGAGTAATTTATATTTTACATAGGCATTCAAAGTTATTTTCTTCTTCATAGCTCAGAGAAGAGATTTATGTGCATGGTTATAGTCATAGCTGTTAGTGAGGCGAGACCACATGTGACAGTTGTGCTTCAAACTCATTCTGGTCTCACTGATCTTATGAAAGAGAAATAACACAACTGAGTTCCAACTTCTTTGATCTTTCTTTACATTACACTCACAAACTTTTCACTGTTGATAAGGAGATGTTATTTTTTAGTGGAAGTCTATGGGAAGATAAAAGCAGTCCCAGAAAAACTTTGAATAGTATGACAAAAACTTAGGACTTTGTAAAATCTGTAGGTTAACATTCATTTATATTCTAAAATTATTTAGGAATTCAGTGTGATCTAAATTAAAGGGGAAATTTTTTTCCATGGATTTCTAAGATGGATTGCAAGAAAATATTCTAATACTCTCAATGAGTTACATGAGTCTATAATTCCATGTATTTCATATAGCGGAAAAGTGTTTTAGAATCACCCTAAAGGTGTTCAGGTGTTACAGAGTAATGATGCACCTACTGTAGGTGTGAATAGGCTTTCATTGCTATGATTTACGATGTTAGTGGGAATGTTATTATCACACAACAACACTTTGTCCAATGACTGTATAAAGCTTTCATTAATGTTAATGTGGAAAATTGACCTGTAATATTTTGTAATTAGTGGTCTGACAGTGACAGTCTTCTGTAATATGTTCTTGTGAATGTGTTTAGCCATGATAAATAGAATTGTGACTTTGGAACTTGTTTTTCTATCTGATGATACAGTAAGGCTTAAACTTCAGGACTGCAGTACTGAGTGAATAAAAGAAAACTTAAAGCATGACTTTGGTCTCTGGAAAACGTCAACATTTTCCTCACTTTCTTTGTATTTTCTTAAAGTACATATTCATTCACACAGAGGGTCATTGGGCATTGGAATAGGCTGCCCAGGGAGGTGGTTGATTCACCTCCCCTGGAGGTGCTTAAGGCACAGGTGGATGAGGTATTGAGGGACTTGGTTTAGTGCTAGATAGGAATGGTTGGACTTGATGATCCGATGGGTCCCTTCCAACCTGGTTGTTCTATGATTCTGTGATTCTGTGATTTAAAGAAAAAATCTGTAGTAACGGTTTCTAAAGGTAATCTTTCCTGTAGTACCATGTAATTCAAAGTACTCTTTAAACCAGTTAGTCTGTCTCTACAAATCTTATTTATCATTCTTCTTGTAATTTAGAACTGAGAGAGACAGTAGCAAAACCTGTGCTAGGATAATTCTTTCTATATGAGTAAAATACTATTTATAACCATGCTGATGGATTTCCCACCTCCTGCTCCTCTGGAGGAATATCAAGAAAGATGAATTAAACATATACTAGAGAAGTAAAGAAAAAAGTGGGGTTTTCATGTTTTCTCTTCTTTATTAATTATTCTACAAAGACAAAAAACTCCACAATTTTAGTGGTCAAGAGAGCTTACAAAATTTATTTCTATTTATTTGTTCTCCAGAGACAATGTTTTAAGAGAGAAAAAAATTGTAAATTAAACCTTTTTTTTTTCTCATCCCATTCTTTTGCTGACCAATTGTACAAATATGAATGTTAATCTGCATATTGGTAACGATAGGGAAGTTTTGGTTTTTAGTGACGTAAAATTGATAATGTTTTTATGCATTCATCATACTTTATTCCTTCTTTACACTATGTTACAAAACAGAAATAATAGTGAAAACTTGTAGATAGCACTTGGAGAAATACTAGAGAGTTACATTTAGAATAAATTTTAAAATTCATAATTCGCCTACTGACAACATGTTAAACTACAGGGAATACCAGTAAACTCTGGGTAAACCTAACTAATGTAAGAGCTAAGGATATCATTATGGAAAACTCTTCCACAGACAAAGTAGTCCATCACTGCTTTCCATAACTCTCTTAACCTCAAAACTAAACTTACTTCCTAAAAATAAAGAGAATATAAGCATCAGGCTGTAATATACTAGTACAGAAATGCAGATATTCATCTCTTTGACAGAACTCTAGATCTCTTTCATTCCTCTGCTTAATATAATAAATAGCCTTGTACTAACTGTGAAAAGGAGAAGAAAAAGGGAAAGGAAAGGGAAAAGGAAAAGGAAAAGGAAAAGGAAAAGGAAAAGGAAAAGGAAAGAGAGAAGGAAAGAGAGAAGGAAAAGGAAAGGGAAAGGGAAAAGGAAAAGGAAAGAGAGAAGGAAAGAGAGAAGGAAAGAGAGAAGGAAAGAGAGAAGGAAAAGGAGAAGGAAAAGGAAAGGGAAAGGGAGAAGGAAAAGGAAAGGAAAAAGGGAAACAAAAAGGAAAAGGGAAAGGAAAGGGAAAGGGAAAAGGAAAGGGAAAGGGAAAAGGAAAAAGAAAAGGGAAAGGAAAAGGAAAAAAATATTTAATCCCCAAATGCTTTGCACTTTATAAAGGAAATCTTCTCTCATCTGCCAGTCTATGCAATTTGTATACCAAACATAATGCTTCTGTACCTCATGACCAAGTCCTAAGAAAGCATCTTCCACTTAGACCAAGACTCAGTTAAAGTTTTCCTGTATTATTAATGCTGTTCTTAAGGGATGCTAAAAACACCAGTGGACAAACTGTTAACAGTATTACAAGAAATGAGCCTCTACATGCAAACAGCTTCAACAATAAATTAACATGGACTTGGTTGACCTCTCTCTCAAATGAGCTAGATCAGTAGATGGGCAATTAGATCTTTCCTTCTCACACTTTCACTTGCAAGTATATGTGAGGATAGGTCCAGTTTAATGGATTAAAAGGTAGAATAGAAAGAAAGAATATGTGTGTTATTTACTTTTCTTGAGAGGAAAGGGAGCATGCTTGGCAGATCACACCTGGGAAGGAATCATACATATCTCAAAAATCCTTGAGATTACTCAGAAAAATGTATTACTCAGAGAAATTCAATGGGAGTTAACAAGTTTAAGGCTGTTTTTAATTTTTCAGCTTGAGTATGCATAGAAGATTTTAAGTTTAAAGCTATGGAAATACAGGGTGCATGCAAAAGTCACCTGGCATGAGATGCAACAGAAATTCATTGGTTTAAAACTATATTTAATAATATTCTTTCTTACACTTCACTGTTAATTGTCAATTGATTTTTATAGTGGTATCAACCAGAATCAAGCTTTGCTCTTAATGAGAAAAGTCAAACACATATTCTGTATTTCCCCATAATTTTATTTTATTCTTTATTCAAACTTAATTCTTCCTCTTAATTTCTCCATTAAATGAAATCATGTTGTCTTATTTTGTTATGATGGAAATTTGGGACCATAGATCTCTTATAAGGTATTGTCAAAGTGATGAGATCTTTGACTCTGTCTCCATAAGTTTATCATTGTTTTCTGTTTCTCTGCATTATAATAGCTTAGAATGATTTTAGAAATGGGAAAAAACTGAAAAAAAATATCAAGAAACTGAAATTTAAGTCCTCCTAATTTTGATTCTTCAGGTTCATGCATTCCAGTCCATATTTTTTGTTTAGTTCTTATCTGCCAGGAGATGGAGACAGAGCATTTGAATCTTCCGTCACTTATTTGAGAAAAGACAAGAAAAAACTATTGGAAGGATACACCATAAATAGTACATAAACCCCATTGAACTTGGTAAATCAGTTCAGGATGAAAGCTTTATAAATTGTTATTTCTTACTCTTGTATTTCCCTTATTAAACACATTTGCTATCACCAGTCACTGTTCTATAAACAAACGCACTTTGGAGTTTGCTTCAAAGTGTACAAAGCTTAAAAATAATGTGTTGCAATTGCTCCCAGTTAGTTTTTAATCTTGATCATTGTTATTTCATGATACCTAAACAGTCTCAAGAGTTCAAAGAAGTGTGGAAAGAGTCTAAATGTTGTATAGGTCTCTGAACATCTGATGTTAAAAGTCTTGATTAATTTAAATAATATTACTACTTAGACTTATAGATTTAAAATATAAGTGACTAAAAAAATTGCAGTTAAAAATCAATACGGATTTTTTTCTTTCATTTTCCGAATAACTTAGGTTCTTAACTATTGTTTCAAGTTTATATAAACTGATCTGTATTTTGATTTAACTTTATTAACATTGGTTTTCTAGGCATTCCATTTTCCTTGATAAGGTGTGGCGACCACTGTATTCATTCTACTTCATATTAGGTTATTTTACCTTTGGAACTGGTATACAAATTATTAACTATTGGCATGTGATAGATAGGATTTTAATTCAAGGATTTCTTTGGAAACCTATGAAACAAGTCTGTCCCCTTCAAAAGAATTCATGGGTTCTATTTCAGGAGCTGGATCACTGATAACAACTAGAAATTGTTATTCTGAAAAAATTCTGGAAAAAATGACCAAAGAAAATTTTCTTCATTTTCAAATTTAAGTAGATCAACTGATTTATTTTAATAGCCCTTTGGCAGTATATATATTTTTTTTCTACCACATATCAGTATGTAACAGATATTTCAATTAAAAAAATTCCCTTGTGGCTACAGCTTTTCCAGAATAAAACAAGAATTTAAAAATACTTGAATGCTTACAACTATATAGCATGTACAATGTGGCTTTTAATGACTGTGTAGTTAAAACCCCCTCAGTCAACCGCAGGACCTGGAGATATTAGTATACAACCTCTTCAATAACGTGTTTGCTTTCTGTTAGTGAAAAACATATTCTGTGATACAATATTAGGTAGGTTGGCTTCCCTATATAGCCAGAAGGCAAAGCTTCTGATTATAAATGCATACAGATCAGTGAAATACTTGCAAAACTGCTGCCAGGAACACTGAAGACAAATGAAAAGTACATAAAATTTCTGCAGAGGTCTCACAAATCTGGCAGGTCAAAACTAGCCTAAAGGAAGGCAAGGAAGTATAATGAATGCCTCTTTTATTCCCTGCTGGAGTTCAGACCTTTTAGAGTCCCTTAGGAAACCACACTTTTGCTTCTCTTTACTGTTTGTAGGCTTTTCCTTATTCAGATTTATTTGTTATCCTAGCAGGGCCAAGTAGGGAAAAAGAAAGCAGCTCAGTCCTTTGACTAGAAAAGACAATCTTTCCGAAAGCATTATAGGAGTTACTGAGTTCCCTGGTTATTGAGTATTGTAGTATTGTAAAAATACAGAGACCACAGAAGAAGTAAAATGAGGAAAAACATTTCTTGACAAAAATTTTGGGTTGGATTTATGATGATAGGTAAGAGACTGGAGGAAGAAGTAAAATATGTTTCCCTCGCAATCTCATAGCTAATATATTCTGCTAGGGAGATAGCATTTTCCATTTGTGTTTATTAAAATAAGAAGCTGGGATTGGTTTGTCTACATTCAGGAAGACTGTAGCTTTCATCAGAGTCCTTGAAATCAAGAAGGGGACTGATAATGATAGTACCAAAGCAGTGGTGCTGCTGCAGGATTGCAGCCTACGCCTAGACTTGTGTAAGCACAGCCTGACCCAGAACAGAGATAAAACCAAAATGACTTCTAAAGGAAACCAACATAGAGCAGGTACATAAATGAAACATCAGTTTGTGTGACTATGTTGTGAAGACATTTTCCTGTTGCTGCGCAATGCAGAAGGCAGTAAAAGTTCCTCTTCTTCCACTCACAGTGTTGCTCTTGCCGTGCAAGTCACAGTAAGTCACAGACATGCCTTAATAGGGACTTGCAAAGATCCAGGTGCAAATTCAGAAAAGAAAATCTGGATCCTCAAGACTTTGTGGTACTATGAACATTCAAAAACTTGTAGGAACACATAAAACGTGCTCGCACCCCAGAAGTCCAACCGTAACCTGGGCTGCATCAAAAGCAGCATGGTCAGCAATTTGAGGGAGGTGATTCTGCCTCTTTATTCCTCTATTGTGAGACGTCACCTGGAGTCCTGTGTCCAGTTCTGGAATCCTCAACATAAGAAGGAGATGGAGCTGTTGGAACAGGTACAGAGAAGAGCTACAAGGATGATCACAGGGTTGGAGCAACTCTCATACAAGGACAGACTAAGAGAGTTGGGGTTTTTCAGCCTGGAGAAGAGACTCTCCTCTCTCTCTGAAGAGACCCACAGTCCCAGAATGAGGTTTTCTATAGCTACACAAATCACTGTGACAGATGACACAGTCCCATGTTGTTTTATCCTTGATTAGTTTACTACTTCAGTTTTACGGCAATGACTAATAAGACTTTTGCTATGTGAACCACATGAGATCAATTTGCATATGATCACACTGCTATTTAAAAAAATGTGCCTCCTTAGTCTGAGAAAGAAATTAATTCACTTTTCTGATCTGCCTAACTGTATCATCATTCTGATCTTAAATTTCCAGTAGGATAAGACTTTTTCAAAGTTATAGGTTTCATAAGCAACATAGGGTTTTTTTGTTAAAATAATTTTTGAGCAGTCTGAACTCTTACTTAGTGTATAATGTTCAGACAGAGAAGGAATCGTAACTCCATTCTGTCTGGACTTGATATCAACACCACAAAAAGGCAGTCAAGCTTTTAACTTGGAAATTGTGTGAAAGTTGAATTATTTTTCTCTCAAATATATTGATAATGAGAGGAAACTGAAATTTACTGTTCCTGGCACTAAAAACAACCCACAAAAATATTGATGGACAGTTCTTCATTGATAGATTTTTTCTTTTCCATTTCTTATGAACCCACATAAATTATTTAATGAAATGAAGGTAACTGCACTCAAGTAAATTAGAACAGATCCATGAATAATTAATGTAAAATGTTGTTATGGGTCTATGCCTAAAGATTAGAAAGTATCTTAATGCTCCATTTTTTAGTTACTTGTACCACCTGGAAAGAGATCACAAACAAACTGGACATTCACAATTTAACTGTACAAAGAAATTATTTACTGGTTATTGCATACAAGTGACAGCTTGGGTTAATGAGTTAGTGTAATGTTAATATACTTACAGTAGAACCATTTACAATACATACAACACCTGACCCCTGACTACCTTTGCTGTCCTCAGTCAATCAAAGACAAGCCAGGATCTGTGTGGCTTCTTTAGGCTAGATAAAACCTCAAGATTTCTGAGTTGCCACCTTCCAGTGTCCTGGTTTTCATTCTTAGTTTTTGGACACTTTTATGAATCGTAGAATTAAAGAACCAGCAGGTTGGAAGAGACCCACCAGATCATCGAGTCCAACCATTCCCATCAAAATCCTTCTTTCCTTTACAGCAGAAACTGCTCAAACCTGATACCATTCCTTTTAAATACTTGGGCAACAAACTATTCCCGTCTCAACATTTAATTTTCTAATTTTGCTGGTCTTGAATGCTTTTACCTCACAGACTTTCTCATTCCTGAACAACAGCTAGAGACCAGGGAGGAGGGCTTGAGGCTGAGTACAGAGAGTGCTGGAGGCTCCCTGGGAGCATTGCAGGCTCCTTAGGGTGGGAGGGCAGTACCTGGTAACCGGGGTCTGTTCCACTGCCCCAGCCCAGAGCAGGAATAGGCTGCCCAGGGAGGTGGTTGATTCACTTTCTCTGGAGGTGTTTAAGGCACAGGTAGATGAGGTCCTGAGGGACATGGTTTAGTGTTTGATAATAATGGTTGGACTTGATGATCTGATGGGTCTCTTCCAACCTGGTTGTTCTATGATTCTATGATTCTAGGGCAGCCAGGAGAGGGGCCAGGGGCTTTGAGCATCTCCCTGGGGATGGGTCTAGGTCAAGCCACAGGTCGTGTGCCCACAGGTTGGGCTCAGGACTACACCTGGTGAAAGTAGCTTTTCATCGTAGATAGCTCAGCCCCTGGGCTGTAGATTAAAGGTTTGCAGAATTTACTTGGATTGATTTTTTTTTTTTTTTTTTTTTTTTAACAAGAGAAGTAGTCAGAAAAAAAGCTTAGTGTTCTCTTCATTTATGTTCTGGCTTTCTCAGGATGGTTTCACAACAAAGCAAACTAAAACTACTTTTTATAAAAAAAAAACCCTCACACAATGTTTTTGAATCACAAATCTGTTAGTTTGGGTGAGACAAAAAAAGAGTTTTGCAGATAAATATTGATGATGAGAGAGACCTCAATTCAGTAAGTAAAACTTACAATGATTTTTGATATCACAGAATCACTATGTTTGAAAGGACCCACAAGATCATCGAGTCCAACCATTCCTATCAAACACTAAACCATGTCCCTCAGGACCTTGTCCACCCATGCCTTAAACACCTCCAGGGAAGGTGACTCAACCACCTCCCTGGGCAGCCTCTGCCAGTGCTCAATGACCTTTTCTGTGAATTATTTTTTTCCTAATGTCAAGCCTAAACCTCCCCTGGTAGAGCTTGAGGCCATTCCCTCTTGTCCTGTCCCCTGTCCCTTGGGAGAAGAGCCCAGCTCCCTCCTCTCTACAACCTCCTTTCAGGTAGCTGTAGAGAGCAATAAGGTAATATATATCTTCTGTTTAGCTTTAAGTACAAAACAGAAAAACTCTGTAAACATAAGCCAAAAGACAACTTCCTTACAGTTTCAATCTGCACATTTTATATGTTTAAAGATAATTTTTCCCTTTCTTTTCCTGGTCTATGTCTTCACATTTGAACTCTCATCATTACACGTTTGAAAATTTCCTCCACCACGAACAATATCTGTAATCACTGCATTGACTTTTCTTATCACTTCCCATTTCAAAAGTGTCACTGAAGATTGAAATTTCCAAATTGCTTCAACCAATCAGTGAAGAACACCTGCTTCTTTTTCTGAGAGAAAAAAAATCTAGATAAAAGAGAGAAATGCAGAGTAACATTTGGAAAATAGTTATTTACAATTCATTGACAAATAAAAATTTATAAAACAGGATGTTCTGAGGAACCACAATAGCTGTATCTGCGACATCCAATTTGAAATGTTACATATGGTAGCAACCATTGTTAAATTATCCATAACTAATTGGCATTGTAATTGTCTTTAATCTGAAACAGACAATTAAACATGTTCTGGACTGTTAACTAGTTCATATTTTAGGTATTCAGCTAATTAGACGTTTCCTAAAGTGTTCATTTTGCATGTGAATAAGTTGTGCACTAAAATCATATTATGTTGGAATGTTTTCAGGTTTTGTGTTTGTTTAATGCTATTGAAAACTTCTAAGAAAGGAAATAGAAATACCTTATTAATATATAACAATTAAATTAATTTGTCACTATGTATATAGGAAAAAAGATAAATAAAATTAATACATTTTCTGCTGTGAATAGTATTACATGTAACTAAATTTCCTCTGCTTTAATTTACATAATTTCTTTCTTCAGACTCTAAAAGACTTGACAGATATGATATATTCTGGAACACAGAATTTTCTTTTGTTATAAAATACTCTAACATCAGGACTTTAGGGACAGAGAGAGAATAAAAATACTAAAAGCTCCATTTAAACATTAGTATAAGTGGGCTTTAGGGCCTTGCCTTTGTTCCTTCTTTCCTTCCTTCCCTTCTCTCTTTCTTTAACTTCCATTCATTTTTCTTTTTTTATACCTTCATTATAATCTGCATAAGGTGAAGGTAGCGCTATGCAAATTACACAAAAATTTAGGACTGCAATCATGTTGGAAACGTATATGTGTACATATTGTATATGTTTTCATCACCAATCCAAACCTATCATCATACAAGATACTAGGAAGAAAATTTACTCTGTCCCAGCCAAAATCAGACCATAAATTAACCAGTCAATATTTCTACATTACTTTTGGAATTACCTCTAAGATCCTGAGTACATAACTGTAAGCATTCAAGAAATTTAGGAGCCCAAATTCCATTGATGTTTGTTACAGTGATTTTTCTGTTGCCGTAGAAAATCACGGTCAGAATATAAAACGGAGTAAAGACTTCATCTTGGCACATAGGTAGTGAGAATACTATTCATGAGGTTTCTCATTATGTATTTTAATATGCTGGTGCTATTGCATGTAAGGTCCATTTGCTAAGGAATTGCGATGGTATCAATTTGCCTTCATTAAATACTGCTTGTAATTTTTCTACTGATTTGGCTAATCAATCCCTCTTTCACTTGCTACTGTGTTGTCATACCTAAGCAACTTATGAATTAAACCACTTCATATGGACCATTTGTTAAACACTTCATCTAATGATTAGATTTCCTTTGCTTCTGCAAATAAATGTATTAATGACTTTCATTCCCGATGAGATACAATGCAACAAGAAAAATTCTCATGCCTTATTACAGGACATTCTTTGCATTCTCCAGGGATTTATATTTAGTGTAAAATGTTATCTGATTTATATTTAGTGTAAAATGTTATCTGATCTTATTTTCACTTTCTCCTTTTCTGGTTGGTTTAGATGGAAGCAAAACCAAATCCATCTTTGGAAGAGCCAGTAGCTTGGATATTGAATTAAATGGTTGGACTCGATGATCTGCTAGGTCTCTTCCAACCTGGTTGTTCTATGATTCTATGAAAAACTCACATCCCCAGGCCAGCGAGTTTCTGGTCACAAATAGGTGAAGATCATCACCACTGCAACCCCACTTGTTATACCGAGGGCTGCTTGAATTCTTTTAATACAACAGTAGTAAGCTTTGGACATACATTTACTTTAATATCTAGTCCACAAATGTCCCTTCTCAACACTGCAATTCAGTCTTTGATTTTCTTACTGCTGTCAATTGTATATTAAGTTTGACTTTTATAATTTTTTTTTTCCAGAATCACTGATGATACTTGCTTCAAATTGCACTACACCAGCAATTCCACTGCTACAGGACAGTAGAGCAAATACACACACCAAAAATTATCACAGTCTGAACTGTGGAATTTTAAAATCCCCACACAATCTAGACGCTTAAAAATCTTAAAAATCTTAGGTTTGAGATAAGGAGAGTAGAAATCTTAAAAATCTTAGGCTAGAGATTAGGAGGAAGTTTTTCACAGAAAGGGTCATTGGGCATTGGAATAGGCTGCCCAGGGAGGCGGTTTATTCACCTTCCCTGGAGGTGTTTAAGGCACAGGTGGATGAGGTGCTGAGGGACATGGTTTAGTGTTTGATAGGAATGGTTGGACTCGATGATTGGGTGAGTCTTTTCCAACCTGGTTGTTCTACGATTCTATGATCTGCTTTCCGATATGGTGCTGTACTGTCACAGTAACTGGGGGTAGATCAACACAGGCACTAGACAGATCTTTCTAGATGCCCACCGTACTCAAGTACTGAGATTTCTGCCCATCACAGTCACGGGCTTCAGTGGTATCAGAAATGGATATAAAGTGGGAGATAGAGAAAAGGCAGATGTCCCAATAGAGTCCTCAGTTTTCCAGGCAAAATAAATCACACCGTCCCAAATTTTGGAAGAAAACACTTTTATATGGCAAGCCATCAAAGTGATTCTTCTCTCCTTTTTCCTCCTATACCAGGTAAAGACCTTATTCCACTTCTGAAAACAGAAAAGACATTGACTATTTCCCCTTTCTTCTTGAATGACTAAACACAGTTTTCCCCCCGACATCTCTATTTCTTAGGGAAGAGTACAGTATGATCATGAAGATTGTTTTGTGGAAACAATCTGTACTCCGCACTGGTGAGGCCGCTCCTTGAATACTGTGTTCAGTTCTGGGCCCCTCACCACAAGAAGGATGTTGAGGCTCTGGAGCGAGTCCAGAGAAGAGCAACTGTGCTGGTGAAGGGTCTGGAGAACAGGCCTTATGAGGAATGTCTGAGAGAGCTGGGATTGTTTAGCCTGCAGAAGAGGAGGCTGAGAGGAGGCCTCATTGCTCTCTCCAACTACCTGAAAGGAGGTTGTGTAGAGGAGGGAGCTGGTCTCTTCTCCCAAGTGACAGGGGACAGGACAAGAGGGAATGGCCTCAAGCTCCACCAGGGGAGATTTAGGCTAGAGATTAGGAGGAAGTTTTTCACACAGAGGGTCACTGGGCTTTGGAACAGGCTGCCCAGGGAGGTGGTTGATTCACCTTCCCTGGAGGTGTTTAAGGCATGGGTAGATGAGGTCCTGAGGTACACGGTTTAATGTTTTATAGGAATGGTTGGACTCGATGATCTGATGGGTCTCTTCCAGTCTGGCTGTTCTATGATTCTATGAGTAAGATGATTACTTGGACAGATAGTATTTTTAATTTATATAATAGGTATAGTCTTTGCAGTAATCATGCTTCAGTTCCTTTATCATGTAAGAACCAAAAGGATTTGTATAACACTACAATTGTGTAGCATATGGATTTTGCGGCCCTGTAGTCAGTTTCTTCAATTTTAGTAAAACTCAGAAGATTGAAAAAGCATCAGCAGGTCAGCCTCTTTCAGTCTCACACAATGGACAAATTCAAAGATGCTAATATTTTCATCATTGAAGATGTCACTCCTTCTCCAGTTGAGAATGTCACTCAGTTTATACTGTCTCACTCCTCAGTAGGCAACACTGGGATATTTTGCCAGAAGAGTGTCTGCAATATTTTACTATCAATTCTGAGCACAAAGGAAAATCTTAATTCCTAAAATATCAGTCTGGAGGGTTCTATACTAATGTACTGTCATCAAGCAGTGTAAATTGAGAAAAGAAATATTGCTTCTTTGTAATCTTTCTGTCTGACTGAGACTATAGCAGTAGCTGTAACTCAAAACTTCAAATTAAAAAACCCTATTTTTAAATTAATTATTTCAATTTTTCTATATCAAGTATAAACATACCAATTTACCTACAGCACGTGGTGAAAATATAATGAGCTTTTGATACCTATCACAAACTGATAGGTGTGAAGGTCTTCTATCTCTAATATCAGATTGGAAGTAAAGTAACCACCTTCCCTAGTAAATATTTTAAATAAGAATGATTTTACTGTCCAGATGAGCAGAGAGAATTGATTACTTCTGTGCTTAAGTTGATTTATCTTCATTCAGATAGAAAACTAAGGGCATTCAGAATGACAATGGGTGTTGACATCAGCATTCACCTTGGTAAAAATTCTCCAAAGTCATCTAGCCAGATGACTATTACAAATTGCTTTAAGCCTAGATATCTGGCCACAGGTTTTAATTGTTTTTTTGCCCAGTTCAGCTTGTGGGTTTTGTTCAGGCTGTTGGCTAGTTCTTTGTATATGGAGCTTAGTCTTCTCCAGTCCTCATGCCAAGATACTCTCTGTAAAACACAATACGTGGTGACATGCAAGAGAAATAGAATACATGTGCCTTTTTTATTAGCTGTGTAAACTGGGTTGTCATCCCAGGTAGTTAGTAAAAATTCAGCCTGTGTTACATGAATTGCCACTTCCTTATCAACTGTCGAGCAAAACCCCTTTTTATAAGCCATTGATTGCCAATTACTCTTCTAATTTTCAATCCCCTGGTTCAAGATTAACATTTATAGCAGTCCAACCTCTCTGTTTGTATTTTTTCTTTTAATTTTGCAGTGATTTCAGCCTTGTTGGTTTGTCATTGAGACAGTATTTTTTTTCTACTTTCATTTCCCATGAGACATAATTATAAAAGTTTTCCATATTTTCTATTACTTCTTTGATTAACATGTATTCAATCTGCATTTTGTTGACCTTTTGGTGGCAGAAATAAAGGTTGATAAAACAAGAAGAAGAATATTGTATGTGACAGAGTGTGTAACATGTTTTTCCTTTAGTGTAATGGTAAATATTGTTTTTATCTGAAGTTGTTGCATACATAGAATGAATATTAAAGGTTTACGTGTATTTTTTTAACCTCATTGACCATTTTAGGATTTTTTTTTTCTTTCATTCCTACATCTCTGTCCAATACTGTCCTAGGAGGCAAAGGTGCTGTGGCAAGCAGGGTGTGCAATTTATCGAGGATAAAGGTTTTGGGTATTCAACATTAATCAGACTGTGGAGGAGGTGGGTAAAAGCTAAGGATCCTACCTTCTGAATCAATATTTTAAGCACTAAGCTAGGCACTAAACAGCAAGATCTCCTTGTGGAAGATGTTGATTCCTGTGTTTCCATGACTAGATTGAATTTTTTACAAAGATGATCTCAGAGAAAAATTTTTTGCACAATTACTGCAAAAAAGCTCTATCCTCCCTGGGGAGAAATCATGTTTACATACAGGTACTCGTTCCAACTTTAACCAGAAGGGATTGATGGACCTCACTTCCTTCCAAACCTGTATTACCACATGATAAAACAACGTTATCTTATTATTGGAATACATCACTTTAATATTCATATTATAAACTTAAGCGAAACCAAAACAGTAAATAAAAAAGTACCTCGTCATCATTTTTATCTGTAGATACTAAACCCCCTAAAGAAATACTGTGAAAATCTTAATAGATTTAAAATTAAAATACACATTCATGCAAGAGAGCCACTTTGTTTAGACTGTAAGCATAAATATTTAGCTGTGAAAGTTTGGGCATAGTGTGCATTTGTAGACATTTTCATTTTTTATATTTGCAAGCAGGCATTTGTATAAAACTCCACCTTGAAAATGAGCAACTACATGGCAGTTTTCCCATTAAAAAAATTCAACAGGATCAATTTAAAGCATCTAAGGAAGATCCATATCTAAAGTACATAGAGAAGTTTCACTTAGTAATAGACTATTCCAAGATAACAGAAAGGAAATTTAGTTCAGTATGTGAACAGAGGTCCAGGCTGCTTTTCATTTCTATGATAATTATCAGGAAAGAGGCAGCTGCAGAAGGAAAGCCAGTGAGTTATTAGTCAACACTGACTGACGGGGACCTACTGACCTAACCAGATGAAGTGGACACTAACAAAATCTTTATGTTTTTGGAACAGGAAAGAGTTTGTCGTTAGAGGTCTGGCAGGAATATTATTTGGTATTTCACCAGAGCAAGGTCATGGTCAGTAAAGTAGCTGAGGTCAAAACAGTTATTAAAAAGGTCTTTTAGCTATCATAGCTGTTATCTTTATCATAGCTAAAAGAGTGGAGGGAAGCACTACTACTAAGAAATTAAGTAAGGATGGTGGAATAACACTTGAATAGATGTTGAAAAGCAACAATAGAAACTAAGGAAAAAGCAAAGAAACATATATGCTGTACAGCCAAATCATAGAATCATAGAATCATAGAATCACCAGGTTGGAAGAGACCCACTGGACCATCGAGTCCAACCATTCCTATCAAAGAGAATTGGAGGCAATACTTTTTCCAGTAAAGCATCCCTGACTGACATTTTCTACCACATTCTCTTAATTCAGTTGAAATGATGATATGAATTCATTACCATGAGATCAAATAGCACAGGGATAATGACAGCTGGCAAAAATCATTACTGAGTTATGTCCCTGAAGTGAAAAAACTTCTGAAAACTACCTAATGGGACAGAAGAGGAAATGTCTGAGTATGAATACGACATGTCTGCATTTTGTCTTTCATCTTGAGTTGAACAACTAAGGACTGTAATCTATTCTGTGTTTGGAGCAGGAAGGCTTACTTTGACAACATCTATAAATGAATATGTTGCCCACCTGCTAATAGTTCACAGCTTTTTGCGAAATCTCAGAGGTTAAAATATTGGAAGAACACAAAGCTGGTAGCTTGGAGGGGAAGCGTCTTCCAAGATAGCTTCAACAATTTCAAAATATACCTGCTTTTCTTCCTGTTATGTAGAAATGAACTGACTAGATTATACCAGTCTGTATGTATTTTCAAATAATTAATGTAGGTTAATAATACTAAATTACAGTCTTTGCATACAAAAACTCAAATTAAGAGTGTAAAGGTAGATTAAGATATCTCAGCATTATTCGAGCATAGAATAATGTGGAGAAACAATAGTTTGTTTAGGCGCTTGTGGTTTTATTTTTGCTTTGTTTTTGTTTTTCTTCATAATGAACATAGAATCATAGAATCATAGAACAACCAGGTTTGAAGAGACCCATTGGATCACCAAGTCCAACCATTCCTATCAAACACTAAACCAAGTCCCTCAGGACCTCATCCACCCGTGCCTTAAACACCTCCAGGGAAGGGGAATCAACCACCTCCCTGGGCAGCCTATTCCAATGCCCAATGACCCTTTCTGTGAACATATTGCAGAATGAATTTTGAAGTATGAGGAGGTAATGAAGGAGAAGTGGAAGCCTCTTTTTATAGGCAAACTGTTTACTTTGTAATTGATAGAGGTGCAAAGAGAAGAAAGAGGAATTAGATACGTTAAACAACTGGTCATCTAAAACTGATTTTTACCTGTTCCTTTCTGTAAGGAATGACTGACAACGGAGAGGACAAACAAGTTTAATTCCATTAATATTTAAATGCCAGATGCAGGTTTTGAATTCTCATTTGTGAGTATTTTCTTCTTTGCTTTCATGAAGTAAGAAAACACAAATACTTTCATGGCCTTCAAGCTTCAATCTTTGCATGGAGTGCCCTGGACTATTGTCAATAGCTCTTATCTGCTCAGATATTCTTTTGCTTTACATCTTGAGGGGACCAAATTTTTAGGCATGATCATAAAGATAAAGGTGAAAAAATACAATCTTTTACTTCCTTCTGCAAACATGCAAAAAAAAAAATTCTTGTTGAAAGTAATAAAGACCTGAGTATATAATGGCCTTGTGAGAGGAGAGTTTGTTTAAATTCAGATGGGTCAGGAACCCATCTATTACCTAAAAGAGTTAGCAGAAAGGTTGTATATGAGCCATTTATCTTTTCAAGTCTGCAACTATCTAGCAGAAAAAAAAATATTTATTGTTCATGATGGCTAATGTGGGGCAGCAGGTAAGGAGGGAGAAGCACTTGTAGAAAGTGTGACACTATCTTCTGGGTGGTTGGGATATTTAACTGAGTAAAGGGAACTGAAGATTTAATTTGCTGCTCCTAAGAAATTACACTTTTCACTTGGAAGTAATTGTCTCAAGTACAGAAAGTCATCAAGTAAAAAGACTCTAAAGATGCTAAAGTTTCATAGAATCATAGAATCATAGAGCAACCAGGTTGGAAGAGACCCATTGGATCATTGAGTCCAACCTTTCTTATCAAACACTATTTATATATATACTATTTATATATACTATAACTAAGTTTGAGATACTGGTATCAGGAATATAGTGGAGTGCTAGATTTAGAGGAGGAGGATAGCAGCACACATTCATGAAGAGAAAATATTCTGAAAATATAAGGGGCTGCAGAACAGAACCTATGAGGAGCGACTGAGAGAGCTGGGGTTCTTTTGCCTGGAGAAGAGGAGGTTGAGAGGAGACCTCATTGCTCTCTACAACTCCCTGAAAGGAGGTTGTAGAGAGGAGGGAGCTGGGCTCTTCTGCCAAGTGACAGGGGACAGGACAAGAGGGAATGGCCTTAAACTCCGCCAGGGGAGATTTAGGTTGGAGATTAGGAGGAAGTTTTTCACACCGAGGGTCATTGGGCATTGGAATAGGCTGCCCAGGAAGGTGGTTGATTCACCTTCCCTGGAGGTGTTTAAGGGATGGGTGGATGAGGTCTTGAGGGGCATGGTTTAGTGTTAGATAGGAATGGTTGGACTTCAGGATCCGATGGGTCTCTTTCAACCTGGTTGTTCTATGATTCTATGATTCTATGAACTAATAATATTAATATCAGTTTCAGGAATTATCAGCAAATTTCTTGTACTGCTAATACAAGAATCACTAATAGTAGAAGATATATTGAAGACATTATTCCGGTAAAATATAACATTTTTTTAAATGCTGAATTACTCTGTGAATGTGCTCTTGGAACTGCAGATCATCTCTTAATATTTTTACAAATATTTACTTTCCTCCATCCGGTAGCCAGCTTACAATTATTCATAACCTCATTAATGTCTAACAAAGCCTTCCCTAGACACATAGACATTCTTCACAGATAACTGGTTACATACAACAGGAGTTTTGAGGTCAGATGCTCTGTCTTATCTTCCATATCAAGCTTTGAGGACTGCCTTCCTTTCAATCAAGAAAATGAACTGGTTTTCATAGAATCATAGAATCGTCAGGTTGTATCATTGAGTCCAACTGGATCATTGAGTCCAACCATTCCTATCAAACACTAAACCATTTCCTCTGGTTCTGCCTTATTTGAGTAATGATACTATGTTTAAACTAAAAAGAAAGCAATGGAAAGTGAAGGGAACTAATTTCAATTTTAAAAGTTCTTTTTCCATGGTGTTGGTGATATTGCATCTGCTTTGCTGCATTTCAGTTGCCCTATCGCAAGCTTTTTATGCCACTAATCTCTGTGCTAACATATCTTGCTTATGCATAAACCCTGAAGGAAAGTGTGATGCTACATGAAGCCCAAACAGACCCCCAGCACCAAAAGTAAACTAGAGTTGTGATAAGTCTAGATCATATATCCTTTTTTTTAAATGCAGAAAACACATCCCAATAGAGAGAAAACACCTCTACTCATTTTCCTGGGATTTTCAAACATACAGCGTTCCAGCTTTGAGCAGCTGTTATAAGCATGCAGCTGGAAGTCCTAAAGCCCTAGGTAAACAACCCTCACACAGAGAGAAATTGCAAATATGCCTGGTAAATCTACTTTTGCCAGAATGCATCAGGTTGACTGTTACATGTCTCTGAACTCGTCAGACTTGTGTACATGCTGCAGCATCCAAAATATTTCTGTTTAGAAAAAAATAGAAAAAAATTAGTGGCCTGGTATATTAACATATCCAATATACTGATGCACCAAATAGCAACATACGTTTTAAAGAGCCATTTTTTACAGTTGTATATAGAATTATAGAATCATAGAATCATAGAATCATAGAATCACCAGGTTGGAAGAGACCCATCGGATAATCAAGTCCAACCATTCCTATCAGACACTAAACCATGTCCCTCAGCACCTCATCTACCCGTGCCTTAAACACCTCCAGGGAAGGTGAATCAACCACCTCCCTGGGCAGACTCTGCCTGTGCCCAATGACCCTTTCTGTGAAGAATTTTTTTCCTAATGTCCAGCTTAAACCTCCCCTGGTGGAGTTTGAGGCCATTCCCTCTTGTCCTGTCCCCTGTCACTTGGGAGAAGAGCCCACCTCCCTCCTCTCCACAACCTCCTTTCAGGTAGTTGTAGAGAGTAATGAGGTCTCCCCTCAGCCTCCTCTTCTCCAGGATAAACACCCCCAGCTCTCTCAGACATTTCTCATAAGGCCTGTTCTCCAGACCCTTCACCAGCACAGTTGCTCTTCTCTGGACTTGCTCCAGAGCCTCAACATCCTTCTTGTGGTGAGGGGCCCACAACTGAACACAGGACTTGAGGAGTGGACTCACCAGTGCTGAGTACAGAGGGGGAATAACCTCCCTGGACCTGCTGGTCACACCATTTCTGATACAAGCCAGGATGCCATTGGCCTTCTTGGCCACCTGGGTACACTGCTGGCTCATGTTCAGTCTGCTGTCAACCAACACCCCCAGGTCCCTCTCCTCCTGGCAGCTTTCTAGACAATATAAATTAGTAAGTATCTGTTTAAACTGGTATGTTACAATTAGGCCTGGATTCCTCTCATTTAACTGTAGTTGTGTGAAAACTGGAAATCTATTCTAGATTAGTTGCTCTATATAAAGATCAATTACACAGACATCTTCAGCGGGCACTTCATTCTACCGTTCTCTGGCATGCACCTTCTAGCAGAGCAAATTAGTCTCTGCCTCATCACTGATTTTTGGGAGGTGTGAGGAAATAAGTTTAGTCTAGATACTTAAATTTTAGGGGAATAAAATTAGATTAATTGAATCTAGGCTTTAGAGTCTAATAAAAAATAGATTGTATATTCGATGAAGTGTACAATTGTGAGTCGGTATGAAGCTTACAAATCTATTTGATCTCATGAGTCATAATTTGACTCAATTAATCAATAACACAGTAGTCAAAATGAGATTTTTTTTTTTATTGGTGAAGGAATATATTTACTTCTTAGAACATTACTGCTGTAACTTCTGTGGCTTAAATTTCTTCCCATCTGACCTTTACAAGAACATTTGACATTCTCATACCCATATCAGGAAATAAATTTTGACTGCTTGGAAGAACAAAAGCACCTCACATCCCAATGTATCTACTTTTTCAGAAATAACTGAGCACCTTAGAGTACTTATTGTTATAAAAAACTTAAAACAAAAATAATTGTTTGCATTTAAGCATTTTTTCTCTAAAAATTCTATTGGTTGTACTGAAGTTTGTCTTTGCTCAATAGCTCTTTCCCACAGTTCATTATGTTGAACAGTTTTATGTGATGCTGAGAAAAAAGGAGAAAAACAACTGAAAAAAAAAAAAACCCAGAACTCCAATGCATACCATTTTCTGTAAGCCTATTTGGCAACTTCTAGTTGATGTCCCACTTTTCATTAGGGACAGCAATTTCAAGATAAAGAATTCAATGATTTTTCTACTTTAAGGTATTCTGTGACAGATCTATGGATTCAAGGGGCTGAGGACAAGTATCTTCCCACACACAGACAGCAGGCATTCTATTTACTTTTTTTACTTCAATTATTTCTCAATGAGCAGGGTATCAATCACTTCATTTAAAGCCTGT
Organism: Coccyzus lansbergi; assembly: GCA_033558105.1. Classification (NCBI taxonomy): domain Eukaryota; kingdom Metazoa; phylum Chordata; class Aves; order Cuculiformes; family Coccyzidae; genus Coccyzus; species Coccyzus lansbergi. The sequence continues at coordinate 4,285,710 of JAUMJK010000508.1, forward strand.
GAAAATGTTCCAGATGGCTTTCTTTTGTGGAGAGGGAGGTGGGGAAATCATCAGTATTCACCAGGTCAGACAGCTAGTTTTACTCTCTTGTCAGTACCAATAGCAGTGAAGATCAATGGATGATGTGAGTCACTGAATCAAAAGACCAAAGAGGAGCATGTGGTATTAGAAATGTTTCAGAAGGGAGAAGTGTGCAAAGAATTCCAATAAAAGACAACTCTTTCATACCTTTCACTCCCTGTAACTGGTTCATAAATGTTTATATAACCATTCTGAATTGCTTTGACCACTGAGAAAGTGTTAAAATAAATTATTTCTAATTTGAAATGTCAGTTATAAGTAAATATATATATATATATACACATGTGAATATCTGTGTGTGTTTTCCTTCAGCTACAGCGTAACGTGTAGTATGCAACAACAGTTAACACAACCAAACTTCTCATCCTCTATCTGTCACAGAATTAATAAATATGAAAGTTTAACTGGTCATGAGGACATCCATTCTTAGAATCATAGAATCATAGAACAACCATGATGGAAGAGACCCACTGGATCATCAAGCCCAACCATTCCTATCAAACACTAAACCATGTCCCTCAGGACCTCATCTACCCGTGCCTTAAACACCTCCAGGGAAGGTGAATTAACCACCTCCCTGGGCAGCCTCTGCCAGTGTCCAGTGACCCTTTCTGTGAAGAATTTTTTTCCTAATGTCCAGCCTAAACCTCCCTTGGTGGAGCTTGAGGTCATTCCTTCTTGTCCTGTCCCCTGGCACTTGGGAGAAGAGACCAGCTCCCTCCTTTCCACAACCTCCTTTCAGGTAGTTGTAGAGAGTAATGAGGTCTTCCCTCGGCCTCCTCTTCTCCAGGCTAAACATCCCCAGGTCTCTCAGCCGTTCCTCATAGGGCCTGTTCTCCAACCCCTTCACCAGCTTTGTGGCTCTTCTCTGGACTCACTCCAGAGCCTTCTTGTGGTGAGGGGCCCACAACTGAAAACAGGATTTGAGGTACAGTCTCACCAGTGCTGAGTACAGAGGGAGAATCACCTCCCTGGACCTGCTGATCCAAGCCAAGATGCCATTGGCCTTCTTGGCCACCTGGGCACACTGCTGGCTCATAGTCAGTCGCCTGTCAACCAACACCCCCAGGTCCCTCTCCTCCTGGCAGCTTTCCAGACTTCTCCCAGTCTGTATCTCTGCATAGGGTTGTTGTGCCCCAAGTGCAGGACCCGGCATTTGGCTGTGTTAAACCTCATACCGTTGGACTCAGCCCTGTGGTCCAGCCTGTTTAGGTCCCTTTGCAGAGCCTCCCTACCCTCCAGCAGATCGACACTTCCACACAGCTTTGTGTCATCTGCAAACTTGCTAAGGGTACCCTCAATGCCCTCATCCAGGTCATTGATGAAGACATTGAAACAAGGCTGGACCCAGCACTGAGCCCTGGGGAACACCACTTGTCACTGGCCTCCAGCTGGACTTAACACCATTTACCACCACTCTCTGGGCCCGGCCAGCCAGTCAGTTTTCCACCCAGGAGTATGTGTGCCTGTCCAGGCCAGAGGCTGACAGTTTCCGCAGCAGAATGCTGTGAGAAACTGTGTCAAAGGCTTTACTGAAGTCCAGGAAGATACATCCACAGCCTTTCCCTCATCCAGCAGCCGAGTGACTTTGTCATAGAAGGCAATCAGATTAGTTTGGCAAGACCTGCCTTTGGTAAACCCGTGTTGACAGAGGTTCTTTAGACTCCTTGGGGAACCTCTCCTAATGTTCAAACACCATTTGTGCACATTACCCTGAATCACTGGGTAGTGCTAAGAAGGCTATTTCCGTATTGCTGCAGGGCCCAAGGAACTTCATGAACAAATCAATATGGTTTCAGATGAAGTCCTTTATTCAGGGGTCACTCCTTGTTTATATAGTACAAGTAGGCCAAAACACCAGGTAAACACTGATTGGTTACTTCTGCCCTTGCAACAAGCCTTTTTTGGTAACCGCTCATCTCACATAACGTGTTGCTATGTTACAACTCATCCCTCCCACCTGCAAGTTTACTTCATTAACATAACACAACGGAGTAATTTAAAACTTTCGTGACTTTCCCAACTCCGCCCTGCCAGGGCACTTGAAGAAACAAATGGCAACATCTCTGTCTTTGCTTCTTTTCATCGGGTATTTATGCACACTGATAAGATCCCCTTAAGCCTTTTTTTTTTTTTTTTTTTTTTTTTCTCTAGGTTAAACATTCCCACATCTCTCAGCATCTCTTTGTATGAAAGATGCAGCCCTTAGCTGGACTTTGAAATTCAGTCAGTAGTGCTGAATAGAGATGAAGGATTATCTTCCTCAAACTCTAGTGATGTTTTTGCTATTGTGGAACATTCTCTAATGGGCACCTGGATTTTGCAGTCAGTATGTCAGCAGAACATTCCCCTCCTGTGATGCGAAGGAATGGGAAGTGTTCCAGAGTTCCAGAGACATACAGTGTTTCACCCTCCAAATATCTCACATTTCTCTAAGGAGGGAATGTCTGTCCTAAAGTTTAGATAATTGCAGTTAAATAATTCTTACAACAGACTGTGTCATTAGTTCTCTGATCCATTTTAGACAACTCAAGTTTGAAAAATTAAAATCACACATCAGTTTTTTTATTGGGAAATTAATTTCTATTATTATTATAGATGAATAGTGTTCATTCTCCATTTTGTAATAAAGCTGTATCCAGAGTATTCCTTTCAATGCATTTGTATCCTTTTTTTAGAAACATACTTTGAAGCAATGAAGTGTGAATATTTATGATTTTATGCCACCTGCATTGTTTCAAAACATCAGTTGAATATGTATAGTAATTTTCAAGAAAAAGAAAGGAAAAAAAAGGTTACGACTGACAAATTAGGCCACTTTGTAAATAACAGTTTGCAATTTAAGCTCAATTTACATAACGATTCTTAGTGATGAGAGAGGATTTGCTTAAAATTGTATTATTTGGATTGAGTTTAGTTTGTTTGGCACAGAAATACACTAAAAAAACACAATAAACTCAGGCAAGATACAAAGGCAGAAAAGCTATGTTCATATTAGCTAGACCTCTCACTTGAAGGTATTAGGTTACAAAAAATTTAAATCTGAGGGTTTAGACTGCTGGTATTTCAAATTTATGAGTTCGAATTCTATGAAAGAGTTAGAATGATGAGATTTAGCAGTAATGATCACCCACCTGTAACGATAAGTTCAAATTATACTCCTGCAGTGCACGGAAAGTAAGGCATAACTGTTTCTGAACTGACATATTGACAGATACAGGAACAGAAAGTTTGATATTTCCATTAAGTCCTGAATTACACTTTGAGAAATGAAAGAAACGTGTCAGCACTTTTAAGTGTTCATGAAGACATGCACCATTACCACTTTCCCTAAAACAATTGCTTCAAAAACTTTTCAGATCTTCCATACATCCCCTCCCAGGAATACAAGACTCTTGCTTTCAAAACAATTTGAGTGATGTATCTAATAAACAACCCCAAAATAACTCTAAGAAGTGAGACATTTTTAGGATACGACAGCATCTTCTCTGCTGCGGATGGCAACAACATTGCTATATTTTTGAGGATTAAAATATTGTTTGAAAAACTGTGATATCATACATACAACTACCCCAAGTTTCTGAGAGAAATATGCACAAAGTAATTATTATGGAGGTTGTTTCACTGATATTCCTGTCCCTCATTATGTCACAAGCAGAATAAGTTGTGCTCCTACTGTTAGGGTAGAAAAAGCTTCCGGGGCCAACTGTCTATGAAGAAATTAAGAGAAATATAAACAGGGTTTAATTCTGCTTCTATAACCACATGGCCTGCAAGAATCATTGAAATGACTTTAAAATATGAAAAAGAGAATATACTATGTTTTAAAAATCTTATTCTAACTTTAATGGGAAACTGAAGACAAGGGGAAAAAATCACCCAGTTACCTTCAGAAGTTTATGAATCCTTAAGTTTAAATAACATAACAGTTTATAAATATCCTACATGATTTATTTCATTTAAACATAGCTTGATATTTGTTCAACTATCAGCTATGTATCAAATAAAGGAAGAAGTTTGATGGAAATTCTGGCTTCTTGGTCTGAGTAGGGCAAGTCTCAAACCAAGGTAGTGTTAGGCTGAGTGGACACAAAAGTATGTGGGACTAATACATGTTTAATTAAATATATTAATTATAAATCTGTTCTCGATGAGTTCTGTCTAAACCTAGTTTTACCTCTCCTGATAACAACTTTATATCAAATCATCAAAACAACACTTCAAAATGTAAAATTTTTCCAGTTCCAAAATTTCTTTTCATGGATTAGTAAATTTTTTGAAGATGAGAACCAGCTTTTGGATCATTATCGTGACATTGGTGTGTAAATCTTATGAACAAAGTATGAAAAAATATCTTGCTTTAGTCATGAGCTACATAGATGGCCTGTCAGCTGTAAATCAGGTTGCTTGATGTTTTTAAATGGCAAGAAATGTTTCCGAAAGGCTACATAAAAGTAAGTGAATGTTCATTACAGAGAAAACCAGAAAGAATAAACTTTAGAAAAATATAGTCAAAAAGTCCACAAAATTAATTTCTTGAAGTGGCAGAGAAGCTTACGGTATAACAGTCATCGTGACTTATCAGAGATGCCTGACTTGGCTTAGGTTGTCAACTAGGTGCAAAGCTGTTGCTAGAAACAGAAAATTAATCTGTTTGATGGAAAAGCTTAACACAAAGTAAACTGCCATGTGAGGACAAAACCATAGTATTGCTATAAAACTTACTACTCTTAAAAGTAATTGTAAGTTATCTACATATATGGCTTAGCCATTTCAACTTAATTAAAAAACATAAAGGTGTAAGTATTTTACAGTAATGCCTTTCTTTTAAAACTTCCCCAAAATGGATTAAAGATTTATTGGTTATTACCGAAAGACAGAATAAGTCTGAAGGTGAAATATTTCTGCTACCAAATTTAGTAACTTTTTATGGAGTTTCTGTAACAAAGCGGAGAGCACATGAAGAACTGAAAGAACCAGAAATTGAAACTTATGGAGCATGAGTAAAAATAATTAAGAGTAAAGAGAGCATAAAGAGAGCTGTGCTTTGAAGATTTCTGCAATTGAAAGAGTTTTCTATATTGTCTGTGGTGATTAGTACATGTTGCAAAATTTGTACAGTACAAACTCCTCTCCTTCATCAACTCTTTCATGAAAATGTCATTCTGTGCAATACCAGTTCATTAATGCAGGTAGTTATGGAAAACCTGAAAGCAAACACAGCGGGTGTGCTAACTACTAGGCATTTCTAGGTTTGTGTTGATTAATAGTTCTGTTTAACGTGACCTTTAAAATCTTTGCTTATGAGTATAAAAATAGTACTTGTAAGAGATCTGTGAGAAATGAAGCAATGGATTCAACACACTAACACTTAGAATCATAGAATCACCAAGTTGGAAGAGACCCACTGGATCATCGAGTCCAACCATTCCTATCAAACACCAAACCATGTCCTTCAGCACTTTGTCCACCCATCCCTTAAACATCTCCATGGAAGGTGAATCAACAACCTTAATCACTTAATTAATTAATCACTTAATGCACCTGGGGGAAAAATAAGGCACTGTAACTAAAGATCTGAAATTTTTTTCAACAAGGAATATTCTTTGAAAGTCTTATTAATTCTGAATGACCCTTAGTTTACAAGTGGGTTTGTTAGAACTAAACTAATTTAATTTTTTGAAAGGGCATAGTTTAGAGATTGATGGGAATGGTTAGTCTCTATGATCTGGTGGGTCTCTTCCAACCTGGTGATTCTATGACTTCTTAAGGCCCTGCTACCTATCTACCTTTTCCTCTCTTAGATGCATATTTAGATTTCCAGCTAAAAGGTACAATCTCTGCTGCAATAGCTTGAGAACCAGAGAGTGCTTTCTGATATTGTTTTATTTATTAGCATAAGTGGTGCCTTATGGGTTTAATTTCAGTAACTGTCTGGAACATTCGCACAGGAGGAGAGGGTAGGAGAACTTAAGAGCCTTAAAAGGAGTCTAACGGGAGATCCCTCTGCTATCTACCCTCAGCTAATGGATGGACATACATAAAGCAGACATTATCAGACTCTTCTCATAGTGGTATGACAAGAGGCGACATTCACAAGTTGAAACATGGGAAATTCTGACCCAGTTTCAAAATCAACATGACATTGAAACCAGTTTCCAGTAGGCTGTGAAACTCTATTCTTGCAGATATTCAAAAGCCAGATACATGTGGCCTTGTATGTGCTCTAACTGGCCTTGCTTTAAACTGGATGTGGGCTGAATCTAATTGCGTGAGATTTAACACAGACAAATGCTGGGTCCTGCACTTGGGGCACAAAAACCCTATGCAGAGCTATAGGCTGGGAGAAGTCTGTCTAGAAAGCTGCCAGGAGGAGAGGAACCTGGGGGTGTTGGTTGACAGCAACTGATCATGAGCCAGCAGTGTGCCCAGGTGGCCAAGAAGGCTAATGGCATCTTGGCTTGTATCAGAAACGGTGTGACCAGCAGGTCCAGGGAGGTTATTCTCCCTCTGTACTTGGCACTGGTGAGACCGCTCCTTGAATCCTGTGTTCAGTTCTGGGTCCCTCAGCACAAGAAGGATGTTGAGGCTCTGGAGCAAGTCCAGAGAAGAACAACGAAGCTGGTGAAGGGGTTGGACAACAGGCCTTATGAGGAATGGCTGAGAGAGCTGGTGGTGTTTAACCTGGAGAAGAGGAGGCTTAGGGGAGACCTCATTTCTCTCTACAACTACCTGAAAGGAGATTGTAGAGAGGAGGGAGCTGGGCTCTTCTCCCAAGTGACATGGGACAGGACAAGAGGGAATGACCTCAAGTTCCACCAGGGGAGATTTAGGCTGGAGACTAGGAGGAAGTTTTTCACACAGAGGGTCATTGGAATAGGCTGCCCAGGGAGGTGGTTGATTCCACTTCCCTGGAGGTGTTTAAGGCACGGGTAGATGAGGTCCCGAGGGACATGGTTTAGTGTTTGATAGGAATGGTTGGACTCGATGATCCTATGGGTTTCTTCCAACCTGGTGATTCTATGATTCTATGATTAAATCATTTCTGTGGTGCCCTCCAACCTACCTAAGTTTGGCATCCTTGAATTTAACATACCTACATCAGGAGGACTGGAAATATTATTCTCCATACACACTGTATGAATATGGACAAATTTTCACTGGCTTCATATTAAAATAGAATTTTAAAATAAATTGAGTGCCTAAACCCACAATAATATCTTACTCCGGAAAGGTTTGTATCTTTATCAAATTATGCTCCTTCATTCAGTCTAACACAAACCTTTTACCAACTGCTGGAATATGAACAACAGCAGTAACAAAGAAATTTCCTTGGAAGAAATGACTCACTGAAGAAAAAAACATGACTGGAAGAAAAGTAAGTAAAAGTATGGGGATGATTTTCTTTGCATACAATATCTCATCCCATTCTTGTATTTAAGAACAAATTTTAAAACCAATTATCATTAAGATACTCAGAAAGGATATTCCAGGAGGGAAAATATGGGCAATATGCTATTTACTATAGACTACTTGATGGACTTCTTTCAAGGACAGTTTAAAATTACCAGATTTTTTAGTGTGAATAGAAGAGGTTGTTATGAAATGAAATTTATTATAATAAATAAAAGATACCAAAACTTTATTTGCTTGGTAATGGATAGGTTTTAGAGTTGTAAAAAAAATTGCTTTATATCCTTACTATTAGCGTATGTGTTTTCCAGCTACCGAGTGAGTTCAAAAGAAGGAAAAGTGTTGGATTATTTTTCCAAAGAAAAAACAAAGTAATTGTGACTGTGTATGTGTGTGCCTGTGTGAGAAAGAGAGGAAGAGAGAAAGAAAGAGATAACGAGTGTACACAGGTGAATGCTTTCTTTGAGTGAAAGGTAATAAACGAATGCCACTTAACTTGAGGAAGTTATAGATATGAAAAAAAGATACAGTAGAGATGGTAAACCTTAAGCAAAGCTGTCTGAGAGACATAGTACTGAGCTACTCAGAAAATGAACAGTTGTCATTTTCTCATCATCCTTTAGACTTCAAATAAAGTAGAAATAAGAAAGACAAAGCAGAAAGACTTGAGAGGCCAAAGGATAAGCCACTAGTACAATTTTCTAGACGACATTAAACTAGAATGATGGAACAATGAAGAGATGGAACAATAAATCCTACCTTTCAAGACTGTCTCCCATAAGATCCCCTAGTGAAGCTCTAGATAGGACAAGAGGCAATGGGCACCAATTGAAATAAGGGGATCAGCACCTGAACATAAGGAAAGTCTGAGAGAGGCTTAGCACTGGAACTGATTTCCCAGAAAGGTTGTGGATTCACAATGGTTACGTTGCCAGCAGGTTGAGGCTTGCTACATTACAGCAGTAGTTAAAAACAACATAAAAAACCCAAATAGATGAAACTGCTGTTCTTCCTTTTACACTCCCTTTGCTTTCCATTATTTTGTTTAATCTTCCCCTTTGTCTCACTGCCCTGCTCCTGACTGCTCAGATACATTTCCCATCTTCACCAGGCTTTGTTATTCCCTGAAATGAAGTCACAAACAAAATTCTTATGAATTACCTTTTTTCAGTTTATAAAATCATAGTAAGTTAGAAGGTGAGTTACAGGGAAAGGAATGGAGGGAAAAAATAAAGAACAGAATCAAGGATGTGTGCATGCATAACTAAAGTCTACTACTTACAAAACAATAAAAGTCAAGTATCATGCACCAGAAAAGGGTAGTGGTGGTGGTAGAAAGGGAAGTGAAGTCTAATTTGCCCATTTCATTTTCTCTCCAATGTCAAAATGTGTAGCATAAACCTGGCAGTTTCACCAAGCTATGTCTCTGGAGGATTCAGGACCTTCTGGAGATTCTTCAGTTAATCCAAATGTTCCTGAAAACTCTTTTTGCCCTCACACCTCTTGGTTCACTCCTCCAACAAAGATGATCAGGACCGACAACTGACCACTTGCCACCTCTCCTGAGTATTCTTCTACTTCCAGAGGGCTCTAAACAACATCTCATCCTTCTGTGCCTTCATAAACTTTCAGTTATATGACCAATGCCTGCCAACCCAACCTTTCTCTGCACATCTCCTCAGATGAGCAAGATCTTGTCTTCAGGTGTTTCGGGGAAAGAAACATATCAGACAGAGCACACATTAATATGTTTTATTGCCTTTTCTTTGTTATTGCAAGTCCATTCATATGAGCAGGGAACTAGGATCTTATGTCACCACAAATGCACCTAGGGAAGAGGTAAGTACTCTTCAGGTAGGTGGAGGGAGGTCTACATCAGGCTACCATACTTCTGCCATGCTGTTGCCCACAAATAATTCAGCCAAGTGGTCTGTCTGTGAATTACCTACCTTGGTGAGCTGATATATAGATTCCTGGTGTAGAAGTATATCTATGTGGGATATACCCAGAGGTCTGTAAACACCACATGGGGTTGTTTAGCCTGGAGAAGAGGAGGTTGAGAGGAGACATCATTGCTCTCTACAACTACCTGAAAGGAGGTTGTGGAGAGGAGGGAGCTGGCCTCTTCTCCCGAGTGACAGGGGCCAGGACAAGAGGGAATGGCCTCAAGCTCCACCAGGGGAGATTTAGGCTAGACATTAGGAAAAAAATTTTCACACAAAGGGACATTGGGCACTGACAGAGGCTGCCCAGGGAAGTGGTTGATTCATCTTCCCTGGAGGTGTTTAAGGCACTGGTAGATGAGGTCCTGAGGGGCATGGTTTAGTGTTTGATAGGAACAGTTGGACTCAATGATCCGATGGGTCTCTTCCAACCTGGTGATTTTATGATTCTATGGCTGGAAAAGTACTGTGTCCTGCGGAAACCTTAAAATAAATAATAGAAGACTCTTCCACCTTGAACACCTCTTCTGATTCACATTTACTTACTTTCTTCCCTGAACCAATTTTCCCTACTTAATGCTCTATATCAACACTGTACCAGAAGGAGCACACAGTCTTCTTCACCATCCTGATAAGTCATGTCTAGATTGAGCCTAGTGGCAATTACAGGAACCCTTCCCAACAGACTACTCGATATGTTTAGCTTTTTGAGTAGAGTGGGTAATTTTGTCATAGAATCATAGAACAACCAGGTTGGAAGAGACTCACCGGATCATTGAGTCCAACCATTCCTATCAAACACTAAACCAAGTCCCTCAGCACCTCATCTACCTGTGCCTTAAACACCTCCAGGGAAGGTGAATCAACCACCTCCCTGGGCAGCCTTTTCCAATGCCCAATCACCCTTTTCATGAAAAACTTCCCCCTAATCTCTAGCCTGAACCTCCCCTGGTGGAGCTTGAGGCCATTCCCTCTTGTCCTGTCCCTTGGGAGAAGAGCCCAGCTCCTTCCTCTCCACAACCTCCTTTCAGGTAGTTGCAGAAAGGAATGAGGTCTCCCCTCAGCCTCCTCTTCTCCAGGATAAACACCTCCAGCTCTCTCAGCCATTCCTCATCAGGCCTATTCTCCAGCCCCTTCACCAGCACAGTTGCTCTTCTCTGGACTCACTCCAGAGCCTCAACATCCTTCTTGTGGTGAGGGGCCCACAACTGAACACAGGATTCAAGGAGCAGCCTCTCCAATGTGGGATACAGAGGGAGAATAACCTCATTGGACCTGCTAGTCACACCATTTTTGATACAAACCAAGATGCCATTGGCCTTCACCTGGGCACACTGCTGGCTCATGGTCAGTCGCTGTCAACCAACACCCCCAGGTCCCTCTCCTCCAGGCAGCTTTCTAGACAGACTTCTCCCAGTCTGTAGCTCTGCATAGGGTTGTTGTGCCCCAAATGCAGGACGGGGCATTTGGCTGTGTTAAACCTCATCCCATTAGACTCAGTCCATGGATCCAACCTGTTCAGGTCCCTTTGCAGAGCCTCCCTACCCTCCAGCAGAATCACACTTCCATCCAGCTTAGTGTCATTTGCAAACTTACTAAGGGATTTTTCTGCCCTGTAACAACACGCTGAGGCACAGAAAGGAACTGGAGATTGCTGACTAGCCTAAAGATTTACAAAAATGCAGAAATAAAAACTTCATGTAAAATAACGTTTCCTTCAAGCTAGATTTCTAAACTTTTAGACTTAGTTGCATGAGTATTATAGGGATAGTTAAGATGTATAGAAGAAAAGTGTAACTAAAAGACTTCAGATGAACTGTGCTAAGCCCAGGACTGTATCCCCACTGCCTCAACAACCTTTAGTCAGATGCTACATATATGGAGGCACAGACCTACTATGTCTCCCTGCAAGACACCCTTAGAATTCCACAATTGGCCCTGTCTGCTTTTCAGACTTATCTAGAGCTATATTGGAACGAGCAGCTTCTCATCTAAACTTCGTTAGTTTCCTAAAATGAGCACATGATCTTCTGCTAAGTATTTCAAAAGCTTCAGTCTGTAGGACACTGAAAGGAGAGCTCCTCATCAAATCTGCAGCTTGTATTCTATTCTAATCCATTGCTGCATAAGATGGTTACTAGCCTTTATAACAGGATAAAAGTAGAACTCCTTTTGATGAGCATTCTTGATCAACAATTCCGCATTTAGAGCCTCTCAAGTCTGAAAGACTGCATTTATACTAGAAAATACAGCAGTGTTACTTGCCCAAATACTTCACAAGTATTAGCCAGGCATTCTTTCCAGTTTTTAGTGTTTATGTGATCACTTTGTTTTGAAATCTAAAGAGATTTGTGGTGTAAATATAGACTGATTGGCGATAACTGTCCCTAATATCATGATGTTTAATTTGCTGGTATTAACGTAACTCAGTGTCTTACCACACTCACTCAGTGAGGTGGCAGATGCATTATTTAGATTCTGAGAATGAAAATTCTAAAACCTAAATTAAAAACCTTACGTTTTATAGATCCCAAATTGAGTTAATTCATTATCATCATCATCATTATTATTATTATATTTATTTTTATTCAGAGACACGAAACATTAAAAACCCCACTAGATCTGTAATGTAGATCTCAGGTCTACCTTAAAAGAAAGCATCCAGGGTTAATCTGGTGGAATGAAGAGGTAGCAAATGCAGAATTTCTTCTAGTAAATTAGTTCACAAGTTTATTTTCTCCACTTATAAATGCGTGTGCCTAATTTTCTCTTTTAATTTGTCTGGCTACAATTTCCAGTTTCCTAAGATTCCTATCATGCCTTTTTTCCTTTAAATGAAAGGGCAGAAGTGTGGTGTTGTACACCGCTGATTTTCTTTTTGATTAAATAGATTTAGATTTCTTGTTAAAGGTGTCTTCTAGACCGTAAATCACACTTGTATGTTGTTATACCCTCTCTTTTTTTTTTTTTTTTTTTTTTTTTTTTTTTCTGACATCCTATTTCCAAAGTGAACTGCAGAAATAGCTACAGAATCTAATACGGCTTCACATGCAGGAAGATTAAAAATCAGTTCTCTCTTACTGTTCAGTATTTCTGGTTTATATCCAGTAATTCAATACCTCATATTTTACCACAGCATCACAGTTAATACACTTGTAAATCCTTTTCAGAGATACTACTTTTTAGGACCTAATATTCAGTTTATGAAGATGACCTCAAAGTCCTTATTTCTTAGTTTCAACTATTCTCAAAGTTGCATTAAAAAAAATACTTTATTTAAATAGACTAAGCTTACCAACCAGCCCAAATTGTGCCAAATTACATTTTTCAGTTTCATTATCCTCCAGTGTTATTCTTGTTTACATAACACTGCTGAGCAGCATCAGGTCTAACAGCAGATCCATGGACTCTTTCCAACATTGTCAATATTGTTTAGTGATATTTCTCTATTGTCTGCTTGAGAGGTATTTCTTAATCAACTTCTTGTGTAATTACTGATGTTTTCTATTTCTATTTGTTAATTATTGTGTGCTGTTAAATCAGTTTAGTTTTTTCTTTTTTTAATTTAATACGTAAGTAGTTACATTATCAGTCAGACTTTCAAGAATTAAACGAGATTTGGGTGACAAGAATCCTTCTCTATAAAATCTGTTGACAAGATTTTAATTTTACCCTGTCATTTTATTTTCTATCAAAAGGACCACAGTCTGATTTCCTTTTCCCATAATATTTTAATTTTAAGGTGAATGGTCATTTGTTTGGGGTTATTGTTTGTTTGGTTTTGGTTTTTCTTAATTTTTAGCACAATAATATCTTCTGACATTTCCTTTACTTTCAAAAACAGGCTCAAATTATTTCATAGTCAAGGGCTACTCAGATAATTTTTTTTAGAACTGCTAACTAGAAGTTCTGTGTTTTCCTAATTTTTTTATTTTTAAATCCTTAGGTCTACTAACCTACAGTTAGTCTCCATAATGCTCATTGAGGCTTACAGTGGAGCAGACATACACCTACAGTCCATGGAGGGTCCCACACTGGAGCAGGAGGATTCCTGAACAAGGCTGCGACCCTGTGGGAAGCCCATGCTGGATCATTGGAGGACTTTGTAGAGGAATGTCTGGCCACAGTCCCATTCTGCATCCTCTGTGCCACCAGCGAGGAGGAGGTAGAGAAAAATCAGGATTAAAGTTGAGAACTGGAAGAAGGTAAGGATAGGGTGAAGGTGTTTTTAAGGTTGGGTTTTATCTCTCGTTCTCCTGATTTGCTTGATAATAAATAAAACAAATTTCCCCAAGTCATAGAATCACCAGGTTGGAGAAGACCTCTTGGATCATTGAGTCTAACCATGCTTTTCTGCCACAAAACCATGTCCTTGTGTACCTTGTCTACCCATATTTTAAACAACTCTAGAGACGGTGACTCAACCACCTCCTTGGGCAGCTTGTTATAAAATCTGTTTTAACTACAATGATAACTGCTTAGTGCTGTCCCTGTCCTTATCTCGACCTATAGTCTTCTCTGTCCTGCTGAGGAGCAGAGTGAGAGCAGCTATGGTGAACAGCTGAAATCCAGCCAGGGTCAATCCACCACAACTTAGAATGTACATATAACGTTATTTACAAAATCATTTCATTGCTAAGCCTGTCTGGTGTTTGAACTGGTGATTTAAGGAGTCCTTAAGATTTTTTAACACTTTAGTAAATATTAAATTATTCTTAAAACGATTGTATTCAGACTTGCTTTTTTGTTTTGTTTTTCGTTTCCTAGCACTTGCTTTCTGAATTCCTATAGCAATCTTCTTTATGATTAACAACCTGTTTTTTCTTCTTAGGCTAAGGAAGATATCTTACCTCTGATCTGATATTTAATTTTCCCACTCAAATCAGCACACTGTTGGATGTAGGAGGGAAAAAGAACACGAACTATGCATTATATTTTGGGGCTTCCCAGTAAAAAAAAAAAAAAAAAAAAAACAACCAAAAACCCCCCAAACCTGATATGAGTAGTATGCCCAACTTTAAGTGATTTCTGTTACGAATTGTAGTGGAAAGACTGAAAGATTTGTGTTCCTCAGGCCAGAAGGGAGGCACTTAAGCATTCCTCTTGGCTTTAGTATAGTTGATGTTAGTATAACTTGCCTTTTAGTATAGGTGGCTCCACCCAGCTTGCTGTCCTGTGTGGATCTGACATGCGAATTCTTACCTCTCTCGTCATTTCTTCACCGTTTGTAGGGACACAACTGGAGGCTGAAGCTTCTACCAAGCAACAAACCCGCCTGAAAGTTAAACATTGCAAAACTGAAGTCTGTTCCCTGTGGGATTGGCTCCAAGCATAGTCACATTTCTATGTATTTACTATATATGTCTGTAATTTAATATAATTACAGATTTATATATGGTTAGTGTTAGATAGGAATGGTTGGACTAGAAGATCTGATGGGTCCCTTCCAACCTGGTTGTTCTATGATTCTATGATTCTATAAACAGATATAACAGTTTAGAAGAATATTCTGGTTCTTATATCACATAAAGTCAACTCCTGATAACTAACCACTAAGCATATGGCAGCTGTTTGGTTCTTTTATCATCTGCCATACTGAGGTCTGGTACAATCCTTTGCTCTTTGTTGGAAAACTTTTTATGTTAGAAGAGTGGCATTCCGAGGCCTCAAAGAAAGGCCTCTGAGGTGGGTCTCTAAAGCATGACTTCCTTTTATTCCTTTTTGTGCATTACAGACAATACTTGAAAGGAATTTTTTCTGCTTGTTTAAAGTCAGTATTCTGCAGAAGACCACTTCGTCTTTGACCCTCTGACGTCTATTCTCCCAAGCATTGAGCCATATGCATTCAAGCTCCGGTGGTTTTGAATAGTAATGATGCTAGAACAGGTACCAGTGTATTTAATGTAATTTATGGGAGTCCAAAATCAAAAGTAGCTTTAATAAAACACATTTTCCATTTTGAGTATATCATAACAACAGTTAGGCTATCCTTTTGATACTGTTTATGACCTTCCTGTTGCTATAGATCTAGGAAAGGGTCATTGGGCATTGGAATAGGCTGCTCAGGGAGGTGGTTGATTCACCTTCCCTGGAGGTGTTTAAGGGATGGGTAGATGAGGTGCTGAGGAACATGGTTTAGTGTTTGATAGGGTTGGTTGGACTCGATGATCCGATGGGTCTCTTCCAACCTGGCGATTCCATGATTCTATGATTCTAGTAGATGTCAACTGAAAAATATACAGTTTTATTCTTTATAGATTAAGCTGGGAGTGGCTCTTACATAACTGCATCCTCAGGATGCAGAAAATATTCATTTTCTATGAATGGTTCCTCTAGAGTCCAAAGTTAAATACACTATGTTACGTTTTTCAAGAGTTCATGAGGGGAAATAATTTTCAGAAGCTGTCATTGCAGGTTGTCAATAGTGAAAAGAAAAATATTTCACTTGTTTAGTGTATGTTAGGCTTTTGTTTGTGACAGAACTAATTCTCAGATTTTAGAACTGGAAATACCTCTGGCTCCATGTGATCCATCACCTCTACAGGTAGGATGTGGGCTTGTGGAAGAATAAACAGGTTACTTTTCATAAAAGAACCAAGTGATTTCGGAGCATAAGTCCCATTTTAAAACCTGGATGATAAGAGTAAGATAAGAGGAAGTAGATCCCACCTCAAAATTTCAGCACCTGAAAATTTTTGCCAAGCCACATAATGCCTGGGAACTTCAAATCACAACATTAAGATCCTGTAATGTAATGTAAAACCAGTATCTGAGAACTAAAAGCGTAAAAGGAAATAGAAACAAAAAAAAGTTAATGAGTAGGTCACACAAAAGCTGAAAATCTAAAATTAAATATTTAATTAGAACTCTGATTTGTTTTCAAGGTAGGTGGCATTGCACAGGCTATATTACAATCTTTTATAGTATTTTTTTTTTCCAAAGAGGATACTGTATATTTTTAACAGGCCACTTTAATATTAATACATGTGTATAGGATCAGAACTGAAAATCAGCTAAAGATGGTAAATTTTACATTATTGGGAAAATTACAATTTTTTTTGTATTGTAAAAACATTTATTTTTAACAATTTACCTACATTAATCAAAAAAGTACAGCATATTTAATAATTTTACAAATTCTTCATAAAAAATATATCTCTGTACAAAAAGTTCTTTTGCACCTACTTCATGTCACAGCAGCATGTAGTGAAATGGCAAGAATGAAATACTGGGAATGAAAATTAGATTGACTTGATCATAATGCCGGCGTTCTCCCCCAACCCCACTCCCGCCCTCCCCATTAATTTTTTTTTTTTTATTTTATAACAGCTTTTCTTTGTTTACAAAATATTTTACACAAGAAAAAAAATTATTGCAGCTAGCCTGGAGAAAGGCAAGATGTGTGATACAAGCAGCAGTTTTTAACAGCTTTGAAGCACATAACCTGTTTTTTTTTTTAAAAAAAATATATAGCATGTATTATTAGCCCGTCGTAATGATCTGGTCAACACTGGGGAAAAAGTCTTCTGCATATATCTCAGAAAGGAGATTTCCTGGCTGCCATTACCTGGCCACTGCACAACATTTTAAGAGTCTTTTTCTGATGAAGCACCATACGGAAGTGCATGCCCTCTGGAAAAAGAACTTCAGGAGAAAGACATCCAACTTGAACAGAAGACTCAAACATAGCGGAGAAGGGAAAGGCATTTGAAAGATGTGGATAGAACTGGTAAAACTATGAGAGCTTCCTTTTACTTGGGTCCCAATCTGAAGCTCTCGCTTAATCAATACTCCAAACCATCATCTCATGATAATTTGTGAGCATGTTGTAATTTGGAGTGAAATAACTCTTACTCAGGATAGAAACTCCTTATGTAACCTCCCCAAAATGAATAACTTGCAGGGTCTGGGCTCTCTAACAAAAAAGATCAAATAATTTAACTACTCTCTTTTTCTAGAACCTTTCGTCCAACACATTCTCTGCAAGATCAGGAGTAGAAACCGTCTATAATAGCTTCTTAACCAGATTTTTGCACTGGTTTTCAATACTCCAATTTTTTTCTGTCACTGCCACTACAGAAAGACTTCCAAAGCAGAAATGTTTGTTTTGAACACATGTCAAAACTTCAGTCATGCAACACTTTCCCTGCCTGGCCCATCATTCCTACAGAAGCTCTTCATTTGCAGAGCAACTTCCTCTACACAGGAGAGGATCGGGACAAAAATTTTGATCTGACGACTTTGTTCTTTCTCAGGAAATGCAAAAGGTTCTGAGATGTGACAGATAAATGAAATCTCAGAAACAAACAAAAAAAACCCCAATAACTACTAACAAGATGAACAAGGAACTGACCGGAAAGGATTATTTATTAAAATTTCTTCAGAGTTTCTTGCTCATATGAAGAATATAACAGCTGGAGGCCCTACAATACTGTATTATATTGCTGGTATTTTTCATTTAACAGATGTAGAGTTGTTAAGCTGACCGAAGGTTATCTTTGAAATTTTCTTTGTGTTCTGCAACATTAGCTGAAAAACCTATTATTTGGCTTACATTACCTTTTTTTTTTTTTTTTTTGTGTATATCAGCCAGACCTACACACATATGGACTTTGGAAACATTTTTCAACATATTTTCATAGATGGGTCCCTTCCAACCTGGTTGTTCTGTGATTCTGTGATTCTGTGATTAGGACAATTTGAAATTTGGAAAAGTAAACCAGAGCAACAACGAAAAACAATCCCGAATTTTAAAGAAAAGCAAAGCTGGTTTCTGAGCTCAACACGTGTGACTAAAACCAGATTTTGCTTCAATGGTTCCTGAAATTTCCTAATTTTAAAGTTCAATTTAATTAATCTGCCCAATGGCAATTTTTTTTTGTTTGTTGTCATTCAATAAAACCTCTAAGTAAATGTTAATGACGTACTCAGTCATTCATATTTACAAATGTCAAACTAACTCTGTCAAACAGTGTAAGTACAAAAGCAGTAAGCAGTGTGTTTAAAAAAACTGAAAGGAAGTAGGAAACCAATATAGTTGAAAATTTTTCTTTGTTCAAAGTAGAAACTGAATGACAGCTTATTATAAACAATTTGCACAGGGTTTACGTATGCTACTGTAATGTAGTTTAGTTCCATGTAACATCTGAAAATGATGTCATATTACAGGAAAAAAAATGGAAAAAAATGCAAAAGGGAAGACTGTCTTGAGCACAGGCTCACAGGCTTTATGAGCTATCTAAAATAAATTACTATTCACATTTGTACATGGCAAGCAGCAAGAGCTGCAAACCCCCCTGCTGTTAAATAGTACGATGCCGACAACAGTGACTGATGATTGGTTTCAGAAGAAAGCAATACTGGCAATGAAAGTTTCTTAGAAATGGGCTCTTGTTCTGGCTGAAAGTCTCCGGTGACCTATAATCGTGTTTACAAAGAAATTTAGTCAAAGGTTGACAAAAGAAATATTGTTCTCTATCGCACAAGATTTTAACTGGTGCTAAGCACGGGGCTCATAATATAATATTCCAAGTAAATTTATTGTGGAATGCTTTGCTTGGCAAAGAGTGAGTGAATGTCTATATACAATGAACCGTGTGTAGAAACCCTGTATATTTTTACCAGTATCTTACTCAGTCATCCATAACACTCTAGTGCAAAAAAATTGTGCATTAACATTTTGCAATATAACGGCTGATTGGGAAACCGGCAAACTGCCCTAGGTATGAGATACATTGGAGTATTTTTTTTTTAAATTTTAGCAAGATTTCAATGGTAAAGCATTTGCAGGTGTATGCAGCCTCAAGGAAGGTTGTCTTCTCCTTCAAGAGAGCTTTCTTTCTTCAGAATATTCCCGGGGATGGTCTGAGGTGTTATCATTTGTCACAGTACTCAAGGGATTTATCCAAGTGCCCAGAAGAATGCATTGAAAGGCATCCAGCCACATACAAATATGAAAGTCTGAGGCATTAAATATGACAAATTGGCATGAGTCGGCAGTCTTCCTTAAACTGTGCCTTGATTTGCAGCAGATGCAGCCAGGCTTTTTGATCCAACTTGAAGATGAAAAAATATTCTTCATCTGATCCCCAGAAGACTGACACGATTTTACCAGAAAATTTAGCTGCATGTAGGCTGACAGAAGATGTTAAAGATTACAGCAGCAAAGCCAAGAGAAGAAGGGAAACTGGTATATGGCACCAAAGGAATTACTGCTTGTCCATCAGAGGTATGGCTATGAATCAGTCTTATTGGGCACTGAAGGCTATACCACTGTACAAACTGTGTTCAGAGTCGTATCAAACCTTACAGCCTTTGCCTCTGTGGGTTTTAAGTTTGTATCATACATGGGATTTTCAAATGAAGCTTGTCCATTACTATTTTCATGTCCAGCATACCCATTGTACTGTACTTTTGGTCTTGTTCTGGGAAAAAAAAAAAGACAGGAAACCATCATTAGTAACCCTTAAAAACAATCATTCTACAAGTATTTCAAGTTTTAATTATAATGCTTCCTTTCTATCTATAGAAGTTGTACAACTCTGTCTAAAAGTGAAGAAAGAAGGCCCATAAAGGATATTATGGATTCTTAAAAAGAAAGACAAGCATAAATTGAAGAAGACACATTCCTAATTTGCAGTCTGATACTATGAAGCAGAGAGAAAATATAGGCAAAAAGAAGGCATGCATTTTCCACGATAAAAATGTCAAAAGGATGACAATTTCATAGCTTATTGTAAGTGCCAAAATTGGCAACCAAAAGTAAAGCAATGTACAACAGAAGTACAAACAAAAGTAAAGTTGGAACATTTATAATTTATTCTCTGTCAGTAGTAACAATTCTGATATTTTCTTACTATATTTTCAGTTTTACAATGGTAGCCGAACCCTAAAAGAATACTTATGCAAACTGGAAAATATAATTATGGCTTTACTAAATGAATGCCTTACCAACATCCAAATATATATACTTATCTTTCTAAAGTATTAATATTAATGTTAAAATATAGATCTTTAATTTGAAATTTAATTTGGTCACTGTCATTCATATTCTAATTGAATTTTCTGGAGAGTTAGGGTTTTACCTACAATAACTTTTACAGTACCTAGGAAGGCAACTGGACCTTATTTGCAAATGTTTTGATTAAGATCAATGCAAACTGTCAATTTACAGGACTTGAAAGGAATAGATTACTAGGTGTACATAGAAAGATGAAGGTGAGTGGCTCCTAATTCATCCTTTCAATAGCATCTCAGTTTTCAGATGAGATAAACACCCACAGAATTTATTGACTTAGCTGTTTTCGGGCACAGGTAGATGGAACAGCTTGGTAATTTGCTGCTATCAGTTGTTTATTACCATTCCAGAGCAGAAAGTTAGAACTGAAGTGCTGTAACAGGTCTCCTGGGTACTACAAAATCAAAGTCAGTGCAAAGAGAGCCAGAATAGCTTCAATCAGGTAGCTCTTGCACTGATAAAGCAAATGTCCGGTGTTAGTGGTAATAATTTCAGATAAGGGTCAGTAATTTCAGTTATTCCAGATAGATCAGCCATAGCATGCCTGCTTATCTCTATAAATACTTCAAGCAATAAATACCTTAAGAGAAATTTTATACGTCCATACATATGTAATCAGATTGATCAGATCCTAACTGATATCCATATAAATTTTGACATTTTTGTATCAAAGGATGCAAAGAATTATCTCTCAGTAACAACTCTTCTGTCTTGGATAGTGTTTTGCCACCATGAAGGACGTAAGAAAAATTCAAGGATGTTCAAAATTTAATGTGAAGTTCTGTTAGATGATATTTAGCCAATAATTAAATGATTAAAAAGTTAGATACTATTTTATTATGTTTTACTACTTTAACCTTAAATCTCTTAGCATCTACAAGTTTCTAAACAAATATATGAAGGAGAATAAGTATAAAATTTTATACATGTAATTGACACAGCAAAAGTTTCATATCAGCTGAAGTGATGCCAATTATAGTAGTATCCATTAGCTTATTCAGAATGCCCTGTAGTATCATTTTGGCCTGTTTCCTCATGGGATTTATGGATTTTTCAGCTTGAATGACTAGTACTTATAAGCATTTTGAAACAAGCAGCATATATTCAGTTTAATAAAGCTTTAAAATATATA
This sequence comes from Coccyzus lansbergi, assembly GCA_033558105.1. Lineage (NCBI taxonomy): Eukaryota > Metazoa > Chordata > Aves > Cuculiformes > Coccyzidae > Coccyzus > Coccyzus lansbergi. Next base: position 4,307,296 of record JAUMJK010000508.1, read on the forward strand.
ATCTGAGATTTCAGTCAGATTCAGAATAACGGATAAAAACATTTTATAAATCTTTGCTCCTTAACACACTCATTTTTCCAATTGTTCACTATTAAGAACTGCTTAGTGTGAATATATAGAAATGTTTGTCTTTCTAGAACAGATGTTCTTGAAAGTCTTAATGTTGTGTTCCCCAGTTGCACCTACCAATCAAAATTAAAACAAAAAGCCTTGAAGTTACTGAATAAACAACATGTACAATACCTGTGTTTGTAGAGGTAAAATGCAAACCCTGACAATATTAGAGCAAAGAATGGTACCAGGATGGCAGCTGCAACAGAACTGCTGTTTGTACCGTAGTAGTGATTTGAAAGGTCTGTGTCTGCACTTAAAGGACCTGGAATGAAAGAAAAAAAGGAAGAAATAAAATCCCCATGTTTCCTATCACACTGTTCTCTTTTTATTCAAGAATGGAAGAAAATGGTGTCTTGAATTTTATTTGAAAATATGGAATCATTGCCTTGCAGTACTGTAGCATAAAACTCATTAAAAACAATAATGTATTGATAATTATCCAAATTATTTGAAAACAATATTCAAGAAGTAAAATAATTATGAACTACATCTCTCATGAGTTACTAATTTAATAAAGTAGAACATGTTTTTTTCCATCAGTGCAGAGACATGGAGCTTGAGAGGGTACGGAGCAGTGTTGTCTGGAATTTTGCTGTTTCCTTTTAGATGCAGGCTTTTCAATAGACAACAAGTAACCTGTAGAAAAACCAGTGCCTATCTAGCAATCACATAAAGAAAACTTTTATAAAGAGACAGTATGTGCATTTGTCGTAAGCTTTTTGCTGAGCTGTCAAAGCTGAAGACTAGAGGCCCTCAGCCTAGGAATGTATGTGTAACTTGGACACTTTAGCTCCTTATTAGCCTTAGGAATACACAAACAGAGCTTTCATATTGTAAGTCTAAATCATAGAATCACAGAATCATAGAATGACCAGGTTGGAAGAGACCCACTGGATCATCGAGTCCAACCAACTTGATGAAACAGAAAAAAAAACCCAACAAAAAACAATTAAAACCCTTTGTGACCTCTCACATTTATCACACCACCTATAGCTCTTCCATTTCAAAGTGTGTATTAAATGGTGATGAGGACAACATTTTCCACAACCACAGAATATATCCACTGGAGAATGTTGTAACTATTTCTTTATCACTCTGCTTATCCTTCATTTACCTCTGTGAGTTTTTAAATTCGTTTCTAAAATACATGGATTCAAACTTTCATTAGGTAGCTTGAAAACCATGGATAGTCTGGTTTCAGGAAAAAAAAAAAGGAACAACTCAAAAATACACACATCCTGCAAACAAAACCAATTAATCATACTTTCACTATTTTGAGATATCAAAGGGTGCTAAACAAGACAGACGTTTGAACAAATCTTGATGTTCTACTTTTTACAGCATGCTTGTTAAAATCAGACATTAAAAGCAACTTAAATATTACAGTGATAAGGATTCCATCAAAATAGAGGCAGATAAATAATCTGTCCCATACAAGAGTTCACTGTGAAAACTGAAATTGTGTTTGGCTTTAATAACTGGCAGTTACTCTGAAGAGCAATGTTTCCACCCCTTGTGACTAAACATATATAGCAATTTAAGAGGTGGCCAAGATGATTATCCATAGGATAACTGCTATTGCAGCAGTTAATAGAGCAAAGAAATACAAAGGAGATTTGGCAGAACTGTAAAGGGCATTGGATACAGCATCAATGAAGTTAATGGAACCAAGGCAATTTATGAAATGTAGGTAGAGTCTGCTATAGATATATCAGCTAGGCTACTTCCTCCTCCTAATCCTATACTTTACTATACATCATTGGACATGGTTTAGTGTTTGATAGGAATGGTTGGACTCGATGATCCGATGGGTCTCTTCCAACCTGGTGATTCTATGATTCTGTCTGCCATGCTTCAACCACTCTACAATAGTTCCATAATCAGAAAATGTGTGTATCTACACCTGGTATCTGCCCAAACTATTTTATGAGTAAATATTTAATGACTAACTGGTTTATGAGTTTTTTATGCTACAATCATTTTTGGGCAAAATAACTAGGTTTTCACCAGCTCATGGAGCACTTGAGTCCATACCTGTTACGTTATTTTATTTTGCTTTATAAAATTACTTATATATACCTCAGTCACTGATTTTATATGTTAAACAGTGAAGTAAAATTCTATCTAAATATATACACATTCTGAAAAGTACTATATATATAATAAATATATACACATTCAGCAACGAGCACTCTCCAAATGACACTATTAAAATCAGTGTTGATTCAGTCCTTTCAATTTCTTATATGGTTCTGACTGCAATTTATACATCTGAGCAGAAAATATCTTTGCGTTGCATGACACCCCTGCTACTTTCAAAAAGACATTCACAGATAAGCAAAAAGTTACCACAGCATTCTCTTTAAGAGCATCTTGTAGTCATTTTATTAGGTTACTATACTAAAAACTGCAAGATAGTAGTGTCTCAAGCAAAGTTTAATTAGGATTTGCTCTGTGTATTTCAAATACGCATGTTTCACTATTTTTTTTAAATAAAAATGGCATGGAATAAACATGCTTACTTCAGCTAGACAGCTGAGTCATTTGTTGAAATCATTCTTGCAAGACCCAAAGAGATTATAAATATTAAAGCTCTATGAATACATTTACCTTGTCTTTGGAGCATAAATTTTCCAAAGTCTTTTCCATGTATATCACCTTGATAGGTGAAAATACCTCTGTCAAGCCCTGATGACACCTAGAATATGTGGAAACAGAAAAAAAAAAAAAGATTTCTGAAATAAATATATAGGACAGTTCATCCATTTAGTTTTCTGATTTGGAGTTGATATATGGAGCCTAGATTTTCACTGTTATCCTTTAAAATGCTAGGAAACTCTCTGTGCTTACACAATACTTATCATCTTAAGTCTGCAACAGGATTAAAGTTCCAAAATGACACCTAGAATGATTTTAAAATATCTGATGTATATTGCTAGGTTTTAGATATCAACTGGCATTCACATAGTTGAATTAGTATACGCATATGAAAGTCCAATAGAATTGTCAAATTTAAAACCATTTGCCATAGAAAACATCATGAGGCACAAAGAACTGCAAAGAATAAAATAAACCCTTTTTCTTCACCAAATCAAAAAGGTTAAGGGACCTTCAAAAAATCAAACAAGGACAATGCATCTAAAGATAAAATTCCCACTCATACCTAAGAAAACAAGACAAAAACATGTCAAGATAAGTTGATGTACTCAACTGTGCCCTTAGTAAACTGAATCCTCTAACAGCAATGTGGCAGATGAATAGAATAGAATAGAATAGAATAGAATAGAATAGAATAGAATAGAATAGAATAGAATAGAATAGAATAGAATAGAATAGAATAGAATAGAATAGAATAGAATAGAATAGAATAGAATAGAATAGAATAGAATAGTGTGGAGAAGATTGTGCAGACATGGCTAAAGCGGAGAGGCCACAGTGGGGGTAACTTGCTGGAGCTGGAAGAAATGTGAAACAAAGTACAACTTCAAGGACGCGCAGGATGTGAAAGAAGGGAGTGTGTGCACCTGCAAGGACGTGCAGGATGTGAAAGAAGGGAGTATTGCAAGAAGGCAGCATCGCAAGATTAACCACAAGAACGTAATCAGATAGTTTAATGGCAATAGCAAATATCCAATCATGAGCTCAGATTTTGTAATATGTATGAGCTAATTGGTAGTACTATAAAAGAGTGTAACCAAAGATTAATAAACGAGTAATGCTGATGACCAATTGGCTGCATTCTCCCTTCTCTGGCAGAATAGAATAGAATAGAATAGAATAGAATAGAATAGAATAGAATAGAATAGAATAGAATAGAATAGAATAGAATAGAATAGAATAGAATAGAATAGAAGCTCATTACATATTTTTGATAAGAAAAGTAAGGTGATCTCTACATTGATTCCTAGAGTGCTGTATTCCATATTTGCGATATAAAATTTTGATAGAGTTATGTAGGAAATCACAAATTACTTCAGACTTTAAACTCTGTAAGCTTTATCCATAGCAGTCTGGTTACTTACATAACCATCTAGCGCCCAGTTGTCATTTTCAAACTTGCTTACAAAAATGTCACTCGGTCCTTTAATCTGAAAAACTTTCAATAGCAAATGGGCTTCTTCTTTCTTGTAAACACCTATTAACACAAAGGAGGAAACACCTTTTCAATTATTTTTTTTCAACCATTTTGTTGAAAGTTTTAAAGTTAAGCATATTGCTTCAGAACTAAAATATTTTGTAGAAACATTCTGTAATAATAGAATTTTATAATCTGATTGTCACAAGATTTAAAGTGCTCTAACTGCAGGATATTGTTTCACTGTTCTTTTGCCCACAAAATGTTTGGAAACAGGATACAAAAATGATTTTGTCCTATTTAATTTAATACTTAAATGAGCAAGAATATTTGTCTTTTCATACAGTAATTCAATAATTCTGATTATAGGTAGAATTTTTTTGTCTGGAATTTCTTTGAGCTAATTAAAAAAAGGAAAAGGATTTTACTCATATCACAACAGTATATTAGAGTAAATATTAATAGTGTAGGGAAAGAAAATTTGCTATTTGGTTGGCAGTGACTGAAATTGTCTCTGTAAAATGCAGTGATAGTTGATAGCGCTATTTTCAAATATAATATATCAGAAGGTCAATCAGAACTTCAGAGTAAGATTCGCAGAAAGAAATGGAAGATGTTATGTTCAAGGTATGCATCATTTACTAAATTATTTGCTTAACTGTGCTTAATTCATATTACACCATTATTAAGGCCATATTGATTTAAAATAGATATTAATTACTATTGAATAATGGAGGTTTTCAATGGTACAGTCCTTAAAATGCCCCTTGAATATTACTTGTGAGTTAAATACTTCAATATTATGCCACAGTCCAAGAAGAAAAAAACCTACCTCAATATTTATTTGAAATGTAAGGGGGAAAACAGATGACCGACGAAATATAAATAAAGTGAAATATGTGTAGAGCACTACATTAGGACCTTTCATTTCGCAAAATAAGCAGAAAGAGATTTTTAGTGAAAATATGAAGTTTTTGTTTAATAATAATACAAATAATACAAAATATACAAATAATAATACAAAAATGAAGGCACAATTAAAAAAAAAGAGAGAAGTTTTAACACCAAATTCTGAACCAACCTGACAGTTTGAGTTGTATGTTGGATGCCTCGATGAATGTGGCATTTACTTTGCTGCTTGTAGTATTGAACCAGTCCACAGTCAGAGTAGCAGGCTGTCTTTTTCCTAAATATTCATAAAACCCTTTCCACAGTGAATTTATGAAAAACACGTCTGAGGGAACTAAATAAAAGTGGGCGAAAAAGAGACAAAGAAAGGAGTAAACAACAACAAAGCAGCAATCTTTCTAACCATACTTATGTTCTTAATATTTTTCTGTCAGAGCATCAGTCCATTGTTGTGAGGTATTATAGTTTACCCCAATAAAAACATACCTAATGACCTTTAAACACATTAGTCTATGTTATAATACACCTGCCCATTATAATATATTTTCTTAAATAACTTCACACTTTATCATCTGTTTGCTTTAGTGAACGTCCATAAGACTATGACGAATAACAGACTCTTCCCCTAAAGCCCTGTATGATGAAAAAAGAGAGAATAGTATTCTGAAGTCAGGGATTCCTGGAAGGACACACTGTCTTAGGCTACTCCTTTTGTTTCAGGAATTAATTAAAGCTCTGTGTGTGATTTTCAAGGGAATATCAACTGCCTATTCAACTGAATTCATGATAGAGTAGCGCAAGTATTTTATCAGTCACTTTTAGACTCCACATCTTTTCTCCATACAATAATGTTGCACCTGTGAACAGTGAAATTGCCAGAGCAGGGAATTATGTGTTTGGGTCATTTATTTGATGTTATGTGTAACTTGCCACTATGGAGAAAAAAAATAATTTTACAAGCCATTGAATGCTAAATTTTAAACATTTATCTAAATCACACACAAGGTAGATAAGGTCTCCCTTATTCAACATTAGAATCATAGAACAACCAGGTTGGAAGGGACCCATAAGATCATTGAGTCCAACCACTCCTATCAAACACTAAACAATGTCCCTCAGTACCTCGTCTACCTGTCCCTTAAACACCTCCAGGGAAGGTGAATCAACCACCTCCCTGGGCAGCCTGTTCCAATGCCCAATGACCCTCTGTGTGAAAAAACTTCCTCCTAATGTCTAGTCTAAATCTCCCCTGGTGGAGCTTGAGGCCATTCCCTCTTGTCCTGTCCTCTGTCACTTGGGAGAAGAGGCCAGCTCCCTCCTCTCTACAATCTCCTTTCAGGTAGTTGTAGACAGTAATGAGGTCTCCTCTCAGCCTCCTCTTCTCCAGGCTAAACAACCCCAGCTCTCTCAGCAATATTAACATTAATTCAGAAGGAAAACAGAAGAGAAAGAAAAATAGAAGATTATGTCAGATGCATTTAGAAGGTGCTACATGTCTTGACCACTCCTATCTCCCCTACATATTGCTATATTTCTCCCATATACTTTGCTGTTATAAAATCTGGGGAAGACGTCTTTCCGACATGATAGTTCAGCTGAAAAAGCAGTTCATTTGGGCAAAACAAACCAACCCTCTTCTTGGCCAGGCGGCACGCAGTCTTTCCTAGAAGCTTCTTACAAGTGAAAGTAGACATTATTCCACCTAGTTCTAAGCTTATTCTAGATTTACAATTTGAGAAGTAAAGTTTTAAGAGTCAACCCAAAACGTAATAAAAAGAACCTTCCCTGGAGGTGTTTAAGGCATGAGTGGACAAGGTCCTGAGAGGCATAGTTTAGTGTTTGATAGGAACGGTTGGACTTGATGATCTGGTGGGTCTCTCCCAACCTGGCTGTTCTATGATTCAATGATTCTAAATCACATGATATCTTGACAAGGTAACAGCCCTAGTAACTATTAAAGTTCACCAATACTATCCATGACCACTAAAAATGATACTTGCTAAATAACTAGAGACTGATACTAGAAGTGGTTCACGCTCTTCTACCCAAACTCTTAAAATAAATTCCTGGGTTTTCTGCATTTTATTAAACTCTGAACATGTGCAAAGGCAACTGTTTATACTGAAGGAAATTTATCAGTATAGGTATTTTGTGTACCTACTTTGAATAAATTCCATGGGTATTTCCTCTTTGAGCCAATTACTGATGGTAAAAATGAACCAAAAAGAAATCCAAGTCAATAATGCCATATATTTCAAAATGTGCTGACAGTGTATCTGACAATCTGTTCACTGTTATCTGTTGGCTGTCTCTTAATCATATTATCACACTTCCACTACATATTTCATAAAGAAAAAGATAATAGCTTCTTCTGCACCCATTGTCTTCAAATTGTGTGAAAGCCAGAAGAAAATGCTCGAGCTCAATGTGGGATGATTTGTAAATATCATTAATATGTTTTTTGTAACATCATTGTATTCCAAGTGATTGGAGACACACTATATAGCTTTGAGTATGACAGCTTCAAAGAATGTGAAGTGCACCATTTCCATGGTAAAAATCAGTGCAGAATTGGAACTTTACACAAGGAAACCTAAACTTTACACTAGAAATCTGAATAATTACATTTCAGTTGGTACCTATTAGAATCATAGATTCAGAAAGGACCTTAAAGCCCATCCAGTTCCAACCCATCTGCCATGGGCAGAGACACTTTCCACTAGAGCAGGATTTTCAAGCCCCATCCAACCTGGCCTTGAACACCTCCAGGGATGGGGCAGCCATATCATCCCTGGGAAACCTGAGCCAAGGTCTCACCACCCTCACTATGAAGAATTTCCTCCTTATGTCTAGTCTAAATATGTCCCTTTCCAGTTTATATCCACTATAGTCCTAAGAATCCATACATTTTCTGTAAATAGATAAATTCTAAAGAGGAGCTTTCAGACCCTTTTTCCTATAGATTATTCACTGGTTTGCTACAATACTGACATATAGTACATTTGAAATCTAGCAAGTTAAAAATACATTATTTTTATTTCCCCTTGCTTTGAATTAAAATTGTGTGTCTGAAATTATTCTCATGAAGGTGGACATCTAGTGTTACTGGTATAACCCTGAGAACTACTGTGTAAGACTTTTATAAAGAAGCAGACATACTTCTTTCGTCACATTCAGCATCTTCATTATCGAGTTTCTCTTACCACTTTGTCAATAATAGCTGTTGATCTTTGCAAATTAGTACCATTGGCTTAGTATTTACAGAATTTGCACTTGCTACAGGTGGGCAGAATCGATACGAAAAGAAAATACATTTCAGCTTCTTCAGTCTTGTTTTTTGTAAAAGGTTAAAACTCAAGTGCTGCAGCACTTGATTCAGCTGAGGAACTGGAATGGCTCTGATCCAGTTCTGCAGAGAGTTTGCAAGTCCTGCCTTTCTTATCCTTATGGGCACATGCAGAATGAGAAAAACTAACCAGGTGTTATACTAATACTTCACCAACCATAGATTCTTTGAATGTAAGAAATGGAGAAACCGACAACTGCTCATTAAAAGATCTTTCTAACTATTTTTGCAAAGCAGAGAGAACCACGGGAACCAAACAGAGTATTGCAGTTCCTAAACTTCACATGAATATTGCAAGAATTTTTTAGTTGGAACTTACACTCAAATAAAATTTACAGTACTATAAAAATGATAGTTACTACTATTTATGAAAACATTAACTGGCAAAAAATAACAATTTAATAAACAAGGATAAACATAATCTGTATTCATATATCCACATGTGAGAAATAAGAATATGAATCTATTTTATTACAAACCCCTTAATTTATCAATATTGGCTTCATCCCATTAAAAATACAGACAACAGCAAAAGGAATTCTACCAAAAGTTAAGATAACAAAGTAAAGAAAATGCTCTAAAATACTTATACACTAACGGGAATTCACAATTTAAAAAGTCCTGACAATAGTGAAGACTTTTGAAAACTGTCCTAAAAGTTTTCCTTGTTAATTAGCCATTTCTTATACAGTTCAGTTTTCTACTTACTGTTGTTGATATTTTGAATCATAGCATTTCAATCTTTTAAAAAATGCCATCAAGTAGTACTTACTCAACCAAAGTAGTTATAAGAGATATGATGTGGTGTGAATTTATACTGATGCTTTGCATAGTGAATGTATTTCAAGACTCGGTCTATATTTTAATTTGGCATTGAAACTTCAAAACCTGTGTGGTAGCAGATTAATGCATACTTTCTGTGTTTGGTGAAGTGAATCCTCCAATAAATTTAGACTGTATTGTAATTAAAATGAATGCATATTATATCCTGCTTTGTTGTGAGTCTGTACAAGTAATGCATTTGGAAGAACTCATTTATGCTTTCACCTTACAGTCTCACTAATAGACTCACTAGGAAGGTTAATTATTAGAAGAAATACCTTTTTATCCCATCTACTCTACAGACTCCTTCTGTGAACTGCCACGAGTGTGAACCATTAATCTTATTTTCCCTGCAGCTTGCTAAAATTCAGAATATTGAGTTTCAAGTTCATTTATTTGGTGTAAATTCCACTCGTTCTTAAATAAGTCAGTGAAAAAAAAAAATCAAACCTTTCATTTTCTAAAAAAAGGTTGAATGTAATCAAGGATTAGTGGTATTTGGCTGTTTTGCCATTGACAGAAGGAAAAGATTACCTGCACAGATGTTCATAAAGAGACATAGAAAAGCAGCAATTTTTGCCTGCTCCTGGTGGTCCACAGAGTTTAAGAAGCCCTGTCTTAGAATACCCTGAGGATTTCCACAAAATAAAGGCCATTAAAGTTTCCAAAACTAGTATGTAGGCCTTTTTTTTTTTTTTTTGTGGCTTCTTATAATTTGCATTTTAAAGGGCAGAACTTTAACTGAATCTAATTCCTGCAATTATCATTATACTCATTATAAGGCTCTCCATTATAGCAATCTCTCTGATATAAAACTACATCAGAACTGGGGTTTGTGTATATACGGTTTATCTTTTTGGCTTGACAGAGGTATTTTTTTTTTGTGCAATTCATAAAACTGGTACTGTGACAATTTTTAAAAATTCTGTTAGGGAAAGAATTTCATAGAGTAGGTTTAGCATGGCACTTGTTATTATGAGAGACCTCAACATGAGTAATAAATGCCTAAGTTAAATATTGGAAATAATTTTATTATCCATAACAATCTAGGGTGTAAATTAATTTATTTAGATCTAAAACTCTTCTTGTATACAAACCTGGAGTTTTAGTTATTGTTTCATTAACTTCTCTCACTCCTTTACCTACAAGTAAAAAGACAAATCATCATTTTCACGAACATATTTGGGTGGTTTTAAAAAAAAATAGAATGTTAAAACAATGCCTTATGGATGCATTCATATTTTATCTAATAGAGCCACATTTAAAACAGAAATAATTAGTCTAGAATATTTCACAAGTTCAAACCTATACACTTATACAAAACTATCAGAAAGTAATTTAGATAAACAACATTTTTAGTGCAGTTGTCTGATTAGGCAAGTATTTCATATATTTAGGCCTAAAATTTTTTTATGAGTCCCAGTGCTATAAAAGAGAGCCTTATAGAGGGGTCAAATGCTATATCTAACTATGAATAGTATATTAAATATATTAAAAATTGTGTTAATAAAAAAAGACTGATACATTTATGACACAAACTAGCAAAAGCCAGATAGCTGGATTAAGATAGCAACATCAGATATCATGGGAAAGGATCACGAGGGATAGTTGGACTCGATGATCCGATGGGTCTCTTCCAACCTGGTTGTTCTATGACTCTATGATTCTATGACTCATGTCATTTGCTATGACTTATGTCCACTGACCCCAGATCAAGTTCTGCCTCATATCATTAGCCATTTTAAGAAGGCTAAGGCCCCATAGCAAGATATTGTCTTATATATTTTTGGTTTTGTTTATTTTTCACTTAAAAAACCAGAAATGATCAGCTACTAAGAAAATACAAAAAGTACAGGCTAGTCAAGGATAATTAAATAAAAAAATGTAACTCAATCAAAAAACCCAAAAACTTGCTTATAGAATTTGTTTCTGTATTTTATTGTAAATTTTTTTTTAAAGAAATTTAACAAATCTGTACAACATTGCTTATCTACAATTATTAATCATCTAGTATCCGTGATAAATCACTCTCTAGGGCAATGAATAAGAACATAATTTTTTATCCATAAATCATACATCTGGAAATGTTGAAACGAGGAAGTCTATCTGTGCATTAAGCAAAAGTTCAATATTGTTTGAACATCAGATCTGTGTTTTGTGGCATATTAGAATTAGAAACATGTTTCAAATATCTTTCCCATGGCATCTGATTATTCTTTTCTTTATTTATATCCTAAGTATATTTTTTTTTTATTTTTCAGAATCGAGAATTTATAACTGTGTTTAATTGCACGTGAAGAGCAAATGTATCCTGCGTAACTTTATACTTAGAGTAGCAAAACTATGTGAATTTACATGGTTATAAACAGAAGTGGAATACGGTGCAAAGATTTTTTTATTATTATTTTGTTATTAATTTTTATTTGCTTAAACAAAAAAAATATCGGGATGAATCTAAAAGCCAAGCTATGAAATATTTTTTTTGTTCCTACCAGAAAAGCATACATTAATCAGTGAATATAATGAAATACTCTTTACAATTGTGATATAAAGATAAGTACAGTTAAATTTAATGCATAATATGGATTAGGTTTTGTTTGCTGTTGTGAAGGATAAACTTATGCGTGTGTGTCTGTGCATTGACACACACAGGCCTCCATAACTTCCTCCATGAACTCTAAATACTATTCCTACTTTGATTTTTTTTGCCATTTATTTCGTGAAGCAAAAGCTACGTCATATGCATCTTTCAACGATAAGTGGGAAATATTAATCCTACTATATACAGAAACAATGTCACGGAAAATGAAATCCAACCAAGTAGGGCCAAACGTATCTCTTGAGTAATAACTTACTTTTACAAATAGGAGATTTTCCTGTCCATTTCATATCTGGTTTACACGTCCGATGCTCTGATCCACCAGCAAGGAAAAATCCTGGCTGACAGGTATACACCAACGTATATCCTAAAGTAGGAAGATCTATTGCTTTCACATCTACATGTGCCGGTGTCTCTGGCTGCCTGCAAGCATGAGCTGCAAAGGTTTTTTAGAGTTAGAAAAAGTGATGGTCAACTGTTTGCATAGGATTAGAGTAGATAATTTGAAATAAATGCATGACAGCTTATTCCGTTTCTTTATTGAAATATTGCACACCTTTTAGAAAGGTAAATTATTACTTGTAAAAGCTACACTCTTAAGTGTATGGCTTTATTATGATGGAAGATGGAAAAGATACCATTATATATTCTTAAACAATAGACAAAACCGAAATCATGCTAACAGAAAGAAAAGAGTTAAAATAAAAGCAGCACATGTCATTGTACGTGGTGCATTAATTAAGATTGCGAATTATTGTACTGAAACAGCTTCAAGTCTTGCTTCCACTCAAGGAAAACTATGGAGAGATTATTGTGCTAAATAAATTCATCACAAATTTCAGTTGAAATAAAGTTTCCATAGGAAGGTTTTGTCTTATCAGATCGATTATAACAGATTTCATTTCTCTGTATGTTTCTTTCACTGTGCTTCTTGGTGTTCATTTCTAATAACCTAAGGAGAGTTAGAAATAGAAACAATCTAACAAATAGAACAACAATCTAAGGTCATTCTAAATAATTACTTTTAGGTTACATCAGTGTATTTTAATTCAATCGTTATTTGTTGTTCTCTAACACATATAGAAGCACAAATACACTAATAATTTGCATAGACATGCATGTCCCAGAAAAGCTGAATTTTATGGAGTTCTAGTTTGTGATTGTTGAAATACTAACCAGCAAAATAGTCCCATGAATATTTCAGACAGCTTCCTGTTCTCTATTCATCCAAAACACACAACCCCCCTAGATTAATTTAAAGCAGCTAAGGCAGTAGCTTAATGAGGACAGTCTTTTTGAGAAAAACGGGTCAGACGACTGTGAACTTTATGAAGTGCAATTCTGAAAGATACTGCTTCAAATTAATATCCCAAATATGTCTTTGTTCTCAGAACAGAAAAAAAATAGAAACATGTTTTAAATAAAACTTACTTTTTTGTAGCATATCATTTACTATGAAATTCCATATGAATCACTTTGTAACTTTTTTAAACATTGTGCCACATTCAGACTCATTAGATAAGAAAACAGACTTACGAATGCACTCAGACTGTATGCCGCTCCAAGTTAAGTTAGCGAGACAAGAACGGGTGGTGGATCCCTGGATATGATAACCTTTTCTGCATCTGAAAAAGACTGTGCTCCCAACCTAAGGATCAAAATAGAACATTAGATAAAAGAGGGATCCATCCCGTGTAGTCCGATATAAAGACAGCGACAAGCTAGACTAGAGGGATGTTTTCAAAAATAAAAATATCTTCTTTATACAGCTTCTAGAGTAATTTTTTTTCTGATGTGATGAAAAGTTTGAGCAGTTGATCTTTTGTAACCTTATTTGAAAGCAATAAGTGCAAAAATATTGACAAGGCTGTGCACATGGAAATAACAACAGTCATACATTTCAGCTCATTAGTTTGTCAGTGTGACAGAAGCAAATTAAATAATTGAAATGTCTCTCTTTCCTGTACATCACTGCACATATTTCAACAGAACTTCACCACAAAGACTGTTTCAAATGCTTCTCATTGAGTGAATTGACTAAAAATTATTTCTAACGTAAAAATAAAAAAAACTACAAAGAACTGTTCCATCTACAAATAAATTCAAACTCCAGGCCACAATTTCCAACACTGCATTTGTTATTATAAACTACACAAGTTTTACTTGAGATCATCAACTAGCAGAGCGATGTTACAGAAACCCTTCCTACGGTCAACTATGATATGACTTTTCTCAAAAGAAAAGACACTGAAAAGTAGAAAAGTCTGAAAACTGATACAAAAATGCATATTTTTTGAAGGACTTTTATAACACATGAGAAAGAGATTGGGTGGAAAGTTCTAGTGGAATGTATTTTAGGATGTTATTGACACAAGGAACCAGAATACATCTCTGTCAAGTTATTTAAATATGTGAGAGGAACTAGTAGAATCCCTTTCATTTTGAATAGAATGTCTTGGCAATAAATATGATCAGATGAAATGAAAAGAAAACACAAAAATAATGTTATTTGAAATTCTACAATATTAATAAAGTAACATCACGTGGACAAATGCAATAAATTACAAGTTAGTAGCGATCAATGTATATTAATAAAATAGTTTGTAAGTATATGATTGGGGCACAACAACCCTATGCAGAGCTACAAACTGGGAGAAGTCTGTCTAGAAGGCTGCCAGGAGGAGAGGGACCTCGGGGTGTTGGAGGACAGCGACTGAACATGAGCCAGCAGTGTGCCCAGGTGGCCAAGAAGGCCAATGGCATCCTGGCTTGGATCAGAAATGGTGTGACCAGCAGGTCCAGGGAGGTAATTCTCCCTCTGGACTCGGCACTGGTGAGGCCACTCCTTGAATCCTGTGTTCAGTTCTGGGCCTCTCACCACAAGAAGGATGTTGAGGTTCTGCAGCGAGTCCAGAGAAGAGCAACGAGGCTGGTGAGGGGTCTGGAGAACAGGCCCTATGAGGAGTGTCTGAGAGAGCTGGAGTTGTTTAGCCTGGAGAAGAGGAGGCTGAGGGGAGACCTCATTGCTCTCTACAACTACCTGAAAGGAGGTTGTGGAGAGGAGAGAACTGGGCTCTTCTCCCAAGTGACAGGGGACAGGACAAGAGGAAATGGCCTCAAGCTCCACCAGGGGAGATTTAGGCTAGACATTAGGAGGAAGTTTTTCACAGAAAGGGTCATTGGGCTTTGGAGTAGGCTGCCCAGGGAGGTGGTTGATTCACATTCCCTACAGGTGTTTAAGGCACAGGTAGACGAGGTGTTGAGGGACATGGTTTAGTGTTTGATAGGAATGTTTGGACTCGATGATCTGATGGGTCTCTTCCAACCTGGTGATTCTATGCTTCTATGATTCTATGAAATGCAGATTACTCTATGCTGTAGATGACATAAAAGGACTTCAATGGACATTAAAAATAGGCAGTTTTCTTCAGAAGTGGCTATTTCTCAACTACATCCTCTGTTAAATAAAATCAGATTATCATGATAGGTGTTCAGCAAATGCAGTACCAGTTCTTCCTCAAGTTGCTTGCAAAGTCCACTGGTATTTTTAGAGTCCAAATTACTGATATGGCTTTGTAGGATTACCTCTTTATATCTTTTAAAACATGTTGACCCCTCTGTCTTTCCAAAGGCACACAGAATATCTGTAGTAGAGACTAGAACAGAGTATGGCTGATCTTGACTCTAAGCAATCTTATTTCTTGTGAAATTGCCAATTCTGGTATCAGTGTTTAATGCCGAGTTGCAAATCTTTCCTCACTAATCCAGAAGACAAAGCAAAAAAATAATGTCTGTGTTCAAGCTAGTTACAGAGTTATATTTCTTTCTTATTTTACAGGTAAAAGTAAAAATAAAAGCAGTGTGTTCCTTGGATGAAAAACATTGGAGGTATTTGTAACTGTCACAGCACAGAAAAGCACAAAATGAATGGGGCAAGGCACAAAGTTGGTAGACAGAGGAAATCCATTAAAAAGACTCCTGTATCAGTCACCACATCTCTCTGTAATGAGGAAAGGGTTTTAAAAGCCGATTCTTAGAATTGGTTAAGTCACAGAAACAGAAAGCCACACTAATCACATATGCCAAATAAAAAAGATCTACTTCATTTATAACTGGAGAGAAGTCTACATCTTGTTGCACCAGATAGTAATCTAAGAGTGAAGGCATTCATCTGAGGAAAGACTAAATACAGAACAGATGAAGACCTACTATAGTCCCTAGGGGTGAATGAGAAGAGATAATTAGCGTTCAGAGTCAATGGAACAGTGAAGTGGACAGTACAATTCTGGTACTAAAGACAAGTTGTGAAGCAGAAAAAGGAGGAAAGAAAAAAAACCAAAACAGAATAAATTGACCCCCCTGGTCAAATTAGGTGCAAAGACTAGAGTTGTTTCTGAAGTGATGAAAGGGACAGATACAGGGACAAGATGACCTAACTAATAGAAAAGTGCACTTATTACTACGAGAACCGTCTTAGGGGTGAGACCACAAGATGTGGCCAAGAGAGAAGTGCCTTGGCATCTGTGAGCCAGACAGGAACAGAGATTTTTAAGGCACAGGTGGACGAGGTGCTAAGGGACATGGTTTAGTGCTTGATAGGAATGGTTGGGCTTGATGATCCAGTGGTTCTCTTCAAACCTGGTTATTCTATGATTCCATGATTCTATGCTTCTACGATACTATGAAAAGACCTGAGAGCCACAGCAATGACAGAGCACAACTGCAGGAGAGGGAGGGTGCCAAAAACCAGAGGAACTTCCAGAAAGTGCTTTTAGAAAGAGTTCTACAAACTTCATCATAATACCATGAGGCACACGGCTATAAATTCAGAAATAAGCCCGAAACTCAACCAGAATATATTTTATGTTTAGATTACAAATATTTATACCTGAAGAATCTATCCAAGTGAGGTTATTCAATCTATATAATAACTATGGGTTGGTCATTTTTGCATCTACTTTTATATCCTCAGTCATTTTTCCAACTGTCACTGGGTAAACTTGCACCCTGAGAGGAATTTGGAAATTATAGAAAAGACATTCATTGCAGAGAACTTAGATCCAACACATAGAACAATTTTATCTCCTCTGACTGAACAAAATGTAAGATGAATTTGTAATTTAGCAAAGCCACTTGTTGACTTTTTTGTCAAGGACTGCATGGCCTTTAGATCAGACAGCTCTTTGTTTTTAGGTATTTACTGATTATTCATTAATAATATGAAAGAATTACAATTGTAAAATAAAGTACTTGTAGTGTGTCACATCACGTTAGGTAATCAGTTTATAAATAGTTCTCCCTACCAGAGTCTCCTGAAGTACTGAACACATGATACATTGCAAGGTTAGGAGTTCTTTCCTTATGCTTCATATTAAAAAAAAAAGTTGGAATGAAGCATGGCTTTTTATTAATAGGAGTGGAAATTTTCTAAGGTTTACATCAGACATTTCAATGTGCAGATAATATTTTATATTTATAATTACTGAACACGTCTTTATTTTGGAAAGCTAATAAATAAAAGCAAGAATTACCTCATAACCTCGAGAACTGTTTTGTATTCCAAAATGCGGAGTGCCAGGGTCTGTACATGTATTGTGAGCTGGATCTAAAATAAAACATGAAACACAACAGATGTTATGATATTGAAAGAACACTCTAAAAGCGTTTGCAAAGATTAAGTCATTTAATCAGTATCTAGTGATGACAAGAATAGAATTTTAAATCTACTATATGTATTTCCCATATTACATTTGCATTTCCAATTAAGTTTCCAAGATAGATCACTGAACTTTGTTGCATTGTCACCATTTAAGGATATTTTTGCAGGTTCCTTTGGCTATGTAGACTTTAGTTAGGATTGCATTAATTTTTGTTAAACTTATGGTTTTAAAACTTTTTGAATACATAAAACATCCCACTATTCACAATGCAGAGGGAATGTACAAAGCATATTTTTTTCTTCCCTTATTGCACAATGACCAGGTTAATCATTAAGTTAGAATTCTTTAAAAAAAAAAAAAAACAAACAACAAAACTCAGAGAAATCTCAAGCCAAAATCAACCTACCTTCTTATTGCAAGTGAAATATTTATTGTCTTGTTACACTCTTTTCTATGTCACCAAGAAAACTAAAGTTTCAAATAAACTACTACCTCATCTATTGCTGGAGAATAAAAAGATAGTCCCCTACATAAAAAGGTACTATAATGGAATATGACTAATTATATTTTTACAATGGCATATAGTGATAGGACTAGGGGGAATAGCTCTAAATTGGAGAGGAGAAGATTTAAACTAGACAGAAGGAGAATTTTCTTCACTATGAGAGTAGTGAGGCCCTGGCCCAGGTTGCCCAGGGAAGCTGTGGCTGCCCCATCACTGGAGGTGTTCAAGGCCAGGTTGGATGACGCCTGGGCAGCCTGACCCAGTGGGAGGTGTCCCTGCCCATGGCAGGAGGGTTGGAATTAGATGTTCTTTGAGGTCTCCTCCAACTGAAACCGTTCTATGATTCTATGATTCTATGATCTGATGATCAGTCTCATGAGTGTAATTTAAAGCAACCTGAAACAATTTTTGATTCAGCAACAGTCACTTCTATTTATGTCTTTGTTTATGCTTTCGGGGTGTTCAGTGACATCCACCAGGTAGGCAGAACAGGACTTCATCCAATGGATCTTTTTATACTATGAAATTCCCTTCTGACAACCACGTCTGCTTTTGTGCTCACACTGCACAAAGAACATGATTTAGGACTATATTTCATCTCTAGCTATTTTTAATTTTCTGTAGAGGAAAAAAATTGAACTTGTCATGTACAATAATGTGATCTATCATTTCACTCTGGGTCAGCTGCCATTTTTAATGCTAATCCTCAGTATAGCATAATAATTCAACTGGACTGATATTTACAAAAGGCTTTAAAAGTTTGGAGGACATTGACCCAATGTGCAAGAACGAAAACCAAATGCACTTCTACCCTTTAGTTGCTTGAACAGCTCAAGAACTTCTTATAAATTATCATCTGCAGGAATGCCATTGCCAATAACAGATGCCTGAAGCTGAACTGACTTTTTAATAACTGTCTTATCTAAAAAACAGTGGCAAAAAAAGAAAAAAAAAATCTAAGAATTTTTAGGAAATTGTTAATATCCAGTAATACAAAGCTTGCCAATATTTACCATATTATGGTACTTCTAGGCATAGTTCTAAGTATTGTTCACTGATCTTAATTTTCAAATTTCTTGGTAATACAATCTATAAATACTTTAGATCGTCCAATTTTGTTAAAGAAATACTTGTCTTTGATATATATTGGTCACATTACAGAATATTACTCGTACTTCTATATTATAAAAAGAAATGTCATTATTATGTTTTCAAATGTAGTTCTTCAAAGTAAACCTAAGATTTAGCTTATGTAAACTACTTGTCTCTGTAAGAGAGTGGCAAGATGTAAGATGGACTGTCAAGTTCATAGAAGCTATGGATGGAAGGGATTTTGAACTTGTATCAAAGAATTGTAATGAGTGTTAATTTCTTAAATGACGAATGTAGTCAGCCTTCAGTAATCATGTTTACCATCTTTTCCCTGAATGTCACCCAGCTCTTCAACATAACCAGTATCTCAGCCACAGTACAATATATATCAGTAGCCTACAGTCTATATGCTTGTTTGGAAATATCAGAGGATTTTTTCTTATATAACACCAAAATAATTTTCTATAGAAAGTCACCCCAAGTTGGATCAAATTCTGCTATCGGGGGAGTTACGAGTGTGCTGCATTTCTCTCATTTAGTCTGGATTGTGTAACATGCTAAAAGTTGCATATCAGTCAATGCAAAAATGATAGTGCCTGACAGTTTATCAGAACTTCAAAAGACCAGACCCAGTGTGCTTCTTCCTTTTGAGCTCTACCAGTCACTTTCACAAAGTTTAAAAAGTATTTTGAATCAGGGTTTATTCTGACAATTGCCTTTAACTCTCCAATCACAGAATCTGATCTTTGCAGAACTTGCCGAAGTGTTCTGCATATCTAAAAGATTCTAAAAATAGATGGAATAAATTTATGCGTTTACACTTATTGGCATTCTGCATTTCCAGCAGGCAAGTAATCATGTAAATTTGCAATTGACTTCATATGCAATTGTGTTTATCGTAATTTTTTTATACTCAAAATATAACCTTATTTATCAATTTTTTTTATCAGACACAGACGTTTCCTATATTTGGAAAGCTAACTACCAGATCTATGATAGTGTAATGATTTATACAGAATGTCTTCAGCAGAAACAGCATAAGTAGTGGTAGTTATTACCAATGCATGTTGGCTGAATTCCACTCCAAGTACCATCCGCTTGACAGAATCTTCTTGAAGAGCCTATCAGAATAAAAGGGGGTCTGCACTGAAAGCTAACTTCAGATCTGTAGGTGAAACTCTTCCCATTGAGTCGTCCTTCTGCTGGAGTACCAGGATCACCGCAGAACACAGCTAATACACAGAAAAGGAGAGGGAAAAGGTTATTAAAAAGTGCAACTGCTTCCACTGAAGCATTCTACGTTCTTTTATATGTAAGTCAGGCATACTGAATATGAGTACATTTATCTGTTTGGGACTGTCTCTCAAACAAATTCCTGACAGAATTTTTAAATTAGTTGTCACAGTTATAGTTATTATAAGCATAGAAATTAACCTGGAAAATGGAACTTTTGTTTGAGAGACTTAAATGCTGATTAGATTTGGATGACAAAGTAATCTCAAAGTTGACAATGTTATATCGTACTGCTTCAAAATGTATCCAGTTTTCACATAAGTCACCCTGAGAAGTAGTAGGCTGGAAATTTTTGCCCTAATTAAGTAAAAGGAAAAATTGTTGTCAGAGCCCTGACAAGATTTCAAGCACTGAAAGAGATGAGCTGACAGATTTAGAAGATGAAAAACAAACAAGATATGAGGGTATATACTCGTCTTCAGGAAAGAAAAAAAGAATTTTAAAAGAAGGGCAAGGATATGAGCTTAAGGGTTAGGATCCTTGGTTTTACCTGTTAATGGAAATGGAAACAAAGAAGAAAATAGGAAAAGTGTATAGGATTTTTTTTAATCATGCTCACCACAAGTTAAGTTCAGAACATTCAAAAACAGTATTAGCAAGGCAAATGGTATGGGTCTAATTATGTAATAAAAATTAGAGGTCATTTTTGAGGAAGAAGACCACATCCTGAAATGAGTACAACCACTTGATTCATAACAGAGTGTACTTTCTGGTGGAAAGAAGGAGAATCCTGCAGTAGCCTCTATGTTAACTGATTTAACCAAATTCTTTTTAAACTGTGAGAAACAGATTGTAGCCCAAGTCAACTGATTGCCACTTTGGTGAAGCCTAACACATCTGTACCCTGAAAACTTACGCAAACATTGTGGGATGTCTCCCCGCCAAATGCCGTGACCCTCGCAAGAGAGAATGGCTGTTTTAGATAGCTGATAGCCTTCTGCACAGCTGTAACTCACACTGGCACCCCAGCGAAAATCAGATCCTTCCACCTTCCCATAGAGTACTGGAGGAGGGGGGCCACAGGTAATAGCTGCGTCACAAAAAGAAAAGTTAAATTCCAAGACTTTATCAGGTTTAGGAGAATGAGGCATAATATCCACTCATACTGTTGAAACAAAAAGTAGCCAAAACCAAATTTTGTGTTGTTAGGTTCCAACAAAACACTCCTGTAACAGATAGAAAACCAATTTAAATACAAAAATTCTGTCTAGGTTTTGCAAGTCCCTAAGCTCTAAGTCTCCGGAAGCCAGAGGAGTATATAACTTACCGGCTCCTGAACCTCTTCCCTTCATATTAATTACTAAACACTGTTGGAAACAGGTTACTGAGACAGGTAAAACTTTTCAATGAATATTATGTATTTCAAGAAATATGTTCCTATGATTCTACAATTCTAAATATTTGCATTTTATTTTAAACTAATTTTGCAGCACTATGTAAAGCCCTTATTATGACTTTGTTCACCTGCTCATTTTCTAAGGCTTTCAGAACACAACGGACACTGGTTTTGTTGTAAATTAGTGGCTAGCAATGTATAAAAATATTTTTATCTTTTTAAGCTTCTGAAAGAGCAACTAAGATGATGAAATTTGGAATGGCCAAGCTTACACTGAAACATCTATCCTTTCAGTGAAGAACATAACCATAAAATCACTCACTCAGGGATTTTTACACCTGAAAATGCAGTCAGCCAAATACATACACCAGAGTTTAATTAGTAGGCTAGAATTTGATGACACTTGAAAGTTGTATTAGATGAGTTGGCCGTCTACACCTTGTATAAGCAGAAGATGCCCTAGGTTGCTAAATTTACTCCCTAAGCTGCTGTAGTAGTACTAACAATTCTCACCAGGCTGCTTTTTTGCCTTTCAACCTTATCACCACTAAGACCTTTATGTTAGTTGTTGTAATTAGCTGTTTGCGAAGTGTCTTTTTTAGGTCTTCATGATGGCTACACTACTGTAAAAAGGGAATGTTTTATAGGAAGTTTGGTTTGCAGGGTCCCTTAACAGGATTCTGACCATCTAATTGAAGGTGAAAGGGCTCAAAGAAAGAAAACGGGTACTTAATTCCAAGCATTTTAAGCTGAGCACTCTGTTAATTTTTATTGCAGAGTGATTTGGTGCTATTGTAATCGTTAATGTCACTCTTCTGATGGATAATATACCACATCATTATATCACAGTGCAAAATACATACAAATTTTACACAGATACTTATCTAAATGTTACATTTATAGAATCAAAGAATCATAGAACAATCAGGTTCTATGGAAGAGACCCATCGGATCATCGAGTCCAACCATTCCTATCAAACACTAAACCATGTCCCTCAGCACCTCATCTAACTCTGTGTTTATTTGTGTGTTTATTGTTCCAGAGAACATGTTGACAGTTTTTTACATAAATAAAGATATGATTAGTGAATTTCACATATAATATCAAAATAGCATTTGTAAAATATTTAATTACAAAAAGATACCTTTGCAAATTGGTTTACTCTGATTCCAAGTGCTGTCTTTTATACAACGCATGGTAGATGAACCAGCAGGCTCCATCAGGTAGCCTGGATTGCACTGGTAGCTGACTGTCTTATTAAAGGTAAAATCAGTTCCGAACTGAACGCCATTTGCTAATCCACCTGGATCTCCGCAGCTGATTACTAGAGATGGAAAGAAAAAAAAAAAGTTTGAATTTTTTTTCTTTTCAATAAACTTTTAATGGAACATTGAACTGTGTTTAGCTAATGTGCTTTATGTGTACGACAAGAAAAAGGAAGAAATTATGATTAATGTATTTCACATCAAATCAAAAATGTAATCTTGAATTTTTAGCTAAGACGACATATTTTTGAGGCATTTCTATAGCATGACCCACATGGCCCAAATATTGTGTTCCTTAATTATACTACCTGGTACACTCTACTATTAACTCAGACTGTTAGAGCAGTTCTGACAGGACTTTTCCTTCTTTCATGCTGATATCTTTGTCACATTATACCTAATGTTGATGGTGCAATGCAATTCCAGCAGAATTATTAAATTCTTCTTTTTTTCATGTATTCCCGTACTACTGCACTGTGGGTCCAGCCTTGTCAGTGATGCCACTGGCCCTGCTGGCCTTGTAGCACCTTTTTGCTCCCCTCCCACTTCCCCTGATGGAGCGTAATGATCTCCCTGCTCCCTGATTCTTGATCTTTAGCAGAATGGTTAGCGACCAGATCTGACTCATCTGTCTCAGAGTAAAAAAGAGCACAGTAATGTCATTGATTAGGTACAAATTGATTTAGAACTACCAGAACTTAACACATAAGCCACGAAAAACAAACAAAAAAACAAAAAAAAAAACAAGCAAAAAACCCAAACAAATCAAAAACACAAAAGAAAACTCAAAAGGGACATCAGTTCTTAGTAATAATGTTCTATCAACAATGCTGACATTCATGAGGTACAGAAATACAGATAATTCACCCATATATATATAGATCTCCAAAATATAGTTCCAGAAGCATCCAGCATGTATTAAAAGGGGATGTGCCTTTCGATACGTGAAATTTTCATGTATTGCAAGACAGATGAAAGGGTAAAAAATGTGTTATTTTATCTAAAAAAATAATTGTTCTTGGCCTGAAGGCTGGTTGACTTACTACTTTAAAGCTTTAGGGGAAGGAAGTTTGTTTCTGACCTGTGCAGTCTGGAGCAGTGCCAGTCCACGTCCCATTAGCAGTACAATGCCTGGTAGTTAGCCCCGAAGTTTTGTAGCCTTCCCAGCAGGCATAAATCACTGAGCTGGAGAATAAAATTCCATCAGTGTATATTATCATGCCATTTGCTGGGGTGCCAGGATTCCCACAAGATACAGCTGTGAAGAAAAGGTTAAAAAAAAAGAATCAATCCTTCCATCACAGATGACTAAGTGAAGGGGGGAAGAAATCAGCCAATAGCCCCTCTGCTATAAAAAGCTACAGTGAATTTTACTAAGACAATGTTTAATAGCTATACTCTTCAATTTATATATTATTTATCTTTGTTGATATGATAACTTTACTTCCATTTGGCTTGTTTCATTTTTTTCAATTGCTGATTCAGACAGTTTGCACCGCTTGTTCCACTTCGTTGGGGAGAAGAAAGCTCATTGAGGACTTTCTGAAAGATCTATGCCTCTGGTTTGCCTTTGAGCACATTTTTTTTTATTTCTTCTTTTCTTGTCTTTCCTTTGTAAAAATGTATAAAAAGAAAATTATCATCTTCCTGTGCATTTATTTTTTTTAATCAAGAAAAGAATAGACCTTCTGTATTTGCCCCATATATTTTTGGCATCTGTAGCTATAAATTAAAGCAATAATTATATTTCATTTTCATACATCTCAGATATGACAGTTTACTTTGGTTACATGTTGTTTTATTGAGAGGGTTTAATGGTATTTTCTTTTTCAGTGGATCAAGCAATCATGAGAAGGATTTGTTTGTTTGATTTTTTCTAACAACTTTCCTCTAAAGCATCTTTATTTGACCATTCTGGGAGACAGGAAACTGGCAATAGTATGATACCATTCCACTGTTAGACAGAGGCTAATCTCTTTCATAGGAATGAATGAAATCTCTCACAGAATCACAGAATCAAAGAATCACGAGGTTGGAAAAGACCCACCGGATCATTGAGTCCAACCATTCCCATCAATCACTAAACTATGTCCCGCAGCACCTCATCCACCCATCCCTTAAACATCTCCAGAGAAGGTGACTCAACTCCCTCCCTGGGCAGCCTCTGCCAGTGCCCAATGACCCTTTCCATGAAAATGTTTTTCCTGATGTCCAGCCTGAACCTCCCCAGTTGCTTGAGGAGATGATCTTTCCTGAGGTTAAGAGATCAACAGGGTTGATCAAAAGTTAATAAGAAACGTGCATCACAATCAAGCTCTCCCCTTCAGTCTTTCACAGATGGTGAAGTGGTTTGTAAGACAGAAAGGACATACTCCAACTGGCTCTTGCACAGCTCTCAAGAGCTGAAAACTCTTTCTGCTTTTCCTGTAGCACAAATAAGTGTGATCTCTGGAGAAGCAAAATGATCTATAGTAATGCAATTATATGACCAAATATAAGCATGTTTAACTGAATGTCTTGAAACTTAGCAGTGGATTAGCCTTGACTAACAGCAAAATGCCCACTCAGCTGCTCACTCATTGCCTCCTTTCTCAGGAGGGAGGATAGCAAAGCTCATAGGTTGAGATACAAACGATGAAATTGCTTACCGATTACCATAGTGGGTAAAACTCAGCTTGGGGACAATTCCTTTAATTTATTGACAAAATAGATTTAGATAGCAACTAAAAGGCAAACATTAGAACACCACCTTTCCTTTCCTCTTTCCCAGCATTTACTTCTTTCCTTCACTTCCAGCTTCTTTACCTGCCCCACAAGTAGTGCAGAGTGGACAGAGGATGAGGAGTTACAGTCACTATGTAGTATTTTGTGTCTGCTGCACCCTCCTCCTTAGAGAACTGGAGGAATTCTAGCCCTACCCTGAGCTGCATAAAAAAGAAGCATGATCAGCAGGTTGAGGGAAGTGATGCTTCCCCTCTATTCCACTCTTCTGAGACCCTGTCTGGAGTCTGCATCAAGCTCTGGGGGGCCCCAGCACAAGAAAGGCACAAGAAAGGCCTGTTAGTTAGAGGGCCACAAAATGATCAGAGATGGAACACTTCTCCTCTGAAGAAAGGCTGAAAGAGGTTGTTCAGCCTGAAGAAGACAAGGCTTCTGTGACTACATTATCTTTAAAGGTCCCTTTAAACAGAAACCATTCTATGATGCTATGATAAGGAGGGAACTGGGCTCTTCTCCCAAGTGACAGGGGACAGGACAAGAGGCAATGGCCTCAAGCTCTGCCAGGGGAGATATAGGCTTGAGATTAGGAGGAAGTTTTTCATGGAAAGGGTCATTGGGCATTGGAATAGGCTGCTCAGGGAGGTGGTTGATTCACCTTCCCTGGAGGTGTTTAAGGCACAGGTAGATGAGGTCCTTAGGAACATGGTTTAGTGTTTGATAGGAATGGTTGGACTCGATGATCCAATGGGTCTCTTCCAACCTAGTTATTCTATGATAATACTAATAAAATAATTTTACCACGTGCAGGTACTGGTCAAGGTACAACACTGAGCTGCATTAGGCAAGCTTGGATGCACTCACTAAAGCTAAAGGTATTAATGGAGTTTATGTGAAGACAACAAATCTGCATATATTTAGCATCTGACAATGATAATTTGAAAGGAATTAACTATAAAACAATCTTTGCACTAGTAATAATACTTATTTTACTTATTATATTGGCTCATATTTTCTTCATTCAATTTATCCTATTGTTGTATATATGTGAACCATAGAATCAAGGAATCACAGAATGACTGTGATTGGAATGGACATGTGGAGGTAGTCTGGTCAAGTAGGGTCACTGAAAGTCAGTTGCTTTGGACCATATCCAGATGGTTGTTGATTGTCTCCGAGGATAGAGACTTTATCACCTCCCTGAGAAACTTATGTCAGTGCTTGGTCAGACTCAATGAAGAGAACTATTTCCTGATGTAGATACAGATCTCCTGCGTTTCAGTTTACGCCCATTGCCTCTTCTACTGTAACCTACTGAAGATAATCTGGCTTCATTTTCTGTGCACTCTGCTTTCAGACATTTATATAAGTTGATAAGATTCCCCCTGAGCTTTCTCTTCCCTAGGCTGGATAGTTCTAGCTCTTTCAACCTTTAGAGATGTTTTAGTCCCTTCATCACCTGAATGGCCCTCTGCTGGATTCTATTTAGTAAGTTCATGTCCCTAGTACAGAGGGGCCCATAACTGAGTAGTTCTGAGTAAAGGGGAAGGATCACTTCCTAATTTTTGGAATAATACCTAAATGCCTTCATTTCAATTAAGCCTTATTCACTTTTTTAATGTAACTTTCCATATTGTTTCCATAACTATTCCAAATTCAGAAGGCTGGATCTTGAGCTCATAGGAGTGAAAAGGGAAATTTAATTTTACACTTAACTCAGGTGTCTATTCTCTATTTTCATGCTCAGTATTTTTTAATTAGAACTATTTTCTCACAATCATCTTACAAATTTGTACTACAAAAGTCTATCATTCGGGAGTTAGTTTTTTCAAGTAAAACGTGAACTGCTTGCAAAGCCTTTTATCAAATTTCTGCAAAGTAATATGAATGCATATTTCTGGCATAGAAATTTTCTTCTTGATTAAAGAATAAAATGTCATTAGTAAAAGTCATTTGATGGTGTCACATCAATACCTACCTTCACACACAGGCTGTATACCTGACCAGGAACCATTGAGCAGGCACGTTCGTTCGGCAGATCCTCTCAGCTGATAACCCATTTCACACGAGAAACGCAGCAGACTTTTTATTTTGAACTCATCCCCTAGTCTAGACCCATGAGCTGGTACTCCTGGGTCATCGCAATAGCCAGGATTATTTCCTGTAAAACACAACAGGGTGGAATTATTGCAGAGAGTACAAATGCAGTGGGAGAAATGATAATCTCTTGTAAATACTACTACTAATTGCATTGTTTCTGTTATAATTAATCCCACCTTTTCCCAGTGTGAGGGTCTGAAATTTACTCAAAGATGAAAATAATGTCTTTTTAGCCTACTTCTTATCTCAGACCTATGCACATAAACACAGAATATTATTTAAATAGAAGATAAAAGATAATTAATAACACAGGAAGCACCCCTGTTAATTTTAACTAAGTTCAACAGATTTGTCTTCTTTTTTACATAAATAATGCTTTCTATATCTTGTATTTTATTGTTCAACTTCTCAGCTACTAAATCCAAAGGAAAAAAAAAAAGGTACTTGTCCCTCTGTGCCTGTCAAGAATGGAAAGGGCACCTCATACTTTACCTTATCTGATGCTTCGAACAGACCTCTCAAACATGTCCTCATAGGTCTGATGAACCAGTTAACTCTCTTATTAGATAAAGCAGCTGCTACAGAAATGTTACCCAAGATGTCCAAGGAACCACTGTCTCACTATCAGCAATTTATTATAAAGTTTCTAAAAATTGTATCTTTCCCATGTCTCTCAGTGTCTAAACTGTGGATCGTAGCAACATTATCCTTTGTCCTCCACTTTGAAGCTGTAAGTCTAGACTGATTTTCTATTAAAACTATAGTTTGTAGGCTTTTTAAAATATGCATAAATTCCACAGAGTGAAGTCTGTCTTTTCTTACACAGGTCTCTCATCATAGATACACCTCTCAGATGAAGGACAAAATCTTGAACAAAAGAATAAAAATAGCAAAACAATAAGAAAACATAAGCTTTTATTTTAGACATGAAAAATCTCTGAAGTCAGATAAAATGATCATGTGCTTAGGACAAGGTTTTCCATTAGCAGGTTTGAGAAAGACATTTGGGATATAATCATGCTTATTCATAAAAGGAGAACATAACATAGCTCCTGAATTCAAGGCTAAATTGTGGGTTTCAGTTCTGTCCATTTTGGTCAGCACTAACTTCTTCAAGAGCAGGTTGTCCTTGCCACATTGACCTACAAATTCTAGACCTAGAATTCCTTGTCTAAATACATGCTTGCAAACAGGGTGAATATCTTGGAGACAGCTAATACATTCTGATATATTCACAACTATATCGTTAAACTCACTCTGCAAAGCAGAGAGGCAACTTCAGAATCACAGAATCAGAATCACAGAATCACCAAGTTGGAAAAAGACCCATTGGATCATCGAGTCCAACCATTCCTATCAAACACTAAACCATGTCCCTCAGCACCTTGTCCACCCATGCCTCAAACACCTCCAGGGAAGGTGACTTAACCACCTCCCTGGGCAGCCTCTGCCAGTGCCCAATGACCCTTTCTGTGATTTTTTTTTCCCTCTTGTCCTGTCCCCTGATATCAAGTACTCACTAACTTGTAAAGTACTTGTGCCTTGCTTGTTGGAGTGCTAGTTGGGATGGATGAAAACCATTCTTAGGACAATTCTAAGAGAATAATGGTCTTGGTGATCAAGTACTAGCATCCATGACCTATGCTTTGCCACTGTTCAATCAGTAGGCTAGATGGATCTGGATTCCATCTGCTGCTCCTCATTACTATTTCACAAACATATTCCTCTGTTTAAAATGTGTGAGTCAACATGAGGGCTGTGATTTAGACACCACTGTGGCGTGTTTACAGCGTGAAGCAAATATGTGGCTCATGCTTTGGCTCATGAAAGTAAAGACTGCAGGAATTTTTCAGGACGGAAGGATCTATGATTCTAAAATTCTCTCTCACTTCACTTTGGGAATTTGCTGAAGTAATTATTCCAGATCAATGACATTTTTTTTTCTCTTGGATTTACTATTTTTTTTCTTTGAGAAATTTTAAACTGAAGCCATGACAGTTTATATTTAAATGGTATAGACAAAGGTAGTAGTAGTATTAGGAAGTTCTCGACCCCTTTTTTATTTAGCAATGTAGATGATTCCACACCCATTACTGAAAAATTAGTGTGCCTTATCTTAAAAAAAGTC
The DNA here is from genome assembly GCA_033558105.1 of Coccyzus lansbergi. Classification (NCBI taxonomy): domain Eukaryota; kingdom Metazoa; phylum Chordata; class Aves; order Cuculiformes; family Coccyzidae; genus Coccyzus; species Coccyzus lansbergi. The sequence goes on from JAUMJK010000508.1 coordinate 4,337,259, forward strand.
TCTAAATCTATCACTAAACTCAGAGAAGATACAAGTGTCTATCACTGCAGTAGGTCCCAGATGACAAAAAAAACCCAAGATCATATTTATACCATCATGCATTCAAACATGTATTAATATATAATAAAGAAATAAATTCCCTGCAGAAACAGACTACAGGTTTCAAGGGTTACACTGGGACTGTTTTTCATATCCCTTAAGTATAAAAACAATCAGCTGTTTCAGTTGTCCAGGGCACAGTTATTTCAGTAACATTATGAATACAAATTAATCATTTTGTTCTCTTAATAGATTAATCTGAATATTTAACACGGAAAAAGTAGTTATAATTCTAAATGTCTTGGAGGAATGAAGCACCTTTTAAAATTCTTTCAGCTGTTTGATTGGGAAACTTTGTGTGGTTTTTTAAATCGAGTTAGCAAAGATAGATTTCTCATTTTCCTGGTAAATCACTTTGCTGTCAAGGTGGTGTCATATCACGTTCAAACTCATAGAATGAAATTCTGCCTCAGTAACAATGAATGATTTCCACAACATAGAACTACACTTGTCTTCAATGTTTTAAAAAAATGTGTAAGTCTATAAAATATTATCATATTCACAACTGATATCTGTAGATTCTCAATTAGTAGTGATTAAAATTTCTCTCCACTAAGATGGGAATTTCCTGGAGGTGCATTATGTTGAGTAGCAGTGCTAGAGGGCTCTGAGTTTAAAACAAATGATCTTAGTACAAGCTCATATCCAGTATTTATTTTGGATAAAAAAGGTAATGGGTATATATAATATTTAATTAATTTATATTATATATATAAAATAACATATAATATAATAATATATTATTAACAATAATATATAATTATATAATAATGATTTTATTATACTATAATAATGTATTATTATTTATATATTATAATATCACAGAATCACAGAACAACCAGGTTGGAAGGGACCCATCGGATCTTCTAGTCCAACCATTCCTGTCTAACACTAAACCAAGTCCCTCAATACCTCATCCACCCGTGTCTTAAACACCTCCAGGGAAGGGGAATCAACCACCTCCCTGGGCAGCCTGTTCCAATGCCCAATGACCCTCTGCGTGAAAAACCTCCTCCTAATCTCCAGCCTAAACCTACCCTGGCGGAGCTTGAGGCCATTCCCTCTCGTCCTGTCCCCTGTCACTTGGAAGAAGAGCCCAGCTCCCTCCTCTCCACAACCACCTTTCAGGTACTTGTAGAGAGTAATGAGGTCTCCTCTCAGCCTCCTCTTCTCCAGGCTGAACAACCCCAGCTCTCTCAGCCGCTCCTCATAAGGCCTGTTCTCCAGCCCCTTCACCAGCCTCGTCGCTCTTCTCTGGACTTGCTCCAGAGCCTCAACATCCTTCTTGTGGTGAGGGGCCCAGAACTGGACACAATATTCAAGGAGCGGCCTCACCAGTGCTGAATACAGAGGGAGAATCACCTCCCTGGACCTGCTGGTCACATCGTTTCTGATACAAGCCAGGATGCCATTGGCCTTCTTGGCCACCTGGGCACACTGCTGGCTCATGTTCAGTCGGCTGTCGACCAAATATATATTAATATATTAGATAATTATAATATAATTATCTAATATTTATAATTAATTTATATAATTATATATATTTTTTTATAAATGTATACTTAAGATAGGCAAGAAAAGGATGGTTTTGCGGGGAAACTATCCAAATGTTTATCTTGTAGAGATTCCTTTTAAGTTTAGGCATAGAGACCATGAGAACAGTGATGTCTAGTAATGTGAGAAGACTTTAAGAAAATTCTCCCCTCCTTGAGCTGTAGAGAATAAAAAAGAAATAGTAATTTAAATTCACTTCCTTTCCTCAGTGTTTCGTACCCTGCTTTGCATTCTTGCTGAATCAGCTTATGAATAGACCTTTTTCAACGAGCACTTCTTCAGAGCGTTTTCAATGTTCAGAATTTAAATGTCTTACATCTGTTTAACTTAGGTCACATTTGAACTGAACCACACTGAATCAGATCAGCTCAACTCTGGCTATGTCCAAGAGAAGGTATAAGAAGATTCAATAGTGTATAATTATGGAACAATTTTCTCATTAGGAAATTTTCTTCTTAAATCTGTCAAGAATTGTAACATCCTCACAGCACTAAGAACATTGCCTAGGTTTATGGTATTTGCACATTGTGACATTAATAAATAGCACTTCTGTAAGTGAAAAGAGGAAAATAATGTATTAACTTTACCATCTAACACCTTTGCTGTGGTGGTTTTTAATCAACATATTCATAAGTGACAACCTTTTTTTTCATACAAATCACTGTTCATAAAAATACAATTTAATACATGCATTTAATACATGTTAAGCAGAACTCTATCAGGTCTTAAATAGTGTTTTGTGGCTTCTATATACTGCAACATACAACTACAGCATCAAGCTAAGGAGTAAAGTTACAAAGTAATGACAAAGATAATGAGACAATGCATGGGAATGGTTCAATAAATTGCTATAATTAGCTGAGTGGTTATTGATGTAAGGAAAATATACTTGGAAAAGAAACCAAACAAATTGCTGACTGTAGCCATGAATTGCTTGAGAATAGCTTTAATTATGTAATGACAAGGTGACATTTGGATGACAGTTGGTACAAGTACCTGAGCAGTGAGGGAGAGTCCCACTCCAGTGGCTATCTTCTTGGCACTCCCTAGTAGAATTTCCTATGAGCCTGTGACCCGCTGTGCAAGAATAGTGAATTATCGAGCCATACGTAAATTTGTCTCCTGAAAGAACCGCATTGGCAGGTACCCCGGGATGTCCACAAGAAATGGCTGATGGAGGAAAGAGCAAACATATTATAAAATTTCTCCATGACACAGAAAAAATATATTGCAACTGTTAAATATGAGGCTGGTTCACATAAACATCACACAACAGAAATTTCTGTCTGTATTCAGTGTCTTCATAAATTTAGTTTTTTCTTTTTCTATAGGCACTGGTCATTTGTAAGATTAAATATAAAACTATTATACATTGAAAACTAACCTATCCAGATTTGTCTTTCCCTGAAAATATACAGAGCTCTCTTTCCTTATCCATTTCCATTCACTGTCCTTCCCTACAAATAATATGTATTATTTCTGTTAAGTCTGGGAAAGAAGTAACCAAATAAGGTCGATGTTGAAATTTGGTTATATATTACAGATATGATAACAGTAAGTATAAAATAAACAGATGTAGTTTAGGTAGTACAAAGAAATAAAGCTTAATCTGCAGTATCCTGGCAATACGTTGCACTAAAGTGAGAAAGAGAAATAGATTACTGAGAAAAAATTATGTGGACATGAGGACAAACACTTTTACTTTGAGGGTGACAGAGTACTGGAAGAAGCTACCCAGAAAGTTTGTGGAAACTCCTTCTCTGGAGATGTTCAAAATCCGCTTGGATTTGCTCCCATGTCACCTGCTGTAGGTGAACCTGCTTTACCAGGGGAGTTGGACTAGATGATCTCTAGAGGTTCTTTCAAACCCTGACCAATTTGTTACTCTGTGGTTCTGTGAACAGTTTTGGTACAGAATAACTTGCAAACAAGTAGTTTAGATCTGTTATATGAGGAAACGTGAGACAACTTAAGGTGAACTAGAAATCAAATTCTGAATGCTTTATCTTTAAAACTTCGATCATCCAGTAGAGAGAAAAAAAACCCAAAAGAAAATAGATTTTACATAATTTTAGTGAGCAGTTACACAACAAGCAACACTGAGGGGGAGCAGTTGAACTTGAGCAGTTTTATGACTTACTTCAATGAATTATCTAAGGGTCAAGTGTATTTTTAGGGAAAAAAAGAAAGACCGTTACTATGATGACTATTACTCCTGACAGACATCAACATTATTTCTGTAATTCAAGATGCCTCATAATGTCAAACTGATTGGATTTCTGCCAAAAATCATGGTCCTGACCACCACTGTTTGACTGCTGTGTGTTTCTTTTCCTTTCTTTGGGCTGGCTTAAGCAATCATGTAGCAAATGGTAAACTCAATCAGGACACTTATCTGGCTGAACGTTGCTGCCAAATTAAAAAAAAAAAAAACAAAAAACCAAAAAACCAAACCTGTTTAGTTTTTCAGCCAGAGAGGTTAATTTACTTGTTTTGCTTTGATACAATGTGAATGCTAGATCTGTTACAATTTTAAAGGGAGGTGCTATGGATGACCAGAGTTTTTGGAAGAAAATCATACATATGTCAACTTAATGTGTCTGTATAATGTTTTGTAGAGAGTATTATGAAATTTTCTCCATTTATGAAGAAAAGAAGCATCTAATTTTAAACAACATTCATAGGTTGAAGGATGTTGAGGCTCTGGAGCGGGTCCAGAGAAGAGCAATGGAGCTGGTGAGGGGTCTGGAGAACAGGTCTTATGAGGAACGTCTGAGAGAGCTGGGGGTCTTTATCCTGGAGAAGAGGAGGCTGAGGGGAGATCTCATTGCTCTCTATAACTACCTGAAAGGAGGCTGTGGAGAGGAGGGAGTTGGCCTCTTCTCCCAAGTGACAGGGGACAGGACAAGAGGGAATGGCCTCAAGCTCCACAAGGGGAGATTTAGGCTGGAGATTAGGAGGAAGTTTCTCATGGAAGGGGTCATTGGGCATTGGAATAGACTGCCCAGGGAGGTGGTTGATTCACCTTCCCTGGAGGTGTTTAAGGCACAGGTGGACGAGGTGCTGAGGGACTTGGTTTAGTGTTTGATAGGAATGGTTGGACTTGATGATCCAATGGATCTCTTCCAACCTGGTGATTCTACGATTCTATGATTCTGTATTAAAAAACCAATGTGTTTCTATTTTTTGACCCTTGAACTAGATTTGTTTATGGTAGACACTGTGTCCACTTTGGGTTCAAAATTTACCTCATTTGCTTCTCCAAATACTTTTCCGTATCACCGAAAGCAATCTTCAACTGGGAAAAAAAGATTTTATAGCAGATAACTTTTGAAAATTTTGCCTCTCTCATAGTACTTGAAAAGACTTCAAGTGATTTCATCTGTGAATAGATAAACAGATCTTTCTCATAGAAAAAGTCCTATTCATTTCTCTCAGTTTTTCTTAGGGGAAAGAATGTTAAATTTGTCCTGGTGATATTTGGGATTCAGATACTGTTTCAGCAGCAAATTAGCAGTAGCTAATCCAGTAGGTGACTGAGGAATGATCGCACCTCCCTGGCTTATTTGAAAGTTCCCACGGCCTTAATTAATACAGTCAAGAATTCCTATTCTGAGGGGATGAACATCTGCAATTTTCCTCCAGCTTTGCCTAAAACCAGAAAGTCATGTAATTCTTATGGAACTTCCAAAGCATTTGATGTGGAAAGCTGAGTAGGTATTCTAGGTGATCTAAATTGTCCATTCAATTCTGTTCCATGTGTGAGGAGTGTTCCTTGACACTGAAACCCCAGTCCTGAAAACAAGAAGGGTTCACTAATAGAACCAGGACATGGACTTTCATAACAGTTTTTCTAAGATAAAAAAAAAAGATGCATATGCTTGTATCAGTAAAATATTCCTGCCAGATGAGCAATTTTATGCAGTCATTTTTTATTTAAAATGTTTTCTTTTGCCCTCTCCAAAGGAAAAATTTATGGGGAATGTATGAAGAGGTGTTATGAGCAGACTCTCTTGAGCAAAATTTCCTTATACATTTCATAGATTCATGATCACATAAATCCTCCGATAGATTTGAAGAAAATAATTCCAAGATAGACATTAATGGTTTTAGACTATTAATCGAAGTGATAACATACAAATAATAATTTTATATTTCCCTAGCTGTTTACAGATAACTTAACAATACACCAAAAAGGGAAATTAATCTTAACATACTAGCATTTTAAGTAATAGCTCTACAGTTCCCTCTAAAATAATTTTTAATAATGACAGTTTGCCTGACATTGTGTCTTAATGTTTTCTTACTAAGCTATACAATTTCACAGAATCATAGGATCACAAAAAGTGGAAAAGTCCTCTAAGATCATCATAGAGTCCAACAGTCAGGCCAACACCACCACGTCTCGTAAACCATGTCCCAGATTGCCACGTCTGCACTCCACCAGTTCCCTGGGCAGCCTTGGTCCAATGCTTCAACACTCTTTCAGTAAAGAATTTTTTTCTAATAGTCAATCCAAACCACCCCTTGAGCAACCTGAGGCCATTTCCTCTCATTCTATTGCTTAATGCTTGTTGCTTGGGAAAACAGACTGATGTACACCCCACTACAACCTCCTTTCAGGTAATTTCAGAGAATTACAAGGTCTCCTCTCTTCCTTCTCTTCTGCAGGCTAAACAACCCCAGTTCCCTCAATGGCTCCTTATAGAACTTGTTTTCCAGACCCTTCACCAGCTTCATTGCCATCCTCTGGACACACTTCAGCAGCTCAATGTCCTTCGGGTAGTGAGGGGCTCAAAACTAAACACATTATTTGAGGTGTGGCCTCACCAGTGCCAAGTACAGCAGCACAATTGCTCCCCTACTCCTACTGGCCATGTTTTTGATACAAGCCAGGATGCTGTTGGCCTTCTTGGCCACCTGGGCACACTGCTGGCTCACGGTCAGCCAGTTTTTGACCAGCAATCATGGGTCCTTTTCTGCTGGGAAGCTTTCCAGTCACACTTTCCCAACCCTGTAAGATCCTAAAATCCAGTTTTGTTCCTTAATAGACAGCTATTCTTTTTGTTTGTTTGTTTGCCTGTTTGTTTTGTATAGCATGACTAAAATTCATGCATCGTTCTTTAATATCAATCCAGCTGAATGAATACTTACACAAACACTTTGGTAGTGATCTGTCCCATAAACCATTAGCTTTACAAGTCAAAGCAGATGAGCCCAAGAGATAAAATCCCTTCTTGCAATGGTATGCCACACTCGTTCCATATTTGAAAGTTTCAGGATAATTCTGCTGTCCGTGGCGAATCGCGTTTTCCACAAAGCCAGGATCAGAACAGTTCACCACTGCAAGAAAAACAGTGTTAGCCACTGATGCACAATAACAGTGCCACAAATAAATAAAGAGTAACAATGATTTATTTGATACTTCACTAGTAGCTCATGACTGTGGTCCATTTGATACACTTTGTGTGTTGTATTTGACTTAAATATCACATACATTGGCCCCTAAGTAAGTCTCTAGATCTTTTTGTTTTGAAAGTGATATGATTTTACTTGAGGTCTTGTAATAGTCTTTGATACACAAGGGATTCAAAGATAAAAGAGAAATTGGAGGAATTTTTTATCATTCTCTTTGTAGGCTTAGTTTGGTCTTCTATGTAATTTTTATGTGAAGGAAATCAAATTAAAATCAAACCAGTACATAGTTAAAATAACACTTCAATTTTTTTTTCATGTCCTGTAATGAAAAAAAAATCAACATTAACAAGAATGTTTTTTTGCTATTTAAGTGTAGAAGAGAAAATAAGAGAAAATAAGAGAAGGTAAAAACCCAAATATTTGATAGTGCAGAGAGGAAGTGAAGGTAAGTGACAAGAAGCATGAAGCTATCTTCCAGAGAGCAGTTAAAAACATAAAAAAGATGAGTTTTGTCATGACTTTTTTAGTTTTAATATAAAGTATATCTGCCCTCCATGATCCTTCATTTTATACCCTGCAGTGAACATGATGGAAGAAGGATGTGATGAGATAGTGAGGCCTCCACTGCCAACTCCCAACCTTCCTGTTTATTCATCTGAAACCTGCCTGGAAAGTTATAAATGCCTCCTCCATCCTTCCTTCCCTGTTTTCACCATAGACATAATCGTACAAATAAAAAAAGTCTTAGAATTTTATTAGTGTTATAAACTAGAGCTTATCTAACAGTGACAGGAATCTACCTTTCAAGTCTATCACCTAGTTCTAATTAATTCAAATGAAAAATAAACTAGTAAAGGAGAACATCAGGTATCACTCTAATTTAAGAGGTATGATATACATATGCACTGTTTTTTTTTTACTCTTGAATCGCAATTTTTTTTCAGAAGTTTAAGTTTTATCATATGTATAAATTAAATTTAATGATTATCTAATACAGAAGAACAAGTCAGCTTTTGACAATGTTCATTTATTGAAAGAACCTGTCATTCAGTCAGTTAAAAACCATCAGGATTTTAAAGAAATACTAACATCCTAAAATTCTATTTTTGGGTAACAAACAATTAAAATTGTTTTTATTTCTTTAACGTTTAAAGGCATAATCTTAAAAATATTAAATGTTCATAGTTTCAATCTCATTATCGATTCTAGACAAGTATATACCCAGGTATAAAGAATGTCCTAAATGAATCCAAATTTTTCCTTCATAAAAAATTTTAGTAGTAATACTTGGGGGTGAGGGAGGAAGGTGAACAGCCTTTGGCATGAAGCAAACTTATTCACTACCTACTGCTTGTTATGAGAAACACTGAAGAGAAAATTACACAGAGAAGCAAACTACGTTTAAAAACATTAAGTGTTACAACAATGTACATAAAGCATTAGTACAGCATTATCTAGAGTGATGAAGAGACATGGTTAATGCAAGAGACGTGTTGTTTTGGGGTTTTTTTCCCAAAGAACAATAAAACTATAGAATATCCTAATTGAAACTATTTCCATTCTGTTTTATGGTGAAACCTGTGAAATAATTGACTACAGAAGCTACATTTAGTTTACGTTATAACAATTCAGCTTATATTTCATACTACCACCATTTATATAAATTCAGCATTATAACTTTATAAATGTTGCACATAAACCAGATGTCTGCAGCTTAAACAAATGCATGTTTGCACCGGGATTTCACTGATGGGAGCAAATACCTTTTCACCTCCTGACTCTTTTCCTGTCCCATAAAAATGAGGAGAATGTAAAGTCCTAAAAATGCACTGATTCTTGGAAGTTGTGAAATATTTGAATGTGTAAGTCTGTCTCTCTGTTTTTCCTTTGAAGAACTCTAAAAATCCCAGCTTCTTGGGACGTCCGTTTAAGAGCGCTATTAGGAGAAAAGTGTTTTATTCTTTTTACATTTAACAAAACAAAAAAAAAGAATATTTCGTCCTTTGTTCCTGCTTCTTTCCATTATTACTAATCATTTCAACTAAGTCTAATTCTTTCACAGGTCATGTAACTATTACTGTAGAACAGAGACACAAGTGAAAGACTGTGAACCACACAGCCCACTGCCACGAAGCCCTACTGAAGTATTAAGCTCGAGCTGAATGAGCTCATACGCCTGTATTCACAGTACAATTCTTTGTGTCAGAAACTAGCACAGCTCCCAGAAGCAATGCAGGCTGCATCCCAATTAACCCTGTTACTTAGTCAATTAGACATGGTTTAGCATTGTGTAGGTTCTGCTGTAAATTCTCTGCTTTTGGAACTAGTTTGCATCCTCTCCACAGTTCTATGTCATCTTGTACAAACATGCCCTTAAATTCAATCTCTCTACACACACACACACATATACATCTATATCTATATCTATCTATATCTATATCTATATCTATATCTACATCTATATCTATATCTATATCTACATCTATATCTATATCTATATCTATATCTATATCTATATCTATATCTATATATCTATATCTATATCTATATCTATATCTATCTATATCATCTATATCTATATCATCTATATCTATATCTATATCTATATATCTATATCTATATCTATATCTATATCTATATCTATATCTATATCTATATCTATATCTATATCTATCTATATCATCTATATCTATATCATCTATACCTATATCTATAGATAGATGGATATACACTTTCCTTAGCGTTTTAAGCTGCATCTGTATCAACTTGAAGTAAAGAATACTAGCACCAGTTCTCTGCCATGAAACCATAAGAAGGAGTTTAGGAAGAGTTTTTCTACTGCTGCCATTTAAAAAAGTAATTGGTATGTTTTCCAGAAAGTTCACGTGAAGACATAATGAATGCTCTGCAATGGCTTTACTGTGAAAAAAAAAAAAAACAACTGGTTTTGTTGATACTTTCTTTATTATCACACATTATACGCAAGACAGGGCTGCTCTGGGAAGAAAACTAATGCCTCACCTAAAGTTTTGAATGAGCAGTAGCAGTAGATGTCTTGTTATTCTCTTTTTCTGGAATGAGAAGGACACTAGGGACTTATAGGCACAAACTTTTAAGAACAGGTAAAGTACAGGAAACCTGCCATGGCTTCATGGATTATGAGTCATGTGCAAATCTTATTTGGAAGTTGTGAGAACTCCAGAATGTCGGCAAGTACTATTTAATTAATCATAATATTGAATCATAATATTGAATTAATCATAATATTGAATGTTAATTTTATTTCTAGATTAAAGTGATGACGTAGGAGGTCCTGAGGGACATGGTTTAGTGTTTGATAGGAATGGTTGGACTCGATGATCCGATGGGTCTCTTCCAACCTGCTTGTTCTATGATTCTATGATTCTATGATTCTAAGTACTTGTTTTTTCTAAAAAAAAGAAAGACACTGAAAACTTACAGTTATGAAAACCTGTACAGATAAAACTACTGTGAAAGTCAAAAGCAGTGAAATGACATTGTAGAATTCGTTCAAAAAAGAGTAAAAATCTTTTTCCATTTTAATTTAAAGAGAAAAATTTGTTACTGCACTCTAATATACACTTGCTTTGTTGAAACAGAACACTGAAATTATTTGGCCAAATTCTTTGAATTTAATACCAGAATAGAAGAAAAATCTGAAACATATTTGAAAGTCTCACATCTATTGCACGTTTTGCGCATTCATAAAGGAATATATATCATAGAATCATAGAATCATAGAACAGTCAGGCTGGAAGAGACCCATTGGATCATCGAGCCCAACTGTAGCCACCCCATTCCATTCTGTCCCCACTGCTTTGTGGCTCAACTCCAGCCTTCCCAGTCACCTTATTCCCTCCCTAGTCAACCCACTCCCTCCTCATTACCTCAGGGCTCAGCTCCAGGAACTCCACAACTCCTTTCCCTCCCCATCTTTTTGGGGTTCAGCTCTAGCAATCCCAGTAACTCCATTCCCGTCACTCCCCACCACTTTGGGGCTCAACTCCAGCCTCCCCAGTCACCCCACTCCCTCCCCTTCACCTCAGGGCTCAGCTCCAGGGATTACTCAAGTCTTTCCTTAGTTTTAGTTTACATCAAGCCTTCACAACAGCTCCCCCTTTTTTTTGTAGTACAGATGAGATTATGAAAACAAAAGAAAATAAAATATGACTATGTTAATAGAACTTTTTTTAATGGGTGAGCCTGACAAATGACCTGCTGAAAAGCTTGTAACAGAAATTAAGAAAAGTGATAATTGTTTCATGAAGATACGTTGCCCTAAATCTACCCCTGAACGACTCTAACTGAATTATCTTTGGAAGAGTATACTGAGAAGAGAAAAACTTAATTCTTCAGGCTGAGTAGAAGAATGGAATGTCTGAGGAATATATTACAGTTCCAGAGTATCTTTTGTCTGTGTGATAGCATTCTCATTCTTGTACCAATAGAATCATAGAATCATACAACCATAGAATCACCAGGTTGGAAGAGACCCATCGGATCACCGAGTCCAACCATTCCTATCAAACACTAAACCATGTCCCTCAGCACCTCGTTTACCCGTGCCTTAAGCACCTCCAGGAAAAGTGAATCAACCACCTCCCTGGGCAGCCTATTCCAATGCTCAATGACCCTCTGTGTGAAAAACTTCCTCCTAATCTCTAGCCTAAAACTCCCCTGGTGGAACTTGAGGCCATTCCCTCTTGTCCTGTCCCCTGTCACTTGGGAGAAGAGCCCAGCTCCCTCCTCTCTACAACCTCCTTTCAGGTAGTTGTAGAGAGCAATGAGGTCTCCTCTCAGCCTCCTCTTCTCTAGGCTAAACACCCCCAGCTCTCTCAGACATTCCTCATAGGACCTGTTCTCCAGCCCCTTCACCAGCTTCAAAGATTAATGAACTACAGAATTTACTGAATGCAGACTTTAAGCACATGTTCTGTGCAAAGGAAATTTTACATTATATAACCAAGTGTTATCAAATGATAATACAAGAGGAAAGGATCCCTTAAATGGTCATGGTTTAGTTTAAATTGGACATGGTTTAGTGTTTGATAGGAACGGTTGGACTCGATGATCCGACGGGTCTCTTCCAACCTGGTGATTCTATGATTCTATGATTCTAAATTAGAAAGTAGATAAATTTATGCCTGCCGAGGCGTTTAACATCAACTGTAGATGTTCTGTTGCTAAGAAGGGCTGCAGTAAGGAACACCTTAGAAAAGAATTTGCCTTGGCCAGCACGCAGAAGGAAGGCAGTAGTTTCCCTGATTGTCTTTCACCCTGGGGACTCTGTTGTAAATCACGGTGAGAGCAAACGGAGATTGGTTTCTCTCAATGACAGCTGTCAAGGGTTACATGGGAAATGAATTCTGGCACTTTCAATATAGTCTGCAGAGAAAAGCAGGAGAATGATTTAAGTCTGCTCTGATGACTTTGGAACCTCACACTAAGTAGATTCAGACCCTTGAGGACAAAGAAGTGAAAAGGCTGTGTCAGAGTCCTTTAGGCAGTTTTCAGTTAAAAAGTGGAATGATCATCAAAAAGTACATCATTCACAGCATTTCATTTTTTTCATTCTCACTCTCTCTCTTTTTTCCTATTTTTTTTCTTTAACAGAAACAATGTTAAGGTTCTTTTTTTTAAAAAAAATAATTGTATCGAATTCTGGCTTAAAACTTTTTTATTGGAAAATTTTGCATTAATGTTGGTGTATAGAAGATGCATAAGGACTGAATCTCTGAGTGAATAAGAATAGAGAATTCACTCTGGCTTGGTTACAAAATCTAAGAAACACTGTCTGTAATAAAAGAAGGTGCAACTCATGAATGCACATTTACAAAATTGCCAGTCAATGGAACTTCAGTAAAGTTCAATGTGAAGTCAACAATAAGCTTCAGTGAAGTAAAGCAAAAAAACCCTCAAACCAAACCAAAATTAAAAAAAAAAAATGCTCAGCTTAAAACTTCACTTTACAAAAGTCTCAAATACATGGAAATTTGATTTTTTAATTGCTGTTTTTTTCAATGAAGGCTAGATGGAGAGTGGTTTTATTGCACAAATTCTGGCCATGTAAACCACAAAACTAAGATATTTGTTTACAAAGCAGAGTGGTTTGTGGTTTTATAGATGTTATTAAAAGCATTCCAAAATCAAGAGTCTTTCATCATGTTTCTGATGAATCTAAGCTAAGGAAATTTTCACTGTAATCAATGTAGTATAAATGTTGGTAATAGTGTTAATTAACACTAATAATTTGCTAAATGATATCTTGTATAAACAAAGCCTTAAATTGCATCAAGATATTCAATGAAATATATTGTTAACATTAATTTGCTTGCAAGATGAAAAGCTTATAATTGCATTCTAATTTTTTTTGCCATTGATATTAACATGCCAAACATTCTCTCGCTGCTACAAAAAATGTGACCTTTCTTGTATTTTCTATTGGAAAAATTCTTCTGGAGTGCTCTTACGACTAATCCCATACTAAAATAAAAATGGAGTAATAAATTTTCTAAAAGAAATTCCATGAACTTGCAGTTGTTGTTTTGAGTTTCGGATTGAATTAGAGCTGTTTTATAAAACAGCACTTGTCTACATAGCAACAGATAAACTGATTTAAAAAGCATGTTTTTTCATCTCTTGGATATCTATTAAGTGTCTTTTCCCTATTCCATCCCCAGCATGAACCCAGGTGTTACACTGGCAGATACATCGGAAAGACAATATACTTACTTGTCATTGTTCTCTAGATGTGTTGTTTATATGTAAATTAATTTCTAGGCATTTATGTACAAGCAGTATCAATGCAATAATTCTTGTCATAATAGTACAAATTCAGGAGGCATGTCTTAAAGGCTTTCTCTTTACTTTTTTCTTAATCAGAGCATTGTTTTTCACATGTGAGTGATGTTTCTACTACTTTTTGAGATGTCTTTGCCTGATATTCAGACTGGTGCCACTCCAGAGAGGGGCAGGAATAATTTTAAATTCTGTGTCAACTTTACCAGTTTGAGGTAAATATGTGAGACACTGTATGGCATCTCCAGTGGCATCTCACCTCTTTAGGAAGCTCAATCAATCTCTAATTACCCTTCTGAAGGATATCAATGTGCTACCAACATGAATAGATAAGGTATAGCTAAAATTCTAAGTATGCAAAAGTCACAACAAATAACTCTGATCCTGGGGAAAAAATGGACTGAACAAAACACACAATTTTCTTAGTTTATATGAATCCTAGATACCACCAGAAGTGGAAAACAGTTTAAATTTGGAGTTACTTTATCTTTAGATGAGAAGAATATGTCATAAGTCTCAATATTCAACCCCCCTTCTATAAGCCGTCATCAGAAAAGTTAATTTTTTTGTCAATGGAGGAGTGGAACATATTACCTCTGGTTCAAATGATATATTCACTAAAGAAAACATGACAAAATTGGCAGTGTATTGTAGTCACTTGATAAAAGAAAAAGTCTAAATAAACTTCTCGGGATTCTATCAGTAGTGAGATGAAAGAAAGAAAAAACTTCACAATTAGAAATTCAGTATGAAAACAGGATAAACGAACAAAGAGAGACTTGAATATTTTATTACTAACAGATAGCCTGGACTTATTCATATAAATTTGAGAATGTGAGCTAGCACAAAACTCTGCAACTTTGTCAAATGTATGTTCCCAGTAAAAAATAATCTATTTTTTTAAAAGGAGGAGAGCTCTTAAAACTCATGTATAAGGTATAACAGATTCTGAGGAGAAAAATAGAAAATCACACACATTTTTCCTGACATAGTTGTGAATCTGATAATACCTTATGAACTGGCAGCACAGAATCATAGAATTATAGAATCACCAGGTTGGAAGAGACCCACCAGATCATCAAGTCCAACCATTCCTATCAAACACTAAACCATGTCCCTCAGCACCTCGCCTACCTGTGCCTTAAACACCTCCAGGGAAGTTGAATCAACCACCTCCCTGGGTAGCCTATTCCAATGCCCAATGACCCTTTGTGTGAAAAACTTCCTTCTGATGTCCAGCCTAAATCTCCCCTGGTGGAGCTTGAGGCCATTCCCTCTTGTCCTGTCCCCTGTCACTTGGGGGGATGCCAAATCAAAAAAACTAGAGTAAGAAAATCTTGAAAACAATCACAATATAGAAAATGTGGTTAAGTGTGGTGTTTAATACAGCAGCTCGTCAAGTATAATGTATGGATAGAGCAATCAGGAGTGCAGAGTCCTGATGACACCATTTGACTCAGTTCTCATTTGGATGGTTAAGTGTTATTGTGGAAAGTAGAAAGTACAGAGATTGGTTTTCTGTGCTTCCGAAGACAATATACAAAGCAGTTCCATACTGCTAAAGGGAAAAAAAATCTCATAATGAACATATTTGGAAAATGTGATATTTTCATAGCTAGTTCTAGGGTAACGCATTCCGGCTGCACTAAGTGCTTGCTACTCAGGCAGGTTTGCTGAAGAGAACAGGTTTGGCTGTCATAGTCATTCTGTTACTGTTTGATTCCTGTTTAAAGGTTAGTAAACTGACCCCATCTCAAGTTCTTTATCAAATAAACAAAGGCAAAGCCAGAGTCCACACAGGGATGAAAATGTCTTGACTCACAAATTATCTCAAAAGTATTCTCAACATTCCAGAAAAGGCTATTACAAATCTTTATATATATATATATGAGATATATAATATATATATAATATATACAATATATAATATATATATGATTAAATATGCATTTTAAACCACATATTGTTTCAATAATTCAAAACATTGTGGGGTTTTTTTATCTCACGAAGTATCCAAACCAGGCAACATGGCTTTTTTTGACTTATGAAAGAAACAGTGGGAACATGAGTTTTCCCAGACATAAGTGTTTTAATGATTATGTTACCTCAGAAGACAAATTCAAAATCCAATATTAAACAAAAAATATGTTCATTTTAAGGGACTAAGGCTTTTACTTGCTGTGCCAAAACAGTTTGCCAGAATAGATTAAATAATTCTTAAATTATCAGAATAATGGTATTCTGGAGTAGCGGCTAAATACCATTATAAAGCAGTTCTCTGTGTTTAGAATATACAAATATATTCAGGCATTTTGTTTCATACAAGTTTTTTGTCATATGGTTCTAGATTAACCTGTATGCTCTTTTGTGCACAATACTTCTATCAGGAAAAAAAAAAAACCCTCATCTAATTTATTTAGTAAATTTACTGCCAGTTACTTATCAGTTAACCTTCTATTGAAACAACAGATAAAAGCAATGTATTGTTGCAAAAGTGCCTGAGAACTGTTTGGCTTTATTTTCTGAAAATATAGAGGTTTCTCATGCATACATAACAGCTCAGTTGCAAAATAAAAATAAAAATTTTTAAAAAAAATAAAGTAATATTCTGCAATAGCTTCAGGCAGTAATCTATATTTTGTAGTAACTGCATGCAGAGTCTCAGTAAAGTGAAGCCAAGTTCATTATTGACTCAAGTGAGATTTGAAAGAAAGGTCATATGTAAAATCTCCAAATTAAATGGTACAGGTTTGCCAGAAACATCAATCCCTTCCCAGCAGCGTATTTAAGGAGCTGGAAGATTTACTTCCTTTGTACACAAATTCATAATTCATAACTAACAATGAACTTTAATATGAAGCCTTTTCACCCTGTAGATAAAAAAAACATTTTAGAAGGAAAGGCATATTCCAGAAGTGTTATCACTTGCTTTAAGTAAGTTCCAAACAATTAATTAAGAGTAAATTTAATATAAGCCATTTAGTCGATAGAATTTTGACTTTTTTTTTAATCATGGATGTAAAATCATCATTTCAACTTGATCTCATCATTTTTATATCTAAAATCTAACTACTACTTACTATTTGTTCTTCTTTTATGTAAATAATATAATTAAATATTTATTTTATTTAAGCCTTTTTGGCAAAAAGAATCCCTAATACTTTTGAACTACTCAGATTCATCCTTTAGTCCAAAAGATATTATATCATGTCATATCATAAAAAAGTACAATTACCATAACAATGTTAAAACCATTTTCACAGCATTTAGTATTACTGTATTTTATATATATATATATATATATATATATACATATATATATATATATATATATATATATACATATATATATATATATATATATATATGCTGTATTTATCCCTTAGATAAGCATTTGTAAGGCTTCCCTCAGGGTTCTCTTCTCCAGGCTGAACCGTCCCAGCTCCCATTATCTCCTCAAATGACAATTGAGTTCATGAATGAATTTTGTGTTCCTCAGAAAATATGTTTAGGAATCATCGAATCACCAGATTGGAAGAGACCCACTGGATCATTGAGTCCAACCATTCCCACCAATCTCTAAACCATGTCCCTCAGTACCTCATCCACCCATCCCTTAGACACCTCCAGGGAAGGCGAGTCAACCACTTCCCTGGGCAGACCGTTCCATTGCTTAATGACCCTTTCTGTGGAGAATTTTTTCCTTATGTCAAACCTGAACCTCCCCTGGCGGAGCTTGAGGTCATTCCCTCTCGTCCTGTCCCCGGTCACTTGGGAGAAGAGACCAGCTCCCTCCTCTCTACAACCTCCTTTCAGGTAGTTGAAGAGAGCAATGAGGTCTCCTCTCAGCCTCCTCTTCTCCAGGCTAAACAACCCCAGCTCTCGCAGCCACTCCTCATAGGGTCTGTTCTCCAGACCCTTCACCAGCTTTGTTGCTCTTCTCTGGACTTGCTCCAGAGCCTCAACATCCTTCTTGTGGTGAGGGGCCCACAACTGAACACAATATTCAAGGAGTGGTCTTACCAGTGCCAAGTACAGAGGGAGAATCACCTCCCTGGACCTGCTGGTCACACAGTTTCTGATACAAGCCAGGATGCCCTTGGCCTTCTTGGCCACCTGGGCACACTGCTGGCTCATGGTCAGTCACTGTCGACCAACAGCCCCAGGTTCCTCTCCTCCAGGCAACTTTCTAGACAGACTTCTCCTAGTCTGTAGCTCTGCATAGGGTTGTTGTGCCCCAAGTGCAGGACCCACCATTTGGCCATATTAAACCTCATCCCACTGGACTCAGCCTAGAGGTCCAGCCTGTTCAGATCCCATTGGAGCCTCTCTACCCTCCAGCAGATCCACACTTCCACCCAGCATAGTGTCGTCTGCAAACTTGCTAAGGGTACCCTCAATGCCTTCATCCAGGTCATTGATAAAGACAACGAACAGGGCTGGACCCAGCACTGAGCCCTAGGAAACCTCATTTGTCACTGCCTCCATTTCCAGCCACCAGAGATATTAGGTCAATGTTGCAGAATCACTCTGGTATGCTTAAACTGAAGTGGATATTGATTTTTCCCTCTTCACTACATATTGGTATCTACTGGTGCACAAATTTATTTACAATAGTTCTTGTTACTTTAGATAGTATATTCCTCTATAGAACCCCAAAATAGGGTTCTTTATGACCCATCTCTTTTTCAAACCATTTAAATGTCAACATGGGTTTCCAGATTGATCACCCTGAGTCTAGAGAAGTTGCAAGTTTTGTGACGTATCTCTTTTTCATACACTTTAAATGTCAACCTGGAGTTTAAGGCTGATGACATTTCAGCACTTCTGTATTAGCCTGACCAAGCCTCTTTTTCTCCCACTAATTGTGAGTTTCTTCTGTTCTATCAATGCTCTGAAATTCAGCTTTGAAGCTTTACATCTACATTTTTGTAAATTCTCAGACAAGACTAAAAGTGGTGACATATGAGTCATACTTACAGTTTTAATTGTATGATAAATAAAATTCTTGCTGATTCACAAGATGGAAAAGAATCCCACTCCTTCTTTTAACTTGAGATCATGTTCTCCCAAATCATACATTAAAAAACAAGCTCATGCAGGAAAGCAATTATCCATTCCCTATACTGAGTACTACTGCAGGCTGTTAATTAGATACATACTTAAGTCATATTGATTTTTAATAACATTTAAATATTAATTGATTACGGTTCCTAAGCAATACTGTGCTTTGTAATACAGACCCACAGTGAGGCAACAGACTAGCAGTAAGTGACATGATTAAGTGGATTCTCACAGTTCGTGCTGGAAGAGACAGAACAAAGGCACTGAAGAATGGTTACTGCTATAGAGAAAGACATATTAAGTGAAGGGAAAAATGAAGTGAAGAAGCACTGAATGAAAGGCAGAAGTCCAGCTTTACCCCACCTGCACGAGAATAGAAAAAGTTGTAGATAATAGAGAGAATCCTTGGCCACTCCATTCTGGCAGGAGTTGAACATTTTTAAGTGAATGGATCTCGGCAGAGTTGTATCTATAGCATTCTGCTTTCAGAAAACAAACCTCCTCAAACTAGATTTCAGACCATGAATTGTCCTGGATCAAGTTAAAATTTATGTGATCAATTTATAAAGGAAAATGAAAACAGGCAGGAGATACAACTGAGATAATGTTGAAACATAATTTTTATGTTGTTATTTTTAAAATCTTCTCAGTCTTTGCATTCTTTTTGACAAATTTCCCTGTTTTTCTCTTTCACTTGTTTTCCTTTTAAAAGATGTACTTGAGTTCAATGTGAATAGCTGAGTGACTCAGCTCATAAGTGAGGTTGAACTTCAGTAAAACCTTACAACCCCTACCTCTGACAGTCAAATAGAGCAGATCCAGAGTGCATATGTGAAAAATTATATATGTTCAACAAATAAATTATTATTTAAGTGCCTCAGATATGAGACAGAAGAGTTTGCTCTCTAGAGTCTATTAATACAAAAGTTGTATATAAAGGGGAAAAAAGTTCCGGAGCTTAAATAGGAACTGTCTGCTAATTCCTGTTTCTTCATTCTCATAATTATATTGCTATGCTAGTTAACTCACTTGAATAAATTCTGAGGGTAGTGACTGAGGGAATTGCCGTCTCTGTATTGTTTTAATGAGAATGAAAGATCTAATTCCACACACACTGAGCTTGAAATTGCATCTGCTCTCTCTGAAACAACATGATGAGCTAATCATCAAAGATAATTATTATTCTGAGGAACAATCACTGTAATACAATATGATTTTTAATAAACCAACAGGTGGAGATAATAAAGCTACCAACAGCTGAAGTTAACTTCTTATTACATGACTTCTAGTCCAAACATTAGTATCCTTAGCACAATTTGCTGACTGCAATTTCCTTTAGCCTATTAAAGACAAGTTACAAAGGACAGAAAGCATAGTACTTATTGTGATTTAAGATTTAAGTGATAATTTTTCCAGTGAAAGAAAATACTCAAGAAGAGCTTAGTAGACATTGTATTTCTGGAGACATTATTTTATCTCTTCTAGTATTAAAGCACTTTTCCACAAGCTGTGTAACTTTGACCTCACTACTCAGATAGGACAATTGAACTCCAGGTTCATATTAAGAATCCAGGAAGATGAGATGATTTGAAAAGTAATGTTTTCTAAATTTGTAAAGTAATCCTTGGCTTCTTAATCTTGTAATCAGATATCTCATACATGACATATAGTCCATGCAAAAGAACTAAAATTCCGTCAGTCTAAGGGAAAACCTAAATGATTTATGTGATATTCACAGAATCACAGAACAACCAGGTTGGAAGGGACCCATCGGATCTTCTAGTCCAACCATTCCTATCTAACACTAAACCAAGTCCCTCAATACCTCATCCACCCGTGCCTTAAACACCTCCAGGGAAGGGGAATCAACCACCTCCCTGGGCAGCCTGTTCCAATGCCCAATGACCCTCTGTGTGAAAAAACTCCTCCTAATCTCCAGCCTAAATCTCCCCTGGCGGAGCTTGAGGTCATTCCCTCTCGTCCTGTCCCCTGGCACTTGGGAGAAGAGCCCAGCTCCCTCCTCTCTACAACCTCCTTTCAGGTACTTGTAGAGAGTAACGAGGTCTCCTCTCAACCTCCTCTTCTCCAGGCTAAACAACCCCAGCTCTCTCAACCGCTCCTCATAGGGTCTGTTCTCCAGCCCCTTCACCAGCCTCGTCGCTCTTCTCTGGACCTGCTCCAGAGCCTCAACATCCTTCTTGTGGTGAGGGGCCCAGAGCACACAGGAGTTAGCTAAAGACTTGTCAATTTTTGTCACAGAATGAAAATCTTGCCAGGATTGCTAATTCCAATGTGACATTCAAAAATCTATCTTAGATATAAGACATATTTTTTCTCCATATATTCCTATGTGTGTAGATAGATAAATTGATCAACTCATCATGTAAAGAAATAGATTAATCATCTTTGTGTTCTGTTTCTTTGCATGTTCCACACCAGCCAAAATCATCAGGTTTTCTCCAGAGAATAAGCATTTTTTATTTGTTTTTGTTTACACATTGGAAACTAGTAATGCTGTTAAAAATGGACCCAGACAGTTCCAGGTTTAAAAAAGGAATGTGAACAGGAATGTGAACAGGAAAGAAAAAAATTAAATTAGAACCATTAAAATACATTTCTTTCTAGAGTCTTTACAAAATGAACACTGGTGGATATACAGTGTCCTAGAACTTTTCTCTAGGTTTTTGAGAAGAATTAATAACTTTGATGAGTCAATACTGATTCGTGTTTTAACAGGAATAACAGAACTTTTATAGAAACCGTACTCTAGTGGATCCAATTCAGGCTGTGAGTTGTTCATGTAATATAACCTTTGTGACACAAATGCAGTTTATTTGTCTATAAATGAATTGCTAGAGATTGCTGAGAATTTTAAGTTAAAATACTGAAAAGGTTTCCCCAATACTTATCCCTAGTTTCATTTTCCAATACAGAAATGCAAAAACTCAAATAAGAGTTTCAACAAGTTCCAAAAGGTCAGTTTTCTGAGTTATATCCCAATATTTTGAAGGCAAGGTAAAGGATCATGCCTGAAATAAATAACTAGAGAGTAGAAAACTGATAGGAATGTTTCTTACCTCGGCAGTTGGGTAAAGGGCTGCTCCACTGCCCGTTGCTTCGGCACTGTGCCCGAGAAGCACCCTGAAGTAAGTATCCAGTGTTGCAAGTAAAATTTACAACATCGTTTAAATTGAACTCACTGCCATTAGTCATTCCATGCGCAGGATTCCCAGGATGTCCACATGTGATTGCTGTTAAAAAATAAAAATCGGAGGGTTAGCATCTAACTGAAAGGTACTTTTCCATGGAATCATTTACTAGTTACAGCCATTTCTTTTTTTTTTTTCTCCATCAGAATTTGTCTTTTATATTTACACAAGAAATTCTAGAAAAATAAGGATACTTTTACTCAGAAATCTTAACCACCAGGAGAAAAAATTTAGTTTTTCAATGAAACTGTAGAATCTACCTTTTGCCTTATGTTGAAAGTTGTAATAGAAATATTTTTTTATATGTTTATATATATATATACACCCACATGTATCTTCACAACCATCTGATATGCATTACAGTCTAAAGAATGGGAAAAGGTCATTATATTTTCTAGTAATCTAAATTAATTAATGTTTTTTTTTCCCTGCAAGCTTCAAAACATAGCAGGGCCAAACAAATTGCATTTGGGTACTGCTTCAGAGCATTCTGGAATTTTGAAGCCTTCTTGATCCAAAGTTCTTGAGTTGCTTTGCTGAAGTAGTTATCCTTTTAAGTAGATTTTCATGTGGCAATAGAGGAATCATTTTGGGGAGTAAATCTTTCCATTAAACTTATAAAATACCTTTATTATGGTCAAGATCTAGTTTTCCACATGAAAAGACATTGAAATAATACAGAAAAATGTGGAAAAGCATAAGTATTGGCAACATAAAATCACAGAGAACTTTTTGATATTGTCCTGGCAATCTTTATCACACTTAAAAAATTCCTATATATTAGTTTATATTTTACCTCATTACTATGTGATTTGGGCTTTTTATTAATTGAAGACTGAAGTGAAAAATAATTTAAATGTGTTTCTTTTTATTTTATCACAGAGTTCAACTATGCAATATTATTTTCAACAGTACCTGATCTTTGGGAATTGAATAGTACACTTTCCTTTATACAGACTTACATATTTAGGCCTTAAATTGTGTAAATAAATCTACTTAAACCACTTAAATCTTTTCTGCACCATGTCAGTTGCAGCATTTGAAAATGAAACTCTAAACATCAGAATAAAATCATAGAATCATAGAACAACCAGGTTGGAAGAGACCCACCGGATCATCCATTCCTATCAAACACTAAACAATGTCCCTCAGCACCTCGTCCACCCGTGCCTTAAACACCTCCAGGGAAGGTGAATCAACCACCTCCCTGGGCAGCCTGTTCCAATGCCCAATGACCCTTTCCGTGAAAAACTTCCTCCTAATGTCTAGCCTAAATCTCCCCTGGCGTAGTTTGAGGCCATTCCCTCTTGTCCTGTCCCCTGTCACTAGGGAGAAGAGGTCATCTCCCTCGTCTCTTCAACCTCCTTTCAGGGAGTTGCACAGAGCAATGAGGTCTCATCTCAGCCTCCTCTTCTCCAGTCTAAACAACCCCAGCTCTTTATTCTAGCCAGTTGCACTTCTAACTGCTACAGATGAACAAGTTTAGATAAATAAAGCCATTTCCAAGGTCATACTAAATCACTTAGCATAATTCTTCTATAAAAATCTATTAAATTAAATGAAAAAAATCTACTGCCTTAAACTTTCTGCATTTTCTTGAATAAATGATATGCTATAGGATTTAACACAGCAAAATTTAGGATTCTCATAAAGATTCTGATAATGAAGGATAATTCTGTTCAGTTGCCCTTTTCAATGAAGCATACCCTAGTCAGTCAGTTCCTGTTTAGACTTCATTATTCTAGACAGGATGTTGATTTTTAGAACACTTTTTTATAACACATCCCAGAAACTAAAGATCTTGAACTGTGAGGTCTATATTGCTGCGTCTAGCTCTGCCACTTTTCACAGAAAGAGTCATTGGGCATTGGAATAGGCTGCCCAGGGAGGTGGTTGATTCACCTTCCCTGGAGGTGTTTAAGGTACAGGTAGATGAGATCCTGAGGGACATGGTTTAATGTTTGATAGGAATGGTTGGACTCGATGATTTGATGGGTCTCTTCCAACCTGGTTGTTCTATGATTCTATGATTCTATACTCCATTATAGTTACTAGATATCATTGACCAGTTGACTGATCAACTCTGCACTAGTTGGATTAACACAGTAGCAAGTACTTAGAAAAATAAACAAACAAAAACAAACAACAAAAAAAACCCTCAAAGGAGATAATTTTGTCATTAGAGTGCTTTCAATCACCATTAGACTTTTATGCAATCAATTTAATATTGTTTGTCTAAGCAATAGCATTATGTCATTTAATTGGTAAATTAAAGTGCCCTCCACCATCACAGTATAAATTACCTCCCTATGCATTCATGCACACACGTGTTTGTATCCATAAACGTAATTAGTCCCAAAAATATAGAACCATAGAATCATTTTGGTTGGAAGGGACCTTAAAGATCATCTAGTTCCAACCCCCCTACCATAGGTAGGGACACGTCCCACTGGATCAGGCTGCTCAAGGCCCCATCCAACCTGGCCTTGAACACCTCCAGGGATGGGGCAGCCATAGCTTCCCTGGGCAACCTGTGCAAGTGTCTCACCACTGTCATCGTGAAGAAATTCCTCATTATGTCTAATCTAAATCTGCCCCTCTCCAGTTTATACCCATTGCCCCTCATCCCATCACTACATTTTCATGGGGAAAATAGATGCAGTTGGCATGTCTGAAATCAATACCCCTAAGGCATTATATATTTGCCTATTTTATTGAAAAGAGATCAATGTATTTTGTGTAGTATATACTCCAGTCTTTAACTTTAGACCCTGGAGATTTCTATTTCAACTCAGAAAATTCATAACCTAGAAGAAATAATGGTAGCATTGACAGCACATGGACAAGAAAAATATCTGCTCTGAGTACCCAGGTATATAACTAAGCCTATGTTTCAGTCATCATTAATACATTTTAATAAAGGAGGTTGCTCTCCTGACTATTGCTGTGTTGTGACTAACAAGCAACTAATTAGACCTCTCCACATTTCACATTAACTCTCAATAACCAGCAAGTGAAAATATCTTTCAGAAAACATTTGGCTACAGTGAGTTTTAACTTTGCATGAAAAATGGGAAATATGAAGGAGGCTGAGAGGAGACCTCATTACTCTCTACAACTCCCTGAAAGGAGGTTGTAGAGAGGAGGGAGCTGGTCTCTTCTCCCAAGTGACAGGGCACAGGACAAGAGGGAATGGCCTCAAGCTCCCCCAGGGGAGATTTGGGTTGGACATTGGGAGGAAGTTTTTCACACAGAGGGTCATTGGGCATTGGAACAGGTTGCCCAGGGAGGTGGTTGAGTCACCTGGAGGTGTTTAAGGCACAGGTAGATGAGGTCTTGAGGGACATAGTTTAGTGTTTGATAGGAATGGTTGGACTCAATGATCTGATGGGTCTCTTCCAACCTGATTGTTCTATGATTCTATGATTCTAAGGCAGTTGACTTTCCTACGAAACTAGGAAGCTCAAGTAGTCGTGGGTGGAGTACACTGTGCAGTGTTTTTTAAAGATTATAATGTACTTAGAACCTTGCAATTCCTTTCATAGAAAACTTGAAATACAAAATTGCATGTGATCTTCTGTAAAAATACCACAAAATATAGACCAATTTGTGGTAAATTTTAAGGAGCACAGCCCATAACTTCCTTGTGGTACTTCTGCCGTATTTCTAGTTGGAAAGACCATTTCACTATCACATTCAGGAGCTCAGAAATAACAGAACAATTTTTATAAGAATTTTAAAAAACAAAATAAAAAATTAGATAGATAAATAAATAAAAGTGGGAAAATCATCTGCAGCTTGGATGCTTACATAAAAAGTTAAAAAGGAGCTATCTTCAATGGCTTTTTAGTTTGGCTGAGTTTTAAGCAAAAGAATATTATTTTTTATAATGGAAAGTATTAGGCAACCTATAAAACCAGAAATTGCTGCTAGTTCCTCTCATACTAGTAATGATAACACCAATTTAGAAAGAAGTGGCCTCCTACCCTACCTCAGCTTTCCCCCTTTCTTTTGAAGGGACTTTATTCACTGCATGGTAAAATTAATCCACTGAAAGTAATAACGCTAGCTGGTGGCATTTCTCCTTTGATGAATATAAATCGCTCGAAGATGTAAATAGGATTTTAAAAAGAGCAATGACATTTGGCGAGTATTTTCTGCAGCTGGATACAGGTAGAAATTTTCATCTTACAACTAAATATGAAAATACTACACGTTTTGAAATCTAATGATTTATATAATGATAATTTTTTTTCTCAGAAATGTTACATAGATACTAATAGATTGAACAGAAAAGGTGATCGTCTCACTGACTATCACTGCATAAAGAAAAATTCTTCTGTCTGAATGGCAGATATCTTAAAATATTACACCATAGAAATAATTTATACAAATGCTCCATAAAAATAATAAAAATTGTATAAAAAGGGAGTCTTATCAAAATGAAAAAATAATAATAAAACTGTACAACAAAGTAGTAAAATCATAGAATCATAGAATCATAGAACAACCAGGCTGGAATAGACCCATTGGATCATCGAGTCCAACCATAATAAAATAAAATAAAATAAAATAAAATAAAATAAAATAAAATAAAATAAAATAAAATATAAAAAATAAAATAAAAAAATAAATAGTAAAAAAATAAAATAATAAATAAAAAGCATAGAAATCAAACTTGACTGTTTAAATGGCTAATGGTTCAGAAAAAGTCAGAAAATCTGCCATGCAAATGATTAATTAAGTGGAGTAAGAAAGCCTCAACAATTCCAGTAACTAATTGTTGGGTTTTACAAAGTAGATGAATTAAGATTAAAAAAAAAAAAATCTCACTGAAGTTTATAAGAAAGTTAACATCTTCTCTAACAGATGTTGTATAACCCAATATCATGCCTGGGCTTGCAATGGTAAATACTGGGAGGTCAGCTTGGAAAAATGGGCAGTCACCATTAAAACTGCACAAGTGAACAATATTCCAGCTTTAATTGCCAAACAATGAAAAGTTACCATGAGATTCTTTTATTTCATGTGAAAAAATAAAGGAGACTCTCAACAAGCCTGAATTTGACATAGAAATTACATCTGGAAAAAGAGATAGACGACATCATACAGTTGCAGCCTACTGTTCAAACTTCCATGCCTATGTCATCCTGTTTCTGAAACAAAAAGTAAATTACTGGACATAGTTAATCAGTCTATTCATAGAATCATAGAATCACCAGGTTGGAAGAGACCCACCGGATCATCGAGTCCAACCATTCCTATCAAACACTAAACCATGTCCCTTAGAACCTCGTCCACCTGTGCCTTAAACACATTAAAAACATTGATAATAGGTCTAACAAATATATGATCTGAGCATCTCATTAAAACACCTTTGATCATTTAGTCCACTGTTCATATCCAATTACATTTAAAATAATAATAATAAACTTAGCAATACTTACGGACACAAACAGGAGTTTGTCCAGACCACTTGTGATCCTGAAGGCAGATTCGGACAGATGTACCAACAAGCCGAAAGCCAGGATTGCACTGGTAGACTACGGTATCACGATAACTGAAACCATCTCCACTAATATGACCATTTACAATTGGATTTGGAGAACCACAGTGACCAGCTGCAATTAAAAAAAAATCCCATAAAAAACATATAGTCTTACAAACCTTGCCAACATTAAGAAGAATGCTGAAAGGAAAACATTTTAAAAAAATTATCCTTGATTCCATTAAACAATGTATTAGAGTCAAAACCTGCACTGTACAGAACAAGTTCTGAGGTGTACAAACTACAGGTGATATTTTTTATATTTTTGATACTTTTTTTAGGGTGAAGCTATATTCAAATAATTTTAATATTCACACATGTATTTCTGCTGGTTCTCTTGCAGAAATGACAAATTTGTAAGGAGAATGTCTGGAAAATGTAAATAGAAAACGTCTGAAATTGCAAGTCATTCAGTTTAATTGCTAGAAAGATGAAAATTTTACCATAGATTTTTTTTCCCCCTTGCCTTACTAAGACTGCTGTTTTCTTCAGAGAAATGTGAATTAAAATGTCTTTAACACTCAAAGCCAGCACATATTGTAGAGTTATGATTTGTCTTATTTGTTATTTGCCTTGGTATTTGTAAGCAGATGTCTACTAATAAATTAAACATGATTGGGACCATTTTCATGCAAAGGTCAACCAGTACAGAGCAATCTTCATCCATAAAATGAAAATCTTTTTTCTCTCTTGACCTGCACAGCCACTAGCAAGCTGCCTACCAGGACCAGTCCTGGTTCAAGCTAACTTGAACTGGGCCATTGTCTTGAAGAAATTTAATCAAAAACATGTCCAGGAGTTTTTCTAGTGATTTAACAGGAGATATTATACAAGTTTCATGCTCTTCTGTGTGGAAGCAAAACATGATGTTATTATTTTATTAGAACAAACATAACCTTAATCATTACATGTATCCAACAAATAAGTAATTTCTCACTAGTAGATCTTCAGACATTAGTAGATAGAATCATAGAATCATAGAACAACCAAGTTGGAAGAGACCCACCGGATCATCGAGTCCAACCATTCCTATCAAACACTAACCCATGCCCCTCAGGACCTCATCCACCCGTGCCTTAAACACCTCCAGGGAAGGTGAATCAACCACCTCCCTGGGCAGCCTGTTGCCCAATGACCCTTTTTGTGAAAAACTTCCTCCTAATGTCGAGAAGATAGATTTAAGACTGCAATCAAACTTAAAATCAACAAAGAAACTGATTTTTGATAAATTAAGAAAGCATAAATCATCTTTAATGGATTAGTCCACTGCCTTCAGAAGCAGAAACATTGACTTATTTCAGTTACATACATATGTCCCATTTAGTTATATTAATTCCCTTATAAAGCCTTTTAGTTTCTTATTTATAGTTCTAGGTATTAGAAATTTTCTCCAGTCTAATTTGATGTGAGCAACGCAGAAATCTAGTTTCTACACAGACTTAGTGAAAAAAAATATTATACAGCTAAATATATCTACTTATGTTCAAATCTGTCCTAATATTCAACTCTAGCCTCACCAGTTAAATTTATGTTCATTTATTATTGGCTTTTAGTAACTAATAGTAAGAAATGGCTTTATTTATGCTTATTCCTTCAAAATAATGATCATCTTTATGTTATCTTCGGCTGATTCTTAGCTAAACTTACATATTTAGTGTTTTTTCTGTGCTTATAGGTCCAAATTAGAATAAACTCTTCTTGATATTGAATGCCAGGTTGACCAGTACAGTTTAAAATAGCCACTTCTTCCAGATGGATGAAGGGATTGAAAGGAAGGAATGTGCACCACCAGTGCTTGCTCCTTAGTTATTTCAACTGCTGTTAAACAATATAGAACACATTACTTGAGAGTAATAGCACTCTTTGCACCAGCAGAGCCAAATAATGATTCTATTCTCTCTAGCTCCTTCATTCTGTTTCAAAATAGGTTTGCTGATCAGGGAACTATTTCCCTTTACTGATTAAAGTGGAGAAAGAAGTTCATTTTTATGGTGACACTGATTAACTATCATCTTAAACTATGCTGTGTCCTCATTTTCAGATGTGAGGACAAGGACCTGAGGCTCCCAACTACTTCTAGAACATGGAAGGGGGTGATAATTCGCACAGACTTTATCCGTCATCATCCGGCTTGTTTGTAATTTAGCTTCTCTGGGATTGAATCTCCTTTCTACTAAATCCCCTTTACTAATGCTAGACAGTGTATTTCATTTACAGTTAATGGTTCTTCTAAAAAACCCTATAAGGGAAAAAAACATGCCACTTGGTTACTTTTTTTCATATGTGTAGGATTATTCTAATAATCTTAATTCTATGATTACTGGTGTCTTTAAGGAGATGTTGTGATATTGTTCTGTAAATTTGCAGAAGGAAATATGAACGTAAACTTTTCACATCCAACTTCTTATACACTACTTCTCCCATAAAAGGGAGTATGACAACAGAAAGTAATGAAGGCACTAAAAGTGTATTTTTCTCCTTGAAATGTCTCATGGAGTAATTTACCTTATGGTTCCCAGTCTGAATTAGTGATATCATCACAGTTAACATTCTCTGCCCTTCAGTCCCTCTCAGTCTCTCCTTGTCTATCACATAATTCAGCCCCTACCACCTTAATAGCCCCTTCCCCTTGACTTGCTTCAGCTTCCATATCTCTCTATCTAGTGGAGGACACAAAAAATACACAGTTTTCCACATGAATGCTGAAGAGGAAATAATAACTGTAACCTCCTTCCTCACTACACTGCTGCTCATACAGTCCTGTCTGTGTTCATCTTTACTGCAAGGCCACACTTTAAACTTTTGTTCAATCTCTTCGCTAGATCACCTGGACTGCTTTTTGTAAAGCTTCTTTCTGTCCAGTTATCATAGAATCATAGAATCATAGAACAACCAGGTTGGAAGAGACCCATCAGATCATTGAGTCCAACCATTCCTATCAAAATAGTTAGTTAGTTCCAGTTGGTACTAACAATAGTTAGTTCCAGTTGGTACTAACAAATGGCATTTTTTCTAGGACAACTGCAGGATTCTGTGTTTTCCTTTGTTGAGTTTTATGATCTTCCTCTTGATCCACTCCTCCAGATACTTAAGGCTCCTCTGTTTGTCAGAACAATGTTCCAGCATATAGAATCATAAAATCACTAGGTTGGAAAGGATCCATTGGATTGTTGAATCCAACCAATCCTATCAATCACTTAAACCATGCCTAACAGTACAAAATATTGTCCCATTGTTTAGTGTCATCCTCAAACTTTCTGAGGTGGCAGCCCAACCTATTAGCCACATCACTGGCAGAGGTTAGTGTCATTCTCTGTATTCATCCTCAGTATCCACTGGCTACTAGTTATATTTTCCCACCTATTTTCCCACCTATTTTGTAGTTCCTTTATCCAGTAAATATCTTCTCAATTCAGTTACAAGGGTATTATGGGAGACTTTCAAAACTTTTGCTGCAACAAAGTGCAAGAAATCTACTGCTAACATCTCTTAAAATCTACATCCAATCAGACAGTAAGACTATTAAGGCTTACTTTTGATTCCATCCTATTTGTTCTCAATTTCCAATGCCTGGAAATAGTCTTAGCTCCCAATATTTGTTCCCCATTGGTTTTGTCCAGAGACTCAGGTGAAGTAGCTAGCCTCTTATCTTCTTTGGAAATCTGGTGTTATACCTATGTAGTTTTTTCCCCCCCTCCCATAATTGCAGTTGTTCCCAATTTTCAAGCATGGTGGAAAGCAGTCTTACAATGATATATACCACCACCTCAGAATAATCCAGTCAAATTATAGATATTGGTTCAGTTTATTTGAGTAGTTCCTTAATTGATTCCCTCTACTACTGTATCATCTCTTCTCCCAAGTGACAGGGGACAGGACAAGAGGGAATGGCTTCAAGCTCCGCCAGGGGAGATTTAGGCTAGACATTAGGAGGAATTTTTTCACAGAAAGGGTCATTGGGCATTGGAATAGGCTGCCCAGGGAGGTGGTTGATTCACCTTCCCTGGAGGTGTTTAAGACACAGGTAGATGAGGTCCTGAGGGACATGGTTTAGTTTTTGATAGGAACGGTTGGACTTGGTCTCTTCCAACCTGGTGATTCTATGATTCTATGATCTCCCTCTCCAAGCTGTGTTACTAGGAGTAATTACAGCCTAGATGAACCACGTAATAGAGTAGAGGTATAACTAGGTGTTCATCAGAATTTCTACTTCTAAAGAAAACAATTCTGCACAGCCCTAAATATTCAGACACTATGACAATTCTGATAACTCTCATTTAGGCAACTAGGACAACTACAGGTTTTGGGAAAAAAAAATCTATGAAACAGAAGTAAAATGTGAAAGGAGAATCTGTATTTATGGGAAATAGAATGGGATACATTTGAATTTTTAACATTTTTCTATGTTGTTGCACTGAAAACAAACACAGGAAAACA
The DNA here is from genome assembly GCA_033558105.1 of Coccyzus lansbergi. NCBI lineage: Eukaryota > Metazoa > Chordata > Aves > Cuculiformes > Coccyzidae > Coccyzus > Coccyzus lansbergi. The sequence continues at coordinate 4,369,407 of JAUMJK010000508.1, forward strand.
CAGGAAACTTCAAGAAGAAAGATGGTTGATATACGTCACATGACATAATGTAAAATACAAAATAAAATGCAATGTCTCGTAAACAGAGATTTGACAAGTTGCTGAACTTATTCTGTGAGTCATTTAATTTACAGATCATTCCAGCTAGTGGATTTAATGATTTTTCTGGGAATTTTGTCTCATTTAGATATAACAACTCAAGAACTGAAAGCACACTGCAATAACACAAAATGTATGTAATTTTCCCATCAAGTTAAATTAGATTAAAAGAAAATTAAGGAAGCTCTTAGTGGATTTTTTAATAACACATGCTCTCAAAAATTAAGCAAATTGTTCACAGAGTTCAAGCTTGGTTCAGTAGTTTTATTCTAAAAGATCTGGAAAGCAAGACACAAATAGTTCTGTTTTATTTTACTAAGATACGAAATAAAAGTGAATATAACAAGATGATACTGTAGCTTTCCCATGAGTTATCGATCATAGGATCAGATATTTTTAAACAAGTACTGTCAAGAGCAAAATTTTTTCACACTGACGAGTGTAGAGAATAGAATATATTATAGAGTTACATAAAATATGGAATTCTTTTTTTAAAAAAAAATGATAAAACTTGATGAACATAGAATGAAGTAGATTGTATTTAAGTTTAAGATTTTAAGTCCTTGGTTTGTTTATGTATAATTTTGCATCTGAAAGTCATAAAAAGCACAGAAAACATATCTGTCCAGATAGATTGGACTTGGTCTCATCCACTACAGTCATTGGTTTTAGCTTTCTTTTGAGACAAACACTAAGGATTTGACAAACCCTTTCCTGAGACACAGAAATTAGTGAACTCATCTGGCCTGAAATCATAAATCAATACTAGATAGACCAGCAGGTAACATAAAGTGACACCTAGTTTCATCTATAGCTGTTCTGAACTACATTTATGCAGGTACAGCATAGGTAAAAAGCATCCCCGACTCATTATCATTCCTTTGAAATTGAAAAGCTCGTTTGGAACTCCCTAGCTGTTTGCCTCCTGATTTTCACAGACTTCAGGTAAGTCCTAAAGGCACCTCAAATAAATGTGGTGCGAGCTGTCCTTGGAATTCAGGAAGACACAACTGGTGACGTTCACTTCATCTAGCTTTTAAATTTAAGAATTTGCCTTTCCCGAATTGCTCTCTAGAGGGGCCTGCATAGCTACACTGACCTTGTTGAGAATTTAGGATCTTAGATTGTACTCTAAATTGCATTTAAATTAGGTGCCTGTAGTACATGCTGTGAATCTCCTTTATTTGTGGGAACATAGAGAGGCAGGAAGAAGTTTAGTAGCAGAATAGCAACCTTCTGCTCCATGCACGTGATAAATTCAGACTTTTAGACTCAGAGTGGTGTAGTATTTTTGGCATTATAGAGCTCTTCTGATTTTTAAATAAAAAAGGTTATATAGCAATCAAAAACCTTACTGCTCTAAATGTGATCCGTTACTGTCTAGGGAGGTAGATGGGTACATTTAACAGTTCTAAGCACAGGGCTGCTTTCAATAATACACTAATATGATACATCAAATGGAAACCAAAGTCCATCAATTCTTTTAGAGAAAAAATAATTGGGAAGTACCAAAACAAGCACTGCTCTTAATTCAGTACTAGCTCCTGCATGAGGTCTTGTGTTCATTACAAGTGGGAATAGATCTGAAGAAATCATTAAAAAACCAGGAAGACAGGTGAAGGAAAAGGAATAAAACTTTTGTTATGGCCAAGTGGATAACGCATATAGATACCAGTTCAAATGCAGACTTGAAAAACACACATGAAACCCAACAGGAAATCACTCCTGGACAAGAAAAGGATGAATTCTTATCCATGAAGTTCAAGCTATGTATAGAAAGAGTCTTCCCTAACTATGAGATCTAGTAAAGTTATTAGCTGCTTCCCAAAGAGTTAAAAGCATCACTGTGTGTAGTTTATAAACAGATTTCAAGAATAAATGGGTACTGTTCACTGTCTAAGTCCTGTGTTGATTAGTTCTCCTCCATCTCTACACTAGTTGAATCTAAATTATTGGTTACCATAAATGTCCTGGGCTATTCAGTGGTAGAATATATTTCTCAGTAGTCAGAATAAAATCAAATATATTTTTGGTCCTTCCATGGGCAGGAATTATTTATAATACAAACAAAATTCATTGAAATTTGTGTATTATTTACTTTGCATGTGTCAGCAGCCAAGTTATCTTGTGTGTATAGATTTTTGAAAAAGAAAAGCAGTACATAAATACTAAACATAATTATTATCGATCAGATGATGAAATAGTACTTCATGTTAGTTAATGTGAATGAATGCTCATACATATTCTTATGCTTGATATTACTATGTGCAGGCATCAGGCACTGCACTGGCAATGAATGCTGTAACCCACCACAAAAATCAGAAGAGTAATAACCCTTTTTTATACTATATTTTGTGTGTTTGCAGCAGAAGAAAGGACTTAGAAAAAAAAAAAAAAACACCACACATTTAAATCCAGAGTTGTTGGATCTTCACAGCTGCAATTTCAGTAACTTTCATTTGTTGGTCAACCTCAGTTTAGGGATGAACTGATACCAGCAAGAAGCTGACATATCTTCACACACATGAAAACCTCTTAGAATCATAGAACAATCAGGTTGGAAGAGACCCATCGGATCGAGTCACTAAACCATGTCCCTCAGGAACTTGTCCACCTGTGTCTTAAACACCTCCAGTGAACGTGAATCAACCACCTCCCTGGGCAGCCTGTTCCAATGCCCAATGATGCTTTCTGTGAAATATTTTTTCCTAATGTTCATCCCAAGCCTCCCCTGGTATAGTTTGAGGCCATTCCCTCTTGTCCTGTCCCCTGTCACTTGGGAGAAGAGCCCAGCACCCTCCTCTCCTCAACCTCCTTTCAGGTGGTTATAGAGAGCAATGAGGTCTCCCCTCAGCCTCCTCTTCTCCAGAATAAACACCCCCAACTCTCTCAGTCGTTCCTCATAAGGAACTCTTGCATATTTCTACTGTTGTACCGATGAACTTATGAACGTGAAAAAGTAACCCTGATGCATAGTGCTCCGGTAACTAGTACCTCAGTGGAATTTGTTTTTTCCAGGTAAAAAAATGATAAATTTTACTTCTTAACTACTTTAAATATCAAAAGAGGTAGTAACTAAAGTAAACTCAGTCTATGCCATTATTTCCTGCATCAAGATGAGAAATGTCTTAATACAGATTATTTTACATTGAAAATAAAGGGTAAGGAATTAATATATTTTTTTTTATCAAGACATAGGCATAGTTTTATTTCTCACAGAACTTGCCATAAACAACTACATCTTGCTGGGAACTCACTAATAACTAACTGTCATTTAGAGGTAGGGTTAGCTCTATGAGACAATGGTCACTACTTTTAACCACTCCATATCCTAAGAGATGATATATTGCAAAACTACTACTAACATCACTGTTGAAAAACTAAGGAATCAATCAGGAATACATGAATCAAGGTTATACAGTCTTAAATAAGTTCTGAATTACATGATCTCAAATTATTTTTCTTTTCCTGAAATTATTCTCTATTTTTCTTACCGCTGTAGCCCTAGTATCGGAGAGTAAAGAAAAGGTAATCAACATTTAGTTCCCATTTACAAGAAGGGTAGCAGGGAGGATCCGGGGAACTACAGGCCAGTCAGTCTGACCTCAGTGCCAGGGAAAGTCATGGAACAGGTGATCTCGTGTGCTATCATGAAGCACTTGCAAGAGAACCGGGTGATCAGGCCCAGTCAACATGGGTTTACCAGAGGCAGGTCCTGCCAAATCAACCTGATCGCCTTCTATGACAAAGTCACTCGGCTGCTGGATGAAGGAAAGGCTGTGGATGTGGTCTTTCTGGACTTCAGTAAAGCCTTGACACAGTTTCTCACAGCATTCTGCTGCGGAAACTGTCAGCCTCTGGCCTGGACAGACGCACACTCTCCTGGGTAGAAAACTGGCTGGATGGCTGGGCCCAGAGAGTGGTGGGAAATGGTGCTAAGTCCAGCTGGAGGCCAGTGACAAGTGGTGTCCCCCAGGGCTCAGTGCTAGGTCCAGTCCTGTTCAATGTCTTCATCAATGACCTGGATGAGGGCATTGAGGGTACCCTTAGCAAGTTTGCAGATGACACAAAGCTGTGTGCAAGTGTCGATCTGCTGGAGGGTAGGGAGGCTTTGCAAAGGGACCTAAACAGGCTGGACCACTGGGCAGTGTCCAACGGCATGAGGTTTAACACTGCCAAATGCCGGGTCATGCACTTGGGGCACAACAACCCTATGCAGAACTATAGACTGGGAGAAGCCTGGCTGGAAAACTGCCAGGAGGAGAGGGACCTGGGGGTGTTGGTCGACAGCCGACTGAACATGAGCCAACAGCGTGCCCAGGTGGCCAAGAAGGCCAATGGCATCTTGGCTTGTATCAGAAATGGTGTGACCAGCAGGTCCAGGGAGGTGATTCTCCCTCTGTATTCAGCACTGGTGAGGCCGCTCCTTGAATACTGTGTCCAGTTCTGGGCCCCTCACCACAAGAAGGATGTTGAAGCTCTGGAGCGAGTCCAGAGAAGAGCGACAAAGCTGGTGAAGGAGCTGGAGAACAGACCCTATGAGGAGCGGCTGAGAGAGCTGGGATTGTTTAGCCTGGAGAAGAGGAGGTTGAGAGGAGACCTCATTACCCTCTACAAGTACCTGAAAGGAGGTTGTAGAGAGGAGGACAGGACGAGAGGGAATGGCCTCAAGCTCCGCCAGGGGAGATTTAGGCTAGAGATTAGGAGGAGTTTTTTCACGCAGAGGGTCATTGGGCGTTGGAATAGTCTGCCCAGGGAGGTGGTTGATTCACCTTCCCTGGAGGTGTTTAAGGCACGGGTGGATGAGGTATTGAGGGACATGGTTTAGTGTTAGATAGGAATGGTTTGACTAGAAGATCCGATGGGTCCCTTCCAACCTGGTTGTTCTGTGATTCTGTGATTCTATGGCAAGTAGAACAGAAAGTCTGAGATTTTATCCTTGTCTCTGAGAGAAGGTTGTCACATTTCTGTGTTTCACCTATAATCCTTGATTTTTTTTTTTTCCATACTCATGAAGAATAGAGTAAGTATGTGGCTGATAACTTCACATTCTTTTTGTCAAGGTTAGATTGTTGTGCTTTTGTCTGTTACTGCATTATTCTCTTGTGCCTTGAAACCTGTTTCAAATATTTTCTCCAAAAGTATTAAAAGCCTCTCAAAATGCAGAGCGTTTTCACTAGTAGTCTGTTAAAAATGATGTTTATCTAATGATGCTCACTATTCAGTTTTCTTAGTAACCAAAGATGTAATTGATAATACCTGGAAACTGGGATTTCTTTTTAAGATGTGATGGAGTTGGATTGTGGTTCCATCACATCTGGTTATTGTGATGTACATGTTCTTCTTCTTTTTTTTTAATATAAGGTCCTCCCAGTGAAATGTTGCTGTGTGTTAAATGCAGTTCTGATTTTCTGGGTTTTTCTCAGGGGAACTGTATCCGTTTGTTTCAGTTTGGCACCTTGGGAGAGCCTGAGCTCTGAGCTCAATAACTGCAAATACTCTCTATGACACAGTAATATGAAATAACTCTGCTTAGAATTTTAAACAACATATATTATATACTTATATCTATAAGGTACTGAGCACCAGAAACCTGATATTCCAAAGGTCATATTAAAGTCTATCTGAACAAAGAAAGATAGTGACACTATTGACATAGAGAAAGTTAAAAATGGATACAGGTGTTTAAGAATGCTCAACAACTTTTCCTTGTCAGTTCTTCAGTCCTATGTAAAATATTTATCTCACAGATCCGTATTGACACTGACTTATTGTAAATGTAGATGCGAGGTTTATTTTGACTTTGTTCATAGAATTGACAGCATCGGGGACTCTTCAGAAAGCATGAAGGTTTGAAGAACTGTTGATTAAAAAACTTTTTTTGCGGTTTTGATTTAATTATTTCTTCAATTAGGACAAAAGTATATTGTTCTTCATGATATATCACAAAACAAACCTAACCACACTCTTTTAATGGAATATTTTGAAGATACCAAAGTCCTAGAAGGATTTCTGGCATTTTATTTTTCACATGCAAAATGTCCATGTTAATATACTGCTTAAAAACTTAGCGTTTCCACAGTGTGGGAGGACAAGGGATATTATAATTCAGAAATTAATCAGCAAAATTGATTTTAAAACTTTAAAACTTTAATATGCATTTAATTAGTAAAATATTGTTCTACCTGAAAATTTTACAAGAAGTGAGTTCTGGATAGAGAATAACTTCTGACAATTCAAGTTAAATCTACTATCATTTCCTTATAAAAAATTGCTTTTACTGTTTCGTTGCTGCAAAAACCCCAGGAACATGGTTTATTGTGGATAACGATTTCTGAGTTACTCTAGTGGTTTTGTTGTTTTTTGGGGTTTTTTTTAATCTGTTAATTATTTTCTCTGTAAAACAATTAAATTCTTGAATACTACAGATGGTCAAACTGTTTTGTTTAAAATGTACTAGATAATCATGGACTATGATGTGTTCCACTAAAATGTTGTGGCCAGGCAGCAGAGAAGAAAGCTGCTTTTTAAGTGAGTTTAAACTCTGGAGAAGAAGAAATTCCTTCATTCCTAAGAGCAATTAGTTATTAATTAATTAATAGTTTAGTCATAAAGCAAGAAGAAAACCCGTAAACGAAGGAAGACAAAGTAGATAAAAGGTTCTAGACATATATATATTGTCTACAACCACAAATACACTCACTGCTGAGCCTTGAAGATGACTAAAAAGAAAACAGTTTTCTTCTGCCTGTGTTAGGAGTGCAGAGTATTATGAGTGGATCTGAAGAATGAAAGAGTTGGGGTGAGAATATTAAATATCTAAACTACATCTTGGGTTTTGGGAGGGTGCTTTTTTATTTTGGGTTGCCTCTTCTCTACTACACTTGACTGAATGTTCTGTATGCTAAAAGGTCATTTGTACTTGGAATGCATCAGACGTTTCTAAACTGAAGCTCATCTTCAAGATTAATTTCCTCACAGACTCTGCAACTGCTCTACAAAGAGAATCGAAACACTGTAAATGCAGACAATCAAATGAGTCACTCAAAAATCCCTTGTGGTCAAAAAACCACCCCAACAACATCAAATATAATTTAATTTCTAATGAAAAGTGATAAGCCAGTAAAGTAGCATAAAATTATTCGTAGTACACAATATTTTCTGTATTTAAGACATCTTTATCTCTCAATGATTTTGAAACCTGGTCATCTTATATGAGCTGAGTTCCAGTGTTGGATACTACATTTGATTAAAACAAAACAAAGCAGAAGAAAAAAACAGAAATTTGGGTTTTTTTTACCTAGGCATTGGGTTTCACTACCACTCCAGAGACCATTTGCCAAGCATTCTCTCACATGTGAACCAACCAATGTGTATCCTGTGTTACAAGTGAATATTGCGGTAGCTCCATACACTGTTAAGGTTCCAATTTTATTTCCATTTGGTGGAGATGGAAGACCACCACAGGAGATAACTAGGAGAAAAAAACAAAAACAAAGCAACAGAACAAACTGAAACATGAAAATATTTTTCATGATTTCTTAGACTGTAAGACAATACACCACTTCACATTTTTTTCAAAAAGTAAATTTAATAGGAATAAATGGCAGAACTGTACTCCATAGGAAGGGCTTAAAATTATGGTTCATTTGGTAACATATGTACTAAATCTAAAAATTCATTAGGATATCATCACATCTTGACAGCAGATTAAACACAACCTGTATTTCTAGTTCTGAAACAAGAGAATTCCATGTATTTCTGGGAAGACTGCAGTTATGTTCTATGAATATATACTTTCCCCAGACATTTGAAGTGTTATGTCTGTTTAAAGACATTATCTTTATCTGTTTTGTCTTAAGGCTAGACTTGACCCAATATCTCAGAAGTTTTGTGTAGAATAGAATCATAAAGTTGCAGAATCATAGAATCATAGAACCATTTAGGTTGGAAAACACCTTTCAGATCAAGTCCAATCCTTAGCCTAACACACCTTTCAGATCAAGACCAGCAGTTAACCTAACACTGTCAACTTCACCACATCCCAAGGCAACACAGGGACACGTCTCTTAAAAGGCCTATAGGGATGGTGGTTCAATCATTTCCCTGGGAAGCTTGTTCCAATGCTTGATAAAATTTTTCGTGAAAAAATTCTTCTTTAATATCCAATATAAACCTAACCTGGCACAACCTGAGACCATTTCTTCTTTTCCTATCACTTGTTGCTTAGTAGATGAGACCAACACCCTCCTCACTACAACCTTCTTTTTGGCAGTTGAAGAGTGATAAGGTTGTGTATATTTTTTCCAACAGTACAGCTTTTAAGCTTCATCCAAGAAATTAAGAGCTTCATCCAATATAATCTCTAATTCTAATCTAGAATCTTCTAAAAGGGTGACATTAAATCCTAGTGTTCTCTCAATAATTATGGACTATTTAGTTGAATAAATCCATAGTTAGATGCAGAACATTATTGAGATTAATCTTCAGAGGTTATTTCATTGACTTTTGTATGAAATATATGGTACTTTACACAGAGTTTAGATCATTTCATTCCAAGTTAATGAAAATTTCATATTTGTTTATTTACAGATTGACAGCGAATTCTTTTTTAAAATATAAACTATAAAATAAAACATATGTTTTAAAAAGCATAGGATATAATGTAAACAAGTATGTTCCTTACCCTTACAGCTTGGTCTTTCATTGCTGATGCTCCAGGTTCCATTAGACCTGCACTGTATGAGTCTTTGACCCAATAAATAATATCCTGGACTGCAGCTGAGCATGACCTGAGCTCCATATTCATTCAGTGACCCAGAAATCAGTCTCCAGATAACATGTTCAGAGAGTAGGGTTTCTATGCTGGGGCAAGTTACAGCTGTGAAGACAGGACAGAAATATTAACATTCTACCCTTACGTTTCACACAGAATACGTCTTGCCTTATTGGCAGTTTTGCAACATAAAATTTAGTATTTTTGAAATACAAGTTCCAGGAAAAATAAGGAACATCATACAGTGAGTATTACAAACTGAGGGGGAGTTTGCAGTAGGTTTTCATTTAGCGAAGTGCAATGGAACAATGACATAGTTACGCTCTCTAGTGCAGCTTATTTAAAAATTTCAGAAATAAATCCATCACAGACTAGAGTGGATGTCAAAGGGAAAACAAATAGAGCTATGTAATTTTTGGAAATACTCAAATGTTGTTTTATTTGTATCTCCATGATATTTACTTTAGAAAAGCTCTAACAAGTTTTTAACCAGATTACCTTAAGAGATGCTAACTTTCATTCCAATGCTAATTACAATAAAATGGTATGCAGAAGGTACCCAGGAAAATTTCTGTGTTCCAGTATAGAACACTTGAGATAAAAAATAATAAACATTTCAAGAGATTTTTAGACTGTGTTTCAGATTTTGTAAGAATACAGTTACTACCAATAGAAAAGAGTAGTAGCTTAAATTTTCCATAAAGTTTAATATGTCTACCAATCATATACAGAATTTTTAAATAGTTTTCAGTTTCAAGTTGGTGGTTTGCAGTTCAAGACAAAGTGCATAGAATATCTACATTTGTAATATTGATGTGAATTCTATCTTGATGTGCCTGTGTCTCTGTAAAGATAAGAAAGTTTTACAAAACTATTTGTGGCTGTTCTGTTTAAAAATAGCTGTATTTAGTGGCCCTACACCAGGTTGTTCAGCATTGTCCTGGTATTGTATAACACTAAATGAATTAGTGACTGTTTCTATCCCAAAGAATACTTTGGAAAAATTACTATCCCAACAACACTTCAGAAAAGCTATACTCTGAGAAAAAAAAACAAAACAACCCCCAAAAATATATAATAGAGATTCAGTCCCTTCTCTTTTTCCTTATACATTGCTTTAAAACAAAAAGGTGATAACTATTTTTAATATTTGGTATATTTAGGAATCATTACCTCTGATCTTTCCTGCAATGTACTTAATCACCACAATGTTTAGTATAAGACAAAAGTATTAGGAGGAAGTATGTAAAATCTTCAAACTATCCAGAAGAAACAAAAAGGAGTGTCTTATTCTCAATTTATGCCATAATGACTTACACTATTCTAAAAAGGAAAGGACTAATAAAGTTGACAAAAAAAAATTACATGTTCTGTAGATTTTACACCGTGTGAAAAGTATAAAGTAATTTTATCACAAGTGATGAAAGAAACTAGTTGAAGTTTTCCCTGAAATACAGGGAAAGTGATAAGAGAAAAATTTGTGTAAAAAATTAGAATCATAGATTCATAGAATCATAGAATCACCAGGTTGGAAGAGACCCACCGGATCATCGAGTCCAACCATTCCTATCAAACACTAAACCATGATTTAGATTTTCATCACTTTTAAAAATACTTTTAATAATGCTAGAATTATACATCTACATTTTCCAGTAGTTAACTTACTCATGAGAACTTCCAGCACCTGGGAAAAAAAACTGGCACCACAGCACATTGGTGAAGATTTGTAAGAAACTGTGAAGGGGAAATAATCTGAAGAACTTCCAAATGACAGATTACAAGGGTACACTGAATAGAAATTATAGACTATTTTCTCAGATTTTTTTTTCAGCATATTTTAGGAAGGATTGCCAGCATATAATCACTTTGAAACTTAATAGTTCTCTCTCTCTTGGCCTTCATAACAGTATTCTGAGACTAGTTTCAGAATATTATTCAGAATAACAGTATTCTGAGACTAGTTATTCTGAGACTAGTTATTCTGAGACTGGTTTCCTAGCATAGAGACCATCCCACTTACTAATTCAATTTAATTTGATGTTGATACTAAGATGTGTCTCAAAGATTATAAATAATTAACCATTTTTCCAATTTTTTTTCAGATGTGATACATACCTTGGTCTGTCAGAAGACAAATAATACTCTAAAAAAGTACTAAATACTCATATTTAACATTTTTATCACTTCTTCTTTCAAGCTGTAGTTTTATTGAGGAATATGATTCTTTCAAAGATGAAAGCAAGCTCCTTACTTCAACTAACATTAAAAATTTTACTCTTAACCATAGGGAATATCTTAAGACACTTAGAGGTAAGAGGCTCAGCTATTTTGGAATATGTAAATAAGCCACATGGATGTTTCCTCCCCACACGGAGGTTAATATATAATTTATTCTTTCCTTAGCTATAAATACACTTAGGATCTCACTGCAAGCACACTTGTCAAACAACTATCAGATTCTGATTCGTGACTGTACAATTTCTAACTGAGATATTACTCAGTACTAGTATACTTTTAGATACAGTTGGTATAATCAACTAAAACTGTTGCCTGAAAACTTTTGATTTTACTGAGACTGATTTTGATATATCAATTTCCTTATCCTTCAAGAACAAAAACAAACAACAAACCTATTAACAGATGCCATATTTTATGCACGAGGTTTAGGAATGTATCATTTGCCTCTCACAGTCTCTCTCTTGAAAATCACGGGCTGGGTACAATTTAAATTGACATTTACATAGATGGAAGATTATAAAGGTTGATCTCAGCTTCTTTCAGATGCTAAGATGTTCTCTTTTCTCCAGATATTTTTCATACAGAAATATATCAATATTGCTTTAAATAAAGAAAACATAATTATTGTTTGAAGCTATGATTAACATTCCCCATTTTAATGTCATGATAATCTCCATATACTGATAATTCTTAGTAGAGTGAAAAGCAGGGAATTCATCATCGGATGTACCTACCATAAGAAAGACAGAAAAATATAGCATCTGCATCCTATAAACATCTATAAGATGTTCTGGGTCTATTTGCTGTTCAAGACAGGAGCGAAATCTTCACTATGCAAAATGTTCAATGTACGAACAGTAACAATGATCAAAAAAACCCCCAAGATATTTGCAACAGCAACAACCAAAATTTAAGTAGTATTTCCACAGTAATATGCTCTGATTTTAGTTTTAACTCTTGAAAATGATTAATTCTTTGTGATTTCATTGTTTTCTTTCCTTGAGGTTAACAAACACATTGGAGTATCAGTGTTTTCCTAGAACCAGAAGACTGACTTTTCCCTTCTACAGAGTTGTCGTGTCTACAAGCATTTGTTTGTCTCTGGTTATTTTTAGGTGAAAAAAGTACACCTCATGCTATTCCAGGAATACATTGAATACAGTGACTCTGAATGCAATTATTGTTTCAAGGGGAAAAATGACAAGTAATATTGTAGATGATAAAAAAAAAATCTCAATTGCAGTAACTTTTTAGTATTATTTGCAAGGGTAATGGCATCTGCTTCTTGGTTGCAGTTCTCAAGCAGGTAGTTAAAAATCTTAAAGAAAGAGAGAGGGTATTTTTATTTTCCTGTGTTTTGAATCTATAATGCAATAACGAGAACTATATTTTTCAAGTATACCCTTTTGACTAAATTCACTATTAACTTAAAAAAGCAAGATTAAGGTCAAGTCGTGTATTATGCTTGAGAAACTCTTATAGTTTAAATCCATAGGTATTAGTAAAATAAGAAGATAGCAGGAAACCATATAATCTCATTCACCACAGCCAAGAACAAAGACCTAAGAACAAAGTAGGATCACTTGAGCAGGTTGATAGTTTCAATATGATACTATGCTAGTAGGGAAAAAAAATCCACACGAAAAAAATTAGCCACTTCTTGTTTGTCAGTATACTTATGTGGGAAAGGTTAGAAATCTCAAAAAAAGATCACATGCTATTGAACATCAATGTCTAAATCGAGTCAGTTACATCAAGTTAGTCTGTTATCAGTCTAATCATAGAATCATAGAATCACTGGGTTGGAAGAGACCCATTGGAGCATCGAGTCCAACCATTCCTATCAAACACTAAAGCATGTCCCTCAGCACCTCATCTACCTATGCCTTAAACACCTCCAGATATAACTGATCTAATCTAAAATGCTGAAACTAATTAACTGGTTTAGTACAGTTCACTGAACAAGGACTAACTTAATAAGTACTCCATATTACTACCAAAACATGAAAAAAATACTACAAAAATTACGTACTGACTTCAGGACTTAATAAAGAAATTGTTAGGAGAATTATTTGGTACAGAGTTCTGAATGTTCTACTTAATAGAATCATAGAATGGAATCATAAAATCATTAGGGTTGGAAAAGACCTTTAAGATCATCAAGCTCAACCCTTACCATAACACTGCTAATTTCACCATCTTCCTTAGCATTATTCTACATGTCTTTTAAATATCTACAAGACGATGACTCAATCAATTGCAAGGGAAGCCAACCCTTTAAGTGAAGAATTTTTTCCTAAAATGTAGTGTAAACCTCCCCTCGTGCAACTTGAGGCCATCCCCTCTCATCCTATTGCTTGTTACTTGGGACCAACATCTGCCACACTACAACCTCCTTTCAGATAGTTGTAGAGAGCAATAAGGTCTCTTCACTTCTGCAGATTAAACAGTTCCCTCTACTGCTTCTCATAAAACTTGTACTCTAGCCCTTTCACCAGTTTCATTACCTTTCTTTGAACACACTTCAGCATCTCAACAACATTCTTGTAGTGAGGGCCAAAACTGAACACAGTATTCAAGAAGTGACCTCACAACTGCTGAGTACAGGAGGACAATCACCTCCTGAGTCCTGCTGGTCACACTTTTTCTGATACAAGCCAGGATAGTATTGGTCTTCTTGGTTATCTGGTCACACTGTTGGCTGATACTCTTTTGACTATCAACCAACACTCCCAAATCCTCTTCCTCTGGGTAGCTATCCAGCAGTTCTTCCCCAAGCCTATTGCATGGGGTTGTAGTGACCCAAGTGCAAGACATGGCACCCCATTCCATACAACTGGCCTCAGACCATTAATCCAGCTTGTCCAGATCCCTCTGTAGAGCCTTTCTATCATCAACAAATGCTCCTGCCCAACTTGATCTCATCAGCAAACTTACTGAGGGTGAACTTGATCCCCTCATCCCAATAATTGACAATGATATTAAACAGAACTGGCCCCAATACTGAGCCCTGAACTATAAGAAAATGCCAGGAACTGCGCAGTATTTATGAGGAGCTAGTCATGAATCTTGGTCTGTTTATACTAAAACATTCATTTTGCACTTATAATACAACTGATGCATTTTCTTCCAGAAATACTTATGATTCATAGTTCTACAACTAGACATTGTACAAGCATAATGAAAATTATAAAAAATACTAATAATTTTCCAATTAATTTCTAGATTAAAACAACACTGTCTGAACAATCACTGTTAAGGTTGTGCACAGTATAGCTTCCAAAAATACCTTCGATTTAATTGGCAATGTGTAAATTATGCAAAGTAATATTACCTGTTCTTTAAATTTTTTTATAGTAAAGAAATTAGCAGAAAAGACTGAAAGACTATTTAAATCTTCGAGTGAGTATATATAAGGAGTAATGCAAAACAGCAATAAAGATAAGCAGTAACAGGACCATTCCAGGCATTTAAAATGCTAAAAAAATAATTAACCACAAACTCAGTGTCCCAGGTTATACATACACTTACTGTCATGAACAGGAAAGCAAATAAGAACAGAAGCTGACATGTTATCCTATTTCAGCAATATGTTTTTTAAGAAATAACTGCTGGTCCATATCCCAGCACCAACACACATGGTATATAACTTTTCTGTGTACATTTTATATGTGTTTATACAGAAATATGATGTAATATTGCATACATTCATACTCTTGGTTTACAAAGTGTGATACTTAACTTTAAAGAATTGGTGGGTACCTTGGCATAATGAGAAAAAAATCTAACATCATGAATTTGCAATAAGTGAACACATTCATTCTTCTGATCTAGCGAGGAGCATTATGGAACTAAATCATAGCATTTTTTCCCCACCCACTGGCATAATGTTTCATGCTAGTCCAGAAAACATTTCTTTTTATGTTGCTTTGTCATGGCAAAAAAATAATTTTTCACTTGCAAAAGGATTACCCAAGTTCTTCCGAAAGCATCATGCATACTTAAATTCTCCTTAGTGCAAACACTGGGACTGTACCACATCCCCATCTAGCAGAATTTTCTAGTGCTGGAATTTATTGTGAAAGCAAACTCATTACTGAGATTTCTTTTTGTGGAACGTGAATTTTTGAACAAGGCAATGCAAACTCTCTAAAGTCATTGAAGTATACGTACTGAAGAGAGAAAGTTCTCTTTTGCTTTAGAATGAGCTTAGTATGACCTTCTTCATTGATTCAGAACTCACACCGGTTTTTCCTCTTGTCGCATCATGCATTTTCTACTACTGACACAGTGAGGCACAACCCTTTTTTCCTAGTTCTTTTAGTGTTTAAGAATGGTCTGAAACAACTGTTCCTCTGTATTTTTCACAGAAAAGCTGAACACTAAATCTCTGAACAGACTTCAATGGCATCAACTAAGAAGTTCAATCGCCGTGGAGGGATAAGCCAAGATTTAGATCAGTATTTCTATTTCATGAAGAAAGACGCTGTCAAGTATCCACAAAATCAAAAACCCTAAGAAAATACGTGGTATGCAGTAAGGAAAGAATCATTCAAGCACCAGTGTTTATCTACAGCTTGAGATCAAAGTTGTTTGATTTATCCGGATTTCTTGGATATATTTTCAAGGACCATGCTTTATATCACCAATAAACTGTTCCTTATAATATTTTCTTAAGTCACTCTTTCCCAGCCATGTTTTGAGTTCATAGAATCATAGAACAACCAGGTTGGAAGAGACCCATCGGATCATCAAGTCCAACCATTCCTATCAAACACTAAATCATGTCCCTCAGGACCTCATCTACCCGTGCCTTAAACACCTCCAGGGAAGGTGAATCAACCACCTCCCTGGGTAGACTATTCCAATGCCCAATGACGCTTTCTGTGAAAAACTTCCTCCTAATTTCTAGCCTAAATCACCCCTGGTGGAGCTTGAGGTCATTCCCTCTTGTCCTGTCCCCTGTCGCTTGGGAGAAGAGCCCAGCTCCCTCCTCTCCACAACCTCCTTTCAGGTAGTTGTAGAGAGCAATGATGTCTCCCCATAGCCTCCTCTTCTCTAGGCTAAACAACCCCAGCCCCTTTCAGGTACATCTGAGCAACGAAGCTGGGGAAGGTCTTATGAGGAATGGCTGAGAGAGCTGGGGGTGTCATTCATTTAAGCTTTCTTAATAGATATCTGTTGACTGGTATTTCATATAATTAAATTCAATAGCTTAAAGTCCACGATCCACTTATGTCTTGCTATATGACCAGTGTGTATCATACTACTCATGATTTAAACCTGATGTAAACACTTTTAATGAAAAGAAAGGAGTTTCAAGCATCTGCTGCAGGCATTTTGTTATCACAGATCTTTTGCAAAGCAAACTGCAATGCTTTTAACCTTCATTTTAACAGACCTAGGGATAAAATTAGCTAATTTATTAACCATTTACCTTTCTGAGTTGTGTTTGCTGCTTGTCAGGGCTGAGATGTTTGTATTTCTGCAGACTAAATACATTTATTCTTACAGCAACACTCCAAAAAAACAGGTCATTCTGCAGATCGTTTAAGGTTTTCCACGTTTTGCAAGTAAGAAATCCTGGATAAAGCAAGCCTGCCTCTGCATAACAATTCATTTTGATAATATTGACTTTAATATCACCGTGTAGATCAGTAGCATTTTAATGCAGCACTTTGTGTTTTGGAAGTAATGGTATTCATTTTTCAAACAACAACAACAAAAAATTGAAAAGGAAGAGAAAAATGTGCTATATGTATTTTGCTTAGTTATTATAAACATTAAACAATTTTTTTCAGGTTGAAAGATGGGCTAAATATCAATAATTAACAATGTAGTTATTGTCCCCAGGTAATTTAATGGACTTCTCCCTGAAAAAAAATCTGTCAATATTTCTGCTGATTAATCATGCAACTTATGTTCTTTGTACGTTGTCAGTGTTTTCTGAGAGAATGAAGTGCAGTTCAATACACTGGAGCACTGCCCTCCCTCCACATATGGATCTGAATTCAGAACAAGTCTGTGATCCCACCTGGTTTTGAATAGTTTGTCTTGTGTACTTTGTGGAACTGCTGTGTTCAGTTATAGGCACTATCCTTCAAGAAAGTTGTAGATCAATTGGAGTTTGTCCAAAAGACAATAATGAGAATCACTGGTCCAAAAGGAAGAGGGAAGGAAGAGGGAAGGGAAGGAAGAGGGAAGGGAAGGAAGAGGGAAGGAAAGGAAGAGGGAAGGGAGAGGGAAGGGAAAGGGAAGGGAAAGGGAAGGGAAGGGGAAGGGGAAAAAATATAGGAAACATATATGAAACTGAATTAACTTATGATTTCAACTCAAAGATTTTAAAGCAGATAAACAAGGGGGTTTTAATAATATAAATTATTTCACTAAATGCTAAATGATCATATGTCCCTGAATGGCCAGTTCAGGTCATATTTATACCAGTGAAAATTTTCCTGAGAAGATGCAAGGAAAATATACTTGAAAGAAGTACCTGCCCACTTACATTTGCAAACAGGTGGTCTCCCTTTGTTGCTCCACAATCCATCTTCTTGACACACTGCTGTTGCTTGTTGACTAGATTCTAGCTTGAAGCCCTCATTACATTCATATATCAATCTACTGCCCAAAGTGAATTCATTACCTATAACTGAACCATTCCCAGGGGCATCAGGAATACCACAAGATACAGCTGAAAAGAAAGAAAAGAAGAAGATGAAGAATTGGAATTTTCTCGTATAATTTTTGTTTAAAACATTGACCCACCACTAAAATAAGAAAAGAACTAGTAATTTTGACATATGTCATTCATAACAACCGGAATTGATTTTCCATCTTATTTACAAAACCTGAAAAATATAAAAGTGTTTAAAACATTGATAAACACTTTGTATGTAATAAAGACAAATGCTTTAGAAATCTTTATTTTGCATAATCCAGTAACTATGGGGGTCAAAAATTTCTAAGCTAAGGACAATGGCTTATTTGCTGGGAAAAAATCAGGAAAGTGTCCACAGTGACTTGATCCAAGAAATGAATGGGAAAATTCTTAAATGATTTTGAATAGTGTTTCAGTTCTCTCAGGGTTTACTTCTTTACTGCAATACTATAAACAAAACTTTATATTTGTTTATTCTATGGATATAAAACAATGGTTTTTAAGAATTAAATTTAACATGTTTTGTCTGATAAGAAAAACATCTACGTCTAGATGGGGAAGAGTTCCATTGAAATTAAGAGCATTATTCAGATATTTGAAATCTTATTTACATAGCTGACTAATTTACTTCAGAATGTTATATAGTACATGAATTCTAGACTTAGTAATTTTCCATATCATGAAGGAAATTACTAACTTAATTATTTTCACTTTATTTTTGCTTCTTCAGAAATTCTCTCCAGAAAAGCAGTTATTATTTTAGGCTCATAAAGTTAAGTTTGCTGTCAACTTACTGAAGTTTGAGTAGCATTTGGATTTTTTGATTTTTTTTTCCATCGCTCAGAACAGTTTGTTTACTAATGTCTCCTAATATATAACTTTAGGGCAGGGTAAAATTACAAAAATAGATATTTCAGTCACTTTTAGGAAAGCTATAAAAGGCAAGATTGCTTTCTGCTATCTGAATTCTCAGCTTCCTTGATTTTCATAGAATCATAGAACAACCAGGTTGGAAGAGACCCATCGGATCATCGAGTCCAACCATTCCTATCAAACACTAAAAGATGTCTCTCAGGACCTCATCTACCTGTATCTTAAACACCTCCAGGGAAGGTGAATCAACCACCTCCCTGGGCAGCCTATTCCAATGTCCAATGACCCTCTGTGTGAAAAACTTCCTCCTAAATGATATGATATGATTTTGATAATGAAAAGAAGAAAGGTAACTCTTTGGTGCCCTTTCTTTATATTTCCTTTAATGCTATGCTTTATTTTAAAATAGTTATTTATGCATACACATTAACTCTAGCTGCTTGAGTAAATCACTAATACTAGTAAAACTTTATGTTTGCCCTGTGGCACTTTTGAAGGGAAAACCATAGCATTATTTTCTCTGAAGGGATATTATTTTCTGCAAAATGGTAAATTGGAGAGGAGAACTCATGACATTAGTACAATAAATCTATTTAAAGAGTTCTTATAAACTAATGTATGTGTTTACAGAATCACTAGTTGCTTTGAGTTTGGCATCCAGCTTATTGTTCTTCAGTAAATACAGTGTTTAAAACCAGCTTGGATGTTCTCTTACCAAATATTTACTAATAAAGAGTGGAATTTAGCAAATTAAAACATCTTTTCCTCATACACAGTCAATTTTAAGAGGCAATTAGAATATTTTAACAATTAAAAAGTCCCTTGGGTATTTTTTCCTATCCTGTTGACACTATGAAGTTTTATTATTTTAATAAAGTAAATATATTTCAAAAGATGAGCTGACAGCCTTTGTCTGAAACCTGTTAAACAGAGATGAAAATCAGTATTTTTCAAAACAATATCATTTTTATTGTCATTTACCCAATTCAATGCAAATGATTAATTTCACAACATATTGTCATCAACACAACTCTCAAACTTGTTTTCAGTATTCCCAAGTTCTCACATTTGATGTGTTCAAATTAAATACAACACAGTACTTTGCATATGATTATAATGAGGAGAGGTAAGCATTATAAAATGATGAATGGTTTGCTCATTCGGGTAGTTTACTTCCACCTGGAATCTGTCAGACTGCTAACAGAAGTAGAACTGTAGCAATTTTCCAAAATAAGTTGCTGCTTCTGTGACTCAAACTCTTACCAGTGCTGCTCTTGTCCATTTCCTGGTTTGTATCAGAAATGGTGTGACCAGTAGGTCCAGGGAAGTTGTTCTCCCTATGTACTCAGCACTGGTGAGGCCGCTCCTTGAACCCTGTGTTAAGTTCTGGGCCCCTCACCACAAGAAGGATGTTGAGGCTCTGGAGCGAGTCCAGAGAAGAGTCACGAAGCTGGTGAAGGGGCTGGAGAACAGACCCTATGAGGAGTGGCTGAGAGAGCTGGGGTTGTTTAGCCTGGAGAAGAGGAGGCTGAGAGGAGACCTCATTACTCTCTACAACTACCTGAAAGGAGGTTGTAGAGAGGAGGGAGCTGGGCTCTTCTCCCAAGTGACAGGGGACAGGACAAGAGGGAATGGCCTCAAGCTCCACCAGGGGAGATTTAGGCTAGAGATTAGGAGGAAGGTTTTCACACAGAGGGTCATTGGGCACTGGAATAGTCTGCCCAGGGAGGTGGTTCATTCACCTTCCCTGGAGGTGTTTAAGACACGGGTGGATGAGGTCTTGAAGGACATGGTTTAGTGTTTGATAGGAATGGTTGGACTTGATGATCCGATGGGTCTCTTTCAACCTGGTTGTTCTATGATTCTATGATTCCATGATTCTATGTATTTCTCCCTCAGTGGGAAAGGACAGAGCTTCCTGCCACTCAAAGGAGCAATAGTGGGACAAAGAATTGAGAGGGAGCTGATAAGGTACGGTTTCTGGAGACCCACAACTACTGGTCTTAATGGTGTTAGAGAAAGTGGAGAAGGATAAAAGCAAGCTCTGCTGCATCTGGGAGAAGGCGTTTGTTTTAGGAGTTATTCCCCACAAGGTAACCATGGCAGGAATGGTAGTTTCTCAGGGCTCAGATACACCCAAAACAGGTAGCAGATCTACACCTGGTTCAGTACTCTAACTAGTTCCCTAAGAAGCAATGGGATCCTTTGCTTACAACTAGGACTACCCTCTGACCCTCTCTCAGAAATTAATACTTGCAGCATGCTTGTTTGCCTGTCAAATTGACAGAATGCCACTGTCACTCTGTTTTGCTGCATCATGTCGCTGCATTCTCCATTTCCAGTCATGCTCACCCTACAATGTTTCAATGTCTCCAGAACCTTGCAGTATGTCTCTCCCCATTCTAACAAGCCTTTTACTTCTCTTCTGCCTTCTGGCAATCTCTTTGAATGATGGATACAGAATGTAATTGGGCTAAGATTTAAGTTCCTGACAACTTCTTTTTCAAGTCCCCTTTCCAATATCAAAATAACAATTTCTCTGTCAATTTTGCATACATTTTGTAGTATAAAACCAATCCTTGATGGAACCTTAAGCAAAATACTCATCTTGAAGAAGACATGCAGCACTGTTTTTAACATCTTGCAATGTAAGGAATATCTAAACCGAAGTTTTAATCAAAGATGTCTCAACAAGTCTTAAATACGAATTTTACCACCATTTCTTTTTATGAAAGAAAAGTAGACTTGAATCAGGCATGAAAACCTGTTAGAATTCTGTGACATAGACAGAATTTTCAGTCTTTCTTCTTTTTCTCACATTCCTGATATTATTTGACATTCAACTTAGTCTCCACTGTTTACTGAATAATATATGAACAAGTATTTTTAAATAAAGTCAACTGTGTTTAAGTGCTTTGTGCTATTTTATGTTTCTCCTCTGTAGTTTGTGTGTGGCTTTTCAAACAAGAAGAATGTAAATATTTGACAAAGACTAACTAGTCTTAGCAGATGTGTGGAATAAGCTGAAGTGATGCATAATCATCGAATATTTTAGGCTGGAAAAGATCTTTCAGATTATCAAATCCAACCATTAATCTGACACTGCCAAATCCACCACTAAACCATGTCCCTAAGTGCCACATCTACATATCTTTTAAATACCTCCAGGGATGGTGACACAGCCACTTACCTGTGCAGCCTATTCCATTGCTTGACAACCCTTCACTGAAGATTTTTTTTTCCAAATATCCAATCTAAACTCCTTTGCTGCAACTCTGGCTCTGCACACATCACAAATCAACATGTGTTTGGATAAACTTATGATATAAACATGCCTCTTGATATACAGTAGTACTGGCAATACTGTATCTTTTTTATTCTTTTGTAAAATATTCTTTGCAATCATAGAACAGAAGCATTTTAATCAAGAAAACAATGTCTTACCCTGGCAGATTGGCACAGGAGAATCCCACTGGTACATGCCATTTTGGTGACGCTTACACGTTGCGTTGTTGCGACCAATCATTCTGTACCCAGGTTTGCAGTAATAGCGAACTTTACTTCCAGCGGGACCACCGGTTTTATTTACAATTCCACCATTCCTCAATACAGGGCTTAAGCTGCAATAGGGAGCTAAATTATAAAAAAAAAAAAAAAAAAAAAAATAAAGAATCATAGAATCATAGAACAACCAGGTTGGAAGAGACCCATCGGATCATCGAGTCCAACCATTCCTATCAAACACTAAACCATGTCCCTCAGCACCTCGTCTACCCGTGCCTTAAACACCTCCAGGGAAGGGGAATCAACCACCTCCCTGGGCAGACTATTCCAATGCCCAATGACCCTCTGTGTGAAAAACTCCCTCCTAATGTCTAGCCTAAATCTCCCCTGGAGGAGCTTGAGGCCATTCCCTCTTGTCCTGTCTCCTGTCACTTGGGAGAAAGACCAGCTCCCTCCTCTCCACAACCTCCTTTCAGGTAGTTGAAGAGAGCAATGAGGTCTCCTCTCAGCCTCCTCTTCTCTAGGTTAAACACCCCCAGCTCTCTCAGCTGTTCCTCATAGGGCCTGTTCTCCAGCCCCTTCACCAGTATCACTGCTCTTCTCTGGACTCGCTCCAGAGCCTCAACATCCTTCTTGTGCTGAGGGGCCCAGAACTTAACACAGGATTTAAGGAGCGGCCTCACCAGTGCTGAGTACAGAGGGAGAATCACCTCCCTGGACCTGCTGGTCACACCATTTCTGATACAAGCCAGGATGCCATTGGCCTTCTTGGCCACCTGGGCACACTGCTGGCTCATGTTCAGTCGGCTGTCGACCAACACCCCCAGGTCCCTCTCCTCCTGGCAGTTTTCCAGCCAGACTTCTCACGGTCTGTAGCTCTGCATAGGGTTGTTGTGCCCCAAGTGCAGGACTCGGCATTTGGCCGTGTTAAACCTCATCCCATTGGATTCAGCCCAGCTGTCCAGCCTGTTCAGATCCCTTTGCAGAGCCTCCCTACCCTCCAGCAGATCCACACTTGCACACAGCTTTGTGTCATCTGCAAACTTGCTAAGGATACCCTCAATGCCCTCATCCAGGTCATTGATGAAGACATTGAACAGAGCTGGACCCAGCACTGAGCCCTGGGGAACCCCACTTGTCACTGGCCTCCAAACCAGTGAAATTTCAAACTTCTTATGCAGAAGGATCATGAATTTCAAAATCACAATTTATAATCACAGACAAGTTTATGCTATTGAAAATAACAAAGCTGCAATCAGGAAACTTATTATTTGTTCATCAGGTTGACTCAATAAACAGTCCACTTCAAATGTGATAAACTTATAAACTAAAAGCATTTGAGCTACACAATATGCAATTTTTTATAAACAGTTTTATTCAAAAAGTCTTGCATTTAGGTATCTAAGTGTGGAGTCTAACACAAATCTATTTGCTGCATGCAGTCCTGGATAAAACCAATCTGAAAAATATTACCTTAACTCCATATTAACATACCAGTCCCTGCATATTTGCTGTCGTGCAGTGTGTCAAGCTGACAGAGATTAATATCTTTTCGGAATTGTCATGGTAGAACCATGGGTCATAGAAAATAAATCTGGCTGAACATTCAGTTCTGAAATAAACCTATGATCATTCTTCACTGGGAAGCTAGGGTTGAACTCCACTGACAACTAAACTTTAGTACCAAGGGCTCTGACTGTGGCTGCTGCTACACTACTCTCTGCATCAAAGAATCATAGAACAACCAGGTTGGAAAAGACCCATCAGATCATCGACTCCAACCATTCCTATCAAACACTAAACCGTGTCCCTCAGGACCTCATCTACCCGTGCCTTAAACACCTCCAGGGAAGGTGAATCAACCACCTCCCTGGGCAGCCTATTCCCATGCCCAATGACCCTCTGTGTGAAAAATTTCCTCCTAATCTCCAGCCTAAATCTACCCTGGCGGAGCTTGAGGCCATTTCCTCTCGTCCTGTCCCCTGTCACTTGGGAGAAGAGCCCAGCTCCCTCCTCTCTACAACCTCCTTTCAGGTAGTTGTAGAGAGTAATGAGGTCTCCTCTCAGCCTCCTCTTCTCTAGGCTAAGCACCCCCAGCTCTCTCAGCCACTCCTCATAGGGCCTGTTCTGCAGCCCCTTCACCAGTTTCGTGGCTCTTCTCTGGACTCGCTCCACAGCCTCAATGTCCTTCTTGTTGAAGTGTGGTTTAGGCAGACTATGATTCTCATACATTTTCTAGACAATTACTTAGTAGTTGTAATTGTATTTCACAAGCGCATAAGGTTACGTAATTTAGTTTACATCTATAAATAGTTTTCGTATTATTTGTTTCTGTCACACTTCTCTGATTTACTTCTTTCACCTTTCAATACCTATCTATCTATGCATTTTAATATATGTTTCATCACCCTAAGATGCACCTATGATAGCAATTTCCACCTAAAGATGGGTGTTTCTGTTCACTGCCTGCGGAGAAATCACAGAGTTGATTAGAGTCCTAACTGAGACACTTCATTTAAATGTGTGGATTTAGATGCAGCACATAAAAGTCAATATTTCTAAGAAATGCCTCCTAACAAAAGCAGCAAAACTAGGTTGTGTATAAAGAGTGCTGTAAAATGTTGGCATCTGTTTACATTCTATTGAAGAATTGTAGTTCTTAAATAAACAACATTATCTCTACTTGAAATAATTATTCTACTTGAAACAATTTGTTATTTCTATTTTTTTTTTAACATTCTTTCACTTGGGAGATTACTCGAAGAAAATAAATCAAAAAGGAAAAGGAAACAAAACCCAAGATGAAATTAAATAATATAAGACTGTCCAGTACAAAAATTTTTGCAGCCGTGTTCTGTATCCCTTATAAGCACAGCAATCTTCAGTTACATGTCTAACTCAGTGAATTAAATTATTAACTATTTTTTTAAACTTAAAAGGGAATTTCTCATTTAAAGAAGGACAATAAATGTGGCTTAATATTTCTTCTCAACGCATTAAATCAAGAATGGTGTTGTTATTACAACAGGAGCTGGTTAAGACCAAAAGAGTAGTGATTAAGACCACTGAAGACATCCTTAGTAATCTTCTAAGCACTATTTAATTTTAAATATTTTAGGAAACCTTAAGAATAGCAAGTGAGTCATAAATATAATATGCCATTCAGATTAAATGTAATCCTGTAGCCCAGTAATATGGCATTGCCTTTGCTAGTAACAGGTCACAAACTGTTCAGCATTCCCAAGTCCTTCATACCAAGGTTTGTCATGTTTGTGTTGTCTTAATCTTTTTCTACCTTCCTGCAGATTTGGTTTCACTTCGTTCAACTCTAATAATACAATATTTTCTTGTGGTCAGGTGGGTCTGCTTCAGTTAAAAAAAAAATTACAACTCAGAGTTTGGCCAAAATGTATTTTCAGGCTTAAGGAAAAGAGCAAAGAAATAGTAACTACATGCAAAATGCACTATACATAGTGGGATAAACTAGGTGGAGGAGTGGGATTATGCAAGAAGCAAGAAGTGAATTCCTTGGAGTGCATTGATTAGTATAGAAAGGATCTCACATCTCAGAAAACGGCTGTGCCCACAGATTACCAAGCTTTACAGTTCCATGACTCTTAACAGTGTCTCTGAAACCCATAATAATATCCATTTTCTTTCACTGAGCTGACCAGAAAGTGGAGGAAGACTGCTACTCTGGCAACAGATATCTCCATAGGTGTAAAACATTAAGTACAACTGATAAACCTTCTTTACTGTTGTGCTGGATTTGGCTGGGATAGAGCTAATTTTCCTCCTACTAGCGACTAGACAGCCGGTTCTGATTTGTGCTAAAAGCAGTACTGATAATACAAGTATAGCTTGGTTATTGCTGAGCAGTGCTTACACAGAGTCAAGGTCTCTTCTTATTCTCGTACAACGCTGCCAGCAAGAAGCTGGGGTTGCACAGGGATGTAAGAGAGGGAACAGCTGGGACAGTTGACCACAACTGACCAAAGGGATATTCCATTCCATGTGGTTGCTGGCTGGCATCAAACCACTACAACCGTCATAGCATCTCATGGTAGAATTTGTTTGCTTCCTCATGAACATCATTAGGTACTTAGAAAATAACTGAAAACCATCTATCAACCAGAAAAAAAACCCCAAGAGCATTGTTAGAGTAAAAAGAACTCAGCCTTTAGGAAATGTGGGCATTTAAGTCAACTCACAAACTCCAGTTCATATATACATATGTATTCCAGTATTATATAGTCTGTAATATTATGTTCATGCTCTAGTTTAAGATAGGATGTCTACTTTAAAGGATACAAGGCAAAAACACTACTTATTCTTTCAATATAGACTTTAAAAAAAAAAATCTGATTGATTATGAGTTCCCAGGCCTTATTAGCTTCAAAATACTCACTGTTTCAAGATATAATTTGACTGTGGATTATTTTTTTTTATAATGACTCTTCATGTGTTATCTGGATATGACATGAATATTAATTAACTTATTTGCACAGAATTACATTAAAGTAAGAATCATTATTATCCCCATTTTAAGAGAAGAAATAAAAAAAAAAACCACAATTTTTATTACTTCAATAACTATGATCTGATTTTTCCAGTCTAGTGTTATATGTTCAAACACGATCTGTTGCAGCAGCACACAGTTAATCCTTCTGAATTCAAAATCTAAAAATGTAATTCCAAACAAGCTCATTACAATTTCTGAGTACTTCACTTTGTGATATGAATCACATGTGTTTGGGTAACCTATATTTAAAATAGTTATTAAATATAGATCACATCCACCTCTTATTCTTACAGAAATCTTTACTAATGACAATATTTTTAAGTCTGAAGTTAATATGTCAGAAAACAACAATACTGCAGGCAAGCAGTGCCTGAATTTCTCTTCCATGTAAAAGTCCTACCAAAACTCAAAATATTTTTTACTACAAAGGCAGCAAAATATCTTGTTGAAGACCAGCGCTTGTTGAGACAGTGAAAGAATGTTGATAGGACTCCATACATATCCCTTCTTAATCTACAATTTAGCACCTTTAAACCTGTTCTTTCTGAACACCTGTTCTGAACTCCCTTCAGAGTCCAGGATGAAGCATACACAATATCTTCTGAGATCAGGAACTGTGGTGTTGACTGAAGAATCACACACAAGGAAAGAAATAAAAAAAAAGTCTGAAGGGTAAACAAATGCTTGAAAAATGTCAGAATGAAAACTACAGCCACTGTCAGCCTAGAGGAAATTCTGGGTTTAAGCAGGAATCTCTACAGAGTGCTCATAGAATCATAGAATCACCAGGTTGGAAGAGACCCACTGGATCACTGAGTCCAACCATTCCTATCAATCACTAAGCCATGTCCCTCAGCACCTCGTCCATCCATGCCCTAAACTCAAAACACTGGTCATAAAATATTGTAGCCTTGTATCAAGGAACACTGGGATAAAAGGCTGGTTTGTTGTTTGGTTTTTTTTATTCCCCCCAGACAGTTTCTGAGAGGTGATCTGTCCTGGAATTACATGAATCTTAGCCATTATAGGCATAATACACTCATCTAGGAATGAAAGTGTTTTACCACAAAGAGCGATAAACTTCTATGAAACCATCCCAGTGACATAAAGTAGGTTTACATTTACAGATTTAATTTATTTTTGTGAGGGACATAGCACCTACGTTCTTCATCGATGTTTTTTGCAAGGCAACACGCTCACTTATAATCACAACATCCATTTGTCACTTGCCACTGAAGACCAATAGGGTAATAAGTGTCTGCTGATATTGCACATCACTAATCAACTGATATGTGGAAATCTCCATGATAGCTACTGATTTTACATTTCCAAGGCTAACTCTTCTTTTCACAAAACATATATTCTTAAGAGTTGGGACATTTAAACATTTATACTGAGGTTTTTTAAAGCTGTTTGAGGAGTTCTAAGGGAGGTTTAATGAAATAATTCCAATTTCTAAATTAAAACTCTTTGGAACTGGACGTCTAAACACTTCAAATGATTTTGTAAACCTCAGTCTTACAGTGAAAAACATGTCATTTTCTCTAAGAATTTATTTTAGCAAAGGACTTAATTTCCCAGCAGTGTTTTGGATCAATAGTTCAAAAATTGATATGAGAAAAGATACATATAACTATTCACTGCAGTCCCTTGTTTGAAATTATAAACAAACAAAAAGCTTTTTTTTTCAAATTCCTCATTTTGGTTTTTTTTCAGCTTATATGCTAGATCTTTTGTTGACAGACAAAAAGTCACAGTTCAGTGCATCCCTTCTTTCTAACTTTCCTGTTTGAATATTTAATTGTCTTTTATGTTGCTGTTCTTGAAATATCCAACAAAGCAGTAGTTTATTACCATTCTCACTTTAAACATTCTCACTTCACAGAGAAGTAATCAGACATTGGCTTAAGTGATTAGTTGAGGTTGCACAATTAAAGCAAACACTCCGCTTCTGTTTACTAAACCAGTTCTATAGTTATTGGACCTTGCAGGCCATACGTTATTTTCAGTTTATTTCAGGCCTATTTCCTTTTCAGAGATATAATTGTGGATGTCTGCCTCTTCAAAAATTAAACATCTGACTAAATAACCTTCTATTTATTGTACAGATGTTCTTACTGATGGTTCAGCATTTATAAATCATTCCATTTATACTGTTACTGATTCAAAATACTGTATAAACCTCTACTGATTGTGTGACTTTCCTACTGTATCTACTACAGCAAATCACCACCTAAAACTTTAGGAAACACAGAAGAAACAATTATAAAGAATCTGATCAACTGCTTCGTACAATTTCTTTGTCATTACTAACCAGCTACTGGAAAATGTAATGATAAACTCAAACCAATTAATAACATGTTCTTTTAACTTGAAATACAGAGGTAACAGGAACAGTGGTTTCACAGGTACAAAGCTAAAAATTGAGATGATATGACTGGTGAAGCGTTAAGCTTCTAGCAATAACAGTTGAGGTTACAAGAGTGAAATAGAGGTAACAGAAATCTGTGGCGTGGATTTTAGTATGTTATATATATCCACAGTTCTAATGGAAGCTAATTACAAATTAGTCAAGTAATCACTTGCCTTATTTATTCTTGAATGATTAACCAAAAAGTTAAACCAAAGACTGTAAATGTTATAGAGGCAATGGGAACTTGCAAAGTAGCAAGATAGTATCAAGGTGCAGCAGCCCATTCCTTAACATGGATTTCACCTTCTGTTGTAGGTGAATTGCACACCTCAGGTGAGCAGGGAACGGATCCATCCCCCCTCTAACCTCTTTCCAATTCCATCAAGGTGCGGATATGGCCAGCTGCAGCCTTTGTGACCACCTGCTCATGACTCGCAATGTCTTTTTTGCAAAATGAGCATCCAGGTTCTCTCTTGGTTGCCTCAGATTGAACAGCACCAGGAAAACCCATGGCTGGGGCCAGGACCAGGACTGAATTTCAGAGGGAGGGAAGGTTTAATGTAGCTAAACCCCCAGGGAGGGGGTTGACTCGCCTTTCCTGCAGGGGTTTAAGGTGCAGGTGTATGAGGTACTGAGGGGCATGGTTTAGAGATTGGTGGGAATGGTTGGACTCGATGATCTGGTGGGTCTCTTCCAACTTGGTAATTCTATGATTCTATTATAGTTATCCCTCTGCTTCCCAAATCATTACTCTAATGGAAGTGCCTAGTGCTGTGTTGTACTTTCATTCCTTCCAATTTCCATATGTGTAATAAGCTGAATAGTTCTGGTGGAACCCAGCCTCACCAGCAAGTCAAGTTTAAGCACTACAATACAACAAGCAAGCATTTTAAAAATAAAAAAAATCATCATGCAATACTTTCATTTAAATATTTGGCATCCATTGTAGTGATTTTGCCTTACTACATACCTTTCAAAGAAAAAGGGGATAACCTCCCTGGAGCTGCAAAAGGAATTGAACTTGTTCTTCCTCTCCTAGCTTCACCATCCCATACAGACACTCACTAGATTAAGGAAGAGATCCTTTAATATCTACGTGTTAGTGCAGATAGGAAATTTATTATTTAAACATTATGCTAGTGCCTCTGTAATATTCAAAGCTCTTAAAAGAATACCCCTCTGCTCTAATGCTATAGCTTTTTTTCTACCAAAATTTAGCAAAAAACCTTCAACCACAAGATGGAAAACTTACAAGTAACATTAGGCAAATAGTTTATACAAGTAAGCTCATCCACGGGTGGATGAGGTCTTGAGGGACTTGGTTTAGTGTTAGATAGGAATGGTTGGACTAGAAGATCCGATGGGTCCCTTCCAACCTGGTTGTTCTATGGTTCTATGGTAATATTAAACACTGTTCTGAAAGCTTCTAACACTTTTTAAAAGCGAAGAAAATTTGTATCAACAAAGAAAACCTAGTTATGACAAAACAAAAATTTGCAAAATGTTGTGCACAGGCATAGCTGGAGATGGGGATGGTTGTGGGAGGGCAGTAATTCATTTCATTAAGGTCTTCATTACGAAGAAGCCTGCTGGCTCAGTCGCAGCTGCCACGGTATCAATAGCCTTTTTGGGATTTTGTATTTCGCCTGCTTTCATGATGTTGCTTTCCCTCATCTGGATTCAAATCCAATTGTTTCTGCTGCCACTCAGTGTTACTCTTCTTCCATGCTGATTATTTCCATTTGAATCTCATGTAAAGTATACAGAAGTTTAGAGAAAAATGCAGGCACTGACTGTTAGAGAAGCAAAACAATTGTTTGTTCCTAAAACACAGCCATAAGCATTGCATATCTCTCTCCAGTCGCTTCGGTTTTTTACTAGTTGTGGCGAGTGCCATAGTAATGGATGAATTGAGCCTAAAAATTAGATCAACCACTTCTTCACTACTGCAAAACACGGGTTTTGTGTATTCAAAGGTTTAAAATCATTTCTCATTCCTCTAAAATTAGTCTCCTTAGTAATTTGATACTTACAAAAAAATCCTTTACAGAACTCTATTCCTACGACTCGGATATTACTTCCTTATTTTAAATTCATACCAGCATGTCAGTTCCCTTATCTGCTACACATCTGAGTTATCATATGACAGATTCCCTTTGTTCTTTCTTTCACACTCTCAATCCATCTATTAGGTCCTCCAATTGGCTTTTCCCTAAAAAACCCTAAATGAGTCTCTGGTATGCTTGAAAATAAATTGACTTTCCCCCATCCCTCAGTTTTAGTTAGTCTATAGTAATACTGCAAACGCTGCTTACAAGGCATAGATAATGCTTTTACTAAGTTATTTTTTTTCCTGACTGCTTGTAGTCTGCTCATAGTTCTTAAGTCCCTAAAACAATGACCATTATTATGCTCCGAGCTTAGCTCTTATCTTCTCTTTCATTAACAAGAGAAATTTTCCAGAGTTCACAGATGGTATAGGAAAGAACTGAGCTCTCTGAGAATCATCTCCCTAAATGACATTTAGCATGACTAAAAGGGAGCTATCTAGTGCTTAATAAAATGTTTGTCTACAACATGCTTAGTATTACTTGTTTTACATAATCTATACTGACATCAATATTATTAGCAACTAAAATTAACAAACACAACCTCTACATTCCTTATCAAGTCCAAACACAGGAAAAGTAAATATTAACAAAGGCAGAAATTATCATGTTTCTCTCTCTCTTACTCTTTCCATCATGCAAATGACCCACGATTTTTAGGTGCAATATGTCTTCAAAAGGCATGTGGGAAAACTTATTAAATAGTCTGTATGCAGAGTAAGTGTCAATGTGTCTACACAAAGAGCATAATCCAGTATTGCAGTTCTGGGACATATTTTTAACAATAATTAGACAGACTGTTTACATATTTTCGTATCATCACAACACCAGGTTCACATGCAGCCTGTTGAAGAAGTGAGGGATTTTTTGCCCCAGGTTTGCCTTCCATTTGTGCATGAAGAAGAGCGTAGCAATAAGAGCCTTGAACTGCAACTCAAGGATATAGTAAACTTTATAACTGCGCACAGACTTGCAGGTGGGGTTCCATATACCATTTCAGGATCGAAAATTCTCTTTTGAGTATTTCTGTACAAATCATAGAACCATAGAATAATCAGGTTGGAAGAGACCCATCGGATCATCAAGTCCAACCATTCCTATCAAACACTAAACCATGGCGCTCAGGACCTCATCTACCCGCACCTTAAACACCTCCAGGGAAGGTGAATCAACCACCTCCTTGGGCAGACTATTCCAATGCCCAATGACCCTTTCTGTGAAAAACTTCCTCCTAACCTCGAGCCTAAAACTCCCCTGGTGGAGCTTGAGGCCATTTCCTCTTGTCCTGTCCCCTGTCACTTGGGAGAAGAGCCCAGCTCCCTCCTCTCTACAACCTCCTTTCAGGTAGTTGTAGAGAGCAATGAGGTCTCCCCTCAGCCTCCTCTTCTCTAGGCTAAACACCCCCAGCTCTCTCGGTCGTTCCTCATAAGGTCTGTTCTCCAGTCCCCTCACCAGCCTCGTTGCTCTTCTCTGGACTTGCTCCAGAGCCTCAACATCCTTCTTGTGGTGAGGGGTCCACAACTGAACACAGGATTCAAGAAGCAGCCTCACCAGTGCTGAGTACAGAGGGAGAAGAACTTTCCTGGACCTGCTAGTCACACCATTTCTGATCCAAGCCAAGATGCCATTGGCCTTCTTGGCCACCTGGGCACACTGCTGGCTCATGTTCAGTCGGCTGTCGACCAAATACCAGGTCTACCCCTCCAATTATGTTTGAAAGGCCTTGCTCCAGGTCTGGTAAAACAAGATAGCAGATTGCAGTGAGAAGTATTCATTGGAGAATTATTAATCTGGAGATCTTTGGCAAAATAAATAAAAAACAGAGTCTAAGTGCTGTGCTTACCTTGAACTTGCAATGGAATGCTTACACACCCTCAAAACGTACATGGTAATAAATTATTGTCTTCAGAGAAACAGACATTAAAGTACAAGTCTTAGTTTAATGCTAAATATTATATAGAATCATAGAATCATAGAGCATGCCAAGTTGGAAGGGACCCATAAGGATCACCAAATCCAACTCCCTGTTTCACACCCACTACATAAAACTAAACCATTTGACTAAGAGCTTCGTCCAGGTTCTTTTTGGACTCTGACAGGTTTGGTGCTGTGACCATTTCCCTGGGTAGCCATAGTGACCAACCAACCTCTCAATGAAGAATTTCTTCCTAATGCCCAGTCTGAACTCCTTGTGTTCTGTCACTGGTCACCAGGCAGAGGAGATCAGCACATCCCCCTGTGCTGCCCCCACTAAGGAAGTTGTAAACTGCAATGAAATAATCCCTCAGCCTTCTCTTCTCCAACTTGAACAAACCAAGTGTCCTCAGCTGCCTCTCAAGTATTTCTCTCTTGCCCAAAGTCTATTCTCCCCATATCCAGGCTAAAGGTTTTGCTTGCAGTTTTCCTCCTATTGCCAATGATTTGAATCTCAACTTCTTCCTGGTCACAACTAAGACAGCCACTAATCACCTCTATGCCCATGAACCCCTCTCTGCTTACAAACAACAACTCTATGAGGGCTTCATTACTAGTCAGATCCCTTACTACCTGGTTTAAGAAGTTATCTTCAAAATGCTTCAGAAATTTTCTGGACCTATTTGTATCTGCAGTATCTTATTCCTAGTTGATGGTTGGGAATTTAAAATCACCCATAAGGGCAAGGACAGTTCATAGAATCATAGAATCATAGAACAACCAGGTTGGAAGAGACCCATCGGATCATCAAGTCCAACCATTCCTATCAAAGACTAAACCATGTCCCTCAGCACCTCATCTACTCGTGCCTTAAACACCTCCACGGAAGGTGAATCAACCACCTCCCTGGGTTGATCTAGAGATATCCCTTAATTCCTTGTAGAATGATTCATTGGTGTCATCGCCCTTGCAGAGCGGTCAATGATGAACTCCAAAAACATTTGCTTTATTTTCTTTCCTCTTTGTCTTTACCCAGAAGCTCTCAACCATGTTGCCATCAATTGTAAATGCTGTACAATCCAATCCCTCCCTGACATACAGTACCACTCCTCTCCTGCATCATCTACCCTGCCTATCCCTTCTGAAGTGCCTACAAACATCCATCACAGCACCCCAGTCACAGGATTTATCCCACCAGGTTTCACTTATGCCAATGATGACATAGCGCTGGGATTGGGCTAAAGCTTCAAGCTTCTCTTGGTTGTTCCTCATGCTGCACGCATTGGTATAAAAACATTTCAAAAGTACTCCAATGTCCTCGGCAGATCTTGGATCTCTGGGACCTTGTTAACATGCCATCTCTCAAACACTGTCGTGTTGTCCACCAGGCTTTTTTCTACTGAGCCTGAATTTAAACCCTTCCCCCTTCAAATCTAGTTTAAAGCTCTTTCAATGGGCCCTGCTAACTCCTGCACAAAGATGGTTTTCCCCTTCAAGATAGTCATGACTTAGAATCATAGAATCACCAGGTTGGAAGAGACCCATCGGATCATCAAGTCCAACCATTCCTATCAAACACTAAACCATGTCCCTCAGGACCTCATCTACCCATGCCTTAAACACCTCCAGGGAAGGTGAATCAACCACCTCCCTGAGCAGCCTGTTCCAATGCCCAATGACCCTCTCCACGAAAAACTTCCTCCTAATCTCTAGCCTAAATCTCACCTGGCAGAGCTTGAGGTCATTCCCTCTTGTCCTGTCCCCTCTCACTTGGGAGAAGAGCCCAGCTCCCTCCTCTCTACAACCTCCTTTCAGGTACTTGTAGAGAGCAATGAGGTCTCCTCTCAGCCTCCTCTTCTCTAGGCTAAACACCCACAGCTCTCTCAGCCGTTCCTCATAAGGCCTGTTCTCCAGTCCCTTCACCAGCTTTGTTGCTCTTCTCTGGACTTGCTCCAGAGCCTCAATATCCTTCTTGTGGTGAGGGGCCCACAACTTAACACAGTATTCAAGGAGCGGCCTCACCAGTGCAGAGTCCAGAGGGAGAATCACCTCCCTGGACCTGCTGGTCACACCATTTCTGATACATTTCTGACTTGCCTGTTGCTAGCAGTGTAGACCAACCCTCAATCAAAACCCCCAAAGTTTTGCCACTGACACCAGCCACAGAGCCGCAAACTACATGTAACCACAAAGTATAATTTAACAAAAATAGTTAATAGTTACCTGAGTAACGTATCTTAAATCCTTTCTTGCTGGTTGCATGATCAGTTGACCAGCGAAGATACAGCTGGTTTGTTTTGCTTGTATAGTTCATTTGTCCAGTATGATTTCCACTTAAAGCAACCAGTAGAGGGCTTTGCCCAGAAGAACCTTCAGAGATAAATAAAGAAATTATTGAAGTTTTAAAGCACTACCAGTTTCAGTAATCCTATCCCTATTTTATCTCAGCTGTGAATGTGAATATATATTAGGAAATAATGTGACATATTGTTGACAGTGAAATAATTAACAGATCTCTATTTAAATTACCCATTTGGTTTTAGGTTTTTACTAGAGGGCACAATAAAAATAATGGTACAAACTGAAATATAAAATAATGAGAGTTTTTGCCATAAACACTGAAAAAAATAGTGGATTTATTTCTTTAATTCAGTTCTGTTTGGAAGAATTACTTTGAATGAGTTTATGTCTCTACTCTGTGTCTTTGTGCATCTAATGTTTATTTAAACTCTTCTCCATCTAGTGAGTGGCAGCAAATCCATACATTCCTTGACCTCGTGCAGTTAATATTTTAATACCCACCATGTTACATAGTGAATGCAGCTCTGTTGCAGATAAGATCACCACATAGAATGTGAAGTATCCATATTGTGTACTATAAGCACAAGTGCTACGAACTTGCAATTAGGATTTAGTTCTGTTAAAAGTAGTGTGTTTATTATAGCATCATTTAAGTGTAAAAAAAAAATATAATTATGGTAAATAGAGGATGCTGAAAAAAATATGTCCTGGTCCTAGAGCAATATCTTCACCACAAAAAATGTAAGAGCACCCTAGAGGCACAAATAATGATTTAGCGGCTGACTATGTAATAAAGCAGCATAGATGGTAAAGAAATAAAAAATCTATGTATCAAACAAGTCTCCAGCTGAAAGCTTTCTAAAGTACCGACGGCATCTTCTTCCTCCATCTGAAGGTCATGTTTTCCCCAGCTGAACTCCTCCCTTTCACATCCTCACCTTGGCTTCTGCTCTGCTATTTTTTAGTTTGAGCAAAGCCATGCTCAACCAACATTATTTTGTCCACAGCAGCTATTTCAAACGAAGAGGCTGCTTCATTAATTTCTGCTGAATTTGAGCAGCTGCAGCCTGATCAGCAATTCTTTATGTTGCATGACAACACAGATAATGAAACGGATTCAAAAGACACTTAAGAATTGAATACAAATAAGCAAATATATATGTATATATATATGTCCTGTAAGTCATATACCTATCACAGGGGGGTTGGAACTGGATGAACTTTAAGGACCCTTCCAAACCAATCTATTCTATGATCCTACGATTTTCTGATAATCATAGAATCATAGAACAACCAGGTTGGAAGAGACTCATTGGATCATCAAGTCCAACCACTCCTATCAAAAGGTACAAATGGGATAAGGTACAAATGGGATAAGGTACAAATGGGAGGCTATTGAATCCACAGCAAACTGTAAAGATTAAACCAGACTTCTAGTCCATTAGAACTGTAGTTCAGTCACTGTAATGACATCAAGTAAGTGTCACTAAATATACTCTAAAGAATAAACAACAAAATAAGAAGAAACAAGTATAGCTTTAGGCATAGGTTGCCCAGCCTGCCTTGTGGTTTCTTTGTTTTTCATATTAAAGAGTTAGTGTTTGATGATTACAGTGTAGGATAAAAGATTATAAATGTTGAGGTCTGCTCCTATTTTGGCCTGAAAAAATTGGTTAGAACACAACATTTCATTTAACTTCTCCGTGCTTCACAAAGAATGTATATGTTCTTTCAGAATTCTCAGATAAAGGAGCTAATAGGCTATGTTTAGAAATAAAGTCCTAGTATATAGAAAAACGTGAGAATCTTTCCTGTGACTGTGAAATTAGTCTGCATGTCACACTACATTTTTTAGCCATTGAGAGATTAGGGGAATGATGTATTATATTTTCGTTTGCTTTGTTTTTTTCCTGAAGTTGCTAGCAGGCAGCTCTTTAGTTGATATTCAGGAGGGTCAGCAGCATGAATTAGATGTTCTACAGAAGGTATTATTTTTACTATATTATTATTATTATTATTATTATTATTATTATTATTATTATTATTATTATTATTATTATTATTATTATTATTATTATTGTTCGTAGTAGTAGTAGTAGTATCATCATCATCATTATCATTATTATAACTGTTATCATTGTTAATATTGTTAATATTATTATTGTTATAATAGTTGCTGCTGTTACTGCTGTTCTTGTTACTACTACCACTACTAGTACTACTATAAATATTACGGAGTTTATCAATATAAATAAATAAATGAATAAATAAATACTCTATTTCTTGTGTGTTGACCTGTCATTTGATGCTGTCCTGAACATAGCAACACAAAAGTTGATATTTCTAATTTCAATTACAAAATTTTGTTTATTTATTTCAGGGATTAAAAAGTAAAAAATATTTGCTGTATTAAATGAATGTACTCAATATAAGTAGCATGAATATAGTGGTTTGGGGGGATCAAAAGCCTTTAATAAGAATATATATTGTACATTTATGGCTTCCTTGATTTAGAATATAAATGGGATTTCCTAAGGATCTGACTGATAAGTGGCAAGGGCTAATGGGTTTATTTCTCTCAGCTGACTAGGGTTGCTTTATTGACTGGATGCCTTTACTGATCATCAGCCAGATGTTGAAGCACCATAATTTACAATAGGGTCTGCTAGATGTGATCTCTATTTCAATTTGCATTCAGAAGATGCCTTTTAAAGTAGCCAGAGACCTGTGGTTTAGAAAACACTATTTCTCTAAAAGTTGTCATAGAATCATAGAACAACCAGGTTGGAAGGGACCCATCGGATCGTCTTTCCAGTCTTTACATAATTTCTGCATAAAGTTTGGCAACAAACATTTATCCACTGTAGACAGACCTGTGCAGCTCCACGAGCTTAAATAAAGTTATGTCGCTGTGGACTACACAAAGTCCCATGCCGCAGTATATATTTATTACAAAACGGAATAATATATCTAACTTTGAAGAAGTTAGTCTGAGTTATATCCATCACTGGAAGCAGTGCAGCCACATCAGCATTGCCTTCTGCCCTGACAAGCTCATCATGCTGAGATATAAAACTAATTAGTTTAACACAGCTCTTTGCTAATGTGGCTACAGGGACACAAACAAGTATCTCTGCAAGGCACGGCAACCTGCCACATTTAAACATCAACTTGTTGAGAGCTAGGCCAGGAATCGCTACATGGCACTGTATTGAGAGGTTATAAATATCCCATTATCTTTCTCATTTAAGTTTGCTGGTAGGTGGTAGAAAAAAATGACTTCAGCAGAGCTGCACTAGAGATGAATTTGTAAGTCTGTGATTCCATGGTAAGAAATGACAATGTCTGAAAATGTAGTGTCTACGATAATTATTCTCTCACACTTGTTATTGACAATCCGGTTTCATTAAATTTAAATACTTAAGAAAGAAAACAAAAATCTTCATCAGGAGCGTTAAGAAGATTCAATAGAATTCTTCAAAAGAAAACAAAGAAAGTGATCAGACCACTATAAAATTACCACACTGCATGTTGTCTGGAGGTTAAATACAAAGATACAAAGTAAAGTGGAGGAAATGACGGATTTTCTTCTTATTTTTTCCACTATTCTGACAGAGACCGACATACGCATTATAAAAAAACCAAACAAAAATATGCTAATGAACTGGTATTTTAAAAATAATGAAAAATATTGTGACTGTTGTTAAAAATATTTTATCAGAAAGTGCAATATTTAATAATTTTAGGCATGAAAAATTATTAAAGAAAAATACTTAGAGCAAGATACCTCAAATCATATGATTTTTTAATGGTTTTTATGTTATGAAACTCGTATAGTGAATCTTGTTCAGCTCTGTCATAGTTATGATATATTCCTGGTTAATGTGAGAAGATATGATAATGGACTCCAAATGTATAAATATATATTAAGGAACAATCAGAAACTAGTCATTGTCATCAGTCAATGACAATAGAACAAATGATAATGAGCTCAGAATACTGCAGAAAATAAGAATAGCCAGAGTCCTTTTGGAGGTAAGACTATGAGTAATATTCTAGAAATCAAGTTTTTGCCATTTCTCTAGTCTTTGTCTGATGGTAAAATACTTCAATAGGTGTATATTCGAACAACATGCAGCACTAGTTCTTCTGTGCTGTAGAGAAAGCCTAGTAATAGGCTATTTGGACTCAAATTTGAGTATTTAGATAATTCTATTAAATTAGGCAAATGGAATTATATCCCCAAAATATTTCCTCACCAGAAATGATCCAATACAGAACAAATACTTAACTTCTTTCAGACAACTCCACACATTTTCCAGGAAACAGAAATCTGTGTGATGTTCACAGGGGTTCTGCAGCCGCTACTGCTCCTCCGCTAACAATACCCAAGGAAATGTAAAAGCTTCTTTGTCTTGAATACATGTATAAAAACTTTCACTGG
Source organism: Coccyzus lansbergi (assembly GCA_033558105.1). Classification (NCBI taxonomy): domain Eukaryota; kingdom Metazoa; phylum Chordata; class Aves; order Cuculiformes; family Coccyzidae; genus Coccyzus; species Coccyzus lansbergi. The sequence goes on from JAUMJK010000508.1 coordinate 4,409,257, forward strand.
CATACAGATGTATATTTAAGGCAAAAGTAATAGAAAAACAGGACTATAGTTTAACATTCAAATGGATAACGGCATTATGAAACCAACAATTGGAAATTAAGCCTTACTTGACCCACTGTTTGTTCTTTTGTGTTTAAATACAATTTAAATCTCTCTTACCATCAAATACCTCCAGTTCATCAAATTGCTTCTCGCTTTGAAACATTTCTACAAAGATAGAAATGTTATATCCTGGTTCAACCTTTATAGTCCAAGAACAGGTTTGAGAGTTGGGATAGGTGCCTGGGTAACCTGGACTGAGGATCACTCCAGATGATTCTGTACGGACTTCATTTGCTGGACATTGTGCTAAAAAGGATGCAAGAAGAATAATAAGAAGACTGGCAACGAAAGAAAGTGTTTCTTCCACAAGAAAAAAAAAAGTATTTTTTTTCAATGGTATGTGTGCTTCATTTTCATTTTCCAAATGAAGACATGTAAAATCATATTAGCACAAACATAAATAGGACCAACTTTATAAACCTTGTGTTTACAAAACAGGATACTGATTACAGTAAAACATTCATTCAGAAATATGTCATAGCCCATAAGGTTTACAGTCAAGGGATTTACATGTGCTTGTGTGATCAGACAAAATTCCTGGTAAAACATTATATTTGGAGCCTTGTAACTGTCTTCTATATGAAGTCATAACCTCCCCCATCCATTCATAAGGATGAAGTCAGTTAAATGAACATGGCATCGTATGGAACTTCTAGGCACACCAGATAATTTGAAACGACTATTGTTTGTGCAGACAAAGGGTTTATTTCAGACACAGGATACTCCAAGTCCTTCTCAGCAACAACTTCCCATTATTAAAAGTCCAGACTCATAACATATTACAAACAATTTCAGCTGGTATTCATAGGCATTTGTCATCTTTAAAGAAATATATTGTGACTAGAAATATACTATATTAGAATGTTGTAAATTTTATATCCAAAATACTGATTTTGATTAATAAAACCTTTTGTTGGTCACTGTTCTTTTAAACATTTTGCCTTTCATGCAGGACTGACTTTTTCATATCTATTTGCAGTTGAAGTTTGATATAATTTGTCCACATTTTCATAATATATGTGCATTTTAATAGTATTTTTTGTGTGAGATTCACAAATGTATCTTGACAGAAATTCATTCCTGAAAACTGTCCACCACTGCACCCAAGTACTTGCATAAATTTAAGATTATAGGGAAGGTGAAAAAAATATCAACAGGGGAAAAATGATGAGAGGAAAAATATGTCACAGAGAAAAAACAGATATAACTATCAGAAGCAAACGTTAAATACTGGATTATTTCCCTGAGCTGGCCTCTAATAAACTTAGAGGTGACATTTAGGTTCAGATGTAGCCAAGAAAAAAATTGGTATAAACTTTTGGAAAACAGCATCATTATTTTGTCTTGAGTTGTACTCTCAGAGAAATTAAGCAAATTAGTAGAGAAGGAAATTATATTTTATAAAAGATGTCCAGCCTTTATCTTCTTTTCCACGCACTAAGGACAAATCTGAACCCTCTACCAGAAGAAACAAAGAAAACAATATAAGAAATTTATTAATCAATTAATGTAAAAATTAACTATCACTTTCCTACATAATGCATAGAAATTAATCTTTGAGAAGCTGGCTTATCCCTGTCCTTTGTCTAATCTAAATACAGTTTTCCAGACTTGTGTGTGGAAGATAAACCATCCAAAAATCTTTAGAATATTTTAAATAGTTATATATTAAGTGACAAATATGAGACTTTCAAAATTAACTTACAAACTCATTTTCTGAGGTCTACACATTTTTGAATAGAAACAAGGTTCAGAAAAAAAGAAGCTTAGAATGAAAACAGTTCTTTTCTGTCCGCTTTGAGATTTCTCTAGATCTGCCTTATAGGTTGAACCTTCAGCAGAAAATTGAGGGTGATTTTTCTTCGGTTATATTTTTTTCATAATACGGCATAAATTATCTAAAAGACACTTTGATTACTTAGGGATTTAGGGATATAAGAAGAGAGGGATGTGTGAAAAAGGGAAAAAAATAGTAATTACTCATTTTTGTCATAACCATTTCTTCTTAAGTTTGCTGTAATAGACAGGACAATATGCAGTATTATTAAGCCAGCGAACATAGGAAGAAATATTAGATTTTTAAATTTTTTTTCTAATCTCCTCCTCATCTTGTTTAGCTAAAAAACTTCCTCAGTAAGAGAGAAAATGGCAGCTGTGAAAAGGAAAGATGTAATACTCAAGTGAGAATATAGCACCAAGTAGGGAGGACAAGGGGCAAGCTGGATTTAAAAAATGGCAAGCAAATAATGTTTTGTTGGTATGAGCCCTTTTCTGCTAGTACTTGACAGGATGGGCATTAATAGACAGTATCTGTAAGAGGTAAAGACTCTTGTCATAGAAGGTATCTCAATCATAGGAAAGTCTGTGGGGCAGAGGTATATAAAGTAGTAAGAGTCCTTTTGACAGTTTTAAGACAGGGATTATCTCTTGAGATAGGAACATCTGTAGCCAAATTCACCCAGGAATTTTACACAGGCTTCCGTGTAAGAGTACAGCACAGCACACATCTAATGTCTGTAGCTTTTCTTTGTCATTATTCTAAAATGAAATACTACGTTACTTTGATTTATTTTATTCATCAGAATAAGAGAGGGTAACTTGAGGAAATACAGTCAACAAGTGTTCAGACTTATGAATCTGTGGAAAGTATAAATAAAAGAGAAAATTATCATAGAACAACATTGGACAGGAACATATTTTCAGATATACAACTACTATTTTCCCTTAATTAAATACATGAGACTCGTTCCTGAGAAGGTTTGGATACCTACATGGCATTTCATAGAATCAGAGAACAACCAGGTTGGAGGAGACTCACCAGATCATTGAGTCCAACCATTCCTATCAAACATTAAACCACGTCCCTCAGCACCTTGTCCACCTGTGCCTTAAACACCTCCAGGGAAGGTGAATCTGTCACCTCCCTGGGCAGCTTGTTCCAATGCCCTATGACCCTTTCTGTGAATTTTTTTTATCTAATGTCCAGTCTAAATCTCCCGTGGCGGAGCTTGAGGCTATTCCCTTTTGTCCTGTCCCCTGTCACTTGGAAGAAGAGCCCAGCTCCCTCCTCTCTACAACCTCCCCTCAGGTAGTTGTAGAGAGCAATGAGGTCTCCTCTCAGCCTCCTCTTCTCCAGGCTAAGCACCCCCAGCTCTCTCAGCCATTCCTCATAAGGCCTGTATGTTCCTGACAGACATGCAGTAGACGTGTGAATCAGTTACGAAGAGCAGCTGACAAGACGTAATTCCACAACCTACTTTGTTTCAAAGCATCATTTCTTTATTCCATGAGACCATTTTTAAGGAAAGGATGGGAATGTTTGGACTCGATGATCCAGTGGGTCTTTTCCAACCTAGTGATTCTGTGATTCTCTGAGAGAAGATGGCTCTTGCAGATCCAGTATAGGCTTCATTGAGATGTTTGTTACAACGCTAAAGTCTATTACAGCCACTTCTCAAATAAGATCTGGTCTTCAAAGTGATAAGCATTCTGGAGAAACCAGTACTGTCTTCAGGATTTTTCACAGTAAGACTTTTCAACATTGGAAAGTTATCACTTCTCTGAATAAACTATGTTTTAAGAAATTTCTGAGATCAACAAAAGATGACAAAGAAGTAGTTGCGAAGCAAGGGATATTGGGAAGGAAGACACAGGACTGTAGCAAGCACCTCTGGAATGCTTTTTATTAAACAATCTATGTCTAAAATGTAAGAGCAGAAAAGGTGAGGGTAGAACTGCCATTTGCTCCTCAGCACCTTAGGGAGTTATGGAAATGAACTTTGGACAAGTCACGCATGAAAAAAAATCATAGAATCACAGAATCATAGAACAACCAGGTTGGAAGAGACTTATCAGATCATCAAGTCCAACCATTCCTGTCAAACACTAAACAATGGTCCTCAGGGCCTCATCTACCTGTCCCTTAAACACCTCCAGGGAAGGTGAATCAACCACCTCCCTGGGCAGCCTATTCCAATGCCCAATGACCCTTTCCGTGAAAAACTTCCTCCTAATCTCCAGCTTAAATCTCCCCTGGCGGAGCTTGAGGCCACTCCCTCTTGTCCTGTCCCCTGTCACTTGGCAGAAGAGCCCAGCTCCCTCCTCTCTACAACCTCCTTTCAGGTAGTTGTAGAGAGCAATGAGGTCTCCTCTCAGCCTCCTCTTCTCTAGGCTAAACACCCCCAGCTCTCTCAGCCGCTCCTCTTGTTCTCCAGCCCTTTCCCCAGCTTTGTTGCTCTTCTCTGGACTTGCTCCAGAGCCTCAATATCCTTCTTGTGGTGAGTGGCTGAGATTATTCACTGATCATTCACATGCGAAGCCTGCAAATAAAATTTGCATGTCACACACACGCAGTCCAGACAAAACTAAAGCCAGATGATCTCATAAAATGGAAAGTATGATGGTACATTCTGGAGAAGCCCATGACTGGGTTAATCTAAAAGAGTATTATCACAGCCTTTCAGCTAAGTTCCCACAGGTATCATTTCCAGAAAGTTGCATTAAATGTATCCTCTTAAGAACAGTCTTCATGGATATGTGTTTACTTACCACAGCATATGAAGTTTTTGGAAATCAAAATTTTGATTTGGAAATCAAAATTTTGGAGAATTTTCAAGCATATATCATATATAAGATTCTAAACAGAAGTTTGAAAAACCTCAGATCCACAGAGCACTGCCATAAAGTGTTCAGCTATTCTTCACTAACTCAAGAAACTCACCATAATATATGAAATAAATGGAGCCCAAGAAGAAAAAGCAAGCTAAAAATAGAGGAAAGTCGCCAATCTAGAGAAGTGAAAATTGTTAGTTTTCTTTCTTTGAGAAGAAATGCCATTGAATAGCAAGAAAGACAATCACATGCAAGAAGGTACAGACACCTATACTATGAGCATCTCAGAAACCTCTGAAAATGCTCCAGAATAGAATTGGCCCCTGTAAGAATGGTCTGTGAGAAAAAGAGACGAGGTTGAGAAGTTGAAGGGAGGAAAAAAAAGGAAAAAAATTCACCACCCTATAAAATTCCCACAGAAATTACTTTTTCTGCCTTTCTCTTTCACCTGCATTGGTCTTAGATCACCTATTTTTTCTTGTAAAGGATATCAGAAACAAAATGAGAAGCAGAAAAAATAGCAAGGGGATAGCTTGTTTGCTAGGTTTGAACAAATAACAACAAAAAAGGTTTTTTTCAAAAGTAAATACAAGTTAGTAATAGAAGGAGGCTGCTGCCAGCTTTCTCATTCTTCACAGTGATTCTTAAGAAGGGACCTGAAACTAATTTCTTTACCGTAGGTGAAAATGTGCCTTTTGCAGTTTTTTTCTTCCTGCCCTTTTCTCATAATTGAGGAAAAATATGATAGTATTTTATAGTTACGAACAATTTTTTGGTAATTGAATATTAAAATTTAACAGATTGAATGTCAGAAAATTTCCTTGTAATCATCACATGTATGCAACAAAAGAAGTAGATCATTGTAGTATTGCTGTAGGAAATCTTCCCTCTGTATATTCTCTTGAATTAACTTAGAGGTCTTCACTGGCACAACAATTTCTAAAAGGAACAAGTACTGTTTATGTGAAAAAAAACCCACAAACCTAATACAAACCAGTGCAAATAGTAACACAAATCTGTTGAAAAACAAAACTGGGAGGACTGAGTGCAAAACTCCAAGATATACTTGTTTGCCATGAAGATAGGAAACTTGTATATCAAAGCATGACTAAACAGTCACACTATTTATTTTAATCCTTTGTCTGAAATACTGTAATTGTAAACATAATATGAATAGCTGAAAGGTTTTTAGTATTTCCATGATTTTAATTTTGCAATATATTATGTCAGAACAATTTTTGTGTGACTTTATTGTGCAATGTCACCATATTTGTGAAAGCAGAGAATAACTTTTTATTTTGAAAGCTTATTTTAAATACATATACATAGAACATAGAACAACTAACCAGGTTGGAAGAGACCCACCGGATCATCGAGTCCAACCATTCCTATCAACACTAACCCACATCCCCCAGCACTTCGTCCACCGTCCCCCAAGTCCCCCCAGGGAAGGGGACTCAACACCCTCCCTGGGCAGCCTCCAACAGGGACCAATCAGCCTTGCTGTGAAAAATTTTTTCCTAATGTCCATCCTGACCCTCCCCTAGTGGAGCTTGAGGCCATTCCCTCTTGTCCTGTCCCCTGTCACTTGGGAGAAGAGCCCAGCTCCCTCCTCTCCACAACCTCCTTTCAGGGAGTTGCACAGAGCAATGAGGTCTCCCCTCAGCCTCCTCTTCTCCAGACTAAACAGCCCCAAATCCTTCAGCCACTCCCAGAACCTCTGTTCTCCAACCCCTTCTCCAGACATGCTCTAGCCCCTTAGGGTCTTGGAGCGAGAGGCCCAAAACTGAACCCAGGATTTGATGCTGAGGTGAGCAGTGTAGTTAAATATTTAAAGCTACTTGTCTTTTGACTCTAAGGAATTGAATGTCTACACAAAATATTTAGGAACCAGAATGAAAATGTGTGAACATCTTAGATACTGAAGAAATAAAAGGAAAGTTTATTTTAAGCATTAAAGAAAATACAGTGCCCAAAACTTTGATGCTTAATATACAGAAAGATAAGAAAGGATATGCAGACCATACATGCATGTATTTACCTTCACAAGATGGAGAGGAACCTTCAAACTGCAACTGTGCATTCAATTTGCAGGTTAATATATCTTGTCCAACGAGGGTGAAACCAGGATGGCACTTGTACTTCACAAAATCTCCTGAAAAGGTATTGACAAAAGTACCATCTCAGATAGAAGTATATGAGGAACTCCAGTGGAAGGTGAAATATTGTGATAGGTTATTTTAATTAAAATTCAAGTGCAAACATGAGAAAAGGAGATAGTATTTTTTCACCTATTTCAAAGTCATCATCTTCGGTAAACAAATCTGCATGTGGAACTGTAGGTGGTGGCTGACACTTCTTAAGCTGATAAGCTGCAAATTCAAATGAAGAAAAAAAAAAAGATTAAATACCGGTGCATTAATTGTTTTACAGAAAATTCATACCCTATTCACATTTCTTAAATTACCAAAGCTGCACTGAATCTCATAATCTCTTTAAAAGTTAAAGGTCACTGTATTACATATTATTAAAAAAAACCCCAAGATATTATTTATCAGTATAGATAGTACACTACACCACCTAGATGGTTACAGTTCAGCTGTAGGATTGAACATAATGATGTTTCTGAGAAGATTTTTTTCACCTCCAAGGCAGCTATTTCATGTGGTTTCCTTTGCATCATGTGATAGGACTAATAGTTATAAATTGTAGATTACTTAGATTTCCTGGAAAATCTGTAATTGCCTTTCACCTACGTGCAATGTCATATTCATGTATATTTCAAGCCTACTTGAGTTAATCTTTCTCAGGATACAGATTCATATATTTTCTTTAAAAAGAAACAGCAGTAGTAGTAAGAGTAATAATAGTAATGATGTTAGCTTCAAGTACATAAATTGCAAAAGGAAGATTTCGGTAAATATGGGCCTGAAGTGGATTGAGGTGGGTGGCCTTGTAACAGAGGATATAGAGAAGGCAGAGTTGCTGAATGCTCCTGGTGGTCTTTTCCAACCTGGTGATTCCACGATTCTATGATCTGGACTGGCTGAAGTTTGGGTATAATATCTTGGTAAAGACAAGTGTAGGTCTCTGAAGAAGTAAAAGTTAGAGGTCGACTGGCAACAGAGCAACTCTGGGAGTCCTGGTAGACAACACATTTACCCTGAGTCAGCAATGTGCCCTTGTGGCCAAGAAGGTCGAAGGAATCCTGGGATGCATTAAGACGAGTGGGGCCACCAGGTTGTGGGATACTATATTATTTAGGAGGAAGTTTTTCACACAGAGGGTCATTGGGCATTGGAATAGGCTGCCCAGGGAGGTGGTTGATTCACCTTCCCTGGAGGTGTTTAAGGTACGGGTGGATGAGGTGCTGAGGGACATGGTTTAGTGTTTGATAGGAATGGTTGGACTAGAAGATCCAATGGGTCTCTTCCAACCTGGTTATTCTTTGATTCTATGATTATCCTCTACTCTTGTCCTAGTGAGGCCTTATCTGGAGCATTGTGTCCAGTTCTGGGCTCCCCAGTTCAAGAAATACAAGAAAGTAATGGAGAGAATCAGTGGAGGGCCACAAAGATGGTTGTGCGACTTCTTATAATAGAAGACTGAAGGATCTAGGTCTATTTAGCCTACAGATGGGAAGATTGAGAGGGGATATTATCAATGCTTCTGGGCCCCTCACCACAAGAAGGATGTTGAGGTTCTGGAGCGAATCCAGAGAAAAGCAAGGAAGCTGGTGAAGGGGTTGGAGAACACGTCTTGTGAGGAACGGCTGATAGAGCTGGGGGTGTTTAGCCTGGAGAAGAGGAGGCTGAGAGGAGACCTCATTGCTCTCTACAACTATCTGAAAGGAGGTTGTGGAGGGGAGGCTGCTGGGCTCTTCTCCCAACTGACAGCGGACAGGACGACAGGGAATGGCCTCAAGCTCCGCCAGGGGAGATTTAGGCTGGACATTAGTTAAAAAAGTCACAGCAGGGGTCATTGGGCACTGGAACAGGCTACCCAGGGAGGTGGTTGATTCACCTTCCCTGGAGGTGGTTAAGGCACAGGTGGATGAGGTTCTAAGGGACATGGTTAAGTGTTTGATAGGAATGGTTGGACTCGATGATCTGGTGGGTCTCTTCCAACCTGGCTATTCTATTAAAATTCTAAAGGATAAATATCAAGAGGATGGAGTCAGACTCTTTTCAACAAGGCCCTAAGACAGAATAAGGGGCACCAGGCACAAACTGGAGCACAGGAAGTTCCAGCTCAAGGTAAGGAAAAATTTCTTTTTTGCGATGATGAGAAAGCACTGGAACAGGATGCCCTGGGAAGCTACGGAATCTCCTTCTCTGGAGATATTCAAAACCCACCAACATGTGATCTAGCGTAACTTGTTCTAGATGAACCTGCTTTAGCAGGGTGGTTGGACTAGATGATCTCCAAAGGTCCCTTCCAATCCCTACCATTCTGTGATTCTGTGAGCAGGATGATTTTACATTATACAAAAATGCAAAATGCAATCAATGCCTTTAAAACAAAACCTCTTCTCTACTCTTCAGGTATCTTTCAATAAATTGTGAGCAACCTTGTAAGGAAGGTAGCTGGTACAATGACTGATGTTTCTAAAATGAAGTAGAACATCTTACAGTAGATGACAGTCCTTTCTAGGTAAAAAAAATCCAACCAGAGATTTATTGTTGTGGTAAGAATGTACATACTATAGAAAACCTCTCCTCTTCAAGGAAGTATCACAGTCAAGAACACACATTCTCCTGGTAACTTGATAGTCTTACCCACCTTACACTTTTCATTATTCAACTCTCCCACCATCCCATCAACTCTTGTGACCATGACCCCAGGATCAGTCAGATGGTGAAGAACTTTTTAAAGAAAATTAAAACACTTTAACTAATATATGAACCAAAATAATGAAAAAAATCCCAAAGTTGAAAGCTCAATATTACAAATTACAAAGTTTACGGATATTTTTAAACTTCACTAATTGATTGTGGCAATTAGATGTTAATGATATACAGCAAACTGACCATGAAAATTGAGGACAAAGAACCCTCCAGTCGAAAAATCACTGTGAAATTTGAGGAGAACTTGATTGGTGGAACTGTAAGCTGTTTCCAGAGCTGTGTTCCCACTGAAAACTCCCAGCTGAGGTGAGTTATGGTCAGGACCATCCCTATGAAGGGAAATGAAAAATAAACAGCTGAAGAAATACTGAATGGAACATTTAAATTCTTGGTGTCTTTATAGTGGAGGTCAGATTAAATTTTTGGAAAGTATGTTTTTCCTAATTGTTTTATAATTAGGGTTTTTTTTTTTCCTTTTATTTCTAGCAACACAGAAAGTTTTTTCTAACTTCAAAACCTAATATTTTTGAGAGATCAGGAGTATTTTACAAAAGATTTTGTATTTCCATTAGCAGGAAAATTATTGACAGAATTTTCCTGTGTTCCTGCCTAATAATCTCATGTTAACATCTTCTGAAAAAAAGAACCTAGAAAACTCTAGTAATCTTATCATATTTCCAACATTTTTGACCCAGATCCTACAAGTTCTTACTCATGACTAACACATCCAGAGGTGTGGAAGCTGCAAGTTACTCTTTCCATTTAAATTCATTCCAAAGACTCAAAACGATCTCCAGTGGGACATGGAGGTGGGGAATGGATTAGAAAATGGAAAAAGCCCCACTTTCATGCTTCTGCAAAGTGATATAGTCACCCAAAAAGAAACATAGACTAGTGGTGCCAGTATGAATTCATTTTTACTATGTAGAACATTCAGGCCTGAACACGCAGAATAAATAGCTAAACATACACCTCCTTGCCTTTAGAACTGTTTTTTTGAGCTCTGCAACACTTATTTCTGATTCCTTTGTATACTTAAATGTAATGATTCTGAACAAAAGATTTTGTGATATGTATTCTAGAAGAATGGAGATTGTCTAGAAACTCTCTAAAATCCATTAACTTTTGACTTTTTATGGTTTTTAAATCAGAGGGAAACTTATTCACCTCAGTTGTGTTTTTGAAAGTCAAGTGTAAGGTAATCTCTGTCTTTCTCAATCCCATCATGATATCCATTCATAAAAAGAAAAATCAACCATATGGACAAACTCTGTCTCAAGTTTTAAAAGAATTTATGTCACTTATATAAACTGTGCATGTAACTTTATTTTTTTTAAATATAAATTATTTTTCTCTTGTACAGTTTTTCAGGGATATTCAGGCTTCCAATTTCTGTTCTACTATTAGTGACAATACTTGGCATAAGAATGTATTTTCTTCTTCCTGTTGCCTTGAAAACACTACTGAAAATAATGAATATTGAATAGGAACTTGAAAATTTATTTAGGTTTTCATTTTAAATGTTGGTTTCTCAGGGTCAGAAAAAGAAGGGAAAAAAGGAAAAAAAAAACCTTGAAGTTAAGATCTGACTTTTTATACAGAATTAAATGGCATTTACTTGAATGCCCTAAAATTACTCTAAAAAACCTCACAGATAATCCAGGTGCTAACCATCACTGATACTTCAGAAAATTAGTCTAAAGAAAGCAGGTTTGTAATTCAAGAGCAATTGGGAACTGAGGGAAATAAGTTATAAAGCAGTTGTTTAAAAATCTTTATTGAAAGAATATAACAACTTGGGAATTCAGCACATACTTCAGCCGAAAAAGTTCAAAAAACTGACACAATTTCTTAGGCAAAAAGAAAATCTTTGATACAGTTAGATCTTTACCAACCAAGGGGGTTATTTTAATTATTCAACATGACAGAGAGGACAACCTCTAAGGCATTTTAGACTTGGATTTACAGGCAATGTATATAGCAGAGGAAGCCAAATGGCAGTTCCTAAACAGTTATGCTTCACTATAAACTGACTGGATTTTCCCTATATTCTATGTGCTTTAGTACTGCTGTGTGGAAAAAAGAAAACATTTACCTCTTAACAGCAATAAGTACATAAAGAGGAGACTAGTTGGGAGATCGGAGCAGCTGACTCACACATGAGTAAGTACCATCCTATATTCTGTGTGCTGCCCTTTTACAGAATTCTCTGTAGCATATATGAGAGACAAGCGACTCTGCACATTATATGGGTTAATGACCAGAGTTGGTCACAGATCAGAAAGTGTGTAATCACCTCAGCATCATCTATGCCTGCTCTTCAATGCACTAAATTCTTCTGCAAGAATTTAGGTAGTCCTGAGAACTCTTCCTCCAGGTGAGGATACAAAGCTGAGATGGGCTTGGGGGGTAAGAAATTCAACTTCAGAGAAGGGGAACATTAAATATGAAGCTTAAAGACATAGAAGTATAAGGGCTGAAATCATGGCTTGAGTACATCTGTCAATCATACCAAGGTGTTATGACAATTTAAGAAAATCTTAATTAATGTGTAGATTAGCTAATGCCTAAAGATATCAAAAAGATTTGCCAGAACTAACATATCTTTCAATATATTTTCATGGAACACATAATTCAACATAATGCAGATTGCACCACTTTGAACTCATATGGCCTCACTTAAATAACAGATTGCTCATAGAAGATCTGATTTATAACTGAATTTGAGTTTCAAAGTACTTTCTGAAAAATAAGGAGTTCAGACAGTGATACATGATTTGTTTTTCATATAAACACAGAACTTGTTTTATGCTGTTTTTCAGCACATGTGACAACCGAAAAAGCAATACTAAGGAAAAGCTGTATCTGGGGACAGTGAGATCTAATAAATCAACGAGAAAAAAGAATCAGTTTTTTTCCAAAAAATTGCATACCAAACTGCAATGTAGTCATTCACAGGTTCAGTCTGGAGTAAGGTAAAGTTGATATAAATCCCATGGCCTGGAGGTACAATAATTAACCAAGTACAATCCTTGGAATTTGGGTATTCATCTGGAAATCCTGGGGAATAAACTGTACCATTCTGAGCAGTCACATTATAGCCACAGGGAGCTGAAAAGAAAAAAAAAAAATTAAAAACTAGGATGAGAAACATACCTTTTCATGTTAAAAACACAATATAAAAAGGATCCAAATTCTCAAAGCTCCACATGTCATGAAAATCTAGGTCTTACTAATAGTATATTTCCTTGATTGGTTTCTTCTCAGAGGCACAAAGTATTGATATTTCTAAGAAAATTATTTACAATTTCTTTCAGTTTTTATTTCTTAAAATCCACTAAAATCTACCAGGAATATTGTTTTTATACTGAAACCAAGTTACCATACATTTAAAAATAGGTAAATAAACAAGCACACAAGACTTGCAAGTTTCCCCACAACTGAACCCTAACTGAACTGGAACACAATCCTGAAAAAAACCCAAAAAAAAATTATTGTTTTTCACTACCAAAAATACCATTATACTTTATTTCTGACAATTTTTTGTAAATTAATTAGATGTAATTCTAATTATTACATCAATTAGATGTAATTCTAATCATACAGTTTGTATGGTGGCTATTTTTATGACAAGTAAAATGAAGATAGAGACATGAATTAGCATATATCTCATGAATGAAATCTGTAGGTAAATCAATGCCACAAACCAGCGGTTGATTGAATTCAATGGCAGCAAATATGCAATAGTCTCCTATTTGAATTTCAGTTTTGGGGTTTTCAGTTGATTTTCAGTTTTTGGCTGATGATGGATGAAAACATGGATCTGAGTAGACATATGGCTCATTACAGTGAGACTTTGACCCCATATGTGGGCTCTGGAAATTTTCTCATTAGCCCTTGCCATAAAGCTAATGTTACCGTTATCAATGCTCCTATGACTCTCATGCAGACCTTTTTGTTTCCTCTTTACCTTTCAGCAAATGATGGGAAAGGAAAGCAAAGGAAAAGGGGAAAGGAGAAAAGGAAGAGAAGAAAAAGCTGTTGTTAAGGCCCTGGAGAGAGTCCAGAGAAGAGCCACGAAGCTGGTGAAGGGGCTGGAGAACAGACCCTATGAGGAATGGCTGAGAGAGCTGGGGGTGTTTAGCCTGGAGAAGAGGAGGCTGAGAGGATACCTCATTACTATCTACAAGTACCTGAAAGGAGGTTGTGGAGAGGAGGGAGCTGGGCTCTTCTCCCAAGGGACAGGAGACAGGACAAGAGGGAATGGCCTCAAGCTCCACCAGGGCAGATTTAGGCTAGAGATTAGGAGGAAGTTTATCACGGAAAGGGTCATTGGGCATTGGAACAGGCTGCCCAGGGAGGTGGTTGATTCACCTTCCCTGGAGGTGTTTAAGGCACAGGTAGATGAGGTGCTGAGGGACATGGTTTAGTGTTTGATAGGAATGGTTGGACTCGATGATCCGGTGGGTCTCTTCCAACCTGGTGATTCTATGATTCTATGAAAAGAGGGAAAAGAGGAAAAGGAAAAGGAAGAAAAGAAGAAAAAGAAAAGGCAAAAGCAAAAGAAAGAGAGAAAAAGGGAAAAATGAAGGAAGACTGAGAAACACAGAATGTCACTTTCCCTACATGGTTTAAAGATGCTGTATCACTGGGGTAGAAGGATCGTCTGGCTAGTTGGCGAGTACCACTTTAATGAAGAATCCTTTTAACAATCACTGAATTTATAGGACATGTTAAGGAGGCTTTAACCACTTCACTGTCTTCATCCATAGCAGCACAAGCTAGTGTGCTGCACATCTCCCCATCTTAGAACAGATAGGCAACTACCCCTGAAGTATAACCCTTTAGTGCCCAACAAAAGAAGTGAGCAAAGGAAAATGGATTGTTGATTCTCCCTCTGGCTGGAAATCTCTATGAGATCTGTTGGTTTTGTGATGAATATCTGATTTGTGCCTTTTTTTTTTCCTGTTCCCTAATCTTCTACATTTAAGCCATGCTCAGACTGTCTTGTCTCTGAAATCTAGACTGCTCTCCACAGAACTCTTCTCTACAGCTCAAAGACTGCTTTGACAAGCATGTTTACTGCATTGAAATACACTTCCTAACACTAACATAGTGACAGGAAGAAATCCTATAAGTTCTAGTTAAGATACAGGATATTTCTGATAGAAATTTTGCACTTAATTATATTTTGAGTTTACTACATTTTGACAGATTTACTAATATTGTCAATGACTTCATACACTTTTTCTTTTTGCCTCTGTTATTCTCTAATACATTACAAAGAGTGCAGATTGAATGTATCTCAGTAAAAGTAGTTTAATTCCTCTTATATCTTTGTTAGCTGTGACAGATCAATTAATTGTCTCAGAAAGACAAAAAAAAGGGTAGTCATATAAAAAAAAACCCCTCTAATAGAATAAGAAATTCACATGGTCGAAACTAATCTTTCTCCATAGGAGAGAGAAAATTAAACAGAAACAACAGGCTATATTTCACACAAGAAAAAAACAGCTTTAGTTGGTCTAAAAAAAAAAAATCACTCTAAACTAGTGAAGTTATCATGTTACACTTTGAATGACGGCTGTGCAGAAACAGAGGTTTTTGAAATGAAAAGAACATATAATCAAGTTGTCTAAACTTTTGAATGCGAACAGTAAAACAGATGCTGATTTACAAATGCATGAATAGCAAAATATGTGCTCCCATGCCCATTCATACCTAATTGCAGACACAAAGTTGTTCTTCGAAGGCCAGTAATCATTTTTAAAGATCCACCCACAAGCGCCTAAACCTAATTGCTTACTTATTGACAGCTCCATATGTTATGGAAAGACAGATATGATATATCATTAGGACCATCTTATTACACAGGATTGGAGTTGTAGAGCATAACTACATGGCAGGCTTCTTCTATGATCTCATGAGCAGAAATTAATCTAATTTTCTACCATACTCAAATTAAGCTTTTCAATTTATCTCAAATCACCTGCAGCACAGTGGAGAATATGATTCGAAATGGTGATGGCTTCCAAATGCATGTAGGATATATTGCTCTGTTTGGACAGTCCTCTAGTGTCAGACTACAGTTTTGGATCTGTGAATTCTGCTCATTTATTCTCCGTTCAGCATGCCTATACTAAAGATTGGTTAATAATTATTAAAACCCTTTTTTGTATGGGTTTCCATGACTCCTCATGGTACATATATACACGTATGTGTATATATACACACATACACACATATATACCAAACCCTGATTGGTTTGTTAAACCAATTTAATGTTTGGCTTAGAGAAGTAGGGATGTCTGACTTCATGACCTAAAATCAAGCAATGTCAATATGTATGGGGATGAAAATACCTGTGGCTTGGTTTACTAGCTTAAGGCAGCTGAATGACATAACTGGTGCTAGAAAGTCATACGTCACAGATCTAAGATGACTTAAGGGAATAATCTAGAAGTTGTAAAATTCTAGCCTTAGTGTTCTGAGTGACAACAATCAATCTTACAATTATACAAAAAAAATCCCATGAAATCTCATCTCCCATATGAGGACAGCCTTTGAGAGCTGGCTTGCTCAGCCTGGAGTAAAGAAGGTTGTGAGG
This sequence comes from Coccyzus lansbergi, assembly GCA_033558105.1. Taxonomy (NCBI): domain Eukaryota; kingdom Metazoa; phylum Chordata; class Aves; order Cuculiformes; family Coccyzidae; genus Coccyzus; species Coccyzus lansbergi. The sequence continues at coordinate 4,425,424 of JAUMJK010000508.1, forward strand.
AGACTTTATAGTGACCTTCTAGTACCTGAAGGGGGCTACAAGAAAGCTTGGGAGGGACTATGTACAAAAGCTTGTAGTGATAGGACCAAGGACAATGGGTATAAACTGGAGAGGGGCAGATTTAGACTAGACATAAGGAGGAATTTCTTCACCATGAGGAAGGTGAGACACTGGTCTAGGTTGCTCGGGGAAGTTGTGGCTGCTCTATCCCTGGAGGTGTTCACAGCCAGGTTGGATGGGGCAGCCTGATCTAGTGGGAAAAGGTGAAGCAGCTTATTAGAATCATAGAACAACCAGGTTGGAAGAGAGTCACCAGATCATCAAGTCCAACCATTCCTATCAAACACTAACCATGTCCCTCAGCACCTTAGATATGAAGAAAAACCTTAACTTCATTATATAGAAAAATCAGAGAGATTTATTACAGGCTAGGATACCAAAACAGAAAGACTTTTGATATTGTTTCCATTTCTCATCAAGTGACTAGGCTAGAAGACTATATCTACAAGATGACTATCGTTAATGATGACATTTCTTATTAATCCTCCCAGTTTAAACTTTAATTTATACACCTTATTTTTCTTATGTCTCATTTGTCACTATAAAAAGGATCCCATAAAATCATGCTCTAGGAGACTTACATTTTCATGTAAATGGTCCATATTTACCTTAAGATATCAGTAGGATTACCTTGAATACCAGCTGTTTTATAATAAAAACTAGCAATACAAAGAATGAAATGCAGATAGAAAAATCCCTAATACTAAAATGACAAAAACTTTCAAAGAACCATTACAATATACAGTGAGTGTGTAAACAATTTTCAAAGGGAACAGAGATTATGAATTATATAGTAATATAAGCATCTATACTTTAAAGAACTTGCACAAAACAATGTGCTTTCCTATTGATAAGAATTTCAAACTGCATCTCAGAATTTTTTTTAATCCATTTTAATTGATAAACTAAGAAGATATAGGGAGAATATGGCTTTCATATCGTTATTCTAGGAGTGCAAAGAGTATAGGTCAGCTTTAGCAGGAATAGAGAAAAAATGTATATCCTCTTATCTTTTTATATCTTTTAAGTATTTTATTTCTCTATTCTTATGCAAGGTAAGAAGGCACATGGTAGCTGACCAGCAGAAGATATCCTAATGAGTTCTGAAAACCTGTATCAACAGGTGGCAAGATTTAGAAGGATTAAACATTATCACTTAGTGAAGTAAGTCATATAAAGTCATGCATTATAGAAAGACTATACTGATATTATTTTACCAAATAATTAGTCCATATCATCCATATGTACTTCAGAATTTTTTTCCACATTTTTTGAAAACAGCATCATTATTTCTAGACAAGGTAGCACCTATGCCTACTTGATATTCTACTTGTAACTCTAAACAGAACTTTAATGCATGTGGAACATATGCAAAGGATATCCTCTCATCATTTTTTACATGTTTATATCGCTCTTTAAATGATATTGTAAGACTTCAATGTTGGTTTAGTGTGAAGAAAAATATTACATATTTGTTTATGGTGCAGTTTTATAATGAATAATCTTTTATTTTATTTAAAAGCATTAATAGAAGTTGAAACCACGACCCAAACAACTTTGAATACAAATGCCTATTATAAATAGTCCTTCCTTATCTTCAAGTATTTTCAGAACTCAAAATTAATTACAATTCAAAATTAAAGCACTGTACCAAATATTACATGAATTAATAAGTCACATGAAGCTACAGTCAGTGTAATGGACCTAGAATAGGTCTTGTAAAAGATGAACACACTTGCAGAAAAGTGGTTGAGTCACCACCCATCGAGGTTTTTAAAAGACACATAGATGTGGTTCTTAGTGACATGGTTTAGCAGCAGAATTGGCCACATTAGACTTACTATTAAACTCAATGACCTTAAAGATATTTTCCATCCTAAATAATTCTATGACTCTACAATTCTATTTAAGTGTAATACTGAAATCTCCAGTTCTCCTGTTCATTTACCGTCTAATTCAAGGGGTACTTAAAGATTGCATCCTTGGGGAAAAAACCTCATAGCTGGAGTACTTAAGCCCACATTTTAGGCTGAATGAACAGTAGAGAGTCATCTAAAATAGTCAACAGAAAGAGATATGTGGCCTTATTAGAATCAGGGAAAAAAAAGAAGGAAAATAAAAAATCACATGGAGTTTAAGGCAATTTCTTACATTATCAGGAATACTCATAGTGAATACAACTGACAGATATTAGAAGGAACAATAAACTGATGTTGAGGAACATGAGCCATAAAATATTTATGACTTACAAAAGCACATGCCATTCTGACTTTAGCTGATTACATTATAGATTAGGATAAAGGTGTAGTTCTTCGGTAAAAGGAGGAGTGGCTGAGAGGGCTGGGGGTGTTTAATCTGGAGAAGAGAAGGCTGAGGGGAGACCTCATTGCTCTCTACAACTACCTAAAGAGAGGTTGTGGAGAGGAGGGAGCTGCCCTCTTCTTCCAAGGGACAGGGGACCGGACTAGAAGGAATGGCCTCAAGCTCCACCAGGGGAGGTTCAGGCTTGACATAAGGAAAAAATTCTTCAGAGAAAGGATCATTAGGCAGTGACAGAGGCTGCCCAGGGAGGTGGTTAAGTTGTCTTCCGTGGAGGTGTTTAAGGGATAGGTGGATGAGGTACTGAGGGGCACGGTTTAGAGATTGGGGGAATGGTTGGTCTCAATGATACGGTGGGTCTTCCAACTTGGTGATTCTGTGATTCTGTGAAAAGCTCCATTACACACACACACACATACAAGCAAGTAAATACACACACAGAGAACATTCTGAGTTCTGAAGCAAAGGTACTACCAGCAAGTTACCTTCACATCTGGGGAAGTGATAGTTCCAGTTCCTGTTGATTCCATGTTGGCATGTGAGAACAGGTTGACCCCTCAAAACATATCCAGGATAGCATTCAAATGATACTGACTGACCCACGCTGTAATCTGAGTTGACTATATAACCATTCAAAAAAGGAGGAGGATCAGGGCAGTTCTGTAACTCATAAGCTGGAAGAGAACAGAAGTATGTTTTATTGCCTAGTCAGCTCTTAAGAGAAGTAAACATTAAAATAAAATACTGTAATGCATTCCATAATAAGTAAACATCAGAATTCCAAACTCCAGTAACAGAGTGATTAACACATGAAAAAAAAAAAAAAATCTATTGTGACCATTCAGATCTTGATAATAGAATGAAAAATATTGCTCTTGAGAAAAGGTATTGAAAAGACCAAAATTTGATATAGAATGAATTGCTATTTACATTAGAAATTTGGAGCGGAAAGTCAAAGACACATTGGGTACAGGGCATGAAGACAGATTATTGTGCTTTAGTAATTCATGTTGAAAGTTTAGATTATGGTATTATGTGTTTGTTTTTAAATAAATATCTAGGCTCAGACTCGGTGCCTAAGAGCTAAGAAGTGATCGTTTTACAATAGGACAACACTTTTTTTAACCAAGACACGTGGAATTAATAAATGAGATGTATATATCTACTAAGTGTATCACTAAGCAACATAATTTAATGAGTCCATCAAACACTTCTGTGAACTTCAGAATATTCACTTTTAATTTAATATATTAAGTCTGAAATAAAAACAGTCTTGCTCTGAATGTGGGAACATCGAATCCAACAGCTGCACACAGTAATACTAATAATCTAATTGATGTATCTTAACAAGTCAGTATTCTGCTATCACAGAATTTTTCAAATATCTGTCTCCTACCTCAATACACAAGAAATAATTCATTCCTTGTAAAAAGTAGTAAAATTTTCTAGAAAATATAGTTTTTCTATGATGCCTGAAATTAAATTATATTTATTAAATAAACATATCTATTGAATGACTACGTTTACGGTGCAGTTTGCAAAATTTGAAACTACTTTTTTAATAATGAATATGCAAGTATACCTAACAGCAGCATGAGAAGTTCAAACACTTTTTTGCTAATAACATTCATAAACTGTTCTATATGCCATCTACTAGGAAAGGATATAACTGCAGCACAACAGAAAATATAGGTTTGTAACATGATGAGCACTCTGTAGCAAAACACTTCAAATTGAGGATAAGCATATGTATGGTGGCTTGTAATTATCTGAATGGTAATATTCCAGCTTAGTCGTTACCTGCACCAATTAGTTGTACAATGCCTCAAAAATAAATCATCACACGACCAGTCATAGCAATTGTTTAAATGCATTTTCACATTTAAACATTATAGTAAGTATCCTACGAGGGTATGACAGTTTTCCATTTTTAAAATTGTATGAAATACTGTATTTTCACAATCTATTTGAGCTTTTAATATATATGAAAGGAAAGGAAAAAAATAAATCTGACATTAAAAAATGAAAATGATTACTGACATACTATAAAGTCATAAAGCATCAGAAAGACCTAGAAAAGTGACAGAAGACTACCAAAGACAAAAAGTCCATCTAGATAAACCTCTACACAAAAAAAACTGCATTAATGATTCCACATGCTTATTGTCAGTGTTTATATTTTCAAGAACCTCAAACTATAATTCATTTAGACACATTTAATACATACAAAATATTGCGATGAAAATTCAGAGGAAGCTTTCATAATAATGTTTACTAAGATATAAAGATAATTTACAACCACATATTTTCCATATTGCAGACATGCTTCCTTTGAATATTGATTGTTATTATTGAATTATTTGAATATTGATAATGATAAATTGTCCCACAGGAAGCAAAAAAGACAGATATATAAAAATGATTGTAGAATCATGTGCAAACAACTTCGCATAGATGAGACAGAGAGTAACTGCAGTTTAAGAAATAATTATTGAGAAGATAGATGATGCCTTTTTTTTCTCTGAGCACTTCATTTACAATTATGAAATACTTCTGTCAGAAGATAAGCAAGTCCAAAGAAAAGTAGTAGTAAAATTGTGCTTTATACTAACACATGCCTTTAAGTCCAAGGTCTAAAAAACATTGAGAGGTGGAGATCATATTCTTGTTCTCTATATTTTGTTATTTTTATATAGCTAATCTTTATGGTATAGACATGTTCATCCTACCAGTATACTTAGTACTTCAGCAAGATTAAGCTAAGTACATAATTTAAGTGTGCTTAAGTTATTACTAAAAGTGCAATTTGCACTTAATTGCTTCACTGAAGTACAAGTATTCTCATTACTTTTCAAAATCATTAACAATTACAGTCCTACTATGAAATAAATAGATTTATTTTGAGAAAGTGTTCTTCTTTTCCCTAACTCACTCAGTGAATCCAGAATCCAGTGTTTACACATTTCATAGTCAGAAGAGATGTGGAGGTACAAGAAGTATTACCAAATCTTTAAAAACCAGACTCCCCTTCTTTCAAATAAAAAAAAATCAAGAAAAGAAAATGAAAAATAAGAATTAAATGGAATGGAAATATAAAAAGTGTTATTCTACCTTAATTAGAGATCATTAAAATTTTGTGCTAAATCTAGTAATGGCTCATTAATGTTTAATTGCTATTATTATTCCTGCTATCATTATTCCTATAATGCTACTACAGATAATATCATTATCATCATCATCCTTATACAAAATAGAGTACTAGAAAGATTATTTAAGAATACAGAGGATATTAAGGTTAATAAATGATATAAAAATCTTCTTAGCAAATTATATTAAAAATAGACTAGAAGATTATTTTGGAGGCTTAGAAGATCTCACAGATTTATCTGACACAATGCAGCATTATACTGCCCAATAGTTACAATGACAATGTTTTGGAACAATGACAATAAGCATTGGAACATTTAAACTTTTAAACTGTACAACTTTTTAAGGTGACAAACATGCATTGAAATATCCTTCCTTCTTGGTTAATTTGTTGCAATACAGCATTCACAGGTTATATTGTAAATGTACCTATGGCCTCAGATTTTTGAAGTTAGTCTTAAAAATTAATTCTGGAAAAAAACTTATCTGGCTGATCCGTATGAGATGAAAACACGGGAACAAGCCAGGTGAAAGAGGAAATCCTGAAAGAAGATCAACATCTCTTTCTCCCTGTAATTTGTAAAACAACTCTCAAAATCCCTTGGATTGTTAATAGGAAAAAAAAAAAAACCAAGCAGACTACCTTTCAAAATTCTAGTTAGAACCTTTTCAGGGGTTATATACTTTTCTTCTGGTTTAAGTAAGGGAAATATATAGAGAAACTTTTGAGGTTTATTTTTATATTTCTTACAGTAAGACTAGAACCTCTGCCTAAAGCAGATTACATAGATTTGAATGTCAGTCATTCAGGGGTGGAAGTGCTTGCACAAGGGCAGAGGACGGTTGTGGTTTGGGTTGATTTATTGAAAATAAAATGTTTTAATGTGAAGATACTCTCTACAAATGATTTCTGGTATAAATCTTATAGATTACTCATAAATTATTGCAGTTACAATAAGTCAGGTGATCTGACTATGATGTCATGATTTATAGGCCACTCAGGAAATATGCTTCATAGTTCAAATTTAAATATGAATTATAGTCTTCTCTTTTCTTTTGATATATGCCACAACTATACTTAATTTCACATAACAATTATTAGACATTACTATCAAGTATTACCTACAAACTGTGATGTCAAGTGTTATAAAAGAAAGCTCCTTTTTATGAATATCTTTCCCAAAGTCTTGCTTGGTGTTGAGTTTTAACAAATTATATACCATTTCACAGCAGAAAAAAACTCTGATCAAAGTCTGAAGTTAAGTCCAAATTAAAATAAATCTAAAAAAAGATTTAATTCCAATGCTGACAGCAGCCAAATATTTTAGTTTTTAAATTATCTGATGATGACATAGGGTGTTTCTTTGTGCAATATATTTTGCACTGCTAAGAAAACAATGCAAATCACCAAAGAAATATTATCGATCCTCTGCTATCTTGTCTTTATGATTCAAATGTATTTTCCTTCTTACATTAACACTAGAGTGACTTAGTGCCTTTTCAAGTGCCACACAAATCTGTAACACTTCAACATGGAAATCATAATTAATACTTTACATAAAAGTTTTATGAGCTAAGAATCGAGTATGTTTCCCCCCTCTCTGCAGTTTAGTTTTTGGTCTTTGCAAGAAATGCTGTCACCTGCTGGAGCGGTAGAGACGATCAGAGGGGTTTGTAACTCTTGACTACCTGACTTGGATGCTAGGCTCAGGGAGCTGATCTCTGCAGGCTTCTTTGATAGTCTGAGAAAGATAATCCCATTCCAAGTCAGGTTCTGTAACAGTCTATGGTTGGACAAAATGATCCAGTGGGTCTCTTCCTACCTGGTGATTCTATGATTCTATGATTCATGCAAACCCTCAAATGTTGGGAAAGTTCACAATTAAGGCTACTTAAAACTTTCATTTAGTCTTATAACACATTCCTCCAGTAGCATGCTGTGTATAACTGCAGGTTTAAGAACAAAATCCCTTTCTCAAACTAGACTAGACTGGATTAGCATGGGTTGGGTTGGAAGGGACCTTTAACAACCACCTAGTTCCAACCCTGCTGCCATGGGCATGGACATATTTCACCAGATTGAGTTGCTAAAAGCCCTGTACAATCTAACTTTGAATGTTTCCAGGAACAGGGTATTCACCACTTTGCTGAGCAACCTGTTCCAGTGTCTCATCACCCTCATCTTAAAATAATTATTATGTCCCATCTCAATCTATCTCCTTTGGTTTAGAACTGTTGTCCCTTGTCTTGTCCATCTTTCTTGCAAGCCTGTTTTAAGTATTAAAAGATCACAATAAGGTCTCCCTTATACCTTCTCTCTCTCCAGGCTGAACAACCTCAACTTTCTCAGCCTCATTTTTGTAGCCCTCCTCTGGACTCATTCCAACAGGTCCGTGTCCATCTCGTTCCAGGTGCGCCAGAGCTGGATGCAGTACTTCAGGATGGGATGTCACAGGACCAAACTAGATGGGGAGATTCACTTCCCTCAACTTGCTAACATGCTTCTTTTTCTGAAAGCCCAGGATACAATTTTCTGCAGCCCAGCCCAGGACAGGACTGGAAATCTGGAACATCGGTTTATTGCCTTAGGCACCAAAGAACATAGTTTTTCCTGGTGTTATGACTCAGGATTAGAGTCAAAAAACATGGCTTAATTTTACCACGTGAGCTAGAAAACCACTTGCTTATGAATCACTGAAAAGATCTTATTTTATTTCCATTAGTATTCCCCCCATAGGACATTATCTGAAATAATTTTAAAAATATAGTATTTTTCCAACAAGCACTTTTTCCTTCCAGGTTTCCTGTGACTCAGAAGCTCCATCATACTTGTGTTTTTGCTAGATAAAGGTAATGAGATATAACATGTTCAAATTATGTTTTATATGTGCATGATTGTCCTTGTGGAAGAGAAGGAGGGCAATTAGAACTTTTTTTCTGCATTTTCTGGGGCGTGTTTTTCTCCAAATACTACAGAGTATGATTCTTACCTCATATTCAGCTCTATGATACACTGAAATTCAGAACAGACTGGAAAAGGTCTTAGAGTTCCAGTAATAGGAACTAGGATTCCACCAGTAAAAATAACACAAATAAAACATTTTATCTGTTTCCCTTAAAGAAGATCCAATCCTAAATGGAAAGCTATTTGGGAAAAAAAAACAATTAACCAAAAAAACCACCAAAAAACCAAAAAAAACCCCAAAACAAACCTGTTCCAGAAACATTAAAAGGTTGAGGTAAGTCATGATATAACCAGAGATTTTTTTAATCTCTGGGTTTTTTTTAATTTTTCTTTTTTTTTTTTTTTTGGTGTATTTTTAAAACCAATATGCCTCTAACAACTGTACTACCAGTATTCTTCTGTTCATTAAATTGTCTTATGAATCTCTCAGAGGCCATAAAGACTTATTATTTTTTCTGACCTAGAATACATCTTGACACATTCTATCTATGTGCAGAGAATTCTAAGCCTGTAATTACTTAGTTTGGTTTGCCAATCAAACGTCTGTAACTTCTTCCTCTCCGACCTAGTGTGCATAGACTGTTTACATCTGACACTGAAATTCAGCAAACGTGAGGATCTCAGAAACTCAAGGCTGGCAGTCAAATGCAATTTGGAAATGTTGTAAGTCTTTCTGGTTACTTCCCATCTTGGTAACAAAGACATGTGTTTTCTTCATTTTTATTTTTCAGATTAAACAGTGCCATATGCATTTCAGCACTGGTGAGGCTGCTCCTTGAATATTGTGTCCAGTTCTGGGCCCCTCACCACAAGAAGGATGTTGAGGCTCTGGAGCAAGTCCAGAGAAGAGCAACGAGGCTGGTGAAGGGGCTGGAGAACAGAACCTATGAGGAATGTCTGAGAGAGCTGGGGGTGTTTAGCCTGGAGAAGAGGAGGCTGAGGGGAGACCTCATTACTCTCTACAAGTACCTGAAAGGTGGTTGTGGAGAGGAGGGAGCTGGCCTCTTCTCCCAAGTGACAGGGGACAGGACAAGAAGGAATGGCCTCAAGCTCCCCCAGGGGATATTTAGGCTGGAGATTAGGAGGAGGTTTTTCACACAGAGGGTCATTGGGCATTGGAATAGTCTGCCCAGGGAGGTGGTTGAGTCACCTTCCCTGGAGGTGTTTAAGACACGGGTGGATGAGGCATTGAGGGACTTGGTTTAGTGTTGGATAGGAATAGTTGGACTAGAAGATCCGATGGGTCCCTTCCAACCTGGTTGTTCTGTGATTCTGTGATTCTGTGATTTCAACAACAGAAAAGTATAATTAAACTTAAATGCTACTATTTTAACAATCAAGCACTTTTAAACTTTTAATTGAAACAAGTTTAGTACCATCCAGTTGAAGGACATATTTAATCTAGAATCTATTTTAATGTAAATTTAAGTACAATTTAAAGAATTAGACCAGGTTTAAGCTCTGTGGTCATGTGGTCATTTCCAATATGGAACACACTCATTACAACTTTAAAATGGGTTTAGTGAATGCGACTACAACTATGAACTCTTTTTGTAGGTTTATCTGTTTTAAGGGTATATAAAATTAATTTTATTATTATAAAAAAGTGGGTTTCTATTTATTGAACTTTTACCCTAATTTTTGTATATTAGGTTATCTTACAATGGAATCAATAAGAAGCAGTCTGGAAAAAAACTATCTATTAAATGTATAAAGACATCAGGTCTTTCTGCTTCACGTTACAAATTTTCTATAGTAGTGGGAAAGCAGACAAAATGTAAACTAATATCAAACCTTTCTTTTAAATATTACTATAAATCTGTTCTTTCTAATTTTTTTGCAGAATTTAATTTCTATGTACTACATCTGCTTGCACTGATACACACCTTGCAGTTTTACATACAACCTCTACTTAGTTCTGACAGCTATTTGTACCCTTTTATTCAAGGTGCCTATTTTAGAAGCCCCGAGAGGTTAAATACTTTTAGAATTCACTTCTTGGAAATTATGTACATTATTACCGATGGGCTTCAAAAGACTATTTGGTTGGGTATTGCCACTGTGAGGTTTACCTGATCAGAAGGATGGATGAATTCAGTACATTGCTTTATCAGCAGCTGAACAAGCAAAGCTTGGGGCTTTTTTTATGTGTATATTACTATGCATCTACATAAAGGCCATACAGCTCCTGTTTACCTATATCTAGGCACTATATTCTTACAAGCAGAAACCACAATTATTAAGCTTTTCTAGGTTACCTTATCTTATCTGCAGTGTCTCCAAACCTTTGAAAAACATAAGTTTTCTGTCAGAGTATAATGCCACAGGCTTAATGCCATTTATGCACCTGACAGTGCAAGATCTCAATGATTTGAGATATACCAGTACTCTCCCTGGCCTCAGCTGGCTTTAGCTCATTTTAACAATTACTGGCAGCTAAGTGATTATTACCTAACATGTTTTAGGTGATACTCTGCAAATACCATGCATGCAAAAGGCCTGACAAGCTCTGACAGTCACTGCTTAACAAACAAGTCATTAATAGAAATTGAAGCTGGAGAAAGTGACTTTCAAAGTTTGGCTGGAAGCCATTGAGAAAGAAGCAGAATGGTAAAAAAAAAAAAAAAAAAGTAAAAAAATAATTAAAGTAGAACCCAAGACTGTAGAGTAAGAAATCCCTAATATGAACATCATCGCAATATTTTAGGAGGAAGACTTTCACACAGAGGGTCATTGGGCATTGGAATAGGCTTCCCAGGGAGGTGGTTGATTCACCTTCCCTGGAGGTGTTTAAGGCACGGGTGGATGAGGTCCTGAGGGACATGGTTTAGTGTTTGATAGGAATCACAGAATCACAGAACAACCAGGTTGGAAGGGACCCATCGGATCTTCGAGTCCAACCATTCCTATCTAATGGATTAGATAGGAATGGTTGGACTCGAAGATCCGATGGGTCCCTTCCAACCTGGTTGTTCTAGGATTCTATGATTCTATGATCACAGGATTCCCAGGAAAGAGCCTGGGATGCTGATGAGTGCCTCTCCAGTTCTACATGAAAGAGTGAGTGTTAGGCTCCATAAGATCACTGGGAGGGTCAACATAATACAAAAGAAACAGAGTAAATAGGAGTAAGTTTTTGTGCAGCACTATCAACTACATTGCTTATGTTTATATCTGTGTTAATTGATTTGGACAACTTAACTGTGTAAGCATTAACTGGGGTAAAAATAAATCCTTAGCTGTCTATATATGATATGCTTCCTTTTGAACATAAGAAGATTTTGAACGTGAAACACATGCCAGCCTCTCATATCTTTCTTTCCCTCCCACCTCTATAATCCCTGAACAGCAGTTAGCCAAGACACAGTGCGCATTAAAATTAGTTATGACAAGGAATACTGCAACTGGATAGCAGAAATCCTAACTGAATTTCTATCTAGGGAATAGTGCTGCATCTTCCGTCTCAACAAGGGCACTATTTCAAGACTCTATGAGCCACGTTACTAATATTGCTTTTCAAACATTTCTAGGAACTGTGAAATTTGACTGAAATTGGTCAAGGGTTTCACAATTGCATAACAGAAGGATGTCAAGAAGCATGACAGACATCACAACAGTGTAAGTCTTGTCATTCAAGCAAATAAGGCTAAGAGTTTGATGTTTGACTGTTGAAAAGAGAACAACATTTCTAAGAGAATGAAGAAGGAAATAGAAATATTTTGAAGCACTGTAGAATTATTTTTTTAGGTCCAGTTTCAGCAACTGCAGATCAACTAAGAGGAAGAGAGAGAAATCAAAAAATATAATATCAAAAGAAGTAGGTCCAGCGAGGTTATTCTCCCTCTGTACTCAGGACTGGTGAGACCACTCCTTGAATCCTGTGTTCAGGATTCCTCACCACAAAAAAGGTTGTTGAGGCTCTGGAGCGAGTCCAGAGAAAAGTAACGAAGCTGGTGAAGGGGTTGGAGAACAGACCTTATGAGGAACGGCTGAGAGAGCTGGAGGTGTTTAGCCTGGAGAAGAGGAGGCTGAGGGGAGACCTTATTGTTCTTTACAACTACCTGAGTGGAGGTTGTGGAGAGGAGGGAGCTGGGCTCTTCTCCCAAGTGACAGGGGACAGGACAAGAGGGAATGGCCTCAAGCTCTGCCAGGGGAGGTTCAGGCTAGACATCAGGAAAAAATTCTTCACAGAAAGGGTCGTTGGACATTGGAATAGGTTGCCCAGGGAGGTGGTTGACTCACCTTCCCTGGAGGTTTTTAAGGTGCAGATGGATGAGGTGCTGAGGGGCATAGTTTAGAGATTAGTGGGAATGGTTGGACTTGATGTTCCGATGGGTCCCTTCCAACCTGGTGATTCTACGATTCTAAAGATTATGAACACAGTGAATTGAGAATACCATTTCCCACATGTTCTAAATGGTGCTGAGCAAGTTACAAGTGCTCAATAATATGAAGCTATCAAATGCGATAATCTTAGGAAGAACTACCAAAGGAGAAATGTTAGGAATAAATATTGCTAGTGCAGTCTGGGATTTCAAAGGCAACAGTAAGATTTTGTGCTATCTGAAGAAAAATAAACACATTCGGGATGTTTCATTTTGAAAGAAAACAAACCCAAAATCTGTTTGCAGAATGGAGAAAAGGATGTAGATGGAAGGAAGAACATTAATCAATGGGAAGTTCTGTAAAGTTGACTTAGATGGTAGATTCTAATCACTTAAAAATCGAACATGACAATATTAGCAACTTCCCACATTAGGAAAAAAACCCAATAATTGAGAAAAGTAAGAAGTACCTTGTAAAATAATTCCTTCCTTTTTTTTTTAATTGAGTGGATTATCTTTGTGTATTTTTTAAGTTTTGAAACCTTTTTTTTTTTAAATACACACACTAAACCTTTTATTTTTTATTCTTTAATACAGAGACTAAACAACTGAGCTTCCTCAAAACTGTATTCAGGTAGGTGTCTTTTTATAAGCACAGAGCATTACACAAAAATGAACTGTGTGGGTTGCCTTTACTGGAGAAACTGTTTTGCTTCTCACTCATGGGGAAAATAGAATTGAATGAACCTACATTCATTTGGTAATTCAACTATATCTATAGCTACACATTCTGAGAAAAAAGGTAATAAATACTAGTTGCTTTTTTTCTTTGACATGAGAATAACTCCAATATAATTTAATTTGACTGTATCTCTTTCTGGGTTCTGAATTTTCTACCTACTACTGTAACTATTAGATTAATAGGTGAAGTATGAAAATTTTCATCAAATTATCACTGGGCTTGAGAACTCAGTTTTTTGTGGATTCTTTACATAATGATTTGCACAAAATGCTGCTACAAGTTTCTGAATTCCTATGATAATTTTTTTTCTTTTATTCTGAGAATGCTGTACACAAACTTTGTCACTTCAAATATTTATCTAATGAAAAATTTTAATATTTCATAGTATATTATTCTGTTCAGGTGCATTATTTTTCTTCTTTTGAAATAACAGGAAAAAAGTTGACGTTGTCAGTGTATTAGTCATGATAATGCTTTTGCTGTCAGCTGACAAATTCCAGTTGGGAGAAACAGGAAGAAAGCAACTTATTTAAAAAACAAGTCATTCTAGCAAGAGATCATTAGAGCAAACCCCAAAATGTAAGTATGGTGTCTTTTTCATCATATTCCCATTCACTTTTGGCCACATAAAATAATCCTGTTGTACACAACAGGAAAAGAAAAAATGGAAGATATGAGTTTAGACATGAGTTATGGCAATTAACTCCTACGGCTGTCATTTGATGGACAAATATAGCACATATTAGAAGGTACTTCCCATCTGCAGTAAGAAGTGGATAATGGTTAAATATATGGAATAAATTAAAGGTAAATAAATTTTCCTCAGACAGACTAAGTATAGAAAACCATAATATCATTGAACGATTTTGGTTAGAAGGGACCTTTAAAGGTTATCTAGTACAAGCCTCCAGCAATGAGCAGGGACGTCTTCAACTATATCAGGTTGCTTAGAGTCGCATTCAGCCTCACCTGGAATGTTTTCAGAGATGGGACGTCTATCACCTCTCTGGGTAACTCATCGCAAGGTTTCACACTCCTTTTTTGTAAAAAACATTTCTTCCTTATATCTGGTCTAAATCCACAATCTTTTAGTTAAAAACCGTTATCTGTTCTATTGCGACAAGCCCTAATGAAAATTCTACCTCTGTATAAGTCCCTTTTATTGAAAGCCTGCAATTAGTTTTTCCCAAAGCCTTCTGTTCTGCAGGCTGAATAGCCCCAACTCTCTGAGTTTTTCCTCAGTGGAGAGGTGTGTTCCTTCAATCTGATCATTTTTGTGTCCCTCTTCTGGACCTGCTCCAGCAGGTCCATGTCTTTCCTGTGCTGAGTTCTCCAGAGATGAAGACATTACTGCAGGTGTGGTTTCAACAGAGAAAAGCAGAGGAGTAGAACCATCTCTCTTGGCCTGCTGGACTCACTGCTGTTGCTACAGTCTTGGATATATATATTTTAAAATATAGATATAAAATGTGTGCATCTGCTATCTTTTAATTTTGTTTTAATTTTCTCGTATGTCTAGACAGAAGAGCCATGAAGCTGGTGAAGGGGCTGGAGAACAGGCCCTATGAGGAATGTCTGAGAGAGCTGGGGGTGTTTAGCCTGGAGAAGAGGAGGCTGAGAGGAGACCTCATTACTCTCTACAAGTACCTGAAAGGAGGTTGTGGAGAGGAGGGAGCTGGGCTCTTCTCCCAAGTGACAGGGGACAGGACTAAAGGGAATGGCCTCAAGCTCCCCCAGGGGAGATTTAGGCTGGAGATTAGGAGGAAGTTTTTCACAGAAAGGGTCATTGGGCATTGGAACAGGCTGCCCAGGGAGGTGGTTGATTCACCTTCCCTGGAGGTGTTTAAGGCACGGGTAGATGAGGTCCTGAGGGCCATGGTTTAGTGTTTGATAGGAATGGTTGGACTTGAGGATCTGATGGGTCTCTTTCAACCTGGTTGTTCTATGATTCTATGATTCTAATTACAAAAAAATTAATCTGAATATATAAAATAACCCATAGTATATTTTGAAATCCTTATTCATCACATTAAAATAAGAAGATTATAAAAACTGGAAAATGAAACAGTGAATATTAGCAGCATTGTCCAGTAACAATACACCTAATGGGGTGGAAAGGTGTATCGTGTATGTGATCTTTGGCAAATGACATCACTTTGGTTTCCAGTTTTCACAGCACAAAAAAAAAGATTCCAACTCAATATCTTTTCAATTGTGAATTATATAAGTTACGGGTTAAAACATTCACACCCTTAAAGGCACTACATAATACATGCCTGAAGCGCTTCTAAAAGTTTAAAAAAAATTAAATTGGTATTTTTTCTTTTAACCATAAAATTTATTATGATAGTTCCTGCTTACCTTGGTAGGTCAACTTAAACCCTTGCCTATTTTCTGAGTGATCACTGTAAAAATGAACAAGTGTTTCGTGAGTAGTACTTAACAAGGGTGATGGGAGGTCCATTCCACTAAACTGGCCAATCATTTTGCTGGTGTGGTGAGGCCCGTTCTGAATTTCAAGGAAATCATGATTTGCCTCAGTAGAGAAATTCAGAAACTGAATGTGTGCACCTGCAACATTGAGAAAGAAAGAAAATTAAACCCAGAATTTTTATAACTCACGTTGCTTAATGTTACAGCATACAAAGAAAAAAAAATGATGTAAATAGTTATTATAGGTACTATATTTATATTTTAGTCATCATGAAAAGTGGAACATTTAAGTTAAGGAAATAGGTGCTAAGTATTGCAGGATTAGGAGCTTTTAAGACTTTGGTACCAAGTAAGTATCACAACCACATATGAAGGGACCAATGAAAGTACATCACAAAGTCAACAACCACATACTTGGCAGGATCATAAACCAGCCAATAGAAACACTCCATGGAGGAGCAAATCACAAATCCTAAATCCTGCTGTGTCACGGCATAGTCAGGAATTTGTTGAAGGAAATTTACTGTAGCTGGGTCAGGCCTCTCATATAGGCTCAGGATAAGATCAAGACCTAAAGTTTACTCAGAGAGTTGCCTTTCAGAAGCAGAATTTTACCTACCTAATCCAAGTATCTATCCTACCTTGTTTTTTTCTGACCTGAGTCACCTAGAGTTGCCTCAACCTGATCTAGTGGGAGGTGTCTCTGCCTGTGGCAGGGGGGATGGAAGTATATGATCTTCAAGATTCCTTCCAACCCAAACCATTCTATGATTCTATATTTTCCGCAAATGCAGCTGTAGAATAACAAAATTAGTCAGGGATGTCCTGTCTATGGTTGTCCTCAGGATTAAGGATATCTAAGACAGCTAAGGCTATCCATTACTACGGCGGATCAGTTTTATGAGGCACACACTGATAGAGAGCATTATTCTAAACAGTAGCATGGTATTTCTACAGATTAGCCTAATAAAGGGTTGTTTAGCCTGGAGAAGAGAAGGCTGAGAGGAGACCTCATTACTCTCTACAACAACCTGAAGGGAGGTTGTAGAGAGGAGGGAGCTGGGCTCTTCTCCCAAGTGACAGGGGACAGGACAAGAGGGAATGGCCTCAAGCTCTGCCAGGGGAGGTTCAGGCTGGACATAAGGAAAAAGTTCTTTACAGAAAGGGTCATTAGGCACTGGAATAGGCTGCCCAGGGAGGTGGTTGATTCACCTTCCCTGGAGGTGTTTAAGGAACGGGGCTTGGTTTAATGTTTGATAGGAATGGTTGGACTAGAAGATCCAATGGGTCCCTTCCAACCTGGTTGTTCTATGATTCTATGAAAATACACAAGCCTATCGCACTTACTATTAGCCTAGTAAAATACCTAAGTACGTCTTACTAAAAAATTCCTTATGAATGCAATTGGAAAGTATACAAAATAAATTAATTTCCAGAGATGGGTACAGTCAATTTAATAATAAGCTTTTAAAACTGATCTTATTTCAGCACTAGCATTGAATTCACAGTATAGGGCATAATGTTTCACTCCAAGTAAACTTATTCCTCTTTTATTTTTGACAGTGATAGAAGACTGTGTTTTATACATGCAATTATAGATCACTTATTGCCCATGATGACCTTCTCAACCAAGTTATTATGTATTTGTGAAGATATTTGATTGCATGACGATAGCTTTAATGCAAACCTAGAAAGTTTCTCAGTTGGTAATTGTTATCTGGGGTTTGGAATCTAGTTTTAGAATGTTTTTAGCCATATTCATAGTACAAGAAATTAGGTGCTGTCCATTTTCATGAAACCTAAGAATTACTGTTTAAGTAACTTGGAAGACAATGAAAGGACATTAAACAGACCACTAATTACTTAAGAAGTTGTACTATCTAATTCATCTGGTGTATCTTTTCACAGAAAGAGTCATTGGGCACTGGAACAGGCTACCCAGGGAGGGGGCTGAGTCACCTTCCCTGGAGGGGTTTAAGGTGTGGGTGGACAAGGTGCTGAGGGACATGGTTTAGTGTTTGATAGGAATGGTTGAACTTGATGATCCTGTGGGTGTCTTCCAACCTGGTTGTTCTACGATCTTCCTGCAGATTTCATTTGTCCTGAATCAATTTCCAAGACAGGCTGAATTTTACAAATAACAAATTACTTTGACTAAGACATATTCTTAAATTGCCAAACATTTTCAGATATAAAGATGGTGCATAGTTACGTAAGAGGTTCACAATAACTGCAAAAAAAAAATATTACCATTCACTGGAAAAAAAATATATTTCATACGGGAAATTAGAATATTCATAAATATATTTAAACCTTATGATTACAAATAATTGCTCTTCAAATGTAAGCTTACTTACCATATCCAATCGGCAACAAAATTTTCCATGTGCAATCTAAATTACTAGGGTAATTTCCTGGAAATCCTGGGCTCAGGATCACACCACCCAAGTTTGTCAGTGTTCCACCACATTGAGCTAGAAAAATAATAAAAATATTACTGTATATTTTAATATTATTATTTCTTAATGTTTGCCATGTAATTAATTTAAAAATAGACTTTCTGTTTTAACCACATGACCCTCAAGCAGTGAAAGTTATCGCAGTCAAAACATTCCTCATGAAGGAGAAAGTAAAAATGAAGAATTAGAGGTAGACCATGATCACTTAATGCAATATGTTCTCTCTTATTTTACTGTAAACATGTAGCTGCACTTGTGTACTGGGTAACCCATTGTCTCAGCTGGCAAATTATGTTTAGAAAAGTCTGATGTTATGTTGTGAGAGGCTTCATAATCAGAAGAACCAATATGGAATTAAACTGAATTATGACACTGTTCCACGATGCAGTTGCAGATCTACTAGTTAATACAGCTAAAACCACATGAGTTTAAAAACAATCAAACAAACCCCACAACACTTCTTTCTTTAATGCAGAAAGAGGGATTATTCTTTGCTTACTATCCATGTACTTTCCTTCAGCAAATTGATTGGAGATTGAAAAGCATTTGCACCCTTTAGGATGATGTTAAACTAAATTATAAAAATATGAAGCATCTTGTAAAGAAGTGGCAGTTCACCCTTTCTCTAGCACAATAATATGAAAGAAGAGTAAATAATCAAGAAATAAAATTAAAATCTTGTAATTTCTGTTTCTTATTCGAGGAATCAGTAATTTAAAGCCCCTGAATCTTCATGCCAAGTATTACAATGATATATGACCTGGTAACAGAATTATGATGCTGTGGTACTGTATATTGTGATAATTGTATCAAAAAATGAATGTGAGATCACACAAGAAATTGAAATGAAGGAGGAGGAACTCCACTAAAAGATGAAAAATCAGTCTCAAGCTTCTCCAATATCTCTAACACACTGCAATCTTGAATGTAATATTTAGTGAAAAGAAGAGATTTTAGTTTGCATTTCTAGAAAAATCAATATTTTAAGGGTTGTAGAAGGGAGGGGAGGGTGAGGATTTAAGGGTTTAGTTTGTTTTCTTGGGGGTATTTTCATTTCCAAGGTAACAAAATTTCATGAACTAAAGGAAAACTAAATTAATGAGCACATTCCAAACAAGAACAAAATACACTTTCCTGAATAAATATTCCATTTCTAAAATTGATTTGAGAGAACTACTGTGCTTCCATATTAATCAGAAGTGACTGCATCTGTAGAAGTTGACAATGCAAAATAATACATACGTCCGACTTGACAAGGAATCTTCAAAATGTTAATATTCCTCAATATTACTCAATGTCATCTCAGTCTTTTAAATTCCTCATACATATGAGGGTAAAAGAAACAGGTTTTGATCACTTACTATGCACATTAAAATCACTCACTGAAGAATGTATTTCAAAGCTGAAACAACAGAATTTTATGATGGAGACATGCTTAACTCCTCCATCGTTACTTTTCCTTGAAATAAGTATGTCAAAAGACACTAAAATCTTGACTTTCATAAATGTTGTTTAATCAAGAAACAATGCAGTAGAAAGATTATTGTCGACACAATAATCATATTATGTGGGGACAGGACAATGAGGGAATAGCCTCAAGCTCCACCAGGGGAGGTTTAGGCTGGACATTAGGAGGAAGTTTTTCATGGAAAGGGTCATTGGGCACTGGAATAGGCTGCCTAGGGAGGTGGTTGATTCACCTTCCCTGGAGGTGTTTAAGGGACAGGTAGATGAGGTCCTGAGGGACATGGTTTATTGTTTGATAGGAATGGTTGGACTTGATGATCCGATGGGTCTCTTCCAACCTGGTGATTCTATGATTCTATGACACAGGGAAATTTCCAACATATTAGGTAAGGTGTGCTTGAAAGGGAAAGTATTTTCAGCTTTGTGGTTTTAACTCAGCATTGTTTAACGGCTCTCACAGATGAAAAGAGGCAGCCTTTTCTGGAACCCTACAACTGATTTTCATTCCACCATTAGGCTTTGCTTCAGAGCTGCTCTTGCCTGTAGGCAGACTGCCTGCTTCTTTGAGAGGTGTCCTATGCTCACTTGGTCATCTGCCTTGGTTTTGAGAAGGTCCTCCAAGATGAGAAGGCTGCAAAAGGAGTGTGTTAACACCCCTCTGTTTTCTGAAGATGATTCAGTCTGATTCAAAGCAGAGTGCTCAGGATAAGCTAAAAAAACGTTAAACATATAAGGTTTCTCCTTTGCCCACTCACAATATCTTCTTAAAATAGCATATACATTATATAAAAAGAGAAAAAAAAGTAATGTTTCCATATTTCTTAGATACAAATGGAAACTCAACAAAGTTTTGAATAAAACAAAAAAAAAGTAAAGAAACACTTGGCATAAGAAAGTCAGGAGTTTCTTCTGACTGGTGTTCAGAACACACTGAAAACAAGTAAATATCCATACCAATGCAGAGAGGAGATGGGTAGTTCCAGCGTCGAACTGTTCCTGGCATACAAGAAATATGAGAACGACCCTGTTTGGAAAGGGTGAAATATTAGATTACAGATACACATTATCAGACTTTCCAGGAAGGCAACAATACAGAGGACCTCCTGTGCCTATTGATCAACTGCATTGTAATTCCTCTTACAAAGTTGTTAAATGCTATTTTCAAATACTGCAGGTTTTATGTTCTTATTTTTCTACTGGATAAATGTTCTAAATGTCTCTTCCTTTGATACTGTGAAAGCTGCTTCACATTTTTTTTTACTAGATATGTCTGGTTATAAGACAGAAGCAGCTGACTGTGCGTTTCTGGGGTGAAATTGGTTCACTCCCTATTTCACTTCCAGGTTTCTCATCCACAGTGTGAGGTGCTAGTTCCTCTTCTGGCTCTAATCCGGAGTGAATCAACCACTGCTCTGAGTGACCAGTACAGGAAGAGAAAAATTTGTTCCACATCTGCTTTCTAGAGATGGTAGGGATATATACCATGCCAAGACCATCACCCCCAGTTACGAGAAGGCTTTGAGCTCTGCTCAAATATGGCCTCAAGCTCCACCAGGGGAGATTTAGGCTAGAGATTAGGAGGAAGTTTTTCACACAGAGGGTCATTGGGCATTGGAATAGGCTGCCCAGGGAGGTGGTTGAGTCACCTTCCCTGGAGGTGTTTAAGGGACAGGTAGACGAGGTCCTGAGGGACATGGTTTATTGTTTGATAGGAATGGTTGGACTCGATGATCCGACGGGTCTCTTCCAACCTGGCAATTCTATGTTTCTATGTGGTCTCAAAACATGACCCGCTGCATACATACAGTGCCTTGGTAGACAGCTATAAAAGTACAAATACCTCTATATTTAGTTGTCATGTTTAATTTACTTCTAAGAAAAATCACAAGAGAGAAGAGGCACCATGAGGCATCTGGAAAATGACATGGCTGTAACCTGAAAAGCCTAAGGGTGGCTGCTCAGGACCAACTGTAAAATGCTCCCAGCTTAGCTTGCACTGGTAACAAATCAAGCTGAAAACAATTAATGCAATTAATTTGTCTTTTTTTTCCCTCTGAGGAACAGCATTCTGCTGTCGGAATATGAAAACTGAATAAATCTGCAGGAGTGAAAGTTATAAAGACTGAGACATGGGACTAAGAGTAAGGTTTAGTTCCTGTTTTAATCGCTTGAATATTTAAGGTTGGGCAAGTCATTTAATACACATGATAAAAATAATCCAGAGATTTTAAGAGTCTAATATTTAGTAAGGTAGCACCTTTTTTTCAATATAATATGAAGGCTTATCTAAATATTATTCGTCCATAGCAATTAAATTCTCATAAAAATAAGAAAAAGAACAAGTAAACTACAGTAAAGGAAAACTCATTTGATGAAATTACTCCAGCAGCATTTGGCATGTTTACAACAAAAAATTACAAACACTAGCTTGAAAAAAGTTCAGGTAAAATTGTATGGAATTGAATGGGATAAAACTATTTTAATTAATAATTCAGTTAAGAATACTTAGACAAACAACCTCTGAAAGATAAATTAAGCATTTCCAAAAAATAGCTTAGAAAAAAAATAATTCAGTTTTCATTAAAATTATGTAAGTTAAATTAGTATTTTTCTTATAAAAATACTACAATTTGTTAAGAACTCTATAAAACACTTTGGTTTTAAGTAATTCTTTTATTTTAAAGGAAAAACGTGCATGTGATCATTGTGTCATCTTACTTAGTTGCAAAATGGATGAGGTGAATTTGCTTAATGCAATATTCCCTGTTTTATTTCACTCTTTCTTCCTAGTCTTCTGTGATTGTGTCTTTCTGATGTGAGTCAGGGGGAAGCCATAATTTAACTACCACAGTCGTGAAAAAAAGTAAAATGGCCTATAAAAAATCTTTTGAAAAATAAAATGAAATGATTTCTCTGGTTTCAAGCCTCTTCCCAACAAGAGCACACTCTGATTTCAGTCTTTTAAAGTCCCCTCCTGGGGGAGACACTTAATCCTACAGCTAGCAATTACCTTTCTTATGCATCTCCAGGTAGTAGTTTGAGCTCTGTGACTTTTCTGGTAAGTCCCAATTATAAACTAATCCACATCTGATTGTTATTGCTAGCTGTGAATATGTTCTCTAAAGACTGAGGGTAAATTCACAGCTAGAGTTGGAAGAAAAAAAAATCTGCAAAGTTATGCAAACATACTGTGCTCATTAGAACTATTTTTATTTTTAATTTGGAGCCATTTTTACTTGACCTGTCTGAGCAAAATACTATACACATGTCTGTATGCCCTTTCTCATAGCAAAAACCATAGAGCACAGAAATCTTCATTAATACTTTGAAAATATTCAAAATATTTTCTTTTGAATTTAGATACTGAAGGTCTTTTGTTGTACACTTTGGACAAGATCATCAAACTAATTTCTCTGTAATTCAGGTTCCACAGCTAAAATTAGATTTTTATATGTACAGAAACAGAGGTCAGTTAAGGAACAATATTCTACCAAATTTTAAGAAAAGATTTCATTATAGAATCCTTGTAGAAGTACAAAACCAAAAGTGCAGTTAGTAATTTTTGAGGACTCCTGAAATGAGTGATTTTTTTGTGACAGGGATACATACAGTGTGTCAAAATCTAGCATTAACATGGATCAGTTTCTTATGTGCAGATCTCCTCCTCACAAATGCATGATTATTTTATACTAACAATGTTTTTATGAATACACATTTCTTATTTTTTTCTATGCAAAAATAGATCCAAAACATTCAGTTGATGCCAACAATGTCTCTCTTCAAAAGGTTTCCTGCACTTATTCCAAATACTTCTGAAGTATTCATGTTTTACTCTTATCACTCCACCTCAGTATCTCAGCAGAACTGTTTTAAGTACTGACAGAAAATCCAATATTGTATCTTGAGGGTTTATGTTTTTCTAATCCATGTCATAAAAAATGGGCTCATGCCCTTTTTTTTCACGTGCAAAATTCAGATGTTGCATAGTTGAAGAATCAGGGAGAGCACAGTAAGAACTCGAAATATGATGGATTCATAGGTAGGATTCAACCCATCAAACCTAAGCATTTTAAAGTTAAAAATCTGTATTAACATTTACTGTGCTAATCAAAGAAGAAAGACAAGACTTAGGGAGTATTTCAAATACACATTCTTTAGTATATCTACCTCCTTAGCATTTCTCTTCTGAATCAACCTCCAAACAAAGTGTCATGATGCAAACTTTGTATCAGGAATAGTCTCTGGCTTGTGATAATTACTGAACCATGATACTTCACCAAGACCAAAATCATGCCAGCATCCCATCCTAACAAATTAATTGTGCTGAAGATTAAATTTCACTTTTACACCTTTGCCTTGGCTATTGCAACACAGATGTATCTGTAAAATATGGCATTTCATAATATACTTAATTTAATGCCACTTTGAAATAGAAAAAGGTTAATGGTTTATTAGCAATCTTTGAAGGGACTGTATAATAAAAATACGACACAAAATCTCTCAATTTCTTAGCAGCATTACCGCTACCTACAAAGGCTACTATAAGTGAAAGATAGGGGAAAATAAATTGAATCAATTCCATAAGTTTTAAAGCAGTACCTATTATATAAAATACATATATAAATAAATAATATAAATTTTCCTTTGCTGGAAAAATTCCAAGTAGTTTATATACAAACCATCAGCTGGCTTGTAGGCAATCCTCAGACCATTAAATGAGCCAAGGGCACTCAGTGTGGCTAAAGTAGGTTTTATTGTGCTGTAGGATACTTGTATGACAGTGTCTTTTTTGCTATGGATAGTGGATGTTTCTGATATAGGTTTTTTGAAGTAATGCTATAAATGTAAAGAGCATGGATTAGGGTAAAGACTTGATCCTATATCTGTAATGACTGAAAAAGTAAGCACGATACTGATTACCTAGAGAGACTTTTCAAATGCAGGTGTTCCCATAGCCAGTCTGGAGCTAAGATGTTCAATCTGCATCCTGTCTTAATTTTAGGAGAATGATAAGGAATACTGAGACCGAAGAATAATCTAGATATGCTGAGGGAGAACTGAATTGGCAAATATCAGATAGAAAGCCATGACTTTATCCTTCTCTAGAGTAGAAGTTGTGACACTTTGCTTTCACAGGGGTCTTGAGCGGGACTGGTTACCACTGAACAGCTTCTGAGCTCAGATATTTTCAGAGTATCACAGCAGTGGTGGAAAACACGTAAATTGATTAAAGGAACTAATGAGGGAAGAAAAAGGCTTTCAGTCTTCACTTTACACAAGTACTGTAAGATTTAAAAACAGCAGCTCAATAACTTATTTACTCAACTTATCTACTCAACTGCTGTGTGAATGCTGCACATTCCCAATCTGTGAATGGATTTGTAATAACCGCTTCCTTGAAAGATTTTTAAGAGTAGATTTAGCATGATTAAAATTTGCTTTAGGAAATAAATTCTACAATTTCTGACCTGAATATGAGATCCCATGATGTATTTAAAATGTCACTCAGAAGAACCACTTCCAAAACTGGAAGAGCACAGCACAGTTGCAATGAGCACAGTTCTAAAATAATTTTCAAGACAAAACATTTTAACAGCGTTATTTCCTTGTCCATTTTAATGTCTTTTGCTTCTCAGTGGTATGATAATCTAAGATAAGATTTACCAGCTCAGATTTACTGAGGGCCACATATGCTATACGTTCATAGCTTTATAATGTGGGAGTACTTATATAAGCTCTACTTAAATCACCTCTATGGATGCACTACAGACTCTTCATTAAACTAGGTTCTGGGTGGGTTTATTGCCATTTTGTTGCAATTATTCCACAGGGTAAAATTCAAACAAACAAATAAACAAACCAAAAAAAAAAAAAAAAACAAGAAAGAAAGGAAGAAATAAATACCTGTAATGTATATCCTGGCTCACACTGAAACGACAAAACATCATTCACCATATATCTATCTCCTGATTTGATCCCATTGCTAGGAATTACTGGTTCTGGACAGGCAGCAAGGCCTACGGCTGAGAAAAGTAAACACAAAGATTGAAAAAACATAGATAAGCAGACAACAGCTGTTTATTAGTATTCTCTGCTCTAATAAATTCTTTCCACAGCATTGGTTTTTTTCTAAGACAATATGAATTAAAAAAAAATTTAAACTTATACTGAAATTTTGCTTAAAACACAGAACTTTTTTTCATAACTTCCTTGCAGAATACAAATGGTTTAAGTGAAACACAGAGATTATATACTGTAACTGCACGGATTACTCTGCCATGTTGCTGTCACATAATATCCCATTTCATTTTCTTCAACCAGTATGATATTTCTAGTATATTTTTTTATTTCATATCCTTGTGAAGGGAATGAAGGAAGAAGAGATATATTTTATGTATATTCTCCCTCTGCAACAAGATATGTGTAGAACTACTGAGGATAGGTGGTAGAGCCTTTAGGAAGACCAGTTAGAGGACAAGGGTGTTCCTTCGACTCTATTGACTGGAAAGACGTTCAGATATCTGAAATTCAGTACTCTTAAACAAAAAATAAATCTTTGCATCGATGTGACAGGAAAGCCTGTTCTTAACTATTTTTAAGCCAGGCATTAACAAAGAGAAGATTAGTTTTTACAAAGAATCTCCATGATTAATAAATTCTCAAATGTCTCCACCTAAAGTTGTCAGCTTGAAGTACTAGTTTCTGGTTTTCGTCAAGTGCATATCACTTTCTTTTTTTCCCTTGAGTTATTATGAAAGGAGATTTTAGGAAAGAGAACTGAAAATTATCATCTCTGCTATCTAAACTAAAATACTCTCAATAAACAAGACAGTTGAGAAACTGCTGATTAGCTTCAATAATTCCACGTTTTTAAGATTTTATCTGCAAATAGAAGGACCAACAGAAATAGTTTGTCAGTTTGTGGTCTAACAATAGACCACATTTTATTTGAAGACAAAATCTGTTTAAAAATGCATAATCTTAATCATGACGTCCTTTTTTAATTTGAGGAAGTTACTACTGAATCATAAACATGTAACTATATGTTTTATCAAAATATGATGGTTAGAAGATAGAACAGGATGGAAATAATTTTTACAATATCTGAGAACAGATCTTTAGATGTGCCACAAAATTCTGTAAAAATTAAACAAAAATACTCAACTTTCCTGAACGAGATGTTGTGTGTCCTTTAGCTCACTTGTATGAAAAAATAACTGACTAAATGCTACAACTCTTACTGTCTCTTACCAACCCTTTTGGTGACAGTAAGTACGATTGGATAGAGTGTTAAGTAGAGAAATTACATGATAGTTGCCTTTATTCTGATATCTGACATTTTTGAGTCTGTTGTTCCAGATGCTTCATTATCAAAGAATAACTGACATTATTCAGAAAACCTAGTCTTTTTACAGAAATACAGGTATTTTTCAGATAATGCTATTTCCACATTTTGATACAGACAGGGTTTTAACTTTTTGCCCTTAAACCTTCATATGTCTACTTTTCATCACTCAAATATAGACGTTTTACAAATCTTAAACACACAGAATTTCATGCTTCCAATTTCATCCTCTTCAAGTAATTTTTTTTTTCAGCTCAAAGTAGATGTATGGTTTCTAATAAAGCGAAGAGAATTTTTAAAAATAGCTTTTATACTTTCACATGAAATTGTGACTACTGAATAATTTCTTTCCTTTCCTGGAAATATTCTGTATAATCTTATATATTCTAAGTTCTGTGCCATTGAGTCTTACTACATTTCACTATTTCAGGAATGAACAGTAATAATGAAAAATGATGACATGAATGACAGCTATCAAAGTATGAAGTTCAATCTTCATAAGAACTGATGCAAGAATTATTAAACTAAGAATTTTCTAATTAGCACCTAAAGAATTATCTAACAGTTGCAAGCTACAATATCTCCTTGAAGTAGTTCCTTTCTGTACTGGAATGTTTCATTTAGGGAAACCTAAACGTACTTTAAAGAGTTTCAGCAATTCTACCACAACATTTCGGAGTTTTGACATTCTACCAATACCATCATCTTTAAATGGTATCGTGGTGGCTCCAAGTGACCACTACAGACTTCATGTGTGGTCATTATGTTTAACCATAGTGTGTCAAATAGGCACAAAATGGCACCATTAACTTCATTATCCATTAAGAACCATCCATTAAGATGGCACCATTAACTTCATTGGTATGGAATTTTTTTGCTGTTGCCTAGTATCAGGCTTTTGGTCAACCATTCTATTCTGCAATATCATAAATGTATCCATGTCTCGGAAATTTCTTTGAGTACAGGTACTAAATACCTGAGATCTGCATCCGAACAAGCTGTTTCGTCCAGCACTAAGTGAAGGGTAACATCATATTTCAAGAATTCATACTACAGGACATAGACTATTGTTTACTATAATAATTTGAGAATCTTGTGTTAAGACACAACTTAAATGAATCAAGTTTTATTTCTGTATTTCCCTAACCTTCTGCTCTTGAACAGTAAATAAAATTTAGAAAAATCTGCTCCAGACTCACCATTATTAAAAAATAAGGACCTAGCAAAGACATTGTGACCAAATTTCTTATAGATATAAACGTACCCCATGAATTCTTTGAATATAAATTTGAGATTTACTTCCTGCCATCAAGAGATTTGTACTTCAGTTGATCTTAGCGTTCCCATCTATTGAGAGTTACAGAACTTCAGTCTTAGATCTGTATGAATAAAGTAACTTTTGCAAAAAGTTTTATAACAGTCACTCTCTAGCACTACTAGTAATGTGGTTGTAATATAGCTCTTTCTATCATTAGTTAAATAGCAGACAGAACTTGAATAGACTATGATCAAAAGAAAATATTCAAAGTCATTTTCTGTGCAAATGTTAGAAGTGGCA
Source organism: Coccyzus lansbergi (assembly GCA_033558105.1). Taxonomy (NCBI): domain Eukaryota; kingdom Metazoa; phylum Chordata; class Aves; order Cuculiformes; family Coccyzidae; genus Coccyzus; species Coccyzus lansbergi. Next base: position 4,454,244 of record JAUMJK010000508.1, read on the forward strand.
TTATACTATGCATTTTATCTTTAATATATTCTAATAATGTGGTAAAAACTTTTTATTTCTGCTAGCTGCTTATTCTTTGTATAATATTTTTCTCTTTGTGTATACTGCTTCTTTAGTTTGATGATGCAACTTGTCATATAGAATATTCTATCAGAATATCGCAAACCACTACGCAGAACAGACTTATAATTGACTTTATTTCATATAGCTAGCAATAAAAAGCACTATTACTTCCCGAGAAGCAAGGAGAAAATTGGAAACAGACTGAAATACTATTCCGAACCGTCACCCCCATCATTCTAATCATTATATAATACCAGTCTAGTTTAGTTAGAGAACTAGTTTAGTTTAGAAATGGTCCAGAAGTCTTGAGAGCAAGCAAACAAATCCTGGTATCCAGGGACAAACTAGATAGCTTAAATGTGCAGGCAGTCTGAAATACATTAAACTAGATTGTATGTCAACAGTCAGTAATAAAGAGAAAACATGCTAAATGTCAAGTCTAAGCAATCAAAAAAAGGACAAGGATCACTTAGTGCACGCTCTTCTGAGCTCTGCTTCTGATACACAGTGCAAAAGAGAACACATCAATGTCAAGAATGATAACCCTCTCCCTGACCTTCCTCCACTTACTGCCTGCTAAATACTTTCCTGGTTCTGCTGTGGCATAAGACAAATATGCTTCACTTCCATAATTATATACATGGCCACAATTACCTCAAATTCTGTCGAAACATCACTGCCATTGCTGGCAGAAAGAAAGTTTTTTGCTGGCATATCTGACAATGTGAATGCCCATTAGTGTCCATTTCAGAAAGCTGCACTGAACAACACAAGAATTTCATGACAGCTTGACCAGAAGTCATCAGGCTATCAGGTTTTCTCTTTTTTAAATTCCCCCCTCCCAGCACCATGTGGCTAACTGAAACATATTGCTCTTTATTATACTACAAACATCAAGCTGGAGTAAATTATTCTTCCTGTTTTGATGATCGTATATATCAAAACCAAAGCTTTCTCTTCCAAAACTGCATGCTTCAGATAACAGCCCAGAAAATGCATTTATCTACTACTGCAAGAGAAGTCAGGTTCAAGACATAGAATCATAGAACAACCAGGTTGGAAGAGGCTGGATCATCGAGTCCAACCTTTCCTATCAAACACTAAACCATGTCCCTCAGCACCTCATCCACCCATCCCTTAAACACCTCCAGGGAAGGTGAATCAACCACCTCCAAGGGCAGCCTATTCCAATGCCCAATGACCCTCTGCGTGAAAAACCTCCTCCTAATCTCCAGACTAAATCTACCCTGGTGGAGCTTGAGGCCATTCCCTCTCGTCCTGTGCCCTGTCACTTGGCAGAAGAGGCCAGCTCCCTCCTCTCCACAACCACCTTTCATGTACTTGTCGAGAGTAACGAGGTCTCCTCTCAGCCTCCTCTTCTCTAGGCTAAACAACCCCAGCTCTCTCAGCCGCTCCTCATAAGGTCTGTTCTCAAGTCAACAGCTAGTACAGATAAGATCAGGACCTATTAAATTAAAATGGCATATTTATGATTCACATCTACTTTAACATGGGGAAAAAGTTTGCTGCACTGAGGAGTCATCTTAAAGTTCAAGAAAGATCTTAATTTGGACCTACAAAACTGAATATGCTTCTTAGAAGAATACATTTTCTTCTCTACCAATCTGATTTTTACCTTTGAAAGCTTAGAGATCTTTATGATAGAGAAGTGCTACGAAAAATAATCATTGTTCTCTAGTTTCTTTTCCAGTGAATTCATTATTTCAGCTCCTGAGAACTTTTAGCTCTTGAAAGTATACAATAAAGAAGCTTTATTAAAGGAGACAGTAATTAAAAGTAAGTTTATGTTCTCACATGTATTACGTCGTCTTAGTATAACAGTAAGACAAAAGCTTACAAAAAGAATGATGCTGAATTGTGCCATATATCCTAATTGAAGTGCTGGAGCTAGGTGGCACTCTTATAGATTGCATAAATCACAATTTTTACTGAAATATTTCGATTTCAGTTGCTACACATGGATATATTCACACATATATATCTTTGTGGCTTAAACCTACATGTCTATATTCATCACCTACATTCAGTTCTTACTAAAACAAATTTAATTTGAAATGAGATGTCTAAGCACTGTTTTGTATCAGCAAAGACTAATTATTTAAAGATATTTTTGTTTGTATACTAATGAAAATCTTGAAACTGCTACTGCATTAATAAATGAGATTTTTAAGACCAGGTTTGAAACATCAATGCCCATAAAAGTAATTGCATTAAACAGGCATATTTTTAAACCATATAATATGGAAAGTTATTTCTTGTGTTCATAAAGATTAAAAGGAATTCAATCAAAAAGCAGTAATATTTATACTTCTTCCTGTTGTACATAATAGAAACACAACAAAGCACCTTTTGATTGGACTTGTTGGTTGTTTAGAAAATAATTCTATCATTTATGTTACCAGAGTTAGGGGGGAAAATACATGCGTATGAAGACTGAGTTTAAATGATGAATTTTTGCCTTTTCTACAGTTATCTGTTCCATATTTTACTCCTTTGTTTTTCACCATAGGTTTCCACAAATGGTTTAACACCTGCAGTTCCATTGAAATAATAGGAAACAATGCCATGCAGTGTCTCTCAACAATACTTAAAATATGTTATGGTCAGAATGATATTTTTTCTGATTGTCTAATTATTTCTTTTAGTGTGAGTGAGGTCATGTATCTGACAAGAACAAAACAAAATAAAAAAATACAGAGGAATTAAAGGGAAAAACCCCACACGTCTAAATAATCAATTTGACCACAGCATAGATATTGAGTATGACAACTCAACTTGGACAACCAACTCATACTTGTATTTTTGATTTCTAACATAAAAATGTCCCAAAGTAATGACAGAATGATATTTTTCACCATAAGACTTGTGTTATTTTTGAGGGCTACAAAAGGGAACATGTACGCTGCCTCATCTAGACATGAACTTAGGTTTGCAGGAGCAGAGTGCCCAGATCCTTCCCAAGATAATGAGGAATTACATAGAAACAACCCAGAAAAGGAGAGAGCAAGTGACAGACACATTAATAAAAGGATGACTAAATTTCAAGAAGTAAAACAATACTTATTTATTTAAATGATCTTGAAATATTTAGGATTAAAATAAGCTGTCATAAGGGGCTCAGCTTCTAGAAAGTATTTCTGAAGTTCTATAAATTCACTTAGAAACAGCAAAATACAGTATGAAATATGTGATCAAATTACAGCACACATTTACTAAAATAAAGCTGTTTTCCCTAACTTACTTGCTCTAAACCAATTATACTTTATAATATTTAGGCTGGAAAAAAACATCTCTTTAAGTAAACTCTGTCATCCATTTATTCTAAAATACTAAGAATATGTACAATTAGTATTCTAGGAATTATTGCTATTCTGAGTAAATAATTTAGAGGTGACATAAGGATACTCTCCCCTGATGCTCCTTGCTCCTTGGAATATCTTCTAGGGTGAAGGCAATATTCCTAGATTATCCTAATTTTGTAATTTCCTGATGTTGTTATGAAGACTCTTGTCATATATTGTCATTAGGCGTCCACAGGATGCAGGAATGATTGGTTTGAAATAGTTTTTCCTCTTACTCTAATCTGAAAGGATTTAGGAGGAAGTTTTTCACACAGAGGGTCATTGGGCATTGGAATAGGCTGCCCAGGGAGGTGGTTGATTCACCTTCCCTGGAGGTGTTTAAGGCACAGGTGGATGAGGTCCTGAGGGACTTGGTTTAGTGTTCGATAGGAATGGTTGGACTTGATGATCCGATGGGTCTCTTTCAACCTGGTTGTTCTATGATTCTATGATTCTATGAAATGTACATGGAGGATAAGGGTAGATGAAAAACAATTACATCAACTTTCTCTCTTCTCTTCCTATTGTATCCCACTGATGCAAGATTTGAAGTTAACTGTACCAGCAGTGATCAGAAGCTTCTTAATGTGGATTGGCTTTTTTTTCTGGTAATATCTACAGCTGGGAAGCTAATTGCTTTCAGTGTAATTCCTAAAGGTCTTCTCACTAGAAAAGAAATTATTTTAAGGTGCGAAGCCATCCCTTCATTATTCCAGCACCTACATTCTACTACCTAGTGGGTGTTTGCATAGAAAGGATTTTACTGGTTTTAATTCTAATAATTTATCATCCTTGTCAATCAAGGAACAATGAATATACGGCAGCTTTCTGCTTATGTAATATTTTCTATTCATATTCAAAAGATGCATATTAATAATTTCAATTAATCCTTACTGGGAACTATACACGTGCAGCAGAAGCAAAAAAACTGAGGCTGTATTCCACAAGAGATGCAGGTAGTCATGAAGTTTAGTATTTTGCTTTGTTGTTCTGAAAAAGGAAATTAAACCATGATCTCTGTGGATTTCCCTGAAATATGATGAAAAATCAGAACAATAATGGATTTTTATTGTTATTTTTGACTGACAGGCACAGATTCCTCAAGAAAACAACTTCATAAACAACGCCATTCCTCTTCCGTAAAAAAACGAGAATTACATAGATGTTTGGATTCACAAAAGTGTCACTTAGATACTAAAATATGCAGTTATAAATAAAATATTTCCAATAAATCCATTACTAAATTTTAATTAGGGTCACAAAGGACCCACCAGATTCCTATAGCAATATACTTTAAAGATGAACAAAATTACTCAGTTAAAAGTGAATTTACAGTCTACCGACCAATTATAGTTATTGGAGTAATAGGTTAAATTTATTTTTTGGAGTCCTTGTGGCATAACTCTGATGATTCTTAAAAGTAATCTATACTGATACTAGCTCTTACTTATTGACAATATTCCCCAAAAATTTTTTGCTCATTCTTTGTCCCTCTAGTCTATAGAGGATCCCTTTAGCTTGCTTTCTGATCAGGAAATGAAAAGGATGTCATAGAAAATCTTAACTCTGTCATTCACCTTTGGAATACTATTTTTTTCATACATTACTGAATTTTATTTTGTTGTGACTGTGTGAAATAAAAGCACTAAAATAAATAGCACAACTGATAAATGGGCAATAAGACCTTCATTACTGCAAGGCCCAGAATCCATTGCTTTTCCTTTGTCCTCAGTGAAGACAAACCGAAAGAAGACAAGAGTGAATTCCTGTAAAGCAGTTACTCACTCACAGCTTACAAAAGGGAAGACAGAAGGTCTCTGTTACCTGCAATGATTTGAACCCATATTGCTGCTAACCAGAGGAATATCCTTATCATGGAGGTTACAGAGAATCCCAGAAAAGGAGAGAAACCCCTAAATGTTCTTCTACAATTCTTTCTATAAACTTCTAAAGTATATATTGGATCAAGACCTGAAACCCACATACCCACTTAAATACCACGACAAATTGCTTAAACCTTACATATATCCAACTCTATCTCTCTTCTAGCATTAAATACAGCCTTACAACAGTGTCATCTTCTTCATAGATCTGAATATAAGCCACTTCTGTTGCTTAAAGGGTCACAGAAAGGGTCGCTAGGCACTCAAACAGGCTGCCCAGGGAGGAGATTGATTCACCTTTCCTGGAGATGTTTAAGGCATGGGTGTATGAGGTGCTGAGGGACATGGTTTAGTGACTGATAGGAATGGTTGGACTCGATGATCTGGTGGGTCTCTTCCAATCTAGTGATTCTATGATTCTATGATTCTATCACAGACTTCAGGATCAAACTCTAGCATTATCTGTAAAATGTTACATAGAAAAATATTTCCTTCCCTCCTCCTTGCTTGAACTAAAAACTGACTGCTCAATATAACGGCTGAGAGAGCTGGGATTGTTTAGCCTGGAGAAGAGGAGGCTGAGAGGAGACCTCATTACTCTCTACAACTACCTGAGTGGAGGTTGTAGAGAGGAGGGAGCTGGCCTCTTCTCCCAAGTGACAGGGGACAGGACAAGAGGGAATGGCCTCAAGCTCCACCAGGTGAGATTTAGGCTAGAGATTAGGAGGAAGTTTTTCACGGAAAGGGTCACTGGGCACTGGCAGAGGCTGCCCAGGGAGGTGGTTGATTCACCTTCCCTGGAGGTGTTTAAGTCATGGGTAGACAAGGTCCTGAGGGACATGGGTTAGTGATAGATAGGAATGGTTGGACTCAATGATCTGGTGGGTCTCTTCAACCTGGTGATTTTATGATTCTATAAAACAGCAAGTTCTTGCTGTGGGGTTTGCTCAGTTTCTATATTCAGAGACACACACAGATATACTTTATTCCTGCTAGCCCTGCAGAGATCACATAGCCATATAAGAAAGGAAATGATTCTTTACTGACAGACTATCAACAGAATAGTTAACTAAGCTCTGAATGCTGAATGTTGTTACCTTGACTTGTACAGAGTTGCACTTCTAAAAAAATCCTGGCCTTGAAATATTGGCAACGCTGAAGTCAATAGATGCTTTAACAGAGCACAGTTGTTGGACTGGCAATTAGAAGAACAACAGAAGCATAAATCCAAGTGACCTTGTATGCTCCCAAACACTTTTTCCTTGTTAACAGAACACATTTTTTTCAGGAGTCGTGGGGATAATAAAACTGATACAGCAAAAGATAAAAACCGAACTTCAGAACGTTCATTGTATAGCGACTTCCTAGAACAAATTTATACTTTATACTTTGTATTTTCACTGTAGCTTAAGGTGAAAGGTTCAGGAAGGAAAACCAGCTGACCAACTGTGGAGGAGGGCTCCCCCCACCAAAAAAAAAAAAAAAAAAAAAATCCTAAAAATATTCTACAGAAGTAATAGTCATATTTTCATTCTATATCATAGAATGACCAAATTGTTTAATTAGGAAAAAAGCTTTAAGATCTTTGAGTCCAACTGCAAACCTAACACAGTCAAGCCCACAACTCAAATATGTCCCTAAGCACCGTATCTACAAGCCTCTTAAATACCTCCCAACTACTTCCTTGGGTTGCCTGCTACAGTTCTTCACACCTTGGTGCAACTTGTGGCCACTTCCTCTCTTTCTATTGCTTGTCACACAGGAGAAGAGACCCAGATCCTCCTCACGACAACCCTACTTTCAGGTAGTTGTAAAGAGTGATGAGGTCTCCCCTCAGACTTCTTTTCTGCAGACTGAACAACCTCAATTCCCTCAGCCATTCCTCTTAAGGCTCATGCTCCAACCTTCATCAGCCTCATCGTCCTTCTATGCACATGGTCCTGTAGCTCAATGACTTTCTTGTAGAGAGAGGCCCAATCACCATTAAAATGGTTGTATTTAAAAACCTTACAACATGCTTGCATATAAATGTTTCAAACAAACAGGAAACTAAATGAGCAAAAGGCTATCTTGTGGATTATGTTTAGTTAAAAATCTTTGTTAAGAGCTGAAAATCTATCCTTTCAAAACTCTGTACATATTTATATTTTATACAATTTTAATGTCAATCCTAAATAGAACTTACTAAAGATCATCTATGTGTCTATTTACTTAAGTTTACTTCTTTAAAAGCTCAATAACAACATTTTCAGTTATGAATCTTGGGATGGATGGAATACAAAACCAAACTTCATTTTCAAGAAAATTCTTGAATGTCCTTTGTAATTAAACAGAGCATGATTAATGATTAAACAGAGCATGATTTTGATGGGAATAGTTGGACTCGATGATCCGATGGGTCTCTTCCAACCTGGTTGTTCTATGACTCTATGATTCTATGTGCATATTGAAAAATTAAGAATTTTCTTTCTGACTTTCATTAAAGCATTCATCAGACTCTTAACTCATTAACACATTATTTTTTTAAAGACTAGAATATTTTTAGCTACACTTATTCATAAATAAAAGCAATATTACACAAACATCTGTGCTGAATTTGCTATTGGTCTGTATTCTTTAAAGTTTTTGAAACTGGTAATAATAAATATGTGCATTTGAATGAAATATTATTATGTGAGGTAATCTACTAACGTTTCTAAGACCAAACCTCCATACTTCAGAACAAAGTTGCTCACAAAACACATAAATTTGCCACTAAACTTCTTAGGTTTTTCTTCTCATGCCACCAGTGGTTTAACAAGAGAACTGTAGTGTTTTCTTGTAGCTCTAGGATTATAATGGTTTTCTTGCTATTAAAGCAATTTATTAAAAAAAAAAAAAGAATCTGGAGGAAAGGAAAGAACAGAAAGGAATAAATCTATGCACATCTAAGATTAAGAAAGTTATCTGTTCTGGTTTAATCTATTCCAAAGCAGTGAAATTATATCCTTTTTTTTTTTACCTAAATTTCAGAACTAACCTGAAATAACTTGGAGAAAAGCCTCACACCATGATTAAACCTCATATTTTTGAAATATTTTTCTTAATTGTCATGTTCAGTTATATGCTGCTGATTTGTGAAAGTTGTTTTTCAACAATTTCGGTGTAATTTCATCTAAAATTTCAGTTTAACAGATACCACTTGTATCAGGTTCAGGATAAATAGACTTTTGTAGTCAGGGAAGAAAATGAAAAAAAACCGACAACCCCAAAAGAACAATATAAATCCCGTCCTTCTCCATATTCATGCTTTTTCTAGTTAGAGTTTAAAATAACAAGCAGTCTTACTTTTGTATTCTAGGTGGAAACCAGCTGCTGCCACACTAATGTCTGAGTGGAAATGTAAGTAAAGTTGATTGGAGGTGCTATTCAACAATGCTGGCACAGTTGTACCTGGAAAAATAAAGTTAAAGAATAAACTGTAGCATGCTAATATATGCTAAAAAGACATAAGCAGGACTGAATCAGGCAGGCTCGTTTACTTCTCATTACGAGCACAGAAATCTCAAACTTTGTCCTGTGTTTCACCTTATTTTCTTCTGAAACAAGGATGGCAATGGTTGAACTCAATGATCCAGTGGGTCCTTTCCAACCTAGTGATTCTATGACCCTAAGGAAATTTTAGTTATAAGTCGCGATACTAAAAGTCTATGTAAGTACAAGGGAACAAGATCTCCTCACGTTCATATGAAACTTTATTGACTTGGATAGAAAAAAGAGGTGCAAACTTACTATTTACCCTCATTTTGAGGGTATGACAGGAAAAGAAGAAACAGATGCAACACAAAATAAAAAAAAAAATAATCAACCCAAAAAGCAAACAGAGCCATACTACTTTTATAGTTTTGTCATACTCAAATAACTATATTAAAATGCACTAACCCTGGACACATACTTTGCCACTAGCATTTCAAAGTTTGACATGACATTTTCTTTGTTACTGCATGACTGCTACGTAACTTACATTCTACAGTCTAAACCTGGAACATCTACCGAAGCTAAAAATTACATCATTTTCTATGATTAACCTGAAAGACAGTATCAAATAGCTAATGAACTTCAATGATGGTTACATAAGAAATATTTTAATTTCCTGTTGGGCATTTGCTGTTTCTATAGTAACTGTGAGCAGCCAAGGTATAAGCTTGAAACGCAGGTTTAAAAAAAAAATGCTGAAAAGAATTATCTTCATATATGTACAGTTTAAAATATGAAATGGCAAATACATTTAAATCTAAATATTGATATAAATGGTAAGGAGATAAAAGATGACAAGTTGGCCTTTAATGAAGGTTTTATTGTCTGACATTGAATCTCCAAGTGTGGAAATTCACAGACAGTACAGAGCATTCATAGCAGACAACCCTTACTGTGGAATATAGGAAATAGCCTGGAGGTTATTTCAGGAGGTCCTCCTGGAAGGAGGATCTTCCATTGTATCCAAACAGAATTTGAAATACATTTAAGAATGTTTAAAATGTCTGTTCTGCAAGTATTAAGATGTTGACTCAGAATGATTATACTCTTCTGTTGACAAAATTGCTTTTCTCGCAGTCCTGTATCTTTAGAGATCTGCTAACACCAATCTCTTCCTTGGCCAGTGATATTCAATAAGATGAGAAATTATATCCTATTGAATCGTGAGAAATAAATGAGGCTGGAGTTGTTACTTGCATAATTAGTGTATTCAATGGCAAAGTTCAGGCTGGTGGCCACACTTCCAAAGACAGTTTCCAAAGCCTTCCTGAATGTCCCATTATCATAAAAACCAAACCCATTCTGATCTGACCAGCCACATAACCAGGAACTGAAAAGCATTATACATCTGAATACTCTAATACTCTGAAAATTATGGAGATGATTCTCAGTGAAAATCAACATAGCAAGATTGATGAATGAAGTACATAGTTTACACCAAATGAGGATCTGCCCTTATGAATTGCCTGTTGTTAAAATATTTCAGCAATACACATATCATAGTTAGTTTTAGTGTGCTTATCCTGCCTCAGGGACTTGGGATAAAGCAAGATGGCTTTTTGCTTCCCTCTTCTGCTGAGCATTTCTAGGTATGTAGAAACGTAGTCTCATTCACACTAATATTCATGGTGTCTCTCTAAATGTATTGACACACAAATACATATTATGTCAGAAAAGCTCACGTATCCAACCAGGACATTCTCTGTAAGAAGCAGGGCTAAGAGGAGGTTGGAGGGGCACTGAAGAGAGGACAATTAAAGATAAATATCAGTAAATTAAATGCAACTACTGTATGAATTTATAAATACTACTGCACGAATGAGGATGTGTTGGTAATGTGTTGTTTCATATCTAATACTCAAGGATGCCAACAGAACACTGTGTTCCTCTGAAAGCTCTTTCATTTGTAGCTTTTCCCTGTGTATTTCCAGCTACCCTTCCCCTACATGCAGCTGCCTCTCCTTTTTTAAGGCAATAAACCCCATAACATGGTTTAGTGTTCCATAGGAATGGTTGGACTTGATGATCCGGTGGGTCACTTCCAACCAGGTTGTTCTATGATTCTATGACTCTATGATCTATATCTAGCCTCTCATTTCCCTCTAGCTGGTAAAATAGAGGAAAAGATAACTTAAGCACCCCTGCCTTTCACTGGCACCCCCAGGGCTTTGTACTCTTCCTTGATTCTGCCTAGGCTCCTGCTTGCTGTGTTGTTCGTGCCCACATTGAAGAGTGACAGTGGATAGTAATCTATGTTCTTTATCAGTTGTGGCACCCTCTCAGCAAAGTCTCAGGCCTTGGCTCTGCAAAAGCAGCAGAACTCTCATGGCTCCGGCAAGTTGACAGATGGGTGCCTCAGTGCCCTTAAACAGAGAGCCAACCACTATGAGGACTCCTCATTTAATTTTGCAGTATGCACTGTGTTCTGCTGGTACAGTGTCCTCTCGTGGACCTTGCTGGTCAGTGTGGCTTTGTAACTCGTTCTGGTCATGATGATGACCTAGCAGTGTGCCCAGGTGGCCAAGAATGCCATTGGCATCCTGGCTTGGATCAGAAACCGTGTGACCAGCAGGCCCAGGGAGGTGATTCTCCCTCTGGACTCAGCACTGGTGAGGCTGCTCCTTGAATCCTGTGTTCAGTTCTGGGTCCCACACCACAAGAAGGATGTTGTGGCTCTGGAGCAAGTCCAGAGAAGAGCCACAAAGCTGGTGAAGGGGTTGGAGAACAGGCCCTATGAGGAACGGCTGAGAGAGCTGGGGGTGTTTAGCATAGAGAAGAGGTGGCTGAGAGGAGACCTCATTACTCTCTACAACTACCTGAAAGGAGGTTGTGGAGAGGAGGGAGCTGGGCTCTTCTCCCAAGTGACAGGGGAGAGGACAAGAGGGAATGGCCTCAAGCTCTACCAGGTGAGATTTAGGCTAGAGACTAGGAGGAAGTTTTTCACACAGAGGGTCATTGGGCACTGGAATAGGCTGCCCAGGGAGGTGGTTGATTCACCTTCCCTGGAGGTGTTTAAGGGACAGGTAGATGAGGTCCTGAGGGGCATGGCTTAGTGTTTGATAGGAATGGTTGGACTTGATGATCTGATGGGTCTCTTCCAACCTGGTTGTTCTATGATTCTATGATTCTATGAAGGATAGAAACTAAAGCGGAGCCCTGCTTTTGCAGGTCACCAGGGTCCAGGATGCCTCATTCTCATCGGTGTCCACTGCAGGAATGCAGTTCTGAAACCACTTATATATCTCTGTTTCAGCTTCCATAATACTGCACAGCCTTTTAATGGTTTTCTGCAGTTCAGTTTCCTTACGTAACAGATCACTGACCTGTGTAAATCTTTTGCAGTTCTTTACATTTCTTCATGAGAAACGTCTGGGAATTTGTTGCAATCTACCATCTATACCACAGTCTCCTTCTTTACTACTTCTGTCTTAGTGCATATGTCAGACATCTCAGGGGTTCTTTCTTTAGGAACAATGGTTTTAGCTCTGAGGAGAATGTTTTGGTAGAGACCCAGAGCATTTCCCTAGGCTGCAAACCCACAAGCCAGTTCCAGAGCCCTTCCTCCACTCCACTCTGCAGAAACAATGGGATCACACCCTGGCTGATGTACCATGCCCTCTTGCCAGGTCTCTTCACCTTGCTCCTGGTTGTCGGCTCTCCCTAGGCCATTTGAATCACCCGTGGTTGCTCCTGACATTGCTCAAAACACATCGACCTCTCTTCCAAGAACCACTGGATCCTGTTGTGTACCTCCTGCTCTTCCACAGGTTTCCTTGGCTCCAGGAATTCCCTCTCTGCCTCAATCTAGAGCTCAGTCCCAGCGGCTGCCTCATGCCTCACCAACTGAGTCCCTTTTTATTTTTTAGTTTGAACATACCAGAATCAAGTCAAGCACTAGTCCTAAACTAGCATTTCTAAAGTACTGCTGATTTTTTGGCTTTTTTCCCCTTTTTTTCACTTCTGTATATTAAGTAAAATGATCTCTCATTAAATTCGGACAAAACACTCTCAGGAAAAAGCAATGTGCTTGTCAAAAATATCCTCTCGTTAAGCCACTATGTCTAGAAACTTCAATAAGGAGTCCAGGACAGACTTCATTTTAGTGCACTGATGATTACTTTTCTGTCCTTTCAGCCAAGAAATGTCCACTCTCTCATAATTCCATTCTGTGATATAAGTGGCAGCAAGGCTTATTAACAAATACTTGTGGGATGACTGACATTTATCTCGGGTTTTTTATGTCATTTTTTTTCCCCTTTTTAGGCTTAATGGAGAGGCTACATGTAGGAACTGCCACTATAGAGCTGAAGAACAGAGTATCTCCAAATTCACTTAACAAGTTTGAAGTCTAATAATAAATTTAGTCTCTTGAAGAGAAAATATTCTTGGAAAGAAGATGCCCACATTGGATCGAGGCAGTAGAAAATATGAGACTAGAGTTGTAAAGGACAAGCATGGAAGATCAGACACTTGGTAAACTTAACATGCATATAATGTGTTTGTCATTAAGTGATCATTTTGAATCCTATTTTTAAATAAATTCATCTCCTTTTGGAAAGGAGATTGAAAAACAGGGAACTTAATGCACTTTTCCAAATAAAACAAGTGAATGCTAGTTCCTCTATAGGGGGAAAATCAATTCCTGCTATTATTTTTTTTAATTCTGAATATAGCAAGATTTATAAAACTGTGGCCTTCTCAACTGAGAGAATTAAGAGTCAATCTGTGCAAGCAGTCCCTTAATTTTATTCAAATATTCCAAGTATAATTTTATTATGTAAACTGGAAACACATCTACTCATCATCAAATTAATCAGTATTAATACGAAAAGAATTAACTCTGTCTGTCACTAGTGATCCTGTTTAGTGAATGCTTCATCTGTTTCCTGAGAAAAAAAAAATCTCTTTTATCCTAACAAGGATAAACAAAGTCAGGGTTGTCAAAGGATGTTCTTGAATGTCACCACTAATTTATATCACTATATCTTTTCTATGGCAGGAGTAGAGAAGATAAAAGAAAGACTTTTTTTTTTTTTTTTGAAAACAACATCACCTAAATCCCACTAATCAAATCTAAATATTTTCATATCCCATTTTGTTTTGGAAAATCTCTCTTTGAATTTGAATACTGACATGTGTACAGCACCCGAAATCTCCTTCCCAAATTGAGAACACTTCCTAACAGTATCATGAACGACGCAATACAGATATTCTCCTTGTCTATATGTGTGAGCAAACAAGGACATGTTCTTTCACACACCTATATATAGAACTGTAGGTTTAAATCAGGGCATGTCCTCACCTGAAAAGCTCCCAAGACGCGGCGCTGTCATATCTCCACCATCATATATTTCAAGAGAGTCCCAATTATGCTCAGTGGCAAAGCTGATGACCTGGATCTGTAAAACACCACCGCAGAAATTTGTAAACCAACCAGCCATATCTATTTTTAAAGATTCTATAAACAAGAATATAAGAAGAGAACATGCCCCGCAGAAAATATCAATAAGGAGATCCAAATAAAAATACTTGCCTGAAGAAATACAAATTAAACATTAATGTTCAATTTTTGTCTTTAACTTTTAGAAAATATGACTCTAGGTAAGCAAGAAATATTTTGCACATTTACTGTTTGATTATAAATAATTACTCAAAGTGTAAATATAGATAATTAAGACAGTTGCAGACCTCTTAAGTGTCTCAGTGATATCTTAACAGGTAGAAAGTGTTAGCATTTGTATATCAGATTGAAGGATCAAAACCTGCTTTCAATATTCTACACAATTAAAAGAGAAAGCTGCTAGTTAATCTTTCTCATTCATAACCCCATGTAAAAATAAAGCTACAGAACAAAGCTAATCAAAAAGCAATACTGAGAAAAATAAAGCACAAATATTTCAAGTACTCAATTAAATGATCTTGTTGATAGCTTTTTTTCCCTGACACGTCTAGAGAAATAAATGAGTTAGTTACTTTTTAAAATGAACCACGAAGTACTTAATATTCCATGCTTGACAGAATGTAGACTTGCCTGAATACCTGATCCCTCGGTCACTATGATTTTCCACACACAATTCAAGCTGTTACCATAAGGTTCAGGGTAACCTGGTGAAAGAATAGTACCTCTCCGCTCAGTAAAATTCCCACTGCATGGCACTGAAAGAAAATATTATAATGCATTATTACAGACCTTAAACCATCACAGAGAACAGAGAAGTGTTATAATTTTACTTAGCTAATTATAATTCTCTGTTACAGCATAAACACACAGATGTGAAACAACAACCTGAGCTTAAAAGTAATGACATCTAAAAAATATATGAATCCTATCAAGCATAAGATAAAATATACATGAATACGGAATTCAGAAATCAACTTCGAGTCTGTGCAGCCTAGAACAACTTAGCACCATAGTCTAATCATGTCTTACCTGGGAGTAACAACAAACTCTAAAGACAAAATAAAACACTATCGTGATTGACAGAAATCATGTAAAATTACCCACAGTGTAAGACAGTTCTAATATTGGATCTCATAAAGCAGTTTGTTACATTAAATATTTTTACTGTGTATGTAAGTGCTTCTTTAAGGTTCAAGAAAACAGAACTAAACTAAACAAAAAAAATCAGAATACACAGAAAATAGGGCACCTACATTTATTTTTTTAAACACTAATTAATCATAAAGTAAATTCCTATGAAAAGCAATGACATCTGGATATAAATCCAAGGATGGAGAGAACACCTTTCAACATTAACAAAAAAAAAAAATTAAAAATGAAGCGTTAAACACTAAACACAGTGCTAACACTGTTATTCCACTGCAAGTTTATTGACAAACTGAAGAAAATTAGCTATACTTAACAATGCTATTACTATTCAATGTGCGGTATGCTTCTACTTGAAAAAAGAAATTATCATCCTGTGTGACACAAATATAGAAGTACTGTGTAATAAAACAGATAAAGACACTTCTGGAGAATTAAATTCTGTCTGGTATTCCAGGCTGTAGATGAGTCATGAAAATAATGAATGTTCAAGAAAATGTGCATCACACTTGTTCATATAATCTAAGTCATTATACAAAACATTATACTGCCTACCAGCCAGCTGGCTCTCAATTACTTTTTGATATGGAAAACTGCTCTTTTAAATTGGGCATGACTGATATTAATCGAATGAGAGTGAATATGTGTGTTAAAAACTATTTTCTGAAACAGTTACTGAATTCTGGTTCAGAGACATGTGTGACAGAAGAGACGAATTAAATGCAATTTCTTACCTACACAGCTTGGCACTGTGTCATTCCACTGAGCTAAGGCATTCGGTACAGACTGACAGCGGATAGCTTTTGAGCCTTGCAGCAGATAGCCAGGACTACACTCAAATCGAACAACAGAGCCTGCTGAAAACTCAGAGCCAATTCTCCTTCCATACCGAGGCTCTGGAACTGAGCTACACTGCGTATCACTCGTGCGTGGAACAGCTGCAGAGAGAAAAGATAAAAAAGAGATACCATGAATCCAAATGACAGTCACAATCTAAAAAAATAATTAGATCTCTAAAAATGCTCACTGGTTTTTGAAGGACAGAGCATGATTGCATTTGTTTCTTTTATTTTCCTTTTAATTTTTTTTACAGACACGTGAGTGCCATGGCAGTTGATATGGAGAACGATTGACACTGAAAGCATGTCCTTAGGCATGTGAGGATCAGCAGCTGTTTCAGCTGCTCCCTTTAATATTAACCTAGTGGCTGAGCATTCAATATCAGCATTTGCAGGAGGTGTTTAAGGGACAGGTGGACAAGGTGCTGAGGGACATGGTTTAGTGTTTGATAGGAACGATTGGACTCGATGATCCGGTGGGTCTCTTCCAACCTGGTTATTCTATGATTCTATAACAGTTAAATTTATGCAAGTGTTATTGAATGCAGAGAAAAACTTCTTCAAAGAAGGTTTAGAAAAAATGTACTAACAATGACAGTACAATATACACTCTCCATATTACTATGCAGTGGATTGACTTGTCAGAGGTCATACAGATAGAGTAATATATATTCTTCTAAATCAGTAGGTTTGTGGTTGAAGATTTAACACCCAAAAGCTTGAATTATAAACTGCATCCGAGACTGAAAGAACACATTAGAAGTAAATTAAAATACTCCTGTATAAGATGGGTAAAAAAAGCAAATAAATTTGTCAAGTTTTTAAAATGGTTAAATACTTTACGTAGTATAAAAAGCCTCTTCCCTTTCAGTAAATTTAATATAGCTGCCTTTGTTCAAATAAATGGGATTTTGTGATTAAGTTTTCAACAGTATCACACAGTTGCTCTGTGAAATTTCTTCATGCATGCGGTTCTAGCCATGGCAGGAAATTATTCTGCAGTTGTGGAAGGATAACAAAGAAATCGTAGATTTCACACAGTCATAGTTCTTCCTAATTGTAACCTGCAGACTAGCTGCAGTCTGCCACGTGAATTCAGCTGACCCAGGCTGCTCTTTCTTGTTCTATTTTATTGAGACTAATAACATTTTATCTATCAAATGGTCAACTGTACAAGCACTATTTTATTAAATCCTTTCCTAAAAAATGTATTATGACTTTACAACTGACTAGGTGATGGCTGACATATCAACAGCCTCTGTCAGAGAGGGGGACTGGGTGCTCTTGTTGCACATGACCCCAGAAACATCTCTGGCCCAAAGCAGTTGTCACTTTTTCAAACACCTTTGAGAACAGGCACAACATGCTCTTCTGACTGGTGGAACTTTCAGTAGATGAGAGGTGAAAGGTTGTTCTTACCAGCTTCAGAGGAAGCTGTTTTTAAGTGGCACATGGTAGCTCATGACCTCCTCCCACAGAGGTTACCACTATAGCCCCTTGCGAATTAAACTTTTAGCTTTACATGTATGTAAACCTTAACTTTCCTAAGAGGCTGTATGACATGACTGGAAATTCCAGCACCACTCCTGAAACATTTTCACCCACTGTGTGGAAGAAACTTTTGCCCAGCGATTTATGAGAATACTACCTTTCACTATCTTTTTTTTTGCCAATTCTTTTCCTGTGAGCGAACTCTCTCTGTCACTGTAGAAAATGCAGGGATAGTTTACTAACATTTATATTAGTTCATGTAGAAAAAGACTGCTATGTGCTTCCTTTTCAATCTGAGAGCTGTCATTTTAATTTATTCCATAAATTAAACAGCCTAAGTGATATTTCTTTCATAGAATCATAGAACAACCAGGTTGGAAGAGACCCATTGGATCATCGAGTCCAACAATTCCTATCAAACACTAAACCATGTCCCTCAGGACCTCATCTACGCGTGCCTTAAACACCTCCAGGAAAGGTGAATCAACCACCTCCCTGGACAGCCTATTCCAATGCCCAATGACCCTTTCTATGAAAAACTTTCTCCTAATCTCCAGCCTAAATCTCCCCTGGCGGGGCTTGAGGCCATTCCCTCTCATCCTGTCCCCTGTCACTTGGGAGAAGAGCCCAGTTCCCTCCTCTCTACAACCTCCCCTCAGGTAGTTGTAGAGAATAATGAGGTCTCCTCTCAGCCTCCTCTTCTCCAGGTTAAACAACCCCAGTTCTCTCAGACGCTCCTCATAGGGCCTGTTCTCCAGCCCCTTCACCAGCTTCATTGCTCTTCTCTGGACTCGCTCCAGAGCCTCAACATCCTTCTTGTGCTGAGGGGCCCACAACTGAACACAAGATTCAAGGAGCAGCCTCACCAGTGGTGAGTACAGAGGGAGAAGAACCTCCCTGGACCTGCTGGTCACACCAATTCTGATACAAGCCAGGATGCCTGGGACTGAACAAAAGTTAAAGCATACTATTAGGGGTACTGTTCAAATGTCTCTTAACACTATCAGGTTTGAGACATCAACCAGCCCTCTTGGAAGCCTGTTGCAAACGAGGACATAACGTGTCACGGTAACACATACAGAAAATAATACTAATGGTCTTAGTCCTGCTCTCCAGTTACACTCAGCAATAAGTGTGTGGTTGTGTATTTTATTCCGGTTGTGGATTACATCAGTTGTTAAAGTCATGTTCTTTTTTTTTTTTTTTTTTTTTATTATTGTTGTTCTTCTTTGTATTTCTTCTGTAATCCTTTCTCACCCTGGAATACTAACATTCTTAATACTCCTCTTTAAAATCTCATTTGACTCCACAAACTACTTCATGTACTTTTTTGGTAGAGCAAATAGACAAAGACAACCATTAAAAAACCCATAAATTTTGGGGTGATGGAAAGGACATTATTTTGTCTTTTAGTGAAAGAACTTTATACGGCTGCAGCCTCAGCTATACAAAAACATTTCTTAGGTAACGTTTTGGCAAGAAAACAAGCATAAGATAAACATGAAAAAATATAATTCCCAATGTTCTTAAATGGGATTGTTCCGAGCATATTTAAACATATAGAACCAGCATATGCTGAAGGACTGGATTTCCATTCAGCCTGGTGTTACAGACACCCTTTACCTGTTTTATGAAGTACAAGGAAATGTGGTCATCTGAGAAAAAGAAGTGAAGGGACACATGGCATATGCAGCCAAAAAGGTTCTTGAGAAAATGATGTTGCAAAAGCCAGTAAATTTGAATCAAAAGCTACAAAGTTCATCTGTTGCTTGCTCAAAACAGAATGTGAAATAATGTAAACTACAAATTTTTCCCTTCCTCCTAGCCTTCTCTCTAGCTTTTGCCTACAGTGCAGGTAATCCACGCTTCTCAAGCTATATCAGAGACATTCTGTTTTCTATAGCAATTATCTTCCATCTTCTAGCAAATGTTTCATGCTGCTGTGAAACAAAATTAAAATCAGCCCAGTGGAAAAATGAACAGGGAAGAAGGTCAACCTGGAATAGAGGGCGATAAATAAAATTATTGGCTTTGTAGACGGGATTACTGTGTTCCGGGTGAGAGTAGACATTTTTCTCTTGAGTATTTAAAAGGCAGTCATTGGAAATGGGATCACATGCTTCAAAAGAAGAGAGAAAAAGCTCAGATTGATAGAGCTTCTTAAATACCACCAGCTCATTAACCAGTATATGTATACATACATGTGTGTATTAAGTTAAGCTTGTAGAATATATTGTAAAATATATTAGAAAAACTTGATATTCAACTAGCTTTGCTATTCTGCTGAGACAAAGTATCTTTGCCTGACTCTTTTTTTGCTGCTGCAGAGAATCACAGGATCACAGAATGATTTGGAAAGGAACCTTAGAGATCATCCAGTTCTAGCACCCCTGGTATGGTCACGGAGACCATCCAACCAGGCTGCTCAAGGAACCATCCAGCCTGGTTGTGAATACCTCCAGGGATGGAGCATCCAGAATTTCCCTGAGCATCCTGTGCCAGCATCTTACCAATCCTCATCATGAATCCTTATATGTAGTCTAAATCTTCCCTCTTCCAATTTATAGCTATTCCCCCTCATCTTGTCACTCCATGCCCTTGTGAATAGTTCCTCCCCAGCTTTCTTGTAGTCACCCTTAAGGTACTGGAAGGCCTCTATGATGTCTCCCCAAAGTCTTCTCTTCTCCAGGCTGAACAACCCCAACTCTCTCAGCCTGTCCTCACAGCAGAGGTGCTCCAGCCCTGGGATCATCTTCATGGTCCTCTTCTGGACCTGTTTTCAAGAGTTCCACATCCTTCTTACTCTAAGTATTCCAGAATTTGACACATTACTACAGGCCTGGTCTCACAAGAGCTGAGTAAAGATAGAAAATTGCCTTCTTCAACCTGCTGGCCACAATTCTTGATGCAGCCCATGATATATTTGGCCTTCTGGGCTGTGAATACACATTAGTGGCTCATGTCAAGCTTCTTATCACATGTGCCCGCAAGTCCTTTTCTTCAGGGCCACTGTCAATCATGTTGTCCTCTAGCTCATATTGAACCTGTAGATTGCCCTGACCCTGGTGTATAACCTTGACCTTGGCCTTGTTGAACTGCACGAATTTCGTACCAGCCCATTTCTCCAGCTTGTCCAAGTCCTTCTGGATTTGCTGAGGGTGCACTCAATCTTGCTGTCTATAGCATTGATGAAAATGTTAAACAGCACTGGTCCCAGTAGAGACCACTGAGGACTGCACTTGTCACAGGAGACTTCTCATTTTTTAAGATCTATTTCTTACAGTTAGTGAAAAATAAGTGTAATCCAAATAAATGACTGAAATGAGGTATATCATTGTGCTTGCCTGGAGAGTTACTCTTCAACAGCAATATATTTATGTGCCTTTTAATGTATCTTAAAAGCAACAAAATAATCACAGAATCACAGAACAATCAGGTTGGAAGAGACCCACGGGATCATCTGGTCCAACCATTCCTATCAATCACTAAACCATGTCCCTCAGCACCTCGTCCATCCATCCCTTAAACACCTCCAGGGAAGGTGAATCAACCCCCTCCCTGGGCAGCCCCTGCCAACTAAACACTTTAGCTACATGAAAAATAAATAGAATAAGACAGAAAGGTATCATCCATATGCAAATATCTGATAAGAACTCAAAAGCTGAAAGCTGTTTTTTAATTCCAGATATTTATATTACCCCTCCTTTTCAATTAATTCTGTATGATACCTTTAGAAGCAAGTGATGCCATTAATGTCTTACGCAGGCAGGTACTGATATCTTGAGCTATATCCAATGCAGAGCATGCAATCAAGTTGATATATTTCTATAAATATGGAAATCACCATTAAGAAGAAGATTAAACAGTCTCAGGGTGCTCCTTATAACAACAAAAATATTCTTGAGGGGAGACAAGTTCTCTCCATTAATTTTCTGTGCCAACCCGTCTCTGTGCTCCAACGTAAAAAATAATACTTTTTAAAACAAAAACCCAGCTATATTATTTAAAACTGTCCATATTTCCTTTAACACTTACAATCAGCTGAAAAGCAAGTATGTAACAAACCAGTGTTCAATGCCTACCTCATTAAGCTTATTGGACACTGTATTATGTTCGTTTATAGATACCAGTGTGCAAAGACAGGACCACTAAATTAAATGTGGTATGTGGTTCAAACACATTGTCATATCTTAACCTATCACACCTACATTAAAACTTATAGGCTTACCGACTCATGAATTGGTGTCAATCACTGAGCAGGAGAAGGAGATGAAGCATGGTGCTCCCGATAGTCAGAGTCAATAGGTGCTGCACGTTCCTGGGTATTCCCTTGGTAACAAGACATATGTGTATTCCTTCTAGACCCGACCTGTCCAGTCCAGCTCCTTTTATCCTCCTCTCGAGGACTCCAGAAAGGGTTAGCAGCAGCATCTGCCCTTTGTGCAGCCAGCATGTGTGCAGGCTGAGTGCCAACTTGTTATTTGTCCCACGCTAACAGTGGTTTTGACACCAGGTCCTGTTCTTACAACACCT
This sequence comes from Coccyzus lansbergi, assembly GCA_033558105.1. Lineage (NCBI taxonomy): Eukaryota > Metazoa > Chordata > Aves > Cuculiformes > Coccyzidae > Coccyzus > Coccyzus lansbergi. The sequence continues at coordinate 4,476,478 of JAUMJK010000508.1, forward strand.
TTCCTGGCTACTCATGCTCCTTGGGCTCTGCTACAATCTTGTAAATACCAGACAGTTCCAAGTGCTTGTCTGCATTTTTTATCCAATTCCCTACCTCTTATCTGCTTAGTTCAGTACAGTCACATACTTTCTCACTGCGAGCTGGCTAAGAATTGTTGCTTAAGATAATTCACTAGATCTGAGAGTACAATACTTTAACTCTTTGCTGAGAGAGCTGGGGTTGTTTAGCCTGGAGAAGAGGAGGCTGAGGGGAGACCTCATTGCTCTCTACAATTACCTAAAGGGAGGTTGTGGAGAGGAGGGAGCTGGGCTCTTTTCCCAAGTGACAGGGGACAGGACAAGAAGGAATGGTCTCAAGCTCTGCCAGGGGAGGTTTAGGTTGGATAGCAGTTAAAATTTTTCACACAAAGGGTCATTGTGCACTGTCAGAGGCTGCCCAGGGAGGTGGTTGATTCACCTTCCCTGGTGGTGTTTAAAGGATGGGTGGATGAGGTGCTGAGGGACATGGTTTAGTGCTTGATAGGAATGGTTGGACTCGATGATCCAGTGGGTCTCTTCTAATCTGGTGATTCTATGATATATATTATTTGTCTCTATAGATATATAATTTTTCTGTTTATATATATCATGTCCAATGATGGACTATTATTTATTATCGCTGATATATGCCACTATGTGGTCTGTTGTTGGGACACAACGATATTCAACTCTAAACTTATCTAACAGATAATTCAAGTGTACAATACTTTAACAACTTATATGTATATCATTTATCTATATCATGTCCTGCCCAACAATGGACCATTATTTATTATCGCTGATACAAGTGGGTACGTAATGCACCTGACAAAGTGCCCAGAAGACCCTTTGTGACTGCATTTGTTTCCTATATTGTCCTGTAATCACAACTCTAGGTGTTGCCAAGACTTCATCCTCTAAGACACATGGATCAACTTACTGTACCAAGCTGCCTAGCAGCATGTTAGCAGACATGGGTGTGCTGTCTCATTCTTGTATTTCAGCTGCAGTGAGCAGACGTGCACATAATACCTCCTCAAATTCCATTCTGTCAGGAAAAGACCTGCAAATCTTACGCATGACACCTACCCTTCAATACTGAAACTGCCTCACAATCCCTGTCACATCAGTTTTCCCACCAAGCTCTCCATGGGAAGAATTTCTTAAAGCCTGAACAAAATTCTTGAAACATCAACTGGGACTACTGAGAATACTAATACGATTAAGCAAACTCTTACCCTCTCTTTATATATTACTGAGGAATAGGTTTTGATATTTTTGAAATGGTTTTTGATGCAGAATTCAGACTAACTCCAGTCAAAATAACTCTGAACAAGTAGATAGTAAAAACATGTTGAATCATAACTACATGGTTTTGACAACATTATGCTGCTTGTACATATGTAGAACTGAGCTTTTCGTAAGTGCTTGAAATTATTTTATTATTTTTATTTATTTTATTATTTGTTATTTTTATATGTTGTATTTTTTGATTTTTATATTATTTTGAAATTATCATCTCTTCTTTTCATGTCTTGATAAAGACAAAATGAACAGCACTTTAAGCGAATATAACAAAGATTTTCATAACAGCTCTTATGCAGTACTCAGTTAAGTAACTGTCACTATAGAACAAATCTCCAAATACATTTTTCTATTCTTTTTCAGAAAAAACCCATCTATTTTCTATTTTTACTGTAATTGGATGGGGCAAAAATTAAGTATAAATCAAACATGAAGTCTGTAATTAAGTATATAATTATAAAATAGTTAATTTTATTTTTAATATTTGTTCCAGATAACTGGATATTTCTGCACCAGAACTGCAAGGCCTTATTTCTGCTTTATTATAATGTCTGAATATAAACCTGATTTTTTTTGAAGGATGTTATTGTGTAACAAATGCATTGATTTTATTTTCACTGTTGTTTTAAATTAAAAATTTAGTTAGCAATTCTGTGTGAATTTCCTGTGCCCAATTCAAATGTTGCCCACTGGCATGTTTTCACTTTAATCTCAGGGAAACCTGCCTTTTATCATAGATCAGATATGTGCTTCCTCTAGTCCATAGCAGTTTAACCTAACCTAACCTAGCTCACACCTAACTCAGGACAAAATAAAGACATACATCTTGTTTTGCTCAAAACTGGATATAATAGTCACTGTCTTTAGAAAACGAGTTCTAAGATCTTGTCCCTGCTCATTTGAGTCAAGCAAAACACTGAGTAGATTTAATAGATATTTCTAGCAGATAATTAATTGGCTACAAACTGACCAGCTGCTCATAGAGAAGATCTGTTTGTGCATGTGGGTATAGTGACCAGCTTGGGCTGCAAAGACTGCAAGATGATCATAGAATCATAGAATCGTAGTCCATGGGGTCAAGTAGGAATAACTGGAGACAACTGCCATGATTGAAGTTGTTCTACTATCAGAAGACCCTATTGGCTGGAAAAAGGTTAAAAGGACACCTGCATTTAAAGAAATACTTCAAGACATAAGAAGAACTCAGGATAATGCGAACCAGCACAGAATCAGTGTCCTACATCAAAAGCAGACATATTTACCTTGGTAAACAAAGTGGAATCCCCTGGCTGATGCCCCACTCTTAGCACTGAACCGCAGAAGAATTTGATTAGATGTAGCCAAAGGCAATGTTTCTCCTGGAAAAAAAACAAATAAAAACAAAACAAAACCCTAAACCAACAGTTATGACTCTTCAATATGTAATCAAATATTTGGTTCAACTACACAGTTTTGATTTCCTCCATAGTTAAAGAAAACATAAATAGCAGAGTATAAGACTAAATTTGCCATTGGTGATTTGAAATTTTGTCAGAATAAAAAGACTTCCTAATTCAACGTTAGCTTTCTGACATTACTGCGCTTGTTGGAACGAGAGTTCCAATAAATAACTTGTTTCGGAAATCCTACTGCCATCTGGGACCAAAACCATTGTAAGGATTTTTGGTTATTTTTTTTTCTGCCACTGAAACCTTTATCTTGCCTTGTTAAACATATTAAGCAATTAAAAGTATTTGAAAAATGACACAGGAGATCTTTGTGCGATGCTTAAAGTTTCAAAACTATAACAGAGAGAATATATCCATGATTCCTTTTATGTGATTGCTTCAAAAAAATATGTATTCATGTATGAATTATATCATACCTTTAACTTTCTAATAGAATTTCAAATGTTATATATTGACTAGAAAATAAAGATGTTTAGTGTCCTATTATATCCTTTCCTGAGATTTCTTATCAACAGTCATTATAAGAGTTCAGTAATGAATTGCTACAGACAGTAATTTTACACTGCAAGGATGCCACTCCCTATGATGAGTGTTTTTATCCTCATGGGATTATATCAATGCATATTTTAGGAAATTGTATGGAAATGAATGATAATGTATTGATTCAAAATAGTTTAGATAACTAGGTAAACATTCTTTCACTTAGATTGGTTTTATAGTATTGTAGTCACCGATTCCAAGTAATAAGGTCCTATCTTAAATCAATGTAAATCAAATGTGTCACAAGTAATGAGTAAAAATCACAAGTTTAAACTCTCTTCAGTTATTTTCAAATGCCTCCTGTGAAAACAGACATTAGATTCAACTTTGCATATGTTTGATGCAGTAAATTGCTTAGATGAGTTGTCTTTTAAATTTAAACAAATTTTTAATCAAATCTTATGACACAAATAGCTAGGGTTGCCAGAGCAAAATGATGAGCTGAATTTTTCAAACAATACAACATTTTCTATAAATCAAACAAATGTGTTAAATTCTTTTAACGTAAGTATTTCCCCAGCTATTCAAAGTGAAAACCAAGAAGCCATGAAAAGCCCTGGATTGCAAAAATCTTAAATCCACATATAAACGCTCCTAAATATTGGAAGTGTATGTCAAAACACATTATAGCTGCAGGAATATATTTATATAATATCTACTTGAAATGAACATAGTAATTATGTATGCATACCTTGGAAATATTGGTCATACTGAAATCTATATAAGTTTAATTACGATTTCACAGGGTCAGTGTTTTGCTATAGTTACCTGGACTCAACAGCTGCCCTGCTTTTAGTCTAAGTGCATGTTTGCATGCAGTTAATTGCACTGTGTGAACACAAGTGATTTGTGTTTAAATTATACATTCAGAAAATGTAGATGTGCAGTTCACAGAGTTTAGGGGCAGAGAAAATATTTATACCACCCAATCTGCCCCTTTAAATAAAGATCTGTGTATTTCACAGTCCCAGTGATCAGTTCTTGCCTAAACCATATGTTCCATAGGAATGTCTTGATTTAAAGATTTACAAGGCTCTTCCATTACCATTGCCATCCTGTTCCAAGTACTTAATTATTTTGTTCCAAATTATATTCACAATGTTGTCCTGATTCACTTTGTATACACTGAGCTCTGTAAGAAATGTGTATTTCTTTTCCTTATTACTTACCTGAGTGGGACCCAGACAGTGAACTAAGAAGTCTTGCCTGAGAGTTTTCACCATCAAATAATTCTGCCACATCATTCAAAGCTGTCTGAAAATAGGCAAATTGTCCAAACACAACTAGAGAGGGGAAAAAAAAATAAAAAGAGAGAAGATAAAACAAGAACCTAGTCTTTAAAAACAAATTTAATGAGATATTTTTGTTTGCCTTAGTTACCAGTGGATTTCTGCATGAATTCTTTCCAAGTTAATTTGTTGTCTGCCATCATAAAACAGCTGCATGAAACATAAGAAATGAGACTCTAATGTGGCTTTCCTTATTTCTTTATTTTTAATTTTTTAAAAAAAAAAAAGATAATTAAATCACTCTTAAAGTATTGTGTAATAAAGCCTCTAATTGGGCAAACACTCTGTAAAGGTCCAAAAGCATTTAATTGTAAATACTGTCTTGAAGATATGAATGATTTCATGGATCCTTTTTATAAGTTGCAGCCACTTTCTTATTCTACTGATTGTTTTCTTGTATGTTGTACAATTCTAGCAGGAAAAAGAGAAGCCAAAACCATAATAAAAAATACAGAATAATTTTCCAATTTCCCTGTAGTACAAATCTCAAGGATTTTTGTTCCTCCCACCTCTAGAACTTTAATGAATAACTTTTTTTCACAAATGCTATTGAAACATAAGAACAAACTGTCTAAAGTACAATGCAAAGGAAATTAATGATTTTCTTACTGCAAAACTATAAACAAAAACTGCAAACAAACTCAAAGACTAGCAATTATGGGTTCAGTATTAGAACTATAATTAGTAAATATAATTAACTTTTCCCGAGCTCTCAACCTGTAAATATCTAACTGCTTCTGTGACCAGCTCCCCAAATTCATGGGTGAAAAAAACTGATGAGCTTTTACAGGTTTCATTGCATTTAGAATGTGCGAAACACACTAATTTGCTGTGCATTATGTGTTTTGGTAAGCAAGTACTACACTAGATCTTATTGCTATTTATCTGGACTTGAATTTGGGAATCCTGCTTTACAGGAAAACATGCCCTGTGCACAATTGCACAGGTTTTGAAGATTTTGCGCACGTATTGAATTAATCAATTTTGTTATTTTTCACCAACATTTCTAATACTTTTATGTATAATTGATCTCCTTCCCTCCCCCATACTTGTTAAATGTGATTCAACTCATCTTACACTTGATAAAATAAGAATCACAAAATTAAAAGAACACGTGATGTTTGGGTTTTGACAACTGACTTTACTTTGCAGGAAGTTTGAATGACTGATCAAGCTATGATGATGAATGATGTAATCAATGAAAGCATTCAGGATATGCCTGGACAGCAGACACAGATAGCTTAGCCGAAGTCTAGTGATTACTTTAGGGAGAAGCAAAAGGTCAAAATCCTAGAATCATTTTATGTGACAACAATACATTTATTTTTTATAAGCAATTTGCAATATATTGAACATCTAATGGCAAAAATACATGAAGGACCTTTGAATAGTAGAACAAAGATTAATGACTGATAAAACAGTAGAAGAAATTCTTACCAAATTCTTTAGGTACAGTTATTGAATAATGGCAAGTCTGTCCAGCAGTATAATTATGAGGATAACCTGGTGATAAAACTACTCCCTCTGATCCAGTATATTGCCCTCCACATGGTGCTGGAAACAAACCAGAAAGAAATGTGTTATATTAATTACAGTTCTCTGTGTTAATTTAGTCCCCAAATGAAAACCTAAAGATCACAGAGTGATGGTTTAATGCTTTTGCTTTTGTTTGGTTTTCCTGTGATGATATACCCAATAATTCTTTCTCAAGATATAATTTTTATTAAAATTCTTTCAAAATCTGAATGCATGAAAATTTCACTTCACTACAAATATTCATACTGGACTATAAGTATAAAATTTTTAATTGAAAGAAACTGTAAACTCAGAATTTAGGTGTGTGGGGGTTTTTTTAATATATATCTATGTCTAACTATTTATCTATGTAAAGTAAAAGCTCAGAAAAAAAATGTAACTGCAGAAATAAATGCCACAACACAGTAATCTTTGGTCGCAGAGCAATACACAGATAAGTTAAACATTACCCTGCAAAAAAACATGTGAATTCTGCTTTTTGAATGTATGTTTGAACTGTCTTAGGTTTCATGACTTCCTAGATGATTATCAAAGAACATGTAGATTTTTCAAATAAAAAGAACTTCAGATTCATATATACATATATATATGTATATAAAACAAAAAGAGTAAGAGAAACTCTTAACAGCTACTGAAGTTTGAAGTGCTTGGCATTGGTGAGAAGTCCAGAGAACAGACACAAAACTGGTGAAGGGACTGGAGAAGAGGCCTTATGAGGAGCAGTTGACAGAGCTTGGGGGTGTTTAGCCTGGAGAAGAGGAGGCTGAGGGGAGATGTTATTGCTCTCTACAAGTACCTGAAAGCAGGTTGTAGAGAGGAGGGAGCTGGGCTCTTCTCCCAAGTGACAGGGGACAGGACAAGAGGGAATGGCCTCAAGCTCCGCCAGGGGAGATTTAGGCTGGAGATTAGGAGGAAGTTTTTCACAGAAAGGGTCATTGGGCACTGGCAGAGGCTGCCCAGGGAGGTGGTTGAGTCACCATCCCTGAAGGTCTTTAAAAGACAAGTGGATGAGGTGGTGAGGGGCATAGTTTAATGATCGATATGGTTGGACTTGGTTGATCTGGCAGACCTTTTCCAATCTAGAGATTCCATGATTCTGTGACAGTGGAGTATCAGCCTTTAAGAACAGTCAGGCCTTCAGTAAGTAGCAGTTCCACCCATATCATGAGAAAAAAATGTTTTAATAACTGCAAAATAATACCTGTAAAATAGCTCTGTAGAGAAGGACTTGAAGTCCAGATGGACAACAAGCTCACTGGCTTGTTAACAGCTCCTAGCTCTGCTGCCCCTGCCTATGTGCTACAGAAATGTGCCGTATGAGTGAAGGCATAACCTGTGCTTCAGTCAACTTTGGATCCAGGCTCATCTGCCTTTGCAGGACAGACCTGCTTTTTCTGCAACCTGACAGCCGCTGGGCTTTAAAATCACACTTGAAATATTTCAATAAGTTTGACTTCCTTATACATGCAGCAATTAATACTACCAATCTATGTCTTCTCTTATCTGCTCTTATGAATTATTCAAAAATTTAGTGTAATGACTGAAGATGAGAAGCTTAATCAATCAGTAGGCTGAATTGGATTGTGTGGCTGAGGTGAAACTCAAGTATCACAAGGAGACAGTTCATGCCACGAATTTAAAAGTTTTATACGCCTTTTTCTTCTTGTTTTGAGGATACCAGACAGTAAGCCACAAAGTCCATCTTCTAATTACTGGATAAAATTCTCAAGTCATGGAATATCACTTACGCATAATTTAAAACCAATTACAAACTCATGGATTTGTAAAAAAATCCCTTTTAAAATGTGTTTTCCTATTTTTAGGTACAATTTTGATAATATCTTTGATAATATCTATGATAACAAGTAGTATGTGCCTATCTATGATAACAGGTAGTATGTGCCCTCTGTAAGGAAAACCTGTCAATGTTTAGAGCAAAAAAGATGCAAGAAAAGTTCTCTTGCAGGTTAAGGCTGTAAAATTAATTAGTGTAGTGCAGTGGTAGCCAAACACATCCTAAACATTATAAGTAATGTCTGATTTTCTGAGAAAAAACTACAAAGGGTATATTTTAATAAACTTACTAAGGATCGGAAAATGAGTAATGAAAAGAGTATGTTTCATTGCTCTTTCAGGATGTATCTACTGGAAGTTCCCAACTCTTACCAAGTTAAATGTGAAATCTATTTTAATCATGTCTGACTGTAAAATGCTACCTTTGAATAAAAGATGAAAAAGACATCACAAGGAAATAAAGTTGAATGAAGTAATGTCATATGGGTAATTTGCTTAAAGAAGTAAGTTCATCATTTTCGGAGATTCTTAGGATTTACTGTACAGCATTCATTTTAGGCACTTTTCTGTATTCCATGCTTCACAATTAGTGAGATTTTTTCATAAAATACTCTAAAGAAGTTCAAAAAGTGTTAACTATTAGTATAAATAAAGTAAAATAAACTTATAACTGCACTAAAATTGCATCACAAGTGTTTCATATTTTTCAGTTTAATTGATTCAAGTTGTATATTATAAAAGAGCTTTATGTGACAATAAAGGAGATCCCGGTTTTGATTCTGGCCTCCTAGACAACTCATATCCTTGAAATTCTGTACCGATATTTTTTTCTATAATGAAATTTGATATCTGCATTTAAATGTAAAATAATAATGAAATAATTTAAATTAGACAATTTAAATGTAAAATAATGTACTATTTGATATCGACATTTAAATGTAAAATAATATATTTTGTTTGCACTTTATGCTCACATCATTATTTTACTTTAAATTTAGCGTCACAATTTTACTCAAAACTACCTCCTGTGACAAAATGTAGAATTCTTTAGACTTCTGGATTTCTGGCACAGCTATCGTTACAGAGCTACAGTAAAACAAAACTTACAGGGATCCGAAGAGCTCATTCTGTCCTCAGTAATCTGTGGTTCCATTATAATCCACAATTTGAGATATTTGTCCTTCTCATAAATTAAGTCTATTTCACAAGACAGTAGTTAAGAGTCCACAAAAGAGTATAAGTAGATACTTATTTAGTTTCCTAGTGTGGTTTACTCCATAGTAGAGATAGAAGTGTAAAAGCCATTTAAATGATATTTTAAATGTGTGTGTGTGTGTGTGTGTGTTGCTAGGTGGAATCACAGGTAATTTTTCTTTTTCTACAACACTCTGTTTCATAACAACTTCTTAAACAATAGAAGATGTGATTGTTCAAGTTATTGAAATGTCACAGCACAGGTTGCATTCTGCACTCTTTATAAGTAAAACAATTCAATCTGCTGTTCTGTGTGCTCCAAGCATTCACCATACAGAGGGAAAAAACCCACTATTTTTCTTTAAAATACTTGAAAACCCACAAAATTACTGAATCAGCAACACCTAAGGAGAAAAAAAAAACCAACCCCAACAAAAACAAATAAACATCCATCCTAATTTGTCTCTCCTGTTGTTGGTTGACAAGCTGAACATGAGCCAACAATGTGCAAAAAGTGGCCATCAGCCACGAGTCAGGTGTTAGGAAGATCATTTGCCGAAACACCAAGGGATGTGGTCCTTCCCTTCTTCCCATCACTAGTGAGGCAACATCTGGACTGCCACTTCCAGTCCAAGAAAGGTTAAGAGTTGAACTCGATCTTAAAGGTCTTTTCCAACATAAATGATTCTGTGATTTTATGATTATTGTTCTATGTGCGTATCCGAGCAGATATTGTGATCTGAAGTGCCTGAAATTATGTGAGGTTTATACTGAAGTCTCATAGAGTGGAGTTTCATAGCTGATGTCATGGAGAGAAGCAGCAATTAAGCACCGTGGATAATCAGCAATCTACACCACACCAGCTTTCCATGACTTACTTCTTTTGGAATACAGACAAGACTTAGGCTATGGCTCCACTGAACACTAAATGAGCTTGACTGGCCACAACAAATACCTGTACTAGAACTACTACTCTCATTTTCAGAAACATATTTGGGTAGTCTACCAGGAATGGCCTCTGTCCCATGCTTATTCCTGCACTTTGACTAAGAAATTTTAAGTAGTTCTATGTCTCTGCCCCTGGTAGAGGCGTTGGAATTAAGAAGATCTTTAAGTTCCCTTCCAACTCAAACCAGTCTATGATTCTAAGTTCTGAATCAAAATCATGCCTGGAAATAGTCTAATTACTTAAGTCTAACAGCTTAACCTATTTCCTGTTTCCATTGCTTATTCTGAGCATGGTTCAGATAGTGTATATATAGACTAAGTTGCTACATCTCTTTTAACTTGAAATTATAAATTATTGTCACTAGGAAAGTATTACCTGAAAACAATATATCTTGAGACTATATTGAGCAGAGATAAATGCCTGTTATTAGAAATCACTCGTATACTGAAGCTCCATTTTGTTGAAAGAACTGCAGTCCAAGAAACAAAAAAAATGGCAACAGACAATAAAAGGAAATTAAAAAAAACCAATGTAAAAAGCAGCAAGGCTTCATAATTATTCTTCAGTCTGTTTTATATTGATTCTCATATAGATCTCAAAACCTTCCACTAAAATTGATGTGAGGGGGAAATTTGGAACCTTACTTGTTGTATTTAGGTACTATGAATAAAAAAATATATGTTGATTTAGGGACTTAAAGGTGGTTTATAATAGCTAAAGCAATACACTAATGACTAAGCTGCAGTCCAAAACTCATATCACTATAATTTTTTACTTCAGAGGAATTTTTTTTAAAAAAATGCAAGCTTTGTGTTTAGAAATAGTATAAATATTTGCAGGGAGTGATTAACTCTGAATTCACTGAGGGAACAAGGGCACTGAAAAGAAAACACCACATACCATTACAAGATGGCAATGCTCTGTCCCATGCTGGCTTTCCATCTGCACCGATTACACATGTTATAGTTGAAGGATCGATTATCTTATATCCAGAATCACACTGGTAAGTGATAGTCGAACCAAGCTTAAAGTCTGTTCCAATTCTTGTCCCATTCATGATGTTTCCAGGATCAAAACAAGCTTCCCGTGGCTTTTCTGTTAAAATGAATTAAAGTAACAGTCAATTAAAATAAAATAAAATTTAATAGTTATCAGTGGTTTTCCTCCCGTCAGTGTACATTTTTGATTTTATTAAGTTATTTTTTATGTTTCTGCATGTTTGCTAGAAGACCAGGGAGGTTTGTTCTGAATATTGTATCTGGCCAAGGGAAATAAATTGAAAGGATTTGACCAACACATTTTCTTCCTATCTCTTTTTAGTAAAACTCTAAAAGTTGATTGACTTCAATGAAGTTTAGTAGTGTGGAAGAAAAATTACCTTTTCTAGAATTCACCACTTCGTACCATCATGTTTTTCAACCAGTAATGGTACTCAATAACTTCTGTTTATAAAGCTGCTATACGATGGTATAATTTAAACATTTAAAATGTATTCTTTACTTATAAGAAGACCTAGGAACTCTGGGAGTTTGAAGGCTGACAAAATAAAAATAACTTTTATTTTCTGGCATGAGCTAGTAGGTATGATATTTTTAAGTCAAACTGGGTATAGACATCACTGTTAACAAGTCTAGGTTTTGATTCATCTTCTTTGGAAGTTAAAATACAAATAAAGGAACAGGATAAATAATGCACATTATAAATTACTTTCAGGAATATGATAGAGATGATCTCCAAAGAGGAAGGATTTAGAGACAAAACGTTCTTTATCACTAAATAAATGAAAACAACGTATTACTGGACTTTTCTACAAAAGGCTGAGACCAAACTCAGCCCCTTTAAAATCTATGAAAATATTTTGTAATATTACTCCTATAAATAATATTTTCCCGAATGTGTGAACTCTTTAGGAGGGAAAGACTCACCAAATATAAATAAAGATCATTGTAGGAGGCAAGGAATTTTTATTAAAAACGCCAGAGACAAACTAATAATCAAGGGTTACAGCATACCTCCTTTCCTTATTAAATCTTAATAACACATGTATTTTAATGAAATACTCAAGGAATATTATCAGAAAACAAAACTAGATGTCCATATTTAAAAATTTAATTAATTTTCTATAAAATATTGAATATTGTACATAATAAAATACTGAATTATTGAGCACAAATGTACTGCCCTTTGAATATAATAACTTTTTAAAATACACTAGTCTGCTCTTGTATATTTTTTTTTACTTTCTTATTATTTCATTTAACATTCAGTTGCACAGAGGAACACATACCAGACTAGGCTGAGAATAGAATCTACACACACACAGTGAAAATACACATGCGCATTTTCAATAGACATCTTTATCTCTTTACTTCCTTCAGCTTAACTTGTCATTTTCTTTCCTTGCAAGGCCAACAAGACTTCCTGGAACAAATATATTCCCATTTTACTTATATTTTGTTCCAGTTTTAGGTAGGGAAAAACAGACTAAGATTTCATCTATGGCAATATGACAATCATGTTGGGAAGAAAAGTCTTGCTAACATGAAGACTAATGCATCATTTTGAATGAAAGATGAAGAATAACTATAACAATTATTTAGTAGTTGCCTTTATAAGGCATGTTTTTTCTACATTCTTTAGATACATTTGTTCCATCATTTTTGATACTTGTATTAATGTGGTTTGCTTCCACCCCCAAGAATAACAAGCTGAGACAGCACCTCTGCTGATGAAAACCAGTTTAATAAATCTCTGTGAAGGTGACAATCAAGCCAGAGACAGCATCTACGACCGCAGAAGGAAAGAAACTAACACTGAAAGTGTGTCTTTAATGAACAGTCAGTGCAAACCATTCTCAGACTAGCAGCAGGTATCTCCCTAAAAATACAAATATTGTTCTGCAGCAGTTATTCAAAACTGCGTGTGTGGATTGAGCATTAAAGTGGAAAGGAAAACCTATCAGTATGTATCAGTAAGGAAGCAGCAGCAGTCATGCATTCTGACTGGGAAGAGTAATTCAATTTTTCTACAACTCTTTTCCAAAAGCATCTTCTAGCTCTACTTTTTTTTTCTGGAAGATGAAAATGTGCACGAGTCATGTGAAAGACATTTCATGAAAGGGGATTTCTGTCTTCCTCCACACATTTACAGAAAACTGTTTATAAACCTTACATCTACACAAAGAGGTAATTGGCAGTTCTGTATGAGTACATCCAGAAGTAAACAGAACAGAATCTCAATAAAAGAAAAAAGAATAACATTTCTTTCTCTTTATGTTTCTATAGATTATAGTGAGAACTGTACCTTTATAGTCAATGGCAAATCCTGACATTCCAACAGAAGCATCACTTCGAAAAGCCAGAAACAGACTATTACCACTGCTCTCTATTCTTTCCGGAGCCTGTGAGCCTTGAAAACTGCCAATTAGAGGACTGTTGGAATCTTCTCCTTCATAAATATGTAGAAAATCATAACTGGGTTCCATATTGAAACTGAAAATAAAGGAAAAAAAAGAATTGCCTCTTCATTTCTTTTTCATGAGTTGAACATTACTGTGACCGTGGCTGCCAATCTTCTGCCTAACATATTTTCATCTCCAGAAATAAAAACCTTTTAAAATAGGATTCACAGTGAATATTTACTGACTTTCAATGGAGTTATCTTTAGCGTTTATTTGAACACCTTCAGCTTTCCAAAAGATCTACTATCAGGCCATCATGCAGGCTCAGTTTGTAGACATTTACAAAGAAGTATAATCTCCCATATATCTTACATACCTTTCTCAAGATGGAATGAATCACCTCCTGCAGAAAGTCTGCCTCTTACGAGTGACCACAGGGATGATCTGGACAATTAGCTTAAATTAAAAGTCCAGCTATCAGTCAGCTAAACACGATGATGTGAGATTCACTCATTAAGAACAAAAATTTCATGTGGAAAGACCACTGTTCTGGAATTTGGCTTTGTATATATTCAAATTGTATCAGAGAACTATGATAAAGCAAATTTTCATTTTCATTCTTATTCTTACTAAACCATGTATGCTATTCCATATTTGATGATATATTATATTGTGTATATAAATCTTGGGAGTCTGGGAAGGTCCTTGCTGACTGGAAGGTAGTTAATGTTGTTCTGTTTTTCAAGAAGGGTGTGAGGAAAGACCCAGAAAACTACAAATGTATTAATCTAACCTTGGTTCACAGAAAGTTTATAGTAAAGATTATACGGTGCTATTAAAAAGCATTTCATAGAATCATAGAACAACCAGGTTGGAAGACACCCATCGGATCATCGAGTCCAACCATTCCTATCAAACACTAAACCATGTCCCTCAAGACCTCATCCACCCATCCCTTAAACACCTCCAGGGAAGGTGACTCAACCACCTCCCTGGGCAGCCTGTTCCAATGCCCAATGACCCTCTGTGTGAAAAACTTCCTCCTAATCTCTAGCCTAAATCTCCGCTGGCAGAGCTTGAGGTCATTCCCTCTTGTCCTGTCCCCTGTCACTTGGGAGAAGAGCCCAGCTCCCTCCTCTCTACAACCTCCTTTCAGGTAGTTGTAGAAAGTAATGAGGTCTCCTCTCAGCCTCCTCTTCTCTAGGCTAAAGAATAATGCTATGGTCAACTCAGGCATCATGGTTTTGCTAAAGGAAAGTCCTGCTTAACTAATTCAATATGCTTCTATGATAAGGTCACATGCCTAGGAGATGAAGGGAAGGTGGTGGATGTTGTTTGTCTGGATTCTAGTAAGGCTTTTGATGCTGTCCCTCACTGCATCCTCCTGGAAATGTTGTCAGTCACTTCCCTGGTACTGTTGACTCCACCAGTTTTGATACAAGTCAAGATGACGTTGGCCTTCTTGGCCACCTGAGGACATTGCAGTCAGTCAATGACTGAAAATGGAATTTTTTCATTGTAGTTTTGGTGTGGGATTTGGGGTTTTTTGTTTTTTTGGTTTTTCTTTTTTCAAGAAAAGGGTGCAACTACACAACAAAATTTTGAATATGCCATCACCACTTCCTAAATGAATCAGAACTGATCACTGTACCATTGAAGTCAACAGCATTGTTACCATTCTTGTCATAAAAATAACACTTGGGACACAGAATCAAAAAAAAAAAAAAAACAAAAATGCATTTGCATCAATAGAATAGATATAGAAAGCAGGATTATTATAGAGGTCTAATTAAAAAAGGAATTATATATTAGGCACATTAATGTGACTATATTCCCAAACTTCAATTTGTGTTAAAAGTTTGTGCAACAAATACAGGTTGATGGAACACTGAGTAAATATTTTTTTTTTAAAATTAGGAAATAAAATGATCTGGATGTCTTTTATAACTTGACTAAGTAGATCTGGGGTTTTTTGTTGTTTTTTTTTTGGTTGGTTGGGTTTTTTGGGTTTTTTTCCATGATCCATGTGTATTTATCCTGTATTTGTTAAAACCTTTTAGAACTGGGTTACAGATAGAACCTCCAACACAGCTGAAGTCTCTACTGTAAGGTACAACAGCATAAATCAAACATATCTACTAAGTGACATTGTTTTTCAAAGATTTCTGTTTGATAGGTCATGAAAAGTTTTGTTGCTCAGGAATATATTCAATATCAAAAGTGCCATGTAACTACATTATTTCTTTTAAGTTATTCGGAAGCAATGATATAGCACACACTAGATATATGCTCCAAGACTTATCCAGAGAATATAATTAAAAGCTTTAAGAAGTGATAAATGATGCCACTTTTAGATGCGACATTTAAAATCCTTTTAAACAGAGGCATTCATCTAGAAGAGGTACCTTTTGAATATTAAGGCAATGACAAAGTCAGGGTTTACTTTTATTCTCCAGTCGCATTCTTTCCCTGGAGGATAAGGCTGTGGATAGTTAGGTGATAAAATAACTCCTGCTGGGCCTGTCAGGTTTCCTCCACATGCAGCTGTCACAAAATAAAAAGAAATAGGAATACATTCACATGTTAAATTCACAAGCACATATTAGCTTCTTAATTGTAGTAAATTGAATTCTACATTTAGATATAATTAAAAACCCCAGAACCTTCCAACTTCATACTAGCAAACATTTTTGTATTTTCTTAAAAGAACTAAAATAGAAAGAAACATAAGAAAAGTTCTTCCTAAATGAATACAAAACACGAATTTAAATAAGGGCTCCTATATATCCTTGTGATCAGCTAACCCCATCTCTATTGACCTGAAGTATTTTTTAGTTAGGGGAAATACAGGATTCAGGATGCAGTTTCTTTTAGAATCATAGAATAACCAGGTTGGAAGAGACCCACCGGATCATCGAGTCCAACCATTCCTATCAAACACTAACCTATGTCCCTCAGCACTTCATCTACCCGTGCCTTAAACACCTCCAGGGAAGGGGAATCAATCATCTCCCTGGGCAGTCTTTTCCAATGCCCAATGACCCTTTCTGTGAAAAATTTCCTCCTAATATCTAGCCTAAATCTCCCCTGTTGGAACTTGAGGCCATTCCCTCTTGTCCTGTCACCTGGGAGAAGAGGTCAGCTTGACCATAGATATAACCAGCTTTTGACCATAGATATAACACAAAATAGTTTGATTCACTCAGTGAAGGTGTTACCTCCATTAAAAATCAAATACATTCATTTAGCTATTATAAACTGAATATTATTTCTAAACAGATAAAAAATCTGGCTTCCAAAGATGATCATCAAAGAGAAATCTAACTAACATATGTAGTTAACACAGGTTGCATCCACTTTACCAAGTCTCACAAAGTGATAGGAACATACTTGTAGTACAAACACTTGATAGCAAAGATTTGGAATCTAAATTAAACATTTAAGAGAAGGATTTTTTTCAGGCCATTTCTAGTCTAATCCAGTGGACTGAATGCTCACTAGTGACTGGAGTACATCAGACTTCCAGGAATTGCATAGGATGGATATTTAATATATAAGAGAATTAAGAAAATTTTCACAATAAACACGGTATTGCAGTATATGTAACTAAATTATTACATAGAAGAGGTTTTTAATGAGACCATTCCAATGAAGAACACTTTTAAACTAAATTACCTCTTCATTTCAATTATTTCTATCAGACATTGCCAATTTTAAAATCATACATACAATAGTTTGAGTTGGAAGGGACCTTAAAAGATCATCTAGTTCCAACTCCCCTGCCATGGGCAGGGACATATCTCACTAGACCAGGCTGCCCAAGGCCTTGGAACACCTGCAGGGTGTTCATCCCCACATCTGTTGCTTATCTACTACAGTAGGTTGCAAAGCATACAGCAAGAAGGATTGGCTTGAAGGCATTTGATGTTTGTAAAGAAATCCACCACAGGATCCAAGCTGAAGATGGTATGAAGCTTGAAGAATAGAATGGAACAGAATGGAAGGGAATGGAATCAGAAAACTACATCCAAAACTAGTTTTAGTCTTGAAAACAAGGCAGTCAGCAACTATAAGTATGGAATAACTAGGTTCTGCAAAGAGAATCTGTCCAGCATGGGTATCGTATGTCCACTAATCGAACAAGAAATCTGATCTGGAGTAAACAAAGACTAACGTTTCATCCTATTACCTATGCATGTAGGAGGGTCAGGTTGCCAGAAGAATCGGTTATTCAGTTGCACACATGTAATTTTAGCCTGTCCTTGAAGCTGATAGCCAGGGTCACACTGAAAGGTGGTGGTGTCTCCAGGCTCTCTGCTGTCCCCATACCTAGTGCCGTTCTGTGGTGTTCCAGGATCGTTGCAGGTCGATGCAATAGAAGCTGTAAGGGAATGATGAAATAAAAGCTTTAAGGTGAAGATACTAAACATCCATAATTAAAAGCACAATATTTTTGCATGAGCATTCCAACCAGAGGCAATATTATTTATTCATCAGTTAATATAGGAAGGCACTTTGTTTCTTTATTTTTATGAGAATGTGCCCACTGAGAAACATCATGATTATGTTGGCTTCCTGCCACTTCTCTAAGTATAAAATATGGCCTGAGAGGAAACAAATGCAAGGGTGTTTTTTTTTTCCCTTCTTTATTTTTTTTTTTGGCCCAGTTAATGAATCAAAAGAGCTAGTAACTCCTTTTCTCATTTAATGTTCTGGTTATCAAAACAAAATTTCTTTATGCACTTTGATGTCTTCTGCGCAATAGGATAAGCATCATAATATAAATAACATTGTTTTATAGTCTTAATATCCTGCAGTATGCAAATGCTGTGTTTACCCAGCTGGCTGAATCAAACAGCAGTTTTATGCAGCCCTAAAGTTCCCATTTCAGGGGCAAGCAACAACTTTCTTAGCATACACTCAAAGTGAATCTAAGTAAAATATGACTCCTATGTTCAGTCTCCTGAGTTTAGGAATGGATTTTTTTTAAAAAGAGATTAAGAAAGCAATGTTAAACTGAGCAGAACAATCAGGATGGTAACCATACAGAAAGGGGATACCTCAATCTGCATTCACTATGGATTTGTGGAAGATGCCAGTTCTCTTCTAATGGGTTCAGGTAATCAATATCCTAGGTCGCTGTAAACATTGCCATTTTTCCAAGGTAAGATGGATCCATCCCTGGAGGCTACTGACCCTATGTTACTGAATTGCACCCTGTTTCTTATCAGTCCTGGATGCTCCACCCAACTGTGTTTTCAAAGGTCTTATTACAATGGTGAGCAAAAACACAAAACCAGTGACGCAATCAGCATTAATGATGTTGGTTTGAATCTACAAGGAATTCCCTCTACCACTTTCATTATCTTAATTTAACCAAGTCTAAAACTTCTTGAATCCAGAACAAGGACTTTTATTTAAGAATCTACATGGTCATCACCTTTACTGCAAGAGATAATCCTTGAAAGATATGAAACATCAATAGTAAATTATTCTTATTTTTCTAATATGAACTACAAATACTTGTGTGTTCATATATCAGTCATAATATGATTCATAACCATCTCAACTTTATATTTGATCACAGAATCATAGAATAGTTTGGGTTGGAAGGGACCTTAAAGATCATCTAGTTCCAACTCCCCTGCCATGGGCAGGGACACCTCCCAAAGGACCAGGCTGCTGATGCCTTTTGAAGGTGTAATTTTGCTCTGCTGTCTGTAAGACATGATCAGACGTTTGAAGAGCACTCAGAGAAGAACTGACGGAATTTATTAAAAGCATTGTTAATGTCAGCAAACATAATGTTAATGCTGTTCTTTAAACTGGGGCTAACTGCTTTGTTGGCTTATGAGTAAATGTTATTGGAAATGATCATATTTAGCTGTGCCTTTCTCCAGTGCTCTCTGGGGTAGCAGTGACTATGTCTTTCTATATTTTGAGCAGCATATAGCACCTGAAGTACTTGGGGTTTAGCATATCATTACAAATTACAGCCCCAAAAAATACTAACATACAATTTTAATTCTTTATGCTTGATAATAATTTTCCGGATTCCTTTTTAAATAGAAAGCCACAATCTCTTTCATATCTTCCATAAAGTTAAGTAACAATGCCCCATCACCCCTACACTGTTTCTGTGGAAAATTGTGGGGTTTTTTTCTTTTTTTCCTGTTCCAGTCTCAGGAAGCATTAATATATCTTTAATTTGTTTTTTAGCTTATTTCATATAGTGCAACCTAAAGGCTTTCATAAGATTAAAGAGCTCCATCACTATCACCACTATGCAACCTTTGTGACCATAATGTCATCACGTCCTTCCATCCACACCAAAAGATTATAGCATTATAAGAAAACACAAGAGCCACTAAACATTTTCTAAACTGAAGCAATTACCAAGCTGTGCAACTGGAAAACTCTTATTTTTTTCTGTGTTGTAAATTTACAGGAGACAGAAATGTTGAAAAAAGAATGAACAAAATGAGAAACAAATATTTCAGATTGCAAAAAGGTTTTATGTGTGTTCCAGCAAATAGACAGTCACTTAGACCAATCCAGAAAATGTAAAACATCTCTATGTAAGAATTTATGGGCTATGGTAATACACTACAGACACAGAAGCTTATACATTTTATTATTCATAATTTTCTGACTGCGTTACCATTTCAAAATAGTACATCTCACACCTTGGGATGGTTCCTACAACACATGAAGCAAAAGACACGTTCAGGTATTTTTTTTTAATGGTGGTGGACTTTTTTCTACCAAAATTCATAAGCATCAATCCAAGAATTAAAGTAAGGGCTGTCACTGCTAATGAGTACTGTGTAAGTGCTCCCTAGGCACTGCTCTGACAATTTACCTGACATCCCATATTAGTGCAGATTGCTAAATGCATACTTGGCCACAGGGGAAAGAAAACATGGGCATGACCTCAGAGAAATTATTTCTTATTTGATAGACAATAACAGCTCTAAAAAAATAGATCAGTATAGTACATATCTGTTAAAGAATCATAATTCCTTTAAGTGTATGAGCAAAAGCCTATCTCTGTCATTAATTAGTATATTTATCAACAAATCAATGAATATCTTCATTTTCTTCTTGAAAGGTTATGCAAGTTAACATCCCAGAAAACAACATTTTTTCCCATTTTGACTGTCAAATACACACCAGTTACAAAGGACTGATGCCTTTTAATATTCATTTCACTGTTAATGTGTATTTTTTATATTGAAAGTTCTAAATTTTAAAACCAAGTACAGGTGTTTAATAAACATCCAAATGTTCTTTACACTTTTGTTACTACTGCTTGAGAAGTTATTTTGCTATTTTATGTATTTGAAACTCGCAATCTTTTCATCATGCCAGATACACTTGATCCTAATTAAAAATAGCTCCAGACATTTAAGCGCTGGAGTGTTGTCTAGCAAAGTGAGCATTTAGACAGACTGTCAACTCTTAGACTTGCCTCCTTTCCAAGTTGTTTTTGTTTCTCAAGGTTCCCGAGAGGCTCTGTTACTTCATGAAAATTAGAAGTCTACTATTGCTTAATTTGGTATTGTACAAATACATAAAGAATATAAAGGTTATATGCATTTATAAGTAACCCACATATTAAAAGTCATTAGTTCTTCTGGCATCTTTTCCTCTCAGCCCTCGCACTAAAATATAGACATGTAATTAATATGTAGCTTACATAGTTACGAGAAAAGTCATGTTCATGTTGTGATGTAGCATTGCCATGTATAATTTTCAAAAAAAGAGAAGAGATTAATTAAGAGACTTCAAGCTGAACACAGTTAAACCATATATGCTGTAAAGTAGGGAAAGCAATAGCTATATTTTAGACTCAGGGATTTTAAATCATATCAAATCCCAGTTAGTCTCTTTAGAAACGACTGAGAAAAATTATGTGCCTAAAATGGCATAGCTGGGAAAGGGGATTTTAATTCTATTAAGCTGGAAAATACCTATGTCAGTGTTTCTCAGTTCCTGGATAAGTTCTAAGTAGTAACCTATGTGATACATAAGGCTGTACAAATTTCCCATCACCTACTGTCTCACCTCCTCAGAGTGGAACAGGTTTCTATGCACACAAAAGATGGAACTAGAGGTAGATGCCAGAAGAATTGTTAGCTGAGAAATCACAGTCTGCTAGAGAGATTTCAGGCCTCCATATGTTGGCAGCCACTGTGTTAAGCCTTTCTGCTTTTAGTTTAATAAACTTTATTAATTTAATAATCTTCCAGAATTCCATGTTAGATCTCACTTTGGATTTGTCCCTCAAATTAAATTTTCAAAGTTGATTTAAAACTTCGCCGAAAATCAATAAGAAAATGGTTTTGAGAATGCAACACGATGCATATGTGTCTGTAGCCTTGTGAGCAACACAATACGTTTGCGCCTAATTCATCTTTCACCTGAAGGACCTTTCATGTTTCTCAGTTTGTTTAGCCTGCAATCTATTGCAGCTCAAAAAAAAAAAACCACCACCCATCACCTTAATCAGGATTGTTTTCACTATGTGGTAAACAATCAAGTAATCCATTTACTGCAGTGTTATGCTGCAGGCACTTTATTTTTTCTGCTCCACGTGTTTATAAAAATAATAAAGACTTTTCAGGAGCTAGGCTTATCAACTGCAGGCTGTGGCCAACCTTATTACTTTTAGTGTCTAAGTTTGAGAAGGATTTTGGCAAACCAAAGCTGACACGTTGTACCTAAGTTTTGCAGAGATTTCAGACTAAGAAACATTTTCTAATGTGAAAGAATAGTATTTTCATTCTCAAATGAATCTCATGCAGTACATGTAAATAAATGTATAGACTAGGAACTGTGCAAAGTAGCATCAATCACATAATTATATGTCTTGTATTGTCCAAGAATGTAAAGAAAAAAGGAAATCCAAATGCTAATGCAGCTTCTTTAATTATGTCTGAAATACTGAAGTTCACAAGTTTAGAGATAACCATTAAAGTAACCTACAAGCTTCATTTTTGCTTAGTTCCACTGGAACCAAATGAGCAATTGCTACTCTCTATAAGTCTGAGAGTACCACGCGTTAGATGATGGCTTCGAATGCTATGACGTACTTTCATGAAATTGTTGCAATGCGACATTTATAACATCACAGAGAGAAGGGGAAGGGCTGAACTGTGAAATTATTAGATTGTAGAATTTAAAAGGCAACCTTGAATCCTGTGTCCTGCCTTTTTATTTATTTTTAAAAGGGATGACTTAATAGATTTAATTTTCTTTGAACTCAAAATTTAGTTATACTTAGTAAGGCAATAATACGTGATGATGCAGGTGTAAATTTGTCTCAGAATTTATTATTTTGCTACACCCCCTTTTCTTGATAATTTCATTGTGAACCAAAGTGGAACAATTGCATGATGAATCCTAACAATTAAGCTTCTGTCATGGAAGTGCTTACACTACTTAAATGTAGTAGCTCAGGCCATTAGACAAGTGATTAAAAGATATGTCAGCGTAAAAGAACAATTTGCAAGATAACAGTGCTCTAAAATTTCAAGTTAGGTGACACAGTTACTGTAAGAATTGCTGTAGACGAACCAATAATCAAATGGAATTACAAAACTGGACAGAAGAAAGCATCATTGCTTAAACAGATTTGTCAGATTAAAGCCAGTATCATTAGGAACTATCAAACACAAAAGTGTTGGTGTTGAAGCTCTTGTAAGGGGAAGTAAAATATCAACAAATGTGTCAACCTCATATGCCATAATTTCCAAATAATTGTTCTAATTAACTGGTTTTTATAAGTTGTTTATTTTCATTACCATACTTGATGAGTTGTGTTGTTAAGATAAAGATTTAGCCAGACATCTTTACTCATCATTGCTTACATCTGCATTTACTTTAAGAGAAAACAATAGAAAAAAATATGAACTGAACTAACTATACAAATGCTGTCATTTTGTATCTTCACTTTTAATGGAGTGTCTGAAGTTCTTCTAATAATAAAGAAACATTACAAAGAAATTGAGTAAAAACTTTGCTGCTTTATTAAATTTTTGCCAGTTGTTCTGTACTAGCAAAAAAAAATATATATATTGTTTGTTAAAGTAGTTAAAGTTTATAGAATGTTATGACAAAGAGAAATTAAGAATGCTATAGAACCAGAGGTGGGCACAGAAGATGATCATGGATGAGTCTGACTGTAGAAAACTCATAATGTTTTTTTTCATTATAAGAAGAGTGTGGGTGATCTTTTGATGTATTTTAGCCTTAGGGGCAAAAATCTATGAAGACAGTTGTGGAACTGCGAATGTTCACTTAGTTTAAGAAAAGGGTACAGTTCTCTTAAGTTCCAACAGCTAAGAACTTGGTTCAAGAAAAAAAAGCTAGACTTAAAGGTAGAACTTATCTCAGCTGCCATTTAAATAGGACTGAGTCTGTCAGAATGCTGATGTGACTAGTAACTAGCAGTGCTGTTCCCTAGCGACTGCCACTTCTGTTGGTTTTATTAAACATTGAGTAAACAAATTATATGATTAGGTATAAACAAGTTCTCAATGAAACAAGACTGAGGTCAATGAAAGCAATGGATCACCTGCTAGCTTGGGATCTGAGTGCTTTTAGAAGTTTAGCTGTTGAAGTTTAAACATTCAGAGCAACATTAATCTTTTTCAACATGGGTGTCTAAATCTCATTCAAGATGCCTTACAATATTCAAGGTATCTGCACAGGATTGGAAGATATGACCAAGGATCTTATGGGTGTGTGACCTTCTGGAGTGGCAGATGGAGAAGAGCCAGGGTATCTTATGGCATCTTAAAGGGAACTAGACACCTGTGAAAAGACAGGTAGGTTTCATTTAACCTGCTCTTAGATTCCTAGAGGATTGAGGTTTAGGGTATATTAGTTTATCTATGTCTATAGGTGATAAAAAGAAAAAGGCAACTTCAGAGGGAAATTTATCTCATTTACATTTGACATGTAGAGCAGACTTAATATAGATTAAGTCTTTGTTTGTATCCTAACCAGAAAGAGTTAATTGACATCCCTGGCTTGTGATGCATAGTTTAAATGTATTTAACCCCTAGAGTAAAGGTCAATTTTCTACAGTGAACTCCATTTTTTGTCCTTTTATGCATGATTAAATGGTAATTAAGTTTTAATGAAAAGCACTAGACTGATTACAATTAACATAATCACTCTTGTCAGTTCGTGTCCTCACGCTCCACATGCTGAGCTGAGTGGGCAAGACAAGCCACTTTTAATAGTATTCTAACACTTTGTAAACTTGAGCTATTTATATTTTTTTATTCCATTATAAATGCCTCTTGTTAGGTTTACAATCAATAGTAAGTATTTTTTACTACCTCACCCTACCCTTTCGCAGCACCCTTTTTTTAAGGCAAGTGCAGTAAGGACATTCTAGAATTCAAAGTATAGAAAGCGATCACATTCCCAGCACAGTGAAAGGGGTTGTCTAGCTGAAGGTTAGTGTAATAAGCAAACAAGACATTTGTTCATTAAAGCTACCTAAAAGGAGATATTAAGAATTGTAGTAAATAAACGAGATATTTATTTTTTAAAATTACCTAAAAAAAAAAAAGATATATTAAGGCTTGCTAGAAGTTAGAGCAAAACCACAGTATCCAGATGGCTTAGGTTGATCAACCTCCGCGAGCCCATGCATTTATCAGACCCAACCAACCCGGGCCTGCCCGGCAGCTTTGGTAACTTTAAATAACCTCTATTGTCTAACGAACCTCATACCGCACACGGCGACATGAAGTTCATAGATAAGGTCACTGAGGAAGATGATGAGTCATCATGAATCATCCACTAACAGCCCCCAGAGTCTGCGCAGATCAACGAAGAAGTGACACGCCAAGTATAAAACCTGAACAAAAATTGTTAAGGTGCGCACCGTTGGTGGAGTGGACACTCCCCGGCCGCCCAGCGCTGTCTGCTTACCACTGCTTGCTATTAAAATTGGAAAATAAACATTTAACTACTTTTTACCAATTAATGAGTTTTGACTGAGTTATTAATTTATGACAGTTAGCATTTCAATGCTGCATCTTTAAACTGTGCATTTCACCTGATACTCTCAGGTGTATATCCTGTGTACGATCCCATCAGCGGATGTAGACACTCACCCCAATTGCATAACCCAACAGAGAAGTTACATGTGTAAGAAGTCCAGAGTAATGAAAATTTTCCAGTCCTGTGCAACTCTGAAGCTGAAGTTTACTTCTTGGATTGTATTTAAAACAAAATTTACACATTAATAATTGCAACACTTGAAAACCATTTAAGTGGCACACAGACACAAAACCTGAAGAGTTACCTGCATAGAACTTGTAATAACACACTCAGATCTTCTGCAAACACTAGAAAAAAAGTTTAAGCAACTCAAGATTCCTTTATTCATTCAGTTAGAAACTACTCAAATAGGGAAATTTCAGTATCCTCTGCAGCTTTGCTATAAACTGACTGACAGAATGAACACATGATGAATATGACAGCATGTAAAGATCTTCACTTAGCCATAGATTAATTAGTTTAAAACCTTTATAGATCAGGGCCATAGTGGTCTGTCCATTGCCCTAGGGAGACTAAATAAGCTAAATTCTGATTTTTAGATTAAATAGTTTAACATTTATTTTAATATATTACTTAAATCATACTTTTTACGCCATATAATTAAAAAATAATAAAACATTCTACTTGTCAGGCAAGGTGAATGAAACTTTAATATAATTTTCCCTTTACTTGAGATGAGGCATTCAGTTCCTCATCACTAATTCCAGTTAATTCCATTAAGACATAATCTGTAATTTCCAGCATGATCTGATGGAGTATATCCATCAGATATTACACTAAGATGAAAAACTAGGTTCTTCCACCCTTAAAGCACTAAATTGACTCCTGTTTACTATAAGTATCACTGAAAGTCAAAGAATGTTTTGACAAATCTAACCACATAAACGTTTTCTTCCTTTCAAAATTTATTCAGCAATCTATAAATATTTTTCATATACTATAATATTAAGTAAGTTTGTTCATCCTAACTGAGTAAAAAAAGCTTTCATTTCCACAAATTTAACTTTTTTTAAACAACATGAAAAGGAGCATAGTACATAGCACACTAGTCAGAGATTTTAGAAACATTTATCTTGTTCTTTATCTTAGTTAATTTTGGTTACTTTTAACTAAGTATCTTAGTGATGATGGACGAGTCTGTGTTTTTTGGGTAAAATATTCAGAAAAACATCAGAGAAAATGGAATAAACAGGTAAATGTAAAATGTATTATTCAGAGACTGGGAAATCCCCAAAGCGTATTTCCTCATGCAAATAATAACAATTGAAAGTTTGTTCATGCCCTTCACTTCTGAATGATAACACCTAAAGAAGGGGGTTTAAAAAGTAATCCTGCTCTAACACTGATTCATAGTTTTCCTGTGTTCCTGAGCAGAAATTCACTTACATGCATTACATCTCTCTAGATAAGGATGCAACAACTTGAGTCAAAGCTAATGATATAGTCTTCCTGCAGTCCTGCCTTCAGTTCTTAACATTTCAGTCATAACATCATAGAAAACTCCACAAACTCAGTTTTACAACATTGTATGCATGTGCAATACTTATGACAGCTCTTCGGTATACAGAAGAACTTTCGCTTTACACCTGAAGATTAATTTGATTAGTATAAAAGTCAATTTTTAAATACATTTCAACACAGTAAGATAGATTTTATTCTTCAGCATAGTCAGACACACTAACAGTGGTTAAGGTCATAAAAATGACACATCGTTCAACAAATGTTTTGAGAAACACCTCCTAAGTAACATAAGTTATAAACAAAATTATTATATTGTTAGGCAACACTGGTAGGAAGATTTAAAACTACCAGTGCAGAAGATGTGTGCATATACAAACCCATTTTTACTTAGTAAATAATATTATTTAGATAATGCTAGGTTGCTGCACAAAAAAAAAAAAAAAAAAATAAGAAAACTTAAACATAAAAAGCAAATAAAAAATTCTCTCTACTAGTAGCTATTTGCACAAATATATAAAATAAATTTTAAAAGACAGGAAGTTGTAAGATGAGAGATTATTAATATATATAAGATCTAAAAATGACTTATATATTTTTTCTGTTTGAGAAGAAAAAAATATTTACATACTTGAAAACTGAATAGAGAATCCAGATTTGCTGATGAAGAAATCACTGTCAAATTGTAATGTTAATGAGTTGAAAGTGCTGTGAATATCTTCCGGAAGGGCTGAGCCACTCCATTCCTTCAAAAGTATGCTGCTCTCAATAGGCCCATCCCATACCTTCAAGATGTCATGAGCAACTTCAGTGTCAAAAACAATAAAGTGCAGACTGCAAAGAGAAAGTAATAGCTTTGTACATTACTCACTACACACAATTATGCAAAATTCCAAGCAATCATTCCCAAACTACACTTAGTTTTGAGAGGCTATTTAGAACAGGAGAAGGGCTGATGGTCCTGCACCCTTATCCATTCCTCCTGCTGGATGAGCAGTTCCTGTTAGAAAAGCGACAAAGCTGGTGAGGGGTCTGGAGAACAGGCCCTATGAGGAGCGGCTGAGAGAGCTGGGGGTGTTTAGCCTAGAGAAGAGGAGGCTGAGAGGAGACCTCATTACTCTCTACAACTCCCTGAAAGGAGGTTGTGGAGAGGAGGGAGCTGGGCTCTTCTCCCAAGTGACAGGGGACAGGACAAGAGGGAATGGCCTCAAGCTCTGCCAGGGGAGATTTAGGTTAGAGATTAGGAGGAAGTTTTTCACACAGAGTGTCATTAGGCATTGGAATAGGCTGCCTAGGGAGGTGGTTGATTCACCTTCCCTGGAGATGTTTAAGGCACTGGTGGATGAGGTCCTGAGGGACACGGTTTAATGTTTGATAGGAATGGTCGGACTCAATGATCCGATGGGTCTCTTCCAACCTGGTGATTCTATGATTCTATGAAATGTGCTATTGTGTTCTATAAATGCCTGAAAAAAATACCATTAAGGGAATCTAGTAATTGTTCTCTAAATTAATTTTGATGATGAATGTTTTAAGAGATGAGATTTCAACAAAGATTTCCTCTCTTTGTTCAAATGAGTATTCCAAGAATACTGATTGGTTTGAGTTATATCGATTTTTTAAAAAAACCCAAAACAGTAGCTACTGGACAGTAGCACACACAGCACTGGAAATTCTGTCAGCATAGCATTTCCTATCCTATTTAAAACCAAAAAAATGTATGATTCTATCTCTACCTCACACCAAAATTCACAGAATATAAAATTGCATTATATACTGATAATCTGTTTTTATCTCCGAGTAATAATTTGATATAGAAAAGTGTTCAAGAACATTATGTTATTAGTCAAAATGTGTGCATTGACTTCAAGTTCTGACTATTTACGTTTTTATTGAGAAATCTAAGAGGTACATATTAATACTTATTTTGTTTCAAGTTTGTCATTACATTTATTATTGATCGGAAATCATTACTTCAAAAATGGTCATTTGAATGTAAATGATGCATTGAAATCACCTATGATGGAAGCTATTTGTTATTAGGGCTAGTGAAAGAGGATAACTAAAAACAAATGGAAAAAAAAAATCACCAAAACCATTGAATAAATTGTCATTTCTTATATAGTTTTGCCTGTTTAATTTTAAAATCTAATGATTTCCATTTAAAAGAACAGTTAAAACCTCTGATCACACAAACAGAATAATGAAGCCATTTACTATTTGCTAACGTTCTGCTCAAAGGCAATAAATATATATATAATCTGAAATAACATACTTAGAGTAAATCACATATTTCTATCCTGTCACTGGAGGAAAAAATAATCTCTGCTGCATAGCATTAAACATATTAGTATAAATACATAATTTTAAAATTGCAGAAATGAAGATTCTCTATCTTGATTAGGAGTTAAATATTTTTGTTACATTCTTGCTTTCACACCAACTTCCTGTTAGAAGTGGACAAACTTGCTCAAATACTGAATGAAATTTGCCATTTAAAAGTTTTTGAATGGTGCATTACTACAGCAAAATTGAGGTCTTTAAATATTGTATTTTTTTCCACTTGAGTGATTTAGCTATACATCAACAGCAAAGTATAAGGAAAAACTTTTTTAGCAGTTGTTCTTGTATTACTGATTTCCTTCTGCGTGAGCTCGTGAATCCTTCCTTGTTTTCCCATAAATCATTATAGAAATAAAAGCTCTAGATTCACCGGGTGTGCTTCCCTCATTTTCTGTATTCTAATTTCTTCCATCTGCTCTCATATTGCCTACTCTACGTGGAGAAAAGTTCCAGTACTTATCTACTAAGCATTCTCTCAGTCTGGTATGCACTTCTTTTTAAAATCTCTACATTTTTCTCATGTTTGATAACTCTCATTGTCTTCTGATAGGCTGCTGGTCTTATTATTCAAATGATTACAGAGGAAAAAGTCTGATACATGCAAACAACAAAATGTTATATATGCTAGTAACGATATGATAGAAAAGAGCAGGAATGGAAAGTGAAAACCCTTCAGAGTTGTATATAAAACCTCACAGCACTTATTTTCTCTTCTACTGTTGTTAGTTTTCAAATCATCATCATATCAAAACATTCATGACAAAAATACAGCTTTTTGTAGATATCCAACAAGGTCCAAGAAACCTGATGTCCGAGCATTCCTGGCAGACGGTCAGGAACTTTGTGCCTCCTTGAAGTAATGCATTTAAGAAATATTGTTGAATAATTATATTTTATTTAAAACAAAATATTGCATTGACTGTGACAGTAAGTTATCAAATAATGGCATTACAATGACTCAAGGGAAGAATTTTGAAACCAGAGCTGCCAGCTTGGCACTTTACCTTGTTTGCAGCTAGAAAAAGGTGTAGCAGAGCGCCACTCTATACCACACTGAAGATTTATAGTCCATATTATCTAATAGAATTCATGGTTCTGAATTAGATGCCTAAGCGTCCCCTACACAATTTAGACACCTAGAGGAATGGCATTCATAAATGCCAGCATGACAAGCATCAATTTTCTGAATGCAAGGAGGAGTTAATAAACAAAAGCTTGTGGAGAAGAGTGTGAGAATGCACAGCGTAGACTGTAATTTATAAAATACTGAAGTCAACAATAAATATTGATATTATGCATGTACCTTATTGTTTTTCCGGGATCTGCTTCAATAATCCAAGTGCAATGGAGATTGTTGTCATACGGTGCTGGGTAGCCAGGGGACAAAATGCGCCCTGATGTAGCAGCATGAATTCGACCACCACACTCAGCTACAAAATAAGTAAAGATTACATTTATTTTTAACAACATCATAGTATTTTGCACTTCCGTTTTCTTTTCCTTTCACATCTGTCTTCTGAAAAGGTGACAGGATGACCTAATATGTCTGAAGCAGTGCACATATAGAAAAAACCAAGCCTGTACACCAGTTAAAAACGCACATACGATGATCTCATTCCTACCTCATTTTAAAGCAATAAACTGTCCTCCTGTGATTACGTTACTTAACTGATAAGAGTAGCTCAATATCAACTGAGATTACAAAAGCACAATTTCAACATCAGCAAGAGAGTAAAACTACTTCAGTAATATCCCATTAACGTGTTTGGCTTTTCTAAGTAACTTCGAATCTCAAATTCAGATTTTACAGCCTTGACTTCTTTAATTGTAATTGTGTTCTCTTTGTTCTAATGTCAAAATGCCTTTAGTTTATTGCTTTCAAGTTACTTCTATATAACCTCAAGTTTAATTACATGCAAAAGCTGTTAGATATTGTCTAGTAATTTCCCTTAGTATTTTAAAATTTAAATGTAGTACACCCATGAGGGAGAGAGTAAGTAAGAAAGCTGTGATTTGAAAGCGTGTAGTGTGTGTTTTAAAACATTTTTATTCCCAATGCTTACTTAACTTTGTGGAGAGACTACTTGTAGTGCTAAGAGTCCAGAATCGAGTATTTCTTGTGTTGCTTGTTTAGTGCAGTATAAAGTCTGACCAGTATAAAGACACATTTTGATGAAACTGGAACTGTGTAACAGTCAGATGCCACTGAATCAAAAAGGTTAAGTTAATCTTCAGTTAAAAAATCTACCTGGACTTCTGATTTATTTACAGTGTTGCCCTACAAGTAGTGATATTAAAAAAAGCCACCACAGAGAACTCTTCAAGTACAGCTGTACAGCAAGCATAGAGTAAAACAAACTTGGTGAGAGAACCACAGCAACTAGATCAAATAATACATAAGCAACACTCCTAACAAATAATTCTTACACATATCATCATGTCACTGTAAACAATTAAATTTTTACCCAGAAAGAAAATGACTGTAAAGGAAATAAGGTGACTGATTAACTTGTCTGTCAGTCTGACCTTCTAGTGACCTTCTAGTATCTGAAAACAACTAGAAGAAAGCTGGGGATGGACTGTTCACAAAGACTTGTAGTGATAGGACTAGGGGCAATGGGTATAAATTGTAGAAGGGAAGATTTAGACTAGACATTAGGAGGAATTTTTTCAGTGTGAGAGTGATGAGGCCTTGGAACAGGTTTCCCAGTGAAGCTGTGGGTGCCCCATCCCTGGAGGTGTTCAAGGCCAGGTTGGATGGGCCTTGGGCAGCCTGATCCAACCCAAACTATTCTATGACTCTATTCTATGAAACAGGATAATATTAAGAAAATATTAGGAATAAACATGATGTTTGGAAGTACATAGCAACTTAAGAAAAAGGAAGGAAAGGAATCCAGCCAAATCAGAGTATGAAGACATAAAACTATGATAGTGTAAGATAAATCCGAAGAAAAAAAAAGATTATATAAATAATAGTTTAGATGATTTTCAGGAAGAACAGGGAATATTTAACTGCTTGGGGAGCTAGTGAATGTTTCAGAAGAATTTTAAATTGAGAAACAGGAAAATGGATTAATAAAAAAATTGCACAATACCTAAATTAAGTTTTAAAATAAGAACAGAGATAGCAAATAAAATGGTATATAGTGAGATAAAGGTATACAGAAAGCTTTGTGGTTGAGCAGATGGAAAGCAAGAACAAAATCTGTCTGAGGTTACTAAATGACAATTGGATAATCTGATGATATCAGGCACAATTTCAGTTAGAGATGAAGTGAGGACCTCAAGATGCAAGATATTTTGGTACAAATGATTCCAAAATATTAGTAAAAAAATACAGAAACCTAACCTAGTAACGCGAGGTACAAAATCGAAGCATAAGGAAAAAGAAAAAAAAGGAGAAAGTAATAGTCATAAGAATATATAAGGTTAAAAGTATACTGTTAGCAATAAAAATGGAAATACAGATAGTGATGTGGAAGTGGAGGTAGCATGGTTTAGCAGTGATAGTAAACTAAATAAAGTAATAGTAAACTAAATAAAGTCAGCATGAAAAATATACATATTTTGGAGATGTGTTATGAAAGATGTTCTACAGGAGTAAACATGGGAATTTCCTTTAGAGCCACTTGATTCTGGCTCCCCTGTCCTTCTCCAGTTTAGATTGGAATATATCTGCCTTTTTAGTGCCATTTTATTTTTTTATGTACTGTATAGACGAGATTTTAATATCCCACATATAGATTTGAGGACAAAACTAAGAAAAGTAAATAGGCAGATGGATAGATTTATTCATCCAGTATACTTGAAACCAACAAGTAAGAACTGATTCAAATACTTACTTGGTAGTGAACACAAGAAAGAAAATGTAAGAAAAGACTACAGAAAATGACTTCATTTAAATTAAATGAGGAGATGGGCAAATGCAAGACTAATGATGGTTGTGTTCACTAAAGGGCTAACTGACAGGAAAAGGAGGTAACTGAATAAACTGAAGAGCTTTAATGTTTGAATGTATAAAGAGACTTGAAAACTATTTAAATCAAAACTGGAAAGAGTAGGTTTGACCTGTCATATATATATATGTGTGTGTGTGTGTGTGTGTGTGGAAAGAGTAGGTTTGACCTGTCATATATATATGTGTGTGTGTGTGTGTGTGTGTGTGTATATATATATTTGGTGGGAATGGTTGGACTCGATGATCCAGTGGGTCTCTTCCAACCTGGTGATTCTATGATTCTATATATATATAAGAGAAAACTTAAAGATATAATTCTAGAATCAAGAGGGAAAAACAATACCTCTACCAAGACAGCAGAAATGCTATTCACTGATGTTTTTTCTGTCATTTATCCTCGGTAAGCTGAACTTTTCAAAGGAAGGTAGCTTGCTATTTTGCAGCCTGCAGGTCTGTGACTGTTTTCAGCAGGAAGCAGCTCCTGGAATGGAGACTTTTAACACCCAATCCAGGAGACAGGCAACAAGCAAGGATCCTGCAGGTCAGCTGAGTGCTGAAAGCAGTTGGTCGCCAGCCTCCAGCAGGCAGTAGAGGCAAGAAACTAAGCATCAGAAGACACACAGAAAACAGGACTTTCCCAACAACTCATGGAATCTCCACGTGGAACTTGAATTCGGGAAGTCACTAGTAACTGCTGGACTAGAACAGAAAATTGGAAGAGAGAAACTGCCTAGCTAAGGTATAATGGACAATAGCTGTACTGATCACAGAATCACAGAACAACCAGGTTGGAAGAGACCCATCAGATCATTGAGTCCAACCATTCCTATCAAACACTAAACCATGTCCCTCAGAACCTCATCTACCCATGCCTTAAACACCTCCAGGGAAGGTGAATCAACCACCTCCCTGGGCAGCCTATTCCAATGCCTAATGACCCTCTGTGCGAAAAACTTCCTCCTAATCTCACTTTATGGGTGTCACCTAGCACTTATCTAACATGTATGTTGGTTGTATTGAAACACAGTTTTAAATATTTGAAGACATGTTATTCCAAAAAGGTCTAGCTCAAAGCTTTGATACCTGGGTATCCTAGCATGGCAACAACTGAAGAGCACGCGTGTAAAATAATCCACAAATATGGGATGGAAATTAGCTTCACAGGGATGAGATACTGAAATAATTTTGGATAAAAAAATATAAAGTAAAAAAAAAAATTATTTGCTTTAAGATGGGGCTTGCTTAGCTTGTGAAGTATTTAGATGGTACCACTGTTTGTGATAGTATATCAGACTCAATGACCCAGGATATCATCAGAATCCAAGAAGTAGTCTGATATCATCAGAATCAAAGAAGTAGTCTTTAAAGCTGTGCTACAGAAGGACGTGTTTCTCAGTAGTTTCCTAGTCATTAATAGCCATTCACCTGTTTCAGAGAAGTTTTACTTGGATGTCCATATCAAATCTTTACTTGAAATTTAAAATATATTCGTGCATTATCACAGCAAAGACAGAACACTTGATTGTTTTTTTGAAACACCAACCCAGAATATTTCATTGTCACAATTTCTGTTACCTATGCAAGTAGGCAAAGGTTTGTCCCAAACTCTTCGATCTCCACTTAAGCAGGTCATAATGCTACTGCCGTGCATCGTATAGCCAGGATTGCAGCTGTATAAAATGACAGTGTCTATAAAATGCCCCTCATCTCGGATCTTGTAGCCATAATTTGGTATGCCGGGATCTTCACACTTCACTAGGTCAAAACCTACAAAAAGCAATGGGAAGACAACAAAAGTGACACAAATGTCTAAAATATCAAACAAAATATAATGACAATGATTCCGTTATTGAAGTAAATTGTATTCTCATGACATAATTAATTTCTATGTATCCACAGTGCCCAAAGATAATTTATATATAATCTGAGTATATCAGAAACTGAAACACCAATAGGTGATTATTCCTTTGATTATGGCATTGGTTTATTGAAGAAAACATGTATCTGCACTATCCTAAAATAGGTTAGTGAGCAATTTATTGATTTATACAATTTCTATTCTTTTATTATTTTTTATTCAGAGGAAACAAAATATTGACCATGTATTGGGTAGTGAGAGCTTCACTTCCTTGTCTAATCTCCATAACGAAGCCAGCAGGTCATGATGTTAACCCAGTTAGAAAATGCAGAAGTTATTTCATCCATCCTAGTGTCAGGATAGCACGGCTTCAGACTCTTCTATGCTGAAGTGAAGAAACACTCCTACATATTTTCAATTAATATTGCCCTTTTTTGCTTACTAACATGTTGAATGGGGTAAACAGGTCCCTCTGTGGTTCATGGAATGAGCAGTTCTATTCTAAGCAATAGTATTATTTCCATATTTTACCCTTTCTTCACTGCATTTTCTTCATATAGCATTGTTAAAATGTAAACATGTATTTTAAATCTTCCTTTTTGCCTTAAGGCCCAGTTCTTGGAGCAATACAGAGTATTTCCAAATTCATCTTTCTCACCTGCAGATTTTTCTTATTTTCGAATTCTTCCTTTATTGCTGTCATGTCCCTAAGCCAAGGACATATTTCAAGCTTTACCAATTATTACCATTTTGCTATGTTTATTTTACTTAATGAGACTGCTGGTCTTCCCTCCAGTTTGCTGGTTCCAGTTCATTCTACACATGAGCTTGCCCAGAGAAGTTGTGCGTGTCCCCTCCCTGGTAGCATTCAAGGCTAGGCAGGATGAGGTTATGAGCAACCTGATCTGGGGGAAGTTATCCATCCCCCTGCCCCAGAGATGTTGGAACAACATGATATTTAAAGCCACTTCCAATCTAAAATATTTTCTAATTCTATGATGTCATTCATTAATTAGGAGGTAATCAGACATCTGTATAACAAATCAGAATATTTATGACAAATAACATTCCTAGATAACCTCTCATTGTTTTTCAAGTACAGAAACTAGACTTGGTATCATATCTTTTTGGTTGCCTTTTTCCTGGCACCAAGAAGATAAATCTCAGCTGAAATAATGGTAAGGAGCCCAATACCTTGGTTTTCTTCCTGCACAGATGGTAACACTGTCCAATAACAGAGGCACCTAAATGCCTTTTTTTTACTTATTCATAAACTGGACACAAAGGTTTGGGTTTACCTGTATAACTTAGGCTTTTGAAAATTAGGAGGCTGAATTTGAACAAGCTAGCTTAGGCTACTTCCATAGTCAGTAGAGAAATATGAATCTCAAGAACACAAACTAACTCTTATTTAGACAGATGGTCAGATCGGTTATTCAATTGGCTTCTGGAAATTATTTTCTACCTTCACTGTTAAGTGATCCTAGGTCCTTTATATAGCAGGCTATAGTGGCTCAGAATTTTAAGTAGCTAGACTTAGGGAAAAGGAATCTCACTCAAAAAAAGAATGCTATTCCATCACATAGACACTGCATCTCTCTCTATCTGTGCTAATATGTTAAGAAGCATTAAGCCCCAAGACCAAAGAAAATGCTCTAACCACAGCCATGCACTGTTAATCACTATTCAGAAGAGTACAGCTGTCTACAAGTCACTTCCTGGGAATTTAGCTCATGTCCTCTACTAGACATAGGTCTAGTCTAGACTCTGTTAGACTAGACATAAAGAGGAACTTCTTTGCCATGAGAGTGGTGAGGCTCTGGCCCAGGTTGCCCAGAGAAGCTGTGGCTGCCCCGTCCCTGGAGGTGTTCAAGGCTGGGTTGGATGGGCCTTGGGCAGCCTGGTCTGGTGTCATGACAGGAGTATTGGAACTAAATGATCCATGATGTACCTTCCAACCCTAACTATTCTATCATTCTACTACATTATGCCTGACATTGTTTGAGAGAGTGCTAGAAGCATGACAGCATTTACCCTAACATTGTAGTAGTCTAGACAGTCACTTTCCTATGCTGTGCTCATATTTATGCTTTGACAATGTTTAGTTTACTAACAGAAGTGTAGCTTGTGTCTCAGGAGGACTATGTATAATCACACACAGTACAAATGGATTACAGAAATTTATCATTATTCCCTTGTGAAAGATTGTTTCCATGTGAGTATTTGCATGTGCCTGCAATTCCACTTTGTTGACAAAAAGAAACAAGGAAGAATGCTCAGTTTCCAGATAAAACATTCATCCTACCTAGCTCTTTATATCTATAATTTAAAAAGTCATATTAAACCAGTTGCCTGCCTTTTAGACAGTTAATCTTATAAATCTACCAGTTATGATTAATCTTGTCCTAAAGCAGATACCTTAAATAGATTGGATGAAATATACAATTCTAAATTCTGTATTTCTTCATTCACTATAAAAGAGGCAAGATGATTAGGTCATCCACATGAACTGAACTTCACATAAAATAGCTATATTTCATTATTTTAATCTCCTTATTAAACATAGAAAGATATTTATTTAAAATGGTGAAAATGTAAGTTGTTTGATAGATGGGATGATATTTTAATTCTGACTTGACAGCATAGGCCAGTCTAACACTATTTCTCTTCTACCTGCTTTTAGACACTTTCCTATCCGTTAGTAGGTGCAACATTTGTTTACCATTGGCACTAGTATGTGACTGATAGAAGAAATTTCTCTGATTTAACAAGGCTTCTGTGGTGAAATATTCTTTCCATAAGACCAATATATAGTCAGAGAGATAGATTGATTCTCCCCTATGCTCTACCACCTGCAGAAGAAAATGCTGTCACGGAGAGGTAGCATCTTTTATAAGACACAGATAAATATGGTTGACATGAAACAAACTTTTGGGCAAACAAGCTCTTCTAGGCTCTTATTTAACCATCTTCATCACAGAAGTTATCAAGACTTCCTTTAATTTCATGTATTCCATTTAGTATTAAGTTTTGCACAAGTATGTCAAAGTATCTTGCAGTGTCAGAGAATCTTATTTTTCCTCTTTTCTTTTTTTGCAGTGCTAATTCTTTAGGACGTGTCTATAAAAGGCATTCAGTCTCCTCATTGATCAGGATAAGGGCCTAAATGGTGCAACCCCAAGCTTAATGCATTTACTTTTTTACAGTCTGTTTGCATGCTCTACTTGTCAGATACACTATTCCATTTTCTCCTTATCTACAATAATGATCTCTGAAGGCTCCTGAGACGTCACTGATAAGAAAAGTTAAAGACATCCCACCACAAGCTTTAGAAGTCACAGAGAAGCCTTCTATCCTTCCTTTGAAACAGGACAAAAGCAACAATCAGAAGTGTGAGCACAGGTTCTCATCCATGTTTTAGAGTCATAGAATCATAGAAAAACCAGGTTGGAAGAGACCCACCAGATCATTGAGTCCAACCATTCCTATCAAACACTAAACCATGTCCCTCAATACCTCATCTACCTGTGCCTTAAACACCTCCAGAGAAGGTGAATCAACCACCTCCCTGGGAAGCCTATTCCAATGCCCAATGACCCTCTGTGTGAAAAACCTCCTCCTAATTTCTAGCCTAAATCTCCCCTGGCAGAGCTTGAGGCCATTCCCTCTCATCCTGTCCCCTGTCACTTGGGAGAAGAGCCCAGCTCCCTCCTCTCCATAACCTCCTTTCAGGGAGTTGTAGAGAGTAATGAGGTCTCCTCTCAGCCTCCTCTTCTCCAGGATAAACATCCCCAG
Organism: Coccyzus lansbergi; assembly: GCA_033558105.1. NCBI lineage: Eukaryota > Metazoa > Chordata > Aves > Cuculiformes > Coccyzidae > Coccyzus > Coccyzus lansbergi. Next base: position 4,515,450 of record JAUMJK010000508.1, read on the forward strand.
CTCTCTCAGACGTTCCTCATAAGGCCTGTTCTCCAGACCCTTCACCAGCTTCGTTGCTCTTCTCTGGACTCGCTCCAGAGCCTCAACATCCTTCTTGTGCTGAGGGGCCCAGAACTGAACACAAGATTCAAGGAGCGGCCTCACCAGTGCCGAGTCCATAGGGAGAATAACCTCCCTGGACCTGATGGTCACACCGTTTCTGATCCAAGCCAGGATGCCATTGGCCGTCTTGGCCACCTGGGCACACTGCTGGCTCATGTTCAGTCGGCTGAACGTTACTTCCTACACAAAGGAATGCTGAGTGTTACATTATATCTCTTAGTAGAACATATAAGAAAACTGTTATTGGGGACCAGAATACAGGTGCCACATGAGCACCCGAGGAGTAAGGCTGCAGGGCTCTACTACTTTCTTTTTTTTCTCTCAGACATAGTAAACCTTGCCCATGCTTTTGGCACAAATTAGATTGTGGCAATTAAAACTTTACTTACGGAGATAGAATAGGATAGCTTTAAAACAGAGGAAATAAGTAAACTGACAGTAAAATAAATGTAACTTCACAGCCCTTAATACTGTGGCCCCATGGTGCCAGAGCACCTCTCATACGAGGACAGGCTGAGAGAGTTAGAGGTTGTTCAACCTGGAGAAGAGAAGGCTCCGATGAGATCTCATACCATAATGGTCTCTGCATGATGGCACATTTCCTCTGTCACATAGAGACCTCCCAATATGTGGAGGGGGATACAAGAAAGCTGGGGAGGGACTTTTTACAAAGGCTTGAAGTGACAGGACTATGGGGGAATGGTTATAAATTGGAGAGGGGAAGATTTAAACTAGACATTAGGAGGACGCTCTTCACAATGAGGGTGGTGAGGCCCTGGCCCAGGTTGCCCAGGGAAGCTGTGGCTGCCCCATCCCTGCAGGTGTTCAAGGCCAGGTTGGATGGGGTTTGGGCAGCTGATCCAGTGGGAGGTGTCCCTGCCCATGGCAGGAGTTGGAACTGGATGATCTTTAAGGTTCCTTCCAACTCTAACTATTCTATGATTCTATGAAATTTGTTCAACAGTTTTTGGCAGGTTAACTTTATTTGCAAGCCTTATGTTGGATTAATTATTGTTTGTCAATATCATTCTGACTTTATGCCAAGACTTGTATAAAATTGGCATAAAAGCACAAAATGCTCATAAATTTCCTTCTGTATGCCCTAGTTAATTTTGCAGGATTTCAGTTGTGTGTTCAGGCCAGATTCAGTTCAGATTTGTGTTTCTAGGTGTTCTGACGCTGCACAGATTCATTTCTAATGATCATGGAAATAAAAAACAGAGATAATTTCTCCTTATAAAATTAAAAAAAAAAACCCCACAAACCTATGCTGCAACTTCTGTGGACTCCAGCAGTTTGTAGTAGGGATTCTAAATAAAAAAAGTTTACCAGCCAAAAGTATAACATTTTAAAAGAAATGCCAGCTGGGGTATTTGCAAAACTTTAAATGTCTAATCTAAAGAAGAATGGGTCCTGAAAACATAATATATAGTGTACAGGTGTAGGTCAACACTAGCAATGACCTCATATTAGATAATTAAATTTACACTCATATCATTTCCCATTAACTTTACTGTTTGTTACAGATAAGAAAATACCATTAAAACACCTAATCTCCATAAAAACATCACAAGACAAGGCACGAGGGGTCAATTTTTCTGAACATAAGGAATTTGCAGCGTATATATTGAGCACTAAAGGTTTAAAAGCATACACCATGGAACTCCAAACAGTGTTTAACAATCTCTAATAATCACACCACTTAGCACACCATAAGTATAGGCTGGGTGGGCCCTGATCAGCAAAAAGGTAACGTCTTTTCATTTCTATTTGCCACAGAAGACAGAGCTCATAAATTATGTATAGTCCATCTAAAGCTTCTGAAAGTCATGCAGTAAAATATTTTGGGATGACTCCAAAAAAAAAAAAGAGCAAACACATTTATAAATCCTATTTTAGTACGTACATGGAAATATTAGCAGATGTTGTAATATTAAAATGGGTAATGTGAAAACATTGGAAATACCAAGAACTCTGTGAGTGTTATCAAAATCTCAGATAATTTAAGATAAAAACCATAACCTATATGTTTTACACAGAATCATCTTTGAAGTACCGAAGAGTAATTGAAAGTATGAAATGGTACTTGAGTTAATGTTCAGAGTCTAGAATGGATTCCTAAATGGGTGTAAATGTCAACAAATACTTATCCTACACTTGTTTCATCTTAAACATCCGTAACACAATCTATTTAATTAAATCAATGCAATTTAAAATGAGAGTTCCCAGCATTTTCATTCTGCCTTGGAATCATTTATGTGCTATTGAAACCTACAATTGCAGAGGAAAAAGAAGTCTATATTATGTGTTGGAAAATGTGTCAGTTACAAAATGTCTACCTAATTAGAATTATAGAGAAGTCTATAGAAAGAAAACTGTTGGTATAATGTGCCTATAGAGAAATATGAGAAACTTGCATGAACTTTCAAACATATGACAAATCATAGAATCATAGAACAACCAGGCTGGAAGAGACCCATCGGATCATCAAGTCCAACCATTCCCATCAATCACTAACCCATGTCCCTCAGCACCTCGTCCACCCATCCCTTAAACCCGTCCAGGGAAGGTGAAGGAAGGTTTCATCCTGGCTGAGATATTCACAGCCTGTATGCACTGGGGCAAAATTAGCTCCAGATCCCTTTCTCCTGTATCTGTAATACATTTGTGAGGAAGACTGAAATATTCTTATGCCTTGGTGATCAAATATTTCATATTCTAACGCTGATCATCGGAAAGAAACCAAAGGAACCACATTTTTCCAATAAACTAGTACATATCTACAAGCTTGTATAGCACAGTGAGTCCACAATAGGTAATAATATCTGCTTCTTTATGTCCTTTGGAAACTGAGAAGAACACTTTGAGCTTCTCAAAAGCTTTGCAACTTATTGACTATTCATCTTTTACATGATCAATGAGACTATCATCAAATGCATAATACATTCAAATAGGAGTTTCAGTACTTTCTCTTGAAATAAACAACGTGTAAGAAAATTTATGTAAACATGTAAGATGTAGAATAGTGATGCTAATACATGTTGTCACTAGCAGGTCTATTGAGTATAAAATGAAAATAAAAGACTATTTTCTGTAATTTTCTTCTCTAATAAGCATATTACAAGAAGTTTTAAGGGTTTTCCTCACCAATTTCAAACCAAAGTCTTTTTGTCAATATGCCCTGTTCAAAATTACTGTTCACTTTTCGGCATTAACATCCACAGATACAAAATAAAATCATAAATTCAAGAAGCAAGTTAAATACATATAAACAGGAAGTAGAAGACAACTTTTCTATATGATGGTTTTATCAAAATAAATAAATAAATAAAAATAATTGCAAGAGATAGGGATGAAAATACATATGTCTGCATCAAGATCATTGTTGCGCATATACAGGAAGCATGGAAATATGCTTTGGGATCAACAAACAAATGAGTAACAATTATAATTTATACTCAATATAAGAGCAGCAGGTGTTAAAGGTGAGATACCATATTACTTTACTCTAACTTCAAGTGTCTCTACAGAGATATCCATGTCTAAGCTAGACGGTACATAGAGAATATTCTGTAGGTGACTTGTGAGAAAAGAACCAGTCTTACCTCTTTTTTAGTGGTGGGGAGGAGAAGAGGATAAGAAATAATAGGAACACACACATTTTTTTCTTGCGTTATTTAGCTTAACAACTACCAACCACTTCAGCAAATACAAATTCATCTCATTAGTTTCCTTCCAGTCTTTTCTAGAATACTCACTCTTAGAAAATCAAGTCACCATGAGTGTAAAGGATGGATTGAAACATGGAAAAAGATTTGTATAAGTTTATAAAAAACAGTACAGTGCGGACAGGACTGAAAGATAAAGATGACTTTTTAATACTCTGCATAAGCAGTTGCTCAAATCATCTTAATTTTATTCTAAATAACTTTCTTACAGTTTTAAATAATTAGAAACATAGCTTTGATAACTTAAAATCTGGTCATTATTTAGTACTAATCTCCATTTACAAAAAACAACTATATTCTCGGGCAACAATCTTAATCTGTTGACCTGTAAATAATTCCCTTATACTATGAAGAAAGGAAAAAAAGAAACCAAAACAAAACAGTTACATTCCTGCATCTGAACTTATTAAAGCCTTGCAAGTGAACTCCAGATTTTTTTTTCCTGAAAAGTCACATTCTCATAAACTTTATTAAATTTCTAAATCTTAAAAAAATGATTATGCAATATGTTTTACATGAGTTCTTTTAGAAGAGGTCATTTCAACAGCTTTCAGAAATGGAAAAAAAATCAGAAGAAAGTGAAAATCAAGCTTTGATTTCATGGACATATACAAACAACTTGAAATGTCTAATGTGAAAAAACCCCTTATTTAAGGATTTACTTTTGTATAACCATATGAGAAGTATTGAAGAGAATAAAATCTTTACAATTGTGTTGTTTAGATTTTATAGTTAGACTGTTATAGTTCATACCTCCTTAAACTTCACAGCTAGCAAATCAACAATGAGGCACCTAAAAGAACTTGCATTTAAATTGTGGTAAGCAGGAGCTTGCAGTAAATGTTAGTTAATTATCTATCCATCCCCAGAAGACTGCAAGAAGGCTAATGTCACCCCCATCTACAATAAGGGCTTAAAGGAGGATCCAGGAATTTATAGGCTCTTCTGTCTCTTGAAAAGGCATGGAATGAATCCTCCCAGGGTCTCTATCACAATGAATTACGTGCTTGGAAAAAGTCGGCATTGGTTCACCAAGGGCAAATTGTGCTTGAGAAAATCTTCTGCGACAAAGTAACTGCTTGGTTGATTTGAGGTGAGTGCTGGACATTGTTTACCTGGATTTTAGACAAGAATTTTTGCTCATGGGAAGCTCTAGAGATTACATCAGTGGGAAGAAATTATCAGTAACACTGCTGCGTATTCATGTAAAACTTGGAAAAGAGGTCATGATTTACTGCAAACCAGCAAGAGTCTCCCAATGAAGAACAGAAGAAATGTGGTAACTATTGAAACAAATCCCAGTTAAATCTAAGGAAATCAAACTACACATACACATAATGACAAAGTCTGTAATGTCTTCATAGAAATAGATTTATTTAAAAATAGGGGACAAAAAGTTCAAGTTGAGAGTGCAAAGAAATCAAAGAAGTTCCATCCTTCAAGCCACTGCACTGACAAATTCATTGAAACTCTATATTCCACTAAGGTCTCAGAAATAATGCTTCAAAGATGATCAGTTCTTTAGTACTAAAGTAACATAATCCTTAGGCCAATGCTTCTGAGGTTATGAAGTCATCTCAAATCTGCTTGCAAATTTTGATCACACACTGCTGCTAGGATGCACACACCAGCAGATGGGAAACAAATATCCTTAAGAAGCCTACCTGAATTGGCATCACTGAAAACTCCTACTTTAATATTCAAAAGGTAGGCTTTCAATATAAATGTAAAACAACACATGCATATGGACATCTCTTTCTCACCTTCAAAGTATAACTGTAGATTTTAACTTTATAACAGAAGAGTATTAAAAAGCATAGAATCATAGAACAACCAGGTTGGAAGAGACCCATCGGATCATTGAGTCCAACCATTCCTATCAAACAATAAACCATGTCCCTCAGGACCTCATCTACCTGTGCCTTAAACACCTCCAGGGAAGGTGAATCAACCACCAACCTGTGGAGCCTATTCCAATGCCCAATGACCCTTCCTGTGAAAAACTTTCTCCTAATCTCCAGCCTAAATATCCCCTGGCAGAGCTTGAGGTCATTCCCTCTTGTCCTGTCCCCTGTCACTTGGGAGAAGAGGCCAGCTCCCTCCTCTCTACAATCTCCTTTCAGGTAGTTGTAGAGAGCAATGAGGTCTCCTCTCATCCTCCTCTTCTCTAGGCTAAACACCCCAAGCTCTCTCAGATGTTCCTCATAAGGTCTGTTCTCCAGAACCCTCATCAGCCTCGTTGCTCTTCTCTGGACTCGCTCCAGAGCCTCAACATCCTTCTTGTGCTGAGGGGCCCAGAACTGGACACAGGATTCAAGGAGCAGCCTCACCAGTGCTGAGTCCATAGGGAGAATAACCTCCCTGGACCTGCTGGTCACACCGTTTCTGATACAAGCCAGGATGTCATTGGCCTTCTTGGCCACCTGGGCACACTGCTGGCTCATGTTCAGCCCGCTGTCAACCACCACCTCCAGGTCCCTCTCCTCCTGGCAGTTTTCCAACCAGGCTTCTCCCAGTCTGTAGCTCTGCACAGGGTTGTTGTGCCCCAAGTGCAGGACCCGGCATTTGGCCGTGTTAAACCTCATGCCATTGGACTCTGCCCAGTGGTCCAGCCTGTTCAAGTCCCTTTGCAGAGCCTCCCTACAATCTGTTTTCGTGATAATATATGTGAATTACAATAGGAAAGCCGGGTGACTTTAGATTGGCTGAGAATATCTGACCCCTACACAGAAATAACGGGAGTCTTTCAACAAGTTCAGACCGGTAATTATCAAAATAGCATTTAACAACATAACTTTCACATGTTCTAATACCTTATATCAAATCTCTTTTTTCTGCAATTGAAGCTGAGAAATAGTTAACATCTTCCTTCTAATCCCATTCATGCAGGTATAATACAGTGATTTAAGGATGACAAATCACGTAAGCAAGAAAATTAATGGGTAAATATAAAGGCATCTTAGTAAGTGAAGGAAAAAAAGTGAAAAAGACTCAACAAAAAGAAGTAATTGATGCAAAATAAATCACTTATTACTAGCAGACAGATAACCAATAAATCCCCAAGCAATGGCTACTTCAGAAAATGTCCCCAAAGTTTTATTGCTACATAGTGAGGAATATATCATTGTTCAACTCTTGTCAGCTGTCCTGGCTGTCATCTCTCTCTTGTTTACCCTAAGTTGACCTGCTGGAGTGGCAGAAAGAGGAATAGAGAAAGCCCTGACACAGATCAACATTAGCTAAAGAAAACTAACTTAATGTAAATGTTTACATTCACTTAATAAAAAAATTGTATTGCCTCTGTCTTAGGAAAAAAAATGTTTGGTACTCATTCTGTTTAAAAATGTCAAATTCAGCAGTATTGTAGATGATTTTTAAAATGTTTTAAAGAAAAACAAATAACAACAAATTATTTAGTGTATTATAAGATGAATATATTTAGGTTCATACAAAGTTTAGGGGATATTTAGGTTTGGAGGGGGGTGTCTTGGTTTGTGTGCTTGTTTTATTTTTTTTTTATTAACTTTTAGACTAATTTATAGCTTTTTGCTTTAAAGAAGCTCATAACATAATACCTTATTTTGTTTCTTTGCCAAAGAGATTAAAAACTTTAAGTCAGGGCTCTGAAACCAGATTACACTATATTGATTACAACAATAAAAAACGATACTTTGAATATCTTCTGTTTGCAAATGAGATCTTTGCATTTTCTGCTCATTTACTAATAAGGTAAGGAGTATTTTTCCTTTAGTTTTGGGGCACTGAGAATGTTGGAAATATCATGATATGCAAAAAAAGCCCTACAGAGAATGAGGTTACCAATGAGTCTTTTTGGGTTTAAACAGCAATTCCGCAAATCCTACTTTTATCTTAGTTATTTTTAGATTGTATTTTTACTTATTCTGTGAGATATATCCACAAAGAGAAAGTATTTGATAAATCAGGTTATAAAATTGAAGTTCAGTTTTAAAACTAAATGCATCCTAATCTTGTGAAATATTTTGATTTTCACAAAAAGAGACATCAAGAATATCCTCTCTTGTCATGTTGCCCAGAAATAACATTCAGTGCAGTGGAGAAGCATAACTCTGAGAATGTGGTTGGTTTATATAAGTATTGGAAGTGCTGGAAGCAGAAGACAGTTTCTTATTTTCAGGGGAAAGAGGGGAAAAAACATAATGTGATCATGTTATTAAATCATAGAATCATAGAACAACCAGGTTGGAAGAGACCCATCAGATCATCGAGTCCAACCATTCCTATCAAACACTAAACTATGTCCCTCATTTCACGTTTCTTTTACACTAGTGAACTTAAATAAAATTTCTAACATACCTTTCTTTTGGTATCTATTGTATTTTTACTTCTAAATTTTGAAACTTTGATTGTCTTTGATAATGATTTTTTCCTATGCATGCAATACAGCATAGGAAAACACATTAATTTTGGATTAGTCACATAATTATGTTACTCTTAAAATGACCTGTGACTATATGTATGTATAGATTAAGACACACTCATTTGACAATTTTTGCCTTTTGTTTAGTTCCATTTAATTTTCTCTTACTTTTTACTTCAGTGTGTGAAGATTCTCTTTGGAAATGATCTTGTACAATTAGTTACTGAAAGGAAACTGCAAGAGCTTCTTTTCATTACTGGATTGTTCTGCTCAACCGACACCATAAAGCCTGAGGCAAAGCCACTATTTTTCTGAATTTGAGTCTGTTTGTGCGCTAGGATAATCAACTGAGTTTGCAGTTTCACTTTGCAGTTTTCGCTGACATTCTTTTAACATTTTCAATTACCCTCGACAGCAAATGAACTGAATTAAATTTCAGTTTGGGATTCTCTTAAATTAATTTTGAGGTTCAAACCATTTATATAAATTTAGATTATGCTAATTCAGATTCATCTTACACGCTAACTTTCACTATCCCTTGAATAATGTAGTGCTGGAGAACGTTTATAATAGAGAATTTAAACTGAAAATTAGAACTAAGTCATTAGAAATATCAGAATATTGTGAATGTGTTCATCATAGAATCATAGAACAACCAGGTTGGAAGAGACCCATCGGATCATCGAGTCCAACCATTCGTATCAAACACTAAACCATGTCCCTCAGAATCTCATCTACCTGTGCCTTAAACACCTCCAGGGAAGGTGAATCAACCACCTCCCTGGGCAGCCTATTCCAATGCCCAATGACCCTCTGTGTGAAAAACTTCCTCCTAATCTCTAGTCTAAATCTCCCTTGGTGGAGCTTGAGGCCATTCCCTCTCATCCTCTCCCCTGTCACTTGGAAGAAGAGACCAGTTCCCTCCTCTCTACAACCTCCTTTCAGGGAGTTGTAGAGAGCAATGAGGTCTCCCCTCAGCCTCCTCTTCTCCAGGATAAACAACCCCAGCTCTCTCAGCCGCTTCTCATAAGGCCTGTTCTCCAGCCCCTTCACCAGCTTTGTCACTCTTCTCTGGACTTGCTCCAGAGCCTCAACATCCTTCTTGTGGTGAGAGGCCCATAACTGAACACAGGATTCAAGGAGCGGCCTCACCAGAGCTGAATACAGAGGGAGAATCACCTCCCTGAACCTGCTGGTCACACCATTTCTGATCCAAGCCAGGATGCCCTTGGCCTTCTTGGCCACCTGGGCACACTGCTGGCTCATGGTCAGTTGGCTGTTGACCAACACCCCCAGGTCCCTCTGCTCCTGGCAGTTTTCCAGCCAGACTTCTCCTAGTCTGTAGCTCTGCATAGGGTTGTTGTGCCCCAAGTGCAGGACCCGGCATTTGGCCATGTTAAACCTCATCCCATTGGACTCAGCCCAGCGGTCCAGCCTGTTTAGGTCCCTTTGCAGAGCCTCCCTACCCTCCTCACAACAAAGTTGTCATCCTCACAACTCCATACAGACCAGAGAGCAGTCAGCATTACATAGTACTCAGCGTCAGAAAATGTTTCTATGTGACATGTATGATAAAGTGCAGAGGGGTTGTTTTCAAACTATTCAGACTATGTTCAAAGAATGAGGATTAAGCAGTAGCAATGAAGTATTTGTGACACAAATGCGAGTAAGGTCAGTTCTCCACATGACGAGCAGATTTTAACAGCCACCATTAAAATTCCACTTGTGACAGGACTGATAGGGGAGCAGTTAGACAACACAGGGAAACTGCCTGTTTGTTATTCAGAGGCTGTACAGCATTGCTCCTTATTTAAAGTTGCAGTCTGTTACTTTTAGCAGACAGCTGGGTTGTGCTTTTACCGCCTGTCACTCTGTGGCATCAATAAGATTTCTTTTTAATTTGAATGCCAATTTAACACTAAATGCTACTGACATGACAGCACAAAACACTGGAATCTTTATTCCAGAATAGACAAATCTATCTATTTGTCTCTCTGTCAAAGGCAGGTCCAGGTGTGGGAATGCCTATGGCTACATCTTCTCTTCCTCGCAAAAATTAGAGGTGTTTCTGGGAGGAAGGATCTAACTGGACAGGGATAAAAAAAATCCCAAAATTATGAAACTGAAATTAAGAAAGACGAACTGACATTTTCTCAGTCAAAAAAAAGTAACTGTCACATGAGTCAGATATAGCTGCAACATGTCTAAACTTATATTTTTACATGCACATCTCTGTTGATGTCCTCAATTATTAGGAAATTAAAGCCATTTTAAAAGTGCTTTTTTTTTTCCCCATGGATTTTACAAATGCTTCCCATGATTTTTAAAATGCAGAGATGTATTAGGAAGGGGTCAAAGAAAGTCTTTCTTATTTTTGCAAGTTTTTTTGGGAGGAGTAAAAAACAACATGAAGGAATATTAGTAAAATTTTAGCTTCATTCTTAAGACTAAAATAATTTACTAACTTCTCATACTGAAAGACTCTCTGTCTTCCTCTGTCGTTAGTTCATGAGGCATTTAAGATGGAGTAACCTATTGAAAACCTACATCATCCTCAGGTAAAAAAATTGGTTCCATCAAGCTGTCATTTTCTCAGAACTGATATGAATGTTCACAGTCACTCCCTCTGAAGCCAGTGTAGAGGTACTATGAGTGAAACCAGACACTTTCCCTTGTTCATTCTAATGCATTTTCAACTTACATTTAAGGAATTGCCTTTATATAACCTTTTTTTTCCCAAAGTAGGCAAGTTTTTGTCTTTGTTCATCTTGGTTTTTTTCCTCCTCCAGTTGACTCAGACACAGCGATTTCTCAGATTACTGATTCATTGACTCTCATTTGTATATATTTACCCTGGCAGTCTCAGGCTAAAATACTAACAAAATGTTATTGTCTCCATTTTTCTGAAGAAGTTTCCTTAAATGCAATCAGTATAATTTTAGTCTTCAGTCAAACTATTTCTTAATTTCTCAAAACAGTTGAGAAAGAGTACAGATTTTTTCCTGATCATTTCCAGTAAAAAAAACCAACCCATTGTGCTAAATACATTTCCTTGAAATCATCTTGTAGTTATAAATAACAGAATTCAATTACTAAATTACTATAATTTTTAACTTCAATTTAGCATTGTTCTTGCCCTGAAGCAATTTCCCGTATAGCACATTTTATTAGAACTTAAATCCATTATAGATTTCCTTTTACTATCTGCTTATATTCTGATTTCTACAATTTATACAAACAACTCAGATTCTGAGTTTATAGAATCCTAATGCCAGCAATGAGATTCTGAAAACAGAAATAAACGTTTCTTCATCCGCCTTTCTGTTCTCACAGACCTCTAATTTCTTTTGTTGTATCTGTAAACTTAATTTCATTCACAGAAGTCATGATGTTAGAAAAGATCTTTGCATAGCAGTTGCACAGAGGTGACATAGTAAACTTTTAAGTTAGTCTTTTTAACACCACATTGTAATGGTTCTAAAATTCAACCGTCAAAGATGCACTAATCCTAATTTCACTAGCATTAATGGCAATAGAAGTACTATAAAGACCTACAATTAAAAGTGCCTGAAGTATGATTTGTAGGCAGGAAGAACTCAGTGATCCTTCTTGTGGTGAGGGGCCCAAAACTGAACACAGGATTCAAGGAGTGGCCTCACCAGTGTCGAGTACAGAGGGAGAATAACCTCCCTAGACCTGCTGGTCACATCATTTTTGATACAAGCCAAGATGCCATTGGCCTTCTTGGCCACCTGCGCACACTATTTATTCCACATTATTAAATTATTTCTGCTTGTTCCACAGCAGGCTCCAATCCATTGTTCCACTGCAGGCTCCAATCCAGAGGGAAATCAGCAGATGTATTAGAAACTGCTCTGATACCATCTCTATATCACATTATGATGTGGTTCTCTTTTCTGAAGGATTTAGTAGAGGTTCATGGACACTGATATAAAAGACAACAAATTGAAGGCAAAAGGAATTTGGAGATTCCTTGAAAGGTGGGGGGAAATCTCTTTATGTGTGTTGGAAACAAAGCAGCTATCCCCAAAGTTATCCCTTTCAAAAGACCCATTGTTTTGCCAGCTTAAGTACTTAAATTAATTACATCCAAGCTGTTGGACAAGTGCATTGTTTGTCAAAATTTTTTACTCAAGGCATCCTGGCTTGTATCAGAAATGGTGCGACCAGCAGGTCCAGGGACGTTCTTCTCCCTCTGTACTCAGCACTGGTGAGGCTGCTCCTTGAATCCTGTGTTCAGTTCTGGGCCCCTCACCACAAGAAGGATGTTGAGGCTCTGCAGCGAGTCCAGAGAAGAGCAACAAAGCTGGTGAAGGGGCTGGAGAACAGGCCTGATGAGGAGCGTCTGAGAGAGCTGGGGGTTGTTTATCCTGGAGAAGAGGAGGCTGAGAGGAGACCTCATTGCTCTCTACAACTACCTGAAAGGAGGTTGTAGAGAGGAGGGAGCTGGGCTCTTCTCCCAAGTGACAGGGGACAGGACAAGAGGGAATGGCCTCAAGCTCTGCCAGGGGATATTTAGGTTGGAGATTAGGAGAAAGTTTTTCACAGAAAGGGTCATTGGGTTTTGGAGTAGGCTGCCCAGGGAGGTGGTTTATTCACCTTCCCTGGAGGTGCTTAAGGCACGGGTAGATGAGGTTCTGAGGGACATGGTTTAGTGTTTGATAGGAATGGTTGGACTCAATGATCTGATGGGTCTCTTCCAACGTGGTTGTTCTATGATTCTATGATTCACCTTGATCCTGACAAGCACATATGTTAAGTGTTCGCCCAAGCACACTGCATTCTTTTCATTCTTATTTGTACTTTTATATTCTTAAATTTGTGTGCAGGATTTAAATGTTCCATTTTTAATGTATGCCTCTGTATCTGCTACAGTACAACACTAATACATTCAACCCACAGATGTCATAATTCACTCTTATTCAAACCCCATTGCTAAATCCTCAAAATAACAATGCTTTCTAAATTTGAAAGGTTACAATTTTTCTTTTAGTAATGCTCTCTAATTACTGAAAGTTACCCAAACATGTAGACAAGTAAAATTCAGATTCCGAACTTCAGTATATTCCAGGAAATTCTCTTTACCATTCCATGAGAAATCAATGCAGGTGGGAAAGACACATTTCCCCACTGATGTTTCCCATCAGGACGCTTTTGTGAGCTACTTACTTGTGTAAGTGAGCTGAAATCCTTGGTCAGTATCAGATCCGTTTGTATTAAACTCTATCCACAGATGGTTAGAGGTGCTATTCAGGATGACTCCCATCAACTCATTTTTGGTGAAGGCTCCCAGAGAGCGTGCAGAACTGTCTTTTCCATCGTACACCTTGTGGAAATAAAATAATAGCATTGAACTGGACATCTTGTATAAATATCAGAAAAATATTAGTTTATCCTTATATGGTACTTCCAAAGTCAGCTACGTATTGCCAATAGTTTCTCCAAAAGCATTAATGTTTCCATTGCGTCAGGCACATACCACTTGGTTATGCAGTTCAGTGGAACAGCAAATATTCTGTCACTGTTAAGATGTTTTTCAGTCTTTTTTCCTTTTCAGTTTTGTGAGGTCATTTTGAATGGAATTAGTATTTATAAGCAAGTCTACCTTCTGAGATTTCATACAATCAGATTATTTTTCTTGATTATTCACAAAGGCTAACAGCAGTAAAATCACCACTGAAGTATGAAAACTACACTGTTTTCTAGTGTTCAGAGATATTAACATCAGAACTGAGGTAAATGTATTAAAGTCAACCTGTCACTTCTTATTTCAGATTCTAAGCCTACGGCAACTTTTTGTCTTACTGTAAGTTTTAATAAAGAAAGAAAGGTCTTAATAAAGATTTGAGTCTATTTCCAACCTAAGCATAGAGATGATGATCTTATGTTATTTTAATTAAAAACCTTCAATGAGAGTCAAAATCAATGATATTAACCTACAGTCACAGAATGAATAAGAGTGTTCTTTAGATTGTTCACCAGTATAGGACAAGCACAAATAATTGGCTAGGGGCTGAAAATTTTTTTTTGCTTATTGTGAAACCTTGAAAGACAAAGTACCAAAACATTCTTCTATGTTTTTTTCTGTTTGTTTGGGTTTGGGGTTTTGGGTTTTTTTTCATTAAAATGATTTAAAAAAAATAACTTCGTTAAATAAATCACCTGTGCTTTATCCTGGAAAAATAGACAAATATGAAGCGTGTTTCATAGTTCCAAACATATACTATGCACCATGGGAATGCTTATGTAAAAGCAAATAATCAATCAGAACAGTTTCCTTCTAATATGAAGTAAAAGATAATTTACCCCAATCTTGTGCATCTGAGAGTGACTGCAGAAAACTAGTATAAAAGACACAATTAGAGTAAGTATCCTAAGCTCTGGATCTTCATGTCTCCATTCCCAGACCTTGTGGTATAATGAGGATTTATACTGATTCCAGCCAGAAGCAGGAAATGACCCATTTAACAATCTAAATTGCTACATTTGAGACTTCTTTCCATGTGAACGTCTAATGAATCTTTTGCAGACCTCTGCAATTACGTTTATGGGTGATGACCAATAGTTAGAAGCAGTTATTTTCTCAATGAAGAAAATACCAGCTTACCATCGACATAGGTGAACGTCTTGAGAATAATTCATTCATTTCAAGTGCTGATATTAGCAGAATAAAATAATAAAGCCAGCATGCATAGAGATTTTCTTAAGGTAAAAGGCTAAATTTAGTTTAATAAAGATAAATAAATATAAATAATTTACTTCCATAAAAGAATCTTTTGAAAAATAATACATGATGCTAGCCATTAATAGAACAACGCATTCTGTCTTTATTACTAAGGCAAAGATCGTCTTATTTCAGACCACACGGATGAGCTCTCAGAAGAGATTATTAATTGTATTTAAGATTTGTGTGAGCAGTAACACATATTCAATGACTACCTGTTGGCAAAAATATGACTTTAAGCTGTGCTAAGAGTATCTGAAAAAAACGCTTCCAAACTTCTACCATTGTCCTGGGTCAGAACTACAGATCATTTTGATGGATTGATTACACATTATTTATCAGGACTGTAAATCCATTGATCAAAATAAATAAGCATTTGTTCATCATAAGATTTATTTTTTAATAACATTCTGGTCACACGTATTATGCAAAAAGCACAGGGAAAATTCACTTGGTTTGAGAGATGGAATGATCTATTTTTAAATATTATTAATAAAAAATTCCAACTATGTTAAAAATGTGATTTTTTTTATTCATCTTAAAATAAAGACGAAAAAACCAAAATCAGCTGATTGCTACAACTGTTCCTTAGACATCCTGTTCCAAGAGTTTTCTAACATTGCACCTCTCAAGATGAATCCAGACACAAATGAAATCATTATCTTATGAACTAAAAATGAGATGAGACAGATCATGTGAAATTAGATACCAAAAAAAGTGACAATTTTTAACTGGGGACACTTATCCAGTTGTTAACATTACAGATGTAAGTAGGTACATGTCTACTCTAGTAATTGAAATAATGTTATATGCTTTGAATCTCCATGGTCTAAACCGATAACTAGCTTGAACCATCCCTGGGAAAGAAAAAGCTTTTTCCCTAATAATTCTTGGTCATGGCTTAGTAATTAATACAGGCCAAGGAACATTCCCAATAGACAGCTTGTAGGCAGTCGTTGTGATCTGTCTTATATGACTGCCTAGAGATTTAGAGAACACATTTAACACATCACTCTAGACATTATCACTGTTAGTTGCACACATTTTTAACTCATTTAGGAGGATCCATTTGAAATTCACACATTACAACTACTACTTTCTCTGTCATGAACAAAAAGAGAATGGCCAAATAGGTGAAAGACATGGAATAGCATCCTGTTTTTCCTCTTACCTCAGACAAATTTACAATGCTTGCATTATAAAGATTTCACTGTAAGTGGCCACTTAAAAGAATTATGAAATTTCAAGTGGAAGTTACAACAGGGAGATCAGGAAACTGAAGTGTTAGTGATGAGAAAAGGTAAGGTTTAAAATAAACAGATAATCCAGGTACTCAGTTTTGCCATATGCCTCAAAATCATAGAATCATAGAATCACCAGGTTGGAAGAGACCCACCAGGTCACTGAGTCCAACCATTCCCATCAATCACTAAACCATGTCTCTCAGCACCTCATCCACTCATCCCTTGAACACCTCCAGGGAAGGTGAATCAACCACCTCCCTGGGCAGTCTCTGCCAGTGCCCAATGACACTTTCTGTGATTTTTGTTTTTCTGAATGTCCAGCCTGAACCTCCCCTGGCAGAGCTTGAGGCCATTCCCTCTCATCCTGTCACTTGGGAGAAGAGGCCAGCTCCCTCCTCTCCACAACCTCCCCTCAGGTAGTTGTAGAGAGCAATGAGGTCTCCTCTCAGCCTCCTCTTCTCCAGGATGAACACCCTCAGTTCTCTCAGCTGTTCCTCATAAGGCCTGTTCTCCAGCTCCTTCACCAGCTTTGTTGCTCTTCTCTGGACTCGCTCCAGTGCCTCAACATCCTTCTTGTGGTGAGGGGCCCGGAACTGAACACAGGATTCAAGAAAAAGTGATTCTCTTTCTATTTCTTTACTTGATATCTTCCCTGCCAATTCAAGTTCAGACATGGCCACAGATGCAGAAAACTTTGCCTGCTACTCAGTCATTAACCTAAATGCATTCTCCTTGAAAACATTATTTTTGACCTCTCCTCACAGCGTTACTGAGGTCAGAAATACCCTTGTAAGTGTTATGTTACTCTTTATGCACCACAGCCCCAATACCCAACCTCATCGTGACCACTTATGCCAACAGAAAACCTGGTTGAATATAAACAGCTGAGGCAGTTTGTGTTTTCAAAGCGAGTAAACGGTGCCAGAGAACGTGTCCAGCCATCACAACTTGATTGTCTACACAGTATTTATTGTCAGTACATCCTTGCCACACATTTAATGCAGACTTACTAACACTGTCACAAATCTTTCTCGAGAAAGCATTAGCCCAGGAGCTGCATAGGTCAGGGACTGTTTCTGAGAGACAGTTTGAATGAGCCACCTTATTTTGCAAGACTAGAGAGTTTAATGTGATAGATGGAGTCCAACTGTAGAAGCTGGCCTTGACGGCAGCAAGGATCACAGCGTTGTTGAGAGCACTAGGATAAATGTAGCCAGAGCATTCAGGGACACCCCATTTCACCGAAGCATTTTTGATGAACTGAAAGGGAATTGCTTGTTTAACTGCTGGGATTAAAATATGTAGGCAAGAGGACAGTGCTACAATTATTCCTGAGGTGAAGTACTGTCATAAGAGTGCTAACTCATCTGCATCTGCTGTGGGAATGTAAAAACGGACACTCACCTGAAGGAGAGGCAAAGGCTGGCTAGATTTTCTCCAATTCCAGTTTCTCATTCTGGTAGTAAAGAGAAATTACTTACAAAAAATCTTTTTAATTTTGATTGCCGAGATGTTAATGTCATAAAATCTTCCCAAAGGGAAATGTATTTTTAAAGCACACTGCTTTTATGGTTAGAGAGATAACTCCTGTATAGCTACCTGACTTTTTAATGCATCTTCCTATATATATTCCAAAATCTCTTAATTACATCCTTATGGAATTCTTAGTTCTCCTGTCTCAAACTAATAGTGATATTATATACATCGTGAGATATTCATGTTGAGCTGACCTTGGTGTTATCAAGATTTTTTTCTCACAATTCTTTTCTTCACTCCTTTCTCTCATACACTGTTGCACAGCATTTTTTTCCCTTTTACAAATCCCAAGGCACCACCACCTCGGCTGTGGGGCTCAGCCATGCCCTGTGGAAGTTTGGGCACTCACACCCAATGCAGAACTATATATGTACCTATTGTCTTTAAAAAAAGAGTAAGATATTCAGGTAGGAATATGCCCCATATTTCAGCATAAATTTAATAAATATTATTCATCCTGAGTGCATCCCTTGCAAGTTGCCTGCAAGGTAATCTTGGAACTTTCCCCTGTGCAGACACAAGACAGAAAACTGGTGTTCATAACATATTTTGCTCATATTTAGGATACAAATAAGTAAGAAAGAAAACTTTAGAAGTCCACAGCTCTCCCAGAGGGGAGGGGAAGGGCGGGAAGGGCAGGGCAGGGAAGCATTATGTTATGTTAGTCCAGACTGAACTCATTCTTCTTGCTGAAAAAACTAGGTGCTGTAGTCCATAAGACCTTTTCCTTTTTCCTAAGTGATATTTAAAAGGCTACTTTCTTTGCAAAAATTGTAGAAAAACAAAATGGAAAAGGAACACAATAGTGATAATTCTGATAAATTACTGAAGAAGAAAAATATATGACTTCGTATGAAGGAGAAAACATCAATTCACATGTGTACAAACAAAATTTACAATTAGTCCTAAAGATGATTTAGCCCTGAAATATGACAGTTTTTAGGGGAATGAGGTTTAAAACAAAATGGAGGGTATTGCTTTGCCTCTGTTTCTTGCAGTGCCTTTTAGTCCCCATTTCTTGAGTCTTCTGTCTGAGAAAGTATGGAAGAACAGACTAGAGCTGTAGAAATCACAAACACAGGCAATTGTTGAGGGGGTATATGTTTTAGAAGCAGAGCTTCAGTTTGGACAAGAGAAGGCTGAGAAGGGATACGCCTGAAGTTTAGAAAATCATGAAAGTATTGCAGAGCATGCTTGTAAAACTATTCATCAAACCAGTATTGTTAGAGCAAAGGACTACTTAATGAAACTTGATGTTTCATTAGTCAATTAGCAATGTTGATTTCAAAGAGATGAAAAAAACTACTTCTTTATGCAGTACATAGTGAACTTGCATGATTTGATGACATAGAATAGGTTTCTAGAAGCATTAATTAATTTAAAGGACTAGCAGATTTCAAAGACAACACATTAGTAGCAGGTGGAAGAGATGGCAAAGTGCTGCTTAACTTAACCCCAGAGGATGTTGAGGGACCATAGGGACAATGGAGCATAGACAGTGGCCAAGCTTGTGTGTGTGACCTGAATAAATTACCTATTTCTATAATCAGGGAAAGTGTGCTGAGCTAGATGACCACTTGTCCCATTCAGAAAAATAATGTTTCTAATTCAACAGGCAATGTTCTGGGAAATAAAAATTCTTCATTCTCACTTCCTATACGAGATTGCTGGAATTTTCTCTGCTTTCAGCTATTAGATTAAATCATCTCAAAGCATCTTGGCATCCTGGCTTGTATCAGAAATGGTGTGACCAGCAGGTCCAGGGAGGTGATTCTCCCTCTGTACTCGACACTGGTGAGACCGCTCCTTGAATACTGTGTGCAGTTCTGGTCCCCTCACCACAAGAAGGATGTTGAGGCTCTGGAGCAAGTCCAGAGAAGAGCAACTGTGTTGGTGAAGGGGCTGGAGAACAGGCCTTATGAGGAATGGCTGAGAGAGCTGGGGGTGTTTAGCCTGGAGAAGAGGAGGCTGAGGGGAGACCTCATTGCTCTCTATAACTACCTGAGAGGAGGTTGTGGAGAGGAGGGAGCTGGGCTCTTCTTCCAAGTGACAGGGGACAGAATGAGAGGGAATGGCCTCAAGCTCCACCAGGGGAGATATAGGCTAGACAATAGGAAAAAAATTTTCACAGAAAGGGTCATTGGTCACTGGAAGAGGCTGCCCAGGGAGGTGGTTAATTCACCTTCCCTGGAGGTGTTTAAGGCACAGGTGGATGAGCTGCTGAGGGACATGGTTTAGTGTTTGATAGGAATGGTTGGACTTGATGATGTGGTGGGTCTCTCCCAACCTAGTGATTCTATGATTCTACGATCTTTTTAGTGGGAAGCAGGTAGTCAGTATTATTTCATGACACATGGCAAGACTGGAAAGAACATTTCTTTCCACCGAGAAGAACATGCCCTAGAGATAAACTAAAGAAAACAGAAGCTGCATGGACAAGTTTATAAAACCTGAATACCATTGATACTTTAGCCACTAATATAAATAAGGCTAGGATACAATCCAAAACATTAACACTCAGTTATATCCTCTTTTCAACCTCCAGCATGTTTTCAGTCAAGATTTTTACAAGTACATTTGGCAGTCTTCTGGCCAATGCTTGAGAAAGTCTAGGGGCTTATATCAAGGGCTAATACCAATGGAAATGTTTACAAGGACATCCTGGCATGAGACTAGAAAGAAAACAGACTTTTCTTTTACAAATGCAGGTTATGGAGAGGCTGTTGGGGAAGGGAGTTAAACTGTAAAAACGGAAGTTTGTGATGTGCCAGTTGCCTCAGAGAACAGGCCTTACAGTGTAGTCATCAACAGAATTTTACCTTCGCTGCCTGTGGATCCTGAGGAGTATTGAGCTAACAGATCAACGAAAGAAGTATCTAACAAGATTTTTCTCAAGCATATCTTTCTTATCTCTCCAGGGAATAGTTACAAGTATGCTTGGCATTACTCATGAAATGTTCTGAAGGATAATTGAGTTCTGTGAAAGTTTGTTTAGGGCTTATAAGATTTTTTTTTTTCGTTAAGGTAGTTTATTAAATTATTTGTAAACTACATATGTGCAAAGCTACTGAGAGACTCATGTACCATATCCAAGGAGTTCAGTGGGGAGTTAAATTCTTTGTCTCCACTGTCAGACAATGGGAGGGGACAATATAGACCAAGAGACAATATAGACCTCATATTTTGCCCACTTATTCAATTTGTTTTGATCTAAAAGAAAAACTGTAGGTCAAGATCTCTCAGTGTTTAATTCATTGTGTCCACACAAGCATGAAAGTGTTTATTATCAACAATTTTGTATGTAAAGGTGGAGAAAATGATGTTCTTTTGACTGTAACTTTCTAATAACATAGGAGTTTCTTAAAGGTTTGCTTATTTCATGGTGTAATTCAGTCTTGTTAAAAAGAACAGGTATAACAACAAAGTGATGAATGTCTGTATTAATAAAGACAATACTTAAAGAGATTTATACTTATAGAGAATGGCCTTTTTTTTTTTTTCCTTCCCACCTTCACTATAAGGCAACTTATAACTTCAAATCAAATTTTCACACGGATCTACATAAAGAGTCTCTTAATATAATGAAAAGGATAAAAACACGGCCACCAAAATTTGATTCATAAAAATGATATCTCTAAACTCCTTGTGGGAAGCATTCAGTTCAAATAAAAACACAAAAATCAAGTTAGAAACATAGACAGCAATTTCCAATGTGTTAAATGGGTTGCTGTGAGATCCCCAGACAACAAGTTGCTAATGGAGACCTGAATACTTAATGATTAGAAGTATCAATTAACTCTGAAAATTTAGAGACTTCAGTTTGAAAGAGCAATTAAATGTATGCTCAACACTTCAGATGAATGCCGTGGTTTTCAGTGCACAGAAGAATGCAGCAGCCATCCTTAAGAAAGGAGATTATGCCCATGTTGTAGAAAAGAACATTACAAGTTCAAAATCTGTATATATTTAGGTCAAGTTTCAAAGGCTACCTACATCATAAAGAAAACCATCTTCTGTAATTTCCTCGGATTACCCTAAACACACCAAAACAAAAGCACTTCTGCTCAAGAAAAATAAAACAATAAAAATGTACAAAAAAATCAGAACTAAAACCTGACCTCTATTAAGTATAAAATACAAAGTAAATATAAGTGCTACACTTACAAATATTACCACAAACAGAAAATAATATAGACAGTTTTATATTCAAAATACAATTTTGTATATTTAGGTATTTGTTGTAGACTTTAACCAATTACACATGCAATTGAACTCTAAATGTCACAGAATCACAGAATCACAGAACAACCAGGTTGGAAGGGACCCATCGGATCTTCTAGTCCAACCATTCCTATCTAACACTAAACCAAATCCCTCAAGACCTCATCCACCCGTGCCTTAAACACCTCCAGGGAAGGGGAATCAACCACCTCCCTGGGCAGCCTATTCCAATGCCCAATGACCCTCTGTGTGAAAAAAACTCCTCCTAATCTCCAGCCTAAATCTCCCCTGGCAGAGCTTGAGGCCATTCCCTCTCGTCCTGTCCCCTGTCACTTGGGAGAAGAGCCCAGCTGTCTCCTTTCCACAACCTCCACTCAGGTAGTTGTAGAGAGTAACGAGGTCTCCTCTCAGCCTCCTCTTCTCCAGGCTAAACAACCCCAGCTCTCTCAGCCGCTCCTCATAGGGTCTGTTCTCCAGCCCCTTCACCAGCCTCGTCGCTCTTCTCTGGACCTGCTCCAGAGCCTCAACATCCTTCTTGTGCTGAGGGGCCCAGAACTGGACACAATATTCAAGGAGTGGCCACACCAGTGCTGAATAGAGAGGGAGAATCACCTCCCTGGACCTGCTGGTCACACCGTTTCTGATACAAGCCAGGATGCCATTGGCCTTCTTGGCCACCTGGGCACACTGCTGCCTCATAGTCAGTCGGCTGTCGACCAACACCCCTAGGTCCCTCTCCTCCTGGCAGTTTTCCAGCCAGGCTTCTCCCAGTCTGTAGCTCTGCATAGGGTTGTTGTGGCCCAAGTGCAGGACCCGGCATTTGGCCGTGTTAAACCTCATGCCATTGGACACTGCCCAGTGGTCCAACCTGTCCAGGCCCCTTTGTAAAGCCTCCCTACCCTCCAGCAGATCGACACTTGCACACAGCTTTGTGTCATCTGCAAACTTGCTAAGGGTACCCTCAATGCCCTCATCCAGGTCATTGATGAAGACATTGAACAGGACTGGACCCAGCACTGAGCCCTGGGGGACACCACTTGTCACTGGCCTCCAGCTGGACTTAACACCATTTACCACCACTCTCTGGGCCCGGCCATCCAGCCAGTTTTCTACCCAGGAGAGTGTGCGTCTGTCCTGGTCAGAGGCTGACAGTTTCCGTAGCAGAATGCTGTGAGAAACTGTGTCAAAGGCTTTACTGCAGTCCAGAAAGACCACATCCACAGCCTTTCCCTCATCCAGCAGCTGAGTGACTTTGTCATAGAAGGCGATCAGGTTGATTTGGCAGGACCTGCCTCTGGTAAACCCATGTTGACTGGGTTTACCATGTCTCTTATAGTTTCTTTGAACCTAGTATAAATAACTGAATCCAGTGTAAAGAAAGTGATGCTATCCATGTAGAATTTATTCATTTTGCGTGAAAAAGTGAAATGAGAACAATTCTATTAAAAGCGGACTTGTTCAGGCAATGTGAATGCTGAGCATGGTAGAAAGTCAAATTATTTTTCTTTTACCTTAACAATATCTCCTTCATGCAGCTGAAAGCTTCTGGCTCTAAGGCGTATCCCTTTTCCAGCCTCTGTTTCAATTTTGTAGATACATTCATGGTTGTTGTCATAATTAGATGGAAAATTTGGAGACAGCAACGTTCCTTCATTTCCAGAGACAGTTGCTCCACATTCAGCTAAAGAAAAGACACATTAAGAAAAAAAAAAAAGTGAATTACCCACTTCAAGAAAACATGAGTTATTCTCAGTAATATTTAGACTCTATGAAGACTAAGGGTCTATCTAGGAAAAGTATATTTATGCTAGATTTTATCTGTAGGATGAATTTCTAAAATCTCTACTAAAGTTGCTATCTCCTGCATTTGACTGGGTATGTTTATTATGTGCTTTTATGTGATTCTCTTTATTTCTAGTTTATCTCTCAGTCCTTCCATTAGACTAACCTATAATGCAGGTTAGACAAATTTCATAAAAACTGTGTGTTCTGCTGAAATATTATTATTCTAGCATCTTTTCAGATAAATTTAAGATTGATTTCACTTACTTCTCCCTTTGGCTTTACAAACAATTATTAGAGAAAGCAGACAATGAGCAGTTGAGATAAAAGAATCTTACAATCTTACAACAAATCAAGAATCATTTTATTTTTCTCCACCAGGAATAAAAAGAATAACCTAAAAAACAAGCCAATATTTGTTGGCATGAATCAGGACCAAGCACACAGCTCCATTATTTTCCAGGTAAAAAGAAGATGAGATTTTTTTCACAACCATCTGTATTAAGAACTTATTGACATTTTTAAGAGTAGGCATTTGTTAAATTGCACCCTAGTAAAGAAAATAACAAAGTGTAGGAATAGTGGTATGTTCCAGCTCACGGGCACAGCTAGAGTTCTAAATAAAGAGTAATACAATTATTTCACATAAATGAAAACATCCAAAGTGACAGAAAATAACATTGGTGCACCGTTCAAACAAACACATATCTATCTATATATATATTTATCTGTGTGTGTTCATATGCAGCTATTTTTGCCTTTGTTTTTTCAGGAAGAAGATGGAATTAATTGATTTTATAAAATTTAATTCAAAGCAATGTCAAAATTACTGCCAAAAATGCTTAGACCCATACTACTTGACGTGTTCTTGTGTTTATGACATCAGTAGTCTACTCAAGACTTCTGCCAACAGATGTTTGCCCAATTAAAGATCCATGCAAGAACATCTATGTTCCCTTAGGCTGCATAGGTATCTTATTATCAACATCTTTCAAAGAACTGGAGAATAGAGAAGCAAAATGCTTAAAAAAAATACATAGAAGCAGAGGGGGCTTTTTTTGACATAACATTCATATTGTGTTCCACATTTTATTTCAATGATTGACTGTAAACCACTAATAAATATACATTAAAAGACAAAGTGCACAGTGGGCTTTCCCTAATCTAGAACTGGTCAAATGTCTTATTCCAATAAGTCTATGTTCCAAAGTTCAAAGCCATGGCAATTTACACCTGCAAATAAAA
Source organism: Coccyzus lansbergi (assembly GCA_033558105.1). NCBI lineage: Eukaryota > Metazoa > Chordata > Aves > Cuculiformes > Coccyzidae > Coccyzus > Coccyzus lansbergi. The sequence continues at coordinate 4,540,452 of JAUMJK010000508.1, forward strand.
ATACTGATGCATAAGGTCAGGGATAATAAAAATTAGAAAGTAAATTTAATACAATATTATACCCTGTTAGAGTATAATATATTCCCTGAGAAGAACACATGCTTGCTACTATGAGCAATTATTTATTTACTAAATTCTATTAGGAAATTGAATTAGAAAATTCTTTGAATTCAAGCTGGGAGTCGCATGCCTCCAGCCCATCCCATATGAAACATACTCCTTCTCAAATACCTTGCAAATATTTACCAGCTATGAAGTTTTATCAAGCTGTATCATTCCCTTTGTTGTCATGGCAAAAACTTGCTGGCATCCTCCAAGCGGGCATTTGTTCGCTCATCTTGTGTCAGTCAGTAAATCACTGACATAGCATCCAAAAAGAGATTTCCAAAGGAAATCAAGTGCTTCTTAGTCAACTTCACTCCCTCAATAGCAAAATCAGAAGCATAGAATCATAGAATCATAGAACATCCAGGTTGGAAGAGACCCATCGGATTATTCCTATCAAAATTATCCAAAAATTATTCAAATTATCCAAAAATTATCAAAAATTATCCAAAAATTATCTAAAATTATCCAAAACATGTCAGAATTCAAGCAAAGGTTTTCTTGGCAATATTTGTTAACATTAGAATATCAAGTAGAGGTCATGTTTAATCCACTCTCCTAATTTCTTGACCTGGAGATTTAGGTGAATTTTCTTCAGAAAAACAGTGGTCCCATCATGGAAAGTTTACTTTCTCTCCAGACTATTGGAGCTTTGGGTGCCCTAATGCTGAAATCCCCTTCATTTGTGATAAACGCCCAGATATACAAAGGTCCTTCTGCCCTAGGGACTTAAGTTAAGTGTTTTTCTAACCATTCTTGCACAGTACAATCCATAACTGCATCAGCTCTCTACACATAATAAAGGACTAGAAACTCAAAAGAGCAGGCATGAACAGCAATACTGAGTCTGGTCTTGTCAGCAGGAAAACCTAATGTGTTAAGAGGTTTCTCTCCCCTTCAAGGCCTAACATCTTACTTAGTAGTATAGGAAATGTCTTTTTTTTTTTTCTCTTTAAAGATATCTACAGTAGCTGATAATGCTGCTTCTTTTTTCATACTGTAATTAACACATGAAGACAGAATGTGTGACACATAATTCAATTCACTGTGCCTCTGGGAATTTAAACATGCATCTCCTATGGCTTCTGTTCACATAAAGTGATTAAAAAACCAGTTAGATACAAAGTGAACAAATGTTGGCTAACCTCTGTAGCAGAAAGGGTAGGGCATAAAACAGGGGAGGAGAAACAATTACTTAAGGAAATCCATACATTAAACAATAGGGAAATAAAATTCTGAAATAATCCATGAACCACGTTCACTTTTACTATGTGAGTATTAAATTACTGGAATGGGAAAGTATACTCATCATAGAATCATGGAATAGTTAGGTTTGGAAAGGACCTTAAAGATCATCTAGTTCCAACTACTACTGCTATAGCAGTAGACATTCATATCTTAAAAACTGCCTAGTTTATGTAGCTCCCTAATCTGAACATTACAAAAGAACCTTTCAGACATGGAAAAAAAAAACCAAAACAACACAAATAAGTAATTTTTTCTTTTGGAAAACATTAGATTTTATGCATTTGTAACTTAAGAGTTGATGTCCTCAGTGAATGGCTGTGCACACTTAGCTGAGGATGAGGAGCAAGGGTTAATGACCTTCTTAAGGAATACACCCTCATGTATGCAGCAAAATTGTGCTGTAACTGAGTTGCAATGCATACTAATTTAATGCAGCTCATTTAAATAAAAACATGCTTGTAGTGCTACAGATGTTTGCACTTCATTCCTAAATGAAGAATAAATTCCTTAAAATCTCATCTTCCAAACTGTTTTGACACAGTTTGGCTGTTAGTGCTTAAAAGAGTTATGATCAGCACATCTAAATGGCTTGTTCTATAGCTTAAACTAGCACACACTAAATTCAATTTGGATTGTAAATTTCAGCTACTTACATGGTTCCAATTCACGTTCTTCACTTTTCAAATCTGCCAAACTACAGAAGTCTGCCAAAGCACAGCATCCAAAACATAAGGGCCTTGAAACTCATCTTCTTTTTTAATAAAATAATAAAAAAAAATCTGTATGGTACGGGCTTTAAATTTCAAAATGTATAAAGCAGATGAATCTAATTCTCTAATACAACTTCTGAATTTTGTTTCTTTTTAAAATTCATTTTACTAATATATTATAAAATCAAAAATACCCACCTTAGAATTCAAAAGGTATACTTCTGTTGAGTGGATACCACCTATGTACACACATAAAAGTTTTTAGAGGAGAAACTATATGCCTCATTTTCACTGCACTTGCTGAGTTTTCTGTTATAACCTTGCTGAGGACTGCAGCAGACTGGAAAATGCTACCTTATCGAAAGGTTATTTTCCTCCCTTGCAGTGAGAACAATCTGTCTGGAATAGATAATTGACCTCTGTCTTTGTTCTTTTGCTTAATAAAGTCACTTAAATTCTATTTATATAAGTAACTTTTATCCTTCTTCTTTCATTGTCTCACTTGAAATTGGATAAAAGGAAACTACAGAGGGTAGATCTTTTGAAATTCATCAAACACCTCCTGAATATGAACATAAACTCTACAAAACAAACAAAATTCAGGGATTCTTGAAATGCTTTGAAATACAGTTCATGTAAAATGTAACGATAACTTTGCTTAATGGAAAAGTTTGCTTTATTGTTTTTCTTCCATACATCTTGCTAAAAGGTCTGACAGCATTTTAAGCAGATCTCCAAGGCAGAGATCAAATAAAAGTAGTATATTGTCAGTTTAAAGGTTTCTCTGCCACAAAACACTCTGAACACAGGATGTTTTTGTTGTATTTATAAAACTGTGCAGTAGTTCATAAATTATGAGAAGAAGCTGAGCTCTGACTGTTGGTTATTCTTTATCTTTCTGTTGGACAATATCGTTGCCCAGTAGGATAGTCATGCAATATGAAAACAAGAGGATCGTGGATAAAGTTGAACCAAGCATCATATGCTCTATCTTCACATAATAGCAAAAACTTGGGGTTTCTCTACAGTCACTGATCAATGGGGCTCCAAAGGTGAGCATATGACTTCTTCAGGGCAGACACAACAAATGACTGGACTCAAACACAGCTTTACATACAAACTCGAATGCAGTGCAAGGAAATGAAGCTCCTTGTTAACTGGAATGTTGCATCAAGCCGAAGTGCACAGGTTCCACAGCACCTCTGTTGCACCATGGCCAGTTAGTGCTCCTTCATCTCTAATTCTGCAGTCAACCCTTCACTCTTTAATCTACACACTGCTGGGCTGCTGTGGCAGCGTCTTCACTCTGGTACCACAAGCCCTTTTGTTCTCACCTGACGCTGCTGTATTCAGAACCACTGTTACGCTGGGTTTCTCCTAAAAAGTGACTGCCATCAGTTTTTAAATCATACTGTTCGCATCTCACTTCTCACTCTTCTGCCTTATAGCTTTTAGGTGGTAACTCTACACTAACATCACATCACTCCACACCTGGTGGCTTATAGCCTGCAAGCTCTTATTGGAATAGGCACTAGTACATAATAAGTAGATAATAGTTACTTTAATGAACAATAAGTTTACACAATAATATACATGCACAAAGCTTAACTACTGATTAATCTGCAGCACCCACACATAGAATCATAGAATCACCAGCTTGGAAGAGACCCATCAGATCATCGAGTCCAACCATTCCTATCAAACACTAAACCATGTCCCTCAGCACCTCATCTTCCCATGCCCCAAATACCTCCAGGGAAGGCGAATCAACCACCTCGCTGGCTAACAGTGCCCAATGACCCTTTCCGTGAAAAACTCCCTCCTAATGTCCAGTCCAAATCTCCCCTAGCAGAGCCATTCCCTCCCGTCCCGTCCCCTGCCACCTGGGAGAAGAGCCCAGCTCCCTCCCCTCCACAACCCCCTTTCAGGCAGTTGGAGAGAGAAACAAGGTCTCCCCTCAGCCCCCTCCTCCATTCAGGGTTAATAGTATCATGCACTACTAGTGAGGAGCTTGAGAAGGTCTGCATGAAAAATAGATTTGTATTAGAGAGAAAGCAGAAAGATGTTGAGTTCTGGTTTTTGGTTTTACCAGTGTTATTACTATCATCAAATCACCACTACCTTTACTGGGAAGATATTTCTCTGGGGACTCTCCCCTTCCTCTTTCCAGATGGTGCCTGACAAATGCCCTTCTCTTTTTCCCTTCTCTCCTCTTTTTTTCTTTCCTTGCCGGCTTCTCTGAGATAGATTCCAAGTCAAGGTAGATCATCAGCTGTGGACCACACTAGCAAAGCATGTGCGTGTAACCCTCTCTCAATGTTTTTTAATCAACACTCACATCATGATAGTAACATTAGAACACCTCACAAAAAACTTTTCTGAGATGCCTTGCTGAAAACAAACATTTTATTCCATTTTTTAGGACCATTCCATTGCAAAGAATAGTGGAAAAGGAGAGGAAAGACTAAACAGCAGGTAAAGCCTTTTCTGAGATTTGCTTAATTAGTTTTCAACCCATATGCCACTGGCATAAGACACTACTTTGCTTCACAAAACAAATCCTGTGATGTTAATTGGCCTCAGGGGATTATTGGCAGAATCCAAGGTGAAGGCATTTGTTTGTATTTATTGGGGATTTTTTAATTATTTTGACATTTTTGTCTACTCTTTCTAATATCATGGGAAAATGAGTTATGGATGTTAGGGGGAAGTATCATGTTTACCTTTAAAAATATTTAGCATACACAAACTTGACATATAGAAAGAGGCAAAAGAGTGACTTGAGGTAAAATTGTCGTTCCTTCTGACTACAGGTGTTTAAAATTTCATACCAGGTATCACATTAAGGTGATTAAGGTCTTATACAAATCAGTCCTTTCCTGAAATAGCAGTACCTCAAATCTGTAATTACTATATTACATCATATTTTGAAGGTTCATATGCAGTAACATTCAGACACAAACTCAAAAAAAATCCTGTTGTCTGTCAATTATCAAAAAAATGAAAGATTATAAAACCACATTTCAATTGTATTTATAAAAAATCAGCACTATAAATGAACAGGAATTATTAAAAACCTATTAAATAATTTTACTAAACATGCTATAAGAAAGAGCAAATCAACCTAAATATTTTAAAAAATAAATATGAGAATATTTAAATATAAGGTTCCCAAATACAGTGGATCCTGTGTACATGCAATTCCTTATTACTATCTGAAGATTCAGAGATTAATCTACTGATATTCTATAAGATTTCTTGATCATGAGCTGCTTTCAAATGAGAGCTCTCTCTGCCTAAATACTAGCTAAAATGGAACAGCAATTTTCAGGCTTAGTTTGACTTCCCAAAGGAGACCTTAAATTCAAATTTCATGCTACAGAGAATTTAAAGACAACAATGTATGCCAGATCTCAAGGGTCTTACAGAGATCTCCAGTGCTATTCAAGCTAAGAAGGCTCCCACTTAAGTTTCAATCTCGATGGAAATTAACTCAATGCTACAGCATGACAAAGTATATTAATTATAATTTATGATTTTGCAATGAATACTAACGAAACTATTAAAAAGAAACAGTATTAAAGAGTGTCAGCAATTTATTGTAATGCCCTATCATTAATTATTCATGTAATATTTATTATAACAAGTGAATATCATAAATTAATGTGATATTAATGTGAATTGCAGTGAACAATAGCTCGGTGGAGACTTTACTCAAATACTGTATTAATGCACCATTAAAAATCAAGTGCCATGTAAAATTAAACGAGAAGCAAAACCACTTAAATATGAAATGAAAACACTAAGCAGCTGCTTCTTTCCAGCTTTATCCCTTAAGATTTTCACAGTTTGTTTTAAGACCACTCCATACCGTTCAAAGGACTAAAAGGGGTTAGGAAATTAATGCAGATTAAGCAACAAAACTACCCATGAAAACCCCAGCCTACAGCACTCAAGACTAAGTTTACTGTAATAATGAGGTATGTTTGAATTCTATGCAATGCTTAGCATGAAAGGCTAGTTTGAAGTGAATATAGTTCATGCTGTAGTGTACAAATAATATTATCATGACATATCCTAGGTAAAATTTATTAGAGTTTCTTAAGGAGATAAAGAGTAGGGATAACACAGACAAGTAGATAAAAAAAGGGTGCAAATCAGGCAATAGAATGAAAATCTAAGTTAATATCTGGAAAAAGAGCTAAAGAACTAGTTCAAACTTGGGGCCTTGAGCAGTCTGATCCAGTGGGAGGTGTCCTTACCCATAGCAGGAGGGGTTACCACTGGGTAATTTATTAGATCCCTTCCAACCCAAACTTTTCTATGATTCTATAAATCTTTCCTTCCCATTACTGTGTGATGTCTGAATGTCTAAATCCTGGAAAGTTGATCCAAGTATTTTGTTGCATGTCCTTTCGAACAGAGGAAAATAACCATCTATAACAACAGGCATAGCTCTTTAGCCACAATGATGAGTAGAGAGGCCATTCACAATTAGCCAAGATATTAAGGAGTTAAAATTATTAGTGAACACAACAAAAGAGTCACATGTATTTTGTCTTATAATCTTAATAATGCCTCAATTTTGCAATTGATGCTAGAGATGGCATATGATGAAAGAAATTAAATTGATTAGTTTTTATCTAATCATTTCCTATAGCAGAGCCATATCTGCTGAGATCTAATAAACCTACGTTTATCGTACTGTATCCCTCAGAGATTATGGAAATCCAGCAGGGTGAACTAGCAACTCCTGAAACGTCTTTTAAAAAGACACTTAGGCTCTGTACCTTGCAATTTACTGTGAAGGTGTCTCTGCTCAGTTTTCTACCCATCGCCTCCAATAAGGCAAGTAGGAAGGAAAGAATGAAATACCTCTTCCCCCTCAAAATTTCATCAGCATATCATGGTGCACTATAAAAAGAATATCAAAACTATGTGCACTTGCTTGTTCCTCATCTATTAGAGGATCACTGTAAAAGATAAAGTCGCACTTCAAAAAGTACTTTGGAGATGATTTCGGAGCATAGCAGATGCCTGTATTCAGTGCTGTAAACTAAACTTCCTCCCCTCTCTCAGCCCCTACATACCAGCCACGTATCTCTGGAAATGTGTGTGCTCACCAGGTATGTTTCACACTGCAATTTCTGGTTTTGCATACACCCTACTCCCCATCAAGCTTAGGAAGATACTCGCTGCTGCTATCCAGAAAAATGAAGCAGAACATCATCCAACTTCTCTCGATACTGACATCTTTGGAACAGGCTGCCAAGGGAAGTGGTTGAGTTACGGTCCCTGGAGGCACTTAAAAGGCCTGTGGATTTGGCATTTAGGGACGTGGTTTAGCAGTGGTAGGTTTAATGTTGCATTTGATGATCTTAAAGATCTTTTCCAACTTAAATGATTCTATGATTCTGTCATTCTATGACTTTATGATAAGCCACAGCAGTGTGCGGAAGGGAATCTGAAATTCATGATGGCAGAAAGATTCTGAACTATAGTATGACAGTGAAAACCCTGGACTATGGCACTGAGCTGGAAGGAAGCATATGATGTGGGGAAGGGGAGTGTTTTATGGATTCAAGATGTATTTCTACTGTTGTGTTGGTTTCTTGAATTGCTATATTCAACTAAAAAAAAAAAAAAAAAACAAACCAAGAACTTAAATGAATCCTTCGTCTCTTAGACTATGAGTCTTCCAAGTCCTTTTCTAACAGTAGTAAAACCCCAGTACAGAGTGGTAGAAAGCTGCTGTCTGATTTGACTTCAAGCAAACTGCTAGGTAAGATAACTATAATTAAAAGCATAGTCCTGGTTTGCTAGATGAGATCTAGGAAATCTGCCTTAGTAACAGATTTTCCTGACAAATTGTGTGATCCCACTTTAATAAGCTAGTGAAGACAACAAGAGAGCAGGCAAAACCTGATTGTGATTTTTTTTGAAGTGGACATTAGCCTCAGAATCAGAAACTTCAACACACTATTAACTTGTTCCACCTCATTTCCAGACCTCAGTATTCACCAGCCTTATAAGACTCACCCAGTTTTAAGAATGCATGGAAGTGCATGACTGACTAAATAGAATAAAGCTTGGATCTGTGCTCTAGAAGGACTAACACACTAAAAGCTAGGCTGGTTCTCAAGAGAAAGTATTCAGCTGTGAAATGTAAATGAAAATGGAATAAAATTGTGTAATTATAGGTAGAGAAAAAAAAAAAAGCTATTGCTGGATGGAAAAAAAATGAGGAGGGTATGTATTCACATTCCTGGGCAATTTTGTTCACACAACCATGAAAGGGTATAAGTTTATAAATATACATTTGCAACTATGTAAAAACAAGCACCATAATGGGAATAAATTATATATGTGCAAGTAGTGTCAATAACCAAACTACAAACAGCAATCAAATGAATGTTTCTGAAAAAAAATAGTTTTTCTAGGAAACATTATAATAATAATTGAAAGAATAATAATGAAGCAGCAAATAATAACACAGGACAAGATCTTAATGAATGAAGGGGAAATATATTGTTTTCTGTTTTGAAGTCTTGATTAGACAAAAGATAATCAGAGGAAGTGTGTCTGTACTCCAGTAGCTTCATTTTCACTCACAAACACACACACCAACAAACACAAACCCAGTAATTTTAAATGATAATTAAATTATTCAGAAGAAAATTTGAGAAATTAAAACCTACAACACATAGACAAACATGTCAATTATAGTAATGTGTAAAATGATAATGTTAACAATCATATAGGTGAAAAGCTGTTCCCGAATAGTTAAATACCAGATGCTTCATTTAGTACTCAAACTTAAAGGTGTGGGTTATTCTAGTGATCATAGAATGATCAGGTTGGAAGAGACCCATTGGATCATCATGTACAACCATTCCTATCAAACACTAAACCATGTCCCTCAGCACCTCATCTACCCATGCCTAAAACACCTCCAGGGAAGGTGAATCAACCACCTCCCTGGGCAGCTGATTCCAATGTCCAATGACCCTTTCTGTAAAAAACTTCCTCCTAATCTCTAGCCTAAATCTCCCCTGGCAGAGCTTGAGGCCATTCCCTCTTGTCCTGTCCCCTGTCACTTGGGAGAAGAGCCCAGCTCCCTCCTCTCTACAACCTCCCTTCAGGTAGCTGTAGAGAGCTGCCTCCTTTTCTCCAGGCTAAACACCCCCAGCTCTCTCAGCCATTCCTCATAAGGCATGTTCTCCAGCCCCTTCACCAGCCTTGTCGCTCTTCTCTGGACTCGCTGATGTTTCTTCTTCAAGGAACTTGGTGCTTATTTTCTGGGTATCTTTTTGCCAGGATGGCTAGGAGGATAATTTTACCTTACATTATCTATAGGACTCACTTGCTGGAGTGAGTCATGAAGTAAAGACCATAGGATAGTTCCTCCAAATGCAAACACTGTGTCTAGAAAGATGGGAGACATTTAGCATTCTTGCGTGAAAAGAGATTGAAGTGTTTCATCTGCAGTTATCAACTACGAGCACATTTGACAGGGAGGCCAACCTTGTTATTTGACTGCTCTTGAAGAAGCTCTTAGAGGAAATGAGATAGTTTTACAGATGACTCCACTACCTTTCTTTTAAAAATAATTCAACACAGAATGTGAAATTCTCTGTGAGGGAATTGGCAGTCCCAGTGTTTCTACAGTTGATATAAAGAAGCTGGGGGTGGGGGAAAGCTCGTCCTCAAAAGCCTCATCATGTCAATGTAAACAGAGAATTTACAGTATGGGGAGTTGCTTCTACAGGAGAAGCACATGGGCCCAGAAGAGAATAATTGCAAGCTCGCAAATTGAGGGAAGTTTCACACCACATTAGGTCATGATTGTGCCTGTTCTTTAAACAACACAAAAGCAGTCAACCCTAAGGGCTTGAATCTACTTCTGTACTTCTTAGATGCTAACAGTGAAGTTCTTTCCATTAAACAGTAACAACTAGGTGCCTGTAGGCACAAACTGCTATCTAGCCAGGAGGGAGAGATTTAAATGTAGGACACATATAGAAGAGGAATGATGACCTAAAGGGAAGTTCTAGGGAGAATCTTCAAAACTTTTTGATGTACTGGAATAAAATTGCATAATCACTTGAGGTGTCTGGCTGAGATAAACACTAAAATCATTCTAGTTCAAAGGACAAGAGAGTGGAGCATTGACAAAGGGGAATAAAACTTACAAACACACATTTATGAAGATCTGTCTGATTTTGTAGATAGATCTGATAGATATGTAGATAGATCTGTAGATAGATCTTTTGTAGATAGAGGAGGCTGAGAGGAGACCTCATTACTCTCTACAACTACCTGAAAGGAGATTGTGGAGAGGAGGGAGCTGGGCTCTTCTCCCAAGTGACAGGGGACAGGACAAGAGGGAATGGCCTCAAGCTCCACCAGGGGAGATTTAGGCTAAACATTAGGAAAAAGTTTTTCACGGAAAGGGTTATTGAGCAGTGGCAGAGGCTGCCCAGGGAGGTGGTTGATTCACCTTCCCTGGAGGTGTTTAAGGCATGGGTAGATGACTTGCTGAGGGACATGGTTTAGTGTTTGATAGAATGGGTGGACTCAATGATCCGATGGGTCTCTTCCAACCTGATTGTTCTATGATTCTATCATCTCGCAGTGTATTCTCTGCAGCAAAGAGGACTGCTCTTACTGAAAAGAAAGGGATGCTGCCTTATTCTGAGAGCAAACCAACACCAGACAGTGAGATAAAGACCTTTGTAGTTCAGAGAAAGACCATGTACCTGCACTACAGAGAGAGAAAGGAAGTCAAAATGATGATATTGCAGTCCTTATGGGACTCGGTCTTGGACTAAAACTGTCAGGATGATAATGTTAGCTTAACTAGATCTCCCAAGCTCTGCTTTCCCATTACCTGGAAGATGAACCTGGAAGAAATAGTGTAAAGCCACAAATGGTCCTCTGACCAGGAAAATTTCACTATATATTGAAAATGGACCTTGGAGGAAGGACTTGAAATCACTAGTTTGGAGAAGAGTAAAAGGCAATACCTTTGAAAACCCTATTGGCTCTTTGTTTCTTTCACCAGCAGAGGCATCCGAGTGCAGTTTCTGTGGCACAAATCAATACGTATATCTGAATGTTCAGTTTATAAATTAAATGTTATTAAAATTGAAGGGCTTTCATCCCAAATATGATGAAAAGAATCATAGTATGTATTATTATGAATACTAGAAGAACTGAAAACTTCTTGTTGATATGTAAAGGTTGGCATGTATGTATCATGTAGAGAGGAGTTTGGTCTCTGTAAAAATGATAATGAGGAAAAAAATAGTGAAGATAATGAACTCAGTAACATACTTATGAATTCGCGCCACTGAGATGAGACTAGACTTAACATCTGAATGCACACTTTAAAGCTGAAAGATTTCAAGACAAGTAGTTTCATTCTTTTGAGAAGTAGTCTTTGTATTTATTCTTCTTCAAGGTAAGAGGGTATCTTCACCTCTAATGTCTTAGATGCCATGGCAAGAAGAAACAGAACATTTGCAAATGTTCTTGGTGCTAAGAGAAAATCATATGAAAGCTCAAACTGAAGGGCACTGAGTGTGTCTTTCCTTCTCAGTGCCACTCAGCTGCTTAGCAATATATTTGTCTTATTTGCATTGTGGAGAGCTGTAGAATCATAGAATCATAGAACAACCAGGTTGGAAGAGACCCATTGGATCATCGAATCCAACCATTCCTATCAAACACTAAACCATGTCCCTCAGCAACTCATCCACCTGTGCCTTAAACACCTCCAGGGAAGGTGAATCAACCACCTCCCTGGGCAGCCTGTTCCAATGCCCAATGACCCTTTCTGTGAAAAACTTCCTCCTAATCTCCAGCCTAAATCTCCCCTGGCAGAGCTTGAGGCCATTCCCTCTTGTCCTGTCCCCTGTCACTTGGGAGAAGAGCCCAGCTCCTTCCTCTCTACAAACCTCCTTTCAGGTAGTTCTAGAGAGTAATGAGGTCTCCTCTCAGCCTCCTCTTCTGTAGTTTTCTACATCATCAGAGAACAAATATTCTTTATAGACTGAGTTAAAAGTGTTTTATAAATATATATAATGTTTTAGATAAGTGTCAGTTGACTATGCATAATTTAATTTAATAATTTTCTTTATTAGGTAGAGGCACCTTTCTTCTGTCAGTCTTAACAATATATCAGTGGTTTTCTTAGAAAATGCTTTATACTAATGTGATTTTTATTTATTCATTTCTGCTTCCTATAAATTATATAGGAAGTGAATCCATTAATTTGTTGACTGCATTACAGACTTCTACTTAAGAAACTTTTTGAATGGACAGGTTAAGTAACATACAGTAGCAAGAGGTTATATTTTCAGTTTTATTCATGAATGCGTATAGCCTAATGAGTCCTTGATAAAGCTACTGGACATCTTACTTATTAATAATCATAATACTGCACAATTAACAGTTCGTCTTTTCTTCAAGGACAGAGAAATAAGGAGCTAGTTTTCCATTCACACATGTGGACAGCTACAGAAGAGCTGAACACTAAAAAATAGGGAAAATAAAATACTAGGTTCAAAGTGAGTGTGTGAATATTATGCTAGTGAAATCTGCACACTTTAAATCAATTTGGACTGAATGAGTTTTATCGTCTCTCCTTGGAGAAGAGAAGGCTTGGGAGGGGCTCATCACAGTATTCCAGTACTGAAAGGTTGGTTACAAAAGGACAAAGATTCTCTCTTCAAAAGGAGCCATACGGAGAAGACAAGAGACAACAAATACAAATTGCTCTCATTATAAGAAAGAGATGTTTTACAGCGAGAATCATCAGTCACTGGAACAGCCTTCCCAGAGATCTGGTAGAGTTCCCATCACTGCAATTTTCAGGATGCTATTGGAGAGCGTGCTAGGGAACCTCACCTGGGCTCCCTTTCCCACAAAACGTTGGAATCTGAGCTTTCAACGTCCCTTCCAATCTAGGCTGTTCTATGATTCTGTGATTCCGTGGCAGAGGACAGTGCACACTCGGTTAGACAGAATTCATGGACAAAGAGTATTAAGAAGCCAGTGATATTTCCATGATGAATGAAGTTAAAAATAGCCTAAAACTTAAAACTAGAATTTCCAACTGAATGGTAAACTCCATATGATGTTGGTTTCTCTCTCTCACTGGTGAGCTTTTCATCCTGGATTAAATAAGCCCAGGTTTTTAAGACAAAGTGACAAATAGTTTAATATTTTAGCCACGGAAACTATATGCATGTATCTTACGTGTATATACAATGTAAGTGATATGGTTTATTTCACGTATAGCGATACATCCCTTTACAACAAAGAAAAGAAAAAAAAAAACAAAGCTGAGTTCATCCCTTAATGAAATAAAATCTTATTAAAACAAGAACTCTCTGAAGGAAATCCACTCCAAGGTGTGTGGACCTGGTTGGCATTTCAGAAGCATGGTACCAATACTAGACATTCAGATTTCACAAAGTGGTGATAAAACCATCTGACAAATTAAATACAGTACCCGTATAAATTTTATAAAATCCAGTCCCAGCGTTTTTCCCAGAAAAGAATTATTCCCTGACCTGGAGCTGATTTTTCACAACAATACATTATTTTAAAATATTGCAGTTCACGACGCTGTATTACAGGTTTTAAAATGTAAACAAAAAAGCCAAACCGAAACAAACCGGTTAAAAGAGTTAAAAGAATGAAAACACACTGTGAAGGAAGGACCCGTAAAACCATCTGGGGGAACTCTAGAAATGGTTACTTTCACCTGAAAGCTCTAAAGAGTATTGCTTTACACTGAAAAACAAAGTATATAATTTGTATCTTAACTATGGCAAACATACAACTTAATAATTAGATTTACACTTTATCTCAGAAAACATTCTGATCTTGGTTTCTATCATATCTCTAACTAGTCCTCTTTATTATTTTTGTTCTCTTAAGAGTAAAAGAGACATGCATAACTTGAATCTTGCACTGACTTTCAAGATTTCCAGCTTGGGAATCAGTTCTTTCAACCCAAGAACTTTGTTCTCTGCCCAGTATTCTGACACATGCCATGTGCTATTAACGATTTGATGAATGAAATGAAAGCATGTGACCACCTACCCACACACCTTGGCAGAGGTGCACTCCATACACGCCGACCACCTCCCAGGCAGGTAAGTTTATTAGCACCTTCCAGACGATATCCAGGGAAACAGGAAAAGATCAAGGAATCTCCAACACCAAAATGAAAACCAATTCGCCTACTGAAGGCAGGAACACCAGGATCGTCACACGGCTCCAGATCATATTCTGCAGACAGTAAACCATAAGGTATAAATAAATGATTTAAATATGAAGCTTAGAATCATAGAATCATAGAACAACCAGGTTGGAAGAGACCCACCGGATCATCGAGTCCAACCATTCCCATCAAACATTAAACCATGTCCCTCAGGACCTCATCCACCTGTACCTTAAACACCTCCAGGGAAGGTGAATCAACCACCTCCCTGGGCAGCCTATTCCAATGTCCAATGACCCTTTCTGTGAAAAACTTCCTCCTAATCTCTAGCCTAAATCTCTCCTGGCTGAGTTTGAGGCCATTCCCTCTTGTCCTGTCCCCTGTTGTCACCTGGGAGAAGAGGCCAGCTCCCTCCTCTCTACAACCTCCTTTCAGGTAGTTGTAGAGAGTAATCACATTAGTTGCATTTTTGTCAGTTTGGAACATTTGGAAAATATGTATTTCAGAGTTATCTTCTCTGCTGATACTCAGTACTGTCTCTGTATGTCTGTTATGGCTACATATACAGTAATTATCTGTCTATCGTGTCCCACTAAAAGTGTATTTATTTTCTTAATTTCAAGGGCTGTAATCAGCTTGTAATGTAAAAGTTTTAATATTTTACAATTTTCTTGAATTATTTATAATCCTTGTATATAACTCATGATTCATTTCAACCCTCAAACAGATTTAGATGTGAGAGAGTTTAAAAAACCCTATTATATAATGAAGAAAAACGTAACAAAAAGTCAAATAAAGGGCCAGGTGAATATAAAGGTATATGATCACATTTTCAAAAAACATGCTTGAGTTTCTGTGATAAGGCTACACTCCTAAACGGGTGATGTTTATTTGACTTAGTACATCACTCCTTTTTTACTCTTTCTATACATCCTTTAGTAAAACAGCACCAGTTTCTTCTGAAGAAATGCTTTCTATCGTTGTTCTTATTTTTCTCTTAGACTTCCTCCAAACTTCTTTTTCACAGTTTGAATGGTTCTCTGAGAACAAGAAAAACTTCTCCTTAAGAGTCATAACAAACACTCTCGTCAATCTGTTAGCCACCTCTATAAACCTTGGCCCATTTTCTACAATAAGGACTATACCATTTGTACTGCTCTTTTTTCCCTGGTGCTTCATAATGGTTTTTTCATAATTCGCTGTCTACTATTAAAAATTACTGAAAAGAATTTCTAGACATTTAGCGGAATGGAATTACTTACCTGAAAATGTTATGTTGAAGCCTTCATAAGAAATTGAAAAATCAGATATAAATCGAAGCTGTGCAGTAAAATTTCCAAAAAGGCCAGCTTTAATTGTAGGGGGTAACACTGAGCCAGTTAATCTAGCCACTGGCTCTGTGAAGCTGCCATCTTCAGTAATGAGCAAATAATCATGAGAGCTCTCAAGGTGAAAGGTGTGAAAAACCAGCTGTACACCTTTAAAAAATATTAAAAAGGGGAAAAGACAAGTGTTAAAACGGAAGGTTTTTTTCTCTTTATATATAGGACACAGAAAGTAAAACTTGCACTATATGGAAAGAATTTTAGAAGTAGTCACGCATGGAATCAAAATACGACATGCAGAAAGAGCTAGAGCTTAATTAATCAAAATGTGTAGTATGGATGTTTGTTTAGCTCACTGTAAATCAAGACCTCCCCTCAGAGAACCGACAGAATTCAGTGCTAATTGTATACAGCACTCTGAATATCAAAACTTGTATGGTATACATTTTATTCAAGGTCCACTGTATCTCTTTTATTTATAACCTCTGTCATAATCTTACTATTAAACCAGGAGATGTACTTTAATATTTGGCTAAACTTTGTATTCATGTTTTATTTTTTGCATTTTGTCCAACAAAATTCCATTTTTTATTCTAATCTTCCAGAAAGTGCCCACATATAAGGACAAAGCAGGTACAAGATTTGTGTGCAGTCTTCCATATATACAGATTCATATTTTCTGGGACCAATCTTTTACTCAAGTCATGCCTGTTTTTTTTCAGTTGCCAACTTCCAGTCCAGCAATGAATTCCGTTTTGAATTTCCATTAGGTTTTCAAACACAATTATTTACTGCAGGGAACAGCATTCTTCATAGAAAGGCTTCTTTTATGATTTACATTTAAAATGCCATATAAATTTGAAACAAAAATCCAGTCTGTTAAAAGATTTTAAACAGCAGAAACTTCCAATATAGTTCTCAGATGATCACACAAACTAAAGACTTCTTGTCATAGAAAGGAGATTCAGTGGTATGTAATACATCATTAGTACTTCTGAGGTTTTTTTCCTTAGTTCTTTCACATATTTCCCTAACAGATAAACTGCCAAGCTTAACTGTACATCCAAATGCTACTTTACTATATGTATAACAATTATATATCATTTTTTGCTCTAATGATTTAAATCTGAAATCTAAGGCTAATAATCAACAAATCAAATCTGCTTCTTCATGCTTAATAATGTAAAAGAACAACCAACAGGATCCCCATAGCTTTCACCAAATCTTCAGTGTTCTTTAATAAGCAACTATTCTTTTAATGTATTTTATCTCTTCTACTTTTTCCCTTTTTTTTTCTAAAAGAGACTAAAGCACATTTACTCTGTTAATAATTAAAAGAATGTTTCTTTTGCAAAATAAACAGAAAATTTTAACACCACGTTCAAAGATATTTATTTTGCAAAAGCAGTCTTCCTCAGAAGAATGGCAGAAAGCACTAATTTAACTCAATATATAAATGGGATTTTATTGTGTTTGTGTGTTTCAGTTTTATAAACACAGATACTATATGCAATTCATATTAGATTCTTACCCTTGCCATGCGACACTTCAATTGTCCAAGTGCAGTTTAAAGAGTTTGGATAAAAATCAGGAAAACCTGGAGAAAGAACAGTTCCGCTCTTCCCGTGAATATATCCACCACATAAAGCTTAACAAGAGGAAAAAAGTGAGGGAGAAAACAACAGAAGTCATATAGAAGTCCTGTTTAATATTAAAAAAAAAAATTTAAAAGTTTGTTAGCTTTTTAAACTATCCTTAAAATTAAAAAGAGTCCATTATTAAAATAAGATGTTAATTCATCCAAAGCCATAACAATCATGTTTGACAACAATCCAATTCTTCTTATATTAGTCCTTGAAAAAGAGTTTGTTTTTCATCTACAGCCTTACCTGTTAGTTAATAGGATACAAAAATAGGTAAAACCTTGTTAAATAGTACAGAAAGCATTAATTGTTATTATTCTTTTGTGTAAACTAAAAATCAAATATCTTGCATCTACTTTTCTTGTACTATGTATTTAGAAAGGCTTATAATTAATTCCATTTTTTTCAAACAAAATTATTAAGAAGAAAAATGTCCTTTTTTAAATAAAGTTCTTCTATTTAATTTTTTCTGTGATGCTTGGGGGGAAAAAAGTGTGTATCTGCCTCTCTTTCGAAGATTCATATTGTCCAATCATAAATCATTTATGTGGAACTGAGTATTTGGAAAGGAAAAAAATAACCTACCCTAGAAAACATTTTATTGATAACAGCGTTTGCTAAACACTGCCACTCAAATTTGCATGGCAAATAGTTAAGTTTAAGATTTGCATGCTGAATTGTTCACTAATCTTATAAATACAGTGTAGGCCTGGTTTCCATTTCTCTGTCGCTGTCCAGGGCTTTCATGGTTTGTTTTTAACTTTTAATTTTAATCAACTAAGTAGTTAAATGTAGAACTACAAAGCACTATATGGTAAAATATACATATAGTGCATATATACATAGTACATATATATATATGTACTATATATATATAGTATACTATATATATACACACACACATACTTATAAGCATGGTGGCATTATAGCTAAAGTTATTTTTTTTCATCTCACTTGATTAAGGCGTTTGTTAAAGTCTTCAATTTTTTTTTTGAGTTTATGTATTATTTATACTATAAATAGAAGGAAAAGGAACATTTCTAGACTAGTTTTCCCGCATATGTGTATTTCTGCACATCAGTGTGAATGAGAATATTCGTGGCTAAAACTGCAGTAAATCCATGATTGATAACATGACTTAATAATAAATAACATAATTACAGATATCGGGTTCATAATGCCGTAAATGAACAGATTTTGCACTCATTCAAAATCTCTCTCATTCTGTAAGCATCACAGAAGAAAGAAGAATATTTGATTGTGCAACATTCCTTAAAGCAGATATTAAATATTTACAAGTAATTTAGATAGTTATAGACTTAAAAATTAAAATATGCAAATGTTCTCTTTTTATTTAGCTCTCTCTAGAAAAAGATTTTCATGTTCTACCTTGAGATTATAGCATTTTGAGAACGACACATAGTGGAAACTTTAACCACAATGCCTCTGTGCAGTTATTTGCTTTGTTGGCATGAAAAAAGTAACGTGCTTTTCTCTTAGGGATTTGTTCTGCTGATTTAATTTCTTAAGTTTGACTGCTCTAATACTCTGCAGGTGACTGCAAAACCTTCATTTCAACCTCAGTAAAATCTGTCACATTCCAAAAATGTGAGCCACAACTTTTTAAGCCTCAAAAGACAAATACATTAACACAAGATTACTGAAAGAATGTGAGTTTTATTTTGTCTTTTTAGACTAGTTTATTCAATATAGTTGAATATGTCACGAAAAAAATATGAAACTGTGTGTAATCCTTCAATGTGTCTGGCCTAGAAGCCCCAGTCCAGAAAGGTTTGATATTTTCTACCACAAATTTATGATGAATGTGTTTGATGGGCCTGGGAAACAAGGGCCTGGGAAATGAGTGAAAATTAACTATATCTTTCCATAGTTCAGCATTCGTCTGCAAACAAAAAAGTTGAATGCCAGTGCTTAAACTGAAAACTACATTCACAATTTTTAGTGAGAAGTAAATTGAAAAATAATGGAATACTATTCAAAATTTATGGTTGGACTCGATGATCCGATGGGTCTCTTCCAACCTGGTTGTTCTATGATTCTATGATTCTAGGAAAATTAAGATTCCTCTTCAACTCATTGAAGCAAAGCAAACAAGCAAAAGGAATCCATAAGAACGATGTAAGGATACTAAAAATGTTTGACTCGTTTTAAAATTACACCTTGTCGGACTATTGGTGCCTCTCAATTTAACAATTATGCCCGGAACACACAGTCCAACATTTGATCACAAAATGCAGTTGGAAACAAGAGTGTGTTTCTGTCCTAGCAAAAGAGGAATGAGTTGTAATGCCTACAAGGTGAATCTGCCATTTGAATGGTAGATTGCTTTGCTTTGTAATGATTAAAATCTGTTAACCATACAATCATCTTCTGCTAACTACTGCTTATTTTGGGTGTAGGACCAGAAGGCTGTAGTGATAAACAAAGGCTTAAGTGAGAGTAAGTGCTCAGATTTAACAAACCTATTTAAAAGAGAACTAGAAACTAAAATACTTTCCTGAATCTGAGTTTGCTCTTTGACATTCCACTGTAAGGAGTGGAAACCTTGTATCAGAAACGGTGTGACCAGCAGGTCCAGGGAGGTTATTCTCCCTCTGGACTCTGCACTGGTGAGGCTGCTCCTTGAATCCTGTGTTCAGTTGTGGGCCCTTCACCACAAGAAGGATGTTGAGGCTCTGGAGAGAGTCCAGAGAAGAGCAACGAGGCTGGTGAAGGGGCTGGAGAACAGACCTTATGAGGAGCATCTGAGAGAGCTGGGGGTGTTTAGCCTAGAGAAGAGGAGGCTGAGGGGAGACCTCATTGCTCTCTACAACTACCTGAAAGGAGGTTGTGGAGAGGAGGGAGCTGGGCTCTTCTCCCAAGTGACAGGGGACAGGACAATGGGGAATGGCCTCAAGTTCCACCAGGGGAGATTTAGGCTAGAGATTAGGAGGAAGTTTTTCACACAAAGGGTCATTGGGTGTTTGAACAGGCTGCCCAGGGAGGTGGTTGATTCCCCTTCCCTGGAGGTGTTTAAGGCACGGGTGGATGAGGTGCTGAGGGACATGGTTTAGTGCTTGATAGGAATGGTTGGACTCAATGATCCGGAGGGTCTCTTCCAACCTGGTGATTCTATGATTCTATGAAACCTCTGACCTGAAAAGGAAGCTAGAAATTTACTGCTGCAAGTCAGTCACTAAAGCAGGAGCTTTTGTTGCTATGGGCTTGGTTCTTCTTCCTTTACACATTATACTTTTATCACTGCGGTTAGATAATAACAAGAAAGAAGCCTGATAAAGGCAAACATACTTTTAAAGATAATCCTTTAGCAATCAGAAGAGAGAAAACATGAAATTTTAGCAGGGAGTTTATGGAGAATTTTCAGAGACACTGAGTTCTATCCCTGCTGATGTATACAGCTACATCTGGATCTTATTTTCTGCGATTTGCATCAGAGGGATTCTGTAGCAACCATATAAGCATTTCATGAAAAAAAAAATTAGTTGATTCCTTAATTCATAGATAAAGAACCTTGAAAAACATTTCTGATGATAAAAAAGCCCAGGGGAATATTTGCTTGTATAGCTCAGCATTTGGAAAAATGCTTCATGAAAGCCCTGCAGAGTTTCATATTTGCCCACCCCCTAAAACAGTCAGTGAAAAAGATGTCAAGAAAATTGTTTACATAGGCTGACCATTATGTGTTTAAGTATGGAGCATCCTAAATTTTGATATTTTTCTATTCAACAATCTAATTTAAAAAATGAAGTTTAATTTACTGGCTTTTCTTCAAAAATGTTAGATGTATGACACAATTTTCATTCACAGTGGCACCCTCTGAGTATTCCAATTTTTCTGTTAATGAATATAGAATCATAGAACAACCAGTTTGGAAGAGACTCATAGGATCATCAAGTCCAACCATTCCTATCAAACATCAAACCATGTCCCTCAGGACCTCATCTACCTGTGCCTTAAACACCTCCAGGGAAGGTGAATCAACCACCTCCCTGGGCAGCCTGTTCAAACACCCAATGACCCTTTGTGTGAAAAACTTCCTCCTAATCTCTAGCCTAAATCTCCCCTGGTGGAGCTTGAGGCCATTCCCTCTTGTCCTGTCCCCTGTCACTTGGGAGATGAGCCCAGCTCCCTCCTCTCCACAACCTCCTTTCAGGTAGTTATAGAGAGCAATAAGGTCTCCTCTCAGTCTCCTCTTCTCCAGGCTAAACACCCCCAGCTCTCTCAGCCATTCCTCACAAGGTCTGTTCTCCAGACCTCTCACCAGCCTCGTCGCTGTTCTCTGGACTCGCTCCAGAGCCTCAACCTCCTTGTTGTGGTGAGGGGCCCAGAACTTAACACAGGATTCAAGGAGCAGCCTCAACACCTCATACACTCGTAAATTTCACTGCACATTACATTCCTTGGCTGAAAGTTGATCCAGAGATGTAACGTACGACTTTTATTAACAGTAAAATGATTTTGGATAACTATGGACCTTAGTGTAATTGAAAGGAGATAGAAACAATGATAAGGTTAATTAGTTCTTAAAAACAGATTAAGATTCTTGGACTTTAAAGCTGTCATTGCAGGAACTTGACACTTACCATCACAGCTGGGTAACGCATGATTCCACTGATGGTTTCTTTCACATATGAGTGGTTCTTCATCACTCAGTGTGTATCCTGGATCACAGCTAAAAGTTACTGTAGAGCGGATATTAAAGTTGTTACCATGGCGATGGCCATTCACAGGAATCCCTGGGTCGAGGCAGGAATCTGATTCCAGAGTAACACCTGAAACACACAGATTTAATTTATTTCCCTTTGTTTTTCAGATAGCAAACAGAAAAAAAAATAATTCCAAACAAACCACAAAATTAGTAAGACAGGAGGAAGAAAGAGCCCCCAAAAGATACTTGTTAGCTTTGCCTGAGAGCTGATGTGGGATATGAAACGTTTTCTCTAGCTATTTGCACTGACTCAGAGCATAGGTTTTCGATTTTCAGTCTAGTAGAACAGAGAAGCCCAAATAAAGCAAGAAAAGGCTGGAATCTTAAAGTCCATTTTATCAAACAGTAAGAAAAATAGACCAAGAAAGTATCAACAAATATCTGAAACAAGAGGAAGATATTAAGGTTCATAGTGGGAATACAAATTTTGCTGGTATAGAAATCATATTAAATTATCCCATTTCAACTACTCAGTTTCTGGCACTGCAGGACAATTTGACTTTCCACTGTCATAGAAATGGCTATTTGACTTATCAAAAAACGGTGTTAGAAAACTACAGTTCATTAACTCGGAAATTACCCATAAATTCCTAAAAATACTATTTTGTGCATCAAAAATAGAAAGACAGTGAACTCGGCTTACATCATTGCATAACTCTCACCTGACAGAAGGAGTCTTTAGCAATTGCCTTATAGCACAGATTGAATAGCGCTTGCTAAAAATCCTGAATCTATACACTGAACAAGATAAAAATCCCCCAAATTATCAAATGGAGGCTCATTAACCAGGAGTTATCCATTATGCTTATAGTGATAGCAAATGATTGTGCAATTCAATCATGTAATGAGCTATAATGGATACACACAAGGGAAATGAATTAAGACTTTATTGAGATAAAAGGAATTTATCTTATTTTCTGTTACTGTGTGGTGGGTTGATCTTGGCTGGCGGCTGGTTCCTGCTCTCTCACCTTCAAAAGCTCAGGTGGAGAAAATAAAATAGAAAAGAAGGTTCAAGAGCTCATGGGGTGAGACAAACACAGGGAGATCACTTACCAATTACCTTCAAAGTCAAAACAGGCTCAATTTAAAAATAGAGTAGGTGGTTAGAAGCAATTATAAAAATTAAAACAAATCTACCACCCTCTTCTTCCATACCTGAAATTCATTCCTTCATTCCCAACTCTGCTACTTCATCACATTTACTCAATATGTGTTGCATATTTACAGATCTAAAAAGTTCTTTTCCAAAACCAATTCTAAACAAATAACTAATTTTACACACCAAGTATGACCTTTATCTTTCTTATTAATTATAAAGTTTCACTTAGGGAAAATTATTTGACTAGATTTTTTTAATGACCTAGAAAGAAAATTTCGACGAAGATGGGTAATCCTTGACTTTAAACAATTTTCCCTGTGTAAGAGAATTGTAATGTTTATCAAATACATACTGATGTAAATAGTAATATGGGATGATTAGCGTCTCGATGTATAACTATGATCTCCATAAACAAACAAAGACTTTCAAAAAACTTATCTGGATTTCAGAAACAACTGCCCTATTTTCCTTGAAACTGATCATGATTTCTTGTTTAAGGAAAGACACGTTTCAAAAATACCTTAATAAAATATGTCTTTATATTAATTGAATGTGCTGATAAAGTTGTTTTTATCTGTTTTGGTTTAGGAAAAAGACTAAGATTACAAAATTTATCTTATAGAATGACAAACTGGAAAAAAACAAACCAAGAAATACTTAACTAGGGAATTTGAAAATAGTGAGGCAGGAGGCAAGGTCATTAAAAGAATAGAGATGAATTATTTTTGATAACATTGACCATTTTATCAGTACTTTCAGTTAAGGACTATTATGGGCACTTTATAATTTTTTGCTTAGATGCAAAATAATAGACCTACAGAGCCTTGCATTAGCTATGTTAGAAGCGTTATCAGAAAGGTGAATTACAGAAATTTAAGGTGGGGAATTAACAAATTGCCTTCACATCTGCAGAACCTTTGAGGGGTCACATTTTTATTAAAGCTGTATTACAGGCGTATTTTAGCTTAACAGAAAATTACTACCATCTCGGTAGCAACCAGTATAGCTTATATCAAGCTTTTTATTTTAAGTGAGATTAAGATCCTTCTGCTTCACAGTTCACTGATTTAATTTATCTTCAAAGTTATGACGATAATTGGAATATTTTTAGGACACTTTTGAGTAAGACAGTTATTTGAATTTCCAAAGAAAATATTCAAAACCTTTTCTTGCAACTCGCAGTTGGCTGCCATTTCTTCTATGAGTGGAAGGAATGTGGAACAAATAGAAGATTTGTTGTAGCATCTTTAACATCAGCAACTTGTATATTGAAGCCTGTAAGGGCAATCAAAATGTCATTTTGGTCTCCTCTCTTTCTGAGACTATTCAGTGTCTCTATAGGGACTTCCCATCTGTATTTGAAGACACTGAATCTACTTAGCCCTTCCTTTGCTCTGGCATGAATATTTGTCAATAGAGATATAAGGATCAAGGAAGGATGTATCTATCATACCCAATTCCCACCATAGAAATACTTCAGGAGCTCCCACTGCTGAGTAGCACAAACTAGCTCCTTAAATCGAGAATTTGAAATAATTTTTTTTCTTAACTTCATTCCATCATCTTACTCAAGCCTAAGCAAATAATATCAGTCACTCATTTAAATGTTACTTCTAGAAAAAGATACTTTAGTCAGGGAGTCGATCTGCTAAGAAAGAGCCAATAAAACAATATTTTTAGCATTTATTATAGCTTCTAAAATTGGAATTATATTAGCTTTTGGTGAAATGATTTTTTTTTTTTTGTTCATATTCAGTGCACAGGAACTGTATGTCAAAGAAGACGAAGACCATTTACTATCCTTTTGTTATCCTTGGTTAAAGATTTAATTGAAATTTCAAAACTGCAATAATCAAATCTAATTCTGACATGTTATCAGACTACCTAGAGAAATAGAACTAGGAGACTCTTGCCACGTGTGTGAGCTACTAGATTTTTCCACTAAGTTAAAAATTGAACATACAAATGTTATCTTAAATAATTCAATAATTTATACCTTCCTCTTCTGGAATGTTTGCCACAGATATTTTATTACTAATTGTTTAAATTTTTAACAGAATAAAGACATCTACCTGACAGAGAGCTTAAAATAAAACACAAAATTATAAATATTTAAGGACTGTATTACAAAATGGAACAGTAAAATCTATATTCATGCAGAAACCTACCTACTGTTCCTTATCTTTACAGCCTTGCAGTTTACCGTAATATTGTCTGTTCAGTCGTTACCACCATGTCTGAGCCAAAGCTAAAAGAAGCTACACAGAATTTCCAATTTATGATGTAGCTGAGAAATATAAGTCTAGGTACTTATTCCAGATTAGTTTCCAGATAGGAACAATCGATAAAAACAATGTTATTTGTTTAGCACAACTGCTCTAAACACACAAGATCTCCTTCTTCAGTACTTAAGTGAATGACTATATTATCATATAAAGGATCAGTATGACTTCAGACAGTTCAATATGTCATTTTATATACATAATTTAAAATAAAATGGTATTGTAATGATTTTCTAGTTCACAGGGAGATATTAATATGCAATTATCTGTATTTT
Organism: Coccyzus lansbergi; assembly: GCA_033558105.1. NCBI lineage: Eukaryota > Metazoa > Chordata > Aves > Cuculiformes > Coccyzidae > Coccyzus > Coccyzus lansbergi. The sequence continues at coordinate 4,566,106 of JAUMJK010000508.1, forward strand.
AGAATCATCATGGATAAGGCCCAATTCTACTCAGTGCTGCATAAGTGTATGAAAACCAGAGAAAGATAAAAAGAGAGAGAAAAAGACAAAGTGATAAAGAAGTTAAAAAACCTCAAACAAACAAAATCCCAAACTAAAAATAAGACAATATATCTTTACCATAAGGGCAAGTTTCTAAAATTACTCTCCAGTTGGCCCATAAATGTTCCAAATAACATATAAGAAGTTAGGAAGAATAAAAATTCTAGAATTAATTAATAGTTTCAGAGTTTTCTGTCAGTGCAGCATAGAGTAAACATAATTTATATAAACATATATACATTTTATATAAACAAATATAATTACTGAAATTTATTTGTTCACATTCATTTGCTCATTTTCAAATTGAATGTTATTTTTAACATTAAATAAAAATCTATAAGAGAAATATGAGACTTACTCTCATAGCGAATTAGGAAACCAACGCTGGATCGACTGTTGTCCGTAGTGAACAGCAGATACATGTAATTTCCAGTACTGATAAGGAACTGGGGTGCTTGTGTTCCGTGGTATTCCCCAATTAATGGTGATGAGTTAGCTGGCCCATCTCTGACTTCCAAAGTGTCATAATTAACTTCGGTCTGAAATCTGAAAAGGAACATGCGAGTTAGCTGGTAAGTAGAGGAATGGTTTCTTACTCTTGAATTGTTAAAAGTGTAACCCATGTGCAGCCAATCAAGAATATCATACATATAAAAATGTGCATGTCTACTGATCCTTCAGTGTATTACTGAGGATAACAACTAAAGAAGGTTTTATTCATCTTTTTCCTTGCTTTATTATGCCTCGTATCACATAAAATTCATAATTTACATGGTTTAGTGTTTGATACATGGTTTAGTGTTTGATAACATGGTTTAGTGTTTGATAGGAATGGTTGGACTTGATGATCCAATGGGTCTCTTCCAACCTGGTTGTTCTATGATTCTATGAATTTACTTTGGATTAACCATCTGACTGACTCGAAGACATTCAGTGCAGAACCTGGATACAAAAGTACAAATTGTCTGAAAGAAAACAGCATTATCAAGATCCAAGATATTTCTTGCCTTCAGGCTAAATAATAGTTGGAGTTACTAAGAGCATCTTCAATAATATTAAATTATTTTACCTCAATAATTTCATTATTTGATAACTGCTATTTGGCCAAAGCTGATTATATATTCAAAATTATTTTTTTCTATGATTTTTTTTATTAATACAGTTTGCTACTCAACTTTTAAATAATTATTTTTTGTCTTAAGAGGTAATGAAATAAAAAATATTAAACTGACATCAAGCACTCATTTTTAAATGTGCTATTTGAAATTTACAGCTATAGTAAACAAAGTTCCTTAGTTTATATCATCAAAGATAAAGAAACAGATAATATAGACAGGAGCCGAAAAAGAGAAGGCTAACAAGATAGTTAATTTGCAAGAACCAGTAACTTTAAAATCACCAACAGAGTCAATGTCTCTGTCGATTACTTAACACCATCACATTTTTCTAGTTCATCTAAGGTGTCTACGTGTGCAGCTAGCCACTACTAGTTCTTCTTAAATCAAACAGTTCAAAATTGCTCTTACTGTAGATGAAACTTTGACTGGCACTTTTCACCTCACATGCTTTTCAAGAGAGTTTGTGGTTATATCTGACACTTGTGCCTACTGAAGCCTCTAAACCATACACACATCAATTTCCCTGTCAGCAAAGTCTGTGTTATTACACTGACAACCACACTGGCCTAAATATATTTGTCTGCAAACCTAATATTCTTATTTTCAGATGATGCTGATATTTCAGAAATGCATATGTTCTGAGATTTTATCTCCTTTTCCCACAGGGCTTTGAATTCAGCTTCAGAGACTAATGACCTGTGTCCCTATGCTATAAAATATTTTTTTCAAAGTGAAAGCCTGTAAGCTCTCTTGCCAAAATGAGACGAGTTTAGTGGATCTGAAGATAAGAAACCGTGCTCTTGTAATTAAAGAAAACTGCAGATATTTAAATATATATCATCTAATGATTTGAGTTGGACAGGAGCCTGAAGATCATAGAATCATAGAACAACCAGGTTGGAAGGGACCCATTGGATCATCGAGTCCAACCATCTAATTCCAATCCCCTGCCATGGGCAGGGACACCTCCCATGGGATCAAGCTGCTCAAGGCCTCATTCAACCTGGCCTTGAACACCTTCAGGGATGAGACATTCCTTCAAAGCTTAAATAAACTGTATTTTGTTACGTATTGATAACAGAATGAAAAAGTTCCTCAGCCAGTCTTTGTATTTTACACACCAATTATCATTCATCACGCAAAATCATCATCACAGATACATCACTACCATTGATGGCAAGTTCAGTTTACTAACTTTTTAGTAGTCTCTCCAGTTCTTCTTTCGTGATTCCATGAAGACAAAGGCACATCCAGAACTGAGAAAGCAAGCGACTGCTTGACAATCAGAGCTGCTCAGAAACTGACTTGTGCCCTTCATATCATTCCTTCCTCTTTGCACAGAAAACTCTCTAGATTTACAGTGCTTTCAACCAAACTGCTCACTCCGTTTGGATATGTTAATATATTAAACATTTTCAGGATCAGCTTCTGGCAGTGAAGCCAGCAAGCATGGAATGGCCTATATCCATACTATTAAATACATCCTTTAACCTCTCAAATAGGGAGATATTATTCAAATTTCCTGTTATGAATGGTTGCTTGCCAACACTAACTCCTGGCCATGCTTGATAATTATCTGGGAGAATGCTATTTGGCAAGCTCAGGAAGAACATTAGAGACTATTTCAATGACTTGACTGCACAAACACATAAATTCTTGCATCTGGGAGGGTTCTCTGGTTCTGTTTAATTTACCAAAACAGACAGTCACAGAGGACATCAGTAAAGCACTTGAAAGTTTTTCAGTACCTTTCCATAATTTCAGAGATTATACATTGATTTATCCTTCAGTGGAATGAGGGAAAAAAAAGACAGATGCTGTTAGGTTGGCTTACATACTTTATTTGTGCTCATAATGAATGGACTCAAGGTCAATAATTCAATAGTTCAATTATTTTGACACTTACGTCTGTGAGGAAAACTAATTAGGAATGAAGTGCTCTCAGCCAGCTATTGCAGTTTTCTTAGCAGGGCGGTATGACAGCAGGGGGTTGTAAACCATTGCTGGAGACAGAAAACTTACAACTACTCCTACAGCAATAGCTACGCATTAAAGCAATCTTTATTCCCAGTAGGTTATGCTCATCTAAACCTTAGAATCTTATTTCTACTTCACTTGTCTGGCTTTGAGGTTTGTTGTGGGTTTTTTTTTGGTTTGTTTTTTTTTTTTGGGGGGGGGAGGTGTATGGTGATTTTGTGACTTGGTCTTTTTTTTTTTTTTTTAATCTTTGTACTGTCACTGAAATGATAAATCAAGACAATTTATAATTGGAAGTTCTACATCCTTACTGACGTTACTCAATGAAGAATAAATTTTAGTTTTTTAAATTATTTTTTATTGTTTGTTAGCATAGTTATTTTACTAAAAGGCAAGACAGTCTCCAAATGTTCACAGAGAATTTATAAAGACTTCAATCACGCTATATTATACTAGTCTTCATATGTAGTTACGTAAGTTTAAAATAAGGTGGTTTGCTTCCTATACTGTCCAATCAGTTTTCATCGATTTTCAAAGAAAAATCTTCCACTCAGAATTTATCCTTTCAGCCCCTTTTCTTATGGCTCAAATCAATTAGATTTTACTTTTTTTGTTACATTTCCAGGCATTGCTCATGATTTTAAGTGCCAGACATTTCAGTGTAAAATGTTCATAGGATTACTCAGTCATTTGCTGCTATTTCTGCGAAGTTTCTAAGCACTCTGGAAAGGCACATTTGTCTAGCAACCTTAAAGTACGAGCAAGATAATTTACATTATGAATATCACATTCATGCAAAGTTTCATTCTGGCAACTCTAGCTGTGATGGCAAATCATATAGCAAAGCATAAAAGGTTTCTATTTCCTCCAAACTAGACAAGATACTTGACAAAACATTGTATTATACTTGTTAATTAATGAAAAAAAATTAATTGATCTTTTTAATTGCTTACTGATTTATAATTTGCTAATGTTCAATTAGACAGCAGTGTTAGTTTCTTGTAAGTAACAAAAAGGTTTTCCATCCAAATTTTAATCTAGGTAGCAAAGCCTTCACATTAACTAAGGAGAGATAACTTCATTACAAAAGGTTGTTTATTATACTACTATTGGTTTTTCAAAACATAACACTTTTAATTTAATTTATAATGCAATGAAGTAACTCTACATAATTTTCTAAACCTGCCAGGAAAGCTCCATAAACCTCCAGTGAAAGCAAGGAGAAGTTTCTTCTCCATCTATCAAAACCAGTGGTCTTAATGGTAACATTGTTTTGTAATTGAATCACCTCAGGAAGAATAAAAATACTTCTTCTAATAACGTTGATACAAATCTGAATGAGATCAATTGACTGTCTGCTGTACTTCAAAAAACAAACACTATCAGAATTCTTGATTTTCTATCAGGGAGAACTCCAAGTCCTTCTTTAATTTCATAGAATCATAGAATCATAGAACAATCAGGTTGGAAGAGACCCATCGGATCATCGAGTCCAACCATTCCTATCAAACATTAAACCATGTCCCTCAGCACCTCATCTACCTGTGCCTTAAAAACCTCCAGGGAAGGTGAATCAACCAACTCCCTGGGCAGCCTATTCCAATGCCCAATGACCCTTTCCGTGAAAAACTTTCTCCTAATCTCTAACCTAAATCTCCCCTGGTGGAGCTTGAGGCCATTTTCTCTAGTCCTGTCCCCTGGTCCTTCTAATTTCAGTGCAGTTCAATTTGTACTCAAAGCTCTGGAGTTCTGTTGATGGAATATGTATGCGCATCTATCTAAATTTCAGTAAATTTAGTTCTTAACCTGTACTATATTTCACAGGAGCCTATGTTCCCATTCATTTCCCCAGAAATATACGACCTTAACAACACGACCACTAATCTGTCATAAAAACATCTGCAACTGCAGGCAATGCACTTCCTTTTATAAATTCAAAATGCTCCATCTTCCAACCAATACATCTCTTTGCTTTAACTACATTTAAAAAGACATCCCTGAACCTCAGGTTTTGGATGATTAATTAAAAAAAAAAATAAAAGGTTTGGCAAATATATACATGCTTTTAATTCATATATTAAATCTTTAATGAGGAAAAAAAAAAAACTTAAAATTCTGGGAGTTCTTGCTGAATGCAATGAAAACAAGTCTACTTTTATTGTTGTAAGAACTGTTATGAAACCTTTCTTGACCCCACAATTCAGTTCAAAAATGCTGAACGAGAGTTGCAAACTTGAGGAGAACTTGGAGGAAATATCAGCTACGCTTATCTGATCCTCACGCTCTTCCCTAGGACTCTGTATTTTTGTCCCTGTGTGGAACATAATATTGAGCTAGATGGATCTTTGACTTGGCCAAGTAACAGTCACTTTTACATTCTTCTGTCTTTCTCTCTATTAATTTTCATCCCTTGTCATTTTAGCTCCGAGAAATTGAGGGCTGAATGATACTGAAGACTATTGCTCATCGCTGTTGACTCCATGTGAAGGTGAAATGAGACACAGATTATTGCTTCCCCATGGGTAATAGCAGAAAACAGGACAGACAGTACAAAAGAAGCCACTGAAGCCTAGCTCCAGGCACTGTCTTTTGTACTGCCCTTTGCATCTTTTTCTCAAATGGAGTATTTAGTATGATTTTAGTATCCAGATCAAATACCTAAAGAAGTGGCAAATTTTTATTTACTTTACAAAGATGCTTGAAGGGTGAAGACTTCTAATTTTTTTAAAGCACTTTCTTTGTTGGAAAAAAAAAATTGCAATGTTGTTAGATACTTATATGGTTACACAAAAGTACTAATTGAGGTCACAATAATTACAAGAGTATTAAACATGCTGTAATTCACATCCCTTCTGCCTACATGCTCTTTCACCACCTTCTGACTCCACATGGGAGGTAGATTAGTCTTAAAATTATTCCCCTTGACTAATATATTATTAATCCCAAAGAAACCTGCACACTACATAAGGACATAACCCAGTGTATTCCGGTAGCGTTAATTTACGTCCACACTTACATAATATTTTTAAAAACTAACTGGGATGATAATTTTAATTTTAAAATTAAAACTCTGCCTTTAATAATATTCTGATGCCTGAACATCTTTTCCTTTCTTGAATCCTAATGCCAGTAGTTATAGTGAAATCTGCAGTATCCAAACACACAAAATCCTAATATACATTGAGTTAGTAAATAGTAAACTAACACACACCGAAGTAGAATGATAGAATATCTCGAGTTGAAAGAGGTCCAGAAGGATCATCAAGTCCAACTCCCTGCTCCTCACAGGACTGTCTAAAAATAAACTAAGTGACTAAGAGCATTGTCCATGTGCTCTTTGAACTCTGACTGGTTTGGTGTCATGACCGCTTCCCTGAGGAGCCTGTTCCAGTGAGTGACCACAGTCTCGGTGAAACCCTTTGCCCAGTATCCAATCTCAACTTCACTGTCCTGACATAGATTCTAATGAGGAAAAAATGTGTCCAAAACACAGTACTCAGAACTTTTTTTTATAAGCCTTTTTTTTTTTCCTAGGAAAATTATGCTCTCTTACAGTAAGATCTGATCTTACTGTAAGGATGATCATCTGATCATCCTCGAGGACAATACACGTAGTTGTGCCTGAATACAAAAATAATCAGAAGTCCCAATCAGAAAATATCCCTATTTGTGTGCTAGTATATGGACATTTGGTGTAAATTGTTTAAAACATAAATATATACAACATAAATACAGTTTTAAACTTCAATTTTCTGCTTGAGGAATAACATTGTGAGTGTTGCATCAGAATTCCTTTCTCTGCTTTGGGTTCTTAAAGAATAATTCTCGTGTTCAATGTTAAAACAAGTATTTGTGCCCAAACATTACTTGTTGTTTGGTTTTCTCACCTGTCAAAAGTAATCTTAATGGAGTGTCCTGGTCTTGCTTCAATCACCCATTCACAGTTGAGTGAGTCTTTATAATATCCTGGCCACCCTGGCGGTAAGATAACACCATTTGATGCTGTCAAATGTCCACCACAGGGTGCTGAAAGAAAAAAAGCACATATACTTGCATCATACACAGTATCTCTAATGCAATATTACATATTCAAAGAACTTTAAAGATGGAATTAAAAAACATAGGAAATAAAACACAACCGAATTTTCTACGTTACATTACCATATTTATTTAATTACATTCCTTGTACTGTGCCATCTGATACTTTTTTGATTCAGCTCAGGGGCACTGATTGTTGTAAATATTCCATTGCAACATAGAATGGTTGAGGTTGGGAGGGATCTCTGGAAATCACGTGGTTCAACCCTTGCTCTTTATAATACATTGCACAGGATTGTATCCAGTCAAGATCATACTCCATATTAAAACAAAGGATAACCAGAAGATTGTGGAACCTCATCTGATTATAACACATCACATACTTCATGTATTTCATGTTTTATGGAGATTGTTAAGCATTAAAAGACACAGAGCAGAGTAACAACAAAATGAACCAGTTGCTCAGAAATCTCAGACAACTTTAAGAAAACTAATTTATGTATAAACTAACTAGCAATTATCATTGGTCCATATGGTAACTCAAAATCATAAACTTTTTCAATTTTCTTTCAAGGAAAAGAATCCACATCAGAAAGGAGTACATGCTGAATGCAAGTTGAAAGAACTATACTTCCTTCTATACTAAAACAAACAATAGGCAAAACTGAAAAAGAGAGTCTAATAATTTAATCTTTTCCTAATTAAAAAGTAGGTAAACATCCAATAGGGTTCAGAGAAAAGATAACTGAGTGGTACTTATGTATTTTCTTAAAGACCCATTTCTGTATATGTTTTTTTAAATTTTATTTTAATATATTTTATTTTATTTTATTTATCAAAGTGCTCATCTTGGTTACTTTATTTATGTGTTTCTAGATATAAACTTACACAAAGATTACGTTGAATACTTTATCAATTTTATACAGAGTTTAAAAATGAGAGAACATCTTTGATGAACAACTGCTCCCTATTCCCTGCTTTACAGTGTGCTGGTTTTGCTCTAGGCAAAAAAAACCCTTCTCTCCATTGTGTAACTCTTTATAAGGATTAGAAATTCTGCTAGCACAACATTTAGGTTAACATAGACTACTTCTACCAGGTTGGTAACATTTTTTATTCTACTATTTCTAATTTTTCTTAGAAATCCATACGAAAAATGAATTGTCAAATTGCCCAAATAACAAAACCCATAAAAATTATATGATCTATATCCTAAAGTTACTGAAATCACACTGAAATACATGGAGGTGTGAGATTTATACCACGTGAAAGTTATGGATCAGTTTCTTCCAAGAAGTATCATTTAATCGAGTGTCTGACTAGATATCTTTTATTTACTAAAAGATGTACACTTTTTTTGAACATAACTTTTAGCAGACACACTCCAGTTTATTAAATGCATTCACGTTTCTTGCCTTATGACTCATCACTATTAATCATCAAAGATCGAACCTACTTTTTCCCTTTTCATCCCCATCATATTTCATACTAAAACAGACTTCATCCTAAATATAGCTCATCTTAGTCTGTTCATTCACCTAGGGAATAACAAGCAAACAAATTTGGAATTTTGGGGGGGTATAATTAATATTAAATGCAGCTCTGATTTTCACTATATTTCTCAGGGAAAAATGTGCTACAGGCTAAGGTGTTACATACAGAAAATCAGGAATGCATTTGTTCTGAGAAAATTAAAGGTGTGAAGTTTTACAAAGGACATTTAAATAGAAACTTTACTTCACATTTCTGTGTGGTAGGTAATTATATTCTTCAGTATGCTACAGCCAAAACGGTTATAACAGCTATAACTCATAGCCAAGTAATGTTGGTGACAATAAGACCTTGAAAAGAATAGCAACCAGATTTTTAGAATGTTAATTTATTCCAAGAATATAAAAGCAAGCTATCTTTTTTCTATTATTGCTCCCTCATTTGACTGGAAGAGTGTTAAAATAAGACTAATAACTTCAGCTGAGACAGTCTTATTTATGTCTGAAGTGTAAAAAGTAAGCTAAATTTAGATTCATTATTCAGACTGTAGGTGCAAAGTAACAATTGTGCTCTTACCTTCACAACGTGGGACAGTAGAACTCCACACAACATTTCCATCTTGCATAATACACGTTATGGATTCAGAACCTTGGGTCTTCACAAAGCCGTCATCACAGTGAAAGGAAACAGAACTCCCCAGAAGGAATCTGTCTCCAAACCGCCTCCCGTTTATAGGAATGCCTGGATCATGGCACTCATTCTGACCAAAGGCTGATAAAAAAATGTAATAACAATAATAACTATAACAATAATTATCATAATAATAATAATACAATAACAACATCAACCCCTCTAAGTGATACCTTTTTTTTTTCTAGAGAGGGGAATAACCTTGGCTAAGCAGCAAGATTACAATATAATTGAAAACATAGAAAACTTCTCAAAAGAATCATAGAATCATAGAACAACCAGGTTGGAAGAGATCCATCGGATCATTGAGTCCAACCATTCCTATCAAAAAATAAACCATGTCCCTCAGGACCTCATTCAACCGTCCCTTAAACACCTCCAGGAAGGTGAATCAACCACCTCCCTGGGCAGCCTATTCCAATGCCCAATGACCCTTTCCATGAAAAACCTCCTCCTAATCTCTAGCCTAAATCTCCCCTGGCAGAGCTTGAGGTCATTCCCTCTTGTCCTGTCTCCTGTCACTTGGGAGGAGGTCAGCTCCCTCCTCTCTACAACCTCCTTTCAGGTAGTTGTAGAGAGTAATGAGGTCTCCTCTCAGCCTCTTCTTCTCTAGGCTAAAAGAAGTCAGTATTAAATTCTTTGACATTCACCCAGATGCAACATAGTCCTAATTTGCATCTTTTTAGTTATGTGTGGCTCATATACACAAGCACAAATTGCTTAGATTTCCCTCTGAACAAAATCCAGCAGTTAGAAGCAAACACAATGAGAAGCATAGGTTCACATTGTGGCTGATAGAAATATAAGTTACTTCTAAAAAAATTACGGTCACTGCCTAGGTCAGACAGACCAACCTCCCAGCAGGACACTCAGATCAGTCTGCCTCCACCTGGTGAGGTAGCAACACAGGGTGAAATTCCACATGCACACGTGACCTCATGTAAGGTGTTCTCACCAGTATGTGGATCAGTGAGTTGCAGAGAGCAGCAGTGAGGGTGCATATGGAGACAGGGGACCTCCGTGCCCTTCAGGAGATGTGTACAGATAAGGGAACTTACATCAAGGAAAAGGGGTGACTGCTTGGAAATTGTATGCCCTCTGAGGGGAAGAATCACAGAATGGTATGGATTGGAAGGGACCTTATAGATCATCTAGTTCCACCCCACCCATTTCAGTTTAATATCTTTATCGATGATCTGAATAAGGGGATTGAGTGCACCCTCAGTATGTTTGCAGATGATATCAAGTCAGCAGGAGTGTTGATCTGCTTGAGGGTAGGAAAACTCTACAGAGGAATCTGGACAGGTTGGATGAATAGGGCCAAAACTAATTCTATGAGGTTCAACAGTGCTAAATTTTAGGTCCTGCATTCAGGCCACTGCAACACTGTGCAGAGGTACAGGCTTGGGGAAGAGTGGCTGGAAAACTGACTGGTAGAAAAGGATCTGGGAGTGTTGATTGACGGACAGATGAACATGAGCCAGCAGTGTGCACTGGTGGCCAAAGAGGCCAATGACATCTTGATCTGTCTTAGAAATGGTGTGTCCAGCAGGATGAGGGAATTGATTGTCCCCATTTACTTGGTGCTTGTAAAGCTGCATCTCGAGTACTGTGTTTAGTTTTAGCCCCTTCACTATCAGAAGGACATTGAGGTGTTGGCACGTGTGCAAAGAAGGGCAACAAAGTTGGTGAATCAGTCTAGAGCACAAGTATTAAAAGGAGCAGCTGAAAGAACTGGAGTTGGTTAACCTGGAGAAAAGGAGGCTTTGGGGAAACCTTCTCTACAGCTACCTGAAAAGAGATTGTAACAAGGTAGTGTTTACCTCTTTTGCCAACTGAGAGGACAAGAGGAAAACACATCAAGTTTCACCAGGGGTGGTTCAGATTGGATAGTAGGAAAAATTTCTTCACCGAAAGGCTGCTGATAGAAGTAGTTGAATCACCAACCATGTAAGAATGTAAAAGATGTGTAGACGTGGCACTTAGGGACATGGTTTAGTGGCTGGCTCGAAAGCATTAGTTTAATAGTTGGACTTGACAATCTTAAAAGTCTTTTCCAAACTAAATTATTCTATGATTCTAAGATAAACCAAGCTATAAGTGTGGTCACGGCACCAAACTTGCCAGAGTTCAAGGACTGTCTGGATGATACTCTTCATCACATGGTTTAGTTTCAAGTGGTCCTGCAAGGAGTAGGGAGTTGGACTCAATGATCCTTATGTGTCTCTTCCAACTCAAGATATTCTGTAATTCTAAGATTCTCTAAGCGTCTGACATTGTGGTTTATCTCTTGAATTGCTGATATTGAACCTGAATCTGCAGTTCACTGTTGTCAATTATATTTAATTGTTAAAGAAATAAACTACTCTGATCTGGATTTGATTTAAAACACATGAATGGAGTAGTTTTTCCCTGCAACATATAGGAGGTCCAGAAGTCCACTTTGGATAATCTTAAACTAAGCATTTTCCAGAAATAAATATTCATAAATCAGGAACACTCTCATTTTTTTATGGAAGTTTACATGCTCTTAGAAATTTCTAGCACATAAGGTGTGTGTCAAACTCAGTGGTGACATCTACTCTAATAAGAAAAGTGTGATGGAAAGTTCCTTTGCATAATTCCTAGGCAATCAGAGCTCTCAGGGAGTTTGATCCATGAGTATTACATTCCTGACTGCGTAATTCTTCAGCTTCAAACAGAAATAGTAAAGATTGTCCTTATTACAGTCTGTCTCTACCGTGGTAGAAGAGCATATGGAAAAAAGGATCTGCATATTCTCACACAGAAGCAGACCTAGAGTTCAGGCCTCACATTTTCTTGTACATCTTATAATCTCTCAATCTTATTTAAGGTGAACATCTCCCTTTCTTCTTCTTGCCGCATTTCAAAGTGCAATAATCACCCCTTTCTCTGAAAGCAAAGCAGGACTTAGGCATCCAAGACTCTTTTAAGGGTTGCAATCCATGAATTCCAGTTTTACGTGGGTCATCTTTCCAAATAATGCAAAGAAACACCTTAGCCTTAAACAAACACTGCTAATTGATTATCTTAATTGGCACAAGATAGGAACAGATCAATATGTGACAAAGACAACTTTATTGTCAATTAACTTCTTCTATAACCTTAGAGGATTCCTTGAAGTAAAACATAATCTCCACATCAGTAATTTCTTTGCATGACTGATAAAACTTCTAGGGGATTTTGCAGTCTATGGTAAATGCAATGACAATTTTTAAATGATGATGAGGTTACTAGAGCTTTCAGCTGAGAATACTATTAGGTAATATCCTTTCATAAAAACAAAAGAATGGATATTTATCTATAGCCAGATATTTTTTATCCTGGTTTCCTAGAAGAGAAAGACTTATACTTCTAGTAGCTCTCTATATGTACATGACTGCTAGGTCCACATGTAACAGCTTTTGAATTTGTGCTGAAGCTGTAAATAAACTTTGTATATTTGAGAATTGCACTATCAGAGATGTTTAGTTCTCAGGATTGTTAAAGAAATTGTAGCCAGAGAGAAGAATGTTCCCTTAGTGTAGCTCTATAGGAAGGATTTCTGCATGAAATCAGTTATGATGTCACTAGACAAAACCACAGAGAGTAACTGTATCCCAAAAAACAGCAACATACTCTTAGGCTTCTCTATTCTTAAACACCACACTAGATAATTTGAAGATAAAATGCAAAAGCAAAGCAAGTTTCTAGAGATATTTATTTGCAATAATGTTCTAGTTGCTTTTTATACATCCATGCTTTCCATATGAAAATCTCCATATTTGGGATCTAAGATTAATACCTTTGTGTAATTTTTCCTGTTGGTTCCATTGAAAAATATATTAAATCGCTTGCACTAGATGCTTTGACCTGAATTAAATGGTCTTCATTTAAGTGCTCTGCACTTATGCAGTGTCAACCAAAAAGGTCCTTAAATAACGAGGGGAGTTCCTCAGCATTATCACAACTAAATAGATTATAAAGATTCACATAAGCTAAGAAATATCAGGAGAAAAGCAGGAAGCAGTGCAATTATATGAGCATTACAATTTCCTTCCGTATCATAAATGAAAACTTTCTGGTTTCCATTATTATGAAGAAAGATGGCTTGATTTTAAGACTAAACAAAAAAAAATATAATAAAAGCAGAGGTTCTTACTTGTGTAGGTGATATTAAATCCTCTTCCAGTGGTAGAATGATCTGATTGAAATTCAAGTCTCACTATGTGCCCAGTGCTGGCCAGCTGAGAAGGGACCTCGTTGCCAGAAAAAGTGCCAAGAGGTGGTAAGTCTGAAATCCCATCATCCTTCACTGTAAGGTAGTCAAATTGAGGTTCTACATCAAAGTCGTTGAAAATCAGATGGATTCGGCTTCCTGGCTCTGAGATAATTAGCCAAACACAATTCATATTGTTCCCGTACTCTTCAGGATAATTTGGAGAAAGAATAATTCCAGATGGTGTTGTGAAGTTGAAGAAACATGAGACTACAGGGAAAAAAAAATAAACAAATACCCCAAAAACAGAGTGTAAGAATAATATCCATAAACATTACAAATGCTCATTTTTATATTTTTTATTTTTATGGTAAAGGATGCTTTTAAAGCCTGGATGTCAAATCTACAACTCTTAAAACCTGGAAATGTTTAAAAACATCACAATGTTTCTCCAATGTAGCATGTCAGCTTTGTATGTTTTCAGTTCCCCAAGGGAGGCTAAGTGACTGCACCAAGGCCTGCAAGAGATTATTAGAAGCACATAGAGAGAGCCAAAGATAGCAAAAATAACGCCTGATGTGTCAGAATTTGGAAAAAATGTTCCGAAATAAAAATGGAACCTCCAAATTTAAATGTGATTTATTTTCTAAAAGGTATATGCATGAAAAGGTATTTAGTATTCCAACTAATAAAGCACAATGGCCAGTTTTGTCTGTAGCACACATAGTTCACACTGATGTAAGTAACAGTAGAAATTTAGATGTGGCTTATCAAGAAATTTTAAGTGCATGCAATAAAAACATATTTTTACCCATAGCTTCCCTTGGATAGCACAGGCTAATTGAACAAAAATGATTCATAGTTATCTTCCCTTTTGAATCCCTTTGGGTCAATTTTCATCAAGACAATTCCTAACTGATTTCAGAGTCCTGAGCTTGTGGGTGATAATTTAGTGAGAAGCACAGGGCATTCAGAAAGAGGAAGGCTCACTGCATATTAATTAACAGAAAGGATAACCGTTACTCAGCTCTTTAATGTTCAAAATGAACATGATGCTTGTAAACAGACATTGTAACTTTCATAGAAACATAGAATCACCAGGTTGGAAGAGACCCACTAGATCACTGAGTCCAACCATTCCTATCAAACACTTAACCATGTCCATTAGCAACTCGTCCACCCATGCCTTAAACAATGTCCTGTACCAACACAGCTGTAAATGCATATATATTCAAGAAGAACTGAGCATCTTGCTAAGATTTTTTTTTTTTAAATCCATTACTGAATTATAAGGATCTTAATAGGAAAAGGCAATATACTCACGAGAACTGAAGAGCCTAATCTATCTGTGTACTAGAAACATTTACTCTATTTTATCATAGAAGAAGTAGTAAAAAAAAGAGGAGGAAAAAAGGGGGGAGAGGGAAGAGGGGAGAGGGGAGAGGACCCTCTCTATTTAAACCCACCTACATGTTTATGTACAAAAATCATAGAATCATAGAAACACCAGGTTGGAAGAGACCCATCGGATAATCGAGTTCAACCATTCCTATCAGACATTAAACCATGTCCCTCAGGACCTCGTCTACCCGTCCCTTAAACCCCTCCAGAGAAGCTGAATCAACCACCTCCCTGGTCAGCCTATCTTTTAAAAGAAAATTTACAACTAATTAACCTACCTACCTTCTTTTGGTGTTATAAGGGTCCTTATAACCCCTATATTAATTTTCATGCTTTATTAGGATTTCAGAAAAAACCCACAATCTTTCCTTACGTGGATCTGTAAACTGCTTTGTACTTCCAGAATCAATGTATATGTGCCACAGAGTACTTTCAAACACTTATATGCTATTAGGGATTGCCCATTTAAAGTCTAATTTAACACAAATTTACATTAAAATTGTTAACTCTATCAATATAATATAAAATGAGGGGACAGAACGTTCTGAAAGGGTCCTATGTGATGCTCCCTGTCAATGAGCTACTATCCTAGTTGGTTTAACTAGGAAAAAACAAAACAAAACAAAACCTAGCCTGAAAAAATCTTCAAGGTCTTTTGAAATACTGGGTAGTCACAAATGGTAAGGAAGGCAACAGGTTCAGGTCAGAGAAATAACGCAGGAGAAAATAAATCCTTACAAACACAGCTGGGTTTGTTGCCAGACCACTGGTTGTTCTGTTGACATGTAATCGTTCTCTCTCCCACCAGTTCAAAAGCTGCTTGACATTCGAATGTAAGTGTGTCTCCATGCAGAAAACTGCTGCCTGTCCTTTTTCCATAGGATGGAATTCCAGGGTCTCCGCAGCCTCCTTTCTCAATTTCTGAATATCAAACATTCAAACAAAATAATAAGGAAAAATAAATATGCAAATTTATATGTCAATACCAGAATTGCTTTCAAAATCTTTGGCATTGTGTCTTAAAATAATATTTACAGCTGAGAGTGAATAAGAGGTAAATGTTGTAAAGCCACCTCTAAGGTGATTTAGGATCTGAAGCCTTTTCACAAGCTAATAGCTTACATACCCGGATTGATGAAGATAACAAGATACGCATGTTTAACTGTATGGCTGCACTGAATTACAGTATATTTGAAGGTAAAAATGTAAATCCATAGTTTCCACATTAACCATGGAGACATATTATGTATAGATCCTATTTCTTGTAAAGAAGTACTAGCAATAAAGAATCTGTCTTAACAATCACATCTGTACTTCCCTTTATAAGGCTATTAGAAGTACAACTAGAAGTATATAATTTAATAATAGTGAAAATGCATTTAAAGTACTAAAATATAATAAAACAAAATTGGAAAAAAATTATTTTTTAATTCCATACTTCAAACTAGAGCCCTGCTACTTTCAGCTACACTGAAAAGAGGTTAACACTTTGGATTGTACTAGATAATCTCTAGGAGGTCCAGTACTTATTTAATTTGTTGATATTGAATGTACATATAGAAAATAACAATATAAAATACTGAAGTTTTATGAAATTTTTGAATAATTAAGAAAGGAAATGGAAACATTAACATCCTGTGATAGAAATGCTGAATCACAGAATCATAGAACAACCAGGTTGGAAGATACCCATCAGATCATCGAGTCCAACCATTCCTATCATCTTACAAGTTACTATAGACATGGTTGCCCATCACAAATGAAGGCTCCATTTCTTCACTACTAAATTTAAATTAGTTTTTTTTTATTAATCTCCATTTAAACCACAAAAAATAAAAACAAAGCACTTCTGGTTCTATAAACTTTGTTACTACTACATGTGTAATAAAAGTATGTAAATCTCCTCCAAATGAAACTAGAGATAAAATTCGCATTATTTAAATGTTTCCCAGTTCAATTCAAGGTATGGAATCTGAAACATTCAAGATAACAAGGAGAATCAGCTCACTGAGTGTTATTAAATATTCAAATAGTTCAACACCATTAAAACTGTCTGCTGTCAAACGTTGTACAATCATTAATGTTCATTCCTGGCAGAAGTGTATGTCTCGACACACTAACTCCAGTAGAAATTTTAAGCTGCACTATGACATTAAGACGATACGTGAAGTCAATCTATTATGGTTATGCCTTTAAAGCAGGTTTGAATAGACTGTTGACAAGCGTGTTCAGAAAGCTACGACACATATTTCACAAAAGAATAAGTTATTAATCAGGATAGAAAAAAATATATCAATTTTATTCTTGGTTATCCTAAAATCAAACTTTGAAAGGAAACTTAGGAGTACCTAGTCCATCTATGGATTCAAAGGAGTTCCAGAGTCAGTAGTTTTATTTAAAATGTCTTACCTGAAAGGTAGAAAGTATCAACTGAATGAAAACACCTTCCAAAAAGGCGAGTACAGGAATATAATAAAAAACTGTAGAGCAATACCATAACTCATATTTATTTATGAATAAGGATTCAGAATTATATTTATTTACAAATGCTTTAATGTAGTTTCACCTGTCTGCTTCTACAACATTAATTCCTTAATGCTACTGTGGAGCAGTGGAAACCTATGTGTTCCTAGCTATGCACATCCTACATGAATAAAAGCTATAGAAAACTAGAACCCACATTTCAACTGCATTTTAAAAGTTCATTTCCTCCACTGATAGCACAGCTATATCTAACCCAGCACAGGAGAATAATCAGAAACACTCTTTTCCAAAACCCTGCTGTGTCTTGAAGATCAAGACAGTATCAGGAGGCAAACTGTAAGGTTTTCAAATGGCACTGCTGAAGATTTATCCCTTAAAAGAAAGCAACAAGAGTTTCTTTCCATGGTCTATAGAGGAAATATCAAAATATCTTTAATTAATGAATTCACTGAAGTAGAAGACAGATCAGGATGATTTCTAACCCTCAGGAGATATACCAAGCCCTGGCAGAGACGTATGGATCACTGAACCAAAATGTTTAACAGAAATTACCGTGAATTAAGTTTTCAGGCAGGTTGAAAATACCTTTTTGGAAGAAAGTAGCACACTATGTCTTTAGTCAGAACCAAGGTCATACAATCATAGAATCACCAGGTTGGAAGAGACCCACCGGATCATTGAGTCCAACCATTCCTATCAAACACTAAACCATGTCCCTCAGAACCTCATCTACCTGTACCTTAAACACCTCCAGGGAAGGTGGATCAACCACCATCTCCCTGGGCAGCCTATTCCAATGCCCAATGACCCTTTGTGTGAAAAACTTCCTCCTAAGGAAAACTAAAGTTCCTCCTTTGAAAACTAAATGAATACAATGTGCTAAAAATCCAAGAGTGTCCAGTTTTACTTGGGGGAGAGATATAATTTGGGCTTTTAAGTATTCCATTTCTAAACACAAGCCAGCAGTTAAAAATACGAAAAAATAATTTCAGGTCAAACAGTTTAAAAAAAATTTCTCTATTTTGGAAGAAAAGAAAGCTTTAAAAATCTGTCTCATAAGAAATATTTCAATGATGAATTTTTGATTCTCTCAAAACATATTAGGATATTTTAAATCAAATTATTTTACATTGAAAAGCCAACTAGCTCATAAAATGTCAAACTGAAATGTATTAATTTTATTTCAACTTCAACTTTAAATGTGTGTGCTTGCTGTTATGTCATTCAATATAAAAACAATTTAGCAAGTGTCACAAATTTCAAACACATTTCAGAGGTTGTCTTATTTACATTTTGACAATAAAAAGCTCAAAAAAAATTCATTCTTCTCCAGAAGTTTCTATCTTCACAAACCTTGAAGTAAAGACTATCTGTCTTTAATAGAAAACATGCTCCAGTCAAAAACAAGTTATTCAGGTTAACACAAAGCATCCACTTTGTATCTGTCTTAGCTAACCAAATTTCTTAAATATAAGGTAAGATAAACATAGATAAACTAAGGCCTGTAGTAGTCAAGATGACAAAACTTCCCTTCCCCATAAAACAATATAATTTTTTAATTAGAAATCTCAAAGTCCAAATATTAATTTTTTATTAAATTATTGTAAAATATAAAACCATGTAAAAATTCTGCCAGCAGCAGACCATGATATTAAACATTCCCTTTCTTAGTATTTAGGAAATCATGAGGGACTGACAGAACAAAGCAGATTAAGCAGATTAAATGCGCAGGACTGCACATTCCTCTTTTGTAAAGAGCTAGATTTCTGTCACATATATTGACGAGAGACCAAGAGTTCAGGTAGAAAGAGGTCAAATTCATTGTTCTGTATTTATACATAAGAAATAGTCTTGGTTCCTAACTAAATCTAGAGCAGTAGAGGGATGTAATGAATCCAAACATTTTCTATCCTCTGGGATTTAACACAGCCTTTTATTTCATTGTCTTTTCTGGTAGCTGTCCAACTTCCACTGGTTTGATCAGAGAACAAATTTTTCACATGTCTAAACTCAGTTGAGGTGCATTGTATCTACTACTTCAACACATGGACCAATTATTCTGCTACATGACCTGTAAAGTGGCTACATGTTTGTTGGCTAAAAAGAGAACATTCTTCTAACTGAGTCAGCTGGAGCTATGTTGATCTTTTAGAGAAATCCTATGGGACAGAAATGTTGTTAAAATTACAAACATGAAAATAAAAGCTATGCTAACCTATTGAAAGTGTGGCAATAGACACCTTGCTCCTCTAGAATTATTCTGTGTATTTATTCAATGTTGGACTCCTTTTGATCTGAGTCTTTAGAGATGTGTGAACTTCATGATATTTGCAAATAAGCTCTGAAGCTGAAATATAAATATCAGCTTCCACTGGTTACCAAAATATTAACATTGATCTTATTCAATTGTTTCTGCTTTTCATGTACTCTCCTTCAGCAGCCTGGGAAAAGACACTTTTCATTTTATTTGTAAACTAGAAATATTTACTCAGTTGCAGGGAATATTCTTTAATGTTGGAATAATGACAAGACTAGACTTCTGATGAGAAGATCATACCCGTCTGATTTAAATCAAAGATGGTTTTGTGTCTGTGTTTTCTTTCAAAGGAATAAACACAGCAATTTGAAGGTGATTATGATTAAACAGTTAAATAAGTATTATGACGACTGCTTGGAAAGTGTCACACTACAATTCATGTCCTTTTGAGGAAAAAGCTTTGCTTTACTTTGACCCAAGTATCTGAAGCAGATAATAAAATACTTTACAGATTATAACATTTTACAGTCTTAATTTTAGTACACACGGCAGTAATTCACCTTTATTTTGCTTGTTTGATTACAAATACATAGTTGTAACTTAATGCCACTACATTTTCCCTCACACAAACAATGAGTAATATTCCTGCTCATTGGATTAGTGAGTTATCATCATATCTCTAAACCTGTAGCTAGATACAACTTTTACCAATACAGTAGTAACGATATCCTCACATTTTAATAATTCAGATGCATAAAAGCAATTTAATAAGCACATATATGTTTCATAGAAATCCATTGTTTCAACAACTACTTCAGTACTTCAAAGTCCATCAGAAAGCTGAAGTCATAGAATCATAGAATCACCAGGTTGGAAGAGACCCATCGGATCATCGAGTCCAACTGTTCCTATGAACACCTCATCCACCTGTGCCTTAAACACCTCCAGGGAAGGTGAATCAACCATCTCTCTGGGCAGCCTGTTCCAGTGTCCCATGACCCTTTCCATGAAAAACTTCCTCCTAATCTCTAGCATAAATCTCCCCTGGTGGAGCTTGA
Source organism: Coccyzus lansbergi (assembly GCA_033558105.1). NCBI lineage: Eukaryota > Metazoa > Chordata > Aves > Cuculiformes > Coccyzidae > Coccyzus > Coccyzus lansbergi. The sequence continues at coordinate 4,586,920 of JAUMJK010000508.1, forward strand.
GGCCATTCCCTCTTGTCCTGTCCCCTGTCCCCTGAGAGAAGAGCCCAACTCCCTCCTCTCCACAACCTCCTTTCAGGTAGTTGTAGAGAGCAATGAGGTCTCCCCTCAGCCTCCTCTTCTCCAGGCTAAACAACCCCATATCTCACAGATTTATATCTCTGTCAGGTAGACATTGTCAGTTTAACATCTAAACTCTTAAATGCTAAGTCCCCAAAATTCATGTATCGAATACAAGAAAAATTATCATTGAGTTTATTTCCTTAAATTCCTTATATCTCCCTCTGTTAACAGCCATAATACCTGACACAAGAATCTGATTTAAAAATACAAATGGAGAAACTTATACAAAGCAAATGGGTAGAGAGATATGCTCAGGACTGCAGAACTGAACATATTAAAAAGAATGCTGCTATATGATTCCTGGAAAGGAACATGGGAGCAGTTACTGAAAGTTAAAATGATAAATCAAAACTAAAACAAAACAAAAAAAAAAAAAAATCAGATACCACATAGTTGGGCTCTAAAAGTGTCTGTTAAAGCTAAAATCAGGTTGGCCTAAAGCTAAAACCAGAGTGGCCTTAAATGATAACTTTATAATTACAAGAATTTTAACATTATTCCAGTAAATTTCTTCAAATAAATTTTACAGCACAATTTATTATCAATCTCCACCTATAAAAAAAAAGAGAAGGCCTCCTTCACAGGTCATATAATTCCCAGCAGCATTCTAAAAGATTCTCACAATTTCTCTGAAACGCTTTGTCCTTGCTGTTCTCAAAAAGACCATAGATCATATCCAGTAGATTAATTTTGGTTGCTGCTACATTATTGCATTCTGTATCAGTATTGAAAACCAAACATGACCTTAGAATCAGATGGATGGAAAAACAGTGTGATTTTTTTTTGTAGGAAATCCATTTAAGCTAACAATTCACTATCATAACATCTGGGTAGCTTGTTGGCAATAATAAGTTATCACATTGTATCATGTAATTTTATATAATAGAAAAATCCTTGAAAGTAATAAAACAATTTCAGAAGAAAAAAAAAGTCAAACGTTTTTGACAAATAAGTTTCCAAGTTTAATATTTACTGTGCTCTTAAGTATCCCATTAGAGAGTTCAGAAAAAGAAAAGATTGATTTGTTTACAATCCATTTTACATTTCCAGGGATAAACGCAGACTTAGAATCATAGAATAGTTTGAGCTGGAATGGATCATAAATGTCATCTAGTTTCACCCCCCCCCCCTGCCATGAGCAAGGACACCTCCCATTCAATCAAGTTACTCCAAGACCAATCCAACCTGGTCTTGAACATCTCCAGGGATGGGGCATCCAAAACTTGCCTGGGTAACCTGGGCCAGTGCCTCATCACCCTCACGGTGAAGAAATTCTTCCTTACTTTCTATGACTTGTTGCAGAAAATTTAGGCTACCAACTGATTAAGTGATGAAACAGCAGGCAAAATTAATTATCAATAATTGCAGAAAAATACATCTGAACAAAATTACTATGAACTTGCAGGCACAATGATATGTTCTGAACTGCAGTTACCACTCAGGAACAAGAACTCCGGTGTACAAAAGATAATTTTTGAAAGTGTAAGCTATCAAAAATGTTAAGAATCAGTAAGAAAGGAACAGTGAACAAAACAGAAAAGAGTAGTCTGACATCACACAAAATACTATTTAATTAGTATGTTGAATATTGTGTGTACTTCTGCTCCTGTATACAGAAAAGGATGCATAATAACTAGGGAAAGGAAAGAGAAAATAAAAATTGAAGCTTCAGTTCCTGAAGAACTGAGGGTCAATTAAGCAGTCTCATTCTTGGGGAGGTAAAAATATATACATACAATAAGCAACTGCACAAATACATGGAAGAAAATCTTATTGACAGACAAAAAGGAAGTATGTGAGTTATGCATCATTACAAACAGGAAAATACTCTGGGATTATCTCTGTCTCTTCAATAATCATTAATCATGTAATTAATCACTTTTTCTCTAAACATTCACAGAATCACACAGATTCACGTGGTTGGAAGAGACCCACCGGATCATTGAGTCCAACCATTCCCATCAAACACTAAACCATGTCCCTTAGCACCTCGTCCACCTGTCCCTTAAACACCTCCAGGGAAGGTGAATCAACAACCTCCCTGGGCAGCCTATTCCAAAGCCCAATGACCCTTTCTGTGAAAAACTTCGTCCTAATCTCCAGCCTAAATATCCCCTGGCAGAGCTTGAGGCCATTCCCTCTTGTCCTGTCCCCCGTCACTTGGGAGAAGAGGCCAACTCCCTCCTCTCCATAACCTCCTTTCAGGTAGTTATAGAGAACAATGAGGTCTCCTCTCAGCCTCCTCTTCACCAGGCTAAACACCCCCAGCTCTCTCAGACGTTCCTTATAAGGCCTGTTCTCCAGACCCTTTGCCAGTCTCGTTGCTCTTCTCTGGACTCGCTTCAGAGCCTCAACATCCTTTTTGTGGTGAGGGCCCCATAACTGAACACAGGATTCAAAGAATAGTTTCACCAGTGCAGAGTACAGAGGGAGAATAACCTCCCTGGACCTGCTGGTCACACTGTTTCTGACACAAGCCAGGATGCCATTGGCCTTCTTGGCCACCTGGGCACACTGCTGGCTCATGTTCAGTCGCTGTCAACCAACACCCCCAGGTCCTTCTCCTCCAGGCAGCTTTTCACTCTAATGTTTTGTGTTAAGCAACACAATATTGTTCAAATTGCAAAACTTTCTTCTTCACTAGGAGGAAAATAGAGCCTCACCATAAAAAGGCTGAGCAGCACCCCAGACAAAAGTTAGCCCAAAAATACCCTGTGGAATACAAGTCAGCATGTTACGGTGGAAAGCATGAAATACAGTAAAATGCAAGTGCAGCTGCTTTAGTAGTTATGAGAATAACATAAAGATGAATTTTGTGAAAAGGTGAACTACTGTTATTGAATGAGGCAATAAACAATAAAAGAGCTTGGAGAAAGATATTAAATGTAAGAAAAATAAGTAGCAGCAAAGGAGAATTAAGAAGTACTTCTTCAATTTTCCATAAGAAAAAAAATCAGATAATAAAAATTTAAATAAAATTAATAAAGGGCAGGACAGGTAGAGAACAGGTTAAGAACTGTTTAGAAAATGTAGATGTATTCAGGGGAACAGGGCCTAATTAAATTTACATTAAAGTACTTAAAGTGAAGCAGTCACTGAACTATTAGCAATTATCTTCAAGAACTTATGGAGGACAAGGGAGGTCCCAGATGACTGGACAAGGTCGCGTCTAATAACTATCTCCAAAAACTGGAGAAAAGAGGGGCCAAGGAATTATGCAAATACATTTGTATGTAATTTGTCCCCTCAAACTGCGGAAGTGATATGCTTTATCTTCATTTACAACAAAATATCTTTACCTAAAATCATCTTAAAGTCCTGACAAGGATGTTGTCTGGAAAAGAATATGTGTTCTGTCAAAATTTTAAATGTAAATAAATAGACTGGTGCAATTACAGGATTGTAAAGCCAACACCGATCTCAAAGAAAGTAATGGAACAGCCAACACCGAAGTATTTCTAAATGGGTAAAAGTTGAAAATATAATTAACATAGGTTAATATGATTTTATGGAAAATTGGTCATGTCATGCTAATAATACGATTTTTAGCTTATCAACTTGGTTGACACAATATATTTGGACTTCCTTCAACAATTTAAATTAGTAACACATGACATCCTTATTAGGAACTGGCATCTTAGAAAATCAATTTAGCACATATTAAAAGGGTTAAAAATAGATAATGATAGTATCTCAAAGCATAAATGTGAATAAAGAATTATCGTCAGGCAACAGAACTGCTTCAGCTAGCCTAGTATGTACATTTTTTAGCATAAATCAAACAATTTGTTACACAAATATTACAGTAAAATAATTAAGATGTAATGACAATGGCATTTTCAAGATGCTGTAACACTATGACATACGTTGTATGCGTCTTCTTGTGCATGTGTATTCATGTAAGCACTACTTTTTTCTCATATTCTTTAAATGAAAATGCAAACATCAACATTTCAAGCTTCTGACAGCTGAGAATTTTGGAAAATAGAATTTTTAAATGGGAGGACTGTTTATTCCCTGAGTATCAACTTTTGTACCTTACAATGGATCTTCCTCCTCTTTAAAAACCAGGAGTCTCCTGGAGTCTCCTCTCAGCCTCCTCTTCTCCAGGCTAGCTCTCTGAGGTTGTCAGTTACCAAATTATCAATTTAGTAAAGAGATTGTGACTGCACACATTTTACATAATCTATATATTTATTTGTGCAAATATATATATATATGTATGTATGTACAAGTATGTTTATGTTTATGTTAACCTTACCAGACAATGGAACTACTAGATATTGTCAAACTATCTGGTTTTTGCTAATAACTTACTAAACGTGTCATTTGTTGCAGCAGAACTGTTTCATCAAGTGCAATAACCAAATAGGTAATCTTAATCGTGGCCTCACACTTAGAATCACAGTAACATAGAATAACCAGAATAACCAGACCCACTGGATCATTGAGTCCAAGCGTTCCTATCAAAAAACTTGATACTCAAAGTTTGCAGGAAGTATATTACTGGGGATGCAGGCATTTTCTATTTATTTTGTAATTTGCCTGTATTTATGAAGAGCTTATTTAGTGTATTGCATGTGCATTATTTTAAAATTTGACAGAAGTTCAAGGAAAAACTTTTCAAAATGTGACCTTTAGAGAGGATCATCCACTAAAATCAAAAGCTCTAGGTTTATAAGTCAAGCCATACTGAAGACATGAAGTAGTAATCTTTCAGGTGTAGCATTGTCTTCAGGTTACTCTACTTCAGTTTTCCTCAGAGGATTTTTGTTGTTCTCTCAAAGAAGATTAAGTCACAGTTACAAAAGGGGCACAATGTCCCTCAAGGGATTTAAGGTAGATTGCTCAACTAAATATGTAGTTTAAATTTATTATACTTTGTTAATTTAAACTTCCCTGGGCATTTCCCTGAAGACGAAATTTAACAGACATTTAAACAATAAGAGAAAAAATACAGAGAATTTCTATTCCCATGGTTTTATCATTAGCTTTGATCAAAAGACCATCAGTTTTTATAACTGGGTGTATCTTGTGGAAAAGAACATGCTCTTTATATGCTAGAACAACAAAAATAAGTTAGGCTAAATTATTTTAAAGTTTTACGCAAAACATACAGAATTAATTTTGTAGTAGTCATATGCACATGCAATGTAGAGGTACAGGAAAGCCACAATATGAAATCAGTTGGGTAAATTTTGAGGTGAGAGAATACAGAAATCCTTTCAAATTATATTGATAGGTGAACTGAAATTTAAATATCTATAAATACATATGGATCTATTTTAATTTTTTTTTTTTAAATGGCCGCTATAAAGACTAAACTGGAAACGGGACTGTGTGTACAGTATCTTTTTAGGGTCAAATGTGTCTCTTCATTTGTCATGTGAATGTAGGTTTAATTTTTTTTACTTGGCAAATTATCTTGTGTTGTTTCATAAAAAGAGCTAGTACAATGTTCTACACTATGCACATACACACACATAGAAAGTCCCACAACAGTCAAACTCTGACTCTTAGCACAAGATTAGTTTTTATCATTTGCATCCTAATTACAGTGTTTTATTACTTATTTAGGCTTAGAAAAATAATTTTATTCCTACAGCTCTAGATAAATATGTGTTTCAAGAAAAATGACAATAATATATCATTTTGCCTTATAGAAGAAAAAAAAATATTTAACAAGATTTTTAAAACAATGCTTGCTTCTGAGATTACTTAGAGTGATAACTTATCACATTTAACAGCTTGTTCACACTTTTCTTCGGAAGGCTATACTTAAAGAAAGCATCAGTGTCAGAATTTGTGGACTTGGTAGCATTAGGTTAATGGTTGGACTCAATGATTTTAAGGGTCTTTCCCAACCTGAATGATTTCATGATCTATGAATACAATCCACATTGGATCAGCCATCACATAAATTAAGCTGTTCTTTCATTACAGGCTTGGGGAAGAGTGGCTGGAAAGCTGCCTGACAGAGAAGGTCCTGTGGGAGTTGGTTGACAACTGACTAAACATAAGCCAGCAGTGGCCCAGGTGGCCAAGAATGCCAATGACATGATGGCTTGGATCAGAAACGGCGTGGCCAGCAGGATCAGAGGTTGGAGGACAAGTCCTGTGAGGAGAAAGTAAGGCTGAGGGGAGATCTTATCATGTCTACAACTGAGGAGGTTGTAGAGAAGTAGTTGGTCTTTTTTCCCAAGTGAAAGGGGATATGATGAGAGGGACTGGCCTCAAGTTGCACCAAGAGGGGTTCATATTAGATACTAAGAAATTTTTTTTCCACTGAAAGGCTTTTCAGGCACTGCAACAGGCTGCCAGAGAGGTGATTGAGTCTCCGTCCCTGGAGGTATTTAAAAGATGACTAGATGAAATGCTTAGGAGTATGATTTAATAGTGGGTAGGTATGGTTGGACTCAATGATCTCAAAGGTCTTTTCCTAGCAGTTCTCTGATTCTATGATCCAATAAAGGATGACTACTTAAAGCTACATAGACAGAAAAATACAACATAAAGTAGGTGTCATCACTGGGGAGGCAACTTGAAAGTCTGATTTATTGTTCGTTTCAAATTAAGTGTTTGATTTTTATAATGAGAATGTAGGTTCAAATCAAAAGTTTTCAAAATTAAATGGCTGTAATTCTCATGGTTTGTAATTCTCAAGGTCTCATGATCCTTCTATTGAAAAAATAGAGAAAACTGTTACAAAAATCAAATAATTCTATAAAAATATCACAGTATTACTCACAAGAAATACTCTTGTTTTCCAGCCCCTTCCTTCCCCAGCTTCATTGCTCTTCTCTGGACTCACTCCAGAGCCTTAACATCCTTCTTGTGATGAGGGGCCCAGAACTGACCCTAAAACTGTTGTGGTAATTACCAGTAACTTAGCATGCCTCTTGTCACCCTATTAGCGATCTAGTGATAGTAGAATATTCAAGGATGTACTTTAAAAAGGCCAGGAAACAATACAGGAAAGCTTTCCTATCTGAAAATGATTGACTATATGTCGTGGTGGAAATTAGGTGACTGATACGAGGTGCTTGACATGAGCCGGTAATGTGAAGCCCACAAGACCAATGATATCCTGGGCTGCACCAGAAGAACAGCCAGCAGGTCAAGGGAAGTGATTCTTTCCTTCCATTCCCCTCTCGTAAGACCTCATCTGGAGTATTGTGTTCAGTTCTGGACTTCTCAGTGTATGTAAGAAGGAGATGGAACTGTTGGAACAGGTCCAGAGGAGGCTACAAGGATGATCAGAGGGCTGGAGTACCTTCCATATAAGGACAGATGAGAGAGACGGAGAGAACAGAGAGTTGGGCTTGTTCAGCCTGGAGAAGAGAAGGCTCTGAGGAGAAGATCTTATAGTGACCTTCCAGTACCTGAAAGGAACCTACAAGAAATCTTGAGAGGGACTATCTGTAAAGGCTTGTGATGATAGGATGAGGGGCAATGGATATAAACTGGAGAGGGGCAGATTTAGACTAGATATTAGGAAGAATTTCTTCACCATGAGAGCGGTGAGGCACTGGAATATGTTGCCAAGGAAAGTTCTATCTGCTCCACCCCTGGAGGTATTCAAGGTCAGGCAGGATGGGGCCTTGGGTAACTTGATCTAGTGGGATGTCCCTGCCCATGGCAGGGGGGTTGGAACTAGATGATCTTTAAGGTCCCTTCCAACCCTAACACTTCTATTATTCTATGATTCTATGACATTTCCCCATCCAAAGATAATTTACAGTGTAAGCTAATTTACAGATTAGTTCACACTATATTATGGTGAAACTCTGACACTTTTCCATAGAATGAAACAGCTTTAACGTACGTAATTATTCACATAAAATATGAAATACATTTATTGTCTGTCCTCTAAAAAACAGACACTTGAATGATTTTTCTAAATTCTAATATGTAAAAATAAAATATAAAAAGAAAACATAGCATGCATGGAGTAGAAGAAAGAGGGATAGCTTAGAGGAAAATAGAAAGCTCAAAGTTTTTACTGAATGACTTATGAGTGTTTTTCATTCCAATCATTACACTGTACAGAATTATTTCCCTGAATGCACGTCTAATTGCTAAAGTCCCAAAAATGTCAAATTCCATTAATTACTTTCAGCACGGGTTTTAAGTCTCCAAGCAGTAACAAAGTTTTATATAAATGTTAATAGCGTAATGACATTTTTAAGATAGTTATACGTTTGTAAAAAAACTACAGTTTTACTGTGTATTATAGCTGCATGTAAACAAATAACTGACATTTGTCAGAGCAAGTGAAACATGTTTTTGGAAGTATTTTCCTACTAGTCTCAGGAGGAAAGTATCTTTTTCAAGAAAACCACCATAATGAAGAGCTTAAAGCTTTACTGCTCAGTTAAGCATCGATACAAATTGAGGTTGTAAACTCAACATTTCCATCTGCTCTCAGGGGCTGATATATTTCCTGACAACTCCAAGAATTCTTAATAACTTCAAATTATATAAAATGCTCAGGATTGGATCACTGAGTCACCACCTGTTTACTTTTATAGCATTGTTAGGAACTAAAGGATAGGGTATTGAGATATTTCAGTAGTTAATAAAGGTGAGTTCTAAACAGACTGCAAAACAGCTGGTGTTACAGTGGTTATCAAGAAGTCTGGAAATCAAAGATTTATTTTTTTTATCAGTTGAACATGCTCACAGGCTTGAATGGGAGAAAAATCTCAGGCATAATTAGATTCTAAAATGCCTGTTTCTAAAAGTTCAAGCTGACTGTCATATAACAGAGTGGTTGATTATCAGCTTTGTCAAGCTAACCTCAATATTCGATTTACCATCTGCATTTCCATAGCTCACCATCCATTGCATATAGTGACATGGGTCTGGCTCTGTTCCTCAGTGTTCAGAACTATTACAAGCAACTAATTATTGAGGATCTATGTCTGAAATCTTTTTCTTTTTTTTTTTTTAGATTCAACGATTGGAGAGCTGAATATTTATCTTCTTCAGGTTGCATTTTACAGTCCAAGAAAGGTGACTAATTAGGCAGGCTATAGAACTTTCCTTAAAGTGAATACCAACTGTTCTCAAAACCAAGAAAAGAAATTTGAGTAATACAGGTATAGATATATATAGTGACAGGGCACAGGACAAGAGGGAATGGCCTCAAGCTCCACCAGGGGAGATTTAGACTAGAGATTAGGAGGAAGTTTTTCACACAGAGGGTCATTGGAATAGGCTGCCCAGGGAGGTGGTTGATTCACCTTCCCTGGAGGTGTTTAAGGGACGGGTAGATGAGGTGCTGAGGGACATGGTTTAGTGTTTGATAGGAATGGTTGGACTCGATGATCCGATGGGACTCTTCCAGCCTGGTTGTCCTATGATTCTATATTGTTAGCAGCACTACACGTTTCTGAAATTAAGACATTCTTGAAGGTGAGCCAAACAAGAGGTTTAAGAATATAAAAAGAATTGTTCCTCTCTTAACTCCTTAGGAAAACTGTAAAAGGCTTTAAATTTACTCATTTACAAAATCTGTGATCATATCAGATTACTAAGAGGCACCACTCAATACCACTTTTAGGTGGACATACTGGAGTAGGATAAATGAATGGTATCAAAACGATTCTCTATTTCAGCACTAAAGTGAGACACTTTCTAAATATTAATATAAAAATTATTTTATTTTACTGCATTAGACACAAAATCAAGACTCAGTCAGCCAATTGTAAAATACTGCCTAAGAGGGTCATGTTCTAATCTTGAGTAAAATTCAAACTCGTTTGAAAAAAAGATTTAAATGAGAATGTATTTTATTTTCTCTCTATAGACCATGTATAAGCCATCAAAGCCCGAAGTTTGCTTTCATTTTAGCAGAGTACGATCATAAAGACAGTGTCTTTGAGGTCACATGACACAATCCATTAACTTTCTCATCATTAAAATAAGATTCTATTTTTGGACAAGTTCTTTGACCGTTAAACTAAGGGGAAGAACAATCATCGAGGTATCTTATGACAGGATAGATGTTTAAGATCTTACACTTGGCTAAAGCAGGAAATATGATGAAAGTACAGATGGATAAAAGTTTTGTCAATAGTAAAAGAAGATGAAAAAAATGTAATAAAACTAAGTAAAGCATTGAGGTAAAATGGAGAAAAAGTTATGAATCACCTTCATATTAAGACACCTCTGCGATTGTAAACATTTCACATTTTAAAATTCTGGAATTAATTTCCAACACTACAAAAACACAGTGACCCACAGTTTATTGTAAAACAAGACTGAGATACAGAATCCAACTCTTAAATGGCAACAATACACTTCATAACAGAGATGTCACTACTACTGCAAAATTCACGGGGTATACGTCAGGTATTTTCAGAAAAAACCCAGAAGTAAGAGGTTGGACATAAATATCTTTGATAAGTTAGACAAATATGAAATGAAAATAGACTTCTTTCAATTAAAAATACCAGAACGAGAAACTGTAATGGAGAAAAATGTCAGCAGACAGATTTTTTTTTTTAAAATTTTTTTCATAGAGTTGCAATGAGATAAAGTTCATAACTTGGGACGGAAGGAAAAATTCAGAGTCGGATACATGACTTGAGTCAATACTTTTTCCACTAAATACTCAACTTTACATAATTCTCAAATAGATTCTATAAAGAAAACGTATTGTCTTAATAAACACTGTCTCTAGACACGACACAAGTGAAAAAGATGAAGCTGTCAAAGAAAAAACAAGAAGGAGTGGGATTAACTTAAATAAAGAACATGTCATTGCCCTAAGGCAACACAACGTATTTGAGCCGAGTAACTGTATAGGCTGAACGTGTTGTGCAGTCTTAAGACACCTTAACCTTTTAACCATGGCAATGCTATGGGCTTGCATCTGCTTTTTTACTCACAGCTCTGAAACATCTCACTTAAACTTTGATAGTGTTTCAAGAGCTAAGGTGATGGTACTTGTTCTCAACATTGTTACTCTAACAGCCATGGAACTGCAAATCCCAGAAGATTTACTATGGTGGATTCTCATGGGAAACAACTGCCAGTGTTATGAGAATTGCCTCGTTTTTACTCCTTCTCTCTCCTTGTTTTGTAGAATTTTACTCACATTAAAGGAAACTAATAAAAGTTCATAAAAAGTAGACTAAAAGTAATTTAAATACTTCATAAATATTATCCAACAATATATACATACAGAAACTTAACAACCTATGAATGTACAATACTTCACCATACTCCGGTCAGCACTGTGAGTGGAAACAACCAGTGATGACTTTATAGAATCATAGAACAACCAGGTTGGAAGAGACCCAGCGGATCATCGAGTCCAACCATTCCTATCAAGCATTAAACCATTTCCCTTAGCATCTTGTCCACCCGTGCCTTAAACACCTCCAGGGAAGGTGAATCAACCACATCCCTGGGCAGCCTCTATGAGTGCTCAATTACCCTTTCCATGAAACACTTCCTCCTAATCTCTAGCCTAAATATCCCCTGGTGGAGCTTGAGGCCATTCCCTCTTGTCCTGTCCCCTGTCACTTGGGAGAAGAGCCCAGATCCCTCCTCTATACAACCTCCTTTCAGGTACTTGTAGAGAGTAATGAGGTCTCCTCTCAGCTTCCTCTTCTCCAGGCTAAACACCCCCAGCTCTCTCAGCCATTCCTCATAAGACCTGTTCTCCAGCCCCTTCACCAGCTTTGTTGCTCTTCTCTGGACTCGCTCCAGAGCCTCAACATGCTTCTTGTGCTGAGGGGCCCAGAACTGGAAACTGGATTCAAGGAGCGGTCTCACCAGTGCAGAGTACAGAGGGAGAATAACCTCCCTGGACCTGCTGGTCACACCGTTTCTGATACAAGCCAGGATGCCATTGGCCTTCTTGGCCACCTGGGCACACTGCTGGCTCATGGTCAGTCAACTGTCGACCAACACCCCCAGGTCCCTCTCCTTCTGGCAGTTTTCCAGCCAGACTTCTCCCAGTCTGTAGCTCTGCATAGGGTTGTTGTGCCCCAAGTGCAGGACCCGGCATTTGGCCGTGTTAAACCTCATGCCATTGGACTCTGCCCAGAGATCCAGCCTGTTTAGGTCCCTTTGCAGAGCCTCCCTACCCTCCAGCAGATTGACACTTCCACCCAGCTTTGTGTCATCTGCAAACTTGCTAAGGTTACCCTCAATGCCATCGTCCAGGTCATTTGAGTGGGTCACAAAGAAAAGTATATAGTATTAGTGAAAAATCATGATGAAAATATAATCCTAATCACTGCCATCATCACCACCAGCTTCAGTGGAGAGATCACCTGTAGGATACTGGTGTGATAAACCAAAACTGGGTTTCCTAGTTGACCACAGGGGAGCATTTTCTCTTTTTGTTTCATCATTGAAGTTCACAACATGCCACCAGCTACACACACCACTTGTAAAAAACTGCCCAGGTAAGTCTATCTTAATGCCCTCAGTGGAACAAATGTATAATTTGCTTAGCTTGAAGCTAACATCTACATAAAATTTCTCTCTTTATTTTGGTCTTGAAACATTAAGGTAAATACAGGTGAAATGGAAGACTTGGACAGGGTGCTTCAGCTTATGGAAAACTCATTCCCCTTAAGGAGAACTTCCACTTTTCTGATTATGTTACTTTCAGTTATGAACAGAGAACAGTCTCTTAATGTTTTGCAGCATCTTTTGTACAGAAGTAATTTTGACAAAATTACTATCAAATAATTTTCACCAAATATGCCCATAAAAAACTATTAAAAATAGTATTAACCTCTTTTTTTTTCCCCTTATCCTTAAGGTAAACTAATTAACACGGAAATTAGCCAGAAGTAATGCCATATGTTAATAAGTGAGAACTCTTTCTAGCTGCAGGTCTATGCAACCTATTAAAATGGAAAATATCAGTATTTGCATACATGCTAACAGATATTAAGTGTTCTTACTAGAATAAATCAACTTCAGCAAGTATCAACATGAAGCTCACAGTCAAGAAAAAAATAAAGATGCTTATGTTTCTAAGGTTCATTTCTTTATGAGACAGAAGCAACACAAATGAGGCTAGAACAATTTCAAGAACTTTTCTTGGGTTAAATTTCCACAATCCTATATATCATCTTAATTTCTACAATCATTGATGATATATCCGTTCTGTGTTTTTTGTTACATACTAATTTTGACTTAGATATGTGAAGATTCTTGATGAGAGAACAAGTTTTCAAACTACCCCAATAAACTCTGAGAAAACTGACCATAATTCTAAGACGATAGCAAACATAAGGAATTACACAACTTAGCAGAATATAATTTTTTTTCAAGCATGATAGAAATTTGTACTTTTTATTGACCTACAAGCAAAAATAATTTGAACACTAATTTTCATTTTTGCATCAGATTTTTTATTTATTTTGTGTGTATTTGTAAATCCATGTCTCCATTAACCATTAATTAACAATAAAGACATTATCAAAACTCTAGATGTTTGAGAGGACTAATTAGAAATAAATCTGTGAGGATTTAATGAAGTAAGTTACAGCAGAAGTGAAAAATATTTAATTTAGTTCATACCTTGGTAAACAGCTTTGAATCCCGGAGAGCCAATGCTGTCATCAGATTGTAAATGAAGCCACATCTGGTTGCTCATGCTGACAATAAGATCAGGAACACTGGATCCAGTGAGTCTGTATACAGAGTGAAATTCAAAGTAATTTACAGGGGTATAAATTAGTACTACTATGAAAAAAATCGGATTTTTAAACTATTAATATAATATTTAAGCCTATCCACAATATATTGCCCCAGTATTATGTCCAGGTATTTTTTGAAAAAAAAAACCAAACCAAAAAAACCAAAACTATTTTATATGGATTAGAAAAATGTGAAGTCTTAGAGGAAAAACTGTCAACATTTTGAATGACTGCATTTAAATCAGCAATAATTAAATACATTTATTAAAGCTGCTCGTACCTAAAGTTTTCATCAAGATATTAAGTTATTAGAGGCATGAGGGACTGTTTGGTGTGGGTTGTTCCTACGATTTCCCTAGGAATACTCCTGTACTCAGAGCTACATCCTTCTACTAGGAGGATGGCAGATAGGGTAGATCGGATGATTAGGGAGTGGAGGACTGTCTGACAGCACATGTTGTTGCTGACTCAGAGTTTGTCACAGTCTGTAATCACTTTAAGATTAAGGAATAGAGGTTTGAAGACCAGCCATTCACACAGATTGTTGCTAATCTCATTTTGCGTGAAGGTGGACAATAAAAGTTATATCTATATGAAAAAAGTTAAAAATGCTAAGGCAATTGATGCAGTACTGGAAGTCAAACTTCTGAGTACTCTGAACAGACTCACAGTTCAGAAAAGACAACAGTGAGATAAGTATTTTGCACCATGTATTGCTGTCTGATGTTATTTACCTAAATGAAACCAGAACTAGGCTTTTCAGAGTGCTCTCTGGACCAAAAATGCTGTTTGTTTCTAGATAGTTTAGGATTCATATGAAGCACAAAATGTGTTACCCAAAGTATTGTATGATTTTATGACAAACAAACAAAAAAGAATCCCCAAATCTACTTTCTTGTCTAAATTTTACAACTTCTAAAAAAAATCTGAAGTGAAATAAAATAAGATTCTAACAACTCAGAATCAATAATGTTTGTTGTTATATAAAAAGTTCACCTATTGTTTGAGGGTTTTTTTTGGTTTTTTGTTTGTTTTGGGTTTTTTTTAACCAGTTCTGGAAGGATGCATTGCTTTCCAAATTCCCGATAACTTTCTAGACTTTGTATGAACAGAGGACAAGCATAAAGTTTACAATAAAAGTATTTCTCTGACACAAGCAGCAGGGTTTGAACACTAATTTGGTATTTCTTCTTTGTATTGATGATTTTTCTTTTTCTATACAAGTTAAAAGATTCATGTTTTAAGAGAATAATTTCAAAAAAGGAAATTAAGTTTTATAGTAGATGCTGCAGGCAAAATATAAATCACGTCATTTCAAGACAAAGCAGGCTTTCTAAAGTAAAATCTTATTTTCATTTACAAGAATTCATGAACACAAGACAGGGCATTGTGGAAAATGCTCTGACAGATAATTTTCACCGCACCCATGATTATAGCTGGTAAATGATTTCGTAAGTGTATTCACTAGCTACTAGCCAAGCTCTGTTGAATATGAGAAATAACTGCAGTCAAATCTTTGTAGCTTAAATATATTTAGATTAATTTTCAGTAAGGTGCAGTGCTGTATTTCCAGAGCTAACCATTCCAACATGCATATGCCATAAAATATTTCTGCTAAGATTTCAATAAAGTAAATCAAAAGATGAAGAAATTGTTAAAAGTCATAAAATTGATGGGTATATCACCCCTTAATTATATGTGATTATAAGTTTATTCGAAAAAGCTTACCATAAATATCAAAGTTTGACTGTTTTAATAAACTAAAAGCCAACAAAATCCTACTCAAAATGCCAACTGCACTGTCACAGAAATACATTAAATTTGAAATAATTCACTCTTCCTCAAAGTCTATTGTTTGTTTTAGTATTTCACTGCTATTTTCAATGTACTTTTAAAATTATTTTTCTGATTTCTTCAAAAAATTAAATTTGAAAGGGATAGTCTGGGTTTTGGGGTTTTTTTTTGTCTCCTTTTTAAACATTAGTTTATTTTTCTATTAGTTGTAGTTCCACAGCTTTCATGTTATGGAGACAATTGCTAATGGTTGAGAGTCTGGACTCTATAGAAAGCTTGTACTAGGGCTGATCATTTACATACTGTGTTCCTTGTCAACTCTCTCAATCTTCTTCCCTGAATTTAAAAGGTCCTCTACTGACTTATCATTTTCAATATTCATTGGATGTATGGCTTGTAAACATCCTGACATAACTAAGCTCATTGTAAAGTTTGAGTACTAAGATTACAATAATGCATTCCAGAAGCAGCTACTACCTTGAGGGCTCTGGCAGCTGAGAGCTGGAAAACTTAGCATGGGGCTGAGGCTTGCCTGTTCAGACATGAAAATTTTCTGTTTAAAGTAAAGTTTAAAATCACTTACAAATTAGTTTTGGATTTAGAACGATTTATTTTTGTATGCTTATTTCAAAGTGAATTGTAAAAGCTATGAAGCTTTAGAATCAAATGCAGAATTTCTGCAGAAATGCTGACATTTAAGCTGCCAACAGAAACTTTCTCAGCATAAGAAAAGCAATATTATTTTTAAGAGATCCTGAGAAATTATAAACTAAACCTAGCCAGAATTGTCTTTGCTATAAGCTGCTTCATTCCCCTGGGAAGAATAAAACCCTACAAGTTCCTGCTCATATCTCATTAAACGCAATAGGAGTTGTTAAAACCAACTAATAGAAAATTTTGGTAAGAGAATCACTTTGACATTTAGTTATGAGTTTTCTTATGGTAATGTAGTCTACAAGTCGGCTTAGTGTTTTATGAGGAAAGTTACTTTGCATCCGCATAAGCTCTTTCTCAAAAGCAAGTGAAATGGAGCACATAAGCGATACAGTTGAAATACGATGAATTTCATAATACATGATACAATTTAGCATTTGATAACTGCAAAACCATTATCACAGCAGAAATTCAGATGCATTGTTAATTCTTGTGCCACTGTAGTTTCATTCCTGGACCTTCCTGTGTTGCCACAATATTTAAGGTATTAATAATTGATATTCTCAAATGATTTTCAGAGTAATAGTAACATGAAAAACATTGAAACCCAAAAGGCAGATAAATTTAATTGCATAGACCTTGTTTTCATCAAAAATACAATTTATATTAAAGATGGAAGGGTCTACACTGTACTGAAATCCTAAGTGATAGACTATAGAGTAATAAGAATAAAACAGTTGCTATGTTAGTCAAAAATCATACTGAAGGAAGAGCTAGAGGACAGACTGCTTGTCCCTGGTAAGAATATTGTACTAGTGCTAGAAATGCTAATGACAGATTCTAAAGTCGATGGATCATAGAATCATAGAACAACCAGGTTGGAAGGGACCCATCGGATCTTCTAGTCCAACCATTCCTATCTAACACTAAACCAAGTCCCTAAAGACCTCATCCACCCGTGCCTTAAACACCTCCAGGGAAGGTAACTCAACCACCTCCCTGGGCAGCCTATTCCAATGCCCAATGACCCTTTCTGTGAAATACTTCCTCCTAATCTCTAGCCTAAATCTCCCCTGGCGGAACTTGAGGCCATTCCCTCTTGTCCTGTCCCCTGGTACTTGGGAGAAGAGCCCAGCTCCCTCCTCTCTAGTCAGAGTCAAAAAAGAGTCTATCAAAGTCAGAGATCTTCAAAATGTTATTAAAGTAAAAACCAATTATATTAAATGATATGATTATGGAAGATTGCCTTCTTAAGATAGAAAAAAACCAATTAATATGAGCTACGATTATTTTAGATTTTTTTTTCAGGATTTTTTTTGACAGTCATGGAAAATAAACATGGAGTATGTAGTCACAGGATATATATAACCTTTCAAATGGAAAGGCAAAGAAAACAATTCAGGTTACCAAATTTACTAAGCTCAAAAGCTTGACTCCAATGAGTTTTGGAATCTCTGTAAGGCAAAATGTACCCCAATTCAAAAAATAAAAAATTGCAAATCCTTTTGCCAGCTACAATCAGTTAAATTAACATCCCCAGAAACACTGTTGCAATATATAATTTGTCTGCCAGATACAGGAAAAAATAAACAAGAGTGTTGAATTTCTTACTCCTGGTTCAAGACTCATCTTGTTGGCTTAAATCTAAGGTCTTAAAACAGGATTTTTTCCCCTATTTTCTTTTTCGGAACAATGGAATCAAAACATGGAGTTCAATGTAATTGGTAGCAGCTAGTTGCTACTGCAAAACAAGAAACGCATCATGTGACTACTCCAATAATTTTCCAGTCTTGTGTTTTAAGACAAAGTAAACTAGATGTATTCTACGCACTTTGATATCACAGTTCTGAAGGTAGCCATTAATAAACATTATAAGCTCATAAATGAATCAGTGGAATGAAGACACTGTCCTCCTACTTGTCCCTCCAAAACAATTCTAATTAATTTGAAATAAATTCTGTGGGTGTTAAGTGCACTCATTATGAAGTAAGTGCTGCTACTTTCTTATTTAATCATTGCTGATTTATTAAGTTGGTAATTTTACTTTGTATTCTCTAATTGGGATTCATATACTCTCTTAACTCTCTCAAGGCTAGAATTGAAACATCTTGAGGCCTGAAACTCCCTTCACGGAGGAAGAAAAAAGAGCACATGAAATCAAAATAAGATATATCAGGAAGTTAATATTAATCAACCTGTAGAGGATTCTATTATTTCAATTATCCCAAAGACCTGTACCTCAAGATTAACTGCCTAGTTCGACATTTTCTTTCAAATTTCTGTAAGTTTCAACGTTTGCTATGAGTGATATGATAATGTAATACTACATTACATTACATCACATTGCACCATTAATACATGAAACATTTAGCCAACTGAACCTGAGCCAGTAGTGTGCACAGGTGGCCAAGAACTGTTTCTGACTGCAGTTTGGGTGGTACATAGAGTACTTTTTTCTTTCAAGCAGCTTTTTACTTTAAAGAGATCTAAGCAATGTTCTCTTCAGAGTTTAGTCTGTTATTAAAGCCTAAAAAGATGTTAAATAACTCAAGTGAATTTTGAAATGGACAGTTTTCTTTGACAGTACATGAGTTTTAAGCTTAAAGTATGTAAATAAATTGCATATATTAAAACTACAAAGCTAAATAAATGTCTCATGACACAGAAGAAACAATATATGAAAATAAACTTCCAAGGAAAGCATTTGAAGTTCTATACTTACACATACAATACTGTTCTGGTATCACCAACTTTCCCAGCATCTCCAACAGTAAGAGTATCATAGCCTCTTTCCAGTTCAAACTCTTCAAAAGCAAGCTTTATGACCTATTAAAATTAAATGTCAGTTATTTCCAAATATACCCACAGATTACCTGATCTGCTTCAATCTTAAAAGAAATTATTTGATTACCATAAATCAAGTCATGTAGCACTCATGATTTTGATTAGTCTTAATTAGTTTGAGAAAGACACATGGAAAAAAGCAGAAGTGGGAAATTTTTTATGGTGTTTTTGAAGTATCATTTACTAAAGACACCTGTAACTGGTGGTAATGGTTCTTATTACTGAAAAGTTATTATAAACAGTAGTAAAACTTTTTTTCTTTTTTACTGTAGTAATTATATAAAAAATTGTCTGTTGAGTTATATAATAACAAGGTGGTAGGTATGAACAATCAATTCATAAGAAGGTACAGAAGTGCCATGCACAGAAATAAAGAAGTAGAAATTTCCTTAAAGAAATTACTAACATTAAACTAGGATTTCTCTCCATGTTTAATCATTAATTGCCTAGAAAATTAAAAATTAAGTGCTTGTAGAAGCATTTATAATTTACTGAAAGTGTAATTTTATAAGATAGAAGTATGAAATTGGGGTTTTCATTCATTTCAACCAACAGTACTTCTAAGACAAGGATTTTTTAGAGTTCAGTACTGATGAGAATTAGTCGTAGGTTACATATATGTGTACTTATGTACACCATATCTTTGCTTTATTTTGACACTGAGGTTTCGGTTTCTAAAAATCTAAAGGGCAGGTGTGAGGAGGATGGGGTCAGATTCCTCTCTTTGATGCTCAGAAACAGGACAAGGGGTAGCAGGTACAGACTGGAGCACAGGAAGTTCCACCTCAACATGAGAAAAAAAGATCTTTACTCTGAGATTGATGGAGCACTGGAGCAAGCTGTCCAGAGAGGCTGTGAAGACTCTTTCTCTGGAGAAATTCAAGACCCACATGGGACATTTCCCAGTGCAGCCTGCTCTTCGTTAACCTGCTTTAGCAGGTTTAGATGATCTCCACAGGTCCCTTGAAACCCCTGCCATTCTGTGACTCTGTATGTTTTCAAGTGGAGTTAATATTAACATGAAGGTCATTAGAAGGGAAAAGAATAGGCTTAAAGAAAAGCAGAAAAATCCTAGGATGTTTATGGCTATAAAAACCATTATTTTCACAAAGATCTGTATATTATCTGTATATTACTTTGGCAGTGGGTCAGAGATTTTGTTTAGTGATCTAACATAGGTCCTTTACAGTACATTTTGCAGACCTGCCAGATTTTTTAGATTAAGTATACTGCATTATCCACATTATGTTTCAGTAACGACGATTATTTCAGGCAATATGCTGTAGATAAAATAATATGCTTTTCCATCTGCTCCTGATGTACTTTCTGGTATGCCTAGATTATGCAGTGGTTAACATGCAAAATTTCATTACTAAATCAAGTCTAATAAAGCCAAAGAAAAGCAGAAAAAATATGTAGAAGCATAAAAGCAGAGTTGTTTCCAGCAATGAAAATAACTATGCATAAGACTTTTATTTTTAATGCAAATTCTATTTTATGTGTGTTGGGGGAACCTGATAGAATATTCTATGAGAAAATATGGTAATGTATTATTTAAAAATGCTCCATTTGGTTAGGCTCACAAGCTCTTTTACATTACAGTTTAAAAACAAATGCGAATGTTCACCCCTTTAACAATGAAATAAGTTACAAAAATGTAATTGGATATAAACAATAAATGAAAGACTTAAAGGTCTGTTTAAGCTTATAGGAAATGTCACAAGAAAGGTTTGGTTTTGGGAAATATATTGTGTGTGAAGAAATATTAGACTGTTAAACAAAATCTTGTTATCTTCACTTCCATTTCACTTCCAAGCTAATTGCTGTTCTATGCTAACACACAAAATAGGTTGGAAAGACTTTCAAAGGGTTGACAGTTAAGAGGTATAACTTACATTCCTTTAATCTGATTTGCAAAATGTAAGTTTTACCAACTAAATATCAGGGCTCCTTCTACAGTCACATTACCTGTCTTAAGGTGGATAAAACTGTCATTTAGCTACCCTCCCCATTGACTACACGGATGGCTATGGGACAGTAATATATTTAGACTTATCCACTTACACAGATATACTTTGATAAAAATATTTCATCTGTTGATAAAGATTTGAATCATCAGAGGGATTTTTAAGATTTGTTAGAAGAAGAAAGGGTTACTTTTTGGTTTAATGATAAGAAAAGATGTAAGACAGCTCTGTATAGACATAGATCTTCAGTCTTCATCTGTCTTCAATGGATTGAATCAATATCAGCAGGAACAATATGCCTATACGTGGTTAAATAATATTGATAAATATACTTGGAGGGAAAAAGCACCTCCAAGATGCTAATCCAGATTCAACACTCTTTTGCAATTAAACAAAAAGAAGCAATAGTAATACTAATGTGTTCATTATCATTAAATATGCTTACTCTGAACTGATTAAAATAAAGAAAAGAATGAATTTTCATTAAGAAAAATTAGAAACACAAAAATTACTTCCAAACCTATTATATTATTTCTGGATAATCAATTATACTTCTTACAGAAGAATGAACCTGTTTGCTTTCTAAAATGTATGAGGCAGAACTCCCTTATAAGCAATTCAGAATAATTACTTGCAATTACATAAATAGACTGTGAAAACAAAAAAAGCTTGAAAATATGAGACACCTAAGGAGGTACAAAATGGAAGTTCTGCAGGCTAATTTCTTGTTATAATTACTTTTTCCTTAGATGCATTTGCCCTTAACGTAGCCACTCCCACACTTGCTATTTTTGCTTAATTGCTATAGCAAGTAATTAGAAAAGGCAGAACCAGAGTTGTACTAACAGTAAATAGAAATTTCTGTGTAGATATTCTCCCTGAATGGAAATAGGGAACACAGCAAGGTGACATTTCAAACATGCCTGGGTTTATGTGTTCTTTTCATTACTAAGATGACCTGTTATATTAGCTTCTAAATATTTTAGAAATCGAGGTATTCAGTACAGTAAATACAAAAGTAAAAAGAGAGATCAGTAAATTTTGTTTTAGGATGCAAGCACAAAAGTGAGCAGCCTGTAAAACAGCTCTGATCTTTACAAGGAGATCAAGCAAACAGCTTTGATAAGAGCGCACATGCTAATGGAAATGTGTCTAAAAAGAAAAAAGCCAAAAGTAAAATAATAAACAGGGCATCCTTGAAGAAGTTTCTCTTAAAGATGACAAAATGAAATGAGAGAATTTCTTGCCTCAGGAAAACTTCAGTAAAATATATGAAGAACATGGAAACAGAATTGAAGATCTTTAGTTTGAAGTTTCAAAACTGTAAATAGAAAATGGTTTCATTATAAAGGCTCTTGATGAAAGCTGCTTGCAACTGTTGAAGGTTACACTGTTTCATTGGCATATTGGCTTCAAATATAAGTGTTTTACTACTCTGTCTTCTCCCTTCTGATATATAGAATTTGAACGTAACATGATCATGCAAATGTTTTTGACTCTGTTATAGAGACACCTCATGCTCAAAGGGGTTTGGAAACAAAAGAAGCCATTGCTACAGGCACAAACATGGAAATACTGCTAGAGTCTTTCTGATTCTTAAATCTTTTAACAATTTATAGATGAAATGAGCCAGATGCTTAAAGCAGAGCATTAAACCAGGTTTTGGGTTATCTTTTTCACTTAAAGACAACATAACTTAGAAACAATGCCAATAGATGATCCCAGCATTAGAAAATATATATATGGATCCAATATTCCTTAAGGAGTTAAAAAAAAAATGAGCTGTTTCCCTATTCCACCCCTCCTTACTATGAAATGCTTTCAGGTCTTAGGAGTTACTGTGACTATGCCCAAAATCCTGTCAGAGGGAAAGAGATTGTTGACTAGAAATAGCTCTCGTGCACAAATTCATAGGTTGATTAAATTTCAGCTACAAAGATCTCATTTTTCATCAAGAAAACCCACAAGAATATACACATAGAACTATTGTGATCAGAGGATAATCACTAATTTGAAGTATAAGATATAAAGGAATGCCTTATAGAAATATGACCATAATACTAAGATCATGGCAACAATAAGCATGAAGAAAATATTTATAGGAACACTTCATGAAGTACGAAGGAGATTTTTAAAAAACAACAGTAAAGAAATTTTCTGCCAAGATAACAACAAAGTAACAACATGTCTCTCTTCTCAGGACCAGAACATTTTTAAATAATGGAAACAATGAGAATTTATTATTAATGCAGCTCTTGGGCATCTTTTTCTGCAAGAATGTAAATTTGTATCTAGGATTCACTTCAGTTAAGCCACCAATGAAGATAATAAAGATACTGAAACAACAACAAAAAAAATTGGAGAAAATGTTTAATCAAATTAGTATTGTTAAATAGTATATTAGGAAATTTCCAACATTTCACTTATTCACAGGACAGACGTGGCAAATGCAGTTAACAGAATCCATAAAGCTGTGCTGCTCGCTTACCACTAAATATTTGCTATATTTACTTCCCTATATGCCAGTAACTAAAGTAGAAGCCTCAGGCCTGAATGCATCTACAGACAAAGTGATGTCTTAATTAGAACCCTAATCCAATCCCCTACAACCATTATCTTTGTTGACATAGTCCACTACAGACTGCAAAACTGGTAACTGCCTGTAATGGTGTTTGCTGGTTTTCTTCACAATAGCTTGTATAGGGCTACATTTTTGATTTGCGATGAAAACAGTGTTGATAACACATTGATACTTTAGTCATTGCTGAATGTTATTTGCATAGCATCAAGGCCTTCTTTGTTTCTCACACTGCCCAGCCAGTGAATAAGCTGGAGGGTGTGCAAGAAATAGAATCATAGAATCACCAGGTTGGAAGAGACCCACCAGATCACCGAGTCCAACCATTCCTATCAGACACTAAACCATGTCCCTCAGGACCTTGTCTAGAATCATAGAATAGTTAGGGTTGGAAGAGACCTTAAAGATCATCTAGTTCCAATCCTCCAGCAATGGGCAGGACAGATTTTTTTGTTATCTTTCACAGACTTTTCCAATCTGATTTCTAGCTGAGCCTTAGCCCTTCTGATTTTTCTCTACACAAACTCACTTCCCTCCTGTAGTCCACCCAAGCGGCCTGTCCCCTCTTCCAGGGCCCATAAACATTATTCTTCATGATATCGCTCAAGATCTCTCTGTTCAACCAAGCTGTTTTTTAACCCTGCCAGCTTTTTTTTTTTCCAGAACACAGGGATGGCTTTCTACTGAGTCGCTAGGATCTCCTTTTTGAAGAGCTCCCAGCCCTCATGGGCTCCCTTGCCCTTATCATAGAATCATAGAACAACCAGGTTGGAAGGGACGCATCGGATCTTCTAGTCCAAGCATTCCTATCAAACAATAACACATGTCCCTCAGGACCTCATCCACACATGCCTTAAACACCTCCAGGGAAGGTGAATCAACCACCTCCCTGGGCAGCCTATTCCAATGCCCAATGACCCTCTGTGTGAAAAACTTCCTCCTAATCTCCAGCCTAAATCTCCCCTGGCGGAGCATATGTACTGTCTCCCATGAGACTTTGCCGACCAGCCTTCTGATGCTGTTCTGACCTATAAAAACTGAGAAAACAAAGAGGAAAGGGGAGAAATTCATCCTTGTGGTGTTTGTTTTCCACTATAACTACTACACGTGATGGAGCTCTGCATTCCTGGAGATGGTTGACCATCTGCCTCATTTTGCTTTGCTTACACATTCAGCTTTCGCTTTATTTATCAAACTGTCTTTATCTCAACCCGCAAGTTTTCTCACTTTTACCCTTCCAAGTCTTTCTCCTGGCCCACTGGAGGGAAGCAAGGAGGTGAACGTGTGGAGCTGAGCTGCCTGCCAGGCCTACCCCACAACACTGCCTTATATAGTGCCAAGCTTGTTCTTGCACCACGTGTTTCCCATTGCTTGTAACTCCCTTCTATAGGCCTTTACATTTCTACTCACATTAAAAGAAAGTAAATGTCCAAAAAGAAATTAAGAGGTTTTGTTGTTTGGTTTGGGGTTTTAATTTTTTTTTCTTTCAGTTACCAACTCTTGGTGTTCTTCTTTTTATTTTATTTTTAAGAAATTGTAACAGTTGGATTTACAATGAATTTTACTCAGAAAATCACATGCTTTACAAAGGTGGTCAGTCCTTATTACTATAATTTCAGACTGAAATATGGAGCCAAAAACAAGTTGTGAGAGGCAATTCAATAGCCTGAGGAACAGTGGTATCCAGATCCTTACTTAATTTACCTGTTCATTAGGTAACATTTTCTTCCTTGAAATGATATAAAATTGAGAATTGTGAAGTATAGTCAAATTTGTTTCTAGAGGCATTTTTTTTTCTTGCTTATTTTTAAAAATAATTTACTCACTGTTGGGATTGTATAAAATACAAAGGAAGAATGACATCTACAGTAATTGCAATTTAAATATAAATTTGAGAAAGAAAGTTGTTGGGTTATTTCACATTAAGTAGATACACCGTATGTTCAGTTTCTTTCAAAAAGCATTTTAAATAATCACCTACAAAAGTCAAGAAAGTGTAATTTTTACCTTAGAAGATGGATCTGAAAGCAAAAACATTTTAGCAATAGAGTACTTGTGATTATAACTACTGACATGTATTGAAGTATTATTAATCAATATGAGAAAATAAGAGGAGGAAATGTCAAAATTATGACCTTTAAAACAGATTATCAGGTTGGAAAAGGGTATATTTGTCCTTACATATAAAATCCTTTATTTGGACAGTTCTATATAATTTTCCCTCAGCAGTCAGAGCGGCCCAAGCTATGCCAGTGTCTGATAAAAGATTTTTAAGATATATCACCACTGTAAGTGGGTAAGAAAAATTTAAGAACATCATTTGTACCTGAAGGCATAAATGCCGATGCCCATACGCAAATCACAGGTATATATAATATCACTCATAGCAAATTTTACATCTAGACAATGAAATTTTTGTTAGGATGAGCTGCTAAAGTTCGATATAAATTATATTCTATTTGTAGATAACCTTAGGTTTTCCACATAGTAAAAACGGTTCATCATAATATTAACACACTAAAGGTAATAAACATTGTGTCTATACAAATTTTTATCCTACCAAGGATGCATATTTTCATCATACCAATGAACTTACTTGAGATTCAATGAAAATACTATATCTCAGTTATAAAACTACATATGTAAAACTTCTATTCATTCATTTGGAAAATATAAATTATTTTTTAATGTAAAATACGTAATTACCTATTCTCCTTTTAAACTAGGGAAATGACAGAGTAGCTGATACTCTGAGATTAGGTTTGATAAAGTGAAAAACAGCAAAAAAAAAAAAATTATTAAACGCATTTTTCTTCAAAGCCCTTAAAAATTAAAACATTGATTGCAGCACTATTGCTAATAATTTGACATAGGTACAGCTGCAATTAATAACATGCAAAAGTAATAACTCATAACTCCCAGATTGGAATAGACTCTCTTTAAAAAAGACAAAATAAAGTTTATCCCAAATGGAAGGGCTTGTCCTGCTAAATTTTAATTCCTCCAATTTTTGTCAAGTGCCAGCGAATTTACAAAAAGTACTTGGATTGTTCTGTTTCTTAATTTCAAGAAATGTTGAAGATTTTTGATACTACATTTATCTAATTTTTGCAGTTCCTTAAAAAGCCTTTCTAATAAAAAAAAAACTTGCTTTTTTTTAAATACTGGCCTTATTATTTATGTTTCTCATTCTCAGGAATATTTTTTTCCCCATTTCACCCCACCTAAAATCCTTAACATGAATCCAATCACCAGAATTTAAATAAAGATAAAAAGTAAATAATAGTATTAATAAGGGTAAATAACATAAAATAAAGTGTGTTGATGCTGTTTACAAAATTCCGTATTCTCTATGTTGAATACACTTGCCATATCCAACATGGTCATCTCTGAGTGAGTTAATTAAAGCTGGATAATTAGAGATCTTTAAAAGAAAACAATTATAATAATCCTAAGAGAATCAGTTAATTTTGTTTATGCAGTAAAAGTTAAGAAGTGATTTAGCACTGATCCTATAATGAATAGTCGTATAATGAAGACTATGTATATAGTAAGCATAGAGTGGTTGAATGCTACAACTGAAAAACAATCCAGGATTAACAGCAAAAAAAAATAAATTAAATAAAAATGAAATTCTTGTTAACATGAAATGCCATTCTTACTGGGAGCTGTCAGTTATGTAAAATAGTTCTATAACTTCTTGTCTATTTAAGCAACTTAAATAGAACCACAGTAAAGAAATGAGCACAGTATTAAAAACAGTTTTGCTTCTTCTGTAGAGAGATACACACACATGAAAAACAATAATGATTATTTCAGATTTAACAAAGTTGCCAAAATCTGTTAGCTAGTCAGATCAGAAGCTTGTTGACAAGCTAGATTTTAATCTAATGAATTTAAATGACATACACTTTTAAGAAACATGGTATGGTGCTATAGTTTAAAAAACAAACAAATGAAAACCAGAACAATGTAAAAGAAAGGAAAAGAACATGCATTCATTATTACCTCTCCTTGCCATTCATGAAAAATTATTGCAACTGATCTTTTACTTTTGCAGATCTTTTTCAAAACATTTTAAACACTTTTTTCTAAAATTTGGAGCAGTATCGACTTGTGGAAATGACAAAATAATGATAAATATTAAGTAAACACTTCTATATTTGCTGTTCAAAATAAGGTCTTGAATCTATGCTCCAACTTAGCATTTGTAATAAACAAGTTACATAAAACTACGAATGCATGAATCACCAAATAAGAGCTTCGGCTTAAATAAGGGCCAAGAACTTTACTTGTTAAATGTGACAACTTATGCACACAAATTATTTCAACCTCAGAAACTCAAGGAGGAGAAAGATATGTAGTTCATTCTGTCAGACTGTTGTCTTAGTTCCTGCAGTCTTTAAAGAATAGGTTAATTTTATTAATTAATCCAAAGTGGATATGTGACATGATTGAGCACAAGAAGCAAAAGGTTACATGAAGAAGTGGTTAAATATCAAAGGTTCACATCCATTTATACAAAAACATATCATTCTCTGGCAAAGCCCTAGGTAGAAATCTGGAGAGTTAGATCTCAGCTTGGTTATTACTGTGTAGTACTTCAAGCAATCCACTTCACGTCCTTGAATGTTACTTACTTAACAGCACAAATCCTCAAGAATTTTCTGACACTTTGGTTGTTCTTATTTAAACTTCATTTAAAAAATGAACAAAATATGACAAATATTGAAACTTCAGAAAAGGTAGCTATTAAAAAAATCCAATAAATTCTGTAAGTCCTAAATCAAACATTGTTGAACAAGATGAATTGAGGAAATCTATACGTCCTTGTAATGCTGTGTTGGACAGTGGAATATCTAGGAGATAACAATAACAAAAGAAGAAAAATGTTTGTTTATCACTTTAAACAACAAAAAAATCTTTTGAGAAAGTCTATTAGCAAGCTAAGTAGCTCTCACTCATGGTTTTTTTGCTGGAAATGTTGGGTTAAGTTTATATTTCATGCATTCTCTAGCTATGAAACTAATTTTAAAGATAATTTCATTCAGTACTAACAGTCTGTCAACAGTAGCAAAAAGGTCCACAAACACCTGTTTTCTTTGAGGAATGGAGTACTTCAGCTTGTTGGTTTCTTGTCATGATGGAAAAACAGTTCCAAGGGCACCATGTATTTCACTTAGAAGGGTGAAAAATCTTGGCATCACACTATTGTGTAACCAGGCAATTGAAGCGAGTACTGGAAAGCCTCCAGAGGTAAAGAAAAATGCCTAAATATTTATAGAAGTAAATGTCTCAGAAAAAAAATAATGTATCAGTGGAATTAATTTGCTAGAGAAGTATACAGTCTCAGGGTTCAACTTCTGTTTAATGCTATTCAGAATAGAAAATGGAAAGGTCGGAGCCATACTGAGCCAAGTCAGAAACTCTGATAAAGCAGGAATGTTACTGTGTTAATGGAAGATCATATTTATGGAAATGAACTTTCAGATGAAAAGCAAACATATTTCAGGATATAGTATGTTCTTCTTTGGGCTGAGTTCAAATATCCACACTCAGAAATGTTCTGACATTTAAGATACTTTTATATCCTGCTTGACTTCTAACTGCCTCTCCAGAAGGGTATTCAGGATTTTTCAGAAGGATTTTCCTGTGTCACATCTGCTGGCATTGCATGGACATCCCCAACACCAGGGCATCTCATACAGTAATTAACACCTGAGGATCACCAAAAGAATTTTATCCCTTGTGTCCTGAGGTGTTTGATGTCGTAAGTACTCTGCTTCATATAGAAATCCTCTTAATTAAAATGTTAAGGCTTATAAACTGCTTATGTATATTTATACACGATACAGAACCACAGAATCACCAGGATGGAAGAGACCCACAGGATCGTCGAGTCCAACCATTCCTATCAAACACTAAACCATGTCCCTCAGGACCTCAGCCACCTGTGCCTTAAACATCTCCAGGGAATTAACTATGGCTGATTGTATATTACTGTAGAAAAGGAGTATTTTACATATACACTGCTTTGTCATAACACTAAAGTTTCATATAAATCTGGACAATTTTTAGATGTTGCATACTACAAAGAACTTTAAATGTCTTGAGGTTAACTTCATTTTCAATACGAACATGCAAATAAGCTTGCCCTGTGTTTAAATAATGAATAAGAAAAGATATGAATATGAAATTTTGGCATTTATATTTCCAGTTTAACTTAAACTAACTTAGAAAGTTGCGTATTCCCCCAAGCTTTTTCTTCCTACTGTGTTTTAAAAACACACAATTGCATGGCTTGTTGGCTCAAGCATACTCTTGAAATAAGTAACAAATACTTTTCTAAATAATTCCCTGTATTGCTTTACTAAAACAGCATTCAAAGCTGTAATTCTGACCCTGATGAAGTAAACAGAATACATAAGGATATTCATGTTGAGATATCACTTCATCTAATGCCTCTATCTATCAAAAGGAAATTGTTTAAATGCCTGTCTCACAAACAGGTTAGCTTTTAGAAGTTTGTGGCAGGCCTGTTTATGTTTCATCTCACAAATTTAAAATTTTTTTCCAATGAATACTGTGATAATATTCTAAATACAACACAATGCAAGAAACCTTGTATTAAAACTAGGTTGCATATTTTAAGCCAGAAAATAAATCATAGAATCGTAGAACAACCAGGTTGGAAGAGACTCATCGGATCATCAAGTCCAACCATTCCTATCAAACACTAAACCAAGTCCCTCAGGACCTCATCTACCCATGCCTTAAATACCTCCAGGGAAGGTGAATCAACCACCTCCCTGGGCAGCCTGTTCCAATGCCCAGTGACCCTTTCCGTGAAATATTTTTTTCCTAATGTCAAGCCTGAACCTCCCCTGGCAGAGCTTGAGGCCATTCCCTCTTGTCCTGTCCCCTGTCACTTGGGAGAAGAGCCCAGCTCCCTCCTCTCTACAACCTCCTTTCAGGTAGTTGGAGAGAGTAATGAGGTCTCCTCTCAGCCTCCTCTTCTCTAGGATAAACAACCCCAGCTGTCTGAGCTGCTCCTCATGAGCGACTGAGAATAATGAAAAATTAAACTGAAAAAAAAAGCTAAACTACTTTCCTGTTTTGGAGAGATTTGAACTACCTACAGTCTAGGAAGTAAATAAGAATGTTAGCATGTGACACCTAACTTTGTAATTTACTGGTCACAAAAAACGAGGCAAGGATCCATGAAATACATCCTGTGGGAAGGACTCACATTTGAGCAATTTATGAAGAATTGTATCCCTCAAGATAATCCCTGCTCTGGAGCAGGGGAGAAATGTGAGGAAGGAGTATCAGACAGGAGATTTTGATGAGCTGACTGCAGCCTCCATTGCCTATCGCCCTGCACCACTTGGTGGCATAGGATGTAGAACCATCAGGCCTGAGGAAATGTTCTTATTTTTATCACCAACCTGCCCTATTTGTAATTAGTTAATAAACTACTCTTCCCCAAACAGAATCTATATAGCGTGTGCAAGTAATTGGGGAGTAATGTCCCTGTCCTTATCTTGACCTTTGAGATTTTTATCCTATTTTCTCCCCCTGTCCTGATGGGGAAAAAGAGTGAAAAAGCAGCTTGGTGGGCACCTAGTAGCCAGCCAAGGTCAACCCATTACAACCATATAGAAGAATTGTCTTAACATTATGAGCTGAAACATGAACATTACTTCTAACAAAATTACTTATTAGGGTGTTTGCATTTAAGTATGTTAAACATTAATATTCTCTGAGTGATCACTGTCAAAAAAAATCTCCCCAAAGCAATAAGAATAATGACAGTGATTACAGCACATGCATTTTGAGCCTTGTTCAGCAATTCTTATCATAGTTTAAATTTCAAAAAATAAAAAGCACAATACAATAAGTAATTGCATATTGAGTCTCCTTTGCAATAAAGTCTACCTACCTTACCTTTAAGATCTGATCTCCTTCACCTGAATGCACTTTCTCAAGCCCCATACTTATGTTGAAATTGTCTTTCATATCTCAGTGATAATTAATCTATTTATTTTCATCCTATGCCATTCTGAGCCATGAAAATAAATACATCTATGTTAAGGGAAAGTGGTAGATATGACTGACCTTAAGGATTACAGGCTTGATTTTTATATCATCTAGTTCGATTTCATATCTTTGCATCTGTGAGCACTTGAGTAGAGCTATTCATGACCCATATTGGGAAAAAAATGACACCAAAATCAGTGAAGATAATCTCTGGTCAATAGTCTCAAAACCACATAGCAATCTGCACAAATACACAGGTAATGGTGCCTTGTAAGAACACATTGGGGCGCAAGCTATTATTTGACTCTAATTCAAATCATATATGGGTAAACAGAGCACTTTCTGTCAGCTCACTTAGGAATCATCTGTAATGAATATACAATGAGGACATTCTGTAAAAACTCCATTAAAATGTAAAGAGACTAGTAGAAGAGTAGCTGCAGTTTTTCCTCTGCAGTATTATGTGACTTACTTTTAAATCATACTGTATAATGTATAAGTAATTTACCTTAGAAAAGCTACTTTAATTGAACTTAATTGCAAAACGTGCTGTCAATAAAACAACAGAAAAAAAGGAAGAATGTCTTTACAATTAAATTTGAAAGATTTTTTACTAACTTTAAACAAGCTAGCTTGCACCCAAAGATGTGTGCTTAATGACTTTCTTGCTGAAATTCTTATTCAGCTTGAAACAAAGATATTGGCTACAAACGTAGATATAGTGTAAAACATTCATCATACAATTTCACCCAGTGACCAAAAAAAGTGTATTAAGACATGAGAACAGTGCAAATTTGACTTGCATTTCAGTGAAATCTGAACAAAACCCTTAGGTGGAGTTATAGGTTTACTTGTGCATTTTTAGCTAATTAAAAAAATAACACACTTGTCTTTATGCAGTTTCTTCTTTTGTTTATGTATTAGTACATATGAGCCTTAAAAGGAAAGTGTAATCACTGAACAGTTTAGAAATACAGTTCCGGTTTTGAAATTGTAATGAAGATCACAATAATACATTCCCATATTTTATTATCATAATTTCCATGTGTTTATGCAAATAAGTAAGGATGCAATATATCATAAAATACTGCAGACTATCCCCCAAAGGATAAGCACAGTATACATTTGTTATATTTAGCATAAACTCTGACACTTACTCGTATTATTTTATCTCACAGAGTTGCAGAATGAGACTCTGTAATGCAAGCTAGGGGTGGGGCATTGATTTTGATAAATTGTGTTTGGGTTTTGTCTTCATTAATACAGAATTATCTGGAACAAAATAACTGCATTGTATTAAAGAGCTTGAGAAAAACATAATAAAACTATGTCCCAGCACTTCAGAACAAATCAGAGCACAAACATACTTGAAGGGAGGCTCTGCAAAGGGATCTGAATGGGCTGGACTGCTGGGCTGAGCCCAACAGCATGAGGTTTAATAAGGTCAAATGCCGAGTCCTGCACTTGGGGAACAACAACCCTATGCAGAGCTACAGACTAGGAGAAGTCTGACTGGAGGAGAAGGACCTGGGGGTTTTGGTTGACAGCAACTGAAGATGAGCCAGCAGTGTGCCCAGGTGGTCAAAAAGGTCAATGGCATCCTGTCTTGGATCAGAAATGGTGTGACTAGCAGGTCCAGGGAGGTTATTCTCCCTCTGGACTCAGCACTGGTGAGACCGCTCCTTGAATCCTGTGTCCAGTTGTGGGCCCCTCACCACAAGAAGGACGTTGAGGCTCTGGAGAGAGTCCAGAGAAGAGAAACAAAGCTGGTGAAGGGTCTGGAGAACAGGCCTTATGAGGAGCGGCTGAGAGAGCTGGGGGTGTTTATCCTGTAGAAGAAGAGGCTGAGGGGAGACCTCATTACTCTCTACAACTACCTGAAAGGAGGTTGTGGAGAGGAGGGAGCTGGCCTCTTCTCCCAGGTGACAGGACAAGAGGGAATGGTCTTAAGCTCCACCAGGGGAGATTTAGGCTGGACATTAGGAGGAAGTTTTTCACAGAAAGGGTCATTGGGCACTGGAACAGGCTGCCCAGGGAGTTGGTTGATTCACCTTCCCTGAAGGTGTTTAAGGGACAGGTGGACAAGGCCCTGAAGGGCATGGTTTAGTGTTTGATAGGAATGGCTGGACTCGATGATCCGCTGGGTCTCTTCCAACCTGGTGATTCTATGATTCTATGAAGGCTACAATTAGTTTTTAATACTTGATGAAGAAAAAGTATTATGCCGTTATAACTTCAGATGGAAAAGTAATTGTCAAGATAAATGATAATAAACACATTTTAGAGTGCAATAAATGCCGTTCTTTGATATCTTCTATATTCAATGACATATTGGTGGACTTTTTTACACAAAGGCAAGAAATTACAGGCACATGTAGTATGGAGTAGGGTAGAATAGAGTAGAGCATGATAAATTAGGGTTGAATAAAATAAAACTGAAGAGATTGGAGCTGAACAGTTCTGTAGGAAGGAGTCAACAATGATTATCTAGTACAACTGTCTGAACAATTCAGGGCTGAGCAAGACAAAGTGTATTTAATACATTTAGTAATACCCTACTAGGGCATTGTTCAAATGCCTCTTAAAAAATAACAGGATTCAGGCATCGACCACCTCTCCCGGAAACATGTTTCAGTGTTTGACCACCGTCCTGATAAAGAAATGTTTCATAGTATCATAGAATCACCAGGTTTGAAGAGACCCATCAGATCATCCAACCATTCCTATCAAACACTAAACCATGTCCCTCAGCACCTCATCTACCTGAGCCGTAAATACCTCCAGGGAAGGTGAATCAACCACCTCCCTGGGCAGCCTGTTCCTACTATCTCGTCTGATCCTCACATGACACAACTTTGTAGAAGCCCTCCAAGAGAACAGGGACCCCGACTACCCTATCAGCCTTTAATCCCTTGAGACAAAGGCCTGATTAAAGGGAGAAGATATGACCTGAGATGGGGGACAAAGGGCAGTGGCTCTCTTGGTTTTATTTGTCTCAAACATTTATCAGGGGTATAAATAGCCACTAAAGGACACTCCTTGGTGTGCAACTATGAAAACGAAAAGTTAGAGACTAGCAACGAGGAAGGACTTCAAGCTGGGGGCTCCTAAGGACTGAAACCCTTATCCCTCCTCCCCTTGTTTTCAGAATCATAGAATGGTTTCACTTGGAAGGGACCTTAAAGATCATCTAACTCCACCTCCCTGCGATGGGTAGGGACATCTCCTAGCAGACCAGGCTGTTCAAAACCCCACTCAACCAAAGAACCCTGCCTTCAGGGATCGGGCAGCCACAATTTCCCTGGGCAACCTGGGCTAGTACCTCACCACCCTCGCTGTGAAGATATTCCTCCTTATGTCTAGTCAGGATCAATGCTGGGACCAGAACTAGTGATCTTTTTCTCTCTCTCTTTATTTTTTTTCTTTTCTTTTTCTTTCTCTTTTATTTTCTTTTCTTTCTTTTAATTAGCACAAGTCCTCTTTCTTCTTCCTCCTTTTGATTAACCCAGTCTATCATAGTACTGCATTTAGTGTTGCATATTTCACATGTATTGTACTATTTTGTTTGCCTTTGTGCTTGTAGACACATCTTTGGTATTGCGATTCTGTTTGAGGCCACATAATTTGCCTGTGTAATTAATTTGAGAGAGCACATATTAGCAATAAATTGTTTTGTGTTTACAGGCCTTTGGTGCTTTTTTTCACTGCATTTCCAAAGGGGAAGAATTAAATCTAGTCTTCTCTTATAGGATAAGAGAAGAGATGAGGACCTCTTTCTTCACTTTCCCTCCTCAGGGATGGATATTCTTAAATGTCAAAAGGAATAATAAGAGATCTATGATGTGAACAGTCCAATTCTGCCATGCCTGGGAAGTAATAGAAGTGCAGAATCTTAAAACACCAATTATCTAGGAGAAAATAGTCCAGACACAATATCCTACATACCTTTGAAGTAAAATACGAAGGGAGAGAGGCTCAGTGATAATTAGAGTTGGGAAGAGGATAATTGTTTAACATTTTATCAAGTTGTTTTACGATGAAACAATCTTAGCGATTATGATTCCAAAAATTAGAACTGTGAAATGAATTTGCATTTTATACAACTATGTTTTCTTTGCTCATTAAATACATATTTAAGTATAAATTATACAATAAGAGTTGTTTCCCCCCAAGTAAATGCTCTTTCTACAAAAATAGAATCACAGAATCATAGAACAACCAGGTTGGAAGAGACCCATCGGATCATCGAGTCCAACCATTCCTATCAAACACTAAACCATGTCCCTCAGGACCTCATCTACCCGTCCATTAAACACCTCCAGGGAAGGTGAATCAACCACCTCCCTGGGCAGCCTATTCCAATGCCCAATGACCCTCTGTGTGAAAAACCTCCTCCTAATCTCTAGCCTAAATCTCCCCTGGTGGAGCTTGAGGCCATAATAGTTTAATTGTTCTATGAAACAAAGTGGGAAAGAGCAACCCAAAAGAGTAACATCTTCTAATGTTTTATTCACATGCTGTCATCTATAAATAATTTTTCTCTCATCTATTTCTCTGTCATAAAATGTTTTTCATTTATAGTACCAAGAATTTTATTAATACTTGTTACCTGAAACCATAAAACTTTCAAATCAAATTCAGAAAAAAAATTTATGAAGTCAGATATACCATAATGTGTTTAAAAATCCAAAGAAATAAGGAAATCAAAGCCACGTGAAATACTCTAAGCCATGCCACCATTAGAAAAAAAAAATCGGGTGCTAACATGTGTGAGAAAATTTGAGAGATTACTTTTTTTATCTGATCCTCCCCAATTGCCTAAAAACTGTAGACAATGTAAACTATCATTTTGGTTTGTGGCCAATCTAAAAGGAAAATCTCTCTGCTTGAGCTTGAGGTTTTCGACATCGGCAAATTTTTCTGTAGGAATTTAGAGACATGGTCAAAGGAAATTTGATTATAGCATTGGGCTTCCCACCTTCTTCTAATTATGCAACACCTTACAGTTCTTTTCTGACTGATATCTAACATGAAGAGCAACAAGAACAATGACCCAGTTTCCTCCTTTGCTTGGGATGCACCATAACCACGTTTCAATGAAAATTACAGGTGTTCTACATTCTGAAAGAGGGGAGTTGAGCCAATCGTCCTCCCTTATCCCACCCAGACCTGGTCCCACCAGCCCATTTTGGGGACTTTCCGACGCTTTTGGGGTGTGCACTTCCAAAAATGAAAGCAACACAAGAAAAAGAAAACATCAATGCAGCACATCACTAGATACACATAGCAGAAAGCAATTTTGGCCTTCAGAGTACAACAAATCAGTATCAGCAAGCACAATAGCTTCATGTAACCATAAGTATGAGAACATATAGTCCATACACAGAAACATACAGTTGAATAATACATACAAACAGACAAATCTGTATAAAAGCTTCAGTAGGTTTTCAGCTTGTTTGATTTTTACAGTGCAGTGATTCCTCAAAAGTATTTTACTGTAAAACATGGACTCTTGGAAGATTAATTCCTGAGAAATAAGTATTATCTGTCATCCTCTAGCTTAGAGGTACAAAGCCTTATGACAATCTGCTGTGAAAGAAGGGGATATTATGAAAAAGTCATTTATTTCCCTATGGATGTCTTGTTATACACGCAATAAGTTTAAATACATATCAAGAAATCTTGGTACACCCAAATAGCACTAGAATGCCAAGTCAGTCACATAGAATAAATCTGGTACAGCTAATTTAAAACTGTTCCATCTCTGAATACATAAAGTATATTGTATACAGTAAACTTGGATGCAATGTGATCTGTAGCTGCAAGAAAGAGAAAGACTCATAAAATAGTTTGGGTTGGAAGAGACCTTAAATATCATCCAGTTCCGCTCCTCGCCATGGGCAGGGACACCTCCCACTACACCAGACTGTCCAATGCCCATCCAACCTGGCCTTGAACACCTCCAGGGATGGAGCAGCCACAACGTTCCTTGACAAACTGTTCCAGTGTCTCACCTCTCTTGTAGTGAGGAAATTCTTCTTTATGTCTAGTCTAAATCTGCTCCTCTCCAGTTTACACCCATTGCTCCTTGTCCTATCACTACAAGCCTTTGAGAACAGTCCCTCCTCAGCTTTCCTGTAGCCCCTTTCAGGTACTGGAAGGTCACTATAAAGTCTCCTTAGAGCCTTCTCCACTCCAGGCTGAACAAACCCAGTTCTCTCAGCCTGTCAAAGCTGTAAAGGTATGTTAGCACAGAGATAAAAGTGGCCCAAAGCGGGTCTTATGGGAGCAAGAAGAAAGCAGCAACATCATCAACACATTCATGACAATGAAAGACTGCAGAAGCTAATGACTTATGAAGATTACCTCTCCAGCAGTGAAAAACAGCTGATTTTAAGACCCAGAGGAGTAATGGAATGGTGAGCGTAATCCCAAGAGACAGAAACTAAGAACAATGTTACAATTTTAATAGTGTTATAGCTATTATCATTATTGAGACTTCTGTATAGAAGTACTCAACTACACTACTATTCTTCCTTTTTCTATAATAATTAGATATAGGCTAATTACTTTTTCTGGAATTAAACTGTTAAGATTTCCATTTAATTAATTCTTGGATTTACTTATATACATTGTATGCTTCCTCTTCGTCTGTGAACAAGATTTTGATTTGGTTTTGCTGAATTAACATTTGGAAGTCAAAATTGCTAAAAAAATAACAGTAGTTTCAACCTTAGCAGATTAATTTATATTTAATTTCTCTGCCCAACCCTTCATTTTGATGTCACCGTAATTAATGGTGGTGACTACTTGCCTTTCTATAGCAGTAGGAGCTTACAATTCTCTACAATTATCAATACTTGCAACACCCTGGAAACCTATTACAACCAAACCCCCTGTTGTCTACATATTCAATACCGAGTTACAAAATTCATTCTTTCATCTGATGTGAAAAGCTGTAAACTAGTCTTGGTCTCTAAAACTTGAGTTATATGTAATCACAAAACTGTTTTCCCCCTTTCCTGTGTCTTAATAAAGACACATCTAGGGGTACCTTTTAAAAACCTTAATTCAAATTGGATATAAATATGGTTTTTTTAGTCTTTACAATTATATAGGTTAAGTGTACACGAGAGTGTACACAAGCACACATATCAGAATACGATCTGTTGCATTTTGAGAGTGAAAGGAGTTTTAACCAGAAACATCATGGAAGGCTATACCATAATTGAAAATATTTGGAAATAGAAACTATCTTTCAGTATCTGATTTTTCCACGTAGAAACATAATACCTGAAAATATTAATTTCTACACTATGAGTATGCAGTCCTCAATTTTTTTTGTAAGTATACACACGTATATATAAACTCATTCCAGGTTCACGTTCCTTGTTCTGTAATATTGTTCCTTGTCTGTATAATTTATGAGTTAGATTTCAAAATACACGAAAAGTTGAAATAAATATATTGAATAAAATTAAAGATTTATATTTTAGTTTATCTTCCAAAGTAATGTCTTATAATAAAAAAATACCATACCTACTTATATAATAAACCCACATCATTTATGCCCCAGCAAGTAAATTTTAAATTCACAATGAGCTGATAATAAAACTCTTGATCAATTCTTGCCTAGTGCCATTTATTAAGATAGTCGACTTATCCTAATAGATTTCTGCTCTTATTTTGATGTATGTTGCAAGTATAAATCAACAAATATTCTACTAGATTCAAAATGAAATCTGAAGTAATGTTAGTCTCTTTGGATTTTGTTTGCATATCGATTAGCCTCCTGTGTTCTTCACCAGTCCTTCCATGTGGGATCTGGATTGTTCCAAGAGAAACCCTGCTTTATTTTTCATGATATTCCTAAAGCTGTGGTTAGGTGCTGTTGGTTTGTTCCATTCTTGATTCCCATTCCCTGGAGGTGTTTAAGGTGTGGGTTGATGAGGTACTGAGGGACATGGTTTAGAGATTGGTGGGAATGGTTGGACTCGATGATCCAGTGGGTCTCTTCCAATCTAGTGATTCTATGATTCTATGACTACCATCACTGCCTTCCCCTTAGATCTTAAGTCAGGATACTCTTATTTGATTCCTTTTAAAACTGAGTGTGTTTCTTGTTTTTAAAGGCTTTAAGCATTTAAAAACATACTTGTATCATATGATTAAAAAAACCCCTATTCTTAAAAAAAAATAAACCCCTACATTTCCAAAAGGCCTTTTGGCTAAAGCTAATGTTTGTTTTATCAGATCTTCAGTTTCTCTTTCCCTGTATCTCCCCTCTCTGTGTTCACACACACTTCCTGAATGAACTGATTCTCGAAGTGAGAAGTGAAAATGCATCCCCTGATGTTTCTTGACAATAACGACAAAGGTACTGTAACTAAAATAAGTATAACTTGCCTGCTGAAGAATTTTTTTAAAGGATTGAGTGAAGATACTTCAAAAGACTCTGGAGGTTTAGGAAGCATCATTAACGCTTAAGTGTGACTCGAACAGACAGGCTGAGGTCTACTGTTGTGATTATGTGAGGCATAAATCAGAGACTTAGATCTAGTAGGTTGGTATCTGTTCAAGGAAGAAAAGCCATCATTGTTAAAGAATCAGAAGTTGCTCCATTATGACTTACATTGGAGTAACATCTGACTTATGAACGTTGAGCCATAAGGTCTAGATGCTTAGACATATATTGCACCTTACTGGATGATAAAAAGTTTTCTCCTTGTAGGTTTCAACACCAATAAATCAATGAGATAAGAAAAATGGTCTTTATACTGCATATGAGATGACCGTCAATCAGAGTTAACACCCTCATGAAGACACATAAAGCAAAAGGAAGGACCTTGAACTGACAGAGATCCTTAGCCAGACCCAAAAGGAGATTATAATAAAGGAGCAGGTTTATCTCTGCATGACAGTTCCGTTGATACAAAGTCATGCAGTAGTTACCCTCTCTGAACAGTTGAAACAACACTGCCTAATATTACTGTTTATGCTCAAAACTAAACAGAGAAGATTTTAATATTTTTTAGGTTTAAAATAGTTTACACTTTCCTTTCAGCACCTGAGAACATTCACCACAGAAACTTCTGCTTTTGTGATGTACTGAGGGTGAGGGTGACCCTGTTTTGATCTAACTGGTCTCTTAAAGAAAACTCTGAAAAAAACATGGATCATGAAGTGTGATGCAGAAACAAATCAATTGCATCATTAAGTCACAAGTCACTAGTTGCCACGAAAAGACACCTTATGATATTTCTTTTCAAGATATTAGACCAATCTGGTTTTGAATGAAAAGGATAATCAGAGGGTAAAGAAAAGAGATGACTCAATGACTGCAACGGTCACCTATATACATTGAGGGCTCCTGCACATACAGGTCTTGTTTGTTTGTTTCCTTTTACAAGAAAGAGATGAGTTTGCTTGTTCTCTCTTTCCCTCTGCAGGCAACTCACGTGTTTCAGTCTGAAGTTCATAGCTGCAGCCAAGTAACTATTACATCCCTGTGATATTAAGAACCAGGAGAGAAGATAAAGATGAGAACAAGTTCAAAAGTCATCATTATATGTATAGAAATGTCTGTGACTACAGAACAAATAAAGAAAAAAGAAAAACAGAAAATGACTGAGATTTAAGGAAGGCAAGACTGAACGAAGTACCTGACCTAAGAAGAGGGGTGTTGTATAGCTTTCTTTAAATCGGCTTTGGTACCAGAGGCCCAGAGGATTTCAGTTCATATGAATTGTTTCAGATACGATCTAGGAAAACACAGATCTGTAATTCTAATATTCAGCACTGGCCAAAATAGTAAATAACTGTCGGGGTGAAAAGCAATGATATGCCTGGGAAAAGTCACCATGGCTTCTGTAAAAAACATACATTACTAAACTTCTGGAGTTATGGAAAGAGTAATTACATTCATTTGTTTTTTACTAAAGATTACTCTCTTGACATCTGTGTGGATTTTCAAAGGGCTTTTCTCAGTGTCTGTCAGCAGCTTCATGCATAAATTCGGTAGCCACGGCACCAAAGGTCTTTCAGAGAAAAAAAAAAGATGTTAAACCCTCAGAAACTAGAAATAT
The DNA here is from genome assembly GCA_033558105.1 of Coccyzus lansbergi. NCBI lineage: Eukaryota > Metazoa > Chordata > Aves > Cuculiformes > Coccyzidae > Coccyzus > Coccyzus lansbergi. The sequence goes on from JAUMJK010000508.1 coordinate 4,628,675, forward strand.
GAGTAAACTCTTTGTTTCAGCACTGACAGAGTCACCAGCAGAGTTCTGGAATGATCTGTGCTGTTGAACACATTTACAGACAATCTGGAAAACTGTAGTATCAGTAGAGTGAGAAAGTTTATTAATGACAAATACCTTTTTCAAAATAGGAGCGACAAGGTACTACTGTGAAAAAAACAGAAGAGTCTTATAACAGAGTGGCTGGCAGATGAAATCTGATGTAGAGAAGTATTAAATAATGCAAAAGGCAAAATTAATTATAACTCCACATGTAAAATTATGTATTCTGCACTGATGAATAGAGGGATCTGGACAGGCTGGATCTACGGCCTCCTACCAGTGGTGTGAGGTTCAACAGGCTGAGCACTGGGTCTTGGGACACAGCAACTCCATGAAACGCTACAGGTTTGGGGAAGAGTGGCTGGAAAGCTGCCTGGTGGAAAAAGGACCTGGGGGTATTTGTTGAAAGTCAGCTGACTATGAGCCAGCAGTGTGCTCAGGCGGCCAAGAAGGCCAATGGCATCCTGGCTTGTACCAGAAATAGTGGGGCCAGCAGGAGCAGGTAGGTCATCCTTCCCCTGTACTCAGCATTGATGAGCCCGAGTTCAGTTTTGGGCCTCTAACTACAAGAAGGGCATCAAAGTCCTGGAGTGTGTCTGGAGAAGGGCAATGAAACTGGTGAAGGGGTTGGAGAACAAGTCTTACGAGAGGAGCTCGAGAACAAGTCTTACAAGAGGAGTTGGGGCCATTTAGTCTGGAGAAAATAAAGCTGAGGGGAGACTTTATCATTGCTTACAACTGCCTGAAAGGAGTTTATAGGATGGTAGGTGTTGGTCTCTTCTCCCTAGTGAGAGGTAATAGGATGAAAGGGAATGGACTCAGGTTGTGCGAGGGGTGGTTGAGTAGGAAAAACAACTTAAGTGAAAAGGTTATCAGGCTCTGGAACAGGCTTCTCACGGAGATGGTTGAGTTACTATACCTGGAGGCATTTAAAATATGGCTGGACAAGTTACTGAGAGATGCGATTTAATAGTGGACAGATATAGTTGGACTCAATCTCAAAGGGTTTTTCCAACCAAACAATTATACATTTCTATGAAATAAGGACAACACTTTGGCATCATGAAAGACATCAGAAAAATTAAGCTTGAGCACTTAGTACAGACGAAGATTAAAACATACTTTACAAATTAAGAGGGAAATTAAAATGAAATATAGAGCTGTATCCTGCTACTGCATAAAATCTCATCCCAAATACTTCATGCAGCTTTGGTCCTTAATCTATAAAAATTAAAAGATGTAATAGAATAGCTATAGATCTTGACTGTAGTAAGGATTTTTGATATTAGTAAGTCTCATCAACATATGAGTGTCTCATAGGCAACCCTGGAAAACATCATCTAACTTAGAATGTTCAAAGGTAGGGTTAGAGCTAGTTAGACAGTATGAGTAGTTAGCACCTTTAATTTTAGATTTGAAAGATTCATAGAGATTTTTTTTAAAACAAGCTGTATGTTGCAGTAAAAATCTAATATTTATGCTCCTACACTGTTCTTGAAAGTTTGGAGCAACTGCCTTAAAGAAAAAAACCCGCAAACTAAAGGCATGGTTGGACTCGATCTGGTGGGTCTCTTCCAACCTGGTTATCCTATGATTCTATGAAAAGGAAAAAAAAAACCAAACATCCCAAACAAACATAGAGTCAGAAAGGTGTCATTAAACAGGACACTGCATTTATAAAGCTGTAATGCACAGCTCAGTTACATCCTAAGTGACAGCTGGTCAGGTAACAGCTCTTCAGAAGAGGATCTAGATGTCATAATAGAGCATGATCTGAACACAAATCATCAGTCACCTCTCTGAAAAAGTCAGACATTGTAATAAAGTCTACATTGTAGCCTGCAAAGAATGAGGAGACTTTTTTTCTCTTTAACCAAAACTTATGAAACCTCAACTGCAAAGCTGTGCCAATTTTTCACCTGAACCTTCAAGAAAGAAATCAAACCACTAGAGACTATTTATTGTTAAATATATTAATATTTATAGCTCATATTATTTAGTTCTCAGAAATATAAGTGAAGAAAAAAGTATGAATTGGTTTAGTACTCAGTTTGGGCTTTTGAAAACAGCAAGATATGACACACTTAAGCTGCATAATATATCATAGAATCATAGAACAATCAGGTTGGAAGAGACCCACCGGATCATCGAGTCCAACCATTCCTATCAAACACTAAACCATGGCCCTCAGGACTTCATCTACCCGTCCCTTAAACACCTCCAGGGAAGGTGAATCAACCACCTCTCTGGGCAGCCTATTCCAATGCCCAATGACCCTCTGTGTGAAAAACTTCCTCCTAATCTTTAGCCTAAACCTCCCCTGGTGGAGCATGAGGCCATTCCCTCTTGTCCTGTCCCCTGTCACTTGGGAGAAGAGCCCAGCTCCCTCCTCTCCACAATCTCCTTTCAGATAGTTGTAGAGAGCAATGAGTTCTCCTCTCAGCCTCCTCTTCTCTAGGCTAAACACCCCCAGGTCTCTCAGCCGCTCCTCATAATGCCTGTTCTCCAGCCCCTTCACCAGCTTTGTTGCTCTAGCCATAAAGAGGAAAGGACAAAATTAATAAAACTATGATGAAAGGTCGGTGAGCATAGGGTAAGGTAGGTGTTTGAGGGAGTCAGCAAACACTTGACTCTGTTCACCATCATACAAATTTGTGTGGAGTTTCTATTCTATTGTTATCTTCAAGATGCCTCCTTATTTTAACTGCAATTTCAATGCAACATGTTACCTTTCTCTGAGGGCAATCAAGCACCCAATATACATAGTGTGACTGAAAATGTGAATTTTATTCACACCTAATCTATTTCCAGTGCAGGAAAGCAGAGCAAAGCAGTAACTGCAGGTCTTCAATCAAAATTTTCCTTTAATATTGTAGCTTTTTCAGCTTTGTAGTACATAATATTTTAAAGCAAAGAAAGTTCAGTTACAATAAGGCTGTGACCAAGCCAGCCTTAAAGTATTTTGACCTTGCATGACATCTCAATAAAAAATAATTTGTGTTTGAAATCTCATTGTATTCCTGCAGATGGATCATAATATCATATCTCCCTTACAATATACTCAGGGGGTCTATACTTAACCCTTTTTCTCTATAAATTTTATCAGCAATAACTCCACCTCCAGGGACAGAGCACATTAAAAAAAAACCAACCAAACAAGTATAATTCTATGAAATTACATAAACTGGTAGAATCACAGTGTTACCTAACAGTGATCAACTTTATTTGTCCTGGTTTCATTGCAGGTTTTGTGACAGAAGAAAAAAAGAAGAAAAAAGAAAAAAGAAAAAAGAAAAAAAAGATGAGAGACAATATTCAGGTTCAAAGGAACTTCATAGCTCAACAGTCAAGTCTATGGTTCAAAGCAGTCAACATAGAATTGAAACCAGGTTGGTAGAGCTTTGTCCAATTAGGTTGCGATGAAGAAACTAAACCTGGGAACCACTTCCAGGCACATGAAGGACAAGAAAGTCAGACACAGTCAGCATGGACTCAACAAGAAGAAATTATGTTTGACCAACTCAGTGAACTTCTGTTATGAAGTGACTAGCCTGACAAATGAGGGAAGAGTGGTAGATATCAGTTACTGAGACTTCAGTAAGGCCTTTGACACATGAAAAAAACTGTTCCAATTATTCACCATTTTATACCTAAATCTCCCCTCTTTCAGCTGAAAACCACTGCCCCTTGTCCTGTCACTACACTCCCTGTAGGTATTCTTTAAGCACTGGAAGGCTGCTCCAAGGTCTACTCTTCTCTAGGCAGAACAGCCTCTATTCTCTCTCTCTATCCTCCTGTGAGAGGTCTTCCAGCCCTCTGATTATCTTCGTGGCCCTTCTCTAGACTCAGTCTAACAGAAAAGGTGAAAAGCTAAGACATCAATATGAAAACTTCGGCATAAGTAAGAGTTTGTGCATAAAGCAATCTCTATGTTCTCTTTCAGAATATATAAATAAACAAAAATCCACTGGAGCCAGACAGAAGTAATTATATTTAAAAGTGGACAGTCTTAAAACTAAATTAAATTAAAAATATGCCAAGTTTAACTCTGAAATAATAAAATAGAATGAGTGCCTGAGTTCTACCAAGTATCTATGGGTCTCGGTAAACGCACAGCCCTTATATCTTTTTAAAATCTGAAGAAAGATTAAAGAATCTATAAATGAGAAAATCTCACTGATAAGAGTAAATAACTGTTTATTCCCAGATCCTAACTGAAAAGACACTAGCACATAAAAAAAAATGATCAGAAATAGAGGAGATTCATAATTTAGATAGGAATGGTTGGACTAGAAGATCCGATGGGTCCCTTCCAACCTGGTTGTTCTATGATTCTATGATAATATTAAGTTAATTTTGGTTTGGTTCTTCTTCTGCTAATATTTCTGTTGGGTTACTACTACTGTTCACTTTAACCAAGAGTAGCTTGTGCGTAAAGGAAGGATCCATAGCTACCAATAACCTGCCCAAGATTATTTTATTTCACAGCTCTCTTGTCTGTTGATGTAGAACACAAGCTGTCAGTAAGATTAAGTGAAATGAAAAAAAATATATATATATATATGCTTGATGCCAACTCCAAGTTCAACATTTCTTTTTGTATCAAAGGAAATGGCATTCTTTCATGCTATAATTTTTCAAGAAATGTTTCAGAATGCAGATGTGACATAATAAAGAAGATTCATTCTGCTTATATTCCTGTCCATTAATCATATTTCAGCAGAAAAATACACGTTTCTTCATGATTTACAGATCTAGATAACAATACTAAAAAAAAAAAAAAAAAAAAAGCATTTTAGACTAATGTTATTAATTCTAAATGGGGATTTCTAATGTAATTTCCAAAACTCTTTTATTCTCTCTCCATCACTATCAGTGTCTATTTGGTAGACATTTTTATTAGGTAAATAAAAATATGCTTTAAATACACCTTTGTATATACTGAGCTTCCATAAAAAGGTTATAGCTAGGTTTAGAGAGTTGGATTTATTCTAGTTATTTCAATAAAAGGCTTTACTAGTGTATTAATTCTTTAGAGATTTTGCATACTCTTTTGTGAAAAAGACCTCATACTTGAATCTGGTGACCACGTGGCAGAAGCACAAAAATCAAATTTTCTCATTTTGATACTAACACTCATGTGTTTTTAAATTTAAATTAAACATTTTTTTTCCCTAAGGAAGATGAATCACAGCAATGTATATCACATAGAAAAAAATGTAAAATGATTACTCTAAAAACACAATCTCATTATTCCAATATAGTCCATATGATCTAGAAGAGCATAGCACAAGCCTATATCAATTTTGTTTCTATTACTTCAAACTGTCCGTTATTATAAAACACTATTCAGAAGATCTTTTATCAAAACATTTGTTGTAGAATTCCCAGCTTCTCTCAGTGTTTTTCTGCAGAATAGCACGTCTCCCCCTTTATTAAAAGCATTTTTCATTCTGCGATTGCGAAAATTATCTAAAAATGCAAACCACGGGCAGATATGAATATGTAGAAAGACTCAGAAAATGGCTTGGGGTGATTAATTTTGCCCATTACGTCTCATCAGGGACCTTTGGACTATGATATTAGCATTTTCCGACAGCACCAAAACCGCTGTACTTCTGTGAGAGAAATCAATGTTCTGAATGCCGATAATACATTATCTGTTTTTCTGTTTCATTTTATCTGATTCAGACCATACCACTCAATAACTGTCAATAGAAGGTAAACTCAATTAATTACAAGGCATATATAGGTTGATCGGTCTCCTGCCTCAGGTGGAGGTACTGGGATTCTGCTTACAACCAGGAACTGGGAACTTAAGATTTCCTCAGGCTTTTAGAATTTAGATTAATTTGTGCAACTAAGTACAGATTCTCTGAATTCTAATGTAGGCGCAGTGGTAGGGAATTAAAAATAAAATTGATCTGTATGATTTTGACAGTTTTTAGCTGCAAGCACTCACAGAGCTCCATAAATAAACACACTAATAATAACAATAATGATAGCAACAACAACAACAGAGTAACGCTACCCTAATTTTTGAAAACTATTATTGCATGTTTACTGCTGCAAATTTCCCCCAAGTTTCTTATTCAAGAAGAAAAAAAGAGTAGTTCTTGAAGGTGACCAGAATTAATTCTATTTCTCACTGATGTTTAACTATTTATGATTAAACACTGGAACAACACTGTAAGGGTCAAAACACACTGTGCAAGTCCTCAGAACCCATATGACAAATCTGTCTAAGTTGAAGTGAAAATAAATGTTGAAGACAATAATAAAAAACTTAAATCATATCTCTAAATATTACTCATGTCTACCAAAGCTACCACATAATTTTGAAAAGTTCCTGACAGTGTAATTTGGGTTTTTTTAAAATAAAATTTTTTAAATATTTCTATAAAGGCTTGTAGGGAAAACCACCAATTTAAGTATCTTAAAGATACTCTTGATTTTTAAATGTTCATTTCTTAACTGTATGAACAAAGAGATAACCAGGCACATTGAAGCCCAAATTCTAGTGATAGACTGAGCTTAGTGAGATATTAACAGTCAAGCATTAAAATTCTGCATAATACCTTATTCTTGTTGTAAAACATTTTTTAAAGTTGCATAAAATCCCTTTTTTTTTAATTTTTTGGTAAATATCTGTATAATCAAATACCATTAGAAATAATAATTAGCATAGTACAGAGCTTATATGAAAAGTTGTAAATTCTTTAACTTGTCTGTGATCACACTGCTATAGTTAAAATGACATCAATTTAAACTTGATAATTATAATCTTTGAATGGAAACAGATGTCTGATACCAGAGAAATTTGTGAAATACAAATACGAACACACAAAATATTCTCACTGTTTATATTAACTTTGCTAAGTAGTGTATCATTTAGTTTGTCATCTGGCTAAAGTATCTCACTTGGAGCAGGTACAACTAGATTACAAAATCTATTTTATTTGAAATGGTTACATCAAACTACCATAAAAGTAGTGCACAAAAGTAGGATACCACCTCTCTAATTATTCTGTCATACAATTGTAAATTCAGTTCAGGAACTGTATTTTTTATTGGCCTAATTAAAAGAACACGGATTGAAAGTAATTACGCTGAAAACAGTCTCTTACCAACATAAGATAAACAAACACAAAATGCTTCAAAGCTTAAGTGAACATGGAACTTTATAAGATAATTTCTCAGTGGATGTCTTTGAAACAGCAACCAAGAGGTACACTTAGCATATCCACAGGAGTCAAAGTCATAAATGAAAACAAAGAAAGAAAGCAAAAATGACCAAATGTGTTTCTCAATTGTCTGAATATTGCTCAGGCTCAGAGTACTGCACAGAAACATCCAAACCATCTACATCAGGATCTTCTACCTCATTTCTATAGGAAAAAAATAAAAGAAGATATTTAAAGTATAAAGAATATTGCTGGAGAAATCAGTACTGGGGATGGAATTCAGTACAACTCTAAATACTTGGTTAGTGTTATTTCACAGAATCACAGAACAACCAGGTTGGAAGGGACCCAGCGGATCTTCTAGTCCAACCATTCCTATCTAACACTAAACCAAGTCCCTCAAGACCTCATCCACCCGTGCCTTAAACACCTCCAGGGAAGGTGACTCAACCACCTCCCTGGGCAGCCTATTCCAATGCCCAATGACCCTCTGCGTGAAAAACCTCCGCCTAATCTCCAGCCTAAATCTACCCTGGCGGAGCTTGAGGCCATTTCCTCTTGTCCTGTGCCCTGTCACTTGGGAGAAGAGGCCAGCTCCCTCCTCTCCACAACCACCTTTCAGGTACTTGTAGAGAGTAATGAGGTCTCCTCTCAGCCTCCTCTTCTCCAGGATAAACAACCCCAGCTCTCTCAGACGCTCCTCATAGGGTCTGTTCTCCAGCCCCTTCACCAGCCTCGTTGCTCTTCTCTGGACTTGCTCCAGAGCCTCAACATCCTTCTTGTGGTAAGGGGCCCAGAACTGGACACAATATTCAAGGAGCGGCCTCACCAGTGCTGAATACAGAGGGAGAATCACCTCCCTGGACCTGCTGGTCACACCGTTTCTGATACAAGCCAGGATGCCATTGGCCTTCTTGGCCACCTGGGCACACTGCTGGCTCATGTTCAGTCGACCAACACCCCCAGGTCCCTCTCCTCCTGGCAGTTTTCCAGCCAGGCTTCTCCCAGTCTGTAGCTCTGCATAGGGTTGTTGTGCCCCAAGTGCAGGACCCGGCATTTGGCCTTGTTAAACCTCATGCCGTTGGACATTGCCCAGCTGTCCAGCCTGTCCAGGTCCCCCTGCAAAGCCTCCCTACCCTCCAGCAGATTGACACTTGCACACAGCTTTGTGTCATCTGCAAACTTGCTAAGGGTACCCTCAATGCCCTCATCCAGGTCATTGATGAAGACATTGAACAGGACTGGACCTAGCACTGAGCCCTGGGGGACACCACTTGTCACTGACCTCCAGCTGGACTTAACACCATTTACCACCACTCTCTGGGCCCGGCCATCCAGCCAGTTTTCTACCCAGGAGAGTGTGTGTCTGTCCAGGCCAGAGGCTGACAGTTTCCGTAGCAGAATGCTGTGAGAGTAGAAAGTAGAGAGTTGAAAGTAGAAAGTAAACCCTGCACATTGCAGAGTCTTCAAGAGGTCCACAGTTTTCTGAAGCAGCAGCTGGAGGCCAGGAAGGATTACTTAAGAAATTTCATACAGTAAAGTAGATGAAATGAGGTCTAAACCACCTAAATGTAAGGTGTTTACCTATATCTGTTAGAAGGTGCCTTAGGTATCTAAAGTCTTACTGCAGTAAATATAGCTGTTAAGATTTATTCATCTGCTTCAGGCTAAACTAATTTACTCTGCACATTCCTCAGGTTATGACCATAGCTTAGGCATTAGATCTAAGCTATGGTAGATGCCAAGAATTAAATGATTATTGACAATTGATATGGTTTAAAGTATCAGAGACACATTAATGGGCTGGTAAATAGAACAGGATCTACAGAAACCGACTTCTTTCTGTGTCCACAGCTGGAGAGAAAGCAGAACTTAATCTCGAAAGAAATTACAGACAGGAACTCTGGCAGGCAACTGAACCTTGAGACTGCCTTCAGACATCTAACTGTATATGTTTAGTCTTTTAATTAATCACGTTCAGATAATTAATTTTTATATATGGCAACAAGTTGAATGCATTTTTAAACTGTATATTGGATGTCAAGTGCAAAACCATACAATCAACCTCACATCTCATATCTTTATTCACTTTTTATGGAACTAGAGTGTGCAGAATCATAGAATCATAGAATCACCAGGTTGGAAGGGAACCACCGGATCATCTAGTCCAACCATTCCTATCAAACACTAAACCATGTCCCTCAGGACCTCGTCTACACGTGCCTTAAACACCTCCAGGGAAGGTGAATCAACCACCTCCCTGGGCAGCCTATTCCAATGCCCAATGACCCTCTGTGTGAAAAACTTCCTCCTAATCTCCAGACTAAATCTGCCCTGGCAGAGCTTGAGGCCATTAGAGGTGGTGCTTCTTAACTCTTTTTATAACTACGTGAATAGTTCACCAACTATGGAAGCTTTGTTCTTTTACTCTAACATATTTCAAATCTACTCATACCTTTTTTGGATCTAGTAGCTGACAAATCAGCATGCTAATCTATGTTAATCCCTTTCAATATATACGGCAGGAGTATTAATATGTACCTTGATTCTTGCTGAGATCACACTTTAGAGACAAAGAATCCAAACCTATTTACTTCAAAGCAGCATTAAATTTCCATGGAATTTCATACCTAGCAAACAACTCCAACTAAATTATTTATTCTGCATTTCCAAAACTTTTAAAATTACTTCATTAGACATTAGTACATCCTCATATGGAATCAGATATATGAAAATGTTTACATACACAAGTTCTCTGTCCACCTCCCATAATTAGCATTGATCATTTCAGGTTTTTTTTGGTTAATGAAAGTCAGGAGAAAAACATGATTTTAAAAGGCCTAATACCCTTTGAGGCATTTACTCTGAAAACAGAAGAATCTTAAAAAGAAGTAAAACTAATTTAGGTTGGAAGGCTGGGAAACTGCCAGGAGGAGAGGGACCTGGGGGTATTGGTCGACAGCCAACTGAACATGAGCCAGTAGTGTGCCCAACTGGCCAAGAAGGCCAATGGTATCCTGGTTTGGATCAGAAATGGTGTGACCAGCAGGTCCAGGGAGGTTATTCTCCCTCTGTACTCGGCACTGGTGAGGCTGCTCCTTGAGTACTGTGTTCAGTTGTGGGCCCCTCACCACAAGAAAGATGTTGAGGCTCTGGAGCGAGTCCAGAGAAGTGCAACAAAACTGGTGAAGGGGCTGGAGAACAAGCCCTATGAGGAGCGTCTGAGAGAGCTGGGGGTGTTTAGGCTGAAGAAGAGGCAGCTGAGAGGAGACCTCATTACTCTCTACAAGTACCTGAAAGGAGGTTGTAGAGAGGAGGGAGCTGGGCTCTTCTCCCAAGTGACAGGGGATAGGACAAGAGGGAATGGCCTCAAGCTCCACCAGCGGAGATTTAGGCTAGACATTACGAAAAAGTCACGGAAAGGGTCATTGGGCATTGGAATAGACTGCCCAGGGAGGTGGTTGATTCACCTTCCCTGGAGGTGTTTAAGGCACGGGTGGATGAGGTCCTGAGGGACTTGGTTTAGTGTTTAATAGGAATGGTTGGACTCGATGATCCGGTGGGTCTCTTCCAACCTGGTTGTTCTATGATTCTATGAAATTATGGAGGACTTGTATCAGAAAAAGTGTTGGTCAGCATGACCAGAGAAGAGATTGTGCCCCTCTGCTTGGTACTGGTGAGGCTTAAGCTCAAATACTGTGTTCAGTTTTGGGACCCTCACTACGAAAAAGACACTGAAGTACTGGAGTGTGTCAAAAGAAGAGCAAAGAAGCTCATGAAGGGGATGGAGAACAAGTGTTTTGAGGAGTGATTGAGGGCCCTGAGCCTGTTTAGTCTGGAGAAGAGGAAGCTGAGAGGAGATCTTATCACGGTTTACAACTGCCTGAAAGGAGGTTAGAGAGGTGAGTGTTTGCCTCTTTGCCCAAGTGACAGGTGACAGAACAAGAGGGAATGGCCTCAAGTTGTGCCAGGGAAGGCTCAGATTGGACATTAGGAAAAAATTTCTTCACTGCAACGGTTCTCAAGCACTGGTAGAGGCTGCTCAGGGAGTTGATTGAGTCACTATCCCCATAGGTATTTAAAAGACAGGTAGATTAAGTGCTTAGGGATATGATTTAGTAGTGGGCAGGTACAGTTCTTTTGGACTCGATGATCCGATGGGTCTCTTCCAACCTGGTTGTTCTATGATTATAAATCCATCTGCAGTTGGGACACACTATTTACTTACCAGGTCATTCAGCATAGCATTATTGCAGCCCATGGCACACATACAAAACCAAAATCCTCGATCACTCAAGAAGACACTGTGCAAACTAAGTCTCATAGCTGAAACAACACTAAACCTTGTCTTCCTATAGACACCGAAGTTGAAAACTGGAGCCCTTGCATCTAGCAATATTGCTGTAAAACAGTGAAAGCAGCAGGAAATCGAAGGCAGTAAGTCATACAAAACCCCCACAGCCTACGGAATGAAGCAAACCAGCAAGAGATAGAGGCATGTTTAGAACATACTGAGGAGATTATAACAGCGAGAAGGAGGTAAAGACAACAGATCAGTAAGACCTCGGATGAGCAGTCAAAAAGTGACGGATTCTAAAAAGCTGAGAAACTGCGTAACAGAACAACTAAGCCAATGTAATGTTACAAAGAATTACAGCATGTACTTGTCAGAGAATCAGAAGAGCACCATAAAGTTGTATTTGCAAACACTAAAAGTCTAATAAATGACTCAGTAGGATGCTGATCGGAAACCACCATAGTGAGACCCAGAGGAAACCAACAAATGTTAGAAGAAAATCAAGTCTTCAAAATAAGCAGAGCATTAAGAGTAATACCTTTGAACAGTAGAAAAAACAAGCTTAACTTAGATTTTTGTGCTGCTTTGAATAGTCAAATAAATGTTAGAAAAACATTTAACTAACAACTATCTTCACGTGCTCGGTTAAAACCTGGAACTATGGTCAACCTCCCTTAGGAGGTTGAAATGTGTTTTCATTTTGAATTCACATAAAAATCTGCCCCCATCAGCACCAGAATGCAAATTTGGAAAATGTTATGTAATTTTTTTTTTTTTTCCTTAAAGTATTCCAGCACATAATGTTCCACATTTCATGCAAGGGCACCTTTTAACTACACTGTGTTCTTTAAACCTCACTGTATGTTACATTAAGAGAGAACACTGTCTTACCTTGAAAAATGCATAAACTAATCTGATGAAGGACACAAATTCACTACTAAAGTCAAAAAAATTTAAAATACACAGTAACAACATTTCATGAACTGTAAACCTTCTTGGAAAAGAAAATCACACAGACCCATTTCAGCATTCCAATATTTTTTTTTTCAAATTTGAAGAGCAAAAATGTAGGTTCCACAATCTAATCTTAAAATCAGACATTCAACACACATCTGTTTTCAGTTCTGTCACTCATAATTCCAACAAAAGTCACAGATGAAAATCTGCATGACATTCAGCAAATCTTAACATCAATTCCTTTTTCTGGAAACCTGGAAATTATTTTTGCAATTGATTTTCTTAAAGTTCACAGGTTTGTGAACTAGCTAGAAAGATACTTTTCTTTACAAAGAAGGAAGAAAATTGTTCTATTTCAGCCAGGTTCTCCCCAAAGTAAAAGTATTTTCCAACATATCTTTTAGCATCAAAAGGATGCGTTAAATATTGTTTCAGCTATTTGAGGATAGATGTCCCACTATCAGATTTGTATTGATAAACACTGAAGCAGATAACGTAGAGTTTATGTGAAAGCAGCTTGAGGATACTGCAGGCCTTAAGCAAAGCCAATTTTATGACTTCACACTCACAGTTGTGATAGTCCTAAAGCAAACACTCATCTTTCCTAGATACATGAAGTTCGGAAAGTTCTTCCTTTGTTGCACTGCTAGACAAATCCACATTTAATAAAAAGACAAAATATTCCCTATCACCGACTATGTCCAGAACTTAAAGACTTAAGAGGTCCAAGTGTTGTTCTTACATTGTAATTGCCAAAATGTTTGTCAGTATAATCTCTTCCCCTTCCACCCAGCTGGATGTAATAGTGTGTATTTTTTTTTTCCCCTGGATGAAAGCTCCAGGACATGTACTCATACCTCTTCATTTTGAGCACAACAAAAGAATTTCCGTCTGGGTGTACAATTCTTTCAGTGTATTCTTGTGACTGATAAACTATCAAGCTGTCCACAGACTACTACTTAACGGTGCCTTTTCAAGTCCAGCGAACAAAGTAATAAGCTAATCCACACCAGCCTCATTGAGATCCACCCTACTAAAATCCTAAATCCATTCTGAAAGATACATTGTGTGATGTTGAAGTAGATTAAGGTTTAGTGATTTTCAGAAATGAAATAAGTCTGAGTCTCCATAGAAAAAAAATACATAAGATAGTTTAATAAACTGCACTGTTCCATCAGTTGCAGTTTTCGTATTATTAGGGTTAAACTTTCTAGTAATCAGCCAGGAGATTACCAACTTCATTTTATTATAAATATGAAAATCAGCACTTAACTGAAATTCTTGAAAAAGGAAGAAAAATAAAAAGGAAAAATTAACTGAACATTTCTGAATAAAGAAACCATTAAAACGTCAAGACTCTCTTAAATTAGTAGTCATTTCACATATTTTCTTTTGATACACAATTATTTTTTTCGTATTAAACTATACTGCATTTTGCAGAACCAAAGAGACCACATATTACTGATCATAAATTTGAGCAGATGCATTTGTCAGACATTTTTCATATTTTAAATGCCAATCTATATTTTAAAATTGAAAATGATTTAATACTTTCTATAAAATTTAATGTCTTTAAAGTCAAAGACCATTCACTGACAAATAGCCACTTCTAACTTCTATATTAAATAAATTATAACAGTCGAGTTTGTAATGAAATAAAGCCCTTTCTATCTTTCAGATAGAAGTCCTGTTGCAATGAAATTATTCAGAGTGTGGTAACCTTCGTGCTTTTGCAGTTGTTTTTTTTCTTGAATACACATTTTCTGAGGCACTGAATCCTCTTTAAAACAAAGAGGACTTGATTTTGCATAGGAAATGTTTACTTGTCAACAATAAGCTATTTAAACATAACATAAAACAATCTTTTCTGCTTCTAAATATTTGTATTAATTTATGGTGAGATAAAGTTAGATATGTCCCTTCAATGTGAATAAAGACTGCAAGAATTCAGCCTTGCAAAAACTTGTATAGGAAATACATTATGCAGTTGTGAAAGTACATATAGATTGTATGTTCCTCAGCTTACTCCAACTAATTTATTTCACAGCAGAAAAGTAAAATAAGTGAAAGATTTTGGTTTTATTTCATCTTTTTTTCCTACAGGTAAGGGTTGTCTCTGTCCTTTAGTGAGTAACTTGATTTTACAGAAACATAAGTGAATGTTCATCTCAGTACACTGCATTCTATTAAGAATGATCATGCTTACTATTTTATGCATAATTATTTATAGCTATGTATTTAGAATCACTATTGGAAAACAGTGGATTGATAAGAGAAGACAGGTAGGTAGAAAACACCTAACAAGATCAGACAAAGTACTTAGAAGTGTGGGTTTTATGGTAAGATTCAGTAAGTATTAAGATAAAAATTGAACTATACCCTGTCGACTCATTTGACAGTTTGTGACTCCAAATCTGACTTTCTGTTTTTCCTTAGAAAATTAATTTATAAACTAGAAACTTTAAGACCTATAACACTGAGTGGTCATTTTCACAGATATAGAAAACTTATGGCTTCTTTCTAGTGCTCAATATCTTCTCTTAACTTCTCTACTTTGGTAATTTTTATGTTTAAACGAACATACGCACTTGCACCTATTCATCCATTTACACAAATGTACATGAAACAATTTTAACACATAAAGACTTCTACAAGTTGAATCGAAAAAAAAGAGACAAAAACATACCTTTTCTGGATCAGTTGTTGTAATGACCCACACACAATGTGCGTTGTCTTCATATTGAACTGGATAGTTTGGTGAAGTGATAATCCCACTTGGTCCACGTAAATTAGAGCCACATGTTCTAGCTAAAAAGGTAAACAACAAATAAAATGGCTTTTGATCGGTTGCTGTTTTTAAAGATTAAAAAATTGTCATAGCATCAATAACAACTTGCTGTGAAATTATTATTCTGCTGATACATTCTATAGCAATCTGCTTTTTAAGATGTATCAGTTGGTGAAAAAAATCCTGAAAAATATCCTACAAAGAAAGGAAGCCAGCACTTTTCAATTAATCACCCTAACATTTATATTACTGTATTGTTACTTCATGTAAATTAATTTCTAAGGATTTTCATATCAATATTCTGTTTAGAAAGATATTTATCCCCTCCAAGAGGGTGGAATGAGCCTTCTTTGTACGAGTGCAAGAAGGTTTGGTGTGTGTTCTCCTTCATTTCTTCATGGTTTGGAGGAAAACAAAAGTATATCACAGCATTTGACTCTTTGTAACAGTATATATTTAACCTAAATTTTAAATTCTGTAGTGTCTTAGCTCTTTCAAACTGAGAAAACAAAATCAGAGGTTAAAAAAAAAATAGAAAATATAAAGTGGTTCTAGGCAGTAGTCGTACTTTTGTAAAGCACAGATTTAATGTGAAACAGAATCACAGAGAAGACCCACAGGATCATCAAGTCCAACCATTCCTATCAATCACTAAACCATGCCATGAGACCATCACAATCCTTTTGGCACATTTAGCAACTCTAGATGATTAATTTCAGAAATAAAATACCTTAAAAGTTATTTTCCAAGGAACATCTAGATTTCCTAAAATATTCGGACTTCTCAAAATGCATTATAATCTGAAAGGGTTTAAAAATATTGGCTTAGGTTGTGTTGCTCTCTGAGCTGTTGTTTCATTCATGGTGCGACTTGATGATTCGATGGGTCTTTTCCAACTTGGTGATTCTATGATTCTATGATTCTAAGTCCCGGGGAAATGGATTAATGGGTCAATAAGAACTACCTAAAGGCAGTTTGGTTTTAGAGATACTTCATTTGAGTCACAAAATTTCCGGGTTTAGGATATTTTCAGTTGCGCAGTGGAAATTATTTAGTGTGGAAATAATGGATCAAGAATCTAGATTATGAAAGTGCATTTACATTGCTAGTGTTTGATAGGAATGGTTGGACTCGATGATCCGATGGGTCTCTTCCGGCCTGGTTGTTCTATGATTCTAGGAACATCGAATGGGGTTACAAAACTTGAAATATTTTAAAATTCCACTGTCAGGCGTATGGCACTACAGCTCTTTGGCACCATGCTAAAATAGAGATTCTAGATCATACTATTTTTAAGTATTCAAACACTATAAGTCTTCAAATATCTGAATCTCAAAACTTACCTACATAACTTCCATGAACTTTCACATAATCTATATCCTCCACTTACTCAATTTTCAGTACTGGCAAGAGGAATGAATACATTCCTTAAAAACTTGGTCATTCTTTTTTTTGAAATACCAAACTGAAGTACCAAACATATACCTGGCACTTCAGAAAACCTTTCTTTTCATCTTTGCCTGTGACTGCCTCCATTCTGAAGAGGCATGTTTTTACTTCACAAACTTGCTGGGCCAAAGCCTGATCTCTTGTATTAATGGTAGTGACTGCTACAAAGAAGAAATAAGGAAATTTGAGAAAAATTACTTCTAGGTTGTCCACCCTTCCATGACAATCCTCAACCAGCACTTGATCCTTGTCAGTATATTCCAAACTAGACTTTGAGAAACAACTATAACTGTATGTCTAGACTGATACAGCTATGACTCAGTTTACTATGAAAATGTTTCTCCATTATTATTGTCTATTATTATTATTTCTATGATAGAAACTGTCTTAATATCCTTCCATAAATTTCATTTAAGTCTCAGACACATAACAAGGAAACCTTCCACAATGATTGCATTATGAGCCAAATAAACCTCTCATCTTCTACCAAAACACCACTGATGATTATTAACAAGCTGTTGGTGCTTTGACATGGAACAAAAGAACTAATCACATTTAAGTATGTCACGGTATGGTGCCTACTAGCAATACAGAAAGCTTAGCATCTTGCTGCGTATAAAGCAAAACACATTCTTCTAACTGCTAGAATAACAAGAGCTAATTCCTAGGCTCTGAAAGGAGGAGAATATTTTTGTTCCTAATTGAAGGAATTGCCACACATTTGCAGCATTACAACTAGTAGAATTTATTTAATTTATTTATTTATTTACTTTTTAATTTTCCCTTCATGAAGTCTGCCACAGGATGAAGTAATCCAGAAGAGAAGCACAACTTTGTGACAATAAGCTTTTGAATACAGTTTGTAACTCCCCTAGACAATCATGGAAAAAAAAAAAGTCTAGAAAACTTCTTTTTCAGCTCTTTTAAAATCTAAACTGTTATTATGTTACCAATATCCCATTTGATCTTCATGACTCCAAAACATTGCACAAACATTGTTAAGATAACCTTGGATAGCACTTACTTAATACAAGAATGAAATGCTGCAAAGATTCATCATGCAAGTCAACCAACCTGAGAACATTTATATTAGGTCCATCCAGTTCCTGAGGGCACTAACAAGCCTAAACTGCCCTGATTAGCCACACCTGAGGCCACTCTGTGGGCTAAGGGGATCAATTTCAGGGTGGGATTAGTCTATCAGTCCCACTGAGCAGCTGCCTGTGGTTCCAACCACAGTCATGGTGGTACCTGCCCAGTCTCTGTTGATCCCAACCCTCATCTAGGCTCTGGTGTCCCTGCTCAACTGTGGCCTTTACCCGCCTTGAATCCTGTGTTCGGTTTTGGGCCCCTCACTACAAGAAGGACATTGAGAAGCTGGAGCGTGTCCAGAGAAGAGCACCAAAGGTGGTGAAAAGTATGGAGAACAAGTGTTATGAGGAGTGGCTGAGGTCACTGGGGTTGTTTAGCCTGCAGAAGAGGAGACTGAAGGGAGACCTTATCACTGCCTACAACTACCTGAAAGGAGGTAGTAGTGAGGGGGGTGTTGGTCTCTTCTCCCAAAGGACAGGGGACAGGTCAAGAGGGAATGGCCTCAAGTTGCACCAGGGCAGATTCAGTTTCACTGAAACGGTTAACAGGCACTGGCAGAGGCTGCCCAGGGAGGTGGTTGAGTCACTATCCCTGGAGGTATTTAAAAGACAGGTAGATGAGGCACTTAAGGTTATTGTTTAGTAGCAGATTGGTATGCCTGGACTCAATGACCTTGAGGTCTTTTCCAACCTGGTGATTCTATGATTCCCAGGAAGGCACCCAATGCCCAAGGCTGGAAATGCCCCTGATCTGCCCTGCTCCATGCCTGAAGTAGTGGGATGGGCCCTTGCTTCAAGATGTGCCCTCTCACTGCTGCCTCAAACAGGCTTCATAGGTCTTCGTCTCCAAGTAACCACCAGCCCACCCTGTGCCTTGGTAAGTAAGGTCAGTATAGAATCATAGAATCACCAGGTTGGAAGAGACCCATCGGATCATTGAGTCCAACCATTCCTATCAAACACTAACCCATGTCCCTCAGGACATGGATATTGTTTAACATAAATAGTGAAGGAACTTGCCCTCAGTAAGACGGCTCCTGTGACTAGGAAGAAACTTCACCACGAGGGTGTTGAGACACTGGAACAAGTTGCCCAGGGAAGTCATGGATGCCCCATCCCTGGAGATGTTCAAGGGCAGGCTGGATGAGGCTTTGAGCAACCTGATCTATTAGTACCTGCCCATGGCAGGGGTTGGATTTAGATAATCTTTAAGGTTCCTTCCCACCCAAACCATTCTGTGATTCTACATTTGCAGAAAGTAACTTGTTTTTCCAACATAGGTTTTAATAGTAGTACAGGACTAATTTATCCTATTTTGTTAGAAGTTTACTGGAGGGAGTAAAGCATTATAAAGATATTTGCAGATAATAAATTGGAAGGAACAGCAAACACTAGTAATAACACACAGATAATTCAGCAGCAAATAGCCCCTTTCTGCTGAGCATTACTTTTACCATGCACAGATTACTTCAGCTCATTTCTGCAATGTATTAACAAAGAATAACAAATTCAAGAAATAGAATAAAAAACAAAGACAAAAAAAAGACTAACAAGAGCGAACGGTGGAGTTGCACGGACACGTTATTCTGCAGTGGCATAAAACCAAATATCAAGGGGGTATATTTTGAGTTTTCATTTACTAGTTCTGGGCCCCTCACCACAAGAAGGATGTTGAGGCTCTGGAGCGAGTCCAGAGAAGAGCCACGAAGCTGGTGAAGGGGCTGGAGAACAGGCCCTATGGGGAGCGGCTGAGAGAGCTGGGGGTGTTTAGCCTGGAGAAGAGGAAGCTGAGGGGAAACCTCATTACTCTCTACAACTACCTGAAAGGAGGTTGTAGAGAGGAGGGAGCTGGGCTCTTCTCCCAAGGGACAGGGGACAGGATGAGAGACAATGGCTTCAAGCTCCGCCAGGGGAGATTTAGGCTACAGATTAGGAGGAAGTTTTTCACACAGAGGGTCTTGGGCATTGGAACAGGCTGCCCAGGGAGGTGGTTGATTCACCTTCCCTGGAGGTGTTTAAGGCACAGGTAGATGAGGTCCTTAGGGACATGGTTTACTGTTTGATAAGAGTGGTTGGACTCGATGATCCGATGGGTCTCTTTCAACCTGGTTTGTCTATGATTCTATGGTTCTATGATTCTATACATTGAGCTCAAGAGACACTTATGAATCACTGCGGCTTTGCTGCACTGGAAGGTGTAGGAGGTATAAATTTTATTTATTTATCTATTACTATGTTTTAGATTGTACAGTCTTTACATGATATGCCTATGTAATATTACTCATGTTACACAAATCTTGTAGTAAATTATCCAAGAACTATCGTTATGTCATTTTATTAGATCTGATTGTAATGGAGTTAAATGTCTTTGTAGCTGTTTGTGTGTGCTGTGGTTTACATTTGTAACTAGAAAAGTGCTGATAACACACCAGTATTTTGGATATTGCTGAATATTGCTTGCACATCAAGGCCTTTTCTGTATCTCAGATTGACCCAATGGCCAGTAGGCTGGGAGAGGGCAAGGAGATTGGAGGGAACACCACTGGGAGAGCTGATACCAACTGACTGAAGGGATATCCCATACCATATAACAACACAGTCAGCGATAAAAGCTCAGGGAAAGAAGGAGGAAGTGGGAATGTTCATTGTTACAGGTTTGTCTTCCCACATAACCATCACTTGTGCTAAGGCCCTGCTTCCCAGGAAATGGCTAAATAGAAAATCCTTATTTTGTTTTGGTTGCTTGCGCAGATTTTCTTTGTGAATTAATCGGTCTTGGTTTCATCTATTAATTTTCATCTTTTCCTCTGCCAGTTCTCTCCCCTATCCTGCTGGGGGCAAGAGAGCAGAGGGCTGGGTAAACTTTTCATAGAATCTCAGAATCATCAGGTTGGAAGTGACCCACCAGATGTGGGTCTCAAATGTTATTTGGGATCAAACCACTACCACTACTCATATTCTTTAATGAGGAAAGCATAATCTACCAGTATATTACATTTGTCATTATAGAAGGTGAAAAAACTTATTCTGGCCACAGAAAAAATTATTTTTCCTTAGTTATTATGAAATAACTACATAATAGGACCTCTTTTAATAAGTATCTGAGTTTTATACAAGTGAGATTATGTTTTAGCTCATTCTTGAACTAGCAAAATTTTCGTCCAGGTGTTGCAAATCCTTCCCTCCACAGTCTATCATTGGTTGCCCTGGTAACTGGCATTCAGCATAGGAGTTTGTGAGTATAAGAAATATTTATTTCATTTATCTCGAAATGACAAGTAAAGTATATTAAAAAAATATGCATTTTTTGTTGTTTTACTTCTTTGGGATTTTTTGTGTTTTCATTTTTTTGTTTCTTTTTGTAATTAATGGTGATGGGTTTACTTGTTTTCTAATGCCTGCCCTGCCTGGCTAAGTGATCTGGTTCCAGGAGGGCATAAGGCAAGAGGTTTCTAGAGTTAAAGTTTCTATTAATATGTACAATACAAACTGCAACTCAATTTTTCTACTAAGAAAAATGAAAAATTCTATGCATAGATATATTCTCTTTATTTTTCCTATATATTTCAGTTCTGGAGTACTTTGACAGGATTTATGTATTTTTCTTTGCTTATATTTTCTATGGTAAATTGTAATGCAAAAAAACCCAAAACAAATAAAAAGCCACTTTCCCCTCTCCTCCTTAAAAGCAAAAGGAGGAACTTACTCATTAGTTCAGACCATAATGAGAAAACAATTAGAAAAGAAGTCAGAAGGTTATATAAAAAACTATGTAAGGCTGCACAAAACAGAACTAGAAGGGAATTCACCGTACATTGAGGACTATGTACATATCTGGAACTGATGGAAATGCAATATAATTGTGAGGAGCTCTTATTTAGCAATTTAATTAGGAAAAAATAACTGAAATCTAGCTAACTTGTTCTACTTAAAATATGCTTAACATGACAAAAAGAAGATTAAGTGAAATGAAAGCTATTAAAAGGAAACGAGCTCCCTAAATTGATACTGTTTCTGCATCTTTACTTGCTTGCTTCAAACTACAGAAAGATGGTTGGAGATATATAATCACTTATATACACACACATATATATGATATATAATTTTTTTGCTTTGTTTTGAATGTAATTTCATTGTATTTTGAAGCAGAAATTATAAATTACTGTTTAAAACTTCAGGAAAAATTTCAAAGAATAACACCTACCTCTGCAAATTGGCCTGTGGTCACTCCAGGCGGCCAACGTATCTGTCACTCTCTGACAAGTGATGCTTTTAGAACCTTGCAGCACATAATTATCTTCACATGAAAACTGTACGCTTGCACCCACCCTACGAGAAAAATGGGAGGAAGGAGAAAAGAGTTATAACATATTTTAAATATCACTCCACTCAAATAAACGTAAATGTTACCAAATGACAATGTTTCTAGATCCAAACAAAAATTCAGGGTGAGAAATTCTGCTCCATCATTACTATATTCATAAGAAACAATTTGCTATATAGAAAAGGTCTACTATTTGGTTTGTCCACCTTTTAAAGAAGTAAACCCAGGAATAAAAAGCAATGATGATACTAAGTTTCATCCTTTAAACCATGACTTCAATAAACTGCTATTCTGTCAGGCAACAAAATTTACTACATGAATAATTTCAGCCCCTCCCTAAAGGCCTATTTGAGAAAATAAGTAGTTAGATACGGTGATTTGCACACATGTACAACTAAGAAATATTAAGTTCTGTTAATTGTAATAATTCATTAAATATTCTTGACCTTTTGGAAATTTCCTGCTAAAAAAACATGCTAAATGGTAACTATTATTAGAATGGAGATCGATTCTTACACTTGTAACTTTAAAATGCGTCTCTTTCAAATTATTTGTAACATTTTTTTTAGCGATAAATTTTTCTGAATAATGTAGACTAATATTTATGAGGAATTTCAAAAAAAAAAGCATGTGGTTACAGTGTATCTGAAAAAGAGCTTTGCTAAATAGTATTTACATTTCTGTTTCCATTTATTATTAGTGACACTCTTTGTTCCCCATCATAATAAATTGGTTTTGTTGTAAGCTTTCTTGTATTTTTAAATCTGTGTCTGATAAACACACATTGTAAACAAAGATCTTGATAAAATAGATGCCCTAGTTTGGTCTTTCTATGTCATTGAGTCCTAAACATCAGGGAATTGCTAGACGGGAGTCAGAAAGCTCAACTGTGGAAATTGTGCTGTAGAGGACAGCAAATAATCTCATTCACTAACATCCAGCTCATTCCTACCCTTCAAGGAAAAGTATTCTATTAGTTTCCCAGAGGATGTCATAAAAATAAACTACGTTGCTGATCATTATTATGATGTACTTCTACAGGTCTTTCCCAAAGGTTTAATAGGATGAATATGATGGTGATGATGACGATGATTATTATTATTATTATTAATTATAATTTGAATGTTATGTCCTAAAATCTAGCAAAGCTTTAAAATCTGTTTTTCTTAACGCTTGGTTCTTTAACTGTTAAATGTGAAAAAAACCAAACCAAAACAAAAAAAATCCAAGAGGGATGAGGAAAATACTGGTCCCTTCCTTCAATAGTTCATGGGAAGTGCAAAAAATACTCGAAAAGTAATATAATTTAAAAATTTTTATTTATTTTATATGTCATAATCTACTATCTTGCCCAATGTTCTTGAAACCCTCAGAAAAATAGACCAAGCATGATTCCAAATGCATACCTCAAATTAACAAAGAATTGTTTTTTCTTATTGGTAAAGAAAAGAGTGTGATTAATCAATGTGACATTTTAATGCTATTTTTAAACTTAATTTTCTCATATTTTCTAAAATTATGATCTCTGAGAGTTTATTTTATGGCAACAGGAAGAAAAAACCAACCAGCTCCCTAGTTATGATAAATGTAAACTGAGAATTGAAATATTTGAGGATTGAAATTAAAAGTAGAACTGGATAAAGATTTGCCTCAAAATACGCTGACATGTGAATTGATATGAAAGCTTCAACATTTCCCTGAAATGTTCTGCTATCAAGACTTGTAAGGAGAATTACAAAACTTACAAGAAGTCAGAGTGAAATGTATAGTTATTGGATGTCTGTGGTTGCAATTCCAAATTTAATATACCTGATAATTGCCCCTCAAGAAAGAATAAAGGGGGAAAAAAATTCCCCCAAACTCAAAACATACAAATATTCCAATGCAGTAAAGAAAGAATTTCATGTTTAGACTGAGTTTTCATTATTACAGTAATATCTATATAGATATATATAGATATAGATAGATATAGATAGATTTATATAGATAGATATATAGATATATATCCTGTTAATAGATATGTAAAGTGTCACACATCAGTTTTTCCATACACTTATGATGATTCAATTTATTTCACTATTATTCTATACAGTATATTTAACTTTTTTCTAAAATTCTGGAAATACCTTGCCCCTAAGAACTAATAATGTGAACTTCATATATTTGATATGATAGAGTATTTAATTACAAATTAAGTGGCAGAAAATAAATACACTGACTACCACATTTTAAAAATATACAAAAAGTCTAGACAATTATCAAATTAAAAGCAAGTTAGGAACATGAAGTACTCAAAAGCTCCTTACTCTTAAAATTTGAAGCGGAGAAAAACCTGGATGCCAGCTATAGGCATTGACAAATGCAATTTTTTGAAAGTATTTTCAAGAACTCTAATTAAACTTCAGGCAGGCTACAGAAGAGCAGTCATAGGTTTTAACAGAATCACAGAGATGCTTACAGACATGGTTTATGTGTGGCTATGATATATGCTAAGTCTGCTTTGATATCAGTTAAGATCCATCCTTTTCAAAACCTCTCTTGCAAGAAATCAGGTTTATACCATGAATCTGACAACCGGTACTTTCAAGAAAATAATTTTAATGTAATTTTAATTCTGTCAAGTTTTATCGAAAAGTTCTAAACTTTTCTAAACCCCTGAATGGATGTACGGAGCATCACACTATAATACATGTGAAGGAAATTACAAGTCTGTGTAACTAACTGATTAATAATGAAATATGTGTGTAAATACTTCTCTGATACATACATTGCAAATATCTGAATCAAGCCATATAACTGAGTAAAGCCATATAACATTAGATGCTTAAGAGAACTATGCAATCTGTGAAATCTTAGGTGAGCCAAGTCAATACATTATTCCAGATCATTAGATCTATTTTGACAAGCGCAAGTAGTGACAGGACAAGAGGAATGGCTATAAATTGGAGTGGGGAAGACTTAGACTAGACATAAGGAGGAATTTCTTCATGGTGAGGGTGGTGAGGCACTGGCCCAGGTTGCCCAGGGAAGCTGTGGCTGCCCCATCCCTGGAGGTGTTCAAGACAAGGTTGGATCAGACTTGGGCAGCCTGATCTTATGGGACATGTCCCTGCCCATGGCAGGGGGTTGGAGTTGGGTGATCTTTATGAACCCTTCCAACTGAAACTATTCTATGATTCCATGATCTATCTAAATAAGCATTTTAGGGGAGAAGACACACATAGGCCACACAGTGTGCAATAAAAGTCCTTATGCTCTAAGCAACATCCAGATTGTTGAGTCTCTACATTGATTCTGCTCGACATGTTTCCATTTAAAAATGGAACATCCTTTTAAAGCTGTATTTTAATCTATTTGATCTGTGATTTCAAAGGAAATAATTTCTGCACCTTATTACTCTCTACAACTACCTGAAAGGAGGTTGTAGAGAGGAGGGAGCTGGCCTCTTCTCCCAAGTGACAGGGGACAGGACAAGAGGGAATGGCCTCAAGCTCTGCCAGGGGAGATTTAGGTTGGAGATTAGGAGGAAGTTTTTCATGGAAAGGGTCATTGGGCATTGGAATAGGCTGCCCAGGGAGGTGGTTGATTCACCTTCCCTGGAGGTGTTTAAGGTACAGGTGGATGAGGTCCTGAGGGACATGGTTTAGCGTTTGATAGGAACGGTAGGACTGGATGATCCGGAGGGTCTCTTCCAACCTGGTGATTCTATGATTCTATGAACAGAGTGAACAAAGAAGTTTCCTCGTTTTTCTTTTTCTTTTTTCAAATTTGAATATCCACTGGATTTATTATTTTTTTTTTAAATAATTGAAAACTGGCCTCCTCTACTTCCGGAACTGAACTTAGTAAAAGCCTGGGAGGAGGACAGAATGAAAAGGTTAAGATTTCAGAACCTTTTTGTTTCCTTTATGATGTTAGAGTGATTGTGGTTATTATGCTGAAAATGATGAAAGCCTTTTCAAAGAACTTGTCATCTCTAAGTCAGCTGGGTGTCAGGCTGTCTTGAAAATAAACCCTCTGCCTTTCCATCAATCCCACTCACAACATGTCTTTCAGTAGACTGGAAAAGATTTTGAATAATGTGCATTTTCACATGTTTTAGTTCAGATTAATATCCACAGTTGTCATTCTCCTGACAAGAACAATAGCTCCTTCTGGTGTCTATACCTGCCTCACAGAAAAGTTAAAAAAACCCATTTCCTTTCTTTTACTCTCTATAGAATTTTCACTTCATGGCAAAAAATCAGGAAGAGAGCAAATATTATTTTCTCTTATGGAAGAGCTTGATTTGTAATTTCAGAAAACAAAAAAATAAATATAAGCCAAATTCTCTATTTAAAAATTAAGGTAGATATAGATAGCTGAAGTTTAAAATAGCTATGATGTTTTTTAAATAGATATTAAAAATACAGTGCCTGAAAAACAGTTACTGTTGCATAATCAGTCCTCAGATAACAAGTAAGATTTAGAAGGAAAATAAAGTCTTATTGTTTTTCTCAAATAATATTCAGAACTGGAGGCCCAGAACATACACACAAATAATAAGTGCTCAAAGTACATTATTACGTTTTATTTATCCTATCTTATATGATGTTGCTTGTGCTATTTTTGAACATCTTATCTATTCATTTATCCCATGAGCATGCATTAGATGAAATGAAAATATTATCAGAGTTATGGGGTACAAGAAGGAGGGTGTAGTCTTGCTCTGCCATTTGAGTAAGGATTGCTCCTAAGTCAGCTCCCGACATTTAAGGTACTTTTAGTCTACAGTCATTTTAAAAAAAAAAAAAAAAAACTGTGATTTTATGTATATTTTGCAAACTTCCCTTACATTAGGTAGCCTCAGATATCTTAAAATGTACATTGAGCTCTGGACTTTCCTTCTTCTTGATGTTTTCATGCACTGCAGGGAATTTTGTTGGTCTCTTCCATGTTGGTGTTTACCCTTTTGGATTCACAGAATCACCAGGTTGGAAGAGACCCACTGGACGCGGCTGCTGGATGAGGGAAAGGCTGTGGATGTAGTCTTCCTGGACACCAGCAAAAGCTTTTGACACAGTTGTTCACAGCATCCTGCTACGGAAACTGTCACCTCTGGCCTGGACAGGTGCACACTCTCCTGGGTAGAAAACTGGCTGGATGGCCAGGCCCAGAGAGTGGTGGGAAATAGTGTTAAATCCAGCTGGAGGCCAGTGACAAGTGGGGTTCCCCAGGGCTCAGTGCTAGGTCCAGTCCTGTTCAATGTCTTCATCAATGACCTGGATGAAGAGGCATTGAGTGCACCCTTAGCAAGTTTGCAGATGACACAAAGCTGTGTGCAAGTGTTGATCTGCTGGAGGGTAGGGAGGCTTTGCAAAGGGATCTGAACAGGCTGGACTGCTAGGCTGAGTCCAATGGGATGAGGTTTAAGATGGCCAAATGCTGGGTCCCGCACTTGGGGCACAACAACCCTATGCAGAGCTACAGACTGGGAGAAGTCTGTCTAGAAAGTTGCCTGGAGGAGAGGGACAGCGACTGATCATGAGCCAGCAGTGTGCCCAGGTGGCCAAGAAGGCCAATGGCATCTTGGCTTGTATCAGAAAAGGTGTGACCAGCAGGTCCAAAGGAGGTTGTAGAGAGGAGGGAGCTGGCCTCTTCTCCCAAGTGACAGGGGAACTCTCAGCCTCATCTTATGTGTGATGTAGTAATGCTTCCTCTGCAAAATAACAGTGGCAATACGCAGGTATCCCTCGGATAATTACACAGACACTTAATTACATCTTGAGAAAGAGTTACATTTAGGGGACGGGTTGTTTACAAAGGCTTGTAGTGATAGGACTGGAGGCAATGGCTACTAACTAGAGAGGGGCAGGATTAGACTAGACATAAGGAGGAATTTCTTCACAATGAGGGTGGTGAGACACTGGCCCAGGTTCCCCTGGGAAGCTGTGGCTGCCCCATCCCTGGAGGTGTGCAAGACTTTGGCAGCCTGATCTTGTGGGAGATGTCCCTGTCCACAGCTGCGGGGCTGCAACTGGGTGATCTTCAAGATTCTTTCCAACCCAAATTGTTCTATCATTCTATGATTTTAGCACCTCATTTTTACCTAGTCTTCTGCCAGCTGTTGCTTCTCTCTTTGATACATGAAATGTTACCAAAAACCTAGATAAAAATTATATTTGTTTTCTTAAAACAGCAGATTATTTTGACAGCAATTTCATAATGTATTTTTGTATCACACAATTTCCCTTTCAGCAGCTGTACTTGCCAAGTTCAGTCAGAACAGGATAACAGCAAATAACTTCTGGACAGCTTGTCTATCTCTAGACTATTTATTGAAAAGCTTATTTCACTTCATTATTTTTTAAAACACATTTAACCACTGACCCACTGCTAATGAAATCATGACTTTGCATAAAACTGATTCTCTTAATGCTGGAGTACTTTATGAGTACTCAAACTCCTTTGAGGACAAATACAGAAAAATTCAAAAAGAGTAGATCATTCAGAAATGGAATAGATTTTAAAATGATTTTTCCCTTGCTACTTCTGCCTTAGCTTGTAAGAGCCTTCAATCAGGAGCCAGGTTTGACTAATTCACTTCCTGGAGTTTTAGTGAACTTTTCCTTTTAATTCCTATGACGTTTTCCTTTCCATTTACTCAGGTCTGACTGTCCATTCCCTGTTGAGCAATTTATAAATCTCTGCGTGAGTTAGAGGCTCCCACTTCCTTCCTTTGGCCCTTTCCTCTGACACACCTTGAAGTCACTGCTTTTTTTATTCCCTAAAGAGAAAGAGTAACCTTCCTCCTTTCTCCACAGGGATCCATTGGGCCTCAACTTCTTTTTTTAATGAATACAACAAAAGCTGAAAATGAAAAAACCCAAGAGATGGCATTTACCACAGCCTCAGACACTGAATTTGCCATGTTTCCAAAGCTTTGACAACTTTTTTATAGAGAGAAAACAGGCAACTCTTTACTACTTCTCTGCTGTCCAGTGTTCTGCATTTCCTACACAGTCAAGATTATTAAGTTCTAAAATTCCTACTTAAAATGCATTGATTTAAAAAAGAAACAAACAAAACTAATTCAAGATGTATGATGAACTAGAGCTGTTTTTGCAAAGACTCAACACATCTAGAACTAGGGAAAAAAAATACATACCTGTAGTTGCATGCTCTGCACATAAATCACAAGAAACACTTTACTTTTGGTCATACAGAAAGCTGCATGTGCCTACCTGAAGTCAGAGCCCACTCTTTTCCCATTTTCAGGCATTCCAGGATCAGGACACGTATCAGATGCAACTGCATCCCCACCCTGGGTCACTGCAAAGTAAAGGAAAAAAAGAACTAAGACATGCAGCTGTCAAGATGACTCTTCACTTTATCCATCCTTTAAATTCAACGACCTGAATTTAACCGGAAGCATAGTCATATCTTTTTTCCTAAAAATAGCCTAAATTATGACCTAAATGAAGCTCCCTTAAGTGTGTTGTTTGTTTTCTTTGGTTATAATAAAGGAAAAGTTCCGCTTTTTTTAGAAAATAAATAATTGATTTCTCATAATCATTCATCTTTCAATGAATATTTTAGGATTCGTGGCTTTACTCAGACAGGGGAAACTATATTTGTGAAATCACCTTCTCAAATAGTCACACCACACAATATAAGGCAATGTAAGAAATTAAAATCTCATTTAAGCTTCTGTCCATGATAAGGCTTGAAGTTGACAAAAGCCAAGAACAGAACCATACTACAGAAATATTTTTCTGAAGATAAAGTTAATCTCAAAAACATACAAGAAAACTCTACAAAGCAAGGCCTTTGTAACAAGCTGAGTATCTGCTCATGTAAATGAGGCTCAATATCTGTATTTTGTGCTTTCATGTAGGAAGAGAAAGAAAAGGCATCATACGCTGTTCCATTCCCTTAGCCCTCTGATTTCCTCCTTCCACACCGTCAGATATTTAAATAATACAAGATATATAAATATAAAAAATCACAGTCCTTCCAGAACTCAAAAGAATTTGAACATTCAACGTTCACTTTTTTCTTCTTCATTTGTAAAAAAGCTATTAATGGAATTTTTGGAGTGAAAAGGAACTAATCAGACAGAAAAGACATAAACTAACAGTACATCAGTGTGAATATACAGAAAATCTCAATAAACATGTGCTTTCTATCCTGCACATACACACGTGTGTCCACGTAAGCACACCCTCCTGTCTTTCTGTTTCAGCAAGAGAAGAGAGATATTAGAGATTTGTGAATCACATTTATTGTCTTAAAACGGCTTTTGGGAAACCCTTTAAAGGTGGGAGAGAATGTTCTTCCCAAATAAAAAAATATATTACCTGGAATATTTAGCTGCACAAAATAAATTACACAAACCTGAGTGGATTATAGATAACAGCATTACAGCTGAAAGCTGACGAGAGATTAGGTGCTAGAAGTGGCTGGTTTTCCCACACAGTAATACACTTTCAAATTGAATACAGTAGTAAAAGAAAATGGTGACAAGCAGAATATATACAATTGGATGATAAAAGCTATGAAGCTTTATGTCTGTGTTGGTAGCATGAGGGACAAGTAATTTGCATAGAAATGCAAAGTTTTAGAAGAGAAAGTTTAAACAATTAAACCACTATATTATAGCACTACAAAAGTATAACTAAGATAAAGCACTAGTAAGTACCAAAATATTTGACCTGAGCACAGATTCTTCTTGAAGCAGAAAAACTGCAAGAATTACAATATCTTTCAACATTTGTCTACATTCTTTTTTTAAAAAAAAAAGCCAACAAAAAAACCACCTTTTTAGGAAAGGAAAGGAATCATCTCATTCTCCAATATCTTTTTAAAACTGTTGTATACTGATTGTCCCAGAAATCTTTCTTTAAACTAGACGAAGGAAGACTGTGATAGTGTCAGCAAAGCTTTTTCAGTCACAATTAAAAATGTTTATTTATGAGTTTGTTTCCTGATAAATAAAAAAATACTGTCAGCTCATCAGAAGCATAGTATCTGGAATTTACTGTCTTGAAAACATTCCAGACCAAGAGCCAAATTCTGCTGATTTCTCTACTATTACTCAGAGTGATCATGATTTTGTATGTTTGTATAAAGGCTTTGAATAAAGGCTAGTAAACATGCGTTTTAGCCTGAAAATTAAATTTCTTGTAGATATGTTAGTGGAAGTGAGGCTTGATTTTAACTACTGAATTACCAAAAGATGAAAGTAAGAGATATGACTGAACTAGTCATTCAACATGTCAAGTTGCCAAGAACCATACGATAACAACTCTAATGTGGAGAGCATGGCCTTTACTCTCATGTATTAACTACAAACATATTACAGTGGAACTGTACTATACTCTTTATAAAGTCTTATAGTGATAGGACGAGGAGTAATGGTTACAGATTGGAGAGTGGCAGATTTAGACTAGGCCTGAGGAAGAAGTTCTTCATGATGGAGTGATGAGGCCCTGGCACAGGTTTCCCAGGGAAGCTGTGGCTGCCTCATCCCTGGAGGTGTTCAAGGCCAGGTTGGATGGGCCTTGGGCAGACTGGTCTGATGAGAGGTGTCCCTGCTAATCACAGAAGGTGGAAATAGATGGGCTTTAAGTTCCCTTTCAATCCAAACTATTCCATGTTTCCATGGTTCTAACTACCTCATTTTACACACATCCATAAAAAAATGTACAAATATTTCGTTTG
Source organism: Coccyzus lansbergi (assembly GCA_033558105.1). Lineage (NCBI taxonomy): Eukaryota > Metazoa > Chordata > Aves > Cuculiformes > Coccyzidae > Coccyzus > Coccyzus lansbergi. Next base: position 4,660,527 of record JAUMJK010000508.1, read on the forward strand.
GGACACCACTAAATGTTGTCTGAGACCTTACTTGCATCACAGAATGAAGTGATCTCCCCAGACAGACAATGAAATTTGCAAAATTTTCTTCTCAGCCTTTACCTTCTGCTGTCAACACACTCCCACATCTATATGAGGGAAGGGTGCTTAAGGCTATCCTTCACTCAGAGAAGAACTATGCCTTGAAACACAGCAACTATCATATGTTTGGAACTCACCACATCTTCCTCGGTGTCGACAGGCCAAGTTAAACAAGGTCCAGGTTATTGGTTTGTTTTTTGATTTTGCATTTTTCTTTCCTCAGTGAACAGTAAAGTGTTTTTTAACAGATGGTGGTTGCACGACACGCTGTCATAACAAAATAAATCCAATTCCCTTATAAAAATGCCTGTCTGACTTTATCTTTCCAAACAGCAAAGAAGGGAACAAATTTCTCAAATTAGAAAAGCCATTTATGACTTTAAGTTGTTCAGGAACACGAGAGACTTTAAGTGGATTTATAAAAATATATATACACACACATATATATATATATACTCTTATATGTTAACATGCTTAAAACCTTTACTTGACAGTATTTTGGAATTAACCCAAAAATAAGATGTTAAGATTTCTTTAGCTCCAACATTTGTTTTTATTCAGACTGAGAACAGATGAAAAGATGCCCAACTCAATCAGTGTCAGAGACCTCTATCTTCCTATATGTCTACCCTGTCAGATTCACCTTTTTTTTTTACTGAATCACAGAATCGTGGACTGGTGCAGTTTGGAAGGGACCAACACAATTATCTTGTCCAATCCCCATGCTAAAGCAAGTTGACCTACAGCAGGTTGACCAGGAAAGCATCCAGGTAGCTTTTTAGTGGCACCATAAAAGGAACATTCACAGCCACCCTGGACAGCCTGTTCCAGTGCTCTGTTACCCTCAAGAAGTTTTTCTTCAAAAAAAAAGAAGGTAAGGAAGTTTTTCCTCAGGTTTCACAGGTAGAAATTCCTGTGCTCCAATTTGTGCTCATTGCCCCTTGTCCTGTCGCTGGGCACTGTTGAGAAGTGTCTGACCACATCCTCTTGACATTTGCCCCTTATATAACTATAAGCATAAATAAGATACTCCTCTTAATCCTCTCTTCTCCAGGCTAAATAGACTCAGGTCCTTTGGTCTTTCTGTGTGAGACACCCTTGATAATTTTTGTGGCCCTCTGCTAGCTACCTCCAGTGATTCCATGTCTTTCTTGAGCTGAGAAGCCCAGAACTGGACACAGGACTCCATACACAGCCCTGCTAGGACAAAGAAGAGGGGAAGATAACCTCCCTCGATGTACTGACCACAATTTTCTTCTTGATGTACACAGGATATCATTGGCCTTCTTGGCCGTGAGGGAACATTGCCTGTTCACTGTTAACTCCTTGCCCACCAGAACTCCCAGGTTCTTCTCCACAAAGCTACTTTCCAACTGGTCAGCCCCTAACCTGTGCTGGTGGAGGGGATTATTCTGCCTGAGGTGCAGAACCTTACACTTGCTTTTGTTGAACTTCATGCAGAGCTACAGACTGGGAGAAGTCTGGCTGGAAAACTGCCAGGAGGAGAGGGACATGGTTGACAGTGACTGAACATGAGCCAGCAGTGTGCCCAGGTGGCCAAGAAGGCCAATGGCATCCTGGCTTATATCAGAAATGGTGTGACCAGCAGGTCCAGGGAGGTTATTCTCCCTCTGTACTCAGCACTGGCGAGGCCGCTCCTTGAATCCTGTGTTCAGTTCTGGGCCCCTCACCACAAGAAGGATGTTGAGGCTCTGGAGCGAGTCCAGAGAAGAGCAACAAAGCTGGTGAAGGGGATGGAGAACAGACCCTATGAGGAGTGGCTGAGAGAGCTGGGGGTGTTTATCCTAGAGAAGAGGAGGCTGAGGGGAGACCTCATTACTCTCTACATCTACCTGAAAGGAGGTGTGGAGAGGAGGGAGCTGGGCTCTTCTGCCAAGTGACAGGGGACAGGACAAGAGGGAATGGCCTCAAGCTCCTCCAGGGGAGATTTAGACTAGAGATTAGGAGGAAGTTTTTCACAAAGAGGGTCATTGGGCATTGGAATAGGCTGCCCAGGGAGATGGTTGATTCACCTTCCCTGGAGGTGTTTAAGGCACGGGTCAACAAGGTGCTGAGGGACATAGTTTAGTGTTTGATAAGAGTGGTTGGACTAGATGATCTGGTGGGTCTCTTCCAATCTGGCTGTTCTATGATTCTATGATTCTATGATTGTATTTTTATCTGCTCAGCTCTCCAAACTGTCCAGGCCTTACTAAATAGCTGCACAGTCTTCTGGCATATCAGTCACTCCTCCCAGTTCTGTATCAACAGTAAATTTGCTGAGAGTACACTGACTCCTCATCCAGGCCATTGATAAATATGCTGAACAAGACTGGTTTAAGTAATGACCCCTAGGGAACATTACTGGCTACAGACTTCCAATTAGACTCAGTGCCACTAGTCACAACTTTCTGAGCTCTACCACACAGACAGTTCTCAATTTACCTGATTTCCACTCATCTAACCCACATCTCCTAAGCTTACCTAGGAGGATGTTATGGGATACAGCATCAAAAGCCTTGCTGAAGTCAAGGTAGACCATCCACCACTCTCCCCTCATCTACCCTGTCAGTCCTTGCATCACAGAAAGCCTTTATCCACTGCTATTGAGATCCATAACATGTGAGAGGAGAAAGTATCATCTTTGATTTGAGTATCTCACTTCCAGAAAACGTATAATCCTTGCAGTCTCTTTCTGAAAACATATTTGAGAGACTTTATTATTCATCCAGTTACTTGCTCAGTCTTTCACTGGTTTACTTTTAAAGAAAAATATTTTTGTATACTCTTGGAAGTACCATGTCTTACCTGTTTGGACTCGTTCAAAATGATACTGCATAGAGTTCCATTTACCTAGTTTGTTACAAAGTGTTTCATGCTTTTTTCCTTCTTTATCACATCAAACGTGAATTGCTTCTCTTTACTTTCAAAGCTCACTCCCAGACTATATGTATTTAATTCATCGTATCAATTTTCATTTTACAGTTTCAAAATGATGATGATATTAAGGAAAATGGATGGTGATTTTCCTATTTAAAGCTTGCAAAACTCTAGATATAAATATAAATTATGCAGTAACTCTAGCACAGCTACTCGTTAGTTAGTAGCATTTCACAGAATCACAGAATCACAGAACAACCATTTTGGAAGGGACCCATCGGATCTTCTAGTCCAACCATTCCTATCTAACACTAAACCAAGTCCCTCAAGACCTCATCCACCTGTGCCTTAAACACCTCCAGGGAAGGTGACTCAACCACATCCCTGGGCAGCCTGTTCCAATGCCCAATGACCCTCTGCGTGAAAAACCTCTTCCTAATCTCCAGCCTAAATCTCCCCTGGCGGAGCTTGAGGCCATTCCCTCTCGTCCTGTCCCCTGGCACTTGGGAGAAGAGGCCAGCTCCCTCCTCTCCACAACCACCTTTCAGGTACTTGTAGAGAGTAATGAGGTCTCCTCTCAGCCTCCTCTTCTCCAGGATAAACAACCCCAGCTCTCTCAGACGCTCCTCATAAGGTCTATTCTCCAGCCCCTTCACCAGCCTCGTTGCTCTTCTCTGGACTTGCTCCACAGCCTCAACATCCTTCTTGTGCTGAGGGGCCCAGAACTGGACACAATATTCAAGGAGCGGCCTCACCAGTGCTGAATACAGAGGGAGAATCACCTCCCTGGACCTGCTGGTCACACCGTTTCTGATACAAGCCAGGATGCCATTGGTCTTCTTGGCCACCTGGGCACACTGCTGGCTCATGTTCAGTCGACTGTTGACCAACACCCCCAGGTCCCTCTCCTCCTGGCAGTTTTCCAGCCAGGCTTCTCCCAGTCTGTAGCTCTGCATAGGGTTGTTGTGCCCCAAGTGCAGGACCCAGCATTTGGTCGTGTTAAACCTCATGCCGTTGGACACTGCCCAGCGGTCCAACCTGTCCAGGTCCCTTTGCAAAGCCTCCCTACCCTCCAGCAGATGGACACTTGCACACAGCTTTGTGTCATCTGCAAACTTGCTAAGGATACCCTCAATGCCCTCATCCAGGTCATTGATGAAGACATTGAACAGGACTGGACCTAGCACTGAGCCCTGGGGGACACCACTTGTCACTGGCCTCCAGCTAGATTTAACACCATTTCCCACCACTCTCTGGGCCCGGCCATCCAGCCAGTTTCCTACCCAGGAGAGTGTGTGTCTGTCCAGGCCAGAGGCTGACAGTTTCCGCAGCAGAATGCTGTGAGAAACCGTGACAAAGGCTTTACTGAAGTCCAGAAAGACCACATCCACAGCCTTTCCTTCATCCAGCAGCCGAGTGACTTTGTCATAGAAGGTGATCAGGTTGGTTTGGCAGGACCTGCCTCTGGCAAACCCATGTTGACTGGGCCTGATCACCCAGTTCTCTTGTAAGTGCTTCATGATAGCACTCAAGATCACCTGTTCCATGACTTTCCCTGGCACTGAGGTCAGACTGACTGGCCTGTAGTTCCCCGGATCCTCCCTGCTACCCTTCTTGTAAATGGGAACTACATCAGCCAGTCTCCAGTCCAGAGGTACCTCCCCAGTCTTCCAGGACTGCTGGAAGATGATGGAAAGGGGTTTGGCCAATACATCCGCCAGCTCCCTCAAAACCCTAGGATGTATCCCATCTGGCCCCACGGACTTGTGGGTGTCCAGTTGGCCAAGCAGGGCTCTGACCTCCTCCTCATGGACTATGGGAGCCTCGTATTGCTCCTCTGTTTCCCGGGTATCTACACAGAGGGAACAGCTTTCTTTACAATTAAAGACTGAGGCAAAGAAGGCATTAAGTACCTCAGCCTTCTCCTCGTCCCCTGTCACTGCTGTTCCCTCTGAGTCCAAAAGGGACTGTATGGTCTCCCTTGTCCTCCTTTTACAGTTAATATACTTATAAAAAGATTTTTTATTGTCTTTTGCAGACAATAAAAAATCTTTTTTTATCTTAGAACACTAACAATGTTCCTTTGTATTGTGAATATAAACTAAATAATTATAAACCTGTATTTCTGACAGATAAATTTAGGACCAGTCTAAATAATACTAGCTTCCCTCAATATTTCTTAATATATTCTCAGTATACCCTCACTGTTTTTAAAAGATATTTAATAGTATATAATCCTGACAATTATTAAAGTAATATAATGCTTTACATAGCTAATTCTTTGCACTCTATCCCAGCTGCAGACAGTTCATCATCTAGAGAATTTTGTCTGTTCAACGAAACTAACATCAGAAAAAGTATTTGAAGTCATGGGGTAGGGAAAACAGTGAGGAAATATTCTAGTCAGGTTCAATATTTTTTTTTATATATTAGTTTCTGTGGAGTTTAACAGAACTCTGTGTTTCTGGTTTTTTTAGCAGAGGGCTTAAGAACATCAAAGGTGCTTCAACCACCAGACTGTTTTTAGAATAGAGACAGAGGATTCTCAGTAGATGCAACTCAACTCTGGCGCTTCTCAACATGCCACACCATTAGAGATTGCAAAACTTATGTATTCTCAGGCCTTTCTGCAGAAACGGTTGAAGAGAAGCTGTGAGAGCTGTGAGTTCATTAACATGATGGACAGCTTTTCAGTCTACACACAACCTCTACGGTTAGGACTAGTGATTTAAATTTCTATTTGATAAAAAACCTCCTATTGTTTCTTTACTGACTGAGAATGAATCAACATGATTTCTTCCACAACTTTAGGGGACATATTTATTGCTTCGCTCGGTATATAACCTATAGTAGGAATAGAACTCCTTTAAGATGTTTTACAGGTTCTGATTCTAAGACAATAATTCAGAAGAAAAACTGGCAATAACTGTAAATAGAAATCAGGCTTTGAAAAGTTGTAATCATCATAATAAGCAATTAGCTGTTACATTAACTTCCTAATTTAGCTCAGCATTTGAGACATGTTTAACTTTAATCAAGGAGCGATGTTTGGCAGGAGGAAAGGGTGGTGTAACATATGTTTCATGCAGCAAGATGAGCAACATGAGATCTCCCTTGTGATATTATCAGTTCTACTTCAGGCATCCTACCCTGCTTTAGATGCATTTAGAATCTGAATATACATTAATGATCTGCTGCTGCTAATTGAAAGCATGGGATGAAATGCTTTGAAGGAGTGAACTTTGAAGCAAAAAAATATTATCTATGGATGTATTATACTGCACATCTTTCTTCAGTAGCCATTAAGCTAGTAACAAGTATTTGGTGTTCATTCTTCAGGTTGCAATACCTGCAATTTTAAAATTAAGTTTTGGCAGTTTGTTTTGCCATTTATTCATTCTTCTAGTAAAACTACCAACCTATAGAAAAAATATGGATTTAAAACAAACAAACAAACCCAACAAAAAAACCCCAAGCCATAAATCCAAGAACACCCATTCCTTGAACAATTTATTTTGAATAACTCTCAAATTAAGCTAAAAATTGCAAGAATCATCTACCAAAAGGCCTTGTCAAATAACTGTGTGGAGGCTAGGGAAAAGGCATGACCCTAAAATTCACTGGGGAAAGATATTACAGTAAATGACAGTTTTTCTAGAGCAGACTGACAAGTCTGTAAACTGAACAAGACTTTACAATGAATGAGCACTTGATCTCTCTATTATGTTGAAAATAAAAGCTGACATATGTAAATACCAACCTCTTTCCAGCCAAGGAGTCACACGTAAGTGCAATGACACTGTATCAATGTAACAAGATAATAGATGCACCAATTAATGTATTAAAGCTACATCTTGATTATTCATTAAGCTCCTTAGATTTACATTTATTTACATTCTAATTTTTTAATTTTTTTTTCATATTAAAAATTCTTATAGTTCTAGACATAGTATTAACCATTACATAATTACGTTTCAGTAGTGAATTTAAAACATTTCAATTATTCCTTATCAAGTCTAATAGAAATTACTTTTTTCACATAGCAATGAATAATATGTTCACTGGAAAAGTAAAAAAAAGGTGTATATACTTAATATCTTAACATGAGAATATATGGGAAAAAAAGGAACAACTTATTATCACTGTATAGAAGGACTGACTATACTGGGGAGGGACATGGTTTAGTGTTTGATAGGAGTGGTTGGACTCGATGATCCGATGGGTCTCTTCCAACCTGTTTTTTCTATGATTCTATGAATACAGAAAGATGGAATTAATGCATGAAAAAGAAAAAATTTAAAGCACAAAAGCTCCAATTCACTAATACATTCATGGACAGAGTTAATGGAATTCAGTTTTCCATCATAAGTTTTACTGTATTTGCTCTAAAACACCAGTTATCCCCATAATTTCAGGCTTTCAAAGTTTTTGACTCATCCAGAGCAAAATAAAAGAATTAATTTGAGAATAATTTAAGTGGTCAGAGAGCATATGCAAAAGATCTCTTTTTTTTTTTTTTGTGAAAGCATTTATTGGGAGATTTCTCATGTGTTTCACTTAGCAGCACGTCTGCTTTAAGCCATTTCAAGGTAGCATCTTACTGTAAATTACGGGGAAGCAAGCTGATGTCATGGTTAAACTTATTTTCAAAAAACACCTGCATACGTTGGATTTAACTCCTTTTTCTGATATCTCTTTTGCGGAAACACATAAATGAAAAAGACGAAGTTGGAACCCTACTGATGAGATAAGAGGGCATTACTTATATGGGTATGTGAATCTATTTGCCTTATAATTAAATAAAATCACAGACATGGCAGAAAACATAGATTTGAGTACAAATAATTGCTGCAATAAAAATGCCACAACCAAAAAAAAATTGACTGACTCAAGAAATATAAAGAGCACTATATAATATTTTTCTGTATAATTTAATTCAGGCTCTTAGAAGACAGGAAAACTACTGTTAGCAAAATGAGTTGATGGTCCATGTGCTTCATCATAGGCTTTAGGCATCTCATTCAATAGAAACAACATAACACTGATCTCCTACACACATCAGAAACAAATCTGCATGAAACTTATTCTAATGAAGAGACAGATTACTGAAACAAAGAAAGATTGAAGAGATAAATAAAGAAATGCAGGTAATGAAAGTTTTTAAGTACAACAACCCAGCTATTTTCAGTTCAAACTCCTTTCCCTCTAATTTACCTATGAATTGACAATAATATTTAAATAATATTGGACAGGAAAATACGGTCCTATTGAATCATAGAATCATAGAACAACCAGGTTGGAAGAGACCCATTGGATCATCGAGTCCAACCATTCCTATCAAACACTAAACCATGTCCCTCAGCACCTCATCTACCCATCCCTTAAAAACCTCCAGGGAAGGTGAATCAACCCCCTCCCTGGGCAGCCTGTTCCAATGCCCAATGACCCTTTCCGTGAAAAACTTCCTCCTAATGTCTAGCCTAAATCTCCCCTGGCGGAGCTTGAGGCCATTCCCTCTTGTCCTGTCCCCTGTCACTTGGGAGAAGAGGCCAGCTCCCTCCGCTCTACAACCTCCTTTCAGGTAGTTGTAGAGAGATGACATAAGTATATGACCATTGTGGGCAGATATACAAGGAGAAACCATTATTCAAAACCTTGCCCAGGCAAATCTGGGCCCAAAGCACACAGATGGCATTGTGTTTCTTCAAAATGATTTAAAAAATCTTCCAAAATACTGTTCTGGTAGTTCAGCAAGGCATGGAGAGCTAAAAATAAAGTTCTCCAGTGTTCATCACTATAAAAGTATGTTAGGTTTGAAAATTTGTAAGGAAAGTTTAACCATTCCTCTTGCTTTAAAAAGTCAGATAAAAAAATATTCCTGTCTTTGATAGAACCAATAAAACCCCTAACATTGTCACATGGTAAAGGAAACTCTTCTAGCTTTATTTGAATAAGTTGTAGCACTTTCACACATTGGGAAATCATCATCCCACTAGATATGAGCTGTCAACACCTGGTTAAAAACCAGAATCTGTGTAGTTTACCACAGTTTCAGGCACTCCTTTTTGCAGCCGCTGGGGAATTGTAGCAATAGTCTTATACTTGCCATAAGCAAAACAGCTAGTATGTCCTGGTTATACTTCATATTCCTTAGTGATCACAAGGCCTGAGAATACATTGCCCTTACATAAAACAAATAGTAGTTTTGTCCATTCTTAGAGAATGAATCAGCAGTTTGAAAAAAAGGAAATAAAAGGGGCATGAGGGCTGTCACTTTGGTTTGGTTTAGTTTGCTTTTCCAAGGGAATCTGATCAACTTCCCTTGGCATCCACCACTTTTTTTCAGCAGCTGAACACAAGATTTATTCCAGTAGCTGATGATTTTCATTAGAGGTGCAGCTTATTAGTTTAGTATAATGTTAGGAATTCAAGGATAAGTTTAGCAGTCCTTGATGTCTTGAAATTTCTACTTTGGATTAAAGAGCTATACCATTTCCTTAATTTCACCCAAGTCTCTAGACTTCTGTTGAGCTATTCTTCTACAAATACTTGTAGATGTTCTAGGAATACAGTTAGTCATTCTTCTAGCAGTTCACTAAATGATCTTCTGAGTAAGTTTTGGGGAGAAGCATTGTTACCTCAAACCAGTTATGGAATGAAAAGTACATTTTTTTCACACAGAGGATCACTGGGCATTGGAATAGGCTGCCCAGGGAGGTGGTTGATTCATCTTCCCTGGAGGTATTTAAGGTACGGATAGATGAAGCCCTTAGGGACATGGTTTAGTGTTTGATAGGAACGGTTGGACTCAATGATCCGATGGGTCTCTTCCAACCTGGTTGTTCTATGATTCTATGATTCTATGATTCTATGATTCTATATTTGCCTTCCTGATAAGAAAGATTCCAGGATGTTGTCTCCAAATGGAAGGTAAACATAACAATGACTTACAGATGATTAAACAGTTTTCCTCCTCAATCATTGTGGTGTTCTTTTCTCTTACTCCTTTCCACCATTGTTTCAGTATTCCCGAATGCTGATAAGAAAGTATTTTTGCCCGTTCTTACAAATATACAACATTTCTAAAAGCTCTGATGAACAAGATTAGAAGGGAAAACAGACAATTGCTTAGATTCTTGAAAGAATAAAGGTGCAGGAGCTGCTTGTACTTTCAAGTACCTGCTGAAGAAAATACTGTTCTGATAACAAAAGAAAAATTATAAGCATTCTTGTAGACTGGCATATAGCAAGTTTAGTAGGCAAACATCCTTATTCATAGAATCATAGCATCATAGAACAACCAGCTTGGAAGAGACCCATCGGATCATCGAGTCCAACCATTCCTATCAAGCACTAAACCATGCCCCTCAACACCTCATCTACCAGTGCCTTAAACACCTCCAGGGAAGGTGAATCAACCACCTCCCTGGGCAGCCTATTCCAATGCCCAAAGACCCTCTGTGTGAAAAACTTCCTCCTAATCTCTAGCCTAAATCTCCCCTGGTGGAGCTTGAGGTCATTCCCTCTTGTCCTGTCCCCTGTCACTTGGGAGAAGAGGTCAGCTCCCTCCTCTCTAAATTCTAGTCCATACCTTAAACAGCATAATTATTAACATTTCAGTCTTTCCACTGATTTTTTTTTATGTATGAAATTGAGCAAACCCAATCTGAGATCTGTTGTTTGCCTCTGCATGCCTCAAACAAAATAATGATCATATTGTAATTATAAAAGGGATCAATAAGAAACTAAACCTATTAATAGGTGTTTATCTCCTAGTTCACCTGGAAAAGAAAGAGATGAAGCATGCCCAAAAGACATAATTTAACAGAAAAAAGTTGCAAATTTTTAAGATTTTGTTTCTGTACTTTACGCAGTTCTAATGCCATTTTTTTAATAAAAGACAAATTCTATCCAATTCTATTCTATGATTGTGACATTGTGTGTGAGCACCAGGAAATAGAAGGAAGCTTGTGTAAGAAGGACCATACCAGAAAATCAGCACCATCTATTCTCTTAAATATATGTTTTTACCACTTTTCCCAGACTTGGTTTAAAAAAAAAAAAAATTAGCTGTATTCATAGAATCATAGAACAACCAGGTTGGAAGAGACCCATCGGATCATCGAGTCCAACCATTCCTATCAAACACTAAACCATGTCCCTCAGGACCTCATCTACCTGTCCCTTAAACACCTCCAGGGAAGGTGAATCAACCACCTCCCTGGGCAGCCTATTCCAATGCCCAATGACCCTCTGTGTGAAAAACTTCCTCCTAATCTCTTGCCTAAATCTCCCCTGATGGAGCTTGAGGTCTTTCCCTCTTGTCCTGTCCCTTGTCACTTGGGAGAAGAGCCCAACTCCCTCCTCTCCACAACCTCCCCTCAGCTAGTTGTAGAGAGCAATGAGGTCGCCCCTCAGCCTCCTCTTCTCCAGGATAATCACCCCCAGCTCTCTCAGTCGCTCCTCATAGGGCCTGTTCTCCAACCCCTTCACCAGCTTTGTTGCTCTTCTCTGGACTCGCTCCAGAGCCTCAACATCCTTCTTGTGGTGAGGGGCCCAGAACTGAACACAGTACTCAAGGAGTGGCCTTACCAGTGCTGAGTACTGAGGGAGAATAACTTCCCTGGCCCTGCTGGTCACACCCTTTCTGATATAAGCCAGGATGTCACTGGCCTTCTTGGCCACCTGGGCACACTGCTGCCTCATGTTCAGTCAGCTGTCGACAAACATCCCCAGGTCCCATTGAACATGTTCACTATCTTATTAAGACTACCTACACTGGCATTTAAATACAATGGATCTGCAGAGTGGATGTTTTATTACACTACTTCAAAAGACAGAATTCTGCTTCTTCAAACCGAAGTGCAAGAACTAGTGTAGAAGTAGCACATAATTTGTTCTGATTTTTAGTTGCACAGAGTAGCACAGAGTATGCTTGAAATAAAACTGGAGTGTCTTGTGCTCTAAATTGTTTATCTCGAACTGCCACAACTAGGGACAGTATTCAAAAAGAGAAAACCACTGTATCAGAGATAAGTGAACAATCTCAGAGCAGAACATTTCTTCAAATAAAAATACATGCTCCAACATTTTTTCTAAGTCTGTAAAGGCTCAGCTTCAAGTTATTTAGAAATTATGTCAAACTATGAAAATAAATGTTTTTCTTTTGTACATAATGGTGTGAAGCTGCACACAATATCTCAGACTCTGGATAGCTTTAAAATATACAGCATAACCATTTAAAACATTACTTCACCTTGGCTCTTTTCTCCCATTCACTGAGATTACTCTTTTCACTATGACAATAATAATAACAGGAAAAAGCCTAAGTAATTTATCACAATTTTCTATGGCATATATGTGTCAGATACACATTTCTCTCTTGAATAGGTAACCTCAATCATTCTTGTGGGTCTGTTTACTCAGGTGAAGTGCTAAACCGATAATTCATAAATCCTTTCCCTCTTCCTAACACAAAGTCACTGACTTATTCATGTCAACCTGTTAATTTCTGAGGGAAAGGGGAAAAGAGGTTATATTGGCTCTCCAAATATATTCCACTCCCCACAATAACTGAGACAAGCTTTTGAATAACCAATGTTTTCAGCCCTGAAACAAATAAAGAAGAAAAACAAAGACTTCCTTTTCAAGGTTTTACCCATTAAACACATTTTCAAAGTAACCATGTCTTCCTAAGAGCTAATTACAGAGTTGAAAAACTTTACCACTAAATAACAATTAGATTTAATTGATGAAAGCATGTTTCCCAAATGAATGCACAGATGAGAAAATCTATACTGTTCAGACGATCTGCTCTGTTGAGTGGGTGTTTTTTGTTTTTATAATCACAGGAAAAACACATTGTTTTATGTATCAATTCATATACTCTGTCTATAAATGTAATATGGTATTGTTAATTTAATCAGGGATTTGGTTAGCTTTTGATAAATTTTTAATACTAGTTTCTGCAAATCACACAATTATTAAAATGTACTCAAAAGTCATTATGCTTTTCCCTAGATAATTTGAAACAAATATTCTGGAATCTTGGTGCCATTCCCAGAATTTCTTAAAAATAAGCATTCCACTACGAGATCAGTTTAGAGATGAATACATGCTCCTTTTGCTGAGGCTAAGAAGTCTCATTTCACCCATGACAGCCTCCAGCTGTTAAGTAGAAATATGAATCGAATGCAGACTACTGATGTGAAAAGCCAATTCCATTGCTTTGACAAAAGAAACAAGTAAGATCTAGTTAAGTTGCGATTGTAGCGATTATACTTTATTACTGTGCTAGGACTTGTAGGACAGTGGCTTCCACACTAATAAACAAAATCAACTGACAAAGGTCTCTGTTATTTGACATTCATGCATATGAAAAGGTCAGGCAGGCAAAACAACCACTGCACTAATTGAAATGAGCCATACAAAGCAACACATTGCAAAATTTCATCTACTTTAAATAGAAACGCAGTTACTTTCACACTAGATGTAAAGACAAGATTTTTTAAGATGAGGACAGTGAAATACTGGAACAGGTTTCTCAGAGAAGTGGTAGCACGGCACACCCCTGGAAACATTCAAGGTCAGGCGGAATGGGGCTCTAAGCAACCTGATCTACTTCAAGATGTTTGTGCTGATTGCAGAGGTATTGGACTAGATGACCTTTAAAAGTCCTTTCCAACCCAAAACATTATACCATTCTATGATTCTGTCCTTATCAGAGACATCCACGAAACACTGTCAATAATCAGAGGCAGGTTTTATGTCCTGCATGTCTTTACACACATTGTACAAAAGATTAATTGTATTCTGCCGGAAATATTTGCTGTCATAATTGGTTTTGGAATATAATCACGACCCACTGTAACTACAATTTATGTCTTTTTCTTTGTTATCCCATAGCTGAGAAGGGGAAAAGCAAAGTGGATGCTGAGACACCAGTAATCCCAGTTCTATTTGTGGCTGATATTGTCACACCCGTGGCAGCAGTTGCAGCAGTAGCTACCAGTAGCAGAGCAGCTGATGCTTCTGAAACGATTCTGATAACTTAATAGAAAGAAAATGGACTTAGCAAATCACCCCATGATTGCTTTGTATGGTCTTCATGGGTCCCTGTCAGCAGGTGAAAGAAGAAAACAATTTACAAGTTTATTTAGCCTTAATAAACGGCCATTCAACCATAACTGATTGTCTCAAGTTGCCTTCCTTTATTTCCCATTAGTAGGTTGTTCTGTTTGGGTTTGTTTGTTGTTTTTTCTTAATTCCTGCAGAAAAATGAATGTTCATTCTCTGTTGTATGAGGCCTAGGGCTCTGATGCCTAGAAACTCTGGTGTGGTGGGCAAACAGCAGAGGAGCAGCAGCAGAAAAAGAACAGCAGCAGAAAAAGAACAGCAGCAGTTCACCTCACCTCCAGCCTGTATTCATATTACATTCACAGGTCTACAAGGGTCACTGGGAAAGAAGTGTCCCCTGCCTCTTTCTCACAGCAAAATGGCTAAGTCCTGAATTTCAACTCAGAATTCACTGGACTGACAATAGCTCTCCATTCAACATGAAATGCAGTATTATATCCTGGTTGCATTTGTCCTCTTGAGGATAGATCAGTCAAAGGGAAAATTCTCCACCTCAGCACACAATGAAAAACTGTAACTTTTTTCCACAGAAAATCAGTCCATGTGGCAGTCAGGGTAAAATGTAAAGTGAAACACAGCTTGAATAAACAAAAAAATATTATGGCTGTCTGTTCCATGTGAGTTAGGAATCACATTGGGTTCCCATGCCCAGGCACTGGCAGGGGGGTTGCAGGGTGACCCCTGTGAGGAAACATCAGGGCTGCCCCAAAGTGGACACAGCTGACAACAAGCAGACAGACTCTCTCTCACAGAGTTCATTGAAATCAAGCTTCCTTCAGCTCCAAACTAGGCATCAGTTGTTCAATGCTATTTTTGTACTGAATTATGTGTGGGAACACTAGCAACAGCGACAGATAATAATTATTACCAAAAAATTCCTTTGGGGGCATGGCCAGTTGTTTCTAGGCTCTTTATTATGTTTAGGATATCCTTCCTACAACTGTAACCACAGGAAGTGGCAATTTTCAATTTGGCAGTTCCAAACTGATAGGTTGTTTTTTCTTCTGTAACCAAACCTGGTCACCCCTAAAACCTTCAAAAATTTCACATGCTTATGTGGATGTAGTCTTGAATCTTTTAATAAATTTGCTTTCATTTAAAAATTATGATACACAAAACTGCAGTCCCTTCCACATTGATGCTCACAGTCTTGGGAGATTTTAATTGCCTTTTCAAAGCTCTTCAAATGAAGAATAATATTTCCCTTCAATCTTCTGTTTTAATTACTGACAACTGCTGTAACATCATAGATATATCTGCAAAACATATTAGTAAATTCATATCTATATACCTTCTGTGTCAAAATAGATAGCCCCTCCCAGGGCACAGCTGAGTCCCACAGCCAAGGTAGCATTACCCTGGGGGAATTATATTTAAGAAAATCTATATAAAAGCATGACCATCCAGAACTAGAATGTCATTAGTCTAGATTCTACTGCTGTTTTGTACACATGACCAAGTGAACTTGGACTATTCCACCTGGCCTAGAACTAACTTCAGGCATTAAAACGAGGGGCATTAGGAAGTGAGAACTTCCTTTATGAAGAACATTTTATAAGTGTTCTTCAGAGTTAACCATTTCTCCCTGTCTCTCTAAAAAGCTCTGGGTAATAATAGTCCTAACTGAAGAAATCTGTACCTAAAATGAGCAAGGGTAAAGCCACAGCCCTTTTTGCAATGTTTGATAATAAGAAAAACCTAATCAGACACTCTAGCTAGATGGGGTTTGAGCTTTGTACAAATTTATATGTTTCCATTCTGAGTGTCAAGCACTTGAACACCCATTCCCTCCTCCTGTCAGTGTTGGCTTCAGATGTTATTTCCAGTTTTTGTCACATGAAGTAAGGAGCATTGGTTAAAGTGAGGTATTTATTATCAAGATCAAATTGGCACCCAAAGTTGTTGAAAAAATCTTGCTGTTCGTAAGTAACCTCTTTTACTATGGAGGCCTGTCCTGACAGCTCGGCAAACATCAATGTAGTATTTGTTCTCACACAGACACAAACTTATATTGGTAATTCACGTGTGAAATCTCTCTTTTCTGAATCTAGTTTGATTTGTTGTTTTAAGTGACTAGACTATTTCAGAATTTTACAAATGCAAAACTACAGTCGCATACACACATCTAAATACTTGCACATTAGCCCTTTCAAAATCATTTTAAAAAAACGCAAAACCACTAATTTCCATTTGATATTTTCTAAATTAAATGAGTGTTGATATTATTTATCCAAAATCACAGAAAGACAGGTGGTTATTTACCACCCTCTCTGAGCCTGGAGTAATACCACTTGCTTTTGGTAGTACTGGAAACGGCTTTGAGATTGAGAACCATTCCTGCAACTGCACATGCTTTGGCTCTTAAGCCCATGAACACTTAAATACGTACATCTGTGGAAGTAGGAAATGGGAACAGAAAGAGCGAAAAATATATATTTGGTAGCATTTTGAAACTTGTTAAAAAGTGTCATTGGGCACTGGAACAGGCTGCCCAGGGAGCTGGTTGATTCACCTTCCCTGGAGGTGTTTAAGGCACAGGTGGACAAGGTGCTAAGGGGCAGGGTTTAGTGTTTGATAGGAACGGTTGGACTCGATGATCCGGTGGGTCTCTTCCAACCTAGTTGTTCTAGCATTCTATGATTCCATGATTGTACTTTCTTATTCTCATCTCCTCCCTCCAGACGGGCAAGGAAGGAGTGTCTCATGGTGCACAGGACTTTTAAATTCAGGTGGTAGCATTAAAGTAGCATACAAAGCATAAAAACCCAAATCTACTCTGTGGGACTTGAACATGGCACAGCTTTTGTTTCTTCAGGCTGTCACAATCACCAACTGTTTAATTCATATCCAAAAAATTAGCTTCTAGACCCCACCACTGAAAAGCCTGAGGCTGTTTATCAGTCTACTTGTCTCAAAGCCTATGGGGTACTTTTGCTGAACAAGTTACATGTAGAATTTTAAAATAAACAAAAACTTATTGGAAACTGCAGAGATGCAGTTCTGGTCTACTTATGGTAGTATTTTCACTGAGTCTTAAATGTTCTGCCAGTGTCACTGTGCTGCCATGGTTATTAGAAAGGAAGTATTAGGAAAGAGAGTTGGGGTTGTTCAGCCTGGAGAAGAGAAGGCTCTGAGGAGACCTTATAGCGACCTTCCAGTGCCTGAAGGGACTACAGGAAAGCTGGGGGGGGGCATGCTCACAAAGTCTTGTGGTGATAGGATGAGGAGGAATGGGTATCAGCTGGAGAGGGGCAGATTTACACTACACATAAAGAGGAATTTCTTCACTATGAAGGTGGTGAGGCCCTTGCCCAGGTTGCCTAGGGAAGCTGTGGCTGCCCTATCCCTGGAGGTGTTCAAGGCCAGGTTGGATGGGCCTTGAGCAGCCTGCTCCAGTGGGAGGTGTCCCTGCCCATGGCAGGAGGTGGAACTGGATGGGCTCTAAGGTCTTTTCCAACCAAAACTATTCTATGATTCTATGATTCTATTTTTTTTAAACAAATGCAGATTTTTTTTTCCATGAGACACACTCAAGTCTTTGATTTCCATATGAATAAACTTTACATCTCCTATTTTGATGTTAGCTGTATTTCTCTGTGGAAGTGGTAACTTCTAATGATGGGAAAAAGATATAAAGCAGACATATTGTTTTAGCACATGAAACAAAATAAAAAAGATATTTGTGCAATCAGAATATATAAAGTCCCCAAAAACTGATCATAAAAACATACCTGTGACATAATGCAAGCAAAACCCTAAATATTAAATGTTTTATGTATCAGGTAGCTGCATTATATAATAGAAAAAATAAATTTCTTTAACAAAGTAAGTGTGTAACAGAAAAAGAGAAAGACTTTACAAGTTCCTATCTATTTTTTTAATGAAATAGGTTCCATAAATATAGAACAAGATTTTTAAAAAAGAAATTACATATAACCCTGTAGTAAGCAAAATAAATCACATTTTGGGTAAAGTGGTAAAACAGATTGAATATGAGTGTGATAATACTTTTTATTCAACTTTTCTTTTTTCTGAACTATTATTATTAATATGATGTGTATCTACTGTTCTCTACAATTAAGATTTTCATTCTCGTCTTTTATGACAAAGTGTCAAAACCCACACATTTATGGTTCCTGCCATGTAGGGATATATAATGAAAACACCCATGGACAGAATAAGAGAAAAAAATACTCTCTAATATCAAATATGGAAAGTTATTAAGGATGCTTTGACGGGTTAGACAATTTTCTTTCTTTCATAGCTTACATACCTATATAATCTACAGCTTGTAATTCTGTATTGTATAGTTTTCCAAAAGAGTTCCAAAGGCATCATACAAAGCCAATAATCTTAAAATAATAATTCAAACCCTGAAATCACTAAGACTGTGTGAGCATGGTCCTGGAATTATTCTGTGTCCAGACTACTTCGAGCAAGAATATCAGCTCAAGTTTCTTACCTGGTTGTTTAGCCTGGAGAAGAGGAGGCTGAGAGGAGACCTCATTGCTCTCTATAACTACCTGAAAGGAGGTTGTGGAGAGGAGGGAGTTGGGCTCTTCTCCCAAGTGACAGGGACTATCAGCAACTCGTCCACCCGTCCCTTAAACACCTCCAGGGAAGGTGAATCAACCACCTCCCTGGGCAGCCTATTCCAATGCCCAATGACCCTTTCTGTGAAAAACTTCCTCCTAATGCCTAGCCTAAACCTTCCCTGGAGGAACTTGAGGTCATTCCCTCTTGTCCTGTCCCCTGTCACTTGGGAGAAGAGCCCAGCTCCCTCCTCTCTATAACCTCCTTTCAGGTAGTTATAGAGAGCAATAAGGTCTCCCTGCAGCCTCCTCTTCTCCAGGTTAAACAACCCATCTTACTGCTTTGGATTAAAAAAGTATTGCTGCTGTTTCTCATAAGGTCATATCATTCTCTTTAGTTGAGATCATTGGCCATGGAAAGGGAGAATATTCTGACCTTCACTCAGAGTTATACGCTGTTCCTCAGTTCCAGAATTGTCACCTTTTAAATTCAGAATCTCCAGAATGCATCTTTCAGAACAGTAATGTTAGTGAGTTAGTACACAGGTAGGAGAGATTTTATTACCCACACTGGTCTCATTTTATTTTGGTTTCTCTTCATTAATTGCAAATATACAACAGAAACAGTTCTGGTCCATAGAAATGCACTAAACCTCCCACCGAGAACTATGATTTCGATGTCATTTTGAAATTATGGCATTATTACACGTTTTTCTGTAATAAAACATGGTACTCAAGGGCAAAGGAAAAACACTATTGACTAATGCCATATGCAGGACTAAAAAATTGAAGTAAAATACAGGAGGATGAAAAACAATGACAATTTCTTTGTATCATCAGGCAATAGTAGATTATTTGTCCCAATCATTCACTGGTTGTTCGAGAAATCCCTACGTGTACTGTTTGTACATGACAGGAAGAGGTGAAGTGATTTTCACCAAGGAATACTCCTCTTTTGACACCAGCCATACTTGAAATAGATCAAAATTTTAGGCTGGACATCAGGAGGAAGTTTTTCACGGAAAGGGTCATTGGGCACTGGCAGAGGCTGCCCAGGGAGGTGATTGATTCACCTACCCTGGAATTGTTTAAGGCACGGGCAGATGAGATCCTGAGGGACATGGTTTAGTGTTTGATAGGAATGGTTGGACTCGATGATCTGGTGGGTCTCTACCAACCTGATTGTTCTATGATTCTATGAAAACTTTTCAGGCTTCCAGAAGGAGAAAATTATTTTTCAATTAAAAAAGATTCAACATTTTCAATGACAGAACACAACTAAGTGTTGAAGTATCAAAGCAGAAAGCACTTTCCACAGCATGGTTTTCAGAAATATAGTTTCATTGTGCTAGATTTCTAGCATCAATTTTCAATGACACTGCACTGTAAAGTCTGAAGCATAGGTGTTCTAATATGGTCTAGAGTTTTAAATTTAACACAAAGGAAGGAAAAAAACCCCAACCCTACAAGTAGGCACATATTTCAATATAGACACACTACACACTGCATAGCTGCTCAATCACTCTGTATCCTCCATGGGAAAGGAATCAGAAAGAAAATGATAAAACTCACGGGTTGGGATAAAGACAGTTCAATAAAACAGCAGATTAAGAAAAAAATGATAATGATAATAAAATTATACACAAAGTAAATAATGCTTCCGGAGCACTCTCTGTCCTCTTGTTGGCAGGCCAGTAAGAGAAGCTGAAGAAAAGTAACTCTATCTGAGCCACACCTAGAACAATATATGCTACTATATAATTATACATCATTATTAACAGCTCATACGATTTATAATTACATGTTTTATTTTCTTTGAATATAAAGTGAGATAGCAACAGAATAGAATCATCTCTTCAGAGCTCTGTATGCTTAAAATGTTTCTGTCAGTTACAAGTGTCCTTTACTACAGTATACCCATTATTGCATTTTTATGACTTGCAAAGTTATCTCTTAGGTCTAAAATTTGACAGGAATAAAGGACAGTACATTACCCGGTGGAGAAACAAATCCATTAGAACACACCGACTCTTTCATTTGACATTTTGGAGTTTAAAAGCTAATGAAATTTAACATTCTTGTTGAAGAATATAATTTTCATTTTTGAGAGACACCTAGAGAAACCTCTAAGTTAATCTACTGGGAAAAAAAAGAGAAGAAAAGGTAAATGTATTATCTTATTAAGTGTTGGACAATTAATACTTTAGCTATACAAACTTTCAGTAAATTAAGATGAAGAATTATAAATTGATTCCCCATAAATTCTTCATAACTGTGTTCAATTATTCCTCATTCTTTGATCAAACAAAGGGCATAAAGAATGTTAGAAGTCTCCCTCTGGCGTGTATAGCTATCATTCTTTAGAACTCAAGAAATGCTGGTTTAAAATCTGCCTTTTTATGCAGCACACTCTGTTTGTTCTACATAGAATCACAGAATCATAGAACAACCAGGTTGCAAGAGACCCATCGGATCATAGAGTCCAACCATTCCCACCTATCTCTAAACCATGTCCCTCAGCACCTCATTGACCCGTGCCTTAAACACCTCCAGGGAAGGTGAATCAATCACCTCCCTGGGCAGCCTATTCCAATGCCCAATGACCCTCTGTGTGAAGAACTTCCTCCTAATCTCTAGCCTAAATCTCCCCTGGCAGAGCTTGAGGCCATTCCCTCTTGTCCTGTCCCCTGTCACTTGGGAGAAGAGCCCAGCTCCCTCCTCTCTACAACCTCCTTTCAGGTAGTTGTAGAGAGTAATGAGGTCTCCTCTAGAGTAATGAGGTCTCCTATCATGTCTGATATATCCTGAGAAAGACTTTTCCTAACTTCCTCATACTTTGAGTTGCTCACTGTGTGTTAAGCAGTGGTTCCCAAAGGATAAGAGAAGAATCTTGGAGAAAAAAAAAGAAAAGATAAAACCAATAAAGGCAACCCTATATAAATGTCTTTGTGCGTGCAAGAAAGCAAAAGCGGAAAAGACAGAAATACTGATTGAATAGCTGAAGTATAGGTGGGTGCTGTTACAGGTTCAGTTACGCTAAGCCAAGAATAATGACTAATCATTCACAAAACCTCACAAAGCCAAGGCAGGTGAGGTAACACGATGCGACACCCAGATAGCTGTGAGTGTATCACCTTTCTAGGTGTTTGGCTGGCTGAGCTAGAGCTGGCTGAGTCCAGTACTGGCTGAGTCCTCTGCTGGGAAGAGCAGTTGTAAAAAAAGGCAGAATTGAGGGCACCCTTTCTTCCATGGGAAATGCTTTTAAGCCATGTCTGCACCACTTTTCCTCTCTCTCTATGCTGTGTCTTGGATCTCCACAGTGCTGACCCTGGCTTGGCTTTCTTGGTTTGGCTTCAAATCTGCCTCTGCACTCTGACCTTGCCAGACAATGGCTGAACTGTCTCTGATCCAAACCACTGGCCCTGGCCCTGATTCTGATATGAGCTTGACATCCTAGCCTCTTTTTAGTGAAGTCATTACTTATGCCTGTCTTATTATTGTGCCCTGTTCTCGTCTCACTTCCCTTGCAGACCAGCAAGCCCTCACTGGTTTGGCACAGGCAGAAAGGGAAATACTGAAGGCTAAATCAAATAGAACAGGAAAAACGTAAAAAAATAACAAGCCATGTTTTAATTTCACCTTTCCACTTACTTTCTTGAGAGCTTAGGGAATTGTTTAAGGCTGATGCACAAGAATATGGCAAAATCATAGAATCATAGAATTATAGAATAACCAGCTTGGAAGAGACCCATCAGATCATCAAGTCCAACCATTCCTATCAAACACTAAAACATGTCCCTCAGCACCTCATCTACCTGTGCTTTAAACACCTCCAGGGAAGGTGACTCAACCACCTCCCTGGGCAGCCTATTCAAATGCCCAATGACTCTCTGTGTGAAGAACTTCCTCCTAATCTCCAGCCTAAATCTCCCCTGGCGGAGCTTGAGGCCATTCCCTCTTGTCCTGTCCCCAGTCACTTGGGAGAAGAGCCCAGCTCCCTCCTCTCTACAACCTCCTTTCAGGTAGTTGTAGAGAGCAATGAGGTCTCCCCTCTGCCTCCTCTTCTCCAGGATAAACAACCCCAGCTCACTCAGCCGTTCCTCATAACGTCTGTTCTCCAGATCCCTCACTAGCCTCATCGCTCTTCTCTGGACTCGCTCCAGAGCCTCAACATACTTCTTGTGATTTATTTAACTGTGTGATCCATATTGGCCTGAATAGGACTCAGAGATGGAAGAGTTCATAGGAACAGATTAAGCATGAATTCTCACATGTCGTTGTTAAGAAGTTAAAGCAGTGAGGTCAGTCAGCATGAAACAAGATAGCATCTCATATTATTAAACCACAGCCAGGTATTTCTATCTAAAGTAGACCACGATGTCTATTCAGTTTCAGAGTGACCATCAACTTTATGAGTATCCAACGTTTTGAAGGATACTTTCTTGAACCAAGTGGGAACATTTCTGAATGTAAGGCATATTAATTATCCATAGCAAGGTCACATCAGACAAAAGTGACAAAAAGGGAAAAAAAACCCTGAAAACACATAAAAAAATTTATGAACAGCAAGCCACAGAGAAGGACTTACAAAAAAAATAGTTACGTTTTCCTTTTCGTTAATGTTTTGAAGAAGAACAACTTATGCACTTAAGATTACTTATTTTTATCATCATAAGACTAGGACTGCTGCTTCAAAGACAGTAGATTACCTTCACAGGTCAAAAGCAGAAGCAAGAAAGAATAAGAGAAAGTAAAAGGCAGTGACTTCTGAGAGCATCTTGAAAGAGGTGGTTAAAGAATCTAAGAATCAATTTACTGGATGATTTCTGAGTACAAAAATAATTGAAAGCTAAGTGGAGGACAGGTATGCAAAATGTTGGAAGAGAAGCCTGCGAATCTCCAACAGTTAAAAGATTTCATGAACGAGTATTATGAACAGCTATAATAAGATGAACAACTACTGTTCAAGCCCGTAGAGCTCACATACTTCACTTTACAACCAAAGCTTTCCCGTGGCCAGCTTAGATTGTGATGGGAAAAAAAAAAAAAGAGAATATGAGAGACTACTGTTGAAAAGTGATTTCTGAGATGGTATAGTGAGAAATTATTCCACAACAGATGCACCACTACAGATGCACAAAAATGAAGCACAAGTACCATTCACAAAGTCATGCATGCACAGAACAGGAGAGCGAGATGCAAAATAAAGTCTTCCCTAAGCCTGAGAAGAGCAATGGATAAAGGAAAACAGACAGATAGACAAAACCCAGCAAATAACGTCCCAGGAAATTGTTTCCTACAGCAATCCCCGGCCCCGATCTTAATAATGGTATTTTTAATCACTTCCCTGTGAAGCTTTACATGAGATGAAACCAAAGGAAAAATATTTGTAAGCCACCAAGAAGTAAATCATTTCAAACTTGAACAGAAAAACACCTCTCCTTCTAGACAGTTTGTTTGAAGTAATTCCTGTGATGAAATTAATTGTGCCACATTCTTGCACCTCTAATAGAATGCTTTTACAAGGTTATAGCCAGGAAGAAATACAAAGCAACTCATAATTAACCTCTGAATCCATTTCAGTTTATGCTTGTTCAGAGAGTGTAGAAAAAAAAGTGTTAAGTTGCAGTTAACATTGTCAAGAAATATACTTTTATTATATATATAGGGTTTAAAAATGGTTTCTATTTCTTAGGCACTGGAAGAGGCCTATGCTGTATGTATTTGTTTGTTACAGAGCTTAATCTTCACATTAGCAGGCAGTGTTATGACCTGAAGGGCAGAACAGAACCGGTTACAGGGGTTTCATAATATTAGTTATCTTTGATCAACACAAAGAGTTAGCATATGTTTCCCAGTATTTATCACTAGATTTCAGCACATAGAACAAGATAAGAGGGTTATCCCAAGAGGATGATGAAAAATGCATTTTACAGCCATTGTGAATTTATGTATCTATACTGTCATGTTCCCTGCATGAGAATTTTAACAGGATGAAGATGGATTCTGACAGAAAAAAAAAAAAATTAAGTTGGATTCTGTGAAGAAAATGTCAACTAATTTTAATTCTACATTTAGATTTAGGGTTTGTTGTGTTGCACGTACATGACAAAATATGCAACTGGTTTAAAAATATGAAAACAGTTTAATTAATGTTTAGTGGTTTAGTGACATGGTTTAGTGTTTGATAGGAATGGTTGGACTCGATGATCCGATGGGTCTCTTCCAATCTGGTGATTCTATGATTCTATAATTCTAATTACAAATACAGAAATAAATGCTGTGTCTCATGAACACCTGGGCTGGGATTCTGCCAGAAATATTTGAAGTCAAATTGACATTAAAACTTTGGTGTAGGTGTTTTTGAAAGCACAAAAAAAAAGAAATTTCACTGAATTTCACTGCCTAGAGTTTATTATAAAGTGCTTACAATTTACCTTAGTAGTAGATAAAGCAAAATGTTTTGCAGAGATATGTACCATGATGCCAGGGTTCCAAGGCAGCTGGATGCAAGTTTTGAAGAAAGATATTTCTAGCTCTGATAGTACAATGCTGATACATTCTCAATTCGGTTCCACACTTCTGAAGGAAAACTAGCATTCCACCTAACCTGGAGAGCAAATAAAAAGACTACACACACCTACATCCTGAGTTGGACTTTCAAAGTGCAGTTTTGGAATGAAATTCAGGCATAACTTCAGCGTAGTTCACACATCTAGTATCTCATAATATTTCAAGATGCTGCTTCCTGAGACTTTATCAAGTCTCAGATTGCACTTAATTCAGTGATGGCACAATCTATCTTTCTATTGCTTACAACATTTAGAAAAATTTGTCTAAGGCTACATCTTGATCAGTCAGGACCTATGAGGAGCGGCTGAGAGAGCTGGGGTTGTTTAGCCTAGAGAAGAGGAGGCTGAGAGGAGACCTCATTGCTCTCTACAACTACCTGAAAGGAGGTTGTAGAGAGGAGGGAGCTGGGCTCTTCTCCCAAGTGACAGAGGACAGGACAAGAGGGAATGGCCTCAAGCTCTGCCAGGGGAGATTTAGGCTAGAGATTAGGAGGAAGTTTTTCATGGAAAGGGTCATTGGGCACTGACAGAGGCTGCCCAGGGAGGTGGTTGATTTACCATCCCTGGAGGTGTTTAAGGGATGGGTGTACAAGGTGTTGAGGGACATGGTTTAGTGTTTGATAGGAATGGTTGGACTCGATGATCCGATGGGTCTCTTCCAACCTGGTTGTTCTATGATTCTATATTGAAGCAAGAATGAGCCTTCCACCAGTATCTATAAATAGTCAGGAAAGAGTGCAAGTTCTTTTGCACTTGCAGTCCCACAGCTCTGATTTTTGGGAAAGAGATTGCTGAAATAAAAGGTGACAGGCATTGTGGGTGTTCATATTACAGAAAGTATCCCTTTTCTAATTCAGTGTTGAAACATTATATCTTGGGATAGGAACTTCAACATCTAACTGTTGTGTTTTCTCAGTTTTCTATTAACTGAACCATAAAACTGTTAAGGTGAACTTTTGTTATAGATAAAGTAAACACAGAAACAGTTCAATAGGGTTGTTTGTAATTCATAATATAGAATCATAGAACAACCAGGTTGGAAGAGATCCACTGGATCATTGAGTCCAACCATATGTAGCAGAAGGCAGTATTGTTCAGGACTTGTACATGAAAACTGCTTATCCAGGAGGAAAACCCCCTCATTTTCTTCCTCTAATGTGATCAGATAACTGTAACTACCATTCCTATGTGACTGCTCTAGCAAGTAGGCTACTACTAATTCTGAAATGGGTTTTAATTTCCTTACCAGTAGGTCAAAAATTTAGAACTACAGTGTGCTGGTTATGGCATTACCCCAGGAGGAAGGCCATCAGAATATTTCCTCTGTCTCCAAAATTTTGTTAAATAAAGATCTTTGCAGCAACTGGAAGAGCTTTTTCAAGAAGAACAGAAGTATTACTCCATAACATCCTCTGTTCCAGGGGAAAATTCAGTCAAAGATGGGAAATTTCAGTACAATGAAAAGCAATAAAGTTAACCCGTAGTACACATTATTATGATCATTTAGGATCTACTACTGAAAGACAATACAACAGAGACATTAAGCCATAATTATGTAAACTAATCCTTTCAAGGTAAGCATCATTAATAGGAGAGGTTTGAAGTTGTGTTTGCTCTTTTAAAACGAAAGCTGATATTTGGTATTTGTACCTCTCTTCTTTATAACATCTTTTACTCCTTATATATTTAAACCAAGGATCCATTAAACTGCCATAAAATATCTTTCTATTTGGTTTTCTCTGTTGAATAGATCTTTAGATCAAAAACTGGATTTGTACATGTAATATGATAAATTTTGCAAACATTTTTCTGTTCTAAGAGAAGGACTGAGAGAGACTTTGCTAAGAAACTCTCAGAAAATTAGTATATGCACCACTATATTAGTTAACCTCTCAATTAGTCTTAACCTCTTGATTATTATTTATTACGATTTTTCTTCTCTTTTGCCGTCTTTCTCAACAGAAGTGCTCTACCTTGTGAAAAATGCAGACATAAACGCTTAAGAAAAGACTTATTGCTGTCAGTCAGTTTTGTTAAATTATCCTTTCTATCTGTTTTCTTTCTCTGTTGCAAACATGCTGTGAAACTTTGGTTTCACTGTCACTGTATTGAAGGACTGAGCCTGTTGGGTTTTGCTTTGGGACACCGAGGGTATAAACCGTGAGAAGCAAGGGGCACATATATTGTACTGGTAGTGCAAGTATGTTGTTTCATGAGGTCTCAAAAGCCTTGTTTCTTTTCCATGTAAAGTTGTTACTTTTTCTCATCTAAGCAGTTCCAGGTAATGGTGTGCAGCCCTCTGACTACGGGGAATTCTAAATAGCTATACAACCATTCAGGTCTTTATAGTCAAGCTTTTATGATTGGGGACTGAGGGGGT
The DNA here is from genome assembly GCA_033558105.1 of Coccyzus lansbergi. Lineage (NCBI taxonomy): Eukaryota > Metazoa > Chordata > Aves > Cuculiformes > Coccyzidae > Coccyzus > Coccyzus lansbergi. Next base: position 4,688,108 of record JAUMJK010000508.1, read on the forward strand.
TTCACTTAAAACACCGTGAAATAGAATTTGACAGGGCAAATTTATTTCTTTTGCTTTTATTAGTTACTAACACCATGAGTTATAACCCTTTACTAATGAATTTCTAAACTTTATCTCTAAAGAAACTGTGTTTTATTTATATTGAACAGAAAAAATATGATACAAAGATGAGCTGAATACAGAATCACAGAACAACCAGGTTGGAAGGGACCCATCGGATCTTCTAGTCCAACCATTCCTATCTAACACTAAACCAAGTCCCTCAATAGGGAGATACAGATAAGGCTATTCAACGTTGTCCATCCTAAGACCCTCTTTTGTGTGCTCTGTAACTTTCTCAAAAGAATTTATACATTTCTGCTTTGGACTGAATTTTGTGTAGTTTAATTTTCAAAATTAAAGCCCCAGCAATAATGATTAACCAACCATCATTTTAGAAAAATGTCAGTAGAAAACATATAATTTGCTGATGGCAAAAAACTATTTTTTCACAGATATTTCTTGTTAGTATTTTAACTGGCTTATGTTTTGTGGATTGACTTTAAGATCCAGTAAATTAGTTGTCCTCTAACTTTCCGGTAAAAGGTGCTTTGGGTTTGTTTTTATCTGAGTCCACGAAGAAACGTTTATATTAAACGTTGTGTTAAATTCTATGCCTGTTGCCACTTTTACAGCTTTTTGTCCTGAGGGACATGGTTTAGTGTTTGATAGGAGTGGTTGGACTCGATGATCCGATGGGTCTCTTCCAACCTAGTTGTTCTGTGATTCTATGATTCTAAATATTAGTAATTATAATTATACTTGAGATCTTTGTATATTACTGTTTATAGAGACTTGATGACACTCTGCAAGCATTAAGACTGATCCTGCTACTCTGCTAAATCCAGAGGAACACATTACCTGCAAAAGAACTGTTTGCAAGGAGGAGTAGAAGGCATGACTCATGGAAGGACTCATGCTAGGACTCATGAAGCATCTTGAATTCTAGCTGAGCTTTTATCAATTAAAGAGCTTTCATCAAGACTGAATATGTCAATAGCCTCTATTGTACAGACAAGAGAAATACAAAAATTTCATCTGATACTTGAGGTACAGCAAGATAATATGTTAGCTGCTTAACATATAATTTAAAACGTGTAATAGTACATAATCACGTTAACAAATTTTCATTCTGTCTATCCAATAAATGAAATAGAAAATATAAGTTGTAAATCTATTGCCTCCTTAAACACAGTTAGCCAGCACTGATTACAGATGGGGAGAACATATTACCAACACTATCAAAAATTAGGACTAGGTTTTTAATTTGTACCCCAATCATTATTTTAATCTAAGGTAAATATATTTTGGTGAGGGAGATTTAGGCTAGAGATTAGGAGGAAGTTTTTCACACAGAGGGTCATTGGGCATTGGAACAGGCTGCCAAGGGAGGTGGTTGAGTCACCTTCCCTGGAGGTGTTTAAGGCACAGGTAGATGAGGTCCTGGGGGACATGATTTAGTGTTTGATAGGAGTGGTTGGACTTGATGATCAGATGGGTCTCTTCCAACCTGCTTGTTCTATGATTCTATGATTCTATGAAATTGGTTTAAAAGTATAGTACATGAATGACAGCAACATGTCACTCGTTGAGGTATTGTTCCTACTTTTTGTGAGAGGAAGCCACTATGCCTCTCCAGTATACCTCTAGGCATTGTGCTGTTGTTATTCTGCATTTAATGTGTGTCAAGAGAAAGAAGACTAAAATCTTTCCTGTTGGATCAGATTAGACATTTGAGAAATGCTCCAAGCAACTGAGACATAAGTAGACTGATAGGACCAGAGTACTTGTACTTATTGTTTAGAATTAATACAGAATGCAAAATTGCTGCTACAGAACTGGACAATTCCAATACCATAATCCAATTCCAGCTAACTGGACAGATTTGTCTCTTATTCTCCCTTTGCCAAGCATTTTTCCTTATGAGCTTCAGGGACCTGGTGTGTAGCAGATGGGCTCTTTTTATTAGTTGGTAGAGAACAGCATTTTAAGCCTGAAGTGTTAATAAGCTTGCTGTTGGAACAAACTGTGTCACTTCCTTTTAATGTCTCTTTTTCTCTAACTTTCATCCAAAAGGTCATGTCGGCTTTATTCTATTTATTGTCAACTCCTCTCTTTTTACATTTTTAACACACTAATTTCTTTACTAATGGTAATGGTGACTTCCTCTCTTATCTATATCCTCTGTTATTTCCAGCTAAATCATAGAATCATAGAACAACCAGGTTGGAAGAGACCCATCGGATCATCAAGTCCAACCATTCCTATCAAACACTAAACCATGTCCCTCAGGACCTCATCTACCCGTGCCTTAAACACCTCCAGGGAAGGTGAATCAAACACCTCCCTGGGCAGCCTATTCCAATGACCCTTTCCATGAAAAACTTCCTCCTAGTCTCTAGCCTAAATCTCCCCTGGTAGAGCTTGAGGCCATTCCCTCTTGTCCTGTCCCCTGTCACTTGGGAGAAGAGCCCAGCTCCCTCCTCTCTACAACCTCCTTTCAGGTAGTTGTAGAGAGTAATGAGGTCTCCTCTCAGCCTCCTCTTCTCTAGGCTAAACAACCCCAGCTCTCTAAACAACCCCAAATCTACTGTTCAGAAAGCTTATCAGTGCTTATCCCACCCTGAGTCTGCAGGAGGCAGCAAAATCTTCAAGAGAAAAAAACATAACTACAGAATTGCAGAGCTGTGGGCAACTTTTGCCAACCAAATGAGGATTTGTTAAAATGAAGGACCTGCCAAAAAGCCTACCAATGAGTTCGCCCTAATGAAACAAAGCGATAGGAACAAGCAGCAAATATGCAAACACAAAGGTTACCATATTTCTTACACTGACTGACTGACACAACTTAAATGACTCTGCCATGAAGAATGAAGGTTTTTAAGACCTTATAGAAAGGTTTGTATAGATAGGGGTGAAGATGATATCCACAAGAAAGTTCTTATATTTACAAGTAAATGAGGAAGAGGTGTAAACTCTACTTTGTCTGGCATTGTAGCAGAGTGGTGTTGGGCTGAACGAGTTAGGAAGTAGATAACTCACAAGTCACATCTGTGCCACAACTGATAGAGATCGTACATCAATTCCTTAGGCAGCAAGAAAATCACAGAATGTGTAAAATTGAGCTCATGTGTTATTAAACTTTTATATTAGATCCAAAAAACTGTCAGCCAAGCTTTTCTTCTTTTGAGGACATTAGGACCCCAGTGATGCCCTTTGTTTGGCTGCTGCATAGTTACAATAAAGGAAGGAGCCAGCCAAAGTGGGCAGCCAATGGAGACCATGAGAGCTACCACTAAGCATCTCAATCTTTAGAAATCCAAGGAAATTTCCGGACTTCTTACTGCATTAAACTTTTTTTAAAATAAAAATCATACAAGAAAACTTCGTTCTATTCCTTCTGTTCTCTATATATCCTTGATCAGTCTCCCAAATAATGAATTTTGAGTTCCCATGCCTTTGACTGATAAATATTTGTCACACTGAATATTTCAGCTGTTCATCAGCAAAGTTGTATAATTCCTTTATAAGGAATGTACAGCAGAGGCTGCTGAGGATTAAATTTTCTATTTCAGGAGTCTGCCCTGGATTTATTTATTCTTGTTTAATGTTATCAAATGGATATCATTATTGTTTATTCATCTGATTCACTTTTGAGAGGGCTAGGATAAAAATCCAGTTCTCCACACACAAAAAAAATTGAAGATGACCTTTTCCATAAAATAAATTATCGCTGCCATCCTGCAAAACTTTTATTTGTTACAAATCTGGCCTTTATGGGTTTTGTTCACCTAAAAGACTTTGAAGTGTCCTGTCCCTGTAACAATTTCCATTTCCAGATACCAATGAACATCCAGTTCTAGGTGCTGAACTGGGAGCTGGTCTTTCCTGTACAACAATCTACTCTTCTTCTACAAAGTCTTTGTGAAAGGAGAATCCAGTAGCAGAATTCAAATACAAATGGAACAAGAGCTGGATTTAAAGGCAAATGTCAGAAAGTTTGTATATACCTGTATAGTCTAACAAGACAAAAAGGAAATTCATGGAAGAGGAAGAGAGAGACATTAAGATACTCAGGGAGAAGACTTGTGAACAGGGTGCAGAGAGGTCAATATTCATAAAATATAATAATGAAAAAGACAATCACAAAAGAGAGCTGGGAAAAAGAAGAGGAGAAAGAAAAGAGACTAGTACATAGGAGGGATGAAAGAACAAGGAGATGAAGGGAGATGGAAACTCTCTAGTCAGAGTCTGGGATTAAGAAATGATGGTGTAAAGACATAAGGAGGGAACAGTCACAGCTCTGGTGGGAGTGTTACCAGCACTGGTTTGGTCACAAATCACAATCATCACATGGTTTGCTCTGAGCAAAATTAATGTGCAATATATACATTAAGACAATGACAAATGAGAGAATAAGAACACTGGAACTAAGAAAAACTAAACTGAAATTCTGGGCATATTCTGTATTTATAGCAATGTTGATGTGGGGTACAATCTCTGTCTCTTTAAAAATTCTCACCCTGTCTTGCACTTCAGTACTTCTACTTCAGAACCTGACCAGAAATTACTATGATGACTTTAACTAAAAAAAATCAAGTAAAGAATTAAGAAATTATATTTTAAGTGTTAAAGTGATTTTGAACTTTCATACAGCAAAATATGTATTCAATTTTTAGTAAATTTGATAGGTACAAAATATCCAAGCAGATGATGGTGTTTCATACTATATATTTAAACTTAAGATAAGTGTTTGTTATTCATAGAATCATAGAACAACCAGGTTGGAAGAGACCCATCCGATCATTGAGTCCAACCATTCCTATCAAACACTAAACCATGTCCCTCAGCACCTCGCCTACCCGTGCCTTAAACACCTCCAGGGAAGGTGAATCAACCACCTCCCTGGGCAGCCTATTCCAATGCCCAATGGCCCTTTGTGTGAAAAACTTCCTCCTAATCTCCAGCCTAAATCTCCCCTGGCGGAGCTTGAGGCCATTCCCTCTTGTCCTGTCCCCTGTCACTTGGGAGAAGAGCCCAGTTCCCTCCTCTCTACAACCTCCTTTCAGGTAGTTATAGAGAGTAATGAGGTCTCCTCTCAACCTGCTCTTCTCTAGGCTAAACAACCCCAGCTCTCTCAGCCGCTCCTCATAGGGTCTGTTCTCCATCCCCTTCACCAGCTTCGTTGCTCTTATCTGGACTCGCTCATGACAAAGGAGTTTATTTCAGCCTCTGTACTGCAGATGCATTTTCAGACTTCAGAAAACAAGGTCTGGTATGACTGAGAAAGAAACGTGACTTCTCAGTAAAAAAAAAAGGTTCCCATGTGACTTCAAAAACATGAAGGAAAAGCTGATATGGCAATAAAAAGTTGCATCCTGAATAAAATGAGCAGCTCAGGGAGGTGGTTGACTTGCTTTCCTAGGAGGTTTTTAAGGTGTGGGTGGATGACGTACTGAGGGACATGGTTTAGAGATTGGTGGGAATGGTTGGACTCGAAGATCCAGTGGGTCTCTTCTAACCTGGTGATTCTATGACTCTATGAAATGTCCACCTAGAGAAACCACACTGTTTTGCTCTTGTTAATTTGATAGTTCACTGACTTTATGGCTCCTCTAGCAGAGACATTGAGCATCAGAGTTCAGTTCAAAAAATTTAAACTAGGGACGATATGTATGCATTTTTCAGACATCTCTTTTGCTTGTGCAGGAGACCTTTCATGTTAGGAGCTTGAAGCAGAAAATATTGAAACAGCGAGGTGACAGAAATCAAATAAGATCTTGTATTAGCAGAAAAATATGGACTTTGCGATACAATTATTTGCTGTTAGATTAAACTTTTTTTCAGAATTAACCATTTTTAATTATCATTATGTAAATTAACGCTCACATTACTTTGATATATGACAAAATGATCTTGTCATTCATGCTTGAGTTCATACAGCTTGTAAGATAGCAGCGTACATACAAGCCAGGGCACCACACTTACAATTCCTTCTTTCTCAAGTATGCTGACATAAAACAGAAAAATTAGTCAAGTATTTGGTCATCTTTCTGGATTGTTCTTTCTGCTTATATTTTTTAAATTACATAGTTGAGTATTTCTCTTTTTACAGGACAACTGTTCTATCAGTTTCAGTGGAAGGATACATTATCTTGAATAATCCCCTCCCCCTAAATCAGGAGCTTGTCCTTTCCATCTAAATCTAACCCAATGTATTTATTTCCATTTTAGTTCCCTCTGGGATTTTTTCATCCCATTTAAAAATATTTCAGGCTCTTCAATGTACATTGTTGAGGAAATGGATGTATCATTCAAGTATTGTGTAAGTTTTTTCATTCTGTTTTTCCAAGTGAAAGTAGGAGTGGACTCAAACTGCTGTGAAGCTGATAAATTAGCTTTCACCTAACAAAACTCCCCTGTTCTGACACTGGCATGTTTCAAAGCTGCTCAGAAGAGCTGCAGGAATAGATATGTTCCAGTGTGACAGGCTAACAATTGACAGTGAGATGCTACAGTCGAAATTATTTTCTAAAGTGTTTCACAGTGTAAAGAACAAATTCTGAAGAAGGAAAACAGTACAAGACCTTCAGCAGAACTCTTAAAATATTCTCTTACGGCCTTAAGCTCTGCCAAGGGAGACTTAGGCTAGAGATTAGGAGGAAGTTTTTCATGGAAGGGGTCATTGGGCATTGGAATAGGCTGCCCAGGGTGGTGGTTGATTCACCTTCCCTGGAGGTGTTTAAGGCACAGGTGCATGAGGTCCTGAGGGACATGCTTTAGTGTTTGATAGGAATGGTTGGACTCGATGATCCGATGGGTCTCTTCCAACCTGGTGATTCTATGATTCTATGATTCTCCCACAACCTGGATTTAGAAAACCAGATTGCAAATACATACCCAACATTCATGAACAGCTAGTGCTCAACTTTTAAAACTGCAATATTAGCCTGTGTGGAAATCTGGAAATATCCTTGCAGGGGGTGGGAAAACTGAATCTTCCAAACAACTTGATAGCGAGGGTACCTATATTCTTCGGCACACCTTCACTGCATAGACGTGTCATACTTCTCACTTTAATTAAAATTGGTTTGTTGTTTTTTATGTTCCAAAAGTCTGCCTACATCTGTATTTTTAACAGAGCTGTGCACAAGGGTTAAGCCAACAAAGTTATATAAAAGTATTAGTGTTTATATTTTAATTCTGTATGAATAGCTAACTTATACAGAGCTTTAATTGCTAAAAGCAGGTTGCTTATTCTTAAGTCTTTTACCATGAAAATAACAGAATTCAATGTCAGTTTTGCCTGTAGTACAAACACTCACTTTGGATAACCAGTAATAGCCTATAACTGTATATGAAAATTATGTAAGGGCAGTTTCAGCTTCCTAGTTGGATAACAATTCCTTTCAATCATCCCTAATTCAATCAGATCACATCTTGTGTTACATATTTTAATAAATCCTTTCTTCTGGTTATTTTACAAATTATATATGCAAATAATGTATTAAATAATTGATGAAGCACCTTTTCTTGCTTGTGGCTGCAAGTGATGCTTTTCTTCACAAATACATTTAGGCAGCAGTTCTCTTCACAGCAAGACTTTTGCATAGTATTTTAAAAGATATTTAAACTCCTGCTGGGATAGGGGCTTATTTGGAAACACCGAGTATAATTTACTCACCTGATTTATGAAGCAATTTATACAATCTAGTAAAAAACACTGTAGAATATCATTGTATAGGGATACTTATCTCCTATGAAGAGCCTAAATTCTTAAACACTTGGCCAGCTCTGTATTATTACATTCTATGATAGAACACAGTATATCATGGTAATTATCCCTTCTATTTTATTAAAGCTTTATAAAACTGCTAAAGGCTAATGCTGAAGTTATTTATTCCTACTACCCAATTTCATTCCATAATACTCATTAAAAAAGGAAATAGAGTAATTAATCTCTTATTAGACATATGATAAATGGTGGAATGAAATGTGTGTTATGTATTTATCTACAATTGTTTGAGAATAGGATAGGATAGGATAGGATAGGATAGGATAGGATAGGATAGGATAGGTGAGTACAACCTTTAACCCAACACTATCAAGTCCACCGTTAAAACAATTCCCTTAACATTACATCTAAAAGTCTTCTAACGACCTCCAGGGATGATGACTTAACCTCTTGGGCAGCCTGTTCCAATGCTCTGCAACCATTCAGCATATTCTTGGGGAAAAAGTTTCATGCAAAGGTTTCTTTTTGCCTTGTAAGAGCAGTGATATATCTACCAATAAAAAGAGAAGATGCAGAACAGATGTTCAACAAAGATCATAAAAGAGCTACAAATAAATCCTGTCACTTTTTACCCTTCTGTTGCAATGTTTTATGGAGAGCTTAGGAAATAGAAGATTTTAAAAGATAGTGGTATTTACAAAAGTAAATTTTAAGAGTCCATGTTGAGAACTTTAAAACATACAAGATCTGAAGCACAGGATCTTTTGGTAACCACCTATAATTACTCGGTTGGTTTATTTCGTTTCATGTGTATTGGCAGTCAGTCCCATCATCAATACAAAGTCTCTTTAATTACATAAGGATAAAGTATAAGATGCTATATTTGGTTATTTTAAACCTGTCTAAGATCAGAGTATAACTTTAGAGTGTGAGATGGCTTTGGTGTTGTCTTATTTACTTATTTGAAATTGGAGGCTTAAAACCATCAGAAAAATGAATATTTAAGAGCATATCTTGATTACCAATTAACCCCAACATAAATCATGGCAGAGTGTGAAAACTTAAATTCATTAAGAAATGCGATTTTACTTGTGAAGATTTAATACAGTACAAGCACAAAAAAAATTTTAGAACTTTTGGTGGATTTTTTTCTATTGCATGTGTAAATAATAATTACACATTTTCTTTCCTCCTAAAATAATTCAGGAAAAACATTCTAAAAATTACTTACACAATTAAATAATTTTTGGGAAACAATGAAGATAGACAGTTTAAATATGAAAAGAAATAGTAAGAAATTTATATTTATATAATTTCATTACCAAAAAGTAGTAATTAGCAATAGTTTTACATTTATATCTGTAGCCTGAGATGACTATCAGCAATTGTTGCATGAGTTTGTTTAAACAGTGGTTTGCCATTGATTTCTAAGTATTGATCTTCCCAAAGCACAAAAGTTCTTAAATAAATTGTTCGTTACTAAGGAATAAGAATGCACCAGTCAGATAATTATGCTATGAAGTGCAACTATTTTGTCTGATATTGTTCTTCTTAAGGAAATACTCTTTCATTAACTGAACAGCAAAACTAGTCATCATTTGGCTACTATCAACATAAATTTATCTGTAGCCAAATATGAAGAAGATAAAACTGCCAATTAATTTAAACACAGAGAATACATTTGTAAGCAACCAAATTCCATCCTAACATTTTGCCATGAACACATTTTTATCTTTCCATTGCAATGTACTGAGCCATTTTTGTCAGTTACCCAATAACAAAATAACTAATGACTGCTGTCATTCTTCCTTTCTTAAACAGAATTAGGAATGTAATAATCCTGTTTTGGTATCAATCACTACAGTTTCAACAGCATGTGCCATTAATTCACCTTAATGGGCTGCAAACAATCAATACTTAGTCTGTAAAATCATTTGTTATCTGGACAGTAAAAATCATTGTCTTAAAGTAGCTCTTTTTATCATATTTAGGGTGAAGAACTGTTTGCATAAAATGTGAAGCTAAGCTTTCAGAGGATGCATTAATCTTACTCTAAAAAAAATCAAACTCTTTAAACCATTTGACATGTGTTTTTCCAATATTCTGAAATGCATGATGAAATAATACTTCAGAAGCCTGAAACTGCTTTAGTGAAGTTTAAAAGATTTTTACTCAGTAAATACCTACAGGTCTCTTATTTTAAACAATGGTGGTTCACAAACTAAGCACTTTATAAGGCTGAAGTTGCTCAATATTCAGTAACTACTATGGACTCTTCACATGGTACAACACATACGACACTTTTTCAAAGAATCTAATTTGTTCTGTTAATCTTCGTTGCAATTCCAGAATCTGGACATTCCCTGCAGTTTGCTGTGTTGTGTGACTGAAGCCACTATCCATACTGCATTATGACAAACCAAAACTCAGAAAATCAGCTCTTCCAGACACTTTATTCTCATTGTTGCCATCCTATTATAGAATTATTGCCTTTACTGATTTGCATGGACCACATAAACTTTATGAGCATCTCTTTTTTTTTATGGTATATGAGGATTCTCACCTCACTGAAATCCGTATCCTGTAAACTGTTGTCCTGAAGCAATCAAGAGCTGCTCTCGTTTATCATTTGCACGTGGAATGCCCAGTAATAACTGCCTGGAATGTACCAGAGGCTACGCTTGAAAAGATAAACAGGGGTCTCTGACTTGCCTAGAAATAGAGCCTTTTATTATATAAGGACTGCAGCTCCCTAACGATGATCTGTCTTCATGGGCCACTTCATTAGGGCTCTCCTCCTCTTGGATGTTACAGGATCCTCCCTCTACAATCTCTCTACTGTGGAGTTATAGCCCAGGCATTGGGAGGCAATAATCACCCTCTGCCAGACCTGCTGGGCAAGAATATTACCTGTAAGTGAAAAAAAGTGAGTAGACCAAGTCTGCAACTTAACAGCTGGACACCAAACCAGTTATAATTGGATTTGCTTCCCCTAAGGAGATTCATAAGCTATTCTTGCTCCTCTATGAGATCAGCTTCAGATGACTAAGGTGAAATATGCTTAGCATTGGATTTGGCCAGTGTTCTGAGAATCATAGAATCACCAGGTTGGAAGAGACCCACTGGATCATCAAGCCCAACCATTCCTACCAAATCCTAAACCATGTCCCTCAGTACCTCATCTACCTGCACGTTAAACACCTCCAGGGAAGGCGAGTCAACCACCTCTCTGGGCAGCCAATTCCAGTGCCTAATGACCCATTCTGTGAAGAATTTTTTCATAATGTCTAACCTGAACCTCCCCTGGAGGATCTTGAGGCCGTTCCCTCTCGTCCTGTCCCCTGTCACTTGGGAGAAGAGGGCAGTTCCCTCCTCTCCACACCTCCCTTCAGGTAGTTGTAGAGAGCAATAAGGTCTCCCTCCAGTGTTGTGGCAGCTCAAGCACTAATGAGGACCAACTGTGGAAAAGTAACCATCAGAGCTGCCTGTTCGTTTACCTTCTCCTAGTTTACTGTACCAAAACTTTGCCAGGTGGACTGCTTAAGCCCTTTGTAGGCCAGCTCATACTTTGGATGAACCAGGACCATATTTCAATTTAACTACATTTCCCACCTTTTTCCCATTTCCTTGCATAAATCAATCACAATTCAACTGCATGTGAACGTCTGCTAAAGGTACTGATGAGCAAATACCTCTTCTTTTCCTGGGGAATGGCATAATATATAATCATTTTTTCCCCGTGGCATTCAGAATTTAGGAATGTTCATGAGAAGAAGAGTGAAATTCAAGTGTACACTGTTGAAATACTGTTCTGCATTCCACAAGGAATTATGGGTGCATTGGTAACATTTTCCACCTAAATCCTAAGAGAGTTGTGCCACTGTGAAATGCTTTTCTGCAGCTGCTCTCGGGTTTTGATTGGGAGGAAGACCTGTGGGAAACCTGCAGATCTTGGGATTCACAGGACTCACTCGCACAGTGTTTGCTGTGCTGGTATTCATATTCCCTCTGCCCTCACAAACCAAAATGCAAAAATAAGCCTCCTTGTTTATAAAGAGATATTTTAAAAAAGATATAATATTCAAAAATGAGTACAGGTGTAAGTCTTTCCAGAGATTTTCTAATCAACATCAAGTGATGACAGCCAATCTTATCAGTCCCCTGAAGTTTAATTTCCTATTATTTTTTTAATAACCAGCAAGAAACATGGTTAAAAACTAAAGGTTTACTTTAGAAAGAGATACATTTTAATCCAACTGCTTGTGTTTTTGTATTGTCATTTTTATAAGCTTCATATATGTAAAACTAATGGCAATAAAATAATAATGCTCTTCTGAGATTTATGTTGAAAAGTCATACATGTTAATAAAGCTTCACAAGTCAAAACACAAAGAAAAAAGGGACAAGACATTACATTTGAAGAAAACAGTAGGATGCTTTATAATTTCTTCCATAGCCTGTCTTACTTCTACTTTCTGTAATTAACTGTGGTGTCTGACAGTGTGTCCTCTGGAAGTGTAAGCAGAGATCACACAGCTCCCAGAAGTAAGTTATAAATAATAGAATAATCCCCCATTCAGATACAAACACCAAAGAGATGGATCGACTCTTTCTTCTACACCTTGCATAAAAAGTTCCTTTTGAGTGCCACACAATCAATGTGCAACATTTAAAGCAGAAAATTGTCACGCCTCTTGTTCCAGTGAGCATATAAAACCACATCATTTGCACTAGACAATGCACTGCAGAAACACAAAACCCAAATCATATCCCCTAGGTATTAACCTTCAAGAAACTCATTCTCTCTGTACCAGTAGAATAGCACACAATGAGGCAAACAGAACCTGGGTTTTACTCCACTGAGTTCAGTGTTATTAGACAAAGAATTAGTTAATTCAAATACATCTTAATCATTATACAAGTACTTTTGATGATTTGGGGGTGAACACTGGCTTACCCTGTGGCTTTTTGAGAGGGATAAGATATGCTCTGTTTTCCAAAATATAAAATCATCTCCTGTTGTTCTTGGTTTGAGACTGGCCTGATTAATGGAGTAAGAGTTCTCAGGCTGCTTTGTTCGGGCAGAGAAATAATCAAAAAACAACAGCCTTATAGTCCGATCAATAACATCTTGATTTTACCCTTATAATATATGCAGGGGGAAAGGTGTAGAGGGTCTCAACAGATCTCATTCCAGAGTGCACTAAACATGCATTGAAGGGAAGCTGATGCTCTGATCTTTGCCTTTTTGAGAAGCTAGGAATTACAGCAGTTCTTAACCCCTGCTGTGCTACATCACAGGACTGGAAAAAGACAGTCACCAAGACACAGCCTGGCAAGAACACAGAAGAATCAGAGCTGTGATATTAACTGCGGGAGGAGAGGCAAGAAAGATTGGGAAGTGTAAACTTGGATCCGGAAAATGATAAGACAATTTCCCTGTCCGCAGTACTAAGTTGATAAAGCCTACAGCGCACTGCTCTGCTTGGGTTTGACAACTTGACCTTCATCTCTGTATTTTAAACTGAGATATATCATTTGGGGTGGGTTTTTTTCCTCAAATCAATATTTTTCAGACATTACAACACCATATTCTGCTTTCTACACCCTCAATATTACCAGAGGAGCTCTAATTCAGTGGCAATTGAAAGCATAATATCCATTTCATTACTATAGTTTCCTGACTCCTCTCTCTTTGATTTGTATATTTAATAGATCTCGAAAAGATATATGCAGTCACTAAAGAGATCAGTATAAACAACTTACAGACAGAATTTTTGTGGTTACTGTCTTTGCTGGGCAACATCTTGACTCCTCTTGATTTCAGTTCAATTGCTTTTTTCACTGAGAAAACAAGGAAACAAAAAGAAGATAATTTATTATTAAACCTTGTAGAAAGGTCATACCACAGACAAATCATGCATCAGAATAATAGAAAACTACACAGGAATCCAACAAAAAGATTGCAATAACTGTAGTTTTTGTGATGATGCAAATACATTTTTACAAAAATACAGACATTTATCATGTTTCAGTAGGTGTAATTTTTAAACAGAAGTTATCGGGATTTGCAATATTTGGAATTCAAGTTTCCTTAGGGTAAATGAAAAGAAAAAAACTGAACCTAATCACATCTATAGGTTTCCAATGTTTGACCAAGCATGTAGCAGAAATCTTAAACGTTTTTAACATTTTTATAACATATTTACTACATAAAATGTACAGTACATTAATACAAATATATGAGGACTACAAGCTTTAAGCTTAATATACATATCTTTCTTTTGAACCACTTACCAGTAGTAGACAGGTTTTTAATTCAGTTTTGCAAGGAGATTAAGATTATAGGATCACAGTATGTTACATTCTTTGGTTCACCTAACACTTTTTGTATCTACAGGGCAATTTCAGCTGAATTAGAAACAGAGAGAGAGTAAGAGCTCTCAAAGGGACGAAGTTTTGTGAGAAAGAACAGGTGCAGCAGAGGTTTAATATCTGTTTTCTCTGCTTAGCCAGTTTCACGGCTGACAAAATCCCAGCCTATCCCTACCAAGAACACCATAGGAGGGATCAGGAGCAAAGTAAGAAGAGACACGAGAAGAAACTAGTGCAGTTATACATTAAGAAACTGTCATGGTTTAATCCGGCAGGCAGCCAAACACCACACAGCTACTCAGTGATGATATTAAGTAGTTTTCTAGAGCTTGCAGTGGTTAACAATTTTGAAATGCAGCCACTTATTCTAGATTAAAACAGAGATAAAAAAAATAAACTCAAATGAAAAAAATGGAAGTGATTATTTTTCCTTATACTATATGAAGGGAATGGCCTCAAGCTCCACCAGGGGAGATTTAGGCTGAATATTAGGAAAAAAAAAAAAATCATGGGAAGGGTCATTGGGCAGTGGAACAGGCTGCCCAGGGAAGGGGTTGATTCACCTTCCCTGGAGGTGTTTAAGGGATGGGTGGATGAGGTGCTAAGGGACATGGTTTGTTTTAGTGTTTGATAGGTTTTAGTGTTTGATAGGAATGGTTGGACTTGATGACCCTGTGGGTGTTTTCCAACCTGGTGATTCTATTCTATTCTATTCTATTCTATTCTATTCTATTCTATTCTATTCTATTCTATTCTATTAATAAATGCTACAGATTAACAGTTATAATTTTTGTCAGTGTATGGGATAAGTGTTGATTACTACACTATAGACTGATCTCTATGCAAATATTTCTAAGAAGTGAAGTAGAAGTGAAGAACAATTCAACTTGTCCTTAGACAAGGCACCACAGAAAATGCTTTTTGTTCTATGGACATTGCAAGTGCAGACATTTATGTCTAAACCTGGAAAACAGGGGTTCAAATCATCAACGATGATTGAAACACAATTGTAGCTACTTGGGATGAAATGGATTTGATAGCATTGTGTTGTTTTCTTCTAAGACAGAAACATTATTCAATGACATCAACATTTGCAATAAGATGAATATTCCCATGGTCTTCTGGAAGGGTAAACATCATACGTATGTTTTCCTTAGGACTGCTTTGTAGACGTAGGTGCTAAAATTTCCATCCAGTGTCACCTTAATGTTCTTTTTTCTTCAGCTGCATAACCAGTCTGTATCATTACTCCATATTTAATGGAAAATAAGCAATGCAACTCTTGTAGTGAATACTTGGGATATTGTCTGGAGTTGTGCTCCCATCACCAGCATGAATTTCATAATTGATTAATACCTGTGATATTTTAAACACGTTCAAAGGTCTTGGAGGAACAAAACCCACAATGCTTACATTCATGGCTTAGTGGTAAAACCATAGAGCTATTATAGAGTGGACAAAGGAAAGAACTATACTTTCTTCTTTCTCTTTGTCCTGTGATCCTATTTAAGGCTTAAGTTGGTCTTCATCACTCACTCAAATTCCTTACGGGTCTTCACTCTTGAAAGTATTTGTTGAACATTCTTGAAACAGGCTTCTCAGGATTGGGGAAAATTTACATCCATCAGCTTCCATTTGAAATAGAGTGGATATAAATTGAAACAAGAGAGGTTCTGATTTGATATATGACAATTTTTTTCAGTATTAGGACAGTCAAGCTTTGACCAGGTCCTACAGTTTCCACCCTTGGAGATTTTTCACGTGTCAAGAAAGCGACATTCTGTATCTCTTTCAAAGAACATTAGGTAGGGGATTCACAATACTTAAGATCAGTCATCTAAAATGTATGTTTTATGAAGAGAAAGTGCTACCTCAAGGGGGCAATTCATCCCCTTCTAAGACAGGCACAATGAATCATCTTCTGGAGATGCCTTTTCCTTTCAATAAAATGTAATAGAAACTTATACCACTTGCTAAAACTAGATCCTATATTCAGACAGTAACATTAGGTGACATGAGCTTTTATGTCTGGAAAACCTTAATAGCCAAGTGTAAATATTTGTGAGACATAGGGATCTGTGATGTTAAATGGGGTAATTTGAGACATAAATACCAACATTTTGTCTCTATTGCACTTGTGTGTTTAAGTTTTGGCATGAGAACTGCATAGCATTTTCTTTTTTTTTTCAATAGAATTAAGCAAGTATATCTTAAAAATACAAGCTGCTCAACCTCTGAAAAAGAAATAGAGGTAATCGAACAGCTCGGTTTGAATGAGTCAGTTAAATCTCCTCTAATATAAAAGAAATACTCTAAATCAAAGCTTTTGTAACCATTTAAATCCCATTCGAATAACTTTTCTGAGATACTCCTTTTCTACTTCCTGATTGCTCTTTCATTAACAAGGTTTTCTCTATTTCAAAGATGATTTGCCATTTAATAGCACAAAAAGAGGAATGGGTTTACATTAATAATGTCAGATATGAACAGCACTTTCCACCTTTTAAGTGATTACTTTTTAAATTTGCATAGCTTTCTGCTGTCTTCACTTAAACATTCAGTTAAGCTAACTGAATTAACTTACTTCGTCTTTTCTGTTAATCACAACTTCAAGACTCTTAGGGAGATGAGATACTTATTCAAGGAGGAGGGTAGAGCTAAGCACTGGAAATCTAAGACAATCTTATCAGCATATTGGCCAGTACTGGTGGTATTCATTAACTTTTTTACTATAGCTAAATTAGAGTCAGTCATAAAAGAAAATATATATCTGGCATTATGATTATATCTGATCATGAAAGCTAAAGTGAAATTTCTGAGCGGTAAGCTTCTATTCAAACCTATTCTGATTTCTGTGAAACTCTTAGTTTCTAATATATTTGAACTTATTTGAAGAAAAATACATTTTACCCCAAGTACAATGACCTTGCAGAAAAGATTATGCAATTTAGCAGAAATATAGTTTCAAGAAAGGATCAGAATCACAGAAGAGCTGAGTTACTAAGGGACCTCTTGTCCAACCTGCTTGCTCAAGCAAGGCAACCTAAAGGCAATTGCTAAGGATGAGTAAATTTTCAACAGCTGGTAACAATCAGGAATGCAATAAAATAAAATAGCAATAAAACATTAAAAAGACATTCCCTATGTATTTTGAGGCTATTAGAAAACTATTACCTTCAGTGTTTATAGATGTGTATATATATGGTAAAGAATCATAGAATCACCAGGTTGGAAGAGACCCATCGGATCATCGAGTCCAACCATTCCTATCAAACACTAAACCATATCCCTCAGCACCTCATCAACCTGTGTCTTAAACACCTCCAGGGAAGGTGAATCAACCACCTCCCTGGGCAGCCTATTCCAATGCCCAATGACCCTTTCCATGAAAGACTTCCTCCTAATCTCCAGCCTAAATCTCCCCTGGCAGAGCTTGAGGCTATTCCTAACCCTGTGCAGCTACAGACTAGGAGAAGTCTGGCTGAAAGCTACCTGGAGAAGAAGGACCTGGGTGTGTTGGTTGACAACCACCGAACATGAGCCAGCAGTGTGCCCAGGTGGCCAAGAAGGCCAATGCCATCCTGCCATGGATCAGAAACGGTGTGACCAGCAGGTCCAGGGAGGTGATTCTCCCTCTGGACTCAGCACTGGTGAGGCTGCTCCTTGAATCCTGTGTTCAGTTCTGGGCCCCTCACCACAAGAAGGATGTTGAGGCTCTGGAGTGAGTCCAGAGAAGAACAATGAGGTTGGTGAAGGGGCTGGAGAACAGACCTTATGGGGAACAGCTGAGAGAGCTGGGGGTGTTTATCCTGGAGAAGAGGAGGCTGAGAGGAGACCTCATTACTCTCTACAACTATGTGAAAGGAGGTTGTGGAGAGGAGGGAGCTGGCCTCTTCTCCCAAGTGACAGGGGACAGGACAAGAGGAAATGGCCTCAAGGTCTGCCAGGGGAGATTCAGGCTGGACATTAGGAAAAAAATTTCATAGAAAGGGTCATTGGACACTGACAGAGGCTGCCCAGGGAGGTGGTTGATTTATCATCCCTGGAGGTGTTTAAGGCACGGGTGGATGAGGTGCTGAGGGACTTGGTTTAGTGTTTGATAGGAATGGTTGGACTTGATGATCCAATGGGTCTCTTCCAACCTGGTGATTCTATGATTCTGTGATTCTATGATTAATTTTTTCTTCTTTATATCAGAGAAATGGAAATTTTAAAATGTTCATTACAACTGTATATTACTAGTATGAAGTTTTAGAAGTAGTGCAACTTAAGTGCACCTTAAAATGTTAAAATAATCTTGCATTTGTTATTTTTGAAAGTGAAGGCATTGGTAGAGTCAGCTCTATTTTCTAGATCCATGAGGCACTTTAATATGCTAGGCTTTCTCTACATTCCTACCTTTCTATAGTTGAAAAAAAAATTTTCTCCATTTTATTCTGCTTACATTCAAAAGAGGTAGTAACTCACAAAAAGAATTGCTCTACTGCTGCTACTATTGTAAAAGTATATTATAAAGAGTAGTTCGTTACCGCAAGGATCATTTCCTTCAATTCATAAAGCAATGAATGTTTTAAAATTATTTTTATTCTCCACAGGTTTGTTTCCCAGTATATTTCATTGAAAACTGCCTTTGCAACCTCATGTATACTCCAAATTGTGGAAGAAAATGAAATCTGGAGGTTTGCTTTTTCATTGTAATTTTAAACGGTGGTTTTAAAAACTACATATAACTAAATAAAAGCATGAAGCAGTTAGCCTGTCAAATATTCCCTGGACATGCATAGCTTTTAAATGCATGTATTTCACTGGTGAAAAAAATGTTCCAAATACAGAGTAAGAGAATATCAAGTTTTGTGTGTATAACAAGTTCTGGGAGAGCTAAGTAAATAATTTACATTAACCAATAACTAATATATATACATAATTTAACAATGGCAGAGTCAATATCTATCAAAAAATAAACTTGGTAACCTAAATCTTAATCTCTGATGACTCTTTCAATTTAATTCTTCAATTTTGGAGCAAAAATATTTCGTGTGGGTTTTCTGCTCAATTTGAAGAGGATAAGACAAGACAGATTTTTGTTGTCAAGAAAATCAAAACCCTACATGCACACTGAAAACAGCAACAACCTACCAGAAGTCTACAGAAAGCACTGTCCTAATTCTCAAGAAAATTCAATGTTTTTAAAATTTTTCCCTGACACTGGAAAGTGCTTTTGAATAAACTACTGACTATAAACAAGACGAACTTGCAAGCTATCAAAAATTCCTTTTAACATACAGAAGTTCTTCAAGTGTAAATCCAAGGATAGAAATCCAATTTTCTGTGAATTCTTTTAAGATCTTACAAAGTGCTTCTCGATGTGGGTTATTATGTTCTTGTATTGTGTGGATCAATTAATTCTTATTTGAAATTACATCTGAAGATGGGCTGAGAGAGGCAGTGTTGGCAGCTCTGAGTCCTTTAAGGTATTGGAAATTTTCAGTTTTCTCAGAGAATGTTGCCTGCTGGGACTATAAAGGGAAATTTTCTAATATGTTTCTTTTTCCTTCCATCGCTGTACAAACCTGCAAGCTTGTGCTAATTCAAAGAAAATATCAAATAAAGACTAAAAAAAACCTTTTAAAATAATAAAAACATAAATAAATTTTAACAAACTGTTTCATGTACATCATCGTATGCATCCACAAAGTTACCACTCAAATATAAACTAACTGGAAAGACAACAAACAAACAAACAAACAAAACCCCCTTAAATTACCCAAAAATATCACAGAATCGCAGAATCACAGAACAACCAGGTTGGAAGGGACCCATCGGATCTTCTAGTCCAACCATTCCTATCCAACTCTAAACCAAGTCGCTCAATACCTCATCCACCCGTGTCTTAAACACCTCCAGGGAAGGTGACTCAACCAATCTC
This sequence comes from Coccyzus lansbergi, assembly GCA_033558105.1. Lineage (NCBI taxonomy): Eukaryota > Metazoa > Chordata > Aves > Cuculiformes > Coccyzidae > Coccyzus > Coccyzus lansbergi. The sequence goes on from JAUMJK010000508.1 coordinate 4,708,183, forward strand.
CCCTGGTGGAGCTTGAGGCCATTCCCTCTTGTCCTGTCCCCTGTCACTTGGGAGAAGAGGTCAGCTGTCTCCTCTCCACAACCACCTTTCAGGTACTTGTAGAGAGTAATGAGGTCTCCTCTCAGCCTCCTCTTCTCCAGGCTAAACAACCCCAGCTCTCTCAGCCGCTCCTCATAGGGTCTGTTCTCCAGCCCCTTCACCAGCCTTGTTGCTCTTCTCTGGACTTGCTCCAGAGCCTCAACATCCTTCTTGTGGTGAGGGGCCAAGAACTGGACACAATATTCAAGGAGCAAAAGAAAAATCAGAAGAAAAATCTCACTTTGGTTGTTGGCATCCTAGAAGACCTTATTTTCCTTCTCTAATAGTAATGAATTTGTATTTAACTAGTAAATACACAGACAACGTGTAGGTAGGAGGCAGTCATCTTTAAGACCCAGCTTCTCCCACTATGATTTTTTTTTCTTTTTTAATTAGGTTTTGTTTTGTTTTGTTTTTCTTCGATCTGATGTCCAATGTTTTGGAAAGAGCTTGTATTTTGTGACTGAAGATGAATTTCAAATTATCTGTAATGCAGTGTGAAAAGTCTATATCTTTTAGTCATTTATTTTCAGGGTGACTGCAAAGTTCAAGCAAAAGTTGTCTTTTTTTAGTATTTCCTGACAAATCAAGAGTGAGCCAGAAGTTGTATAAGTGCGAGGCAGCAGGTGATGTTTGGCACCAAGAATATTGAATCTTATTCTCTAGTTGTGAATTTGGCTCAGGGGAGACAGGATAGAAATTAGTGAGAAAGAAAATACTGAAAAGTGGGCTGAAAGTGAAGAAGGTATGAAGCACAACTTATTGTTCATTTGTAGGAAATAACTGAGAAATAGTTCAATCTAGAAAGGTGTCTGAGTAGTTATGATACGTTTTGAACTTAAAGAGGGAAGTGCAAAAAGGACAGACACCTTCTGCAGTTCCACACGGACTAGGACAAGAAGTTACAGTCTTTGTCTGTAGCAAGGGAGAATTTAGTTACATTAAAAAAAAAAACAAACTTTTTTTGCAGTAAGAGTGATGAGGTCCTGGAACAAATTGCCAGGAGAAGTTGTGATATCTTAGCCATTAAAAGTTTTAAAGAACTTGTTAAATTAAGGTCTGAAAACTACAGGTAGAAACGCTTGGCTCCTCTTTGACATGGGGTTAGATTATTGACACTGTTTTTAAATCTTTGTTTTATTATTCCATAAGAGTAAACCACAACCACAAGTCATTTAGTGGAGAAATAACAAGTGGCTAGGACCTTGATGGGGTTTCCTAGCATATGGAATTAATTGACTGCATCTCTATTTGACTACATGTGTGCAAACAGGTAAGTAGTGTGTGTAGTACACAAGTCAGTCATATCAAAGCCAGATGAGACACCAGAGGTGCAGCCCAGTTAATACAGTTTTGTGCTTGATCTAATTTACCTTCTTTTAGATCTCAGATAGTTAGAGCTTGAGAATACTTGTATAAGATTTACCCCATCCCTGGAGGTGTTTAATGTGCCAGCTTGGATGGGATCTTGCCAGTCTGATCTAGTGGGAGGTGTCCCTGCCCACTGCAGGGGGTGGTGGAACTAGATGATCTTTAAGGTGTCTTCCAAACCAAACTATTCTATGATTCTATGATTTTGCAACAAGAAAGGTGGTGTTAGCAGTCTGTTCCCGGCATATTCTTTGTAATAGTTCTCGTGTATATCTTGGAGGAGGCAACACATTTTTTTCCCAGCTACTCAAATACATGAGTATATTGACAGTTTTTCTTCCTGCATGAAATAACCAAATAACCTACAAGGCCTTGAATACTGGCTGCCACTCAAAGCTAAATTATTCTGACATCATCTGCTGGTACTTCCTCAAGCTGCTTCTGCTGCTGCTCTGCTGAGTTCAGCTCTTGGCTGCCTTTCACTGCAGATTTTTTCCAAGCACAGAAATTTGAAGGTGAAGAGGAACAGAGTATTATCCAGTATCTGGTGTTCACAGGCAGGGCCTTTGCTGTCCAGCCTTATGAGCAGTGTCATTATAAGGAAGGTATTTGAGCAGTTCTCTGTCATTGCTACAGTTTAAATAAAAAAATAGTATTTTCAGTATTTTCTATCTTGACTGAGAGGGGAAGAGAGATCTCTACTACTAAGATTAACACAGCTTTATGTATTTTGCAGAGTTCAGTAAGAAACAGTGAAGTATTTACAAAAAATGTCATAGGATTATTGTTAAAAAGAATCACCAAATGTAATTCAGTACAGTGCAGAATTTATCCATTTCTGTCTGCTTTAGAGCCACTGCTCCAATTTTCTTGAAGCTGAGTACTCCTTCTTTGAAACAAAGCCTTTTGTTAAATCAGATTGCAGTGTCCAACGCAGTGTACTGTTTGCCTCGATACCTCTGTCTTTCCGGACTCTCCTCAAAAGATACAGTTATGAGGCTACTACCATTTGAGTCTGGAAGAAATTAGCTACAATTCCTCATTTGACAGCATCAATGCCCTCTCTGCCTTTTTCTTATAAATCAAACATTTTTTTATTATTACTCAAAGTCATGTGGGACCAGTAAACAGAGTGTTAGTTGTCTCTAGATTTTTTTTCTGCTTCACTACAGTCTGTTGTACCATGAATTCTTTGTGAAAGTTTAGTACTTATAAGAACTGGAAAAAAAACAACCATTCTCAATCTTACCATTCACTTTAGTTTATGAATGGAAATAATAAATTCTTTGATAAAACAAAGCCTTGGACTCAGGAACCTAGGAGGCTTTTGAAAGTTTCCTTCTCAGCTACTCAATTCTTGCTTTTCACAGAGACATCGCAATTTTTCATAGGATCTCTTGTTTAAACCTACTCACCAGAATAATCCAACTCTCTGCTGTTTCTGTATCCCCTGCCTGAAGAATATTCTGTCTGATAATCTATCTCAGTGTTTCTCCCACTAACAGCTTTCAAAATCTTCACTACTAATCAGTATTACAACTCTGGAGAGTTTCACAGCAGGCATAGATGTTTCTACTATATGGATACCTGTAAAAGCTGCAGGTTCACGATCAGTTGGCAACCTTATTCCATCAATCCAGCAAAGTACTGCCTGTCATTATCAGACCTTCCACCTGCTCCCTGTGCTGGAAATCTCTGCATGTGCTGTACTAGTGAACAAGTGATACAGCCCCAAGATAAATTCATGTCACAATAGATTTTTACACCAATCTTTCTCATTCTGCATGTATAAGCTGACACAGGATCTGCAAGTTTAAAAAGAAGCACAGCCATTTGTTTTCCATTGACCTTCTGCATGTCACTTGGCTGGCCACTTGCCCTGACTGACTGCCTTAGCTCCTTTGTGCTATCAGTATATGATATATCATAATAAAATGAGTTCAGCAGGCATTGAGACTTCAATGCCTGCAGATGTCCTCAACTCGTCTGGCAAACAGTATCAATACAGTTTGCATAATGAATATATGCTATCATAAAACATACTGAGTAGTAGTACATAGGGATTGTCTCTGAAAAATAAATGATAAAATTATATCCACTCAGTGCTTTGTTTGAATGCCACTTAACAAGAGTGTCAAAGGCTGACTTATGGTTCCTCTCCCATTAACGTGGTCATAGGGCCCCTCACTGGGGTGATCAAAATGTTCATCAGAAAATCCTATTCTGAAGTCAGTATTTGACCACCTCGTCTTTCTAAAACACAGTTCTTACACTAATAATTTGACTGTTATACAGCATACAGATGAACTTCAAAAGACTCTTGCATAATGAAGAAACTGTAAGTGTAGTAATAATGACAGCTCACTAGTTGACAAGTCTGCTTTTTTTACCTATAAGAACTGGCCACGTGAACGCTTTCAGTCTATGCCAAACATAAAATGATGAATCCATTTGATTTTCTGATTGCATGTAGGTTATGTATAGTTCCTTGAAACCTGCACATCTCCATCACTCCACATAACTTGCATATCTCCATCAGTTGCGCAGAGGCTCTTACTTAAAGTCCTCCACATTTGTTGAGCAGTGAAGCTGGTGAAGGGGCTGGAGAACAGGCCTGATGAGGAACAGCTGAGAGAGCTGGGGGTGTTTAGCCTGGAGAAGAGGAGGCTGAGAGGAGACTTCATTACCCTCTATAACTACCTGAAAGGAGGTCTTAGAGAGGAGGGATCTGGCCTCTTGTCCCAAGTGACAGGGGAGAGGACAAGAGGGAACAGCCTCAAGCTCCACCAGGGGAGATTTAGGCTAGAGATTAGAAGGAGGTTTTTCACGCAGAGGGTCATTGGGCATTGGAATAGGCTGCCCAGGGAGGTGGTTGATTCATCTTCCCTGGAGGTGTTTAAGGCACAGGTAGATGAGGTCCTGAGGGACATGGTTTAGTGTTTGATAGGAATGGTTGGACTTGATGATCCAATGGGTCTCTTCCAGCCTGGTTGTTCTATGATTCTATGATTCTGCTGTCACTGCTAATACCTTTTTTAGAGACCAGTGAACTCTAACGGCTCTTCAATACGACCTCAAGCTGTGCTATGGGAGGTTCAGATTAAACACTAGGAAAAAATTCCTTCACCCAAAGGGTTATCAGGCACTGGAACATATTGCCTAGGGAGGTGATTGAGACACCATCATTAGAGGTGTTTTAAAAGATGAGTGGATGAAGTGCTTAGGGATATGATCTCATTGTGGATAGGTATGGTTTGACTTGATGATCTCAAAGGTCTTTTCCAGCCTAGCAATTCTATGATCCTGACATTTTCAAAATGTGTATTTTTATATTGGAAAAAAAATGTAGGTCATTGGAGATGCATCAGTTTCATTATATCAGAAGAGACAGAAAAACAGCTGTCCTAGAAGTTGGGTAGCCTTGGGACAATGATGCTTTTAAACAAGAGCTGTTGAAGACCTGGCACTGAGTAAGTGTAACACAATTCTTGACAAAGAGTAGCTGCTGTGGGAAGCCTTCTGTGGCCTGGGGAAATGTTCCTTGCTTTGGAAGTAGTTCAACATGTAATTTACATTTCATCTTATATTTTGCAGGCAATTTTAGGGAAAACAGTGACTCGTGTAATAAATGTGTAACGAGATGATGCAATTCTAAAAATGTGCACCAAGATGATGCACTTCTTTCAATCATCAATAGAGAATTTTTAATTATTCTTGTGAGGACAGCACAATGCCAAACAAAAGCCAAGGAATGAACATCTGTTACTAGATTGGCAATTGCTTAACGCTGATATCAAGAAGTAGTTATGCCTGAGCCTCCTTAGGAACCCAGGGAGTTTACTAGATTCTCAAGAAAGAAGCATTACCCATAGCAATCTGACTGGATCTTTAATGATGTCTTGCTTGTTTCTTCTGCAAATGACCCCAAATCAAGAGTTCATAATATGCTCAGATGTGGTAGCTTAGTAGTAAAACTTCTTAAAATAATGACTTCGTATTAAGATATTCTAAATTCTAAAAATCTCCATGAAATATGAATCTTTGTCCAGCATCTCATTCTACCTAAACTTTGGACTGGGGGCCTCAATGAAAGAGATTTATCCCAGGGTTCAATTCTTCTGTACTCTAAGTAAGAGTAGTTCTTTTAGGTACATTTTCTTTTTGCATCACTCTAAGTCAGCTTTTGATCTGTGTTTTAAATTTTCAGAAAAATAATTTTTTGTGCCATTAAAACGTTCGAGACATCCAATCTTACTTAAGCATGTATGTTGCCTTTATGAGACCACAGTTTTCATGATAAACTCAAAAATTGTTTCTAATGTCAAATATTGAATAAGGAAAAGCTTCAAGGACATAAAACTGGCAGGAACTAAGACAGTTTTATCTTAAGGATGCACTGAACTCTATATATAAGTCAAGTTACTTTGATTACAAATTTTACAAAGACATTATAGCTATTTTAAGCAACTAGCTCTTAGGGGATGTACATGCTACATTCACAAGGAAACAGTCGAATGTTTTCTCCTACTCTTTCCTTATCACATGGCATAGACTAATATTAAGCTATTAAAGGATATCTTACAATTTTAGCACAGAGGACAAAATATACATGAAAAAAAATCAAAGAATTTTTTCCAGAGAGGCTAAATATATATTAAATGTGTGGGAAGGTAAGATGTCAAGCATTGATTTCATTATTATAGTTTTTCTTGGATTAAGATTCTCCTCTTTTATCAAACAACCTAAATTTAGAAATGAGAAAATACAGGCCAGTGATTAGTGGTGTTGAGTATTATATATTCTCAAGTGCCAATGTAAGACATATTCAGGGACTCACATTTTGAGACAGACTGAAAATCAGGTGGGAAAACGACAGTTTAAGTTATTTTTCCAAAAGGGATCTGTTCAGAATCAACTGTTACAAATGTAGTTTAGGACAAAAGAGTCTTACTTTTAATGGAAGGAACATTTATTCCTTCCTACTTCATAAACAAATATTCTCTGAGAACTTATCTTATTGTACACTTGTACAGAATTTACAACATAGTTAGAAAAATACCCTTGCAATGTAAATAATTACACTAAACAAACACTCTGGAAGAACAGAGAAATACACTGTTATTCAAATCTAACAAATCAAAGTAGAAGAGACTCAAAATAATCATAGAAACATGGAATCACCAGGTTGGAAGAGACCCATCGGATCATCAAGTCCAACCATTCCTATCAAACAATAAACCATATCCCTCAGCACCTCGTCCACCCGTCCCTTAAACACCTCCAGGGAAGGTGAATCAACCACCTCCCTGGGCAGCCTATTCCAATGCCCAATGACCCTTTGTGTGAAAAACTTCCTCCTAATCTGTAGCCTGAATCTCCCCTGGTGGAGCTTGAGGCCATTCCCTCTTGTCCTGTCCCCTGTCACTTGGGAGAAGAGCCCAGCTCCCTCCTCTCCACAACCTCCTTTCAGGTAGTTGTAGAGAGTAATGAGGTCTCCTCTCAGCCTCCTCTTCTCCAGGCTAAACAACCCCAGCTGTCTCAGACTTTCCTCATAAGGTCTGTTCTCCATCCCCTTCACCAGCTTCCTGACTCTTCTCTGGACTCTCTCCAGAGCCTCAACATCCTTCTTGTGGTAAGGGGCCCAGAACTGGACACAGGATTCGAGAAGCAGTCTCACCAGTGCTGAGTCTAGAGGGAGAATCACCTCCCTGGACCTGCTGGTCACACCGTTTCTGATACAAGCCAGGATACCATTGGCCTTCTTGGCCACCTGGGCACACTGCTGGCTCATGTTCAGTCGGCTGTCGACCAACACCCCCAGGTCCTTCTCCTCCAGGCAGTTTTCTAGACAGACTTCTCCCAGTCTGTAGCTCTGCATAGGGTTGTTGTGCCCCAAGTGCAGGACCCGGCATATGGCTATGTTAAACCTCATCCCATTGGACTCAGCCCAGCAGTCCAGCCTGTTCAGATCCCTTTGTAGAGCCTCCCTACCCTCCAGAAGATCAATACTTCCACTCAGCTTAGTGTCATCTGCAAACTTGCTAAGGGTATACTCAATGCCTAAGCAAAAAAAGAAGTTGTCCGCCTACAGCAGCCAGAAAAGGCACATTAACACAGTTAAGAAAACTTATTTATGCCTCTAAAGTACAACACAGAGTTTAACATGACTTTGCTAATTAATTTCCCAAGTATTCATGATTTTGTTCTAGGAAAAATAAATGCCAGTAGGAAAAAAATTAAACAGTCCAGGAAATTGTTAAATCAATTTTTATTTGTAGGCCCAGTACTGGTCAGTGTAATTTTTAAGACAGCTAAAGTCCCCTAAGTAGTCACTGGAAGTTTCAAATAACATCAGTTCATAATAAAAATGCAGTAACTGGCACAAATTACTTCCAGATTTAAAGAATTCAAACTCCTTAGTTTATCTAGGAGAGGGGACTGGGTGTTTCAAAAAGGAGAATTAAAGGTTAACAAAAAGCTTTTTACTCTGTCGAGGGCAAACATTGCAGCATTACTGGACAGCAAAATGTCAAACCAGACTAATAAAATTGAAAAGGTGAGACTATATTTTTAACAGTGGTCAGTTAACCACAGAGAAGGACAGTCAAGAGAGATGGTGGATTATCTACTTGTTCATGTTTTCATATCAATATTTTGGTAGTAAATCAAATTTTTGATAGTAAAATTCTTTAAATTTATTTCAAACACCATTTCTAAGTTTTAAATAATGTGTAGAAGGAAAAATATGAACTTACATGTTGACTCACTGAATTACAAAAAATCATTGAAAATAAGTACTTTCACTAGAGGCTGATTTTAAATTATTTCCCTCATGTTTTTCCATTAGTTCACATTTATTTCAGCAGTCTCTATTATATTCATTGCTTGACTTCACAATTATCTGTTTGTTAGGTCCTGAATTACTCGAGGTAGTCAAGCACAGCAGGCAGATAACTTCTGGTACAGAATGAACAAAATACCTAATTCCTCCTTGAACCTCTGTGATAACTTTCCAGAAATAGCTTATTTAATTTGAAACACTACAACACAGATCTGAGTCTTACTGTAAAAGTGCAACACATCCATTAGTCAGGTTTTGTTTTGGAATAGATCTTATTTTATTATCTTTCTAGGAATTCAGAAAAAAAAAAAAAATGGAATCATAGCACAACCAGGTTGGAAGGGACCCATCGGATCATCTAGTCCAACCATTAAGCAGATTAGTTTTAGTTAGTATAAAAAAAAAAAGGATTTAGTTTTGGGGTTTTTTTCTCTTAAAATGAAACCCAAAGATATTAAAAAAAAAACTTCTATCATTCTGGAAGTAATTGAAAGTTAAACAAGCAGAGTATACCTGCTGTAAATATGCAAAAGCAGGGGATTCACTGTCACACCTTTTAAGTCATTCCGTGTACAGTGATAAGCTCCATTGATGCTAGGTTTTCATCTCATTGAGACTGTTAACGTTACTTCACCTCTAAGGAATTTATGCATTTATGAAGCGCTGGCATAAAACAAATCATATACTCTGCAGCCACCACTGAATATATGAAAAGAGTCTTTGTATATTAGCATAGGTGAGTGCAGGAGGGATGAAAAAAGATATTTCACAAGTAAGTGAATGTAACGTCTTTTCCCCTCTGGCAATGCCCTCCCAGAACAAGGCAGAACAAGAATTGAGTCCAATTATTTCCTCTGGGAATGTTGATTTCCATGAGATCAACACTGCTGATACGGCAGACATGAAGCAGACAAAGCAAAGCATGTCATTGCACTGCTCTGGTGGTTTTCTGGGCCACTTAAACCAGTTCTCCTTCTGTCTAGAAACTCTTGGACACATAAAAAAAAAAATTCTACATGTTCACTGAGAAGTTGAGGAATAACTCTTTCATGGATTAAATCATCATCAAAAGACCAAAAATAAAAATGATGTAACAGGGTCTGGAGGAGGGTGGGGAAAGAGGATAAAAAAACGCTGAAACTTTCACTCTATGCCTTTTTGTTTATAAAATTGTTTAATGTTCTTAATTTTCTATTCTGGTCTCATAGAGGATGGGATAATAAGTACAATTCAAAGGTAAATCCAAACATCCACCAGTTTGGTACAATCTTTATACTACATTCTTTTATTTATACATTCAGCTTGTTAAGAATTTTAAAACTATATTTAGTTAATCACAGAATCACTATGTTGGAAAAGACCCACTGGATCATCAAGTCCAACCCTACCCCTCAGCACCTCATCCACCCATCCTCTAAACTTCTACAGGGAAATTGACTCAAGCCCCTCCCTGGGCAGCCTCTGCCAGTGCACAATGACCCTTTCCATGAAATTTTTTAGTCTGATGTCAAGCCTGAACCTCCCCTGTTGGAGCTCCCTCCTCTCCACAACCTCCTTTCAGGTAGCTGTAGAGAGCAATGAGGTCTCCCTCTCAGCCTCCTCTTCTCCAGGATAAACAACCCGAGCTCTCTCAGCCGCTCCTCATAAGGCCTCTTCTCCACCCCCTTCACCAGCTTCATTGCTCTTCTCCAGAGTAGCTCCAGAGCCTCAACATCCTTCTTGTGGTGAGGGGCCCACAACTGAACACAGGATTCAAGGAGCGGTTTCACCAGTGCCAAGTATAGAGGGAGAATAACCTCCCTGGACCTGCTGGTCACACCATTTCTGATCCAAGTCAAGATACCATTGTTCTTCTTGGCCACCTGGGCCACTGCTGCCTCATGTTCAATCACTGTCAATCAACACCCCCAGGTCCCTCTCCTCCTGGGAGGAAGACAGACTTCTCTTAGTCTGTAGCTCTGCACAGGGTTGTTGTGCCCCATGTGCAGGACCTGGCATTTGGCCGTGTTAAATCTCATGCCACTAGACTCAGCGCAGCGGTCCAGCCTGTTCAGATGCCTTTGCAGAGCCTCCTGGTTCTAATAATTAATTCCAATACACAAGTATATTACAAGCATGTAATTCAAATAATTTTTATATTAAGGAGATGGTTTTCTTGACCATCTTAAAAATCAGTGCAAAAATGTCAAATTAGAAAGAATTAAATTTAAAATAAAAATATTGCTGAACAAATAAATTAACTAGTCATAATTTTAAAGCTAATAGTTACAACTAATATTTTAATGAAATAAACTATAATAATTCTGTTTGCCTGTTCAGAAAGAAGCAAAGAAAAGAAAATGGAAGTGTTCGCTATTATTGGTTTCAGTTGACTGGAAAACGTTACAGCAGTAATACAACTATGATAACAAAATAAAAATACGATTTAATTTTGAAATTTGTTGAATAATTAAAATATCTCTATATTAAGTATGGAAAAATCTGATAATTTGAATTCTTACAAGGAAAAGGAAAAAAGTTTCTTTCGCCTAACTTCCCTTTTTTTTCCTGTTGATTCCTAGCTTTCTAGTGCATCTGCAAGATAAGCTGCATCATTTTTTTGATATCTTGTTATAATAGGGCTTAAGACACTGAGTTAACATAAGCAATGCACTTAAATTCATTGTCACCAGTAGTGGTATTATATACGCATCCTCAGCGAACTTTGTAAAATTAGTGATAAGTGCAAAGGATCACAGAATAACTACTCATGATGAGCTTCCAAAATAAAATGGAATTTCACAGATTTTTTTCTTTTCTTTACTAGAATTATCAAAACTTTTTTTTCAAGAGAAAAGAACTATGTACACTAAATGCTTTTATATGCATGATATGCATATATGGTTGGACTCAATGATCCGATGGGTCTCTTCCAACCTGGTTGTTCTATGATTCTATGATTCTATATATGCATGTCATATATATAGTTGACGCACAATGTAGTTGTTATTTCTAAAGTGATACAAGCCCTACACTTTCAGGAAAAAAGAAAGGTCTAAACTCACAAATTATTTGATTGTACATGGAGCAAAATGGGTGAAACAGCTTAAGTAAGCACAGAATTTAGAAGTACAGATAAATTAAGAAGCTCTTCTATCTTTCAATGTAACTACAGTGTCTTTGATCTTCATTAATGATTTATGAGATATAAAAATCAATAAAGATTCCATTCTAAAAAATTGCATTTTAATGAATATCTTGGTGAACACAAGCAGTAATTGACAGCAACACTGACATGGTCTCTTCTGCTTTTAAAGACGTATATATAAATCTATGCAGGAGCCTGAAATATGATTTGTGCTATGCCAGGGATGAGTCAGATTTCCAAATGATGAATGTAGCTTCTGGATAAGAGGTAGACACTGAGTAATGAAAGAAGATAATGTTTAGATAGAGGGTAAGCCTTTTCGTGGAACTGATTTTCTGTAAGTTCATTCCAGGCATGTTTTTAAAGCAAAGATCAGAACTCATGCAAAGAGAAGTATTATAGAAAAATGAGCAAGCAAACATACACTTAAAGCAACATGTAGTGTAAAGCACAGATAGTGTTTCTAACAGTAAATTCCTAGAGATGCCTGGTCACACAGGTTAACAGCTACTCAATGTAAAAGCAGTAGTAATGTGAGTCAGACATTTACTACATCCCTGATCTCTAAGCAAAAATTTCTACCACCACCACCACTTCAGTAATGCTTAAAGGAGATTTTTTTGCTGCATTTTTATACTTTTCTTACCTTGGAACTGAGCATTAAATCCCTTTCGTCGATGGTTACTGTCAGAAGTAAAATGGAGTCGTAACCAGTTCTTACTGCTGATAACAGGAGAAGGTAGATTCATACCAGTTAACCTAGAAAAAGAACAAAGAATTTAATATAAATGCTTGAAAAAATCATGTCACCTAGAAAAAGAGCAAAGAATTTAATAGAAATGCTTGAAAAAAACATGTATACAGAACTTAAAAGACAAGGGAAAAAAAGCCCAAATATATTATTGCATTATTAAGAGTGTATTTGACAAGTCTGATTATTCACTATCACCTAATCTTAATATATTACTAGCTTAGTAAATCTTATCCTTGCAGAAAGGTTTTTCTTTCACAGCTGACCACTGTGTGGTTAAAACTTGGATCTCCAAAATAATCTTTTGGGAATTTAAGAAGAAAAGTTATCTTGTACACGTACATGGTGCACACATGTGTATATGTATGCCTGCACGCGTCAAATCAGTAAGTAAAAAGTAAACAAATTTCATTCTGACAAAATTTCATTCACTGTTTCAAAGCTAAATAGAATTTAGAAAATTCTATAGAAAATTCTGTGATATGATTAAAAGAAAAATAAAACCATATTGGGGATACCTTTTTTTTTTAATTTGTTAGTTCCTCTTAGCTATTGACACAAGATATGCTAAATCTCAAATGTTTTACTATATATAGGTTGTAGTGCATATCAATAAACTTATAAATTATGTCCAAACATACAAGCCTATCTCCTCGAAATAGTGCTTCAGGGGTTAGTTTTCTTTTTTTTTTTTAAAGGGAATGTACATTTAGTAACATCCGGAGCTCCGGATTTCAAAGTCTGCAAAACTCGAGGCTGAAGCATTACATTGTTATACAAATTGAATTATAAATTAATAAAAAAGAAAATCTCTTTTAAAAAAATACATTCAAAGAAGAACTTTCATTATCTGTATTTCTAATGAACAGTTATTTCCCAGACACACAATATACACAAAAATTTTCAAAGTTATGTAAACTCTACAAGGTGTAGCTAAATAGTTTCCAATCTTCCCATTATCCTAAGAAACCTAATGAAAATGTGACCATGGGACCTAGAGAGTATTTTAAGCAACTTTTTTTATCAGAGTTTTAATTTAGCTGTATGATTTCTGTGCTGCTGTGTATTAGACTGGAATCCATTCTTTACTAGCAATGGTGTTGATGTTTTAACTGAAGAAAACGACAAATTGAAATATGGCTTAGTGGCTAATTTAGTTGTAAGGCTTGTTTGGGAAGCAAGCTTATAACTAGTGGATGAGATACAATTTTTTTTTCTATAAAGTGTTCAAAACTTCTTCACTGTATTTCTTTTTATATAATCACTTCACAGATTCAGAAATAGGAATGAATTCTGAATGGGAAGTTAGAGTGCAGTCCTCTGACCTGAATCTGTACATCAAAGGGGTTGCCTCTACATGAAATACTTGGCTGTGGCATTCATTATGTGAATGGTTCCCATGGACAATCTCAGATCTTCCAATTACAGCAGAAAAAAGTTTGTGGATATAGTTTAAAATTCCTCCTTCTCTGTTAATTGACTATGTGACTAGAACTTCTGAAGGACAACCAGGCAACCCAAGATGTATGTGAAAAAGAGTTGCTGCTGACAAAGGCAGGCTGCCACCTGGCTTGATACAGCAGGCAGATCTGTAACTCACACAAATGTTGAAGTTAATATGAAAATTGATATGTTTCTTACTTTTTTCTAGATCTTATTTATCAGGGAAGATGACTCAAATATATCTTTAGCACAGAGCAATTGCCAGAATGTAACAAAAGTTTTAATGTTACAGGAAAAAATAAAAAAAAAATGCCACAAAATTACCAACCACAAAACAGAATTGTCCAGGAAAAGATTCCAGTTCCACAAAGCTCAGTTTCGCATCTGAAGAAGAAACAAAATCTAGGGGAAGGTCCCTAAAACACATGCTCATTCATTTTTCACCGTATACAATGTGCAACTCCATAGTTGAGTGAAGGGCTGTTAAGCCACCTATTTCAGATGCCAGGCAGAGAGGCTAGACACTAGTGCTCAAGTAATAAAAACCAGAAGGATCCCTCCCAGTCCAACAAAGAACAATACGGTGCTGCTTCTGAGGCCAGAAATATTTCCTTTGAGGCTTACCAATAGACAGATGAATCACATACCATAATTTCTGGCAAAGTGCCCATGTGCTTTCTGTGCACTGACTTTAATACCACAGGCTTCTTCTCATCAAGTGCAGCCTTTACTTTTATGGGCTAACTTGATTTAAGTTTAATATTCATGGAAAACATGCAGTTCGGTTGTGTCCATACTAGTAAATTGAACAGTGACAGTTCACACCAACTCCTGCTTGAAAATCTACACTATCAAGGGTTACAACAACAACAAATAACCATAAAATTACAGAATGGTTTGGGTTGGAAGTGATATTTAAAGATCATCTAGTCCAATTCCCCTGTCATGAGCAAGGATATCTTCCACTAGACCCAGGTTGCTAAGAGTCCCATGGAGCCTGACCTTCAGCTCTTTGAATGATGGTCATCTGCAACTTCTGTGGGCAACCTGTCCAGTGTCCCAACAACCTTCATCATGAACTTCTGCCCATGATTTCCTACTGCTCCCTCAGTCTTTCCTGGGCACAGTGTAGGCCTTATTCTATAATAATGGGGTCTCACTAGCTACTGTGAACACGACCACCTCTTCTGAGGTGTTCGGGAAACACTGTCAGACAGGACTTAATCAGGCCATTAGGTTACACCTTGCTGTGAAATAAAAGGTGCAACCAAAAGAAAGTTGGCACTACTTCAAGAGTATAATATTCGTTCCTGTTGCATATGAATAGAAATAGAATAATTTTAGCTCAGATCAGTTATTAACTCTAAAATCAGGTGAAGACCTGGAACTCCTTTGTATCAAACAGAAATTATTCAGATGAGAACCATATTTCTTAATATCAAAGTTCCCCTTAGAAGCTTTCGTGCTCTGATTTTTATTGAGGATTTATCCAATGATGTCTAAAAAGAATATTGAAAGTATTTCTCATTCCTTTTTTAACTGAAGACATTTATTGTTTGACAAGTAATAAAAAAGACTGAATTCTTCAGTTCTGCCTCTGCTTTAAAAAGGGTAATGATTTTCTGAAACTCATTTTAAGGCCTAGCATGTCATACCCTGACTCAGACACAAGAAGAGATATCTAATCTAAATTACGTTAATCAAGTTTTTTTATATACAAACAAATACACACATATATAACCCCCCTTGGATGTCAGTGTGTTATTTTAGTAAATTAAACTGCTTATGGAAAACAGAGAATACAGTTAGATTTGGCATGAATTTGGTGTCATAGGCACAGGAAAGTGCTTACTGCCCGTTGTGGAGCTGGAACTGTTGATCACCACTTGGGGTGTTATTCTCCCTCTGTACTTGGCACTTGGCACATCTTGAATCCTGTGTTCAGTTCTGGGCCCTTCACTGCAAGAAGGATTTGAGGCACTGGAGCGAGTTCAGAGAAAAGTGATGAAGCTGGTGAAGGGGTTGGAGAACAGGCCTTATGAGGAATGGTTGAGAGAGCTGGGGGTGTTTAGCCTGGAGAAGAGGAGGCTGAGAGGAGACCTCATTGCTCTCTACAACTACCTGAAGGGAGGTTGTAGAGAGGAGGGAACTGGCCTCTTCTCCCAAGTGACAGGATTCAGGACAAGGGACAAAGGCCATGAACTCCACCAGGGGAGGTTCAGACTAGATACCAGAAATAAATTTTTCACAGAAAGTGTTACCAGGTACTGGAACAGGCTGCCCAGGGAGGTGGTTGACTTGCCTTCCCCGAAGGTGTTTAAAAGAGGGGTAGACAAGGTGCTGAGGGACACGGTTTAGTGTTTGATAGGAATGGTTGGACTAGATGATTCAAGAGGTCTTTTCCAACATGATGGTTCTATGAGTCTATGTTTCTATGATTTGGGAAAGAGCTCTACTAAGAACCTCTTGGTTTATTAGTATATATAGTATATATATTGTTAGTATATATTTTTCTTGAATATCTACATGATATTTGACAGAAGTTGTAGGGACAATATCCCACGGCACTCTGTGCAGAACATTCTTCCTCTAAAGGATTATTACTACTCTCAAACTGATAAATAGAAGAGCTACATTTTCTTACATGTCTAGGCTTTTTTTAACGATGTATGGTTTTCATTGTCCAGCAAAGTAGAACATTAAGTCCTTCGACACAGCAATCAAATAGAGTTTATTGTTCGATACAGTGATATTCAGCCTAGGCCTTGAGCATTGCAAGCTGCTTTTCCACAACTTTCAAGGATCTTCTGTACAGCGACACTGAAGATTAGTACAGGGTCCTAACTTTAATATGGTAGCTATCCTGAAGGCAAATGAAAATTTTAAAAAACCTCAGGATTGAATAAAACTAAATTATAGGCTTTTTTGTTACTACCAATATTTAGTAGTTGAGCACTTCAGAGAGAAAATTCTGCTTTCAAAATAATTCCCTATTTGAGTATATTTATTAATAGCTACAATGATGAAATATGAATCTTACAATACACATATTATTCTATTTAGGAACCATGCAGCTATAGTGTTTTACCGTCATTATCAAGATTGGCATTTCTTTTATCATTATGAGAACCGTATAGTTTTTACTGTGATCTTATTAATCCCTTAACAAATTCTCTAAGGTATCTTGTACAGGAAATTTTAATTTCTTCAATAACATTTAGAAATTTGTAATCTAAAAAGTAGTTGCATTTTTTTTTTATGTTTTCCTTTCCTTTAATTTCAGTTATAATGCATCTTCAGTGCAGGATTAAGATCTAACAAGATACATTCCACAAAGCAGACATATAAATCAATGTTCTGTTACCATAAACCTTATTATGAAACATTTAATATTTGTCGGTGCAGCTGTCAATTTTCAAACACAGGTTAACCTCCCAGAACTGTTTATTTTTACTCACAGCAGCTATGGCAAATGCAAACATATTGGCACAGGTTGCCCAAAGGATTTGTGGATAACCCATTCTGGAAGTGTTCAAGATCAGGTTGAATGGGTTTTTGAGCTACCTGATCTAGTGGGAAGTGTCTCTATCCATGACAGGGGAGGTTGAGAGTTGGAACTAGGTGATTTTCAAGGTCTATTCCAAACTATTCTATGATTCTACGATAACTGTTCTGAAAAAAAAAAACCCCAAATGTTTACATGACATAAAAATAACAGGTATTGTAGATAGGAATGGAATTTTTAAGTATATCAGGTACCTCCTATACGTCTGTGCTGAAAATGTCTACTCTTTAATACTCTATAGTGTCTTCTTATTTTTAGTTGCTACTGTAAGTTTCAACTTATGACAAAATGGATATACAAATATAATGAAAAATGTTATTCAATTCAGTGTAACTAGTTTAATTTTATCACTTTATTAACTGTTCTCCATTATATATTTTATATTAGAAGAGTTTTTCTTTTTTCTCAAATAAAAGATTTCAGATATCCCTTTTGGTTTTGTTGTAAAATAACAAATGGAAAATAGACATCAAGGGGAAAAAAGCAAACCCTAATTTAAAGAAGTTAATGGAAAGGATACTTAATATTTTAATACTTTTTTTTTAATTAGATTTTTATTTTCAGAAGTCACATTGTCTCTTCTGACTTAGAAAAAACATGGGTTTTTTTTCTGTATTTCAAAAGCTCACTCCATACATGGTGATGTTTGTCAACAGTTTCTAGAGGATGAATGTAAGAATAATTTTCAAAGCTCTTCTAGACTGAGACTTTCTGTAGTGACCATGGGGAATGAGTTTAAGATGAATCTACCTGACATGTTCAATTACAAAACCCAAGAAAAATCTCATAATTTTTTTTTTTTTAATCTTCTGACACGATCCTCTATTATCGATGTCTCAGAACCAAAAATAAACAAAATCTTGTTAAATTAGAATAGAGCTAAACAATATCTGGTAAAAGAACATAAGTTATTTGTTCCCGGCTGCAGAATGGGGAGGATGGAGGTGCTGATAGATTGTATTTCAAGTTTTCTAAGGCTACTGTACAACAAAGAGTTAAATTGTATATAGTGTAACTTATTTTCTGTGGGGGGGGGGGAAAAAGGAAAAAGATACATTTCTTCCTAAAAACTTTATGAGATTACATTTCTGTTTCATAACATTTTCTCATAAAACAGAAGCATTTTTAAGCACTTGTCTTAGGTTTATGGAGATTACTAAGATTCCTTGACAAAACCTCCCAAGTCAACACTGATCTAATCAAAGAGAGAATAAAATTGCAAGAATTAGAAAATTTCATAGACATTATTAGTCTCTGTGTATATAATAAGGTAAATTAACTATTCACAGTGACATTTTATAATACTCCAATGTAATACATCTAACACATTTTTGTCCATCAGGGAGGGACTATGTTCTGCTTAAACATGATGCAGTGTCATTTTCCCATAAATATGTTTACATTTTATAGAGCTCATAAAAAATAAGTGGCAGATCTAACAATTTAATATCTTTATGGCAGTGTATGAAAACAGTTCATTATTAAAAAGACTTTACATTCAACTGCCACAGATAACCTAAGATATGGGAGTCCATCTGACTTCGTACCTCCTTAGATCTGAAGAATCTGACTCAGAGATGCCTCCTGGAAACTAGACATATGCTAGTTCTCATTATTTCCTTTCAAGTGTCTAATTACATATCCAAAAAAAGTAACCTGAATCCAGCTCTAAGGTTTTTCCTACAGCTGACAGTGGAAAAATACTTCAGGTTTATTTGTCCTTTCAGAATTCACGTGCTTTAGTGAGAACTGGTATATAAAGGACAATGGAGTAGGTAGTAGCCACTATCTCTCTGCATAACCTAGAACTTATAAAAAGAACAGCTTCTATCCTCCTCAACTTACAGTTGTTGAGCAGTTTCCAAAGTCTACTGGATATCTTTCTCACTAGGGTGGCACAGGAATGAAGAGAAAATTGGGGTATTATACAGGGATGGGGCAGACACCTCTGCTCTGGGCAACCTGGGCCAGGGCCTCCCCACCCTCAGTGTGAGGAATTTCCTTGTAATGTCCAATCTCAAACTTCCCCTTTAAAGCCAGTCTCCCTTGTCCTATCACTCTGTCCCATTGTACCCTCTGATGAATCCCATCAGGCCCCATCAGCTTATAGGGATGCAGCTGGAACAGCAAATCCAGCCAGTTTTGGGGTTCAGTGGGGTTTATTGTTCACAAACCAAAGGGCAGGGGACAGGATGAGAGGGAATGGCCTCAAGCTCCACCAGGGGAGGGTCAGGCTCAACATTAGGAAAAAAATTTTCATGGAAATGGTCATTGGTCACTGTCAGAGGCTGCCCAGGGAGGGGGTTGATTCACCTTCCCTGGAGGGGTTTAAGGGACGGGTGCACGAGGTGCTGAGGGACATGGGTTAGTGTTTGATGGGAATGGTTGGACTCGATGATCCAGTGGGTCTCTTCCAACCTGGTTGTTCTATGATTCTGTGATCAAAATGTGAGGATCACTGCCTGTATGGGGATCAAAAAGCCCAGAGCTTGTTAGTTCAAATTCAGAATATAATTTAGTAAAATAGAAAGTTCAGAAGTATTACAGTTGTTTCCCATGTTGCTTACACATATATCTCAGAATACGAGATAAAAACCCTAGGCAAATCTATCGGCAAATAGGAAACATAATTTTTTCTGTTCTTCACTAACCCTGATCCTTGCAGTAATGTTTTATGAGGGCTGCTGTCACATGCCCCTTTCCACACCATTTCACACCATCTTCTTAGACAGTATGTTCTCACACAGAATAATACTGTCATAATATTTAAAGAAATACCAGTCATTATCTCTTCATCATAGCAAGGAAGATGCCTTAGGAGCTTAATTCCTTTTACTCTTTAGGATATAGTTACTGTAAGGTATATGAATTTCCTATACAACATGTATTCATACTAGACATTTATCATCTACTGCATTATAAGTACCTTGGTCTAGAATCACCTTCTGTAAATCCTTGTCCTTACCTATTTTGGGGAAGATTGCATACACATACATGTATGTATTTATAAAAGTCTGTCTTCTTGACTTATTTGACAGCACACGAAGAAATTCTTCCCAGTATAAATGACGGCATCAGCTTGCCAGGTGCTCACAGAAAATCATAAATGAATAAAAATTCGTCCTCAATGACCCTCTGACACCTCTAGCCTGAATTAGGTCTGTCAGGTTTGTGTTACAGATATGTGCATAGACACCCACTTTGCTACATGAAAAATAGATATATTACACTTAAAAATTAATTTATACCTGCTCTCCAGAAGAAATACAATCCCATGACTGATCACAGTACGAGAGCCTGACCGATAGCTGTGAACAAGCACTACGCTCAAGAGGATTGTTCTGCAGCACAGAATAACATTCACATCATTCAACAACGTATAAAAAGCTGTCAACTCACATCACTCATGTCACATCACTTAAAACAATCTTTTTATATTCCACTATCCCTTATTTTTGTATTGCATACTATCCCGCTTTACACCGTGCTACCAAGACTTACTGAGTCTGGCAACTATTTGTATATTAGACATTTGATTTCTGTATCTCTGTGTTTTCGCACATGTATATATTCCTATCCCCCTTCTATCTGCACTAAGGAGCACACATCATAACCAATATGATTCATTCTTTCAAGTCAGAAGTGATATTAACCCAATACTGAAACTTGCAAACAGTATATTTATGTGGTAATGTTAAAAACAAACAATGCAAGAAAATCAATCCATCAGATACTATATGGGTTTAGAATTCTAGAATCACAAAATCACCAGGTTGGAAGAGACCCACCGGATCATCAAGTCCAACCATTCCTATCAAACACTAAACCATGCCCCTCAGGACCTTGTCCACCCGTACCTTAAACACCTCCAGGGAAGGTGAATCAACCACATCCCTGGGCAGTCTGTTCCAATGCCTAATGACCCTTTCTGTGAAAAACTTTTTCCTAATGTCTCCCCTGGTGGAGCTTGAGGTCATTCCCTCTTGTCCTGTCCCCTGTCACTTGGGAGAAGAGGCCAGCTCCCTCCTCTCCACAAACTCCTTCTAGGTAGTTATAGAGAGCAATAAGGTCTCCTCTCAGCCTCCTCTTCTCCAGGATAAACAACCCCAGCTCTCTCAGCCGTTCCTCATAAGGTCTGTTCTCCAGCCCCTTCACCAGCTTTGTTGCTCTTCTCTGGACTCTCTCCAGAGCCTCAATATCCTTCTTATGGTGAGGGGCCCAGAACTGAACACAGGATTCAAGGAGCGGCCTCACTAGTGCTCAGTCCAGAGGGAGAATAACCTCCCTGGACCTGCTGGTCACACCATTTCTGATACAAGCCAAGATGCCATTGGCCTTCTTGGCCACCTGGGCACACTGCTGGCTCATGTTCAGTTGGTTGTCAACCAACACCCCCAGGTCCTTCTCCTCCTGGCAGCTTTTTAGACAGACTTCTCCCAGTCTGTAGCTCTGCATAGGGTTGTATCTCTAAATATGTGTTCAAACCGTGTGCTTGGTATTTCTATAAAGGAGGTTTTCCCTCAGGATGAAAGCTCTATGCAGATCTATCATTTTTTACCCAAAGGATTTTAAACATCAAGTTAGACAAATAGGGGTATATTTACTCATTTCAGTGGTTGTCTGTATTTCATTCACACTCTCAAGCAGTAAAGTTACCCTTGCTAAGTTTTGTTGATATTTGGATTAATCTTTTAGTTTAAAACTTCTCCTGTCAATTCTAAAATTATCTTGACATAGAGCTAATGCAAATGTTTACATCCTTAGTATATCTTGCCAAATAAGTTGACTTGTCTGCATTGTTAACAAGTTTTCCTTATGCAGACTACATCATTTTGTACTTAGCATTTTATCATTAAGTCAAAGCCTTTGACTTCTTTTTTAGGCTGTTTTTAAATGGCAAAAAGTAAGTTTATTTCCACCAGAACCACAAAGTTTTCCCACAATAGTAAAGGTAGTGGTAACAATGCAATTTTCTCATAATAAATTCCTAACTGTCTAGTTTTTTTCCTTGTTTGTCTTCACACAGCAATTTAAGATACTAGTTATAATCCAACAGAAAAACTTGGTGTTTCTTTACAAATAGAGATTGGTAATTACTAGAAAATAACTTTAAGAAATAAGTACCCTGCCACAACTATATATAGGAGGAATTGACATTTAGGTACCCTGGTTTCACAAAACTTGCCTCCCTTCTCTGAAATTATGAAGTAATGAAATACAATTTCTGGGCTGTACCAGCAGCATAACATGATGGAGTACCTGTGACAGTTTGACATAAAATGTTGAATGGTACTTATTTGGAGAAAAATTCAGCCTAACAATGAAGCACTGGAATAAAAACTCCAAAATGTCCCCAGTCTGATTTAAAACTTTTTCCATTCTAGTTCATGAAGCTGCTATATTTTACTTTAACGTATTGTTACTATGTAAAGAAAGCAAAAACTTGTTCTGCACAGGCTCTGGATTTACTATTTGGTAGTTTGTCAAGTAAGGGTGATATCTGTTGGTTTAGTGGAAAAAAATCTCTCCCAAATACGACAGAAGGCAAAATAAGCAATAGGGTAAGTATTTGCTCAAATAAAACAGAATCACAGAATCATTTTTTTGGAAAAGACTTCAAGATCATCAAGTTCAATCGTACTTGTCCACAAATAAACCATATCTCTGAGACACTCATCCACTTTTCTTTTAAATGCCTCCAGGTATGGGAACTCAATCACCTCATTGGCAGCCTCTGCCAGTGTCTGAGAACCTTCTTGGTGAACAAACTTTTCCTGAAGTCTAATTGGAACCTCCCATGGTATAACTTGGGGTCATTTCCTCTCATTCTATCCTCTGTGACTTGGGAGAAGAGACCAACATCCACCTCACTACAACCTGCTTTCAGACAGTGATAAGGTTTCCCCTCAGCCTCCTTTTCTCTAGGTCAAACAACCTCAGTTCCTTCAGCCATCTCTCTTAAGGTTTGTCCTCCAGCCCCTTCACCAGCTTTATTGCTCTTCTCTGGACATGCTCCGGCACCTCAATCTCTTTCTTGTAGTGAGGGGCCCAAAACTGAACACAGGATCTGAGTGCCGAGTACAGGGGCAGATTCACGTCCCTGGTTCTTCTGGTCACACCATTTCTGATACAAGCCAAGATGATACTGGCCTTGGTCACCTGGGCCACTGCTGGCTCATATTCATCCATCTGTCAACCAACACCCCCAGGTCCTTCTCTGCCAGGCACCTTTCCAGCCACTCTTCCTCAAGATTGTAGTCCTGCATGTTGTTTTTCTGTCCCAAATACAGGACTTGGCACATGACCTTGTTGAACCTCATGCCACTGGTCTCAGCCCAATGATTCAGCCTGCTCAGATCCCTCTGCAGAGCCTCCCTGCCCTCCAGCAGATGGACACTCACGCTCAATTTAGCATCATCCACAAATTTACTGAGGAAACACTCAATCCCTTCATCCAGATCATTGATAAAGTTATCGAAAAGAACTGGGCCCAACACCAAGCCCTGGGGACACTATTCGTAACTGGTTTCTATCTCAGTTTAACTCCATTTACCACCACTCCTTGGGCCCAGCCATCCAACCAGTTTTTTACCCAGCAACAAGTACTTCTGCCCAGGCCAGTGCTAGTCATTTTCTGAAGCAGAGTGCTGTGAGAAATGGTGTCAGAGGATTTAATGAAGTCCAAGTACACTGTACCCATAGCCTTTCCCTCAACCACTAAGTGACTAACCTTGTCATAGAAGTAGATAAACTTAGTTTGGCAGGACCTGCTTTTCTTAACCCCATGCTGACTGGGCCTGATTACCTGATTGTCTTGCATATGCTGTGTGCTTATCTCTGTCTAACAGATAGGTGTCTCCTGGCAAGAAAGAAATTATTAGCAACAATGAAAAATGTCATAGGTATTTTTTACTGTGGCAAAGGCGCAAAACTTTTAAGCTAGAACACTGAATAGCTTAGCTAGATAGCTAGCTTGCTATTTTTAATTACTCAGATGATGAGCAATTTACTTTTTTATAATTATTTTCACGTATTTTGAAGCTCTTCATACTGCTTTATGAGGATTATTGCCCATAGTGGTAATACTACACTCAGCCAACATTCCTAATACAACAAGTAAAGGCAATTCATTCTAAGAGAAATTACAGAATTCTAAAAATTATATTTATATTGTATAAGAGTTAGACATATTAAGAATGGATTTCATAGTATGTTGATGTTTTTAACACTATATATGCAAGAGATTTTCTGTATTTATTGCAGGCACATAGGACTATTACTTCTTGACTCCAGATTTCAGACGTTTGTTTTGAAGAATAAAGATAGAAAAAAGGTCTTTTTTGTAGCATTATCTTTTACTCCAAATCAGGCTGCATTCACTGCATTCTCAAGAAATTTAAGTTTGTGTGTTATTGATTTGCTTCCAATCTGAAGTATAACTCTCTAAAACATTGCTGCTGTGTCCTCAAAAATGAATATTTTTTTTTTCCTCAGGGAGTTCTTAGTTTCTTAACTTCTGTGAAATGCCAATAAATCTGGATTAACTACATCTACAGACTGTTTTAAGAGTTCCAGCAGCGTGCAAAAATACATGACTGCACATAGCTACCATTATTTCCCTTATTACTGCTGAAATTTTAACCTAGATATTCAATTGCCCCTTTCTGCCCATTCTTCTTCTTCTTCTTCACCAAACAACTCTTTTCCATCCGAGTATTTTCACATATTTCTTTACTTCTTCACAGCAGGAAAAAACCAAAAAAAACCCCCCTATGAATTATGTATCCTTCTCTACTGCCTGCCACTCTGAACACTTCATTATAATTCCTAGCAATTAAACCAGGTTCAAATTCTACATTAACCAACAACAGCAGCTTCAAATTATTTGCAGCTATGCAAACAGAGCTCTAAGTTTACGGAAAGCTTCAATAGGCAGGTCAGAAAGGGAGACAAGGGAATAGTGGGACAGTCTATTAAAGTTAATTAGCTTGTTAAAGTAATTACTTTACATATTGGGTATAATACTATCATGAACTTTTCTGATTTACTTTTCATTTATTCCTTCCCTGGGAAATTTTTCCTTCACCTGTGAAAGACTCCACCACCCACTAACCTGGAGAGAAGCATAAGCAAACTTTAATTGTTTTCAAAGACAAAATGTGACTTTTTCCCCATTTTTTTCCTTAAATACTGAAGTTAGTTTTGACGCATACCATTATTATGTGGTGATTTCATAATCATAACCATATTATGTTGTGATTCAGCTTGGGCCAAGAACAACCTGCACATCCCATGAAAAAGATTTCACCACAAATACCAAGATTCTAATTTATTTCTTCTGTGGAGTAAAGATGGTATTGCTACTGCAGCAAAAATTGTAACCACGTTGCATAGAGCCTATTTTCTGTTATACAGTATCTCTTACAGAAATAAAGCAATAATTGACAAGTTACAGTGATTAAAGGAGAGTTCCAACATTTTTAAGATTACTTTTAAGAATCCTAAAGGAAAGTTAGGAAGACATGAAAAAAATCCAGCCAACAAAACCCCCAAATTCCACAAACACACTCTTATCTCTGAAAACATTCAGAAAAAGTGGGAAAGGGAAAAAAAACAAACAACAACTTTCTGCAGCTCTTATAATTCTCCCTGATTTTTCTGAAGGAAATCTACTTGATGTGCCCAAGGAGATAGGTAGGGTTTCTCATAGATATTGAGAACCTTGCTGGAAAGAGTTTTAAATTTAAGTGGGAAGAATAGATTGGAGGATAGGGAACAGATTAAAATCTGAATAAACACCCACAAAGATAAGTTTCCAGAAACCCACAGTAGTAGATGCAATGACAAAAACTACCCAAGTAACAAAAGGATACAACAAATAAAAAGTAAAAATCCAAAAGAAAATTGACAGACAGGAGCCAACAAAAAGAGCAACTTAAAATACCACCTGCATAAAATATTCAGGAACACGAGGTGGTTACCACTCATGACAGTGTTAATTATGAGTTTTGAAACAAAAATAAAAATATTATTTTTCATTGGAAACCAGTTGCTTTAAGATAGGCATTAACACCTGTGAAAGGCAATTACAGAAATGAAGCTATGGACAAAAGGAAACTATGACAAAAGAATTTAAACATCAGTTGTAAACTATAGAGAGATACAGACTACAGGGTTAAGCTACTGGTGGTTTGTATTGAAAACACCTAAAACCACAGTTATTTTCAGTTGACATGTTTAACAAATACAGAATCACAAAATGCCTTCAGAAGAGTGGAAAAATAAGAAAGGTTTGTGGCTCACACATTAGGAACAACTGAGTGTCCAGTGGCCTTTGGGAAGGGACTGGGATAATGAGAGGATCGGGTTTGAGGTCATGTAGGGAAACTGAGATTGCACAGGTCCATGGGGCCTGATGAGATGGATCCATTTGGCCTCAGGAAGCTGGTGAATGAAGTTGCTAAGCCCCTACCCATTGTATTTGAGAGGTCATGGCAGGCTGGTGAAGTTCCCACCGGCTGCAAGAAGGGAAACACAACTCCCATTTGTAAAAAGGGCAAAAAGGAAGAGCCAGGGATCTACAGGCCAGTCAGTCACCTCTGTGCCTGGCAAGATCCTGGAGCAGGTCTGCCTGGAAACTCTCCTGAAGCATATGGGAAACCAGGAGGTGATTGGTGACAGCTAACACGGCTTCACTAAGAGAAAATCGTGCCTGACAGATGTGGTGGCTTGTGCAGTGTGGCTGTAGCCTTGGTGGATCAGGGAAGAGCCACTGACATCATCTACCTGTACTTGATGATCCGGTGGGTCTCTTCCAACCTGGTGATTCTATGATTCCACGATTCATTTCATGTTTGAAGGTACCTTCTGCAGTATTATCATAAATTAAAGGAGACAGTACAAGAATTTGACTCTGAGGATTACTTACTGAAAAGTTATTCACTGTAAGATAATTATCTTAAAGGAAATCAGAATGGCAACATCCATTCAACACAGAATTTATGAAAGAATTCGTCAGATTTTATCAAGATTCACTACAGGATATTTTGAAGTATTAGGAGGTGACAAGAAAAAAGTATTACTGAAACTTTGCATGGCAAAATAAAAGCAGCTGGTTTTCAAATTTTCAACGTATACATCACTGTCAAACAGAGGCACCTTTTCTTAGTTCCTTTTGCCTTTTCTTCATCATTATTCCTTTAGACAGATAGATAAAACATAAGATCTTCTAACATTAAATAACAAAACCAACAAAACAGAAGTCTTCCCAGCTTGCAAAAAATAAATGGTTCATGAATAAATTCCTAACAATTCTAATAAGACCTTGAAGAGCTCTCACTAGGCAAAATAACGCAAGGAGAAATAGCTTTGCATTTCTTGACAGTAAGTAAGATTAAAGGGAGCTACCACAAACACAAGACATCAACTGCTGCATTTAACAGCCTCAACAAGATTTGGTTATCAAGAACAATACACAATTTAAAAACCAAACTATGGCTTCCAGTATAATAATTATAATCTTAACATGTGTAGGTGAATGCTGGAAATCTAATGAAAGTCAGGACAGTTTGACAGCAATAGCTTCATGATAATACTAGGTTGAAAGGAATAAATTTGTAAACAGATTTATTTATTCAGAGAAATCTACAGCCCCTAATCTCTGAAGGTTTTTTTTTTAATAGAAAAGAAAATGGAAATATCTAGAGCATGAGTTAAGAACTCAAAATCATCTATTCACTATATAAGCTAATACATTGCAGAAAAATAACCAGTTGACTGAGAGGAAACGCCTCGACAAACACTACTCATGCCTGTTCTGGGTGGACTAATGAGGTTCAACAAGTGCTCGGTGGTCCTACATGACATCTAAAGGTAGAAGAAAGAGTCATACTCTCCCTTAGTTAACTTTTCAGAACGCCAAAGTGAAATGGTAAAGTGCTGTTGAAGCACTTGATATTCTATTTTTGTACTCATTTTCCTTCACAGTAAAGATTCAAGTTTCTGCTAAAGGTGATGATAGCATCTTAACTTCAACAGAGACACTATTACACAAGACTGCACCAGTCCACCTACATCCCAGCTGGTATCTGACACTGCCCTATCCACTTGCTACAAGAACAATTCTTTCTCATACTGATTGTCTTCCATCCTGCTGAATATTTAATTCCCTATTATTACATGGTTGTCTGATTTTTTTTCAGTTTGACCAGTTTTTTTCTGAATAAAAACTATAGATCAATTAAAAATAAAGCAAGCTAGCAATTTAACTCACTGTAATTCTAAAACTCACCAGTAATGCTAAATTCAATTTTAGCATCCCTTACGTAAGATTATTACAGATATTTCTTTCTGGAAACAACTGCATTTTAATTTTAAGTAAGATTATGTAGTTCAGAGTTTATTCTACAGTTAAGTATAGTTTCAGCGGTTCATTAGATTAAACCTGCTGAAAGATTACAATGCTACAAGAGATTTTATGAAGTTTAATTGGGTTCTGTAAGCATTTTTTACAAAACACTGCTGATGCACCGGTAAAGTGTGGATTTGTTATCTCTCATGATCGCAAATTACTTCCCAAAGTTGATACCAGGATTCTAGTCTTTCAAAACAAGTTCTGTAGTAATACTAAATTGCAGTGGTAATGAACACTCACAAAATAGCATTATCCAGTTCACAAATCCTAAAATGCCTTTAATAATCCACTGAGATTGAACTTACACTGGACCATTTCCCAGGTGCTCAGGATAATGACAACGCGCCTCACCTATTACCAACCAACCATTTCAGACGACAAGAAGAAGAATGCAGAATGCTGATGTATGTGCATGGTGCTTTTCACATAAAACAGATTTAATTCTTTTTGGTGATGTCCTCATGGACTGATCAATCTAAAAGAAAGTAGTTCAATCAACTGGTCTTTGTGTTTTATCACAGAACAATTTCCTCAATAAATGGTGTTTGAATTGGATGTTTGTAGACTGTGCAAGAAGCTCTACTAACCCTTTAAAAGTGTAGCGAAGGTTATAAATTTACTTGCATAACAAATAGTTTGGAATACTGGCATATCAGCACCTACACCTGAAAAAAATGTTTATCCTTACTTTCAAAAGAGCAATACTCACTAGTCAATTCTTCAATAAATGACCTCAATTGCTATCTCAGAACTTTCACTTTATTATTATTTTATTATTATTATTATTACATTTTGAACAAAAGGTCCAAGTACTAAACAATGCAATGGGAACTCATTCCAACTGTAATTTCTTTTTTTTCCCCATGAATTTTTCAATCTGACTTTACAAACCTAATAAACAGTACAAAATGCTTAGATTATGCTTGAGATGGCATAAGTCAGGCAGGAAAATTCTCTGAAATTCACTTTCATATTATCATAGAATCATAGAACAACCAGGTTGGAAGAGACCCATCGGATCATCGAGTCCAACCATTCCTATCAAACACATATATTAGCAAAGAAAAGAGTTAATTAGCTGCTACAAATAATAATATGGTATAATATTTTCAAGCTTTCCATATCTAAGTGAAATAATCTTATCTAGAAAAATTAAAATTATTATTTACCTTCAATATTCTCATAGCGTCTAAGGAAAAATCAATAGAATGATTTCACTTGTGTTTCATATTTAAGTATGTTTACTGTAAAGCAAAACCTTAAGCAATATGAATCTGATGATTCAAGTAAATATATGATGATGATAATAATGGCATTGTTCTGTTTAGAGGATTAATTAATTCTCCTCTTAAAATAATTTGAAAGCATGACCAGCTATCATGATCTATAAACACTGACTGAACTTTTAAAAGCTTGCACTTTGAGAAATACTTTTTTTTCCTTGAATGTCTTAAAAATACACTTTAAATACAATATTTATATTTAGATAAAAATCTCTTACTGTAGAAATGTCCCTGAATAAACAGGACATAGTCCGTGAGAGACAATGCTCATATAAGCAGATGCAGAAGGCTTCCATATCTTTCCAGTTATGAAAGGTAATCTTGACTGTGGTTTGTTTGATCCAAATTTAGTGGAAAATAAACTGTGGGTCTTAGTCCTTGTGCTAAACTTGAGTTAGGATCACCTGCTAGAATGAAATTGCAGCCTATATCAGAAATCTCAGTTGTCTTACGTATTCCTTTTTAAAATACAAATGCTGTGACATAATCGATAATATTTAATTATTGAGTATAAGTATGTGTCTATAAAATCATTACAGAGGTGCAAAATGATGATGTACTAAGAACTGAAAACCTGTCATTTCTTTCTATATTTCCAGATGTGTTTATAACTTTGAGATCCTTAACATGATCGTAACCTTCATGTAACACTCCAGTTCTTTTAATAAGAGGAAAAAAATTGATTATTCTGATATTCAGAATTAGAGCTTGTTTCATTTTTGTACTAAAAATTTAGAATTCTGAAAGAATTAGTAAAGCTGTACATACAACTGACAACTTATTGCATTCTTATCTGTTTGCTATTCATTTTAAAAGCAATGAAACAAAGAAAAGGGGAAAAAAAATTGAAAGGCAGACGTTTAATAAATATAATATATAAAAGAATCCAAAGACTTTGGTGGCACTTTCAGAACTATTTAACTAAATTATAAAGTTAGTACAATAAAAATCTATGCAGCCCTTGTACAGCAGGGAACACAACAATATTTTACTTGTTATTTATTTTATCAGACTATAATAAAAATATCCAGAAAATACAGGAATAACATTTTATGTGCCGCATTGTATTTATGGAACATGAAATTACAATGTGTTAACAAAATAGCTAAATCGTTATGGTAATAGAAGTTATGCCTAGAGTTTGTTTTTTCCATTTGTATTAAAAATGCACCATTTCAAGATGCAGTGTTTCTCCTGGAAATTACACTACACAAATGATGCATTTTATTATAATTGCAAATATATTTTTCTTACTCTTACTTTGTTTTAAACAGCTAACCCAGGAGAAATACCTTGTCACCTACACATGAGAATTCTAAGGAATAACTCTCTTTACAGAAAGATGGTCTCGTTAGAAGGAAATGAACAGTAGCATTCATAAAAATGAAGGAAAACACACACACACACTCTCAATGTCGCAACTAAGATCTGGGATGTCAAAGAATGCACACAATTTCCTCTCCTGCCAATGATTTACCACTGTCCCTAGATTCTTCTCATGTGTGATAAAGAACTAAACCAAACAAAATGTTATTGGTGTTCCACTGTTGTTTAAAGAGACCAGTTGAATATATTCATATATAGTATAATTTTAGAAGAAAACTCTCAGTGTAGTCTGTTACATCCATTTTCGTAATAACAATTCACACAGTAATGTGTAAGGTTTAGCCAAGTATTTATCACTTTCCCTATTGCTTAATTAACTATGTTAACCTCTGACAAACTTTCTTCAAGGAAAAGGAACAAAGAGTTGTTCAATGAAATGGAACCAATGAATATAAGGAAACAAAGATTTGTATTATGCTCTTACTAGGATGGAAAAAGCTAAACAGAAGTAGATAGATGTTAGTGAGCTTATCTTCAGGGTCGAAGAAAAAGAAATGAAAATGACTGCTAAGTTTTAAGTTTCTGAGAACTAGACTTGCATAAGCTCTAAATTTATCATAGGGAATTTTATGCCTGGATATGGCTTTCTCATGTCGTTTAACTAATTTAAAAAAGGAAGCAGAACTGTGATTCAAACCGAAAGCAATTGGGTAAAGCAAATAGGGACTTAAAGCGTGATGTTATGTCAGCCTAGAGATATCAGTAAAATAAAAATTCCTTATAAGTGAGGAGTTTTAGATGAGAAACTATCTATAATGAATTAATATGCCAAAATTGTAAGACATTATAGTAACAAATAGGTCTCAGTATATTAACAAAAAATGGCAACAGTAAGAAAGATTATTCAATTACTTACAATAGAAAGCTTTATGAACATACAAGGTGTGGATTCATGAGACAATATTAAGATTTACAGAAGTTTAATCATAGAATAATTAGGATTGGAAGGGACCTTAAATATCACCCAGTTCCAACCCCCTGACATGGGCAGGGACACCTCACTAGGTCAGGCTGTCCAATGTCCCATTCAACCTGGCTTTGAAGTTTATTTAATATATTCCAGATATATATATTTAAAAATAATTTCATAGAATATACCTTTATAAAATGGGGTTTGAAATTAGTAGAATTCATAGACTCATAGAACATTGTATATAAGCATAATTCACACATTTTCTAGGTAGAAGCCTCCAGGTCTACTTAATAAAGTGAATGGTTTTATCAATACATACTTAAGCCGTCACTGAGTGGTCTACAGACTAGGAGAAGAATGCAAACCCTACAGACTATGAGAAGAATGCAAACCCTACAGACTATGAGAAGAACGCAAACCCTACAATTTGTGAGCTGATTCACTCGGCCAGAAGAGGAGGACTATGTTTCATTTCCCTCAGGTAAAGAAAGGAAATTCATCAAGTCACCAGTATCATTCATGCACATTCCTACAAGTCTTCTGTATCTTAAGGAAGTAGCAGAACTGAGGTGAAATGGATCAAACTGGAAAAGGACAGAAAAGGCTTCATCACTCATACTCAGAAGAAGGCTCCAGTTTGTGATGGGAAATGGAGAGCTGCGTTATGGTTGGGCCAACAGGCTGAGGCTATTTTTAAAGGCTTCCTCTTCCACAGTGTTTCCCACTTAACTAGTTCTTGGGGGCTCCTAACTCAGCATGTAGCTCTTGCAGTTCCAGTCTGGAGTAATTTTTTATCTCAGAAAAATTAGTGTTTAATGGCATCATTATGGCAAATGTTTAATGGCATCAAATGGCAAATTTGATGATTTGTGATCTGCTTAAATCGCACAGCAAGAGTACTATATATCAAAACCTGTACTACTCAGATGAGCTGTTACCTGATGTAACACCTAAGACTTACATGAAACATACACTCTTAATTTTTTGAAGAGCTGTAATACAGCTCTTCAGGACCTCAGAAATATGGATAACCATATCTCACGTGTCATTGTGTGTAGGGATACTCTGAAGAAAATTAGAATACTTGCAGAATGTACAAAGTCTTTGCACACAGGTAGGTGGAAGGACTGACAAACGGTAACATACAGATGAAACTCAAGTGTCATAACATAGAGCCATGAAAATCCTTAGAGTAGCTTTTCTACAGTTTGTAGATGATAATAAATTATAAAATGGATAGCAATCTGACAATTTATAACTTATTAACTGAAATTAGTGTTTTCCTTTTCTATGAAATGTTTTCTACTGTCCACTTCAAAAATCTCAGTTTTGGTTACCATCTATCCCCAAAGTTATCATAAAAATTCAGCCCTGAAATCACATATTAATGAAACTATATCTTAAAATTTAGATATTTGTATTCTTGGATGAGTAAATGTGACTAATTCATACTTAGAACTGTTTCTACAGATTCCAGTACCTCAAGATAGATAGTGAGTGAAAGATGTTGCCCCATATATTGATTTTATCATGAGATGCACTGCTGAATCCATCTATTTGTTGAACTTTGGGAAGTGACAGAAGCTTACTAATCAGGCAATTTCAAGCAGCAGACAAACATTATTGGACTGTAAAAATAGAATCAATTAATTGAGACATTTTGGCAGCCAACGAGATACCAGACATTAAGACAAATTGCACAAGCCATTCCACATTTATCAAGCAGCATCCTTTGATTTGATTGCATAGTATTATTTAATTCCAGCAGGGGAAATTGAGGAGAGAGATAGTTTGTCAGCCTCAAACTTCCCCAAGTTTTGTTATGTCACAATAGTGAAATGCTGAAAGAAATTGAGTACAAACACAACAGAACTGGTTAGGAAAAATTTCCCTAATTAAGGAAAGAATAGCCATTCACATAAATTTGAAACTGCAAGTATTCTTCCTTCATGCTTCGGAAAGTAACCAAATAATGGAAATGGATCAAAATATTTTTTAGTCAAACAATGTGTTCTTTGTTCCGCTAGTTTGGTTTTTCAGCTCATGTATATTCTCCTTTTGAATATTTGAAAAGTGGAAAAAAATCTTCATTGACTGCTTTTCTGTTTTCCCTAAGAATCAATGTTCTGTTCTGGACACAATTCATGATTTGAGACTTAAAACATGTGCTGACAATGTGCATTTACAGCCCAGGAAGTCTTAATCATGGGTTGCATCAAAAAGAGGGGTGACTAACAGCCTGAGGGAGGTGATTCTCCCCCTCTACTCTGTTCTGCTGAGATCCTACCTGAATTATTGCCTTCAGCTCTGGGTGCCCCAACATTGCAAGGGCAAGGACCTGTTGGAGCAAGTCCAGAGGAGGACATGAAGACAATCAGAGGATTGAAACACCACTGCTATGAGGACAAGGTGAGACATTTGGAACTGTTCAGCCTTGAGAAGCGAAGGCACTGGGGAGACCTTAGTACAGGCTTTCAGCACCTAGAAGAGTCCTATGAAAAAGATGAAGAGGGACTTTTTACAAGGGCAAGTAGTAATGGGACAAGGAGTAATAACTTTAAGCTGAAAGAAATTTGATTTAGACTAGAAAAAAGGAGGAACTTGTACACTATGTGTGTGGTGAGGCACTGGAGCAGTCACCCTAGAGAAGCTGGGAATGTTGCATCCCTGGAGGTGTTCAAGGCCGGGTTGGATGGGACTTTGAGTAACCTGGTCTAGCGGAAAGTGTCTCCAATCATGGTAAGGAGATGGAATTGGATGATCTTTGATATCCCTTCCAACCCAAACTATTCTATGTTTTTATGATTCTGTGATTCTCTGTTCTGGGATGGTGGAGTTTCTTGCTAGTTCTAACAGCACATGCAGTATTGTCTTCATAAACTAAAAATTAGTCTATTAAAACATTTTCTAAAATGTTTTCTTTGAGTTTATTTATCTTCTGTCAAAGTCAAATATACCTTTATACATTACTTTTAGGAATGCTGCATTTAATCTGAAGAATTGTGTAGGATATACTTCCTTAACCATGACTTTGTACTAAGCATCTAACCCTGGAGCAATACCTTGCCACTCACAGTGAAAAATTCTGGGGAAGAGCTCCCTTTATGCAAAACTCACATTAATAGCAGTCATGGAAAAGTTGTATTAACCAAGATTACCTCAGGTATTCCTATTCTGCACCATGAAGGAACAGAACATCTAAGGGCTGGAATAGCAAAATATGCAAAGAACAGTCTTAGCCTTACAACAGTCTCTGTTCTATTGCTCTAAAGAAAAATTATGCTTTAGTGTTTTGTTTTGTTTTGTTTTCTAAACATAATTATAGAGAAACAAACAAAGCAAAGTGGTTTTGAAGACACCCGTTCTGAAAATACTCTTTCTTGGTCATTTTTAGTCTTTGGGTGAGTGAACTGTGGCTGGCGAACTATAGCTAGGCATGTAATTTTGAGCCCCTTAGGGGCATCTAGGTTATGATTCAGTTGGCCATACCTGGGTTCCTAGGGTCATTTGAGATATCCTACACAGCAGACAATCTAGCTGCTGATCCAGAAGTCCCCAGGTCATCTGTGGCCTCTCACATGAGCTTTTCTTGATGTCAGATGCCACTTTATGCATGCAAGAAGGCAGCTAGATTAAACTCCGAGAACCTGGTTTCTGAATAGATTATATAAACACAGTAATATAGGGACATTCAGATGTCTTAAAACAGTTTACTTCTCATTGCAGAAGGGAAAACATTTTCTCTAAGTTTTATGAGTCAGGTCTGCCAAGCGCATGCCATTTTTTGCTGTTTGTGTAGCTAGAACATCTCATATGGCTCTAGAAACTTACATTTAAGCAAATGAACTGCTGAATTCAGCCCCAGATCAAGAGGAGGCCAAGAAACCTAAATTATATGTGTATAAAGCCAGCACAACTGCTTCACTCAGTTAATTCACCACCTGCTCCAGAAGGAAGTGTCTTTCAACAGGTTCTTTGACATATCTGACAGTTCCATTCTCAGATACCTCAGGATATGCTTAATCAAGAGAACTGTTTTCTTACAGCCTGGTTGATCACCTAAATGGATTTCTTGGCCTAATTTATTGTATTGGTTGGCATTGTATTGACCTAATTGAGAGCTTAGACACCTTCCACATGTACACATTTACACTTAGATACTTGAGTTCAAGTTCTTTAATTTCTTGCCAAATTCTACTCTAAGGAACTTGCACAGATAACCTGTAGACTAATCAACTATTAACCTTATACCCTAGGAAGCAACAGGAAAATTTTTCATTTCTATTTTTAAATAATTAGAAAGTACTCAACTTATTTATGGATGCATTTACTCAGACAGAATATATATAGTTGTACATAACTACTCATTTATTTCACTTTTTAATATGTCAAAGTAATTAAATTTAAACTTTCAGTTTTAATAAAGTGGAATTGATTACAATTTCTTAATTTAAAATTCTTGTAAAGATGATGAGAAATTTCTGTCAAAACTCCTATAAAAATCCACCAGTTTTTAATGTAAAAACGGGCACACACCTGGTCAGGTGTTATGGCTGGTTCTTTTCCTTCCAAAATTGCAGTTTTACTATTGACATCTAACAGAACTAGAAGCAATCTCTGATTTTTAAAGTCATCATACCAACAAAGTAAGATATATTGCTTCTCATTGATCAAGCAGGTTTCACAAGTTTTCAAATGAGATATACAATTCTATTCACTTGCAATTACAACTCAACGTGTACTTTTAAATTGCCTTTCCTGTGGAAGTTACAGATGGCCTCAAAATAACGTAATTTGATTAAGAAAAGCACTGTAGCCCACAGTAATGTAAAGCTGAGTAGTTTGTCACTGCATAACTTTTTCTAAGCACCTCTCTCCAAACTCATTTGAACTGTTTAAATATTTCTTATTTATATGCTTATTAAAAGAAAAAGCCTGCCAACACAGTAATGCATTTCTACATGAGAACTCTGCATTTAGCAAGATAGGAAGTTTGAAATCAAACGGAAGATAAAATTTGATCCCCTTTTCTCATCTAGTGCCTTACTACCAGTATCATCGCATTGACTGTTTTATCACTTTTCAAATCAAATATATATATAAAGCAGTTTTAGAAAAAATAAATTATATTCTTAAATGGAGACCTATGGCTTTCCACCTGATTGTGCTTCTTCCTCCAGAACTTATTATCATCTAATCAAAGTTGCAGAGACCACTATTCTAGGAAGATGGCCACAGAGGGAAAAGTGTTCTCTCTGTTTGCAAGACAAAATAAAGAGCACTTGTCACAAATCATATTCAAGTCATGGTTGAGAGTTCTTAGCCATACTGAGCTGGATTTGTGTGTAAATTTTGACGTAGAATTGTGATGGGTTGTATCAGAAATGGTGCGACCAGCACATTATTATTCTCCCTCCGTACTCCGCACTGGCGAGGCTGCTCCTTGAATCCTGTGTTCAGTTGTGGGCCCCTCACCACAAGAAGGATGTTGAGGCTCTGGAGCGAGTCCAGAGAAGAGCAACGAGGCTTGTGAGGGGTCTGGAGAACAGGACTTATGAGGAGCGGCTGAGAGAGCTGGGGTTGTTTAGCCTAGAGAAAAGGAGGCTGAGAGGAGACCTCATTGCTCTTTACAACTACCTGAGGGGAGGTTGTAGAGAGGAGGGAGCTGGGCTCTTCTCCCAAGGGACAGGGGACAGGACAAGAGGGAATGGCCTCAAGCTCCGCCAGGGGAGATTTAGGCTGGAGATTAGGAGGAAGTTTTTCACAGAAAGGGTCATTGGGCACTGTCAGAGGCTGCCCAGGGAGGTGGTTGATTCACCTTCCCTGGAGGTGTTTAAGGTACAGGTAGATGAGGTCCTGAGGGACATGGTTTAGTGTTTGATAGGAATGATTGGACTCGATGATCAAGTGGGTCTCTTCCAACCTGGTTGTTCTATGATTCTGTGATTCTATGATGTGATCCTGAATCCCCTGCTCTGGACCTCTCAGTTTGAAGTAATCAATTCCAACAGTATCTGACGTAAAAGCCCCTCAGATTTCTGGGTCAAGAAACATGGTGTGTTTTCATCATAACTCCTTGAGGAAGTTTTATCTATTGGATTTTTTGAAACACAGTCTCATACAGTTTAAAAGGTTGGGCTTCCCCATTCTTTCCACACGCCACCCCCCCCCCCCCACAATTTTTTTTATAAAAGAGAGAACTGCCACACATTGTAATACACTAGTTCAGTGTCTTAATCTCTGTGCTTTACGAACTTCTAACATATGGAGGACCTAATTCAATCCTTTTGTGCCCCACTTCAGAAAGCTGTTATCTTAAATGGTTCCACTGAGAAGTAAGAGAAAAAAAAATGACAGAAAATGCCCATAGCCTATAATGGAAGACTAAGTTCTATTCTGGATTCTGTTACTTTTCATACATTTTTTACATAAAAAAAAGTCAAGAAAGTGCAGGAGCAGCCTGGGAAACACGGACATAAGGTCTCTCTTATCACTTGAATGCCCTATGAGTCCATAAAAGCATTCTGTGCATCATATCTCAAAATATCTGATAAGAAAATTTGGTTTAGTGATAAATTTGAGATTCAATCATCTTTTTAGAAAATTATTACTACTTGAAATGAATACCAATAAAAGATCTACTGGAAGGTAAAATGTTTTAAAAATGCTGAACAAGAGATGCTTTCACTGTTAGCTGGAGTCTATACTAAATACAACTACGTCCTCGTAATTAGGAAGTTTCATGTTTTTTGCATATTGGTTTCATTGTTTGAATTGTTAAAAACGCTGTGGAAGAAAATCTTCCTATGATGTGAATCTTTATTGTTTGGAAGTATGACAAGAAGAGTTTGCAGCCACATGGACCTTAAGAAATAAATAAATATTGTACATTTTATTATCTGTCCTGGGAAAAAACAATATTAAGATGATAATTCTGAGGCCTCTATACAGAAGGAATAGCTTCTTCAGGTAGAAGAATAATTTAGAATAATTGTTTTCATGTAAGTTTTGAGGAAGTACTTTTGGTGTAGTTCCTCCTCCCTTTGTTTAAAATAAAGAAGAGGAATTGCATTTTTTTTTAATGAACCCTTTTATCTCTTTGGTTTTTATATCATAGCCTTTGAGTATGCTGAACTTCCATGGAATTTGGTGGAATTTTTCAATGTGTAAGATCAATCTACAAAGGTGCAACTACAGTAACAGTGAAGATTTGATAGGAATGGTTGGACTCAATGATCCAATGGGTCTCTTCCAACCTGGTTGTTCTATGATTCTATGATTCTATGATTTGAAGAATAGAAAAGCCCTTTAAGAAAAAACACAGACGCAAGCACAAGAGAGTAAAGACAAAGAACCTACAACTAGCTTGATAGCCAGTCACCAGCCAACACATCTACATACTGATACAGATGAGAAAGTGCTGCAGAGAGGGAGACTGGCGTGGTTTGAAAATTACAATATATAAAAGCTGCTTATTTTCTCAGTAGGCTCCATAAAACAATACAGCTGATCATCATTGCCTATTCCAATTAGTCATGAGTCCATCAACAGTAGTTGTAGAATTAACTTTCCTTCCTTTGAGGTGGAAAAGATTTCTGCAGCATTTATTCAATCAGCTCCCAAATTAGCCGATGAGGAGCAGTTTAATGACATGCCAGTGCTATTGTACCCATGATAATGTGTTTTGTCCTTTTTGATAACTTCAGGTATCTATCATTATAAAGGAAAGAGGCAGTGCAATTTCTCAGGTGGAAATACAGAATTAACTCCTGGGTTACTTAACAGGTTATTTCAACCATGCAAAATAAAACAGGTTTTTAATTCATTTTAGACTACAGTTACCTGCATAAAGGCTTGTATATAGAGTACATATCAATACCACTGATGGAAGTTATTAATTTAAAACCAAGACTTGCCTTATTTATTCTTATATATGTGTCATGAATGCAGATATCTATTCTACGGTTGTATTATCAAACAGTGTAGAATTTCTTGTAGTGAAATTATATTTTTGACCCAGTGATCATAACGTGACCAGGTACTGCTAATATATTCTGAAGCTATCTTGAAATAAGAAATTATTCATGTTATGAGTATTTATTTAATTAAAACTTTTATGAAGAACCTTGAATGTTTGTGAGGCATGAAAATAAAGCCCAGCTAACTGCCATTTTTCTGTGAACTATCAAAGTAATGACATTTCTTGACTATATTTTGAAGGGCCTTGAAGTTTTGACAAAGTTGTAGTTGCCTTAGAGGATTAAATGTCTATTATAAAATTATGTCTAAAATATGTGTTGTGCTGTATGAAAAACCCCCACCATTACTCTTATCTGATATTCTTCTTTTCCAATAATAAACAGAATATGTTTCGTTATAAATGCAGGTTAACCTATTGTTAAATCATCAGAACGGAAGTACTTATAATTCATTTGTAATAAATTCTACTAATATAATAGTAGATATATTATACTAATATATATTGTCCATAAAGTCTACTAATATATCATTGTACAGCCCTATTAGCTGATGGAGAGCCTGTACTTTAAAAAAACAAAGAAGGTATCTAAAGTAAAAGAAAAGCAATTGTAAGAGACGTTTGATAGCTCACTCATCATGGTAAAAGACAAGATGACAGGCAGCGGACTTGTTCACTTTTTGCAACCTAATGTTTTGGGAACAGCACTTACTAGTTTTATTGTGAAATATGCAAATAAAGAAGATTTTTTAAGCAGAAGATATATACTAAGTATAACAGTTATAAAATTGCAAACAAGGGATCCAGGGAAGACTGCTGTTGGTAAACTGAAAGGTATTGCTCTAATATTTTTTTATTATTAAGCCAAACTGAACTTGCTAACATTTGCTGTAACATAGAGGCTTATAGTGCTACCTTTGTTTCAGAGTAAATTGTAATTTGTTTGTACGTATTTCTCTCTTATTGAAGTAAAATACTAAAAGTTACCTAACTAAGATAAACCATGAACAAAATATTATGTGGTTTGAGCACTACATCACATTTCTTTAGAAAATTAAAAGACAGCAAGACTTCAAGTCCACTGAGATCATCTCTGCCACACTAAAAAGTTTAAAAGCTGACATGATCTTGCCCTATAAATAGAGTAAGAATGAAACACACATTCTTGAGAGCTAGATTGTGGGAGGGACCATACAGAAAGGATTCTGTCCCATGTAAGTAACGTCTTCCATTGAACTTGGGAGAATAGGACTTTTACCCAGTCATTCTTCAGAATTACAAAAAAGTTCAGTTTTTAAGACTCTCATTATTTTTCTTACCCACTTTGTGTATGTTCTAATCAGCCATTTTGCAGTCATTTCTACTCACTCCCTTATTTTCCTGCCATCAATCGATAGCGTTAAGTTACAGAAAGTTTCACTTTTAAAGGAAGTCCACAATTTTAGACCCAAGGCAGACAAATTGTCCTCAGTATTAAACAACCTTAGGATATAATCCTACCTAAAAGATTTCTTTTAAAGAGGTGTGTGCAAAATAGGGAAAGGAAAGCTGCAGAGTATTTCACCATAATTCATTTTGTGCTATCAGTATTTCCATATGCAAAGAAAATGCTAAGGTTATGTGACTTGATATGAATAATACAAAGCAAGGTCATGCACTCATGAAGTTTGTGGAGGTGCAAAAGTCATAGCTGAAAAAACACTCAGCTTGAAATTACATCTTCAAGCCCCTACAGGAAAGAGTCATTTATTATTTTTTTTGAAAGTGGAAGAAAAACCTAGAAGTAAGATAACAGATTTGGAACTCAGTGATGCTGTAACAGAATTTGAACACATACTTAGAATCATAGAATCATAGAACAACCAGGTTGGAAGAGACCCACCGGATCATCGAGTCCAACCATTCCTATCAAACACTAAACCATGTCACTCAGCACCTCGTCCACCCGTCCCTTAAACACCTCCAGGGAAGGTGACTCAACCCCCTCCCTGGGCAGCCTCTGCCAGTGCCCTATCACCCTTTCTGTGAAAAACTTTTTCCTAATGTCCAATCTAAACCTCCCCTGGTGGAGCTTGAGGTCATTCC
This sequence comes from Coccyzus lansbergi, assembly GCA_033558105.1. NCBI lineage: Eukaryota > Metazoa > Chordata > Aves > Cuculiformes > Coccyzidae > Coccyzus > Coccyzus lansbergi. The sequence continues at coordinate 4,750,417 of JAUMJK010000508.1, forward strand.
CTCTCATCCTGTCCCCTGTCACGTGGGAGAAGAGCCCAGCTCCCTGCTCTCTACAACCTCCTTTCAGGAAGTTATAGAGGGCAATGAAATGAGCTTATCCATCACCGAGAAATTAAAGCCATGTTGACATCACCATCATTCTGCAAGGAGAACTTGTGGCTGCCTGAAGGGGGACTGTGAGGTTGCAGAGACCCCCTAAATACCATCCATGCTGCCAGACGTCATGGGGAATGGAAAATCTGTAGGTCTTAGATGTGGACATGGGGTGGTGGTGTTTGCCTTGGCTGGCAGATAACTTCAGTGGTAGGAGAAAGAATCAGAACCCGACACAACTGAGCGAAGGGTTCATGACAAAAACGCATGTTGAGTGGTTCAGCTGAGCGTCCCAACCCCAACTGGTGACACAGCCCCTGTTTGCAGTGGTGTAACTCGTAGAGCGGAGGACGCGGCGACCTAGTTAACTAGGACAACCTCTTTGGTCCCACAACCACCACTGCAAGGGGAGGAGAGACAACGCAGAACAAACCCCGAGCCTGAGTCGAAGCCAAGATCCGCTTACTTGTGTACATGCATGACACATGAGGTTAAAGAAATCCTTTTCAGAGAGATTTCAGGAATTCTACGATTCACTGCAAAATGTAAGAAAAAAATATATCAATGTTTTACTCAGAACTTAATAGCGTTTGTAAATTTTAATAACCTCAGTCTTCTGAAGTTTCTCTTAATGAAATACTCAGATGCCATCAAATGCTATAATAGGAGTGCTCAGGGCCCACAGACAGCCCGATAGAAATATCTTCTGCAGGCGACCTGTGATAATGAGGGTGTCAAATAAGGCAAAAAATCTATTAATGGAACAAAAAAAAAAAAATTCCTTTTTAGCCATGCAACTACTAGAATTCCTGTACAAGGACTTTTTGTTGCTGGGTTCAATAGAAATTTTTTGGGAGGGGAAGGCTTGGAAGTAAAATTAAAACCTGCTGAAAGTATCAAACCCTCTCTTTTGGCCGTACATTCAGATGGAAGATTTATGAAGCTATTAACAAGAGACTATATTATAAATAGCAGCCTAATTTGGCATTAAATTGCTTTCACTTTTGTGTTTTCAAGCCCCATACAGAAATGTTCAGAGCTGGTTTTGAGTCTTTGGAGACTGATCTAATATAAAAGGTCCCACATTTTTAACTATATACTGTACTTTATGAAGCAATAAATCAAGAAGACTTTGTAAAATAAATAAAACAAATTAAAAAAAAGAAGTCTGAGAGAACTGAGGATGAGACTGTAGAAATATAAAGATATATTTCCCCTTCTGAATTCATAGTGTGTAGATTACAGATCTGATTCATTAGTTCTTCATGTTGACTCTTGATTCAAAGTTTTCTTTATTCTTCCTTTGAGCACAGAGATTCCTATGCAGTAGATGAGGTCAGAGAAAAGCATTGTTCCTGTGATCTGTGGCAGCTAGTTAGTGTGAACGATCTTAGGGGATAAATTTTAGCCTTTGAAACGCAGCATGTTGCACAAAAATTAAAGCAAATTCTACTTCATTCTGATTAAATTAAACCATCGTCATAAATAAATAGATGAGAAGAAAAGGAAATCATTTACTCACTAAAAATTCCATTTCTTTCCCTGTTACACTTGCTTGATAAGACTACTGTGCAGTATATTAAAATGAAACACGGAATCGCATTGATATTCTCCGGCATTTGATCTCAGTAGGGTATCTCTTCTCTCAGAAATATAATCCACTTTGTACATATGAAATACAAATACAAGCATACTGTAGGGCCTACTCCCTCAGCCAAATGACAAATACTGCATCTTTAAACAACATTTTTGCTGCTCCAAAACTAATAGAAGCAGAGAAAGCTCATCTGTTTACATAAGTGGACACAGAGTAGGATGATCTCATCATAAAAAATAGTCTGAACCTTGAGTATTAGGCAACTTCCAGCATCCTTGCTGCAGGAGCTACAGGGGTAATTGTTATTTTCCTAAAAGCAGTCAAGTCTGCAAAGACTTACATCGGAATAAAAATAAGTTACTTGTGCCTAGACCAGGTATGTTTGGAGGGGTTTTCTTTAGTTTGTTTATCATTTTTTTAGTTTGTTTGATAGGAATGGTTGGACTCGAAGATCCGATGGGTCTCTTCCAACCTGGTTGTTCTGTGATTCTATAATGTTATATTCTTTAGAAAATATCTCTTATAGCTCTCCTTCCAGGGCTGAGGGTTATTTTTTTTGTATTCTACTAATGATTTAGTTTCCAAGTTCTCCCTTGATGTGTACACTTCTATAAACTACTAGGGTTGCAAGGCCCTTCCTGAGAATAACTGTGAGCAAAGCTTAACATTTCGCAACCCTACAGTCTGTTCTGAAAGCTTTTTAATACCACAGGTACAGTTATATCCAAATGCAAGAAACACTGAACAGCAAAAGGATGACATTTATACAGAGAATTTATTAGCACAACCACCTATATGCACCTGCTCTAACTTCTGTTTACTTCTTTATATGAGACTCGAGATAATATCATCTTCTCCTGGGACATCATCTATTGTTTTTCCAGAAAGAAAATCAGTAACAGAAAAAAGTTACCTATATAGCCTCTGGCTTAGCGTTGTACACTGGAATGGAAGCCAAGTAAACCTGGATTTGTTAGCAATATTCTGTGTTATTGGAAATTACTTTTTGAATTTGAAATTATATCTGTTCATGGCACAGTGAGGCTGACTGCTGCCATCAGAAAGACTTTGTTTCCAGCTCCACAATGGGAACAGTATTTACTCTTTCTTTGTAGTACATTTTCAGAACTGAAGATGAAAAAATATTTCATAAGTGAAATCCTGATACAAGTTCTATCCTGAGACAAGTGTCTTTCTTATGCCATATTCTCTCTTCCCTGATCTTCTAAAGGTTTGTCCTGCATATTCAATTGAAAGACATTCTTGCAGCAGGGTTATCAGTCTTTTAAATCCCTAAAAAACATTACTATATAATGACAGTTGGTTGGACTCGATGATCCAATGGGTCCCTTCCAACCTGGTTGTTCTATGATTCTATGACAGTTAACCCAGGCACTGAGCATTAGCACAAGGACTTGAAAAAACTGGAAAATTTCAACAGGTTTCCAGAGCAGAAGGAAGTGAGCAGGGTAGCTATTTTTGCTTCAGAACAAGATGCTCTCTGAAAAGTTGAGCAGTAAATGATTTCTTATAGAGCATCTATGAACAGGAATTTTTTTTTTTTCTTTTTAAAGGTACTGGAATTTCTTCTTCCTGAATTGAAACAATAGTTACTATTTTTCCTCATTACTCTATATGGAATGGTATCGATTAGGAAATAAATAGAGTCCAGCCCCTACTTCTACAGGACATGTCTCACTCTATACTTTCTAGTGTTTGCTTTTCTCAAAACTGTTTAATAGATAGTATTATTTACTACATCAAGAACGCAGAAAAATGTTCAAGCCCTTTTGACAGTTACATCAAATTTACTCTCAAGCAGGAACAGATTATGAAGTTATAAATAACCATTATAATTCATGTCATTGCATTAACTGCTAATGAGTCTTTTCCGACTTGTCTCCGACACAGCCTACAGAAATGAACTCACTACAGAAACAAATTCACTTTTGTAGTCGATACAACATTAGTTTTCATGACATAATTTTTTGAGACCATTTGTATGACTTCAAAACTATCTCTTATAAACAACTGAGGTAAGTAATATAACCACAGTTAATGGAGTTCCAAAAGTTTTTATAATGAAAATAGAACTATTCTGAAAGAACTTAATACAATAATAAAGGAAAATAAAAATCAAGATAGATCAATAAAACAGTACAAACTTTCTATGGAAGATATGGGGAGAGTGGCAAAAGAAGCAGCAGAGAGAAGGCCTGATTCTATCAGATATAGAATAGTACCCTAATTCTTTCAAATTAAAATGATATTTAAATATTACCCATGAATTTTAAAAATGTGTTCTCAATGTTCTGTTTTCTGAAATCTTAGGAGTCATGTGTTATTTGTATCAATATTTACTTTTCCTTTAATAAATAATCTAATACAAAAGCAAGATGTAAATCAGCACTTTTCTTTGACATGTTGTTTTTTTCTCCTAATGACTAATAAAAAATTATTCTTTTTTTCTCCTGTTTGATGGACACTCCCCTGTGTCACAGTATTGTGGAAGAAAGGTTTTGTCTTTTATTTCAATTTAAACACTAAGAAGTGTCTATCAATATCTGTGACAGAAGTTAAAAGCCAATATCAGAACATGGATGAAAACCTGTGAGGTTTTATGTCCTCCTAAATAAGAAGACTCTAAACATATTATGCATCAATTCTTTGGACAAAATAAGCTACAAGAAGCAGACAGAGTAATCTTATTGCTATAAATGTATTTATATAAGAACTTCTCAATCAAACAAATGTGCCTAATAGATCTCAAGGCAGGATTGCCCGATACAGCACACCTGGCAGTTGTTTGGTTTTAAAATAAGAGGCATAAAGCTCTCATGTCTTGAAAGATTTTAATGGTTTGAGGTCTCAGGGGAGAGAGATGGAAAGAGATTTGATAGGAATGGTTGAACTAGAAGATCCGATGGGTCCCTTCCAACCTGGTTGTTCTATGATTCTATGATTCTATGAGTATCTGTAATAAAAAACTATAGTTTGGATTTGTGGGTTTTTTTCCATAGTTTATCAAGATCATATATTTCTTGAATTGGAAATGAATACAGTAAAAATTGTGTAATTGAATGCAAGAACTTCAGTAAATTATAATCATTGCTCTTTTGTTTTATTTTAAAACCTATTTATTGTCTACTAATATTTAATGTTTTTAGAAAAAATGAAGATGGCTTAGATACTCAATTATGTGATAAGTCTGCCCAGAACACAAACAAGCTATGTAGAACAGGACGTAACCTCTGTGTTCCTTTGAATTCACATTCCTGGAGGTCTTATTTCTGATTTCAAAAAGCTTCGTCTACATAAATCAGGTACTGGAAGTCAATATTTTCTTCTCAATGTTAAAAATTTCTGGCATGCAACTGTTTTTACTCCTCATATTAGATAAATATAAATTAGCATGTCTCAATGTATAGCCAAGTTCCAGAAATGCTAATATACAAAACTACACTTAGATTAGGCTTAGTTTCCTCCTAATCTCTAGCCTAAATCTCCAAAGAAAATTAGGAGGAAGTTTTTCACAGAAAGAGTCATTGGGCATTGGAATAGGCTGCCCAGGGAGGTTGTTGATTCACCTCCCCTGGAGGTGTTTAAGGCACAGGTAGATGAGGTTCTGAGGGACATGGTTTAGTGTTTGATAGGAGTGGTTGGACTCAATGATCCGATGGGTCTCTTCCAACTTGGTTGTTCTATAATTCTATGATTCATATAAGCACAATGTCAACAGGTGTTTTTTCTGTGTACTAATGGCATGAATATGTAATTTCTCCCTGTCTAATACCACTCAACTTGCATGGTAAAAATCCTCTCCCTTTTTTATTTCTTTGTTCTCCTGATCAAATCTCTGGGAATGAATCAAAAGTTCTGTATAAATGTAAATGCCAAAGTATGCAGACTTTTTGGAGATTTATTTGCTCAGGCATAGCAGTGTCAGAACATGGCTATGATGTTTTAAGGATCATTCTTAAGATGAAATAAGTGTATCTTTTATTATCATAGAATCATAGAACAACCAGGTTGGAAGAGACCCATTGGATCATCGAGTCCAACCACTCCTATCAAACACTAAACCATGTCCCTCAGGACCTCACCTACCCGTGCCTTAAACACCTCCAGGGAAGGTGAAACATCCACCTCCCTGAATGTATCAGGCCAAGCTGAAAAGCAGATCCAGAACAAAAAGTCCTATAAGACACTTTTGGAAAATGTATGTTTAATGATGAGCTTGGTGGGATTCAAGGTAAAGCAGGGCTTAAATTGCTCAAACTAATTCTTTTGTATAATTTTCATACCAGTATATATACAAACTATCTCCGCTACTTCGCTCGGATGGAGCATGGAATAATTGGACGGTCAGGAGGACTAGAGGTAGGAGGACTAGAAAAAAGTGCAGCTACCCAACTTTCAAGAGAGCACATGGGGTTCTTGATTGCAAACAGATGGGATGCTTTTCATGGTCTTCCTCATTTCACATGCATAGTACGATCAGCCTTATTTTGTGTTTGCTTAGAACATTTATTTATAGCAAATTAGAGATTTTGCAGAGATTGTTAGTGTTGCTCTTGGTGTTATTTTCCGTAAATTGGTAAGTTGTCTGTAATCTCATCATACTCATGTTACTTTGGGTTTTGCAGCTTTTCCTAGAACAGTCTTGCATAATATGGAAAACAGGATGTTGGATTGAATGCATCAAGTGATGGATTAATTTATGCACTATTTAATCTCCTTTTGTTAATCCTTTCCATTAGCATTTATATCAAGAATTGTCATTTTGAACATTTATTTTGCAAATATGTCAAGGGAAGGCAACATTTAATTCTGATATATCCTTGATATCCTGTTGGTTTTATTTGAGTTGTGTTCTGTCAAAAAGGTCACAATTGTTTATCTTTCCTTTTTGTTTCGCAATTAATGCAAACAGGAAAAATGAAGGTTTTACTGTTTTTCTTTGTGTGACTTGTGAATAGAAGTGTGACAAAAGGTCCTTTCATGAATCAATGTGAAGCTGGATCAATTGCAGCCCTACGCGTACGACATCCCTGACAGAAATGTCTCATTCAGCACAAGTGTTCCAATTGAAATATCTGGAGCTCAGGATGGGATATGTAATTTACTCCGACAGAGTTGTTGATTTATCTGATAACAAATTCTATCAAACCAACAGACTTGTCTCCTTAATTATATTTTTGCAAACAAGCACAACAAGATTCTATGAATACTAGGAGATTTTAAGATATTCAGCAGAGACATTCTCAAAGAGGCAACAATGAATTGTTTCCCCAAAATATAAGGAAGTGAAGAGATGCAGAGTTAAAATCAAATAAAGCAAAACAATTACCTTCTTTTTATCTAAATTGGTTAAGAGCAATTGACGTAAAAAGACAACTCGAAAGACAACTCAACCACACAATATTTAGAGGTAGTTTCCATAAGACTATTCACAGGTTAAAATTAAGTTTGAAAGCATAAACTGAGAGTTGTAATCCTGAATCTCAAGTGACTACTGCCTTGATATCATAGCTTATATTTCACAATAACGATCATGCATTATTATGAATATATATGATATGCAAATCATATTCATATATCATATATATATATATCATATCTATATATGATTAATAAATTACAGTAGTAAGCACAGCTGTTATAGATTTTTTTACATGGCTATCTGTAATAACCTGAAAATCAACTACTCTAAAAGTTAACTTTATTATAAATTTAACTTTCTTTTTGCTCCTTTACAATCTAGTTTATATATTCCATCAAACAAATTATTCAGAACTGAGCTCAGAAATCCATAGATTTGCTTGAATGATGAAACCAAGATTTCAATTTTATTATTTTTTTTCATGAAAAATTCCAGTAGTATCATTTCCTGACTTTTTAAGGCACCTTCTGTTTTTCTGTACCCAATAGACTAGAGATAATATACATACTAGGGAACTGGCATAACATGGACTGTGAGTGCCATAGGTTTAAAAAGCTGACAGCAGTTATGTGAGGAGTTTTAAGAGTCATACAGGCATTTAAATAAATTTATAGGATATAAACAGAAGTTAATGAATCCTATATTTAGGTAATAAAAAACATCTGCTGGTCTGACAGCTCTCAGCCACATATTTTACATTAGGACTTAAAATTTATAGTAGTAATAGGTTGAATGATTCAAACAGGGATTAAAAGAAAGTGTATCTTCTATCAAGTTTGCAACTTAAAGAGCCACAAAACCTATTAATGTTTTCATTAGTGAGCCTGTCATTCTTCATTGAATGTCATGAAGACACAATAACAACATGTATTTATCTGTTTTCAGTGATAGTGTTTCCATACCATGTTTGTCATTATAAATCTCATCCAATATGCTTTTTGTGAACAACCAAAGTGCATCAAAGTAATACAATTATATGTCATCTTCTGTTAACAGATTGCTGATTAGCAAAAGTTTTCCATTTATTTTCAGTGTAAGAATATTTTAATAGTTGGAGAAGATCTAGATATTAAGCAATTTAGTTGTATAATCATTTGATTAGTACACATAAAATACTTGTCTTGAAAACTCAAACCCAATCTGTCAAACTATTTCTTTACCAGCATATAAGCTTGCTTGTTTCTTTTCAGAAATTGTCTTGACTTTTAATATCTCCGTGACACCAGATTTCCCTACAGTACTGTCACCTTTTTGAAAGCTTTCTCCTAGATCAAAGTACAAGATAAAACTGAAATTACATCAATGAAATGAACTATTTCTATGGAACTAATCTTTCCAGCCAAATCTTCACAGATAAAAACCTCTCTTTGAGCTTGTGAAAACAATGCGTTGATTTTTCATGAAATTTGACAAGTTTCATGCTGTGAAGGTATTTAGCCTCCTTTTGCAACTTATGGCAAATGTAAAAATAGTCTAAGATATGGCCAATAAAAGTTTTGCTCATAATACACACTTATAAAAACTTAAAGCTGGTACAAGTAATTATATCTAATATTTATGCTGAAGAGAGAAATGTAGGAGTAACATTTCTGTGTAGGCTCACTGAAAGCAAATGTGATGTTGCCAGAACTCCTTATGATAAACTTCTATGCTTTTGCCTTCACTGTGCAGGACAGGTGCTATTATATTTATTCATGATATTTTATAACAATGCATAACAAGCTATGATATTTTTAACACTGTTTGTGATGCATTTCATTACCGTAAATGGGAAAACTTGCTATTGTAATTTCACAGAATATGCCTGTTAGCAGATTCATAAGATCCACAGGAACATCTCACTGTCAGTCATTTCACATTTTAACTGGAGACTGATTTTACTTGAGGCTATACTCTAGCAGTGCTGATATCATTGGATACCAAATAAACTTCTGCTTTATGAAAAATAAACGTTCTAAACGCATTATTGAGAAAAATCTACTGTTTAACTTTACACAAAAGTCATTATACATAGAGAGATTTGTTATAATTGTGTGCATGTAGAATTGTAGTTACATTTCATTCAAGATTATTTCCAGTTGTATCTACTTTTCCGTCTGCTTATTAATACTTTCAATCATTTATTAAATACAAATCGCCTCTGCTTGTTAGTAGCAGTGCAAAAATTAACTCTAGTTTGCATGTAAAACTTAATAAACAATCACATTTTCTCTCCTTACCCTTAATCATCTTATCCTTTAATTGAGGTTACATAAAAAAAAAAAAAAAAAAAAAAAAAGAAAAAGAAAGAAAGGTAGTGGTTTACTCAGTATAAAGGCAGATGCCTAATTGAAATGTCTAATTTAGATGGATTCATCTCTGGGTGACTTCTGATGAATGAAGAGTTCTATCCATAGACTTTCAGAAAGCTATCCAAGCAACTAGTATCTGTTTCCTGGAGGATCCTCCATTGACAATGAAAGAAAAAGCTAGAAATGATTATTCCAAAATGGGAAGGCTATTTTTACTATTTTGATAGTAAAACACTTTCACAAATCTGTAATGACAAAGGTGTTTGTGTGTGTGTGCGTGCATATATACAGGCTGAACCGCTGGGCAGAGACCAATGGGATGAGATTTAACACGGCCAAATGTCAGGTCCTGCATTTGGGGCACAACAACCCTGTGCAACTACAGACTAGGAGAAGTCTGGCTAGAAAGCTGCCTGGAGGAGAAGGACCTGGGGGTGTTGGTCGACAGCTGACTGAACATGAGCCAGCAGTGTGCCCAGGTGGCCAAGAAGACCAAGGGCATCTTTGCTTGTATCAGAAATGGTGTGACCAGCAGGTCCAGGGAGGTTATTCTCCCTATGTACTCAGCACTGGTGAGACCGCTCCTTGAATCCTGTATTCAGTTCTGGGCCCCTCACCACAAGAAGGATGTTGAGGCTCTAGAGCGAGTCCAGAGAAGAGCAACAAAGCTGGGGAAGGGGCTGGAGAACAGGCCCTGTGAGGAACGGCTGAGAGAGCTGAGGGTGATTATCCTGGAGAACAGGAGGCTGAGAGGAGACCTCATTACTCTCTACAACTCCCTGAAAGGAGGTTGTGGAGAGGAGACAGCTGGGCTCTTCTCCCAAGTGACAGGGGACAGGACTAGAGGGAATGGCCTCAAGCTCCACCAGGGGAGATTTAGGCTGGAGATTAGGAGGAAGTTTTTCACACAAAGGGTCATTGGGCATTGGAACAGGCTGCCCAGGGAGGTGGTTGATTCACCTTCCCTAGAGGTGTTTAAGGGACAGGTAGATGAGGCACTGAGGGACATGGTTTAGTGTTTGATAGGAATGGTTGGACTCAATGATCCTGTGGGGCTTTCCAGGTTGGTGATTCTATGATCCTGTATTCCCTCAGCTACCTTCGTTGGATTCTTTCCAGAATGTCCATGTCTCCCAGGGACTGGAGAGCCTAGAACTAAGGCTTCATGTGTGGCCACACCTTTGTTGGGTAGAGGGCAAGAATCACCTCACCGAACTTGTTGGCAATTCTTTGCCCAATGTAGCCTATTCATTCCTTCACAACCAGCAAGTATAAAATTACCTTATTATTATTCCTAATGTTCCATGAATAAACAGTAATGTATCAAAAATTATTCACATACAAATTTCTTTGAATATTTGATAAATATTTTGACACCTTGGACAAGAGAACTAAAGCCATGAAAGAATCACCAATAATTTTCAGCAATTTTAAATGTTATCCACATTCTCCAATACAGAAAAGCAAAAGCTTAAGCCCTCCTCCCCTCAGCTTCAAAATTAATAAACTGGATCTGTCATTCTAATTGTCAAAGTACTAAAGTTTGGTGAGTTCAGTGTTTTAAACAGCATAAATGAAACCTTGTGTCTTCATGACATTCAGGAAGAGTTTATTTAAACCTTTTAATGTCTCCTTCCTTTGGCTTCCTCAATTCCTTTCATTTAAACTCTTAAATTATTTGAAGATATTCACTTTTAGTTTCCACAGAATACATTGCATACAGCAATGAAAATAAAACCTTTAAACAGTGTCCTAGCTCTTTGCTGTGAATCTTGGATAGTTTATGTAACAGTGTAGTTTGTATGCAGCAGTCACTTCAGTTCTGACAGAAAGCCAGATAAAACATTACAGAGTAAACCGCCCATTATCTAAAAAGCAATACAAAACAAGTTAGGACCTTAAAAAAAACATTAGATCCAGAGAACTGACAACTACTGCAAGTACAGTTTTCAGAACAGTTCTGATTATTCAAATATAGTTCTGTGTGTGGACTTGCCCCGTTTGAAATCTCAATCTGCCTTCAAATGTAGACTGACTCACAGCTGTAAGCTTTTCACGTGGACTGGAATGGCTTAGCCTTGGCAGTACTCCATCACACAGCCAAAGAGCTCAAGAACAATGAATACAAAAAAGAAATGCAAAGGGCTTCACTGCTTGGACCTCAGAAGTACAGCATAAACCCCGAAAAGTTGACACCAGACTTTAACAGTAAGCAATGGCACAAACTTACTGGATGCTCATAACAAAAAAACCCCAAACAAACATAAAAACACCAAACAAAACCCATACACATCTTATAATTTATTCAAACCCTTGTAATTGATTCAGTGTCCTGAATGAATCCCAATGAGAACAAGCCTGATTGGCAACGCTCGGTATCTTCAACTGAATTGTAAGTTTTCGTTGAACCTGATGAGCCTTAAAGTTTAATATCCCTTAGAATCAGGTTGGAAAGAAGTTTCTAGATAAACCAGTCCCAGCCTCTCTGCCATGGGCAGGGACACCTCCCACTGGATCAGGCTGCTCAAAGTCTCCTCCAACCTGGCCTTGAACACCTCCAGGGATGGGGCAGCCACAGCTTCCCTGGGCAACCTGGGCCAGGGTCTCACCTCTCTTTATTATTTTTATTCATAAATTCACACAAACAAAGGGTCTGTCCTTTGTTTAGCAGTCTCAGAAATATCCTTTCCTCACAGTTCACCCCATAACGAAAAAAAAGAGTTTTGCTTCTTATTAGTCAAGCAAAAAGATCATAGCTGGGAAAAGCACTAATAAAATTCACCATGTATACCACATAAAGGCACCAAGGGTAGGATTTTATTTTAGATTGAAAAAAAAATTAATTTCTGTGATTTAATGTTGTTGGAGCAGCTTATAAAATCCCTTTTTAATAAATGATGATTTAGGCAAAACAGCCTAGAAATAGATTTAACTCAGTTTGAGGTAGACACCTTAGGTGGGATTCAGCTAATTAAACATAGGCGTGTATTGCCATATGAGATAGCATGGGGTGTCAAGGACGTCTACAAAGAGTTGATATATCAGCTCTTGCTATAGATTGGAGAACCTAAGCAAATTATGACCATGAAGATAAGCTACTATTTCAGGATGCCATCTGAATTGGTTCATATTTAGGCAGTTGAACATCTTACTCATAATTGCATCTGCAATAACGGCTCACAAAGGGTCACCAGTTGATGAATCATCAGCAAGCGTTCAGTATGCACAACTGCTGGAGATTATTAGTAGCCTACAGGAAGAACTCCTGAGCATACAAAGCTGTTGAAATGGCTGACAAATATCTACACATTGCGCTGCTCTTGTGTATCCTACTGCTGTTCCTTCACCTCAGGTACTTAGACTTTAGTCTGCTCCTGAGAGCATTACATGAATATGCAGGTTTTCTAATGCGCAGATTACTTTTCCTTGAAAAGTTCAATCTATTCAGGTAGCTGTAACAAAGAAAAATTGTTATTTTATATTTAAATATTTAAACTTTTGATAATGATTTGTAGAATTTCCATAACCTTGTTACATTTTTTTGTTTTCCAAAATGCATGCCCTGGGTAAATAAGATTGAAGCAGAATTTAAAATTCAATATTCTCCCTTTGTTTTCAACGAATGCAGTAGCTAAAAAATATCACTGTTTAATATTAAAATATTTTAAATTGGGGGTTTCTTAACTATATTTATGATCTACTCTTTTTTCATTATCCGTCTCCGGGAAGGTGATGGAATAGCTTGTCTTGGATGTTGTCTGCAAGCATCCAGAAAAAAGAAAGACATGGGAAGTGGTCAACATGGGTTCCATGGTTAAACCACGCTTGACCAATCTAACAGCCTTCTATGACATCATAGCTGGCTGGATAGAGGAGGGGAGAGGGGATGTATTTTCTACCTTAACTCCAGTAAGGCTTTGCACACTGTCTTCCATAACATCCACATAGATAAGCTTAACAACTGTGGGTTAGATGAGGGGACAGTGAGATGGATTAAGAAATGGCTAGATAGCAGACCTCAGAATGTTGTCATTGGCAGTGTAGAGTCTAGCTGGAAGTCTGTAGCTAGTGGTGTTCCCCTGGGGTTGATACTTAGCCCAGTCTTGTTCAACATAGAATCATAGAACAACCAGGTTGGAAGAGACCCATCGGATCATCGAGTCCAACCATTCCTATCAATCACTAAACCGTGTCCCTCAGCACCTCATCCAGCTGTGCCTTAAACACCTCCAGGGAAGGTGAATCAACAATACATCAATACATCAGTGGACACAGGAAAAGCATTGGATGCGATCTAGCTGGACTTCTGTAATGCCTTTGAGATGGCCCCTCACAACATCCTTCTCTCTAAATTAGAGAGATATGGATTTGATGGGTGGACTGTTCAGTGGATAAAGAATTGATTGGATGGCTGCATTCAGAGTAGTGGTCAATAGTTCAATGTCCAAATGGAGATCCATGACAACTCGTGTCCCTCAGGGATCTGTATTGGGACCAGTGCTGCTTAGTATCTTCATCAATGATATTGATAGTGAGATCGAGTGCACTCTCAGCAGGTTAGCAGATGACAAGCTGAGTGGTGCAGTTGTCACACCAGAAGGACAGAATAGCCTCCAGAGGGACCAGAACAAGTTGGAGAATTGGATCTATGTGAACCTCATGAGGTCCAACCTAGGCTAAGGTTCATACACCTGGGTTGAGGAAATCTGCAGTTTCAATATGGAATAGGGGATGTCATGATTGATAACTGCCCTTCAGAGAAGGACTTGGGAGTGCTGATTGATGAGAAGCTGGACATGAGCTGGCAATATGCACTTGCAGCCCAGAAGGCCAACTGTATCCTGGGCTGCATCAAAAGCAGCGTGACCAGCAGGGTGAGGGAGATGATTCTGCCCCTCTATTCCTCTCTTGTGAGACCTCATCTAGAGTACTGTGTCCAGCTCCGGAATACTCAACAGAAGAAGGATATGGAACTGTTGGAACAGGTGCAGAGGAGGGCTACAAGAATGAGCAAGAGGGCTGGAGCACCTCCATACGAAGACAGGCTGAGAAAGTTGGGGTTGCTCAGCCTGGAAAAGGCTCTAAGGAGATCTTATAGAGACCTTCAAGTACTTGAGGGGATCCTACAAGAAAGAGACTTCTTACAAGGGCATGGGGTGATAGGATGAGGGGGGGAATGAATATAAATTGGAGTGGGAAAGATTTGGACTAGTCATTAGGAAGAATTACTTTACGATGAGGGTGGTGAGACACTGCTAGAGGTTGCCTAGGGAAGCTGTGGCTGCCCTATCCCTGGAGGCTTTCAAAGCTAGGTTGGATAGGGCCTTCGGTAGCCTGATCCAGTGGGTCCCTATCCATGGCAGGGGGCCTGGAATCGCATGATCTTTAATGTCCCTTCCAACTGAAATAATTCTAAGGTTCTAAGATTTTTAAAATAAAAGAGATATCCTTGCATATTTTTTAGCTCCTAATCTAACAAGGCTCCTACAGATGGTGACTCACAACCTGGGAATCTCCCTACACTGGCAACTTTGGAAGCATAAGAAAAATTAACCTCTAAATCTAAATACTTAAATGCCTAAAATTAGATCCTAGTTATTAATATTTCTTTGTACTATAATATTTCAATTTACTTAGAATACATTCACCACTTATGGATATCACTGTTCACTTTTATCAGACTAATCCATGATTAGCCATAGGATAAATTAACAATGTGAATAAAATCTTCCAAAAGATATATAATTCTGTACAAATGGATTACCAAAATCAGTAAACAGATGTGCAGTAAAAAATGTTTCTTTGTCTGAGGTTTGTCACAATTTATACAAAACTTGAAACAGTTACACATTTGTGGTTGTAAATGTTACTGAAACACTTTGTTTTCAGATGTCATTAAAGTTATTGCAGGAATCATGTTATAGATATATATCGTATTGTAGGATCCTGCATTTTGGAATTATGCTCCATGAGTAATATGGACCTAATCACTTCTCTGGAAGTGGAAAGAAAGACAATAATGTGGCTTACATGGAAAAAAAAAACCCAACAAACACAATCACAAAAATAATCACTGTTTCTGCTGCATATCCAGTTATTTACTTGCTCTGGATAAAGTAGGCATAGGATGCACTTTCGGGTGCTTTTATTTTTCTATGGGTTTGATCAACTCTTCAATTTCTGTCTTTATCGCACAGTTTATTTTCCATGATATCCATTGGCTGATATAGAATAGCCCAAGGGAAGAACTCTCTGTTGCAAATATATACACTGTCACTCCAAGTTATCTTCGTGCAGTGCTCACAAACCTGCTGTAATCCAATCTGTCTTCGTGTCAGCTGGACACTAACTCCCCTAAGCCCTGCATCAGTCTTTCTTTTAGTGTTCTGTTTGTTTTTTTTTTTTTTTTTTTAAAAATAAACTATAAGATTAATAGCCATGATTTCATTCATGTGGACAGGTGGTACCACCCCATGCTGTCAGGAGAAAGAGGCTCGTTACGACGAGAATGTCATGGCTAATATTTAGACATATATGTTCATGTTGAGCAATGAAGCTGGTAAAGGGGCTGGAGAACAGGCCCTGTGAGGAGCAGCTGAGAGAGCTGGGGTTGTTTAGCCTGGAGAAGAGGAGGCTGAGGGGAGACCTCATTGCTCTCTACGACTACCTGAAAGGAGGTTGTGGAGAGGAGGTAACTGGCCTCTTCTCCCAAGTGACAGGAGACAGGACAAGAGGGAATGGCCTCAAGCACCACCAGGGGAGATTTAGGCTAGAGATTAGGAGGAAGTTTTTCACACAGAGGGTCATTGGGCATTGGAATAGGCTGCCCAGGGAGAGGGTTGATTCACCTTCCCTGGAGGTGTTTAAGGCATGGGTGGATGAGGTGCTGAGGGACATGGTTTAGTGTTTGATAGGAATGGTTGGACTCGATGATCCGGTGGGTCTCTTCCAACCTGGTTGTTCAATGATTCTATGATTCTATGTTCTTTGGTATTGTGAACCTGTGACTGGCGTGACAAGGTTTTTATGAATATTCATAGTCACAAAGCTGAATAAATTTGTTATATGTGGCCTGACACAAAGTTGACCGATGTGCAAGCATATTGTCCTGTGTCAAAACCCAAAAAGGAGATTTGTGAGTGTATGTGGAAAGAAACCTTAAAGTCTCCTCTCTTCAAACACTCATTCAAATTCTTTTTGAGAAAACTACAAGATGTAGAGATGAAAAGAAGCTTCTCGAATCTTAGGGATCATAAGAGGTATGAACCAATCACTTACGGCTCTGAAGCGATACAGCACTATCGGACTTAATTTCAAAAGGGAAAAAAAAAAAACCCTGTACATTAGCACATACAACTTAGGTGCTGCCTTGTTTTAGGAGAAAATAGCAGCCTAGTTATTCAGCACCATAAAGTAGTTCATGCCTTGATAATGCAGATTGTAGGGTGTTGTGATTTGTTGTTTTTTTCCCCTATAACTTCTACTTTTTATGATTCACTTCAATTCTTTGCCACTTCTTCCCTCCCTGACTTCCCCTCCTCTGTCTTTTATCAGTTCAAGGTTTTATGGACTTCCATTAAGTCTAGTCTCTAGTATCTAATTTCCAGATGAAAGAGTTTCTCTCTCCAGACTTAGTCATTCCTTATATGAAAGTATTCCATTCCTTTGATCATCAAATAACATGAATAAAAATACATTATATTGGTTTCCCCTACTATTTGGAGTCAATGGAAGAGTGAGTTTCATTTTACCTTGTTCTTGTGGTGAGGAACTCCAGATGATACATATTTTGAGGGGGTTCTTGGGGGGTGGGGAATCTATTTTTCTTTTGAGAAAGAAGGTATTGCAGAATTTACTTTGAGTTTATTTCTTAAAAATGATTTGAATTTGGTGTTGCTTTTTCACTAGAACAAGTGCCAGAAATTATTCAAACCCAATTTCACCTTATATCACAGTAAAAATGAATTACCCAAACCATGGTTTAAAGATGAATGTTTCCTACCAAAAATACTAAATATATATAGTTCTTTGGATTAAAGAGATAATTTATATCTAGAACAGAGTCTCATTCAATATATAATTATTTAAAGAAGTGAATTTTAAAAAAGCACAAAACATAGAGAAAAGGATCTTCATTTATATATTGATACAGACACGTAAAAATAATAAGTAGGTAGAAATACATAAAAAGATTTCTTATCTGTTTGATCCTACCAGTGTCATACTACTAGAGAATTAATATATTACTTTATTCTGCTTCTAGCACTGAACTGAGCTTTAAAAAAAAAAAAAAAAAAAACACAGAAAATCAAGAGACACTATATAAATTAAGGGTTCTATTGGATATCTTTCAAAGACATTATGCTAATTTTCCCAAGAAGAAAGACAGAGAAGAATGTGCCAGACTGAAAACATCAGTTCAAATAAATGATTATCCTGACACATAAAACTTCAAGCAAAATTGCACATTCATGACTAAGGAAGGATGGTTAAGGAGTAATGATACTCATGTAAGATTTAGAAAGCCCTAGGTGAACTTTTGTTTCTGAAAGATTGCATTAGCAGGACAGCTACATAAATTTGAAGCCCCATTAAAATGCAAGAAAAAAGCACAAAGTATCCCATCTGTGACTCCAGTGGAATTTAAATACACAGTGCCCAGTATTAAAAATCTGTGCAAACTAGTGCTGACCACTGAAGTGCTAAAAAGGTTTTTATTTTATTTAACCTCATGTTAATTAATTTGTTTATGTAATTTTAGTTGAGCATTCGCCTGACATCCTGCTTCTGCGTAAGCCCTCAGTGTTAAAAAACAATTAATAACTTGGCACTCAGATCATTCAGTGATGATCCAAGAGCCAGTTGTACTATCATTTAGGTGTTATATGCATTGAAACTGGAGAATCACCAGGTTGGAAGAGACCCAACGGATCTTCTAGTCCAACCATTCCTATCCAACACTATACCAAGTCCCTCAATACCTCATCCACCCGTGCCTTAAACACCTCCAGGGAAGGTGAATCAACCACCTCCCTGGGCAGCCTAGTCCAATGCCCAATGACCCTCTGTGTGAAAAACCTCCTCCTAATCTCTAGCCTAAATCTCCCCTGGTGGAGCTTGAGGCCATTCCCTCTTGTCCTGTCCCCTGTCCCTTGGGAGAAGAGGCCAGCTCCCTCCTCTCTACAACCTCCTTTCAGGTACTTGTAGAGAGTAATGAGGTCTCCTCTCAGCCTCCTCTTCTCCAGGCTAAACAACCCCAGCTCTCTCAGCCGTTCCTCATAGGGCCTGTTCTCCAGACCCTTCACCAGCCTCGTTGCTCTTCTCTGGACTCTCTCCAGAGCCTCAACATCCTTCTTGTGCTGAGGGGCCCAGAACTGAACACAGGATTCAAGGAGCGGTCTCACCAGTGCTGAGTACATAGGGAGAATAACCTCCCTGGACCTGCTGGTCACACCATTTCTGATGCAAGCCAGGATGCCATTGGCCTTCTTGGTCACCTGGGCCACTGCTGCCTCATGTTCAGTTGGCCGTTGACCAACACCCCCAGGTCCTTTTACTCCAGGCAGCTTTCTAGTCAGACTTCTTCCAGTCTGTAGCTCTGCATAGGGTTGTTGTGCCCCAAGTGCAGGACCCAACATTTGGCCGTGTTAAACCTCAAGAGCCACAGCTTTCATTCAAAATATGTAAATAGGAAGACATGTCTGCTTTTATGCAATACCACTATGATGTAGCATATTTGAATAAATTTCTTTTTGTGCCTGAGGAAAACCTACATTTGCAGTCTCCCCCAGAATATTTTAACTGTTTTGATGTAAGAATGTTTTCAATATTTCCTCACTAATTTTTACGAGTCCAAATAGTAAAAATAAATTTTATTTGGTTAAAAATACACATAAAAATATAACCTAATGCAGCCAAAATTAGGATTTGGTTTTAAAACACTGCTCCGCAGCTTGCTTATATTTCTGGTATGAAGGGACAGTCATTAAATTAAAAACATAAGCAATTCTGAAAATTCTTAATATACTTAACACAGAAAATGTAACTTTTAGGTTTCAGAGAAGTAACTGTATTGAGCTGACCTGCTGAGTAGTTAAAATGCACACTTCTACAAATATGTCTTCTAAAACTTTTTTTGTTTCATTCATGCTACTAATCATGTTGACCAACCCTAGTCAGTCAATATAATTAGTAGTATAAATGGAAGAAAGAGGCACAGGAAAAGTTATTTTATCCAGATTAATTTACAGTGGAAAAAACATCGGAAAGCCAAATATCAAAGCAGTAATTACTTTAAACTAAAGAAAATATATAGTTTATGAAATAATGTAAATATAGTTAAGTGAATTCATCAAGTAATTGACAGGGTAGATCACTTTTAAGAACAACTCTAAATTGCAATTCTTTTTGCAGAGTTGGGATTCAGCACATAAACAAAAGCCAATATTGCAGTCTGGATATCATCAATCTAAGAGTCATGCTAAGGGACTGTCCTAATCAAGATAATTTTCCCATTTCTTCAACAATATCTAAAGCTGGAGAACAATAAGACATCACTTAGATATGTTGCTTGTGTGAAATTTTATAAGGTAAAGCCAAAGTTGATCCTATTTGAAATTCTAGAGATAGTCTTAATCTACTCATAATTATTCTCTTTTAAATCTGTAAAACTGTAATTAACACTCCCAATCGTAGAGAGATATCTTACTTCAAAGCAATTCTGTTTCTAATAGACAGGCCAAAGATAATTTACTCTATATCTTTGTACCTATTAAGAAATATCCAGTATCTTCTCAGGAAGTCCACTCCTCCCATATTTCAAGCATTCTCAATGTATCCTTCTCTTCAAGTGCAATTTCACCAGTAACAAAAAATTCTTATTAAAACCGATATTTCAAAATAATAAAAGATAATAGCAAAACAATTCATATAATTATACTGAAGCCAAAGTGGGTATTAGTAAATTGTCATTACATTGTTCTGTATAATTGAGCACTTCAATAATAATGATACTATTTATTATTTTTCTCTCTCTACCTGTATCATTTAAGTGTGCTGGAATTGTTTGAACTAGAGGATAGTTCTTTTTTTGCTGGTAATAAGCATATTAAAGTCAGATGTCTGCCAATCCTAGCTAACTTGGCTTCCACCATGTGAAAGGAAGCAGAGAGGAGGCACTGGACCTGTTGTCCCCACACAACTGTTAGGTGACCAAGTGTCCTTTGCTTACCTTGAGTTTTAGAGGACTAAGTTTAGTTTTCTGCATGCAGATTTTCTCTGAACAGGTGTTCAAAGTTCCATTTGCATTTAGAGAAGACCTGGGCTCATTTCAGTTTCCTACATACAACTAAGCACATAGGGAAATTTTAGATATTCTAGGCTATCCAAAGTATCTACATGGAGCTGGGCTCTTCTCCCAAGGGACAGGGGACAGGACAAGAGGGAATGGCCTCAAGCTCCACCAGGGGAGATTTAGGCTAGACATCAGGAGGAAGTTTTTTACAGAACAGGTCATTGGGCACTGGAACAGGCTGCCCAGGGAGGTGGTTGAGTCACCTTCCCTGGAGGTGTTTAAGGGACGGGTAGATGAGTTCCTGAGGGACTTGGTTCAGTGTTTGATTGGAATGGTTGGACTCGATGATCCGGTGGGTCTCTTCCAACCTGGTGATTCTATGATTCTATGGGTTTTACAGAGCTAGCATGAGAACTATGAGAGCCCTGTGACCTTCTGAAGGATCTATTTGCAGCTATGTGTTGACAAATAAATCAGCCTGTTAGTGTCATTTACAGTAGCTTGAGGTATCCATGAAAATCTGCAGTAGCCACTCCAGGAAGCTGGTGGGTCTTCCATAACCCTAAGCAATATACATATAGAGCAAACCAAATGCCAGTAGATGGCATTATATCACAAGATGTTATACAGCACTTAAATAAGAAATACCAAGTCAAGCACTCAGTGAACCACTTAATGGAAGTCCTGCCTGCATGGAATTTTAGTGGTTTAAATTCAGTAGAGTGATTAGAGAACCTTTAATCTGAGATACTTTCTGTGTTCAAGTTACAGTACTGGACATGCTTTGCATTATTTCCAGATTGCTGACTGCTTAGGTACCTTTTTCAAAGTTCAGTGAGTCTTAAGTTCAAGTAAGTAATATCCAGCACAGAGATTGCTTTGATCAGTCTTCTCAGTCCATGCTGAACTCACTTGGATCTCAACATAAAGGTCTTTGGCTATGCATTTCAATCTCCCAGAGGTGACTATACAGAGGCATGAAAAGCAACTGAATTATGTAGAACCTGTAAGTTTAGGCTCCAGGTTTTCCTGTCTCTTCACTTTCCTATTCATTGGCTTTGACATCTAGAGTGCAGCACCAGCCTGAGATTCAATGCAAAGTCAAAAATTCCTACCAATCTCTTCTAAGTATCAGGAGTCAACTTTGCAAATCTCTCTTGAGAAGCTGAGTGCTAAAGTACAGGCATTTGTAATAATGCGTACCACCTGAGCTGTTTTGCTGAATTCCTATCCAGTGACACTGCTAATGGGATATAATTAATCACAAGAATTAGTGAATAGTTCCAATCTTGGCAGGATTGATACATCTGTCACTACGGTACATAGTTCCTCACTTGTGTATGACTGACTATGCCTGTATAGGGCTACAGACCTATTAAGATCAATCTCAGGGGAGGTCCTACCTGAAATAAGTAAAAACAGAATTATGAGCTAAAAAGGCTGCTGCAGAAGGCAGCTGACATGAGAAAGTATGAGGACAATGGTCACTGAGATAAGAAAGACTTCATACAATAAGAGATTCTAAAAGGAAAAATAGAATCTCAGAAACAGGCCCAAGCTAGCACACATGATACAGATTGCAAACAATAGTTCAATCCTGCCAGGGCTGCTCTGGCTGCTGGTTCCACATAGACTTCACTGACCATCTGTGGTGGGTGTGGTTTAATGCTTTGTAAGACAGCCTGGACTACTGACCCCACCAGCTATATCTCCACTGGGAAGTCAGAGAATCACAGAATCACTAGGTGTGAAAGGACCCACTGGGTCATTAAGTTCAACCATTCACATCAATCACTAAACCATGTCCCCCAGCATCTCATGCACCCATCCCTTATACACCTCCAGGGAAGGCGGCTCAATCACCTCCCTGGGCAGCTTCTGCCAGACCCTTTCCATGAAATATTTTTTCTTGATGTCCAGCCAGAACCTCCCCTGGTGGGGCTTGAGGCCATTCCCTCTCGTCCTGTCCCCTGTCACTTGGGAGAAGAGCCCAGCTCCCTCCTCTCCACAACCTCCTTTCAGGTAGTTGTAGACAACAATGAAGTCTCCCCTCAGCCTCCTCTTCTCAAGGCTAAACAACCTCAGACTTCATTGGTTGTCTCTCCTTGATCAGATGGCCTGTAGTATTCACCAACAACAAGGTTCTCATTGGTTCTTCCATCTTTAGTTTTAACCCACAAGCTTTCAACCTGTTTGTGGCTACTCTTCAGCAACAGCTCTTCACATTCTATCCCTTTCTTGAGGGATATATATGAAAATATACACAAATCTATCAAAAATATACAGGAATCCAATATTCCTTTTTGTTATTTTGCTATTTGTTATTCTGAGGATGGCCTTCAATAGATCACACATAATATATACACAGAGTATTTAGACGTCTTAAGTGCCAGCATTTCATTACTGTCACAGATGATTAGACCAATTTCCTTGCGTGTTATCTAACAAAAGAATACAGAGTTATTTTAGCCAGAATCTGCTGTTGTAGCATGACATCATGGATCTAATGGAGAGTGAAGCTGTGACACTTCCCAGAGCTAGCCAAGGGCATGCCATATGGGATAGTACAGCAACGCAAAGAAAACTGCAAGGCAGTGGAAAAAAGACAAAACAAGCCAAATAATCTATCTCAGCCAGAAAAATGATACATTATTTTGTTGCATCTGGAAGTTAATTTCATCATTATGAAAGCAGAGGAAATAATAGATAAATCCTAAAATATTCAGAAATGCTCAGGATATTGTGTGTGGCACATTTATTTTAACAGTAGCGAGAATGCCTGAAATATTTCTGAGAACTTCGGGGGCAAGATCATTTATTGAACTGCCAAGTAGTCAGCATAAATTATGACAGCAATTTTCTTTTATAATTAGTATTTTAAATGAGGAATTCTGCAAAATCAGGTCTATTGGTTGTAATGGCAACAAGGAAGGCTGCAACTTGGTGATGAGAAAGGAGAGAGGGGAAGAAGAGGGCAACATTGCATTTAACTGTGAACACCACACACAATCTTTATTTCATACTTCTGCTATCTAGACATCCTAAGCTCCTAAGCATTGCTTGAAAAAAAGAAAAGCAGAATATGCTTGCAGGAGCTACAAACTTATTTAGAATAGTAGTAATCACTGTGATGTTTCACTAAGCCATATTTAAGTTGCATTTTGATGGCACCACATTGCAAAACAAAAGTAAAAGTAAAAGAATTGTCAGATTCTTGATATATAGAAGACATGAACTTGAAGTTAAGTATGTGATAAAGATACTCCAATTCAAATTTCTTTAGAAAACAAACGTATTTTTTTATATCATAGTATCATAGAACAACCAGGTTGGAAGAGACCCATCGGATCATTGAGTCCAACCATTCCTATCAAACTATAAATCATGTCCCTCAGGACCTCATCTACCTGTGCCTTAAACTCCTCCAGGGAAGGTGAATCCACCACCTCCCTGGGCAGCCTATTCCAATGCCCAATGACCCTTTCTGTGGAAAAACTTCCTCCTAATCTCTAGTCTAAATCTCCCCTGGCAGAGTTTGAGGCCATTCCTCATATATATGAAACATATATAGTAGTTTCAATCATCTGCTGATGGGAAACGGCACTTGCGAGTCTTTATTTGGCTTAACTGATATTTGCTGGTTTGTATTGAAGAAATAAAGTATACAGCTGCTGAAAGCAATTATGCAAACAAGAAAGAATGTTCTCAGCTGTGCTCTTTAGACCCCTCTTACCAAGAATTAGCATATATAATAACATTAATTAGGAAATGTCAGAAGGTTTTAATGCTAACAAAATGAAATCATAGAACAGAATTACACTGTAATATAAATAATTTGGCTACGGCATTTTCATTTTTGTTTATATGTCATTTTGTAGTGAAATTGGTAGGAGAGCAAGCAGGAGGATCAGTAGTTCTTCTCAGCCTGTCTTTCAGGGCTGCACATCCATCGATATCTGACAAATTAATATTTATGCATATAGACAAAAATAATTAGCACAATACTTGATTGGAAGGTAGGTCCTTCTCAGACTCTTCTATTTCACTTTAAAGCTTACAAGTTCTTC
The DNA here is from genome assembly GCA_033558105.1 of Coccyzus lansbergi. Classification (NCBI taxonomy): domain Eukaryota; kingdom Metazoa; phylum Chordata; class Aves; order Cuculiformes; family Coccyzidae; genus Coccyzus; species Coccyzus lansbergi. Next base: position 4,775,201 of record JAUMJK010000508.1, read on the forward strand.
TACTTCAATTTTTAAAAGTTTTTTTCTACCAATTTTTCAGTAAAAAGGAAAAGGGTAAATCAGAAAACTTCATTTCATATCTAATACATAAATGTACACATGGGCAAGCTCAGTTCATGAAGACTATTGTTTTTAATTTTCAACAGATTTTTCATCTGTCTATAAATATAGAAGTATACAATATTCGATCACTGCTACAGGATTTAATGTTACAGCTTGAGCATGTGCGTATACTACTGCAGAAATAAATGGCAACCTACCTATTTGTTTAACTATTATGGTATGTTAGCCATTTACAACTCCTTGAAATGCAAAACCAGTATATTGGTTTTTTAGTAGTTCCCATCTCTCCTTACCTTACCCTCAAAAATTATATCAAAGCTACAGAAAAATATCACTCCTTATTTCATAGAATCATAGAACAACCGGGTTGGAAGGGACCCATCGGATCTTTGGCCACTGGAGTTTAGGAGGGGGCGTGCTGGTGAGGACCACCAGCGTGTCACCATTCAGGTAGTGGGGGAGAATGCAGCCTCGCTCAACAAGGGAGATATAGATATTCTGGCATCAACTGCTCCAGGAGGAGTAGTCCCCTCTAGGAGGGCTGAAGGCTCAGCTACTCAGCTGAAGTGCATTTACACCAATGCACACAGCATGGGGAACAAGATGGAAGAGCTGGAAGCCGTTGTAGGGCAAGGTGCCTTTGATGTCAATGCCATCACAGAAATGTGGTGGGATGACTCTTATAACTGGAGTTCGGGTATGGTGGGGTATAAACTCTTCAGGAGGGATAGAAAGGGTAGGAGAGGGGGTGGAGTAGCCCTCTTTGTAAGGGAGGACTTGGACACCTCTGAGATGAACTGTGGCAATGGGGAGATTGAGTGCCTGTGGGTTAAGATCAAGGGAGCCCATAACAAGGGAGACTTTGTGATGGGAGTCTGTTACAGGCCACCCAGCCAAGGAGAAGCAGCTGATGAGCTCTTCTTTAAACAGCTGGGGTCAATCTCCAAGTCAGTGCCTCTTGTCCTTGTGGGAGACTTCAATCTCCCTGATATCTGCTGGAAGTACAACACAGCAGAAAGGAAGCAGTCTAGGAGGTTCCTGGAGTGCGTGGAAGATAACTTCCTTGCACAGCTGGTCAACGAACCTACGAGGGAAGGTGCCCTCCTGGACTTGCTGTTTGTCAACAGAGAGGGGCTTGTGGGGGATGTGAGAGTAGGGGGTCGCCTAGGTCTTAGTGATCATGAGATTATAGGGTTTTCTGTCCTAGGTGAAGTGAAGAGGGTACTAAGCAGGACGGTAGCACTAAATTTTCAGAGGGCAGACTTTGAACTGTTTAGAAGGCTGGTTGGCAAAGTCTCCTGGGAGACAACACTTGAAGGTAAGGGAGCCCATGAGGGCTGGGAGTTCCTCAAAAAGGAGATCCTGGCAGCTCAGGAGAAAGCCATGCCCGTGTTCTGGAAAAAAGGCCAGCAGGGGAAAAAAACAGCTTGCTTAAGTAGGGAAATCTTGAGTCAAATTAGAAAAAACAGGAAGATTTATAGGCTCTGGAAGGGGGGACAGGCCTCTTGGGGGGACTTCAGGAGGGAAGCGAGGCTATGTAGGGAAAAAATCAGAGGGGCTAAGGCCGAACTAGAGGTCAGATTAGCTAAGTCAGCAAAAGACAATAAAAAATCTTTTTATAAGTATATTAACAGTAAAAGGAGGACAAGGGAGACCATACAGTCCCTTTTGGACTCAGAGGGAACAGCAGTGACAGGGGACGAGGAGAAGGCTGAGGTACTTAATGCCTTCTTTGCCTCAGTCTTTAATTGTAAAGAAAGCTGTTCCCTCTGTGTAGACACCCGGGAAACAGAGGAGCAATATGAGGCTCCCATAGTCCAAGAGGAGGTGGTCAGAGCCCTGCTTGGCCAACTGGACACCCACAAGTCCGTGGGGCCAGATGGGATACATCCTAGGGTTTTGAGGGAGCTGGCGGAAGTATTGGCCAAACCCCTTTCCATCATCTTCCAGCAGTCCTGGAAGACTGGGGAGGTACCTCTGGACTGGAGACTGGCTGATGTAGTTCCCATTTACAAGAAGGGTAGCAGGGAGGATCCGGGGAACTACAGGCCAGTCAGTCTGACCTCAGTGCCAGGGAAAGTCATGGAACAGGTGATCTTGAGTGCTGTCATGAAGCACTTACAAGAGAACCGGGTGATCAGGCCCAGTCAACATGGGTTTACCAGAGGCAGGTCCTGCCAAACCAACCTGATTGCCTTCTATGACAAAGTCACTCGGCTGCTGGATGGAGGAAAGGCTGTGGATGTGGTCTTTCTGGACTTCAGTAAAGCCTTTGACACGGTTTCTCACAGCATTCTGCTATGGAAACTGTCAGCCTCTGGCCTGGACAGACACACACTCTCCTGGGTAGAAAACCGACTGGATGGTCGGGCCCAGAGAGTGGTGGGAAATGGTGTTAAGTCCAGCTGGAGGCCAGTGACAAGTGGGGTTCCCCAGGGCTCAGCGCTAGGTCCAGTCCTGTTCAAAGTCTTCATCAATGACCTGGATGAGGGCATTGAGGGTACCCTTAGCAAGTTTGCAGATGACACAAAGCTGTGTGCAAGTGTCGATCTGCTGGAGGGTAGGGAGGCTTTGCAAAGGGACCTGGACAGGCTGGACCACTGGGCAGTGTCCAACGGCATGAGGTTTAACACGGCCAAATGCCGGGTCCTGCACTTGGGGCACAACAACCCTATGCAGAGCTACAGACTGGGAGAAGCCTGGCTGGAAAACTGCCAGGAGGAGAGGGACCTGGGGGTGTTGGTCGACAGCCGACTGAACATGAGCCAGCAGTGTGCCCAGGTGGCCAAGAAGGCCAATGGCATCCTGCCTTGTATCAGAAATGGTGTGACCAGCAGGTCCAGGGAGGTGATTCTCCCTCTGTATTCAGCACTGGTGAGGCCGCTCCTTGAATATTGTGTCCAGTTCTGGGCCCCTCAGCACAAGAAGGATGTTGAGGCTCTGGAGCAAGTCCAGAGAAGAGCAACGAGGCTGGTGAAGGGGCTGGAGAACAGACCCTATGAGGAGCGGCTGAGAGAGCTGGGGTTGTTTATCCTGGAGAAGAGGAGGCTGAGAGGAGACCTCATTACTCTCTACAAGTACCTGAAAGGTGGTTGTGGAGAGGAGGGAGCTGGGCTCTTCTCCCAAGGGACAGGGGACAGGACGAGAGGGAATGGCCTCAAGCTCCGCCAGAGTAGGTTTAGGTTGGAGATTATGAGGAGGTTTTTCATGCAGAGGGTCATTGGGCATTGGAATAGGCTGCCCAGGGAGGTGGTTGAGTCACCTTCCCTGGAGGTGTTTAACAACACGGGTGGATGAGGTCTTGAGGGACTTGGTTTAGGGTTTGATAGGAATGGTTGGACTAGAAGATCCGATGGGTCCCTTCCAACCTGGTTGTTCTGTGATTCTGTGGTCTTCTAGTCCAACCATTCCTATCAATTTGTCCCTCACTTGAAACAAATTTCTTTATTTTCCTTAACAATTTTCTCATTTTTTAAATAGGTGAGTGTTTAGGAATTGGATAATCTAACCAAGATTGAAAAAAAAATCCATTTTATGTGTATAATGAGAAATTAGAAGTTTAAACAGTATATTTACAGCATAGGTAGTAAGTAGTACTTCTGAATGGAGAAGTGAACTAATCACTGAAGCTCCAGACCACACAAGGAAGCTCTTATGGGAATATATTTACAGTGTGAGAAAGGAGATTTCAGTGGTTTTGGTCAGAAGAGTTTGTCAGCAAATAGTGGCAATATTGTCATGACCATGATACTCTGAGGTTATAAGTAATAAAGAAAAAAACCCTTAATATCATAAAATATTTACAAATGGAAGAAGCAGACCTTGGGATATTTTACTTCAAAAGCAATAAATATCCCTATGTAATATCATATTACATAGAAATTAAGTTTAACTGTGTTTTATCAATTGGTTTAATAATTTGAAAGAAAAGTGTGGTCAATAGGTCTAAATAGAAGAGGAAGCTAAGAATTGAAAGATCCTAAGATCTCATTGGAAAGAACCTAAGATCTCATTGGAAAAGTATACGAAGTATAATTATCAGTTATGTGAATGCTTTAGTTTAATCTAATTTTTTTACCCACCAGCTCAGTTTAATACCATTTATACCATTGTTAACCCATATCCAGGAAAGACTAATTTATACTTATATGCTGACTAAAAATATGCATTTAACGATTAAATGCATACACTACGTTTCATTATATAATCTGTACATGTGAGTAATTGTCCCCCATGGCCACTGAGCTATCTGTTCATGGTATCATTCTGATCTGTCACTTTACTGCAGAATTCCGAATCCTTTTCTCATTTGTAATCAAAATTAAATACTTAACACCTGTATAATTAGCCCGTGGAAATCCAGGGGGAAGGAATCAAAATAAATTAGTTGTTCAGGTGGACTGCAAAGAAAGATTGACTCCAGCACATGATGATCTGTGAAATTACTTTGTTATAACTAGATTTTTTTATTCGTCTCTACATTTTAAACTACTTTATCATTTAGATTATTAAATTTCTGCATGTATGTTAATTGGTTAATTTACCATTTTACTTTAGGAATCCATCTGCTTTGTATGCCAAAAGCATTGTAAAACATCAATTTGGATTAGTTTTGTTATCGTAAATACGGAACACAACAGAATATTCTGTGTTTTCAGAAGGAGACGGTGCAAAAGCAATTTTCTAAGCAGTGTTGATAAGGTTTCTACTCTAGTTCTTCTAGCTGTAATGCACTGTAATGAACAGTCTGAACAGGCTCTGTCTAAGATCTGGCGTGCAGATATTTTTTAAGAAACTAATGCCTGCTTTTTAAAATAAACTACTACAACATGGAAACCTGGTAGAAAACAGTATGAGTAAGCTCATAGACACGTTTATCTTAAGGGAACGTAAAGGTGGACCAAAATCTACATTAATGCCGCTGCCATCATAAGGAAAGCCAACACAAGACAGTCACAGAATTATTCTATTTAGTGAAAAATAATTCTTCAGCTCATAGTGGTTGTTAGATTGTCTCAGACAAAGGCGTAATGTACTGGATAAGTTTTTCATCTAGTCCTGTCCCTGTAACGGTAGCTGTTTTTCTTAAGTTAATCATCCTATGTACAAAAGTGAATATTTTTTCCCTCTACTTATTTGAATACTCCAGTCCTTGCTTCATTCAGTGACTCCAGGATTTCCATTAATTTCCAACCAAAACTTAATTACGGTATGCTTATGCATAGTTTTTCTTAGGCTGCAGTATCCTCACCAAACAGTTTATTTTTTCTCTTTGGTGTCTCTATATCTGATGCATTTAAAGAGAAAAAATATAATTTATGGTTATATATTTTCAGTATCCTATGGTAAGCTCTAGTACCTTGATCACCCTAGTATCCTTCTAGAACTTCTGGAAATAAACAGATTGAAATAACCTCTGCTAATTCAACTTTCTTTTTCTCACACATGTCAGGATCAAAATATAAAACATGTTCTAGACAGTTACCAGAGCATTCTTCAGGGATTCAACTTTTCCACTAGCTATCAACACTGTGATAAGGATCATCATTATACATATAAAACCTGCTCTGAGGAAAAATTACCTTAGGAAGGTATCTTCCTGCATGGTCACTCTTTCCTTCCATTATATTCATTGTCTTCAGGTTTTAATTTAGATTTAATAAAGTGTGTGACTTTGAAACTTTATTATTAAACAATCCCATTTCACTAGTTCTGTCTTCAAGGTCATGTCATTTTTCCTTTAGGTCACTTTTTATACTCTTAGGCTTAAACATGCCTCCTGAATGTGTAAGATTAACAGGTTCCAATAACATAGTGATGCAGTTTGTGCCATGTCCTTACTGCAACTCATAATAAAATATCAGGCTTTAGTTCTGAGGAATTTCACCAGTCATGCATCCCTATCTAGAAAGTTCACTGTTTAAAATAATATATTTGTTGGGTCTACCGTACACACACCATTCTGTGTGCCCACTCACACAGTTCATAGAATCATAGAATCACTAGGTTGGAAGAGACCCACTGGATCATCGAGTCCAACCATTCCCATCAAACACCAAACCATGTCCCTCAGGACCTCGTCCACCCGTGCCTTAAACACCTCCAGGGAAGGTGAATCAACCACCTTCCTGGGCAGCCTATTCCAATGCCCAATGACCCTCTGTGTGAAAAACTTCCTCCTGATGTCTAGCCTAAATCTCCCCTGGCGGAGCTTGAGGCCATTCCCTCTTGTCCTGTCCCCTGTCACTAGGGAGAAGAAGCCAGCTCCCTCCTAATAAAAAATGAGAAACCGCTATAAAGGAATGGAAAAAAGTTACTGGCCTTCAGGTCAGGAAAGGTTAGAATACTGGTTTGGCCTGATTTCTGTCTCAAGAGTTTTGTTTAGCTTGTTATGATTTATATTCCAGCAAAGATGCACTGGTTTTTATTTTATTTTTCTTCTGTATATCTGATTATGTATTCCTTCAACAGGTTTTCATGTATTTGAGGTTGGACTCAGGAGTAATAATCACTAAAAGCACTCATCTGCTTTCTTTTTAATGTGGTTCTGCGTTTCCTATTACTCTTAAAGGTTTCATGTTAATAGATTAATTAAAAATCCATTTTACTTGACCTGAGATTTTATTGAGTAATTGTGGTCTGGTAATTATCTTGTCCCATCCTACTTTGGCAACATTAAACTCCATACAAAGAGCAAAATTCAAAGTCATTTCCATCTACACAATCTTATTAAGTAGGTTGCATTTGTCCCCATACTCAGTATCACATCAAAGAGAGAAAATTTATATAATCTCACAGGTAATACCTAAATTCTCAATAAGATCCTTACTTAAGGAGGATTTTTTTTTCTTTCTTTCTCTTGTACTCATGATTATTTGTACGAATGAAAAATCTTCTGCTCATTCTGATAATTTTCATTTGGTCTCTGTACTTCTCCCCATCAGTAACATTTGGAACCATAACCACTAAATGCATTATCATTTGTACTCAAGTGCATAGCAAAGTAACTGAAGCCAATGGAAATGCAAAGACACTTCTTTTGCTCTTGAAATACTTTTAGGATAACTTGAAGAGTTTATAAGTAACAAAAAATAACTTAGCTTGTTCCCCTTTTCTGAAGTCAAACTTGGTAAATACTCTCTTTCAGCCTGGTTTTTTTTTTCCTTTTATTACCACTACTCACGGAGGATAAGGGCTTTGTAACAAGTAGTCTAAGATTATAGTGTGTTTTCCAACATTTTATTGTCTTTCCTAAACTATTCTACTGTGGATTTCTTTTTCTTTTCCATTTTCTTTTCTTTTTTACCTACCTCCTCCTTCTTTTTAAACTGCAATGATCATGGTTAGCCTACCTTCATACCTGCTTCCCTAGATAACTTCAAAATCAATATGTAAGTACAGAAAATATTAAATAATGACACAATTTTTATTTGCATTTGAGTTGTTTTGGGGCTTTGAGGAAGTTTATGTATTTTTCCAGTATTTCTCAAAAGTTACGCTCCTTCTAAAATCCAATGCAACTTCACAATCACTTTGGTTTATGCATAAAGATTTCCTCTAGAACTGTTTTAGAGTCTTTTTTCCCTAGCAAATAGGTATAAATAAAAGCGTGTGAATATACGGACTATGAAAAATTAAAAAGGCTATAAAATTAGATTTTACAGGATCTGCTTTCCACCTAGATTTTCCAAACTTAACCAGTTTAGCTTCATTGAACACAGGATACATGAAAATGTCCAAAATAAATGAAAAGCGAGTTAACATCATACAACTCTTAATACTACAGTGTTAGAACTGAAAAATAAGCATGTGACAATTCCAACCTAAAAAATGCATTCTCTGTATTGTTTGTTGTCTCTACTACCAGAGGAATAACTTTGGGGTTTGTTGTTTGTTTTGGGGTTTTTTTGAAACATTATGATTGTCATAATGAAACCAAAGCTTTCTTAGGTTCAAGTGATTGATATGTCTTTTCTGTACACAAATATAACCAGACTATTTAGCTAAGAAAAGTCCTGTTTTTATTTTTCAGTCTTCTAGAATTTGATTATGTTGTATTAGGAACATACTTCTTGTAATTAACTTGTGTAAAATCTTTACTCTTGATCATATGCATCTTTTATTAATCAATGTTTTCACTCACCCAAACAGATTCTATATTAATATAGCTTCTCTCTTATTATTTTGCATTTAGGTCTTCTGCAAAAAAGAAGTTGTCTGTGATAACTTAATCTTTTGGGAAAGGAGTGGATGTGAATAAAGGGCAGAATTTAATTAGTTTACTTTGAATTGTAATATAGGTGCCTTAACTGATTTCAAATAGCATGTAAAAACATCAAGACCAGGAGAGACATCATCCTTGTTTAGTGCTTGGTTAATAAGAATCACTGATTTACAATTCCATTGTGTCTGCTTCTTACACCCATGTCTGAAGAACAGTTTCATTTTAAAACAAATCTAGTTACAGCAATGAAAACTCTTCAGCGAAAATGTTCTTAAGCAGGTTTCAACTTTGCTGCAAGGCTTAAATTTCAGACTCTGAGCTAAGTAATAAGATCTGATCTTTCTCTATAAGCAGAGATCTACTTTTTAACAAGTGTTCTTTTATTCGTGCCTTGCAGGCTGGCAAAATTGAACTTAATCTCTCTCTCATGAAAGCATGTCCCACAGTGATGGATTAAAACTATGTCTTTGGCTTCTAAATTAATCCAAAGTTTTGTTACTAGAACTACGTTTTCTGTGAACAAAACAGTCCCTGTAATAGACACTAGTCTGTAAAGACTAAATACATGCAGGTAAAAGGAAAGAGTCTTTTCACATCCACTGGGATTTGACACTGCAGAAGTATTTTAACTTCTGTCTAATATTTAAATATTATCACATATTTTAGCTATTCACATATTTCATAGTATTACATCGACAATAAACATATTTGGCGAATGCACTGCTTTCCAGATAGGATAACCTTAAACTGTAGCTAATGTTCTGCCTGAGAAATCATACAGAATATAGAATCATAGAACAACCAGGTTGGAAGAGACCCATTGGATCAATCATTCCTATCAAACACTAAACCATGTCCCTCAGCACCTCATCTACATGTGCCTTAAACACCTCCAGGGAAGGTGACTCAACCACCTCCCTGGGCAGCCTATTCCAATGCCCAATGACCCTCTCTGTGAAAAACTTCCTCCTAATCTCTAGCCTAAACCTTCCCTGGTGGAGCTTGAGGTCATTCCCTCTTGTCCTGTCTCCTGTGACTTGGGACAAGAGGCCAGCTCCCTCCTCTCTATAATCTCCTTTCAGGTAGTTGTAGAGAGTAATGAGGTCTCCTCTCAGCCTCCTCTGCTCCAGGCTAAACACCCCCAGCTCTCTCAGACACTCCTCATAGGGCCTGTTCTCCAGCCTCTTCACCAGCTTGGTTGCTCTTCTCTAGACTCGCTCCAGAGCCCCAACATCCTCTTAAAATAGTAAAATTCTATGTGACCAAATGTGCTGTGATGGTTACAGTAAACCCTCCACCTATCTCCCCTTTCAGAGATATCTTTCTAGCATCATATTCCCAATTTAAAAATTCTCAGGTTGTCTACTATTTGGTCTCTCAGTACATTGCTAGGTTTTTGTGCGCATTCTGCAAAGACTGATGAAAATTTAGGTTAATATCCAAATGGAAAACAATACCTAGTAACATTAGACCACTCCTTGAATAACCTAGACCGCTCCTTGAATCCTATGTTCAGTTCTGGGCCCCTCACCACAAGAAGGATGTTGAGGCTCTGGAGCGAGTCCAGAGAAAAGCAAAAAAGCTGGTGAAGGGGCTGGAGAACAGGCCCTATAAGGAGCGGCTGAGAGAGCTGGGGTTGTTTAGCCTGGAGAAGAGGAGGCTGAGGGGAGACCTCATTGCCCTCACAGAGCTTGAAATTAACTGGATGTTTTGGTTTACTTTTTTTGTACTAAAATCCTTGATGCACACTAATGAAATAAAGACAAAATAATTTTCTGTTATGGGAATAAAATTTGTCAGATGTCACAAAATCAGCTCAAGGAGATGAGGAGTAAGTTGATTAAAAGCATGATAGGTTACAGATTCATTTCTTTTACTCTTTTTTCCAAACTCTTGCTTTCTTCTCCAGAGCTCTAGTGATCATATCTTAAATGTGATGGAAAAGAAAGATTTTCCTTTTCAAGAATGAATTTGCAAGAATATTTCCAACACAAGAAATAACAGAAGAATGCTGGACTGAAGGGAAGTACCATAAGGAAAGGCGTCTTGCTAAGAACGAAGAGGGTGGATTTCTTCCCAGGATTCAATCTCCCTCATCCAGAACTTCCAAGTTTTCCCTGTGTGAAGTCTGATCTTATTCTGTTTTATTACTTCCCTTAAAAAAAATTAAAGAAACTTGGCCTTCAGTTCAGTGCAAATTAGTATATTAATTTGGAAAGAAAGGGATGAGTGCAGCTAGCTTTAAGGTTCTTTGTGATGTGAAACCTTTTCACAAGCAATCCAGAGTTATCTAGGATTGCAAAATTTCCCTCATTGAATATTTGGACTTGATGATCCGATGGGTCTCTTCCAACCTATGGTTGTTCTATGATTCTATGATTCAATTTGATACAATTTCAGTCATTGTGTGTTACATATTTAGAGACTTTTTCATCATATTTCCTCTGCTAGATGAATAGAAAATTAAGTGATACTTCCTCTATTTTACCTTCAGAATAATTCTCAAGTCATGAACCAGGAAAACAATCAATATAAATACATTAATAATCCTAAGGAGGAAGTGATGTTTTAAAATATATTTTAAATAGTTTTATTTTATTTTATAAGAAAGAAATTTATAATCATATAGAGTTGTACATACATCTATAAAAAAAAATTAAAAGGTTCTTTGTGCATAAATGCAGTATGTATTCAGTATGATCACAGCAGCCATCTGACACATTGATAAAAAAAAAAAAATCTCTAAGAATTAGCCAAGAATTGCTTTTTCTTACAGAGGGAACATTTACCTTACAGAATTTTTTGCCAGTTTAAAATCCCAGTGCTCCATATGCAGACCTTGGCAAAGAATATATGTTCCCATAAATTTTCAGCAAATTCTTAAGACAATAAATTATAAGCATAAAAGACCTTCTCTCATATAACACACTCTTTTCCACTTTTCCAGACCCAAGTGAAATTGTAACACCTATCAGATACCAGTTTCTCCTACAACACCATAAAAAAAAATGGAGATCTCTGCACAGAAGGTAACTTTTGAGTTTACATTATTAAAAACACACTCTCCTCCAGAAAGCTTCTACAACATTCAAATTAAAATATTCTAGAAGTGATTAATAGCCATTTCCCTACATTTTCAAAGTACAGTACTATTCCTCAAACTGATTTAACATTTTGCACACTATTGTTTCTTTAAAACAAATGACTAAAACTACACATTCGCTGTTTGGAATTCAAACTTAATACAAGTTCATGCATTTAAAATTTATCAGTTTTAACCTTTAAAAGCTGAATGTTTTGTTAACGTACCTTTTCTGCTCATGATTTTTATGTTTGTGACCAACTTAGACAAAGGAATTTTCCATCAATCTCAACTCCCTTAGTATTCCATTAAAATACTATGGTGGGAACTGCCAAGACAACTCCTGATAAGAACAAGTTCAGAAATGGGTTTTTTTAATATTAATTTTGCTGCATCAGAAATTAAATTAGTAGCAGGAAATTACTCTTCTCTTCAGAGATTTTTTCATCAAAAAAGGGGTTTTTTATAAAGCAAAATTGTTCATTAAAATCAATATAATGGAAATGTTCTGTTTCCCATTAAAAAAGTGATATTGCAATTTAAATTTTAATTGGAAACATCGATATTTTCAATGTACTAAACCTAAGACTTGTGACACATACCAAAATCTGTTTCACTTTCTTTTAAGATATAATTTATTAAGATATAATTTCCTAACACTTGTGTTCTTTGAAGTACAGGTGAGTTCCTTTTTCAAGCAAAATAGAGTTTCAGATTTCAGCTGTCCTTCAATATATATAAAAAAAAATGGTAGTTATGAAACTCTATCTACCTCAGCTATGTATTTAATATCATTATTAAAAATCAGAGAAAATTCTACCCAGTTTTTAGGATTACTTCTCTGAAGTTATTATTTCAAATAAAGGATCAAAGTATGAAATTATTTTATCACAGAATCATAGAACAACCAGGTTGGAAGAGACCCACCAGATCATCGAGTCCAACCATTCCTATCAAACACTAAACCATGTCCCTCAGCACCTCATCCACCTTAAACACCTCCAGGAAAGGTGAATCAACCACCTCCCTGGGCAGTCTCTGACAGTGCCCAATGACCCTTTGTGTGAAAATTTTTTTCCTAATGTCCAGCCTAAATCTCCCCTGGGGGAGCTTAAGGCCATTCCCTCTTGTCCTGTCCCCTCTCACCTGGGAGAAGAGGCCAGCTCCCTCCTCTCTACAACCTCCTTTCATGTAGTTGTAGAGAGCAATGAGGTCTCCTCTCAGCCTCCTCTTCTCCAGGATAAACACCCCCAGCTCTCTCAGTCGCTCCTCTTGTTCTCCAGCCCCTTCACCAGCTTCGTTGCTCTTCTCTGGACTCGCTCCAGAGCCTCAACATCCTTCTTGTGGTGATCATTTGCCTTTCACACCAACTAGTATCTTACTTCTGAATCAAATACATACATACATAAATAAATAAATTCCATTAAAACGGCATTTTTTCCACACAGCTAGCCAGCTATCCAGAACACATTTGTTGTCATTTAGCAGAAACATTTTAGAGAACAATACTTCAGTCCCAAGGACATAACAGTAACTGATAAACTCACATAAGTGAAGGCATGGGAAATTTAATTAGAAAATAGGAAATTAAACTTCCACTTGACAAAGACAGTAGTTGGATTTTTTTCTTATATTGTTTTTTACATACTCTTTACAGCTGCCATGATTTTGTGACTAGTATTCCTTGTTAATTTATTCTTTCAAATAGGAATTAGAATCACTTATCACAAACCAGAGATTTATAATTCAAGTGAGAGAATCAAGAAACATCTTGCTGGCTTTTTATCTTGTTACAAGCAACGTAGGATCAATGAAATAGTTGATGGAAGGAGGCTAAACAAAAAGACCATTTCAATGCACATAGAATATGATTTTTCATTTCAAGATGTAGGTTTGCTGGGGGGTGGGCCAGGGTGGGAGATAACTCTTCTGTTTTCTGTGAAGCAGGTAAGTTCTTATCTTAGAGTATTTTTTGAATCAACATTAAGATGAAGAGATTTTGCAAAAAGAAAATGAGATGAAGAAAAAAAAAAAAAAAAAGATGTTGGGATTTTGAAGCCTGGAGAAAAGAAGGCTCTGAGGAGTTCTTATAGAGACCTTCCAGTACCTGAAAAGACCCCACAAGAAAGCTGGAGAGGGACTATTCATAACGGCTTGAGGTTATAGGAGAAGGGGGAATAAAGTGGAGAGAGGCAGTTTTACACTAGACAGAAAGAAGAATTTCTTCACAATGAGGGTGGTGAGGCCCAGGTTGCCCAGGGAAGCTGTGGCTGCTCCATCCCTGGAGGTGTTCAAGGCCAGGTTGGATAGGGCTTTGGGCACCTGATCCAGTGGGAGGTGTCCCTGCCCATAGAAAGGGGGCTGGAACTAGATGATCTTTAAGGTCCCTTTCAGCTCAAACTATTCTGTGATCTCTGCAGACACATACGTGAGATGGTGGATCTACATGACTCTTGGACACTGAAGAAAAATGTTTAACCTCATGGAAGTCCATCACTCTTACACTGCCCTGTGTACTATAAACGAGTTCTTAGGAAGTGTCTTTTTCCAGAGTAAATCCCCAAACTGCCAAAAGGAAAATAGCAACGATACCTGTCCACACGTTACTGTAGTCTTGATATTACGGTTTATAAAATCAGTTTTGCAACTGAACAGATCATTCAGGTGTTGTGAACAGGGCTGATTCGGGCAGACTGTCAGTGCAGTCACAAGCATTGTCTGCTCCACATTCAACAGGCAAAAGTTGATCTTAATTCATTAGTTTTCTTGGACTACTGTCTGCACTTAGTACCGAAGAGGCAAGTTTTCACTTCTGTTTTCTTTAATTTTTTTTCAATCAGGTTTTAGTACTGTTTCATTATTAAATGGTATCTCTTGCAAAGTCATCAGTACAACAGAGACTTCCAGCTATTAGAGTAACAGCTTCTGAAGCAGCCTCAATTATTTGCCTTTGTAATATTTTTGTTTTAATCTTTCATGAAGTGTCAGGCTCGAAATGCAGAAATAACTGATTACATTGAACCCTGGCACCTAGACAAGCTTTTAACCCTGGCAGTCAATAACACAAAGATAAAAGGTTCATAATTATAATGTATATATAAGCAACACTGTTATTTTAAATGCACATGTTGAATTGACTGAAATGTGGAAAAAAGAAGAAATTGTTAAAATATGATACTCCAAACTAGAACATCCATTCAGCACATTTTTATAGAGAGCAGAACAGTGAGATGACTATTTTCCACAACCTCAATGGACTCTGTTCTTTAAGCCTAAGCTGAAATATTTTGATCTTTCTCTATGTCTTAAAGAGCAAAAAACAATCTTTTTTTTCCTCATTATATAAGGAAAAAAACAGATTTGGTTTTAATCTCAATCTCTTTATCTTTAGAAAAGAACACCCCAAGCGAATTTTAGTGAGAAACAGACTTAATACTGTCCTTTAACTTCTCCACACTTTGACCCTTCTAGGGAAAATCTTAATTTGTGGGTTTAATGAAACAGAAATGTTATCACTGAATGCTGGTGAAACATAGACTGAGGTTAAAAAATTCCTCAGTCAAGATAGTTTATTAATGTGTGTTCCTTGCCCTCTACCACTTCTTTTGTCTCTAAGGAGTTTTGTAATTTACAGGAACATTTAGCAAATGAAAAAAATGTGCATTAAATAACAAAAAAAGATGATCCCAGATGCTTAGTCTCCAATAGAAAGAAAGTACAGGAGAAACGGTAAGAATGAATGATCATTCCATTCTCTAAATATGTCTGTTCACCAATTTTCCATTTTAGAAGCATGAAAATATACTTTAGAACCAACCATTCTTCTTGTGTTTAGCCTAAATCTAAATATCAAATAGTAAGTTAAAGGATGGACCTAAAATACAGCATGGACCTGAAACACTAACATCCAGTCTTCTACATCATTACATTATCAGGGCTGACACTGCTCTCCTTTGAGTCCAGAGCAGCTCTGCCAAATTCACAAAGTTGATTTCTGTATATATAGAGGTCTTAATGAAATCTACATCAATTTAGTAGTTTATTCTTAGTATGAAGTATATTCCCTTCACCTTCCCCAATGGGCAGTGTAGACAATGAATATTTATTATCTGATGATAAATAAAGAAACAACAACGACAACAAACCAAAAGTGCTCCACTCATAGCAGTGTCTCCATCTCAAATTGCCTTATATTTATACAAACACAGTAGAAAATAAACATCAAGGAAAAGTAAGAAGGAGGAAAGGAAGAAAGAAGAACTAGAAGGCAGGCAAACAAGACTGAGTGGGTTTGTTCCTAGTTTAAAAATAACGAAAAATGGCTTTTTTTCAAAAACTGACTTAAAGCTTTCAAATACTTTTGGAAGTACCTAGCAATGATATCAAGAAAACTCATTGCTCTCAGGAGAACTGAAGTATAGGAAGGATAAGTTAAGAAAAGAACCTTTGCAAGCCCCTGAATTACTCTTTCATGAAAAAGAAGAACCAAAACGAATGTGTATGAAAACATTGCCTCTTCTCCCAAGGTACAGGGGACAGTACAAGTGGGAATGGCCTCAAGATCCACCAAGGGTGATTTAGACTGGACATCAGGAGGAAGTTTTTCACAGAAAGGCTCATTGGGCACTGGAACAGGCTGCCCAGGGAGGTAGTTGATTCACCTTCCCTGGAGGTGTTTAAGGTACGGGTGGACGAGGTGCTAAGGGACATGGTTTAGTGTTTGATAGGAATGGTTGGACTCAATGATCCGGTGAGTCTCTTCCAACCTGTGATTCTATGAAAACAAGGAATAATGTGAGAATTCATGAAAATTAAGTATTTGAATGTGAGTTACCTCTGTATCCAGCTCACTATTTGAATGATTGTGATATTATACTGTCAATTGAGATTTTAGAAATTGCTTTTCATTTTGTGTTCTGGTTTGTGTAATTCCTGTGCCGAGTTGTTACAAGACACACTAGGATATGACATATACTTTAATTGAATGCCTTCCACTAGAGCTGTTTGCCGTATGCAAAATATATAGTGTAAAAGAAAATGCAAAGCCTTAAATATGGCCTTTTATTGGCTCTATTTAAAACAAGGGAAAAATGAATTAACATCTTCCATACCGATAAAATTACAAAATAAATTTACAAAACTGAATAAAGCTGAAGTAGTTGAGTTAGCATAGTATAACAGAATTTAGAGATAGATCTTATCTATGATCTTATCACCTTGGCTAGGGCCTTTTTTGGTGACAAAGGCAAGAGCACAAAGATCCCATAGAAGTGAGCTACCACATCCATAACAGCTGGCAACACATTTATACCTGTTGAAACTAACAGAATCTGCATAAGAAGTCATGCAAAATTGCCTAGTTCTTGTTCAGCTGGACACAAATATTCAATTTTAGCCTATAATATGACTAAATGGTTGAACTCGATGGTGGGTCTCTTCCAACCTGGTGATTCTATGATTCTATGATGAAATGGAAGTTTAAAATGTTATATATGCTGAAAGTATTTATAATAACAAAATTCTCACGTGCAATCTCCTGAATAAGACATTGTGCCAAAGTGATCCTTAAATATGTGAAAAATAAATAGAAGAACCAAATTATTATTAGGTCTACAAGCTTTTAAAAAAATTCTGTAGAAAACCTTACAATGCAATTCTATCTTTTAAAAAAGTATTTCTGTTACTAAGTACTTATGCAAATATCTCAGAATTATGAAAGAAAAAAAAAGAAAGGATCTAACCAGTCTTTTCATATCAGATGCTTGAATGCCTGAAATGTTTCATTTAACTGAGATTTCATTGCAAAATAAGAATTTAAATTATCCTATTTAAATAGTAAAATGTTTGTTAACTTCCTCATATTTGAACACACTTGATTAGGTTTTATTAGAAACTCTTTACCTGAGTGTTGTCACAGAGAAGAATGAAACAAGGTATAAAAGAGGGAAGGAAAAGAATCCATTATCCTATTTATGAAGTAAGGGGTAAGTAACACTAATGCATTAATGATTTCTTATGTTGAGGTCTGATTTTACATATGTGCAACAAACCTAGCTATTTTCCAAATTAATATACCAAATATATTAAAACAAAATCAGAACTCTAGTTTTGTCAATAATATCTGGATAATTTTATGACTGCTCCTTCATCTTCAGTTCAAAAATGTCTACTGCCTTTAAAGATTCCTGACTTTTTTCTTCCTTTTCTTACCAAAGCTCAAATTCCCTGGGCTGAATAACAATAAGGGAGAATTAAGGGCCTATTCACATTTTAGCAGTCAGTGAAAGTTCTGGTCTAAGTGAATAGAAAGAGAAAAAATATTTAAAGACTCAGTTGAGTCATAAAATTGGTGAGATGTATTGTTTAGCTGCTGGTTGAAAAGGAAGGAAAAAAAAAAAAAAACAAACCCTTCTATTAATGTATCGAAAGGGCCTCCAGGTCTCATCAGCATCTTAAATCACAGAATCATAGAATCACCAGGTTGGAAGAGACCCACCAGATCATCAAGTCCAACCATTCCTATCAAACACCAAACCATGTCCCTCCGCACCTCATCCATCCATGCATTAAACACCTCCAGAGAAGATGAATCAATGTCGGTGCCCAATGACCCTCTGTGTGAAAAACTTCCTCCTAATGTCCAGCCTAAATCTCCCCTGGTGGAGCTTGAGGCCATTCCCTCTTGTCCTGTCCCCTGTCACGTGGAGAAGAGCCCAGCTCCCTCCTTTCTACAACCTCCTTTCAGGTAGTTGTAGAGAGCAATGAGGTTTCCTCTCAGCTTCCTCTTCTCCAGGCTAAACAACCCAAATAAATTATTTTTGATTAAAAAAAACCCAAAACAAACAAAAAAAACAACAAAGGAATCCACAAGAAGCTATACATGGAAACAGGTTAAATAGAGAGTTTGCATGGTCTTCATTCTGGGGCATATCCAAGATGCACTTGACTCTCAGAAACCTGATCTGACTCCATAAATAACCCTGCATTGAGCAGGAGGTTGGACTGTAGACCTCTTGAAATATTTTCATGTCTGAATCATTCTATTAAATTATTTTTGTTCATGCCGGAGAAGAGAAGGCTCTGAGGAGACCTTATAGCAACCCTCCAGCATCTGAAGGGGCCACAAGAAAACTGAGGAGGGACTGTTCAGAAAAGCTTTTAGTGATAGCACAAGGGAAATGGGTATAAACTAGAGAGGGTCAAATTTACACTAGACACAAGGAGGAATTTCTTCACAATGAGGCTGGTGAGGCCCTGGCCCAGGTTGCCCAGGGAAGCTGTGGCTGCCCCATCCCTGGAGGTGTTCAAGGCCAGGTTGGATGGGCCTTGGGCAGCCTGATCCAGTGGGAGGTGTCCCTGCCCATCACATGGGGGTTAGAAATAGATGATTTTTAAGGACCCTTCCAACCCAAACTATTCTATGATTCTATGATTTTTCACTTCTCAAACACCTAAAATGATTACTACTTAATTATGAGCCATTAATTCTTCTTTATTTTCTGTTTTGAATTTGTATTTCAGAACTATCTGTGAATAAATTCAGTCAAGGAAAAAGCACTGTTGGATATCATATCAAAATTTCAAAACATGCATTTTTTTTAGGAAATACAATTTCTCCAAACAGTTCATAGGCAACACACAATCTCTGTTTAATTTACAAATTATTACTGAAATCAGTGCCGTGGAAAAGGAATTTGGAAGTTTCTGAAGATAAGTGTTTTCATACAACTCAAGTATATTATGCAAAAAGGCTGGGACATTAGAATTTGTTTGCTCTTCCAGCTCCAGAAATAACCTAATGTTCTTTACTTTTCTTTTACACAAAATGTAATGTGGTGTCTATCTGGGCAAGCATTTCACTGTTTTGTGATGTCAGTAGAAGTCTATAGTGATACATTTTGACACCAGAAATACTAGCAACAACTCAATAATGACCAAAGCATTTCTTTCTTTTTCAGGTCAAGTGCCTTATTTGTGTCCTAGAACAGCAGTCCATTAGCACTTTTTCAACCAATATTAGGTATCGTCTCTAACAGGTATAATAATAATTACTTTCTGCAATTAACAGTGTTGTTTGACAGCAAGTCAGTAGTAGCAACAAACAATAATGCTTTAAAATATATAGTATTATCACATACTTTTTGTTAAAGAAAGTGTATTTTGAAAAAATATATATTTTTAGTATTATTCCAATAAAATCTATTCCTGACACAAATTCTCAGCCACAATGCATCTCTGTTCTGTCCCTGACCACTACAAGAGGAAAGGTGAAAAGGGAAAGAAGATGCCACTGTGGGATTTCCTGACCTGACTAATGTCCGTGGCAGAAGCAGGTACCCATGAGCAGATTCACCCTCTGGAACAATAAAAACTAGACCACCTTGATTTAGATTTCTGGAAGTGTAAGAAATGGTTTTAGATGGCGCAGATATTCTAAAGGCATAAAATGCACAGAAGTTTAGACAAATCTTAGACAGGGCCATATAGAATCATAGAATCACCAGGTTGGAAGAGATCCATCGGATCATCGAGTCCAACCATTCCCACCAGTCTCTAAACCATGTCCCTCAGTACCTCGTCCACCTGCACCTTAAACACCTCCATAGAAACAATTAGGCAAGAAGTAAGGAGGAATCTCATAGAATCACAGAACAACCAGATTGGAAGAGACCCACCGGATCATCGAGTCCAACCATTCCTATCAAACATTAAATCATGTCCCTCAGCACCTCATCTACCTGTGCCTTAAACACCTCCAGGGAAGGTGAATCAACCACCTCCCTGGGCAGCCTATTCCAATGTCCAATGACCCTTTCTGTGGAAAAACTTCCTCCTAATCTCTAGCCTAAATCTCCCTAAAATAAATCCTAAATCTCATAAAATTCTGTTCACTTAAACCGAACAGAGAGATATAGTCTGAAAATTAGTTCTCAAAATTAGCATCTTGTTTAGCTCTGAACAAACAAACAAACAAAAGTCTCAGCAATGCTAATTTAAATTAGAGTTAAGCCACAAGACAAAATGCCAAAACCATGTGCAAGAGGTAAGAAATGATGACTAAAAAACCCTGCAATGTGCATTTAATATCTGCAATTTTAGCTCAACAGATATGGGAAGACAGGGCTTCAGATCACCTAACACAGGGAATAGTGTTCACTTTCCAAGTAGTTTTTAAAAATTCTGGTAGACATTACATAGACACTTGGGACAGAACAAAATCATACCACATTTAAATCTGTTTAAGATCATATGCAGTCTTTTCTTGGAGCTTATATAACTGAAATGTTAGACTTGCAGAAGCTGAAGGATAATATATAATTGCTATTTCTTGCTGAAAATAGTACAGTGAATGAATCAGCTCAAGGTCTGAGTGATTTTATTCTCCTCAGGGTAGATGAAGCTGTGTTGACACATTAAGGGAAAGCTTACAGGTACTTCAGCTGTCTTTTCTGGTCTGATAAGCCTCTATTATAAAACTCATAATGAACAAAATGCAGAAACAAATATCTTTTTGATTAGCTATCTACTTTTTGGAACTGATGAATCCTCGCTAACCATGTAATTGATTAAATTACATAAAAGCTACTAAGTGAAGAGATGATTCAGTTATAAATACTTTTAAAAAAGGCATCTTTAAAAAACATACAAATTGCAGTTACTGGTTAATTTTTAAAATATTTTAAGGACAATGATTAGTTTCTAATTTAGATTAATTCTCAATGTAAGATAGAAACTAAAAGCTAAGCCCATATTCTGTTTTAGAAGTGCAGTTGGTACAGGCAAGACAAGCCAGGGAGATTATGTCTCTGCTAATTTTACACTATGTTGTTACCTTTTGTCTTTAATTTTTAATTTTTTTTTTATTATTTCACTATATACATGTACTAGGCAGCTTCAGGACTCATCTTTTCCACCATTCAAGATATAATATTTTATATTTATATGTAATAAATATAATTTAAAACATATTTCATGTGTCTGGATATCTATTTATTCACTTATGATGTAATGAACAAAAAAAATTATATTTAGACAATTCAAGCAAGGGCAAGAAGAGGACTTCAAGTCTTAAAATTTTATTTTCAATTCCAGCATGGAGCACATACCAATAAAAATTGCCGAAGGACTAACATGAAGCCAGGTGGAAAGGATGAATCTCTATGTCAAAAACAATTTTTGCAGCAGTGCGAAGGGGGTTGTCTGGGCAAGGGACATTCAGCTGTTACTATGCTAGGCTAGCCCTTTATATTTATTTATCTCTCCACCTTTTAAGGTCTTTTCTTTTAACATAATGAACTTGTGTAATAAAAACTGCAACATCCATAAAGCAGTAGCAATGCAAATGCAGACACATAAATATATATGACAGGCTTACACTAAAAAAAGTTGCAGAATTCTGATGGAAGGCTGTTTATTTTAAAGTGTTCACACAAAACCTTGAGAAGCCATTAAGAGTAGGCAGGTATTTGAGTTATGGAACCAATCTGACCTTTCCCAGGATTTGCCAATATTTACTGGCAATCCAAGTGACATTTATATTGTTAAATGAAAAGCTCAAATGCCTGAAGCTGCCAATGGAGCAGTTACAAGAACACCTGATCACAAAATACTACAAATTACTTGGCCATAGCTACACTGCAGCATTCAAGAGCTCCTAATGATCCCATTAAAACTTGCTCATTCTCTACAGTCAATTAACAGAAACTCTGTGGAAAATACCTTTATCCAACTAATTGTTAAACTAATTTTTTGAAAGTTTCCTCTTCTAAGAGGAAAGGCTGAGAGGCCTGGGTCTGTTTACCCTGGAGAAGAGAATGAGGGTGGACCTTATCAATGCTTTCAAATATCTAAGGGAAAGGTGTCAAGTGGATGGGGCCAGATCCTTCTCAATGGTACCCAGCAACAGGACAAGGGGCAATGGGAACAGGAAAACAGGAAGTTCCACAAAAACATGAGGGAAAGCTGCTTGACTTTGAGGGTGATGCAGCACTCAATCTGCCAAAAAGGTTATGAAAACTCCTCTTCCACAGCGATTGAAAAAACTACCTAAATGTGCTCCTGTACAACCTGCTGCAACAGGACAAGAGGGGATGGCCTCAAGCACCACCAGAGGAGATTTAGGCTGGACATTAGGAAAACATTTTTCACAGAAAGGGTCATTGGGCACTGGCAGAGTCTGCCCAGGTAGGGGGTTGATTCACCTTCCCTGGAGATGTTTAAGGGATGGGTGGACAAGGTCCTGAGGGACATGGTTTGGTGTTTGATAGGAATGGTTGGACTCGATGATCCAGTGAGTCTCTTCCAACCTGGTTATTCTATGATTCTATGATTCTAGGTGAGCCTGAACTAGATGATCTCTAAAGATCCTTTCCAACCCTAATCATTCTGTGACTATGTGTGATCACGTGATTATGTTTAATCAGCAATGATTCTTCTTCTGCAAAGCCTTAATGAGAAAATCACCAATGTAACAAATACCATCCAGCAGTCTACAGGCCTATAATAACAAATTTATAGGTTGTTTATTTTTTGTAATCTCAATAATGGTTTTAGATCTTAATAATTTTAGTTTTACTTATAAATTGAATCTCTTTACGTGCTTACTTGTTATTAATTAAATGCATATACTTGGTACATTTACTTTAAATAACATGTTAAGATTCACAAATAAATAATCATTAATATTAAAGTTATAATCTAAGGCTACAGTTTTTAAGTCCATAATACTCAAATCCACAAGAGCCCTGACTGCACATCTCATGTACACCTTTCTTAGCGCATGTTCACTTTCAGAATCCTCATAGGTCAACATCACCTGCCAGAGGACTGATTCACATTGCTCAACACTATTATAAAACAAAGGGAACTCCAAAGTTCCTCTCCCCTCCACAATACAGTGATATTTTTAAATTTTGAATTTTTTTAGCTCAATATCAATACCTTTAAAATGGAAACAATTCTTGATTTCAGGTTATTATAAACAGTGAGAAATTACCCTGCAAAGCACATCACTTGCACTTACAAAGAATGAAAACCTCTAATATTTTCACAACAGAAACAGAAATAATGTCAGTGCATAATCTAATTTGTCCATCATCCCTCTAACATAGAAGTCAGCCCAACAACATCAATTCTTTTCACATTTTGCATCACTACACATTAAGAAGATGTATTTCCCTTAAGGATGTATGTTTTTTAACTATTGTGCAATTAAAAAAAAAAAGTGACTGCACTTATTGTGGGACTGGATTTTTGTGTTCAAACATGATAAACAGAGGAAAGATTTGTAAAATGGAAATATAATGCACATTCACAAAAATTTCGTAATTCTTATTTGAACACTGGTTATCTAACACTGTTTCTTACATCATGTCTTTTGATTGTTGGAAAATAATTAAGTGCCATGAGAATCAGATATTTTTCTCTTCTCAAAGCGTGAACGAAAATATTTTTTTTCTAAGTTATCGTAGAAGAACCCCAAGCTAAAGCAGTTTTTCCATCAGCTAAATGATTCTCCCTTTCATTTTCTGTGTTTATCTGTTTCCTCAAAATCTCCAAATGGAAATTCCACAGTAATGGAACTATGCTTGTCCCTGTATCAATTCCAGGAAGATGCAGACTTCTCAGATGCAGTTTAAAGCCCATACTTGTTTAGATTCAGAAAGTTGGCAGGTTGAAGTAATAAAATTCTATAATTAGACAAACAGAAGTTTAGCCAAGTGCTGGCAATCAGACTGCGTAAAAATGACGGCCCAGAAAGTCTGTCCATTTCTTCTTCATTTGAAAATGAATCTACTAAAATTATTATCACTCCCCCAAAAAAGAAAAATAAAAGAAAATGTGCTGAACTTGTAGTAAAGTTTCAGCAACAGATATCCTGTCTAAATTACTGAATAAGTCCTTAATCAATTAATTAATTTCAACCAGAAAAAAGGCAGTCTTCCAACCACAACATCTGTTGGTTTTTTTTCCCAATTGTTCCCAAATTCTAGCAGATTAAGATGAAATGCAGTATTTGCCTCCTAGAATTTGAAAAAGGAAAAAAAAAAAGTTTTTCCTTTGTTTCAGAAGATGAAAAAGAAATAGAGCTTATAAAGAGGCAATAAAAATGAACAGAGTACTTAAGTATGTATTTGCTACCACCTTAACTGATCATATGAAGGAATAATATGGAAAATACAGAAGAAACAGAAATTCCAAGTGGTAGTGAAAATTCTCTTCATAAAATTAATCTCATGCATTCCTGATGGGTTAAACATTTTTCACAATATAGCATTTTCACATAACCGAATTAGCCTGATCTTTTTGGGGTTTTTTAAAAAATGCACAGTCACTCACAATTCAATAAAGCTCAGTCCAGCAATGTTGATGTTGTTTTGCTTCGCTTTTCCCATATCAATTATGTGCAATTCGTGAAAGATGCAACGCCCACATAGTACTTGCCCTGCTGATTAAATAATATCCCATGATTAACAAATTGCTCAGATTTCTAGATAAATCAGAAGGAAACCACAGGCAAAGCTGTTTACACTTGCTTGCTCTGTAGGGATTCTAAACAAAAACACCTGCAACAAGAACAACAGATTTTATTGACCCAGTCTGACACAACAAAGCATAATGTCAGCTGTAATAGACAATTTCCTGACTGCACCATATTTAAAATTTAACAGAAACATAAGAGGGAGGTAAAAGCAATATACTGAAAAGAAATACACAAAGATAAAGCATGTTAATGAATCAAAATAAGATTTCCTCCCACCAACGCTATGGAGCTAAGTGAAGAAGGCATTTGCAACCTCAGCCTTTTCCATGCCCTCTGTCCCCAAGTCCCCTGCCCCACACACCAGCAGGCTCACATTTTTCTCTCGTCTTCCTTCTGTTGTACCTGTAGAAGCCTTTCTTGTTGCTTTTATTATCCCTCTCCAGACTCAGCTCCAGGTGTGCATGCTCAGATAGCATCTCTACAATCCTCCTGGGTCATCTGACCCAATTTCCACCTCTTCTATTCTTTCTTCCTTCTGCTTATGAGTTTCCTCAAGAAAAAACTTGTGCACCCATGCAAGCCTCCTGTCACATTTGCTTGTTCTCTGCTTATCAGGGTAGACGATTGTTGAGCCTGGAGGAAGTGCTCCTTGAAAATCAATCAGCTCTTCTGGTACCTTATTCACATCAGGACTACATTCTATAGGATTCACCCAAGCAGAGCAAGCAAAGTCTGTTCTTCTCAAGTTCAGGTTCAGGATTCTACTTTTTGTCTTAGAATCATAGAACAAACAGGTTGGAAGAGACCTATCGGATCATTGAGTCCAACCATTCCTATCAAACCATGTCCCTCAGGACCTCATCTACCCGTGCCTTAAACACCTCCAAGGAAGGTGACTCAACCACCTCCCTGGGCAGCCTATTCCAATGCCCAATGACCCTCTGTGTGAGAAACTTCCTCCTAATCTCCAGCCTAAATCTCCCCTGGTGGAGCTTGAGGCCATTCCCCCTTGTCCTGTCCCCTGTCACTTGGGAGAAGAGCCCAGCTCCCTCCTCTCTACAGCCTCCTTTCAGGTAGTTGTAGAGAGTAATGAGGTCTCCTGTCAGCCTCCTCTTCTCCAGGCTAAACAACCCCAGCTCTCTCAGCTGTTCCTCATCAGGCTTGTTCTCCAGACTCCTCACCAGCCTCGTTGCTCGAGTCCTCTCAGTCCTCTGAGATGGTCCCGGTTGCTCTGTCCTCTCAGTTTTCTAAACTCCCCCATCTTGTGCTTGCTGCAGTTAAAACAGCTCCTGATCTTCACAGCCCTCATCTACTTTTTGTGAAGCATGAGGTCTTCATCAGCCCCTCAGGCATTTGTGTTAGGACATTGTCACAACTGCACTGCAGAAGCCTAGATTGCTTGGTCTCTGCTACTATTGCCTTGCTCTTCCAGCAAATATCAGGATGATTAAAGTCATCAGTGATGACCAGGTTTGCAAACACACAGCTTTTTCACCTTATCTGAAGAAAGCCTTATCTACTTCTTCCTGATGAGGTGGTCTGTAGCAGACACGCACAACAGTGTTGGCTACACTAGTCATTGACTAATCCTGAGCCATAAGCTTCCGTGTGGCTCACCATCCACCCACAGCTGCTTTTTCTAGTAAAGGCAACTCCGCCTCCTCACACTACTGGTCTTTCCTTCTGAATGGGCCTCCATCCGCAGCTCTCCAGTCATGGAATAAATAAATCTTTTTCACTAAAAGTTGTTCTTTCATTTAGATAAAATTAATTTAGGAAATAGTTTCAGCTATGTGAGTACTCAGACTGTATCATCACAATATTCTTACAACTGTTTAAGTCATTAATTATGAAATTGTTACAAGGGGAGAAAGAAACCAATACCATTTGGATTCAGATCACTGCCTATCTCTGTGATGTGCTTTTTCATACATAATGCGCTAAAACTCAAAGGGTTGAGTGAGGGTAATGTAATTCAAGCAATATATACAGCAAAAGCTTCCACTTTTTTGGTAATTTTACTACTACGGTAGAAAGGAGAGAATGAGTTTAATTCAACAATGACAAATTGTAGGACTTTGGGTCATGAGAGGTGAACCTATAGAATACTCGTCCTGGAAGTATCCCCTGGAATGTCATGGATGCAACATATCACCATGTGTTTAGACGGAGTCTTCCAAAGCAGGAACGAAAAGGATAAATTGGGGATTATGAAATAGCTGTTTACTAAATATTAAACATATTAAACTGCAGGAAATTCTTCAGGTAAAGCCAGAGAGGCTGGGAGATTACAGAGGGCAGGTTTCACATATGTTTTGTCTTTTCCTAACCTCTCCTAGGCATCCATTAATGCCTAGTCGGATAAACAAGACTCTTGCTCTTAAGCAGTATAAGGAATTTTTCTCTTTTTATGGATTTTCAGAGCTGAAAGTTGATTTCTTCATATCCCATTTATGCCTTTATGACTCTTACAACTAAGAAATGCTCAAAGGCTTCTGAAATTGAATCAGTGTCCTCTGGGATTCCTCTAAGAGTAAAAAAAGGCAGCAAGGCAGCACACAGTGTCCATTACTGAATTGATTTCTTCTAAAAAATGGCAAGAATTCCCCCCTGCCTCCAAACATCTTGAGTCCTAAATGAATTTTTTTCTATCCTTTATTTATGGATAACCCAAGTTGGAGACTATTCAAATCAAAAGTATGCTAAAAAATATTTTCTGGTATTCTAATTTAAACATATCAGTTTTCAGTACAACTTCAAAAGATAATTTATAAAACTTTATTGTTTACAAAACTTTTAAAAATATTTCAAAATTGTTTCTAATAAGAATAGAATTAGTAAGAAATCCAGAATGTCATGTACATCAGGTTTTTTTTCATAGTTTTGAAAGCAAGATCATATTATTTGAAGAAAAGGAATAAACTAAAAAGAACAGCCCACAAAGCCACTGGCTTTTAGATCCCAGAACAAATCCCTTTGTTTTATGTAACTACTGCCAATACTTGCGATGTGAAAAAAAACAAAATCACAAGTTGAAAAGCACATATTCTTATATTGCTTAAGAATAAAAGATGAAAAGTTCAATTCTTCCCCTTTATTTATGCTGCAAGCATAGTGAGAGGATTTTGAAGGACTCTCCATATGGGATGTAGGGATGAAATGCTGACTGGGTTCGCTCCTTAAAAGAGTTTGCCTATGCTACATATTGATTAATTTTTTTTTTTACACTTGGTTCCTCTTGATTAATAAACTTCTGTTATGTCAAAAATGCTCTTAACTTTGCTCTAAAGCAAAGCAAAGATTTTCATAGAATCATAGAATCACCAGGTTGGAAGAGACCCATCGGATCATCGAGTCCAACCATTCCTATCAAACACTAAACCATGTCCTGCAGGACCTCATCTATTTGTGCCTTAAACACCTCCAGGGAAGGTGAATCGACCCACTCCCTGGGCAGCCTATTCCAATGCCCAATGACCCTTTCCGGGAAAAACTTCCTCCTAATCTCTAGCCTAAATCTCCCCTGGAGATTTTAAAACCTTTAAGTGTGTGACTACTTATGCCTTCTTCCTTGATGGACTGAGTGGAGGTGTCCACACAGCACAATGTCTGAATATGTATATAAAGGATGAAAAGAATGTCCAGCTCCTTCTCTGTCATAAGGACAATAAGTTCAGAAAAAGAAACACATTTCCTTTTGCAACAAATTTGAATTAGTGTTTATCGAATCATCAGAATAAAGATTAAGATCAAAGTTTTTCAGCAAAGCATTAACACTGACACTGGTACCGGTACTTCATTCATGCTCATAACTAGAGTGCTGATGGGCTTAAAATCACTTCATAAAATACTACAATAGGTAAGACGGGACCTTACATCAAAGGGCAAGAATCTATGCCCACGTATGAATTTGTCAACTGTACAGAAGATATGTAAGAAAGAGAAGAAAAGTTGCTTTATGGAGGAGAGTTTTTCTTTAAAACCCATAATGTACTGGAGAGCATTAAAACATAAACTGTATAACCTTTCCTGTACATTCAATTTAAAACTCACTAGACAAATCTTTAATTTAAAAGAAAAAAATTAGAGAAGTTGAAAATGCAAATAGAAAATGCAATAGAAACGTATGTATGGCACACATCAGGACTGCTGTGTTTTTTGTTTTATCCTTTTTGGAAAATGAGGCTTCAAACATATTCAAATAATATCAATGTCAGAGACGTTTCAGGGGAAGATGAAATAAAATTGTCCTAAAGCGTCTCATTCCCCCTCTCCTTTATTGCTGCATTTTCAGTAACAACGCTTTGAACATATTAGGACTGCAGATAAATTACTGATTAGGCTTTGGCCTATGGTTGAGCTAAATGAACAGTACATTAGAAACTATGGGACATGATATAAAAAAAATTGTGCTTGTGATACAACAGAGTGAGAAGCTGACCAAAGTCACAGCTCAGACTGTGAAGGGTGGCTGGATTTAGTTAAGGGGAAGTTATGAGTGAAGCAGCTGGATTTCACACACATCTAAAGGGAGAAGTAAGGACCTTTGTGGAAGCACAGTCTTCCAAAGCCAGTAGTATGCAGGCAACCATATCAGCAGCATTATATAAACCTACTGTTACCTCTGCAATAGTATCGAAGTATTTAATATGAGCATGGCCATAGCAAAACTGGGAGCAGTGGGGAGAAATAATTATCGGGGTGTTTGTTTGATAGAAGACTGAGAAGGTATAAAGATTAGGAAAAGATGAGTCAAGGAACAGGGAAAAATACAATAAGCTGTGTAGTCAGTGCTTTTGGGAAGGTTGGGTGTGGTAACTGCCCAAGCAGCCTTGTGTTTGACCAGTGCCACCAGAATCAAAACAATAAACCAAATCTATTATGCGTGTGTGTGTGCCACATGAGTCAAACCTGCTTCTGTGGTTAGTAGGAAGAAGGTGGAGAGAAAGGAAGGAGACGGTATGTTTTCCCTGGCTAACAAGAGGGCCCTCACAAGAACATATCAAGCATCCTGGTCTCACTGTGTCGGTGTCCGTTCCAGACCCTGTGATCTACCAATCCCTTCCTAACACAGAGTACTAAATTCATTAAAAGTGAAAGGAATAAAAGCATATATACAAAAAATTGTCTCAGCCTGGTTTGGAGTTTTGACTGTGTGAGATTCTCAGATGTCATCTGCCCTATTTTCAGTTAAAATACTTCTTAACAGATAAACTTTATGGGCATTTTTACACGTCTATGTCTCAATGAACTGAGAATGGCCACAGTCTCACAGTGTCAAGTGAGTTCCCAAAGTACCTTTGGAGTCAATGGAAAATAGGATATTTTGGTTTATGATTCATCTGACCTGTTTTGATATCTACATTGGGTGAAGTGAATAACTACTCCGCATTTTCAATTTCTTGTTATTACCTATAAAGGAAACCTAAAGTTATTGCCTCAGATGTACATCTTTACTGCACTTCAGCTGCCTAGGTTTGGTCACATGAATCACACTCTAAGTGTCCTTAATTCTCACAAAAATACTTCAAATGAATCAGTCTCACAAATAACTCAATATACCAGATTACCATTTACTCTTGTGAATCTGTTTATATCCTGCCTTTTCCCAAAATCCTATTAAGCACTTTTTTTTTCCTTTAAGGATGTTTCAGGTAACACTAAATTCAAATGCTTAAGCTGGATATAGATCAAAAAAAACTAAATTAAAAAAAAACTACAAGCAAATCTCTTCCTGTTTCTTCCCTTCTTAAAATGAAGAGGTGCTGTCTGGATGGTTTATCCATGAAATGGCTCAGTAGGCCATCGATGACTTTAGAAGTTGATATCAAACAATTTATAAACTCTAGGATTTTATTTAATTAAGCTATATTTATCATTTGATAAAACAATTATTGCCTCTGCAAATGAGGATAGAACCCTAAGATTACACCCAGGGTTATATGGAGATACAGAAGATCATCAAGGACTTAGGAGTTGATCACCAACGGAATCCCCATCTACCTTATCTCCATAATCCTACCCATCACCT
The DNA here is from genome assembly GCA_033558105.1 of Coccyzus lansbergi. Classification (NCBI taxonomy): domain Eukaryota; kingdom Metazoa; phylum Chordata; class Aves; order Cuculiformes; family Coccyzidae; genus Coccyzus; species Coccyzus lansbergi. The sequence goes on from JAUMJK010000508.1 coordinate 4,806,084, forward strand.
GCACTGCTCAGTTCCTAAATGTGTATGTTTCTGATGATAATATTAATGATTCTGACACTACAAAAGGAGTAATCTTATTCTTTGGATGGGTCTACAAACCCTGCGATTCTCTTAGGAAAGAAGAGCTACTGTCCTAACATTAAGGTCATTGTATTTGTCTGTTTAAGGATATTAGAAAAACATAGAAGAAAAGCAGCACCAGATGAGTTTAACTGATAAATTTAGATACTTCTGCTTACTATTGTTCTTCATAACCAAAGTACCTGGCAATGCAGCACTATGACTGCTCTAGCTGCTGGGACAGAACAGAATATTTATGTGCATTTAATACCTGCTTTCAAAAATGGCATCACATTAGGTAAACATTATGCGTAACTTTTTAAAAACACCATACATGGATGTTTATTACTTTTGTTTTCTTCTCTTCATATGTAAGATGTAGGATTTAAAAGGGAAAAGACACATATGTACATAATGAATGTTTAAAAAGAAGCAATGTTCTTTGATATAAAATACAGGTAATTGTACGGTAATGAAAAATTCTACAAAGAAATAATTTTTAAATTCCTTTTTAAGAAGGAATGGGAAAGAGGTTTCTAGTTATTTCAAGGACAAGTAATAATTGTAACAAGGTCATTTATATTAATTCCTGCATTGTCATATTGATTTGCTAGCAGACTTGCACTATTTACAAGAAATTGAATATTTATTACTGTCCTTGAAACAAATATTCAGTGCTGTTGCTAACAAGAAAGAGTAACTAAGAGAAGTGTAGTGATTTGGAAATGGTTGGAGTCAATGACCCAGTGAGTCCTTTCTAATCCAGTGATCATAGAATCATAGAATCACCAGGTTGGAAGAGACCCACTGGATCATCGAGTCCAACCATTCCCACTGATCTCTAAACCATGCCCCTCAGTACCTCATCCACCCGCACCTTAAACACCTCCAGGGAAGGTGAGTCAACCATCTCCCTGGGTGCCCAATGGGTCAGTGCCCAATGACCCTTTCTGTGAAGAATTTTTTCCTTATTTCAAGCCTGAACTTCCCCTGGCAGCTTGAGGTCATTCCCTCTTGTCCTGTCCTCTTTCACTTGGGAGAAGTGATTCTGTGATTCTATGATTCCATGATCTTACTCTGATGATTCCATGTACATGAATGACTTTCTTGACTGACAAAAAGTTTTTCCTATATGAAATACGCCATCCAAAAATTCAGACAAGGTTACCAATGCTGAAGTATGAACTCACTTAGGCTTATTTTTAATCACATGCCAACATATTGCTTTCAATAGCAGACTTTGTTTTTAAGGCTGGTGTAAAGGGCCTCAGCAGTGCAGTCTGCTCTCTCTCTTCATTAACTCTATTCCTACCTTCCTGGGTAAAGAGGGATACTGTGTTCAGAGTGTACGTGCTTTGTGCTGAGTGCTTTCTGCCTGTGTAGTTCTGTGTGACCAGATGTGTGCATACACCCTGCATACGAGGGACCGTGTGATGGACAGGAGTGCCCTCTGTACCTCATTGCTGGCTGTGCCTGGGATCTGCATCAATCTTGCACCTATAGAGCTGCCAAATTGGCCAGTCCTATTATTAATGATGGTTAAAATTCTTTTATAACTGTAGTTGCACACAAGCTAAAACCTTGTAAAATATTTTTGAACAACAGCAGGGTTAAAAAGTCTCTCATACATTGTCTTTTTAAAAATATTTTTAACATTATTAACAAATAATTTGATCGTCAGTATTTCAATTCTGTACCAGAGGTCGGTTTATATGGGTTTTAAATTTTGTACATACTATTTGAAGCGTTATTTCATGATGCCTAAAGGAGATTCTTCAAATGCAGACTTACAATGCCAATGACATTCCCTATACGGCTGCATAGACAGTAATGAAAAGAGCTATTTAATTTAATTGTAAAAAATGTGAGGATTAAACATGGAAAGCTTTTAGATATGTTGAATTGTTTGAGGACTTTTAGAAGAAAATAACCAATAAATATGTATTTAATATAAATACTACCAAATATCATAATGTTACCATATAATAATATAACAAATATTATTAAACATAATTTCTATATATGTTATATTCTTGCATAGTGAACATGACTTTTAAGAATCATTGTTTTTAACAATTTTGAAGAGTAGCTACATGACATAAAACTCAAGTCCTGATTAATTTTAAATATCCTCTCTACTATATGCAGCTATGTTTTCTTGTCATCGAAGGACCTCAGCATACAAAGACTCTAAAGACTGACCGATAAAATCATGGAAATCTCGCAATCGTTTGATATCTTCTTGTAGCCATACAAGATGTCGGACAAAGTGACTATTTCTATTTTAGTGACTATTTTAGTGACTGTCACAGAAAGGGTCATTGGGCACTGGCAGAGGCTACCCAGGGAGGTGGTAGATTCACCTTCCCTGGAGGTGTTTAAGGCACAGGTGGGTGAGGTGCTGAGGGACATGGGTTAGTGTTTGATAGCAATGGTTGGACTCGATGATTCGGTGGGTCTCTTCCAACCTGGTTGTTCTATGATTCTATGATTCTATTTCTCAGGAGTCACTACTGGAAACACTTCTACAGTGAAGAAAAAGTGAATTTTACCTGGGGGAATAACCTAGAACATTATAAATCTTGACAGCATTTTTCTGAGTCTTGTTGCACACTTGTACTAGGCACAGAAAGTATTTAAGCTACGATAAGGCCCAATCCTGAAACAAAATATTTTACAATGCTTGATTATTCTAGACGGGGATACCCCAGCTGCTTCCAAAGTCACAGAGATAGTCCTATGGCAACTCAGGCTAAGAACAAACAATCAACACACAGGGGAAAATTAGTCTTCTATAAAACAATGACTGGTTTTTGTTTGTTTGTTTATTTGTTTTATTCCATTTTGAAATGCATACTAACTCAATATTTTTGCTAGCATCATCTCAATAATAATTAATCTCTACTGTCCTTGTTCTGTAAGATGCTGCTTTCTCCATTCTGCTCTAGCCCACTGGCCTGTGCACATACATGCCTGTACACAAACATTGTTTGTATACTTATTTATATATACTTTTATAATATGGTTAGGCGCAAGACTGGCTTCAACTGAAAGCTAAATCTAATTAGGAAACAGAAATTAAGTATTGTTCCTCCTAAGTCCCTTGACAGGTCTGATTTAGTAGTTATTCTAAGAACATGCCACACTAGGAGTAGGTTGCCATCACTTATTATTTCTATTAATTGCATGTTGGTCAAACTCACATTTATCATAAGATTGCAGTAAATACCGACAGCCTTGACATTCTACAGATTCGAATGGGAATTTTATAATGTTATTGTTACAAGTTTAGAGAGAGGGGCACTGTAATTAGCAAAAGAAATTATTACTATTAAAAAGTGAAAAATTCTCTCTACCTGAGGTACTTGCTAAGGTATAAGGATGAAGTTTTCAGATGAGGGATTTGACTATATTCACTGAGCCAGAGTTCCTACTGACAAAACCTAAAACCTGAGCCATCACTGGGGATGTCAGGCAGGCACTGAGGAGTAGGGACACACAAAAGCACTAAGGATAAGGACCTAAGGAAGACTGGACATGGAGAACCATAGAACCATAGAACAACCAGGTTGGAAGAGACCCATCGGATCATCAAGTCCAACCATTCCTATCAAACACTAAACCATGTCCCTCAGGACCTCATCCACCCATGCCTTAAACACCTCCAGGGAAGGTGAATCAACCACCTCCCTGGGCAGCCTATTCCAATGCCCAATGACCCTCTGTGTGAAAAACCTCCTCCTAATCTCCAGCCTAAATCTCCCCTGGTGGAGCTTGAGGCCATTCCCTCTTGTCCTGTCCCCTGTCACTTGGGAGAAGATGACTTACCTGTCTAGAATGAAAACATTTCACAATTTCTTGCAAAGCATTAAAAGGAAGTCCATCCTAAAAAACTAAGTAGTCACACTAGGTACTGCAATGTCTTTCACATGTGACAACTTATCAGTAAGATTTTTATTATTAAGAAAATCTCATTTCTATGAATTGCAATAATGACATTTTAAAAAGAGGATTTCTTCAGAACTTTTAATTTGATTAGGCAAAATCTTTCACTTTCCCCGTAATACCAAAGTCTCTTTGACCTTCATGAAATCAATCCTTGGCATGCAATGCTAGATCATAATGTATTAAAAGCCAGTATGGACCAGAGAGTTAGCATTCTGGCTGTAATCGGTATCTTTTTAGTGAAGGATTGTACAGTATTAGTTTAAAGGTCACTTTTGGAAGGAATAGCTATCTACATTTCCAAAGCAAAGTTCACAAAGTACTCACACACACCAAGTATATAGAAGTATTTCAGTAAAAATACATGATGAAGTTTCAGACACTCCATCTATTAGACAACACATACTGAAGAAGGCAGCGACTGAATGACTTGCCCAGGGCTGCGCAGAAAGCATGTGATATCTGAACCCAGATTTCGCTGTAATATTTTTTTGAGTTTTTTTGTTTGGTTGGTTGGTTTTTTCTACATTGTGAGTCCCCTTGCAAATTCTTTGAGAGGCAGAATGACTTCCTTGGAGACTCAGCCTACCTTCTGCCTCTCCAGACTCTCAGAGCTGACCAGCTGCAGGAATCGGTCCACCTCCTGGGAGACAAAGTGCCTGAGGGATTTGTACATCCTCCAACTCAGTGAGAGTTGGAATTAATGTGGACTAATGTGAAAAAGGGATGCAATCTGTCAGTCAGTGTGTGCACATAACTCTCACAAACAAGGGTACACATTTTCTAAACTTAAACAAAGACTTGGTAACTTTCCTGGTATTACTCCCTGTAAACTTTGCCTGATGACCTGAAAACCATACTAATTATATGCTTATATTAGCAGAAATATACATATATATATATGTGTGTGTGTGTGTGTGTGTATACACACACATATATATATATTTTTCTGCTAATATAAGCATATAATTAGTATACATGTATATATATATACGTGTATATATATATATGTATATATGTAGCAAGCATTTTAAGAGAGAAAATAAAATGTAAATAGATATATAAAGTATTTTAAACATTCATAACATCTACAGTCTTCATTAGTAACTGTTTGAATTCTGGACATATATCACATTTAAGTGTGTAAAAACTGAAAAGAAAAATCAATCCCATATTTTATGAACTATGCTCCAGTTAAAAAGCCATTTTGTTAAACTAGTTTCCCAATATTTGGTACTTTAATAGTTCTGTTGCACAATTAAGAGCAAATTCTATTTTCAAAAAAATGTTTGATTAGTTATCAACATACACTAAGGAAGATGTAACGTATCAATAGTATGGAATATTGACTTATTTTTATAATTAAACACTGAACATTGTGTAAAGTAAATCCATTCTTTATTAAATCAGAAAACTAAAAGTACAGGGAAGATGGTAAGAGTGGCTGTATATGAGACTGCCTTCTGCGAGCAGATGGAGACAAATTACATGCTTAGCTAACAGATATTACTTATGTTGAAAGAGAAAAAAAGAGATTAAAAAATAGAAGCTAAACAGAAGCAGCCTTCAGCACGGAAATATGACAACTAAAAGAAAAAGTAAGCCTTTCAAATTAATAAAAAAATGGAATATATTGATAGGCTTAAAAATACATGTCCTGGCCCACTTGTGCATCTGCTTCTGATCAGAGGCTGAAGGGAACTGAAGCACTTGAAAAAAAAATCTTTAATCAATATTGAAAATCATAAGAGACGGTTACCTCAAAAAAGACATAGCCATGTCTGAAATAAATGAAGTGCCTAAGGCAGACCTCATGTAGGCAGCCAGTCCAATCGTAACACCTCTATCTCCTCACTATGACATGCTAACTAGAGTACAGAGAGGTCCCTCTGGAAACCCGCGTGCTCGCTGCTGCACACACATCACCTAGAATACTAGAAAATTGGTGAGCAGCTATGAAGTGTGTGAACAAGCAAAGACCAAAGAGAAAAAGAACAATGGAAATACAGAGCTAACAGACATCAAATTAAAAACAAACAAATAAACAAACAAAACTACTAAGCCAAACCAAAACTTTTTCCATCACAAATCAAACTACATTGTTTTTATTCTGAAACCACATCAAGAGTGTTATGATTTATGCAAACAGTTGGCTATCTCCCCAGGATCAGCCTGGAGAAAGCCATGAAGGATTTCAGCCTCTCTGCAACCCTTGTAGCTTCAATCTGTGATTACATTCATCTATGCAATTCCATAGAGTAAAGTAAATCAGTCATCCTCACATCAACATTATGGCTGCATGAAAATACACTGTAATTGTTTTATCCCTGTTCTGCAGGACACAGTTTCTAAGATTGGCTGTTCAGTTGTACAGGATCAGGAAAATTTGCATCTATTTTGTTTTAGTTCAACAGTGTCTGCCTTGAGGAGGAACAGTTAACCCTTAGCTAAAAGAAATCCAGTATATTGCCACGTACAAATAAAATACCTCTATTTCTATGTCTGATTCTTTCTGTTCCTACTAAGTGCCTTCATATTTCTAACTTAATTTCCCACAAAACCATTTTCCCAAGGTTTGAATTATCAACTGCAGTTCAGGGTGCTAAATGCCTCATATAAATGGGCACAGTTTCATTTGGCATTTGATATTTGGTTGCCTTTAAAAAAAAATGATCGGTGTCATATTTAATACTAAATTCACTTCACATAGATTGTTTTTATGTCACTGTCATCTAAAAATCTACAGATATCTGTCATCCAACCTCTTCCTAAAGCAGAGTTTCCTGCTCTCCTTTCCTTTCTCTTTATGTCTTGCAGCCTGCAAAATCTGTTGACTTTTAGAATTGTTCAGTAAAGTCCCCAACCTGTATGATAAGAAAATCATAGAATCATAGAATTATAGAACAACCAGGTTGGAAGAGACCCATCGGATCATCGAGTCCAACCATTCCTATCAAACACTAAACTATGTCCCTCAGGACCTCATCTACCAGTGCCTTAAACACCTCCAGGGAAGGTGAATCAACCACCTCCCTGGGCAGCCTATTCCAATGCCCAATGACCCTCTCTGTGAAAAACTTCCTCCTAATGTCTAGCCTAAATCTCCCCTGGCAGAGCTTGAGGCCATTCCCTCTTGTCCTGTCCCCTGTCACTTGGGAGAAGAGCCCAGCTGCCTCCTCTCTACAACCTCCTTTCAGGTAGTTGTAGAGAGTAATGAGGTCTCCTCTCAGCCTCATCCATCATCATCCTCATCCATCCAACCTCATCCATCCATCCTCATCTCTCCTTTCATCCAACCTCTTCCTAAAGTAGAGTTTCCTGCTCTCCTTTCCTTTCTCTTTATGTCTTGCAGCCTGCTAAATCTATTGGCTCTTAGAATTGTTCAGTAAAGTCCCCAACCTGCATGATAAGAAAATGTCTATGGTCAGTGATATTTTTCAATTATGTCTTGGTATTTCCACACTTAAGAGTTATTGTCTTACTCTGCAAAACAGTCTCTATTGACTGAAAGCAAAAGAGGTGTATGAAAACACCCTAACTGATTATAATTATAAACTAATAACTATAAATACAGGCAAAAAATAATACAAACTTAAGTCAATATAATAAATCTCAATTAAACAAGGTTTATAAGAAATTTATTGCACAACCCACTAGTAACAGTATCAGTATATCAGTGTCAACAAAAGGCAAAGCTGCATTGGAAACCGATATTTTTAAGATTCACCAAAGGAAGCAGTAAAAAACACAGGATAACATAAGACAATTGATCTTTTAACCAAAAATATCTCTTATATACTTTATGTATATGCTACATATTGTAGTTCACACCAATCAACAGAAAGGGTCATTGGGCATTGGAAGAGGCTACCCAGAGAGGTGGTTGATTCACCTTCCCTGGAGGTGTTTAAGGCACGGGTGGATGAGGTCCTGAGGCACATGGTTTAGTGTTTGATAGGAATGGTTGGACTCGATGGTCTGATGGGTCTCTTCCAACCTGGTTATTCTATGATTCGATGATTCGATGATTCAAATATTTACACGTGTGTAAAACTACTATGATCAACAGTGATGGAAAGAATTCCACAAAAGATGGTTATAAAAAGAAGGGTATCATGAGATGATACTAGAAAACTTAGAGACATGACAGATGTTTAATTTTTAAAAAGTTTAAATGCATCACATTCCTGAAAGTAGCCCATGTATTATCAACAAGGGTGGGTACCTGTTTCCTCAAATCCACAAACATTTCCGCAATACAAATTAAACACAGAATCACAGGTATAGTAGAACATACGTGACCATGAAACTCAATTATTAAAATAAAAATGCAATATAAGCAAAGGAATTATTGGAAGACAAGATATGCCACAAAATGCAAAACACCAAAGAAACAAGGCAAAGAGGAAAGCCTTGCAGATATCAAAACACCAAATTACCCATATTATACAGTAAGAAAATGGCATAAATGATTACCAAGTTACCACTCCTCTAAAAAACGAGTTTACTCAAATACAAATTTATATCTTGACACAGATTTCATAGAGGAAGATCTATGTTAATGATAATTTATGTTAACACCAGCCTCTATATGCAGTGTCTGTATTCTGATATCATAGAGCCATAGAACAACCAGGTTGGAAGAGACCCATTGGATCATCGAGTCCAACCATTCCTATCAAACACTAAACCATGTCCCTCAGGACCTCATCTACCCGTGCCTTAAACACCTCCAGGGAAGGTGAATCAACCACCTCCCTCGGCAGCCTATTCCATATGTTTGCTTTCATTAAATATATGAAAGGAATATTAGTGTAAATGGGTTTCTTGCAGTTTCACAAATGTGGACTATGAAAAAGAACAGCATAAATGAAGGAAAAAGTAAAGATGTTCTGAACTGCCTCAGTATTCACTCTCCTATTATTGCTAAACTCAATGCTTTCTGTGTGTTGGATGCATGTGTGTCCAGATATGTAAAATCCATATTTTTCTGCAGACATTTCATCACTATCTTTGGCTCCAGATTTTTTAGCCAAAATGTTGTTCTGTATACCAATTTATGTCTAGAAGTCTGAGAACTGCTACGCTTACTATGATTCTGATTTTACTGTGGTAGGAATTTCGGAAATGGTCGCAGAACTCAATCCACGAAAAACTAACAAAATAGTAGTAAGATTTTAATAAGCTGTGGCTTGTTCTATACTTGAGTTGTACAATATGTTAGGATTTTTTATTATTATTATTGTGATATTCTGTTATGTTTTATAGGAATTATTCCAAATATATTAGTGCTCTGGGTTTGATATGGAGAAAGACAAATTATTTTAATATACTGCTATTATTGTTAGTAGGAAAAAAACTCAATATTGCTAATTAAGCTATTTGTCAGATCCTCTCTTTTGGTTTTATTATATACGTGAGTATTTTTGGTTTCTTCCATAAACCATTAGGAACAGAAAAACAAATCAGGTAATGTTCTCTTAGTACACTATTTACCCCAGAGTACACTCTTATGAATACAGTTAGCTAAGTACAGGGTATAAAAGAATGTTTTAAAAATTTAATTTAATTTAATCCAAATGTCTTCACACGTGCAGCATTTGTTTCAGCATGTCATTGGAGCAGAGTGTGGTTCCACGTATATTAAATGTATAGAAAATAAATTGAATAATTTATGTCATCAGATGGATATGCAGAAAGAATCTAATATACTTTAAGAATTTTAGCCCTAAGTGTAGCTTCTGAAATGTTGAGCTGGTTTTTTGTTTGTTTGTTTGTGTTTTTTAAATAAAAAAAAGGCTCAGAAGGAAAAAGCATATTATAGTTTTCAATAACAATGTTGGATATTAGTCAATATTTCCTGTAGGCATGAAAACTAAATTTTATCATGTAAAAATCAGCATTTTAGCTATTCTATCTATTAGTATCTGTATTAGTATCTCCAGTTAAAACCAAAACCAAACTCAAACACATTTGTAAAGTAGAAAACTAGGCTTTTTTGCTTTTTTTTTCACCTTAGAATAAGCTGTAGTGATTCCAGAGAAGATTTGTCGGGGATAAACGTCAACACAGACAGTGGTAACTGCCACATTTCCATTAGCTTTAATGAGGCTGGCAAGGCTGATTTCTTGCACATCATTCAGAATACTTACTTTTAATGGTCTACATTATAGTTAATTAAATTAAGAAATAAGTTCAAAAGCAGCTGATTAAAATGTTTAAGGCCAGTTTTCATGCTTTGTAATTTGCTTTTCTTTTACATTTCACATATTCTTCTATTACATTTATTTTTTTAGTTTCATTACAAATTATCGATAGATGACTTCTCATGAATTGGAGGAAACTTATCAGCTTTTATTTAATGACAGATGATAATTTGACTATGCAGTTATATCATACATTAAAAGAGAAGGAAATTAGATGAAAAAAATAAGGAAGGTATTAATTTTATATTGTATCACACTCACCATAGATGGAATTCCCTGTACATGGGTATGTGTTCCTAGTTGTTGCACACAAGAGGCAAAGTTAAAATTTCTAATCTTGCCTGTCAAATTCCATATAAAAATGTCCAACATTTAGGTCTCTTACTACAGAGAAGTCTCATTATTTTCATAGAATCATAGAATCCCTAGGTTGGAAAAGACCTTTGAGATCATCAGGTCCAACCATACCTGTCTGCAACTAAATGATATCCCTAGGTACTTCATCTACCCTGTTTTTTAAGGACCTCCAAGGACAGAGATTCATCCACCCACTGAGCAGACCCGGCCAGTGCCCGAGAACCCTTTTGGTGAAGAAATGTTTCCTACTGATCAATCAGAACCTCCCCTGGTGCATCATGAGGCCATTCCCTGTTCTCCTATCAATTATCACTCTGGAGAAGAGACCAACATCCACCTCGCTATAACCTCCTTTCAGATAATTGTAGATACTAAGAACTCTACTGTATCTACTGCAATATGACTTCAGAATGTATGACTATTTCACACATGTTGGTGCCTGTTTCTCTGCAAGTACGTTACATATTTGAAGAAGTGGTATTTTGATTATATAAGAAAACTCTACATAAAATCTGGCAAATTTCATAGAACAGTTTGGGTTGGAAGGGACCTTAAAGATCACATAGTTCCAATCCCAAATTTCTGTCAATGCAAACGGAACCTCTTTTGTCTATAGAAAAAAAAATATTACAAAGAAGTATTTTAAACATCAAAATCCAATAACATTTTAAATCCCCTTTTTCACAGCAAAGTTGCCATTCCACGGCATAGATGCCTACAAGAAATGATAGTACACAATGAAAAAGTGCATTATAAAGAATGCAAACAATGGGCTAATGTTTTCAGTGTTGTAAGTTATAGATATTTTTAAAACTGGAGTTATATTCAGATTATGAACAGTTTAGGAGGTTATAAGGAGAAACAGTAATAAGGAAATGAGTTATAAGTTAAAAACAGTTATAAGGAAAAGCAATATCTATAATTCCGATTAATAAAAAAACAATTACGTTATGCCATCTATGTGTCAATACACTTTTTGACCTTTTTGCCATCTGAATGACTAAAAAGGTAAAAGATTTCACCGTGAAGGTACATGACCAGGAGTCATTATTATTATTATTTTATTGTAGTTAGAAAATGTATTAAATGCGACAATATTTTTAATGCAGCACATGCTTATTTTTGTTCTCCACTGGCCTTTTTAACTAGGCAACGTAAAATAAGACCTAAGAACATTCTTTTTTGCATCACAGGCTGACACAGGATAGAATTTGTCTATCTATAGCTCACAATTTTCTTAGTGGATATCAGTGTCTCTCTATAGTCACAGAATATTCATACCTCTATGAAAATGTAGGGATCTGTAGTATACAATAATAAAATAAGCATGTTTTTTTGCATCCACAAGCTATCATAATTTAAGAAGAAATGTTCCATTGGAAAAATCTGTAAAAAATTCATGTCTAATCAATATGACTTCAAATATTCTTTAGTCCCCTAAAAATCTAGGTTTTTCAGCTAGACTCAGTATTTGTCAATTGTTAAAAACTTGATACAGCAGATGGAATTCACTTTACTATCCATACTCGTAGTCGGATACCAAAATGCCAAACTCACTTTAGAATTTACAACAGCCCTAAACATGGCAACAAACTCTGATGTAAAATGAATTCCCAAGAGCTGATACTACCAATCTCTGTTAATCACACACCTTTAGCCTTGTGCCATCCTTTTATACCTTTTTTTTTCATTCCAACATGTCCCACACATTGAACAACCAAAGTCTTACAGTGCCAGCTCACACAGTAGGTGCGTGTGTCTAGTTGGTGATAACATCCTTAGCTGCAGCTAACAGGCTGTATTAAGGACTTTGGTTTTTAATTATCATAGAATCATAGAACAATCAGGTTGGAAGAGACCCATCGGATCATCGAGTCCAACCATTCCTATCAAACACTAAACCATGTCCCTCAGGACCTCATCTACCCGTGCCTTAAACACCTCCAGGGAAGGTGAATCAACCACCTCCCTGGGCAGCCTATTCCAATGCCCAATGACCCTCTCTGTGAAAAACCTGAAAAATTATTTATGTGTTTATTCCCCTGTTCCATTGACATAATCCTTATAGGGAAGTAAGAAGCAGAGAAGCAGATATTTCTACCTCCTTTTGAAAGGCAGAAGGTGACCAGGAACATCAGAGTTCAAATAAATTTTCTTAACCTATTCCAGTACCACTGTCACTATCCTAGCTTTCTCTATATTTCATTTACTATATGAAATGTCCACAGACGGTAGTTTTTTAATGGTTGCCATTACAGCAAAAATAAAATCATTAATAAAAAGCAATATAACATTTCTACTCTTCATTTAAATCATTCTGCTTAGGTAGGAATAAATTTACATGATCAACTACTGTCAGTCAATGTATAGATTGATTGTTTCACTCACTGCAGTATGTCCTGCTGCCATATTCTAACCCAAAATTATACACAATTCCATTGTTCTTATATATGTTCTACTGTGGCATTTTTTTGGTGCATTTCTTCACTGCTGCATGTTCTATTTGTTCAAACTAATTTCCACAGTTAATCTCAAGGATTTATTTCCTTACCACCCACTGGAATTGTATTCATTTGTTTTTAATCATCTTTCACTCTTTATTAACCCCTCCTGTTATTTATCAATTCTAATCTACCTTTGTTCTAAGTCAGCTTCAGTGATTTGAACATGGATTAGTTTTCAGGATGTTTAATCACCTAATTAAGATGCCAGTTTAACTATAATGGACTATCCTTTAAAAGCAGTGCTTTGTGTGAGGTTTGGTACAAAAATATTGATAAAGCACCATATAACTTCATTTAACCTCAATTCTAAAATTTAGAAACTTGTAAAGTCTTCAGTTTACATTTATTTTAATTAAATATCATCACTTAATTTTAAATGCTATTTGCTTCACTATATACCATGAGTACTGGCATCACTGCAGAAAGTGGTTTTGCCTGAGTGGTTCCATTGCTTCAATCTCAGCAGTAAGATGAGTGATTCACTCGGGTAAGTACTCTGTCTGTCAGATGTAAAAAGCAGATGGCATACAAACCCCAAATTGAGGGTCAGGGACTTCCTAAAACCAAGTTGGCTTCTTTTTATTTAACAAAAGTCTACATTGCACGCAAAAAATAATAGTCTAAGGCACCAGGTAATTCTAGTTGTAGGCATTTCTCCTTTGATCTTAGCAAAAAGTAATGCTATAATAGCAGTGCTGGTCTCTCTCTGCTTCCATTTGCAACTGATAAATTATTTGTTGTGCAATGAGCTCTTGCAATGAATTTTCAGGCCATAAAATCAAAATATTCACCAGAAATGTGGGGGGTGGGGGGCAAAAAAGGTGACATAGTTGAAAATGTCCTTCGGTACGTTACAATAACAATTTATCCTCCATTCTTATTCAATTCTAGTTTCACTTTTAAGTGGCAAAGAAAGCCAAACAAGCACAAAAACTATTAAGACTGAATCATCTTATTTAAAGGTTAGATGGCAATGAGTAACTTTTAGATGCTTCAGGTTGATTGCAGTTAGATTTTTATAGCGTCTCCAGATGATAACATTTCACCTGGTTTCTACCTTGAAATTCTTATGAGAAAATATCAAAAACATTAAGGCAATTAAGTTTCAGCAAACTAGATATCAGCACAAACAAGTCATGTACACTGGCTTTGGTGTGCAAACAGACTGTTCTTCCAAGATGCAGATTTATTTAGGACATTTTTTTTTTTTAATGCGTGAAATACCAAGAATTGTTTTCTTACTAACTCATTATAGAGAAAAAAGGGAAACCTTGGGAAAATGGGGACAAAAATGAACCAACAAACTCAGAAATATCTGAATTTGGAAATGAATCCCATTGCTACCCCACAAAGCTTTGAATGGAGCTATGTGTTTTTAGACTGATTAACAACTCCATGTTCTCTTGTGAGATACAGAAAAAGAGGTAAAAACTGCAGGAAAACTATATACTTTGAGTATATCAGACGAGCTGTGCCAGATCTCTATAAGAAGCTTTTGAAAACACTAATTAAGAATATTAAATGTATTTTGGAGAATTAAGGGAGTCTAGTCAGTCAAAATACCATCTCAATACACAGTTTATAAAATAATAATATCATAATAAGAAAAAAACTAACTCAGTCCAGCTAAAGGAAGTAAATCTAAGAGGATATATTAATACTTTGGATTGAGTATAGAATAAAAGCACAATGCATCTGTAAGAATAAATATTGTAAACGTAATATCCACAATCTATACAAAAATCTACCAGAAGACTCCAAAGGCAGATAGGATGCATCTCACTAAAATAAAATTATAATTTGATTTTAATATTGCCATAAGGCATTCATAGTTTAGAAGCTGATATATAATATTTATTCCAGTTTTAAGATTTACTATATTTATAAAGCCCAATAAGTACCCAGGTGTTATAGCAAGAGAAACTGAACAAGATTTTATGCCCTAAGAATCACACGGGATACATATGTACACATTTCTGTGGCAATGAGATACAATTTGCTTTTGTGCCCAAGAGATGTAATTCTTAAATAAAAGGATTTTTTTTCTCCTTTTTTTGTTTAAACTCACAGGATTTTGTTTCCATGCTTTCTTAACTGTTCCTAAAATTTAGACTGAAACATAACAGCCTTTTGTGGAGGAAGGATTGTTTTATTTTTATTAGTTTTATATGCCACTGAGTTTGCAGGAGTGGGGGAGAAGATTTCCAGAGTTTAACTACTTAAATTTTTAGAAGATCTGCTTTTAGATTAAAATGTATCCATAAAAATTAACTCCAGAGTAATTTATATAGGAAATTAACCGAGAGCAATGAGGTCTCCTCTCAGCTTTCTCCTCTCCAGGCTAAACACCCCCAGCTCTCTCAGCCGTTCCTCAGAAGGCCTGTTGTCCAGACCCTTCACCAGCTTCATTGCTCTTCTCTGGACTCGCTCCAGAGAACTCAGGAAGTTCCTATCATGTTCCTTGGCAATAGGAAAAAAACTCCTCTTCGGATTATTATGCCATTATTCCTTCAGCCCAGGCAGCTCATGCTCATGTATCACTGAATATTTAAACAATTAGACTGAAAAGGGATGGCCAAGAAGAAGATGTGAGACATTGCAATTATTAGGTTTAAGGCTCAATGAGGAAAATTCTCCTTTCACAGTCTCAAGGGCAGATTTAGTAAAAGTGGGAAAACACATCCTCCAGAAAAAAGATGAAGAAACTGAGCCCCAACACACATGGCTGGGCAGTACAATAAGTAAACTGTGTAAGTCATATAAGTTGAAATCTAAGTTAAATCATTAGAATTTTAATAGAGGAAATGAAGCAGTTTTTTGAGTATTCCTGTTATTAGGCTGTAGGAAATGTAATGTGATTTGCTAAAATTTTCATTAACTTGCAAATAGTATTAAAATTAAAGCATTGACTGAAGACGCTTTGCTCTATCTTTTATACAGACACTGTGATCTGCAACTTACTGCCACTATGATTTTGCAAGTGAAACATATAAGAAAGCATTACGATGGGCTGACCAAACTATACACAAAAGAGACAGAAAAGTGGAGGTGAAATGCTAGCTATAGATCTTATTTTGTATAATCCCTTCTAGCCTTATACATTTATTGTTTCAAGGGAGGAAATCGGTAGAGCCAGGAGTGATCAAGCAAACACCTGATAATCATTAACTCTGTTTGTGCACAAAATAAAATATCATAGAATCATAGAACAGCCAGGTTGGAAGAGACCCATCAGATCATCGAGTCCAACCGTTCCTATCAAACACTAAACCATTTCCCTCAGGACCTCATCTACCTGTGCCTTAAACACCTCCAGGGAAGGGGAATCAACCACCTCCCTGGGCAGTCTATTCCAATGCCCAATGACCCTCTGTGTGAAAAACTTCCTCCTAATCTCTAGCCTAAATCTCCCCTGGCGGAGCTTGAGGCCATTCCCTCTTGTCCTGTCCTGCATATGAAAATATGCATGAAAACAGAAAAAGAAAATTGAAAAACTTGGGTTTAAAGTCTATATGTTTTCTTTGTGGCTACCCAGAGGCCTTGGGGAGTCAGTACTGTTCTGGTATTGCACACACTCTGCTTAAGAAACTGCAAGCCAGCTTGACTGAACTTGTGCTATCGCAAGTTCTACGATTCCACTGATTGCTGAAGAACCTTAGAAATATTACTTCTTCCTGTAATATTCATTATGTCACCCGTAAAGACAAATAACACCATTTGGGAACTTTTCTTTACTTGAAGCAGATGCCAATGACATTGACATTTCCTGTTGGTATTTCTCACCAGTTACTAATCTTGAGCCTGGCAGAAGGATCTTGATAGGTAGGGTCTAAATGCTAAACTTTCTGAAAGAGACAGATGTTAACCTTATTAAATCAACCCGTTCACATAGTTACTGTTCTGTTCATTGCAGCTTGATTATTTGTCTAGTTTCAGTCTAGATACAATACCAACTACCACTGAAAATTTAGGCTGACATTTTGTAAATTAAGGAAGTGACCGATAGACTGAGCAATGAAATCAAAATACGTAGCTGGTTTTTGCACTGACATTTATTTAAGTTCTCAAAAGAGAAAAGATGCAGTAATTTGGGAATAATATATACCCTGCTGCTGTTGTATTAATCCATTGTCTCTGTGCAAAAGTGTAAGCTGGTTTTACAGTTCATTATAATTTGTCAGGCACTTTTTTAAAATAGTGTTTTCTTTGAAGAACATAACAAAGGATCAACACCACTATGTATTTCAACAGTGAGGTGCTTAATGTTTATACCAGCTAATGCTTTAAATAACTACTACCCATTGAGAACATGTTTGCTTAGTGTCACTTAATTTTGAAATGTTTTCTCAGAGTTTATAATTGTCCTACATTCTAAAACATGAAACAAAAGAGACTAAGCAGGCAGAGGTTATGTCAAATAACAGAGGCAGTGGTAGTAAATGGTGTTAAATCCAGCTGGAGGCCAGTTACAAGTGGGGTTCCCCAGGGCTCAGTACTGGGTCCAGCCCTGTTCAATGTTTTCATCAATGACCTGGATGAGGGTATTGAGGGTACCCATAGCAAGTTTGCAGATGACACAAAGCTGTGTGCAAGTGTCGATCTACTGGAGGGTAGGGAGGCTTTGCAAAGGGACCTGGACAGGCTGGACTGCTGGGCAGAGTCCAATGGGATGAGGTTTAACACGGCCAAATGCCGGGTCCTGCACTTGGGCCACAACAACCCTATGCAGAGCTACAGACTATGAGAGGTCTGGCTGGAAAGCTGCTAGGAGGTGAAGGACCTGGGGGTGTTGGTTGACAGCCGACTGAACATGAGCCAGCAGTGTGCCCAGGTGGCCAAGAAGGCCAATGGCATCCTGGCTTGGATCAGAAATGGTGTGACCAGCAGGTCCAGGGAGGTTATTCTCCCTCTGTACTCGGCACTGGTGAGGCCGCTCCTTGAATACTGTGTTCAGTTCTGGGCCCCTCAGCACAAGAAGGATGTTGAGACTCCAGAGAAGAGCAACAAAGATGGTGAAGGGTCTGGAGAACAAGAGAAGTGGCTGAGAGAGCTGTGGGTGTTTAGCCTGGAGAAGAGGAGGCTGAGGGGAGATCTCATTGCTCTCTACAGCTACCTGAGGGGAGGTTGTGGAGAGGAGGGTGCTGGCCTCTTCTCCCAAGTGACAGGGGACAGGACAAGAGGGAATGGCCTCAAGCTCCACCAGGAGAGGCTCAGGCTGGACATGAGAAAAAAAGTTTTTTGCAGAATCATTGGGCACTTGCAAAGGCTTTGCAGGGAGGTGGTTGATTCACCTTCCCTGGAGGTGTTTAAAAGACGAGTGGACGAGGTGCTAAGGGGCATGGTTTAGTGATTGATAGGAATGGTTGGATTCAATGATCCTATAGGTCTTTTCCAACCTAGTGATTCGGTGTTTCTGTGTTTCTGTGAAAGTGTGTTATGCTAATTACTAAAGTCAGAACTAGCTATATCATTTACAGTAAAAACTGTAATTTACTGTGTTCTGGACAGAATAATCTATATTCTTAAAGAAAAATACTATTTTCCTCTAACATTAACTTCCACAAGTTCAAGACTAGAATTTTTGTGTGTGTGTGTGTTTGTTCAATACTGCCATATATGTTGAGGACAATCTCCTGTGTTGAGTAGTGAGGTGAGATGTCTTATGAGTAAGTCATGCAATATTGAGAGGTGTCTTAGATGTTCAAGACTCCAGAAACTTGGAGCATGTTAGATGTTGTTCAATGATACAACTTTCACATCTGCAGATGCACAGATCAACTGTATACAAAAGCAAGAAGGGATTTCACTTTCCAAAGCTTTATCCATACACCCTTGGACTCACCTTTTGAAAGCAGTGGTGTAGGAAAACATTACTAATAAAGTATTGCTAGTAGAATATAGTATTAATTATAGATGAAATTTACCAGAGGCAGGTCCTGCCAAACCAACCTGATCGCCTTCTATGACAAAGTCACTCGACTGCTGGATGAGGGAAAGGCTGTGGACGTGGTCTTTCTGGACTTCAGTAAAGCCTTTGACACAGTTTCTCACAGCATTCTGCTGCGGAAACTGTCAGCCTCTGGCCTGGACAGATACACACTCTCCTGGGTAGAAAACTGACTGGATGGCCGGGCCCAGAGAGTGGTGGGAAATGGTGTTAAGTCCAGCTGGAGGCCAGTGACAAGTGGTGTCCCCCAGGGCTCAGTGCTAGGTCCAGCCCTGTTCAATGTCTTCATCAATGACCTGGATGAGGGCATTGAGGGTACCCGTAGCAAGTTTGCAGATGACACAAAGCTGTGTGCAAGTGTCGATCTGCTGGAGGGTAGGGAGGCTTTGCAAAGGGACCTGGACAGGCTGGACTGCTGGGCAGTGTCCAACGGCATGAGGTTTAACACGGCCAAATGCTGGGTCCTGCACTTGGGGCACAACAACCCTATGCAGAGCTACAGACTGGGAGAAGCCTGGCTGGAAAACTGCCAGGAGGAGAGGGACCTGGTGGTGTTGGTCGACAGCCGACTGAACATGAGCCAGCAGTGTGCCCAGGTGGCCAAGAAGGCCAATGGCATCCTGGCTTGGATCAGAAATGGTGTGACCAGCAGGTCCAGGGAGGTTATTCTCCCTCTGTATTCAGCACTGGTGAGGCCGCTCCTTGAATATTGTGTCCAGTTCTGGGTCCCTCAGCACAAGAAGGATGTTGAGGCTGTGGAGCAAGTCCAGAGAAGAGCAACGAGGCTGGTGAAGGGGCTGGAGAACAGACCCTATGAGGAGCGTCTGAGAGAGCTGGGGTTGTTTAGCCTGGAGAAGAGGAGGCTGAGAGGAGACCTCATTACTCTCTACAAGTACCTGAAAGGAGGTTGTGGAGAGGAGGGAGCTGGCCTCTTCTCCCAAGTGACAGGGAACAGGATGAGAGGGAATGGCCTCAAGCTCCGCCAGGGTAGGTTTAGGCTGGAGATTAGGAGGAGGTTTTTCACGCAGAGGGTCATTGGGCATTGGAATAGGCTGCCCAGGGAAGTGGTCGAGTCACCTTCTCTGGAGATGTTTAAGGCACGGGTGGATGAGGTCTTGAGGGACTTGGTTTAGTGTTAGATAGGAATGGTTGGACTAGAAGATCCGATGGGTCCCTTCCAACCTGGTTGTTCTGTGATTCTGTGAAATAAATTAATTTGATTTCTAATTTGCCCAATGTCACCATGAACACTAAGATAATGTTAATATAAAAATAGGGTAAGAAATGATCATAACAATTTGAATACACTTGAGAAGCAAGAGACCAGAAAAGGACAGACTATACCACCATCTCATTTGGGACAGAGTGAAGCAGGGTTGCCTAGAAACCAGGAAGGCTAATAGATGAGAGACACAGAAGTATAAAAGTAAAAATACAGTAATTGTAATCTGCTCATACGTTGCACTGATCATATTAATTAAACACCATTCAGGTTACTTTCAGACATGGTAATATTTTTAGGGCTCTCAGTTTTGAAAACACACCAAGTAAAATGCCATATAATGATGCTTTTTAATGATATAATGCAATGAAAATAATTCTCACCCCGATAAGATCTAAAACAAGTTCTGACGCAAGACAGGATCTACAGTATTTGATGACCAGGCTGAAACTCATTGTTGGAAACCTTTTTCACAAAATTATTCACTGCATCCTGAATTTTCTTTTTAAAAACAAAAATATGTGCTCCGGTTACTAATCAGCATGACTGTAACATCTGTCCTCCATGAAGAGTTTGTTTCAGTGGACGTCTTGCTGCCTTCACAGCTCTAATACAATTAATTATACTGTGTTATTAGAGGACAAAATGAGGGAAACAAACCTTTTGTGCAATTCAGAAACCAGTATAAATACATTTTTCACACTTCTCTCTAGAAATATAAATATGTACCTAAATATCAGACTGATGAAACTCAGAAAAGACAGCTGGAAAATTTCTGCTCCTTCTTAAATTGATTCCATTAATTGAATCCTATCTGTGAAAGTAATTAAGATGGTGGTTGGTGCTCTCTGATATGAACACATTTTAGTGCTTGTTTTCACATAACTTCCAAAAGGAGAAACTGGTCCTAAAAGCTACAAAGATTTATATTGAAACATCAGTCTGAGGGGTTTTATGGCATTCAGAAATCTGCTCCTGCAGTAATGACCTGAGAGAACCGGGGATGTTCAACCTGGAGAAAAGAAGGCTCTAAGGAAATCATATAGTGACTTTCCAGTACCTGAAGGGGCTACAGGAAAGCTGGAGAGGAACTGTTTATAAAGGCTTGTAGTGATAGGGAAAGGGGTAGATTTAGACTAGACATAAGGAGGAATTTCTTCACCATGAGGGTGGTGAGGCCCTGGCCCAGGTTGCCCAGGGAAGCTGTGGTTGCCCCATCCCTGCAGGTGTTCAAGACCAGGTTGGATATGTCCTTGGGCAGCCTAATCCAGTGGGAGGTGTCCCTGCCCATGGCAGGAGGGTTGGAACTAGATGATCTTTATGATCCCTTCCAACTCAAACTATTCTATGATTCTATGAGTTCTAATGAGTTCAATACAGGGTATATATTCCAATAGGTTATTAGAAGTGCTCTGAACTTTTAAACATAGGGAAAAGTCAACATTGTAATCCTTATGAAATTATTAGTCAGGTAAACATAGAAGTGCTGCTTGTGTTTTCCTTCCTGTTTCATTTCTCAGTGTTCGCTATACCAGCAATTATCACCCAACACTTAGTTTTAATTCAGACTTCACTGTTTACAAGTGCATTTGAAGTTCAGCTTGTGTCAATGCTTCATATCTACCTCACAAATGTTTGCTAATTTCCTTAGTCTTGCACTCTCAAGTCCTACTGGAGAAAGACTTTTACTCCACACTTATTGGTAGGAACATTACCCATATATTTTCACAGTTCATTCGCCTTAAAGAATGGAGTTGAAAATGTTTAAGAATATCTGGGTTTCTGCATTTTCTTGTTCTACTAACGTAAGTAGAAAAAAAATTACGGACGTATTAACAAACACAAAATTGACAGCAACATTTTTGCAATCACTGGAAGAGTACTGCTGGTATTTTTAATTTGGGAATAGAGAATTTATCGTCATGATGTCTTCATTTGTCTTCATTAGAAAATCACACATCAATTCACAGGTAACTACTGTAGTTGAATCATTGCCACTTACTGTCAAGTGCTGCCAAATTTGTGTTCCCCATCCGTCCACTTCATTTTCTTTTAATGAAAGTATTTTTTTATGCCTTAGTAAATGGAAAAATACTGGGTTGAGTGGGGGGCCAGCAAAACAATGAATAAAGACAAGGAAAATAATACCAATTTTTATGAGTGCATGTTTTAGCAATACATAAAAATACATAAAAATAAATGACAAATTACCTGCATCTGAGATAAAAATAAAACTAAAACCAAACAACAATAAAACTAAAAATGAGCAAGATGTATCATCCTGTAGCTGTTTATAATGTCCTTCTGCTTCAATACAAGAAAGTAAGAAATTAACTTGTGTCGTTTCTAGAAGGAAAAGAAAGGAAAGTAAAATTGTGCATGTCTAGAGAAAGTGGTGAAGGAGCTGGAGAAAAAGTCTTATGAGGATAAGCTGAGGGAACTGGGATTGTTTGCTCTGGAGAAGAGGAGGCTGAGGAGAAACCTTATCGACCTCCACAACTGCCTGAAAGGAGGTTGTAATGAAGTGGCTGTTGGTCTCTTCTCCCAGTTGACAACTGACAATATGATAAGAGGAAAGGCATGTGGGAGGTTTAGATTTGATATTAGGAAAAGTTCCTTTACTGAAAGAGTGGTCAAGCATTGGAATAGGCTGTCTAGAGAAGTGGTGCAGTCTCCATCCATGGAAGTGTTCAAGAAATACATGGACGGGACAATTTGTGACATGGTTTAGTAGGCATGGTGTTGGGCTACTGATTGGACTTGGCCTGGAGAAGGGGAGGCTGAGAGGAGACCTCATTACTCTCTACAACTACCTGAAAGGAGGTTGTAGAGAGGAGGGAGCTGGTCTCTTCTCCCAAGTGACAGGGCACAGGACAAGAGGAAATGGCCTCAAGCTCCGCCAGGGGAGATTTAGGCTGGAGATTAGGAGGAAGTTCTTCACACAGAGGGTCATTGGGCATTGGAATAGGTTGCCCAGGGAGGTGGTTGATTCACCTTCCCTGGAGCTGCTTAAGGGACAGGTGGATGAGGTCTTGAGGGACTTGGTTTAGCGTTTGATAGGAATGGTTGGACTAGAAGATCCGATGGGTCCCTTCCAACCTGGTTGTTCTATGATTCTATGATTTGATGATCTTAGAAGTCTTTTCAAATTTTAGTGATTCTATGGTTGTATGATTCCATGAAAATAATTCCAAACAGGTAGGTGGATATAGCAGGTGCTGTAATACAGACAAGTTAAGCTTTTCTAAAAATTAAGTATTCAGAAGCTGTTTATTTGACAAGAATGATGGGGATGTTCTATTCATTTCAAAATAAGAAAAATTCAGGTATGTTGACTCCAGACTTCTGGGTGATTTTCTCCTATTATTATCATTATATTATGTGTTTGATAGGAATGGTTGGACTCGATCATCCTATGGGACCTTTCCAACCTGGTTGTTCTATGATTCTATGATATGATTCAATAATTCACTGAGAGATTTAATCAAATTTCATTTTTCTGAAGATAGTTATATTTTAGAATACTTTTTGTCAGTTATTTCATTAGGGAATTCTAAAAATATGTTTCTAGAAACAAGGAACAGTGAAAACATCTTGTATTTTCTCTTTGCTTTCTTTTCAGTACTTCATTCAGTTTTCTAAGTGGTGTTATCTAATGAACAATTTTTTACATCCAACAGTTTCATAGGCAATGTTAAATACACACACATAAATAATTTAAACAAAGTCACTGACCTCCAATTGATTTTGGAGAGACTCAGCATATTGTAAGGCTACGTATGAATTTTGATTGTATAATTACACTGACATCAATAAATAAATAAATAAGCCAAACCCAACAAAAAACCCTTACACCAAATAATAAAAAAAAAAAAAATCAAAAATAACTCTGTCAGCTGATTTCTAGATAATATTGATAAAACTATTGCAAGTTTCAATAACTGAAGGGAAGATGAAAACAGGCTGTTCTGAATATATTCACCAGTTTAAAACACTCAATAAATATATTTAATTAAAAAGCTCTCTTTTTTTTGCTCAATAGAATTGGTATTGAACTGAAAAGTTGAGAGAAAAGCAAATAATTCTCTTTAAATATTATGAGCCAAAGCTAAATACTTACTTAAGAAAATTAATTGTGCTTATAGAGAAAATAGATTAGAGTGAGAATTTTTGTAAATCATAAGTACACAGAGTTCCTTAAGACAAATGAGATATTAATTGCTTCGTTTAATAAATATTAAAATGAGGATGGTATTTCTTACACATTTTGCTAAAAGTCATTAAAACCAACAAACAAGACAGTCTGAAGCCTTTTATTTTCAATTTTGGTTTTGAACTCTGAGATAATTAAAATCCTAAATTCTCCTTCCTAATTTGTATGATAGATCTCCAGCTTTATATTTTCCCTACAACTATTTTCTTAAAAACAAAGTTTCATGCACACACTCAAAAAGAATTAAACAAGTCCTAGATAAAGTAAAATATTCAGACTGTAATTAACCACATGCTATCAGGCAGTGAGATTTACCAAATAGTATTTCTATCAGCCAGGACATCTGATGTTTAGAGCAAGTAAAGAAGAAATAATTAAGAGTAAAATTTTTTGAATAAATGTTTACCATTTTAACACCAGTCACAACCCATGCCACAATACGAAGAAGCATAAAGGAAGAAAGTAGACAGAAAAGATGAGAAAATAAATATACTGCTTAATTATATTTAATGAAATGTATATAATATGCTTCCCTCCTTAGAATCATAGAATCACCAGGTTGGAAGAGACCCATCGGATCATCGAGTCCAACCGTTCCTATCAAACACTAAACCATGTCCCTCAGGACCTTATCTACCCGTGCCTTAAACACCTCCAGGGAAGGTGAATCAACCACCTCCCTGGGCAGCCTATTCCAATGCCCAATGACCCTCTGTGTGAAAAACTTCCTCCTAATCTCAAGCCTAAATCTGCCCTGGTGGAGCCTGAGGCCATTCCCTCTTGTCCTGTCCCCTGTCGCTTGGGAGAAGAGTCCAGCTCTCTCATCAACACAGCCTCTTTTCAGGTAGTTGTAGAGAGCAATGAGGTCTCCTCTCAGCCTCCTCTTCTCTAGGGTAAACACCGCCAGCTCTGTCAGACGTTCCTCATAGGGCCTGTTCTCCAGACACCTCCTTGCTCCACCTTTACTTGAGCTGGAAAGTCCTTATGGACTCAGGTTGATAGATTCCATTAAGAGCCATATCCACTCCAGAAGGTAGTGGTTTGTTGCTGCTGGGATTCATTAT
Source organism: Coccyzus lansbergi (assembly GCA_033558105.1). NCBI lineage: Eukaryota > Metazoa > Chordata > Aves > Cuculiformes > Coccyzidae > Coccyzus > Coccyzus lansbergi. The sequence goes on from JAUMJK010000508.1 coordinate 4,831,602, forward strand.
TCATGATTCTCTCAATAACAGGATTGAAGACATTTTTAAAAAACCCTACTCAATCCAAAATTGCTTATTCTCTTGTCTAGTTTCTATTTAGAGTTAGTACTAAACCATCATACCTTTTATATCATTATAGCACTCTCAGTTTTTCTAAAACTGTCAGTGTATATTGAATTCAAATAAAATTTTAAGTTTTTAATAAATTTATTTACTAAGGCTTCAAATCCGCTATGCTGTCCTGCAGAGTATTTAATTTTCAACAGAAAGCCTTTTCTTTAAATAAAACCCATGTCATTTATGTTAGAATTTTCTATCAGATGATAGCTAAAAGAAAATGCTGTTTTATCCGTGCCAGGTGAATACTGAGATTTCTAAAGAAAGGTTATGGCAGTCATTTATTCTTTGGAGACAATTTTCAAAATTGATTGCAAATAGTGAGTTTCTGAACTGAAATTTAAATCTGAATGGAACACCCAAGGACAATATGAGTACACAATGACAGGCTTGACTGCAAATCAAGATCTTCTAGAAAGAAAGGAATACTCTAGGATAAATAAAACACCTTGAAAATCAAACCGGGTAAAGAAGCTGTGTAAATTCCTGGAAGCTGACTCACTTTATGGAGCTGAGAAAATTTTGAATATACAGTAAAGTCTCTAAATATTTTCTTTCTTTTTCACTCTATCTATGTTTCTAAAGTGCAGAGGCTTTTTAAAAGAATATTTGTTGTAGAAAAAAAAACTATAATTATACCTTAATGTTCTTCTAACATTAAAAGTAATTTGAGGGAGGCTGATAAACTATTGGTATTTCATTCCCTACACTTTCGTACTCACTCCTGAGAAAACCAAGTTTCTCCACTGGGCAACATGGGGTGCTGGCCATATAGGTTGTCATGCAAGGCAGTGGAAGAGTTTTTAAATCTGAAGTCTGTTAAATTGCTTATGTCATGAATGACATTACAGGAAGACTTTAAGAACTTAAGACTTAACAGGGTTTAGAAAACTAGCTTTGGTTTTGTCTCTGGTTTCTAGCTGATCTTCACAGAATAGTAGGGTTTGGAAAGGATCTCTGGAGATCATCTAGTCCAGCTCCTCTGCTAAAGCAGGTTCACCTAGAGCAGTTTCCACACGAGTACATCCAGATGGGTTTTTAATATCTCTGAGAAGGAAACTCCACTGCCTCCCTGGGCATCCTGTTCCCTTGCTCTGTCACCCTCACAGTAAAAAAGGATTTCCTGTTCAGGTGGAACTTCCCATTTTCCAGTTTGTGCCTGTTACCTCTTGTCCTGCCTCTTGCACCAATGAGAAAAGTCCAGCCTCATCCTCTTGACACCTACCCCTTAGATATTTATAAGCACTGATAAGATTCCCTCTCAGTCTTCTTTACTCCAGGCTAAACAGGCCCAGGTCTCTCAGCCCCTCATAAGAAAGATGCTCCAATTCCCTGACCATTTTCATAGCCCTCTCTCCAGCAGTCCTTTGCCTTTCTTCAGCTGAGGAGCCCATAACCTGCCAGTTCACCAAGTGCAGCCTCACAATTTCCTCACCATTCCCTTTTCTCTATATATTTTTTCTTTATTTATAAAATAGCGGTGGTTATATTGTTCTGCTTTACAATATTTCTCTGAAGATGTGTGTGATGATGAGAATCAGGTACCAAAAACAGTGTTGATGATAACTTCCCTACACAAACAAATACCAAGAAACTTACAAAGCAGAAGTGGGATGGAGATAACCACAATACACTTCAGGTGCTGCACTGAAGGCAAAACAAGAATACAAAAACATGACAATGTAAGGTTTGGGAGGTTTTCTGAGCTATTACACACATCTTGCATATACATACATATAAGTTATACTAATGAAAGAGACTGTGGCCTACTCAAAAACAATAAGCTACTCAAGTACATTCAGTGTTAACTTCTTAAGCTTACATGTTTCTTATGTTAAAACTATAATAGATGTTTAAATAGCATACAGGAGAGATGTTGAGGCTCTGGAGAGAGTCCAGAGAAGAGCAACGAAGCTGGAGAAGGGTCTGGAGAACAGGCCTTATGAGGAACGGCTGAGAGAGCTGGGGGTGTTTAGCCTGGAGAAGAGGAGGTTGAGGGGAGACCTCATTGCCCTCACAGAGCTTGAAATTAACCTCATTGCTCTCTACAACTACCTGAAAGGAGGTTGTAGAGAGGAGGGAGCTGGGATCTTCTCCCAAGCGACAGGGGACAGGACAAGAGGGAATAGCCTCAAGTTCCGCCAGGGGAGGTTCAGGCTGGACATTATCAAAAAATTTTTCACAGAATGGGTCATGGGGTACTGGTAGAGGCTGCCCAGGGAGGTGGTTGATCCACCTTCCCTGGAGGGGTTTAAGGAACGGGTGGATGAGGTGCTGAGGGACATGGTTTAGTGTTTGATAGGAATGGTTGGACTCGATGATCCAGTGGGTCTCTTCCAACCTGATTATTCTGTGAGTCTATGATTCTATGAATTCACCCTTGCGAGGAAAATGAATCCCCGTAAAGTATTTGCCAAAAAGTCATGAGTGTTATAAGTACATATTTGCATTTAGCAAAGCCACATTCCTTCAGTTTCCTTCTATAGTTTCTGAATAGAGTTGATTGCCTACTCTTTGCTGGAAGCTTCCACCAAAAAAAGGTAAAGGTTGTCTCCTGTGAACATCAAAAGCTTCTCATTTAGGGACAGGGAAAACATAATCAATTAATATATGTAGTTACATGTTTTTAACTCACCACACTGGTCACTCTACATGGTATTTATGTATATAAAAATTCCAAATCAAATAGGAAGACACACAGACTTATTTAGGAGTAGATAAAAGTTCTCAGCTGGAATTAAGCCATTTTCACTTCCATTCACAGTGCACTTGTGCTGAGTGGGGAGAATCGTGCAAACAAGCTTTTAATTGTTCTGAAAGAAAATGAGAATATTTGAGGCTTTCTAGCTGCACCTCCTTACGCTTTAAAATTGATGAATTTCACATAAGCACACAAATGTGGCTGAAGCAATTAAGGTTCAATGAATTAATTTAGGTCATAGTAGACATTTTAGCTGAAATATTAAGAATACGTCAAAAAATGTCACAACTCATAGAAAAAATCAGTAAATAGTGCTGGAAGAAGCCACTGGATGCAATATTTCTAATTTGGGAGGAAATCAGAATCATTAACTTGCATGACCTTTCTGAAATTAAATAATGTCAGTGAAAGTCCATTTAGTGAAGCCTCATTCTGCAAAATACTCTTCAAATATCTTCCCCCACAGATAATGTAATTAAGTGTTACTGGGTGCTTGTTTAAAACATTGTCACATTAGGCATTTTATTTTTAAATAACTACAAAGTTGTGTCAAATTTCTTTGGATGAGACCTACAACATGCATCTTAGCTTAAGAGTTGACAGTGACAGAGTAATAGAGTGGTAAAATTCTGCTGCATAGATGCAGATTAATTATTCAGCATTTGATTTCTGAATAATACACTTTAAAACAATTTAGATAGACAGCCAGGTGGGTCCACAGGTACAGCTCTCTGATCTAGAAGTATATCTGTTTTTAATAGCAAAGCTTCAAAGACAAATACTCCAGTGTCTGCATTTTCAGCTACTTTTCCCTAAAAGAAAAAAACTCACTTGAAGAAGACTTCACTTCATATCATTATTTCAAAAAAATACAAAACAAAATATGCAGAAACCCATGTTTTGTTTCATCACAGACTACAAGTAGAAAGTTTACTTTGAGGGGCAGCTTTGCATTTTGATTTCATACCTGAATTTCTATTTTTTTTTTATTTTGTTTTTCCCTATTTTGGAAAAAAATACAGTGGGATTTAAAAAATATTCATTTAAACTGAAGGACTTGGAGTGTGGACAAACCTTGCAAAAGAATTCATAATTCAAATAAATCATTTTGATCAACACCATAGTGTAACATATCTATAGTATATAAGAGGGAATGGCCTCAAGCTCCACTAGGGGAGGTTCAGGCTTGAAATACTGAAAAAATTCTTCACTGAAAGGGTCATTAGGCAATGATATGATCTGCCCAGGGAGGTGGTTGACTCGCCTTCCCTGGAGGTGTTTAAGGCACGGGTAGATGAGGTGCTGAGGGACATGGTTTAGTGTTTGATAGGAACAGTTGGACTCGATGATCCAATGGGTCTCTTCCAACCTGGTGATTCTATGACTCTGTGATCCTGTTCTGTAAGATACTTGGTAGAATAATTTTTCCCAATACAACAGAGATAAAAAATATCACAAAGTATACCGTATGTGAAAGCACAAGAAGAGCCTAACAGAATCTGCATCTTTGGTTAATCTAGTAAGATTTGTAAGAAACCATTCTATATATACTTGACAAAAAGCATAACCTAACATATGATTAAATTTCACTTGTTTATTATGATTATCTTCCTCATAAACACTTGCTATAAATTACGCACTGTTATAGAAATACAAGTTAGTGAGCTGAAGTACCAGAAATGCTATCACTAAACACCTGCTTCTTTATTGAGTTTGAAAAGATTTAGTTTTGATTTTTTTAAGGATTATTTGACAATTATGCACGAGTGTTTTAAAGATGCATCCATTTCCCATTTTAGACATTCTTTTACTGATCTGTATACAGCCAAAGGGAAGTGGTGGAGGAGACAGATGAAATATGGAGAGTGACTTTTGCTGCTCCATAGCAGAGTCCCAAAGTGGTTTGGCCCAATGTCCAGTACTAAGAAAAATGCCCTGATCTTGCAGCAGACACTATAAAACTACCTGGCAAATCCCACTCCGTTCAATCTCACTTTCTTTATGTGTACAAATTCTTGTATTTCATTCCGTGACTAGAATCACAGAATCATGGAATCAGAGAATCAGAGACATATTGTTCTTTATAATATCAGATCCTATTTAACTGGCAAACTTTATTCTCAATCCTATTAGTTCTGCTACTATTAACGTGCTCCTGTCATCCAATTTTCTTTTACACTTGTCTCAGGGAATATTATTAACATAGAAATGAGTGGATCCTACTCATGCACTTCCCAAAATTTAATACATTTCATAAAATGCCTGAAACTGCATTTATAGGAACTTGTCAGTGAAACTAAATAACCACTGAAGAGCAGAACAAAGTCACGCACATAACTGATGAGGAAAGAAAACTCCAGTCAACAATGGTAGAATTTTTCTCTTTTTCTTTTTGATAATCAATACAATTACTTTACAGTCAAGATACTCATGGGAGACTCATGAGACCTTCTAAAGCAGAGTCTGGAATTTAAAACTAATAATTCAGATTGAACACAAAACATCATAGATTCAGGACAGAGATGAGTTTTATAGCAATTCTCTTCCACCTATCCCCTTAGTATTGCACAAAACCATTTTCTCCCTACCTCGTAATAACTGACATACGTGTCACCTCTTTCTTTTTTCAACACTTGTGAAGGTTCAACAGGGACATTAGGTAACCAAAATTTTGTATATTTTATCTAGTACTAGCAGTTAGCCTAATAAAAGATATTCCCTCCTCTGACAGTCTTATTTATTTACCCACTAAAGGTGCTAATGTTAATGTTTCATAAATTAGAAAAGCATCATGAGTATCAGTTGAACATCTAGAAACATTACTTCATGCATAACTATTAAAGTCTCCAAGGAGACCTTATAGCTTAAGACCAGAAGGGGCCCTACAAGAATGCTGAGGAGGGATTTTTTACAAAGACTTGTAGTGATAGGACTACAAACTGGAGAGGGGCAGATTTAGACTAGACATAAGGAGGAATTTCTTCACAATGAGAGTGTTGAGGCACCAGCACAGGTTGCCCAGGGAAGCTGTGGCTGCCCCATCCCTGGAGGTCTTCAAGGCCAGGTTCGATGGGGCCTTGGGTGACCTGATCTAGTGGGTGTTGTCCCTGCTCATAGCAGGGGGGTTGGAACTGGGTGGTCTTTATGGTCCTTTCCAATCATTCCATTCTATGATTCTATCATCAAAAAAAAAATCCACAAAAACACAAAGACAATACAAAACCAAATAAACCAAAACAAAACAAAACTACAACAAGAACATAGGGTTAGCAGCCAAGAATTCTGTCCCATGCAAACTGGTAATGAAATACTTTCTCAGCTAGGTTCAAATATACTGTTACTGATGTAGAACTCCAGGTAAACACCAGCTTCTACTCCTACGCTTCCATATTCATAAGCTCATTTCCCTCCCATATATTTTTTTCTTTTTTTTTTTCTTTCTTGTGGTGATTGTTTATTCCAACACTAAGTTTGTCTAACTTTGGTAGACATGTATATAGACATATATATACATACACGTATCTATATAGACATGTATATAGACATAAATAACTCATGTTCTGTGCTTACATGCTTTACAGCTTACATGAGTTCAGCTCCTCTTCTTTAACTTGAGCAACCCTATGCAGAGCTACAGACTGGGAGAAGCCTGGCTGGAAAACTACCAGGAGGAGAGGGACCTGGGGGTGTTGGTCGACAGTCGACTGAACATGAGCCAGCAGTGTGCCCAGGTGGCCAAGAAGGCCAATGGTATCCTGGCTTGGATCAGAAACGGTGTGACCAGCAGGTCCAGGGAGGTGATTCTCCCTCTGTATTCAGCACTGGTGAGGCCGCTCCTTGAATATTGTGTCCAGTTCTGGGCCCCTTACTACAAGAAGGATGTTGAGGCTCTGGAGCGAGTCCAGAGAAGAGCAACGAGGCTGGTGAAGGTGTTGGAGAACAGACCCTATGAGGAGCGTCTGAGAGAGCTGGGGTTGTTCAGCCTGGAGAAGAGGAGGCTGAGAGGAGACCTCATTGCTCTCTACAAGTACATGAAGGGAGGTTGTGGAGAGGAGGGAGCTGGCCCCTTCTCCCAAGTGAGAGGGGACAGGACAAGAGGGAATGGCCTCAAGCTTCACCAGGGGAGATTTAGGCTAGAGATTAGGAGGAAGTTTTTCACAGAAAGGGTCATTGGGCATTGGAATAGGCTGCCCAGGTAGGTGGTTGATTCCCCTTCCCTGGAGGTGTTTAAGGCACGGGTGGATGAGGTCTTGAGGGACTTGGTTTAGTGTTAGATAGGAATGGTTGGACTAGAAGATCCGATGGGTCCCTTCCAACCTGGTTGTTCTGTGATTCCGTGAATATTATAGGCACAGGAGGATAAAAGGGGAAAAAGGTCCACAGAGATCACATTTCTATGGGCTCTAAACTCTAACTGCAGCTGTGGCAAAACTCGTCTTTAAGATGCTACCAAGCACTCTGGGCTGCAGCCATTGCCAGCCTTAGCCACAGCTTATATGCACTCATCAAATTACATTTGTGTAGCTTAGTATCCATACAGCTCAGAAATCATTATTCTGTTAAAGAAGAGAGTGAAATATGGCTCCATGTTTTTATGACACTGTAAAGCCACAGTCTGGGCAGATTATTCTTAAAATATAAATATTTATCATTGTTCAAAAGGAACTAACTCTGTATTTTATATTAGTTATGGGGGTGGTTTTTTACCCCAGCAGTTCAGTCAAAACCTGTCAGTAATTAAGTATGAACATAAAGCAGTATTTCAGTACTGAAACACATGTATTATCCATACTTTTAGCTTCTCAGTCTGTTGACAGATCACTCTTAAATCCAACTGGTAAATTGAAAAGCAGTGGAAAGAAAAGTCTACAGTTTGATAAAACCACTGAATCAGGTCATTGTATGACTTCAAAAATGAGGTGTCCATAAAGATAGATAAAACTGGATGATTAAATTTATTTATGAATTCAAGTATGCCACTATTTCTATATAAAATATTCCATCAGTATCATGACAGCTAATTAGCTTTTAATTGAGAAATATGTAAATTTGTGAACAATGAGCAACTGGATCTGTGTCGGTTTCAGACAAATATCTTCATTGCTCACCTATGACATTTTCTGACATATTCTGAAACATAAAGGTGTGTTCTGCTGAATATTCTCTGTAAAACCAAAACCTAAAAAGACTACCATTTAGATAACAAACCTGTACGGCAAAGCTATTTTTTCTTTTTCTAATATTTAATATATAGGAATGAATCTGCAGTCTTGTTGTACTAGTGTATACTTTAAAGCCCAGAGAAGAATCCACATCAAGTTTCTTTCATTTCAAGAATTTGAGAGAAGAAGATACACATAACTTAAAGTTTCCTTTAGCAATGTTTATATGTTTTATTCATTTAAATATAAGTCATATTTCAAAATTAAGAATGGTGAACTTTGGTGCTAACGTTACCCAAAGTCATGTTTTTAATAATATTTTCCTAATGAAAGTTGCCTAATATGTGGCGAATGTGTAATAACATTACTTTCCTTGAAATTATGATCTTCAAAAACTAGTGGCGCCTCAAAGAATTTAGAAAGATAAAATTTATTATTAATTGCTCTTTGAGATCTTTTTGCAGGAAATAAATTCACAGGAGTGCCTTGCATGACCATCTCTATCTGTCCTCTCTACATTTTTCTCTCTGATTCAGTGAAAGTTTTTGTGGTTTATTAAATAAATATAATATTTCAATACAAAAATATGAATTTATGGTACAGCTATACTCAAAACTTAAATGTCAGAGGGTTTTATTCGTTCCATATTTTAGACAGTGGAAAGCAGACAGTAGGATCTTCAGCTTATTGATATTAGCTACTAACTATCATTGCTGACTTCACCTTTGGCTAGTTTAAATTAAGCTTCAGAAGATCGATTCAGTGTTAAAGCAGAAAAAAATCAGAAATTAGCAATGCTAGTCTTGAAATCTCATGATCCACATCCCGATTTATTTTGCATTTAAAAAAAAAAAAAGGAAAAATTAAAAAGAAAAATCAAATAATCTGAGGGATTAAATTTGAGCCAAAATTATGCTCTGATTAGACTCATATTTCAGTGATTGAAATATTTTCATCAGACTTGCACTAGAAACCTGGAAAGGTCAACACAGTAAAATGCTATAGACCATCCTACCTCAAATTAAAAAACGCCAAAACAGAGAGGTGGGAATAGGAGTTCAGCACTCAGCTCTCATTATGTGAACTATTACGTATAAGGATGTTACACTGTGGCAAAATAACATATGATTGTGCCAGATGAGTGTCTTTTCTGTAAATTGTATTAACCTGCAAAAAATGAAAACATACTGGCTATAAAAGAATGCTGTTCTCTGTGATTTACAGGAATTAATTCTTTAAAATGCTTTCATTTTAAATTCCTTAGACTCATGGTTGAAGCTTATTAGTTAGCAATAAGGTCTCATTAGATACTTATTTCAAGGTATAAAGTAAATAAGTAATCGACTTTATAAAAATGAGTATTAAAATGAAATGTGTCTGTAATTGAAGTGTTGTAAATGATAGAACACAGCTTTATAGAATTCTTTTATGTAACATGTACAAATTGAATACAAAACTACTAAAGTGCCATGTTTTAGCTGATTAAGGAATATTCATGTAGAAGCACAACCTAATGTAATGAAAACCCCCCAAACAACTAAGTTGGAAAGCTCTTCAAAGTATTCTTGTAAATAAAGTCATCAATAGTTAAAATAAACACAGCAAGCACTACTTTATTGTAGTGGAGCTAAAGCTAATTATTAGATACAGTTATTAGAAACTGAATGGGGATCTCTATATGAGAAGAGTCATTTGAAAGAATACTGCTAAGGGGATAATTTGAAGAAAATAAATACAATTTTGTATGAATGAATGAGAACATTTACTTCTAAATTAAAGCTGAAATGTGATGTTTTTCAGCATGATAGCTTCATGGCGGTAATTCTGTTAAGTGTTACTAGACTCAGCCTGGAGGAGACTTCATCATGGTCCACAGATTTCTCACACGGAGAGGAGGAAGAGCATCTACTGATCTCTTCTCTCTGGCAATCAATGATAGGACCCAAGGGAACCGCAGAGAGGTCACAGAGTCATAGAATCACCAGGTTGGAAGAGACCCACCAGATCATCGAGTCCAACCATTCCTACCAATCTCTAAACCATGCCGCTCAGTAACTCAACTACCTACACCTTAAACACCTCCAGGGAAGGCGACTCAACCACCTCCCTGGGCAGTCCGTTCTAGTGCCTAACAACGCTTTCTGTGAAGAATATGCCAGGGGAGATTTAGGTTGGATATTAGGAAAAGGTGGAGAGTGGTGGAACACTGGAACAACTCCCAAGGGAAGCAGCCATGGTTCCAAGCCTGATAATATTCTATAGGCATTTGGACAAGCTTACAGACATGAATTACAGCGTGAATTTTGGGGTTAACCCACACATGGAGAAGAGTTGAACTCAATGTTCCTTGTGGCCACCTTCCAACTCAGGACATTCTATGATTCCATGCAATTGAACACAGAGGGCATATTTGATTTACGAAGAATTATCTTCAACTCTCTTAGCAAAGAAATATTTAATTTTTCTTTAGTTTTACTGGGAATATCTCTAAGATAATTTAAGATCCTAGCATTTTTGTGTTGACTCTGAAGACAATACCCATTCTTCTGTGCTAATATTTTACTATAGCAATATACTAAAAATTAAAATACATAATTTTAAAAAATACTCTAAATCACATTTTCTATTTTTTTATTAATGGAATAAAAACCTCCAACTTTCTTCTATTTTTATGTACTTTACACACTTACTGACTATGTTAATAACTCTATGCCCATTTTTTTACTGCTCAACTTGTGATTTATATTCTCCTCACCTCCACAAGCACTTTCAAGAGCTTCTACCTGATGCAGTTGGGTGGGACAGATGTAGTCTATTTCCAGTAACATGCTGAGAATAAAAGTGATTATTTGTTCATTAACTTTTCATATCCTATTTTTCAAAATTTACTTTCTCTACACCTTCTGAAGTTTTGGTACAATAAATGAGGCTTAGTACCTCCTACAAACATCACTGAATCAAAGCCCTCTGACTGATAAAATTATTGGCTTCATTCTTTATGACAGGAAATATCAGGTTGGAATTTTGTTAAAAAAACAAACGAACAGACCACAATAAAACAGAAAGATTGCTACTTTACTGCTTAAAAAAAAATTAGCAGTTATTTGTATTTTCAAAGTTTAGTTTTAATTTACAATGTGAGCTAGGTAGACCCATGTTTACCATATCTATCAAATACAAAGGAACCCAGTATTCACAACATTAAGCACCAAAATCAGTAATTAAAAAAATCAAATTAATTTCCTATCTGTGGATAACAAAAACCAGCACATGCACAACACATGGTGCTGTACATTTTACATCTCTGGTTTCTGTCAAGTTAAGCATTTCTAAACTAAGTCGCATATGAACACAAATACAATACATAGAACAACAGAATAATGGAATCATAGAATAGTTTGGGTTGGAAGGGACCTTAAAGGTCATCCAATTCCAACCCCACTGCCACAGGCAGGAACACCTCCCACTAGACTAGGCTGCCCAAGGTCCCTTCTGTCCTGGCCTTGAACACCTCCAGGGATGGGGCAGACACAGCTTCCCTGGGCAACCTGGGCTAGTGCTTCACCAGTGTCATGAGGAAGAAACTCCTTATGCCTAGTCTAAATCTGCCCTTCTCCAGTTTATACCCATTGCCCCTCATCCTATCACTACAAGCCTTTGTAAACAGTACTTCCCTCCATCTTTCAGCATTTTCAGTGTAAAGAAATACACATACTCTTAGCCAATGCGTAACACCTACCTGTACTAGTGTGGATGTCATTATGAAACCTAAATGCTTAAAATACAACTGTCTCCATGTAGCAAGCCACCTTAGTGAAGAAACAGTTCCCTATTTTGCATAAGGCCATCATCTGCTTTTTAAAGGAAAGGAATTAACTATGTTATTGATGTACTTCCCCAACTGAGTGTTTGCAAAGAAAAACACACTCCTTTGCACCCAGCAACAAAAATTAACATTGCTATCTGTATTCAAACTGCATATGGAAGGTCAGTCGGTTTTGCTTGTCCAGAGATTGGTCTGGGACTAAGGCCATCGACAGCTGCTGCCAGTGATTTCACGTATAAAGCTATAAAATGTTAAAACAGAAGACCCTCTGGGGAAATATATAAAAACATTAAATACAAGGTGTAGAAAACTGAGCAAAAGGTGGAACACAGAAAGCCAAGGCACCAGCATACCTGACATAGCAACCAGGTGGTGTGAAATTCCAGCAGACCTGATGTGACAAGCAATGAAGCTGGTGAAGGGGCTGCAGAACAGGCCTTATGAGGAATGGCTGAGAGAGCTGGGGGTGTTTATCCTGGAGAAGAGGAGGCTGAGGGGAGACCTTATTGCTCTCTACAACCAAACACAGCACCAAGTACCATCAGGACCAATGGGCAACCTGCTTAACATGAGCTTGTGTCCTGGGGGCAAGGAAATAACAAGGAAATATCTGATACTGTAATGCTCTTTTCTGTTTCATGATGTTGGTTTGTAAACAAGTAGATAAATCAGGTTTGGGAATAATTAAGAAAATTGGATATTGTGTGGTAAAGTATTAAAAAAAATGATCAATTCATATTAGCAAGGGTTTTCATTCTTGCAGACAAGGACAGAACAGCACTTAACGGCTGGTACCTGAAGGTACCCATATGCAAGCTTGGAAAGATGATGCTTGTTTTTAACAGAAAAGAAAAGGATCTTAACCATTGGAACAGATTACCAATGACTCTGAAGGACTAAAGTATGCTAAATCAGGAATAGATGCAACCTCTTTCTGAAAAAAAAAAGATGGAGAATTTTTATGGTTTATTTTGCACAGGTCACAGCTGATGAATAGAATTCTAATTATGAATAGTTTCTAATTATGCATTTCACATCTGTCGCCTAAATTTATCAGATCATGCGATCATGCTATGTTAACAGAAGTGTACATCAGTTCTGCATCAGAGGTACATTAAAAATATAGGTAGTTCTGTTTCTTAATAAATTCAGTCATAATTCTAGAATAATGAGTGGAGAAAACTTTCCCATGCTTGTATCAATGGGTGTTATGGTTCATGTACCAGGCTCTTACTAAGAAATCTCAAGACAAAACAAGCAAATCAGTTGTATAAAAACTTCTAAATACTGGAAAAAAAAAAAACCCTGTTCCTCTTCTAAATATTTTACTTTGAACAAACAGGAAGCAGTTATCATCATTCTTGAAAATTTAAAGATTCTCAAATAATGTCCAAATTTGTAGCAAGCAGTAGATGCAAACTCTTTAACTTTTTTTCACTTTAAACATACAATCTTTCTTTTCAATTTTCTGAGAAACATATTAAAATCCTTACTTTTTTTTCTGAAAGGATAGATTCTCTTTTGTTATAAACCCAAGGACCAGTGTCTAAAATTTGACAATTACTTGAGATTCTCCAAGCATAGAACCATTTAAAAACTGGATAAATCCCAAATATAAATAAAACTTATTAATTCAGCTCTCAAGCCTGTGTAGATTTGCAGGTCTTTACTGCTACTTAGTGTACACAGAAAAATTAACATTTTTTAAAGCTTCGTCTAGCCCAGTGGGACTGGGGTGGAATGCTTTCAAACACAGCAGCTGAAGCAAACACACTACCCGTGTTTTCTATTACCATATTGCTACCCAGGGGCCAGTGTACTAATCCCAAATATTTATTATGAAAACCTGTACATCAGGTTCTAAGAAACCAAGATTTCTCATGATAGTTGCCCTCTGCAGAAGAGTTGAAACCCTAGTTGTTAAGAAACCCTCCTAGTAAATACTGCCAAATCCTGGATGGCCACCCCTTCAGTGCTAAATGCAAGATTTTCTACTGTGAAGTTTTTCCATAGCAATGAGGACAGAAGAAGAACTGGTAGAATTAAGTCTTCTCCTATGGTCAGACTTTAGATCTATGCTCCATATTCTAAAATTAGAAATCTTGTTGATACGTAGACTTTACATAATAATTTAGACCTGATTACAGCACAAGTCAAAGGCAGACATTCAATCTCAATATGAAGAAATCAGGAGACAAAGAATTAAACATAAAGTTCAAAATTTGGTAAAACACTTAATAAACCCATTCCCCCTTTCAACCATGGTAACAGAATGTGGTCTTAGTCATATCTCCCTTTGTGAGTTTAGCTAGGAATGATTTGGTATTTCTCAGCATGGATGTATTTATGTGCTCTAAACCTGCTTTCCAATGAGAGAAGCATCCATTTTTTTTAATCATCCTTTCATTCTTTTTTTTAATTACCTTTCTAGTTTTCAAACAACCTTCTAAATCTGAGAACCATCTCACAATGATTCACATGAGCTGTTCAAATATCTTCCTTCTCTGCTATCACTTCTGAGGACATGAGTACAACCATTTTTCGCACCAGTTGAATTCCCTTATTTGGAAGTCAGTCTCCTCTATCTACCTTATATGTGGATATCACATGATCTACAGAAGAAATTCTTTGTTCTTCCTTCTTTTGGATTCCAGTATATTTTTATTAGACCTTCTCTAAGTACCTATCATGACTGAACAAAAGAGCAATAAATAGAAATATTAGAAATGACATCACGGTATTAGGTAGCACTTGCCGTAGCATCTTTCAGGAGATAATATGAAAAGGACATCTTAGAATTCTTTAAATAACTGTAAGATATCTAATAACCATAAATATTAAACTACTATTTGGATCTTGGAAACATGAAATGGTGACTTTAAATGCCCTCATCTCTTTTTCCAAAAATAAATTTAAACTTTTAGCAACTTCCACAGGAAAATGTAGTAACTTATGCTTTTTAAATTACTGTTTATCAAAGTGAAATGCTCTACTTTGCTCTATCAAAAACAATATTATTTCTATATTTTCCCTCAGAGGTCAGTAAATAGTGGTGTTCATGGTCTTCAATGGTATATCTAAGCACTATATGCAGCCTCTGAAACTAAGATGCAGCTCTCAGTCTCCTGCAGAAATGGCTAATATATCATGATTTACAGAAGGAAGAGTCTTGAACCATTCCTATGGCATAGCTCACAGAAAAATATTCAGGTTGCAAAGTGGTGAGGTTTTAAATAAAAATATTTCAAATTAATCAATTCTTTTTTAAAAGAATTAATCTTATGAAACAGGACTGGAACTAATTAAAAGGAGTCCATAAATAGTGAATGAAGAAAAAGTAAAATATTTTCTCTGTCTTGAAATATTCTCCCTTACAATACTGCTGATCCATAAATAATCTTTTCCATTTATGACTGCACAATATTTCATTGGTGCCCAGTGGTTGAACAACAGGCAACAGGCATAAACAGGAGCATAGGAAGTTCCACCTCAATACAATGAAAAAAAAAAACCATTACTGTGAGGGTGATGGCACTGGAGCAGCCTGCCCAGAGAAGTTAGGAGATATTCAAAACCTACCTGCTGTAGGCGAACCTGCTTTAGCAGGGGAGTTGGACTAGATGATCTCTAGAGGTCCCTTCCAACCCTGATCCTTCTGTGATTCTGTGTGATTTTCTTACATCACAAGAAAGGTAAATATAAACATTTAAAATATTTATTTTCTAGACAATGTTGATATTTTAAATATTTTTTCCCAAATAAGGATTAAAATCTGAATATTAAAACCAACACCAAACAAATATTAATTTGATACAATACTCTGCCCCAGGAGGAAAAAAAAATCATTCTGGAGTACTGGGCATTCTGTTTACTCCATTCAAGTTCTCATGGGCTCTAGTTGTAGATGAAAGAACTAAAGGAGCTGAAACAAGCTACATGAGAAATAAGGACCACAATATTAGCAAGAACCTGCACAAATCTTGTCTGAAGATATTAACATGACACAGCAACCCTGCTGAAGAGCCACATATAAGACTCAGTATTTAATGTGGTAGGTAGTTTATTTTAATTGTGAGAAATTGATTTACTTTCCTTTAATATGCTGGATAATGCACACAACTTCTCATTTCAACATATGTAGCAGCTGTCCTACTGACAAGCATCTCTTTAAGCGCATGACAGTAATTCTGTTGCAGAGCACAGTGAGAAATAGGAGCATTTGATGGCATAATTAAAAAGCTATGTCAACTTTTATGTCTAAGTGGGTCAAACTAAAGCTGGCACTCTTTAGTCTTGAGTGCTCAACTTTGTAATATTAATGATACGTTTATATACACAGAAAGATAACAAATGACACTCCAGTACATCTGCATATATGCTCTACTAGGACCTATCTTCCTGTTTTGTTGTGTATTGTAAACTAAACTGATTCCACTACATTCGGCTAAAGAAGACAACTGTACATTATTGTGGCAATGAAACTAACTATACAGTTTACAAACCTCATTTGAAGTTACATAATCTACATGCTACTTCCTATGTATTTTTTTGCAATTTGGTCCTGGTCTTCTAATTTCAAAATAGGCATCAAAAAATTAGTAAGGTAAGTACCTAAGAAGGTACTGAGGGGTATGGTTTAGTGATTGATAGGAACGGTTGGACTCAATGATTTGGTGAGTCTTTTCCAACCTGGTGATTCTATGTTTCTATGTAAAATGTACATTCTGTTTGGATATAGAATAATATCTGGAACTGAACTTTTCTTTCAGTAATCTATAATTTCCAAATTCTCTGAATACAAAATTGTGATTTTATGTATCACAATTTATCACAATTTTAAGTATTACAATTTATGTTTAGCCTGGAGAAGAGGAGGCTGAGAAGAGACCTCATTGATCATTACAACTGCCTGAAGGGAGTTTGTGGAGAAGAGGGTGCTGGCCTCTTCTCCCAAGTGACAGGGGACAGGACAAGAGGCAATGGCCTCAAGTTCCACCAGGGGAGATTTAGGCTAGACATTAGGAAAAAATTTTTCACAGAAAGGGTCATTGGGCACTGGAACAGGCTGCCCAGGGAGGGGGTTGAGTCACCTTCCCTAGAGGTGTTTAACGGACGGGTGGACAAGGTGCTGAGGGACATGGTTTAGTGTTTGATAGGAATGGTTGGACTCGAGGATCCAATGGGTCTCTTCCAACCTGGTGATTCTATGATTCTATGAAAACAAAACCACATGCTTAGCCCTCTCCAAATGCAGTTGATCACAAATCTCTACATGGGATTTTGCACAAATTAAAAACTACAGAATTCCAATGCACCAGTCTGGCCTTCATGTCATATTCTACATGTATTATTTCTAATCAACAGATATAAATACCTGGGTAAAAATGCAAACATAATTATCCTAATATAAATTCTCTGCTTCTGGTCTAGAAAACTTGCACTTCCTTTCTTCACATTCTATCTGCTTCACTAAAACTGGGATACAATTATTTGCCAATCTTATTAGCATACTGAATAATTTTTCAGTTAATATATGCATTAGCTACAAAGCATCCAATGTATAAAAAATAATAATTAATATTTGCATCTTTTATTTTATCTGATTTATACTTGAAATTTACACTCCTTAATGTGCTGCTGCAAGCTTGGCCAACCTGTCTAAACAGCAAAATCCTTCTTGTTCTTTTAACCACAGGAAATTCCCTTCTTTGGTTGTTCTCTCCCTGGTCTTCTTGGGAAAAACAGAAACAATATCTCAGTCATTGCTACACATCATATCTTAACTTTCTGTGGTGTAACCACTGTTTCAAAACACTACAGGTATGAGCCAGCACAGCACTTTCTAAGTGCAGACCTCTGCAGAAAACCCATTAAGTCCAATTGCTAGCCTACCGTGCAGACATTAAAAAGAGTATCCATCAATAAATATGTTATTTAAATTCAATTTAACATTCTTCTAGAGTCAGAGAAGTAATCGATGCATTCTGTGTGCTAACTAAACAGAGATACCAGGGGCAAAGGTATATATTAACTGTAAGAACAGTTCATTTACTGGTTTACTCCGGGCTGATATAGATTATAGCACTGGTCTTAGCAGAAGAACCATGCAAAAATCTAATTAGTAGTTGGTTAAAAAAAAGCTTACAGTGTAGATTCAAGAAGACTTTCCTGAGGGATTATGCCCACTTCTGTGTATCTTGCTGGAATAAATACCCATCCTAACAATGAATGCTTTAGTTGTTATGTACCATGGATTAGTAGTTTTCAGTATATCTAGGACAAAAATAAAATAGACATATTCACACTTTATTTTATACCTTAAAATACTGTTCTTGATTGAAAAAATGAAAGTATTAATTGCTGGGATTATTTTATTTGCTTTTTAATTTGCTGGAAAGTAAGAATTTATAGACTAGAACTTAGACTCGAAAGATTAAAAGATCTTGATAACTATTAGGAAACTTCAAAGGATAATTCATTGCCAGCAGTGGCCCAGGTGGCCAAGAAGGCCAATGGCATCTTGGCTTGGATCAGAAATGATGTGACCAGCAGGTCCAGGGAGGTGATTCTCCCTCTGGACTCAGAACTGGTGAGGCCGCTCCTTGAATCCTGTGTTCAGTTCTGGGCCCCTCAGCACAAGAAGGATGTTGAGCCTCTGGAGTGAGTCCAGAGAAGAGCAATGAAGCTGGTGAAGAGTCTGGAGAACAGGCCTTATGAAGAATGACTGAGAGAGCTGAGGTTGTTTAGCCTTGAGAAGAGGAGGCTGAGAGGAGACCTCATTGCTCTCGCCAACTACCTGAAATGAGGCTGTGGAGAGGATGGAGCTGGCCTCTTCTCCCAAGTGATAGGGGATAGGACAAGAGAAAATGGTCTCAAGCTCCACCAGGGGAGATTTAGGCTGGGCCTTATGTAAAGTTTTTCACAGCAATAGTATATTTTAAATTTAACAGAGAAAGACACAATGCATCAGAAAAAAAATATAGTACCACCCTACATCCTCTCTGATCCTAATAGGAAAAGAGGACAATATTCCTGTCAATGTAGCTTTGATACACCATGACTGGTTTTCTTTCTGATATTACTCCTAAATTTAGCTTCAGTGACACAATTAGAAATGGACTTAAGATACAGGGAATAATTTGTCTTTCTCTTTCTAGACTGGTCTAATATTCCTAGTACTGATGTCTGTAAATGGTAATTGCCCAAATGAACACAATCATATTACTTCTTTAACTTTTTAACTTTTCGTATTTATATCCACATGTGATCTCAGCAAAATTTTCTTCATTAATCCCTGTATTTCTCACTAGCTGACACAGACCTTCAAAGATCAGTCAGTTACAGTTTGAATTTCAGTTTTGGTTAGGTTTTTCTTCATGGAAAAATAAGGGAACAGATGTACTCTTTTAAGAACTACTGTGATATTTGTAAGCAAATCTAGAATCACTGATAGGGCTGTAGGGCAAAAGGAGGAGAAAAGATATTAATGTAATGTTCCAGAAGCCAAAATATCTTTTAATTTTGTCTTACTAGGAAGCTAAACTTGAGGCTGACTGTAATGCATGTGTATGCTATAAAAATAAGAAACATGGTTCTCCATAAATATCTCTAAGAAAAGCTTCCAGCAGTATCTGAATGCACTGGTATGAGTTGGTATCTTTATTACAAAATACAGTTTCCTGAATCTAATTTCAAGGATTTTTGTAAGAAGACTGGGCAAACCATATAGATATTTAAGTAACAATGCAACAGACCCAGTAGAAGGAAATTTTAGGAGCATATAGAAATCCCCAGAGTTAGACAACATACTTCATAAGATAGTAATGCTAGTAATAGATTGTGACTCTATTTTAAACAACTCAGGTTCTCTGCTAATGTACTTGAACCTTTTTCACATACTTCATTTCAAACTGTTAGTGGTTTTCATTTTTGGTTTTATTTAAGTATGAGGGGAAATTACACTGTAGGTCACAGTGCTTCCTCAAGCCAGTTCTCTCACTCTTACATTCCTGTCAGTTTGTGATATGATATGAATTAAGCCCTTATACCTCTTCAGCAGAGTAGGCTGTAAATTAATAGGTGCAAAGAAAGCAACGGTGTTCTGTGAATTATGCATCAATTTACTGCTTCTGTACTTCTCACTTCATACATTGTTCACACGCTGGTGTTAACAGCTTAGTGGTCTCTGTCTCTTTACGACTATCACAGGCCAGGGATTTAATTAGTTTAGTTACCAGTACCAGTATGTAGTACATTCAGTATCCTATTTGGTTTTGGGTCAAAATCCTTGCAAAAGCATCCACATACCTTTATGTATACAGTTATTAATATATATATAGATATACAAAATTCAGCATGAAGATATTACAAAAGATAAACAACACATTTCATAGAATCATAGAACAACTAGGTTGGAAGCGACCCACAAGATCATTGAGTCCAACCATTCCTATCAAACACTAAACCATTTCCCTCAGGACCTCACCTACCCATCCCTTAAACATCTCCAGGGAAGGTGAATCAACCACCTCCCTGGGCAGCCTCTGCCAGTGCCCAATGACCTTTTCTGTGAAAAACTTCCTCCTAATCTCTAGCCTAAATCTCCCCTGGTGGAGCTTGAGGTCATTCCCTCTTGTCCTGTCCCCTGTCACTTGGGAGAAGAGTCCAGCTCCCTCCTCTCTACAACCTCCTTTCAGGTAGTTGTAGAGAGAAATGAGGTCTCCTCTCAGCCTCTTCTTCTCTAGGCTAAATAACCCCAGCTCTCTCAGCCGTACCTCATAAGGCCTGTTCTCCAGACCCCTCACCAGCCTCGTTGCTCTTCTCTGGACTCGCTCCAGAAGCCTCAGATATGCTTTCCTTAAATACAAGGCTAAAAACTTCTACAAGGTTTTGATATGTAATGTTACTATACACTAAAAATATTTATTAACTGAACCTTAAAGAGATTTCCTTTTCATCAGAGGTCTAAAACCTTTTTTTTTTTTTTAAAAAAAAACATATTATTTCCATCTCCTCCTTCCCTGAACACAATATAAACATAGAGTCCAGAGGAAAGTTGTGCTCCAAAGGAAGAGTTGGGAAGTATTTTAGTATGTTCCTACTTGAAGTCCTCAGGAAAAAATATATTTCAGCTCTTCCCATCACTATATGGGCCAATATCTGGGTAACAAGCACAGGACACTGACAGAGCTACCATGTATTTACCAGGAAAGAAGAGGGTAAACTGGGCTTCACTGCTGTTCTGCATAGCAAATGTGTATGTGCCAAAACAGTCCTGTTTGGGGCAAGAAGAAAGAAGAGAGGATTCACCTGCTGGCTCAAAGGGGCATTAGGGACGGTGGTATTCCTGTGGGTTTAGTATGTCTTATTCACTCTGCTCAAGTGGGGGGGTGGACTCAAGTACACTTTCCAGGCTCATTTGGGATAATGCCCTGCAAAGACTCTTCTGACACAGAAAAACAAATTCTTACGTTGCTTCTCTGAAGTACTAATTTCCCAGCCTCTCCAATTCAACATGAAGCTGTTACCAATGTCTTGCTGGTTCTTTAAAATCTGTCATACTAATCCAGAACCCACCCAAGAACTCCCTCTATGTTAGAGTCATTTTTACGTCTCAGCTCACCAACTCCAAGGCCTTATTATCTGCATCACCCCTTTCCTTCCAGTGCAATCTCAGCAACTCAGAGATCACATACAAATTCAGACATTGTTACATATATATTGTATTATTTAACATACACTTAAATAATAAAGCAAAGTCATTCAGACATGTTCTCCTGTAAAATAAAAACAAAAAAGAAAAGGAGGGGAGAAAAAAAAGAATAAAAGAAATTGTTACCTTTACTATGCTGAAAGGGAAAGTAAGACAATTTCCAGGAGGGAGAAAAGAAATGTAACCCTGCTTTAAATTAATAATGACTTTGCAGCTTTGCTTTCCTATGAAGAGTACTCTGGTTCCATCCTTCCTCCTATCAAAATGTTAGAAGGAGGGAGAGTTCATTGCCTCTCCCATCTATATAGTTTTTTAAGTACTATGGAGAAAGGTACTGAGAAATGTTCATTGTATTTTCCCAAGTCAGATAACCATTTACTTACAACTGTGAATAATTCACTTTTTCAAGCAGGCATCTGACTGCCTGCAGAAAATCCTTTTTTGAACATGATAATTTTGATAAATATGGTAAAGTACAAGATACATCACAGATGAGATCAGCTTATTAATCCTTATTATGGGAAAACTGTAGGAGTGAAGAAGCTGTTTATCTGCATATGTTTGGGTATAGCAACTGTTATGCCAAAGATCTGGATATAGATACTGAATTAAAACATGCTATTTCCCATTCAGGGAATTTTAAAAGACTCTGGGAAAGCAATAGTTTAAGAACTGAAGTGTAACAGTTGCCTGTATGACATGTTTAGTACACATAGCTGGCATCCTGTGCAAAACACTGTGCCTGCCTGTTTTACTTCCAAATTCCCTAATCTGAGAGAGGGATAATCTTTCCTGAGACCATATCTATTATATCTGAGACCAGTGAGACATTCACACCAAGATAACAGAACTCCACAGGCATTTAAGTCCAACAGATTGTTTGCAAAATTTTATACATCATTTTGAGTACTACCAAGTAGCACACTTGACTCTTTTTTATAAGGGGTTGAGGGCTATATTTTTCAAAACTTAAACTACTAGAAACCAAAGGGGGAAAGGATGAGAAGAACAAGTGCCATGTGTTAATGTTTGTTTGAGATAAGTTTTACCAGATTTTAAGCTTAAATATTTGAACGTGGTAGGGAATACCGAGGGAGGTAACAGGAATACAGCACGTTGTGCAGATGTGAAGAGAAGGAAGCGCTGGGAGCATGGATATTGCAAAAAGAATCATAGAATCACCTGGTTGGAAAAGACCCATCGGATCATCAAGTCCAACCATTCCTATCAAACACTAAACCATGTCCCTCAGGACCTCATCTACCTGTGCCTTAAACACCTCCAGGGAAGGTGAATCAACCACCTTCCTGGGCAGCCTGTTCCAATACCTAATGACTCTTTCTGTGAAAATTTTTTTACTAATGTTCAGCCTAAGCCTCTCTTGGCAGAGCCTGAGACCTTTCCCTCTTGTCCTGTCCCCTGTCACTTGGGAGAAGAGACCAGCTTCCTCCTCTCTACAACCTCCTCTCAGGTAGTTGTAGAGAGCAATGAGTTCTCTCAGCCTCCTCTTCTCCAGGATAAACGTCCCCAGCTCTCTCAGCTGTTCCTCATAAGGCCTGTTCTCCAGACCCTTCACCAGCTTTGTTGCTCTTCTCTGGACTCGCTCCAGAGCCTCAACATTCTTCTTGTGGTGAGGGGCCCAGAACTGAATACAGGATTCAAGGAGTGGCCTCACCAGTGCTGAGTACAGAGGGAGAATCACCTCCATGGACCTGCTGGTCACACCATTTCTGATACAAGCCAGGATGCCAATGGCCTTCTTGGCCACCTGGGCACACTGCTGGCTCATGTTCAGTTGCTATCAACCAACACCCGTAGATCCTTCTCCTCCAGGCAGCTTTCCAGACAGAAAAGAAAATGACTAGAAGAAACCTGGAAAAGCAAGTGTTGGCACTAAAGGCAGCAACGGACAAGATTCAGATGCCAAGGAAAAGATGTATCCCACTAACTCTTCTAAAGAGAGATGCCATTTGCCATAATACTTATTTTAGGGATTCTTCTATCATTTATTCAGTGTGCAATATGTGAATGCCTACTGATGTTATGTGCTGTAGCAAGAGCATGAAGAGATGGGGTATGGAAGAAATCGGTTAGCGCAAATGTATTTCATGATCAGAGCTTTATTTCTAATCAGGTAAATAGACATATTATGAATTGAAAATATCTAACATTCTGTCATTTTCAATGTATTTTTCAGTTTACAAGGCTCTTCATTTAGACACAGACACTATGTTTCTTGGTCACCTTAAAAGTATCTTAGTCCTTCCAATGTATCTTGGGAGTTTGAAACTGTATGATTTTCTGCAATAAATCAATTTTAAAAGCTTCAGCTTTGCTAAATATATTTGATAGATAGTATTCAAGTGCTAAACAGTATTAATGTTTATTTTCAAGTTTGATAGACTATAGGATTTTCATACAGTCACTGGAATCTTTGCAACATGAAAGTCAATAGAAAGAATGTGAGAGTAACTATGCAAGTTCTTTTCCTAAAAAAAAATGAAATGTGGTTCACGGCAGGTCAGATGTACAGATTATCAAGTACAGAAGTTTATACATCTTAGACTTAGCCTCCTAACCAAAGCAGGACAAAGGGGAAATCCAGTTAAAAGCTAGAGAAAGTTAAGAGCTTCAAAATCCTATTATAAAGCAGGAAACGTCTTCACTTGCCATGTGGCTTTACAGTTTTTCAGTAGTAACAAAAAGGAATGGCAGTCAGAAGAAGGAAATAATTACAAATAAATAAATAAAAATCTAATAAGCTTCTCAAATAATAATAAAAAAAACCTGGAATCTACATGCCTTCCTTTCATTGCATGACCATAGCACATCTGTTCTCACCTGATGGAGAAAGAAAAGAAAATAGACCCTTAGATTGCCAAGGCTGTGTCACAAGCCCTTTTCTGGTGCATAACATCCACCTTACTGAAGGTTCATCCACAAGTAACACATCTTTTCACACTGAGCCAATAGATGGTGCTCTTTAGCTGTATAATTACGTAATTCTGAGCTAAATGTTCAGCTCATGTTTATGAATCTACTGCCATAGTTGTCTTTCAAAAAGGTGATTTAGACCACTCCATAATCCCATGCATTACTTTGCTCTCTCAATGAGGGTGCTGAGATTAAGACAGATCTCTGTAAACAGGACAGGAACATGCAGATCAAAATAGGATGTATGTAGAGTCATGCAATAGTTTGGGTTGGAAGGGACTCTTAAAGATCAGTTTGTCCAACTCCCTACAATGAGTGAATCATAAGTAATTAAACTACTGTTTTGACTTACAACTCAGTTCTTGGATTGAAGTACTTATCTAAGAAACATAAGTTATTATTAGGATCCATCTGCTATAAGAGTTATTCACTAACAGAAATAAGAAGTGAGTTTTTGGTGATTCAAGGTACTTAAGCTGAATTGTGTGTGTGGTACTATGCATTATACTACTTCATTATTAACACCTCCAAATCACTCTCCCATCCACATACATCTCACTAGGGTAGTGAGGTGATTTATGGGGAAGTCAGAAAAATCCTAAAGATATTTTTAATCAGTATTAGGAAATGAATTTGGACTAAAAGGTATGAAGTATAGTTCATTCACTTCTACTGGCAAATACTGAGAAAAACTTGAAGGATAAATTTTAGGTTTAAATGGAAGCACAGTGAGATAACAATAGTACAGTAAGTTAAAAGAGATAAAAATAAATTTTAGGATATGCTCAATGTTAAGATTCTAAGTTAAAAAAAGGACTTACAAAATTATTCTTAGCATCATAATCACCCTTACTGCATGCTTTAATAGTCTAGTTATAATTCATTTGTACAAAAAAAAAATACTTTAGTCTTGTAAAAATTACAGAAAAGCCACATTTACATGAAAAAACCTAAGTCAAATTTGTTTGTCCCCATGTAAATTGCCCAGCTTCACCTAATTTGCAAATAATAAACGAGTCCAAATTGAAATAAAGAAACAAACCACTACCCCAAAACCCCCACCCAAAAAAATCTCATCTCAATCTCAAGGAAGAGTCTTGGAGAAGACTCATTAAGAGATTCTCAATAAGAGATTTTCAAAATAATGCTTTCCTCAAGTGATATATTCCTGATTTTCCTTCAAAACCATGTCCTTTCAGCCTGGGCTTTTAAGATGCTTTGTAATACTATAGATTCAACCTTGAATTTAGATTTAAGTACAGTACAACAAACTGAAGTCAAGAGGGATACATTTGTGAACATGTAAAAAAGTCATATTTAATGTTTAGAAATTATGCAAACCCATCTTTTCTTTAGCTTTAATAGTTAACAACAGATGATCTCCTCAGACTTAAAAATTCCAGCCATTTCAAGGACACAGAGATGGACTCCAGACAGCAACGAGGCAGTTTTTCTGTTATACTCCCAGAAGTATTGTTCTTAGCATTAAAAGCAAGCGCTTATGAACTGAAGATAAACACGTATTACATCTAAGGCTCCTTTGAATTAAGCAAGTGATTCAAATCCAAAAAGCTTTCTTTCATCTACAGTCTAATAGTACTTCTACTTCCTACAGATTAAGAAGCTTGTTCGACCTGCTTCACATTCATTTTGCAAACACCGATGTTCATCTTTTTAAGCCTATTGACACTTGTATTAATTCCAAGCAGGATTAAACATGTGGTCATCTATATGTGCACATACATTGGAGAATGAGAGCTATGTAATTAGTCTTTAATTAGGAAAAAAAAAACCCAAACTGAATAACTTTGGACATCCTAATTGTATCATATACACAAAACAAATAATGAGGTAACGTCACTTGATTTTTTTTTTTATAAACTATTGGCATCCAGCTAGACTATGATTTTCAAATAAATTTTTCAGAATAAGAAAAGGTAAATAAATCTCTTCTTCCTTTTCAATACATTATAAAACAAACAAAAAATTGGCTATACAACATGGAAATGAACAGAACTTCTTAAAGAAGGTTTAGAAATATGTGAGGCTTAGAGTAGAACTACAGTAGGATAGGATAGAACAGAAGACAACAGAATAGAATAGAACAGTATTAAACATAAGTCATATTGTATAATCAATATAATTACTATAACTAATATTTCTTATATACCTGTTTTGTAGATATATCAGATTATTTTTTTCTCATCATTTAGATTCCATTTTTTCTATCATTACCATTGCTTTACTTAAAATAAGTCCATCTACTTTTTACTTTTGTAATGACTCTGGAACTACTTCTAACCTTCTTGATACTCCTGGAAAGGGTAATCCAGACTTATCAGATCATACCGTAAAATCACTAAAGAATGACCAATCTGAAATGATTTTCTTTATTCTCACTCTTTTTCTAGTTTTTGCAGTGTTCATATATCTGCCTTCCTATGCTCTACGCTAGGAAAATATTTGGCTTATTTCAGAGCAAATATTCCTTTAAGTGAAAAAACAATAATAATTACCAGACTGTGTTAATGGAATACGTGTCTCCTAACACAGAATTAGTGCATAAAGTTTTGACGTGATGCCAAATGCAATAAAAGGGAGCAATTTAAGAAAAAAAAATCATATTTTAAGATGATACACCTCTAGATCATTAATTTTAAGTAGGGAGCAACTTCACATTTAAACACACAGTTGATTTTAGCAGATTACAGCATGCGCTACATTTAGCATGGCTCTGTTGTCACTATGGTAACACTTCTGGCTTAAATATAGCTGAATGTGTAACTTCATTCTAAATTATACAATAATCCTTTAACCATTTCTTATAAAACTTCCCATAGCTTCTCCAAACCTCTATCATTGATCCTAGGAACATGTAATAAATCTTTAGCTTTTAGTGATCAGAGTGTTGCATTAAAAAAATAAGAAAGAGAGAAAGAGAGAGAGAAGGAGAGAGAGAAGGAGAGAAAGAAAGAGAGAAAGAAAGAGAGAGAGAGAAATAGAGAGAGAAAGAAATGAAAGAAATGAAAGAAATGAAAGAAATGAAAGGAAGAAAGGAAGAAAGGAGGGAAGAAAGAAGGGAAGGAGGGAAGAAAGAAGGGAAGGAAGGAAGGAAGGAAGGAAGGAAGGAAGGAAGGAAGGAAGGAAGGAAGGAAGGAAGGAAGGAAGGAAGGAAGGAAGGAAGGAAGGAAGGAAGGAAGGAAGGAAGGAAGGAAGGAAGGAAGGAAGGAAGGAAGGAAGGAAGGAAGGAAGGAAGGAAGGAAGGAAGGAAGGAAGGAAGGAAGGAAGGAAGGAAGGAAGGAAGGAAGGAAGAAAGAAAGAAAGAAAGAAAGAAAGAAAGAAAGAAAGAAAGAAAGAAAGAAAGAAAGAAAGAAAGAAAGAAAGAAAGAAAGAAAGAAAGAAAGAAAGAAAGAAAGAAAGAAAGAAAGAAAGAAAGAAAGAAAGAAAGAAAGAAAGAAAGAAAGAAAACATTTTCTACTTAGAAAACAACTCTTGGGGGAAAAAAAGAAAAATGTTCAGATTTAATTCTAGGAGAAATAAGATTATTATGAGATCTCTGATTTCCAACATAATGCTGATCAGTACTTATGAAATCAATGCAGAATCTGTTTCCACTGCTTTTTGCCCATATTCCTCTCTATCACTTATTATCAGGAATCTTCTGAGGAGCAGATATGTCTATGCGACTGTCTAACTGCAAAGTTGCTCTTACAGGTGGATGTTTAAGTTCAGTAACAGATTAATTTCTTGCAGCAAAATTGCAAGTGTGTTTTTGGTGTCTACTAGAGCCTCATACAGAAAATTCAGTTGATGGATTTTTATGTTCTGCAGCAAGACTCCATTAACTTCCCCTTCAAGATTTCAGTTTCTGGTCCTTAGAATCCCTAATAGGAAAAGACTGGCATTGATGACTTCTGTTCATGCTGGTGCATGAGAGAGGCAAGTGGGGTACTCATATTCTCTTTCAGACAGTCAGACATGAGCATTTAATTTGTTTTCAAAGCTAAATGAATATATGATACAAAGCTGCTTCACTGACTGGAGTTACACAACTTTTGGTGATGTAGAAATATTACAGAGAAAGCATGATAAAGATTTAGAAGTGTCCTCAAAGCAAAGTTTTTATGTAACTGCCACCCATGGTTACCATACATTTTCACTTGATAGAGTTCTTCATCAGATCAGAATTTCCCTAAAACATCATTAATAAATTGCAGTGCTTAACCTCGTATGTCTTTAAAATAATAGTAAGATTGTTTCAGATCTCCAGAAAGGCAACGTGAATATAATAACCATTAGTCATCTGCAAGCAGCAGATCTGTATTTTTTTTTTTTTTCTAGGCTACTTTAATACCTACAGCACAAATGACAAGCATGTGACACTCTCAGAAATGAAAAGAAGTTCAAAACTTGTATATGTAGTAAACGGCAAACTCCTAATACAAACTGTTCTGCAACTTAGTCCATTCCCATAAACAGAACTATCATCTTTTACTTAGTACAGGGAATGCAGACCTAGTATTGTAATCATTAAGCCCTAATATTGCTAAACAGTTTTAACATCAGCAAACATAAGATAATAATGCATGTATGCATGAGTACAGATAGTATAACTGAATTATAGCATGTTAAGAATAAGATGGCACCTACTTGATCTATATTTATTCCTGTTTTACTACGAGGCTGAATTTTTCTCACTACTTTCATTGTTGGAGTGAAATATGACAATAAGCCACCTAAGATACATGAAATGTTTCCATACCAAGTTCAAATGTGTAATATCAAAAAATACTCACTGCTAAGACGCCTTAGAAATATAAATCTTAAAGGTGTGTGTAAATAAGAGGAAGGATCTGGATTTGGGAAGAAGTTGTAGAAAAATATTACTTTTTTTTTCCGTTCTGGAGGGTGAAAGGGACCACAGGAAAATGGGTAGCAAAATATCAATCGCTAGCAGGTAGAAAATATATCAAATAAATATCCCTTACTATCTTTTCACAATACTTAGCAACAAAGAAAAACACAAACAGGTCTTTACAAGACCTCTGACTTACCATATTGATGGTGCTTCTGTTCCACTGATCTCTAAGAAGTCATATCCTTCCTCTAACTGGAAGTCAGTAAAGACCAAAGCAATAGTATCTCCTGGTTCAGCCAATATGGTCCAGGTGCAATCAGCATTGTTTTCATACTCAGAAGGGAAGTGAGGACTTGAAATAGTTCCGCTTGTCCCACGCAGTGTCCCTCCACAAGCTCCTTCAGCTGATAAACAGAATATCAATTACTAATGAAGCTGCACTTTAAAGAATCATAAAATCATAGAACAACCAGGTTGGAAGAGACCCATTGGATCTTCTAGTCCAACCATTCCTATCAAACACTAAACCATGTCCCTCAATATCTCATCTACCTGTGCCTTAAACCCCTCCAGGGAAGGTGACTCAACCACCTCCCTGGGCAGCCTATTCCAATGCCCAATGACCCTCTGCGTGAAAAACTTCCTCCTAATCTCCAGCCTAAATCTCCCCTGGCTGAGCTTGAGGCCATAATAGAAAAGTCATTCTTCCTTCTACCTTCCATTTTCGTTCTTTGAGTAAAGTATGAATAAGTATATGCACACAGAGAAACAGAAAACTATCCAGTTGAAAAGAACAGAACATTTTTTTTGCAGGAATTTCCTACTAGAGCCTGGAATGTTGCTTAATATGTTGCCAAAGAATTTAGAAGTCCTTTTGTACTCTTTCTAGTCCCATCAGTTTTCATTGAAAGCTTTAAAGATATGCTGATTATTATTAGTATTGAATATTAAAACATAATTAAATAAACCCACAAAACATGTCATCCATGAAATTCATTGGCAGGAAAAGATTAAAAAGTCACCAAGTGGCTCTTGGTGTGTTGTTATGTGGCTATGAAAGTTTCAGCAACAGTAATTAAAAATAGTTCTGCATAGGTGAATGATCAAAAGAGAGGCATTTAATGTTTATCCATTTTTTCATCCTTAGCTACTGCTATTATCATTAGGTATTATTTGCATACTATAAGTGCATGTGGAGATATAAAAGCAAATAGCTTGGCAAGGTGTACGACACGAGGAACTTCGAAGCTAATTAAGATAATGACTGAATTGCTAAGTAAGAAAACATAGAGGGGTAGAGTAGAGCTGTTCTTCTCAATCACAGTTGAAAGCTTGTCAGTGGAAGTGAGCTTTACAGGAAGATTTGCAGGAAAAAAAGATTCATTTGAGTTAAAGGAAGAGTAATACTATGACTCTACATTAAAAAGGGAGCTATTAAAAGAGGATAAATAGCTAATAAGGGACTGAAATAAAAGCAAAAAATGGGAGAAAGGCAAAACCAGAATAATTTAAGTACTATATGAACCATGAATTTGGAGAAAAAGCTGCTGAAGAGATTTGAACAAGTAGTTATCTTTAGTCTTCTGCATACAAAGTGAATTTTGATATAAAGAAATTTAATGCAACCTTGGTTACCAAAGGCTTATTGAGTTTTATGGTTTCTTGGCACACAAATTTCTCAGTGAAGGAAAGATCTTTTTGAAGATCTTACTTTCTGGACCCTGATATTTATGTGTTTGTTTTTTTTTTTAAACGAAGGAGATTTGAGGTGTAATAGATCTACACTCAAAAAAGATATCTTTTTGTTGGTGACCATTTCTATGATTCCTCCCTCTTTTCATACAGTGTATATTGAGCCACTGAGGGATGAGAGAGGAAAGGATGTGAAAATTGAAGAACTCATATATAAAACCAAGGATCTAAGTTGAAATTCCTGGTGTATAATAGGAATTTTGATAGGAATTCCTGATGTATACTAGGAATTTAGGAATTTTGATAGGAATCATGTATTATGATTCTATAATACATGCAAAGATTACAGTAATTAAAATTTGTTATAAAACTACAATAAATCATAAAGGAGAATAATAATTTATTATGCAATAATATTTAGAATTACCCGTGGTCCTTTTTTTTTTATTTTCTTAACTGTATGGCATTTCACTTCAGATCATCATCTAACCCAGCAAAGAAAAACAAATCCACTTGAGACATCCTGTGCCAATACTTTGGTAGAGAGATTAGCACTGAGTTACCGATTTGTGCTGCAGTCATCATCAGCATCAGAGTTTGAACGAACCATCAAACCCCAAAATCTGATGATTTCCACCTTCTTCTTTTTTCAGGCTTTCTTCTTATTCATATTTTTTCATAACAGAGTGTGATTATAGCATTTTTTGATAATCAAAGTGTAAGAGTATGAGTTCCAATTAATAACACGTGGGTTCTACTTGTATTCTTGAAAACCAGCAAGCAAGCTTTTCCCATCTAGTGTAATCAGCAAGGTGCACAAAATCCTAAGTCAGCCACAGGTCTTTGGTTCTAGCTGCTTGCTGTTAAATTCTGTTATTGCAACATTCTCAATGACACCATCTCCCACTGTGTTTATATTGCCATTAAGTAACATGCTAGTGGTAATTACAATGCTACTCAGTGTTTCTGCTGCAGAATCTTTTAAGCTTTGAGCTTGAAGGCTCTGACTTTTACAGCTGACAAGGAAGCCTTATATAGTTGATTATTCCTGGCAATCACATGTGAAAATCTAAATTTATACAGTGGGCATTACCAGTGAAAGCCAAAGGAACTCAGGCAACTACAGATATCTGCTCAGAGGGATGCAGAGCTTTGCAATTTATTCATAAGAGCATTTTTAAGAGGTTTGTGAGAAACCAAATTAGCTTAGAAATGGAAAGATAAGACTATAGAAACTAACTCCAACCAGAGATTCAGTATTTTCTCTGACAGGTGTGAATGTGTTAGGGGAACATCAAAGCAAAGAACATCTGCATGGAATGATCTTTCTTCTGACGTATTTCCAGTGCTCCAGGAGCCTGGGGTTTGAGGACTTCCTTCATCACAGGTAGCACCCAAGATAAGGCAACCAGACTGTTGAATTGTCCCTAACTGCGAGGACATTAGTGTTTGATAGGAATGATTGGACTCGATGATCCGATGGGTCTCTTCCAACCTGGTTGTTCTATGATTCTATGACATTAAGGTGCTGTAGGGTGTCTAGAGAAGGGAAAGAAAGCTGGTGGAGGTGCTGGAGTCTTATGAGGAGCAGATGAGGGAACTGAGCTTGTTTAACTTGGAGAAAAGGAGACTAAAGGTAGACCTTATCACTGTCTACAGTCCCCTGAAAGGATTTTGTAGCGGGTTGGGTGCTGGTCTCTTCTCCCACATGACAGGCAATAGGACAAGAGGAAATGGCCTCAAGTTGCACCAGGGGAGGTTCAGAAAAATACAGGAAAAATTTATTCTGCAAAAGAGTTAACAGGCAGCTGCAGAGGATGGTCAGAGAGGTGGTTGAGTCACCAATCCTGTAGGTATTTAATAAATGAGTAGATGAGGTGCTCAGGCTGTAGTAGTGGACAGATATGGTTGGATTCAATGACCCCAAAGGTCTTTTCCAACCAAATGGTTCTATGATTCAAAAAATTAATAAATTCCATAAGAGTGAGCACAGGCAGGCATGGAGGGTAGGAGGTGCACCACTCATAGGGTAGGAAACTGTCCACACATGCGCTATGTTTCACCAGAGGGTCCCAGAGCTAGTTGGCCTCCTCTGATCATCCTTCTTGGACATGGCCTTCACTATGTTAAGCTTTTGAGAGAGCTAGAGTAGGGCTTGGGATACTTAATTCATCACTGTGCTTGGAGTAATTTGATAGCAGATAGTGCCTCAGGCTTCATGAATTCAAATTCTAAGTGATTAACAAATTGCATTTTAAAATGTGCAAGTAATTAATTCCAAACACTCACGGTTATTTTCAAGTTGTAAGCAAGTGCAGAGTGCTGTTTGTATCAGCATAAATGACTACTTGAAGTATAAAGCTACAAACGTTTAGACCTCTCACTAGCCTGGATTTAGGTGCTCAGGGTTTAGCCAGTTCAATCACGTTTCATAGACTCATAGAATCACCAGGTTGGAAAAGACCCATCGGATCATCGAGTTTACTGGACTTTCCTTCCCACACAAATGCCTTCCAGAGTGCAATGTTCTGTGTTCTATTTGCCTTTTAAATGAAAAAGCTAATAAACTGTTTATGCACATGAAAAGTTTCTATTGCATCATAACAACAAAAAAAGTTCAAATCCATCTAACCTTTCAAAATTAATTTCAAATCTGAATTTAAATGATCAGAATTAACTATTCAACTTTAGTTTATACCCAAAGGTCCTCATTTGAAAGATTGTTATACTACTTTACTATTGTAATGTAATTGATAAAACCAGCTGTGACTTGAAGCACAAAATTCATATTAAAATAGAAAAGTTTTTTTATTATGTCATTTGTAGTGATTTCCCTACTTCTGTTTCAGCAGCAACAGAGTAGATGCAATTAAAAGTTTCAGTAATAATTTATAAATCATCATCAAGTGACATATTGCCATTTTCATTCACATTTTGTAAGGCTTATCAATTAAACAATACTGCAGCTTTACAGGGCTCTAAATGAACCATGGGCATACATTATTTAGCAGACATCAATAGAAACAGCACTGAAACAGTTTGTCATTTACGGAATAGTCATAAGACTAAGGGTTTAGTTTTAAGTAGCCCTGTGAGAAGCAGGGAGTTGGACTTCATGAACCTTCTGAGTTCCTTCAAACTTGAGATATTCTACTATTTATTCAGGTCTTTATTAAATGACAATTTGTATGAAGTAAATTGTTCTTCATTTCATAAAATTCTTCAGTAAAGCAATCACGTGTATGAAATAATCATGAACAATTACTTCACAGATACATGCTAAGGTTGTTTTGGAAACGGTTAATATGAGGAATTTGTTGAATGACTTTTTCAAATAAGACTTTAAAATTACTATTTTTAAAATGTCTTATTGGCAAAAGCCCCAAACAAGCCATAGTACAATGCCAAGTCCTTAAAAAAATTAATATGTCAATGCCAACTGTTAAACTGCCAGATCCATAAAGACCAAAAACATAGCTAAGTGTTACAATGGTGTAGAATTACATATTTATCAGAAAACTGCTTGATCTAATCTAGTTTCAACTGGTGGCCAGCTCTTTAACCATTTATATAGTCTTCCTTAATATTTGTGTTGGCTTTTTTATTTTGAATAGGTAAAAGCCAACACCTGTGCTCCTTTTCTGTGTTTAAATAAATAGAAAATTGCCTGAAGATGTGGATTTTTTCCTACCATCACTTGAATCCAGATGTACCGCCTGCCAGATAAGTGCTCTAATCAGTTTGCCTCCCTTCCTCAATTTCTTCTTTTGCTGTTGATCAACTTCACATAAATTAAATACTCATTAGAAGATGCACCTAAGATGAATTTTCTTTCTCACTCCAGGGTTTTCAAAGGACACTTCAAAATAATTTGGATTGCTCTCTAGGTAGAATGGGATTTATTTTGCTAAAATCTCAGAAATTATTGTCATTTAGGAAAATAGTGTCTGATTTATGTATATTTAAAAGTCAGATTTTTCGCTTCAAGCCAATAATATTTACAAAATAGAAATAAAGAAATTGTTACAATTTGTTTAGATGCCTGTGGGCACCCCTTACAGCTGTAATACTACTTTGAATATTTTAGCTTTGACGTTTCAGTGAGCTCCATCTAAGCAGACCCCAGTCAGGTTGCTTTGTAGTTACTGGCCCTGAAAACACCAGACTCAGCAGGGTAGCTTTGTACTCCTGGGACTTAAGAATGGTCCGGTTTTATGTCGTGAAGTTTTTACTTAATTTAGTAGCCTTCTGCAATTCTTATTTATTCAGTCATATCAGTTTATTGCATTACAAAGACCTATTCTCCCTTCATCCACTGTAGGGAGGAAATACGATCTGTCGGTCAACAAAGACATTAAATTTGAAATAACAAAGAAATAGGGCCAAATGCCGGGTCCTGCACTTGGGGCACAACAACCCTATGCAGAGCTACAGACTGGGAGAAGTCTGGCTGGAAAACTGCCTGGAGGAGAGGGACCTGGGGGTGTTGGCCAATGGTATCCTGGCTTGGATCAGAAATGGTGTGACCAGCAGATCCAGGTAGGTTATTCTCCCTCCGTACTCGGCACTGGTGAGGCTGCTCCTTGAATCCTGTGTCCAGTTGTGGGCCCCTCACCACAAGAAGGATGTTGAGGCTCTGGAGCGAGTCCAGAGAAGAGCCACAAAACTGGTGAAGGGGCAGGAGAACAGGCCTTATGAGGAACGTCTGAGAGAGCTGAGGGTGTTTAGCCTTGAGAGGAGGAGGCTGAGGGGAGACCTCATTGCTCTCTACAACTACCTGAAAGGAGGCTATAGAGAGGAGGGAGCTGGGCTCTTCTCCCAGGTGACAGGGGACAGGACAAGAAGGAATGACCTCAAGCTCTGCCAGGGGAGATTTAGGCTAGAGATTATGAGGAGGTTTTTCACGGAAAGGGTCATTGGGCATTGGAATAGGCTGCCCAGGGAGGTGGTTGATTCACCTTCTCTGGAGGTGTTTAAGGCACAGGTAGATGAGGTCTTGAGGGACATGGTTTAGTGTTTGATAGGAATGGTTGTACTTGATGATCTGATGGGTCTCTTCCAACCTGCTTGTTCTATGATTCTATGATTCTATAGTGCTGGACAAGCTATGTGGTAACCTGGCAGAACAGTTAAGTTATTAACTGATAGTATGTGCTTGAGCAAACTCAAAATTAAAACCCAGTTCTGCCATCTTTTTCATGCAAAAACTTTCTCTTAAGAGAGGATAGCTAGATTACAAAATTCAAAAATTAATCAACAGTCTGTAATCTCATACTTTCTCTCCCACAGAAATAAAAGCTCAGTCTTGTGGTTATCTTGTAAAGACTCTCTTCTTTTTCAATTAAGTGTTCTAAGCTGTTTCCCAGTGATATGATTATCTTTCACTTGAGAAAATATTTTGAATCTAATGTTGGTAAAGATCCCTTAAAATAACAGTGCATATCATATTAATAGTAAAGCCTTAATTTGGTAGGAAAAAGAGAAAAAGCTGAACTTGAGGGCAAATTAATGACTGTCACAGATTTCACATATAAATTTTTAATAATTAGGAAAGTTAATCCAGTTATTCACAGAAGTCTTCATGCAGTTATGAAATCCTTCATCTTTTTTATGGTTGCTCCTGAGGTTTGTTTTTCAGTTTTAGTAAATCAGTGTATCTACCTCTGATATTAACTTTGCTTCTGTTCCTGATGGTCAGACTGAAGTCCTATTTTTCATTCTTTGACTCTATCATAGAATCATAGAACAATCAGGTTGGAAGGGACCCATCGGATCTTCTAGTCCAACCATTCCTATCAAACACTAAACCATGTCCCTCAAGACCTCATCCACCCGTGCCTTGAACACCTCCAGGGAAGGTGAATCAACCACCTCCCTGGGCAGCCTATTCCAATGCCCAATGACCCTATCTGTGAAAAACTTCCTCCTAATCTCCAGCCTAAATCTCCCCTAGTGGAGCTTGAGGCCATTCCCTCTTGTCCTGTCCCCTGTCACTTGGCAGAAGAGGTCAGCTCCCTCCTCTCTACAACCTCCCTTCAGGTAGTTGTAGAGAGTAATGAGGTCTCCCCTCAGCCTCCTCTTCTCCAGGATAAACACCCCCAGCTCTCTCAGACGCTCCTCATAGGGCCTGTTCTCCAGCCCCTTCACCAGCCTCGTTGCTTTTCTCTGGACTTGCTCCAGAGCCTCAACATCCTTCTTGTGGTGAGGGGCCCAGAACTCATATCCTCCTGGGTATCTTCTCTATGTTGGCATTGTACTGCTAATCTCATTTTGCACTTCTTATCCCTATTTTCTGGGCACATTAATGTACAGATCCAGTTTCGACCATTTAAATTTTTTTATCAAATCTCTCCACACTTACTGAAATATGAATAATAACAAGAATATCTAAACTTAAACATATGTATGTGTAAATATATGTATATATACCAACATACATGTACACATATATAAGAAAGAATATGTATCTGCGTCTGTATCTCCACTGGGTGGGATCTAGATTGTCCTGCAGAACTGTGTAAGAAATTATCCAGCGTATCCCATCTGCTTTTCCTGAAGCTCTTCTCTTCTTATTTGACCAGTCACAAGGATTTTAATTCAACATTCATCTCAATGTAAACATTGCAACAATTCAGATTGTTCTGAAAGTGAGCAAAATGATTCAGGCAGGAACCTGCTGTGTCACTCTAAAAGTTAAATTTGTGAAAAAAATCTCATTTTCTCATGTAGTGCAAAATAAATAAACAGAATTGTTGCGAGTTTTTATCCCTTCATTTTTTTATGATTTTGTAAATAAAAATGGATAAAGGATGGAGTCAGGATTGTTTTTTCTCTCCTCCATAAACTTATAAAATTGTATTTGTCTGAAAAATAGATATATAAGGTACATATCTATATAATATATAATATCCATATCTATATCTATATCTATATCTATTTATAATGTTTGATAGGAATGGTTGGACTCGATGATCCGATGGGTCTCTTCCAACCTGGTTGTTCTATGATTCTATGAAATTCAGAGGCTGAGAAGAAATTAGAGCAAGTAATTGCTACCTTGCTACCCCAGAAAACATGGATAACACCAAAAACATTAATTTCTCTTTTATAGATATTTTAAAAGTATCATCTCTGAATCTTTGTATTTGATTTTATCTTAGTCTACAGAGAAACATAAACTCTTCTTCCTTTCTCCCTTTATCTGTTCTAATTATGCCTTCTTGATTATATATTTGTCAGGAAAGTATTTTTCCTAGTAATATTACTTAAATCTGGATTCTGATTGTCTACTAGTTGATCCTTTTGGACTTTTCTGACATATGATCTCTTATCATGGTTTGTGGTTTGGTCTGTCATGATACTCCATGTGGTATCATGGAGTGGTTTGTCCTCTTTACCTATTCTTTATTTTGCCCCCCAAAATTGGGTGTCTCTTTAAGGATAACTTATTACATCTTCTTCCCTTCAGAGCTATTTTCACTGTGAGAAAAGCTTGCCATTGTAATATCACTAATCCAATTTGTATTCCTAATGTTAGCTTCATAAAAATCTAGACTCATGCAACTATAATCAACTAGGGATTCTCAAAATTACTGAGAATTGAGAACCTAATTATACAAAGTTCATTTAGAAGTAGTCACATATCATAAATCAGCTATTAGTGGAGTTACTGGAGAGAATGAAATTAACTTTCAAAATGGTTCAGACTTACACTGCACAGTATTTCAACCTCGAGATAAAGAAGGCAAATATTTTGGGTGACTTGGGTAGCCAAGATTAACACAACAAAGCCTTTTTTAAATCTTGGGACAAAAATCAGGAGGACAGAACTTGCATGGGCCACTGATTCTCTGTATCACAGAATCATAGAATCATAAAATAACCAGGTTGGAAGAGACCCACTGGATCATTAGGTCCAACCATAAGCTGTGTCAGAAGTGGGAAACTCATGATAAAGCTCTTGGTTAGTTTCTAATAGCAGAAAAGCCCATGGCTACTCTCACTTCTCATGTGCAAAACCAGGACTAAGTTTAAATAATTACCTAATCTTTTCAGAAAGTGCCTTTGAACTAGACTTTGGAGGCTGCTTTCTATCTTTACCAATAAGGATGTTGCCATACTTGCACACACCAAAACCAATATCACAGCTTATTGAACGAAAACAGGAAACAAAAAAAGATAAAGTAAATGCCTTGAGAGTCAAATTACCTAAGATTTCTAAAAGTAACAATGAGTACACCTTTGTTTACTGTTCAGAGTCATTCTAAGCCATCAATGAACCTGCAGTCCATTTAAGACCCAGAGAAGTCTGTCTAGAAAGCTACCAGGAGGAGAGGGACCTGGGGGTGTTAGTTGACAGTGACTGAACATGAGCCAGCAGTGTGCCCAGGTGGCCAAGAAGGTCAATGGCATCTTGACTTGGATCAGAAATGGTGTGACCAGCAGGTCCAGGAAGGTTATTCTCCCTCTGTACTCAGCAGTGGTGAGACCACTCCTTGAATCCTGTGTTCAGTTCTGGGTCCCTCACCACAAGAAGGATGTTGAGGCTCTGGAGCGAGTCCAGAGAAGAGCAATGAGGCTGGTGAGGGGGCTGGAGAAGAAGCCTTCTGAGGAACGGCTGAGAGAGCTGGAGGTGTTTAGCCTGGAGAAGAGGAGGCTGAGAGGAGACCTCATTGTTCTATACAAGTCCCTGAAAGGAGGTTGTGGAGAGGAGGGAGCTGGCCTCTTCTCCCAGGTGACAGGGGACAGGACAAGAGGGAATAGCCTCAAGCTCCATCAGGGGAAATATAGACTAGAGATTAGGAGGAAGTTTTTCACACAGAGGGTCATTGGGCATTGGAACAGGCTGCCCAGGGAGGTGGTTGATTCACCTTCCCTGGAGGTGTTTAAGACACGGTTGGATGAGGTCCTGAGGGACATGGTTTAGTGTTTGATAGGAACGGTTGGACTCGATGATCCGATGTGTCTCTTCCAACCTGGTGATTCTATGATTCTATAAGCTCCAACACTCTCTGCATGGCTATATTTTAAAGAGAAAATCCCTGAAACTGAGTAGCAACCAGAGAAACAATACAGCAGATACAAGAGTCAATGCTGTTTACCTTTTACTGAAGATTTAAGTAATTCAATAAGAATTTTTCTAGCAGAAACAGCATTTGTACAGTTATACAATGTATAAATTCTTAAGCACCAGCTTTCTAATGATTCTGAAACTATTAAACAAGAAAACTGCAAAAATAGTAATTCGCCAGATCCTTGAAATGAAGGAAAATGTACCACGGAGAACAAGGGTGTTAGGATTTTTTAGTATACAAGCCATGCTGCTTTGTTTAATCCTTCTGTATTATCTTGGATGGATGCCATGAAATTAGTTTACGATGACAAGAAGGAAGAAGAGCAGATGGACACAAAACTGTAGTAAAAGTTTTTTTCATGGAAAAGACCAGGATTCTTCGAGAAACAACAGGGGAACATTTCTTGCTTGAAACGATAGTGAATGGAAGGGCTACCTCATAGCATATGCTCTAGACTATTAAAATGAAGTAAAATACAGAATGCCTAAAATCCTTCATCAAATTGACATTTCATGTGAACTCTCAAAATCCTCTGACGCAATGGCTCAGCTCACAGAAATCATTAATTTTTACATAATCTTTGTGTCATGGCTCTAATTTCTTGACAGAAGGTACACGGAATTCTTTGGATTTCATGTAAGTTCTACACAAGGTTTATAAATCCACTTGAGATTTTACTACCAGATTAAATTCACAGAATTACAAAGGATGGACAATATTTCAGTCTTGTTAGGGATGTACATATGCAGTGAATACCACCAAAACAGGCAGTATCTGCTGAAATGCAACCAATATAGACACTGAAGACAGTATGAATTTATGATATGCATTTTTCTGAAATCTATTTATTAACTCTTACTAAACAGAAAAAATAATCCAAAACCATATAACTGAAGGGTTAGAAAAAAATTGTTTTCTTCCCGTATTCAAAGCGCCGATAAAAGAAATCTTCATTTCGTACTGATAAAAATCGTTGAATCAAAGAATCATAGAACAGTTTGTGTTGGAAGGAACCTTAAAGATCATCCACGTCAAACTCCAACTGCCATGGGCAGGGACACCTTTCTCTAGGTAAGGTTGCTCAAAGCCCCATCCAGCCTGGTCTTGAACACCTCCAGGAATAGGGCATCCATGACTTCTCTGGGCAATCTATGCCAGTGCCTCACCACCCTCACAGTAAAAAAAAAAATTCTTCCAGAGCTTAAGAACAGCTTAAGAGCATTCTCCTTAATCC
The DNA here is from genome assembly GCA_033558105.1 of Coccyzus lansbergi. Lineage (NCBI taxonomy): Eukaryota > Metazoa > Chordata > Aves > Cuculiformes > Coccyzidae > Coccyzus > Coccyzus lansbergi. The sequence goes on from JAUMJK010000508.1 coordinate 4,872,903, forward strand.
TATCATTAAACACCCTGATAAAAAACCCCTTCTCAGCTTCCTTGTAGGCCCACCTGAAGTACTGGAAGGCTGCTACTAGGCTTCCCCACAGCCTTCTGTAGGCTAAACAAGCCCAATGCACTCAACCCATCCTTGTATAGGAGGTGGTCCAGCCTTCTAATCATCTTCATGGCTTCCTCTGGACCCACTACAACAGATTCAAGTCCTTCCTGTGCTGAGGACTCCAGAACTGAACACAATATTCCAGTTGGCATCTTGCCGGAGCAGAGTAGAGGGGAAGAATCACCTTCCTCGACCTACTGATCATGCTTCTTGTGATGCAGACCAGGATAAGGTTGGCTTTCTGATCTGCAAGACCACATAATCAGCTCATGTTGAGTTTCTCATCCACCGGTCTGCTCAAGTCCTTCTCTTCAGGGCTGCTCTCAATCCATTCTGTGTCCAGCCTCTTTCGAGTTTGTGATTGCCCTGATCCAGGCACAGGACTTTACACTTGACCTTGTTGTACCTCATGAGGTTAGCACAGTCCTGCCTCTCAAGGCTGTCCAGGTACCTCTGGTTGGCATCCGTCTCCTCCAGCATGTTTATAATGCCATATAGCCTGGTGTCATCAGCAAACTGGCTGAGGGTGCCCTCAATTCTACTGCCCCTGTCTCTACCAAAGATATTAAACAGCACTCGTCCCAATACTGACTGTTGAGGAACACCACCTGTCACGAGAGACTCCTTGTTTATTTGCCTTAAACATTTGTTTCTCCAGTGACACTGCTTTTCTCTGAAGCCTGCCCCCCCCCCCACTAACTCGTTCCCCTTGCCCTCCCCGGCTGCTCAGGTGGTCGGGGGGGCAGGGAATGGAAGCATGGGGGCAGGGAGTCGCCAGGAGGCCAGGTGGCCAGGTAGCCACACGGCCAGAGGAGCCAGGGTGGTCGCCATGCGGCCCGGTCCAGCGTAGACCTCAGGGGCGCCGTGACCAGGAGCCCCGAGGGCTCCTGCTCAGGCCCACTGCAGTGCCAGAACTGAAGTGCCTGCTGAGCTGGGACTGAAACGCAGACTTGGACCTGAGCAGCCTGGACCACGTGGTGATACAATATATGTTGCTCTTCCTATCTTTCTCTCTGCCTCTTACCCCTGACCTCACGGCATGCGTGACTGCTTGGACTGGGGATTTATATTTCTGTAACTCCGGGCGGCTGGGTACCTGGGCTCGTTGTTGTGCCTTTTGGGAATAAATACTGTTTGATATTCACCCTGGGACAAGGAACGAACCCATGTTTTTCCTCCTCCCTTGACCGGGTCGAGACACCACCCATGACTGGTGTCCACTTGGATATTGAGCCACTGACCGCAAGTATTTGGGTGCAATGTCCACCCAGCTCCCTAACCACTGAGTGTTCCACCCATCAAATCCATAGGTCTCCCATTCAGAGACCAGACAAGAGAATCAGGGCAGCTAAACACGAAAACAGGTTTCCAGAGAGGCTTTAGACTCTCCATCCATGGAGATGTCCTGTTCGACAGAACAAGAGGAAATGGCCTCAAGCTCCACCAGGGGAGGTTCAGGCTGGACATTAGGAAAAAAAAATCACACAAAGGGTCATTGGGCACCGGAACAGGCTGCCCAGGGAGGTGGTTGATTCACCTTCCCTGGAGGTGTTTAAGGCACGGATGGATGAGGTGCTGAGGGACATGTTTGATAGGAATGGTTGGACTGAATGATCCAGTGGGTCTCTTCCAACCTAGTTGTTCTATGTTTCTATGATTCTATGATTCTATATTAATATTTTAACCAGGCAAAGGCTGAACAACTTGACCTAACTATGAAGTTACCCATGCTTTGAGAAAGATCCAGACTCAAATGGATTGGACTGGCATGGGGCCTCTTCAAAGAACATACAGTTGAAGATTTCAAGTTTCTCCTTTCTGGCAGAAAGTTTCCAAAGCAGAAACTCGCAAAAGTATTTGCCAGATCCTGCCATCAAATCGCTATAGCTGTATACCATCCAAATGAAAAGAAAACCAAATCAATAGGTAATATACATTTCTGAATTGTGATTAGCTTTAAATGGTGTCAATTTTTAGACAGTACATTAGTACATTTACATTTAGAAAGTAAAAGGAAAATAAAAAGAACATAAAGTTATTTAATCCACCTTTTTTTAATATTGCCTTAACATTTGAGAGATATTTCATGTCTATTTTTTTTTTTTTTTTACCTCTGCAAAAAGGAACTGGAAAATCCCACGATGCTCCATTTCCAGGACTCACGATACAAGTCAACATGGCATGACCTTCTAGGATGTAACCAGAGATACAGCTGTATCGGATTTTATCTCCAATGTTGAATCTTGTTCCATGAAGTACTCCTTTAGGTATTTCTCCTGGGTTGCCACAAGTATGACTAGGTAATACTGGCAAAAGAAAGAAGGGAAAATGTTAAAGTATAAATTTGCACAACAGAGCCATAAACACTTGTCAAAAAATTGCCACTAAATAATTGGTTTTATTATTTGTTAAAAGAGTATATCTTATACAAATATCGAAAAATTACTCTTTCAGAAAAGATTTCAGTTTATGACAGATATCATCATTTTCAAAGGGAATTTCCAACTCAGTTCTCAGTTTAGCAGTCCTTCTACGAAGTTCTTTACAGATCTGTATTTAAACAAAATATCCTATAAATCGTGCTGCTTCTTCCAAAACCTTGACTAAACTAAAAGAAGTTGTCATTTAATGCCTTTTTGTAAATATTGCAAAAAATATTCATCCATCATCATCATGGATCTAGGCAGTAGAAGGGACTTCATGCACAGTTCTCATTTTAGTTAATAAAAGAGCAGTGTAAGAAAGTCCTATAATTATCTGGTCTTTTACAGTAAATTAGAGTTTAAAATACATGTTTAAATTTTGGTTTTCTCCTTATTTTCAAATTACGCTAGAAAATAAGTCAAACTTTGTTAATAGAGACTGAAAATATGAAGGAAATAATGTCTAAGCAGTGACACTGCGCTGCTATGAACAGATACACTTATTTTCTTTTTTATTGCAGAAAAATTGCAAGAGATTGTCTTTATCTAGATATTAATCAATTTAAAGATGATACTTCTTCACCCAGGAAAAGGAAAAGTGTACATTGAGGAGGAGGCAAATAGAATTGGGTTTTTTCCTCAATCTCATCTGAAAGTTATTAATGGTGTGCCACTCCTTTCATTTAGTAGTACAAGTTAAAATATTTTAATTTCCTTTTAGAACAGTACAGATACTCGCAGAAAACTGAAATAAGTCATGAACAGAGCACAAAAGATAAATGCATTCATCAAAGAAACAGTGGTCTGAAAAGCTCACATGTATTCAGGTATTGTTACAGAAACCTTATGTTTCATGGACAAATCCTTTCACCTCATTCTTCTTTCTCTTTGCTTCCCAGTCTCAGAATAATCATAACTATACTAACCTCACTAACCTGCATGTTGAGAGGATTAATTACTTACTACATGCACATCCTCAGAATGTTGTAAACCATTATATCAATACATCAATGCTAATTAAGCACCATAATACCATGTAAGTTCAATCACTGAATGCACACCCTTAATACATTACTCAATTAGTCACACTGGCACTTAAATGTTCATGATTTAACTTATGTTAAATGAAGACAAAAATATTTTAAAGGCCACACTATCACTTAGATCATCCTTTTGTAAGAAAAATCAAAACATCTTCTATCTTCCATAAATATTAACATGGTAACAAAAGCCACATAACACTTTAATGAATGATTGTTTAGACAAATGTTCTCCCAGTGCTGCAGATCAGAGATTTAAGGTTTCTCTGCATTACAGGAACTACTTCAGGTTGCTGACTGATTTGCAGTATTTCAGCAGCCTCCAGAGAAACAAGATATTTATTTGGATGCGCTCATTCATGTTGGAAAGACTTTCAGTTTTCGATTCAAATATGTGAGAATGAGTATGTATAAAATAAAGTGATTTTAAGACGTTTAAATAACTGGAATGAAATAAAAGTACTGATTTACATTTCAAAAGGTTGGTAACAATGATCCATTATAAACAACAGCATATATTCCCATATGCTTTCATATGTTTTATAACACTACTGGAAATGCTACACCTCTTCTTACATATTTTTCCCTTTTAACTGCTTTAGCTGTGGTAGGTTAATAGAGGTAATTTTGTAAGACAATTCAAGCACACAAAATTTTTTTATGTGCTTTGACACAGGGGAATATCTGTTTGAAACAAGAATCTCTGTTATTTTAAGTCAAAATATTTTAACCAAACACAGTAATATGAAGTAGTCCCACCATGAGATCCACTGTATACAGAAATACTTACACACTCCAACAGTCAGAATTCATTTTTATGAGTGGGTGTGTTATCTGGATAAAAATGCATTATTGAAAGACAATATGATACCTGATAAACTGCATTTGCAAGGAAAACACTTCACAGCAAATCTATGTCTGTCATACAGATGACAACCAGAACTGGCAAACTGTTAAAATGCTATTGTAGCAAATCAGCCTTCTATCTGTGTATATGCTTTTCTGCCTCTTCTAAGCACTACATCTGTCAAAAATCCCAGAAATAAAAACAGGATTTGGCATCCTGAAACTGGCACACAGTTAAAAAGCAGTAAGAGATGGGTGATTTAAAACAGCCACGTTCATGAGTACATGTAATAGTTCACAGAATTTCCTAGATCTATAGAATTTTAAAGTCTGGAAAAAGACTTTTAAGATCTAATCCAACCCTTAACCTAATGCCCTTAACCACTAAACCACATCCCTAAGCACCACACACATAAATGCCACTGCTTGTCGAGATCAAGCATTCAACTACATTTTTTACATGCTTTACTAAAACTTTGATCGAAATATATTGAGGTAGATGTACCATTTTACCTGCATAGCCTTTACTGCTTCTATCTGGACCTTCTGAGCAGCTGGGGGTGGGGAGGGAGCTCAGCCCTGAGGGGTTTGAGGGGGCTAGAAGCCCCTGATCCACTTTGAGGGGTGTCTCCTTGTCATGGCAAGGGGTGGAAATCTTGTTCAAGATTCCTGCCAACTCAAACCATTCTATGGTTCTATGACTCAGTTCTGTGGTTCAGTTCTGGGCCCCTCACCACAAGAAGGTTGTTGAGGCTCTGGAGTGAGTCCAGAGAAGAGCAACGAGGCTGGTGAAAGGGCAGGAGAAGAGGCCTGATGAGGAACGGCTGAGAGAGCTGGGGGTATTTATTCTCCCAAGTGACAGGGGACAGGACGAGAGGGAATGGCCTCAAGTTCCACCAAGGGAGGTTCAGGTTCGACATAAGGAAAAAATTTTCACAGAAAGGGTCGTTAGGCACTGGCAGAGGCTGCCCAAATGTCTGTTCTATTCCACCTGATTTTTCTTACTATGGTAATCACACTAGAATGAAAGAATTTTGAAATACCCAAAAAGCATCGCCTACATATATTTTCCCACATTTATTTTCAACCCAACATGACAACACAACAACTACTGGCAATGTAATGTCCCATTTTGGAAAGATGTTTTTTTTACCTTTGTTAAAGAGGTCAAGTTGAAAAAAAGATACTTTCTAATAAATTCTGAGGGTTTTGAAGTACCTGGCCACCAATCCTCTATTTTTTTTTACACAAATAAGGCATCTAGAGTTGAAATCAAATATAAAACTGAAAATTAACTTCCCAACCTTTGCTGCAAATATTAAAAGGATCAATCTCACAGCGATTTTAGGACAACATAATGGATATTTTTTTCCCTTAGATGTCACAATCATCAACTAGATTGCAAAGATGACCTAGAAACCTTACTAGCAAAGAGCTCACACTGCTTATGTCAGTTAAAGATACCAGTTCTCCATTCTGTAAACAATCAGACAGATTTTATAAGCCAGTGACACACACGGCAGTCAGCAACAGACACAAACAATTCAGAAAGCAGCTTAATTCAAATTGGGAAAAATAGGAAGGAGAAAGATCATAGAATCACCAGGTTGGAAGAGACCCACCGGATCATCGAGTCCAACCATTCTTATCAAACACTAAACCATGTCCCTCAGGACCTCGTCTACCCGTGCCTTAAACACCTCCAGGGAAGGTGAATCAAACACTTCCAGGGAATGTGAATCAACCACCTCCCTGGGCAGCCTGTTCCAATGCCCAATGACACTTTCTGTGAAAAAGATGAAAGGAAGGATCATGTTTCCCCTTCACTTATTTTGATAACTTTACAAGATTTAAAAAAAAAAAAATGCGTTACTTGTTCTTTTCCATCTTCTTCCTGAAACAACTGGAAGAGTTTCCAGGATTGTACATAAGTTCAGACAAAGGTAACAGTAAACTTCCCTACTTTTTGCTGTTTCACAGTCTCTCTCTTATAGTCCTCTACATGTTCCCTAACTTTACACTCTTACACTGGTGGCCAAAAATTAAACCATATACGAAGGAAAATGTTTAGGTTAAGAGGAAGCCAGAGAATCCAGAGAATCAATATGTTTAACATATGTGATGGGCAGCCCACGATAACCTGTCCACCTCCCTGGAGTAAATGTTGTAATTTGGCATTTCATGTATTAACAGAAGATACAAATACAGCTGAATTTCCAGAGTCATAGAAGAACAAAATTTTTGACAAGAGTGATAGCTATACTCATGAAAACAGAACAAAAGATGCTAACAAATAGAAGAAGAAAAACCGCAAAATTTTCTTGCAAGAATGGCACTGAAACTCTACTCCAGCTCAGAAAGGAACCTTCACTTGAAAGGAATTCAGGGCAAAAAAATAATAGTCTTTCAACTTACAAAACTGAAAGTGCTGTACTGTACAAAAGATAGAAAGAGATGTACATACATTTAAAAGCATTTTCTTTAATAAATTTGTACTGGAAATAATGTAAAGTTTTTTCCCTTAAGTAATAAAGCGATCCAATGGTAAAAAAATTATTATAAAGAGTTCTGTAGAAATGTACTTGCCATTACTACTTAGAAAAAGACTAAAAAAAATCAATATATTTGATTTTATTTAAGTTTCTAATTTCTTACATTAATCTCTATTACAGTGAATTTTTACTTTTCTTTTCTAAATAATTCCAAATACTGAGTCAATTGAAAATCCTGCAGCATTTCACTGTTAATTTATTAAACAAGTTTGTTGTTTCTGTTTCCAGGAGTTGTGTACAATGGATAGTTAATCGATCAACCAGAGTGGATTTCCACATTAGTGTGGGACACTAAAGATGCATGTAGGGCATTTGTTAGAGGGCAGTATGGTAACAGAAACTCCAGAGTCCTACCTTTTATAAAATTCTTCTTTATTCTCAAAACCAATAAGCCCTACAAACTTGGTTTCAAGGATATGACACTTCTTGAAAAGTAAAAGAGATTAGGAAGTTAGAGCAGGTTGTCCTGACCATGTCTGTTTCAGTTTTGAGTATCTCCAAAGATGGGGACTCCAGAGACTCTGTGGGCAAACTTCTGCAGTGTTTTATCAACTTCACAGAATAAACTATTAAACAAAGCAAAGGAAAGGCATAAAAATGGGTTTTGTTATGTTTAAATGGAATTGTCCACATTGCAATTTGTGTCCATTGCCTCTCATCCTGCCACAGATCACCACTGAGAAGAGTCCAACCATATCATCTTTACCTCTACCAGAAGGGAATTTACACCTCTTAGTAAGATTCCCCTGGGTGTTCTCTTCTTTGGGTTGAAAAATACCACATCTCAGCCTTTCCTTAGGTCAGATGTGCCAAGACCTTAAATAAATTTGTCACTCTTTCTGCACATCTCACACAAGACATCAGTCTAAGCTGGCTACGAATCTACTGAGGAAGCGAGGAGGGGGATAGAAATATACATAGAATTTTCATCTTTAATCCCCCAAAATGAAATGAGGAAACATTTCCTAATGCCAATGTTGCAAGAAGCATGATCAAAATCTACTAATAGAAGTGTAGTATCAAAGTTGTGACATTGGCACATGTGCACACACACCCACACAGTCACACAACTAACCTTGAAAGCTTTAGTCTGCAAGTTATCTAACATCAGATATTTACATCCTTCTAAACATTATTTCATCAAAAATTAATGGATTTCATTGGTTTACTCCAGGGGAAGGAAGAGTTCACTCACAGAAACCAAAATATACAAAGTGGATGTTTGTGGAATACCTGATAACTAGGCCTTATTTACACTTCAAGGTGACAAATGCAGCATTCGAGAATCTACATGACACAGAAATGCAGATGCTGAAGCATCAAACACAGTGATCTGTTTATCAGCAGGCCACTTTTTTTGTTCAGATTTCCTTTGTTGAGTCGACTTGAAATAGGTTTTCTTGAAAAATTCTCAACCGACCAACCAAAACCCCACGGCCTTATTGGCTTATATAAATAAAACTATTATGTTTCTTACTGTTAGCTGAGCAAGTAGAAACCCATATTTTCACAGAATCCAAGGATAAGAGGAAATCTGATCCCTGTTATGTGTTCGTTTCTGTATTTGTGCACTGAAAACTCACTGGAGTATTTTCCAGATAAAATACTTGGATCATATCACTTCTGAAAGCTACAGCTTTCTTGTTTTACAAGCATTTACCCTGCTGTGTCTGCACACCTCTAAAGATGTGCAAAATTGTTTATAATTGCACAGCTATGAAAATCATTTTGGAGCATGCAGCAACTCTAAAACTCTAATATATCTTCCGCATTGAGATTGATACTTTAATCTTCTCTTGCAGGTAATAATGAAAGATTGATGGATTTTATTTTTAGTGTGTTTACTTTTATTATAAAGTATGTAATAAATGTCTTGCCATTGGTTATAAGACCATAAAAGTCAATATTGTATAAACAATGCCAGAAAAATCTCAAGTGCAAAGTCAATCTGAAGTTAAAGCTAAAACTTTCTACATCCTCATACTTATTTTGCCTTAGATGTACCAGACACTTTCCTAGATGAACTGAGATGAGTGAGCAATATTTCTAGACTGTAGTTCTTTCTTCTTGAAAGAAGAGAACGAGCAGAGCATGACAGCCCAGGCCAAGGCTATAAAAAGCATTTCAGGCTGCGCAAAATTTATAAATGGAAACTTTGCCAGCTACCAGAGATTAAAAGTCATTAATTATGTTCTTAAAAATGTCAAAATCATGCTTTTGCACCTCCTCTAAAAAGTTCAGTGTGTTCTTTGGTCTGTCATCCAGTTTGTCAGTGCGATCATGGCAAGTATGTGCAATGTCTGCCCTACTCGTTCTGAGAAAGAACATGATGAACTTTTGGCAATGAAGGAACTCCTGTTTGCTCAACTATCCTTCCACAGCATCACTTCCAGTATAAACAGTGTAATCAAAAGATTACCTTTAGCTCACCACCTCACGTATGATAACAAATTCAACTAAGCAAATACTCTTTAACCAAATCATATCTGAGGATCCCTTTAGACAAAAGACAGACACTCGACTCGTAACAATCAAATCCATCCTGTGCTTCAAAGCCCATGTGATATGAAGGTAAAAAGGACCATATCTCTGTGTGTTAAGGCATTTACCAAACAGAAAGATAAGAACAAGAAACTGCCAGGACTTTATCTGCAGGTCTGCACAGAAATCTGATTACCTTAGTTCAAATAAGACTAATTCAAACTGAAGAAAATGCAGAGCAGTTCTATAGAAATGATCATGCGACTGGAGAGCTTTTAAGAGGATATTGGAAGACTTATACAGCTTTAATTTGAGAAACGGAGATTAAGATGCAGTCACTATGAAAACATCAGCAGGTAAAGTCCAGGTCAGAAGAAACATTATACAAGGTGAAGGCAGGTTTGGAACAAAAATGAAAGCACATAAACAAATCACAATTACAAGAAGGATGAAAATGAGTAGCATTATAAGCAAAATATGAAACTATGGGACATTTCCCATACAGTCATATGGAGGGAAGACACTGGGGAGGAGTATGACTAGTCTGAAGCTGACCTTAATTTACAAAATTATTTTAAATAAAAAAATTACTCTCTCTGTCTTAAGTCTCATCAATGAAAATAGAAGTTTCTTCATCTGGGCCACTTGCACACCTCCTGTCCTGTCACCCTGCCGACAGACATTACGGTCTGACATTTCTTTTCATGGAGACACTTAAAATTGATTTTGACAGATAAAAAACCCCAAAAGTTAATTGACTTGTGATTTATATGGAAAAGCACACTTGCTTCAAGATGGAAGACAGGAATGTATCAGGATACTACTATCTTGATACATGATTGAACAAAATATATTGCACCATCAAAATTTCTACATTGTTTTTACTATTAAAAATGCAGTGGAGCATGAGGAGATTTACAGATCTCTTATCCAAGTGTACATAAATGTTAAATGTCTAGAAATCTGAAGTCCATTTTTTCCTAATGCTTGTTTTTACTGGAAAAACCTTGAAGGAATCTATCTTATTCATATTGAGATTTATATTACTACAATGAGAGAATATGTTTACTTCTGTACTTTCAAAATACAATGAAGCATGAAGAAATAGTTAAAGTCCTGAAAGAACCACAGTCGAATAAGAATAGTGCTTCACTCTAGCAAATAAGCCTTTTCTGTAACTACATATCCACACCTGGTGCTATAAAGTGGCTGATAGCAGACACTCAGCATCCTACTCCACAACAGCATTGTACACCTGGCACTGGACTCAGTTTCCAGGTAAGCTGTTTGCACAGAAGATGTCTTTTTTTTTAAGACGTAGTCATGGAGAAAAACTTAGACAGCAGATAGGTTCAATTTATTGTGCCTAAAAAAAATAACTCAAAACCTGAAAGAAAATTAAAACCCCAAACTAGAGGCATAATGATTCAATCCAATGATGATGGTCTGTGATTATTCCCAGGAGAACAAAGAGACTAATTAGAATGAATCCCATAAACATTATTTACAAAGTTTTGAGGAAGTGGAGAGTAGCAACAAGTGAAAATGGACAGATTTCTCAAGCTCTGTCATCTGAAAAAACTGGTTTAAAATTCCCTTGAAATTTCTAAAGCACTTTGGTCTTCATGCTTGAATTTTACTTGTGTTATGAATGAAGGTTGCCTATCCTGCAGCTGCAAATCACAATTTTCCTCTTTTTTCTTAAAACTTACCTTCAACTCATTTTACACAACTAGAATTTCAAATGCACCCAACAAGTATCCCCCAACTCACTGAATTCATCTAATTTCTAGTTCATACATTTAGTAAAGGTCTAACCAAAACTGACTTTGTAGAGAACCATCTCTCAGGACCACACTAGATTCTCTTCTAGCTCTTAAGAGATGGTGGCTACAACTGACACTTGCAGACAGACACAATTTCCAAGTGTTGCCCAACTCCGTAATTATTTTTGGACTCAAACACCACCAATGTAGCAAAAATATAAAACAAAGAAGAAACTCACTAGTTCTTTGCAAAGTTCTTATGTAACACGACATTCTGTCCACTTTGGTTGCAGTTGTCTATTTTAACCCTAAGCTCAAAACAGCATATGGAACACCAGAAGGTATTTTCATCCTCCTCAGTTTTATCACAATCTTGACAGCCAAATGAGTATTGTGGCTATTTGAACAATGAAGCCATCTGTGAGGCCGATGCCATATCAAAGGAAAAAGCTTACTTTACAACAATACTCGTTCAATGTTCAGCTAAAGGAGATTGTCTGCTATTATTTGTCTAAAAGATTATTTACTGGAAGCAGTGGAAGAGAGTCTAATACTGAAATTGTCCCAGAATTCATTAATACCATGTTTGTTTCTGTACTGCAAGTGTGTAAGGGAATGAAGGTGATCTCCAAATCTGAAAAAAAAAAAAAAAAAATGAAGTTTCTTCTACTGAAAACCCCAGAAGAATGTGTGTTTCACTGGACATCATGCTGCACTTCCAGAAACTTCACATATGAGTCACTAGAATAGGATAAGGATACATGCTGACTACAATATACACTCAAGCTGAATGGAACTGAGGCCAGCTGGCATATTATTCTTACACTTTCTGAGCTGCAAAACAGGATGGCTGCATCCAGATTGTCTGTTCAGAATAGTCACCAAGCTGTACCAACTTCTGAGTCATTCCCAAGAATCATTCAGGAGAGCTTTACTTGGCCCTAACAAAACTCGTGCTGCAATCCATCAAAAAAATATTATAGATGGCTGGTAGTTCCGCTGCCCTCCTACAGACAACGGGTTGATATCTTGGTCTTGATGAAGACACAGTTCACTTTAGACAAGGGAGAGAAGAAGCATCAGCAGCTACTATGCTAGATGGACACTAAATTTTTAGATGATCACTGTCCTATCCTTTTACTGCCCCTCAGAGAGCATTGCTTTAAAATAATTCTATGATACACTCCACAGTAAATATTTAAAAAAAAAACCAACCCAAACCACACAAGCATTAAGGTGGTCAGCTTTTCCTTTACAATGACTATTTCAGGGGCTAAATCATAAAGTTATCCCTCCTGCCACCTCCAATGGAATGGGACAATCATCTTGTATACAGCCAAAAAGGGGTTAGGTTTGTTTTCATAGAATCATAGAACAACCAGGTTGGAAGAGACCCACTGGATCATCGAGTCCAACCATTCCCATCAAACACCAAACCATGTCCCTCAGGACCTCATCCACTCATGCCTTAAACACCTCCAGGGAAGGTGAATCAACCACCTCCCTGGGCAGCCTATTCCAATGCCCAATGACCCTTTCCGTGAAAAACTTCCTCCTAATCTCTAGCCTAAATCTCCCCTGGCGGAGCTTGGGGCCATTCCCTCTTGTCCTGTCCCCTGTCACTTAGGAGAAGAGCCCAGCTCCCTCCTCTCTACAACCTCCTTTCAGGTAGTTGTAGAGAGCAATGCAGTCTCCTCTCAGCCTCCTCTTCTCTAGGCTAAACACCCCCAGCTCTCTCAGCCGTTCCTCATAGGGCGTGTTCTCCAGCCCCTTCCCCAGCTTTGTTGCTCTTCTCTGGACTCGCTCCAGAGCCTCAACACGCTTCTTGTAGCTATTCTGATTTGCTTGGACATAGAAACAAGAGACAATTAAAAATCAGAAAAGTACAACCCCACAGGATATGAAAGAAAGAAGCAAGGATAAAATCTGCACTGTACTGATAGCAGGGATCATATCTACACAAATTCAAAATACATAAATAGATCACCTTTTTTCCCCAAGGCTTTCATACAACTCTACTGCCTGGAGATTTTAGCCTGCTGAAGAGGTACCTATGGCCTCGTATGGATTTCTGAAGTCTGAAAGGCAGCAGTTCTTGCTGCACTCTCTGTCTAAGGTGCAACTAGGCACATCAATTTGCTTCATGTAATCCCAGGGAGACAAAGTGATTTTTGTGTATCATTCTCTAATACCAGCCTATTAAATAACCTCTTAAGTTTTCTCCCCAAAAACCAGTTGTGTAATCTGTCACCTGCTAAATGGCAGAAAAGTGAAAGCTTTATGTTCATTCAGCAATGACAGCAGCTCTTTTTCATTTAACTAGCCTCCCATTTATAAAAGGCTTGTCAAGGTGAGGGGGTAACATCTCAAGAGATAAACACGCTCTGCCTTCATCTTCACCCACATTTTTAATGTGGTTCCAAGGTTGGTTGTGAAACACTTCCCAATGATATAAGAAGTCTTCACAAAAGCAACAAAATACTTCAAATTATTAAGTGCCACTTCAGTATCTCCAACATGTGGTATTTATGTGGTATTAGAGATCTTCATGGTTTCCGACAGCTGGAGTTTATTGGAATTTATTTCAGATGCTGAATGCTGAAGCAATAAAGGCACACTTACAACACTGTAAGAATAAGAATTACTGCACGTTGAATGTCTACTCAAAGTGTTTTCAGTAAGAGAAAAAAATAGTTTATTAAATGCATTTTGCAAAAGATAGTCCTATAAAATATCATTTCTGTCCACATATTTTGCATGTTTTTTACTCATAGACCACTGCAAGTACAACAGTGCTGCCACAACACACTTGGTATTGACATGAGTAGGCAACATGCAGGTACGTCTTTACCTATTTCTTCATACACACACAGTCACTTCTTTTGGGAGCGTGAGATTCAGTGAATAATCAAGTCAATATGTGAAGTAAATTGAGAAAAAAGGTGTTCATAAGCCAATGGTGACTGATTCAACAAAAAAATAAAAGGAAAGCGGGAATGAGATGTCAATAGACTCTTTCAGAAAAACACATACACCTTGTGGTAATCAGAAACCACATATAGAATCATAGAATCATAGAATCAGGTTGGAAGAGAACCACTGGATCATCGAGTCCAACCATTCCTATTAAACACTAAACCATGTCCCTCAGCACCTCTTCCACCCACATCTTAAACACCTCCAGGGAAGGTGAATCAACCACCTCCCTGGGCAGCCTCTGCCAGTGCCCAATGACCCTTTCTGTGTAAATTTTTTTTCTAAAGTCCAGCCTAAATCTCCCCTAGTGGAGCTTGAGGCCATTCCCTCTTGTCCTGTCCCCTGTCACTTGGGAGAAGAGCCCAGCGGTAGTGATTGTTTATTAAACTGTAGAAATAGTGAAAAATTAAATGCTTAGCATGTAAGTAAAGTTTTGATCCAAAGTTTTCTTAACATTAAGAATAATTGCATTCCCCTCTGCAATCCACCTATGCTTTTGAGATGCCCTTGAATATCTGTCTGTCAGTTTTCTTACACCTGCACAGGATGGGGGCAAACAGAAAATTTGACTTATATGCTACAGTGAATAACATAAAATGGAAACAATTTCTCCTATTCTATGGGCTAAGATCCATTTTGTAAAAATAAAACCTTTTTGCAGTTGTCAAACAGAAGGACCATTCCTTTCAAGTACAGCAGTGAATGAATAATATAGACAGTAATAGCCACCTGAGTAACTGCAAAGGAGAACTCGGTAGAACTCAGATGGCTTTTACAGATGTGAATCAGGACCTTTTTTTCTTTTAAATGTAAATAACCAACTCCATGATTCATTGCATCCAGGTTCTTTTTCAAACAGAGCATATGGATACACTATGGCAATAAAAAAAAATCTTCTGCTTTCTTCTTTTAAATACAAAATGTGCAGGATATTCTTGGGCTGACTTTTCTCAAAATAGAAACTCGGTAGATCACATTTAGTCTTTATAAAGTGTAAAGCTATTAACTCGGCTCTTCCTGTGTTTTACCTGGTATTAAGTAATCGAGGAAACTCCAGATACCTCCTAGCACTACACAAAGTAAACTTACTGTCTTAAAATATACTATAAAGTCTAAAAGCATTTGCTTGCTTAAACATTCAAGGGACCTTAGTGTTGTAGATCACAGGAGGAAAGCTCATTTACCCTTCAGTTTTAGAGCTCCAAGCAAGGCAGCACTGCATAAAAGATACTTTGTCATTCCCTTGCCCTTCATACCAGGCTGATTCCCTGCTTTTGGGAGAAAAAGACGCGAGTTTTCTTAGCATACAAGGCCACAGACAATTTTATGTGCACGGAAGACGAGGACAGTTTCATGTCTTGCTTACTATACACTGCTTAAAGGTTTCAATAGCACAATGTCACTTGGTAATTAAACTCAGTCTTTACTATGCCTGCTTAGCTAAAGTTGGGCCAGTGCTTTTATATTTCATACTTGCTTTTTAAGTCAGACAAGTCATTTCTTCCACGACCTCTTACCTTTTCATTTAAGTAGACAAGTAATCGTATAATCAAAAAAGTAGAAGAGAAGAAAAAAAAAAATCTCAAAAGACTTATGACAGTCCCCATAAGGGTAATTATTTAACTTCAGTATAAATCTACAGATTTTTTGTAATGTCCCTATTAGTGCTGCAATAAATAACCCTAAAGCATTTTGTTACTCACTATGCTTTATTGGAACTAAGTTAGAATACAAAGAATTCAAGTCATAAGATGTCTCATCCACAGACGTGTTCATATTTTGATAGGAATGGTTGGACTCGATGATCCGATGGGTCTCTTCCAACCTGGTTGTTCTGTGATTCTATATCTGGAGCTGGTATGATAAGGTACCTGACCCTCCAGGTGCTGGGAGTTACAGTATTTTTTCATAGTATTAGTTTTTCTCCCCTATTTGTCTGCTTTGTGTAGACAAAACACCGCGGAGTCAGCAAACCACTGGCTTATAGTGCTGGGAATGCAGACAGAGCAGAAAGTGGAAAAAATATTCCATTTCCCAGGTATAGTTAGTCACTAGATCAGTTTAGCTCAAAACTTTAGTTTAAAAAGTCTTCAGATTGAAAACTAGATTCTAGCAATTCATTGATTTGTAGCTGACTGAACATCACAGACTATTTCAGTATAGTCTTGTATCTACGAACTAGCACTGCTTGTTCATGTAAGTTCTCATTCATATACATACTCAGTGATGATATTTTCAGCATAGTACAGGAAGCATCTTGATGCTCCTTTGAGTTATTTTGAAATCTGGAACCCATATTTGTAAGGGGAAAACTAGGGATATTCACTGGATGGGACACAGTGGACACCATCAAAAAAAAAATCAAACACTTTCCCACAGTTACAATCCATGAGCTCTTAGAATTTCTAGCTTTTTTGAGAAATTGTGGTCTTTGTCAGGGGCTTTTACCAGGAAATTATAAGTTCGATTTATGTACCACTTAAAGGATTTTAAAATTCTTCCAAATATAAAGAAAAAAAAAAGATGGATAGTGTTACAATAAGAACTTAGGAGACTTGATATACTTTAGATCAAATATAGGAGGAGAACTTAAAATTTCCTGTAATAAAGGTCCAAGTGTCATGTAGTTACTGTATTTGAACACAACAACATATATAGTAAAATATAACTGCTAGAAATGGAGACATTTTATTTGAGGCATAAAACACAGTGATTTCACCCTGGAGATTAATCCGCCTCTTAGTTAAAATGTATGTCTAATTTTGTAATCGCATTTTTAGATGTATTTTTCAGCTACTGTTTCTTGTTATGGTTCTACTAGAATAACTTTT
Source organism: Coccyzus lansbergi (assembly GCA_033558105.1). Classification (NCBI taxonomy): domain Eukaryota; kingdom Metazoa; phylum Chordata; class Aves; order Cuculiformes; family Coccyzidae; genus Coccyzus; species Coccyzus lansbergi. The sequence continues at coordinate 4,889,920 of JAUMJK010000508.1, forward strand.
TTTTCTGTTTCACTTCTCTGTGAAGGTACATGTACTTAGTAATCAAATCTTTCAGTCAGCTACATCTGCAGTTGATGGGAAGGGATTGACAAATGATTTTCCCCAAGCCCAATTCAGCAATAAAATACCATTTCTCACTTTCAATTTTTGGTGTCATTTTCTTTCCTCCTTCCCAGGTTTCATCTTCTTCAAAAATGACAAAAAAAACCCCAAACAAAGCAAGGGGAAGGTTCAGCATTTTTTTCTTTCACTGGGAATTCACATACTGTGCATCCAAATACCCTCACATTATTTATTTAAGAAAGATAGGCTTTAGCTCAGATAGATGTAAGCATCAAAAGTAAAGGCAGATTGGAAGAAAATTGTCAGGATAATTCTTAGAATTGCAAATCCATACTCAATTAAATTGACATATTATTTTTACTAGAGAATTTGCAATTTAAACAAAAAAAACCCTGTACTAATTAGAAGTTACACAACCATAACCACTATTCAGGAAAAAGGCCTGTGTATATATCATGGGTAATATGGACAGCAGCAGCTGAATATGCAGTCAAAAAAATCTCACTCTGCTTTAAAAGGGATAGTCTTCTGTTTTTCTGGAATGTAGATAGAAGGAAAATAATATAGTATTGCTAAAAAAGGTTTTTAAACACACAGCTATGGATGGTGACCCCTGGTGAAGGGGCTGGAGAACAAGTCTTACGAGGAAAGACTGAGAGAGCTGGGGGTGTTTAGCCTGGAGAAGAGGAGGCTGAGGGAGACCTCATTACTCTCTACAACTCCCTGAAAGGAGGTTGTGGAGAGGAGGGAGCTGGGCTCTTCTCCCAAGTGACAGGGGACAGGACAAGAGGGAATGGCCTCAAGTTCCACCAGGGGAGGTTCAGGCTTGACATAAGGAAAAATTCTTCACAGAAAGGGTCATTAGGCAATGGAACAGGTTGCCCAGGGAAGTGGTTGACTCGCCTTCCCTGGAGGTATTTAAGGGATGGGTGGATGAGGTACTGAGAGGCATGGTTTAGAGATTGGTCAGAATGGTTGGATTCGATGATCCAGTGGGTCTCTTCCAACCTGGCGATTCTATGATTCTATAATTCTGAGGAAAGCTAATAATAATAAGTATAAATGAAGTCTAAACTCATTGTTATTCTCAAGGAAAGATGCTGAAGGTGTTTAAAGACAGATGAAAAGTCAGTTAGGTATTCTGACACACCAGCCTGGCGTCATGTTAGAGATGGGTATTGACTGAAGACTGATAGACATTATTTGTGTCTATTTTTATCTTCACAAAACATGGGGATACATGAAGTTCAGCAACATTCATTTCGTGTTACCCATAAGAACATGAGGAATTTGTGCAAGGGATTGGTTCGATTGTTCCTCAATCCTAAGTACACTAATCTTTCTGAGAATACACATCTGAAAATAATTCAGTCGCTCCCAGTGCCTCTGGGCATTTAGAAAGGAGGTAATTTATCCATCTCAGGAAGGACAACACTCCTCCGAGCTGCTAGTAATAAAACTGCTTTCTGTCTTTATTATTTAGAGAACATTTTAATGCTATTACTTTTATTATTATAAGAAAAACAAGGAAATATTCTTCAGAACAGTTTTATACAACGCATCACTAAACTCAAGTAACATTGATAGGAATGAAAAAACATGCACTCCTATGCTGGAGACAGTAAGTGTGATACAAAATTAAATTGGCTATTGGATAAGTTTGCATTGTATATTTCTTTATTATAAGTACTACATATTATAAATAAATGTACTATGAAAATTATTTTATATGTTCTATTGTCATTTTCATACATCATTAGGAAGCTATTTGCTTTCACTGAGTGGAACTAGGATCAGACAGAATGAGAGCAAAGAGCAGCAAAAATTCAGAACAATTCAAAAAAGATGGTTGGCAGCAAGAAATGGGTCCCAGCAAGAACTCCCTTCCCTACACTTACCATTTTGCATTTAAGGTTGAAATTACTGCATGTTCCTTCAAAGACTTCACACCATGATTTCTTAAATATTTTGCTGTTGGTATATAACACCCAAGAGTGAAATCTTAATACAAAAGCAAATAACCCATTGACTTCAATAGGGAGAAAGATTTAATTCAGAGTATTTCACTCTGCAACATTACTTGACAGCTCTACGATCTACATAGGAGTTCCCTTTGCATACTAACAGAGCATCCAATTAAGCTATGAAAAAAACCCCAAAAAGTTTCAGTGTAGTTCTTGTAATCTAAAAGAGATGATTAAAGAATTTCTGAGGCATGCAGAGATACAAATTAGCAAAAGAAAAGGATGTTAGCAAGGCCAATATTATACAGATAAAGCACAAGCTACATATCTAGAGAGGATTTCATCTAACTCCTCAGCAGATTATAATTATGGTAAAAAAAAGCCATGTGTGTTGCTGGTTTTAGAAGTTGATGAAGTATTGTAAGATTTAAAGTAAAATAAGAGCCTACTGTAGAAAGAAAAAGGAGTCATTAATGAGTAACCCCACACACATACTTCCATTTCAAAATCATTTCAAACTAAAGTCACTATCAGAACGAAAGTAGCAGTTCATGCAGTACAGGTTACCACGGCAGCACTGACACGAATGGCAGCTTTAGGTGCATACTGGTTGTGGCTAGGATAATTTCTTCATATCAGCTCCCACGGTGCTGTTCATAACGTAGGGATGTTGTAGGTATTGCTGAGCAGTGCTTGTATAGCACCAAGACCCCTCTGTTCATAGAATCATAGAATCACCAGGTTGGAAGAGACCCATCGGATCATCAAGTCCAACCTATCAAACACTAAATCATGTCCCTCAGCACCTTGTCTACCCGTACCTTAAACACCTCCAGGGAAGGTGAATCAACCACCTCCCTGGGCAGCCTATTCCAATGCCCAATGACCCTTTCCGTGAAAAACTTCCTCCTAATCTCTAGCCTAAATCTCCCATGGCAGAACTTGAGGCCATTCCCTCTTGTCCTGTCCCCTGTCACTTGGGAGAAGAGCCCAGCTCCCTCCCCTCTACAACCTCCCCTCAGGTAGTTGTAGAGAGCAATGCAGTCTCCTCTCAGCCTCCTCTTCTCTAGGCTAAACAACCCCAGCTCTCTCACCTGTTCCTCACACCATCCCATCAGCAAGTAGAATGGAGGTGCACGAGGAGCTGGGAAGGGACAGAGCGGACCTCAAGTGGCCAAAGGGATATTCCATATCATGTGATATCATGCTCAGTAATAAAAGTGGGGGGAAGATGGAGAAACACAAAGAAAACCTGATGTTTGTCTTCCCCACTGACTGTTATGCATAATGGAGCCCCACTTTCCTGGAGAAGGAGGAACACCTGCCTCCTGTTGGGGAGCAGTAATTGAATTGTGTTTGATAGGAATGGTTGGACTAGAAGATCCAATGGGTCCCCTCCAACCTGGTTGTTCTATGATTCTATGATTCTAATTCCTTCATTTCCTTTGCCTTTCCTTTACCTGTTAAACAGTCATTATCTCAACCCCCAAGTCTTCTCATTTTCCCCTTCTGATTCTCCCCCTCATCTCACTGTACTGGTTGGCTGGGGCTCAGCTGCTGCCTGGGGCTAACCCAAAGCAAAGTGTCATGTGTGAAGTCTATTCTCAATTTTTACTCTCACAGTTAGAAAAATGGAGCTAGCCCAAGCCTAGATATTTTTCTTTTTCTTTTTCCCCAATGGAATTCCCCTTGACAGAACAAAACAAAGCAGGAGGTTTCTTGTCATGCCATTTCTAATCAGCACATGGTATTGCCTTGCTTTTCATCCCTCTGAGTATCACCTCAAACCTCCCAAACTTGACTGCATTGCAATTAACCTAGAAACAAACAGAAAAATACTAAAGAATGTCTCTCACTAAGGAAGAATTAAGAAAGCCGAAGCTAGGTTCGAAGTAATTACACAGAAGGAGCAGGCTATGTTCAAAACTAAAAAGAAGTCCACATGGAATTACCTACGCTTTTGGAAAGGGCAATCAGATTCTACAAGGTCTCTAGCTGTATTACATTCTTCAGGGATTACTACAGCTCTACTTGCAACCACAGTCATAGGTACAATTAAACATTTTCTGACAAATAACTAAGAGCTTTTTGCAGTTAGTCTTACATAGAAATTGAAAAAAAAAATTTGTACTCAAATACCTATTTTCCCCCCATCACTAGCAGTAGCAAATGCCTAAAGAACAAATGAACACTGTTTGGGCTTGATTTTATTAAATATTTCATTTTAGTGACCTGCTTTTATTTTTGTTCAAATGTACTACATGAGAATTTCCTTTATAGTATATTTATCAGGGAAGTCTTGAATAATCTGGTTTTTATAATATTTTGAGTTGGAAGGGACCTTAGAGATCATCCAGTTCCACCCCCTGCCATGGGCAGGGACACCTCCCATTGGATCAGGGGCTCCAAACCCCATCCAGCCTGGCACTGAACACCTCCAGTGTTCATGGGGCAGCCACAGCCTTCCTGGGAAACCTGTTCCAGTGCCTCCCCACTCTCCTAGAGAAGAAATTCCTCCTTATGTCTAGTCTAAATCTGCCCTATGTGTTCATATGTAAATTGTGTGACTAAGAAAGCTGTGTAATACTTACTACTTAGTCATGAAATTAAGTCCCAAATGACAAAAGCAGTATATGCTAATGATGAAAAAATAGGTTTTGCTTACCACTACAGTCTATTAAGTTCACAATGCAACCCTTGCTGTGTATACAATGTGAATTGTGCTTGAAATTAAGAAAAAAACCAAAACCACGGCTTTTCTTTATAAGCACCAGCTTGCAGGTGCAACTCCCTTTTCTTCTCAGCAATCTCATCCATTGTTTATAATGTTTTCAGAACAAGAAAAAGGTATGGGCTTCTGATTTCTGTTTGCATTGAACTTTACTGGAAACAGAAATGGAGCTGTAGAGACTGACTGGAGAAGGTCCTGTAATTTTTTTCTTATCACAGATTCTTAACAGAAGCAGGATTGCTTTGCATGGGAATCCTGCTTGTTTGAGCACAAATCAGACACAGACATTATTACTACTTTACTTTGCTATGAGAAAGAAAGCTGCTTGGCTTGAGCACTGTACCTTCCTAGATGTTTTGGAATGGGAATAAGACAGTACACCAGGAAAGAAAAATACTTTGTCAAATACCTTATTTTGGAAGGATAAACATTCACTAGCCACCTATGATTAATTTTAAAGTCCTATTAGAGTTATATGTCCATATAGGTACAAAACTGCCCCATCTTTCTCATTCATTTGCCTCATCTAATGCAGAAACCAGACATTCCTATATTTATCCCCTTGGAGGACTTGATAAGAACCCTCAAACCATCTTATAGTGCAACTGAGTTCCAAAACAATGTGCACATTATTTTATTATTTAAATAAGACTCTTGCCTATGAATCGTAGAAAAAAGAAATCCTAAAACTACATAATTTTGCTTATCCAGAGAGAGATACTTCCCAGAATTTAAATCCCCTAATTTCAAGCCCCTCTTGAGTTGGAGTAAATTCAATTTTACTGCCTTACTTATTCATTTAGCCTTTATTGGGATAAAGATAATTGCAGCTCTTCCTGCCAAATCACTGTCACATGGCAGAAATGAACACAGAAGTTGTACAGAAAGAAAAGAGGGAGCACCAAGAGCATCACTCCAAAGAATTCCTCCTTGTGCTAGCTCCCTTTTGCTTTTTGTTTGGTTTTAAATGAATTTTTAGAGGCAGCACAAACTCAGCTTTAGACACAGCAGAGATCACTAACAGCTAATTGAGAAAAGCAGTCTGAAGAGGTTCGGACTCCTACAGCAAGGAGTGGATTGCATCAAATAATATTTTCTTTAAAGCAGAAGAATAGTTTAGGTGAAGTCACTTCCATTTCAAAGAAAGGGAACTAGTTTTGATCAGGTTTATAGAAAGAAAGTTTTTCTAGACTAGGAAGAAGATTCATCATCTCAGCTGAACTCTGGAGTTTCAATCCCCTTTAAGAGCAGTAGCTCACACGCTGTATTTTCTCAGGGCTTTCTAGGGGCTATTTAAGCTACATATCCTGGAAGCACGTGACTGAAATCTCATGGTGAGGTGTTCACCTTTCCTTATGCTCTCTCAGGAGTTTAGGATCCAGAACTCTTTCATAACACAATCCAAAACCCAATTTGGACACACAACTTCTGCAGACGATCTAGCCCTTTCTCATCAGAAATGTAATTCCCTAGGAAATTACTCTGATTTTTTTGTTTTAGGGTCCTCGGTTTCCCCCTCTCTCCTGTATTTTTGTGGGCTTTTTTAAAAAAAAAAATTAGGCAAGATATTAATATAGATAAGATTTGGGAGAAATCAGAAGTTCAACTAATTTTACAGCTGTATACTCAAATCTTGTCTCACATGTGTATGAGCCTCTCCTGAGTCTCTTTTGAAACCAGTTTAATCTTCCAATTTCGTTCCTGTAGCCTCCACCAGGAGACTGGATCTTTACAAATCCAATTACACAGCCAGTGTTTTTGATTACAGTGAGAGGTTCAAATTAGCACACAGCTTCTCCTTTAAAATTTTTATATTCAGAGAGTTGAATATTGATAAAATTTAAGTGTTTCACTAACTTAATGAAGCACTAGTGTATTTTATTATTGTAGTTTATACTTCTGAGATCAAAAGCTCTTTCTCTTGATTTTATATTCAAAACCTTTGAATTGTGTATTACACAGGGAATAGCAGCAGCAAAGACATTTTTTCATTAATTCCTCTTCAATATGAGGCCGAAACAAGTGTATTATACACTTTTCTGTACCTGCTGTTGAAGTTTGACGTTGGTAATTGAATGCACTAACCTCGCCAAAAATGGCTCAGATTGTTTCTGTCACAACATGTTTAGGGAGCACTGTGGTCAATCCTGCACTGATGCAAGAACTGTCAGTCACGCAGGAGCATTCTTTGCTGAACGGATGACTGACACAGAGAAGTTCAGGTGCTGAATGTGTCAGCTCTTCAGGAGGCTATGACGCTATCTTGGCTGGCACACAGATTATGTTAATGTTTACATTTTCAACATTTAGCTCCTTTTTTTTATTACAAGGTAACACCAAAGTAATTAAGTTCTTGGACTCTATTTTTTTTAAAAAATAGTAAATCTGAGCTCTTTTAAGAAAAATCGGGACTGTTTAAAATTCAGTGTGGTTTAATTTCACGATTGTTATTAATGCTGAATGTTTTTAAGTGCTCAAAAAATTGAAATATTAAACCTGGTTCCATGTTGGACTCTACAGCTTTCATCAAAGTAGTAAATTGAAATATAATAAATATTTTCTAACCTTTCCATTTTCAAACAGCTGTTTTAAACAGAATAACTCTGAATAACTCTGAATAAAAGTCTAGAAAGCTGCCAGGAGGACAGAGACCCGGGAGTGTTGGTTGACAGTGACTGAACATGAGCCAGTAGTGTGCCCAGGTGGCCAAGAAGGCCAATGGCATCCTGGCTTGTATCAGAAACGGTGTGATCAGCAGGTCCACGGAGGTGATTCTCCCTCTGTACTCGGCACTGGTGAGACCTCTCCTTGGGTACTGTGTTCAGTTGTGGGCGCCTCAGCACAAGAAGGATGTTGAGGTTCTGGAGCGAGTCCAGAGAAGAGCCACGAAGCTGGTGAAGGGGTTGGAGAACAGGTCTTATGAGGAGCGGCTGAGAGAGCTGGGGGTGTTTAGGCTGGAGAAGAGGAGGCTGAGAGGAGACCTCATTGCTCTCTATAACTACCTGAGGGGAGGTTGTGGAGAGGAGGGAGCTGGCCTCTTCTCCCAAGTGACAGGAGACAGGACAAGAGGGAATGGCCTCAAGCTCCACCAGGGGAGGTTCAGGTTGGACATCAGAAAAACATTTTTCACAGAAAGGGTCGTTAGGCACTGGCAGAGGCTGCCCAGGGAGGTGGTTGAGTCACCTTCTCTGGAGGTACTTAAGGTGCGGGTAGATGAGGTCCTGAGGGACATGGTTTAGTGTTTGATAGGAATGGTTGGACTCGATGATCCAATAGGTCTCTTCCAACCTGGTTGTTGTATGATTCTATGATTTTTTCCTTTTATTTTCCTTTCCTGTTTTACAATACATAAGAGACACAGTGTTAAGGGATGTTATGATTTGTTGCTGTCTCCATCAGCTCCATCATCTGGGGTTTCCTCTATCCTAAAGTGATGGACTTTTTTTCCCCATTTGCAGATTCAACCAACAGCAAAGCTGAGTGCATATCACTGCAATGAGTGCATTCTCATTGGTGATTTCATCTTGGAGCTTTCTGGCAAGTACACACCAATACCCAGTTTGGGGGTGATACAGACACTCACTGCTCCTGCACCTGGTCCCACTCAAGCCCCTTGCTTGTCCTGGTCCCCCCAGTAGCAGTTTTTTGGGACACAAACGGTTCTTCCACAGTAACTGGCGCCAGTTGCTGGCACCATGATCCATGGGAACCAACAGCCCTGTTTTGATTGCAGTAGCTGGCACCCAGTTCACTCACACCAGTCTCCCCAGTAGCTGGCACTCAGACACAGGTTGAAGAGTGAGATCATGCAGAGAGAATTAAGGGAGTCTGTAAATAAGGCAGGACAGCCCGAGGTGATCAGGTAGGGCTTGGTCACACAAGCACAGTTACTGGCCCCATTTTACACAAGAACAGCTCTTTTATAACCCTCTGTGCCTGCTCAAGTTTTGTACCTCCCCAATTCCTTTCCCTAAAACATTCTTTCTTTAACTGCAGAGATGCTCAGACAAATCCTGAATACCTAAAACCCTCAGATACCTCTTTTCCTCCTTCTTATCAGCCCCAAAGTCCAGTTGGCCTTATCCAAAGCTCTGCCTGCAGTTCTTTGATGGGTCACCAATTAGTAGGTCAAGACTTTTGGTCCTTAGCGTTGCCTCCCTTGTCTCCTTGGGTGGGGAGTGTCTGTTCCTGTCTATCATTTCTCCTCCCAAAATTAAGAAGATCCTTGATCATATAAGCTTCCCAAAGCAGACACTCCATCCCAGAAGGGTGAGGGAGGTGATTCTCCCTCTCTATTCTGCTGTCATGAGACTCCACAGGACATAAGTCTTGGTTCATGTTTATGGATTGATGTAATATCTAGTTCATGATTTCCTTTTGTGAAGCTCTGAAAACATGGCTATTACTGAAGATCTGCCTTTCAGATTTATTAGCTCCTTCATATAGTTTAGATGTTACTTTGTTCTTCATTCTCTCACAGCTTTATGCAATACCAATCAGGAAGCATGGGATAATATTAATTTAAAAATTAGCTAAGTGCTTTCCAATTCTATTATGGCCATATATACAAGTAAATTAAGCATGCCAGAGCTTATTTTTATGACCCTTAACATAACTAGCACAATACAAAATAAGATGATAACCTCCAAACTGCCTCTGAAGTGTCCTTTTGAGATGTGCAAGGAAATATTTGATGGGAGCCAGAAATCACATGAGGGACCATTGTATCACTTTAGCTGTACAGACAATCAAGACTCAGAACTAAAATCTCTAGTCCATTTAATTCACTGGTGCTGAGATAAGCCCTAGGTATCTATCTTCAGTCAGTAACTATGTTCTACAAACACAGGCTTTGGACAGTTATTCTTCTGCACGTACTTTGTCCATACTTTATCCTCTGCATATACTTTAAATGTAAAAAAAAAAAAAAAAAGAAAGTAAATATCTATATGTAAATTATTTAGCTAACATGTAAGTTAATCTACTTTTCAAAATGTGTCTTAATAATATGCTTAATCACAGTCAAAGAGAGGGAAAGATATAGTAAACTTTGCTAATAATATTTTGTTGTATCTGATAAGTAACTTCTATGTATTGAAGTTGTTCTAATATTTATATAGCTGCAGGATTTCTTTATGTTATTGAAAATACATGATTATTCTAAGATGAAGCTTATGGGAGCTCAATTATTTCTGACCTACCTCATCATTGGGGTATGTCATCTCCTGCCATAAGATGCAATGATATTGGAAGAGTTGCTTTATTTAAATCAACAATATCTTCATACAGGGCAAAATAATAATGAACACTTGGACCAAAAGTAGGAAATAATTGCAGTGCATAATGTGCCTTTATACAAGCTACATTTCCAGGAATCACAAATTTTGCTTGCTTGAAGTGAGTTATTGAAATACCTCACTGTCGTCTCTATCAGGTCCACTAAGTTCTTCAGCTCTAATGGAGACTTCAGTGAATTACACATTTTCAAAATGTACCAACTGCAGTAAGACAAGTAAGTGTTATTGTAATAATATACTATTTTAAAAGGCCTCTGCCAGTACATACTGCATACATCACTATCTATTACACCATAATTCCACTGTCACTTTTTTTGGCCATCACAGCCTAAAAGCCCCACAAGAATCAGAACACAATCTTCACACATTGACGTCATTATTTCTTCCCTCCTTGCTTATAAAACCAGCAGTTCACCTTCCTCAACAGAAGCAGGTAATGTGCTCAGGCCTGTCCTCATTGCCTGCTTCAAGACTTGATATATGAAACTTAACATTAAATGAGAGTTCATAGAATCATAGAACAACCAGGTTGGAAGAGACCCATCGGATCATCGAGTCCAACCATTCCTATCAAACACTAAACCATGTCCCTCAGCACCTCATCTACCTATGCCTTAAACACCTCCAGGGAAGGTGAATCAACTACCTCCCTGGGCAGCCTATTCCAATGCCCAATGACCCTTTCCATGAAAAACTTCCTCCTAATCTCCAGCCTAAATCTCCCCTGGTGGAGCTTGAGGCCATTCCCTCCTGTCCTGTCCCCTGTCACTTGGGAGAAGAGCCCAGCTCCCTCCTCTCTACAACCTCCTTTCAGGTAGTTGTAGAGAGCAATGAGGTCTCCCCTCAGCCTCCTCTTCTCCAGGCTAAACACAGGGAGTTTTTAAACCTGCAGAAGGAATGACCTAATAAATGAGAAGGGGGGAACTCCTTTTCTCACCCTCTGGCTCAGCTGTGCTTAAGGAGAAACAAGGGCCAGGGTGAAGGAGTGGTTTCACAGTTTTGGAGCAGCTCTCTCTTATCAGGCGCATCTGTCACCTATACTTTCATACATGGCAAAACTCTGTTATGTTGTTGTTTCTTTTCCCTTTAAAGTTAACGCCTTTTCTTTTCATGTAGTAATGTGTGTGCTGTTCTGCAAAGTTAACTCATCATTCCCAACTAAATGATTTGTGGCAGACAAGATATTTTATTTGTTTGCTCATGGTTTCGGGAGACTGTGGCTATTCAGCAGGCTGGGGCCATGTTGCCTTGTTGCACTCTGTGCTCTGGAGTAAATAAAACAGCAATTGCTGAAGTGTTCTTAGGAAAATACCAGGCTCAACTATAAGCAGCTTCTGGAGAATGGACAAAGAGCGAGAGTCAACAAGCAGAGATCACCTGTGGGACAAGTAGGAAATGAGAAAAGCCTGAGAAAGGAGGGAAACAAATCGGAAGCAAGAAGCTTGCTTTCTCATCTTTTATTTCCTTGTGCTTCACTTCTCAGATCTGTTTATTGCATCCTAATTTGCTTCTAATAAACAGAACTCCACAGCTAAGAATCTTAATAGCTTTTTTTTTTTTTTTTGGCACTTCTTTTAAGGAAAACTAAGGCATTCCTGTCTCAGGAATTCCTGGTTTTGTCCAGGATATACAAATATCTAACATGATGTCCCATCATGTGTTTCTCCACTGCAAATAATAATCTAAAGATAAAACTTCAAGTGAATGATGCTGAAGTGAGAACGCGTCAGCCTTCTACAGGACAAAATATACTGTATCTGAGTTTCTTGGGTTTACATCTTAAAGAACTGGGTATTAAGGATCTTTGCAGCAACTTAATTAGTACATAAATTTTCCATTGCATTTCCATTGCAATTGTACACAGCAGGAAAATCCATTAATTGTTTTCACACTTTTTGCATATTACACTGGTTCGGACACTAACATAGAGATGTCTGCACTGCTAAGTCAGTAACACCCTCACTGCTAACATTTTAGTCTTTAGTATTACTGCCCCAGGCACTCACTATAAAGGTCTATGGAAGATAATCTGATTCTGGAGCCAGTTTTCTGTAGTCTGTACACAGCGAGACCACAAACTTTCCTTGAGTCCAAGGCAGCAGCATCCAGGTGGTTCCAGCACATGGGATTTCTCAGACTGTGTATTGGCATTGTCTGGGACAGTGCTATGACAAAGCCATAGAATCATAGAACAACCAGGTTGGAAGAGACCCATTGGATCATCGAGTCCAACCATTCCTATCAAACACTAAACCATGTCCATCAGCACCTCGTCCACCTGTGCCTTAAACACCTCCAGGGAAGGTGACTCAATCACCTCCCTGGGCAGCCTCTGCCAGTGCCCAATGACCCTTTCTGTGATTTTTTTTTTTCCTAATGTTTAGCCTAAACCTCCCCTGGTGGCGCTTGAGGCCATTCCCTCTTGTCCTGTCTCCTGGCATTTGGGAGAAGAGGCCAACTCCCTCTTCTCTACAACTTCCTTCTAGGTATTTGTAGAGACCAATGAAGTAACTTCCTGCTTTGAAATATAATATTTCATATTTCAATGAAGAAGAAAAAATATAAAAGATGAGTGACAAACATTTTTTTACAGAATCACAGAATCACAGAACAACCAGGTTGGAAGGGACCCATCGGATCTTCTAGTCCAACCATTCCTATCTAACACTAAACCAAGTCCCTCAAGACCTCATCCACCCGTGCCTTAAACACCTCCAGGGAAGGTGACTCAACCACCTCCCTGGGCAGCCTATTCCAATGCCCAATGACCCTCTGCGTGAAAAACCTCCTCCTAATCTCCAGCCTAAATCTCCCCTGGCGGAGCTTGAGGTCATTAAAAAATCACAACAATCACCTCAGATAATTGCAGTAGAAATCTGGTGGGTCTAACAAATCAGGAGGAACAAAAAAAGAAAATTATTATTCAGGCAAAGCTATTTTTAGTAATCATTGATAGCCAAACAAGCATCTTAACTATAAGGAAAAATACTACAGAAATGGATCAGCCAGCAGACATGGCCTTCTTTAAGTTTCAGATTCTTTTAAGTGGCAGTTTACAATACAAGACCCGTCTGAGATTGTCATTACAAGCCAAAACTGATACATCAGGCATCCTAAGAGAAATGGACTATAAAGTAATCAATATCAGTACTGTTTTAGGAGCAGGACAGTACTGTCTGAATGATAGTTCTGGCCAGAAATTTCCAATGAGTGGATGTAAGGAACATACAAATTAGCAGTGAATATAGTGAACAAATATTGAAAGGTTATTTGGAGTAGTAATCCATCATTTGTGCCAAACATGACAGTGCAATCATGGGGTAAATGCATGCTGCATCAGATGCTACTGATTAAACAGACATAACCAGTGCTGAATCAAACAACTATGTTCCTCTCTATCCGATGTGCTATTAATAACAGATGCAAATGTCTAAGAATAAAAGTAGTGAAGTATCACACTAAATAAACACAAGAATAGATAGGTAAGAACATAGAGTCATAGAACAACCAGGCTGGAAGAGACCCATCGGATCATCGAGTCCAACCATTCCTATCAAACACTAAACCATGTCCCTCAGCACCTCATCTACCCGTGCCTTAAACACCTCCAGGGAAGGTGAATCATCTACCTCCCTGGGTAGCCTGGGAGGCTAAATCTTAGCACAAAAGAAGATAGAACTCAAAGAAATAAAACTGATAAGGTTTGAATGTCAAAAGATCCCAATTAGCAGAGAAAAAAAAAACCCCTCATTAATCTGTTGTAGAAGTTTACAACGTGTACTCTCTTTCATAACTGTTACCTTCAGCTACAGAACTAATGCCCATGGTTCAGGTTTCATTAAAATCCTGGCATGATGAAATGCCAGTTTAAAATCAAGCTTGTTCACTTCCTAAAATATGTTGAGAAGATCGTTATCTCACTAACAACACATACCAGCAGGAGTCTCAGTGTCAAGACACTTTTAAAAATTCATCAGGTTCTTGTGAATCAAACTTTCCCAAAGATGGTTAAAACAGAGTTAGTAATCTGCACAGAGAAAAATTATGCCCAAGCTGGCTAATTCTAAAATACAGTCTACAGCTTTCTTTAAGTGTTTTGGGTTTTCTTTTTTTCAGGTGATGAGAAAAAAGAGACTAGATTGCTGCCTTCCTAAGTCTTTGTACAGCTAATTCTTACAGCAGAGGTCCTATGCAACGAGAACAAGGTACCCTTTATGACATTTTCCTTGCTGTAAATATACTGAATTACTCATTGGACTAAATACTTGGAGTGGTGGCGGCTCCTCCACAACTCCACTTACAATATAACGCAGAGAAGAGAGCATCTGAAAAATCCCTGAGAAAACCTGGTTGTTTGCCAAATCCCAATTAATTTATAAAGTATGCAGAAGGGACAGCAAGAACAAATCTAGTTGATATTGCCTGTGGATGCCACTGTAATGCAGTATGTGGGTGCTATTTGACATGATTAGGTTACAGATGTACATTTCTCACACCAAATCTAAATCTGTAATTTTACAGGGGTTTTTTCCTTTTTTTTTCTTAGTCAGTGACGCTCAGAAGTAATTTACACTGGTCTGTGGCCAAATATCTTTTCCCATGTATATTTGTACTATGAAAGGACCACTACCTTCGATTTCACTTGCCTCAGGCACCACTAAAGCTTTTCACAGATCTGCTAACAGAGTAGATTACAGAGTATGTCATAATTACTTCTTAAATTAAAAAAAAAAAAAATCAGGGAATCGGATTCAATCTGTTTAAGCTGTATAAACTTAAATAGGGTTTTTGGTTTTTTGATGCTTTGTTTCCAATATTTAATTGAAATCTGAGATGAAGTGCCAGTTTCTCTCATCCTCCAGTGGGGTAAGAAGGGCAGTAAGATAGCTGCAAGCAGTATTTGAATTTGTTTGTGTCAGTGTGGAAGAGGAGGAGAGCTGCCCAAGGTGCCACATGCTAACACAGTCGTGTAAATAAACTACTGGGTTATAAAATAACAACAAAAAGCAGACGATGCTTAAATTCATGACACTGAATGGTAATATGTTCGTATATTTGGCTTTTCCTCTTTTTTATATAAAAACTACGATCAAATGCAGGTTTTAACAGAAGACTCAACTCTTTTCAAGCAGCAGGTTTTGCTGCTAGTCAGGATAAAGACAAGCAAAAAAAATGTAAAAATTTTAGCCAGTATGTGATAGCACTATAGGTGGATGTTTTTGAAACTGAGGGCATTGTAGTACATCTGTACAGAATCGTCACTTTAATGGAAACAGCCTCCAAATTGCAAGACATTGTGACAGAAGAAATTGCATCACCTTTGAAAATTGCACAGTTTATGTATAATTTAGAACCCATTAGACAGAAAATGTAGTTTTCAGTCTGAGGAATTTTCATTTGAGAAATCCTGTTGCATAATAGTAGCACATATAGTAGTAGTGACCTAGCAAATAAATAAAATGTTCCCATTTTAAGACAGCAACTTTATACTGGAATTTAATTCCTATCTGAATGGTTTGATAAAAATCAAATTGTCTTGTCTCAGACACACCACTGAAATGACTTGTGATAATGATTCAATTTCAGTTCATCACTAAGAACAGAAACTGCTTGGTGGAGATAAATTCAATCCCAGAGCACTGCACGATGGACTGATTTTTGAGTCAAGAACTTCCTAAAAATCACTTGAGGAACGTTTCGGACACTCTTTGTCTTCCCATAGGGGTGTATAAGTTTCAGCTTCCCCCTTTTGCACAGTACATAATCTCTAACACCAAAGAAATGAGGTCAACATGTATATGAGGTAAAAAAAAAAAGAATCAGAAGGGTCCTCAGGAAAGGTTCCAGGTCTCTGCAACTGCAAGTAACAGTGCAATGTCCATTCAATCTGGAACAGTCCACAGAGAACAGCCTGTGATCAAGTTGAAGTCTCTAGTATCTAACATTACTAGTGACAAAAAATACAGTAGGCCATAGGGTGAGAGAAGAAAAATTCAGTTATCATAGAATCATAGAATCATGAGGTTGGAAGAGACCCACCAGATCATCGAGTCCAACCATTCCTATCAAACACTAAACCATGTCCCTCAGCTCCCCATCCATTCGTACCTTAAACACCTCCAGGGAAGGTGAATCAACTATCTCCCTGGGCAGCCTCTGCCAGTGACCAATGACCCTTTCCGTGAAAAACTTCCTCCTAATCTCCAGCCTAAATATCCCATGGTGGAGCTTGAGGTCATTCCCTCTTGTCACTTGGGAGAAGAGGCCAGTACCCTCCTCTCTACAGCCTCCCCATTATGTCCCATTACAGGCATGTGTTGAGCTAATACTTTCTCATGAGGGCCAGAAAGAGATCATGCGTTGCAGGAAAAAGCAAATTATTTCAGTATTTTCAATTTCTCTTCACCCCATCCACTCTTAATTCTTCTTTCCACAGAAGCAGCTAGCTGTGAACTTGATGGGCTTTGTAACAACACTAGAAGCACCTCACATATAATTTTCAGCTGTCAATAGTCTCCAAGGTTTCAAGTAGAGAACATGAGAAAAACAAACCCAAAACAACCAAACAAAGATGTTAGGAAAAAAAGATTAAACCACAGGAGGGAAACGCTGGTGTGAGCAGGTTAGGAGTAAAAGCCTCTGAGCACGGAGATTAATTAAAATATAAACCCCCAAATAAACACACTTTAGTTCCCTTTTTGAAAATGCATTCTGATCAAACACCAATGTATCACAAATGTCAACTTGTTAATATATTGTCTTATTCTTGTCTTGTCACCCAATCCAACAAACTGGGCTTACAATCAGTTACACACATCATACTGTATCTGTGTTCTTAATTGCTCATCCTCTTATAGGATAACACATGTATATCCTAAAACATGCTCTTCCCTCTATCCATAACCAGGTATTAACTTGTTTTTCCTGATCTTTTTCATCACTCTTCCAGTTTGTCAAACTACAGGATCTTGTCCGTTGTTTCTCTCTGCATATTACTACATCTTTCTCTTTCTTTATTGTTCTTTGTTGCCAAGTACTTATGCCTTGTCCAGAGAAGAGCGTCGAGGCTGGTCGGGGGTCTGGAGAACAGACCTTATGAGGAACGGCTGAGAAAGCTGGGGGTGTTTAGCCTAGAGAAGAGGAGGCTGAGAGGAGACCTCATTGCTCTCTACAACTACCTGAAAGGAGGTTGTAGAGAGGAGGGAGCTGGCCTCTTCTCCCAAGTGACAGGGGACAGGACAAGAAGGAATGGCCTCAAGCTCCACTAGGGGAGATCTAGGCTAGAGATTAGGAGGAAGTTTTTCACAGAAAGGGTCATTGGGCATTGCAATAGGCTGCTGAGGCAGGTGTTTGATTCACCTTCCCTGGAGGTGTTTAAGGCACAGGTAGATGAGGTGCTGAGGGACATGGTTTAGTTTGATAGGAATGGTTGGACTCAATGATCCGATGGGTCTCTTCCAACCTGGTTGTTCTGTGATTCTATGATTCTTTAAAAACTAATGCAGGTTTTTTTTATCCTCCAGATATATTCACAGCTTTACCATGGTTAAAATCATCCCGTTGATAAATGTGGTCTGCACAATGTGTAATCCTATTCAGTATGGAACAGTTTCCTTAGGAGAATAAACCTTTTTCCTGTGGCATTGATGGCAATTCTGGAGTATTTCAAGTAGTAATGTCGGGGACAGCAGTCAATAGCAGTGGTGGCAGCTGTTCTCAGAAGAGGAAATTGATCCCATATGATCTCTCCTTTTCAGAAAAGAAGTTCCTTTAGAGTTTCCTTTCAGAATTAATGGGATCATAAAGTATTTCTCAATTGAGTATTACCAAACAGCCCTCTGTCCTGTATCAAAACCTACCTAATCATCCTGGAGAAGACAAGGCTCTGAGGAGAATTTATAGCAACCTTCCAGTACCTGAAAGGGCTACAAGAAAGCTGGGAGGGCACTTTTTACAAAGGCTTGTAGTGATAGGACATGGGGCAATGGGTGTATATAGGAATGGGGCAGATTTAGACTAGATACAAGGAAGAATTTCTTCACCATGAGAGTTGTGAGGCTCTGGCCCAGGTTGCCCAGGGAAGCTGTCGCTGACCCAGCCCTGGAGGTGTTCAAGGACAGGCTGGATGGGGCTTGGATTTAGCATTCTTCCCTGACTCAGGATTCACAGATTAGAGCCCTTTCTATTGTAGTTTTAAAAAAAACTGATGGGAATACTCACTGCTAAATTACAGATTAGGAGACCGAACAAAGACATTATTTATGTACCAGGGTGTCAAAGTGTGAGAAGTTGTACACAGCAGGCTTGAAAAAATCTCCAAAGCATCTTCAGAAAATCTACCAGATGTTTTATCTTTTATTTAACTACAGAGAAATCTTTACGAATTCCATTGAAGCCCACAAAAGAGCTTGGGAAAAAAAATAATCTGAGCCTCCTACGTATCTGATTAGTTAATCCTGGCAGTAAAGAAATTTCTTTTTTTCTTTTACTGTATTTTACTTTCAGAGAGTGAACTATATATTCAGGTCACAGTACAGACTTTATATGATGGAGTCCTAGTATATGATAGTAGAACTAAATGTTAAAATTTATGCCAGTTTAAGGACCACTGCAAAGGATGGAAGACATTTATAC
This sequence comes from Coccyzus lansbergi, assembly GCA_033558105.1. Classification (NCBI taxonomy): domain Eukaryota; kingdom Metazoa; phylum Chordata; class Aves; order Cuculiformes; family Coccyzidae; genus Coccyzus; species Coccyzus lansbergi. Next base: position 4,908,609 of record JAUMJK010000508.1, read on the forward strand.
TGTTCTCAAAGTTTTTTTGTCTTTTTTAGATGATTCTAGGTAGAAAGTTCTGTTTCTTTCTCAAACTCTTCTCCCTAAATTCCTTCCTATACACCATAATCTTGCCACCACAAGGTATTTAATAGTAACTATAAACTGAAGAAAAAAAGATATTCAGCTGGCTGTGTTTCTACCTACAAGAAAATAAATGAAAGCAGGAGCGATGTACTGTAATGTCAGTATTATGATTGTTCTAATAAATGATGTACTTGGAACAGTATAAATCATTTTCACCTGAATGAGTCTCATGGCAACCCATTACAATACTCACTGATTGTAACAACTAATAGCTGTCTTCATAAGCAGCTATTTTTAAAATAGTCTAGTATTAATTTGTACTTTTTATTTGTAGAATGGTTATCAAATGGGCTAAGCTTTCACTGGAAACTAAGTGTCTTATATAAGTGGTCACTTCTGGTCACTTCACTTGTGTTGGGATGGAGTCAGGAAGGCCGAAGAAGGATGTTGAGGTTCCCCTATAGGGAAGACATGGACAAACAAGGCTCTGGAGTGAATCTAGAGAAGAGAACTGTGCTGGTGAAGGGGCTGGAGAACAAGTCTTATTAGGAGCGGCTGAAAGAGCTAGGGTTGTTTAACCTGGAGAAGAGGAGGCTGAGGGGAGACCTCATTGCTCTCTACAACTGCCTGAAGGGAGGTTGTGGAGAGGAGGGAGCTGGGCTCTTCTCCCAAGTGACAGGGGACTGGACAAGAGGAAATGGCCTCAAACTCCACCAGGATAGGTTCAGGCATAAGGAAAAAATTCTTCACAGAAAGGGTCATTAGGCACTGGAAAAGGCTGCCCAGGGTGGTGGTTGACTCGGCTTCCCTAGTGGTGTTTAAGGTGTGGGTGGATGACATACTGAGGGACATGGTTTAGAGATTGATTGGAATGGTTGGACTCGATGATCCAGTAGGTCTCTTCCAACCTGGTGATTCTATGATTCTATGAAACTTTTAGCAAGGTCTGTTGTGATCAGGAAAGGAGTAACATTTTTAAGCTAAGGGGGTACTAGATTGAGACTAGATACAGGGAAGAAATCTTTAACAGTGACGGTGGTGAAACGCTGGAACAGGTTTCCCAGGGAAGTCCTGGAGGCCTCATCCTCAGACACATTCAAGGTCAGGTTGGATGGGGCTCTGAGATACTTAATCCAGTGGAAAGTGTCCTGCTTCTGCAGGGAGGTCGGACTGGATGATCTGCAAAAGTCTTTTCCAACCCAAAGCTTTCTGTGATTCTGTTCTATGAATCATGAACCATTTGAGTGGGGTTGTCCTGAGAATATCTGGACAACAAGAATCTTGAGAAGCAAAACACCATATCTGCCCATTAAAAGTTATTAATAACTCACCTCCTAGAAAAAGGCAGGCTGTATGCTATGCCACACCATGCATGGCACTAGTGCTTCCATACAGCAAAAGCTTGTCTAGTCCTGGCATTGTGGCAGCAGAGGTTAGAGGTCCATAGCTGTTCTCTGACAATAAGCTTAACTTATGATAAAAGCTTTCTCCAGCCAGCTTATTAACACTGACATGAGAATAGAGTGAGGTTCAGGGAGTCATGAAGACTATGTTTTGATGCAACATTCCTAGTAACACCCTGATGTCATCCTTCATTAACGCACAGTGAGGATTTGGTTCTGCTGAGAGGTAGAGTGCATCAGCATTTCATTTCTACACCTATGCAATTTGAAATACTCTTTATTTATTTGCTTCTGCAACAATTTTTTTTTCATGTTGCTCCCCTGGCGGAGCTTGGGGCCATTCCCTCTTGTCCTGTCTCCCGGCATTTGGGAGAAAAGGCCAGCTCCCTCCTCTCCACAACCTCCTTTCAGGTAGTTGTAGAGAGTAATGAGGTCTCCTCTCAGCCTCTTCTCCAGGCTAAACACCCCCAGCTCTCTCAGCCATTCCTCATAAGGCCAGTTCTCCAGCCCCTTCACCAGCTTTGTGGCTCTTCTCTGGACTCTCTCCAGAGCCTCAACATCCTTCTTGTGGTGAAGGGCCCAGAACTGCGCACAGTATTCAAGGAGCAGCCTCACCAGTGCCGAGTACAGAGATCAGTCAGAGGCAAGAGTGGGACCATCCTGGATAATGAATTTACTTCTGTGTGACTGAGCTGTGTGAACTGCTGTGTTTTGTGGAAAGCACTCGATACGCTCTGCTGGTACAGATCAGTAATACATATTCCCTCCTTCAGCCAAGAAAGGCAAGTAGAGGTGTTTGAGAGGAACAGGAGGCATGAAAACAACATTCAGTTAAACAAGACTAAGAGACGATCACCAAGAAATGGCCTGGATATACATTTACATGATGTTTGTAACTATAGACACAATCATGACAGGCACGTAACTTGCAATATGCATAACTGTATGCACTAAAATCACTTCCAAACCAGAAAAAAAGTAATCCATGAAATAACACTCAATTGTATATCCAGCTTCTAGTCACAATCAGATGATTGAAAAGGTAGGTCAGCCTGCATTTTCCAGCCATGCTGTGGTATTTACTATCTGCAATACCAGTATCCGAAGTTTGCTTTCCAATACCTTTTCAATCATTTCAAGTATTGCCAAAGGGGCTGTACTGTGGAAATAACAGCCTGTTCACTCACGGGGCTCAAACACAAACAAGCAGAAAAAGTGTCAGCTGGTGGAGAGCCCTTGATCTACAAAACTCCTAAGTGTTAGCAGCTATCTGTAAGAGTGAAGTGGAAAGGCTATCTCTGACTTCAATCTGGAACAATCAGTTTGGACTCACAGCATGCATAAAACAGATCCATGTTTAATCCTTTCATAAAATAGTAACTGAAAAGTCACCCGCAATGGTTTGTTTCCTTACGTCTAAGACCTCCATTTGAGCATCTTTTTCTGACCCCAAGCCCCACCACTGAGCTATTAAACACTGAATATTTGCTTCCCTCAGATGAATCTGGAAGATATTGCCAGGTTATACACTTGCTTCTTTAATAAGTCAGTGGACGGGAGTGCAGAGTAAAATAAGGTTGGACATGAGCAAACTGATTTCATTCTTTGAAACAACTGTCTGAAGTGTCAGCTCCAGCAGCCGACTGCTAACTACGCAGCCCTTGCAAAATAGATCATCTATGAGCAATACACTTACACTGGTTACTGTTACGCTTCTCCATAATCAATTGGAAGGCACTTGGATTAATTTTGTTCGCTTAATAAAAGAATATATCAGCACATTTAATCGGCATGCATTTTCCACAGTAATTTTCATTTCTCGTGCTTTGATTTTATCTTCCTAATATTACAAAGATATTGTTGCAACTTGGCAATCTTATTCTCAATTTGTTTGATTCTGATTTTTCCAACAGGTTCCTTCTTTACACTTTGTTGTGAAGAAGGTACTTTTAACTGACCACGTATTTCAGTTGTACCAGAGACTTATCTGTTGCAAACTACAGAACTTTTGTGTCAGGAAATAGAATGACATAAATAAGGAGGCAGAATAGCCACAGCACTTCAACCAGCTTCTATACACTTGTTTAAAGAACTCTCGCTAGTTGTCAACGACTTGTTTTTATATGTCTACTTCAATGACATGTCTTCTAATAACAGAAGTATTTCCTTCTTTAATGATTTTCAAGAAAACAGCTACGAAACCTTGAAAATACATTCCCATCCTTTAATTTGTGTTTACTTGACTCGGTGTGCCCTGTGGCTTAACTGGCTCATGCTCCTCTCTAGTTTCTTTTAAACCTGCTCTCTGCATTTCTCTTGTTTTCATCTGCTGAACTTCTCTTGAGAACAGTCTTACTATAGCTGATTGATCCTTTGACTATAAAGAAAAAAGTGATTCTGATAAACTTTAGGAAGAATGTTAAAGCAACAGTACTTTATGTATAGGTATGGCAAACGCACAGGAAGATAGAGAAAAGCAGAGGAAATTGTGTTTACTGCTAAACTACGACGGGTAACAGAAATAGCTGTGGGGATGAATTATGTAATGAAGAAAGAATTTTCATAGAGTTTAACATCAATAAAAAAAAAAAAAAAAAGAAAAGCAGAAGCCAATCACCAGAAGTAATAATTGCAATTCATGTAAGAGTCTTTTTCTGGCAACTGAAATTACAGACACAAATCAGCGGTTTCACCCCTTCCATCAATCCTTTTAAAACTCTGTCCATGAAAGGATTGAGAGTTTTCCTTCACTAGGTCATTTACATGAGAATAGACCATAGTATGCGATTTCTGAAAAGCATCTCATATGGTTGGACTCGATGATCCGATGGGTCTCTTCCAACCTGGTTTTTCTATGATTCTATGATTCACTTAACTCTTGTCCTATAGCTAATGGCCTTTCCATAAGTAAGAAAGATAAGTCTTGAGCCTATGTAGCTCAAATAATTCTGGGATGCTAGCCATAGCCATAATTGTATCCTACATGTTATATTTCCAAGATACATTGGTTGCTCAAAATATTTAGGAAAACTCTACTTAATTGTGTACCCTTCTTTTCAGTCAGTAGCTGTTGATTAAGACAGTTGAGTCTACAGTTGCAACCAACATAAAGGACCACTGGTTCATAATTCTAGTCATCCTCATGAGACGCTACTAACATCAAGTTCCTTTTTACATAGTGTCCTGAACCACCAAGCTAATTAGTGTTATACTTTAGACAAAATCTTACATTAGAATTTAAAGGGAAGCTTTTCTGCTATATTGACTGTCATGTTCAAAACAAAAAACTTCTTCCATGCACACAAAGTATAAGAAATTATATGCATGTATAATGCATACATATACAAAATTAAAATGTTCCTTTAGTTAATGTCTCCTCACTTAAGCTTTAAGCTTTACTGCTTGGTTTTCTTATTAATATTTCATAGGGTTTAAAAAACTGGCTGACATCTTAAGCCCAAACTGGAATAGAACCTAAAGATAACTATTCCTTCATCTACTTTCTTAAATGTAAAGTGTTGTTTGGTTGTTTTCTTTAAAGAAAACCACAGCAATCAAGCATCAAGTATCATTCCCTGAAGAGTAAGTGGTGAAAACTAAAGACATACTGTTATCTTCAAAGTTTCTTAGTGAATAGATATAGCCAATGCCACTTCATTTTTGGATCAAGCTCTAAATATCTGGGTGGTTTATTGCACTGGCAGCAAGGAGAAATTTGTCATTTTGGCAACAATAGAAGTTCTGCCTCTAACTTCAAAAGTGGCAGAAGATCAAATTGTCTTTTCATTATTATCATCTTAAACACACTAGAAACTGACTTTGAAATTGTAACGGTTTGGAAAACAAAATACCTTTCCTTGGATCAATAATCAACTTCTGTTGCTCTTTGAAATTTGTTGTGCTTAGTATGTTTTTCTATTTACTCCATCAATCCATAATTTTAGAGGTTTTCTTGCTTGCATCAATAACAGATTAGGATAAAAATAATTTTCATTTAAAAGATCTATTGATTCTGAAAAAAAACCTCTAGATAAGTGTCTGCTTAAGTTTGTTGGGCCTGTGTTTTCTTTAGGATAGTAACTTTTGTTACTATACTAATAGTTTCTATATGATGTTACTATACTAATCTTTTGTTCTCTATTCCCCTTCATTTCCTTGACAAAGAAATAATTCTGCTTAGGATTCTTACAACTTTTCCCTCAACATTAAAATATTAATCTCACATTAACTACAACTGTGTAATAATAAAATATACTCCTTTTGATTCTCATCAGTTGTTCTTACATGTATAGCACTTCAGAGATTCCTAAAATACCTGCAAAGTATTCCCTTGATACTTTGCACATTAGTTTTGCTAGGGTTGCCTCTGGCTTGGTAGATCTGTATTTCAAGTCTGACTGAGAAATTACAGAATGTGATGCATTAATACTCATAGATATGCTGTTCATATTCCATCCAAAAGAGTACAGTAACAAAAAAGAATGTTGAATGTAATGTGTCAATACATAATAACAAATTCCCTCTACAAGGGCCAAAGAAAAGCCTCTATTATGAGAAAAAAAATTAATAACCTGTAAGAAGCCGAGAATAAAGACGCTATTAGATATTAATGTTGAGAAAAGGTACGTAAGTTATGTAGTCCATTAATAGCATTGCTTGGAAAAATATCATGAATGTAAAACTGAAGACACGAAAGTAAAATCTTATAACATTCACAAAGCAACATAAGGAATGGCCTCTTCTCTCAAGTGACAGGGGACAGGACAAGAGGAAATGGCCTCAAGCTCCACCAGGGGAGGTTTAGGCTGGACATAAGGAAAAAAATTTCATATAGCGTCATTAGGCTTTGGAACAGGTTGCCCAGTGAGGTGGTTGAATCACCTTCCCTGGAGGTGTTTAAAGGACAGGTGGATGAGGTGCTGAGGGGCATGGTTTAGTGTTTGATAGGAATGGTTGGACTTGATGATCTGGTGGGTCTTGTCCAACCTAGTGATTCTATGATTCTATGAATAAAACTTCTAGTTCCTACTATTAGGAAAGCAAAATTTTTATTTACATTTTAAAAATGAAGATTATGAGAAAAATTGTACCTAATTCTTAATACAAATTCATTCCATCTAAGTCTGTATTTGTCTGTTGGCACAGAGAACTCAAGGGGGTTTTGTATGGGTAAGTGCCTAAACACTGCAGTAATGAATGCTAATAAACCACACAAAGCGAAATAGAAGAACTGACAAGAATTTAATAAACCGTGTGAATTACACTGAAACGAATGTTTCTGCCCAGTGAATTTCACTGAAAAAACACTGGATTTTGCTTGTCTACATCTGTTCTATCTTCTGTTGTATTATAGCCTGCTTTTGGCTCCACTTAAAATTGTACAGGTGACTGCAGTAATGCTTGGTAAATCATAAATGTTTTCAGAACACTTCATTGGTTTCCTTATTGTATAAGAACGACACCACCATCAAACTAGTTTATTCTGAAATCAAAATGCTGTCTGTCAAAATCTACCATTTTCCAATTGCAATTGTATTCTCTTACACACTGATTCCGTGAAGGTTTTAGCCTGGAAAAAATATTGATCAGTTAAGAATCACAGAATTATAGAATCATGTAGGTTGGAAAAGTTCTTTGAGATCATGGACCCCAACCCTTAATCTAACATTGCCAAGTCCACCACTAAACCATGTCCTTGAGTGCCACATCTACATGTCTTTTAAAAACCTCCAGGGATGGTGATTCAGCCACTTCCCTGAGAAGCTTGTTCCAATGCTTGACAAACAACCCTTTTGGTGAAGAAAATTTTCCTAATACCCAGTCTAAACTTCTACTGACGCAACTTGAGGTCATTTCCTCTTATCCTATCTCCTGTTACTTGGCAAAACAGACCAGGTCAGCATTGTAAGCTCGTGTTTACAGGTGAAAAGAGGAGCTGTTAGTGGTTTCTTAATTTCAAAGCAGAGATCAGATATGTCCAAACTGCTTAGTGTCCACCAAAAACCATAATGTGGTAGGTGGAGTAACAGGCATGTGAGATAAAAAACTTCTGTATGTTATGTTTGAACAGAGATGGTTGTATTTTCATGTTCTGCATTCCTAATGTTACTAACATAAATACCTCTTGGTATATATTTATGTCTGTGACTAAATCTATTCACATCTGAAATAAATCAGAACACATTTTCCTTTTCTGTTCTCCAAATGAAATTTCTCCAAAAATGAGAAATTGCAAGTGACTAAAAACAACAATAAATTAGAAAAGTTTACCAGGTGTGATCTGTAATAAAATAAGTTCTTTAAGCAAAACTGTCTCTAAATTACAAGTTTGACTTCTACAATACATAGAAAGGAGTCTATATATGACAGTGATCTTCACTATCAGAGCATTAACAAATAAACCACTAAAAATAGGTCATTCTCACATAAGTCCTTCAGAAGGAGTTTCATTAACTATGGAAAGCTATACAAGAGCCCATATTTAATCCAGTCTCCTTTAAACTTCTAATTAACTCCAAAAAATCAAGTGTTCACTCCATCGATCATACTGGATTAACAACCCTGAAATGTTTGCTGTCTGAGAACAAAGCAAGATATCTATAACCTAAGAGATCAATCAATTGAAATTAATTACACGGAAGTTGGTTCCCATAATAATCTTCACTTAAGACATCTGTCTAATTTTTTGCATCCCAGTTAAGTGAATTCTAATATAATAGTGTCCAAAGACTGTTTTCCTGTATATTACTTCTTTAGCCCTATTTTTCGTGCAAACGATAATATATGCTGCACATAAATTTAAATAATAATATAATCTAAAAATTCCAGTCAAATAAAATATAATCAATCCCAATTTCACAGTATGTTTTGAAATTCCACAGCATTTACCTTCTAAATTTAAAATATGATATTTTAACACCTGAGGTTGAGCAAGTTATATTGCTACTGTGTATTATAACGACAGATTGTCGTGAATAGCATTAGAGTTTTCAGCCTTACAGAGTGTTAGAATGAAAACTGGACAAAATTTTGTTGGAAATTATTAGGAATCCCTCGTTTAGAATGTCAGTGGAGGAAGCAGTTAAGTTCCTTTTCAGTGTAATGACTGAGCCAAAAATTCGCTTCAAGCTTCAGGCTATTCTCCAGGCAGGAAGAAGTTAAACTCAGGAATAAGGAGGAGCCTCTGAAACTGTTAATAAACCTAAGAAAGTACTAAGAAAATTTCTGAGAAGAGGATTGAGTACAGATAGACTTGCATATGAGAGCAAAGACGAGATAAAATGACCTTTCTCTGGAAAGGAATGTAGGGAAATGTTCTCGGAGAAGTATCTGATCTGTCTCTTCTGTTTATACTTCCATTAGCAACACTTTGTCAGTCTTCTCAATACTGGCGATCCTTTATTTCTCATATTTGAATAGATATTAGAATATTCTGGCCAGCTTTCTTGAACTCTAATTCCAGAATAACATGCAAAGGACTGAAATCCATTTAGGATATAATTTGTTTGCACTCGAAAAGTCATTGTCTACTGTGTGATCCTATTTTCTGGCTCTGTCATTTCATCTTTATTTCTTCTCAAGCAAACTGCTTACTCTCATGCTATAATCATAGCTTCTGCCTGAGATCAGAGCTAACATTCTGTTGAAGCACATTACCACTCTATGCTTCTTGTTTCCTTTTTTATTTTAGACTACTTTTCTTTAAATTTCTCTGTTAACCAACTCCCTCTCTTGCATCTGTGAACAGCACAAGATCAGGATCAGCCACTTTCTTGCTCTGTATTCTCTCTGCTGAAGAAACATTTCTTAAGTGACTTACGGAAGTGCTTGGAAGCATCAAGAAGCCCTATCACCCCACTTCAGTACACCCCCTGGCACATCTGCCAGTGCCACAGAAACAACAGTTGTGCAGAAGAAGAGCACAAGTAGAATTCTGCAAAAGATTCCAGCCAGTCCCTTCATAAATTCCTCTACTGATTTTTTTTCCATAAGAAAAGGCTTACGGTGAGCTTTTGGAAAAGAAAAAAAATTCTTTAATGCAGCAGATATGACAGTGAATCACTCAGTCTAGAAGTTCGAGTGTTTCAATTCTTCTGGGATGCCCTTCATAGTTTCCTACACATGAATTTTACATTTCTCCACATCACAAAACTCCTTGAGCTGGTGATTGAGGAATCGTATTAGTAAGTCTCACAGATCTTGGGAATTGTCATTCACTGTGTTACCAAGTGTAAGCGTACAACATAAACAGAAAAGGAAACTACTGAGTTCATGAAAGATAATTACATTTTAGGATTATTTTCATCAACAAATCAATGCCTGTTCAGTTCTGTAAATTATTTTCTGGCATATTCTCTTTGGAAATTAAATCGGACTACTGCTGCATTTCACTAACCAAATGGCTTTTGTGAATCTACTGCAAAATGCCTTGGGTATCATATGACAATCTTTTTGCTAAAATGAATGCAAATTTCTCTTTATTTCAGTTTTATTGAATCCTGAAAAGGTGAAAAGTGAAAGTAGCAAAGCAACTTGAGGACTTCAGTCACCGAAATCGAAACAGTGAGAAAAACATGTATGTCCTTATGTGGTTACATTTACAGTTGTCTTGACAGCCTTTGACTCTTTCATTACTGTTATTACTGCATTCCCTGGGAAGGTAAATGGGATGTAGGAATTTAAGTGCCAACATCACTTTTGAAAATAGTATTTAAACATCTGCAAAAAAGCAACAGATATAAAATAAAACTCAATGCCCAGCAGAGGAGCACATGGGATTAGTTTATCTGACTTCCTAATTTTTACCCTGAAAACTTCCCGTGCAGATGCTGCTTAACACACAGCATCTAATCCTGCAGGAGGTTCAGCTCCTCAAGCCTTGGTAGGGTTGCACAAGTCAGTTGTGCATCCATAAGCTATTCTGCATCAAACCACTTTGGAACCTGAACCAAACAGTACTGGAGAGTTGCTGTTGTGCTCCCTCTCTGATATTCAGGAGCTAATGATGCATACACTCTACAGAATATGGAAAACACAACTTTATTCTATGCTCTGCAGGACAGAATTCAAATAATCTCCATAATACTCAACACTGACTTAATAACTTAGCTGTTGGCATTTTTGTTTCTGTTCAAGATGTACCACTGTGAAGGAAAAATATGAGATTCATTCACATCCATTTTGTTTGTTTAGGTCAGGTCTTCATATAAAACTCTTTGATTTATGTTAGAAAGATAAGGCCACCAGCAGTTACCAAGGTTCTGTCCTTACAAGCAGGCCAGCAATTGCTGTGTTTACAAGCAGTTCATGCCTGAATAAGTATTGTTAAAGAAGAGTTTGCTAAATTAGTCCAGGGAATCACACAGCAATTTAATCTAATTGCCAATTGTCAGACTTCTATTGCAATCAATGAATATTTTTAATTATATTAAGAAAGCCATGATGTCATCTCATGATTTTATAATATGTCAGTCACTCCACAAAAATAAATCAGCAATTCCATGATTTACTATTTCAAACTACACTTGCAGTAGGAAATATTGCTTGCAGCTAGAAAAAAAAAGGCACTTATTGCATCTTGTGTTATTGTATTATTATTGTCATTGTTTTAAATATGTCAAATTTGACCTGATGATTTCCTTTATCCATGTTCAGCTGTACAAAGAATGCAGACAGTTAGCTTTACTGCATATTGAATTTTTAGACAGTTCCACTACATTGCGATGAGTCATATGAAAGTAGAACATCCTCAACACCTTGTCCACCTATGTTTGAAAAGAAAGCTGCATAACTGAAACTTCTATATTGTATGTACTATTAAAAGTTCCAATGAATCAGGTTGGGACCCTCGGGGTTTAGACAGGGGTGGTTTTTTTCCTGGATTATGATCAAGTTAATGGGAATGACAGCCATCAGGCAGGAAAAAGATAATACCATACCTAACACTCATGCATTGTAGCATTTACTGTTGACATTAGCTTCCTATCCTAGTCATTTTTTCTGACCTATATAATTCTTACTGAATCATAAGTTTTTAAGAGGAATTGGTTTGCACATGAATAATTCATATATAGCAGTGCATTAAGTTATTGCGCAGCTGCTTTGTTTTCTTTTTTTATTATTATTTTTAACATCACATAGTACTGAACTGACATTATGACCTAGTAAAATCCTGTGAAAATATACTAGGAGGTATTTCAATGCTCATTCACTGCAGGGTTATTTGGCTCTGCATCTGGTAGGAAATGTAAATCTGGAACAAGTCAAGCCTGAGATCCTGCAGATATAGGAGCAGATCTGTAACTCGGTCTTTAGAGATGACAAACCCAATTACACAGTAATTTCAGTCACCTTTTCCTCACATGCTGCCAGATTAGAAATTAGCGCATTCCGCTATATGCGGTAAAAGATACAAGTGGGTTCTGTTTGTATGTGTGAATTTTACTTTATGAGTTCATGAAACCACCATCAAAATGCAAATGCTTCACTCTGAAATGATTTATAAATCACCTCCCAGTCGGTAATGATTGTAAGGAAACAGTAATTAAACAGAGATACTGCTCTGTGGAGATCATCATACTCTTCTGCTGAGACACTTAAGGTTGCAAATAAAGTTTACATAAAACATCATGGCTACCTCTCTTCAAGATTGTGCTAAATAATCAAGTTCATATTTAAACTCTTCAATTCCTCTGCTGTGTCTGTTAGAGAATTGAAGGGAATCTCATGCAATTCCTTTCCCCCTTGAAAATTGTCCACCTATCCACTTGCAGAAAAGACTGTTCCTGATGAAAGGATATCAGAAATGTATTGTATCAGTATGTTTGTATCAGAAATGGTGTGACCAGCAGGTCCAGGGAGGTGATTCTCCCTCTGGACTCAGCACTGGTGAGGCCGCTCCTTGAATATTGTGTCCAGTTCTGGGCCCCTCAGCACAAGAAGGATGTTGAGGCTCTGGAGCAAGCCCAGAGAAGAGCAACAAGGCTGGTGAAGGGGCTGGAGAACAGACCCTATGAGGAGCGGCTGAGAGAGCTGGGGTTGTTTAGCCTGGAGAAGAGGAGGCTGAGAGGAGACCTCATTACTCTCTACAAGTACCTGTAAGGAGGTTGTAGAGAGGAGGGAGCTGGCCTCTTCTCCCAGGTGACAGGGGACAGGACGAGAGGGAATGGCCTCAAGCTCCGCCAGGGTAGATTTAGGCTGGAGATTAGGAGGAGGTTTTTCACGCAGAGGGTCATTGGGCATTGGAACAGGCTGCCCAGGGAGGTGGTTGATTCACCTTCCCTGGAGGTGTTTAAGGCACAGGTAGACAAGGTTCTGAGGGACATGGTTTAGTGTTTGATAGGAATGGTTGGACTCGATGATCCGGTGGGTCTCTTCCAACGTGGTTCTTCTATGATTCTATGATTCTATGACTTGATGGCGAAAGGGCTGCTCTGCATCTGCTTAGGTTCTTTTCCAAGCTGAAGAAGCCTAGAGTAGGATGGGATGTTGGGGTATGTGTGCCAGGTTGTGCTTTCCAGCAGGTGGTCAGCAACACCAGGGAGCCACTTTGTCCCCAGGGGCCAATAAACCCAGGCAGTGACAAAGAAAAGCAGTGAGAACAGGGTATGAAAACAGGGTACAGAGGCACAATGCCAGTGAGGCAGTGCACACTTCTAGATTAGGGTGTAAGAAAGCATCTTGCCACCTCACAGTCAAATGAACTGAAGCAAAGTCTCATGTGGGGCTCATTATCACAGAATCACAGAACCACAGAATCACAGAACAACCAGGTTGGAAGGGACCCATCGGATCTTCTAGTCCAACCATTCCTATCCAACTCTAAACCATGTCCCTCAATACCTCATCCACCCGTGCCTTAAACACCTCCAGAGAAGGTGAATCAACCACCTCCCTGGGCAGCCTATTCCAATGCCCAATGACCCTCTGCGTGAAAAACCTCCTCCTAATCTCCAGCCTAAATCTACCCTGGCGGAGCTTGAGGCCATTCCCTCTCGTCCTGTCCCCTGTCACCTGGGAGAAGAGCCCAGCTCCCTCCTCTCCACAACCTCCTTTCAGGTAGTTATAGAGAGCAATGAGTTCTCCCCTCAGCCTCCTCTTCTCCAGGATAAACACCTCCAGTTCTCTCAGCCGCTCCTCATAGGGTCTGTTCTCCAGCCCCTTCACTAGCTTTGTTGCTCTTCTCTGGACTCGCTCCAGAGCCTCAACATCCTTCTTGTGGTGAGGGGCCCAGAATGGAACACAGTATTCAAGGAGCAGACTCACATGAAACCAAGTTTCATTAAACTTGCAGCTTATCCACCACTTGCCCTCCTTCCTTTGCAATACAACAGGCACAAAAATAAGTTCAAGTATTTCATTCTGCATCTAGTATTTATTTACAGGCAAAGGAATACTTTAAATGCAGTTACTGAATTACAGAAGAGACATTGAAGCTGTACGTTTACTTACAATTGCGCTTTTGAGACATCAATTGGTCTAAATACAGGCTTTCATGCTTATCAACTACTGTATGCCCATCACTGTTAATTTAGTAGAATGTTTCCCTGGTACCTAGTTGCTTAGAGGTTTTTTTCATCTTTCTAAAAGAAATTATTCTATCTCATGATGGAGGAGAATAGAACATTTTGAAAAGATTATGACTGGGAGTCAAGTAATTTCCCTAATTTATTCTGCCTTAGTTTCCCTTTTTTTTAAAGGATATCTGTCTCTAGTTCATTATGAGTGGTTTTGCAAAAAGATTGATTCATTTTAACATGTGATTTTTTTTATAAGAAGAGTACACTAAATATAAAGAGAATGCAGATAAGAGGGACAAGAAAATTAATCTAATAAAAAAGATGTATATCACTGCCATTACTGAAATATTGTAAAATGGAAAACAGAAATCATAATTGCTATTTAAAATCTTAATGTTTCACTTGAGTCTACCATTTTGCTGTTCAAAGTTATTACTCAAATTAAGTTACGTGTGGCACCAGATAATACTTTTTTTGAAACCCTAGGACAAAAAGCCTCAACAAGCAGCACTCTCGTAGACAGAAATAAAATCAAGATCTATCTAAAACATATGTTACTACAGACAAAACTACAGTCATATCCTGTGTAGACAGAAAAAGGGAGCTTGGCCTGTTCCTGTCTGCCCATACAAAGGTGAATTTTGTTCCTTCCTGCATCCACAATTTTGTCACAGTTTCTTTTGTCTCACGTTTAATATCTGAATTCCTGTCTTGCCCTTCAACTTTGCTTCTTTCTCCCATCCTCTCATACTCCTTCATCAGCGTTGGGAGCTGAATGTCTTTCACCTTTCCCTCCCTTTTCTCTTCTCTTCTTCTCTTTCTTTCCTTATGGAAGTTTCTTGGCTGCATTTCTTTTTCTACTTTCATTCCTCACATCTCCTTTGGTCTCATTTTCCCTTATCGTTAGACTGTATATGAACTTTGCTGCAAGCACAATTGTATGAAATGGTTTTTAGTGCTGCCAGCAGCTGGGGGAGTCTTGCTTTAATGATCCTTCATGTGAACCAGATTAAAGGCCTCAAGCACGAGTAACTTGTAGTCCAGAAGAAACCTTCTATTACAGTCATCATAGTCAACACCTTAGCTTTTCCATCATGTAAAACCTACACATAGAGTGCATACAAACTGCAAATCAACAGTGATAAACTGAATCAATTTATTTACTCAAATTTAAACTGTGTGTGTCATCTATGAGCATATTAACCCCCCCTTTGTTTTATATTTTTGTTTCATGAAGCTCAATCAAGGCTTTCCTTCTTTTTCAGAGAAAACAGTATTTTGTCAGTTTTCTGTTTCTGAGGATACATTCCTGCTCACACGATTCCCTGTTGGCACATTGAGCAATATTGTATTTTCCCACAGCCGAGTAGAACTGGAAGTGCCTGTGCCACATCATTCATTTGTAAATCAGAGCATTTAACTTTTCTCAGCTGATACATCAAAGGATTTACAGAGCAGAGAACAAAATAACTCCAGTTGCAAGCATCCCCCTAAGGACTGATACACCATGTGGTAGGATATGCTGGATATTTAAACAAATATAAAAAAGGATAATGGTGCATAAAATCATAATAACTCATGATAAGCACCGAATTAATGCAAGCCTTTTACAAATTAGCTGTCTTTATAAAAGCACTTCATTTACTAACAGCTTAGAGTCTATATCCCACTTGTGACACCAAACAATGGTTTTATGTTCCCAGGAGCCTGCTCACTCTGCCTGGCTCAATAGGGACACCTTGGCAGATCTGCTTGGCTGGGGTTGTGACAGTCTTGTTCAGGAAAACAGCAGAAACCTAAGCTAACAGAGCTGTTTCCTGCAGGTAACTACTGTTCTGTATATACAAGCAGTTTCAGTTGCCTTTTACTTACAGGATCCTTGTTATTCGCTACGTTTGCGAGGAAAGCTGTTAAAGAAATCTAAATTTAGTGATCTTTCTCAGCCAGCCAGTTATTTTTAGAAGGTAGAAAATAATTTTCTTCAGATGATTTTCCTAACAGGTCTACAGGTAATTCCAAATCAGGAGTATGGTAGATTTTGATCCCAGCTCCCTTATACTTAATTGGATGGCTGAAGCTAAAAATATTCACAGTGGTCAACCACGCCACAGTGTAAGATTACATTAAATATGCCAATCATAGGGTTCAGGCAAAAGGGCATAAGGAGCAGCATAATTTAAGTTCTATTACTAATGCTAAATTGATTGTCACATCAGAATAACAATATTCCACGAGTTGCTTGAAATAATAATGTGTTTCTCAATATGAGCCCTTATTAATACGATTAGGAGATGATGAAGTACAAAGTGATGCCCAAAGAGAATTAGAGATCATTTCCTGTACTAAGTCACACTGAAAAATTAATGTTTATAAACTAGTTAGAAACCCTGCTCCAAAATATTGTGCCCTTAATAAATTCCATACATACAAACACATATGAATAAAATGGAAGCATATATTAAAGTGTCCTTATTCAATTTTTAAATAGTAACTCTAACAAATATTAAGTGGAAACTGGAGACAAAAAAAGTCCTTAAAACACAATTATTAATTTAAAACGTGCTACCATTCTAACTAACACTGCAGTTTGAATTGTGATATGTCATGTCAACTTTTTGAGGCAGTTCGGTTCAAGAGAGGTAATGACAGGATTCACAACTGCATTTAATGGTTAGTCACTTACTGATCCTGTAGCAATTCTTTGGATCAGCATTTTTTGAAAATAAGTGTATAAAAAGCTATTTCCAATTTGTATATTCCTAGCAGAGGAATAAACATCAATGCAGGAATACTTTATAACAACACGTTATAGATTATTGTAAGTGTTCCATGCAGTAGTTTGATTTATTAGCATATTGGTAATACTTATAGCTGACGTAGTGAATGTATAAGCAGCTATAATGCCTCAAACAAATGTATATCATAACATGGAATTTCAGAAAGCTTTGTTTTCATAACTAAACCTTCCCTTCACTTTCCTTTTTAGTACAGCAAAAAACTGTTAAATGCATCTTTTGTGGGAGCTCAGAGTGTAGGTTTCATTTCCCTGAGTAAAATGGGCAGCCTGGGGAAAAGAAAAGCACTACAGCCCTCTGACAGGTCATTTATAGAATTGTAGAATCATAGAATCACCAGGTTGGAAGACACCCACCAGATCATCGAGTCCAGCCATTCCCACCAATCTCTAAACCATGTTCCTCAGTACCTCATCCACCCGCACCTTAAACACCTCCAGGGAAGGTGAATCTACCACCTCCCTGGGCAGCCTCTGCCACTGCCCAATGACCCTTCCCATGAAATATTTTTTTCCTTATGTTGAGCCTGAACCTCCCCTGGTGGAGCTTGAGGCCATTCCCTCTTGTCCTATCCCCTGGCACTTGGGAAAAGAGCCCAGCTCCCTCCTCTCTACAACCTCCTTTCAGGTAGTTGTAGAGAGCAATGAGGTCTCCTCTCAGCCTCCTCTTCTCTAGGCTAAACAACCCCAGCTCTCTCAGCCGTTCCTCCTAAGGCCTGTTCTCCAGCCTCTTCACTAGCTTTGTTGCTCTTCTCTGGACTCTCTCCAGAGCCTCAACATCCTTCTTGTGGTGAGGGCCCCAGAAATGAACACAGGATTCAAGGAGCGGCCTCACCAGTGCCGAGTACAGAGGGAGAATAATCTCCCTGGCCCTGCTGGTCACACTGTTTCTGATACAAGTCAAGATGCCATTGGCCTTCTTGGCCACCTGGGCCACTGCTGGCTCCTGTTCAGTCAGCTATCGACCAACACTCTCAGGTCCTTCTCCTCCTGGCAGCTTACCAGCCAGGCTTCTCTGTGGGGGCTGAGGGCAGGGAGGAGGAGAAAAGGGAAACATGCAGTTAAGGCATTTTTTTTCCAGGTAATGGTTACACGTGATGGGATAGTGTTGCCCGGGATGTGGCTGAACACCTGCCTGTCAATAGGAAGAATATAATTTCTTTTTTTGCTTTGCTTGTGCACACATGTTTTGCTTTACTTATTCAACTCTCTTTATCTCAACCCACAAGTTGTCTGACTGTTACCTTTTCAATTCTCTCCCCAATTGCCCCAAGCAGAGGAGTGAGAGACCATCTGTGTGGGATACAACTGCCAGCCAGGGTTAACCCACTCTAGTCAGAGTAACAGGATTACTGTGAGCAACGTTCTCTAATATCCTTTTTTTAATTACAACTATGGCTTCACATACCTTCATATACTAAAATGATCTTTTTAAACAAGGTTTTTTTTTTTTTTTCAATTAAAATAACAAGTTAAAATAAATGGTCCCAGAAACTTTACTTATCCCCATTTTAAATACAAATGGAACACGATTCCCTAAGACCATCCCACTGATCTCTTTTATACTATAGAAACTAACGTCTGACAGAAACTTTGATAAAAGCTTGATCGTTCCTTGCTGAAGGGAAGTTCACTTGATCATTCTTTCATCTTGCAGGAGTAACATTTTTTTCAACACATGATCTGGAAAAACCTGTCTTTTATGCTTTCCACTACAGTGCTAAATATACGGTTCTGAGACCCCACAGAAGACTTAAGTATTCATATTTCTACCAAATGCAAGGTGAAAGTGCTGAGAAGTCTTCTTATATCTCTGAGCCAGCAGAGCCACGAAATAAACTGTCTTTATTTTTAATTTCAACATTGTATGTTATCTTTTTCTATCTCAGTGAAAAAAAAAAAAAAAAAGAGCATGCATGGACAGGCTGCCTCCAATGAAGGACAACAAACAGAAACTGGAGATACTTGTTAGTGTGAGACACGTAAGTGAACACCACAGGAAAGATGATCACTGTAGAAATTGTTAAAAAACCTTTCATGTGCTAAGTGGCATCATGCTGAGAAGAACCTACTGGCTGAGCCTCACACAGGTACCTGAGGTGCTTCACAAATGAGCAGGTCACAGCTGGAAATAGCAGAACGTGTGTTGCAGATCAGAGGACAAAGCCTGAGGCTACAGGTCTTCTTTTCAGTTGCATATTCAGATCATCATTCCACCACTGATCAACCTGAATGCTTTCAGAACTGTGACATGCCATGAAACATATAGCAAAGGTCCACAGCATCAGGTTCTCCTGTCACTCTTTTTAACGCCTTTGATCTCTTCCCAACCAAGAGTGTAAATGAGGGCCTTCTATTTGCATTGGAACTGAATTGAAAGAACTAACTATGTAAGATTAGACATCTGTTACATGTAATCAGAGATCTCGCATCCACATTGCTGACATAGCTTCCAGGAAATATTAGAAAATTCTTAATCTAGCACCCCTGCCTTTGTTGCAGGCATTGTGACAATCCCTGCACACAAAGGAAAGTATCTTTGACTTCATCCAAATCTCTAAATCACTCTCCTCCTCAATGGATCTTTGGTTTAAATTTTGCTAATGATGGTTCTCAATGTTCCTCTTTAAGCAGCTCACTGTGGAAATCACTATTTGTCACATTCTTATGATAAACAAGAAGAATGATATAAGATAAAATGTGTATAATGGCCTTTATATGAAGTGTAGTCTGTACAGTAATGACTGACAAACTTATGTGTTCTACATACCATGTATTTTTATTTTTATTTTAGTTAAAACAGTACTTTTTATATCATATCTTTTGCAACTTTTTCTTATCTTCTAGATTTAATCTGAAATAATAATTGTAAAGGGTGCCAGCCAAAAGTTCTAAGCATCCTAACACATCATGAATAAAAAATACTGTGGAAGCCTAGCAGCATACAAATAATCTAATCTAATAAATAAATTGTCTTGGTTGTTGGAGTTTCTTGTATTTTAAGGGCTGGCCTAGAAAATTCAGTTATATCACCTACACTAATATACTTCAAGCAACAAACCCGTCTTCAGCCACGGATAGTAGTAAACCAGTAGTGATAACGACAAAATAAATTCTGGTTGAGAAGGAAATAGCTGCATTCTTACTCCAGATTTTACAATTATGTGGGCAATATTTTTCGAGCTAATCTGTCAAAACTAGCCAAGTCTCCACAGTCCCTTCCCACAGCAGCTCAGCTAAAAGAAGACCAGGTGTGCTGGACTAGACCAGCCATCCACTACTTCACTGTTCCATCTGAGACAGATAACTAGGGAGAAGAGTAGGAGCAGAGCAAACATCCTGTAATAAACATTCCTGCATACTCTTTTGGCTTCCAACAATTGCTCGGGGACTTTCTAAGTCACGGGAAGTTTCTGTGAATTTAGCAATCAAACAGTATTTACTGTCATGATTTTGCTGGGAATTTTAGTTCCATGGACAAATTCTGAGGGTTTTTTTGTATAGCTGAAGTCTCTTTAGATATTGAATAAAGAAAAACAATAATGGTGAGAAGAGCATTTTTGTCAATTTGAGTACGGATTGCAAGTTGCCTGTGGTTGCGCTGTGATAGTCTATTAAAAGTGCAATCAATGACCATAGTCTGCTTCCTAAAGGTAGTCTGCATTGGAGGATTTATGCAAGTTAGAGGAGTTAGGTGAATTACAATTTGCTAGCAATTGTGTGCCAATTCCGTCAGTGAATACTTCTAGGAAGGAATCAGCACACTCGAAACCTGTATTAATAAAGCAAGAGAAGCAGGCTTTTTTAAAAGCTGATTGAGAGCCAGCGGATTAATCAGCGCATAAAGGTAGGTGCTCTGAACTGCTTTCAGCCTCTCACCAAGACATGAAACCACATAAGCTTCTTGATTTCTAGCTATGTGAGTACAATGACCAAGCTAGGTAGCACAGGCATCTCATTAGTCTTCTTAAAAGGATCTGGGCAAAGTTCATAGAATCACAGAACAACCAGGTTGGAAGAGACCCATCGGATCATCAAGTCCAACCATTCCTATCAAACACTAAACCATGTCCCTCAGCACCTCATCTACCTGTGCCTTAAACACCTCCAGGGAAGGTGACTCAACCACCTCCCTGGGCAGCCTATTCCAATGCCCAATGACCCTTTCTGTGAAAAACTTCCTCCTAATCTCCAGCCTAAATCTCCCCTGGCAGAGCTTGAGGCCATTCCCTCTTGTCCTGTCCCCTGTCACTTGGGAGAAGAGGCCAGCTCCCTCCTCTCTACAACCTCCTTTCAGGTACTTGTAGAGAGTAATGAGGTCTCCTCTCAGCCTCCTCTTCTCCAGGCTAAACAACCCCAGCTCTCTCACCCGCTCCTCATAGGGCCTGTTCTCCAGCCCCTTCACCAGCCTCGTTGCTCTTCTTTGGACTCGCTCCAGAGCCTCAACATCCTTCTTGTGGTGAGAGGCCCACAACTGAACACAGGATTCAAGGAGCGGCCTCACCAGTGCGGATACAGAGGGAGAATAACCTCCCTGGACCTGCTGGTCACACCATTTCTGATACAAGCCAAGTGTCTTCTACTCTTTTAAAGTCTAAAAATGAAGTACACTGCCCCACATTTCCTGTGCACTAACAACATCCTCAAAGACAGCCAGTATGAGGTACAACCACACGCCACCTTGAACCAATGTCACCATACCAGAAAGTCCTCACTAAATCCCTACCCACAAAATTTAAAGCTGTCATTTCATTATAGAGAAATAAAACTGAATTATTCTTCCATTTGTAGAAGACCTGAAGAAAACAATTGAAACTGTGAAATGCTGCTAATACTGTGGATTTTCTGCTGGTCAAACTAGTGAAGTAAAGTCTATGCAGACCAGCTCCCCGTATGGAAATGAAATAAACTGATAGCAAGTGTTTCTGGACTTTTCCCAACAGCTTAAATGCAGTTGGTGACATCCATGTTTCGTAAGGCACTGGTCTATGTTATAGCATTAGTTACATATATACATTTCTTTTATTTTAAAAAAGTCAGTTTTTGTTGCAGCAAAAAATATGTGGTATAGAAGCAAAACACTTAAAACTAGCTGCCAGAAAATATTGTATATAGACATGGTAAGAAAGGAGAAGTGACATACTTATATTTTTAAAGTGTTTCTTCAGTCACAATATTTTCTTAACATAATTGCATGGAGCTGTTAGCTCCTACAATGCATTCTCTCGGTTCACAGCAACATAGAACACATTGTTTTTAGTTTAACAGGAAATACAATATTTATCTTTACAGGAGCGTGAAGTCATCTATTTGCTTTCAGAAAATAAATATGAACAAGCATACCTGCAATTAAGGCATTCACAATCTCTTGTCAATATATCGACTTGGACACTCTCTCTGCCTGAGTAATTTAGTTTTGATACCCATTTAATATTTTGGCCACTGCTGAGATTCCAACAAGGGTGTTAATTAGTGCCAATTGTGAAGCTGGTTTCTGTGCTACATACATCTGTCTTGC
The DNA here is from genome assembly GCA_033558105.1 of Coccyzus lansbergi. NCBI lineage: Eukaryota > Metazoa > Chordata > Aves > Cuculiformes > Coccyzidae > Coccyzus > Coccyzus lansbergi. Next base: position 4,930,899 of record JAUMJK010000508.1, read on the forward strand.
AGAAACTGAATCATTTAATTATTTTAAGGTGTAATTACAGATGTCTCAAATCATTTAAGACCAACCATTCATTATTTTAAAAAACACAATGTTGCAGTCAGATACTAAAAAAAATACTTTTTTTTCCAGACAATATGGTTTAAATGACACATACTATTAGTGAAGTAGAGCCATCACATTGACAACTTGTAGAAAAAGTCAGAGATGAGCAAAACCAAGTGCCCAAACCCAAAGAGTACCCATAAAATGTAAATGTGCAGGAAAAAAAAAAACACCAGAGTATATTTTACTTACAATTTTAAAATTGCCTGATAGAATGTTTAAACTTAATTTACTGATACAGATTTTATGTGCAATTATTTTGAGTGTTTAATCTACTTTTACGTAGATGGCACCAAGCTGAGTGGTTCAGTTGCCACACCAGAAGGACAGAATATAATCCAGAGAGAACAAACAGGCTGGAGAAGAGGACCTGTGAGAATCTTATAAGGTTCAACAAGGCCAAGTGCAAGGTCCTACACCTTAGCCGTGGCAAACTCTGATTTCAAGGCTGGGGAATGATGTGATTAAGATCAGTTCTGCAGAGAAGGACTTGATCTGGTTGATGAGAAGCTGGACATGAGCCAGCAATGTGCGCTTGCAGCCAAGAAGGCCAACTGTATCCTGGGCTGCATCAAAAGAACCGTGGCCAGTAAGCCGAGGGAGGTGATTTTGTCCCTATATTTCATTCTTGTGATATTTCGAGTACTGTGTCCAGTTCTGGAATGTAAGAAGGATATGGAACTGTTGGAACAGGTCTAGAGGAGGCTACAAACATTACCTGAGGGCTAGAGTACCTTCCCTATGAGGACACGCTAAAAGAGTTAGGCTTGTTCAGCCTAGAGAAGAGAAAGTTGTGAGGAGATCTTAGAGTTACCTTTCAGTACCTGAAGGGGCTACAGGAAAGCTGGAGAGGGACTGTTCACAAAGGCTTGTGATAGGACAAGAGGCAACGGATATAAACTGGAGAGGGACAGATTTAGACTAGACATAAGGAGGAATTTCTTCATGAAGGTAGTGAGGTCCTGGCCCAGGCTACCCAGGTTAGCTGTGGCTGCCCCATCGCTGGAGGTGTTGAATTACGGGGTCAAAGAGGGCAGCCTGATCTAGTGGGATGTCCCCACCCATGGCAGGGGGGTTGGATCTAGATGATCTTTGAGCTCCCTTCCTATTCAATCCATTTCATGTTTCTATGATTCTATTTTTCTGTGTATTAGTGGAACAGTATGTAATTATAACATATTAACAACATGCCATAATAACAGAACAGTACCTGACAAAAATAATTAAAACTTTGAATGCATAACTCAGTCCTCCCCTGGATGTGTTGCTCAAAATGTATTGATCTTATATCCTGTTTTTAATCTTTCACTCCCAGTCTCTCCCTCTCATCCCTTCCTTTGCACTGGCTGGGTCTGCGGCAGTAGAGTGAAATCACCCCCTGCGGCAGCGAACACCTCACATTGAAACTTCCAGGCAGAGAAGCTTTATCAGGCATATGATGTGCATTCTTTAAGTGTATAACTTTTACACTATAAACATCAATATCAGGAACTTTTATCCAACGCTAATGAAAACATCAAGGAAGTAAGATAATACGCTCCTGAAGTGTTACTATTCTTTTTACAAGAAATAGCCAAAATATCCATAAGTAATAGACACATACTGTATTTTGCAACCTGCAGCAAGGTTTCAAAGATGTGATGAACAACTACTCTGGCTTTTTCCATGCATCGATTTGTGATTTGCAAACAAAGCAATTAGTAAATTGTTGCATTAATTAGAAATACTAGAGCCTTAAGTAAAAAAAAAAAAAAAAACCCTCATAGCTAATTCTATAGAGGAAAAAAGTAAGATATTATTTACCAACTTCCCCCTTCTCTTTTATATGAAGAAAGGTGGTAAAAAGAGACACCCCTCAATATTTTTAAAATCAATTGAAAAGTAACAAGAGCTCTTATCTCTTGTTTAAGTAATAAAGAACAGCCATGGCTTAGTTTAACCCAAAGCTGGTTACAGATGATGCCATAGGACACTCTATAAAATAACATTTTTTTTCTTACAATTAAAAAAAGAGTTCAAAATTTTATAGAATGCATAATTTCATATGATCAACATAGTAATTAGCCTATTTCTATGCAAATCAATTCATAATTATTAATAATGCTCCACTCCCGAGCACAATTTTGCAGAAAATATTTTTTCCAAAACAGTGCAGAGGGGGGAAGAAAAAAGAGTTATTAATAAGTACATATCTTAAACTCTTTTGTTAAAATAGATAAATGAGGGGAAATTAAAGTGCGTAATGCAATACAAAATTCTAAAACAAAAACTCTGGCAAAGGAAAAAAGCAGTCTTGATACTAAATTAAAAAGATTCAGACTAAGCATAGAGTATAGACTATTATAGTCTCCTTTCCTCTGAGGTCCAAAAAACTTCCCATACGGACATGAACTTCCAATAAAATACATTCATAAGGTTATGTTAATAATTTTGTTATATGTAGTATTAAAGCATTTTGATGCTTTGCTTTGTTCTAATAACTGAATAATACCCTGGCCTACAAAGTTATTCCCTGGACTTCATGCCTGAGTTATCCTGTTGAAAGCATTGAGTTATTTTATAATATAAAAAAATTAACCCCCGTGACACATATAAATCTACATTGTCTTATTTGCATAGCACAAGCCTTTCTGCTTAGCCTGAAGCATATATAGAGTTTCATAGCTCACTGAATCTCGCAGCTCTCTGCAATATTTTGGATTTTCTATAAAATGAATATACAATATATATATATATATTCTATACACTTTCACTTGGCTTCATTGATTAGCATCCATATACCTTGTGTTCCACAGCTCCCAGTCCAATAGACTAAGTGAACACTTCCTGTGGGTTGTTTTCCCTGTCTGATGGAAATAGAGTAAGATATAGATCTGATTTAAGGCTACTGTGCACAATGTAAATTAATCTAAACTCCCTCAAAGGCAATGGATAAAAAGAAGCACTTCTACAATATGATTCCTCCTAAACTGTGGCAAACATCTGAAATTTGTGGGATAAATTGTATCTTTTCTTGTTTTTCTGATTATAAAGTGATTCTAGGACCGTGTAGACTGCTGTATTGCATGTGTCTAAGGTTACTTGAAGTTAATTCTAACTGTGAGATTAGTAGGGGAATAGAAAAGGTGCACGGTATCCAGCTATGAAACTATAACCAGGAACCTGAATCTCAAGATGTTTGCTCCAGAGTGAACAGGCAGAGTTCAACTGACCTGAGTGGGGATAATATAGTTTATGGAGAAATCAATGTCAGCACACATGACTACCTGGAAATAGTAATGTGCAAATGCTGTATGCAAAGTCCCTGCATGCATTCTTTGCCATTTCTAGGCCTGAGAAACCTCCTAAAAGTCACCTACAACTTTTCTATAAAGATCTGGATATGCTCTAGTCTGGGAAAATGGAGAAGAAAGGAGGCTTATTCTCTCAGGTTCCATAACTTTATACTAAAATCTGGGTTATCAGTTTCTAAATGTTTTGGGTTGCAGAAAATTGTCAGTAATACAATTACAGAATCATAGAATCACCAGGTTGGAAGAGACCCACCAGATCATTGAGTCCAACCATTCCTATCAAACACTAAACCATGTCCCTCAGTACCTCATCCACCCGTGCCTTAAAGGCCTCCAGGGAAGGTGACACAACCCCCTCACTGGGCAGCTTGTTCCAGTACCCAGTGACCCTTTCTGTGAAATTTTTTTCCTAATGTCCTCAAATATCTTGCAAAGCACCATAAAAGCTTTTACCATCTTTTAACTGAAAACTTCATGAAGATTATGCAGTTTTATAGCTCATGAAGAATCCTGCACAGATGATTATCCAACTAGTTTGGTTCCATGACTTGTACAGTAATAAAAAAGCAGACTGCAGACTATAATTGCTCAGCTTGCTAAACATCAGCTGGAAGCATGCGTTTGCAATATAAAAGGCCAACCGTATCCTGAGCTGCATAAGACAAAAAAAAAAAAAAAAAAAAAAAGAAAAAAAAAACAACCAAAAAAACATGGCCAGCAGGTCACGGGAAGGGAATTCTGCCCCTCTGTTCCTCTCTTGTGAGACCTCATCTGGAGTCCTGTGTCCAATTCAGGAATCCTCAACATAGGAAGGAAATGGAGCTGCTGGAATGGGTCTAGAGGAGGCTACAAAGATGATCAGGGGGTTGGAGCATCTTCCCTATGAGGACAGGCTGGGAGATCTAGGCTTTTTCAGCCTGGAGAAGAGAAAGCTCCAAGGAGACCCTATAGAGACCTTCCAGTACCTGAAAAGGACCTACAAGAAAGCTGAAGAGGAACTATTCATAATGGCTTGTGATGATAAGACAAGGGGGGTGGGTGTAAATTGGAGAGGGGCAGGTTTAGACTTGATATAAAAAAGAATTTCTTCACCATTAGAGCGGTGAGACACTGGAACAGTTTGCCAAGGGAAGTTGTAGACACCCCATCGCTGGAGGTGTTCCAGGCCAGGGGATAGAGCCTTAGGCAGCCTGATCTAGTGGGATGTCCCTCCTCATGGCAGGGGATTTGGAACTACATGATCTTTAAGGTCCCTTCCAACCCTAATGATTCTATTTTTCTATGATTCTATGATTCTTCACTCCAGAAATATCCATATTTTTCATGAGAAAGGCGGTCCTAGCCCACCAGCTTTGGAATACTCTGGGGATGGGGGTATCTATCACTTTTGCTCTTGAAACTTTATAACCATACAGGCAAGAACTCAGAAAGCAAGACAATAGCCCCCCTAAACAACTCCACAAGCACACATCTCACACCAAACAAACAAAAAGAAAAAGAACAGGAGTAAAAATGATCATAGAATCATAGAATCATAGAACAACCAGGTTGGAAGAGACCCATTGGATCATCGAGTCCAACCATTCCTATCAAACACTAAACATAAAAAATGACAAAAAATTACTCAAAAACCTTATGGGTTGGGCACTTGTACAGAAGTGAGGAAAATCACATTCTAGTTCACATTACTACCTTTTCTATCTTCTAAATTTGATCTTTAATGCAAGAATATAACTTCTTATTCACTGTTAATTACACAAAGGTCTAGATGCACCGTCCTTTTCAGCTTCTGTACTTTTTGGACCTGCTTATGAACTATTATAGAACTTCCAAAATGAGATGTGGAGACGAAGAGGAAACAAGAGGTATCTGAGGTAGTTGTGAAGAAGCTGGCTCACACATACCAGAAGCAAAATAGCAATGCAGTACCACAGGGCTAATTAACCCTGGCCTGTTCGTGGAAGCAGGTCTGGTTGATTCAGAAGTCACAGCAAGCTCAGAAATTGCTCTGTATTATCACACAGTCTAAAGCAAGAAGGTGAAAAAAGGACTCAGTTTCTCAGCAGTGGTGATTTTATATCAGTATAGTGGAGTATGATATAAATACTCTAAGTCTACTAGAAGAAAGATGAAAATATTCTTTTTCAAAATAATAAGGTGGTAATAAACTTGGATTTCAGGAAATGCTACTTGCAAAGCACTCGCACAAAAGTACTCCACAGTTCCAAAGCCAAATAATAAATTCATTTTCACTCATACTTGAAACAGTGTCAAAGTTAATTATGTATTTCCCAGCAGTAAAGCTAGGAGATATGAATTTTTATATGGCTTCCTCCCAGCAATGGTCAGTTCCTTTTTCATGTAAAGGAATAGGTGTTCAGACCTCTGTTTCACCAGATTAATAATGTTTGGCACATAGAGCACACCAAGGCTTCATCTGTTAGCCCCTGTTAGGTTATGTTCAATAAAGAAAAACAAATCTCTTTTATTTATAAGCAGTTTTATGTAAAATAATTCTGACCACAAGGACCATATAGAAGGAAAGTTGAATTTTCTAAATTGGTAATCACTTTTTACTTTAACTATACACTGGTGTTATGGCCAATTGTAAAAATACCACATTTCAATTCCATGAAATATTCTTGCAATTAAAACTAAGTAAGACCCAGACAACATGCTTTAATTAGTGAATATATGTTATACTCATTTCATAGAATCATAGAACAACCAGGTTGGAAGAGACCCATCGGATCATCGAGTCCAACCATTCCTATCAAACACTAAACCATGTCCCTCAGCACCTCATCTACTGGTGCCTTAAACACCTCCAGGGAAGGTGAATCAACCACCTCCCTGGGCAGCCTATTCCAATGCCCAATGACCCTTTCCATGAATTTAAAAGACTGAGATCTCACTATTGTACTTACTAAGTCTCTTTCAATGAGTCAGGGAACTACACTACTGAAATAATTGTTAGATGATTTCCAGACATTAAAAAGGGGGGAAAAATAACAAACCAGAAATTTCATGCCACACATCATCTAGTTGTTTAATTCTTTTGTTTGTATTTAATTTGCTTTACTATAATATGCCTATTTTCTATATGACTTTCACTTTCCTCCTTTGGATTTATTTTAAAATAAGAGTTAAGAAAAGTAGGGATGGTGACACAACCACCTCCCTGGGCAGCCTCTGCAAGAACCTGATGACCCTTTTGAAGAAATTTTTTTCCTAATGTCCAATCTGAACCTATCCTGGCAGAGCTTGAGGCCATTCCCTCTCGTCCTATCATCTGTCACTTGGGAGTAGAGACCATCATCCGCCTCTCTATAACCTCGTTTCAGGGAGCTGTGGGCAGTGATAAGGTCTCCCCTCAGCCTGTTCTTCTCCAGGTTAAAGAACCCCAGTTCCCTCAGCTGCCCCTCATGAGATTTGTTCTCCAGCTCCTGTACCAGCATTTTATCTAACATAAGGCAGAGCTTATCACAATCATAGAATCATAGAATCATATAATCATAGGTTATAATCTTCCAGGTTGGAAGAGACCCATGGGATCTTCTAGTCCAACCATTCCTATCAAACACTAAACCAAGTCCCTCAAGACCTCATCCACCCGTGCCTTAAACACCTCCAAGGGAAGGTGACTCAACCACCTCCCTGGGCAGCCTATTGTCACCTTTTACCAAAGAGAAAAGCTTGTTTGTCACAGTTGCCTGATTATATACAACTCTAAGTTACTTTTTTTTATTAATATATATGGTTTATTCTCACTGGCCAAATATTCATATCGGATTTCTCTTCTGGAGAGTTGTTTGATTATATTTGCTCAGGATAAACAATAGCTAAAACAATAGTGAGGATCTGATAAAAGCTATCAACTCCCATTCTGAAGTAAAGGCTTGCATCATGTTACTAACAGCCTTGATCCTACAAGGACCTTCTACTTCTAGAGGAAACAAACACTGTCTTAATCATGCTGAATAAGGTTTTACTTCAATATTTTTGCATAAACTGCCATACATCATTGTTAATTATTAGTAGTAAGAGTACAATGAACATCATTTCTGGAAATTAATGTCATCATATACAAAAGACATATCATTTCCGAATAACAACTCTTAGCATTCACCTTCTTGCATCTATCCCTGATGGGTTGATTTTATCAAATTTCAGCATTGTGTAAAATAATAATTTATTTTATTCTATTTTGCAGGGAAGTCATTTTCATCAGGTCCATTTCCTAAGGAGTAAAGAGGTGATCTGAGGGCTTAAATTGAGAACATTTGTCAAGGTTCATATAGCAGAATATGAATGCCTGTGTTGAAACACTAGTATGTGTCTCACATTATTATCTAGTAGAGAAATCTATCAGACCCCAGTTCGGCTGCTGCCTTTGTAGGTGTACTCCTCTATGATTTCAAAGCAAGGGAAACCTATTACACTGAAAATTATTTTCAGTGCCTTTATTTCTAATCAGTTATAACAAGACAGAGTACATATTCAATCTGAATAGGCTGATGTAGAAAAATATTAGTATTCCCTGTGCAATTCATTATTTATATTTGAACAGACACACGCTCTGGACTACTTTGCTTCAGGCTATCTTATTTTCTTCATCATTCTGTATTCATCCTAGAGAGATCAATATAAATAAAGGCACATCTCTGAACTAAAACCAAGTTACTCGAGTATTACTTTGTTACACACAATGAGTAATAAGATAATTGAATGTGCAAAATGCATCTTAAAAATGTCTCAGTTTTGTGTAACGGATTTTTAGAAAAAAAATTAGTGTAATGTTGGCTTGATTTGTCAGTCTGAAAATTTGGTTTATTCATAGTTAATATATAAATGCACATAACAATTAAATTCTGTATTTTGGCAGTGCCTCTATACATGTATAAAACACTTCACTGTCTGTACTATGAGATGTGGTCTCCAGATCTGACAGAATATTAAATTAATCCTACCTACTGTAGCTAATGATTGAACAACACCTGTGATAAAGACAAGTACCTTCAAGGGAGAGCAGCTTGAAAAAGTACAATAAAAGAATGAAGTAATAGAGAGCGTAATGCTTCTAAAGAAGAGGAGGCTGAGGGGAGACCTCATTGCTCTCCATAACTATCTGAAAGGAGGTTGTAGAGAGGAGGGTGCTGGGCTCTTCTCCCAAGTGACAGGGGACAGGACAAGAAGGAATGGCCTCAAGTTCTGCCAGGGGAGATTTAGGCTGGACATTAGGAAAAAAATTTTCACAGAAAGAATCATTGGGCACTGTCAGAGGCTGCCCAGGAAGGTGGTTGAGTCACCTTCCCTGTAGGTGTTTAAGGAACATGTGGACGAGATATTAAGGGGCATGATTTAGTGTTTGATAGGAATGGTTGGACTCGATGATCTGGTGAGTCTCTTCCAATCTGCTGATTCTATGATTCTATGATTCTAAAGCCTAAACCAAAACAGAAGCCTGGTAACAAAACTTGTGGAACTCATGAAGACTGTGAGAGAACTCCCAGAGCAGAACATGGACTGTAAAGAAGCAAAGATGTCCTGTTCGAAGCAATGGACTGGGAAAACTATTGGGTAGCAGAACAGGTCAGAGAAAATGAATACTTTGTCCAGAGAAAATAAGTGTCTGAAGTTATCCTTAAAAGTGTGAGAGGGGGAGAGTTAAAAAAATATATATTCAAAAGGGAAGATGTGATGGTAAAATCGAGTTTGGATATAAATTCAGAGAAGGGTGGGTTGTACAGACTTTACTTACACAACGGTCAGTATTTTGTTTACATTTCAAGGTGATGGTTTTGCAGTGTACATAAACAAAAATTGTTATGTTAAGAATGGTATTGGGAAAACACAAGAAATCCGGGATTTACAACTTATGAGTATGACTGTGTTTATCTGAGATTGCTAAGGTACTCTGAGACTGAAGCTGTGGTAAGCTATCTGTTTTATTTTAATTGTCTGGAAATTGAGGGGGGGGGGTTATGTTATGTAATCAAAAATACATGAATCTAAACTGTAATAGCGGCTCTAAAATTGAGAATTATAATTTAATTTTAAAAGTTATTTTCTTCCATGGGGAATAATTTTCTGCTTTAATCTAGACCAGCACTGCATTTGAAGAGATTTGCAATGAATCATAACTCTTAAACAGATATCCTGATTGTAGAGTCCATTAGGAGTAGAATACATACAGCATTCACAATTCTTCATAAATATAATGTCATTCATAGGGTATCTGTTATTTAAAAGCTGGACTGATGCTGAAAGTATCAATTATGTGTAATTTTTACAGACTTTGTGGTCCAAGAATCATCTTCTGTATTATTGAAGAGAGCGCTCTCTTTACTCACATTTTCTTATACATAAAAAACTGAAATCCATGCAATTAAAACATGAAAATCGCTTATTCTGATGACACACTCGACAAAGAAAAAATGCATACACACAGGCTTAAAGGTGATCTCAGCAAATCAAGATGCAACATAAAATAACTTCTAATTAAAGTTGTTAACCAGAATCAGGACATTTCTAGGTGTGGCAATTAAAGTCAGGAAAGTATTAGTCTTATTCAAATATCCCTCAAAGAGTCATTCCATTTGAAACTCAGACTACATAAAAGTTGTCTCAGCAGTTGATAAGTCGTTTTGTAACTAATAAGGGATAGTTCCCAAACCACACAATTAGCATCACAGAGCTCACTCTCATTTTTTTCAGACTGTATTTGCAGACAAAACTGAAGAAACTTGCTGCTTTTGTTAAGAACCTGAAATAAAAATCATTTTTCTAGGATGAAGTGGCAACCAGATAGTCTGAAACAAAATGAAGGAAATGTGCCGGTTAATATAATGTGCAAAGAGAAAATTACTGATGATTATCCAGATGAACAAGCTCATTAAATATAAGTCATGTAGATGCTGAACTTTCTTTTTATTTTTGTTGTTTGGTTGCTAGTAAAAAACTATATTTAATCTTATTTTCTTAATATTTTATTTATCTCAGTATGAGTTTTGTTTTACTGAAAAGTGGTAAAATATGGTCTTTTGTTTTCATTTCTGATGGGATCCTGGTGCAAAGTTGTTACCATGAATGCATCTATCATTGTCTAAAAACATGTAAACAAATTAGATTTGGAGTTTAAAGACCTTAATCTTCCTAGCTAAGCCATGACAAGAACATTGGTGAAGAGTTAAAGCCTTGAAAAATATGATGAAATAAAGCAAGTTCTCTTTTAATGACTCTCCTCAGCTATTTATTTCCTGTAACGAGGGCTCTTTCATATTTCTCTTCCCTGCCTGTATGCCCTTTACACTAGATTGAAATTGTACTAAGGTGGGAGGAGAAAATGAATAAACACCGAAACAGCACGAATTACTGTTATAAGCTGAATCTACCATCTGATTGAGTGTTTTTTTTAAAGTAAAAGACATACCAAAAAGGAAAAGTACAAATGGCAAAATCTGAAAATGTCTGGTTTTAACTGCTGCACCAGTTGTAGAGGGAGAAAGTACAGATGGCCTATAATTGTATGAATCATGTATTCACCACATTTTGCAAAAGAAAAAGCTAGTAGGTGGTTTAAAGAAGAGTGTGACTGGTCAGTAAGCACCTCGAGTAGCAGAAGGCCCTGAAAGGAGGGAAGGATACAGAAAACACAATGAGGTGTGACTGAGGCTAGAGTCAGCAAAGACAGTGGAACTTCAATCAGTGCTAAGGGCATTCAGGGAACTTTGGTTTGGCAGAAATGTTTAGTCAAAGGACTAACGAGGCAGCCACTGTATGGGTTATCCCATTGCCATGCTGGGAGGGCTGGTGGCCAGGACCAGGCTCAGCCAGCAGCACCCCCAGCTCCTTCATTCTATGAGCGGTAGTGGTGATGAATGGCTTGGCTCTCACCATTATTCCATTTAATAAGCTGTGATGTGAGAATGGCCTGTGAGAATGTACCCCAAACAAGCTGCACTGCTGGTTTAAATCGATGGTTTGATACTTGTCCTGAGAAATCCAGGCTTATAATGGACGATGCTAAGAACAAAGGAGTGCCAGCTCTGTGATTTGATTTACAAAGGGTTTCCAACCTCAAAATAATAGGAAAGTAGAATGGTGGAACGGACTACTAAAATAAAAGATACACAGGAGTGAACCTGGTAATAACTCCAGGAGGGGGTCCCATTGATGGGAAGTTGTACATTAACTAAATCAGCAACAAACCACATTTTAAGTCCTATTCATAACAGATTCACTTGAAAAGCTGCATAGATTCCTATTAAAGTAGAAGCAAAACCCTATTGAAGCACTTGAGGGGAGGCTGTGACTTAACATTCATCCATGGATCAATCTGGGTGACAGTTTCAGAAAGGGAAGAGTATGGAATGTTGTAGATAGTGAAGGGAGTCATTTACAAAAAAAAAAAAAAAATGCTTGGATTATGTCCACCATCTGGTCATCTTCTCTTGAAGTGTGTTATGTGTTGAAGTGTGTGTTGTTATGTGGTTGCCATAATATGGAATTTGGAAGTTTGGAACAAGAAGGATGTTGAGGCTCTGGAGCAAGTCCAGAGAAGAGCAGCGAGGCTGGTGAAGGGGCTGGAGAACAGGTCCTATAAGGAGCAGCTGAGAGAGCTGGGGCTGTTTAGCCTCGAGAAGAGGAGGCTGAGAGGAGACCTCATTACTCTCTACAAGTACCTGAAAGGAGGTTGTGGAGAGGAGGGAGCTGGGCTCTTCTCCCAAGGGACAGGGGACAGGACAATAGGGAATGGTCTCAAGCTCCGCCAGGGGAGATTTAGGCTAGAGATTAGGAGGAAGTTTTTCACGGAAAGGTCATTGGGCATTGGAAAAGGCTGCCCAGGGATGCGGTTGATTCACCTTCCCTGGAGGTGTTTAAGGCACGGGTGGATGAGGTCCTAAGGGACTTGGTTTAGTGTTTGATAGGAATGGTTGGACTCGATGATCCGATGAGTCTCTTCCAACCTGGTTGTTCTATGATTCCATGATTCTATATACCTGAAACCTGCCTTTAGCAGGATTCGTGCTTATATTAGGATTTAGGTGTGTTGCTATATCCCTTTCATAAATCAAAATCACATGCAAATTCAAGAAACTTTGAACAAGTAACTTTGGTGCTGAACATCAAAGCCTCTATGTGTGGAATATCTAAAAGTGCCTGGGCAGAAAGTATTGAAAAAAGGTAGAAAAGACAAAGGTTACCTAATGATTGTTGTAGAATCATACTATCAGAAAAAAAAAACCTAAAGAGAGCGATGAAGTATTCCTTTGTGATCTGTTCTAGATAACCTTTCAATGATGCTGGTGATGAAGTACAACCGACGTCACAGTATATTAAAAGGGTTTAGAAAAGAGTGTGGAGAGAAGACATGATGATAAATCCTCTTCAAGCTTGTTTTATCTGGTATCATTGCCAAATTATGATGTCTCACTGGGCCTTTAATTACCATCTCAATGGAGTGATGGTTGAATTGTCTTCCTGTCATTACTCATACTCCACAAGAGATCAGGACTCTTCTTACTTACCAGACAAGAGCTCTGGTGGGTTTTACATTCCAACAGATTTTTTTTCAGTCTTTCCTTTCTAACTAGTTTTTCCTAGCTATTTGAGAAAATTTTGAATAATAAGACAAATTTAGCTCTTATTCTGAACAAGTTTGTTCAAATCAGAGCATGTTGTTTAAAAAAACGAATGTTCTACACCATGTGATAAGTGAGATATAACAACTGACTTGGAAACTTAAAAGTAGATTAATTTTAAGTGCACTCTATCACTGACATTATGGTCTTTTGTGTATGTCTGACTAGACTCAGTTATACTTATCAATAAAACAAGGAAACTTCATTTTAATTTCTCTTTATTGTTATAAATTTTATTAGTGGCAACTGCCTTTCTGTTTCAGCATGAAAGCGAAAGGATGTTTCAATCATCTTATGATTATCGCTACTAATGAAGAAGCTGCCCTGTGTATGAAAGTAATCATTTATTAGAAAAAGAGAAAATCTTTATGAACCACTTCACAGAACATCCTTCAAAATATCCCATACTATGGGTTTATTTTTCTTTAAGGAATATAAATAGAGATTTTAGTAGGAGAACCAATGCATCTGCTCAGCATCATGAACCTGCACTGAGGATGGAAGTAATGGTGCAGGGAGCAGGGCTTTATACTGATGGGAGCCCTACTGGAAATCTGAAAGGCAGAGTTCTCCTAAAAGATTCAGTGTAGGGTTTTTCTCATCTCTCTCACACAACCTTCTGGGATTCCTTCCTCATTACATGATATTCTGCATAAAAGATTTATTGAACTGAAGGGAAACAGGATAGTGTGGAAGGCTATACCAGCAATCAAGTTACTTTAGCAGTGCTGGAGAGAAGCAAATGTTTACCTTTTCTAAACATTGACTTGTAAGGATTTCATTATTTATAAAGATTGCAAGGTCAAGAAATATCAAATACGTGAAAAACTAGGAAACCTGCAGAATCTCCTATTGATGTTTCTTTCCTAGCATAAGTAAATAACACTTAAAACAATTTTAAAAATTTAGAGCTTACAGAGCAATATATTTTTTCAAACTGTAATATTTTTCAATTCCTTTTAAGTCAAGTAATTAAAAAATAATGTTCCTTTTTCATTTTTTTGGCAATTCACTCATTGTTCTCATGGCAAAATTTGAATTGATTTCTACAAGCCACATAAAACCAGAGAAGAAATCAATAGCATATTGGTAAGTTCACAGTCACACATGAGACGAAGAACATAACAGAGAGAGGCATCAAAATGTGTTGTGAAAAGAATATACTTGTCCTGTTCTCCATCCTTGAATCTAATCACATCAAATCATATTCCATGAAATTTTGACCCTTAAGTTGCATTAGGGTAGAGGTTGGTTCCTATTTAACATGAAGATGGGGGTTATAACTCTTGTAGAATGATCTTGTTTTCCCTCCCATCTACGTCCTGTTGTTCTGTATTAGACCAAGGAACAATTCAGACTTTTGAAAGGTATCGGTTCTGCTCACTATGATAACAAATTTTCAGGCGTTCTTTAAAAATAATTACTGGGACAGACTGTAAGTAGAGTTTAACATCATATTAAATCATATTAACTTCATTTTGACATGTGTTTTACACTAGAAAATAACTGACCTTTTCAGAAGAGATTAAAATACCATCAAAATGCTTCCAAGCTAACTTTCTTCATCCAGTTTCAATATCATTGACTTTCATAATAACCAACTTTTTTCTTTTCGTTCCCCCTTAAGTTAAATGTTGCCTTATAATAAAGGACATAATCTAGCTGACTGGTGATAACTGTGTTTGAAATACATTTGAAAATGCACAGGTATGGTTTGACTTGATGGTCTTAAAGGTCTCTCCCAACCAAATGACTCTATGATTCTAATTACGTGACAATAAAATCTCTGTGGGATTTAAGCCGTGACCTAGAGCATACCCTGCCCTAGAATTGCCTTCTCAGTTATTTTATCAGTGATTAGTTTAATTCCTTATAACTCAAGAGACGTTTTTGTCTCATAAGATGATGTGATGAGACACAGATTAAGGAAATATCTCTACAGTTTTTTTATCTCATTGCAAGTAATTGCTTAGCACTTATATCCATGTTACCTTCCAGACCTCCCAGTCTGCTAACTGGGCCCTGTGATGTTCTTAAAGAAAATTCAGTTTAAAGTTACAGTAATCATTCACTTTCTCTGATGACTGACTGTCTCTCTGTTTCAGTGGCCATAAGAAAAACATTTTTTTACTTTTAGAACATGCACCTCTGACAAGCAGGTTCTGAAGAGCTTCGGTGTAATAGCTTCCCAGTTTGTAAAGTAGGGTAACTGGAAAAAATGTAATAAAATCTTAATTTTTAAGATTATTTTCCTGTTTTCTAGCATGTCCTCATCTCCTTCAGTTTTGTCAAACATCTTTGAAAACCAGTTATATGCATACTATTTATTATTCTTCAGCACCTATGTAAGATATGCAAGGAAAAATGTAGTTCTGGCAGTCAATGAAGAGAAAAATTCAAATATGGAAAAGACATATTCACAAAAGCAATAAAGTATTATATCAGATTCCTTCCCAATACAATTTGCAAGTCAATATTCTACACTCTTCAAATGTAAAATTTCTGGAAAACCTATGAATGTCTCCCTTTTTCCTTCTGTGGGTTTCACAAGAATATGGTATGAAAGCAAAGAAAAGTTATTTTTCAAAAGATTTTAGAAGTGGAAATAATTGTAATGTTTTTTGGTTAGTTCTTAGTGAAAGGAGATATTTCCGGAAGCATGATTTTTCTCTTCAACTTCAATACAATGTTCCAGGGAGACCGGATCATTTTTCTCTCAGAAAACAGTCAAAAGATTATGGGAAGAAAACAACTCTGGTTTTCAAAATTCCAGTATGAGGGATTTGAGAAGAAAATTCAGCAGCAGGAGAAATAATAGAAGTTGGCACTCCTAGTTTAAGCAGTTTAGCCCATGTAACATTGACCCTGAAAAGGCTAAGGAAGTGCTGCCAACTTCAGTAGTGGAATTACATGAGATAACTGAGATTATCGATATCCCTCATGAAAGCCAGATTAAAATGTTTGTGTAAGAATGATAAATATATGTAAAAGATCCAGAGAAGAGCGACGAGGCTGGTGAAGGGGCTGGAGAACAGAACCTATGAGGAATGCCTGAGAGATCTGGGGGTGTTTAGCCTGGAGAAGAGCAGGCTGAGGGGAGACCTCATTACTCTCTAAAACTCCCTGAAAGGAGGTTGTAGAGAGGAGGGAGATGGTCTCTTCTCCCAAGTGACAGGGGACAGGACAAGAGGGAATGGCCTCAAGCTCCACCAGGGGAGATTTAGGTTGGAGATTAGGAGGAGGTTTTTCACAGAAAGGGTCATTGGGCATTGGCAGAGGCTGCCTAGGGAGGTGGTTGATTCACCTTCCCTGGAGGTGTTTAAGGCACAGGTAGATGAGTTGCTGAGGGACTTGGTTTAGTGTTAGAAAGGAATGGTTGGACTAGAAGATCCGATGGGTCCCTTCCAACCTGGTTGTTCTGTGATTCTGTGAAACATTTTTTCAGAGGTCTCAGAAAGCAAACAGTAAGAAAACTAGGCAAGCTATTCCAGATTCCTTATAATATGTAGGAGTAAATATAGCTATAAATATGATTCTGTTAATAAAAATGTATATCATTCATGAATCTGTCATGCATTGAGTGGGACAGACAAATACCTTTTAAAAAACGCTAATGTGAGAACCAGCATTTTTTTATTTAATTCATGTTGCTCGCCGACTACAGCTTTTAGTTTTAATACTCAACATAAAAATGCTTTTGCTATAAGAATACAATTTATCTCAAGGGTGATATTTCAAATTTGCCAAGTATTTAAAACCCACTGATTCTTAAAGAACATCTCTGTAATTAACTAAAGATTGTTTATCTTTGTTTTGCTGAACAGAGGCAAAGAAGAAAAATGTTTTGTCTGTGATTTCATAGTTAATCAGTAACAGTTAATAAATTGAAATATAGATATTACTGTTCCTTGCTTATAATTCTAAAGTAAATGTACTGCACTACCAGTATAATCACAATCAATACCAAACAAAACATGGAAAAAATACTGCTGACATAATAGAACTGAACCTGACAATGTCTTTACATGTTTCTTTCCTCACTGAACACAGCAAACTAAGTTTGATAAAATAGTTAATCCTACTGGTATCATTATACGTCAATGCAGCAGCAACAGTGAAATCTAGGAGGATGTGTTAAAGTAATTTTTAAAAAGTTTCATTTAACACCAAAGTCATACAAAAAAAATTGTCGTACATAAGAGCTTGAGCCAGGAAAGGCTAAAACTCAGGACTGCCCTCATTCAACCATGAACTTCCTTTCTTCCTTTGAACAGATTAAATTCATATTCTTCAATACACAAATGAAGAGTTTCAACAGGGAACATAGTACTTTTGCATTCAATATCCTATGGCATGGTGATTAATGACTGCCAAAATACGCAACAATTATTTCTAGTTCGTGAACTATTTTCTCGAAGGTCAGGTTCCACAGAAAAGAGGATGCAATTTCACGTATCACAAAATAGAATCATGGAATCATTAAATTGGAAAAGTCCTTAGAGACGACAAACTCCAACCATAGCTGTCCACTACTAAATCATGTCCCCAGGCACCTCATCTACCCAAGTTTTAAACACCTCCAGGGATGGTGACTCGTCCACTTCCCTGGGCAGCCCGTTCCAATGCCCTATAACTCTTTCCATGAAGAAATTCCTCCTAATTCTTTGAAGATGATAACATCTTGTGTTCAGAATGATCTGTCCTGAACAGATGTCGCTTCTTCTGCAACCACCTCTATTTGCAGCCTTTCTCCATCTCAAATGCAAAATAAATTAGTTTCCCAAAAGAAAGGCTTGGTCCTGCAGACTTTTGTCTTTAATACTTTATTATGGAATCTAGTTAAAGTGAAACCATTTTCAAGAAACATTTAATCACATGAGCTTTTGTAAAAAGTCTGGAAGCTTCACAGCGGGAAATTAGTGACTGACAACCCAGTGAGGATGAAGACAATGTCATTGTGAGGGTCATTCTAACTGTCTAAGTAACAGCGTGTCTCATTGGAAAATTTTATTAAAAGGTGAAGTTGACTGATGGCTCTACCTCCCTTCTCCAGGTAATGAATGCTGGTTTAGTGACCTTTTTACGACCACATTTAGGCTTGGCTGCCTCTAACACTGGAACGAAATGGGATGTACTCTATTGAAATTCCATACTTCACAATTTCTGAACTTCTCTGAGCATAATTTCATACAGGTTGCCCTTAGGTTGCTTTTTTAAAAATTGTTGTCTGAAAATTGATTTACTAATAATTTTCTTCTCTCACAATCCTTTACTAAATCCCTGAAATGAGAAACAGATAATAAAGCAGAAAAAGAATGATCAGAATGACAGAAAATACCACTATATTCTATATTATTCTACAGTCTATATAGAATATAGAAAATTCTATTCTATATATTCTATATATTCTTCTATTCTATATTCTCTATGATTCTATACGTTATTTCTCAGGAACTCTTAGAACTCTGGAGAAATTTCAGAGAGATGGATGTCAGGTATGAAAACATACTCGTGCCTGGTTTCTCTCTAATCTACCCAGGGAGGTGGTTGATTCACCTTCCATGGAGGTGTTTAAGGCACAGGGAGATGAGGTCCTGAGGGACATGGTTTAGTGTTTAATGGGAATGGATGGACTTGATGATCCTGTGGTCCCTTCCGACCTGGTTGTTCTATGATTCTATGATTCTATATCACAGATAACAAAAGATATAGAAGAGGAAGACATAAAAAATAATCCTCTTTATAGTCCTCAGATTTGCCAAAGGAAAATGTTGAAGAGAAACTTGGCTAGAATAAAGATGAAAGAAAGCTCCTTAGTCCTTTTGCTTGACATGCAACAACTCTGATTATGGAAACACAGAGAAATAGACTCTAGATCCATCAAGCAACAGCTCATCACACAACAACAAAAGGATCTGTTTTCCTGAAACTACCTTTAAATTACCTACCAACATTAATGAATATCAAATATAATCAATGAGGAGTAAAAAACTCTCTAAATAGCACTTCTGTCACAAGACAAAGCCAATTCAGAAACATGTAATTGCAATAAATATTAGAACAAAACAATTTCAAGGTAACTTCATCTTTACAGGCGACTTTCCAGACTGCTATTGATGCAGGTAATGTTTGACTTGATGTTTTGAATTAGACTACATTCATCATCAAGGCTATTTGTAATACAAGATTCTCAGCAAAAACCAGAGGATTTATCTGGGATCAAGTAGTTTGCTGGTTAAAATTAATTGCTTGTTTTGAGGCTTCATGTATTCAAATTACTAGTTCCTCCATTTTAAAACTCTTAGAGACATCTCGTGATTATTGTGAACTGCAAAAATGAGTGAAGTCAAACGATCACCTTTAAAAGACTGAAGTATGTTATCTTTTTCCTGAAATAAATTTAATTTTTTTTTTTTTTAGATGAGCTAGTAAAATATTAAAAATTTTGTATCAGGCTTTGGTAATTGTTAGTGCTAGCAAGTGCATAAGTGCTGTTTTGGGAGGGAAAGCAAATGAGACTAAATAAGTATATGGATTTTGCTTATATGCACATGTAGGCAGGACATAACACATTTAATCTTGAAAGTGCTGGACAGGCTTAAAACTCTTGAATTTGCAATATTTGAGGCAGTAATTTGCTTCTTCTCTATAAATATGATCTGTAATATTTATCATTATAGAGTAAATAATAATGTTTCCTTTGAGCCCCAGGAAGTCTTTTCTGGTTCGTCTGAAAATCTGCATCCTTAGCATCTACCTCAGATGAATACCTGAAAATACAGAATTATTGTCATTCTTTCTCTCTCCACGTGGTAAATTAGCAGCTGAACTTCCAAAATAACAAAACCAAACAAAAGCAAATTAAAAATATCTCCCCAAATCCATGTCAGTTCTCAGCTTTGGGGTTTGTATATTCGAAACAATATATAGCGGCTTGCTGGCATCCATAGAACACTCCTGCATGACAAATTTAGATTCTTTCCTACAAAACCTAAGCAGATACCTGTGACTGACAAAGCTAATTAAGTAAAAACTCCTGAAGGTACTGGACACAAACAACGGGGGCAGGTGTGGGAATGGGGAATGGTAAAGGGGTGGGAAGAGTTACAGAATCATAGAGTTGACCTGAGTTGGAAGGGACTCTCAAATACCATCGAGTCTGAGGGCATTGTCCAAATGCTTCTTTATATATTGTCAGGCTTGGCACCATTACTGCTTCCCTGGGGAGCTGCTCCAGTGCTCCAGCACCCGCTGGGTGAAGAACCTTTTCCTAATGTCCCTCCCCCGGCACATTTTCCTGCCATTCCCTCAGCTCCTGTCACTGGTTATCAGAGAGAAGAGGTCAGTGCCTGCTCCTCTTCCTTTTCTTGCGAGGAAGCCACAAATTGCAATGAGTCTCCTCTTCTCCTGGCTGAACAGACCAAGTGACTTAAGCCACTCCTCATACAATTTAACTTTTAGACCCTTCACCAACTTTATTGCCCTCCTCTGGACACTCTCCAGCAGGTTGATATCCCTTTTATACTGCTACTGTAACACAGGGTGGAGCATGAAAGAATAACAGAGGCCCAATAGCAAGTGTCTTCTCCAAGAATGTTGTCACTCAGACTGAGCTACTAGATGTACTCAGATGCTGGAAATTACTCAAGTTAACTGTGGATCAAAGTCACAGCTACAGAATTTCTTACAATAAATTAGCATTTCTAATGGACAACCAAGTCAAGAAAAACCAGAAATATCTCCCTCTAAAACAAGTAAATGTTATAGAAATATTATTACATTTAAAGACCTAAACAGGGCTAAATAGCAGCACATGATCATTCTCATTGTTAGCACAATCTTGAGCGCAGTTTTGACCCAACCAAAACAGCTTTCTCCAAACAGTGATCCCACGTATCTTAGAAGTTAATATAGGCCAAGGAACATTCCCAGAAGCTTCTTTCAATGTAGCCACCCTGCTTTGGAGATGAAAGAGAGCTTAGCTATATAGAAGAAGGCATACATTATCAGCTGGTCTCAAAGCCAGAGAACAGCTTGAGAAACTGTTTTCTGGAACATTTTAATGTAGTAATATAGTAGCAATCAGAGGTAAAAAGAACTCAATGGAATTAACGACACAGAAAAGGAAAAGTGCTGGGATCCATTGTTTCCTCTTTGCAAGTCATCCGTAATTAAACAGTAAAGGCTATTTAATCAAAACATTTAATGATCTGCACTGTCAATCTTTTAACACAGCTTCATCCTTGAAGTCTGCTACTGCAGATTTCAGGAGGCTGACTGGCCAGCTTCTATCCCTTTCAAAGTCAAGGGGATGAAAGAATCCGTAGATAAATCATGTAAAAGGGATGGATCTTGTTTGTAATTAAGAGCAAATCCATCCTGAATTTTTACATTGAAACAATCATCTTTAGTGTCACTTAGAAATCAACTGAAGCACAGAGAAGAGAAATAATGTGATTCTACTTAGTTAACGAATTCACAATTGTTTTCAACAATTAATAATTTTTCTTAAAGTATAACATCTCAGAAAACCACAATATGATAAGCAAGGCTTGCAACTCTTGAGAAAAGGGATGAAATTTTATAGCTGCAAGTATGTTTTGCAAATTCCCTGAGCAGATCTTCCTTGATGTCTATATTCTCCATATGTTCCCTGGGACAGGACATCACTGCTCTATGGGAGCTCTGCCTGCAAGCTCTGACCTGTCAGCAAAACGGGAAATGACAGCAGCGAACACGCTGCCCCTTTGGCAGGTAACGCTGATGCTTTTGACGACCAGGGATGTGGCACAGTACTTCTCGGTCAAGTGATCAGATCCATCCAGGCAACTGCAATAAAAAACCCAACCAGACAGCCGAGTAATTCTGCTGTTCTCTGAACCCCTGGACTATGACTGGCAACACAGCCTTCAGGAGAAACAGTCAGCTTACAGGTACAACTTGCTTAAAACCTAACCTCTTCCATTTACCTGAGTTGAGAAGAATTCATTGCAACTGAGCTTCTTTTTAGAATTACAGTACACTGTGCTGTTTTCCTCATAGCTTCATATATAATATGACGTTTGATAGGAATGGTTGGGTACGATGATCTGATGAGTCTCTTCCAACCTGGTTGTTCTATGGTTCTATGATTCTATAATGCAGCTTAGTTTGATAATTATGTGTGTTCCCAAAGTATGACTGATTTAAAAATGGGATTAACAGTGCTGTTTGTTCAGCAGGACAGTACACAAGCAAAAAGCATTGAAGGATCTTCAACTACTTCTTAATCCATGATCACTACACCTTTTTATGCTTTCATTTACCAAAGAAATGTAAAACTGAATTGCCATTGATAAATGTATTATTATCATCATAAATTTCTTTCCCCAGTAATGATCTACTACTCTGCATGATAAAGAAAAAGCATTCACAATGAGAGAGATGCCATCTAGGAAGTAAAGCAAATTGTTGTGTTTTATAGAAAAGTACAATATCACACACACACAAACATTCTCAGCTATGTAATTAAGTACCTGATTTAAAGTTTCAGTCAAGAAACAAATGTATTTTGCTATGTCTTTGCAAAAGAGAATGAGTCCACATGAATCATTAAAAAATAGTATGATATAGTAGTACCTGGTTCTGATATTCACCATAAAACAATAGCAGTAATCTTCATATACATTCAGTGCAGTTAAATCAAATGAATACAATATTTCAACATAGAATCAGAGAACCATAGAATCACCAGGTGGAAGAGACCCACCAGATCATCAAGTCCAACCATTCCTATCAAACACTAAACCATGCCCCTCGGCACCTCATCCACTCGTCCCTTAAACACCCCTAGGGAAGGTGAATCAACCACTTCCCTGGGCAGCCTCTGTCAGTGCCCAATGACCCTTTCTGTGATTTTTTTTTCCTAATGTCCAGTCTGAACCTCCCCTGGCAGAGCTTGAGGCCATTTCCTCTTGTCCTGTCACTCGGGAGAAGAGTCCAGCTTCCTCCCTTCCACAACCTCCGTTCAGGTAGTTGTAGAGAGCAATGAGGATTCAGCCCTCTTCTGGGGAATTCAACATAGGATACGCAGGATATTTTATGCAAGTATTCTAAATGAAACAGAACTGTTTCCTTTGAATTCTATCAAATACCAGGTAACATAGAAAACTACAACCAATAAAGTAAATTCAGCTACATTCAATACTAAGAAATTTTCAAGACCACTGTCCAGAAAATTAATATCTAGAGATTATTCTAGTAGTATGAGAAAATCACAGCACCAGATGCCGAGATTGAAATCAAGACAACAGCCTGCTTTCAGAATTAATTCTTCTGTTATTATCAGTTCTTCTTCCACAGATTCATTTAGTATTATACAATCATAGAATCATAAAATCATAGAATAGTAAGGGACAGAAGGGACCTTAAAGATCATCTGGTCCCAAGCCCCACTCCATGGGCAGGGACACCTCTCACTACATCAGGTTGCTCAAGGCCCCATCCAACCTGGCCTTCAACATCTCCAGGGATGGGGCAGCCACAGCTTCCCTGGGCAACCTGGGCCGGTGCCTCACCACTCCCATGGTGAAGAAATTCCTCCTTATGTCTAGCCTAAACCTGCCCCTCTCCAGTTTACACCCATTGCATTTCATCCTGTCACTACAGGCCTTTGTGAACGGTCCCTCCCCAGTTTTACTGTAGCCCCTTTCAGGTAATGGAAAGTCACTATAAGATCTCCTTGGAGTCTTCTCTTCTAAAGGCTGAAAAAGCCCAACTCTCTCAGTCTGTCCTCATACGGGAGGTGTTCCAGCCCTCTGATCATCTTTGCAGCCTCCACTGAACCCATTCCAAGGGCTTCATATCATTCTTACATTGAGGATTCCAGAACTGGACACATTACTCCAGATGAGGTCTCACAAAAGAGGATCAGAGGGGCAGAATCATTTCCCTTGTCCTTGTGGCCACACTTCTTTTGATGCAGCCCAGGACACGATTGGCCCTCTGGGCTGTTAGCACACATTGCTGGCTCACGTCCAGCTTCTCATCACCCAGCACCCCAAATCCTTCTCTGCAGGGCTGCTCTCAATTTCATCATCCCCCACTGCGTACTGAAAACAGGGATTGCCCTGACTCTGCCCTTGGCCCTGTTTAACCTCATTAAATTCTCATAATCCCAGTTCTCCAGCCTGTCCAGGTCCCTCTGGATGACATCCCGTCCTTCCAGTGTGGAGACTGCATCACTCAACTTGGTGTCATCTGCAAACTTGCTGAGCGTGCACTTGATCTCACTGTCAATATCATAGATGAAGATATTAAACAGCACTGATCTCAGTATGGACCCCTGAGGGACACGACTAGTCATGAATTCCCATCTGGACTTTGAGTTATTGATCACTACTGTCTAAATTGATTGTTCGTGTATCAGCAGATGTACCTTAAGTAGCTTAGTCAGTGTAATTGATAGCTGGTTGATACACCAATCGATAATTGGTGTAAATAGATAACTATTGCTTTGTCTTTGGGTTCCTTTTATTTAGCTCTTTCCTTTAATGAACATTTATTTCTTGAAGAAATATAATAGCATAAGTTGGAGGAAATAAAAGTGACAGCGTAACTTTTTTCCACCATTATATTTCTATGGCTTTGTGACAGATAAATGTAACATTTGTGTGTCAGCTGGGGCAACAGAAGGACTGCATTTTCCATTTACATGGAGCAAGCGTCTGCTTTGGTTGTAGTTCTGGATATTTGTTCTAGGCAGTGTGTGAGAGATATAAAAGAGAAGGGACTAAATTATTTGAAATTTGCAATTCAAAATATTTCTAAAAAGAAGCTTAGCCACCCTTTAAAAGTGCATTATGAATATTAATTTGCTCTTAAATTTTATAGCTATTTCTGTCTCTTAATTTGCCGATTGTAATAGACCTCATAATTTAGAAGCTTTCTTTCTCACAGAATTTTTCCTCCTGCTGTTTGATGACATTAAGGGGTCATAATTCTTTGTTTATGATCAACCAATCTGTTACTGGGAGTGCCTGTAATGTCAAAGATAAAGTATTATGTGCATGACTTGTCAGTACCAACAAATAGCAAACAGATGATAAGGCATGGGCAACAACATTGAATATCAAGGTTGAATAAGTCCCAATTCCATAAAAGTAGAAAAAGTAGAAATAATTTTGTAGGCTCATATTTAAAAACAATATGTTTCTTTCCAGAAAAAAGGAATGATCGCTTTATTTCTTTCTCATCTTAGAATTGCGTGGAAAAGCACTAAAAAAGAGAATTTCGGTAAATAAGAATGTACTTTTCGTCTTGAGGTGAAAGGTAAATTAAGATATTGTAGACATAAAAAACTTAATTACTTTATAACCAAAGTCTTGTGAGCTACTTGGAAATTCTAGCAAGTTGTTCCATAGAAAGGCTATCTTCTTCACTCAGTTTCCGCAGAGATGTGAAGATTTGGCTTGTAAGAGAGGCACTGCATGATTATAACTCAACTTAGTAAAAGAATGCTAGATGTGAGAATGCAAACAGCTTTAACATAAAACAATGATAAAACATTGTAGTTTATCCTCCTTTTCTTGTATCCTCATTGCTCCATCTTTAACATGAGCTGATGTAATATTAAATGAAATAATTTCTCAGTGGTAGAGTGAGTAAAATCCCAGCCTGTAAAATGTGAGGAAAGTGGAACAAATTTTTTAAAAAAAATACAACTGTCATGGTATTTACTGAATAAACAGTATGTAGAATACTAGCCATCCTGCATTATTACATATCTCTAGCAATAAGAACTACTGTATTGTGAAACTTTCCTCCCCTTTCTGTTTTTCTTTCAAGCTTAACTCCATATCTTGGGGTTTTTTTTTTCAGTTGCTACACTACAGAAATGGTTTCACATTGAAAGTGAGACTACTCTTTTTCTCCCAGCCTAAAGGAAGACATAAAATTGTATAAGGTTGACTTTAAACTGGACAAAGGGAAGCAGACAAGCAAGCGGAGCCGTTTTACATGTACTTCTCCACCCAGATGCCGACTATTGATGAGAAGTCGTGATAAGAACTTATGAACCTTTGCTTACTCAAATTTTTCTTGGACCTCTAGTTCTATCCACTCTATGGTCCAGAAGGACCTAAATTTTCCCCGAAGACCAGACAAAAAATTTCAACATGTACTTGGAAATTCCTGTCACTTTGTATGTTGTGTATTTGTCTAAGTAAACAAGCGATTAAACAATTTTTTAAATAGAAAAATAGGGCTAGTTAACAATGCGTGTGTATGCAGTGGCCAGTACAATCACTATTGTACATATTAAAAAGTAGACTGATATTTGAATGAATTATCAGAACCTGTTAAACCTGTTCCAGGAGAAAGAACATTTAGAATCATAATCATAGAATCATAGAATCACCAGGTTGGAAGAGACCCACTGGATCATCGAGTCCAACCATTCCTATCAAACACTAAACCATGCCCCTTAGCACCTCATCCACTCGTGCCTTAAACACCTCCAGGGAAGGTGAATCAACCACCTTCCTGGGCAGCCTATTCCAATGCCCAATGACCCTTTCTGTGATTTTTTTTTTTCCTAATGTCCAGCTAAATCTCCCCTGGGGGAGCTTGAGGCCATTCCCTCTTGTCCTGTCCCCTGTCACTTGGGAGAAGAGCCCAGCTCCCTCCTCTCCACAACCTCCTTTCAGGTAGTTGTAGAGAGCAATGAGGTCTCTTCTCAGTTATACTATGGGTGTTTCAGGAAGATATCTGTTACAGATACTGCATAAATACAACTGCAGTTATTAAAAGGTAAAACTAGATGAGGCTTTGTGGGCTATAGAAACCTACTTCTTTTATGGAGGTCTGCAACAATGGTTAGGTGGCATTTTAGGTGGCCACAAATGTTTTGATGAATTATTTCTGAGACAGAAATCACGTTTAAAATCTGTAGCTCAATCTCTTCATACACAAGCTGTCATATTGATATGAATGGGCAGATGCAGGAGCTTTTTCATGAAGACAATATCTGGATACTTTACAGTTTTCTTTAAAACCATCAAACGTTAATGAACCACCAGGGAGGTGGTTGACTTGCCTTTCCTGGAGGTGTTTAAAATGCAGGTGGATGAGGTATTGAGGGGCATGGTTTAGGGATTGGTGTGAATGGTTGGACTCAGTGATCTGTTGGGTCTCTTCCAACCTGGTGATTCTATGATTTTATGAAGATTCTTGTCATTTTTCTAATGAAAGAGCTGAACTACTACGATAAATTTTTACTAAATACTTTTTGTACTCAAGAATAAAGAAATATGGCTTATTTATGTTCCCGGTTGTTTATGGTTTCAATTAACAGTACTTTATAGAATTTTAATATTATTCAAGGAGGATGCATATTGCCCTTGAAAAAAGCTCAAATATATATTACAATTAATTAAGTTTACAGTAGTAGAAAAGAGTAAATATGCTTTACCAATGGATTTCATTAGATGTTTTTAAATAAAAAGAAAATACTAATAGATTATGGAGTTAGTTGAACGTGAAGATATTTTTCAAAGGTTTCTTTTTCTTAAGGTAGTTGATAGTTCATCTGCTATTTTTACTTTAAATTTTCTGGAGGGTTAAGGTATTGCAGTCAAATAGGGGCCAAAGATCACAAAGCTTAATTAATACCCAAGTCTCAAAGTGTAACAAAAAACATATCTCTAGAATGAGATAATGAAGTGAGAATTGTTATTTATTTCAGTTAGTGTGGGGTTTGTTGCCTTATTTTAACCGCTAAGCACTTTTTCCTTGCATATATGAGGAATGGCATTCTTTTCTGCTTTAAAAAATAAGAAATAGTAAGATTCTAACATATCTATTTGATTCATAGAGTGAAGGCTTTAAGAATAATACTAGATAACATACAGCTCACAACTCAACGTTATAGCTATAATAGGCTTCAAAATATATTTTAATAACAGAGGAAAGAAGCACCCACTGGGATTCAGCTCTTCCCATCAGAAAGAATGCTTTTACCAGAATAGGTTATACTGAATCAATTATATCACACAGCATACTTGGCTCAGCTTTATATAGATTTTCATATTCAAAAAAGCACTAGTTCCAGGGTCTTGATATATGCAGTCATTTGGTACTTCTTCATGCCATGTGTCACAGATTATCAAGCATTGCACAGGTCTTTCGGCTTGCTCAAGGAGCTGGCTTATAACAAATGACCATGGAAGTAAGAAAGAGAAGTCAGTAATGCTTTTATCTGAATACGAAACATGAAAGGTCATGAAATATATATTGTCACCGATGCAAACCAGGAGAATCTCTCTGAACTTGATTTCCAAAAGATGTCCTATGCTACTTGCTAAATTGGTGGCTATGAAAAGACAAAATCTATTTAAAATTCATGTCCTGCACAGTCAATCAAGTCATAAGCAATAATTTCTTTTTCTAGGCAGAAAAGGAATTTTAAGGGCATCATTGAAGCATGAATTTCATTTTTCCTTGTCATGGATGTCCCAAAAGGCTCCAGAATTGAACTATACAGTACAAAACACATGCATATATATTAACATTAATCTGTCTTATGTGTTATAAATCTGAATCTCTGGGAGACTGAATAAATGGATTCTTTTTCAACATCTCATTTTCCTTTCTAGCTTGGCTCACATCACACACTGAATGTTCACTCACTTGTATTACAGCTCATGTTTATTAGGCAGTATTATTAATACTTTTTTAAAAAAAATCAGTACATCAAAAAGAGTCTGAAGTGTTTTAAGAAAAAAAGAACTTTTTGAAAGGATCACATGTATTTCTCTCTAACAATAAAAAAAGAAGACATGCCTGTTCAATGAAACCATTTGAATAAAATAATATAGGGTTGTATTCAACAGATTGAATTACAAACCAACCTAATAAAGATGTCAGAACAATAATCACGCTGTTGCCTTTTCTTAGGTTTCTTTAATCTAATATGCATAACTTCCATCAGATAAGGAGTCTCTGTGACTTCTTCTGATTCTAGCTGCAAACCACATCACATGGCTCTTGAAGCTCCATCACTGTATTTGTTTTTTGATTTCTCCCTATGTCTGTGAAGGCAAAAATGCAAGCGAATTCCCAAGTGCATTCTAAAGGTCCCGTTACTTGAGGCATGATCTTTGAGCAGGTAAGATGATAACTTGACTTCGTTATACAACTCATGCTTCTTGTAGTCCTGTCTGTTTATCTTTTTTGAGAGCTTGTATATTTATACTTGATGACACTGGAACTGTCTATCTGCTGGAGGGCAGGGAGGCTCTACAAAGAGACCTAAACAGGCTGGAATGCTGGGCAGAGACCAATGGCATGAGGTTTAACACGGCCAAATGCTGCATCCTGCACTTGGGGCACAACAACCCTATGCAGAGCTACAGACTGGGAGAAGCCTGGATGGAAAGTTGCCTGGAGGAGAAGGACCTGGGGGTATTGGCCAATAGCCGACTGAACATGAGCCAGCAGTGTGGCCAGGTGGTCAAGAAAGCCAATTGCATCCTGGCGTGTATCAGAAACAGTGTGACCAGTAGATCCAGGGAGGTTATTCTCCGTCTGTACTTGGCACTGGTGAGGCCGCTCCTTGAATCCTGAGCTCAGTTGTGGGACCCTCAGCACAAGAAGGATGTTGAGGCTCTGGTGTGAGTCCAGAGAAGAGCAACAAAACTGCTGAAGGGGCTGGAGAACAGAACCTATGAGGAATGGCTGAGAGAGCTGGGGGTGTTTAGCCTGGAGAAGAGAAGGCTGAGGGGAAGACCTCATTGATCTCTACAACTACCTGAAAGGAGGTTGTGGAGAGGAGGGAGCTGGCCTCTTCTCCCAAGTGACAGGGGACAGGATGAGAGGGAATGGCCTCAAGCTCCACCAGGGGAGGTTCAGGTTGGACATGAGGAAAAAAATTCTTCACAGAAGGGGTCACTGGGCTCTTGAACAGGCTGCCCAGGGAGGTGGTTGACTCTCCTTCCCTGGAGGTGTTTAAGGTGCAGGTGGATGAGGTACTGAGGGGCATGATTTAGAGACTGGTGGAACTGGTTGTACTTGATGATCCGGTGGGTCTCGTCCAACCTGGTGATTCTATGATTATAAGTGCATAAATATGTTCATACAAATGCATAAATATCTATTGTACACACACAGTTAATGGCAAATAGAAAGATATCATATTCCAAATATGATGTTTATACAGATTTGTTTAGCCTTTACTTAGATGTTATATTTCACTCTGTGATTTACAAGGAGAATTTAATCACTATATCAATGTCATTGGGAGTGGAAGGAAGTTGTAGTGTGTAATGAAGTGTTTACTAAAGAAAAGAATCAGAAAAAAACTTTAATAAACTCATTTACGTTCATATATTTTAGAAGACATAATGGTGAAACTAGTATTTTATCTACAAGCTTAATTCTGTTTATAGTTAAAAGACCATAACTTCAAAGAAATTAGAATAAAATATGGTTTGGATAGAAGACAGCCAGCACGCCATAGATTTGGCTTTCCATTAATTTCTTGCTACCAGAGTACAGCTTAAATATCAAGCTGTAATCCAACAGTGATTTAAATAGAATATGACATTTAACAAGCATCTAGCAGATATTTAGGAGGAGTTCCTCTATAAATGCGTAAGTGTTTAATTAAAGAGCGGGATAAATAGTTAAACATGCTGCCTTAGTATCATAGAACCATAGAATCATAGAATCACCAGGTTGGATGAGACCCATCGGATCATCAAGTCCAACCATTCCTATCTAACACTAAACCATGTCCCTCAGCGCCTCATCTACCTGTCCCTTAAACAACTCCAGGGAAGGTGAATCAACCACCTCCCTGGGCAGCCTATTCCAATGCCCAATGACCTTTTCCATGAAAAACTTCCTCCTAATCTCCAGCCTAAATCTCCCCTGGCGGAGCTTGAGGCCATTCCCTCTCGTCCTGTCCCCTGTCACTTGGGAGAAGAGGCCAGCCCCCTCCTCTCCACAACCTCCTTTTTTTATTGAAAGCTTCATCAGCTAAAGTGCTATTGCAATACAGATGCGATGGTTTATTTTGCACTCCTTATGAAAAAGACAGTGGGAATTGGATAGGCTTATGAAAGAAAATATTAGCAACCTACAATTTTTATTAAGTCATGTTTGAAGAGTTATTTTTCTTAAACTACTGTACATCAGCTAAGTTTTTCCTTACATATGGCATGTCTGGCTATACAACCGGAGGCCAAGGGGAGGGGAGTGCCACTGCAGCACATTCCCTCTTGTATTCCTGAGAAAACCGACTCTTCACAGACTTGAAAAAATATTTTTTGTCACCATCATTTAATCATAGAATCATAAAATCGTAAAATAGTTTGGATTGGAAGGGACCTTAAAGATCATCTAGTTCAATTATAGACTTTCACAGTGATTTACTGCAGAACAACTCTATCCTAGCATAGTTGACCAACTATTTATAAACAGCTGAGCAGCAGTTTAATCTGCTTAGCATCTGAAAATATGCTTTAGGACTTTTCCAATGGCAAAGGGAGAGCCCCATAAGTGTAAGCAATAGGGAGAAACATCTAAGCTGTGTGTTTCTGATCTAAACTAAAATGTTGACGACCATATTAGGCACCAAAACAAAGTGGTGTTTAGTCTTAATAGAACACAGAAGATAAAACGTAGCCAACTTAATGTATCTTTTAAGTATTTCTTGGGGTCTTCTTTCTACCACAACATTCCCAAGCCCGGTGAAAATGACTAGTAGAACTTACTGGAAAGAGGTATGGGATTTTCTTTAGATTTCACATTTCTTTACCATTAAAGATTCCTTACAGTCTTTCTATTGTCTGCATTCTACA
Source organism: Coccyzus lansbergi (assembly GCA_033558105.1). NCBI lineage: Eukaryota > Metazoa > Chordata > Aves > Cuculiformes > Coccyzidae > Coccyzus > Coccyzus lansbergi. The sequence continues at coordinate 4,962,777 of JAUMJK010000508.1, forward strand.
CAACTATTCACAAGTCCTCCTGAAAACATGTGCTTTATTATCAACTGAAATGAGACACATAATGAAATTAATTTAAGAAATAAAGTACTTTTCAAAGTGTACAAGAAATGTTACAAGTATGTTTTAGATATGTCAGTTCTGGAGAGACCATGCCAATGTCATTCACTAAAATAATTTTTTTATATATTTCAAATTAAATTAGTTTAAAAATGTTCTAATTCATTGTACCATTTTAAAGGAATCTACATATGTTTTCACCTTCTGCCAGAAAGAGCTGAAAACTTATGCTAAGAATGATAAATTCATGAAGAGAATAATGTCTGCTCTTTATTGATATGATAACATTTTTAACTCACTTGCCCTTTACATGGATGGGTGGAAAGAGAATTACTTAATTAGAAGAAGAATTAAAATTCTCAAGAGGAACCCAAAAGATTAGTATTCTTTGTTGTTCACCTTTGAAAAAAATACGTGATAATTTTATATTTAAAAATAAAAGTGAAAAGGGTAAAACACGTCCATTAAATTTTCATGCAGTAATTTTCCTACACCAGGAGGTGTTTGGGGATGAGTTGTCATACTAATTCCATCAAGTGATTTAAACTGTGGCACAGAGAACTGCTTGGGCACGGAGATGCTAAGTAGGACCCATATGGTATAAAGACCATGCACTGATTCTCTCACAGAAAATAATGTTTTTCATTGAAAAAGTAGATGAAGTATGTAATTTGGATGCTTGAAAAAAAACCCATCTAGACATTTCCACATTATCCGATGCAATTTTACTAGAAAGTACCCAAAAATCTTGGACTACAGCATTTCCTTCTGCCAAAGTCTGTAACCTGGATCACAGGCATATTGTTGAAGACAAAATAAACTTCTCTACATGTGTACTTGTGAGCCTGAGGTAGCTTGAACTGGAGAATTTCTTATTTCAAACTAATTAAACAAATACGTGCTAACTGCTATGTACATGATCTATATGGACTATGGGCTTAATTACAACCTTGAAATCACTGTGACTATAGCACCTTCCCTGGAGGTGTTTAAGGGATGAGTGGATCTGACGCTGAGGGACATGGTTTAGTGTTTGATAGAAATGGATGGACTGGATGATCTGGTGGGTCTTTTCCAACCAGGTGATTCTATGATTCTATGAAGCCTTTAGGCTCTGTGGAGAGCACAGGTCATGTCTACACAGTATTTCAACTTGAATGATTCATTGCAGAACAGTTATTCCATACTGTTTAACATTTCCAAAACACAAGCTCCTATAGAATTATCCTTTAGCTTATCCGTACATCACACTCCACTGTTGTATGGGCAAGTATTAAGCTCTGTCTTCTTTCCACAGGCTTCTACTGCTAGACATTAATGAAAAGGGCTAGAAAAAGGCTAGAAAAAGGCTGGTCAGGCTGGCAGGGTAAACCAGGAGCTCCTCCAAAACCTGGACGAGTTTGTGAAGGGGCCCTGTGTAAGCCTCAGGAGGTTCAACAAGGCCAAGTGCAAAGTTCTGCACCTGCATCAGGGCCACCCTCCAGCAGCTATACAGGCAGATGGATAAGAGGATTGAGAGTTCTGCTGAGAGGGACTTGGGGCTGCTGGTGGATGAAAAGCTGCACAGCAGCCAATGACGTGCCCTCGCAACTCACAAGGCTAATCATATCCTGGGCTGCATCAGAAGAAGTGTGGCCAGCAGGGCAGTAGAGGTGACTCTGCCCCCTTCTACTCTGCTCTGATGAGACCCCACCTGAAGTACTATGTCCCTCAGCATAGGAAAGACATGAACATGTTGGAGGGGGTCCAGAGAAAGACCTCAAAAATAATCAGAGGAATTGAACATCTCTTCTATGAAGATAGGCTGAGGGAGTTAAAGTTGGCCAGCTTGAAGAAGATGAGGCTCTAGGGAGATGCTATTGTAGTCTTTCAGTACTTAAAAGGGGCTTATAAAAAAGATGGGAACAAACATTTTAGCAAAACCTGTTGCAACACAGCAAATATTAATGGTTCCAAACTAAAGAAGCATAGATTTAGGCTAGATATAAAGATGATTTTTTTAAAATGATAATGGTGAAACATTGGTACACGTTCCTCAGAGAGGTGTTAGATACCCTAACCATGAAAACATTCCAAGTTAGGTTTGACAGGGCTCTGAGCAACCTGATCTAGTTGAAGATGTCCCTGCTTATTGTAGGTTGGTTGGACTAGAAGACCTGTAAATTCTTCTAGCCCAAACTATTCTGTACTACTAATCTACTACTTCTGTACTCCTAATCTCTTGCCTAAATCTCCCCTGGTGGGGATTCAGGCCATTCCCTCTTGTCCTGTCCCCTGTCACTTGGGAGAAGAGGCCCGCTCCCTCCTCTCCACGACCTCCTTTCAGGTAGTTGGAGAGAGTAATGAGGTCTCCTATCCTATCCTCTCCTCTCCTCTTCTCCAGGCTAAACACCCCCAGCTCTCTCAGCCCTTCCTCATAAGGCCTGTTCTCCAGACCCCTCACCAGCCTCGTTGCTCTTCTCTGGACTCACTCCAGAGCCTCAACATCCTTTCCTGAACTCTAGCCAGGCTGTTGCCAGCAAAATTGTCCGAACTTTCCAGAGGTCTGCAAATCAGAGGTTGGAAGTGCAGATAACAAACATCCACTCTCTCTGAAACATAGACATGCACAAGACACTCCAGAGTTGGCCAGATCTGATACCAGGAAACATCTACAGCCTAAAGTTGAATCTGAGCTTCTGAGTGAGCTGTACATACTCACTGTTTTTCTCAATATAACTCCTGGGAAAAAGCTTCTACCACAATGCCCTGCAGCTATCGTATACATCAGGGTCACGAGGGCCCTGTGTTAGTAGACCAAAACCTGGGCTGCAGATTAAGAGGTTTAAGCAAGAATGAGCGAGAGGAGTCACAGGGTGAGGGCTGGTGGGACTGGCTGTTGCAAGAGACATCTTATTGCCCTTGCTTCCCTGGCACATCTTAATAGTTTAAACTGACTGAATAATCATTGCCTTTCCTACTGTGAAGATTTGTTCAAATATTTTGGAAGCTGTAATTATATTACTTTTCTTAAAGAGTTACCCATACCCTTTGCAAAGTGAATATTGCATTTATACTGATGTTTCTACAGTATCTAGTATTTTTAGAATAGAAATTAAATGGTTTAACTGATTATGTGTTACAAGTTCACGAGGAAGTTTTATTTGAAGTGACTAGGCCTAATTCTTCTCTCAGCTCTGTTCTCACTCTTTGGGGCAAGCTCATTAAAGAAATTGTTTTGGTAATTTAAGATGAAAAAATTGAACATGCGGTTTAGTACAGGTATATTAAGTGGAGATAAAATTCTCAGAAACCCAAATGATACTGCCACTTTCTAGCTGGGAAATGCATTGTTTCAGTAATGATCCTGCCCTATAATAGTCCTGCCTGCATCACAAAAACTGCAAAAATTTAACAAGTATCATGGTTTAACCCCAGTAGGCAACTAAGCACCACACAGCTGCTTGCTTACTCCCCCTAGTTTGAATGGGGGAAGAGAGCTGGAAGAGTAAAAGTAAAAGTAAAAACTCATGGGATGCGATAAGAACAGTTTAATAACTCAAATAAAAATGAATTAGGAGCATTTGCAATGCAAAGAAAGGTAACAAAAAGAGAGAAATAAAACCCAACTGACGAATAAAACACCAACTGACTGATGTCCAGCCTGTCCCAGACCAGTAGCCTCCCAGACAGCTTTCCTCCTAGTTTATACACTGAGCATGATGTCATATAGCATGCAATATCCCTTTGGTCAGCTGTTGCAGCCTTGTATATAGAATCATAGAATCATAGAACAACCAGGTTGGAAGAGACCCATTGGATCATCAAGTCCAAGTATTCCCCCAAGTCAAGTATTCCCCCAAGTCCTTGTGCACCCCCAGCCTACTCACCAGAGGGGTGATGTGAGGCACAGAAAAACCTTGCCTCTGTGTAAGCACTGCTCAGCGATAACTGAAACATCCCTGTGTTCTCAACTATTCTCAGCACAAATTCAAAACATAGCCCCAAACTAGCTACTATGGAGAAAATTAACTCTATCCCAGCCAAAACCAGAACGCTAAGTGAAAGCCTTGTGTTGTTACTAACTTGGTTTGAATCAGTGTGAAAGCAATCGGAATCTAGCTACATCATTATGAAGTGAAAAATTACAAGTCAAATCCAAAGGACCCAAATAGCTTATGTGATTCTGGTATTTTAATTATGCTAAATTAACCTCCAGAGGAGAAGTCTTCATTTAATAAAAAGCTTTATACGTTACAAAGAAGGCATAGAAGTAAAAATGATTATAAAAGACTGTTCAGTGTATAACAAGTCAAGAGAAAAGCACCATCAAGGTGACTTAAACCTTTCATATTGACAGTACCTAATACCATTTAGGATTTATTCATAGTATTTATAGAGGATGATTTAATTCCCAAAAGCTATAAAAAGCTCCAAGAATTTCTGAGCCCAACAGTAATTACACTTCCTCTGTTTGGCTCAGTCACAAGTAATGTAGTCTTTCCATACTAAAAATAGAATCAGACTATAATCTTAGGGGAAAATGAGTATAAAATATAAAATCCATCATGAAAATATAGTTGGATTTCTGTAGCCAAATGAGCACACTAGTTATCGCTTGCTGACACAAGTGGACAGAAATACTAATAAAGAAATAATAAGTGATTTAGTCATACAGGTAAGGAATGTCCATGTGAACTGTGTCAGTAAGTAATGTTGAGAATGTTCCAACGTGTAATCCAGGAAGGTGGCAAACCAGGCTGTTACCCATGTGCCGTAGTCAGTGAAGATGGATCTCATCTATCTTCTGGGCCAGCAGGAAGGATCCAGGATTTCCTTCCCAATGACCATGAATCTCAACTTTCGGATTATAACACACAAATGTCATCTGTCAGTTTGAAAGAATAAACTCAAGACAGGAAATTTGTATGCCCACTCCTATGAGATCTGAAATAGGGAAAATAAAAGTTCATTGCTTCTCTGATGTTAAAAGGTAGCTGGTATTTTAAGGGAATTTGGCTAACTCATACCTCTATGTGTTTGCTGAAGTTCTTATAGTGCCCCATGTTCAGTGTTTTTATGAAATCCTGGCACTACTCACTATGTAATTTTTTCACGACATCATTTCCTATAACTGTTATTTCTATTGTCTTTAATTAGAATTATGTCCACATGAATCTAAGGAGATAATGATCAAAGTTTTTTGTATCTAACCTTGTAAATTTCTATGTACTTATGTATTCAAAACTTAAATATTTATTCTGCAAGACAGACAGCAAAGATAAGCTGCAGTACTGCAAATGCTGAGCTGTGTGTATCACTGAGATCATATATTTCAGCCCTATTCTTTCAACAACTATGTAATCCAAAGGCTTCAACACTTTCCAAATACTTATGTTGTGTAATTATCACAGAGATGAGCTGCTTGTAAACTATGTCAATGCTATATTACCTGGTAGATAATAAAAATATCTTTACAGACTTATCTCAGAATCACAGAATCACCAGGTTGGAAAAAACCCACAGGATCATCAGGTTCAACCATTCCTATCAATCACTAAACCATGTCCCTCAGGACCTCATCCACTCATCCTTTAAACACCTCCAGGGAAGGTGAATCAATCACCTCCCTGGGCAGCCTCTGCCAGTGCCCAGTGACCCTTTCCATTATTTTTCTCTCCTGATGTCCATTCTAAAACTCCCCTGGTGGAGCTTGAGGCCATTCCCTCTTGTCCTGTCCCCTGTTGCTTGGGAGAAGAGGTCAGCACCCTCTTCTCTACCCTTAGCAAGTTTGCAGATGTCACTAAGCTGGGTGGAAGTGTTGATCTGCTGGAGGGTAGGGAGGCTCTGCAAAGGGACCTAAACAGGATGGACCACTGGGCAGTGTCCAATGGCATGAGGTTTAACACGGCAAAATGCTGGGTCCCGCACTTGGGACACAACAACCTCCTTGAACCTGCTGGCCACACCGTTTCTGATACAAGTCAGGATGCCATTGGTTTTCTTGGCCACCTGGGCACACTGTTGGTTCATGTTCAGTTGGCTGTCAACCAACACCCCCAGGTCCTTCCCCTTCTGACAGCTTTCCAGCCAGGCTTCTCCTAGTCTGTAGCTCTGCATAGGGTTGTTATGCCCCAAGTGCAGGACCCGGCATTTGGCCGTGTTAAACCTCATGCCATTAGACTCAGCCCAGCAGTCCAGCCTGTTCAGATCCCTTTGCAGAGCCTCCCGACCCTCCAGCAGATCCACACTTCCACCCACCTTAGTGTCATCTGCAAACTTGCTAAGGGAGCACTCGATGCCTTCATCCAGGTCATTGATGAAGACACTGAACAAGGCTGGACCCAGCACTGAGCCCTGGGGACACACTTGCAACTGGCCTCCAGGTGGAGTAAACTCCATTTCCCACCACTCTCTGGGCCCAGCCGTCCAACCAGTTTTCCACCCAGGAGAGTGTGCATCTGTCCAGGTCAGAGGTGACAGTTTCCGTAGCAGAATGCTGTGAGAAACTGTGTCAAAGGCTTTACTGAAGTCTAGGAAGACCACACATCCTAGGTCAGTGATAGTCTGGATTTTGGTGTTGTTTGTTTGGTTGAGAAGTTTGGTGATGGTTTCGTTTGTTTAGCTCATGTTTTGTTTCATTTACACTGCAGTAGGATCATATCTTTTATGAGGTTTTGCAGTTCACTTCACTAACAGAGATGAATTAATGAAAAATATTGAAGTTTAAAACTACAGAAGGTCAAGCAGGATAACAACTTCATTAAAAATGAAGTAGTTCAAACACAATATCCTTAAAATACATATATATTTATTCTTAAAATACTGAAATATCAGAAATGAACCTTGAGCTAGAGCAGTATTGGCTTCTTGCAGTAAACAGACACATTAAAAATATTCTGTATTTATTTAACTTAGCACATCAGTCCATGTAACACCTATTCATGTATAACTCAATATTTATGGTAATTATTTAGAAAGTGAGATGATGAACAAGTGATTATTGTGTCCTAATTTATGTCTTTACCATCCAGTATACTACTAACACAAAATAACAGACAGAAATAATAAGGCATATTTTATAAACACCGTCTCAAAATAGGCCTAGGGGTATTTTGAGCCAAAGATGCCGCAAAAGAAAGTAAATAGCTGATAATGAAAAGTAGCAATGAGTGAGAAGAAAGTGTTCAGAACACAGGAAGAAGGAAATGATAGTTCTTTCTCCTTCCCTCCTGCAGAATATTCCTGTTTTAAATTATTTCGACCATTTTGTTATCTGCTGCTTAATATATCTGCCACAAGGAAATGAATAAACACTTTAATCTGAACTGTGTGTTTTATTTGGACTTCTCTGGGAAGTAAATATGGTCAAAGGAGGAATAATATTTTAAGAAAAATCATATTGAATGTTCTGGAAATAACAAACTTATATTAAATGGTCTTTGTAATGTATTGACAACAGCACATTGAGATTAAAAAGGTCTAAATTCAGACCTACGTCAGGAGCATTATCTAATTTACTTCAACATTTACATTTATTTCCTGTGCTGTTTCCTGAGTTGTCTACAGGTACTAAATTTTCTGGGGATTTTTTTACCTGTCTTTCATAAAAAGGGACCAAGACTATATTCTTCAAAGATTACTGAAGAGTCAACAGACACTGAGAACTATAAGAATTTCTGACCTTTGCTAGGTTTGTTTCACAAACTCCCTTTAATTCCTTTCGAAAGACTCTGCTTTATTATGAAAAAAAATTGAGGTGAAAGGTTCTATATCACATCCATCCAATCCTTCCTCTATTACTTCTTTACTACCTTTTCTCAGTGAATTTAGTGTTCATTAAAGTACAAGACTAACAGCACTGACCAAGCTAAACAGAGTATCCGTACTGTGCAAGTTTCTTACTCCAACTCTACTGATTCACTCTTTTCTCTTGACCTACAAACTACCTTGTTATTCTACTCCTTGGCCTCTCTTGTGCAGAGACTGCCAATCATAGCACATTTGTAGTGTTCCTTACAGGCTGTGAAAAAAAATCAAGACGAAGGAGAGACTACCCAACTAATTTTTTGCTGCTAGGTCTCCTGTATAGAAAGAGGACTTTTTAATTGGCTCCACACACATGGGAAGTGATAACAAGTTCCTATGAATTTTTTATTCAAATCACAAATTTCTTCTATACAGCATCCCCATTCTCTCTCTCAAAAAAGCCCACAAAAAATACATTCTTAAAAGCATCTTTCTGAGGAAATTAGGGCATTTTACAATATTTCCTTCATTTTTCCAGAGCTTTCTAGACAACTAAGTCATTGAATACCAATTACAACAGCTATTCTTCATTCTCTAAGCTTTCGGTCAGCAGCAAGTTGGTAGAACGTTTTTTGCATATTTGCATAACATGCACATTGCACAAAATGTTCTTTTTTTAATATCTATCATCAGTAATAGATTCTCATAAGATAAGGAGGGCAGGTGCCATAGAATCAAAGTCTAAAAATCAAATCTTCTAGCCATCTTGCTCTGTCCATCTAACCAAGTACCGAGTGTTAGGCTTCTATTCCTGAAGCCACTCCACTGAAAACTCAATGACAAGTGATAAATTTTCATCTCCTTCTAGCTTGCTGCAGAGCTGGCAGCCAGTGTTTCCAGCTCAGAGCACAGTTCAGGCTTATCTTAGTCTCTTCTGCCCACCAAGCCAGATTCAGGAAACTATGCACCTCTCATTGTCTGCAACCTAAACAAGAAGGCATGTGTGGTAATGTAGAAGAAAGATTAGCTGGATCTCTTGTCATTTGATAAAATGAATCCTGTGTTCAGTTCTGGGCCCCTCACCACAAGAAGGATGTTGAGGCTCTGGAGCAAGTCCAGAGAAGAGCCACGAAGCTGGTGAAGGGGCTGGAGAACAGGCCTTATGAGGAGCGGCCGAGAGAGTTGGGGGTGTTTAGCCTGGAGAAGAGGAGGCTGAGAGGAGACCTCATTACTCTCTACAAGTATCTGAAGGGAGGTTGTAGAGAGGAGGGAGCTGGCCTCTTCTCCCAAGTGACAGGGGACAGGACTAAAGGGAATGGCCTCAAGCTCCACCAGGGGAGATTTAGGTTGGAGATTAGGAGGAAGTTTTTCACAGAAAGGGTCATTGGGCATTGGAATAGGCTGCCCAGGGAGGTGGTTGATTCACCTTCCCTGGAGGTGTTTAAGGCACAGGTAGATGAGGTGCTGAGGGACATGGTTTAGTGTTTGATAGGAATGGTTGGACTCAATGATCTGATGGGTCTCTTCCAACCCGGTTGTTCTGTGAGTCTATGATTCTATGAAAATCTAGTGGGCAATTCCACTCATATCCAGATCATATCCACCCATACACACTCACAGGCACTACTCCTCTTTGGTAGACAACTGAGCTGTAGGGCTCCCATGGATATTCAGCCAGCCCTAGATTTCAGAATTCAGATAACATGGGTGAAAACATTAAAAAAATTAAGATATTGGGATAATGCTTTCAGGATATCTTGAAAAATGTTGCATCTAATGCTATTCTAACAAATTCATGTCTCTAAACCAACATCATTCAGAAAATTGGCTTTTATGCATACTTAACCATAAGTATGAAGTGGAGGTTCGAATAAATAGACAGTGAAGTGGACTGGAAAATGGTTCAATGTTCAGGCTCAGAGTGTGATAATTAGCCCTGCAAACCCTGGTTGGAGGCCAGTGACTAGCACTGTACCCATGCAATCAATACTGCATCCAGTCCTGTTCAACATCTTCCTTAAGGACTTGGATAATGGATCAGACTCTATCTTCAGCCAAGTCTGCAGGTGACATTAAACTGGGAGGAGGGGTCAATGTGCCAGAATCTCATGCTACCGCACAGAAGGACTTCAACAAAGGAGAAATGAGCTAACAGGAACTTCATGAAGCTCAGGAAGGGCAAGTGCATAGTCCTGCATGGAGAGAGGAACAATCCCATGTGCGAGTGCATTCTGGGGATCACTCAGCTGCAAAGAGGATTGGCAGAAAAGGACCTGATCAATGGCAGTTTGAACATGAGCCAATAATGAACCATTGGGTAAAAGAAGGTGAATGGTAGACTGGTCTGTATCAGGAGTGTGTCCAGCAGGCTGAAGGAGGTAATTCGTCTCCTTTATTCAGCACTGAAGAGGCAACATCTGGAGCGCTGGGTCCGGTTCTGTGATTTCCCATGCAAGAGGGACATGAACATACTGGAGAGAATCCAACAAAAAGCCACAAAATGTCTAAGGGACTGGAGCAAGAGCTATGAGTAAGAGCTGAAGATCTGTCCTGTTCAGTCTGTAGAAGAAAAAGCTAGTGGAGATGTAATCAAGGTATATAAATATTTGAAGGAAGAAAAGAAGGCAGAGCCAGGCTCATTTCAGCACTGCCCAGTAACAGGACCAGAGACAATGGACGCAAACTGAAACACAGGAAGTGCTATCTGAACATCAGGCAACGCTTTTTACTGTGAGACAGTCTGAAAACTGGCATAGGTTGCCCAGAATGGTCACCGGAGTCTCGCTCCTCAGAGATCTTCCAGATCCCTCTAGACATCACCTAGGGCAACTGTCTCTAGGTGGCCTTGCTTGAGTAGTGGGGTTGGACTGGATGACCTCCAGACATCTCTTCCAACTTCTTCCACTCTGAGAACTAATGTGTACTCAGACACACTGTACCAAATAATTGTTGTTTTCTAAATTGATATATGCGGCAATATACCCAAGACGTAGCAAGGAGGAACCGTAAACACGCTCAAGTGACCTTGCAGCTGGGATGTAGATAAACAGATAAATCATGCTAATCATTGCCTAGTTTTGTGTGCTTAAAGAGTAGAACCCTTTGTTTTTTGTAACACAAGCCTGTGATAAGCTCAGGGCCATCCTAGAAGAGAAGTTTGTGATTCCAGCCCTGCTGTAAGAAAAATAAAAGCACTTTTCTTTCCCTTAAAAAATACAGGCAAAGTGATAAGCTATACACACAGTCCAAGCCTTGTCGTGTCTGCCCTCCTGTTTGCAGTTCCTCTACTTGGGGGCTGGTTTTTTGAGTTGTCCTGGATGGTGAGTAAGGACTGAGGCTCCACAGTGCACATGTTCCTGTTTGTGTTTCCTCTGTGCAAGTGCTGGTTCCAAGTTGCCCCAGACTGTGAAGGAATGGGAATAAACTTATTCTCTTCATTTTATCTGAGGCTTTGTGGTTGTTCCTGCACTCTGCCTGCTTTCAGCTTCTACAGCATAGCTTATGAGTGACAATGGTGAAAAAGGGAAGGAAATAAAAAGGAGAGAGAGAGGCAGAGGACACCAGGAAGCTAATCTGTACGATTTCTTCCTGTTTTCAATTACAGTTTTCAATAATGTGCATAGCTTGCAAAGGCACAGTGACAATTTTTATTCCACTTATCAGATGAATTTATAATGTCTTTCCGCTAGGAGATCCCAAATTGTAGATATATCTGGCACCATCTCTCTTGTCCTATAGAACTGCAGTTTAAAAAGAGTCAAAACCACTCTTTGTGCTAGAAAGTGCTTTATATGACTTGGTGAGAACTGTGACAATGTTTAATTCTGGAATACAAAACTTTCTGAAGCCTAGACTTTGAACCTGTGTAAGGAGGCTCCAAAGTTTGATCAGCCAGGACAATTTTAGCATTTTCAGCAATTCCTTCCCTGTCAAATATAAGCCGCTCTGCCCCCTAAAAATATGGTTTCAGCACAACAGGAGTAGATAATTATCGGTGACTGCATAGTGCAGAAATAGGCTGTAGGAAGAATACTTGTGTAGGCATAGCAGCACTTGATTTTTTTGCTCCCCAGTCGGGCTCAAAGAAGAAGAAAGGTACAGGGAAGAGACAGGGAAAATATTCTGTGGTATACAATGAATGTATTAAGAATTAATTAATGATACTAGATACCAAGCAATCCTATTGAAAGGATCCTCACATCCAAAAGGATGTGTGACCTATAGTATATATCTAGGAAAAGTAGAAATCCAGAGAAAACAAGTAGTAGCACCTCCTCAGTTTTTCAGCCTTAAAAACCTGTAGCTCAAAGGCTTCCTGAACCAAAGTCTCTAACTGTTTTCTCTGAAATTAACTGTGTTCCTTTGAGCTTATGTACATTTTTAGCATCAGTTAACTTAACTTAGCTTAATTACACACCATATGCAGAATAATATTTTTGCATGTTATGAACATCCCTCTCACTTGTGAATGTGGTATAATGTTCCCTAAGCATTTATAATAAAACCGATGATTTTGCTAGATTGGATATTGCCTTTTTAATCTTTTTTTTGTAAGCTGTGATTTATGGATATTCCTCTTTTTGTGTTATGTTTCTGACTGCAGTGTACTAGTCTACCTAGCTGCTTTCCGGTTTAGAAACCACTTTCATAATTTTGACAGATCATATTTTCTGCAATATCAGCAGTACTCATTTTTCAGATGAATATGTAGATTTTATGTGTGACCAAGCAAATGAGGTTGGAAAAACGCCAAAAATACTCAGAAGTCAGGCAATATTAGTTTCCTGAATTGCTCACCAGATACTTGTAGATCTATCAGAAATTTGATAATTTAAACAATACTGGAGGCATTAAAAACATGTACTCCAAATCCAAGTTTGAATAATTGATTTATGTAGATTTGTATGTAACAGCAACTGTGAAAGACCTGGGCCCCACGTCTACTACTTTTAATGCTATGGAAATAAATTGTTTGGGTAGAGTCCTTAAACCAAGGCAACTCCAGGCAACAACGAGAAACCAAGGAATATTACGATTCTCTTTCCACTGGTCTGATAATCAGCTCCAGAAGGTCAGAAAGAAGGCAGATTAGAACTGACATTAATGGAAAGGAGTCAACAAAAACTCACACTGGTATCTGTTACTTAAGTTGGAGATTCATTCTCTTCAGCTAGTGTTGCAAGTCTGCTAGTATCTGACTTCCCTTATGTTTATGTGTGCTCAGGTTCCCTGCTGGTTTATAACTCATTAGTTTAAAGCTGAAGTGCTTTAAACCTACTTAGGCTCACTTCCAGGACTTGGGAGGTTTGGCCATAACGACATTGAATTACAAGTGAAATGAGTTCTTTGTGGATGTATGGTCACGTCATATTGCTGTCACAGAACAGAAAAATACGTGTAACAATTGACTTTTTTTTCTGCTAAAAGGGTACACTTGGATGACAAACAATATATTCTTGGTCAAGAATGGGCTACGAGGCAGAGCTATTTAAGAAATGCTTGTATGCTTGGAGGATGCAAATAAAGCTACTTTAGCCATTACTAATGACTGGAACACTTCAAGAAAATGTTAGGTACGGATCAAAACGTGTTTGAAACTAACCAAATTTGGTTCATGCTTTATTTATATTAGTACATAAATCACATAAATGCTCCGTGAATAATCTGACTATGCAGACGTTCCTTTCAGTCCCCTTAGATGTGTTTAAAATATCATGAGAATTTAATAAGGGAAGCCAGTTAAAACAATGAGCTCAATGTCTCTCCTGCCTTCCCCATTGACTTGCCTCCAAACAAAATCAAATAACATCTGCCAAATGCCAGCCTGTTCAGCTTGCTAATGAGTTTAAAAATTCAGAGTATGACTGTTGCTCAGCAACTGATAAAGAGTCACGTGGTGCTATAGTTAATATACAAGAGACCTTTACCCTCCTTTTCTAAAATCCTATGAAATACAGATTATTGGAAATACATTTTTTTTCAAGGAAACTTACTTGCTGTTTCTTAGCATTTATCTGTAATTTGTTCTAATGCTCCCAAATGCCAGTATTCAGGTGATGGAAGGGTTGCTCAAGTTTTTCAACCATATATCTTTTAGTTCATGCTTTTACACGGTAGTGGAATTCTATTCAATTCATCCGTTTGTTGACCATTTCAATAGATAACCAGAGCCAAAAGCTGAAAGCACTTTAAGCCTCGAGAACATGCCAGTGAATTTGGCTGACAGGCTGTTAAGCTAAAACTAAATTGAAAACTATAATCAGAACTGGAAGAGGGGGATCAGAGGACTTAGAAACCATGGTGTGTGCAGCAGAGATGTAATCAATCTCAGAGAGGAAAAGACAGGAGGGTAACCGTCACCCTGTCAAGACTGTTTCCTCGTCTCAGTTGGTCCACTGGAAAAATCTTAAATCGACCATTAATCAATCTGTCAATCAATCAGGCAGTAATCATCAGTGACAGGAGGTTATAATGGGAAAAAAAATAAACAAAGAGACACAATAACATGCAATTCCACCTGACACACTATAGTTATGGAAACACTCTGTGCCAGGCGACATTAACATGTCAAAGTTGCATAATTAAATCTATCCTTGTCTCTCCGATGGTGTTTATGCAGGAGTTAAAATACAGGCGTATTGCTGACATCATTAAGTGTCAATATTTCTACCTTAATGCACTTAGGCTTAATATTACTGCAGATGCAGAACAAGGCTAGGAATGCCAGGGTTGTATTTAGTATCCAAAGGAGACAATATCTAATAAAGAGAAAGATCATCAAAAAGGAGCCTAAAGGGGCAACTTGGAGAATTCAATCTTTCCTGGCACCATGGAGTTTCCATAAAGAAACCACAATGGAAACATAATGCCAATGCACACCACCTCTTTAGAACACACTGAAAAAGCACAAAAGGACTGAAAACCTTGACTTACTAACAGGGTAAAAGATTTTATTAGAAGCAGGAAGACATTTGAAAAAAAAGTCAAAGTTGAGTTTAAATGAAGAAAATAACTCTGGCAGATAAGGTAGACCAAAAAAAATTTATTTGAGAAACAGCTAGTAAAAGAGATTTACAGGTAATAATGTCTTTTTTTTTTTTATTTATTGAGATCAGAAAGTTTGGCAGAGAGTCTGCAAGTCCTCTTAATGATCAGGGTATAAAAGGAAAACTTAGAAAGGACACACAATTGCATAGGAGCTAAATAGCTTCTTGGCATCAATGTCTGCTTTGAAAAAAAAATGGGGAGATTCCCACTTCAACCACAATTCTGCACAGGGATTAGTCAAGAGGATCCATCTAAAATGAAATTGACTGTAGAAGAGATTACTGGATAAATTGACAAATTAGCAGCAGAACACCACCAGGATTAAATGGTATATGCAGGATTTAATGGTTCGTGTTGATTCTAAGGACGTAATAGCTGAATAGCTATATGTGGCAAATGTCAGGTCAGTTCCCTTAAAAGAAAAAGTTTCTGGGGAAGATCCAGGGAATTGCAGGCCTATAACTTTGACACTGGTGGTAGACGAAGGAGCAGAAACCATAATAAAAAAAGGTTTAATGAACAACTGCATAATTAATAAGAGTCCAGAAGGCTTTTATAATGGAAAATCTGACTTCAAAGAAGTACCGGTTTTGTAGGTGTTTAGTTTTAGAGGTCAACAAAATCTCGGGAAAGAACAACCATTCTTTCTTTAATAGAGGCAGTTTTCCCTGCAGCTAAAAGTATTGCGACATTTAGAGGAAAACAGAGTGTGAAACTGAAGTTATTTGGAAATACAAAGCATGGTTCTTCAAGCCTCTAGCAAGACACATTACTCCCTTTTTCCTGAATGGGTGTAAAAATTCAAAGTTTAATACCACGGCTCTGCTGTATACGATAATACTGGCTTGAGTATTTTTATCAGTTTTTAAAGCTTCTCTGTGAACTTTGCATCTAAAAACCCCTGTAACTGCAATACAGGGTTTTGCAGATGGAATTAAAGTCTATGAAGTTTGCAAAGGTGACATTCTTTGTGAAGATTTAATTAAAATCACGTATAATTTGGCTGCTACTTGTCATTAGGAGAATCTCTAAGTTGAGTAACGAGAATAAAATCTGAAATCTAGAGCAGGATTGTATTTCACCTCTCAAATTCATGCATAATTTACCCATATTTTAAAGGCAACAGCCTTTAACCTTCAGTATATAAAGCTGAATATATTGATTTGTAAAACATCTCCCGCTAACAAACCTAACATGAAAAATGACCTAAACAAACTCTAGGACTACTGCAAAGGATAACTTATAATCCTGTAAAATGAGTTGCTATCATAAATTAGGTTTGACAAGTCATTGGGAAACTTCTAGCAGAGATTTTTTTTCAGAGAATAATAAGTCATAGAACGTCTTCAAGAGTTATAATCCGTTCATTCTGCATTACACTGTTATTGCACTTCGCCCTATGACTGAGATTTTGTCCAGAGACACTGTCTGGCACCTATTTGAGAGCTAAGTAGCACCTGGCATCTTCCTTTCTGCCTTCTGGTGCGATTAAGGCAGAAGCTACTATGATGACCCCAGTACACGAACACTAGAGACAAAAGAAGGAGGAAAAAGATTGTATTAATTTTATTAAAGCCTGCCACCTAATACACTTAATAGCCAATGAAACAAAAACAAAAAAAGAGCTTTCCAGCTGAAAAGGGAATTGCTGGAACTAGTAGAGAAGCATTTGGTCATGTGGAAATATGGTTAATCTTACATAATTTAAACTTTCAAATCAAACATCTTTCTAGGCCGTTCGTCAATGTAAGGAATGTATCAGAAATGGTGTGACCAGCAGGTCCAGGGAGGCTATTCTCCCTCTGTACTTCGCACTGGTGAGGCCACTCCTTGAATATTGTGTGCAGTTCTGGGCCCCTCACCACAAGAAGGATGTTGAGGCTCTGGAGCGAGTCCAGAGAAGAGTAACAAAGCTGGTAAAGGGGCTGGAGAACAGGCCTTATGAGGAACGACTGAGAGAGCTGGGGGTGTTTAGCCTGTAGAAGAGGAGGCTGAGAGGAGACCTCATTACTCTCTACAACTACCCGAAAGGAGGTTGTGGAGAGGAGGTAGCTGGCCTCTTCTCCCAAGTGACAGGGGACAGGACTAAAGGGAATGGCCTCAAGCTCCACCAGGGGAGATTTAGGCTAGAGATTAGGAGGAAGTTTTTCATGGAAAGGGTCATTGGGCATTGGAACAGGCTGCCCAGGGAGGTGGTTGATTCACCTTCCCTGGAGGTGTTTAAGGCAAAGGTAGACGAGGTGCTGAGGGACATGGTTTAGTGTTTGATAGGAACGGTTGGACTCGATGATCCGATGGGTCTCTTCCAACCTGGTGATTCTATGATTCTATGATTCTATGAATTGGATCCCGAATGAGAACAATGCCATCTATTTCAGACTTCTACTTCAGGATGAAAAGAATGGCCTTTCAGGAGTTCATGATGACTAAGTAAGACTCAAACACCTTAAATTCTAGCCATCTAAGTTAAATTATATGAACTGCAACCTGAGCAAAAACTGAGTTTCTGGGTACTTGTGTCAAGCTGGCCACTTTTAGGTGAGAGTTTAATCAAATTTTAGTCTGAGCAATAACATTCTACCTCTGACCAATTTAACCTGATGTTTCATCTGAGTGCAATATTTTTCATTCACTAACCTAAATTAAATTAGGAAAGGATGCTGGCCACTATTAGCTTGGCTCCCTGTGTCACCTTGTGAGTGGCTGCTTTGAACCTTTATGGAATAACAATATATATTAGGAAATGAAAAGCAGCTACCGTGTCAATATAGCAGACAATAGCTTGGTGCGCTTACCCAGGAGCAGAAACAAAAAGAAAAAAGCTTTCTAAAAGAATCTTTGCACTTCAGGAAGTTTTTTGTGGAAGATTTCTTCCACATTTCTTTTATAAGAGTTGCAAAAATATCATAGAATCATAGAATTATAGAACAACAAGGTTGGAAGAGACCCATCGGATCATCAAGTCCAACCATTCCTATCAAACTGTGGCCCTCAGGACCTCATCTACTCATCCCTTAAACACCTCCAGGGAAGGTGAATCAACCACCTCCCTGGGCAGCCTATTCCAATGCCCAATGACCCTCTGTGTGAAAAACTTCCTCCTAATTCTCCTCTGTCCCAAAATATTGGAAAGCTTCTAAGGTGACTCGGTTCATTTCGGGAGGAATCATATTTTACAGTGACTCGGCCTCAGAAAGGTTTTCAAAACTCTAGAAAATACTGAGTAATGTTTTATTAAAAGCACTCTTCAAAAGCTTGTAAGAGACTTGTAGCCAGAAAGAAATCTACAAAGATATGTGGTATAAATATATGAAAAATTGTCTTTTTTCCCCCAGCATTTTAACATAACTTCACAAGCTGGCAGTTTTCACAGCTGTACTCTTATGAAACTATTTATACAAATACTGTTTACACGCAGCGCTGCATCTGCTACACATTATCTATTTTTAGATGCTTTATCTATTTAGTACAGAGAATTTTACAGTAATTCAAACTCTTCCAAGTATTTATCCAAAAATTGTGTAAGCAGCTTTGAAAACAGTGTGCAGAAATTGCAGAAAGCTTAAAATGACTTCCCGATGGCTGAAGCTTGTAGAGAATACAATGCGCTTTCTCTTCTAGGGATAACTATCTTTCTTCACTCCTTTTCATGAACACAAACGAGCAATACTTCAAGCGCGACTTCAGGGACAGGGCCCACTCTGTCAGGATTACCAAGGAAGCCAAATGCAATTCTGATGCAGTTCTGTAGCTTTCTGCCAGGTTGGCACAGGGAAAACCATGAAGGCAGCAAAGTAACAATGCTGCTGTTCCAGATACGTGAATAGAAGCTCAGTTCTTTGGATGCAAACCCTGCTTTGAGTGCTGGAAGATCTGAGCAGCATCCAAAGACGGAACTACAGTAACCTTGTGTCAACAGCACATGGGTGCTAGCAAGCTGCAGCCTGGAGGGGGACCTCTTTTCTCGCTGAATTTGCTCTTGTAACTTCTGCCTGACTCCCTCAATATTTTCACTTATATATTTGGCACATTTTTCCCATATAACATGTGGGGGTTAAGATCCAACCAAGAAGAAAATCAAATCTCTGTATAATGTAAAGTGAGATTATATCTCAACTACAATTTATCTTAATAGAAATGTATAGATTCCTCTTCTTTAGTTTTAGCATTAGCTTTTATCTATGTTCTTGTTGTCCTCATTTCCTGCTGTTCAAAATTATTTATAAGCTGAAGTCTCATGTTAAAACATTTCTTGCTGCCTTTTTATTCCTAATATTTTTACAAGAGATTTGGCTTTTTCAACTGACAAGACAGAAGCTTTTTTTTTTTCATGGGGGAGGCGGGGGAGTAGGTGTTTGGGGAGGTTTTTTGAAAGTCCTGGAGGACTGGGGAGGTACCTCTGGACTGGAGACTGGCTGATGTAGTTCCCATTTACAAGAAGGGTAGCAGGGAGGATCCGGGGAACTACAGGCCAGTCAGTCTGACCTCAGTGCCAGGGAAAGTCATGGAACAGGTGATCTTGAGTGCTATCATGAAGCACTTACAAGAGAACCGGGTGATCAGGCCCAGTCAACATGGGTTTACCAGAGGCAGGTCCTGCCAAACCAACCTGATCGCCTTCTATGACAAAGTCACTCGGCTGCTGGATGAAGGAAAGGCTGTGGATGTGGTCTTTCTGGACTTCAGTAAAGCCTTTGACACAGTTTCTCACAGCATTCTGCTACGGAAACTGTCAGTCTCTGGCCTGGACAGACACACACTCTCCTGGGTAGAAAGCTGGCTGGATGGCCGGGCCCAGAGAGTGGTGGGAAATGGTGTTAAGTCCAGCTGGAGGCCAGTGACAAGTGGTGTTCCCCAGGGCTCAGTGCTAGGTCCAGTCCTGTTCAATGTCTTCATCAATGACCTGGATGAGGGCATTGAGGGTACCCTTAGCAAGTTTGCAGATGACACAAAGCTGTGTGCAAGTGTCGATCTGCTGGAGGGTAGGGAGGCTTTGCAAAGGGACCTGGACAGGCTGGACCGCTGGGCAGTGTCCAACGGCATGAGGTTTAACACGGCCAAATGCCGGGTCCTGCACTTGGGGCACAACAACCCTATGCAGAGCTACAGACTGGGAGAAGCCTGGTTGGAAAACTGCCAGGAGGAGAGGGACCTGGGGGTGCTGGTCGACAGCCGACTGAACGTGAGCCAGCAGTGTGCCCAGGTGGCCAAGAAGGCCAATGGCATCCTGGCTTGTATCAGAAACGGTGTGACCAGCAGGTCCAGGGAGGTGATTCTCCCTCTCTATTCAGCACTGGTGAGGCCGCTCCTTGAATATTGTGTCCAGTTGTGGGCCCCTCAGCACAAGAAGGATGTTGAGGCTCTAGAGAGAGTCCAGAGAAGAGCAACGAGGCTGGTGAGGGGTCTGGAGAACAGACCCTATGAGGAGTGGCTGAGAGAGCTGGGGTTGTTTATCCTGGAGAAGAGGAGGCTGAGAGGAGACCTCATTACTCTCTACAACTACCTGAAAGGTGGTTGTGGAGAGGAGGGAGCTGGCCTCTTCTCCCAGGTGACAGGGGACAGGACGAGAGGGAATGGCCTCAAGCTCCGCCAGGGTAGGTTTAGGCTGGAGATTAGGAGGAGGTTTTTCATGCAGAGGGTCACTGGGCATTGGAACAGGCTGCCCAGGGAGGTGGTTGATTCACCTTCCCTGGAGGTGTTTAAGGCACGGGTGGATGAGGTCTTGAGGGACTTGGTTTAGTGTTAGATAGGAATGGCTGGACTAGAAGATCCGATGGGTCCCTTCCAACCTGGTTGTTCTGTGATTCTGTGATTCTGTGAAATATGAACATGTGAATATTTTATCAGGACATACAGAAGAGGTGGGGGCTCTCTTCTTGCTCCATATCCTGTATTCACTAATGGCTACAAGGATTAAACTAACTTCTTCGCAGGACTTCAAAAATCTAGAATGGAAGCGTTTGGAAAATGGAAGTAATTTAAGCACCTTTGAATCATTAGAGAGGCAGTAAATAAAAGGCAAATTGTCTGAAAAAAAACAAAAAGCTGTTAAAGAAGAACAATAATAAGTCAAGAAACAAGATCTGTCAGAGCATAATCTTAACAGATTAGCTCAAGAATTCTGAGAAATGAATAAAAAATTCCAGGATCACAACTCAAAGGAAGTTTTGAACTTTTATGTCATCACAATCTAAAAACCTTTCAGGAAATGCTCAAAACCTTTACACTGGTGTTTGTGGGTGAAAGAATAATAGTTTGGTTATGGTCACCTGAAACTTTTCTCTGAGCACTTGCATTGCCTTTACAAGACTGTGGTAGCAGTTAAAGAGCTCCTTCTCCATTCCTAGGAGAATGTAAAATTTTTATACATTCAGCATCTGATCAGATTAAAAAGATTTGAGACTGCTGTTTTCAACCTGTTAGAGAAAATACTGCATTGGGGATCTCATAAAAGAGTTACTGAAACATCCACTAAATAGACTGTATAGGAGAAAAAGTCAAAATTATAGTCTTGGAAAGAAAGGGCAGGCACAACCAGTCTAGGCTGGTTTACTTAATCTGGCAATCTGAGAAACACATAACTAACATCATGTGCTCATAGATCCATCTTGCAAAATCTTTTCTTTCAGCCAAAACCAGAAGCTATAAAGCTGTGAAACTCCTCTCTTGCAGCACCAAGGTTAAACAACACTTTAGTAAGGATTTTAAAATTTCTTTTCCAACTCATGTATAGTTCCAGCATGGAATACTGAAATCACCGTATGATTCAGTTATCTGGTTTTCTGCATTATCTTGGACTTAAAATAAAAATAAAAAAAAAATAAAAAAAAAAAAAAAACACCAAAAAACCCCCACCTGATTCCTGGCTTCAAGAGGCATCAACATGAAATTACTCATAATTTCACAAATCATTTCCCTTTCCTTTCTACATAAGAAAGATAGTTCTTTACTGCATTCCTTTATCCCACACACACTATAGTCTCTTTTAGCCTTAAGTTCTTCCCAATGAACACATTTGCAACCTATCACTGCTACCTACTTGACTTATTTTGAGTTACATTCCAGAAGTGCCTTCTGAAGTTTCAAGTCATTGAAATCTGCACTTTTTATCTTTATCTTGAACCTCCTGTATTACTGCTGCTCATTCTTCTTTATCCCCACTCACATATCCCATTACCTATTTTAACTGTCATGAGCCAGAAAACTATTTCCTCTTCTTTCCATATCAGAAATATATTTGTTCTCAAGCCATTTTCCATCTTCCTTATTTTCACCTGATTAAAACTGTACTTACAGAGAGAGCATATACTTCCTTCAACACTACCCAAGGCTAAGTCACTTCATATTGATATCCTGATATTTTCCTGAACACATTGAGCAGTGTATGAGAAACTCTTCTGACTGATTGGTGTAAATGCTAATAGGAAGCTTCAAGATATTCATGTCAGTGTGTTTTCTCAATAATATTAACGTATCTTGGTGGCAGTATAATTATTTTAATCCTTTTAAGTATCAAAGATTATCAGGTCACTTACACCTCTGTTTTGTGTACTTGAATTATTAATTTATATTTTTATATTTTGAGCACTTGGTACCATATCTGTAGTATATTCTCATTTTTGTTGAGCTGCCTAGATTGTTTGTATGCAATACTTTATTGACATACTTTATTAACACAGAATCATAGAATCATAGAATCACTAGGCTGGAAGATACCCATCAGATCATCGAGTCCAACCATTCCTATCAAACACTAAACCACGTCCCTCAGGACCTTGTCTACCCGTGACTTAAACAGCTCCAGGGAAAGTGAATCAACCACCTCCCTGGGCAGCCTATTCCAATGCCCAATGACCCTTTCCATGAAAAACTTCCTCTTAATCTCCAGCCTAAATCTCCCCTGGCAGAGCTTGAGGCCATTCCCTCTTGTCCTGTCCCCTGTCGCTTAGGAGAAGAGGCATCTAGAGTAAATAAATACATTAAACACATTCATATTTAATAGCACTTAGAGCATATCATAACTCTACTCAAAATATGAATAGATAATCTCAATCTACCAATATACATCCCTCTACCCATCCATACATCACTCTATTTACTTTATCAAAAATATATATTCCTGCTGAAAACTATGCAGTTATTTTATGCTGCACAAATGACAAAGTGGTAGTTTAGCATTCTGACTCTCTTGGAGATAGGTTTGAATGGGTTGTATTGTTTGCATTTGACTTTGCTACTCACAAACAATGTTGTCAACCCACATCAATGTCAAAAAAACCTTTGTACTATTCACATTACTAATATCTCTTTTAAATATATTCATAAGTTATCCCTGTTGGCCACTGAAAGAAACATTTAGAAAACATCATGAACTAAGGGTTCAGTATCATCTAATCAGCTCCATGTGTGAATTGCCACTAGATGGCAATATTTCAGAAAATTATCTTCATAATAGAGGCAGCTCTAGAATATACATTACTTAGAGGTTCATTGAGTCATTACAAACGGATTTGTCAGTCTGTAAGGAAACAATTCTTACGAATTTCACGTAGCCTCTACAATTTTGCTCTGAAGAAGTGAAAACATTGGAAGACCTCAAGAAACAACATCTCCAGAAGCCTACATTGAGATTGGTATGAGAGAGATGAGGGGTCAAACTGCTTGTGCCAGGCAGGGCGAGCCCAGGCTGCTGCTGAAAGAGGCGTAAGATGCATCCTCAGGGATTTTGCAGCTGCTAAGTGCTGCACAATTACAAAAATCATTCTCAGCTGTGAAGATCTGATACCCACCCCCTGCTGCAGGGGATAATTTTAACTAAATCAGGTTCTAAGTGTCCATATTCTCAGCCCTTTAATTTGCAGAGATGAGGAGTATGTTCTGCAAATCTGACATGTAGATACTGTAGATGAATTTTAAAAAAAAGTCTTTTCTGAATTTTAAAGCCGTTATAAAACATTTTATTTATACTGATACTAATTTTAGAGATACATTAAAATACAACATGCTTAGTGGTTTTTTTTCCTGTCATGGTATAAAAATATATTAAATAGGATTAAGCATTCCCAGATGCTTAGATAACTGGAAATACTCTAGGTATGCTTATTGCCTCTATTCAATTTACAGTGTTTTGTGTCTGTTTATACACTAGGAACTAGAATAAAACAAGTTTAAAAAATGCAAAGCCTATGACTGTAATTTTTTTTTTTCATTCACGCTTCTTCTGTCACCAGGAAAGTTCCCCTCAGCAGAAAGCAAAGAAAATAGATGTCTCAAGAGCTGATTCTTTTAGAGCAGCACTTGACAAGAAAGGATTGAAGTCTAAAAGCTGGCAAGGTAACCCCAACCCACATCATCCCTTTATCATGTTTTGTTCCAATGACTGTGTTCCACACTGTCCCTTCCAGAGCTCACATGGAAGGAGATACTCTCCCAATTTTAAATTAGCATAAACCATCATACCTACAGAAA
Source organism: Coccyzus lansbergi (assembly GCA_033558105.1). Lineage (NCBI taxonomy): Eukaryota > Metazoa > Chordata > Aves > Cuculiformes > Coccyzidae > Coccyzus > Coccyzus lansbergi. The sequence goes on from JAUMJK010000508.1 coordinate 4,987,077, forward strand.
ACATCTCATTGATACATAAGGAAGTCATTCAGAAGCATTTGTGAATGTTTTCAATCGCATTTGAGGTAAGGAGGATGAACACAAACACATATAATATATGTGCATATAAGGAGTGTAGAATACATCCAGCATTCATCCTTCTCCCAAGTGACAGGAGACAGGACAAGAGGGAATGGCCTCAAGCTCCACCAGGGGAGATTTAGGCTGGAGATTAGGAGGAAGTTTTTCATGGAAAGGGTCATTGGGCATTGGAATAGGCTGCCCAGGGAGGTGGTTGATTCACCTTCCCCGGAGGTGTTTAAGGGATGGGTAGATGAGGTCCTGAGGGATGTGGTTTAGTGTTTGACAGGAATGTTTGGACTCGATGATCCACTGGGTCTCTTCCAGCCTGGTTGTTCTATGATTCTATGATTCTGTATTTTTTGTTACTTTAACATCTTTCTGAGTTGTTAAGGATCCTTCACTAGTTCCTCAACTAAAGTGCTTTAAATTCTAATACGACCAACAAGTATGTTACATATGCCATCCCCGTTACTAAAAATATTCTTTAAGAACTTTTGAGATGATTTATTAAAGAAAATAATTAACATAATAAACATTTCTCTTTATTAGGTGCTACTTCTTAACACCATTTTGGGAATTCAAGCTGACCACTTCTATAGCAAATAAGAAACCTGCCACTGAATAGGATGGAGTGGATGGAGGGAGAAAAAACCCTTGCACTGGCATTTAGGTTGCCCTTTGGCACCAGCTGTTCTTAGTGTTTCCCCTCATTTTAGAGACAGTACTCAAGCAAATCACTCCTGTTCACTCCGAGTAAGGTTAGAAAGCCCTCTTGGTATTTTGTATTTCCATTTTTGAGAGTAGAAACTGGCTGTGTGAGAGCTCCCATCTCAGAATCACTTGACATAGGGAAGGAATCCCAGCTGACCAAAATATATCCCCACAATCAGATTTTTTTGCCTGTCTGCCTTCAGTCTTTCCTCATAACTATGCCTACCCAAAAGCTTGTGAAACACAAAATGCTTGAGAAATTTCCTCTGTTGTTTGAAAACAGACTTGTTCAATGGGCACAGGTGTCTTTCAACTTTACTCTATTTGACTCAAAGGCTTTCTGTTTTCAAGTGTATGTCCAATCTCACTACAGGGGCATCTGAAGAGATCATCAGCTCTAAGATCATCACAGGTTACCACCTAGCTTTCTAAAGCAAACACAAACTTGTATTTCATTTAAAATTTTACACTGTGAGCTGAAATAATTCAAGAGTGACAGATGAATAGTTAGAAGAGACAGGAAAAATTGGTAGTGGTGGCTAGTATCTTGTCCCAAACTCTCTTGCACTCCTCAGTCAGTCTTATTACTAATGTAAACAAGGAAGAGCCCCTTACATGTGGGTAATCTCCTTGTTCTTTTCTGACCATTGCTTGTTCTGTGGTCTGAGGTCTGAATCAAGTCAGTCTAGAGCAAGACCTAAAACTTCAAGCTTTGCTCTAAAAAAATACATGAACAGGAAAATTCTGTAATTATAAAGCTGTTCTGTAAAACAATATGAATGAGAATGCACATCTCTCTTTCATTTCTTACTGAACTTAATATCATCAATGTATTAAATATAGTCTGAGTACACTTAAGAGATTTTGGTGGAGTCTGGTATCTCTTCCTACTCAATTTCTATATTGGAGTTAAGGTGGGAGGTGGTGCCTGTTCTTTCAGAGCCAAATGTGTCTAAGCAGAGGCAAGTTTAGATGTTTAGTCCAACTGCAGGAGCTGGATGACTAAAAACGTTAAGTGAGTAGGCAGTGTCTGAGGACAGGATCCTGGATTTCTCTTTCAAGCTGAAGTGCCTACCTAGATCCTGATTTTGGCAGAGTAAGGGAAGTCTAAATTTCAAAGCATGTGTATATATCTTCTACATAGTTACATAAAATTTACCAAAAAATATACAAAAAATCACAGAGCTTCATTAGGTGGTGAAAATAATAAATGCTAATCAAGACTGACAAACAATTCAGTATTTTGAAAACTGTAGTGTTAGTGATTAATATAGTAAATAGGTTTATAAACTGAAATACAATAATTTGTAGGCATTTGAAGCTAAATACAACTAATTTCATGTTTTGTAATATATAACAATATAGTAAAATACACAGTTAACTATAGAGAACACTCAAAGCAGGCTTCATGCTGAAAATCCCCACTAGCAATACCGAGCTCCTAAATACCATTGTTTTCTCTTTTAACTTCTTTAGAATTCTTCATAATATCAAATTTTAGAGGTAACTGAGGTTACTAGAAGCTAATTTTCTCATTGCTTTTGTATTCCCTGGAATACATTGTAAGCAACAGAAAGCCAACTCAACCAAAGATGCCATAAACCAAAATCTTAGCACAAAATTTTCCATACAAGCTGCTAGATGGAAATTATTCTCTGTTGAAAAACAAACTAACAAACAAACAAAAAAACCCATAAAACCATTTCGGACATTTGGTCAGAATAATCTCTGTCTACACTAAAGTCATATTTCTAATGTCTTGTTTAGGTGATACTACTGGCTTGTAATTCAATTTTTAGTGATGTTTGTGCTACTGGTACATAAATCCATTGCCAACCACAGTGTCCATGAAATCAGTCAACTCCTGCAACTAGAAGATGCATCTGGAAATGCTATGCCTGACAGAATAGCCACAGTCAGGAACTGTTATAAAAATAAGTAGCATAAATGATATTAAGAAAGACACCTAGGAATGTAATCCTTGCTGGCTGAGACACATTTACTTTCAATATGGAAAAAAAACACTACTCAAAACTTCACACTACCGTATAGTTCAGCCTTTACTATAAGTGTATTGCTATTTTTGTGATGTAGACTAGACAATGTGCATGGGTGGATGAGGTCCTGGGGGACATGGTTTAGTGTTTGGTGTGAATGGTTGGACTTGATGATCCGGTGGGTCTCTTCCAACCTGGTTGTTCTATGATCCTATGATTCTATGTTCCTTAAATGCTATTCCAAAACATCATTCCCCACTCTTATATCTCACCTTTAAGAAGAGATGGTTATTTCAGCAGGTTAATTATACACACACATGTTGATTATTAATAATTGTTCAGATTTCACTCTTTTATTGTGACTGTTACCATGACAATATTGTTATTGTGCCATTGAATAATGGTCTTGCAACTCTCTCAGACTCAATTCCAGTGTTGCTGAGTCAGCCTGTCATTGTTTAAGTGATTTTTAGAGGCACCAATGGAAATGGATTTTTGTCTCTAATCCATTAAAAAATTATTGATTTACCTAAGCTCATGTTTTCCCACAATGATAACATGAACAACTCTATGTAGCTGTAAGGGTTTTAGAAAGTAATAATCCAACTACCATGCGTGTTTTATAGATTAATCCAGACTGCAATTTAAATCTTACTCAGTTGTTTCAGAACTTGTATTTTCATAAACTCCAGCCAATATACTCTGGTACAAAATTGTAGTGGGATACTGGGACACTTAAAGGCCTGTGATGAAAGTTAGACTGGAAAAATATCTCCTAACATGCTTCCTTTTATAAATGGAAAGTATCTTAGGAAACAAATTGTGTCACTCCTCCTTTTAAATCGTGGGGCAGCAGTGTGATGCAACATCCAGCAATATACACTGTAATCTCGTTAATTCAACCAGTCACAGCTATTTGTGTTGCCAGGACTATCATGTTGGGAAGCAGAGCACAAGGCAGTTGTGAAGGGGGGATAGTCACTGATTAGTGATAATGAACTTGAGCAAATAAAGCAAATATGAAGTATTTTTGCTTTAGAACTCTCATACCACTCAGTGCACGATTTGATATGCCGAAAGTGTTGCTCTCCACATCAAAATAGTAGCAAGTATCAAATATGTAACTACATTTTGCTATTTCTGTCTTTTCATGCTGCCACACACTTGAGCTGCTAAGGGAAGAATCTTGCAGTACACACTTTTTTTTTTTCCCCCCCCCATCCCACAGCATGACACTGGCTTTGGGGTCATTTAACTTTGTATGAATGAAGCAAAACTAGTCATGGAAATTCAGGGAAGATTCTGCATTGCTCCAAACTGCATTGGTGAGCTGGGTGTGTTGGAGGGTGAGGTGCAGAGTCTCATTATTTGTTTATTTGGGATAGGTAGAGCAGAAACAGTAAAGTAAACTTTAAACCAGGCAGTAAAGTAACAAGAAATAAAATCCCACTGACTAAAGCCAGAAAGGTCACAACTGAGTGTGTGTTTTCCTTTTACCTCAGGAGGAACAGAGCAGAAAAAGAGCTAAGTAACATGGTGGGACTTCAAATGCATCTATGATGACTGCTTTCCTCCTTTTTTTTTGAGCATTCAGGGAAACTGAGAAAGCCTGATTTTAATTTCATTATCTCTAGATTTAGAAGCCTGATAAATTGTTCATGTGTTTTAAAGTCAGTTAACTCTCCAAGTGGGATTTCACCAGTCTCTTTCAGCTCTTTCTGAGATTGATTTTTCACTCGCTTGCTTAGGCAAAAAGAAATTCCACTGATGAATTAAAAAAAAAAAAGAAAAAATATACGAGATTTCTGAAAGTTGTCACCTCTAACACAGACACAGAAAAACCTGTGTTGTTTTAATTTTTCATAGCATGCCTGTGAAAAAAACCTTGCATTTACTTCAGAAGATGAAATGTTTATTTAGATGTGAGCGTATTTCCTATTCCTGAAACTCTTCAGATAATAGCTTTAAGAGTGAATTCTTTTATTTATACAAGGCATTTTTCCATATTTTGGGAAGCTGACACATGCACATGCTTGAATTATGACTGCTTTTTTAAAAACAGGGGGAAAAAAGTGACAAGCAGTTTATTCCCCGCAACAGCTAGAAAGGATATTATTCATTTACTATAGATTAATTCAGCCATTAACTGGAGTTTACGATCACTACAGACAAAACCACCTGCAAGTGCATTCATCATGTTGTGAACACAATGGCTCTGAATGTTCAAAAGATGCAGTTATAAGCAATCAATAGCTTCATACTTTATAGTGTTGTGATTGATGCCAGGTTGAGGGAGTGTTCTCACAAGCTTCTTTTTTTTTTTGGTGTTTGAAAGATGTTACTGAAAGAACCACTGTGAGGTAAAAAAGCTCAGAGCATTTTTTAATAAATAGAAATAGCCTGATAATTCAAGAAGTATAGATTTGCAAAAAAGATAAACACATTTAAATCTTGAACAGAGGAGTGAAATAATTCTGCTATTAAAAGGGAGTAAGTACTGCAATACAGTGCTTCCATTTTGGAATTTCTCGTTTGCCACTTTCCAAGTCACTAAGCCTCCACTACAGTCAGTTTAATTCTGCATCTTAATTTTCAGTAGAACTCATTAAAAATTTTAAAAGACCAATTATGGGATGTATCTGTCTAAATCTGGGCATTCACATACCATGCAGACAGTTCTGAGCTAACACCTGTAGCTCCTTATGTGAGCAATAAGCAGAAACAGTGTTTTTTAAGGAGATATTTTTAACTTAAAGTAGATGCTTAAATTAGATCACATGAATGGCTTTCTGGAAATGTACATTTTTTTTCTCTATTGGCTATAAAAAGATTGTAAGGTAACCAGTTATATTTATCTATACTGCAAATATCTAAAGGCAGGTGGCATGAATTGCATCTTGATGATACAGTTACATTTTGCAGGCAAATCATCAGTAAGGTAGTCATTTATCTAACAAAATTCTCTTTTTGCAATAGGAGATTAGTGAAAACAATTTCAACACAAAAGCTTATGCAAATATTGTCCTAAAGTTGGAATGATCTTTTCCTATATAAGCAGATACTAATATATACAGACAGTCACACAATGGCTGCCCAGGGAGGTGGTTGAGTCACCTTCCCTGGAGGTGTTTAAGACACGGGTGGATGTCATATTGAGGGACTTGGTTTAGTGTTAGATAGGAATGGTTGGACTAGAAGATCCGATGGGTCCCTTCCAACCTGGTTGTTCTGTGATTCTGTGATTCTGTATGAGTATGTGACGTCTTTCTAGCATTTATCATGGAGTGATATCCAAACATATCATCTTGTGTAGTGAAATATGTAGTGAAAAGAAGAAAACCTATTTTGTGTATACCTGGAGAAGACTTTTTTTCTTTCTCACAAGACACATCAACATTCTTCCCTTATGTTTTCACTTGCAGCTGTCCTTTATTCATCTCTCTCAAAATTCACCAGGCTGTGACAAGATCTTTCTGAGGACTGAGCCTGCAATACCTGGGGGATTAAATGTGTCTGGCCAACCTTGGGCCCAATTAAATTTCTTCAAGAATCTCCTAGGAATACACTGAAATAGCCCACCCCAAAGCATCCCTAGCCAGATCCACTCTTTGTGAAAACAAACCCTTAAGCAGTACAGCAGAATAGAAGTGTTTGGCTTCTCTGTAGAGAAAAACATTACTATATTTTCTGATAGTTTGCATTTGTTTATGTCTTACATGCAACAGTGCTGTAAACTTTAATAAAACAACATTACATGCAAAGGCTCAGCAATATGGCATTTAAATTAAAGAGAATTAAAAGGTTAATTTGTCACTACAGATTTAAAAGCCTACAGTCTAGGTTTCCAGATCCAAGCTAGCTTATGTCATTTCCACCACAGAAAGAAATAGAGGTTTATAGGATTGTTCTAGACAAAAAAAAATATTTTGGAAGAGATTCAATCAATTATAAGAGAAACTCAGCTAGCCATCATCTATAATCCATGCAGTGGCTTTCCGTAATCAATAATACAGCCATGAGAGTCTAAAGAGTAGTTTAACTGACAAGCTTGTAAATTTCTATTTTAGGACGTGTTTTGTAATTATTCTCTTTGTCTAGTGTACTGCTGTCTTGTTACTGTTCAGAACTTAATTTGACTAAAGTATCTTTCAAAACAAAATTATGTTTGGCCCTGGACAGCGTGTTAGTTAACTGTTCAGCTCATCAAGACAATAAAGCTACACTTGAGAAACATAACTGAAACAACAGCTTGAAATGCACAGTTAGGTAATTAGACACTCTTATTAACATAAATATTAATTGTATTCTACAGTGAAAATGCTGAATTATGCCAGAGACAGTTTACCCACTGATATAAAGTGTGGTACTTCCACTGCATCATGTATAAAATCACTGTCACTTCAGGTTTGCCATAGTCAGATATTGTATAAAACCCAGCTCTTAACTGTGCTTACAAATAGTGCTACCTAATCATCCATTTCATAGAATCATAGAACAACCAGGTTGGATCATTGAGTCCAACTGTTCCTATCAAACACTAAACCATGTCCCTCAGCACCTCGTCCACCCATGCCTTAAACACCTCCAGGGAAGGTGAATCAATCACCTCCCTGGGCAGCCTCTGCCAGTGCCCAATGACCCTTCCTGTGAAATTTTTTTTCCTAATGTCTAGTCTGAATCTCCCCTGGCAGAGCTTGAGGCCATTTCCTCTTGTCCTGGCCCCTCTTGGCCATCACCCTCCTCTCTACAACCTCCCCTCAGGTAGTTACAGAGAGCACCTGATATAGAAAAATATAAAAATCTTTTAAGACATATTTCAAACTGATCTGAACAGTTAGTCATCTGAGTTCTTTCCTTAATATGATCATCATAGCAGAGAGGAAAAACAACCACAACAGATCTTTAAATTTGTGAATATGATGGATTACAGCGGAGGGATATTAACCACCAACATTTTTACTATAGTGTTGAAATTAGTTAAGAACCAGCCCTTCTTGACTACATTATCAGAAGTTCTATATGTGTAAATTTTAATAGGTGAAGATAATTATGCTAGCTAGTCATCACTGATTTAAATAGGTTGTTATATAGATGATGGAAGATTCAGATCACTTAAATTTAACCATCTAATACACAGGAATCCAATCAAATCTAGTCAACAGCCTTCCTCTAAAAATAATGAAGTAGGCACCTCCATTTGTTCTTCTCTAAAATAAGTAGGATCAATTCCCAAATGACCATATAAAGGACTTAGTCCACTAGTTTAAGCTTGACACGTAATTTTGAAGCGGCTAAAATATTTCTCTGTGCATTATTTTCTCTGAAGCATTGGTGTGAAAATTTTAAACACATACAGTGAAAGTCTGGGCTTACAGTTACACTTCAGCAGACTGTGAGAATACAAACAGGCAGAACTCAATAGAAGAATAGAACTCAGTGTAGTCTTTATAACCTTGTCCTGGTTACAGTTCATAGACTCACAAGATGGTTGAGGCTGGAATGGACATGTGGAGATAATCTGGTCCAAAACTCTAGCTCAGGCAGGGCCAACTACAGACAGTCGTCCAGGACCATGTTCAGACAGTTTTTGAAAATCTCTAATCACATATCTCTGCAACTCCTCTGGGCAACATACCACGACCAGCTGGCCCTGGGATTCCAGCACAGAATCAACACAAAGTAGACCTTCAATATAGATGCACTACTGTAAAATTTAATGAGATCAATATTTTTTCCCAAACTAATATTTTTTTTTTCTTATTTAGCAATATCTTCTCCACAAGTACATCTTTAAATTATTTCATAGACTTAGGAGAGCTAAAACAGTAATGGGCATAGTCAGAGCTTGCTCCTGACTGTCAGTGAATCCTGTAGTTTAAAGAGAAATCCCTTGTGACTTGAGCCTTTTCCTAGGGACTTTCAGATTTCCTATGCATAAAAAGAAAAACATTCTAGTTCTGGTGATTTTAATAGCAAATTTGACAATAAATCATAGCGTACAGTCTTAGTCCTGTCATTAAAACTACAGGAAATTATCTTCATCTCCAAAGATCTCTTATCTTTCTTTGGTCCACTTTTGTTTGGTGTCTTCTCTTGCCTTACAACAGTAAATTTGCTTCCAATTCAGAAATTGCAGATTAAGAAATGCATTTATCTGAAAAAATATGGTGTTTGTATTTATTACACTGTTCACTCTGCCTCCATGCTTTATATCAATTATATCTCTTATGATCTTTTCATTTCTAAGCTCCTTCACTGAAGCTGAAAAGAAAACTACTCCCAATTTCTTCATTGATCCTTTAAAATAGTTTTTAAAATTTTATCTGAGGGGACAAAAGGGCTACATAGTCTCATGTTTTCCAAGCATACATTAAAAATGTCTCCACTTTCCCTCAAGAACTATCACTTTGTTGTTGTTGTTGTTGTTGTTATTATTATTTCATAGAATCATAGAACAACCAGGTTGGAAGAGACCCACTGGATCATCAAGTACAACCATTCCTATCAAACACTAAACCATGTCCCTCACAACCTCATCCACCCGTGCCTTAAACACCTCCAGGGAAGGCAAATCAACCACCTCCCTGGGCAGCCTATTCCAATTTCATGTTAAGTTTTGAAATTGTTGAAATGGCTAGATCTATGATCTCATCCTTATCCTCTAGGAAAGCTAACTTGTGATGACCAGAGTGCTACCAAAACTTCCACTGCAAGAACTGAGAAAATCTTTATTGCATCCAGCGATTAGATATTTGAATGCACACTGAACCACAATAGTTGTAAATATTCTTGATGCAGTCTTTAAAACATTTGTAAACCCACTGGGACTAAGTGGGTTTGATATTATTATTCTTTGCTATAATAAGTGCTTCAGTTGGCAAAATAGCAGGTATTTCCATACCTACTTTGATCACATTTCAAGTTTCTCTTGTTTTCGTTTTTGTTGTGCTGCAATTCCCTGTTCATACATTGGATAAGTTTGGGAAGGTTCTGGCATTTCAAAAAAATAGCATAGATATTAATAGTTCTATCAAAAAGAACAGGGAACTTAGGGTTATTGATTCAAATCCATTAAACAGTGTTTTCTTTAGCACAAAGAAATATTGCATGGATTTAGTTTCCAAATACCTGTGGCTTGTCTTCATAAATAAAACATACTATAAGCTCCACTGCATTTAAACTACTTTGGCACTGAACTTGGACAGAAATCTAGGTGGTCTGCTTCTCAGGGCCAAATTATTTATTTTGTTCCCAAGAGCATCCCACAGTCAGTTAAAAAGGTGTCTTTTAAAGAGCTGTGGTACCTGTATTCTCTAGAGAGCTCTTCTGTCACCCTGATTTATTAAGAAAGCACCAGTGCATGTCCCATGGAGAAGAACCAAACAGCCAGTGAGCACAAGCCAAAGGTTGAGACAGAATATGGGAATTTAGTGACTCTTAGACGAAGAGGGATTGAAAGCTACTTTAGGAGCGCCCTGGCCCCATTAGATTATGATGCCAGTTGGAACTATCATTCTTACAGACTTATCCTGAGAAGAGTACAAACTGAGTACTCAATTGTTTCTTATATTCTCCAAGACATTCATCTGTTGTCCAGATCCTATTTTAGCTTAAATGGAGTAAAAGCTTCTAGGAAAATGATTCTATGATTCCATGATTTACAGTTAAGAACTTGGAAATAACGTATTGATAACTGAAATTAAAATATTACACAGTCCTAATACAATTATAATGGACTCTTTCTTTGTAATGTATTTCATCATTTAAGCCGACATATTCACGTTCATAATTATTTGTTCTTATTTTTATAGCCATCATGACTATTAAGCAGTTATGAATAACTGTAGAATTTTGAACAAGAAGATCATAAAATAGATGTAGACAATAATTTCTATACCAAATCAAATAATCCAAAGCAAAGAAAAGAATCTACAGACTTTTCTTGACTATAGGGAAAAATTGATTTCTTTTGCAATTAGTGGCTGGCCTGCAAGACTGTAACCTTTTTACCTACCTTTGATTTACCATTATTGCTGTCATAGGTAAGAGAAGATATCCCAGTCAATTTTTTATCTCATAAGTAGCACAGACGTTTGAAATTTTACAGTGCTTGTTTAAAGAGGTAGTATGTGAGGTCATCATGAACATCAATACAGTATGATAAGCCCACTTTAAGGTAAGGAACAAAGGAGTCAATACAGCAAAATAACTTGGGAAAATAAGGAGACAAAGTATTTAACTTTAATGGCAAACATGAAAATCCTAGGTGATATAGAAGTATTAGAACATTCTCATTATAAGTGGATACACTTTTATATATATATATATATGTATGTATATATATATACACTTTGTCTACAGATTTTGAACTACATTCAACAAAAGACAGTGTTTAATTTTGTAGTGTTTGAAGTATTTTATCCTCTCTAATACCTAATATTTTATGTCCATGCTCTAGATTTTATTGACTTCTTGTTTCTTTTCACAGAAATGCCAAGATAGCAGAGGTCAGGGGAAATGTGATGCAGCAGGAGAGAAGATTGCACTAATATGTGATTCAGAACGTGGCATAAAAAGTAAAACACCGAATGGTATGAAAAGAGGTACATACACTCCACTGCCTACAGAATGCTAATGAGTGGATAAAAGTGACTAATGTTTAAGCTGTTAAAATGAGAACAGATATAGAAAGCAACAGGAACTCAGAAATAAGACATCTTAGAATTAAGATGCGTATCCTACTTCAGACAGTTAAATGAAACCTCAGAAATAAAGGTTCTGTAAAATAGGAAGCTGTGGTTCAAAAGCAAAGGAATTTCTGAGGATCCTTAGTGCTGCACTAAGGTGCTGGGACAATCTAGTTTCTGAGAGGTTATGTGTGAGACTAGAGGACATAAAGATGAGGCTCACTGATGTGTTTGAGATTTCTGAGCTCTTGCATGCACAGAAATGTTGAAATGGAAATAAGAGCTGGTGTTGTACTCGGGAGTTAGGGTGTTGGGGTCACAGGGAAGGAGATACAGTGGCAGCAAAGACCTGATGAATCCTAAGTGGGTCGAACTCCCACTACGTCTATTTTGATTTGGAAGAAGCAGCAGGTCTGAGGAAACAATTACAAGACTACATGCTGCCATAGTCCTGCAAAAAAAAGTAATTTACTTCAAAGATACTAGAAGGAGCTGTAACTTGTTATGATTAATGTAAACACATGTAGCAATGAATGAGATGTGTTCTCTATTTAGTGGATGGATTCTGCTGCCTAGCGTGGGTAATACATGGAACTCCAGAGGGATAATATCAGATGCACTTTTGTAGTCAATTAAGAAGGGAATTGCATTTTATGGTGATGGAAATTTGTCCTCTAGACATCAAAAAGTCCTAAGTATTTGAAGAAGAAAGTTACTGCATATGTCAATAATGTTATTCTGCATTACCTTTGTCATCTGCACTGATGGTTATAAATTATTTTCTCCAATCTGACTCATAACTAATATAGAGAAATCAGCTAAGGCTACTTCTTACTCTCATAAAGCACTCAAAGTTCTTTTTTGCTAGCATACTTGTGGGGGAGGAGAGAGAGGGGGTTGAGGGATGGAATAAATTATGTTTAATGTATTCCATGCATCTAAAACCAAAATTAAATATTTAAAATATAAAACTTCTAAGGGATGGCTGGGATCAAGGTTCATTGCAAAACTGCAATATTAAGTTGCATATTATATTATACTGTGTGAGAGATAGATAATTAATGCATGCTAACATAGGCCCACAACAGCAAAGATTAATATATTTTGAGAATATACTCCTTTATAACAGAACTGTCTCTTTATCACGTCATACTACTCAAATATTTCTTCTTCCCCATAGAAATCTGAACTGTGTGGGAAACCATCTTATAGCAATAGCATATTTTGAGACTTCAAGTATTTCCAGTTTGCATCAACATGACACCAAACTCTTTTGATGTTTTGTAGAAAAATAAGAGCAGAATTCAGACTAGTCCACATCTAGAGAATCTAAACTTGCATCTAACACAGCCCATCTGATAGTCATGCAAGGCTCTTCTGAGAAAGTTCATTTTGGAGCTGCCAAATCTTCCACTATAAACACAATATTTTTTAGACAAGTAGTTTTCTAACACAGCTTTCTATGTTGTATGCAAATGCTTCCCACCACCTCAACCAAGTCTGGATTTTAAATGTTTGTTCTGCATTCACTAAACCTGCTTAAGTCTCTTGGCATTGTTTATAAGAAATAGTATGGGCAGAGAGTTCTTCCTCATAGTCAACATCTCTTTTTTTTAGTTTTCAGAGAACCTAGCACAGTAAGTCAATGCTTACAAGAATATTGCATTAACAATATTTTATTTCAACAATTTTCGAACAATTATCAATCCTGAAGTTAATAAAACCGTAAAAAAACAATTCTCTGTTTTCTTGCTGTGGTTACAGATCAGACCTGACTAGAGATGCTTAATGTAATGGTCACGAGAAGAGATTCAAACTGTAATTAAGATAAGGAAAAGCAAAGGATTTCCAGCTAATGGTTGATTTAACTTAGAATCATAGAATCATAGAACAACCAGGTTGGAAGAGACCCATCGGATCACTGAGTCCAACCACTCCTATCAAACACTAAACCATGTCCCTCAGGAACTTAGGCTTCGGTATACTAATAGTCAAATATAATTTCATTTATAACTCTTAGGCTAGTAAACATTCATAAATGTTGACTCACGATGTGCTACAGTAGATGAAAAGTCTCATTTCATACTTTATTTTACGTCAAATAATCACTAGCTGCAAGAATGTGTCTCATACAATCATAAAACAACATGTTATTTCATCATAGAGATAAACTGACAGGAAAGAATGTATTAATCTTATTCTAAAAATAGTTATTTCATGTTAGTTTAACAACTCTGTGTGTGTGGAATACCTTAAAAAGAAGGTACTTGATGAAACAAGGACGTGTCAGTCACATCCTTGATTTCATTTAGCATAACAATTTGATCCCCTAAGCTGAAGGTTTCCACCAAATGTCAGTGCTCTCAACAGTCTAATACTGGAGAATTATTTCCAAATTCATATGTAACCTGCTTCTTCAGGAAAAAAACACATGGCTACAGGTCAGATTTTATGCTAAGTACGTATTTCCTTAATTTTTATATACAGGCAGCTATAGAATGAACTCCTACAACTGTAAAATAGTTTTATGACTTTTACATGATTCTGCAAGAATCTAAGGGCAGGGATTCTACCATGAGTAAAGGGAGGAGAGGAGAAAGTGGAATGGAATCCTCAGCCTTGGAAATCACTCCTCTGGATTTTAATTGATTCACAGGTTTTTCTATACTTAAATTGAATTTGAATTGATTCTGCTTGAAAACAAGTTCCACAAATTAACTTCAGCATCGTATAAATCCCTCAGGCCTACCTTTAACTTAATAATTACACCACAAGAAGGATGTTGAGGCTCTGGAACAAATCCAGAGAAGAGCCACGAAGCTGGTGAAGGGGCTGGAGAACAGGCCATATGAAGACCAGCTGAGAGAGCTGAGGGTGTTTAGCCTGGAGAAGAGGAGGCTGAGGGGAGACCTCATTGCTCTCTCCAACTCCCTGAAAGGAGGTTGTGGAGAGGAGGGAGCTGAGCTCTTCTCCCAAGGGACAGGGGACAGGACAAGAGGGAATGGCCTCAAGCTCCACCAGGGGAGATTTAGGCTGGAGATTAGGAGGAAGTTTTTCACACAGAGGGTCATTGGGCATTGGAATAGGCTGCCCAGGGAGGTGGTTGATTCACCTTCCCTGGAGGTGTTTAAGGGACGGGTAGATGAGGTCCTGAGGGACATGGTTTAGTGTTTGATAGGAATGGTTGGACTCGATGACCCGATGGGTCCCTTTCAACCTGGTTGTTCTGTGATTCCATGATAATTGATTAAAAGCTTGTGTTTCATTATCACATTTTCCCCCTTCTATTGAACATAAGTGTTTTTTAAAGACTGGAAATACTAATCCACAAAAACTTGCTTTGAAAATATTCTCAGAAACGGCTAGAAAGCTGGTATTTCTAGTCTCTCTCACTCATTATTAACCTGAGGATGAATGGAAAGCAATACCACAAATGTTCAAATGCCTCATAGCTCAGCAGTCGTATTTGCCGCCTGCTAATCACTCCTGATGTGTTTTTACAGCAGGTGGTGGCTTCTCAGCAAGGCAAGAACAGGTACAATTCAGCAACTGAGCCCTAACAGCAGGATTATGCAGCACCCACGTAACCTATTAAATGCAAACATCCATTTCGAGCATTTTGTTAAGATCTATCATCCTGGTAGCCAACCACAGCAGCAAGGTACTGCCCTTAGTCCAATTCTCATTCACACACTGAAAACCTCTGACCTATTACCAGAGATATTTCCAGCCTAAATTTGTTAATTTAACTCAGGGCATGGACAAATCCCCAAGTGAGACTATCGCTAAGCTGGCAACTTGTCCAATATTTTGCATTGCGAAGGCAGGATAAAGCCATGTAAAGAACTGCTAATCCTGCAATGCCATTTTCAGGAAAACGAGCTCAAAACAAAACAGGCATGTTCCCATTTATTACAACGCTATTCTGCCATTCTTTGCTGCACAGAGGCTCAGGCAAAAATAGCACCAATACGAAGAAAAAGAGTTGAGCCCAAGTAACTGCACAGAACTGCACTGGAAAATGAGGAGGTGTCAGGACCTTACGAGAAATAAAACATTTCCTTTTAGTATGTGCTATTCCAAACGTAGGCAAATCTGAAAAAGTAAATCAGTCATTGGCCAGATACTTAATTGCTTTTTGCTGAAATAAGACCTAAGATTATAATGTGAATCAGAATGTGAAGATGATTGAATCACAGAATCACAGAACAACCAGGTTGGAAGAGACCCATCGGATTATCGAGTCCAACCATTCCTATCAAACACTAAACCATGTTCCTCAGGAACAGAATCACAGAACTACCAGGTTGGAAGAGACTCATCGGATCATCGAGTCATTGACAGATAACGGAGCACTTAACAGAAGATAAATCATGACAAAAAGAATTGTTCTGTCACTGAAAGTTGCTTACTGGTCTTTACTAGCAAACTTAAATTAATTTCTTCCAGGCCTCATTTAAATCAAATTTATAATTTGAAAAATAGCTAGTTAAGTCACGCTTATGGCACACAGGTTGTGGTTGGACTCGATGATCCTATGGGTCTCTTCCAACCTGGTGATTCTATGATTCTAAGTTTCATTATTAACTTCAAATTCCTGTAGAATTTATTTTTTCCAGGAAATGTATGTTGAGATCCGATTTTCCTACTCTATATTGCAATGACTAGCTTTTTGGTAAACATCATTACGTGAGCTTTATGAATGTCTGCACTTCCTTCACTTTAACCAGATTTTTCTTTTCTATATCTTCAAATAGATCATTCCTAAAGGATACTCCAGGGCAGCAGAGCTCCCTATTTCGGAATGTACTTCTCATAGAAGAGAAGAGTCTCTCTCACCAAGGTCATAATCACGGTTCTTTCTCTTTAGCTGTCCTCTCGCAGGGTTCCAGCCTGCACTGATGATACAATGATAGCTCTTAAATCACTGCTAATGGCGAGTGTATTTTTAGCAATTCGAATAAAATTCACAACAGGAAAGTGCAGGTGGTTGTGAAATACTGTTCTAACAATTTCTCTGCCAAATTTCCTAGGCCCTAGGCTAATTTTAACATATGCATGATAGGTTTGAGCCTTCTGGAAAAGAAAACACATAAAGGGAAATTGCAATAATTTGACACATTTTTTTTCCCTGTGATTTTAATAACAAAGTTGTTAAAAATACACAACATGAATACTATACAATTTATTTCTATGACGGTTTTTGCTTTGGAACTACAGGAAATATATTATATGAAATGAGGGACAGTGAATTCTAAAAACAGTTTTTCATGGAGATAAGATGCAAATGAGATTATACACAAAGATCAGAAATTATAAGATATACTCTAAATAGACTTTCAATCTCTTTTTTTCCCCTGATACAGTGAATGAGTAGCAATTCCACTGGACTAAACACAAATACACTCCAGTTAACATTACAGCAAAACCTCTCTTGTGTTTAAGGGCCAAATTCTGCACCTTAAATGAGTGATCCCTAGCTCATGCAAATAATGAGATAAATTACAGCGGAATGGAGATGGGTCCTTACTTCTTCCATTTGAAGGTTATTTTGCCATTTACCTGTGTGTGGCACATAGGGTATATTGAAATTTGCAGTACTGCATAGGGAAACTAACCTTCATTGCTGCCTCAAAATGCAAAGGAAGGTATGTCCCTATAGTCTGTAATAAAGTAATACCAGAGAACTTATAAAAGCTTGTTACAAAAAAATGATGCCCCCAAGAAGTCCAGCAGAAATGCCAGGTGGGAGAGGTAGAAACGATCTTAAAGGATATTGCGCTCCAAAAGCCAAAATATTTTATGAACATGACAAACTGTATTTCTATTGGAGAAATAATAGGGAATCATGGTATAATATCACTTGTCCCTTTGTCTACTCAAGTTTTCATTCAAAAAGTTATAAAGTTATAATTCCTTTAATGTCATCCTATTTTTACTATTCGTAATCTGCCGCTGAAAAGACAATGAAGATCAAAAATTAAAAAGTAAACGTGTTTGAGAGGCTTTATTCCTTATTAAGCAGTTATTTCTATTTCTTTCTTCAGCTACAGAATTAAACTGTTTGCAACAGGTTATATTTCATAGAATCATAGAATCATAGAACAACCAGGTTGGAAGGGACCCACAGGATCATCGAGTCCAACCATTCCTATCAAACACTAAACCTGTCCATTTCAGGTTTTCTGCATCTCTCTGTAGATAAATACTATAACTTTCATTGTATTTCGTCTGAGGAAGATAACAAGAGGCAAGTGACACTTCCAAATTATTTTATTGGATGTGTAATACTACCATTGTAAACCAAAAATAAAATGTTTTTGTTTTGCAATTACTATATTAAAAGTATAATAAAATACTCAACGATGCTCTGTGATAGCAACTTTATATTAACCTCATTTTTCAAGTGTGTTCTGGTTGTGTGATTCTATAGGCATGAAAATTATTTTTCCATGATCACTTCCTCCCCCACTACTTTTTTAAAATAAAAATTTCCTATGAATCTGTTGTCTGTACAGAACCTTTTATCAAATCAGCACTCTAATTTTTTGTGTCACTGTGATAGTTTCCAGTTCTCATAGCTCTTGAAATTGAAGCATAAATTCAGTGTTGTTTGGTTTTCTTCCAAGGAAAACAAAATAAACATGGTTCTTGTTATGTCATGAGAGAGTTTAATGGTGAACAGGTGACAAAATTTTAAAAGGTGTCTTAAAGTCCTCATGATGACTTGATTTTCCCCTTTTTCCTGTATTTATTAAGTTATAAAGGCAAAGATGCCAGCATTGTGCCTAAATCAGTTTTAAAAGACATGTAGCTTTTTGCAATAATGAATAATTTTCATATGGTCCAAAAAGTTTAAATGAATAAAATTATCTGTACTATTACAAACCCCCAGAGCAGCTAAACTTCTTAAACCAGCTAAAGTAAAAGGCACATTTTATAACTCAAGTCCAAATATTTACAGTAAATGATAGTCCTGTAAGTGAATTGCAAATTGTAATTATTTTCAAAGTATCTGAATACACAAAATCATCTTAACTCCAACAGTATCAGAAACAGAACTTTCCACACAGCTGCAACTGTAGAAAAGTTCTTGAACCTTATGATTTATAGTTCTGAGCTAACATAGGCACTTCTACTTCAAAAACTGCATTTTGTCACTCTTCTTTTGTTCAGCATGCAACAGAGCTTGAATTCTATTAAAAAATTAGACCTCTGCTATAACAGGGTAGGAGAGGTACTGATTTCTCTAAGCTGTTTATTACAGGCTTCAATTAAGCGTGGAGTCTGCAAAAGATTGTGCTTACGCTAACATAAAACATATAATTGATTTACATCTTAAGACTACCTCTCCTTTAAGTGGTCACATTAAAGAAATTCTCACATCGCTGTAGTGATTATTTGCAATAAGATAAATCTTAATTTCCATGTTTTGAGGGATTAAAACCTATTGCGTACCTCCCTTTCCTGCTTTCTAGTGGAAAATAAGATAATGAATCACTCCTGGTTTTTTGATGATATTGCAGTTTGTTCCCTTTGGACCTTTGTTTACTGACATGATTATGTAAAGGAATAAAAAGGTAACCCTGCAGCCTCCCAGTAAACTCCAAACTTGAAATGTTAGCGTTTTTATAACTGCATATTGAAACAAGTTGAAAATCAAAAGGTTGTCAGAAGATTTAAACGTAACTTGCTGAAGAAATATGAATAACAAGGCTTATTCCCAGGTCACAACTATTTATTTTACAGTCCTTTAACAAAAAAATCAAGTGAAAGAAAAACAAGAACTCTGTTTTCATAAATTAGTAACTCCACATCCTATCATTGTTATAGGAATCAGACTCTGGATTCATCAAAGCCCCAAAGACCCTTTCCTAGATACAATACGTTACTAAATTTGATTTGCCTATAAATTAGAATCATAGAATCATAGAACAACCAGGTTGGAAGAGACCCATCGGATCATTAAGTCCAACCATTCCTATCAAACACTAAACCAAGTCCCTCAGGACCTCATCCACCCGTGCCTTAAACACCTCCAGGGAAGGTGAATCAACCACCTTCCTGGGCAGCCTATTCCAATGCCCAATGACCCTGTGCGTGAAAAACCTCCTCCTAATCTCTAGCCTAAATCTCCCCTGGGGGAGCTTGAGGCCATTCCCTCTTGTCCTGTCCCCTGTCACTTGGGAGAAGAGCCCAGCTCCCTCCTCTCCACAACCTCCTTTCAGGTAGGGAATACCTGAATTCAATATTTCTCTTATACAGAAGTTTGAAATAGACAGTAGGGATTACTGATGACTAACCGCTCTCTGATAAAGTTATTCTGATTTCAGTCAGTCTGGTTAAGGGAGATTTTTGTCCATTGACTGAAAAAGCACTTATGAGGCCTCACTATCTGACAAGATAAAAGATTATTTTCTATCTATGCTCCCTTCAAAAAGAAGCAGTAATAGTTGCAGTAAAATTTGCTATATGCTTGTACACTGCATACATAAAATTTTGGGTTTGCCCACTAACTTCCACCAAACAACACTGATCATGTCAGGACTCATTTGGTTTGATGTTGGCTGTTTTAGATGGAGAGAAAAAAAAAATGAAGAGGTGCAAGTAGTAGTGAGATGAATTCAGCATTGACTTCCTCTGGCCCAGGATTTTTATCAGCAATGGCATAAGATCACAAAATTTCTCTTCTGTGTAATGTAAAACTGTGATTCTGTGTTTGATAGGAATGGTTAGACTCGATGATCCGATGGGTCTCTTCCAACCTGGTTGTTCTATGATTCTATGATACTAAATGGCAGGATTTTACCACGAAAAGCGTAGTATGGTAAATCCATGGGCCATAGGAATTGCAATTTAGATAATTATGTTCCAGAGAGCCGGGAAATTATTCTGTCCTTTAACTTAAGCTGTTGACAAACAATTCAGAGCCTTTGACATTAACTTAATCAAGAGGAGAAACTGAATCAGGTGTCTATGACACAAACCTACTCATTTATTAGAAGTCTCATTGTCTGTATCAAAGCACAATTTGAATAAACAAGTCATTGCCATGTTTACATAACAACGAAACAAAAAAAAGGGGAATGATGGTGGTTCTTTTTTTATTATTTGCCATACAAGTTCTCTGCCTTTCATTTGCCTTTAATGCAGAAAGTTTAGTCCAATCAACAGATTATTGTGAATTTCTAGACTATAAATGCTTTGCAGGATTACTGAGTAACGGAAAAGGCTGATGTCTCACTAAACTACCGCTTTTCCTCAATAGATGTAAAGGGAAACCAAGCCCTTTACCTACTTGTAAGTCACTTTAAATTGCTCCCTACTGTAAATGAGTAGAGAGACCACTTCTGGAATGTAGCAAAAAGTACTCCACTTTGCTGACCTTGGGATATAAACTATAAGGTAAAATTCTGTAGGTCTTAAAGGTTTTATTGGAAGAGCCTGACATTATTGTGTCATTTATTTGAAGTTTACGATTCTATTTTTATTGTTAGTACTCTCTTCTGGCATGTTATTACATAGTCCTGTTTAAACTGCAGTTATTTTTAATAACATCTCCTATATTCAACTAAGGTCTCTTTAAAAAAAATAAATCTTTATCCCAGATATTACTTCTCTGTCATAACTTGGATGTCACTAATCTGCTTTTTCATTAATTGAAGACTATTTGCTTCTTAATTGGAAAATATGACACTGCACACATTTTCTATATTCTATTAATCTTGGAATTGCAGAAACGTTAATTCACTAATTTATTAGAAAACCAGTATGATTATATTTTTTCTTAACTACCTCTGACTGCAAAGAAATCTCTTTCATCATTTTATTAGATTTTGGTGTTTTGTGACTCATAGGACGTGTGTTACCTATTTTAGCATATTTTTAATGAGGATATGAGGAACTACTGCTTCTCTCAAGCTTTTCATATCAAAATTAAAAAAAAAAAAATGCTTGTGTAGATCTATGTTGTGCCTACCTTGCCATGAGCACATCAGTGTCATTTTGTGAAGTTGCTATTCAGAGTTTGGAAAAATCAGTGTTAAAATGCACAGTAACTTTTCAGCATTTGGGTTGAACCATTTGAGAACTTCTAAATCCTTTTTTTGTTGGGTCTTTTGGGTTTTTTTTTCCCTCTAGGAGGAAAAAGACCATTTGGAAAATACTACCTGGAACTTCCATTTGGCAAGCAAGTTAGAGTTGTCATGAGGGAACAGTACATGCAAACACCACACTTTGTGCATAGTTTTAGTCCAAGCAATTGCAAAGACAGAGGCCTCTGGGGCTGGTACTAAATGGCTGCATTTCACCATGGGTCCTCAAAAATAATCATCCCATAATTAAAAAAAAACAAAGCACTTTTAGGAGATAAATCACTAAATAAAGATCTACGTTTTCAGAAGGGCTTAAGCACTATAGCTGTTCAAAATACAGATGTGAATTGCTCAAGATTTTGAAATACATTAATTTCTCTAATGAATGCAAACTATTGACATTATTTTGGCATTGTTTGCTATATAAGCCATTCCTATCAAACATTAAACCATGTCCCTCAGCACCACGTCCACCCGTGGCTTAAACATCCTCAGGGAAGGTGAATCAACCACCTCCCCGGGCAGCCTGTTCCAGTGCCCAATGACCCTTTCTGTGAATTTTTTTTACTAATGTCTAGCATAAATCTCCCCTGGAGGAGTTTGAGGCCATTCCCTCTTGTCCTGCCCCTGTCACTTGCGAGAAGAGGTCATCACGCTCCTCTCCACAACCTCCTTTCAGGGAGTTGTAGAGGGCAATGAGGTCTCCCCTCAGCCTTCTCTTCTCCAGGATAAACACCCCCAGCTCTCTCAGTCGTTCCTCATAAGGCCTGTTCTCCAGCCCCTTCACCAACTTTAAAACCTATCTGTACCTGCTGAATACAGAGAAACTCATTCATGCCTCTGAATACAGAGAAACTCATTCGTGCCTCTATAGAGGCAAAATAGCTTGTCCTAAGACTCTGCTCAGTGATCTGCCAGACAGATAGATTACTAAATTTCACAGCCATATATCCCCCACCAAGGATACCTCTTGATGACAGTGTCACTACATAGCCTTCCCATAAAATAAAAGCAGAAACTTAACATTTTTATGCTAAACTATAAGAAAAAGGAGCCTGTAGTAGCTAGGAACAACAGTACATTTAGAAGCTTTCTTTTCAGTTCTACAAACGTGACTGAATCTCCTCCAACCAGACCCAATTCACACATACATAACCACCTCATGCAGGAATGACATTTTTATCTGCATAAAACACTAGTACAGTTTAATTCTTCCCAGTCCAATTAAATTGTTTCCTACTGAGCAATTTATCATATATAGATAAACCATAAAGAAATTTAAAATAACACATTTGTTTTTCAACAAAGCTACAGAAATTGACTTTTTTAGTGGGTTTTTTTTTTTTTTTTGCCTTATCAGACTTAAGATGTTACCCTTTTTTTCAGTGTTGGTACAAAAATAAATATCCATTTTCAATTTCGCCTTGTATCTTTCTACTTGAAGATTACTAGTTTCTTAGATTTGTTAATAAGAGGCTGTTGATCTGCTAACTAAGGGAAATGATTAGACAACCCAAAGACAACAGGTTCTGGGGGTGCTATATAGTGTTCCCAATAAAAATATCATTCTATTGATGATTTAAATGTTCTCTAATTCCCTTGATGAGTGGGGTTAAATAAAATCTTGCCAGAGCTGTGCAGGTATTTTTTTCCATGACACTTCTCAAATACACTAGAAATGTAACTTTTTTTATAAATACAAGAAAAAAAAGAGAGTATGAGTAAAAAATGTGAAAGAACTTCATAATAAATATGAAGAAACATGTCTTTTTCCTACAAATTATAGACAAACAAGTTGGTAACAATACCCAATGTTTTGCCATTAAATTGACAGCACCATATATTGCATCCCATGAAATGCAGACACAAAGCAGGCATCAGCTGCATATCCATCTCTTTATTTGTTCTAAATTTGTTCCATAAACTTGCTCTTATTGTATAAGCGTGATTATTTTTGGTATTTGTGTGCTACTGGTGCTAGGAAAAGCAGAAGGTAGGGTGGGGTTGCAGAAGAAGCAATTGACATGGGAAGTCCTTTTGCCTTGGAAATCTTTCTCATAAATATTCTGGATTGAAAATTGCTGTCTGCAGATTTTATTTGTAGGGTCATTATGAAAAACAATGAAAGATAACCCTCCCGAAACCATATTGCTGACTTCAGTATTAGAATATTCAACACTTAGTAAAACTTCTTTTCTATGGCAGCCTTACAAGCCACCCCAAACACGCCTTCCAGCTGTAATGTCTCATGTAGAAAGGGGAGAACAGTGACTACGGAACTGCTTTGAAAAACAGTTTTATTCTGTTTGCTGTGATTTTTTTTTTTTTACCTGTCATTACTGAAAAAAAAAGAAGAATATTAGAAAACTGAAATCATAAGCCTAGGAAGATAATGGAACTGACAACTCAGCAGCAGCTTCTTCTGCCACAAAATTTTTTCACTGGAAGGATATTAATAGGGAGGCTCACATTCTGAAATTACTTAAATCCATTTGATAAGACATTACAATGAAACCAGCTTCAGTGAATGTCTGTCTGTATATATCAATAAATAATAAGGTACAATCTTGTAAGTCTGTAAGCATCTGTAAAATACTGTAAGTCAGATGCAATAAAAGAATCTAAGCAGATAAAATGGGATAGAGATGGTTTAAATTAGACATATAGTCCTAAGATATAATAAAGAAATCCCTGCTGAGTTGCATGCTACACAACTGTGACTTCTAAAACTCCACAGCTGCAACAGTCACCTCCCTTATAGTTTCTTAGTTCCCTAAACAGAAATTTTATCTTTTACAGTATTCAGAAATTTATGCCCAAGCCCTCTTAAAACATATAAATTCAGCTCTTAATTTGCAGAATGCTTTGAAAGGAGTGATCTAATACTTTCCATTATGCAAGATGTATGGTAGGAATAAAGGCAGAGAAAACAATTTTTGTTTGTTTGTGTGTTTGTTTGTTTGTCTTTAATAGCAGTGAGGTGGTGGAAATGAAGCTGCTTTTCTTTTGCGAAACATTCATGTTGAGATTTGATCAGTGAAAGTATTAATTCACAGAGCCAGGACATCACAGTTCAGTACTTTTCTTCCAAGTAATGAATATGGAGCTTAATAATCCAGACAATAGTTCCAAATTCTGCATCAGTTGATCAATATGTAATAAAATCTAAGTTAAAAAAAGGAAAAGAATCCATGAAAGAGTGTGAAAGGTGTCACTTCTTTTCCAGATTGCTGCAACAAAATGGTACCTACACAATGTTATTCTCCCTCTGTACTCGGCACTGGTGAGACCGCTCCTTGAGTACTGTGTTCAGTTCTGGGCCCCTCACCACAAGAAGGATTTTGAGGCTCTGGAGTGAGTCCAGAGAAGAGCAACGAAGCTGGTGAAGGGGCTGGAGAATAGGCCTTATGAGGAACGGTTGAGAGAGCTGGGGGTGTTTAGCCTGGAGAAGAAGATTCTTGGAGCACATAGCAGGGTGTATTAAAAGGGCCACCCAGTCTACCAGTGCATCCTTCAAAGAGGTGCCTTGGGTTCCAGTAGCAATTGACAGGAGCAAACTCATGTTCTACCATCTAATTATGGCTCTCAGATAGAGTTCTGCTGTTTTGTCCTAGAACTGCAGACTGAACCAGTTGTTGAACTGTTCTGTAGTGTTGCATCAGTTGTGCAGTTTCTATTTCAACATTTTAAACCAAGAGCAAAATTGGGTTGCCAAGAGAACTGAGATGTCTGAACTGTAAAAAATGTCTCATGACAAAAAATCAGGTCGTTTTGTAAAACCTATTTAAATAGTTTGTAAGATCACACTGAAAATGGAACTGTTATTCATTTATTATTATTATTTCATGTTATTATTATTCACTCTGTTCCTGGAACAGCCAGTGTGCAGGACATAATCTTTGTGTACAACATACAACACGTAATAGATCAACTTACATAGGAAGAGTGGGAGAGCAGGACATAGATTTTAGAACACAGGACATAGCTTTTAGAACATAAATATATACTTCTTGTTTCCATTAATGCTATTAATTTTCTATTTCTCTCACAAATCATTAACTAAAATACTTTTGAAGGGAGATCTAAAAAAATAGAGGTTTATGATGATGAATAATTCCATCAAAAGGAAGCATCTCTAAGCACAAGGGAAAAGCAAGCATGAATGAAGATCACAGAATCACAGAATCATCAGGTTGGAGACCCACCAGATCACTGAGTCCACCCATAAGATGATGTCTATGTTAGCAGTGGAAAAGTGAATAGGAAACCCCATCATTTTCATGTATGTAGAACGGCCATAAAATAAAGCACAGATAGAACAATATAACCTTTTTTTTTTTTTTTTTTGGTAGTATGCTAAGCCCTAATATCCTAGAATAATGACTCTTTAAACAGTGGGACACTTCAGAAAGTGCTTCTAACTTCTTGTTGAACTCCAAGTGTTAAATGTTCATCCAATGGCATGTGAATATTTGTGGATGGTTTATGTGCATACTTCTGCATACATGCACAAACCCACACTCTTCCTTCTATAGTGGTGCATGAAAATGAAAGATCTGTACTACCGATAAAGAGAAATGAGCCATTCTAACATTTAAATACTTGGCTTCTTCTAAACTATTCTGTCTCTTATAAAAAAAAATCGCAGCTAAATATTCTGGCACATCTGTGTAGATATGCACAGATATTCCATAACCTTAGAAATGGAATTAAAAGCTTAAACATTGCCAAGGGCTATTTAGCATTATTACACCTTCTACAAAAACTTCTCAA
The DNA here is from genome assembly GCA_033558105.1 of Coccyzus lansbergi. Taxonomy (NCBI): domain Eukaryota; kingdom Metazoa; phylum Chordata; class Aves; order Cuculiformes; family Coccyzidae; genus Coccyzus; species Coccyzus lansbergi. The sequence goes on from JAUMJK010000508.1 coordinate 5,013,402, forward strand.
GAAATTCTAGCATTGTTTAACAATTATAATTAGGAAACTTAAAATGCTTATTCTATAATGCTTGCCATCCATCACAGGTTTTAGTGCATTACATCTGATAAAGAGCTCTAGCGTAGAGTAAAGAACAATGGCAGGAATGCCAGACTCTGTATTTTTGATGATAAAAAGGCTGAGTGCTAGCCAGAAGCAGCTTGCTGTCAGTAAAAATGAATCTGAAACAGATGCCAACTGCATCAACAGCATGAGCCACATACATTTTTTATTAGACAAAGTCATAAATCATGATGGAAGTACGTAGGTGCAAGGCACATCAACAGATACCGCTATTACTCCTCAAATTCAAAGTACAAAGTTATCTAGCATTGCATTTCCCAACTAGACAATAATATTCGTACCTAAGTGTGTAAAACCAGCATGTTCAGTGTTAACAATATGGATTCAAACAGAAGTAGGGAAAGGCTATTGTATTTTTATATTTAACCTCTATCGATCTTAGATATTGTTTTACTAACACATATATCACACAGAACAACCAGGTTGGAAGGGACCCATCGGATCTTCTAGTCCAACCATTCCTATCTAACACTAAACCAAGTCCCTCAAGACCTCATCCACCCGTGCCTTAAACACCTCCAGGGAAGGTGAATCAACCACCTCCCTGGGCAGCCTATTCCAATGCCCAATGACCCTTTCTGTGAAAAACCTCCTCCTAATCTCCAGTCTAAATCTCCCCTGGCAGAGCTTGAGGCCATTCCCTCTCATCCTGTCCCCTGTCACTTGGGAGAAGAGCCCAGATCCCTCCTCTCTACAACCACCTTTCAGGTATTTGTAGAGAGTAATGAGGTCTCCTCTCAGCCTCCTCTTCTCCAGGCTAAACAACCCCAGCTCTCTCAGCCGCTCCTCATAGGGTCTGTTCTCCAGCCCCTTCACCAGCCTCGTTGCTCTTCTCTGGACTTGCTCCAGAGCCTCAACATCCTTCTTGCGGTGAGGGGTCCAGAACTGGACACAATATTCAAGGAGCGGCCTCACCAGTGCTGAGTGCAGAGGGAGAATAACCTCCCTGGACCTGCTGGTCACATCGGTTCTGATCCAAGCCAGGATGCCATTGGCCTTCTTGGCCACCTGGGCACACTGCTGGCTCATGTTCAGTCGGCTGTCGACCAACACCCCCATATATGCAAAGACAGATGTATTAAATTTACTTGCACTGGAGGACAATTTTCTGTTTTCTTTTGTTTTCTGTTTAAAGTCTGTATCAAAGTAATGTGTAAATACTACTAGATATATGAGCAAAAATCACTTAGCTGTTTCCCTCCCATCCACCTCCCATGTAGATGACAAGACTGTAGCTTTGGCTAATAATGCATGGCAGGAAAACAAAAATATCCTTATAAATGCAGAAACTAAAAATTAACTTCTCAAATGTTATATCTGAAAAGCTAAGTATTCTGGAATAAGATTGATTTAACCATGTTTCAGTGTCTCTCTATTTCAAAATTTTCTGGAGGATTCTATTTTCCATGTTGCTTCCCACTTACTGAGATGTTCCATTGAGTTAGATACCAAAATGTGTTTACAGATCTCTGAAACTTTGCAGTTTGATTTCAAGAGAGAAGTGCCTAAAAACTCGATGAAAGCAAATGCCACCCACATCTTCAGGAAGGGGAAGAAGGAGGACTCAGGCAATCAGCCTCATCTTGATCCCTGGGAAGGTGATGCGCAGCTAACCCTGGAAACCATTTTCATGGTCAGCATAGCTTCATCAAGGGCAAATAATGCTTGATTACCTTGATAAATTTGAATAATGAAGTGATTGGTCTGGTAGATGAAGGCAGAGCCATGGACTTTAGTAAAGTCTTTGAAAATCAATGATCCAATGGGTCTCTTCCAACCTGGTGATTCTATGATTCTATGATTCTGCCTTAAGCAGTAAAGACCATGGCAGTTGCTTAAGGTCTTTTTGCACTTTATATATATTGTTTTTAAAAAAAAAAAAAAAAAGCCTTCTGCTCCCCCCTCTCCTTCCAAAAGGAAAGTGAGAAAGGAACCAAATGGGGTTTGGGATGAGACCTGTGCCTTAAACCACCTCTGCAGCCCCAGACTCTGTTTTTTCCACCCTGAACAGTACTTCGGTGTGTTTATTTTTTTTGATAAGCAAAAAAATGATGGTAATTGGGTTTGAGAACGCAGAGGTGAATGAAACGGTTTCCCAAAATGTTTGGACTCGATGATCCGGTGGGTCTCGTCCAACCTGGTGATTCTATGATTCAAAATGTCTTAAATAAGACCCTCATAGATAACACGTACTGGCTGACTGAACAACCAGAGAGGTAGACTGAGAACTAACTTGAGTCCAGAACTGTTTAACAATAAGGATCTGGATGATGAGACACGGTCTACCCTCAGCAAGTTTTTAGATGACACTAAGCTAGGAGGAGCAGCTGATATACAAGAGCATCATGCTGACACACAGAAGGACGTCAACAGGTTGGAATAATGCGCTGAAAGGAACTTCATGAAACTCAACAAGAAGTGCAAAGCCCTGCACCTGTGGGGGAACAATCCCGTGCACCAGTATATCCTGAGGGCCACTCAGCTGGAAAATACTTTAGCAGAAAAGGATCTGGGGTACCTGCTGGATGCCAGTTTGAACTCAAGCCAGCAATGTGACTTTGGGGAAAAGAAGGCGAATGAGCTACCAGGGGGCTAGGTACTGCCTGCAGGCTGAGGGAGGTAATTTTTCCCCTTTATTCAGTGCACATCTAGGTTCCCCAGCACAAGAGAGACAGAGACATACCAGTATTTCTATTCTTGGAGACTCCTGCAGACTAAAACTCCTCTAGAAATGGTCCTGGCCAAGTGGTTCTTGGTGGCCCTGCTTGAACAAAGGGGATTTGGACAGGACAACACCCAGAAGTTCCTTCCAACCTCAACCATACTGTGTGGGTCAAGAATATGTTGGGGTTTATGAAATGTAATTCAGGTTCAAATGACTTTGCATTTTTCATTTCATGTATTTAATTTACCTCCAGGGTTTCATATTCTCAAAGATTCCAAAGTACCTAAAGGGGAATTTTAAGGACAGAATGGAATAAAAATTGCAACTCTAAATCAAAACCATGGAAATGTTCCTGTTATGATTAAATAAGAAAGATGAAATTGCATATATAGATGTGTTTGCATTTGCAAGGAGTTGGTTGGCATTCGGTCTGCTTTTAGTATTCCATCTACACCTAATCAGTTTTGCCCACTGATTTCTATGATATGAGATGAAATAATTGTATTCACAACTACCCTTTCTTTTGCCTGCAAAATGAATTCTACTAGCATATGCAAAATTTTAATTTCTGTATTTCCCTGGAAATCTAAAGAAACGATAAAACTTCTATCTGAATTACTTAATACATGTAGTTTATCTTGTCATATTACACACTTTTTCATTCCAAGTTGTCTACAAAACATAATTTTTTAAATTAAGTATCCACTCAGAGTGACTGAATAAATACTAATTAGAGACATACTTGATTTTTCCTTGAATTATTCAAAGGAAATATACAGTCTATTTCCTAACTACAATGCAGTATTAGTACTTAAATTTAAGTTACCTAATTTAGTCTTTTCCTGCTGAGCGGGTGACTCATTCTTTACAAACACGGACATAAAGTGTTAATTACAGCCAAGCTTCATATTCATTGAATTGTTTACAGATTTGTTATATATAGAAGTTTCACCTGCCCATGGCTGGCTTTCTCCACAACTTCATCAACTCATCTAGGCTATCTTACGAACGTTCCTATCGAAGATCAAGAAGAATATTAAATCATTGTTCTCATGAGGTTTATTTTATATTGCACAAAAGAAGATTTTAATTTATGGAGAACTGGCCTATTTCTGCTCTGAGTTACCCACCATATTAACTTTAAAGAGTTTACTTGCTTATGCCAAAAGATGCAATGAATGAGCTCAGAAGCATTCAACTCAACTCTGACTTGCAGAAGATAATTTCTCCTTAAGTTGGTTGCATACACAGAGCTTGAACTTAGCCCCTTTCTGCACCTGGGCTTAATACCATTTAGTTGCAACCACATGCAATTCTAATTCTTAGTGTGTGAGAAAAGCACGTCAGCTTCTCTTGCCCTGAAATCAGAACCCTTGTCATCAGGAAGATAATAACACACGGCAGAAGATGGAAAGTAAAAAGCAGAATTATGCTTTATTATGCCCTACATTGGTGACCAAGATCAGCTCATTGCCACAAGGACGGGAAAGATTTAAGCTTTTTTCTTTAAAACTGCAATGCACAGAAGTCTTTCAAAGTTGCTGTCCTGTCAGAACTGGATAAAATAGGTCAGGACAAAAACAGAAAAAGGGAAAAAGAAAATGTTAGTTAATGTTCCTTTTAATTTCCAAAGTATTGGAGTCCATATATATATATATATATATATTTGTATTTGTTATATGGTACAGTATTGAGCTTAACTTAAAATCATTAATTAGACAGGGTGTTATACTACTAGAAGAATATATAAATAGAAGAACTAACAAAGAGCCTGTGATTCAAAACTACGATCATATTCAGACTTGTGGAGGTCTCAGTGTCACTCTTAAGAATCATCAGAGATTAAAACTCAGTCCCTAAGCCTCTTTCTCTATGTTTTCTTTGAGGGATTGTGGCTTTGAAGTGATAACCATAACCCTGGTATTTTAAACAGAAAGTCTTTCTCTCTCTCTCTGGTTTGCTGAAATCACACATTTCTGCTAACACAAACACTTCATTTCCAAGAACCACCAAGCAGGAGGTCCCACTGAAGCACTGACCTTCCTGACTAGCTGGGGCCTCCAGAAAGGTGATGAAAACTATTCAAGTGCAGATATGCACAAAATGGGTTAATTTGTTGATTAGGTATGTAATCTGTCTGTTCAGAAGATGAGAAACTATACTTAATTACAATCACATAAAGGAATCAAGGTCATAGGAAAATAATTTTGTCCAAAATGAGATGTAATAACATGAGTCAGGAGTCTTGTAATGCAAGGCTGACCTGTCTAGATAACTTTATCAGTAAATACTGTATTGACTCAAAATTGCATCAGAAACAGTACTGGAAACATCACATTTGTGTACAAATGTAACAATATTAGCTATAAAATTATAATTATATACAGTATTAGTGTAGCTGGCCACTGAATGGGATTAGTATTCAACTAACATTCATCACTGACTATTTGATTGAGATTGGTTATAAATAGAATATGATCATAACCTGGAAGAGAGATGTCTTTCTGTGACTAGCTTTCCTCAGACTTCTCTGAACTTACTTGCTGATTTGAGACACAACGTTCCCTAAAAATATTAGTGAGGAATTAAGCATCTCTATCTTTGTTATCTTGGGGGAAAATTGATGCTTAGGTAATTATTTTCTCTGGACTAAAGATAAGCCAGACAAGCCTGAAACACCTGAGATGATTTAAGTTGTAAGGTAGTGCAGTCATGCCGCAAAACAATGGGTCACAATTTATAAGGCTCTAAGACACTTTATAAATTTTAATTAGGGTTTATTATTGAATTGCAATTTAAAATCTAATAGTCATCCCTCAGATACGTACACTCAACACCACTCTTAAAATACTTCAGCAAGAAGCTAAATGATAGACATAAGTAAGCATTATTTTATATAAAGTAAACAATTCTTGGTATTTTTTTTTAACCACACTGGCTGAAGGCAAGAAAAGTTGCAAATAGAAATACAAGACGGTCAAAGTAAGGAAACCAGTCCATGGCTTGATTTTTCACTAGCATTCTAAGTTTTACAATTCTTGGCTGCTTTGCCTACCAAAATAAATAACTGCTTACATAAAAGCCTTGAGTGTGAATTGTAACACTCTAACATTGGCATATCATTGGAATATTAAAGGTTTTGAAAATAAATATATAGTTTTGTATGATAAGAAGACAAAACCCCTCACTCCAGGCAGCCAAGTTGATTTATATACTATCCCAATGACACTATAAGCCAGCATGATTTCATAGCATTTCCCTTCTGTGTGAAATTTAGCTGAACAACATGGTTGGTCACACATTTTGTTCTAGAATTCAGTCATCACTCTAAATAAACTAGAGAAAAAACTATGTCGGAATTTATAGTACAGAAGCATTTGGAAGTGTATTTGTTCAGCTGACCAATCGTCTACATGCTCCCAATCCATGAAACTTTATTAGATTTCAGTTCTTCTTCCCAATGCAAAGTTTTCTTTTTATTTGTGTCTCTGCATGGTAAAAAGCATACAGAGTAGTCTATCTCTGTATAGGTTCAAAACTGTACTGAACTGCCCTCCCCAAATGTTTGTTTATTCCATGATAGGTCTCAATCTTGATGACTGAAACTCTTTACAGCAAAGAAAGGAAAAGAAGCAATGACTTCCACTTTATAGGAACTGTCTTAACTACAGAAGAGAGAGTCCATCACACTCCTCCTCCAACTACAGAAGACTAAATATTTTATTCAGAGTGAAAACATTCAGTGCAATAATGTGCAAGAGATTCTGTAATGATCTGTTTTTCAGAGACAACCTAGTTTAAGATCGTGTCTGTAATTGAGCACAGATTAATTTTGAACACCTCATGAGAGTAATCCAATGTTGAGTCTTTCTTCTTTGGTTTCAAAGATGCTTTTCCACTCTTTCTATTATTCTTCTGCCCCTCCTTCAGTATCCTGGACAATAAGAATTATTGTGACAAAATTTCCAAGGAAATTGGTATATCCTTAAGAAAAAATTCTGGCTTGACAAAGGCTACATTCTTTGACTACAGATTTTTAATCCCAAAATTCCTGATCTCTCATAGAATCATAGAATCACCAGTTTGGAAGAGATCCATCAGATCACTGAGTCCAGCCATTCCCACCAGTCTCTAAACCATGTCCCTCAGTACCTCATCCACATTTCATCATTGCTGGCCCTGTCTAAAATAGCAGCTGCCATAATTCTGTTAGTGTTTCTGATGTAATCCAACAGCTCTTTAAAGTAAACCCTGTAGCTCCCAGAAATTCTTCATTTTAGACCACTGAATTATATAGAATTTCAATAATAGAATATTCCATATCTTCTAAGCCTTCGATAAAAACCAACATTTAAAAAAGAGCCCACAGACAGAACTGCAGTGGATTATTCCTCCTCCTTAATAAAAATAACTTCTTATAAATAACAAGCTGGTCACTGAAAGGGAAGCCAAAGAGTAAAGGAAGATTGTCCTTCCCTCTGAGTTTTCTCTTTTTTTTTTTTTTTTTTTTTTTGAGGATTTCTTTTGAGTTTTCTCCTATCGATGTGAAGAAATTTTTTTTAAATAGTTGTAAGAGTAGCAGAGAAAATATTATTCAGAGTACATGACAGTGATTAAGTCACAAACACATACATTAAATTTGTCACTACTTGCAAGATGGATACACACTGTCACAACACAGTGGACAATAAGCAAAAGTAGCAATTCTGTGGTTGTGTTTTCATCACTCTGATCCTTCATCTTTTGGCTAAAAATTGGTCCCTATGCTAGCAATTCCAAAAAGCTGGAGTAATCTTTCTTCAGGCTCTTTCCAGAAATCAAAGATATCATTGAAGTTTCAGGGTCACTACTTTAGAGAACACAAGCCAAGAAGCAAGCTGAGACTAAACTCAACTGATGTGTCACAGAGCTAATATGTTTCATTGGGACTATGTTACTTCTGCTTTTTGAATGAAGAACTCAAGTCAAATAGGCTGTTTCTTTTAGTTTCTATTTTCAATGAAAATCCAAGTATTTTCATATGGCACTACAAACAATTTGGTGTTGAAAGGTTTTCCCTTGAGGGAAATACAGTCCTCTAAGAAGACTGTCACATGGGTTCTCTGAAAGACATTTTGTAGTCGTCTGCAGAGCACTTTGGATGACAGAATTAATAAGACATTTATACAGATAAAGGGACAGAAAAAATAAAATCCTATGTCGCATTCATTCATAGACAACAAACACTGTGAGCTGCCATGAACAAGAACTTCTTTCATGACTAGGGAAAGTATGTAATCATGATCTTTTTATCACTCCTGATCACTTTTTGCCTTTTAAAAAGTTAGTAGGACAATTAAATTTAAATATATTAATACATAATTCCTAGAGGATGACAAATCATTTGATTTGCAATTTATTGAAAGCAAGAGTCTTTCTGAGAACTAAGAAGTGCAACTTAATGAAAAGTTAGTACAGACCAGAGATTATAACAGAATAAAACTTATAAAGACTTTTCAGCAATGGAAACAGGATTTCACTTGGCTATGATTTCACACTGCTTGTCCTTTTTTTCTTATCTTCCCCAGAACTAGGTGCACTGTGGCTTTCATTTGGGATGGTCCACATATGTAACTTAAGCAGAAGACTAAACTAACATCTACAAAGACATTAAGGTGAATTTTTTTAGAAATTAATATCTTATAGTTAATTTTGAATAGAATTTTGAACCTGGAACTCTTGAAGCCATATTCATCCTATAGGCGAATTCATCCTATTGCAGATAAAACTAGCGGCAACTTAAATCAAATGCAGATTATATCAGTTGGCATAAGAAATCAGCTTTAACATAGGCAGTCAAGAAAGAGAGTACAGTATTTGTAAAGTTAAGAAAGATACACCCCAAAAATAAAATCATGTAGAGGTATTATTATTACATTAGGAATCTAGTTTAGAAATAGATTTTTATATTAAGAAAAAGTTGAGATGGCTGCACTGAAATACTCTGTTTCAGGCTTAATGATACAAAGTGTATGAGAAACAAAGGCTATTTGCTGGGATTCAGAAAATATTATGTTCTACATTTCCAGTAGACCAAGAAGCAGAGCAATAATTGAGCCATTAAAAATCACAGTAGACTACAGGGAAGACAAAGAGACGTCATGATTAGCTATTATCTTCAGGAGCTGTAAAACAGACTACATTTTCAGCTACATCAGGAGTAACATAGCAAGGTAATCTAGACAATCATTAGTATTTTAAAGATAAAAATTTCCAGAAAGTAAGTTTTACAAAAATCTTTCTTTCAAGTAAATGGTCTAGCTTATCATTTTCAAGGTGATGAGGATTTCAACCAAATTTACAGCAAGCTGTTATGAAATCCCTTACGTAAAATGAACAGAAAGGGCATCAATTCCTTTTTAAATATTACTCTGTGTTTCTGTAGCAACACTGATTCTTCCATTATACAGAAACAGTAGAAATGCAATATGACAGCAAGTCTTTTTGTTTGGAGTTCGTGTAAGAGAAAGGATTCAACATGAACATCTTGATGATACAATCCTATCCTTCCCACGTGTTTGCTCCCTCCAGACAAACAAACAATTACAAAAATCTACAGGGAATAAGAAAATCTTTGTGTTTTCAAAAGAGTGTGGCAAAATGGCAGACAAGACAGCTTGAAGTTTACTAACAGAAACCAGTTGCTATAGGATACGTTAGCATTACAGCTATGGCTGCACAGACAGGGGAAAGCAATATTGAAGAGTCATAGAATCACAGAATCATAGAACAACCAGGTTGAAAGAGAACCACAGCATCATCGAGTCCAACCATTCCTATCAAACACTAAACCATGTCCCTCAGGACCTCGTCCACCCCTGCCTTAAACAACTCCAGGGAAGGTGAATCAACCACCTCCCTGGGCAGCCCATTCCAATGCCCAATGACCCTTTCCGTGAAAAACTTCCTCCTAATCTCCAGCCTAAATCTCCCCTGGCGGAGCTTGAGGCCATTCCCTCTTGCCCTGTCCCCTGTCACTTGAGAGAAGAGGTCAAATCCCTCCTCTCTACAACCTCCTTTCAGGTAGTTGTAGAGAGCAATGAGATCTCCTCTCAGCCTCCTTTTCTCTAGGTTAAACACCCCCAGCTCTCTCAGCCGCTCCTTATAGGGCCTGTTCTCCAGCCCCTTCACCAGCTTTGTCGCTCTTCTCTGGACTCACTCCAGAGCCTCAACATCCTTCTTGTGGTGAGGGGTCCAGAACTGAACACTGTTTCTTTCTTATTTTTTTTTTTTAAAAATGAAGAAAAAAAAAAAATGAAGACACAGAAACTCTACTTTCTTCAATTTTCCCATCATAACAGTCAATATTTTTACATCATCTACTCTCTATGGGAAACTTAAAAGCGCTGTAGAAACTCGAACCAAGAAAAACATCACCTCATCCCCACCAAATACAGAGCTACGCATAAAGACAAACATAGAGGCTATCTAAGAACTCATATTGATACTACACTTGTTTTAAGACAAGTGGAAAATAGGAAAGGCACATATCAAACGACAACAAAAAAAAAAAAAGTAAGTAGGGTGCCCACAGTATAAACTGCTGTGATAGTAATATAGAGGGAATCATACATTCATTAGTCCTCAGAAAACTGCAATAGTTTTCTGACCCACTTTTAGTACCCTAACACTCAGGTCTCATCTAGAAGACTGAATAATCTCTTGTATCTACCTTGCCACAGTATGTGTTCAGATTAGTAACGGACATGTTTCCTTCTAGCATCATGCCCTGCATTTTATGCAGCAAAATTCCCATCAAAAGAGATGCCAGCTTCCTCTCTAAACTCCGAAAGGAGGAAAATGCAGAGTAGAAAGGACAACATCATAAATGTTCAGCTTCCACTAATGACATCCATTTCACTTAAAGGTTTTTGCTTAAATAAGTCCTTTAAGAAAGCCTGTTGAAAACCGAAAAGATTTAACTTTGGGTATCTTGCACTTACGCTCTATGCTAAAATGACAGTTCTGTCCTTTCCAGCACCAGTTCAAACTCCCTCTGCTCCTTTTCAACCCTGCTCAGAGAAGTATTTTCTCTGAGTGTGCTTCTGTGAAATGCTGTCATACCTCCCTGAAAGTGCAGCAGAGAATGAAGAAAGAAAGAGGGCAGACGGTAAAACACAAAGACTTAGAAAAGGATGCTCTGTTTGCACAGTGCAGGAATCAGAGAGAGAGAGAGGAATCTCATGACTGCCAGGAGGTATATCAATTCCTCTTTATAGGATTAAAGGTGATCACTCTGACAGGGCGCAGTACAACTCAAGTACTGTGGGCTGCCTCCAGCTTCTGATTCCTGCATTTCCTGACTGTATTGTATTCCCTTCTCTGTCCCATTGCCCAACTCAGCATCGCTACTTGAGCCCTGCCCCAGCCACCTCTCAGTGCTGTCCCTTGCACTGCTCTCAGCAGCAATCTGACAATAATTTATCCTCATAATATATGTCTTTAATAATCCTTCTCTACTTCCTGGGAAGAGTGCTCTCACACTTGAAAAAATCAATTTGTATAATGATTGGTGGATCATTTTGCCTTGTCTTAAATATGAGTTTTCTTTGCATACTATTTGCTATTCATCATATTCTGGTCATTTGGCACCTTCAGAAAATAAATAAAAAGAGCAAGGCAGAGAGCAAAAGTATATCGAATCGTGTAGCAAACTTCAAACACTAGGAGAAGGCAAAAAGTGAAAGCAAAAGTTCATAGAATCATAGAATCATAGAACAACCAGGTGGGAAGAGACCCATCGGATCATCGAGTCCAACCACTCCTATCAAACACTAAACCATGCACCTCAGTAAGTTGATGTGGTCTCGGTAATATTAACTCAGCCCTATGCACTTCTGCTGTCATTTCTTCTTCAGAGAAGACAATCCTGTCAGTTTGAAAAGAACTGCAGAATGGAAACACTGGTTTTGTCTCCAATGAGTGTACAACAGCTCAACAAAGCAGCTCACTCACAACTTCCTAGCCCTGCTACTGATCTGATACACAACATAAGGCATGAAATTTCTTTGTTCTCTCTCTGGTTTTCTCTTTGTTTATCTTTGTTATGTGTTTAAAGACTTTGAACCAAGTGTTTTGATCTGGGGTTTTGGTTGGTTTTTTGCTATTTCTGTTTTGTGGGTTTTTGTTGTTGTTGGGGTTTTTTTCCTCTTCTTTTTATCTGAAATATATATCTGTAGAGCATTTAGGGCAGTGAATGACTTTAAGACAATTAAAATTCAGCGAGGACTTCTGTTCATTGATCAGAAATTATACAAGTAGAATCATAGAATCACAGAATCATAGAATTCTTTGGGTTGGAAGAGACCTAAAAGGTCATCTAGTTCTAAAGCCCCTGCCATAGGCAGGGACACCTGCCATCAGATCAGGTTGCTCAAGGCTCATCCAACCTGGCCTTGAACACCTCCAGCGATGGGGCAGCTATCTCACCACTCTCATGGTGAAGAAATTCCTCCTTATGTCTAGTCTAAATCTGTCCCTCTCCAGTTTATGCCCACTGCCCCCTGTCCTATCACTACAAGCCTTTGTAAACAGTCCCTCCCCAGCTTTCCTGTAGCCCCTTCAGGTACTGGAAGGTCATTCTAAGATCTCCTCAGAGCCTTCTCTTCTCCAGGCAGAACAACCCAAACTCTCTCGGCCTGTCCTCATACGGAAGGCCCTCTGAGCATCCTTGTAGCCTCCTCTGGACCTGTTCCAACAGTTCCATCCCCTTCTTATGTTGAGGACTCCAGAACTGAACACAATACTCCAGATGAGGTCTCACAAGAGAGAAACAGAGGGGCAAAATCCCCTCCCTCACCCTGCTGGTCACACTGCTTCTGATATAGCTCAGGACACCATTGGCCTTCTGGGCTGTAAGTGCACGTTGCTGGATCATGTCTCACTGACCAGCAGCCCCAAGTCCTTTTCTGCAGGGCTGCAGCACACTGCACGCAGTACAGTTCCCTTTATTTCAAAGAGAAAAAAAAATGCTTTGTAGGTAGGAAACAAGCAGTAAACTCCCCTGGATCTTCTCTCTATTATGGCAGTAACATTCTTTCACATAGGATTCTCATGGACAAATAAGGAAAAGACTACAGGATCTACAAAATGCAAAGAAATAATTGGAAAATCATTGGGCATTGGAATAGGCTGCTCAGGGAGGTGGTTGATTGACCTTCCCTGGAGGTGTTTAAGGCACAGGTGGATGAGGTCCTGAGGGACATGGTTTAGTGTTTTATAGGAATGGTTGGACTCGATGATCCGATGGGTCTCTTCCAACCTGGTTGTTCTATGATTCTATGAAACAATGAATTAACTGTGGTTACATGACTCAAAGAAGGCAGTTCTAATGGAAGACCGTAACAATCCTCAGAAACACAGAAATCAGAATCATAATGACTTGTTCTAATGGAAGACCGTAACAATCCTCAGAAACACAGAAATCAGAATCATAATGATTTGTGAATGCAGACAGAACAAGAAGAATTTGGTTTAAATTAAGATGAGAATAATTAAGATACTTGAAAATATTTCCATACAGAAGATATTCAGAAGTCGATTGAGGAGACTGAATTTAAAAATAATTAGGTGAGCATTTCCTAGCACATACATTTAGGGCTCTCTCTTGGATCATGAAGGAGCCGAAATAAGTTCTTCAATTCCCTTGCAGACTTATTTTGCATGATTCTGTAACCTCTTTGTTATCTTCTGTGATTTTGAATAAGAATGTCTCAGAAAAGCAATATTCATTAGTTTCCATTTATCTGATTTATTTCAAATTCTCATATTCTGGAAACTCATATGCATTCTAGGACAAAGAGTAGATGAGCAGATAATGGAATTAAACATGAAGTTTAATTATTATCACTTTGTTAACTCCAAAAGAATAAGAAATTGACTTCCCAGGTAGTGGGCAGAATTAAAATTCCTGCCATTAAGTATATGATTAGTCTGGGGTTTTTTTGCTCTTTCCAAGTTTAACAGTTCTACACAATTTAAAAAAAAGTGATAAATATGTGGATTTAACTAAATGGAGCTCATTCAAGGAAGCTGTAGTTTTCCAAGCAGAATTTGAAGTTGCAGAAACCAGCTGTTGTTGTTTTGCAGGAACAGTTTTAAATTAATACTAGCATTTTTTTAAATTGCAGACAACAAAATAATGGAACTATCTTCCATAGTTTTTTTAAAAAAAATCTAAACTTTTGGAATAAAATCAAGCTTGTTTAGTTTCACATGTAAAGAAAGGCCTGAAATAGACATCTCTTTCCACCTAAAATGTCTGTGTAAAACAGGGTTTAGGTTGATAGCTTAATGATTTAACGTTACTCATGTAAACACGATGATGGATCTCTCAATGTTAATCTAATTCCCTCAAATAAGATATCTGCCCTTCCCTGCTGACTGTGCGTGAAACCAAGAGAAACTGCAAGGTGCTCTTATTAATTCAGGAACCAGACTGGCTAATCTTTGGTTGAGCCTGATGCCCATCTCAGGATGGCTTTCTAAGTACCTGAAAGCTTTTCCGTTGCAGGGTATTATAAGCATTGAAAACTAAGTATGAACTTACATTGTCATCCATTCTGCATTATGATTTTGCTCCAAGGAAGGAGAGGATAAGCTTTGACAAAAGAAAAATCACTAAAGGTAAATGTTTGGACTAAGTAGCAGTTTTATAAGATGTTTTGTGCAAGGACAGAGACTCAAGTACCACACAGAATCTTTGCAGCTGATGCATATTGAAGGATATTTTTCTACTGGAATAATTCTGTTCATCAAAAAAAATAAAGAGTATGTATATATTACTTCTCAAATACTCATTAATTATATCTTGAAAATCTGTGAGAATGTAGAAAATTACATTTTTTTCTAGTTCACATACAGTAAACTTTAAAAGGATAATTAAGCTGTGCTTTCCAAAGTAATAGGATTAAGACAAAAAATTTTCCTGGGTTTGGGTGTCTGTGATTGGTTTATTCTCTCTTCAGTGCTAAGTTTAACTTAATTTGAAAAAAAACCCAAAAAACCTCTCATATATAACAAGTAATTTTAACATTGCTATTATATCATTGCTAACATTATCTCGATAATCTGATGGGTCTCTTCCAACCTGGTGATTCTATGGTTCTATGATAAACTAGATTATAAAAATCTTTATTGGAATATATTATCTATAGAACAAATAGAAGTAAAACCTTCTGCATCTGATGGTAGGAGTTTGGTCTGTTTAAGAAGGCTCCTCCATATTACAACTACTGACTACTGCCAAGCATCTTCCACTAAATCTTTCAAGGAATTTGAAGCACAGAACACAGGGAGAGTAAAATACACATCTAGTTACATTTAATGAAAATATGAAAACCATTCTGCTATATTTTACTTTGCAAATTGCACATATTGTTGGTTTTTGTTTTCTTTTTAAATCAGTAAAGTTGTTGGTGATTCCAACAGAACTGCTTCATATATAAGTGCCAATGAAATCGTGTCACAGAGTACCTGAATCACAGACCGTTCGTTGGTGAGTACTCAGTTAAGTCTCCTGTTGGTTAATCACATTGTAAAGAACAGGGATAAAACTGCAGAGTGAAAAAGATTTCCTAATTATTCCTTTTATAGCAATGCAAGAGTATTATTAGGTTAAATATCGAGTAGAAAAAGGACGAAAATGATAATGATGTGATAATGAAAATGCTAAGGTTTGTGATATCTTCAGGCAAAGAAAGGTCTGTGGCCACACTGTCTTGGAAAAATTAATCCTCTGACTACATTTATTTGTTGCAAGGAGAATGTGTGTTTTAAAATTATTGTATTACTTTATCTTTGTTTATGCTCTTGGGTACTGCTCCTCATTGCCAGCTCATTCAGATTCTTTACTCTTCTGACCATATATTCATTGTATAATGATTTTCTATCCCTTGCTGATGAGATCAAATTTTATTCAGTTTGAAATTTTCCAGTCATTGGAGAGCACATCACACAGGCTAACTTTTTAAACACTTAACTTAGGAAGTTAGTCTCCTTAAGCTACCGGGATGAGCAAGAAAGTCCTAGTTTCCTTTAGAGAGTGATTTTTATCATACTATACTTTCTCCTGCCTGAACTTCAGGATCTTCATGCCTGAACTCACTCTCTGAAGGGACTGCTCTCTCTACTGATGGTACAGTGTCTATGCGGCCTGGCTGCTTTGGACATCTATATGTGGTTGTCATCTTTACCTTTTAATCTAGCCATGTCCTTATATGGCTAACTCTATTCCTGTCTTTAAAATCTTGGAATACGTTTTCCTGGCATTGTTAGCTCATCTGTATGCTACAGCACGGAGACTTAAACAGGCTCATCTAATTCCAGACTGATCTAAGAGCCTGTTGACACTGAAAAGGTCACTCCAGCTCCCTGCCCTGTAGTTCTTCATTGCGCTGGACCCAATATAAGTCACACTTCAGATGTTTGCTAGCTTAGCTTCCCATTGGATTGCCAACCTGAGCGGCTCACTGAGAATTAAGCACGATTTATACATGGGAAGGTGCAAGAACATACAACTCAAAGCTGGGCAAGCAGATCTATTGCTTAGAGGCTATAGGTTGTTAAATCATTTCAGTCTATATTTTACCTGCCTTGGTAAATACAACTGAATCATATCCTTGTTAGTCCACATTAGAAATGTTGTTCGGGGAGTTGCAGAACAGAATGAGGTCTTTACATCTGCCTGAAATACCTGCATTCCTACTTACAGCTCTAAGACACAGACTCCTAGAGGCTCCTTTCTTAGTTTTCCTTCATTTGATAGGAATTGTTGCACTTGATGATCCGGTGGGTCTCTTCCAACCTGGTTGTTCTATGATTCTATGATTCATCACCCATAGTCTATAGCACACACAGTGCCTGGACCTGCTCCTATAGCATGTACTTGGCTGGCTGACTGGCCAAACATAAAGATAAATTTGTGCTCATGTTATATAAGGTACAGCGAGTTATTTACACTCATGTTAAATAAGGTACAACTTAGTTAGTTGGTTTGGGGTTTTTTCCACCCTCCATGACTCGACTGTTTTCACAACACACAGAAACTCAATATTTTTTATATCTGTAACACTGTACTGAGTCTGGCTGAACTGGAGGTAACCCTCTTCACAGCAGCCTGCACAGTTCTGTGTTTTGAATTTGTGACCAAAACTGAACTAAAACCTTCCGGAATGTGTTTGAAGCTGTTCAGTATCTTCAGTGTTATTTATATACAGACCAACAGAAAAAGCCTTGTTCCTAAGATGCAAAAAAACCCTATGATAAACATCTCCACAGCTAATATGAACAAATTCATACAAATTCCACTCCTCTGAACACATGAAAAGAAATAAAACATAAACATTTATTTATGTACTTACAGTTTTAGAGAAACAGAGATTAATAATAATAATAATAATAATAATAATAATAATAATAATAATAATAATAAAATTCTACACCTCTGCCAGTTCCTTTCCCATTATACTAAGGACTATATCTGACGCTTTCTGATACAAAGAACAAAATTCTATTTTTGAGTGTTATGTTTGCATTTTTATAACATCTGAAGCTGTACTTGCCAACTATCTTAAGCGAACATTATTTACTATTTTTAAGAGTCTTTCTTTACTTCAGAAAGGAAAATAGAACTGAAAAGATGCTTTTTCTTTATAATAAAGTTCCAAAACAACATCACTGCAGTTTTAGCAGTTAAAGTACTTTTTGTCTAAGTAATCAAAGTTCCAGCAAGGTTCTCAAAGCCAGCAGTTTCTCAAATATGGTTTTCCCTTTTTTTTTTTTTTTTTTATTAGTGTTCTGGCAGTTATGTTAGAGGTTATACAGTCTCACACTGTATGACTGTTATTATAAGGCAAATGGTAAATGCCTGTAGCACAGCAAAACACTCTCATTTTGTTTGCAAATGACTGTCTGTATCTTGACATATTTTTAAGAGTATTAACAAATTACTGGAAGGAGTCACAGAAGACCAAAAAGTCCAGATGTACCCAGGTATGCATGCAAGATACTATTATTCAAGTACACCACTAAGAGAGAACAAGCCAGCCAGGAAGTTTTCATCATGTGTAGGCCTTTATAGCACGATCAAGATGAGCAGCTGTGTTTAAATCTCAATTAAAAATGACTGACAGCGTTAAAAGGATTTTTCTTTATCCATATAAATAGAAAAAAGTATGCATACAGTATGCACAATGGAAGTGCAAATTATGTGTTAATACTTCATCTACATGTGGTCTGGCATCTGTAGAGAAGCAAGTAACTCTGCGTTCTCTTTTCTGCTTAAATTTGCTAATTAATTTAATAGATGAATCTTAGATTGGGACATCAGGATTCAGTTGAAACTACCATTGTACTTACAAGTAATAATAATAAAGCTATTAATCGAAATGGTGTTATCTTCACATGGCTCATACTTTGAACTTTTAATTTTGAGCACTCTAAAGAAATCCTGCACTTTAATCTCAATTTCAGTATTATTTTCTGTACAAGTAACAACTGATGTAATCACTGAAAAGTAGACCGGTTTAAGTTTTTAATCTTGCTAGAAGTAGGATCTAAGTAACATTATGACTTTTTGAATGAAGAGCAGGGAATATTTTTCAGCGACAGAAATTATGTAAGTTTTCAGGAGGCTGTTTATTACTTGATGCACTCTTGACTCTCTCTTACTTGTGAAGCAAATCATTGGTAGAATCCGAGTCTTCAAATTCAAGATCTGTAAACGCTATGCTGTTATCTTTCAGCTAAAATAAGCGCATCTTTTAACACACATTGCATCATTCATCACTCTCTTTTAATTGCAGCGCTAAACTGAGAAAGTATGGTTTGTTTTGGAAAAAGAAAAACTCAAAGAAATACTTGAAATTTTTGACCAATTCCCTATGTGCAAGCTTTACAGAATTATTATTAATGCACAAGCCTTACGAACAGAACTTTAAACAACATTTCCATAACATTCAGTTCTCTTTCTGTTCTTATTATGAATAAAACAGCAGGATAACATCTTCCAGAATTAATTATAAATACTCTATATAAAGACCTAAATGTAAATGAAAATATATTGAGCTATAAATAATTGAATTCTTGCTTCCTCTGACGCACCAGTCAATAACATGAAAGGGTCCAAAATACAAAAACAGCTCCGCAGACCTTGCGTTTTGAAAGGTGTATTCCGTGATGCATCTGTTAGAAAAGTTATTCAGCTACAGCAACCGAAGGCATATGCTGTCACTTATAAATATTTCATTCAACCAAGATGCTCTCCTTCCTGCTTTCTCACACACATGCACCCTTCCTGAAATGAACTCTGACACTGTAGTAAGTCAACTAGGATTTTCAGGCAAATGTTCCTGCAGTTTTTCCTTAAACCGAGCACTCCCATGTTGACAAACAGTGATTCTGGAAGGAAGACTTTACTATCCAAAGCTCTAGAACTCGGGACTTCTCCATCTGAGAATTCAGACTGCCCACAGAAACATGTTTCAAATCATGCAGAACCCTCCCTGTCTGTCAAGACTGCTGAGTACAACTCCATGGTTTAGTGTGCTGCAATGAAGTCTGCAGTCTGCTCTCAATCCCTCCCTCATTCTCCATCACCTCTGAGGATTAGCCTCTCAAGGCTGCTGTTCTCCAGTCTCCTACTTTATGCTCGTGTTGCAGATCTTCTTGTTCCTTTCTTATGTTCTCCCTTATTCTCAGTCCATCACACCCTTTATCCCTTAACTTAACTTACTGAGAGTGCAGATAGTGTGAGGAGAGGCTTGTTCTTGTGGGGGACACTGCAAATTCACTATTGGTTTCTCTACATTTCTGCAGTCTTTGAGGGGAATATATACCTCTATTCCATTTAAATATACGTATCATAGAATCATAGAATAACCTGGTTGGAAGAGACCCACTGGATCATCAAGTCCAACCATCCCTATCAACCACTAAACCATGTCCCTCAGCACTTTGTCCACATGAATATATATGTAGATACATAATACCCTGTATATATGTGTGTGTGTGTGTGTATATATGTGTATACACACACACACATATTACGAATGGATCAGCCAATACCAAATGACCTGTAGAATGAGACAGAACACTTGCTATATAATGTAATGATTTTTTAAAAAGTATCTAAATAGTTTAATGAAGTTTTAGGAATGTTTAAAACCAGGGCCATAAGAACTATACTTCACTTCAGATATTTTGGCTTGCTAAGCTTCTTTAAGTTTCTATTTAGCCCCTTAATTATTACAAATAAGGTAGACTGGAACAGAAAAAAAAAATACCTGTAAACAGCAACTAAGAATATTCGAATAAAAATTTTAAAAAATACATAAAATGTACTATATACTGCATATCTCATTAGCAAATCCAATAAGATTCCTCTCAAGAAAATAATCATCTATTTCTTAAATGGGGGGAGGATATTTTAATGCACTTTGATCCCATATTTTGAATTTTTCTTTCCTACTACTGTCCTTCTCTGATTATGCTTTTTGTTCCATTATTTGTCTTAACAGCCAGCTGTTGAAAAACTGATGTACAACCTAGGTTGCTCTAACAGAATTCAAGATTTCCAAGGGCTGTTTGGGAATGGTTCCAGGCTCAGTCTGTCTGGTCCCAATGAAAAAATACCTCATTAGCAAATTTGTATAAAACACTAACACTGTCTTCCTGTGGGTGATGGAAGCACATTGTACACACAATATAAGAGCTCACACCTGGGCTTACATTACTGTTTGTTTGATAGATTAAATAAATGTACATTAAGTAAGCATTATGCTTGCAAATTTCAGTTAAAAAAATAACAAAAAAAAAAAAAAAAAACACAAAAAGACCAAAACCAAAACAAAAAAAATCAAAAACAAATGCACTTCTAAAACTTTAAAACCTTAATGCATTAAAACTTCAGAAATGTCCACAGAGTCAACACCCTAACTAAAAATCTGGCACAGACCATCATGAATCTAGAGCTATGACCTCAAATCATGGTACTTATTTAAATGTTTGTGCATAGAATTATAGAACAACCAGGTTGGAAGAGACCCACTGGATCATTGAGTCCAATCATTCCTATCAAATGCTAAACCATGCCCCTCGGTACCTCATCCAACCATCCCTTAAACACCTCCAGGGAAGGTGAATCAACCATCTCCCTGGGCAGCCTATTCCAATGCCCAATGACCCTTTCTGTGAAAATTTTTTTCCTAATGTCTAGCCTGAACCTCCCCTGGTGGAGCTTGAGGCCATTCCCTCTTGTCCTGTCCCCTGTAACTTGGGAGAAGAGACCAGATCTCTCCTCTCTACAACCTCCTTTCAGGTAGTTGTAGAGAGCAATGAGGTCTCTCCTCAGCCTCCTCTTCTCCAGGATAAACACCCCCAGCTCTCTCAGCTGTTCCTCATAAGTCCTGTTCTCCAGCCCCTTCACCAGCTTCATTGCTCTTCTCTGGGCAAATATCTGCATGCAAATATCTGTGTTATATCTCTTCTCTGCATGTAAATATCTGTGTTGTAAATAAAACTCACAGTAACTGCAGTGAAAATAGATACTTTTGCATAGTTCCAGAGTGCCAGTGTTTTCGAAATTAAGATTCAAATCTATATTAATGCATTTTATGCAAGTGTCAATCTTAAACTGAAAAAAAAAAAACAAATAACAAAGCCAGTGTCTCCCAAAACAACATAAAAGATACATTTTAAACATATCTATTGTATTAGAAGAAATATTTTTTTCAATAAATATCACAGTTAAATTGCAAGGCTAGAAAATCATATATTTTCAGGAAAACTGAATACTTTCCATTTTTCAATACATTACTATTCTGTAAAACTTATTGTTTACTGTCCACAGAGCAGAACCATACTTTATCGATGTGTAATAAAAAGCCATTGGGCACTGGCAGAGGTTGCCCAGGGAGGTGGTTGATTCACCTTCCCTGGAGGTGTTTAAGGCAAAAGTAGACGAGGTGCTGAGGGACATGGTTTAGTGTTTGATTGGAATGGTTGGACTCGACGATTCGGTGGGTCTCTTCCAACCTGGTTGTTCTATGATTCTATGATATTTCACCAATATAAAAGAGTAATTGTCAGTGTGGCTAGGGTGTGGCCAGATGCCAAGGTCTTATTCGATTCGAGTTATTCGATACCTTAAAGATACTGTGACATGAAAATGAGGTAGGTAATGAAAGAAAGAAGGGAATATAGAGTAAATAAATTTGTACTAAGACTTTACTTGATGATTGATATTCTTAGGTAATGGAAACAATACTTTCCAGGGTAATGCAGTGCTTGCTTATGTTTAATGGTTGTAGGCACTTAAGTGGAATGTCAAAGTCATCCTAGGCACTTTTTTAATCAGGAGAGAGTTAAAAAAAACCTTCAGAGCATTATTTGGGTGCAGGAATTGAGTGATTCTCTGTATTTTTCCATCAACTATGAAAACAATTTACAGCAACTATGTCCCTGGCTCAGCCATTTCAGTTTTGTGCCTGTGGGATGAACAGAGTCATATCTATGCTGAACACATAAATAACTGTGTTAATGTGTTTAGCTTCTGCAGGCCTGCCACAGCACATGCATCTTCCTGATCTTCAAAAGAATAAAATGAAAGCAAGTTAAAGCATTCCTCAGGGAAAGCACAAGGGTTATGGAAGTGTCAATAAAAAAAAACTAATTTGGTCTACAGAATTTTTATTACAATTCACCCTTCACAAAATGTCCGGAAAACAAAGGAGAAAAAAAAAAATCCCTGCATATAAATAGCAAAACCTGGAATCCCATTTATACTCAGATGCATACAAGGTTACTCAAAGTGAAGTTACACAGGGCTCAATTAACCTGTATCAGCATCTTGTGCACCCAGTTCAACAGATGTCTCCTGTGAGCTCTGCATCGGTGGCTGCATCTCAAAGGAACAACAGGAGGTCTACACATTGGGCATTGGAATAGGCTGCCCAGGGAGGTGGTTGATTCACCTTCCCTGGAGGTGTTTAAGGCACGGGTAGATGAGGCCCTGAGGGACATGGTTTAGTGTCTGATAGGAATGGTTGGACTCGATGATCTGATGGGTCTCTTCCAACCTGGTTGTTCTATGATTCTATGATTTTACATGGAGAAAACTGACCAAACTTTTTTTCAAAACAGCCTGAGACACAAAAGCAATGTGTTGCCAGTAGTAGCATTGGCATCTCAGTGACACTATTTCCAAAAGGAGAGCTACTTCACTTATTCTTCATTGCTGTCTGCCAACTGTCTGGAGAGCCTGCACGACCAGTAAACTCCTTTTTCTTTCTTTTTTTTTCAGAAAAATATACCAAATATTCCTTTTTTTCCCTCCTCAATATTAAATTAATCCCTGTGTGTATATTTATGAGGCTTTTGCACACTCATGGCAGTTTTTCATGGTTTCATTACAACTTCCAATCTCACCATTACCTGTGACAAAAGTCTGAATTGTTTTGTTTACCCAGATAAAAATTGAAAATGGTCACATGTAACATTTTTCATCACATTATAGCATTATACCTGTTCTTCGATATTGAAACAGCTAGAGATTTTGTGAAAGTCTTTGATTTTTTTATGCTGGAAAAGCTAAATAACACTCAGCACAAAACAAGCATCAGTGATAAGTTTCAGTCATTACCGCTCTTATCTAACCCATAAATTCTAGTAAATCAGAGTATTTTCTTAATATGAATGTTATTTACTTAAAAACATGTTATTCTTTATATTTGCATGAACCTGTTACAGGATAACTAATGAGGTAACTATCCAAAAGCTGTATCTCATAAAATGATAAAAAGCATGTCTCTAAATTACAGCAAATGAGATCATTGCAGTCTACAGATTGAAAAAAATGCAGATGAATGACCAAGGGGATAAAAAGAAAGCATAGAAGAAAATGTGAAGTACTGATTTATAATCTGTTAAGAAATGGTAACGAATGCTGGCACGATCCATGAACAGGACATTCTAGGCTCATTGTGAAGACTTATTTCAGGAGACCCTGCCAACAAAAACAAGCAATGCAGACCTCAGCAATCTCTAGACTTTTTCCAATAAAGAGATATAATCAATCAATGGTATCATATTTCTGAGGCTTTTGTTCCTCTTTTTTTAAATAAATTCTATTAATAAAATCATGCTTTGATTTTCTGTTAAGTCAAGACAGGAAAATTTATAGTGTCAAAAGTTTTCTTTATGAAAGACAGAACAATGGGTAGGGTAAGAGATGGCATGTTGAATTGCTGGGTTTGGACAACAGAACAGCTTCAAAAAAGGTGCTTTTGTCTCTTGTAAGGGATATACTGCAGTTAAAAAGCCATAATTCAGAAAAGTAAACACATAAATTGCTGGTTGGAATAAAACAGTAGACATTACCATACGATCTGAAACAGAATTCTAGACTGTGGCTTGCCAAAAATCATTTCCCAAAATTATAGTGCTTTAACTAGCAGCTACATCTTGAGCACTCCTTGGTTTTGTTTACCTGAAGTGTAATATGCAGTTTGTGCTCATGTAAACTATAATGAAACACATTCAATTCTACTTTGTCATTTCACTGCTCCACTCTATGCTGACATGGGTTAAAATTAAAAGAAGATGAGAAGAAGAGCCTGGCTCTTCCAACATGTATGATCTCTCTGTTTTCTTTAAAGCCTGTGGAAGAACTATTTGTTCTTTTATATTTTAGCCTAATTTCCATAGCAGCATCACATGATCTATACTGAATTTAAGAAGAAATCCCTCAGGAAGAGTTCAACTCTCTTAGGCGTCTAATCTTCCATCTTGATTTATTTTGACTTTTTCCAGGCTTCACACTAACTGCTACGCAAACATCAAATAAACCTGCTAGAAATACAACTGAAAAAAAAACTTGAAAAGGATATCTCTGCAGCCCCTGAATATACTTGTACTTGTAATTATTGCTAAAGGGATTTCTGAAGAAAGAAAATTTTCTCTGATTATATACTATATCGCACAGAAAAAGCATAGAGTTCTAAATTTCTTCTGACTGAGGAGAAATACGACGTGGTTTTCCCAGCCTTAATTAATGTTTCTGGGCTGAACACATTCATTATAACTTATTGCTATAAAGTCTGTGAAAACACACAGAAAATGGGTAAATCAATACCCTTATTTAAAAGAATTTTTAGCTACATACAAATTTGGAATCGTAGCAAATGAATTATTTGGTAGCACTTTGCAAAAAGATCAATTACATATTGCATTTGGACTCCTTTCTTGAACTACTTCTAGCATAATATGAGGTCACAACCATTGCTAGTCCAGCTGAGTCAGCAACAGGAGTACTGAAAATGGAATGTTAAAGGTAGAAGTGCTGCTCAAGTGATTCAATGACTGGAGGTGAAACCTTTAAGCACTGATTATTTGAAACTCCAAGACTCTAAATACAGAACAAACCCCCCAATGAATACAATATAAACACAAACAGAGCAAGTCCAGAGAAGAGCGACAAAGCTGGTGAAGGGGCTGGAGAACAAGTCTTACAAGGAGTGGCTGAGAGACCTGGGGGCAATTAGCCTGGAGGAGAGGAGGCTGAGAGGAGACCTCATTGCTCTCTACAACTACCTGAAAGGAGGTTGTGGAGAGGAGGGAGCTGGGCTCATCTCCCAAGTGACAGGGGAGAGGACAAGAGGGAATGAGAGGGAATGGCGGTTGATAGGAATGGTTGGACTTGATCATCTGGTGGGTCTCTTCCAACCTAGTTGTTCTATGATTCTATGAAAAGATAAAGAAATACGAGCAAGATGCTTATGGAAATGGTCTGCACTGTAATACTTAGCTCTGTAAATTTGTAGAAAGTTCACAACAAATTTATCTAATATTCTCCCTTTAGCTTTGCAGGCTGTGAGTTGTCTTTCAAAGAGAATTATCCTATTGAAGAGTTTAATGTCTTTATTGACTTTAGGACAGCACTCTGGTGATGTCTTTTGCCAGATTCTTTTATGTCAGAAATGTTTCAAATTTGAAGGAAATAAATTACGACCCATAAATGAATACTAATTATTATGGGGTTTTCTTTCTGACAAAAGCAGTAGAGAGGAAGGAGAATACAGCAGCAGATGTGACTTGTGATGCAAATCCTATTTTTGGCCGTTTAATGAAGTAATCTATCAGAGTAATAGCATAGTGACTGTCTTGCATTTTGTGATCAAGTTAACTTACAAATGTCACTTTTTTTCCTATTCCAAAACACATAAACAGCAAATATCTAGCACTGTTTGAGTCATCAGTGACTTAGTGTGAGTAGTATAAAGTTTAAGATCTTCTCCAACTTGAAAATTCACTTCTAGCTATCATTATGGATTCCAGAGATAGGTAGTTTAATAAAGCACATATTTTTTTACCTGAGATTCCCTAAACAAAGCTTTTATCAAGTAGTTCCTGTTACAAATAGGACATTCATTTTGTAGTATATAGTATGCTGGGAATCAAAACTACTGGTATTATTAAATCATTTCAACATTATTCACAACATCATTCACAACAGCACTTGTGTCAAACTGTAAATTAACGTGCGGTAATTGCAATAGTGATACAAGTAACAGGGAACTGCTGCTTATACTATTGGTTGTGCTTACATCTGGAAAAGACAGATGTAGGTGTAGAAAAGACATCTCTTTCTAGTTCTCAGTCTATACTCTGCATCATGTATAGTGAGAAGTAATCTTGCCCATTGATCGTCAAATTCGACACCTTTCAGAGCCAAACAAGTTTCATTTTAGCAAGCAGAAACTGGAGCAATGTGGCAGAAGACCAGTAGGGATGAACATAGAGCTCCTGACTGACCTCTAACATGAAAAGTAAATATAAATTTGGAGGATGCTGAGAGGCCTAATTAAGAAGAATGCAAAGACACTGCCTGTGCATGTGAGATTAGAGTCAAAAGGTTTACTATTCAAAATATACATGTCAAACATTTGCCCATGAAAATGTAAGTGCTTTTTGGTAGTGGAAATTTTGTAAGAATTGAGTCTTTTAATAAATAAGTTCAAGAAAGGCTACTCCTCTGAATGTAGCTTTTCTCCTTTTATATTCACAGAAAATAACAAACAACTAAGTGCATCCTATTTAGAATCATCCTATTTAGAATCATAAAACAACCAGGCTGGGAGAGACCCACCAGGTCACTGAGTCCAACTATTCCCATCAAACATTAAACTCTGAAATTTTGTATTTATCGCATATGCTTTTTAGGATATATAGAAACAACATTTAGTTTGCGTGGTTTTCTCTATGATTTCTTGTGGAATCTTTGAAGTAATCAGTAGTTATGGAGCTCCATCCTCTGTAACTTACAGTTTGAAAATCACTGCTCTAAAGAACCACAAATAATTAGATGTTGTCCACAGAGACAGCTTAGCTGTTGCTTAATAATATCAGCTTGTTCTTCTGATAGGCTGTGAACATTAACTCTGTATATATTTTCCTTCATGACATACTAAAAACATTTCTACCCCAATTTAAAGCAGTTAGTAATATCTGGCACAGTTCTTTGTTACTCAGCCAGTGTATAGTGACAAATCTTAGCAAAGTGTCTGGTATTCCTGAAATGTTTAAATTGTTTAAATTGCGCTTCCTTTGGATAACATGGTATAATTTGTAATGTATTGCATAGATCTATGGAAGTAGCATTATTCATAGAATCATAGAATCATAAATCATAGAATCACCAGGCTGCAAGAGACCCACTGGATCATCGAGTCCAACCATTCCCACCAGTCTCTACACCATGTCCCTCAGCACCTCATCCACCCATCCCTTAAACACCTCCAGGGAAGGTGAGTCAACCACCTCCCTGGGCAGACCATTCCATTGCCTAATGACCCTTTCAGTGAAGAATTTTTCCTTATGTCCAGCTTGAACCTCCCCTGGTGGAGCTTGAGGCCATTCCCTCTTGTCCTGTTCCCTGTCACTAGGGAGAAGAGGCCATTACCCTCCTCTCCGCAACCTCCATTCAGTTCCTCATAAGGCCTGTTTTCCAGCCCCTTCACCAGTTTTGTTTTCTCCTTTTGTTTGAAAACTAATGACAAAAGTGAAGACTGAGCTGTGCTCTGCCAAATTCAGATGACCCCCCATTGGGTGCACAACCTTACCATGTACTTAGCAAGACTAGTTTTGGTATGAAAAGTGCCATGGTAGGGAGTGATGTTTTCGGCCAAGTGTTGATTTTTCAATATTAATGCAGCAGAGAAGAGTGCATTGCTCATATGAAATGATCGTTGTGTTAGCCTTAATTTGTCCTTCGAAAACATAGGAACGCTGTGTCTCTAGTTTCCTTACATGTATGGAAAGTGCATGTATCCCCATTCAGATCTGGCTGCACAGCAGTGCCCTACAACTCACTTAGTGAACTTGAAAAGGAGGAAAGAAGACAGGCAGAACTGCTATCACCACAACTTTTAGAGCTATTGGATTGCTTCTGACAACTCATCAGTGTTTCTTAAAAGAACTAAATTCAGAGTATAATCTAATCTCTCACACAGTATTAGTCCTATCTACATTTCAGCAGCCTCTCCAGTCTCTTGAGGCAGAATTAGGTGATTTAAGTTTTAGTATTATGGAGATTAACGGCAGCTTTAATTTCTGTTCAAAGTGAACTTCAAAAATCCAGTGACACAACCCGTATTTTTCTGTCTGTCAAAGATTTAGAAATAAATAAGATTTAATGTCTTCTTCAGATCTGTTAAAGAACAAATATAATAATTCAGAATTTTGTCTGAGTTCAAATGCTAATCACAGTAAGCAGAAATACAAGATCAGAAGACGCAGTTTTGTACTCTGACAGATAAACTTCTCATGAACCAACAGTGTCCCCTTTTATTCGAGAAAGTCACCAGCAGGTCATCTGTGTTAATGATGACACTGAGAAGAAAAAACAGGGTTTTTTTCCTTCGGATTTAAATTACATGTGAATATTCAAAATTACGTGTGAATCTTCAGAGTTACACAACTATAAACGCATCTTTCAGATTCAGGATTCCTGAAGAGTGGAAAATATGATTTCAGCTAAGGAAAAAAATCATATCTTCTCTTCAGCTTCACAGAGCATTAATGGAGAAATGCGTCAAATCCTTTTATGTGACCTTCACTCAGGAACTACATGGCTGAGTTATGTTCAATGCTTCAGGAACTGTAGTGCAAGTGCATAGTTACTATTCTTTAGCAGGTGGACTGTTCTGTGAAATGAAGTCAGTCATGAGTGGGAGCCTTGGAAAACTTGTACTCAATGCTGAGTTAGTTGCTTTCATATAGATGTTGCTATGATATAATTAAAGCAATGGAAGTTAAAATAAAAACATTATAAATAAACTTTGGGATAAAGAAAAAATATCGGTGGCAGAGATCCTGGAAGAGTTTCTTGCATGAACAACATTGCATTGAAGTAGTGATAGAACATTTTACATGTGGCAACACAAGACTAAGACAACATGACCTTTGCCGCTCCATACTTCAAACTGACTATAAGGTTTGGCTATAAGATTTAACTTCTACTCTGTATTTCAGTTACCTTATTAGCATTATAGAAAAAAAATCATAGCATCCTTAAGATCAGCACTATATTTGCAAGGTTTGCCTGGTAGGTACAAAACTTTCATAAAAGAAATTCCATGAGCGATCACACAGTCAAAAATTTTCCCATCTACAAATAACAACCAAAGATAACCAAGAAAAAAAGTTCTAATTTGGAATTCCAAAAAGAATAATTACGGAAAATAAAAAAAAAAAAGAAAAGAAAAAGAGAAGAAAAAAGGGAGAAAAAAAAAAAAAGAAAAAAGGGAAGTATCACAAATCTCTACTAAATGACCTCAACAAGTGGGTGAATTGAAGTATGTACACAATATGACCTAATCCATTAGAGAAAAAACTACTAAACTGTGACCAGTACCATTTACATCTTGCATTAGTGAGGTTCTATGGTTTATTATGTTGTTCTCAGAATCCCCTCAGTGTATAAAATGGGCACTTTTCTAATCCACTTATTTATAACTTACAAAGTGCTCCTAAAGTCTATGCATTTGTCAACACAGATTTAAAAGAAATGTTGCAGTGAGGTCTCAGGTTGACTTCATTACATTTGCAAAGTATACAACACTGTAATACTGCATAATACGCTTGTAGATATAACTTATTAAAAGCTAGGGATGATCAAGATCTACTTAGGAGCCAGTTGCAACATAAGGATTTAAAGTTTAGTTATAACAAGGCAGACAAGTGAGTAGTTTTTCACCGCATTTTTGTTTGGAAGCTGAACTCTGAAACCCAGACTTAACATATGTAGTACTGCCATTCAATGAGTGCTGGATCAAATTCATTTTACATCCAGCTTCAACAAAAAAGTCTTAGTTTTATTACTGCAAGGCCTTTGGCACCCAGTGGCAATCATAATCTTCAGTCATATGTCAAGACACTTCAATATCCTACACAGCACATTAAGTGTGGGAAGAGGTTAACATACTAAGCAAGAAGCTACATAACCTGCGTGGACAGAATTTCTGTAAAATAAAGAAAATCTGGAATGAATGTTCTCCCTCCCCTATGGACTCATAATCACGATTCAGGTCTAGGATTAGACGGCTGTACTAACTGGTCCTTTCTAAGAGGGCTGCTTGTATTTAGAAGTAATTTATAACTCTCTCTGTTCTGCTTCACATGAGCATCTAGTCACTCTGAAGACCTTAAAACTAAGTCTAAATATGTGCCACTTCACCAAGGAGACAGATATGTGCATCCTTCACTATGGGTCAGTAAATATACAAGCATGAAAACCAACAAAAGAACTAAAAGCATTGCATAAAGGTCCTTTAAATAGTACCTGAGATGGGTCTGACCTCCGTTGCAATCCCTGATAAAAGGTTTTTGTAATGAAGAAGTGTGAGGTCACCTTGCATTAACCAAGCAAATGCTTTAATCAATGGATTTAAAGCAGACCTATAAAAGCATCTTATTACTCAAAATGCTTTGTGTTTCTGTAGGTACACCCCAACAAAACTAACTAGGTTATGCAAGAAAGGTTGGACAGAGAAACATTTATTCTAAATCTAAGAGTTTTGGTGACAGGAGCCTTTGTGTTATCATGACAGTGGTGGTTGCTTGAGCTTGCAAATATATCTAAGCCTACAGAACTTTGTGAAGCACAGA
This sequence comes from Coccyzus lansbergi, assembly GCA_033558105.1. Lineage (NCBI taxonomy): Eukaryota > Metazoa > Chordata > Aves > Cuculiformes > Coccyzidae > Coccyzus > Coccyzus lansbergi. The sequence goes on from JAUMJK010000508.1 coordinate 5,044,381, forward strand.
TCAGATAATTTAGATACCTCCATTTTGAAACATGAATAGATAAGGAGTTCAAAACTCTTAGAGTGGAGGTATGCTTCCTTTAAGAATCAATAGTTAATTGTATTTTTAGAGAGATGGTCAAACAGGGCACTTGTTTTTTTTTTTTTAAATCACACAATTGCCACACAATTACCACTACAGAGTTCACATCCCACGAGCTCTGAGCACAAGCATAATGAGCTGTCTTCCATTTGCAATCATCCACAGAAAAACATCCATAATCTCTCTGGAGAACCCTTACTGACTACTTCAGTTCAAAAAGGTTGTTCAGAGAAGTGCAATTTAACGAGCTTTACTCTATTTTGTGATGTCTATATATTAACTTAATACCTTTGTTCAGTGGAATGAAAACAGTTATTTAAAACACTTCAACTTCCTAGCGGTTCGACAGTGTTTCTCTATGCACTGGTTTTATACCTCTGGAAGAATCCACTAGGTTAAGTATAATGGCACAAAATAAGTACAATAGGTCAATGCGATAGACTGATGACTTCATGAAGTTTACAGAAGTGTTTGTGTGATTTGTATTTCAATTAGGTTACCAGAAAATAGAAGAACATGAAAGGTAATTTAGACACGCTGACGAACTATCAAAAGAGAAAACTTTTGATTATCATTTTCTCCAAAATATGTCAGTGTCTACTTTGAATCATTGTCTGTAAGAAAGCAGGGAAGTCTCAGTAAAACACAATTCACACATTTTAGCAGATCACTATAAAGACTGTTGCATGCCTTGATTTGCATTATAGATTTCATTACTCTCCGGGTGGAACCATAGACAAGATATAATATCTCTGTGTCAGATTCCATCAGCTAGCATTACCATTTACAGATTTATAACTCTTCAAATGTAAGGGTTTTGCAACAGTGACATATTTCAGCTATTTAGCTCCTCTGAAAGGACTTTCTATACAGCTTTTCACATACTAAACATTTATATGCTTTTCCTTCATTTCACATGCTTAGGTTGAACTCCTCAGAAGCAAAAATAAGTCCTTTGTAACTTCGGATGGGTTCATTCATGAAGATGCAGCAGTTTTATTAAAATCTTACAATCAATATTTTAATTCAATGCTCATATTATGGTTTAAAGGACTGCATGCATATCAGATTTAAGTGAATTTTACTGGGTTTCTCATAGGTGAAGTGGAAACAACAGCAAAGAAATGTTTTTACCCCAAGCTATATGTAGTCATCTGCTTTTGGATGCAGAGCTATTTCTTATTACAGTCACATTTATCACTTCAGTACTGAAGCTACTTCTTTGAAAGGCCAATGGCATCCTGGCTTGTATCAGAAATGGTGTGACCAGCAGGTCCAGGGAGGTTATTCTCCCTCTGGACTCAGCACTGGTGAGGCCGCCCCTTGAACCCTGTGCTCAGTTGTGGGCCCCTCAGCACAAGAAGGATGTTGAGGCTCTGGAGCGAGTCCAGAGAAGTGCAACGAGGCTGGTGAAGGATCTGGAGAACAGGCCTTATGAGGAACGGTTGAGAGAGCTGGGGGTGTTTAGCCTGGAGAAGAGGAGGCTGAGGGGAGACCTCATTGCTCTCTACAACTACCTGAAAGGAGGTTGTAGAGAGGAAGGTGATGGCCTCTTCTCCCAAGTGACAGGGGACAGGACAAGAGGGAATGGCCTCAAGCTCCGCCAGGGGAGATTTAGGCTGGAGATTAGGAGGAAGTTTTTCACGGAAAGGGTCATTGGGTATTAGAATAGGCTGCCCAAGGAGGAGGTTTAATCTCCACTGAAAGGATTTACTTCTGCCCTTTGCACAATCGTATTTGATTTACTAATTTGCAAAAATATAAATGGCATACTGATTAAAACCAGTGTTCTTCTCCTGCGTGACCCAGCTTTTATTATGGCTTATCAGGTTTTCAGTAACAGTGTCAGGAAAAAAGCTGGTTCTAGGCAATGTTCATATGTGACATATTAGGAAGTATCATCAGTTTGATATGATATATTGCTTTTTTTTCCCCCCTCTAGAGTATCTAGGTTACTATTCATTATATTCATTAGTAATTTAATTCTTCACTACAGTACGTATACTGTTACTTAAGTCATTTCTCTTCAATATATTTTTTTCCATTATTGTCTACACGGCTGTCAAAACTACCTTGCTTAAAATGCACAAAAAAAGAAAAAAAAAAAAAAAACCTAAGGCTTGTGAAATCTAAAATCTAGCACTTTCAGGAAGCAGAATCTTAAGCCATGAAAAGTAAAATATGAAATGCTAAAGAAGTACTACAACTTTGTTCTTAACCAACTAACTTCAGGATGCTCATGCTTGACATTTAAATTAACCACAATGCAGCGTTTGGTGTCACTCTGGTACAAAGCATTAAGTAGACAGCACAGTTCATCACCTCAGACTCGCTTCATTTTGAAGATCTGTTGCTGATTGTTAGGTTTGGGTGATTTTTTTCCCTCCCTGCTTTTATAGCTCCTCATTCTGCAAGACTGCTTTATTAATTTATATCTAGCACCAGCTCTACAGAATACCATGAACTGCACCTGAGACTCCAGGTATTGGTACACAAGCTGGTGTGTAATATTTAAAGACATCTAAATGAGCTTTTAGTTTGTCATTTACTCTGTCCCTCTAATGAGCATTCCAAATGCTCAGTGTTCTTTCAAAAGAATTTCAAAAGTGCCATTTCCCCCTAATTTAGAATTAATGTTATTTTAATGAAGAATATTGAGATTTCCCGTAGACTTGTTTTCGTTACCAACATTAGAAGTGCTGTGTTGTGATAACAGTCAACAAATATCCATTACTTAGGACCCCTTCAAATGCTAACAAATGGATATGACACATGATGAGTTTTCTAGTTGCTAATTTTTGAAATCTTTCTGGAGCTATACTTTTACTATGACTGAAAAGACATCAAAGCTAGCTCTAAATAAATCAGCTTAGGTTTGAAAGCAATATTGCAGTTCAGTTTGATGTGCTGCTTTGATCCTTTCCTCTCCCCAGTACTTTACCAGTACTTTCTGAGGACAATTTGTCAGGTCAGGCACAGAGCCACACAAAAACTTCAGGGCAAAAGCAGTGTTTACCTTAACTCACCACCAGATTGGAAATTTATGCACTGAATGCTTCACTATGGAGAATTCCTGTATTACCTTTTGTGCCTTCTAGACACTGGAGATTAATTGCAGTTAAGATAGGTGAATATCAGAAGTGGCATGACCAGCAGGTCCAGGGAGGTTATTTTCCCTCTGTACTCAGCACTGGTGAGACCGCTCCTCAAATCCTGTGTTCAGTTCTGGGCCCCTCACCACAAGAAGGATGTTGAGGCTCCGGAGCGAGTCCAGAGAAGAGCAACAAAGCTGGTGAAGGGGTTGGAGAACAGGATCTATGAGGAATGCCTGAGAGATCTGGGGGTGTTTAGCCTGGAGAAGAGGAGGCTGAGGAGAGACCTCATTGCTCTCTACAACTCCCTGAAAGGAGGCTGTGGAGAGGAGGGAGCTGGGCTCTTCTCCCTAGTGACAGGGGACTGGACAAGCGGGAATGGCCTCAAGCTCCACCAGAGGAGGTTTAGGCTTGACATCAGAGAAAAATTCTTCACAGAAACGGTCATTGGGCACTGGCAGAGGCTGCCCAGGGAGGTGGTTGGCTCACCTTCTCTGGAAGTGTTTAAGGTGCGGGTGGATGAGGTACTGAGAGACATGATGTAGAGATAGGTGGGAATGGGCTCAATGATCTGGTGCATCTCTTCCAACCTGGTGATTCTATGATTTCTTTTTTTGATGTGCTATGCAGTTTTGCTTTATTCACAGGCAATGATACCACTCTAAGCAAGAAAGGAGCTGACTGGTGTTTTTTCACCCTCTAGTTTATACCATGTAGAAATAACAGAAACGACACTGCACAAACAAAACTACATTGTTCATGTGGATTTTATTTCCTGGAACCAGTCAAACCGCAAACTGAAAAAAAAACAGTTGAAGAGGAAGTCCAGATTCCTCTGCCACTGTTCTCTAACCCAAGTTGTGTTTTGTGAAATAAAATGTTTCTTCCTTAAATGAAGCAGTAGACAAATAGAAGGGGAGAAAAATAATTATTATTTACTTCTTAAGATTTACGTACCTGTGAGAAAGTAAAGGTGAATATTCCCATTAGTTGAAATATTATGCCAAGTACTTTCTCCAGTCTTTATTCAAAGGGCACAGCCAAAACAGCCTTCTTGAAAAGCCAAGTCGAGCTCCACATCTCTAAAGCAACTAGTAGGTTACTTATATCAAGAGCCCCAGTTAATATCTAGAAGCATCTGTCTGCTTTCAATCTCATTTCCAATCCACAGGAGGCTACATATTATTGTTTTGAGAATTGAGGATTACTATTAAGGTTTTTTCATTAAAGATTTCTCATGAACTCAGAAAAACACATCTTGCAGGATTTTTTCCCAAGGCAGAATCAGCCACCACAATGCAGTTTTGGATGGATAACTCATTTAATCTGTGTTCCACAGTGATGGCTATTCATGCAATCCCCTCCAGAGCTGCCTTAATCTTGTTGTTAGTCTTCAGAAACAAACTTTCTAACCTGGAATTTTCTTGATGCAGTTTGAGTCCATTACCGCATCTCTTCTTCACTCTGAGAGCAGTGCAATTAATTCTTTTTAGTAAATAACTTATGCATTTGAAGACTACTTTTCTGACCCTTTCTCCCTTTGTTCCACCTTCAATAACTTTCCTCTTCTAGTTTTCTCTAAGCTGAAGTTCATGGAGTTCATGCAATATGTATCAGAGAGCAGAAATATCTAGCTAAATCTAAAACAGAACCACGTCCTTCCCGGTGGTTTATCAATACATTTAAAATTTAACATACAGAGGTTGTAACATAAATCTAAAACACATGCCTTTGGCAAGCTACCAGTTTCCAGTGTTCCTTGACTATGATAAATTCATCAAAGCAAAAAAGCACCCCCGGGAAACTTGCTAATAACATGGCACAATGTTATCTCCCCTGAGGAAAAGGAAAAAGGATGGGGGCCTTTTCCTCTAATTTAATTAAAAAATGAAAACTTTCATTAAACTAGGATATATCACACAGTATTTTAAGAAAAGTAATCTCAGCCGTGTTCATGAATTGTTATTGTGTATAAGAAAATTAAATAAGACAAAATTAAATGATAACAAATGGGTACTTCATGGAAGAACTGAGCCATAAATTTAAGGCTTTTTCTTAAGTTAGAAATAAGTCGGTCTGTAGCAGATTCTAAGGTCCACTACCTTTGTTTTTCTGTGGGAAAGACAGGCAAAATATATACAGAAAATGTTTGAGATGAAAGGATAACAAGCTTAATATGGTACACAAATGCTTGGACTCGATGATCCAGTGGGTCTCTTCCAACCTGGTAGTTCTATGATTCTATGATAAATGGTACATTTTCAGAAAATAAAGATTATTTAGGAAAGTCATCTTTGACAGTCCATTTAGCAATGTTATTTATCTATACAAAACCAACTGTATGCAAATACTTAACTAAAGGCAAACCACTGCTTAAACAAGCACATGTAAAAAAAAAAAAAAAAAAAAAAAAAAGAAAAAAGAAAAAAAAACACACTACTGTTTCATATATATTGTAAACTGCTAGACTCTGATTATTAGAAGCTACCTTCTTTGTCAAAATATTTATGTATTTCACAGAAATTGGGAAAGTACATCATTAAATACTCCAACGAGCCTTCTCTTTCCTCTAGCCTGTAAGTCTGTCTGGTGACATGTGATACCAGCATGAAACTTCCTGATAAAATGTTTAATCACTCTACATCCAAATAATGGTAGAAGCTGGCTAGGCTGTATGATAAACAGAAGTTCTGCCACAAAAATTCACCATTTTCCACTATCTACTTCCTGCAACTCCTGTTAACACAGGATGCAAAATCACGTTAACGTTTATTACAAAAGTGTTACCTTCAAATTCATTTTCCTTTCAGTTCAAACACAATGTTTAATTAATAAAATACGTTACATTTTTAGAAACTATTTTTATTTATAGTGTTATATTTTTATATTTAAAATATTCAATATATCTAAAGCTTTGGTTTAATTTTTAGTTAATCAACATACTATGCACATATGAACTATTACCCTACATTGATTGAATGAAGAGAAACTGAGGCACCAACAAATAATACGGCTTCACCAAAGTTGTTACTGTAGAACAATCAAAGTCCAGTTACACTTCTTCCTCTATTCTGTATAAGACTAGACTTCCTGTTCACTTAAAACTAATTTTTCCTAGCACATTATAAACTTTTCCACAAATGTGCTTTTAAGTCACTCTGTACTTATAGATAATATATCCAGTGTTCAGAAAGAACAGTAAAAGTGAGGAATAGAAGATAAACATAAATCATTCAGCTACTTGCTTAAGTACAATTTGTATTGTTCAGAATTTAATCAAGAGAGTCCTTCTATGCTTATGCAGCCGCTAATAAATGTTCTCATTTTAATAGAGTATAAACTTTTAAATGAGCAGTACCTGAACAAACACTCCTAGAAAAGTAACTCCTCCCTCCTCCATAATAAAACTACTGCCTACTGTCACTCTCAAAAATGATGTGAAAGTAAGTACAGCTCAGGAACAGAAAAGGCTTCAGTACAAAGCTAGTTCAGTGTAGGAGGTGCAGAAATACCCTGTAGCTAAAAAGAGGAGCTGTAAATTTGCAATTCATCTTAAAGTGTCTCATTTGGTAGCGAAGAATTGACAAGATGGTGCTGAAGTTAGTTTAGCAGCGAATTAGCATATAAAAATGTTACACACCTGACTATTTTTCAGCACTTATTTTTTACTAAAGGAGCGTTGTTCATTATGTTTGCCTTCTCCTCCTTCATCCTTATCATCCTTTTCAATCTTAGGAGGGGCTCACAATGTCTACATTCGGGTTTATTCTAACTTCAAATCACATTGCATGCAAGACAGGCAGAGAAAATTCAAAAGAAAATGCTGGTAGCGTTTCAAATCTCTGCTTATGATTTTTTAAGATAACCTGAATCCTATTCCACATCAACATCAACAATGAATTTCCATGAGTGAAAACACCCTTTCTGAGATAGTAAAGAATACAAATGATCTTTGTTGCTTTTGCTGGCTATGCCTACAATTTGAAATTACTTAACATTCTGCTGACGCTGCACATAAAGAAACTGAGCCGAGCTCACATTTATTCCATTCTGTTAACTAAAATGAAAATAAAAAGTGATTTTATTAGTGAAATAGGCTGGTAATGAACGTATAGTGAGAAAATCTAGATCTCTTGACAAGAAAGGATTTTTGTTCAGAGTTACTTTTGCTGGGAGTATCACAGTTTAAACAAAATATGAAGTGTAAGCCACAGATGAGACATTTGTTTGTAAAAAAGTGTCTCTCTCCGGAATTGAAAATCTTCTTGCCTGTAGACTATTTAGATATATTTTGCTGGAAATGTGGTGATCAGATTCTGTTCAACAATATCCTAGCAGTTTTCTACAACAAAAAAAAAGGGAAGTTACACACTTTTACTGTTAGAAGACACGAGGCATTCCATTGTCAAACCATTATTAAAAGGAATAATACTTTCTCTAATATTAGCTATATTTTCTGGTAGTAGGTCTTATGTAATACTGTTTACACAGGTTGTTTGAATAGAGATGCAAAAAGCACCTAAGCACTTCGATGGGGGTGGGGAGGAGAGGGCAACAAAGGGTCTATACACTAATATAGAAGGAATAGTGTATTATCGTTTCTAAAAGGAGAAGCCTTCCACTTCTCTGAGTGAAGCAGCAGTTCCCAGAATAAAACTCTGGAAACATTGCTTTGCTAATCCCTATCCTTTTACATGTGGTACATCACCAGCTGGTGTATAATAATTTACAGAGCACCACGTGAGCAGGAGCAGCTCCAATTCTCACACTGTTTCAGCATAGGCAGACTAGGAATCTATAAAAGTGACTTTAGAACCTCTTAACTGCCCTAAAGATGACTGTTTATTCTGCATCTGTGTCATAGGACTGTTTCAGAACTCCTGAAGTCATCTCTCACCCTCTGTACATTCAGACAGGATAACCAAAGTTGCAGTTTGTTCTCTCTCCAACACTTCTTGGACCCCATTATTACTAACATAGAACAAAGATACTTTCTCATCCTGCTTTTTAGATGCAGGAACACCACTCGATTCATTCACACCAATGCTCAACGCTCCTCCATTGGTGGCAGAGTAGTCTCCATCTTAACAGACCAAGGGCTCTTCAGCCTGCAACCTACTCACACTGCTGAGCAATCACCACAACCTCGTGCCCTGCACTTTTGCTCTTGCTGCTACTGGAGCTGATGTGAGAAGGTTGCAGAGAATGTCTTTCATTAGTCACTGCATATGCATCCAGGTACACCATCATTAAAAAAATAATTTCTTTTTCAGATATTTTATGACATTAATTAGCTTCCAGCAGAGGATTTTCATTAGGCATTGATTAGTAGTTTTATTTGCTCTGCACATCACTCTATGTGCACATCACTCTAAGGTACGGGTGGATGAGGTATTGAGGGATTTGGTTTAGTGTTAGATAGGAATGGTTGGACTAGAAGATCCGATGGGTCCCTTCCAACCTGGTTGTTCTGTGATTCTATGTTCTATTCCACAGTGGTCTTGCCCAACTCCTTTGAAACAGGTAATCAAGCTTTTGCTATATTGTAGACAGCAGTAGGATTACGCCCCACTGCTGAACTAGAATGAAATGTGGAAGACGTAAACCACATTTCTCTGAGAAACTTATCCATTGCTATTACACTTAATTAGAACCTGAAGATAATAAAATGCAAGTCAATCTAGAAAAGACAAAGTTGTGCAACATGGATAGTTCTTTATCCATTGTGGGTTTCTGTACTTCTGTATTTTCTTCAAAGTTTTGTCTATAACATCGATAAGAGGGGACAAGGAATCAACTTAGGCTGGACATTAGGAAAAAAAAATCTTCACTGAAAGGGTCATTGGGCACTGGAACAGGCTGCCCTGGGAGGTGGTTGATTCACCTTCCCTGGAGGTGTTTAAGGCACGGGTGGATGAGGTGCTGAGGGACATGGTTTAGTGTTTGATTGGAATGGTTGGACTCAATGATCCAGTGGATCTCTTCCAACCTGGTTGTTCTATGATTCTATGAACTGTGAGCAGTACTTTCAGTTTAGAATTAGTTATTAACACCATAAGATTATTGTAGAAGTTTGAGATTAATTGTCAAGCCTCCTATAAAAATTTAGTATTAAAAAAATACATTATTATATGGACAGGAAAGACTAGACTTGAGGTCTGTCTTGAACTCTGGGGGACTGGGCAATAAAGCCTGAGGACACAGTGCCCTGAGTGATACGACTGCTGGCTTTAAATGAAAGACTTGCTACATCTTCTGGTCTCACACTAGATGAACAGTGCCTCGGGTTTATTTCAACTTGTTGTGGAGTGTGGCCCATACACTCATTAACAGACAATGGGAAAGGTGCGGTATAAATAGCATCCTTTACTCCTCACTGATCTAATGCATCAAAAAATTTACTGACATGGAGCAGAAGATTTAGTTTCTTAGGATCGAGGAAGTAGAATTGGAAATGTATACAGAGCACAGCAGTCCGAATGCCAAGAGTTAATATTCTCTTCCTTCAGCATAAACAGCTACTCTAGGTCTTACATTTACATTCCTGTGTTACTTTTATACTAGTAAACTAAATAAGGTTGGGCAAAGCCCATACTGTTAAATTGAGATCCAATTCCTAAGACAACTTAGGTTCACTGCTCAACATCGGCCAAACGACAGTTCTGGAAATAACTTGAGTTTTAGGAGATAAAGAAAGAATTTGTCATGAGTGTGCAAGTCAAGCTGCACCATGACAAACTCCAGAAGAGAAAATTGTCTCCTGTATGCTCTTTTGCATTAATGGTCTCACAGCACTGCACAGGATCACAGGAAGAGAGTAAAATATTGTAGAAGGTGACAGAATTTAATTAGCTATAAAAAAATAATTTTATTAACTCTAAGTTCACTTTATAATAATATTTTGATTTTATATGAAATATTATTTTTGTCACATTGTCAACAAAGTTGTATATAATAAAGAAAGCTTTGAAGAACTTGCAAGTATTTTAAATGATTCCATAGCACAAAGGCTCTCTCTAGTAACCATTTTCCCAGAGTACTGAGAAATAAAACTTTTGTAAAAGTTGATTCCTAAAAATATCGAGTTGAGTGTCCTTTAATATTCTGATACTTCATCCCTCTGCCAACAATGTTCCCATGCTCCTTCTGCAGGTCCTTGGCCACTTTCTGCTATGGTACCACTGGCATCTGTGCTACTCAGTTGTCTGTCTACACACAAAAGAAGATAATATTTGCTGAAACTGGTTAGGGAATATAGGTTTGTCAGCTGCCCAGGCAGTACAAAACCTCACGAGGCAACTGTCTGCTGCCTCTCAGGTCGCAATTCTTTCATTAGTAAGAAACTGAAGTGCGTTTTTTTTTTTTTGATTATTTTTTTCCATTTCCACGTTGCAGAAATGAGCTTGAAGTCTGGAATATAAAAGAACTTAAGTCATGGAGACAAACTGGAAAAGAATGCACAAAGAAAAAAAATCAATGACTGACAAACTGTGACTCTCTCCAGAGTCTGAATCAATGTAAACAAAGCCCCAAGCCAATCCATTCTAGCTGACAAAAAAAAAAAAAAAAAAAAAAGGCCTATGAGTTAAGAGCTGGTTCTTGTCAGCTGAAATTATTTTCTCACAACAGTTTACAAAACAAGTCATTTTATACTCGAAAATCTTCTAGTATGCAAACAGTTTCAATGTATAGTATCAAAAAGATGTGTTAATTATGATAACAAACTGGCAAAATGACACTAAGTACCAACAGCATGGAAATTGTTTTCCATACAAGTTGGATCATGCCACAGATGCTTATTGTTTCAGAAAAAGATACTTTTAAAGATTTTATGTGCTGCAGGAATGGTACAGCATACAAAAATAAAGTTTCTTGAGAGCTAAAATGTAACAAATAAAACCAGGAAAAATGGAAATCTATGTCCTGGATGAACAAAAAAAAAATCAATTCAATGATTTTACACAAAGAAATATATTAATATTTTCATAGTTGGAAAAATAATTCCAAAGCTACTATTAGCCACCAAAGCTACAATAATATGTTAACAATATATACTCTGAACACATAGCTTAGCAAATTTTTGCAGTAAAATTGTCAAATTTTACTGCTGAGTTGACTTTTTTATACCTCAAGTGAGTACTGAACAGAGAGGACACAATCTCAATTTTATTAAGTCTTCAGGATAACTATCTTCTGATAAAGTCATCTGATCTCGAGAACACTTACTGGCTTGGACGATCAACTCTCAAATGACTCAGGCTTTGTACAGTCACAAAGATCAACTCCCAGATGACAGTTCTGTGCTCTATAAGTGATAGAGCTTGAAAGAAGAATTTTAAGATACGACACCAGGCCTACTATTTTACTTGCCATCAATAATCTGACCTCTGTCCTTCAGGGTATGGGAATGATTTCTGCTGCTATATACCTTGTCTTCTACAAGAAAGCAAGCAACAGCTAGCAGACCTTCTCATCTTTACTTCAGTGTATTATCTGATGCAAGCACCAGCACAATCCAAGACTTAGCTTGACTTGGTACTCAGCCTGAACTGCACAGCTAGCCCTAATTGAGACAATTGCTCACCAAATCAAAGTAGTGTAGTGAAGCAAATAATTAGGTGTCACAAATTGCTGTGCTAAACCATTTATGTTTTTCACCCTCAATAAGTAATGAGAAGTAACGCAGCGCAAGGCTTCCTCTCTCCTGCACGAAACAGGAAAATGACAAATTCTTTTATATATCCAGTTATACCACAATGCTTATTTTCTTCCCAAAATGTGAAATTGTTTAAGTATAGAGGCTATGGCTTTGAAGCAGAACATTTTTTTTTTCTAAAATAGGTCAATACCTGAGTGAGCAATTGAAAGTTAACCACTATGCAATATTTCAGTTCAGACAATAAAAAAGTATAGGAAGAATTCAACAGTCTATCACAATTATTCAACGGTCTATCAAAATTTTGCCAAAATAAGTATTATTTATTTAGGTCTAAGATAATAAGGACTTGAGTTGTAGGTATAAACATTTCGAAGCAACCGTGAAATGCACAGTGCCTTTAAAAATAAGGAACAGAGTTTTTCATGGTAGTAAGTGAGGAATTGTAATCTCAACACGATTTTCCGTTTTAAAATGTAGGCTTTTAGGAGCAAAACCAAATTGCATTAGGAATGACTCATCTTATCTTAAAATACATTGCAAAGAAAACTGAGACAGAAGCCCTTTACAGGTGTCTGTTTCCCTCTAAAGTAACGAATCCAAAATCCTCAGATTAGATTTGTATTACTTTTAGAGATAAGAGTCAGTTTAAGATGGATCCAGTTCTGTTCAATATCCTCGTCAATGATCTGGATGAGGATATTGAATGTACCCTTAGTAAATTTGTGGATAACGCTAAGTTGGGTGGAAGTGTCGATCTGCGTGAGGATAGGGAGGCTCTGCAGAGGGATCTAAACAGGCTGGATCAATGGGCTCAGACAAATGGTAGGAGGTTCAACAAGGCCAGATGTCAGGTCCTGCACTTTGGGTACAGCAAGTCCATGCGACGCTACAGGTTTCAGGACAAGCAACTGGAAAGCTGCCTGGCAGAGAAGAATCTGGGTCTGTCGGTTGACAGCTGACTGAATACGAGCCAGCAGTGTGCCCAGGTGACCAAGAAGGCAAATAGCATCTTGGCCTCTATCAGAAACAGCACGGCCAGCAGGACCAGGAAAGTGATCGTGCCCCTGTACTTGGCATTGGTGAGGGCACACCCTGAATAGTGTGGTCAGTTTTGGGCCCCTCACTGCAAAAAAGACATTGAAGGGCTGGAGCATGTCCAGAAAAGAGCAATGAAGTGATCTCTGCATTTATTAGCACTGTAATGCCACAGATAAACAGAAAACTAGTACAGACACATTTCAACAAGATAAGTAATTTACATTAAGCCTTAAGTCCTTGTGAAAAAAAATCCAAAGTAAAGCCTTTTGCTCTGAAATCAAGTCATAGAAGTTCTCATCAAATAAAAAAAGCCCTACAATGTCTTAATTATGTTCACAGAACATGTTAAAAGTAGCACGTATACATTCTTCACAAAACTAACAAAAAAATAATAAAAAGTATGAAGTTACGAACATTTCTTTGATTATTTTTTTCTTGAATGATTTGGGGAAGCATTTTTGCTTTATTAGTTCCCTCCCTTCTGTGATTAACACCACAGGTAGATGAGGTGTTGAGGGGCATGGTTTAGTGTTTGATAGGAATGGTTGGACTCAATGATCCGGTGGGTCTCTTCCAACCTGGTTGTTCTATGATTCTATACAATCTTACATGAGGATTAGCCAGACTGGAATGAAAAAGTTACAACTCTAAGGAGAAAAATGATTTTGCATTTGCAGTCACAATTTCCACTCACACAACCTACATTTACTTAAACGTATCCATATGAATAGCTCCTTCAGAAACAAAAATAGCTGATTAACAGTGTAAATTTCACATCAGCTCAGTACAGCAGTAACCATTATTCCCCATGAGAACTTCCACTGACATCGGTGAGAGTAAGATGAAGTTAATACTGGTTTTGAAAATTTAATACTTAATTGATTAACTTAGAAACAATGCAATTTGTCTCAAGTTCTTGCCGCATCTGAAGTATAGTGGATAAAGTAAGATGAATGAGGCAGAACAAGATTTCTGCTAAAACGTTCACTTTTTCCTGCAGTCATACTCATGTTTGCAAACGTTGATTTCAGTGTTGCTTTCATGTTCTGTCTTAACACCAGGAGCAAGAGGACTTCAAGTAACAGTATTGTCAATTTGCTCAGTTTCTCACAGAAATAAAGCTCTTCATTTCTATTTTTATAAAGTTGAAGGACTGGGAATATAAGACTATACTACTTTGACCAACAATGTTCCAAGAAATCATCAGTTCACTTAGGTAAGTTTGACATAGTTGTGCCTGCCTTTTGAGATAATTTGATGAAGCATTGAGTTCTTCAGAAAAGCTAGTTTGAAGGATGCTTAAAAGCAAGATCTAGAGCAAGAAATCACCCCATAATTAGGTTAAAAAACTTAGAATTCAAAATTGCATTGGTCATATTTCTAGAACAAAGTGATTTTGCAGCTAAACTAACTTTATTATTTGAAATGCAAGACAAGTAGGAGTAGATGGTGTTCCTTTTGGGGTCAACTTAAATGCAGGTCACCACATTTTATTCCCACTCCATACACAGAGTTCTTTTGAAACAACACCACCAACCTAATGACAGCTCAAGAATGAAGATAAGGTAATTTTAACCATCATATCAATAAAAAAATACAGTTGAAAGCAAATTCATCACTAAGTTTGTGCTATAGCTGAATACTGCTTGCTCTGCCTACAGCAGATACGTGTAAGAGTTAATTCTCATTCTCTTTATACTTCATATTTTCTAGCCCTTAGTAGAGCCATACCAAACAATATTTCAAAATTCTATAACTTACCGTCCCTCTTCACATCTCGAACCATAGAATGGATTCTTCTTCCCCTAAAAGGATGGAATGATATTTGCTCATGATCCATTACAAGCTTCTAGACTATTTCCTAGGGTAATGCTTTCTAGTCAGTCTCTCCTGAAACACAATCATAGAATCATAGAACAACCAGGTTGGAAGAGACCCATCGGATCATCGAGTCCAAACATTCCTATCAAACACTAAACCAAGTCCCTCAGGACCTCACCTACCCGTGCCTTAAACACCTCCAGGGAAGGTGACTCAACCACCTCCCGGGGCAGCCTATTCCAATGCCCAATGACCCTCTGCGTGAAAAACCTACTCCTAATCTCCAGCCTAAATCTACCCTGGTGGAGCTTGAGGCCATTCCCTCTTGTCCTGTCCCCTGTCACTTGGGAGAAGAGGCCAGCTCCCTCCTCTCCACAACCTCCTTTCAGGTTGTTTTAGAGAGCAATGAGGTCTCCTCTCAGCCTCCTCTTCTCCAGGCTAAACACCCCCAGCTCTCTCAGCCGCTCCCTCATAGGTTCTGTTCTCCAGTCCCTTCACCAGCATGTAATACATATGAAAAGATTATATAGGTAATTTTGTCATTGCCTTTTTTTTTGACTGTCATCCTGTTTATTTGGGAGGGGGTTTATTTTGCTTCACATCATTTCTCTGTTTATGCTTACACCTTTGAATGCTGCTCTAACAGCAAATTTAGAGTTATTTTCAGCTAAATGCTACCCATTACTTCTCCATGCCACTTACAAAATTGACAAATAGTCCTCAATTAACAGAAGATATTGTAGCCCCTCACTCAATCAATCACTTAATTTGATAGTAAATTACCTACTCAGTTTGCAAACTGTACTCAAAGTATCTGTCTACTTCTCACCTAACAGTAGTCCTGTCTAGTTCCCATTGTCTACTATCTACAATGCATCCAACGGACTAACCTATTTTATTCTGATAAATCTTTATAGAAAGGTAGAAAAGAAATATGACACCCCTCAACATGGAACAGCGCCTGAAATTTAAGAATGATCTCTGCATTATTTCCAAGGCAAACTTCCACTGGAGGACTGCTATTCTTTTACTCCTCAGACGCCTCACTGCTGTGAAATCTGCCACAGGAAGGGGGGTGGATCATGCTCTGCTTCATTAGTTTCTGGTCTGTTTAATTATGGGAAGGAACTGGGAGAAAATCTACTTACTTATCAGAATGCAAATTGTACATCAACAGCAGCACAGGGCCTTGGTATCATTCCAACCACAAAGGCTTCTAATGTTGCCCATAGTTTGTTATAATATTTTAACTTCAGTAAAGAGACTGTACCACCATGTGAAATACTTGGATAGAACCTTCATAGCAAATCAGATTGGTCTGGCCTGTATCTATATAGCAATGACATATCAGGTTTAACATTCAGAAAGGATCAGCAGCCAACTTTAAAAAAATTTAAAAAAAATTTCACCTCTTGTCCTTCTAAAGGCATTTTCCACAGCAACCACAAAAAAATCCTGCAGTAAGTATACTATAATCTAATTCAAACTCAGATGCTGCAGAAAATACAGTAAACAACAAGAAAAAAAATGATGAAGATGAATAAATTACAGCCATAATCAGAGCATTGTACTAATGGAGAATGTATTTATTCTGGAGAAGTACATTTTGCAGTTAAGCACATAATGGCCGCACAAACAGAATGGACAAAACTAACAAGAGTAGCTTGTTTCCATTACAGCAAACATTCATGAGCTTTGAAGAAAAAGAAATGTCTGAACTATGCTTAAATGAATAATGCATGGAGGCCAGAAGAACAATGAGTGAGGAGATAGAGGTTTTGATCAAAACTCTAAGTCTTTTTGCAACCATAATATAGAATCATAGAATCACCAGGTTGGAAGAGACCCATCAGATCGAGTCCAACCATATAGTTCAAAAGATATAACTTTATGTCTTTATTAACATGACATTCTTGGTGTATTTCTGTGACTGTATGTTGCCTTTCTCTGTGTGTGCAAGGGAAGGAACACAAAGCAGGTATACATTTTCATCCATATCATAGAATCATCAGGTTGGAAAAGCCCCACCAGATCGAATCCAACCATTCCTATCAAACACTAAACCATATCCCTCAGCACCTCATCCACCTGTTCCTTAAACACCTCCAAGGAATGTGACTCAACCACCTCCCTGGGCCGCCTGTTAAATGTGTGTGCTATTTCTCAGGTTCACTAAATATAATAAACAATATATTACTCGTTCCAAATTCTGAGCATTCCAGCATAAATGTAAAAATCATACAGCTATCATGGTATAATATTTCATGTTAGACAACATGATTTAATTATATGCTACAGTACTTGAATAGATTTTTGTTTTTCATGTTTCAGCTAGGGGTTGAAGTAACCAACTAATGATCACACAACTGTGCTGTGCTATACATTTTTTACTAATTTACTTCTGTATTTAGCGTGTAAAGGGGCATCATTTATCCATTTAAACACTCATTTTAACTAATGGCCCGTGCAATTCCTTACAGTAAGCATCTTTACCTCCCTCTTTTTCTTTTCAGTATCTTTGACAGTAGAAAGAGCCAAGAGAAGGATATGAATCTTAAGATTTTAATAATTTTTTTTCATTTTACATAGACACTACATCTTAAATCTGGTTCAACCATAATAAGTTATTGAAAATTAAGCACATAATACTTATAGAATTCTATAACAGTTTAGTGTTTATACAAAATAGATACAAAATATGGATTTATATTTCACTTCCTGTAAAAATTCCAGGTATGTTTGCACAAGTAACTATTATTTATCAGGTTCCTTTCAAGAAAAGTTTTCAGATGTGCACTGATTATGAACACTTTTTTCAAGATGAAATCAAGTAAGGTAATCAAGGATAAATAAGTCAAAAATCAAAACAGTCTAGAGAAAATATGGTTTACATATGACCATCAATGAAAAAACCAAATCAAATTAAAAAGATGAAGGAAGTCATTGTGTGGTTGGAGGAAGAAGGAATTTGTAACTGTTTAGGAGTAATGTCTTCTACTTTTTTTATACACCCAATATTCAGAATTTTCTGGCATAGCATTCAGAATTCATTTACAAGAAAAAAATACCTTTTACACTTCTCTCTCTCCCTCTTTTTTTTTTTTTTTACAGTTCATTATAGGCCTAGGGTTAGACTGAATAACCATATCTATTACATAAAGGTAAGATGTCTATTCTCTTGTAGTACTTTTTAACAGAATATTTAAAAATCTCTTCAAAGGAGTCAAACTAATTGGACTTTTATAGACATAAAGAACCTGATAACAGTGTGAAGTGATTTAGAGGTTAATCCAGAAACCAAATCCAGCATTTAGACACAGACTGGTCACTCAGTCGTTGATTCACAATTACTCCCTGAAGAAATAAAACCTTGAAATTGGAATTTTAGTGAAGAACACACTCAGAAACTTAATTTAAGAAGAGAACTCGAGGTGAACTTTTAAATAGAAAGATAAGAGGATGTGGTGCTGTTGTTTCAGTTTCCAGTAGGAACTTTCTGTTTACGCGTAGACATTTTAAAGTCTATGAAATTATATGGAAGTAGAAAAAGTCATTACTTTTTGCAAGAACAACAGAAGATGTTTAAGCTACGTCATGAGTCAGTCTAACTCAATATTAGTGAATGACCCCATTGTTTTTATCAGTGCTCTATAAATTGTGTCAATTAAAATAGCATGTGCAGTTACTTCTTGATTTGTCAGGAAAAAAGCTACATAAAACAGCATTTAATCAACACAACTGAAGGTCCTGAAATCAATATAACTTGTTCTCACCATTCCTTCTCTCCACTACCAGTAATATCACCAATCACTTTCTTTAGAGCTGTTCAAATTGAAAGCCATGGCAACAATCCAGAGTGATCCGGAGACAAGGCTTCAAATTTACTATGAGGCTTCTGCAATGTAATATCCACAGCTCTGCCACTTTAGATAAAGGCAACATGTCTGAAATAAGTTAATAACACATTCAGTATTCCAGGTTTTCTTTTCAAATTAAAAGGAGTCTTCCTTTTGAGAAGGATAAGCAAGAACTTTCCAAGTGGCTCAGTACTTCATAAAAAGTCAGGTTTAGTAACCTTCTATTTTCAATGAAGTCCTACATAGCACATCTTAGAAAGTATGATAGGTCCATACTTTTCTAAATTAAACCAAATATCAGTTACATCTTGTTCTAGATAAAACAGTCAAATCAGTAACTTGGCTTTGATTTAAAGACATTTTTTGTTTGTTTTAAGGAACATTCTATAGAATGCTAGTGGGAGCTGATCAAAATGTAAAAACAGATCTCATCATACTTCAGATGTTCAAACTACCAAAAGAGCAAAAGGGGAAAGTGGATTAAAAATTTCTAGCAGGGCAAAAATTTAAACCGCAATGCATTCAAGATGTACATTTATGCTCGTTGGAATAAAGTGTGCAAGTGCTATGACAGCAGTCAGCAGATGGTGCTGTTTTACCTGGTGACAACATAGTGGGATTTTTTTTTTTCCTCTTAGTACACAGGGACAAATATGCTCTTTGGTTGGTGTATTTTGTGGCAGCCACAGGACTTTTCTCTGTGCCTTGACCAAAGTCTATTCTTCTACCAGATACTGTGTATTATCTTTTTTAACTTAATGTGGTAGGGAAACTTCCCTGCTTCACTAACTTAACAGGAAACAGGACTGCTATTTCTAGATTCACACAAGTAGTTTTGCCAAAGTACAATGCTTGGCTGGGACAAGTCAATTAGAGAATGTCAATATGAGAAGGGAGCTGTGTTACATCAGTGTTCACGCTACCTGCTCCTATTCACCAGAGGGTAAAGACAGCAGATGATGAACATGACCTCAGCCACAGAGCTGAAGCAGAAGCTCTCCAGCCAAAAGGGAGATTTTTTTTTTCCTCCAGTTCCATGTGTTTCTCATTCACATTCCTTTTGTGTTTTCAGTGCATGTGTGGAGTAGCACACCTATTGCAGGTGCTTTTCCATTTTTAACACAAAATTCTCTAGTATATGCAGCTAAGTCTTCATTGAAACGAGTAACTCAATGTAACCGTCACATGAAATTTAAACTGAATTGTACTGTTTGTGTTAGCTGTGATGTCAATGGGATGAGGAGTTTAGAATCATAGAACAACCAGGTTGGAAGAGACCCACCAGATCATAGAGTCCAACCATTCCTACCAAAAGTGTTAGGGCACTTTTTATGTTAGAGCAGCTTCATTATCACAAAAAGTATGCACAACACTGATGAAATGTCAATAAGGGTGAAATGGGCTCCAATCTTGTTTTATGCAACATATTCATCCTGCTAGGTCCATGCAGATTTCTATTACCACATGGATCAACATAATGCAAGAGTACATCTCAATTAAGCTTTCTTCTAGAAATTACCTAAAGTTTGGTTAAGAAATCCTCCAGGATTTGATTAAAAAAAATTTTAATAAAAAAATACATATGTTTCAATGCCCCATTTTATCCCTATCCAGAAGTAAATGGCTAGCATATTAAAATAATTTTTTAAAATACCACAAAAAATCCCACCAAGCGGAAAAAAAACCCAACAAAACAATTTGCTGCAATACTCCTAGTAACTTCTTTCATATTTATAGCAGGTTTTGGCCAAGGCTGCATTCTGATCATATTCTGTATTTATTCCCTGGGTTTTAATTAATTACTGTATTGGATTTATGACTTGTTTAAGCTACATTGTTACTTCTGTTAGGTTTTTATGGCTTTCTTTTTTGTTGTGGTGGTTGTTTTTCTTGTTGTTGATGTGTTTTTTAAAAAAAAAAATCCTCCAACACTTTAAGTGAACAACATGCAGCACCCAGAGTTCAGAAATTCAAAGATCCCTCAAGCTTGTTAGAAGAGCAAGCAATTTCACTGCTACCCAAACTCAAACCCACCAACCAAAAAAAAAAAATACAAATAGTAAATCATTTCAGTATGTAGAGCTCTTATATTTCAAGAAAAATTTAAAAAATCACAACCTATGTATAAATAAATTATTTGGAATTGATCATGGAGTTCCACGAACAAAAACTTGAAACTACTAAGCCAACGAGGAGTATATTTTCTCCCCAATCTAGACACCTTCACCTGTCACACAGACCATCATAAGAACAATACAAAATGAAAGTAAAATTGCCTTTAATATACAGCTTATCTTTAAAGGAAAACAAAAAATCCCTTTTTTAAACTTATAGTCTAAGTCTAAATACATAAATAAAATACTTAGGGGCAGCTAAAGTGACAAAATGACTTTGAAGTACTGAATACGATCTAAGCATTGTGAAAAGCATCACTACTATATCCTTTAAAGGGTACTATCACACTTCATTTTGCAAAATGCGTAACAGTAGAGAAGTATATTTTACCTTTTATTTTATTGGAAACTTTCATTTCAAGGCTACATCTCAAACATGAAAATGGCTGCTAGCATGCGATGACCAAAGTGATCTCTTGAAAACTTGTGTTTGCTATAGAATTCAGTCAATGGGTTCCAGAAACAGTGTTGTTCAATACACAGACTGAACTCAATTCATACTTAACTTCTCATATTCAGGGTGGATTTTTTCTCTCCTTGCATTAAAGGTTTCTTTTGATAAATGAGCCATTTTGCACTCAGATTTCATCATGTTTGAAATTACGAAAAGGTTGCACATGGACAGGCCTTGGGCAAGTGTGAATGATTTGAGGACTAGGGAAAAGAAAAACAACAACAACACAACCAACAACAACAACAAAAAAACCCTAAATCAAACACAACAGAAGTCTAGTGGCATGAGGTTTAACACGGCCAAATGGCAGGTCCTGCACTTGGGGCACAACAACCCTATGCAGAGCTACAGACTGGGAGAAGTCTGGCTGGAAAACTGCCTGGAAGAGAAGGACCTGGGGTTGTTGGTTGACAGCTGATTGAACATGAGCCAGCAATGTGCCCAGGTGGCCAAGAAGGTCAATGGCATCTTGGCTTGCATCAGAAATGGTGTGACCAGCAGGTTCAGGAAAGTTATTCTCCCTCTGGACTCTGCACTGATGAGGCCGCTCCTTGAATCCTGTGTTCAATTGTGGGCCCCTCACCACAAGAAGGATGTTGAGGCTCTGGAGTGAGTCCAGAGAAGAACAATGAGGCTGGGGAAGGGGCTGGAGAACAGGCTTTATGAGGAATGACTAAGAGAGCTGGGGGTGTTTATCCTGGAGAAGAGGAGGCTGAGAGGAGACCTCATTGCTCTCTACAACTACCTGAAAGGAGGTTGTGGAGAGGAGGGAGCTGGGCTCTTCTCCCAAGTGACAGGGGACAGGACAAGAGGAAATGGCCTCAAGCTCCACCAGGGGAGATTTAGGTTGGAGATTAGGAGGAAGTTTTTCACACAGAGAGTCATTGGGCATTGGAATAGGCTGCCCAGGGAGGTGGTTGATTCACCTTCCCTGGAGGTGTTTAAGTCATGCGTAGATGAGGTGCTGAGGGACATGGTTTAGTGTTTGATTGGAATGGCTGGACTCGATGATCCGGTGGGTCTCTTCCAACCTGGTGATTCTATGACTCTATGAAAAGCCCACAATAGAACATAATGCTGGAAATATTCCTTCTCTGTGAGGCGAAGCATGATCACATGTGCAGTGCTAAAACATGCTCCACTTTGTTTCAGTGCCTTGCTGTTGCCATTTGCTAAACTCCTACAGAAGAGCTGACTTGACAGCATTGAAGAGAACTTCAGGATCCTACACACAACAGCTGTCCAATCACCCACTGCCTAATTTTTCCCCCAGAATGCAGCTGAGCTTTTCAGTGCTTTATTACAATTGATTTTTTTAATTAAAATATGCAGAATAAAGTTTTAAATCTAAGGAAGATACCACCAAAAATACCAACTTCTCTCTTATAGCCACATTACATCTATTAGAAGCTAAAAATCAGGCAGGTACAACCACCCCAATTGTTACTTCCACTTAAAAGATCACAGAATCTGACCTGCCTGCCTGTTGGTGCTCACAGTCACCTAACATAGGTAAAGAAGACACTTGGACACTTTTTTTCTCTGCTTCCCCCAAGGAGCTGCATGTACTGGGTACAGTTATTTGGCTGCATTTTTTAAGGAATAAGCAAAAAAACTTCACACATTTTGCAGCTCAGTTTTCTCTCAAGCTTTAGCTTCCAGAAACAGTTTTTCCATCTCAAAACAGGAAGAGGAGGGGGAAGCTGCCCCACTTTGTTTTAGAAAGTCTCATGACTTCCCTTTAGCCTCCAAAATAAAAGATTCCAGAAGAAACAAAGAAATCAAATCTGTAGAACACTTAAAAACATTTTCAAATTAACCATATTTGAAGTGAGACTGATCTCCATTGAGATGGAACATGTTTTCCTACTAAAGGTTCTGCCAGTTCAAATGCTAACTTTTGGCAAAGCAGGACACATGATCTAAGGCTTAGATTAAAAATCAGGTACCTGCACAGCCTGGGAATAAAGCAGGGATACTCCCCCAGAGTACAGAGATGGGAACAGAAAAAGCTAAGGCACAGATGCAGGAGAATTGGGCAAGGGACTTGAAGAATAAGAGCAGCTTGTACAAGTATGCTAGTCAGAAGAGCAAGACAAAAGAAATTGTACTGCTCCTGATAAATGAGATGAGATCTAGGGACAACTGAGATGGAGAAGGCTGAGGGACTCCCCATCTTTCATACCTTTGTTTCTTCATCTCTCATATCCCTGAACATCAATGCAGGGATTGGGGAGAAGGACATCACTCCCACTACAACATGAAGTTAAGCTTTAAGAAATTTGGAGGAATCTTAATATGTGCAAGTCTGTAAGCCCCAATGAGATACAACCTTGGGCCCCAAGGGAAGCAGAATATATAGTTGAACATGAGCCAGCAGCATGCACCCACAGCCTAGAAAACCAATCCTACTGTGGGCTGTATAAAAAGTGTGCCCAGCAAGTTGGAGGAAGTGTTTCTCCCTCTCCCCTCTGCTCTCAGACTAACCCACCTGGAGTACAGCACACTTAGGATTAAGGTTTGCTACAGTCGGGCTCACTCCATCTTAAATTCACCAAGTTTGCCTGCAGCTTTGCTTTACTTGATTTAGCTGTCATGGTAATTTCTCTAATTGACTAGCTGTCTAAGGATTATTTGTTTTACTTTTTGTTCCTATTGTACAATCAGTTTTACATGGATAGCTGTAGCAAGCAGTTACTCTATGCAGGATGATATATTTTACATATGGCACAAGGGCTCAGTTAAGAGAAATGAAAGCCTGGTTTAACTGCCGAGGTTTTGAGAAGTGGAGATACAAGATGCAATACAGGGGAATATGTGCATAGGGACAATAAGTGATGGGACAAAGGTTTGGCACTTCAGACAAGCTTCTTAGCCTACATCACAGCCCACAGCTACAAACAACTCACCCGCGGTCAATTAAAGAAATGCAGACCTGACCTAAACTGGTTTTAGGAGTAACAAAGAACAAAATATCCAACATATGTGCAATATCATATGAAGTAAATACAGGTGCGATATGGAACTGCAGAACAAAGAAAGCATGAAAGCATGGAATTGTCTCAAGTAAGAATAACCTCAAATGCATCCTAAAGTAAGAATAAAACACAGAAGCATGGAAAGCGTAAACAGAACACTAGGAAAAAGTAGAAACCAACAAGTCTGTATGTGTAACTGTTTGTTGCATTTTTAGTTTTTCTTTTCTGTAAAAAAATTAATCTGGGATAATAATAATTAAGACTTGGACTACACTAACAATTCTTGCGTTAACATACACATGCTATGTTGTCTGTTTCTCCATAAATAAGATTTCATGCATCCAAAATTGCTGGTTGAACATTCTTATGACTTTAGGTTTACAACCCCTTGACACCACACAGATATGCCCTGTCTTGTTAAACAAGTCTAAGGAAGGCAGCTTTCTTTTATCTAAAGTCAAGGAGATTGTGTGACCTTCCACATATTCTACAGACCTTTTCAGGTCAATCTAATAAGCCTGCTGCAAAGAACCTTAAGGCAAGCTTTCTTGCAAGTATACCAGACATGAATAATTCAATAAATTTATTAGAAAGTGTTTCAAAATAGACAAGAAAGATTTCAAAGTGTTATAAATTAAGAGATGCAACTTGCAGAACCACTTGCTGCTGTGTATTTTATATCTCATGTATAGCAACACGTATACTTAATTAATAAGATTATCTAGGTATATAAACAGTATTTGGACAGGCAATAAATATAGTCCAATAGTACTATATGAAAGCATAGAAGTAACATACACAAAATCATGTGATATTTGAGCATCTATTTCCATTAAACTGTAAACATAAAATATACTACAGTCAACCTACTCCCTTTTCCCATAATTAATTGGAGAGTGACATACCAGGTCCTCGTTCATTACTGAACAGGATCAATGCCTTAATCAAAGGGTAGACATGCTTCTTTTGATGAAAATATTTTGTTGTAAAGTTATAGATATCTGCCTTATTATCCCAATTACAGAAGAAAAACATGAAAGTTTAAGCAAATGAAACATCCAATATATGAGAAAGGTATGAATAACAAAGTGATTCAAGGTAAAATTATAAATGGTTTAAAGTTATACAAGAGAAGATGAAAAACAAGGTATATGACTATTCATATGCTAACTATCCTTCTAATATAGCACATTATATGATCTCTAACCAGGATAACAGCTGCTGGCTACAATAAAAAAAAATTAAAAATAAAAAGTCATACTTTCTGGACCACTAACTCACATTATTCTGGAAAAACTGACTCCCACCCAGCTACAATCTACACCCTTTGCCAGTTTAAAGGAATAAAATCTACAGACAATGATCCCCAATGAAGTAGATATTTTCCCATTTTATTTTTTGCAACAGGAGACAAAAGCTGTAAGCCATCTTTGCCACTGCAAGCAGATTTATAATAAAATACAGAGCATTTATCAATAGTAACTTTAATAGGCTGCAGAGAATTTTATTAAAAGGCAGAAATATAGTTTTCATACTAAGAAGTAATATTACTTCAAGTAAAATACAAGAGCTGAAAAAATACACTATGAAGACTGCTACAAATTAGAAATGGAACTAGCATGGCTGAAAATGCACTATTATTACCTGAAAGATGAAAAGTCCAATACAACTTTCCCTGCTTTGTACTGACCAAAGGAATAAATAACTGTATTTACAAATGTAATCAGAAATCAAGCTAGTCACAGCATCAGACTTTTTGAGATTCTTTGAACGCCAGGTAAGTGTCAGCTGCATTTTATCCGGGATTGTCTCATTAACAGGACCATCCCAAAAAATATTGGATATATCTGATAATTAGAAAATTAAGCAGGATTTAACTCTTCAGCAAGGCAGAAGCCTGGGGACAAATGCATCAAGGAACTCTTCTGAGTAATGTGCACAAGACACTGGTAATTTTTTATTTCCACATTGATAAAGAGAAAAGGCCATACCCAGGACTGAAAGTTGAAGCATAATGAATTTCGCACAGAATACAGACTCTTTCTTGAACTACTGGCATCTTTACAATTGGCAGCAGTTACTTTTTAAAACAAATTTAGTTTGAGGGTAGGGAAAGACACAGGCTTCTTAATTAAAAGTTTACCTCCAGTAAATCTATAAGGCTATGAACAGAAAAAATTATTCCTCCAAATCCCACAGCTGGCTCTAAAAGGGAACAAACAAGAGTGCCAGTTCCACTGAGTCACATTGCACAGCTTGTTTCAGAAAAGCACTTGGAGAAAAAAAAAAATGTGTTCCATATATTCCTGCTGGGGGTGAATTAAAATACCCCCTCTTCAGTAGTAAAACAACTCACATAATTATGGCAGGTTTGACCTTGTCAGACAGTTGCTGTATTAAGAAAATATATTTTAACTTTGAAAACTGAAATCAAAGTAGAAAAACTAAAGCAATTTGAAAAGAAGAGGCAAAGCTACCCTTTTTCTATTCAGTGAAGGTTTGTGGGGATTTTTCTGTTTTGTCTTGGGTTTGGTTTTTTTTGGGGGGTGGGGGGGGTGTTCAGGATTGGGGGGATTTTTATTTGTTTCTTCGTGGGTTTGGCTGTTTTGTTGTTTATTTAGGTTTTAGTTTTATTTGTGGGGTTTTTTTGTAAGCCATCTACAACACTGGTTTGCAAGATTTTTAGATCGTGCTACACATCTGTACTGGTTTTGGCTGCAACATAGTCAAAGTTTCTTTATAGTAGGTTGCACAGGGCTGTGTTTCAATTTGTGATGAAAACAGGGTTGATAACACAGGGAGGCTTCAGTATTGCTGAGTAGGGCTCACACAGCATTTCAAACCTTTCTGTTCAGTCAGCAAGTCAGCAGAGGCTGCAGAAAAAGCAGGGAGGTGACACCACTGGGACAGCCAACCCCTTTCCTGAACATGACTGCTGAACATCTGCCTGCTGATAGATAGTAGTGAATTAATTCCTTACTTTGTTCTGTTTGCAGGTGCAGCTTTTGCTTTACCTATTAAAGTACTTTAACCCATGAGTCTTCCCTACTTTTACCCTTCCAAGTCTCTCCTACATCCCATTGGCAGAGGGTGAGGAGTGCACAGCTGGGAAGGTGAGCAAGCTGCTGCGGGGTGCTTAACTGCCTGCTGGGATTAAATCACAAAATCATATTAATACCAATTCAGAACAGGCAGTGATTATTTGAAATATTTATTTACAAGTTTAATATTAGTCAGACAGACACATATTTATAATGGCAGATAAGAAAGAACATGAAACAGTATTAGTATAAAGACAATTAGGATGATGGCCTGTTAGGGTGTAAATGGCCTGGGGTTGTTTAGCCTAGAGAAGAGGAGGCTGAGAGGAGACCTCATTACTCTCTACAACTACCTGAGTGGAGGTTGTAGAGAGGAGGGAGCTGGGCTCTTCTCCCAAGTGCCAGGGGACAGGACAAGAGGAAATGGCCTCAAGCTGCACCAGGGGAGATTTAGGTTGGAGATTAGGAGGAAGTTTTTCACACAGAGAGTCATTGGGCATTGGAATAGGCTGCCCAGGGAGGTAGTTGAATCACCTTCCCTGGAGGTGTTTAAGGCAAAGGTAGATGAGGTCCTGAGGGACATGGTTTGATGTTTGATAGGAATGGTTGGACTTGACGATCTGATGGGTCTCTTCCAACCTGGTTATTCTATGATTCTGTGATTCTCAATCAGATTCCCAGTACTCAGGAGCAGGGAAATAAAAGCAGTGCATTAAGTTATTTAGGGTACAAAGACAGAAACAGTCATGGAATGACTTGGATTTTCCACTTCCGTTTTCAATATTACAATGCACTGGAACTGGCATCTCATAGTAGCAGAGAACAGCAACTGCTTAATGTTTTCCTCTAGGAAGCTAACTTTTACCCAAACATTTTAGTACTGGGTTTGTGACTTCGTATAGGAGCACAAGCAAGTTCTGTGGAAGGAGGTTATAAGCCCACTAAATGATTAAAGGCAAGAAGCATCAACATTGGTTTTGTTACAGGTACACGAAGCAAGGACAACGAACATGGTAGTTCCCATATGGATTAATATGTCACTAGACGGCATAAAATAATTCCTTACTTCCAAAATCAGAGGTAGCCAAAAAGACAGCTCCACGAATGTATCTTAAGACACATAATCCCCTTTCTAAGGGCTAGCAGCCACTAAAAAGCTATCTTTGCATTAGGGATTAAGCTACTGAAGGCAAGAGCTGGAAAGCAGAAAACAGCTGGCGTAAATCATAATTGGACTGATATAATGAGCAAGGCTCTCACAAAATTATTCTTCCTTCAGATACAAAATTTATTAGTTGGTAATGAGTCTCACAGCATTTATTTTTGTTTGCTGCAAATCCAGGTAGTATTTATTCCATCACAACAACTCGTTTTACAGATGGGTTTTGTGGTGTTGGTTTTTTTTTTTTACTTGTTTTTTGTTGTTCTTTTTTCAAAGAATTTCCTAGAACTTCGAATTAAGAAGTTGCTGTGCTTGGGCATTTTAGGAAAAAAAAACAGAAATGCAATATTTCAGTGATTTACTGGTGAAAGGAACGTGAATTACATTTTCATTTGGGAAGTTATCCATCATAAGCTCTCATAACTAAGGAAGATGCAAAGTATACTTCTTTAAATACAGTTATTTCTTCTATGCACAGTCTCTTCATATATGAAAGACTGGAAGGAGAAAGCATACAGAAGTATAGTCATTCACTTGCCTCCAATAACCAAATTCAGTTCCTCATAAATTCAATATTTTGAGCAAGTTTTAGATCTATTCATACACTGCGGAGCACAAGCAGACTACTTTACCTATCTCTCCTTACAGAATAACCTCCATTTTCATAGCTTTTCTGAATACTTAGTCTTTAAAATAGTTTTTTAGCTGTTATTGTTAAAGTGAACTCTCTGGACACCTAAATCATTGACATTCTAGATTAGCTATCGGAGGTCCCACAGAACAGTCCCACAGCACTGCCAGACTTCCTCTACCCCAAGATTCTGCTGCTACACATTATGTCATATTTTTACATAGGAAATATCAACTATATTTTAATTGCAGTATTATTTCTTTCCTGTATGCCATCGTCAACAGTAACTCAGATTATATTGTTCCAAAACCATGCTATTTTTAAGAAAACTTGCTGGAGAAAGGTAAGTATTTTTTCTTTCCAGGGACTTCAGTTGACATAGGAAATCAAATTTATTCTTAGACAACAACTATTTCCACTCCAAAAAACGGTACCTAGAAATTTCAGCCTAAGATGATCCTGTTTGACTCTGCATTTGCACTATTTAAAGCGTTCAGTTTACTTGGTCCTGCGCATACTCAGATATTGCTTAAAACTTTAACAACCACCTCCATTTGAAGATACTGATTCAGTTCAGGCAATGATTTTTTTGAATTATTTTTTACAAGTTTAACATTTGTCATACAAACTCATAATTGCAGATAAGAAAGAACTAAACTAGTAAGGAAGAAGTATGTAACTAAAAATAGAAAAAAGTGCATTGGTCTGTTATCAGGTGTTATGACCAATTACACTAAGAGTTAACGGTGAGATAACTGCTTAAAATGTATAGCTGCATGATTACATTTACAAGAACACCAGCATTTACTGCCATATAAATGTCAGATGCTTTTCTTACCAAAGAAATACTAAATAAAAAAAATGGCTGTTTGTGCCTTTATCATTTCAATTTTAACCCTAGTTTATTCCCTTCCCCTCTTCTTTCTTCAGACATCACACTAGAAGAAGAAATAGTTATAGGTTTGGGAGCAACAATCCTTCCCCTAAACTACCCAACAGAATATAGAATTAACTGCATAGCTCTCAATATAAACAGAATATAGAATGAACAGTATAGCTCTCAATGTCATTCATTATAATCTTTTGGGCCTCTTGAGAGCTGAATAAGCTCAGAAGCTAGAAGCACTGAGCTTCAGGAATCATGTTCAAAATCTCAGATCACTGGAAAAATCAAAATGGATTATTATCTAATAGATATAACAGCAGCTATGACTAAACCAGAGATTAACTGGTGATGAGTGAAGATTCAGAAAACTACTCATCTCACGCTGAATCGTGGGGTATCATTATGCAAATGAGTTGCATAGAAGTCAGTATATTCTTGCCAACCCAGCTTCCTACTCTCAAACTTGAAATATTTGCCTCAGATGATTCAGTTTGTTTTGAACATGCCCATTCCCAAGGAGTAACTGTTCTCATCACTATCAGTTTGCTGGGAGTATTACACAACAATCAGTTAAGAGTTAGGCTCATGGGCAACAAGTAGGAAGCACCATCAAGTGCCAAGGCAGGGAAAAGCAGATTTTTTACTCTTAAAAGGCTGCAGGAAAGGTATTTTGGTCCTTGACGGAAACAAGCAAAACCCCACAGATTACTGGGAAAGCTGAGACCTAAAAACACCTGCTCGAGTCCAAAGTTCTGTTATCTTGACTAGTCAACATTGACTAGAAACACCAGTCTCAGGAAAATCATCTTGGTAAAATAATGGAATCGATATAAGACATGAATGTTTTCAAGTTCGTTAGGAGTGTTTCAATATTTTCCTGTCTTAAAAATCATTCAAAGTACAGAACCATAACAAATAAAAAGAAAAAACACACCAAAAAACCTTTTATACAGGAAGAAAAAGAACAGCAAGAGAAACAAAACAAAAAAAAAGTCTTCAAAGACTATACACTGTGAAATTGTATCACTGCTTTCTGCTGTCGATGCTGAAAGGGATTTAAAAAGAAGCCTCAGCAAAGATGCATAAGGCAGGATGAGGTGGCTGACAGTATAAATGTTAATGTTGGGTGTGAGCATAAATCTTTGAGAATTCAAAGAGGAAAAGAAAAAAGGAAGTATACCCTGAGGGCAGGTAGAATAGAGGGACGTGCAAGAAATCTTCCTTTGGCAGAAGAAACCTGCTGCTGTAGAACAGAAGTCATGGAAAAGTGGTAGCACACATCAAGTCCAATACATCTGGCTTGTTGTTTTAACACTGCCTGCCAATTCTCCATTAAAAAGTGTGGTCAGAAACAACAAAAACAGACACCAAAACCCAAGAGAAAATCAAGAAAGACTAAAATGAACCAAGGATCGTTAACCTTTGATGTTAGCTTCATGTTTAGTGGTAGACAAAACTGTAGCAAAACAAACTGGAAAACATGACATTCATTTTACTTTGATGACTAACAATGTCCTTTGAATCAAGAGTTCCTACTTACGCTGAATTTTCTGCACTAGACAACTGGTTTCCCTGAATGGCATGACACTATTTCAGCAGAAGTGAGGCAATAGAACAGTTTTACCGTGTATTACTTATATATATATGTGTATAACACTAAGATATTGCTACCATTTAAAAAGTACTTTTCCAACTATAACCAAGTTTTTTTGCATAGGAAGAATACTTCTGACTTTCTGAGAATTCCTACAATCATATAGTAATATTGAAACTTTTGTAGCCCTCAAAGCACGTATTTGATAACTTTATTCTACAAAATAAGAACAGTTTTTAACAAGGAATTAATCAAAATTGCACATCACAAGCGTTTTATTTTCTCCTCGTGCCTTCCTATAAAGCCAAAACATGTTTTATGATATAAAGCACTGTCAATTAAAAAAAATCAAAACCCACACAGCTACATATAGGAGAAAAACAATCTATCCCTCAACTCCCTAATCTTATTGCTTGAAACTAAGATACTATTTTTACCCAACAGTGATTATAATACTTAAAAAATCAGGTAGCAGTTGACAAAGTCTACAAGCTGAATTTACTACACCTAAAATAGTTATTTGTAATGATATAATAATGTATTGGAAAACGCCATAGATAATTTTATTTCCAGAAAATGAGAATAAACCAAGCTTCCACCTGTACCAAGAGTTTAGAGCACTGATGTAACTACTGAGGAAGATGAAGTATTATCAGTAAAAATACTACAGATTCTCAGAAACAGATATACAACTTTGGTGAAGTAATGATATAATAAAGAAACCTACATATAAACCCAAGAACTCAGCAACTGCCCAACTACATCAATGAAGTAGATGACTCTCACTGCTTTGCTGCCACAAAAACAGATTTAGTTAAGTATTAACTATATAGTATATGGGTTACAGCAGCCTAAGTCAGACAGGTGCAAATAATCTTTAAGGGTTTAGAACACTGCAATGTGGTTTCACTTGCTTCATTGTCAACCTATCTACATATTATAGAATCATAAATGATCTGATGAAGTCATTGCTGCACAGGAAGTGAGGTCATAAGTCAAGAATACACACAAAAAAACACATAGATCAGAATCTCAGCCCAGGTAATAGGGATGTAGTGTTCTCTCTCTCTCTCTCTGCTAGGAATACGAGTCTTTGTGCAGCTTCAGAGGCTGTTCAGTAGGGCTTGAAGTGATTCCTTTGTCATCTTTCCTGGGTCAGAGAGATACCCTCATTTACCAGGTAGTTAAGGTTGAAAAAAAGCACCCTGGAAGACAGTACTGGTGAAACTAGTTTTTCAGACTCAGAATATGGAAATCTTATGTAAATTATTTCCTTCATTACTCCTAATATTTGAATTCTTCAGACCTACTTCATCTGCTACTGTAAGACAAAAATTCTAAACAGCTACTTTGCAAAGCGATGTTCCCTCATTCCTGCTTCTGGTCTGTTAGAATTCCTTAACTTTTGAATGCAGTGGATGTTTCTACTTATATATTAAAAAAAATTGATTACAGAATCACTCCCCTAGGTACCATTTAAAAAAAATCAGTTTTTTGTTTGAGCACAGAGTCCTTGTCAGCTGATGCACAGTTAAAACTTCCCTCCAATTAAGATATTTAAAACAGTGTTTCTCAAGTTGTGCGTTATGATCCCAGAGTGTCCCAAACTCTTAGAAAGCAGCTGTCAGTTGCACTTCAGTCTCCCTTAGTAATTCATTTTCAGAGAAGAAAGAAATAGTTGGCTGAAATTGGGAATAACTAGATATTTTTAGCAAAGGCAAACAAGCTTAGAAATGGGTAGCCAGCAGAGCAATTATAAAGACTCCCAGTGACTGGTGACATCTGGTCTGTATTCCTCAGTTCCAGAGGAACCAATCACCTGCTTACTCACAAAATTATATACTGCATACAAGGCAAAAGAGGTCACAATTAGCATCATAGAATAGTTTGGGTGGGAAGGGACCTTAAAGATAATCTAGTTCCAGAGCTACAGGAGGTCTCAAAACTATGAGGTTTCAGTAACTCAGTTGACCATTGCAGTAGAAATCACTCAAACCTTCTTAAAACATCTGAACCTCCACTGCTACAAACCCTTCCCAAACCATCAATGCCCATCAACTGTCTGTGCACTGAGACACTCTCCCTTGAGTGACGCTTGCCACTTCTTCCAGAGCTGGATGCCAAATTTTGAAGTCCATTTAGAGCTCAGGAGCAATCTGAAAGGGAGCAGTGTTGCCTAACCAGAGAGTGGAGCTATCTGTCGATGTTAATTACAGCTCTTCCTACTGGGGTTCTTACAAGAAAGTAGGGCAGCAGGAAGTGTCATTATATTCCAGCCTGTGGCTCTGTGCATGTGTTCCAAAGTTGACAGTCAAGAGACATCCTTTAGCTTTCTTCACTGTCTTTCCTTACAAATAACAATTTGCTCAGATTGCATAAAAGGATGAAATATGCTATCATGTGAATCTGCTAGAACAGAAGGATACAGGTACGTAAGAAAGCAAATTATTGTTGTGTCAACAAAATTCCTGGTGTGTTCATGGTGTCTGATACTCCTTTTTGACTCAGAGATTTTAATGAAACTTTCTTAGTCCTTCCTCACAGCTCTAATCTCAGCTTTAAAAAAAAGGTAAAAAAGACAAATCAGCAGACTGATCAGGTGATAAGGCTTTGGGACACAAAGAAAGGGAGGAAGAGGTACCAAGCAAAGTGATTCTGCTGAACTACCCATACTTATCAGAAAAAGATGAAAACAAAGTTTGAGTTACTCATGACTTCTCTGTCTTTTCACACCTAGGTAACTCATTCAATGAGGATACAGGTTTCAAAAGGTACTTTAAAGAACACTAATTTCAAAACATTAATCAAATATGAAACAAAGAAATGCATCAGTACAGAGCAGAGGTAGGTATTGTCAAGAAACAGGAGGGTTAATGTTAAGGGACTCTGAATAGTTCAAGTAGAAACAATCACAGTTTATCAAGCATTTGAGGATGGATTGGGTCACCACTTCAGAAAAAGTTAAAGGAACTTAAAGATTGCAGGTAATGCATTTACACACTTGTCAGTGCTAGTTCTAGTGAATAGCTACAATCAACTTGCTCTGCTTCCTCGAGTAAAAGTTCCTATTTCAACCTAATTGATATAAATAATTCGCTTTTAATTCTATCACATAACTGTACACATAACTTTTCCAGAATAAACACTTTTAAAGTATTAAACCCATGACACCATAGGAAAAATAACTTTGCATTTGAGAAGTATTCTGAAACATTGTTCTGCAAATTCAAGTACTCAGAGCCCTGTATTTTCCATAAATAAAGTAGTAAAAAAAGTAAAATTAAAAAAAAACCACCACATACACAGTTTAAAAGCAACCCTGATGTTACACTTAAAACACTCATTAACCAACAGTGCAGCAGACTTAATTCCCCTGTATTTGGTAACTCTCCCAAACGAAGTCTGCATATCTCAAAGCCTTGTGTACAACTCAAAGTAGTAAGGAAATACTCAGTCCAGTTTTATGAGCTTAAATATTGATAAACACTAGAAGACATGAAATGTTTGGTCTTATCTTCCCCTGTAGACTGTACAGTCGTCATTGTAGTATAACAACTTCCACAAAACCAGTTTTTAGTCTAAACTTCCACAAAACCAGTTTTCAGTCTAACAACTTCCACAAAACCAGTTTTCAACTGCTTTGTTAAGATTTTTGGTTTATTTTTAAATTTATATATACACACATCTTTGTTCCTGTTGTTTTAATTTTCCACAAGGAGAAGATCAGTGAAACATTTTTAAGACCAGTTAGTATCCACATCTCCTCTCATTTTTTATCATTACACCCCTTAAGTTCGACACTGTTTAAAAAAAGTCATGAAAAAATAATTTAGGAAGTAAGAAAATAATTTACATGTAAATGTTTGAATCCAGGTTTTGAAGCATGACAAATTCAATTAAAAATTCTAGCAGAAATTGAAGTATTAGTTTAAATGTCAAAATCAGGACCATGGAGACGATGCAGTAATGTTTAAGTGTGTTATTAAAAAAGCTCATGCAATATTCACCGATTATTCAAAACCCAAACAATTAAAGTCAAAACATCACTTTTCAACATGAAATATGTATCGACTAGAATAAAGACCTGGTAGGAGGAGAGTTCTTACCTTCGTAGATCGCCTTGAAGCCTTGAGCACTAACAGCAAAATCTGTAGTGAAACTGAGGGTAAGGATAGATCCTGTGCTCACAATAGATGATGGAAGCTGAAATCCAGATAACCTGTGCAATAAAAAGGCACAAATTATAAGAAAATTTATTCTAAAGTGAAGTATGTGACCAGGTGTGAAGAGCATTATAATGAGCATCACATTCCTATACCTGAACATATTATGCTCTTTCTATCAATGCAGTCTCTAAACACTTACCACAAAATTTCAAACATGTTCTTGAGATTTTAACCCTTCCATTTTAAGACATCTGTGCATTCTCCAACAGAAAACTGATAGTGAGACCTGATTCCATCTACTGAAGACAAACAAGGTTTGGGTAGGATTCATTTCAAGATGGAGACAAATAAATTTATGACTCCTAGAAGTAGATAATTGGGTCTTTACTCACAGACGTACCTACAACTCTTTGAGATAATGTGGACTATCCTGTCTGTCCTCCAGCTGCTGCTTCAGAAAAAAGCAGGGATTTTCTCTAATGTCATATACATTAACCGGCCAGAAAACAAAATACACCCTTGTCTTTTAACAGCTTCAGAAACTTTATCTTACATTCTCCATCTTGTTAGATGCCTTACCTTTAAATACAAACCAGAATTTTGGATAAGCTGTAACTACATTGTAATGCTGAGTTTAAGATAACTTAATAAAAGGAATATTTAATAAAATACTTTAATTCATTTTGAGGATTAAACAGAAGGAAAAAAACCTGCTTACATCCTTTAATAAAGTCTTTAAAGACAACGTGTTACACCAGACAAACTAGTAAGATGTCAGTTTCTAAACAATTAGGGTAATTTTATGTAAATCAGACATAAGACACCATTACTGTCCCAGAACCCTAGAACTATACTGTCAGCTTACATTACTTGCAAAATACAGAAGTTAACTATGTGGGTACATGAACCATGCACCAGAAAGCTGCATTTTCTTCAAACTTCACCTCAAAAGAATTTTTTTTTGATTCAGACATTTAAAAAGTTCATAAAATAATAAAACAAAAAAACAAAGAAAAACCCCCAACAACAACAACAAACTAAAAAACAAACCAAACCACACACATGGTTAAGATAACCCATGCTACAGTTAATTGTATGCCATCTGGAACCATGGAGGATAAATAACTAATAAATAGTTAGTTAATAGATAAATAACACATACTAGTAAAGCAGTATCACTGAACTAGAAGTTCTATGCAAAATTAGGCTCATTTAAGACTACTTTGATACATAAGAAGATATAAGAGAAACTCCATGTCTGAATTACACTAGTCTGGTTGTTCCTTACCTCTTTCCAATATTTGTTTGAAAACAAATATTGTGGGATGAGTCAGAGACCAAAGCCAGGAGAGCTTTAAATACAGATGAAAGCATACAGGCAAGGCAACACAAGTCAGCTGAAAGCTTTCTGCAATTGCTTGCTTTCTTTTTAAACAGCACTGTCTCCCACGTGTTAATTAGGTGTTTCTTCTTATCTCTTCACCTTCTGCATAATTATCAACCTATTAGTCCTATTCCTTTCCACCTCATTTAATTTAATTCAAGAAATAACTAGGTTAGGTTTTTTCCTCCTCAATCTTCAAACTGCAGAATTACCATGAGGCTTCCCACATCTTATGTTCAGACTTCTGTATGTTCTCTCACCTTCACTAGACATTACAGTTTTTAGGGAAATGTGTCTCTTGTTCTATTTAATAAATCAGAGTGGTTACGAGTACTGCCTTACATCTGGAGCGTACTGTATGACAGTTCATTATTAATTTAAGGTATGTATTTTCTCTCTCTCATCTCTCTTCCTTCTTTGAGGAGGGCTTCAAGGACTGCTAGTTTAAAGGTTGGGTTGTTCGGCTTTTTTTTAGATCCATAAAATATTGCAATATTATCAATCATTGTTTTTGTTGAATATCAAAACCCAGCATGCATTGTAGGGGAAGGAAAATATGAAATACATTGAAAAATAGAAGCAGCTATAGCCTGAAAATATGACACTACATAGCAGATCTGACAATAAAAATTTAAAGTAAAAAATCTACCAAAGCAGACAAAACCTGATGAAGGGGGGGAAAAAGGTTATAACTGTGGAACTGTACAGCTTTAGCTACCTCATTCCTGATCAGCATTTGCTCCACTTGGCACACTTATTCACATAAATGAATTAATTTGAACAGGCACTCAGTAGCTGGACATCCCAGGCTCTTGTTATAATCCCTAGACCTCTCTGCTTTCATTCCATTAATTATAACTCCAATAATATGGATTGTTTCTCTGTTCAATAAAATAAACTTTCTGTAGTACCTTCCCTTGAAATACTAGAAGATTCTTCTTTAGGCCAACTAAAGTCGCAACTCACATTTTACAAAGACAAACATGTTGTTGTAAACCTCAAATTGGTGCACTTAAAGGTTTTACAGACACAGGGAAAGGCAAGTATGTGGTGAACTTTAAAGTATTAATAAGTCCACTTGAAATGTTTTGTAATCTTAGGAAAGATTATGGGAAAGCCTCAAAGAAGAAATTCATACAACAATCATTCAACAGACTCGTCATAAGGAAAAAAATCTTCACTGAAAGGGTCATTAGGCAATGGAACAGGCTGCCAGGGAGGGGCTTGACTCATCTTCCCTGGAGGTGTTTAAGGTGCAGGTCGATGAGATACTACTGAGGGACATGGCTTAGAGATTGGTGGGAATGGTTGGACTCGATCAAGTGGGTCTCTTCCAACCTGGTGATTCTATGACTACCTGAGTGCTCTACAGTGCCTTTCTTGACTGAAATATTTCTAAAAATCTCTTTTCTCAGTATTCTAATAAATTCAATGAGATCAAATGCCATGAAATTACGTGCAAACAAACACTAGACAGCAGATGAAAAATCTATAGTGTTATGCTTTAGACTTTTCCAGAATTAAAACACTGCTAACCTACCAAGTTATTCCCCTACAGCTCCTCCAACATTTTCACAAGGTAGTTATAGCTCATGAATCATAATGTGTTTTGCATGTTTATTTCATCAAAGATTAAAAAAAAAAAAAAAAAAATCACACCCCACCACATGTTGCTTTACTTTGGAAATGCATCTCGGCAATTAGTGTAGGGCTTTACAACAACCAGGAAGGGAACTCTTTAAACAGACAAGTGTACATGCACTGAGAAAGTGGAATCATTTCAAGTCCCTCTGCTAATAAAAACTGTCATTTGATAAGCTTGAACTGATTCATTCTGAACATATGGCAATACTTTAAGCTTAAAATATTGCTACTTCCTTAAGCATTAGTAGCATTAATCTGCACAAAACACAGGCACTAAAATACTTTTTAACTACAGACGAGATATATTTGGCTTGTCTATAAAGAAAACAAACTCAGTGGTACACCAGTACTGACTTTAGCCTCTGTTTCAAGGGAAAAAAGAAACCAAACCACTCTCCCACAATTCACTCTTCATTATCATTTCACAGATCTTGACGTTCAGCCATTTCTAGTGATAAGGTCTATAAAGCAATGCAATTTTTGCTCTGTTTTTTGCAGTAGCATGTCAAGTGGTCCAGCTGGTTCTGCACAGAATTTCTCCACCCTCTACTTGCGAGGACAGATTTTGTGTCTTCTAGGTACAGAAAATGCACCAAGTCCTCTGGGAAAGTTGGCAATATGGTTAGGAGTGTGCAGTAAATGGTTTAGAAAAGTCTATAGGAATACACTTCTGAGCACATAAAAGATAACAGCTAAAGGCTGAACCTCACTGCTGTCTTTAGCTACCAGCTGGAACAGGATAGAATAAACCAGGGTCTTACTGGGAGTGCAGAAAGGATGAGAAGCTACATGCAAGATATGAAATGGAGACATTCCAGCTTTGTACTAGGGAAAGACAACGATCTAATAATGGTGTTACACTGGAACTGCTGCCCAGAAAGGATCTTGTGCCTCCATCCTTGGAGACAACTGGAAATTTGAGAATCACAGAATCACCAGGTTGGAAGCGACCCACCAGATCATTGAGTCCAACTATTCCTACCAATCACTAAACCATGCCCCTCAATACCTCATCCACCCGCACCTTAAACACCTCCAGGGAAGCTGAGTCAACCACCTCCCCAGGCAGCCTGTTCCAGTGCCTAACGACCCTTTCTGTGAAGATTTTATTCCTATGTCGAGCCTGAACCTCCCCTGGCAGAGCTTGAGGCCATTCCCCCTTGTCCTGTCCTCTGTCCCTTGGGAGAAGAGGCCAGCTCCCTCCTCTCTACAACCTCCTTTCAGGTACTTGTAGAGAGCAATGAGGTCTCCCCTCAGCCTCCTCTTCTCCAGGCTAAACAATGCTGTTTTTCCTTCAGACTCTGTTCCAGATTCAGTGGGAGGTAAAAATCATAATCTTTCCTAGCCAGTTATTCACTGAATCCATAACCATAAGGGAGGAACGGACACAGTTCGGACACAGAACGGATCACAAGCAGATACTGTAAGACAAAAGAGAACACTGATTGGTTCCTGAGGAACTACAGGAGTACCATCAGACCAGCCTAAGAAGTTTTAGATTCTTTGTCTAAGTATCTTAGGGATGGAACTTCTGTTGAGTGCACTTATAAAAGTTTAGCAAGTCCCAGATATTCACATATAAACGGACAGACCTTCAAGCATAGCTAAAGCTGAACCAACAGCTTCACTTCTTTTCCCTCATATTACAACTAATCAGTCTTGTCCATGGAGTCACTAGATTACTTTTATTAATAAATATTTTTCATTGTCCTCATGGTTGAAATGTCAAATGTAAGAAAGCTATCCAGACAGCTTTGTCATGCTCTTTCTGAAGATTCTTATAAGATCAGACCACTTTGCAAGCATATGGATCAATTGCACAACTGCTAAAAACCAATCAACAGTTGCAAAGAAAAAACAGAATAATTTTCACCATTATAGTTGCTGCCTTATGTATTCCTACAGCTGCCTGTAGTATAAAGCGGCATCACACTCAGATTACCTCATGGGACATTTTTTTTCAAGGTCTAGCAAACTTTCTTGGGAAATTTAAGAGCCAAAAATCCTTAGAGGTGGGGATACCCACCACCCATAAGGATTAATTCTTTTTTTCAAATCAGGCCAATGAAAACTCTTAAGACACATTAATATAGTTAGGAGGAGAATCAGATCTGTTAGACACTTTCAGAATTGTACCTGATACATACACGCACATTTTTTTATATAGATGTAGATGCGAGCTCTGCTCATGTATCTGTACAGTTTGTTCCCAGAAACATTCTCAGAATAAGCAATTAGAATCTGTTTGGCTAAAATGAAACATCCTTTCCTGAAATTACCTATCAGAGGTCTCCTGCAAAAGCTATTAGCCCAAGGGATCAGTGTTATTAATAACAAGGTAAAGTATAAGTAGAAATGAATTATTGCAAAAGCAATTTGTGACAAACTATAGATAAATTATGAAATTGAAATCAGATATATTTTTCTCCCTGAAAAATCTATAAAAGGGGAAAAAAAACCCTAACATTTCTCCAATTTTTCCTTAAACAGACACAGGTCATTAAGTGCCATTAGGAACACCAAAGAGCTGTCTCCCATCAGCATCATATCTTCTCATGTTTTACATGCTATTCTTAAAAGTTTCATTTGATGTAGAGATTTGTAAGATCATTCTATACCATACTTACCATACAACATGAAAACACAAAGTTACTGGCAGGAGCTACCTTCAAATGCTGTACTGATCAACCACAAATCAGAAAGTAAGGAAGCCAAAGTGTACCCTTAAGGGCTAAAGCTTTAGGCTACCTATTGTAGTTCTCCAGAAATACCTCAACACATCACAGAAGCTGAATCCTAATCACAACACATTAAAATGTTCAAAAGTTCATGCCTCATATTCAGCTTAATTGGAAATTATCCTTGAGCTATATTGTCAATAAAACACAGATTAACCCCTTCTGTGTTAGGCCTCTAACATCGCCAACGCGTATGCACTATTTATTAGGGACCTGAAGTAAAAGCAACAAGGATGTGACTCTATGGATTCATAGCACTTATTCCTTATTTTATTAGCTTACTTATTAATGCTTTTGCAGTAGGTTGACCTCAGCTGGCTGCCACGTCCCTACTTAGCCACTTTCTTGTTGGCCTTCTTCAACAAGACAGTCAGAGGAAATAAGAGATATGTTCCTGAGACGTGATAAGCACGGGCAGATCACTTACTAGTTATCATGGGCAAGCCAGACTCAACTTGGGGAAATTAGTTTAATTTCTTGCCAATTAAAATATCTTTGGATAGGGACAAACAAAGACAAATTAAATCATACTTCTCCCCCACTCGCCTCCTCCATAGGCTCAAACACATTCCTTCATTCTCAACTCCTCTAATTCTCTCCTCTGGTGCTGCAGAGGAGAGAGGGCTGCAGTCAGTCCATAACACCCCTTCTCTGCTGTTCCTTCCTCCTCACACTTCTGTCCTGGTCTGGCATGGACTCCACCTAGGCTGTGGATTTTTTGGGAAACATCCACTTGCTCCACAGTGATCTTCTCCATCTCCTTCTTCTGCAGGGGAATCGCTCCTCCAGTGTATGGGACATGTACTTTCCCTCTTTCTTCTTTACCTTGGTACCTGCAGAGCTGGTTTCTCACTGCTGTCCCTGTGGTGTTTACTCCCCTTTCTCAAATCCACTTTTCCCAAAGCACTACTTGGCTGCAGGGCTCAGCTGAGCCCTGCAGGGTGTCAGTTGGAGATGGGTGAAACCATCTGTGTCCAGAACAGCAGCCTCAGCCTCTCCTCAACGAGGCCACCCTGCAGCGCTATAGCTTTTATGATACAAGCAGAGAACGCTACAAAATTATCATCCGTTCAAGTGAACCGCAATTTTAGGTATTAATAAGTCAAATATTTAATAACTTTATCTCAGCAATAACAGACTTCTGGTGGATGCGAAGCTCAACATGAGCTGTCAATGTGTGCTTGCAGCCCAGAAAGCCAACTGTATCCTGAGCTGCATCAAAAAAAAAAGCTGTGACAGTCAAGTCAAGGAAGGTGGTGATTCTCCTCTACTCTGCTCTAGTGAGAGCCCACCTGGAGTCCTACATTCTGTTCTGGAGCCCTCAGCACAGGAAGGACATGGATCTGTTTAAGTGAGTCCAGAGGAAGACCACAAAGATGGTCATAGGGTTGAAGAACATTCTACATAACAGATTGAGAGTTGAACTTCTTTAACCTAGAGAAGGCTCCAAAGGAGACCTTACAGAAGCATTCCAGTACTCCAAGGGGACCTACAGGAAATGAGGGGCTCTTTATCAAGGAGGTAGGACAAGGGGTAAAAATTTAAAACTGAAAGAGGGGAGATTAATATTAGATACCAGGTGATGAGGCACTGGTTATTTATAGAAGTCGTGGACGCTCCATCCCTGGAGGTCTTCAAGAACAAATTAAATGAGCCTTTGAGCAACCTGATCTAGCAAAATTTTTTCTTCACCTCTAAATAAGGAAACAGTTATAACACACCAACTTTCCAAATAGG
Organism: Coccyzus lansbergi; assembly: GCA_033558105.1. Taxonomy (NCBI): domain Eukaryota; kingdom Metazoa; phylum Chordata; class Aves; order Cuculiformes; family Coccyzidae; genus Coccyzus; species Coccyzus lansbergi. Next base: position 5,087,518 of record JAUMJK010000508.1, read on the forward strand.
TGGTACAAGACAACTGAAATTGAGAACAATACAGCTGGGAACAAAGCAGTTTTATCTGTGTATAAGCACATACACTGCTTCAAGCATGGACTTAAAAGTCCTCTCCACACACAGCAGTTTTGCTATCAACTTTCAACTCTTAATTCAGTGCAAGTAGCTAAAAGTACAGATGGTCAAACAAGTGTAATATAAGTTTTTCTAAAGATGAAATATTTCAAAATAAAGCTTCTCTTTTTTTAAAAAAAAAGCTCAACAAAAGCATTGCAATATTTAGTTCAAAGTTTCTCTTATGGACAAATGTTAGTTCAAATCAGAGAAGTACTTATTTATATTTTATAAGTTAGAAAAAGATACATATAAAAGAAGCCTCAAGACACAACTATTTCCATAGGATTGATTTCTAGCCCATTGCTCGATAATACTTATTTCAGAGATAGAGTTCCATCTCACATAGTCGAGAGATACTTTTTAAGGATAACGAGGGATAAGTTTTATGGTGAAACTCCACACACCAAAATAAGAACATAACCAATTATTTAACTATTCCTATGCAAGCTTTTAATCATGCAAACAATATTAACCAAGAAGATATGATCACAAAAAACCAAATGTAAAATGACTTCTACGGTATTAATTCCCAAGCCTCACAAAATTTTCATATCCCCTGTCCACTGCCATAACTTGCTGCTCTGGATCAAGCAAAATGCCAGAAGTATCAAAAGAGACAAAAAAATTAAATAAAATCACTAAGAAAACTGGCCACAACAGCTGCTGTGGGGCATGCTCTTAGAGGCTTACCTGCTGCATTACTAACCTGAAGGAACCAGAAGAACACTCTGTTAAAACTTATATAGTGATTTCACTTGTTCTGTTCATAATTGCAATCCCCGGGGGCCAACTGTGGTCTACACTTGCTACCAGCAACCAGAAGAGTTACCCACAGGTTAAGGCTCCTAAAGGTACATAAAGCCAGGACACCTGTGTATCCCTTACAGCAAACAAGGCTATTACCTGCTAGAGTGTGGAACAACAGGAGGATTGTCTTAATAATTTACATCTATTCTGGTACCAAGAGAAAGTGAAGATTTTAAACCTAACTCACATACCACCTCATACATAAATGAGAAGATACTATAATATTAGTACAACATCTATGATTTATAGCTGACTTTCTATCACAGGAAATAGGCTAAATATATATATATATGCACACACATATCTATATATAAATATATATATAGAATCCCATCACTCCCAGACTGGACTTTTTTTTTAAGTCCCAGAAAAAGAGAAAATATATAGAAAAAAGTTGTTCAGGGACAAGTTTTTCATTCAGAGGCACTAATTTGGTGGGATTTCTCAAGCTTAAGGTAGCACCAACCGTACTCTTAAAATACCAAATAAGCAAGAAACACTGCAATGGGCAGAACCCCAGTTCAGAGAGAACATCCAGTCCTCCACACAGGAATTACCCTTTGCTTCCCCACCTCTCCCTGCATAAAGAGCACAGCACAGCAACACCTCCTCATGTTGATGGAATTGAGCCTGCTTTCATAAGGGGAGGAAAAAAAAAAAAGCCCAAACATGAATTAAAAAAATCCCTTTGCTCTCACATTTCTTACTCCACCAGTGCCAAGGCTTCTTTAATGCTGTTTTCTCCAGGCTCAGACTCCTCTATCTTCAGGCTCTCTCAGACCAGAAGACCACACCAACACCCCAAAACTGCTCTCCCAGTTTTCCACTACGCTTCCCCTTAAAGAAACTATCTTCAAAGGCCGCTCCTTAGATGATCACAAGACTTTTCCCACCTGCTGTCTCTCCAATACCCCAGGAAGCTCCTGCAAACCTCTCAGCTGCTTCCTGATCCCTCATTTGATTAATTAACCTCAGGTGCTCCCCCATCCCACTAAACAGAGGCAGCTGAGGTGTGCACCTCATACGAGGGGCACTAGTGCTGGCTCTGTGCAAAAGGCTCATCCCTGATGTGGATGCTTTTTCTTCTGCAGTGTAAGATTTATATTCTCAAATTAATGACCAGTTCTGGATAGGCAAGAAACACATTTTTAATTCAAGCCTTTCACACAGCTAACTAAATGTATTTTTTTTCCACAATATAGGCATGCGAAAACTTATTGTTGTTTCCTGTGACTTTAGCTGAAATAGGAATTAATTGCAGGAATTAAAAAATTAATATTTTGCTAGTAAGGGAAGTATGAAAGCAATCAAAGCAAACAATTCCCACAGTGAAGTCCAGAAAGCCCCTTACTGTGGGAATATTTTCCAGAGAAGGCCTGGTTGCTGCGAGACTGTTTGATACTGAGCAACTCTAGCAAGGCCTTGAAGCAGAGAGCTGAAAGATAAACACAGGCCAGCTGGGAGGAACCCAGCAGCTAGTTTGGTGGGAACTAGTACCACCTGAAAGAAAAACAATGGACATGAACTGTCAACATAGCTAACTTTAGTATAACTTGGTTTCTCGGCATGCATTTTGCCATATGTGCTACGTCAAACAGTTTAACAAATAATCTTAGAAAACTTTTGCTTTAGTCAGTTTAAGTTTCACTACATGAGTTTTGTTTATTTACTGTCCCATATGGATGTCACATCATGTTCAATCATCTTTTTGGTAGGTATGTTCCATTAGTCCACAATGCTGTATATCATGATCTGTTATTTTACATAACTTCAGTTGTGAAGCTAGTTTGCATTTCCCGCATCACAAGGCTTTAGAAAGAAATGGCATGAGGTTTAACACGGCCAAATGCCGGGTCCTGCACTTGGGGCACAACAACCCTAAGCAGCTACAGACTAGGAGAAATCTGTCTAGAAAGCTGCCAGGAGGAGAAAGACCTGGGGGTGTTGGTTGACAGCGACGGAACATGAGCCAGCAGTGTGCCCAGGTGGACAAGAAGGCCAATGGCATCTTGGCCTCTATCAGAAATTGTGTGACCAGCAGGTCCAGGGAGGTTATTCTCCCTCTGGACTCAGCACTGATGAGACTGATCCTGTGTTCAGTTCTGGGCCCCTCAGCACAAGAAGGATGTTGAGGCTCTGGAGCGAGTCCAGAGAAGAGCAACGAAGCTGGCGAAGGGGCTGGAGAACAGGCCTTATGAGGAACGGCTGAGAGAGCTGGGGTTGTTTAGCCTGGAGAAGAGGAGGCTGAGGGGAGATCTCATTGCTCTCTCCAACTGCCTGAAGGGAGGTTGTGGAGAGGAGAGAGCTGGGCACTTCTCCCATATGACAGGGGACAGGACAAGAGGGAATGGCCTCAAGCTCCATCAGGGGAGATTTAGGATGGACATTAGGAAGAATTTTTTTCATGGAAAGGGTCACTGGTTACTGGCAGTGGCTGTGCAGGGAGGTGGTTGATTCATCTTCCCTGGAGGTGTTTAAGGGATGGGTGAACGAGGTGCTGAGGGACATGGTTTAGTGTTTGATAGGAACGGTAGGACTTGATGATCCAGTGGGTCTCTTCCAACCTGGTTGTTCTATGGTTCTATGATTCTAAATCTAAGTCAGGTTGGGAACACCATTAAAGCAATCAACAGTCGATTCAAATTCAGAATAAATGAGCATGAATTTTGTTTGAAACTTTGTTTTATGAATCCGTTATAAATCATCTGTAATGATGTAGATGATATTCATACTCCCAATTGTGAGTCGTTTGGAAATGAAAAATGTATGGAACTCCTCATCTGAAAGGAAAGAAAGAAAAAGAAAACAAACCACCCCAAACCTCAAAGCCCTGTCATATAAACACAAATGGTATTTTATGCCTCTACTAAATGGAATTTAGAGAGGGAAAAGTCTGTGAAGAGAGGCCTTTTTTTCTTCACAGAACAACCACTAATAACTGAAAAATCATCCCCATTCTAGCTCTCTAGGTTTTACAGGCTCACCTTTTATTACAGTAGAGAGCACCTCCACAAAAACCAGTGAAATGAAGCCACTGTAAATGGAAATGGAATGATAACAAGTGGCTTAGAAACCCTGCAACACATCAAAATCCCCTGAAGGGGGAAATAAATCACTTTCTGAATCTTTCTTTTAACATTTTTACAAATTGGATTACAGTAGTATTGCCAGCTGAACAAAACCTACTCTAGCCTTTTTGGTGGCCCCACTTAAAGCAAAGACCTCGAGGCAAAAGAGAATATGCTAGCAAATATTTGAATAGATTGTATTTTAGTATAAACAGCATGTTTGTCCTTTGCAGCAGTACAGAAATATCTTAAAATACATTATACTGTCCAAACACGAGTGTATTTAACAAACTGTTTATACACTGCTCAGTGTTCCTATTGTAAGAAACATTAAAGATTTGTTCCCAGAATTCTATTCTGGGAATGCATGAGTCTTCAAACATGGACTGTGGTTTGTGGTAAAATTTTGAATGCTTACATGGCTTTATAGATTTCCATTATCTGTTTCGTGCAGGTCAGACCGTCTGGATTTTTATATTATTCAATCAAAATACATACTAAAATAGTACTGCTTGCAGTCATTCCCATTAGTGATCAGGGATCTGACCATTCTTGGCATTTTTTTATTGAGAGATATCCCCTTTTGGATTAATGAGATAAAATAGGTCGGTTAATTAAAGATTTACATAATTCTAAAGGGTGAAATATTCTATTTCAGTGTTTTCTAGTCATTCTTTCTCAATCACTCTGGCCAAAGTGGCATTTTTGCCACATGTTGCTGAACAGATTCTTTTTTTTAAAAAAAAAAAAGAGAAAGACACAAAATTGAAAAACAACCTAAGAGAAAAAAAAACCCACCTTTTTACACGCTTCTCATTTCATAAGCTGACTTTTATATGGCTTTGCAAGATTTGAGCTTAATTTTGTATACTTCAATTTGTGTTCTCAGTAAATCAATAAAATACAAAATATTAGGAGTGAGTTACCTTAACATTTCCACATCTTAGTTTCCCAGTTGCAAAATAAAGATAAAATTGCAAACCAAAAACATTCTTTTGAGTTGAAATGCATTGCAAGTTGTAGAGAGATCCAGAGTAAGGGGAACAGGATGTGTATATTTAAGTACTTCAAATCAAAAGAAAATTAAAATAATTTACTGGTGTCTCATTTTAAGCAATTCATTTTGGCAGATAAAATGTAAGGGATCTTCAGATTGTTTGAAATTTGACTGGAAGCATTTGTTAGATCTGAAAGACAAAAACATCTGTACTTAAGGAAAAACAACGGATGAAGTATTTCCAAAACCAAAAGGTTTTGAATCAAATGAATGAGACCTTTCCTTTACCTCCTATGTCTTTCCAAACTACCTACATTTTTCAGCTTAAAAACCTTCTCTGAGTGTTATTATATGGTACACGCATCCTTAATATATATAACCTTAGGCCTCTTTTCACTTTATAGAATAATGTATCCTATTTCAGAACTGAGGAAAGAATTTTCCTTCACTGTCACCTCATTATGACTTTGCTTTTTTTTTTTTTTCTCCCCCTGAAGATAATTGTTCTGACAACTCTGTTTTAAAGAGGTCAGGCTTTGACAGTTTTAGACTGTCTGCACAAAGCTCTCTATATTGACTTTCTTCTCATATGTTTTACTCCCAAGAGCTACGACATTCTTTTTTTCTACACAAACTTTTGAAGCCTGTCTATTATTCCTACCCATTGTGCTTGAAGTTCAGTACAGTTTATATCACCAAGTACTTGAATACCTCCTGTAAAATAGCTGCCTGGCTTGTTTGTCCTTTTTAAAAAAGAAATCTAGCGTGCAGTTCAGTGGGTCATAAAGTTAATTCTATCTACATTTAACTTTTAAAAAAGTCTTTTGTAAGCAACTAGATTTTATAGTTTCAAGTGGCAATAAATATAGTTACAAATAATAGAATCATAGAATAATAGAACAACCAGGTTCGAAGATACCCATCGGATCATCGAGTCCAACCATTCCTATCAAAATAGTTAAATATAGTTTAAAATAGCTAAATACAGTTAAAGAAAGAATTACAAGAAATGGCGACTGCTATTAATATAAAATAACGATGAATCCTATATATGTTTTATAATTACATGAGTGCTTTCGGCTAACCCAACACTATACTGTAATAAGTATCATGTATACATCTTTTCCTTCATTATATCATTTGTAGTCTCTATTATATGTATTTTACAATATTCAAAACCTTATGGAAGGTAAACTGTCCGTGTAGTTAAGTACTTCAAGTTAAGTGAAGGGGTTGGAGAACTGGCCTTTTGAGGAACAGCTGAGAGAGCTGGGGGTGTTTAGCCTGGAGAAGAGGACGCTATGAGGAGACCTCATTGCTCTCTATAACTACCTGAAAGGAGGTTGTAGAGAGGAGGGAGCTGGGCTCTTCTCCCAAGTGACAGGGGACAGGACAAGAGGGAATGGCCTCAAGCTCTGCCAGGGGAGATTTGGGCTGGATATTATGAAAAATTTTTTCACAGAAAGGATTTTTGGGCACTGGAACAGGCTGCTCAGAGAGGTGGTTGATTCACCTTCCCTGGAGGTGTTTAAGGGATGGGTGGATGAGGTGCTGAGGGACATGGTTTAATGTTTGATAGGAATGGTTGAACTCGATGATCTCGTGGGTCTCTTCCAGCCTGGTACTATTCCTATGTAGAGCAGGAACAGGATGCAAAAGGAAACTTGAGGCACAGCGCATATATACAAGAATATCGGATGTACACAATCAAAACACAGACATAGATTTTCACTTGTGGATCCATTTGTGTTGTAGATAGGTGGGACAGAAGGGAAAATCAGTAGTACAGTTCCTTTATTATTTTGTAATAAGGACTGTACAGAATCATAGAATCACATAATCACCAGGTTGGAAAAGACCTTCTGGATTATTGAGTCCAACCATTCCAATCAAACACTAAAAGCATGTCCCTGAGCACCTCATCTCATCCACCCATCCTTTAAATACCTCCAGGGATGGTGACTCAACCACCTCCCTGGGCAGCATGTTCCAGTGCCCAATGATCCTTTCTGTGAAAATTTCTTTCTGACTTCTAGTCTGAGCCTTGAGGCCATTCCCTCTTGTCCCTTCCCCTGTTACTTGGGAGAAGAGGCCAGCACCCACCTCTCTACAACCTCCTTTCAGGTAGCTGTAGAGAGCAATGAAGTCACCCCTCGCTGCTGTATACAGTGGCAAAGACTCAGAACACTTCAGAAACCTGCATATTTAGTATATAACTATGAAAATTGGTACTGATTTTTAGTATATGCTGAAGCCCTTAATTTTGTATCTTTGCTGACAATGTTTCCTGTAAAAACAATATTTACCTACCACATACACAATATCGTGATTTGCCGCACTAGCATTCACTATTTTATTTCTTCAGTATAGCAATTAATGAATCTCAGGGTGCATTGCCTTCTATTATGACATTTTTTTCCTTAACTTTTGAAGCAAAAAGCTTTATGTTTAGACGTCAGCTTCTCATTATTTTTTCAGAATATCCTTGTCTCATACAAATCCTGTTGCTATATATGGAGTAGTTTGTTATACTGAATATTCATTGTGATCTACCTCAAATTGTTAGCACACCTACAGATTCTAACAATTACCCTCAAACTGCTTTCTTTAAGGTGCCCCCTTACCAATGTGCCCTCTGATCAGTAGATCTTCAATAAGTTCAGAAGGAATGAAGCAGAACAATCTCCTGTTAAGTTTACTACTGAACAAATTTTGGTAACTTCAGCCTGAAATGTGACATCCCAAAAGTAAGATTAGAAATATGTTTTAATAGAGGGATGTTTCAACTTTCTTTCTGAGCATTTTCCGTGCTTGTATTTTAAATCACCTTGGTAGAGGTTTGCCCTAGGATGCATAATTTGATGCTTGAGCTCCTCCTATCAGAAAATCCTATCTTGTTCTCCTGTCCTTTAATCCTTACATATATAATACATCATTTCAGGGCTTATGATCATCATTGAAATCACCAATATCAATACCATTTTTTAGTTTGGAACAAATTGTTTCTTATGGATGACTTGCCTTAACAACTATGTTTCGGTGAGTCATATTTCTCTAGTTTAAAATATTCTCATTCAAAGTGCTTCTTCCAAAGAAAGGATGCACACAGTTATTTTGGTTATGCTTTTAATTTTAGTAAATTTTCTCTTAAAATTGTATTGTAATATTTGTGTATTAGCCTAAAGCAATGGATGTCAATCTGTTACCAGAAGCAAGGTGACCATTAGGCAAATTCTGCTATTAAATATATAAGATCTCTGCAGGAATGTGGTGTTGCTTTGCGTTGCCTGTTACACTATTGCATCTCACTTACAGCCTTAGATGGTCTTGTGAGGCTGCCTGAAGCTGCCCTTGGTTGAGGCAGGATCTTGAATACCTCAACACAGGTAATAGTTTTGTTTACTTTTAACACAGTGTTTAATACCACCAGCACACTGAGGTGGTCTGCCTGGTTCTGACATCCATTTCTACAGGCAGCCAATAGGCGGCACGTAAATACCTACAAGAAGAGAAGTAGGGGGCAGTCATAACATTGTTTGATAGGGCGGAAGTCAATATTGAATGAATTGTTATTGCAGGAGAAATCCTTAGATTTATGTTCCCTCTTAATCCATTCAGAACCTGACTCATTGTAAATTTTTCTCTTTAATTTTAATAGGAGTTTCAGTTAAAGTCATTGCTTAGAATTCCTTTTGTATTTGGGCATATTTTTACTGTCACTTGTTCATATTTATGTAGAACGATTAGTAAAGGTCAACTTTTTATCATTAAAGTACAGGTTTGTTCAAATTGTTGTTATTTCAATATAAAATAAGATAGCTTTACTGAAATGGCTTCTTAAGTATCTGATGACCTTTCTGGCCAGAGAAAGGTTTTAAGAACAAAACTCCTGTCAAACAGCAATTCCATAGGCTACAGCAGCACTTAGAATCATAGAATCATAGAATAACCAGGTTGGGAGAAACCCACCGGATCACTGAGTCCTACCGTTCCTATCAAACACTAAACTATGTCCCTCAGCACCTCGTCTACCCGTGCCTTAAACCCCTCCAGGGAAGGTGAATCAACCACCTCCCTGGGCAGCCTCTGCCAGTGCCCAAAGACCCTTTCTGTGAAAAACTTCCTCCTGATGTCTAGCCTAAATCTCCCCTAGCGGAGCTTGAGGCCATTCCCTCTTGTCCTGACCTCTGTCACTTGGGAGAAGAGCCCAGCTCCCTCCTCTCTACAACCTCCTTTCAGGTAGTTGTAGAGAGTAATGAGGTCTCCTCTCAGCCTCCTCTTCTCCAGGCTAAACAACCCCAGCTCTCTCAGCCGCTCCTCATAGGGCCTGTTCTCCAGCCCCTTCACCAGCCTCGTTGCTCTTCTCTGGACCCACTCCAGAGCCTCAACATCCTTCTTGTGGTGCTGGTCACACCGTTTCTGATACAAACCAGGATGCCATTGGCCTTCTTGGCCACCTGGGCACACTGCTGGCTCATGTTCAGTCAGCTGTCGACCAACACTCCCAGGTCTTTCTCCTCCAGGCAGCTTTCCAGACAGATTTCTCCCAGTCTGTGGCTCTGCATAGGGTTGTTGTGCCCCAAGTGCAGGACCCGACATTTGACCGTGTTAAACCTCATCCCATTGGACTCAGCCCAGTGGTCCAGCCTGTTTATATCCCTTTGCAGAGGCTCCCTACCCTCCAGCAGATCCACACTTCCACCCAGCTTTGTGTCATCTGCAAACTTGCAAAGGGTACACTTGATGCGTTCATCAAGGTCACTGATAAAGACATTGAACAGGGCTGGACCCAGCACTGAGCCCTGGGGAACCCAACTTGTCACTGGCCTCCAGCTAGATTTAACACCATTTCCCACCACTCTCTGGGCCCTCCAGCCAACCAGTTTTCCACCCAGGACAATGTGCGCCTGTCCAGGCCAGAGGCTGACAGTTTCCATAGCTGAATGCTGTGAGAAACTGTGTCAAAGGCTTTCCTGAAGTCCAGGAAAATACATCCACAGCCTTTCCCTCATCCAGCAGTCAAGTCACTTTAACATAGAAGGTGATCAGGTTAGTTTGGCAAGACCTGCCTTTTGTGAACCTGTGTTGACCGGGCGTATTCCCTGACGAGGTGCTAGTATTGGATTACCCATCTCTCTGATCAGTTGGTGGTAGGAAAATGAGTAAGAGAAGTATGAAACAGTTAAGAAGCAGTAAATGCTTTTTAGATCCATGACGGAACAAATACAAAAAGCAAGCAAATCACTGAGAGCAAAATAATGGGTTTGAGGAGAGCCATCTATGCAAATGAGAAAGTAAAGCAGAAGAGGTGAGTGAAGGCTGATTGTTCAAAAGAGATGAGGAAGAAAAAAGCCATGAGAAGGAATATAATGTTTTATGAAGAAAAAAAAAAGTAGACTTAGTTAACACTATTTAACGCAAATCTATTTAGCTTTAGTTAACAGTAAGAGAATTTGGCTGACCTGACTCCCTCATCAGTTCTCAGGGAAAAAGTTATAGGGGATGTTGGTAAAGACTAATGAATACTAAACTGAACAAAAAGAATCCATTTTTGATGGAAATTTTTTTGTATTTTTATTTTAGGTTCTATGTTCTATTAAGGTGCATGAATGAAGGAATATACCATTGTCCAGCATCTAGCTCCTACATTGCATCAATACCTAAACCAGCCTATTTTTCTGCAACATCTATGAAAGAAGACTAGACAGATAGATTAACCTCCATAACTAAAATTTGCCTTTTGGGATTACACCACACAAAATAACTTGCCTGGACTGAGACATGAGATAGAGATGAGAAAGACAAATGGAAAAAACTATGTAAGATTAATGACAATTCTCTCTGCAAGTGAATTAGAATAAAAAGGTGAAGACTAGCCAAGAAGATGTAACATTAACCAACTATGAATGCTGCCTTTCTTTCCCTCACTCTTAACAAAGCCAACATGGTTTAGAGAAATAAAGTTTCCTTAGAGGTGAATTATCAGTGTGAACACAGAGTCCCTGTTTCAAACAAATAAACAAAAATGAGTTCTGAAGCTCCAAATGCAAATTCATCAGGAAAGAGAAAGCAAAAGAGGAAAGGAGGGTTTACTTCGTGAAGTATCACCCTAAAAATTGGGGAAAAAAAAAGAAAATATCACTAAGAAGAATAAAAAGGAATGCAAAGAAATAGAAGAGCTATTTGTTCTCTGTCATCATACTTTTCAAGTTTCCTTTCCCTTCTGTTTTTATTTTAGATTTAGGCTTCTTAATGATTTTTATTCATTCTCTAAAAAATAATAAAATATAGAAATACCACAGACTCCTTTGATGTAGATTTTGTTTTTTTTCATGCCAACCACTTTGTAATTCCCATAATTCTGTTCTACCATCAAAAGATTTCATTTACTTTCTGTCTCTCCTCTTTTTCTCTTCAGTTAGCTATCAATTATTTTAATGTAGTGAGGAGTGGGAGGGTGGCATGTATTACAATTCCTTACTAGCAGATTCTAGTGCTTTCAATCTGTCAATATTCACCCTCTTTTCCTTACAAACCTGCATTTGATCATGGTATGAAAGAGGTAGATGGAATAAATAACAATGAGGTTGTACCAACCTTATCTGCTACAGATCTGTAGCAGTTTTATTGTTACCTGTTGGTCAAACACAAAAACCTACCTTGTATCGATTTGTTGATGGAACAGTGTTATTCAATACCGCTGAATGAGAGCCCTTTCATCTTTTAATTTCCATATATTTGGTAATATTAAAAGCCTTTATAGTATCTGTGTTACTTGATCTCAGATGTATCATTTAGTGATGAAAACGCGCCTATGAAAATAAGCCACTTTTCCTCCCGTATCAGTACTTATTCTCTAAGTGGTTTTGGTTTTGTTGCTGTTTTGTGTGTCAGGTTGGATGAGGCTTTGAGCAACCTGATCCAGTGGAAGGTGTCCCTGCCCATGGCAGGGGGGTCAGAATTAGATGTGATTTAAGGTCACAGAGAAGAGAAAAGGAGGCTGAGAGGAGACCTCATTACTCTCTACAACTACCTGAAAGGAGGTTGTAGAGAGGAGGGAGCTGGGCTCTTCTCCCAAGTGACAGGGGACGGGACAAGAGGGAATGACCTCAAGCTCCACTAGGGGAGATTTAGGCTAGAGATTAGGAGGAAGTTTTTCACAGAAAGGGTCATTGGGCATTGGAATAGGCTGCCCAGGGAGGTGGTTGATTCACCTTCCCTGGAGGTGTTTAAGGCACGGGTAGATGAGGTGCTGAGGGACATGGTTTAGTGTTTGATAGGAATGGTTGGACTCGATGATCCAATGGGTCCCTTCCAACCTGGTTGTTCTATGATTCTATGATTCTAAGGTCCCTTCAAACCCAAGCCAGTCAGTTATTCTATGATTCTTTTTTTTTTTTTTTAAACAAATATTCAGTTAAAAGCAGGAACAACTATCATGAGACTATAGGTTCTCATGGACCTTTTATACTGCTTAGTGCATCTAAAGCAATTTTCATATGATCTTTATGTCTGCATTTTGTATTTGGTTGCTGCTTTACGACTCTGATAAGAGGCAGAAACTGTGATTCCTTTTCTGGATACATGTATTTTGGAATACTTTTTGCCTGTTCTATGAAAATGCTCATGTTTCTTTAAAATTTTTTTTTTTTTTTTTTTTTTTTTTTACTTTCTGATAATAATCAGAATTTCTGGGATGTAAGCTCATTCCTGTGATTGGGGATTTGGAGACTTCAAGGAATAATGAATAAAAAATGGGCAGTTTTATCTCTCCTACATCTCAGGAGGTAATTCCTGAAAAAAAAAAATCTCAATTCTGATGCAGGTGGTAGCAGCTGAACTAGAGAGAGGGTTTTTTTTTTTAACTTTAAGGAAAAAAATCTTTAATTTGTGAGTAGTTTCCTCCTCTATTTTTACTGAATTGCATGCAAGCTTATAAAATGTTGATAAAATAGTACTTTTTCTATTGAAAAAACCATTCAGTGGAAGATTCAAGACTAATTCTAGCAATATCCTTAGTCTAGGAGAATATTCAGAGAAGACTGAACATATAATTTTGCCAACCACAGTATCTTAGATTTACATTAACTGTGTGATGATTGATAGGTAAAGAATTTAAAGATACACAGCAGATAATACAGGACAAAATTTGAAAGTCAATTGATAAAAAGTCCCTAACAATTTGACTACATGAAAAGAAAGTGTCAGAAAGGAGGGAAACTACTTACATTGTGTTCAAGAACAGGTTTCTTGACTAGTCCTATCAGATTTTTTTATTAATAGTTGAACAAAATAGCAGGAACATGGTGGTGAAACAAATTAGAAAAAGATGGTGGATTAGAATAGTTTATAAAATTCAGACATAATGTTTTAAATTATGAAATATCATGCAGGGGTTGAGAAAAAGAAGTGTAGATTGTAAAATATGATAGATATTTCTTCAGACAGGATCTTAGAATCACCAGGCTGGAAAAGACCCATTGGATCACCAAGTCCAACCATTCCCATCAATCACTAAACCATGTCCCTCAGCGCCTCACCCACCTGTCCCTCAAACTTAAGCTCACTGGCAGTGACACTAGCTCCTTCCCTTCCCACGCTGCTTGGGACAAAGGGGCTCTGACATGAGAGAAATCTGTTATCACCACATGGCAGTGGCTGCAGAGGTGTTGGGCTCACACGGTGCTGCTGAAGATGCAGCTACTTACAATAATTTTTCTTTCATTGATTCTGAAGGAAGTTGTCCTGGTCTCTTGCCTAATGTTATACAGACTGGTTGAAAGGAATAATACTTCTAAACAGCAATAAAAAAGAATTTGCAAAAGTAAAAATGAAAAAAAATAGCATTGACAAATTTAAATGAATGATTCCAGCAAAAGTCCATCAAGATGCTTGAGGTTGTAAGGAGCTGACCTAGGTGAGAGAAAAGGCAGAAAAAAGATGACCTAAACCAGCATTTTATGACGTGATTGAGGGAAGGAGTTAATAAAGAAAATGGTTAAATGCTATCCTCTGAGATGCCCAGGGAAAGGATGAGAAACAGTCTGGAATTGTAAGGAAATACAATTGAATATAAGGAACAAATAATGAGAAAATATTGGACTGGAATTTGCATGTAAGAAAATAATCTAGCTTGCTAGACAATAGTACACAGTATTATGTAATGTTACCCAATTCAAAATTTAAACCATAGGCTGCTTAGATAGCTACTAGTGCCAGAAGCTGCCAGATACAGCTTCTTCTGCCTGAATTACAGTGATATTTTTAGGGCCATTTCTTCAGTTCATCCTTCCTATGCACCTCTCATCATCCTGTTTTCTTCTGAGGGGTACCAACCCTTCTTTTGGGGCTAATGATATTGGTATTGTGGATTGTTTGCATAGTAAATATGTGTTTTGTGAGTAAACACTATTCTTGTAACAATGGCAATTTAGCAGAAAAAATAATGGCTGAAAATACTATGCTGAACACTGTATCAGTCTGACAAGTTTGGTCAAACTATTAACCTAAGTCACTACAACAGGCTGAAAAATAAATGTTTTTGGCAGCTGCCTCGTCAGGAGTGGAATAGAGGAAAGCTCATATAGGTAGGTTCAGAGGAATATGTGGCTTATTTGTTTTTAAAAATACTAATATTGAAGTGAGGTAATAATAGCTATTTCTAGTACATATTTTTACATATTACTTAAAAATATCATTATTAATCTTTAGAATCATAGAATCATGGAACAACCAGGTTGGAAGAGATTCACCAGATCATCAAGTCCAACCATTCCTATCAAACACTAAATCCTGTCCCTCAACACCTCACCCACCCATCCCTCAGGACCTCATCTACCCGTGCCTTAAACACCTCCAGGGAAGGTGACTCAACCACTTCCCTGGGCAGCTTGTTCCAGTGCCCAGTGACCCTTTCTGTGAATTTTTTTTTCCTAATGTCCAGCCTAAATCTCCACTGGCGGAGCTTGAGGCCATTCCCTCTAGTCCTGTCAATCTATCTGTTCTAGATAATGTTCCTCGAATCAATCCTGTTCAATCTATTTCTGAACAGCAGAGTATATACTATTAATATGCAACAAGAATGCAAGCAATTTAACTCTCACCTGCACTAAAGGTCTTTAAATATATTGTAGCACTAACCAACACGTATCAGTGTAGCTGAAAATATATAGCCCAAATAAAAATAAAACGCTAAATAAATGTAAAGTGTTAGTATTTAAGTCTAGCTTGCCAAAAGCACAAGGAAACCAAACCATGAATTGTGAATTAAAAGAAAAAGAAAATTAAGATCACTGTTCTCACTCAAAAGCAAATAATCCAAGCTAGAAGCTCAGTTAACATTAGCCATCATCAAGACCAATGATGGAGAGGGGAAAAAAGAGGCTAATTTTTTCCAGTGACATATTTGAACAGGTTTTCACTTTCCCCCTACATTCCTCTATAGACAAGGATTAATGTTAGTAAACATGATATATGGAAACTAAATCCCATCAAGCAAAACTTCCCTGGTTATTGTTGTTATTGTTGTTATTGTTATTGTTATTATTATTATTATTATTATTATTATTATCATCTACATAACTTAATTCTTTTCTTCTCTATAGAGCTTGAATTGTTAATCTCAGATAAGTCTATTTTTTTCTTAAAATTTTATTTTTCTTAAAATTTTATTTTTTTCTTAAAATTTTACTACTTATTGACTTTGAGATGTGGTATCCAAAACTGGATACCATGCATCAGCTAAGGTCTTTCTAGTGTTAGAGAGAAAGAAAGCTTTATTTTACATTGCTTGTAGGAGTATATTTTCCTGTTCATACATCCCAGTATTCAATGGTGTTGTCTTTTATCCTATGTAACAATTTGACTGTTGTTGACATGGATCGAGCCCATAAGACTCAAGAACCCTCTAAATCTTTTTCCAGAATATCTACCATATTCCTCCTGAATTAGTTACTTAGCTATTTTTAGTCTAGGAATGATTAATTAAGTTTAAAATACAGGTCTTGACAAGTTTTGGAATCACAGAATATTTTGAAAAACTGCTCAAGAAGACAGTGTCACGAAAACGCCAGGTCAGATGGGGCCTTGGGTAACCTGATCTAGAGGGATGTCCCTGCCCCATGGCAGGGGAATTGGAACTAGATGATCTTCCAACCCATACTATTCTATGATTCTATGACCACCAGAGAAGCACTTGCACTACTTAGTTTAATTTCTTCTTCCATACTAGTTTGCTTTTAATACATGCAGTGAAAAGCCACATCAGATACATTAGAGAAAAAAAAAAAACCAAAACTTTAAGCATTTTGATAACTCTGCAGAGACTACCATGTTATGTTCTTATTAGCCTCCTTCTTTGCAAGATATAAAAGGAGTAGCACTAAATAGCAACGTGTCAATAGATTCTTTAATTGCTCGTTCTTCAAGAAATCTAAGTCTCTTATGTATCCTTAATTTGTCAGTGCAGTCAGCATCACTACTCATTCTGATACATTCCTTTTACATGATGGTGCAATATTCTCTCTCAATAAATAGAAAATCACCAATATTTCTTTAGTGCATTGCTAACACTGTGCTAGGTTTTACAGTCGAGATAAATTACCCACTTTGTTCCATTAATCCTTTCATCTGTTCCAAATAACTCCCATGAATGCACTCCAGGAGGCAGAGACATAAAGTGATTTTGAAAAGTAACAGTATAGAAGAATGTTTTTTTCTAAATTATTATGTGAATTAAGAACCCCAACCTAGAGTCAGAATACTTGAAGTAGTAAGGGGAAGATTCCACGTTTCTTCTAACTCTGAAAACCAAGTGTGTGACTAAAGTGTTTAATTCACAGATTCTATTGTCATTACTATTCTGTGGTTTGGAAAGGTTCCTAGTTGCTTACTGTAAATCACACTGTTAATACTGCTAGTCATACTGATTTTCTGTTTATTAGAAGCTAATTTCCTACCAAAACTGAATAGTTTCTGTCTGCCAATAAAGCAGTGCACCAAGGTTTACCTAATCTTTCCAAGTTTCTTGCACCAATGATTCTTCTATACAGTTATGAATTATTTGCAGGAAGACCGTAATTTTCATAAGTAATAATGATCTCTTAATTTAGTTTGTTTTGCAGCTTTATTAAATATTAATGTTCTTGCTTTTGTTTTCTGCTTTTAATCCTTTGACTGTTAAGACCTTTACACTATTAAATATAGGTGGTTAAGCCACTGAATCTTAATTCATAATTAATTTTGAGGAAAATTATTATTATCTTTCTTTTTTTTTTTTCACTTCTGGGATCTTCCCAAGCTATCTTTTAGAACATATTGCCATTTTATTATTTACATGGACTTACTGCTTTATAACCAGTACAAATTTCAATGAGAGGTATGCTGAGAACAATTACGTCTATGCCTTATATCCACTGAAAACAAGCTGTGAGTAAATTTAAACAAATGCATATATAGTTTTTCGATCAAAATGACGCAAACATTTCAGGCAAAGACTGTAATAATATGAGAAGACTTGGAATGAAGCATTATGGATGTTGACATAGCTGTGACTAGTTATACTATACAGCTCTTCTACAGAAAAATTGTAACAAATGGAAGATAGATCAGAAATCTTTATAGCCTGTATACAATGCAAAAGCAAATATAAAGCTCACGTGTTTAACTTTTCAGAGTGTGAACAGATTTCTCCAAGGATTATAAATATCTTTTTACCCCAGTAAGTTATTATGCATTCTGTGGCATTGTGGATTTACCAGCATCCCCAAGATTTAAAAGCAAATGCAAAAGCATTTAGTGAGGAATCTGATGCTGCTCAGCTGTGGTTTATGTCAGTGGCTGTGTTAGCAAATTGGGTCAGAAAAATAGTGTGATTTTGCTGTGAATCTGTCATTGTCTTCACCTACTCTGTGCAGGTTTGGATCTCTGAGCAGTTTTGATGTACATGAACAAGATATTCCCAGTGCTTCAGCAGGGCATTAGGTTAAAATCCAGCCCGTTAGCTACACTACCACTGAGTCATCCAGTGTGAAAATAACATTTTTTATCTTCAGTGAACTTTGTGTCATATTTAGTGGAAGTTTTTTGCCCAAGAGACAGATTAAATCTAACCTGAAATAAAGACCCTGACCCTATACAATACAGAGGTGTAGGACTCTCAGCAGTAGCCACTTCTGTCCACTGGTCTACTCCTATTGCACCTAATTACTTGCTAATACAAGAATAGACTTACAGTGCCCTTAGTTTATTGGGTCATTCACAATATCTTTAGTATTCACAACATCTAAACGTTTGTAGAGGCATAAAGAAGATGTCCTAAAGAAGTTTTGAGTAAAACAAAATCACCTAAACAGCCTAAATTAACTTGGACTCCATTTGTCATAGAATCATAGAATCACCAGGTTGGAAGAGACCCACCAGATCATCGAGTCCAACCGTTCCTATCAAACACTAAACCATGTCCCTCAGCACATCATCCACCCGTGCCTTAAACACCTCCAGGGAAGGTGACTTAACCACCTCCCTGGGTAGCTTGTTCCAATGCCCAATGACGCTTTCTGTGAATTTTTTTTTCCTAATGTCCAGCCTAAATCTCCACTGGCGCAGCTTGAGGCCATTCCCTCTTGTCCTGTCCCCTGTCAATTGGGAGAAGAGGCCAGCTCCCTCCTCTCCACGACCTCCTTTCAGGTAGTTGTAGAGAGTAATGAGGTCTCCCCTCAGCCTCCTCTTCTCCAGGCTAAACACCCCCAGCTCTCTCAGCCGTTCCTCACAGAGCCTCTTCTCCAGCCCCTTCACCAGCTTCGTTGCTCTTGTTGATGCAATCTTTTTAAGAACTAGGTGTAAGGAATTATGTAGATCTATACCTATACTCATATCTATATCTATCTATATATCTGTATCTTCTATATCTATACGTGGCATTTTCCAATGGGTTTGTAATAAGCAAACCCTAAATTATTAAGAGGTGATATTTATTCTTTACTCTTTTTTTCCCCCAAAAAAATCTATTCCGTTTCAGAATATTTAGCTGACAGGACACATTAAGTAGTGATATATCTACCAATTTCTTATCTCTAGAGGGTCTGGTTTGGCGTGTCCAGTCCCTAAAGTTAAAGATGCATTTGGCATGTAAGACTCTTATACATTGCACAGGAAAAATTAAATGCCTCAAACCTGAATATGACAGAAAATAATGTAATCAGTTAACTAGGAAGGGTTCATGACACCTTAAATAACTTACTGCAGACTGTTACAGCTTTCTGCTAAGGATTCACAGTCCAAATTGTTCTGATACCCTAGCATCCCTGCGATGTTGTGTGATAAGAATGAGTACATATGAGTCACTCCAAAAGGATATCCTTTCTACCTAAGTAACTAAATTAAATGCCAGAATCTCCTATAAAGGATATAATCTTTCTTGTAGAAAGATTGTTTTTCTTGGAGCCTAGCAATGTACTCAATAACTCAATGTATCAATCTTTGTGTGAGACTTGTCTTTCTTTCGACCCTTTGGTATTTTAAACCCAGCTCTTCTATTTCTTAGGTGAAAAATCCATCAACAAAGTTCTGAACTTGTCAAAATGTTTTTTACTGCTTCCAGATAAAACTGTACCATTTCTCAGAACAGATCTGAAGATGCATCATTTTGTATACCAGTAACAACTGGAGCAAGCCAGCTAGCTGAAGGGATTATGGCTTCCATCTTTCCCTCCAGACAAATCATATTGACATTATACAGCTACTGTTTCACGTAAAATTCAGTAGAATTCCTCGATATAGGAACCCAGAAATCCCCATTCCCTCTGAGCATTATGCAGAATTAGTCAGAAAATTAATACCCAAATTTTCTGCAATAACCCTGAGGCTAGTACCCCATCTGCCAGTGAGCGTCTTAAATTCACAGCTTGAAAAGTTCCTCCTGTGTATCTCTATATGAAAAGAGTTTGCATAAAATACAACAGGAATCCTGAATTAAGGGCTAGAGCCCCGAAGTCCCAGTTCACAGATTTGATTGCAAATAACTGTTCACTTCATTAAACAATAACTAGTTAACTTACAAAAGGCTGTAGACCCCCAAAACCATTCCTTGTTGGGTAGTAATAAAGCTTCAAGGTGAAAAATGAAGGGAGATGATTTCCTATGTATTTTATAGAGAAAAATTTAACTAACTGAAAAACAAGATAGTATTCCTACAGGTCTAAATTCAGATAGAGATGATCAGCCTCTGAAGGCTTTCATAAGGAAATAACTCACTCTCACTGGATGTAAATAGAATACAGGTTCTTAACTTTAAGAAAAAGACTTCTCAAAGTACCAAAAGATCAGACCGAGTTATCTGGGCTAATTTGAACCATAGCTGTATGACAAATTTTCAGGTCAGAGAACTCAACTTAAATTTTGTTTGTTGGATTTAGGCAGCAGTTGGGTAGGCATTTTTTTGCAATTTTGGTGTTTAAATTTCAACTAAATTGTGCTTTTATGCACCCTCAGTCTTTCATGGCATGGATTACACAATTGTACTTTCTCCAGTCTTATTCAGGCAGAAAAGGTGGTACAGTCTACAGTGAACCAGTGCTGAAAGTCTGCTGTAGCCCATAGCAATAGTGTATCTGATTCTTCAGGTATAAGGCAGGTAAACTTACTTTTCTGTTTAAAGAAATAAGAAAGAATACCTATGGAGTCATTGATATTTTGATCACTGAAAGAGAGCTTCTGCTAGGAGAGTTGATAGTGTTCAAATGTGTCTGAACTGGCTTTTATTTACGTGATTGTGAATAATGATTTTTAAGGTGTGGTTTGAGTTCCCTACACACACCCCGAAAAGAGAGAGGGAGCAATGGGAAAGGACCAGGAGAGGGAGAGATGACTTGAGAGGCAGGGAAAGAAGATATTTACTATCTTGTTTGAGTCCTGTTTTAACTATTCCATAGAGAGGCTGTTCCTCTTCTATTTAATGTGAACGAGTTAAAGATAGTCAGCTAGAAACAGATTTTCAAAATAATTCATCTTATAGTTTACAGCATACCTGACAATTTAAGCTGTACAGATAAGTATTTAGATGTTATTTAATGCAATAAAATCTCCTATGCGACCTCTCAAGAAAAGCAATATTTCACTAGATAGGAATATTCCATGGAAACAAACCACAGTGCAGAGTTCTGCTGGAAGACTAATGGTCTGCATATTCGAGAGCTGCCTAAGGCAATGAAAGTAAAGATTTTCATCATCTTGACCTTGTCGGCCCTTTGAATTTGTGTTTAATAACAAAAGGCATATAGACCA
Source organism: Coccyzus lansbergi (assembly GCA_033558105.1). Taxonomy (NCBI): domain Eukaryota; kingdom Metazoa; phylum Chordata; class Aves; order Cuculiformes; family Coccyzidae; genus Coccyzus; species Coccyzus lansbergi. The sequence goes on from JAUMJK010000508.1 coordinate 5,108,779, forward strand.
CTAATTTGATCATAGCACTTCAGAAATTACAATCCTATTCTTTAGTTTGTGCATTTTACATTTTAATTTTAAAATGTAATAATGTATTTTATACTTTTTATTTTGCTTTGCAATATTAATTATGCTTGGTTCCAACATCAAATATGATATTATTCAGTTCCACTTTTCTCCTAACTACTACCTTCTTAAAAATACTAGCATAGAACTAACAATATTGTTTATGGGTTAATTTTCTAGTTCATATAAAAGAAAACATGATTATTTCATTGGTTATACACAAATTGCAGAAGGCAAGTATTTGGAAATTAAATTGTAAGATAAATAAGGCAGGCTTTGCTACATTGTGACAATTATGCTATAGAAGTATGCGACATTGGTTGTGTGGTATTTTCCACAGACCTCCAAAATGTAAATGTTTGAATGCAACAGTCATCTTACTGATTGCACAAGCTGGAGTCTTCCTATCATCAACTGTTAGATCTGTTGTGACTACTTGGAGTGGCAAAGTGCACTCTCTTTATGAGTCAATGGTAGCTAATAAGGATGTACGTTTGTACCTTTTGTCAACAAGCTCTGTGTGTACAGCAAAACAATTCACAGTAATCAAACACAGAATCATGAAATGGTTTGTGCCAGAAGGGACCTTAAAGACCACCTCATTCCAACCCCTCTGCAATGAGCATGGACACCTACCACCAGACCCAGTTGCTCACAGACTTATCCAATCTGGCCTCGAGTGCTTCCAGGGATAAACGTGTTAAGCCCATTGTAGGATCAACAGTAAAGCACAGCCAGTAAGATTAAGGTAATCATTAGCTGCTATTACTAAAACATTGCAACACCAGACTCAGTGAGAATTAGAAATACAAAGGTGATGATGAATAAAACAATTCGAGCTTTTAAATGCTGTCCATTATTTTTTCTCCATGCTTCAGTGTATGAAATTAAAGAACTCCCAAAGAATAGTAAAAAAGTCTATCTTATATCTTTTGATAAGTTTTAATTTTCCTACCAGATACACACTGAGGCTCTTTTAATAACAGGAGAACTAGATTCTCCACCTTGAAGAAATCCTAATTTTACATAGACTTCATAGACTTTTATATAACCCAGATTGTGTTAAATTTATTCACATAATGGTGTTAGCAAAGAAGAATGTGTTACAGTTATACAAAGTTTGATTACAGTATGTTATTTTCTACCTAGCCTTAGCAGAATTTGAATCTAGTGTAGAGAAACTCTTGTTTTAAGTGAAAATATACAGATTAAAAAGAATCTTATTCATCAATTTGACTACAGATTTTGTGAAGCTTTTGACTGGTAGTTGGAAAGACAGAAGACTCCTTGATCTTGATGTATCTGTACAAAGGATGTTCATCAGAGCATATTACTTCCAAAGTAAAAAAAGCATCTAAAATATGTCAATGGACCTGCACTGTTTAACAAACAAACAAACAAAAAATATTACTGATTGATATTACAGTGTTTGCTTAGCTCAACTTTGATGATCTTCAGTAAATGCTGTTGGGCAGTGGAGTGCCTTTATATATTTAAGAGGTAAGAAGAAAAATACTTATAAGACATTAGAAGAAGGACTGGACAGGTGAACACTCTCCTGGGTAGAAAACTGGTTGGATGGCCAGGCCCAGAGAGTGGTGGGAAATGGAGTTAAATCCAACTGGAGGCCAGGGATGACTGGGGTTCCCCAGGGCTCAGTGCTGGGTCCAGCCCTGTTCAATGTCTTCATCAATGACCTGGATGAAGGCATTGAGTGTACCCTTAGCAAGTTTGTGGGTGACACTAAGTTGGGTGGAAGTGTGGATCTGCTGGAGGGTAGGGAGGCTCTGCAAAGGGACCTGAACAGACTGGATTGCTGGGCAGAGTCCAATGGCATGAGGTTTAACAAGGCCAAATGCCAGGTCCTGCACTTGGAGCACAACAACCCTATGCAGAGCTACAGACTAGGAAAAGTCTGGCTGGAAAGCTGCCTGGAGGAGAAGGACGTGGGGGTGTTGGTTGACAGTGACTGAACATGAGCCAGTAGTGTCCCAGGTGGCCAAGAAGGCCAATGGCATCCTGGCTTGTATCAGAAATGATGTGACCAGCAGGTCCAGGGAGGTTATTCTCCCTCTGTATTCAGCACTGGTGAGGCCGCTTCTTGAATCCTGTGTTCAGTTCTGGGCCCTTCACCACAAGAAGGATGTTGAGGCTCTGGAGCAAGTCCAGAGAACAGCGACGAGTCTGGAGAAGGGTCTAGAGAACAGGCCTTATGAGGAACGGCTGAGAGAACTGGAGGTGTTTAGCCTAGATAGGAGGAGGCTGAGGGGAGATCACTGTCTACAACTACCTGAACGGAGGTTGTAGAGAGGAGGGAGCTGGCCCCTTCTCCCAAGTGCCAGGGGACAGGAGAAGAGGGAATGGCCTCAAGCTCTGCCAGAGGAGGTTCAGGCTTGACATCAGAAAAAAAAAAAAAAAATTCACAGTCATTGGGCGCTGGAACAGGCTGCCCAGAGAGGGGGTTGAGTCACCATCCCTGGAGATGTTTAAAGGATGGGTTGATGAGCTACTGAGGGGCATGGTTTAGTGATTGATAAGAATCGTTGGACTTGGTGATCATGTGGGTCTTTTACTACCTTGTGATTCTATGTGATTCCTGTGGTTGGACTGAATGATCCTGTGGTTGGACTTGATGATCCTATGGGTCTTTTCCAACCTTGTGATTCTATGTGATTCTGTGAAAAGATATGTTCTTCCAAGGAAAATCACATGTGAGAAATTTTGGAAAACAGTGCATACAGTACTGGAAAAAAAAACCCCCATAGGTTTCTCTAAATAATAACTATTGTAATATTTATTTGTTGAACATTTTCTAGTAACTCAATGCATCTACACCATATATATCTACACCCATCTAGGGAACTTGTAGACAGTATGTCATACAGAAACAAAGGTCAATTTTACAGAATCTTTCATCAGAGGCAGCAGTGCAGCCTCTGGCAAGTGTTCTATTTTTGTTCGTGTTGTGGGTCCTGAGTATATTTCCAGAGGCCTGTGATTGCAGTCTTCTGCAATATAGATGGACTACTGGGCATTCAACTGGGATTTTCTGGCCCCTTGGCAAGGAAAGCGCTTCTAGCACTTGCCCCACACCGACGCTGTCTGCAAAACTTCCAGATCAATGTTAATATCTCCTATAAGAAAACTTCATGACATATATCATGAAGGAAGGGATCAGGTTGAATTCACGGGCTCACAAACTTTGTCATCACTCTTCCAAGTTTAGTTTGTACCTTTATACGGCAGCCAACACCACCAGAAAATAGCAATCTCTGCCTCAGCAAGCTTGGCATATTTGATTGAGCAAATGAGCCCTCCTCTTGCCTCCCATGACATCCACCCTACCTGCTCTGTGGCCTTTTCTCTTTTGTGCTCCACCTGGGGGCCAGGCAGCAGCTTTGTGGGATTTATGGCTTACCTAGACACATAGGGAGCTTGTGGAGAAGAGGGTGCTGGCCTCTTCTCCCAAGTGAAAGGACAAGAGGAAATGGCCTCAAGCTCCACCAGGGGAGGTTCAGGCTCAACATAAGGAAAAAATTCTTCACTAAAAGGGTCATTAGGTAATGGAATAGTCTGCCTAGGGAGGGGGTTGACTCACCTTCCCTGGAGGTGTTTAAGGTGCGGGTGGATGAGTTACTGAGGGGCATGCTTTAGAGATTGATGGGAATGGTTGGACTCGATGATCCGGTGGGTCTCTTCCAACCTGGTGATTCTATGATTCTATAAGTTAGGCTACTTGGGGATGGATTTCTTTGAATTTTCTTATATACAGGATGATGTAAGAACAGACTAAAGCAGGGGACAAAAATAATTTCTTCAGAGAAGCCAGTTAGGATATGACTGTTGTCTCAAAACTCACATTTTATTTCCTCTAAAAAAATCTTTTATTTGTCCAGAGTTGAAAGAATTTCTTCTTATCCTTCACAACTATAAATAGAACAGACTTCTGAGCCAATTTCTACGCTTTGCTGCCACTCAGTCCTGAGGACTTCACAGAGAGGATCCTATCTGGACCACACTGGATTGCTTTAAAATCAGACACTCACTGGAAAAGCAGACTTCAGCTACCTGAATCAGAGTCAATTTAGTCAATGTCAAGAAAAGCATCTATATACACAGCTCTCTACAAAAGTCCTTTCAATTAATTAGCCATACTACATATAACAATAATATTCAGTTTATATCAATACTGAATTCCACAAAGAAGGCAACAACCCACTTTGTTTGTTGGATATTGTTCCTTTGGGCACAAAAGTGTTAGAAATTGTATGGCCAGCAGGTCCAGGGAGGTTATTCTCCCTCTGTACTTAGCACTGGTGAGGCCACTCCTTGAATCCTGTGTTCAGTTCCGGGTCCCTCACCACAAGAAGGATGTTGAGGCTCTGGAGCGAGTCCAGAGAACAGTGACGAGGCTGGTGAACAGGCCTTATGAGGAACTGCTGAGGAGCTGGGGTTGTTCCGCCTGGAGAAGAGGAGGCTGAGGGGAGACCTCATTGCTCTCTACAACTACCTGAAAGGAGGTTGTAGAGAGGAGGGAGCTGGGCTCTTCTCCCAAGTGACAGGGGACAGGACAAGAGGGAATGGACTCAAGCTCCACCAGGGGAGATTTAGGCTGGAGATTAGGAGGACGTTTTTCACACAGAAGGTCATTGGGCATTGGAATAGGTTGCCCAGGGAGGTGGTTGATTCACCTTCCCTGGAGGTGTTTAAGGCACGGGTAGATGAGGTGCTGAGGGACATGATTTAGTGTTTGATAGGAATGGTTGGACTCGATGATCTGATGGGTCTCTTCCAACCTGGTTGTTCTATGATTCTATGATTCTAATCATTGCTTGATTTGCTTTACAGTGGTTCTTGGAAGGATGTTTTGCGTGGACATGGGCACGCAAATGTATTACTGGCATATAATATATAGACTGGGAGCTGGCCTCTTCTCCCAAGTGACAGGGGACAGGACGAGAGGGAATGGCCTCAAGCTCCGCCAGGGTAGGTTTAGGCTGGAGATTAGGAGGAGGTTTTTCACGCAGAGGGTCATTGGGCATTGGAATAGGCTGCCCAGGGAGGTGGTTGAGTCACCTTCCCTGGAGGTGTTTAAGACACGGGTGGATGAGGTATTGAGGGACTTGGTTTAGTGTTAGATGGGAATGGTTGGACTAGAAGATCCGATGGGTCCCTTCCAACCTGGTTGTTCTGTGATTCTGTGATTCTGTGACTTCTATGCCTTGGGTGACATTTGCAGGTCTAGGGTAGGTGGCTCCTAGATTCCTATGGATCTCAGAGTACACACTGGAAGGTGCTGAGACATATCTGCCTCATCATTTTTTAACTAGCTAAAATATGTGATAAAGGCCAGACAGTTCAAACATCAGAAATCTTGTCCCACTGGGCAGTGTGACAAGATACTGAAGATGCCACCTTGTTACCCCTACAGAACCACCAAGAAGTATGTGGTTTACAATAAAGTAATATTGCTATGGAGTAGCAAAGGCCATCTACTGCCTGATGACAAGCTGAGAGGGAAATGTGACCCCAGAACTGACAGAGCCTACAATAATTACAAGTAGTTCTGCAGGGACTAAATGCTATGAGCAGATACTGGAGACTGGTCCACTGGGTCCCTTGACAGTGCCAACCCAGCAAGCAATGAACCAGGTTGAGGTAGTCCAGCCAGCAGCAGAAGGAGTTGGAGACAGGGACAGTGTTGGAGACAAGGCTAAAGCATGGATCCAAAACCTACCAATGAGTCAGAGCCAGACACAGGGGTAGAGAGAAACTGTAATTTATATCTGAAGGGCCCATCCAGGAGATGGAATTCCAACAGCATTAGAGATGTGTCAGAGAAAAGACTGGATAAGTATACCCAAAATGTAGCTTGCGCAGGAGCTGATGGCTCTAGGCTGAGCTGAGGTGGGGCTCCTGCTCCATGGATAGCGATGGGGAGAGGCTCCAGGTGAGGTTTGGCAGATAGTAAGTCTGAGTGATGTCCTTAGACCCCCAGCAAAGATGTGATTAAACCTAAATTCTAATAAAATTACTTAAATTGAGACATCAAATAATTGATTTGCAAAATGATTAAACTATTCCGATTCTTCTTTACCCATTGTTTATCGTTGCATTGAAAAAAATGTGGCAGTCTTAAGACAAATCCAGAAATGGGCCATTGAGAAATTTAAAGAAATATTCTAAACTGAAGGCATGATTTAATTTTTAAATTTGTTAATATGCATGATTATTTTCTGGTTTTTTTCCAGGAGTTAAGGGGTAGAAGAGAAAAAAACAGCCCAACAAATGTTTAGACAAAAGCCCATTTGTACTTTTCACAGTAGCTGCTGGGCTGTGACCCAAAGTGGCAGTGGATCAGCAAATCTTAATAAGTTCCCCCAAGTACTCAGACTGCGTAAAGCAGGGCACGTGGTTTATTCTTTTTATTCTTTAGCTTCATTTGTGAGAGGTTTCCCTGCCCATGGTGGGGTTGGAATTACATCTTTAAGGTCCCTTCCAACCCAAATTATTCTGTGGTTCTGTAGTTTGTTTTTTTTTTTCAAAACACATCAAACAACAAGCAGAAATAATAATGTTGACCCCCACTGAATACTTAGCTTTGCAGATATACAAGTAGGGAAAATTAGGCTCATCAGGGGCCTAGTTAATTAGGTGGTTTGCTATTTGGCATAAGGAGCTGAGTTATAGGTACAGACCTTTTCACCCAGAAACAGCTATGACTAATTGGGGTATTGAGCTCAGAATAAGGTAACTTGCTTGGCTGGAACATATAGATGAGTACCAGGACTGATTTAGTATCAAGCATTTTGATAAGTCACTCAGGAGATTAAGTTGTAATAATAATATACCCACTCCTATATTATTGATGTAGAATTGAAATAGAAGTCATTTGCATAGCACATAAGAACAAAATAAAAAAAAAAACCAAGCCTGTAGGAGGGAAAGTGGAAGGTAAATACATAAAGAAACCACTATTTATAAAGTCTAATATAGTTTAACTGGAACTTCCTGGCTAGAAATAACAGGTTAAACGTTTTTTTCCCTACTGATCCGTGTCCCTCATGACTGAGTTGGAGACAACTGCTTTGATTTCAACAAGAAGAAAATAGAAGCCTAGGCTTCTATTGAATCATACCTGACATAAGTAAATAAATAAATCAGCAAAAGTAATAAATGTTCCTTACATACTATGTAATATAAATTAATGGTGTCCTTACCTATGGCGTATTTCAACATCTATATATATTTCTAAACAGGCAGAGCTGTACCTGGCTCAGGAATTTTTTAAACAGAAAATATTTACTTCTGATCCATGGGCTTATGAATTGTCAACAACAGACATGAGATATTAGCACACAATTCCTGAAGAGAACACTAGTTCTTCTTCCCCGCTGACTTTTTTACATTATTTTTTTCATAGAATCATAGAATGGTTTGGTTTGGAAGGGATCATAAAGCCCACGCAGTTCCATCACCCCTGCTACGGGCAGGGACACCTCCAACCAGACCAGGCTGCTCGAGACCCCATCCAGACTGGCCTTGTACACCTCCAGGGATGGAAGTGCTCCTTACATTGAATATTTTGCTGTTACTAATAGAACTAGGGAAATTTTAGAAGGCAAAACTGTAACATAAACATTTTCAGCAAGGTGAACAGATAATTTTGTTTCCCAAGATCAGTTTCTCTCAATGAGATTTATTTTTGCATATCTATGAACATTTTAGGAAAGTAAGGACAGATATAATACCTACTTGTCCAATAGAAATGGAAAGTCAGTCTAGTAGATAAGAAAAATATAGAACTGAGAACAACGTGTTGAAGTTGATTGATAAAATTATACTTGTCTGTTTGTCTGCCTGGAATAATTCTCTGAGAAGTGATAGAAAAATTTGATATAGAAATGTGGGGTATGTTATTATGTTCCTACAAACTTTCTGAAAATAATTTTGTTTGCATACTGTTAATGCCTTTATATTTCTCTTGTAAAAACTCCAGAATTTAGTTCTTATCTGTGTTAACACTACCAAATAACAGTGACAAAGCATGATGGCTAACAGGGAATAGTCTGAAGTGAAAGTAAAGATCCTGTTGGTAGTGGATTTGGCTCAAGGTGAAAATACTCAAACACATAGGGTCTAAATATAGGTTTCTATAATACATTCCCTTAAGAGTCGGTGTTTATCATTTTAGTGGAGCAGAAGAGTGATTCAGTTCAGTTCCACAGAATACATGACTGCTCAGTGGACTCATCCTTGATGCAAATTGCATATCCTTACCCAGAGAATTTCACTATTCAAATACTATTTTAAAGCTTCTAAAAACTTGTAGAGGAGAATATGATAAATTTATCATACCCTTGGAATGAGCCTTCTGTGCAAGTATTTTGTGGCCTGATGACAAAGAAAAAGAGGTGCAAGGGCACAGAGCTTATAATTAGAATTATGCATCATTGGAGAATCCATTTAATAAAACAATTTATGTACTTACTGAGAGTTAACAAGTCCTCCCAAGCACGCATGGTATTTCACAGCCTCAGTAATGAAATGCAGTAGCATTCATAACGTTATTTTAACAGAAAAATTTAGTCACTATCTTGTCTGAATGACTAGGGGCTACAGTCATGCTTACTTCAAACATCTCAGATTTTTAAGTCTTAGATTAATTTTTCAGACCAGACACCATAATTAGAATCTCCTTAATGCCCTTCATTAATATAAAAGTCACAACATCTTGTTATAGAGACTTACTTTCTAATGCAATTGCCCACAAGTATTATAAAAAGTCCTTTAGGAATTGGTTTTATCTGTAGTAATGAGTCTTCTATATTGTCTATATTTTCATACAGCCGTTATGAAACTTTTCTCTGTGACTTCTGTTTCCCTTGGGCTCTATTTCAACTTATATCAGCACAAGACAATGAGCAAGTTTTCAAGGGAAGTTTCTCCTTCTGCTGTAAAATCTAACACAGCTGTCTCAGAAGAGCCATATACACCAAGGATGTCATATAGGGCAGCCCACAGAGTACTTGTTTCCTGGACTGAAAAGAACCCACACTTTATCAAGCTAGAATTATCATGATTTTGAAGATTGTCACTGAACATTATTTGCAGTAAGCTACAAAAATGAAACCAGAGTGGTAAAAGGATCTCACGTTAGAGGCTAGTTAAGGATCATGCAGATGCCCTAGAGATAAAGGGATAGAGGTTAAGTCTTCGGAAGCTCTATGATGTAGAAAGCTGCCTGGCAGAGAAAGACCTGAGAGTGTTAGTCAACAGCTGACTGAACATGAGCCAGCAGTGTGACCAGGTGGCCAAGAAAGCCAATAACATCTTGGCTTGTATCAGAAACGGCGTGACCAGTCAGACCAGGGAAGTGATTGTCACCCTGTACTCTGCACTGGTGAGGCCACATCTTGAATACTGTGTTCAGTTTTGGTCCCATCACAATAAGAATGATATTGAGGTCCTGGTGTGTGTCCAGAGAAGAACAACAAAGCTGGTGAAGGGGCTGGAGAGCAAGTGTTATGAGGAACAGCTGAGGGAACTGGTTTGTTAAACCTAGAGGAGAGGAGGCTGAGGGAAGACCTTATTACTGTCTACAACTACCTGAAAGGAGGTTTGTAGAGAGGTGGATGTTCTCTTTTCCCAAGTGACAGGTGATAAGACAAGAGGGAATGGCCTTAAGCTACATCAGGAGAAGTTTAGAATGGGCATTAGGAAAAATCTCTTCACTGAAAGGGTTATCTGGGCACTGGCAGAGGCTGCTCAGGGAGGAGATTGAGTCACCATCCTTGGAGGTATTCAAAAGGCAGGTAGAGGAGGTGCTTGGGGATATAATTTAGTAGTGGACAGGGATGGTTGAAGTTGATTAACACAAAGGTCTTTTCCAACCTAGAGATGCTATGATTCTACAATTCACTGACTAATTTCAGCTGAAATTAATATAATGACAAAAACAGGGACCTCCATCATCTGCATCAAAGTATGCATCTTCATCACAAGCTGTAGATGAAAAATAATAATAAAAAAATAAAAATATGCTATACATCTTGCATGGAAAAACAGGATGAATTCCTCCACTTAGAAAAAAATGGAGCCAAACACCTTCCAAAACCCAAGAAATTCTTTAATATGCATTCACGTGTGGACAAGTGGGCAAGTATTTCTTCTTCTTTAAGATTAGATAACAGCAAATATTTTTAAATCTATGTATTTCTTTTAAGCACTTCACAAATGTGGGGATGATAAAAAAATTGTAAAAAAAGGCCTTGTAAAATGAAGTAGCAGAATATAAGCATTATATGAATGACAGCACAACATGATAATAACTCAGAGCAGCTGATTGTAGAATATGAACAGGGGAAGTGGTAACCTGAAACTTCATGGGATCTTACACATAAGCAGCCACATAAAGAATTATCAGATCCATGGCATAATCTTCTGAAGAGTCTTTTAGGGGAAACCAGTGGGTTTTAAAGCGAAGACTTACACATAGAACTCATATGTTTGGGAATTTAAGAGGAAGAAATTAGGCTTAATTATTACCTAAAGCATCCCATGGGAGAACATTTATTTAAATATATTTTGCAGTTTAAATGTAATTACCATCATACTAGCAATTCTGTCAACAAACACATAAATTGGCAATTCAAAATGCTGACTTGATCTCATTTTTGTTCAACTTAAATGTCCAACTTAGAAATATTTCTCTCATTTTGTTTAACCAATTGCTGTTAGGGGTGAGAAGAGATGAAACGTAGCAGACATGATCAAATCCACATGCAATGGATTGCTGAAGGTGGCACATATTTCTCCAAAATTATTTAGCACTTTGCAATGGTCAGTTCTTAAAATACAATATTTGCTTGGCAGTTAGTGAATTGAGATCTTACACCTCCTCTCAATGCATGTTTTGCAGAGCTGCAGACTAGGAGAAGTCTGGCTGGAAAACTGCCAGGAGGAGAGGGACCTGGGGGTGTTGGTCGACAACTGACTGACTGAACATGAGCCAGCAGTGTGCCCAGGTGGCCAGGAAGGCCAATGGCATCCTGACTTGGATCAGAAGTGGCATGACCAGCAGGTCCAGGGAGGTGATTCTCCCTATGTACTCAGCACTGGTGAGACCGCTCCTTGAATCCTGTGTGCAGTTGTGGGCCCCTCACCACAAGAAGGATGTTGAGGCTCTGGAGCGAGTCCAGAGAAGAGCAACAAAGCTGGTGAAGTGGCTGGAGAACAGGCCTTATGAGGAACAGCTGAGAGAGCTGGGGTTGTTTAGCGTGGAGAAGAGGAGGCTGAGAGGAGACCTCATTACTCTCTACAACTACCTGAGGGGAGGTTGTAGAGAGGAGGGAGCTGGCCTCTTCTCCCAAGTGACAGGGGACAGGACAAGAGGGAATGGCCTCAAGCTGCGCCAGGGGAGATTTAGGCTAGACGTTAGGAGGAGGTTTTTCACGGAAAGGGTCATTGGGCACTGGAACAGGCTGCCCAGGATTCACCTTCCCTGGAGGTGTTTAAGGCATGGGTGGATGAGGTCCTGAGGGACATAGTTTAGTGTTTGATAGGAATGGTGGGACTCGATGATCCGGTGGGATCTTCCAACCTGGTTGTTCTATGATTCTATGATTCTGGGACTGACTTGACACACTTTGCCTTGTAGAATAGAGCCCCACAACTGCCCTACTCTAAGTCTATGTTTCCAGGCCATTTCTCAGAATAAGGAACTGCTGTTCCTTATTTCCTGTTCTACTATTTCAATAGCCCATGAATGTCTGCTGACATCTGGACTTGGAGCACACGGTTGCTGCAGCATCACAAGGTGCTTCTTTACCTTGTGAGCAGCAGCTAAACCCGGTGCCTCTCCATCATTCCTCTCTCCACTTGCTGGTCACTCGTGAGAAGCCTGGACTTGCTAGTCCATCTTTTGCAGTATTTCCCATTGTTCCTGACAGCATTTAATTCTCAGGTTTTTCTAATTCCCAGTTGCCTACTTACTTCCAGTCCTTTTGAAGGGTTTTGACTTTTTTTTCTTCTTAATTTGGGGAAAATAATTTCTTATACCATAACTGATAGACATTTCTGTTTTATATGTACATACATTAACGACCTATCATAATATCTTCATTTTGACTTTCATCTCAAAATGAGTTTTTACAATTCCTGTCGATTCCAACTATAATAAGATTACTCCTTAAGTGTCCGTTAAAATATGACTGTGGAATCTTATAATTGTTAAATCAAATAATGTATGTTCCAGGTTGTCATGCTTTTTATTAAATTTAATTTTTATGATTCACATTTTCTTTTTCATATGCGGATGAGGGAATTTTCAAACAAACATGATGGTCACGAGAGTGTATTGAAATTATAGAGATACTTTCAAAAACAGGGTTTTTTAACATTCGAAAGCCATGGTAATAATTACTAGAATGAAGCAAATAACACAATAGAAACTAATTAGTCAGCTTACATTGCTTGCTTCCCCAGCTGTTACTTGGTTGTTCATATGTATTAAAAGAAGTAAATGCTTAAACTTTAAAATCACTCTTTAGGTTGATCACAGTTTTCTACATATTTTACACATTCACTCTTTGAGTTGTGAATGAGTTGTAATTAGCTAAATTAACCATCCACTCTTATGGCTGATGGGAAGATTTAGATTAGATGTTAGAAAGAAATTCTTCATGAGGAGAGTGGTGAGGCACTGGCACGGATTGCCCAGGGAAGCTGTGGCTGCCCCATCCCTGGAAGTGTTCAAGGCCAGGTTGGATAGAGCCTTGAGCAGCCTGGTCTAGTGGGAGGTGACCCTGCCCATGGCAGAGAGGTTGGAACTGGATGGGATTTAAGAGCCCTTCCAACTCAAACCATTCGACGATTCTTATAGCATTAATTGCAAATGCATCTGAAGTTTGTATTTGCATGTACCCATATGAAATTCAAGTTCTGAAACTGGAAACCAATCTTGGGTGAATGCATGTCACGAGCATGATAAGAAACCAACATTTTCCTGGAATGTGATACAAAAATTCATATAATGCCCTGAATTATTATTCTGCATTTTTTCATAAGATAAAAACAAAACCATAGAACCTCAAACCTCTTCACTAAATTCCTGTTCTGACTTTACTTGGCAGTAAGCAGAATGTACCTACAACATGCAATGGCTGGTAGTTCTGTTTTTGTAAGTTACTTCAAGTTCATATTTAGAAATTTCAAAAGGTGGATGAAAAAGGTACGACAAAGCATTGTTTTGTATGTATTAAAAGACATCTTGGTTTCCTCCTTTCCTCCGAACTTCTCAGATATGAGTCTGGGAAAAAGGGGTTTAGCATTATTTTCTCATGGCAATTTTTGATGAAAATTCTGTGGATTATTTATGAGACAAGCCCAACAAATTTCTTTGGTGTTGAACAAACTCAGGTAATCCATAAATCATTTTTATCTAAATTATGAAAGGAAACAATTAGATATGAAATATTAGGAAAAAATCTGTTGATTTACAACTGGTAATATCTTTTCCTTAATTAAGCCTTAATTAAAATACAGTCTTAATTAAAAGCATTGTTTCCATCAACAGAGGAAGTTCAGTTTTATAGAAATATGAACAGCAGCGCTCAATGGCATTAGTGCTGTATGAAAGCTCTTAATATTGTTGGAGAAGAGACTGACATAATAGCCTGTGGCAAGGCACCTTTTGCTAATGCCACTGAACAACACGCAGCAACATGATACACAGGGCTGAGTGACACAATGGTTCGTGTCAAAGAACCAGCTGTAGTACTTTGAGGATGTCAAGGTACATTGAGCTGCTGTGAACTCAGCATACCTAGAAGCAATACTAGGTCGTGGCAGTATGAACAGAAAAGCAGTGGACTATAACAGCCAGAGAAAATCTGGTAACATGGAATATAAGTAACTATAGCTTACATTCAAATATCATAATGACAGTGACTATAAATCATTAGGAAATTTGCGTTAATGTTCATTCTTGTATGAATTTATTTCATTGAATCATAGAAACATAATATAGTTTGGGTTGGAACAGACTTGAATTATCATTTAGTTCCAACCCCCCTGCAATGGGCAGGGATACCTCCCCCTAGATCGTGTTGCTCAAAGCCCCATCCAACCTGGCCTTGAACACCTCCAGGGATGGGGCAGTCACAGTTTCCCTGGGCAACCTGGGCCAGGGCCCCACCACCCTCATACTGACGGAATTCCTCTTTATGTCTAGTCTAAATCTGTTCCTGTCCAGTTCATACCCATTGCCCCTAGTCCTGTCACTGTAATCCTTTGTAAAATGTCCCTCCCCAGCTTTCCCTTGGGCATCCATCAGATACTGGAAACTGCTCTAAGGTCTCCTTGGAGCCTTCTCTTCTCCAAGCTGAACAATCCCAACTCTCTCAGCCTGTCCTCGTATGGGATGTGTTCCAGCTCTCTGATCATCCTTGTAGCCGCCCACTTCATTCCTGCATGTTATCATAACCTGAAAATCTAAGTAGATGCTAAGCAGTATGTACAAATATTCAAGACAAAATTATATAAATTAAGAAAAAGCATGGGTCATTGGTATAGTAAATTTATCCACAGTGGCATCGTAAAATCACCTAATAGTGTAGCACAGAGTCCAGACCTCAGTGTTAAGGGACTGTTTTGGAACATTTTAAATTACTTCTTTGAAATAAAATACTGCCACTATTTTTGCTTCATAATGCCTACAGACCTATGTCTTTGTACCATCATACTAATTAAGAGAATTCAGTAGCAGGTAAAACACTAAAATTGTTTTGCTCATTTTACTGCAAGTGTTAAATATAGCTCGACTCACAAGGCTAGAAAATTGTCTCATTATATTCAACACGATTAAATATGTGCTTCTTTAAGCTGGTTATTGTCTAGCGAAATGGTTACCTGCCTCTTCCAGTGTCTTTTGGGAAGCAAAAGGACATATTTGCTAGTTCACTTGCAAATTTTTGTCTGGAAGCAGGTACAATGCTGCAAAATATTAATGCTTGTGAAGAGGGTTATATAAATATGATCGAATGTCACTAGATGTCAGTATTGGAAACAGACTTCTGCTGCTGTTCATCAAGAAAAGTAAGGTTTGCATCTTTGGTAAATTCTTCTTTTTAAGAAGTCCTCACTGGTAGGCGCCTGCCTTCTCTTGGATGTGGAAAAGGAATTTCACATTTTGATGGTCATAATATCAGTGAAGTGATAAACAATTCACAAAAAAAGGTGGTATTTAATTCCATGCTTTATTTGCTTCTTTCATATTGTGGGTGATTAGATTACCTGAATGACTGACAGGCTATTGCTTAAGACTATTTAATGCTGCCAGATAACAAAGTGGTCAGGAAAAAAAATCAAACCAAAACGAAAAAGGAAATTCTATTCATATTATACAATGGTTTGAAAAGTTTGGGAAAAGTGCACTGTGTCTTTACAATTTCAGCATTAATTTGAAGTTGCTTTTCCCTTGTAGGTAATAGAAGTTCAGCATTTTGTTCTCCTGAGGGGTCACAGTGATTTGGTGAGGAGAAGATCAAACTCTCAGATATCAAATTCAGTGATATGTGTTATTTGTGGTTTAATCCTTGAGGGTCAGGACTAAGAAAGCAGGCCTCAGATTTATGTCTTGATTTTACCATCGACCTTTTTTGGGAACTTCAACAAGTCACTTATCTCTCTGTTTCAATTTCCTCATCCTTGGAGAAACAGAATTAAGGGAAAGAGACATGGCAGGATGTGAATAAAGAGAGTTTGAAAAGGAATAGTAATTTTTTTCCTGATACTTTTTGGGGTGAAGGGATAGGTTTTTTGATGTTGTTCTTCTTTTGGGAAGTCATCCTTTTAATTCAATTGTCATTTGAACCGTACATTGTAAAAATAATAATTTTGAGATGTTGCATCTTAACAATCCATGAAACAAACTATCTAGGAAATATTCAGATCATTAAAACATGAGTATGATTTTGTAATTCATGTTTCATAAGTCAGAAGTCAACACAGCGCAGTGCTAATACACAATAGATTTTGCCCTGAGGAGATCTATAACAGTCAGCACAGTCAGTCATTGCACAAAGAATAATGACTGAGTGTATAGAAGAACAGAATTTTCTTCATAACTGTGTCTTGAAAAGTTTTCCATGTTCAACTTTCCTAAAGCAAATATACTTTTATTAGTTTGAACAGGGATCAGCTATACAATACACATTTTCGTACTGCATACATCCTCGAGATTATTTTCACCATTTTGCAAATCATGTTAATGGAAGACGTTCTACAGCAAAAAGTTAAGAAAATCTATTCACTAAGTAAAAAGACACTAATACAAAAGACACAAGACAGCTACTGATTCTGTTTCTTCTCTGCTCTTCTTTCTCTGTTAGAAAATGCAATTTCTTCAGGCCTAGATCCAACCTCAGTATAAGGATTAAAAACTCTGCCTCCCATTGTCATTAACAACAGTGAACTTTCTGTGTTAAGAGAACACAACCTATTGGTCACAGGTAAACAACAAAGTGCCTTTTAAGGAAAGAACAATGATCAATTAACAAAAAAAGCCTGATAAAAATATGAATACAATCTGATATTACCAACACATTTATAGAGTTATTTCAAGAAGTAAATGAACAATGAAATATTCAGACTGAAGTAAAATGTAGCACAGCTGAAAAGAGGCTGAAGGATGAACCATCTTTTTTTCCTTTTGCTGAAATATTTTAAAACACTTAAAGTTGTTGCTGCTAATTGTGAAATAATCTCGCTAGTTGGCTCCTAAAAACTTCAGAGTCAGTCTAGAGGGAGAAGTAGAAATTATTTAATTATATAGTCAGGCTTAAATGGTGTCTCATTAAAAAACCTCCCCCACTGTTGTGGCTGACTTCTGGAAGTTCAGTGTTTCCACTTACACGTCCAGGGCTAGAGTTAAAATAAGAGGTAATTAGTGGAACATTAAACTATAGTTTAGATCAAATTAAACAAGTTTTATGATGCAGAAACTATAGAATAAAGTGATTCTACACATAAAACAACACAATGAATGGAGTTAAGTAGAGCACCACTACAGCATCAGTTCCTGTGAGAGGTACAGCAGAGTAGTTTTAATTTGCTGATTCTGTTATTGGGCTCAGGGAATGAGTTTGCTTTTCTTAATTCCAGTTGTTTCAAGTAACAAACATATATTATGATCCCTTTACTGTGTTAATGACTGATGTGATGCTAGCCTGGACTACATAGGGATGTAAATATCAATGAGGATGTCAAGTATAAATTTTCTTTATAGAGTTCCATGGAATTGGAGGATACCTAACAGAAACTGGCTGCTTTTCATTCCCATTTTTAATCTTCGATAATTTGGGCAAATTTCAGAACAAGCACATTTGAACATATGGTGTTTCAAATGACAGCAGAAGGTCCTGATAGGAGTAGATGTACCATATCTGAAGGGGTGTCTTCATTTAAAATGGCTTTTATGGACTTTCTAATGAGAAGACATATGAGATCCCAGTTATTTCCCACATGCAAGAAACTGAAGTCTGGCTACCTCTGCCTCCTGCTTTATCATCAAACTAGATCAGGAAAAGCCAACACCTTCCTGCACAGCTGGAGCTTCAAATTAAACAGTAAATCCTCAAGACTACAATCTTTCCTCAACACTGTTCAACCAAGAACTTTGTGGCAGCAGTTTGCTGGGAAATGACTTCACGTATATGAGCAGCAATAAATAAAAGCAATATACACAAAGTCATACAATAAAGAACTATAGAGGTAATGAAAGAATAAAAGATGTGACTGTCTTTCAAATAGTCATTTGAAACCTAGGCTGAAACACTCTGGTCTATTAGGTAAACAGCAACCAGATACACACATATATACATATACACAGCTCTGTGGGGGTTTAAAATATATATATATATAGAATCATAGAACAACCAGGCTGGAAGAGACCCTACGGATCATCGAGTCCAACCATTCCTATCAAACACTAAACCATGTCCCTCATGTATATATATATACACACACACATATGCAAAGATACATGCAAGAGATCATAAGTGTTTTCCAGCTCATCAGTTATCTTGGATAATACATGCTTTATAACTTTTGTATTCATCTGATTCCTATGATAAACATTAATTTAGCAAGAATTTTGTAGTCTTGACCTGTTGAGTTTTTAAGACTTGTCTGAAAACAACTGGCATTGAGGCAGCAAAATTAACATAAATTCTAAGCAAAGTAGAAAGTTTCACAAAAGACTGCACTTGATTTCAAGTTTTCGTAGTTTACATAAATCACATGGTACTTGATCTCTGATCAATCAGATGTGATCAAAAAGATTGTGAAGAATTACTATAACCACAGTACAATAAAGACCTAAAAGGAGACAACAGAAAGTTTACCTGAAGAGTTCTGACACCAGAAGAAATCAAAAGAAAGCTATGTTAATAGTGAATTTCAGCTTCTGTCATGCATTTTTCTTGCTAATAATCCTTAGTACTGCAATTGCATGGCATTTTGCAAAGCTTATAAACAAATGACATACTCCAGACTAGTTTACTGTAACAAAAACAATTATGTGTTCATAATTCATATTTTATTAGTTCTATTATTCATCTGCTATGTGCTACCTATGATAAACCAAGCAAGTTCTGGCTTTGTCTGTGCTGGTATGTCAAGTTATCCTCCTACCTGCAGACTGAAGTCCAGCAACGTTCTTTTGTGTATACTAGAATGGCACAACTTGCTGTAACATGGGAGCTCACATTCTACAGTAAAAAGTCTTTTGACCCAAAGAAAACAGGTTTAACTGTTGTGATTTTTTTGATGATGGTCTTTATGGCCAAATCAGGCATGATCTAGTGGTGCAAGAGGAAAGCCAAATAGTTAAGCTCAGGTAATGTGCTGTGCACGTGCTAAATTAGGTAGTGCTGATGTAGAGGCTAATACTTGGCTAAGCTCTCATCCCACCAGTAAATCTTGTTCCATTCGCAAAGCCAATGTAGGCTCTTTAAACTTTTTTATGTCTCTCTCTATGCCTATAAATCACCACCTTAAACCAGTTTAATGATCTCTAAAGTGCTTATTCATGATTTTAAAACACTTGGGATTGAGGCATCTGCAATCGCCTAAGGGATAATGCGGTATGAGTTGGGTAAGGCAGAGACAGTGTAAGTCCATTACAGTAAGAAGTAAGAACTGAAGTCAAATAAGCGAGTTTAAAGAAAGAGAGAGCTTGACACACAGGAAGGAGGCTGCCATTCCTACATTGTGGAGTGGGACTATCAAAGGCAGAGTAGAAAGAGGGTTGGGGGTGAAGAGAACAAACGGAGCACAGAGGAAAGAAGACTGGGTAGAGTAAAAGCCCTTTAACAGAAATTAGATGCACTGAGGAACAGCACCTGACTTTAAAGATGAGAGTGAAGGTTCACATTTCACATATAAGAACAAAGGTGAAGTTGGTCAAGAGTTTCCAGGGGGAGCAGTGACACGATAGAAAGAAGAGTGGAAAATTTATAAGAGGGGAAGGACGGAGGAGGAGAAGGTTAGTTACATCATCTGCAGAAACCCTAGGCCAGGTTTATAGCCCCTTCCACTAGTTCTCAAATCTAAGGACTTTGTCCAGGGAGGAGATTTTCAGGATATATAGAGAAGGATTTAGTGCTGATTTTTACATACAGGGCTATTCATCCACTTTCGTCCAAGTGGTATAGGAAAGAGATCTTACTTTACTAGTAGAAAGAAAGAATTGTAAACTAATAAGAAATGGAGTAGATGCTGTGAGTTACATGGAGGTACAACAGGCAATGATGCCACTAACACAAATATTTATTTATTTATTTATTTTCCAGTAAACAAGTCCTTAACAGTACTATAAAACTAAATCTTCGGTCATGTCAGAACAACCCTTAGAAGACAATGAATCTGAATATTTTCATGCTTTTGTTTTTCTCAGAAAAAAAGCAAATATTCATCATAGAAGCACATCTAGAGGCATTCAAATGCCTGTGCTCAAAAATGATGACTTTGTACACCAACATGAAGCAACGTTCATTTGCAAAAAGAATCACCTTGTACAATCATTCCTTTGATTAATACCTGGAGTGCTCCCAAAAGGTCATGGTCCTTGGAAAATATTTGGTATGTCCATTGCTGAACAGAGTGTATTACCATTAGCACAAGAATTTTTCCACACGGAATGAGGAGCAATATCATATAAACTGTAGAAATTGTTATGTTTAAGCCAAGTTATCTTATTGTCGGATAATACAAAGGTGATGTTTATGTAACACTTTGCAATGTTGCTTAAAGTGGTGATGTGAATGCTTTATGCACCTGTTTACAGTCTTTTTTGAATGCTGGCATTTGGCCACAAAATGAGTGATTTAGAGGAATTCACTGCATTCCTGCCAAGCTGATGGGGGCACTGAAAGGATTCTAATAAGTGGCAAGCATTGAAAAATGAAGATTCTTGACATCAGGTGTAAGACACATAGGCTGTCTCCTGAAACAACCATAAAATAAATTGAAACATTAATGATGTCCTTGCCCTCCAATACATGCATGATGGAACTGTTATAAGCTTTGTCCAATGCAGTTTAACAGGCTCATATAAAATTACATTATTAATAAAAGGAAAGGTGTGCATTACTAAAGGGAGAACATCTCCCTAACCTGGATACTAAACGTGTCACATGAAAAAGAAATCTGTTTCTCAATAAGTTACCTTCCTATAATTGTAAATATTAAAAAATTCTTCTAATCATCCTTTCACGTGCCTCGAGTGAAATTATTCCTCTACACATTTGGACTTTTTTTTAATCTTTCACAGCTCGTGTTTATAACTCCAGATCACATTTTCAATTCTTAATACAGTCATTTAGATGCAGTGAAAAGCTGGAAGTGGCGGATAGCCACTAAACAGAATCTCTTGGGACTAACATCTTTGGGTGATGGCATCTAAGGCAGTGGGCCAGAAAGAAAAAAAAAAAAAAAAAAAAGGATGAGGGGGAGGAGGGGTTTGAACATGACCATTCATCTAACATAAAAGGCAATCGATTGCCATGCAGCTCAATAGAACTGCTGATTTGGAATTCGTTCAAATACAGAGCCCTGAACAGAATCCTTGAATGAGCAAACAATTTGCTTTTGTTAAAGAGACATGAGTTCTCTCATCATCTGACATTAAAAAAAATAATGCGCCGTAAATATTCCAAGCTCAGGTTAATTGCTAAAGAAACTTCTCATTTCCTTTTAGAAATTACTCTAAAAAATAATATAATTTAATATTGAATTGAAAACGGTGGCCAGTCACTGCTAGACATGTTCAAAAGTTTGTGAATAATTTCTTCTATATACATTGACTCCAAAATTTATAGGCAAATATGAACACCTCAAAACCAACAAAATATAGTAGCAACAGGTGCACAGTGGTTTTTTTTTTTAATTACACATATTTAATAACTATATGGGCCATTTTTAAATTCCAACAATTATTGACAGTTAAGAAAAAGGGCCTTATACTCTTTATGATGAGAATAACTCAACAAAAGTGTGTATATTGATCCAAATAAAACCCATCTGAACACGCAGGGGGGGTTTATATTGCTTTTCCAAGACAGTCGGTTAGAAAAAACCTGAAAGACCATTAGAAAAAATTACACAGAAAACCAAAATAAGGGGGAAAAAAGAGATTTATAGAATCATAGAATCACCAGGTTGGAAGAGACCCATCGGATCATCGAGTCCAACCATTCCTACCGAACACTAAACCACGTCCCTCAGGACCTCATCTACCTTTGCCTTAAACATCTCCAGGGAAGGTGAATCAACCACCTCCCTGGGCAGCCTATTCCAATGCCCAAATGTCTATTAAGGGGAAACTTACTTGATCAACTCCTCTCCTTTTTCCAGACAGCAAAATATCATGTTGCAATACAATTTCTGTCTTCCTATACTTATGGCAGAATTGCTGATCAGTTTTCCTTTTAAAAGTTTGTTACTTCCTAAAGGAGCTACAGAAGCATTGTTATGGTCATGGAAAAAGCTGAAGCAGGTAAAATGACAGAGAAAAGACCCAAACAAACCTTCAACTACTTTCAGTAAAAAAGACCAAGACAATTTTATGAAATCTTTCCCCTGTCAATTTAAAACTTGGTAATGTATAAGCACCACACTCATTCAGTTCCATAATATCAAGAAACATGCTTGATATGTCACTGGAGGAGACTTCCGTTGATGTTGGTGACAATTTAAGCTGGAAATAAGGAACAAAAGAGGTCCTAATATTTCATATCATTATCAGCTTAAACATTAGACCTTGTTGAGCTGTGACTGCTGAAAGTCAATAATGCCTTACACTTAATTGCAATCTTAGTTTTATTTGGCCTCAAGAAGACATCAAAACTTCCAAGAATTTCTTTACTGGGCCTTACAGTCTATTATTATTAATACCACAGTCTCCATGTGGAACAGGCTTTCTGTAGACTAGTCTTGGACTGCCTAGGGATTTCTTTACGCTTTTGCTTAGCTTAGTTCAGTTGTGTGGTGTCACACACATTTTGTTATATGTATTTTGTACCAAATAAATAGTTAAAATTTGTAGTTACTCTACAACAGTTTGACTATAACACTACCGAACAACACATCATAGAGAAGTAAGGTTCTGCTCTCCACATTGGAGAATGTTTTTCTCACACACATGAATTTCCTCCTATGGACTCTGTCAGACTAATATCTTAATTAATGACACGTTTAGGTGAAGATGCCTCAGATCTGTTGTCCTCAGAATTCCAGATACAAATTTAAATCAATCATGATTCTCTGTGCTGAATTAACTGTACTTAATTAAGATTATAAGTGTTGGGGTGGAGGGGTGAAATTATAGAATCATAGAATATTAGAATAACTAGGTTGGAAGAGGCACACCACATCATCAAGTCCAACCATTCGTATTAATCACTAAACCGTGTCCCTCAGCACCTCATCCACTCACACCTTAAACACCTCCAGGGAAGGTGAATCAACCACCTCCCTGGGTAGACTCTGACAGTGACCAATGACCCTTTCTGTGATTTTTTTTTTCCTAATGTCCAGTTTGAACTTTCCCTGGCGGAGCTTGAGGCCATTCCCTCTTGTCCTGTCCCCTGTCACTTGGGAGAAGAGCCCAGCTCCCTCCTCTCCACAACCTCCTTTCAGGTAGTTGTAGAAAGCAATGAAGTCTCCTCTCAGCCTCCTCTTCTCCAGGCTAAACAAGTCCAGCTTTCTCAGTCGTTCCTCATAAGGACCTATCATTACTCGTAAGAGGAAACAATTTCTCTTTGGTACAGACCACATTTTTTTTAAACGTATGTTTCTGATTAACATAATGAAATAATAGCACTCAGCACGATGATGTGGTGGTTTGATGGAACAAAACAGGAAAAAAAAGTTCTTACTGGTAAAGGGAAACCAAAATTGTTATGCTATTTTAAAAATAATTCCAAAATTACACAGCTGTCTTTGTCTTTAGTTCTGACATGTTCTCACCTAAAAATATATACTCTCTGACTGTCTGATATGTGCAAAACTTGAAGTAAATCCTGAAGAAGAATCAAACGCAGGCATTTGAATGGCTGTCTTTGAATATACTATTCCCGAAGAGTAAATCTTTGCCAGGTCTTCAATAACTGAAATACCCTGTGAACTGCAATCTCTAAATAACATGGTTTGTTCTGGTCCATAGATAGGCTGGTACCTGAACTACCTAGCCTACGTGTGCTGCATTCTTTTGACTGAGTTCTTGTATCTAAAAAAGAATATGTAGGACTCACCCTTCTATTGTGCTTCGCACACCAAAAATCTGGGCTACAGGCTGTTAAAGATAATTTTCACTGAATATTTCTATCATCATTAATATAAGGAAATCCTAGTGATTAATATTTATATGTTTTATTTACAGTTCATTTTTGGTTTGCACAGCTGCATAACCTGATAAATTCCTTTTATTCTTCATCCTGTGTTAAACGTCAGCAACTCACTCAATGTTACTTGGCTGCAAATACAAACGTTATAATTACCACTTTCTAGCACTGGAAAATGGCCACTTTTTGATAGCACAAGTAGGTGAACTGAGGATGAAATCTTGATTCTTAGTGACTCTCAGAAAGAACTTAGCACTCCTTCCTTACTTTGTGCTCAGCCAAAGTTTACAGAAAAAAAAATAGATTATACCATTTACCAAGTAAAATACTTTTATATCTAATGCCAACTGAAGTAATTCTAAGTTTCTAAACAAAATTTCAGGCTGTAGCACATTCCTATTAATTTTTTACAAGGCCCAGGTTTTCAGCTGAGGAGCGCACAATAGTAAAAAATTAAGACCTTGCCTCTTCCCTCTGCCTGCGGAGAAAGGCTGAGAAATTTCCTTGAGCAAATCACTGAAGTGGTTTTTGTAGGATCTCATTATAGCAACTCTCCTGTTTTTGTAAAAGATGTGTAGTTATTAGTCATCCTTGAAATTTTCTCACCAGAAACGACCTGCTGACCTGTTAGGTCTTTGCAGTGAGACAGAGGAAAAGGGGCCGTGTATTCTGAAAGCCTATTTACATAATCTTAGAAAAGTGAAGAACCAAAGAAAGGATTTGCCTGCTTTCCAGCTGACCTTGAAGTCTGTAGGGCAAACCACAGAAGTTATGTAACAATTAAAACAGACAAGAGGAAAGGAGGCAAATCCTCTAGAATACACAAATATAGAAATGCTATATATGGTTAAGCCACCATTGTTTTAAAACTGTCTAGTGCATTTCGTGAGCCCAGTCTTGGTTTAATTACTGTGGTTGGAAAAAAAAAAAATCTTCACTATTAATTTATGACAAAATACAACACAACATAATGTAAAATAAATGGAAGCATAGTATTTTCAACACAGTTGTCAGAAAATTGAATGGCAATAAAATTAATTCCCCAAATTTTAGCCTTCTGAAATTAGACAGAATTTTGAGTTTGGTATTAAATTTTGGGAAAGAAATCTGTCTTCCAATCCCATTTGGGTTTTTTTTCTTATATGTAAGGATCATCTTTTATTAAGACAATAATCAGTAAAGAAAAATAGACAGTAGGATGTTACAATCTTCCTAATTTTGGATCATATTGAAGTTATTTGACTATTAAGATGAGATCATTCTACAAAAATGCTGATCTGGCAGAGGATATAAATAGCGATATGAAGAGATTGTCACTATATTGTGGTAATTAAGGAGAGAGTAAAGTCAGTTCTCATAAGTTCTAGCCAACAATTTAACGATAATTAAAAATAAAAGAAGTCTAATGCTTTTGTCTTTATAATCCAAAATGCATTATTCTCCACACTAATCCAGCCTGAGTAGGCTGAGACACTAATGTAAAGAACTTTCTACAGAAGTGGTATAAGAAAACAATGGCTTCTTTCACAGTAACCTGTACACATTCCTCCTTCATTCCTAAAATAATAAGTCAGAAAAGAAACCCTGACAAAGCATTGTCAGTTTATCAGTAATTTATACCTCATCTGGCAATTGGTTGCAGTCTCTTCAAAGGGAGAGGACGTTTAACTCCGAATTGAGAAAATAAGCCAACTTAGTGAAAAGATTAAAGAGTGGCTGCTAGCGTAAGACAAAGCAGCAGATGGGCAGGAGGATACTTATCTGAAAATAAAATACCTTATGAATTCCCTTGGACTTCTGAAATACTAAATTTTAAAGGAGAAAAAGAGAACACAAGTAAAGCTAGGTGGCGACATGCTACAGCTGTAAAACAGATTATTTTCCAGCTTACTATTTTGGAAGGACTTACCTGTCAGGCTTCGCATCTCCAGTGATGTGACCTTGACCTGCCAGCCTGTGTGCATTAAAATACTCTGCCTGGCCTCTAACAGTAATAATGATCACAGAATACTGAATAAAGAATTCTTCTGAATGCTCTAAAGAGCAATGATAAAAGAAGAATGACACAAAATGCTTCACATGACAGTTATAGCCCTGAACTTTTTGTCTGACGAAAAGGTCAGAGGGGGTACAGAAGGCAAATATTCAGGAAATAAAGGTGTTTCTTGTTTTCATGCAACAATATAAAAGGCTTCATTATAAAGAAAGAAGCATTGCTGGCATAGAGGGGTACAACTTGATAAATGCAAAATTGTAATGGCTGTGGTTAAAAGCAGAAGGGAAGAAGTTTAATGAGATGATTGTAAGCAAAATTAGGACATTCTATAGTCAATCTGTGCTGCATATATTTGGGAATGTAAGAGCTTTATAATGCCTACGACATGATTTCTTCCTTCCTACAAAGAGAGAGAGAGGAGAAAAAAAAATAAAACCCCACCAACATACATCTCTTGCAGGAACTGGGATACTGCTGTTAGGAAAAAAAAATACAATATCAGTGCATTTTAAAACACTTCCATTATGAAAGCATATCTGAGACCAATTACAGTCGGCAGAATAATTAGCTTGGTATTTTGCAGATTGATAGCTTTGTGCATGTTTTGCCCAAGACTGTCATACCTTCTTAGTACCACTTCTAGATAAGATGCAGACTGAGTTCTTAATTGATTCAACTTTCAGTGTATAGGAGGCCCACAGAGAAAGGAGTCACATGTGGTGGAAAAAAAATACATAGCACGAGGTTGTGCAACCCTGTTAGCAGATATTGGCACTGTTGAAAGGCACAGCTCACTCTCAGTCTATGCAGGGTGCACAGACATCTGGGGCAGACACAGCACTCTGCTTTCAGTGTCTGGAATATATATGCTCCAGTGAGAGAACTATCAGAGTAGGCTAATTGGGAGATCCTCAGCTAGTTGCCCTTTAGAGCTAGACAACAGTTTTAAGTCATAACACTCTCAGGAGCAACAAAGATTTAACTCACTTCAGTAATGTTCTGCAATTTTTCTGAACTGTTAATGGGAAAAAAAAAAAAAGAAACCCAAACCGGAAAGAAATTATAAGTTGTAATGTGTATTTTTATATTTTCCAAATATAACTTTACAACTCCCTGTACAACTAACTGAAAGGAGGTTGTGGAGAGGAGGGTGCTGGCTTCTTCTCTCAAGGGACAGGGGACAGGACAAGAGGGAATGGCCTCAAGCTTTGCCAGGGGAGGTTTAGGCTTGACATCAGGAAAAAGAAATTCACAGAAAGGGACATTGGGCACTGGCAGAGGCTGCCCAGGGAGGGTGTTGAGTCGCCTTCCCTGGAGGTGTTTAAAAGACGAGTGGATAAGGTGCTGAGGGACATGGTTTAGTGACTGATAGGAACGGTTGGACTCAATGATCCAGTGGGTCCTTTCCAACCTAGTGATTCTATGATATGGATTTAATTTTAAATTTAATTCCATATGCACTCTCCTTCTTTAATATTTCTTGTCCCTTCAAAATCTCATCGAATTTACATTCCTCGGAGGATTACTCCGTTTGAAGGATTTAAGAGTCTCCGTCTTACAAGTGGCAGAACAAGTCAATAAGGAACACTTCCAGTAATGTTATCAACAACATGTTCAAATGCTGGAAATCTGGAGGAAGGCTGCTACAAAGTGAACATCATCTCAGGTCAGCAAACCACCTTCTTGGCCAACAGCATAGGAGATATGGGTAGGTTATTCCAACCTGAAAAAAATTACATATTTCACAAGTTGGCATACCTTTTGCAGCTTTTGCAACCTAGAAAGACTCTCACCATATCACAGATTGTGCTTTCCTGACCCAGGTCCCCTAACAGTGGCAGAAGAAATATTCAAGAAACTGGTCAGGAGCAGAGGTATAACAAAGCTACTCTCTCTCCTTTTTTGCTCCAGCTTTCTTCTTCTCCTGGTACTCAAAAGTAAATGACATTTCCTACACTCATAAATTCTCTGATCTTCCTCACAACCTTTTATTCACAAATCCTTAGGAAACCCATTTGTCCTTCTAGGCTCCTTGCTCTTTCAGCACCTCTTTGCAAGACTCCACTTACAGTCTCCACTGCTGAAAACAGTTGTGCTCTCCCTGTTTAAGCAGAAGCAAGAAAAATAAAAACCTACATCTACAGCAACTACTTGCCAGAGAAACAAGTAGCTACATTACAGCATTGCTTTGTATTTCACAATCAGAGTAATCAGAGTATACAAGAGAGAACAGGGATCCTGCTGATACAGAACAGCAACTACTTTCTTTAAAATCAAGCTATAAGAGGTTCCCTCTACTTTCAAGGAGCTGGAAGATAGTGCACTCATCTTATTATTGTAACCTCTTGTATCAACCAAAATTGAAATGAGTCTCTCCCACCTTCTAGAGGAACACAATACCTCAAGCTCTAAGATCAGGTAAGTGCTAGGAACAAACTATTCATGTTTTTAGCGAAGTAAGAGCTTTTTGCAACAACATGCAGATTTATAGGGCTAGACAGACAAATGCACATGGACGAAAACAAGTATATTTTGTAGTCCAACAGGAAGCCATCTGGAAGGCACAACTCTATTCCTGCTCTGAAGATTTGTGATGACTATTTCATATCAAATACAAAAGCAGCTTTCAAAAGGGGAAGTGGAAGTCAGGTTTCTCCCACTAAGTCTAAAGTATCCAAAGCCAGGTTACATAGTTAGACTCCCCTCTTGGCCTTATGAATCTTTTTTTTTTTTTTTAATTCCAGTGACAAGGTTTCAACAGTATTTTCTCTAAGTCCTCCCATCTACTATAAAGGACGGCTTTGTATCTCGCTCAAAACTCTGGTCTCAGGCTACTTGCTGGAAAAATCAGAAATTGCATTGCCTAAACAGGGGATCCTAAATATTTATCTGGGTGTTAACTTCAAAGGGCTGCACTTAGACCACAAACAAACAAACCCATGGTGAACAGTAAACTGAAGCACTGGGTTTTAGAAAAGCACCAGGTCACCAAGCATCTTTCATTGTCCATTTGGAAATAAGGGAGAGGTTATAAATTGGAAGACAAAATGAGAACTAGACTAAAAACATTTACCTCTTAGAACATGCTTTGTGTTGTAAATTGTACTGAACCCTTATGTGTACTGAAATAACACTGTGTGCTATAACATCTAAGAGCAGCCTGGTCCTCTTCATATCCTATGCCAATGCCTCTGGAACAGACAATTTCAGTCCCAGGAGGACACTTGCTTTCACCACTTCAATACTGAACAAAGAAGAAATCTGCAACCTGCAGCTACACTAACAAACATCAGAGAAGAGACTAAGCACAGAAGAGTATGAATACACAAATGGTAAAGTATTTTAAGACTTTAATAATCTCTCCTTATTTTATTAACTTCAGATAGAAAGCAAATTCCAGAATTATCACTTTTGAAAAGAGAATGCGGTAAAAATGCTGAGGCTCTGGAGCGAGTCCAGAGAAGAGCAACGAAGCTGGTGAAGGGGCTGAAGAACAGGCCCCATCTGACCTGGCCTTTTCGTGAGACTGTCTTCTTGAGCAGTTTTTCAAAATATTCTGTGATTCCAAAATTTGTCAAGACCTGTATTTTAAACTTAATTAATCATTCCTAAACCAAAAATAGGTAAGTAACTAATTCAGGAGGAATATGGTAGATATTCTGGGCCCCTCACCGCAAGAAGGTGAGGCTCCGGAGCGAGTCCAGAGAAGAGCAACGAAGCTGGTGAAGGGGCTGGAGAACATGCCCTATGAGGAGCAGTTGAGAGAGCTGGGGGTGTTTAGCCTAGAGAAGAGGAGGCTGAGAGGAGACCTCATTACTCTCTACAACTACCTGAAAGGCGGTTGTGGAGAGGAGGGAGCTGGGCTCTTCTCCCAAGTGACAGGGGACAGGACAAGAGGGAATGGCCTCAAGGTCCACCAAGGGAGATTTAGGCTAGACATTAGGAGGAAGTTTTTCATGGAAAGGCTCACTGGGTGTTGGAATAGGCTGCCCAGAGAGGTGGTTGATTCACCTTCCCTGGAGGTGTTTAAGGCACGGGTAGATGAGGTCCTAAGGGACTTGGTTTAGTGTTTGATAGGAATGGTTGGACTCGATGATCCAGTGGGATCTTCCAACCTGGTTGTTCTATGATTCTATGGTCCTATGATTCTATGAAAAAGCAAGATGTACACTTTTAAATTAAATGCAGCATAGTACATCAGAAATTTAAACATTAATTCCAAGAAAAACAAAATTGCACATCATCTAATTGGTAGACTCAAGCAGACAATAATTAAACCCAGAATTTTTTAATGATGTGTGTATACACACGTTCACATGCCATTTCTTGTAATGGCCCATTCAAAGGTACCAAAGCTTCTCAGAAGAGGAATTTCTAAGAAGTAACTGAACAACTATACCTCAGGCTCCTAATGTTTTCTGAAAAGAAAATAAACTCTCTTTTTCAAAATGCAGCTTCAAAATTATCATTGAGTTATTGTGAAGTTTTCCACTCTTGGTATTTCAACTAGATATACTGTTGGTTACATCTGTTCATTACTTTCTTCATCGACGTGTAAGAAGACCAGATGAAATATTATGTGCTGAAAAATCTGTAACTAAAGTCATCAAGTGTTACTTAAATATATATATATATATATATATATATATATATATAAAATAAGGTATGAGTAGATGGTTGAATTACTTGGATATAAATATACTTGACTCATAATTCAAAAATAAATTTGAACTGAAGATGTGAAGATTAGAATATTAGTTATACTATGTTCACATTTAAGTGTTCAGCAGTGGAGTAAACAGGAAAAGGTAGTCTGTGAAGCTTTGATTACCTTTATAAAAGCTGCTTTAAAAATAAAAGTATGTGTTGTAAAGTGAAACTACAAAACCACATGGAAAAGTCACTTGCTTCAGCAGACTTGACTGGACCAAGGATCAGTCCTCAAACATGGATGGATGTCCTGAAAACTTAAATCCCCTACAGTCTTCCCACTTTTGAATTGAATACTACCTTATTTCTTCATTATCTCTTATCAATGCAAATCCCTAGGAAATGCTGGAATAACTTCA
The DNA here is from genome assembly GCA_033558105.1 of Coccyzus lansbergi. NCBI lineage: Eukaryota > Metazoa > Chordata > Aves > Cuculiformes > Coccyzidae > Coccyzus > Coccyzus lansbergi. The sequence goes on from JAUMJK010000508.1 coordinate 5,139,804, forward strand.
TCAACTACCTATTGGATGAAAACTCTGAGAATCACAAGTTAATGAGAATGAAAATTGCTACAGGACAGACGAGCCTGCAATTTCCCAAAGTATTCAGATGGTCTGGTAATATTTGGTCAATTGCTCTTCTGCATATTGAAAGTTCTGGACTAAAATGCAACCAGACACAGCTTTAGTTATTTCTGTTATGCTTAAAGAAAATTAGACATTTCAAAATGCTGATGAGGCTCTGGAAGATGAGAGACTGCTAAAATTAGGAACTCCAAACGGCATTCTGTGAAGAAATTCTGAAACTCCTTATGTAAAACTTCATTTCTTAAGTAAAATAATAGCAAAAATGCAAGAAAATTATTTACATATCTACTCTGAATTCACGATGATGGTATTATTAGTAGTAGCAATGTCATTATTATTCTATTACTATTGTTATTATTATACTTGCTATTACTATAATTAAGTATATTCATATTGGTGATCATTTAGTACTGGTTTATCTAGGGTTTTTGTCCTCAGATGATCCAAGAGTGATTTTTAAAATCCTTCCTGTAATCTCCCTTGGGTCCCTTGACTTTCTTTGTCTCCTATAGGGTTGTGGGGTCCAAGAGAGATTGCATCTTCTTCTATTGCTGTGCATATGTGACACTGGGCAAGGGATGCAAGTGAGATCCAATTTCCAGCTTGTAGTGCTTCCACGTTACATGAGGGATTATCCCAAGTTTAAATCATTGCTCTTGGACATAGAGGAACAAGAACCTCTTCTGAGAACTGGTTACCAGATGAATAGATCTTTTCAGATGGATATTTTCATATTTGTTGCTAGATTCTGCTGTACAGTTCAATATGAACCTTCAGAGTTTTCATAAAAAAATACCGGTGGGCAGTTTCTTGGGGACTGAAAAATCTATATATTTTTACAAAAAAAAACAGAGTTGAGAAAACTCCCATTTGTTTTGTGTGCATTTGTTTCCAGCATTAATGCTGTGTGGAAAACAGTTTCCATTTCACTCATCCATATCCTTGAGTGGCAGTCTTCATTCTTTTGCACTCACTACAGATTTTATTAGGATTTCAGAGAAAAAAAAAAAAAAAAAGAGAATGAAATCATGCAAGATTCAAATAAAAGATATTCTGAATTACGCTATTATTTTACTGTTGAAAACATAACTTGGCACAAGACAAGAAGGCAGAGTATGACATTAATGATATTCATGTGAGTAGAATCAATGCATCATGTTGTCATAAAACTGGCATTTTCATTTCTCACTCCCACAGACATAAAATAGCAGCATCCAATATGCTGTCAAGGCACCACGTACCAGTGGTAAAATACATTTAGACCCTCAGATGTGTAAAACAGATGAGTGTTTTGGAGTGTATTAGGAATGCTTTAAAAGTAGCTAGAAATATTTAAACTATATTAGATAAATTATGCTTGAAGAAAATGTGCTGATGCATATTGGTAAACAGTACTAAGTAGCAAAGAAATCTGATTCCTCACTTGCTCTCGCTGGGCTAAGCCTCAGATGCAAATGAAGAAAACCACCAAGCCTTATACTATTATGAAACAGTTTGCTTATCTTATTCTCTCAACTGCAGGATAAAGCATTGAACTATAAAGTAGAACTATTGATCTTTTAGAACCAGTATACTGAAGAAATCAGGAATCTAACTAGGAAGTCTTAATAGGTCCTAATAATTTTTTCATTTATTAGCAAAATCTATCCTTTGAGGGTTTGTTTTTTTTTTTTTCTGGAGCAGAGAAAGCAGTGTTGAGAAACCAGGTCCAGTTAAAAATGCAGATAAGAGAAAACCACAGAAAAATTGCTACTTCAGATTTCCTTTTTAGCTATTCATTTTGTACACGGGGCAGGAAATAGTGATTCATAACGAGCTCACAAAGAGGAGAAAAAAGGCAATAAAATATCTAAAAATACCAAAATTTTCCAAATTTCAATCGACATCAACAGTTTTGTCTCATATTTATTTTTTTTTTTTGTGTATGGATGAAAACCCACTTTTTAAAACTGAGCCATATAGTTGCCCTTCATCTTTGACCTCAGCCAACAGATTCAGAACACACTACTCTAATTTATGACACAAAATGTGGCCAACTTCACAGTCTGTGTGATGCTACAATTACATCATCCATAACTATATCCTTCTGGTAGGACAAGTTCAAATTCCTTGTTCTTGGCATTCAGTGACCCAAATTACTCAGCCTTAACCTATAACTTTGACCTTGTCTTTTGCTGTGTGCTAAGGACATGAGTTCAGCAGTGCTTTAATTTCCTCCTACCATTTTATCTTCATGCTCTCTTTCCAGCTATCTCACATTCATGGAATGTCTTCTGCATCCCTATTTACAGACCTTATGCTCTTGTCTTTCAAACCACTTCAAAACCTTTCCTCTAAAATCTTCCGTTCAAGGAAAAATCTAATGCACTTGGAAATAAAAAATTCATGCGTGCCTGACAGCTAATTGCATAATCCCTTATAAAAATTAAAGTCACGTTTCTAACTTTTTTTAATTTATTTTCTCCTCTTTTTGTGACACATTTGAGTTTAAATTGTAACCTCTTCATGGTGAGAACCCCTCCATTAGCTGCTTCATCATTATTTTTCCCTGCTCAAGAGCCAAATAATTTATGTTTGCCCATGACACTCTAATATTCAGTCATTCCACAGGAAGACAGAAAATAAGGAGGAGGACAAGATACTGGAAGCTAGGAAGAGCGTTATTTTTTTTAAAAACAGAGGCGTGAACATCTCAGTCCTTAGGCAATGTAAAAGGGTGTGACTCTGAACACCCCAAATCCACATTTATCTGTAAAATACACTCCCGAAAAGCGAAAATTTGTTTCTGCAACCCCCCCTAAAAATTAAAACTGTGCATTTCACAGTGAGAATCATCACCATGTTCACCATCTGAAAAATGTATCTGGTGAAAGAAAAAGGCCTGACATCCACCCATATTCAGCTCTAAAGGAAAGGCACTTCCTTGGCAACAATTCACTCCACTCTAAAAGAAATGTCTTAGAGATGCAAAATGAATCACAGTTTGAAGGATGAATATATTTTGAGTACTTAATATGTGATTTATTTATTTATTTATTTAAAATGGGCTTGGAGATCATGAGCCAGCAGTGTGCCCAGGTGGCCAAGAAGGCCAATGGCATCCTGGCTTGCATCAGAAATGGTGTGACCAGCAGGTCCAGGGAGGTTATTCTCCCTCTGTACTCAGCACTGGTGAGGCCGCTCCTTGAACTCCTTTGGACTCGATGATCCGGTGGGTCTTTCCCACCCTGGTGATTCTGTGATTCTCTGATTCTAAATGTAGAGCCTCTGGGCTCTGTTGGAGGCTCCTCCCTCCCCAGATGTTGCTGCTTTGCCCTCTCCAAGGGATCCCTTTATCTTCCCGGCAAAGACCAACAGCCTCTAGCTGTGCCCAGCTGGGCTGTGGGCAAGGGATGCATCTCCTGGTATCGCTGCTACCCTGGCATCACCTCACTGGTGAAGTCCCCATGGCACACCCTGCATCCCACGGAAGTGTGGCATGGGGGGAAGAAAGGCTGGGGGGCCTGGTGGCCCCCCAGTCAGGTAGGCAGGTAGGGATGATTGGGAGGGTTGGTGGCTGCTCCACTATCACCTTTCAGCAGGGACCCTTCTGTGTGCCCTTGGGCTGTGTGGAGTCTTACTCTGGTGTGGGTGATGGTCGGTGGTGGGACAGAAGCCCTTTGGACTGGGACTCCTGGCTTGGTGAACTGGGGGTCCCTGTTGTGTGCCTGCTGAGGGGCATGGATTAGCAATTGATGGGAATGGTTGGACTCGATGGTCCTGTGGCTCTTTTCTAACCTGGGGATTCTGTGATTCTATAATTTAACTTCGATGGTTTTCTTCCTTCCTTCCTTCCTATAATAGTTCGAGTTGGAAGGGACCTTAAAGATCATCTCTCCTGATTGCCTTGACTGTTCAAACACTTTGGAGACCGTCTTGGCAACCGCAGCTGCCAACTCCCTCAAGAGTCTGGGATGCATCTCACCATCTTTCAACAGAAATACTTAACAATAGATATAGACAGAAAAATAATAAATTAGAATAAATATTCAAGGGATATTAACAAATATCACATGCAAATGTGTATTTTCAATGTAGCAATATAGTTTTTGGCAAGACCTCTATCCATACCCATGTTTACAGTCCATTTATTTTCAGCTGGGAAATTTGAACTTTCTGCAGAAATACACAATCCCCAGTTTCTGCCTTATGCTGTGAACTAGTGTTTTCTGCTCCAGCAGTGAGTGGCCTCTAAAAACTACAGAGTTTAACTCATATAATGCCATGAGTGTAGCAGGAATGATTTAAGTCTGTTCTCTAGGTGACTAGAGAGAGACAAAAGTCTTTCCCTGGAAGCACGAAATTCAGGTGTAAAGCTCAGCTATTATATTTGGTTGGACTCGATGAACCAGTGGGTCTCTTCCAACCTGGTTGTTCTATGATTCTATGACTCCTGTGTGCAGTTCTGGGCCCCTGACCACAAGAAGGATGTTGAGCATGTCCAGAGAAGAGCAACGAGGTTCGTGAGGGGGTTGGAGAACAGGCCTTATGAGCGATGGCTGAGAGAGCTGGGGGTGTTTAGCCTAGAGAAGAGAAGGCTGAGGGGAGACCTCATTGCTTTCTATAACTACCTGAAAGGAGGTTGTAGAGAGGAGGGTGATGGTCTCTCCTCCCAAGTGACGGGACAAGAGGGAGCTTGGGAGCTCTGCCAGGGGAGATTTAAGCTAGACATTAGGAGGAAGTTTTCCACTGAAAGAGGGTCATTGGGCATTGAAACAGGCTGCCCAGGGAGGTGGTTGATTCACTTTCCCTGGAGGTGTTTAAGAGATGGGTGGATGAGGTGCTGAGGGACATGGTTTAGAGTTTAATAGGAATGGTTGGACTCGATGATCTGGTGGGTCTCTTCCAACCTGGTTCTTCTATGACTCTATGATTCTATGAATCAAGCAGTAAATAGTCATTTTTTTCAGGATCAAAGTATAATGGTTTATATCAACCAAAAAATTAAAACTAACTAAAAATTTAGAACTAACAAAATTGCAATTTTCATATTGTAGTCTGGATTTATGTAAGTTATCCTAAATTCTTGCCTCTTCACAGAAGTGATTTTTTTTTAAAATAAGTGTTGAGGTTTTCTCCTACTATAAAAAAAGCAGAGAAAGTTTGAAATACTTTGTTTAATCAATGATTCTGGATATCTGAATTTTAAAGTAACTTCCACGTAGCATAAAAGCAGAAGAGAGCTGAAACACTTCCGGTTCAAACTTCAGAAACTGAAGTTCACATCAAGAACATATCACGATGTTGTTGCATAGACTATATAGAGAAATTATAAACAAACAGGATCCCATATTATTGCAGTTAAACTATTCCCGGAGCTTTTTCAGAGTTCTTGGGGGAATTCTAGATATAATTTTAGTTACTTTGGTCTGTTTAGTCCATGCCACCTAATCTAAGAAACTTAATTTTTTTTCCAATACTACTAGTTTTCCCCTCTCCATAAGAGCAATATAAATTAAAGTTTTCTTCATTTTATGATTCTATTTACTACAAAGTAATTAGTTTGTTACTGAACTTATTTATTCCTTTGACTCAGTTGTTTACTTGGTAGATTCATGGCTTTGTTTTAGAAATAATTTTCTTGATAAAATAATGTAGATTCCAAAACATTTAACCATCCTGTGGTATTCTTGCATAGATAGTCAGAGTATTTCAATTCTGGATTAGTCTTTACAAAAATCATATCCTACTTTGGTTTTTAAATGTAGCATAAGCATAACTCCCAAAGCAAACTCCTGATGAAATTTTGCAGTCTTCAGCTTTTCTCTCTTTTTATCACTTCTGATGTTTTAGAATTTGTTTCACTGTTAAGAATTTATTGCGATTTTTCTATATGCAACATAATCATGTAACAATGTCTTGATCTTTCATATGCGCCATGAGGTGCAAAAGGTGTGTTTGATTCACTCAGAATTTTACTGAAAGACAAAATAACTACTCTCTGCAAGGCAAACAAAGATGATTTTGGTAGTCCTTGAACCCCTGGCTGATTATTCACTGATTTGGAACAGCTAAAATATAATTTATAGACATAGAAGTGATATGTCCATTTTTTGTTGTGTTTTATATATCTGAATCAGTAAATGAATAGTACAAACTACACAATGTTTCTTATATTTTATGAAATTCCCTGCACATGGATTTCATAAGCAAAAATCTCGATTTTTTTTTTTTCCCCACAAATGTTTCCTCTAAAACCAGTGAAAGAAAACCACATGCCAGTTGCTATAGTATGTGTCATAGAGAAATGGCATTGGTAGCACAGGAAATTTTTGAATGGTTTTGTTTCAATGAAGAGGAAATGAAAAAAAAAATATCTAAAACTTTTATGATCTGGAATGGAAAGTCCTTCTGACTCTAATTTATGCTAGGATAAATGCTAACTATCCACCAGAGATGGCAGAGATCAAGAAGTATATCACATACTTCTTGCTACAGGCAGTGCTAGGAGAAGCCAGCATGAGGATAGGGTTGGATGGATGAGAAACTCTTGGGCTTCAGAAATTTGGTTGATTAGGCACTTTGAAGCATTTTAAAACTTAAAATAGAAGGGTCATTAGACACTGGAATGGGCTGCCCAGGGAGATGTTTGACTCACCTTCCCTGGAGGTGTTTAAGGTGTGGTTGGATGAGGTACTGAGGGGCATGGTTTAGAGATCGGTGGGAATGGTTGGACTCGATGATCCAGTGGGTCCCTTCCAACCTGGTAATTCTATGATTCTATATTAGACTGTTACATATATACCACTGAAGTACAGACTATAATCTCTGAGTACTGTGAGACATGCTATCTTTACTGTAAATAACAGGGTAACTTTAACTGCTGAACTCATAATAAACTGCCACCAAAAATTACTTTCCAAGTTTCTTTAGTTTTCCATTAATTTCAAAAGTATGGGAAGCTGAACTGCAGCAGGATATCGTTCTCTGCGTAGTTTGGTTGTTCCCATTGTTATTATTCACCTCGAAAGCTGGTATCACATCTTAAACAGCACGTAATCATGACCTGACTGCCTTCTGAATTCTGGTTCTTGTGTGTGTTCCAGTGGAGTGTTTTTCATTTTATTATAATTAAAGTCATCTGCATTCTGGTTTAAAATGCTTAGTTTGTCAAGTAGACATCCTGCTCCAACTGACCTTGATTTATTTGCCCTATTTATTTGCTTGAACTATGATTTTGGAACAAATCGTACAAAAAAAAATTCTCACATAGTATGAGAGAGTAGCCTGTTGTTCCATAGGTGAGTGCTACTGAGATCTTCCTTCTTTATCTTGTCTCCTTTCCCTCCTTCTTCCCTCCTTTCCTCTTCCTTCTCTCAGCTCTTTGTCCTTCCCCCAGAAAATCTCTGGACTCTTCAGCTTTGCAAAGAACCACAGAAAATCATCAGCTGTCCTACAGTTCCCAAGCCCATTTAGAGCCACCTAAAATCTGGAAGGACTTGTGAATTCAAAAAATTATGAAATTCACACCTTGATTTATAAAATGTATCTTTACAAGCTCTTGGACTTATCCTTTATAAACTCAGATGATAAACATTATTTTACCAATGAACTAATTGGAGTAAGACATCTCCTATCTCTTTCAAAAATGATTCAATTCCTTGTATTTCCAAAAGTAAGTAAGTCTGCCTTGCCTTTATGGAACAAAGCATTGCAGAAGAGGGCTTGTCTTCTCCTTTTCTTTTCTCTTCATTATTTTCAATTCATTTGAACATCTGTTTTAAAATTTCTGGGTTTGGCAGATGCCTCAGTTGCTACAGTAGATTTGTACGTTGTTTAGGTAGTTGTCTGAAGTCAATGAGAGCAAATCCAAGACACGTTCCATTTTCAAAATGTTTTCTCATCCCTGCTATTACTGCTTTCTGCCAGCTTATATCCTTCAGCACATTGATCACTGTTTTAGCAAAGTGCTATAATTTTGTACATTGTACTTCTGGAAATCATGTTAATCAGCACTTGGCCCAAGAATAACTGAGTCAGATGGGAAGAGGAAAGAAAAGCAATTGAAAATTACATGCTGTATAGCTATTTATGTGATCCTTAAAAAAAATCAGATGTGTTATATACCACTATTTTTTTCTGAAGCTTATAGGACTTATCAATCTCATAGTATGTTGCAGTAAACAACATGATATTGGTAAAAAATGTAACTGGGTCCTTAAGGAAATTGTTGAACATTCTCTCATTTCCCATACAACACACTAATCATGTTTTTCAGTTTTAAAATATTTTTAGTGCTTAGCAGTTCCATCTCCTTCTTTGGCTGAGGATCCCAGAACTGGACACAGGACTCCTTGAATACTGTGTGCAGTTCTGGGCCCCTCACCACAAGAAGGATGTTGAGGCTCTGGAGCGAGTCCAGAGAAGAGTGACAAAGCTGATGAAGGGGCTGGAGAACAGAACCTATGAGGAATGCCTGAGAGATCTGGGGGTGTTTAGCCTGGAGAAGAGCAGGCTGAGGGGAGACCTCATTACTCTCTAAAACTATCTGAAAGGAGGTTGTGGAGAGGAGGGAGCTGGGCTCTTCTCCCAAGTGACAGGGGGCAGGGCAAGAGGGAATGGCCTCAAGATCCGCCAGGGGAGATTTAGGCTAGAGATTAGGAGGAAGTTTTTCAGAGAAAGGGTCATTGGACATTGGAATAGGCTGCCCAGGGAGGTGGTTGATTCACCTTCCCTGGAGGTGTTTAAGGCACGGGTAGACGAGGTCCTGAGGGACATTGTTTAGTGTTTGATAGGAACGGTTGGACTCGATGATCCAATGGGTCTCTTCCAACCTGGTGATTCTATGACTCTAGATGAGGTTTGACAAGAGAGGAAGAGAGGGGTATAATCACCTTCCTCGCCCTGCTGGCTACACTTCTTTCACCCAAGTCGTTTTCTGAAGAAGATCTGCATGCTCAGAGTACGTGCAAGTAATTCTTCATTTTATCAGCAATAATCAGACATTCAGTGTGTCTGCAAGGATAGTTCAGAAATGTCTATGTGACTGCTCTTGAAACTACAGGAGAAAATAGATGATGTAAAGACCATAAAAATGATAAGACAATTCTTGAAGGTAGTGTAAAAAAAGCCATGCAAATTTTTCACAGAAGCCAGATTTTGGATTAGACAAAGTGACAGTTGTTGAAAATTGCCCTTGTCAAAGAGTCAAAATAGCAATCGGTTTGAAGCTCATCCTAAAAAGTGTTCAGGAAAGGAATGTTTCTTTGAAAACGGAGAATATCACACAAGAAAATGAGAGAGGGAGAAAGAAAATGAGTTTCACTAAAGTAAGTCTCTTCCAAAGGTGAAATGTTCTGGGATTTCTTTACAGATGTGATTTCCTTGAATTTAGTAGTACTTTTGCCATGGTAATAAAGGACAGAGCAATTCATTTCAGCTATAATGCTTTGGGAAAGGGGATTCCTAGATTCAGCTATAAGTTGGTGTATGAGTATAAACATAGTCAGAGACAAATATAGATATGTAGAGATTTTTTCTTCATAGTATAATCACAGAGATTAACAAGCAAATTTAATCGGTATGATCCTACAGTATTTCAAATAAACAGAGCTTAAAACCCCCATTGGACTAGAAGTTTGTCTTCTCATAGACAGCATCTGTTACTAAGGACATTTCACGAAATTTAGGACATCAAAACTAATTTGAATATTGTGTCCAGTTGTGGGCCCCTCAGCACAAGAAGGATGTTGAGGCTCTGGAGCAAGTCCAGAGAAGAGCAACGAGGCTGGTGAAGGGGCTGGAGAACAGACCCTATGAGGAGCGGCTGAGAGAGCTGGGGTTTAGCCTGGAGAAGAGGAGGCTGAGAGGAGACCTCATTACTCTCTACAAGTACCTGAAAAGTGGTTGTGGAGAGGAGGGAGCTGGCCTCTTCTCCCAAGTGACAGGGGACAGGACGAGACGGAATGGCCTCAAGCTCCGCCAGGGAAGGTTTAGGCTGGAGATTAGGAGGAAGTTTTTCACGCAGAGGGTCATTGGGCATTGGAACAGGCTGCCCAGGGAGGTGGTTGAGTCACCTTCCCTGGAGGTGTTTAAGGCACGGGTGGATGAGGTATTGAGGGACTTGGTTTAGTGTTAGATAGGAATGGTTGGACTAGAAGACCCGATGGGTCCCTTCCAACCTGGTTGTTCTGTGATTCTGTAATTTAATTCTTTAATTATGGAAAAGAACTATTTGTTAATATTAAATCCCTTGCCTGTTTCTTCTTACTTTAAAGACCAAAATAAGGTGTCAGGCTTTGGATTATTTTTTTTTCACTAAAAGACCAGAGATTTCTAAATTTTATTCTTAATGCACTATCAAGAAAACTTCTTCCTCAATTATTGCCACTAACTTGACAAAAATGCTCTGAAGTCAAAGTACTTTTCAAGTGTCACCAGTAGCATAATCTGAAGTTAATGTGATTGTCCAGAAATAATTCACTGACTAAATTTAACTTACAAGACCTTTAGTAACGGCCATTAGTGGGAAGAATCAAATTTTACTCTGATAGCCAGCATTGACATTACAGGATATTATTAAAAATAATTTCATAATTTATTTTTTACAGTATCTTTTTTATACACAGATAATAGTGAAAGAAGATAGATAGATGTTTTAAAGCACAGCAGTGTTATAAATATTGAAGCAGAACAGCTTTCAATATTCTGACAAATATTTACTTATGTTTAATATGCAAATACAGTTCAACCTATTTACCTTGAAAAATTAATATACATTCATGTATATTAACAGTAAATGTCAATGTAAGAGCCATTGGAAATTGGCATTTGTCATAATGAAATATCTATGCATTTTCTTTATGTCCTTACTAACAGGTTTATGTTAAACAAAATAGGCTGCAAAACTGTCAAAAATGCTGTTGCATTCAGATTTTTATAAGGACATATTTAACTCTTATTCCCAGCAAACTACCTTCATAGAATATGAAGTAGTCTGTAACTAGTCTTCATGTTAATGTCAGTAAAACTTAACCCAATAAGAACTGTTAGAATGAGCAATTACCACATTGCACTCTGACAAATAAGGGGGTGGGGGGTTGCCTTTATTTGAGATTAGTGTGTTGCTATTTTTCAGTTTAACTTAGAGCAAATCTGGATGTGTGCTTTTTGCAGATTTATGATGCTAGGTAGCTCTGAAAAATAGTAGAAATCTTTTGGGAAAATATACTCTTTTTCCTTGTAATTTCTATAAAATACAACAGATTGAACTTTCCAATTGGAAATCCTGGCTGGTGTCTAATTTGGTGGCTATCAAACACCAAACAATATTTTTTTAAAATAATATAAATAAATGTTATTTATTTAAAAAGTCTTCTAAACTTCTGACTGAATGTATTGTTCATCATGTAATACATAGTACATAAGAGATATTATATATAGAATAGTACTCTGTGATCTTCTAACTAAACTGCAAGGGGAAAAAAAAGCCTTGATGATCAAGCAGGGCTTGATGTTGTACTACTATTAGTGTTTGATAGGAATGGTTGGACTTGATGATCTGATGGGTCTCTTCCAACCTGGTTGTTCTATGATTCTACTATTATATTATGCATAATGCTTCTCCCACAATCTACAAACTGTTATTGACACTGCTGACAGTTAACTGTTAAATAATATAAAAAGACTTATTTTCTTGCATAAGTGTCTAAAAATATTTTAAAGTACATTTTTAGATCTCAACACGTTTATATGAATTCAAGGACTACAGATTGGTGGGTGGAGAGAGGGTTGTCTTCATACCTACAGGCATAGAGTTTTTATTTTATCTGTACTTTCCTCGGGAAAGTCCTGAACAAAAGATGAAAACCCACACCATTTTCAGGATAAAACATTTCCTGCCAGGTCTGCAGCGCTCAAATGCCGTGGGCACATCACCTTGGATCCAGAACACTCATTTTCTCATTAGTTATTCCATCTTTGTAAGAAAGGTTCTCAACTCAATAACTGTCACTGGCAGACCAATTTGTTTTTTACAGCTACTCTCTTTGCAAGACACCTTGTACTGCAGTCACGGGGTTTTATTCATTTGAATCATATAGCTAAATATAATTATAACCGTCAATTACATTGTACTTTCAAAAACACAGAAAATATCTTACATTGTACATAAGGCACCATTAGTGGAATCGTTTCCTTCTTAATTGGCAGAGGTTGGAAGTGGTGCTCAGGCTTTTTGGATTTCTCCTATGCTTCTTCCCTCTCAGTATTCCCCAGAAAATAGAATAAATTAATGTCATCCAATGACTTTTAAATGTAAATACATAAAAGAGCTGGGAGTGTCAGCCAGAATATGAATTGTAATAATCAGAGGTAAGGAATTTAGCATCCAGAAAACACTATTTACTTATGCAAACTTTATATTAGTTAAATTAAAATTCTTCACTTAGCTGTTAGATTGCTTCAACAGAAAAGGTGTGAAGCACGTCCTCATCAGGACTAAACTAAAGTTAATGTGCTTAGGATACTCTGCTGAAATGACCCCATCAATTAAATGAGGTGAATACACAACTTCTGTACCCTCACTCTAGACCACAGTGAAGAAAAAAAAGTGAAAGAATAGGGGAGAAGAGGGTCAGACTGCCTGGACATGCCACCTTTTCCTCTACAGTTCAGGGAATAACGATAAATAATACTTGGAAAGCGAAAGTCAACCTAACCTTCCCTTAATGAAGCAGTCATCCTAAAGCTACTGCCTAATTACCTTAATTCTCTTAACTTAGACAGAACTTCACTCTAGGGGCCTTTAAAATACAGTCTCCATTTGTTCTTCTAGCCTGTAGGTAACAGACTTATTCAGCATTTATTAAACCCTAGAAATCAAGTATGAGCCATTAATGTCTCCTGCAGCTTAGTGTCCCACATCCTGCTTCAGCGGACAGGTCTGTACTTTCTTCCTAAACCCACAGAAACACCTCTTAGCACTCAATGGCTCATCGTAGCAATGATCTAGATCTGGGGATTGAACGTACCCTTAATAAGTTAGTGGATGTTAATTTGCTTGAGGGCAGGGAGGCTACAGGCTGGATCCATGGGCTGAGACCAACGGGTTGAGATTCTACAAGGCCAAGTGCAGAGTCCTGTGCAGGCTACACAACAACCCTGTGAAGCACTACAGGCTTGGGGAGAAGTCCAAAGAAGAAAGTTGCCTGGAGAAGAAAGACCTGGAGGTGTTGGTTGACAGTGACTGAACACGAGCCAGCAGTGGCCCAGGTGGCCAAGAAGGTCAATGACATCTCGGCTTGGATCAGAAACGGTGTGACCAGCAGATCCAGAGATGTTATTCTCCCTCTGTACTCCGCACTGGTGAGGCTGCTCCTTGAATCCTGTGTTCAGTTGTGGGCCCCTCACCACAAGAAGGAAACTGAGGCTCTGGAGTGAGTCTCAAGAAGAGCAATGAAGCTGGTGAGGGGGCTGGAGAACAAGTGTTATCAGGAGTGGCTGAAGAAACTGCGATTGTTTAGCCTAAAGGAAAGGAAGCTGAGGGGAGACCTTATCACTGTCTACAACTACCTGAAAGGAGGTTGTGGAGAGGTGGGTGTTGGTCTCTTCTCCCAGGTAATAGGTGATAGGATGAGATGGAATGGCCTCAAGCTGCACCAGGGGAGGTTCAGACTGGACATTAAGAAAAAAAGTTCTACACCGAAAGGGTTATCAAGTGTGGGTCAAGTTAACAGGCCGACCATGGAGATGGTTGAGCCACCTTCCCTGGAGCTATTTAAAAGACAAGTTGATGAAGTGGTTAGGGATATGATTTAGAAGATGACAGATAGGGTCAGGTTTGATGATCTCAAAAGTCTTTTCCAACCTGAGGATTGTATGGGCAAGCTTAGAGCATACCCTAAATCTCAGCATCTCCCTGGCTTGTTTTCCGGGCACACTGACAGAAGTCACCCCTCAGTGGATAAATGGGGTGTTTTCAGCCTTACTTTCCTTTGTCTACATGCTCAATAGTCATCTCATCCAGATTTTAGGTGCCTTAATTAACAGTTATCACATAAATAGACTTAACTTTCTGAGATGTAGCTCATTAATACATTTCTCTCCTCCCTCTTCATGCAGAATGTCTGAATTTCTATTCTCTTTCAAGCAGTAAGGAATTATCAGCTGCCTGAGGTCTTCAGGGGTATTTATTCCTTTGTTACTTTATGATTTTTTTCCTCCCAGGATTCTTTTATGTCTGAGAGCAGATTTGCAACATTTGCCATGTTATGTCTCACCAGAACTATGTCTCCAAGTACATATAATTTCAAAGATTATGAAATGTTTCCAACACAATCTTAGGAAATAATATCCTTGGAGAGTATGTTAGAACAAACTGACCTTCAGATTTCTTTCATATAACCCGTGATTCAATAATAACAATTTTATAGCTCACCTCTGTAGTAGTAATTTTATTTACTTGATTTTCTTTTATTATATACTTCGTAGAAACTCACCTGGCAGTCACTGCAAAATTACATTAAAAATTATAAACAGATGGTTTTCCCAACTTGCTGGCTATCAAATTCATATGTCATCACCTTCTCAGAGGGGGTTATCATAAAACAGGAGTGTTCAGTAGCCTTTAATAATCATTGGCTACACAAACTAGATTAATTATATGAAGACACCTTTGAGCAACTCATATCATTAACTTACAATGAAAAGCAGCAAACTATTTGCAAACATATTCTGTGCCTCCAGAGAAAAAAGCATCAGGTATTTTGTAGTGAATTTAAATTTGTTTCACAAGACACTATAGGAGCCAAAATACTGAAAGAAAGCATCTTACCTAAGAAGAATGACCTTGTAATAAAGGATGATATTTGATACTTTTTTTTATTGTTTAAAAAACATTGCTGTAGAATCAGAGGCTTCATGCAGCAGTTCACATGCCTCAAAAATTCCTTAGATTCCAGAAAGAATTTTCAAGAATGCATTTACAGGTTGAATATAAATCCCCTTAGCCACTACATGATTTTAATCACCTAAAATAAGACACCTGCACTACGCAATTGAGAAGTTAAACATTGTAATATGACAGTTTTCTACACTTATGGAAAATGCTGAATTATGTTGTCAGACTCCATTTAAAAAGAGACAGACATTTCTTTAAAATCTGCATTCTAATATAAGAGTGTTTCCTTTAAAATAGACATAATTATCTAAGCACAAATACAGCATAAATCACAGTCATTCTCAACTGGAAAAATACATCATACACTAGTGGATCACTGTTTTAAGACCATGAATTACAGATAAGATATGACAAATCTATAGTAAACTTGGAACAATTCTATTGCTAAGTTGAGAAATGGCCTTGTTTCTTAGAGACAAAAAAAAAAAGTCTCTCTCTTTTTAGGCTAGGTCAGATAACACAGTTGAAATGCATCAATCTTTTTTAAGATACGTGACAGAAGTATTCTTACCAAGGTTTATGACCTCTATAATGTGGCTATCTAACCTGCGCCACACCTAAGTGTATTTTAAAAACTAGTGTCAAAAAAAAAAACCTCTTGAAATTTCTAATCCAGTATCCCATATATATGAACGCAAAGAAACCTGAGAAAAACCTCTATATATCTAATGTCTCTTAATGATGTGAAGATCAAAAAGTTTTCTAATTAATCTTTGTTGGATCAAAACTTAACTTTCATCAATAAATATTTTAGGTATGTTTTTCACGTTAGGCACGTGTTTCAGACAGCAAATCCACAGATAGAACATTAAAATCAATAGAAAGAGAAAAATCTAATAATTACCAAAATGATCATGGGGAAAAGTCTCTAAAACTGCTAGAATATACAAGAAAACATCTTTGTTTCTATGTGCAAAAAAACCTAAACTGTCACGAGGCTAGTCATCCACTGGTTTGCACACTTATTAAAAGTAATATTTGACAGTTCTACTATAGCACAATATTTTATTCTCCCTAAGAACAGGGACAGATATAGAATTGCACCTTCTATCCACAAGAAAAATATATCTAAAATTCCTATTTTTAATAACTTTTCCTCCTGTACTCCAGTACTTTATCTATGTTTCATCTAAGAATCTAAAGAAGACTGTAAAACATGGAATGGCTTGGTCCAGAAACAAAATAAAAAAATAGTACTGTCCCACAAATAAAGACATTGTTTTCATAAATTGTTACACGGGTCTTTCTTAAATTAATTTTTTATGCTTTGGCAAGAATCTGTTAAAGGGGTGGAAAGATGGGGCAACCTCAGTCCTTAGATGAACATTATTAAAAACATTCAAATGCTCAAAGGAGACCTTCTCAAGTCTAAAGAAGATTGCTGTAATATGCAATTGTATTTTAAAATAAATTATATCTTATGACTTCTGTGCTTCAATTCTCTCAGACATCAAAGCATACTAAGCGACATACAAGAAATAGGTATATACAAATAGAGCAAGAATTGGCTGGAATAGGCATTTCCTGAGGCACCGGGAGATGGAACAGCTTAAGTCATGTAGTGAAGCAGCCTTTATGGGAGCCTTGCCTGCCCACATGCCATTCAATTCAAGTTTTATGGATTTGGTATTGGAAAAAAAACCACTCATGCCTGCCAGGGTGACATCCTTTAGTTCAAAATTTTTCTTTTCATACTGGTCTTCAGATGACTTTTATATAGATCTTTAGGGTAGAGGAGTACCTCGTCACTGCTTGTAGGTCACTCACCAAGAATATAACATCTTCTTTTGTGCTTTGACCTGATATGGGTTCCTTATTAAACTTCTTCCAGTATAGTACTGGGACAGTTGCTGTACTTGCTAAAGAGATAAAGTGTTCCTTAGGTAGAAAAAAAGCAACTTAAGTGAGAAGAAAGCTCACCCTAAAGTATTTGGGCACTTGTTGCAAAATAAGAACTGTTTCAGAAAATACCTACACATATTTAGGTTTAGGCTGGACATTAGGAAAAAAAAAATCACAGAAAGGATCATTGGGCACTGGAACAGGCTGCACAGGTGGTTGACTCACCTTCCCTGGAGGTGTTTAAGGGATAGGTGGACGAGGCGCTGAGGGACATGGTTTAGTGTTTGATAGGAATGGTTGGACTCAATGGTCCAGTGGGTCTCTTCCAACCTGGTTATTCTATGATTCTATGATGCTATATATATACATAGTTAGGTACCTTACTTAGATAGAAGTATTCTCTGTAAGTAGAGGAAAAAGATGATCTTCATTAGATTTGAGATTACACGAACATTTGTTTTATTAAATGACTAACATATCAAGAGTGAGTTAATGAAAAAGAAAAATCACAACTCATCTGAGATGCTAGCCCAAGAATTAATAGTTAATTTATGAAAACTCAAAAAAATAATCTTGTTTACTGCTAAAGAGGGAGAGGGACATGAAAGAATATTTCAAGAGTATTGAATCTAACATTTAGAAATGTGAACACATGAAAACACACAAATGTAATGACAAATAAATTAAACACTAATTTCAAATAATTTAAGCTTTGGAATTAAAACATAAATTCAAACTTTCTTCCAAATGCCTGCATACAGGACAGTTTTGCTTTTATACAAGAAGCCATAAGCAGAATAAGGCAATTCTTCCCCAGGGCAAGTATTCGAAGACTTGGACATTATCCTGTAGTATCTCTGCCACTCCACAGCTGCCCAAAGCTTTATGATTGCATATGGGACTGGGAGTTCCCTATCTCTCAAAATATGGGGAAAGATTCTGAGGTGTCCCTGAAACACGTTTAACAAAGGAATCTTGTTCCCTTGCTAAACAGGGGGAAGGATAGGAAGAAATTTTAGAATCCAATATGAGGTTTTCTGAGTTTTGCCTGTCTTGGTGCCATGGTAGCAGGACACACTAAACTCTGATCAGCTTCTATAATCAGCTTTTGAAGCACTGATTCTTTTTGCAATTATGAGTGTTTATTACAGTGCTAGCAATCAGCTGGACCACTTGAGGCTGACCATGAAAAGAGAACCAGTCTTCTGCAAAACACGTAAACACTTCACAGATCACTTGGAACCCATGAAACACATTTTGGTCATCCTTAAATGGAGCCTGTACTGCTTGAATGGATAGGAAATAATATTAGGGGATGATAAGATGAAGTAAAAGTCTATCCACAATAAAATAAAAGTACCCGCGATCTTCAGAAAAACACAACTTTTGATTCAACTGTTCCAAACTAGTAGAGCAGGCAAAGCTGCAACTCTCAAGTATTTCTATGTTTTAAATTTACATTAAAATCCACTTTGCTAATTAAACCTTACATAATGAATCCAGAATATCAAATAGTCACAGATGGGAAAAAATTGAAAAAAAAAAAATCCAGAAACTATCTTATTCTAGTTATTTCAGATTAATTTCTTAACTCAAGGCATTAGGTCACTTTTCTGAACCTGAACATTCAGATTAATACCTTAGTGAGAGTAAAGCAGATAGCATAAACATGCCCTGGAGTTTTTACCATAAATCAGAACTGGTTTTCTGATCTTACCAGTATGAACAGCTTGTAAATGTTGTTCCCAAAAGACTGTAGCTGTCTTATGGCTGGATAACATTCTGTCTGGAAGCCTTCATCTGGAACTGCTGACAGGGCTTCTTGCCAAGCACATTTCTTCAAGCTTAAATATCCATTTAACTGTGACTGACTAGTCAGGATACAGAATGACCACCAAGATGCCTTCAGAGTACTCTTTTCTATTTCTCTTACTTTCAATAAATACAATTCTTCCGGATGTTCTCCACAGAGAAATAAAAGGAGCACGCTCTGAGCGTTTAAGTTTAACTTCTGCTTCTTGCTTTCCTTCAAGGTAACAGCCTTTGAAAATGATGAGAGAGGCATCCTTTAATGATAGGCAGGAGTTAGCATGGCCTCTCCTCCCATTCAAATTTGATAAAGGGCAGGCTTCCTACCACCTCGACAACACTCCCTGATGAGACTTTTCTCCCACAGGCCATTTCCGTTAAGTGAAAGTACTGGATAATAGAAGTCAATAAATATTGTATTTCTGTAAACTGCTCAGGCATGGAAGCTGGCAAATGAGCCTAGCCAGGAATGTCATAAAGTGACTATTACATAATCAATAATCATTTAGAAGGAAAAGGAAAAAATATTGAAAAAGCGGCAAAGTAGAATGTGTCTATTATTCTCTGCATGCTTAGATTAAATAAACAATAAATGAAAGGAAATGAAAGAGGATAGTCACAGCAGGTTGCCATTAGAAAGATGTAACAGTTTAGACAGAACACTCCATTGAAAGATCACGAAATAAAACAGGAGTGGTGGTTGTTTGGGCTTGTTTATTTGTCTAGTTTTCATAGAAGGACGAGTAACAGATTAAAAAAATACCAGCAGGCAAAGGATTTAAGTGAAGCAATGAACTAAAGGATACTATAGAACCCCAGCAAGCAGAAGAAGAAAGAAAGAGCCAAATGAAGTTTAACAGAAAAATAATTCAAGCGATACAAAGGAAACTAAGAGCAAGACACAGAGGCCATCACCATTCATGGCCAAGCACAAGAATGAAAAAAAAAAAAAGGAAAAAATCAAGGAGAAGCTGGAAACCCGGGATCCTGATAGTTATGATGCTTGGGTAATGATGTGTAAAGCACAGAAATTAAGGGACAAACATCAAACACGTTTAGCTGTGCCATAACTACAATTCATAGAACAAAATCTGTGCTAGACAAATGTTGGTTTGATTGCAAAATCAAACACTCAAACTGAGGAAGTTTGATTTACACACAGTTGTCTCATATGTATCTATATTTCAAAAAAATCTATCAGGGATTTGAAAAGAAAACACATGAAAATTGATTGAATACTACTGAATTGATTCCCACATGGTTGTGTGGGTGTGGATTTGGGTTTGTGCAAGTATACAGAAGTCCAGGCAGATTTATTTTCATAATTTAAATTTTTACAAGTTTGCTTTCCTTGCATGTTCTTTCACTGCATTTTTTTTAGAATTTTCTTCTGCTTTTGTTTGTTCCATATGATTTTGCAGCATGTTCTTTTCCAGAAAATAAGATCACATGATATATGTGTATTTTTGTATAGATATAAACATAGCAAATCTCACCATTACCACTATAAAATTATTGCATTCTAGTTAAGACAGACACTGAATTGTTATAGATTAGAAGACCACTGACCATATTAGATATAGAATTATTGAGGTGACAGGAGAAGTTGGTAATAGCCACTAGAACTATATATTAACTGAAAAGAGGCAGTTAGGAGGATGTCTGGAAAACAGATATTTAGTGTATAACAATTGCCCCATCCCTGAGGGTGTTCAAGGCCAGGTTGGATGGGCCTTGGGCAGCCTGATCCAGAGGGATGTCCCTGCCCATGGCAGTGGGGTTGGAACTGAGTGATCTTTAAGGTGTCTTCCGACCCAAATTATTCTATGATTCTATGAACTATTCCTTTAATCCTATTGCAGCCATTAAATTCAAAGACTATTGATTTAATACAGTTACAATTAGATAAAACCTGCCCAGACTGTGGAACTTTCTTCTATTACATGTACCACTCTCTGTATCTACAGTCTGTCCTCCTTGATCCATGGAGTACAAGCATATTTCTCCCCTTTTTTCCCTACTTCCTTCCAACTGATTCATATATTGCTAGTACTGAGGTGCTGAGAATTGTATAGAATAATAGATGTGTAGTCTAGCCAGTGAAATAGGGTCTGCCATCTGATCAGTGACGTGATGCCCCTTTTTTTTTTTTTTTTTTTTGCAAGCAGCATTAATTACAAAATATTTTTCTGAACACTCTCAATCTATCACACAGCTTAGCGGGAAGAAAGCTCATCCTGCCATTTTGGCTTCTCACCCTGAATATCACTGCAATCAGTGCAGTGTAAAAGGAAGAGCATCCAACAAGAACTTGAAACATGGAGATATTTTAATATGTATTTATTAGTAAGCTGTTTATTATGCATGTAAGTGGATACAGATGTCGGTTTCTCTGTGCTACATAAATTTGGGTGATGAATATATTTAATTTTGCTTTTGAAAGCTTTTATTCAGAAGATGCCAGATCTTCCCTTTATATGGAAATAGTAATTGATATTAGGAAATTGTGTAAAGATATCTTTGGTGTGCACAGTTAATATTTCTGTCATGATTAAAGCACCTCATTAAGAGTACAGCATCAGGTCAAAAATGTCTGTAAATGTATATTATGTGAATGACTGTCTAAAACCTGGTCCATAGCCTATATAAATCAGTGTAAAGACCACTGTTGCCAGCAGAATACCTAGATTTGTACTTAATTTCATAGTATTTCCGAGGTCCATCAGCAGGTAGGTGTTTTTTACCATGTCTCCTCAAATAATGACACAGTTAATTTTCCATCCTTCTTGCAATAAACAAATAATTGCCTTGACTTGTCCTTTTGCTGTCTCAAAAAAGAAGAAATTTAGTGTCAATTAGAGATTATTTTTTTAACACAGTATTTGCAATGAGACTGTGAAATACTTTGGCTTTAAGGTAACCAACAAAAGATTTTTTACCTGATATTTATTGGCTATAAACTGGTGAGGGGAAGATTTAAACTAGATATAAGGTGGAAAATGTTCACAATGAGGGTGGTGAGGAACTGGCCCAGGTAGCCCAGGGAAGCTGTGGCTGCTCCATCCCTGGAGGTGTTCAACGCCAGGTTGGATGGGCCTTGGGCAACCTGGTCTGATGAGAGGTATCCCTACCTATGACAGGGGGGATGGAACTGGATGGACTTTAAGGTCCCTTCCCACTCAAACCATTCTATGATTCACTACATAAATTCTCTGTTCTTACTAATTTTTTTTATACAGTCCTGTGTTACATTCCTTTTACTCAATGAACCACTCTTTTTTGTTGTTGTTTTTAAGTACTGTTTAGATGGCAATTCCAGACAAATTACTATTTTTATTGTGCTTTGGAAGAAAACTGTGTGTGGAAGGTTGCTAATCTATCACTTGTGAAAGGTGACTCAGGAAGCAAGATATTATCCAGTCTAGGTAAAGATCATTCTGAGTCACTTATCAGAGAATACCTTCACAACAATGAGAATAAATATGAGTGCCTCTCCATAAAAAACCCCATTTTGAATCAATATACCTAAAGAAAACTTTCTCTTATCATGAAGCAGTATGCTTCAAATGAATATATAAAAATTTAGACATACATTTTCAGGTGTGAATTCGAACAGGGAATGATATAACTATAAAGTATGCAGTTACAGACTTTTGTGGAGCTTCACCAATGTATCTCATCCTACTGACACTTGAATCTATCATAAACTATTTCAAAACCACGTAAAACTCCACAACTGCTACACCAGAGCATGACATCTGTGAGGAAAAAAATAACATAAAATTTTTACATATATATATATATATATATATATATATATATATAAAATTTATTTTATTTTTAATGTGTGTGTGTGTGTATATATATATATATGTATGTATGTATGTATGTATGTATGTATAATCATAGCATCATAGAATAACCAGGTTGGAAGAGACCCACCGGATCATCAAGTCCAACCATTAATATATTTATGTTCCTTGTTTTTACATAGGTGGATATATTATAGATAGTTATATGGGAAGAATGTTTTTTTCCAGCCTCTTAACAGTATATAAACTTCATTTTCAGTGCTGAATTCACTAACCTTCTTCAATCACACTGCTGTTTTCCTATGGTTTTCCATTTTAAACTACAAGAACGAATGTAAGAATCTAAGGAAGATCTTGAGTATATTGTATTTAAAATTGAAATAAGTAAACTAAGTGGATGCTGTTGGCAGTAAACAATGCTTAATAACTATGTTTCTAAAATTATCTATTATGTTCTTATACAGGAAATTCTTGATTGGACTAGAAGATCCAATGGGTCCCTTCCAACCTGGTTGTTCTATGATTCTCTGATTCTATGAGATCATACCAGTTCTTGTCTGAATATGCAGATTGGTAGGAATGTTTGGACTAGATGATCCGGTGGGTCTCTACCAACATGGTGATTCTATGATTCTATGACTGAAAACACATACTGCCTGGGGAGGGGGAAGAGGTCAAATTATCTGAACACTTTAATCAGAAAACTGATAATTCTAATTCAGCCTTTTAACTCCTACCTGTCTGCAGAGTTTATAAGACCTACAAGACTACAAGCAAAGGTGTTCTTTATTCATAACTTGTGTGGCATCTCTTGCAGGTTTATCAAAAAAATTTATCTAATCTGGATTAACACAAAGAAAGTAACAATTTAATACTATTATTAGTTGCCTAAGATGTTATTTACAATATATGGGAGCATAAAAAATGTGTTATAGCAGCAATAATATTATAACAGTTCCCATAACAACATTGTATGAGTTTAGACTGTTATTGTATGATTGGAAGAAAGAACTCCATGATTTATGACTTTCAGCACATGCAATTTCAGTTACAAAATATTAATGGCATTTTGTATTAAATTTTTAACATGATCCAGTAAGGATTCTAAATTTGTCCCATGTATTTGATCCTTTCAAATTTGAAAGCACCTGCAACTGAAATACACCCCCACACACTCTGGCAGCTTTTTATGTGCAAATTTATGGACAGAAATATTTCTGAAAATTTCTAATGTGTTGAAATACATTAAAAATAGAGTATTTCTGGTAAGCCTTTTCATTTCAAAAGTGCTCAACTTGTACTGAAACACGGAAGAACCTCACCTATCTTTTCATGTTGTAAAAAATAAGAACTTTATGCAAAAAGACTGCAGAGAAATCAGTCAAAATATTTTACATATTTACACACAATTTATTTTTAGGTGTCTAAGGCAGTTATTGTGCAATAAGCTAGGTCCAGAAACCAGGCAGAAGATTCTCTACAGAAAGGTAATAAGTATTAAATAAATAGCCTCTACACTATATATATGTCCGAACAACTTGAATAAAACTAGATGACTTCTGGTTTTGAAGAAAAAGCTTAAAGAGTAGGAAAAGTTTATATGTTCCATCTGCTTATAAGTACTGCAATGTTATCACAACACATAAATGTATATTTAATTTAAGCTATTATTTTTCTCCCAATTCCTTTGTCCATTTTGTTTTGTGTTTTACAAATTATCATTTCCAGATAACTTAAAATGAGCTTGAGGATTCAAAAATATTTAACTCCCAGTACAGTAAATTGTAGATGATTACCATTAAATCTATCCTAGTAAGAATTATTCTATTTATAGATAATTGATTTAAAGGAACTTCTTGGGAGATCCAAAGACTAATTATCACTAAAACTTCCCATCTGCATTAAATGTTAATTTTTCCATATTATCACAGATTTTTTCTTAATCCCCGCTTGACCTTGAAACTGGACTGAATATGACTCGTTCTTATGGCATCTTCTCATCAGTAACACTCTGGCATATTTGTGATTTGCTCTACAGCTGTGAGGATTTTTACAGATTTCTTGAGAAAAATAATTTTGGTTTTCTTGATGTTTTAGATGTTGTGGGGTTTTCTGGCAAGTATAAGCAGAATATTTGTAAGTTAATAAGGAATCGTGTGAGCAACAGGATTTCGAAATAAATAATCAAACCACTGAATTGTACAGGGGGGAAGCAGTCCTTTGTATCAGCTATTATTTATATATTTATTCTCAAGTATTGTTTCAAACCTCAACATTTACAAACCCTAATCCTACACAGATTTTTTTTTAATCTGTTAAAACTTAAGAAGTAGAAGAGAGAAGTGTGCTCTAGTGTCACATAAATACTTATAAATTAAATGCAGATTTTAATTACTGCTGTCTCTGCAAAAATACAACAATATAAATAAAGTTCTATGCACAAAAAAATGCACCATATTTATTGCCTCGCAAAGACCAGACCAATGTTTCTCCCTGTCTTCAAGCACCTGAGTTTCCAAGGCAGAAGCTTAGGCTCTGTAGCTCATCAATGGACAAGGACATTTATCTCCAAAGGACGAATTGGAACTAATCACTGAACAAATAATCTTTCTGGAGGCTTCTGGACTTTCACTTACATCCTGTGTGTAAGATCATTACTGCAGGGTTAGTCAACACAAGGGTTTTTGTTCTAGGTCGCACCTTGCCCATTAATTTCTGAAGGTGATCAATAGCAGGTAACTAGAAAACACTGCAAGAACAGGACAGATTTGAACTAGTATTTCCATGCTCGACTCTTACAGTCATTTGTCCCTCTGGAACAATTCTAGCTAGAGGCAATGTCTTTATATTAAATTGTCTTGAATATATTTTTCTTCCATGAGTTGTTACGCAGGATTTTGGAACCCTGTAAGATTCCCTTACATACTGTGACTATGAGTTACATCGTTTATCTAGACACGTTTTGAAAAATCACATCTTTTTTTGACGGACTTACCACCCCATGTATTTAAGGGATATAGAGGAGTGCATCTACATTAATCTTTGGACTTAGATGAGAAAGAAGGATGAAGAAGAAAGAAGGATGTTGAGGCTCTGGAGCGAGTCCAGAGAAGAGCAACGAAGCTGGTGAAGGGGCTGGAGAACAGGCCTTATGAGGAAAGGCTGAGAGAGCTCGGGGTGTTTAGCCTGGAGAAGAGGAGGCTGAGAGGAGACCTCATTGCTCTCTATAATTACCTGAAAGGAGGTTGTAGAGAGGAGGGAGCTGGCCTCTTCTCCCAAGTGACAGGGGACAGGACGAAAGGGAATGGCCTCAAGCTCCGCCAGGGGAGATTTAGGCTAGAGATTAGGAGGAAGTTTTTCACAGAGAGGGTCATTGGGCATTGGAATAGGCTGCCCAGGGAGGTGGTTGATTCACCTTCCCTGGAGGTGTTTAAGGCACAGGTGGATGAGGTGCTGAGGGACATTGTTTAGTGTTTGATAGGAATGGTTGGACTCAATGATCCAATGGGTCTCTTCCAACCTGGTTGTTCTATGATTCTATGATTCTATGAAATGTGCTTCTGATTATCCCTGCTTACTAGGCTTGGATTTGACATGGCAGGGATGTCTCAGCGTGCTGCTATGTTGGATTTGGGCAAAAACTAACTGAAGGATGAGTACAGTGAAGCCACCGAATTGTACCCACAAACGGGCATTTCCACTGTAGAACCAGGATAGAATTAGTTTGAAACACCTCCTCCAAGCTGAATGCGTGCAACAAGGCCCTTGAAACCCAGCTATCTCATTCCACAGACCTGCTCCTTCATGGTGTGTCACTTGCGTATTTAAACTTAGCCTACTTTCCCCAGGGAATTGTGGAACACAATTATTTTATATCCTGTTTTAGGAAGTCTTCCTCCATTTTTGCTGTTAAATACAGCAATGCTTTCATCAGATCACAAGCTACTACAATCTGTCTTTCAGTACACCAGTTTTGTTCCCTCCCTCAGAGTTAAATAGTATTTCAAGCTGAGAAGAGTATCTGAAAAGCCCAGGTCTGCACAGAAGAGAGGACAACATCAGACATTTTATTTTCTCTTTATCTTTTCTTAGTTAGAAAGAGAACTATATTACTTTTGTACGGAAAGTCACAGCTGGATTGGTTTATAACTCAGGTTTCTGACTACACCATCAGTCCCATTGCAATGACTATTTGGATATGATATCCACAGAATCACAGAATCACAGAACAACCAGGTTGGAAGGGACCCATCGGATCTTCTAGTCCAACCATTCCTATCTAACACTAAACCAAGTCCCTCAATACCTCATCCACCCGTGTCTTAAACACCTCCAGGGAAGGTGAATCAACCACCAACCTGGGCAGCCTATTCCAATGCCCAATGACCCTCTGCATGAAAAACCTCCTCCTAATCTCCAGCCTAAACCTACCCTGGCGGAGCTTGAGGCCATTCCCTCTCGTCCTGTCCCGTCACTTGGGAGAAGAGGCCAGCTCCCTCCTCTCCACAACCACCTTTCAGGTACTTGTAGAGAGTAATGAGGTCTCCTCTCAGCCTCCTCTTCTCCAGGCTAAACAACCCCAGCTCTCTCAGCCGCTCCTTTTGCCATCTATGACAGGCTCTGCTAGAGCTTTCGTTTTATTTTTTTATTTTTAATGCTATTTTAAAGACAAGCAAAGCAAATCCTAATTCTGGGGTTGTTTAGCCTAGAGAAGAGGAGGCTGAGAGGAGAACTCATTACGCTCTACAACTACCTGAAAGGAGGTTGTAGAGAGGAGGGAGCTGGCCTCTTCTCCCAAGTGACAGGGGACAGGACAAGAGGGAATGGCCTCAAGCTCCGCCAGGGGAGATTTAGGCTAGACATTAGGAGGAAGTTTTTCACACAGAGGGTCATTGGGCATTGGAACAGGCTGCCCAGGGAGGTGTTAATTCACCTTCCCTGGAGGTGTTTAAGGCACGGGTGGATGAGGTGCTGAGGGACATTGTTTATTGTTTGATAGGAATGGTTCGACTCAATGATCCGATGGTCTCTTCCAACCTGGTTGTTCTATTATTCTATGATTCTATGATTCTAAGACTACAAGGTATCTTACTATAGGTATGTCAGTGATCCCTTAGAAATGGAACTACTGAAGAGTTTAAAACTTCTTACAGATGTACTACATAACCAGACAAGAGCATGTACATTTTGAAGAACAAAGAAGTAAAACCAACGCAGTCTTCTAAAATGCCAGTTTTTTAACTCGTCCAACAAAGATCTTTCTTTACCCATCTTTCTTTCATCATTGACATCTCATGTCACAGAGTAATCAGGACAGTAACAAAAAAAATTTCATATGGATTTTACCTCTCTTTTTCATAACTGTAATTCAGGATTTTCCTTCACTCATAACTAAGATTGTCAAGTATATTAGGATAGCCTAGCTGAAACATTAGCAGTGAATCCAACACTAGGTCATTCACTTGTCCAGTTCTCAAAAATACGTAGAAAAGATATTGTATTTAGTATTTCTTCTACTTTTTAGCAGTTCACCGGGAACAGAAAGATAAAAGAAAGGAAGGGATGCAAAAAAAATCTATTTTGATATTCATCTCCACATTGCTTGCAAAGGAAAATAAAGCCAGCAGGTCATTTAACAGTAAGGTGACAGTAGCCTATTAAATCAAAATGCTCGTCACAAACAGGAAGCTTTCCTTCAAATTCTTGTGACACTAGTTTCTATCTGTTTTGGTTTGAGCTGGTCCTTTTTTTGCTATATTATACATACTTCTGATGTTCTACAGGTCTTTTAGAGTTCCTTTTCTTCCCTGGCATCAGGTGCAAAGGAGGCTGCTTAAATGTCAAAGCTTTTTTTCTTTTACTATGTCAAGGTATCCTATTTATGTTTTATCAATTCCTTAACACCATCACCAAGATCCAGTACTACCAGTACTACCAGTATTCTGACAATACTGATAGTTATATCATCTAGATGTATAAAGGACTCGATATATAAAGGACTCGACAATCCAGTGGGTCTCTTCCAACCTGGTGATTCTATGATTTTTAAAGCATAGAATCAGGCATATTCATTAGGCAATTCTGCTTGTTAATAACTAAATGTGTTAATCTAAACAGAGATTGCTGGTTGGCGATTTATATCAGTAACTTGCCTGTTTCTTACAACACAGAACATTCTTGATGTGTGAAGACGACTTCTATGCTATCATGTATTATTATAACCAGATTCTAAACATTCATGGACATGGCTGATCATTAGTCTGTACATAAGTAAAAACAGTAAATGAATTTCTGAGACAAGACATACATAAGTCCCCCACATCTCTAATGAGGAGGAGGGAAATGAGAAATGGATGAGGAGCAAGTTAAACTTGTGATTAAGACAAATCAGAATATGAGACAAAGTGCCAAGGATAAAAGAAGGAATAAAATAAAAATTCGAGATATGATGAAGGAGGAAAAAGTGAGCATGAAGGAAGAAATTCTGCACTAGCTGAGATGTCAAGTTACAAGGAAAAAAATTACACCCTACACTTTGAGGTTAGTATCCTAAAATAGCTTATACAGAAGAATCAGGAGATGAGAAAAATATTCCAGTGACCAGACATTTCTTAAGAATATTTTATGATAAGAACCAAATTTAGAACCTTGACAAGAATTTTTTACTTCATGATTTTTTATTTTCCTTACTAAGCTCTTGTTCTGGACACTCTAATGTAAATGGAGTATCTTACATTACCATTTTCTATCTTCTTATTAGTTTCCTGAGTTAAAAAAGGCAATAAGATTGTCATCTTTAGATTATGTGTATAAATTGCACTCTTAATTGGTTTCCTAATACAGTGGATAGATATACTGTTCTGTAATTCTAAGTATTGACGTTTGGGGTCTTTTGTGATGATGATTAATTGGCAGTTTTCTTAAATGACCAGACACTTTCTCTGAGAATGTTGTACTGTTGATTTGATTCGATTTCACTGTTTCAATCCTTTTGATTACAGGCTTCTTGCATTTAAATTGTACAGATTTTCTTTCTTTGCTGTCCCCTGATAAAATGACCCAATTTCACTGAATTTATAGACTGAAGTGGATTATAGCAAGTGAGACAAACTCTTATGTCAGCACTGAGGAATACAGACATTCTTCTAATAGTAGTATTACACATTTTTCAGAAGAGGTGAAAGAATAACTGATTTTTTTTTAGTTTTGCAGACAAACTGACAAATGAACATTTTACTTTCATTAACTATCTTAAATATCTGAAAAGCATTTTGATATTTTTTTTATTTGAAAATAAAAATTTAAACTCTTTTAATGTAAAAAAATTATCAGAGCTGTATTTCAGCATTTTGAGAATAAATCTCTTCATCTGAAAATCATTTTAAGATTAATTTTTAAGTGATTTAATTTCTAGCACTGGTTTTCAATGTTTACTCTTTCTCATGAAGATTTTTCAAGAACAAGATAATTGTATGACCCTTTCTTTTGTCTTGAATATTTTCTTCTATGTTACCATATATTCACAGTCAATGCTCTAAATATTCAGAAAAGATAGAGATTGCATCATATTTCATTCTTTATTGTAATGTCTTTTACACAATATTGATAGGAATGGTTGGACTTGATGATCCGATGGGTCACTTCCAACCTGGTTGTTTCATGATTCTGTGATTCTAATATCCCTCTGACAAATATGAGAACTATTTAAGTACTAAGAGTGGGCCAACAGTCTTAATCTTTCAGGCAGCTTTTAAGTTAATTTTAAAAATTACATTCTGTTCACAGCTGGATGTTTCTATTTCTATTCTTATTTTTAAAATTACATTGCACGTTAAGAATTTACTTTAGGATCTTCCCACAACTGTCTCTTATAATACACTGATCCATGATCTACCAGTCAATCAGACATCTAGAAAGCCTCTTTAACAGTGTTTGTTCTAATGCAGGCAATCAAATATACTGCTGTCATTGTGTTGATATATCTCATTTGGAGCACCTGTAATCTCTTTTCTGGTTCATTCTTTGCTAAAAGCAAGAAAAAAAAAATATCCTAATTGAAAAAGTCAATTTCATTGCTTGCAAAATTCTTAAAGGCAGGATTTGACTCTAGTGGCCAAATGTGTTTCTGAACTACAAGTAACTGATGAAAGAGACCTTGTTTATTACAACAGAATTACATTCTACAATGTCGTCATAGACAAATATTTGTAATATGCCAAACTCCTCTCATAAAACATCCATTTCCATGCATTCATTTTATTTTCTAAGAATCTGGGATTAACTTAAAATGCATGGCAAATCTTAAGGATTGAAAGAGCAGTTATAGAAGCGCTGAACAGAAAGAGAATTTTGTTTTGCCAATAATCACTCTTTTAGGAGTAAAAATATCAAAGTCGTATTCAGCTTTTGTGCTCATCTGGGTCTACAATTTATTCAGTATTTGATTTGAAACACAAATCATCAACTGAGCACACTGATATCTTTCATAGTCTATGGAAATCTTGTTTGATTTGATGTAATAATTCTGCTTTTTTAAGAGGTCTTACCCATGGCCAAGAGTGACGATACAGAAGAATCAGTGTGAACTCTGAACTTCGATGAATCTCACCATTTGCAATACTTTAGTAAATATAATACAGACCACATTTTTCAATTTTTACTTCTACTGAAATTGTGGCTTTATTAGAAAAAATGCTAGAAATAGACATGAAAATACAAATGTTCTGTAAAATGAGAAATGAGAATATGAAGGTCAGATTGTTCTTACGTCTCTAAAATAAATTGTAAAGACAAAAATCAACATAAGTACAATAACGGTTGATTGAGCAATTCAAGAGTTCTAAGACAGGAAATGAGAGGAACATAATTTAGTAGTTAAAATTAATTAGCTACATCATTTTGTACTTCTCATGCATTCACCAGTTCTTGAAATTGCAAGAAAAGAAGTTGACAAGAACCCTGATATCCAACTTTATATGCAGGAGAAATATTTAGGATAATCATTATCTAAACGCATAAGATCTGTGGGTTACTTTTTGTGCTATTTGCATTTAGGTGATTAGACTTTTTGCATTGCAACAGTCTTGGGAAAGTTTAGACATTACACTGACGTTTTCCTTTTATATCCACCTTTCCAAGAAATAATTTATTTCTAAGGGCAGCCAGACTTTTGTAGACAGAGATATTATTTTAACAGCTCAGGTAAAGAACATAGATGTTTCTAAAAAGATATTGTTTCTAGAACAACAGGGAAAGCAGACAAGGTTCAAAAAATCTTCCAAAATCTGGTTCCTTATTGTTGGATTACATTTCATTGTAGATGAAACTCCTCTACTTAAAATCAATAAGCAAGAATTGTTATATGAATTTTTCCATACTCAGTCAAAAATATTGATTTTGTAAATCTTTATTTTCCTTTGATGTAAGTATATGTAATGGTTCTTTCTAATGGTATGAATCAACAGCAAGCCGCATTTAGCATTCCATAATTTACTCTGGATTATGTGCTACAGTCTATCTATATATTTTATTGTACGTAATTAAGGGAAAGCATTACAAAACATCAAAACACAACAGCTTCAAGCTATACCAGTAGGTATACAACATTATATGTTGCATATCACAAATAGTACTCAAATCAGAGAGAGAACTGGTAAACTGGTCTTTGTATATGTGATTCTGATAACAGTTCGCAATAATAGTCTTCATCTGTACAATGGAAATAGCAATTCCCAACAAGCTTTGTTAAGAGTATTGAGATGTACGTGTTAAAAAAAAACCCCCTAACTTATACTCATGGAAGTTTTAAAAATATATATCTCAATAACCAAGGAGGTGAGATAGGTTTAGTAGTACATTTGATTATTTCTTCTTGTAGTCTCTCTATATTTTCAATGATGAAACAAAACAATCGCAACAACAACCAATAAGATAGTTTACTCTTAAATGAGAAGGTTGAAGCGATGCTTACTAGAGTTGTATAGATAAATCTTCAATAACTCTTTGGGTTTGAAGCTGAATTGATTCTTTTACTAAGCCTGAATTTAATTCTTGCTTCTAAATTGAACCAGGAAAATGCAAGAGTTATACATAATTTAATCTCCTATTACTTTATTTCTATTCAAAGCTGTTCTTCATTAACAGCTCAGTATTGAATTAACCAGCATGGGACAAGCCCAAATATGCATATTGAATCTATCATTTCAACCAAAATAATTCTCTCTGACCTCAGAATCAGGTCCAAAGTGCTGAAATCCTGTTAGAAAATAATCTGGTGCATAAAGTTTATGTATTTTGGGTTTATGTATTTTGTTCTTATGTACTTCAAATTGAGAAGTGGTTTTATAACTAGGTTAAAATCAGGTTTGGAATGACTTAAGAAACAGTTTAGGAGATATAGCTAAAAACAGCATGCCCCAGTTGAAACATGTAGGTAAAAATAGGGACTGCTTCAGAAGATTTCCCATGCAATAGCTATTTATTTCTTTAATGAAGATATTAATTACTTCTTTGCAATTTCTCAAGGTAAGGAGGCATTCAAATAATACGACTAATATATACCAAGGGAAATATTAAAATAATGAAACATCCATGTATTTAATCCTTCTCATTTTTTAAATCTATTTCTTAATACTGTACATGAAAATAATTTTCATTCCAAGGAAAGGGCTTTAATTTCTCATTCAGTCTGTGTGTGATTATTTATATAAGGCTGATAATTTTTTTCCTGTAGAGTGGCTGACAGGGGATTTTCTATTTCAGCCCCTGTGAATGTTTTTAAAAGAAGACGGTTGCTTTTGAAAACTATGTCAAGTAAGAGAGATTTTATGTTTTTCAGAGCACACCACAATTCTTAATGTCTTATGCCCCAACCTAAATGCGTTCTGTGAGATCCACAGGGATCACAGTGCAGTGGTTGAGGAGCCGTCTGATGTGAAATTTTGTGGAAACAAAGATACTTCCCAAAATCTGTACCTCAATGATAGTTTATAACTTTAATTTGCATTGTACATTAAGTAGGATTATGCATTTGAAAAAAACAACCTCTTTTAAGTAATTATAGAAGTAAATCTGATAATTTAAATAATGTATTTTTAAGACTGGATTCAAGAACATATTTAAGGAGACCTTCAGCTATCTGAAGAAACATCAGAGTAAAGTGAATGGAATATTACTCAAATGTTTTTATGTTTTAAGCTTGCCAGGGACCAGAGAAAGGTAATGTAAACTGGCTGTTTATTCACAGAATTTAATGAGAAAGGAGAACTAACTACCATCCGTCAACTTTTACTTATTTATTTTTGGGACTAAATCTGAAATCATGCTTAAAAGAGTCTTATTTGTCGAATCACACCAAGCCTGCCCTGATACAAGAGAATAACAGGGGAACAGGAATGTCATTTACATTCTAGGAGTAGTTAGAAAGGTTTTTTTTTGTTTCTGATATTCACAAATTGTCACCAAAAGGCAAAAAAAGTTCAATATGAAACATGTATCTCTATCTACACTTGAGTCTGTACCAGGCTATGACAAGTGATTCAAGTTTCCTAAGACAGTGAGAGATAATATTCAAGCATTCAGATTTTCCCAGTAGTTTTTGAGAGCATGGGATATGTCTGCAAACAGGAATATGCAGGAAATATTTGAAGAATTCATTTCTCAAGTCACACAACATACATCTGAAATTTAAATGCATGAAGAACTAACTGGGGCTTTTTATGATTTGCCTGGTATCACTGCTAAGGATATAATCATCTTTGCAAGTTCATTTCTTTTCCACGGAATTAAGCAAATTGAGCCCTTAATAATGCTCAAGAATATTAAAATCCATCTCTTTTCATGGCTAATAACAAAGCAAATAAAAAAGGGCCTCCCTCCTAAAAGTAAGTAAATATCCTATCCATGACAAACAGATGAAAAAGGTCGTTAAGAAATGTCTCTTAAGAGCCACACTACATGTTTGAGCACTGATTTAGTCAATTAAGCCATAATCAACAGGTACCATCACTGACTAGAAGTGTTTAATAGGGTATTTCAAAGAAAAGAAATTATTTTGATTGGGAGAGGTTTGCTCAGTGAAAAATCCCACCTTTTATGATTTTTTTATTGCCTTGCCTTTCGTTTTCATTCCTTTCTCTAAAAAGCTATCAATCCATTTCTTGGAGGTGTTCTTTTTTTCACAAAGATACTTCCATTGAATAGTTCACATATTTTAAATCCTTTTTAAAGGCAACTTTTAAAATAATTTATAAGGATCCTCCGATAAGTTACTCATCTTCATATTGAGGGTTACCTCTGCTCTTTTTTTTCCGTAATAAATGTAATGCTGACTAAAAATATATATAAACATATATAATGCTTAAAAGAAATTTTAGTACGTCTGTATTCTTTCCTCAGAAATTAAAGGAAAACCTCCCCCAACTTCAGCAGAAGCGATATTTGACTCTCTGTTTTGTTTTTAGGCAGCCAGCTCTGCTATAGGAATAAACTAACAAGGCCATTGCCAGTGCTTTGCTGTCATCAGGTAGATTAATGCATAAACAAGGAAAGAAACTAAACGAGCATGAATTTTGATGTCTGTTAGAAAATCCAGTGATGGAAAAAGAAGTATTGTTTCCAACTTCAAATCATGTTAACTGTAAGCAATCACAAAAATAATAAATAAAGAAATTCAGATGTATTTCTAAAAATAGTACGACTAGCAAAAAAAAAAAAAATCTTGGTTTTTTAATATGTAAATAGAAAAAAAAGCTGCAATTACAGCACTGAAAAGACTGCAGTTAGTTCACACATTTATTTTTAGGAACACAAAACACTCCTTAAGTTTTAACACTTATAAATGCAAATGTGTTTCTGCACAGAAAACCTGCTGCACGCACTTAATGTTTGCAGGCTTTTTCTGTTCTGTAAAATATTGGATAATGAAGCAGTACAATCACTTTATAGGTTTGGACAATTATCAGCCTGACAGTGTAAATTAATAACCTAAGCAAAGCACAGAAAAGAATAATTGTCACAAATAACAACTTTCAACATTAAATGCATCAGTTTATTATTGTCAATAATGCATAATCTGAAAATGCTGTGTCCCTCCCACTGGATGGCAATGGCTATTGATTAAGATGTGCTAGTGAAGAAAATTTCATTAGGTGAACATCCTGGAGTGGACACTGCACCTTTTCTGTCCTGGTTGTCTTGACTCCAGAATTCAGGTTTGTCCATGGATCTCTTACAGGCCTTTTGCAGCACTGTCCACCAAGCCACACCTTCCAGAATGGTCTTCTCTGCCAGCTCCTGCCTGGTCTCACCCACATGTCCTCTCATAGAAACATAGAATCACCAGGTTGGAAGAGACCCACCAGATCATCTAGTCCAACCATTCCTACCAATCTCTTAACCATGCCCCTCAGCACTTCACCATGCCCCTCAGCATCATCCAGAACACCTCCAAAGAGAAGGCCTTCTCTGCAAAGTCTCCAGTGTGACATATTCCCAGGCATTTGGTCCACATGAACAACATAAAAAATAATGCTAATATACTTTAGAGCTTTATGGGCCCAACTTTGTATCTCCAAAAGCACCAAAGTGGCCACAGTATTTGCTTTTAAAAAAATCCCAAACCCTTTAATCCCACAACTGCCTAGAGTAGTATTAGTAACTGTAAGCATCTTTATGGGAAGGTATATGGCTACATTATCTTTAAAGAGGAAATAGACCCATTCAAGACCCATTTGATGGTACAGTGGGTTTTTTGGGAAATTTTGATGTTACAAAGCTTATAAGGTAAACAAACACTAAAAAGAGAGCATTGCGTAATACCCAGAATCTAGGCTGAATTTTAATTCCATATGTATGTTAGATATGATTAACAAGAAAGCTAAAGTTCATCACAGTTGTTACTCTGAAGTCTAAATAAGAGAAATATTTATTTTCATGCTAGCCTAGGTCCTCAGTTTAGACTGGGTTTTTTTCAAATTTATTTACCCATCTTCTCTCCTACTCTACATCAAAGAACAAACTCTTAAGTTGATGTTTTCTGTTTCCGTACGTAACTCAAAGCCTTTTACAATGCTGTGGCTTTTTCCATCTGTTTTCTGAGAGCATCCTTAGAAACATTGCAACATGCAGTTAAGATTCACTTACTGAAGTTGCTGCTTGCAATATTCATGGTATTATAGAATCATAGAAGCATAGAACAACCAGGTTGGAAGAGACCCATCGGATCATCAACTCCAACCATTCCTATCACCTCGTCCACCCGTGCCTTAAACACCTCCAGGGAAGGTGAATCAACCACCTCCTTGGGTATTCTGTTTCTGTGCCCAGTGACCTTTTCTGTGAAAAACTTCTTCCTAATACCTAGCCTAAATGTCCCTTGGTGGAGCTTGAGGTCATTCCCTCTTGTCCTGTCCCCTGTCACTTGGGAGAAGAGGTCATTACCCTCCTCTCCACAACTTCCCCTCAGGTGGTTATAGAGAGCAATGAGGTCTCCTCTCAGCCTCCTTTTCTCCATTATAGATGTCCATCAACTCCACTGTACTAAATCTGAATGAAATCCTAGCTGTGATTCCATTTTTTTCTCTGAAGCAGCAGTGTGCTTAGTCCAAGAGTAAAACTAACCTGTTCCCTCGTCTAGGAGAGACAAGAATTTGCCATATACTTTTGCAGCTCTGAGCAAGGTTAATGGAGTCTCTGTAGGACCCTGAATGTTAAGATGATTTTTATGATCATCATTGTATTAACATGGTTGGACTTGATGATCTGATGGGTCTCTTTCAACCTGGTTGTTCTATGATTCTATGATCCTTATTTTAACTTTTACATATCAGATTAATTAAACACTATGCACTACTGAGTTTCTGTTCTGTTACTGTAATATAAGATGGCATAATGACTTTTGTTGTAGACTCTTTATAGTTATTATAGCTCCATATCTATACATCAATACTTCTTTAGAACATGTAGGATCAGACTGTCACTTTCACCTGGTTACCTTAATGATGTAACATAACATCACATTTGGAGAAACTTTGTGCTCACATTTAAGGGCTGTTTAACTACCAAGAGGAAAGGAAGGGGGAAAGATAATGTGAACCTGAGCTATAGATCTTTTATAAGTTTAAACTAGAACAAAATAGCTATGCCTGAAGTATATTCTTTATTAGAAGATATGTGCAAAATCACTATTTTTCCATTTGTACATACAATAACCTTCTTTAGAAAGTAAAACTATTTCCACGGACAGCTGTTCAACTGCACACTGCCCTTAAGTATTTTTCTTTTTTTAGCGAAGCTTATTACTTTAAAGTTAATATGTCCAATAAAACATGCTAACTTATGCTAACTTAAAGTAAGTAAAGACCTCCATGAATCTCATTACTTCTATCACTGTACACAGATGTTATTATCAAAGAAGTAAATTCACATTCAGAGAAACGTAAATGTTCTGATCTTGCCTGAACTGGGAAACAGGAGTAAGAAAATCAGTTGTTAAAATTGCAGCAATTTGATGTTCCTAAATAAAATTATCTATTGGTACAGTACAAAAACAAGCAGTCACAAAATAAGCTAGGCTGGCCACCTGTGGGAAGCAAGCAGCACCCATTCCTACTGACAAAATAACAAAAGATTTGGTTGAAAAATGTACATTTTGTCTAGCTGGAGAATGCTGTTAGCAATATATATAACTTTATGGACTATTTTTGGACTTAATCAGATCATGTTTTGAAATTAGAGATTAATTTCAAACCCCTTTTTTTTCATTACTTCAAAATATCACACAGGAAGTTGTCCTGAAAGGTGATATTTTTCTCTCCTCCATCACTTACAGCCACTCTAAGTGGAGAGAAATATATAATGGTACTAACATTCACTAGGTTTTCATGAATTGAACTGCTTTCACAAGTTCACCTAGAAAAAGGTATTTTATATTCAGAAATAGAATTCCAAAGAAGTATCAAGTCACCTAAATACAAAATAGGTGCCACTGGAATTCAGGGAAAATACACTCTCCTTAAAAACACCTGGTTACCTAGTTAATTGTTTTAGGCATAGTTCCCTCTGTGCATATCTAGAGCTGCCAGATTCTTGATTCAACATACAATAACTCAAAACTGGGATTCTGCAACTGGAGAGTTTACTTAATCCTTGAAGCTTAAGCTAAGTATGAACAGTAGTGCCTGGGAGACCTGCCATCCTAGGCAACTAGCTATTTTGCTTCTCTCGAAAATTGATGCGGTGGGGTTATAGGAGAAAGCCAGATACTTCAGCTCTGTGTACAAAGTGTTTGTCCCAAAGAATTTTGACACTAAAATGAGATTAGCCAGGTCACGAATGAATTTGATTACTGTAACAGAGCTATGACATCTCTGCCAGCTACGTAGTGAACAGTGTTACTAAATACCATATTCATTGCTCATTAACTGATTCTAAAGCACATTCAGCAACTCAGTCTAATATGCAAAATGAGTCATAACAATTAGAAATTAACTGCAATGCAATGAATGCTATCTCCGAATCAATGCTGT
This sequence comes from Coccyzus lansbergi, assembly GCA_033558105.1. Lineage (NCBI taxonomy): Eukaryota > Metazoa > Chordata > Aves > Cuculiformes > Coccyzidae > Coccyzus > Coccyzus lansbergi. The sequence goes on from JAUMJK010000508.1 coordinate 5,178,806, forward strand.
ATTGTCTATGCTGGATTTTCTCTCTTCTTTGCACTCATCATCAAAACAAAAACACTTCTCCACCGCTATTCATTGATTTTAGATCAGCACTGCAGACTGCAACCATTTGCAAAGCAGTCAGTTCACAGATACAGACACAAGGAGGAATTACATCCTCCTTAGCAGTTTGCTGTTAGTAAATCTTGGTGCAGAGACTGTCACATGGGCTTCTTAAAAACTGGGCAGCTCTGTTATCATCACAGGGAATTCAAGGCGGCGATTAACGACGAATAAAACTTCCAGGAAGAATAAGATGAACAGTATGACTGAGAATTTATTGAAAAAAATACCAATTTTCTGAAGTTTTACAGTTGAAGTAGGAAGACATTATATAGTGGAGGAGTATTTTGCTTCAGTTCAAAAGGGGCTTGAAAGAAAAAAATTTCCCATGACCTTCTGAAACAGTCTTACACTTGAGTGCAAACTGGCAGTATGAAGGGCAAACAAAAATAAAGCCAAGTCACAAAACCTTCCAGCTGGACAGAATCATCTCTTTTTCAAGTCTGGCTCTAAGCACAGACCATGCCTCTGCAAGCACATGGTAAATTGATGCTTTTTCTGCCATCACCCAGAAGCTCGTTGTCATTACTGGATATGACAAAATCCGAGCAACGAAGCTGGTGAAGGGGCTGGAGAAAAGGCCTTATGAGGAGCGTCTGAGAGAGCTGGGGGTGTTTAGCCTAGAGAAGAGGAGGCTGAGAGGAGACCTCATTACTCTCTACAACTACCTGAAAGGAGGTTGTAGAGAGGAGGGAGCTGGCCTCTTCTCCCAAGTGATAGGGGACAGGACAAGAGGGAATGGCCTCAAGCTCTGCCAGGGGAGATTTAGGCTAGACATTAGGAGGAAGTTTTTCACACAGAGGTTCATTGGGCATTGGAATAGGCTGCCCAGGGAGGTGGTTGATTCCCCTTCCCTGGAGGGGTTTAAGGCACGGGTGGATGAGGTCCTGTGGGACATGGTTTAGTGTTTAATAGGAATGGTTGGAGTTGATGATCCGATGGGTCTCTTCCAACCTGGTTGTTCTATGATTCTATGAAAATGGAAAACCACTTCTAGTGCTATCGTCATCTTTCTGAGAAACCTTAATCCACATGTAGTCAATGCCTCCCAGTGCACTGTGCAAAATGGAGGCAGTTTGTGGAAATTAAAGGAGTATCAGACTTTCCTGGTAGGTTTGCTGGGGAATGCAGGGCTTTGGCTACATTCCAAGGCACGTGCCTGAAGCATCTTCTCTGGTTCACATGGTAGAAAAGGAAGCTCTATACAGCACCATCCAAATCCATACATCAGCTTTCACAGCCTCCTACTAAACTTCAAGATAAATGCATAAATCACATAGGTTTTATTTTGGGAAAGAGCAAGATTACAAATAGGCAGTGATTTAACATTTCTTCCCACACTGGAAACCTAAACTCACGAGCTCAGAGCTAATTTTAGTGTCATAAATTCTTTAGAGATCAGTATAATTTTTTTCTTTCTTTTTGGAAAAAGGTACTTGTAAAAAAGATGGGTTTATGTAGGCTTCTTTTACTTCAGCTGCAGAGGGACTAAAACTAGGACAAAAGAAACAAAATTTAAACTCCTATTGGAACTAGATAATATAGAAACTCATTATTGTCCTCCTAGATTACCTTTTGATCCAATAAATATATACTTATTGAGCTATCGGAAAACACTGTTCTTCCTTTTCTTCTCCCATCCTGTTAATAAGCAATCAAATAACTTTTTCCAAATAGTTTTATATTTATTTAAGAATGGAAACTTCAATTCAAGTCAGAACCTATCTAGTCTTCTGCAGGAGAACTCAGAAGAAGTGACAAATGATGTACTCAGTGGAACCTTTGATAATGAGTAGTGCTGGCTCATATATCAGTAATTTTAAAATAAGAAACTGGTAACATACTGCTTTATTGTATCACCTGAACACTTAATTCTCTCTCAAGAGTAAGGATGACTGCTACTTATAGCGTAGAAATTTACATAGAATCATAGAACAACCAGGTTGGAAGAGACCCATCGGATCATCGAGTTCAACCATTCCTATCAAACACTAAACCATGTCCCTCAGGACCTCGTCTACCCGTGCCTTAAACACCTCCAGGGAAGGTGAATCAACCCCCTCCCTGGGCAGCCTATTCCAATGTCCAATGACCCTTTCTGTGAAAAACTTCCTCCTAATCTCTAGCCTAAATCTCCCCTGGCGGAGCTTGAGGCCATTCCCTCTTGTCCTGTCCCCTGTCACTTGGGAAAAGGGCCCATCATCTAACATCATCTAACATCATCTAACATCATCTAACTAGTTCAAGAAATGTGGCTGAGTTGCTCTTTAATCAGATGTACACCTGCATCCTCTGTTACAGAAATATTTGAGATATGAAAGAAAGACTTCTTTTCACCTTTAGAGGTGGATAATATAAGCACAGAGAAATTAAAGAGAAAATATTGTCTGAAGTCCCTTGGGTGTGAAGCTGCTGAAATATTTTCTGCAATTTTAATATTGTTTAACAATTTTTCAAGTGCAATAAAACTCTTTCTCTGGATCCCACACTGCTCCAAACAATAGAAGACTAAACTTACATTTCAAGCTACCGTTCTTTCCTTCAGTGTTCATTTTTTATGACTTCCATCTTACCTTGCTTTAGCATTGTAAATTAGACACATAATGAAAGGTTGACAATGAGGTTTCCTCCTTAATCAGTCCAATTAAGCAATTTCAGAGAGCATTTTATCCTATACAAAATGATTACAGTTAAGGTGAAATGAATCCATGCTGATCTGTTGCAGACGACACTATGGATAGCCAAATACTTAATATTTAATACTTAATCATATAAAAATAGTAGACATTATACTATTATCCTTATAAGGCTTCCAACAAACACGACAGACCTTTAAAAGAGAACACAGAATTGAGAATTTGCCTCTTACTCTCTGTTAGAATCCAAAACCATGTCCAGAAGTTACAGCAGTATTTACAACTCATCTCAAGGTTTATGTGAACCCACTGAAAAGCACCTGAAGTCTACACCTGGTAATCAAAGTATCTTTCAAGAAATGAAAACCCTAAAATTTTCCATAAAATTCCTTCTGTATAGATGTACTCTATGTCCTCATAAACCAGGATGTATTGATGTCTTAAATCATAAGTTATTACATATGAATCTCACCAATGATTTTATGGGTTATGGCACCGATACCTTCAAACAAGCTTCTTTTTCATTAAGCTAACATGGGAATATTCTCCTCCAGGATAGACACTCCTGGAGGATTTCAAGGCTGGCTCTTCAGAGCTGTATAGATTAAGTAACAGCAACAGAAGGCCATATTTTATAGAATATATTTGTTTTTAAACAGGAAGGACCATTTTGTGTTCCACAAACCTCCTCTGTATTTCTGCAAGTAATTACCTTTTCACTGCTCCTTGGGAGAATGGAAGAGGAATGAACAATGCAGAGAAAATAAAGCATTTCTGATTCAGAGGATCACTGATGATATTTCAGCTCTTCTCTGGATGCCACTCTTTTGTTGCTGTCACTTGCTATCTCTCACTTTCTTGAGTTAGAGATTACATACAATTCGACTGTGAATATTCATCAGATTTTTCAAAATTGATCCTTGCACACACAGGGCTTTTTCACTTCAACTCTACAGATAGATTGAAAACAATATTGAAAGCCATGCTATGTTTTTTTCAAATGTCTTGGGTATTTTACAAAACATTAAATAATGTTTTAAATCAAAAAAATATCTTGAGAAGGGTTTTTTTCACACTAAAAAAAAAATTAAAAATTGTGATACCTTTCAAGCCTCACAAGATTTTAGAGAAAGAATCAGAAATAAAACTCAAATTTGCTGGTTTGTAGTGCTAATCCTTACATGCTCTTCATTTTTTTTTTTTTTCTATTTTTTCCTCTCTTTTCAGTCATTCTTGACAACTAACAAAAGTTTTCAGGTATCTTTGAAGATAAAAGATATTCAGTTACAAGTCATTTTCTTCAAATTTATCTTCCATAGCCTAGTGAGCCATAAATAGAGTATTACATTGAAGGTATTTCTTCTAGGTCTCCCCAGCTGAGAGAAGAGTGCCAGATGGTAGTCCTATAAATCTAATGCTAAATCAGACTGACCAAAATAAATGTATTTAATGTTTTTAAACTGAGTAGTTGCAAAAGTTCTATACAAAAGTAAATGAAAACCAAACTGAAAAAAATGCACCATGTCAACCCCCTTCAAGTACAGTACATAAGAATGCTGACACACACACATCATCTCAGATATTTTTTTCTCTCTATGATGATGTTTTATGGAAGTTAATGGTGTCATGAATGACTGATATACTAAATGGAAGAGCAAGCTTGTAAAAAAATTATCTGTCAGGCAAAGAAGATGCTATCATACATTACAGATACCAATCCAGCTCAACTTCAACATGGTCATGAAATAAAAAAGGGCATTACATTTGTGAAACAGTCTTTCTCCAGTGAGATCTGACAATCTTTCCTATATTACTAATAAGAAAATCCACAGTTTAGAGGATCTACCTCTTCTAAAGATGTAGATTTTAGCACTTACTTCAAATTGGCTTTTGTTTACACTTCAAAGATCCGAAGCAAAATCAAAGGCTGAAGAAAGAAGGTGCCTCTTTTACTCCCTTTTCTACACACGAAAATAGTGGGGCACCAATTTTTCCATGTCATATATCAGAAAATATGAATGCAAAGAGGGTTAGCAATTAATTTTTGCAATACCTTCATCAATGATATTGACAGCGAAATTGAGTACACCCTTGGCAAGTTTGCAGATGACACCAAGCTGAGTGGTGTAGTTGCTACAACAGGACAGAATGTCATCCAGAGGGACCTGGACAGGCTGGAGAAGTGGGGTTGCAAGAACCTCATGAGGTTCAACAAGGCCAAGCACAAGGTCCTACACCTGGGTGGGGGTAATCACTTGTTTCAATACAGGATGGGGGATGATTTGATTGAGAGCAGCCCTGCAGAGAAGGACTTACGACGCTGGTTGATGAGAAGCTCGACCTGAGCCAGCAATGTCCACAGGCAGCCCAGAAGGCCAATGATGTCCTGGGCTGCATCAAAGCAGTGTGGCCAGCAGAACGAGGGAGGGGATTCTGTCCCTCTGTTCCTCTCTTCTGAGACCTCATCTGGAGTCCTGTGTCTAGTTCTGGATTCCTTAGCATAAGAAGGAAATGGAGCTATTGAAACAGTTCCAGAGGAGGCCACAAATATGATCAGAATCAGAGGGCTGGAGCACCTCCCATATTAGGACAGGCTGAAAGATTTGGTTTTGTACAGCCTGATGAAGGGAAGGTTCTGAGGAGATCTTGTAGCAGCCTTCCAGGACCTGAAAGGGGCTACAGGAAAGCTGGGGAAGGGACTGTTAACAAAGGCTTGTGGTGATAGGATGAGGAGCAATGGGTATAAACCAGAGAGGGGTAGACCAACTGAAATAAATCTGCAAAGTATGTGAATGTGCTTCTAGCACTAAAAATCTCTATACAACTGAAAATGCAGAAGAATTTTCATTTTCATTATACAAATTTCATGATTTTCAAGATCAGATTCCCTAGACCATTTTAGTCACTTCTTTAGTCACTAATTTCATTGGGTAAGAACTGCTTGAAAGTTTAAGTATGACCTTTGCCTCAGATTATCCTAAAGCAGAATCTCCAGAGGTTGTTTGGGAACCACAGCAAATATGTCAGAAACTTCAGTTGTTTTTCTCCAGAGTATACTGGAGAAAAAGAATACATCTTTCAACATTTTCCAGTTCAAATCTATTTGTTGGATAATTTCTAATAATTGTATGTCTTAGCCTAATGCCTCTTTCTCTGAATTTATGAGAATACTAGTTATGAAAACTGATCACAGAATCACAGAACAACCAGGTTGGAAGGGACCCATCGGGTTCTTCTAGTCCAACCATTCCTATCTAACACTAAACCAAGTCCCTCAAGACCCCTGTCTTAAACACCTCCAGGGAAGGTGAATCAACCACCAACCTGGGCAGCCTATTCCAATGCCCAATGACCCTTTCTGTGAAAAACCTCCTCCAGATGATGCTGAAGATGATGCTGAAGATGAAGGATATATAATACAGTATGATTGAGCTGACTGTAATGCTTCTGACAGGGATGGTCTCGTATCTCTAACTTCAACCTACTACATGATATGTTCCTTCCTAGCTTTTCCTAGTAACTGGCATTCTACTTAATCCATTACAGGCCTTATGAGGAACAGCTGAGAGAGCTGGGGGTGTTTAGCCTAGAGAAGAGGAGGCTGAGAGGAGACCTCATTACTCTCTACAACTACCTGAAAGGAGGTTGTAGAGAGGAGGGAGCTGGCCTCTTCTCCCAAGTGACAGGGGACAGGACAAGAGGGAATGGCCTCAAGCTCCGCCAGGGGAGATTTAGGTTAGACATTAGAAAAAAGATTTTCATAGAAAGGGTCATTGGGCGCTGGAAAATGCTGCCCAGGGAGGTGGTTGATTCACCTTCCCTGGAGGTGTTTAAGGCATGGGTGGATGAGGTGCTGAGGGACATGGTTTAGTGTTTGATAGGAATGGTTGGACTTGATGATCCAGTGGGTCTCTTCCAACCTGGTTGTTCTATGATTCTATGATTACCAACTATCTTAAGTATTTAAACAAAGACAAAAGAATCACTAAGGGTTTTTTGCCAATGTATGGCATTGTACAGGTTTGTTAGATGCATCACTCTGCTGATGAAAGGCAGTGTGGCAAAGTGTTCATGTGAGTACTGAGGGCAGATGAGGACAACTCCCACTTCTTCCAGTCTAAACAGAGAACTATATCAAGTTAAAAATACTATGCAACTCTATGCTAAGGACTTATCTACCTGCTGATAAATGTTAATGCACAATAAAATTAAGCACAGTAGCTATTCTTCACTGATTTCTCACTCTTACTATAAACCAAATGTTAGATACACTATTTTTTTTTTTCGAGTAGAATAAGTTCCTTTGCCTAAAGGCCCTCTGTGGTTGCACCTGTGAGGGTATTTTGCAGACAGATAAGAGCTGTAGTCACACTCTGAACCAGCAGGAAGCTTCGTAGTCGCACACAGTGTCATGCTGAGCATAACCTAATTGCCCCTGTTGACAAGCCGTGTCGAGCAGATTGGACTCTACTCATCACGTGGGGATGTTGTGCTGCCAGTGCTGAATGTGGACAGAATGAACTGATACCTTTATCTCCTGCGGGCAAACCAAACATTCTTACACATGTAGTTACTACAGAGTAGTGAATGCTTGAATGCTGTAAATTCACAATGTGACTTAGCGTACCTAAATCTCTTTGGGTGGATAAGCCTTAATACAATCAATCTCTACTTTTTTTTGTCTTCTATTACATGATAGTAAAAGGAGATTGATTGTTTGAATCACTAAATTCTTAAATTTGCCCCAAGTAAGAGGAAGACAAATATAAAGGAGACAAATAAATGCTTACTATGCAGTTTGGGCTTCAATTTAGACTCATGTTACTTGAAAACCAATTTATGTATTAGAATAAAAGAACTTAATTCTAGTACAGAGATCAATAAACAGAGCAATGAAAGAATGATCAAGATTAAGGCAAAATGGATGAAAATTAGAACGGGTGGTTTGCTTTATTCAACTAATGTTCTCTGGCTCTCCGCATGTAATTTTGCATTAGAAACTGGACACTGTCAATGTAATATCAATTTTAATTTCAATGTTATTTACCTTATACATGAATTTTACTAAGAAAATAAGGAGATGAGAGTATAAGCTGGTTTATTTCCTGTCTCAGCCAGGAAATGATCAGTCAGCGAAATCATTGCAGAAATGCCTGTCATTCCAATTACAGAGAAACCTATTACTGTGGTTTTTAAATTCACAAATCCTTTTTATTACGTCTGTCACTCTATTCATGCACCTGAGAGTGTTTATCCAATCCAGGCAAAAGGCTAGCATCTCAAACTTTCTTTGATTTTTGTCTACTAAAAATGGTAAGTCATAAACTTAAAAGAAAATAATATAAATATGATGAGCTGAAAAGAATCAGATGCTAACTTGTAGGGAAAAAATAAAACCCCACTATGAATCAATAGATTGCTTATTTGTCACTGCTGGAGTGTTAGAGGGAAGCTTGTAAGTATCAAAAGCTGAGTACTTATGGATCTTCCTTACTAAATTCCTTCAAAAGAACTGAAGACACAACATATTCCCTGAGTCCATCTGTTCATTTGGGTTATTACTGGTGTTATTATAATGGAACTAAATTTTTTCCCTTAGTACATAGTTTAGACTAGTGACTCTGGTTTTGTAATCAGTAAATAAGTCTTAAATAATAAAAGTTTTGTGGAACCAGTATTTCATTCCCCATTTTGGTGAAGAGTTTGATAACAATTCATTAACAGAAATTAGGTACGTAAAGCAATGCTAACAGGTGTTGGTAGGAATTCACCAATACTTTGCTGTAGACCTAATCCTGTAGACCTAATTCTGCTTTCTCTAAGGATATATCCATATTTTTTTTTCTAACCTATCTTGGATAGCAAAAATTTCAGTGATCAATGATCATCCTGAATTTATTTCAGTCTTTAAAACAAGGCACTGCAAAAATTAATCCCTGAACCTGAGGTGTTTATTGCATAAGACTGAAAACCTCAATAGTACAATATGCTTTGCATGCAATTGTTTCCTTCCCAGCCCTACTTTCACAGAAGCTGATCTGACAAGTGCTTACCAAGTTCCCCTCAAAACTGTTTCAAACAAATCCACATTGTCTTCTGTTGTATCAGTTGGCTTCGTAGATCAGCTCTAAACTTGGCTCTGAAATTCACTTCAGCATAAACTTGATGCAATTAACTAAAACATAAAGAATTTTTTCCCTTCTGGGATTATAGAACACATACAGCCAGTGCCAAGACAGTGAGGTTACGTTCAGTACGTCAGAGGACTCATTTAGTCTCACAGATCTCTATTTCTAATCAGCTGTCCTAAGTGAGACATAAGAAGCACAAACAGTTGAAGTAGTTGTGGTGGTGGAAAAGAGAAACCTGAGATGCTAGCAGGTAGCAGGACAAAGCAACATTTCCCTGCCTCAGTGAGAAGATATTTTCCAGTGACACGCTTGTCCCTTCATCATCCTGTACACAATCATGCATTGTAACCAGCCCCGATGCCTGTGCTGCATGTGTCTGTTGGCTGTGAGGTAATATATTTACTGCTCTATTTCAACTTTATTTCTTCTGTTCAAAGATCCAAGACGTATTACATCAAAAGTGTGTCCTTTACTGCCCATAAACCTCATTTTAGTGTTGATACAGCTGCCTCCATTGGATCTGTGTTTACAATTACAAACAAAAGACTCAACTTAGCGCGTACTAGACTGTCTTACTGCTGAGCTGTAGAAGCTCCACTTGTGCTAGCAGCTTGCTTCCCTTGGATTATGGTCCCAAGGCTCTAAAATCTTTAAGCATGAATGGAATTAAGACGCTCAGAAAACACAAATTTGCAGACCTAGCGTTTTGAATAGAGCTTTCTAAAAACAACAAAGGAATGTGAACACTCTGGAAACAGCATCTCAGAGCACTTTTGCCAAAGGAAAATAACTTCACCTTATAGATATAGAAATCCTCATAGAGGAACAATAAAACTAACTTGCTTGCCTGTACTAATAATAATTCATACTTCTGCAGCTTCCACTCAAAGACCCTGACAATCTTATAAACATTAAAGCATCTAGCAAGAGAACACCTATTAATAAAAACACTGCTTTTCACAAACATTATAGCACAGATTAAGTGATACTTTATAAAGTAGAAAAATCTCTTAGGAAATCTCCTGCTTCTAGGAGCTGGCTGTCTGACTAAGGTTTTTACTTCAGCTCAATCACACTGAATTATGATACAATGAATGTGGAATATCTATTCTTTAAGAAAACAATGATTAAAATGCAGTTAAAATTAACCCAATCAAGTACATTCCAAGTAATTTAGATTTATATTTTTGATTCATGTGGCTTTTCAGGTGCATTCATTAAGTAAGGTAGCATATCCTGTATCATGTAATGGAGTTATTGTCTCTGGTTTTTTCCTCAAATTAAACACAGTTTTACAAACTATTGAAATTGTTGACCAATTAAGTGATTTCAAATATAAAAACTGAAAGAGATAATACAATAACAGGTGAGGTTACTTATTAACCCTCATACTAATCAATACAGCATGTAAATACAGCCAGTAGGAACTATTAAAACTGGTAAAGATGTTTTATTGGATTCATCTTTAAAGCTGCCCACCTGAAAAATCAAGCATAAGGTCATTTTGTAAAATTGTTATGATAATTAAAACTCAAGTTGCATATTCAATAACTCAAATTGCCTGCTCACATCAATATTGTATCCATATACATCACAATTCACTTTCACAATGTGATGTGAAATGCCTCTAGGTATGTTTAATCTGTAAAATAAGCAGACTTAACAATTTCAGAGTCATAAATTGGTTCTTAAAATATTTTAGCTAAAGCTTTAGCTAAACATATTCATCCTTCTTTCTAGGCAGCGTTTTCCTATACATAAGCAACATCTCTAAGCATTGGAGATTAAAGCTTATAGGAAAGAACGTGTTAATGCACTCCTCTTGAGAAGATGCTATCAGGTCTACCTTGTATTTGTAAGATTGCAAAGACTCAGACTGGGCACAGAAAGAATACTTTCTATCAGTGGCAATACAGAGGATTTGAAACGGACAAAGAGAAAACAGTGTAACTCTACTAAAGAATGCACAGTATTAAAATAATTTTTCTTTTCTGTGCTCTATATCTTGAAATGCTAAAGTTGATAAGCTTTCCTTTTGGCAAAGCCCTTACAAAAAGAACGAGAGAACCTATGATTAATGGTTTCAGCAACAAAAAATAAATGAGGACAAGATTATACTGTGAAAGCAAGCTTGAACATTTGGTAAAAAGCTGCCAAATACGCTGAACAGCTTTTAAATCTGGCTTTTATAAAACAAATCATTGTACTTCTTATTATAATATTAGAAATCAGTGCTTTATTTTAATTTTATAATATATAATTCAATAATTGCACAAATTATTTATTTACCTAAATCAATAGGAATGGCATTTCCTCTTTCTAGTTTCTTTGGCATTGGGTATTCTTGGTGATCTGTATTAGGCTCTAGTCCTATGCGAAATATAGAGTTGTGCTGTTCTTCTGCTCTTTCTCACCCTAAGAGTGGGAGAAGTGTAGTAGTTGAAAATGTGGATTTCAGAAGCAACATTTTGGGGGCAATTTAGAATTCTGGCTGGCAGCAGCTTGCTATATTTCACATGGAATCTTTTTATCATGATTTTGCTTTATGTAGAAAAAGTGTTCTTTAGATGTTTTCTATGCTTTAAACTAGATCTTCCCTATGATCTACATCAAAATATAATGAATGCATGTTAGTTAATTAACTGTCCTTATCATAAGCATTTTGTGCTTTTTCATTTACCCCCATGTGTTGTAATTAGAGTGAACATTCATATAAAGATTCTGAAGGCCCTAGTTTATGAATAAAATACTTTTTTTCCCCTCTAACTCTTTGCATAACAAATCCTGTGTGTCTATAGAGTTTATTTGCCTCCAACCCAAACTAGTCTATGATTGTATTATTCTATGATTGTAGCATCATAGACTCATAGAATCACCAGGTTGGAAGAGACACACCAGATCATCGAGTCCAACCGTTCCTATCAAACACTAAACCATGTCCCTCAGGACCTTGTCCACCTGTGCCTTAAACACCTCCAGGGAAGGTGAATCAACCACCTCCCTGGGCAACCTGTTCCAATGCCCAATGACCCTTTCTGTGAAAACTTTTTCCTAATGTCTAGCCTAAATCTCCCCTGGTGGAGCTTGAGGCCATTCCCTCTTGTCCTGTCCCCTGTCACTTGGGAGAAGAGGCCAGTACCCTCCACTCCACAGCCTCCCCTCAGGTAGTTATAGAGAGCAATGAGGTCTCCTCTCAGCCTTCTCTTCTCCAGGCTAAACAACCCCAGCTTCACAAAGTCTTCACAAAGCACAAATCGTGCCTGAGAAATTTGGTGACCTCCTTTCTACAAGTATTCTATGACTCTACGATTCTGTACTGGGGCTCCAGTGTTGGTGGATAAGGGAAAAGTAACTGACACCATCTGCCTGGACTCGCACAAAGTGTTTAACAGTGTCCTGCACGACATTCTGTTCTCTGAATTAGAGAGACATGGATTTAAAGATGGACCACTTGGTGGATAAGGAATTGGCTGGATGGTTTGCACTCAGATAGCTGTGGCAAATGGCTCAATGGCCAATTGCAGATCAGTGACACGTGGTGTTCTTCAGGGATCACTATTGGGATTGATGTTGTTTACTATCTTTGTCAGCAACATGGGTAATGGGATTGAATGCTCCCTCAGCAACTTTTCTTGTTTCACCAAACTGTGTGGTTAGGTTGAAATGCTGGAGGGAAGGGTTATCATCCAGAGGGACTTGACAGCTTTGAGACATGGGCCTGTTCAAACCTCATGAAGTTCAACAAGGCCAAGAGCAAGGTCCTGCACCCAGGCTGGGGCAATCTCAAGCACAAATACAGACTGAGTGGAGAACAGATTGAGAGTAGCCCTGAAGACAAGGAACTGGGGGAGATGGTGGATAAGAAACGCAATGTGAGTCAGCAACGTATGCTTCCAGCCCAGAAAGCCAACTGTATCCTGGGCTGCATCACAAGAAGCATGATCAGCGAGTCAAGGAAGGTGATTCTGCCCCTCTCCTCCACTCTTGTGAGACCCCATCTGGAGTAGTGCATTCAGTTCTGGAGTTTTCAGCACAAGAAGGACATGGATCTGTCAGTGTAAGTCCAGAGGAGGTCACAAAGATAATCAGAGGGCTGGAGCACCTCCCATATGAACATAAGCTGAATGAGTAAGGGTTGTTTAGCATAGAGAAGAGAATGCTCTGGGAAGACCTCATAGCAGCCTCCCAGTACTTCAAGGGGGCCTACGGGAAAGTTGGGGAGGGGCTCTTTGTCAACGAGTGTAGTGACAAGAGGAGAGGTAATGGTTGCAACATGAAAGAGAACGGATTTGGATTAGATATTAGGAAGAAATTTTGTATTGTGAGAGAGGTGAGACACTGGAATAGACTGCCTAGAGAACTCATGGATACCCTGTCTGTGGAAGGTGGTTCAAGGCCAGGTTGGATGAAGATTTAAGCAACCTGACCTAGTGAAAATGTCCTCGCCCATGTCTGTGGAGTAGGATCTAAATGATCTTTAAGGTCCCTTCCAACCCAAAGTAGTCTACAATACTATGATTCTGTGAAGATACTTAATTGATATCAAATTAAAAATTAGGTTTGCTAGACAACTGCATGATTTTGTTTCTGTTCACAGATGTCAATATATACTCTGTTAGGTCACTCTGCACTGAATGCTGCCATCAACTGCCTTCATTATAAGTTAAGAATTCATGTGCAGGCTTCCCATGCACAAGCCCAACACTGGCCTCTTTTCAACCTGATATTAGATACACATTCAGTGCTGGAGTGTAATTCTTTCATTTTATATGTAAACAACATGCTTTTCCTTTGTCACCAGAGGATGTTGAGTTATTCATGCCACTGTGTTCTTTCATCATTTTTTTTCTTAGTAGCAACCTCTTCCAAACTTGGAACATCTCACAGCAAGCAGGAAGACTAACATCTTTTTCACACAGCATGACATCAGAATATTTGGCTAAAGGCCCTAAAACATTATAAACAAACAAACAAACAAGCAAACAAAGACTTTTTTTCATGATATGTGTGTTCACTTGTTATGCTCAATTTGCTCCCTCATGCTTGTAGTGCCCAATGGAAATTCTGGTGGCTTGGTGTTTGGTCTTTATAAGGAAAGTGAACCTTTCCTCAGTTTAATCCATTTTCCATGACTCCTATGGAAAAAAAACCATGAAGCAATGGCTGGGGGAGGAGAGGGTTCTTTTTCGGATGCCAGGCAGTATCTCATGCTCTGTTGGCTGTGGAACATTTGCTGAAGGACTCCACACTGTAATTTTTAACCTCTAAATAATATATTCTTCTACTGTACAAAAAAATGCTAAATTTATTCAGTGACTGTGTTTGAAATTTCAAAGTTGGTTTGTATTTTTTTTAAAACTCTTTTTTCAGCACTTTTTCCAAGAAAAAGCAAAACAAAGAATAAGCTATACTTTTTTTATTAACTCTTTCCTTTTATAAATAGTAAATAAAATGATGTGCAGCATAAAAGCAATTGGTGCAATGTCTGATATGTGTGCAACATCACCACTATTTGGCTTCATAGTTTCACGGACATACATTTTCAAACAAATATTAGCAATCTAATTAATTTGCTATATTATTTGTTGGCTGACATCAGCCTTTGAAAGACACGACATACACAACCAAACGTGACAAAACTGAACTAAAATGATTATTTCCCAACTCTGTGGTTTCACTAACTTGTATGAAATGATAGTAATTTTTTTGTAACTTGGGTGCATGTTTGTCTTAGATAGCTAACATTGCACATGAATCTTACTCTAACAAAAACCTTATGGAGTGAATTCCTCCATGAAGTAATAATGCCTATAACTTTACTTGCAGAATCACAGAATCGTTTAGGTTGGAAAAGACTCCTAAGATCATCTAATCCAACCATAAACTGCTAAATTCACCACTATACTACATCCCTAAGCAGCACATCAACTTGTCTTTTAAATACCTCCAGGAATGGAGAAATGTATTTTCATTTAGTATCACTGTGCTTCTATATAATAGAAAAAGGAAGGAATGCTTAGCTTTAAAAATTGTTTGTGTTTTATAAATTTTAACTGTGATTGTTTTCAATAACACTTCTATAATTCTTCAGCTTTTGGTACATTAATTTACGCTACTAATCAATGATTTCCACAGTATTCCCTGTCTACCATAGGTAAATACTTTTTCTAGATTCTATTGTCAGATAACACATAACCACCTTTCAATTAGTGAAAAATCTAAATTTGATTTTCAAAAAAGTACACGAATAATTGCATTCACTGTCAAAAAAGAATTTCTGATTGAACTTTCTAACATATGGCAGCTTCAATGTAAAAAAGAAAAAAACCCTATCCTTTTGATGGAAAATTTTAATCAATTTGTGATTGATTGTAAACAATGTAAACAATGAGGCAAGAGGATGCCTCTCCTCTTTACCTTACATTTGCAAACACACAATCCAGGGAAACCTCTGCATGGTTCTCTTGGAAATCCTTAACTCATTACTCCATCACCACAGACAAAGCGAGGACCTTGTCTTGCTTTCAGAGAAAAGTTCTGAGGGAAGTTCTCAAAATTATAACATCTAACTGTTACAATTTTTATATAAAGTTAGAGATATTATATATATGAAATGCTTGGTATCTCCCTAAGATTTTGCTCCTCAACAAGGTATGTGTGTGTGCTAATAGGCCATCAAAGACAAAGCTCACATATCTGCCTGTTAAGAACTCTCTTTTATCATCCAGGAACCCACCAAACATAAGACTAGTGGCCTCATATTAAACCAACCACCCTCTGTTTCTCCTTTATACTGTATTCAGTTTTGGGCCCCTTACTACAAGAAAGACATTGAGATCCAGGAGCGAGTCCAGAGAAGGGCAACAAAGGTGGTGAAAGGTCTGGAGAACAAGGCTTACAAGGGAACTGGGGTTGTTTGACCTGGAGAAGAGGAGACTGACAACAGACCTCATCACTGTCTGCAACTGCTTGAAAGGTAGTTGCAGAGAGGTGGTTGTTGGTATCTTCTCCCAAGTGATAGTGACAGGAGAAGAGGAAATGGTCTCAAGCACCAGGGGAGGTCTGGATTAGACATTAGGAAAAGCGTCTTTATAGAAAGGGCCATTGGGCACTGGGAGAGGCTGCCCGGGGAAGTAAATGAGTTCCCATCCCTGCAGGTATTTAAAAGACATGTAGATGAAATGCTTAGGGATATGATTTAGTAACGGACAGGTACAATTGGACTTGATCTCAACAGTCTTTGCCAACCTAGGGATTCTGTGATTCTACGATTCATCGAACAGATTATGACATATTGGAGGTGGACATAACATTGAACAAAGATGTCAGAAGTCAAGATTCTTGCCCTAAATATAGCTCATCTAATTTTGACCACACAACAGACCTGGCACGAAATCATTCCTAGAAAGTGCATAACTGACTTTTACATAGTCTTCTAACAAAATAAAATAAAGTAAAATTAATTAAACTACATTGTATGGAAGTTAGGAAGGTGATTCACCTAACTGAGGTAATAATGAACGTAACAAAGCAAGAATGAGACGTAAAAGAAAACAGCTGCTAGGTTATGTTGCCACCTGCTTTTTGTTTCTGTAAGATTTTTTTTTTTTTAAAGGAATGTAACACAAAGGTAAACAAGCAGTAATGAAGCCAGCACTTTATGTAAACATACATACATATATATAAATATATATATATATATATAGTGTCTAGAAATTGCACTTGCTCAAGTATCTCTTGCCAAAGGTGAGCCTCCAGGAAAAGAAATAGAGAATAAGAACACCCTATACAGCTTTGTATTTGACTATTAACTGCAAAACTCATCTTCTTTGGCTGGTTCAGATGGGAACACTTTCTTTAAAGCCTGTAATAAATCCAGTATATGCCATAAAAACTAGCTTTCCTTTTAAGACTGTACAAATGTCTCACTAGATGTTTTTGTGGAGGTTCCCTCAGAAGTACCTCCGAACACCCACAGCACATAGGGCACACATCACATCTGTCTCTTCTTCTCAGCGACCATAGCCTGCCATTAATGAGCTGATTTCTGCATGTAAATAAGGTATAATCATTAGTATGCATTTTTTCGCATGAAAATAAATATGCGATTTTCAAAACACTATAAAAGCCTGAAGTTAGATAAACTGGACATAGCAACCTGTTTAAGAATATATGAAACTCTTGTTTCCACACATTCCTACATAATGACCAGTATATCAATCAAAAACAATCCTTCATGATGATTAAGGAGAATGTAGTGTGAGGCAGGAGAAAGAAGGAAAAACAGATTCTAATACACTTAGATGAGTTTACCAGATTTCCTCGGCACATATAATCTAGTTCAGGGTTGCAATAAAATGAGGTTCCTTCAATTAAAGATTGAGACAGGACATTTTTCACAGTGTCTTTTATGTCATGCAGCTCCTTTACAAAATAAGGAGTCACAAGGAAAGCATGTGCTATGCCCATTTCATCTCTATGATGACAGGAAGAATATTTTCTGGGATTTCCTCAGAATTAAATCTTCATGACCGATGAAAAGAATAAGCCTTTCTATGGTATAATTAATCTCAACATAAATTGATGTGTAACACAAATTAGATAAATTACTCTAAAATTGCCTGTTTCTCTGTACTGACTATCAGGGAAGCTGGGAGTCATCAGGTAAGACGCTCACTTAGGTTAAACTAGATTAATTGTCTGTTTCTGTGGGAAAAGCAGATCAATACACAGAAAAGAAAGGTAAACTAATGAAAAGCCTAATAGACCAAATATTTGGTGCGATTTTGGGGATACAGGCTTCCCAGCTCATTTGGTGATTAGTAAGAAGTTTTCCCAAGCCTTTGGCAGCATTGGACCTGACCTTTCAACACGTAACAAGTAGGATATAAGTCAGAGACCATTTGCAGTTGTTCACTTTGAACAATGCAATCCAGTTTAGGCATAAAGGATTTCTGAAGTTAGGAGGTTTTGGAGGTCATCATGCAATGCAAAAGAGTTTTTCCACCTCACAAGAAAACTCTACACAAACCCCCTAAACCAGCTATATGCTGCCATTTTCCCATTAAACACCAGGTTCTGCATAGTCTTTATTTAAAAAAACAAAGACAAACACAACCATAAAGTAGTCTATAGCTTGACAGACAAAGGCAGACACACTGGCTCAAATCTTTACCTGAAAAAGTCATAGGAGCAATCAGTTTCACCTACAATCCCAGAGAATCCTTAGTGCAACGTGGCACCAAATCACTACTTTTTTTCTGATACTATAATTGATTAATTACTTAGATAAAGTAGGGCAGCTCCAAAAGCTCCAATTTTGGGCATTGGAATAGGCTGCCCAGGGAGGTGGTTGATTCACCTTCCCTGGAGGTGTTTAAGGCATGGGTAGATGAGGTCCTGAGGGACATGGTTTAGTGTTTGATAGGAATGGCTGGACTTGATGATCCGATGCGTCTCTTCTAACCTGGTTGTTCTATGATTCTATGAAAAGGAGGCAGTGAGACTCAGAAAGATATTACAACTACCAAGTCCTTCATACCAATCAGGCAACTCACAAGATTAAATCTGGATTTCTATGCCTCTCAACTGAATTCTCTAGCCTATCTGTTGTTGCTATTTCAGTTGAAAAATGTATTGAAGTTTATTAAATAAAGTTTTACATCAAAAACCCCTCCTATTAGTTATTGATAATACATCTACTTTACTACAAAGAAGGAAATATCAGTCAGATTTTCCATGCTTTTACTCTTTGTATCAAAATTAATAGTTCAGTCATACATTCTTCAATGACGTAGAACAAAACCAGCCCTGAGCCACCTGGCAAATATAGTAGGCATGATGGAGAGACAAAATTATAGCCTTTCTGGGGAAGAGTTAAATTAAGCGTCTGTGCCTAAATACATGGATTAGCACAGTTAGAATCTTTTCAACACATTGCTTCTGGTATCCCCCACTTTCTGCTCCACCCCACCATTATTCCTTGGTTCTCACCTCCTCACCTTCTTCTTGCTATTCTATCTCTGAACCCTCTAAGCGTGACAGGTTTTCCTTGCCTATAACACAGCTCAATTAAATAGCCAAGTTCCACTGGTGAGGATTAGGTAACTAAGAAAATCTTAATGTTGTGTCGTCATTGTGGAAAGTGAGAGATAATATTCACTTTCGACAAAAGAACACAATGGAAGCCGAGAGCACTGAAAGTTGCTTTGAAAATCCATGGGAAAAATAAAAGAAATTCAACTCTCACTGTACTATTTTGAGGGACGTTTAATCAGCTGAAAGTTGTGTTGAAAAGTTGACAAACACACACAAATACTTTGAGGACCTTTTTGCAGGCAGCATTTAGGAGGTTATTTTTTGAATAATAGAAACATCAACACCTGTATAAACATTTCAATGAACACTTATCATTAAGAATTATTCTGGACCAATGTGGTTATTGTATCCTCTCCTTTACATTATTTTAATTATCAGTTTAAATAGTGCTTTGCTGTTCTATAATTCAACAGTCTAAAAGAAATTTGCTAAAATCACTTGCTTTTTAAAAAAAAATAGAATTGTACCTATAGGACTTCTAGCTTCTGTGTTCCAATGCAACTTAAAAAATACAAGTTTTAAGATCAATTTGTGTGTGCTTTTTATAAGGTTTAACTTTAATGTACTCATGATGGGGTCCTATAACAGAATTTTTTCACTAGGTTATTAAAGAATTACCTAGAGAAATTAAAAATTAAAATGTATTAGAAACAGTGTCTGTTAATTTGTATTATTTATGGCCTTGTATTTAATTTCAGAAACCTAGAGTGCTAACTTGTCTTAACAACTAAGAGAAACATACAGTCTAATACTGACATTTGCTATTTTCTTTTTTCTGTCATTTTGCTTTTCACAAAGCTTTTTTTGCTTTTTTTCTTTTTTTGTGTGTTACTGGTCACACAAAACTCTGCAAAGAAAATCAGAGTGCAGAGGTATGTGTTGGTGGAGGTGGGACATAAGCAGAGTTGAAGTTTTCCTAAGTTATCTTTTTGCTGAAAGGCAGCAACATATCAACTAGGTCTGCAGATGCAAGAAAACATTGATAAATCAATGAAAAAAGTAGAAATTCAACAGCAGCAAGAAGCCTTCTAAAGGTGTTGTTCTCTGTTAAGTGGTTTGGGACCTATTATCAAAATTTGCCTTTGCTTCCTCTTTGTTCAGTGGCACTCTTGTTATATGTGATTTTAGACAGTTAGCCAGACTCGTTAGTTGATGAGTTAGTTTTCTTAATAGATTCATTGAATCCAATGGAGGCAAGCACTCATAGTTTGCACTCATAGTTTTCACTCAAATAAAAGCATGAACACAGGAATAACCCTGGACATCAGCAGAAGTAAATTTTAGTCTCCACGAAGTGTGAAAAACATCACTGTCAAACCCAAGGTTCCTAAGAATGTCAGCAGATGCTCTTGTAAATATGAACAGGATGAAAGCTGAGTAATACTAGAGGCTACAAGGTTATGAGAATGCTTGTCTACAAAATTTGTTTTACTAGCAGAATTGATTGTGTGTGACCAGCTCGCAGAGGAGTGGATGTTGAATTTCCACTGCAGCAATTCAAAGCAGAGAGACTGCAGATTTCCCCTCCAATGTCTGAACATTTATGATGCTGTCCCATGACTACTACATCCTGGTCCAGCACAGGGTGACTCAAAACCAGGTTATACTACAATCAATAATCAAAATCTTAGCATCATACAATCATAGAACAACAAGGTTGGAAGAGACCCTCTGGATCATTGAGTCCAATAGTTCCTATCAAGCACTAAACCATGTCCCTCAGCACCTCGTCCATCTGTGCCTTAAACACCTCCAAGGAAGGTGAATCAACCACCTCCCCGGGCAGTTTGTACCAATGCCCAATGACCCTTTCTGTGAATATTTTTTCCTAATGTCTAGCCTAAATCTCCCCTGGCGCAGCTTGAGGCCATTCCCTCTTGTCCTGTCCCCTGTCACTTGGGAGAAGAAGCCAGCTCCCTCCTCTCTATAACCTCCTTTCAGGTAGTTGTAGAGAGCAATGAGGTCTCCTCTCAGCCTCCTCTTCTCTAGGCTAAACTAAAATACTAAAATACTAGGTTGAGATGGGTAGGTAATTACCAGATGACAGCAAGAGAACATGGTTCACAGTTTAACTTAATTGCATGGATCAGAAATATGGTGAACAAGTTATTACATTTTATAAAGATTTTTTCCTTAAATTCCCCACCCAGTTAATAACTAAAATATGTTTTTCCTCTCTAAAACAAACAAGCAGTCAAAAATTTCTGTGATAACTTTTTAATCAGTACATAACCTGTATGCTACAAATTTCTTTAATATTGATAAAAAAGTGTGATAAAAGTTATCACAGTTACATAGAAACTTTGAAAAAAACATAATAAGGATGTACAATAAAAAAAACTTAAAAGGGGTCAGATTTTGACAACCGGATTTTCTTCTCATTGAGATGTTCAGCTGCAAATTTTCTAAAGGTTGTAATTTAATTACCAGCTTGCAGTCAAAATATAAGAAAGGGAACTGATTGTTCCCTGACCAAGAGCTGTTGTAATAGTGGTTGTATGCAGAGCATTTAGAGATGTTGGTCAGCAGGGTTTCTCTACATTATATCACTTCATCTAAAATAAAAATGAGTCTTTTTTGAACAAGACGAGAGATGCAGAAAGACTGATATAAAACTGTACAATATACAATGACTCTGTAATATATATTTAGGTGACAGATAATAAAGGTAAATAACTACCCTTACTCTCAAAATTTAACATATTTAAGACTTAACACTCCTTACACAAACAACAATAAAGTTAATCTTATTATGTGTTTAATTACAAAGTTGTTTGAAATTTTTGGTGTCGATTGTGTCACAATAATACACTAAACGACTTTTTAAGGTGCTTCTAGGTTTTAAGAGCTGTAATTCCCCAAATTGTGTTTATCTACATTCTTAATGGATTCTAGTAGCCCATTCCTAAGGAGTTTTGGGAATAAAATGAATGTTAGTCCATATGGGAAATTATATTTAATTAATTGTCAAAATCTGAATGCATTTTTATTTTGCCAAAAGGGGATTGGAAGGAGGGGGTTAGAGGTTTCAGAAATCATCACAAATGAAGTGGAAGAAAAATTAAGCATGGAACACACAAGTTCTGTACACATCAAGCAGACATTGTATGAGTGAAGACAATTTTCATATACTTGGCCAATAATGAAATAACATTCAAATCTTATTCTGGTATTTCAGGTAAAAGATGTTAGCTGAGCTTTTCAAAACTCAGATCCCCACATCCATACCCACACTGACAAACTGCAATTTTCTTTGATTTTGTAGCTTAAATAGTGGATATTGTGTACCTAAGATGTTCTGTTCTGTAAAATAACTAATAGAAATCAGGCAATGTACAGGTGTTTGGCTTAATCTAATCAGAAATATAACTATTTCAAACTGAGTAACTAATTATTTGTAATATATCCATATACAACAACAAATAACAAGGGAGGCAAATGTACAGCCCTTGCACAAAATCAAAGATCTTGTCTAGAATATTGTCCTGAAATACTTAAAATCTGCTCATAAAAAATAAACTGCCTTCCTCAGCATTTTACTATAAGCTGTTTTTAAATATTGAGTTCTCTACTTTATTAGAAAAATGTTTATATATGATTTTTTATGATCCCCTTAAAACATATCTACTTGAACAGATATGAAACAGTAATAGAGCCAGCCTAAAATATGCTAAAGTTTGTGTAGAAATTTACATTTTATGGAGCCACATCTCAACCATCCCCTTCTGAGACCCCTACATTTTTTTTACAATACCAATATTTTTGATATTGAAACACTACCAAAAAAAGGCATAAAATCATTGCTCCTGCTAAACAGGTCCAGTTTGATGAGTACCAAAGAGACAACGAAACAAGACCTGTAAATTCTCTGAAGATGCACTATGGTAACTTTTAGATGAAAAAAAATCCACCTCCGCAAGGAATAAAGAAATTGCACCCACCTACAGTATCTATATGGTGAATGTCTTACTCATTTATTCAATGAAGCCATACTGACTTAAACAAATACATCACATAACCACACGGGCTGAGTCCAATGGCATGAGGTTTAACACGGTCAAATGCCGGGTCCTGCACTTGGAGCACAACAACCCTATGCAGAGCTACAGACTAGGAGAAATCTGTCGAGAAAGGCTGCCTGGATGAGAAGGACCTGGGGGTGTTGGTTGACAGCCGACTGAACATGAGCCAGCAGCGTGCCCAGGTGGCCAAGAAGGCCAATGGCATCCTGGCTTGGATCAGAAATGGTGTGACCAGCAGGTCCAGGGAGGTGATTCTCCCTCTGTACTTGGCACTGGTGAGACTGCTCCTTGAATCCTGTGTTCATTTCTGGGCCCCTCACTACAAGAAGGATATTGAGGCTCTGGAGTGAGTCCAGAGAAGAGCAAAGAAGCTGGTGAAGGGGCTGGAGAACAGCCCTTATGAGGAACGGCTGAGAGACGTGGGGGTATTTAGCCTAGAGAAGAGGAGGCTGAGGGGAAGACCTCATTGCTCTCTATAACTACCTGAAAGGAGGTTGTGGAGAGGAGGGAGTTGGCTCTTCTCCCAAGTCACAGGGGACAGGACAAGAGGGAATGGCCTCAAGCTCTGCCAGGGGAGGTTTAGGCTGGAGATTAGGAGGAAGTTCTTCACAGAAAGGGTCATTGGGCACTGGAACAGGCTGCCCAGGGAGGTGGTTAAGTCACCTTCCCTGTAGGTGCTTAAGGCACGGGTGGACGAGGTCCTGAGGGACATGGTTTAGCGTTTGATAGGAATGGTTGGACTCAACGATCTGGTGGGTCTCTTCCAACCTGGTTGTTCTATGTTTCTATGATTCTAAGTGACAGGGGACAGGACAAGAAATGGCCTCAAGCTCCGCCAGGGGAGATTTAGACTGGACATCAGGAGGAAGTTTTTCACACAAAGGGTCATTGGGCATTGGAATAGGCTGCCCAGGGAGGTGGTTGATTCCCCTTCCCTGGAGGTGTTTAAGGCACGAGTGGATGAGGTCTTGAGGGACTTGGTTTAGTGTTTGATAGGAATGGTTGGACTCGATGGTCCGGTGGGTCTCTTCCAAACTGGTGATTCTATAAGCTATATATAAGCTTTAGGCCACTGACACAGATTTTTTTAATATAAAATCATGAATTGCTCTGGTTTGTGAAATTAATCTTTTTTTTCTTTTTTTCTTTTTTTTTTTTCTCACGAGAAATAATAACCCCTTAAATGTGAAATAGATTTTCTTAGATGGAAGTTCAAACAAGTTAAAAAAGAAGTCTTACACTCTTTTATAGTTGACCATTATTTAGTGTCAGCCTATAACACGTAGTTATTATGGCCTATAATTCTTGGTGAAGTAGTTGGTTGTTAGTAAGCAAACTACTTATTTGACTTTATATTTAATAAATTTTGCATTAAACCATTCCAGTATCTAGGCTTGCCAGCAAAATTAGCAAGCTTAAAATTTTGAATGGGGAAACTAAAAATTTTGGGGTTTTTTCCTGTTAAAAAAATAATTGCCATATATGAGCTTGAACTTCCCAGTATTGCACATATAAATTATCTTTCCTTTCATTTCATGCCCTTTTTGCTGCTGGCAGAAACTGTCTGTCAGCATTTAGCTGATCAGGTCATAATTTCCTTTCTTTCCTAAAATAGCTACATGATATAAAATGTATTACAATTTAGCTCTGTACTATAGATGATTCTTTCTTCCTAATACAATAGGTATATAATATATAATAGGTGAATAATATAATATATAATAGGTGAAAAATATAATAGGTGAAAAAACTGTGAAAAATCTTTTTAAACATAAAAAGGGGAGCTACAGTCATCGATAAACACCTCTCCTGGCAGGAGGTCAGTAATTATTTGCATGAGCACAAAATAATATTTTTCCTTTTCTTACAGAAGTACAAAATACCAGAATATCCTCCTGTAATTATTCAATAGGCTTGTTTCCCAAATTTGAACACTAGCTCCATTTTTATTATTATGTGCTGTGGTCTAGATAAGCTTCAACTGGAAAAATGTTGGGTGCTATACTCATTCCTATACTGTTTTCTTCTTAAAATCATCAGCTCACACACACTTAAAAATCCCATACACCAAAATCAACTTGTAGAGAATTTTATGTGATAAAAAGTTAAAACTCCCACATTCTCATGGGGAAAAAAAGAAAGGAAATAAAGAACTACAAAGCGCACAAAGCTCAAGCTGCTGCAGTATCAGCAGTTCTGTGGATGAGTCAGTCATCCCCTCATTGCTTCACTACTCTCCTGATCCTGGAAAGAAGAAAGATAGAAATTGTCTTCTGAGGAAACAAATATAATTTTTTATAACATGTTGAATATATGATAAATGTTGGTTTGTTAAGTTAATGAGGTTTAATAGTAAACTAACTTTCAGTGAACATTTTTTAT
Source organism: Coccyzus lansbergi (assembly GCA_033558105.1). Lineage (NCBI taxonomy): Eukaryota > Metazoa > Chordata > Aves > Cuculiformes > Coccyzidae > Coccyzus > Coccyzus lansbergi. The sequence continues at coordinate 5,204,174 of JAUMJK010000508.1, forward strand.
CTTCATGCTTCGATTATGAATTGAAAAATGTACTTCTGCTTTTCTTGCTGAAGACCAGGAAAAGTGAATACCATGAAAAATTTATACTTAATTCCTATTAATTCTACATGATTCAAGAAAGCAGGGGGTACATGTTGCTATTTAACATACATTGGGTATATGCTTGTCAGAAAATTTTTGGTAAGCTTTATTTTATTGCACACCATTAGCAACTTCCATCAACTACATTATTGTGCCGTAAAACCGAAAACTGTTTATTTCAACTAATGCAAACAAGCATCATCTATTATATCATCACCTAGGTTGCAGTAAAGTAAATATTACTTAGAAGGTCTGAGAAGCTGTGAAGGTAAGCAGACACTTCAAAATGATTTTCTAAACACTATATGACATGTACGTTCAAATTAACTATTATTGACAGCTGCATATAGACAAAAAAAAATATTAATGTGTGTACACTCACATCTTCCCAACAGTGTATATAATACAATCCAATGAACAGCATTTCTGTGTAAGAAAAACAAAAACTGGCTGGAGTCCATTCTTAAGGGCTTAACAGGACTGCCTGAAAGATTGAATTGATTGCTTTAAAAGAGATTGTACGATAGTACGTTGCACAGATCTTCCATAACTGAGTATGTGATGCTGAAAAACTTCTACAACCACTGTAACATAGACATTATAGTATTTACCTATATTTTACGTATTTAAAAAAAAGGAATCTCAGGCCGTAAACTGAGATGAAGGCAACTGCAAACACAAATTCTCCCTTCACTGTGTTTTTAACACCTGCAATCCAAAGTCTTAACACCTCACTTACACTCCACCTCACCTCTGCTGCAACAGAGGTCTTGATACAGGCGCTTTTATCAACCCAGTCCTGTCATGGTTTTCTGACACCTCTGTCTGAAACTCCTGTTCAGGAGTTCTGCATATAATAAAAATACACTATAAAAAGATGTTTTGCTAAGATTAGAGAGTGTTTTTTCTCTTTCCAACTGTGGAAAATAGGTATCGATAAACTTCTGAAACGCCTGTTTTGAATTTGCTTGCTCATGGAAAGTAGTACACAAGCCGAAAGGTCAGTCTTATCATAGAATCATAGAACAACCAGGTTGGAAGAGACCCACTAGATCATCGAGTCCAACCATTCCTATCAAACACTAAACCACGTCCCTCAGCACCTCATCTACCCGTGCCTTAAACACCTCCAGGGAAGGTGAATCAACCACCTCCCTGGGCAGCCTATTCCAATGCCCAATGAGCCTCTGTGTGAAAAACTTCCTCCTAATCTCCAGCCTAAATCTTCCCTGGCGGAGCTTGAGGCCATTCCCTCTTGTCCTGTCCCCTGTCACTTGAAAGGAGAGGCCAGCTCCCTCCTCAGTTCCCATCTGCCTCTACACTGAGCCTCTTAAGACCTCATCTATGTCCCTACCCCATAGATCCTCTTGATATGTGACTTATTGCAAATTAAAAAATATTGTTATTACATCTGAAACATACAACAAACTAAAACCTCAAAATAAATATTTTGTAGCACCTGAACTACATTGAAATACTGAATGCAGCTCTCACTGAGGGAAACAATGCAGGAGAACTACAACTGAGTAATAACTATTGTCTCAGTGCACCACACTTGCATTTCTTCTCCACAGGAATTTCATCCATTTGAACTCCGTGTCCTGATGGCTAACTATGTGTAATAAGTGACAACTCCTTTACAATTTAAAATGTAAATAAAAAATACATGTTACTTCTTTCCCCAGTGTGATCAGAATTTGGTTCTATTTTGAAATCTTTCCCTATCAATAGTTAAAATTTATGAGAAATTTTTCTTCAGTAATGCAGAACTGAGGCATCTGGTTTGGTTCTAATATATGGTGAAACTAATTATCTAACTTTATGCTTCTTTATACAACTGAGGCTATAGTATCCTACAAAGTATTATTATAAGAGATTGGATCAGTCTTTTGATTTTGCTACTCTTTTTTATACACACACACACACACACACACACAAATATTGCTTTCTGTTCCATGAACTTTATGGGGATAAAACCCAAGCAGCTGTAGCAATCTTTTTAAGGACAATTTTGGTCTATACAGCTCAGTAATTATACAGAGTGTCAGAATGATGGTTGGGTTTTACCTAGAAAAAAACAGGAAGATGTAAAATAGGACTTTTTTAGCACTTTATCCTTTGTTTACATTGTTCTTCCCGCTACAATCTTATTTCTCAACCTCCTTATTACACGTCTTAAAATAACCTGTGATCGCTACTGTGTGTAATTTATCATAGAATCATAAAATCATAGAATAACCAGGTTGGAAGAGACCCACCGGATCATCGAGTCCACCCATTCCTATCAAACACTGAACCATGCCCTTATGTGCTAACCAAAGAAGTTTATATACATCTTACAACTACTTATTTCTCTGTTCCTCCTCCATGCAAACACCCTAAAACAATTTACTCCTTTCCCTTGTCATTTCAATATCTTTTAAATACACTTCTTTTTTCTTGTATTTTACAATCAATATATAGAGGAAGTATCCTAGCGCACATTAAGCATACGAAACATCCTTCAGGCAGCATAGTAAACTAGTTGAGTGTATTGAATGAATTTTATATTCAATGAGCATTATATTTAATGAATTTTAATCCACTTGTGCTTTAGCAGCTGAAAAATACAAAATATGGGATGAATATGACTTAATCATTATAGTTTGTAAACCACTATCCATCATATTAAGCCACTATCCATCACATGTGAGAAGTCACGACAGTCCAGTGATGTTCCCACTGTCTGTAAAAGGGGAAAATAACTCTCATTTTTAAAAAAGTAAAAAAAAAATAAGACCCAAGGCACTAGAGGACAGTTAGTCTCACCACTGTGCCTGGCAAGATCATGGAGCAGATGCTCAAGAAAACTCTTCCAAGGCACATGGAAAATAAGGACGTTATTGGTGACAGCCAGCACAGTTCATGACTGACAAATTTGGTGGCCTTCTGTGATGGGCCTACAGCATTGGTGGATAAGGGAAGAGTAGCTGGTATCATCTGCCTGGACAAGGGCAAAGTATGTGTCGTTGTCCTTGGTCTCTGAATTGGAGAGACCTGGATTTGACAGATGGACCCCTTGCTGGATAAGGAATTGGCTGGATGGTCGCACTCAAAGTGTTGTGGTCAATGGCTCAATGTCTAAGTGCACACAGGTGATGAGTGGCATTCCTCAGAGGTCAGCATAAGGACCAATGTAATTTAATACCTTTTTTGAGACTTGGACTGTGGGACCAAGAGCACCCTCAGCAAGTTTGCCAGTGACACCAAGCTTTGTGGTGCAGCTGAATGATAGAATCATAGAACAACCAGGTTGGAAGAGACCCATCGGATCATCAAGTCCAACCATCCCTATCAAACACTAAACCATTTCCCTCAGGACCTCATCTACCCATGCCTTAAACACCTCCAGGGAAGGTGAATCAACCACCTCCCTGGGCAGCCTGACATACTAGGGGGGACAGTTAACATCCAGAGGGACCTTGGCAGCTTTAACAGATGGGCCTGTGCAAACTTCATGAACTTCAACAAAGCCAAGGTCCTGCATCTGGGTCAGGGCAACCTCAATCACAAATAGATGCTGAACAGAGAACAGATTGAGAATAGCTCTGAAAAGAAGGACTTTGTCACGGTAGCGGATGAGAAGCTCAATAAAAGCCAGCTATGTGTTCTTGCTGATGACGAAGTCAACCATATCCTCAGCTGCATCAGGGTAAGTGCAACCAGGAGGATGAGGGAGGCGATTTTCTCCCTTTTATTCTGCTCTCCTGAGATTTTACCTGTACTACTGTGCTCAGTTCTGGAGTCCTCTACACACAAAGGACATGGATCTGTTACAGCGAGTCCATGGAGGAATCACAATGATGATCAGAGGGCTGGAGGACATATGAGGATCATACGTCCCATATGAGGATAGGCTGAGAGAATTGGGCTTGTTCAGCCTAAAGAAGAGAAGGCTCCAGGAATACCTTACAGCAACCTTCCAGCAATTCAAGGAGGCCTGCAGAAAAACTGAGAAGGGGCTTATTGTCAGAGAGTGCAGTGATAGGATGAGGACTAGACATTTTAAACTGAAAGAGGGGAGATTTAGATACTAGGAAGATTTCTTTTTTCCTTTAAGGGCGGTAAGGTACCAGCACAGGTTGCCCAGAGAAGCCATGGATACTCCATCCCTGGAGGTGTTCAAGACGAGGCTGGTTGAGGCTTTGAGCAACCTCATCTAGTGGAAAATGTCCCTGCCCATGGCAGGGGAGTTGGAATTAGATGATCTTTAAGGTCCCTTCCAACTCTAACCATACTGTACTTCTATGATACTATGAGAGCTCTGTCGTTAGGCAATTATTTTTAAGGAATAACTCTAGGTTTTGCATGATGGTTAAATCAATACAATTTCCCAAAATCTAGTTGAATATTTTTATCTTAAAAAAAAAAAAGAGAATGCCCTGAAGCACAAGCTCTGAGACGCTCTCTTGCATTTGCATGCTGTCAGTTAAAAAAAACCGAGACTGTAATTTTCCAATATCTGCTGAGTGAATTGTCTTGAAATGTGCAATTGCAGGAGGTACACCTGTGAATCTGCTTTGTGCAGCAAAATGTATGTCACGGAGTATAAGGCATGTCAATAAAAACCTGTCATTCAAGTTGGTTTTTTAACCTCTGCACGCTGAAAAGCCAGCAAATACTTTTTTTTCCCCCTGCAATGTTATTTGTAAAGGTAACTAATTGACAAAGGTAACTTTCTTCTAGCTAATTACAGGAAAGGATAAATAAAATATGTGCTTCACTGTTGGAAGTTGGAAATGCAATCCTTGTTTTACTGTGGCAATTACAATGACTTCAGCGGGATCAAGATTATACATAGGAAGTTCTGTCTGCTACTTTCATACCTACAGATGACCAGTTGGTGCTCTTCCTTGAAATGATTTTCTATGAACAGGTTACTGTAAGATAAGCAGGTATGATAGCTATTGAATACAAGCATTTGACTGAAAAAGAAATATTAATCCCTGTATTAGGATGACACAAGCACTAAAGGTAAATTAAATACAGTAAATGAAGCGCACATATCAAACAACTCAAGCATCAGTAGCCGTGTAGCTTCCATAGTCTTTAAAACTTTTTGAACTGAGTCAACAATCAATCAGAATGTTGTTCTTGTCAAAAATATGTGATGATACCCACTAAAATGTGGAACAAATTGGTGATGTTCCCACATTTGTTTTAGTGGTGTAATATAAATCCGCAGCATGTAAAAGGGTAATCAGCAATAGAAGTGACAGCAGTGTTTTACAGTGCTCCATAAATCTCATGCCTGAACAGAAAATGACAGAGCAGCACTGATAGTTATGTTTGCTTTCCAGCTCTTCAAGCCAAATCCAACAAATGACTGAGGCACCCAAAACAAGATACAAATTAAATGAATGTGCCAAAAGCCAAAGTTCTGAAAAGCTTCTTTGTAACCTCAGTGGTATTTGGAAATATAGGACACACCAACTGCTGATCTTTAAAGGTCCTTAATTGCTTAATTGTATTTACATAGAGATATAGAAGAATTTCAGTTTTGGCAAAGTCAAATAATTTGCCAAGATCAACACATCTGCAAGGCAGGCGGCAGTCACCTGGAAGTCATCTGGGCAGCATTTACAGGGGTTGTCTAACACTCACTAAGGAGAGTGTGCCTCACAAATTACCGTATCACTCATCATTTCTTCTGTGTCATATTTGGTGAGAGTCCCTGTGACACTATCAGTACCATATCCATCCTCCGATTCAAACATAGTAGGCATGGCAGAAAAGTCATCTCCGTGAGAGTTCTTTCAAAGACTGGGGAGAGGTGCCTTTAGGAGAGGGTCCCTGGGCCAAAGCCGAATTATATCAGTGGGAAGACAAATAAAAAGAAGCTACTGCAATTTGGGATACCCCCGTGCTCAGGGCCCTTACCAGAAATGACTATGAACTGCAAATCTTTAGCATGGCTGATGTTATTGATAAACAAGGTAGGCCCATAAGAATCTGAAACCTGGATTCACGTCTTTTGCCATGAGATCCTGGGGTGCTGTTATAACCTTGGCTGGAGAAGAACTAAGTAAAACTAACATGGTTGTAACATATCATCAGAATGTATATTCAGGAGAGAAAGAGAAATGTAAGGAGAGAGAGAGAGAGAGAGAAAGAAATTAATAAAGAAAAAAGGTACCTTACCTCACTTTTAAATTGCCTTGCTGTGGCTGTCCATCATAAATTGACAAAATATCAAAATCTTCCTCGAGGGCAAAAGTATGAAATGATAATTGTATCCTGTTACGCTCTCCTGTGATAATGATCCACGTGCAGTTCGCATAATTTGGATAACCATGAGGAAATCCAGGGCTTTCTATAGTACCGTTTGGTCCCTGTACTAAGCCTCCACAGTTCTGACCTGAAAGAGAAGAAATGAAAATAGGTATTTTGGTGTTCTCTTCCTCTAGTATATATTTACACAAACACCACATAAAATTGCATTTATACCATTCTTCTCTTTGGATTCAAATCTCCATCACTGTTTTTTTCTTAGACAACTACCATCTTTTTATGCAACTAATCATTATTTGAGGTTATGCACTATTAACGATGTATGACTTATTCAAGCAAATGTGAAATTTAAGCATTAGCCTTGATGCCATAAATTCAACAGACTGACAGCTGTAACGTCAGAGAGTATTCAGAGCTTTTTGGTGAATGTTGTTTATGAAGTTTCGATATAAATACTAAAATATTGGAGTGTTTGCTGTTCTGAAACGTATTTTCAACACAGAGAACTAAATGTAGACACATATATTCCCCATTTTGTTGCAACCAACATTAAGATATCTACGCTTCAAAAATGCAGCAGACTCTCTGTGGCATGAAACGTTTAGTGCCATGTGTATAGTGATCAGGCAAGTGTTAATTTCTTTTCTCCTAGGATACTTAAAAATTAATTCTAAGGGTTTGCTCAGCAGGTATTTGTGTCTGGTTTGTACATCCAACAGACCTTTTGAGGCTGTGGTAGCTCATTAATGGGAACTCCTCAGCAAGAAACCTTGACTTACAATGCACGCTCCTGCTAAATTCCTGCTCGATTTTGTTAATCCCACACACAATAGTTGCACTGGCTCAGAGGTTGGGAAGAAGCGTTAATGAAATATTTGAACAGAGGAAAGTTTAAGGACATTCTGTGACCTGTAATGCTTGGATTATTACATGCATTTTAAGCACTCCAGAACAAGCATAATCCCAGCATTTTATTGTTATATATAAACCAGAAAAGTATTTCAGGCTGCAATTTTATTTTTAACTTCCCAGCAGTAGGTCTCTGAGACTGAATCTTTCAGAGCAGTGCTCTCAAACACTTGTGGGAGTTTTCTAAATCTTAATAAAATGGATTTAATAAAGGGGTTTTGCTGCTAAAAATAAAGAACTAATAATTTCCCTACTAAATTTCAAGTATTAAAAAACTCTAATGAAATGATAAAAAGGATTCAGGAAGGAGGTTCAGGAGGCCTTTAAACTAAAAAGTCTTCTCTAGTATATCTACCAATTGATTCACATTACTTTAATAAAACATTGGTATTATTAAACATTCCTGAAGAAGGAATCCATTACACTATGAGAAAGCTCCAGCTGTGTACTACTGTTCATTGAAACCTGTCAACGTTCTTGAAGATACTTTACATTGTTCCCTTCCCTACAACGACGGGGGAAATGTCATAGAAGCTTCGCAAGCAATTTCAAATCATTTAATTACTACAGATATATTGTTCTGAAAACAAAAAAGGAAAATTATAGTGACAGCCCAGCACCCTAATGAGCTTTTTCATATCACCAATGTCCAGAACATGGTTTGTGTAAAGCAAGTATCCCCTGCAAACTATTCTGCACAGCAGATCTCCTACCACTTGGTGTGAAAGGGTCACTTTGAAAGAGTAGATCTATCAAACACAAGTTAGCAATACATCTAAAATCTACCAAGGAATGAAGCACCATTTAGGAGTAGAAATTTTTAATTCTGGTGTATAAAGAAAAAAAATGAACATATGAAATCGTGTATGTAAATGTAATACATTAACTACATTTCTGACTTCAAGGGAGATAAATTACCACCCGAATCTCTTATGGGCCTTAAGGTAAAATTGAATATTGCTGGGGTAGTGAGTGAGTCCTTCCACACCCATAATGGGCAGAGTCCAGCAGAGGCACTGGCTACCTGCTGCAGAAATTTTTGCAGCTGTCAGGGATTGCTCCCAGTTTTGTTCCAAAAGGTGTTTTGTACTCCTTCCTGTAGTTTCAAGTTATTAGGCATCATTGACTTGGAAAATAAACAAACTCTGATGATAAACAAGACAGCCAACAATTTACTCCTGTTTAACTTTACAATTCTTCCCACCCATCACCCTTTTTTTCCCCTCTGGTTTGCTTTTGCTCTCCTGTAAATAAAACCCTCCATTTGTGAAACAATTAATAAATAGACTGCCTATTCACTTTGTGCCCAAGAAACAAGAGGCAAAGAAGAACCATAAAGGAAAGCAGTTATTGCAAACTACTATTTAGCTTTGCTCTTAATTTTACATGCATATATAAAAACATATGCTTATTTACACAGTGTTCAGTAAAAAACACAATAAAAATCCTAGAAGAAATATGAGGTTTAACACGGCCAAATGCCAGGTCCTGCACTTGGGGCACAACAACCCTATGCAGAGCTACAGACTGGGAGAAGTCTGTCTAGAAAGCTGCCTGAAGGAGAGGGACCTGGGGGTGTTGGTCGACAACCAACTGAACATGAGCCAGCAGTGTGCCCAGGTGGCCAAGAAGGCCAATGGCATCCTGGCTTGTGTCAGAAATGCTGTGACCAGCAGGTCCAGGGAGGTTATTTTCCCTCTGTACTCAGCATTGGTGAGTCCGCTCCTTGAATCCTGTGTTCAGTTCTGGGCCCCTCACCACAAGAAGGATGTTGAGGCTCTGGAGTGAGTCCAGAGAAGAACAACGAAGCTGGGGAAGGCACTGGAGAACAGGCCTTATGAGGAACGGCTGAGAGAGTTGGGGTTGTTTAGCCTAGAGAAGAGGAGGCTGAGGGGAGACCTCATTGCTCTGTATAACTACCTGAACGGAGGTTGTGGAGAGGAGGGAGCTGGACTCTTCTCCCAAGTGACAGGGGACAGGACAAGAGGGAATGGCCTCAAGCTCCGCCAGGGGAGATTTAGGCTAGAGATTAGGAGGAAGTTTTTCACACAAAGGGTCATTGGGCATTGGAATAGGCTGCCCAGGGAGGTGGTTGATTCACCTTCCCTGGAGGTGTTTAAGGCACAGGTAGATGAGGTGCTGAGGGCCATGGTTTAGTGTTTGATTGTTATGGTTGGACTCGATGATCTAATGGGTCTCTTCCAACCTGGTGATTCTATGATTCTATGATACATGCTTAACTCCTAGCAACCTTGTTGCTACAGGCTGACAACTGCAAAAAGGATTAAACAATACTCAAAGAGACTTTATGGGCGGTGTAAGACCAGAAAACGGACATCCTTCTACAGCTGACCCTGCCTGGTTAAGAAACGAAGCATGTTAACAGAGCAGTATTGGGAAAACAAGGATCAGCTGCTATCTGTCTAATATTTGTCAACGTATGTAAGTATAAAACCTTCAAAACTGTCAAATATTAAATCTCTGCAAAGGGATAATTCAGCATCAAATAACTGAAGAAAGATTGATTAGGAGGATGAACTTGGAGAGCAGGAATGAAGAGACTTCTCAGTGACATGTGAGAACAAATTGGATAGGAACCGGCAATGCAATTTCCCACAAAAATGCAGTTGCTTACTGCAGAGACACCACAAATCAGTAAGAGGATACTGATGGGATTAATTAGGAATATTTTGTTTCTTACAGTTGCCTAAAAAGTAGAAACTGTCTCCAAAGTAAACAAACTGGATGGACAAGAAAATATTAAAAGTATGTTAACATAAGCAGAGTTTAAGCAGTTCTGCCGGCTGAATGTAAGCACAGAGAAGAATGCAGGCTGAATATGTCTGGGTACTCCCTAGAAAGAAGAACTACCCATACAATTAACTTTAGCTCTGGCCCTTGCGTCAAATAAAAAAAAAAAAATCAAAATTGCTATTTTACACAAGATGTGCAGTCATTGATTGAGTACAATATCAGTATACTGAATTATTTTAATATTACAGGTGTATTAGACTGCCAAAATTTGATTAGGATGAGACCAGATCATTGTTAATATGAATACAAACTATGCTGTTAGCATTAATTTTCTGTCATGTGTTGTCTGCAAGAAGATGTGGGAAACCTCAGCTGGTCCAAGGAGTTAGAGTGTGTGAACTTAAACACTGGCCTTGAATAGATGCCCGTGTATCCTTGGAGAAGTTGGAAGACACCAAGAAAAGCCAAGTAAACACGATGAGGAAGCTGCCAGGCCGCAGGTGGAATCACCCAATTATGAAGTTATAACTGAGAAGGAGTCGTTCAATTATGAACTGTCGATCTTTAGCTAAACCAATCGTGCATGGACACACAGCTCAGGAAGGGGTATAAAAAGTCTTGTAAAATCAATAAAGATGGTCTTTTGGCCCAGAACTTCTACGTGTCATGGATTGCCCCGACCATGACAAGAAGATATTTCAAGCCAGCTATTTTAACTTCATTATATAAAAAGTGTAATTTAAGAAAACCGATGCTCTTGGCTTGTAGTTGAGAATTATTCACAATGATTTCAGGCTTATTTTATCTTTGAAAGATTCTTTGCATAGCCCATACCAGCACTATTTGCACCTGTTCAGGCTCAGCACTTCTCAATTGTGACTCCCAGGTGAGAAGAAAAGCTTAGAACACTGCAATTTTGCCTTAAAGGTGGTAGGATTGCTAAGAATTAGTGCAATTATAGTACTGCTTTGTCATAAGATTTGAATAAACTTCAAAAAGTAAAAGCCTATAAAATATCTTCTAAAACTTAGACTTCAATTTTACTGGGTATTTTAATTTATCATAACTATGTTTATCATCCTCCTCCCTCCCCCCATCATTTACCAGTATCTAATAACAAGACCTAGCAAAGTACAGATTCGTTGATTGTTTTTCAGATTTCAAATGCGCCTACAAGAAACAAGAAGAAAGACAACCACTTCTCTTATTGTAATTCATAAAGTATCAGACTGAAGACTGATCTATGTATACATATATGCAGATATAGGTCTATATGCATATGTATACATATTTACATAGAACACAACTTTTACTAGACATCTATTTTGAATAAACCAACTATGAAATGCACAAAATCTAACTATAGTAAAGTTAGTGATGCTAAAAATATTTTGACAACCATGATAATGAAAATGAAGTCACGTTCATTCTTGTGACTGTGAGTCTTCCATTCTGCAGCTAAAAAGAATAACAGAAACTTGTAGTGAGGCTGAGAAGTCAGTTCTAATAAGATCATATCTTCCTTCTAATATGGGTTCCAGTCCTAACAGTAAGTGTAATAGGTAAATAACAACATCGCAGCCAGATCAAAGGCTCTTTCAGCTCAGTACCTTTACTCCAACAGCAAGACAAAGGAGGTATATATAAAGAACTTTGCCAGAGAACTCCCGTCCCCTTCAAGATCGTCTTCAGAGTAGTCTTATCATTCTGTTTAATAACCCTTAATAGATTTGTTTTCTTATTGACTTTTATCATGTCCCAGCCTCTTTTTCCTGAGCTCAGAAGTTCTACTTTAGATAGCTGTTCTTTGTACTAAAATCATTATTTCACCTTTCTCTGAATCTTTTAAATAAGATAATGTATTATGACCAAGATATCTTTCTTCCAGAATTACAGCAAAGTTAGTCTGTCATTTTACATGGGAAATTAGAATATATTATGCTCATTTTTTTTCCCTTTGTAGACTTCCTTCACTTTACGTGTATCATATCACATTGCTCTACTCTGAATTTCACCAAGTACTTAGCATCCTCTATTCTGCAACCTCTTACCTGGTCGCAGAAGGCCTTTTTTTTGGAATTCTTCACAACTCATCCTCATCTTCATTAACTCATAACTTCCTATCATCACAGTAACTTCCCTGCCTGCCCCGTTTTGCAGATTGCTTATGACTGTTCTGAACTACACAGATGACAGCACAGATCTGTCTGTGATAACATGGTGACTACCTCCACTGTAAAAACTGGCCTTTTTCTGCTGTCCCTGAGGTACAACTTTTAGCCAGTCTTTAACCAATGAACAGACTTCTTTATGCCCTACCTGATCTGTTTATTTTACAATCTTTAATGAGGAGACTCTTTCATTGTCTTTTTGAAATTCTAATCACCTTCATCCACAATCACACTGTCTCATTAAGAAAACTCCAGTAGGTTTGAAAAGCCTAGTTTTAAAATAATAAAGCCTTCATTCCTCTTAAATATATATTTAACCACGTGTCAATCGATACTAATCTTTAACAGTTTTCTAGCACCAGTTTCAGGTGTTCTAGCTTTTGGTTCCTTAAGTCCCATTGATGCCTTTTAAATATGGGCATGGGACCTTGCTTGAGTCAACTTTGTGTCCAAGTATCTGAGATAAACAAACTGCAAGACTTGAGCAAAAATAGTTCAGAGAATTCAAGAGAAATTGTTTAACAATCACATGACCTGAAATAATTAATAGCCATCTGTCAGGTTATATGACAAAAATCTCATCTGTGCACCCTCAAAAGAGGTAACTGGCAGGTGGGAAAGTCGAAGCATTCCATGCCCCAGCTCCTCCATATCTCCATATACCGGAAGAGCACAGAGGGCCCCAGGGAAGATGAGAACTCAAAGGAAGTGATGCCCTTATCAGCCTCAACCCCAGAGTCCAGGTGTGGTACCCACCACCATGGGCCAAGAAGGACAACCGCAGAACCCCTTCTGGACTCGGGGCATTGCTGGGATGACGGAAAAGAGTGTTTTGGGAATAAACAAGACAGTATAAGATGTTTAGGGTAACAGCTAGAGGTAGGGCAAGGGATGGATTTAGATGATTTGGAGAGAAAAAACTGGTAAAATAGGTGACCAAGGGGACAGAGTTGGACATGTGTAAATAACAGTCTGTCTGTCCATTCCCCAACAGGAATTGTAGGGTCCGTGGGTGGGTGGTGACACCCTGGGGTGAGTGCAGATAGGGGTGCAAGCAGTTGGACTGGACTAGAGGACACCTGAAGTCCATCGTCTGAAGGACAAGTGCCAGCCCAAGATGGGCCCAGAGCCAGAGCCTGTCTGACTGCGGTGCAGGACCAAGAGTCAGTGCAGGCATGTTTGTTGAGTGTGTGAGTGCATATGAGCCAGTGAGCAGCTGATGTAGAGAGCAAGCAGGACGTTTTCTCCAAGTACAGGGTGCGTGGTTACTGGGGTCCAGGTGACTTGTTATCAGCTCTGTGGGTGGGTGAGTGAATCTTCAACCCACTCAGCCAGAGATGGGAAAACAGGATGAGACCATTGGTGCTGCCTGAGCTCCTAAGGGTGCTGAATGCTTCCATCTCCGTCAATCTGTGCAGGCAGTCGTGTATGTGTGTGTGTGTGTGTGTGTGTGTGTATGTATATGTGCGTGTGTTTGTGTGTGTGTATACATATACATATACATATACATATACATATACATATACATATACATATACATATATGTGTGTGTTCGTCTGTGTGTCTGTGTATATACATATGCTATATATATACATATGCTATGTGGTGTATGCATGTGCCTATTGGGAAAAGCTGCTCAGTCTCATCACTGCCTGCATCTGGGTCACAGAGACGGGGAAGCCTAACCTCTGTTGGCTGCTAGACTCAACTCTTCCTAACAAAATCAATTGCCCCATGGTCATTAAATAATCTGTATCCTGGCAGGTGAAGCTGAAAATACAGAAAAAAATGGCAGGTACTACACAAAAATTACATTAATTTCCTTTAAATACAGGTCCATTCAAACCCTCCAGTTTTTGTCTATGACCAGTCTAGTACCTTCAATATGTCCATCTCACATTAGATGAATTGTTGATAAATGGTGGAATGCAAGTAGTAACCCTAAATTCTGATGCCGACACCCGCAAAGTGATTGCAACTTCACCTGTCTATAAAACGTTTTAAAATCAGACTTTGCTCCTAGCCACAGGACAGATACTCATTGATTGTGTTGACGAAACAGAAAAGCTGGTGTTTTTAAAGTCTGAGATTTGTACTCTGAGAACCAGCAATAGTTTCGTGTTCTATTACCTGTGTATACTTAAACCTTTATCCAGCACCCAACTGGTATCAAATTCTGCTGAAGGTTAAAGATTAACATTACTATTCAGCAAGAAATTCTGAAACAAATCCTGACATATTGGGAGCTCTGCGGTGCACCAGAGCGAAATTTCTTAATTGCTGAAATGTTGAAGTTTTTGGTTTATTTTAATGAAGTTCTCAATGCTGAAATGCATATTATACATCAACAGGATTAGATTGCCCTTACAAATTGAGAAAAAGATTTTTTATGTTCCCTTTTCAATACTGTAATATCCAGGAAGACCAATAAATCAGTATCCACACAGTTAATGGGGAAATAAAATGCTGCAAAATATGTTTCGTTGAAGGAAAACATTTTTTTTAAATGGCTTTTAATGCTTTTTTTAAAAATCCAGTCTATAACACCATCAATTCAGTGCCGCTGGCTAATACAGACAAAAAAAAAGAGTAAAAACTCCTAATCGCTCTCTCAAGGCTACAGCTTGACAATCCTTCCTTTTAACAAAACAATACACTCTTAGTTAAAAGCAACTAGATTATATGAAGTTGTTTTATCCTTATTCCTTCAGAAGTAATGATATTAGTCCAGTAAAGTTCTCAGAATTTTCTTTGTTCTTCCTCTGCATTTACCTCAGTTGATTTTGAGATTCATGAAAATGAAGAAAAGATAATACACTAAATAGAAAACAAGGTAAGTTGTAAACCTGAGTTAAAATACATAGGAGGTAGTATTTAAAGAATTTCTTCTAGAGACCCTATATTGTGAAATGCTGAGCTAAAGCCAAATTTAGGGCTCTTTAAAACAAGACTGTTGTTCATGGATGCAAACTTGTGCTACAGATGGAGATCACCGAGAACAGGGTGAATTCTATTTGTTCACTTTTTGAAAATAAAAATAAACTGAGGTTTTAGGTAAACATCACTATTACTGTTTTGGTTGCTTAGCAACAGCTGGTAGAATGCAAGAGTATGGTATAGTTCATGTAAATTAAAAAAAGTGCTGATTTCATTTTTTTTTTTGTGAAATACTGTGACAATAATCAAGATTCTCTTCTGAGCATTGATGGAATAGGAACAACTCAGCTGTGGGCAAACTACTCGGAGAAGGTGACTTCTTTATTTCCCTTCTTCTAGACTCCAACATAAAGGCTAAGTGTCTGTACCAAATCTGATCACTTCAGTACTCTCAGTTTGACTTTCATTTTTTATTGATCCCACTCTCGCAGGCCACTTCGCTGACAGCCTCTCTCACATATCAGGATCTTAGAGCAGCTTTTTTCATTGCCACCTTTGTCATTGAATCCCTACATCAGGAGGCTGAGAAGTGCAACACAGTTCAAGCAGTTTGGTTTTACACTGTAACTAAAAGAGCATATTGTCAAAAAGCACAGTTCTGAAAACTGAGGAAAATCCATTTGTCCCATTGTAACTGCTCCATGAGCATCATCTTCTTTAACTACCTTTTCTTCCCTGACAGTTATCACTTTGTGCATCACTTCTCTTATCCAGCAGGCTTCCCAGCATATTTTGTCTATATGTCACCACAGAATCAGTCCAGAAAAGGCTTCAAATTTGTTCGCCTCCACTACTTTAATTCATGCTTTCTTTGTATCCGAAACAGCAACTTTTAGCTCAGTGTGCTTTTATTACCAGTGCACAGTCAGCTGACATCAAGTGAGAAGGACAAATGCTATCTTCTAAATTAGATTGCTAAGTCATAACTTGAAGAAAGAGAATGAGTGGCAATAAATTCTTCAAGAGTCATTAAAGAAGTTTCATTTTCAAAGACTGAAGAGTTATTTTTAGACTTGCATTTAGAAAGATCAGGTGTCGTTACATTAGATTTTAGTGTTGAAACAATCACCTTTGTTAATACAAGTGCATTTTACAGGAAGAACTTTAGCTTTCACACGCAAAACTACATTTTATGGATCTACTGCAGGAAGTTATGTAACAATCCTCTTGATAGTCATATTATTTTCATACACATAATTGTGCTTCTTATTTAGATTTGTATTTTATGTAAATCAGAATATAGGCACTACTGTCCTACGAAATGAATATATAAGAAAGAAAAAATAATGTCTGAAAAATTAACAATATAACAGAGCAAAAAATATTACAATGATAGCAAAGTTAAATATAATCAAAATGTAGGTAGCACAACAACATATGCTTATGTAAAATATGAATTTCATTATACTTTTGGTGTTAAATTCACACAAACAAAACTGATACAACCTACACATTACTAGCGTTATCAGCATGGGAATGACACAACAGACACATATTACCTGGACACTATAAATTCAAAGTGTCGCTGCCTGAAAGATTCATGACTGGCACTGAAACAAAGTGTTCTAATAATCCTAATCACAGGAAATTTAGTACCTTCTATTTTGTATCTTACTGATACATTTACGCAGTATTAATGTAATTACTGATTTTAATGGAACAGTGGGGTGGAATGGAAGATCCTGTGCCTG
This sequence comes from Coccyzus lansbergi, assembly GCA_033558105.1. Taxonomy (NCBI): domain Eukaryota; kingdom Metazoa; phylum Chordata; class Aves; order Cuculiformes; family Coccyzidae; genus Coccyzus; species Coccyzus lansbergi. The sequence goes on from JAUMJK010000508.1 coordinate 5,220,987, forward strand.
AGCCATGATGTCAGTAGCTGACATTTATGAACAGCAATATCGAAAATAAAGTAGCTAACCACTGTCTTGCAGTATCAGTAATGAACACAATTGTCTGAGTAACTGTAGGTGTGATTCAACATTGTTCCAAATCCTTTGGCTTTATCTACACTACTTCAAATCAATGCCAAAATGCTGTCAATCTGGTTTGATGCCCCTAGTTTGTACTATAGTAAATAACTAAAGAATAAAATATATTTTTCTGTCTCTATAGGATCACGGTTTATTTCTCTTCTTCTACATAGCATGTTTCAGTTTTAAGTTTTCCATTGTGTATATCTCAAGCAATTATTGAGATTTGTAAATAATGGCAAGTAATCATAGAATCATAGAATAAGCAGGTTGGAAGAGACCCACAGGATCATCGAGTCCAACCATTCCTATCAAATGCAATTAACCTTTTCTTTAAGGTACAGCTGACTAGAAAAATACTTTCTAAATAGTGTATATAATTATCTGTTTACTAATTAAACACATATAGCCCACGCACATGATTCAGAGAAGTTACAGTAATAAAAGTACACAATTTATTTAATTAAGAAAAAAATCAAGAAACTTAGACAACAGTGTGAACTGGAACTGTAAAACCTGCAAGAGGATATTTCTGATGTTTCGTACTTGGGATTATTTCTTCTAACAACGCTGTACTTCATGAGATACTACACTTCTCAGAGCTGGTTTGCCTATCCTATATAATTGTTTCTTATAGAATTATAGAGGGAGTTCTGAAATACCTCCATGAAAAGTGACCCAAATTTTCAACTATGCACTATGAAACACACAACATTGCAGAAGCTGAACTTCAGAATTTTTCATCTGATCTCTGCCTTCACATACTGCCTGTACACACATAGTGTCTCAGGGACTTGTTTTGATCTGGATTCATAGAATGATTTGAGTTGGGAGGGGCCTTGAAGATCATCTAATTCCAATCTAGCGGATTGCTCAAAGGAACTTGATTAAGGTTTATTTGAAATAGGTAGAAGAGATCTACCCATTGCAGAAATATTGCAAAAAATACCCTGTTATGTTCATTTTACATGAAATATTGTACAAAAGCAAAACGCCATCTGCATCACTGACTCATCCTCAGGAGCCTGTGTGACTGACAGGAAATGAAGAGCCAGAAGAAGCACAGCAAGGAGATGCTATTCGTGTTGGCAAAGCTAAAACTGGTTGTGCCAGGGTGGGTGAAATGCAGGCTGATCTGCCATGTCAGTGTCGGGTCTGTGGTGCAGAAATGCTCTCCGACCGTTGAGCTGTTCTGGTGCTCATAGTCACTGCCTCCATGAAATGACGTGAAGATGGGTCTCTCTAGGACATTTTTTAATTTATCACTGACAAAAAATGTCCTTATGACTCTTCATCCATAAATATCCTAATGCCAATAGTTTTTGGGGGCAATGTACAAATACAACACTGACTAAAATAAAAGCTTTGATATTTGTGATAGTCAAGTAACAAACTTTAATTAAAATAGCTGAAGTATGAGGGTGATGGATGGTGAAAGGGGTTGATCCTGAGATCCTACCCTTTCCAAACAACAACACAGTTTATCTGACTAATGAAGTGTTCAGGAGTGTGATTATGTTCCTGTTGGAGTCAGTGACAGGGATTCTATAGACTTCAGTGACAGAAAGCTCAGCTTCATACACACAGGCTCAGATTCATTACATATCTGTCTTGCTTCCAGAAGGAGACAAAATCTGAGAGGGAAGCAACTGGCACGGTTCAATAGAAGTGGACGTGCCTTTGGAAGACCATGTGGGGCTATTGATAAGAGCAGGATAGGACTGTAAAATGCTCCTTTTCACGCATGTCACATCAGACTGCATTATGTCATGCTGTCTTACATCTCATCTGACAGGCAGATTTCTGTTACAAAACATTAAAAGACAGAGAAAAAAAAGCAATGATTTGAAAATGTGTTTATTTTAGTCGAGGTGACTAGTCAATTAGCCGTTATAATAAGACAAGCTTTAAATAGTTTAAAATGATTCCTGTCCTAAAAACCTTGCCAATTCCACACTTTATTCGATACACTATAAATTGTTATCCAATCCACATTTTACTAGTTATTAGAGTACATCTGCATAATTTAATCTTGAAATTCTGAAAGCATTAACCTCTATCACGCCCTTAGCACAACTGACTCTCGGTTCACCCTGTTATCTACAGCTTTCTTTATTCAGGGAGGAATGTGATCACATGTATGTGAGAAACACCAAATGTATGGCTCTGGTGGCAGAAACTGTAAAATTAATTTTTCCACGCTGGCTTATTTGACAGACAGCCAAATGTCGTTTCATGCTTCAGCTATAACAAGGTAACTATAATATCTTCTTTGTGCCATTGTAACCTATACTTGAAGAAGTCAGCTGGAGTCATCTAGTCCATACAAACAATGTTCTTAAAATGTCACAGAAAAATCTGTAGTATTAATGTACTTTGAACAGACATCTAAGGTTCACTGCATCATATAAAATCATAATAGGGTAACAAATGACAGATTATAAATTAAACAACTAAAAATTTAAGCAAACATTCATCGTGATTCCTGCCATTTGATATAACAGGTATGTGTCCTTGTTAGCATTTATAAAGTGTTTATTATGCAGCCTATTAAAACAACTATAACCAGGAAAGAGAACATTGAAGGTCGCATGTAAAAGTTTAACTACTTTACAGTTCTAACACTTGGAGAACCACAGGACATCCCCCTTCACGCTTCCCAAATCTCCTTTTAGTACCATCATCAACAAATCAGGTTTATTATTAAATGTCTTTGATTTATCTCAGCACTGCCCTCTTCAAGCTAATTGTCTTTGTGTCACACTTTGTGGCTTTTCGTTTGATATAAGCCAGTGTGCATCACATCAGAGCAACTATAACACTACCTGAACTCCCAACAGATACTCTGATTCTGTCATCCACTACTCTTCCTTCCCTTCTTCCTCCCCTTCTTTTCTTCAGTTTTCAAATGCTCATTTGGTAAAAGCATTTTATTGTTTACTTTTGAATCTGATCTACTGAAACTCTGTTAATTACTTCACTATTCCTGTGCTTCTAGGAGGAAGTTTTTCACGGAAAGGGTCATTGGGCATTGGAATAGGCTGCCCAAGGAGGTGGTTGATTCACCTTCCCTGGAGGTGTTTAAGGCACAGGTAGATGAGGTGCTGAGGGACATGGTTTAGTGTTTGATAGGAATGGCTGGACTCGATGATCCGATGGGTCTCTTCCAACCTGGTTGTTCTATGATTCTATGATTAATTACTTCGATATTCCTGTGCTTCTAAGAAAAAACACAGTACACATAATTGAAGAATACAGTGTAATATCAACTACTAGTAATCAAAGAAAGTGCACAGAAAAGGATTCAGCTGCCATTTCGTTTGCTTTGCTTTACAGAAAGGCTCTGTGAAGACTGAAGAAAGCTGTTGTGATGCTGAGAAATTCACACAGGTGCCCAAGCAAATTCCAGTCTTGCATACAAAGAGATGGGCTCTAGAAGGAATGTGTTCCTAAAACTGTAAGAGTGGATGGAACAGAAGTGGATGGAAGGCTTGCTAAATTTAGAGGACACAAACAGAAAATGGCATTAAGCCCTACATATGCTCACTGTCTAATCTGAGTCCTCATGCAAGTTCAAACCCACGGTCTTATCAGAAAGGTGTAGACAAGAACTATACGGATGATTGAAGGTATGAAATAGCTACCAAACAGGGAACCTAAATAGACCTAAATTTTCCAACCTGCAGAAAAGGCTGCTAAAGGGAAGAGGTACACAGCATCACAAGGATAAGAAAAAGTGTTCTGTTCTTTTTTTTTTTCTTTCTTTCCTCTTTTCATTACTCAAAACTACTTGTGCTGGTAAGTTCAAAACAATAGGAGGTGTATTTTCACCTAGTGCATAACTAAATAATGGAAATTAATTAGTGGAACTAATTTAAACAAGAAAGAAATTAGACTGTAGAAAAAAAGAAATTAGTAAAAGGAAAAAAAAATCCATCACAGAATTTTAAAAGCAAAATACAACCTCTGGCTTAGAAAGTCTCCCAGGCATACATGTCTAGAAGAGAGAAGATCTGTCTTGAAAAGCATACTTAAAATTTCAGTAAAGTTTTTCTAAGCACCTGTTGTTAGCCAGTGATGGAGATACTAGAATTAGAGAATCACAGAACAACCAGGTTGGAAGGGACCCATCGGATCTTCTAGTCCAACCATTCCTATCTAACACTAAACCAAGTCCCTCAAGACCTCATCCACCCGTGTCTTAAACACCTCCAGGGAAGGTGACTCAACCACCTCCCTGGGCAGCCTATTCCAATGCCCAATGACCCTCTGTGTGAAAAACCTCCTCCTAATCTCCAGCCTAAACCTAAACTGGCGGAGCTTGAGACCATTCCCTCTCGTCCTGTCCCCTGTCACTTGGGAGAAGAGGCCAGCTCCCTCCTCTCCACAACCACCTTTCAGGTACTTGTAGAGAGTAATGAGGTCTCCTTGATGGGCTTTGGTCAGATCCACTACATTCTTCACATTACTCTCCTGGAGATATCACTGAAAAGTGAACATTCCATGGCACTATTAAAGCATCTAACATTATCCAAGCCAGATTTTGCATAACACCAAAGGAACAAGCTTCATGTTTTCACACTTTTGTTCTCATCTTCATCGAAAGACACTAACAAGTTGCATATTATTAAGGAGACTATAAACCATTCTTAACCTTTTGAAATTATTACCATCCTGGAAAACATTTACAAAACTAATATACATTACTTTCCCTTTCTTTGTGAGACCTTTCTCTGCCTTTTTTGACAATTCAAAAAAACCCCTAGTTATTAATAATACCATGATGATCAACAGTCATAGTAGCTAATCAATGTTAACAGTGATAGTAGTTATTACTGAACATCTTGAACTATACGAAGCAAGTGAAAGGACTACATGTGCATGAATTAGATTGTCACCGTGAGACTAATAGGCAGTTATTTATTGTGAATAAACCTTTTCCATTCAATGAGAAACAGCAGTTTCTGAGAACATAGCAGTTTGGTCCTTAATTTTCACAGACTGTTCAAAAAATTGTATCAATTAGCTTGCAACAGCACACCTGGTTTGTGCTGGTTCTTCCAAATATGCCATTTTGACACACTTACAGACACTATACGTTGTAGAGTGACCTTGCAAACTTCATTTTGGATTTCAGCATTCACACAAGAATGATATAACTCCCTACAGGGCTATATGGACTAGAAGTAAGTTGCAGAAGGCCACCAAAAATAAAAGTTTGGTAAAACACACCACTAATTTTTCTCAAAGTCTTTCCCTCAAAGACAAAATGTTATATGAATAATATAGAGAGAACACACGTCTTTCTCACAAAGGAATGAAGCTTGGGATTACAGGTCAGCTCTTCAAATAGTCAATTAAGACACAGCAAGTTATGAAATAATTGAATGATTGCCAACTGCACAGTGGGAGAAGGTGCCTGAAACCTTGAAATGCTAGGTTGCACGGTGGGAAGATATTCCTTGAAGCAAAACTTGCATAAGACTGCTGTTTTCACACATAACCTTCTCAAACATATTTACATTTCAAAGGCAGTAGTGACTGAAATGATTGACTAAGTCCTTAAACAAACTCTGCTTTGATTCATAAAACAGATTTTACTTAAGCTGTATTGGAGATGTGTGGTCAGGGTGTTGAAAACAATTTATGCTCAAAGGAGTTACCTTACAAAGATAAAAATATTTGTATAGAACAGCAAACAAGAGTAGATGGGCACCTCTAGAAGATGTTTAATTTCCCAATAGTAAAAGGTTCCACAATACCTGCAATTAAGAAATCTGGCTGAATCAGAGTTTCTAAAATAAGCAGGTGGTGGTGATAGTGTGCATGGATATTATAAACATGCTCATACAACCTGGGAAAAAATAAGAAATAGGGAACTTCCACAAGCCAGGAAGACTTTCACAAGTGGAGGGAAGAACTAGTACCACAGATGCAAAAAATCTGAGAAAATAACCATAAAGATATGCCGTAAGCCCATTAAATATTCAAAACTTAGATGATGTTTCTTTAGTTATGCATTCTGACATAGTCTTTAGTTATATAACCATATATTAACATTTTTTTCAAATTTAAAATTTTAAAATTTTAACACAGAATATTTAATTAGGTCATTGTAATTATGCTGCTTCAGTTACTTCCCTCCTATGAAAAAAAACCCAAAAAACAGAAAAGGAGACTTATACATTCAGCCTCCTCTAAAGATGGACTGAAAATTTCCACACCAATAAAAAAATGAACGGAGTTTAGCACTCAGAAAATGTTGTAGAAAAGAAAGAAACAATTTCTGATCCTCTATAGACTTTAGGCAACTGTTTCAAAAACCATATGAGTTTTTACTGAGCAAAGTTGCAGAAATAAGCAGACAGTACAGTTCTTCAAAATACTGTAGTAAAGGAAAACAACCACAGGGTAATGTGTCCAGTGAAAATAAAGCACCAGTTTAAGTTTATAAAAAAATTTAGATTGGAGGGGACTGTTAGAGAACATCTAGTCCAACCTACTTGCCATGGGCAGGGACATTGTCCACTTGACCAGGTTGCTAAAAGACCCATTCAACCTGGCCTTGAACACCTCCAGGGATGGGGCAGCCACAGCTTCCCTGGGCAACCGGGGCCAGTGTCTCGTCACCCTCAGGGTAAAAAATTTCTTCTCAATACCTAATCTAAATCTACCTTCTTTCTGTTTAAAATCATTATCCCTTGTCTTGTCGCCACAGGCCTTAGTAAAAAAGTCTTTTTCTTATAAGCCACCCCTTTAATAGGGGTTAATTCTTCAAGAAAGCTTAAAGCTGCACTAAGGTCACCGCAGAGCCTTCTCTTATCCAAGCTTAACAAGCTCAGTTTTCTCAGACTGCCTTCACAGGAGAGGTGCTTCAACACTCTGTTCATTTCTATGGCCCTACTCTGGACCCAGTCCGGTCCACACCTTGTGCTGGGGACTCCAGAGCTGGATGCAGTACTCCAGATGGGGTCTCACAGAGTGCAGTAGAGATGCAGAATCACTCCCCTCAACCTGCTGGCCGTGCTTTTCTGTGTAGCCCAGGATATGACTGGTTTTTGCGGGCTCCAAGTGCACAGTACCAACTCATGTCCAATTTTTCACTCACAAACATCACGTCCTTCTCTGCAGGGCTGCTTTTTCACTGCCTAGTTGGCAGATCTGGTTTCGCGTCTAGCTCCTGAATAATTTCTGAGTTTCAGTTAATAACTTTCCAGCACAGAATGCAGAATCACAGAATTACAGAATCACAGAACAACCAGGTTGGAAGGGACCCATCGGATCTTCTAGTCCAACCATTCCTATCTAACACTAAACCAAGTCCCTCAAGACCTCATCCACCCATGCCTTAAACCCCTCCAGGGAAGGTGAATCAACCACCTCCCTGGGCAGCCTCTTCCAATGCCCAATGACCCTCTGTGTGAAAAACCTCCTCCTAATCTCCAGCCTAAATCTCCCCTGGCAGAGCTTGAGGCCATTCCCTCTCGTCCTGTCCCCTGTCACTTGGGAGAAGAGGCCAGCTCCCTCCTCTCTACAACCACCTTTCAGGTAGTTGTAGAGAGCAATGAGGTCTCCTCTCAGCCTCCTCTTCTCCAGGCTAAACACCCCCAGCTCTCTCAGCCGCTCCTCATAGGGTCTGTTCTCCAGCCCCTTCACCAGCCTCATCGCTCTTCTCTGGACTTGCTCCAGAGCCTCAACATCCTTCTTGTGGTAAGGGGCCCAGAACTGGACACAATATTCAAGGAGCGGCCTCACCAGAGCTGAATACAGAGGGAGAATAACCTCCCTGGACCTGCTGATCACACCGTTTCTTATACAAGCCAGGATGCCATTGGCCTTCTTGGCCACCTGGGCACACTGCTGGCTCATGTTCAGTCGGTTGTCGACCAACACCCCCAGGTCCCTCTCCTCCTGGCAGTTTTCCAGCCAGGCTTCTCCCAGTCTGTAGCTCTGTATAGGGTTGTTGTGCCCCAAGTGCAGGACCCGGCATTTGGCCGTGTTAAACCTCATGCCGTTGGACACTGCCCAGCAGTCCAGCCTGTCCAGGTCCCCCTGCAAAGCCTCCCTACCCTCCAGCAGATCGACACTTGCACACAGCTTTGTGTCATCTGCAAACTTGCTAAGGATACCCTCAATGCTCTCATCCAGGTCATTGATGAAGATATTGAACAGGACTGGACCTAGCACTGAGCCCTGGGGAACACCACTTGTCACTGGCCTCCAGCTGGACTTAACACCATTTACCACCACTCTCTGGGCCCGGCCAGCCAGCCAGTTTTCTACCCAGGAGAGTGTGCGTCTGTCCAGGCCAGAGGCTGACAGTTTCCGTAGCAGAATGCTGTGAGAAACTGTGTCAAAGGCTTTACTGCAGTCCAGAAAGACCACATCCACAGCCTTTCCTTCATCCAGAAGATATGAGATCCAGCACTAAGATGTAGGCCTTTGCCCTACTAGCAGGGTTTCACCCGAAGCAAGCTGGAAACAAATCAGCAACTACAAAAATGTAAAAAGCTCAGAACGCCTCCACTGCCATTATAAGACAAAGCACCTGTACTTCTGTGGGAGAATACTGTGATGCACAATTATCTAACATTTCCAGTATTAATGGATTTCGTAGAGCTGCTCTTCACATCTGTAATGTATATTCAGCCCAGAATGAATTAATTCTCAACATAAAGTATACTTGTCTTTCACAAACATGCTTATGTGTTTAATGATGTCTTTTAAAAGACAACTCCACTATTTAACCTCATTTTTTTTCATAGCTGCCTAGACAAAAAGCTTTAGGGAAAAAACCCACCTCAAATATGTATCACTAGATAGCAAATTTGATCCTGCTTTTTTTTTTTGTACTTATCGATACTCTAGAGACTAAAATATGTCAAGTTTATGCTTTTTATTTGGTTTTGTTTGGTTTTCTAAAGAAAATGGATGATGTGCAAATATGCAACACTGAAAAATACAATGTCACATCTCAAATGTAACTTCCCTAGTTTACTCCACAAATTTCAAATTCTCCTATTAGTCATGTTTCCTCTATGTCATGTATCATCTAGTCTGCAAACACCATCTCTTTGTCATTTTCAAATTAATCTGAAGACACTGCTTCAAAATGACTTCAATATGCTTCAGACTGATAGTTCTAGAACTATCAGGCCAGTTGATTCTCTCTCTCTCAGTAGCACAGGTTTCTAGAAGTCTTAATGATGTCAGGTTGTGTTTATATGCAAAACCACTATGGATGGGATTACTTTCACTGAAACTAGTCACATAATCTAAACTAATCATCAAGGCTCCCATTTTAGATATAGCTGCATATTGTAGTCATGTGATTCATTCCATTTTACCTTAGATACAAACTTTATGAAGATGTGAATCACCTCTAAATGTCATTCTCTGTTGTCTGTTTAGCAAACTGAGATTGGACTAGGTGTCTAATTCTTACACAGCCACCCAACAAGATGCTAAACACCATCTCAATTTTCCAGCTCAGCAACACATTTAATTGTGCACTGCACATAGGAAATACAAGTAATTTCGACGTAGGTATTGGTTTCTTCTCCCAAGTAACAAGCACTAGGGCAAGAGGCAATGACCTCAAGTTGTGCCAGGGGAGGTTTAAATAATATAGCAGGAAATATTACTTCACCAGAAGGGCTATCAAGCACTGGAACAGGTTGCCCAGGGAAGTGGTTGAGTCACAATCCCTGGAGATATTTAAAAGACATGTAGATGTCATGCGTAGGGACATGGTTTTGTGGTGGACTTGGCAGTGTTCGGTTTAACTCTTGATTTTTCCAGTCTAAACAATTCTGCTATTCTACTGCCCTCTCTGGGAAACTTCAGATGCTTAATCTAAACATGAGATTGATCCATTACTGTTGAAAACTATTTCAGTACTTCACTTGGCTCTGTGAAATTGCTACAATGAATTAATTTGATCTAATATACAAACTCTGATGAGATTTTTCTATAATTCATTTTCCTACTGGAAATGATAAAACATTCTAGCGAAAGGAATTAACACCAAAAGATTAGGTACTGTTTTTCTAAATTAAGGGAACGAAAAGTGATTGCTAAGTACATTAAAACTGAAAGGGAAATCCTTACAAATCTTTGTTTGCTGGGAACCAGTAGCAATAGGATTTAATTTGAAGCAAAATAAATACTTTTAACTCTAACTTTAAAATTGTAAATTGCTTTCATGTAAGTACATAGGCAAAGTATTTATGAGAATTCCCTCTAGAAAAATGCACATGTAAATAAATATTCTTAAATGAAGAAAAAGTATTATTTGATGAAAAAAAATTATTTATTATGATGGAGAGTTTAATGAATTAAACAGAAAATTCTCCCTTGATGGGAAAAGTTGAGTCTATATTAATTGTGTTTTAAAAATAGGGGGTTTTTAGTCTATAACTTAAAAGAATCAGTGGCTTTATCTCTTGGAATCAGTTATGTGAAGGCAAACCTCAGCTGCAGTCATTATTCTGAGAAATCTAACTTTTTAATATTTTAGAGTAGAAGCAGTAGTAGTTTCGCTAAAATAGGAAAGTATTTTATATATATGTATACACACACACATTTTTCAGGATCATTTTGAAAGAAAAAATACATTTATTTCACATGTAAAAGAGTTCTATAGACATTTCATGAGGGAAGTTATTTACAATTTTCTCTTTTTATTTGTAAGATCACTTTCTAATTGGCTGCAAAAATAAATTCTTTAATACAATTTATTTCTAGTACTTTATGCTACAGTTATGCCATCAACATTATTTTAGTTCTGGCAAAGCCTATTTATTTTGACAGGATGAGAAGTGTATCAATTTCTACAGTTAAGAAAAAGGTATAAGGAAAACTGAACCCTCCAAAAGCCCAGAAAATAAAAGAATAGAAACAACTTGGCCTTTTTTTTCCTGTCTGTATTATTGAGACTAAATAAAATTAAGCAGAGAGACAAGGACAAAGAAGTAATTAATCATTGTGCATCCTCTAGAGTTGCAAAGATTAAAAATCAGCCTTTATTTTAACAAAAGGAGCAATTAATTTTGAGTTGTAAGAGAAGATAAAAGGCCATCCTTATATTCACTTTTTCTTTCATAAGCTCAATTCTACTGTTCTGTATACCAACCACTTTTTGTATAGAGAGATTCTGATAAAGTTATTTAAGTGAAAGTTTTTTGCTCAACTACAGCTTATTATTCTTGGTTTCAAAATTCTTCCATGCCTCAGAAAAGCTGCAGAAATATGTTATTTACAAAAAAGAGTAATGCAAAAATCCTTTATGAATACTCGAGTAATAAGGTATTGAGTATTATATGAAAGACATTGAGTACTGCTGTTCCATTAATGATAAAAGGGTGCAAGCATGCTGTACTTATTCCAGATTTAAATGAGCTTCCAAGTTTTTTTTTCCCCCTCTCCAAACTCCATAAATACAGATCACAGCATCTGACCATCATAACACACATAAACACAAGATGAAGGTTATAGAGAGGAGAGTAATGGCCTCTTCTCCCAAGTGACAGGGGAGAGGACAAAAGGAAATGGCCTCAAGCTCTGCCAGGGGAGGTTTAGGCTGGACATCAGAAAAAAGTTTTTCACAGAAAGTGTCACTGGGCACTGGCAGAGGCTGCCCAGGGAGGTGGTTGATTCATCTTCCCTGGAGGTATTTAAGGCACGGGTGGACGAGGTGCTGAGGGACATGGTTTTGTGTTTGATAGGAACAGTTGGACTCAATGATCTGGTGGATCTCTTCCAACCTGGTTGTTCTATGATTCTATGAAGGAAATATATTATATGCCACTCTTCACAGTCTATACAAGCTGTGATTCTGCAGTGTCCACTTAATAACTATTGTGGTGCCTCAGCCCAAATTCTAACACTAAAACTATCATGCGCATAACTTTTTTTGATATGTGAAGCAGTAGTTCAAGTTATTAATGTATGCAGAAAAGGGTATCTGTCTTTCTTTTTCTCATTCCTAATAGAACATCATAGTTCATTCCTTTCCTGTTCTGATAACAAAATAGTGAAGAATGTCAAGTAAGAACCAAAGAAACTGATAAGCGTGGGGATTTGTCACGCTCCAGATGATGTCCAGGAATTGACAATGATTGCCCCATTCCTGGAAGTCCTCAAGGCCAGGTTGGATGGGGTCTTGAGCAGCCTGATCCAGTGAGAGGTATTCCTGTCCATTGCAGGGGGTTTGGAATTAGATGATTGCTAAGGTTCTTTCCAATCCAAACCATTCTATGATTCTATTAATTCCATAGATCTACGCAGGAACATTTGACTAGGAACAATTATTCTACTCTCTGAGGAGCCTGAGCAGCTGGTGACAAAGAGCTGCAGTACTTTTTCACTGCTGTAGAGGTTGAGGTTGTCCAGGGGGTTTCTGCAACAGGACATATCACAGAAAAGACTGGCTTCTTTTTTTTCACGATCCTAAATGATGCATATTGTTCCTACAGCATATTGGACTTACTATCAATACGTCAACAGCTTTGAAGATCTAACTAGGTAAAGAGAAATTACCAACCTGTCTGTAAAGGGATAAAACCCCGAAACAGACACTACCCAAAACTGAACTTCTGGATCTGGAATCAAGAAGGAATGATAGAATGATAGAATCACCAGGTTGGAAGGGACCCACTGGATCATCGAATCCAACCATCCCTATCAATTACTAAACCATGTCCCTCAGCGCCACATTCACCCATGCCTTAAACCCCTCCAGGAAAGGTGACTCAACCCCCTCCCTGGGCAGCCTGTTCCAGTGACCAATGACTGTGAAATATTTTTTCCTGCTGTCCAGCCTGAATCAACCCTGGCAGAGCTTGAGGCCATTCCCTCTTGTCCTGTCCCCTGTCACTTGGGAGAAGAGCCCAGCTCCCTCCTCTCCACAACCTCCCTTCAGGTAGTTGTAGAGAGCAATGAGGTCTCCCCTCAGCTTCCTCTTCTCCAGGATAAACAACCTCAGCTCTCTCAGTTATTCCTCGTAAGACTTGTTCTGTTTTGGTAGGTCCCTAGGCTTAATGTTTCAATTCGCTTAGTGAGCATGTTTCTAAAGCTTCTTACTTATAGGGAAATTTGATATTTCCTTTATGTCTGAATAAATGAATATTTCTTTCTTCCAGCAAATACTTTCCTAGTCATGAAATGTGCTGGTTTCAGAATAAAGCACAAGACCAAATAACATAGGGTCACTTAGGTGTTGAGTCATAAATTATTTTTCTTGTCTCTCAGCACAGATATGGAGACATAGGTATCTAGACTAATACTGTTTCTAGAAGATCTCAGGGTTTTATGGAGGTTACTACTAACTCTACAGTCTTTATTATCAGCTATTCCTTACTGAGCAGATCTTTTCCCATCAGCCAAAATACTCGGTTGAATAAGAGATGCAAGATTAAATAAATAGTCTATGACCTTTCATCAATATCAAGAGACAGGTCTAAAATTTGATGGAAGCAAGTGTTAACAAAAACACTCTTAAGAATGTGTTGCTATATCACATATTTATACATAAACTTTGTCCTTAATAAAATGTTGTCATCTCCCTCTCTTTGTATTCACCCATAACTACAGATGTTTTTTAATCTCTTTTGAGATCCAAAACCACATATGTACAAAATCTCACAAGTTAATAGATTTCCAATGTAAGGAAAGCAATTTTTCTAGTGATAAATAACATGTTTTATTATATTTGATTACAACTGCAAAGTGTAGACAAGATTTTGGACTATAAATCTCTTAAAATGGATTAGATTTAAATTTTCTCTAAAATATGAAACTCTAAGATAAATAAAAGCTGCAGCTGGTTGCTCTTCCCAGGTGCAAATGTTATGTTTAACCTAGTACAAAAAGGAGCTGCTGGTAGAATGACAGATCTGTTCTCCATCTCCTTTCTTTCTTCAAACACCTCCCTCACGCTATTTCTAGAGATCACATTGATATGTGTTCCAAAGAAAAGCTAATATTTTGTAGTCAACTAATTTCCCATCAAGTCACAGAACTAATGAAATTCAACCCATGGCTTCACGATTGAGCACAGGAGAACTAGCAGAGGCTATTACAGTGTGGTTTGCAATAAGTATTGACCATAATGTGAAGTCATTTTCAGTTTAAATTAGCTATAATAATTATTTAGAAAATTAAGAGAAAAAGAGTCATTGTCTATGAAATGGGTGTAAAACACCTAACACTACTAACCCTTCTAAAGTGCAAGGTGGTGAGATAGGAAACAAACAGAGGAAAAATAAGAAATAGAACACAAAACCAACATGGGCACAGACTATGAACTTCAGTGGCCAACAGTTATGAGTTTTGAGTGCCCACATTTCAAAATTCACTTCTTAGGTTAACCTCAGATTAATGAATTGACAGGTTATCAATGATTATCTTGTAAAAGACCTCATTGGTTTCTATAACTACCTGAAAGGAGGTTATAGAAAGGAGGGTAATGGCCTCTTCTCCCAAATGGCAGGGGACAGGACAAGAGGGAATGGCCTCAAGCTCCACCAGGGGAGGTTTAGGTTGGACATTAGGAAAAAATTTTTCACAGAAAGGGTCATTGGGCACTGGCAGAGGCTGCCCAGGGAGGTGGTTGATTCACCTTCCCTGGCGGTATTTAAGGCACAGGTGGATGAGGTCCTGAGGGACATGGTTTAGTGTTTGATAGGAATGGTTGGACAAAATGATCCAGTGGGTCTCTTCCAACCTGGTTGGTCTATGATTCTATGAAAATAATACAACCTCACACCAGTAAATGTGTAGATCCATCTTTAGACTGTAGATGGCATAGAATCATAGACTCATAGAGTCATAGAATCACAGAATAGTTTGGATTGTAAGAGGCCTTAAAGATCATCTAGTTACAACCCCCCTGCCATGGGCAGGGATACTTCCCACTAAATCAAGCTGTCCAAAGCCCCATCCAACCTGACCTTGAACACCTCCAGGGATGGGGTAGTCACAGCTTCCCTGGGCAACTTGTGCCAGTGTCTCACCACCGTCATGATGAAGAAATTCCCCTTATGTCTAGTCTAAATCTGCCCCTCCCCAGCGTATACCCATTGTCCTTAGTCCTGTCCCTACAAGCCTTTTTAAAAAGCCCCTCCCCATCTTTCTTATAGGCTCCCGTCAGGTACTGTATAAACTCCTTTTGCTCACCACAGTTCTCAAGTTCACATATATCAGTTTCATTCTATATATTTATAATACAGTACTTGGTACAAAAGCCTTCTCTGGCAGCTGAAATCAGTTTCCTATGAAATGGCAAGAACTACTTTAATCCAAAGCTACTTTGAAGCTTTTCCAAAATACATATATAAAGAAATCTAGTCAGAAGAGAATGGAGATGTCAGTTTGAAGAGTGGCACAGCAGAATCAGTTGGAATAGTTTCAAGTCATTTAAAGAAGAAAAAAGAAAGAGAGACCTTCTTTATAAATAATGCCAGAAAGCATGTAAATCCTGTATTAACATACTGAAATCTTTCTATTTCATGGTAACAAAAATGCAAAAAAAATACTTTCAAATGAAAAGGAGTGAAAATCTTTTTAAGATTTTTATATTAAATCTTCCTGATCATAGGTATAGAAAATGGAGTTTAACTGAGTTGCCAGAGTACAAGCATCACTAAAAATATTCCCACATCAAAACTCAGCTAAAGGAATTGTTGCATTTTGTGAGAATATACATTTCTTTCCATTGGTTTAGAACTATGGATTCTCAAGCATTTCTCCTAGAGGTAACGCCAGCTTCAGTGTTCCATATATATGTAACTGTCAACATCAATATTTTTTAACATTGTAATCTCAGTTAAATCATTAATTCCTTAATTCAAATGAAATAAAACCTAAGAAACATATTCTATTTTTAATCCAATCAGTACTTCAAGGAAGCTCCCACAGTAAATTCACAACTGTTTTTAACAGTGCAGTGAAGGGGCTGAGAAAGAGAGGCTTATCACTCCAATCAAAAGAAATACATGCAAATATTCATCCTATAATACATTTTTGCATGGAAAAACAGCACTATCTATAGAAAAAAAAAAAAGAAGAAAAATCTCCCAATAATAGAGAGAGAGACAGGCTGAGAAATTTGGGCTTGTTCAGCCTGGAGAAGAGAAATGTCATGGGAGACCTTATAGCAACCTTCAAGGGGACCTATAAGAAAGAGAGGTGGGGGGGCTCTTTAACAGGGACTGCAGCGACAGGAATAGAGGTAAGAGTTTTAAGCAGAAATAGGGGAGATTAAGATTGGATACCAGGAAGACATTTTTTTCCTATGAGGGTGGTGAGTCACAGGAACAGATTCCCCAGATAAGATGTGGATGTCTTATCCCTGGAGGTGTTCAAGACCAGGTCAGATGAGGCTTTGAACAACCTGATCTGGTGGACATTGTCCCTGTTCATGGCAGAGGGGTTGGAACTAGATGACCTTAAAGGTCTGTTCCAATCCAAACTATGATTCTATGATTCTATGATTTTATAACACGACCTCTTTTCATTAATATCTTCACATATTATTGACTGGATAATACACATAGTTTAAGCATTTAAATCAATCTTGCAGTCATATTTTGAGCCCCTTGTGCTTGCAGCACAGTTAATGGTAGAAGATAAGACTTGCCTCTCTAGACATTCTGTATTCTATTTATCACTATTATGCAATACTCCTGTGTATGAACTTCCAACTCAAAACATTTTCCTTAAACTTTTCAATAAAGGGCATATTAAAGTTACTTTAATAAAATAATCTATTTTTACTTTCTTTTCAAGATAAGGGACATGGTTTAGTGTTTGATAGGAATGGTTGGACTCGATCATCCGATGAGTCTCTTCCAACCTGGTGATTCTATGATCCTAACGTGAGTGCAGCATGCTGTGAACCATGCTAAAAAAGAGGACCAAATTAGCATGGTATTTCAGGCCTTAATATAATGTTACCCTAGAACCAAAGTTTGCAATACTCACTTCATAGTTTTGAGTTCAAGATAATCATTTACCTACACCTTGTAACTCAGCACAAGAAAAGGATCAGTGTCCAGAATAACATTATTATGCAAAACTCTGTATTCGCATCTGGTATATCCACAAGTTCCACTTGTACCTAAGAACACCTTTTGCTGTGTTTAACTCTTACAGAAATGTTTTATCTAGGTCAGAGTAAACATTGATGCAGAGTAAGAACTAATACATGCATTTCCAGGACAATTTTACTAAACTACTTTTACAAAAACTACTCTTAAGAAGCAACATGCATTTATTTTCCAGAGGAAAATTTAAAGGTCTCAAAATACAGAACAGATAAAAGTTAAAATTGACTCATGGTGTTTCATTCATTTTAATATGATTTAATATGATTATTTGATAACATTATTGCCCAAGAAATCAATCTAATCAGCCTGAAAGATCCAGTGCAACATGCCTTTGAAATAATGACTTGTAGATACTTATGATTTCCAAAAGTTAGACATTTGGTACAAAAACATGATATGGAGATGGATGGATGGATGGATGGATGGATGGATGGATGGATGGATGGATATATAGGTAGAGGGGTGTGTGTAATTTTCATCTGCTTTTCAATTTTATGTGGAGCTTTTTTGTTGCATTTAGTAAAATGCTATCAATACATACAAAGTGCTGTACATTGGAAGTGGAGAGTTTGTTTTGTTAAACCCTATGAAGCACTATTTCCTCTATTACTGAACCAAAATGAAGTACCCTAGAACCTGCAGGACTGAATTCTGCTTAGAGCTGCTCGGGCAATTTGGATGAACTATTATGCCTTTTTCAGAGACATATTTACACAATTCTTTCCATAAGTACTGGACTTGAAAGATGCAGAACACATATTTTTCTTCATTTAATGACTGGATGTTAATGTGTTGTAGAGATTCATGTGAAAATTTAGCAGGCATTTAACTACTGGAGACACTCTTGTTATTTTTCCTGGTTCTTCCTTCCCAAGAAGGAACTCACACTAACCTTTTTATCCTCTTAACTCCCTTCTTGCAAAAGTTATTATAAGAAATAATTTGCATTCCCTGTTCATGCCTTTCCAATTGCTTCCTACACTACCTCTTGTACTCTCATTCGGAGAATAGTGGAGTTATCCCATTTTGATCCAATGGAAGTTGTGCAAAGTGTACTTTATATTCACGGAAAGCTCAACCTTGCATTCTGAAAACAAATTAATAAAACATGCAACAGGGTTATGAAGCTTCCTCTGCTATAATTACAGGTTGTTTCAGTTTATCAATGAAAGCAATGAACTAATTATCACAAACTGATAATTCCGTGGAAGTTATGTTCAGCAATAGCAAAGATTTTATCAGTTACGCATCACACAAACACAATATTCTTTTCTTCATTATATTTTTTTCAAGCTTTGAGGATCTGTCTGAGGGAAAAAAATAAAAAGAAAAGGAGAGGAGCAAGCTCTTAAAAGGTAACATAATTGGTTAGGCTAATTACTCAGGCTAAGTAAAACAGCAGAAGACAAGGTAATTTGAGTAGTAGTTCACTTGGCAACTCATGCAAGTGTAAACATCGTAGCAAATCGTGGTTAAAGTCTTCACTTCTTCACCTTTAATGTTATTTTAAATTGAATTGGTTAAACTGATTTAGCCAACACGAGTCATATGCATTTATCAAGACTTAATTGAGTAACTCCATTAACACAGCTTATAACTAACCACAGTCACTTCTGTTTTACTCTTTCCATTCTTTGGAGCCATTAATGACCAAAAAGACTCCCCTCAAGAACAACAAAAAAAGCCCAAACCCTAGCTGAAAAGCAAAAGAAAAAAAAAAAAAAAAAAACAGGAAAAAGGGGAGTAAGGAAAAGACAAAATAAAGGTCAAATTTGTGACAATAAACTTAGGAAGGGCAATGGAAAAAAAACATTTGCCCTTCCCCCTGTAGCTCATTCTCAGAGAGACCAAAAATCTTTAGTCTGACTAGCACAATCATTCTTGCAAACAAACAAATTGTCTGTAGCAATAAGAATCAATAGAAAATCAGGTATTTATATTAGAACTTTGCTTTAAGAACTAAAATTGGTGCTAAACTGGAAACAGTTACGAACCACTGCATCCCAGAAAAGGACTGAAGAAACCCAATGTAAAGTCTAGGAAACTGAATTTAAGACATTCAGAAAAAAAAAAAATATCTAAACCTTAATGCTTGCGAGTTCATAGAGCACTTAAATTTTCATAGCATGCCCCTGATAACAAAAGGTGCATTAAGTGAAGAAGATCAACTGCCTTCACTGTCTTCACTAAACACAGCATCTTAATAGCTGAGGTTTGGTGGTATTTACAAACTAAACAACACAGTTGGACCTGATTCGTGTACTTTGAACATGTATCCCACACACTGATAGCACTGAGCTCAGCAGAAAGCACAGTAATCGCAGTCACTTTATATCTCAGTGCCATTGGGTATTTGCATAATAGCCTATTGGTTACAGCACTCAGACTATGTGGGAGGCCTGGGTCCTATTCTTGCCTCAACATGACAGGATTCAAATTCAGACTTTTCATTCCTCAGCCGCTATTATCTAAAACAGCAATTACAGTTTTGTCAAAAAAGGGCCTACTGCTCATCCACTGCAGGTCACGGAGCCAGAAATTCAAGCAAGCCAGAGAGAACATGATTCTGCAGCCACAGGAAACCCGAGTCTCATATTGGAGCATCACTCTAAGAACAGAGAAGCCTAGGTTTGATTTGGGGGGAGGGTTGGGAAAATTAAATATTTGCATATTTAGATGGATATTGGATAAACATAGAATCATAGAATCACCAGGTTGGAAGAGACCCACCAGATCATCGAGTCCAACCATTCCCATCAATCTCTAAACCATGTTCCTCTGTACCTCGTCCACCCATCTCCAGGGAAAGCGAGTCAACCACCTCCCTGGGCAGCCCGTTCCAGTGTTTAACGACCCTTTCTGTGAAGAAATTTTTCCTTATGTTGAGTCTGAACCTCCCCCAGCAGAGTTTGAGGCCATCCCCTCTTGTCCTGTCCCCTGTCACCTGGGAGAAGAGCCCAGCTCCCTCCTCTCCACCACCTCCTTTCAGGTAGTTATAGAGAGCAATGAGGTCTCCCCTCAGCCTCTTCTACTCCAGGCTAAACAACCTCAGCTCTCTCAGCCACTCCTCAGAAGACTTGTTCTCCAGCCCCTTCACCAGCTTTGGAATCTAAAGGAATGAAAATGTTTTAAGTAGAGGAGCCAGATTTGGTATTTAAAGTCTGTCTCAACTTTGAGAAGTCCTTTGCCACAGGTTTTTAATCTGCAGATGCATAAATTCCTTGGTATCAATGCATCACAATGGTAGTATATCTCCACTGTACTGTATAGTTTATTTACAATATTTTACCTTGAACTGCTCTGTATGCAATGAGCTGTCACTTATGTTATCCTTGACCTAGAGTACTAAAACAAATCTGATACAAGAGCCACTTCCTTTTTTTTTTCCCAGACAGTAAAAAAGTCAATAATTTTAATGGATGTGAAAGCTCTGGGGTTTGATTTTTCAATTATTTTTGCTTCCTAAGCTATCTCAGATGAATTTATACATAATATACATGGTTATAAAGACTAAGGAAAGAATAAAAAGGGGAAAAATGCTGTAATTAGCAAATACTGGGTTCTTTTCATTAGCAAGAAAATAATTCTTCATGGGAGTATTGTGAAAAGAATGCATTTGGTGCAGTTCATAAAGGCATTTAATGAAATCTACCATGGATCTTATGACTAATATGTTAAACATCTTTCAGGTGACCTTGATTTAACTGTATAATTCACTATTATTCATAAGTTACCATAAAGTGATATTCTTGGTGAGTCAGAAATTTCCTATATTAAATTCCAGGGTAAAATGCGGATCTGTAAATATTGAATCACTATTTATATGCTTTTTTTTTTCCAGATCTGCAGTTTGTGAATAGTCATCTCATAAAATCTCCAACTTTTAAGTCATGGATTGATGAGTCTTTTTATAGTATCCTCCTTTGTACAAGAGTAGAAACATCACAAGCTCCATAAAATTAGGTGCTTTGCTGCTTTTTTATACCTTATTTGAGTAAAACAGCACTGAGCAGTACCTTCCATTACTGAAAGAGGACCTAAAGGAAAGATGGGCAAGAGCTCTTTATCAGGGAGTGCAGTGATAGGATGAGGGCTAATGGTTTTAAGCTGAAAGAGAGGAGATTTAATTAGATATTAGGAAGAAAAAATTTCCTGTGAGGATGGTGAGGCACTGTCCAGAGAACTTGGGGTAGCCCCTTCCCTGGCCTGGTTGGATGGGGCTTTGAGAAACCTGATCCTGTGAGATGTCCCTGCCCAAGGCAGCCGGGTTGGAACTAAATGATCTCTAAGGTCCTTTCCAACTCACAGAATCACTAGGTTGGAAAAGACCT
This sequence comes from Coccyzus lansbergi, assembly GCA_033558105.1. Taxonomy (NCBI): domain Eukaryota; kingdom Metazoa; phylum Chordata; class Aves; order Cuculiformes; family Coccyzidae; genus Coccyzus; species Coccyzus lansbergi. The sequence goes on from JAUMJK010000508.1 coordinate 5,242,537, forward strand.
CCAGGATCATTGAGTCCAACCAAGTCATTTTATGATTGTACGAAAATATTGGGTCTCTACAGGTGAATAAATACTGATTTAATTAAGAAACGGGAGGTAAAAAAAAAAAAAAACCTCCAGTTTTTTATCTGAGTCTTGACAGAACCACAGGCTGCCCAGGGAGGTGGTTGATTCACCTTCCCTGGAGGTGTTTAAGGCACGGGTAGATGAGGTCCTGAGGGACATGGTTTAGTGTTTGATAGGAATGGTTGGACTTGATGATCTGATGGGTCTCTTCCAACCTGGTGATTCTATGATTCTATTTAAAATGCAGCAAATTACAATATGTATTAATTAAATTATGATGAGAGGATAGAGGCTGTGCACCTTACTTTTTCTCCTCACCCCTTGTTTTTGAAAAGTTAATATTTTTTATGTGCACTGTTACACATTTCTGAACCAATTTTATCACATTTATCTTCTTACTGACATCTCACTGATTTTATACCTAAAGACTGCCAGTATGCTTACTTGAAATCAGCAGAGATGCCAGGTCACCCTGTGCTTTATTCCTATCAGACTTACACTTCGACATTAACTTCTCATGGAATTAATTCAAAAGATGGTGGAGTGCTTTTCCTTCTTCCATAAGTTTAGAAAAGGAAACATAACTTACGTGTAAAGAAGTATCAATTCTTCCCAGTACAATGAAGCTAAGGAGGCAGTTGTCTGTGTAGGGCTTAGGTCTCACACATGATAGAGGCTATTAAGTTGACACATGAAATTAGAAATACAACACAGAGCTGAGAACTGTGCAGTGTTAGACATCCTTCAAGCCAAGTTGTGCTGCCAGACATTCCTGCATTTTAACTGATGCAATTCTTAAGCATTCTTCTATGTGTTCCTTAGGATACACATTACACCACTTCAGTTTCTCCTTAGGATCTCACCCAAGACTGGTGAAGTAATTATTATTTCTTTGAAGTATCAGAACAAATTTGCTCTATTACCACTTTCAAGTGGGTGAAACTTCATCCTGTGCTAAACGGCATATCCCTGGTAGCTGTAAGAAGATTCATTTCTTTAGAGTTCAGACACAGATACGTGGTTGTAAGAAGTCACTGAAAGCTTAAATGTGAATCTAGTTTCTTGTGTACATGGTCTACTGGAATTCACCTGTATTATCATGGTAGATACATGAAGAGTTTGCTTTTCTTCTTTGAAATACAGATATTTAGGGGTTTTTTTTTTTTTCTTCTCTCTGATGTATCTAGAAGTACATTAAAGTGTGAATCACTAGAATTTACCATAAATGTCAAACTATGCAAAGTTGACAGCTTCTCTGATACATTATAAAATGTGAATGTATAACTGTTTCAGATAAGAGTTCTGTATTAATTGCAAATACAGGGTAGAAAGATTTATTGCATCTTTTCTCAGTCTAAAGAAGGTACCTTATTGAAGCTGTGACTCAGCAGTAAGATTGTGTGTAATCTTCCTATACCTGATAAAGCCCTCTCTCCAGGAAAATTTTGATGAATTTCCTGTACAAGCTTCAGGAAAATTCTAGCTGACTCCAGTGTGACTTGCTTTGGGTTGTTTAAGAGAAAAGCCAGCTATGCCAGTTACTGCTGTGTTGTAGAACACATTACTCCTTTAAGAATTCAATAAAACTCCATGAAACTCTATAAAACATAGAGGTCAATGATGACGATTTCTACTTTCTTAAAGATGTCATTTCTAATAGTATTCTTCACGTTTCTGTGGGCATGCTTTTAACTTTTAGTCTTTTTGAAGAAAGCAGAGGATTATTGTTTGGAATAACAACACAATAACACATTTTGTGATGAGCCTTTGTGTTTAAGATAAATTTTGTGGCATCTCTTGGAGGTTGTACCAAATGGTTATTAATCTTACATGTTTTAATTCAGCTTAATTCAGATGTCAAATTACTAGCTTGCATCCTGGCTTGTATTGGAAACGGTGTGGCCAGTAGGTCCAGGGAGGTTATTCTCCCTCTGTACTCAGCACTGGTGAGGCCGCTCCTTGAATCCTGTGTTCAGTTCTGGGCCCCTCACCACAAGAAGGAATTTGAGGCTCTGGAGTGAGCCCAGAGAAGAGCAACGAAGCTGGTGGAGGGGCTGGAGAACAGGCCTTATGAGGAATGGCTGAGAATGCTGGGGGTGTTTAGCGTGGAGAAGAGGAGGCTGAGGGTAAACCTCATTGCTCTCTATAACTACCTGAGGGGAGGTTGTGGAGAGGAGTGAGCTGGGCTCTTCTCCCAAGGGACAACGGACAGGACGAGAGGGAATGGCCTCAAGCTCTGCCAGGGGAGATTTAGACTGGACATTAGGAGGAAGTTTTTCACAGAAAGGGTCATTGGGCATTGGAACAGGCTACCCAGGGAGGTGGTTGATTCACCTTCCCTGGAGGTGTTTAAGGCACGGATAGACGAGGTCCTGAGGGACATGGTTTAGTGTTTGATAGGAATGGTTGGACGCGATGATCCTGTGGGTCTCTTCCAACCTAGAGATTCTATGATTCTATGATTCTATTCCTCATTTCCTAAGGCATTTTACCTTGTGTCCTTAAGTTACTTATATAATAATTGCGATAAATTGTGTTTTCATGGGTGTATCAGGCTACTTATATACAGGAGTATACAGAAAAGGAAAATTTAGACCTCTTAATCCCATATATAAAGAGGTGTAGGCAAATATAATGGAAAAGAAAGAACAAATGGTCCCAACAGAAAGTCTCTCTGCTTTTACCCTTCCTTCTTTTCCATTATTCAACATCCCATCTTCCATTTTTCATCATATTATTTCTGCAGGGATCATCGTACCATAGGCATGCAGGCCCTCATGACCAGGTCCAGTAAATGTGGTCTGTGTTCCTTGCCAGCCTAATTGAAATTACAGTAAATACTTCTCAAAAGCAGCAGCCTTCAGGCAGCAAAACAACTTTTCTCGAAGTTGTTCAAAACTTAGGAAGAGAGAGAGAAATAAGGTATGTGATTAAGGTGGGAATGGGGTGTATATGTTCTGGGTTCGCTTCACTATATGTTCTCAGTACACTCTTAGAAAAGAGTATGTGAAGCCAAAAAAAAAAAAAAAAAACATTATGACAAGAATTAGCACAACAGTCAACAGTCAACAGCAAACCTATTACAACTGTCCCTAAATATAACTTATTCCTGGAAGCTAGAACCAAACGGCACTATGCTAAGCAACATGTTTCTTGGTGCTGTTTTTCCCTTGGCTCTGCAGGGCCAGAGGAGGAAAAGTTTTCTGCAATGTTAGTGCAAGGATAATCATCACCCTGCAGCTTCCCCCAGTAAAACTGGATTGCAATTCAGTGGGGTCTCAATTGCTGGCAGTGTAAAATCTCACCTCGGCAGACTAAGGGCAAAATAAAGTTCCAAAAGCATGTAACATTAGATGACTGTAATCAACACTACCCTCTCCCCTCATTAACAAGGTATTCACTTCAAAAGACTTCTGAAAATCTTTTAGAAAGCGAATTGCAGCTATGAAAAAAGTGGTTTTAAGTGTGAAAGTTCCCATTTCACATTCTCTTTGTCAATCAAATCCAAAGCCAACATTTTCTTTCCAAAGAATCAATGTAAAACGAAATAGTCTATCACTGAAAATATTAACTTTGAAAATGAAATTCTTGTCAGCTTCTGTTAGCCTAAATACGGATGATGAAAGAAATCATCCAGAATCTTGCTAGGATTAGATTTAAGAGATTTTTTTTTTTCACACAAGACACTGTTTTACCATGAAATATTTTCTATATGCTTTAAACATACATTATCAACAGCAGAAAACCAGGTTAGACTAATTTATGAGAGAGCTCTGACAATGGCTGCTAAACATAAATTGTCCTTATACAAATCAATTATTAAGACAGTAAAGCTGTTGCTACTATTGTTTGTTAGGACACAATTTAAGGTTAAATGGAGCTTTAGTCTGTATTCACACAGAAATTCTTGTAGCTTTAAGATTCCATGTGCAAAGAACACAAATACTGTTATTAATCTTTTCAAATTTAGTAATAAAAATGATGCAAATTTGTCTGAGTGTCACAGTTTTAAAATAAACTTGGCTGATACAGACTGTAGATACAGAAAGTGATGATTAAAAAAAGTCCTTTTGTTCCACAGTAAAGGACAAAGGATTTAAGGAAAGTATGAATTCATTGCTTTATAAGGATATTGCGCAGCAGTGCCTCACAAATTCAGTCTTAGGTCTTTTCAGTATCCTAAATCTGGACCAGAATGTGTAAAAGAAGCAATTCCATTAACACATAAGATCTTATGCTATCTTTGAATAAATATGCCGTAAGTCTTCATTTCAGTTCGCTATATCAAATCCAGGATCTATCTCCAGCTCATTAATGAAGACGGCTACTTAACAAAATCAGGAAAATTAGCAAAATTCCTGTTGTACATGCACAAAACATTTGAAGATCCTATGCGCTTTCACAGTTGATAAGGAACCGTAATATTTATACCTCGTAAGTAAGAGATAACCCACTCCCTAAGAAGAGAACGTGGGAAAGACTTTTTCTAGGGTGAAGCAAATAATTATTATTTAATAAAATTTGGTTGTGAAAAATGTGAGGTTATCACTTAAAGAAAAAAAAGCAGCTGTTTTCATAGTTGCCCCTTTACTGGCTCATGCTTTTTTAAAAATATAAAATATTTATACGAGGATTACATAATTTCTTTTTCATAATGGTTGGACTCGATGATCTGATGGGTCTCTTCCAACCTGGTTGTTCTATGATTCTATGATTCTATGAACAAGGTGAGGGTTTTGTTATTATTTTGCTTCTTCTATCTTCAAAATACATGCACTTTGACCTTTTTACAATGAGTCACAAGCAAATGGACCTGAAGTAACATGCTCCAATCATAGGTGTAAGTAGTAGACGTTACCCGTAGAAAGGACATTGCCAAGTTGTATTACAGGTCACATTTACAGGATTTAGCATTACAAAGTTTGGATTAATTCCATCTAAATTAGACACCCTAAAAGTTAGGGTTATTAGAAACCCTAAAGTTAAAGGCATTTAATCAATATAGATCCTTAGGCTCTTTTTCTTTAGACAATAAGAAGAAGGACATTATACTAGATGAATCTGGACAGCCAACTTTTAGGAAAAAAAATGCAAATCCAGGATAAAGGAAGAGCAGGTAAGAGTTCCCCATTCTATATTTTATTTCAAAATAAATAAAATTTTAAAAAAAGAAAAGAAAGGAATAAAAGCCTGACTTGGGAGTGAAGTTGAACTGTAGGAAATAGTGGGTTTGAAGCATGATAATAGAAATAGTAAAAATAAATAGACGCAACAGGAAGTCCCTCTACTTTTACCCTTCCTTCTTTTCCGTTATTCAAGATTTCATCTTATATTTTTCATCACATTACACCTTCAGGGAGCATCCTACCATGCACACGCAAGCCTTATAATGACTAGGTCCAGTAAATATGGTGTTTGACGAGGTATGCATCCCTGTGCAAGAATAGTCCTCTATGAGTAGCACCCTTAGGGTTTGTCCAAGTTTCTGCAGCCTAGCTTAGGGAATTCTTAACTCAGTGTGCTCCATTTTTGGGGGTTATTTCCCTGACTATCCACTCCATGTCTACAATAGCACAGGGTGGCTGGGTGCACAGCAACAGCTGCCACCTCCAAGATAGAATTGTCCCCACCCCAGACACTCCACCATGCCCCTCGTCCTCCCTAGCAGTACAAGTATGCCATGACATGCATTATTTATCCCTTGTTGGTTGTGCTGGGTCTGTTATGCTGTTATGAGTACCTATTTCCACACCACAAACAGGTTATCTTCTACAACGTGGCTTTGACTTAACAGAACAGTGAAGTGAGAATGGGTGGAGGAGGTGCTGAGGCACATGGGTTAGTGATTGATGGGAATGGTTGGACTTGATGATCCGATGGGTCTCTTCCAACCTGGTTGTTCTGTGATTCTGTGACTTGGATTACAGGCAACGGAAAATCTCCTTCCATTTAAACAAAGCTGTCTCAAGCAGAATGAGAAAGACTAATGATCAGAAATGGCCAACAGTAACAATCTTAGGAGACTGCTATTGAAGGAAAAAAATGCCAACAAGACCCTCCTCTGTTTATAAAGAAAACGTGTACACTACAAATCAGATGTCTACTGAATATGCAGTGGTTTAAAGAAAATCAAACGTGTCTTCTTTCCTGCTCCTTTGCCTCTTCAATACAAATATTTTCACCACCCAAAGTTTTTAAAAACAATTTTTTCCATTAGTCAATGTTACAACATCCTTGAGAACAACAGCTGCCTTTCAACGTGTACTTTCTAATTCTGTTGCAGTAGTGATTGAGCTTTCAGTAACATCTGTGCTATGCGTGACTGTGTGGAGGATCTGTGAGGGGAAAATCATAGCAAGGGCAGCTCTGGAGTCTTAAATGAAGGCTGAATTGTAGTCCAGATAACCATACTTTAAAGGTATGTAGACATGAAACAGATCCCTGCTGTTCCTCAGGAGAGATCTCAACTGCAGACACTGGTAACAATAACACAGGCAGCACGTACATAACTAGCAAGCGACCACCAATCAAAAAACAGACCATACATGAAAATAAGCATAAATACTCTCAACTTTTTCCCAGAATATTTTCATGACTATCTAGAAGAGATACTGGCTTCCAGAGACCACAGTCACATAAAAACATTTGTTATTTATATAAAGAATTATCTATCAAAATACACCGCTCATCTGCCAGTGTCGAATTCATGAAAGTCACGTTCTGCTGACCATTTTAAGCCATTGTGACTCACCTAAAATTAGTTTCATTGTCTCTTCTCAGGCATAAGATAAAAGATGGGTCCTAAGATCTTGTCTAGATTATGGTTTTGCCAAGAAAGGTTGGATCAGATGATTTCATAAAATCATAGAATCATAGAACAACCAGGTTGGAAGGGACCCATTGGATCATCTAGTCCAACCATTCCTATCAAAAAAATTTCCTATCAAAAATTCCTATCAAAAAATTTCTTGGGGTCCCTGCCAACATGGTACTCTTTGATCCTTTGAAAAACAACTGAAAACACTCCTAAAAAAATCCCAAATCCCCATCAGAATTAAAGCTAGAAAGTGCAGCACAGACCTCCTAGAAATAATGTCAATCATTATGATCAAATAGATAAAAAAAACCCTACAAGTGATTTAAAGGCACTGTTGTCTAACGACACAACTGCAGTTGTCAGCTCATCATATCTCTTCTATCAGTCCTGCCCAGTAAGACTACATTTTCATTCACAATTTAAAAACAGACTCTGTCCTTCAGCAGACAGAAAGCCTCGTCAGGTCTCCTGTATTCTTCCTCCTTCCATTTTCCCTCCATAAACTAATTTTGCCTTAATACTATGAGTAGGTTCATTCGTCTTTGCTTTTCTTTTTGACTTACTCTCCTTCAACACCAGCCACTACCTGTATTCCAAGTACATTTTCTGCTTTATAGACATCAGCTGAGTACTTAATTCAACACCTGCAGGTAAGTATGCAAAGAATGGGAAGGACAAACATCACGGTGTATGAAAAATGAACAAACAAAAAACCCTTTTAATGTGGTTCATAAATGTCTGTGCCAGCTTTGCCACTTGGATTTCCACTACCTTCCAGATGCTTCACCAGGATGCATTTCTGTGAAGGATTTCAGCACTCCAAGGTGCCATGACAATTTTTTAACTGCAAAGAGAAGCTAGTATGTTAATACAAGAGTCACCCAACCATTTTTTTTATCCCTGATGTGAATATAAAAATTTCCAAATGGATTTTATGTGGAAAATGTTCTTCAAGGAATAAAGTTGAACCTTTCAATGAATTACATGTGCTAAAGACCTTACTAAACACTTTATTCAAGAAAATGCACACACATTCTGGCTTTGTAAATCCATATCGACTCTTAATCTATGAATTATATGTAAATTAGCAACAGATCTCAAACTTCTTTTCTTAATTTTCATGTCTTTATCTCAAGGAACCTTGTCAAACTACATTGTTGAGGAGTCTTCCTACAGTCATTTTAATGTTAAATTCTACTTTTTGACAATATTGAAAACAGTTCTTTGTTCCACAATGATTTGAGATATTTCCTTTCGAAAGAATATGAAAAATTATTAATAGTATAATAGATTTCTACTTATCTGGAATAAGCAGAATTCATTAAATAAGAAATACTGACATCGATGAATGCTGCCAATAAAAAGCCTAGACACTGGTCTGAAAAAAAGACAAACATATACAATGCCTCCTTTTTCTTTCCCTGTATGGAAATAGCCAGATGTGGCATAGTTTGCAGAACAATAACCCAAAAGGAGAAAAGTAGTTTATGCAGCAACAGTCCCTCATTCTGTTTGGAAGCACAGCACGAACCTTTTGTCTGATGAGAATAAAAACATATCAAGATTAACTCTGCATGCTTCCCTCATAGGTTAGGCACATGGAAATAAATTAGAAATCTCTGCCTCACTGCTTCCTTATGTAAAATATTTAGGAAATTAACTTCTGGTTTGAAAGACTGTAAATTAGTGAATATTGCAAAAAAAAAAAAATCTTTTGTCTTAATTCTACTTTACCATCTATGCCGTCTTCCAGAAATGGAGTATCCTTTTGTCACATACTATCAATCGGCTTGAGGATCAACATGACAGTGTAACCTTCTAACAGAGATGAACTGCAATGTTTTTCACACAGAAACTTCATCTCATGAACACCATGCAATCATAGAATAACCAGGTTGGAAGAGACCCAGCGCATATCAAGTCCAACCATTCCTACCAAACACTAAACCATGTCCCTCAGCACCTCATCCACCTGTCCCTTAAACACCTACAGGGAAGGTGAATCAACCACCTCCCTGGGCAGCCTGTTCCAATGCCCAGTGACCCTTTCTGTGAAGAATTTTTTCCTAATGTCCAGCCTAAATCTCCCCTGGTGGAGCTTGAGGCCATTCCCTCTCATCCTGTCCCCTGTCAGTTGGGAGAAGAGCCCAGCTCCCTCCTCTCCACAACATCCTTTCAGGTAGTTGTAGAGAGCAATGAGGTTTCCTCTCAGCCTCCTCCAGTCTAAACATCCCCAGCTTTCTCAGCCCTTCCTCATAAGGCCTGTTCTCCAGCCCCTTCACCAGCCACATCATACAACAAAAGAGTTTTATAAAGTCTTTTCTTGAATATTTGTAAAAAATATTTGGACATTAAATGAACTACAAGGCATTGTTTTGGGAACTTCTTCCTCTTACGTAATCTGAACAAATATTTTTTTTTCTGTTCTGTTACTCTTAGCATCATTGTCATAACAGTACAAACTTATTTAGGAAATGTGATTCCAGGAATCCTTCTAAAAATACCTTTTATCAAATTTTGTTTTCTGTTTATGGATGAGAATTCAGGTCAGATGTTTTATCAATTTAAGTTAAAGAATTTAAGCTACATATAGAGCCATCCCTGACATAAGTTACAACATATTTATGTCTGCTTCTGCACTTCAAAGCACTTCCTCGGAATACACATAACAAAAAAAAAGATTAATCAACATTGACTTCAGAAACAGCCTTTTAGTTTTATTGCATTACACATAAATGGACAGGTATAGTTTTCCACAAATGTTTTATCATGTTTTATTATGTAAATTATGTATGTACTAATTGTTTAAGAGAGAAGCCCAAACAGACATCATGTAAAAAGATACTTAAAGTTAGATCAACATTTTTTTTCTGTTCCAATTTATGTCTGCTCTTTTGGGACAAAAAAAAAAGATAAAATGTTGGAAAATTACAGTGAAAAGAAGTAGAAACTCTACTATCATTGTATAAATCAGTAAATATTAGGGATATGTACTTAGAGCTTACAACAAGGAGATATTATCATGCCACTTTCTCTTCATAATTCAAATGTATAGTCTAAAAATCTCTTTAATTTTGGACCTTTAGGAAAGGGTTATGGCTCCCAATTGATGAGATATTAGAAATGCTTAACTCTCAGAGCTAGGGGGGTTGTGTTGTGTGCTATGCTGCCTTCATAAGAAAGGCTGGCATCTTGCTGCTTTCAGTTTTACCAAAGAAATCAGGAGGAAACCACACAAACTCTTTCTACATCCATTTACATTGCATGTAAACAAGAGGTTACAACAAGGCTGAGGAATTCATATATGTCTAAGTAAACAGTTAAATTATTATTTGAATGGCTAAAAGAGCTACTTTTAAACTCTACTTCAAAAATTCTCTAGTGCAGCTGAACAAAGGAAACTGCAAAGTTGAAGATAAAAGATAAGAGCTGTGGCTGAATGGCTACAGAAATCCTTTTTTCTGCCTTTTTTTCCAGAAGAGCCTTTACAACATATATTTACATAAATGAACTGAATTCTGTAGGGTTGTAGTAGAAACTGCATATTTTATTTTCTTTTTTGTCAGGTAAGTTAAATTCAGCAATCTAGGGCAAACACCTAGTACAAATTTCCAAGAATATCTACTCGATTCTCCTCTTACAAAAAGCAAGAGTAAGAGTCAGCACCTGTGCATTCATCATTTACATCCCTTACGTCTCCATAATTCAACTTTTTGTGACACTATCGTCTAATTACTGACAGCGCAAGCACTGAGGTAAAAGCCCTTTCTCCTTCCCTTTCCACTCAGGATTTTTTTTGTTTTTAATTTTCTTTTACCAAACGAGTTTTTGTGTACAATCTCACAAAACAGAAACAAAAGGGAGGAAAAAAGTGGTAGGATTGAGGGGGAAGGAAGACTTTCACTTTGCCACTCAGAAACTATAAAGTGTATCTTCATTTTAAGAAAAGACAAAAGAATTAATTGATATAGTAAACAAACTATTGCTATATTTCTTAATTTCTGTATGACTAATGACATTTTCAGTGCCTGTCAAGGCCCAAGTATGGTCTGGTTCAATGCTATCAAGTCCTGAAGTGTCAACTTAGCTCTGCCCCTTTCTCTAAAATGTCCATAGTTACCAAAGTATCAGAAAGAGAATGAGAATGAGAATGAGAATGAGAAAGAGAAAGAGAAAGAGAAAGAGAAAGAGAAAGAGAAAGAGAAAGAGAAAGAGAAAGAGAGGAGAGAAGAAGGGCAGAAAATCTATACAGTCTGAGGTAGAAACTGATTTCTCTAGGCTTTAAATCAAGCATAAGATGTTTCAAACTATTTACACCATTGGGGGTTGTTCAGGTGCTAACCAATGGCCTATAAGGCATTGAAGCAAGTATAGAAGATCCACAGGCACTTAGAGATGAGCATATTCTTGCTAACAACGTGCTTGTGTATGAACACAATGTCCCTGTAACCATTTCAATTTCCAGTTCCATCTAAAAACTTAAAAATATAGCTGCCCACTTCATCACACTGTAATTAAAACCACTTTTGCTGTAGTCACTGAAAGTATTTAAATATATGCTTTAGATGAACAGTAAGTTCTACAAATTATCAAGACAATATTAAGAGTAAGAAAAGGGTAAGAACATTTAAAGTTGTGTTCTCTCATTTTCAAAGAGAGATTTCAGCTTCTGATTCATTGGTTTTTGTGATCATGCTACTACTTCTTTTGTACCTACAATCACAAAGGCAGTAGTTCAACCAACAAACTAATAATCAAATATTATTATTTTAATGTTCAGAATGCAAAACAAGATAAGAAAAAGAATGCACATTGAAGAATTGTTAAAATGTATGATTAATAATTCAGAAGATAACAGAAAGGAAATGGAATGTCTTTAGTTTAATGTTGTCTATTGCAACTTTTTGTGTGTGTGTGTGTGATAAATCAGACTTAAATAAACATATGAAATATACTGAAGACTAAACGTAACACAATACTAAAATTCAGCAAGTTTGACAGATCACAGGTGAGAAAATACTGTATCTATAAACTGATCTAAAACACAGACAATGCATTTTAAAACATATTTTTATAGAAAAAGATCTCTACAGAAAACCAACGAAGGGAATGAAATCATTTTCAAGAACAGCATTTTCTTTGTTTGGTGATTAAGAAAAAAAAAATATTGAGAATCTGAGAAAAACATTAATCAGAAGCACAGCTAGCTTCACCTTTGAAAAGTAGGAAAGGAGACAGGAACGCTGTAACCCAGGAAAGGAGATTTAAATATAACAATACTGTAGCATAGCTCCATGGATTTAGAATTTGACTGTAAGCCAAGAATACCTGAACTTAAAGTAGAACACAAGCTCTGATCTTCTGTGTGTTAATCAGAAAGCTACTTTTTCTGTCTGTCCAGTTCATTGGCTTTGAGATGCAAATAATTGCATATATAGTGAAAAATGATATGCAGTAATAAGCCTTATAATTATGGTGTACGAATACTGGATTATTTTATAACGATTTCTTACAGCAAGAAATAAATGTTGGAATTCTTTTTAACTGATTGAACTCCATAATCCCGTTTTGAGCTAAATTCATTAATCCAGCATTAAGTTCGTACTTTTTTAGATCACAAAATGCACTCAAAGTCAAGTAGAGAAGATATAAGGAAAGCTTCTGGTAATAATAGAAGAGTTTTGAAAAAGAATCTGCACATCAGCAATAGCAGTCTAATCGAAGCTGTGATGTACTGCTAAAATAAAACTAAACTGAAAACTCAAAACGTTAGCAAAAATGAATGGATTTATATTCTGAGTGTTTGTCTGGAGTTTCAGTTGAGTTTTTACCTCTGATACACTTTACCACATTACATCATATGAAAGTCAGTGCTGGGTATCTGTTCAGAAGGACATCCGTTACCTAAAAAAGCTTCCCTCTGCAGCATGTGTTAAATGGGTCTATTTATCTTTATAATATTTGACAACTTTATCACATATGGAACTTTTTCAGTTTGTACCGATTATTTGGACTTTTTCCCTTTTTGACCTTCCTCTCTGCCACAGCCACTTCTGGGATCAGATGTAATTTATTACTGTGAGATACTGCCACAAATCTCCGTCAGAGACCAAAGCCATTTTTTTATTTTCCTTTTCTTTTTCTTTTAATAGTTTTTCTATGGCTATCAAATCATACTGCTATAGTAATTTTAGTAGTAATGTCCCATCACTGAACTCCAGTTGGTTCCATTTGTATAATATCATCACGAGCTTCCTCTGACCATAGCTGCCACCAGAAAATTTTAGGAAGTTTGGACCTGCTTGGTCTTTCTGGTGGGACCAATATACCCTGTCCCTGGTTCCATTGAAGACCTGAGGCAAGCTGCTGCAAAGAATGAATACAGAGACATCCAAAAGTAGTACTACAGAAACAGCTGAGCTTTCATCCCACACCATCTGTGATTACAACTGGAAAATGTCAGAACTTGTGGGTCACAAGCATTACAAGGGACAAGTACTTACAACTCATACTATTGAATACTTCTAAATTAAAAATGCTTAGGGAAAAGGCAAGTTAGTTAGCAAGTTAGTTTTCAAGAGTAAGATGAAGAAATTCCTCACTTTAAGAAATACAGCCTAGAAGCAACTTTTTTCACGCAGAGGGTCATTGGGCATTGGAATAGGCTGCCCAGGGAGGTGATTGAGTCACCTTCCCTGGAGGTGTTTAAGACACGGGTGGATGAGGTATTGAGGGGCTTGGTTTAGTGTTAGATAGGAATGGTTGGACTAGAAGATCCGATGGGTCCCTTCCAACCTGGTTGTTCTGTGATTCTGTGATTCTGTAAACAGAAATTTCTCTCTGAGAAACTACAGACATTTTGACTAATCTCTCTCTGAACTGGATTTTGAAAGAACTGCATGACTACCAGTGTAGGAAGTCTCTCCAAAGCTCACCATCTACAAGTGAGATTCAGCCCAAGCAAAAAGGTGATGTACACTTTCAGCTTTCAAACAGTCTTCAAGAAATTGTCTGCTTACTTTCCAGTAGACAATATCCACATCAAAAGAATACCATTAGAGCTGTTAAGCTGAGAAGGAAAATATATTGTTTTTCACATTTCCTGAGCTCTAATGTGTGGATTGGCTCTCCTTGGAATCTCATGCTGTAGCCTCCTAATGATCTGACCATTTATAATAAATACTATAGCTTAAGAATATCAATAAGGAGCTAAAAGGACAGCAATGGGTAAACTAAAAAGAAATCCACTCATGCCTCTAAAAATAAAATCTATCCTAGCTATAAATAAAAAGATAATCTAGCTAGAGTTATGGTAGAAGCAGTTATTGCTGTGCCACATTTTAGGCTTCAGCCATTCTTTCCATGCAATCCAGTAAATTTCAGCTAGAACAAATTTTCAGGGCAAATTCTGAAGCAATCGTGGTCTCCCTCATAATTCCATGGAGTCACCCTCCAGAATATGATGTTAAGGGATATTAAAAATGGCATAACAAAGAAGATGTGTTTCCGGATGCATAAAATCCAGTTCAACTGAGAAATTTACTAAAGACTTATAATTAAGACAGGCTCCCAGTCACTTGAGTTATTTTGTCAGAAATAGCAGTGTGGCTTCATGATGTTAGTACTCCAAATTGTGAAGATGTCTTCTTTCAGGCAACTTTTTTTTTTCTAATCACGTTTAATATGAGTAGAAAAGCCATCTTCAAAGACATTTGACAGAGCAGCTGTTTTAGCAAATCTTTACTTTTTATTGGGAACTACTTTTATAATCTATATAATGTTACTCTTTACACTTGCATATGTTTTCTTGAAGAAGTGTTCTATTGCAGGCAGTGCTTGGACCTTTATAAAATAAAATACATAACTGTTTTGGGGTCTTCCTGCATATTCAGTCATGTGAAAAAGTGATGTCATCGAATAGAATAGTTCATAGAGTAGTTTGGGCTGGAAGGGACCTTGAAGATCACCAAGTTCCAAAGTAGAACTAATGTTAAAGTCCTTGAATACAATCAGTGAAATTATCAGGAAATATGCAACCAAATAACATCAAAACAAACAAGAAATTAAATTATGGGGCTTTGGAAAAAAAAGTAAGAATCTGTGACACTGAGATTCACAGAATAAAATACAATTTGCACAAATAGAAATTATTTTAGAAGATAGAATTAGTCTATCTGTAACATGGTTTGCCGTTAAATATGGCATCAAGTTTCCATGGCAATTTTCCACAAGCAGGTACATCTGGAGAGCCACCACACCATAGATCTCATATCTTATGACGGGATCAAATTTATGAGACAGCTATTGGGCAGTTTCAGAAACAGAAAATTTTGATTGACAAATATAAGGCACATCATCAGTTTTCCTCAACAAGGTTATGAACTTTATTGTGCATACGCACCTGTCTAGAGGTTCTATGGAAGTCATGCAACCACAGAACATCCCATAGATCTACAACCATTTCTTAGTCTAGGTCTATACTTTATACATAACATTACAGAAAAGATCTTTTATATATGGGAGACACAGTTGACCAGACATCACACCCCTTAAAGCTTTGCACAATATAGACAATATCAAACGAAATGGAGAGTCAAAACCGTACAAGAGAAGCTCAGGTGAATTGAAGAACATGAGCGATGAAGTCAACCAGGTCTCTCCCTTTCTGAGAAGCACAGGCTCTTTCAGACTTGAAAGCTAGTCTGTTACCTCCACAGTGGGCTTTATTCAGTTCTGCATGGTTGGCTAAATTGGCTGGTTGGGTTCATTAAGAAAAGGAAGATGCCACTCTGCAGAAGTAGATGGGCTATGTCCTCTGTGTGTGTGCCCCCCTGAGCCATACTGGGTATTTTATTCATAAATCAATAAGGAAAATTCATTTGTTCCCACTACATGCAAGTGAAGATAAGTCCAGCGAATTTAAACTTTAAATAAGCAATGAATAAAGTGGATTCACTTGTTTTTGGAAATGAACTAGTTCCTCTGCTGTTGTTTTAGAAGTCCTGACTGTATGCAGTTGCTCATTATATAATCTATAAAAAAAGAAGGAACCTGGCAGAAGAATAACGTAAGACAGCCAATTGCTTATAGCAGTACCATGTCCTTGTCAGGAAAATAGTTATGTTTAAACCCTAACTATTCATTATACATCTAACATTTTGAGTACTCATTTGTTCTGCACTTTTATTGTATGAACATACAGAACAAGGAGATTAATTATAAGATAGAAAGTTCTATTTTAACAAAAACATTAGGCAAAGTTCCAAATTAGTAAGCAAACCTCCCAAGTCATCAAATATATACAGTAAAGTTCAAACACTGGCAGATTTAAATAAGGAAATTTTAATGTGAATGTTCTGTTTTTCAGCAGCCTAACAGCTGTAGGGCTGCCAGGAACTTAAAAGTACTGAAAATATATCTTATCTATTCATTATTAAAGATATTGTTAATCTGATCGACTAACCCAAAAATACTGGCTAAAATGTACACATCCAAAACTCAGCTTTCAGTCTCTCATTGTTCCAAACACCTGACCACAGTAATTTTGAACTGTACATACTTTTGCAGCACTAAACAGTCTAAAACACAGTTTCAGTTCTCCCCAAAACACCCTCCCCCAAAGACAAACAATTTCACCCCAGTCCCCCAATAAATTACTCTGAAGAGCTGCTATGAATTACAGGTAGGGGATTTTTTCTGTTGCCTTTCCCAAGTCCTCTGAAGGAAATTCATCTCTTCACATCCTTAAATGTCTACTAGACATTTTTTTTGAAAAAAAAAACATACAAACTTTGTTTACTTGACACTCTTGGCTTTCATTATTCTATCTGATAATAAGGGAACTTGTTGCTTTTCTTAAGCAACTGACACAAGACCACAAAAAAACTCCTTTTACTTGAAATGGCTTTAATTACAAATTCAAAATCAGTGCTGAAATAAATCTAGATGAACTTTACTTTTAAAATAACAAATCCTCATATCTTCAAATGTTTTAATCTTAATGAAAAATGAAGTCAGAAATAATTTAAAATTATTTTTATATATCTTTAGCCAATATATTAATTGAACTTAAACAGACACAAAGGAAATGAGGAAGGAAACAAGGAAAGGTTCTTGCTTTCCAGAGACCACAGATAATTTAAAGTACAATGAATAAAAAGAAAACTGTGTCCATCACTGCAATACAAGGTCAGTATACCAGTATCTGGATGGAATTAGTTAGGAGGTCATAAGAAGTCCTGGGAGATGGAAAAACTGTGAAAGCTACGTGAATCACTGATGCAGGCTGACACATCAGCACTTGGAAAAAAGATGTGTTGGTGCGAACAACTCATATCAGTCATACTTACTGTGATATGCAAAGGCATATCACATTACATTTATGCCAACTGTTTCATAACTCATTTAAATGAGCAGCATTGGAGAAGGGGAGAAGGATGAGAGAGGACTGAATAATGTTGAGTGGACACTCTAAATCTTGTGTGAGAAATACTGGATGAACACGATGATCACAGCTCTGACAGCACCATTACAAATGACAACCCTCAGGAGGACAGTGCGTTAGAATCACCACCACCAGGTTGGAAAAGACCCACCGGGTCATTGAGTCCAACCATTGCCATCAAGCACTAAACCATGTCCCTCAGCGCCTAGTCCACCCATCCCTTAAACTCCTCCAGGGAAGGTGAATCAACCACCTCCCTGGGCAGCCTCTGCCAGTGACCAATGACCCTTTCTACACAGAAACTACACAGCAGAGACAGGACAAAGCAACTTGAAAGGAGGCACTTTCGAGAAGAACATACAATAGTTTATTACTAATTCCTAGGCTAACATGTTGCTACCTCTACAATCTAATTCCCTCCTGTTGACCACTGCTGTTTCTAGTCCTGCCCCTACTAACGTCCATCCCCTTGGCCGGTAACCTGGGGGTTGGGTGGGCAGCAGCAGGTTGGGCAGTGGCGGAAGACTCGAGCTGGGCGCCGTGGTGGTGCCTGCCCAGCATTGGGACCAGGCCACTCATCTGGTCGTGGAGGGGGCCCGAAGACAAGTAGGGTAGGAGGTGAGCGGCGTTGGGGTGGAGGTGAAGGAGGAGCTGGGTGCCGTGGTGGTGCCTGCCCAGCATTGGGACCAGGCCACTCATCTGGTCGTGGAGGGGGCCCGAAGACAAGTGGGGCAGGAGGTGAGTGGCGTTGGGGTGGAGGTGAAGGAGGAGGTGAAGGAGGAGCTGGAGCCGCCTCCTGGGCACCATCGGGACTGCCGGGGCTGTCTCTGCAGCGACGTTTGGCTGGGGTTGGACCAGCACTGGTGCTCAGGGCATCTGGGTCAGCCCATGGCTCGTTGGCTGGGGCTGGACCAGCACTGGTGCTCAGAGCATCTGGGTCAGCCCACAGCTTGTTGGCTGGGGCTGGACCAGCACTGGTGCTCGGAGCATCTGGGTGAGCCCACGGCTCGTTGACTGGGGCTGGACCAGCACTGGTGCTCAGGGCATCTGGGTCAGCCCATGGCTCATTTGCAGTGGCTCTGGGTGTTGCATGGCTCTGGAAGTCCTCCTCCTCTTCCCCTCCTGCTGCCACTTGGCCATGCTGTGGCTCTCTCATGGGGACAGCACAAGGTGCTGTCAGTCCATCCCTCGTGCGCTTTGCAGCTCGGGATTGCTGTCCGTCGGTCCTGCCATCCAGCCAAGGAAATGACCTCAGCCACAAAGCTGGGAGTCGAGGGGGCTCCGTGTCTGCTGAGGCTGGATACGTGCAGCGCTGGGCTGAAGTCGTAGATGGATCCTGAGTTGTATCCTGGATGCCATCAGGGCTGCGGCTGTGGAGCCGTCTGGCTGGGGAGGGACCAGCACTGGTGCTTGGGCCATCGGGGTCAGCCCACGGATCGTTCGCTGTGAGGTTGGAGGCTGCACGGGTTGCGGGTCCATTCTCCTCCTCTGCCCCTCCTGCTCTTGCCAGAGCAACACCTCTTGTCTTCTGTTTGCGTTTGCACCCCTGCTTTGGGCTCCGTGGGGCTGCAGCTGGGGCTCAGCCTCTTTCCTCAGGCCTTTCCTTGCACGTCCTGAGGAGGTCGGGGTGATCCCTCTGGAAGAAGGGGCTGTAGAAGAAGTGCAGCGTGCCCAGAGATGGTCCTGCAGCTGCTACTGCTCTCAGCTCCTCCACAGAGACAGAGATGTGAGAATCATCTTCCATTTGATGGAATCCATGGAGAGCAAGCTGGGCAATAAAGTCTGCCATGCACTCGCTCTCAAAAATCCTGTGAGGTCCTCTCTTACTCAGCACCTCCTTTACAAAGACACCTTCTGCGATCACCACGCAGTTTCCATTGTCTCCCCACCAGACGGACTGGAAGTGATGGCTGGTGACAATCTTCCAGAGCTTCTTGAGGAAGCGGGAGGGAGAAGTGGTGCAGGCTCTTTGTGAACCTGCACATTCCGGTTCCTCCACATCGGAGGATGAGTCTGGGGATGGTGACATCCTCTTATCTCTCATTGCTGTGCTCGGGTGCAGCTCAGAGCCTTGGTCCTTTCCCTGACCAGCGAGACTGAGTTGTGCCTGTCAGCGGGATGAGGGACTGCAGCGTCTGATGCCTCAGTGCCTGGGCAGCACCACTATAAGTACCTCTTGGTCACTGTGATGCGTGGGTCCCCTCACTGTAACCTCACCATGTGGCACAGTCTCATGGCGGCAACTCTGCAGTTGCTGCTTCTTCAGGCAGTCTCTCCTCTTCCGTTCTGGCCTTCATTCCTTGATCTCCATTGTTCTAACATTTAAGACTTATGGTGGTGTCATTACTCTTAGACATCCCAAAAGATGTTCGTGGCTGCATAAATACAGCAGCACAATGTGACACTGGTTTGCCCCAGACAGACCAAAAGGAGATGGGAGTTAGGAACCTGAGAGAGTCACTCATATTCATGTCACTTCCAGTATTGTTATAGGTCACTGTGGTGATTCATTTCAGTATTGAGACCACATTTGGGACAAAGTCCGAAACGTACTGACACCAAAGAGTTTTATAAAGAAAATGAGAATTGAAACCTGGGGGTGTTGGTCGACAGCCGACTGAACATGAGCCAGCAGTGTGCCCAGGTGGCCAAGAAGGCCAATGGCATCCTGGCTTGTATCAGAAACGGTGTGACCAGCAGGTCCAGGGAGGTGATTCTCCCTCTGTATTCAGCACTGGTGAGACCGCTCCTTGAATATTGTGTCCAGTTCTGGGCCCCTCACCACAAGAAGGATGTTGAGGCTCTGGAGCAAGTCCAGAGAAAAGCAACGAGGCTGGTGAAGGGGCTGGAGAACAGACCCTATGAGGAGCGGCTGAGAGAGCTGGGGTTGTTTAGCCTGGAGAAGAGGAGGCTGAGAGGAGACCTCATTACTCTCTACAAGTACCTGAAAGGAGGTTGCAGAGAGGAGGGAGCTGGCCTCTTCTCCCAAGTGACAGGGGACAGGACGAGAGGGAATGGCCTCAAGTTCCACCAGGGTAGATTTAGGCTGGAGATTAGGAGGAGGTTTTTCACACAGAGGGTCATTGGGCATTGGAATAGGCTGCCCAGGGAGGTGGTTGATTCCCCTTCCCTGGAGGGGTTTAAGGCACGGGTGGATGAGGTCTTGAGGGACTTGGTTTAGTGTTAGATAGGAATGGTTGGACTAGAAGATCCGATGGGTCCCTTCCAACCTGGTTGTTCTGTGATTCTGTGAAACATATAAATCTTTTTATACTTATCTGTCTATCTATCTACATATATATATATATAAATACTTGAAAGGCTGTCTTAGGCAGCTTTATGCAGAAAAGAAAGTTCTTTGCCCTTAGTAATTCATCGGCTCCTTTAATATGTTACACCATTAATTTAGAGACAAATTTCTTTTCTTTCTTTCAACAAACTATGATTCTTGATAGCATCTAAAAAAGATACATTCAGATAAAAATATTCAGTAAGAATTTATTTATTTATATTCTTTTAAATCCTGAAGCAATGCTAGACTTCTAAGGCTGTTCTTTGCTAAGACAGATATCCGTGGATCCTTTTTTAATACTGATAGAAAGTACGGTTTCTGGTACTGGCAGTTGTCAAAACAGTATCCCTATGGAAATTTCAGACTTGTGGTATATTCCTATTTCATCTGTTTCTGAAGAATAATTGACAGTATTGGTCTTTGAAATGTGTATACAGAATTCTAGACCCAACAGGCTTAATTTAAGCACTGAGGAATCACAGCCCACCATCCCCTACTGGTTATGCCTTTGACTAGTCATAACTACATTTAATGAATATATTAAAATCCACAAGATGAACTTGAACAGTAAAATGAAGAAAATAAGTTGCAATTTTCTTGGAACTTACAGCAGCAACACTAGAGAAAAGAAAAATCAGTGCTAGACAATTACATTTTCTATGCGGTATATAGGAACTAGGCCGCACATATAAATTCAATACTCCAGCTTTATTTAAATATCCCACAGGGACAACATCTCATGCTCCCTTTAAAATCCTTCTGTTTCTACACCTATCAGAAATAAAAATATTTATCTTGTCTAAATCAGAGTTTCTGAGACAGATTTCGTAAGGCTCTGCTTACAGAATTTCTGTATAAAATGTTTACGGAATCATAGAATCATAGAATCACAGAACAACCAGGTTGGGAGGGACCCATTGGATCTTCTAGTCCAACCATTCCTATCTAACACTAAACCAAGTCCCTCAAGACCTCATCCACCCGTGCCTTAAACACCTCCAGGGAAGGGGAATCAACCACCTCCCTGGGCAGCCTATTCCAATGCCCAATGACCCTCTGTGTGAAAAACCTCCTCCTAATTTCTAGCCTAAATCTCCCCTGGCGGAGCTTGACGCCATTCCCTCTCATCCTGTCCCCTGGCACTTGGGAGAAGAGCCCAGCTCCCTCCTCTCCACAACCTCCCTTCAGGTAGTTGGAGAGAGTAATGATGTCCCCTCTCAGCCTCCTCTTCTCCAGGGTGAACACCCCCAGCTCTCTCAGCCGTTCCTCATAAGGCCTGTTCTCCAGCCCCTTCCCCAGCTTCGTCGCTCTTCTCTGGCCTCGCTCCAGAGCCTCAACATTCGGAATGCAGACGCAGATTTTTACCTGTGGGAGCGACACTGCCCGGTCAGAAGGGGTGAGGAGAACACAGCAGCGCTCCGGTGTGTATTTACAGTCACAGACGGAGCTCTGCAGTTCATTTCTTATGCTGGGTTAGTACAGGAGACAGAGGAATCCTTATCTAAAGGTTATAAGCTCCAGACTTGGCTTCTGACCTTGCTCCAGACAGTACTGACAGGCCCTGGGGCGCACAGGCTTGGGCGAGCGGCCTAACACAGAGAACGGGCAAAGGCGCCTTTGCAGGCAGGCAGGCTCTCGAGCTCCCCGCCCCTCCTGCTCTCCTGTCCCGCTCCCCGAGGATGAGGCCTTCAAGCTCAGGGCCAGCTCAGCCGTCCCCGCCCCTCCGCCCCCTCCCGCTGCCGCTCTTCTAGAAAGAAAGATACCAAAGATATACTTCTTTTGTTTATAGCACTTGTAGCTTTCTAGAAAGAGTGAAAATTCTTTCTGTATGTTATTTTTCTTGTTTAGCCACTTTCTAAACACAGATTTTGTGGATGATTTCATCCACTTTTTTGATACAAGCTAGGATGCTGCTGGCATTCTTTCCCACCTGGGCTCACTGCTGGTTCTTGTTCAGCTCCCTGTTGACCAGCACCCCCAGGTCCTTTTCCACTAGGCAGCTTTCCAGCCACTCTTTCCCAAGCCTGCAGCATTGCATGGGGCTGTTGTGGCCCAAGTGTAGGACCCGGCACGTGGCCTTGTTGAATATCATATAGTTGGCCTCGGTCCATTGATCCAACCTGTCCAGGTCCCACTGCAAAGCCTTCCTGCCCTCAAGCAGATCAACACTCCCACCCAATTTTGTGTCATCTGCAAAGTTACTGAGGGAACACTCAATCTGCTGATCCAGGTCACTGATAAAGTTATTAGACAAGACTAGTCACAACACTAAGCTGTGGGGAACATCACTTATGACCGGCCACCAACTAGATTTAGCTCCATTCATCACAACTCTCTGGGCTTGGCCATCCAGCCAGTTTTGTTCCCAGTGACGAGTATTCTCATGTCTACAAAAGCAGGCAAAGAAACTCCGCATTTTGATATGATAACTGTGGAAGTTATCTTTTAGATTCCTTATAAATCACGTAAGTGAAAAATAAAGACAAGAATTTTTTCAGGACCAGACCATTTCATACAATCATAGAATCATAGAACAACCAGATTAGAAGAGACACACCAGATCATCGAGTCCAACCATTCCTATCAAACACTAGACCATGTCCCTCAGCACCTCACCCACCTGTCCCTTAAACACCCACAGGGAAGGTGAATCAACCACCTCCCTGGGCAGCTTCTGCCAGTGCCCAATGACCCTTTCTGTGAAAAACTTTTTTTCCTAATGTCCAGCCTAAATCTCCTCTGGTGGAGCTTGAGGCCATTCCCTCTTGTCCTGTCCCCTGTCACCTGGGAGAAGAGGCCATTTATGACTTTTGGGCTTGTATTAGCTCTTAGAAAATAGTGGTGAATAACTGTGTAGTCCAAGATACTTTTCCTTTTTCACTACAGTGCAGAAAAACACATATATTAGTGGGACACCATTTCATTTCTGCTGTCATTGTTAAAAATATTTTTAGTCACTGTTCAGAGCAACACCAGCTATGCTGTGGAGTGCAGATGAGAAAACTTCCTGACAGAGTTTAAAAACCCCCATACATTCAGTCTTTGCAAGAAGTATGGCAGAATGCTTAGGAAATCCAGGAAGAGAGCTTTGTAAGTATTACTAATAGGTTTCTCCGTATGCTTGCAGCTTCACTTTCCCGTAGGTGATATGTCTGAACAGCAGATAAATGAAATCGTTGCTACCAAGAATATACAATGTGGGACAGCATGGGTCTAAAAGGATTTATTAGCAAGGCATTCACTGTGTATATGTCACCTTATAGAGCTGGAGCCAGGCTTGGAAGCAACTCAGCACTTGTTAGTAGGTCTCAGAAATATCAGACGACCCCATGTAGATACATTCAGTGTTCCCAGCAGTCAGAATCAGGAAAGCTGGAAAGCATAATACTCATATGCCTGCATAACCCTTCACAGAGAGGCTTTGGCTCTACAAGTATAATTTTTGTATAGCTCAGTAGTGATTCTTCCACACCAAGTACAGATCTCTACAGATGTATTGTTGCACCACAGGCCACAAAACTCCAAACTCCATTTGTTATCTTGGGACAGATCCAAATACATCTGTACTTCCAAAGTGTTACCTTTGAACATGGCACATAAGAGTAACCTGGAGTACATCGAGAGCAGTGCAAGGATATTTTTGCAGAGTGAACTCAACTAAACTATGTGAAGCTATTCAATTGAATTTACATGACAAATTCCAGTGCTTCTGGGAAGGTTGTGGCACCTGAGGTGGACAAACTTCAGGTGGATCACCCTCAAGCTGACCCATTTCTATCTGCAGACTCAACTGCATATAACAGTTATATATAAGATTTGGGATAAAGGATTTGGAAAAAAATATATAGGAATTGTCTAAGAGAAAACATACTAAAGGAATACCTTATGTTAAGAAAAAGATTGCTATCAATTATGAAACATAAACAGCTAAGACATTACAATAATAAAGAATATATAACATCTTCAAAGCCACAGCCATGGCTTTATTAAGTTTTATCAACTTTTGATAAAAATGGGATATTTATTATTCCTGTTACTGGAAAATTTATGAGAACAGTATTTTGTATTGGACATATTTCTTCTTAGAAACATAGCTTCACATTATTATTATTCACAAATAAATCTTATTTGCTTGTTATTTCAGTGACTATACACTGATCACAGAAGTGATGAGAATTGATATCTTAGTTACACTTTACTTCATAATCTAGTGTCCACCTGCCTGACAGTTCAAATACCTGTAACTAAAACAAAATTAAAAAAAAATATATGATTTTCATTTTAAAGATTATGAGCAAAAGCTAAACTCATTTTGTTATTATATGTTCCACTACATGTGGAATATTCAAAGGAACCCTTGAGAACAATATTCTCATAAGGCAAAAGCTAACAATGTATCATGAGATTTGTTGTATCTTATGCAATGGTGCAAGTATTTATCTGAGGAAATGAACCCTCTTTCCATTAATTAATAGAAGAAAAATGGTTTGGATATAAAAAATATTTGTGTCCAAAATTAAATATACACTCTTAATTTTAATATTGTTTCCTATTAAATGGAATTGCATAAACAGATTGACAGGTGCAGCAAAGAAGGAGGAAGAAGATGTAAATTTGCAATTATCACTAGCACATAATGGTAACGGTTTGACTGCCCAGATTTATTATCCATCTTGGTTGGTTAGTTGGTTTTTTTCTTCATTATGTGGCTGCAGAGTACATACAAACACTTGATAAACTAAGATTTATTAAAGCACAATATCTACCTGACAGCAGACACCTGAAACTTACTTTTATTCCTTTTTTAATTATAAATTGCAGTCCCATTTATATCCTCCTGCATCAGAATGACTGTTATCTACACTACTATCATATGAGGTAACAGTGTAAATGTTAGATTGGATAAACTGAATAGACTATCCATGCTTTCCAACAGGTATTAGTCTGGAGATAAAAACAATGAGATAGAAAATTACTAATACAGTTAAAACCAGAAGGTTTTTTCCTCTGCATACAGGCAAAGGGAGGAATAGGACAACAAATTTCTTATCATATAAAGCCATTCCAAACCTAAATGTCCAACAGTAGACCAAGTTATGCACTTCCCCGTGCTCTGAAGTACACAGAAGTTGCAAAGCCTGTGATCAATCAAAAAACTATCACCAGGATGTCAAAGGAAAGGCAGTCCCCTCCATCCCTTCCCCAAATAATTTGCATGTATTTATATACAAGAATATCTTCTCCTCACCTGCAAACTCACCATCACCAAGGCAAAAAGTCAGTTTAGAAATGAGTTGGTATTACAGACTATTTATCCTACAACATAATCTGTACTTTTCTGCCATCATCTCCCGGAGCAAGAGAACCCTTATATAAATTCTTATATCTATGATTTTGGAGACCTCACCTACAAGCGGACTCATGGCATGGGACCTCCCAATTGCTGAGAAAGGCATTTTGAATCCTTTCTGCAGCTGGTGCTGTCCAGTGACTGCAGATCTGGATAACGATAATAGAAAAATTGGTGATGTATCTTTCTTGTTTACCATATTTATTCTGTTGTAGTAATGATTAGACACATTACCTTTAAAAGATGTTGATTGTTGTTGATAACTACTAATCATTTGTTACCTTTCTTGTTTAAATAATTAAATAAAACTTAATTTCATATAATATTTGAGTATTTAGGTCTTTCATGCTGACTGCACTCCGTGGTTTGTACTCTGCGGTAAAACAATCAACACAGAAACCATGACAAGAGAATCCTAATTATTGAAAAATAATCTGTGATTAATCTTTGCTCACAAAACTGCAGATGAGTTGTGAAATAGCAGCTGAAAGAAAAACTATGTGCATAACTATTAATTTTTGAAGACACAGATGAACTACCATATCACTTAAAATAAATCTTTCATATTAGCTTTTAAAGGAAATATGTGCCAATAATTGCATCTTTCAGGGCATAAATCCAACTCTCTTAACTCAGACTTTGAAGTCTGAACAAAGCAGAATAATGTTCAAGATGCTGAGTTTCTTACTTATGAGCTTAATCTTAGTTCAGGCGCACTTAAACATTTAAGCTTAGCAGACAAAACAAGTCTGAAAACTAGTAATATCCAAGAAAAAGACTTTTCTAAGTCTAGAATTAAAGTTTCTACGATATGGCTTCAGAACCAATAAAAAGTAACATATTTTAAACCTGATATTTAATTATTAAATATACTGTGTTTACTGCCTTCTACAAACATGGCGTTAACCTTGTATTGCGCTTTGCAATTATTTGTCCCCAGATAAAAATATAAAGCCATGTCGTCCACCAGCCCTGTTGTTATGCAACATTAAAAAATATGTATTCCCATAACGGTTGCTTCTGTTGTGTCTAATATTTTGTTACTTTAAGCTGTTAAGCACCTCTGTTAATGCATTTTCTGTGTCATACATGAATCACACCCTTTTTTTCAAATGCTAATGCTCATAATTTTATGTGAGCCCCTCAATTATTTGTAAACTATAGCTTACACTTAGAACTTTCTAACATCACGTTTTGGTTTATGGGAAATCTTTGAAACATATTTACTGTTTTTTAACATGTTGCCACTTTTATTTTTGCAAAAGCGAAGGTCAAAAATTAATATTATTTTTGACTAGACAAACTATGCTTTAGGCAGAAAATCAGCAGCACTCTAATATAAAAACACAGGCAGTTTTGGTTTTCCGTTGTCCTCCAAGACAGGTGGTTTGCCCTATCCACTTTGTCAGAGTTGATTAGCGCTTTTCCAGTTTTTATGCTTGGATGAAGATTTTTCAGATGACAATACCCAAGGTTAATCTCTTAATGGATAGTAGACAAGATTTTGCCTACAGTGACACTTAACTTATAATGAGTTATAAAATAACAGCTGAAATAATGAGTCTACCATTAAATATTTAGTCATGTCAATCAAACAACATTTAAATTCTAGTTAAATGCATCTTTTTGATTCTGCTTTACTTACTTAATTAGTTACAGAAATATCAAGCGTTCTGAAAAGTACCTGGGGACATTCTGGAAGACAATATAAACCACAACCCAAACAATATGGGATTTTTTTAGATACAGGGTTGTTTTATTTACATTATGTTTGCATAAAATAAGTTTTGACATCAGCCACATACTCTCAAGTGCTAATTAAAGCTTCATTTAGCTACAGCACTTTTCCACTGAGTACTACAGATCAGAAACAATTGCATAATTTGCACAGGGAGCTCACATTTTAACTGCTTCAGTATTTCTGCAAAATAACTTATTTTAGTTATTTTTCTAGAACATATTCTTGAAGCCCTCCTATGAATTCACAGGCGACCTTACACTTCCTTCCATCTTCTCTGTCTAAAAAAGAAATGGCAACAGCTAATAAGAGAAACTCAGCTTTGTTATTTTACAGCTACTTTTCTCCATGGGAGCAAATTCAGGGTATGTACAGATCTTATTTACACTGAATCCCACACAATTCAGAATCAGGGCTAATGGATAAGTGCTATCGTGGAATACAGAAATTCTCATCAGTTGATATCACATATATAAGTCCCTTTAAGTTTTGTTGGGTGTTTAAATATGTATTTTTAAAAATATGAAAGCAAGATAGACTTATAGATCCTTTGTTTAGCTAACAGTTCCTATATTTCACATTAATACACAGAGATCTCTTCTTCATGGTTTTCAACTTCCCTATTTTAAGGGTGCACTGAATTCTGTATGATCTCAATGGAAGTTCTGCAAATAAAATGACAGAGACCTTTACAGACTGAAGGATAAATTTTGTCATGTGGATATAGGTGCTCCAGTAATGGTATATTCCAAAAGCAGGATGCACTTCTTGTGTACACTCATTTCAGTCATTCATTACTAAATTAAATAAGCAAATAAATAAGTATAGAAATGAAGTGCATAGGGATTATTGATTTGTCTGATTTATTTTGCATTTTCCACCCATTTCTTTTATTCCATTAATTCAGTGTTGAGGTCCAAATAGTATCGAGATGTGTTGGTAGTGAGGCAATTTAAAACTTCTAA
Organism: Coccyzus lansbergi; assembly: GCA_033558105.1. Lineage (NCBI taxonomy): Eukaryota > Metazoa > Chordata > Aves > Cuculiformes > Coccyzidae > Coccyzus > Coccyzus lansbergi. The sequence goes on from JAUMJK010000508.1 coordinate 5,271,209, forward strand.
ACTTTCAAGTAACATATTTTTCACATTAGCAAATGTGAAAAAATATAGAATCACTAGGTTGGAAGAGACCCACTGGATCATCGAGTCCAACCATTCCTGTCAAAATACATACTACATTCTTGAAAAAAATCAGGTTTCAGAACTTTTTTTGCCATAGTTAGTGACCTGCACTTAGTAAAGAAATACTCAGAGATGGATTGAGTTTACTGAGAGATCAAAATTTCTCCTAACTTATGCAAGAACTTTTCCTAAATTTGTGCTGGCATTGCACCATTGACTAGTCACAGAATCGAAGCACTTGCTTTAGAAGAAATGTTTCACCAGCTAGATGAAGATTAAGGAAAGGTGAACTGAATCTTACCACAGCACATACTCTAAGTACTTCAGGCTTTTCCTTTCCACATAACTTTGCCTTACACTGTCCAAATATACTATTTATTTCTTCAGAAAACCATTCTAGTCCACACCTCTATTGTACATAGTTAGGCTTATACCCTAGACATAAGACATCAAGGTAGGAAGAAAATACAGACTATGGAAAAGTTACATAACCCAAACATACCTAGCACAGCTTTTTTATTTTTTTTTTTTTATTTTTTTATTATTTTTTTTTCCTCAGGCCTCAGGCTATGTTTGGTTTTTAATAGTCAGTGTGCAGCAACAAAGGGCTTTAATTTCTTTTCTCCTTTGAATTTTGCTTTTTAAACATCCGCCCGTACTGCCTGGAATACTTAAAGCCTTCTAACTGCTGCCTGGATGAAGAACACACTTCTTCCTTTGTTTGAGCCATTCTAATGTCCAAGAGTTGGTTTCCATGACTTCACCACTGCTCTCATTTCTGTATTCCTGTTACAGTTAGTGATAAAATTTGCATTGATTTCAGAGACAGATTTCAACCAAAACTGTATACTTTTTGAGATTGTCGCTCTGACTGTTTGAAGACATTAATCAGCATTTACATAATCTCAGCAGAGATGTGGGTATTCTGCTCTGAAGCTGGCAGGTTAGGCTGGTTGCTGACTAACAGACGAATAGATCCAAAAAAATCCAATAGAATAAACAAGGCAGAGAAGATGGATAACTCTTTCAAAACCAAATAACATTTTTGGTTGCTTTTCTTTAAATTTCTCAAGTGCACATGTAATAAAACATAATGCATAAATAAATAAAAAACCCCCGAACTTTGCAGAGAGGAAGCAAAAATGCCAATATGTTCGAAATTTTGGGTTACTGATTCTTTTTCAGGGTTTGTACTGCAAGAATCATTCCAATGTAGTGAAAATTCACTGTGCTTATGTATAGGAATGCAAGAAGTTTACCTAAAATATATAATAATATAATTTTAATTATATTACACAGATGATATTATACAGATCAGAAAGAAAAACCAAGTAGCAGTTTGAAACTGAGTGCAGTTGAGAGCTGGAGGTGTTCCGGGAGAACCCATAAGAATAAAACCGGAAGGTTTAGGGAACAACAGCAAAGATCAGTCAAACAATAAAGTCATAGGAGAGTAGAAAAAGAAGTAATAAGACCAAAAGCCTGCAGTAGTTGAAAACAAGGTGATTACTTGCCTTATCTCAAGGTCATCTATCCCTGTCTTGTCGCTGTGAGATTATTATTGACTTTTCAGAAGCTGTGATCTTGAGCAGTTCTCAGCACAACTTAATATTGTACATGCATCTGGGGGGCTTAGATTTCTAGTCTGACTGCAGTTATGGTTTATACAGTGCTAGTAGTCTAACTCCAGACATCAGGTTCATGGATTGTTTCAGTTTTGAAGGTAACAGGTGAAGCATTTTTATCTATAAGGAACGAAAAAATTGTTCTGTTTGGATCAGGACAGCTTTGCTAGCTCTGTGGATTCCCAGGCTAGTACTTGCACAGTTCTTTTTTCTTTCCTCAGTAAAGTAATAACTGCTTCAGATTAAGGTCTTTCACATGGTGGGAGACATGCATATGAAACAGCAAGTCACATGGATGTTGCTGACTATTACTGTAGGCACTCAATCAACTTACATGCTGCTTCCAGTATGTTTCAAGAAGGGAATGAAAACAGTTGCAAATTCAACAGAAGCAGTGCTCATTCTTAGGATAAACAGGACTGTTTTACAGAGAAAGAGAATTTGTTGGAAAAGATAGCCTTTTTCAAATGCTTACAGGATTTTTTCTTGATTGTCCATCAAAAATGAGTACGGATACTTTGCAATTCTTTTTTTCCATATGCTTAGTTTACTGACTAATGTCCAAGCAAGGGTGCATTTCGAATTGTTTGCTCCTTTAGAACTCTTACTCAGAACCTGGAAATTATTTTATCTTGAAATATGACAGTCATGGAGACCTTCACATAAGCCTGTGCCCGTGGGTCGCTTTTTTCCTACATGGAAAAATGTAGGTGTACATAAGACTTTGCACATATTTGTTCCACGAGTATTTGTGAACAGATGGTAAACTGTTGGCATTGGTAGAGATCTGGACAGGCATTAATGACAAGGATAATAAAGTGGTTTTCAACAGAAAATTTTAGCACTTAGCACTGAAAAGGTCCAATATTCCTGAGCATCACTAAGCAATATGGCAGAATAAGTCTACTTTTCCCCAGAAGAAGACAGTAAAACTTGTATTTATTTTAGAGATCTTTCTTCTCCCCCAGAATCAACATATCTTTTTTCTTTCCTCACTCCATAGAAGAAAAGAGACATCACTGCATTCTATGAACCAGAGACTAAATCTGCTTCAGTATCACAGGGAGTACCTCACGAGCTGATCTTAAAGAGTTGTGTTATAGGTCTTCTCATCCTAAAATCTATTCAGTTTGCTAATTTTGAACACTTAATCTGCATTCTCCCCGTGACTTCCTGGAAGTTAACTTCTAATTTACATATATTAAACAAAGGACACTATGAGATGTCTCCTTAAGTCTGAAGATTGTAAGGAATCACCAAGTTATTTGTCCTATCCATCGATTTTTCAAGCTTTGCTTTTAAAATATTTAGGCTATGGTACATTATGTCATCACTTTATGCAGGAACAGTCATATGCTGTCAATGCATTCACCCTACACAGATCTTCCAAATGGAAAAACACACTCAAAAAACATCAGCATTGCAAAACAGTCAAAACTCAAAAAAAGAAAAGATGATTTTAGAGATGAAATGGGCGAGAGAAACACAGAAACAAAGGGCTACAGCTTTTTTTGCTAAAAAGAATTTTATATCATGAATTTATCATTAAATTATACATTTAATGCTTGCACAAGCCACAGAGTTTTAAACATCTTTTTGACAAGCAATACTAGGACTTGAAAAGAGAAGCAAAAATACAAACAGAAAGAAAATAAAATGGAGATACGTTGTTTTACAAGTCTTCAGAGAACAGTATTTCAATTTCTGAGGTTAAGGTTCTTATTTTCTCTTAAGAAAGAGACTGAAATGAGAACAACCTAGCAAAAAAGAAACAGAAATTATTCATAACAACGGTAGCTGACAGCAGCAGCAAACAACTCAAATGGTGCAAAGTAAAAGGCAAGGAATATGTTGTGGTATTTACTGGAGAGTATTATTGCTTTGCTCTGAAAAAAGGACATTTTTTTGGTAGAGAGACTGCTAGAAGGTTTAGACTAATTCTGCAAGCCATTTGTGAACAATTTTCCTTGATGTTGTTTCTATTAACTTTTCTCAGCTGGGAATAGAAAACACTACTTTGTGCTGATATTAGTTGTCATTTGTCCATTTACTGTCACTTAGTCTTCACAACAGCAGCAGTTGCTTGTGCGGTCAGTCTTAAGTACAATTTAGAAAAGAAAGGCCCTGCAGAATTCTATTGTAAATACTAATAACTATGAGAAACCATTTCAGTTTTGCAAAAGGCAGTAAGCTGAGGTTGGCACCAACTTTGATTCCTAACAATAGTGGCACAATCTTCTCAAGATACTTAATCTCTAATGAATTTTTTAGTCGGTAGGTACAATAAAATAAGCATAATACACAAGCTATAGCACATTTGCATCAGGTTTCTAGGCATATATTATGATCTAGACTAACCATTATGAGTAAGTGTCTTTGACCACAAGGTTATATTTATCTCAAAACATGCAGGTGACTGATGTGTATTTGATTTCAACTTGAACTAGTTCCATTTTACAGAAGTTAATTAACTGCTCTTCTATACCAGGCACTAAAAGTGCCATTTCTATCACCATCAAGCAGCAATTTAGCTACACCCATAGTAAGTTCTCAATGCATTCACTCTACCCACTACACGGTCTGAAATATAGCAGGTGATTTTTTCCCCCTTCTCTAAGAAGGACATCCCTTCATAATTTCTGTTTGTGGCTTCATGTTGAAAAGATTAGAGTTTAATTGTTTTTTGGTTTGGATTTTTTTTTTGCCAGTCCTGTTTGTCACAAAAAAATCCCCTACTTTAAATCTTACCCCAGAGAGATTCATAGCAAACACAGTAAACACTAACACCATGTGGCCAAACAAGACATCTCTGCATTACCAAATAATGTTAAATTTTTGCAGTTAAACAGGTCGAGTGTCATCTCAAGCCTCAGCCATCAGCCTTCCACCCCTGATCCACATTCACTAACTGTAGTTAACCTTAAATTTACTTTCCCCGTGCCCTCATTTAGAAACATGCAACCTTTCAGGAGGCTGCTTAATGTCACGCTTGTACTAATCACTCTGGCCATCAGTCCATTTTTGACAACTGAAATGCTGTTAGGTTCTTTGAACATGCTCCTGCCTAGCTCTTGAAGGGATATTCATGACTGCTACTTTCACTTCTCCAAGTAAAATTATAATTATGGGGCTATCATGACTATTGCAGAGGATTTTTCAAATAACATACAATGTTGTGATAAAAGGAAAAAAAATTAAATCGTATTATTTGCGTCCTTACAGTGCAACTTACTCTATAACAGACTTTCCCAAGTAATATTTTGTCAATTATACACATGAGGACAAAATACAGCCTTTTAAACCACAAATTTCAGTTCCAAGAAAATTCTAACAGTAGAGTTTGACTACTATTATATTCATGAAGAGCATTTCAGGGAGGTTATTCTCCCTCTCTACTCTGCACTGGTGAGACCACTCCTCGAATCCTGTGTTCATTTCTGGGCCCCTCACCACAAGAAGGATGTTGAGGCTCTGGAGCAAGTCCAGAGAAGAGCAACAAAGCTGATGAAGGGGCTGGAGAACATGCCTTATGAGGAACATCTGAAAGAGCTGGACTCTTCTCCCAAATGACAGGGGACAGGACAAGAGGGAATGGCCTCAAGCTCTGCCAGGGGTGGTTAAGACTGGACATTAGGAAATTAAGGGACGGGTGGGCGAGGTGCTGGTGGACATGGTTTAGTGTTTGATGGGAGTGGTTGGACTCTATGATCCGCTGGGTCTCTTCCAACCTGGTGATTCTATGATTCTATGATTCATTTTCTCCTCTAAAAACCCAAGTGCCATCAGAATTCTTTGTCCCTGGTGAGCACCTATTTCTGTCATCTGAGTCAGACCACCTCCAGAAATATCTTTGAAATGCCCAATTCAGAAAACAGAAGAAAAATTATTTCAGGAAAAAGGTGGGGGAGGGGTGGGAATGGAACATGGATGGGCAGGGACCAGGGACATGAGACTGAAATTTAAACTTATTAAGAGGCTTTAAGTAGTTAAACATACCAGCCATCAACAGATATCATCAACAGAGATAACACTGTGACTGCCACATCACATTTATAATTTTTAAATGACTGTTTAGTTCAAGTCAAGAGTATTTTCAACTGTAACTGCTTTATGTCCGTATTTATTTGTCTTAAAGACTTTTATGACTTTGTGGATAATATCCATTACCTGTCTGATGAGGTGATGACAAGAATAATAGTTTAAAAGCTGATTGTACAAAGAGGATAGAAATCAGAAAGATAAAAGAAAATTAAAACCTTTGGGGAGTAGGCCACATGTGACATGGTATATTCCTGGAAAGCAGCACCAGATGTACACAACAGTTGGAATATCTCATTCTTCTGCTGGAAGAAACACTGCACAGATGTTTCTAATTTTATGAAAGTGTATGAATGAGATATTGAAAAACATAATACTCCCAGCTCTGTCTTAGAAAAATAGTAATAGCAAGGTAGATTATTTAATTGCAGATCTACAGACTCAAATCTTCCTTACTTATACATCTGAACATCCACATTTATGTGTATATGGAATTGAGGAAATTTCAAAAAGTGACTTATTAGTCTTCCAAGTGAAAGATATTCAAAATAATGAAGGAATATGCCCACAGATATTACACTGAATGTAAGACTGATCACCACCTTTTTGAAGAGTTTTGATAAATACCTATAAATACAGGAGGAATGCTCAGATGGAACTGAGAACTGAATCATAGAATCATAGAATCACCAGGCTGGAAGAGACCCACCAGATCAGAGTCCAACTACTCCTATCAAACACTAAACCATGCCCCTCAGGACCTCATCCACCCACACCTTAAACACCTCCAGGGAAGGCAAGTCCAACCACCTCGCTGGGCAGACCATTCCATTGCCTAATGACCCTTTCTGTGAAGAATTTTTTCCTTATGGCAAGCCTGAACCTTCCCTGGCAGAGCTTGAGGCCATTCCCTCTTCTCCTGTCCCCTGTCACTTGGGAGAAGAGCCCAGCACCCTCCTCTCCACAACCTCCTTTCAGGTAGTTGTAGAGAGCAATAAGGTCTCCCCTCAGCCTCCTCTTCTCCAGGATAAACAACCAGCCATCCACAGAAAACAATAAGAAAGTCAGAAAAAATACAAGGATCACTTGAGTATATTTCTTGGAGCTACTTCAGTAATGGAAAAGTAGATTCTGGAAAACCTCTGCCACCGCTAACTGTGTTCAGAAAAGTAAGACTATGTGCATTTTCAGAGAGTCAACAGCTTTCTGTGGCAAAAAGAAATCCCAACCAAACTAGTAACAAAACACTTTTATCAGGTAATTTGTCTCCCAAAAGAGGAACTAACTGGCAAGTGTTTCCTACTGGCAAACCACCTGGGCCAACAACAACAATCCAATTTTAACTTTGTACTTGTAAGTATATCTTGTCTTTTCTTTAGGCTGATGATATCAAAATGAGGGCTGGCACTGAAAGACAAGCACCTTTCAGAACAACATGAAGATTCTCAAACAAATGAATATCACACCAATAATAACTAGAATAAGACAAACGAAAGCAGGAATATTAAATCAAGTAATAATCCATGACCCAATAATTTGGGAAAATCAGTGTCAACTTTTACTTTTGTTTTTTTGTTTAAAGACTTTTTTTCCAGTATGACTAGATGATGCTTCTACTGGAAAGAATTCATAATGGTGTCCAAGCAGACTGTGACAAGAATCAGAATCTTTTCAGGACGGTCTGATGCCTATTGTGGCATGTAGGTATGGAATATATATATATGTGGATGAAAAGAGAAACCTGTAAAATCTCCTATGAAAATATTAATTAAAAAATGGAAAAATATTTTTGTCTTGGGTTTAAATTTTAGCTAGAAATGTACATTCTGAAAAATACACTAAGATATATTTTTTTATTTCCTACTTTTAATATTGATGAAATTCCTTGTAAAGGTCATTATGAATAATGTTTCCATTCTACCATGAGAAGAAGTACAATTTGATTGCATCACTGCTTTTTGGGATGGAGATTCTACATTTTGTGGGGATTTAAGTTTGACCCCACAGAGAGAAAGGCAGATAGAGCGCAAGTGAACTGCAATCGAGCAATATTTTCTAATCTGTCTTTTCCATGGCAGAGATCAATTTTTGTGTGTGTAAGTAAATTATCCATTACATGAAAAGTCAGATGCCTATATTTTCCATCAAAAGAGGAATTTTTTTTCTATAGTCCTATTGTAATTTTTGTGTCTCGTAGTGTTCCCTCTTTCCACCACTCACCATGAAGTGCACTGCAAGTATCCAGTTAGGTGGTTTGCATCCTCAGAAGCCTGTTTATAAAGCGCATCTTTCTGAAGCACAAGTGGTAACAAGCAGACTGACAAATGTTCAGTCTTTTTTAGCTGCTCTTTCTAATGTGACCCAACAGATGTCTCAGCTACTCCTCTTTCCCAGAGGCCTAATGCTGCCCTGTAGCTAAGAGATTTTGGGAGCTCTACCGGTACGTTTGCAAAACCTGCAGGACTTCCATGCCTTGTTCCAAAGATTTCCAGATGATGGTGGAGGTCAGTAACCCCTCTGCGTGTCCTGTCAGTTCTCAACAGTAGATAGAAGCTAAAAGCACTGCCCTGCTTTCATCTTCCTATACAAAAATTCATGTTCAAAAGACTGCACTGATAACACACCACAAACCCAATATTCATCACTGTGAGTAAGGATCATAAAGAATCTTCCCCTTGACCAATTTCCCTCTCACCTGATACTCCCAAGAGCACCTATACTATTTGCTACTATGTACATACATCCCAATCACCTGTAAGGTGAACAGATGCACCCTCAGATGCAACAGAAATAAGTGAATGTTTGCAGTGGTTTGGTCTTCACTCACAGCCAATTCATCTTCTATTGCTTCAGTGCTCATTGTCTCCCTTTCTAGACTATTGGTTTTAAAATGCTTTGATTCTTCTTCCCAGCGTCTTCTATGGCAATTTATGATTATGGGCATGTTTTTGAGACAAGTTTTTCTTCCCCTAGAAGTCCCACTGAAAAAGTACACTCTGAAAAAGTAAAAAAAAAACTCTTGGAATACAATGTCTTTAATTAAAAAAAAATTAAAAATCAAAAAATCAAGCACACCTTAAAAGTCTAAAGCCTCATAATTCAGCAAGAACAAAGCAGGGAAAAAAATCCCTTTCATTATATTATTAATTAAGCAAAACCACCTTTAACTGAACTGCACTTGCAGACTTTCATACACTGGATTTGGTTTTATGCCTTGAATGAGCTGAGCTATCAAAGCACATTTTGTCCCAGATGGTGATATTAAATCAATATCTTCAACAGAGAATCCACCAAAAGAATGCAAGCTACGGCATTCATTTTTATTGCACTTCACTAGGCAGCGTGATAGATGCCGAGAATAAACAGGAGTGCCAGTTTTCATTGCCATATGTTAGCGTTTGATAGGGAAATTGTGGTCCATTCTGCTCTGCTGTTTCGGAAAAAAAATACTAAAAATTTACATCACTTCTGAGTCTGGCACTATACATCTGAATTGGTGCTATCTAAACTTCAGTATATAAACTACTTTTTTTTTCATTTATGACTATGCACTGATTTTTTTTTAAAAAAAATGTTCAGAAATATCTTTCAGACAGGTAAAAGTTCTAGAATCAGGGGAAAAATCCATATAGTAAAGTGTGATATTTGCTGAAGTTAACTTTGACCATAACGGTCAAAAGATTTTTAACTACTTATTTTGACGGGGGAAGGTGTGTGTGTGTGTATATATAAATACACATACAGACATACATACATATATATATACACGTACGAATGACAGTAAATTTGTCCTTGTGACTAAAGATATTAACCACTGAAGTCATGGCTGCTAATAATTACATACAGCAACTTAAAAATTGTTTAAAGGTTTGCACCATAAGTTCAGGAACTTGTGTTCTGATTTCTTTTCTTCTACACAAACATCATGTATCTTCTCTCTGATTGTAAGATTAATGCAGGTAAGACAATCTCAATCAATGTTTAGCTCAAAATTTGCTTTGACCTCAAAAGAGACATGTGCCCCTTAGGTGTATCTGGTTTTCCTCTGCTGCAAAGTCATGTGACGGACTGCCTCTCTCAGCAAGATTTGCTCACGTAAAATACTGACTCTTCGACTGTGAAATGAGAAATAGTTTGTGCTGGGACTGAGTTAATTTTCTACATAGCAGCTCCCTTGGTGAAGTGTTTTGGATCTGTAGTCAAAACAGTATTGACATGTTGAATGGTTGGTCTCGATGATTCAGTGGTTCTTTTGAGACCTGGTGATTCTATGATTCTATGACAACACAGGGATGTTTTAGCTGTCATTGAGCAATACTCACACAGTGTCAAGGCTGTCTCTGCTTCTCATCCCACCTCACCAGTAAGTAGTCTGGGAGTGCACAACAAGTTGAGAAAGGGACAGAGGCAGGACAGCTGACCCCAGCTGACCAAAGGATATCACATATCATCATCCACAGTCAGCAGTAAAAGCTGGGGGAAGAAGGTGGAAGGAGGGACATTCAGGATGACGGTGCTAGTCTTATCAAGCAAACTCTACATGTGATGGAGCCCAGCTTTTCAGGAGATGGCTAAACACCTGCTTGCTGATGGGAAGCAGAGAATAAATGCCTTATTTTGCTTTGCTTGCCTGCACAGCTTTTGCTTTACATATTAAACTGTATCTCAACCCATGTGGTTTTGCACTTGATTATCTCCCTCATGACACTGGGTGGTGATTAGCTTCCTGAGGAGATTAAAACACAACATGCAAGAAGCAAGCGTAATGCTTACAGATGAGACAGGCAAGACAGAATATCTGCACTGAAGCTGGACAGAAAGGCTGCATCTGAGCATGGCTTATTATTGTCTGCACCTACCAATGGACTTCATAACTTTTTTCTTTTCCAGTTTTGGAGAGCAGGAAGAGAGTTCATTCTAGTTGTTCCTGTCCTCAGTGTAAATAACTGTAGAATTTTCAAGGTCAGAGATACAGGAGGCTTCCCTCTCGCACCTCTAAATGACATGGAAATGGTAGGAAAGAAGCTATGAAAGAACATTACTTGGACTTGATCTCCAGATATTACCGAACATACAGAAATGTAAAATTACTCAATAAGTGTGGTACAACGGAGCATTGAAAAGAAAAAGGATATCAAATGTTAAAAACCTTTACGCTGTTGTTTGATAATGACTCATCAACTGATTGTTTCCTTAAAAAATAAAGAACCGATACTTTCACCAGATAATACTGTTAAAATAAACAGCAGCTTCTAAAAAAAAGTCTTTCTTCAGAGAAGCTGCAGGTATCTGGAATCAAATTATCTTTCCTTTATGTGAAATGTCAAGCTGAATAGAAATAAAGGAAGAGTTTTCCTATAAGCACAGTTGCTGACCAAGACATATACTTTTCAGAACTACATATTGCGAGTAATGAGCACCTTGGTAGTTTCTATTTTATTCATCTGTCATGGTTAAGATTCCATTGTTCATTCTGATGTTAAAGATGAGCAAAAAGGAAGGCAAAGACAGCACTTAGCTTAACTTACAGCAGGCAAATCAAACTTTGTGATACGAAGCACAAAGTAACACATTAGAAAGTTACACACATTTCTTTACTCCTTGAAAATTATAAAAATTACAGTAGATTACATTATTCAACATTCATTGAAAAAGAAAGGATATGATATTCATATGTGCTCCTGTGCCTTTAATGAAGATGCAACCTAAGCTGTGTTTCTGAGAAGTATGCAGTGAATATCTTTGTGATGATATGGGTTTGTATTTATCTGTTTGTTTTAAATTTCAGACAGAAAAAATCTCAAGTTCAAGGAACAGAGTTTGCAAGCATTCTCTCATACAGCCTCCACATTATTGCCTTGTTATCTTTGTAATACAGACAAGAAGCATTCAGTCTGTTGGAAAATATGGACTTGCTTTTTCTAATTACATTATTCTCCTACCTTATTTGCACACGGTAATAGCAGATTGTTTTCTTTGCAAGATTGCTTATTGGTGATGTCTAGTAGTTAACTTCTTCAAGTGTTTTGAAAAATATGAAATATGCATACTAAAGAAAATAGATAATATATATGAAATATGATTAAAGTACTAGAAATTGAAACATAAGTGTGTACATAGATACGAATCAAGTATATAAATTCATAATTTACCATCAGTGCCCAACTCACTCCTCACATAGTTGCCCTCTATTTCCATCTTGAGAAATCACACATAGATCTAGATACATACAAATCTCTTCTAAACTGCTGAAATTAGGTTTACTGAATTCTAGCGCATGGGAAAAGAGCAATATCTGCCTTGCAAGAGAAGAGCCTATGGATTCTCTTTCAACCGTAGATGGGATGTTTGCAATTTAAGATATTGCCCATGTTTTCCTAAAGCTTCCATATAATTTCAATCATGAGCATTAATAGTACTCCACTGTACTCCCTTCACAGTGTCAATGGAGTTGCCATGATACTATTATGTTATTACATTTATGCAGTATTTATTTTGCCTGTCATTCTGGAGAAAATATTACAAATACAGCAATTCCTAAGCCATAGAAGCAGAAGGTCATAAAAGTAGCTTTAGAAAAGAGTTTAAACATATTTAAACTTTCTGAGGAACCAAAAAATCAGTAAGAAGTTTGAAAAAGAAGATGAAAAAGTAGTTCATAATCTAAAAATCTGAAGAAACAAATCTCTCAACAGAGTAAAGCTTTATAAAAAATGCAAGGTTGAGGAAAACAACTAAATAATGGAATAGAATAATTAAACATCTTTCTTTGGCTGGGCAAGGACAATTAAACACCATCTTTAACTCTGCTCAATACTTGCCAGATTTAGAAATTGCAAGTTCAGCTTTAGGAGTACACAGAAATGTGTTTTCTCTTTTCAGGCTACTCTCATTCCTGATATTTTTGTGAAGACCATAGCAGTGCTCTCACCTGGCTTCAAAATGAGCAGAATTTGAAGAAAGCAAATTCTATAAGCTGATACATTTTCCAACAGAATGATGTTAGGTGGGAAAATCTGGGCATTTGCTACCCCACAACTCCCCAAGTACAAGTGTGATAAGAGAAATACTCTGCAAAACTTTAAGTCTGGAAAACTCACTCCCTTTGAAACACGCAAAGTTATTTCACGTGAAATACAAAGAATGTTTCTTGTAGTTAAAGAGGATGGTCTCTGATGTGCTGTAACAGACATCTGGATCCATTATTTCAATTCATATCTGCTCTGGTGTCTCATACCTATCAGACATATTATTTAGGTACCTTGAGCTCTCCATTGCATCTCACCACTCTGAACACCGTTCTCAGTTTCTGCAGATCTTGGACAGGAATTCCGGACAAAAGATTTTCCCAACAAAATTGCTAAGCAAGTTAACAAGCAAATTAGATTTTCTTATCACCTCAAAATTTAAAAAATAAGGCATACGACTAAGATTTTAGTACTAGTTCTTCTAGAAATGGGTAGACTCTTTGTTCATAAAATTATATATGCAAACTATAAACTACAAATATGTGAGACATGGAAACCAGTTAGCCCAGAGATGACAGCTTGGTACAGGTACAAGTTTGTGACAGTCAGACATTCAGCATTACAGCTCAGCATTGACCTAAAAGTTAGATTACACTACCATATTGAGAATTAACTACTTAAACTTATCAGCACACTAATTGGGAAATAGTCCCAGCAAAAATGATTTTACTGAAAAATATGTTCATTACTGAAAATCACAGTTTTATTAGTTTTGAGTAATTCTTTTTAGGTCTGTTCTGTCATTTATAAATATTCTGTAACAAAAAGCCCCAAACTTTGAATAAAAATACTTTGCTTTCACCCCGAAGAGAGGTATAATTTGAACTTAACATGTTACTGAAATATTCCTGAAATGTGAGTTAATATTTTCCCTATCCTGTACATGAAATTGAAAACTGAGAGAAAACAGATATATCAGGTTCCCTAAAGCTTTAAAAAACACTTTCTTCCTCCACAATACTCATGTACTTCCAATTTAATAGCTCTAAACCTTGGACATGATATGTCAACCAACTGAGGAGTTTCCCTACATTTGATGTAAATAGTGTCTTTAAGAGTCTTACTATGCCTATACATTCACATTAATTATTATGATATAAGGGAAGCACATGAAAATTTAATTCCATAACCTTTTATATACTGCAAAAGTCCCGGTTTTGATGCCATTAGACTGAGAATGCTATAGATACTTTTAATGTTCATGTTTCCTAAGAGAAAGGCAAAGCCAAAGAAATTGAATTAGAAACTTGTCATACTGGCAGTTACTATGTCATTTCTTAGTTGCCAGGTTCTCTCTTCCACAGCCTATAAGTATCTGCCTATTTTAATTTTGAGAGGAAGGCACATTAAAAAGATTTCCATCAGGAAGCCTTAACTTCACTCTCTTGTTATTTTCAACACGAATCAAAGCTTCAACCCTCCTCAGGGAGAGGAGACAATATACCAGGGGGTGTGCAAACCAGCTCCCAGAATTGTACTTCAGTAGCTATTTGGCATCCTGCTATGATTACACAGCTGTCTGAAAGCTCATTGGAAATATATGACACAAAATCATAGAATCACTCAGGCTGAAAGAGACTTTTGAGATCAACACCAACCATAAACCTAAAAATGCCAAGTCCACCACTAAACTGTGCCACATCGACACATCTTTTAAATACCTCCGGGGATGGCGATTCAATTCCTTCGCTAAGCTGTGTGTTCCAAGGCTTTACAACCCTTTTCACGAAGATTTTTTTTTTTCTAATATGCAGCCTAAGCCTCCTCTGGTGCAACTTGGGGCCATTTCCTCTTGTCCTATCACTTGTTATTTGAAGAAGAGACCTTCCTAAAATCTCCTTTCAGGTAGTTGTAGAGAGCAATAAGATCTCCTTCTCGGCCTCCTTTCCTCCAGACTAACAAGCCCAGTTCCCTCAGTCAGTCTTCCTTTCACCTGCTCTCCAGACTCTTCACCAACTTTGTTGCCGTTCTTTGATACGCTCCAGCACCTCAATATCTTTCTTGCAGTAAGGGGCCCAAAACTGAACACAGTACTGAGGTGTGTCCTCAGCAGTGCCAAGTACAGAACAGTCACTTCTCAGGTCCTGATGGTCACACCACTTCTTACACATGCTAGGATGCTGTTGGCCCTCTTGGCCACTTGGGCACAGTGCTGTGTCATATTCAGCTGACTATGGAACAATCCCCAGCAGGTCCTTTTCCAAGCATATAGTGTTGCATGGAGTTGTGACTCAAGTCCAGGACCTGGCACTTGTCCTTGTTGAGCCTCATACAATTGACCTCAGCCCTCAACACAGCCCATCCAAACCCCTCTGTAGAGCTTTCCTGTCCTCAAGCAGACCTACACTCCTACTCAACTAGGTGTCATCAGTGAATTTACTGAAGGTGCACTTGATCCCTTCATCCAGATCATTGATGAAGATATTAAACAGTTATTTAGATAAAAATAATGAAATATAGACTATACTATATTACCATAGTTCTGATCTTTTAAGGTGTCTGGGAATGAATATGTGTATATATATGCATGGACCGCTGGTCTGAGTCCAACAGCATGAGGTTTAACAAGGCCAAATGCCAAGTCCTGCACTTGGGGTACAACAACCCTATGCAGAGCTACAGACTGGGAGAAGTCTGTCTAGAAAGCTGCCTGGAGGAGAAGGATCTGGGGGTGTTGGTTGACAGTGACTGAACATGAGCCAGCAGTGTGCCCAGGTGGCCAAGAAAGCAAATGGCATCCTGGCTTGTATCAGAAATGGTGTGACCAGCAGGTCCAGGGAGGTGATTCTGCCTCTGTACTCAGCGCTGGTGAGGCTGCTCCTTGAATCCTGTGTTCAGTTCTGGGCCCCGCACCACAAGAACAATGTTGAGGCTCTGGAGCAAGTCCAGAGAAGAGCAATGAAGCTGGTGAAGGGGCTGGAGAACAGGCCTTAGGAGGAACAGCTGAGAGAGCTGGGGGTGTTTATCCAGGAGAAGAGGAGGCTGAGAGGAGACCTCATTGCTTTCTACAACTACCTGAAAGGAGGTTGTAGAGAGGAGGGAGCTGGGCTCTTCTCCCAAGTGACAGGGGACAGGACAAGAGGAAATGGCCTCAAGCTCCACCAGGGGAGATTTAGGTTAGAGATTAGGAGGAAGTTTTTCACGGAAAGGGTCATTGGGCATTGGAATAGGCTGCCCAGGGAGGTGATGATTCCCCTTCCCTGGAGGGGTTTAAGGCATGGGTGGACAAGGTCCTGAGGGGCATGGTTTAGTGTTTGATAGGAATGGTTGGACTCGGTGATCCAGTGAGTCTCTTCCAACCTGGTGATTCTGTGATTCTATGATTCTATGAATGCATACATGTGCTGAACAACTGCAATTGTAAAGAAATGCAATTATAAAGAAATGCAGCTACAAAATATCGAGAATGAAAAACTGGAAATGTCAATGTGAAGGAAAACCCACCCCTTCATTTCTCATCGATTCATAACCTTAAATGGAATGTTACTACTTTTAATAAAATTTTTGTTGAGCAAGGCAGTATAGGAAAGTCATAAAAGGTAATATGCTATCTAATTTACATGCAAACCTTTCAAAATCTGCTGAGAAATCAAGTATTACATAGTTCATATAATCTGAACTGCAAAATGGAATTCATTCCTGTTACTCCATGTACTTTTGATCAACAATAAATGTTAGTAAGCTGCTGATGGTTTGTTTCTCTCCATCTTAGACCCATTATCCACCATCCCTGAACAACTTCTTTGTCAGTAAACGAAATTACTTTGTAATATCTGTGCTTAACATTTTCTTGATGTATGGACAAATCAGAAGTCTTTCCATTAAATAATCTGTTCCACTACCTATCTCTTCCTTCCATTTGAAAATGAATTAATATAGGAATGAATAGCTAAGGGCTCCCTTTCAACGTGAACCATTCTGTTCTGCAATCCTTGCATAATTACAGTTCAATAAGGAACAAAATGGAACAAAAGAAGATTAACAGGTCTCTCCTGATAGATAGTCAATGTCTGAACTTAAAAAAATAACCTAAATATTGGACAAAGTATTAGCTTATTGGACAAAGTATTAGCTTATTGAAAGCATTTACAAAGTTTTTTTTTTTTTCCTTTGGAAAAACTTTAACTATTTCATTCCATTTACAGCCATTTTGCCACACATGCCACACAAACTTGGAAGTGTATGAGGAAATGGAAGAAGCGCTGATATTACTCATTACTCTCTACAACTACCTGAAAGGAGGTTGTAGAGAGGAGGGAGCTGGGCTCTTCTCCCAAGTGACAGGGGACAGGACAAGAGGGAATGGCCTCAAGCTCCGCCAGGGGAGATTTAGACCAGAGATTAGGAGGAAGTTTTTCACACAGAGGATCACTGGGCATTGGAATAGGCTGCCCAGGGAGGTGGTTGATTCACCTGCCCTGGAGGTGTTTAAGACACGGGTAGATGAGGTCCTGAGGGACATGGTTTAGTGTCTGACAGGAATGGTTGGACTCGATGATCTGATGGGTCTCTTCCAACCTGGTTGTTCTGTGATTCTATGATATTCAGGATATAGCAATTTGACAAACTATTATCAGTTTCTTATCAAACTAGTTATCAAACAAACTATTAATAGTTTTCCGAAACTCAAATTTCCCTACAAAAATGCATTAAGGAGAATCTAATTTTGTTTCATTAATATTGGGTTTTTTTCGTATTTGAATTGTTTCTGTAGTTGGTATCTACAAACTTATGTGTTCTCCTCACCATAGTATTCATGTACCTCACAGCTGCCAATGTATTTATCCTCTCAAACCAAAAAATATTAAGGTCTTAATGGGAGCTGGGGTCAAATGACTACTTCTTCTCGGACTTTCATGACAAGTCATTTTTTGACATGTCATTCAGATATCCTTTTTTCCCTTTCAGTAACTGCCCTAACATGCTGCTTTATGTCCATGCCTCTACAGAATGATACAGCAACATTTAACACTTCTTTAAAAGCCTTGGATGTCAGCATGAAAATCACTGCGTAGGCCTACCAACATGTACAAGTTTCGTGTTATGTTTGTATTCATTACACTGGGTTTTGCTTTCTTTTCTTTTTTAACTTTTTAACACTTGCAAAACTTGGACTGAAATTTACCCATCAAAAGAGTCCAACAATGGTAGGTGATCAAAAGCTTTATCCCGCAGCAAAACCGAGTTTGTAATCCCCTGATAACTGTTCACACCAACTGCTCGCTCAACATGTACAAGCAAAAAACACCTTGACACGGGAAAAAAGTAATACAGAGAAATTATATGGCTGATTAAGATTCTTTTAAAATACATTCCATTTAACATAGAGAATAAAATTTTTTGAGTATTATTTTGCATTTTTCAGACATTTTATTCTTAACAGAAAAAAGCACCATACATGTTATTTCCCACTTAATTTATCATCTCCTACTACAAATAAACCATATATTCAGTTCTCTTTAAAAACATCCGTAGCCCATTGCCAGTTTTCTACATTACATTTTCCTCTAGGGCTTTCTAGCCAAACATCAGTTAAGTCTTAAATGGTTAAGTCTTAACATCTGGTTAAGTCTTCTCAAAAAACTGAAGAAATAACACCAGGAAAGCACTTAAATTTATCAAGTTATTCTTATTTAATTTGTGATTTTAGCTACTATAACTTTGAGAATCCTATAATGACCAGTTGAAATCATGGGTTTTATTGATAAATTTGTGATCTTTTAAAATTTATTGAGTTGGACATTTTTATAAACATACAATTGATACAATAACGAAGACTTATAAAATATAGATATACATGAGAAATACATGCACTCAGTAGCATTTTTGCCTTCCATAAACTAGTCTAAAACCCTCTCATTCTATAGGAAAACACTATCCCACAAGAAGGAATTCAAATCACTGTAGAAAATTACAGTTCAAGACCTAATATATGCAGATGTACGGTTTCTTTCACATTAAAAACAACAGGAAGATAAGATATGGAAGATGAAAAAAAGAAAATATTATGCTTTCACCTCATAAAAAAGTGATGTCTGAGCACTTAAATTGCATTTAGTTCCAGTACCATGCTCAAAAGAACAACATCAAACTGAAGTGAACATATAGATGAGGGCAAAGAAAATAGCCAGAAATGCATCATCAGGGGTCACACTTGTTAAAATGCTTTAATAACTTCTATTGCATTGAAAATATGCAAGATAAGAAAATACATATTGAAAGTAAATACAGAATATCTCATTATCTGCTCAGAAATATGAAGGGACAATCATGGAAGAAAACCATAACTTGTATGCATTTTTTTTAACAGTGCATAATCACATCTGTTGCGGCAGTATAATAGAGAGTTCAAGAATTCAAAAAGCTCAACAGGGATTTTTTTTTCTATTAGTATAGCAAATAATTGCATTGGGTTTTCTTTTTTTTATGACAGCTGCTTAATTTACAAAGTTGCACAGATAAAGCTATAAGTCCTTAGAATACAGAGGGAAAATACATACAACAAAAGAATCACTGGCAACCACTACTTAAATGATGCTCAGCATCATTATATATTTATAATAATAATTAGATAAATAAATAAATACCTTATTTGGATTTTGTTTAAGTAAAACTGAAAAGAAATCCTCATTAAACTTAGAAGCTAAGACATTAAAGCAATATAAAATGGCAAATTAATTCTCTACTTTTCTGCTAAGTTATAAAAAATCAGACTGATTCTAAATAAATACAGGTTTAGGTTTCTTTAAAACAATAGAGGTTGACTCCCCCAGCTTTCCCTTACATGCTTCTTAAAAGCATCTCTGTATCCAAAATGGAAGATGAAAACTGCTAATGAATGATTTATGCTGTTCATATCATATAATTTAATGACCAGTTGTTGCTGTCTCTTATATAAAAATGAACAGTGTCTTTTTCGCTTTTCAAATACTAGAAACTTTATCCTTTGTGGAAACAATTGCCAACTAACTTGGGGCCCAAGATAAATGTGAATATCTTTGATTCTCTTTAGTTCATTATTTAAAAGGTCTGTAGTAGCAAAATGAGAAATACACTTTAAAACAACTTTATTATTGTTAATGACAGCTACTTCAATTAGCTAGAATTTCTCCTCTGTAGTAACATGCCTGTTCCACTTTAAACTCACTAAATCTTTTTGCTCTCCAAATGACACAAACAGTCCTTGAACTAGATTTGGTCTTTTATGTAATACACCTCTACTCTACTTTTTTTCCTCATGTCTGAAGTTTCCACATCAATTTCTTTTGTGTTTCTAACAGGCAAAATGCAAGCTGTAATATTTCACAGAAATTAGTATTCTTAAAAGTGTTAATTTTCCACCATCCACTTTAGATGATTCTAATTTGCCATAAAGTATTTTAACAAAGCATTAAAATTCCTCCTGCCAAACTCCACGACTGCAGTGTCAGTAGGCACTGAGCTAAAAAGGTTCACTGTCACTCAGGATACGAGAAACAGGACATGCTCCAGCTCGCGTTAAGGTGAATGAACAAATTCTTATTGATAGTAATGAGTTGGCCAAGTCCCCTCACTGGCTTGAGATTAATATTTCCCATCTCACAAGGAGTTTATTGCTAAAATTCTGTATGTCTAAACAGGGTTTTTCTGGTAATTGCCCAGTGCTGCGGCATTTGAACAAGTTCTTTATTTTATAATTTATAGTTATTTATTTCTGCAGATGTGCTCAGAATTTTAAAACTAAGCAATAACGCTGACAATTTTACTTTGCTTTACTAAACAGCAGTTCCTTACCTGACAACCAACACATGGTTAGTCTTGACAGGTCAATGGATTTGCCAAAGTAGAGCAACCAAAAATCACTAGATTTTGATGAACACCTTTACACTATAGCAGAAAATTTTGTGGTTCTGAAATAAATAATAGTAAGAAGAAAAACTCATACATACCAAGTACTTAAGTACTTTCTAAAGTACTTTCTTCTAAATGGCAAGTGAATAAGTATTGTCAGGCATTAATACTGCATATCACTACAATTTTTTATGGAACATAATTTCCTGACAAATGAAGTTTCCTTATTTGTTAGGAAGATTTCTTTCAAAGGTCCAGATTCAATGAGGTGCCTACACTTGCCTTCTGTTTAAGCACAGAAATCAATAAATGCAATAGACTGATTGCATGTTTGAAGTTTATCATATAGTTAAACACTTTACTAAAACAGGACATCAGTTTAGAAACATAAATGAGATTTCCTTAGACCTTTGCAGGAAAGGAATTCACCTATACAAGAATTAAAGTTGACAGTAAGAGTTTCCACAGACAAATAAACAAGCTGACAATAACCTGAAGCACTGGTATTGCTGATTTTCAGGCACATTGTCAAGTGGAGGAAAAAAACCACAAAAAACTATCCATGGGGTTGTTTGTTTGGGGTTTTTTTTTTTTCAGTTTTAAAGGCTCCAGCACTGGCGAAATCAACTAAAAGCTTAGCATTGTCATCTCTTTCTCTTCATTATATTCCCTGTTAAAATAATTAATTGATCTTGATATTTAAAAGGTATAAAATAGATTTTATAACTTTTTTAATTCCTTACATAAAAAAAGGAAAAGAATGAATTCCTTAAACATCTAAATATGAGAAAAAGTAGGTCTTTCTTCTTCTCTTAAAATATCAAAGCAGCAAAGAATTCAGAGTTTCATCAATGTAATTTTATAAGTTGAAATACACTGAATTTATGGAAATAAAAAAAACAGAGTAGCCCAGGCTGAATTCAATGAGTAGGCGACTACACATCATGATTAGTCTAAAATTCACTTATTCAAAGGCAATTCACTTTTCCAGAATAAAATGCGCTGATACAAAAGGTCCACAGCAAGAAAGGCTTTAATCCTTCAGTGGAAAGATAATAATTATTGCTAACAGGATGGTATAACCACTATTCAACATTAAACCAAATTTCCCTGTACAAAGGTTTACGTGACAGTCTATTAAAACAGACCTTGGGAAGAGAAAGAAAATATGAAAGTCATGACACCAAGGGGAATTTTTATCTTCATAAAATGCCACAAGGATGTGACCTAACAAACAAAGCAAAAGCCGAAGGCACTCTAGTAGTAGAAGATAAAGTCTGAGAATTTCAGAAGACATGCATTAAGCTGCAGCTGCGCCGCGTCAGACGCTGTTGATTCCAGCCAA
Source organism: Coccyzus lansbergi (assembly GCA_033558105.1). Taxonomy (NCBI): domain Eukaryota; kingdom Metazoa; phylum Chordata; class Aves; order Cuculiformes; family Coccyzidae; genus Coccyzus; species Coccyzus lansbergi. The sequence goes on from JAUMJK010000508.1 coordinate 5,293,135, forward strand.
CTCCAAATGACCCCATGGAGGGCACCCCTGAGATCCACAATGAAGACACCGGAGTCTTTGGGAAAGCCTTTTTAAGAAAGGGCATAACACAATGGCAGTGGTGAGGGGAAAAAAGTGTGAGGAATAACCCTGCAGGTATCAAGTCAGAAAAGAAAGAAGGAGGAGGACATGCTCCAGGAGCAAATATTCTCCTGCAGTATGTGGAGAAGACCATGGTGAAGCAGGTATTCCCCCGAAACCCATGGAGGAGACCAGGTGGTGGAGCACATAAATCTCTACTGCCTATGGAGAGGACCACGCCAAAGCAGACATCCAAACTGCAGCCCATGGAGGAGTTCCCCACTAGAGTAAGTGTGTGTTTCCTGAAGGAACTGCATCCCGCAGGGAGCTCATGTAGGAGCAGGCTTATCCTGAAGCACTGAAGTCCACATGAAGGACTCACGTGGAAGCAAAGGTGAGTATGAGGAGGAAAGAGAAGAGGAAAAGTCAGTCCCACGGACTGCCTACAAGCTCTACTCCACATCCCTACTCAGAGTGCAGGGGGGAGGTAAAGGAGTTGGGAATAAAGAAGTGAAGTTGAGCCTGACAAAAATGATGGGAGGAAGATCTTTTTACTTATGTCTTTGTTTCTCACCATCATAATCTATTTTCAACTAGCAATAAATCAAATTAAACTTCCCTGAGTTTAGTTGATTTTGACCTTTACTTTAGCTAGTAGGTGATCTCCCTGTGTTTATCTCCACCCACAAGCTATTACTCTTATTTTCTGCCCTTGTTCTGTTGAGGAGGGGCAGTGAGAAAGCAGCTGGGTGTGTGTCCAGAGCTGGCCAAGGTCAGTCCACCACTACCTTTTAAACAAAGACTCTTTTAATAATTATTGTGATCAAATAGTGCTACTGTATGTTTCTATACATCTACGACACCTATTTATAGGTTATTGCCAAACATATCTATATGTCATAATAACAACTAATACACAAGCTTAATATCTCCAATAATAAAATGCTAAAAAAAGTCTTGCTTGTTACATCTCTTGTCTGTGAGAATCTAAGAGTCTAGTCATAACCTTTAACCAGATGAAGAGCAAATATCAATCACAGATTATTTTTCAGAACTGTCTCATTTATTGCATAATACTTGACCATTTCAAAAACTGCATTTTACTTTTCAGTATTGTAAAATATCATACTGTTTCCCAGAAAGAGAAGCATCTTTTTTCTTCTCAGTTTGGGTACCAGGAACATTGTTCTTGTCATTTTATCCCTTTAGGTAGAATCCTTTCATTCTTTATATATCATGTCAGATACTATCCACACAAACAGCCAAAACAAAAAATACCTCATATATACATACACACTACAACATCTCTATTGATTTCATGAATGCTTAAAAGAGTTTTAGGTCAAGACCCTAAAAAAGAAAGTCCTTTGAATGGAGCTCCTATGCAACAACTCAACTACTTGTACGTTCGTTACAACCAGACAGCTTTTATTTGGTCTGAGCAATCTCAGTATTCCCATAAGACACTGCCTTTCAGTCTTCTTTTCCACATTCACCCTAAGTCAACAAGATCATTATCCAAAATACAAGAACTTATTGTTGCCTATTAGACATCTTCACTTGCAGTACATTGCTTACGTGGCTTATGCTTAACGTCAGGTACTTGAAGAGGAGCCAAGAAAAGCCCAAAGTGCATAGCTCACAAAACTAAGACAAGATCACATTTGTACGTGTAACCTTCCAACTGTATGGAAGAAATTGGCTATTTCTCTTTTAGAGCATTATAGCATTGCTGCACAATGGTGCTAATGTTGCATGGTTAAATATGGAGTTAATTAGAAGAGTTTACATTGACAGAAGTTAGATTTTTTTAAAGGGAGGATGGAGGAATGGACACAAAGAAATTGCTTAAGAGACTGAAGTGTCATAGGAAATAGCACACTTGTTTTTATCGAGTGGAACTATGCTTTCTATCCATAAAAAAGCTCATGCACAAATTGATCACATTGTTTTTGTTATTTAACATGTCCAAGTGGTGTCATATAATGGTCTAAAGCAAACATGAGAACTATATATAATGACACATCCTCAGCTAAATCAAGTTATGGATGAAAAGTAAAAGCATTAGTGTATGACATTAGTGTATGAAGGTAATTTCCTGACACTGGAAATAAGAGTAAGAGTTTGAAAACAAAACAATGAGACCTACGACAAAATACTCATTGAGATCAGCCACAGCACAACCACTGAATGGACTAGACCCACAAAAGTCATAGATATGTCTGATCTTACTATGAAAAAACTGTAGGTTAAACTGTCTTTCAAAACACTCCTTGATGACAGAATAAGCCTCCTTGAGTATTGGAGAGGTGGTATGCTCAGAGGTTAGCAGAATTTTTTAGGAAATAAGTTCAGTTAATTAACATAGTTTACTCCTCCAATTAATACCCAAGCAGTACAGAAAGAAAATGTTGAAATTATTCTAACAAATTTAAAGAACATTCAAGAACATAGGAAACAGTCTACTTGATAAATCTTGCAAGAGCAAGAGATGCTCTCCAATTTCTTCCAGTGTTGTTAGATTGGTGATCTCAAATTATTCTCTATGAATGCAACAGCTTCCTAACACAATCATTTTACAGATAATTAAGATGTTGAGCTAAAACCTCACATATCTTATTTAGAACATAAAAACTGCACTGAATTTGCATTATCTTCCACACCAAAGCTGCTGAAATTGCACTTAAGAGTACAATAATCACTAAGCATGAGATTCCTGTCTCCTTACAGTTTTATCACAATTTTAAAATAATCTACAAATGCACCTAAGCACTTCTTCTCCAGTAAAAGGGAATTTGTACTCAGGTACACACCATAAGAAGGTCAGGTGTTTTTCCAGTACCATTCCAGCCCACCTGTCATCTAATGAGAAGTCTGAGCAGTAAATAAATCAGCAATATAGGTGAAAGTCTGAAGCAGAGAATATTAATCCCTTCACTTCACTAAACTCCGCAGAGGTTTTGTAAGTATTTTATCATTTGACTCTCCCTTCTACTGAATACAGCCTCTTCCTAGTATTCATTTAAAATCCGCCTGTCAATACACAGATATAGAGGACATCATCACCAAGTTCTCCTTGCCCTCCTAAAATCTCCTTTTTTTTTAATTTACAGAAAAAAGGATATGATTCACTCATACACTCAGACACTGGTAAACATAACCAGATGGCTTTTATTGCCAACCTCTTGTCATCTTTATTAACAGAGTATTAATCTAATTATGATGTAAGCAGGTATATTTAATTGCACAATAGGCTGAAAAAGTGTATCTTCATGCATTAAAGTCCAATGTTAGAGTGAATGTTGGTAGAGACAAATGAGTTTATCTATTTTGACTAAATAGAAACCTGAATCTTTCTCTTTAAAAACAACAGCCATCAGCAAAGAGAAACACAGATCCTAACTCCTGTACAGACATAGAGGTCCAGAAGAATTCTACAACGTACTAAAGAGATTTTTTTTCACTCAGCACAAACTCAATTTGTATGTCACAGCTTTCTGCTTACTGAATGGTATTCTGTCCTGCCAGGTATTCCCTTTCATTAATTTTGAAAAAATATAGAGTCCACTTTAGTACATCAATAGTCCTCATTCTCATGATTCCTGTTCAGAAAACATTACGGTTTAAGTGAACAACCAGTTGTAAAATCAAATCACAGAAGCACAGAATCATCAGGTTGGAAAAGACCCATCGGATCATCCAGTCCAACCATTCCTATCAAATGCAGATCATTCAAGAGACCAGTTTTTGTTCAGAGCTTCAAGGATATTGTTATAGATGGTAAACCACACGCAGTCAATAATTAGGCATATTTTTTCCCAAAAGGCTGTAAAGTAATAGATTTGGGTTTTCTTTTATACATAGTTTAGATAACTGAACTTTAAACCTCTCTTAAGAACTACCTCACTTAACAGAGTAATCCCTAACATCTGTAAAGGTGCTATATTCAGCTTCCAGACACTTCTTTTAATTATCGCTTTTTTTTAAACTCCCCATTTATCCCTCACTTTATCTTTCACTGTCCAACTGAGAGTCAACCACTAGTGGTAAAGAATCTACACTGATTCTAGTTACCAGACTGCTTTTAATAGCTTCCCAACTGTTACCTCATGGAGGACCATATGCCATTTCAACTGAAGAGGATGGCAACATGCCCACTGACATTATTAGAACAAAAATTAATATTAGATGTCCAAAAGGCAGAAAATCTATTGCTCAAATTGACTCATTTTTTCTTCTCAAAGTCTGCCCTGTCATCCTTCCATCTCCTTAGATCCAATTAGAAGGTTCCAACTCCTGTGCAGCTGCTACTTCATTTCTGAGCTGGTGAAGGAGGAATGGCAATATAGATAGATCTGCCCTTACAGAGGAAGAGGTGTATGCAGACTCTAAGAAGCATATTCTGGCCCTCTAGGTCTCCATCTAAGAAATTGTTTTGACCTGCAGGAGTGAGCATTAATATGAACTGATACACTGTGATTTGATTTTGATATTCCCTGTCATATTATATTCACCACTTACCCCACCTTGAAACAAATTGCATAGATAATGACATGTTATCACATTACTGCCAATATCACACAGTTAGCACCACAGTTTGAACCTGGTCAGGTGAAACTACTTCACACTGGAGAGAGGCCAATTCTGAACCTCAATCTGTTCTCTCAAAATTTCATTACTTGCAACCGAAGATTGACTGGAAAGTTATTCTCACTGTCAGCCATCCAGGTCTGATTTTTCATTACATTACTCATTTGTCTTGTGCTTCTGTATTAGGCACATAAGAAAGTTTCAAGAGCTGGCCTAAGAATCCAAGTCCTACTCATACTGAGCATAGTGTAATGGGACTTCATGAGGCTCTAAGTTTTAGCAAATACTGATAATTTGTCACTCAATGGGACAAAAGCAAGTCAAGCTAACTGGGCTGTAGGGAAACCCAGAGCTGTGCATTGTTCAATGTCAGAAAACCTTACTAGCCCCCACAACACAGGTATAAAAGAGTGTTTATATATTACATGAGTCACATGAATTTGTATATTGCATGAGTCACAGAGTTTATATATTACATGGTCACACAGGGACTTCTTCCCCACTTGAATCTCTGCTGATCTTTAGGGTTTGTATAGATTATGTGGTAGGTGAAACCCTTTCACTCCATTGCTGTACAAAATATGAAATTGATGAAAAGAAAAATAATGAATGTTATGTGGTTTCTAAAAAATACACCAGCACCCATGGTGAAATTCCTTACATTGTCATAGAATCATAGAATCACAGAACAACCAGGTTGGAAGGGACCCATCAGATCTTCTAGTCCAACCACTCCTATCAAACACTAAACCAAGTCCCTCAAGACCTCATCCACCCGTGCCTTAAACACCTCCAGGGAAGGTGAATCAACCACCTCCCTGGGCAGCCTATTCCAATGCCCAATGACCCTCTGTGTGAAGAACTTCCTCCTAATCTCCAGCCTAAATCTCCCCTGGTGGAGCTTGTCCTCAAAAGAGTTTTTGAGTTGCACATTTAGAAGAGCAAAAGTAAAGCACAAATACCAAGCTGCTTCTCATCCATCTGAGACAGTACTTTTCTGACATAAAGTGAAGTTATGAAATACAGTACTGTAGCTTCAAGTAAAGAAAAGCAGAAATATTTGCAACTAATGCAAATTATTGTCTGCTAAGTCAGAGAAAGCTGAATGTTTAAAAGCTTTATATGCAAAGCACTTCTTGTGTAACACTTTGGTGCTTAAGTATTTTAACTCCTAACTTACAAGGCACACCAGTGTGTTCATGGTGAGGTTAAAACAGGATCAAAATAGTTAGAGACTGAAAAAAACTCTGAGTTTTTGTAGCTGTACTAGCTCCAAATTCTTCCTTCCTCCTTATTACAACTAGACAAAATTATCACCATGCTGAACTATTAATATGGTATCAAGATTCCAATCAAGATGATTTGTTAGTTGGGAAAAAAAACTCTCTAAAAGCATCTTATTGTTGTCAGGAAAGAGGTATTTCTCAACAACTTTATAAATCTCCAAAAATCTCAACTCTGGATTCTGGAGATGTGTAGGTGGCTCTGTGTGGGAGTGGCTGGCAACAGAAGTCACAATGTCTATTGTTGCATTATTAGAAAGCTGCCATTAATCAGATCTGCATACTATCATACTTGATGGAGCCCAAGTATAAAATTATATGCTCTCTGACTCCTAAACTTGGATGCTTGTGTCAAAAAGAGATCACAAAAGCATCATAGGATTAAGTAAATGGCATGCAGAAAGCTTGACTTTTCCTAACTGGAGGATATCTACATACTATGTCAGAAATATGGATAATTTAAACGGTGCCTCCACCTTCCCCTAATTACTCCGAAGGAGATTGTTTGAAAACCTGTTTGCATATGTACAGAAGCAGGAAAATATTTTAATAGCCATTGGTAAGTCAGTTATTTTATTTTTTAAAGTGTGAGCTGTGATTTGTTGGGTCTGCATTTCAATAAGACCTTTATGCTGACTGCACTGTCTTCCTTGCTTGCCCTTTTTTGAAGTGAACAAGATATTAAATAGAATCATGACCTGACAAATACAGGCACAGGTAAGTTTACAGCAATGTAAAGTCAAGAGTCATCTGTGTGAACAGGTTTGGCTGCAAAACCTTTAACTACAAGACTGGATACTTCTGCCCTGGGAGGATGACAATAGCCCCACTAACACTCATCTTTCACCAAATTCTAAGAAAAAAGCTTACAGGATATTTGGATCTAGATTTAGATTAGATCAGATTAGATTTTAGATCAGATTAGATTTTAAATCAGATTAGATTTAGATCAGGATGTTTGGACCTAGTCTGTCTAGAAAGCTGCCTGGAGGAGAAGGACCTAGGGGTGTTGGTTGACAGCGACTGAACATGATCTAGCAGTGGCCCAGGTGGCCAAGAAGGCCAATGGCATCCTGGCTTATATCAGAAATGGTGTGACCAGCAGGTCCAGGGAGGTGATTCTCCCTCTGGACTCAGCACTGGTGAGGTCGCTCCTTGAATACTGTGTTCAGTTCTGGGCCCCTCACCACAAGAAGGATGTTGAGGCTCTGGAGTGAGTCCAGAGAAGAGCAAAGAAGCTGATGAAGGGGCCGGAGAACAGACCCTATGAGGAACGGCTGAGAGAGCTGGGGGTGTTTATCCTGGAGAAGAGGAGGCTGAGAGGAGACATCATTGTTCTCTATAACTACCTGAAAGGAGGTTGTTGGAGAGGAGGGAGCTGGGCTCTTCTCCCAAGTGACAGGGGACAGGACAAGAGGGAATGGCTTCAAGCTCCACCAGGGAAGGTTTAGGCTGGAGATTAGGAGGAAGTTTTTCACACACAGGATCGTTGGGCACTGGCAGAGGCTGCCCAGGGAGGTAGTTGATTCACCTGCCCTGGAGGTGTTTAAGGCACGAGTGGACAAGGTGCTGAGGGACATGGTTTAGTGTTTGATAGGAATGGTTGGACTCGATGATCTGATGGGTCTCTTCCAACCTGGTGATTCTATGATTCTATGATCTGCTATTTCCTATTGCTAGCAATGTCTGAACCATAGTAATCAGCACCAAGTTCAAGGTGGAGCGAGATACTTCCTTTTATCTCATTATTTTACTTTTTATTATCATTCTGCAATTAGAGCTTGAATTCAAGATATCCTAGCAGAATCATTCCACTTTTATTATTAAGAGGTTTCTACTAAATTCATGTCTCAGATAACAACACTTATAGCTATGTATTTCTGTATTAAATGGGACACTGCTATTTTAAATGACTAATCATCAGCTCTTAAAAACAGGCAGATAAAGTGTTTATCGATACACAAATGTGCATAATGTGTTGTTTCATTCCTAGCTGCTAGCATCTGGAGCTGCCTTTTCTTTCCTATCCTACCTTTTTAACATCTGCCAACAGCATTACTGGGTATATATACAGCATACTGCGTATATATTACTGGGTTCTATGATTCTGTGATTCTATAGGAGCAAGAGACTTCAGGGCAGATGACGTGGTGAGTATTACTAGAAAAGCAAACAAGCCTATGAAAGAGTTTTTCATGAGGAGAAGCTGTTTCAGATATCACAGCCTGCTAAAACACCCCCATGACTTCAGAATCCTTCCTGTTACACAGACTGTTTATTTGAATTAGTGACCTCCAAAGGAAAACCTGCATGTTTCTAACAAGGACTGAGTAGACGACAATCTACAATCAGTCATATCCCTGCCCATCACAGGGGGCTTGGAACTAGATGATTTTTAAGGTCCCTTCCAACCGAAACTATTCTATGATTCTATGTTTCTATGATTCTATGATTCTACAATTCTATATTCTTTTTAAACACACTAACAAAATTGCAAGTGCAGTGCTAGCAGTTGTGTTCTTTTAGTTTTACTAGCTTCCAAAGAAATTAACCCTGATTTTCAACTGAATGGAAAGGAAAGATCTTCAAAATATGATATTTTACAGCTGTAAAGACCTTCAAAGAGCAGAATCACTAACCTCATTCTTACTAAATTACAGCTGTATAATTAAATCCTGCCTGCTCAAATCTACTTGTTGAAATAAGAGGCCTACTTGTTTAAATAGCTGCATTCTTCCTCATTATATGTCTCAAAAATCTGTGAGTTCTGCTGCTGTGACTAAACAGTTGTTTATTCCATCTAGAAGATGACTGTATTTGACAGAGCAATTTTGGTTTGCGTAAGTCATACTGGAAATAAAGATACTAAAAAACTAATGGAAAAAAAAAAGCTAATTGATATTACTAAAGAGGTCTACAGTAGGTTGTAAATGCAGTTTCAATGTAAAATAAGACAACCATTGAGTTGGAAGAGTGAATAGCTAAAGCCACAACTTTAAATATTTGTTTTTTTTTTTTTAATCTGGGACCCATTGTGAATGGCTTTTGAGAATATTGACAGTTCTTGTCGCTGAAGTCTTCACTTGACATCTGAACAATTATAAAATGCCTAAACACTGACTCAAAGTTCACATTCTTCTTAAATGGCATGAAAGACATACTGTTTCTTCCAGCTACAACCAAGCTAAGGCAGTAACACAGGCCTGTCTGGTCACTCGACACATATGAGCTCCCACAAAATCTCAGACTGTAAAGTCACCTTTGCAGAAGTGCAGACTAAAGGCACACACTGTGCTGGAAAGCTTATGGCAGCTCAGCAAGTAATGAAGAGGAATGACAGTTAATTTAGCTTACTTGCTTATCGTTCCTGGGGCTTAAAGTAGCTCGTGGAATAAATTGTAAATAATTGAAAGCTATCCTGATAAGTAGATAAAGGAAACGATTTGTTAAGCAGCATTTAAATCTCTTACTGCTCACTGTTCTTCAGATTTAAAGATAACCAGTCAAGAGAGTCCAGAAGTAACTTTCTTCTGACCCTAAAAAAACTGCAAAATTATTTCTCTCTCTGAACTCCAACAGAAGGAATAGACTCTCAGGCTGTAGTTTAAAAGGAGCAACACCTGTGACATTTAATATCTTCAGGTTATTAGTCTGAATCATACCCTTTGCTCAAGATATGGTTCTCTGTTAGTACTGTGTTCCCAAATTATCTCATTAAGTGTCATCTCAGATACTACTTTAAATTAAATACTGCATGGCATATATTGAGGCCAGGACTTGCAAGCTCACTTTGATAACTTCAGAATTTTATTTTAATTCATTTTTAATCTAAAATAAAAATCTCTCAGTATTACCACTAGTGATATAAAAAGATATTGACTAGTGTGTTTAATATGTGATATTAATTTTTAAGAAGCTTAGTAAATGTTTCTTTCAAATATTTCAGCATTCTAGATATCAATACTTAGCATATGAATAAACTTTACATCTTCTAGATGTCTACTTACCATGTATTACATTTTTTTAAATCTTAGGTAGTTTTCAGGTCTAAATTAGATTTGAGGTTTTTGAAAGCTTAGACCTCAAATTGCAATATTTTTTTTTCCCCAGAGAAAGTACTATATGCCTAATACTAGGATGATCTTTAAATCAAATTTTGGCTTTCTCCTTCATAGCGGGAAAACACTGGGTCACTCTTTAATTAGTTGTTTGACATACATAAACGCTACTATTTCTAATCTCACTTTAGGAATAACTGAAGCATTTTAGAAAGAGATAATAGTGAACTCTGAAAGAGACACACCTAGAAAGTCTATGTAACTTGACAGTTTACAGGGATGTTTATTAATTCACTCCAGTGGTTTCTATTCATTCTGGATCTACGCCAAGGTATAAAGTATATATGTAGTGACAACTGCTTCTAGAAGGTGAGGTTAGGTCAGGAAAATTCAGATTAAAAATATGAAAGTAGGTGTTACTGTCACTGTTATTCTTGTGGAAAAATAGCTACATTCTTGTTTTAGCTTACTTATGTCAATGTTGGGGTTTTTTTAAAAAAATGGTTTTTTAAAAATTTTTTTCTTAAAAAAACCCCCAGAATCACTAGAATTTTAAACCATAAAGTATTTATACAAAGCACAAATGAAATTCCAGATTAGGATGGAAAAGCTACTTTTGCCCCAACAGTTTGTACCATGGAAGTGATTTGCCCAGTCAATTAAAGTGACATCATAAAGTTGACATATTAAAGTTGAATTTACATTTGCAGAGTATATTTGAGTGTGAGGAAGTCCTCCTAAAATAGTTTTCTGAATAGTTTAAGGAAAAGTTAACAAAGATGTTCAGTGAATTATTTCATATATTCATTAAATAAAATATTTTTACGTATTGTTGCTAAGAAAAAAATGTAGATATTTAAATATGTCATTAGACAGCTTTTCTAATCAATATATGATTGGGCATTAGCATCACCTCAGAATAATACAAATAGAATGCACAAATACTGCCAAACAAATAGGCACTTTTGCGTGGATATGGATCTTGATCTCCAATCAAGAAACAAAAGTGCTGAAACTCAGGACAAAGAGGTGATTTTATTGCACTTCTTTGTAACACACAGCTTTCTTTACCTCTCACACCAATATAAGGGCTCCACAACAGATAAGGGCAGACAACAGATACAAAGAATGATGATTCAAGGTACCATTCCTGATACTATTCCTTATTTTATGTGTAATTGGACCTACTACTTACAAGGATCTAGTAATTAAGCAATTAGAGATAATGGGTGTTTGACAGAAAACATTCCCCCATTTCTGAGCCAAGAGTCAAGGCATATGTGAGTAGAAAAGGAATTACAGTATCTTTAGGCCTGGCATTCTGATTCTGTCTGCATTCCAAATCAAAAATAATTATTTTCCATGTACATATTCAGACATAATTGCATAATATCTTATAGGATAACTTGAAGGCTTTCATATATAAATATAAGCTACAGAATTTACATTTCTCAGGCACAAAACTATGAGAGATTTGTCAGTTTGGGGGTAAAGAATCATCAAGCTTTCATATAGGTTCCTACTTTATATTATATTTTTCAAATTTGGACTTCAAAAAGCTTGTGTGTTGTAGCAAGTCCAGAGGAGGGCCGTGAAGATAATCAGAGAGCTGGAACACCTCCCACAAGATGACAGGCTGAGAGAATTAGGATTGTTCAGCCTGAAGAAGAGAAGGCTCCAGGAAGACCTCATAGCAGCCTTGCAGTACTTAAGGGGAGCTATAGGAAAAATGGGGAGGGCTCTTTTTCAGGGTGTGTAGTGGTAGGACAAGAGGCAATGATTCTAAGTGGAAAGAGGGGACATTTAAATTAGACGAGGCTTTGAGCAACCTGATCTGGTGGGCATGTCCCTTCCCATGGCAGGAGGATTGAACTAGACGATTTTTAAGGTCCCTTCCAGCCCAAAACATTCTATGATACTCTGATTCCATAATTCCACATCTTCTCTGCTTCTGTTTCTCTGCCAGGTCTTCTCTGTTTTCCATACATTGATTTTTTTCTGAGTTTTACTGTGAGCTAAAGTTAAAATGAACACAGTCACTTTGATGCTTACATGTGCTTGTAAGTCATGGAGAGTTCGACAGTAAAAAAGTATGTATTTCAATACTAGTTTTCCAAGCAAAGATCTGCTATTGCAGTGGTCCTTATAATTCATAGGGTAATAAAACTGCAGGGAGAAAGGCACCAAAGCACTTCAGTCTTAATCCACACAAGTAATAACATGACCTTTACAGAAAAATGTAACAAAAAGAAGAAAGTCTGTTCCACTACCTTGGTCTTTAGCAGAATCTGTAATCGAAATGGTCTAAGACTAACAGTGCCAGAAAAGACTCCTGAGATCTGTTTAGTATTTGCTGAGCAAGTTAGAAGAACAATAACATATGACATTTTCAGTGCTGTATCAATGGCAGCATTCTGCAAAGTTCTTCATGTCTCTTAGGAGATTAAGAACTAAATTCTCTGAGTTTCTGTGAAAATCTGTAGACCTGAGGGCACTCATTATCTACCAGGAAGCATTCAGTATCTCTTAGGAATGGAACCAAAGATTTCATTTAATCATCCCATCTACAAGAAGGGTAGCAGGGAGGATCCGGGGAACTACAGGCCTGTCAGTCTGACCTCAGTGCCAGGGAAAGTCATGGAACAGGTGATCTCGAGTGCTATCATGAAGCACTTACAAGAGAACCAGGACCAAGAGAATCAGGCCCAGTCAACATGGGTTCACAAAAGGCAGGTCTTGCCAAACTAACCTGATTGCCTTCTATGACAAAGTCACTCGGCTGCTGGACAAAGTAAAGGCTGTGGATGTGGTCTTTCTGGACTTCAGTAAAGCCTTTGACACAGTTTCTCACAGCATCCTACTACGGAAACTGTCACCTCTGGCCTGGACAGGCGAACACTCTCCTGGGTGGAAAACTAGTTGGCTGGCCTGGCCCAGAGAGTGGTGGGAAATGGTGTTAACTCCACCTGGAGGCCGGTGATGAGTGGGGTTCCCCAGGGCTCAGTGCTGGGTCCAGCCCTGTTCAAGGTCTTCATCAATGACCTGGATGAAGGCATTGAGTGTACCCTTAGCAAGTTTGCAGATGACACTAAACTGCGTTGAAATGTTGATCTGCTGGAGGGTCAGGAGGCTCTGCAAAGGGATTCAGCAGATTGTTGTGTAAGGTTTTTTCCAGTAGGCTTGGAGCTCCACATAGTCTAAGTACGGCCTCTGCTATTTCCATTATTCAGAGAGAGACTGACGTATTTAAAAAAACCAAATGAAGTATAAGCATCATAATAAATAAAAGATTTCCCTATTTTGCAGTATCGTAGTATTTTTTTCTTTTTATTTGCTGTACATATATTTAAGGGTCAAGATGTGAAATCCCTTTACAATTTAGACTGTATCAACGTAATGTGACTTATCACAGAAATGTGGATTTATATACAACTGCAATTGGACAGCTTCTTTTCTCAACCAGATGTCAGTTAAAAAAAGAAAAAAAAGAAAGATATCAACTGCAAACCCCAGATTCACGAGCTTTCTCTAATTTATTTGGCATTTTAGTCCATTTTTCATGGAGCTGTCAGCAGTAAACTAGTCTATGTTTGATGACTAATGGGAATTTATAATATAGAACTTCAATTAACCATGCACATAAAAGAAAAGGTTTATTTTAAAAGATTCTGGCTTAAACTCATGAACAGCTGAAGATGTCATTTGATGAGTAACTTCAGTTTTGATCAAAGTGTTTGATAAATGTCAATTATTGAAGAAGACATTATTGCATTATCAATACAAGGAGTTATACTTTATAAATACTACTTTCTCCTAAGTAGAGTATAGATGCATGTAAGGTTTCTGTGAGAAGTAAAATGAGCACTGTAAACATCCTTACTAGTGAAATTTTAGCTGTGATCAATGTGTGATTCCTTTAATTGTAAAAAAATCTTGCTATGCTTTTACCAAAACATATGGAGGTGCTCAAACTATGTCACAAATACATAAATTGAAATATGTTTTTTTTTTTAAAAAAGCAGGCTGATAACCTAGCAATCTATTATAAAACCTAAATCTTGCACAATATCGTGTGATACACACAATATACTGAACTATTCATCACCTACCTGAAATTAATCCCTATTTGATCTGAATACTTGTACAGTGTAGGCTTTCTCAGCATTTCCATCATACACCCTGGCCTGTCTTCCTTCAAAGCCACTCTCTATTCTTCCAATGAAACATTCCTCCAGCACTATCTTCTGTCTCGTACTGCAAGTTTTCTACACTAGCCATTTCCCACACAACATAATTTCTTCTTCTATTTGCCACAAATAGACTGTCCCTGCTTGGTTTGGAGGTCTATCTCATAAATCTGTATACGACTTATTTATTTCAAATATTTGCTTAGCATAGTTACTCTTCTCTAATGCAAGCAAGTTACAATCTCAAAAGAAAAAATTTAGTTGCATTAAAACAATCTATACCTGAATATGCCTTAATATATAAACTTACCATATAAATTACTTGAACTAGCACTTACATAATGATTTATACCTATAGACAGTCTGTGAATATTAAGTAATATGTATTTGCATCTATATGAGAGGGCAGAAAAGAGGGTTTTTCTCTCTTATAAAGATTAATTCATTGTAAGTTGACCATTCCCATGGTTGAGATGCAGAACTCGTACACTCCTGGTACGCATTGATCTCCCAGACTATCACTACTTTAAATGGGCAGAAACAGGCTTTTTAACACAGGCATAACTAAAGTATATTTTGCGTGCATATGAATTCCTTCCACTTCTGAAAGGAATATTTATGACTAAGCTCCAGGAAATTGTTCTTCTGTAATTTCTGAATGTAAAATTACTTTAGCAAATTTACATTTTGTTAATTGATAACATATGTTGTAATTTTATCTTCATAGCTATTAAACAGCTTGACAAAAAGCACTTTGCCTCTGTAACCACAGCATTCCAGCAACTGTTTTCACATATTTTGAAAACAACTCTATTGTCTCCGAAAAATTATTTTGCGTTAGACCTGTTAACCATTACAAGCAGTTTACCTTTGATTTTCATTTTCTTTGACACCATCTCTAGAGTAAAAAGCAATCAGTTTCAGGACTAAGAAAGTGTTTTAATGTTTATGCAGTGAGAGTGAGTTGAATATTTTACATAGATAAAAAGGTGAGTAAACCACCTCCCTGGGCAGCCTGTTTCAGTGCCTAATATCTGTTCTTCATGCCATGGTGCCAGTGACATGTATATGTAACAAAATAGAATCACATAATCAAAGAATCACTAGGTTGGAAAAGACCCCCAGGAACATCGAGTCCAACCATTCCTACCAACCACTAACTCATGCCCCTCAGCACCTCACCCACTCATCCTTTAAACACCTCTAGGGAAGGTGATTCAACCACCTCCCTGGGCAGCCTCTGCCAGCGTCCAATGACCTTTTCCATAAAAAAAAATAAAATCACCACTCTTGTAGCCAGGGAGCACTGCAGGTGCTTGCCAATTCTTAAATTCAGCAAAATGGATCAACATGAAAGCACAACATGTGAGAAGAGTAACAAACTGGTGAATGAGATAAGAAAGGCTCCACTAAACTCAGTATTTCACCTATACACTTATGCATGCTAGTTCTAACTTGCAAAAAACAGAGTTTAGATAAATACACTTTTATAGCTAGGGAAGAGAGATTAAGTCTTTTACAGCCTGATGTTTTCACCATATCAACCAGTTAATAATCTCTTTCTTAGGCAGCCTAGAGTCAGAAAAGTGAGATTCCTCCTCTTCTATTATGTTTCATTCACTTTGTCATACAAGGGTACTTATTCACAACTGTTTGAAGCTAGACTCAACCATAATGCATGCTGATACTCTGTCACTTGGTAACTATCTATTGAGGAGTCTCCACACGTAAAACAAGTATTGATATTTTCCTGACTTACTTTACTAAGTACCATGCTCTTATATAAAGTGACATTGTTTGGTTTTTATAGTACTCTAGTAGTATCTATGTTGAAGACATTACATTATGTTTGTTGTGGAGAACTGCATCACATACCTATGCAAGTAGTTATGCTACTATCTATAAAAAAAAAATACACTGCACAACTTCATATTTACTATGGTGCATTCCTGAGGATCGGCTGTTCCTAAAAAATTCCAGTTATTGAAGACATCTGACCCATCAGAGAAAAATGACAGATAAACTTGCATTTAACATATTTTAATAAGTGTGAAAATAATATTTCAAAGACATCATGACTGGAACAGAGAAAAAAAATGAAAAATTAAGTAATTGCATCATGGTGCATCTAGTGAAGCAACAAATAAAACCCCTTAAATCAATGCAGTAATTTCTGAAACACCATGGATGGGATACAACACAAGGAAGTGGAAAAACATAACTGAATGTTTCTGAAATGTGTTGATCATCAAAGATTGCTGTATGAGCACTAGCTGCCTTGCTCCCAGGTTTTCTGTAGCTATCCTTGCTCAAGGAACTTTTAAGGAAGAGTGCAAGAAGGAAGAGTAATAGTTGTGGTTTTCATTTCAACAGGTAGAACTTCCCATGCAGAAAACAGATTGTCAATTCCTTATTACATAACAGATTTTTACCCTGCCCTTCATAAAGGAACAGGAATGCAACTGAATTCAATAATGACATTTTATCAGCTGATAACCTTGGCTATTCTAGACTGAGAATACATTAAAATGAACTATCTGTATATTACAAGAATTTCCAAGTTTTGAACTGAACCCACAATAGGCCCAGAAATTTTGTTAAGGACATTTTGTTTCCACATTCTCACATGGAAAGATCAGATAAGGGATGGTTTATTAAACAGCCAAGAACCTGCCATTCATTGTAAGCTGAAGTATGACAGGAAAGCACGTTGTCCTGGGTTTCTGCCAGATGCCTGCATACTGTTCCAAAATCTAAGTGACTGCAGAAATTAATGGAATGATAAAATCTAGAGAAGGAGAAAAGTAAATGGGTCAGATTTACAGCAGGAAAGCCGGAGGAGACTGATGATCTATGTCTATTGCCTTGCCATGGATCAACCAAACACGATCGGGAACAGTCACTGGGCAACTGATTTACAAAAGCTCTATGTGCATAGGAAGAGAGTCCAAAGTAAGCAGAGAAGAAAAAGAGGTTGATTAATCACTTATTAAGCACACAATCAAAATTTCAACCACACAATGGACCTGTAGGCAAACACTGTGATTATAAAAATCTAAGTATAAGAGAGAAAATCTTGGTTTTGCTCTATAAAAGGGAGCACTCTATTCAGCAATGCAAACATCAGCATTTAAAGCCATTTAAGTTGTACTATTGATTCACCTTCCCTGGAGGTATTTAAGGCATGGGTAGATGAGGTGCTGAGGGACATGGTTTAGTGTTTGAAAGGAATGGTTGGACTCGATGATCCAGTAGGTCTCTTCCAACTTGGTGATTCTATGATTCTATGAAAGCTGCACTTTTCTTGAATGGAATATGGAGACCAGATGGAATTATTTCAAATATCACTAGACACCTTTGTATATAAAACTGAATCAAAGCTGAAATGCTTCCAGTGGCTTCAGTGAAGCCAGAATTTCATGCCTGCAATTATGAGAGTCTAAGGTCCAGCAGCCCAAGCTGAATAGGCTAGGTATTACTTAGGCATTCCAGTGGTGAAAAATAATCTAAGAGGATCAGCTGAATATGTTATCATCACTCCCCTTCCCCAAACTACAGGAAAAACATTGGTGATCCCATGGTTAAAAACACTGAACCAGAAACTAAACCCGGACAGTGAGAAACGCTATAAGATCTATTTCCTCAGCACGCTGGTTGTTCAGCTCCCTCACAGGTCAATGAACTAATGGAGAAATCATAGTCTTTTTGTAAATGTAGGAAGGAATGAAGGGAAAATGATGGTATCATCTGCCTTTCGTGTGGTTCTTACAGCCATACCAGACGCTTTCATTTTAAGCAGTCTACATTTCAGAGCAGATCTCCAATGCCATCAGCAAGTGTTTCAACTGTAAAGATAACATTCTTAGAGTAATCTGAGTCCTTTCCAGCCAGGAATGTAAGTGTATACGGTCAAAAGTAAGGCAAGCAAACAATAAGATTTGCTGCAAGGGCCACAATTTGGTATCTTTTGTTCCCTCCCAACTTCCCAGCCCCTGCAATTAAGAACTACAGCTACTGCACATCCTTTTGGCAGGAGACAAGCTCTTATCTCCCAGTGCAGGATGCTTCTGTGCACACACAGATGTCTACTTTATGTAATTAACTGGAGCATTGCACTTAACAAATTATGAATTGCTGGGAAGTAGGCAGTTGGTGTTGTCTGGGTCAGACATCTAGGCTACATCTATACTGTTAAATTAAATGTACCCAGGAACATTCCTGAGCACCAAAGCCAACTGATATGGAACAACTGTATCTATGCTAGGGAAGTCTTGGCCTATAAAGCAGCATAAGTGTAAACAAACTCTCTGTGGATATATTTTGGTTTCAAAATCATGTCCAGGAATTCCTTGCAAAATAACTATTTAGTAAAAGCCAAAAGCTAACGATGGCAATTGTAAAACGTACAAAGTAGTGAATGCCAGGGCCCAAGAATATTCCTAGATATCATTCAGTTTGGTAAAACTGTGGCATAAAAATGCATGTAACTCATGATTTTGGTGGATATAAAAGGACAGCTCCAAAGGCTTTGTGATGAGCATTCATGTGTCTGACAGTGATCTGCCTTAACCTACCTAACCAGCAGTGAGAGGATAGAGTGAGAAAAATGCAGTGTGAAATTGTGAACAGGACAGTGAGGCATATAAAGGAAAAATCACCTACACGGTCTCTGTGTGCCTGTTTGCCTCGCTAACCCTTACGATGGGATTTATATCATGAGCATAACCCAGACAAACAGCATTATTCCATAGCTAGCTTCATGCAAGGATGGAGATTTTGGCTGCATTTCTCTGTTCACAAAATATATACTGGTATAATACTACTTGCTCAGCTCCTTGTAATCAGTCGTTTCATGCAATTATTGAGAAAACTGGAAACCTTGTGGTACATAGACATTTATTTGCAGGAGACTATAAGAAAACTCACAAAGATTCAACAAATTAAAAAGAAAATGTCAACAAAAAGTTGACACAGGAAAATATTACTTTATGTTCATAAAATAATCTGAATTTCTGAAATGCAAATGAGTTCCCTGGGGGCACCCCTCCTGCAAACATTCTGTTTCAAGAGCAAAGAAATTTTTGTTCTGAATTTCTGACTCATGATTATTCACATGACAAAACTGAATGTGTGGTTGAAAGATCACAGAATTTTGCCTAACAACACAGTTAATTCTTTAAAAGCTCAGTTCCAATAGAACGAGCTGGTTTGGGAAAGAAAAGACTGAATAAATAAAATAGACTAAAACCTACAGAACATTCCTATTGTAAGTTTGGTTTGTACTCATGTGGAAAAACAATATAAATATATGTAGCATTTTTAAAACATACAAACAAAGTCAGAAAATCATAAGTGTCTGAAATCCACTGAATGAGAAAATTTAAATGACTAAAGTACAGCTCATTATGAGCAATTCAGATGGTTTTAATAATCATTATACTTTTTATATAGTATATATCCTTAGAAAGTGTATTTAGAAAATAATTTATAATTTCAAAATCTGTACAAATGTTAGCTAAAGAAGACTGATAAAATGTAGGTAGGTAAACAAAATAAATGTAAAATTGAGACTCACAGAGCTGGTTTGGCTGCATTTTCACAGTAAGAAGGGTAAGAATCACAATTTGGTCTGTGCTGCAGTTAGCCACAAGGGGAATAATATGACAACATCTACAGACCCAGGTGGCTTCTGAAATCTTCCTTTTACTTCTGCGAAAGTTCAGTCTTTGGAGTTAATTTCCAGGCAGAAAGCCAGTTAAGTGACAAGAGTTTAATGTCTCATTAGATTTCAGCAGTTTCAGAGTATGTCTGGAGAAGGAATGTCTGTAGGCTTAATGCCAAATAATTGAACCAGGCCAGGATTTAACTGGGTTTACTGATTTGACTCAGTTTTCTTCACGGCATTTCCTCAGCTCCAGTGTTGGTCAGCTGTGACCAAGCACCTACGTTTGGCTGAAAAGGGAGGCTGCTGATGCATGTCCTCAGACAGGCAGGAATATCATTTAATTCTTATAGAATGAGCATCGTCACTCCCACAAAGTGCTAAGTTTTGACTAGGTCTTGAACTGTAAAAGTACAAACCGTACAAATTGATGGGCCCAGATGCCATCCACCCAAGGGTGCTGAGAGAGCCAGCTGATGTCATTGCAAGGCCATTCTCCATAATCTTTGAGTAGTCCTGAAGATCTGGGGATGTCCCCAAAGACTGGAAAAAGGTTAATGTAACTCTCATCCAAAAGAAAGGCTCCAAGGAGCACTTGGCTAATTATAGATCCATCAGCCTCACTTCAGTCCCTGGGAAGGTTAGGGAGCAAATACTGGAGACTGTCACAAATCAACTGAAGCACGTGATTGGGCAAAGCCAACATGGATTCACTAGAGGCAGTTCGTGCTTACCTGGACTTCTTCAAGATTTTGGACATGGTTTCTCAGAGCCTTCTCCTAGAGAAACTGACACATCATGGTCTAGACAAGTGGTCTGTGTGGTGAGTGAAGGAACTGCTGGAAGACCATCCTCAGAGGGTGGTCATAAATAGTTAGCAAGTTACCAATCACAAGCAAGGTCCCTCAGGGATCAATACTGGGCCCGACACTGTTTAATACCTTCATGAGTGATATGGATGTTGGGATCAAGAGCATCCTGATGAAGTGTGTAGACAACACCAAGTTGAGTGTGGAGGTTAGCACTCCAAATGGAAGAGCTACCGTCTGGGAAGACCTGGGCAGGCTGGAAGAGTGGGCTAGCAGGAACCTTATGAAGTTCAATGGAGTTAAGTGTAAGGTCTTGCACCTGGGAATACATAACCCTGGAGTACAGCTCAGACTAGGTCTCACTCAGCTGGAAAACAGCTTTGTGGAGAAGGGCCTGGGGGTATTGGTGGACAATAGGCTCAACGTGAGGGAATAGTGTGCTGCAGCAGCGAAGAAAACCAGCAGGATTCTGGGGTGCATGGACAAGGGTATCACCAGCAGAGATAAGGAAGTCATTATCCTACTTGATTCAGCACTTGTCAGACCACACCTGGAATACTGTGTTCAGTTTTTGTCCCTGCTATACAAAAAAGTTGCAGACAGAGTAGAGAGCGTCTAGAGAAAGGCCACTAAGATGACCAGAGGACTAGGAAATCTCATACAAAATAAGGCTGAGAGAACTGTGTTCATTCAACCCTGAGAGGAGAAGGCTTAGGTCAGACCTTATTACCATGTACCAGTACATAAAGGATGTCTACCAAGACAATGGAGACTCCGTTTTTACAAGCAGTCACATGGAAAAGTCAAGGCATAGAGGGTACAAGTTGCTCCTAGTGAGATTTTGATTGGATTCCAGAAGGAAATTGTTTGCTATGAGAACATCAAACTTTCTAATCTCCTCAGGAAAGTGGTAGATTCCTCTACACTGAACACGTTTAAGACTCAGCTTGACAGGGTGCTGGGCCATCTTATTTAAAATACATATTACCTAAAAAGTTTGGCCCAGATGATCCTAGAGGTCCCTTCCAACCTGGCATTCCATGATTCTATGAAACTGATTTTCCAAACATAATTCACTCACAGGGAAGTCAAATAAGCAGCTTCGCAGAATGATCAGAAAGCTAAGTGACATAAATTCAACAAGACTTAAAGAAAAGTAGGATTGTTTTGGTTTTGTTGTTGTTGTTTTTATGAGCACTGCAATGCTTATTAAATCTCACACAGAAGCAAAATAAACATACTTATGAAAACAGAAGAGCTTCCTGTCTGTTGGAGAAGAAAGCAATATCCAGTGGCTAGAGGCTATTTCTGTTCTTCTACATGTCTAGGTGAGCATGTCATGCTTGGGATTCATTTGCCATATTCAGCCATACCTCCATCAACTCACAAATCCCTGTCAGATTTTTCAGAATACAAAGGCAGTTTTAATATAGAAGAAATAAATATTTGGGACCACAGAGCAGAAGAAAATTTCATAGTCCCATAGCCGCAAATGATTTCTTTGGAAAAGAAATGCAGTGATGACGTTGTTTATTATAAAAAAAAAAAAAAAAAAATCAGTAATTTGAGAGAGTTTCTGCACATTACAACTCTCACCCTCCAGATCATTTTATGGGAGAGGATCTCATGCTCATATAGAATCCTTCCTTTGTTACAAGACTGTTTACTGCTTAAAACATGACAGATGCCTCTAGGTGTAGGAACATTGACAAAATGTAAGAAAAATTCAAGAAATAATACCTGGACAAGCCACATTTTGTATTGATTTCAGCACAACCAAGTTCCTAGAGTGGCTCCCAGACAGCTGACAGCATGCACCATCCTTTCACAAATGTTTTTGCTAGGTGTAGTCTTACGTGGCACTCATTATGTGCCTTCCAAAACTATTTTTAAGCGATTGTAAAATAACTGTGTTCAAAGGGAAAAAAAAAAAATCTTTAAAGTATCTTAGCAGTATCAGTAAACACTGCATAAAATTCTTTCATTATAAATTATGACTACTCAAAACAATGAGAAGGTTGCTGCTGTAAATACACTTCTGTACCAATTCCACACCATGTAATTATCTCTCACAATGTAGTCACTAACAGCGGGAATTAAAAATTGGCATTACAAATTGAATGTCTGCTTTTGGAGATAGAAAGAATCCCTTACAAACAAAGATCAGTAATACATCCTAGATAAGACACTATGTCTTTCCGCAATATAGCAATACCACAAATAATACTCATTTTACAGATCTTAAAGCTATTTTTGCTATGATCTTCTTCCAAAGGGGAATTTTCACAGAGGGTTTTGAAATATGTTTGTACGACAACCATACGTTCATGATACACTTATGAGAATTCAACTAACTCATCTGTCCAGGAATCACGTTGTGTTTTCCTTTTCCTTACTCCTGACAAAGCTGAAGTTAAGAATAACAACATCAACAAAAACTCTAACACAAAAAGTCAATAAAGACAAAAATATATTCAAAAACTTCCCAACATTTTTAAACTAGATTTTAGGAATAATGTAACTAGAGAAGCAGACCCTAAGATAACAAATGTAGGAGATATAACCTAGTAGTTGTAGTTATGAAAAAAAATCACATATTTGTAAACTGAGTTATACATCTCCGTGGTTATCATAGAATCATAAAATCACCAGGTTGGAAGAGACCCACTGGATCACTGAGTCCAACCATTCCTACCAGTCTCTAAACCATGTCCCTTAGTACCTCATCCACCCACACCTTAAACACCTCCAGGGAAGGTGAATCAACCACCTCCCTGGGCAGCCTATTCCAATGCCTAATGACCCTTTCAGTGAAGATTTTTTTTTTCTTATGTCAAGCATGAACCTCCCCTGATGGAGTTTGAAGCCATTCCCTCTTGTCCTGTCCCCTGTCACTTGGGAGAAGAGCCCAGCTCCCTCCTCTCTACAACCTCCCCTCAGGTAGTTGTAGAGAGCAATGAGGTCTCCTCTCAGCCTCCTCTTCTCCAGGCTAATCACTCCCAGGTCTCTCAGCCGTTCCTCCTAAGGCCTGTTCTCCAGTCCCTTCACCAGCTTTGTTGCTTTTCTCCAGACTCGCTCCAGAGCCTCAACATCCTTCTTGTGGTGAGGGGCCCAGAACTGTGTCAGCACAAAGTAGATTGTTTGGGCCAGTTAGAACTGCACAAAACTGCAAGCAATTAAACAGATGCTGAAAAAGTCAATATTTCATGCTTACTCACAAACTTGGCAGCAGCAGCAAGGAAGTAAGAAGTGTTTCTATTTCAGGAACCATATGATTTTTTTTTGCCTGAGGCCCTTGAACTTAACATTAATGTGTCACCCATCCTCCATTTTCTGTCTGATTCCTAGTTCAAATTGCCTGGCCCTCTTAGCTGCTGCAGAGCTGGACATGCTGGATGAGTTTATATGAAGAAGTCAGACAATTCTTGTACTCCTTTCTCACTAAAAAGGACCAAGCTTTCAGTAACCAGATGACAAGATACAGACAGGTACTTAAACTCACCTTTCCAGTGGAGGAATGATGGAGGTTAAGGCTTAAACACCTTCTGTGGAGGTGTTTAAGACACGGGTGGATGAGGTCCTGAGGGACATGGTTTAGTGTTTGATAGGAATGGTTGGAGTAGAAGATCCGATGGGTCCCTTCCAACCTGGTTGTTCTATGATTCTATGATTCTGTGAGTTCCATCCTGAAAGCCCAAAACTCAGGCTGTCATTCCTCGGGTTCAGGCTGATTGACAGAGATTTGCTTTGCCATCTATTACATGAAAGACAAATTCTGCAAGCTTTTCTCTAAATGCTAGGTTAGGGAAAACCTCTTAAGGACCAACTTAAATAAGAGAGTTTTGTGCCAAAGAGTATTTAAAGAAGTTTAGGGAGTTCTTTGAATTTACCTTTTTGGGAAACACTAAGTGCATGCATGTCTAAGCAAACGGTTTAACAGGGCCAAATGCCAGTCCCGAAATTGGGACACAACAACCCTATGCAGAGCTACAGACTAGGAGAAGTCTGTCTAGAAAGTTGCCTGGAGGAGAGGGACCTGGGGGTGTTGGTTGACAGTGACTGAACATGAGCCAGCAGTGTGCCCAGGTGGCCAAGAAGGCCAAGGGCATCTTGGTTTGTATCAGAAACAGTGTGACCAGCAGGTCCAGGGAGGTTATTCTCCCTCTGTACTCAGCACTGGTGAGGCTGCTTCTTGAATCCTGTGTTCATTTCTGGGCCCCTCACCACAAGAAGGATGTTGAGGCTCTTGTGCGAGTTCAGAGAAGAGCAACAAAGCTGGTGAAGGGGCTGGAGAACAGGCCTTATGAGGAACGGCTGAGAGAGCTGGGGGTGTTTATCCTGGAGAAGAGGAGGCTGAGAGGAGACATCATTGTTCTCTACAACTACCTGGAAGGAGGTTGTAGAGAGGAGGGAGCTGGGCTCTTCTCCCAAGTGACAAGGGACAGGACAAGAGGGAATGGCCTCAAGCTGCATCAGAGAGGTTCAGATTGGACACTAGGAGAAATTTTTTTACTGAAAGGGTTCTCAGACACTGGCAGAGTCTGCCCAGGGTGGTAGTGGAGTTCCCATCACTGGAGGTGTGTTAAAGACAGGTATACGAAGTACTTAAGGGTATAATTTAATGGCAGATAGATACAGTTGGACTCAATTATCTCAGAGGTCTTTCCAACCTGGTGATTCTATGATTCTATGAAATCACAGAAAACTGCTTTGGTATCAAGCTACCTTTTGAGATTTTTTTTTTTTTTAAGCAACCTCAGTGGTATTGTTAATTCAGTTAACTTGATTTCATCTCATTATTATCTTTTATGCTTAACAATTTTCTCCAAATTGAAAAATGTAAAATATTCCTAAGATGTTAATTGTTATTAATGACTATTAAACCAGTTAGCCTAACCACATTGTTTTAGAAAAACTACTTCCTTCATATCCATTTTAATAGGAAACTCTGTTCTTATATAAAGATATGAACACTATTTCCTTAATTTACTTATCAACTTCAAGCTTATTATACCTAAAATTGATCCCAAAGCAGAAGCACAAGTTTCATCATCATTCTGCTATTGCCTAAAGCCTCCTCCACTTAGGCCACTGAGAGGTGTCTTTACATTCTGCTTTGTCAACTTCTGGTTTGCAGAATTTTGACCTAATAGTGAAAGCACGAAATACATCGTGTCATTTGATTCAAAAGTCAAGTTAGGACCTATGAATTATTACAGTAACTCTGTATCCATCTAGCAAGAGAAATATAATGACAAAGCAGGAGTATAGGAGTCTTCTCCCTAGAACAATCCATCAGGGCAGATTAAGCAAAGCCGAAATCTCAAGAAATTATTCATAAACTTCTGGTGAAAAAGTCATTCCCCTCTGAATAACAGCAATATGTTAATATACAGCTGGAAAGAATAAGAAATAATGGAATCAGATCTATATGGATTATTGCAGTGAAACATCAAACCGTGAAAAGCTGAAATAGAAACACTAGGATACACCCTTTTTCTTGCAGTACTATGGGAACCATAGCCACGCTTCTTGGTTGTGCCCACCAGATGAAACAGAGGAAGAGAAAATTACCTTAGAAAATAAGTTGAGTAAAGATGAAGAGCAAGTTTTCTGGACAAAGAGAGACACTGCATAAAGGATCACTGCATAAATGACTGTAGCGTGCAGTTATTAACACCACATCACGGTAAAGGAAGTGTAAATACAGATAGAACACATAGTTCTGTACTTCAGGAATAAGAAGATCTTAAAATCTATTAGTTAAAATGCCGATTAAGATTCTGTAAAATGGACAGCTCAAGTTCCCATTCATAAGATAAGTTAAGCAAGATTTATATATCAGTGTTGGCTTACATTTAAATAGGGCCTTTATCTAATATAAATTGTATATTTTGCCCCACAGTAAATATTACAATACTGAATCTCCCACTCCTACTCCAGCTGATTACTGAACTGTTAGCTGGCAAGACAAAAGACATATAAAAAGTACAGTTTTTTTCCTAGAAATTACTGCATGTTCTGTAGGCTGTGATTATAAAAATAAGACACAGATCTCAAACTGATTATAGTTATCTAACCCAAATGAATACCTTTAATAGAACTGAATGTCTCTGCTAGAGGATGCAAACTATTTCAGACAGCAGTTAATCCTTTGTCGTATTTTCATACCATACCATAAAAAAACACCAATGCAAATTAAGAGGACGAGAAAGAAAACTTTCAATTATGTTTATTTACAAAGGGTCCGTGCTTCACAGCTAAACCTTTTTAAAAAAATAAGACACCACCACGATTTTATGTGGACATTTTTCCATAGAAGCAATACTTATAGTATTGTTTGTTACCACATTGGTGAGAAATATCAAGGTAACTGAAACACTGCAATGATACGGAGGAACTAGAATTACACATACTACTGAACAAAAATCCATAACAGCAAAAGAAACTACATATATTATTACATTAAAACATGCTATCAAGGAGAAGAGAAGTGGAACACTTAATGAAGAATTTTATTTCACTGAAGCTCTCTGTCCCTGAGAGTGTTGCAAGGACAGCAGACATATAAGGGACCGTAAAGAGCTGGGGTCCCAAGACTGACTTAAAATAGTTTCTACCATTTACTGACTTGGTCAGCTGTTCTGTCTCTTCTGTGCTTAAAAAATAGTTGAAGATGGTGGAGTCTTGTTTTTTTAACACAGGGAAGAATTCATTCATATGGAGAAAGGTCTATTGCAACTATATGAACTACATACATATTCATGAATTTTAAAGCCAGAAGGAATCACTGCCATCCAATCTCACCTTTTATCTACAGTTCACCTACTAAAGTCAGTCTGCAGCCCAGATGTTCTGCTTAGCTGCAGTCTTTGAGAAAGTTGATTGCAAAGATGAATCTACTCACCACTTGAAAAGTTGCTCTTGTGCTTTGTCTACTCATTACTTTATAAAAATTCCAGGAGTAATAAAATACAACAGTCCCTGTATCTCTTGTCCACAGTTCTTAGTCTTAGTTTCAAATGACTATAATCCTCCATGCCATTTTCCTTCCTTTAAAAGGGAATCTAAAGAACCACAAGTCTTTTCTTCAGACAGTTTGTGATCATTATATCAAAAAAAAATCTCATATTTCGTCTTAGATAAAGGACACAATTTTAATTTAAGGCATTCTCACAGACTGGTATAGACAACCTAGAAATGAACTTCTCTTTTAAAAAAGCACTCTTCCTTTCTCCTCTTCAAAATTCCTTCACAACAGCCCTCTGTGAAGCAGATATTCATGGTCCTGGTGGTTCTTATATATTTATTCTCTCCTCAAAGTAAAGGAAAACACTCACAGTCAAGATAGTGCCTAAGTATACCCTGTCCTAAGATTTTCCAGCTTCCACCCTTGGAACAGATCCATGGTTCTGGCCCAACAGAGTGGTGTCTACATTTGCAATTTATTCCAAATCAGAAGAGTACTTGAAATATATTTCATTATTGCCTGTATTGGTTACTATTCAGGAGGACATCAACATGAGTCGGTTTGGTGAGGGAAATCCCATATTTCCTCACATACCATGATATTTCTTCATACATTGAGAAAGAAAAAGAAACAACACACAGAAAAGCTCTTTTTTTTTAAAAAAAAAAAAAACACCTCACAGTTAATTTTGTCACTGCAGCAGGAATCCACATCAGTTCATAAGACCAAAACAAGAGCTATGATTGATGTGTTCCTTCCACCGTTGTAGTTTTCAGCTACTCTGTAAAATGAATTGAGCTATTAAAAAAAAAGAAGTTTTCTTCTTTGCTTTTTGCTGAATTATTGCTGTAATTATTGTCCTTGCATTAAGGATCTGTATATGATATCAATCACTACCATCTTGTATCACAGAAGAACAAAAACTACAGCCCTTCAACTTCTTCTTTTTGAAGGCATGAGACAAAAATCTGTATGCAAACCCTAATGAAATATTTAGTGCAATTTTACTTATTAAAATATATTTATATTCACAGTATAATATAATTTGAATTTAAACACGTACTTAATATATTATATTATATTTTAGCACATTAACAAATATAACTACTCCCAAGCCAAGTCTTGGCAACTTAATGAAAACACAACATAAACAACATCAACCTGCCTATATAATTCAAAGGTATTACTTAAGTGGAATTCTGTTTTTCTCAAATACACTTAATAACTCACAATCAAGCACATAAGTTAAAATAAAATAATAAATATAAGCAACAAGTTATATATGCATCTTGAACTCAAAGCTGATGGTTCACCCATAATTTAAAATTTGAATATTTAAATATGTAGTCTCCAGTCCTATTATAACAAGATTTTGTATTTTAAAGAGGAGAAAATCATCAGGCAACTCAAAATACTGGGATTTTTTTTTCCTTTTAATAGCCATTTGTTACCTAGGTACTCTATCAAAATCATAAAAAGTCTCTTTATAAGCCTTTAATCTGTCCATAGCCTCAAATTAACTTATGTGGAAGTGTTTTATAAAAAAAGGTCTCATTTATTAAGTTGGTTTCCAACTTTGTGGCCCTAGGAATTAGTTTAGCAGTAGGATAAAATACCTACAGACTGTGACAAAGACTATGGAATCCATCTGCTTGTGGGCAGACAATGCAGCAGGTTTTATGACTATGAAGTCAATCTAGTGAAAAGAAATACTAAAGAATATATAATTTCTCAAGCAAAAAGGAAAAGACAATTTGCAAAATACAGCAGCATAAGTTTTCATCTTCTGAAAACCTGAAAAAAGGGCTGATTTTTTTCTAGACTAAATTAAGGGAAAATAAAATAATCAAAATTAAGTAAAATTGAATTAAGTTAAATTAAGGAAAAGGCAGAGTTACAAAAGGAAGTCTAGAATTGCATCACACTTGGCAAAGCAGAAAATAAGAATGCGCTTCATTTTCTGATTTCATGGAAGTATCTAAAAGACATTTCATTTAGAATTGCAAAGCAAGAAAATGTTTTAGCACGTCTCTTTATTATCCTGCCAATCCTCGAATTTGTAGAACACTTTAAGCATTTTAAAACTTTGATAGAAATTAAAATGCAACATGTAAAGACTTAGCAACAACAGTAATCACCAGGGTAACCTTTGTAATAATTCTGTAACAAAGGTATTAGGTGTGCATTTGTTAATGAAGTATAAACAAGCAGCCAGCATTTTTATGACTTAGAATTGAGTTGCATAATACATGAAATGCTATTGAACCCAAAGATTCTGAATGCAATTTCAGTCCGTACACAACATTAACCTTTCCTATGAGTGCCTATATTTCCCTGAAGACATCCTTCTTGTCATATTTCACAAGCAATTTGGGCAATGCTGAGTGTTTCAGACTGTCTGAATTATGCATACACCTACACATTCCATAATGTAACTAAAGAATGTTTGCAATTCTCAGCCACAATGTAAATTTATTATAAATAATTGTAAAAACCAACGAACCATGGCGAAATAAAACACACTTACTGAAGTTAATCCCACACATTCTTTCTTCCACTGTCTCGATACATCAAACTGTAATTATCTTGTATTTAACATAATAGGATGGAGAATATTTAGCCTGAGAATACTCAAACCAGTTAAATATAGGTAAACATCTATAACAGGATTAAAAAAGAAGAAAAAAAAAAAAAACAGCTTTCTTTTTTAAAAGTTACTGTGTGGTAATTATTTCAGTGTGGCTAGCAAAAAAGACACACCAGAGCCAACTCTGGACAGATTATCACTGAACTCAAACAGTATTATCTGTGCCCTGTTGTGAGTTCAAATTAAAATGCAGATTGTTGCTGTTTTGGGGAGAAGAGGTTTTCTGCTTCTTTGCTTTACAAGAAAAGAGAAGGAGAAAACTGCAAAAAAGGAGAAAGATAATGATCAGAAAAAAACAGATGTTAATAATCTTGATCTGAGATACTTGTTTGGTTCCTGTGTCTGTACCTTAAAGATGTCCAGTTCCTACATCATTCCACTCTGATACAAAGAGGAACACTAAGTCCCTGAGAAATCATATAGAAAAACCCAATCCATTTTCCATAAATACCAAGATAACGTGCTAATCACTGTACTCCTCAGCCTTGTGTTTATAAGTACTTTTAACTTCAGCCTACTTTTTCCTGAAAATGTCACTGACATTAAGAAGAATATTTTCAAATCACGTTTATAAGCCCAACATTTTCTGTGAACTTTTGAGAGAGCTTTAATAGCAGAGCATTAATGAAAAATTTACATGGGATTTTTATTCCCCAAGCTTTTCTACCAAAAACATCCTTCCTTCTGTTTACCTTGTAAGCACCAAGTCTTCCATGGAATCACGCTACTTGCTAGAACTAGGCAATTAAACTTGCTCAAAATTTTAAAGACATGAAAAGTCACTTTTATGAAGAAAGAACCAATAATAAATAGAAAGAAGCGATATAGAAAATGATGACTTGTTGTTTGTTTTGTTTTGGTTTTAACTCATACCTAAACAAATAGGACACTAAGTGAGAAGTTATGTGTATGGTACAAGTTGCTCTCCCTTATGTAATTCATGCTACCTGCAGGATAACTTTCTTGCTCCCTATCAGTTTGAGTTTCCTCGAATTAGTGAGATACCTCAATAAAAAGAGACAGACAGTGAGGAAAGTAGGAGAGAGACAACAACCAGCCTGTTTAGCAGGGAATTTTGGTCTATCCGTCACCATTTTGTCAGTCTGTAGACGACCAAAATAAAATTCGTAAAATCCTCCCTCTCCCTGCCCAGTAAATAAACATGAGAGCTTTTCAGTGAGAATACACAATAGCAGGCAATACTTAAGATGTGAAATACCTTAGGTGTGAAAGAGGCAATGAGATCACACCTGGCTCTTCTGTAAATCTGTCAGAATTGCCCTTGGGAGTAGGAGGACTTTAGGAAGTGTAGAGTTCTTGATCAGTTGGTGCAGACAGAAAATACAGATGATTTTTCAATGACTGACCCTCATTTCTAAGCATAGGAACACAGTAGTACTATTACTGCAAACACTGAAAAGTGGCCTTCTAAGCACAATCAGCTTTTTTTTTTCATACATGTGAACATCAAACCCCATAATTTTCTTTGCAAGTGTGTAAACATGATGTTAACCAATCGTCCTTTTCTAATATATTTATTTTACTTCCAAAACTTCTGCAGAGAGGAGTTTGACAAGCCTGTTTGCATTAACACAAATGTAATTCCTCCCTATGCTGCACGTCTGGAGCATAACAAGGCCTGGAAAAGTTTATAACATCAAAACTATCTTCTAGCAATTTCCACACAAGCCATTGGTTAAAGCCTATGTGATTTGTAGGTTTGGGTATGTATTGTATAATGCAGCAAGAGCTCTCTATCTTGAGTTACTTATATGAAATTCATGGTTTTCCTATAGTTAAAAATGCATAGCTGGACTTGTGGGCTGTTGTTTGTCTGCACACCCAAGTACTTGAGTCAGAAATTCCCTAGTGGTCCAGAAACCCCTCATCTTGATGAGACAACTGGCAGATCTGAAGCCTCACACCAACCCCACCAAAGCGATTGACTGTGCTTCTAGCCTCCTGCACAGCAACACATGCAAGTAATCGGCGCAGGAATCTCCAGGTGGAAATTCCAGGCACCCGCCAAAACAGCTCCTGGTATGTATACACCAATCTGGATGTTCCAATGTGTGGATCGACATCCTGCACGGGGGATCTGGCTATTCCAGACCCTCCTCAGGCCGGTCCTGCTGCAAAACTAATCAAGCTGTATTTAGTTACTTTTAAACAGTCAGCAGAAAGCATTCCTGCAGATGCAAAACCAGTCACATAAGACAGTCTTTTGCACACAATTGAGAGATGTTTTGTTAGTAATTTAAGATAATACCAATGAATTGTATATATAGTGAAATGGTCACACAGGACCACAGGCCAGCTACATTATAGTCATTCCAACAACACTGTCATGAGTCTCTTTCCTAACTCACTTGGAGACATGTATCCCTATGACAGAGACTCATAGCCAGCAACCAATTATACCTCTTGAGAGATCTAATCCCTGTGATAAGTTCCCAACAGGTTTGTTTATTTTTTAAACACTCTGTTTATAGTGGCTGTGTACAATGACCAGGTACTCCGTATATACATTATAAACTTATACTTTTCTTCTCACGGGAAGAAAAATCCATACTTTTTCACCCTGATGTAAATTTTCTGTTTCAAAATATCTCACTAAGTACATCCTCCCACAGTGTTGCATCAAGCAGGAAAGTGGTGGAGAAGCCTAGCATCTAGCAGTAACACAGCTATCAGAATATAATATTCATAGTGCTGGTATGAAGTAAGTTCTGTGGGCTGTAATTATTGAAGTGCCAGGCTGCCTGCCTTACAGAAGTAAACACATTTTATAAGTGACAAAAAGTAAAGTTCCATTGACTTGCTAGTCAAGCAAAGCATATTACTGATCAAATGCATCTTTGCTTTTCCACTAGTGGATGACCAACTTATTGCCTTTTGAGTCCATTTGAATAAAGTACCACTCAAGTAAGGCAGGATTGAGAATGTCAATACCAACCTGAGAATCAGTTACCATAGATCATCAAATACCATGAGTTAGATCTACATATTGTTTCAAGCAAGAGTGATAATGAAAATACCTTCAGGGCATGCCCCAAGCAGGACAGATGGACCATTTCGCTAAAGAACAAATGAGAATAGTTTTTCTTTGTTGCACTGCTGTTGTTTCTGGTTCTTGCACTTGTAAAGAGATAGATCACCATAGCTGGTTTTGGGAAGAAATCTTTTCCTGCCTCTAATTCGGAGAGCTGGATGCATGTCATGAAGAAAGAGAATGGGAGCTCTACTTCATTAGTTACCTACTAGCATTATTTGTCTCTATCAACTCCATGTCTCGCCAGCAATTTCATGGTCTTTTACATCAGATACCTTGTTCCTGTCTAGTTTACTACTCTGACATTCA
Source organism: Coccyzus lansbergi (assembly GCA_033558105.1). Lineage (NCBI taxonomy): Eukaryota > Metazoa > Chordata > Aves > Cuculiformes > Coccyzidae > Coccyzus > Coccyzus lansbergi. The sequence goes on from JAUMJK010000508.1 coordinate 5,326,762, forward strand.
GTACAAACTGTCCTATGGACTTAAGTTGAAATAAAATTTTAATTAATGTAAGGATAGATGGGCAAGGTGTAAAGATCTACCATTAGATAGATACATCCACATATATATCTACAGACGCATGTGCGTGCGAACACACACACACACACACACACACACCCCATACGAACAAATGGTCCCTTTTTGCCTTACACTTTTCAATTGTATTTCAATATAAGGGAACAGGCATTTTCTGCTATGAATATTTTATCTTTAACCTTCTAAACTGCACTAGAAATGTGCTGATTAGAGACACCCACTATCCATTTTACCCCGTTGCTAATGAAAACAAGCCCTGCATTCAGAGCTATTTTTGCTGTTAAGATCTGCATAACATAGCTGTGCTCTGACTCAGATTTCTGCAGATGAAGTAAATTTTTCCTTCTTCATAAAATTTTCTAATTTGAGGGCTAAACAGTAAGATAATTCAAAACCAGTTTTAAGATCCCAGTTCAATTATTCTTCTTAGTTAGCAGAAATTAATACAACTAATTTACAGAGATGTAACTCTAGCCAGTTTATAGATATATGTTTCTATCATGTGTTCCCCAAAAATTACCTTTCTTTCAGTTAAATTTCCTTAAATGCCCTCAAGATAAACTTTGAAGCCAGTGTATCTGTTATTCTTTGTACATATTTACATTAAAATACTAAACATAGACAAACATACTTCGTAACCTATAAGATCTCAGTTTGCAGAGACAGAGAAACCAAATCCCTCTTTTATCTGTTGTATTGGGTTTGTGTGGCAAGGTTTTAGTAGAGAGGAGAATACAGGATGTTTTTTGTGAGAAGCTGCTAGAAGCTTCCCCATGTCCAATAGTGCCAATGCCAGCCAGCTCCAAGATGGACCTGATGATGGCCAATTCCAAGTCACTCAGTGAGAGAGGTAACACCTCGGGAATAACATATATAAGAAAGAAGAGGGGGGAACTGCCCAAGGGCAGACAGACAGAGGACAATATGCAAGAAAAACAACTCCACAGACACCAAGGTTGTTGAAGAAGAAGAGAAAGGAGTTGCCCCAGGTCCTAGACCAGGGATTCCCCTACAGTCCATGGTGAAGGTCATGATGAGGTAGATGGTTTCTCTGCAGTCCATGGAGGTTAAAGGTGAGCAGAAAGGAGGTTGTGACCCTATGGAGAACACAAGCTGGAGGAGGATTTTGGCAGGACCTGTGGGCTCTAGTTTAATTATCAAGAAATTAAATTATCAAGTCAAGCCTTGTTTGCCTGTGACAGTAATTAGTAAATACCTCTTTCTGCCCTTATCTCAACCCATGAGCCTTCTGTTAAAATTTCTCTCCCTTGTGCAGCTGAGGAAGGGAGCAATAGAGCAGTTTTGGTGGGCACCTGGCATCCAGCCAGGGGTGACTCACCACAATCTGTGCAAGTTTTCTCATGTCAACATGTTCTCATCCCCATAATTTTATTAAAAATGGGATAAGAAGAAAGAAGTAATCAAATCTTAACCAGTCTTAACAGAAATTAATACAGTAGAAGATTCACGTAGGGAAATTCTGTCAAAATCCGTGTATGATCTGGTATTGAGATAACTTCCTTTTCATAGCATGATAGGCTATTGGAAGCTATTGGATCTCCTGCCATACAGTTGTCTGTCTGAAAGGGAGGCTCTCTGAGATATTTCTGCTTCTTTTTTCTATGTCAGTAAAAGCCCAATAAGAACCTCAACAGCTTTACTACCAACTGCTACTAGACCAAGCTGAACATTAAACAGATGGGACATATTACCAATAAAAATGTTCACCAGTTAGTCATTCAAGGATCCCTGTCAAATCAAACTATGATGCATGTTTGCTGTAACTGATAATGATAATCAAGAGGCTCTTCTTCAATAACATACTCTTCTGGTTAAAACTCAAAACAAAGTTCAATGGGGAGCAAAGCCAGTTTTGCTCACTAAGACATCAGTGACCATGAGCTTGAGTCACTGCAAGAATTAAGAATGTCTGTACCAAAAACTGCAATGTACAAATTGCTTCAAAGAGTTTGCACGTTTTAAATACCTCTTCAAATCCAATGTGGACTGTTTTAAGTTAGACAATATTAGATCGATGTGTATTTTTGCTGATCAAGGAACAGTTACTATTTTCATGCTAAAATAGAACCAATTCTGGAAGACTTTCAAGTTGTACTGCAGTTTTCCACAGTACACAATATTTTCATTTTCATATCTAGCCAGGACTTTTCTTAGCATATTCAAAGGAAAAGTCCAAATAGCAAAAAAATCAGAAATCAAAGCATTTCCTTTCAGAAACTGGCAAATAAATACATTTATGTATGTCGTTTTTCTATACAGAAGTCATTTCAAATCATTAAAAGGTTATTATTACTCCAAACATATATTGACATAATTACTGAAGCCAAGCCTTAAATGAACATGACTTTTTTATGCTCATGAGCTATAACTGTGTTATTTTTTGATTCTATTATTTGCAAGATCTGCAAACATTATTACTGTGTTATACAAATGAATAGCTATGACTCCTTTAGACAGGCTGTCGAGAAAACAGCAACATAATTAGAACTAATAAGGAAAGACATGCTGGGGGGAAAAAAGGGCCTAACCAGAACTGATGTTTTGAACGTGAATGGGGAAAAACAACCCTCTATGCATTAACTTGATAATATTTAAATAGGACTAGATCTTCCTTACTATAAAAATAGAAATACAGTGCAGATGAAACTTAGCAAAATCACTTTAAAAAGCCCTTGAAGTTTATGGTTAATGCTCCTTCCCAGCAGAAGTAGAACCAAGGTGCCTTTGCACAGACAGGGAACTGGAAGAGTTTTAGGGAAATAAACACATGTCACCGTGTCCCAAGACTCCCATTTTCAGGGAGCTACAGAAATGGGAAATGCTTTGTTTTCAGGATCACTGCAGCTGTTGCAGGTATAGTTAGTGTAGTGGCACCATTCACCAGGCATGAGACAGTTGCTGTTGTGATGAATACCAGTACACTCTAAAGCCAAAAATGCAACCTGTGATATCTTGACCAGAGGGACAAGCCATAAATGAAATTAATTAAGTTCCACATTGGTACAGAAGAGAACTGTTAATTAACACTCCCTGAGAAGCCACATACATATCTATCTGTGGCCTTCTCAGGTAGGATATGGAGAGACATTCTGTAGCAAGATGTAAATATTAACAAGTCAATAGAAATATTATCACAATTTATGTTTCATCATCAGCAATATCCTCCCTATTTAATTCAAGTCTAGCCCAAAAGGCAAAGGAAAAGAGTATGCTACCATACCATCTCAAGCGTTATACACTTACACGTTCATTTTGATAGCCTTTGGGTTTCTACTGGATAAAATAAAAACAAACCTGAACAACCATGGGGGTTTTTTTTCCCCATTTCTGTTTTACCATTAAAAATAGATGATTTGGCATGTTTTATTTGCTTAAATGTGTGGTATCTTTTGAAATGCTTTGACATAGTCTCTAAGACATAAATCAGCGACTGTGGTGATAGAATGAGGGGTAATGGTTTCAAGCTGAAAGAGGGGAGATTTAGATTAGATATTAGGAGGACATTTTTTGCTGTGAGGATAGTGGAACAGGTTGCTTAGATGAGTGGTAGATGCCCCATCCCTGCAGGTGTTCTAGAACAGGTCAGATGAGGCTTTGAGCAACCTGACCTAGTGGAAGATGTGGAAGAGAGGTTGGAACTGGATGATCTTTAAGATCAACTGAAATCATTCTATGATTTCAGCTTCTATTCAACTTCAACTGAAATCATTCTATGATTCCATGTAAGTAAATGTTGTGTTTCATTAAAAAAAAAAAGCAACCAAAATAAAGGAAAAAAATTGGAGACACTTAATTGCTTTAATCGTTCATTCCATCTTCTTATCTCATTCCAAACTTATCTCAGACTCCAAGTATTGCTGCCATGATAATCAACAAAAATTTTAAAAAAAGAAACATGATCTTCACATAAACAAAAATTACTCCCTAACATAAGTTTACATAAAGAAATTCATAATCAATTGCATGAGTTTATATAAGAAATTAATTACATGTTATTTTAGCCCTCTAAGAATTAGGATTTAAGATCAAGATGATTAATTCATTGACTGTAGAAGGAAACCTTCTTGACTACCTTGATCTTTAAGCTTCAGGAGATGCCTAAGGAAAATTTGAAGAATGTGGACAGAAACCTAAGAGTGATTCATCACACCATAACCGATCACAAAGATTCAAGACCAAGTCTTAGGCTTAATCTTAAGATAGTTAGGGACTGACAAGACAAACTCTTCTTTAAATCAACATTTAAATATTACCTAAAAGCTATTCAAAACCAAATATATTCCTTGCATGTACAAAACTACTAAAAAGCTGAAGAATTCAGAACTAGAAGTTAGCTTACATTACTGTAAATCACACACTGCAGCCACACAGACTGTTAAGGAACGAACAACATTAATACATTTTAAAACATCCTTCAAAACAAGTGGAGATGTGCTACTGAATTCTAGATCGACAGCTGGCAGAGAGGAGCAGCTCTATCTCAGGCTGACATCCTAAATTCACTGCCACGAAACGGCAATCAAACTTATTGGGCGCTTTCTTCTACTATTACTACTACAATACATTTCAGGGTTATTTAGAGTAAAGCCTCTGGGCATTCTCAGAAAAGCTTAAGAAATTGTTAAGTTTGTAAAAAGAAATGGGTTTGGATCTCTTTTCTTGTACCAAACATTGCCTCTCTCTGACAATGCACAGCAAGTTGTGAAGTTGTTCTCCAGGCTACATTCCCACTGAAACCAAAGTGATTGCCTTAAAGCTTGAGTCGATGATGCAAAGGGTTCAGCAACACCACTGGCATAGCAAGCTGCTCTCCTTCACCTCTTTTCAACATTCCTACCTGCTTTTTTGCCATTTCCCTGGTTTACCTGACTAAGTCCCTGATATTGTTTATGGTATACACTCACAAACTACTGCAATGGGACAAAAAAACCAGTGAGTTGAAGTACAGAGCTAAACATATACACATCAGGCAAATTAGGAGTTTAGTCCTTTAGATTCTGGGTGCAAATAGCTGTAATATTACAGGTTAAAATTTGTTAATATGTATAGCCTTCAGCAATAGTCCAGAGAAGAGCGACAAGGCTGGTGAAGGGGCTGGAGAACAGGTGGATGAGGTCTTGAGGGACTTGGTTTAGTGTTTGATAGGAATGGTTGGACTAGAAGATCCGATGGGTCCCTTCCAACCTGATTGTTCTATGATTCTATGATTCTAATAGGGACAGATGAATGTACAAGGCAGCTTTCAGGTGCAGAGGCTATGCCTTACAGATTCTTCTGTGCAAAGAGAAGACATGTTCTCATAGAATCATAGAGTCACCAGGTTGGAAGAGACCCACCAGATCAGAGTCCAGTCATTCCCACCAGTCTCTAAACCATGCCCCTCAGTACCTCATCCACACGTGCCTTAAACACCTCCAGGGAAGGCAAGTCAACCACCTCCCTGGGCAGCCCGTTCCAGTGCCTAATGACCCTTTCTGTGAAGAATTTTTTCCTAATGTTCAGCCTGAACCTCCCCGGGCAGAGCTTGAGGCCATTCCCTCTCATCCTGTCCCCTGTCACTAGGCAGAAGAGGCCAGCTCCCCCCTCTCTACAACCTCCCTTCAGGTTCTCCTTCCAATTTCCTCGTGTACCCTGACATAAAAGCAAGTTGGTAGCAATTTACAGAAACATTTGCTAGCACACCTGAGATTTAGTAGCCTCCTTTGGAGGTGAAAAAATAATTCTTGAAGGTACCTCTGCTCACAGCATGCAAACTAAATTATAACCTCGTCCTGTTGTTCACTGTGGGAGACAAAGAATGAGGAGCAAAAGCCAGAATACCCTTTAACAAACCCCATGATAAAAACACGCTTTTATGGAATTGACCTTTCAAAGACTGGCGACCTGCTGAAATACACATCTTCCTCTTTCTCTGCAAAGCTAAGTAGGCTCGTGCCTGTCAGACAGATGAAGCTAAAACTATACCACAATATACTGCTGGCATTAATATCAGTCTTCACTAGTTCCTCGATTACTAAAGCATCACTGAGGAAAGTTACCACTCAGATCTCCCTAATGCAATAACATATCTACAAATTACTGAGCAGTAATAAGGCACTACAGAAAGTCTTTTAAGTGCTGATATTTTTTTTTTTTGATAAAGGCAAGCAGCATATGTTTTCAAGTGCCTAATTTGCCTGTGCCTGCATAATCCATGACTTCATTTTGCATAATCCTTCACCTCAGTCCCCTTTTGGATACGCTCACCCATCAGCCACATGCAAGGCTTAACATATATCAAAAAATATATCAGTACATTTTCTTTCATGAAGAATGTCAGTTTGTATGAATGACAACGTAAAACCACTGATGGCATACATAATGTTGTAGCAGCAATGCCAGAGCATGATGTGTTCTAAATCTACCTAAGAGATCAGCTGAAAAGAAAACACACCTGAAAGGCTTCTGTGTCTGGACGTGTACCTGTATTCCATCCCCTTGCAATCTCCCTTCTCACTGCAAGCATTCCTTCTTTCAACAAAACTCATCTTCATCATAGGTAATTTCTTATAAACACAAACCAAATGGGTTTTTTTTGGAAAAGCCTTTGTTTCCATGCCTGTGCCAGAACACTACTGTTTTCAGAACAACTCACACATAAATATGCAGAAGTTAACTACACTGAAATGCAGGCCCTCAACTATAACTAACTCTTCCCTCCACCATCTTATCTTTGACCTTCTTCTTCATCTATTTTATGACAGTAGAGGGAAAAAAACCTACTGATTTTACGTGAGTAAACAATATCTCATTTTCTCCATCAGCTTCAGTAACATAAATAATCCTGCTTTACTTTGTCTGAGCTACAAATACATTTCTAAACTGACAGTCTGACAAATTAGATGTAATCCAGGAAAAGATTTACTCTTCTTAATCATCTACTCATATAAGAACATTTGAATGCTATATATATTCTCTCTGTATATGTGAACATATACATATATTTCTGTCTAATTTTAACATTTTGCTACATTACATGTGGAGGAACTCAAGAAACAGCAATTGAATTGCATGATGCTGTACCACATGGTGCCATCTGTTGAATGCCAGTGGTCCACCCCGTTACACAATGGGATTAGATGGTTGTCTCTAACATGTAGAGGAAGTCATTCTGGCTCCCGTCCAAACTTTAATAGGGACTTTAACCTTCCAGACAGCACAGACTGCTGTTAGCAAGATACAGCCTGCTGGAGATCCTCATAATTTACACGCATTATGTTGTGTAGTCACTTTCAGAAAGTGAAGATCCTAAGGCTATTTTTTTTCACTGAGCGTACACAGACAATTAATATAGAAGGCAGAATGTAAAACACGCAAAATCTTTTCTAGAAAGGATGTAGATTATACGTGGGATCCCAGCAGAACAGTAAAAGACTTAAACTGTCATTATTCGGAAGAAATCAGTGAAGTTATTCAGTAATAACACAGAAATTATATTCAGAAAGGGATTATTTCCCCCATTCTATCTGGTAAAGCAGCATTTTATGGTTCTTAGCATATTTAGTATGAGACAAAACTGATCCAAATAATGCCACATTTCTGCTTCACTGCCTCATAGTGTCAACAAGCCAGGGCTGGAGACAGTTTGCTCCAGTCCTATCCTCTTCACAGTGATCAGTTAAGCAGCTTTATCAAAACTCAATGTGAACCTCACTTATTACATATTTATGCAACACATACTTTGTATGAAATGCAGTGCCTGTTCACAAGATGATATTCAGTGGTGTTTTAACTCTGCCATGTTAGCTGCCATGGAAACATAGTGTTCACTCATTAACAAATCCTTTCTTTATAGTCAAGAACCAGGCTAACCCTTATTTAGCAGCTGGTAAAACACTGTTTGCAGACCGTCCTGAAGGACCCCAGGACTTCACAGTCCAGTGGGAAGCCTTAAATACTGAGACAGAATAATGAGTCTGTGAATTTCAGGAAACTCCTGGAATGGAGCTGACATTGAGTGGTGCCTCCAGAGAGCAAATAGCTTCAGATCAGGGTACCCTACATTGAAAGGAACATCTATCATAGTGGATATCTTAACAAATTGTATTGCAGTTGTAAGGGCTGTATAAATACCCTTACAGTCCACTGAATGAGAAAACACAAAAAGAACTGAACTATGACTTTAAAGGCTTTGTAAACTGCTCTATTTAGTGCAGTCATTTCAATTGTCTTTGCACGAAAATCAAAGATACTCCCATTTTTGTCTTAAAATTTATCCAAAACATAAAAGGTAAATCTGATGACATCTGTTTTTCTTCCATATTTGCTGGAAAACTCCCAACAGACTGAAATCCCCCAAACAAGAATACTGAGCCTCTGACTTACACCACTAAATGCATGCTCGGTACCTGAGGAAAGGTGAGCAACAGATTGCAGGGGGCTCCCAGCCTGGTGCACCTAACCAGTCTGGGAGCTGCTAATGTCCTCTGAGGAAAATATTTGCTTTTAGCAATCCCTGGCCCTGGTATTATGAGAATTCAGCATGACTAACAGGAGCACTTGAACACTGAAGGTTTCCTACAAATCTGCCAAAAATACTTCTGTAGTGGTTTTGAAGGAATTTAACATGCACATTTTTTGCTGATGGGAATGATGTTTTGTTTGTTAAGTTAAAAAAAAAAGAAAAAGTCTATGTAGTCCAGAGGTCACATCAGCATCAGACATCTGACAGAAGGGATGATCATCCCCGTGCAAGGCTCCCTAGAACCTTGCCTTCAAGCCAGAAGCAACTTGAGGCAAAGACGAACTCTCTTTTGTGCTGTGTACAGCACTGAGCACGCTGAATTCATCACAAAGCAATAAACAAAACAAATTCCCACACAAAAACTCACAGAGTCATGTGCAATATCACAGCACTTAAGAAAGGCATACTATTGCTGCAGTATTATCTAGTTGGAAAGCTATATTGGCAGCACAAATGATAAATGTGAAAATTTCACTTATTTTGTCTTCAAGCTATACACAAAGTCTTCATAGCTCAATATGACTGAGAGAGACGCTGCAGCATTTTACAGAGACTTCATATTTGATAGCTCAAACCATTGTAAAATTCCTACACAGCTGGACAAAATGTAGTGGATAAGAGCTGAAAATTATCCTTCTATGAGGTACACTCTCTCTTCCTTGTGTGTAAATGAGATAAACACAGCTGTCTTTTCACTGCCTTTTTTGCTACTTTGACTGTAGTGTTTATCACATTCAAGACTGGTATACACAGATGAGGTGCTCAGAACCTCCTGCCTCCCACTTTTTATTTTTTTTTTTAATTTTAGATTAGCTAATGCACTAGAGGTCATCTGCAGAGGGAAGACACATGGCTGTTATCATATATTTCAGGCTTACAGAAGATTTCTGCAACATAAATTCTTAAAAAATCTTCAAAGCTCCCATTTTTCAAACTGTTCATGGAGCCCCAGATATGATTTTCTTAGAGCACTTGAAGCTAGGACACAAGACAAAGAAAGTCTGCCTCCTGAAAAATGAAGACAAAGAATACATGAGATATACACAAACAGTTTTTATTCTGGGAGGAAACTGTGTCTTAAGAGGATGCAGATATGTGACAAGCATTCTTCAATTTCCTGTAGAGTGGCTGACACTGATATGTTACCAGTTTATCTTATAAAACCCTTAGGACGCATACGATATTGTTTCTACCATCTTAAGACAAAATCATGTATTTTTCTGACAATACTCATAACCTTATATTCTTAACTTGCAACCTAGTATCCTTCACCCCATCAATCTTGGCCCTAATGTTACTAAAACATAAAGAAAGCAAAAATATCTCTTTTCCTTCACAGTAAAAGTCAAATTTGGATATTTACAAAGTATAGTCTTCCGTAGTGTCTAAGCAGTTGTGCTTAGACACTAAGGAAAACAATACTTTTTCATCTTCAGAACATCAGTAAAATCACTGACAAAAAAAAAAAAATCTGTTGATGAACTCAAAAATGATCACCAAATTATCACCCTAGTGGTGTTCCTCGGAACGTGGCAAAGTTTTCAAAGAGTTGTACTTTAATATTAGAAACCATCAAATGTTTCAGATCACTGCATCTAGCCAGAACTTGCACATATGATTGTTAAAAAAAAAAGGAAAAAAAAAATTATGTGTCTTTAATCAGTACTGGTAATAAAGAACAAATTACCTGATAAAGGTAATGATAAAAGAAGATAACCATGATCTGATCATCAAACAGTTGCAGAACTTTCATGTACTAGAATTACGGCTTCTCCTTTGAAACATGAAATTAAAGCTTAACCAAGTTACTGGACAGTCCTGAAGAATTTCTCTAAGTATTTCTTTCCTCAAATCCTTCATTTTCCCCTCTCCATATCAGTACAATCATCTGCTCCCACTTAACCAGGTCCTTTCCTACTGCAGGCAGAGTTAAAGTACAGCAAAAGGTTGTCCCGAGTCAGTCTAGGACAAGTTAGCTTTATTCAGTACAGAAAAAAGAAAAAGCCACAGCTCAGGAATAGCCAGATATTTTATTGTTACATTTGAGAACACTGTTTCAGCAAGCTAAAGGGCTTGAAGGCATTTGTTTTGCTACCCCTGAGCTGTGCCACACGCTGCATCACGCGAGTGCCATACTCCCACCTTCCACAGGCAGCACACATGACTCAGAGCCATTGCTGCAGGGATGCATCCACACTTAGGTAATTTAAAAGTTCTAATTTAACTCTCTTAATGCTTAGACTTATTCAGCTTAAGCTAAATCTCTTCCTCACAGGATTTTCTGCTGCACTGACTCTCTGCCTCTCTACATTGCAAACTGCATTTTTAACCCTATCCAACATTTTTGTTTCAAATATCTCTGACATCCACCTCTTGTAAACCAAGTCAGGAGTGCTGGACACAGCATGGTTAGAGGCCAAACTTCACAGTGAGCATCTACATCAGCCCAAGTACCAATGTTATCAAAAGCAAATCTCCCATTTTCCTGTGAAATGACAGTTCATTCCAGGTGGGTAAAGCAATTCTAGCAATGTAGAAAACACTGCAATTGCAAAGAGATAATATTCACAGGAAGTTCATGTGTTTAATACCCTTCATTGCAGGAAGAACAGTGTTAAACCACGTGAAACATTCTTGATAACTTTAGGAAAGACATTGAAAAACATTTAACAGAGGAAACATTTCTTCCTTGCTGATATCTTCCAGTACTGAAGTCCTATATGAGAAATTGCACATAATCAGTTTACTGAAATTTGATGAAGGTGAAGATATTGTTAACCCTACCCCTTCCAAGACATTTTAGAGTTCCTTCTAGCATCTTTGTTATTTTAATCCCTTTCATTTTCCTTTTAGAGGACAAGAACATGTTTTAGACTTCTCAATAAATAATTTTACTATACATTTATTTTTTCTTCCTGTCTTGCCCTAGGTTAATCAATTGAACCACTAATTACAAATATTGACAGACTACATCCAAATGGGCAAATGGAAACACATTGACCAGATTTTCCAAATGAGCTTAGAGGAGCTTGTAAATCAGCATCTAAATCTCTGACAAGCAGCCTGCTGTAATGCCAAAAGATTCCTGATGTTTTAATACCTTAGATTACTACACTGCAAAGCAGCCGATTTTGGGCACAGTTCTGAGAGATCTGTATCACAACCCACACATTAATCCTATTGTATTTCTAATAGGCATGTTGAGATCAACAGAGATGAGCTCCACCTTTCAAGGCCAAAATCAGTCCTGACTCTTCCCTCTGCACACTCCTACACCACTGGCAGAGTCCTAGGAAGTTTTTTTTACATAGTTAGCTTTTCCTCTTGATGCCAAGTAGTTCACATTTATGAGCAAATATTGCTTATCTTTTTAAATGGTGATGGAATTGAGGCATAAACAGATGTTAAGCATCTAGTCCAGGCTCACGTTGGCTAAGAATCACATCAAAGAGTGACAAGAAAGAAATATCTCACCTCCAGCAAGTAGTAAGACACACAGTCACTTTCCTGAGTAATACCTATGACAAATAGAGTAGTCTTTTCAGAAGCAAAAATATATTTGGCTCTTTTACTTGTTTTGACTTGGAAGGAAAAGAACAGGAGACAGAAAGAAGTGAGTCCTTAGGAGACATTCGCTTGTCTACTCTAACAGACGTGAGAGTATTTCATTACAATTTCATGGTTTATATGCAGTAAGCCTCAGTCCAGGCTTTAAAACTCTCTTCAGTTTGTGAGCTTAAGTAATTGGTCTCAGCTTGCTGAACGGAAATTAATTTCATAAAGATATATTTCATTTATTATCTGTAACTACAGTGCATCAATGTATGAGGTAGTGTAACAACATAATTTTCTACCTTGAAAAGAAACAGAGTAGGAAACAGGTTTACTGGGGATCTCTTCACATCAATAAGTAAGTAGCAGTGATTACACCAGGAATATCGTCTATAAGCCCAGGGTCAAAGTTTTACCTCATAGTTATAGAGTATCTTATAATAGAATGACAGAAGCAATATTTTATGTTTTTAACAATAAAAAAGTCTTATAAAAGAATTGTAACATTATTTTCTTTCATTTCCAAAATAATCTGATTTTTGATACAATTAAGTATTTTTCTATGCTGTAACTCTGCTAGAAAAGTCTTCATGGATAATGTACTGTACAGATGAAATACAGTTTCAGCAATATCTTTACGGTTACATGAAAAGTTTTATGGTCATTATGGGTTTCCAGTATACAATCACAAGAAAAATCACATTTAGGATTTTGAGAGAACAGCTAAAAATTGTCACAAAAACCGTCCTTACTTTGATAGTTATTATTTATTAACATGACACTTCAATAATGGCCAGATAAATAATCCACAGCTTTAAACGATTCCTTTCCATTAGGGTATTTAAATGTAAATGAAATAAAAGAGGTCCTAAGAGCCTGAATATTGCTTTTAAATCATACTCAACTCTTTTGAGGCCAGAGTTAGAAACACAAAACGCCACTTAGAACTTTCACAAATAAATCTAACAGGGTTATTACTCTTACGAAAGCTAAAGTACATAAATACAAATATTATCAACATTAGCAGAAAATATGCCAACAATGCAGTCTTCATTGCAAAATATAATTAATGGGAAAGGAAAGCATCAATATGATGAGCACCTAAGCTATAAAGAATTCTTCACTGCTCACCATTAGTCTTTCTTGCTATTTAAAGGCCTGATTCTCTTCAATTGAATATATCAAAGAAAATATTATCTCTATGGAAGATAAATTCAAATAACTTTAGATCACATGTGGATACATACTTCCATTCACCAGATTGATCATCCTTTAATTTAAATATTTACAGCCTTTGGTGTTGAAGACTAATAACTTAAAGCTTCTGAAATCACACAGTTGGCTTGAAACAATTGCAGGATTTAAAATACTATCAGATTTTTTTCGATAACCTCATTTAAGCTTCGAAGATCACCACATAAGCTCTTCACTAAAGCTATAAAGGATGACACTTTCTATTAAATGTAAGTTGAAGATATGTGAAAACAAAAGGCTTTTAAAAACCACTAATATTGTGAGCTAGTTACAGTAACTGCAAACAGTATGTCATATCACTATGACATCATACCAATTATGACACATTATTATGTCCCCAAGACCCTAAGTGAAGTTAAGGGGAATCATTACCTCCGTAAATGTCAAAGCAAGTCAAGAAGCACTAAAATTAAAAATTGCAGGCAGATCCTTTTATCTTTAAGGGGGAAAAAACCTCCAAACCCACAGAAAACAGAACAGGAAAAGGCTACAAAAGTCCACCAAAAAAATCAAAGAACAAACAATCAAAAACCCCCCAAACCTATATAAATATACACACACACACACACACACACATATATATATATTGCATATATCACAAGGTTTAAAAAAGAAAGAAAGAAATGCTTTATTTTAATTATGTCTTATAGAATTATAGAACAACCAGGTTGGAAGAGACCCGTCGGATCATCGAGTCCAACCATTCCTATCAAACAACCTGAAAATTTCTTTGCCTGCTATGGTAAATATAGAGAACAGAATTCTTTTGCTTGCCTTGTGGGAACTATCACTAACCTACTAACTGATTATCAGTCACTTTGCTCAGTAGACCTCAAAATGTTTCTTAACCCTGTCAAGACCCTCTTCAGTTCCAGTCACAGCTTCACTGCCTTGTCTCAGGTGGCTGGAAGGCAACCACAGTGAGATATTCTCTATGTTTCTTCTTTTGTTGCTCAGGACTGTGTCAAGAGGCAGCTGAAAGGATCTTGTGCTGGTGGTTTCCATCTGACTGTTCCCAGGCTGGCAAGTAGGAGAAGAAATTGGAAACTTTTGATTTTGAGGAATGGAAGGAGGGAGTGGGTCAGCAGTGATTTACCTGAGAAATCTGTCACATGTTGACAGAAAAGCAACAACAACAAAGAATGGAAAAGTATTCTCTGCCTTTTTCAGCTGCATTGACTGGGAGTTCAGTTTTAGGAGGTAGCTAAAGACACCCATTTTTTCTGGGCCGCATGGAACTTTTTTAGAGTTGCAGTTTTCCCAGCCACTGACAGACTGGTATAAACAGAGGTCCAAACCAAAAGATCAGTGTTTATATGTACACAAACAAATGAGTAAGAGATGACAGTATTGGATGCTAATACACAGATAATGGTTGATCTGAATTAGTTGCTGCCTAGGAAACAGAGGTACAGATAACCTAGAGAAAAAAAAGATGTGACAAACAGAATTTTAGCATAATAGTAATGTGTGACAGGTATGCTGCACAGAAAACAAGCCAAAGAAAAACGTCCCTTCATCTGTTGAATGCAGAACTTTTCATCCCTTTGGAATGTGAATTTTAACAGACAGGAGACTACAGCATGAAAAAAACCGAGGTAATCCTTCTGCATTACTCTGCTAATTCTTAATATGACTACTTGTATGTTACTCAGAAAAGCAGCACTTTTCTTCACTAATTTCCATTAGAAACAGCCAACACAAACCCTCCAACAACTGCATTTAAGTGTAATGGTCACTGAAAGAAAAGTATTCAGAGCCTAATCTAGCACCTCTCAAACAAACAACAGAATCATAGAATAGTTTGGATTGGAAGGGACCTTAAAGATCATCTAGTACCATCCCTCTGCAATGGGTGGGGACACCTCCCACTGGATTAGGCTCCTCAAACCCCAACCGACCTGACCTCAGCACCTCCAGAGATGGGGCAGCCACAGCTTCCCTGGGCAACCTGTGCCAGTGCTGTGCTCAGAAATAACATTTAATTAAGATTTAATCTGCTAATGAATTTGGATGTACTCACAATTCTTCTCCTTCTACAAATTTAGATTTATAAAACTCCTGTTTAACAAAGAGCCAATGTGAAGTTTATAGCATTGATTACTTGCAAGTTCAGTACTTTTTTCAAGTATTAAGCTAATTGCGTTTGAAATGAATTTTCCTGCAGAAAATATGCTAGATCTTTTGTTCATGTTTGGGTTTTTTTATTTGTTAAAGATGTCGTCTGTGAATCCAAGAGACATTTCACAGAAAATACACAGAATTTTACGTTAGAAAACCAGGTAAGACTAGTTTTCCTCTCCAATGTTTGAAACAATTCCAACTTCATAGAAGATGATAGCTTTGACTAAATAATTAAATAGATAAATTAAATCTATTGATTTTTGCCAAAGGTAAATGCTAAAATACTAATTAGTTGACATTAGGCTGTATTTAAAATTGCGTAATTTTGTTTACAGTAAGATCAATACCATTTAAGATATTAAACAGATTAGGTGCTGTCCATAAATTTACAATTAAATGACTAGTAGGACAGCGCATTTTGTTAATGAATGATATCACCCAGAGAAAGTCTTTAAGACGGTTAATTCTTTAGCTTGCTTACTGTCAAAAAATGATAGACTGTCTTTTCATCACATTCCTATTCAGCAGTCCAAAAATCAAGAAGTGATCCAGAGAAGAGCCACGAAGCTGGTGAAGGGGCTGGAGAACAGGCCCTATGAGGAGCGGCTGAGAGAGCTGGGATTTTTTAGCCTAGAGAAGAGAAGGTTGAGAGGAGACCTCATTATTCTCTACAACTACCTGAGGGGAGGTAATAGAGAGCAGGGAGCTGGGCTCTTCTCCCAAGGGACAGGGGACTGGACAAGAGGGAATGGCCTCAAGCTCCACCAGGGGAAATTTAGGCTAGAGATTAGGAGGAAGTTTTTCACACAGAGGGTCATTGGGCATTGGAATAGGCTGCCCAGGGAGGTGGTTGATTCACCTTCCCTGGAGGTGTTTAAGGCACGGGTGGATGAGGTTCCGAGGGACATGATTTAGTGTTTGATAGGAGTGGTTGGACTCAATGATCTGATGGGTCTCTTCCAACCTGGTTGTTCTATGATTCTATGATTCTATGATCAATGACATCGTGTTCCCTTGAAATTCAGGCAGCAGATATGTTGTGCCTATTGCTCATACAAGTTTAATGATTGTCATCTTAGCACCTAAGCATTCTTCTTTGTTCATTAAAAGATCAAATTCACTCTGCAAGTTTTTTTTTAAAAAAAAAAAACAGATCTGGTTTTCACAGTGGTACAAAGAGACAACAGAAAAAAACCCCATACTCTGCAAAATATATTCACATTTTTGTGCTGAAACGTGCATTAAACTTGTGTTTGAATACGTACAATTTTTGAATATTTCCTGGTGCTCAAAGTCATTGCTGTTCCCTAAAGCCAGCAAACAAAAATCTAGTACTAAACTCTCTGGATATATTGAAGAAAGACTGCATAAATAAGAGTATTACACCCTAAAAATACTCATGGGAGATGTATATTACCTCCTCTTGTGCCTGTATAAAATCCAGTCACAGGCTGATTCCAGTCACAGTCATACATCTTGAACAAGCGCCTGAAAAACTCACCCATACTGGTTTCTACACCATCAGAGTTCTGGGCTCTGACGCAGGCTTTCTTCATTAGGGCAGATCATGGCAAAATTTCAACACTTTGGACAATTCATTTGACCTAACATTATATATGGTTGGACTCGATGATCCGATGGGTCTCTTCCAACCTGGTTGTTCTATGAATCTATGATTCTATATCTCTAGTATCAATCTCCAATGAAAGCTAATTATTTTACACATTTTTTTAATGTCAAAGGAGAAAAACAGACACAATGCAACTGGGCTGGTTTGTACACAAAAATGAGATGAAGTTTGTTCAAGTAGTACCTACTCCTTCTAGTCACTTTAGAGGGAGCCTAAGATTCAGAAACTTAGATTCACATTTAGTTTGGTGACTCCTCCCTTTCAACCCTACAACAGAGCCAATCATACATGGAAAAGGAAACCAGTAGTGAATAAAAGAATATGAACTATTTTTCAGGTGGCTCAGCTTTATTTATTAGATTTTAGGAAAGTTATCAAAACATTCTTTTATGTAAATTATAAAGAAAAAAAACATTTCTTTTCAGTTTAATTCTCTTCAAGTCCAGAGAAGACCAACAAAGCTGGTGAAGGGGCTGGAGAACAGGCTCTATGAGGAACGGTTGAGAGAGCTGGGGGTGTTTAGCCTGGAGAAGAGGAGGCTGAGAGGAGACCTCATTGCTCTCTCCAACTACCTGAAAGGAGGTTGTGGAGAGGAGGGTAATGGACTCTTCTCCCAAGTAACAGAGGACAGGACAAGAGGGAAAATCCTCAAGCTCTGCCAGGGAAGGTTTAGGCTGAAGATTAGGAAAAAAAATTCACAGAAAGAGACACTGGGCACTGGCAGAGGCTGCCCAGGGAGGAGATTGAGTCACCTTCCCTGGAGGTGTTTAAGGCATGGGAGGACAAGGTGCTGAGGGACATGGTTTAGTGTTTGATAGGAATGGTTGCACTCGATGATCTGCTGGGTCTCTTCCAACCTGGTTATAGTATGGTCCTATGATTCTAAGTATGTTTATTAAAGCACATGGGGTCATAACAATTAACAGCAATATATCTTGCAGGCATTTTATAAATACACCAGTATTGTAGACAACTTTAGGAAAGCATATGATGAAAATTCAGTTTCCTAAATGTATGAGGAAGCACTGAATTTTATTGAGATTAATAATAGAGTGTAGGTCTTCCCCCTTTTTGGAGACAGGTCATTCACTTAGAAAACATATTTTAGGAACACAAATAACACCTCTGACCTATTAACAATAAATGTGGGTGGGTGACAAACAGTCACTGATTAGCTGACAAGATTAGTAGGCTTCTATTTCCCACTGCAAGTAGACTCTTCTCTTGTCTACAATAAAACTTAAATGATGCATTTGTTCAGGACAGATCATAAATCAGCTCAAGTACTTCAATATTATCACAAATACAAATGTGAGGCCTCACAAAGGACTTTGTGCGTGACAACAGACAGATCAGGGGCCTCCTGTGGAATCACTGCATAAACCACTCTAATGCCGTGAAGCACTACTGTGTTGTGCCAAGTTGTGTTGTATAAGAGAATTCATAAAACAGCAGATACTGAAATGATTTTTCTAAATCATTACAGACAGGATGCAA
Source organism: Coccyzus lansbergi (assembly GCA_033558105.1). Taxonomy (NCBI): domain Eukaryota; kingdom Metazoa; phylum Chordata; class Aves; order Cuculiformes; family Coccyzidae; genus Coccyzus; species Coccyzus lansbergi. The sequence goes on from JAUMJK010000508.1 coordinate 5,345,418, forward strand.
CTACTAGTCTTACTAGTCTTACCTTAGTCCTACTGCAGGTAACGAAGTTCTCTCTAATAGGGCACACAGTCATTTTTCAGAATCATAGAATCACAGAACAACCAGGTTGGAAGAGACCCACTGGATCATCGAGTCCAACCATTCCTATCCATCACTAAACTATGTCTCTCAGCACCACATCCACCTGTCTCTTAAACACCTCCAGGAAAGGTGAATCAACCACCTCCCTGGGCAGCCTCTGACAGTGCCCAGTGACCATTTCTGTGAAATTTTTTTCCTAATGTCCAGCCTAAATCTCCCCTGGCGGAGCTTGAGGCCATTCCCTCTTGTCCTGTCCCCTGTCACGTGGGAGAAGAGGCCAGCTCCCTCCTCTCCACAACCTCCCCTCAGGTAGCTATAGAGAGCAATGAGGTCTCCTCTCAGCCTCCTCTTCTCCAAGATAAACACCCCCAGCTCTCTCAGTCATTCCTCATAAGGCCTGTTCTCCAGCCCCTTCACCAGCTTTGTTGCTCTTCTCTGGACTCTCTCCAGAGCCTCAATATTTTTCTCAGTACTTTTTCATGCATCAGATAATGTTGGGTTTGCTTTTATTCAAAATGAACGCAAGGTTTAATGGTCTGAATTTTCAAAGAGAGATCAAATTTTAGTAAGATTCGGTATGAGATAAAAATAAATGTACACACTGAATTTACATCTTCTTTTCTTGAGCTGAGAGGCACCAGTTAAAATTGAGTCTTTCGTATTTGACTTTATTAGCTTGAAATGTGTTTTCATACACAGCCACTGTGATGCTGAGAACAGAGGGAGAATCATGCAGCTTGTCTTGAAGCACGAAAAATAATTTGGATCTGAACATGGTTTTTTGGGAATATTTTTCTGCCATTGCAGAGAAGGGAGAGAGAGATGTTGTGTCAGTATGTTACTCTTATGAGAATATAAATAAATATTTATGTAATACTTTTTCTTTCTTATGACTTTTCTTTGTTAAGACTGTTATGACAACATCCATGCGAAATATGAATTTATGAAATGCAAATTCTGATGTGAAATTCAAGACCCCTTCGAAAGCCCTAAGAATTAACTTCTCTGTTTTAATTCTGGCACCACTACCTGTTTACTTGCTGGTTTAATAACACAGTGAGAATTCTAAGAAGCATCTCCTGTGTAAGGCAAGATATAATTAAGAGCTTTTACTCGATCATGTAGTATCTACTTCAGAATCAACATTTTGAAGAACTACCCTGTCTGTAACAGATTTTCAGTTCCTTTCCAAAAGCAAGATATGTCATGCATTCTCAGAAACCAGCCTGCAAAATCATTGCTTCCTGGTAGGCACACGCAGCCTTGGTGAGGCACACGAGCAGTGTTCTCCAGAAACAGGGAAAATATTTTCAACTGTGAATATAATCAAACTTTAAGATTCACGTGGAAAAACACATTTGGAAACAAAATTATCCCCTTCCAAGTTGCTTAAACTTATGTATGAGTAATCCTAAATTAGAAACCCGTCCTGAAGAAAACACAAGAAGTTACACATCATGAACATGTTTTCAATCACCTTACATAAAACTAAGAGGTAAAAATAAGACAAGTCTCAGAGGAAGAAAAAGCTTTTCAGCACTGTTGCTTTTCTTTACCGGCCATGAATAATAACTTTACCACTTAATTCTAATGCTGGGGGCAGGACTGAATTCTTCATTTAGATACAGTATGGATTATTGCCTTCCAAGTGACAGGGGACAGGACAAGAGCAAATGGCTTCAAGCTCCTCCAGGGGAGGTTCAGGCTTCACATCAGGAAAAAAATTTTTATGGACATGGTCTTTGGGCACTGGCAGAGGCTGCCCAGGGAGGTGGTTGAGTCACCTTCCCTGGAGGTGTTTAAGGGACTGGTGGATGAGGTGCTGAGGGGCATGGGTTAGTGATTGATGGGGATGGTTGGACTTAATGATCCTGGAGGACTTTTCCAAACTAGTGTTCCTGTGATTCTGATAAACCTGAAAATTTATAATTTATATATCTCACCCAATGATGTCCAACGTTCCAAGACAAAGTCAAAATATGAAGTACCATACTTTGGTTTGGTATCTTAGCCTTGTTCTTTCTCAGTACTGGACACTGAACTGCCTTCAGTTTTTTACAATAATGACCATTCCACTGAAATTCACAGTACCATATTTAGATAAATCATACAAAGAGCAGTGAAATGTGCATTCAGAAGCTGTAACGAGATTTTTTCTTCAGATAGAAAGCAAGACAGGCATACTTTTGAATAGCATATTAACTCCTTAGCAATAAAAGCTTTCCCTTTTCAAGGCTTCTTGAGATTTCATATGAAAATTTACAGAAGACATAACAGCGCTGAATAGCTCTTATTAGCTATTGTGTACTTCCAGTTCATTTCCCCTTCTACACCTCTCCTTTCTTATCTTGTCTTTCCACTTTATTCTTTTAGAAGGACATTAGAAAGGCAACAAAAGCTTTTATACAGAAGAGGAAAAACACAGCCTATATAACCAGCATTACCTTCAATTAGATTGCATGTCAAAGTTTTTCATAAAGCATCACTAAATGTTTAAGATTGTACTGTTCCAGGCCTCTGAGACTAGATTCCTTTAAAACAAATTAAAGAGAATCTGATTTGAAGAGTTGAGGGGCAAGTGACAATATTATTCATTATCAGAAAATTATTTCAGTGTCGTTAATGATTACTTATTATGAATTCTGTCATTTACTTCTATTTTAAAACATCTGGGGTTTCTATTTTTAGGTCTTTATTATTAACAACTCAAAGATTGTTGAGTTTTATTTGTTGTACAGTAGTAGAGGCTACTTTGCGAATTCCTGGCTATAACACAAAAGTCATTTGAAATGTTTTAAAAAAGAGGAGAAGCAGGAGGGTATTGTTTCGGTTATTGACTTACCTAGCTTGCTGACTGAAGATCAGGTGGGAAGGTAAAAGGTTTCTGAAGGTGAGTCATAATGATGAGGTAACTACTTTTAGAGAGGGTTTTGGGGTTTTTTTTAAACTACTTTGAAAACAGTAAGTCAAATAAGAAAGAAAACAAGTTCACAGCCTGTTGAAGTTTCTTGACATCCCTAGTTCCTTGAAACAAGTTGTTTCTTCTTGTTCCTTTCCACCCGACGTGGGAGGCAGCCTGGAAAGCTCCTGAGAGAATCCATATTGATTTCAGCTTAAGGATGGATTAGAAGAATGTGAACCTTGAGAAAAACAGCTGCCATTTCTGTACAGTGCACTTTAAAAGAAAAAAAAATCCATTGTGTCTGTACTAGTTGATTCCAGGGTCAGTGAGTGATAGTCCCAAAATACTTCCCAACACTTAAAACTGAATGAGACAGCAGACTCCCTTGGTAATATGCTTATCTTTGTTTTAATAGAGCAGATCTATCTCGATGTTAACAACGTTGATGTTAACAAATGCTGAGATATTTATGCCCTTAATGTCATGGATTACTTACTCAATAGCAGAAAGGATTACTGATACCACTTTATGGGAAATGTGTCTTAGTTTTGTGTGCTTCCCAATTTAAAGTAGGTGAGGTTTTGTCTGTTGTTGGTTGAGTTTCATCTTACCAAACATTTTATGTCACATTGTAAATACAGGAGATCAGAAATCCTCGTGAAAACACAGAATGAATTATTTTTTAAGCACTTGGACAATTCATTGACAAAAATCAAGATATTTCTCTGGGGTTAATTAGAATTAGTAAGATGGCACCATATTAATAACATCTATCTACTGTTTAACAAAAAATGCCATTTGTCTCAATACAGTCACTAGGGATACTTCTATCTAGGTGAGAAGTTGAGGTAGAAATGCAGATAATCTGTTAAACATCTGGTTTGAAAGAACTCCCTGGAAACACAGACTTCAAATCACTGCAAAGCAGCCTCAGGTCCCAGGCTGTCAAAGCAATCAAACAAAATACCATGCAATTTACTCTCTGTAGGCATAATTAGACTACTATTTAAAAATGAAGTTCAATCTGCTCTGCAGGGTTACCTAAGATCCATACTATCCATAAGAGAAATCTTAGTTGCTCATATAAGTCTTTAGGAAAAACTTCTTCACCAAAAGGGTTCTTGGACACCAGCAGAGGCTGCCCAGGGAGGTGGTTAAGTCCCAGTCCCTGGAAGTATTTAAAAGATGGGTAGATGAAGTGCCTAAGGACATGATTTATTAGTGGACAGGTATGGTTGGACTTGATGATCCTAAAGGTCTTTTCCAATGTTGGGATTCTATGATTCTACAGTCCACATTAAAACTTGTACATTGATCATGCTTATAATTGTACGCAGCACAGGTTATGAAAATACTCGACAGTATGATAAGCACCTAAGTATGATAACATCCTAAGTCCAATTTCCTGACTGATTCTGTGTAAAAATTTTGAAAACGAAGAGGAACACTGAGAGACTTCAGAATCAACTCATGATACTAGACTAGACAGATACAGAAATGGACTATCAGAAGTAGATGACAACATCTTTAATGTCTGAAACTTTTTTGACTAACTGGTGTCACATAGGAGCATCTCTCCAGAGCAGAGATTTAGAACCATCCAGAAAACCAGTTATTAGCTACACCTTTATTTTGACACTTTTTCATAATAAATACCATTATCTTACCCTCTAGAAAGGAATTTAAGAAATTCTCAGTTTCACATGGAAATTAGTCCCATTTCCAACCTTTTCCAGTTTTTTTCCCTCTTGATTATTTTTTTTGGCTAATCCCTTACAATTCAACTCACATATGCAAATCCACTTGTAAGTGAGAAGTGCTAGTATCTTCCCTTCTACAGGGTTTTCCAGCCCTGCAGACAAGCTCAGTGCACAGGGATGTTGCCAGGTTGTATAGGGATGAAGTCAGGATAGTAAAGGCACAGCTGGAGCTGAACTTGACAAAGGAAGTAAAGACTAACCAGAAGGGCTTCTACAGGAACATCAACCAAAAGAGGAAGGCAGAAGAGAACATACCCCACTGATGGTTGAGAATGGTGACCTCATATCAACAGACGAGGAGAAGGGCGAGTAATTCACAACTTTTTTCCTCAGTCTTCAACAGTAACTGCTTTCCTCACCCCTCCAGGGTCATGGGACAGCAAGATGGTAACCAGGGGGATAAACTCCCTCCCACTGTAGTGAAGGATCAGGTTTGTGACCACTTGAGGCACCTGAACTAAGGGACCTGATGAGCTGCGTCCCAGAGTCCTGAGGGAATTGGTCAGTGTGGTTGCCGAGCCACTCTCCATGACGTTTGAAAAGTCGAGGCAGCTGGGAGAAGTCCTTGGTGCCTGGAAGAAGGGTAACATTGTGCCCATTTTTAAAAAAGGACAGAAAAGAAAACCCTGAAAACTGACCTGTCAGCCTCACCTCTGTGTCTGGGAAGGTCATGGAACAGATCCTCCTAGAAGCAATGCTGAAGCACATGGAGGACATGGAGGTGATTGATGGCAGCCAGCACGGCTTCACAGTGAGACACTGGCACAGGTTGCCCAGGGAAGCTGTGGCTGCCCCATACCTGGAGGTGTTCAAAGCCAGGTTGGATGGACTTTGACTGACCTGATATAGGTGTGGGATGACCCTGCCCATGGCAGGGGGGTTGGAACTAGATGATCTTTAAGGTCCCTTCCAACTCTATTCTCTGATTATATGATTCTAAATTTCACTTTTCAAATGCAGAGAGAAAAATCAGGGAAAAAAGTCCAAATGTGGTTTAGGAAAGTGAAACAAGCCATCTAGTAACCAAAATTCTCTCTCTGCAATAGCAGTAAAGAACATTGAAGAGACCACATTCTGACAAAAAGGGTGGTTTTTTTTCCCTGATTTGCAAGTTCATTAGGCAATGGAACATAAGCTTCCAAATACCTGGGTATAGAGTGTGTGCTATTTAAAAAAAAAATATCAGAGCTCTAGAGATATAATTGGCTATTACTGATACTTGGCAATGGATACCTCAAATTTACTACTCTGATTTTATTGGAAGACACCATGATTCACTTTCTTTATAGTATGTTGGTGTGCAGGAATATAAATATGACCGTGACTAAAGGTGGTCCTGTATTTCAGAACATGTGCAAGTAAACCCTGTTCAAAGTTAATAGTTTAGTAAAGCAATCCTTGAAATATTTTTCTAAGATCATTGCCACATAAATACTTTTCTGCTAATAACTTTTTAATGCAGAGCACTGACATACCAACTCCAAGTCTTCAGGACAATTGCACAGTATGTAGCAATACTTTATTCTTCTAGTACATTGAAACTATGGTGGTTTACACACCACTGCAGTTATCAAGTGTTTACAGTTGCTATGCAAAAACATAAGCTTAACCTGTAGATCAAGAAATTTTAAAACATGTGCAACATCTGGCAATGAGATTTATTAGCTAATATTAAAATAGATAAATACATTGTTTGCAAATAAGCTTCTTTTTGTAAACAGAAAGGAAGCAAAGATACAAAATTGTCTTTCATTTGCTGTCATGAATAATCATAAGTAGTATATGCTTCCAAAAACAGCTACTTAAGCCTATGTAATGCATAACTTTGTTGATTATTTATGAAGAGCAGAAAATAAACAGGTCTATAATCACTTCTGTTTGAATAAAAGTCAAACAGTAGGACAATTAAAAATGGAGAAATTACTTATTTATCAAGAAATGTATCAATGTATTCCTAAATCAGGCAGAGTATTAGCATATGCTGTTAACTTTAAGTACAAATGTGTATCTATAGATCAGTGACATAACTAAGAACTTCTCAAGGAACGCATAAAACTTAGCGAAGCGTGATAAATGTTCTGCTCTAAATAATGTTGCTGCCACTTTAATCCTAAATAGTTTTTTAATAAATGCATAGACACTACTATCTGATGCCATTTTTAACTAAGAATTTGTTAATCTCATTTTTAAAACATTAACTATACAGTAAGCAGAAATGGAGGGAAGGGGGGCTCCTTTGAAGAACAGACTTGTGATTTTAAAAAATGGGTATATTAAAGAGCAAAGAAAGAGTAATTTGCCCAAAATTTACATGATTTCTGTTCTTCCAGTAAATGAGTATTGCAAACGCACAACCAAGTGTTTTCAAAAATTATCATGAAAGAGATTTTCACCATATTTTATTTTCATATCTAATTTCAACAGGTAACCTTAGACTATTTATAGTCAATACAGGGGTAGGCACCTCCAGAAATCAATTGGCCTGACCTTCTTCAGACACCTCTGGAGATATTTGTTTCTACCTGTGATTATGAATGGAACCACAGCGTCTGGTGTCAACTTACGCAAGCACCACCAAGCAAACACAGGCAAATTCCATCTAGACTTACTCACAATTCATTGTACAGTCTGAGCAAATTCTGTTTATGTTGCACTTAATCATCAATATTGTTTTATTTGGTGACTCTGTTCTATCTCATTTCAATTTTACTTCAATTAGAATTTACATAAGGCAATTGCCGAGGGCAGAATTTCATATTGTGTGTCATTTCTATATGTCCTTAGATTGTTAAATGAAAAAGAACTCAAGCATTTCCTTCTCTTTAGAACCTGTAAAATTCCACGCATTCCCATCTGAGTTATTGTGAATCACATCTTTTGTCTGATAGCTTGAATGCTGAATCAACATTATACAGCGCTGAGAGAGACATAATAGATTTAGACAAAAAAATCCTCTGAATATCTTATTTTAAACTGTCATTTCTATAAATATAATTTTTACACATGAAAAAATTTGGAAGACTTGTTACATGGACTAACAGAAGAACACAAGGCAGAGGTAGGTCTATGTCTATACCTAATTACACTGAAAGTACCACTTGCACAAAGACTAAAACATTTAAAACCATTATATACTTAAACAAATGCGCTTTTTTTTGAAAATATACTTTGCAAAGCAGAATAACAACACAGTGCAACAAAGAATTAGTGTTTGATAGGAATGGTTGGACTTGATGATCCGATAGGTCTCTTCCAACCTGGTGATTCTATGATTCTATGATTCTATGAAAGACAAATTTACACTCTACACAGAGGACAGAGTAACTCTATGCAGCCTGTGGGGAACAATGAGTTGAAGAGTAATCACCAATGTGCCCTTGCAGTAGAGGTGGCCAGTCACCTCCTGAACTGCTTAGTAATAGTACTGCCAACAGTTGAGGAAAGTGATTATTCCCTTTTATTCTGCGCTTGAGAGACCAAATCTGGAGTCCTGTGGGCAGTTTGGGGCTCCCCAGTACTAGACAAACATAGACATAGAGGAAAAATGCTGTGGTGAGCCACCAAGCTGAGCATGGGTTGCAGTACAAGATGTGCAAAGAGAGGTTGAAAGAATGAATATAATGGAATATATCATCGCTGTCTTCAGCTATCCCATGGGAGAGTTTACGGAAGGCAAAGCCAGGCTCTTACCGAAAACAGACACTGAAACATGAAAAATACCAGGTAGGTATTAGGCCACATTTTTTTCCATCATGACATTTGTCAAACATTGAAGCAAGTTGCCTGAAGAGTTTGTGCAATCTGCATCCCTTAGCATGACTCAAAACAATTCACTGAACACCAACATTTTAAAGCTATGTTCTGAGTGGGTCCCTGGCCCACAAGACCTCAATCAGTCCTTTCCAACATAAATTAGTTTGCCATTCTGTGAAAGATTGATAATACACTCACATAGAGTGCAACTTGTTGTACACTGGAAGAAAAAAAATTGGATAATCTAAAATACAAAGCCAGTTTTTCCTCAATAAAATTCACTCTGTGTGAGCAGTACATGCACAGGCATAAAGGCACCAAGAAACAGAGCCAGGGCTTTTGCTTACTACATTTAGTTCAGGAAGGAAGCATGTATAGAAAGCCCTTGGCAGTGAGACTCTGAAAATTAGGAGATCCAAATATGAATGCTAAATTATCTGTTATTATGGGAATTTTTTAAATAGGCAATGTTATTGTTCTGTGATATATAATTCATTATCTGTGAATCAAAGCCAATAACAAGCTAGTTAATTCTTGCATTTTACTAGAGTACGTAATATGAGACAAAATAGAGAGAAAATATTTCAGGTAACCTGCTTTTCCCCTTGCAGTCACACAATAAAATCACTGTTTTAGAGCTTGGAGCATGGATTTTCCAGGCAGAAGTAGCATTGCAAACCATGACATTTGCATTACAGCAGCACATTCAATGCAGAATATTTTATCAGACTGACAGGTCATCTCTGCTCAAGGTTATAATCTGGGCCCAATCTAATGCTTGTTCGTATTTGCCAGTCCAAAATCTTGAGGCATCTACAAACTCGTATCTTACCCTGTAGGAATTTCAGTTAACTACTGAAAACTGGTTGGCTTCTCTTGGTCTACTCAAATACTTAGATTAAAAAAAAAAAACAACCAGTAATTTTACTAGGCTTTTAGAAGATCCAGCCCCTCTAGAAACACTGAACTTAAACAAAGAGCATTCTGTAGCGTGTTGTATGGATGACTGAAATGCTTTGTTCAGCCTGCTAAATTTACAATAGATGTAGAAGATAAACCAGAGTTTTTCATTTGTAAATTGTTCAAAGTGTTCTTTGTTACCTGACAGTATAATCAACCCCAAAAATATCTTTTCATACTATTAATGAGTGTGATTGGCGGAATTTTTAGATATTCTAGAAACAATCTTTTTTGCAATGTGGAAGGCTCTTCCCCACAATTCTAAGGGACCTCATAAAAATTGACAGTCATTGGTCCAGAAAGCAAAAGACTACCCTAGCCAGAAGAACAGGCAAATCAAATTATCCGTAATTGTGTGCAAACATAAAATAAGTAAAATTACGGGGGTTTTAGGCCACTTATGTAAAAATACTACAGAAAGGAGCAAGTGGAGATGGCATGATAAGCATGGAAAAAGCACAGTCTGTCATATTAAAGCAGATGGGGAAACAGAAGGCCAAAGTCAAGTGAACTGCTGAAGGTCACCCTGTCAGATGATGACAAGACCTCACAACAGTCACTCAAATGCAGAAGTATTCAGAATTCAGCAAAAGTCTCCTGCACTCCCTCCCACTTGGGCTAATGCCTCAGTCAGCATACCTGAAGAGGAAATTAAGAACATATTTCACATGGAGGATTTTTTTGCCTTTCTAACCTTTATGCAAGGTTAATACAGTGTGTAAATTTCAGCATGCGTAATTTCCAAGCTGTGCCACTACTGTCACATATTACAGCGGAAAAAGGCTGCAGTTCTTAAAAAAAAAAAATCTCATAGTGTATACAATCTGCCCTTCAATTACGACCATCCTCTTTACATTCACTTCCACCTTGGTCTAACTGTACTGCTACATAAAGTAGGAGCAAAACTGAGGAAAATCGTTTCTTTCCCTTAGTTTCTAGTAAGGTCTCCCAACTTAGACACAACACTCACCCTTTTAAAAATACACTTCTTTCCGTAATCTTAATGTATTTTTTAATATAAAACATACACAAACATATGTAAACACACAAGCACAATCTTTCTACAGCAATAAGCCCAAAACCATGGGAAGAAATGTATGATATCTAGTGTCTCAAAGAAACATTAGCAAAAGAGACTTTTTACCAGAAAAAGTGAGGAAATTATTAAAAAATTATACTCAGTATTCATAAACTTTGAATGGGAAGAGAATTACCCATTTGCTAAAGGAATATACATGTATAAAAGCTATCAAGGGTTAAAGATGAAGAAGACAAGAATAGGTTTCATTTTTCCTGGGAAATAAAATATGTAAAATGCAAAGTGGATGAATAAAAGTAAGAGTGTTGCTTTCACTGTTGAGACTGTTTCTTTTGTATTGCTTCACAGCTAATGTACTATCACATTTCTCAACTACTATTTCATAGAATCACAGAATCATAGAATCACCAGGTTGGAAGAGATCCACCGCATCATCGAGTCCAACCATTCCTATCAAACACTAAACTTAGTACCTCAGACAACATTGTAATTACACCAAGTAAAATCCTAAAGACAACACTTATGAAAATTTTCATTAATTAGTACAGCAGTTGTCCCAGGAAAAGACAAATTTAAAATTTTATTTGATTCTCAGGATCTGACAGGGTTTTTATTAGAATATTTATAACTGGTGTGCTTTTCTTTCCTGCTCCTCTCCCCATTGTGTTCTAATTGCTTGTAATTCAACACAGCGTCTCTGTGTTTGCTACTTCTTAATTTGTTCCTTATGAAATTAATAAGAATTTATTTTTAAGGAGGGAACATTTCAGTAATTAATTTAAAGCAGATGGATAAGACGGCAGGAGAGCAACACCAACAGGCAGCAGGTGAAAAACGCAGTAGGAGACATTACATTTCCTTGATTTTTGTTTCTTGCAACTGAAGAAGAGAAATCATGCAAAGGAGATCTGTAAAATACACATCCTATTATCCCTTAGTATGTAATTTCTTTAGTTCTGGATACGCTTAGAATCCCCAGAGGAGTCACTGAAAAGCAACACCTATATCTCAGAGTTGTTTTATATGGTTTGCCTCACGATTGCTGCCACTAGACTGGCTAATATCGCTGTTGCTGTCTCCTGCATGGTTTACTTGTTGGCTTTGATCCCTGCTGGGTTTCTGATCGGCTGTTTCTGTATCCTTCTGCTGTCCTCACAGTAATAGCTGGTGGTTTGCGTTTGCCTCCCATTTGACTTAACCGTGACTTTCAAGTTTTACACAATGTTCCTTAGAAACTCATATTTTATATACTCTGCCTGCTGGATTCTTCGTTTTACAGCCTACTTTTCTGAGTAGGCTGGGTTTGATGAGATATTGTCTGGCTTACCTTACCATAATGTTGTTCCTTGCCTGTTGCTACGTGTAAGCCCCAATTCCAAACTCAGTCACAAAGCATTTTAGTTACTCTTAAAGAAAGGAACTTCACTTTGGCATTTGATTTCTTTGTCTTTTTAGCTAAGTATGTTACTATATGTAATCCACACACTCAGAGAAATGTTTTTCCAAGCCTGCTGTTCAAAGCCAGCAGGGGAGTTTTAGGTACGTGCAAGCTGAATTGAAGCCTACACCACAGCAAGCAGTAGCATTTTCAGATACTGAGAACCAATGTCTGACTTGTTGTGGAGACATTTTCTAGGACTAAAGGTTTCAAATGTTTTATAACTCAAACAGTCTGAGGAATACGTGATGTTGTTTGAAAAAAAACCCAAAAACCTGACAAATTCCTCCCCATTTGAAGAATTCTGCCAAATTCCTCTCTGCATTTTTAGCTAGCTAACACATCAAAAGCACATCCTTCAGTGAATGAGTTTTCACTCACATGCCAATAGTCCTGACTTACTTCTCCCATGACATGTAGAATATCAACAGTAAACAAGAATTTGCTGAACTTCCATACTGCAGAATCATAGAATCATAGAATCACCAGGTTGGAAGAGACCCACTGCATCATCAAGTCCAACCATTCCTATCAAACACTAAACCATGTCCCTCACTATCTCATCCATCCATGCCTTATACACCCTTTCTATTGCCATTCAACAGTCTTAAAATGTAAAATCATTAAGCAAAGGAAAATTGTTATACTATATAGTTAGGATTTAGCCTCCAATTTAAGTTTGTAGCCACTGAATACCAAAACTAGGAAATATCTGTAAAAAGACAGTGACAATCATCTGCTGGCAGACCATTGTTGAAAAAGTTTGAGCTACACTTTTTTCAAACTAAATTTTCTTCTGTTTAGTTTGTTTCCTGGTTTATCTATCTGTCACTCATCCATTTTCGACTATACTATGAAAGCTTTTGAAAAGACGTACTCATATTACTTGTCATTTTCTACTTAAAAACAGCAAACAGAAAATATTTCTGTTGTACCTGCTACCGCAAATGTTAATGCAAAGTTATAAGAAATACGAAGTGTAGCAGTTCTTCGAAAAGGTGCATCCTATGCTCATATACACACCAGGCACTAAAGTAGAGACCCTTGGGATGCAACCTAACTGTAACAACTAAATTTAAAAGATTAGTATTATGTCATAGGAGGTTGCTAAGTTTATGACACCTTAATGGTTCCCTGCCTGCAGGCACTATCAATAATACTAATGTAACTGCTACCATTAATTCAAAGAGGCTGGAATTATGTCATACCAAACTGCTCAGTTTATGACATCAATACAAGAGTTACATGGGGACTGAAATACGTATTTAAGAAAAGCTGAGATAAAAAAATGCATAGGAAACTCTTATAATCAACTTGCTTTTATTTAAACTTCGCAGGTGTACCTGCATGTTCTGAACTTGCCAGCAGTTCACAGTAGTCTTCCCAATACTCCGTTGCACTGTAGCCATTTGATTTTCTAAACAATTAATTGAAGAGTTGCTTTTCAAGAGACCTTTATTCCTCACAGCAAAAAATACGCTTTGTTTTGAATAGGCACTTGGAACAAACACCCCCTCTATATTTAGTAGGAGGATGAGACCTTTCTAAGTGGCATATAGCCTATATCCAATAGGAGTTAGATATCAATTCCAGCACTTAAAGACAGACCTTTAGGCATCTACAGCTACAGTTCTCACTTAAATGCATTATACGTCTTTTGTTATGAAGCAAGTGAAAGCTGGAATCTTTTACAGTAGTCAAGCCTAGGAAACATGTCCAAACCTCTGCAGGAAAATGCTACTCAACCTGAAGTCCCACTGTTACTTCTGCTAGGCAAATAATATTTGTGCTGGATAAGATCAAACCACCATTTAATTGAGCTTTTGTGAAAGCAGTTTAAAAAGGAAGCTAATGTTTCTCCAGCCTCTCCTTTTTCAAGAACACATATCTCAAACTGCAGGGAATAAATGAGGCCCCAGAACTAGGTGCTATTTCTCGTAAGTGTATTAGCAGAATAGGCAGAGCTGCTACACAGTGGGAAATGCACTCTGCGATGTCAGTTATAATCCTTCCTTGCATAACCTATACACAAGAGTACACAGGAGACAATCAAAAAGCCATTGCGATGCCTTTGTGTTACTGTGATTCAAACTATGACAACATTCCTCAATTGCCTTTTATTCCCTCCTCTTGTACCAATATAGCACAAAAGCAGAAATGCTTCCTCTAGCTTGTGGGGAACGGGAATTGTGGAAATCAGGACGAAGAATATCTCTCTCCTTGCCACTCAGCACTAAAATAATTCTTCTAAGATAGTAACTATACAGTATTAACTATTAATTACTTGTGCACTTCTGAAAACTGTAACACAAACAATCCTAATCTTCAGATGAAAAGAGAAGACAAAACTCAGCCAGTGGAACCGAAAAGCTGCACAAGAGCTTTGTAGTCCTAGCTGCAAGTGGACAAGAAAAGTAACAGAAATCCTAGGGAGGACATAAAATACTTCTGTAATGAGAAAGAAGGAAATTAATAAGGCAAAAAATAATGCAGGAGGCATAGATGCTGTATCTCCACCTGTTAGCAATAATTAAGCAACTGCAAACAGGCTGTTCAGATGAGATGCAGTGGAGCTGCAATGATTTAGGATTACTACTTGATGAGATTTCTGTGACACAGTGTAGATCCTACATGACGCTTTACAGTTCTGCCTGTCTTATTAAACTAGGGGAAAAAAACTGTGAACAAATATCTAAATTTAAGCATTACTTTTAAGCTAGTTCTCTACATATATCCTTTCATTTTACTCATGTTAAAGACTTTCAGGAAGAGGAGAGGAGAGGAGAGGAGAGGAGAGGAGAGGAGAGGAGAGGAGAGGAGAGGAGAGGAGAGGAGAGGAGAGGAGAGGAGAGGAGAGGAGAGGAGAGGAGAGGAGAGGAGAGGAGAGGAGAGGAGAGGAGAGGAGAGGAGAGGAGAGGAGCGACAATTTTACATCAGATGGAACAGGCACAACGTTTCTATTCAGTAGCATCCTCCCAGCTTCTCACTCCAGGCCATTGGGAAATATTTGAAAGATTTTTCTTGCCAATAAGTTTTACTCATATTTCTCACAGATTTGAGAGAAATCTTTGTTGCTGATAACTTTACTGCTTTTGAAATAAGAATTATGTGAGATTGAGCTTTGGAAGTATGTATAATCACATATATTTATTTGGCAACTAAGCCTTTACCACAGCAACTTCATTACTATCAGGAGCCAAGACAGATAAATTAGAGCTATCTGGAGTTACAGGTGATACCATCACTTTCTGACTATAAATGCAGGAAGCCACTGAAAATCAAGATCAAATCATCTCCTTGAAACTCACTTGCAGGCATACCCTGCTTACTATTACCAATCTTTCATATTAAAAATATTAGAGACAAATTAATATCTAATAGACTAAATGTTGTTTGCAAACTGTTTAATTTAAACTCGACAGTGTTTTAGGAATGAGATTATGACCTATGCCATTACTGCAGTTAACTAATGACTGATGCTTAAAAAAATAGTTTAAAAGGGCTCTACTGGCAAGAGTTTCAAAACAGTCATTCAGGTTAAATGTCATGAAAGTTCTACAATTTTGCATTTCACAGAAATACATCTACTAGCTGTGTCAGATCTAAATAAATAAATAAATAAATAGATCGAAAGCTCTACATTCTGAATGCCAGATTTTCCAACACATGCTTGAACATAGTAGATTATTGTACCACAGAGGATTAACTGCTAGAATTTAAATATACTTCATAAAAGACACTATACTGAGGCCTCTGCAAGAAAAAAAAAAATCCAAACCACAATTATCCTGAACTCACTTCAGCAAACTGAACGCTATGAAGAAATGAAACATATTACATAAATATAACTGTAGTATGAAAAAATAGAGGTGAATAAAATATTTTCAAAACATCAGTAACAATCTGTCAAATCTAAGATCTCTGGACATTTCCATATATCCCATCCTAATATTTGGGTTTATTTGTTATTAAGCAAACTTTTACAAAGTTTACTCTAACACATAAAAATGTTCATGCTATTGAAATGACATTTCACAAAAGTGAAAACTGAGGTTTCTCTATGCAGCTTTGCTGTCCGCCAATTGTTAGTGTCTGAATATTCAGAACTTTGTGCAGTTCCTTTTGGTAACTTTGACAGGCAGTGTTATAGCAGCTTTTTCATGCCAAATGTCACATGCAGAGATGGACATGTAAAGTCTAATGGAAGAAAGTCCAGTAAAACCAGACTCTAATCTTTATTGTCTAAAGACAATACCCAGACATACTTTTTAAAGCACTGCTGTGTAATACTGCTCAGACCAAGGTCATAGAGACCGATTAAAAATGCTTCAGCTCTATCGATAATACATCTTACAAAAGCATTTCTACCCGAACAGCACTATTGGGGACTGTTGGTTCAAACAATCCAAGTCCAGACTTGAATCATTTATCAACTTCTTTCTTGGAGCTCCAGTACTGTACTCACATATACACAGAATCATAGAATCAAGGAGTCACAGAATCATAGAATCACCAGGTTGGAAAAGACCCATAGGATCATCGAGTCCAACCATGCCTATCAAACACTAAACCATGGCCCTCAGCACCTCATCCCTTAAACACCTCCAGGGAAAGTGACTCAACGACCTCCCTGGGCAGCCTCTGACAGTGCCCAATGACACTTTCTGTGAAAATTTTCTTCCTAATCTTCAGCCTGAACCTCCCCTGGCAGAGCTTGAGGCCATTCCCTCTTGTCCTGTCCCCTGTCACTTGGGAGAAGAGCCCAACTCCCTCCTCTCCACAACCTCCTTTCAGGTAGTTGTAGAGAGCAATGAGGTCTCCTCTCAGCTTCCTCTTCTCCAGGCTAAACACCCCCAGCTCTCTCAGCCCTTCCTCATAAGGTCTATTCTCCAGCCCCCTTACCAGCTTCCTTGGTCTTCCCTGGACTCACTACATTCACAGTAACAATTTTATAGTTCCCTGCCCTACTCCATCCATATTCTCAGTCATTCTTTGCAAATGTACTTCATTTTTCTGCCACCAAAATTCTGCTCTCCTAGCATCAACCCACAAGCCCTAGAGATCCTGTGACACAGTAATTTCATTAAATCTTACATTGTGTCATGGTTCCTAAGTATTTTATTATCTTCTAATGCATTAATACTTTCAGGGCATGTTAGAAAGTCATGTTAATGCTGTGTAACAGAGACAGTTTGAACAAGCTTTGAATTATCTGCATAAGGTACTAGTAACGACCTAGTCATAACAGCACAAAACTCAGTGCTGGAGTTGACAACCTGGAAATTACCCTGTGCTCACTGCATTCAGCCATGTGTCTGGGGCTGGAGCTGCCTGCTTCAACATTATCATCTCAGCTGTGGCTATGTTACCATGCTCTGTTGCATGAGGGAATAATCAGCTCCTCGAATCACTGGTTCCCAAATGAAGTTTCACTGTGACACAGATTTTCATATCTAACATGCCGTGGCCATCTACCTGAGGAAGTGTATGTCATTTCACAGTGACTGTGTATAAACCCCAGTGACGACGCTTGTTAATAATTCCAAATAAATTTGACTGTCTTTGCTGAGCTTTTTCTGAGATCTTTGTTTTCCGCACAAGGCACTTTCCTGTTAGTCCATAAGCATTCACTGGCCCTTCTATAAAATATACTTTTCAGGTAAATCATCTTCCTTCCTTTTTAAGAAATATAGAACCTCAAATATTTCTCTGCAGCATTGATGCAGTAAAGCATCTGTAAACTTCTACATGTACTGTGCAAGTAACAACAAATATTAGATGACATGAAAAGTTTAACTGGAATGAATGTATTATTACACACAAATTCCATCTCCACTTATCCAAGTGTAAAAAATAAAAAATAGCAAAAATATATATGGGTGTTCTATTAGGGCTGAAATTTTGCATGCATCAAGTCAGGAAGCTGCATGTTACAGTTTCCATAGCAACCATAATTCAATCTCCTTTTGCATTTGTGGTAATTTTTAGCAATGTATTTGATGTAATTGTCATGTGGGTACCACTTTACTTGAAAAAAATCGTATAATTGTACATTTGATTAGCTTTACATGTAGGACACAGCCCTGTGGTCCCTACTAGGACAAAACTCACAGAGGTGTCCTTTATGCTTGTGTCAGTTCATCTTCTGCATATGTCAATACATCAGGGAGTGTCAAGTGGGTGTCCTGACGGTAACTTGGCTGCAGGTGATGTGTACAAAGTTTAAAATATTTCTAACAGCTGACCTGAAGCTCACCCTGGAGAACAATTCAATTGATTTTTATGGAAACACCTACTCATGTAAACATATACAAAAGCACTAGAGTTTGCTGATTTAATCTCTTCTAATTGTTTCACCAAAATCTAGTTGAGAATACAATTCTTCTGAAAAGAATTCTCAAGGAATTCTATAACCTTAAAATAATTTTTTTTTTGTAATCAAAGTAGCATGTGAATGATTTTCCTAAACAAAGCTAATGTTCTAGTAACTCAAGAACAGATTTCATTTTTTTGTTAAATCTCCAAGGAAGGAGCAAAAGGCTCAGCAGTGCATGAGACACTATTTTCTCTCATTTTCTACTATGAACTTAAGAACTGCTTTTCAAAACTCAGTAGCTTCACTGTTTATTAATCTATTATTAATATACATATGGATACATAAAAATAGTCTGAAGTGCAAGCTCTATTATATACTAACACCTTACATTTTTATATGGAATATTTTTATCGCTACTGAATGCAGAACTTTATAGTTTGTGCCTGTTTTAATTAAAAGGAGCTAAAAAATATGAACTAAAATATATAATGAGAGAATATTAATTCATCCTGATTTGGAAACTACTATATTGAGTCTCAACTTGGAGTAAAATACAATGACTGAATTATAAATTTTTAAAATCTGATCTGTATGTGTACAAGAAGTATGATATTGCAAAACGTAGCATGATGACTAACTTTAAAACAACTTTTGTCCATTATTAACCATATTACGTAACAACAAGATATCAGATAGGGCAGAGTAGCCCCCAAAATATTGTCTTGCTATTACTAGGAATAGGCAAAATGATTTGCATTAACTTAGTAATGGAGGTCCCGGGACACTTCAGACTATCTTGGGTTTTCTTGTTTCAGCTTTCTTCAGCTTTAACAGCTAATTGCACAATGATCAGGCGGCTACTGCCTAATTTGCTTTTAGCTTTAGTGTAATGATGTGGCATAATGACTATAAACATTATAAATGTGACATATCTCTTTAGTTAATATTAAGTTATTCTGCACAGAACAATCTGTGGCCCTAGGATAATATAGAATAAGTTGTATATTGGAGTATGGATAACGTATTGGAGCACAGGATGATAGCAGAGTCCTCGAAGGTATCAGGCACAGATTTCACTCTAGGGACACAGTGACTTTAAACATATAATCAATCACCAATTACTGGTTCCTAAAGTAAACGTACCTTGGGAATCAGAAAAACAAAATTTTGGGGGCATCAACAAAGAAGCAATATTTAATTTATGTAAAGAGAATTTACACCCAAGAAAAAAGAGGACGAATCCCCCACTGTTAATACTCTTCCTGATGAAGCACCTGAGATGTGGGATGTTAGTACACACAACACCTGTACTTGGGTAAATTTTTGTATATCTATATTTCTATACATTTTAGTAAGTGATAAAACAAAAGAGTTGCTGAGTAACGAAAAGCAGCACTAAAGTTTGTAATATTCAGTGAGAGAAGACAGTGTCTAATGCACTGCTGAACCTTTTGTCCCTGCCTTGGAAAGAAAAAACTTTGTATTTTTAATCAGGCTCTTTTGGTAATAACTAGACCATTTTGACCATAAGCATTAGCCCGACTGTAACTGGAGCAATAATTTCAACAAGACTAACAGTTTCTGCCTAAGATAAGAGGCATGTTTCTTTTCCCCACATTAACTGCAGAGGGTAACACAACACCAATATGAAATATTGACTCTCTTCATTAACTTTTCAAACACATATTAAGAGGTTTGCAAGAAAAGAAATGCAGATTGACATTTTTTTCCATTTACACACCTAGATTAGGTCACAAATCTGATTCAGAGGGACCAGCCTTTCCATTGAAATTGTAGACTTCTTTTCTACCATTGTTAAAATCCCAGGTTCGGCATGTTAATAGCTGAAGTGTAGTTTTTCCTTTATTCCTTTTTTTGGTATTTAGTTTAAAACAAAGAGGAAAAAAAATCAAAAATGTTTGCTGTAACTAAACATTACTTTTCCTATATTGCAGTGAACATACCAAAGGGATATCCTGTTACCAGAGTGGAATTGTACAAAAGTTCTTCAAACTTAGGATATAATTCAGATTATTGTTGTTGCATTAGATTGCCATTTACAGATTTGCTGGATATGAAGTCTGATTTAGTAAGGCTAATAATAATAAAGGGATTCAAACTCTTCCTTATGTGTTTATTAGAAGGGATTCTGAGAGACTCTCATGATTTTAAAGCCAAACCATATTTATTCTGCTACTGCAATGGATTGAACCAGGTTGTTTTTTCTGACTACTTATTCTTTCAAGTCTCTAATTACCTGAAAAATCAGCATGCAAAAGTTGTATGCTTAAAAAGGAACAATTATACGCACAACTGAGAAAAGTAAAAGGACAGTTTGAGTAATTTCATGAGTTTTATTGGTTTATAAATAGGTCAACATGTTCTAGAAGAGCCTGATGATTTCTGGAAGAATGTAGGCAAAATTCATGCAGAATCAGTTTTCAAGAGAAGGATAAAAAAAAAAAAATATTGCACCTGTTTAAAACCATGTTCAGATTTCCCTGGCAATATCTAAACCAGATGCTGCAATAAAAAAAAATAAAAAATTAATTAAAAAAAGCAAAATACATATTTCCACACTGAAAAGATAAAGATAAAGGAGAGAAGGAAGAAAAAAAAATCTAGAATTAGAAAGAAGAGGAATCAGAGGACCTTAACTCTTTTTCTTCCACTGCAAACCCATGACAATGTCAATCTTAAGAGAACATCCAGAGACTCATAATATGCTACTGGTTTATCTTCAACATTAAAAAGGACAGAACCTGCGTGGCAGATGGGATAGAGAAGAATTTACTTTGGATGTGAAACATACTTGCAACATTTCATAGTCATTGTTCCTCTCTGGCAAAAGGCATACTGTGCTAGCTCAGAGGAATGCTGCTAAGAATTCATGAATGTTTCAGAAATACATCAACCCTCATCAGGGCACTTCATGCAGATGTAGCACCTGCTAGTGTTTGCGTACTCCAAAACATAAATCATCTTAGGCTACATCAAAATAATTGAATGTAAGTGCTATATATACAACTTTAGCTCTATTCTCATAGTCGTTCAGCCAAACGATCCGGTCAAAATATACTGTACCAGGGTGGGTATGTAAGACGATACTGACTTTCACCTCAACCCAAAACAGAAAAGATCTACATTTGGATTCAAATCCAGAAAGTATTTCCAAATTCCACAGATTAAGAGACAGACAAATGTTTCTGTCTGAAACAAGGCAGGAAATTTTCCCCTTGCAGAAAACTGCACAAGATTGTCAAATTACTTTGGCAGGCTGCCTCTTAGTGACATCCAGTAATAACCTGAAGAAAATTCTGATTTTGTGGACTTCTTGACTAAGTTATGTCATGGTTTCTCTGCTCTGTCTCCATCTTGTCAAAGAACTTGGAATTATAGTCTAGTGCAAGAAAATAGGGAGACGCAGCACTCCTGCCTTCCATTCATTTGAAAGTGTCCAGGGCAGCACACAGACAAACAGAGTACATCAACCTCAGCACACCTCTATTTTTCACTTAACACCAGCACTTACAAGGACAAATGAAAGAGTGGGTCATGCTTCAGGGCAAGCCTACTGAGTGAATTTTGTAAACTCTGCATCAGTCACTTAGACACTCAGACATTGTAATATCAATAAGGATTAAAAGCTTACTCAGTGTGATCAGTACCCTGAAACGAAACACAGAACAGGGGTAGCTTTAAGGACTGCTCAGGATTAAACAAACAGACAACTCATGAGAGTGTTTCCTAGCTGAAAATCATCATTCCATGTTATGATCGTTGTTCCACCTAGAGCTGCCAAAGGGTAAGGCACTTATTAGCTGTAGTTGTCTCTTCCTATTGTTTTATTAAGCAGGGTATTTGATCTGCACTCGTCTACAAGCATGTCCTGCAGCATTTGTCACACCCAGTACAGACATTAAAGATGAGCCATACAGACTCTATTAAAATTAAAGCACATCAACCAGCTAAATCATCTAACACTGAATAATCCTACCTGGCATAAACCTTCAATTCACTTACAAAAAGTTCAGTTTGTCTTTATCTTTAGAGTAGACCAGAGAAATTACATGACTAATTTTATACTGTTTTTCCAAGGAATTATTAAGGCATTGCACAAGACATCATCACATGTAGGTTTAAGTCTGCTCATATTCTAGCTTTAAGCCTTCAAGGCAATAGTCATGTCTACAACTATTTGATCTGAGGCAAAATCTAAGGGAAACTCATTTTCAGTTTTTAATTTTTTCAACACATAAAAATCACAGCCTCCATAATTTTAATTAAATGATTTCTACGTACCCACACTGTAGCCAAGTTTCGGCTTCTTGGTATTCAGACAGCATATTAGGACTCAACAAATCAGTTTATCTCAGGAGGTAAAGGAAATTTCATACTCCGTTTTACTCATCTACCTCTCTCCCCTACAATTCCTTATATGCAATGGAGCCATTTCTAAAGCCCAGTTGGTTAAGGCACTTTTCCATTAGGTAATGCTGAGTGCTATTACACTTGGCATTATGCAGCACTAATAGAGTAGTATCTTGCCCACAAAGATATCATGTAATGTAGACTGGAGTCATAATAAGTCAGCAAGTTAAAGAATATCAATTTTACAGCTATGACTTGCATTGCCTCCTCCCTCTCCCCCTTACAAATATAGCTTTCCTTTTCTGAGGAATGATTGCTGAAATGATTTAAGAAAAAAATTATTTTGGGAAGGGCTGTTCAAGTGAACTTGTCATTTTAATCTTTTATCAGAGTAAAAATGAAGATTTTTCTGCAAATGTTTTGGGGAAAAAAATCACAGATGTGTTTGCAATTTTTGTCACAAATTCTGATAGATTTAAACAATATTTGTTTAAGCACAAATATCTTTCCAGTGCCTCTTCCATGTAAATAAGTAGGATGTTGCAAGACATTGCTGAAGAAGTGAGCAGAAAACTGCAATGAGTCTACCCTAAAAGCAGGGCAGACTATGAAACCTCTTAGGTTCTTCTCATGGGAAAAAGGTCAGTAATCTTTCCAAAAGAACAGAATAAATCACAGTCTGATGATTCTTTCTGCCCATTATCATTTTACACATTAAGAAAGGAGAATTTCAACTCAATGCCACCTCTTGCAAACCCTACTTCAAAGTTGTCTTACTGAATCTTAGAAATGCATCTCTTCCACTGCCTAGAATCTTATAAGTCTTTTTCCAGATGTGACCCTGAACGTAGGTTACAAAGAACTTTGCATTCAAAGAGCATGTACAAGTATGAGGCATTAGAGAACAAGTGCCTCTGTAGAACTGCAGCCAGTCACGAGCTTATTGTCAGAGAGTCAGAGGGCACTTGGTTTTGCCAGTGTCAAGCCACCTTTTAGTTCAGGATAACAGCTATTGTATTAAACAATGCAGAAAGTGCTGTATTCCAGAATTCTAACACACATCATTTTCCAGCCTTAGAGTTTTGAAATACATTATGCCTATGCCCAGTACTAGCAGTTTACTTCTGACAGCACCGATACAACCTACTTCAAGAAAAACACATGCAGGATTTCTCTTATTTCATCATGTCTTTTATTTTCTATAACAGCTACTACAGTAGATTAGCAGTACTCCTGTTTTTGCTAAACGCAGTCAATTCAAAATAATTGTTTTGTGTATGGTGGTATCAGAAAGCTACAAAGCTTGAGGAAATAATTAACTTGATGAAGAAGAATCTTCTTTTCATTTTATCCTTCAGTGCCCATAAAAAGATTGATTTTACAGGTGATGAATGTGTTTATAAGTAAAATCATGTAAGGAATTCCTCTCCACTAACTAAGCTATTGGTCTGCACATTTTATTGCCAAAGATGTGTAACTGTCCCATGATACTGCACTGAGTAAGTGCTTCTCCTGTGGAAAAGAAAGAAGAGGGGAAAAAAAAAAAACCAAATGACCCATTAATAAAATTAATAAATATTAGTTTTCTTTCTTTTTTGGACTTGTGCACTGAACAACAACAGAGATGACTGGTTTTGAAGGAATTCTTGCAATTTTACTTCTAACCCTGAATGAATATGAATATTATTAATATACATTTAGTTGCATACATTTGATTACATTTGATTTGATAGATTATTTAATCACCAAGTTTTCTGGCAGGAAGAGAATAACTTATGTTCCACTACAGCTGGTCAACTAGAGTCCAGACTTTGGGTATGTAACTTTTGTGTTCAGTCAGATGGAAGGTGTTACATATACTTATATATATTATATACAGGTACATATATATATTAGTCACAGAATCATAGAATCACCAGGTTGGAAGAGACCCACTGGATTATCAAGTCCAACCATTCCTATCAAACACTAAACCATGTCCCTCAGCACCTCATCCAGCCGTCCCTTAAACACCTCCAGGGAAAGTGAATCAACCACCTCCCTGGGCAGCCTCTGCCAGTAACCAATGACCCTTTGTGTGAAATTTTTTTTCCTGATGTCCAGCCTAAATCTCCCCTGGTGGAGCTTGAGGCCATTCCCTCTCGTCCTGTCCCCTGTCACTTGGGAGAAGAGCCCAGCACCCTCCTCTCCACAACCTCCTTTCAGGTAGTTGCAGAGAGCAATGAGGTCTCCTCTCAGCTTCCTCTTCTCTAGGCTAAACACCCCCAGGTCTCTCAGCCGCTCCTCATAAGGCCATGTAAGACTTCAAGTCACACTCAGAAGGAAATACAGAGACACACAAGCTGACACTGCTCTTTAAAACCAATCTGCTGGCCGCAGCAGTGGTTTGTGCAGCGCCTGCATCTTCTTCTTTCTCCCACCGCTACAGAAACCGAGTTTGGGAAACGACTGGCGTTTTACCCTTCCCCTGCCACCACCCTCAGGCCACCCAATTCCATTTGCCGTATTCTCTCTCACACACACCCCCAACCCAAGATCCCAGCAGGTGCAGAAGGCAAAGAGCGAAGCCGCCTGAGTTTTCCATCCCCGTTTATGAGCTGCAGGCTCTGAGCCGGGGGAGCCGCGAGCAGCGCCGTCACCTCTCATCCAGCGCCATCTACCGGCTCCCAGCTTTCCTCCCCTCTCACACAGCCTCACGTCCCGGAATTAACGCCTGGTCCTGCTCCAAACCCACACCTTGTTCCAAAGGGGAGGCTTTCCCTCTAGCTTCCCTACAACGAAAAAACTCCTTTCCCCTGCAGACTCCTCGATTCGGGCTTGATGTTGCTGTCGCTGATACTGAAAATAGCAGCAAATCAACTCCCTAAGTCTCATGTTGGAATTTTAGAAAGCAAACATCCCTTATCAGACCTGGGAAACAGGATCTCTATCAATCATACACAGCGAGACAAGAGCTGTTACTGAATGTATTTCCCAGTCACATGTATATGTGGTCGACAGCCGACTGAACATGAGCCAGCAGTGTGCCCAGGTGGCCAAGAAGGTCAATGGCATCCTGGCTTGGATCAGAAATGGTGTGACCAGCAGGGCAGGGGGGTTATTCTCCCTCTGGACTCAGCACTGGTGAGGCCGCTCCTTGAATCCTGTGTTCAGTTGTGGGCCCCTCACCTCAAGAAGGATGTTGAGGCTCTGGAGCAAGTCCAGAGAAGAGCAACGAGGCTGGTGAAGGGGCTGGAGAACAGGCCCTATGAGGAAGGGCTGAGAGAGCTGGGGTTGTTCAGCCTGGAGAAGAGGAGGCTGAGAGGAGACCTCATTACTCTCTACAACTACCTGAAAGGAGTTTGTAGAGAGGAGGGAGCTGGCCTCTTCTGCCAAGGGACAGGGGACAGGACAAGAGGGAATGGCCTCAAGCTCTGCCAGGGGAGATTTAGGCTGGAGATTAGGAGGAAGTTTTTCACACAGAGGGTCATTGGAACAGGCTGCCCAGGGAGGTGGTTGATTCACCTTCCCTGGAGGTGTTTAAGGCACAGGTAGATGGGGTCCTGAGGGACATGGTTTAGTGTTTGATGTGAATGGTTGGACTCGATGATCCGATGGGTCCCTTCCAACCTGGTCGTTCTATGATTCTATGATTCCATGATTCTATATGGATAATTTTTCCCAGAAATCTTATGCATATTCTGTTACTCTCCAAGAACAAATTTTAATGTTATTATGAGCTTCACAACAGTCAAAGCTCTTGCTAATTTGGAGCTTTTGAATCCAGCTCTGCCTGACCTTGCATTTGAGATGGGGAAAGGCTGCAGACAGGTGATTACAGGAGAAGAGAAATCTGTTCAGCACAGATCGCACCAGACATAAGATGTTACCATCTCCAAAGAATAAACAGTGTCAGGAAAACACTATTGGAAAGAAAACATGCCATCAGAGGGATATTCTGTCTAACTTTCAAAAAACACAACTACTTTGATGAAACTTAACTCTACTTTAGCTTAAATCAAACATATTCCACATTCTGTGTTATTAACAACTTCTTGTATCATCACTTTGATTAAAGACTGCTTGAATAATTCTGTATTGGCTACAGAAATGACACTCAAAGATAGTAAAGTATTTCCTATGCACTTTCATGAAACAGGAATTTGGTTGACAGCTGACTGAACATGAGCCAGTAGTGGCCAAGGTGGACAGAAAGGCCAATGGTATCTTGGCCTCTGTCATAAACAGCATGGCCAGCAGGTCCAGGGAAGTGATTTATACCCTGTATTCACCACTGGTAAGGCTGCACCTCAAATAACATGTTCAGTTTTGAGTCCCTCAATACAAGACAGATACTGATGTTCTGGAGTGTGTCCAGAAAAGGGCAATGAAGCTGGTGAGGGGCTGGAGAACACTTTTATGACGGAACACGGATAGTTTAACCCGGAGAAAAGGAGGCTGAGGGGAGACCTTATCACTGTCTACAACTACCTGACAGGAGATTATAGTGAGGTGGGTGGTCTCTTCTCCCAAATGACAGACAATATGACAAGAAGGAATTTCCTCAAGTTGTACCAAGGAAGGTTCAGGTTAGACATTAGGAAAATTTTCTTCACCAAAATAATTATTGGGTACTGGTAGAGGCTGCCCAGGGAGGTGGTTGAGTCCACATCCCTGGAAGTATTTAATAGATGGGTAGATGAAGTGCTCAGGGATATGGTTTAGTAGTGGACAGGTATGGTTGGACTCAGGGATGTCAAACGTCTTTTCAAACCTTGCAATTCTATGATTCTATGAAAAAGGAAATACATGAGGTAGGAAGGAAAAAGAACATAGTAAGTTCAGCTTCAGCTTGAGCTGATGGTAAGCAAGGAAATAAGGATGACACTTGAATAATTATCACAGGTGGGCAACAGCACAGCTGTCTCCAAGGGACGATGGTTTCTAGAAACAAACAAACAAACAAACAAACAAAAACCCCTTAAGCATCATCCATGACTCACCTATGGATTTACTTCCCAAGAAATGACAGATTCATGACATTGTGGTCGTGTTGCTTACAGCTGTGCTAAATGCAATCATCTAAAAACAGCACTTACAGCAGATGTAAGAAATTGATGTTTAGAGAATCGATGCATTGAGGTCATTACTACTTTGGGGTGCTGGGATATTGATGTCTACAATATTGATTAATATTCTGCCCAGAAATAATTATCAAGTTATAAAGATGCATATTATGCAAGAAAACTTCATCCAAACATCAAGTTGTCTTCATCACAAGGCTAAGCAAAGTATGTGTGTACACACCGCTCACTCCCTGTACCTAAATGTATCATGAGGTTACATACATGTCCTTCAGTTTTCACTTAGTATCAAGTATAGTTAACAGATCATATCAGTTTATTTCCTCGGATGCTTTTAAGTTTATAGTGAAAAACTGATTCAGTACTAAGAAAAGCAAATGTCTTATTTAAAGTGTGTTGACTCCCACCTGTATTATAGAAATTAAGACAGCGAAAGACAACAGTTGTAATTCTGTCCCAGTGAGTTACAGTGTTGGTTTACACATGCAGTCCCATCTCTAATGTTCTGAGAAAGCTTTCATCAGATCCAATTGGTTTCAAGCACTAAAACTAAAGAATGACGGGTGATATTTGAAAGAAATTTCATAAAACCTGGGCCAGAAGGCCTAAAACCAACCAGTTAAATCAGTAAAAAAATCACTAGAGTTGAATGTTTCATACATACCATGTATATATGTTTTATATACATGTAATATATGTTTTATATACATGTAATATATTTTGTGGCCAAATTCCTTTATATCTTTTTAACATAGTAAACTACAAAAATAGACACAAACTCTAATAATAAGAATTCCTCTGAAAATCACAAAGAATGACAGGCTATCTGAAAAAGTCACACTTTTCTAAAATGGTTCTTTAACAGCCTGCTTCTCAAACACAACTATGAGGTTTTTTTCTACTAATGGTAAAAAGAATCTTAAAAATAGGCTACAAAATGCTCAAAAACATGTTTTGAGAACAGCAATCTACTAATGCTGACAGAAGGTATCCAAACAAACAAACAAAAAGACCCCAAACTATAAAAGCTGAGATATCAGTTGACCAGCTAAAGGTTCTTTACCAAAGGTCTGGAAAAATATTAGTACACAAAGTAATAGGAGTCATTGTAGAAAACTTTCAATGTCTAAAAATTAAGGAAATTGCTAATATATCTGTTCAACATGAAAATGTGAGCATTCTTATGCAATTTACTGGCATTACACAGGATTTCATTTAAATAAAAAAACCTTTTATATTACTGAAGAATTAAGTATCCAATTTCGACTAACCATGTTAAGCCACATAAGAATCCTTCTGATTACTGACTAATAAATTACATCAAAAAGTTATTTTGGACTCAACAATGACTATATGTATGTAACTGAATCTCTAACCATCAGTTGAACTTTGAGGGCATCTGAAGAAAAAAAAAATCCAAATTAGAAAATGAAGTCACAATATAAACATACTAGGATGTTCCAAGGGAAGCAATTGCATTCTACAGCTTCTTCACAAAGTAGTAGTGCAAATCATAAAATAGAGGTGCAAAAGTGATGTAAATGCACCGGGAAAAAGCAAATTTTATAAATGCATTTGAATGAAGGATGGAGTTAATGGACAGCTATTAAGAGCACCTTCGATGAAAAAAAGCTGGACAGGGAAGTACCTGCTTTTTGGTTTTTTTCATCACAAACCCATTGTGTTTCTCGTACTCTGTTTCAACACAGGTTAAAGCAGAAGAAAAGCAAAACTACATAAACTGTGCAAAATCAATCAGTGCCTCCATTCAGTCTTGAGATCAGTTATTTACCAACCTTGGTTGAAATAAAGTCCATCCCCCTTCATGGATCAGCACCAAGTGAATTATTTCTTTGGGTAACTTATGGGAAAAAAAGAGCTTTTAAATTCTTAATCAAATTACATCAGTGTTCATATACAAAATTTAGGTGCTACCAGAGAGAAAAGAGAGGAAGGAAAGGAATAGGAGATTCTAAGGTGAGGAAGAAATAGCTGGATGAATATAATTTTAATTTCATAGTCAGAATAATTGAAATGGTTATTTCATTATAAATCAAAAAATAATAATACTGAATATGAAGAAGGCATATACTCATGACCAAGAAAATTGATTAGAATGAGTCCATATTTAGGTTTCAGATATGGTTGCCCTGAAGAAAATCAGGGTCTTATGTAATTCCATAGTAGTCTTCTGTATTCTTTAATTAGTGATTTATTTTCTTGTTGTACTCAGTCATACCTATAGTGATAAAAACTGTATGATTTTTCCTGACATTACCAGAGAGATCTCTTCAGAGAAGCACACTCTGATACATCAGAGCATCAGAACCCAGGCTGTGGTCTACCACAGAAAAATACTATTCCTTCCATATTTCTGCTATAAAACCAGAATTTATCAGTAGGTCATTTATCCACTGAAAGCCTACATCTATTTAGAAATGGATGGGCCTTTGTAGCATGTCTTTGTACTTTCTGCTTTGCCTCATAATCTCATCATCTTTCTTGGAGATAGGCATGCCACGTCACGTCTTTCTGCTGTTGACAGTGCAGGTAGGTCCAGGGCAACAAGAAAAAAGAGTGCAGTTCACATTATCACTGTAGCAGAATATTTACAGGAAAGTTGTCTGGAGGAAGCCTTCATAAGGATCCTGACTAAGCAATCATGACTTTCTTTAATGCAGCTCCGCAAAACACCTCTGCAGGCTCCCTGCACATGCTACTAGAACATAACCAGGAGAAAACACGTTTGCCAAGGTTCTTTGACTTTTTCCCTTATTTTTAGGATAAGTTAAAGACATGGAGAGATGCATTCTCAGAGGGAGACAGCAAAAGCTGAATTACATTTGCTTTCTGAAGTATAAATAGAGGAGGGGCTCACTTTGTTTCCAAATAAGCCCAGTGCATGCTATAATCATGATCAGTTGGCTTGAAATATCTTTGTATGCATCCCCTACGTAACACCTGTTTCTAATATATCGCTCTAGCTCAGGATGGAATCTACTGGTGGTTTGCCATCTGCCTAGGCAGAATCGATCCATCGTTTAGAGATGATCCACCACATGAAAGATCCCCTCCACCCAGACTGTCTGATTTATTCCAACATTACAGATCATTCAGAACTCTCTGTACTGCTAGATTTGACTACCTCCGCGTGCTGCAGCTCCTCATACTTCACAGCTGCCTTTGAATGTCATCTGTTAATTTCTCCCCTCATCCTCTGCAGAACTCTTCCTACTGCTGTTAATCAGGCTATTTTGTTTTCTAATTTTAAATCTGTTATAAAACCTCCTCTCTCCACCCCCAGTGCATATGGGCAGGTTTTTTTACTTTGGAGCTTTCAGATACCAAAGTTAGACCATTATTTATCCGAAACATTGTCTAATTCCTCCACCATTACTTGCATCATTGTGTTTATTCAAAAAAGGGAAACAAACCTGTGCTTTCCCTCCTCCACTACTTAAACCCATTTAAAGGGAATCAAAATGTTTCCTTAAGGCATAAAGGAAATCAATGGCTGAACTCATAAAGAAGCTTGAACATCCAGTCCAGGGAGCAGATCTGTAGATCTGCGCCGTGCACCCCACATCGAAAATGCAGTTTGCAGGGTTAGACATGTCCAAACTCTTAAAAAGCTAGTGTGGGCAGTGGTGTCAGCAGGAACCTGTGAAAAATACATCACATGTGCTTTGGTGCTTCCCAAGTCAGAGCCTGAAACGTTTTCTTAAAGGTAAGTGACTGTGGTCTTTGTTTTGAAAACTGAAAGCACTCAAGGACTGGTAGATTTCCAGGTATACTTGTAGACCTGCAATTGTCTTTTTAATGGTTTCAATTAAGTTTCTATGATTTCTGAGGGTCTAGCCAGAAGCAACTCCTTTTCTAGCATATTTAGCAACACAGAAGTTGTAATAATTTGGATTTAGCCTAACCTACCCCAGCCAAGGAAATATTGACTTTACAATAAGAACAACTCAACCTTGTACTATGCTCAGTCTCAGACGCTGGTCATTTCTTATGCAATCAATGACCTTGATAGAAGACAGCGAGACTAGATTTAAGCAGCGCTGACAACAGAGTAGCTTTATAAATTCAGAGCATGGAAGCTATTTCAACATGAGACAGGTTTTGATGGGTGGTCATCATGCCAGCCACATCTTTCTGAAAAGGAAGAAAGAAACCACATAATTGGTATTCTACCAATAAATTCCTAATCTTTTTGGTGAATCAGAATGGAGAGGTACACAAGAAGACTTACCAAATGCCAGGTATCTAGTCTTTGTAAATAGAAATTGTTCACTGGTATAAGCAGCACTGCAAATGTAACATCATGAAGCAGTTAAAAGGGTCTAGAGGAAGTGAATTTAGTGTAGAAGACCATCACCATCGGTCTTCCATGAGGAAGATACAGCTTTTAAATCTTAATGTTCGTTCAATAATATTCTGAATAACGTAGCACAGATACTCAAATCAACTATTCTAGCTCCAGCTGCATAAATAGGCACATAGAAGACCAAAGGCATAAGCCATCTTCAAGAATCTTACACAGTTTGAGCACAGAGCTTTCCTTGTGGCAAAAGACAAGACAGAGTTTAAGCTAATGAAGATGATGCTGCCCAGGGAGGTGGTTGATTCACCTTCCCTGGAGGTGTTTAAGGCACGGGTGGATGAGGTCCTGAAGGAATTGGTTTAGTGTTTGATAGGAATGGTTGGACTCGATGATGCAATGGGTCTCCTCCAACCTGGTTGTTGTATGATTCTATGATTCTATGCTCACCAGAATGGTGCTGAACGTGATAGGAGACCTAGAGCTTGGAGACAAGGGGAAAAAATTGCTCAGATGTTTACCACATAAACCAACACTAATACTGTTTAAAAAGAAAAATAAATCCTATTTTGCTGTTGTTGGAAGCACATGTTATGAAATGTCATAAAATACAAATTAACAGCTACTGGAATCAGTAAAATAGAGAAAACTGCAGTGGGTAGGAAATTCCAGCCTACCTAATCTATTAATAGCACATGAATGTTTAGAGCATTATGCCTGCAACAGGCTACAGTCTTTTTCTACCTTGGTTTCAAAAATGCAGGCTAACAGAATATATGCTCTCTTAAAACTGCTTTATAGACAGCTCAGGCATGCAACAAAAATAGCATACAGAAGCAATTTAGTCTAAATTGCTCTTAGGAAAATACTACTAATTGCCCCTTTTGCACACTACTGATTTAACATCTTCAAAAAAGATATCTTTGTTTTGGTTCATTCATCTTCCTCCTCTCACGATTAACAAATGCACATAGCATACAGATATATTCTTCCTTTCAGGCTTTTCTAAGTTATTTCCAAACAGTATGTCTTAACAAAGATGAGATTCTTCATGTTATCTTTCTGGGTATTGAAGAGGGATGTGAAGGCACTCAGTGAAGATCTAACAAAAACTTAAAAGTAAAATATAAAAAGTAAAAATACAAAAAGTAAAAATACAGTTCTTTCAGCCACAGGATTCATTCAGCTTTTTCAATATTTATTCCATCCAAACTAGAAAATTTCATCTTTCCTGCTAACTTAGAGAAATCTTGCTTGCTTTTTTTAGGCTGAATGCATTTTTCTTTTAAATATTTAGCTTGGCAGTACACTAACAACCTAATATTATTTTTTATTCTGGAAGCAAGTGTTTATTCTGGAAGAGATACTTATTGTGCTTAAACTGTGTGGCTCTGATCTCTAAAGCTAATGAGAACTATTGCCCTCCAGTCGTACAAAAAGGCCAACCCTTAAACAGTAGCCAGTGCATGTGTAGCAAATCAATCGTTCAACTGTTAATCAGGTATATATAAAAGGAGGTTTTTATTTTTAGTTTAAACATATTTCACCAAAATTAGAACACCATCAGATGGCATATACTGTACACAGCTAATATTTTTCTTTAGAAGAAGTCATCTATACAAGAAGGCCAATGGCATCTTGGCTTGGATCAGAAACGGTGTGACCAGCAGGTCCAGGGAGGATATTCTCCCTCTGTGCTCAGCGCTGCTGAGGCCGCTCCTTGAATCCTGTGTTCAGTTGTGGGCCCTTCACCACAAGAAGGATGTTGAGGCTCTGGAGCGAGTCCAGAGAAGAGCAATGAAGCTGGTGAAGGGGCTGGAGAACAGGACTTATGAGGAATGACTGAGAGAGCTGAGGGTGTTTAGCCTAGAGAAGAGGAGGCTGAGAGGAGACCTCATTGCTCTCTACAACTACCTGAAAGGAGGTTGTGGAGACGAGGGAGCTGTTCTCCCAAGTGACAGGGGACAGGACAAGAGGGAATGGCCTCAAGCTCCACCAGAGGAGGTTCAGGCTTGACATAAGGAAAAAATTCTTCAATGAAAGGGTCCTTAGGCACTGGAAGAGGCTGCCCAGGGAGGTGGTTGACTCACCTTCCCTGGAGGTGTTTAAGGTGCGGGTGGATGAAGTCCTGAGGGACATGGTTTAGCGTTTGATAGGAATGGTTGGACTTGGTGATCCGATGGGTCTCTTCCAACCTGGTGATTCTGTGATTCTATGTTTTCATCAAAATAACCGTTCCCTTTTTATCACTTTTTCCTGTGCATTCATCAAAGAGGTGAAAAGGTTATGAAATTTTTTTCATTTTTTCTGCAGATAATTCTATTAAAGAAGAAATAAAAGGAGGATTTACTTCTTTTTTACACATGCTATGTAGCGTATACTACGAATGTTCATCATGTTTGTATCTAGATATAAAATACATAGAACCATGTTAGAATCACAGAATGTTTTTTATTGAAAGGGACCTTAAAGATCATCTAGTTCCAAGCCCCTGCCATGGACAAGGACACCTTCCACAAAGATAACAATTTCCATTATATGGTACAGTTTGAAAAGCACCTACGTTCCACCAACCTTCAGCCACATTAACTGTTCCTCACCTGACAGGTACCAGTAATTTTCTGTTTTCTGCTTAAGCAGAGTTTGACCAGAGGACATGGTGAAAGCCTTTTCTCCTCTCCCCTATCAGCATTACAGAAGTGCTTACTTTTTACGACTCTGCCTCTTTTGCACCGCAGAAGTAATTATAACTATCAATATGAATCCACTACTCTTTAAATGAAGACTAATAGGGTGGGAATGGTTTAGAGCAACTGCCACTGCCACTTCTTCCAGCAGAATTAGTGGAGCACATCACAAGCAGGTCAGTAAGTTTTCTAATAAAGGAAGATTTTAGAGGAAACACCACATAAATGCAGGAGGTATTGATTCATCCCCGAGTCATGTCAACACTCACAGCCCTTCTCTGTCCAAAATCTCCGTTCAAGCCCAATCAAGCCCTAAATTAGCCAATTAATGATAAACAAATGATGATGGACACTGCGGAGAAAGGAGATGATAAGTGAAAAAAAAATAAAAAACACTCTTGTTAAGTTCTAACATTACCATATCAGATGCTTCATTTCCATATCTCATGCAGCTATTTAGTCATTTCACCCACGATATAGTCACCACTGAAATAGGCTGTTAGTTGCCAAGGGATGGAAATCACCAACATAAGACAAGCTAGAAGAAGTGATTTCTAGGAAAAGATAGGCTTTCTGAAGAATATAGGCTGCCTCCAGCAAACTAAAGGCAATAGAGTCCAAACCTAGTGCATAATGAAAAACATATAACCTTCCAAATGCTTTGTCAGACAGATGGGACGTTTTGAGCTACTAGAGAGGGAAGCAAGAAAAAAGGTAAAAAAGACAACAAAAGTTCTATCAGAACTACTTAGAAACCTTTAGATATGGACTGAACTCGACAGTGAAAATCTGCACTGTTGGACACTCAAGTCTCCTATGCAAGGAAATGAAACTACAGGAATAACAGCAGGTGGTAATGATTTTTTCTGCTGTTTTATATCTATCGATTAAAGTAGATTTGTCCTCCCTATGGGAATTTGCAGAGTCTGAAATGTATAAAGGAAATTAAAAAGTAGTTGTACTTGCAGGCACTAAAACTAATTGGCTGCAAACCTGACATCTTTCATCCACAGTACCCATATGGTTTAAATACTACTAGAAGCTCAGTAAAAAAATTTAATGGAGAGACTTTATTTGGTAAAAATGTGGCTTTTCCAAAGGAGATCTCAGGCAACAAAAACGTAAACCAGCAATGAAAAGTCAGATTTACATCCACTTCATTTAAGTAGCTGCGAACTCCTCTTATCACATTCTTCCAAATCAGCTAGTACAGAAAAAGCTAGAGCTCTAGGATATGGTAAATTTATATTGAAAATAATGTAAGTCTTGCATGATGAAATCCCCAGGAGGTATTTGGATATAAAGTGTATAAATACGCTTGGCAAGGACTGTGAGCTGTTAAAGGGAAGATGGGTATTGGTTGCAGGAGAAAGCCACACACAACATAAACACATTTAGGGCTACAATGGAGAACCTGTTAGTTATAAAGCCTGGTAAGAATTCCTTTCTCTAGGAGAGGCTTCAAAGATAAGAAACATTTCTCATCCTTTTTAAAGACCTAGGGACTGGAAGAGAACTGATTCTCAGGAAAATACAATTACAAAGGGAACTATTTGCTTCGCTAAAAAACAGGAGTTTATATGTATGAATGCCCAAGAGACTAGTGTTACTATCAATACACAAAAGTTTTAACATTTGGGTGCTTTGTTTCCTGATAGGGAACCCAGATGAGGCAGAGAGATCCTTTCTTTCATAGTGCTCACTCATCTCTTTTCAGACACA
The DNA here is from genome assembly GCA_033558105.1 of Coccyzus lansbergi. Taxonomy (NCBI): domain Eukaryota; kingdom Metazoa; phylum Chordata; class Aves; order Cuculiformes; family Coccyzidae; genus Coccyzus; species Coccyzus lansbergi. Next base: position 5,381,831 of record JAUMJK010000508.1, read on the forward strand.
ATCAGAAAGCATGTGAAACTGCAATTGGTCCCAATCATGTTTCATGGTCCATCATATTTCAACTGTGTTCAGTTCTGGGCCCTTCACCACAAGAAGGATGTTGAGGCTCTGGAGCGAGTCCAGAGAAGAGCAACGAGGCTGGTGAAGGGTCTGGAGAACAGACCTTATGAGGAATGGTTGAGAGAGCTGGGCTCTTCTCCCAAATGACAGGGGACAGGACAAGAGGGAATGGCCTCAAGCTCTGCCAGGGGAGGTTAAGACTGGACATTAGGAAAAATTTTTGACAGAAAGGGTCACTGGGCACTGGTAGAGGATGCTCAGGGAGGTGGTTGATTCCCCTTCCCTGGAGGTGTTTAAGGCACGGGTAGACGAGGTCCTGAGGGACATGATTTAGTGTTTGATAGGAATGGTTGGACTCGATGATCTGATGGGTCTCTTACAGCCTGGTGATTCTGTGGTTCTATGATTTCTGCATTTTATGCAATGACTGTTTACTGTCAGCTTCATGAGGGATGAAAGCAGAATGAGAACCAGCACTAAAGCATCTTGACCATCAGGCTCTACAAACTTGCTCCTTCTTGCCTCTTTTTTTTTTTCTCTACAGAAATGTCCTAAAAGCTGAGAATTCTCAGTTTAAACCACTTCAGGCTGTGAAGGAAAACGCCTCTTACATCTTCCAGTTCTGTTTATGCAAAGATATTACACAGAAGTCTATGGGCTAGGAGCACTTTGTTTTAGAAGAAAGAAGTATAGTTAAAAGTGCAGCTGTCTTTGAGCACTGCCTTGTGATTGTGCATTCAGTTTCTTGTGTTCTTAAATGGAACCCCCCACACACACACATATTTTTTTGGGTCTCAAACAATCTTCTGCCACACTGTTGAACCCACCAGCTTCTGCAGCTTCTCTGTGGCTCCCCAAAGATTTTCAGTGGTGAAGAATCTGAAGCCTTTTAGAGACTATGAATACCAAGGCTGAACAGTGGGTCTCAGTTTTGCAGTTCTGAACTCAGATGTCAGCATTTTGTTGGTCTTGCCTAGCAAGAATAAGAAATATATTTTGTAAACACACTAAACGGTAACATGTCAGTCACTGAATGGGAATTGAAGAAATATTTCAGGAGCGATAAGAGCTTAATCATAACTTACAAGAGTTACTAAGCTGATAAATAAAAAACTCAAGTTATTCATGTGGTCAAATAGCTTGAAGATGATGGTTTAATCCAGTCTGACCTACATTGTGAACTTCATAAACTCCTCCAGGTACTATGCATTTCTTTTACCGTTTTTCTTTAGCTTGTATTTTAGCATTAATGCTTCCTTCTGACTTGTTCTAACTCAACCCACGTAGCAAGCAATTTTAGGCAGTTCCAAACCGCATGCTGGAGATGATATAAGGCTCAGATTTATTTGGGTTTTGGTTTTGTTTTTTAATTAGTTACCTCAGCAGTCTTTTGTATTACATAAATAGCACACAATAAATGTCTAACATAGAATGTCTTCGAGCAGGTCACCCATAATTAAAACCAGCAATTAGATGATGTCGATGTACTTAAATACTAGTTTCATTTTGTCTTCCAAGCACTGGATTCTTAGAGGTCATCATGAGCAGCAATAAGAAGATAAAAATACTCCTTGTGGACCCGAAACTCTACTATAAAAGGAGACTGAAAGCCCGATTTTATAGCTATGTGCTGCACAAAGATTCAGATAGATACCTGGCATGTTTTCAAAAGTGCCTAGATGCATAACTGCTGTAGTTTCCTGGAAACAGGTCTTGTTGAGAATTCTTTGATGAGATGACAGGCTTAGCTGGTAAAAGTAACAGCGTAGATGTAATAAACACTTGCAAGGCTTAGCACTACATGACACTCAGAGTAAAATACTTGTACTATTTGATATCAGTAAGGCACGTGTTTAATGGACACAGAAGCAGCTAACTGACAGGCTCCAAGAAGCCAGAGACAGCAGGGACACAGCAGCCATTAGAGGCATTTTAAGCAGAAGTGATTCAAAGCCACGATGGTTTTCTAACCAGTGGCAGCACTCCTGGGTTTTGGGTGGAGGTGACCCTCTCCTCCAGCCTTCCATATGGAGAAAAAGCTGTGGAATTCCTCTTCCCAGGGTTCATGGTGGCATTCCTGTTTTGATCCACTGTAGGCTTAAGGTATTTTACCTTTTGTGTATATGAGCTCCACTATCTCCAGGTAACAGCATCTCTGCATCTCACCACACACATACAGTACAAACATGGGCCAAGCAGAAAAGGGTGACCAAAGATAAGGCAAGTAGTCCTGGGAGGCTGCTGCGTGAACACTGGCACATTCAGTGTTCAGTAATCCAGAGGGACCTGGACAGGTTGGAGAAGTGGGGCATGTGGGAACTTCAGGGCCAACTGCGAAGTCCTACACCTGAGTTGGGGCAATCCCCATTTTCAGTACACGATGGGGGATAACGTGGTTGAGAGCAGCCCTGCAGAGAAGGACTTGGGGTACTGGTCAACAAGAAGCTCTACATGACCCAACAATGTGTGCTTACAGCCCAGAAAGCCAATCGTGTCCTGCACTGCATCAAAGAAGTGTGGCCAGCAGGGTGAGGGAAATGATTCTGCGCTTCTATTCTTCTCTTGTTAGACTTCATGTGGAGTACTGTGTCCAGTTCTGGAATCCTCAACATAAGAAGGATATGGGACTGTTGGAATGGGTCCAGAGGAGGCTAGAAGGATGATCCAAGGGCTGGAGCACCATACATATGATGACAACCTGAGAAAGTAGAGTTTGTTCAGCCTGGAGAAGAGAAGGCTGTGGGGAGATCATATAGTGACCTTCCAGTACCTGAAGGGGTGACAGGAAAACTGGGGAGGGCCTGTTTACAAAGGCTTGCAGTGATAGGACAAGGGGGAACAGTTACAAACTGGAGAGGGCCAGATTTAGTCTGGACATAAGGAGGAATTTCTTCACAATGAGGGTGGTGAGACACTGGAACATGTTGCCCAGGGAAGCTGTGGCTGCCCCATCCCTGGAGGTGTTCAAGGCCAGGTTGGATGGGGCGTTGCGTAACCTGATCTAGTGGGAAGTGTCCCTGCCCATGCCAAGAGGCGTTGGAACTAGATGGTCTTTAAGGTCCCTTCCAACCCAAGCTGTTCTTAAAGTCTATGATTCATGTGTGTAATACCTCAATAAAGATGAAGCCCAAGTTACAACCAAGCAACCAAGCAAGGCAGACAGAAAAGAGCACTGACCTGAATCGGATGAACCATTGGACACCATGCCAGGGAAGCACCTGAGTTCCCAAGCTGAAACCTTTCTGCAACAACCCATATAGGCCAGGCTCACTCTTTTGGGTGCCTGAGCAGTCTCATGGTAGCAATGCAAGGTCGAGTCTCCTCATGGTGACAAGTCCCACTGGCTGCCCTGCAGGGAGGCTGCTGGCAGACAGTGCCACTATTGTACAGTGGGCTCCCTGCTGCACCTCTCTGCTCCTAGAAACTTGCATATGAGACCAAACATATCCATCGCACTCTCTTCTCAGTGACAGTTCACTATCACTGTCTTAAACTTTACAGATGGAATGACAAGAAATGTGCTTACACTCAGTAGCTGCCGTCAGCAGAGGAGTTAAGGGAAGGATCCTCACTCCCAGTGCTGTAACCACAAAACTATGGCTTTTTATCACCAGATAGACAATGTTGTGCAGTTGGCTGGCTTCAAAAACAGCTAAGGTCACGTTTGCTGACATTCGTATTCATTCTGACTTTGGTTTTGTTTTCTTTTTTTTTTTAATTAAGCCACTTTCTTTCCCCCTCCCTTCCATGAGGTATCTTTTACTTTGTATTCTCTGCAGAAAAACCATGTCCATGGTTCGAAGCTCTCCTTCCAGTCTGCAGACACTGGAAGGGGAAACCTGTCACCCAGGGGCTGCATGCGAGGAGCTCTGCTGGCTGACGTGACAGGACCCACTCTCATCGTTTTCTCCAAATGGGGGAAAAAAGGACTCTCCCTTGTCCTCTGTAAGAACACTGTAGTTCCTTCATGTGATTTGAAAAGGGCTGTAAACTGTCTCGGGGTGTGAAATGCACTACTGCTGTCAGCAGACAACACAAGGAAGGAGGTGACACGTATCTGACATGTACTCTGTGTGATACCAGAAGTAAAATCACTGTCTTGAACCACTCCAGGGTGTCCCCAGGGACTCGGTAAAACCAGTGTCTTAACCACAATAATCCAGCCAGGGGATAATATGTATTGCTATCTGAAGAGACATCACCGGCAGTCAGATGTTATTTTTACTCATCTACCATTCTTTGAAAATCACATCTCATTTTTCTTCATCTGTCTCACTACCTGACTTCCAGAAAATACCAGTGACATGTAAAATTTAAATGTTACCTTTAGACATGTATCAAATACAGAATTATCAAAAATGCATGATTTGAACCTTAGAACCAACAAAGAAGTTCATTTACAGATAAGGTATAGCTTTCCTGTGGAGAAGTTATCTTTCACATTTACAATAACATCACATTTAAAGCAGCAAATGATAGTGATAAATTGAGTTCTTATATAATGTGAGTCCAGAGATATTACAAGTATATAATAGCAAATGTATGTGAGCCCATAATTTGGGAAAAATATAAGATTTTAGTGGTAAAATAGAAAGCTGCAGACCTACAAATGTAATAAAATACAACAGAGGGAGAGAATTGCATAATTATTTTCAGAAGTAATCAGGTAAAATTGTTGCTTTTCATGGAATCTTATGTTTTCCCTTGTCAAATTCTGCTGGTGACTAATTACTTTAGTCTTGTTAATTAATGCAATGCTACAGTTTCCTATCAGAAGTGCATTATTTGCTATTCATCAATTACTTGTCTCTTGTTTAAAAGACACAACTACCTGGTGAAGACAGTAAGCCACACACTGTAAAAAAAAGCAGTGAATTACTGAAATAAAAAACTCACAAGCACTTTGTAGACAGAGGTGGTTTTCTACAAGAGGGCTACAGCAGTGGTGGATAAGGAAAGAGTGAACAACATCATCTACCCAGACTTGTGCAAAGCATTCGACAGCATCCTGCATGGCAACCTTGTCTTTAAATTGGAGGCAAGGATTTGACAGATGATCTACTCGGTGGATAACGAATTGGCTGTACAGTTGTATTCAGAGAGTTGTGGTCAGTGACTCAGTGTCCAAGAGGAGACCAGTGATGAGTGGCATTCCACAGGGGTCAGTATTGGGACCAATGTTCTTTAAAATCTTTGTCACAGACATGGACAGTGGAACTGAGGGCACCCTCAGCATGTTTTTCAACACCACCAAACTGTGTGGTGGAGTCAACAGGCTGGAAGGCGGTGATGTCATCCAGAGGGATCTTGACAGGCTTGAGAGCTGGGCCTGTGCAAACCTCATGTAGTTCAAAAAAGCCAAATACAAGGTCCTACACCTGGGTTGGGGCAATCTCAAGCACTAATACAGGCTGGATGAAGAGTGAACTGACAGTAGCCCTATTCAGGAGGATTTAGGGGTGCTGGTGGATGAGAAGCTCAACAAGAGCTAGCAATGTGTGCTTGCAGCCCAGAAAGCCAAGCTTATCCTGGGCTGCATCAAAAGAAACATGACCAGCAGGGCTAGTGAGGTGATTCTGCCCCTCCACTCCACTCTCATGGGATCCTACCTGGAGTACTGTGTTCAGCTCTGGAGTCCTCAACAAAGGAAGGACATGGATCTATTAGAGTGAGTCCAGAGAAAGGCCACAAAGATGACCAGAGGGCTGGAGCACCTTCCATACAAGAACAGGATGAAACTGTTGGGCTTGTTCAGTTTAGAGAAGAGAATGTTCTAGGAAGACCTTATAGCAGCCTTCCAGTACTTCCAGGAGGGCCTGCAGGAAAGCTGGGGAGAGAGTCTATCAGAGAGTACAGTGATAGGATGAGGGATAATGATTTTAAACTGAAAGAGTGTAGATTTGCTTAAGATACTAGGAGGAAATATTTTACTTTGAGTGTGGTAAGGCACTGGAACAGGTTACCTAGAGAAGGTGTGAATGCCCTGCTCCCTGTTCAAGACCACGTTGGATGGGGCTTTGAGCAATCTGATGTAGTAGATGTCCCTGCCCATGGTGGGGGTGGGAGGTGGAAGTAGATGTTCTTTACCAAACCTTCTGACTCAAACCATTCTATGATTATAGGATTCAAAGAACAGAAAAATTCTATCCTATTCTGTTCATCCATACTTAGGAGCAGCCAATACAAACTTGAATGGCAATGCTTTGTGATTTACTTGTAAATCAAAGAAAGGCAGCACTCCTACTATGGCAAAACTCTGGCCCTATTAAAAATCTCCAGGAATTTTGTCAGTTACATCTGTAGTTCAGTGGCTTCACCCCTCAAGTCCCAGTTTTATTGATATGGCTATAAAGATGCAGAGTCATATTTCTCTGTTCATTACAGCAGGGTCTCACTGTCTTATACTGAATGTTGATGCCATCACGCTCTCCAAGGAGCTGTTCACGAAGTTAAATACTATCTAACAAGTACAAAAGAAAGAACAGAAGTACTTACAATTTTCCTATCATATCTGCCATATATTTAGAGAAATAATCTCTATTTCGTGGGGTCATTTAGAATAAGGCAATCTAAAGATTTTTTAGCCTTGTTTCCTCAAGAAAAAGCAGCTTTGACAAAATTCTGCTGATATCTATCCACCTTTCTCTTCCCAGTAACTTTGGGGCCTACTACATAAATTTAAGTAAATTCAACAAAGTACTAGGGGAATTAAAGATAATTATTTACATACTAGGGGAATTAAAAATAATGATTTACAGCAAGTTTCACAAAAACAGGTAGAGACAGAGTAAGTTTTAAGGCATGGGTGGACGAGGTCCTGAGGGACATGGTTTAGTGTTTCATGGCAATGGTTGGACTTGATGATCCAATGGGTCTCTTCCAACCTGGTGATTCTATGATTCTATGATTCTAAGATGCTATTAATTCCTCCACTTACCCTGCACCTGCTTCTTCTGAGATGTCAAGAAGTGCATAAAAGTGACTACACTTGAAACATAAATCTGGACAAAGGCAATTGTCATTAATATTGAATCTTATTGAAATGGTTCATATTTATTAGCGGAGCTTTTGAGAGGTGGGTAGATAGATTTGTTTTAAATGTTTTAGGTCATGATGTGTTTCCTCTCAATCTAGATTTTTATGAATACTGCACTCAGTTATGCAAAAGAAAATTAGAAAGTCTCCTGTCTAGACACCGTGCTTCTGTGTTATTAAAATATATTTCTCAGTAAAGGCACATTAAGGGCTTCACAGAAGTTAGTTGTGAAGAAGACCAAGAGTTTGAATTTACAAGGAATAAATAAGATTAACTTTCATAACTTTTTTTTATCAAACACTACTTCAGTTATTAGAAATAGAAGTTTGTAGCTCTTATCATGTGCTTGGTAAAACACCTCTAAAATTCAATACGTCTGTAGTATTTTTGTCATATGTTGCAGGTATCAGGCTAGTTTTTAGTGGACATCAGCTGGCCGAGGAACTACAACTCTATGATCCCCTGGACAGTCAGTTTCTTGTCGAATCCATATGTATGTAGATAAAACTACGGGTTTTAAGAGGAAAAAATGACATGGCATCCATTTTGGGGAAAGAAAGCAGCAATAGCATTTATCTGATCAGAAAGCACTGCCCTGCAGAACAGGGCATTAGACCATTTATTTTACTTTCTGCCTAGCTATGAGCATATAAAGATAGAAGAATCATGGAATCATTAAGGTTGGAAAAGATCTCTAAGTTCCAACTGCCAACCCAACACCACCCTGCCTACCCAAACATGTCCCAAAGTGCCATATTTATACATTTTTGGAGCATCTCCAAGGATGATGAATCCACCACTTCCCAGGGCAGCCTGTTTCAATGCTTCACCACTCTTTCAGTAAAGAATTTTTTCCTAATATCCAATCTAAACCACCCCTGACACAACTTGAGGCCATTTCCTCTCGTTCTATCACTAGTCACTAAGGTCAAGAGACTAGCATCCACCTCTCACAACCCCCTTTCAGGTAGCTGTACAGAATGATAAGGTCTCCCCTCAACATCCTATTCCATTTTTTTAATCCATCATTTTATAAGCTGCCTGCTCTTTGGGGTTTTTTTTCCCAATATCTACATTGTAAGATACTTCTCCAGTTTGCACTTTTCCAATTCGTGTGTCACATTTTTCTCAATACCCAATATCATCCTACCATGCACGCAGACAGATTCTCATATAACTTTTATCGTGAAATGATGTCTGTGTAGGTAGAGGTACCTTGATGTCATCTCATCATACTTTCTAACTGCCACAATCTCTAATCATAAACCCACTGCTGAACCTCTCACTTTGCTGCCACTTATGGCTGCTGCAATATTGCCTTGGATTGCTGTGGTGCTGCCTCTAGCTAGCAAGTCACCCCTATACTGGTACCCCTCACTGTGCTATTCACAGTATCACTTACATGACAATTTAATTTTGTTCTAAGATATTATCAACCACTAATTTCAGCTCTGCTTATGTTCATTAAAGAGAGCCTTTACTAAAATTCACCCACTTCTGTCACTGTCCTTCAAGACTTCAGCAAAGATCCAGCACTACTTTATCTCTTGCCATTATGGTAGACTCAGTTGTGACGCTGTCTATGCTCTCATGATTTCCATTCTCTGCGTGATGACTAAAGGGAACTCATCTAAGCAGCTAATTGGGTTTTATTAGTGATTCATCATGCAGCTCCACTGAAGAACCTCCATCTCTCACGAATATTACCAGCTATCATTATACCTTGGAACTCAGTCACAGAGAAGCCCTTTCTGCAATAAGTTATTTCTTCCTAGAACACAAGAAAGCTCTCCTTAGCTTAATAACATCTACACTTCATTTTCCAGAAGACCAAACTAAGGACTTTAATTATAGTAAATCATTCACTCAGGACAAACTAAACACAATATTGTTGTTCTTTACTTGTAGAGAAAGGATATAACACTTCATCATAAAGCTTGCATCAGTTTTAATCAATACAATCAAACGGCTGCACTGGCATACTTTGCTCTAGCTTTCTAAATGAGGCATGTTTATTTCAGTTTATCAAGAAATGTCAGCAGAAAACTCATCTCAGATCCGCCTTGTGACATCTCTGCTTGTTAAGACTCTTCCTAAAAATATGTCCCAATGGCTGTATTTAGGAAGTATTTATAATCTACACAATGAACGAGAGTAGATGGAGATTATGCTTACTCTCCATTATAAATATTATATTCACAACTATTCCTTTTGAGGACCAAAACCAGCAGCTGGCCAGTTGTCCTAATGTGTGAGAGCTGTCTGTTACACAAAAATGTTTGTCAGAATTGTGACAACAATTAGATAACAAAAAAATTGGTATATGTTCTCATATGTAAATGAATATACATACATGCATATTGTATTTTAGTAAATTACCGGCATGTGTTATTGTGCATTATGACTCATGAATCATGAATCCAATTCACAGCTTATCATTTCCCATTAAATTACTGCTTTCCATATGGTATCTCCAACGCAAAGCCTACAACCTACTTATTGTGGTTAAAAAAAGCCCCTTACATCAAGAACACACTGTCCTGGGTTTTGAAAAAAAAAAAATAATGTTTTAAATCAGGTTATTCTACTATGTCTAATAATCTTTCAAGATTTAAGCAACTTCTTTTCTTTTTTGTCATTTTATTTTTAGTCTACATCTATTACAAGTTATTTCTTTGTAGCACTGGACTAGCGTAATGCAGAAGCAATTACCACAAACTGGAGTGGAGTACAGCATCATATTTGCCCACAAAGAAATGACTAAATCAAACCACCTTTATTTTTTTGTTACAGCAATATTAATACATGCCACAAGTATCGTAACCAGAGCACTTTTTTTTTGGACATACACAGTGAAGACTTTTATTAATTTAAACGGGAAACTCATGTGTGAAATCTTGCCCTTAGGTACATACTTGAAATCAGCCAGTTACCCAGCACTCTTTTTAGAAGCTGCACTGTACATGGTTCACAATCGTATTTCTTCAAAAACAGTAATGCTAAGAAATGCCAAATGTATTTTATACAAATGAGGGTTTATTTCTGAAAAAAATCTGTGAACACTCTTAAAAAAATAATATTGGATTAGTTTATCATGTCATTAGTGTTGTGGGTTTTTTTCTATGTATCATATTCTACCGATTTTAACTGAGTATGTCCTATACAGAAATAATCCAAGTTCTAACTGAATATACTCAGTGTCTTTTCAGATTTTGAACATACATTCCAAAACAATTTATCTGACCAAATTCCATCACAGGATAGGGTTGGAATATTGTTCCCATTTTTAATTAAGTAGGCTGAGAGCTTGCTACTGTAAATAGGACTGGTTCTGAGCATTTTTGATTGGTAAGCTGGAGCATACAAGACACTCATTGTTCCCGAAAGCCCTTTATAGCTCTACCACATCTGCAGCTGGTCTCCAAAGTGTTTATGGACTAAGCTGAATAGATTTTGTTCTTTATGTGCTCTCATTTCTCTGCTTGTTTCATTTTTGCAACTGGACAGATAGCCAAAATGACCTGCACTGGCCATACAGGTCAAGAATTGTTCCAAATCCAACCACTTAGCTAGGGTTCATATAGTTCTTATTTTATTACTTCATCGTCACTTCAGTCTTTGGTGCTGGCACTTTTCCCATGCAAGTGACATTCACACTATATAATTGAGCTTTATTCACGGAACTGTGAAACAGATGGAAAGTATTCCAAAATGTGGAATATGAAAAAAAAAACCCCAAACATAAAACCAAACAACTTCACCGTGATATTTTCTTTGCTTCCTGGCACTGGCTTGTTGCAGAGGAGCACTGAATAATATGTAAATCCATAAGTAATGAAGAGTTACATCAGTCAGGGCTAATAATAGAGTAAGGAGTTACATAAATCAATAGAGATAATGGAGTCTGGTTTTTTAATAATATGGTGATCAATTTGCAAGATACATATATGTAATTCTTTTTATATTATCAGCCAATAAATACATCACCAGATTCAACTGATATTTACCATTATCCTCAATAGGCTACAGAAAGATAATGCATATACTTAAATGAAAAGTGGCCAACAGCCATTTTATGCTTTCTAGTTCTTGGTACCACTTTCAGCAACAGTATCTTGGTAATACTCCCCTGAAGTTTGCCCCAAAGACCCATGAAAAATATTTGTTAGAGATCTAGTGCATATAACTGGTAAATAAAGATCTACTATGACCAATTTAGTGGCTGTCTGACCTACTTAGTGGCTTTCTATGATGGGGTAACTGCAGCAGTTGGCACAGGTAAACCAACAGATGTGATCTATCCAGACTTCTGTAAAGCCCTTGACAGTCTCCCACAACATCCTTCTCTCTAAATAGGAGAGATATGGATTTGATGGGTGGATGGTTCAGTGGATAAGAAACTGGTTGGATGGTTGTATTCAGAGAGCAATGGTCAACAGCTCAATGTCCAGATGGAGATCCGTGACTAGTGGTGTCCCTCAGAGGTTCATACTGGGACTGGTACTGTTTAAAATCTTCATTAATTATATAGACAGTGAGATCGAGTGCAACATCAGCAAGTTTGCAGATGACACCAAGATTAATGGTGTAATTGCTACAGCAGACGGATGGGATGTCATCCAGAGGGACCTGGACAATCTGGAGAAGTGGAAGTGTGAGGAACTCATGAGGTTCAACAGGGCCAAATGCAAGGTCCTACACCTGGGCTGGGGTAATCCCCATTTTCAGTACATGATGGGGGATGATGTGATTGAGAGCAGCCCTGCAGAGAAGGACTTGGGGTGCTGGTCAATGAGAAGCTTGATATGAGCCAGCAATGCGTGCTCACAGCCCAGAGGGCCAACCATGTCCTGGGCTGTGTCTGAAGCAGTGTGTCCAGCAGGGTGAGGGAAGTGATTCTGCCCCTCTATTCCTTTCCTGTGAGATCTCATCTAGAGACCTGTGTCCAGTTCTGGAATCTTCAATGTATGAAGGATATGGAACTGTGGGAATGGGTCCGAAGGAGGGCTACAAAGATCACTTTCAATATGAGGACAGGCTGAGAGAGTTGATGTTGTTCAGCCTAGAGAAGAGAAGGCTGTGGAGAGATCTTATAGGGACCTTTCAGTACCTGAAAGCAGCCTATAGGAAAGCTGGAGAGAGACTATTCATAAAGGCTTGTAGTGACAGGATGAGGAGGAACAGGTATAAACTGGAGAGGGGCAGGTTTAGACTAAACATTAGGAAGAATTACTTCACGTTGAGAGTTTCAATAGCCAGTGGTTTAAAAATCATCATAGCAGCTGACAAATTAGCGGTGAGTCTAGGAATCAGGATAGCAGTAGAACAACTTCCCTCCTCTGCATTGTTCCCTCAGCTTTCCCTGTTTTGGGGGAGAAGATTATTTTCTATCAATGCTGTTTGATAGGTCAGCGTGCAGATAGCAAAATGGCATTCAATTTCTTTTTGCTGCAGTGTGGCCTTGCAAAATCGTTTCTGATTTTCTGCTCACTGTCTCCTGAATGTCTCCTTTGCCATTACTGTGTTTAGATTTTTCTTCCTTCTGTCCATTTGTCTTGTGTAAAATTGCATTTTCCCCATATGAATCTTAACATTCTGCCTCTGTTTTCCCAATTTTAATGTCCCTGGCTCCCTTCAGATGACTTTTCAGTTTTCGTTGCACTATCTGGTCTTCCAAAATAAAATTATTATTACCTTTTTCAATAAACTATTTAATATTTTCCAATTTTACTTATTATATATAGTAAAATCTATCCTTCAGCATAACAATATAACTTTTTTTTAGTATACCAGTGTAACTTTTTCTCCTGGAGAGAACACAGCTATAGGATGATTTCTACAATCACTAACATTGAAGGTTAGCTATTAAAATAGGAAAAAGAAAACTAGCTAGGAAAGAGGAAGCATGCACATGAAGCAATTCCATGCAAAGCAGTGTTAAGTTGGAACATATGTTGGGAGACAGGAGTCATAACACGAGTGATGATGCCTCTGTATTAAGGACACAGAAAATCCCATTTCTGTTGCACATTATGTTCTACAATGATGTCTTTCCCACAAAGCTACAGAACATTCATGGGTGAAAAAAGTACTGTATAATTTATGTATCATTTATCCATTTTATATGAGTAATTATTCCTTTTTTCAGTCTCAAGAACATAAGAACTGCTGTACATTTCAGATCAAGGGTCCATCTGGTCAGTCTTCTGTCCCAAATGCGTTGGAAAGAGAAACAAATTTCTAAGTATAGAGACATGTTCCCTTAATTATCTCCTGGATCCCCAGTTATTTTCAGGATGGAGGATTTCCTGGTGTAGATATAATTTGGTCATTCAATAGCTACCAGTAAATCTCTCTTCTCAAGCACTCCTGACCTCTTTTGTGCTAGGCAAGGAGGATTTTTTTTTTTTTGCCTTCCCATTCTCCTTTGCCAAAGCATTTGACAGGTTTACTACCTGTGTAGTTAAGAAACACTTGCTTTTATGCAAACAAGTGTAAGCATTTTCTAAATAGCAGAGCAGTTCCAAAAGAACAGCCGAGGAAACTGCATCTTAAAGCGTTCTGTTGATGAGGGCATCCACCTGAAAGAAATCATGATTCAAATCTACTCTTGTTCATTGAATCACAGAATCACCAGGTTGGAAGAGACCATCATAGAATCATATGGATCTATGGAATCATATGATTCCATAGAATGATATCATATGGATCTATGAAATCATAGAATCACCAGGTTGGAAGAGACCCACTGGATCATTGAGTCCAACCATTCCTATCAAACACTAAAGCCTCAGCAAACACTAATCCCTCAGCACTTTGTCCACCCGTCCCTTAAACACCTCCAGGGAAGGTGATTCAACCTTGGTGGGAATGGTTGGATTCGATGACCCGGTGCGTCTCTGCCAACATGGTGATTCTAGATTCTGTGATTCTATCCATATTGTTCCATCAATAAGATACAGAACACGGTCAAGTTTCTTCACTCCCTTGGGAAAAATATGTGGTTAGTCACCAACTCAGGAAGTAAAAATGAAAACAATTCTGCTGTTGACTCTGTCATGTCAGTTCCTAATGTAGGCACCACAGGGTTTCTCTTTAAATAAAAACAAAGCATTTTCAGGAGGATCCTGAACATTATGTCTCCCAGTGGTGATGCACTACTCCTTGAAAACATGGACTTTAGCCTTCCTCACATTAAAACAGAATCCAATCTGAATATACTAGCTCCTGGATGATTATTTCCTTAGCTGTTGGGCAGACCAATAAGCCAAGATTTTGTATCATCTTGAGAGTAGGTTTTTGTATAAAAAATTTCATTTTAGATAAAAGGAAATGTTTCACATTGACCAAAACATGCTTTATAAGTAAGAATTTTCAAAAATAAACTGAATTCAAACTGAATTGATCTCCATCCTCTTTTATTTAAGTAAGTTTGGCTGCAGAGAAATATTATCATTCCCACAGCCTTGAGAAGAAAGTCACAATGAATTCATCTGAATATACAGTAGAAATGAAGTAATTAGGTGAGACTGCTACATACTCCAACTCAAATCAATGCTAATGCCAATTCAGTAATAGTTAATAGATATATAGAAGAAAATAATCTTGCAAGCCAGACTTCCATTTCTAGAGGAAGCAGTGTAAAAATAAACAGTGCAGGTGTCTATTAACAACCCTAATTACCTTATTCTGGCTTATAAGCAGATCTTAATCTTTGGGAGAAATATGGTACTCAAACACGCACTAATGAAAATACTTTAAAAGTAAATCCCTTGCATGTAATTTTCAATTATACTTATGTCGAGTCAAAAGTAATCATCACACTAGAACTACATGTCATTTATCCTAATGTAATTACATAACAATCAGCATTCAACACTAAATATGATCTCACATTTGATTAAAATACCTTCATAGGTAACCTCTGTGGCCACTACTTTGAAGCTAGATATTACAACAGTGATAGAATCCAGACAGCTGGAGACTAGAAGCATAAATATAATGAGAATTGTAGTAGTTTAACTATAAATGTCAGCAACAGCCACAGACAAATTATGATTGTCAGTTTGCTTAATAAAGTAACAAAAAGAACTACACGGTAATCAAGTGCTATATAACATTTTGATGCTAGGAAGCCTCAAAAAATAAGGAAAAAAACCACTATGGAAGAGAGATTAAAAAAATATATATAAAATGTAAAAAGGGGGAAGGGAGGAGGAAAAAAAAGGAGAAGAAAAAAAGAAAACTAGCTGCAGTAATTTCTGTCACTCATAACTTGCCGTAATTGTCTACTCTGTAAAACTGCTGCTGAAATTTGAAATGCCTCCCTCCTGATCTAATCGGCAGACTAATGTAATGACTTGACTAGGAACCAGGAATGTAGATCTTGCCATTATGTCAGATTCACTTGGATTTTAATGCAATATTCCCTCAGGAAGACTCATGATTTAATTAAAAACATTATGTTTCACTGTCCAGCACAGCACCTGCAGCATCACTTAGTGTGTGAATCTTGATTCCCCAGGGTGAATTGCAACTGACCTTTTTGATTTCCATTTAGCAATCGCTTTGCAGGTAAAATTTCAACTGTTTCCTATTTAGCTTTTAAATGCACTTCTGTGGCTCCAGTTCTTGAATTCTGACGTTTATCAAAGCAGTATTTCAAGTTTGCAATGATTTCTCCTCTCAATATACTGCTGCTGCAATACATACAAATAGCAGAAATCACAGTCACCTGTGGTTTAGAAACTGATACGTTCCATGGCATAGAAATGCTTCTGAACAGAGCTATATGAAACTGCTTGCAGTTGAGTTAAAGCTATAGTCTAAAAGAAATTGTTACCACCTATACTGTATTATAACATAACCTTACATGATACAGTATTTTCTATTCAGGGCATCATAATCGATAGAGTGTGCTTTGTTCTAGTTCCTTTTTATGCACAGGAAATAAGTCAAGGAGTTGGAAAGAAGCCCTGTCTAGGCAATATTCCAGACCATGAAAATATGGCAATGTGGAGATGTTAAGATAGGTGGCTTCAGGAAAATCATCATATTTTTAGCTACAAAGAGGCGATCATTCTATCACTTCTCACCACAGCAGAAATGTGGGGAAGTGCTTCTGCGTGACTGCTGCTGGACGTGGCAAACCCACTGTTGAAACAAGCAAAAAATTAAATGTATTTGCCTCCTTATACATAATGAGTTGTCTTTGCTAGCTGATGACCTGCACATAAATGATAACATTTCTGCAGGCTATATAGTTTATTTAGATTTAATTCCTGACTGACTACTGTCACAAACACTTCTGATGGTAATAGCATGTAATCACATAACAAATTAGACAGTAAATTAATTTGGTTCTCTGTGAAGACGGTTGTGCACTGTGTAAAACTCGTAACAAAAAAGTGCATAGGTTTTATCTCTCTAAAACTGAGGATACTTCTAGAGCTTCCACAGTCCATCTACTGTTGTGCTATGTA
Source organism: Coccyzus lansbergi (assembly GCA_033558105.1). Lineage (NCBI taxonomy): Eukaryota > Metazoa > Chordata > Aves > Cuculiformes > Coccyzidae > Coccyzus > Coccyzus lansbergi. The sequence continues at coordinate 5,398,409 of JAUMJK010000508.1, forward strand.
GGGTCATACCTTTCTTCACTAAGCACTTTGGAGGAGCCTGCAAATAGGCTTGGAATCATTCAGCTATGGATTTTTCTGTTCGAATTTCTGGACTGCAAACTCTGAATTCTTCTTCTCTGGGCATACATACATCTACCACTCCTACAGATAACCTAATCCATTAGCCGCTGCTGAATCAGATAGTTTACATTTTTTACTACTAAAACAGTTATTAAAAGAAAGGACAAAACCTTTAATTACATTGCAAATAAAATTACCAAGGTCTGATTTACTACTGCCTGTTGTAAGCGCATTACAGTTGACCAGATGAAGTTGCTTTACGAGTGTGTTGCACCACTGGCCAGTGTATGTCAGATTGGTTGTACAGAGAAACCTGACCTCTAATTTCTTAACAAGCATTTTCAAAGTAAATCCTTTTCAAGGGGACATCACAGCAGTAGTTTTGCCTGTATGGATCTCAAGTTCAGGCTTTTATTCTGATACAGTGCATACAAGAAATAGAAAAAAAAATCAGGGGCAAGAAAAAAAAAGCAGGAGGATTTTCTAAGCTACTTTCTCACCTTACTGAATCAATCTAGACAAAGTTAATCATCGTAACCTATATGCCCTTTACTCTCCAGTAAACTGATTTTCTTTGCTTCCTACAAAACGCACAACATATTGTTAAAAGATGCAAAACAAACAGTACAGTGTTCAAAGACATAATACATCTTCTCTAAGCAGCTGCTGGCAAATTTCACATTTTTAGGATCTTACAAATTCAGGAGGAATTGCTGAAATACAATTGTATTTTTCCTCTTTTCATTTTGACTGTTCATCATACAGTAGATGCTGTGGTCGGACACTAATAACAATGAGCTACAGCAGTGGAGACTTAGTAGGGCTTGAATTTTCTTAAGTCCGCGTAGCAGCCTGTTTTTAAATCAAAATTGATACAACATCAGGACTGTCCAAAGACTTACCTTGACTTTACAGGCTTCACGTAAGACCCTGTCATCATCAACATGAGGCTCTGGAGTGCGTCCAGAGAAGAGCAATGATGCTGGTGAAGGGGTTGGAGAACAGGCCTTACAAGCAATAGCTGAGAGAGCTGGGGGTGTTTAGCCTGGAGGAGGCTGAGGGGAGACCTCATTGCTCTCTATAACTACTTGAAAGGAGGTTGTGGAGAAGAGGGTGCTGGCCTCTTCTCCCAAGTGACAGGACAAGAGGGAATGGCCTCAAGCTCCGCCAGGGGAGATTTAGGCTGGACATTAGGAAAGAATTTTTCACAGAAAGGGTCATTTGGGCACTGGTAGAGGCTGCCCAGGGAGGGGGTTGATTCACCTTCTCTGGAGGTGTTTAAGGCACGGGTGGATGAGATGCTGAGGGACATGGTTTAGTGTTTGATAGGAATGGTTGGACTTGATGATCTGGTAGGTTTCTTCCAACCTGATTATCCTATGATTCTATGAATATGATCATAATAGTATTACAGCTGTTATGTCCAACAATGCTGGGATGGAAAAAGATAAAAATGTGACAATGGCAGTGTCTTTCATTTCTTGATAACAAGTAATGAGACACCTCCATCAGGACGGAAGACAATTTTCCATATTTAGAGCTACAGAGGGTGTAATAAGAGTTTTGTCTTCTCCGCATATGGAGAAGTAGTTAAGTAACATAACTGACTGCTAGGATAAAGTGAGTCTGATGTTGTACGCAGTATTAAGGCTGGATCTCATCCATAGAGTCTTGGCAATATATCCCACTGAGATGGCAACAATTAAGTCAAATGTTTGTGTTAAAGTTGCTGTTTAGTTGCTTGGAATGAGGAGGTTACCTGCAAACAGGCATGATTGCTCGCAGGATGCTCTTGGAACAGAGGTGAGTGCTTAAGAGGTGGATTGATGAAGATGATTGAAGTATTGCTTCAAATCTTCATACCGAATTTGAAGAAAACTGTTTTCTTTTCAAGATGCTATGATGAACAATAGATTTTTAAAGTGTTTTTTATATCCTTCTGAATATCCATGTTTCTTGGTTCTGCCTGAAAACTGTTCTTAACGACATTGAAATATGAAGATTTTTAAAAGCTCTACGGGCTCTTGAAAAAGAAAATCTGATTGGTAGATAGACTGTTAGATTGACCCTTAAAATATTTTTGATTTCGCATATTTCTGTCATCTACAGTGCAAGAAAAATATCAACACATGTTCTTAGGGGATAGTTCCTATTACAAAGCAGACTCCAGAAAAACTTGTCAGTGCAAACAAAAGCATATGATCCAATGGGTCCCTTCCAACCTGGTTGTTCTATGATTCTATTCTATGATTCTATACCTAGCAGTGGAAAACAGCTATGGCTACAAGTTACCCTTCTGCTCAGATTCCAGAGCTCTTTCACCCTTTTTTTCTTAAGTTAATACAATGCAGTTCTAGATTAGTTTTCATGGATTTCTTAAAAAAAAAGGTGTATAAATTCAAGACAAACAGTCATTTAAACATCACTGGCCGACAGTCAAACCCTCAGCAAACACACTTGCTGCATAACTACCTGGTATCTTGGCTACCCTTTCTGTCCATCTGTCAGGATGGCACCCTGCCTGCTCCAAAGTTGGTTGGACCCTTCTCGTAAGACACGGGTGCCAGACAGCACCGACTTCTGCAGAGCAGCCTTCTTCAACCCGCACATGCTACCCCCTCTACAGGAGCTCCTGCCTCCATGCCAGCAACGAAGCTTTGGCACAGCATCCTTCCTCACAATTGATCCCACCTGTTGATACTTACACAGTGAGAAAGTGGGGGGGGAAAAAGCTAGGAAGGAGAGGCAGACAGGCATTTCTCATTGCCAAGAAGGCAGGTGGGGGAGCAGCAGGTGTCTGATCAACTCAGGAAGATAACAGGGTGTCAAAATGTTTCTAACGGGAAAGTGTGGTACTCCTTGCAGGACTCCATCCAAAGACAATCAACATATCCATCAGTGACTTCAGGGGGCAGCCTTTTACATTCTTTGGTGATATGTTTGACAGAAAATAAGTCAATAGTGTAACAAAAGCAATGATAATACTGGCTAGATATTTGCAATAGCTGCATTGCTAGTGTCGTTTCACCGATAAAAGGACAGTCACATACAGAAGGAAAGGGATACGAGGAAGGGTGTGGATTTGACATATGTGAGAAGGACTTTTTCAAAGCCAGACTGGAAAATGCTTGCGTGAAAACCTGAAATCAGCTAGGCCGAAATTTTATCTTTTGCTCTGAGTGATGAATAGTTACTGAGGTAAATAAGCTCACAAGATATCAAAACATGACCCACAGATCTCATATTTTCAGCTCAGTATAAACTGAAAAAAGGGAAGGGAGTTCCTTTAGCCTGAAATAATTTTTGAAAGAAAATGCCAGTAGCAAAGCCCGCATTACTTGCAGAGATATCTGAAAAGTACCATCCAAAAATCTGTACAATTTGCAAGGCTGAAATGTCCTTTTGAGGTTAAAATTAGTAATGCATCTGTCTCTAAATAAATAAATGAATAAAAATCCTATCATTAATTATTATCTTTTCATCAGTATCTGGGACAGCTTCCCAACTGGCTGAAATTCTTTTCTTTTTTCTCTTTCTTTATAGAGCTATCATGCTGTGTGGTCAATCATGGCTGCCTATTACATGTATGATTGCTTTTCCTGATGGGATAATCTAAATCCCACAATTTCTTCTCCTTTCAAATATGTGTGAATGAAAATGAAAATAAACATAGTATCTTCCAAAACTAATGATGTGAATAAATATAATTTGGAATTACCTTTATGGCAAGAGTTGGGGACTTTCAAAGGAACCTGCTGTCCAAACGCAGAATTTACATCATAATGATATGTTTCAGTGCCTGATGCCAAGAATAGAATCCAGAACCTCTCTTAATTTCCTAGGTATGTTTATATCTATTCAAAGATAGTAAAATACAGACACAGTTCTAGGTGGCAAAACCTGTATATATCCCTAAATCTACAAAAGCAGCCTAAGGTATAGAGTTGCAATCTTTCTTTCACTTTGTTTGGATGATTTAACCTTTTAGGATATATGTACATGCTTAAATGTTCTCTATATGCCACTGTAGACTATTAAATGCTTTATCTATTCTGGACACCATTTTCTCTAAATTTATCCTCCCCTTTCAACTTCATTTGGATTTGGGTATTTAATTGCCTCATGTTCTTGTAAAAATGCAATAGAGACTGAATGAACTCTCATTAAGTCATGAGGTTTAATAATGCAGGCAGTGCCAACAAATAGGAATGTTAATTGTTGCATTCTCTAACTGTACGGAATGCAAATATCCTGGCTCCCTCCGTGGAGTTAGTGAGGTGGAAGATTTCTAGGGTGTGTTTGGACACCTGAACATAGGCATCTGATGTAATTTTAGGACACGGTACCTGGCTTACATTTGCTGCTCCAGAAAGACATGTTTGTCCTTGTCGTGCCTTTCAACCTATGCAGATGTCTTGGTGGATCCAAAGGCACTAACGTAGTACTTCACATGAACATCTAGTGAATGTCAATCATTCCTCATACATCTTCATTGCACACACATGAGTCTTGATTCGATTTCTTTGTCTCTGCGAATAGCTGCAGTGGAGCCAGGGGGACATGAGAAACTAGCCTTACAGTCAGCATCTCAGAGTGTTAAGCTCAAGTTTATTTCTATAATGACAACAAAATAGCCTGGAGAAGAGGAGGCTGAGAGGAGACCTCATTACTCTCTACAACTACCTGAAAGGAGGTTGTAGAGAGGAGGGAGCTGGCCTCTTCTCTCAAGTGACAGGGGACAGGACAAGAGGGAATGGCCTCAAGCTCCATCAGGGGAAATTTAGGCTAGAGATTAGGAGGAAGTTTTTCACACAGAGGGTCATTGGGCATTGGAACAGGCTGCCCAGGGACGTGGTTGATTCACCTTCCCTGGAGGTGTGTAAGGCACGGGTGGATGAGGTCCTGAGGGACATGGTTTAGTGTTTGATAGGAATGGTTGGACTCGATGATCCGATGGGTCTCTTCCAACCTGGTGATTCTATGTTTCTATGAAAATGCTGTGCCATTCATTGCCTTTATGGTCACACTTTTCACACAGTCATGTGTAAGTCAATTCAAAGCTATGAATTCAAAACAACTCTGGGAACAGCAGGACAACACGCTGGGCAGAATTACAAATGAAGTCATAAAATCAGATGTCAGGAACACTTCTTCTCATATATCATATAGTTTTTAAGCGAGGCTCGGTCCAAATAAGACTCAGTCCAAAGGCTATTGCTGCCCAACCTATAACAATTTTAGCACTGAGGCTGAATGCCTCGGGCCTTTGTTGTAGAATTTGATCAAAACCACTGGCAATAGAACTGAAATTCGTGTGTATATTTTCCATTTCCATTTGTTATATTGAAGAAAGTTCTATCAAGAAAAAAAAAATCCTTAGAGTTTAAGAAGTAATCACTGTTAGAACAGAGATGAAAATAGGGTGACTATTCCTTACGCTGACAAAGGAAATACCACCTTACAAATATTTTCTTGAAGGAAATCATACCTACACATTTGGTCAGATCTCACACCTAGCACTTTTTGATCTGATTTCCAATGAGTCACTCTCATTCTGTAAATAGCTGCATAGCTTCCCCTAAATGAAAGGATATTTTCAAATTAATCAAAGACTACCTCCAAAATTCCCAGTTTTAAACTTATTTATGTATAATGTGCTGGCTTGCATGTATAGATATCCTGAGCATTAGGTATCTTCAACATTCTTTTTATTCTGGAACATTAATACTAGTATCATAGAATCACAGAATCATAGAACAACCAGGTTGGAAGAGACCCATCAGATCATCAAGTCCAACCATTCCTATCAAACACTAAACCATGTCCCTCAAGACCTCATCCACGCGTGCCTTAAACACCTCCAGGGAAGGTGAATCAACCACCTCCCTGGGCAGCCTATTCCAATGCCCAATGACCCTTTCTGTGAAAAACTTCCTCCTAAGTGAAAAACTTCCTCCTAGTATCGTTGCTGTTGTTGCTGAATTTATGAACCTTCTGAGGCGTCCATATGGCACCCACTCCATCTCACTTGAATCCATGAGGATATGTCAAGTTTGGGCCATTCTCCATCCAAAACAATGCCTAAAAGAAGTTTTTTTATAAAGCTTGCTGAAAAGATTTCCTTTTCTGTTACAAACTAGAGTTCATCTTGAACAAGACTTTTTTTTTCCTACAAAATTGTCACTGTAATTTTAAATATGCATTAAGAAGGGGCCTAAAATATTGGATTTCTGAATATATGATTTTAATTAAAAAAGTAAAATATTGAACTCTCAGATTCATTTTAGTTGTCATTTTTTTTCTGTGAGCCAGAGCTCAGCAGCATGTGTTAGAATACATAGAATCATAGAATCACCAGGTTGGAAGAGACCCACAGGATCATCGAGTCCAATCGTTCCTATCAGTCCTTAAACCATGCCCCTTAGCACCTCGTCCACCCATGCCTTAAACACCTCCAGGGAATGTGAATCAACCACCTCCCTGGGCAGCCTCTGCCACTGCCCAATGAACCTTTCTGTGAAAGTTTTTTTCCTTATGTCTAGCCTAAATCTCCCCTGGTTGAGCTTGAGGCCATTCCCTCTTGTCCTGTCCCCTGTCACTTGGGAGAAGAGGCCAGCTCCCTCCTCTCCACAACCTCCCCTCGGGTAGTTATAGAGAGCAATGAGGTCTCCTCTCAGCCTCCTCTTCTCCAGGCTAAACACCCCCAGCTCTCTCAGCCCTTCCTCATAAGGCCTGTGGATATATGGAACAGGAGAGTTCACAATACGGCCAAGAAAATGTTTTCCAGGGATCCAGCAAAGAGAGGTTGGTCTACATAAAGTGTCACTATTGTAAGCCTGAAAACACCCATCAAATATTTTCAAAATTTGAATATTTTTTTTTAATCTATCTCATTGTGAATTTTAATTTTTAACGTAGAACTATAACGTTAATGGGGAAAGAGGGGAGACTATCTCTTATTACAGAGAATTGCAGAGTATTTGTACTGATATATTGAAAATAAGGCAAGATCCTTAAGTTGTATAAATCATAGTTCCACATATTTCACAGTAAAAGATTTCAAAAATGTCAGTTTGCAGAATTTAAGGGTCTGGATCACAGATTTGGATCAGTAACAACAGGAAATAAATAAATGTGCTCAACACGGCCATATGGTAATCCCTTTGAAATTATGTTGTCTTCCATCAGGTGAATTCAGGGACAAATAAACCAGGTTCCACTATATGCAGGTTTTAAAGCAAAAGAGGAGTTGACTGGGAATTGTTCCTAGACATAACAAATGCCAGCTGAAAAGTAACTCCTGTAAGAAAGGACAGAGAGGTAAGGTGAGAATCAATGAGATCCTTGTGATTCTACAGCTTCTGAGTCTGACAGAGGTTTGTACATGCCAGAGGGCTGATGCTCACGTGTGAGGTTGCTGATTAAACACTTCAGAAACCAACAAAATTCCTGCGTGGGTAGAGACACGTAGGGAAACCTTTCACAACGGAGTGGTAGCATAGTTTCTATAAGGGGAAATAAGAAACATGACTAGCTCAAAGAAGAAAAGAATTTGTAATAGCAGGCAAGCAGAGCGGACTTAATGGACACGAAGGAGTACATTTCTAAAGTTATATATATTAGATCCTAAGAATAGAAAAGTGGCGTGAAGTACCATGCCCTGTGAACAAAAGCGTATGAAGTTACTGTACAAATCAGATGCCTCCTACTCTCTGTAACCCCATAGTTTTACAGAATTCAAATTTGGAATAATAAAAATGACCTGACGAATGGAATTGCACCTATACAAAGCTTGAGTTATGCCTATATCATTCCTCCTAGGGAAGTACTGAAGGATATAAGATTAATGCACGTTTGTCTGAAAGTTTTCTCTGCTACTCCTTCTCCTAAACTCCTCCCAGCTGCTGCCTTCTTCTTAACCCACTTCATGCTCTTTTTGGATGCTTTCTCTCTTGTCCTGGTGTTCCTTTTCCAAAAGGTAGAACTCCCTTTTTCTTTTATTTTCTCTTCCACATCCCGCATGCATAGTGGGGTTTTCCCCTAGTCTTCTCCTGGACTAACTTTCTCCTCAGCCTAAGTGCCTTGTCCTCTTGTTTCCTTCTTCCCTTAGTCTATTCTCCTTCTCTCAGATCTTGCTCACTGAATTCTCTCACACTTTTACTCTCTGTGTTCAAATACTGCTTTGGGGGATTTTTATTCTAATGACACACTTTTAAGTGAGGGAGGAACTGAATCATATCCTATGTCCCTTAACGCTTCTAGCCTTGCCCCAAAAGAGTAAGTGCTCATGTCTTTGGTGATTGTCTAATGTGGAAGCAAGGTACTTTCTCTGATTTCATGTCTTCAATAGGCAAGATGTACATTCCAGCAGGCAAAATAGGAAAAAAATTGTGCTAGTTACAGCACTGTCCCTGCAACACCATGGGATCGCACGGATCCTTTTCTGTTAGACCAGCTGGGGACAAGAGAAAGGACATTAAAAAACATTCATGAGGGAGTAAGACAACACATGGCACTTGGGCAATTTAGAAGGGGATTCAAACCAGGCAGTGTACTGGACAGGGAACATCATGTGCCTGTTCGATGAGTGGTTAACCTGAGGCATTCAACTAGGAAACAAAATGATAGGAATTGGCTGTAGATTTGATTTCTTCCCATCACTGTAGTCAACTACCACGGCTCATATAGAACCTCTTTTGTAAGACCTTCTCCTGAATGTATACTGATATATCTATAGTATTTTTCCCAAAACACTCCTTTTGAAACACAGGTGAAGGACGATTGAAAAATAAATAATATATAGACAGCTGAGAAATCCAAGTTCACTTCTTTCCTTGGCCTAAGTTAAATGAAACCCACATAATATAATCTCATATCCTGATGGCTCATTCCATACTTCTAATGCTGAAGTGATCTTGGAGAAAAAATATTTTGCTTCAGTGAGCCAAAATGCAGCACAACTTTGTAGTTCATTGCCATAACACAGTCACCTTCGGAGTTGGTAAAATACGAATTTTCTCCCTGATATGGAAAGAAAAATCTAGATTTAATGCAATATCTTTTTCCTTTCTCTCAGCTGCCATTTATTGTTGAGGAAGTTTTAAAAAGCATCAATATGTAAATAAAGGCGAAAGAGTAACTACAATTATAAAAAGCAAACCATGAGCAAGGAAAGGGTGTTTAAACAGGAAAAACTAGCATTGATGCCCATCCCCCAAATAACTTCTCTGTCTTCGTATTTAAATAAAGAAGGTAACATCCCAGAGGATGAGATAGAATTTCCTTCAGGGAGAAGGAAGACTGAACTGTTAAAGGCTTTATCATTTCATTAGAGTAGATAATTAGGTAATTAGAATGATTAAAAGTTGACAAAGCAACAGACTCACATGAATTATAACCCGCAATCCTAAAAGTAGCAAAGGGAAAAAGAAAGCATATGGAGTTCAACTGCTGATAATCCTTGAACTTCAAAGGTTAACAGTAGAGGAGATGAGGGCAAATGTTGTTCCTTATCTCCCATTCAAAGTACATTTCTTTAATCAGAACCTCCCAGGCGAACATAAGGAAGAAGCTGTGGAAGGGAACATTACCCTTTCTGGAAAAGAGCCTGGAAACACTTCCTACAGACAGCAGTCTGGTTTGTTCTAAACGCTGTATTTGTTCTTCAATGCAACTGAGAGCTGAGAGCAAGGAGAAGTGATGGAGATGTATCTGGGGCTTGGGTGGGGTGACCTCACTTAAGGGAGATAATTCTTTGCAACTCCTCAAACTTAAAAGTTTCAGAACAGTGTTCTGGAAAATTATATTTTTTCCCAATATATAACTGACGCAAATTATTCAATGTAATGTAATTTGGACCCTGATTTTACCTCTGTGTTCAATGTCAGCATTATATAGTTTTATTCTACCTACATTTACAGTCGTGACTTTGTAATCCAAGTTTTTATCAGTGTTTAGATATCGAGCCTGAAAGACTTGCAGGCTGGAAGGAGGGGATGGGAGATTCAGATTAGACTTGTTAACCAACTCAGCCAAAGCCACCCTGATAGGACTGCTCTGAGGAGAAGACTGGACTGCATTGCCTCATGCATGTGCTGAACCAGCATGTTTCCTGATTGGTCTTCATTTTACAAGCAGCCTGAGCTCCAAATAAAGCAGCTCTGCCCTAGCAAGACTACAGGAAGGTGAAAGCAAAAAAAAAAAGACCAAAATTTGCATATTCTTCTTTAGAGTTGAATTCTTTTTATAGTAGCATCCACAGGGTCCCTTCAGGAATAGAACCAACTTTGATGAGCACCTCAAAAACACACATTAAAGCACAGTCTGTCCTTATGAGTCACAACCATTATATACATCTAGGGTATTATTACTATTGCCATAATTCAGAGACATATTTTGTGCATTTTCTAGAGGTAATTTTGCAATTTACTCCAAGTAATTCATGCCCTGCAAATCAGCATGAATATACCAAAAAAGTATGTTCACAAGCACATGTCTTCACACAGGTAAATGAATCAATCTGTAAATTATTTTTCCTTCCACTTTCATAGACAAAAGAAGATATAATGATGGTTGTGTGTTCCAGACTGTTCACAGAATCAACCACTCATTGTCTGACTTACACAGAGCTATGCATGCAAGTGTACGCACAAACAAAAGAAAGATGCTTAGTTCCTTCTAGTTAAGACTATTGCTACATTTTATCAAACATTTTTAGAGGAAAACTAATTTCAACTTTGAAATTACTCTGATGTTCTAGAGGTGTTTATTAGATGGATGGATGAGGTGCTGAGGGACATGGTTTAGTGATTGATGGGAATGGCTGGACTTGATAATCCAGTGGGTCCTTTCCAACCTGGTGATTCTATGATTCTAATGCTTTCACATTAAAACATTTTTAAGATTTACATGGTAAGTAATGGAGAATGTTACTGTCTCACCACATTGGTTTCTTATTCTTTCTCTTAATTTGAGAAATATCTTCTTAGGTTTTAAACTGTAGCTATCTTCTAGCATAAGGATTCTCTTTATTTCTGATCTGTCATCTCTTTCTCAAGAAAAAGTAATGAGATACCTTTTCACAAGAAATGGCTTAATTTACTCTTATGTTTTAACCTAGGTCTGAATCCCAAGTTCTGGCCTGATGAGCGCTGCTGTGAATTTTACTGAAGAGGACCAGGGCATAGCAGAGAGAAAAGGAAAGTCATGGACAAAACCTCATGTTAAAAACTGGATTTAATATTCAGTCGAGGCTAATTAGTGGTTATTATGAGCAGCCTGATAATCCCATCTTCCAATACTGATAAAGACAAATTATTGGTGTTTTCAGCTCCTATCATTCCATGTTGGTTGAATGGAAAAGACATAACTCCTGTCCATATTCCAATTTCCACATTTACTGAAAAGTATGAAAAAGGCATCTTTTAGTAAAAAGGAATCTCTATGTGGATAAAAAAAATATTTGGCATATTTTAATGTTAACTTTGATGCACATATTGCTTTGCAGTTCCTGCAGCTAATCAGAGGCAGAAAGTGAAAGATGAAGAACTAGAAGTAAATTCCAGCTAATAAAAAAAGAGACTTTTTAGTTGACTTAGGAACTTTCTTTGCCAGTTGCCTCTAGCAAAAGAGAATTATTATATTCCCAGTGAAATATTATTATCAGGTGGATTCTTAACACAAAGACTCCTCAAACCCTGAAGGCAGACAGACTATAAAATTTGAAATCTTAGAAATACTATCTAAGGAGATAGCTATTATCTTCATTTTTTTCTTCAAGGGAAAAGGAAAAAAAAATCTAGGTAAATCAGATACTTTAAACTTCTATGTCTGACATTTCTCATAACAACAGATGCTCATTTTCATATTTCCACATTCAAACTCTTCTTTTATGATATCATAGCTTTGAAAAATAGAAAGCTACACAGTTGTCCAAGTCCCCTTGCCCAGTGTAACTCTTTAAATTAAAGTTCTGAGCCTATATTTTCTTTAAAAATCACTTCCACTTGCTTGTGGAATGCACTGAGCACTACATGACAAAGATTTGCGGCATATTTTTTTTAAACTTTATGAGCTGATCCTGTCATCATTCATCACAGAACATTTTCATTCTATCTTTGAAGTTCTGTATTTGGAGAGCTTGTGAGATGAGACCATTTAATCTAGGAGAAAGGCTTTTTTCACTGTCTTTGAACAGTGTTGTGTAAGTTGTTAAGCAATAAATAATCCTAAAAGATGTGTATGCTATGTTTACCTATTTTATTGAGAGATCAACACAACCATATTAACAAGTATACCCATGTTTCCAAGTGTGTTCCTGTGTAAATGAGCTATTTCACATTTAATAATTAAAAGCCTTTTCTAAAGGCCCCTACCCAATACAGAAAAAGTTTAAGAACACCATTGTCCTTTTTCCAAGTCTGAAATAAAATTAATATGGAAAGACTTGGAAATTCAACTTTGGTAGTGAAACTTCAGAGCAAAACTGAGGATTTATGTTCATGCCTAAAAAACCAGCATAGATTCTCAAGCAGAGATCTCAAATTCCAGCTATTTGCACTAATTTATCTTTTGGATCTATCCGATTTTCAAGCCTTCTTGGAACTTCTCTTTTTAGGATGAGTTCTTCTGCTAACAAAGGAAAATTAATCTAGCATTTAAGTTCTTGTTAATCACAAGTCAAAGCTAAAGACAAAAAACAGTTATATCCTCTACCTGCAGTAGAATATTTATATCCTCTGCCTGCAAAAAGAAGGATGTTGAGGCTCTGCAGTGAGTCCAGAGAAGAACAATGAAGCTGGTGAAGGGGCTGGAGAACAGGCCTTATGATGAACGGCTGAGAGAGCTGGGGATGTTTAGCCTGGAGAAGAGGAGGATGAGGGGAGACCTCATTGCTCTCTACAACTACCTGAAAGAAGGTTGTGGAGAGGAGGGAGCTGGGCTCTTCTCCCAAGTGACAGGGGACAGGACAAGAGGGAATGGCCTCAAACTCTGCCAGGGGAGGTTCAGGCTAGACATTAGGAAAAAGTTTTTCACAGAAAGGGTGACTGGGCACTGGCAGAGGCTGCCCAGGGAGGTGGTTGATTCACCTGCCCTGGAGGTGTTTAAGGGATGGGTGGACAAGGTGCTAAGGGGTATGGTTTAGGGACTGATAGGAATGGTTGGACTTGATGATTCGGTGGGTCTCTCTTCCAACCTGGTTATTCTATGATTCTATTGATTCAGCAATTTTGCTTACATGCTTATCAGTGTTAGTGGTAATATAGGAAGCTATTTATCAAGAATCATTTGAATGCAACATACACAGCAGTATGTGTCTTATTACTCTGTGGAGATTCCTGGGAAGAAGAATATGAAAATCTCCATCCTCTGATAACAAAACATACAGGAGTGAGGCATATGGATGCAAACATCCATGCAAATCAGAACAATTTCTTCCATGTTATACTTGTGCATAGTGTGATTTTTCACTTCACTAGAGGAGACCCCAGGAGGGACCATTAAAACTTGTGGGTATAGGGATTTTTATATATTAGGGATTAACCTGGTTACTGCTGTAGTTAAGACCTTTCCATCTTCTACTTTGCCTGTAGCTTATATGTCAGGGTTGAGTTTGGAGGGAAACATGTACTAATAATGAAATAAAACGTTCTTTCATGTGAAGATACTGAATATGCTTATAAACTATAGGACAACATAAAAAACGATTTTTTTTTTTTTTATCCTGTGGGACTTGAATATCAACAAAGGATTGGAGACAATCTGGATAGCAAGGGTAGCATTTTGCTTTTTAGTAATTGGATTCCTAAAGATTCTAGAATTTGGAAACAACTAGGATTATGAAATTCTGTAATCTATTCTATTATGTATCATCATTATACTTTATTTCATTCTAATTTTTTTCCCCTTAATAAATCAAATAGTATGAGTTCAGCTATTATTTAAGACCTTGGGTTTTCTAAATCTTATTGTTCAAAAAGACACTATTTTTATCTGAAGTCTAGGAACTGAGGACTCAAATAATTCTCTAGGTAGTTTTTTCCCATGATTAATCACCAGAGTTAAAAAAACTGCCCTAACTTTTGAATATTTATTTTTGTCTTCGTTTCAGTTCCCATTATGTCTTTCTCATTAAGACTGAATCATCATTAGCATGGCATATGAAACCATGGAAGACATCACTAATTTTTCATGCTAATACATGGCCAAACGTCATTAAGTTTGTCATGTGGGGTTTTTCTTCAGAAAACTTTTGTTGCCATTTTCTATAACATTCTATCAATTTCATATTATTTTTTTAAAAATTAATATCCAAAATGTATATATTATTCCAGTACCGTTCCTCTTCAATGCTACCAGCTGGAAAATGACTCCTCTATTTCAATTCACTAACCCTAAGGAGAACAACCTTGTAGTTGTGGTCAATGGTACTTGTGTATCGGGAGCTGATTTGTCTTTGCAGCAGATTTCTGACACTGTTCTTCAGTTAAGTGTCCACGCAATAGGATCCAGGATTAGAGAAAGCTTTGAGGTGGATCTACTAGATCTTTTCAAAGAGTGAACTCTCCAAAGAAGATCAAAAGACTTTTTAAATTGAAAAAAAAAAAAAAATCAGTCTTTAAAATAACATAAACTAGAATCCTTACATTTTTAAGCAGAGGATGCTCAAAGAGACTAGAAAAAGTAGAATAAAGATAAAGGGAGTTTATAAGCATCTCTCCTGTCCTACTCCTTTGCAGACTGCTACTGGCATCCAACCTTGGTTTTACTCAACTCCCTGACCTTCCAAATTGCACCTAACTCATCACACTCCTGTATGGTTGCACGAAATTTCTTTAATCATCCCCAAGATCTGGTATCTGTTATCTGCCCCTCACCACAGCTTCTCAGTATTTATTTGAGCTGCAATCTTCCACCTCCAGGCAATCTCCCCTGCACCTTTCAAAAAAAAGTACAGTGTTCAGAAACTCCCCAAAGAAAGGAGCAATCCCCACTCTGACTTCACTCAGTCTTAGGAAAAGCAACAAAAATTGGAACTAGAGACACAAGTAGCTGTGTACTGCCAGCTCTACATTCAATAGCTGTAGTTTTACTTTCCTTATTCCCGATGGATGATTTTACATTTGACTGGCTTACAACACCTTTTGTTTTGATTAGATCAAGTTTACTAAGCCATCTCCTTAGATCTCTTCTAGGAGGCTCAACAACTGGATATTGCTTTCCAGACTGACGTTCTCAGATCAGCTGAGCCAGCATTGCTCCAGTGAGAACCTGCTTCAACATTGAGCTTGAAGTTTTATAGTATCGGTATCAGGTTTTATAAGCTGGTTTAGTAAGCTTGTGCATAGGCACTTAGGGTTTAAGTTAATGCAGAAGTTCACATAAACAGGATTTAACTGCCTGCAGTTTAAAAAAGCTGAAAAATATGCCTAGTTTAACTTAATGTTTAGCACACTTTAAGGTGCCTGTCGACCCATCTGATGGGTATACTGACTGTATTTTTTAACCTAGTCTGGTTAACAAGTGCATTTTTATTTGCGCTAAGGAACACATTGCCCTTCTTTCTCTTGTTTACTTTGGAGGGTGTTTTGGTTTGGGTTTTTTTTTTAAGAGATGCTACATAAATGCAGTGTCACTGAAAGGTAAACTGCTTTGAAAAGCAAGTCAATATCATGACTGAAATAAGGAGAGATTTCATTTTTGCAGCTATAATCCATGACCTCTTGAAACGCAGTTTGAGGAGCCCCATTGACAGGCAAAGCACACTGGCAATGTTATGCAATATCAGAGCTGGAATAAACAAAAACAAGTAACAAGTTCATTTTCAAAATACTCAGGCAAGAGAAAGCAAAATACTAATGTTTCATTAGTATAATTAACCAATAAATATTGAACAAAATTTAAAAATAGATACAGCCACACCCTATGTTCTAATTAACTCAGAAGCATAAGAAAAGTAATTTGTTTAATGCACGAAACACATTTCTAACAAACCAATAGGCCATTGACTATTGTCATATCAATTAAAACAACATAATTTATAGCTGTTAAAATGTATCTGGAGAGTATTCATTTTTTTAAATCTGACGATTTTTGAAGATTTGTTTGGAAGTTAATCTTGCCATTCACTAGGCAAACTCACTTATGCTTTAGGAAGTCAGAAAGCATCAAAACTATGTTAAAGACCTTCAGGAAGTCTCCTATCATATCTTATTTCCTACCCGCTTGCTATGCAGAAAAGAAAGGAGAGAATAATTGATTTATACTTGTAAACCTTCCACCTTCATGAAAAATATGAAAATTCTGTTCTACAGGTGAGTCACTCTAGAAGCTCTAAATGGATAAATGCTACTTGTGGTTTTATTTAGATTAGGAGATTATACACTTGCATAACCACAGGTTAGATTTGAATACAGGATAATCTTAATGTTTCAGAAATAATAAGCATTGTAAGACTTAAATAGATTTATTCAAACACTTCAATAAACTACTTTCAATTATGGGGACAGACCCTTTGTGAAACCCTTTTTGCTACATTGTAATGATATTCAATGATTACAGTTATATTTACATTAAAAATTCACGTAAAGGATCATCTCCCATCTTTTAGTTTACCTTCCATTGGGTCAGCTATGTTAGAAGAGATGGTGTAGAACATTTTTTTTATATCTGTTTTGGTTTGTGTTTTAAAAATAAAGAATCTCTCTGTGCTTAGAGAGGAGCCTAGCCAACAGCTCTGCCAGGGAAATACCTAATGCTACAGGAGAAAAACAAAATAAATTAGCATCTATTAAATGAGAACAGGAACAGTATTGGAGATGCTCAGATATTTCAGTATGGAGTTGTTTATAATGTTTTAAATAGTGGCTAAAAACAATTGCTCTTTTGCTAATATATTGAGTTTGGCTGAGACTGAGTTAATTTTACCCATAGCAGCCCCCATAATGCTGTGCTGTGTATTGGTAGCTAGAAAGGTGTTGATCATAGAATCACAGAACAGTTTGGTTTGGGAGGGACCTTAAAGATCATCTAGTTCCAACTCCCCTGCTGTAAGCAGACATCTCCCACTGGATCAGGCTGCCCAAGGCCCATCCAACCTGACCCTGAACACCTCCAGGGATGGGGCAGCCACAGCTTTCCTGGGCAACTTGTTCCAGGGCCTCACCTCTCTCACCGTGAAAAAATTCCTCCTGATGTTTAGTCTAAATCTGTCCCTCTCCAGTTTATACCCATTGCCCCTCGTTGTCACCACAATCCTTTGAAAACAGTCCCTCCCCAGCTTTCCTGTAGCCCCTACAGGTACTGGAAGGTTGCTCTAAGGTCTTCTCAGAGCTTTCTCTTCTCCAGGCTGAACAACTCCCAGCTCTCTCAGCCTGTTTGAATAACTCACCGGTGTTTTGGCCACTACTGAAAAGTGCTTGCACCGTGTAAATGCTCTCCTTCCACCATCTCCCCCTCAACAGCACATTGAGTGTGGGAAAGACCTTGTGAAGGGGCATAGCTAGGACAGCTGCCCTAGACTGACCAAAGGGATGTTGATACCATACAATGCCTGCTCAGAAATAAAAACTAAAGGAGGCAGAGGAGACGCATTAATCACTGCAGCATTTGTCTTCCAGAGTAACTGCTACACATACTGAAGCCCTGCTTTGTGGGAAGTGCCTGGACACCACTTGCTGATTGGACTAAGAGAACTCCTTGGTTTTCCTTTGCTTCCTTTGCTTTTGCTTTATTAAACTGCCTTTATTTAGAACCATGAGGTTCTTTCCATCTTATTTCCTCTCTGCCCTGCCCTGCTGAGCAGGGGAGTGATGGAGTGTTTTGGTGGACACCTGGTGTTCAGCCAGGGTCAAGCCACCACAGCTAATTATAGGTAACGACTACGGAATGACTGCAAATCCATTTTCTTGTCTTGTTCCAACAAAATTGTAGAGTCCGGGCATTGTAGTCCACCTCCCTCTAAAGCTGTTTAATACCTGAGAAGTTGACATTGAATAGCATCACTTGTCTGTAATATGCTCAGTGCCTGAATGACTTTTGAGTAGTGCACAGGTAAGTTTTATCAGATCAGCTGAATGGGAAATCTGGGACAAACCCACGGGAGCACAGGCAGCCTGACCATGTCAAGAAGCAGCCTGTGGTAAAATATGTCCTATTTTGAAGGATGATTAAGGTACAATGATCTTTTAAAGGATTATTAATGCACAATGAGCAGGTTTTTAGGAGTCCATGAAAGGAAAGAGGAGGTGCAACACAAGTATGTTCCCAAAAGCACCAAGGCTCAGAGCCAAGCTGAACACGAACATAATGTACATAGACATGTTAACATTTAGAAATGGATCTACGCTACTGTTCCTTCAGCAATGTTCTAGTCACCATATAGTACGTTCATCTGTTCACTGCGTTCTAAATAAAGATGAATTAATAATGTTTTAATCAAAATTATACATCTTAATGAAATTCATTAGTTTTGAGTCATTTGAAATATAGAAAATTTGCTACATACAGCTGTTGTGCTAAGAACTTCATCAACAATGAGGACATTTAGAATTCTTGACATTTTGGAAAAAAGAAAAAAAGAAGAAAAAAAGGCTTTTCTCATCTAATGTGCAATGCTACATAAAATTAACAGTGTTCATACACTGAGGATCTGGTTTTTTGAATTGTTAAAGCCCGATCATGTTTCCCATTGATTTTCAGTAGTGTTGCCTGCATTCAGCACTCCTAGAAAATGCACTGGAAAACCTCCTGAAGGCATTTAGACACAAGAGGATGCAAGCAGACTAAGATTTCTCAAATTCCTTCTAGATTCAAAGGGGAAACCCAAGGTAGATAAATGTCTAATTAAATTTTTTAAAACATTTACCTTAGTTCAGGTACCCCAAGCCTCTGAAAATCTAAGCGTTGATACTGAGAGAATTTGAGAGTATTTTGAATAGAGAACTCTCTGCTATTTATCTCATTAAGCGTCTTCATTAAAATGCAAATATAAATTAAAAAGTAATTAGATAAAACCTAATTTTAAATATCCCAATTCATGATGCATCATGTCTTTCAGAGGCCTGTCAACTTATTTGTCTAATTAGGGTGGCAGTACTTTATCAGCTTGACAATTTACCCTTTTGTTTTAGCTACTTCCACCATGTATTAGAGTAAGGACTCTAACTGCTACATGAGAGTGTGTTAACAAAGAAAATAGCTGATGAATCAGATTGTGAGCACAATTTTGACACTGAAAAACTGGAAGTTGTCCTGCCTCTTTCTTTGCTCAAGTACCTGAGGG
Organism: Coccyzus lansbergi; assembly: GCA_033558105.1. Taxonomy (NCBI): domain Eukaryota; kingdom Metazoa; phylum Chordata; class Aves; order Cuculiformes; family Coccyzidae; genus Coccyzus; species Coccyzus lansbergi. The sequence goes on from JAUMJK010000508.1 coordinate 5,417,751, forward strand.
AAGCTGACAGGCAATGCTAGGCACGGCAATTAGTTCACCCATCATGAAACTCAGTAGAAGCAGGTGCTGAAGAAAGACTGACTAAGGAAATTCTTCCCTTTTTCCTTCCCCTCCCCTGTCATAGCAGCTCAAAGGTGGTACCTAGCCGGGGTAGAAAGTCTGTCTCGTTTTGTTTGCCTTTTCTACAAGATTGCACTGATTTATATCATCATCACTGTTGCTTTTCAAAGCCTTCTGCTAAAAAAGTTGTGAAAGAAGTAAGCTCCTTGTATACTGGACTGTGTTGCACCATCTGTCATACACTATCAGCTAACACAGCTGTGTAAGAGTCACTTCAAAATACTTCCAGATTACATTGTTCCAAACATAATTTCTAGGAAACATAATAAACAGCAAAATCCTGTTCTCACTGAAGGAGTCTGAATGTCTGTTGCTAGTAAAGCCCCTTCCATCTGCTGAAACGCAGAACCTTTGCTATCTTTAAGGAAAAATACAGCTACATAGACAAATTAAAACTTGCTTTATTTATAGATACATTATCTGTATTTCTTACATGACAGATAACATGCCTCCAAATTCCTTCCTGTTGTTTTCTGCTTTGCAACTGAACTGTTACTTAACTGTCATAGTCACTTTACTTCTCATGTGGTTTTTCCTTTCTGTGATTTAAGGTCTTCTGTTATGAAGTAAAAGTCATGCTGTTCAGTGTTGCTTAGATATGTTTTTTAATTTGGAGATAATTGGTAGGGCTTGGCTACTTCGATCAATATCACTGTTTTGCTCTGTTGTCATTCAGTGTTTCCATTTCCTTGTATCTTCTACTTGACTTACGTGACCAATAACAAACCTACTTAATCAAGAAAAGCTACAAAATTAGAAAAAACCTTAATGTAAGTGTTAGTAAGAAGTACCACCCCCAAGTTCTAAACAACTGTAAAACTTCCCTAGTACTCTTGATACAAGAAATAAAATAAACATAAAACCACATCATCCACATCATCACAGAGAACATAAGCATGTCCTCTATTTTTTTCTTTTTTTCTAATACAGCTAACACCTTTGTTTTAAATGGCCACTAACTCACTGCTTCCATTCACAGATGTCTGTCCTGAGACAAGAAAGCTCTGTTTTCAGACTTTGGTATTTTACTACTAAGATGGTGCCCTGTGCTCCTGGAAGTCAGGACACGAAATTTCAAAATAAGTCATCCAAAATTTGAGATGCAAAACCCAGGGGGCAAATACGAATGTGCTGTCCAACAGGATCATGGGTTGGTTTACACACCACCAAGCCTGCTGGCGACAGATGGGCTACACCTGGCTCAGAGCAGGAAAAGGATCATTGCACAGGAGTTAGGAAGGGCTCACTGAAAGAACTTTAAACTAGATTTGACTGGGGTGGGGGGGGAGGGAGAAAACCAGGCTTTCTAGAGATAACCCTGGGGGGTAACATGCCAGTGTTTGAAGGATGGTGTCCTAGCAAGGTCCTTCAGTCTGTTGTCTCAGTGGGGGTAGGGGACAGCAACTCATGCAGCAGCAAAGATGCAAGAAATTTTGAAAGCACAGAAGCGACTGAGAATGGTTGTGTACAAATTAAGACTTCTCTCCTCAAAACCCAATCAGGATAAATAGCCAAAGTGAAGTGCACCCACACCAAAGCATGCAGCATGGGCCACAAACAGAAGGAGCAGGAAAACACTGTGCATCAGGAAAACAGTGATGCAGTTGCCATCACGGAAACATGGTGGGATGAATCACACAACTGGAATGCAGCAATGGATGGCCATAATCTCTTCAGATGGGTCAGGCAAGGAAGGAGAGGCAGCAGCATAGCTTTCTATGTTAGGGAGTGTTTTGATTGTCTAGACCTCAATAATGGTGATTATAGGGTAGAGTGTTATTGGGTAAGAGTTATGGGGAAGGCCCACATGGCAGATATCCTGTTGGGAGCCTGTTTTAGACTACCCAATCAGGATGAAGAGGCAGACAAAATATTCTATAAGCAGCTAGGAGAAGTCTCACAATCACTAGACCTTGTTCTCATGGGGAACTTCAACTTACCAGGTGTCTACTGGAAATACAATGCAGCAGAGAGGAAACCGTCTAGGAGGTTCCTGGAAAGTGTTGCAGATAACTTCCTGACACAGCTGATGAGTGAGCCAACTAGGAAATTCACCCGCTGGACCTGTTGTTTGTGAACAGAGAAGGACTTGTGGGTGATCTGATGGTTGGAGCCTGTCTTGGCCATAGCAATCATGAAATGATAGGTTTTGATTCTTGGAGAAGTAAGGAGGGGGTCAGCAGAACAACCATCTTGGGCTACCAGAGGGCAAACTTTGGTCTGGTTGACAAGTGTCCATTGGGAGGTAGTCTTGAAGGGCAAAGGAGCTGGAAGACAGGGATGAGAAGCAGAACGAAGCCACATAATACAAGGAGAAATCGTTGGTGACTGGCTCCACTATTTAGACATGCACAAGTCTATGGGGCTGGATAGGGTCTAGCCAAGGGTCCTGAAGGAGCTGGTGGAAGTGTTCAGCAGGCCTTTTTCAATCATTTATCAGCAGTCCTGGATAACAGAGGAGGTCCCAGTTGACTAGAGGTTAGCAAATGTGATGCCTATCTACAAGAAGGTCTGGAGGGAAGATCCAGGGAGCTACATGCTGGTCAGTCTGACCTCAGTGCTGGAGAAGAATATGGAGCAAATCATCTTGAATGCCATCATGTGGCACCTGCAGGACAATCAAGTGATCAGGCACAGGTTTATGAAATGCAAATCCTGCTTTACTAACCGTATTTCCTTCTGTGACAAGGTGACTTGCTTACTGGATGAGTGAAAGGCTGCGGATGTTTTCTACCTAGACTTTAATAGAGTCTTTGACACCATTTCCCATAGCATTCTCCAGAAAAGAATGGCTGCTCCTGGCTTGTATGAGTGCACCCTTTGCTGGGAGAAAATATGGCTGGATGACTGGGCCCAAAGTCATAGTGAATTCATATCAATCTAGTTGGCGGCTGGTCATTAGTGGTGTTCCCCAAGGCTCAGTGTTAAGGCAAGTTCTGTTTAATAATTCTATCAATAATCCTGATGAGGGGATCAAGTTCACCCTCAGTGAGTCTGCAGATGATACTGCCTTGCACAGGAACATTGATCTACCCGAGGCTCTACAGAGACACGTGGACAGTCTGGATTGATGGGATGAGGGCAGATGTTTGAGGTTCAATAAGACTAAGTGCTGGATCCTGTACTTGGGACTTGGGGACTAGTGGCTGTAAAGTTGCCTGGAAGAAAAGGACCTGGGGGTGTTGGTTGACAGGCCGCTGAACATGAGTCAGCAGTGGCCCAGGTGGCCAAGAAGGTCAATGGCATCCTGACTTGTATCAGAAACAGTGTGGCCAGCAGGACTAGGGAAGTGATTGTCCCCCTGTGCTTGTCATTGCTGAGGCTACATCTCAAATACTGTGTTCATTTTCGGGCCCATCACTACAAGAAAGACATTGAGGCGCTGAGGCTTATCCAAAGAAAGGCAACAAATCTGGTGGAGGGTCAAGAGCATAATTCTTAGAGCAGCATCTGAGGGAATTTGGGTTGTTTGTTTGGTTGGGAGGAGGCTGAGGGGAGACCATACTGCTCTCTACAACTACCTGAAAGGAGACCATATTGCTCTCTACAACTACCTGAAAGGAGGTTGTAGCAAGGTGGGTGTTGGTCTCTTTTCCCACATAACATGTGATAGGATAAGAGGAAGTGACCTCAAGTTCCACCAGCAGTGGTTTAGATTGAATATTAGGAAAACTTTCTTCTCTGAAAGAATTCTCAAGCATGGGAACAGGCTGCTCAGGGAAGCAATGGAGTCACTACCCATGAAGGTGTTTAACAGATGTGTAGATGTGGTGCTTAGGGACATCGTTTAGCGGTGGACTTGGTTGTGCTAGGTTAAGGGTTGCACTGGGTAACCTAAAAGGTTCTTTCCAACATAAACAATTCTATAATTCTATGTCTATGGAGAGTTTTGTCCTAGTACCTGTTCTACTTTCTGTAACTTCAAGATAAGATGGTTCTTGATTCAGTTTGAAGCTAAGCTTAATACTAATAAGGAGATGCAGCCTATCTTACATCTCAGCATGTGATACTCAGTCTTGATCAGAGATGTCACATGCTGAGACTTGCTGCAAGTTTTGCTGATTATTCCTCTGTATTAAGATGACGCCAGCTGTAATATACTTCATTTTATTCATATCCTTCAGGCTTCTAAGAAATTGCCAATTCAACCCACAGCTGGGCAAAGATTTGGCATCCTGACAATACCCCATGAGAAATACACAGGCACGGTGATACCACCCACAAATGAGAAGGCATATTTACAGCCTTCCTGTGAATATGTAACCACTGGAAGAAAGAAGAGGAAAATCAAAAGTAATGATGCAGTACCAATACACAGTTCTTGAGTGAAATTCTCAAATCTTATTAAAAATTAGATTCGTGATCAAGAGCAAGTGCGGAAAGCCAAACTAAAAGATTGATTCAGAGCAATCTCCAAGACTCACTAGAGTTTGGTAAGTAAAGATTCCTGTGTTTGATTCTGAAAGATGCTCAAAAAAGCACAATGAACAGCAGGGGCTATGTTGCACGACAGTTTATGATTGCTATGTGAAGATCTACTACAGCAAAACACAACACTGAGAATGATAGAAAGTGAAATAAGAGGAAGTGATTTGATGCAAAATTTTCACAGACATGATTAGTGTGGCTGTGTACATGTTTATATTGTGCTTCTTCCTAACACTGACTAAGTTCATATGTATACTTTCTATTTAGACCCAAACAGATTCTTTTTCTGTTAGTATCAGGCTCTATCATATAGTAATTGATGTGTCTGTTTATAAAACAAAAGAAGTCTCCTAGTGGAAAGTAGATCTCCGAGTAAAATTACTCTGGGTTGTGTTTCTAAACCACTTGACCCACTGCAAGTGAGTAGATGACGCCTACAGATTGCAGCATGCACCTTAACTACTTACGGGCTGCAGAATATTGCAAGGTTTAATGGTATCAAAGTTTGGTGTATTTGCTTGCTCCATTCTGAGGAAAACTACATTTCTCCTTTGTAAAGCAATGGAAGATATCTCCAACCTACACGTTCTTATGATTCGAGCCCTGAATATCAAATTAATAACGCTTCAGTATGGTAATGTATTTTGCAGCTCATATAGAAATATTGACACTCACACGAATATTAAGTGTGTTCATATTTAAATGACGAGCTTATCTTGCACAGTCTTTCAGACATGAGACATTTATACTGGATTTGATCTGTATACTCAAAATCAGTTTGCAGATTCTAGTCCCTGGGAATAGTACTCATATTGACAAAACAGTTTTACATGCAGACTTAACATCTGATAATAGAGAACGAACTGAAGATTCTTCCAAACAATTTAACCAATCTCAAACAGCGATTAGGAATTTACTTCTTTTATATACTTCGACAGTTAAAACCGACACAAATCAACATACGCTTTGAGTTGCTACTAATTCTGTTTGAATTAATTTAAATACTTATTTTACAAACGTTTTGTTTAAGAAATTATTTTGTCTGAGTTTAGGTCACCTGTCTAAAGGCACTGATTAGATTCAGAAACTATGTTATTTTATGATCTATGATTTCAAACGTACAGCAATGATTTATAGGTACAGCTTGAGACAGAAGTTCCTCACCTGTCAAAGTCCTGAGCAATGCTTAAAGTTTAATGAGCTCAACACAATGCAAGTCAAATCATAGTCACTTGAAACTTTCGAAAATCTTTCCCTTAGAGCCCACACAAACTTTTAGCACATTTTACAGAATGGAAAGGCTGCACAGGCTGCACCAATCCACTTAAAGGCTGTTTTTTAGTTTTTCATATCATCATCTACTGTACAAACTTTGAATACTATTGAGTAGTGTTCTGAATATATTAATATTATTTAATATTGAATATTGAGCATTTAATATTGAATGTTGACTACTGACTATTACTGCTAGACCTGCCATATGCTTAGCAATATATAAAAGCCATATTTTTAGAGGGGGAAAAAACAGTTAAATTCCTTTCACCTCTTCCTTTCACCTCTTGTTAAGTTTACTGTCAGTAAAAAGAGAAGGAAGAAGACTTTCATCATCTATTTCAGAACAGTTAGGATTACCTCGCCTCACAGCAATAACAATGATACAGTAAAAGGTAATCCACTGATTCCATTAACACATAAATGAACTAACTAGTCGTTTAGCTGCACAGAGTTTTATTTCAATGAAACAATCTGTTCCCTACTCTTAATTTTTAAGGTACTCAGTGCTACAGGAAAAAAAATAATAGAAATTAGGTAAATTAGGAAGAATATTTTAGAAGTAAAAATCTAATTATCTAGTCAAATTGTATACACCCAGTTAGACTTCAGTTGTTTGCCAAGACCATTATTGGTAGTGAAAGTGTCACGTGTATTTGTGCAGCTGTAGTAGAAGCACCTTGATGAAGTCTAGAAAATTACACTAATGAGCCTTGCAGTGATTTATTAAGACAGCCTGGAAGGGCAATTTAGTAATTTGCTTATAAAAAACTCCTCATGACAGTTGTTCTGCACATCACAAGAGTGTTTCCAATAATGTTCAGCAAGACAGTTCTTAGAAATCAGGTTCACATTTCAAGAACTACTGATCTTTACCAGTGTAACTGAAAAAAGAATAGAGTATTTTTACTTTCCTTTTCTCTTGTTCAGTCTTTATGGGCAGAGAGGGCACCTCACAAACACTGAAGAAATCACTCACATAGCTATTATGCTTCTTTACTTACACCTGATTAAGCAGGAGAATTCCAAATTCAACATCCTCTGAAATTTGCATTATATGCAAAGCTGTTCACCTTTATGAATATCTTCAATCTTGCTATCCTAAATGTTTGCATAAAACATTGCTTAACTTTGGAGATATTGACTAGCAACATTGCAATAAAGAGAATTTACTACTAGACCAGAGAAACTTTTGTTAAAATTTCCTGTTAAATTTCAGTAAAACTGCTTCCTTTCTGCTACAGATTGGCGATAAATCACAATATTTTTTTTAGTTTTAATTGTATATGCGTGTTATTATTAAAAGATAATTATATGATAGTTTAAAACACCTATGGTACTATTCAATAATTGTTTTGTCATCCTATATCTAATAGCATATTTCTTAGGACCGCTTTATCTAAACTTTACTGCAATAAAGGCTAATAAAATTGAGAAAAAGATGAAAACATTAGTGGTTATTTTAGCTGAATACAGCCTGGCACTTGTGCATACAGAAAAGCAGCAAGCATCTCAGGTAAGAACAATTTTCTCACAGGTACCCACCATGAAAAAAGCAACACTACTTCTTTCACAAGGCTTTACCATTCCATTTTGCTTTCCAGTGACTCCTCTGGCCATTTCAGGAACACCAATGACTGGGGTAGGAGTCACCACAGTCACCTCAGCTCTATAGATAATTGTCAGAGGACAGCCCAGGGTAAGCAAATAATAATGAAAAAAAGAACATTATATGATTCTGTATAAAAAACTGAAGGAGGAAATATATTGCATAAGATTCATGGTAGAGCAATTACACCATCCTTTAACAAAACTCAACACTTCTGTCTCATTAACACAAGGAATAGAAATAAGATATGGGAAACAACCAATAAAAATAATATTTTCATAGAATCACCAGGTTGGAAGAGACCAAACGAATCATCGAGTCCAACCATTCCCACCAAACCATGCCCCTCAGTACCTCATCCACCCACACCTTAAACACCTCCAGGGAAGGCAAGTCAACCACTTCCCTGGGAAGACCGTTCCATTGCCCAATGACCCTTTCAGTGAAGATTTTTTTCCTTATGTCCAGCCTGAACCTCCCCTGGTGCAGCTTTAGGCCATTCCCTCATAAAGTCCACTGTCACTTGGGAGAAGAGGTCAGTTCCCTCCTCTCCACAATCTCCTCTCAGCTAGTTGTAGAGAGCAATGAGGTCTCCCCTCAGCCTCCTCTTCTCCAGGATAAACAACCCCAGCTCTCTCAGCCGCTCCTCATAAGGCTTGCTCCAGAGACTCAACATCCTTCTTGTGGTGAGGGGCCCAGAACTGAACACAGGATTCAAGGAGCAGTCTCACCAGTGCTGAGTACAGAGGGAGGAGAACCTCCCTGGACCTGCTGGTCACTCCGTTTCTGATACAAGCCAAGATACCATTGACCCTCTTGGCCACCTGGGCCACTGCTGGCTCATATTCAGTCGGCTGTCAACCAACACCTCCAGGTCTTTCTCCTCCAGGCAGCTTTCCAGACAGACTTCTAGTCTGGAGCTGCCCAGGGTTGTTGTGCCCCAAGTGCAGAACCCGGCATTTGGCCTTGTTAAACCTCATCCCACTGGACTCAGCCCAGCAATCCAGCCTGTTCAGATCCCTTTGGAGCCTCCCAACCCTCCAGCAGATCCACACTTCTACATAACTTAGTGTCATCTGCAAACTTGCTAAGGGTACACTCAATGCCTTCATCCAGGTCATTCATGAAGACACTGAACAGGGCTGGACCCAGCACTGAGCCCTGGGAAACCCCACTTGTAACTGGGGGGGGGGTTTGGCATATCTTCTACAATTACCTGGTTCTGGATAAATACAAAGCAATCTTTCCTCCTTTTTAGAGACAGTTATATAAATCCAGCTATAAAATCACGGAGCTGGTGGCCTGTCTTTGTAAGCCAGTTCCTGGAAGCGGCATACGCATTAGGTACTGTTCTAAGACATGCTGAGAATTTTGAAGGGTTACAGAGAGGGGAGAGGGAGCTAAGATAATGCTGCCTCTCAAGGGAAGCAGTCTATTCCTTCATTTTGCCCAAATCATTAGTCACACAGAGCTTCATTCCTGTGTGGGATCTGCAGCTATAATTAGTGCGCAAACTCTCATTTGCATTCTTGCTATAAAAGTTAATATTTTACATGTCAAATAACCCATATGGATTTACTTCTAATATTAAAAGCACTGCTGCTCATAATACATATGCAGAAGGCTTTATTACACATATTAATGTCTCATACCAGGTACTTTTTGTGTTAGGATAATGAAATATGTCTTATTAATACAGTTGTGAATCTTTCTGTTAATAGTCTGATTATAAATGTGTTTAAGCTACACAATTTTAGTAATTCTGAATCACGACTAGTCAGAAATATACCTTTTTTCTCTTTGCACAATTTAGCTTCACATTTTCTTCTAAGTATCCTATTCCGTCATTGCAAGTGATGCCAAAAATATTTGTAACTGTTGAGTCTCAGAAAAGCGTGAAGCCTGTATCTGAAAAAGATCTCCATGAATCTCCATGGCAGATCAATCATTAACAGGACTCAGAATCCGAGTACTAGAAAACGTCATGTAAAATGACATATTACTGTTAAAGAGCTTGGTGTATGACCCCTCAAAAAATGTTGAGCTCTGCTTCCATACAGCCAAAGTTAAATCCCTCAGGGAAATGGTGGAAGATCCTTTCAATATCTGTCTTTGTGCAAGTATCCATTAAAGGATCCTAAAACTGCAGTTAGCATAAGTCCTATGGAAACACCTGTGACATCCATATGAATAACAAATGAATTCTTTATGATCGGCACTACTGCAATGAATCCTAACTGAATTCCCTGTGACCAGTGCTGCTAAAAAGAATATCAAATAAAATCACAGGGAAGCAATTCTTCAATTAAAGAGCTATTTCCAGAAGTCCACCTAGCATAAGCTCAAGTAACAGTAACAACAGTTAGGACAGCAATTATTGCCTGTATTATAAGTTAGAAAAAATCAACAGCATGAATCATAGAATCACCAGGTTGGAAGAGACCCACTGGGTCATCAAGTCCAACCATTCCCACCAATCTCTAAACCACGTCCCTCAATACCTCATCCACCCACACCTTAAACATCTCCAGGGAAGGCGAGTCAACCACCTCCCTGGGCAGACCGTTCCATTGCCTAATGACCCTTTCAGTGAAGAATTTTTTCCTTATGTTGAGCCTGAACCTCCCCTGGCAGAGAATCCTGGTAATGTATTCAGAATAATGAACAAAATCGCCATGATCATCACTTATTTCTTTTATCAGATGTTATAAACCTAGAGCATCATTACTACGTGCTTCTTTTCTTTCTGGCAGTCTTGAGTTTTCTACATCATCATTTTATGCAAAACTGTCAAAACCATCTCACTCTCTCCATTCAAATGTACTTGTCAGAGTGATTGAAGGGTTAATACAAGAGAAGCATAGAAGACAATCAGAGAGCAATGTGCACTTAGAGTGTTTCCTAAGTTACTTTCTCTACCATTTCTACCTGTCCTGCAAGCTGAAGGACTAGCTTATAGATATTAATGTACTTAAAAGACTGTAATTCACTTCTCGGTAAGACTAGCATGGTCAGGAATTACAAATACAGTAATTAGCAGTGAGTCTACAGATCTTCACAGTGCAGATCAGAGTCATACTCCTCAAGGCCGTTGTTTCTTTGGCTGGAGGGAGGAAACCGGGAAGAAAGCATCCATGATTTTTTCTTCATAGAAGAAAGGCTGTGCTTCATAAAACTTTAATCGGTGTGGCGACACTGTTGTCTTTCCAGTAAAAGGTAGTGTAGCAACTGGTGCCAAGAATCATGATATTGAGAAAGAAAAAAAAAAAAAAAAAGCAAAAAAAGAAAGGTTTTTTAGATATTTTTGTGCTAAAATCATATTATGTGTCATCTTCCATTTTCGCTCTGGCTTTTTATCTCTCCACTGCGTGCCATGCCATAGGAGTGTGACATCCCATAGCACAGCTTCCAGGAATCTGTGTGAAAGCAATCCACGCTACTGCAGTGTGCCCACAGATGTCGGTCTGTCTGCATTTAAGCAGCTTCACCAAATGAATCAAATAGAAAATGCTAAGTTACTGCATGTTGCTATCATTAATAATACTGCTACTAAATCTGGATGGCACTTAGCAGAAGATAAGGGGATAAGTACAATGCCCTGATCACTGTGCAACATGAGAACTTAAGGCTTGATTAAGTTACAGTAACTTAACAAATCACTCCCGCAGCAACCAAGTTATCACTCTCTTGTGTGTACTCTCAAAGAGTCTTAGAGAAGCTGACCTGTACTGATTTATTACTTCAGCTCATATTTTGAGTGAACTAAGGTATTCAGGGGGTCTCAGTTTAGCTAATGGGCAACTTCTTAAGAGCGTTATAGTTATAGTTAGGAGGAAGTTTTTCACGGAAAGGGTCATTGGGCATTGGAATAGGCTGCCCAGTGAGGTGGTTGATTCCCCTTCCCTGGAGGTGTTTAAGGCATAGGTAGATGAGGTCCTGAGGGACATGGTTTAGTGTTTGATAGGAATGGTTGGACTCGATGATCCAATAGGTCTCTTCCAACCTGGTTGTTCTATGATTCTATGATTCACATTGCCAAACCATACTATCAACTTTAATTTACAAACTAGAAAGTTTCTATTAAAAAATGTAAAGGTAGTCTGAATAATTTACATTCCTAGAATACTTATACTCAACAGTAAGATAATGCAGAAAAGGTACAGCTCATAAAAACTTTTAACCCAGCCTGATGCATACCTAGCAGGCCACTGGTAATACATGATGTCCATTCAGTGAAATCAACTGACCTGATTGTTCTGCAACACTAACATCTAAGAAAGCGGTGCTAGGAAGTCAGTATTTGAATTTAGTAAATACTTAAGCTGCTGTTATATAAAAATAGAATAAATAACAATGCAGAGTGGTAAAAGAAGTAGGGTTTAGTAAATGAAGTGTCAAAAGAAACAAATCTGTAAAGAGTGAATAAAAGTTATTAGAATATCCAAAGAGTAAATTTACAAAATGGCTTAAGCATAAACAAAAGCAAAAGCACTCTGCTGCAACCTCACCTCTAAGTACCATGTTTTCAGCATGGGAGTACCTTGGGTAGATATTGGTCTACTTCTGGGAAATTCAAGAGCATGTTAATACTGACTATACTGAAGCCTAATAAGGAAAATTCAGAAAGATCTTCCTCCATGTAGGCTACATGAAAGATCTGATCTAACAAGCGCTTTGGAGCACTTTAACAAATCAGACTCTGCATATAAATAAAGATGGTTTCTCCGTTTATGTCACAGGATACCCAGATATTGCTGGGATTGAAGGACTATTCAGCCAGAACATTAGTCCTGTGACAGAATTATTCAAGTTCACATCTCACCTTAGCAGTATTGCAAACAAAACATCTGTTCTCAGCCTCTCCTTTTGAAGCTGTCTAATTCTGTATGGCATACATACACATTCCTCTGTTGGGAAAAAGCACGGTATGTGAGACTATATTTTGGTAATATGGTAATTTATTTAGGAACGGGGAAAATCTAAGAATTAGTTCTTCTGCCATTTTTATTATTATTATTATTGTTATTATTATTATTATTATTATTATTTAAAAGCATAATTGCTTGCTAAAATAAACCACATGGTTTTCCAAACTTCCTGCTTCTAGGTGATCCTCACCGACCCAAGGTGCCCTGAATTCTTTTATGCATAGTGGGAATGTTTTGCCAGGAAGCACAAACCATGTGTCTGAGACTAATGGTTAGAATAAGTTCTGGTGAAAAAGAAGTGCAGATATAAACTATAAAAACTCCTACAGTGAAAAAAAGAAATGACATTTGGAGTATACTGCAGCTAGTCAACATTACATAGAAATCGCAGTACTACTTCCTCCTCTTCTGTTATCAGTTCTTCAAAAAGTGACCTTGACTCGCTTTCTGTAAAGAAATGATTTAGACTTCCTGATTCAGGGGAGGTTTTGGTAGCTGACTTGTAAAAAAAGGCTGTGTGATTCTTTGATGTTCTGAGGGAACAAAATATTCTTTAATTGCTGTCCGCTGGATGCTGCCCATCCAGCCTGCTGCTGTTTGGGGCTCTGCTCTCGGGCTTCTAATGCTCCCTACACAAGTGTAAGGAGTCTGGTGCCTGGGGAGACTCTTTTGATTATACTCATTGTAGCACCTGAATCCTTTAACAGAACTTACTCTAAATGTCCAAATCACTTTGAAAATAAGATTTTGATTCCTAAACTACCCAGATGGATTAACATTCTATAGCTATTAAATCCTACCTTTAAAAAATTTACTTCACGGGCCATTGAGCTCTATAGGAGAGTGTTGCTGTTCTCTTTAGAGTGGTCAAAGGTTTTTACTTTGTTATCCTGTAAGTGAACTTTTAAATGTGTATGAAAAAGTAACAAGTCACATAATATTATTTTTCCCTCTGGTATCTCACCTTTTGTACTTTCTGATTGTTTGATATCTGTTCCAGTGTGTCAAATAATATCCAGTGGAATTCTGTTATCCTAATTAAATCAATAAGTGAAAATATATAGGAACATAGTAGTAATTTTTGAAATCAAGCAATACCTCCATGGCAGACTTTTAAGGTGAGGGTTTTTTCATTCTCAAACTAAGCTGCTGCATATTTTTTTATTAATACAATATGTCTGAAATGATTGGAATTGTTTCCAACAACAGGAACCATTGAGACCATTTCAAAATAATTTAAGTGATTTCTACAATCACACTTTGTATACAGAGTAGACCACGTTAAACACATAGAAGACCTTTGTTGGTGATCAATCATGTTTTGAATATTACGGAAATTCTAAACCACAAAACTATTGTAAGATTTGATTACGTTCTGGAAGCTAGATAAATGTCTGGTGGCATCTTTGATTTTATAAGCTGCAAATGCTTCAAAACTTTCCTTGGTAAAGGGAATTCATAAAAAAAAAAGGTGGGTTTTTTTCTGCTTATTTTTGAAAGACTTTTAACTGGGGAAAAGGAGGAAGGATGTCACATAAACAATATATCTCTACACTTGAAATCTGATTTAAAATTCATGCTGTCTTGTCACAGTGAACAATTTATCAACTTTCTTTTTTAAGTAAATAAGGTCTGGGAGCATGACCTGAAAACCGTTTGCCTGTTTTTATATAAATAGCTAAAGCACATCTCTAAGCCTGTGTGTTTTAAGCAGCAAATGATTAATAAGCTGTCTACCACAGGTGATATTCTCAAGACACTTATAAATGAAAAAAAAAATGTTTTGCTTCACTTCAGTGTTAACAGAATAAATGCTGAGAGAAAGGAATGGTAAACAGAAAATAGCATCTCTCTTCTCTGTTCTGCTATAACACCCTGCATCAAGTCAATGTACTCATTTTCTTCTTTTGCAAAAAACAGCTTTGGCTGTCAGTGTTCCATAAAAACGGTTCTGTAAGATGTTAACCTGGATTTCTTTTTGTTTCAGAAAAAGACTATTCATTATCTAATCAGAAATTTTAAAATGCATGCCTGAGAAAGATAATTTCAAAAACTCTAGTTATATATATGTACAGTAAAGTTGAAAATGAAGCGGACGAATGAAAATCAGGCCCTTGTCTTTGACAGGAGTGATACCTGCAGGCCTTCTTCTGACTCTGCACCCCACAACAGAGAGGGAGGAAAGCAGCCAGACCCTGCCAGCAACCCTGGCTGCCAGCTTGCCCCTGGGCTCAGCACAATTCCTGGCTGGTAGCACTGCCTCTGCCCATCTCACAGGGGCTGGAGACCTTGTTCTGTACTCCTCAACCAGCACCTTCCTTGCTGAAAACCACATTGTGCCTTAAATGGAATAGAAGTCCCCAAACCAGCACCCCAAAATCTATTTCTGTCTCAACCTGGAAGCACCTAACTCTATAATGATTGAGGATTTTTCCCAACAAATTTGATGTGTAGTGTAAAAAAGCCCTTGTAGGATGTTTTAGAACTGAACACTTCCCAGTAAACCTCACTTGATCTGTAAGATACCAGTGACGAAGCTGGTGAAGGGGCTGGAGAATAGACCTTATGAGGAACAACTGAGAGAGCTGGGGGTGTTTAACCTGGAGAAGAGGAGGCTGAGAGGAGACCTCATTGCTCTCTACTACTACCTGAAAGGAGGTTGTGGAGAGGAGGGAGCTGGGCTCTTCTCCCAAGTGACAGGGGACAGGACAAGAGGGAATGGCCTCAAGCTGCACCACGGGAGGTTCAGGTTGGACATTAGGAAAAAAAAAAATTCACAGAAAGGGTAACTAGGCACTGGCACAGGCTGCCCAGGGAGGGGGTTGAGTCACCTTCCCTGGAGGGGTTTAAGGCACGGGTGGACGAGGTGCTGAGGGGCATGGTTTAGTGATTGACAGGAATAGCTGGACTTGATTATCCGGTGGGACTTTTCCGACCTGTTGATTCTATGATTCACTCCCAACTTCTCTACATAAGTCTTAAATCATTTTCATCTAAGCAAAACAAGTCCTAAATGACAAGCCCTGTCCCTACCTGTGTTTATGATCAGGATTGACAGGAGAAGAGAGAGACATCGAGAATGCCCTTGACCCATGTTCCAAGGAGAGCCTTGCCTCCAGACTACCTCTCCTGCCACACAAAGTACATTCCTCGAACAGTGACTACAAATGCCACAGTAGACAAATAAATTCAGAACCATTGAACTGAGGCTACCTGATCTCATGGGACTGTCCCTGCCCATGGTAGGGGTTTAGAACTAGATGATCTTTAAGGTCCCCTGCAACCCAAACCATGATTCTATGATTCTATCTTGGAAAATAACGTTTTCATTGACTCATGTTCCCATTGCAAATTTTGTTCTGAGTAAAACTTGTTTAGACTGACACATCAGGAAGATTTTACATGAGACTGAACCATATAAAGAATTAACATGAAGATTTAGAAAGTATCCCTGGAAGTGTTCAAGGCCAGGTTGGATGGGTTCTCGAGCAGCCGATCTAGTGGGAGATATTCCTGCCCACTGCAGGGAGGTTAGAACTGGATGATCTTTAGGATCTCTTTGAACGCAAACTATTTGATGATTCTATGATCTACAGCCACCACCAGACAGGAGACTACGTGCCATGTGCAAAGAATATTTCAACTTTGACTGAGTTTTCTGTATGTTTTATAGGCATATTAATTGCATGCAAGCATTACAAGATATTGATTATTAAACAGTGACACTATCATTGCCTCTGCTTCTTTTCGCTAGTAAAGAAGTGTTATCAGAGGCAGCCTTTCTTCATTCCATCCTGGAAGATAGAAGTCCTGAAACAATGTGGATGCATAACTGCATTGTGCCAAAGAGCATGAACGCTGGATAAGACTCTTCATCTTATTATATTTTAAAATTGAAATGACAATGACTTTTCATGTGGTTAAGGAAGGGAAGAGGAGAACTAGGAAGACAGACTGTAAGAGGGAAGGATTTTCTTCTCACAGGGTTGAGTGAACTATTTCTCTCCTACCAGAGAGAGGGAGAGGGGGTATTGTATCTGGTGCTACAAACATCCTCCTCGATGCTTATTTATAATTCTGTTCCAAGATACCTACAACTTTCCCAACAAGAAATAAGGTTTAGTGCAGACTTCTAGTTTCATTGTTTGGGACCAGATGCTTGGCAGTTACGCATTAGAGCCCCTTGTATTGTAGCAGCAAAGTCCATTTTTTGATATAGCCTCAGCTACAAGACTGAATATACACATAAAAGAAAAGCCTGAATATATGAACTTCAAAGCTCTGAGTCATACAGCAAAGAAACTCTCTATAACTAGGGGGAAATGTTGTTCTTCTGAGAATATTTTTCTTTCTTCGTAGACCTCAAAGCATTAGAAAGTACAGAACAAATGAAGTTAATCCTGATTAAAAAGTTGATTATTCAGTCATTTTTTGTTAATTCTGTTTACCTCATTCTTCTGCCATAAAAGCAAGTGTCTACTGGACGTACTTATACATATTATTTAATTATTTACCTTTAAAATCAGTAAGTATTTTTTAACTAGAATTCAGATATTTAGGAAAGAATGTGGAGATCCCTTAAGAATGTAATTTAATCTTAATTAGATTTAAGTAGAGGTCTGTGGAATCAGTGACTTAGTATAAGACCTGATAAATGTAGTGCAAAAATTTACCTCTAAACTTATATACATGTGTATAAAAAAGATTATCACCCAGGTTTTCTAACCTATTAAGCAAAACTTTTATACCTATAAAGGAATAATATAAGTCATTATATGAAACATTGACTAGGGAGTCAAAATGAGAATCTTAGATTTCAATTCAGGCACAGACCTTCTCTGGGTAAACTACTGTGTCCTTTGTATCTTTTTTGTCCTTATCTGTTTAGTTAAGCTGTTTTATTATAAGCTCCTTGGCACTGGAAGGTTTTGTTTTCCATTAGCATGCCTAACACAACAGGACCTTAATTTTGACTGCAGTCCCTGAGTCCTCCTATAATAAACACACCATATATTTTCCTGGTTTACAGTAAAAAAACTCTGAGGTTCTTTAATATTCATCACAGTTCCGCCATTGGGATCTTATATCCTTTGTTTCCTTACAATCAATCCCAATCTGAAAATATTATATTCCCTGAACACCTATTAGCAATATTAGAGATTGTGTCCTAGAGATGCTTTTACTATGGTTTTGTGTACACTAACAGTAATTTTTGTTTTCTTTGATCCATTTTCTGTCTTCTAAAATATCTTTGCATCATGTTGACCTTTTAAAATGCTGCTTTGCTCTGGGCTAATGGCTTCAGTTTGTTTCCTCAATGCTTCCCAATTTGTTATATTGCTTAGTATATGGAATAATAGTCTTTATTTAGTATATTCTAGTTTGATTTTGCATTCCTGGATTAATTACATATTTTCCTAGCCACATTCTGATTACATTTTGCTAGGCAAATTATATAGATGATACAACACCTCTGGAATATGATCGCATTGCTCTGTGCTTCTTGCTCTGCTTTTAGATCCCACATAAGCTACAAATTCTTACATCACTTACACTCAGGCATACATAACTGTGAGTAACAAAATGCCTACATCTGACTTCTCAGAAACACTGCCCAGCTTTTCCCTTTGTGACCTACACTTAAACTAGTTTTACATCCCAGTTTCCTGGCCTTCATGATGATTTCTCTCAGCCATTAATCTCAGATGTGCTCCCTTGTCAAAGGCTTACAAGTAGACAACATCCATTGAATTTTCCTTATCTACAGTGGCAGTAAGATCTTCAAAGAACTCCAGCAGGTTAGTTAAGCATGACCTTCCCTGTCTGAATCTATGCTGGTTATCCTTAATCAAACCGATTGTCAAACTGTTCTTTCACACTTCGTTGTGGTAGTTTAATTCTCCCCACAACCTTTGTTAAATTCACTCATGTATAGTTTCTTGGATAGCCTTTAATCTTTTTCGAAGAAAGAAAATTTCCTTGCTTTTCTTCAGTCTTTAATTCCTAGACAGATCTGGCTTAAATTTTGTCACTAAGTAGCATTTTGTCCCTTTGAGTTCTTCGCTAGCTGTTTAAAAGTATGTTTTCAAAATTGGTTTTGATGAGAAAAAAAGGAAAATCAGAAAAAATATGTACTTTATGCTGCTTCTTTTGGTGGGGGGTTGTGTTCATGTGTACATGCTATTTTATTACATGCATTAAAATGGAACAAACTGTTGTTATCAATAAAGAGCAGTAAATTTCAACAAATCTTAGTTACTTTGTGTTGATGGAGGTGGGAAGGCTGCCTTAAAGCTCAACCCAGTGGAATAGCTATCAAAAACTGTCCCAAATGCATTCCTCTTCTTACTGGGAGCCAAAATGCAACGTGCCATCCCGAGGGAAATGGACTTAGTGACAAATTCACACATCCGTGGCCTCCAGTCTTGATTACCGTTACTCCCTGCACCTTGAGGTGAAAACCCATGTAATGTTGCAGCTGATAAACAAGGCAATATACTGCCAGCACTTCACTCCATTTTTTTATTTTTTTTTTTTCAGAAATCAGTGGCTGAAGTTCAAGGTTATGGACTTGAGCTGCAGACATTCAATGGGTTAGGGTTAATTATTTCAGACGTGGCATCCTCCTGTTTGGCACCAGCTTGCTGGGACTGCTGCACTCATAATCCAAGGGGAAGTTTTTTACATGACTACAAAATGGACAAAACTTGAAGAACAGTGGAAAGTAACTATGGAGCTAACTCCACAAGAGATGGAAAACACTGCAATTCCTTCTTTCTCTCAGACACATGTACACACATGTACTTATACAATATTCTCTACTATTGCAACTGGGCACCACAAGAATCATTGGATCATCGAATCCCTAGGTTGGAAAAGACTTTTGAGATCATCAAGCCCAACCGTACCTGCCTGTTACTAAATCACATCCCTAAGCACTTAATCTACAGATCTTTTAAAATCCTCCAGGCATCGTGACTTAACCACCTCCCTGGGCATCCTCTGCCAGTGCTTGGTAACTCTTTGAGTGAAGAAATTTTTCCTACAATCCAGTCTGAATCCTCCCTGAAACAGTTTGAGGCCATTCCCTCTGTCCTATCTCCTGTCATTTAGGTGAAGAGACCAGCACCCGCCTCACTACAACCTCTATTCAGGCAGTTGTAGACTGATAGGGTCTCCCCTCAGACTCCTCTTCTTTAGGCTAAAAAAACCCAGTTTCTTCAGCAGCTCCTCATAAGACTTGTCCTCCATCCCCTTCACCAGCTTCATTGTTTTTCTCAGGACATGCTCCATGACCTCAATATCTTTCCTGTAGCGAGGGGTTCAAAGACTGAACACAGTATTTGAGATGGGGCCTCACCAGCGCCGAGTACAGAGGCAGAATCACTTCCCTGGTCCTGCTGGCCATGCTGTTTCTGATCCAAGCCAAGATGCCATTGGTCTTCTTGGCCACCTGGGCCACTGCTGGCTCATGTTCAATCACCTGTCAACCAACACCCCCAGGTCCTTCTCTGCCAGGCATCTTTCCAGCCACTCTTCCCCAAGCCTGCAGCACTGCATAGGGTTGGTGTGGCCCAAGTGCAGGACTTTGCATTTGGTCTTGTTAAGCCTCATCCTATCAGCCTCAGCCCATGGATGCAGCCTGTTCAAATCCTGTGGCAGAGCCTCCGTGTCTCAAGCAGATCGACATTTCGTCCCAGTTCAGTGTCATCTGCAAACTTACTTAGGGTGCACTTAATCCCCTCATCCAGGTCATTGATAAAGACATTGAACAGGATTGGACCCAGTATTGAGCCCTGAGGAACACCACTTGTGATTGGTCTCCAACTGGATTTAACTCCATTTACCACAACACTTTGGACCCAGCCATCTAGAAAGTTTTTAACCTAGCAGAGGGTGCACCTGTCCAGTCAATGGTAGCCAGTTTCACAGGCAGGATTCTGTGAGACACTGAGTCAAAGGCTTTACTGAAGTCCAAGGATGCTATATCCATAGCCTTTCCCTCATCTATCAAGTGGGTCACCTTGTCATACAAGGTGATCATAAGATGAATGCATGCAAATTCAAATGGAAGCATTACAGTTAGACCTGATTTTTTTCATCTCTCCAATACCAATGATGTCAGCAGAGATGCGGCAGGTATATTACAAGTTAAGCAGCCCTGTAAACTTTGTACTAGAAGAAAAAAACATATTTTGCCTAGTTAAAATAAATATAAACCACAGGACAAATCAAACAAGCACTCTGACAATAGTATATTTTTTGTAAGATTTCTTTGTAGATTTTATAACATAATGATTGTTAAGTCCCGAATAATAAAAGCTATTGATTATTTCCTGTAACAAGTTGAAAATAGATATTGCAGCACCTCTGTTTTAGGTACTTCCTGGCAAATGAAACCCAGAGTAGTACTCCAGATGGACTACTTACAGTTCCACTATTCATAGGATAATTGAATATTCACTGAGCAAGGCAAAAAACCCACAACTGGAAGTATGACTTCGACGTGGTGAGTAATGCCTCCTGTGTAATAGGGGACCAACTGGAGTCAAGATATTCTTCCAGCAGGTTTTTTTAACATTTTATATTGAATTCCTTTTGAACCCAAAGCTTCTACCCCCAAAGTAAACTGTAACAGGAAATCTTCACAGCACCAACAGGGGAAGTCACAGAACATGCCAGAAAAGAAGGATGAGAGAGGCTTTAACTTTCTCAAGGAAGAGGTTGCTGAATGTAGATTTTTTTCACAATCTAGCTAAGTGCTCCAACTGTTAAGTTACTCTGTCTACTGTGGGAAAATGAGAGGGCATCACTTCCACCCCCAGGAATGTCTTATATAAGGCCAAAGCTGGCAGGCGCACTTAAAGAAAGCCAAGCAATTTTATCCCTATGGAAGAGCATCTATATTGAAGACTATAATAACTGTTCAGTAAGAGCCTTGTACAAATTGACAGCATGTAACCATGCTGAGTATGCCAAGAAATGTAATTTTATGCTCAAAGGATATTTTCTAATGAAAAATAAGCATATGTAAATTAGGGTGTTTCTGGG
This sequence comes from Coccyzus lansbergi, assembly GCA_033558105.1. NCBI lineage: Eukaryota > Metazoa > Chordata > Aves > Cuculiformes > Coccyzidae > Coccyzus > Coccyzus lansbergi. The sequence continues at coordinate 5,439,159 of JAUMJK010000508.1, forward strand.
GTTAAAGTGGATGTTGAATGCTAGTTCAGTACTCTAGATACTAGATGTAGGAATCTTCACAATAAAGGGAGAGATTGATGCTTAAATTCTTCTGTGTATTTATTTACCACCGAGTGTCCTCAACATCCATGAAATTAATTAGGAACTGGAGAGTTCAGCACATATCAGATCTAGCTCTTGAATTAATAAGTTATACTATAATGTGTAAGAATAATCAGCAGGTTTTTACTTTCTGAAATTTTCAGGTACATACGCAACATTAACAAAAAATTATTCTAGGCAGAGAAAAGAATATTGAAAGAGTATGCCAGCAACATAACAATAAGGAATGCTATAGTTTATCAACAGAATCGGTAATAATATTCTCTGCAGAAGTCCTATTCTAAATGGCATGCCATCTGATCTTTTAATGAAGGTGGTCGAGATATTCTATATGGCTTTTATCTTATGGTCAAATGAGTAATTCTTAAAATATTTAATCATAGAATCACAGAACCGAACCACCAGGTTGGAAGAGACCCACCGGATCATCGAGTCCAACCATTCCCACCAATCTCTAAACCATGCTCCTCAGGACCTCATCCACCCACACCTTAAACACCTCCAGGGAAGGCGAGTCAACCACTTCCCTGGGCAGCCCGTTCCGGTGCGTAATGACCTGTTCTGTGAAGATTTTTTTCCTTATGTTGAGCCTGAACCTCCCCTGGTGGAGCTTGAGACCATTCCTCTTGACTTGTCCCCTGTCACTTGGGAGAAGAGGCCATCACCCTCCTCTCTACAACCTCCCCTCAGGTAGTTGCAGAGAGCAATGAGGTCTCCCCTCACCCTCCTCTTCTCCAGGCTAAACAACCCCAGTTAAAAAGTAGTTAAAAGTAGTTTGCAATATATAAACAAAGTACTACACAAATTAAGTCATCCCAAACCAGCATTAAAGTATTGCTACCTAAAATAAGCAAATGTTTTTAATTAAACACAGTATTTTTTTAAACTTAATATTTTATCATAGTCTTTAGATGCTTATGTTGTAATTTGAAAAAATATTTGATATTTTAAGAATCTAGCAGAAAACAAAACTTGCTTGAAAAATAATTTTGTTGTCCCAAGAAAACAGTACTACTCAAAGAACTCAGTCTTTCCCTTGTCTCATTGAAAATTCAGATTGCAGTACTTCAGATACATTACCTCTTGGCCAGATATAGCCCTTTGCCAGTTATCTTTCCAAAACTTCTTTTCTAAAGCTAAGCAACGATTTTGTTTGCACATGATAGGAGTAATTAACACCTTCATTTCCTGAATATACTATATCAGGAAACATACAGAAATTTCTCTTTTATGAAAATGAAGTAGGACCTTTCAGAATAGAGTAAGAACAGTTATCGGACGCTTATTAACATCAATGATATTCTGTTTTCTTCTGCCTCATGCTACTCTATAGTGATCAGCTATTCTTCTCCTAATTATTTATTTGCATCACTTTGTTTTGGTTTTATAATGCTGACAGGCTTTTTGGCAGACAGTCCTAAGAGAAAGAGAAAGAGGTAGTACAAAGGGGAAGGGCAGAATTTGTACATCCCATTCAGAGTCTACTTAAATACATGTAGGAAGGCTGCTGTCTTAGCGAACAAGAGAAACGATTCTTTTTTGGACAGTGACAAATTTTCTAACATGAATCTAAACCGAGAAACCTACAGATTTGAGCTCATGTAATATTTGCATGTTTTAAGGTTTGAGACACGCCTCTGTCTAGGGGTAGAATTTTCTATGATATTCTTATATTTTTACAGTTTGTTCTAGGTCTGCATCTTGAGTCATAGAATCAAAGAATAGAATCACAGAATCACACGGTTGGAAGAGACCCATCAGATCATTCCTATCAAACCATTCCTATCAAACACTAAACCATGTCCCTAAGCACCTCATCTACCCGTGCCTTAAACACCTTCAGGGAAGGTGACTCAACCACCTCCCTGGGCAGCCTATTCCAATGCCCAATGACCCTTTCCGGGAAAAACTTCCTCCTAATCTCTAGACTAAATCACCCCTGCTGGAGCTTGAGGCCATTCCGTCTTGTCCTGTCGCCTGTCACTTGGGAGAAGAGCCCAGCTCCCTCCTCTCTACAACCTCCTTTCAGGTAGCTGTAGAGAGCAATGAGGTCTCCTCTCAGCCTCCTCTTCTCCAGGTTAAACACCCCCAGCTCTCTCAACCGTTCCTCATAAGACCTGTCAGGGCAGAGTGAGGGAAAATTGCTTGATTTAGGAGAATAATAGAATAACATACTTAGGAGAATAATAGTCAGTATAACAGACTTCTTCCCAAACCTTTTCCAACAAGAATTCTAATCTCCAAAACCCAAGATGAAGCTATCATACAGCCATCGTTATTATTATCAATGAACTACTAAGAGACTCCATGGGAATCGATATCAGTAGAAGAGATCATTAAACACCTGTTTTGTTGGGTTTTTTTTTACCAGGACTCAATTTTCTAAGCATTTCCTCTTTTATCCCTCTAGAAAACACTCATAGGCCAAAATGTTGACCATCACTGTCATACTGTTTACTATCTATTGGAAAGCAAACAATCAATTAGTCATTGGTGAGAATAAAGACAGAGGTAATGAGATGGTAGGATAGAGGAAAGTAGCTCTACATAATGAAATACAGGCTGTTATTCTTTTAAGTGCTACAGCAACACTGACTGCAACATCATGTTAGTTTAAAATCATGAGAAATGCATTGGGGAGTCACATATTAGTATTACTTGGAATTACTTAGCCTTAACATTCACATGGAATTTTTAGGAGTGCATTGGAAAAGTGTGTAACTTATGAATTCATATCACCCCTTCCTATCTATCAGATGCAAAGTTCTATGGAGGGTGAAGTATTTCCAAAGAACTGGAAGTGAAAGTGAGCAGGTAGAAGCTTTAAAACAAGCAAAATGTTGTGCTTCTCTACACAGCAGGAATTAAATTGTAAAACAGATTGTCAGAAAACAGTGTAGTAGTCTGAATTATGAATAGGTTCAAGAACAGATTCATGAAGGTTAATTTGTTGATGGATGTTGAACATAGATGCAACCTCCGGCTAAGAGTTCCCTAAACTGGCCAGAGGCTGCTAAAATATAAGGCTGTATCTTGTTTCCTGCATTTTTTCTATGCATCAGCTAATGGCCATTGTCAGGGAGAGGATATTTTGGTCTGATTTGATGTGACACTTTCTGCATTTTTAAATATGTGAAGACTAAAACTTAACCAAAGTCATGGGACTTAAACAAAATCTGGGCACAGCTTATGTCCCTGACTTAGTTCTTCAAGTTTAAAGAGTGCCTTGTGCCCATCTTCAGCCTTTCTGCTGGTTTCTCCTAGTGCTGAAGTCATCACAGATTAAACCCTGGGTGCTTTTCTCCGTGAGAACATTAAACAGCCTCTTTGGAGCATAACAACTCCTTCAGCAGAGAAGAAAATTACAGAGTGACTGAAACAAGAAAGAGAAGGTCTGCAAAAGGAAAAATTTGAAGAAAAAAATAGGGGGAAAGGGAAATACTACCTAATATTGCAAATCTGATGGTGCCAGCTCTGCCCATCCTATGAGATAAAAGCCATTATTTTCAGCACGTCAGTATAAAGCCTGTGTATCACCTCAGCAATTGAACTATCACGACCACACGTGTTCTTGCCTTTATTTACCAGGCCACGTATCAAACTTGCTCAGTGGTGGCACCAGGGCTTTCACTGAGGACACTTGCCATCAGAAAGTTGAAGTTTTGAGCTGTATTATCTGTTCTGCTTAGCAAGACACCAGCCTTTGTAACTGGAGACAATAAAAGAAGGTGATTATGCAGTGCTCTCCAGTAAGACGGTAATGGAGATCAGAAAAATAACCTTCAATAATTATTGATGAATGAGAGTGAACCTATCTGGGCTATGTCCTCTGTAAAATACAAGTCAGCATGAAGCTGCTATGGGCTAAGTTTCAGAAGATGAGATTTTTTTCCCAGAATCATATAATGGTTTGGGAGGACCTCAAAGATCGGCTGATTCCAATCACTACTTCTTGATTCTGGTCATGCAGGAAATAACACTCCCCAAACCTGAGCTGCCTTCACAATGTTGTCTGCATTGTCCATATCATTCTCTCTATGTTCATATCATACCTTGCATGATGGGTCCTTACACTCAAAGATTAACCATAAAGCAAATTAATAAATCACACTCTGCACATCTCACTATGTGAAGTCTAATTTAAAGAAAAAATATAGTAATAGAAATCCTAGAAAACAATTGAGTGGGAGAAAGCAAAAGACAACAGTAAGAATTGATTTAAAAAAAAATAAAACAGCCCTGACTGAAACCGCCATTACATGCTGTCATTCTTTTTCACACGTAGGGGTTTGGGTTGTTTGGGATTTTTTTTAGATAGCTTATCTTCCTCAGTTGGTACTATTGGAGAATGTGTCAATGAAATATAAGAATGATTTCCATCAGCTGCCTGTGTAGCCCTCTGTGCTGAATGCTTATTCCTCACCTGGCACAGTCTCTGTCACCACAATAGTTTATTTTTTCACAGTGGGCAGTACATTATCTTTCTGGCATCAAAGGGTAGTTTCTTTTTTTAATTGATTTTTTCCCCTGAGGGGACCTGATCCTCATGCACATGACTCTTTTGGAACAGCACCCAGACAACAGCAGTGTGACTGAGTAGATCTGAGAAGCAAACCGCTATTGAGACAGTTGCGCAAAATGCTTTTGCTTTATGAAACTGTACCTGAATGTAACAGTGCTGTGTGACAAAGCACATTCAAAACATTTGCACAAATCTGTCCATCCTGCAAATATGGTCTGCAGAGCAATGTACAAAAATATAAAAAGAAGAAGATATCTTTTTTTTCTCCACCACAGCTGTGAAGTGCTGCCTCACCCCTTACAAATGGCCCATTTCTAAGAAAGAAAAATGGACCTCCAAGGAACTGCAATTAGTTGCCATCAACGTGGGATAAAAGTAAAAATTATGGATATTCATTAAGGAAATAAAGTGGAGGTGGAACTGATTGCTTTTAATTTTGGGCCAGGACAACAGCTTCCATTATCTAATATAGCCAGTAGTCTATGAGTTGGCTTCACTCCAAATTCTGATTTGCTGTTGCTTTTAATGTTTGCTTTGTAATCACAAACATTTTAGTCCATGGTAAATCAGATCAAGGGCGGGGGAGGTGCTACATAAATAATTACCTAGGTACAACAGTTTTGAAGATAAACAAACCACAATTTATTCTTAGGAATCTCTCCTTCTTAAAAAAAAAAAATAACACAATAATTCCAGATTTGGAAACTGCTTAATTCAGATATTACCTGGGATGTAACAGATATAATAGTAGTGAATGCTTTACGTTGTTGTACATTCTCTCTCTTTAAAGCACTACGTTACATTCAGATTATGATGATTCTCTAATGTAAATATAAGTACAGCACAAACTCCTTGACATCCAAAATTGCTGAGAACTCCAGTTTCCTCTTGACTTAATGAGAAGTGTAGCTATTTGGCAATTTTTGGTAACAGTACAATTCTAGGATCTTGACAACAAAGAGTAGCTTCTTCCCCCTTCCCAGCATCCTTGAACTTTCCACTAAAACTTGTTTTTCAGGCAAGATGAGCTCAAACAGATGCTTTTAGTGCTCAGTATATATGTGTTCTTCTATTCAATAAATGTCTGTTCTCCTCATCAGATATTTTGGAAAAAGGAGGTTGGTTTTCATGCTGAATGCATATGACCCAATGCATCATAAGTGTATTCCATCCGTAAGTCTGTTTCTTTATCAAATATTCATGTAAGTACCATTTTAGCTTAACAGGTTGTGGATACACTGTGATGCACTGCCAGTAAAGTGGACTCTGTATAAGTCGGTAAGGAAGTAAGACAGAAATAAAGCTTCCTCTACAATGTGAAAACTTGAAGAACCATCCTATGGTCCTTACTCAGTCAACTCCCACTTTGAAGCTAGAGGACAGAAAGTTCCGCGAGAAATAACCAGGCTTGTAGAGGCTGAAATTACTGCAGTCTAAACTAGTTTGATGATGAAATGACTAGTACCGTAAAGAAGATGCACAAGGCTAACAGGAAAGAGACTCCAGAGCTCAGTCACCTTATTCATTATACAGAAATTGCAGATCTGGACTTATCATTTCTAGCAACAGGAACCTGGAATTATGGACACAACAGGAATCAACACTAACAAAAGATCAATTAGGTGCCTGTTTAAAGAGAACTAATAATTTGGGTATATATGAAAGGAAGGAAAACTGAATTCACTTTGACAAAACAACTTCTCAATTTTCCTTCTAATGTGACATGACTCATCTCAAATCCATTGCAAAGTGGTAAACAAACTACACCAACTCAGTAGCCATCATCCGCCAGGAACATTTTAAAAAGAAAACCATTACTGAGCTACTTTTTTTGTCTTCTATACAGAGAAACTTATTTACCCAGCAGAAACAGCACTTCATGTTACCTTCTTTTCTTTTACCATTTTTCCCTTGCTAACAGCAACCTAAGAAATTCCTCTTTAAGCCAGTAACTTATTTTTTAAGAATGAAATTCAAGTAGTTTGGACTAACTTTAGCTATTTTCAAAACAATCTGTTTCATCTAAAACAAATTGAACGAGGGGAGTTCAGCTCGATTAGTAATAAGATTGTCCATGGGAAGTATCTTGGATAACGATTTAAATAGGTGGACAACAGCTTTTTGAGTTTACCCCTCATTCACTGAACTAATTTTATAATTGGAACTGCAACAAAAATAAAATTACTAGCCCTTCTTTGTTCTATAATCCTTCTGTAATCTAATTTCCTTAAAATAGCTGCAAGATAAAATATCATCATGATATAAATGACAACTATAAACTGTCCTCTCCACTCTTCATTATCCATTAATGGTTTTATTACGACTATTTGTCCTTATTATACAGTTAATAAACGAAATCTAAATCACTGGATAATGCATCTGAAGTTATCTTCTCTGCTGGTGTAAATGAACAGAGCTACATGAAAAGGTCTTCATCATGTTCTAGATTTTGAACTATTTCCTGTTTGTGGATTTGAAAATCAGGCCCATCACTGTCTTAAATGATGCTAAACTGAAAAAGGAGAGCACCTTCAATTTCCAAAACATTCCCCGATTCATTGCTTCAAAGAAATTATTTTGGAGCTTTTCAAGAGTTGACAGGAAAAATCTAGATCGTCATGGCAACATGAGTTGAAGAAATCCTTCTTTGCTGTTTGCATAGATCATCTCCATGCTATCAGTGTTTACTAAATGTTGCTAAAGAAAGCAATTAAAGCTTAATCTCTCCTCAGAAGCAAATAAATTATATAACTATTGAAGGACAGCAGAGTGAGATGCACTTAAAGAAAAGGTCAAAAATATTGAGGCATCTTGTATCTTCAAAGTAAACGGCATTTCGGCAACTGTTTGCATAGTATTTCGTATTAATAACTAAGACTTTTAATTATCTTTAGTATTATTATACCTGTTCCAGCATCCTTGTTTTACTGCAAGTTCTCTGTGTGATATGTGGCTATAATAAAGGCTAGATTCAAAGTCCATTAAGGCTGATGACATTTATATATTTTCTTTTTTTTCCCTAACTGGTCAGATTCTGACATACAGCAAACCAAATTATTCAGCTGACAACTAGAGTCTACATCCAACACACCTAGCCCTGCACAGCAGAATGGTTTTTCTCTACAAACTGGCAGACTTGTTTCAAGATAACTACGTTACATACCTGGCAAAAAAAAAGAAAGGAAAATACAAGCATTTGCATTTCTGTTCAATAAATACCATGATAAAGCCTCCCCTACGTAAGTTTCATAGAAAAGCAAGACCAAAATAGCCAGCTGAGTACAGCTCACCATCAAAATGCTACTACTGCTGCCACTGTTGACTTCATAAAATCTATTAACACTACATTCTTCAGTGTTAGAGACACTGCAAACAATGGGTCAAAGCATGTACTGGGGATATTTATGTGCTAAGATAATGAATTTAATTTCTCAAGAGAGATGTCTGCAAATGCAGAAGATCACTGATTGTGGTGTTCGCAGTTGTTTGATTGTACTGATGTTCTAAAAGTGAATTATAAACCAGCTTCCCCCCAAAAAAAATGATTAGTATGACTCAATCTATGTATTATAAGAAAAATCAGCAGGTTACCAATACAGAATTTGGCTGCTGGGGCAATGCTAAAATAGTCTACTTAGTCACTTGGGAGCAGTCAGATTCTGGATTGATATCCCACAGACATTAGTGAGAACAGTGTGATTTGTCATGACCATTTTTTCACAACCAGAAGCTTGAAAAATTAAGTCTAAAAATAAGTTAAACCACTTTGATTTTTATTTTTTTCTCAAAATGGCCTTTTCAAGATCTTCACTGCTGTGCAAGAAGCATCGTGGGTTTGGGGGGGGTTTTCCCCCTTTTTTTCTTATCATGTCACCTGCATTCATTTTCTAAGGTTCAGGGCCAGGCAGGTTCCACGAGTTCCTGTGTATTCCTGTAGTACCTATCCACCTGCTTTGCAAACATCAGCTGCTTCTCAGCAAAATCATTTCCCTCTTCCTTGCTCCTCCAGCTGTGTTGGGCACCAGCAGCAGTCTGATGTGGGACCCAAGCTACAGCTGAATCTGTATTATATGCACCATGAGTTCAGACTGAGCCCTGGCGCACTCATAAAATTCACGTTCTAGCTCAAGTACATCGTGCGAAAGCAAACCTGAGCCCTGGTTCATGTGTTTTGCCACTAGGCAAAGTGAGCGAAGCCTCCATATCTATTTCAGTAGCAGACACTGCAAGTACAGTGAAGATGCTCTACATCCAAGCTACATCTGGAGCCAGATTTTAAAAGAGAAAATATCCTGGTTGTGTCACCGTTGATGTTTAGGTTCATCCTTGAAACTAAGCTTCAACCACAGAGCAAGGCCAGCTGCACTGTGCATTGCTGGTGTTCCAGCACTAGTGTAAGCAAAGCATGTCATAGAATCATAGAACAACCAGGTTGGAAGGGACCCATCGGATCTTCTAGTCCAACCATTCCTATCAAATGCCGGAACCCTTGGGTTTGTATGTGAGTTATATATGACAAGAATGCAGGTCAAAACAATTAAATAATTACTTATCAAGTATTATATATCCTGGCTACATTTGATCTGCAGATCATAAGGTCAGGTAAAGTTCTGACTCTAGGCCTAGATTTACTTTCTAACAAAAGTCAAGGACTTGCAGTAAACAACAGAATTGTGACAGAATTTCAATAAGAAAACTCCAATATACATTTAGAAATGGCTTTCACTACTTAAAAAGACTGAAAACTGAGGCAAGAAATAAGAAAGACTTCATACACTGGTAAAATTGCATGAAAAACCATCACCTTGAAACCGAAGAGAAGGTGTGAAGCAACGCTGCAAACTGTAATTTTAAAATGCTGACTATTTTATGCAAGTTTGCAAAACAAGTACTGCACACAAGGTTTCATTCATTATTATTTATTCAGCTCTGTCTCAGCTGCACTGCTGCAAACGTTTCTTTTGAAAAGCCACTGTACAACAGAGACATGAATACGGAACATGATCCTGTACTTCAGTATCCATGGGATACTATAGGAGAGACAGAAAACATCTGAAGACTAAAATGATACTAGGTTTCTCTGTATATTGTCCTTAATAGTTTCTTTAAGGAAAGAGATGAGGAAAAAAAAAAAAAGAGGAAACGCGGTAGAAGTCAGACAAAATCATACTTTGAGATATCAGAGATGCTATTTAAAAACAAGTTATTTCCATAAATATATAAATCTTTTAATATCACCAAGGGCTCAGATTCATCCATTTTCTTTTCCTTTTTTCAGTTTTACATGGACATGTAACATTGTCAGAAGTTCTTAGTCATGAGATTTCTTATTAGGCGGGATCTGGCTCCACTATCCAGCTGCAGTATCTACCACGTCTGCCTTATTCAGAGTACAATCTTTTCAAAATTGGCCAATCCTGCTACTGTTCAAATCAATAGAAATTTTGGGTTTCACTGAAGCAGAATAGGGCCCACACAGCTGCCTGAAGTTACCTTTTACTTGACAGGGATGACTCAAAAAATGAAGCTGAAAGAGGCAAAATCAGTATTTCAGAATATGCATGAGTGTATTGTTAAAGTGCACAATTTAATAATTATAAAGCTGTAATAAACTGAGTAATTTTTATGCTGAAAATTATGGCATTACTGTAACTGCAAGAAGCTGTGATATTTTTTATTATCTTTTCCTAGCAGCAAATCATTGATGATATTCTGATTAATCAAGAGGAATTCTGATTAATCATCAGCAATACAACAGTCATTAAAACTTGCTCTGTACTTTCAAGTGAATGCGTCCTCTGGGTAAAAAAAGCAAAAAAAAAAAACCTGTTGTCTGGTTGGTTTGTGTTTTTTTTAATGAATGAGAGATGAAGAAAAGATCATTTCTAAGCAAGTAATACTTGTTATTGGCAATACGATGCAGTATTTTTCTTTTCGGTGCATGAACACCTCCATTTACCATTCAGTTACTAAATACAGACAACTGGTAAATGTTGCCTTTGTGTATCAATAGAACACTAGCAATAATCCCAGTAATTTCTTTAAGCAGTTATTCTGTTGAGAAATGCTTACAACAAATACAGTGTGTATTTTCTTAAATGCAATAGGAATGTCACTGCTGGAATGAAGCCTTTCATCCAGTCAGAACAGAGATGTGTGAGGACAAAAGTAAGATCTCACAGTTTTCCTCAGGCATGAATGGCATTTTTTCCCCATTTCAAAAGTTACTGGTTGATAAAAATGGTTTCAAGGAAATTGCAACTGACGTAGAAAAGTAAAACATCGAAGCAAAAGAAAGCGATTCATACACATTAAGAGAATTTCCATACGATACTTATTCTTTATTCACTGCAGAAACTGGAAGAACATCCAATTTGGCTCAGTCTAATCTGGCTAATTTTGCAGCCATATGGAGAACTAGAGGCCTAACTCTTATTCGGTAACCCTGATTTAAATCCAGTTGCATGCTCGAGTATACTAGAGATCATATCTCACACTTACACTACTGCTTCGGTGGGTTGCACAGCAAAACCAGCAATTCCCCTTTCCATACTGCATCCCTCTGCTGGTTACAGGCAGCCCAGCACTACACTGACTTATCTCTGCTTATACTTCAAGCGGTTTACTGGCAGAGCTATGTCATCCTAGCCAAAGACATGACAGTTCGATACAGATTTGAGCAAAATCAAATTATATTGCATCTCTAGATTCATTGGAGGCTTTACACAGTCACACTGTGAAGCAGTTACTTGTACGAGGAAAGGTTGCAAGAGGAACTTCATTGTGACTGTGTACAGATGACGTGGCTTTAAGAAGTTGAGATTGGTGCTCCCTAGGGTTTTTCAGCCTTTCTACAGAGCATGGTGAATCTTGAATGAATTGGTTTCTGTTTAAAATATTTACAGTTTCAGATTGTTCCTAATTCAGCGAAGCCAAAGTTTCCACGAATGTAAATGGCATTGAAGCTAAAGCCTTGTGGATGTCTTTTAAAAACTTGCATATATTAAAGCATATGTAATGATCCTACTCTGCAGTAAATAATAGGAAGATGAAGAGGTAGATTCCACACTTGTATAGAAAAAGCAGTCTGTACAGGCAAAAACAACCCGACATCTGCCTTCCCCCCTAACCAAAAGTCCACGTCTGATGAGAATCGTACAGGTCTGCGTAAAGGAACACAGGAGTGACAGTCAGTAAAAACAATGTTCAAAATTATCCCAATATATACAGACCACAGACAGTGCTGAAGCACCCTCACAGATGTCACTATGTCCTGAAGGTCACGTGTGCTCACATCTCCATGTGCTTGTGCACTGTCCCCATCTCCACACACATGTATCCTCTTACACACGCACCCCACCACGTGTATCCCACCCACAGAGAAACAGACAACCCGGTACTGGCTGATGGTGTGAATTCAGACCTCATCCGTGCATTCAAAGGTCTAAACCGATTGTTTAGGGAACCTTAGTTGAGTGTATATGCTCTGCACTGTATTATATTCAGACTGACCATATTTCCTATTCTTACGCAGAGCTAAGGTCATTATATCCATAACTTGGTGGAAAACTTGGTGGTGAAAGATACATATCTTACAAAAATGTAAATGCATTTTTAAATTATTATGTAGTCAGAGCTGGGTGTTATCTGTTCTGCCTTCCTATGGCCATTTCCTCACTGGGCTGGGGTTGGGAATGAATCCACAGAATACACAGGTTTGCAGCTGGGTATTCAACACCTAGCTCTCGTGTTCTTTCAAAAAATCTTTTTTTCCCCATTTATTTTCCCTACAATTGCTTTAGTCTTCCCTGGAAGAGAAAAGAACCTCTCTAGAGAGACCTGTTTCACAGTCTGAGAAACATTGCTCCGGAGAGAGAGAAAATACATGGTTTTAAAAGAGACAAACACTCTCAGTCCAACAGGAGTAGACCTTGAACATAGTGGTAACTTCCCGTGATGTAGTCAAAGCAATTATTTTGACAAAGTGATAGCAGCAAACAGAGGGTACATAAAATGTTTTGGGTTTTATTTCTTTCTCTCTCCTTTTTTTTTTTTTTTCCAACGAAATCCTAAGCTGAAGGTGTGGGAGTCCTTTCACAGTACGGATTACATTTAAGAACAGAATGGTCTTCCCTTTGCTACTTCCACTAATCTGAACGATACCTCTGCGCATAAGCATACTTAGGCACATTTTATTGGAGGCTGTTACATGATAATGAAGATGTTGTATTTGGTGACCTCAACAAGTTCAGGAAATGATCTCAAAAGCACGTACCAGGGCAATTATAAGTATTAAGCAACGTGTATTTCTACTTTGAAAGTGGCTTATCGACAGACCCCCCCTCCCCGCCAGGTCACATCAAAACCACATTTTAACCTTTTATTTTGAATTTCAGTCTGAGTTCTGCCTAAATCTAACACCCTTAGCAGTATGACTTTTTACAGAAATGATATTAATGTGTTTTATGTTTCAAGTACATCAACAGGGGGGTTTTATGTTTGTTATAATCCATCAGAATTAGCAAATGGCTTTATAAACAAGCCCATCTTAACATGCAGAGCCAAACACCATACTGCCCGTCTTGTTGAAGCATTACCACTACGATAGGGCGGTTTCCAGGAAAGTGGTCCCTTTAAATGACTCCATACCAACTTGCCTTGACATAGTGAAGAGGGAAGAATCCCCCAAAATGTTTGGCGAAACATCCAGATGCATCACTTAGATGAGTCCAAAGAAATTTACAGAACTGCACCTCAAGTCTACCAGAATGCGCGGTGACGTACGCTCATTTTCATCCCATTTCTTGCCTGTTTAGAAAGTTACACAGAATTGCACAGCCTCAAAGGGCTTCCATTTCATTTCACGACAAGGAACAACAAGGAAAGCAGCCCACCTCTCATTTTACTGAAAGATAAGGGAATGCCTGTGGAAACACCTTCAGTACTTTTCTCACAAAACCCCCCAAGCCAACCAAACCCACGATATATTCCTAAAACGTCGCCCATTGAATCATTCGACTGCCAGAGGACGGGTAAAAACAAAGAGTTCTGGGATCTATTAATTAAAATTTTACGTGCTCCTGAAAGACTCGTCTCCTCACGTTACTAAGGCAGGAGTTCTTTCACTCTCTAAACTATAAATGTAATTCCAGCCTCAGGATTACTTCTGACTAAATATAGACACCCGCGCTCCATTGCCTGGGAAGGCAAATGGGGAAAGAATCACGTCAAACGCCGCTTCCCCTTCTTTCTACCTGTTGTTTGACTTCAATATCAAGCCGGTTCGCAGCCTTGAAGCAGGCGTGTGGCTGCTTCCCATGAAGTGAGGTCTGATCACACTCTGCAGAGCAGCGTCAGGGGCAGAGCCCCAACCCTTGCATACAACCCCTTCGCATGCGAGCAAACCCCTCGGTCGGCTCTCCGCTCACTAACCGCGGTCCAGCCCCCAGCTTTTCGCCTGTGCTGTCAGCCATGAAGGGAAAACACTCAAAATGTCAAGCGACACAACCGGCTGGAGCGTATTTAACAGACGGGAGAGGAGGGTGTCGGGGACGCCCCGGGAGCCGCTCCCAGCCCCGGGGACCCCAGCGGGTGACGCTGGAAGTTGGAGCAGCCGAGAAAAAACCCTCGGGCCGCGTGTGCCCAGCCCAGCCCAGCCCAGGCTGTCCGGGAGCCTCCCAGCCCCGGAGAAACGCGAGCCCCGGAGAGCCGGGAGCCTCCCAGCCCCGCAGAGCCGGCATCTCTCTGCCTTCCCCGCAGCGCTCGTGGGGGCGGAGGAGCGGAGCCGCCGCTAAGCGCTCCCCTCGGACCGGGAGAAGCTCCGGTTGGGCCGTTCCCACCCCGGGACCGGCCTCCAGCTGCCTCTCTCCCGGCGGAGGGGAAGGGAGAGAGGGAGAGCATCCATCCCGAGGTGCCTCCCCCGGGGGGAACGGAGGAGCCGCGGGTACCCGCAGGACGGGGGAAGGCTCCAGCCTCCATCCACACCCCCCGCGTGGGGGAAAAAAAAAAAAAAAAATAATTCAAAAAGCGAGCGATGAGGAAAATAAAATGGTGGGAAGGATGTAAAACGCCTGGGAAGGGGTTAAGGGAGCCCGAGGCGGCACAGATAGCGAGGAAAGCGTCCTCCCAGAGGTGGGAGAAGGCAGGGGCTGTGCCAGGGACAGGTGCTCAGCCTCCCTTTTCTGTCACACACACGCGTTATCTCCTCGTGAAAAAAAGCGCAAGGGCTAACGAGAGGCGAAGCGAATACTGGGGAAGTTGTCTCCGGCGCTGAGGCGAGCGGTGGGGCTGAGGCCAGCACTTAAGTTGTGTAACCCAATCCGCCACCGTCACCCTCTTCGCTTTCTCCTCCATCGCTTTGGGGGAGAAACCCACCTCGGGGTTGGAGGCGGGAGGGAGGGGAGAAACCCAGCTCGGGGGTGGGGGTGGGAGGGGTGGGAGACCCTCCCTACCCCACGCCGAGCAGAGGGGAGCACCTGGCAGCTGGGGGGGGGACCCCATCCCCGCATCCCCATCCCCGCATCATCCCCATCCCCAAATCCTCACCCCGCATCCCCATCCCCAAATCCTCACCCCGCATCCCCATCCCCGCCTCCGCCTAAACTTGGGGGGAGTGCAGGCGGCTGGAGGCAGGCGGGGGCGGCTCATCGCGGCCACCCACCCCTCTCTCTCTCTCTCTCTCTCCCCCCACACCCAAAAAAAAAAAAAGAAGCCGGAGGAGGAGGCGGGAGGAGGGGGAAGAGCCCAAACTTGGCAGCCCCAGCGCGGGGACTGTCCCTCGCGCGGCACCGAGTTGCAGGAGGCGATGGTCCCGAACTCCTCCAGCAGCTCTGGGACGCGGCCGCTGCCCAACTCCACGGGGCTGGTTTTCCCCCTGGAGAGACGCGGCCGCTGCCCAACTCCACGGGGCTGGTTTTCCCCCTGGAGAGAGGCGGCCAGCGGCGAAGCGAATCCTCTGGGAACACCGGGTGGGATGCAGGGCTTAAGGAGGGAGGCTCGGGCGATTCTTCTGGAGCGAGGGAGAGAGCTTAGGTGACGGAGATGGAGAGGGGGTTGGGGGGGGGGGGGATGAAATCAGAGCCATAACCACAGCCGAATAGGAAGGAACACAGCGCGAGAAACCCAAACCTTACCCTGAGCTGCAGTGAGGAGCCCCGCGCAGAAAACCAGCAGAGACTTGAATTCCCTCCACGCAGTCATGTTCTGCGGTTATTCCACGCGCGCACACACATGCACTCACACCAAAAAAAAAAAAAAAAGAAAAAAAATTTTTAAAAAAAGACTAAAAAAAAATTAAATAAATAAAAAAGCCGGGGCGGCTCTTCTCGGCTTGCGACCGGTGTCCTCCGAGCCGGCAGCGAGGGTTTAAGGAGAGATGATAAGCAAGCAGGGGGAGAGGAGAGGCGGAGGGAGAGGAGCGCTCCGGGTCCCGGCGCCTCCTGCAGGACTGCGCGGGCGGCTCTCCCGGCTCCGCTCAGCGCATCATCGCGCCCGCTCCGCTCCCAGCAGCCGCCGCTCAGCGCCCGCGGAGCCTCCGCCGGCCGCGCAGGGGAGGGAGGGAGGGAGGGGAGGGAGAGAGGAGGCAGCGCAGCATCCGCGGGGAGAGAGGAGAGAGAGGAGAGAGAGAGAGAGAGAGAGAGAGAGAGAGAGAGAGAGAGAGAGGAGAACGGGCAGCGGAGGCAGGAAAGGGCTGCCGGGGAGTGCGAGGAAGAGGAGGAGGAGGGGAGAGGAGAGGGAGGGATCGCGGTGCAGGCAGCGCGGCCGAGCGCCTGGCAGCCGCCTCGAGGAGCCGCCGCCGCCGGGCTCAACCATCGAGCCCCACCGAGAGGGGAAGGGGATGCCGAGGAGCCGCCGAGACCCCCGACGCTGCCACCCCCACCCCCTCTCACCCCCCCCACCCCGGGAGCAGCCCGAGGGAGAAGGTTTCCCACCCTCCCAGAGCCGGTGCGGCAGCTCCGGGGCTACATCTTAGGCTGGAGATTAGGAGGAAGTTCTTCACACAGAGGGTCATTGGGCATTGGAACAGGCTGCCCAGGGAGGTGGTTGAGTCACCTTCCCTGGAGGTGTTTAAGGCACTGGTGGATGAGGTCCTGAGGGACTTGGTTTAATGTTTGATAGGAATGGTTGGACCCGATGATCCGATGGGTCTCTTCCAACCTGGTTGTTCTATGATTCTGTGATCTCCTCCCCGGGCTCCCCCGCAGGTGCTGGGCTACGAGTCCCCCGTCCTGGCTGACAGGTGGGACTCGGTGGCCTCAAAGGTCTTTTTCTGCCTGAGTTGAAACTCCCCGCTGCTTCGCTCGCGGAGAGAAAAAAAGGCTTTGAGGTCCAGAATGTGCCCTCCTCGCTCCTTCCAAGTTGCTGCTCATGGGAACGAGGTGCTGTTCCCGAGGGGAAGCATAGGAGCCAGCGTCTCCTTGAGGAGCGCTGCTTTGGCTTTATCATAGAATCATAGAATCGTAGAACAACCGGGTTGGAAGGGACCCATCGGATCTTCTAGTCCAACCATTCCTATCAAATTTATGTTTTATCAAATTTTATGTTGCCATTCCCCAAGTGTTCCTGTTGCCAAGAGGAATTTCTGCCATTAACTGCCTTTCCCAAACCAAACCCATAGCAGGCAACGTGCTGTAGAGACAGATGCTTCATAGAATCATAGAACAACCAGGTTGGAAGGGACCCATCGGATCTTCTAGTCCAACCATTCCTATCAAACACTAAACCAAGTCCCTCAGCACCTCATCTACCTGTGCCTTAAACACCTCCAGGGAAGGTGACTCAACCACCTCCCTGGGCAGCCTATTCCAATGCCCAATGACCCTCTGCGTGAAAAACTTCCTCCTAATCTCCAACCTAAATCTCTCCTGGCGCAGCTTGAGGCCATTCCCTCTTGTCCTGTCCCCTGTCACTTGGGAGAAGAGGCCAACTCCCTCCTCCCTACAACCTCCTTTCAGGTACTTGTAGAGAGTAATGAGGTCTCCTCTCAGCCTTCTCTTCTCCAGGAAAAACAACCCCATCACCACCACCCTGGGTCCTTCAGGGATGGTTCCCTGATCCCAAGGGCAAAGAAATGGCCCAGGGCAGGGCTGTCACAGGTCCCCATCCTCCCGTGACCCTGGCAGGTGATGCCTTCTGCCTACAGCGGCTTCTGTATCAGGTCTGTCTGCGAATGGGTAGCAAAACAGTCCTGACTTTCAATCCAGTAAGAACCATAAAGATCGTCACTGTCACTGCACGCTGGGCCTGACTTCATAATTAACGCTTATCTATATCCGTAATTAAAACACAAAGGCTCCTAGGAAGGAAAGACAGAAATGCGAACACTTTTGGAAAGGCAGTTTAAAGGTTATAATTATTCGCTTATGACGAGTTTTCTTTCCCGGTGAAACAGGCAAAGCTGTTTTCTCACCGTAAGTTGCATGAAGGTGGCGAATGGGCACCGAACACTTTGTAATAAGCTTGTATTTATGTATAAACGTTGCGATTCTCACTCAAAATATGCCTCTCTCTCCATCTCCAGGGCCAGGCGAGATGTGGGAAGACATGTAGCATTGCTGCCATCTCGTGGCAAGCCTTCCCTCCCTCTGTCTCTGTTGCCATCCCTAGCCTGCTCTTCCCCTTCTTTCCCAAACCCACCTGCTCCCTAGCCGGGCCGGAACACTTCCAGAGCAGGGATGCAGTTTTAGTACTCATCCATATTTTAAAAAAACTGCCTCGGGGACTCGTTTTTTGCATTAGCGAAAGTAAAACGATGCTAATAGTCGTTAGTACCAGCCATCCTGCAGCCAAGCTGCTGTGTGGAATTCCCTAGTCGGAACTGCTCCACCTCCTTCTGTATAACTTTCCACTTACTCCTTGTCAGCAGACTAAGGGGGATAAGCTTATGATGGTGAGAAAGATAGAAATGGTCCCTAAGCTCAAGATGCAACTCTTCCTTTCTGTTTTGCAGTAGATTCGATTTCTGAAAAGATGGTGTTTTAACATTGAATCTGTCAAAAGAGATCACAATGGTTTTTAGTTTTGTTTCATCTGCTGGTGTGACCAGCAGGTCCAGGGAGGTGATTCTATCTCTGGACTCAGCACTGGTGAGGTCGCTCCTCGAATCCTGTGTTCAGTTGTGGGCCCCTCAGCACAAGAAGGATGTTGAGGCTCTGGAGAGAGTCCAGAGAAGAGCCACGAAGCTGGTGAAGGGGCTGGAGAACAGGCCCTATGAGGAGCGGCTGAGAGAGCTGGGGGTGTTTAGCCTGGAGAAGAGGAGGCTGAGAGGAGACCTCATTACTCTCTACAACTACCTGAAAGGAGGTTGTAGAGAGGAGGGAGCTGGGCTCTTCTCCCAAGTGACAGGGGACAGGACAAGAGGGAATGGCCTCAAGCTCCTCCAGGGGAGATTTAGGCTGGAGATTAGGAGGAAGTTTTTCACGCCAGAGGGTCATTGGGCATTGGAATAGGCTGCCCAGGGAGGTGGTTGAGTCACCTTCCCTGGAGGTGTTTAAGGCACAGGTGGATGAGGTCCTGAGGGACATGGTTTAGTGTTTGATAGGAGTGGTTGGACTCAATGATCCAATGGGTCTCTTCCAACCTGGTTTTTCTATGATTCCATGATTCTATAAATAAATTCCTTTCGTGGCTGCATGGGTCTAGCTGAGAACAGTAATGACTGTATTTTTTTTACTGTGCTGTTTTAAGTAAGCGCTCCTGTTTGAGAAGCTGCTGTTTAACCCTGCTCATAGCAGATTCTGCAGAAGCTCCAATATGATAAAATATGTGCTTTCTTGGTCTTGACTCACTCTGATTAGATTTACTGTTTCCTGAGGCTTGCTATTCTTCTGAGGATTTTCTGGGCTTTACCGAGGCTTTGGTACCTGTTTCTTTCTCTATTGAGCTAAACAAGTGGCAATTTCTTCCCCTCATAGCATCTAGATAAAGCCAAACGACTGGGCACTATAATCACTATCACCGCAAAAGTTACTTTCGCTCTTTCTTTACATCTTATAACAGTAAATCATATGTATAAACATTGTGAGCCTTCAGAACATTGTCACTCATCACCTGATGTAAATGAGAGAGTATAGATCCACCCCAGCTAATGTTTCAGGTTCTTTACAGACTCGTGTGGCTGTCGCAGTGACTTTTACAAAGGCTGTTTGACTCAAAAGTTCAGCTAGACCCAAAAGATCCAGAAGATGATTGATGAACCGAAGCTTAGCATTCCAGGACACCAAACTGGCTAAAGCTCATAGTGCTGCAGTAGAATCATAGAATCACCAGGTTGGAAAAGAGCCACCAGATCATCGAGTTCAACCATTCCTATCAAATACTAAACCACGCCCCTCAAACCCTAGTATCTAAACATGATAATTACAGAAGACTATCTAACCTAATGACTGTGATCTCTCTATTGTATTTTAAGTACCTAGTGTACTACCATAAAATCCCTAAATTTATGAGTTTGAACAGAGGCAATATTTCTCTACAATCCCTATATAAGGTATCGGGGAGTGAATATGTCAAGACTGTTTGTACTAATCACGGTGATTTAAAGGTAACTTGACAGGGTTTTATTTCTGATTGAGAACTTGTCCTTTTTCTTCCCTTTGTCATATAAAAAAGGTCTGAAAGTTTAGCTTCTCTTTTCTGTTTTCAACTTGTTAATGTTAATAATTTTGAATACACATTTCTCTCTTGTTTTCTGGGAAGAAGCAGCATCTTTCTGTAAGGTGCAGGAATATTTGCATGTATCTGAGCAAAACTACTGATTCAGAACATAGTTGAAAATACACTATACGCTCACTAATAAGGAATGGCTGAGGGAACCCATAAACAGAATTCACACTTGCCAGTGTAGACAGAAGGCAGTAGCTTTCTGCCAGAAGGTTATTCTGGAAGTCTTAAATTAAAAAAAAAAATGAAAGTTTAAAACCCAAAACAGTACATTGGGAGAGGGGGGGAGAGTGCAAAAGAAGAGATGTCTTCAGCAGAACACAGATTTAGAGCTGAGAAGTCAGCAACTGGAATTGTTCTCCATGAGCAATATCTTTTTTCTTTCTGTGTGTGTGTCATACAATCTCTTCAGTTGTTAGCAAAAACAGAGAGCAGGGTTCTGCATACTCTCACTTAACATATTGTTTTTTCCATAGTTCTGTTTTCAGACTTGAAACGTCTCGTTATTTCTTCAGTGGTAATATTCTTTCAGACTGGAACAATGAGAAATGTTTATACGTACATATGTTCCTAACCCCAATTTGTTATACAATGAAGTGTAAAAAGGAGGCCATGCCACCCACGGACTGTCTACAGTTAGAAACTTTCTTCCT
Organism: Coccyzus lansbergi; assembly: GCA_033558105.1. Classification (NCBI taxonomy): domain Eukaryota; kingdom Metazoa; phylum Chordata; class Aves; order Cuculiformes; family Coccyzidae; genus Coccyzus; species Coccyzus lansbergi. The sequence goes on from JAUMJK010000508.1 coordinate 5,460,096, forward strand.
TGGGTTCAGATTTGACTCTTCTTTCTTTTTGTGGTAACATTCTGTCCAAACTAGAAGTTTCTCTTGCGAGATTGACAATAATGATGACTACAGCTACATCGGCTACAACTGCAACTTCAGCTACAACTACATCATTGTTTTATACACTGTACTGGCAGAGGCCACCAAATGTAAGTGCCAAAAGTCTTCTAAGCTGGAAGCTGACAGATAAACCAGGAAATAGTTGTAGGGAAACTGATGGTTACAGGCTGGCAGGGGAGACACTTCAAGGAAATATTGGTCAGCAAGAAAGGGTGTTACGATATCTGTGAAAAAAATTCTTCACGGAAAGGGTCACTGGGCACTGGCAGAGGCTGCCCAGGGAGGTGGTTGACTCGCCTTCCCTGGAGGTGTTTAAGGTGCGGGTGGATGAGGTGCTGAGGGACATGGTTTAGAGATTGGTGGGAATGGTTGGACTCTGTGATCTGGTGGGTCTCTTCCAACCCGGTGATTCTATGTTTCTATGATATTGTTGTTCAAGAGGGATCCCAGGGATAAATTAATCGCTCTACTATACTGTATTCCCTCTGGAGTGCTTACTTTAGGGGGAACACTTGGCAAGACTATGGGGGGAGGTGCATGTTACCTGTTTTAAAGTACCCTCGAGCATTACTTATCTCCTCAGGGACAGGGTCCAGCACATTGTTTCTTTTCTGAACACCTACACTGATCCCATCTGTCCTTAAGGTGACATTAATAATTGATGTTAGGAAGATGAGACTTCCAAAAAACATTTCTGCCTTTGAGGGAAGGTGAAATTTGTAGGTAGTAGCCTTCAGGGTGCCTAAAGGAGGCAACGCTGAGGTCACTCCACTTCTGTACTGTTGCTCAGAGATTTAACCATTATCGTCTTGGAGGGTTAACAGACAAAAAAGGAACTTCACTGAAGCAGTTCGAGGACAATAGATTATCTGTTTTCTAGTTAAGCATAAGGAGATTCTGCAAAGCATGTCCTATGCTACGTGAGAAAGTTTGAAGCAGCTTATTAACATGTGAGTGACTGTAGTTAGGATTATGGTTTAAACAGGCAAGCAAGTCAGTATCTTGACAGTGAGTTAAATGTGAGAGTGTCAGCAAGCTTTGAGGATGAGAAGTATTATAGTAAATCCTATCAGATGGGAGAGATGAGGAAGAACCAGTGGAGGGAGGCAAAGAATAGCTCAGAAAACAATCATTTTGTCAGCAATCTGGATATGGGAAGGGTAAGACTGCATGTGTCAAAGCTGGAAAGGTACTTCTGTTATTGAGACAGAAGAATAGGTGTTTGGTTGTGAGGAGACTTTAGACAGACCTTTCAGGAGCTCTCCATATCCACGTGTACTGAGAGCCTGAGACAGTGACGCCTGGGTACTTCACTTGAGCTGTGCAGCCTAAGAATGACCATGGTACAGATATGCAGTGTCTTAATTATGATCTCATGCTGACTGTGTTAGCAGAGTGAATCACAGAATCATAAACTCACAGAATCACTAGGTTGGAAAAGACCCACTGGATCATGAAGTCAGACTTGGTTTAGCACCTAAGGAACTGCTCTAACTTGAACTACCACAGGTCTCCTACACTATGAAACCCACTTGATAGAAACTAAATGTATTTTGTGTATGGACAACGACTTAAGTTAGACTCTTGACATATTTTGAGCTAACTGACTGAGAAAGAGAGGTTTAGTGTATTGGAAAGGAGAAACTGTCTGTTTTATTCATGATGAGTTGGAGATGATGCTACATATACATGAGGAGATGTCAGAGAGGCAGGCTGAGATTTCAGTTTGGACATAAGGAGACTAGTCTGGAGTAGACTAGTATATCTGTGAGTCATTAGCAAACAGATGGTAGTTGATTTTGTATTTGCTGATGAGATCACACAGAAACAAGGTGTAGAGAGAAGAGAGAAGGAAAGCAAGGACAGGAAACCCACACAGTAACTTGAAGGCTGGATGAGAAGTATGCTCTCAAATATACCACCTTGATAATCAGGTGAAGAGAGAATTGTTGAAGACATGGACACATAGAGTGCCCTAAGAAGAGCTGTGTGTCAGGTCTGAGTGGATGAAATGGCATCCTCATGAAATTTAGATAGTCTTTAGAGGTTTTAGAGTGAATAGTTTCGCGTGACTCTAAAGAATGTTAAAACTAAATCAGAGAAATGCTTGGAAGGAATTCCTGAGAGTGTTCTAGCGAGAACGTGAGAGAAGAATGAGCTGACAGCTGGGAGTTGAAAGTGAAATAACGGGAAACATAGGTAAAATCATGCCATTTCTAACATGACAAGGACTAATCCATAAAGAAATTGAAGGATAAATTGTCAGACAAAAGAAAAGAGGACAAGCAGAATACAGATCATGATAGAAAAATGGTGAGAAATTATGATACTGAAGAGATCAGTATCTGGATAGGATGGAGTAGCTGGAAGAGTGAAAGGAGGCAAACAGAAGAAAAAATTTTGAATCTATGGACAGAATAAAGGAAATGGAAAAAAAAGGAGAGGATTAACAGTTAAAGGAGGAGAAAAAGGTGTGAAGCTAAAGCAAGCTTTATCTTGAGCAGTTCTTTAAAAATTATTTATAAGCACCTCTTCTAACTTGATTCCTTGAGATTTTTATTCTTTCATAGATATTGCTCTGATTTAGGATTGAGAGCATTACTGTGGTGGTTCACACTGCACATATAGAGAACAAAATGCACTGGAATAAAAATCAAACATTAACAAGAATAGTTAGTCAAGCATCTTGCATCTCCTTTTTAATAGCACCTTGAGACTGCTTGGTTGGACTTAACTTCTGCCAAATTACCAGATGAAAGAAATTTCAAAGATAGAATCTGTCCTTCTATCTTGACACTGAATTTTTTTTACTCAGTTTTTAATAGCAGGGTCTTCACAAGAGGTGTTGACAGGCATGATACAAAAGAGGGGAGAATGCACAGATAACCAGGTGTGCAGTCATAAATGTTTTAAAAATAATCGCTATCAACAAATTACACTTAGACTTGAACAGGTCTTGACTGAAACAACTTAATCTCTAGAGATATATTCACTTTGACAGATAGTCCAGGAAATGAGATCTTATGGCTTATGGTAACTGAACATTTTGGGTGCATTTTTCCCGGTCATAAGAGAAGGGTGCCACAATAAAGACAGAGAAGGTTGTTATGAAGTTTGTATTAGGAAGGTATTGCTGCAGTTTTCTGAGTTGTGATGGTGAGTTCACTGGGTGTGCTGAGCTGGTAAAGAGTAAACAATTACAGTAGAACAACTGGGATATGAATAATCTTGTGAAGCCCACGTATATATTCTCCATGGACACTGCAGAAGTAATTTCTATCACACCTCAAAATATTTCTTCAGAGTAGATTAATTTTGTCGTATACCATAATCACCTAATTTGTACCTACCCACACTTCAGGGATCTTCTGATGCTGGAGTTCATTACATAGGGAGAGGTCTGTGCAGACCTGAAGAGGGAGACTGGCTGGTTAGGTGCCTGTTGGATTTCGTAGCTAGTTACCTCTCTATATTGTCTTGAAAAATATTTCCATGGTCTGGTTTAAGAAAACTGCTTGACAAAGTCAGGATTTAAATGACTAAATATCTTCAAACTGTTTCTTTATGCGATATTGGACAGGATAAGAGGGAATTGGGCTCAAGCTCCACCAGGGGAGATTTAGGCTGGACATTAGGAAAAAAATTTTCGAAGAAAGGGTCATTAGGCAATGGAACAGGCTGCCCAGGGAGGTGGTTGATTCACCTTCCCTGGAGGTGTTTAAGGTGCAGGCGGATGAGGTGCTGAGGGACATGGTTTAATGTTTGATAGGAATGGTTGGACTCGATGATCTGGTGGGTCTCTTCCACCCTGGTTATTCTATGATTCTATTATTTTCTTTATGCTTTAATATACTCCTGCTTCCTATTTTCATCTCATGATGTGGCTGCACAAAGGAGAACTGGGTTGCGTATATACAGATACACAAAAGTGATTTCTTTCCCATCTACACATTCTAACCCTTCAGGAAGGGGAAAAAAAAAAAAAGAGGTGCTCTCCACTTTATTTCAAAGACAAACAGCCTCACAATTACTGCAAAGTGAAAGAGTACACATGGATGCTTACTGCAATTACCCAGTGAAGCATTTGCATGCTGAGAACCTGAGCGAAGTGGCAGCCTTTCCACTGACTTCAGTGATTGCAGGATCATGTCCTATATAAGTAACAAGTCTAGAATTGTGACTGAGAAGGAGGTATAAAATTAAAGTATCAGTTGCATTCAAGTTTCAGTTGCAATGCAGTGTTACTTCCAATAGTTATATATATAAGCATGGGACAAGAATAATCTGCTGGTGGAATTTCGTACCTGTAGAGGAAGAATGTGTTCTTCCTGCAGTAGTCCATTATCAAGTCGATAATAACTACATCTACAAGAAAAAAATCCAAGGGTCTCATCACCAGAATACAGTGATGAGGAAGTGATGGTGTAGACTCATTTCTTTACTCACATATTGACCGAGACAGATTGGGACCAACTAAATCTTTGAAATACAAACATTGCTAGAATTGACCCATCAGCATAACCTCAATTATCTTCCCAAATATTGGGTAGCCTGACATCAGCTGGTAAATGGCTTTGCTAATATCATCCAAAGACCTTCTTTTGAGCAAGAGCCTAACTGCTGCTTAAGTAAAGCTGGCAAAATGCCCTTCTAAAGAGAGGCATTAATGATCTTCATCAATAATGAGCTTAAGTGTCTCTCCACTTGCTTTAACTAGCCGTGAATTTTTCATTTGGAAAGTCAGAAAGAAGGCAGAACCATGTTTTACCCTTCATGCATGAAACTAAGGGAGGTCTAGCCTTGTTCACAGAATTAATTTTTTGTTCTTTGCCGTCTCATTCTCTTCTCGTACAGCGTTTTAGCCAGCTGTCCTAAAACAGTGAGTTCCAAGGAGTGATGATACATCCTTCCTCCCTAGTCCTTTACAGTTCATCTACTGTTCATAGTATGCTAAATTGGCATTTCTTCTCCCAGCTTCTAACTTCAAAACTCCTCTCTGTTGAAAAAAAAAAAAAAGATGCAGAAGAAGGGCTTTTCTTATTGAGAACATCAGTAACCCAGTCTGCCTGCAGGACTTCTATGCACTAAGAAGAGAATTTACCACAGAAATAACCTGCTTCTCAGATTTCCCTTTCCCTCTCCTGTTCATTCTCCATTTTGTTCTTTTAGGGCTCATAACTCCTGGACCGCAGATCTGAAAGAGTCAGATAAAAAAATTACCACTGTAATTTTTCACAGGGACCTATTTCTGATTAAATAAGTTACCATCAGTTCATTGCATTTACATGCAGGTGATATTCACCTGGCATAACATAAATCTCTGTATTTTGAGTCCTCCATAATATGGTGGTAAAATATAATGAATGAAAAGCAGAACAAGGAGGACTTTCACTAGCATCTATTCTAAGCATGCAATGATTTCATGTCTTTATTTTTTCTTTAAGGAAAATACTAAGCAACCGAACAATTTGGAATTTTATCATTTGTGGTGATTATTGTTAGAAAAAAATAAAGGGCAAAAAATTTCAAGTGCTATTGTCTCTGGTCCGTGCTTCCTCATGGGAACATGAGTCTTTCTATTTCAGCCAGCAAGAGTTCTTTGAAGATTTTGGGAAGTAGATCAAAATTTATTTGATCCTCAAAAAAAAAAATCCTCATGCATTCTCATGGCAGTATGCTGGAGTTGGTGTGGAATACATTAGTACACAGGAGGAAACAGCCGTATCATAAAGATTCTTGAGATTGAACTGGGTCACTTGATTAAACGTAATTGTAAAAAAAGGTCATTAAAAGGTAATGGAATATTGCCAATTTAGTGTTTGTTAGAAATAGGATCTGCCATTCTGGAAAGACCTTAATGACATGTATGTGGCGTGACCATCTTTTTTGTTTTCCACAGGACCTTGGAGTTCAATCATTTATGATTTGATGTTTGTTTAGAATATACAGAAGTGGGTGGTAACGGTGTTAGCGTGTCCTCAGTTCGTACTATGTGCAGGAGGTATTCATACCCTTCCAGGTCCCTAAATTCAGAGCCTGCACTTGACTCTATAGTCAATGGAGAGATGTAGAGATTAAGACCCTTTTTATCTAATTTTAAGCACCTAGATAAGAAACAGCAAGATCTCAGCTAGTATCTGACAACCTCTTGAGAATACGTTCTCTATTTGCTGTGCAAGTAGTTTGCAGAAATTATATGACTAACATGAGGTGGATGTACTTGATCCTTCTGTTTAGTGGATGAATGACTCTCCTCAGTCATCCCAGTGATCCCAGGTGCACTGCTGTGCTTTCCACAGCAGAAAAAAAGGCAGGGGTCCTAGGAGGAGTGGGGTTGCGATATGAACTCTAGCACAGGGGTAGAGAAACTCCTGGTATCTTTTCCATTTTTCATGTTCACCGAAGGGTCTGTTGGTCATTAGCTCTTATCCCACTGTCTTCAAAATAATCTCTTGCAAAATAAGGAAATGTTGTGTTCTTTTATGATATAGGTGATTTGCTTAAGGTTTGCAATGAAAACAAGAATGCATAATACAGAGTCAGCACTGAGTTGATTTGTTATGCTCTGAGTTTCTGGGGGAAATTTTCAAAGGCACAGGGGAGTTAGGAACCAGAGTCCCTTTGGCTTTCAGCGGGTGTTCAGCATCTAGCTGCCTATTTCTGCTTTTGAAATATTCTCCTGTAGCAGTAAGTGGCCGAATTGCAATGGATAAAACCACAAAAAACTAGAGCTTTCTGTCTTTTTCAGACTATTAAAATGATACCCCTTTGAAGAATAAAGTTCTTAAAACAGGAAAAGACATGTCAGTGGATCTCTGCTCACTGTGGGCTCTATTCACACCTTGAAGCACTCACAGAGCCTGCATTAATGCTAAGAAGAATTATTCAGACATACAAGGGGTGCGTAATCGATAAAATATTCTTGCTGTTGCTGTTGCTTAGAATAGGTCTCAGTGAGAACCAGGCTGTAGGTGGGTTTTCCATATGTTACACCTTTAATAACAAGACTCAGATTTTTAAGGAGAATTCTAGTTTATTACAAGACTGTAATCCTCTCCCTGGCTCTGTGCCTTCTCCAGAGGCTCGACAGCATAGCTCTGTACACAGCACAGCATAGTTCACACTCTCTGACGTCTCTTATTCAAAAAAAAAAAAGGTACAGGGGCCTCTCTTAGCCTTGAAAGGGCAGCTTCCACTTCCTCATCATTAGAAGCCCACATTAACTACAGCAGAACCTATCGCCACCAGAGATAAACTAAGTGGACTGTTACATGCAGATTTCACAACCAGAGTGAATCTCAAGGGGAGGTAGCCAGACCAAACACCACTAATGAAACCTTAGACCAGATTCTAAGATAGAGCTGCCTTTGACACTAACAAGGGAATGTTTTTGTAATTAGTTATACATTGCAGGATACCACAGTATCAGTTCTGCATATCTGATTCTGAAAATACACAGTCCCTTGTGCTGCTCATTGGGGTTTGCTCTGCCTTTAGATGCCAAATTTAGAGGCAGCATCACCTGTGCTAGGAGTTATGGTCAATTTTTATGATTACCAATATGCTTAAGTTATGATAATATTTTGATCCCTATTCAAAACTAATTGATTAAATTAATTTATCTCTTCTTCTCCTATGAGGAGTGTCTGAGAGAGCTGGGGTTGTTTACCCTAGAGAAGGGGAGGCTGAGAGGACACCTCATTACTCTCTACAGCTACCTGAAAGGAGGTTGTGGAGAGGAGGGAGCTGACCTCTTCTCCCAAGTGATAGGGGACAGGACAAGAGGGAATGGCCTCAAGCTCCGCCAGGGGAGATTTAGGCTAGAGATTAGGAGGAGTTTTTTCACAGAAAGGTCATTGGGCATTGGAAGAGGCTGCCCAGGGAGGTGGTTGAGTCACCTTCCCTGGAGGTGTTTAAGGCACGGGTGGATGAGGTCCTGAGGGACATGGTTTAGTGTTTGATAGGAGTGGTTGGACTCAATGATCTGATGGGTCTCTTCCAACCTGGTTGTTCTGTGATTCTATGATTCTTTAATTTCATTAACACATAGGTTCTATGGATTATCTCTTAATGTCTATTTTCTCAGATCCACCTTGTTCATCTTGTGGACCACCCATTCTCAGACATCCTGGTCATCTTCAGAGCAGATGCATTTTTATAGAACCTGGTCATCTGTGGACTATCCTTCTGGTCATATTTTTCTTCTATACAGATTAAGATTTTTCTAAGACATTGAATCTGAGTGATGTTGGGGTTTTTTTTCCAAATACGATCCAAGAGATCCTTAAAGTGTTGTTCTAGGCGTATGTTCTTACTCAGAAATTCCCAGGTTTAAAGTTCATAGATTTCAAGATACCTAATGATTGTGAAGGAAACTGCATGTGTGTATGTTTAGTAAATTTCTTGCTTCTTGCTATTAATGTCTCAAAAATCTATTCTATCGTGACAATATTAACAATAGTTATCAAAATTGCTTACTTAAATTTGCTTGATTCTCTTCAGTCTGCAAAGGAATCTTTTTTCCTGGAATATCTGTTGCATTGATATATCATATACTTGGAAATTGTAACTTCCCATAGGAATATTCCTGCCTGTAACATTTCCTGGACAGCAGCAACTGGAATGGGCAGAAGTGTGAGCCCGAGTACATTTTTTTCAGTCACGAGAGAAGCTGTAGTTATTTTATGCTGAACAGTTCTGTAGTGGAAACTGATGGTAGTCTGATATCATGAAGACATCTACAAGGGTTAAGCAATGTTTTGATAGCCAAGGTACTCTGATAGATTATTCTTTCTCACATTCCATAGAATCATTGAATCATTTCTACTGAAAAAGACCCTTAAAATCATTGAGCTCAACCATAAACCTTGCACACTCCACCACTGAACTTTGTCCCTAAGCACCACATCTACAAATGTATTCTTCAACAGTTTAAATTAAAACCAACATAAACACGCACAACCCCTCAAAAAGGAAAAAAAAATAAACCACAGATCAACACCGTAATTAGGTTGCCAATTAAAACTGAATATGCCTGAAAAGGTAATGTGTTTCTTTGTTTGTTTTTTTTTCCACAAGTTTTTCCTGAATTCTCTTCTACAAATATAAGATAGTTACTGTTTCAGAGCTACAGCAATACTTTCTGTATTCTGATTTTATTGATTATTAAAGTGTTCTATATTGTTACCTGTCACAGTGACTTACTGCTCCTCACTATTATTAATTTTTCCCACCCTAAGCAAAATTAGCTTTTGGGATTCTTTTCTTTTTAAAGGAGAATTTTTCATTATTCGGTGGCATTGACTCTGAATGACAGGTCTGGAGTCATGGGTAATAGGGTTGGAGGACAGTTGAGTCTTTTCATAGAGCTATTTGTAGTATTTTTTGTGATTTCCACAGGTTACTATAAGGTCCAAGTTCCATTTTGATGTCTGCTTCATATGTAAAAATATGCAAATATTGTGTTTACAAAGTCCATTAGCTTTCATCTGTTTACACACTGAGACAGCTTCATGCAGGTAGATTAATCCCACTAAAATTGCAGTTATATCTAGTACATCATTTTTCAGTCCTTTTTAGGATAGCATCATGACATAAAAAAAGTAGAATAAGCCAACCTTTTCTTACAAACCCCGTAAGAAATATGAATGTGGAGAGCTACACTTTTTCTGGCATAGAAAAATGCAGAGATCTCATCTGGAGAAGATGAGATGAATTGTATACTGTAAAAGCACTACTTGCTTTAAATATCTGTGAAACTATGTGCAGTCAAGGACAGGGTTTTACCAACCCTGAGGATCTGAGGCAGTGCTTGTGGCTTTTTACACATCTATAAACATAAATACTAAAAATAGCAGTTGGAGTTGTTCTTGAGCATTATTCTGTGGTAGAAGCCTGTATTTGAAAATGTTAGTGTTGTGTGCATATTTTTTTCTTAGAAATAAGTATTTAATAAGTATTTAAGGTGGTTGATTCACCTTCCCTGGAGGTGTTTAAGGCACGGGTAGATGAGGTCCTGAGGGACATGGTGTAGTGTTTGATAGGAGTGGTTGGACTCGATGAGCCGATGGGTCCCTTCCAACCTGGTTGTTCTATGATTTTATGATTCTATAAAGTTTATCTGGACTTCGGTGCTGTTCCCATGAGTTCTACGTGTAGATGAGAAACTGTTAATGCCTCCATGAAATGGTGATACCGCTTTTTCTGATATAAATGAGGGGGTGATGTCGTTTATATAAATGGGGTTGTGGCCATTTATTCTTTAGGTAATTTATTTTTTAGCCTTCACAGCTGGGATAGAACAAGTTAACATCTCAAGCTTTAAATATGTTATTTCCCTTATGCTCTAGCTCTTAAGAAAGATCGGCATCTTTTCCGATATATTATTGTTTCCTGATTTGCTTCTGTGATCTATGTGGGGACCAGAATTTTAGGTGACAGAAGGTGAAAAATCAGTTTGATCTTTCAGGGACAATGCTGGTTTACATTTGCGTATTCCTGTCCCAAAACACAGACTGGAACATTTTTGCCTCTCCCCTGGCAATAGCTTTATAACCGCATGGCTCATTGTACTGCTGTAATTTAATTCCAGTTAACCTAAAACATAGCATGATACAAAGCATTTATTTCTTTTACTCAAAAGGAATCAGCTATGTCTAGCTCTGACTGCTCTTGAATGAGATGCTCACCGGGTCTCCATTCTTGAAAGCACTTTAGCACTTGCTTATTTTCACTGAAGTATCATTGAAGATGCCTGTATAACAGCAAAGAAGTGTTTGTGAGGATGGAGCTAAGGAGAACCTGCAAGATAAAGCATAAAAGATGGAAATTGGATTCGGAGAATGCCGGCAACTCAAGCAGCTACACATTCCAGAATAATGCTGGTTCATGCAATTGAATCATGTGAGGAACGGCTGAGAGAGCTGAGGTTGTTTAGCCTGGAGAAAGGAGGCTGAGAGGAGACCTCATTGCTCTCTACAGCTACCTGAAACGAGGTTGTAGAGAGGAGGGAGCTGGGCTCTTCTCCCAAGTGACAGGGGACAGGACAAGAGGGAATGGCCTCAAGCTCCAACAGGGGAGATTAAGGCTAGAGATTAGGAGGAAGTTTTTCACACAGAGGGTCATTGGGCATTGGAATAGGCTGCCCAGGGAGGTGGTTGATTCACCTTCCCTGGAGGTGTTTAAGGCACGGGTAGATAAGGTCCTGAGGGACATGGTTTAGTGTTTGATAGGAATGGTTGGACTCGATGATCCGATGGGTCTCTTCCAACCTGGTGATTCTATGATTCTATGATTCTATGAATAGTGAGGAAAGTCAGGTTCCTGTGTTACGAGTGAGGCCTCAGAAAACTTACCTCTATGTGTAAAATATATTGAAGCTTCATTGCTCTCAGGGCAAGCTTTATCAGTTCATGAATGATAAGGTCCCCAAGGCTATCCTCATCATTTTTGATCAGACATTTAGTGGCTGAATTAATCTTTGCATAACCACTCTACTGACTACATCCAACTAGTACTCTTAATTACTTTTGCTGATATTTTTTTAAATCAGCACAGCTAAACTTTCAAAATTTGATCAAAGATTTGTCATTAAGGCAGAATGAGAGTGTGTCCTAAAATTTAGGTGTTAGCATGTCTCTTAATGCCCCTCTTAGTAACTACTAAGGTTTGGCAGGATCTATCTGTGAAGTATGTCTCACACTTTATTTTGCACTTTGGCAGAGGCCACACGCTGCTATATTTACAGCTTTGGATGCACCACCTGAAAACTATCACTAATAAAACTAGATCATGCTTTTAGAATGAACAGGTGAAGACTTCAGACCCAGAAAAAAGCAGAGTTGCAATGCACTTTGACGCACGTAATGTCTGCTGCTGCTTTTCACACAGTAGGACTTTCACTATAACTTACAAGCATTGACTTCCATGGATTAATTCTCATTTACAGTGCTATAAATTAGGCTTTGCTAACAATCCAGACGCTCTGATTTATGCATTGGCTACTAATCCTTTGTATTTTTTCAGATTCCTTGGGGGATTTTTTTTCCCCAAGTCAAAATTTCAGAGGTTCTCTGAACAGCACAACATCTCTTCTCTTGCAGAATTTTAATCCATTATTTTTGTTGCTTGCAGTATGAACCTGATCTGTGCTATTTTACCTTGTTTGATATAAAATGTGTTCTGCTCTGAGTCACTGTTATGGAAGAGTCACTAACAGATGTACAATTCTAATAATTTGTAGTAAGTTACCTTTGCAAATTGTGTCTGAGACAATACTTATAAATCCAGAGCTAAAATAATCTGTTTCGCAATTAGTTTGTTTTCTTAAATAAATCGAGGGGTTTTGTTTGATCACTTAAAAAGTCTTTTGCAGTTCTTCTGCCTGTGAAATATCTGGGAGGTGATGAGTACAAAGCTGTTACTTTGTAATATGCACATTTCTCATTTATCTTCTTGGTTAAATTGCAGTTAAGGTTGCTATAGTGACTAATACACTATACAAAACACATGACAAGAACAAAACGTTGAAAACAGTCTGAGCAATAGAAAACATAAAAGGAGTCATTTAGGGTGTGGTAACGTTTGTATCACAGATTTAAGAGCATGGGGAAGGTTCCTGCCAGTGGAGTTCAGAGGATAAAGGAGTCCAGACTCTGCTGAGAAATTTGAAGCACAGCTAAAGAGACACCTACTCTGTCAACAGCCTCATTCTTTCCTTGCAATACCTTCTGCTTTCTTTTTTGAGACTTACACGTGATGACATATCTCTGTTTGTCTGTCGTTGCCTACAAATAGAAATAGTTGTAGGCATCCATAAACAGCCTCCAGCATGACACATCCTCCAATTGCATCTCTGCCATTATCCTAAATGAGCTTGGCACAATGAAGGATATATGTCCCAGAGAAAAATAAAAAATAACAATAAGGATGAGATGGGCGGAACAGCAGAACCGGGGAAAGATTATGGAGCTATATAAAACCTCGAGGAAGCAGAGAATGGGAGAGCTCAGGGCAGGTAGAAGGAAGAAAGGTAATGGGGAAGAAGTAGAAGGCATATAACCCATAAAATTAGGGAAACTGGGAGAAGGTGGAAGAAAGGGAGACAAACTATACAAGGTGTATCACAAAGGAAGCAACAGGAAGATGGAAGCCTCTGAAAAAGGCAATTTCTCTTACAGGTCAGATGGCTTGAAGGACACTTGAAGCACCTGGTGCAAGCGAAACCGTTTGCAGTTTCCCAGAACAGAAGGAGGGAAGAATCACTCATGTGGAATGGAGATGGACGACTGATGGGAATATTTAGTGTTTGGTCTACACCAGCAAAGGGAGTGATTCTATAGTCTTCAGAAGGAAATATGACCACAGTGACTGTGGTTTTCTGCTGCAAAAGCCCTCTTTCACTTCTAGCCTTTGGGGAAGATTCACTTGCTCTACTCTCATCATCTGAGCAGAAGTTGTCCCTGGTATTTTCTCAAAGGCTGTAGATCTCAGCCAGGTGCACTGGCAGGGTTTAGTTCCTACCCAGGAACTCACCGATTGTACCAGAGCAGGAAAATTCCTTTCCTCGCTCCTCATTCACCTCTCCTCTGCTGGATGCCTTCTCATTCTTCCAGGTTATTTTTTTAAGGGATTCTTTTAGCCATCCAGGTCAGTCATGCTCCTTCCCCTTTTAGTTCCTTCTGCAGTCTGTGAAAGGCAGCGTTAGCTTTTCTATACCATAAGGGATCCATCAGCATACAATTTTACAGCCACAGAAGGTTTGGAAGTATGCCACTGGAGAAGAATTCTGTCCCCAAGAGCTGCTAAGAACTGTCAAACTGCCTTTCTGCAGAACCTGGAGGTGCTCGGGGTAACAACCAGTCTGAAAAAAAAAAAAGTCTTGCCTGTTTTCTTTCTGCAAGATCTCCAGCTAGCTGTTCAGTGTTCATTTAGAAAAAGGAGAAAGCAGATATTTTGGCATAAAAAATACATATTTTACGCTTTAATGGAAAAAATTATTGGAAAAAAAAATTACAAACTAATATTTTCTATCTGTCTGTTTTCACGGAATAAAACAAAATAATTAATATGTTTGGTTAAGTTGGATTTTGTTAATATACATTCAACTGAATCTTAAAGCATTAAACAGTCTCTTTGTTTGAGAGCTCAAAAAATGATAGGCACTTTTGTAACATTTTTTTAAAATAAGCAGTACTAGAAAAAGAATATTTAAAAGATATAGTGTAGTGTGAATTATGGTCCTCACTACCACAATCCATTGAATCATAGAATCATAGAATCATAGAATACCAGGTTGGAAGAGACCCATCGGATCATCGAGTCCAATCATTCCTATCAAACACTAAACCATGTCCCTCAGGACCTCATCTACTTGTGCCTTAAACACCTCCAGGGAAGGTGAATCAACCACCTCCCTGGGCAGCCTCTGCCAAGGCCCAATGACCCTCTGTGTGAAAAACTTCCTCCTAATCTTTAGCCTAAATCTCCCCTGGCAGAGCTTGAGGCCATTCCCTCTTATCCTGTCCACTGTCACTTGGGAGAAGAGCCCAACTCCCTCCTCTCCACAACCTCCTTTCAGGTAGATATAGAGAGTAATGAGGTCTCCTCTCAGCCTCTTCTTCTCTAGGCTAAACACCCCCAGCTCTCTCAGCCGCTCCTCACAGGGCCTGTTCTCCAGCCCCTTCACCAGCTTTGTTGCTCTTCTCTGGACTTGCTCCAGAGCCTCAACATCCTTCTTGTGGTGAGGGGCCCAGAACTGAACACAGGATTCAAGGAGCGGCCTCACCAGTGCAGAGTACAGAGGGAGAATAACCTCCCTGGACCTGCTGGTCACACCATTTCTGATACAAGCCAGGATGCCATTGGCCTTCTTGGCCACCTGGGCACACTGCTGGCTCATGTTCAGTCGGCTGTCAACCAGCACCCCCAGGTCCCTCTCCTCCAGGCAGTTTTCCCTCCAGATTTCTCCCAGTCTGTAACTCTGCATAGGGTTGTTGTGCCCCAAGTAAATGAGAGCCCTCTATTGACTAACGAGGGGCCTGGCTCAGGCTCTGACTGTGAACATGCAGGACGGGTACATGGAGCATCTAATGAACAGGTGAACAATATTTGGCACTTATGTGATATATGAAGAATCTACTGTGAATTATGAAACTTGAAGAGCTGTTGTGCCAATAGAGAAACTAAGGAAAATGACTTGATAGACTTTTTTAGTTCCTGTGAAATACTGCTAGACCTTTAAGCTACTGCATTTCTAGAACTGGATCAAATTGAGCTATCACTATACTCTGTAGCTAAAATTCTTTATTTCTTTTCTTTCTTCTTGGCTTAGTGTTTGATAGGGGTGGTTGGACTCGATGATCCAATGGGTCTCTTCCAACCTGGTTGTTCTATGATTATGAAATTTTGTGGGATTTTTTTTTTATGTGCAGAAGTTGAAGCACATGTTATTTTCTTTCTTTCTTTCTTCGTCCACCTCCCCTCTCTCCCGGTTTGGTCATTTAGTTTATAAAGCATCTGGGTTAAATTTCTAAAGCACCAACCACAACTGTATGTTGTAAAAGAAAGATGAAATTGTTGTGTTATATATGACTTTAACTATGATGAACAAAAGATACTGGGAACTTTGTGTGTGGCTACACTGAAATGCAAACTCCTTTAAGCTACTTGGGGTTTTCTTATTATGATCCTTTGTTAAAAAAAAAGGTGTTTATTTTCTTGTGTATATATTATATGGGTTCTGATAAGAGACAATCATGTCAGCACCATTTATCCTCCTCAGGATCATTTTGAAATGAAAGAAAACATGAAGAAAATTAGTGTAAAATCATTCAATGTACAACCTTTACAGTCACACTTTGCAATCATATCAGAATAATAATTTAATTTGCCTAAAAAGCAGTCCCTTGATTCCTTCTTCTATCTCTCTCACTCTCTCCTTTAAGATTGCCCCTAACAAATAGAAAGCTGATACCAGATTGTAAAGTCTCATCTTAGTTGCTGGTTCAAAATGTTTCCTTTCCAAGCCTCTCCTGTTATTCTGAAGAAATACTGCTTGGTGACTGTAATTGGCACCACAAATCCATTACAGTAGGGAAAATGTACTCCGCAGAAAAACGGGAAAGTTCTCTAAAAGTAATGTAGAGGGGACATCTCACACTGGGAGAGAATAAAATGCGACTGAGAGGTCAGTATATTATCATGGGACTTCGGAAACCAGTTTTTAATTTTCTTTATGCCATAAGCCTCATGTAGTAGTTTTTTGTGCCTTTTTGTTCTCCCAGTATAAACTGGAGGCCTCTTCTTGGCAGACACGAAAGACAAGTTAAAGGTAATGTGCGTGTGTACACAGATGAGCACCAGGCACATATGAACCAAGTTCATAGAATCATAGACTCATAGAACAACCACGTTGGAAGAGACCCATGGGATCATTGAGTCCAACCATTCCTATCAAACACTAAACCATGTCCCTCAGGACCTCATCTACCCGTGCCTTAAACACCTCCAGGGAATGTGAATCAACCACCTCCCTGGACAGCCTATTCCAATGCCCAATGACCCTTTGTGTGAAAAACTTCCTCCTAATCTCAAACGTAAATCTCCCCTGGTGGAGCTTGAGGCCATTCCCTCTTGTCCTGTCCCCTGTCACTTGGGAAGTTGCTGAAGACTGAGCCAGCCAGATATAAGTCAGCAATTCTGCAGAAGCTGTGTAGCTCCATCAGGTTGGTACCATCCCAGGGCTAAGAAATTCTGGTAAGACACAAACTACACTAGAGCACAGCAGTACTCTCATATGGCACGATAAGTTATAGGATGGCATTGACTGACACAAGCATAAGCATAGCCCATGGTTGCCCTACTCCCACCTCCACAATTCATACAGAGCACCTGGGAGGCACAGCTGCAGAGGGCAATGCAAATATCTGCAACTCTCCTTTTTACTGGGACCATGGGAGCTGGTGTATCCCTTGGCACAGGTCTCCCTAAGTTACGCCTCTGCTTCCGTGAGGCTTTAGAAGGCATCAGAATTACTGGCTTGGCCGTTAAATGACTGGCTTGTACCACTGCATTATATCTCACTTACATCCTCAGATGCCTGAGAAAGATTCCTGTCTTCTGTCATGCTGGATTTGAGCTTGCATTTCTACAAGAAAAGTGAAGGATGACTCTCAAAATTAATCTTACCCATTTTCCTTTAGGTGGTTAATTCATGAGGATATCATTTGGGAATAAATCTTGTTTATTAACTGATCAAGCTTGATAGCAAAACTGGTTGTACTCTTTTTGCCCCAACTAGACTGTTTAAAATGCTGTCCGAGGATTTAATCCCTTGGGGACCAACTATTTTATTTTCCAAGCTAAATTTATCGCTAAGTGGTTTTTCCCGTTTTGAGAACCCCTTCATGACAGATTTTTGCTTTTAGTCACCAAGTCCCAGTTGGATTACTTTAGTCCTCAAGGTCATCAACTTTTCCTACATCATATTGCTGTTACCCTCTCTATCACTGGTCTTCTGTTTAATTGCCAGATTTCATGTTCTTCTCTTTTTTGTACTAAGGTCATGGGTGATGTTATTTAACAAAACTGTTTACAAGAATGATCCTTAGGTCCCTGAGGTATCGCTCAGGAGTAGCGATGACAGCTCAGATCCCAATATTGTACATGTGAAGCCACAGTGTGTCACATTGCATTTACCTTTGTTTCAAATCTACTTAATTTCATCTGCCATTTTCTTTGCCAGTCATTCACTCTCACAAGATTCTTTGCCATTTCTTCACAGAATTCATGCACCATCTTTGCAATTGTGATAAACTTGGTATCATCAGCAAACTTCCTCACCTTGTTTTCCACCCTCTCTTCTGGGCTGAGTAGCCCAAGGATCGCAGCACACATCTCTCTAGGTATCCAGTGATGTCCTGCCTCCAGGACAAGGACACAGTGTTCTCTGTTTCCTATCTTTTAATCAATTATTTAACTCTTAAAAGACCTACACTTTCTTCCCTGGTTGTTTGGTTTCTTTAAGAGTCTTTGAAACAGACTTTGGCTAATGCTTTCTTGAAATCCAAGTAGACCATATCAGCCACATCTCCCTCCTCAGATTCACTATTAACCCCTTCAAAGAGTTCTGGCTGTGAGGCAAGAAGTAATACTTGCCCTTCCACCTAATACTTCTCCTTTCATCTCAAGCTGATATTATCTCTTCTTTACCTTTCTCCTTAGGAACTATTACAGGGAACAGTTTTTTAAAAAAATCACACCGATCATCAAAAGGTTGACCTAAATTAAAGAAAAGAAATTCTAAATAGAGGTTTAAGGAATGCCAAAAGTGAAACAAAAGTTTTATTTGAGGTTTTATATAACATTTTTTGATCTTTCAAAGTAATCTTTTTGATGTAAAAATATGGATATTACTTCATTGGTTCAGCAAAAACACACCTTTGATTTGGCAATGAAACCAAACTAACTTTAATGATATATCCAGTATTTCAACAAGAACAAATGCAGAAGAAAAACAATTGGTAACATTTGTTTTAGCAAAAGAAGCATTTTAATATATATGCTTTCAAATGTGTAAAATGAGCTCTTCAAATAATATTCTTTCTTCATCTTACATATTCACAATCGTGTGCTGTCAACAGTTGTATCCTCACCTTCTGTATTATATTCTTGTGCCTTGAGACTTATGTACAAAGTCTTACTGTCCTCTCTATACCTAAGATTTCTTTCAATGTAAACAATTAGCACTTAAATGCACTACAGCATTAAGCCCTAAGACTATAGTCAAATCTACGGCAGAGTTTGTGACTATTTCAGTATTCTGTGGTGTCTCATTCCTTCATTTTTCAGGGATCTCTGATAAGTGCACCCTTAGCAAGTTTGTGGATGACACTAAGCTGGGTGAAAGTGTCGATCTGCTGGAGGGTCAGGAGGCTCCAAAGGGATCTGAACAGGCTGGACCGCTGGACACTGTCCATTGGCATGAGGTTTAACACGGCCAAATGCCGAGTCCTGCACTTGGGGCACAACAACCTTGTGCAGAGCTACAGATTAGGAGAAGCCTGGCTGGAAAGCTGCCTGGAGGAGAAGGACATAGGGGTGTTGGTTGACAGCAACTGAACATGAGCCAGCAGTGGCCCAGGTGGCCAAGAAGGCCGATGTCATCCTGGCTTGTATCAGAAATGATGTGACCAGCAGGTCCAGGGAGGTGATTCTCCCTCTGTACTCAGTACTGGTGAGACCACTCCTTGAATCCTGTGTTCATTTCTGGACCCCTCACTACAGGAAAGATATTGTGGTCATGGAGCATGTCCTGAGAAAAGCAATGAGGCTGGTGAAGGGTCTGGAGAACAGACCTTATAAGGAACAGCTGAGAGAGCTGGGGGTGTTTAGGCTGGAGAAGAGAAGGCTGAGAAGAGACCTCATTGCTCTCTATAATTACCTGAAAGGAGGTTGTGGAGAGGAGGGTGCTGGCCTCTTCTCCCAAGTGACAGGGGACAGGACAAGAGGAAATGGCCTCAAGCTCTGCCACAGGAGGTTTAGGCTTGACATCAACAAAAATATTTTCACAGAGAGGGTCATCAGGCACTGACAGTCTGCCCAGGGAGGTGGCTGATTCACCTTCCCTGGAGGTGTTTAAAGGACAGGTGGATGAGGTGCTAAGGGACATGGTTTAGTGTTTGATAGGAATGGTTGGACTCAATGATCCCATGGGTCTCTTCCAACGTGGTTGTTCTATGAGTCTATGATTCTATGAACTTGGTTCATATGTGCCTGGTGCTCATCTGTGTACACACGCACATTACCTTTAACTTGTCTTTCGTGTCCCAATGCTGTGGGTCCTTTCCAACCTAGTGATTCTATGATTCTACATCTTGTTCTTTGCTAGCTGGTGTGTATTTTAGTTTTCTCAGATTACTTTCCAAATTTCTTGAGTTAGCAAAATGACATTTGTAGCTTTTATTCTTCACAGTAAGAACTCCAGTAATATTGAGAAGAAGGTGGCATACTGCAAGGGATGCACCACCAGAGGCAATGCAGCACACTTCACTCTATGTATTCCGTGAGTTGCATGATGATATCCATCCAGCATTTATAAGGGTTTAAAATGAGGAAGGAGGAAGGTAGGCTTGGTGTGGATATACCGTTTAGCTGGTTTGCTCTCTGTTTATCTCCAGGGCTAAATCACATCAACATCACACGTGCATTGATTTTTTCCTCAGTCTTGAGCCTAGCAGTTTTCTGATAAGGAAAATTATTTATGGGAGAGAAAATAGTTTGCTTCAGGCTTTGATTTTTAGGCACAGGATACACAGCTAGCTGGCCTGAACTGCTTGGTCAGGAGTGATCCCATGATGGTCACAAGAAAAAGGAAAGGGATGGGAAGGGGTAGGAAGGGAAGGCCTCATTCTGGTGTAAAAAACATATACGGTATCAAGAAGTGGGGAATATAAAGTACAACATTTAATTAAACTGCCCTGGTTACAACCATTTGTACTCTGTCTTTCACTTGAAGAATAAATAAGCAAGGTCCCAAGTTTAGATACTTTTATATCAACTCAAAATTTATTTCAGCTGCAGAGCAGCCTACAGAGTTAATAACTGCAGACTGTTAGAGTACAAAGCATTGACTACAGGAAGAAAAGGAAGCAAAGTGCTTGTTTATTAAAAACATTGATATTTCATTTTTTAAATCTCATTAAAAGTATCATATTTCCTAATTTGAGTACTTTTTCTCCTCAGTGACCAAAAACACTACAAGAATTTTCTGCATTGTTCTAAGCAAAAACACCCAAGCAAACAACAAAACCATTAGGTTTGCATTTAGGAAATTTTATATATAGAAAGTGAAGTATTATTGCAAAATCTTTCAACACACAGATGTGCTGTTTGAGGCTTAACAGCTTTAGTAGAGCAGATAGGTTCTCTTCTTCATAATCTGCAAAGATTTTTGCAAGGCTGTATATAGCAAAAAAGTAAATAATACCATCTACAGATATAAGTAAAATATATGGAATTATATGCTTTTATTTTATTTACCCTTTGTGGGCTTAAGCAAAAATGAATATTAGTTTTGCTATAGTCAGCAGACAAAAGATATTCGGATAAAAGTCTTAGAGCTCCATTTGTCTCCAGTTGGTTTTATGACTCAGCTCCCACAGTGCAAATCCCATTTTAATAAAACTTTTTGTCATTTTAATAACTGTGGAAAAAGAGACAACAGTGAAATTCTGGCTAATGATCACATTGTCCATTAGAAAACTGTGGGCATTAGGGGTATTATTAAAGGAAGTCTATTAAAATCCTGTTTTCAGAGTGTGAAGGACATGCACATGCCTTAAACCCACGTGGACCCCCAGTGGCTACGGTGACGTTTGATATTGATACAGGATTTTTTTTTAAATTTTTTTTTTGTCTAGATCTGGGACCTCAGTGCTGAGAAGTTGGATTTGGTTTGTTGTTGGGATTTTTTTGACATTTGGGGTAATTTACTCTTCATTATCAATAGAGAATCTAATTTGGATTATTTGGATCTTCGAATCCTTGAAGTAGTAAAGAAAGTGTGAATGCTATTTTCAGATTAGTGGTAAGAAGGAACCTCTTTTGCAACTAAAGTATATGGAATCCACTATCCACTATTTTACAGAATGTAATTTTTCTATGGAACACCATTAACGATGGCGAGTATAGTCTAAATAAATATGCTAGTATTTTATGTTTCTCTTTTTCTTCCCAGCTCTATTTCACCTTATTAATTGTGCTGTTGAAAGTCCTATCTGTAGTGCTTTACCTATCCACAGCTGGAGAAATTAATCTCTCCCAGATAAGGCATTTAAAAAATTAGCTGTCAAGGTCCAACCAGCCACCCTACCTCTGACTTGCAGACACTGGAAAGAATGATCACACATTCAGGTTAAGTGTCTAAGTTAAGTGAGACAAATTTCTCTTGGCAGTGCATACTCCTCTTAGGTGTCTAACCTGGAATTCAATTAATAATTGTTTGGTTAGGTAAAAAGGCTGTCTCCCACAGATAAGGTTCTTAGATACAAGCTATGTATTTAAGAAGTATGCACACTTCATTCTTTTCTGCTAAGATCAGACCATGTTTTATTATTAAGCTAAGCTTCTTTATTTTATTATTTATTATTTATGACTTCAAGCTCCGCCAGGGGAGATTTAGGCTGGACATTAGGAGGAATTTTTTCACACAAAGGGTCACTCGGCATTGGAACAGGCTGCCCAGGGAAGTGGTTGATTCAGCTTCCCTGGAAGTGTTTAAGGTGCGGGTGGATGAGGTCCTGAGGGTCATGGTTTAGTGTTTGATAGGAATGGTTGGACTCGATGATCTGGTGGGTCTCTTCCAACCTGGTGATTCTATGATTCTATGATTCTATTTTTATTTATTGAATGCAATATAAGTAATTTCCATATGAATAGATTTTGATCAAGTTAGTAGGTTTCTAATATCATTGCTGTCAACTTCATTGAGTTAACACTGATGGATCTTACAATGACTCCCTGAATGGAGACGTTCTGAAAGGAGGTTGTAGCGAGGTGGGTGTTTGTCTCTTCTCCCAAGTGACAGGTGATAGGATGAAAGGGAATGGCCTCAAGCTGCACCAGGGGATGTTCAGATTAGACATCAGGAAAAACTTCTTCATCAAAAGGGTTCTCAGGCACTGGAACAGACTGCTCTGAGGGTGGTTGAGTCACCATCCCTTGAAGTATTTAGAAGACATGTAGATGAGGTGCTCAGGAATCTGGTTTAGTAGTGGACAGGTACACTTGGACTTGTTGATCTCAGAAGTCTTTTTCACCCCAGCAATTCTATGATTCTATGAACAAGTAGGAAACTGTTAAAAGGCTGGCTGCAAAGTTCACTGTAAGGAAGAATATGAACATGCATGAAGTCCTATACTTTACAGACTTGGGAGAGAGCCATTTTCTTGTTCTTTTAGCATAATAGATTTTCATTTGTTGCCCCTGAAGTTTAGCTACTATATATTCTTTTATTTAGCTGCTAAGTTCTGTGATCTTCAGTTAGCATTGAATTTTCATCTAAAAATGCCATAATGTTTTATAAGCAAATAATATTAAAATACGTGGCCTAATTCCTACTGAATTATATAGGACTTCTTACATGCACAAAGACTGCACACAGCTAAGCACTTTTCATTGCTCTTCTTGCCTCACTTCCAAATATATGTGTCATGATAGTCCCTGCTGCAAAAAAACCCCTCTTGTTGTGTGCTAATATAAGTACAAAGTGCAACCTGAGTTGATGGAGACATATTTTTTCCTCTTACCAACCACTGGACTAGTGCAAATATGCATACTGCCTATCAACATTACAGATTGTATTTTATTTTGTATGTAGACAATCCTCCCAGCTCGACCTTACCTCGGGCTTTCTGACAGTTAATAATCCAGAAGTGTCATTGTGAATCCAGAGTCTGCTTTTTGGATCATTGAAAAATCTCTTATTATTATTGAATTCTAATAAGTTTGTTGTCTACAGCCTTTGTAGAAACAAAGGTAATAGTCTTTTTCAAGAAAATATATAGACAGCATAGTTCAGAAGAGGTATATTTTTTTTAAGGTTGCAATAAAGTTCTTAATTTATACTAGGAATTTCCCTTCTGATAGAAATATCTTTCAAACTACTGCAGAGTTTGAAATTGCCTGTAGTCCCTGCTTCTAGGATAGCTGATGATTCTTGGCATCCTTGCATGACTGAATCTGCCAGTATTTGAGCTCTTCTGTACTGCTAGAGTGAGGAAAAGAAACCAGGTAATACTGGTTTCCTATAAAAGGTGACTTGATTGTATTAGATGTAGAACAGGAAGAATTCTTGTAATTTTTGGAGAAATAGGACAGCTAAATAACCGCTCAGCCAAAGAGAAAATGTTTGTGTTGCATTGTTCCGTTGTAACACTTCCTTGCTTGCCAGTTTCCTTTCTTTCTTGCTTTGTGTTCCTATTAGCTATTTGTTGCTGGGTTTTGATACATTTATTTCTTTCAGCACCTCATGCAGGATATGTGCAATGCAACCACCCGTGATACTTCGTCTCTGCACCTGAGACTATTTTGCTATGTGGCTATAGTAAATCCAATGAGGTCAACAAGAAAGTAATTAGAATGAGCTTAAATTCAAGTCTGCTCAGCTCAGTTCAGCAGTGCTGCACAAGTGAAGGTTCATCGTGTCTAATTTTAGACATCTCAAAGTTTTTTTGCCTAATTTTTTGCAGGGAATGGAGAGAAATGACAATTCTCGTCATCCTGAGCCACGAGACATGAATCATCCTCTGAGGGTTCCTCTTTCTAACCTCTGACTTTGATTAGTTTTTACTTAAATAAAGCCACATGATATGTCTGTAAATGTCTTTAAAGCTAATACTGTGTATTAAAATTGAGGTAACACTGGCATGTTGAAAACACTTAGAATTACAAATTGTCATAGACCGTTATTAAACTTATCTAGATTCACTAAGCTTCCCTTCGAATTTGGCTGTAAATCAACTACAACTAGTAGATTGTGAATGAAATGAAGAACAGCTGTGCCTTCATAACATAAATCTCTTTGACAGGGGAAATCATTCAATCAAGTTAGTGAGAAAATTAGCATCTTTACATTTCATTTTCTCTCTTGTCTCTCAAAGGAGTTACATTAGGACCGACAGAACTGTTGATTATGGATTTGTAGACCAGGGACTTGCCAGAGTTGATCTGTGATATCGTGGATGTGCTTCAGACTTAGTTTCTGTTGATAATTGACTCTGGTCTACCATTACATTAATTATTTAAGATTTTCTTGAAATTGTGCAGCTGTGATTAGCATAGACAGTATGCTGCTGCCTACCTTGCTCATGTAACTGATCAGAAAAAGAATAAAGAAATCATGATTCCTTTCTCGTCTCAAGCAATTAATCAACAAATTTCTACATGCACTGTGCTGCTATCTGATTCAGAGGATGGGTAGTCCAAGATATGATTTTCTTCTTCCAATATACTGTGCCATGAGATTTCAGCCAGAAGACGACGTGGGTGTTTTCCTGTGAGGCAGATCACCCTCTACAGAGGCACATTCAGAGTTCCTCTGATTTGGTGCAAACGGATCGTGATGTTATTAGTAGTAGCATTGTTGCTGATATTATTCCAAGTTGTGCTAATACAGTAGGTTATACTCTGACTCTTACATGTTTCAGTTATCTGGGAAGAGAACGTTCCATTTGCAAATCAGCTATTTATAGACTATAAAACACATACACATATTGTGGTATGACTTTACATTAGAATGCTTTAAACTGAATTTTTCTTATATCCTTTCAAAGTGTGAAATGAAATTAATTTAATGTGCATACTAATAAGATTCTGTTTGCTTTCCATAGAGAAAATATGTACTTCTAAAATACTCTTCCTAATATTATTTTTTTTCCATGCATTGAGTCATTCCATTCATTAACAGTGATTAAAACTAAGCCTCTGTGCTTGTAAGCTTACCCTTGCATGGATGAACATTCACATTTTACTAATGGTAGTAGTTTAAAATACCTTGTTGGGGAAATCTAGCTATTTAAGGAATTATAGGCAGACAGATAGAAATAGAGATGAAGAATACTACTCATCTTCATCTCTAAACCCATGAAAATTGACAGCTGTTCTACAGTTTCAGGATTGAGTTCCCTAAAGCAAAATTAGATGCGTGTTTTTGAATTATTTTTTTTCTTACTAGCAAATACATTCTGATATAACAGAAGGATATAGTATATTATGTGATATCTCCAGCAAGCTGCTTGTATCTTTTGGCTGCAGCAGTGGTCCATATGTTTGACATCCTTTATGTAGCCCAGTGATACATCATTAATTGTAATTTCATGCCAGGACAATTGGCAGGCTCTGTGGACTATGACAACAGCTCCTGCCTCTTAAATTCTTTGATAAATTAAAGGGAAATTTTCTTCTGTCTCTAGAATCTAAAAAATTTATAGTATTCATGGAGTACCACATTCTTGCACTGTAAAATTAAAGCAGCCTGGCTGTGGGTGAAAAAATTTGCTTCACAAGGAGCCATAGAAATGATAGAGAAATGTGTCTCTCTAGAATCTGAGAATTATTTCCCGTGGTAACTGGAATTGTTATTAATTTTAAATTCAATCCTCATTTAGTACTCTACAAAATCCTCTAGGGGATTTCTTTTGTTAATGTTCACTAACGTTCATTAAGAAAAAAAACAAAACAGAATCCTTTGTTTTCCTTCATACTTTGTTTTCTCATATGCCTTAATACTCTTAACCTTGACAAGGATTTGATGCTATTACATGTGTGAAGAAGCAACCAAACCTTTCGTATTACTGGAGGATGACTGGTTGTTGATATATTCCAAGTCCATCACACCAAGGATTTTTCTGAAGCCTTGTGGCACCTCAGAAAATCAGTCAGTTTTTAATTTTTTCTTTCTTGTGCCTCTCTCATCTTTCGAAACTTTGAATACAACTTTAGGTCTATGAGAAGTGAGCAGGTGGGATGGCAAATTGAACTTCAGACAGAAAGAGAGCAGTGGACATAAAAGGCAGCTACTTTTAGGCTTGTGTATCTGTTTGTCCAAGACTCAAATTATTTACCTTCTGCTACTGTTCAAAGCATTCACACTTGCTTGATAGTTACAGCTAAGGTAATGACCTTAAGTATGTGAAATTATATCAAATGAAGATTTGTTCCTCTATTTCCAAACTTGGTTTTCAGTTGTCATATTGGTCTGCACAACATAGTACTCTGACTGTGTTTAAAAAAAAAGAAAAGAAAGAAAATGTTGCTTCATTTCATGAATGGAGAATGTCACTGAAAGAAAAAAATTAATTCCAAGTACACAGTCTTAACATGACTGTGAAGATGTACCAATTCACTGCTAATTATTATAATATAAATGTTTGTCCTGTCTACATCCATCGCTACATGCCTGTAAGTGCTGTATGATTTCCAAGCAGGTTCATTAATTTACTGCCCTGTTAAGTTAACATGAAAAGCAAAGAAAACAAACTGGTTAAGGTTTATTTATCAAATTAAGTTCAGAAAATGCATCTCCATTGTTTTATTGAGTAGCTGTGGGCTGAAAAGTGACATACCTTTGGGGGAAAAAACAAATCAAGGATTATTTAAGCCGTTGTTTACTTCAAGAAATGCCAAACATGCTGTTTGAGAAGCTGAATCATTGAAACAATTGTGATGGGACATGATGCTTTATTCACTGAAATGAAAATCTTTACATAGATTAAGTAATTTTTTTTTTTCCATATTGCTCTCCAAGGAATCAGATCACTGAGATACTGGACTTGAATTCTATATAAGTTGCTGGTCAGACTGCCTCACAGCTAGATACTTCATAAGCTGTTATGAAAAGCTAAAGTAATTGTAATATATACTTATAGTTACACTCTTGATTTTCCTGGAATTGAGGGATTTTCCCTTTATATGAGGGAGAAGTGGTAGCGGTTGTCACTCACA
Source organism: Coccyzus lansbergi (assembly GCA_033558105.1). Lineage (NCBI taxonomy): Eukaryota > Metazoa > Chordata > Aves > Cuculiformes > Coccyzidae > Coccyzus > Coccyzus lansbergi. The sequence continues at coordinate 5,487,678 of JAUMJK010000508.1, forward strand.
ATATTCATAGAATCATAGAATCATAGAATCATAGAACAACCAGGTTGGAAGGGACCCATTGGATCTTCTAGTCCAACCATTCCTATCAGACACTAAACCATGTCCCTCAGGACCTCATCTACCCGTGCCTTAAAATTTAATTGCATTCTGAAAGGATAAATCCTGTATGTGGCTTTGAAGATGAGTGAGCTTCATGGTTGTTTCCATTCGCACGTGGAAGAGTGCTCCAAAGTTTCTTCTGTCAGCATAATTGCCTGAGCTGATAGCTCGACCACCCCTGAGGAGTGGATCTTTCCACTCAGAGAGAATTTCTTATCCCTGAAGTAACCTGGGTCTAGGGCTTTGAAGATTAGGATTAGAACAAGGAATATGATTAACTTGCGCTCAAGAGCCAGTGTGGAATTCACAGCAGAGGGATGATGTACCAAAATTGACTTATTTTGCTTATCAAGCAGAGTGACGAGTTTTGATCAGCTGCCCGTTGAGGGCTATCGTTGGCACAGCCGGCACAGAATACTATAACTGGAGCCTGGAAGCCATGAATATGTACAAAGCTATTGCCAAGTCAGCATCTGAGAGGATGTTCATAGGAACAGCCGGCTGGCTCGTCGTGAATGGCAGAATTTATTTCTGACAGATTTCACACTTGGGAAGATGTCAGCTAACCCCGAGGCTGTGAAGTCTCCTGACGGTCAGAAAACAGATCCCTGATTTGAGGACGTTGTCATGGCTTTGGCTACTTCTTCAAAATGTTATCCTTTTCGTTCTAACCTCACTTCTGTCTTGCTCAGGTTTAGTTTCAGCCAGCTGAATTTCAGTTCAGAAGCTGATCTCCTGTAGGCACCGAGGCAGATGGGAAGCAGTGCTGTTAGGGTATGATGCGAAAAATGGTCTGAACTGGAAGTCAGTAACATGCTGTTCACTGTGGCATTTCAAAAATATCTCCTGGTAGTTTTACATGTATGGCTACCAGAATAAAACAGAAGACTGGAGAAGTTCACCAGCAAGGGGCCCGGATAAGAGGTACCGTTACCAGTCACGAATGGTTTGGATCATTCACAGTGGAATGATTTGATCCAGCTTGGTGCAGTTGTCTCACTGCTGTGTGACACTGCAGGTGATGGCTAGTACAGTAAATGTAGCTGCAAGATACAACACCAGAATACAGGAATATTAGCACAGCCTGGAACTGACATATTGTAAATAAAAAAAAAAAAAAAGCAAAATATTTTCCTAGTGCTCCCTCTCTCTTAAATATGGTTTAAAACACATTAACAAATGATACGATGGAGGCTTTATGTGAAATTAGTTAATTACCCTTTGTCACAGTTTCCTCTGGGAGGTGGATTGCAACAAAGGGAAAGCATGACGACTATACAAAAAAGTTGTTCTGCCATCTGTTTATTTTTACAATTTGTACATTACAGATTTCTGTCTGAGGAAAAAAAAAACTATTAAAGCTTGTTTAAGTTTTCATTTCTTCACCCATTTGCATTTCAAAGAAATATGGAATAGTCAGAAAAGTAACATTGACAATAATATCATAAACTGATCAAAATGGACAGGAAAAGATGTCTCAAAATATCAGATTTATTTATAGATAGCCAATTTTCAGTCCTTGTAGGCCTACAAGTCAAAAATAAATTGGATGGGACAGAATTTGGTAAATACACGAAGTAAAGAAATTGTTTCCTGTAAGTGCTTGTCTCTTCATTTCTGTATCTAGAACAATCATTGAGGAGCTGTTGATTTAAAAAAAAAACAACACAGAACAAGCAACGTTATATTTGTGTAGTATATCCTCATCCACAGGGAGAAAAAAAAAATAGAGGTATATATATACAGAAAGTATTTAGCTGTTTTCTCAGAAAAAAAAGACTTAGTGTGCCCTGTGAGGGAAGAAGGGACAAAGTCATATCCATCCAGAGATGAGGAATTCTATAATATATCATGTTATAGACTTAGTGCAATCTCACCTGGATGCCTGTTTGTTGTTCTTGTCTCCTGATGATGAAAGTTTCACTAGTCGACAGAGCTGCTTATGAAATCCTGCAGTGGAAAATAAAATAAATCCTACACTGCTCTTCATGCAAGTAGTGGTCTCTTCTAAAGAACAGTGGGATGAGGTCTGAAATGGCTGGGGGTAATAAACATGCAAATTTGGTATGAGCTCAGAAAACTCCTCTGAACTATCTCCTCAGTCCCAAAGTCCTGAGAAAAGACCTGAGGAAAATGAAATGAATCAACTAATCTATAAAGCAGAGATGGTCCAGAATTTTCTTAAGCACGCCTGAAATTAGAGATGCCAAAAAAGTCTTCCCAGTCTTGCCTTCCCCTGCTGAACACTGTCACTACAAAATCTTATAGTACATGTCTGTGAGCTATGCTTTCCACTGATTTTACCTACTGAGTCCAAATAATTGCAGGCTTGTTATTTGTGCTTCTTTGTGTCCAGTGGGGTTAGATGAAGGGACTGTTAGCCCTGTGGAAAAATGAGGAATTGCTGTTTCCATCTGAATCACATTCTTCAAAGATCAGATGTATGTCTATATGAAATAGCTATATGTATATATAAGCTATATAATTCTGAAAAACAACAAAAAAATAAAAGAAGGGGCAAGGGGGCAGTGTCCCATATAACAGATCATTGCTGGCCTGTGCACTGAACACACACACACACCATACAAATCACAGTAGGACTTCAGACTGTTAGCAAGGAAAGCATTTCTTAGATTAATAACTGAGAGCGAAAGTTACCTTGCTAAAGCATTGGAAGGGCAAGGCAAGGCTCAAAGAATAAGAATGGATCGCAGGGTTAACAGAGGCACTCTCACATGAGGGAATTACTTACAGACTGCAAAATAACTGTAATATGTTTGAAGAGATCTGAGAATAAATCTAGGAATTTATCAGACCTTAAAAATAGGCCATGTATGTAAGCACAAAAGGGTAATACACTCTAACCCTGGCGCCTGCCTCTCCTCTTTTTTTTCCTCTCTGATATCATGCGTTAGCACATAAGCAGAATAAAGAAAGGTAGAGCTTCAGTGGTTCATTTCCAGTACAAACAGCAAAGAGTAAATAGCAATTTGAATAGTGCTTCTGTGTAGAGAAAATATGTCTCATTGTTCTAAAAAATACCTTGTATTCGTTCCTGCTGTATATTTGTTACCAATCTGTTTCACTTTTTCTTTCTGTATTTAGTACATTGAAATAAATTAGGATTTGGTATTAAGAAATAATTGTAGGATGTGTAGGGATTGTATGTCAATGGATTTCATCATGATAAGGCATGAGTGAGGAAGAATACGTTGCACAGTATCTGCAAAAGCTGTTTGGAATCAGCCTTTGCTTTGAGAGAGACACTTGTCATCAAACAAGGGTCACTGGTACCATGTCAATTAAATCTTCTGGCAATTTGCATCTGATTCTTGAACAGAATTCCAGTGACGCTGTAAAGAGGTACAATGTATTGGATGATAGAGTGTCAATCCTGACACAATTTCAAGAGTAGTGTCCAAGATCTTCTCCACTTTTTTTTAATGTTATGTAATTCACTTGAATGACCCCTCTCTCCATCAGCTGCTGAGAAAGCCCAGAACAACCAAAATCCTAACTCAGTTATGTCCCTGATACTAATTTAGATGGATTCTGTCTTTACATCTTAACTCAACATGGCAAAACAAGACAGCTGTGTGGCTGAGGGTATGCAAATTAAAAGTTTTAGGCCAGTCAAGTGGTATACTATGAAGAAAATTTTAAATTTTTAATTTAAATATTTTAATTTTTTTAATTTAAATATTTTTACTTTAAAGCTTGACTTTACCCATTCTAGAATAGAATTTTTAAAATATGCATTTTGATAAGGAAAACCCAAAACCCAGTGATGTTCTTGATGTTCTGGAGCGAGTCCAGAGAAGAGCAACGAAGCTGGTGAAGGGGCTGGAGAACAGGCCCTATGAGGAGCAGCTGAGAGAGCTGGGGGTGTTTAGCCTGGAGAAGAGGAGGCTGAGAGGAGACCTCATTGCTCTCTACCACTACCTGAAAGGAAGTTGTAGAGAGGAGGGAGCTGGACTCTTCTGCCAAGTGATAGGGGACAGGACAAGAGGGAATGGCCTCAAGCTGCGCCAGGAGAGATTTAGGCTAGAGATTAGGAGGAAGTTTTTCCCGGAAAGGGTCATTGGGCATTGGAATAGGCTACCCAGGGAGGTGGTTGAGTCACCTTCCCTGGAAGTGTTTAAGGGACGGGTGGACGAGGTCCTGAGGGACTTGGTTTGGTGTTTGATAGGAATGGTTGGACTCGATGATCCTGTGGGTCTCTTCCAACCTAGTTGTTCTATGATTCTATGATTCTATGAAAAGAGAGCTAGGCAATTAGTTCAAGAAACAATGGACAGAAATAGCACTGATGTCGCATTACAAGTGTCTCCAGTTAGAAACATTCAGAGAATAATCAAAATAGTTTTAATTCCCATAGATTTTCTGTAGCTCATTCAGAGTACTCTTTTCATAGTCCATAAGAAGGCAGGGATGCACCCACTGCTGTGTAGCATATTACATTTTCTCAGGAGTCACTATATATTTCTGGAAAAAAAAAAAAAAGATGTACTGATGTACTTCTTATGTACCAGTTCTGGTGTGCAAGATGTCACTTTGTACTTAGATGCTTTAAAAAGTATAGGACTGAAACGGAACTGAGATGCTTACATCAAAAATAACCATACAGCTGCTCCCTGATCTTGGTTTAACCCTAACCTCTATGTCTTCGTGTCTTTGCTTGGCTTCATAGTCTCCCCTTGCCTGGAGTAGTACAGCTCTGCAAGACCAAGTGTCTTGAATGTGTAAGAGTAACTGGAGTCAGAAATTACATACTCTTGCAGGGCCCTTGAAAGGTCTGATCTATACTTTTTCTTAACATGCTAAGCTCCTTTATCAAGCAGTCTTTAAAAAGATCACAGTAACTCTAGTTCCTATATTAGTCAGCTGCTGTATTAGTCACTCAGAAGTGGAAGAACCTGCATTTAATTGATTGTTCAACCTGAAGAAATTCAAACCACTTGTTCCAAAAGGCTACCCTGAGCACTGAGCATTCCTCTATGACAGATGTGGGGAAATACAGGTGGAATTAAAGGTGAAGGGAGGTTTTTTCTGTTGGAGCTGAGGTATTATGCAGCAACAAAAATATGATTCATATGGCAGAGAGTGCAAAAAGGCAGGTAAGACTATCTAACAACTTCATTCCCTTTTCCCATGAGTCATTTAAAAATGTTGTATAAATGTTTCTAACATCTGGAAGAGTACCTCAGCCTCTGTGCCACAGATTCAAGTCATCTTTTTTTCCTGTTCTTCCCTGCTGCCCCTCCCAATTTAATTTCATTAATATGAATGTATTATGTAAATGAATTTGAGGGATTGCAGTAAGTTTTCTTGCTTTACATTGGCATTCAACTACATGCTACAAGAAAAGGGTAGAAGAAACCGGTAGGAGTAAACAAATATAGAGCAGAGAAAAATCCAACATTGCTTTAGTACAGAGTGACACCTCAGATGTCTGTGGAAGCTGGAGTACTAAGGTCCTTTAGCTAGGAGTTCATCCAAAAAAAAAAAAAAAAAAAGACCTTAAATAATCAGAGAGTCATATAATAATATAGCTTGAAAGGGACCTCCTACTGCTCAAAGCAAGGGTAACTTCAAAGATGAAGATGTCCAGTTGAGTTCTGGCTGTTTCCAAGGACAGAGACAACACAGCCTCTCTGCGAACCCTCTTCCAGGGCTTAACCATTCTCAGGGTGAGGAGCCTTTTCAATGTATCTAGTCTGAATTTACTTCACTGTAACTTGCAATCATTATTTCTTGTCTTGTCACTGCATCCTCAGAGTGAGTTTGGTCCTATCTTCTCTAATGTCCTCTTTATGCAACAAAAGACTACAATTAGATCCTTCGTTCTGCTTCTTGTCTCCAGGCTAAACAAATCCAGTTCTTTAAGACTCTCCTCTTACGTCCTATATCCAGCCTCCCAAGCATGTTAGCAGTCTTCCTCTAGACTCGCTCTAACTTGTGGATATTTATCATTCAAAGTAGTGCCTCAAACCAAATCTAATATTCCAGAAGCAAGCACAAAGGTTCCTGAAAGATGGAAATAAACACCTCCCTTGATTTCCTGGCTCTACCTTTAATGATGCAGCCCAGTATATGATTAACCTTCTTCACCACAAGGGTGCTTGCTGACTCAAGTTCCACCCTTCCCTTAGGACTGCCAAGTCCTTTATGGCAGAACTGTCCATGCAGTCAGTTCGCAGGCAGTACTGTTGCATGCTTTATTCAATTCAAGTTCTTTGTTGAATTTCATAAGACTTTTGTAAGGCTGCTCCTCTAGCTTGCTGAGGTCCCTCTGAACCCTAGCATGTCAACTTCTGCTACCAGTCTTTCAGACCTATCAGATCTTGCAGGCATATGTATAATTTAATACCTGAATTCTGATAACTCTAAAATTCAAGGACTTCTTGAAGTGAAAATTTTGCAATAAGATACAGGGACAATAAAATATATAGGAACAATAAAATATATAAGATATAGTTAACAATAAAAGATCTTGACTGAAAGCTAAAGGGTATTCCAAATGAAAGGCTACTTTGGCATGATAGAAAAATGTTTGTTAAAAATAGGTATCCATTAAACAAAGTTATGTTTAACTAGGACTTTAGGGCAATGAACTAGCTTCTTTTACCTTTTGTGTGTATGTCTGTGTGCCAGCAACATTGATGCATTTCTTTGGTTTGACCTCAATTTAGAATTATATTTTGTCAATGTCTCTGCTCATGTTATTTTAGTCCAGAATGTTTCTGACTTTCCCTTTAGATTTCTCAGTTTTTGATTAATCACATACATCCCTTTTAAAAGCTTTTTTGTAGTGCCTTCATATGCATCTCATCTAGTACTAAGAGATACTCTGAAAATTGATAATAAATGATAGAAATATTTTTCCAATATCAGATAGTAGTTCTGCATATTTTCTTCAGGGTTTCAACCTCAGAAGCAAGTCTCCATATTACAGCAAATCCTGTTAAATAACACAAGATTTTCTAGTCAGGTTGACTAATTTGTAGCCCAAGTCTGAATTTTTATACTCTCAAGAAATCTGAATGACAAATTTCTATTAAATTTACAAATTTTAATTTTCAGTTGCCTGAAGACAATAACCTTGTGCTGTCTTTGGCACTGTAGAATAGCACATCCAGCAGTCAACTCCTGTTTCAGAAAGGTGTGGGTCTCATGTTTATTCTTTGGAACATCTTCCAGGTCAGTATAATCATCTTAGATACAATAGGACACCTGAAGTTGTACTAGATGTCTGTTCAGCTAAATGAATCAAGCTCTGACTGTGTTTACCGCATCCCCATTTGTTAAAATGGAAGACTGGACATCTAGCAGAAATGTAGGAAATTGCGTTGTAGACACCTTGAGCAGAATTTACCTCCAGATAAAAACATATTAATCTAAGTATCAAGTAGAAGCTTAAATGGGAGCTAAATTCAAAACTCCTTTTGCAGGCAATGAAGATTTAGGACTTGATTCAGTTGCCTGCACACTAGATGACTACCTAGTATCTTTTAAGAGGTGCTACCTTACCTCCATCTGCCTCTCTAGAAAGGCATAGCTCTCCAATACGTCCTGTGACATTGCTCTGTAAAACTGTATTTGATATCCTAGTATATCTCAAAAGATACAGGATGCTCCTGTTGAGGCAGCTAGGTCAAGTCTGTAGACATTGCACTAAATGGCTGCCTGGAGAGGGGGTTGATTCACCTTCCCTGGAGGTGTTTAAGGGACAGGTGGATGAGGTGCTGAGGGACATGGGTTAGTGTTTGATAGGAATGGTTGGACTTGATGATCCAGTGGGTCTTTTCCAACCTAGTCATTCTGTGAAAAAGAGATGAAAGAACTATTCAATAACACATAAACCACACACTGAAGGCTTTCTAGACAAAACCTAATCACTAAATTTAGGTGAATTGAATCTTACCAATTACATCTCAAACACAAACCAAATGACCACTCTTGGTATCCACCACAACTAGTACTGAATGTACACAAATGCATGCTGTATGTTTCTAAATGAAATCTGTTTATCCCTCAGACACAGAATAATATTTATTCCAATATTTTATTCTGTGCAGTAATCCTTTATAAATATATAGATATACTGAGCAGTATACAGAGCAATAATAAACAGATTCTTACAGTTTTATCCATATTTTCTCTGTAATGTACTGACTTACACACTTTGACTAGTGCAGGATACTTTCCCAGTGTCATGGGCCGGAGGACAATCTTGGTCTATCTTCTTTTTTGACATGACCTGTTCTCTATCTCTGCAAGATGCCTTTTTTAATTATTTATTATTATTACCCAGTTTTTTTCTGCATATAATCTCTTTAAAGACCATTTGCTCATTTTAAACCCAAACAGGGTATACTTACTTCTATTATAGCTCTAGTGCAAATTCTATATTTAGGCACAAATCTTTTTGACGCTCATGCCATAAAAGCTCCAGCCTTCTTCTCTGTATCAGAATATTCACTCAGAATTTTTAGGTTAAACGAGGTGAAATGTGCAAGGTCTGGCTCAGATTATACTCTGCTTTAGTGAGAATAACTTCTTACTGACCACAGTAAATCTAGATCTTCCATGATTTATTTTCCATCAAATGTGTTTTTCTTAAAGCAATGCTGCTACCATTGCTTCTAGAAGCATATTAGCTTGTATACGCATATCCAACTTGAAATTAGTATGTGCTATTTTTTGTTTATGAGGATATAGTCATGTATGACAATGTTGCTTATTACTTCTCCAAAGAGTTCTGCTTAGCTAGAATTGATATTATTTCTCCTTGCATATGCAGTTCATCTTCTACTGATGCCTCCAGACTCCTACTCTAGAGCAGAATCCTTTGCAGTTTTGACTTTTTTTTTCCCCTTTTTTGGAAGGCATTGCCATGTCCGTTTTTAGCAGACTGTCATTTGAGTTCTGTCATATGATACTCTGCAGTAAGTATTTTTATTTTTTTTTATTCTCCCATATTGGACACTTTTTCACCCACAGCATCAGATCCTTGATCAACACTGATGAGCTTTAAGGCTATTTTATCGTAAAATAATCTTGAAAAAAATGATTATATATAGTCCCCATCTCTCTAGATTTTTTCCTTTTCTTTTTTTTCCATTCTGTTTCCTGTTGCATTTTAGTCTGCTATCAAGAGCTGAAAAGCCTCAAATTTTGTTGAATAATAATTTTTTTTTCAATAACTTCAGTGTAATCTTTATCTTCATTTTGCATTTTTTAGTTTCATTTATATTGTCAGTCTGATTCACTCTTCCTTTATTCTGCTAGGTAAGGGAAAATGAAATTGTATTGTTGAAAAATGAGAGTAAAATATTTAAAAGTAACCCTAATGTGTAGTTTGGATGCCTGCCTTTCAGATATCTGTGTCATGGCGGATAAACCCCACTGTAGATGTTTTGTTCAAACCAGTTATCTCTAGGTCTTCCTCTACAGTGAAAGGAGAAAACTCGAACTCTCCATAAGACAATTCAGCTTGCATGTGTTGGAACAGCTTACCCAGGGAAGCTGTGGCTGTCCCATCCCTGGAGGTGTTCAAGGCCAGGTCGGATGGGCCTTGGGCAGTCTGATCTAGTTAAAGGTGTCCCTGCCCATGGCAGGGGGTGTTGGAACCAGATGATCATAAGGTTGCTCCTAACCCTAACTATTCTATGATTCTATGATTCTAAATAAAATAAAATAAACCACAAACCTCAGTATATTTGAAAAAAAAAATAATCAAAGAGCTCTCAGTATTAATAACTGTTCTTCTGAGACAAGGAATAGCAGAGGGTTTCTCAAAAGAAAAATAGAAAAAGTTCTAACTAAAAAAATATAGAATATTTAGAAAATACAAGGTCTCTGTATTCCACGTTTGCAGCAATAATTGTGTTTGCTTGGGTAGCTGATTTGTTGAGAGTGAATTACTGAATTAAATTAAGTATCAGTAGAGCCAACTTCAGCAATTTATTGACTTCTTGTAAGTTAGACATTCCTCTTGGTTTTAAACTGAAAAATGAAGAAGGTGCTAGGGTAGTTCTAAAACGATGCATAATATTTTCAAATCATAATAAATATGTTGGTTTCTATACTAAAACATGCAGTGGTTTAAGGAAAAATATCTGAAATAAAAGTTAAAGGCTGTACATTATGATTATCAATAGAAAAATTGAGTCTTTTATATAGATGTGGTGTTGTTGCAGAGGTGATCCACCTTTATTGTTCACACAAGAAACAACTATAGTTGTAATAGTCAAAATCTTTCTAGAATACACAACATATTAACTAATCTGGGAATCTGAGAATGTTTATCAATTATCTAATATTACAGTGAATGCTCAATCATCATTTGTACTATTCTAATCTCTTAAAAAGTGGTCCAGTAACATCTTGGAAAAACGTTAATCTGTTTGCGTTCTTAGTTAATTATCATGTTCACTTGCACAGTAACAAAATTAACCATCACAATGAGAAAGTCTAACAATGTGCCTGAGCTGAAGATGTGCCAGCAAATCTTTCAGCAAATCTCAAGCAGAATTCCAATGATCAAAGTCTATTTCATCAGGAAAGTCACACTTTAAAATTGCTTTTTTTTTGTGAGATACCTTGACCGCAAATGTGTTATACAATCAATATTGTGTGAAATTAGCAAGGTGTAACACTCGTACTCTTTGAACTGTTTTCCAAGAAAAACTGTCATTTAATATTGCTTTAAAAATTTCACATTTAATAATTAGTTAGAAATACTAGCATGATCTAGTTTAGTTAATTCTGCGTAGAAGGGTAAGGTTTCTATTACCTTGGTGCTTATTTTCACTCTCCAAATTAATATAGCAATCCCAGTAAAACTGAGTTGAGAAAAAAACATCTCAGTCTATGGCCTAGAATAGAGAACGCACAGGGAGGAAAAACACAGATGAAATTACAATGCAACTTTATGTTTATCAAATATTTTGCTGCCAGAACAAATTGACCAGAAATAGCATGTTGATCCTAATTCTCAGCTGGCTTACCTCTGCTGACTTCCTTACCAACTAGAGTAATATATATATATATATTTGCAGAGCAAATGCTGGAATGCACAAATATGAATTACACTCTGACAGAAATGAACTATAGCTGAAAAATTGACCTCCTTAGTGTGGAGAAGATTAAGAGGAAAAAAGTGGGCCATTTAAAATTATTTCTTTAAAAAAATGTTTGTGCAATTCTTCTCAGATTGACCTCGCTCTTACAAAAACAAGGTGGTTTGTACATGAAGACAACATATAAACCGAAGCTGCTTCAAAAAGGCAGGCTATTTTCTTTGGCCATACTGCCATAATTTGTGTTAAGTTCAGAGATAAATTAAAAGAATTATTATTTACTTCACGTTATCCAAACATGAAGTAAATTCAAATAAGGCCCAGGCATTTAATGAACACTGAAGTAAAAATGTTAAAAACCATAGTGAGCAATATGATAAAAGTCTGTAAGACTGATAATTGCAGATTTATTCATGACCATAATTCCTATACGAATCTTGTCACCAGGGATGTTTGCTTTGCTGCCACATATGTGCTCCTAGTAGCATCTCTGAAAATGATCATAAGGAAGCGCAATAGTCATCAGTCAGCATAGCCACAGTCTCAGGTTACTTTAAAAAGATTTCCATTTGAGATTTACCCAGCCTGGTAAATACCAAGTAGCTCAACCAGCACCAGTGAAACAGTTTAGAAACTGCAAATTTCCTGCACTAATAATTCATTTCAGAGACTTTTACTTCACTGTATTTAGTCATTGTTTGTGAACGCAGTTATGTTGGCAGCTAGATACTCTTAATGTTGCTTATCAACATAGTTTTCTGCTGAAGTGCTTTTTAAACAAGTTATTTGCTTAACATGAAGTGGTTTTATGCATGAGTTCATTATAACACACATATATAACTTTAGACTATATTTTCCAGATTTGAGCAGAGGAATGACTGTGTTTCGAGAACTTATTCAACAGAAACGTAGCTGTAAAAAGAGCCTTAATATGAATAGCTAAGTTCAGAGTTATGAGAATCCATGTGTCCATCCCTATATGGGTTTTCTTCCAGGATACTTCATTAAGACATTGCTCAATATTATATATTTTTTTATATTCTGCTGAGGAGTGATTGAAGGTGTGTCATATAGAAATTCTTAGTATTTTCTTTGTTGTTGATATCAAATGTCTGTTCCCACATCACTTAAGAGAATGTAAGTGCATGTGTTGAGTAAAGTCTGATGGTAGCATTATGCTTTGTTTACAGAGACTGAAATCAGGAAAAACATCAAAGCTGGTGCTTTAGACACAAAAATTTAGCATCATCATAAACCATTTTTAGACTAAAAAAGGTAAACAGAGCCACAGCACTTATTTTTATGCTGTTAATCTGGGAATATTGTTTATTTAGCTTTATCTGTTATGCTGAAATGCTAAATCGAGGTTTACAGAGAGGCTGGAAAATTAGATGTCATTATCTTCAGGTCTTGCTCTTTCTGCTCTGCAAGTGCAACCATCTGCAAACAACAGCTCTCTAACAAAGACTCTGATGATGCACACAAACACGATAGATTAAAAAGTTAGAATGAGTGGATTCTAATCTTTACTCCCAGGATAGATCATGAACTATGTGATCTAATTTTAGTGCAAAGGAATCTTCAGGCAGTGATGACACAATGAGTCATCCAACTCTCATGCCGCTGTCAGATAATATTGGTCTGCTTATTTAGCTATCATTATTTTTTTTTTCAGTAGACTTTCAATACTAGAGCAATTGATGTATTTGCTTTGAGTCTATAACAAGTGCAAACTTCTGGGTTTGCTGCCCTGATGCGGGGAAAGATCTTAGCATTATTAAAGTGCTGTGAATGATTTATTGGCTAGATGCATGAAAAGATAGAGGTACCACTTGTTTTTGTGTTACTGTATGCTGAGCGTGATTATGATATTTCTCCCTCCCCAAGCCCTCTAGCATAGTAGTTAGGTCACTGAAAAAAGAGAAGACCAGGCTTAACTCTTATCTCCTACTAGTGGATCTCAAACACATTAGTTATCACTGCTGCAAAGGAAAGTACATCGCAAAGCAGAAAGGCTTCTCAACTCGGGCACTGTCAGCTTTTATTGACCAGTCTATGAGTTACTGGACCAAAGATGAAGCATGCACTGTCTACTCTGTTTCCTGCTTCATGAATAATTTATGCATTTTAATCCAATCACTATTTACTTAATTATTGGAAAAATAAAAAAGAATGCCCTCCGGTCCATCCCTTAAAGAAAGGCTTAGAGGCTATGGCAAAGCTTTTTCTAAAAGCTGCACCTAGCTGGAGTTATCCAAAGGTTTTAAATGAAATGATGCAGTTTCTCAATTGCAGATGAACTTTTAGCTCCTAGCTGTTCAGCCGCAGCCACAGATAAGGTGATTTGAAAATGTAGAACTTCTGTGTGAAGAGTAATTTTAAAATAGAACTGTCTCTGCAGTTCAAGAGTCTTCAGCTTGAGAACAGAGCTGGATGAGGATTTTTCAGGTGAATATTTTGCTTAAGCACCTAAATTTCCTCAAAATCCCTGTTTGGGCACAACATTCACTATTTATGCATATCCAGAGGTGCTTATAATGTGTCTTATTAAACTAGGCTGGAAATTGTTTTGAGCACTGGACAGCAAGGAGACACTTTTAGAAATGTTTAGGGTACTATCCACTGTGGGACAACATTGACATATCTGCTATTAAAGTGTCTCTTGTTCTCAAAAGTAGAACTCTTATTTATTCCTTTCTAGAAGGTTATTACATGTGCCAATATAAATCTACTAACTATATATGTAGTTACTTTTACAATATCTTTCAGTACTTCACACAGACACAAGTACAAGTTTATAATTTATGACTGTTGAATGATCCCCATAGACTTGAAAAACCCTTCGTATCCCCTTTTCTCTCTGTTTTACCCACATTTATTCCTCTTGGCAGTGTGTCTTGATCCTTCCCGTTCTCAGTTTTCAATCCTTCTCCTATGCATCCAATAATAATTTTCACACAATCTCAGAATTCTCTTTCTCTTGCATTCTGTGGTAAATCCTGTATGCAGTTATACTTTAACCTTGTAAATGTGCATAGGATTCAGAACAGACAATCCCTGAGACATTTTAGTGGGTTTCAGACCAGGGACAATGGTCCAGTTTTCTACCTATGGTCTTAGGAGCATCCAATACCGAATGCTTCATGTTCATGTATTAGATTACTATTGCTTTTCTGCTTACTAGTGTTCCTTGAAGCTTAGTGAGTTTGTATGAGTCTTGATACACAGAAAAGTTAGTTTCTAGGTTTTTTTCTCTTTCAAATAAAGAAACTGAGCTTTTATCTGGCATCATGTATTGCTGCTCTTAGGCCAACATTGTTGCAGGGAAGCTGCACTGAAACAGGCAGGGAGTCATGAAGATGGATCTATTACTGCCTTGTTAATCAAACCATACTCAGTAGTCCAGTCAACAACGTTTTTACGTTTTAGATCGTTATATTTCTATTTGCATCTTTCTTTGGACAAATATTTTCAGTTCTTCATCTTTAGATACTGTAATCAGATTATGCAAGAAGATATTTTTTGGGTCCTGTTTTGAAGTAGCTGCCAATACAGCTGCCTTTAACAGCAACAGAGTGCCTGTTGCTTGTACTGGCCTTTATTTGACTTTGGATACTCTTAGATACTGTCCAAACAGGTTTACTTGATGGGGTGTAAAACAAGTGTGGAGTTTTGGTTATCTGTATTTTCACAAACACTGGGTGATCACATATTTTTTTTTCAAGTTGATATATTCAGTTGCAGAAGCACAGAGTGCATAAAGACATGAGGGGTTTTGTCATGTGGCAGAGACACTGCTTCTTTCTGCACTGTCTCCTTTTCACTTGTCCTGGGAATCTCGGCATGTATTTCAGGGATCAATAGAGAAATAAGAGGGGAAACCTTACAAGGGCATCTCCTCTTAGACACTTCATGTAGTTTAGCATTGTGCAAACCTAATTTATGCAATTGCTTTAACTAAAACTAAAATGATAAAGCGAGCATTAGTTCATTTTGGAAGTACATTATGAAGAGAGAAAACATTTCTGAAAGACACATATTCTGCTTTTTGTTATTCCAGTGTACTTTTGGTATAATGGCTTGCTTATAGTCTTCCAGGGGTGGGGATGCAGGCTGTGTTACCTTCCCTGGAGGTGTTTAAGGCACAGGTGGACAAGGTGCTGAGGGACATGGTTTACTGTTTGATAGGAATGGTTGGACTTTATGATCTGGTGGGTCTCTTCCAACCTGGTGTCCCAATCCAATATTGGAGAGGGTTCTTAAATGATCCCAAGAGTCCAAGATTAAGGCACAAGCAAGGCCAGATGCTGTACAATCTTGTGAACTTTATTTTCTGGAACAACTGATGACAGAGAAAGGACAGAGAGGAAAACAAAGGAAAAGTTAGAATCCCTAAGCAAGAAGGTAGAGATGCCACTAATTACCACCACCACTTATCCAGCTATGTCCTGTCAAATTGATCTCGGTGCGGGTGGTGATGCTCCAAGTTCCAGGAAGGCACGGGGAAGGGCACATGCAGCAACACACACAAGGTCGAGTCCACTGAGTGACGAAGCAACCGAGCACCCCAAGCCCACCGAGAAACAATGATGCTCCAAGCTCCAGGAAGACACGGAGTGGGGCACACACAGCAACACATACAAGGTCAAAGCAACCAAGGAACAGGAGGTCCCTGATTTATCGTCCCAGTCCCCACAATTTCCGCAAACAGTCCACCCATTTCCAGGAAGACATTGTCCTCCATGCTCACATGCCTAGGTGTTCATGGTAGTCCTCTCTACCCAGTGCAGGTGCAGCTTGGTAGGCACCACTTCAGACGGATGTCATGGTTTTCGCTGGGGACAGTTTGTCTCCTTCGGAGCAACAACAGGATGCCTGTGGTCAGCAATGTTGAGGCAAAACAGTTCAACAACAGTCTCTTACATCTGGTTATTCTATGATTCTATGATTCTAATAACCATTGTGAGAGGCTGGGAATTTGCTTCTTTGAAACAGGATTTTAATTGTTACATTTCTAGGAGAAACTGAGATGGCTTTTTGTGATGCAGGCCAGATAGAGATTGTTATTCAAATAGATCAACAAAACTCTTGGTCAAATTTAACTAAACCACATCTTTATGCAAGCAATAGATTATTGTGCAATATCTAATCCACTCTATAAACTGATGTATTGAAACATACAGTCTGATAATTCACACTTATCCAGGATTGCTTGCCAATCATCAGCAACAAAGCACTGCAGTGCTAAAAAAACAAAAACAAAACAAAAGGTCATTTGCAGAGCAAGACAAGGCAAAACAGCTTAAGATATGTAACAAAATTACATGTAAACACAAAGAAGAAAATAATTGTCACTTTCTCCCTATGAAGCTGGCAAATACTCAACATGCTTAGTTGACTATATAAAAGTGCTGAACAGCATTTTTACTTTGAAATCCAGAGTGTATTTAAATTTTATATAGAATCACACAATCATAGAATAGTTTTTTGGAAGGGATATTTAAAGGTTGCTCAGAGCCAGCCTCAATGGGGCTGTTTTCAGTCCCTTCATCCCCCAGCCTGTATTGATACTGGGGCTTGTCTTGACCCGGGGCAGGACCTTGCACTTGCTCTTGTTGAACCTCATGAGGTTCACATGGGCTCACACCTCACGCTTGTCCAGGTACCTCTGGGTGGCATCCCATCCCTCAGGCCTGTCAACCACACCACTCTACTTGGTGTCGTCTGAAATCTTACTCGAGATGTAGTTGATCCCACTGTCTGTGTCATTGATAAAGATATTAAACAATCTGCACCCCTGAGGGACATCACTTGTCACCGATCTCCATCTGGACATTGAGCTGCTGACCTCTACCCTCTGGTTGCAGCCATCCAAACAATTCCTTCTCCACCAAACAGTCCATATCTCTCCAATTTATAGAGAAGGATGTTGTGGGTGACCATGTCAAGGGCCTTACAGAAATCCAGAGATATGGTACACATAGCTCTTCCCTTGTCCACTAATATAGTCTCTCCATCACAGAAGGCTTGGGTAGGCATGGCTTGCTGTTGCTGAAACCACACTGACTGTCTCAAAACACCTCCATGGGCCTTATATGACTTCTAGGAGGATCTTTTTCACAATCTTTTCTGGCACAGAGGTGAGACTGTTGGGTCAACTGTTCCTAGGGTCCTCATTTCTGCCATTTTTAAAAATAGGTGCAATGCTTCCCATTTTCCAGCCACTAGGGACACTGCCTGACTGCCATGACTTTTCAAGTATCATGGAGAGAGGCTTGTCAGCTACTTCAGCCAATTCCCTCAGGGTTCTGGGATGCATCTCAGCAAGTCCCATAGATTTCAATATGTTCAGGTTCCTCAGATGGTTATAAACCTTATCCTCTCTTGCAGTGAGAATGAGGGTCATCATGATGACCCTCACCAACTGGTACAGGCCAGATGAGAGCTTGCAGGTGCTGACGAGCTCCTGGATGGCTGTGTGGGTGAAGAGCTGCTCTGGCTGGATCGGGCTCCTGCTCTACCTCTGGACCTTGGTGGCTCCGCTGGTGCTGCCAGACCGGGACTTCAGCTGAGGCAGCGCTGGGCACCCCACTGCTGGGTCAGAGCCGCCGTGGCCCTCGTGGTGGGGACAGCCCCAGCTCTGCCTCAGCACTGGGCTCTGGTTGTGCCTTCTTGCAGGTCTGCTGTTTGATAGGAATGGTTGGACTCGATGATCCAGTGGGTCTCTTCCAACCTGGTGATTCTTTGATTCTCTCTGATTCTATGACTTTGCTCTCTCAGTATCCTCCCCTCATGTAGTGCTATTAATTGTGTGTTAAGCTTAACATGACAGAAATAAAGATAGCAAATAAACTTTCTGTTACCTTTTTACTTAGTCTTGTCGTTGTAGTAAGGCTTAACAATATTTAGGTTCAGGACAGGTAGATTTGCCTCGACATATCTCCCTTGTAACATGAGTAAATACCATTATCTGGTATCACTGGTGAAGTGCTTAGAAGGATTCTTGTCACTTAAGAACCAGATTCTGTTTTAATACCTTTTTTTATTATTATCTTTTCATTTTAGGAAATGTCTTCTTGGTTTACAGTACTAGAAGTTATAAACTGGGATCAGGTTCTAATCCCTGAGTGATGTGAGCAGGGCTACATTGTGAGTCAGAGCTAAACCTAATTCCCAGTCCTGCCTTTCCTCCTGGCATTCAACTTGTACTTGCTGACAGTCAACAACAAGCCAGTTTCATTCCACAAATCTCAGTATTCAGCAAGCAAAATTTCTGAATACAGCCTCAATACTTCCCTTCTTAGCTCACACTCTGAAATGAATACAGGACCCTGAAAATGAGATGCACCTTAGAAAGAAATAGATATTTCCTTCAAATTTAACAAGCCACTGAGTAGCTGCAGTAAATAAAAGCACAAGTACAGATGGAAGATGTGCATAGCTCTGTGTTTTGTTATAATGAAGAGGAACAGCATACACAGCTGCTTTGGGCAATAGGCTTTGTCCGTTAAAGCCTTTTTTACTGTGAGCCTGTATCGCAGTAGCCTGCTTCTCTTCAGCATGCAAAGAAGCCTTCCTGTCTTGTGCACCTGTACTGTGAGCAAGCCAAAAGAGGGACAGACTCAGCAAAAAAAAAAAAAAAAAAAAAAAAATTAAAAAAAAAAGAATCTTATCTGTTTTTTACTGGTACTCTTGACATTTAGAGTAGTATGTTCTAGTGTTTATTCTAATATTTTAAACGATTGTCCTCCAAAAGAGCCTTGTCACTGCTTGATAGGCGTATGCATTGCTAGCAGATAAGAATATGTCCACAGAACTGGTTTGAAATACATTTTTGAAATATTTTAATAGCCTATTGATTTTTTTTTTCACATTAACCTATCCTGAAAAGAGAGAGCAAAAAGTGTGTGGGCTCGCTACAGTCTGCTTTCTGTGCAGAATTTAGAAGTAATTCAATGCCTTCAAGTTTCTTGCATTTCTATTGCCCTTTAAGCGTGTCCTCCAAAGTTACCATGACAGAAAGGTATTTGCATTTATACCCTATTTCAGCTTTTGCACCATAGAAGCTATCTGATACGTTTCCTTTCTCCCAGCTGGCTTACATTTACATTTCCCATGTTTCTTGAAATGTACCACTGTGGATCTCTATTTTTCATTATGACAGAGGGAAACTGATCCCTCAAAGTCAGATTCTGCATTCGAGCAAAAAGCTGGCAATTGTCACACTTGCTCAATTCACCAGGTCTTTGGCACGGTGGCAGAGCAATTCTGAGCACTGCCTCGCAAACATACATTATTTCCCAGCACTTCATCAGCTGCACACAGAATACAAATTAATCGCAAATGCCAATCAATGCTGGTTTATGGTTCCCCGTGCTGCCATTGTTGTTCCTGTGTGCTCTTATTGGATTTTCATGTCCAACTCTATGTTCCCCCACATTTTGCCTCATTCCCTTTGCATGAATGAGTAATGAAAGCATTTCTATTTTTGAATCTGGCAACTCTGCTGCACAGTGACTCTTGTGTAAAAGTTCCATGGGAAAAATCAAAGACTGGCTGTACAAGTCTTTTCTTTTTTTCCTGATATTTTTCTTTTTTGAATAGAGTTCTATCTGTTCAACACATAACTAGCTTATCCTATTGATAAAACATCACCTATTTTTGCAGAGGTAATGCACCGAGTTGATTAAGTTTTGCCCCAAATCTATTACCATGAATTATATTTAAATTCTCATCAGTTCTTCCCCCCTCTTTTCAAGGTAACAGAATCTATGAATACATAAAAGAAAGATGTTGAAACAGGTTAGTCAGCAATTATTCAGAAAAAACACCTTTCAGCCAGCCTTATTCTTTTTAAGCTTTTCTATGCAACCGTTGTTTGCTAAAAGTGATAAAAAGTAGCTGAACTAAATTTATTTCATTCTGAGAACAAAACAAGTCTTCTTTTATTACACAACATGTCTGAAATGGCAAGCAAGTACATTAACAAAAATGTTATTTGCTGATTAGTACCGTTCTTTTAGATATTTGAGTTCATAATCAATGGTACTTATCAATCAATCATACCCTTGACAATCTCACTGAAACTTATGTCTTCCAGTGGACTGAATATCAGTGGAAACAGATGTCCTATAGCTGTTGTCTAAGTGCTGTTGGTGCACGTTCACTGTAAGGCTAAGCTGTGAGACTTCACTTAACATGCAATTTCACCAAACATAAACCCATTACTGTAAAACAAGTCATACATCTGGTGGGGCAAACATTTGATTTGGATTTTGACCAGAGTCTGGATCACATATTCATTAA
Source organism: Coccyzus lansbergi (assembly GCA_033558105.1). Classification (NCBI taxonomy): domain Eukaryota; kingdom Metazoa; phylum Chordata; class Aves; order Cuculiformes; family Coccyzidae; genus Coccyzus; species Coccyzus lansbergi. Next base: position 5,508,167 of record JAUMJK010000508.1, read on the forward strand.
ACATGCACTTTTAAGCAATTGAACTCAGGAAATCTGCATGGAAGTTAATAAAAAATGAGGTAAGAAACCTTCGCTTGTGAGAACTGACTTATGTAGAAGGAGAAGTTGTTTAAGGATGTAACTTACGTAGAGAGAAAACATTTCTTGTAATGAGTGGGACAGTTGTAGGGATATATTTGCATCCAGTCTAGATAAATCCTGCCTGGACTCCACCAGCAGAAATGCAGATCAGTTGAGCAGTATGTTATGAAGCCTTGAGCTTTCTCATGAAGAGCAAAAGATTTTGTGCAAATCCTTAACCTGCCATTTCTGAAGATGTGAAGGCTAATCTTCTCAAGCCAGTGCAGAGTGTCAGCAGAGTGAACTGGAGTTGCATTGAGAATAGAGAGATCTACTTGAAATAGGCTGCCCAGGGAGGTGGTTGATTCACCTTCTCTGGAGGTGTTTAAGGCACGGGTGGATGAGGTCTTGAGGGACTTGGTTTAGTGTTTGATAGGAATGGTTGGACTAGATGATCCAATGGGTCCCTTCCAACCTGGTTGTTCTATGATTCTACGATACTGTTATTGAAAACAAGACCTCAAAGGTGACCCCCCAGAAATACAATCACTCCGAGAGCAACTAGTTCAAACATCATAAGAAGACAAGTAGTGAAAAATTACATTTTTAAGCACCAGGAAAACAGCTTTCCTCAGGTACTGTTCTGGAAAAACTGCAACCAAAGAAATCCTCATTTACAATAACTGTTCAGGATGGAACGTATTTAAATTGCCCACACAGCAAATTTGCAGTCCTGGAGCGATACAAAATTATGCAGTCCTTTTTATCTTTAATTCTTTATCTCAAAGGCTTGCCTATTCTATTTTGAAATTATTTTTGCAGCTAAGAAGGAAAGAAGCTTGTTGGGCTGAATCAGTAATGCAGATGATTTCTGCATGTAAATGTTCAACATATATTTTTTCTGATGCATGCATGCTGCCGTGGCCATTTCCTGGAACTGTGTCTGGAAACAGCCCTTTTATTGCTCATTTCTCACTGCTAAAACTCAATGAAATTCAATTATCACAAAAACAGTCAGTAGGTTTCAATTTTGTGTGTCCTTTTACTTTTTAAATTTGGAATGCCTCCCGATTGCTGTCACAGCTATTGCATTGTCTAAATCAATTGCCATGGCATGCTCACTAAATTGAGAAATGTCGTTGTGAATGCATAAGAGGTCTCAAGTATCAAAAGAACCAGATACAAACAGGGAGAAAATAAAAGGTAGGGGAATTTTTCATCTGCCACAAAACTTTATTCCTTTGCCTGATTTCCTTTGAGGATTCACCAAGGGACAAATAATACTTCACCCTCTTTCTGCCTGCATGTTTGTTTCAAAACTTCTTAAGCAGACAAAAGCACTACTAAAGCAGTGATTCAAAGTACGATGGTTACAAGTGGAAATTCTATGGCTTCAGGCCTGTGAATTATTTTTCAAACTCAAATATTGTGCTTTTTTTTTATTTACAGAGAGATGTACTTAAAGCCAGATCATGTCTTGCAAATTCAAATGTTTTTGGGAAAACAAAAAATACAAGAGACTGGCCACATGCTCAGGTTTTATTTCATAGAATCATAGAATCACCAGGTTGGAAGAAACCCTCCGGATCATCCAGTCCAACCATTCCTATCAAACACTAAACCATGTCCCTCAGCACCTCGTCCACCCTTGCCTTAAACACCTCCAGGGAAAGTGAATCAACCACCTCCCTGGGCAGCCAATTTCAATGCCCAATGACCCTTTCCATGAAAAACTTCCTCCTAGTCTCTAGCCTAAATCTCCCCTGGCAGAGCTTGAGGCCATTCCCTCTTGTCCTGTCCCCTGTCACTTGGGAGAAGAGGCCAGCTCCCTCCTCTCTACAACCTCCTTTCAGGTAGTTGTAGAGAGTAATGAGGTCTCCTCTCAGCCTCCTCTTCTCTAGGCTAAACACCCCCAGCTCTCTCAGCCGTTCCTCATAAGGCCTGTTCTCCAGACCCCTCACCAGCCTCGTCGCTCTTCTCTGGACTCGCTCCAGAGCCTCAACATCCTTCTTGGAGCAAAAAGCTCTATTCTTTTAATATAACTTTTTCTAAAGGTGGAGTAAAGCATTTCACCTCAACGAGGATATTGTACTTCAGCCTAGCAAAATGCACTTCGTTCCTCTCACTTTATCTGAGTGAAGTCCAAGGAGGGCATACAGTGGTTGTCCCAAATCACAAGCTGTTGTTGCCATTGATCAGCTTTCAGACCATATAAGGAATTCCAAGAAGCCTGGTGCATTTGAAACTAGAATTCAGTTCCGACTGAATTTTATCAGTTGCACACAAATATGACTTTGACTCAGTCACACAGCAAGTGCAAAATGTACACAGACATGAATAAGAGAAATTATTAAAAGCTACAAAAAGAATGGGAACATTGTGTGTCTTGGAGAGAAACCACCTAAGGTGCTTCTGTACAACAGAGAGGAAAAGACGAATCTTCTCATCTAAAAGTACAAATCCATTGTAGATCAAAAGAATTGCACCAAAAGAAGGCTCCTGTCTCACCAATGACAGGCGAGTCATTGTAAAGGACAAGTCTTCAGGTAACTCAGAAAAAGATAAAGATGCAGTGGCTATGCAGACTGGACAAAAAATAACCCAAACCAGAGTAACAAATGTTCCCATCCTGCCACTAAACAGAAACCCATGAAAAGTTAGTTACCTGACTTAAATACCGTTGAGTTGGTATTGAAATAGTTCACAAGATTTCAGGATTAAAGACTTTTCATCGATAACCCTCATATCTGGCTGAAAATAATGTCCTTCTCTAATTTTGAAGTCTTATAATCACAGTTAAATGTATAGATTGCAATTGGATTTGTTCCTGTTAAAGTCCTCACTGCACTATCTTCTCTGCAAGCAAATCCACTGCTCCATCTCTGAAGACTCTGTCCCCATACCCTCAAATCTCTGAATCTCTAACTAATGGTTAATTAATACTTTTCTTTGCAAAGCTCCAGCTCCACCATGAGTTAGAGAAAGGGCCTGGCTGGGAGATGTAAGAGCAAAGAGGTGGTTATGTCAAGCAGTAGTCTTCTATAAACTTAGTTTTCTAGGTCCTCCCAAAGAAGACAGTTCACACTTGTTAAGTACAATTTTACCAGTTTTGTTGTCCTGCGTCTCATGGATACAATTGCTTGAGCATTGTCCATTCCTGACATTTTTGGAAGAGGATCTTCAAAGCAGTTACAAGTCTTGGCTGCTGGATGCAGGAGCAGAAATAATCAATGTAAGTAAGAGTAAGGACACCACCTCCCTTATGATGTCAATCAGCTGCTTTTAGGTCCATTGTCTTTAGGAGGATGCTGCCTGATCTAAATTCAGAGGGACATGAGTCGTACTTGAAGAGGGCAGATAGAGACAGGAATTGTTGATTGAGGGAGTAACAAAGGAAGCTGGGACTGAAGTGAGGGATGAGCATCCAAATGAATGGAGATGTGGATCTTAGTTTGTTGGTAGGTAGCTGAGGCAGAGGTTGACCAAGAAGCTGGAGTGAAAAGGTCAGAGCAGGAATCAGAGAATGAGTGATGATGTGTGGAAATAAAAAAAGCAACAAGTGGAAATAAGACAAAGTAAGGCATCATCTTTGAAGGAAAGAAGACATAAAATGGTTAGATGAGGAGAATAAGAACAGAAGGCCGAGGTGGGCAAATGACATGGGGAGTTTCAAGAGGCTTAGTGGAACAAAACGTATTACCCTGCAAGAAAACTGAAAGAAAGCTCTTGCTGACAAGACCATATACATCTCTCATAGTATGAAACCTGAAATAGTCAATCCTTGTCTTTCCTCTGCTATCAGAACTGTAAATATCTCCTTATTTTCTAGTTATGACCGAAGAAATCTTCTATAATCCCTAAGGTTGAAGAAGTGTCTCTGCAGTAGATTTCATAATTCTAACCATGCTGGTGAAGAGTTGTTGTATGATCCCATTCAGGGCATGACACACACAAAAATCTCAAAAGAACTTTATTTTGATTGCAAAGTCAACTGCTCAGATTTTAAGAAATGTCATGATTGAGATTGCCTGAGAAACTCTCCTTATTTTAAATTGACAAGGCAGTCTTATCTTGATTATTAATGATTTCGTCTGCCAGGTTCCTGTATAATATAGTGTGCTGAGTAGATTTGCTCTGATATGTGTTAAGGTCATTCAGTGAAAGATGATTGTTTTCTGTAGGATTTGTTCTTCAGAAGATGAAATGTTAGAATGTAGTAGTTTGTGAATGGTGAGAGGAAATTCAAGCAGTTAGGTCTTAATTTTTCCAAGAGAACGGGACTCTATCCATGATTCCGAGTGACAGAGTTCCTGATTAAGTCTGGAAAATTACTTCTAGACCTTACTAACCATGATTTTCTGAGACTGAACATACAATATTAGTTAAAAGTTTTACTCTTAATGCATCTGTGTTTGTCTTCTCAGTTGATAAAACGTTGATAGCCTCAAACCTCATAAAGTAGACATTAGAAAATCATTCATGGAATAATTCACTCTCTAAAACTAAAATGGTAAGTGCCCTTGAAAAGACCAACAGGAAATTAAGCTGTAGAAAATGGTTTGGGTCATGAACAGTAAATAAAATGAAGTTTGTAAAACAAACAACGAAGAGAAAATACAAGATTGAATAACCATCATTATGTAGCATTTTTCTCAGAAGAATGAAAAATATTGTATTGAAAAATATTGTATTAAAAACAGAATTTGTGAAATATGAAGTAATAATAAGACCTTAACTTAAGGTTACACTGGAATTTCTTAACTTTTCAATAACTGCAACCTTAGTAGTAAACTTTTAGTTTTCTTTTGTGTTCTTTGGAAACATGGCATTTTTAATTTTTAAAATATAGATTTGAAATTACACTGAGTAATTTAGTCACATCTCCTTTCTATCCTTTTTTACTTTCTTGTGCCAAAATAATTTTAAATTTTGTAAAGAATAAAATATCCAAAGCAGTTACTGTATTTCCAGGTGAGATTGTTCAGGTATCTGTGAATTAATTTGCTTTTTCAGTAAAATAGCTCAAGTATAGCACTGAGCTAGTGTAGCTTTCCTGCTTCTTTGTTTGTACCCACTCTGTTCATTTCTACATTGCATTGTGCTGTACAGTATAGAAACACACTGAATATGTAAATTTGGATTCTTAGGACCTTCTAGGAAAATGGTAAAAATCGCATGTTTCTAATTGTCCCGTATTCCAGGCATAAAAGTCTCTAGGCTTGTGTTACAGTAGCCACGTCCCTATCCTCACTGGCCCTTACGGTGGCGACAGCTGGACCAGGGAACAAGAGAAATCTCAGGTAGGGAAGCAACAATTCCCTCCTACATCTTTATAATAAGGCAAAAGAGGTGGTGTTTGGGATACAATCTGTCTGTTTGTGCTAGTGCAATTCTGATACACTGGTAGAGTGAATGAGAAGCCCACAGATTTTAGATACTGGGAAGAATTCACTGTGACTGCGGAGATTTTTAGCAGCAGTTTCTAAAAACAGTAGTAAGCCCTGGGGATGAGAATGAACTCTAAGCTATTTCTGTAAGCACTTGTAAATAACCTTAGTGGGTGTCCATGTAATGCCTTGTGTAATCAACTGTGAAGAAGTCTCAAGTTTTGTCTTTCAGTCTTTCTAGCTTTACAGAGGTTCGGGTCTGGAGCAGTGTGTATAAACCTTCTCAACAGTCGCACAGGGTGTCAGATTTTCCCTGAAAGGCAGGTGGTGTAATAAGCAACACTAGTCTATGATCTCTCAGAGGGTCAAAAGGACAGAGATTCAGAGAAAACAAAATGTGCACTGTAGAACTTGTGGAGTTTAAAGAGATACTTCCCTATTTTTTTGAGAAGTAAAGCAAACAGGTGTGACTGTTATTAAAGCTTTATTTCAATAGCCATCTTCCTATCACCTTGCATTCTAGGGAAGCCTCAAAGGTGCTACTTTCTGCTACTTTCCCTTCCATCTGGAAGTCTGGGCAGAGTCCAATGGGATGAGAGAGGGAGCTGGCCTCTTCTCCCAAGTGACAGGGGTCAGGACAAGAGGGAATGGCCTCAAGCTCCTCCAGGGGAGATTGCCCAGGGAGCTGGTTGATTCACCTTCCCTGGAGGTGTTTAAGGCATGGGTGGATGAGGTCCTGAGGGACATGGTTTAGTGTTTGATAGGAGTGGTTGGACTCAATGATCCGATGGGTCTCTTCCAACCTGGTTGTTCTGTGATTCTATGATTCTATGATCTCTTCTGTTACTTGATACTGCATCTGCTTCACATCTCCTGGCAGAGCTGTGACACTTCAAGCCCTTCCCTGTAGCCGGGTGTAGCCACATTTCATATCAGTTGCAAAGGATTTCCACAAATTCACAGGGAAAGGAACAAGGCTCAGGGTGATAGATGGGAAGAATGAGAAGAACTGGGATTCTTTTAACGAACTGCAAGCCTTTGTAGGCCAGTTTTTCTAAAAGGCTTAGGCACCGTTACATGCAATGATTGGAAAACATGGCCTTTATTCTTTTCTCTGTGCCAGTTAGAGGCTACCTGTGATTACAGGGGGAATATCTCTCAGAGGTAGTCATTTAGTGTGTACATACGTGTATTGCATTTATGTATACTCAGGGAAGCTGTGGCTGCCCCATCCCTGGAGGTGTTCAAGGCCTCAAACAGCCTAATCTAGTGGGAGGTGTCCCTGCCCATGACAGGGGGCTTGGAACTGGAAGATCTTTAAGGTCCCTTCCAACCCAAACTATTCTATGATTCTGTGATTCCTGTTTGTATCACTGCTCAAACACAGCAACTGAAAGTGATTTGGGACCTAGGGGAAGTACTAACAAGATACACATTGTTTAGCAGCCCCAGATGAAAACAAAGAAAGGACTTAACGCTGCAGAGCGTTTTATTTTATTTTATTTTTATTTTAGCAAAGCAACTGACACTTGAAGGATAGATGACAGTTGTTTAGCTAAAATAACATATCTCTATAAGCCTTATGTAGGAAGGGGGCCTATTGTTAAAAGACTTCTGAGAAGCAGGACAAGTCATCTGGACCTGTGATAAGAGTGGAGTCATCTGGACCTGTGACAAGAGTGGCCTGAGAGCACGGATGCAGAAGGAAGATAACTGCCCCTATTCCTGGAAAAAACCAAGAAGAGGTTTCTTCTTAAACTCATTAATATGTATAAGCATTTTAGGAATATGTAACAGTTTACTGTATAAAGCTAAGAGGAGTTGTCATGATGGGTACGCACGTTGTTTTGGAGAAACGATTCTCCCGTGCGTCTCAGCGCTGAATAAACATACCTACTTTATAACTTTATAAGTTATGGAGTCTTGATTCCACGTGTCAAAAGTGCCTGGAGGCCTGAGATATTATGGCTTGTGTTTCATTCTGTTAAATGTAGTAAAGACAGTGGCAGACTTGGAAAGCAAAGTTTACCAAGTGCTCAGAGTGAGTGTACCAAGTGCTCAGAGTGAGTGTCTTATTTTGTGAGGACATTTCACATTTTTTAAAACGTTGTGAGTATTCAAAAGTGAAAGATTACTGCTGTAAAATGATCTGATGAAAAAGGCATCTTTTCTGAGGGCTTGTGTGTTTTCAATGGTTTTACATCTTCAGCTGCTGAAATCTGCATAGTAAAGCAGGTCCAGGGAGGTTATTCTCCCTCTGGACTCTGCACTGGTGAGACCACTCCTTGAATACTGTGTTCAGTTCTGGGTCCCTCACCACAAGAAGGATGTTGAGGCTCTGGAGAGAGTCCAGAGAAGAGCAATGAAGCTGATGAAGGGGCTGGAGAACAGGCCTTATGAGGAACAGCTGAGAGAGCTGGGGTTGTTTAGCCTGGAGAAGAGGAGGCTGAGAGGAGACCTCATTGCTCTCTACAACTACCTGAAAGGCGGTTGTGGAGAGGAGGGAGCTGGCCTCTTCTGCCAAGTGACAGGGGACAGGACAAGAGGGAATGACCTCAAGCTCCACCAGGGGAGATTTAGGCTAGAGATTAGGAGGAAGTTTTTCATGCCAGAGGGTCATTGGGCATTAGAATAGGCTGCCCAGGGAGGTGGTTGATTCACCTTCCCTGGAGGTATTTAAGGCACGGGTAGATGAGGTGCTGAGGGACATGATTTGGTGTTTGATAGGAATGGTTGGACTCAATTATTCGGTGGGTCTCTTCCAACCTGGTGATTCTATGATTCTAGGATTCTATGATAGCAAGTGTAATGGGAGTGCACATAGTTAGTCTTGCGAAGCATCTGCACTGGGGCAGTAGAAAAACCTACCTCTAATTCGTATCATATCAGCTTCCAGTCCTAGGTAACAATGTGAGTACAACACTTTCTTAGCATCTGCACATGGGCAAGAGCTTGTGACCTTTCTTTGCAGGCAGAGATCTAGCCTCCGTTATCCCTGCTAGAAAGCAAATTATTTTGTTTGATTGTTTTCTCCATGTTCAAAGACTAAAGCGCTACCCTTTAAATAGTACGGTTACAGTCATCTCTTTGCTGGCAGGTGCAAGAAGCACTGGGTCATTATTCTGAAGACATCCTGCTGCACCTGCTGTGGGTTATACAGCAGTTCTGGTTGCCCCTTACACAGCTGCACAAAGGATACAGCACACACTAACTTATAGGAACAGCATCCTTTCTCAGTACTGGAGTTTGCTTGCTTTAGTGAGGATATATAGATATAAGAAATCAATGTCACTGCAAATGTACTGAATCTAGGTAGATCAAATACACTTAAATATCCAACAAATAATTGCTGTCACAAAAATCCACCTCTTCTATGTTGCTATATTTGTGCAGTTTTACTTGGATTATGGGGAGAGACAAAGGGAAAAAAAAGGCAGTTTTATCTAGTAAATTTTTTAAAAAACTTTGAAAGTATCCTCCAGAATGATCACAGTACTGGTGTGTACTATGCAAAAGGATCCTCCTGGATCATTCTATTTTAAGTAAGGGTTTCCAGTGTTAGTGGCTGGCTACAGTATTTTGAGATGTAAATGACCCCAAATGATTACCAGTAGGGTTTTGGAGAGCCTTGGGCAAAGAAGCTTTTACAAGATGAGTTAACTTCTGGCATTTGCAAGCCTGTGGCAGCTTGAGAAAAGTCTAGGCCTTTTATCTGGCACACTGGAGTGCAACTGAAAGGAATCAGACCTCCTTTGTAAGACGATAAGTGCCCTGTTGTGCAAAGCTAACGAGCTGAAAGGAAAAGAGCAAGAAAGGGCTAAGAAACACTGCAGAGAGGCTCCATTGTTAACTACTTGTCCATCCAGTGTTTTGAAAGGGGATCTAGATAGAAGAATTATATACACTCCTCAGACTTGAGGATTACATTACCCCACACTGCTTTCCTTTGTGTCCCAGCTGTATTTCTCGCCTTCATGGCAATTCAGATCCTATTAGAAGGTATATTTTGAACATTATGCCCCTCAGTCAGTGAGTATCTGCCTTGCTACTTGTTGGACAGCTTACAATGACCATTGCTTACAATGGCATTTTTGCTAGTAAATTGTCCTGAGCAAAGTGTTTTCATGCATCTAACTTATATATGCTTGTAAGATACTTTTGGAAGGATTAATTTTATGAATTGAGGATAATGGCATTTAGCTTGTATGTTATCCCAAGGGTCTCTAATGTAACGAGGAAACTGCTGATTGATATAACTTGTCCCGAAGCACAACAACTCAGTTATGTAGGTGTTGTCTAGAGCTCAGCAAAATCACAAGAGATCCTAACACTGCATATTTTGGCTTCAATTCACTAACAGTAAGCCTTTTTTTTCTGGCATGAAAAGTGCAAAAAAAATCTATTTGATGCTTTTTATAGCATGCTTTTCTTGAAACTTGTGGTAGATACATGTCTCTTATAGTTTTTGTGTTGTCAAGAGAAAATATGTATCTACTTAGTCAGGAAGTCAAGCCTCCTTCCTCTGGCTAGCTAATGCAAGTAACAATGAATAAGACTGTTAACACCTCCAAATTACCAGTGTTTTCTCTTGAGCAGTGTTTAATCTACATCCAGAAGTGCTAATTTAGATATAAATTAAAATTTCTGAATAAGAAGTAAGTATATGTATTGCTTTTGGACCATTTGGAATAGGTTAATTGAGAGATGGATGTCTTTCATTCCTACTGAGAAGATGTAAAGATCTGTCTTTGTAGTCAGTTCTGTTCTGTCGTGCCTATTCCTGTCTCATCCAACACAGCAACCTTCTGATGGCTGTTTCCTCTTGTGAGAAACACTCTTTCGCTGCTAAAATATGAAAAAGGACAAAGTCTTCGAAGCAAAGATAATAATATTTTTATTTTACAATTCAGTGCTGAATCAGATGCCTTTCTAAAAAGGCATAGAATCATAGAATCATAGAACAACCGGGTTGGAAGAGACCCATCGGATCATTGAGTCCAACCATTCCTATCAAACACTAAAAATGTTTGACATACTGCAAAGATTGGTCACAGAAGTTTTATACTTGTATGAACATACATTTTCAACAGATTTTGAGACCACCCATTATCACAGTCCTTTGTGTCTTTATCTTATTTCCTTCCTCATTGTCTCCTCTTGATGAGTTCGAGTCTGCCTTGTGAAACAAGAGAAATTCGTGTTACAATCACTTCCTTCCTTTGGGCCAGGATTTGCAGACTAGTTTTAGGCAAAGAATGGTACAAGTTGGTCTGTGTTTGGACATTTCACATCAGCAGACAACATGACCATTCTGGTCCCACTGCTAACTGCTAAAGGGTTACAATCTAATGGTAGCTCCATCAACTTGGAACTCCCCTCCACATTTGTTTTTGCACTGTGAGCTTTCCATTCTAATGATGTGAGAAGACTATTAGCAGCCGAACAGGTGACTGTCATGACTAATGTGGCTGTATCTCCCTTTCTACTTCCTCCTCCACTCTGTATCATTGACTTTCAGATATTTTATTCCTCTGACTTCCTCGTGGAGCCTGTTCTCCATCTGTGTTGGTAAAAGTCAAGTCTAGCACTATTAAACCAAATGTACCTAATCAACTGCATGCAAGTATCAAGGTGATAATTCAAACAGCCTTGCATCGTCAACCCACTTGTATGCCCCATTGTCTTTTACAGTTACTATTCACACCTACCCACAGTTTTTTACCTGTTTCATAACACTTCTATGCATCTTGTATTTTTATCCTAGCAATCATAAAGTTTTTTTTTCTGGCCAGCACCATTTTTCTGAACAGCCATAAATATTGCTGGCAGCTACTCTTCAAGAACATATAGCTACAGAAACCTCAAAGAGAAAGGGCATGTATTGGGATTCAGAATATTCTCTCTGCTGCCTGTGCTGTTGTCTTCCTTCAGCTCTCTGCTCTTTTCTTCTCGTTCCCATAGTGCAGTCCATGCACGTATTATCTTACTGATCAGCCACTTACTTGTGACCTTGGTCAGAGTACAGCTTTCAGAACCACATAGAAAGTTCATAGCAAATTTCCTCATTGTCTTCTACCCTACTCACATTGCTGGGCTCAAGCTCCTCTCACAAACCTTCTAGACAAGCACAGAGGGGACATGGACATATGAACTAAAAGAGAGCTAAGAAGACAGAGGAGAAGGGCTCCATTACTAGGAATTAATTCTACAGGTAACTAGCCATAATTTGACCTCTCTCTTTTTGAAAAGACTGTTCTTGATGCTCTTTAAAAATGGCACATGGTTTATTTTACAGAGCCCATTTCAAAATTCCCAGTGCCAGTTACAAAGAACTCTTAGATTCGCAGTTGCATAAATTGCAGTAATTCTAAAGAGAGAAGTTCTTGTCTGTGTCAATAGCCATTCTTCCAAACAAATGCTTCCAAGAGAAAAGAAACAGTACAATCTTCAAAAGTGCTCTTGATCTTGCAAAGAGTCTCAGAACATCTTCTTTTCTTCATCAAGTAGCTGAAGTTCAAAGAATCTGTAGATGATTCACTCATTGTGTTCAATAATTTCTGTGCATTTGTCTATGAAAAACCTGAGTTGAGGCACCTCCAAATTTGGCTCTGCAACAGGTCCAGCCTTCAGAAAGGAATATCCTTCAAGGCTAGCTCTGTGGACAACTCTGTCCAGGAGAACTGCCTAAGTTCCTGGCCAAATACTCTTCTAATTCAATTTAGAAGAATGTTTCTTTTTATATTTTTTGGAACAGTTCGTGATCTCAGAGGGAGAACTACATTAGAGACATCTGAAATGCAGAAAGCGTTCCCTGACTTCACCTTCTTTTTGGTGGTGTCTTCTTTTTAGGATCAGAGGAACTTTGTCCTAGCTCCAAAATTTGTGTTTTGGTAGTTGCCCAGTTTCTGAGTATTCCAGGATGAGTCGGGATATGGACATTTTTTGCATTATCCTGTGTGACTTCTGGAATGTTAGATGCAATTAATGTCGAAGGAGCACTGCTTGAGGGGTACTTGCTTAAAGGATCTATATTTGCCCATAGCTTGAAAGTATTATAAGAAAAAAAAAAGTAGTGAAAAAGAAATAATGTTTTTTACTCTCTCCAAGATAAAGTGTATGCCATGTAGTAACAAGTATTCCATCTTATTACTTGGTTCCCTGGGAAAGAAAACTTCTTGTTCTCAAATTCATGCTCTTTTTTTTCAGCTCCTCCCTGGAATGTACCAGTCTCTAAATATCTTTGAGCACTGTTGTCTTCTGCTATTCCAGCTGGTTCCCTTAAAAGCAGTGGGTATGAGGATCGTCTCACAGGAAACAAGAAGAGGTGTCCACAGAGCATGTGATTTACCCATAATTTTAATAACAGGTTATATTCTTTATATGATAAGAAGAGAAAATCGTACTTTCTATCCATGTCATGTGCACTGAAAGCTACATACACATGCTAACAATTTTTTCCCATTTTTTATCTTCCAGCTCTTATCTTCAATGACTGTAAAAAAGTTCTGAGCCCTCAGTGTGAATTAAGCTCATATAAGGTAAAAAATATTTTGCTGGTGCTGCACTGGATCCTGGGATGACAACAGTATTACTCTTGTCCCAGAATAATGGTGTATTTATTATAGACTGTATCAGATCAGAAATATAATGAAAAAAATTCCACTACCCAACTTCAGCATGCCAGCAACAATTCCTAGTCTGGACACAGGTCAGGAGTTGTCACAGTGGTCAGATTCCTTATAGGTCATATAGTTTTTCAGGTGTCTATTCTGGTGATATATTTATCCAGACTGAACCTTTGACACAGATTTTTATTTTTAGCACTTTTATACTAGTTCTGATTTCCATGGTTGAAGAGAAATCTTAAAATAAATTTGGTATTCAGTGTTTTTTAATTAATTTTCTGATTCTACCTTTTCAGAAGAATTGCCTTTATTGAAGATGTATTGCCTGCAAGAATACAATTTCATCCACCTACTTATCTCCACAGAGAGTGAGAATCACAAAAGAGAAAGCTGATTCTTCTTAATGACTGCAGTCCACATATAATTTAGCAAGTGATTAATATTTAAACAATTTAAAATGCCTTTACATCCAAGGTCCAGAGCTTGAAGTCATGATGCAAGTTCTGACACTGACTTGCTTCACAGCCTTGCACAAGTCACTCTGGTTAGGGTGGGTGGAGCAGGAGGGTTCTCGTGACTCTGTGCCTCTGTGCAATAATGGCACTCTGAGTGAAACCTGGGAAAAGCTTTAAGTGTTTCCACCCCTCCCATGCAGCCTCCTTCATCCTATGCCTCTCTCCTACATGCCACTTAAATAACAGTTAAATAAAGTTTAGCATTGCATTTGAATCAAATTTTCCATCTGTAAAATGGTAATGATCTACCCGGTCAGGATGATGTGTTTTTCTTAATTCAGGTTTTATTCTTCTGGGTGCACTGGTATTTAGCATAAGAGCTACCAGTAAATTTTACTAACTTGACATTAATTCCGCTTTGATATTAATATCACACATGTTAGGGTATTAAGTTATTTTTGACATTTGATTCAAAAGGATTTGTTAAAATTTTTCACAAACATCTATATTATAAACACAAAAATTCTAACTCAAAGTCATTTAAAGAAGAAACTCCAAATAATTATTTCTTTAGTTTCTCAAAGAAAGAAGATATTTTTATCTTTTTTTTGTTTGTTTGTGGGTTTGTACTTCTGTGTGCGCACTAATTGTGTTCTGGGTAAAAACTGGGAAAAACTTACGTGTTTTCATCCCTCTCTATCCTACACATATTACACAATGTGAAGGTAAAGGGCAAAATGAAAGGTCTTCTGCCATTTTTATTAACCTGCCATTTTCATAGAATCATAGAACAACCAGGTTGGAAGAGACCCATCGGATTATCGAGTCCAACCATTCCTATCAAACATTAAACCATGTAAATTTTTCTATTTAATTTAATGTTAACATATTTCAACATTGGATCTCACTACAATGAGTAACTTCCTTGTTTTCGGTGCAGCAAAACACACACTTAGAGATGAAAGAAAATCTTTATTTTATTTATAAGTTACACAGATGAAAATCACATTCTCTGAACAGCATCCTAGAAACTCAAATGTAGACCATCATATCCCTTAGTCAAACAAGTTCACAGCCCTTAGATCAAAAAATTAATTTTTATTTCCCCTTTCTTTTCTCCCCTCCCCTCCTTTATGGGGATACTTGTCCAATCTGGGTAACCAACTATAAAGCATTTTGCTTTATGCACTGGTGTCACATCACCTGAGGTACCATTGGAGGAAAATTGCTTTCCCTAATTTCAGTGCTATACCATGACTGCATATTACAAATTAATAAAATATAACAAAACCAAGCACCCAACACTGGTAATTCAATTGGAGCTTCCAAGAGCAACAAATGGAACTAGCAAATCAGTTGTTAATTTAGTTTAAAATGTACACTTCAAAGAGAAAAGTTATGAGAAAGGCATCAGCTAAGAGGACTTGCAGCCTGTTTTTAACCTTGCAAAATTTTTAGTCACACTTCTGGAAAGTCACTTATTTGCCCTGAAACAAATCAAATACCAACCCACACAAAGGAGGTTCAGTTGAATATTAGTGCTGATTTTCTACAGAAATTGAGTGCTTTATTAGGATTTCTACTTCTCTCATTCTCTTCAGCGTCTCAAGTCCCAGTCTGCAAAATTGTGATTCAGCTTTAGTGTCCTGCAGGAAAGTTGTGCCTCAGAATCATCTAATACTGTGAGAACATCAATTGTCGTGATAAGCTGTGTAAAAAAATAATAAATACAACATCTAAAAAAGGTATTCTATCTGAGAGGATAAAGAGCCTACATCACTAAAACTTCCTAATACTACACTGTCCTATCTGGAATACTAAGGAATTTAAGAAATCACAGAAAGGGTGAAAGTGTGAAAAGGAGATAATCAGGAAATGCAATATATCCCTTTGCCCTTCCCTTTGTTATCCATATAACATATGAAGGATGTGAACAAATTAGCATGACTAGTAAAGCAAATACTGACGTGACTTTAATTTTAAACATAGAAAAATAACTGGAATATTCCAAGAAAATAAAGAAATACAGAATAAAGAGTGGGGAGGGAATGCTTAAGTTCAAATACTTTATTTTAATTAAGACAATAAGTACATTCTCTCCAAACTTTATTTTCAATGAAAAGTGTTGGTGTCTGGTTTTGATCTCAAACTTTGATATACCAGAATCTTCAGGGAGATGAAATTCAATTTATAGACTAAAGGAATCAAGTTTGTTTGAAGTCCTGTTGAGCTCTAAATCACTCCCATTTTAGAACTGAAAGGAGGAAAATCTACTCAGCACATTCTGCTGTGCCAAGTCTGTGTGTGTGTTGCTCGAATTTCTTCAATTCATATGCTTTATCACTGAATAACCAATATACGAGAACTTTTAATGAGTGTATTCTCAGAGTGTGAAAATAGTGTTATATATTTACCAATAGAGCATGAAGTTGTATGTGATTAAAGGACTTTCCTGTGTTCACCCAGCCATCCTGAAGTCTCATGCTTAGCAAAAACCTGAATCTTTATATTCAGATTACCATGCTAATGCCCTAACCTGATACTGGGTTCCCTAATCCTGGAATCATAGAATCATAGAATCACCAGGTTGGAAGAGACCCATCGGATCATCGAGTCCAACCATTCCTATCAAACACTAAACCATGTCCCTCAGGACCTCATCTACCCGTGCCTTAAACACCTCCAGGGAAGGTCAATCAATCACCTCCCTGGGCAGCCAATGCCCAATGACCCTTTCCATGAAAAACTTCCTCCTAATCTCTAGCCTAAAATTACACTTCTTTAGCCTAGAATTACCCTTCTTTATTCCATCCAATACAGGGAGCTCACATCCTTTCCTTTTCTCTTTTGAACTGCAGAAAGGAAGATCAGTTCTAGAATGTATATTTGATACTGCGTGAAAGGCAAGCACACTGGATACAGACATCACTAGTTCTAGAACATATATTTCATACTGTGTGAAAAGGACTTTCCTAATGAAGAATTTAAAACATTTGTGTTGTCCCATCCTAGCACTTTACCAATTGAGTATGTCTCAAGTAGCTTTTATAGTATTGGAAATGTGCTATCGTTTGTGACAGTTACGCTTTGTGGTCTACTGAACTAGGTGATCTTTAAACACCATTAAAGGTCCCTTCCAACACAAACCCTTCTGTGATTCTGTTATTCTATGATCATGGGCAAACAGACTTGACTTGGGAAATTATTTTAATTTATTACCAATAAAACAGGTATAATGGAGCAGTATAATGAGAAATAAGAACAAATCTAAAGAAAAAAAAATCCTTCCCCTCACCCTTCCTGCCAGACTCAGTTTTGATCCTGACTTCTTGATTTCCTCCCCTTTATTTCCCTATGAGGACTGGAAATGGGCATTGCAGTCAATTCCTCACGTCTCCACTGCTCCTTCCTTCTTATGTTCCTCCCATGTTCCAATATGAGGTTCCTCCCACCGGATACAATCCTTCACAAACCTCTCCAACTTGTGTCCTTCCCATGTGCTGTAGTTCCTTCAAATTCTACTCCACCATGGGTTCTTTCCATGGGGTGCAGTCCTTCAGGAACAGACTGCACCGTTGTACCTCTTCTGCAGTGTTACATATCCTGTCAGCAAACTTGATCTTTCATGGACTCTTCTCCACAGGCCACAGATCCTGCCAGGTCCCTGGTCCAGCAAAGGCTCTCCACAGTGTCACAGCCTCCTTCAAGACACGTCCACCTACGCTGATGGTGGGTCCTCCATAGGCTGTAGGTGGATACCTGCTCCACTGTGGTCTGCAATGGTCTGGAAGTGAACAGCCTGCCTCATCACACCTGCAACATCTCTTTCCCCTCTTTCTTTACTGACCTGTATTCCAGATGCTGTTGCTCGATTCTATTTTTTACCCTTCTTTAATATGTTATTCCAGGGGCATTACCACTGCTGCTGAATGGCTCAGCTTTGGCAAAGAGTGAAAGGTAGTTGTAGAGAGGAGGGAGCTAGCCTCTTCTCCCAAGTGACAGGACAAGAGGGAATGGCCTCAAGCTCTGCCAGGGGAGATTTAGGCTAAAGATTAGGAGGAAGTTTTTAACGGAAAGGGTCATTGAGTATTGGCAGAGGCTGCCCAGGGAAGTGGTTGATTCACCTTCCCTGGAGGTGTTTAAGGCACGGGTAGATGAGGTTCTGAGGGACATGGTTTAGTGTTTGATAGGAATGGTTGGACTCGATGATCCGATGGGTCTCTTCCAACCTGGTGATTCTATGATTCTATGATTCCATCTTGGAACTAGCTGTAATTATCTCTGTCTAACCTGGGGGCAGCTTCTAGTATCTTCTCACAGAAACCACCTCTGCAGTCTTCCCAAGCTACCAAAACCTTGCCATGCAAAGCCAATGCAACGTTGAATATTAATTTCAAATTACAGGTTATGAAAACTATGCCAAAAGGACAACAGTAAAAGTATAAAACCAACCAAGCAGCAGTCCATAAGGATGGGAAAATTAGGCAAAAAAGAGGAAAGCAAATCAACAAAGATGTTCCATAAACTGAGATCAAATGAAATCAGTCCTTTGAAATTTAAAAGGAAAGTACAAGTGAGGGAGACAGAGCATACTGACATTGCATAAAGACAAGTTTAGTCATAGTAAATAAAATGATCCAGTGAAGTCACAGAATTTTGTAGAATACTGAATATGTCTAAAATTTACGAATATTTTTGAAATTGACCTGCAGAGGACTGACAGCTGTTATGTATGCTGAACAGACAGAGCATAGATATTGATATTGATATTCTCAACACAATAGTAAAGAAAAAAAATAAAGATTTGCATTATTGACACCATTTGAAACACACTCTAAGATCATGTGGTGTCAAGGGTGTATGATGCAATTACTACTAACATTTTTCTGAGGGAAACACAGGGTATGAACTTTTAGTTTGAATACTTTACAGATGAGAAGTACATTTTTCTGGTTAGGTTGTTTTTCTTTACTTTTTTTTTTTTTTGTGTGTGTGTGTAAAGCAAATTCCACTGTTAAAAAGTTCCCATTTACTGTGCAACTACTGCAGTCATATCCACTCCTTCCATGTTTCTGTTCGTCATCTGCAATGTTACCGTTATCTAGATGTGTGTCTGTAGCAGAGTTCAGTTAATTCTTGTCCAAGGTAAGTTTTGCAAACTAATGTTAAGTCTCATAGACATCTGAGATACTGACTAGAGGAAATCTAAAACAGATTTCACATTCTAGGAATAAGTTCATCTCTTATGCTATAAAATATTTTGGGATACTTTCAGCACTGAAGTCTCTCTGTAACTGCAAAATTCATTTTATTCCACTCTGCAGGTCTATAGTAACTGGAGTTTTTCCTTATACTGACTTGAATAAATCTCAGCAGGAAAGAACAGGTGGATTAATTCAACTTAATGGAAATAAAATGCCATTTTTCATGACACAGATACATTTTGAAACTTGTCACAGTTGGTCCTGAAAGGTAATGCAAAGATTAGTACAATGGGGTGCCTCACAATATGCATTTTAAGAAGGCAGTTCTCCTTCTGCACAATGTATCTTTAAAAATATACATTCAAGGAACTGTCTTAAATTTCAGCTTTATGACTGTGGAGCTTCTTTTAGCTAGAATAAAGGATATGGGACTTTTTTCTCTGAACCCTTACCTCTTATGCTGTGCACTGGGCTGCGTGATGTAACCTGCACGACATGCTGTCTGGAGGATAATTGTGTGACTTGTACTGCCGTAATGGATCATAGTATGCAGTCAGATTGTTGAGTCTACTTGAAAAGATAAGTGTGGAGTGTTCTTTGAAGTGTCTTAGCTGGGTTTGTCCCAGTTAACATCACATATCACCTAAAATTTTACAGAATGATGTAAGTAAACGGAGACTTAGACTCCTTAAAAACTACATTTTAGTGTTTGTGGAGTGTGTTTCAAAAGCCCAAGATAGTCCCTGGGTAACATCACTTTCCCTGAACTTTGCTTTCAACCTGTCTGTTTTCTGAAGTCATTTCCATCAGGATATTCAGATTACACAGCATTAATCCATAAATGTCATTTGGCATTAAACTCTACACCCTTAAACCGGTAATTAAGAAAGATGACACTACTTTGTTATTCTCAGCCTGTCTGCAAGACAAATGATAGTGTTGACTATTAGTTACCATTATCTGCTCAGTAAGTAAAAATCTCAATGATTAGAACAAAAGACACATATTAAGAAGATTAATTTAAGCTTTAAGTCTAGGTGAGAAAAGAGAATTTACTGGGAAAATATAAAAATATAAAATTAATAAAAATAATTTTTACTGAGTGTAAAATATGTAGAGCAGTAATTCTCTGATAATTTTCCAAATGAGCTGTTTGTCTCTGAAGTACTTTATAGTTTTCATAGTTCATGTTTTTCTATTAAAATACAAAATTTTCATGTTGAGACCTAATTCACTTTTATTTTAAAATACACTTTAAATACTTTTAAAGTATCTATGGAAAAAATGTGTGTTACAACACACTTGTTTGTCTTAGAGGAAAATCTGTGCTTCAAGCCACTTTATGTCCTTTTACTTGAAGGGTAAATTGATCAATTTTAGCAACGTTGTGCCTATTTGCTGATAAGTTTGATATTTTGAACCATCTCTAAGTAAACATTCACTGTCTTATTGCTCACAGCCAGGGCTTCAATTTCAATGCTGCAGATGTAACAACTGCAAGTTTTTTGTAACCATATTAACAGGAGAGGCTGTTCTGTGTTTCACTCTCACACAAAAAGAAAACTAATATATATAAAAATAGAACAGAAGTCTGTGACTAGCTGATGGTCAAAACTGCTCTTAAACATAGGCATAGATGTAGTTACACTGACTGTTTTATTAAAAAATTCCAAGGTTTCTGTGTTGAATGACAGAATTGATCCTTCAGTTCTAGCCATCAGGAAATGCTTAGGCCCTTCTTAGTTTGTTCTCACTGGTGTAGGTAAAGGATAACTTAAGGAATATATTTTGTGGGGGTTATTTCTGTTCTGGGGAGAAGAGATGTTGATATTCTTTCCTTCCAACTCTGGGGGCAAAGTACAGCATCTTCTTTGCTCGCAGTGCAGTCACCTCTTCCTTCCACCTCACCCCAACTCCCCAAGTGCTTGCAGTCTCTGAAAATCACAGTTGATTTTTTTCCCCCATTCTTAGGACCTCTTGGTTTTCTGATCACTTTTCTGTCTCAGACAGATCTAACGCTTACACATAACATAGTTAACTGGGCACTACTAATTAATAGTACTAAGAATTAACACTGTTGTGTGGTGGTCATCTACAAGCTAAGTGGGGTCACCTTGACATGAGTAACTGGTTTCTACACTGCAGCTTGTGGAGATGGTAATTCAGGGAAGAGATGGTCAGAGGCACAACAGACATAAATGGGACAGTCAACAGAAGATGTTCATGCTGGAGGATATGTGATCCCTAAGCTTATATCGGTAAATGAGTTACTGGCTTATTGGTATTCTGTGGGCCCAGGGTATGGGAATAAGCTATAGTCCATAACACTGAAATTTTAGTGCAGTCTCTAGCACAGTTCTAGCTTAGGCAAAATTGCATTTTAGGCAGATCATAGAATCACCAGGTTCATAGAATCATAGAATCACCAGATGACACCTTGTGTCTAGTTATGAGATAGTAGGGTCAGTACCATTCCTAACTGGTAGTTTAGATGCTGGTTAGAGATCTTACAGGATGGATGTCACCCGTGTCAAAAAGCAGTGTCCGGCCAGTTTTATTTGCAGGCAGAGATGTAGCTTATGAGTCTCAGTGGAGACTAGGTCCAATGCAATAAGTTGGTAGCTGTCTTATCCTTCCAAGTAAAAGACATATGAGCAGGTGTAAAGGATAGAAAATCTGTAGAAACCTCGGATCAGCCAATAGCTGGGGAAAAAAAAAATAAAAGAAAAAAAATCAAAATGAAGACTTTGGAAATAATGCTGTGCATCTATTTCCCATTTAAGAGTCTCCAGCTGACGACTGGTATATGAAGTATGTCATGTTTTAAGGCATTAAATTGTAGCCTACTCTTTCATGAGATACTGTGTCGTTATAGCTGATCAGTCTGTTCCCTAGACTTTGTGTTCTCTACCATCTTTGCCCGCACAAACTAGCATGGGTTAAGAGACTAAGGAGGTATTAGCCTGCACTTCCTCAGCTGCTCCCAAGGCAAAAAACAATTTAATTCTTCTCCACCTTGCCTAAATTAGCTGAGAATCCTGCGCCTGTCATTTTTAATGAGGTCTGTTGTTGACCTTATGATTGATAGTAGTACTTAGCATTTTTTGACGTAACAATACATTAAATCCTGGGCAAATCATGAAAGCCATGCAACGCCAATCCTATCGAGTCTAGAATTTTACTCATTTTTCCATTTTAGACACTGTCTTCTCATTTGCTATAAAACATATTACTCTTTCTTTTTCTGGTGCCTTCCCTGTCCTTTGGCATAAAGCTTAGCAGCATTTATATGTTCTTTACTATACAATTTACACTACGAGCTAAATACACCATGTCTTGTGGACAATAATCTCCTGCTCGATTGTTTTTGCAATTAAGCAGTGAATAAATACTTTTGCATCATACAAAAAAAAAATAAAAAAAAAATACTTTTTCACTTTAAACATTCACTTCTGCATATATTGCCATCAATCATCAGCAAAAAAGACAGGTAAAGCTTTTTTAAAAAACTATCAATCTTCAAATGTCCCCACTTCTCCATTTTTCATGGTTACCAAGGATAGGATAGTTATCAGAAAGTAAGTAGTCTAAATCAAGCTTTGTCCATCCATAATCAATGGAGAAAAACAGGCAACTCCAGAGGGTGATTCATTCTCTCCTAAAATAAAAGGGATGAATCACCCTCTGGAACTGCCTTCTCTTTACCCTTGATTGCAGAGGGAATCTTGATGACTGCTTTATAAAAAGACATGATTATACAGTCATTTTAAATGAACATAAATTTAAGTTGTTGTCAAAAGTGTGGTCCCACCTTGCTCCATTGTCTCTGCTTATTTCCATATCTTTTTTTGGTGTCGGGGAGTGGTAAATGATTGGTTATAAAACTGGATATGGATATGAATTGTTTTGGAGGGGGAGACACAAAGTTAGGTTTCATATTTCCTAATTTGGCTCCCACTATGACTGCAAAAAATTATCACCAGTAGAAGCATTTTTGAGAACCATAACTAGTGCTACTTATTTTAAAGCCACAGAAAAGTGTGATCTTAGATTAAAGTAACTATGTAAACACAATCTCAGTCACACAACTGTGAACTTGTACACAAATATATTCAGGGGAATTGACTCCTTTAATGGCAACAGTTCTGATACCGAAACATGGAAGTCTAGTGTCATTTAAGATGGGTTTTTATAAGTTTAGAAGTTTTCTTTTGATTTAAGATTTAGACCATAATTTACTCTTAGAGGTGCATTTGCAGCTATAACTTCTAATACTCACCCATCACATTCATTCACAAAATCCTACTCTTGAATCTAACAGACCATACAGTCCCTTGGAATCTAACTTTGTGCTAGTAAAGTTCCCACAGCATTTACCTTTTGCTGCACAATCACCTAGGGGCTAATTTTGGAGCTTACACCTTTTCTGTTACAGGGTTCCTTTGATTACAATCTCTTTACCTGTCTCACTTATAAAACTGATGCAGTTTAATTTATCAGCTGACCTGAACACAGACCCTGTTTATTCCTAGGGTAGAACTGTTTTGTGCAAACTCACAGCAATAAAAAATTTATAATGCCTATCTGTCAAATAGAGACAAAGTTTAGGAAACTTCCCTGTTAAAGCTGATAACTTGAAAGGATAAAAAGCAAAAACCCTTTCCAAATAAAAAAAGAATATTATTTTTTTAGTTAAAACTGCAAAATACGTACAGAATGACAGTAAAATTTGTTTGTCTATTGGAAAAATTAATTAGCCTCTGTTCAGAAGAATCTCTTCTGTCTTTTCAAAGATACCAGCACAATTCTTGGATCAGATAAGAACAATGGAAGAATAAGCCCTCTCTCATCTATTCCTATCTAAAAAGAAAGAGATTCTGCTAGCTACTCCATCACATTTTATAATACTATTGGCAGCAAGAATACAGACAGCAGTTCCCAGTGCAGCGTCAGGAGTACAGTTTCGTCTGATGGAGCTGCAGAGGCATGTTATGTTCATTGTGACTCATTTTTTGAAGAGTTATCTGAAAGGAAAATCCCATCAGAGCATATTTGCCTGCAGGATTCCTTACAGATTTCTTAGTACAAAGCCTTCCTCTTGGGAGATGACAGGCGGAATTCCTTGTGGCCTGTGGAAATCAGTACACGAGGAGAGGAAGCTGCCATATGTAAGATCTGTTCAATGTTCAACATGTCCAGCCCTGTTCAATGTCTTCATCAATGACCTGGATGAAGGCATTAAGGGAACCCTTAGCAAGTTTGCAGATGACACTAAGCTGGGTGGAATTGTCGATCTGCTGGAGGGTAGGGAGGCTCTGCAAAGGGACCTAAACAGGCTGGACCACTGGACTGAGTCTAATGGTATGATGTTTAACACGGCCAAATGCCGGGTCCTGCACTTGGGGCACAACAACCCTATGCAGAGCTACAGACTGGGAGAAGTCTGTCTAGAAAGCTGCCAGGAGGAGAGGGATCTGGGGGTATTGGTTGACAGTGGTTGAACATGAGCCAACAGTGTTCCCAGGTGGCCAAGAAGGCCAATGGCATCTTGGCTTGTATCAGAAACGGTGTGACCAGCAGGTCCAGGGAGGTGATTCTCCCTCTGTACTTGGCACTGGTGAGACCTCTCCTTGAATCCTGTGTTCAGTTCTGGGCCCCTCACCACAAGAAGGATGTTGAGGTTCTGGAGTGAGTCCAGAGAAGAGCATTGAAGCTGGTGAAGGGGCCTTATAAGGAACGGCTGAGAGAGCTGGGGGAGTTTATCCTGGAGAAAAGGAGGCTGAGAGGAGACCTCATTACTCTCTACAAGTACTTGAAAGGAGGTTGTGGAGAGGAGGGTGCTGGCTTCTTCTCCCAAGTGACAGGGGACAGGATGAGAGGGAATGGCCTCAAGCTCCACCAGGGTAGATTTAGGCTGGAGATTAGGAGGAAGTTTTTCACAGAAAGGGTCATTGGGCATTGGAATAGGCTGCCCAGGGAGGTGGTTGATTTGCCTTCCCTGGAGGTGTTTAAGGGGCGGGTAGACGAGGTGCTGAGGGACATGATTTAATGTTTGATAGGAATGGTTGGACTCGATGATCTGATGGGTCTTTTCCAACCTGGTGATCCTGTGATTCTATGATTCTGCAAGACCCAGCTACTTGGGTATAGCTACAGGTTTAGCAGACTGTGGGAAGTTTTCTAAACCTGCAACCTGAACTTTGCTAATTGTTCTGCAAACCTGGCCTAATTTTAAGCAAATAGTGCTCAGGAAAGAGAGGCTGACTTCCTACAAACCTGAGTGGTAGCAAGAGAGGGTATAGGCAAATTAATTTCTTGTAGCTTAAGTGACAGGGACAGAATATGTAGATTAAGCTGTGGAGAGTTTAGGAACACAATGAACTTAAGAGCAGGCATGGAGAAATCACCCCCAAAAGTGCTGAGGAAAGTGTCTACCACAGAGAGTATTGCTAAATAGTTCTCAGATAAAATAATTTTATACAATTAATTTTTATTTAATGTTGCTTGCAACTTGCACATATAAGTTCAGAGACGATTTTGTAGGCAAAACTACACCTCTGTTATTGGTTCAGGAAACTGTTCTCTAGCAGACTAGTATTGCTGTGACAGAGATCATCTTCATCGGTTTGAGGGTTTTTTCGAATGAGCTCCCATAGCTATACAACAAACTGGAGCACTGCCTATTATTTACCTGCACTTAAAGTTATCAATTAAAAACGTACATATGGACAGCAAGAGTTACCTTTTTCATTGTTATTTTGATGATATCAGGAGCTGTTTCTAGCAAGGTTTTATCTGAACCTCTGTAGGAAAAGAAAGAAAGGATAGTGTTACAAAAATATCTATTTCCCAGCTGGGTGAAAGATATATAGAACAAGGCTTAGACTTACATAATTGAAATATTTGAAGACCAAAAAATCCTGGCAGGGATATAATAATTACTTTCACTAAAGGAAACCCAGAGGCCTTTAGCAGATTTAGAAGGCTAAGTTTAGCAGCTATATGCATGCATCTTACAGCAGGATCAGGACCTTTAGTACCAAAATCCTGAGAGCTTCAGAAATGGCAAAATGTTAATGGGCAGAAAATTTTTATAAAACCAGCAGTACAGGTGCGGTCTGTGAGTGCTATAATTCTCTAGGTTCATTGATGTTGTGCTTTTTTTTCAATAAACACTTCTGGGGAAAAAAAAATCTGGAGCTCAAACAAAGCCTGTATGTTATTTGTTCTGCTTTAAATTCTGATCTGAATGTTAACGCATACATTCGTGTAGATCTTAGCTCTGCTTCATGAATTTCACATTTACTCATTGAATCTGTCCTCCATTGCTGTACTTCTGCTCAGCCAAGCCTGCCTATTTTGAGGGTGCTACCAGTGTTTCTACCTAACAGCCACATAAAAAAGATTATATCACTTTAAATTAGCTTTCATAAAGTAATTATTTGATAACTATAAAGTAGAAAAAATTAATTCCTTATCTTTGGTTATTTTGGATCTGCAGGTATTGTAAAAATAATCTTTGACTATTCTTCATTACTATTTTCAGCCACACTTTTCACTGGAAAATAATAGTCACTACTGGAGGATACAAAGAAAATAATACAATACAGTTAGAGAAAAGCAAATCTGTTACAGAACAGAATGTGAGCTGCCACAAAGGCATCAGAGCTGCCTGCTAATCTCATAGTACATGCAGCATGGGAAATAGAGCTTCCCTAAATACACAGTCCCTACCACTTTGGAGAAAGAAGACTTTCTACTAGCTGTCAGTAGATTAGATTTCCTGGAGGAAATGGCCAAAATTCCATTGATGTTGGCAGATCTAAATACAGCCCTTTAATACCGATACAGACATCAAATTACATTGTCTTTCTCGTACACAATTCACACTATGGTGAGGCCACTCCTTGAATCCTGTGTTCAGTTCTGGGCCCCTCACCACAAGAAGGATGTTGAGGCTCTGGAGCAAGTCCAGAGAAGAGCAACAAAGCTGGTGAAGGGGCTGGAGAACGGGTCGTATGAGGAGTGGCTGAGAGAGCTGGGGGTGTTTAGCCTGGAGAAGAAGAGGCTGAGGGAAGACCACATTGCTCTCTACAACTACCTGAAAGGAGGTGGTGGAGAGGAGGGAGCTGGGGTCTTCTCCCAAGTGACAGGGGACAGGACAAGAGGGAATGGCCTCAAACTCCGCCAGGGGAGATTTAGGCTAGAGATTAGGAGGAAATTTTTCACACAGAGGGTCATTGTGCATTGGAATAGGCTGCCCAGGGAGGTGGTTGATTCACCTTCCCTGGAGGTGTTTAAGGCACAGGTAGATGAGGTCCTGAGGGACATTGTTTAGTGTTTGATAGGAGTGATTGGACTCGATGATCTGATGGGTCTCTTCCAACTTTGTTGTTCTATGATTCTATGATTCTATGGTCTGCAAACTGACCAACTCCTTTTTACAACTGTACTAGCAGGTATATATTTGCTTATTTGTTTAGCAATTTTTCATAAGGAAAAGACTTATTTAAATACTTTTGCAAATAGTTATGCAAATACTTGTGTACTTATAGGCTAATCTTTATGTGCTAGAGCCCTTAGAATAAGTTTTTAATCATTTGGACGATTTTGACAAATTTCAAAGAGGAGATTTCCAAAAATAATAATTTCCTGCAGGTTTTGTGAAAAGCTAGGGAAGAACAAGGAGAATTCAGCCATAATCCATTCTGTTTGAAGGTATCCAGCTGCACCTAACATCCCCATGCACAGAAATCTAGACTAAGTACAGTATGTGTTATGCTTTTCCCAGTAGGATGCATTCACACTTAATGAAATTTTTTGACTTTTTCTGAAATATGAGAATCTGAGTGAATTCTTCATCAGACTAAAAGCCTCATACAATGTCACTTAAATAATAATAGTGTGCCTGAATTTCATTTTTTCTTCTGTCAGTGAGGAACAAAATTTTCAAATTATGTATGTTGTTCTCTCCCCAGAATATCTTGTTCTTTTTTTAGTATACAGTATTAAGCTACACCTGTATGGCCTTTATCATGTCTCTTCAAACATTCATAACTGTCAAAATCGTTCACATCTTTATTGATCAAAGGAGACCAGTAAATTCCTTAAAGAAATAGAAATAGCATTTCTTCAATAAAAAAGGAACAATCTCATCTGACAGCATTAGCTAGGAGTAACTATTAGCTAAGATCACTGAAATAACATTTTTTATTTTCCTTTTTGATCTGGTAGCTTTGGGTTTTCTTGAATCTATATTGTTTCTAGCAATATCTAAAAAGTTGAGAGACAAAAGTTTCGCAATTTTTTTTTTAAAAGTGCCTGCAAAAGCCCTTTTGGCTTCATAGATTCATAGAAGCAGGCAGGATGTGAACCTTTTCTACACTGCATAACCTTCAAGCTGCCACTTCTAAACAGTTTTTCTTAAGATCGTGCTTTGCAGAATTTGAAGGCTTTGAAGGCTTCATAATAAACACCCACAGCTTTATTGGTATTTGATTTCAAAACTTCAGTAATTGTATACAGTTGCCTTTTTGAAATTTTGAAATGTTCATTGCCTAGGATATATATAGAGAGACATTTTCTCTGCAGTAAGGAATGACAAGATTATCAAAAATAACTAGATTCTTTTTCAGTATAAGTATTTGCTATGTGATCCCTACTGTTTTACAGTTCTTACCATTTTAAATATCAAATTGAAATAAAATTCATCCCAGATGGTTACCAAGGGACTCCTTAAATTGGATAACATGTGAATGTCTTTTCTTGTCCCAGTCCCAACTTGGAATTTAGAATAGTTTATACAGGTGCAGCATTTGCATACAAAGCCATCACATAAGGCAAATCTCAAGCTTGAATAATTCAGAATGATTAATTTGCATCAGATAAAAAAGGACCAGTATATCTATGATAATAAAATTTGGGAAGTTTCTTGACATTTTGCAAGCAGAATATCTGTAATCAAGCTGAAAAAAAAAAGTGAAAAAGGATTCTATGAGCACTAGAGGCTAAAGACTGAAGTGAACCTGATCTCGTTCATATCTCTTTCTTCATATTTAACAGACTGTTATTTCCATCACACAAATTACTAATTAACCTTCTGTATTCTAATGGCTCTAAAACATCATTTATTACATTCTTCAGAAATTGGGAAATATGAGTGAGCATATACTTAGGTGTATCAATGCTCCTTGGGCTTTTAAAATAGGATTTAAGTGAAAATTAGATGGCTTAGCTTAAGAAATGAATTCAGGAAGTTGTGATTTATCAAACTAGAGGTGGCTGGATTCGTATAAATCCCTCCCTTTGAACTGAGACTTCCTCAGAAGCCTAATTATGAGACTATTCAGAAGAGAATGGACAGTTTGGCGCGTGGCTTCTGCCTAGATTCCAACATCATTTAGAAAGCATTAACATAGCTGTAACGTAGCTGTCAGTCTGACCACACCTAATGCAGGTGAGTATCACTGCCCTTAGCACAAAGAAAGGCGACCAAAAAGGTTTCCTTTCCAATAAAGAGGCAAAAGAGGCAGTGTTTTCTGCTGATGGCCAATTGGTTAGGTAACCTTATAGATGAGGGAAACCTGGATTTATTACCTAAAATCCAGAGTGGAGGTAAACCCAAATCTGTCATCTACTAGGGGAAAGTCTTTATCTTGAAGCAGTGCCATAGCATAGCCAACTTTAAAAATGAATGCCTATGAGACAGTGCTGTGAGAAGGTCTCTCTAATTTAATGACTAGGACATTCACAGGCAGAAAGAAGAAAAAGAGAGGGGGCAGCCCAGGAATTTATTTCCTACATGGATAAATATTTACTTACTTTAAAAAAAATCACTGTCATGAAATACGTGCCCAACCCTTCACGTAAGGAGAAAACCTCCTGAAAAGGAGGTTGTAGAAAGGTGGGAGCTGGCCTCTTCTCCCAAGTGACAGGGGACAGGACAAGAGGGAATGGCCTCAAGCTCCACCAGGGGAGATTTAGGCTAGAGATTAGGAGGAGGTTTTTCACGGAAAGGGTCATTGGGCATTGGAATAAGCTGTCCAGGGAGGTGGTTGATTCACCTTCCCTGAAGGTGTTTAAGGCACACGTAGATGAGGTTCTGAGGGACATGGTTTAGTCTGTGATAGGAATGGTTGGACTTGATGATCCGATGGGTCTCTTCCAACCTGGTTGTTCTATGATTCTATGATTCTATGAAAAGCTCTAAATTCCCACCTTCAGGTCAGAGTTCAAGGCACTGGCCTATCGAGCCACTGTGTAGTTTGTAGTCCCTTGGTCCAATGCGAGTGAAGTTTTAATCCACCCTATGACAAAGCTTTAGTAAAAGTATTCACTATTTTCTGCAGATTTTCTAGGAGAATGACAATTCTGAATTTAAATCTCTCCAGTAATGAATGGCCTGGAATTCAACAGTCTCACTTCTTTGAAAGATCATAGAATCATAGAATCATTGAATCATAGAATCATAGAACAACCAGGTTGGAAGGGTCCCATCAGATCATCGAGTCCAACCATTCCTATCAAACACTAAACCATGTATGATGCTATAACACAGGCGGAAACTGGGGAGAAAAAAGTTCTGTTTTGGCAGGCTTTTCTTCTAAAGATTACAAGTCCAGAATGAACTATTGAAATCCGGTTTCCCATACACTGTAACACAGACGGCAGAATTACCTGATATGATTCCTGCTGACATAATATGCCCCAACATATTAGAACAAGACGTAGAAAGTTTGTGGAAGATACTAGAACAAATATAAGCAAGATTGTTCCAGGTTAATTACCTTCACTATTTAAAAGGTGTGTCTGACAAATCTGAATTTGTTTTACTGATATATTGAGAAGCCTTTCAATGTTACTTCGTTTCCCACATGCATAGAAACAATCATTATTAGTTTTGTCTTTTTTGATCCCCGTGAGTCTTTTACTACATGACACGTTTTCAAATCTGCACATGGTTCTTCACTAAGCCCTAACCACTTTTCAGCATTTATGAAGAATTGTGTACATTAAAAATTATCAAAGTATGCTCAAATTACCCAAACCACGACAAGTTATAAGGTAGTATAAGCTCTCTATTCCTATTCATTATGTGGCCCTTTCTCTTGCCTGTGGGCCAAACATAACACTGTGAGTTAATATTTGTTGATTATTCACCATTACCACCATATCTTTCAGAACTTAAAGATATAAATTTTGCTGCTTTTTTTGACTATCAGTGTTTCAATTAGTAATTGTTCAGCTCACTAAATACACAATTTCAGTGGGAATTATGTTTCTAGTGAACTTTATTGCTTATTAAAATCTCACTTGGTGCTTACGAGCCTCTTTTTTTTTTTACTAAAACAACTTTGAAATCCTGGCATAGACGGGCATATAAAGGCTCTACAGTAGATCTGGTACATTTCAGTTTCGTTAAAAGAGAATTGAAATGCGTGTTGTAAGAAAAACAAAAAGGACAAAATTTTATTAAAGGTTTTCCAAACTGCTTTCTACATCCTCAGTAAATTGAGACTAGCAAGACTAATTCACAAGAGTTGTATACAAATGTAACAGAAAATTCCCAGAACTCTGAAGTAGAAGCTGTTCATTTTTTTTGTTTACTGCTCTTTGCAGATACTCATGCTCTCTGCTATCAGCAGGTTTTTATGACCTTATTGAGCTGTGAATGTCTGATAGAAGAGGACAACCTCATTCAGTACTAGCAGAAGCAATTTGAAACACAGTGTCCATTAAAATCAAACATCCATAAAAAATTAATAGCATTAAAAGTCTAACTACAAAGCCTGAAAGTTTTTAATCATTAAATCAGACTGAAAACATCTATCCGTGCGCTACTGACATGGTAAACATTTTAATGCTCTTGAAGGTATTTTAAAATATTGATAGTATTATAGATTGAGGTGGTATATTTGAGAAGCCTTACAGGAATACACCAGTTTAATATCCTCAGGTTCTTTTGTGGTGGATAAACTAATGATATGAAAGTAAAAAAAAAAATAAAGCTCACATTCTTTAATATGTGTAGATATTGAACATAGAAAGAAATTATACTATCTCTGAGGTAACCATCTAAAGGGACAAGCACCTGTATTCTGGAGTGTTTCAACTTTCCAAGTGGTTCTCAGTTGCATCCTAAAATACTTTATAATGTTGTAGTCTTTGAGAGGAAAAGAACTGTACATTCAGAAATGCCAAAAGGCAGAAAGTTGTGAAGGTAACATCTCACCTTCTACCACTGAAGTCAGAGTTAATAAAAAGCTGCTGTGTTCTACAAGAGCAGCTCTGTCTTACTGAGTAAAAGCTGGCAGGAACAACCACAGATTTGCTATGAGGAAAGAACTGGTGAAACTTTGTTTCAAAAGATCTTTAAGGTTGAAACGGGTTGAGAAAAAAAGGAGTGGAGGGAGTGAGTCATTTAGTGATGCTTTGTACAGACAGTTGATTAGAAACCAGCCCTAGGGACCGGGAAACAGGAGGTCAAGTGCCTGCCCTGAACTAAGAAGAGCTTATTAGCAAGTGACAATTTTGGAATGGATGTCTTATTTTTGAGAAAGGCTCCCACTCTTCATAATGCACCATTCTGGAAAGGCAGCATTTCCTTGAAATTCGTGAAGTTTAGTGGATGAAAAAACACTTCCAGCTCTTTATCCGATTTTTCTGAGGTGGAAGGAAATCACTGTATTCTTCAGAAATACATCCTCTGTTTCAAAGAATTAAATATTTCTGTATCTGTCCAGTCCTATTAAAGCCTAATCCCTAGTAAAAGAAAAAAACTAGTTTACATTCATTTTAGGGAGAATAGAAGTACTGTTGCTTTTATTGCAATATTTGCTCAGAAGTCTCATATAAGTTAGAGCCAAATGAAAAGGATAAGCATGTTATTTATGGCTTTTGAATATGGAAATACTCTTTGAATACCAAGTTCTTGTTTAAATCATGTTAAAAATTTCAGTGTTTATTATTTTTGTGTAATAATAACATTGAATGACCTCTACTCTTAAAGCTTAAAAGACAAATTGTCAAAAGCAATCAACAACTCAGCAGCTCCTGGTTTGATACCAATATGAGAAGCCAGATTGTCCAAAAATTTAATTTCCATTTAAACATATAAAGGAGTCAGAGAGATGTCTGTAAGCATTCCTCTCAGCATGTCCCACAGAGAAGAATGAATCGGTTGAAAACATTCTTTTGAGAACAGGACTACTTCATTTAGGTACCAAAATGGAAGCTGAAGTCTTCTGACAGTTGTATAGGAATAAGAAAGCTTTACAAACCAAAACTTTGTCCTATTATAGACGTGACACATTAAAGGTAAGATTTCCATATGAGTTTGTTAACTTATTTCACTCATAATTACATGTGCCCTACTTGTATAAAACTTCAGGATAAAATATGCAATAAAGGAAAGAAGTATGCTTTTTAGAATTTCGCCGAATATTTTTTTTTCTATCTAAAGTGAGTTTCCTTTACAGTGACCCAATCTGCTCAGCCTCATAGCTGGATTTCTAAGGATATCTGCAGTAGATT
Organism: Coccyzus lansbergi; assembly: GCA_033558105.1. NCBI lineage: Eukaryota > Metazoa > Chordata > Aves > Cuculiformes > Coccyzidae > Coccyzus > Coccyzus lansbergi. The sequence goes on from JAUMJK010000508.1 coordinate 5,541,430, forward strand.
GAATTATAAGCTCAGGGATACAAAAGTATTTCTGTCTTCTTAAGATTCTTCTTCTTTGAGATTGCTAAATATGTATATGCAATTCCCTACAGAACCTCTGTGGATTTACTGGAAACTGTTTACCTCCTTGAATATACCTTTATAGCTCCATAGATTTTTAGAGCAAAATGATTCTAGTCTAATTGCTTGTATATCACCCACAGAAGCATTTCTGCAAGTCACTACTGCCTTGGGTGCATTTATTTGGAGTCTGTTCCAGGCAAAATATCAGCAGTTGAGAGCTATGTTGTACATTTGCATCTTTAAAGCTATGAATAACAGTTCCTATACAGGAACAGGACTATTACATGCATGTAATTGACAACAAAAAAAGCCATAAAAGATTTCTTCCTCCTGAATGGAGTGCAGGACTGCCTTGGAGAGTTTTAAGGATATAAACAGAAACTGTAGAGTTCCACACTTTTCCCCATCTTCCATCCTGGAAATAGTGGAAAATCTTCATTGTCTTGGAGAATTCTTTTCACCTTCAATTACGCACTAAAATCTGCCTTGAGTTGATGAGATAACTTGCACCTAGTGATAGAAATTATTTTTACAAGTCCATTTGCTTTGATTTTTTTAACTCAACTTCCCACATAAGGAAGACGTCACTAACTAGTACTAATTCAATTGGGTTATTGACCGAATGGGAAGGCAGACTAGTTTTGTCAGTAATTGTAGCTTATTTTGACCACTTCTTAGCTGAGTTCAAAGAAAAAAAAGTTTGAAGTTTCCAATGCAGTGTTGTCTTTATTCAGAGCACTTCTTGCTTACCTTTTTCAACTCTAAACCTCTGTGGGTTGAAATGGATCTTTGAAAATCAGAGAGGACAACTCAAATCTTTTTAGGAAAATAAACATGAACCACTATAAGAAATAAAAGCATTGTGAAAATAATGTTAAGGATATGCATTCTTAAACGAACAGTAAAAAAAAAAAATCAAAAAAGAAGTAAGGTTGATTGGGAAAGTCTCCATTTGTGCATGAGTTTAAAATAATTCCTTGCAACCTGACACTTCATAGAAATTTTTCCCTATATTCTCTTTATCAGATACAGGAAAAAAGAAAATAGTCAAGATTAGACTGTCCATTTCACAGCTGCTGGACCTTATTCATTCCAATAAAGAAAGGCTGGTGGGGAATGTGAAACTTAAAGCAGCCTTGGCTGCAGCAGTCATGAAGTGGTGAAGTTCAAGATCCTTACGGCAGCAAAGAGGGCAGCAAACTCTCCACCATGGTCTTCAGAAGAGCAGACTTTGGCCTCTTCAAGGATCTACTTGGTAGAGTATGATGGGATAAAGCCCTGGAGGGGCAGGAGCCCGAGAAATCTGGTGCAAGGAGTGCAGTGACAGGATGAGAGGTGACAGTTTTAAGTTGAAAGAAGGTAGATTTAGATTAGATAGTAGGAAGAATTTTTTACTGTGAGGGTGGTGAGACACTGGAGCAGGTTGCCCAGAGCAGTTGTTGAAGTCCCATCCCTGGAAGTGTTCTAGGCGAGCCTGGATGAGTCTTTGAGCAACCTGATCCAGTGGAAGGATTGTAACTAGATGATCTTTAAGGTCCCTCCCAACCCAAACCATTCTATGATTCCCTGATAAGTGATAATGGAATCTTTCTTTGATATTTTCTTTTACTTTGACTTTTTTGTTGCTACTGACATCATATTTATGTATCATGAATATTAATCTAAACCATATATACAACTGAATTAAAAACAATGACATCTTAATGTAGAGGATTTTTTGGTGTTTCTTCTTTAAGTTGCTTTCCCTCTTTTTCTATTTTATTGTTTCACCTCTTTAAGATTTTATTCAGAACTCAGTGAACTAGAAACCTGAAAAATTTACCAAGAGTTACTTGTCTCTGGGAGCTGTTGCAAAACATGAGAAGCACAACAAATCAAAACTTTTAGGATCATCTTTAATTGTTCTTAGAAACAGCACTAATCCATTTAAGCTGTGGAGATGCCTGCCAGTCTCTCTCACTTGTAGTTTGACTTGTTCCTTTCTCACAAACCCAAATGCAGCCCACGCTATTTGGATCCCTTTTCTCTCTCTCATATGCCTGATTTTTTCATAGAATCATAGAACAACCAGGCTGGAAGAGACCTATCGGATCATGGAGTCCAACCATTTCTATCAAACACTAAACCATGTCCTTCAGGACCTCATCCACCCGTGCCTTAAACACCTCCAGGGAAGGTGAATCAACCACCTCCCTGGGCAACCTATTCCAATGCCCAATGAACCTCTGTGTGAAAAACTTCCTCCTAATCTCTAGCCTAAATCTCCCCTGTTGGAGCTTGAGGCCATTCCCTCTTGTCCTGTCCCCTGTCACTTGGGAGAAGAGCCCGGCTCCCTCCTCTCCACCACTTGTAGAGAGTAATGAGGTCTCCTTTCAACCTCCTCTTCTCCAGGCTAAACACCCCCAGCTCTCTCAGCGGCTCCTCATAAGGCCTGTTCTCCAGCCCCATTTTTTACAGTAAATATCTAAATATGCACATGGGGCTCACCTTTTTGAATACAGATGGAGTTTGATTCTCACATTTTGTTCTTTGAAATTCTAAGCTTTTACAGCCTCGTGACAAGTTTATAGCAGCTCTGCAGAAACAGAGGCCTAAAGCATCTAAAAGATGCTGCTTTTTAGAGAACACTAGGCAGGGAAAAGATGGGTGAGCTAGTCTAGCTAAATCCATACCACTGGATTTTTAAACCATATGGGAATTAGATGATAAGAGGCTACAATGAAAATGAACTGGAGAGAAACAAGGAATGTCAGGAATGCTGCAGGCAACGGAGCATAGACTGTCCTGAGCTAACATTAAGCGAAACAGTAAATCTACACAGGGCAGCAGCACAGGCATGAGGATATACCACTCCAGGACATGAGCTGGCTCACACAGAACCAGCTTTGGTTATCTGCCCATGAAGCAAAATTTAACTACAGCCTAGCCTATCCACCCACAGACAACTGAGAGTTGACTGTAGGATTTTTGGTAAATATAATCATGAAAAGAAAAGGGAAAAGCCTCAGGAAATGCATCCTGCATGTTTCTTTCATGGTTGAGTGAAGCAGAGGCTGCCTTCTTTAATCTCTCCCCATTATAAGCAGAAAGCAAAAACATGGAAACCTGGATGGAGCTCTAAAATACTACAGCTCAGCAAAGCACACTTTCTCCCAGGTGTTAAAATTCAGGCCAAGATTTTCTAAGGTTACAAATACTTATTGCATGATTAATGATAGTGCTTGTTTTCTACCAAAAGATCATTTTCCAAGTCTCATGCAGGCGTAATATTTCAGGTTGTTTTTCCCAAGTGACAGGGGATAGGACAAGAGGGAATGGCCTCAAGCTCCACCAGGGGAGATTTAGGCTGGAGGTTAGGAGGAAGTTTTTCACACAGAGGGTCATTGGGCATTGGAATAGGCTGCCCTGGGAAGTGGTTGATTCACCTTCCCTGGAGGTGTTTAAGGCACGGGTAGATGAGGTCCTGAGGGACTTGGTTTAGTGTTTGATAGGAATGGTTGGACTTGATGATCCGATGGGTCTCTTCCAACCTGGTGATTCTATGATTCTATGATTCAATGAGCTTTGGATCAGGCCCATTTACAAACACCAGAACCAGAAACATTCATAGACGTACAGGTAACAAATATGAGAAACTCCTTTCAGTAAACTTCTTAGCAATCTTTTTCAAAGCCCCGAATTTCTTTCATTTTTGCCCTGTCATTGGTCTCTGGCTTCTCAGTCTCTCAGCTTTTCCTTAGGTTTCCAAAGCTTTATCTCCAATCTTTTGAGGGTTTTCTGATCTGAAACACCTTTCTCGTGGAACTTGAACCTCAGCTTTATGTATAACAACATGAAACGATTCAGTCAGAACCTGTGTACTTGTTTGCACAACTGAAAACTCCATCCTTTAATACTTTTCTATCGTCTTGCAGATCTATTACTCAGTTCTATAGGCAAAAGATTAATTCATTCATGTGTGACTCACATCTAAATATGCATCAGTTTAAAAGTAATCTCTTGCCCTCTTCAAGAATAGAGAGCACTTTTCACAGGTTAAACCTTTCTCAAAATCCTGGGTAGTTCATTTATTCTTAATAACAGCCAAATAAATTCACAGAACTTTTATTATTCCTTTTGTGTGACGTTAATCCCTGTGCAAATTCTCACGAGCAAGAATTGCACTAATGCCAACCATGCAAGAACAGATGTGCAGCCTTCCGCTTTCTTATATACATATTCCTGTTCTTCAGAGCATATGGTCTTAAAAATACTTTATCTACCCACTTCCCTTTCCTACTCTCTTATCCTGGTCCTGATCTCCTACCACATATCCCTTGCTAATACTCTCCTGACTTCTTTTCTTCCCTTTTGCAAACAAGAAAGCTGACTTTAAGTAGATAAAATGTAGTCTCACTAGTATTCCTGACTTACTCTTCAGTGCTACGTGTTTTTGCTCTGATATTCCCCCAGTGCCCTTGAAACAGTTCTGCTGACCTAGGGAAATGTAAAGCCCAAGACTATCAGTCTTCTTGAATGATCCTTTCAAAGGAGTATACACTTCATCCCATCTTGACTGGATTTTTTTCTGGCAACAGGACCCATTCCCTTTGCATGTAAAGAGGATGCATTGCTGTGCTCTCTACCAATGGGATGATTTTTTTCTACTGATTTGGGTAGCCTTAATATGACCTCCCTTCTCTTTTCCCTCTGGTGCCAATTACTTCGAGCATTTTTGGAATGGAGTCTGCTGGAAAACATATGCCAAACAAGAAAACAATGATGCTTCCAACTACTTTCCCCACATGGTTCCAATACAAGCAGGTATTTGTTCTAAGCTAGTGCCTGGGTTGAGCTGTGCTTAGCACTGTTAGCATTGCCGTTAGCACCTGCTTGACCACATGAGACAATCTAATATCTGAAAGAACCTGAGCTAATTTGTGTGAAAAACACCAATTTCATTTTACTGCTATTAGATTACACACTGAATAATTTGCAAACCTTGACCTGATTCTATGCCACGGAACTCAATGAAGGCTTTCTTATTGCAAGAAAAAACAGTCCAATGGCCCTCCCTTATAAAATTTATTTACATATGTATGTTCTACAGCATATTTCTGTTATGTTTGCTTCTAAATTCTTGCACTGCCATGATTTTTATTGAGGGATTTTTCTTTTATTGTCAGTTCATTTTTCCATTTCCTTTGTAGAACAATTATGTCCACTCTCTGTTGTTAATTTTTGTTCAAGATTTATAAAAATCCTCAGGCTCAGATTTTTTCTTTTAAATATTGTTTTCCAAGCCGCTTCAGTATCTCTCTCAGCCATGGAAATGAACACAGAAAGCTGAAATACTTGCCAGTGTGTGGTGGAATCTTTTCAGGAACATGATATTTGCTTAGTGTAATCTTTAATAAAGCAAGAGAGATGGAAACACGCACATTAGGCAGGTCAAACCAAGTTACAGCTCAATTGCTTCTACCTTCTTTTGCTTTGTGAATTTAATTTCTTTCTCACATCCAGGTATTTCAAGAAATCCTTAGATTCCAGGTCTTGTTCTTTTTGTGCAGGGCTGTCTAAGAATTATCTGCAAAGATAAATGCTGAGAACCTTTGGGACAGACTTGAAAAGTATGCTGGCTCTCCCTGTTTGCTAGAGAAACTGATCTGTGCAGCCTGATGTGTGTCAACTCTTCCCCTCCTGGTCTAGTGCATCTTTCAATTTATGAATATTTGAAACTACCTGACCTGCAGATCATTTTCAGGAATAGTTTCAAAGCTTGGAACATTTAAGGGCTAATGTCTATCCTAGGAAGCTTTGGTGCTGACACTGTATTTGTCTTTATTATATGCTTGTATATTGCTTTGATATATTTTCTCTTGCACCTAGCACCTATGTTCAGGATGGACAAAGCCTCAGAAATTCTAGCTTTCAAATCCAAGCATGACTGAGAAAATGAAGGATGATGTTAGACAGGGTGCTATGGTGAATCATATCCTCTTTAATTCATGTTTTTCCTCCATCTAGACATTTATCTCTTGGGATCTATACTTGCATCCACCCTGGGTATTGTAGCAAGGCAGAGATGCTGCTGCTGCCAGGCTTTTCATCACCAGTATGATTGTTCCAGCTTCCCTGCATATGTGACCACGGGGGAGGTTTCAGCTCAGGCACAATGCATTCATTTCATGATACAAGATAAAAATACGTTTCACTTCAGCTCATTGTGCAATGATTCTTCTTCCTTTACTTTATTTCATTAAAATATTGTATGGAAGAAACACATTAGAGTCTTAGTTACCAGAGAACATAGTATGGACCTTCCTGGTACAGTCAGGGTTAGCAATAAGCTCTGCTATACGCTGAGGCAGAGACATTCTACCCATCCTTATGAAGTCTCAGTCACTGGTGACCAGGAAAGTAGTTTATATCATCTCCAGACTGAAGGTGGCCTTGAATCTTTGGTGAATACTGTAACTGCAAGACTGTTATGCAGAAGATGGATATGACAATATGATGTTTATCTTTTAAGGATACTCAGCGGGTTTATGTATATTTCATTTTGATTACACGACTACGCATTCAAAGCAGCATGGTGAAGGAGCAGTGGTTGAGATGCCTGTTTTCCCAGAAAAGGTACTTCTGAAAATATAAGCATATCTATAAGTTCTGGATGGAGAATTTTTGATTGTAAAATAAGGTGCCTTGTGAATTTATTGTGTCCAGTTTAGACAGTTCTATAAAACAGATAGACTGGATCATACTCTGGGACATGTGATGCTTTACATATCAGAATTCCTCTTTTGCTTCTGGTTTTATAAACATAAATATAACCTCTGTTTCCTTACTAGAAATTTTTAGCTTTGAATTTATATCTGAAGAAAGTAGTATTAGAAAATGCTGACTGGCAAATATAGGACACCTTTGATCCATGATGCTGCCCTTTGAACATTTAAAATCTGGTTTTAGACTGCAGAATTTCAGATTAGACAGACTAGAATTGCATACAATGTTCAAGATGTAGGAGAGCCATGTATTTTGTCTTTATGGACCCCTTATTTATGATCTTTAAGGTCCCTTCCAACCCTAACTATTCTATGATTCTTTGATTCTGTGTTTCAATGATTCTATGATTCTACTTAAATAGTGATGTGATTAAATTCTTGTTGCAGGGTAGTAAATGGCTCCTGGGTGCTTTTTGAGTCTGGATGTTTCAAATTCTGAATACGCATATGGTATGGAGAAGTGGTAGATTCTGCAGGATGAGCTGGCAAAACCCTTATAATTTTATTTTATGAAAACATTTAGTATTGTTTTAGGAATGTATTTTGAAAATAATTTATTTTCATGACAGTGTTTTCTACTCTACTAAGTGGTAACAGGGCTTTAACAAAAATTTATTGCCAACCAACAATATTTATTTTGCCATGAAAAGTTTGTCATACAAAATTCAGAATGAAATGATAGTATGCTGATGATGTGATATTAAAAAGATAAGAAATTCAATTGGAATAATAGAAGATTTTATGTGGAATTAAGAATATAATGGGATCTTTTTGTTTGACAGAAACTAGAGAAGACTTTAGACCTCCAACTGGAGTGAGCAAAAGTTATGTCACTGATCTCAGTTCCTAGTTATTGATTATTACAAGAGATAATATGTGTCACTGTTAATAGAAAAAAACACACCTCAGAAAGAAACTCTTGTACGTAACTACAATCTAACAGTTGATGCCCACTCTTAGGAAAGAAAGGACAGCACTTGGCTCAACGTCACTTAAAGTTTCCTAACACTGAAGTGAAAAAGAAGATGTAGCGAAGTTGTTTCTGCTCTAAGTGTGTTTTGACGTTTATTCACTGCTTCTCACCTTCCTACCCAGGTCATGCTTGAGCTGGAGCCTCATCTATTCTTGACTGATTACCTTACAAATGTTCCCAGGAATGGATACCATCTATCAAATCTTTTTGTGACAACTAGCCTTCTCTATTCAAAAATCAGAGTAACCTCTTAGGTCTGGTTTTGCTACCAAATCCATAGGATTGGACAACTGTGTAGGATTTGAGGAAGGTCTCCATTTCCCTCTCAAAACTGTGTCTGTCCAAGTAAAACACACTTGCGTGTGTAGAAGCTTGCTGGATACCCAACAAATGCATGTGACAGCAGAATAATACTTACAAAAAGTATAAGGAAAAGTTTTTTAACAAATAAATTGTCACTGGAAACTTGAAGTTTTGGTTTAGCCAAAATCAGTGGTAAAACGATACTGAATTCAGAGAACAATTTTGGCAGGGGAAAAAAAATTGAGAAAATTGAAACATTTAAATTTGGCATTTTAACAAGTGTATTGAGATTAGTAGAACAACATTTAATTCAAATAAGAAGGTAAAGGACAAAAATCAAATGGTTCCTTTGGAACCTAATTAAAAGCTTTGTTCACCTCAAAGTAACAACAAAGAAGAAACAAAAAGCTTTTTTTTTTCAGCAACAAAACCTAAAGATTTAAAAGAGCAGGTTGACCCTTAGAAATATTAATTTATTCCTTCGGCCATTAAGCTGAAAATTCAATTACTTAGACTATTTTATTTTCAAGTGCTCTGAGAGCTTTCCAGTTGCCTGTTTTCATGGGAAAACTGCAATGTTGATTTTGACTTCTAAAGCAAGAAATGAGATATTTTCCTCTCTTCTCTTGCTGCCAGCTTGAGCCACATTTCTGTCATTATAGTGAAAGCTTGATCCTTTGCAAAATATGGGTTGTAATATAGAAATCCCTTTTTTTTCTTTAGTATGTTTTGTTCACTGTGTCCTAAACCATTCATTTCTATATCTTCAAGGCACGTTTCAAAGCCTGTCTTTTCGCATGAATGTAGGCATGGGCATGAGGTAGGTGAAGGTTAGATTTGTATGATCAGGAAATATAAAAAGAAGCTTTATTTGTCTTTAGCTCTTTTTATCAAATGAAACATGCAAAGAAAGAAGCGTGATGTTACTATAATTTTTACTGTATACAAATGCTTCTTTAATACTAAACACAGTTTGTCTAAGCTTTGAATCATGCTTTCACTGAGGAATTTTGGCAATAAGTCGAGGTGTTGGAAGCAAATTCCAAAAGTGTCAGAGTACTGTTCAAAAACCAGTAATAAAACCCTTATATTTTGAGCAGTTCTAGTAAGTATTTTGCTCAGGATGTGTGAGGTCTTAAACCTGCTCTGTTTGGCAGAGAAGTAGACCTTCCAAAGGCCTTTAAACTAACATGCTTGAGCTCTGAAATAAGTGTGAAGAACTCAATTTCAGAAGGAAAATCAGAAAAAATCCCACACCAGTGTAAACAGGACAAATATTAAAGCAAGCACTGAAGATCAAGCTCTCTCTATCTGAGAACAACTGCCAGGTGAATAAAGACTGTAAAGATGTTGATCTTCCACCACACAGAGTGGACCAAAAGGTAAAGGAAGGACAGGGTTGCTAAGTGATCTAATGTAATTTTATTCCCTTTTTCATCCTACATTTGTCAAGGTTTCAGTGGCAAAACTAACATTATCCTTCAGCCTATGTTGTTGTAAATTGCTATATCTTTCTATTGCATGATCCCTTTTTAGCTGTAGATTTAGATGCATAAAAAATATTAATCTAATTTTCAAAAGTGCTGGGTAGTCATAGTTTCCATTGAGAGCTTGAGGTGATGTGTTTTCTGGCTGTAAAACAGGGACAGAAGAGGACAAAGTATAAATGGAATGTGTATCTCACCTTTCACTGCCTAGTGGCTACTTCAAAGTGTGAGATTATTGATGGCTGCCTTATCAGGAACTATAAGGGATTGTTTCATTTATTTATGCTCCAGTAAATAATTCTTAAACTCCTCTCAAAAATACCTCTGTGAAACAATGGACAACTTCTTTTATTTCTGTTAAAGGTTGGAGTGAGTTTGACTAAGGTCACCTAAGTACTTTAAATAATGACTGTAGATGTTCTTTCTCCTATTCTTATGTCAATATTTTGCTAAAGTTATTGTAGATCATTTACTTTAAAGGTATGTGTCTGATAGTTTGATCATGGAGGACGATGAAGTATATCTTAGGACACATATATGCAACGAAGCTGGTGAAGGGGCTGGAGAGCAGGCCCTATGAGGAATGGCTGAGAGAGCTGGGGGTGTTTAGCCTGGAGAAGAGGAGGCTGAGGGGAGACCTCATTACTCTCTACAACTACCTGAAAGGAGGTTGTGGAGAGGAGGGAGCTGGGCTCTTCTCCCAAGTACCAGGGGACAGGACAAGAGGGAATGGCCTCAAGCTCCTCCAGGGGAGATTTGGGCTGGACATTAGGAGGAGGTTTTTCACACAGAGGGTCATTGGACATTGGAACAGGCTGCCCTGGGAGGTGGTTGATTCACCTTCCCTGGAGGTGTTTAAGGCACGGGTCGACAAGGTGCTGAGGGACATGGGTTAGTGTTTAATAGGAATGGTTGGACTCGATGATCCGATGGGTCTCTTCCAACCTGGTAATTCTATGATTCTATGATTATCAGTGACTAAGGATATGGCCTCGTTCATATTTCTCCAACTTACATAGGTAATGTTACAGGTGATGTTCAGAAACAACCATAATTAACCAAGTGCGATTTCATTAGTCTAGCTATAAAAGCCAGGAATATGAACATCTGTACTGAGGTGGGACTTGAGGAAGTATGTGGCATTACTGCTTTTTAAGTAATTCTGTTTCTCTAATTAAAAGGAAATATATTATGGGAAGAAGAACATTCAGATCATGTATCAAGTATGGATAATCATAGAAGCATATGGATAATCATAGAAGCTCCGCCAGGGGAGATTTAGGCTAGAGATTAGGAGGAAGTTTTTCACACAGAGGGTCATTGGGCATTGGAATAGGCTGCCCAGGGAGGTGGTTGATTCACCTTCCCTGGAGGTGTTTAAGGTACAGGTAGATGAGGTCCCGAGGGACACGGTTTAGTGTTTGATAGGAATGGTTGGACTTGATGATCTGATGGGTCTCTTCCAACCTTGTTGTTCTATGATTCTATGATAAAAATTATTTGAGTTGGAAGGGACATTAAAGATCACCTGGTTCCACCCTCTGCTCACCAGACCAGGTCAAAGTCTCATTCAGCCTGACCTTGAACATTTCCAGGGATGGGGCATCCACAATTGACAGAATATAAGAAACAGAGTATACAATAGCTTACAAGAAGTGTTTGTCAAGATATACGGAGGGGTAATCTGTAAATCTACATTCAGGATGTTTTAGTTAAATATTTTCTTTACTAAATAGGTTTAATTTTTTAAAAATTTCCTCTGAAGACAATATTTCTGCTAATGATAAGCGCAGGAATACATCTTTCAGAGTAATTTGGTCATCATATTGATGGGATACTTTTGTAGCGTCAGGATGTAACTTATATTCTGTTTATGTTCAAAATGAAATAATTGAAATTAAAACAAATATTTGTATGTTTTGAACCTTATACTCTAGGGCTCTCAATGACACAGTTGTCAATTTAAATTTCTTGATTTAAGTTTTTTAATTGATCTCAGGGAATCAGTGTTGATATTCCTCAACCCTTTTAGCCTTTGGACAAACAACTGCCCTTGGAATATCTCTCAACCACATTTACTTAGGAAAAGTAAGAAATTACGGAATGTCCAGATAAAAAAAAATAAAAAGATTAGAGGAAAAATGATAATTTACAGATTACACGGTGTTCTCTTTCTATAAAACATATTTCTCTGTATGTGTGTAGATGAACTCACTGAACGTGATATGACACTCAATCAATATTTCTTTAGCAGGCTAATCTTAATTGGGGAACACTTGAAATAAGAGAAAAGGTCCAAAAGCATGAAGAAAGCCATAGTGAAATTGTCATGCTGAGTCCTTTCCATAGAACTCTGTCTTAGGCAGCAAAATGTAAATCGAAGAATATTATCATATGAATGTGTAATAAATCAAGTGAAAGGCTGTACTCCGCTTTAGGCACTGACAAAAGGATCAGGGGTAACTTCATGAACTCTGCCTTCCTTGGTTTGTAGAACATTGTGCTCAGCCAGGCAGTCTAACAGGGATCATGGAGAATCACACAGAATAGCTGGGGTTGGAAGGGACCTCTGGGGATTACCTGGTCCAACCTTCCTGCTCAAGCAGGGTGACTTAAAGCTGGTCATCCAGGATTGTGTCCAGCACCCAAGATCATGTTCACCTGAGTTTTTAATGTGTCCAAGGATAGAGACTCCATCATGTCTCTGGGCAACTTTTGCTAGTGATCAGTCACCTCCACAGTGAAAAGTGTTTCCTGATGTCCACAAATTTGTGCCCATTGCCTCTTATCATACCACTGAGGACCACTGAAAAGAGCCTCTCTGTCTGCTTTACACCCCTCCTTTCAGGTATTTCTATACATTGATAAATTCCCATCTGAACTTTCTTAAGTTACAGCTTTCTCAGCCTTTCCTTACAAAAAATGATCCTGGAAGATACAAGGAAAAAACTTGAGTATTCTCCTTTTCTCTCCCTGAACCATCTTGTGTCTTGTTGCTTGTGCACAGATTTTCCAGGCATGTTGCTTCTACATTAATTCTTTTAAAATCTATAACAGATTTTCTCTCAACTGAAATTGTTGCAGAAGTGCTACTGACTTCTCTTCCAAGTTATTCATTTCTGTAACCTCTATCCTTTCATCTAAAATCTCATTAAACTGTTTTCCTTTAAACATCGTTCTACTTCTGATGGATGATTTACAGGCCTGTGGATCTTTGCAAGGTGTTTCTAGTTTCTAGGAAATGTGTTAGGATGATTCAACACTTCTAGGGAGAGATTCTTTTCTTCACAGTGTTTCTTAACTCTGTCTTCCCAATGCTTTATCTCCTTCTAACATCTGAAGGATGCCTTCCATGTCATTGTCATTTAATCCTGAATTACTTGAATTCTGCTGTGATTTTTCACTTGAGCATACAGTGTCCTTTGGTCACAGTTCTTGACTGAGTGTAATCTCCAGAGCCTGCTTCCATAAAATGCAATTATCAGGTACAATGGTGTGGGTAGAATCAGTGAGGCCACATGTTGCATCAAGCCAAGAAAACATGAATAGCATAAGGAATGAATCTTGTGACAGACACTGAAGGTTTTATTTAGGAAGGTGTAGGAAAAGAAGAGCTTGACTGGTCAGTTCCTTAGGTTCCTGGCAAATTAACAAAACCATCTGCTGTCGTTGGGTGGACGATCAAAAAACTGTCATCATTTTTTTCTTTGACAATTTGAGCCTGTCATCTTTGCAAAGTTTGGGTACAGTTGAAAGTGTTAAGCAACTTTTGTTTCACAGCTGTGATTCTTTCTGAAGACTTGCCACAATGGAGCTCTAAATACTCTGCTTGACCGCTCTGTTCTTCAGATATGGTGCATTATTTAGTTGTTCAACATAGTTTTCAGCAAATGCCATGCTGTATTATTCTATGTTAATATTTCAAGGGGTTTGAGACTTCTGATAGCTGTGTACCAAATATGAAAACACCTATTCATACCCTTTGGCCTGTATGTTTGAAATCACTTTGATTTCTCTATCTATATGTTACTAGGGTTCCTTAGAGGTAAACATGCATAGAATAAAGATCAACCTCAACTTCTATGAATTCAACCTATTATCAAATTTCTGAACAATAATCATAATTTATTGCAGTATAATATCATAATTCTGGACATATTTTTTTCTTGGAATATCTATCCTTTAAAACAGCAGCAGCAGCAGGTACACTTGTGATGGCTGCCAATCACTCTAGTGTTTGATCCAGTATACTTTGGAGGATCTGTTTGATACTAATTATGTCTACAAGCATAATGAGCTATTGGCCTCTATGGTAATGTGGCAGCAGCTGCCAAGAAGGTAGTGCAGTTAGTCTAATTTGCCAGAAATGATTCAGTAGAATAAAATGGAGGATATTTCTCCTGTGATAAAGTAACTCCACGTTTCTCATGCCTATGAACTACCTAGTGGGAGGGAGATGAGGCTGGTTTGTTGTGGTTTATTTTGGGGTTTTTTTTCACATTCCTTTTTCTCTTCAAATTGCTGGAAGCAACCACTGTCTGCATTTGAGGATGTTCTCATTTTGTATTCTGACCAGTTGAAGGATTTGTATTGCTTTGCTTCCCTACAGCAAGTGGTGTTTCTGTCTGTCAGCTACTCGAGACACCAAACAGCATTGTCTCTGGTTTTATGGTGTCTTATTGACAGCCTGTTTTCCCACTGGCCTCGGATGGTTTTAATGTATATCGTTATAACACTGTCATATTTCTCTGCTTATCACTGCTGCTAGGATTACCTTGTGGCCGGCTCAACAATCCATCTGGAATCAAATTGGTCATTGATCTAATATTGTAGTTTATCAGTGTTGCTGGGATTACATTGTAGATGACTATACACTAGCTGGAATTGAACTGGTCGTTAATCTAATAGCATCATTGAAAACGTGGCAGTTGAATTGTTGCCTCCATCTGCAGCTTCTGTGAGCTAGATGTCTTTACATTTGCTAGAGTCGAACGACAGATACCTTTTCAAAGGGGATCTCTGTCTTCTGGATCACTGCTTACATTTTCTTTCTTTTTTTTTTTCCTTCATTTTAGAAGTCACTTTAGGACAAAAAGTTGCTTTGTTTCAAAAACTTAAGGTCATGACTCAAAGGCAGGACATTGTTCTGCCTTCTTTCCATGCTATTCCCACCTTTATTTCATCTAATATTAATCATTCAAATGTGACCTTCTTGAGTAAAATTTTAAAACTTCTTGTCAGAGGGAAGAAATACACATTTTCAGAAAGCTGGTATTCCCACTTGCCTTTGATTCAGCTTGAAATGATTCACCCAAAAGGAGAAGGTATTTTTTCCACTAGCTAGAGATGGTCACTTCGGGATATACCTAATTTTCCGGTGGTTAAAAATTGATTTGATGACAGAGGTCTAGTGACTGCTTAATGTCCAAGTGAAGACCAGTGATGGGTGGTGTTCATCAGGGGTTGGTTTTGGGGTCAGTGTTGTTTAGCATCTTTGTCGCAGACGTGGACTGTGGAGTTGAGGGAACCCTCAGCAAGTTTTTCAACTCCACCAAGCCATGTGGTGCAATCAACATGCTGGAGGGAAGCGATGCCATCCAGAGGGACCTTGACAGGCTTGAGAGGTGGACCTGTGCTAACCTCATGAGATTCTACAAGGCCAGGTACAAGGACCTGTACCTGAATCGGGGAAATCCCAAGCACAAATAGAGAATGGGTAGAGAATGGATTTAGAGTAGCCCTGAAGAAAAGGACTTGGGTGTGTTTCTGGATAAGAAGCTCAACTTGATCCAACACCATGCACTTGCAGCCCAGAAAGCAAACCATATCCTGGCTGCATCCAAAGAAATATGAGCAGTGTCACCTTCAAGGGAGGTGATTCTTCCCTTCTACTCTACTCTCGTGTGACCTCACCTGGAGTACTGCTGGACATCTGGACACAAGTTAGCAGGTGAGCTGGTTAAAAGGTGGGTAGCAATGTGGGACAGTAGGAATGAAATAATCACAGAATCACAGAATCACAGAACAACCAGGTTGGAAGGGACCCATCGGATCTTCTAGTCCAACCATTCCTATCTAACACTAAACCAAGTCCCTCAATACCTCATCCACCCTTGCCTTAAACACCTCCAGGGAAATGTTGAAATAATGGTAATGTTAAAGGTCTCAAATGCCACAGTGGTTTAAAGATATAAATTTTTAACCAAGCTGATAACTTTTTGAAAACAGAATGTAGTCCAGTCTACACTGGGTGTTGGGAAAAAAATACATTTTCTGATAGATTTGGTCTTCTGTCATCTAAGACCATGCTGACAGCTCAACATCTCTTTCAGCAGCCACTAATGACTCTGCACAGAGGTAGGTATTATCACCTGTACTAACTCAAAATAAAAAGATACAATAAATCCACACGGGTGCTTTGAAATACACCACTGGTTCATGAAAACTCCTTCAAAGTACAGATGGAAGCTGAGCCAAGACTCTTATGAAAAATTAGGTGCATCTGTTTCTGGTGGCAATTTTCTCATTTTGTGTTGCTGCAAATCACCCGCTGTCCTACAAAAGAGAACTGGAGGAGGACAAGGAGAAAAGTAGGAAAGCCAGATTTGTCTATTTCTTTTGGAAGCCTGAAGGGTTTCCAGGGTTCCTGGAGAACTGCAGTACCTCCTCATCTGCCACCAGCACCAGAGTGCTCAGACACATGTTCTAATGAGAACCTCATTCCTTCCAGAATTTGTTTGCTGGCTTTCTTATAGTGTGTACCTGAACGTGACAGTTCAGTGTGGAACACCACCACAAGTAATTCCAAAACAAGTAATTGTAATTGAAAATAGAACTTTTTGAAAATAATTCAAGTGGTGCAGTGTATAGAGTCATGGAAGGAACTCCTTCTATATGGTTAAGGAAGGGATTTGTGCAGCTGCAGCCTGACTGCACAACAAGGAGGACAACTTCCATGTCTCTCTTGCCCCGTTAATGTCTTGCTGCCACATTTTGCCATGCGGATACTGAGGTAATATAGGCAAAGATAAGAACGTTTGGAACTTCTCTGAAAAGTAAACGGACATGGGAAGGAATCTTCTTACTTATTCACGTCCCTAATATTGCATGAAGTTGCTATCTAGATCATGGGCTAGTATCTTGAATCACGTATAACTGTTTAACTTAATAGAAGCAAAACAGAGCCTGATTAATTCTTTATTCTTTGCTGAGTCTGGGATACTTCTGGATCAGCATGATCCACAGAAAGAATATGAAAAACACAACTTATTCCAATGTCAATTCTAGTGCTGGTTAACCGCTCCGAATTTCTTCTTTAAGGGCAGATACTATACTATGAGAAAGTTCTACTCTGCTACTTTAAAATGAAAACTATTCAAAACTAAAATAAATTAACAATGGCATATGAACAGCTTGGAGAACAACAACAAAACAAATGGAAAAGAAGGCAGCAACCTACTATGTGAAAAAAGAAAAAAAAATAATCAAGAAATCAATTTTCAGAAGTAAAAGCATTAAAGGCAGTAAAATAATCAGACTAATGGAAAAAAAATCAGATGAATGTTGTATTAGTGGGAGATGAGGATGTAATTCACAAGTCAGATGAGATTGTTGAAGAGTGGATCAATATACATAAACCCTAACATTACAAAGTAGGCTGACCTCAAAATATTGAATGTACCAAAAGAAGCAGGAAACTGTCCAGAGGAAAAAGAAAAATAGATGGAGGCATTAACAGTTTTAATGAAAAGTCATAGTGAGAAAAATCACTATTATTGTGAAAAGAGCTAAGTCACAAATAATGCACATTATGACATTGTGTCATTTCATAATGCACGAATTTCAGCATTTTCTTCAAAGATTAAAGCCTTCAGCATAACAGAAAGGAGCTACTTCCATGCCTATGATGTGACTATTCCATTCAAAAGAGTAAACTGTCGGGAACACCTCAACTACTCTTAGTTATCTCTAACTATCTGGGTAAAACACCCACTTGGTGAGACAGGATGGCCAGGGCCCTGCTCAGGACCTTCACTGGGGTCCTGCACACTGGCCTCTACCTCGAGGCAGGAGGATTTCACATGCAAGAAACAACAACTGGGGGTGGTGAGGAAAGGTCTCCATATCCAGGCCATCTAGACAGAAGGGGAAGACAAAAAGCAGTGGAAAATGTTAATTTTATGGAAAAAAAACCCAAACCAAACCCATAATAATACAACATCTCTCTCATCGCTTCAGTTTTGAAGGCAGCATGTGTAAGATCTGATTGTTTCAGTAAGTGATTAGTCATGATGTTTATCCTATTTGTTCACTTCAGGACTGGGATAAATGGGCACAGATCACAGATTTAGTGTATACTGGATTCATTTTCTTAGCTATGTACTGAAAAAAGTGTTAATTATATGATATTACATTATATTATAATGTTTACTTCTGTATACTCCATACAAACTAAAGCAACAGAAGAACCAAGGTTTTACAAAACTTAGAATTAACTAAATGAGTAGCCTTGGACAAATCTGGTAACTGATGCCATTGAAATAAATCAGCGAAATAAATCTAGATTTCTGTTCTAAAGCATTGTGGTAGTTCTCTGTTCAGAGTAACACTGGCACTGAGCTCTCACAGTTTATTCACTTGATGTCGGTGAGGGCTGTGAGTGCTCAGTGTACTGTCTGGCACCACTGTGAACACAGCCCTCACAACAAATTGATGCTGTGAGGAGTTAATTATTTCTCTTCATACCCAGCAAACTGCATCCCACTGTCACTGTAGCAATAATTTACAGTCCCCTCACATGTTCAAAACTAGCCCAACTAGCTTGAGTGCCACCACTATATATATCTATACAGTACAACTATTTTGTACCTGTACTTGTTGGTATAGCAATTAAATTTAGAAATTAAATTTATTAGGTAAGACTGAGGGAAAAAAAAGAAGGCAGAACAGCAATCTAATGAAGGATTAATTATCTATTCAATAGCGCTACATTGAATAATTAATGAATACGTTGAATAATGAATAATAACCTCTGGACACTCACTTCCATTATTTCTGTCTCCTTCCCTCATTTGAAAGGGCTCTGTACAGTTTTTCCCTCTCTTTGTGTCTCATGAGACAGTGTGTCTAGTATGTGTCTCTCCATTGGATAACCTAATCTGGATTTCTGATTGCTGTCTGCGTTGAAAAGTTTTTGCTTTACTAATTTTCTGTACAATAAGAGTGTCTCTTCCTAAGACCTTAATTCTACATTTAAAACTACGTGTTTTATAGCAATGTATTTATAACCATCTAATAGAGAAATAAATTATTGGATGAGTTATGAGTGAACACTTCAATGATTTCTCAGGTGAGAAACTCTGGGATGTGTTGTGTATTAGAATGGCTTGAATCATAGAATGGTTTGAGTTCAAAGGGACCTTAAGGATCACCCAGTGATGCAGTTATAAGATGCTCCTTGAAAGGAGTTAATAGTTGAGGTCCTCTGTGAATTTTAGTTCCTCCTCAGAGAGAAAAGACTTTGGATGAGTCTTTCAAAAAGAAATCAGATTTATTATTAATTGTAATATAATAATAGGAGTTTCCAGGAAGTTGATGATAACACAAATATTGCTTGGAGGAGAAGAGTGAAAAATAAATGAAATGAAAGTAAAACAGTTTTTCAAGAATTATTGGTTTTACATGATAAAAATGGAAGCAGATTTAATTTCAGTTACAGAGAGATAAACAAACTCTCCTTACAAGTAAAGATCCCTTTGGGACACCTGTAATGCTAGCTGACAGCTTGTCATGCTGTTATCCTCCTTTGCCTTTTTATTTGTTGATGGGTGTCTCCTTATCCTCTTTAAGTAGGTCAGTCTTCCTCCTAAGCCAATGATTCTCGGGTGCAATAAGTGATGTGTTTCCAAATTATTCCTCACTTCTGGAGATCCGTTGGCTGGCTATACTTCAATCCCAAATCAAATAAGTCCAGTAATCATTAGTTCTAAAATAAATCACTGGAATCAATTTGAAATGTCCAAGGTTTTGGAGAAAGCCAAGAAGCAATGGCTTGGAAAATGTTTTCTCTACTATTTGCATATTACATCTGGCTGACAGTAATTGCTTGTTTGCTGTCTCTCAGAATTGCATTAATTTATGTAGTATTTTTTTCTTCGCCCGGTGACTTCATGTCTTACTTTTTTTCTATATGGACCCTCAAAAAGAAACTATTTTATATGGGTTTTTATCAAACATACACTCACATCAGCCACAGTTCGGATGACATTATTTACTATGGAGTAAATAGTCAAAGCATGATGACTTCAAATGAAGGTTGAGTGTTTAAATAACCTTTATGCTTATGAAAATCACCTCTCAAATCTGTTCATGCTGAATAATTTATTTTCTGTGGCACTCTGACTTTAAAATGGTTATAAAAATGTGATGGAGTTAATATAATTCCTGATGAATGATATGAATTGCAGAAAGCAAAGTAAATTCATTATTTCATATGTGGTTATTTCCCTTTTAGCATATTCAAATCTGAAAGAAATAACTCCATCTAATGGGCTGTTTAAACACTCCATAACAGTATGATGTCCTCAAATTTCTCACAACAAAAATTAAGTAGGATTAATGCAAAATGCAAAAATAAAACTTGACTGAAGTAAGATATTGAAATTTATTTCAAGCTGCAAATTATATATATTTTAGGCAGCTGGAGGAAAAATAAATATGTCAATAAAGATTCTACTAAGTTAAAAGAGTTAAGAATAAAATTTATCCATAAAGCTTATAAGAATAATTTTTTTTCAATTTCTACTGTTGTAGACATGAAGAAAATAGCCAAACTTGGTAAAATATTTGAGCAATGAATACAGAAGCCTACTGATAAATCTAGTTGAGTATATTCACCTCGTAAGTGCTTAAAGGCAGGTCTGGCTTTGTCCAGGGTATGGATGGATGGCCTCCTGGAAATCTTAACTACTGCAGGCAAGTAAGAAGGATTGGATCAACTCTACATAGTACTTGCTGAGTTAATGGATGAAAGAAAAGGGCAGAATGTGCAGAAAATAGAGTGAAAAATTACTGCAATTCAGGCACCATGAAAAACACTAGCTAACAGTGAGGCATCAAGTCAAAAAGCTGGAAGTTTAGAAAAGAAATCCTTCGGTTTTTTACCACTTTGGTCTCATCCTTAATTCTCAGACATAGTCAGAATCTTAAGCCTATTATGCAAAAAAACCCTAAAAAACCCTCATGTAACTTCTTCAAAGTCATAGAGGAAAGAAATCAGAGTCAGACAGATAGATTGGACGATGAAAGTAAAATGTTTTGGCTATGATCTCTTCTACTGTCTATGTATCAAGCTGATTCCTCTGTATACATTTGTTCAAAGTCTCTATTGTTTATTTTCATTGTTTCATTTTTTGAAATTTTTTTATTCTCATATTCGGAAAAGGAACCTAAACAACCAGTACTGCTTATAGAGAAAGTGACCTTGTTCTGTGAGTATTTCAGGATACTTTTTAGCAAGAGACACTGTATCAACCCCATAGAGAGCTGTATTGAGTGGGGAAACTTCTATCAGGAAGCTCAAAACAGCTGCAGTTCTACTGATGGTTGAAATGATAAAAACCCAGTAATTTGCAAAAGTCTTTAGAGAAACGTTAAAGTGGGAGAAAGGGGAATGGGACAACTTGAAAGGCAGCATTCTAAGGATGAATTGATCGGAATTTGTCTGAAGACTCAAAAGGAAACATGTGAGTATTATCTGTTTTCTGTATCTTGGGAGGGCTTTTCTTCTCTGTGTGAGTTGCAGTCAGGCTTTATAGTTTGATGTATTGATTTATTTATTTAAATTTATAATGTCAAGCAAGTCCTAATTTTAAATTGAGAAGTTGATGGAAATCTGATGTCTGTGGTGAAATGTTCCCACTCTTGAATTGTTCTTGTCAAAAAGACTGATTTGCAAGAATCCTCTCTTAAGCAGGTCAACAGGGAATGATGTGATGTCCAGGTTGGTAGGAGCATGCCTGACTAGCTGGTAGCTCCTAAGTGCTGTGAAAAAGGTTACTGGGAGCATTGTGCAGAGCCAAAAGAAATGAGTGAAAGATATAAGAAAAATGTTAATGGTGAATAGTGATAATTCTGTCATCTGGATTTGCAAATACTGGCAAAGCAGTTTTCCACAATGACTGGAATCTCATGCAAAGTACCCGTACAGGTCCTCCCCCTGCTGCAAATCAAGGAAAATGCTTTAAACTGTGTGTGTGAAGAAGAAAATATCATACAGAGTCATGGCAAGATTAAGAGCACTCCCCAAGTTACAAGGAGAATCTCTCTAATACTATCCACAGCTCAAAGTGTCTACTTTTCAATCATGTATAGGGAAATGCACTTGGGGTTTTGGGTTTTTTTGGGGGGTTCTTTTTTGACTGAATACTGCTCTGCAAGCATAGAAATTTTCATGGGAAACCACGTGTTTACCTGCACTGATTCAGTAGTCCTTATCTGGTCACCTGCTGCAGTTCCAGTTCAAGGACAACTGCAACTGCCTCATCATACACATGTAGCAGCTTATTTCATACTGAAGAATATAGATTATATTGATCTGAAAATAGTTTTTTGTTGGTTTTTACCCATGAACACTCAAACAGATAGAAAATGAAGGGAAACCTCTATTTGATGTTAAATGCAGAGAACAGAGTTGCTAAAAAGTATTCACATATTCCCCCAAGACAGATTCTGACACAGTAGTTTTCCTGGCTGGTGTCAGCATGACACATGCACAACTACTGAGAAAATACTGTCAATTCCCTTGCTTCAGAAGATTCAGCTGACACATATGAAGCATGGGAAAACTTAAACACCTGCTCAAAGATGTGAAAAATCAAAGGGAAATCGATGCAACACTGTGTTTTGTACTTTCAGCTCCTGAGAAAATGCGCATTACTCAGAAAAAAACCCCAAACAAAACAAAAAACGAATACCCTGACCCACAAAACAAATGAGAGCATCTTGAGCAAAATAAATAGAAACATGGATGCAAAATATTGTTTTGCTGAGGCAACTGTAAAGGTACTGTCATTTAAAAAAACCTCATATAGTAGAAATGAATAATTTATTATCTTTGGAGTCAAATCTGATATAACCAGACCTAAAACTATTTCAAGAAAACTGTTTGGAGACAAGAGTTTGTTTTGAAGTGTAAAGTGCTGGAAGTAAGGTAAATTCAGATGTCAAAGATTTGAGTCACAGAAACTGCTAATGAACTGATGCGATGCCAGAAAATTATTAGCAATTTTAATCTCTACACAATAAAAGGTAAAATATAAGCAGCAGCCATTTCCAGAGGTTAGTAACTTGGTTATTTTTTTCCTGATCTGTTTCTCCTACACCTCTAAGTACTACATATTCATTTAGTTATGTTTAGAAAAATTATAGGGAAAAGATAAATTTCAACTTGAACATGAACATTTGAATCTGTTTTACTTTAGGAAGGACAACTATGAAAATTACAGAAGTAATGCTTCTTGTCGTTACAGACACAGAAGTTTGATGAAACTGATTTCAGCAAAGTGATTTTCCACTGCTAGTTTTCATAAATATTTTGCACTTTTACAAAACTTAAAACATTATTTTGAGGCCAAACTATGTAACTATGAATGAAAACTCTAATTAAACTTAAAAGTTCTTTTCTTCACAAGATATGCAGATAGACTTAGAGGTATGGAACATCAAATGATGCAAGGAAATATGAAAACCAATGAAAATATAAAAAGGAGCAATAAATGTCACCATGAATACCCCCAAATAAATGTCAATTTTAGATGTCAATTTTCATTAGAATCAAAGTGGATGCTTGATGTGATTGACAACTTCTATTCTCAGTTCTAAAAAATCACATAACCATATTTGACAGTCATCGGCATGAAAAGTAATGCGTATTATGTTATTACTTGCATCGGAAATGCCATTCGTAGAGGTTGGAGAAATAAGGGTTTGGTAACAGGCTGACTGCCTGTGTGGACTTATGTGTTAGAGTCACGCTCTTCCTCTAGTAAAAAATGCATTACAAACCTGAATGAAGATATAGCCAAAGGTGTTAAATTATTCTGTCTTCCAATGCATATTTGGAGAAATAACAAAAGAAAAGGTTTGAGTGGTGTGCTGCTCGTAGTCAGAGATGAAGGCCAAGACAAATTCTCTGGGGAAAAAGAAAGCCCAGACATATGGCAATGTTGTAATGGCAAGTCCCCTTTTAATTGCTGAGGATCTCTTATGACAGTTTTGAGCTCCACTGTCAAGAATGTCACCAAAATATGCTGAAGAAGTAGTTGAAGCTACTGTATATAATTCAAAATAGCAAAGGAATGATCCTCTGGCATTCCATGGCTCTTTCCAACCTCCCCTCATCAAGAAATATGCTCTTTTCTTGCCCTGTTGTCTCTCATATTTTGTTCTATAATGAGGAAAAATGAATTGCAAAAGGGTTAAGAGAGTCCCCATAAAAATATGGAAGTGTTTCATGCAGTTTTAGTGGGTTTCAAAGGGCCTCGTCAAATAGCTGTGTAACTGCTAGTGTGACTGCTGTAACCTCACCAAAGAATGTCTCAGCTTACTGAAAGGGTTAAAAATTATCTTCTCAATTACAGCAAATATCATAGTTCAGAGCTGAACAATGAAAGAGCACCATGGAGAACAGGAGAGCATGTTAGTCCCAAATGCCAACTTAGTTTATAGTATTAATGAACAACACTAAGGCAACAGCATTAGCCCTTCATTTCTGCAATTCATTAGAAGAACTCTCCAAAGGCTAAAAGCAAAGACAAGGGCTTAAAGAACATGTGCCTTGGTTACATTTAAAATAAATGCAATAATATGGCAGACTGTGTGTTCCTCTTAGAGTTTATTCATAATTAAATCTGGCCTTTGAGTTGGAGGGAAGTAAGAGTGAAAATTATGGTTGAGTAAATATTTCTAAGAATGCTTTTGTTATAATCTCTTCCTGGTTTAAATTAATTCCTGATGTGTTCATATGTCTTGTGGGTTGGTTTTAAAAGAGAATTCTAGTTTACTAGAAAGCAATTTCAGAAAATCCTTTAATATCAAAGGAATGTTGTAAAATACTGACAAAAAGTGTATTTTAAAGTAACCCATGTGGTGATATGCATAAAAAAATAATTGTACCAACTAGGACACACATTACTGAATGCTGATGTTTTCACAAGCTTTTTCTTTTTTTTTCTTTTATTTTACGTTTAATTCTCAATATTGAAAATAGCTGAGAAAACTGAAAGTTATTCAAACATAATTTGAGAAGAGCGTGAGGCAGGCCATCATGTTGTAAACAATTTTTTAAAATTAGGGAGTAACTCTAAGAAAGACATAAGGAAGGACAAGGATTTTGCAGTTAATTTTGAAGTTCGGTGAACTTTCTTCATTCAATATATCTAAAAAACTGAATGAGTGGCTTTAGCAGGATCTGTGACAGAACACAAATTAAAGACCTACCTTCCCTGTGCAATCAATGAAGAGATGAAGGGCTTTGGCAAAGACTGGCTGGCAGATGGGGATTTGAATTTTTCATCCTCAAGAGTTAAAATCCTTGGTTCACTTGATAATACAGGTTCTCCTCCAAAGCATGAAGCTTTTCAAAGAAAAGGTTATTTATTTTCGAAGAACACCAAATATTTGTAATGCAAACTTTTTTTTAAAAAAAATATTCCACTGGTTCACACACCATCTGACATCACAGAGTTGTATTCTTCAAAACAACTTTTCATTCCTGAATGAATGGAAGTATGGAAATTGCCAGGAATAACCTCTTGAGATTGTTCCTCAGAAAATGCTGATTCAACAAACTGAAGTGGTTTAAGAGAAATCATGTCATGAAAAATCTTTACTGAAAGCTACTAAAGTGTTTTCTTCTTAAAAAGGCTGGAATAGCTTGTACCAGTTTTACAATTAATATGAAAATAAATAAAAAATGTACCTGTTGTCTACCAAACACAACATTAAATATCTGTTTTCCACATACCTTATGCATTATTTGTGTAAAATGTTAATAATACAAAGCAAACAAACATGTTTTAGGTCAAGGTTTAAATAAAACTTTTTCTCTGTTGTGTATCAACTTTACAGCTAATTTAGCTATTTCCTACCCATTTGAGAATAATATCCCAATGTTCCTTCCACAGTTTTTCAAAGGAAAGCCACCTGCACTACCTACCTGCTGTCTACAGTGTATTAGGCTTTTATTACTTTCAAATCCAACTGAATTTAATAGCTAATTTAGCATTTGAAGTTTTGGGATTTCCAGAAAAATCATTAATACTGCATTGTGCTTAGAGCAGCTCTAGCACTCAGCCAAGATTTTTTGAAGTCAATGATTTATTCTAAGTTGTGAATGCACTCTGGGGAAATTTCTCTACAGGGTTTTTCCCCTAAAAATCCCAATTATTTCTCCTCCTGATGCAATTCTGACACCTCTATGATGATGAGATTTCTCATGTTGACTGACCACTGGTACTCTAACTTCCAGAATAGCTAACTCTTCCTAGGGGAGGTCTTAAATAACAAATATATTGAAAAATAAAAATTGTGAGGCCTTGTTGTTTGCAGACTCCTATCACTCCGTCTTCTCTATGGGAAGCATGGGGAGAGACAGACACAAGGCCAGAGTAATCTCTCAGATAAATTGGGCATTGCTTCTCACTTTTAATGCTAGCAAAGTTTCGATCATTCATTCTGGTAGAACTTTACAGTTCATTTAGCAGTATAATTAAAATTAGTTCACCATGTTTCTACTGATTCTTTAGCATTTTACTCTACACTCTAACTGCCGTACCCTTTTTGCTTTTCTTTTCCCATGATCTTTTAAGTTTTTGTATTTTTTCTTCTGTCACCTTATTTTGGGTTTGCCTTTCTTTGCAGTCAATCCGGGTTTTCTTCCTATCTGGAAATAACGAACCCTGAAATTTTCTTCTGCCTTCCCTACTAAACCTGTTCTCTCATCTACAAAATCCAGTCTACCATCATGAAAAGCCTCAACTCTTCATTCATTTCCCATAACTTAAAAATTCCTATTAAACCAATCACATAATCTTCCATGATCTTCCTAATTTTCTTCCTTCTACTCACTTGCCTTACTACTAATTGTTTGCCAGTTGTGCCTGTTTAGACTTCCCCTTCCCCACACTCAGACAGCTCAGTGGTAAATTTGGGAACCATTTAGACCCAATCACCTCACACCTCTGGGAAGGGAAATGAGAAAAAGAGTTGGAAACTAACAATAAAGCAGCTTTAGTGAGTAACAATAGTAAAAGAAAGATAATAATATTGCTAATAAAATATATACAAGTATACATAGCCAATTAAAACTCATCTGACAGTACTGATACTGCAGAGTAGGTGAGGGGAAGGTCCTGGTAGAGCCATTGCTGTGACTCATCACATCCAGCCTCTCTTAAATATTTTTTTTTCTTAATATACAATCTCAGTCCTTTTGTTCTGAATATTCCTTCTGCCTCGGTAGTCAGATGTACCTTCTATGGTTTCAAGTATCTTGCAAACATTTCCTTTTGCATTTCTTATCTGTTGCCTTCTTTTCCCTTAATACTGAACCTGAGCTGGATGTAGATGAGCTTATTGCCATCACTGTGCTCCCTTTCCCTTAGGAGGTGAATTTTTCTCACTTCTCTATATTTTTTTCTTCCTCTCTCATCACACTCCCAGTCTCTTACTTTGCCATCCTCTGTCTTTACTCTGAGCGCTCTGGGAGTCCTGTAATGTTCTTCTCTCTTTCTTTTGCTCACAGTTGTGTTGGCAAGAATCAGACAATTCACTGCCTTTTCTTCCTTCTCTCAACAAGTCTAGTATGCTGTGACAGCAGGTAAAGGTGGTGTAAAGTCAGTACTAGACCTCTAAGGAATGCTTTGAATGTTCTTTCTCCTAGCAGCTCAAACCAGCCTGATGAGGCAACGAGAATGAGCTGATGGCAATAGTAGCATTTTTTCATCTGGTAACTGGAACATTGGGGAGGGTAACTTGAAAAAGTTACAGAAATTTCAGATATAACGTGCAAAGAAGGTTACATTTAAAGCTCTATGCTAATGTGACTTCAGTTATGAGGTATTCCTTTACTGAGTAATTAGCATCAAAGAGACATAAACTATTCACGTTCCCTGGAGGTGTTTAAGGCACGGGTAGATGAGGTCCACTAAACACACGGTTTAGTGTTTGATAGGAATGGTTGGACTCGATGATCCGATGGGTCCCTTCCAACCTGGTTGTTCTATGATTCTATGATTCTATAAACTAATTCTTAAGCACGGTTTTGTAACAAAGAACTAAATTACTTACTATGGCAAAGGACTTCACTATTTAACATCAAAATCTTCCCTCAACTCACGCTTCAGATTGCTATTTCTACTGCAAACAATTTCCAGCAATAGAAATGAGTTTACTCTGTTCAAATGAAAAATATAACTTTAGTAAAAAAAATGAATGCATCACTCTGAATGACAACACTGCAAAAGTGTTCTAAGCAACCTCAGCTGCAAGAGAGAGGGATTCTGCTCCCGCATGGTGTCAGCTGTCACAGAAGAGGCATTGATCTGGTATCAAGAGCTTTGCCCAGGAGGAAGGATTAAAGGTCCCAACCCTGTGATGTTACCACGCAGGCGTCTCAAGGAGCCTTGGCTTACGAAACACCAACTGCTGATCAAGGAGCAAGACTGACAGCTTAACTTAGTGTTGTGTATTTAGTCAATAAACCACATAATGATGATTTCTCTAGACAGCCCAACAATATATCTCAGCTCTGTTCTGGATGAACCGCTTTCCAGATAACTTCACTTCCACAGTCAGTTGATATTTACCCTTGGCAAACACTGTTAAATAATGCCCCAAAGGAAGTGCTAACAGCAACATTATACTGCCAATATTTTATCAAGCTGTTATCAGAAAAATGTCCCTCCTTACCTGAGCTAGTAGTTGTTTACCTTTGGATGTAAATATCAGGTTTTACTCTTTCTGAGGATCTCATCAACATAAGCTGGCAAGACAACTTCCATTGATTATGTTCTGCTTGAAATATGTATTTTTTCTGATAAATTTAGTAGTACATTGTTGATTAAGCAGGATTTGAAGAAATCAGGAGAAGAAATGGGCATAGAAGTAAATACAATGATTTAATGCTCTCAGGAAAGGCCTTAACAAATTAGGCAACATCTCTTATTCTGTGAGTCCTGTACCCATGGTGTACTGGAAATGCATCTTTGTGGTCCGTGCATGGCCTTCCCATCTCTCGCTTCAAAAAGTATTTTATCAAATGAATCATAGAATCATAGAACAATCAGGTTGGAAGAGACCCATCGGATCATCAAGTCCAACCATTCCTATCAAATGGAGTCACCTCTGCTATTTTTTGCTAATTAGGACGTAGGAAGAGGAAAATTCAATAGGAAAACCCCCAAAGTTTCTGTTCATGGCTCATTCATAAACTACTATGGGAAAATATCATGCCGTTGGTCCCATATTATACTCGGTAAGATTCTACATCTCTTGCAAATCTGATTATCACAGCACTGCAGTGGGCAAAGAATATTTCCTTGTGAGTGTGACAACAGAATAAGCATATATTTTCTCATCCATATTCTACCCACAAACTACTAAAAGAAGAAAGAGTATGCAAATTATAGTTATTTTTAATTAGGTTCATCAAACAGATGCCTTTATTTAAAAAAATCAAAGAAAAGGCAAAGAACACCTGCATGACTTAAAAAAAAAATTAAAAAAGGCAATTCTTTTTCCCTCCCTCTGACTCTCTGATATAATAGACAGGTGCTTACAATTTTGCATTGAGTGTTGTTAGATTACTCACCCCTTGATTGCTTCTTGACTTTTAAAGTGTTCCTCCCATGAGTGAAGCATTACAAGAATGAGACAGGAGAAATGAATGATATAGCATCTTACTACCCTGTTTCACATGCAGAAGTCATATTTTCCATGCCTTACGCAGATCCAGGCTCTCAATTTATTCTGCCTTTGCATTCAACACCAGGATTTAAGGAGGAAAATGTTTCATTGAAACATCTTGTCTTTAATTGTAATTACAAACTGACTGCTGCAAAATACAGCTAGAGCTTTCTGAGCAAGTACAATATGCATGGAGAAAAGTATTCAAAGAAATCAGAAAACAGAAAAAATATTATTAAAAAATATCATGATCCCTTAGTCTTTTAGTGTGTTGTGTTAATTTGATCACTAGATATTCCTCTGTACTTTGGGAGTCTCCCACTTATTTAGAAACATCTGACATACTTCTAAGTATTGTTATTTTACAACTTCAGTTATATTTCTAGTTTTCTTAGTAGTATATATTTCCAGTAAATGAAGTAAGGATTTTTTCCACCTTTTTCAGAAAAGGTGAAAAAAGCTTGTTTTCTTTTTCCATTACCTTCCCTAACTAAGTAAGTCAGTTAAAACAATCAAGGAAACGAATGCAAAATTGCTGAAGATGTCAAATGATTCAGAAAAACAATAGATAAGATAGTTACAGTGGATGACCTGCTGTCTATAACTAAAAATAAAAGATAAAAAGGCCCCTTCTCTTTTATCTCTATTACCTGAATGGAAGATCAACACATACATTTGGTTTCTGGTTCATAGCAAAAGAGTTTTTTAAATAATTAACCCTTAAGCATTATGGAAGCAGAGGGTTGAATATGAGTATTTTCAGAATACCAACAAAATGATAATTGGTTTCTGGAGACATGTTGTCTCTACCGGAGTCTTTTTAAAATTTATGCTTTAATACAAGAAGCATAGTGGTTGCACTAACTGCAAAATGTTACTAATTCTAGAGAGTATCCCAGCTCCTGGCACCTTCTCAAAGAAGAGGCTCCTGCAGCCTGCTCCTCCCAACCTTGTCACAGAAACCCAGTACAACAACCTACAATATTCAGCTCTCCATTGTCTATTATTAAGCAGAATGCTGAATGTAGCAGAAGAATATCAAACAAAGCAATGATTCAGCAAAGAATGTAAGCACATTTTAAGTTACCAGAACTATTCAAGGACATAAAAGACACTCATATACGTAAACACCACATAGAGAAAGGGATGGAGGTCCCTAAATATATGTTTCACCTTGGTTAAATGTCACGTAATTTATATTCTGCTTCCTGTGTGGATAAATCAGGAAAATAACATTATTAGTAAATTTTACTACTTTAGATTCTTTTTACTGCTTATTAATTGTGTTCCCAAAACTCTGATTCCTAGATGGAAAAATAAAATGAGAAAAAACCCCACACAGTAATTTATTAAACTATTGGTAGTATATAATCTTTTTTAAGAGAATTCTGTTCTTAATTTAAATCACAATTACCTTTGCCAGTGCAGTTACTGTCTTTGCAGAGCTGAATTTTGGCAGTCATCCAGCTATTGGATCTTGTGACTTAAGTTAGTGGTGCTCATTTATGTTTCGAGGGACTATTCACAAATCTAATGAAAATTCTATGCCAAAACTGTACAGAGCATATTTATTTTTCTTGCCATTTGCCAGGGTCAAAGAACACCTTTCTACAAAACTTGAGGTTTTCTAAAACATTTGGGATGCCAGGTTCTTTGGCTTCAGAATTGCGTGAGTGAAACCAGGCAATGGATGGATCTGGCACTTTCAAAATTGCTTAAAAATAGAAATATTACAAAAGTTGCACACATGTGCAATAATACTACTTGTTCTGACAACAGGAACAGTGTGTACATTGCAGGTTTTTTTCCATCCTTTTTTAATTCCTTTAAAGCCCTAAGTTCAGTCAACCTTCCTAACTGTAGGTACCTAACTCAGTCAGCTCTTTCTTGTCTTCAGAACTGCAAACTGGATCAGCTTCTATACAATGAAATCTCACCCTGCTGAAAGTCACTTATTTAACAGCAGTGAACATTTACCTCTTGCTGCCTCTGATGCTTACACATCTGTAGCTGCCAGAAGAATTCTCCACACTTCAAAGTTCCAGTTTCCTTTGTTTTGTCACTGAAGTTGCTCATTCCCCATGACAAAAGATAGATACTTATCTAAGTAATGTGAACTTGCATTAACAAACTACCAGCTGCAGAAATGTTTGGAATGGTGAAATCTTTTCTGTCATAAATGATGAAAAGCATCCTTGTTCTCCACAGAAATCTGTGATGATCATTTAATGCCTGGAGATTATGGGAATGAGTTCTGGGCCCTTGACACTATTTATCTGGCAACTTGACCAATGTGGTTTTTAAGTTAAGGAGGAAGATGAATTCAAAGGTGCATTCAGATCCCCTCCATGAGCTCCACAGACAAGAGAAATGACATTTACACTTCATTACATACCTTTATTATTGTCTTTATGATTATAAGTGCACAGTTCTATCCAATGTTTTGTACTGAAGGAATCAAAAGAGAAGAAAATCTGTTTCTCCAGACCAAAAATTACTAGACCGTGAAAGGCATAGTCAGTACAGCCACGTGATTTTCCTCTTTCCTTTTACTATGCTGAAACATCTTTCTTTGAAAGTTTGACTTTCTGTGGTTTGGGAGAAATGCAGTGTGAGGAGAGGAATACTGAAGAGAGATTCTCCTCCATGGAAAAATCATTCTGGAATTCTCCAGAAAATTCAAATATTCCCATCTGGATTTCCTAATAAAGATTGAAATCATTGACATAAATATTTCACCAACTCCAAACTACAAGCCCATTAATCTGTAAAAATAATTGTGTGATATTCATGTAATTCTACAGCAAAAAAGGTTAGACACAATTGCATGACACATCCAGTTCTGATTCCACCTGTGCTGTTTTCATCTATCACTTCATAAATCTGTTAAACTATATGCTGCTACCTCTACTTTTTTGATATTTACCATTTGTATTATTGAAGAATCTTAATGTCTCAGAAAAGTTGGGCTTCCTGTTGTGCTAGGTGCAGTATATATAATCAGTAAATAATAGCCTGCACTCAAAGAATTTATTACAAAGTTGTGTATCAGCACGCAAGAAGAGCTTTTCTGAAACTATGGAAACAAGAGAAGTGACAGGTGTGGGGGGAAAAAAAGAAACAGGTAATACATAGTAATTAATGTCTTTGCTCACGGAGTATTTTCTTGGGTATCTTAAGCAAGGACAAAAAAAATCAAACTGTGACATGAATATATGGAAATATCAGGGTTATACTTCATCACATGTGACCAAACAATGGCAACCAGGATGTCTAGTACTGGAATGAGAATAGTCCATGGAAGAAGAAAAATAGGCTGAAGGTGATCAAAAGTAGGATTATATCAGTCTGAAAAAAACAAACCAGACAAGCAGAAAAGAATATTTTGAAGAGTGTGTAGAGATGGCACAATGTTCTCTTTTTTTGAATGGTAATGGTAAAAACTGCTGCACAACAGAATTTGGGAGAGAGGAGTGAGAATATGTGGAAGAAACAAGTTTGCACATACTAAGGTCAGTGAAGAAGGTGCAGGAGGAGGTACTCAAGGCACTGGAGCTAATATACACCTGCAGCCTGTGGGGAAGATCATGGTGAGGCAGATTGTTTCCCTGCAGCCCTTGCTGGTCCACAGTGGAACAGATATCCACTCTCCAGTCCATGGACAATACCACACTGGAACAGGTAGATGTGGCCTGAAGGAAGTTGCAGCCCATGGAAAGTTCACAGCAGAGCAGGCTCCTCGTAGGATCTGAGAACCTGTAGAGAGCAGTTCATTCAGAGGACAGGGGGGACACATAGGGGAACCCCCACTGGAGCAAGATGTTCCTGGAGTACTGCACTCCATAGAAAGGACGCAGGTTGGAGCACTTTATGAATTGCACTTTATGAAGAACTTCAGCCACTGGAGAAGTTCATGGAGGATGGTATCCCTTGGGATGGACCCTATGCTGGAGCAGGGAAAGAGTGTGAGGAGGAAGGAGAGGCAGAGACGAAGACTTATGAACTGACTGCAGTTTCCCTTCCCCATCACTCTGTGCTGTTCAGGGGTAGAAGCCAGGAAAACTGGAAGTGAAGTTGAGCTCAGGAGGAAGTGGGGGGTAAGGGAAAGGTGTTTATAGATTTTTTCCTATTTCTCGTTATCCTACTCTTAATAATTGGCAATAAATTAAATTAATCTCCCCACCTCGAGTCTGTTTTGTCCATAATGGTAACTGGTAACTGTGTTCTTAGTCCTTGTATTGACCTATGAGCTTCCCAATGTATTTTTCTCCCTCTATTCTGTTGTGGAGGGAGAGCGACAGAGTAGTTTGGTGGGTACCTGTTGGCCAGCCAAGGTCAACCTACTATACCTGCAGACAATCCTAAATTAGTTAATCAAGAACAACCTTCAGCAACCCTAAAATCAGTGATGCAGCGTGTTGGGCTTGGCTGAGGTAGAGTTAACACAGCACGTGCAGTTATGTTGTCTGGGTGCAGTACTGCCATTAGCTTAATTATTGCAGTTTATCTTGTCAAATAAAAACCTGACTTTAGTGATTCACATGTGCTACTTTTCACTTGGAATATTGCAACTCCATATAAGTGGATATAATATCTTAGGGAGTCTCAACTAGTGTAAAATAGTTCTGCACATTTTCTCCACAGTGCAAACAGTGAAAAACATTATCAAGTTTATGCTTTCTGCCCTATTTTGCCTCCCCACAGATTATCAAATCAATTCAGGTTATTTGTTCTCATCATAAAGGCTCTCCGTGACCTGGCCATCTAACACCGCAAGCAAAATTTCCGAGATAAATGCTGTTCCACTGGTACAGCAAAAAAATTTACAGTGAAGAGAAATGTCCGTGTGGAAAACAGAATTTTACACTGACTTGTAAGACTGTGAAATAATCTATCTGGAAACTTTAAACTTCACCAGTCTCAGTGTCTTCTAGGCAATTTACTGTGTTACTTGTACACTTAAACTATGTCTGTATATTCAAAACATCTGATTTTCTTTGTTACTGAAATGTTTTAGTTAAAAATGACTGGATTTGACATATTTTTATGGGTAGGGAATGTGTGGATGAAATTTAAACCTCCAATTTTAAAGTATGAACTAATTTCCTGCAATGTCTACAATACTCTGTCACTGAATTCTGATGGATACATATGTAACTGAAATGGTACTACGCACTATTGATATTAGAATTATTTTGCAAAAAATCTTCGATTTAGCTGCCACAAAAGTCATTTCAAAAACCCATCATACAACAGTTTCAGGTAGACAGTAGAAACCACATGCTTAGAGTGATTCTAATGCTCCGGTTTTCTGAAGATCAAAAGTCTATATCAATCCTAACTGAAAACCAAGTAGACACTGTTACATTCTCTGTAAAAACAGTGAAATAAACAATTACATCCCCAGAATGATCTTTCTAAAAGATTTTTTTTAAAATCAAACCTTAAACTATGTCTTTCATTTCTTTAATAAACTTATCTTTCATCACTTATCTTCTCCACACTTTTTTAGTGGTGGGATAAATCAAAATCAGAGTATGTGACATGACTGATATCTGACATCATTCTTCAGATTAAGTAAAGTTATGAGAGCTGAAATAGAAATTATTGAATTCTAAAGATGACTAGTAAAGCATAACAACCAGACTGAAAAGCAACAATCCAACACAGCAGTTAAGCACCTGTTTAATGTTCATTTCAGTGTATTTACCCATAGACTTTGTTCATAATGTTCTGTGCATTCTGGTCCTGATCCACCAAAAACAGAATCACAGAAACATGGAATGGTCAGCATTGGAAGGCACCTCCAGAGATCACCTAGTCCAATCCCTCTGCTAAAGCAGGTGCCACCAAACCAAGTTGCACAGGAGCACATCCAGGCATATTTTGGATATCTATGGAGAAGGAGACTTAACAGTCACTCTGGGCAGCCTGTTCCAGTACTTTGTCCTCATGCTGAAGTGCAAGTTCCTGTGCTCCAGTCTGTGCCCATTTCCCCTTGTCCTGTCTCTAGGTAGCACTGTCTGGCCCCATCCTCCTGACATCCACCCTTTAGATACTTATAAGCATTGTTAAGTCCCTCTCTCAGTCTCCTCCAGGTTAAACAGACACATACACACACACAGAATCAAGAGGATGGAGAAGACCCACAGGATCATAGAGTCCAACCACTCCTGTCAATCACTTCATAGAATTATAGAATCATAGAATCATAGAATCACTAGGTTGGAAGAGAATGACCGGATCATCAAGTCCAACCATTCCTATCAAACATTAAACCATGTCCCTCAGGACCTTGTCCATCCGTGTCTTAAACACCTCCAGGGAAGGTGAATCAACCACCTCCCTGGGCAGCCTATTCCAATGTCCAATGACCCTTTCCGTGAAAAACCTCCTCCTAATCTCTAGCCTAAATCTCCCCTGGTGGAACTTGAGGCCATTCCCTCTTGTCCTGTCCCCTGTCACGTCAGAGAAGAGCCCAGCTCCCTCCCCTCTACAACCTCCTTTCAGGGAGCTGGAGAGAGTAATGACGTCTCCTCTCAGCCTCCTCTTCTCCAGGCTAAACAACCCCAGCTCTCTTAGCCACTCCTCATAAGACCTGTTCTCCAGCTCCTTCACCAGCTTCTTTGGTCTTCTCTGGACTCGCTCCAGAGCCTCAACATCTTTCTTGTGGTGAGGGGCCCACAACTGAACACAGGATTCAAGGAGAGGTCTCAGCAGTGCTGAGTACAGAGGGAGAATCACCTCCCTGGACCTGCTGGTCACACCATTTCTGATCAAAGCCAGGATGCCCTTGGCCTTCTTGGCCACCTGGGCACACTGCTGGCTCATGTTCAGTCACTGTCAACCAACATCCCCAGATCCTTCAGCCATGCCCCCAGGTCACTTAACCATGCCCCTCAGCATGCATCTATTTATATGCTTAGAGAATGTATACTCTTAAGATATATGCATTCAACTGGATACTTGGTGATACATGCTCAGAATTAAGCATGTGCTCAAGTGTCTTTGCTGCAGATGAATGCCCTAATCTTCTCCAGCAGAAAGCATTGGAATTTGGCACACAAATGTAAGCTACCACATTTGTAATAATCTGATAATGCCAATAAAATTGCCGCACACAAATCTGAAATTCAAAATGTTATGCTGATGAATGGGTTTGACTGCCAAGGCTTTTTTGGCACAAAGGTGTCAAAGGATTTTTTTTATGCACATGGGTATTATGTAAACATTGTTTATTGTATTCATAAAACATAATGTCTGTGAAGGTTCAGTGACTGTAACAAAGAATACAGAGCAGTTTTGTGGCAAACTACTGCTAATGGAAACCATCTACTAACAGCGTTGTGTACTATGAACCGTTTTTAGTGAGTCCCAGACGGTTTATTTAATCTCACAAAGGCAGTGAAGATTGTTCATGAGCTTCTGGGAGGCTTGTTATCAGATAACATATTTGAAGGATTTTATGGTCTGCTTCAATAATTCTACTGACAAACCCAACCTGGGAGGATAAATGAACAAACTCTGTTGAACGGTTATTGTTGCTCTTGTGTCTTCTGTTTCTGTAGAAACCACTTCCCCAAATTTACTGCAGTAAATCCCTTATTTGATTTATTTTTAAGCAATCTTGATAACATTTTTTCCTAAAAACATTTGTCCACTGTTTGCCCTCAACCATAACGACTTTCAGCCTAATCATAAGCCTGTTTGCTATAGCAATTACCATCTCCCCTGCTGTATGACAATTTGGCAGAATTTATAAATCCCTAGAGAACAGTTATACAAAAATATACACAAACAAACTTAAAAGAATGTTTAGGATGCTTCAGAATGCAAATTGAAATAAAAATTACAATCTGTTCTAGGTAATAGGGACCAGCAAATGGATCTTCAACTAAGTATCTCCAGTTTCTCAACAAAATTATCTTCCACTTTTCATTTGGAAAAAAAAAGCAATTTAGGGATAAGGTGCTGCAAAAAGCCAGGAATCTCAATTTGACTCACATCTCCTTACAGTTATTTTCTGGGTTCTGGGGTACTATGAATTATATTTAAGAAGGATGTAGTGAGGTCTTTAGTGACGACAGCCACTCTCTATTAGAAAAAGCTCATTTGGAGGATGAGCTGTAATATGGTGTAAAGGAAGCCTCTGCCATCTTCTACGGGTTTCTTATCCTCTTGCTCAGCAGGAGCCACCTAAGGCGAATCAGGAATCTTTCCAAAAGTGCCATGCTGTGCTTTAACTAAGAAATGAAACCAAGCCACAGAAACGTGTCGTTCACAGAATATTTCACAATCTATTAAACTGTAGACCTCATCCAGTTCATAGATCATTTGAGTTGTTTGACCAAACACTGGGTTTAAAAGCGGATTAATTTAATCTTTGTATGCACTTGTTCCTAATGCAGAGGCTATAGAGTTTGTCACATGCACGAAGGTTCAGAGCGGTTGTTATTTCAACTATATTTTAATTTCTGTAAGAATGAGCTTGTTTCCACTATTAAGTTTATTTTTCTTTTATGTTAAATAGACCATAAGGATAACATAAGGAAAAGTCAGCTCTTAAGGGTGTGAGAAACCATTCTGGTTTGAGCTAAAATAGAATCAGTTTTCTACCTAATTTTTCAGCTAGGTCTCATCTAAGTAACTTCATTTTCTGAAAGTTAAGTACATGCTTTTCAGATAACATTTCTCTATAGAAGTGATAACACAGGAGCACTCTATGCAACAAGGCCCCTGTTTATACTTATACAAACTAATATAGTCAAGCTGGTAAATGAAAGTGGTGAAAAAGAGTTGCACCTGCAGGAAGGAGTGGACAGGACAGGTGACCCCAAACTGACGAACAGTGTATTCCTTCCCATATAAGTCATATTTGATACAAAACTGAGACATGACAAGGATCAAGCCCTCTTCTTCGATAGCCAACATCTAATGCAGACCTCGTCTGCTTTTACCCTTGATCCTAGATCCGTGTGTTCCTAAATCCAGTTCCTAGGTCCACCTCTCTTCTGCCACTGAGTCCATTCAGGGACCTTCACCCACATCTGATTCGCAATATCGTTGGTGATATAGTTATTAAGGGGGAATTCAATTTTGTATATTTATCTCTACATATTTATTTTCTTATTAAGGAGAGGGAGAAAAAATGTGCATTCTCACTTTGGCCTTAGGAGATTTTTTTTTTCCCTAAACAGAAAAGGATAAAAACAATAGGTCTGTATTTAAGAAAACTGCAATAAGATAGAGATGCTTATGTACAGCTAATTTTTAACTGTCAGGGTGAGGTGTGTGAGTTATTTTAGCTGTTGCTGTCCCAGTACTTGTTACCTCTTTCAAAGTATGATGATTCTCATGTTTAGCTGAGAATAGTAGAATATACACAACCCTTAATTCTCAACAAATATTAACTAAAAAAAGCAAAGCTTCCTTATGGAAGAGAAAACTGAAATAACAGAGATGTTGTTATGCAGCTCATGAGCAGTAAAAGACCTTCCTTGCCTCTTGTACACCTAAGTTACGAAGGTAGAGGTTTCATCAGGTCTAGATAGAGAAGGAGTTAAACATAAAAGATAGTGCTTGCTTTTGTAAGAATGCTTCAGGCATTTATAAGTTAGATAACAGGGAAATATTTTGTGGTAAAATCTGGTAAGAAGATTGGAAATAAAAAAAATACTTGAGGTTTTTTTGATTGAAAAAAGTCTTTAAATGATGAATAAATAGAGGCTCCTTCCATTTAATTCATGCTAACTTCTGGCCCTTCTGATCTTTTTCTAAAAAGTG
Organism: Coccyzus lansbergi; assembly: GCA_033558105.1. Taxonomy (NCBI): domain Eukaryota; kingdom Metazoa; phylum Chordata; class Aves; order Cuculiformes; family Coccyzidae; genus Coccyzus; species Coccyzus lansbergi. The sequence continues at coordinate 5,580,768 of JAUMJK010000508.1, forward strand.
TGTAAAAGCCATACATGTTAATGTATTCATCACTTGCTTCCAACCAGCACACGAACCAGGAAACAAACAGATTAACAGGCTAATCAGTGAAAATCAGCCAAACAAGCAATTTATTCCCTCACCCTAGGTGCAGAAGTGTAAAGGAAAATTATTTAATGAAACTTAAGAAACATGAGGGCTACTTGTAGTCTCTCCCTGACGAAGCATCCTTTCCCTATCTTGGCAAGCATGGAACACAGGACTGCAGCAGAAGACAGCCCAGATAAAACTTTCTTCTAGTACTATTACATATCAAGACTATCTTAATATGTAGTCATATGTAGCTGGGTTTTTGATATTTTTATTTTTCCTTGAGAGAAATATTGGAAGAAAGCAGTGGCAGGGGAAGACAATGAGAGAGTGTTAACCCAGAAAGGATTGTAGTTTTTTATCTGCCGGCGATACTCAAAATTAAATCCTCTGCTCTGATTCAGACCAAGAATTTAAATCTCCCAGGTGAATGTCTTGAGTGTAGACTGTCATCAATTATTCGTCTGAGAAGGAAGATTGTCAAGTGTGCATAAGTAATTGGCAATTTACTGGTCCACAGATGTGAGAGAGTTTTAAATAACAAATTCACAAAAAATGGCAAGAAATTTCTTTAATTGCAAAGCATTTTTTTAAAAATCTAATAGTGTCTTGCTCTTTTAATGCCTATACTTTGTCTTTTAAAATCAAGCATTTTCTAGAAAAGCAACTCTTAGCTTGGAACCGTTTCCAATTAATTAGATGAGTCTTACTGTCTGTAGTCTTGCAGTTTCTTTATGTTCACTTATCTTTAAATCTTTACCACTCTTTATCTTTCTTTCTCCTCTATTTCGATTTCACTATGTGCACTTTTGCGAAACCTTAGCATTATTTTGTTAACTGAGAGTATTATTGTGTGTTATTGCTTAGTGTTCTGCACTACCCTGGGCTGCAATGTGCATTTCTGTACACGCCTTTGTAAACCCAAATCTTGTCATTCTTATCTGTCAAAGAGAACTTAGGCTGGAGATTAGGAGGAAGTTATTCACACAAAGGGTCATTGGGCATTGGAATAGGCTGCCCAGGGAGGTGGTTGAGTCACCTTCCCTGGAGGTGTTTAAGGCACAGGTGGATGAGGTCCTGAGGGACTTGGTTTAGTGTTTGATAGGAATGGTTGGACTAGAAGATCGAATGGGTCCCTTCCAACTTGGTTGTTCTATGGTTCTATGATTCTATATCCACTGATAGTAAACAGGTAAATACTGTATGTTAAGAAAATAGATAAGGTAGAGAAAGCAAGATATTGTGCTCTTGTAGATATATCTGGGGGTGTTTTTTTGTAATATTGCAGATATTTGGCATTTACTTCATTCTAAAAACACTTTCTAATATTTGCTATGCGAAATATCTGTTCAAATAAAACACCACACCACCTATAAAAAAAATGAAACCCAAATCCTCTCCATTTTCAGAGAAGAGAACAAGTAGTCAGTAAACACACAGCAGTTATACAAGTACAGTTACAGCATTTTAAGTTATTCCCACATGGTTTCCCAATAGAGATTTGGCTGGAGTCATGTCAGGGGACAGAACAGTGCCTGCGTTTTCTCAGACAAGATGTCACACCGACTTCTCATCCTTGGGCTGGCTTTTGTTTCAACTGAAAAGATGACAGAGGACATGGGATGCAGCATAGGATCATGGGTTTGGGTCTTATGCTGATGCTGATAAGTGCTTCCAAATATGTACAAGGCAAACTGGGAACTATTTTGTTCTGTAAGGTATTCCTTACAATAGTTTGTGAGCTGTTTAGGAGGAATGAAGTGACTGTCATCAAACATACTGAATATTAGCAATGGAATGGCAGAGATACGTTTACCAGGCATATGTTTACCAGAAGGACTGTTATTCTCCACGAGCAGTCAAGAATAGACAGCAAACAATTCACTGAGGCAAGACCAGCTAAAAGGGATGAAGAAGGTCCATCAGTGATAACCCATCCAGGAATGATGGAGTCAAAAATGGTTATACAATACAAAACTGGGACAGTTTAGGAAAAAGTGTCCCTGTTGCCTTGGTCAATATCTATTTCATTGAGATCACTGTGGTAAGAGTGATTACACACCACCAGGAGTTATTATGACACAGTGAAAACCTCAACAACCACACCTTAGATATGGCAGGTGGTAGAAAACTGCAATATTCTGAAAGGGAAAATGCAATAGAGAGAGACAGGTGGTTATGGTGCTGCTTGTTTATCAAAGATTGTTTATCTGACTAACTTAACTGAAGGATTTAATGACTGATGACTGAACAAAATGTCTATGATAAGAGACATCTGTGCTACGTGTGTTATACTGGTGGAAGAATTTAGTGCAGGTGCATGGCTAAGGACAAGCTGTGGGATTGTCCAAAGCTTATTACAGAGTGTAGAGGAAGAGCCAAAGGTAGAGAAAAAGAAGCTTCACAGTAGATCAAGAAGGAACAAACATGGGAAATTATCATAGACTCATAGAACAACCAGGTTGGAAGAGACTCACCGGGTCATCGAGTCCAACCATTCCTATCAAACACTAAACCATGCCCCTCAGCACCTTGATTAGAGGGAAAAGACAGAATTAAAGAGGCCATTTGCATGCAATTAGCTGATAGACACTCCTGTATGACTCAGGCTTGCACCTCACTGCCACAGTCTATTCTATCTTCTATTAAATTCTATTTTCTGTACAACTTTGCTTTCTATTCCATGTTTGTGTGAGATTTGCTAGCGAACTTCAAGATGTATTAGCCACTAAGGAGGAGACTAGAGCCTGGGAAGACCTTAGCTGGAGAGGATACCTGGGATGTGCATATGGATTCTGGATGAACTCAAGGCCTGGGATAGATTTTCAAGAATCCACAAATATTTGTGCCTGCAAATCAAGAAATTGCAGTGATGAATGCATTTTTCTATGAAGTATGAGTGCCTCACTGCTGGGTGGACCTAGAAGTGGAACACCATAGCCTTCATTTAGCAGACCAAGAAGGAGAAATCATCGTGGTCTTAACAGAAAGACTCTTTCTATTTATACATCATGATTAAAAAAAATTGATCAAATAATTCCAGAGTTCCATAAACGGGATTATATAGTGATGCAACAGATAAAGACAGAGGCATAATTTGTGTGAATACATATTTTTAATATAAATTACAATTGCAGCCTGTCGTGCAAACTGACTTCAATGGGTCTGTTTTGCTTTGAGCCTGAGGCAATGACAGTTTTGCTTCAGAGAAGCAGACCCCCCTGTGTGTCCAGCCACTGAGTTTCATGGAGCTTTATTGTACAGTTGTTCTTTCTCTTGTACTCCAGTGTGGCTCCTTGGAGGCTAGCGTGGCACAGCTGTTTCTTGAACCTGATTATATTCCTCATCTCGAAACCTCAGAACTGGGGAAATTTAAAAAAATACAAATCCCGTCAAAAGGGAAGGAAGGTATGCTGTGACAATCAAACAGTACGTTTTCTGTTTGTTTGTTTATTTGCAGGAGATGTCTATAATTGGAGATTAGCAGTGTCTGCCCACCAAAAAGACATCGCACCCCAATGCCTGTAACTTTACCTCAGATTGTATTTAACAAGTAACACATCAGACTTTATGTCTTTCTAGCAAAAACAGAGTTTTGTCATTTAATTGTAGAATGAGATAATTGTGTATTAAAGTATATTTACCTACAGGACCAGAAATATATGTTATCAGGTCATCAAAGATGGGCTCACTAGACATGGGATTTGATATGTTTTAAAACATTCATTTGAATAGTGCAAACTGTGTAAATAAACACAATTATCACTGCAGCTAGTTAATGATAACACAGTAAAAAGTTATGCTCTTGTTTGACAAGTTTCTTTTGTCTAATAACAGTTATTATTCTATTCTTTCACTGAACTGAATTGAATCAAATTGAAGTGAAGTGAAGGAATTTGCTGATGTGATTTAATATTAGGCTTTTCATTTACATTTGCTTTCAAAACTGTCATGAAAATTTACTGGCAGAGGAAAAAAATCCATTAACATTACTCTTCATAATAGTGACCGGTAAATATTTTAATCATCTGTCAAAAATGATCTATTTATTCCAAATAACCAGGATTTGAAAAGGCAGATTTAGACAATGCTTTCTTTAAAGTCAAAGCAAGATCCATCAGGAAATCTTAAATGCAGATTTCAGTTATTGCAAAGTCATAGCCAATTTTTGTTATGAATTTCAATTTGAGTATTTTTTAAAGCTACTCAAGACTGAAAGCAAACATTGAAAAATGAAGAAATAAATTTTAAAAAGCTATAAAATGCATTGGAGCTTAAGGATCCAAAATTAAATTAAGGACTAGTTTGACACCTAGTACTCTTAAGGACTCCTGCCACTACTGATATCACTGTTTATGGCACTGTTTGCACCAAACATCTGCTAGCTAAAATGGGGATCCCATGGCTGTAATTTTATACTTTGCGGTGCAGCTTGGTTGTGTGTGGTTTTGTATTTGTTGAGTCAGAAAACTCCGTTCTCTGACAAAAAGAACATTGTTTGGGGTTACAGTCACGTGTCCTGGAAGAAACGTATGACAGTTAGATCATTTTTATGATTTCAAAGTTTATTCCTAAATGTTCAATGTCTGGAGATGCAAAAAAATCTCTTGATTATTTAAGTTTATCTCTTGCAAAGCAGACATGTCATCTCAAGGAGACATCCATTACCTGCCTGTACAAAATAAGAACTCATATGTACAATATATGCTCTTAGTCTTCATATAGACATATATGGAGGTGGCCAAGAAGGCTAATGGCTTCTTGGCTTGTATCAGAAATGGTGTGACCAACAGGTCCAGGGAGGTGATTCTCCCTCTGGACTTGGCACTGGTGAGACCGTTCCTTGAATCCTGTGTTCAGTTCTGGGCCCCTCACCACAAGAAGTATGCTGAGGCTCTGCAGCAAGTCCAGAGAAGAGCAACAAAGCTGGTGAAGGAGCTGGAGAACAGGCCTTATGAGGAACGGCTGAGAGAGCTGGGGTTGTTTAGCCTGGAGAAGAGGAGGCTGAGAGGAGACCTCATTACTCTCTACAACTACCTGAAAGGAGGTTGTGGAGAGGAGGGAGTTGGGCTCTTCTCCCAAATGACAGGGGACAGGACGAGAGGGAATGGCCTCAAGCTCTGCCAAGAGAGGTTCAGGCTTGATGTAAAAAAAAAAAAAAAATTTCATGGAAAGGGTGATTGGGCACTGGCAGAGGCTGCCCAGGGAGGTGGTTGATTCACCTTCCCTGGAGGTGTTTAAGGGATGGGTGGACAAGGTGCCAAGGGACATGATTTAGTGTTTGATAGGAATGGTTGGACTCTATCCTGTCAGTCTCTTCCAACCTGGTATTCTATGATTCTATGTTTCTAAATCCATTCTCTTCCCACCTCTATTTATTCCCTAAACATCCCTGAATAAGTCTTGTGCCGTCACAGAACACTCTTCCTTGGTATCCTGTAGAATATCTCACGCTTTAGACAGCAATCTCAGGCTTCCAGCAGTAGACCTGAAACTGCTCCTCTTGGGTTGTCATGGTGGGTGCCATATGTGGAAACTAAGGGTAAAGTTTTTCTGGGACAGCCTTCAGTTTGTGTTCCTGCCTGCCATGGGATCTCTGTGTTCCCCTTGGGTTGTGGAGATGGGACTCTGATGGGCTAGTGGCTCCTGGGGTGGGCTTGGGAGGAGCTAGGGCAGGGTGTCCTTTGAGCTACTTGGTCTGTCACTGTATCTGTGCAACTTTGTGCACGTGTAGACAAGTTTTTACACCATATAACACGATGTAGTCAATTCAATATTTCATACTTAAAACATCTTTTAGAGGCATAAATTTAATTTAGAAATTAAACATTTTTCAGTAATGCCAGTACCAAAAAATTTCATTGAATATTTTTTATTAATGCTAGACAACATACAACTTCCAATATAAGTCAGTCTGAAGAAGAAACAAGTCAAGAAATCTCTTTTATATCTAATATGAAAATTGCAAACCGAACAACACAGATATCTTGTAATTCTCTTCAGCTATAAAATATCCCATATTGATCCTACTGGTATCCAGAACAGGGAATCTATTTTGATCATTTCTCTACATTCTCAAATGTTTTCTGTGCTTCTTTAGTACTAATGCCTCTTCTTTCAGAAAACATGATTTTATGATTCCATATGTATCCCTGAGTCTTACACTGCCAACTTTAAAAAGATGGTTTGACAGCACGGTTCAAAAGTGAGAATTAAGGGAAATTCCTTCTCGTTTCAAAGACATCTGCAAAAATAACCACATTTATCCAGCATCTGGCTGTAGACAGTGGGTTATAACGTAGTAAGGTCTCTTGAAAACACCTGAACTGTAGGAAAACTTGTTTGTGCTGGTTCCACAGCTGTGACCACACATCACCACAGAAGAAAACTGTTGTGAAAGGCAAAATCCATACAGAGAGCAGTCATAGAGACAAAGAATGATTTTCAAAGGCATCTATAATTTTTTTAGATGTTATTTTTCACTCACAATGAAAACTCTGAGGGCAACACATGTCCAGCAAGCTGCAGACTCAATGTGACACTCATACAACAAAACAAGAGTTTCTTTGAAAATCATTTTTTCCTTATCAACCACCAGGAAGGCATGTTTCTGAATCCAGTAAATCTACCGACATTCTCTAGAGTGCTCTTCAGGGAAGCCAGCAAAATACATTCTTCAACAGCTTCCTCTGTCTATGCTTCCTTCTGTCTTTGATATACTTTTCCTTTGTGGCAAACAGTGGGTAGTATATCCCTGCTCTCTGGTGTTGAACACTTTGAATCTTGTTTATTTTCATTGCCACCTTATAACCTCCTATCAATCTCATGATGACATTTTGAAATCTACTAAAATAATTTTCTGAACTGCTGTAAGATTTCACACAAAATGAGGGCAGGGGGCATTATTTTTATTTCTCCTTCCCATTGTTTGGTTGTTGGGTATTTTTTTTGTGGATTTCAGGTTTGTCTCACCTGGCTTCTTTTTTCTTCTTCACAGAAATGGATACTGAAGACAGCTAAACTTAGGTACATTTCTTTATCTGGAATTGATTCTAAAAATTCTCTCAGAACAGAAATACCTTTAACTGCTAACAGAAATGCAAAACATCCTCCTGGAGATGTTTCACTCTGCGTGAAACAGCACAGATGCTGCTGGTAGGATGATCTCTGTTTTCAGGTGCATCAACAGAGAAATCTTGGCAAATATTCTTCCTCTGCCTGCTCTTTTCTAACAAAAGAATTGTGCACAAACTTTAATCCAAGCACACATGAATAAAAAGACTTATAAGTTCATGGCAACATGGGGAGGTGTTTGTGAAAAGGGCATAAATACAAGATAAAGGAGAGGATAACAGATGCATTTCACTCATATGGGTTGAGTTTGGTTATATTATAGTTGCATATACTGATCCCAGAACTGTAAGTTTTTATTTTTTAAAAGATGCACATCCCAGATTTTACAAGATATTGAATGCCTTTCAACTTAAACGTTTGTTAACAAATATTTCTTTCCTGTAAATTGTTTTAAGGGTCTGTAATCTGGTTCCCCGGTTGTGATGGTCGATGACCTTCATTGCCATTTGAGAGCTGGGATATTACTTGCTTCAACACTACTGTCACTTAATTCACATGAAACCCCATAGAGCTCCTTCAATGTTATTATGAAGAAACAGTTGTCTGGATCAATAGAATGGATTTAAGTAGTATCTCACCTAAGTTTAGATAGAAGTGATGTTTGTAAATGTTACAAAATACTTAAATGCAGGAGCATAGAGGCATATTTCATGAGGACATATCCTCATATTGTTAACACTGTTCATATTCAAATTTATGAATAAGCTACTACAAATTAATTGCTTTTATGTATGTTCAAAATACAATCTATACAACCAGAGGTAGCTGGCTACTGTTTCAGTCTGTGACAGAACACTGTTTGGCAAGTAGAAAGCTTCAGGGAATATCCTACAGTTTCACGAGTGTGAATGGATGAAAGTGAAAATTGAAAATATATTCTCTTAACCAAGTATATGCCTGCAGGATGTAATTTGGCAAACCTTTTAATCTAACCCTTCCTCTTCATTAATTTTAATTTGACTCAAACCCAGTCCAAATTAATTCCAGTTATGCCGATCATATGGAAGTGTGCATTGAGTGTGAGATATGAAGAAGTAAATACATTGCTTAAAATAAAAATCAGCTCTATTACAAGTGAGAAACAACCGATTCAGCAAAAATTATTCCTGTTTATAAGTCAGCAAGAAGTCCATATGAAAATAATTCATCTTAGGGAAAATAAATGAGGATAAGAAATAGAGAAATCATTTTAATTAATTTCCCATAAAGACAAATCCAAGCATTCGTATTCCAAACTACTTCTAATATTCCCAGTCCTTTTCTGAACTTGCTTGTTCAAAGCCTCTGCAAGTTCAGTGCTGTCTCATCGCAAAGATTATTCTGGAAAGAAGCTGGCTGGTTCCACATTGGTTCATTTTAGCCTTAGGAATACCATTCATTAGAATAGCTTTTGAAATGAATTGCTTGCAGCATTTGCATGAATGGTGTATTTGTGGCTGATGCAAATCACTCATTCTTCTCTTGCTTAGTTTCACATCCTTTTGGAGATGGCTCCAATCCAGGACTCGAACCTCAAGATATAGCGATGGCCGTACAGTTAATAAAAGTAATATCGTATGTTGGAATCCTAGTAATAGAAAACTCAACAGCTCATGCTTCTTATCAATAAACCAGACAGAAAGTGCCTCCACACTAGAAGAGAATTATCTGAGAAATTGGATTGCACAAACAATCCTGAACCAAATGTCTGGCAGCCTGTGATTAATCAACAGTTCATGATCAGGCAGACCCTAGAAGATAACTTCCCATAATTTGTTATGAAAAGGCAAAGTTTTCACCTTCCCTGAAGGAGTTTAAAAACTATATTGTCATCCTTCCTTTCCTTCCACCATAAAAACCTAGTTGGTTCTTCACATTTCATGACACTCGTGTGCTTAAAATTAATTAGAGCATCAGCACAGATAATCTCCCAGTTTTTATTCCTAAAGTATTATAGAAGTGCATATGTTTGCACATAGAATTATAAATCAAATGGTTTTGCAAGTGTACATGTGAATTTTCCATGGACCAAATCAAATCTGTAAATGTAGCAAAGAGAACATGGTCTTATGTATTACAGTTTAGACAAAGCTAGTCATCATTCTCATGAATGCTGACTCTTCTCCCAAGTGACAGGGGACAGGACAAGAGGGAATGGCCTTAAGCTCCGCCAGGGGAGATTTAGGCCAGAGATTAGGAGGAAGTTTTTCACACAGAGGGTCATTGGGCATTAGAACAGGCTGCCCAGGGAGGTTGTTGATTCGCCTTCCCTGGATATGTTTAATGTAGGGGTAGATGAGGTCTTGAGGGACATGGTTTAGTGTTTGATAGGAATGGTTGGACTCGATCCGGTGGGTCTCTTCCAACCTGGTTGTTCTATGATTCTATGATTCTATGAATGCTGAAATTGCCAGAAACTATGGGTTTGGTCCATCCTAAATAACTCCTCTACATAGAATGTAGTCACTGAAAATAAGAGAATATCATCCTTGCAGCAAAGGTGAAATTAAGGGTACACCTGCATTAGGAAGAAGTGCAGAGCAGAAGCTGTGGATTTGTAGTGGGAAACAGCAGCTGGAACTCTGTATTCACACTATATGACTCTAGGGGATTTCTGCTTCAGACTAACATGTTTCCAACTCTGTGAACTGACAACCTGTTTGTGGCCAGATCACAAATTTTGTATTTCTGGAGCACATCTGCCAGACTATGTTTATCCAAAAGGAGTCCAGTTTGCTTGATCCTGGATTGCTCCCAGCAAGCACCAGTGCACGGGAAGCAAAGGGGACTGGGAGAGCCACTTGAAAATGCCCCCATGATTTAAAGAAAAAAATATAATGAGAACGCACCCTTAATGCAGCAGAAGATAAATCCTACCAGAAGAAGGACCTCTGGATTTGGTTCACACCTGTACATGATCTGAATTAGTGGCCCCCTTCAAAAAGAAGATCCAAAGCACTAGGTCAAAAAGAAGTTGCTTTAAGCCTTGTTTACCAGGGCAATTTCACTCTGAATGGCTAATTAAATATATGCTGGAGTAGGGATGGCATTTAAGATCACTCACTTCCGAAGTGAGTGCGATAAATATTCATTTAGGAAGAATATTCCTTGTTCATATAAATCAAGAAGAAAGTGGGTTTTGTTTTTGGTTTGGCTTGGTTTTTTTTTTTTAATGTCTTAACCAAGCCGTTGAATTATTCTCAATAAATATTTAAGTATAACTACACAAGGTGAATTATCTTCAACAGGATAGATTGAGAGCAACTTACTGCAGAAGACCTGAAGGAATGGTGTGTATGCTCTTCAGGCTTAATCTACAGGAAAGAATATAAGTGGACTCAACTTCTTTTAAGCAGAAAGATATTTGAAACCAAGTCCCTTCTATAGATATATTCAAAAACGATGTGTGCCTCCTGTTCCTCTGCATCTCTGTGTACCCAGAGCTCCATCTCCTCTGCTTTTTGCACATGCTTCTGAGTATGACTGAACTAATTTTTTCCACAATAATTTGATGGTAATGTAAAACAAACAAACAAACAAACAAACAAGTGAAGGTAAGTTTTGTACCTCTACTGAATCCTTACATTACCTTTGAAATATTACCTTTGTCCTGAAAATTACCATCAATTTCAAGGAAAGAACAGCTTGAGGAGGAACTGGATATCATAGTGCATAATTTTACCTACCTCACTGGCAGAAGGGATGCTAGTGAGGTATCGAACAACCGAATAAAATCATCATGTCCATATGCATTATGGATTGTATAACTGTCATTTTATGAAATTATATTCAGTTCAGTTATTATTGTATTTGTGTTGCCATTTTAATCATCATGAAAATGAGTTAAAGTTATAAATAATTTTTGTCTTAATACTTTTAAATTCACTATCCTTGTGGAAACCTCTGAGTATTCTTAACTAAGAAGGTAAGTCTAATTTTTCATTTCTGCATAATAGGATGAATATTAACATAAAATACTAATACTCTGGGAATGCAAAACCTTCATACTTTCCTCACCCTGTGCCTTTTTTCACTTCATAAATATACAAAGAGCTATCTCATTGGTCTCTTTGAAATCTCTTCTTAACATTTTGGTTTCCTGAAATTCTTTTAAAAAACCATAGAATTGACTAAGGAATAAGTGTGCTGTGACCTTGTTTTTTCATGGGACTCCTGTAATTATCCTTACGGTAGGTGTTTTGTACTGTATCAAATCTTCTTATCTAGCACAACATTTAAGGGAACAGATTTTGCCTAGAGGGTTGTCAGGGCATAAAACCTCTTTCAGCGCAGCACAACCACAGCAGATCAGCCCCACTGTGACTGGCAGGCAGGTAATGCATCTGTGGCCACGCTCTTGTCCTCACATGAAGCCAGAGCTCCTTCTTGCCTAACCTGACCTGGTCACATCCCCTGCTGCTTACACAAGTGTCAGAAGCTGGAGTTCACTCAAGGTACTTGCAGGATAAGGTGAAGGAGCTGGGGGTGTTTATCCTGGAGAAGAGGAGGCTGAGAGGAGACCTCATTGCTCTCTACAGCTCCCTGAAAGGAGGTTGTGGAGAGGAGGGAACTGGGCTCTTCTCCCAAGTGACAGGGGACAGGACAAGAGGGAATGGCCTTAAGCTCCGCCAGGGGAGGTTTAGGCTGAACATTAGGAAAAAAAGTTTCACAGAAAGGGTGATTGGGCACTGGCAGAGGCTGCCCAGGGAGGTGGTTGAGTCACCTTCCCTGGAGGTGTTTAAGGGACGGATGGAACAGACACTGAAGAGCATAGTTTAGTATTTGATAGAAATGATTGGACTCAATGATCCAGTGAGTCTCTTCCAACGTGGTGATTCTATGACTCTCTGTCCATTCAGGAGCACCAGTGTTGTAGCAAGGTAGCAGAAGGAAGTGTTTAATGAGTAGTTAGAAGCCTCCTGTTTATAAAGTGTGCACTGGATGCCTTGCTGTGTGTTTCCCTGTGGCAAGGATGACTCCTTCCCTCAAATGCAAAATAATGCTTTCCCATTCCTACTGCTCCTATGCTTCCTTACCCATCTCATGCACTTGCTAAAAGCAGTATCCACAACATGAATCACGAACCATCTTCCCTGGGAGATCTGAGTTCCCATTAAAGTTGGATTGTTCAGATTTGCAAAGTATTTCATGAAAGGAAATGAAACCTTGCAAGTATGGAATGTGCAGTGAGGTTCAGTGTCGTATCAATTGAATGCACAAACGTTAGTACTGCTATAAATGTTAACACATCATTAATTCTTTTTTGAAAGTTCAAAGGAATTAGTTTAATTTATTATGTTTTTTAACTAAAGAATAGTATTACTGTATGTTTAAACATATGTCATCATCTCAGAGAAATATTATCTCTAAGAATACCCAAAATTCCATTAAAATGAAAAATGAAGACCCAGAGAATGTAAATAGTATGGGTACAAGATTACAGTCCAGGCAAATGTTGGATTATTGACATGATGTGTTCAAATTACAGTAAAATCCAATTTATGATGTGAAATAGAAAACAATCTCTTTTTTTTCCCCTGATTTTTTTTTCTTGTCATTGGTAAAGAATTTTTGTTGGCTATTTTTTTCTTCCCAGAAGTGCAAACTTCTTCACGTCAGCGATTCTGCTTGCTTTGCACAGTAGAGGACAGCATGCATTTTTTTTCTTTTACTGCTGACTCTATCCACATTTTGCCTGATGTGCCTTTCCATCCCCACCTTCACCTTCTGCACCCTGTGAACGTAAAAGATAAAAAATAGATTAAGTGTGAGAGAGCTGAAGAAACTAAAGCGATCAGGCAGGTTTGCTTTCCTGTGATCAGACTAGTATTTTAGCCTTCTCAGGAAAAATAATCTCACTCTATATGTGGGGTTCAAAAGGAAGTGTATCATTACATTACAAAATACAAGTCCCTGTTTTGACTTATCATTTCAGTATGTTAATTCCTATTAAAGGTAACATTTTTGATCAGAAGAACCTGATCAAAAAAATCTTAGGAACATGCAAATTTTTTGGTTTGGCCATGACTGTTATTTGAATGGGTTTCCTTAAGATTTCTCTAGAATAATTGTGTTCTCCAATTAAAATTTTTAATGCTTATTGCAGAGAACATCTTTATTTTGCATAAGAGAAACTATTACTCCTCTGATTTCAATCGGTTTGAGATCCTAAAGAATTTCTTTTGTCTTCAGATTTTAAAGTGCAAACAAAATTAATTCCTCCCCACTCAAACCCCCAAACTTTCTTTCTATATGTAATCAATAAATATTTTGGCATTGATTTCTGCGGGAGTGTTGATTGATGTACTCCTGTGGCACAAACATTCTTATTGTGTCTATGTATGTGTGTCTGAATGTCTGGGAGAGAAGCGTTTCACTTTCTTCTCTCTTTCTTTCTGGCAAGATGAGCAGACGGATCTATTTTTTGACAGGCTGCCACTCTCAAGAGGGTATTAAATCTGCATTTCCTTTCATCTATCAGGATTAGTGGATTACCCTGCAGTCTGCTTGGTGACTGAGATACTTTACATCCTCCAAGTTCTTAAAACTAATATGACAACAACAGGTGTGTTTCTAAGATTTAACATGTGATGGAGAGTGAAAGGTTTTATTACCAGGCTGATTGGTATCTCAAAATTGTTTGTTTTTTCTTCAACAGACCTCATTTTGGCAGCCAACAGTATCATAACAAGGAAGTCACGCTTTGCATTTTTGCTTCATTTTGTGATAAAAGCACATCAAACAACAAACTTGGAAGCCTGCCCCTGTTATTTGATCCAGTTTCAGAAGGGAGGAGGGGTGGGACACAAAAGAAGAAAAGAAGGGAATTAATCAGAGAAGCAAAAACTGCGTGTGAAGTGGAGGGTTTGTATGACGGTCTCAAATGTAATGCTGGATTATGACACAAAATTTAATTTAAAAAACTGAAAAACTTCAGAAGAAATCAGTGTTCTGGTTAATTGTTTCCCAACTTCCAGCTTCTAAACAGGTCTAAACTAAAGGCCGCTCCTTGAATCCTGTGGTCAGTTGTGGTCCCCTCACCACAAGAAGGATGTTGAGGGTCTGGAGTGAGTCCAGAGAAGAGCAACACAGTTGGTGAAGGGGCTGGAGAACAGACCCTATGAGGAGTGGCTGAGAGAGCTGGGGTTGTTTAGCCTGGAGAAGAGGAGGCTGAGAGGAGACCTCATTGCTCTCTACAGCTACCTGAAAGGAGGTTGTAGAGAGGAGGGAGCTGGGCTCTTCTCCCAAGTGACAGGGGACAGGACAAGAGGGAATGGCCTCAAGCTCTGCCAGGGGAGATTTAGGCTAGAGATTAGGAGGAAGTTTTTCACGGCAAGTGTCATTGGGCATTGGAATAGGCTGCCCAGGGAGGTGGTTGATTCACCTTCCCTGGAGGTGTTTAAGGCATGGGTGGATGAGGTCCTGAGGGACATAGGTTAGTGTTTGATAGGAATGGTTGGACTTGATGCGGTGGGTCTCTTCCAACCTGGTTGTTCTATGTTTCTATGATTCTATGAAAGATCTCTACTTTGCCAATACCTTCACTCCACAAACACGAATACCAAAACAACTGGGAAGAGTAGTTGAAGTATCCTACAATGTGTGACGGCAAGTGTGCACCATTCACTCTCACCCTCATCTAGAGAGTCTCTGTGAACGTGGACCAGGTTTCCTGGGTCAGGTTTCCAGGGCCAACCAACATATGGTAGTGTTGCAGTATTTCCTTTAGGTATTTCAGGGGAGTCCCAGCAGCAACTGGTCAGAAACGGTGAGCAAACAAGCAAAAAACTTACACCAAAGAAAACAATAAAAATGAAAAAGCATAATGTCACTTACAGAATTTGATTGCACACTCTGATTATAGTCTTGGCCCTCAGAAAGTCTGAAATTAAGTTTTCTGTGCAGTTTTAGGCATGAACATTCATTTAAAAATCAAAACCTTTCTCTATTTTATACTCAGTTGTTAATACATTTTATTAATAATTAATTCTACCATCAATCACAGAATGTATGAGTCAATGAATTTATGTTTCCTTAATGCTTTTGTCCACCATTTTTTTGTTTTGCTGAATAACATCTCGTAATTCTTAATCTTTTCAAACTACTCTGATGCCTATTTGATCCTTCCTGTATGTGCTTCTCTAGATCTAGTAAAACTCTAGATAATCCTCATGCCCTGTGTCTGGAGCTCAGCTGAGACTTACACAGCATCTAATGTATCCTGGCTCTGTCTGTACTCCGGACTTCATTCATAATGAAGTAGATTGAGCTCTGAGATCTTTTTCAGGTCTTAGTGTTTGTTTCTAGCAATGTCAGCAATGTATGAAGAATTTTTAGACACTCAAGACCATATAGTCACTACCTAAAGAAGATTATACAGTATAAAAGGAGCAGAGCTCAGAGGAGAAAAAGAACAAGGACAAAATTTTGCAAATCTTTATGTGCCTGAGCAAGTAGCCAAGCTGCAGCATTTCTCAAGGTAGGGATACAATAAAGAAGAAGGAAAATCCAATCTTGGTAACTCTGCTATTGCTTTTTAAAGTGTGGTTTTAGTTTCAATTTATATTTTTTTTCTTAAAACAACTAAATATTACATTTTGTTATCCTCTGTGTCAAATGGAAAATTATAATTAATGCTTTGGAAGTTGATTTAGATATTGATGCTAGAAGACACTTAATTATGTGCTTAAATGTCAGAATGCTCTGAGCATAACTGAAACATGAATAAATCTTTCAGTAGCAGAACACTCAGGAATAAAGAGAATTTCTGGAGACTATGTTTGTGCAAGCGAGACTAAAATAAAAGTAGTTGATGGGGAATTAAATGGTAACTTTTTAGGTCTGGCAAGACCAGAAACAAAGACTGTTCATTTTAAAGCTGAAAACATCATAGGCGTAACATGGTATGGAGAGTAGCCTCGACAAGGAAACAAAATACAGGACTCAAGTAAGTGAAAGCAGGGAGAGATAGCTCTATGCTCACTAGCCTTTCCATTGATAGCCCAGTCTGAAACCAGATAAAAAAACATTGGAAACAATGAGAAAAAAAGAAAGGTGAAGAAAAGGAAAGAACTGAAAAACTGAAACACTGCAAGAATGAGAAAGAAGAGACTACTGGTAAGGGGCGAAAAGATGTCCTGAGGCCAAGTAGTCTAAAAAGAAGGAATAGTCATCCACTGCAGCTATGGGATTTGATACTTGACAAAGTCACGTGTCACACATGAGAAAATGACTCAAATAGCCTGCAAGTTTGCATGTAGTAAGAGCGTCTGTAAAATTACTATTATGTATTTGGACCAAAATAACATACCTGAAACTTCAAGAAGTGTGTTTATTTGCTGACATGCTTTTCCTTGATGTTGCTGAAGTGTAGTTACCAAGCTGCCCCAAGAGCCGTGGTGGAACCTTGAGGGCACTGCAGAGTTGTGACACAAATAACCATGAAAATGTCAGTTTAAAAAATACATAATACCAACTATTTTCCTTTTTTTAACTGGTAGTTTAATTTCACCATTGTTATCATAGATTTGCACTGTATTATATAGATTTATAGTTAATTCCAAATGTAAAATAAGTGATTAACTGGGGCGTAGTTCCACGAGAGAACTGCATGGAACCTTGCATGGTGAGAAATGGGTAGCTGCTACTAGGCTAACAAATGTTTAGTCCTAGATACAGCCAACAGCTTTAGGGCAACCGTGGGGCTCACAAGCCACAGTGAATGACCCTATTATGGTTTCCAGCTGCTCCTTTTTTAACCTTCTTACCTGAGGAGAAAGAGCACGCTAAGTCAACAAAGGGTGAAAATGATGCCCTACGTTCTTTAGGTTTATGGACGGCATGTTCTGCAAGAGTTGTTCTTCAAAACAGTATATACAAAGCCAGTTGATGTGTTTCTGTGAGGTCCTAATATACAAGGCATCACTCGAATTTTAGAGAGACTTTGTGATGGGGCTGAAAGGTCCTGCAGCAAGGTTTCAAGTATGACAATGTCCACAGTGTTAGTGTGTCCAGAGCAATTCAGAGAAACTTCCAAAAGAATCTAACAGAGCAGCATAATGTCTAAACTTTAGCTCCTGGACTTTCAAATGTACAAAATCTAGAACATTGTAGTGGTTTTTTTTATAAAACCAGTTTTCATTCCAACTATTCCTTCGAAACGTTTAATATTTTTTTTCTTGAAATCAAGCATTCTAATAAATTAAATTTTCTCTTTATTTCAGTTATGGGGTTGAATTAAAAATGAAAATATTTCAAATTAAGTATATAGGTTAGGTATATACAAAACTTACAAGCTCTCAAATCCATTTTCTTTAAGGTTTACGCTAAGGCCTTTGCCAAGTCAATGTTCTCCACATAACTATTCCACACTCCATAAATACGATGTACATTCCATTCTTCTTGTTATATGACCTTGTATATTTTCAAATTAACCTTACCATCTCTTTACGAAATGAGGCATAGTGATTGTTATTACTTATCTGCATTTACTATTATTTACTGCTCTAACAATGCTCATGCCACTGACAACTTCATCTGTATTGATTTTGCATTTTATTCTAGAACATTGATAAAGACGCTGAACAACACTGTTCCCTGATGGATGCACATAGTGGGAGAGTTTATAAACTGTAAACACTCAACTAATCAGTTTTTGGTTCATTGAATATGAGTTTTGTGAATTTTGTAGTGTCTTATTCGTAGTAGTTTGTTATGGCATCATAAGACATAGACTCGTGTTCTTTCTCTAGCTGTATTGTAAAGTTCTAGTTACTATCCTTAACTGAATGTAATCTCATGCAAAGATAGCATTTGTTTGATAAGAGGTGTTTATTATAAAACTATACTCTCACTAATTACACCTTTATCTTTACTGCTTTTATCCCATATTATTCTCTGTCGGTGCCTAAGCTGCAAGACAAGGTAACCTGTCAGTACATTCTGAGTTCACATTCTTTATATTTCTTAAATATTCATGCAACAACAACAACAAAAATCTAATTATTTAACTATTCTAATACTTTGAACAAGTTAATAGTAGAGGACTGAAAGGAACCTTAGCACCCTTAGCAAGTTTTCACATGATACTAAGCTGGGTGGAAGTGTCAGTCTGCTGGAGGGTAGGGAGGCTCCAAAGTGATCTGAATAGGCTGGACCGCTGGGCAGAGTCCAACGTCATGAGATTCAACACGGTCAAATGCCGGGTCCTGCACTTGGGGCACAACAACCCTATGCAGAGCTACAGACTGGGAGAAGTCTGTCTAGAAAGCTGCCAGGGGGAGAAAGACCTGGGGGTATTGGTCAACAGCCAACTGGCCATGAGACAGCAGCGTGCCCAGGTGGCCAAGAAGACCAATGGCATCCTGGTTTGGATCAGAAACGGTGTGACCAGCAGGTCCCGGGTGGTTATTCTCCCTCTGTACTCAGTACTGGTGAGGCCGCTCCTTGAATCCTGTGTTCAGTTCTGGGCACCTCACCACAAGAAGGATGTTGAGGCTCTGAAGTGAGTCCAGAGAAGAGCAACGAAGCTGGTGAAGGGGTTGGAGAAGAGGCCTTATGAGGAATGGCTGAGAGAGCTGGGGGTGTTTATCCTGGAGAAGAGGAGGCTGAGAGGAGACCTCATTGCTCTCTACAACTCCCTGAAAGTAGGCTGTAGAGAGGAGGCTGCTGGTCTCTTCTCTCAAGTGACAGAGGACAGGACAAGAGGGAATAGCCTCAAGCTCCACCAGGGGAGATATAGGCTAGACATTAGGAAAAAAATGTTTAAGGAAAGGGTCACTGGGCATTGGAATAGGCTGGCCAGGGAGGTGGTTGATTCACCTTCGCTGGAGGTGTTTAAGACATGGATGGACAAGGTGGTAAGGGACATGGTTTAGTGTTTGATAGGAATGGCTGGACTCGATGATCCAGTGGGTCTCTTCCAACCTGGTTGTTCTATGATTCTGTGATTACCTTTGGCCACTCCCACCTGCCACAGGCAATCAAACTGTGCAGTGCTTCTATACGCATATTGATTATCAACTTAAAACAAATTTTGTTCTTTACCTCACTACTTTTATTAGAGATTTGCACTAAATTTTCCCCAGAGACAGCTTGCATAGGCTTACCCTTACCGTTAGACCATCAGTATTATTTATTGTCAATGGTCAACTCCTTCCCGAACTGTTTGCTCTGTTTTTAAATACCTTTAACTACTGCAGACACATCCTTCATCTTTTCTTCTGCAAGGCTTACCAAGTACCACTTAATAGTCTAATCAACATAAATTCCTAATTCTGTTGATCATAGTATTAGCTTTTCTATGCACCTGTTCCATTTTGAAATACTTTTTTCCTGTGTGTTACAAAGCTATACTCAGTATTTAATAATGTGTGTACTATATTGTATTTTTCCTATTTTAACTAGAAATACATCAGTTGAAGATTTCAGTTTGTTTGTTTGGTTTTTTTTTTCCTCTAAGACACATTGGATCTCTGCCTTATAGGCATTCTGTGACTGACTAACACATTCAGCTAACTTTTTTTGGTGTCACTTCAAATAGATGAGGCCAGGTAGTAGTTCTAATTCAAGACCAGTACTTCACAGCCTGTTCTATTCAATGATCCAGTCCTGTGATTTAAAAATGTTTAACTTATTTAATGGTTGCTGTTAATCATCCTTTTGAGCTACTAACAGAAGAGAACATATTTCATTTTCTAAAGAAGACAGGAATATATTACTTTCTTCCCAAAGACAAAAAAGTGTTCAACCAAATGTTTCGGATTCCTCTGTATAATGGAGATGATCATATTTGTCAAGATCTTAAGTATAAACATCAGGGGTCTAATCCTGCCAATAATAAGCCTCCATATATGCTATCAGGGAATTTTGTCATCTTTTTTATTTGAGTGACAAGAAATACTGTGAAAAAGAAGGTGGAAAAGGAGGATTCACAGAACTATAGAGTTAAACAGTTACAGTTACCTAATGATTTACCCTTAGATTCATTTATGTCTCAAGAAAATTGAAGGATGTAAATACTCAAGCTTTTTTTTTTAAAATATCAATGTCTATTATAGGTGGTTTGGTGAGTTTTGTTGTTTTGCTTGTTTGTTTAATAAATGGAACATCCCTGAATCTGTTAGATTTTCAACCAAGTTAAAAAGCTTTCTTAAGAAGCATTTGGGACTATTACTACAGACCTTGGAAAATATATGTAGTGACAGCGACAGCACAGTGGAAAAATGGAGAGGAACTGGAAGTGAAACATGATTTCAGTTCCAGAAAAGATAGGTTCAAATTTCAGCACAAAAAAATTGCAAAGAGATAGGAGATCAAGACTTTATTCTTGAAAGTGTTCAGTCATCTAGAGTAGAAATATACAGAATATGTATTTGTTGCATGGTAGAACACAAAACTGTGATACCACTGGTGTGGCAACTAGTCTCCTTTTTTAATTTGCCACTTAGGTGCTTTTACTAAGTGATTTTTTTTTTTTAGTCTGTCACACACATTTATGAGCTTGTTGACTACTGGATATTAGAGGTTGTTACTATACTACTCTCATTCCTGACAAAAATGAGAGCCAGAACCAGATGAACTGCACTGAATTAGCCTTTTGATATTATTAGAATGTTAAGATATTCATGGTGAAATAATCCAATCCATTAAGTATATCATTGTATACTTACAGATGCTGTAAACCTTAACCATTGTTGCCTTTGTCTGAGACACTACTAGGTAGCATTGCTGAAGCCGATCCTGTAGGTGACAAGCACTCTCATATTTTCCATAAAGGATCTCTCCAGACTTTTTACATGACGGAGAGGCTCTACCACAAAAAAGATAAGCATTGCAATAACTCTGATAGTGGAGGATTCTCAGATTGTGTGATGAAACTATACCTATCTATAGATGAAAACTACTTAGTACTGGGATTAAACAGTAAAGCAGCAGTTCAAATACATGACATGTTTTATAACTGTCGTGTCTGTGAATAAAGACCATAACATGATACATAGAGATAAATTTGTTTCAGGTTCTCAGCTGAGTTACTTGTTTTTATTTCTGATAGAGTAAGCTGTATTAGCAAGCTGCACCTACTTCCATTTAAGGATTTTGGTGCTAACTTCCTCTTACATGCGTGTTACTGTGTGAAATGCCCAATTGACTGAGATAAGCATGGGCCTCAGGAGAGCCTCCTAGACCCAAAAATGTAGTGATGTCAACTAGGACTAATTGAGACAGTAGTTCATTTACCCTTCATCCTCACCTTACCTGTTTTGAAGAGGTTTAATGATAACTACTTCTTTCATGACATCTTCCATTTACCTTCCTTCATTATGATTTTGTCCATCGGTGAACTGTGGTGGGAGGAGATATGAGATGCCCCAAACTGGTAGCTGAGGTTCAAGTACTGCCTTTGCTCTGTGTAGTCTAATGAAAGTAATAAGCTTTTACTGTGTTGACAGATTGGTTGATGTGTTTTCCCTGCTCAGCAAGAGCTCACTGCCGCATGTATTCCATCTTACAGCCTCATTTTCCAAACTAAAATTAAAATTAGTAGACAAAACAGTGGTGCTCACCTACCTTGGGCTGCTGATGCAGAAGGCATGATTATTTTCTCTGATTAAACCATCTTCTGCACAAGTCTCAGGATATCTCAAACTTTTATATGAAATGCATGGATGCTTTCCAACTTGCCATGGGTTGGAAACCCTGTTTCTTAACATATAACCCTCATTCCTTAAAATGGACATATTATCTAATAAAAGTAGTTACTGGTACATATGGCAAACAGCTAGAAAAATCTTCAGAGTAGTTTCAGTTTTACTACAACTTAAGAACTATATTATAAGCAAGTTTCAGGATCATCATTTGAAGTCTTTGGCTATCGTGGTTTACATGCACGTCTCACTGGCATTTTAGGAAACATGCATTATTTGGCAGCAGAGTAGGAGCTCTCTGTTAAATTCTGTACCAGCAGAACTTTTTTTTGCAAAGAGATGAGGACTGGTGTTATAAAGCATTTATTTTGGACAACAAACAACTCTGAGATGGCAACAAGCGTTCCCTAAATAAAATCACAGCTAGGATTCACAACCTTAGCAGCTCTGGAAGAGCTTCCTCTAATCTAGACAGTTCAAAATGTCACAAGGAGAGAAGTGAAGAGCACTGAAGTGCTGTAGGCAGCAAGAAAGTACCTATTTGATCCTCATAGTCGGTGGTCTCCCAGTGGTAGGCATTTGATGAGGTCAGTCTTTCCTCATATAAGCTTCAGTCAAGGAGAAGATAGAAGTTATTCATCTCCCCTAGCCCCAGTGAGGTATTATTTCCCCCTTGACAAGATCACTCACCAAGAATATGAAAGATCTGGCTTCTTCCTCTGCCTGGTTTCATCTGAAAGCAGATGTTTCCATGACTCATAGGAAAGTGACATCATTGCTGTCCTTTGGTGAGGTGTGGCTCATACTCCTAAATGGGAGAAGCTCCACTTCTCACAGATACATAGTATTTGGACAAATAAACGATAAAAAGACTGAGTGGTTATCACTATTGCATAGGATATGGTAACATCAATTCACTTGGGATGAAACATCACTGAATTCAAACGTATTCTGCAGTTTCTAGGCATTTACACACACAAAAAAAGGAATGCTTCCAACGTAACAATGAAAAGCATTGTATTGAGAATTCCGACATTAAAACTTTCCCAGCAAAGAGCTAAGTTCAAGAAATAAATAGAAAGGGATTTAACATCAGTCTTATCTTTCATTTTATCATTGACTACAGCCTCAATGTGTATCTGTGGATGGGGACAAGACACGAAACATACTGCCAAACTAGATTTTATCAAAAGATTGGTAAAACTGTCTATAGTTGCGTAAGAGCCTGTGCGAGACAGATATTGTATTGTTGAAAGCTGCCTGGACTTCAGCAGCATCACTATACAATGACATTTCATGCACCATGCAGCATCTTACTACCAGATATTTAATTGAAAAATACCTGAGTTCTGGACTAGGTAGCACCCGTGTTTATCCTATGACAGATGGATAAACTGTAATTTGAAAATAAGTCAATACTTCTGGAAGCATGTCTACCTAGAGATACTATTGCAGAAATGTTTCATTCAGCACTGCCGAATTTTGAATGTCAGAATGAATCTACTGATACGGTTACATCTAGGAAAAAAAAGAAAATTCAGCATAATATTAAACAGTTTTTCATTGTATCTTTTGCATTGCTCTTCAAGAATTCAACACATGAGCAAAGTTGATAGTAGCTGATGATATTGCTTTGCAGGGCTAAGTGTATAATAAATTGCCTAACTTTACATACAACCCTATTATCTCACAATGTTATATCACACAACTTTCAGTATAATTGTATATGTTTCTAACATGAAGAAGTACAGGAATTATAACTAACATCGACTGGCATAGTTTCAGGGATAAAGGATTTTCTCAGAAGTCATCATATTTTTTCACAAAAGCATTTCACAGAGGTACAGGCATCGTGGGAACATAATTAACTCTGAGCTCCTTGACATAGCAACAACAGAATATTCTGATTTATGCATGTTTAGGACTTCATGTGTTTTATTTTTTCTTTTCCACTTGCTTTCTGTTTTGGTTTTAATGTTTTTCTGATCAGGTTTTTCTAATCACTAACTATTCTTGTAATCCAACTTGTCCTCCTCCCTCATATTTCCAGAATGTTTTGCGTTTTTGGTTTTTTTTATTTTTTTATTTTTTTTTTTCAAAAAATATGCATGTTTTCTTTAGAATTTGCTCTACTAAAAAGAGTTTGGAAACTGAAAACCCATGTGGCCTTCACTCTCATGAAAAATTCATAGTGATTTAGTCATAGTGATAATTGGACCACAGAGATATGACAAGTTTTTTTTACTATAGTTCTCTCTAGGACTAGAAATGATTGCTGTTACTTTTATACATCTTTGTTTAATTAAATTTCACAGAAATCATATGAAGTGAATATAAGAATAAGATGCAATATTTTTTAGAGTAAGGTAATTAATGCGGAAACAAATTCTCTGAAGACGTCCATTTCAAAAATATACTGTATTTCAACCACAAATTAGTACATTTGCAAAAATAAATAGTAGGTACTAGCCCGTGGTTAATATTGGGCTGACAGAGGGTGGTGGGTTACAAATTGTCTATTTTGGACAAAGAATCAGAGGCTTTCAGAAAATACTGATTTTACAAATATTACAGTGATTGTGGGAATTATATAGTTTATGTTAAAACCATATAAATACAATCAGCATCCAAGAAAAATTTCTTGCAATATATGCATCCATAGCCATGTCCTAATGTTTAGTTCGCATCTTTTTCCAGTCCCTGAAGGGAGCCTAAAAGAAAGCTGGAGGAACTTTTTACAAAGCCTTGTAGTGATAGGACTGGGGAGAATGGTTACAAATTGCAGATGGGAAGATTTAGACTAGACATGAGTAGGAAATTCTTCATTATGAGGGTGGTGAGGCCCTGACCCAGGTTGCCCAGGGAAGCTGTGGCTGCCCCACCCCTGGAGGTGTTCATGGCCAGGTTGGATGTGGCTTGGGCAGCCTGGGCTGGAGGGAAGTGTCCCTGCCCATGGCAGAGGGGTTGGAACTGGATGATCTTCAAGGTCCCTTCCAACTCAAATCATTCTGTGATTCTATGATTCTATGATTCTATGATTCTATGATTCTTTCTAATTTAAAGCAGTCTGGGGAAATAGATGGACATCATGGTAAGCTGGAAGTCATCTGTGCTGTCTATAATTTAAGGTCAGCACTAGACAAGCTTTATGTACTGGTAATGGCCTTAATAACTTAATAACATCAAAACTATGGAAAGGTTGTGAAAGTAACTTCATTGATAACTACTCCAGCTTGAAGTAACATCTACAGCTAAAGAAAAATGCTTTTGAAAAAACAGATCCACAGAGGTTGGGGAGCATGGGGGAGGGGTGGGGGGAAGTATTTTTGTAAGTTTGAAGTTTTTTTCCTTTAATGGAGTTCTTCAAATATTGAAGCAATTTTTCTGTTTCTGATTTTTTTTTTTCCTAGGAATTCAAGTGTTCCTGACTTCTGCACTAGAAGAAAGGGAATTTTTTAGGTCTGAGTTTTAGATCTTGCACACAGCAGCAACCGTGTGATTCTAAACGAGTACATCTGTACTTGTAAAAGTTCTATACTAGAACAAAAACTCATTTGTTTTGAAATAGGAGCTTCACTCAACTGAACTAATACAGTCAGTTCAGCAACGGTAGTACTATTATGTCACTGTAAGAGCTTCCTATGTACACAAACATTTTCATGGTTATATATATAAAGTTTCCTTGCAGCAAATGCTTAATCTATGACCTATCTAATCCTCCAGAAACAACAGAAAATTGTGGAAGAGACTGTCACCGCAGGTTCCTTTTGGCTTTAAGTAGCCCTTTCACATTTACCGTGGGGCAGGCTTTCTCCCAGATCACTGGGGTGTGTATCCACTTGAGTCAACTGAGGAATTTACAAAGCCAAGTTAATTCTACATGTTCACCCATAGTCTCCAGATGAACTAGCTTATTTATCAGCCTGTCTCTGCCGTGCATGGAGTACGGTGTATAGATCTGTGAGCTAGCAGTGGTGCAACTCAGTAAATCCTCATGGTGTGGATCAGCTCTACAGCTGACCTAACAAGCTCTGCTTCGCAGCTCTCTTTATTAGCCTGAATGCACCGCTGCACAAATGTGGCTTAGCCTGCAGTCAGACCCAAGCTGATTCATATCCAGTCAGCTCAGGGAGCTCTCCACCATGCAACTGCTGCTTCTGGTTCTGGTTATCATTATCAGCCCTGGGTCAGATGCGATCCCGCCTGTTCTCTAGACAGATTTATATGCCTTTTTGGAAGCTCACCTAAACAACACAGCACTGAAAAGCTTTGTTTTCTAATGCAGAGATGGGCCAACATTTCAGCTAGATAAAGAATAACATTTCTTGTAAACTCTGATACTTGAAAATGTTACTAGTAGTTCAACCTCAATTAAATAAAAGTGATCACTAAATAGAAGGGATTACTATGTAGTATTCATTTGTTTGTACCTTAATGGTACCTTTACCATTAATCCACTGGCAACCATTGCCTTCAAAAGAGAGACCTTCTTTGACAAAGAGCACAGAGCAGTACAATAACAGCTGTTTCTCAGCATGATTTTAAAGCTGATTTTCAATACGAACTTAAACTTACAATTTCTAGGAATCTTGCACAACAGAAGGTTAAAACTAGAAAGACCTACACTTTCTGCATAATTAAAGCCACCTATCCCTTTTCAATCTACAAAATACCCATAATTACATGCAAATGATGTGATTTTCAACTGTTTGTAGAATCTGTTCCTATAATTAAATGCAGCACAACAATGTTTTAAGAGCTCTGAGATATCACTGTGAATCATACCTATCCTGCAGAGCCCTATTATCACAATCAGAACTCAGAGGACAACAATTTTGCAGTAAACATTGTAGTTTGATACAATGGATTAGGCATGAATAATTTAAGGAACCATGGCAAGACCTTGTTGATTGCTTCTCTTAACATTATAAATAATAATGATAACACAGGCCTTTGTAAAGTTCCCGTAATCCTGAAGAGATGGCATTTAATATGATTGGAAAGGAATGAGCTGGCATTCATCCAGACTGTGAGTGTTCTCACTTAAAACTCCTACAATTAGTTTATTTAATGAGAATCATGTTAAACACAAAATAGTTCATCCCATAAAGTTGAGAAAGAATCATCATGCTACAAGTTAATAGTGGGGAACAAGGCCAAATTAATACAATTACTCTTTTTTTTTGGTTATTCCAGGGAAAAGTAAATTTATTCACAATCAGTTTTCAATGTGTTTCCCTAATTAATGCAATTTGATAAAATGAAACAAATTTGTGATGTCATTTGCTGAGTTGTGCTTAATGAAGTTGAGCTGTATGAAACATTAACTGCCATACTGAAGCCATTTCCTTGGACTGGGAAATATGCATTTATCATTTCAGTACATTTACTCTGGAAGTTCCAATCATGAGGCCGTATCACCATAATCACCATGTCCTGATAAATCTACATATATTAACATTTTGATCAACGTCATCCTTAAACTCAGACTATAAAGAATTCTATCTCTTAGTAACATAGAAGACGACAAATAGGCTTATTTCAAACCTGGGTTATTTACCAGTCAATGGTAAGAAGTTGTCTGATGGACAACTGTCAAACTGTAAATGGAAAGAGCAGTCCTTCTGTTATCAGCTTTGTTCAGCTACTCTTTCTTCCACGGAGGTTTGCACATCAAAGTGATTTCTACAATGTTCTTGTTTGAACAGCAAAAGTTATATAAACTTCCATTGATAGTGAAAAGTATTGCCAGAAGTTACATGTAAGAGAAAGAAGCTTTGATAGGGACTTCCATGTGGGAAGGAGTGACAAAAAAATAGCATTGCCTACTGTTTTTTTTCCTGTGCTTTTTTTGTTCGTTTTCTTTGTCTCTTTGTTCATTATAATTGGGACTACATTATTCACTATGTGGAAAATAGTCAAGCCTGTTGCCTAATTTTGAATCATTTGTCTGTATGAGGCATCCACATTTTTAAAGACATGGTAGGATTTGATATAAGAAAATATTTATATTGATGCTCTTGGACCCAGAGGAAAGTTTCTCATGTTAGGAATTTAAGTATTAATTCTGCTGAATTTAAACAGAAAAAACCCCCGTGTACGATCCTTTGAGTGAAAAGTGTCATTCTCCACCCTGAAGTTTAAATAGTAGAATCATTACCAAAATGGAAACATCAGAATACTGGAAATTATGTTCCTAATATTAGCCTATTGTGTACACCTAATGGAGCAGAAGAGATGGGACAAATGATATTTTGAGGATTGCAAAAGAGAGGGGAAGAGACATTTCCCAGAACTGGCCCACAAAGGGTGTTAATTGACTAGAGAGGAAAAGTTATACGATTATGGAACTGTCATTGCACTGATAAATGTTTGTATATTTGTATATTCCTGTACATTCATTTTCTAAACTTTCACTGGTGCACATCTATAGGATTTCATTCTAATCGTGTAATAAGTCATCGACATATTAATTTGTTTTCATATAGTGAAATTGTTCTGATGAAATAAATTTGCACTCAGCTATATGAAAATAAGGAATTAACTATAGTAATATCCAAGTTATATGCAAGCTCCACAAGGCTTTATAGTGGCAGACTGCAAGTTTTATTGATTAATTGACCTGATTTAAATTATTATCTTGTCTCAGCTTTATTTTCATTACAGTTTAATAATAATATTACAGGGAGGAAATCATTAAAACTAAAATTTGAAACTGGATATTAGGCTTGAGCAAATCACTGACAACAGAAACAATGGAGCCTAATTAATCAAACATTTGCATATTCTTTATACTAAAAGAATAGGGAGGCTATAAGCATCAATTCAAACTTCTTGCATCAATTAAATACTTTTTGGATTTTGCTAAAATCAAATGTGGAATACAAAGTCACACCCAAGGAGAAAGCTGTGGGTCACAACTTACAACTTACGAAGTAATTCAGTCTGTCAGTGTCATTTGTTTCAGATTTTGGTATTGACCTGTAGTGAAAAAAAAAAACCGTAGAGAATTTCAACCTTAACATTAAAGTTCAGTTGGCCATATAAAATTTTTCAATATAAGGTGAGTCATATCAGTAGGAAAAATAGCTTTCTATCAGCTGATAAATTTTACTGAATTAAAAAAAAAACTTCTGCAATTTTACAGTTGTGTTTTGTTTGGGTTTTTTTTAATATTAAGAACTGAAAACGGGAAATTTTCAAATACAAGATCACCTAATACGAGAGTTTTAACAGTTTTAGGGAGAGATCTGTTACTGTGAACTGATAACATTTTCCATATTTTCTAATCTGAAAAAAAACGAGCTTAAATCATTGTCTGCCAACTTTCTCATTCTCTGGAAAAAGAGAAATTCAAGTAACCACTGCTCAAAGTCAGGTTAGGGACAAATACTTCCTAGAGGTCTGTTTTCCCTGACAAGGACTCCAGTTGAGTTTTTTAACACTTCTCTCCACAATCTCTTAGTAACTGTAAAAAAAAAAAAACCAACAGCAACAATCATAACACAGTTTCTATGTAATTTAAATATACTCCTTGAAAAACAAATGCTTTTCCAGATCTACTGGTAGTTTGTTTCATCTGGTTGTAGCTAAGCAACCAGCATTTTGACAAGATTCTGCTGTCACTGTTAATGTCCCCAAACATATGGATTTCCAAAGCTATAATTACAATTTAACAGTGGTAAAACAACGTGGCAAATATCATGGGACACAGCCTTACAGATTTTCATGCTACAAATTAAGCCAGTAGTAATTACATTAACATTGCCAGAAGCAGCCGATCCACTTTTCTTACATAAAATCGAATGTAGTTTTAGGATAACATTTTTAACAATTGTTTGCTTAGTGTATAATGAATTATATCCAGTTTTCATAGCACTCCTTCTAAAATATTTTTTTAAAGTATTTAACGTAGTTTAATAATCAGAATCCTTAATACCTGTTTTATGCTTTTATAATCAGCAGCAAAAAATGACTTTGCTTTATTCTATGTACAAAGCTGGGATGTGTAGAATACACACTTCATGAAACCGACTATGCTACCATAAGTAAACACAAGTGACCTCATTAAGTTTTCTTACCAGAAAACCCATCCTAACACTTAGAATAGAATAGAATATTTTAAAGAATTCAATGTGTGTTCATTCCTTCTATATATAAAGTCTGTTGTCTAGAATCATAGGTTCATTATCATTTTAGCGTAGATTGCTAGAAAGGTGAGGGACTACTCCAAAAAAGCAGCAGTGTAACTTGATTCAGATATCTGAGTGGAGCAGATCATTCTGAATATATCGCTCATACATATTATCATTAATAAGATTATTAATTTTAAAAGGCCCTTATCATAGAACTGCAGGTTATCATGAGCTTGACTTGAAGCATATGATTAAATCCCAGTGACTTCAAAGTACACAACAGCAACAAAAAAGAATCACTGTCTTACTTAACTACTATTGCACTTTCTAGAGAAAAAAATACTCTTTCAAATTTCCATATTGATGGTAAAAAAAATTATCTCTTGACAAGGAGGAAAAATAAAACCCAAGTACATTTGTTTTACTAGGTATACAATATCTACTTTGAGTAATTTAGCTTCAAAGTTTCACAGAATGTCTTTGGCACTTCAACCTCTTTGAATATGACTAAAAAAAAGGAAATTACTACCTAGTTCATAACAGATACTTAAGCTTTCAGAGGGTGAAGACACGTGAGATGTGTCCTACTCATATTGTGTCTGTTGCACCTATATATTAAACATAGCTAAGACCCTCAATAAAATATAACGTCAATTGTGATAAATTGTATGTATATATGACCTGGTTCAATGAAAGGCTCACTTCTGTGTCTCACAACACAAGTTCAGTTGGTAAGTATATAAAGAAATAATTTCCTGCATTTGGACCTTGACATTGTTTGCTTTTTCTTTTAGGAAGTCAGATAATTAAAATGCAGTCTGAAAAAAGACGTAGTTCTGAGAAACACTAAATTAGGTTCTGGAGCGAGTCCAGAGAAGAGCAACAAGGCTGGTGAGGGGTCTGGAGAACAGACCTTATGAGGAACGTCTGAAAGGAGGTTGTAGAGAGGAGGGAGTTGGGCTCTTCTCCCAATTGACATTGGATAGGACAAGAGGGAATGGCCTCAAGCTCCGCCAGGGGAGATTCAGGTTAGACATTAGGAGGAAGTTTTTCATGGAAAAGGTCATTGGGCATTGGAATAGGCTGCCCAGGGAGGTGGTTGATTCCCCTTCCCTGGAGGTGTTTAAGACACGGATGGACAAGGTCCTGAGGGACATGGTTTAGTGTTTGATAGGAATGGTTGGACTCGATGATCCGATGGGTCTCTTCCAACCTGGTGATTCTATGATTCTATGAAACGCAGGAAGAAGTCTGGTTTCAGAATATCTAGGTTGTATTATAAGATCATTTTGCTATTGGAGGCTGTTAGGTCTATTTTGAACCACTAAATTTAGACCAAGGTGTGGAGTTCCATACACATACACAAAAGCTTGCACACTTTCTCCTTGATGGATTAAAAGAACTGTCTCCAAAGCCTACCTCACCATTGCTCTCTGTGTAGGTACCATCCTGTGAACTAGGTGTTTATTTAAACAGCTACAACTGAGACTTAATTCACTACAGACATAGCTGTTAAAAACAAACATTTAGATGTGAAAAAATTCAGTGGCCTGCACAGTACTAGTGAGAAGAGCAGGAGGAAGCAGTTGGAAAAATGTGCTGTACAGTTTGAAGTACAGACATTTGCAAGTATTGTTGTGAAAACATTGGCTCAATTTGTAAAAAGAAAATAAAGTCATGCTTCTGCTATGTCCTAGTGGTATCCGTTGAAGTTTTATTTTCCCTTGCAGATTATAGGATAAATGTTAAGAAATAACAATCTTTACCTAGAATTTAACCAAAGTACTAATTGCTCAAAGGAAACTGGTTGAAAATAGGTAACACATACTATTTACACCATTTACACAGTTGATTCTATTGCTTCATTTTCAAGCTTGATATGTAGCTCAGGAGTTCTCATTGTCCACTGACTACATCTGGAGTAAATTAAACACATACTCTTCTGTCCCTCTTCAACCTAGGTTTCAGTGGTATCACAGAATCATAGCATCATAGAGTAGTTAAGATTGGAAGGGTCCTTAAAGATTATCTAGTTCCAACTCCCCTGCCATGGGCTGGGACATCCCACTAGATCAGGTTACCCAAGGCCCATCCAACCTGGCTTCGAACACCTTCAGGGATGGGGCAGCCAGATCTTCCCTGGGCAACCTATTTCAGTGTCTCACCACTCTCATCATGAAGAAATTCTTCCTAATGTCTAGTCTAAATTTGCCCTTCTCCAGACTTCGCCAGCTGGCTCTCCTTGATCGCATGGCCTGTAGCATACACCAGCCACAAGGTTGAACTGCTGGTTCTTCTGTTCTTAATTTTGATTCACAAGTTTTCAACCTGTTCGTGGCTATTCTTCAACAATAGCTCTTAACTTTCTATCCCTTTCCTGAGATAGAGGACAGCTCCTCCACACCTC
This sequence comes from Coccyzus lansbergi, assembly GCA_033558105.1. NCBI lineage: Eukaryota > Metazoa > Chordata > Aves > Cuculiformes > Coccyzidae > Coccyzus > Coccyzus lansbergi. The sequence continues at coordinate 5,613,137 of JAUMJK010000508.1, forward strand.
CTTACTGGTCTGTCCCTTCTGAACAGCCTTTAGCCGTTGTTAGCCACACTCCAGTCATGGGATTTGTCCCACCACATTTCCGTAGTGGCAACTAGATCACAGCTTTCTAATAGCACTGTAGCTTTCAGCTCCTCCTGCTTGTTACCCAAGCTTCTTGTGTTAGTGTAAAGGCATCACCTTCAGTTGCATCACCTTCCAAGTGGACTCTTTATTACCTACAAGGTGTTTTAGAGAAGTGTCCTCCCTAACACCTGACCCCTGACACCTGTCCTCCCACTGCTTCATACAGCCTAGCTTGATGTTATCTTCCTGATGAATCACTCCATACTGCCCATGTAGACAGATGAAGATTGCAGATTTACAACCTCTAAATGCTTGGAACTCAAAGGTTTACTGTTTGTTTAGAATTATTACAGTGATATTGCAACATGAGGGGTTTTCTTCAGGAACTATGAATAACTTGTTATCAGATATTGTCAGAGTTTTCTTGCGCATTGATATCAACAAGTTTGTTTTGACAGAAGAAAAATTGCAAACAGTTTTATTGTATATTTTACCATAGTTTTATCTCATAGTTGAGAAAAAAAAAAAGACACTTAATTATTTTATACACATATAATTTTTTATTTCAGGAGACTTTATTCCTGTGACAAAACAGTGTCCTACGAACTCGGATGATTAAGCTGGAGATAAAAATGTCATACTTTTTATGGAATTTGGAAAATCTAACTAAACATTCTCTAGTTAAAGGATGTGATTAAATAAATGTGTTGATGAAAACTCTGACAGTTTTTGGAAAAATCTTTTAGTTGTAAAGAGGAAAAAATGACTGACGAGAAAAAGCAAACTGATGACCTATCTTTTAGAGTGAAGCACATAGGTCAATATTGAAAGAACAACTTTTAAACACTGTATATTAAGTAAAGAGAAACAAAATCCTGGAGATAGTTTTACCAAGTAATAAATAGCTCTGAACAGCGTCTTCTAAAAAGACCTTGGATGAAAATATTTTTGTGTTTTAAATACATAGATATACAGTATATAGAGTCCAGGGAACAACAGACAATTTCTCAGAGCAACTAAGCCTGAAAAGAGTTTTCTCTATGACTTTGTCTGAGACAAAGTAAACTTTATGAAAACCTCAGAATGAGACATTAAAGTTCCACAGGCAATCTATTTTTTCTGTTTATGTCCAAACTCCCCTTTTTATCATTTTTCCTTAGCAGAATGGTTAAAACCAATCAAGCTTTGCTAGACAGAACTCATTTGCTTGTGCCTTCCCAGAGGACTGCTCTGGAAGAATTTTCTGGAGCATATCTCATCCGTCTGTCACAGCAGTAGATGCTGGTGATCGTGTGTACTTCCTATTGACACAACCTAATGAAGGCTTGTGCCACAACTTCTCATTTATTTAGATGTGCAGCAGTTAGAAGGCTAATCCAAGAGAAAAGAATGCCAGATTCTTATTTTACTCCTGCTGTGAAGGGACTAAAACAAAACCCCACTTTATTTCTACCTTATGAACAATGCTACCTGGTAACTTTTGCCCCTTCTTCAGGAGCTGTTCACGTGTACCATAAAGACAAAAGTAGCCTGAAGACTGAACAGGGAAGCAGGCAAGAAAGAAGTAGAGAAACCCACAAGCTGTTTATTAGAATTTGTGCCTGGACCTGGTAATATGGGAGTTTGAATCCCTGAGAGAAAAGATGAGCATCTTCCACCAGACAGTTTGCCACCAATGCCTACACTTACAGCGCAGACTGGTGGAGAAATTACTACTAAACCATCCTGTGAATGGTGTCATTTATACCAATTTTTCGTCTGCTCAAAATACAAATGGGTTCCCTAAGGCAGATGTGCTGTACTTCTCCACTGGCTTAATTCTTGGAGCTTTCTTTTACTTCCGGAGAGGGTTTTGGATTCTGAGTGGAGGAAGGTGTTTCTCCATACCTTTGCATAATGCCTAAGATCACAAATATCACAGATTGATTGAGGTCAGAAGGGATCTCTGCAGGTCGTCTAGTCCAACTACCCTACTCAAGCAGAGCTGATTAAAGCCAATTACCCAGAACTCTGTCCAGACAGGGTTTGACTATCATTAACGAGAGGAAGACTCCACTCTGGCAACTTGTGCCAGGGCTCAGTCACCCACTCTTACACTAAAAATCATTTCTTGGTGTTCAGATGGCACCTCCTGTTTGCGCCTGTTGCCTCTTGTTGTATCACTGGACATCACTGATAAGTGCCTGGTTCCATTTTCTTTGCACCCTCCATTCAGGTATCTGTGTGCATTGATAAGATCCCCTCTGAGCCTCCTCTTTTCTAGAGTAAAAAGTCTCAAATGAAGAGGGAGATGTATTTTATAGTATAGTTTTGTTCTCAGTGAACCCTAGGGTCTTTATTACACTCCCTGTTCAATGAGCTTCTCGTTCTGGATACTTTTCTCATAGGAAGACTTCAACCAGATAGTAGGGAAAGACTTTATAGAGAGTACAGATATCTACTTTTAATTTTTTTCACACAGCTAGTTGTTAGAAATAAGCCACGTCAGAGTGTATTAGGATCCAAAGACCCGGTTTAGATCCATCTCTTCATGGTTGTTCATTTGTTTCAAGTAAGAAATTAATAGAAGGTTAAGATATTCAAAGGGGTAGCTGAAAGGATGAACTGCTAAGAGAATGCAAGATGATTATTTAAAGACGTCTCAGCACAAGCTGAAACCAAATGTTTTGTGGTTAACGCAATGATGACAAAAGACTAAAAAGAGCATTCCTCCATAGCACCAAAGTCATCTTATTTTTAAGCACTCTACGCTTGCAGTAAGCAGCAAGATAAAAGAAAGTGTTAAATGTTAGAAGATATCCTTCAAAATATTGAAGGCACATCCCATTAAAAAAAAAAAAAAGAAACAAATAATGATGCAAACACCGGATGAATGATACAATACAGCAGGTCATGATAAATTTTGATGAAAAACTTATGAAAGGCATAGAATCATAGAATCACCAGGTTGGAAGAGACCCACCGGATCATCAAGTCCTTTTCAAATGGATCAGAAAGAGAAAGCTTGCCAGGCAATATGTAGAGTCAATAGGTGATCAAAGTGCAAAGGAATATTAAAGGAGTATTACAGCTAAATCACTTCCTTTCATCTATATTCACAATTGAGGACCTAACAGAGGTAACCAGGGTAGAAGCCTTGTTTATGAGCAACTTACTAGTAGATCTGGTTCAAACTGAAGTGTCATTAGAAAAGATTCTCCAATAAACTAGTGAAATGAATAGTAACAACTTGACAGACCCAGATGGTGTTTTTTTAAAGTATGAAATAGCTGACCCGTTTAACTGTGATGTGTGTGTTATCTGTTAAAATTGTTTCAGCAGAGGAGGAACAGAGGGTGATGAACATAAAGGAAAATACATTAAAAAAAATCTAAGAAAACTGTTTTCTATACTGGAAAAAACTGATGGAAAGTTTAATAGACAACAGATGGAGAATAGATACACATGCACAATCACAATAACATGTATACTGGGGAAGAACCAAACATCAGTTTTTGAAGAAGGGATTCACATCTCACAAATCTTCTGGAATTTTTTAAAGAGGTATTGTGCACAAGAATAAGAGTCGTGGATTGCTACGATCTACTGTTATCTCCAAAAAGCTTTTGACAAAGCTTTTACCATAAACTATGTAGAAAACTTGAGTTGGCATGAGATAAAAAGAAGTTCATAAAAAAAAGTAAGGAATTATTTAAAATAGAAGAATTAAGAAGTAGGAATAAGTGGTTGATAGGTGTAAATGACTGAAACCATTACTAAAATACTATAAGAATTAAGGGTACGATCTGCTATTCTACATATTCATCAGTGATTGTTAAAAGGGGTAAGAGTGAAATGACAAAGGTTTCTAAGACCACCAAGTTATTTGGGGTAGTAAAGATGAATGATGAGCCAAAAAAAGTCATGAATTTATCATCTGATGTCAAATGGCTGAGGAGGAAAACAGCAAAGTAAATTCTATGTTTATTAAAATAAAATTATTTGTATGAGGAAAACCTACCCTGATTTCAAATGTACAATGATATGACCTGAACTAAGAAAAAGGTTTCAGATAAGTCGGTATGTTTTATGCATATATCAACTCAGTGGTCAGTAATTATCAAAGAAAGAAACGAAATGTAACAAATTATTAGGAAATAAATGTCTGATAGAACAAGAAACATCATTATATCACTATGCAATCCACAGCATGCCCATATCTTGATTAACGTTCTGGTCAGGCAATTTCATAGAATCACAGAATCATAGAACAACCAGGTTGGAAGAGACCCATCGGATCATCGAGTCCAGCCACAAAAAGGATATATTCAAAAGGATATATTTGAACTGCAGGAGATGCAGAGAAGAATGAATGAATTTCTATATAGGGAACAAATAAATAGGCAAGGATTCTTTGGCCTGGAAATTCAGGTTACAGGGAAGACTGTAGTGTAGACTGTCCCTCTGCACCCCGTGGAGGTTAAAGGTGGAACAGATATACACCTGCAGCCCACGGAGGACCCCGACACCACAGCAGGTGGAAGCTGTAACTACCTGGAAAGTCCACGTTGAACAGGTTCCTGGTGGGACCTGTGGACCCATGATGAGAGAGGAGCACCAAACCAGAGCAGGTTTGCTGGAAGGACTTCTGACCCAGCAAAGAACTTATGCTGGAGCTGTCTGTTCCCAAAGGACTTCACACCATGGAAGGGATCCATGCTAGAGCAGTTGCTGAAGAACTTTAGCTTGTGGAAGGACTCATTGGACACTCATGCTGGACAGTCTCTGTGGGAGGGACCTCATGATCAAGTTGGGAAAGACTGTGAGGAGTCATCCCCCTGAAGTGGAAGGAGCAGCAGAGATAATGTGTGATTAACTGACTGCTACTCCCATTCTCCATCACCATGTGTCACTTGCACAGGAGGAGGTAGAGAAACCATGAGTAAAGTTAAGTCCAGGAAGAAGGGAGGGACGTGAGGAAGGTGTTTTTAATATTTGATTTTATTTCTCATTATCCTACTTTGATTTGATTGGTAGTAAATTGCATTATTTTTTTCCCAGGTCAGGGCTGTTTTGCCTATGAGAGCAATTGGTGAATGATCTCTCCTCGTCCTTATCTTAACCCACGAGACTTCCATATTTTGATCCTCCTGTCCAGCAGAGTGGTAGAGCTTTGGTGGGCACTTGGCATCCAGGTCAGCACACCTCTGCAGATTTCTTTTTTATTTCAGGACCTTCATGGGCAATACTCAAATAGTTTTTGAAGTTCCTTTGATTTTGATGCTCCCCTCCCTGCTTTTTCTTCTCATACTTTTACAATCAACAAATAAATTTTCAATCAATATTTATTTCAATCAATAGGTTGCACACAGATCTAGGGGAAAACAGCTTAAGAATTAGATTAAGAATTAGATTAAGGATTTTTAGCAAGGAAACAAAACAGGCTATTTCTCTAGGTACACTGAATTTATGGCATCCTCAATGCTGATTTTTAGACTTCGTTTTTTCTTTCTAATGCCACATTTTTTGTCTCTAAAAATTAATCAAGGCTTGGAAAGAGTCTGAACTAGGTCTCCTGAAGCAGAGTGCAAGTCATATCAATGTCTCTATCTGCATCTGATTCAAGAAGATGCAGCTTCAGTTCATAGCTCATTCCTTTTACACCTGTCTGCATCAGATTTCACTTCTATCTGAATATGACACTGTCTGAACTAACATCCTCTCTTCAGCTCCCTTCTTGTTACTTAATGTCAAATACTATTATTACAGAAGTACCAGTGGGAGGCTCAGGGTACGATTGAAGTGAATTCCAAATCAACATCTCAGATCACAAGAGGCATACACATTTATCATACTTGGTGTGTTTTGATGTAAAACACATGCATTACGGACAGTTAAGTCTATTTACTCAGAGCAAGAGTTAATTAATTTAACTCTCTATTTCATGAGGTTCATGTAGTGTGAATTTCCTAAGCATTTTTATGTTGGTGAGGCAATTAAAACTCATTCTGTTTAGAATGACAGATTCTATCCTTCCTTTGGTAATTTTGAATTCCTACCTGGAAATATTTGCACTAGAAAGAGTGATTTCTATTTTTAATTTTTGTTGTGCTGACACAGTCATTGGTAGCAGCACTATATCCTGATATGTCCAGGCATGAATGAGTAGAAATTCTCCATTTCTTTTCTATTTAGCTTCTGTGTATAGTTAAATACTATAATTTATTCAGTGTGCATGACTGTATGCTTTTTAACCAGTTTTCACTGAAAGATCATTGGTTCTCTGTTACTTGGGATTTCAATGCCCAGTGACCCTGTCCATGAAAAACTTCCTCTTCCTAGTATCATTGTGAGATGTGCACTCTAGCAGAATTCTAGTATCTAGTTTAGTGACAAAACTTTAGGATGGAGTTCAGTCCATTTAATTTAGGAACTTCTTTGCTAAGGGGTATGATCAGTAATCCATTCCTCCTAATGTTAAGTGCCTAGACACTCTTTTCAGGGGAGAAGGAAAAGTCTCTGAAGATAAAATCTTATCCTAAATATAGATCCTTAACTAGAAAATTAGAGACTATGAGGATAGGTGGATTCCAGTGCGGCAGATCTGGTCTAAAGCATCCATACGTTAGTGCTCTATTGGTCCTTTGAGCCTCTTATTTGCACTAAACATGTTTTCTAAATTAGACCAATTAGACTTATATTGGCTCATAAACAGAAAATGTCACCAATTCCTAAGTACGTTTAGGAGATACTCTAGTTTACAGTCAGACTATAAGACTACTCCTAACAGTAATCAGGCTTCTCCAGAGACCTTCATAAAAACCAAGGACTACACCTAACTCTGGATTAATAAGGAGCTCAAGGCAGGAAATGTCTTCCAGAATAAGCACCTCTGAACAGCATGTGTAACTAAGTTTAGTCCCATAGAATGTTGTCACCTAATTAGGGAGGAATCTAATTAATTTTGTATAAGAAGTTAATAAAACAGATGAATTGAATTACCTTGTTAGCTATTAGACACCTAAGTCCCAATTTAGGAAAAGTTTGGTTAGATTATATTCTTTTTTTTTTTTTTTACTCTCTGCATGAACTATCCTTTTCTCAAGCAATTGAACAATCTTGTGTATTGCTCAGGAGGATTTATGTGCTTAAATTTCATTTTAGGCCCCCAAAACTAATTCTGGATACTATTATCAGCACCTTGCGATCAGAAAAACAGGTAGTTTACCAAGGTCTTTGGACTCAGGTATGAAATGAGTTTAAAATGCTAAGCTGAGAGTTCAGGGAGGGAAAAATTTTAGGGGACCTGATATGAATTAAAGAAAGAGTTTGTTGTACTGATACCCCAATACCCTTTTGTGCTCAGACTGCTGCAGTTGAAGAAACACTGGGAGTGAGTCATATAGGAACCAGGGAAAGAATTACCAGTGACAAACACAGCAAAGTAAGCAAGGGGGAGTTTGATGGATCTAAAGAGTACTGCATGTCACGAAAAACTGAGTGGTTGGCTGACCGGGCCCAGTGAGTGGTGGTAAATGGTGTTAAATCCAGCTGGAGGCCAGTGACAAGTGGGGGTCCCCAGGGCTCAGTGCTGGGTCCAGTCCTGTTCAGTGTCTTTATCAATGACCTGGATGAAGGCATTGAGGGTACCCTTAGCAAGTTTGCAGATAACACAAAGCTGGGTAGAAGTGTGGATCTGCTGGAGGGTAGGGAGGCTCTGCAAAGGGATCTGAACAGGCTGGACCGCTGGGCAGAGTCTACTGGCATGAGGTTTAACACGGCCAAATGCCAGGTCCTGCACTTGGGGCACAATAACCCTGTGCAGAGTTGCAGACTGGGAGAAGTCTGGCTGGAAAACTGCCTGGAGGAGAGGGACCTGGGGGTGTTGGTTGACAGCCGACTGACCATGAGCCAGCAGTGTGCCCAGGTGGCCAAGAAGGCCAATGGTATCCTGGCTTGTATCAGAAATGGTGTGACCAGCAGGCCCAAGGGAGGTTATTCTCTGTCTGGACTCAGCACTGGTGAGACCGCTCCTTGAATCCTGTGTTCAATTCTGGGCCCCTCAGCACAAGAAGGATGTTGAGGCTCTGGAGTGAGCCCAGATAAGAGCCACGAAGCTAGTGAAGGGTCTAGAGAACAGGCCTTGTGAGAAACGGCTGAGAGAGCTGGGGGTGTTTATCCTGGAGAAGAGGAGGCTGAGGGGAGACCTCATTACTCTCTACAACTACCTGGAAGTAGATTGTGGAGAGGAGGGAGCTGGCCTCTTCTCCCAAGTGACCGGGGACAGGACAAGAGGGAATGGCCTCAAGCTCCACCAGGGGAGATTTAGACTGGACATCAGGAGGAAGGTTTTCACAGAAAGGGTCACTGGGCATTGGAACAGGCTGCCCAGGGAGGTGGTTGAGTCACCTTCCCTGGAGGTGTTTAAGGGACAGGTGGATGAGGTGCTGAGGGACATGATTTAGTGTTTGATAGGAATGGTTGGACTCAATGGTCTGGTGGGTCTCTTCTAGCGGGCTTCTTCTGGTGATTCTATGATTCTATGATTCTATGACTTCGTCTTGTGAAATACTTTCCACTGTTGCAAAAAAGACATAGATCATGCAGGATTACATAAAAGGAACTGCAGGTTGTTAGACCTCTGAAGTCTGCTTTACCCAGAAATCAAAATGTTCGTACCGGCATAGTGTTTCTAGTTTTAGCAAAGATGTTTCAAGAAGAAGATGATCTTTCTGAAAAGACTCTTGAGTAGAGCAATGAGTATGAGCAGAGATTTAGAAAGTAAAACCTGCGAAGAAAGAGTAAACAAAAGGGAATTATTTAGACCAAATAAGAAAAGGTATAAGAGAGATAATAGTCCACAAGTATGTGAAACACTGGGGTACTGAGGAAGTATCCTCTTTCACACATCAATGATGAATTACAGAAGAAGCATTTGGTTTAATTTGCAGTAAGAGTGGTTGAGATTAAATTTTAGGAGAAACTTTTAATAAAACCAATACTGAAGCACTGAAACGATGAAGAAAATTAGAAGTTTCCAACACTGGAGGTATCTGAGAACAGATTAAAGAAATACCTGGTGAGAATTATATAAATGTAGCCAATTCTGTCTAGATGTCAAGTTAAATTCAACCACCTTTTGGAGCTATTGCTTCTATTGTCCATAAATAAATTGAATTTGACTATCTAATTCCCATCCAGTTTTCTTTGTTTTGTGGTTTTTTATGCTTTTCTTTGTTTACATAAATCTGTAACCATCCCATTGCTTTAACTACATGAGGTTTTCAGCAATTTTTTTTTTTTAATTTTTTTTAAAAGACTCGAGATGTCCTAAAGGAAAAAAATTCCTTATTAACCCTGTGTATGTAAATCTCTAAAAAAAGAATTATATGAGGAGATACAGTGTGAGGTGTAACCAAGACTGAGTTATATAGTTAATAAAAAGGCATTTTGACAGTCTAGCCACCTCTAGCAAACAACATGCTGTCTTTCGTCACTGGTGTGACATTCACAGGCCATTGCAATTTTCATATTTTTTCAATATCGCATCCAGCAAGTTTCCTCTTCTTGGTCTTAATTGCTACTCGTTGTTTCAACGCATATTGCACACCAAACCAATACAGATGATATCTGTGGAGGATGGTTGCCTCACCCGAACATTTTTTTCTTAAGTTTCAGCCACAGTAGCCATGTTCAGGAATGCAAGAGGGAATAAAATTTTGCTTTAAGTTAAAACCTCCAAATAGAATTTTCTTCAAGAAACCCTAATTTGAAATTGGACTTTGATAGCAGGGTGGTGGAGAAAGGAGTCTTCAGCATGATACCTTTTTTTGCCTGTTCATATAACATCCAGCAAAGTCTGATCTAGCTGTAATTCTCTGAGGAAGAATTTTCCACATCTGCTCAGTGAAGATTTGCTAAAAATGGGTAGCTACATTCCCTGTGTAGTCCTGTGCCTTGTTCTTCTTTCTGCACCTCTAAGGACATTTTCTGTAATTGTCACTCTGAACTGTTGCAGACCATGTATATGTGGATACCTAAAATAAGTGGGTACTGAATATTCTCAGTGATTCCTTGAAGACTTCTTTAAAAAGCTCCTGTCTGACAAAAATTCAGATTGACTAATACAAATTCAGACAGCCTTATCAGTGCGTACGTGTTGAAGGAAGTGGTCTTATTCCAGGAAACCTGGAATAGGGATAGAAGGACTGATGGTTAAACTGAGGGGTAGAAGGACTGATGGTTAAATTGAGGGATAGAAACACGTATGGAATTGGTATTTGTTAGTAGTTTTGAAAGAAGAAAAGGAATTCAGATTTGAGTAGAGAAATTGGAGACCTGATATTCTGCAGAATTTCTTGTCTTCTCCTGCTGCATTTTGGTCACTTCCTACTGGTTTTACAATGGACACATGTTAAACTGATCAGGATATTTTGCCATCTGTCTGAAATGTCCTTGGAGAAAACATACAAATGACAACTTTGTAAGTGTCTCTTCTTTCCTCAGAAATGCCTACCTCAGTAATGAGACCAAACAAAGGCCTCTCTGTACAGTTAATCATTTCATCCCTGCCAGAGGAACAGAGAATGCTGGTAGCTGTCAAAACAGATACAGAAGCACAACCAAAATAATTCATCTTATATTTGGGGTAAGGACATGTGACTATTACAATATTTTTATTTCTTTAATTTCTGAGAATTCACAACCCTCAAAGCTCAACATGTATAAGCTTTAAAGTAAACTGAAGGAAAAAGGAGAACAAATCTGAATTAAAACCCATCAGTTTGGCTCTCTCCTTGTTTTTCCTTTAAGACCTCTGCACTTGGCTAAATTTTCCATTTTTTTATTTTGCTTAACAATATATCTGACAGCAGTGCAACATGAAGTATGTGGTAAATATTCTTTCCATTCATCAGTCAGAGATTTTTCCATTGCATCCATCTTTTACAACTATCACAACATCTCTGCAGCCTATGCATCATCCTATATTCAAACAATCCATAAATATTTTTTCGTGTATTTCAGAGATATTAGACAAAAAACAAGACATCACAAAAAAGGTTTTAGACAAAGAAATTCTACTTAGAGTAGTTTTACGGCTTGAAGTGAGTTTTGGTAATGTAGAATGTGGAATTTTGTAGCTATATTAGGGAAGAATCTTTTTAATGGAGGAATGCAGGGGAGATGGGAAATGGAATTCTAATAACTCACAGCACCTGCACATTGTTCTGTGTACTACAGGGCTCTTGCTCCTTAGTCTCATAAAGTCTGATAGTTTTACTGAGTCTCCAGGCCTGGAAGGCATGGAACTATTAGGAAGAAACATATTTTGAATTGGAAAGATAAGTTTATACCATTTTAGAGAAAAGCCTGAAAGTATTATAAAGTTACTGTCATAAGAGCTAATAACTGGTGGGTTTTGGGGTTTTTTTTCAATTTGGAGGTTACTCATTCATGACATTTTGAGAGCTTATCCATAACTGTTGCAGATGAAAGATGATCATCCAATGTATGACATTCACGTTTATAATACTATGTTTTAATATACAAAGACACAATCTCACCATGTTGCGTTTCAAGACTAGGCAGATATGAACCAGTGGAAGTAGGAAGATTCAGTTCTTCAGTTGTAGATATTGTCTTGCCCTTTACAGGACATCACATGTAGTGAGCTTAGCATGGTCCTCGTACAAGGTGTTGGAGTTTTCCGTAAAAACAACTTGCTTTCCTCATCATTGATTTTTCAACTAGATAGCAAAAAAAGACCAGAATGTAACAACATTTTTATGTTCAGAGGAGGAAGAAATGTAAGCAATATATATTGCTGATAACTCGAACAGTCTCTTTTTATTGGGATGGACTATAGAGTATTTCTTTCATGTGGCAGTAGTGTTAAAACTCATCCAGAACATCACTTCCTTTAGGAGAAAAATATATGAATTTAGGTAAATGATTTGGGTAAAGTGTGAATCCAAATTTGCAATGGAGAAAGACAATCATTATGGGAGACATTGCAGAATTGTTTCCTTGATTTGGATTCTGTGAGATCAAAGCTAACTTGTTATTTCTTTGTTGTACTTTCTGTGAAATAGAAATTAAAAGAAATTGCACAACAATGAGCTTTGTCCTCTGCAAAGAGGTACTGACTTCAGAAAATAACTGAAACACTATCTTGAAGACAGATTTTGTAGATCAATATCTGCAAAGCTATTATTGTTCCAGCGTGACTAATTACTGTTATTTTCTGTCATTCAAGACTCACTAAAATGTAATTCAAACTAATCTAATTTATATGAATCATCTATGTTTGTCATTGCACTATAAAGTAAAATGTTCGGAATATCAGAAGACAATTCACATACTAATATAGTTACTAAAGGTGTAGTTTCATGATAAACCTGTCTTAGGCAAGGTTCCCACACTGTCACACTTTGCTCTGCCTTCATGATGAACAGGCTACGCACCAGAACATAGAATCATAGAATCATAGAACAACCAGGTTGGAAGGGGCCCATTGGATCATCAAGTCCAACCATTCCTATCAAACATCAAACCATGTTCCTCAGGACCTCATCCACCCGTGCCTTAAACACCTCCAGGGAAGGTGAATCAACCATCTCCCTGGGCAGCCTATTCCAATGCCCAATGACCCTTTGTGTGAAAAACTTCCTCCTAATCTCTAGCCTAAATCTCCCCTGCTGGAGCTTGAGGCCATTCCCTCTTGTCCTGTCCCTTCTCACTTGGGAGAAGAAGCCAGCTCCCTCCTCTCTACAACCTCCTCTCAGGTGGTTATAGAGAGCAATGAGGTCTCTTCTCAGCCTCCTCTTCTCCAGGATAAACAACCCCAGCTCTCTCAGCCACTCCTCATAAGGTCTGTTCTCCAGACCCCTCACCAGCCTCGTTGCTCTTCTCTGGACTCATTTCAGAGCCTCAACATCCTTCTTGTGGTAAGGGACCCAGAACTGAACACAGGATTCAAGGAGCGGCCTCACCAGTGCTGAATACAGAGGGAGAATAACCTCCCTGGACCTACTGGTCACACCATGTTTGACACAAGCCAGGATGCCATTGGTCTTCTTGGCCACCTGGGCACACTGCTGGCTCATGGTCAGTCACTGTCAACCAACACCCCCAGGTCCCTCTCCTCCAGGCAACTTTCCAGCCAGACTTCTCCCAGTCTGTAGCTCTGCATAGGGTTGTTGTGCTCCAAAGTGCAGGACCCGGCATTTGACTGTGTTAAACCTCATGCCAGTAGACTCTGCCCAGTGGTCCAGCCTGTTTAGGTCCCTTTGCAGAGCCTCCCTACCCTCCAGCAGATTGTCTGATACTGAGCTAAATGCAAATCCCAAGCTAATATATTTACTCTTGGTGAAGGCTTAGCCTGGGCTCACAGCATGCAGAGCTAACTCCCTTACTAGATGTGACACAAGCTCCCTTACAGATGAGTAACTTGTGGTATGGGTGGAGGGAAGAATTCTCTGTATCCATAGTCGAGTATGAGCCCCGTGGTAATAAACTATGAAGATGGTAAGGAGTATATGCAAGATTTCACCCTTTTCTATGAATGACTGAAATTTTCCAGCAGATCTTTGTCTTGCTTTTAAATAAATCTTGTCTATACTGAAATCAGAAATTATATAACTGATTTTAATATACTGCTTAAAAAGGGTCAGTTTCTCAAGAGACACAAGGGATTTGTTTTATTTTCCTCTTCATCAGCTTTAAAATTCTTAGAAACCATGTAGTTCCATGCCAACAGGTGTCAGAAAGTCCATAATTTCCAGTAGAGTGCCCTGATGTTCCTAATTAAGAACTTGAGAGCACTGGGATGTGCATGAAATACCACTCCCATTGTTGAGTTCAGAAATTAGATAGATCCACCTGACAACCGCCATAGTTTTCATTTGTTACAGCTTATTCTTTGAATGAATGGAATTACTCTCTTGTCTCTTGTTTTTGAAGATCACATCTGAGATGAAAAGCTAGTGCTTATTTTGAGGGGCAAACATGGAAAAGAAGATATTTTTGTTTACTCTGTTCTTTGGCTTAAACACACAATGAGAAAACTTCTCTGATCTGGAAAGCTCCCTGATTTCCAGAGTCCAGATCAAGCTGAAAGTATGAACCCTCCTTGCTTCCTTCTGCTGTAAATCTGCAAATAAATGAATCACAAGATTTATAAGGAGAAAAGTGTGAAAGAGAAAAATGTGGGAATAAAGAAGAGATTGACAGCACACCATAGAGAGGGGAGGAGATCTTTAGTTTTTGTTGCTATCTCTAGGATTATGCATGCATTTTTCATTATACTGGTATTGGGGCGGACGGGAAGGTATTAGGATACTCCCTCTCCTCACTAATGACCTAGTTTTTAACCTGTACTCATATCACCAGGAGGCTCGCGGCAGGAATATAACTTACTTCAGCCTCCAGTTGAAACATCTAGTTTCTTGGGCATATACTCCAGTCATCAGCACTTTTCTAGCAGATCTCTTTCAAAAAGGAAGGCCAAAAGCAAGCTAAGTGCTTTAGCAGTCATTGTTTGCTAATTCTGATTTGAGCACATGCATTTTGGGATCTTCAGGGAAACAAAGCAGAATGTGAAACCAAAGTGATTTGGGACTAATCTGAGATGGAGACTAGATGCTTGTGTTGAGGCAGCTCTTGAACTGAGGAAGAATCACAGAATCACCAGGATGGAAAAGACCCGTGGGATCATCAAGTCCAACCATTCCTATCAAAGACCTGCACTGAGCTAAGATGCACAATGTGTTTAGGAATTTAACCCTTCAGTGCTAAAATGTAGATAAATCAGGATTTACAGTCTGCCTAAGAGTTTTTTGTGAAGTCTTTATAGGATCAAGTTTGTATACATAGGATCAGACTGCCTCACTAAGCTCATCCCAGGTGTCTCATCTGGTTTCACCAAGAGAAAGATAAATAAAGATAAATAAGATAAAGATAAATAAGATAAAGTAGGACTGGACTGTGGTGTCTCTTAAATGTAAAGACAGGTCACCCTTGTCACACAGACATTATGTTAGATATTTGTCTGGCAATCCTACTAATCACAAATGGAAGGTAAAAAGTTTGATGATTTGCAACTGTTAGCACTGGTCATTACAAATTGCCATGCTTAGATCCCCTCATAATTTAAAAAATGAAAATTGCCTTGTTACCTTTTTCTGCACCTTAATTTAAATGTGTATAAAACAGGCATGGTCTACCTTGAGTATTGGTACAGACATTATGTAAACCAGCTCATTAAGTTTCTGTACAGATTATCTTTTAGTATTAAAAGTCTCCCACAGCTATTTTTCATGTTTATGTTAATGTTTCTCCCTTAATGCTTCTTTTTGCAGATGCATCAATCAGTCTTAAAAATGAGAAGGTGGGCTGGCAAAAGCATCTACTATAAATCAGATTCATTGTGCAAGTGTCACATATTTCTCTCTACATAAGGTAACATTTCTTGGTTTTATCGTAATTTCTGCTAGATTTTTGTTTTTCTTGTGGGTTCACCATTTTTCGATAAACATACATAAAAATAAAAACAACTGTGGAAAGTTAACACCCTCAGTACCAAAAATTACTCTCTCTTGCATTAGCAGCTAATGAAATTCCTTGCATAAATTTCTAACCTGAGATTAAAGAGGTAATAATGAAACAATTATTATAATAGACTGACCATTTACACAATTACAAAAATGTCAGTTTTATTTGACTGAACTACTGGGAGCACAAAACCCAATATTTTGGTTGTTTTTAAAATCAGAAATTTTACGGAATGGTTTGGGTTGGAAGGGACCTTAAATATCATCTAGATTCAACTCCCAAAATTAAATATTTTGCCCATCATATTTCAGGGTGAAATAGTCTTTAGATATCCTTGAAATTAAGAATTTATATCAGAAATGTATTGTACTCCTACATCTTGTATGTTGACATATTTTCTGGGTGATGTGGCAACACACACTGCAGTAATCCTTGTGTTTCAAGTTTCTATGAAACATTTATTTCAGACTCCAGAGAATAGTATAGCTCCACAACACTCACCATAAATAGTATCTGAGTTCCTGAAATGAACTATGTAGAGTTGCAAGCTTCAAAATCCATGAGTCTTCTCCAACAGAATATGTCTGTGTTGGTGTTTCGTAGAGGTGTATCTCATGACATAGTGAAAATTGCTCCAGCTGACTATACAATTCTGATTTCCTTCCCAAGTCAGGCCCTGATCAGATATGTACCCACAGAGAAGGACTGTGGGAACTCCATATGAAATACGTATCCCATGCACCATTGAATCAATTCATTGGGTTGGCAAAGATGAAATAATACTTTTAACACCGATCATTGTTTTATTGCAAACTTTACCACCAAGGTCTTCCATGGTGTAGAATCCAGGTGGCCTGTTCTTATGATTAAGAAGCCTCCCCATAGGATGTCAATATACGAGGTCAATCTACACTCAGAAGCATTTGTTAAAAATAACAAGGGACCTGGGCTGCTCAAAACACAAAGCACGGAATTTATTGCAATTTTCAATCAGAAAAATGCTCATTCTTATCGTGGCCACATTGGTCTCTAACTTATTTCTATTAAAGTTGAAGTTAGTGTCATTTCCTAGAAAGTGCAAACCCTGGGTTCAGTTCCTTTCTGACTGACTCTACGACCTCCTAATTATCATGTCAGTCTCTAGTATCTAAAAGAAGTGGCCACAATAGGTTTCTGCATTTTAAATTATATGTTCATTGTGAAAAAGCAATCAGGTTTCCACAGAGTGTGGGCAATGAATCTCATTCTCTTCACCGTAGGCATAGGAACTGTAATTGGCTCATAGAGCATGATAGAATCCACTTTTTAGTCATGCATATTTGAGCTATACTCTACTTCCTTCTCATACTTTTGTTGCTGACAACCACAGTAAGAGATAATTTCTCCCCAGCTGAGAATTCTGAGCAGAATTTTTAAAACACAAAGGGTTAAATCTGCTTTCCATTTTGTCAGGTGCTTGGTTTGTAGAAAGCTGACCATGAAATAAAAACATACGCAATAACATCTCTTAGCTTTCTATCCTCAAGACCATGGTAATAAAAGCATTCATTTTTTTCTGTTTAGAGAAGACGAGAGTAAAGTAATATGCCACTGTGCTAAGCATGGTAGAAATCTTGGGAACAAATATGTCTTTGGTCTAGAGAGTTTGTAATCCAAGTGTCAGGGGAGAGGGGATGTGTTCTGACAGATGGAATTTATGAGACATAAGCATCTTCTTACATCATCAGTTGAATCCACGAGTATCACTGCCGTGGAAGTAGTTCTTCTGTGGAACTTGATTAGAAATACGGATATATTTACATGAAATCTTAACTAACATATTAACTTCAGGACAAATTCCCATCTGGATTAGTTCCAACAGAAGTGCGGGGCTGAGCAGACATTTAATCGTTAACAACTTTACACACTTTGTAATGCCACATCAAACTGAGAGGAATTAATGGGAGAAAGAAAAAGAGGAAAATATTAAACCTCCAGAGTCCTTTCAGTAAATCTATATCTCAATAAAGCAAATATTTCCTTTTTGCCATCAGCAATTAGCATACAACGAATCCAAAGGGGACAGAATCAATAAGTAATTGGTATGGTGATAATCAGAAGCAAAGCTTTGTGACCTTCTTCACATTTTAAATATTTCATTCTTGTCAGTTACTGAGTACTGGGTTTAAGGATGTTCTTCCCACACTGATGGTACTTTAGTGAGTATTGTAATAATGCATTTGACTCAGATTCACTGAGGAGGGAGCTGACTACATTGTTCCGTGATACTATTATGCTCATACACGCAGTAAAAATTGCAAGGACTTTTATTGTTGGCTTTTAAAAAGTCTGGTTTGATTTAACATGAAGTAACTTATGCACAAAAAGGAAGAATTAAAAAAAAAACCCCACACATCACACACACATGCTCACACACAAAGAAGACTTGCAGAAGCAGGATTCATTAAGAGATGGGATAACAGAAAATGTGTCATTTCAAAGGAGAATGAAGAGAAACTTACAGAGATTTGGTTAAAGAAGACGGGTGGGGATGAATCATCTATTTACATCTAAGACTTTGTAGGAAAACAACGCTTCCAAGTGTACGCAAACTAATACAGATCATCCATGTAAGTATAAAGCATAAAAAAAAGGCACCATATAACATTTTGACACTTATTCGGCTATTACATATCAACAATATAGAACAGGAATGACAGTTCCCAGGAAATGTTCCTTCAGTTGTGTCAAAAACACAATGTGAACTCAGGCAAGCCCTTCACTTTAAATTATACCATTTTCCTATTTCTAACATGACATCCTTCACAAGATTATTTTGTATGAGAATTTGGATGATATTTCTCCAGCATTCTCTCATTCTTTAATGAAAAATAAGGCACTTAAAAAACAAATATCCGTAAACTCTGTAAAAGAAATTACCTCTGTCATGAATAATTTACTGAATGTGCGTTTTATTTTAAATACTCACTCAAATGTGTTTTTTTGAGTTGGTTCCATAGCATCACATGTATTTTATTACGGTGTATTTCAAGACAATGCTATTTGGAATTTGCAGGAGATATGGATCATAGAATCATAGAATCATAGATCAACCAGGTTGGAAGGGACCCATCGGATCTTCTAGTCCAACCATTCCTATCAAACACTAAACCAAGTCCCTCAATACCTCATCCACCCATGCCTTAAACACCTCCAGGGAAGGTGAATCAACCACTTCTCTGGGTAGCTTGTTCCAATGCCCAATGACCCTTTCTGTGAAAAACCTCCTCCTAAAGTCCAACCTAAATCTCCCCTGGCAGAGCTTGAGGCCATTCCCTCTTGTCCTGTCCCCTGGCACTTGGGAGAAGAGGCCAGCTCCCTCCTCTCTACAACCTCCTTTCAGGTAGTTGTAGAGAGTAACGAGGTCTCCTCTCAGCCTCCTCTTCTCCAGGCTAAACAACCCCAGCTCTCTCAGCCGCTCCTCATAGAGTCTGTTCTCCAGCCCCTTCACCAGCCTCGTATGTAAGTAACCACATGAGCAAATTTTTTTTGGTAAGTAGGTAGTCTATGAATTGTTGCACATAGGAGAAATAAAACCTAGCAAAGACTTTCTGACTAAAATTCTCTCTTTTTTAATGTATAATTCCTACTTAAAAAAAGAATTCACAATTTCAGCTCATATATTTAATATGAAGTCTTAACATATCCCAAAATAATCCATATCACTCCACATTCTTCCTGCTCAAAGTACCAGACACATTGCCATGTATTTATCACTG
Source organism: Coccyzus lansbergi (assembly GCA_033558105.1). NCBI lineage: Eukaryota > Metazoa > Chordata > Aves > Cuculiformes > Coccyzidae > Coccyzus > Coccyzus lansbergi. Next base: position 5,632,489 of record JAUMJK010000508.1, read on the forward strand.
CAACAGAGCATTACAACCTGTCTGAATAAATCCACGATATATATGGAATAAAAAGTTAATAAGAACAGAACAACCGTGTCTTTCGTTGTTTTATGAAAGTTCTTTCATCTGCTGTGACATGCAGATGTGGATGCAATTTTGTTATATCAAAAGCACTGCAGTTCTTTGAAAAATTACACTATATCTGAGACTAAGAAAAAAGAGTGCTTTAAAACTAGTAAAATTAACAGAGAAATTTACTATTTACTTTATTTATTATTGCATAATAAGTAATCTCTTTTCGTCACCAACATCCTAACACTGAACTAACCGTTTGTGTAGGTTAGCATGAAATATGATTTGCAGTAATCAGCTAGAAGCAAAGGGAGCATGAAATAAAATATTTGTAGTCATTTCTTGTTTTATAGTATGTATTTACAGACAACACAACAAAACCAACTCAGGAGATCTGCTTGGAGGTTCAACCAGTAAACTTGTCATAACTCCTACTCATTTGAATCAGCTTCATTTTCTGCAGAACACTTTCAAATCTATTTCAGGGGCAATTTGGAGTGTTCCAGTGGCTTATCTCTTTCTAGACTGGCTAGTTCAGACTTTACAGATGATTTTGTGCAGACATGACACATGCCAATGAGACCCTCTTCATACATTCCTTATTTTGTCATTTGCACTTATGATTGACATATATGAAGCAGAACAAGGTATTTTCACAGTCATGGGTTGAAAGGGTCCATTTATTGGAAATATTTTAGGGGATTTTTTTCCTCCCAAATTATTTACTGGTCATACAGCTCAGAAGGAAATTACATAAATTCATGCAAATAGACTTGACAATCAGCACTAAAAGTCTAGATATTTGATATGAGAACCTAAGTGTTCCTTTGCTATTAAGTGATAATGGGTTGAAACCAGATCATCTTAAAGGTCCCATCGAAGCCAAACTATTCAAAATTCCTTGATGCTATAAATGTCTCAGGTTTTCATTTCTAGAAGTTAGATTATCATAGAATCATAGAATCACCAGGTTGAAAGAGACCCACCAGATCATCGAGTCCAACCATTCCCACCAATCTCTAAACCATACCCTTCAGTACCTCATCCACCTGCACCTTAAACATCTCCAGGGAAAGCAAGTCAACCACCTCTCTGGGCAGGCTGTTCCAGTGCCTAATGACCCTTTCTGTGAAGAATTTTTAACTTGTGTCGAGCCTGAAACTCTCCTGGTGGAGCTTGAACCCATTCCCTCTTGTCCTGTCCCCTGTCACTTGGGAGAAGAGGCCAGCTCCCTCCTCTCCACAATCTCCTTTCAGGTAGTTGTAGAGAGAGCAATGAGGTCTCCCCTCAGCCTCCCCTTCTCCAGGCTAAACACCCCCAGTTTTCTCAACTGCTCCTCGTAAGACTTGTTCTCCAGCCCCCTGTGTTGACTTGTCAGAACAAGCAAATTAGGAAAATACATGTAAATTATTAAAATACACTTTTAAAATACATTGAATTCAATGCTCACATCATTTCTGTTTAAGAATAAATGATCTAGGATGAATAAATTGTTATTATTTTTTTTGTGTCTATTTGCACCAAGAATGTTACCAATAAGGCAGCAACAAATATTAAAAGCTAAACAAAAAGGAATCACCTTCCAAACACAATCATTTCAGTTTTGCTTTGTGTTGAGACTTTCTAAATATTTCTGAAGATTCATCTACCTGACCCACAGCAATATGTTGCAGAGCAGCTTCAGCATCAAACTGTATGAAAAATGGAAAACTGCCAAAGGAAAAGCTGGAAACAGGTCACATTTTAAACTACAAAAGTGTTGGCTTTCCAGATTACCCTGTTCATCAGCTTCATGTGAAGTAGAATTGCATACTACCACTTCAGCAGCAAGAGCTCTCTCCAGTGTTACATCAGCATAATTTATCGAAAGAACATATCTTTTAAATAACAGATGAATGTCAGTTGCCAACTGCCAAGTACGGGAAACAGTTATGCTACTGAATAACACCAAAGCTTCACATCCTTTCTCTTTCTTTGCCACCACTAAGAAAAAGGAATGCCATTAAAAAACCAAGAGCTTTTATAAAGATTGAGGATACGAAAAGTTAACAGATTAGCCTTAGAGAACAATTTCAATACCTGTGTCTGTCTGCTTATTCTACTTATAAGTCTACTTAAAACAAAAGATCTGTCTTCTTCCAGCTCATGCAAGATTAGTGTAAAAAAAAAGAAGGGTGAATGTAGTTTTTGCCTAGATTTTTTTATCATCATCTTGAAAATTAGATAGGAGTCAAAATATGTAACTTGGAGTAATTTTTCAAATTGATTTCTATCAAAACTGGATTTAAATCAACCTTTTCCAAACCTATTGCAAGACTGATACTTCAAACCCAAATAAGACCTTTGAGATCATCAAGTCCAACCATACCTGTCCACTACTTAATAATATCCCTAAGCACTTCATCTACCTGTCTTTTAGACACCTCCACAGATGGGGACTCCACCACCTCCCTGGGCAGCCTCTGTCAGTACCTGATAAGCCTTTTGCTAGAGAAATTTTTCCTAATGTCAATCTGAATCTCCACTGGCGCAACTTAATGCCATTCCTTCTTGTCCTATAACCTGTCGCTTGGGAGAAGAGACCAACACCCAACTTGCTACAACCTCCTTTTAGTTAGTTGGAGACAGTGATAAGGTCCCCCCTCAGCCCCTTCATCTCTAGGTTAAACAACCCCTGCTTCTTGTAAGACTTGTTCTCCAGTCCCTTCTCCAGGTTTGTTGCTCTTCTCTGGACACACTCCAGCACCTCAATGTCTTTCTTATAGCTAGTGGCCCAAAACTGAACACAGTATTCAAGCTGTGCCTTCACCAGTACTAATTACAGGGGCAGAATCACTTCCCTGGTTCATGCTGTTTCTGATACAAGCCAAGATGCTATTGGTCTTACTTGCCACCTGGACCACTGCTGACTCGTGTTCAGTCGCTGTCAACCAACACACTGATGTCGCATGGCACTGTGCCAAGGAACTCAGGCCATTTTTTTCCCAGTGATCTGGCATTTTCTGAGCTGTTTGAACCATCTGCTTACCAGTTCAGTCAAGGGCAAGAGGGTAGACACCTGAGACTTATGAGACATTAATTATGAACTGATATTTAAGGGGAAAACATTGTATCAAGTAGGAACAATCCATGCAACATAAGAAATTTAATATAGTCAGTCCCATTCACGGACTCGTAGCATTCTGAATTCGTCTCTCAGGTCCTTTTCACAATGTTTTCAAATAGTGAACATACAAGCGAAGCACTGTAAATTTTTTAAAATAACAACAGTGGTTTCAGAGTTTTAAGGGTTTTAAAAGAAAGCCAGAAAGCCACTGGTAAAATACAATATGCCTTCCTTCCCTTTTTTAAAGACTGGCTATGTGGTTGTCTATTCACAACTACATGAACGTATAGTGGTGCCTCTACACAGAGATAAAAACGTGTCACAATGCATGGGCATTTCTTCACTAATAGTAAACACTAGGTGAACTCTGAAATTGGCAAGATTAAAAAAAAAAACAACAAAAACCTTCATAGACCCATAGAATGGTTTGAGTTGGAGGAGACCTTAAAAATCATCTAGCACCAACCCCCCCTGCCAGAGGCAAAGATGCCTTCCACTGGCCCAGGCAGCTCAAAGACTTATCCAGCCTGGCCGTAAACACCTGCAGGAATGAGACATCCACAACTTCTTTGGGTAACCTGTGCAAGTGCTTCACCACATTCACAGTAAAAAATGTCGTCCTAAAGTCTAATCCAAATTAACCCTCTTTCAGTTTAAGACAATTACCCCTCATTTGATCACTGCTTTCCCTGATAAAGAGCCCCTCCTCAGCTTTCCTGTAGGTCCCTGGAAGGCTGCTGTAAGGTCTCCATAGAGCCTTCTCTTCTCTAGGATGAACAACCCAACATCTTTCATCCTGTCCTTGCCTGAGAGTTGCTCCATCCCTTTGTGGCCTTCTCTGGATGCATGTCCTTCCTATGCTGGGGACTCCAGAGCTCTAAGTGGGATTTCAGAATTGTGCGGTAGAGGAGAAGACTCACCTTCCTTGACCTGCTGGTCACTCCTTTTGATGCAGCCCAGTATATACTTGGCTTTCTGGACTGCAAGTGAACATTGTCATCTTATATTGATCTTATTCACTAGCAACCCCAAGTCCTTCTCTGCAGGGATACTCTCAGTCCATTCTCTCTCCAGCTTGTATTTGTGTTTAGGATTGCCTTGACCCAGATGTAGGAACTTGAGCTTGGCCTTGTTGAACTTGATGAGGTTCACACTGGTCCACCACTCAAGCCTATCAAGGTGCCTCTGGTTGGCATCATTTCCCTCCAGCATGTTGACCACACCACACAGCTTGGTGTCACTGGTGAAATTGCTGAGAGTACAATCCATCCCACTGCCCATGTCTTCAACAACGATATTAACACCGATCCCAGTACCAACCCTTGAGGAACACCATTTGTCACACACCTCCACTTGGACATCGAGACATTGACTGCAACTCTTAGAGTGTGACCATCCAACCAATTCCTTATCCACTCATTGGTCCATCTGTCAAACACATGTCTCTCTAATGTAGAGACAAGAAAATCATGCAGGATAGAGTTTCCAGGAGGATCTTCTCCATGATTGTGCAAGGTACAGAGATGAGACTGACCAGCCTGTAGTTCCCTGGGTCTTCCTTTTCTTCCTTTTTTAAAAAATAGGAGTTATGTTTCCTCTTTTCCAGTCACTGGAAAATATATATAGACATATATATATATATATATATATATATATAATACAAATAGAGGTTATAATCTTTGAAGCAAATTTGATCTGAGTTTTCATTGTATGAGATACTAAACTTAATTCCGTTCTTTAGAGATTTGAAGAGGAGTATTAATGGCATTTAAAACTATTTGTCTCAGTATTAACATCAAGTTGAGTACTCTCATATGTAATATACAAAGATACAAAGACACAAAGATCTTTTCCATAATTACTCTACAAGCAGTGTCAGAATTTTTGATTTTAATGACTTCTAGATGTTTCATACACATACTTTAATTATCTTAACCCTTGTGCCTATTTTCTAAACAATGTTTGAAATGCTACAGAAGGTGAATATGACAGAAGTTTTTAAGTTAATACCTAGATTTCTCATGGTGTAATCTTTAAGTTATAACTGATTTTTGAAACAATGGCTTCTGACAGTGTCATTTTCCATTTTATAACCAGCTTCTGTTGCAGGCAACTGAAATAGATATTATTTCTTCCTTACTTCCTCCTAAATTCAGTTAGCTTACAAGCTTGAATTGCCTTTCTTGAATTTCTCTTCTCTGCTTCTTATTCTCATAATAAAACATTTTTTTCCCTCTGAGTGTTTCCTCTGCCTGCGTTAAGATGTTTCTGCTCTGTAAAATGTAACACTAATATTATCATGTATCTGTTCATTCCCTCTTACCAGTAACCTTTTTTCGTCTTTTCACGATATATTTAGGCAGAACACTTCATATATTTTTAAGAATTACTGTTTTCTTTTTGTGATCCTCCCAATAATTAAATGTTAAATTAACTCATTAGGCTATCATTAAGCTAACAGGAACACTGTAACGTGTGCTGTATTTAACAATAACATCTGCAGCTTGGCTGTGCTTTTGTCTTTATAACAAAAAATACATTTTGAAATGTGTAACGTATCAAAACAAACAAGGTAACCTTAGTAGAAAAAACTAACGAAGTACACAGTGGTTTCCTATCGAAAAAAAATTATTGTAGACCTTTTTGTATCGGGCAAGTCAGCCAGATTCCTGATTTGTCTGGGTTTTTCCCATGAGAAAGGGAAACTGATGATGGACGTGTGTGTTTCTTTCATAATGCTCATTTCTAATGCAGGTATAAAACCATATTCCTGGAACACAGCAGAAACCAAATGAAGGGGCCAATTCTTTGCATCATGCCCCTCCAGCAGCATTCAGCATCCAACTCTCCCAAGAGCTGAACTCCAGAGTGCAAATACTACATGACTTAATGTATTCATTAGAAGCAAGTTTCCTCCTGTTCCTTAAGTTTTGCAGGAATACATTTTATAAAAGCAATGTACCTATAAATGTGAGAATGAATCAGCAAGTTAAAAACTAAATGATAGTATAGAGATGATATGGCATGGAGTATCACTAACCTAACTTGCTCTTCTCTTCTTAGACATTCACCACTTACCTTCTTCTGATAGAGAAAACCAGAAACATTTAATCTGTGTTTGTAGTCCAGCTCCTTTTCTTGCCATAGGGAATGGTAGTTAATGAGATAATTTTTTTGTCTGTGGTTACTTTAGTGGTTTAATGTTTGATAGGAATGATTGGACTCAATGATCCAGTGGGTCTTTTCCAACCTAGTGATTCTATGATTCTACTTAGAGCTATCAGGAAAGACATGGGTAGAATAATGATTTTAAAATGAAGCAAAATTTTTTCTTGGTGAATAAGCACTATGAACTATTACAGTTATGAGTAGCAATATTTTTTATTTAAAAAATAAGTTAACACTAATGATAGATGTTACTCCTTGATTGACATTGGTTGGCAACTCAACCACTAACTGACTGATATATTATTGAATTTGCTTTTCATTTAGGTAAACTAATCACTATATTATAACAAAACTATCACTGAAAAACCTAAATATGCTTATCTAGAGAGACCAAAAAAAACATAGAACTACAGGGCTGGGACTTGACATGGTCATCTAGCCCTTCAGGATTATTCAACATCTTAACATGAAGGAAATGAATAAAAAAAGAAATAATTTACCTAGAGTTGGTTTTTGCCAAATCCATCTCTCTCCTATCAATCTTCCCAGGTGGCAGTGGAGATGCTTTAGTAATGTTTTCTTTCCAATAAATATGGAGCTGAGGACTTGAATGTTATAACTCAGATACAGCTCAGCAAAGACTGGAAATGTAAGGAAAAATCTTTGTTTCTTGACATTATGAAAGACTACTGTCATTTATTTAATGGTCCTTGATGTAAGTTAGTTTTACTCCCGAGAAGTATCTGTTTCTCAGAAAAGAGCCTTATATTCAGCACAAACTCAGCTTCCTTCACTTTCCTTTAGCTAGGAACTTAGACCCACCTGCTAGCTTCTCAACCTAATCTGCTTAAGACAGTCTATGTAAATATGGTTCAAGAATTCATTAGCGCTTGAGTTCTGCATTATTTTGTTACACACACCACAGGAATGGGTGATATTTTGTTTTGAAGTGTCAGCATATCTGTACAGGTATAATGATGAACAATAAAGTCATATAATATATTAAAAATTTTCAGCAAACTTGAAACTGCAACATCACCAAATGCTCTATTTATAATTTCATTGTCTATAGACTATTCCAAAAGCACGAAGTTACTTTTGTGTCTCCAAATTCCCTTAGGTCACGTAGCTGTAACTTGTTCAATTTATGTGGTAGAAAGGCACAAATTAGAAGGCAACTAATACTTTAGTATCACTCTTTGTACTTAAAAAGAACAAGAGTAGATTTGTATGTACTTTGGGATTTTGAAGTATGAATTGCACAATAGTACAGATTTTTTAGCATGATAGCCTATGACTGTAATGTAATAAGGGAAATGAAACTTTAACATAAGTAATCATGCTCTATAACTGCAAGGTCGATGACACCACTGAAAGATTTATGGAGTAGGCAAGGCATTAGGTAGATCAATACAATCCCCCAGGCTTAGTGGTATTATCTTCTCTACTTCACCTTCTCCTTCTAACAGTGCTAACTGTACCTCAATGTCTCATGGATTTGACACTTATATTCTATTGAGGAGTGGTCTACAAAAAATTGTTGAAGAGAAAAACTTAATGAAGCATTATGAAATCTAGTTAAACCCACATCTGCTACATGATTTTTATTTTGAACTTGATTTCAGGCTCTAGCACTGTGCTTACAGTGTTCAGTTTCCATTAGCAGCAATCTTTGAATCTCGCTATCAGCATCTGACAGATAGCTGGAAATGTGCAAAGGCAGAGATTTCAAAGTGTACAGTAGTTTTCCCTCGAAGAGTTAAAAATACATACAGTACAAGGTGAACAGTTTATGCTCTGCTTTATTCCATTCCTTTGTGCAGTAATGCCAAGACCTTAAGACCAGCCCTCTGTTTCCTGTAAGTCAACAGCTTTAACAGAGAACAGAAGAGTGTTCCTTCTCTGGATAACTCTATATTAGTGAGAATTTAAAGAGCACTTTTGTGATATGAAAGAATTAAATTCCAGGCTTATGTCTGAATTAGCATATAATATTTCCCAAAGCTGTAATGTCTGACCTCTTTTTGACCTCCTTTTGCTGAAGACATATCTTTTTTTTTTCCTCCAAGAAAAAAGGCAACTAAATATATTCTGGTCCTTCCAGCAGCATACGCATTTAAGGGAGATGAATTCCCAGTATACAGAAGGACATGATTTTTCAAAGCACAGGACAGAGACAGGCTTACTAAATGCTTTCTTTTCACCAGTTTTGGCAGTTGCACAAAATTCTGCAAAATCTTACCCTAAATGAAGTAACCTTAAAATAAACCATTGTTTTAAAGGAATAATGCAGTTGGTGTAAGACTAGTCATCATCCAGAAAAATATTAAAGGCTTTTCAGTACAGCAGAACTAATAGGGTTCCTTTTGAACCCCTTCAGAGGATGGGATCTATTGAAAAAGTAGACCCCACGACAATTTTTGACGCACTGTGTGGAGCGCAAGAAAATGCACATCATTCCAAACAGAGTCAATAAATTAGTACTTTGAAGGAGAATAAGTATTTTGAAGAAGATCTGTTACAGTAAATGGGATTTATTTTGCAGACAGCTGTCTGTAAAATAAAAAAAGTTACAACTGGAAAGTAAATTTAAAGAAAAATCAAGAAAAAAAGACATGAGTTCTACACAGTATATTCTCATTACAACTTTTACTGCCCGGGGAAAGGATTTATATCAAGGCAATTAGGGTGCTTACAGGATCACACTAGCATGAGTTAGTTCAGCTAATGGCCCAGTACTGTCATACTCTTTATTTTTTTCATTTCTGTAACTGATGTCCTTTCACATCCTAAACACCAGTTTTCCTATAGACATCAATTAAGCTTTGGGAGTCTGTCTCACTTCTGAAAAGCTAGAGTAGTGCTTTTAAGAAAGGCCTTGGAGAAAATCAAATGTGTGCTTCATTTTTCTAAAGTAGTGATTTAGCAGTGGCAGTGAGGACTCGTATTAATGCAACAGTGAGATCTGAACTTAGAGTGGGATTGAATCTTCCAATCTAAACCATTAAGAGGGAAAAAATGGAAAAAAAAATAACTTGAGAAGATCCTTGGGAACAGTGGAATTTTAAATACATATTTTGCATGTGAAATCCGTCCTTCTGCGGAGGGAACAATTAAAAGTAATTTTTCAGTTATTTTCTTTTCCTTCTTATTTTTCAGAGCTCCTTTTATTCATTTACTCCCATCTCATATACCCTGAGCTTCAGTCGCCAATACACATCCCAAAATATTCTTAGACTCATAGCTCTGACTTTTAATTAATCTACCACAGTTAATCCTCTTAATCAGTTCACTATTCAGTTCTCTCCATGCAAGGATTAGCCCACAACAGCGCCCTAACTCATCGGCTAATTTCTCTCTCTAGTACAGCCACGTGCCACCAGCTGTAATCTGTGTGGACCATTGGACAATTAAAACTTAAATGAGGAATATGGCATTTTTTTGAAACTCTGATCAAGAAAATACAACTACAGAAAGGAGGAAAAGTCCACTTTTGCTCTTTGCCTCTTTCCCTGTTATCTGCCTACAGGGTTTTTTGCATTTTGGAGACGAACATCTCACCATGGATGCATTTCCCAAACTAAGTTTTCTATCTGTAACAGAGAGTTGAGGAAGAATTTAAGGAAGAAGATTCATTGTCTCCTATCTTCATCCCTCATTCCTGTAGTCTACTGAAGCTGTTCATCACTCAGATGAACCATTCACAATAAATTTGCTCATCACCATGTTTAAATTTCCTACAGAAGCAGTTCAAATTTCTCAAGCATTTTATTGAAATATGCCCATGTGTGCATGTACATTAAAGCGTGAGAAGAAATTGGGAAACCGGTGAAAAGAGTGTGAGAAGTAGAAAAGGAGAACCAAGGATCCTTGCAACTCAGCCTCCGAGGTGAGAAGGGGGGTTTCGGTTCATTCCCGGGAGCTGGATGAGCTGTGCATGTTGAAGGGCACACAGCTGACTGGTTGCTCTGAAAAGCTGGTACTTATTGCAGGACACTGGTCTAGGAAATGTGGTCTGGTGAGGCAATACCCAGTGATAAATAAACTGCCCGACCTTGTAGTAGTACAAAAACTTGAAGAGATTTAAGACCAAAGCTGCAGTATAATACCTCATCCTAAAACGAATTTTCACAAAGATTTCATGGGATACTCATGCTTTCAATATCAATGATGTTAGAGTCTTGTTCTGTTTAATTATGAAGCATCACTCCAGTGGTTAAATAGTTCCTTCATTACCTAATTATTTAATAAGAAAAATAAATAAATTTTAATTTACTTCAGATTTCTAGGGGAAAAAAATCAATTATTCTTAATTATTTACTTAGTAATCATTTACCAGTTTTGGAAATGTTGTTAGGTTTCAAAGTCAGGTTTGTTTGTGTTAATTGAATACTTTTAATTAAGACAGCTGAACCCAATCCTTGTAACTTTAAACACAGCCCCAAAGGCAACACCTAGTTAAAAAAAAGTTCAAAGAAAATTAATATTTGAAGTACAACATATACTCTATTGGCTTGCCAGCTGAATTAATACAGAGGTTAATAATCGTACTCTAGAAAACATCGACATAAGTTTAATTCCCTTTTTTGGATGAGGTTATTAGTCAAATTAATTGATGCCAGACCCTAAGAAGGGCAAAAATAGTAACATCATTATTTATAACGGCATTTCACAGAGATAACTCTAAATACATGCAAAGACCCCACTCCCAGAATGCGTATGCTTTGCTACAGTGGCATGATAGCATGATTAAGTCTTCATAGAATCATAGAATCACCAGGTTGGAAGAGACCCATCAGATCATCGAGTCCAAATATTCTTATCAAACACTAAACCATGTCCCTTGGCACCTTGTCCACCCGTGCCTTAAACACCTCCAGGGAAGGTGAATCAACCACCTCCCTGGGCAGTCTGTTCCAATGCCCAATGACCCTTTCTGTGTAAAATTTTTTCCTAATCTGTAGCCTAAATCTCTCCCAGCAGAGCTTGAGACCATTCCCTCTTGTCTTGTCTTGTTATGTTTCTTCAGAAGATATGTTATCACTGTCTGTTTACAAACATAAATACTGTTTCATAGAATCATAGAATCACCAGGTTGGAAGAGGCCCACCGGATCACTGAGTCCAAACATTCTTATCAGTCACTAAACTACATCCCTCAGCACCTTGTCTACCCATCCCTTAAACACCTCCAGGGAAGGTTTTCTACAGAAAAAGTTCTAGATGTTCCTAACAAGTAAAACCTCAAACATTTCCCAGAGATACCAAATCCCTTGCATTAACTTCTCCCCCCTATTTGATATCCACAAATACAAGTCCAAACAAAATTTTGTTTTCAAGTGTTCAGGGAAACAAACTTCATGCTGATTCATGAGAAAGGTACTCAGAGCCTGAAAGGGAAAAGAGACAATATTTAGAAGAGTAGCACTAGGAGAGATGAAGGGTGAAGTTGCAAAAATGCTGCTGTCTAGATATGTTTGTTCTTCATGATAGTACCCAACATGTTCGTATTTGGCCCAGCAGTACAGAATTTTGCACCATCTTTCCAAGTTCAAACACCCTCTGTCTACTGCAGGATGGTGAAAAAGGTTCTATCCCTGTCTGTTTTGCTAATAAAGTTTTTTGTTTCCTCTGTGCAGGAGTGGGTCTTCTATTTTCCCTCCTTTTCTGGTGTCACACTAATGCAAATGCACACCCTTTGAAATCCCAAAGATCACTGAACACCTAAACATTACTCCAAATGTTGTTGGGTTCCAAACTATTGTACTCCTTATGTATCGATTCACACTGTTTCCAAAGGTTTTAGTTCCACAAACTTTTAAGACAGAAGAGGCCCTTAGGTCACTCAACAGATTGTGCAGATTTAGGATAATAGAATTTAAAGAACTGCGTTCAGGCAATTCCCTTTGAAACCTAATGACTGCTGTTTGAGGCAGGAGTGTGCTGTGAATTTAAGAAAATCCATTTCTGCTGTAAAAATATAAGAACACTTAGCATTCAACATTTCCCACGTTGTTCTCTGTCACTGCTGATTGGCTTTGCAAATTAAAAGAGTCTAACATTTAAAATTTTAATTCTATACCATGATTCTCTTTTTTTTCTTTATATATTAAGGGTACACTTCATATACAGAATTTTCTGCCTATAAACACACTTGAATAGTAATCAGATCACCTCTCAGTATTTTATTCACAACATATAAAGAATCGGTTTCTATAACTCCTCAAATATGCACGAATTTAGTTTGAAACAAACCACTGCAGCTCACTTAGTCCAACCACCTGCTCAAAACAGGAGTATCTTCAACAATTATGATCAGAATGATCAGAGCTTGTCTAGCCAAATTTTTATATCTTGAAGGACAAAGATTCTTCAACCTCTTCTGGCAGCCTGTTTCAATGTTCACAGAATCATAGAGTCATTTAGGTTGGAAAAGATACTTAAGATCATCAAGTCCTACTGGTTTGTGTGTTTCCTCACTCTAATAGTGAAAATATTTATATACCTGCTATGGAATTTCTTTTCCTGCAGGTAAGGAAGTTTTGCAATTTGCTCCTTTTAAGTCTTTATATCTAAAATTATATTTCGGATTACCTTTTGCACTTTCTCAGATTTCTCAAGAACTTTTTAAAGGAATCTGGTCACCAGAAAAATATTGCTTCATTTCTTGGATCATCAGTTCTGTAGATTTTGTTAAATCACTGAACTGCCTGCATCCTTCTTGTTTGCATCCCTCTTTTTGCCATTACGTCACCTTAAATACATTTGGCGTGTCTTGTGGCCACTATGATTATCATATCCTCTTCAAGCCTTTCTTGTCAGGGTACATAATCCATAACCCACAACAATCTGCAGTCACTGGCCTTAGAAGTTTAGCTTCAATTGTTTGAAAGTATGTTTCATTTAGAGGCTCCAAGTTATTGAAATAATCAGAGGTGGTTCAATATGACCACACGGACTTATCACTCTTTGTCACTTTATTAAGTCTTATTGCATCAACACTATTTTAAAATTCATTTTTTTTCCAACAGCAGCAATTTTATATTTATTTCCAGCTTATCACAAAAAAAAATTTCAATATCATTTTCCCTAGCGCTGACTTGTAAGAAACCTCAAGTAGAATTATACCATTCAGTGGGAATTGTCAGAGAATCCGCTTTAATCCATTTACTGTATGTTCTGTTATAATTGTCAAATGTGAATTTAATATTGAAATGTCATGGGGTTTCAACTCAAACACCTTACAAAATGCCTTTATATCCATGTAACTGCCATCATAACCATTAGTATGCCTGCAAAATAGAGCATACAGGTTTTTCTAATATCTGCTTCCACTAAAACTGTGATCATTTACGTTAATGATATTCTTATAATTTAATTCTTTATTGACTGATTCCTAAGTCAACATTGTCAATATTTTCTCTTGGTCTGATCCCAGACTAAGTAACCTATAATAATAATTACAGGAGTTGTTTTTTAAATAGTCATATTTGTACTTGTGCAGTCTTCTGAAATTTACCTATTCATCTGTGACTTAACTCTGAAAATGATTTTGTAAATATTGCTTTCATGTTGCTATAATATTTGGGTTTCTCTTTTTGCAACTATAATTAAAAACTGAGATATTATTTTTCCAATATCAAAAGGGCATAAGGTATTAAAAGAAGTGGCGATTCTGAAAAATTGAGAGCTAAATGGCTTACTTCTCACAAAAAGAAAGTAAGATATACTTCTGGATGAATACCAATGGATAGCCAAGCTAAAATCTTCAGGAAACTAAAGGTTGTGTAAATGCCTTGAATTTTCCAAGTCATTAACCTGTTCGACTTCAATTATTCAATTTCTCAGTGGGGTCTCACACTCAAAAAGAATTATTACATCTCTCTTTGAAGGTGAATATTTTGTAATTCAGCAAAATACTAACTTGTATTACAGTTAAAACACAACAAAATACTGCTCACCTCCAACTCCAATTAATAATTTTATAATTTATATAAATAGAATATTTTTTAAGAACCAAGATGCTGGAATAAAATACTACTACCACAATACTACTAGAGTTGTGGCAGATTGTGAGTTTGGAAGCTGGTCCCCTAGAATATTGTGTAAGTGCAATTAATCATTCTTTAATTGAAAAATGTATCATTTACATAAATTCATTATGCAAGGCAAGTTCTCAGTACCTGGAAGCACTGCTCTATATTGAAAAATAAGTTTGTCTTTCATCTGGTCTACAAAAAATATAGTTTGTGCTTCATAGTAAAATATATAGTATAGTGTAAGTAGTACAGTAGAAAGTGGATATTTCAATAAGAATTAGGAGATGTCCTTTATTGAAAATATTCTCAAAAATAAATCAACATATGTTAAAGTTAACTTAGCATATAATGGTAAAAATATATATTTCTAATTTCACTGAAAACAAATCTGGGATACTGGTTGCAGTTGGTTCTTCTTTCACTTATGCCTGAGAAACATCTGGCTTTTTATGTTGATATATAGACATTTATGGCTTTACTTATTCAATAGAAACCATCAGCACATGATCTTGCATCTGAACACTAAACAAAATCAGTATTCAGTCAACCAGTAATGAAAGGATATCACCAGATGGATCCTGCCAAGTGTTACCAATTAATTATTGATGTATTGGGGGGAATATTTAAAGAGATATGAAAATATAGTCTTCCTGCATGAGATTGCTTAATTATATTGAGGGTTGCTGATTGCATGAGTTTTATTTTTCTACCTTATACAAAATGTTCAAAACAGATCCTCCTGGAGAAATCAGAGACATCCCTCTGGAAAGTTATTGTGTGGTCTGTTGAAATCAGGATATGGCAAAGATGATTTCAGAATGCATTTTAAAAAGGAATAATGATCACATAGTAATTCATTTTCCATTCTCATCAGCTTATTTGCAAGTTTTTCTCTAAGCTTTTTAAATATGTATTTCAATACCAGCCATTATATGCTAATAAAAAATAACAATAAGTAAAAAAGTTCAGCCTCTTGTTAATGATCTGATTAAGTTTTTGAAGCACTGAAGGACAAGTAGAAATGCAATTTACTCAATCTATGATTTACAAGGTGTGATGCAATAGTTCAGCTGACAACACTAAAGATTGATGCTGTCTGTTTCACAGAGCAGGAACAGCAGTAGAAAAGGTACCACAGAGGTTTATTCACGCTGTACCCATAGTGCAATGTTTGTCAAGCCTGTCTTTGGTACCATAGCTCATTCTTTCCCAGCTCAATTTCAGTGGCTCAGCTGGATGGCAAACAGCACCGAGTGGTTCCTGTGATATGAGTATCTGCCTATAACATTTAATCTGTGGGAGATGGGCAGAGACCCCCTTAGGTTCCCAATTCAGTTTTGAACCGATATAGTGATGTAAGCAAATGAACTTAAACAGTACATTTTACTTCTGGTTTTGCTAAAAACAATGAATTTTATTTTTTGTAGTTCTTGAAAGTGGTCTTTGAGCCTATATTTGCTTGAATGTACCTTTGAAAGGACATTAAATGACAAAAAGTTCCCCTTCTGGAATTAAAAATCTTCACAGTTGGCCTTCTCATTGTATCCTGCTCTTTGTGATGAAAAAGCAAATGTGAAATTCACCTTGGCATCTAGAACTTGAGAAAGCTAAGTGTAAGCTAATAAAGTTTGTGTCCTTTTTCAATCAAAAGAGAAAAATAGGTGCCTTTAGAGAGTAATTCATTTGACCTGTTCCATAAACCTCTTCTACAGCAAAATGATTCTCCTTCTCCATCTGCTTATTTAAATTGACTGCGGAAGGAAGCCAGGATAGCTTACTTAGTCTTAGAAAACTATGCTCTGTGTACATTAGGTGATAGATTATTTTATCCCCAGATATCTTGAAAACATTGCTTCAAAAAGAGATCACAAAACCTTTTCTCTAATGTCATGGTACCCGTGAAAGATTTTCCATCAACATTTTAGACAGGTTCATATCTTTATAGAATAAACGCTACAGTGTGGAGAAAAGTGATGAAGCTGATGTTCAAATCATGACAAAATTTGGTGGTTCATGTTGTAAAGCAAATTAGAGAAGAGATTCTGTTCAAATTCAGCTGTCTGCACACTGGTATCTGCATAAGTGTTTGCCAATAGTGAGATCACTGTGTTTGTTCAGTGTCATTTTACATGCTCTAGAGTCACCTGGCTCTTTCTACCCTTCTTGAAGGAGATGAATCTCACATATGCCTTGTGTCACATCTACAGAGGTACCTTACAGTAGCTCAAATTACTGTAGATGCCGATACTGTAGATGCAGTTAAATTAAGCCACTTTTTAATGTAGGAAGTGGGACTTAAACAGTAATTCAGCTAACTTTAATCGTAACTGCAGTGCAATTTGGTTCCCCTACTATATCATAGAACAATCAGGTTGGAAGAGACCCATCGGATCATCGAGTCCAACCATTCCTATCAAACACTAAACCGAGTCCCTCAGGACCTCATCCACCCGTGTCTTAAACACCTCCAGGGAAAGTGAATCAACCACCTCCCTGGGCAGCCTATTCCAATGCCCAATGACACTTGCCGTGAAAAACCTCCTCCTAATCTCTAGCCTAAATCTCCCCTGGCAGAGCTTAAGGCCATTCCCTCTTGTCCTGTCCCCTGTCACTTGGGAGAAGAGCCCAGCTCCCTCCTCTCCACAACCTCCTTTCAAGTAGTTGTAGAGAGTAATGAGGTCTCCTCTCAACCTCCTCTTCTCTAGGCTAAACAACCCCAGCTCTCTCAGCCACTCCTCATAGGGCCTGTTCTCCAACCCATTCACCAGCTTCGTTGCTCAAATATCATCCAGCAGGATGCCCAACGTAATAAGGAATATCTACAGAAGGGGCAACAGATACAACAGAGGGTTTCTGGAGGGTCTGTGAACTTTTGGTGCAAAAATGGGACACTAGACTGGGTATGGCCTCCTCTGGATTTATTAAGCTGGCTTCCATTGGCTATAGTGAGGTGTTGAGCAATGCAGTACGGCAGTAGATAATCATGCACACTGACTCTCAAATCTAAGTGTTTTAATCTCAAGCCAAATTCTACTGATGAAAGTTTGGAATAGTCTACCTTACAGACTTCAGAGCTCATGTTGCACACTTCTGAAGTCACATCAGAACTGAGAAGAGGATGTACACAACCAGATTTATATTGTCTTCTGTCTAGCTTGCTCTAGCTGGGGAAATGGTCCCAGGGTTTCACTTTGGCACGTCAGTGTAAAGGGGCTAGAAAGCCTCTGGGCATCTGGCAACTCTTCAGGCATAGGAATGTCTCTAGCAGATGTAGAGGCAATACAACTGGCTTCTCCATCATCTTCCCGTTTTCAGAACAGAAATTCTGACTGTGATAAAGGTGGCATGAGCCTCATACTGCCCTACTCTAGCTATTTCTTGACAAGATTTCAGCCCTCTGGGGCTCTACCTTGTTGAAGTATCTTGACCAGTCCTGGAGTTCTCTCCTGTAACTCTGAAAGTTTAATTATATATGGAATGCACAGTGATGGCCATTTTTAAAGCTGCCTGAATATTTGCGCCCTAGATGACTATTTTGAGTGTCTTTAAAATATCAGTATGTGTATTTACAGAGTAAAAAAAAATCTTTTCCTATGAAAACAAACAACAGTGCTCTCTTTTTGATCAGCTAAGGTTCTAAGACTTAGAGGGAGAAGGATCTGAGATCCATTCAGACTCATCAAATTACTGTACCTTGAAAATTAAGGACATGGCATCAATAACATGATTCAGGTAGAAGTAATAAGGAAGTTAGACTGACTGTCTTGTCAATGGCAGAATTGAGTAGCCTCTGAAAGATCAATATTTCACACAGATACATCAAGAAAAATCTTAGCCAACTGGCTGAATTTGAGATGCCTCACTCGCAGGAACTTAAGTGACTGAACCAAAAATGCACATTTGACTAGGGCTTGTGAACATGAAGCTGTGCCTACCTGTTCAAAGACTGCCTCATCTGCTCACTCTATCTAATCCAGTGGCCTGTAGCAGACCCTCACTGCAACATCGTCTGTCCCTCCCTTCTCTTTAATCCTAGCCCACAGGCTCTTGGTTGGCTCCTCATTCATCCTCAGGTGGTGCTCGGTGTATCACAACTGGTCATTGGCATAAAGGGTAACACTTCTCATCTCCCTTGCCCATCCTTCCTAAAGAGCTTGTATCCCTCCATTCCAACTCTCGACTCATAGGATCCATCCCACCATGTGTCCATGATGCCAGTGAGACCATAGCCTTGCAAGCATACACACATCTCTGACTTCTTTTGTTTATTCCCCATGCTACTTTATTTATATACATTTATTTCCTGTACAGTTCTGCAAATGCTGAAATCTTTCAAGCTTGTGCTTGAGGTATTCCAAAGGTAAGGAGATTTCTCAAAACACAACTGCCCTACTACACCAGAGTACTGGAGTAAAATTAACTGCATTATCACAGTCTGGATTTTTTCCTACTCTGGCTCACCCCATTCCATGAAAAAATTAAACAGTAAACAAAAAGATATCTGAAGCAGTAAACAACAAATGGGACCATGTGAGACACTTTTGTCATGTTTACAATTTGTTCAGTGTATGTACAATTGAGGATAATGCCAGTGACATGCAAAAGCAGCAGGGATTTATTTAATAAAAGATTAGTAAACAATTCATCACTGTCTCTTTCATTACCTGCACCAAGATCCACTGGAACAGTGCCATAGGTAGAAATAAAGATAGACAGAGGAGCAAAGGAGCAGTAAATCAATTCATGCAAAGCTAATGATTGAGAAAGCAGTTTTTTATTTAAATAAATAGGCATTCATTTAGTTTTGAGTTTTTCACTCTGTAGTCATTCAGGTTTGTTATACTGCTTTTTACAGTGAATCCATAAGAAACATTCTCCTAGATCTTGTAATTTAATTCCTATGCAGTAGTGAAAAATTTTGCATTCATTTTGTGGTAGGATTAAAGGACACTTCTAAAATTTTAAAAACCACCTTGATTTATCCATGTTGTCATGGAAAAAAGGTTGCATTTAGAAAGTCTTATTTAAAGCATATTTTATGCGAGGTAATAATGGATGTTTCATATTTTTCAGCTGAAATGGCTTTGAAGAGAAAGATGCAGAAAGCAATCAATTTTTAAAACTCCAAGAAAGAAAAATAAAAGTTTTATCTATCTCAGACATATACAAATAGAAGAAAACATTTTTCCCCTATGTTTTGTTGCTTTGTGTTTTTTTCAGAATGTAAAGCTCCAACCTCAAACGTATCTTGATATACTGTAAATATCTTGATATAGTGAGTATATATCAGTGTAACTTTATTTACTTTAATGCAACTTCATTCAATTCTACGTGATGAAAATCAAGATTGCTTCATGAGATTGTTTTGAAATAACATGTGTAGAATTTTTATAAACCAAGAATACGCACTAATATGTTGTCTTGAACTGAGGTCTTAATGCACAGTAGAATGAAAAACTATTATCTGAGTTATACTTTCAGTTGTATGAAAAATTACTATTAACAAAATGACTAGAAAACCGGAAAAATTAGACTCTCAGAATTAAAACATGAGAGTAAAGCAAACATGACCTTAAGAGAGTTTGATTATGAAAGTCAAAGCGTTTCCAGAGAAGAGACACATGAAACTACAGCAACATTACTTGAGAGTCCTCATGTTATCTACTGATTGTAATTAATGGGGACATCCATCTTATAGGTAAAAGTAATTAACTAATAGCAGAGGTTTATCCAGCTATACTTAAGTTTGGTCAGAAAAGCATGAAACCAATTAATTTATAAAAAACCTAATCAAAAGCCCACTGAAACCAACAGGAACCTTTCCAGTAAACTCAGGGAGCTTTATTTCCAGTCTTGTAACAAAACATCAAGGCATCCATACAGAATAAATGCTGGTACCAAAATATTTTTTATTTATATTTATATCAGGCAGAAGTTTTATAGAGTAGGTTGACTTTGACAGTGTCTGCTTGTCTGTTGACTGGCACTGCAGAGTCTTGAGAAAAGATTCTAATTATGCCAGTACAGTCATTTGTACCCTTACCACTGACTCACCTGTAACAGTTAACGTGACACTGAAGTCCTTGCCTCTGAGGAAGGCATGATAACAATTACTTCAATAACTGGTTGCCTGATTTTCTATACAGAACACATTTTTTAGGTTCACTTGTGTTTGGAAATTCAGCTGTTACTACGAGCAATCCATAGTTAAGGAATTCATGCTTGTCTCGCATAGGTCACATGATAGATGTATAGATTATGATTGAAAGTGAACAAAAAAGTGCCAGATATTGACACTAAATTAAATCTACTGCCTAGAAAGAGCAAATAAAGTGATACTTTAAAAATTAATTAATTGTCACTGAAATTTTGGATTTTTACTTTGTCTGATTTATTGAATTATCCAATAAGAGCCAAAAAGTCACTGAATAAGTTAGTGTAACTGATGTGCAGGGCCAACCCTCAGATATTAAAGGAAGTTAATTGAAACCATGATTAGTTTCTTTTAATGTTTACTAATATTTAGGATGTGTCTTTTGTTAATAATAAAACCTTTCCTTTATGTCCCCTGGTGAAGGGGCTGGAGAACAGGCCTTATGAGGAATGGCTGAGAGAGCTGGGGGTGTTTAACCTGGAGAAGAGGAGGCTGAGAGGAGACCTCATTGCTCTCTACAACTACCTGAAGAGAGGTTGTAGAGAGGAGGGAGCTGGGCTCTTCTCCCAAGTGACAGAGGACAGGACAAGAGGGAATGGCCTCAAGCTCTGCCAGGGGAGATTTAGGCTAGAGATTAGGAGGAAGTTGTTCACGGAAAGGGTCATTGGGCATTGGAATAGGCTGCCCAGGGAGGTGGTTGATTCACTTTCCCTGGAGGTGTTTAAGGCACAGGTAGATGAGGTCCTGAGGGACATGGTTTAGTGTTTGATAGGAATGGTTGGACTCGATGATCTGATGGGTCTCTTCCAACCTGGTTGTTCTATGACTCTATGATTCTATGATTATAGGTGAGTAAAAAATAATCCTAGGATTGCAATTATTTACATATCTATCAGCTACTCCTTGTTTTTTCCTCAGAATAACCAAGACATTTCAAGTTTGCTTCTTTTTATCCCTAACAAAACTGTTCTCTTAACTCCACAAGTTCTCTTTCACTCGGGTTTCTTAGGCAACATAAATTGCTTCAGTACCCTTCTTACATGCATTTTGATATTTGGCAGCTGATAAATCAGACCATCAAATAAATGTAAATGAGCAGTCATCGCTGAAAAGACTTGTCCCTCTGCCCCTGTCAATCGCTCTTGGATGGCAACGGTCTGTGTTGTGTCTCAGGTATCACCATTTTGTGATATCATGCCTTTGAAAACAATGCAGATTTGAATGATGATTCACTCTGGTTTGCCGTTTTTATATTTAGTTTTCCTGGTTTGCTCGTTACAGCCCTACCTCTATTAGCCTGCTTCAACGAAAGCAAGACTGTTAACTGTTCACAGCAGTGTTGTTTCTGCTTACCTAACATTCATTTACATTAACAGAAGGGTGTTAAAATAAGGCTTTTACTTCCAACAAATCTTTTGACAAGTCCACAAAAGTTAAGCTGTTTTCTTGCATAGCCTCCCTAGGTAAAAGTGGCCTCTCTTAATCCCAGATTTATTCCTGTTATTCTCCATAGCCAAATAGGCACTGTGAGAAACTAAGTGGGAACTTCCAAACTGTAGCTTTGTAATGATTTTGAATACCATCAACAGAGTATTGAGAAACAATACTAGGCAGCAGGAATTAGAGCTTACTTTTATTGTAAAGTTCAATAAAATTCTTCCTGTAGTCAATGTTTCCTGTGGAGTTTGCAGTTTTAAGTTTTATACTTGCCAGTATTTCAGGGAGGGAAAAAAGAAAAAGTATAAGCAACAGAACAAGGCCAACTGTGGTATAAACTTCAAATATCAAAACTATTCTCCTTAGAAATATAACATTCATAGCAAAAATTCAATGGTTTAAGCAGAGGGATAAATGATCCTTATACTTATGTCTCTCTCCCTCTCTCTCTCTCTATTCCTCCCCTTATTCTTGTCATTAAGAGACAATACTGAGATGCTGTGGAATGTTTCCATCAATGGAACTTGAAGTTTATAAATATTTTGCACAATCAGGTGATTATGCTTGATTAATTAGTTTTCAAGAAGCAAGCTGAAACCAGGAAATCATCAACAAAACCTCTCTGAATAATTGCTCAAAGTGAATATCAGTAAGCAGAAACCCCTGTTACAGCATCAGTATTACAAATCTCCAGAGTCAGTTGCCTCAAATACGTGTTAAAAAAAAAAGAAAAGAAAATTTCACTATTAGTTTGATGGCTATTTTACATAATAAAATATCTGTATTTACCGCAAGAGAAAAAGTAAAACCTCAATCCATCTCTATCAGAATACAGGCATGAATGTTCGCTCCTTTTCAGCCTGAATCTCATTTTCATCCTAAATTACTTTCAAAATACAATGTTCTACATATTAGGACCTCTGTACTCAGCACTGGTGAGGCTGCTCCTTGAATCCTGTGTTCTGTTCTGGGCCCCTCACCACAAGAAGGATGTTGAGGCTTTGGAATGAATCCAGAGAAAAACCACGAAGCTAGTGAAGGGGCTGGAGTATAGGCCCTATGAGGAGTGGCTGAGAGAGCTGGGGGTGTTTATCCTGGAGAAGAGAAGGCTGAGAGGAGACCTCATTACTCTCTACAACTACCTGAAAGGAGGTTGTAGAGAGGAGGGAGCTGGGCTCTTCTCCCAAGCGACAGGGGACAGGACAAGAGGGAATGGCCTCAAGCTCCTCCAGGGGAGATTTAGGCTAGAGATTAGGAGGAAGTTTTTCACGGAAAGGGTCATTGGGCATTGGAATAGGCTGCCCAGGGATGTGGTTGATTCACCTTCCCTGGAGGTGTTTAAGGCATGGGTGGATGAGGTCCTGAGGGACTTGGTTTAGTGTTTGATAGGAATGGTTGGACTCGATGATCCGATGGGTCTCTTCCAACCTGGTTGTTCTATGATTCTATGATTCTAAATTCACATGTGAAATCTCTTAGGTCCACTCAATATGTATGCTAAATATCAGTTAGAGTTTAGTGTTTTCTCACATTCATCAGGATCATTCAGTATGCAATGAACAATTCACATGAAGGTCCATTAATAGATAAAGATGGTGTTAGAATCGAGGTTATTGCAGTAAAGGTGTTAGGGACCTTTTTCTCTCACTTATAATGGAAATTTCAAGAAAAGACATGCAAATTAAAAGCAAGGTTGAATTTACAGTGGTTATGCTGCTGTTAGAATGTTGGTTTTAATTAGGCTTATTCTATATGTACTTCTTGAATGAACTTTAGTGCCCAGTTTTTGATTCTTCATAGGGAAGGCCAAGGTTTTCAAAGCAAATGTAATTCAGAGATAGCATTTTTGCATTCTCATTGAGCAAGAGGCAGCAACATAAGAGGCAGAACCTTCAGCAGCACCAACTAAAATATTCAACTTCAACTGAAAAAAACCAGTAAAAGAGGTCAAACCCCATTTTATCCTCATGCAGAGCTGCAGTCTTTCCTAATTAATGCATAAAATGAATTTTAAATCTCATAACATCAAAATAATTTCCTTTATAGGGGAAGAAAGTAAAATAGAACACTTGGCAGTACATAGATATATGTCAAATCCTTATTTTATTTTTAAGAAGGAAAAGTCCTGCAAAGGGAACAAAATATTTGCTACCTTATGTAAAAGTTCAGATTTGGGGGGAGGGGTGGTACACTTCTCTAGAGGTAGTGCTCTGCAGCTCTGATGGAACTGTGCTCTTGGAAAATACAATTACTTCACTTTCAACAGCTCTTTTTCTTCCCTATTTAATTCATAGCAATAGGTAGATACTGGTCTTCAGAACTGGAGGAAGTTACCCGAAAAGAAAGAAAAGAATGCAAAAGGACTTAAGTAGTTTCCCTCCTACACATTTTCTTTGCCCATAGAAGCAACGTTCAATAGATTTAACCTAGATTTAGCTAAATGTAGTTAGATTTATTTATTTGTGTTTGAATAAATCCTTTCAGATAATACCCCCGTGTCTACCACTAAAAATAATCACTGGTTAAGTTGCAAGGCACTTATCCGAAATGTTCCAGCAAGTTACAACAGACTTCTACTCTCCGGGTTTGTAGAGTCTAGTTATCACTGCACAGCTACTGCCTACTGCATATTCTAAGCACATACTATTTCAATTATATATTTTGATTTTCTATTACTCTCAGAATTTTTATTCCTTGCTTGACTCCTGCATTTCATCCTTTATCTAAATGGCTTCTGTCTAAGCTCGGCTGCACCACAGTCCCTTCAGAAGACTTTGAAAGATCCCAGTCTTGGAATTATTGTTGAACTGATGCACTTACATAACTCAGATTGCTTCAGTAGGCACCGAAAACTTATACACAAACAAAGTGCTAAGCAAAGTACACTGACGCAGATTTTATTCTTCCAAAATTGAAAACAAATAGAGAAATATAAAATGGAAAGAACAACGAAGCTGGTGACGGGAACGGCTGAGATAGCTGGGGGTGTTTAGCTTGGAGTAGAGGAGGCTGAGGGGAAACCTCATTGCTCTCTACAACTACCTGAAAAGAGGTTACTGGGCTCTTTTCCCAAGTGACAGGGGACAGGACAAGAGGGAATGGCCTCAAGCTCTGCCAGGGGAGATTTAGGTTGGACATTAGGAAAAAAAAATTCACAGAAAGGGTCATTGGGCATTGAAACAGGCTGCCTAGGGAGGTAGTTGAGTCGCCTTCCCTGCGGGTGTTTCAGTCACGGGTGGATGAGGTGCTGAGGGACATGGTTTAGTGTTTGATGGGAATGGTTGGACTTGATGATCTGGTGGGCCTTTTCCAACCTGGTTGTTCTATGATTCTATGATTCCTTAACACGTAGTAGTATTTCTTTTTTGGTCTGAGTTCCTGGCAGTCCTAGAAACTAGGCGCTGATCCTGCCTATTGAACAAGCCTCCTATTGTAGCAGGCTGGGAATTGTAACTGTTATTGAACACGCATAATTTGTCAATTGTTATCTGGTGTCTCCTATAAATGTTAGCAATCATATTTCAAGCTCAAATTTCTCATATTTATCCACTATAAATGATTTCTAATGTCACCAAGCAGAGGTTCAACATTGGCTTAACAAGCTAGACTATTGAAGAAGTAACATCTGAAGAAGGATGCAGAGGATTACTTCCACTGGACTCAGAACTGTAGTTTGAGAAGGGACTAGGTTAAGAGAAAGACAAAGCAGAAGGAGAGTGAACCTAAGCAGCAGTAAAAAAAGGGTTAGAGTGCCAGAACTGCTAAAAAGATTTCAGGCAAAAGTAAAGGAGAGCTGACAGGAAAATGGGAAAGGTGTTTGAAGAACTAAAATTTCTCCTTACAGTTCTGCTTCATTATTCCTTCATTACTAATGTGTTATTGTTCTATAATAGTGTAGGCTGGAGGGAAAAACAGTAAATAAATCATAAAACATAAATAGAATAGTCAATAGTGTTGTGGTTGAAAATAACTTTCTATCTCTCCACACCAGCCACCAATGTAAAACCCTTGCAGTGAAAGTAATGAAATTCTGTAAAAGACTCATCAAATCCCCTATCTTCTCTTGATCAATGTACAAAAACATTTCAATGGCAGTGCAGGTAATTTTGAAAAGTCAGTTATGAATGCATTTAATGGCTAGACTCATGACTTGAAAAATCACAGTATGTCCCTGTTACAAGGTATTTTACATACTGGGTAGACACCCTCAGTAATGTTAAAATTTTGTTTTCTTTTTACTAAGTTAAATAAAATCACCTCCATCAATTGATGTCATGTTAAAAGCCAGGGAAACATTTCTTTTTACCCAAGTTTCTTCCATTGAAATTTCCTGGTACCAAAATACCTTTTCTTGTGTTACGAGAATGTAAAGTAGGACACCCTACAATCCCAGTGTCTACAGTCTCTCCTCAGATGGAAGCCTTTCCATGTCTCTGTCTTAATTCATGCTTGAACTCTCCACATGACAATTTGATCCACTCTAAGTAGGTTACCATGCCAACCTCCTCAACACTAACTTTTGCAAGAAATCACAGAAAAAATTGCCAGAGAAGACTGGGTAGTTGTTTTAAAATAACAGCAGCGTTTTTAAATGCTACCACCTGGTGGTAACCGAGTAACAAAACCCTGCCACGTGCCAAAGACGTGACCAAGTTCTGCTTCTGACTAAATACTAATTCAAACCTTATAGGGTTGGCAAACTGGCTAATGGGAGTTAATGGTATTGTGCTGTTTCACCTACAACGTCCTCATCGGATGCTCAAGACAGGAAATACGAGATATCAAATCTCATATGATCTAGTGATATGTATTATGCATCCTTGTGAGCTTCAGTTCATATAATGTATCTGTGGATAGACAGGCAAAATTAACATCTCCTAAATGAGACAGTTAAGGAGGTGTTTTTCTACTTGGTATTGAATGAGCAGGCTTGTTTCTTACAGAACAGGAAAGAAAAAGATGCTATCACACAAATAATAAAAGGAAAAAATAGAAAGGGGCTGTCTTTTTTTTTGCAAGTGTAATTGCACCGACTTCAGCAGAACTGCTGTCACAGGAAAACTCCATTTGGAGCTCCCTTTGGTGACTGTATTATATAACACGATGTGCATTAATCAGTAGCTAAGATAAGGTAAAGGAGACAAATGCGTGCTTCTACAAATAACCAGTGATAGATATTAAAATCTTTTACAGTTGCCACTTTCAAGTAATGAAATCCCTATTCTCTGGACATTGAATGCTTTGGTAAACTCAGCTAGGCAAAAGTGAAGACTTTTTGCATGGACACCAGAGATCTGGGCCTGATTTCACACTAAGTCAGTGCAAGGTTGGCTCCCACTGAACTGTTTCTGATTTAGATTGGACTGAGATCAAAACAAGTCTAATTAATTTTGTTTTCATTCTCACTTGCCTCTGAGTTACCAGTGGATAGTTGATACATATGCATTAAAATTTCCCTGTTAATTCTGATGATAGAAGCATATGTGTGTTTCACAGAGTGCTGTGTGTCAGGGTATCTGGAGAATACGGTTTTAGTCGGTACACAGAGATCATAAGGGTGGATACCCATAGGTATGTGAAAAATGCCTGATAATTTGCATAAGCAGCTGGCAGTATGCTCAGAGGACCAAAAACTCCCACCACATCTGCACATCACCACCAGATTGCTCTGCTCCTGCTTCTGAATGGCTTCTGTAGAGCATATATTTCACTACAGAAGTTACAGTTTCTTTTTCTGCCGTTAAATTATTGTTAACCTTAGAGATTAATCTCATACTCTTTTCCCCTCCCTCAGAAACAGGAGGGATGGGATGTCATCCAGAGGGACCTGGACAAGCTGGAGAATTGGGCTTCATGAGGTTCAAGGCCAAGTGCAAGGTCCTACACCTGGGCCAGGGAAATCTGTAGTTTCAATACAGGCTATGGGACAAAATGATTGAGAAACCCTGCAGAGAAGGGCTCGGGGTCCTGATTGATGAGAAGCTTGATACGAGCCAGCAATGTGTGTTTGCAGTCCAGGAGGACAACCATGACCTGGGCTGCATCAAAGGAGTGTGGCCAGCAGGGTGAGGATTCTGCCCCTCTGTTCCTCTTTCATGAGACCCCACCTGGAATCCTATCCTAGTTCTGGAATCTCCAACATAAGAAGGAGATGGAGCTGTCGGAACAGGTCCAGAGGAGGTCACAAAGATGATCAGAGGGCTGGAGAACCTCTGCTGGCTGAGAAAGTTGGGAGAACTTACAGCAACCTTCCAGTGCCTGAAGTGGCTACAGGAAAGCTGGGGAGGGACTGTTTACAAGGGCCTGGAGTGATAGGATGAGGAGGGATATATTGGAATTGGAAAGGGGAAGATTTAGATCAGGCATTAAGAAGGAAGTTTTCACTGTGAGAGTGCTGAGGCACTGGCTCAGGTTGCCCAGGGAAGCTGTGGCTGCCCCATCCCTGGGGGTGTTCAAGGCCAGGTTGGACGGGGTTTGGGCAGCCTGGTAGGGTGGGATGTCCCTGCCCATGGCAGGGGGGTGGTACTGGATGATCTTGAGGATCTCTTCCAACCCAAACCATTCTATGATTCTATGATATGCAAAAGATTTTTTTCCTTCTAAGGATATGGAGTTTTGGTTTTTTTTCTTCCTAGTACATTCAGTTCCTAATCCAGAACCATTATATTGATTGACAGACACATAATAGCCAGAAATGCATGGAAAAGTTGAAAAAGAAAATAATCTTTGTTGCCATATAATATGTCATGTAAAAAGCTATACAGTAGCAGTTGTGATTCTTCAAATTTCCTATATTATTTCCTATAGTTATGACAGCATATAATGCTGGTTTCTATTTGCATTTACATTTTATGATTGTCATTGCAGAAACTGACTACTGTGAAGCAGAATACTTTATTCAAAGAAATAAAGAAACATATCAGACAGGAAGACCTTTGCCTTTTTTTTTTCCAGAACAAGGACAGGATTTTAGCCACTCTTTTATGTCTGTCCAACTGATTCTAGACTACGTCACTTCAAATGACACTAGAATGGTAGTATTGTGCACAGAAGCAACAAATCTTTTCAATTATTAAAGCACAAGTTCAGTCTGAGTATTTGGCTGTATCTGAGATGGAAGGCAATTTGAACATCCATTTGTTCTTTACGTATTATAACTACCTGCTACTAAATTCATGTTGGTAATCAAAAAGTTTTTCTGCCTTTTTTCTGGGTTTTTGTTCATATTTCTGAAGTACGATCAAGAAAAAATAATTAGATTTTTTGCTGATGTCAGTTCTCTCTGAACCCGTAATTGTTACTGGTGTTCACTTGTTCTTGCAGGATAATAAGCCATTTCTTTTCAACACTATTTTTTTTCTGGAAAATCACAAAATGCTAAATGTACTTAATATTCTCAGGTGGCATACCTTGTAAACATAGGTATTGATCTGGTTTTCTCTCAGATGACAATATGATAGTGCTTAAAGAGCCTTGCAGAGTAACTAAGGTAGTGAGAGATGGGAAAACCAAAATCATTTCAGTCACCCTCTACACACACATTTCAACCATTAAAGTGAGGTTAGGTATTTGCAGTTTGTAGTCTGTCTGGTGAAAGGTCTGATTGCCCAGTGTTTTGTCAATGCCCATAAGCAGAAGGAATTATGCATCCAGACAGAGGAATGGAACCTCTGACAGGAGCCACTGATTCAGACAGAAATCAGGAGCTACTAGGTAGGCACAGTGTGATCAAAATCAAGAAAACATAGTTGGTGCTAATAAACAAGAGCCTCAGAAAGCGTCATTGGGCACTGGAATAGGCTACCCTGGGAGGTGGTTGAGTCATCTTCCCTGGAGGTGTTTAAGGCACAGGTGGATGAGGTGCTGAGGTGCATGGTTTAGTGTTTGATAGGAATGGTTGGACTTGATGATCTGGTGGGTCTCTTCCAACCTGGTTGTTCTATGAATCCAGAGCACTGTGTGGAGCAAGGGGGAAAAAGAAATGGATGAAGGAGAAAAGAATGTCATGATTTTAGTTAAAAAAGCAAGAACAAAAAATTTAACTTATAATTTCATGAAGAAATTAAATTACTTCACAAGCACTAATATACACATGCTTCTAGATAAAACTGTGCTAGCCGTATGATAAGAATACAGAATCTGCAAACAACTCAATTTTGTCAAACAGGAAAGGACTTAAGCAGAATTTGGGTCAAAGCACCAAACAAGAGTGGTGGGGAGAACCAAGGGCGTGCTAAAACAGGTGAAGACAGAAAGAAAATTTGTGATGCAGAGCCCAGATCTGAAACTAAAACAGGCAGATATACCAAATACAACTTCAGTCTTTAACACAAGCAAAGCCAGAAATCAGCCAAGAATACAGCTAGACCATTACAAAAATAGATAATACAAAATGTTGTAAAAAACTCCTTGGAGGGATGGTTCTGGAAGATGAAGAGAGCTAATCTAATAATAGAGATGTCTGCATGCAGTATTTTTAAATGTTTCAAAGATAGCAAGTCTTTTGCACCTTCATTGCATACATACTGAGACATCAGAATGCAGAAAATCTATATAAGAAATCTTATGATGAAGTGAAAAAGAGGAATCAAAGTGCTAGCTGCATAGTTAAAACAGTATAGAATTTGGCCTCAAAAGCAAGCAGAAGAAATTTAATAAAGAAAAAGCAGATATAAAGCTACTTTTAGGAGCTTCAGTCTCAAGTACCATATATACTTTTCACGGCCAGTTCTTCAAGGAACTAACGGCCAAATCTTGTAGCTCGACAAGCCCTTAACCCCTGACACATACTGTTTTATCAAGTGGTCGGGTAATGACATCTTTTTAAATAGTATTTCTCAACAAAGAATACATCTGTCTTGATTTGCCAGCCTATTGTTTTGTACCCGATCTATTAAAAGTAAACAGATTATATATAAGACAATGATTTAAAATGCTGGCATATTCTTCAGAGTACTTGACTCCAGGGACTTCTAGAAAAGAAAACAAAGGAGGTCTTGGAGGTGAAAATTCTACAACCAGACTCACAAAGAGAGACTGATATTATATTGCAGCCTACGACTCTCAGCTGTCATGACTAAACAAC
Organism: Coccyzus lansbergi; assembly: GCA_033558105.1. Lineage (NCBI taxonomy): Eukaryota > Metazoa > Chordata > Aves > Cuculiformes > Coccyzidae > Coccyzus > Coccyzus lansbergi. The sequence continues at coordinate 5,663,531 of JAUMJK010000508.1, forward strand.
CAGTTCAGTAATGTGAAATTTTAAGCAAGGTGGCTGGACTGGTCCATGGTGTAACTCCATTTATTTGGAGACATTTGTATCCCAGACAACTGTTAAATCTAATTCAGATCTGATGTAAGCAGGTTCAACTCCCTTGATATCAACACAATACCAAAGCTTTGCGTAGGAGGCCAGGATTTGGCATAACATGTCTCTTGTAGTGAACTGATTTTGCAAAACACCATGGTTTGTCAGCTCTTTTGATATCTCCAGTCTCAGGAGAGCTACCCCCTTCTAGCACTGCATTGATTCATTGCTGAGTTGACCTTTACAAATGGACCAGAATAGAATGGAAATTGGTTTATGTAATGTCTTTCATTCAGGAGATGTCTCCAATCACTGATAAAGCAATAATAACATGAAGACAATGTGTAGGCAAATATAAAACCAGTTATAAATTAGACAGGAGCACATACACTACCTTGAATGCAAGGCTATTACAAATGAAAAACCATTGTTCTCTTGTTGAGAGTTCCTACTCTTTCCATTAAAATCTTAATGTTGTAGAATTCATTTTGAGGGCTAGGAATGCAGGAAACTGTAGCATAAATTCACATGCAACTCATTTCAATAGTTCTTTTGGTTTTAAAACTATTCTGTTTCTTACATACAAAAAGTATGTATTTTTAATTATTTTCCAGATTGAGTTCAAGGTGTATCTATAGTTGTTTTTGAGATGCGCAAGACTGTGCTTTGTAGGTCTTGAATATCTGCCTCTAAAAATCTGCACATTGACCATAGCGAATCATTCTTTTCAGCTCCATTTCTTCCTTTATATTTCCTGGTTCTTCTGTAGCACCACAGAGGTAAAGAATTATCATCATGCTTTTCCTCTGAAAGACTGAAAATGCTTTAAACAATGCAAAAGAGATGGAGCAGTATGTTGAAATGTTAAAATTGTTTGTAAGCATGTAAACACTACACTCTTTTATACTCATGCTGAATGGCATTTGGCTTAATAGGACATCTAACAGGTAAATTGTTTGGTATGCTTGTGATCCCAGTGAGCTATAGCATAGTAACAGAGTAGATGAAGCACTTGTGGCTAGAAACACAAAGGGCAAATATGAGATACATCGGTATACGAGTCAGAAAAACCATGAAACTATGGAATAAGGAAAAGTGAGATATTTCACTTCAAGAAGGCTAATATGGAGAGGTTTAGAACTGCAGACTAGCTGCTTCTCTCTCTTGTACGAGGAGACACTGCCATTCTGAATCATGTTTCATAATTTCTCCTAGCATAATATAACCCTAAATGATTAATGAATCGTCAAACATACCTTTATGCAAAAATATTGAAAGCCCTCAGAGATACCTGGTTTGTTCCTAAGCACAGCTTGATAAATCCATTCCACCAGTCAGTAGATTTCGCACTCCTCTGCCCCAGCTAATGAATCATAGAATCATAGAGTCATAGAATCATAGAATCATAGACCAACCAGCTTGGAAGAGACCCATCGGATCATTGAGTCCAACCATTCCTATCAAACACTAAACCATGTCCCTCAGGACCTCATCCACCCGTGCCTTAAACCCCTCCAGGGAAGGTGAATCAACCACCTCCCTGGGCAGCCTATTCCAATGCCAAATGACCCTTCTCGTGAAAATCTTCCTCCTAATCTCCAGCCTAAATTTCCCCTGGTGGAGCTTGAGGCCATTCCCTCTTGTCCTGTCCTCTGTCACCTGGGAGAAGAGGCCAGCTCCCTCCTCTCTACAACCTCCTTTCAGGGGGATGGTAAGAGTAATGGATGGTAATGAAATGCCAAGAACTGGTGCATATAGATCTCTCTGAGTTTAAGGAACTTTTCAAATTTAGACTTTTTTTTTTTTTTTAAAGTAAATGCAATAGATTGTAGCAGATGGCTCGTTCTGTCTGGTAAATCCTTCTTTATTCATGGCTCATTGAACTAGTAGTGTCATTACTGTCTAGCATGTTAATTTGAAATCCATGTGTTAAACTTCATTGCAAAATTTTATGATGAAATGATTTGACTTGTATGTACAATATCTACTATTTCTTATTCAATAAGGCAAAATAATTTCTGTTCTCTCTAGATATCTTTTAAAGATGTTTTCTTCAGCTCTTCTCTACCACTTGATTTCATGAATCGGTGTCTAGTTGCTAGGAGGTTAATACAGAGATATATTTTTGGCTAGTGACTTGGAAACAAGAAGATTAAAAAATAATCTCTTTCCTAAAATAATTAACCTAACATTAAATACATTTTACATTCACAGCTGTAACTTTCAATTCATTGCAACCTTTTTCTCGGCACAGGAATTATTGAAGAACTTCACATTTCACACACTGCACTGTTCATCTCTACAACATAAGGCAATTTGCACTGGAAGCACGTGTTAAAAAAATACTTAGAAATTAATCTTCAGCAATATGTAGTAGATTTCCACAGGCCTTTTAGTGATTAAAATTTTAATCACCTGATGATTAAAGGTTTCATTACTAGACAATTAGCACTTAAAGTTTAAGAGCCTGTCATTTAACTCTGTTTTGGAAGCAGAACCATCAAGTGATCAGGGATTGCAAACTGGGATGTATAATAACACAGCAATGAAGAGCACAGGGACCAGACAAGGTCAGGGGGAAGGGGAAGCTTCAGGGTGCAAGTGCCTGAATAGTAAGAATCCTTTTCAGAAGATTTTAGCAGAAGGAGATTTAGGTCTAACGAAGGAGTTACCAAGGCATAACAAGAGCCAGCAGCCCAATTCTTGGGCATCAGGCACCTCCCTGGGGATGCAGGAAAGTTGTTCAGTCTTTGCATGATAATGTGGATCTTGAGGCAAAGTAAAGCTTGCCCAGAAATTCATCAAAAAGAATGTTTGTTTAATCTTCCTTGTGTTGTGAGATATAAACCACTGTTGAAAATCAAACTATTTAGTACATTTTAACATGTGAATTGTTATTGCTGTTATTTTCCATAAAAAGATATATTCAGCTAGAAACTTTCACTTTATTTCCCTAGGGAAATTGAACTGCAATTTAAGCAAAATGCATTTTTTTGAGTTTGGTTCAGAATTGTAGATTTTATATATTGGCACTGAGAGTTGAAAAGCCAGGCTGGAAGCTGATAAGTTCTTTTCTTAGCTTTTGCTAGCTCTAACTGCCTCTTAATCTTTTTTTTCCCTCCTTATTTTTCCTCACTAGCAGGAACATTTTACTCCTAGAAGGGTTACACAGTCTTTTCCCAGTATAAATATCTAGTATCGATTTATCTGTGAACAAACTGGATTTATTATTTCATTATAAAATATGTACAGTAGACATTCCAGCTGGAGGATGTTAGAATTCTCCGATCTATCAGAATAATAAAAAAAAAAATAAAAAGACTAGATTTAAAAAAAGACCTTGTTCTGACTTAGTTCTATAGCTCACTTTGATATTGGGGGAAGCAGCATTCATGTATCAGTCTAGACTACGGAGCTTAATATATTCCTTCAGTGCTGTGATGCTGTTTCAAGATAACATAAGATTTGGAAACTATAACCACTCATTCAAAAGGATAGGAAATTCACTCTTTTTTTTTTTTTTTTTTTTTCTCTTTTCCTTTGGAATGGTTGGACTAGAAGATCCAATGGGTCCCTTCCAACCTGGTTGTTCTATGATTCTATGATTCCAGTGACTAAATTCATGTCATTGAGATGCTGAGCAAGCCAATTAATGGCATAAAGTCCATGGTGCTTGTAGACTCAGTAAATATGTTGGGGGGAAAAAAATCCAAACTTCCCCCCATGTTATAACCTAATTGTTTTTATTTGGTAGGAAAGAAATTTAATAAGAATTGGAATATTTTCTCTTCCTACTTTTGATGAAAAGTCAGGTAGCAATTTAACAAGAAAGCATCAGAATTAATCAGGCACTAAAGGAGTTGTGTATGGGTAGGAATTAGATGGTAGATGTAAGCCAAAGTGGGTTTTTGCAGACATGAAGTTAAAAAAACACAAAGGAATGTAGAAATAGTTAAAGAATGAATGCCTGATTTCAATCTGATGTTTTGGGAATGGCAAACACTACACTAACTGTTTCATCTCTTGAAGAAATAATGTTAAGTAACAAGCAAAATTCTTCTTGCAAAGCATCTGCTGCAGAGATATTCTAACCTGGAATACACGAATATTTTTTTTTTCCTTTTTGTGAACAATGAGAAGCATTAAGACTGCACGTGTCTTTATGCACTTTTAATTTAAAAGGTGGCAATTACAGTTGTCTCTGTTCACATGAATGATTGCATTGAGACTGACAATTCCAACATGGAAGTGAATCCTGAGCATTGGTTTTGTTTATTTTTCATTATGATAAAGATTTGTAAATTTACAGCAGGAAAATCTACAGATGCTATAGGCACAGGTGTGGCTTTTAAAGAGAGCTCTATGTGGCCTATAGAGAGCATGGGGTAGGATTTGTTCCATCTTTAGTTTAACCATCTGAAGAAATCCACCTTATTAGTTGCACCTATCTGCCTCAAGAGCACGGCGCTCATGTCCTTGAGGTGTTTATTTCTGTCCATTGACTGCAAAGTGGACTCAGACATATTTGCATTGTGGATATTTATGTCTGACGAGAAGAATTTTATCCTTATGAGTACGAAGGTCTTCCTTGGGTGTTCATGGTCAGCTTTCATTTTTATAAGCCCTAAATAAGTCTGGATCATCAGCAACTTGTCATGTCACTACTAGGATCAGATGAATCATGTCCTGCAAGTGGGATGGGTGTGTGTATTCTTTAACGTAAACACATGACTATGTAGATTAAAAATCCTTAGTTGAATGTCATTATAAACAAATTAGGTGGGATGAATCCAGCCCAGAGTAGTTTCTCTTTTTTAACAACTAGACATTATGCTTCTGAGCTGCTAACACATCTCAGAATGAAATGAATTGTACAACACTAGCTGCAGCTACCAATAAGTCATTAGGTGGTAATTTAAGTGAAAAGAATTAACATAACAATTCGGTACTGGCAAAACTGATCTAAGTAACTTAAGGGGAAATTTCTTCTTGATTTTTATTTTCAGCTTTTCCCTGTGAGTATGAGGCTACCATGCAGCAGGAAGCAGATTGGTTTATTTATTTTATTTAATGCTTGTTTTTAGACTGATTATAAAATGAAATCCTGAATAATTTTTTGTAGTAATGATACTGACAGAAAGCACAAATTCATGAGTTATTGGTGTTGAATGGTGAGAGAAAATCTTGAGACACTTAGCAACCATTATGAAGTTAGTATTATTCTGGCTGTCTTTTAAAGAAAAGGTTTTTTAAGGAAAGTATTTGGAGACAGGCAGGGCAATTTCTGAAGGAAAATACCAAGGCACAGTCATAGAAAAAGGTCCAACCTGTTAATTAGATTTAAAGAGGATAAGATTAGAGGAGGATAGATTTAAGGATGTAACCCTGTGGTAAACTAAATTAAGAGGGGATCAGAATTTTATATGGCTATAGTTTGTCTTTGTTAAATAGACCAGGATGAAAATAACAAAAAGGAAACTGTCTAAAGCACTTGAAAACAGAATTATTACTTTAATAAGCACAAGCATATGGAATGGAAAAGAAAAGAGAGATTGATAGCCTATGCATACATTTATTTAATCTGTGACACTGCAATGAGTAGACCAAAAAGGAAATGTAAAATTACCTGTATACTGCTCACATTTACCCTGACATGCAAACGAATTCAGTTCCACTTAATGTTGTGGTCTACGAGATCACTTGCATACAGAAAATTTGTTCTAGATGGTTTCATTTCCAATAGCAATCAACCTCTATTCAGGAGATTAACTGATTACAGCGGTGCAGTAAGTGACTTGTTGTATAAGTGAACACGATCTTCCAGTGAATTAGAAATAAATCAGTGATCCCAGTTGGAGTAACATAAAGACAGTTATTTTATTCATTTAAATCCGGGGAAGATATTAAGTAGCATTAGAGCTGGCGTGCAGGAGGCCTGCAAGAGTCAACTTTCAATGTGAGAGGCTCTTTTGGTCCTTCCTTATCTTCTGCTAGCCCGTGCTTGTTTCTGAGCTATCTGAAGATGAGAAGACAGACAGAACAATGGAGAGAAGTCAAGACTATAAAAGGCTGTAGGCTCTTTGAAATATAAATTCTGCACAACAACAGTTTCTCTACCTACTTTGTTCAGTTTTACTGAAATCGTATATAATGGATTAATACACTATATGAAACAAGTCACACTATCTTGCTGTGTCTTGTTTATTTTCATATACTTCATGAAGTTTTTAAAGCTTTGTGCAATCTTTTAAAAATGTAGACACTGGCTGCACAACATTGTTCCCAGTTGACACAGCATCTACTTTGTTACTTATGCTGCTTACTGTCCTTTCAATGTATCAAAAGGCTTCCCTGTTCTCCTAACCAGCACATTCCCTTTTGTTGCACATCACTACTTTTGATAATATTCAAATTAACTTGTTTGAATAAATTGCTTCGCCATACTAAGTTACACTTGCTTCATCATACTCACAGAAATTGCTACCTCTTCTTTTTTCATATCTCACTCTAGCTCATTTAGATGAACATGGAATTATATCATCAGTTCTTCTGGTTTACACAGAACCCCGCTAGAAACATCCTTGTTTTCTTTGTTACCTCTTCAGATGATCTGAGAACTGTTGATACTGTGTTAATGGTAATTTTCTAGTCAACATGTGATGGGATTTTAAACTGAAAATATCATTAAAGGGAAAAAAAAGTGTATTGCATTTTTTTTGTTTATTTTCTTCTTCTTGCTCAAGCCACTGACAGGGAACACACTAGGAAGACAGGACTGTACATCTGAATTTCATCAGAATATTTGACCTAATTCCACTCGATGCTGGACTAAAAATCTGCCTTACATGAAAATAAAAGACTTAAATATGCTTTCACAACCATAACTGTTAATGTAAATTCATTAGTTTGGGGGGTTATATCTCAAGGTTTTGGTACTTTGTCACATGTTGTTCAGTAATTTTATTGTAGACAACAATATAAAATCTTATCTGTCTGAGTTGTCTTGTCTGGTAGAGCAATGAATAGGACAGTAAATAACAGGAGAGTTTACCATTAAAGAGAGATCTGAATTGTTCAGTTAAATGGATGCTCTCCAACCACGCATGTTTTCAAACCACTTAAGATAAGGTAACTCATCTGGGGTCATGGAATGAATGTTCTAGATAAAGGAGAGGAATGCTATTTTGGATGACAATTGTTCAGAAGGGACTGTAGAGTCATAGTACATTAGTGTCTTAATACGTTAATGCAGCTTGTGGATGCACAAAGAGAGGACTGTAGATTAAGCATATGCCACTGCAGGCACAGCTAGTCAGACTGTCGCTATACTACTGGGACCACCCCGGTGACTGCATCTGAAGAGGATGTTAGAAAAAGCAACATGTGGTCGCTGAAAAACAACCCTCATAAACAGAGCCATTAGGGACTCAATTTATTCATCTAATCAAAGTGGAGGTTAAGAGGTGATTTGATTGTCATATTGAGATACCTACTTCTACATTGAAATGAAACCTGATCATGGGGGGAAAAAAGGAGAAATTTCAGTCTTACAGACAAAAGCATAACAAGATATGCACATTCAACCTTGAAACGGAGACAGTAAATGTAATTAACAATTTATCAGGAAAAGCAATAGATGTGCTCTGGCTCTGAGTCTGTAAAATAAGATTAGATATCTTTCTGGAAAACATGTTTTGACTCAACATCTGAGGAAATTGTATACATTATAAAGCAAGTGATCATAATGGTCTCCACATAAAGACTATGACGCTATCTGTCAAAAGAGAAGCACTGGCAAAGAAAAACAAAGGATAACCTGCCAGAATTTAATCCTGTCATGACACTTTGAAATGGCAATATTTTGATTCCTTGTACTGGGTAGAAGCGTCTGAAATGATGCGGCAGATCTCCAGCAGGCTGAAGAGTATCTGGGTTTGGTATGACAAGGAAATTAATCCTCATACTGCAGTGGAGGATGGCAGAATGTTATCAGTATCAAGACCATCCTAGGACAGATCCTATGTTGAAGGAAAACAAGGTTTGGGTGACTGAGAAGGCTGGTGAAGAGATGAATTCTCAGGTTTGTACTTCTGCCTGATAATATTTGATAGTCTGATAGTTTGATAGTCTGATAATGTTTGATAATGTTTTGTACTTCTGCCTGATAGTGTTTGATAGGAATGGTTGGACTCTATGATCCGATGGGTCTCTTCCAACCTGGTTGTTCTATGATTCTATGATAATGACCATAGAACTCCTTGAAGGAGGCTCCTGTAGATGATGCAATCTGATCTAAGTGGTTCAATGAGCTCTTCCTGGGTACTATTTGACTAGTAATGTCAGTGTCATTTCAGTGTAAATCAGCATAGAGGGCCTTTAGAACAAATCAGTATACAGAGACTAGCCGTACAAGTAGATAAATGCACCAAAACATGTAAAAAACCGAGACAATTATTTTTTTTTAATTCAAAATGGAATGAAACTAGTAAGTCAAATTTAATAAAATAGTAGAGGATATGGCGTGGTACAAGAAAGGCTATTATGGAACCTATTTGAAAAATGAATTAAAGTGAAAACACTCATTAAACCAAACTACAGTTGAGAAGTAGTTAAAATATATTCCTTTGACCTTGTTAGCACTTTTTGCCTGTGGCACGGGAAGTATGAAACTTCTTAAGAAATAAACACAAACATTTACCAAAGGTAGCTTACAAGTGCAGTTAGTGGCTTTTAGCAGTCATTTGGTAAAAGACTGAACAACCCTGTGAGAACTTCAGCAGGAGAACAGCTTGTCAAAATAAAACCTTAAGCAGATGGTTCTAAATCACTGGAACAGTACTGCATATGCTGAATGCTTCAGCAGTTCTATGAATAACAGAAAGCTGTCCACAAACACAGAGGAAAATAGCAGATGAGACTGATGTTACCTGATCTCCATCACATGAAATTCTATTGCTGTCAAAAGTGCCATCTCTTGACTGCTTGAGAAAGTGACTAAAAATGCCTCTGTTGATAAAGTTCTTCGTAAGAACCATGTCCTCTTTAAAGTGCTGCACCTCAGGCTGTTGCTGTGAAAAAGGGCATAGGCAGAAGGCAGCTCCAGCAACAATGCCAAAGGATGTTTCAAAATCTCTTAGCCTCCAATCCACAAGTCAACACGAAATGCATGTGTTCTTTCTGCTACCCTAGCAATTCTTCACCAAGCAGTCTAAGTCCTGTTCACACATCTCTGTTTTGCATGCCCCTGTAGGGTCTTACTCCAATCTAGTATTCTGTAGTGGCAATTGTCTTCTTGTTCAGCCTTTGTTTAGTATCTCACTCTCTATAGAGTCTTGGTCTGTTCAGAGAAAGAGAGATAAATTTGGTCCCTGCTTCCCACATTGTTGCTTCTTTACAGCAAACTATTTACTATTAAAAAATACAGCAGAAGTCCTTCTTTCTGTGGTGAGAGCTACAGCCTTTGGCCCCTGGAGCTCTGGTTTCTGAGTTTGCTTCTCTGAGAAATAAGGATCCCAGAGCAGTAAGAGATTTGTTTCTGCTAAGTACTATATTGTTGTAAACTGAAGCAGAAAATAGAGTCTTTGGCTGCTGCTTTTTCATTCTCTACATCAATATGGATCAGTCATACTAGAAGACGTTCAAGCATGAATATATATTTTTCCGCAATGTCAACTGTTGTTGTATCTGCAACCTCCAGTATTTGGTATAGGTGGAAGCTGCAGGCATCCTTCCCCTGCATTACTGACTTCTGTGTAGCATGATGGAAGCACTGGTGTTCCTAGAAACTGTTCTTGTTTGAATTATGATCTTAAAGCTGCTTACAGCGATTCTTAAAAAAATGCATGAGGTCCAACACAAAAAAATATATGAGACTGCACGTGTGACTCTTTTTATTTGAGAAACTAAGAAATTCACATTCAAAATAGTTCCCTTTTGAGTTGAGACACAATCACATGTATTATCTGAAATGTACAAGAATATGACAAAAACTCTACTTTCTGTGTATTCAAAGAATACATATGAAGTTATGTATTCTGCAATATTTTTAGCTTATACAATCTTACTTCTGTTTAAAGTAAAGAGTGAACCTATGAAAACTGAGAATAAATATAATTATTTTGGCTATGCTTGCCTAAGAATTTTACTCTAAGACCCATCCAAGTGATTTTGGTGTCTGTCTCTCATCCTAGAAATTGGCAGATAGACCAAAACCTTCAGAGTCCAGAGCCTAAAAGCATCTTTTGTTTGAATTTCAGAATTCCAAGCCAAATTTTAAGAATAAGATTAATTTTTAACATACCAAGTAACTTAACATCACTAACTAGGAAGTTTTCAGAGAGCTGAAAATTAGACCCTTCTGAAAACTAATGTTTAGGTTTCAAATAATTTTTCTTGTGATTAAATACAATGAGTTGTGATCCTGAACCCCTCATTTGGGTCATCAGGGCTTTAAAAATTTTAGGTCTCCAATTAAAACATGCAGATGATATTTTTCTTACACAGCATTTTTTTATAAATAATCTGTTTAAAAATTTACTGAAATTTCTACTGAAATTCAAATAATAGATACCTTTAGACTCTAGACTCTGAAAGTTTTGGTCTACCTGCCATTTTCTAGGATGAGAGACAACCTTTGTAGTTTCTGTGACAGGGTTTTTCTTTCTTTCTAGCTATATGAATTTATTTATTTATTTGTTTATTTATTTGTTTATTTATTTGTTTATTTATTTATTTATTTTTACTACAGGTACAGCTACTGTGTTTTCTGGTGTTAGAGAATTTGGGCAAAATGTTATTTTATTATTATGAGTGCAATAGCCTCAGATACAGCATGAGTCTCCATCGGAAGGTAAAAGCTCCAAACAGTATCATTAGCTTTCCAGAAGCTTTACTCCACAATTTGCATAATGCTATGGTACCAAGAACAAAGCACAGGAAAGATTGTCAGTTATTTGGATACTGGTATGATAGTACATGCCATTTTCCCCACCCTCTTTTATTTTGTAGAGGAAAATCCGAGGAAAGGGATAATTTCCTTTTCCTCTGGAGATTAAGACAGCTAAACATAAGTGCCTTTGTGTAGTTATCCGAAGAAGAACTATGTAGCTAAGCCCTCATTATAATAAAATGGAGATTTTTATCTCCATTTAACTAATAGCCAATAAGGTTAGCCTCAACTAACACCTTAGGGTATCCAAAAATGTTTACAGTATTCTTCCTTGATACTTTTAAATCCAAAATGTCATGTTCTCACATTATGTTCTATATACACATTCTCCACAGAATTCCCCACCAAACTCTAAGAATGACTTCCAACATGCAATTAGCAAAATGACCAACATCTCAATTGTGTCTCATTTTTCATCTTTTGCTCTCTATGTACAGTGTGCAGTTTTTGTTTTAGTGAACAAGGGGGGTTATCTGTTTTGTTTTCTTTTTTTTTGTTGTTTTTTTTGTTTGTTTTTTTTTTATTATGAAAACAGTGTTGGGAATTCGTATTGAATCAAAGGAACATACCTAGTAATTGTAGCAGAAATTAATCAGTTGTGATACTGTCATTAATTTCTGGAGAATGTTCATTCTTTAATCCCACAGAAAGAATCTCTTTTCATAAGAGAAAAAAAATTCTAACAGTAGAAAATTCTTTGTGCCAGTAGCATGAAATAGTTTAGAATTTTTTTAGATTTTTGTGGCCCAGAAAAATAGAACATTTTTTGGCAGGAATTTGAACTGGACTCATTATTCTAGAAAACAGGAACAGCAGAGAGAAGAGGACAAATGAATGTGCAGCAGCTGAGAGTGTCAAGGGCATTGGTCAATGACTCCACAGTCAGATTTTAAGTCTGGATGTGGCTGGTGGGTTTGAAATCTAAGTTCTTTCATAATAGATGCCACACAATTTCTTGTTGCCCTCTTGTGAGTTCAGTAACTGTTGTTTAACAACAACACACTTCATAAAGCGTTTTGCCAGGAGGCTGAGGCACCACACTTTCTTTCAATGAACCAGATTCTATTTGCTTTACTAATTTCCATTCTTGTCCTATGAGTGCCTCTGTATTTCCTCTAATAACTATTGAATTTACTGGCTACCTAAAGCTAAATTTTTCCAGAGGGGGAAACTCTCAAAGATATTAACTTAAAAATTGGCCTCTGGGTAGGGGAAGGAGGCACAGTTAATGCTTCCAGTGAAGGAAAGGCTGATACATAAACTTGTCTTTTTAGCTGGTAGTGAGTGAGGATGAGGGAGAGGTCATACCAAAGAATCACAGAATATCAGGTTGGAAGGAACTTCAAGGATGAATTTTTCTTCACAAAAGCACGGTCTAGTCAACATGGTTCAGCACCCCATAGAGCTGAATCTTAGGTGTGTCCAATTCTGAGGAATCTATCATTTCCCTGGGGAGATTATTCCAATGGCTGATAGTTCGTGTTGTGAAAAATTGTGTCCCCAATTAGAATTACTCCACAAATAACTTGTACCCATTACCCCTCATGTTTTCCATATGATTCTTTGTAAAAAGAGAGTCTTCATCTTCTTGATAGCTGCTCTTTAAAAACTGGAATATAATCACAGAATCACAGAATCACAGAACAACCAGGTTGGAAGGGACCCATCGGATCTTCTAGTCCAACCATTCCTATCTAACACTAAACCAAGTCCCTCAAGACCTCATTCACCAATGCCTTAAACACCTCCAGGGAAGATGAATCAACCACCTCCCTGGGCAGCCTATTCCAATGCCCAATGACCCTTTCCGTGAAAAACTTCTTCCTAATCTCCAGCCTAAATCTCCCCTGGTGGAGCTTGTGGCCATTCCCTCTTGTCCTGTCCCCTGGCACTTGGGAGAAGAGGTCAGCTCCCTCCTCTCTACAACCTCCTTTCAGGTAGTTGTAGAGAGTAATGAGGTCTCCTCTCAGCCTCCTCTTCTCCAGGCTAAACAACCCAGTTCTCTCAGCCGCTCCTCATAGGTTCTGTTCTCCAGCCCCTTCACCAGCTTCGTCGCTTTCTTTTCTCAAGGCAGAACACACCTATATCTCTCAGCCTTTCCTCATATGGAAGGCTTCCTGGTCCTTTGATCATCTTTGTGGTTCTTCTCTGGACCCCATGCAGCCTGTCCCCATCTTTTTTATATAGCAGGAACCCCTAAACTGAACACAGTCTTCCAGATGTGGTGTGACAAGCTCTGAGGAGAGTGGGTTAATGGTTTCTTTATCTCTGCTGGTGATAACTTTGTTGATGCAGCACAGCATCCTGTTGGCTTTCTTTGCAGCGGCAGAACACTGTTCATATTGAGCTTGTTATCCACTAGCACCCCCAGATCATTTTCCACAGAGTTGCCCTCCAGCTGGGTAGATCCCAGCCAGTACCGTCCTCCTGGATTATGTTTTCCTAGGTGCAAGATATACCCTCATTGAAATTCACAAGTTTCTTGCAAACCCACTTTTCCAGCCTTTCCAGGTCTTCCCGCAGGGTCACCCTCTGTTCTAAAATGTCCGCTTCTCCACTCAGTTCGGTATCAACAGTAAACTTCATCAGGGTACATTTGATCCCATCACACAGATCACTTATGAAGACATAAAACAGCATCGGGCCCAATATTAATTCCTTGGAACCCTACTTGTGACTGGTTGCCAGTTTGAAAAGGACATCGATCTAGCCTAGGCTAGACTGTAGTCTTTTACAACCAACTTTGCCCACCTCATCAAATGTCTCAGAAGATACATATTTAGAATGGATATGAAGCAAATGTAAATGCGTAATCTTTCTTGTAGACTCTTTAGGACACATTTAAATGCATTGACTTGTCCTATGCAAGCCCTGACCATTAAAGAAAGACGGAGGCACAGAATTTAGGAGAACTAAGTGTCCCTCTGAAGGTCTCTCAGGGGACTTGCTTATTTCTGTTAGTAGTGTATAGCATGCAGGAGTTCACAGTGAATGCATTAACCTCCCTCTCTGCTTTATAATCTTATATTTTCTATGAAGTAAGACCTAAACCGGGCACATAAATTAGGTGTATTAAATACCACCCTGAGGAATCCACTCAGGAGAGGGATATTATGAAAGCTGCAGAACAGAAGCATCAATCAAATCTTACATTTTTTTTAGATAACAAATATATAAAGCTCAAGGAAACAGGAAATTCAGCTTTCTTACTGGTAAGAAAATTGGTTCTAATAATCTTCTTTTTAGATCAGGATAAGGACAAAGACTTTTGGGGTGACGTTTGAGAAGCGTTATACGAAAGTATTTCTTTTGCTTCTGTATCTTTCCTGACTTAATTACAATACTAATTCATTAGTCAATATTTGTTCAGCGTTTCAAAAATGTGGCTTGCTCTACTGGAAGAAAACAGCAACTGTTTGCACTCGTCTGCAATTCTATGTGAATGAAGACTACACTAATGTAAATTTATGGTAATTTTCCCACTTACTGTAGAATTTTGTCATCCATAATGCTAGGTCTATAAAATACCTTTTCCTGGATATCGTGAAGATTATGCCAGATAGTGAGAAGACTCTTAAATGACATATGCTGAGAAGAAATTTCCATTTATTTTTTCAGATGTGAATATCAGGTTTGGATGGAACTAGATGCTTCCATAGCAGCCGAGTTACGCCTAGGGGTTAAATCCAGTCTTCTCTACTTGAGTTTCAGCCAATGCCACCTGGTGAAGTCTGGGATCTCTAGGAGTAGGTTCTGACAGTCACATATATATTTGATTTGCCTGCTACAGAATAAGAAGCAGATATTGCTTGGAGAAGTAGTGGGCGAGCTTTGCTAAAGAAACTCCTTATATATAACAGTTTTTCGAACTGGTTTTTTTTCACCTAGCAATAGCTTTCTTTTGGGAGCAGAGGGAATTTATTTCATTAAGTTGACTCCATTGCTATTTGAAGGTTGATGGGCAGTTTGACTTAAAACAGCTTAGCAGTATGTTTGGTGCACGATGCCTAAACTTGATAATGGACAAATATAAGATTATAAGATGTATGACGATTCATAAAACACTGGAAAACTCCAGAAGAAACAAAATTTTTGTTTCTGAAGAAAAACTCATTGAGTTCTGTAGCATTGGCTGACCTGTCTTCTACCAATAAAGCCTTTTCATATAAAACTTAAAGTACACAGGGCACCAGCAGCAAGGTTCGTGAGTGAGTACAGGCAGTTATGACATCAGTATATCAGTGACATTCAGATCTGTGCTGTACATTACGTTGAAAAAACTACACAAGAATTGCAATGCTGTTAATGCATCTCCCAAAATCCCAGTGGAGACTTTTGAATTGAAATATGTTTCATCTCTAGAAAAGGGATTTCTGAAGCAACCAAATTTAAGGAAGTGCAACTAGTATTCAAATAAAGCTGGAGGAAATCTGTACTAAGATACTCAGGAAAATGTATTTTATATGTGTCCAGTAGATATTTCTGTTGACTTTGGAAAGAAATCTTTCATCCCTGTACTGTATGAGGCCACAGTCATGTTTATATGCACACTTAATCCCCATTCTCTCTCAGGAGCTATAAGAAAGTAGCAAGGATTGGGTCTTTGTGATTGTCCCAGCTTCCCTTTAGTCCTTTAAAAAAAAAAAAAAAGTATAAATTCTTACAGACAATATTATCTTTTTTAAAAAATATCATTTGAGTGTTTACATCATCAGATTAGATTTGTCCTTTTCAGAAACTAGGTGGAACTCAGCTCTGTGGGCTGAGTTCTAGCAGGTAATGTGTTGCTTTTGCTTGCATAACTATACCAGCAGTAATATATCCAAGTGCCCTACCCTGTCCTGGTGCTGACCTGACTGGAAAAATCAGTAAATGAAGCAAATGAAACCCTTCCTATACTTTATATTTTTCA
Organism: Coccyzus lansbergi; assembly: GCA_033558105.1. Taxonomy (NCBI): domain Eukaryota; kingdom Metazoa; phylum Chordata; class Aves; order Cuculiformes; family Coccyzidae; genus Coccyzus; species Coccyzus lansbergi. The sequence continues at coordinate 5,679,457 of JAUMJK010000508.1, forward strand.
GCTTGTACTCTGACTCTCAATGAAGTTTCAGCATTTTTATAACATGAATATATGGACCTAGATCCATGAAGGGACTCACAAGATCTTCTAAGTTCAGCAGAATAGTGAATGAGGGTTGCAGGCACTTAGACAAAGAAGCTTAAGACATCTCCAGTGTACAGTTCAGCACATTCTCCCATTTCCTTCTAAAGAAATTTGACTCTTCTGCCAGCTTCCAGAGTTATGTTCACCCTTAGGGTTTTTTTGTCTTGATAGTTCTTCATATATACCATGCATTGCCTGGACCGTAGTAAACAGGAGGGATTGCAAGTGTGTCTGTGCTGAAAGAGACATGTTCTGGAGAGTACAGGGACTCAAACCTAACTCCTTTCAAGAAAGCTCTAGTTGCCCATAGTTTGGCTGGGAGTCTTAGTCATTGAAACACTGAACTGGTGATGGTCCTGCTGTGACACTCTGTGACAGAAAACAGCAGAAACTCCTATATTTTTTCAGTAGGTATTTGTCTGGACCCAACTGTAGATTTAGGTCCTTAAGAAGACAGAGGGAAAGATGAGATATCTGGAGTTTCTGACAAGTCTTACACATAAGGATAATAGTGCTCTAAATGAGAAACTCCTGGACTTTCCCAGAACAGAACTGAAACATTCAATTAAAATGAATGTGAAATCTGGGGTACATCTGCAGTTTAGGTAGTTCGAGTGTAGGCAACAGCTGAGCAGAGATTTGGAAATTGGAAAATTGTCTTTGAAAGTGAGATCTAAGTGCACAGGCAGGACTTAAATCTTTTTTTTTTTTTTTTTGTGGAGCCATTTTTTCTTGCTAGGAGATTGGACTGATATTACTATACCATATCTAACAATAATCAGGTGGTAACAGCTTTCAGTTCTTAATGATCTTTGAGGGATGAAAGGCTGTTTGATGTTTCCTGTTATTTATTTTTGCCTTTTTCCAAAGATCTGTCCTCTCCTTATCAATACAGCACCTGATCATTAACTTCAAATATTTTGAACCATCCACTCTGATTAGATTTTAATGCACATTGATTTGCATTTTGTTCATGAAAAAAGGCATGGCTGTTGGAGATGACAAATGAACACAGCGATTTCTTATGATCCAAAATGGATTGAAGCACCCAGCCCTCTAAGCTGGATTTTGCCAGCTAGAACATTGCATGGCACATTCCTGAAAACAAGGGGTTTTTTTACTATATCAGCTGCAAAAGAGATACTCAAGATCTGGGCAAAATATTTCTTCCGGTAATGCCTTTCCTCAAAGAATACGAGTTCTGATTAACAGATCTGTGTTTCAGGACCAAGTTCTGTCTTTGAAATGAGAATTACAATAGATTGGGCAAGTAGGTATTTGGATGAATTATTAAGGGATTTATTGTTGTTTCTGAGATGGTGTACGGTGGGGCAGAGATTCACTAAATTTAATATTCAACAAAAAGTAGGCTTTGAATACTAGAGTTGCAGCCTGCTTGATCTCCCCTACCCCCCGAGAATCATACAATCATAGAATCACCAGGTTGGAAGAGACCCATCGGATCATTGAGTCCAACCATTCCTATCAAACACTAACCCATGTCCCTCAGCACCTCTTCCACCCGTGTCTTAAACCCCTCCAGGGAAGGTGAATCAACCACCTCCCTGGGCAGCATATTCCAATACCCAATGATCCTTTCTGTGAAAAACTTCCTCCTAATCTCTAGCCTAACTCTCCCCTGGTGGAGCTTGAGGCCATGATCTTCCCCTGCTGCACAATTCCAGGTATTTCCAGTAGTTTCCCCATGTCCAAAGCAGCTGGCTGCGAGAGCTGCCCATGGGCTTTGCTGAAACTGGATGGAAGAGCTGACTGGTGCCTTTGCAGGAATTCAGTTGTCATTTCCTACAGAGCCCAAATGAAGCAATAACAAAAGTGAATCACTGCTTACAAAGAGATACTCACTTTTGTGGGTAGCTCAGTACGTGTGGGTGTTTAGATCTTAAACTTCAGATGAATTCAAGCAAGCAAGAACACAGGAGCCACAGGAACAGCTGGGAGTCAATCTAAACATATCTTAAAAAGCTGCAGGTGGGCTTCAAGAGCAGGTGTAAAAATTATTACTGTGGGGCCAAAATGTCTGTTCTGAGTAAACAGTGAATGTTTTCATCTTATTTTGTGTGTATGAAGGGGAACTAACAATTCAGAGATAATAGACCATCTTTAAGCAGATGCCAAAATCTATTCCTAAACTTAAAAAAAAAAAAGAAGAAAGATCCAAACATACAATTAGATTGTATATCATAGGATATAATATGACTTAGGGAAACATGCCCATCAAATTACCAAATAATAACCACGCAGAGGCCAAGCACTGAATCAGATGTGGACAATGAACTATCCTGATGGTCTATGGAGTTCAGGTTTCAGGCTTTTTACCAGGATAACTTTCACTGTCACTGTTTGCACTTTCAACTTTTTCATCAATAGAAACGCTACCTCAGGAAACAAGAAATATAGTCTCCAAGGCCGTGCAGCATAATCTCCAAGAGCCTCCTTAGGATATGGGAATCTTGTAACCACAATTTCAGTAGGTGAATGTTTAGTGGGAAAAATAGAAAACGAAAAAAAGAACAGTAGGTTACAATTTGCTTGTATACAATGCAGGATTTATGTTTACTCAGGAAGTTAATCTTATTCTTCTGAATAAAAAAAAAGTAAAATGCAGTTTAGAAAGATGTTTTTTCTGCACTGAAACAATACATATTTCAAGACTCTGAACTAACTTTTCTTTCTGTGAACTAACTTTTGTGTGCAAGACAAACAATTTTGAGCCTTGCAAAAAAATTTTATTAAACATCAAGGTCTCATATACCTGGAATCTTTTAAATGATTTCTATGGTCTTTCCCCTCCTCTGGGATGAATGTACATAACAAATTTGATGTTTGCTTTAGAAGTTAAAAAAGTTGCTTCTTCTTTTCTCATGCTCCATGCATACTAATACTTTTATTTTTGTGGTCCACTACATCAGAAGCCTTAGTATCAGCCAGTGAAAGTTTCTCTCTCTCTCTAGAGTACTAAAACTAAGGGCATGATTGCCATTGTACTAGCAAACAACAGGCAATTCATCAGTTGCGGAATTTGTCAGGGGAAAAGCAAAAGCTGGCAAAATCCCAGATTCATGGGTTTTTTTAGGATTCCCAAGGCTAAGGAATGCAAATATAACCATTTAGAGAACTAACACCCTAACATTATCCCAATTTGCAAACAAAATTAATGATTAAAAGGGGAAACTAAATACAGTATAATTACCAGACCCCAGACACTGATATGTAGACACTGATAGGCCTTTACCAAACATCCCCAATGGATAAGTAGGAGAAATTATTCACTGTAACAGTAGCTTTTGATAGAAATATTTTGTGTCTCTCTAATGACTGTGCTCATCTTACCACCTAAAATAACTCCTTTTTCCCAACACCACTTCTTTACCTATTACAAATCCTCATAATTTGGGAAATTTTACACCACCTTCTCTTTTAAAAGTAAAATAACTCCATAAAACAAAAACCAACAATAACAAAAAGAAGTTATCCAGAAGTTACTGACGAGCAGATTATTCATTTGCTTGTGTAAATCCAAACTTCGAGTCCCTCTACTTACTATTTGCAGTCAAAGATATGAATTCCATAGGATAGGAGAATGACTAAGCTATCAGTCTATTGTGCTTTCAATGTAAGATACACGATTAAATATGAATTTGACCATAATATTAGATGCACTCTTCCTCTGCACATTCTCTGAATCCACTCATATCTGAGCAAATTAAACTGAAGGGAACCAAATTTTGCCACTATCTCTCCAATAATAGTTGTTTTCTATTCCCAAATGAAACATTGTTAGATAACTGTGACTGTAATAATACTATATCTGTTCCTGAAAGTGCATGACTCAACAGTGTAGATAGTCTGTCTATTGCTTTATATTTTTTCATCAAGTTTGGCTATTTTCCCAAGAGGTCTGCATTTCATGAGACAGAAAGTACGTCCTTATTACAGAAACTGAGGGAAAGCCTAAGGGTGTTTTTCATCTGGAATTCAGTTATACCTTTGGCACCATTTCCCAGAGCATTCCTCTGGAAAAACTGGCAGTTCATGGCTTGGACGTATGTACTTTTTGCTGGGTAAAACATTGGCTGGGTGACCTGACCCAAAGAGTAGTGATGAAGAGAGTCAAATTCAGTTGGTGGCCAGTCACAGGTGGTTCTCCCGAAGGCTCTACACTGTGCCTGTTTCTGTTTGAGATCTTTATCAATTATTTGGATGAGTGCAGTGAGTGCACCCTCAGGAAGCTCTCAGATAGCACCATGTGGTGCAGGAATGTTGATCTACTTGAGGGTAGGAAGGATCTAGAGGGGGATCTCAGTCAGCTGGATCAATGGACCAAAGCCAAATGCATGAATCATAGAATCATAGAACAACCAGGTTGGAAGGGACCCATTGGATCTTCTTGTCCAGCCATTCCTATCAAACACTAAACCAAGTCCCTCAAGACCGCATCCACCCGTGCCTTAAACACCTCCAGGGAAGGTGAATCAACAGCCTCCCTGGGCAACCTATTCCAATGCCCAATGACCCTTTCTGTGAAAAACTTCCTCCTAATCTCAAGCCTAAATCTCCCCTGGTGGACCTTGAGGCCATTCTCTCTTGTCCTGTCCCCTGTCACTTGGGAGAAGAGGCCTAGTTGGGTCCTGCACTTGGGTCACAACAGACTTACACAATGCCACAGACTCGGGGACAAGTGGCTGGAAAGAGACCCAGCAGAAAATGACCTCAGGATGTTGGTTGATAGCCAGCTGAACATGAGGAAATAGTGAGCCCAGGTGGCCAAGAAGGCCAAGAGCATCTTTGCTGGTAACAGAAGTAGTGTGGCCAGTAGAACCACGGAAGTGATTGCCCTGTTGTAATCAGCAGTGGTGAGGCTGTACCTCAAATATTGTGTTCATTTTTGGGCCCATAACTACAAGAAAAACACGGAGGCTCTGGAGAGAGTCCAGAGAATGGTAATGAAGCTGGTGAAGGGTCTATAGCACAAGCCTTATGAGAAACAGCTGAGAGAACTGGGGTTGTTAGTCTAGAGAAAAGGAGGCTGAGGGGAGACGTTATTGCACTCTACAACTACCTGAAAGGTGGTTGTTGTGACATGGGTGTTGGTCTCTTCCCCCAGGTAACAAGTGATAGGGCAAGAGGTAATTTTTTCAGCTTTCACTAGGGGAGATTTAAATTGGATAGTTGGAAAACTTTCTTTACTGAAGGGTTGTCAAACACTGGCAGAGGCTGCCCAGGGAAGCAGATGACTCACCATCCCTGGAGTTATTTAAAATAAGAGTAGATGTAATGCTTAGGGACATGGTTTAGAGGCAAATTTGGTAGTCTTGAGCTAAGGGTTGCACTTGATCTTAAAAGTTTTTTCCAATGTAAATTATCTTATGAAATTAATGAATTAATTTCTATCTCCAGTGTTTGAAGTCCAGAAAAGTGTCCTCATAGTGTCTTTCTCCATTTTCTCACAATTTCTCAAATCCAGCTTTATAATGATGTCTGGGTATTTTAAACAGTGATTGCAAACTTTATATAAGTCCTGTTGCTGCACAGGAACCCATTAAACCCTGTAGGTCTCTATAACACTGAGGGGATCCACCCATGTAGAAAAACCTGCCAAATCTGAACACTTGGTGAACACTCATTTTCTCAGCTCCCTGGTGCTATAATACACGTTCAGTCTGTAGTGAAATGTGGGCTGGGACCGGTGAAGGCCTTCAAGAGTTTTAAGTCTTATCAATAGGCAGACAGATGGCAACTAAAAAGTAGATTATACTAGACAACATTTAATGTTAAGTACAGCAGATGCACTTAATACAGACATAGGAGTCTTGGATCATTCATTAACTAATTAGCGCATTGGTTTGCATTTTATTTTTAGAAATATATATTACATTAGTGCCTATTTATATTTTATTTTCAGACAGTCTGTAATCTAAACCTTGGATTGATACAGCCGTGACAATAAACTTAACAAAGCTATTTGATTTCCTTTTTAGGCTCTTTATATTAATAGTTGATTAAGCTGCAGGAAATGTATGGCTACATTCTCTCAAGATTATCTTGCAAACAAAACCCAGGAGAAAGGAAGAATGTAGTTAAATTGTTGTGTGTTGATGGGAGATCACAGAATCAAACACTGAGATCAATATGATCAGCGACTCTTCGATTTACTGAGCTCAGCTGTTTCTTTATAAACCCTTTTCGGTTACATAATTGGGTGCCCACAAGGGTATCTACAGTGTATTATTGGTTAAAGGTAGCTGTCCATAAAGTTATTACTAACATATTATTGGCTAAACTACTGCACATGCTAAGAAACCAAGTTACAATTAACTATGTTGATAGTTCTCTTTAATTATTTTTCTTTCAGCTGGTACTGGTTCCCACTGAACTAGCTCTTCCTTCCAGCTATCATTTGTTTATCTTTCGACCCTCTTTTTCAAGGCCTTGTTAGAATTCTTCAGTCTCAGAGCATCCAGGACTTGTTCTCTGTAAAATGTTCCCACAATTGTGAACAAGTCTTTCTTCTCCTGCAGCTCTCCTGCTGTGTACCTTTTTCATCTATCTAAACCTAGATTTTGGAAGACTTTGCACTTTAAATAGTGCTCATCCTGATGTTCTGCAGCATCTGCCATTTTTCTGGGTTGCTGTTCATCCAGCCGGGCAGCAGGTTGGTGGCAGAGCAACTACACAGGTGTCACAGGTCTCGGGCTCCTGTAGAAGTGCTCCCTGTGCTATGCATGAGCAAAGCAATTGCTCTTCTGGGAAGTGGCAGATTTCCTGTACTTGTGCAATAGATCTAGTCATATCATCAGGCAAGGGATGTGTGAGCTCTTCTTTTGCTAAACAAGTCCTGCTTTTGGTAAAACTGGCTGTCTTAGTCATACGCTTCCCACAAGATGTTTGCTGATATACAACTGCTGGTAATTAGTGAGAATGTGTATGATACAATAGTACAGGATTTAGTGGAGACAATCTGTGTAGGGATCAAAAGTCTGACATTTGTTCTCATCCCCTTTCCAAAATGCCAAGAATGCCATTTGGAACATTGGCCCATTAGTTACATTCAAACTTTGATTACCTTGGTATTATTGTGAAGTCTTGAGAGAAAACAAAACAAAACAAAACAAAAAAGACCAAACATGCAATTACATTAAATTAACAATAACATGTCATGGGTTTGTTTAGTTTTGTTTGTTTGTTTGTTTGTTTTTTTACTTGAGAAACTCAGGAACATTAGGAAATAAATGAAGATCATCTTCAGTAAAAACGGATTTTGTAGAATCATAGAATGACTAGTGCAACCCTTAGCTCAAGACTACCAAATTTGCCTCTAAACCCATGTCCCTAAGCATCACATCTACACTTATTTTAAATAACTCCAGGGATGGTGAGTCATCTGCTTCCCTGGGCAGCCTCTACCAGTGTTTGACAACCCTTCAGTAAAGAAAGTTTTCCAACTATCGAATAGTTAGGATTGGAAGGGACCTTAAAGATCACCTAGTTCCAACCCCCCTGCTATGCACAGGGACATCTCACTGGATCAGGCTGCCCAAGGCCCCATTGATCCTGGCCTTGAACACCTCCAGGGATGGGGCAGACACAGCTTCCCTGGGCAACCTGTACCAGTGCCTCACCACTCTCATGGTGAAGAAATCATTCCTGATGTCTAATCTCAATCTACCCCTCTCCAGTTTATACCCATTCCCCCTCATCACCACAAGCCTTTATGAATAGTCCCTCTCCAGCTTTCTTGTAGCCCCTTTCAGGTACTGGAAGGTCACTATAAGGTCTCCTAGGAGATTTTTCTTCTCCAGGCTGAACAACCCCAATTCTCTCAGCCTGTCCCCTCATACGGAAGGTGCTCCAGCTCTCTGATAATTTTTCAGTCCCTCTTCTGGACCCATTCCAACAGCTCCATATACTTCTTATGTTGAAGATTCCAGAACTGGACACAGAACTCCAGATGAAGTCTCACAGGAGAGGAATAAACAGAAGTTTCTTTTAATGGTTGGATTTGATGACCCAGTGGGTCTCTTCCAACCTGCTTATTCTATGATTCTATTAGAGGGGCAGAATCACTTCACTTGACCTGCTGGCCACACTGCTTTTAATGCAGTCCAGGACACCGTTGACCTTCTGGGCTGCATGCACAGATTGCCAGCTCATGTTGAGCTTCTCATCAACCAGCACACCCATATTTCCTTATTTCATGTTTCACTTGTGCATTTTCTAGGTAGCTATGTTGTCAAAGAATATAGTCATTTGTCCCAGAGGTGTATGAATTTAGCTTAAGGCAAGACAGAGTAAAATGGTAGAGCCAGCAACTGGAGGAGGTGAAGTAGAGATATTAATGTACATAGCTAATTAGCACCTCATTTAGATCAATTACAGGCCTGAACTATGGCCTTAAGTCAATTCAATGATTTTCATTAACTTCAAAGAGCACCAGATGAAGCCCTATGTGACAGGTTCAAGTAGCTCTTAAAAGTATATCAATAAAAAGGAACATGAATGGTATTACATACTTCTTTTTCTGACCACCTGCCTAGGCATTTATATTTAAAAGAAGGATGATATCTGATGACACCATCCCCAGGTTTGACATATTTAGCTCCATGTTCTTCCCTAATACAGCAGTTCATGCAGCAATCCTCTTTTTTTAACCAAATTTCAAGGCCCCTTTTGTAGTGAAGAATGCAAATGGCATGGTTTAATCCATCTGGAATGACCTGAGAATTCCTATTCTTGGACATGTTCTACAAATGGTGCTCAGTTTTTCATATGCATAAAAGGAGCATTTAAGAAGGCATAAGAAACACCCAGTATGTTAAAGTTCACTAAAATATAAACCAGTTGCTACCTGTGTTTGGTGCAGAAGTCTCGAAATAACACTAGAAAAGACCAAGCTGGATGCAGCTTCTAGGGAAGGATAAGGGTAATACGAGCAATGATAAACCAATTGGATGCAATTGAAGCAGACTATGTCATAATCTTTTTCAGTTTTCTGTCTATTTCTCTGATAGAGGAAATCTCCCTCCCAGATGGGGTAGCTGGGGCAGAGAAAGTAATGTACATCCTCCTAGTGCAGACCAGGTGCGTGAGTGCTAGGAATAAAACAGGTTTATTTTGATTATCAAGTGGGAAAGCCTACGTATGTCTTGACAAACCTCCTGTGGAATGCAAGATGCTGATCTTGGTGCTGAAAGGAACAAATGGCTCCTCCCGGCCTTTGCAGCTCCTCTTTTCTGAACAGACCTTGTGCATGATGTGTGACTGCCCATCCATTTCTTTGCTGGGAGAGGTCGGATGGCCACCAGTTTTACAGTAAGGTCAGGGTAGCTGCTGCCGCTGCTGAACAGCCTCTAATGCTGCTCTGTGTCAAAGCCACATGTATGAGTCCTTTGAAATTAGTTTTGGTCATTGGATGTGACTGTGTTATAGACATTCTAATGATGAGGGTAGCAGTGCAGAAAACAAAGGAGCTGTGATTGTTTAAATGGGTTTACAGGTCCTAAAAAAATGAGACTGAGGGGAGACCTTGTGGCTGAGAGAGCTGGGGGTGTTTAGCCTGGAGAAGAGGAGGCTGAGGGGAGACCTTATTGCTCTCTACAATTACCTGAAAGGAGGTTGTGGAGAGGAGGGAGCTGGGCTCTTCTCCCAAGTGACAGGGGACAGGACAAGAGGGAATGGCCTCAAGCTCCACCAGGAGGTGTTCAGGATGGACATTAGGAAAAATTTTTTCACAGAAAGAATCATTGGGCATTGGAACAGGCTGCCCAGGGAAGAGGTTGATTCACCTTCCCTGGAGGGGTTTAAGGGACGGGTGGAGGAGGTGCTGAGGGACATGGTTTAGTGTTTGATAGGAATGGTTGGACTCGATGATCCAGTGGGTCTCTTCCAACCTGGTGATTCTATGATTCTATGATTCTATGTTTTCTAAATAAGCATCAACACATGCATAGTTATAAACACGTGTGTGTGCCTGTACTCAATTGACCATGGACACAGAAAACAAAATTATTTAAAGTTGTTTTTAGGTATGTTGTCACTCTGTCAGGATTTCCATTCACCAACTAGAATTGTTTCTCTTAGAGGGAGCTGGCATTGTAATGATGTTATGGAGCAGAGGTCTGCTTTGGTGATGAAAAGAGGAATGAAAGGATTAAATTTGCCAGAGAATGAGAAATTCTAAGCATTTTCATAAGGTAAATTTTGCAATTAAAAAAAGTAATGGTAATTGAACAGCCTGTTTTTAGTTAAGTAAATTACCTTTCAGCAATTCTGCCTTCTGATGCTTTCCAGAGCTAAGACAGTCCTTTCCAACTTACTTTAATTAGGTTTTGCTTTCTCCATTTTTAAAGGAATAATTTCCTTTTCTGGGTTAATCCCTTACCTCCTATACCGCCTTAGCCTAGTGGGATTGCACATTATCCCTGCTAATGCTGTAGATGTTCTTTCTTTCTCTGCTGGCCTTTGCAAAGGGCATTTCTTATAACTGTCTCACTTTCTGGGTTATATATCGGTTGGTACAGACGTGTGCAGGAGTGCAGAAACAGGAGCTCCCTGAAGGCCAACAGCAGACAGCAGGATGCCTTCATCTCTTTCTGAAACGCCAAACCAAGGCAGAGGCAGCAGAGCCTGCTGTGAGATTCCTGGGCTCAGTGGTACATATTTGGACACAAAATGTGATCACTCAGGAGATGTAGTGCAGGTTCCCTTTCCTGGTTTACAGTGGTGCTTTTAAGCAGGATGGAAATGCACTTCACCATTCCATTATTTTTTAAGCCAATGATGTCTCAGAGTCTTCAGCTACTGTGAAATAGATTTTAAAATAGCAAATGTCAGCTGCTGTGGAAATCTCCATAAGTATCAGGTGTGTGACTATTTTACTCTGATGCTTGAATCCATTGCATATGCTCAGTTGTGAGAACCAGTCTACTGGAATAATGAATTCATGCATAACAAACTGCCTAACTAAGCTTACAAAGAACAATCTCTTCCTTAAGATTATGCTAAAAATTATACCCAGTCTTTGTTTTGTGCCATTATAGAGCAAGACTACATGTATCTTTTATATAGTTTGATATCCATCTTATTAGAAATTTATTAGCACTGAGGAACACATTTCAATCGTCTACCAAGAGTTTCAATTTTAATTCAGAATCTGATCAAAGACTATAGGCCAGAACCCTTCATCTTTTGGGTAGTATTACCCTTTCACAGAGAAAATCTCTGCAAGATTCAACACAGAGACCGTCCTGCATATTCTTCTGGACTTTTTTTTTTCCCCCTAGCTCCAGTGAAGAAGCAAGTGATTTTGTCCTTAAATTTCTGCTCACTAAGGGCTGCCTGAGGCATGCCACAAGCCAGAGGAGGAGCTAAGCATTTTCCCTCTGTGATCCTCCTGCAAGCACAGCTTTGCTGCACTGCTCTACGCTTCACAATATGCATAGTATCCACACCTTCTGCTGCTTTACAAGAGCAGTTGTAGGGGCACACACTTCAGTAATGCAGGTCTGTGTTCTGCTTTATCATTTTCTGTCTGATATAGAGTGCACAATCATGGTCAGCCCCAGAAGCTTAATAGGTGAGTAAGCACTGTGTATTTTCCCTGATTCTTTGGTTAAAGATCTACATACGATCTCATACTCTTGACTGGTGGCTTGCATTCGTTTTGAATAATCTCTTTTTTTAATGCTGTTGGATCAAAATAAGCAAATTTCATTAAATTCTCTGCCTCTATAAGGTGAAAAGCAAGGGTTACTTGTTATTCACAGATACACAAGCTTGTTTAATGAATTTTGAAACATCTGTTGCATTGCTACCAATCTCTGAGCTTGATCCCAGGAGCCTGGGGGCACTGGGGCAAGTTTTCCTTCTGAAAAGATGAGAGTTAACTATCTTACTGTTAGTACTTCAGAAAACAAAAAGACTATCCTTGAGTTTCTTATGGTCTTATAAATTTGAACATTATATATAAAAAAGAATTACTCAGCAACAATACCAAAGTCAAACTTATGGCAATAGTGAAAAAGAAGGACTTAGTTTTAATGCATATTGCATCCATTAATGTAATGTAGAACAATGAAATATTCACAACGTCAACTGTGGAAGCACATTTGGTTTGAATGATTTAAATGCAACTTGGTCAAAGTAATTGAAAATGCAGTGGGGAAACAACTCTTCATTAGCCATGAGATGGACAAGATGACCTAATAGATTCCAAATGGATCAGAACTTTGTTATTGAAATGTCCCTAATATAATTTTATAGTGTATATATTGTATATAGAGGCCCCATAAGATAACCACAGACAAAGCTGTGCATGCACAAAAGCAGAAATGGTTTCCACTCCCAAGGTACATGAAAAGAGATAAAAGAGTAAGCAAGATCTTCATAGGATCTCAGTGACCCATATTGCCCAGTCTGAGAATTTGTCCTGCCCTTTGGGATACAAGTCAGTGCAAGATTTTCACTGAAACAGAAAATGAATTTTTGATTCTAACAATTCCTATTTATGCTACAGATACAAGATGTCATTTTATTTTTTAATTCTTGCTGCAGTACTTTAGAAATGTTACCCAGCTGAGATGCACCAGCAATTTACTATGTAAGACTTCAGACTGAATTCAGACTGTCAGTCAGTCTGAATTGTAATATATCTGTTCTGAGTTAAGTCAAATGTTAAATTCCATCAGCCTTAGCAAGGATATGATTAGTTTGCAGTTCTCTTTGGTGTACTCTAGCTTTCATAGATCTCAAATCCAGCTCCTCCTCATAACAATATGCCAAAGATCAAACAAGTCTCTGCATATTACTGACTTAGTCAATGAGCAAAGAATATTAACTAGTGTCACTATACTTAAAATTTAGAAAAAAATTGTTTCTTTAAAAAAGAATGAGGATCAATTTTCTAACAGTCACAATTAGGCATACTGCAGATACTTCGTAGTTTAACTGGGATTGTTAAGCTTTTTTTTCTTTTTTTTTTCCAGATAAGCCTTATGATTGGCATGACCTTCAATTAACCACATCAGACATCATACATTCCTCACAAGCACTTTACAAACTGAAATGAGTTGATCTTCTCAAAGGAAGTCCATTCCAGATTATTGAAAAGGAACTAAACTAAGGGTAGCTCTGAAATGATGCAGCTCACACTTGCCCTCATTTGAAGAACTTTGTTATAATAGGCTGTCTTTAATACTCTGTGAGGGTACTTGGTTCCTAACTGTGATAAATCTTCCTATAATCACTCCTTTCAACAAGATCAAAGAGCTTAGAACATCCAAAACACTCAATTCCTCCAGGTTGATTGCATTTATCATCAAAGCCTATTGCATAACATTTGGAAAATAGTTTTAATTGCCCTTTTATTCATTATCAGAGTCACAGAACACGGAGTGAACAGAAGTATTATAGATTCTACTGTTTTCAATAAACAACAGCAATGTTTAGAACTCGAACCAGATGTCCTCCAGGTATCCCTTCCACCCTAATTTATTCTGTGATTTTATGATTAACAGCTATACATACATGAATTACATCTCAGAGAAAGAGTCAGCCAATTTCTCCTTCAAGGAAAGAGATGTCCTTGAGAATTTATGCATCTTTCTCCATGAAGAAACAACATGGCTAGTCAAACATAGGGTCACATGTATTACAGTTTTGAGAAAGTGTCATTGGACAGGGAAGGGAAGAGTGAGAGGGAAAGCACTGGCTGAAAGTGCTGTTGGAGGAATACCTTACAAAATGGGAAGGAAAGGAAGACTATGGATAACCTAAGCTTGAGAGGTTGAAAGTGGAAATACGCAAAATGTTATGAAAACTTCACAGTAAAAATAAAGGAAAATTATGGAGAATTATGAAAGACACATTCAACAAACTGAGGAAGACCAGCATAGATATTAGTAGCGATTGGAATGGAGACCGTAGCAATGGGTTTCATATCAGAAAGGCTGTTCAGACAAGAAAAAGACAACTCAGGCCATCTCATGCTGAGCTAACACTGAAGTGGAAGGTACAGCTGTGTGAAAACATGAAATAGTTGTTATTTAAGCAGAACGATTGACTTCAAGTAAATGGAAGAATTGATAAAATTTGTGTTGAGTGACTTTTTCCTGCATCAAGGAGAGAAGGAAGTGCCAGCATTGCATTCTGCTATGTAGAGGGCTCTGAATCACCTCAACAACTAAGCACCCTTGCAAGCACATGTTGCAGAAGTCAGTGCAGTACACAAAACTCTGCACAACTGGAGTACCATAGAATTTAATTTTATTTTTGTATGTCTTGTCTGCACAAGGCAGCTTCTCCTGAGTTTGATTACAGCTGTTTAGAAGTGTCATTTGATGAGGGTGGGGAGTGGTGTGTAGTGAATAATTTTTCATGAATTTAGGTCAGATATGGCAAGTAGTTCAAGCTGAAGAAGAATGGAAATCTTACAAAAATAAATTTTTCTTTTTGACAAAAAAATCAATCTTTTCTTGTGACAAAAATTTTCACAGACTATCAGAATTAATTTAGGAAAACACTTCAAGTAAAAGTAAAGAAAATGTTCATAATAGATTTAATATTTCTATGTTTATATTGCTTGATCTTCTAAGAAAAAGTAATTACACTGTGTTAACCAGAAGGTCACCATTGCTCAATCTCTCTAGTCAAATAAAAAAATCTAACTCACATAACGATTTCTTCCAGGTCCTTCCAGCAATCATTTGCATCCTCAGAGTTGTTGCTATCGATATTCAGAGAACTTGTAACTTTTGCAGGGTCACCATGGGGGCTGGAGGAGCAGAAGATGACAAAGGCATCTCTTTGCTACTGCTCTATGACCAACCTGTCAAACACTCATCATATCATAGTGTCACTCTGAATAATAGCTCTGTGTGCCAGAGAACAATGTATGTGGTTGACTCACTCGAGCTGTAAACACATGCCAACTGGCACTGACTGGGAACTTTTTTTGCAAACTAGTTTTGATGGAAAACATTGATTTGTCAAAACTAAAATACCACAGTGGGGATGTAAATACCAGTTTCAACATCCAGATACTTGTCTGCAGCAGGATAATCAGTATCACTATGGTAGGGTCTTCTCCTGAAACACTAGAGTCCTGCTCTGAATTAACCTGCAAAGTTAACACTGTGGGGTTTTGCATTGGTTTATTTAAGGCTGCCTAGGAAAACTCGTAAGCTACGTTTTGTATCTAACCTAGGGGTATGCATATACCTACCCACAGTTCAGTCTTTTCAAGCTGAAAACTTTTTACTCAAAGGAAAAACTGTTTATAATCTCCTCAATATAAGCAAAATATCAAATGTTCATAAATGACACATCAGCACACCAGGTGTCCTACAAGGTGGAGAGCAAATGTTTGAAATATGAAAAACCTATGAAGAATTAAGGAATCATATTTTTAATTGTGCTTTGTGATTCATCAGGTGAGCTCTTTCTTGGAGTTTCCATAAATAATTAGCAGAAAACACATTTTTCCCTGGTCAAAAGTTCTGAGAATCAAAATGTTTTCCAGTGCTCTTTCAGGATAAACCTGAAAGTTTAGAAATGTGAAAAGAAAAAAAAAAGTGAGAGCAAGACCTCAAACACTGAATTTAGCTCTCATTTGGGATCTGGGAAATTCCGTTCCAAATCTGTGCCTATTTGGCATTTGTTTATATAAACTGAAATGTGTCTGGAAGATATTCAGAGGTCCATGACAGTCATAGAATCATAGAATCACCAGACTGGAAGAGAACCACTGGATCATTGAGTTCAACCATTCCCATGAAACTCTAACAACAGTCAATATCCTATTCAGTAGGTCAGAAAACTCACCTAAGAGGTGGCAAGTTCAACTTTTGGGATGAATCAAAGAGTACAAGGAAGATACATATTCCTAAGTGGTCCCCAAGTAATCCAGTTATGTCTGTATTAGTATTTTCCTAAAAAGCAATATTTCATCCCTTTCCTGCTCATATTTTTCTTTCAGAGTTAAGAATATCCAACTCTTGTAAACAATAACTTGAAAAAAACCAGCATCTTCTATCAACAGAGTATAAGGAACTAAAAATTTCCTAGTAGTACTGATTTACTTTGAGCTAGAGAATATTCTTTAATTCCTCCTTACTCTTACAGATAAGCTGAATCCCAAGACAGCTCTGTGCACAAAGCTTATAACCTGCCTCAACCCAAATTGCCCAAGTTTTCTGTAACTGTAATTTTACACCAAAATAAGCTCTTTGCTTCAACTCCAAGCAGAAAGGATGTCCTATCCCTTTTCCTACTTGCTCGTGCTTGGATACTGTTAGAGCAGATGGCAGAAATTTGTTTTAGTAGTTAATCTCTTCTGTTTGGGTCTCTGTGGGCAGACAAACACCTTAAATTTCATTTTCAGCTTTAGTGTAAAGCCAATTAAAACATGAAAATAATTCTCATTGAAATTCACAGATTTTATCTGAAATTTCTTTTGATTCTCAGGCTTCGTGTGACTGTAAACTTTAATCTGAATACTTGGAATAAATTTAGGCATTACCACTTTATAGTCATTCATTGTCATTTACCCTTATTTTGATCAGATCCCTTTTTATTTTTTCATTTGTTACACCACTGTCACCTTTGATCTATCCATAAGACAGAAGCAGGGACCTCATTTTGCCAGAGTAGTTTTGTGAGTTTATCATCCATCAGTCCAGTTTCAGTACTGCTCTATATATCCCTACTTAAATCTTACTTTCTTAAACATGTGTGATGAGATCTGTGTACAGCTTTAAAAATTAGTTCTTGCTGTGAACTTACACCTTAACATCTGTAATTTTACTCTGCATGTTCACTAGAAACATCAATATAATTTACAAGTAACTTTATCCACTTTAGAAATTTCTATCATTAGTCATTTGTACTTTTTCTGTAATCTTGTATTAGCCGACTGATATAACTGTGTCTTTCCCCTGTTTTGATTGACAGCTGACCAGCAACCAGAAATTTGATCTCCTATTCCATACCTACATAACCTTGCATTTGATACTTTGGAATTTAACATATTTTTATCATATCATTCCCTAAAGCCATTCACTTTATTATCAGTCCTCCTGTGTATTGGCAGCATATTTTAGCATTTAATCTGTTGTTCCGTAACGTCTCCTTTTTTGTGCTCAGGCCACTAATGAAAATATTAAGCAGGATAATTTCCCAGATCAGGCATTTAGGAATACTTAACCCTTGCCTGAAAACTCCAATTTTTGCACAAGCCACTCTCATCTGCCCTTTGAACAGCTCCCATGCCTACTTCAGTTCTTCTAATAAAACTCATCTTCTTCAGCATCTTCAGTTTAGTAATTTCCCTTGCAGCCATACAAAGTACTTTCTGAATTCCAGGCAGTGCAAACTTACTACAATTCTTCACCTTTAAAATAAGTTATCATGAGAAAGAAAGACAAAGGTAGATAAAATGTATCTTCAGTGAAAATTATATCAACTGCTATTTATTTTGGGTTTCTTCATTTTTTGGTCTTTTTTCCCTCAGTTTTTTTATTTTAATCTTACATTCTATTCTGTTCTGAATAATGCTCCTGCTCTTGCTTAGCGTACTTTTTCCTTTTTCAACGTGCTTATTAGTTTTCTGTCCTTAGTAGTCTTATTTAAAGGCATGAGACAGGACCTATGATTTCATATGCAAGTTCTTTTTGGATTTATATGCAAGTTTTTTTGGAAGCCTGGCTGGAAAACTGCCAGGAGGAGAGGGACCTGGGGGTGTTGGCCGACAGCAGACTGAACATGAGCCAGCAGTGTGCCCAGGTGGCCAAGAAGGCCAATGGCATCCTGGCTTGTATCAGAAACGGTGTGACCAGCAGGTCCAGGGAGGTGATTCTCCCTCTGTATTCAGCAATGGTGAGGCTGCTCCTTGAATATTGTGTCCAGTTGTGGGCCCCTCAGCACAAGAAGGATGTTGAGGCTCTGGAGCAAGTCCAGAGAAGAGCAATGAGGCTGGTGAAGGGGCTGGAGAACAGACCCTATGAGGAGCAACTGAGAGAGCTGGGGTTGTTTATCCTGGAGAAGAGGAGGCTGAGAGGAGACCTCATTACTCTCTACAAGTACCTGAAAGGTGGTTGTGGAGAGGAGGGAGCTGGCCTCTTCCCCCAAGTGACAGGGGACAGGACAAGAGGGAATGGCCTCAAGCTCCGCCAGGGTAGATTTAGGCTGGAGATTAGGAGGAGGTTTTTCACGCAGAGGGTCATTGGGCATTGGAACAGGCTGCCCAGGGAGGTGGTTGATTCACCTTCCCTGGAGGTGTTTAAGGCACAGGTGGATGAGGTCTTGAGGGACTTGGTTTAGAGTTGGATAGGAATGGTTGGACTAGGAGATCCGATGGGTCCCTTCCAACCTGGTTGTTCTGTGATTCTGTGATTCTGTGATTTAAGTTCTGATGAATTTGACGTTGACATTTGCAAGTCTTGCCTTCATCTTGACCTGAGCTAGTTTCTTTAAACCCTGTATCAGTCCTACCTTACTTAGTATTTTCCTGTAAATTCGCTAAGGATATAACTCTGTCTCATCATCCAGGTTATTGACCAAGATACTGAACAATTCTGGCCTCAGTTTCAATGACCAGGATAATCCACATGTTAGTGGCCAGCCAATGAATTTCAAATCATCATAGAATCATAGCATCATAGAACAATCAGGTTGGAAGAGACCCATCGGATCATTGAGTCCAACCAAATTTAAATAAAAAATTTAAGCATGTTAGTTGATTTCATTTAAATTGAGTTTCACGTCTGAATAAGGACATCTTTGGACATGATCTTTCTCTAAATATAAGCAGGATTTTGTTACTTCATATGGTTGGACTCGATGATCCTGTGGGTCTCTTCCAACCTGGTTAATCTACGATTCTATGATTCATAGTACTGGAAAATATTTGCGGCTTCTAACCACTGTAATACATAGAATGAAGATAAAAATATATCTAATCATTTTTAGATTAAATTTATTATACTAACATGGCTGCTGAAAGCAAAGTCTCTCAATGTATCTCTATGTAATAACATAGTATTTTTTAAATCCATGCAGCTTTTAAAGCCACTAAAATTGAGTGGCATATATAAGCGATCCAGCTGAATAAACTAACTGCACTGATGAGATCTGACTGAAGATTTTTCAAGCTGCAGTGATGCATATAGTATAAAATTCACTAGAACACAAATTCTACAGGAGGGACTGTCCCTATTTGTATGTATTTAATAATAAAATATATTTCTTTTTAAAGCCTATGTCGTGCTGAAACTTCAGGGGATGAATAAAAAGAGATATGGATGATCTGATTGAATACTTTTCTGAGAATGATGAAACTTGACAGAAAGCCACTGAAACAGAGAAGGGCGATATTGGATGCTAGATAACAAAAGTCAGGTCTCCTGTGAGTGAAGGTGACAAAATATCTTGAACTGCATACTGAATCTGCACCACCTAATGACAAATCAGCTCTCATTTTCAAAACCTGCAAGAAAAGGTTGTTTTTGCCTTTTTTTCTAAGGGGCTGAACTAGTTATAGCTATAAAGCCTTTAGAGAGTAACTTTTCCGTCACAGAGATAAGCATATCCATATTTTGAAGATGGAATTTGGAAACTGAGCCTCGGTCATGAATGTGAAGTAAAGATCATTTCAGATGTTCAGCTGGCAGATAAAAACCAATGTCAATATTGCAAAAAAGGCCTGTAGAGGAGAAAGCTAAAGAGGCAAAAGCAGCTCAGATTTCATACAGGTAACGCATCTGTAATTACACCTTCCCAGCTGACACATTGAACTGAGGCTGCTGCTAAATACCTTTGCTACTTTCAGCTTGAATTTAAGTTGACCCTTTTGGGTCTACTCAGTCCTCCCATGGCATACTAATATTGATTGTTTTGTTCCAAAACTTTTATCATATGGTTACCAGGATTTGAACTGCTGGAGAAATTAGCTTTTCAGTTCCTTTCTTTGAATAAGCTGTTCACCATAGCTTCTCCATTCAGCTAGAAAGAAAAAAACAGAAATACAACAAAAATTCTGTCTCTAATACCAAATATTTCCATTTTATCAATACATTCTTTACCTCAATACAAAGTAGAGGGCAGCAGAACTGCTTGAATGCTTTCGTGGAATCTAAATACTCTTGTAGAATTGTCTTCTTTCTTTCTACCTTTCTTTTGGTTCTTTCTAGTCATTATTTACTCTCTCCTGTTAAATCCTTTCTGCAGCTACTTTTCCTAGAGACAGCAGCAGTCTGCAAGTGTCAGACACATTTATCCTCCATCTATATTAATCCATAGGTTTTGGTAGATTGCATAAAAAAATACCTAAATCAAACCCACAGAGGTAAGGAAGATAGGAATTTAGAAGGAAAAACAACCATTGGAGTAAGCCAATGTATTGTCAGGATCAAAAAGAAAGCTATATTTTGTAAGGTATAAGAACAGATAATCTGTGAATACTTGGAACAAAGAGGAGTTGAACCATCTCCAGGCTCCTAAGACAACCAGGATGGCCGAATAGCAGATGATTAAGATTTCTTAATGAAACTGTACATCTCAGCTTAATTTCACCTAGCTATGCAGCTATGTCATCCAGTAAAAACAGTCTTAGAGGACAAATTGTCTTTATCTGCTACCTGCCCACAGCCTGGGCTACATGCTCTGACAATGGTCTGCCTCAGCCAAGAAGAATCTGAAATTCTGAAAGGATAAGGTCAGAATTTGCTAAGTTACTGCAAGTCCCGTAACCTCTTCATCAATATTAAAAGGAGATACATGGAATATATTCTTCTAGCAGACCAGCAGGCCACCTGCAAAATCTTATCCAATTCCATGATGAACCGTGTGCATAAAGATGAGCTTCTATGGCTTTGAATAAATTTTGTCTTAAAATTCTATCAAAAAGGAGATTTCATTATGAAAGAAGGCAGTACATTTTGCAAGGCCTAGTTATTCTGAAGTAACTTGTTCATCAAAGCAAGTGTTCATCAATATATGTATTCTTTCAGCCACCTCCACAAACAGTAACTGAATCATACAAGGTAATAACTAGG
This sequence comes from Coccyzus lansbergi, assembly GCA_033558105.1. Taxonomy (NCBI): domain Eukaryota; kingdom Metazoa; phylum Chordata; class Aves; order Cuculiformes; family Coccyzidae; genus Coccyzus; species Coccyzus lansbergi. The sequence continues at coordinate 5,700,606 of JAUMJK010000508.1, forward strand.
AATCTATCACAAGAGGGATTAGCATATTTTTCTACACTGTAGGAAAACAGGTAAAACATATAGTGAAATCTGCATGTGCTTGCACTTTGGAACAGCTGAAAGAATCACAGGGATTTCAGCCATGGCCAAGTTATTGGTGATTACAGTGTTCATTCTAGACATTTCAATCAATAAGAAAAAGGAAGTAAGTTGCAAATTAATCATATTTGCATGAGTCATGCATAGCTGTGATATGCCTTTAAAGGCATATACCTCTGTAAACAAAGAGCTTTACTTTATACCTGTAAATTAACAAGTGCCAAGGCACAAACACAGACCCTCAAGTTGAATTCCTTATTCCATTACTCTGTTTAAATACTCCCTGAGGTGCTCACAGCATGTACCAACAAGCACTCCCAGAGCAGCCCTTCCCAAGGAGCTGTATGGATCACATCACGTTGGAGGATAGATGAGTTTTGCGGAGGGACTGCGCATACAGATTATCAGAGGATACACAGTGGCACTCTTCAGTTTACACATACAAACATCACCTTAGTGTCCTACATGGAACGTAAGATGAGATGTTCAGCTTTCCTTGTTCTTTATTACACGTAGTTTGGCATAGGAGACAAGCGGAAAATGTGCACAAATCCCACAGTGGATACTTATTTTGCTTTTTTGAACAGGGAAATTGAGTAAGAAAAGAGCTATAATGCACTTAACTGTTTTCAGCAATAAAAGAGGATGTGTGAGGCTGTTGGATGTATAAAATGATAAAGCATGAAGATGGAAAGTGATGACATTTGGGGGTTTAAATGAAAACAACGTTCCATGTCAAGCTCTGTGAAATAAAAAGAACATTGAATGTCCACGTTTCGTTACATTATTTCTTCAGCTGTAGAGAAGCTGTAGCTGAGAATCTCTATGCTAAGTATATAAAGGTTATTTTTTCAAGCACATGCGGGAAGGGGTGTGTGTATGCACTTTGCAGCTCATTTGTAATGGGTGTTTTCGCACCACACAAAATCATTCTCAGCCAACCTGTTCTGAACATCTCCCTAGTCTCACCTTTAGCTGTTCCACCTTCCTTTGCTTTCAGCAGTCTCACAGTGCAACATAGAAAAAATGTGGCACTTATCAGATCTCAAAAGACCAGATGAGTTTGAAGAGTACAAAAATGATCTCACAGTCTGAATTCATGTTCTGAGCATGGTAAGCAGACCACAGAAGTCCTGGCCTGTAGATAGCCAGCGAGAAGATTCCTTTTCTGCAATACTGTCAGCAATGGTGGCTTTCAATCGTCTTTTTATGGAAAGGGAGGGCTGTGGGAAGAGTGGCTTGTCATAGAATCATAGAATCATAGAACAACCAGGTTGGAAGAGACCCACTGGATCATCGAGTCCAACCATTCCTATCGAACACTAAACTCTAAACCATGTCTCTCAGGACCCCATCTACCCGTGCCTTAAACACCTCCAGGGAAGGTGACTCAACCACCTCCCTGGGCAGCCTATTCCAATGCCCAATGACCCTCTGTGTGAAAAACTTCCTCCTAATCTCTAGCCTAAATCTCCCCTGGCGGAGCTGGGGCCATTCCCTCTCGTCCTGTCCCCTGGCACTTGGGAGAAGAGCCCTGCTCCTTTCAGGTAGTTGTAGAGAGTAATGAGGTCTCCTCTCAGCCTCCTCTTCTCCAGGCTAAACACCCCCAGCTCTCTCAGCCACTCCTCATAGGGTCTGTTCTCCAGCCCTTTCACCAGCTTCATGGCTCTTCTCTGGATTTGCTCCAGAGCCTCAACATCCTAGCATGCACATAGAAAGGGCATGATTTAGAACTGAAAAATTTCTTGATAAACTCAAGGTTTCATAGTAATAAAGTGACATTTATTGTCCACAGAGTACATGGGAAAAATACAAGGAGCTAGAACATATTTATTTTTTTCCAGGGTTGGATTTCTGATGGTGAGTTGTTTTGGTTCTTTAATGGCAAAACACTGCAAGTAACAGTTAGTGGCAAACTATATTTTTCATCTTGAAGTTCAAGTGTCATTTATCTGGGCTTCTGTATTAGTCCAGTAATATAATGTCTAGACAGCAATAACTAAAGCAGAATCAGTAAGGGAAAACATAATGATTTCTTTACTGAAGTCTTTTAGAAGGCACTCAGATTTTAAATGCTCAGCATCTGTAGAGACCTCCCACACTCAATACTTCAAATTATTCATTCCTTTCCCTAGACCAGCATCATGAATTGAGCTTGCATTTATTTGATTCTACGATTTAAAAAATTTCTTCCCACGACAAGTAAAGTACCATAGTTTTTAACTTCCTTTATGATCAGGCTGAGTTGCCCTTTCTGGAGGTGCTTTGATTTTTTCTTGTGCAACAGTAACACTTAATCAGCTACTCAAGAGTTCCATATGGTGTCTGCTCTGCTTGCTTCCTTTGGGATTGAGGTGAATATTTCTATTTTTGTCTTTTAAAAGTATAGCGCACAATTCCTAAGAAATCATTTCAACAATAACTGTAACAATTTGGTGGAGAGGAGAGGAGAGGAGAGGAGAGGAGAGGAGAGGAGAGGAGAGGAGAGGAGAGGAGAGGAGAGGAGAGGAGAGGAGAGGAGAGGAGAGGAGAGGAGAGGAGAGGAGAGGAGAGGAGAGGAGAGGAGAGGAGAGGAGAGGAGAGGAAGAAACAAGGAAGGAAGGAAAAAGGGGAAATGGGGAAAAAAAGAAGAGAAAAGAGGAAAAGGAACGAAATTACATGAGGGAGGCAGTCTCAATTTTGTTTACTTTAGCGAAGAGGAACAGGACTATATCGGACCTACTGCCTGTTGTGAATCTTGCCTGGATCTGGAAAGAAATGGTAATTGGCAGGTAGAACAAGCAACTGGGAGCCATGATCTCATTCATAAATCTGTTCAAATATCTGTCATAACAGAGAGAAGAAAGATATAAAATAGCAAGAGAATGAGAGACCTAAATTTAAACAAACTGTAATTTCAGACTAAAGATGGCTACTGCCTGAAGGAAAGACCCAATTACTAAGTGCCAGATGTTGCAACTCAGAAAACACATCTCTAGCATGGGAAAATAAGTTAGAAATTCTCTCAAAGATAAAAATACCAGACTATAAGGCATTCCAAAATTGAATTAATTTTATAGCATATGGTTATGCTTTCAGAAATGTTGAATGTGCTTTGAACAACCTAAGTAGAGGGTGTTGACCAAAATCAATTTGTTTTCAGAGGCGAATGTTTACCACATATATTTAAAGTAAAAAGTGTTTTCTTATTTGAAATAAAGAAATGGGAGAGGTTGTTTTTTAATTAAATAAAACATAAGCAGTATCCATCTGCTTGCTTTCTGTGCATTGAAAAAACCTAGGAGTATTAAAGGAAAAGTAAAACTGAGAGAATTATAGAATCATAGAATCACCAGGTTGGAAGAGACCCATCAGACCATTGAGTCTAACCATTCCTATCAAACACTAAACCATGTCCCTCAGGACCTGATCCACCCGTGCCTTAAACACCTCCAGGGAAGGTGAATCAACCACCTCCCTGGGCAGCCTCTGCCAGTGCCCAATGACACTTTCTGTGAAAAACTTCTTCCTAATCTCTAGCCTAAATCTCCCTTGGTGGAGCTTGAGGTCATTCCCTCTTGTCCTGTCCCCTGTCACTTGGGAGAAGAACCCAGCTCCCTCCTCTCTACAATCTCCTTTCAGGTAGTTGTAGAGAGCAGTAAGGTCTATCTTATCTTATCTTATCTTATCTTATCTTATCTTATCTTATCTTATCTTATCTTATCTTATCTTATCTTATCTTATCTTATCTTATCTAGTGCAGTAGGCGTTTATCCACTGACATGTCTGCTGGTAAAGAAGTAAACCCACAAGCTTCAATTTCCTTCTGTTGCACCTGGAATTGTCACTAGCAAATTGTGTACTTTGTACCATTTTGAAATATCTGCACGAGAAGGGAATTATGCTGTCAAAGTCCCAGTCTGAAAAATTAAATCAAATGTACCATGAACCTAGACCAAGATTAAATTTCAAGCCATGGGACATAGTGTGCAGGCAATGCTTTGCCCCTATGCATTACTATTTACATTTAGGTTATGTGACTGCACATCTTAGTCATACTCATGAAGTATAGAATTGTTTTAGGTTATTACTTCACTGTGCTCCACTAAATTCATTTTTATAAGTAACGTGTGGTTTCAGAGTAAGCTGCTGATCTTTTTTTAAAGGTTCTTTTCCTCTAATGACCTAACTTTATCATTAGTCAGCTGATTTCACACACAGTGGTCATTTATAGTATTTGGCAGGGGAAGGAATGGGATTTGCCTTAATCCACTATAATTAATTTTGAGAGAATCTGTATGTCACATTTGCATTAAAGGAGATATAAGGAGAAGAGATAACCTTTGTAGAAATTAACTTAATTTTATATACAACTGCTTGAATATGGCTAATAAACACAAATCCTAGCAATGTCTACGCTGGCTCCTGGCATTTTTGTGATCTTCAGGCTACAGGTACATGTCAGGAACACACAAATATCCTATTTTCACTTTAAATAACCAAATCACTCAATATACCATGGGAGCTCCCTTATTTCCCATTGTGCACAATTTCTTTCAAGAAAGTTCATGTACCGCTGCTTTAAAATTAACTTGTGGCAAATGGAAACCATGGAAGCAATCAAACTCCACTAACTGCAATGGTCTAGCTTTCACCAACTAATTAGGAAAACGAAAATAGTAATTAAAGTTCTTAAAATGTATTTGTGGATACCACAAAAATATCAGGTGTCTCTGATTGATTGACACAAAACCCCCTCAAGAGCTCTGTTTTTCCTTTGCTTAGACGATGCAGATTACAATATATATAAAATTGATGATTTAGGGGCAGGATTTAGAAGCTTGAATTCCATTGACAATCAATGGACATTATCTTAAATCTCTTTCTTATTTCTTGGAATCTCAACTTTGAGAATGAGTTATTGTCAAACATACTGGGGTTTTCTTGTTTGTTTTAACTGTATATAGCAAAGTCATGCATATTCATTATTAATCGATGGTTCATTCCCTCCATCCTATACTCACATGGTATTTTCATTGACTTTGAAATAAGTATCTTAAAGAACAAGCTCTGTTTACAGATCAAGAGCTTCTGTAGAAATTACTTTTCAGACATAAATGCATTATTTGCTACCAGTATCTGTTACAATTCCGTAGCAAGCCATAATTTAACAAAAATAAAAATGAATGCATTAACATAGCCTATAAAATGATAAATAGATACAAATTTTGATTATATGCTGACAGTTTATCCTGAAGAAATGCAGCTTGGCCATTTGGATTTTCTCAAAAATATGAGATTCATTTATAGCCGTTGTTTTTTATATTGGAATAATGCTCCCTAAGCCTTATGGCAAGTTTTTAAAGTTTTGGAGTACCTATGAGAGGGAAATATAACTGCCTGCAAATTATCAGGCTGTCATAGGGGCTACTGAAAAAAATCTGGTCATTATGTCCTGGGACTAAAGGCATCATAATGGAAGCCAAATAGATGGTCTGGGGGGAGAGAAGAGCTGTCATGTTCTGTATAGATCTTTGAGTGACAATTTTGGAATGGACAGGGGTGAGTGAAGGCACTGAAATTTTTCTGACTTTCGCTGTCTCCTTTATCTAATTTATCATCATTGGTTTTAATCTTTTCTACCTCCCTCTATTTCTAATAATCTCCTTTTTTTTTTATTTAACTTTTTCCTTTTCTTTTTGCAAAAATCTTCCACCATCTCAATTTCCAGTGTAAAAGTTATTCCAGTAAGCGGAACTATTCAGATGGAAGCACATTGCGAAAACCTTCTAATGGAAACATGGCTGCTGCCAGCAAAAGGAATATCTTTATTTTCCTGGCATACTCAAGCCATAGGTTGGAGCAACAGATCCTTTACCTGCTTTACAGGTCCTTTTGTTTTAGTAAACTTCACCTACATATTCGAGCTGAATAATTTCAGGCTGAGGTAGGCTTTTCATGTCACAGTTATTGTAGGACAAAGTATACATTCTTTCATTTCCTAATAACAAAATTTGACTAGAAACAGCTTTGTAGTATATACATGGCTTCTGAGTTTCCTTCCTAACAAAATTGTTTCCTGTTTTTTGTTTCTAAGTATTTATCTCTTTGTCCTCTCAGAGTTTTTTCTTCTGTAACGTTGCTACTCAGATTTTTATAGTTGCAATTTTCTCAGGAAGTGTAATTCAGATCTAATTTATTCTGAAAGTATTGTGAAATTCAGCAATTGTTAGAGGCAACATCATGTCATAACCCAAATGGTTTATATGAAAACAAAAGGATAAATTGTGACCAGGAATATCTTTGATAGCAGCTAACTAATGCTTTACTCTGCCTAACTGTTCCAGGGTTCAGAGAAAACGTGCCCTTTGCCACATTGCTAGCAAGTGTCAGCATAGAGAACCAAAGTGGCAGTTTTTATCTTTGCTTTTATGCCTGCCCTCTCAGCTCTTTCACCCTGACTTTATTTTAAATTATACAAGTTTAGATTTCAAAGGTATCAATGCCAGAGGCTCTGGCCAGTCTGAACCAGCCTTTCCTTGTTTCCTCAGAAATGACAATTTTTTGTCAAATTGTCTTTTTTTTTTTTTTTTTGCTTCATCCTTATTCCTTTTGCAATGAATGTACACAAAGTCCCATTCCTCTGACTCCAACAAGAATTAAAAAGTGAAACTACTTTGTAAAGGAACCATTTTTTTCCCATTTACTCCACTATAAGCTCTCTTACCAGTTCTATGGCCTGTACTTCTCTCTTGGTATGCAAAGATTTGGTTCCTTTCAGAGATTCTTAGAAACCTGCACCCACACCAACGCCTGTGACTCATACATTTTCAATCATCACGCCTGTGTTTTCAGCAAGTTCTTCTGTGCTTTCATCTCATCATTAAAAAAGAGATTTTGTTGTTGTTTATCATTTCTCCTGAATTAAAGTTGTGACTAACAAATATCCTCTCAACAGGGTCAGACATCACCACTGACAACCACCAGAATCCACAGCTACCATCTCAGATGCCCTTGAAATTTTGCCAAACAGAGGTCCTTCTGATACTTTATTTATGTATTTCTCCTCATTCAGAATATAATTTCTTTAGGGGAAAGACCCCCTCATAATAAAAGGCTGTACACAGGGTAGTGTGGTTCTACTCTCAAATTATATATTTATACCTCTGTGAAATAAATCCTTAATGCAAAAGAAAGATTTTGGGCAAATGTAGGAGCAAATCTAGCTTCTTGTGTAAAACCATGTGAAGTTCTTTATAGCTGGGACATTGAAGAATTTAATGCTTTTGTACAATAATTATAATTTCACTTAAGATGTTTCAGAAAATATATAGCTGTTCTATAAAATATATCTCTCAGCACCAGCTTCAGTATCTGGTAGATACAGTTGGTATTAGCCAGAATAAAACAAGGATATAATGGGAAACAAACAAAAAAAAAAATAAAGGGCATCTCAGAAAAGTATCAAAGACTAAAGTTAAGAAAATTAAAAAAAAAATTAAAAAAAGACAAAGTTATGGCCAAAGCCTGCTGCAGACCTAGGAATTTATAATGCTCCTTGGTTGCAGAATCTGTCATTGCCTGAAGCACTAGGCTGATATGTGAATTGCACCTTTTCAAGGCGTGAACATTAAGGCACAAAATGAGGGTGGAGTGAGAGTGAGCAGAATTCACACCAGACAGATGTGTGAACTCACCTAGGGAGTAGTAGAGACAAAGGTTCCTCTCAGAAACACTACAGCCAAGGTATAACAAAGCTATTAAGGACATGGAAAATGAGAGTGTAGTTTAAGTTCAGTGCACATTAAATATTGAGAGCTCAGACAACTAACTTTTGAAGAGCATTTCACAATTTCTGTACAGTATCAGCAGCCATAGACAGTTTTGACAATTTTTTAATATGAGTTTGAGGCAGTGGTGTAGAAAGAAATATGTATGGAAAGTGTTACAAACCTTCTAACAGTGGGATCAATGCATTTTAACATAAGCTTTCTTATTTAATTTCTAGCAGACATCTCTGTTCTCATTGTTGACAGATTCATTTACGGTGGCTTGACTGAAAGATGAGCACCCAAAGTTGTCGTATCTCTTTACTGTATCTCACAGCCCAGAACGTAAAGCAGAAGTGGCAGTTTGAGCCAGGAGAAATCATGGGGATGTGAGAAGCAGGACATTTCTCAGAAATGTTTATCTTTCACCGTCCTATTTTCCAGTAGAAATTATGTCTTCAAATTTTAAAGCTTAGCCTCTATTAGAGGGAAAAATATCCTGCATGAAAAAAAAGAAATGATTGCCTGCCCTCCCCATCTATCCAAATCCATTCACCGCTTCAGTACAATATGTTCTCTAAGACAAATTCAACAAATTGAAACCCCCTTTCTCTCAATAAGAGGCATTTGAAATGAGATTTTCAGTAATGAAAATGGTGGTGTCTCCTACGTATTAAAATATTTGCCAAAATTAAGTGAATCCTACTTTTCAGTAATTTACTATGTTCACTAAGTAATTTGTTTCTCATTGCCTTATATACTCGATGATCCGATGGGTCTCTTCCAACCTGGTTGTTCTATGATTCTATGGTTGTTCTAAGATATGGAAAGCTGAGATCCCAAGATTAAGGTGCTGGTGGCATATGGAGTGCTTTGTATTTAGAACTTGATAAGAATGTTCAGCCTAAAATTTTTTACAGGTTCTGCAGTGCTTATCTATCCATATATTTTAAGACAATGGGGCTATGGACTGGTCCAGACTAGTTTTTGCTGCCACAATTTATTGACATGCAACAGAACTGTACACTGGAGGGCACTGTTGGTAGCGAGCTTAGTTGCTCTCTTAGTAGCACCTAGTGTTTACCAATATGTTGCTAATGAATAAGTCTTGAGGTTAATAGATGGGTAAAGACTTCAAGATTCACTGACAGCTCAGCCCCACAGATCAAGCATAAAGAGTTTTCAAAGTCATTAAGTTTAAAACATCTGAAACCTTGAGTAGCAGTTGCTACTCTGAACTGTGAGAGATTATAGATGGGAGGAAAATGGATAAAGGAATAGTCTCATGGTAGACTGCAGTGGTTTAGAATTTCTCCTAGGGGCAACTGCAGAGTTGAGTCAAACTTAAATAACCTTGTCTCTCCCTCTATCCCAGTAAAGTCACATCCATTCCCAAGGCTCCTCTGCCTGTGGAGACCCTGCAAGTGTAACACTTTGCTTAGGTTTATCTCCTCCAATCTTGGACTGAAAAAAGCAAACCTATTCATGCAGACACAATGAAGGTAAAGTCAGCCTGTTGGATGCAGGCACATACAGCTCTTTGGCATATTAGTCCTACTAAAGCGTATAACGTATTTCTTAGTTGGACTGTGCAGAAGATCTGGTCTACATAGTTTTATGGCCACAGCACCAAACCTGAAGCCCCAGTCCCTTGGCTAGCTCTTATGGGAATGAAACACTCCTCCTGCTGCCTTCTCCTGTGGAGGGAACAGGAGAAGAGGGAATGGCCTCAAGCTCCGCCAGGGGAGGTTCAGGCTTGACATAAGGAAAAAAGTATTCACAGAAAGGGTCGTTAGGCACTGGACCAGGCTGCTCAGGGAGGGGGTTGAGTCACCTTCTCTGGAGGGGTTTAAGGCACTGGTGGACAAAGTGCTAAGGGACATGGTTTAGCGTTTGATAGGAATGGTTGGACTTGATGATCAGGTGGTTCTCTTCCAACCTGGTGATTCTATGATTCTATGGTCAGGATCTCCTCCTTGAAAATATTAAAGATACTCACCTGTCCCACTGTGCTATGCACCCATCTCAGGTCCCAAATACAGTGTGATCAGGGGCAGTGGTCACAGAAAAATAGTAGTCGTCCTGTAGCTGAGACATTGCTTACTTTAGAGCCCTGTAATAAACTGTCTGGAAGAGAGTATCTTGGAGGGGTTTTGTATTTACAGGTTGCAGAGATAAATGAGGTCTTTCCCTTTAGAGGGTTATTGTCCTTCATCCTCCTCCCTGCAGGCAGACCTTTGCACTCTGGATAGCTCAACTGCAATCTGTGCAGTTCCACAGGGGCACAGGGCTTCACAGCTCATATAGAATCAGAGGATAATTAAGGACAAGAAACAACAAGTGCATTATAGACACCAGGAGGCAATAAGAGAAGAGACAAGATTACAAGCAATGCTGCCGTTATGTAGGCTAACAGTGCGCACAGCTTGACAGTTCAATATATAGCTTGTAAATTGTATACAATTTTATAGTTCCAAAATATACTGAATCAGTACTTCAATGAATTCTGCTAATCCTTGTCCTGGATCTAGCAGTAAACCCACAAAAGAATCAAACTGCCTTATGCCTTTTGAGGTGCCAGTCATTTTCTAAATTCCAGGTCAGGCATATTCTCTCATGGCAATAACTCTTTCAGATCCCATTCCTTCTACTTGCTCCACAAAAACAGATCCACAAAGCACTGCAGTGGAGGTTCAGCAAGACATTCAGGATCACATTGAGAAGCCAGTTTCGTGTCCTATATTTGTTATCTGCCATTTAAACAAAGCACAGCTGAATGCATTCGTGGATGAGGGGATGGACAAAGTTCTCCCCCTCGCAGTAGCCGCGTCTGTATAAAAAGCTAACAAATTGTAAGAGTAATTTGGAAAAGGCACAGCTTCAAGTTGTTGCGTTGAACAACCTCTCACTGTCAAATATATCAAGCAAGATTATTCAGCATTTGCATGTAGTGAAATATATCGCTGTAGAATTCTGAAATATTACATAAATTATCATATCTATCTTGCTTGTAACCATAAAAAAAAAAAAAAAAACTAGGTGGAGGTTTTGATGGACAACAATGAGACCAGAAAGGGAAAAAGAAAAGGCGAACATGGTGAGTTAGAGATGCTATCAAACCACAGCTTTCTTGGTTTGGAGCCACAATTTTCTGCTATGGTCACCACTTCCAGCATTCATCGTTTTTTGTCCATTCCTGGCAGCTCCCTGGAATGGCCTCACTCTCCTCCTGGACTCTGACAATGGTTTATGTGACATCAAACAGGGCAGAAGCACCCCTTTAGCCAAGGATTTCAATAGAGGGATTGGAAAGGAAAAGGCCCTGGCCTTGGTTTGTATTTGTACTGTGTTTTGGCAGAATGTAATAGCAGATAAAGAGACAGAAAATGGAAGTTTCCATGTAGACTATAATGGATTTCTTAAACAAAGCTGGGATGCACATGTTTCACTTTGGCCTCCTTCGATGCGTGGTCCATGAGAAATGGAGGCTCAAAGAGAAATCCGTTTATTATGGATTAAGTATCAGGTGTTAGGGAAGCTACTTACAAGTATCGGGATTGATGAATGACAAGAGAAACTGTCTACATTGCTGAGGACCTAATACTTGGACCGAGTTGGAGGAAATTATCATGAAGGCTGTTGAAAAGTTTCAAATTATAAACTTTGTCATAATTGCTGTTGTATCTCATTCCAGATTTGTATGGATCTCTTTGTATTCTTTGGGTGTTTCAGCAAGCATAATTATTTCAAACATCTCAGTCACAACTTAATTCAAAACGCGAAGAAATTATCCTAGAACTTAAGAAATCTCATTATTCAGATGAAATCATTACTAGATAATCAGCATAATTTTCTGGATACAATGTGCAAAATCAAACTGTGCACTTTAAAATTTGTGAGTGAAGCCCTGGCCCTGCCTCAGTAAGAATTTGGCACCTGATTTAACAAGGAACAGGATTCCACTGAGTATCATTACTGCAATAAAGCATATTAGTTCAAGTCATGATAACAAACTTGTAACAATATTAAATCTACTCAAAATCTGTTCATTCTCATTCCAACAATAAAAAAAAATCAGTGTTGCTTAATGCTAATATTTGAATGAACAATAATTCTTTTATTTTAATGGTACAAAAAAGAATGAAGTTCCAGAGGATTCTCTTCTTCCTGTAACTCATGAGACTATAGGTGCTTTCTACTTTAAGATGAAGTTCTGGAAACTCATAGTGCACTCTCTATTAATAAAAAAAAAGCCATCGATTGCACAACTTTTCTCTCTGTTTTCTCAATTTGAGATGGTACCTTTGTGTTGGTTACATTGTATCAGCTCCCTGAATGTAAATACTGAAAGAGAATAGATGGATTTTCCAAGATGTCTAAAACATGTGTATTATTATTCCTAGAGAATAGTAATCTCTTCATTCTCTGCAAGATTTGCCACAGTAATTTGGCATCCACTCATACTCAGACAGAAGTGGGGTGAGTGGTGTAACACGTTGCTGATAAATGCTTCCACCTGGATCTGGACACTCACCTGTTCTGCTACAGGTGTAGGACAAAAGACAAATATATCAATATATCTTCAAGAAGAGATGTATTTTATAACCTCCAGCTGTTGCAACTTTCCTAATCTCCCCCACACTTTATGTCTTCACACAAAAGACGTCATTTGAACTTGCAAAAGCTCTTCCAGAATCCGCAATTTTGCTGAATGCAGAAATACAAGAAACACTGGATCAGTCTGAGTGGATCCATGTGCTAATTGTCTCATTTTATTGTTGCTGGGTAGGACTGTATCACTGCACATTTATTAATCTGTTACCTATTTCTAATTTCATCTTCTCACCCAACAGGTACATTTCAGTCTCTATCATTCCCTCGTCAATGAAGGAACGAGCTCTTAAAAGTCTTGGTTAAATTTTGGTTGAAATGTTTGCCAATGCTGCGTAAGCTTGATAATTGCCTGAAAAGGACTTTAGATTCCTTTCTCTTGAGTTTCTAAGTCATTTATATATTAATTATATATATTGTCTCTCTCTATATATATTTATAATATATACAGTAAAAATATTTAGCTGTTTTTATCTAAGGTACAGTGACTCTGAAGTTCTCCTTAATGACCACCAAAAAGCACTGTGGTTCATACACAATTTCCACATTCTTTCCAAACACCAGCAGGACTGCTAGTACGAAAGTCTCTTTGTATTCTGTCTCCCACAAAGCAGGATCTGCACAGAGGAGTCATTCAGAGTGGAAGCAGAGTGGCTGATGCCAAAGGGAGGATGCACCCCAAGGGCTTCTTTCTCCCAAGGGCTCCAGGTGGGATGGAGCCAAAGGGGAATTATTGATTTGTTGGCGTCTCATTGAGAGAAAGAAAAATAAAATGAGTCAATGGGCAGGTCCCAAACATACTGAATTCATAGATGTTCTTTTACAATAACCAGATTGTCTCTCTTAAGAAAAAGAAATCTTACAATGTTGAGGAATTTGAATAATTTTATGAAGGCATAGAATTATGCGGCACCTAACTATATCTGACTGTGCATTGACACTTAGCCTTCCAATAAATCAATCTCTTGCAACATTGTGCTACAAATGCCACAGGGGTAGAAAAACAACTGTGTGGCAGAGGTTTGTTATAGTTAAAAGAAAAAAAAAAAAGACGTGCTCATTACAGCCCTGTCAACAGTGCAGAAATCACTGTGGAGCTGAACTTGTTAGTAAAATTGTGGTCAGCAGTGGGAGGGCCCATGAGCACGGAGATGGATGGATTAGCAAGGCAGTTGATGCTGCAGAACAGCTCCACGTGAGGTGAAACCTCATGGGAATTAGAAACATTGTATCACAGAATAGTTTGAATTGGAAGGGACCTTAAGCATTAGCCAGTCCCAACTCCCTTGCCATGGACAGGGACATATCCCATTAGATGACTGCTCAAGCCTTCTCTTCTCCAAGTTCAACAAGCCAAATTTTCTCAGCCTGTCCTCATATGGATGATGCTCCAGCCCTCTGATCATCTTTGTAGCCTCCTCTGGATCTGCTCCACGTCTTTCTTACACTGGGGATTCCAGAACTGTACACAATATTCCAGGTGGGGTCTCACTAGAGAGGAATAGAGGGGCAGAATCACTCCCTTCAACCTGCTGATTACGCTGCTTTTGATGCAGCCCAGGACACAGTTGGCCTTCTGGGCTGTGAGCTGCCAGTCTCAGATTAGAAGAAAGTGCTATTGCAGAAACTGGGTTACAGTCAGTTGCCCCAACAACTGTCTTACCAAGGAGCTAGATGGGGTAACTTTGAATCATTACCTAATCTATGAGAAAGAGGCAGACACGTACTTAATCTGTTTTCTCCTTTCAGTAAAGGATTGTTCTTCAACTCAATGATATCTTTGTGATCTTTGTTATCTTACTGAGCATCAGATAGCTCAGGTTTATACTTGCAGACCTGTTGATGAGGGCTTCAGCTGATCCATGTTAAAGATCCCAAAATTTTAAATCCAGACTTTTATAACGAGCATCAGCACAGGGGTTTGGCTAGAACAACTAAGCAAAACCTTAGGGTTTAACAAACATAACCAGTCAACCAAGAAAATAAACCCTCTAATAAGGATTTGCTTCTCTCAAGTCCGCACACATCCACATTCTGGACTTGAAAGGAATTTGCCTAAATTTGCCATTAAGGTTATTTAAGACAGGAGGCTTCCAGAGAAATAAACACATCTGTTTTCCAGCTGGTTTATGGTTACTTAATAGCAAGGCTTAGAAGTTGGCTGATCATTTTCAGGCAAATGTAGCCTGAAAAAATAGCACCACAGATTAAAAAGGCTTTTTTACCGCTCCGTATTGCACAGCAGAAGATATACTGCACAGGTACATCACAATTCAAAGTGTAATTTTACCTTCAGATGTTATATTTTTTCATGAAGGCTCACAGACTTGATAAAGTAATCTCTCAAGAGACAAAGGCTCACAGTATAGGGCTGTGCTAAGGTTCTTCCAAAAATAAATAATCAATAGAGAGCTACCCTACTGAGTGAGAATATTGCAAGGAAACAGCATGTTATGGAAAACTACATCATCATTTTGTACCTAAGCAACAACAAAAAGAAAAGAAAGATTGCTAAAACTGCAAGATGTGCACCAAGACTGTCATCAGAGCAGGAACTGGTAAGTGAAACTGAAAAATATTAAATTGCCTTTCTTCAGACACAGAGTTATAAGGTCTGAACCGCTTCCTTTGCACACCCTCTGAAGACATTAAGAGTGACACAAAGAATGCAAGATCCGGAGCCTGCAGCAAAACCAGGGCTTAGCTCAGCCACTCGGGGAATTTATGTTCTCTCTGCTAAGATAAATTAGAATAACAAATATAGGGAGAGACTAGACAGGGAGTTCACCTTGTTAAGTGGTTACCATTTGTGCCCTGAGTAGAAATATAAAGTAACAAGATTATGTCTGATTTACAAACCAGCAATTCTTTACTCTACTTGGAAGAAATAGCAATGCATTTCTGCCTTCGTATGCACCTTTAAGTCTATACTCATGTAAAAGTCAGACTTTTTAAGCCAAAGCTTTCATTGTTTAATTCATTATTTATATTAGCGTTAGCATTAATATTTCATAACCATTGGCCATGTGTGAGAAGAAATAGAAACCCAAGTTTTAAAGTCAGAGGAGTAAAATTATAAAACTGATTTTTTTCAGATATAAAATTGCTACATAAAAAAATTAATGCAGGAGAAGTTCATGTTCTCTGCATATAAACTTCATTAGTAATTCAAAAGCTAAGATAACAAATCCCAAAGTTCAAGTCTTCCAAGGGGTCTGGTTGACCCTGGAATCATTCTTCAGGCCTCTCTCATAGCTCTTAAGTAGTCTCTCCTGGGCCTTAGTGATATTAGATCTTTTAAGCCTGGCAGCTCTCATCCTTCTCATTTCTCTCATGAATCATAGAGGAACGCTGCCAAGACACACTGGATATATCCATGATTCCTTTGCCCATTATGTAAAAATGCAAAGCATCTTATGCAACTACCATTATTCAGCAGGTATTTATTCAAATTAATAACTCCTAAGATTTTTTCGGTCGGAACAAGAAATAGACCAGAGCAAATAAAACTGCTAGAATGTGACTTTCTTATGGGAAGATTAAAATATTTTCACAATAAACAAGGTAGCAACAGAGTCATAGCAAAAAAAAGCACAGCAAATGTCTGAGACGCTTCAGTCACTGAGGCTTCTCAGTCTAGAGTGAGCAGTTCCAGAGAAGGTAGCTGCTCCAGCTGGAAGGAGGTGCAGGGCCAGCTGAGGCAGCATCCCAAGATGTCCCATTATGGTCTCTACAGACATACTTAGTTTGGCCCACATTCAGTATCACATCAGATAATTTTCTCTTTACTTCAACTGTTACTATTGATACAGGGCTCCTGTTCTATTGAACCATCTTTCAGCTTTGTGTCTCCTGAACTGAGCTGCTAAATTGAGTGAGAAGATAAAGCATAATTTTCACTTTTAAACAGCGGAACTGTGCATATGCATTATTTGCACACAATCTCTAAAGAATGAATCCTGAATTTCAATTAAATCTCTACTGATCTTTTCTTAGAATGTAACAGCAGCTAATGTGAAAGCTGATAACTGTTATCTGTAAATACACATGTAATATACTACTATGACATAACATTGACAGTTTTAAGCATTCTCTTTAGACATGAAAATCAAAAGAAAAAACTTTCATAAACATGAATATGTGCACAGATTTTTTTATTAATGTACAAACTACTAATCTATGAGGAGACTTGCAATAACATTGTGTACTGTGTTTTGAAGATATAAGTTCAATTTCTCAGAGCAATGTCTCATCTTACTCTTACTTGTAAAAGTTTCTGTTTTCAATGGGTTTTCGTTAGGTTCTGCTTCCACTGTACAGACATTTTGCTGAAAGACACTTACTTTGAAGTAGGACTAACTCTACATTTGCTTCACTGACCCAATAGATTTTATCTCCCATTCCCAATTAACCTCTTTTTCTGGGACTTACTTAACTCTAATTCAAGATTTCTACAAAAATGTGTAGCATTCACCTGACCAGGTAGAGATCTACCTCCTACTCAACCAGTCCCTAATTGCTCAGAAAAGTAGCTAATTCTAGGACATAATTCACCTCATTCTAATGTAGATGCCCAAAATAATGGAGTAAACTGCATTTCCTTAAGTACCTTTTTTATTTCCAACTGACAATATAGGAAGTTGGAGATGAGTAGTTCAGTGGAGATAACTGTAATCTGTCATAGAATCATAGAATCACCAGGTTGGAAGAGACCCACTGGATCATCGAGTCCAACCATTCCTATCAAACACTAAACCATGTCCCTCAGGACCTCATCTACCCGTCCCTTAAACACTTCCAGGGAAGGTGAATCAACCACCTCCCTGGGCAGTCTCAACCAGTGACCAATGACCCTTTCTGTGAAAAACTTCCTCCTGATATCCAGCCTAAATCTCCCCTGGTGGAGCTTGAGGCTATTCCCTCTTGTCCTGTCCACTGTCACTTGGTAGAAGAGGCCAGCTCCCTCCTCTCTACAACCTCCTTTCAGGGAGTTGTAGAGAGTAATGAGGTCTCCCCTCAGCCTCCTTTTCTCCAGGATAAACATTCCCAGCTCTCTCAGTCGTTCCTCATAAGGCCTGTTCTCCAGCCCCTTCACCAGCTTTGTTGCTCTTCTCTGGACTCGCTCCAGAGCCTCAACATCCTTCTTGTGCTGAGGGGCCCAGAACTGAACACGGGATTCAAGGAGCGGTCTCAGCAGTGCTGAGTACAGAGGGAGAATCACCTCCCTGGACCTGCTGGTCACACCATTTCTGATACAAGCCAGGATACCATTGGCCTTCTTGGCCACCTGGGCACACTGCTGGCTCATGTTCAGTCGTTGTCAACCAACACCCCCAGGTCCTTCTCCTCCAGGTAGCTTTCTAGACAGACTTCTCCCAGTCTGTAGCTGCACAGGGTTGTTGTGCCCCAAGTGCAGGACCCGGCATTTGGTCGTGTTAAACCTCATGCCACTGGACTCAGTCCAGTGGTCCAGCCTGTTCAGATTGCTTTGTAGAGCCTCTCTACCCTCCAGCTGATCCACACTTCCACCCAGCTTAGTGTCATCTGCAAACTTGCCAAGACTTGTTCAGGTGTTTAGATTTGTCTCAAAACTGACTTCTTTAAAGTGAAGTGCTCTCTATTGCCTTCTGAGGCCTGCTTTTGTTAAATGTATGGTCTCTTTTTCTTGATCAACCAACAGTCGTTTAGCTGAGATCATTGATAAGAGGTTGTTTTGACCAGCTTTGCAGCACTCCCTGTCTGTGTTGGAAATTTCCCCGTGGAAGCTGTTTACCTTGAACCTGGCATTCCAAACTCATCCACTTACTCAGGTACAGATGTAGTTATTAGGCAGAAATATACTTTGGAAAAGATGTCTTTTAAGTTATGTAACACAGTGTACTGGAGGCTTACCCACCCCAGAGGATAAATTGTAAAGTATATCACTGTATTAAATTAGAAAATATAAGTAGAACTTAAGAATATAAGTAGAGCTTAAAGACTCAGATGATCGATATAGTCTAAAGGCTCAAGGACAGGAATTAATATGCATTAAATTTACCTCAGCAGTAATGACTTAAAATTCTAATATAAAATATTTCAATGACACCTCAACAATTATTCTTTCACCTTAAAAATAATCTTATTATTTATTTTTCATCTTTCATCTTCCTTCTATTTAGCCAGCTCTAAAGCAAAAAGTAACCTGAAAAGAGTGATAAAATAAAATGAAAACAAGAGATAATAAGAACTGCCTCTGCAAAGAAATATCTGATTGAGTGCCCTGCATAAATACACATTCATAGATCTAGTTGCCAAATTTTTACTGAGAGCATGACAAACCTTTCTCTGAATCTTTTCATTCCCCTCAATGTGTTATTTAAAGGCTTCCCTCTTAAAGAGATATTTATATTTATTGAGATGCCTTAAATATATTTTTTCTCCTTCTAATCCTAAATCATAAAAAATATTATTTTTACCTATTTTTAAAATTAATAAATTAATTAGTTGATCTTGTAATAGAGTCTTTGACAGGCAATCATGTTTGTTGGGATTTTTTTTCTGGATTTGTTTCTAAATCATTCAACATTTTCAGATACATTTATGTAAAATGTTTATGTAACAGAAATAAATGGCAGCAGTATTATTTGTTTGATGGTATGTATGTCAGCTGTCTCTTCCACTGCACTGTTGAGAGAAGACTTAATTTCTTTCTTATGCCTGGTAATGCCTGGAAAAGGAGTCATTCCAATGCTTTACATAAGACTATACTTTAGAAGGCAGTGAAGAACCGGTTTACCCTAGCAGTTAATTGACAAACAGCAAAGCTAAATGAATGAGTTTACAGGATGAAATATACCCCTAGGCACTAGGTTTGCCTAAAATCAACATTCTCTTTAGATCCTAGGTAAGCCTTATTTTGCAGGTTTATCCGAGATTTAATTATGTATGGCAAAAATCTGAGATTTGAAAAAAATCATGATACCTCAGAAGTGAAATCTGCAGAGTTTAAACTGAAAATATGACTCTTAGAAATGAGAGTTATAAACCACTAGGATAGCTTATCAGCAAAGGTGTTAAATTTTCCATTACCTGGACTCCTTATGGTCTTGTTTTAGCAAAGCACTTAAACTTCCATATCCATAAATCCCACTGTATGGGTATAGTCACAAACATTTGTATCCAGGAAGATGGGTTTTGTGGACTATCCAGACAAGAATGTAAAACTGTCTTTGTAATATGCTTGAGGGAGAGCTGCGGAATGCAAGTTTGACGTTAACCAAAGAGCTTAATGGAGCTGAAGACTTACTACTTTGAGCAGTGTCTGGTACAGAAAAAGTGCCTTTGTGTCTCCTGAAATTGATATAACTGTACCTGGGCACCCCGTACGTTTAAATAGGACAAAGAGGAGATGCAAGCAAACAGTTGGTGTACAAGGTGCAGGTAAACATAGAATCAAGAGTAATGTGGAACTGAATCTCCTCAATTACTTAATTGGATGGAAAGAAAGTACAGCAGATTTATGCATGACTGCATGGTAGTTCACTTAACCCTGTACCTCAGCAGAACCCCTAGGAAAGCAGAAGTTGGAAACTTATCTCTTCCTCTGACTACAGAGGCAATATGATTTCTCAGAATTTATGAACATGACTACACTTTGTAGCTCAAGTCATTCTGCAGAAAAATAGCATCCTAGGGTTCTCCAGATAACTCTGCCAGCAAGCAGTCATGGGAGTCACAAATGCTCTCACTTTTATGTTAATAATTAATTGGTTAAAGTAGAAATCCTCCACCCAAAATTATTGAGATTCAAGGTTCAAGATATTATACAACTCTTTCCTGGATCTCTGTACAGAACCAATTCTATACGTTCCAGTTAAATCAATTAAGAAAACGTCAAATCAACATGCAACATCTGTTCTTTTAGAAAGGACAGAATTGCAATTTAATGCAAGTAGCTATGCTATCAGCAAGTTCTGCTGGTAGGTTGTTTCTGGAGATGACAACCACTCCTTTCTTATTTATCCTGCTGAATTCTGAATGCCTGTCTAAACTCTTGCTTCTGGGTCATTCAAAAGTGCCATATCATAATAATCTGCTCTGTTGGATAAATAAGCATTGACAGCACAAAAGCTGTTAGAGAGATTCATTTGCCTTTACCACCAGGAAGCCTGTGCATAAAAATTTCCTTTACTTACATGTTTTGTAGTGCCCCAAAGAACAAATATATTCATGCAATAATCGATTGTGGATTAGGAGTCATTATTCCCAAACTGTTAATTTCACATGAAAACAAATGCCATGTAATTGAGTGCAGGACTTCAGTTCTCACTGACAGTAGCTCAGATCCATGACCAAAGAATCTACAACCAATCCACTAACGTGAAGAAAACACACCAGTATATTTGCACCCATAAACCTGCCAGAAATATAATCTGAATTAAGAGGAAGTCTGGTCAGTGGGTAGGGAATCCAGTAGAGTTTGCAATGCATAGTTGGTTTGCTGATGCAGTACAGAGCTTCTGCCTGGCTTTAGACAATTCTTTTGTGCTGTCATTCCAGATTATTAGCTCTGCCAGCAGCAGACCTAGCTTAAACTCCCCTGTCCAGACCCTCTTCCCTTCTACCTCATATCTACCAGAGCTAACTTCCCTCTCAGTCATGTCAACTCAGCTGTTTAGATAACAGGGCTTCACAAAGGTTTTGTGAAAATATGTTTTGCTTTTGCCATTTTGAAATTTTCAGTTTTAAAATTTGGACAGTTGCATAAACTTGCTTTCAAGAGGGGTCATCTGGATGGGTACAACTGTGAGCTGACAATTTCTGCTAGGAGATTGCAATAACCTGCAACAGAGTATGAGGAGGAAGGGGGAGCTGATCTGTTGCCTACCAAATTAAAGAGGAGTTGCAGTCCTAGTGTCGTCTCTGGCTCCAGCTTCACAACAGTAAAAGAGAGCTAGCTAGGGAACATAATATACTAAAGACTGGATAAGGTAAACACAGTAATTATCCACTCAGGCTGCATTCATGAACATACTAATTTTTAGAATCCGCTTGCATCTCACCTTTGCACTGGTATTTGTTCAGAAGATACATTTTGAAAAGAAATGACAGTGCAAGCATTACAGTGTAAGGCAGCTTTGCATGTGGCAAGCATGTCTTTTGGGATGTCCAATTTGTTTCTGAGGTCCTTTTTAGACAAAGAAGAGAGAAAGGTGGCTCTGAAAGCTTCTAGTGGAAAAAAGCTGCCTCTGTGAGTTCGGGTAGACATGATCTGCCTACTTGATGCCTTTGGAGGCACATATGTGAACACTCAATGCTTAAGTTAGATTAGGTCCCACTCCAAGGTAGTTACACCAACTCAAACTATGTTGTCCCCTTCTTGTAGTGAGAAGATGAATATTTTACGACTGTTTATGTTGTTATTATTGTGCACTTCACATCCTCGCCATTTGTCATCCTTTTCAACATACCTGCAGAAGCACAGCAATGCCTATTAGCCTGTAAACCTTCTTAGCAGAAATATTTTTCTGTATCAATGGCTTCCTTTATACCATATTTAAATAGATAGATGTGCCTGTACATCAGCAAGATCAGGGGTTTGTCCCCTAATGTTTGGATTAATATATATTATTTAACCTCAACAGTTATTAAGAATCATTATGCAAAAGCTACATGCTCAGAGCTTGTTTTACCAAGGAGATAAAAGACTGTAAGAGTGTTCACTAAACGCTAGGTCTAGTGAGGGTATAACTACCTTCTCTGCTTTGATAAAATCCATCCTTATGAATGCAGCAATTTGTAGTAACGAGAGTTACAAGAACAATTTGTAGTAACGTTTGTAGTAACAAGCACGGTATGAGTGAGATCCCAACCTTACTGGTCCACGGTATCAAATACTAGAATTGATGTTAAGCACCTGTCTTCTTACATGGTATTATTTGAAGCAAACAATTTCTTTTAGTCTTAAGACTTGAAGAGCTTTTGGATACACCGATCAATATTCCGTTTTCTCCAGAACTGTGTATCCAGCTCTGCAGACTAGATATAGCTTACTTTAGATTAATCTCAAGCACAATTTGGGAATAAACAGTGTAAGACGCTTTCTTGCCCCCTGTCCTACAGATCACTGTTAATGAACAAGACTATCTGGGCAAGTGGTGTCAAGAAATTATCTCATGTACAAGATTCATTACAAATTGTTTTAATACATGTATTCGTATGAAATTCCAGTGTTGGTTAAAGAAGCCTGCAACAGGAGGTCTCTAGAGAATATATTTAGTATAACTGTTATTACTACATTCACCATTAAATTATTTATGATATTTTATTCTGAATTAGAGTAATGAGATCATCAGAACTGGCTTCAAATCAGAGTTCTGTGAAATTCAGATTTAATGCCCCGTGGAATTCCATGCATTTACAGCATGATCTTACCTACTTTCACATATTCCAAATGTTGCTTTAAGCAACAGCATCACAAAACGGCTAATTTGCCATTGAAAGCAAGTCAAAAAGCACATACACCCAGGAAAGACTGCTCCTGAAAATGATCTGTGTTGAAAAATAGACTTATTTGAACTCTTGTGTTATGCTACAGACACTACCTTGGTGACAAAGCTCTCAGTTATGTAACCACTTTGTCTTCAGCCACCTTTATGAAAACTGGGGGAGGGAATATCACATCTAAATAAGAAAAATCTCTTTCATGTTGGTTTCTTACTGAGGCTCTGCAAAGACAGCAGATTTTGGGTGGTTATTTTCCTCTCACTCCCAGCTCTAGAGTCAAATATCATTTATCGGCTCTGCCACCAGAAGTGGAAAGACTACTGCTGAAGTTATTTTGGCCACAACGTTACCAACTGTTGTAGAAGAAACACTTGGAGGTAAATTGTCCTGAGTGGTTTGTTATTCTTTCCATGGTCATTTCCACATCCCCTGACACTGTATAAAAGGTGGTTTGAGTAAGAATTTTCTGTTTGGGAGGCACTTGCATCTTCTGGCCAGTTGATGTCTATAGTCCAGAGAAGAGCAACAAAGCTGGTGAAGGGGCCGGAGAACTAGTCTTGTGAGGAGTGGTTGAGAGAGCTGGGGGTGTTTAACCTGGAGAAGAGGAAGCTGAGGGGAGACCTCATTGCTCTCTACAACTACCTGAAAGGAGGTTGTGGAGAGGAGGGAGCTGGGCTCTTCTCCCAAGTGACAGGGGACAGGACAAGAGGGAATGGCCTCAAGCTCCACCAGGGGAGGTTTAGGTTGGACATTAGGAAAAAAGTCTTCATGGAAAGGGTCATTGGGCACTGGGAGCACAGCCTGCGCAGGGAGGTGGTTGATTCACCTTCCCTGGAGGTGTTTAAGGCACGAGTGGACAAGGTGCTGAGGGGCATGGTTTAGTATTTGATAGGAATGGTTGGAATCAATGATCCGGTAAGTTTTTTCCAACCTGATGATTCTATGATTCTAAGAAAAAGTAAGTTCCCTATCCGAAATATCCTAGAAGTGTAGAAGAACAACAGCTTAGCAGCCAGCTGTTTATCACACTGGGAATCATTCTCCTGCTCTCAGTGCAAGTTCATACCTCTTTCCTCCTTTCAGCTTTCCCACAGCGGAGTTTCATGCATATGGAAGAGTTACAGCACACCGCTCAGAAAAACCCAAGGGGCACCCCCGGAGCTGCAGGTTTCACCGCCTGTCTGAACTAGGCTGTTGGGCTGACACTCCTGGATACTGAAGCCCTCTTTAGAGGCAGAACAGGTACACTGCTGGCAGCAGCTGTGCAAGCCTCTCAATTAATGGTTCAGAACTGAGGTGGATTTGAAACAGTGATCTAAGTCACGGAAGTGCTTGTATTTACCGTTCCTGACAAGAGATCACGTATTAAACGTGGTGTTTTTCCCTTCTTCCCAGCTACTGAATGTTATACTTTGGTGCTTGATGTGTGTCTGTGAAGAGAGACCTAGTATTTATTGCCAAAAGCTCCATGATAATGAAAAGGACAAAGATGTCTCATTGTGAAAGAATCTGTAGTGGATATGGTATCCTCACGAGCAGTCTGCTTAACTCTTTCAGTCCAGCTGGTGTTTCTACCACTTCAAGCAGCAGCAGTGAAATGAGAGGAATCTGCCCCACTGCTTCTGAGCTGAGCACAGAGAGGGACAGAGTCAAGTGTTACGTGACATATGTTTTCTGTGGTCTGAATAAAATTCATATATATCTGTTCTCTGTTTACTGGCCCTTCCCTCTACAGAGTGACTGGGAAGCCACTGTTGCTAATGACTATGTTCTCATTCACCAAAGGCAAAATGAACATTGTATTTCTTTCTTGGGATGTATTATTTTGGTCATTATTTTAACATTAGAGACAAAGTACAAAAAAGCTTGATTTGCAGTACAGCAATAATACCAGGAAAAAATACCGATCAGCTTGAAAAGTGAGATATCACATTAAATGAGTTGATCAACACATACAAATTTTTATGAATTTTTCCACAAGCTACCAGGCAAAATCATCTCAATTACATAAAAATGCACAATTTTGCTATGTCTGGCTCACTGAACAAACTGATACCACTGCAAAGGCTGTTCAAATTATGAAACTTCATAAGCATAAAGAAATAAAATACCAATTAAATGCAAAGCTATTATAAACTGTAGCTACAAGAAAAGAGAGGGGGAATCAAAGAGTAATTGTCCCTCCTTTTTAGTTTTGCAAACTGCTGGAATGTATTATCATCTGATCAGCCCAGTATTTTGTAAGCAGTAGATAAATGACTAGGTTAAGTGCTATTCCTTGCAGCAGCAAGAATATGTTTTTTACCCTATAAACTTTATTACTATTATTTATCACATTTTGAAATACATACTTATTTATACTGGGAAGGGACTAACCAGGTAATCACCTGACAGGTAAATTCAGATAATAACCTCCAGCAAATAAAAATGGTGACCGCCTGCCAACCTCCAATATAATTTTCTCAGCAGAGCAACAATTCGTGAGTAATTCAATCAGATATTCAATAGAAAATTATTCCTGTTTTACAGGCTTCCATCACTAACAGTAGGGCCTGATTTTGTGCCTGTACCACTTTGGCTTGCAACCAAAGAGCGTGCAGTGTTGGATTTTCTCCCATGCCATTTCATTAACAGCGTAGTGAAAAGGATGAGATAATATCTGGAAACGTGGATGAAGGCTTTTGCATGTTAGCAGAACACAATCAGTGCTTCCATAATAATTTCCAAAAGATGCTTAAGCAGGAAAACATTCACAAAACGAATAGCAAGTCCACAGTATGTGAGGAGCATGGTAGCAATGTGTTTTAGCTGTGAAAGGCTAACATGTGTAGTTATTCTATGCTTCACGGTGGTATCCAAGAACAGACCTTACAGTGGGGTAAACTGGTCATCTTTCATAGAAGCACAGACTGAGTTCTTCCAGGAGTGATCCTGATAGAAAATACACATCAGCTCCCACAAATGAAGGGTCCCAGATCTTCCTTGCTGTAAGGGTTGACCGGAGTGCAAGGGACATCTTCCAGTGCAAGGGAGTGCTCTGCCACCCTTCTTCCTGAGCAGCACGCAGTTAGACCATGGCTACTCCCACCCTGTTGGTGTCCTGTTAGCCCCTCTCCTGCCCATGGGCTCCTTCTCCCTTTGCTAATGATCTCCACTGCCTCTCGCTCCTCTCATCTACAGCATACATAGTACACAGAGTTAAACTCTTACTGTCAGCTCCTTAAGCAGCATCTTCTGTTGTTCTCTTTAGAGCAAGTACTCTAAATGCTTGAAATATTATGTCATTTATGATATTCCTCCTTCTTTCACGGAAACGACCCCACCCAAATTTAAAGAACAGCAGCATATGCCTCCAAGCCTCCCCTGATTCCTCTCATCATCTCCTCTTCTCCAGTCTGTGGCTGACAGAAGTCTCTTACCCTTTGGTTACCCTGCCTAATGAAACTTTTTGACTTAACACGTTGGTAGAAGAGCAATGTCCCTACACGTATCCTCTGTAAGACACAGTGCGTCACAGAGACCAACTGAGATTTGCTCCTTCAGTCTCGCAGAAACAGAAGATTGCAAAGTAGGACATTTCAGTTATAGCTGAAAACCTCAAAAGGTCCTCTGAACATCTGCTCTGTTCAGCACAGGCTACTAAGCAACTCCAATTCCTCAGGGTGAAAAAATGGGAACTCAAGATTCACCAGTTTAAATTACACAGGACGTGCTCACTGATGTATATTTTTAAATATATAAAAACTTTCAAGCTCTCTACCAGGTCAAAGTAAAGTCCATCCTGCTTAATAGCCTTATCTTAGTTTTGAAAAGGATCATGAATACTTAAAGTGTTTTTGTGCAGGACCCAAATTCTTTTGTGATTATTGCACAAAGAATTATAACAAAAAGCACAGAACTTGATATCTTTGCTATCCCTGCTTTAACTTGTTTGAATTCCAGTTCACCTACCTTATCAAGGGCTAGTATCTTATCCTCAGCACTATCATGCCATAGTATTGATGTTTTTGTCCTCTAAGGTACTCTTCACTATGACAAACGACAGAAACTTTTTCCAAATGATCGTATCTATTTTTAATTCTAGAAAATTTAAAGATATTAGAAGTAATTTTGATCTGAAAAGTTCTAGCAAGATTTCACTGCCAAGGGAATACACTGTCAGAAAAAATCACCCACTGGAAAAAGGCAGAGAGCAGCCCCTGTCTAATCATGGTTTGTCATTTTTTAAAGTGTAAAGCCTGCAGATGAATGATAGTGACCTCCAGACATTAACTGGGAAAACTGGAGTTCGAGAAAACCACCCCAAAGAGAATAGGCTTTTGTGATAACAGGCAACAAGAATTTTACTTAACAAGTTTTCATGCAGTATAGATATGTGCTACAGTAGTACATAGGCATGTTTTAGTGCTGAATAAAAATAATAAAAGGAACAAAGGAATTAGGCTTGGAAAATCAGTAGTAGCATCATTGAAGAAATACTAGTGGTAAAATTATCTTCTGGACAGGCATCTCATCTAATCTTTTTTAAGCTTCACAAAAAGTTTTGACTTCTACAGACTGAAATATGCATATGTTAGGGGCAGATGAATGCAGGAAAGATGCCAGTAATGTAATTAAAAATATCTTCAGATAACTGTACATGATCTAGGTCCTCTATCTTAATCTAGTAACAGTAAATTATGTTTATCAGCTGCTCATTCCTCAAGGTATTTTTCTAAATTATTTTCCATGGGAAAAAAATGTCATACATTTCTGGCATTCCTGCTCATAAAACTTCTTATCTTAAAAAAGGAATATGTTTGCATGAGCTACCCCAAAAGTTTCATGTATATGCTCAATACCTAAAAGAATTAGGACTACATAATAGGTCTGAAAAGACAACTCTTGAAAGACTTTCTGAGATAAGAGACATTTAAAAAAATTTAGATCCACAGATAATAAAAAACCGTGTTCTATTTTAGAATCTTTTCAGAGATGGAGGATTTTAATTTGCAAATAGCAAATCTATATCAAGCCACCTTAAGCCAGTTCCACGCTGATCTCTAAGGCCGACAGAGTGAGAGGCTGATATTTCACCTGCAGTTCAGGAAATGTGAGGAGATATTTCAATTCAAACCTCTGCAGGAGCAGAGAAGCCTTGTTTGGAAGTTTCTTTCCTGGTGGTCCGTACATTAAAGAAAACTCCTTTAAAAGGAATAGATTTTGATTTCTCATTGCAGAAGGTGTCCTTTTAGTCAGTTTTACACTGAAGAATGAAGGCTCCATGCAAGCTAACATCTACAAATAAAAAGTAAAGACTTTCCTTTCCGTAAAACACGTTCCTCATTAAAATTTGGAGCTTGTACATTTTTTTTTCAGTGCCAATGCTATACTGATGCTACCTGCTCTACTCCTACAGCAGATACACTTTTCTGTTATATCTATGATGGAGTTTTACATTAAAAGTCTTCATTTGATCAGGTAATACAGAGAGAGTTGTTATCAATTCATGGATGAGGGAGAAGAAAGTGATGATAAATGTATAAAAGCTGATCATCATACATGCATAGAGATAGAATAATTACTCAAAAAAAGATATTTACCTGCCAGAAAGAGAAAGCAATCAGTAACAGGAGCAGAAGAAAAGTGCAAAATGTGCTACAAATCCCAGAGAAGATTTATAGAAGGGGGAATAAACTCCTACAGATTTTACATTACATTGGGGTAACTTTCAAATCTTCAGCAGAGTAAAGAGAAGCTTGAGGGAGAGGAAATAAAAAGCATTCAAATTGCTTTGTGCATGTAGACATTTGCTTCTGATGAAAAGCAAACCTTCTAATACTGTGGAGGGAGATGTGATTACAGTTCCCTGCATGGCTTTTGGGAAAAATAGCCCTCATCTTATGTTTGAAGAATGTTGCTGTGGTGGTGGTTTGTCTCATCCCGTGTGATTCCAAGCATTTCCAAAGTTTGCAATGTTTTGACATGCTAAGATGGTTGAAAAATGAAAAACTACTTTGGAAAAAATGAAGTGGAAAAGCCAGTCTCCCCTCGAGTGATTATATTAATATTTTTGTGATATTTTGAACTTTTATCAAGACCATTATGAAGTGTGTTTTCCAAAATGTCTAATAAAAGTGGTTTTATACTTGGAGCTCCATCTACCTGGTCCTTCCTAGTCGATAAAGTCGACTCAGGTCATTTAGGATCTGTAATACTTCTAGAGTTATCGCTGTTTTTTGTTGTTTGTAAACAGAGACATAAGAAGTCTGAGGCCCAAATTTACACACCTGTATGTGCAAAGCAGCTACAATTTTAAACACGTGTAAGGCACTTCAAAAACTGTGAACTTGCTTCATCTAGGAAATCTGAATCCCTATAGCTAGACTAAATAGAATCATAGAATCATAGAACAACCAGGTTGGAAGGGACCCATCGGATCTTCTAGTCCAACCATTCCTATCAAACACTAAACCAAGTCCCTCAAGACCTCATCCACCCGTGTCTTAAACACCTCCAGGGAAGGTGAATCAACCACCTCCCTGGGCAGCCTATTCCAATGTCCAATGACCCTCTCTGTGAAAAACTTCCTCTTACTTCAGGGTTATCTGACTTTCCAGGAGCCCCTTGCCATTTGTAGTTTTCATTCCTATGTTTATCAATGCTCTTTTTTTTTTTTTTTTTTCTGTAAAGTTAGATTGGTACATCAAAAAGCACATTTATGACACAGTACAGGGCCAGCACAACAAGTCTGACTTTACGCTAAGAAATGAGAATAATAAAACGGAATAAGGGTACATCTAAGATCTTATTTTTTAAATGTACCAACACATCACAGGGGATAGAGCAGCTAGAATTTCATTTGCTGTTTGTTTGTTGCTGGCTGAGAAAACTTGGTTTGTATCAGTTCCCTGATGAGCCTGATGAATGTTATCACATACTGTATCTGTAATTTGCCACAGATCTTGCTTTTCTTTGTGCTACAGATAATCCCTGTGGCTTCTTTTTCATGCTCTTGGGTAACATCCTTTCCCTGAGCAAACAAGAACCAATACTGAAACTGTCCTTTCCAACCTTGTTCATCCCTCAATAGGACCTGGGTAGCAACCTTTTTTTCCCACACTCCTCTGCATTGGATACTTACTTTGAGAGAAGAAACATTACTAAGGGTTCTAAAAATAAGCTTCTTATAAACCTCAATACTGAAAATCTCATAAGATTTGTATTAGAAGATGGCCTATACTCTTTTTTACAGTAACAGTCAATTAAAGAAAGATGCCACGTAGACCCCAAATTATTGGAATAGCTGGTGAGTTATTATAACCAAGAGTCTATAAATAAATCATATAGTTCAGTGTTTGTATTATGTTGTACTAAAGGGTCTATCCAGAGCAATCATTATTCAATGAGAGAATTGCTATTTCAGTTTTTTACTATCCACTGAAGGGTACTTTTGAGAGGATGCATTGACAATGCAGTGCCAAAACCACTCTTTGGCAGCTAGTAACAAAGTGATTGCGATTCTAAAAAAGTACAGTAACTTTCCGAGGGAATTCATCATACTGTTTCAGTGGATTCTTCATTGCAGCAATTTTCCACCTGATAATACCACTAATTATTGTCTCTGGTGCAAAGTGAATAGCTATTGAATAATGCACTCAACATTTTCTGCCGCAACAAATGAACATTGGCTAGCATTAGTATATTTAAATAATGTATTTCAAAAAGATAATCAATTTTCTGTAAGAAAAAGAACTCTCATATGATGAGGCTGTATTCTCGCCGGAAAATGTTATACGTGGAGTCTGCCCACCAACTAAATTTCAGATTACAGACATTAATATTACACATTTGTATAATATTACATTCAGCTGTACTGAAGATTACTTAGAGACACCACTGAATAATCTTCATTCATATTAGCAGACCTGTTCTACATGTAGATAAAACGCGATACCATGCTGATTAGGCCAGCACTATCAAATCACTATGCCTAATTTTATCAAGATAAATGTTCATATTTATGTTCCTAAATCAGTGGACTTGATTCCCAAAGAAGCTGAGGGAATTCACTCATTGAATTCCCTGCTTGATATGTTAGTTATATATAAATATCCAGACTTTAAAATGTTGCCCTTGTTGGCTTAAAAGTCAGAAAAATATTAATATCAGCGCTATAACTGGCCATATTCTGGTTCCTAAGATGGTTTTATAAACATTAAGTTCTCTATTTCGCTACTGCAAAATATAGCATTCCCTATTTTTTACCAGTTTCCAAAAGCTAATGTTAAAATTCACAATTTTGTTTGGAACATCATCAGTTTTCCTATCTTCTTATAAGGTTTATTTCCACAGCTTTGCAAATAAATTCAAATTCACACATGACACTAGCAATGGATAGATTGTCATGCTGGTTTTGATGTGATAATTTACATAGGCTTATCAATCTGCTTTTCTTTGCCTTACAAAGCTCCAATGGTTTGAGAAAACCATTATCCTTTTAGGACTCAAGATCCTAAACACCAATTTTCCATTCAAAAGTGTATTACGGTGTATACACACATCCACAACAAGCACTGCCTTTTGCCACCATCAGTAGAACATCTACCAGAAATTTCATAGAATCGTAGAATCACCAGGTTGGAAGAGACCCACTGGATCATCAAGCCCAACCATTCCTATCAAACACTACTAAACCATGTCCCTCATCCACCCACACCTTAAACAACTCCAGGGAAGGTGAATCAACCACCTCCCTCGGCAGCCATTCCATTGCCTAATGACCCTTTCAGTGAAGAATTTTTTCCTTATGTTGAGCCTGAACCTTCCCTGGTGAAGCTTGAGACCATTTCCTCTTGTCCTGTCCCCTGTCACTTGGGAGAAGAGGCCAACTCCCTCCTCTCCACAACCTCCTTTCAGGTAATTATAGAGAGCAATAAGGTCTCTCCTCAACCTCCTCTTCTCCAGGCTAAACAACTCCAGCTCTCTTAGTCGCTCCTCGTTAAGACTCGTAAGACTTATTTATTCCAGTAAACTTGACAAAAATTTTCTGTGCCCTCAGTAACTTGATACATGAGGTTACCTATTCTGAGGAAAGAATCCATATGCTGAGATGATGCCGGCACGTGGTTTATCCATGTGCACTGGGGTACCCATGGTGCAGCTGAACACCATCGTGCTAAAGGCTCATGTGGCAATTGTGACAGGGCTGGCTGGCAACCAAGCTTGGACTTCTCCGTACTTCACTCCACAATGCAGTTGTGTTTTCATTCTCCTGGGTTTAGAAAGGCTGAATGGTTCCCACATCTAGAGGATGGAGAGCTGTTTGGCCAGGGGCCTGTCTTTCTGCAGCTGTGCTGGCAAGCATCAGTCAATATTAATTTCTATCAGTTAACAAAAACCTACCAGAAGGGCACCTAGAAAGCCAAAATATTCCTTTCTGGCTCACTCACCTCTTGAAAACATCACGATCTGAAATCCCATCAATCTTCCCCCTAAATGTATATTTTTTTTAAACTTCCATATCCATTTGGGAAACGGTCCTTCACAATGTAGCTTTTTTCATCAAAATCACTTACTATTTTCAATCCAGCTCTGCTGTTGAATGCATGAATTTTTTGACATCTCTAGTGACTTTATATGAGTGAGAAGGGAAATTCTAATCCAAAATATTTCAGCTGGCCTGGAAGATTCTGGGAAGCCACACAATTTGCTCCTGACCTGAGTCCCAATGGTACAAGGAGATGGATACATAATTCGGTTAGATTTGAAGGTCTCAGCTGGCCATCATTTTAGAACAGTATCAAAGACATTTGGATCAGCATATCATATTCTCTTTGACAGCTTCTAGAAAAGCAACCATTGAGAGAATATAAAATGCCATCCTGGCACTCAAACGTCAATGTGAGACAAGGACCCCAGGAAACCCTTTCTATGGAGTTGTTGAGGAGGAACAAAGGACTTTGCAGAAACATTGCAATCCAAAATTGAAAACTCATGTTCCTTTGTCAGAGGAAAGTTGAGAGCAACTACCATTAAAATGGTAAAACATCATGTGGGAAATATTTAAACATGTCACAATCTTACAACTAAATCAGAATCATAAGCTTGTAAAAGATTCAGAGGTGCTCTACGTGGTACAGGTGCAAGAAAATGTATAGTATGTAGAACACAGCTAGGAGAAAAATTAGGCCAAATTCTTGAAGACTGTTGAAGGAAATAGCAGGAGGAAGAAAGATTAGGAATTCAACTGTGACAGTTGAGGATGGAATGGTTGCAGCAGTAAATAAGTTCACCACTTGAAAAAGGACCAGAGTCTTTGCTAACTCAGATTTCACAGAAACAAAAAGCATTACCTAAGGTAAAATGAGATAAAGAAAATCAACCAAAGGCAAAAACTCCAAGAAAATGTGAGCGTTCATTAAGTCAATTTTTGTTGGAAAAGTGAAAATGTCCTTTCAGAAGAAGGTGTTGTTATGAATGTTTGATTTGTATCATGGGAATCCATAAATTACTGATGTTTTACTTTCTGTTCTAGACAGCCTATAGTGACAGTATGTGAGTGGTGAAAACATGCATCAAGCTGAATTGGAAGTGCCACTATTCTCGTGACTGGTGGCTGCTTTTCATTCAGAACATGTTAATGTTTGGAGCTTTAAGAACTGGATCTATTCCCCAAAATACCAGCTGCATATATATCTGGTCAGAAACCGTGCTGATTGAAGAGGATTTACTGTAAGTATTCTTGGTGGAGCTTTCAGATTTTGTTTGTATTTGGAAAAGCACAGAAACCTTCAGAAAAGAGAGAGAATTCAGTCTGGAGCCAGAGAAGCACCTGCTGTGTGACACTTGAATGAAGAAAAAGCTTTGTAGATAAACTTCTAGCTGGGAAAGTGCCTTGGAGATATGGGAGAAAAGCCATGTCCTGCTGTTTTATTTCTACAGTGTATAGGAAAATAAGAGCTTGCATACATTTTCTGAACATAAAATAAGTTTTACCCAATTACACACAGACTTCATCTAGCTGCTGAAACCTTCAGCATGTATGTACTGGAAAATCACTGAACAGAAAAGGAGCATCAATAACCATAACTAGTCAAAAAATGTACTACTATAGGCAATTGATGCATAATGTAACAGGTATTTGGGGATAGGAGGCCAAATCAAGATTTTTTAATTAATCAGGCCATTGTGAAAATTCACTTGTTTGTTGGTCTTTGAGAATGCCTGCTTAACCTTTCATCGTCTCTAACTAACTTAAAGTATGAAAATCCTTCTGATCTAGACTCATTCACAGTCTAATCAAGACAGAAAAACTTGGGTCATGTAGAAGTTTAAAAACCACTTTAAGTAGTTATATTTCTTATAATATAACTCTTCTTTATGCCATAACCACCTTAGGTAATTAACAATCCACTCTTAGTAAAGGCCACCATTAGAAATTCACCAGTTTGTTTTCTGTAGCTTCCACTACTCTATATTCATTTACTCTTCTATTTCCCTTGGTTATGATTTAATCTCAATTGAACAGATGGCAGCACCAGTTCTCTGTCATACTGATATGTTTTCTGACTTGCTGTCCCTCAGCACAAACAGGATCTCTCAGCCCACATACCCTCAGGACTGTGACACTGTATATTTGATATGTACTTAGAAGATATTGTTAAAAATCCACTACTATATAAAGTAAATAGTAAGCCTACAGATTTATTAGATTTAGGCTAGACATTAGGAAAACGTTTTTCACAGAAAGGGTCATTGGGCATTGGAACGGGCTACTCAGGGAGGTGGTTGATTCACCTTCCCTGGAGGTGTTTAAGGCACGGGTGGACAAGGTCCTGAGGGACATGGTTAAGTGTTTGATAGGAATGGTTGGCCTTGATGATCCGATGGGTCTCTTCCAACCTAGTTATTCTATGATTCTATGATTCTATGACTGATGTTAACATCACCCAAACACAGACACTTAATGAATTTATACTGCAATGCCCAAATTTCTGAGAGAACTGAGTGTCAGTCTAATTCTTAAATAACATGTCCGGATGAGAAGACTATGAATAAACCAACCATGAATCAGCCCTTTTTAGCTTCTACTGAGGTTACCTACAGAACAGGCTTATGTTGAAGGATGACAGAAAAGCATCATCTGTGTCCCACTCTTCCATGTCATGCTTGCTTTGGAATTGTAGTCAAAACTCACTTAATTCTGTAAGAAGAAAATACTGACACTCAGTCTTTTACCTCTGTCCAAGTTAGGCTTTTCTACAAAGACTATAATTCAAGTATTTTAGGAGTATTTACATTACATCATCAGTTACATAAACGATTTTTTAATTAGGATTTACTAATTGCAGACGACATAACAGATGTATTTTAAGAAAAAAATATGTGCTTAAAAATAAAGAAGTTAAAATAGTTGTGTCAGCAGAGTCAAACATCTTGGTGTGACGTTTTACTGGTTACACACTGAAATATTTTCAATAAGTTGTATCAAGTGAGCATTGGAAAGATTGTAGTAGACGCAGTGCTCCAAAAGTGTCCAAAAGTGAAATGTCAGATCTACAAGGGACACTGGGGAAGATCTCTGTTACACTTTCTCAGCCAGCTATTTTTTTCTGGAGTTTTCCTTGGAAGTATCATTGTAACTCTACAGTACAGTAAAATTTAATCAGATTTATAAAATAAATATAATCTGAATATTTCACACCATGACTATGATGTCACCTCTACTGAACCTTTTTGTAACTGGAAGTAATATTCCCTATACAAATTAGCAGCAGCGCTGAAGAAAAGATTTATCATTTGACTAATTTGTCAGGGACCCCATGTTTGACTCTATAATTCTACTACATTAGCACAGGGATTGCACACACAAGAAATATCTGACTCATCACTAAACATTTGAAGGGATGTAGACCAGCTCTCACTACTAATTCATAATGCAGCATTTCCAGATGGAGAGCAAGATGACACAGTTAAATACAAGATGCATGTCCACTTCAGGCAAGCTGCTTTATTCCCACAAAAAAAAAAAAAGACAATATTCAAAGAACTACATAAAACTAGATGTTCCATAGCCTTTGTGGCATTAGAAATATTTGTATAGCATAACTAGTAAAAAGGGAGGGGGTTATTTTACATGAGTAGGGGCAAAGTATAAACTCCAGTACTTGTATAATGGAGAAACTTTAAGTATAAACTAGATTTTTAAACCACAAAGTATGCCCATCAGAAGGCATTCTGCCTGAGATCAGAACAGTTTTGGGGTACTGGATGAACAGTGGGCACATCTATGTGGCTGCAGTAGTTATATTTGCAGAAATTGAATAGATTTTCGTGATGCTCTCTTCTGGTGCAGGTCAATATTCTACCACACTGAATAACATTTACTCTACCAAAACTTTACAAGATCAATAAATATCTCTCTACCATATCACAGTTTACAAAAGCTGTTATAAATAAATTATTTCATACTGAGCTCTTCCTAAAATTTAATAGATTTTTAGTTCCAGGGCAGATTATTCAGTCTTACTGTGTGTGTGACAAGACCATACTTTCTAGTTTCTGAACCAAGCCCGAGACCTCTGGTAGTGTTGGAGAGCTAATTACCTGCATTCTTAGACAAATGGGCCCTTTCCATAGTTTGAATTAGTGTACCTTCAGCTTCCAGTCATTGAGGTGTATGATGACGTTTCTACTGCCTGATACCTTACGTCCATTTAAGTTCAAAATATTCAAATCATCTCATATAATTAAGGCAAAAAGAATGTTCTTGCTTGTCTGCTCTTCTCCACTGAGCTCTGACTGCAACCCTAATGGAATATGTGTTGGCTTCTGCTAACTTTTATGAATTTCATATGAACTGGAGAAGATTAAGTGGATGAAAATGAGGAGGGAAAAGTTTGGTGGAGGCTGATTTACAGTTTAGGAACTATGGTCATTTAAAAGAAACTATGTATATTCCTTCTAGCTATAAGTCCTAGACTTCATTAAACTTCTTTCAACTACAATGAACTTGAGGTACACAGGGTTCTCTGCCTTTAAGGTCTCAATTGCCTGCTTAATGGAAATTCGGGAATGATAATGGAGGCAGAAACATTTTGTGGCTTTCAGTAGAAATGATTTTTTAGCAGAGTTAACACCTTGAATGCACTTTTTAATCGAGTCACATAACCAAACAAAGAAAAACATCAGATTTAGTTTGAAGCAAGAGAACTATGAATAAAGACAACAATGAAATAGTCAGCCCATATGTCTTTAAACTATCTATTGACCTTTTCATTTAGATTTTACCCTTAAAAAGCACATATTACATTACACTTTACATAATCTGAGAATCATAACTACAGGAAAATCAGGGCATTAAGTGAAAAGCCTTGTTACTGCAGATTCAAGAATGATATAGCATGCAATTATTGAAGTCACCAGTAGCAACTGCATAGTTCAATTTTCTAAAAGTATTATGCTATTAAACTATATTCCTGTCTAGTTTTTTTCTAAAAGAAATCCGCCTGTATTTAAAATTATCAGTCTCAGTATCAGCTAAAATTGAATTTATTTTGGAAAATGTGACTAACCTCCCATATCCAATAATTACATCTTTCATTAATTTTTAATGTTACTCCACTGAAATAAAAATAGACCCCTCTGTGCCTCATCTAGGCTGCAATGTCACTTAATGCACTTCACTAATGATCTTTTATGTTAAGAGTCAAGGCTAAAATATTTAGTCTAATTAAGAAAAAAGTTGGTTCCTTGATGTCTACAGTGAACATTTTTCAGCCAATAATAGGCTGTGCCAAGATGGCTATTTTCTTCTGGTAAAATCATAGAATCATAGAATCAACAGGTTGGAAGAGACCCACCAAATCATTGAGTCTAACCGTTCCTATCAAACACTAAAACATGTCCCTTAGGACCTCATCCACCTGTGCCTTAAACACCTCCAGGGAAGGTGAATCAACCACCTCCCTGAGTAGCCCGTTCCAATGCCCAATGACCCTTTCTGTGAAAAACTTCCTCCTCATGTCCAGCCTAAATCTCCCCTGGCGGAACTTGAGGCCATTCCCTCTCATCCTGTCCCCTGTCATTTGATAGAAGAGCCCAGCTCCCTCCTCTCTACAGCCTCCTTTCAGGTAGTTGTAGAGAGCAATGGGGTCTGGACTCAGAATCACTGGACTGGGAATCAAGCGATCTGGCCGTGCTGCAGACTAGCTGTAAGATCTGTGGCAAGTCACTTGATATACATATGCTTTATAACTGTATCTGTAATCAGAAAATATTATCTGTCAGGTGTGGTAGGGATACATTCCCTTTATACTTAGGGGTCTAGAAGTAACTCAGAATGCTAAATCCTCCATGGAAGTATGAATTTGAGAAAGTGAATAAGAAAGAAATGACGAGCTTTGAATTAGAGAATCTCGATTAATCTACTGAAACAATAATATAGTCAAAATAATATTCAAACTCAAATCTAGTACATGATATTATGTAGCACTGAGAAAAGAAATTTGTAACTACTAGCAATTTTGGCAAAAAGCCTTTCCAGGGCCAATTAGAGATACAAGTATTGTTCACAACTCTGTTTTTCTCCAGGCCCAATGTTTAATTACTGGTAATTCTTTAAATTCTTCTTTCCTACTTAAAACACTACAGTGCAGTGTTACACCTGAAAGTATATTTCCCTCCATTCTTTCTCTCGGGGAAATTATTCTTAGTGGCAGACTGTGACTACAAAAGGATACCTGGAGGGGAAGGGTGGAAAAGGAGGAAGAAACCTATTAGTGTTATTCTCAAAATAATTTTTTTCTCTTAGTAGTACCGAGGATCATAGCGAAATAAAAAATACTTGCATTTCATTTCACCTCCATGAATCTGAAAGATTTGGCTAGCACCAAAACCACTGTTCAGAGTTGTTGTTCTCTTAAATGCATACACAGTCACTCTTAAGGTGGTCGAAAAGGGATAGGAAAATCATTTTGATCCACTGTGTAGCATTAACTGCAGCTAAGTTGGCAAGATTCAGGGAACGATGCCTTTTGCAGGGCTTGGAAAAGTTTAGGATGCGTGCTAAAAAGAGCTTCCACTCAGTGAACAGCTTGCACTACCCATCGATGAACAAGAATAGGAAGAAACTGCACTAATGAAAAAGTCAGTTGAATCATCTGGGTAGGATCACCTGGCAACAAGAAGTTGTTTAAAGTGCACTGGTGCAGCAGAATTTAATGCATGAGAGAAGGTTCTGTATACAAGAAGACAAAGAGAGAGAAAATACAGAAGAGTGAATGACAGCCAGAAAGCAGACCTATTCTCTGTTGTAAGCAATGAATAAGTAATCATCAATGTACTAAACCCTTAATAAATTAATTAATATACCCTAATTAACTAATTCTAATAATAATCACTGTAAGCAATGCTACTATTTCACATTGATGTTATGACATTCCAGGATACTTGCAACTACTCTATTCAAGTGTTAGAACAAACAGTTTGGGTCCTCAGAAAAGACAGACACTACAGAAGGCTAAGGAGAGCTCAACATCTTGTTTCATAAGGAGAAAGAAAGAAAAAAAGTTCCCATATTCATCACCTTTTCTTACCCAAGTTATCTTCTTTTCTTCCCTTTCCCTGCTGCTGGGCACATCACCTGCCTGCCAGTCCTCTCATCTCCTCTTCTTTTGGTCTCACTTTTACTGACCTGGTAGAAAAGTAAGAGAAAGAAAAGAAAAATAAAGTGCAAGTGTATTTCTTAGACAGCAGGGAAAAGATGGAATTCCTTCATCACTGAAAGGAAGTAAGATAAGGGGGAAAACAGGGATAGAAGTCTTCTCTAGAGGCAGTGAATGAGTGGAACAGCCTTTTCTCTCTGATAAATCTAGGCTAGTAACCATGCACTACTTACTCATTTGTGTATATATACCTGAAGAGGAAATAAGATTAATTAAAGATCAAAGCCAGTCTGGGGTGTTCTCATAGAAATAATGCTCAAATCACATCCTTCAGCCCCTTGCCTGCTGACATAAACCATGGTCACTATTAATACTGGTGAAACTTACTCAGAAATCCTGCATGTAGCCATCAAAGCTCAATAAAGTTGATTCAAAAGGGATGAGAAAAGATCCATTAAAATAACCGGTATGATGTAGCACTTATTTTGCGTGGGGAAAAAAAAAAATCTTCTTCAGTCTGTAAGGGAAAAAGCATCAAAAGCAAGGCTGAGTGAGGATATCATTGTTTTCTATAAATACGTCAGGGGAATAAACAGCAGAGAGGGGAGTTCAAGTAAAAAAAAGCTGTTGCCTAAAATGAGCAAAATACAATTTCATGGTAAAGGGCAATGCTGACACAAGAACAAATAAGTGAAACCTAGCTGTGGCTCAGTTTAGCCCAGAATTTATGAGATTCTGAAACACTGAAAGAATATGATTCTGTAACAATATCCTAACAGAAATGTGGGGCAAGAAACTTATTTTATTTTGGTCTTAAACAGAGCTTATTACAACCAGGAAGACTTGATTACATGATGCAAATTCTAATATATGATTGAGCATTATAATTCAAGGATCCTTGTGCAGATGTCTGAGACACGTAGCCAAAGATGGTTGCTAAAATTGCAGAGCAAGGATTTATTTCAGGAACATTTATAACATTCTTTTCACATAAACTCCGATATTAATAGTATTATTGTAACTTCTCCTTTTTTTTTTTCTCATTTTGTAAAGTGCATCAGCACCTATACAGGAGATACAGGTTGTTGATTTCTACCTACACCCACCAATTTCTCCTGCATTCATATCCACATTTTAAATACGTTTGTCCTAACAGAAGGTTTCTATTTATGCCTGTGTGTTTAGCATTGCTGTACTAATTACACAGCAAGGGGACATGCATAACAACAACTTCACCTAATGGGATGGTAGATATTTATTTATCATGAGCTCTGAAGACTCAGGATTGTACATAGAATTTAATTTTTAATGCCATAGCAATGTTTAAATTTTTTTTAAACATAGATAGTACCTTGATAGAAAAAAATAAATTTATTAACTTGTTTTACTTGGGAGAAGGTAATATAAATGATGCTGTAGATGTCCCATACCAGTACAACATTGAGGAAGGAGTAACTACACATGTGGAGCTACAGAGCGTGAACCAATAGCAACTTATAATTAGACTTCTGCAATAAATCCATCACACAAGTTCATTGTGTAACTCCTGGGCCATCGATCATCAAGTTACTTTAGTGAGGTGGCTTTCTTCTTCACAGAACACGTATAGGAATCAGAGAGATATTAGAAGGTAAATCCATAGCTGCAGTTACAGTAGAGTAATAATATTGCACCAGCTTTATAGATCTAAAGGTGTAACCTTTTTTTCTGATGTAGGGTCTTCTGAGAAATCTGAAATAGAAGGTCTGTAAGAGTATACTTTTGGCACTAATGCTATAACACTGAACTTCTGTGATTCTTGCTTAATTGTGTTTTCAAATTTTTGTTTTGTTTTCATTTTTTTGTTGTTGTTGTTGTTTTCAAAAAAAGGGGTTGGAGAACAGGCCCTATAAGGAGAAGCTTGGGGGTGTTTAGCCTAGAGAAGAGGAGGTTGAGAGGAGACCTCATTACTCTCTACAACTACCTGAAAGGAGGTTGTAGAGAGGAGGGAGCTGGCCTCTTCTCCCAAGTGACAGGGGACAGGACAAGAGGGAATGGCCTCAAGCTCCACCAGGAGAGATTTAGGCTGGACATCAGGAGGAAGTTTTTCACAAAAAGGGTCATTGGGCATTGGAACAGGTTGCCCAAGGAGGTGGTTGATTTGCCTTCCCTGGAGGTGTTTAAGGCACGGGTGGATGAGGTGCTGAGGGACATGGTTTAGTGTTAGATAGGAATGGTTGGACTCCATGATCTGGTGGGTCTCTTCCAACCTTATGATTCTATGATTCTATGATTCAAATGGGTTGTCTACAATCCCGTTCTCTGTGTCTTCCTCCCCTTTGTCCTGCCCCACATCCCCTCCCAAAAAAAAACCAAAAACCAACCCAGATTCTGTGACAGTGAACCAGAAGATTTATGATAGTCAATAGTCAACGGGCAATACTACCTTTGAGAGAA
Source organism: Coccyzus lansbergi (assembly GCA_033558105.1). Classification (NCBI taxonomy): domain Eukaryota; kingdom Metazoa; phylum Chordata; class Aves; order Cuculiformes; family Coccyzidae; genus Coccyzus; species Coccyzus lansbergi. Next base: position 5,742,613 of record JAUMJK010000508.1, read on the forward strand.
CATGGCAAGTAATTGAGGATATGATGTTTAAATTTGTTTGCATAACTTCTGTACAGCACAATGGGTCAACACTGACAGAGACAGGCACACCTGAACTTACACTATCTTGCTGAATGCAGAAAGGCACACCTAGAAGTGAGCTGCCAAGTCTGTGCTTGCTGTACCAAGTGAACTTTCTCTCCTGGGCCTCAGCCAAGTATGAGGTTATGTGCATTTCATTTTTTATTAAGCCCAGCATGCCCTGAACATCTGAAAGTTCTCTTTTCTCCATAACATTAACAGACGGAACAGTCAAGACCTGAAGGTCCACAACATATTTCTGATAAATTACAGCAGACTAATAGACACTTTAACACAGAGGTGGCCTTCTAGGCTGAATTCAGCGAAAAATATCTTCCCTACTCTCCTGCTGCATAAAAGGATCAGTTTAGACTTCCTTACAAAATGTATTTGTTTGGCCTATTCTAAGAAAGGTCTTTAATGGCTACTCTATAATCTTCTCTTAGACAGAAAAAGACATCCAGTTCATAAACTCTTTCTCTGTATATCAGTATCTCTCAATATGAGAAGACAACATTCATTTACATGATACTTCAAGTCTCTTTAAGAGATTGGCAAATCTCATTTTCTTGTATACCTTCACCTTCCAACTGAATATGGGGCCAGCAGGTGTTGAAGGACCCTGAGATCATCTCTGGCACTTCATCTCCTACATTGTTGTACGTAAACATTGATGAGGACCTGTAGTGTCACATGAGGAAGACTCTCAGCATTTTGTTCTCCTGGCAGATGCCCACTTGTCTGTTCACCACACTGGCCCTGAAGGCGTCCAAGGTGAGGTTGGATGGGTCCTTGGGCAGCCTGATCTAGTGGGATGTCCCTGCCCATGGCAGGGGGGTTGGAACTAGATGATCTTTAAAGTCCCTTCCAGCCCTAACTGTTCTATGATTCTATGATTCTATAGTGAAACAAGTCCTACAACAACGTCCAAAGTAGTGGTCAGGTGTAACTGAACCTTAGAGGTGGCTTCTCTGATTTGAAGCAGCAGCAACATCCCATGAAAGGCTGCTAGTCCATTTAGAGCTTTGCTGTGACCCCTTCATCACAGCCAATCTTTTTCCTGTCACTAAAAAAATGTATCAATAATGGGTAATATTTGGAGTAGAGAGCACAAAGGAGAAAGAGAAGGGTTATGGATCTGGCTGCTGTCTCTTGTCCTGCAAGTTCTAACCTACAATTGCCTTTGCCTGTCAGGTCTCCTGTTCACAACATTGCCGTTTTGGAAAAAAGTCTGTCCAGGAAATACTGTCCTGAGACTGTATATTTTTTTTCCTACAGTTTTTTCCTACATGTGCAAGTAAGTTCTTGTAGCCATGTATTGAATAAAGTGAGATTTCTTTTGCAAAAATTTGTATGTATATATAATTGAATGTCTTGTTTATTTATTTATGAAGAGCTTTCTTCTTTTTCTTTGGTGAAAGATAATCAAGAGAGCCTGACTGACCTTTTCTATGGTAGGAACTCTTATACATGCCAGGTTTTTTTATATCTTCTCCTATGCTTATTCTTTCCATAATAATTAGTCTGCACTTCTTTAATCTCTCTTCATATGGAAACTCCCATCAAAGGCTTCCAGAAAGAATCAGATTTGGTTTTTGAAAGGAAAACTTCCATTAAACTAATCAAGAATCTCTTTGAGGAAAATGGAACAAACGTATCAGGATAAAGGGGGACAGAATAAAAAATTTAAAGTAAGCTTTCTTTTCTTTGCATACTGGAAATACCTCAGGCTAAGAGCTTATTGAACAGGGCACATATATTATTATCTCCTTCTCAAGGGACTTGCTACCAAAGGCTTTTTGTCCTCACTATTAGTTATGTTGGCAGGTGTTCCTCGCAGCTCAGAACTTGGCTATTTGGAAATCATGATTTAAGTTATATTGAGAATCTCAGCCTCATGACAGGTGCAATTTGATGTCATTCTGTGCTACACAAAAATATATTTCTTAAATGCAACACATTGGGCTGCTACTTTTTTCCTGACATAGAGCAGAACTTTACTGAACACTAGTATTTGATCTCAGCACATGGCTTGGTGCTCAGCTGATTGATTGTTGCTAATGTTCATCTCATTCTTGTGAATCTGTCTCTGCTATTATATGACATTGGTTTAATCTCACTAATAAATCCACACTTTTAATTTTAGCCTGCTCACCACTGATCTTACAAAGCCAGATTTTGCTAGGATGAAAGAAAGTCCTGCCCTGCATATTTAAGCTCATCAGAACGCAGGCATTGGGCTAGATTGTGTCATACAGAATTTTTGGTAAATGTTTTTTTGTTTCATGATATATTATCCATGAGAATTTCAATTGATGTGTCATGACCTTTCTGCTAGGCAGGAAGAAGAACAAGGATCAACTTGTCGTACTCCTGCTAAAAAGTAGTTAAAAACCACCAAGAATTAGAGTTTTGTGGAGTGGGGTGGGAGAAACATATTAAGGCAATTTGGATAACCTAAATAATTGAAAGAAAGGAACATTGACACTCCTGGGCTTTGTTCATTATCAGGTCATCCACCTCCTACAGTTGTCAGTATGTTGGCCGAGTACTCTTCTCCTTCCTGAGCTCTTCACCACTCAGTTTGTTGCCCAGCACTGGAGAAATTAAAATGCTTGACCAATTCAGCTGCTGTTGTTCCAAAGTGATGCGTGGTTTCCTGGGACTCTATTAGCAATATTAGGAAACATTAGGAAAAAAATTTTCGCAAAAGGGGTCATTGGGCACTGGAACAGGCTGCCTAGGGAGGGGGTTGAGTCACCTTCCCTAGAGGGGTTTAAGGGATGGGTGGACGAAGTGCTAAGGGACGTGGTTTAGTGTTTGATAGGAATGGTTGGACTTGATGATCCGGTGGTTCTCTTCCAATCTGGTGATTCTATGATTCTATGAATATGATCTGAAGCATTTCTTTGTAAGGAACACCAGGCTATTGCTTTGGGGACCTTAGCCTCAACAGCTGTTGTTTTTGCCCCTTGCTCACAGTTGCTGTTCTGAACCATATGGAGGCATGCTCCTTGTCCTCTCAGCTCTTCTGGCTACCTTTCACAAACAGCTCAGCTGTAATTCAGCTTTTGCTTAGGATTCCCACCTTAGAGACTTGGCAGATCTCTCGTTCTAAGAATACTGTACATGGCTTTCCTGTCCATCCAGTGTGAACCAGGAATACAAATGTTGCATTCACCTCAACTTTACAGTAGAGCCTTCCTTTTCAAGCCATCATGACCTGAAGTGTTAGTTTATGTGCACGCAGACGATGTGTGATGCTGCAGGCATCTCTGTGTGTGTGCCAATGCATCCTGGCAGCACAACCCTTCCCTCAGAGGGATGTCTGTCTATCTGAAAGTCTTAGGACCTATAGACTGATCATCACTGTTCCCCAACAGATGTCAACAATTGGATCTTGCCTTCAGGCTTACACCTGGGGCTGAGACATTTCCAAATTACATGAAGAGGGCAAAACCACACGAAAAAAAGACAAAGTTGTCTTTTAAAATAACCATTATCTGTGCTTATGCATAAGTGCCATGCTGTCAGTATGGAAGGTGTAGCTGTCTACAATGGAAAATTGAACCCACTTTTAGTTTATCTTTTATTAGATACTATTTTAGAGTATCTTCCCTAAAGACAGCCAAGTTAATTTTGAAAGAACTACTGTATTTTATAAGAACAAGCACCTCGATGTTTTTTTTTGGTAGAAGCATTTCAATATTTTGAAGCCACAGATTTCCTCAGAAGTAAGGGCATAACACTACAAATTGTTGACTGACTGGAAAATGAGATTTGCCAAATCAACGATGTCATTGATTTATCTATATGGGTGCCTAACCTCCTGCAGTAGCTGGGAAAAACACTTCCTCAAAGGCTAAGACACCAATCCAATCAGCCCTTAGCTATTTGTATTGGCTTTTTTGGTGTGCTGTCTATCAGGGAGAAATATACACGTTTCTTACCCAACCTCATCTGAGGCAAAAAGCTGGATAGCTTATTCTCCTGGGAAAAAACTCACCTTTTATAGAGACCTAACTTGGAAAAGTTTGAAAATAGTTTTGAGTGTATCTAGGAAAGAAACCTGTCCAAAATTATAGTCATCTTCTTCCCAAAAAATTTGCTGGTGTGCACATTAAAGCAGACTTGTACCCACATGTCAAATGGAATAAAACTCTGTCCTGTATGAGCTTAACATGACCTAGGTAGGAATTGGGTGCAGTATTGACTGCACATTTCTCTCTGCTTAAGAGAAGTGCAGGATATAGGAACTAATAAACACATAGGCATAAGCTCCCTTATCCAGCAGTCATCAGAGTTGAATCTCCTGAGAAGCTGGTGAAAGTTATTCCTGTTCTGCAGAGAAAAGAAGAATAGCAGGGAAACTCTGTATCAGAAGAATGTCTTTTTTTACTTCTCTTGGGATGATTTACTGCTCATGACTCAGGTCCAAGTTAAGGGTTTGTTGTACCCTAAATGTACATCAGAAATTAAGAGATATAAAAAAATATATCCTAGATCATATATTCCTTGAAGAAAAGAAACCAGAACCAACCATAAAAAACACCCACACATAGAGTAAGTAAATTGTTCCTCAAAAAGAACTGAGTAAAAATGGGAGATAATAGAATCATAGAATCACCAGGTTGGAGAAGATGTCTTGGATCAAGTCCAACCATTCCTATCAAATACTAAACCATGTCCCTGAGCACTTTGTCTAACTGTCTCTTACATACCTCCAGGCAAGGTGACTCAACCACCTCCCTGGGCAGCCTCTGCTTTCCTGATACCCAGTCTGAACCTCCCCTGGTACAGTTTGAGGCCATTTCCCCTTCTCCCTTCCCCTGTCACTTGGCAGATGAGGCCAGCTCCCTCCTCTCTATAACCTCCTCTCAGGTAGTTGTAGAGAGCAATGAGGTCTCCCCTCAGCCTCCTCTTCTCCAGGATAAACAACCCCAGCTCTCTCAGCCGTTTCTCATAAGGCCTGTTCTCCAGCCTCTTCACCAGGTTCATTCCTCTTCTCTGGACTTGCTGCAGAGCCTCAACATTCTTCTTGTGGTGAGGGACCCACAACTGAACACAGTACTCAAGGAGCGGTCTCACCAGTGCTGAGTACAGAAGAAGAATAACCTCCCTAAACCTGCTGGTCATGCCATTTCTGATCCAAGCCAAGAAGCCATTGGCCTTCTTGGCCACCTGGGCCACTGCTGGCTCATGTTCAGTCGCTGTCAACCAACAACCTCAGGTCCCTCTCCAGGGAACAGTTTTCTAGCACTCTTCCCCTAGTCCACAGGGTAAGATAAAAACCGTAGAAGTGGACAAGGTTAGGAGGGAAATTTTGCCTTTTTATGTTCCTTTTACTGGTTTATTCCTTATTTAGGGATGAATAGTCTTTTATCATATCTTGCTAGATTTACATACAATTCAACATGATATTGAAAATGATTCATGCTTTTCTTGCTGAAACTTGTGCATAGATTTTTCTCATTACACATAGAATCAACTTTTTGATACTGAATTTCCATGAACCTGATTATACATGCACATACTAGCAGGAAAGTAACTGAGTATGAAATATTGAGTTGATGTAATTCATCATTGTCAGACCTTGTTATTCAGACAATCATGAGAGCCTGGGAGCTCTTCAAGGCTGGATTTCTTACTGTGACCAAGGGTTGATCCATATCATAGTTCTAAGACCTTGTGCCTGAACTAATTTCCTCTTGGTTAAGAGAGAAATATTCTGCTTCTATAAGATCACAACACCACCCTCAATTTAATAGCTCCTTAAAACCTACAGGTACTACAATACTAGTACAGTTTTTGAAAAATTAAAATACAGGCTCTATGCAATGAGTTCTAATTGTTACACTAATCACAACTGTCTCATTTGCTTTCTCATGTTTGTTGTTGTGTATAATTGTTTTCTCATTTTTCTTTACTCTAGCTTTTTAAAGAATATCTTTTCACGACACACAAATATAGCATCAAGCAGAATGACTCCTAGCTGGGAACAGCAAGACATTGCTGCAACGCACTTAATAAAGACATCACTAACAACGACAACAGCAATCACAACAAAATCTACAACCACAACAAGTTTTTATTTAACAATAGCAATGAACTGGCTATCCTGTAAGTGACTCAAAACATCCACAAATCAGGAAACGGTCTACCTCATAAAAAGGGTGAACTAAAAAAGTAATCTGCTTTGCAGGAGGGAGCTGCCTGAGCTAATCTACAGGAAATGTCGAAGAGGCAGTATGGGTTACATGCTTAATTCCAGAAGAGAAGAACATACCTCGCTCTGCTTGGGATCTGCTGCAGGAAACTCTCCTGAGTTTCCAATCTACTATGTAGGTATCCAACCTACTATGTTTTTCTTTAAAAAAAAATAGTGATGCTGGTTTTCCCTTTAGTATGCATTCAGTTGCTGGAATGCTGAGGAATGTGAGCAGGCCAGGCTTAATTGTCTAATCTATGATAATAATTTAAACTTGTGCCTATACTGGGGCACAAGCCCTTGTCATTTATGGGAAGGCCTCTTGCTTTGCAAGAGAGACAATCTTCATTCATCCCTACTGAACTGCTTCTAATCGAAAACAATTACATTTTTGTGGAAACAAGGCAAGACTGAGAATGACATATAGCCTGTATTTTGGCACTCCTTTGGGACATTCAACTTCAAACCAGCATTACAACCTCCACTTAAGATTTTGTAGAAAACTGAACACTCTGAAGTCAGAATGATTTTTAAATCTGTCCTTTTTTGCATTGCTGCACTGCATCACCAGTTTCTTTTCACTGTTTTGGGAGGACTAGGGTCCTTGCCTGGGATTTCCAGTGAGGTACCCTAGGAAATGTCGTGCTTCTGTGTCACACAAGTTCAGCTTAAACACAGGAGTGAGACAGACCCTGAGATACTCAACCTTGTCTGTCCTAGTTTGTTTAGTGATGTACAGATATAGTTGTTGGAATCTAAGCATTTGGACAAAGACTCGTAGAGGTTTTTAAGTTTCTGAAACACTCACCATTTCTATTACTTTCAGTTAATTAAAAGCCAGCAGTATAAATACATTCGAGGATCAGCTTTCTAGCAGCTACAGAATTTTACAGTCTTAGGCACTGTGCTGAGTAAGGTCTTATAAATACTACTAGCACCTAAATTTTAGAAACTTTTAGGTGTTCAAAATAAAAAACATAATTCGCTCTTGTCAGTCTAGATCCTTCTGTCTTTCTTCAATTTCATTTCACCCTGTCAGAATCATAGAATCATAGAACCATAGAATCACCAAGTTGGAAAAGACCCATCGGATCATCAAGTCCAACCATTCCTATCAAACACAGAGCTGAAGTTTCCTCAAGCATAGATTTATTTTTGTGTATTGTCTACATTTTCTGGTAATAGTTATTTGGTGTTTAAGGGCATGAAGTGGGTACTAAGAGTTGCGGTCTTTATTTTGACTAATACACTTTGGATGATATACTCTGAAAAATATTTTTGGTTTACTAGCTATAATATTATCATTAGTCTTTCTTAATGTGGCTTTATTATCAGACAAATAGGACTTCATTTTTTGGTTAATAGATTTAGACTCATGTAGGATACTTGTTTTAGAACTTCATGACATTTTGATTAAAAAATAAGCACTACAGAATATCATCCAGGTACATCCTAAATGAATTATGAAGTAGTTTGCTGACATATTTCAAATTGTATTTGCGGATGAGTAATCATTATCAAATAGAGATAGTCCTAGTGGAGGCACACATAAATTGATATGTACAACTAACATTTTCATCTGTGTGGAGCTGTAAGACTACAATTCACAGCATATGTCACTGATACACAGGCTGCAAACTAATAAGGACAAATCAATTATACAGAGGAATCGCAGCTTCTCAACAAGCCAGGTCCCCTCCTGCTAAAGGTGCTAAATGCAAAATACCTACTGAAGTAGGAGCACTAGCCATACCTACAGACTAAGGCATTGTCACATGGAAAATAGGACTTCTAAACCACTTAAAGGCACTACGAATTTGTACCTGGATGTGAACCTCTATGCAACACAGTGGCATTAAAAGCTCAAATTTGGGCTGGGGTTTGAGGAAGGATTTTATCACTGTATGATGCATTACTGGGACTAACTTGAGAAAACTATATACATGGTTCTGGTTTAACTGCTGAGATTGACTTCATAAAATATAAACATGGTTCTATTATATTCCTTCTTCAGAAAAAAAGATACTGGGAAATGTGAGAGCATACAGAAAAGAGTTTTTACAGTTATTCAAGATCTGAAAAAAAGACCTCACCAAGAAACTAAAAGGAGTCAGTGTAGCTTATAAAAAGAATAGACTGAAAGGTGACTTAATTACGGTTTGTAAGTATCTTCACAGGGAGAAAATATTGCGGTTTAATGTATTCTTTAATCTGCTGGAGAAAGACATAATAAATCCCTTTAACATATATGGCAATCACTTCACCCACCAGTGAAACACATAGAGTTCTGAATGATAGTATGGAAGTTAACAGTGTCCAAGAGCAATAGAAAATAATTAAGGGTAGAAATAAAGCAGGATGTTATGGGCAATTAAATCTACACAAGTAATTTTGCTAGGGAGGATATAATTTTTCCAAATGTATTTTCTCAGAACACAAGGCCACAAACTCCTGCTCTTTGTAAAGTCACTTTATAAAGAATCACAGCTTCTTTAATGACCACAGTGGTCAGGGCTTCCATTGTCTGTTCCTCCCAAAGCGCATTCTTTCAAGGGAATTGTATTAAGTGTCACAATAAGAAAACAGAGCAGTACCTTTTTCTCACATGGGTTTCTCTCAAACTGTGCTCAGCTCCCAGGGCACCCATATTCTGTTCATACAACTATGCAGCCACATCAGTAATGACTTCTCATGGCTGTGACTATTCCCAGTGGTACATTGCATCTCATTGTGTATGAACACCATGTCATCACATGCTCTTGGGGTGTGAAAAAAATATGAGTAGCTGTTCATATCTGTCATTTGCTGGAACAAAGACTAAGCTGACAACTGATAAAGTGGCTCCTGTTAATTTGACAATGTTCACTTGAGACCGAGACCAGAGCATTTATCTGTTATCTAAGCCAAACTCCTGTCATACAGATGAACAGGTAGGGCATTCATTGTTTTTGTGTCACTTTGTCTCCTAAGTGTTGCAAGGACAAAAGAGCAGGAACTGTTTTATATCCACTTTCTGCCTCAAGCAATGTTCTGAGTTTGGCTCCAATTGCCTGGGAAGCAGAGATTTCACTTTTCTAATAGAAAATCATTTTGTGATGAAGTTTAGAAAGTGACAAAAATATCTTGATGTCTACACACACAGTGATTGCTATCATCAAATTAAAGTACAGTTCCTGGGGAGAGGAGAATACCAAGGAAACAGCTATACAGGCAAAACTGTGAAACACAGAGAGCAGAGAAGCAAGTTTTATAGAGACACAGAATAAAAACAGAGGTTTAGACACTGCTGAAGAAAGTCTTTATGTCTATTTCAGACTGATGTGGAAGTGATGCTCCCCTACTCTAAGCTCCCAACACTAGCAAAAGCATGATACTATGAACTAATTAATTCTCCTCATCTTTCCCTACAAAGAATAACTTTGAAGATAAATGAAATATTTTCTCCTTCCAGTAGTCCCATAGTCAATGTGAACATGATGGTCTTATGCAAAAATTTCTCTAAATCAGACAAACACTTAAAATCTTCACTCTCAGTAGAGCAAACTTGTGATACCCTGAGCAGCGGCTTTCAAAGTCTTAGTGTGAACATAAATTCATGAAGTAAATGCACAAGTGCCTTGTGAACATGGCATTTACCATGTAGTTTTTTGAATGCTGAAAGTTTTCTCAAGCATTTTTAGGGTTTGTTGTTGTTTTTTTATCCCCTGCGTTTCTGATGACTAGAACATGTTGGTAAAAATGCACTTTAAGAAAAGCTGAGGGTTTACAGGCAGCAAGACTCCTGAGGTTGAGACTCTTGAAAATTCACTTCAGTTACAAAATACAGAATAAAATCATGATACTTGCCAACACAGAATGAATAAAGTGAGAAAATAATCTTCATGTTTGTGTCCCAAGTACCTGGGATAACTTCACACTTTTGCTTGTAGGCTCTGCTTTTACAATCAGGAATTTTACAGACATGTTTGAAATAACAGACTTCAGATTTGTTCATCTGAAGGCTGGTGTAAAGATTTTCTCAACAAGGCAACCTTGACTTCGGAACTCACTTAGGATAAGAAATTAGTGTTAAAGTTGTATGAGGAAAGTACATCAGAAAAACTTGAGATTCAGCTGAAAAAAACTTTGACGTTGCAGAGAAAATCCCTGGTTTTTCTGGGTTTGTTGAGTCTTTCTCTGATCCAAATTCTTTCTGGTTTTGGTCAAACATTTGACTTCTCTATTAATTGAATTTGTTTATTTCTTGCTTGTTCTTAACATCCCCAGATGTGTCCCACAATGTTATCAACCTCAGCATGTTTACATGCTATCTTTTCCACTCCTTATCAAGAACTAATCACAAGTTGCTATACAAGCAATGTCTTTTGTTTTGAAGTTATTATAAGGAATAGTTATGAAGCTTCATGCCATAAAATGCTTATATACCTCAGTTCATAAATTGATGCAAATCTTTTTTTTGCTACGAGAAAAATGTGCATTCATATTCTATAAATAGTCTTATTTGCAGCTGAGATGATCAGAAAAGACAGAAACATTTACTTGGCAGAAGCCTTGATGGTTCTTCTCTTCTTCCACTACCTGCATCACAGATTTTGGTGCAGTATGTCTTTGACTGTAGAATATGAGCAGTTTGTGGCACGGTCTTATAAAACTCTGAAAAAAAAAAAGTGTTGAATGGAGGTCATACAGATTCCACCGTGAATCCAAATCAGAGTGTCATTGGACATTTCATGCTGGAGATAGCAAATCCAATGAGGAGACTTTGCAGAAACCTTCCAGCACCTGAAAGGTAAAAGAAAAGCTGATGAGGGACTGTTTACAAAAGCCTGTAGTGATAGGATGAGGGGAAATGTGCACAAACTGGAGAGGGGCAGATTTAGACTAGACATAAGGAGGAATTTCTTCACCATGAGGGTGGTGAGGCATGGGAACGGGTTACCCAGGGAAGCTGTGACTGTCTCATCCCTGGAGGTGTTCAAGGCCAGGTCGGATGGGCCTTGGGCAACCTGATCCAGTGGGAGGTGTAGCTGCCCATGAAGGGGAATTGGAACTGGGTAGTCTTTAAGGAACCTTCTAACCCAAGTGACAGGGAACAGGACAAGAGGGAATGGCCTCAAGCTCCACCAGGGGAGGTTCAGGTTGGACATTAGGAAAAAGTTTTTCATGGTCACTGGGCAGTGGAACAGGTTGCTCATGGAGGTGGTTGATTCACCTTCCCTGGAGGTGTTTAAGGCATGGGTGGATGAGGTACTGAGGGACATGGTTTAGTGTTTGATAGGAATGGTTGGACTCGATTGATCCAATGGGTCTTTTCCAACCTGGTGATTCTATGATTCTATTCTCTGAGTGCTGACACCCAGTGGTAGGACAGTCAATACATGTCAGTACACTGATACATTTCACATTTACTGTTGTCTAGGAAGCTGTAAACACGGGACTCTTCTGCAGGTAATTTAGTGAAAACGTGGCATTTAATACATTTGTGACTTAGATTAGTGAAGGAGTCATTGAACCAGAACAGGGAAAGGTTGTCATATATAGATACTATAGAAAAAGGGGTAGTACTTCACTTTTGTGATGTAAGTGCTTAAACTTGCCTTTAGGTGGGTAAGGCAAATGTGACACATAGTGGAGCCGTAGCTATACTCACAGTCATACCAATGTGACAAATTCCCTGGGGGAACCATTTTGATTCAAACATTCTCCTGAAAATCTTCCTGCACATATAGAAAAGAGCTGTTAGCCATTTTTTCTTCTCAATTTTCTGACTCCAGCTCTCTGAAACGTCTCTTGCAGCACTTTCTGTTAAACATTTAATACCTTGCAGAACATGCCTAGATTACCTCAAAGTAATAGATTCTTAGGTTTGTAGATTACTGCCTTTTATGAGAGTCTACCTGTTGGTTTTATCCAAGTTCCTTGAAATCATCCTTAATGCAAAAACTTGTTAAATGTAAGTAGTAGATGTTAGTTACAATTTGCCAATCAGGCAACAGAGATTGAAATATTTATGAAATACCAACACAGAAATTTAAGAAAAAAAAATATTTTGTAGTATAATCAAACAGAAAAGAACTCGAGTCTTTCTCAGTCACTGTTGTCTTCCATGACCCCTGTTTGTGAAGTATTACTCTTCTAGCCATTCTCATCACAGAGCACTACAGTGCACAGAAATCGATTTTTTTTTTAAAAAAACCCCACAACTCTCCTAAACAAACGTGTTTTTTAAAAAGCCCAGGAAATTCTGCACACGTGCAAACCGTTAAAGTGTGGTTGGATGCATAAGCATTCTGAAATTATTAACTGCTACAATGAAGGCTGCCTGAATAAGAAAGCTGAAGTTTTGAGCACTAATAGATGTGCATTCAACCGGCTGGAGGCACAGCACACTGAGCAGGAGAAATGCTACAGCATATGCAGAGCTCTGAAAGTGAGCAAAGAGATAGTGTAAAGTGAATCTACTAAAATTACTGGATAATCATTGGGATCAATATACCATGCTTCAGTTAAATACTCCTAAAATGGGTTAATGCCGGTCTTTCACTATGGAGATATTTTGTGAAAATAAAGTAGCTGATGTCTGAACAGCCTAATACTGTGTGCCACAGAATGACTCCTGAACAGATTAGTAACTATTGTTAGAGCAAGATTTTAATATTATATAGTAAACAAACCCCAAGTGAAATAAAAAATATGAAACAGTCAATCACTGGAAGCACGGAGCATGCCAGATGAGATAGCTCTCCTTTGGGCAAGAAAATGGAGTGATTTGACTCTTAAAGGATACTGTTTTAAGGCAAAACTTCAGTTGAAGATCTACATAAATTTGGATTTCCTTACTTTTTCTTGTTTCATTTAGTAATCTTAATAAAAGTTGACTATTCCTTTGCTTTGTATCATACTACACTTCTGCACATAGATATGCAAAAATGTGTGTATGTATGTATGCATTGATATCTTAAAATATATTTATATGTGTGTATGTATAAATGTGTGTACTTATACATTTGTATTTGAAGCTGTGCTGAGGTTTGGAAGGTTAGCTTAAGTCAGTGGGGATGATTTAGTGTGCAGCTAGAAGGTGACATGGTAAAGGTGAGTGATAAATCATATCTGGCATTAGCTATAACTTCCCGGCAGCTAGAATATCTAAATAAAAATATGGTTTAACAGACCATAATTCAAACTCCTGAAAAATTTCTAATCATCCATGACCAAAGAATAAGCATAGAACTGATTGCTGTATTAACAGTTGCTGTGTTTCATAAAAGAAACTACAATTCAAGGCAATTTCAGAATCATAGTAAATAGGAGGAGGTTTTTCACACAGAGGGTCATTGGGCATTGGAACAGGCTGCCCAGGGAGGTGGTTGATTCACCTTCCCTGGAGGTGTTTAAGACACGGGTGGATGAGGTATTGAGGGACTTGGTTTAGTGTTAGATAGGAATGGTTGGACTAGAAGATCCGATGGGTCCCTTCCAACCTGGTTGTTCTGTGATTCTGTGATTCTGTGAAATTTAGAATTTCTGTTGCTAATTGTTCATCCAGTTTATATCCTTATAGATATTTGTATCCTTATAGATATTTATATTATCACCTCTCTTATGGTGCCTACTTCCTACACAGGAAGATCCATTCAGTGGAGTCACAGAAAAGAAGAACCTCAGTCATACACGAAACTTCAATGTATAATATTCCCCTAAAAGGCAATAGTATCTTCAAAAGACAGCAGTATTATCAGAAAATAATTGCAGAGGAGCTGGGCATATTTCTATATAAAGAGCTTTTTATAAATTCAAATCAACACACTGCCAAACAGCTAATTAAAATCCACTTATGTTTCTGCCGTGAAAAAAGCATGTTCTCTCCTCTACAACCGTATGAAAGTCTGATATAGAAGAAATAACTGCCTGTACTGGAAAAGAACAATTGATATATATACAATGTCTGCACTAACTAGACATGCACTAAAACTTGGATTGGCCCTCCCAACTTTACTATATGTCATGAAGTTCTTGAAAAAGCTAACATTTGATTTAAAGATCATCATACCTTCTGCAATTGGATACTATTCTCCAAATTAGGAAGAACAATGATATAATATTCTGCTGACTAACTTGACTCTCTCTCCAGTCAATTAAATTCTAATGACCGAGAAGTAAGAAAGAGAGAAAAGAAGTTGATGTCAGAACATGAAATCATGAGAATTACCATCACCTCACAGTGGTCAGGGATAGGACATTAAATTAGCAGCTCTGAAGAACCAGCCCATACTGTTGCTGCTGTAAACCAGTAGGCTTTTAAACACTGCAGCAAATAAACTCCACTTCTCTGTATGTTGACAGAAAAAAAAGTTTCTTCAGTATCATTTCAGTACTCCAGTTGTATGTGCATCCTCTCCTTTAAATCACGAGAAGTTCAGTTGCAGGGAAAAGAAGTTGTACTACTCCAAATGCAGTGGAACACAGAGAACCATAACATTCCAGCAGTTTGACCCTAGTCTAATTGAAATAGGTTAAAAATAGTTCCAGTGATTTCAATGCTACAGAATCAGCCCCTAACCACTGAGAAGGCGACAGATTTTACTCTCTCTGAATGCTGAATGCCTCCTTTGGGATTTAAAGAAATATGTGATTAAAATCTAATTTTGTCACAAGATGAACTCAGACTGAATCTGAGCAAATAATTGATCATGAATAATTTATCTGAGGAAGTTTATCTCTTTTCTTTGTCCCTGAAAATTGAAGAATAGATCATCATTTCTTCAAATTCACTTTTGCAGACCTCCTTGATTCTGAATCAACTGGATGCAGTATTCTTCACACATGGATTACTTGATCTTCACTCTTTCAGCTGTGTTAATCATTCATAATTGCTCGGAAATCTCATGAAGTATCTCTCTAATAGCATTTTTGGCACAGACATGCTTTTAAAAATAAATTTCATTTAAAAAAAGAAAGCCACTTGAGCAAGAGCTTAACAAAATCTTTTTACTTTCCTACTTCAAAATGCAAATATAAAGGAGCATAAACATAAACAAAGTAATTCTGTTTTATTTAGTGTTTGATAGGAATGGTTGGACTCGATGATCCGATGGGTCTCTTCCAACCTGGTTGTTCTATGATTCTATGATTCTATGATTTAGTCACAGACTTTCCCTGCCTGACTCTTCAATAGATCTTTATTTTAGAGATAGTTTTGCAGTAAAGGATTATACAGAAGAGATTTGCATGTCCCTGTCTGTGTGATACAGATGTTGTCTTGCAAGAAGTGCTGTTGTTCCTTTCTAAAACTTTCTGGTGTTACATTATCATCACTTCAATCAACACAGATAAGCTGGTGTTCACTTTGTGAATTGCATAGATCAGCTATTAGTTATTCCTCTTTCTCTGTCAGTAATAAAGCTAAATTTGTGTTTGAGACATACTTATTAATTTTCTATCCTGCTTAAAATTTCCCTGTAAGTTTCCTCTATCTATATTACGTAATAGTAAAGTATTACATATCGGAAAGAAAAATCATATTGAGGAGCTGTGGGTTCAATTGTTCAAAATTTAAAATTCCATGTAAAAAAAGGGGTTACATTTCTTCTTTAACTTCTTGTAACCCATACAGGGAAAATCTTTGTGGTAAGTGTGAAGATCCTGATGAATATTTACTTGACAGGAAAGTAAATGAGAATTGTTAAATGACAAAATTTGTAAATAAGAAAAAATTCCTACAAGATTATAAAGTATAACTGTTGAGAACTATATAGAAGTCATCCAAAGATAAGAATGAGTCATTATGTATTTAGAAATTGTACTCTTAAGCATCTAGAATTGATCAATAAAAATCCAACACAGTTAAGTGACTCTTCAGAAAATATCAATCTGGCAAGAATTTGATATGCTACAAATAGTTATTAAATTAAAACCAATAGAGGTAGTGTGGCAAACCTGTCATATTAAACATTTTACTTGTAAGAGTTTTGTCCTCCTGAAGATCAGAGTGAAAATGTGACAATGAAGCTAAAACATATTCTCACTTGAAATTAGATCACACGAATCCAAAGTGCTATGATTGTCATTCTTAGACTTCTGTTTGTAAAATAAGTTTAGTTGTATTTAAAAAACAATCAACCATTAAACTAAACACAAACTGCAAGGAAGTTGACAAAAGGTCTAAAATGGTTTTACAAAATGAATAAAATTTAATTTTACAATTACTCTTCAATAAAATTACGAAGAAAGAATTCCTCGGCGGAAAAATTAGGTTAAGTCGTGGAAATTATGATACAGTCAAGTTATTAAATAAAGCAACAGAGTGAATTAAAACTAATTTTGCTGACTTTTTAAAGTCAGGCACTGAAAGAAACACAAAGACAACCTCAGTGTAGATGCAAACACCAGCCTAACTATAATCAGAAGGACAAGCTGAAGGATTATACTACCAATTTTAGCAGAACAAATGGAGCATCAAAAGTTAAACAAAGGCAGCTGATATAGGTCTGTAAACACTATGTTTTACTTCTGTTGTTCTGCTGTGATCATACCACTGCATTCCAAAGTGACCCTCCAGGAGTAAAGGAGGAGTTAAAGACACAATAAATTGAAAAGGCATGTATTTGCACAACTGAAAAAGCCACAAATGAAGAGATAAAACAGCTGAACTAAAATATCTTATAGTTAAAAGCCATTTATTACAACTATTTCTCATTCAAGTGGTGAAGAAGCACTACTATTATTAACATGGAATGCTTATTTTGTCCTGATTTGTAACTGAATTAATAAGGGATATATTTTGCCAGGAATTGTTCAGTGCTGTCGTTTTTAATACAATTGCTAATTTATCCAATTTGACTCAGTCTGGAGGAAAGTGTCAAGAAATATTTAATTAGGGAATATGTCTCAAAATGTAACTATGTGAAAAAAGCAGACTAGTAATATCATTTAGATATCAGGCAAATGTCCTTATTGGGTTGCTTTCTCTGACTTGAACCTATGTTCCAGCATCCCTTGGGAATGCCAACAGCAGCCATGCTAAGAATCCAGTTTCTCCAGGCCAGGAAAGATGTACACAAATACATTTGGTTCAAGCATATCAAGAGCAAAAGAACAGTTGAGAAAAAAATTCTGGATGAACTATTTTTTTTTGTGTGTGTGTAATTATGATAACAATGGAAGCTCACATTTATTTCCAAAAGAAATCATAGAAGCACCAGGTTGGAAAAGATCGAGTCCAACCACTGCTATCTGCCACTAAACCATGTTCCTCAGCACCTCATGCACCTGCACCTTAAACACCTCCAGGGAAGGTGAATCAACCACCTCCCTGGGCAGCCTGTTCCAGTGCCCAATGACCCTTTCTGTGAAAAACTTTTTCCTGATGTCCAGCCTGAACCTCCCCTGGTGCAGCTTGAGGCCATTCCCTCTTGCCTTGTCCCCTGTCACTTGGAAGAAGAACCCAGTTCCCTCCTCTCTACAACCTCCTTTCAGGTAGTTGTGGAAAGCAATGAGGTCTCCCCTCAGCCTCCTCTTCTCCAGGCTAACCACCCCCAACTCTCTCAGTCACTCCTCATAAGGCCTGTTCTGCAGCACCTTCACAAGCTTTGTTGCTCTTCTCTGGACTCACTCCAGATCCTCAGGTTTCTCCTAGTCTGTAGCTCTGCATAGGGTTGTTGTGCCCCAAGTGTAGGACCCAGCATTTGGCGTTGTTAAACCTCATCCCACTGGACTCTGCCCAGCGGTCCAGCCTGTTCAGATCCCTTTGGAGCCTCCCAACCCTCCAGCAGATCGACACGTCCACCCAGTTTAGTGTTGTCTGAAAACTTGCTAAGGGTACACTCAATGCCTTCATCCAGGTCATTGATAAAGACACTGAACAGGGATGGACCCAGCACTGAGCCCTGGGACCACCACTTGTATGTTGACTTCTTTGGGTTTGCTATAGGAAGACCAGGAAAAATATCTGCTATCATCTTATCTTCACATGTTTTGCCAGTGTGATTCCTCCAAAGTAGCTAGTAAAAATCAAAGGAAGTCTAATCATTTGATAGTAGAGCCTGCAGTAGGTAGCATGAGATGCTGAACTCGTCATGCTGGGAACACAAGTTCTGAGATCATGCTCATCTAAATGCAGAGTGATTAGTAAGAAAAATCTTTGATTCTGATGAGGGAAGAGACTTGGATTCATATCTTTACCATGCTAGCCTTCACACAAACCTGTAAAAATGTCCGTGCTCTTATTGGTAACATACATTTTTCTATTTTTGTCTCATAGTAACCTCCAAAAGTTACTAAAGATATTAACATTTTCCCTTAAATACATGCTAGATTATTCCCAGACAGACATGTGCCACATACAGTGTTATACTCATTTGATGACCTAGGAGATGTTTTCCAACGTACATCCATTAAATGCAATAGCATGATTTCATACTGTCTAAAGATTCCTTGATGCTTAATCTTTCTCAATGCTTGAAACAAAATGTCATCGAGATATTTTCCATCATAGATATCTATTTAGGAAGCATATATCTCTGGTATAGTTTAAAAGACAAACCCAACAACAACAATAACAAAACCAGAACAAGCTCTTTACCCAAACCAGCTGTTTTTACCAGAACCATAATTAGGAAGCTTTCATTTTGCTGCAGAATTTTGGGGGCAGTAGCTTCCAGGGAAACAGCAGTAGAAAACAGCATGAGGAGCAGCAATTACTCCATCCAACACCAACATCTGAGGAGTGAGCAGCTGCCTGGAATGTTGGACTTTGTGCCCTCCTGAGTTCTGACAAGTCTCAGAGGGTATGTTAGCTAAAAGAGATTACAACTGAATGAAGTTTTACTCCTACTTCACCAAAGGCTGATATGAGAAAGGAAAATCATCTTCAGTCTGCTCTTATCCTCCACTGGTCTGGAATCTATTTTTTAACCATTTCAGATGGAGCAGTTTCACTGAATAAAGTAATTTAAACCTGTGAGATCAAAGGACCTTTTGGCATTTTCCAGTCTCCAAAACTTCCAGATACCCTGGAGATGAATGTATTTTTTAGGATATATTAAGGAAATAAGAAATCTGAGACATGTTGAATGGTTAAAGTAAATCCATAAAAATTATTTTCCAGAATTCACCATTTGTGACCCAGTGGTGTTAACGAGAAAGTAAATAGAAAATGGCATAATTTAAAATATTTTTAAATGTAATATAATGTTGCAGAAACAATAAAAAAGTCTTCATACATATCCTGATGTCTGCTATAAGGTCTAGTAATAATATCTAGGAAGAATAAATGTAATTTAAGTATTTCTGTAGGTCAGTGAGCAGTTAACATTGCTATTCTGATGTTAAACTAGATTTAACACAGATGGGATAGGTTAAACCTTTGAGTTTATGTATGCCCATGATCGTAAATAACTGTCAGAGGCTTACAATAGATATAATTCTCAAAAGGACTTTTGTAAAACAGGAATGTGAGTCCTATTGAAAATCTCATTTAATTTCAAGGTATGCTCTCAAGATTTATATTCCATTAAGTATTTACCATATGTGCTTCTCTGAATCAGATGGCTAGAATCCCCATTGAATTGCCAAAGGGGGAAATGAACACATTTGCTAACCTGTAAATGTCTCTTGTTGACTTGGAAGTCACGCGCTATGTGATCTATGGTTTGGAGGCTGCTAGTAGAATGGACATCGATCCATAACATCAAAATGAAGAGGAAAAAAATAACTTTTCTGTCAGTACCTTTGTCATTTCTGCTGTGAGCTGTTTCAGGACTGTCAAGAGAAAAAGAAAAATAAGGTCATTTTCCTAGATTGTAATGTAGAAAGAGAGGTAAGTTTCAGTGATTAGAGCTGGCTAAAAACTTTAAATAGAGCCATTTCCACAGGAGAGTATCATGTAAGTGACCAGAAATCTCATGGGATTAAATGAGCTTCACTCAAGTTTAATAGAGATAATTAAATCAAAGCAAAGTTAAAATTAATTATCCATTTTAAATTTGGTGGGTTTTTTCTTTCATATGATAATATTCATCCTGTATGGTATTCATCATACATTATATTTAATAATATTCTTTTTAAAAATGCCATTAGATAGATTTTCAGCATTGAAGAAAAATGTTTCAGATATAATTCCAAAATCAAAGTAGTTGAAATTTTCATTCCCTCAAAAAGTGGATTGCTTTGTCCCACTTGGAGTCTTGAATGCTGAAATGACAGACTATTCCACCAAATTGAAAATTCCTCTTCCTGAACTACTTCAAATTTAAATTTCTCTATGGGATTATTAAGGTCGTAATTATTTTCAGCATTTTTTTCCAAATAAGCAATCACAAAACTTGAACGATGCATAGAGACAGCATATTCAGAGCATGCAGAGATGTAGCAAAGTATGACAACTGCATCATGGAACAGCATCAGGAAGGTCTATAGGAAAGGCTAAAGAATGTAATTTTGGAATTGTAGCATTATCCTTTTGTACTTTTACCATTATACTTGTCATACATCATGCTTTTCTGTATCAAGATTTCTGGATCCTGCCTAATACAAAACCTATTCATGAAAAGGAAAGAGATGTTAAGTGAAGTTTTCATGATATTATGGCACAACATACTTTTTCTTCAGAGTGAAATGCCTTAGAAATTACAAACAAAAGAATTTTCATGGTCCAAGACTATATTTGCATACCTGCCGAGGACAGTATATTTAACAAAACAGCACCATAAATCCTCGCCTATATTCACTGAGCTTTGATTCTACAAGTTATTAGCTTTCTGGACTCTCAAAACTCTTAGCTATTCTTTTTTTTTTTTTAATTTAAAAACATCTCTTTCCATCTGTAACTTCCGTATTAGTAAGGGAACGCCTTGGGAGCTACATGGGATACTTTTTTCCCACCAGCAAGGCATCAGCCTAAATCTTTTTGAGGAAGGCTTGCAACTATGATAGTCCTGAGTGGGCTCGGCCAGAGCTCTGGCACCTGATGCATCCCCATACAGGGCCAAGTTCTCCTGCCAAAATCCTTAATCTACTGGGCAGAGGTGGAATAGAACTCATTATAGTTTAGTAGCAGACGACTGAAGACTGGCACTTAGTACTAAGAGCAATGGGACAACCTGTAGCTTGACAGGAGGCCCAGCAGCATCATCTAGCTCAGCAAACTCCAGCTTATGTTGGTGCTCAGGCTTAACACAGGCATGTTCCTGGAATCCAATTGTCCATCCTGGTTCAACTACAGTAAAGTTCTTCAAGTCACCACTACCTCTGCTCCAAGCGAGGGATAAAATCACAAACCAACTCTGGGATGAGGTGAAAATTCTATCCATGCTGCTCTCTTCCGATATCCAGCAGAAGTGCAGACACTGGTGCTTGAACCTGACTGGCCATCAGGTACCCATCAAGTCTTTCTATTACTCCCATCCTCAGGATGGGGAAGGAGAAAATAAGAAGACAAAAAAAAAGAGCATGTGGGTCAAGATGAAGGCAGTTTAATAAAGAAAAGCAGAGGCCACACATGGAAGCAAAGGAAAAAGAAAAAAAGATTTATTCTCTACTTCTCATCAGCAGGCAATGTCCAGCCGGTTCTCGGGAAGTAGGGACTCAGTACATGGAGTCTTAATCTTACTTAAAGTAATCAAGAGTTGTGACACAGGGTCATACTCATACTCCCTGCCAAGAGCCACATTTATTACTGTCAAAAACAAGAAAAAAAGACTTATAGCTACTGTGTACTTCTGCTGCCTTCTTTCTGGTACAAACTAGGAGAAAAGAAAAATGCAAGCAAATCCATTTCAGTAACCATCTGGATATCTAGGTGGGACTCCACAGGCTCCCAGTCTGATGAGTGTGAATACCATGTACAATGCAGCTGGTATTGGGTGAGTTCACCTTATTGTCTTTATGGGATCTCCATTCCCTTGGGACTTACTAAAACCAAGGGCAGGATAAGTCATGGGAGTCTGCAAAATTTGATGAATCCTCTTGTCAGCTCTCTCACACACCAAATGGCTTCATCCACCTCTCTCAAGACGTAAACATATTGTCCAACATTAGAGGAAGCTCTTGTTTATGCTGCTTACTGAGACTAACGAAAGGATCATAGCTGTATTGATCTATGAATGTTCAAGGCTTTCCCAGCTTTTGTCTTGGAGCCTGCAAGATGACAGACTCTTTGTCTGCTACCAATTCTTCTGTCTTACTTGCAGGGTCCTCCACTGAATGAAGGAAGGACTCAGGACCCCATTCTGCCCAAGCTGACTCTGACAGGCTCTGAAATCCATTCTCCAGTTCACTCACTGAGCTTGAAGCAATTTGATGTCTACTTTGTGCTCTATTTTTACCTCTGTCTGAGCACTCTGCAAAAAATTGTCTTTCTCACAGCACTAAATTTGTCTCCTCATCTTCCCTCTCCATCTGTTGTCTTCTTTCTGCCATTTCTTTCTTGGCTTTCAGTTTGCTTTCTGCATCTTCCAGTTGGGTTTGAACACGGTTGATCATTTGGATGGTAGATTTTTTCTTCTCTGCCACTCACATTAGTTGCTCCTTCAGGTCAGCATTTTCAGCTTGAACCTTTTCTGTCCAATACATCTGCTCACAGAGGCAAGTATTTTCTTCAGCCATTTAGTGTTTTCATTTGTCATCTGCCCATGTAACTCCTCACACCTTCGGCTGAGAGTGTTCAGATAATACAGTCCCTTTTCTTCTGCAGATATTTGGGCCAGAAACTCCTCAGCCACCTGCTGTGAGATTTCAATCTGCTTGTCCTGTGTGAGCAAAACTCCAAAAGGTTCTCTCATGTTTCCTGCTCTCTGCTGAGGAAACAATTTAATGCACAGTTCCTTAGTGGATCGTTGGACAGGCAGTGGCACTGGAGTATTAATCAGGTGCTCAACGGCCTCCTGCAGATGCCTACATCTCTCCTTCAGCTCCCTGGTGAGGGCAGCTGGTTTAGGATTTTTCTGCTGGAGCCTCTCTGCCTCCTTGCATGCTTCTGGAGAGCTTCTCTTTCACAGTAGCTGTCTAGCCATCTCAAAGGCACCAAATTGCCTCTGCAGGTCTTTCAGGGCATGCTTCAGGTGTTCAGGAATCACCAGGAACCACCAAGTCTTCTCTTGCAGACTCTGGCACCTGGAGATGAGCATCTGCCACAGCCTTGCATGTTGTCTGCAGCCTAGTGCGGTAGCTTTTGAGGAGGAGTGTCTTTTCTCTAGGGTCCACTGGAAAGACCGAAGCTCAATCTAGGGGCTGGCAAGTGCCAGGGTCTGGGTCCCATTTCCAACAGGTGAGCAGGAGCTCTGGATCCTGCAGGTGGAGGCAAACAACTCACTCAAGCTTCTCCAGGATGTACTTTATGAAAAGGCTCCTCTCCAGCTGTAGTTCCCTCTGGAGATGGTGGATGCAGGCAGGCTGTTAGTTCTCCCAGCAGAACTTGTTGAGGACACCATGGAGCTTGCTGCAGGCTGCTTTGCAGCTCCTACTGAGCCTCAACATCTCCTCAGACAGCTGGCACTGCAGTAGCTCCTGCATCTCATGGATCTTAGCTTCCTTCCAGTGTGGCAGCTGGAAGTTCTCTGCTGCCTGCTGCCACTGGTCCAACTCCTGCAAATGCTGCAAGCACCACAGGTCACCAATCTGCATCATCCCACATCATGGCTGAACAGATAGGGAGCAGACCTCCTGCCACCAAAAACTGCTACCAGCAGTCATGGGGGTGTTGCTGGGTCTGCAAGGCGCAGCAAGCCCCCTGACCCCATTGCAGCAGCTCCCTTTATCAACAGGACAAGGGGAAAGAAAAGAAAACGACAAAAGAACTTGCAGTTTGTAATAAAGGCATTCTAATAAAGGAGAAACAAAGTCATGCATGGAAGCAATGGAAAATGAAAATATTTATTCTCTTTTTCCTGTCAGCAGGAAATGTCCAGCCGTTTCCTGGGAAGTAGGGTCTCAGTACAGGTAGTGGTTGCACAGGAAGACAAACGACTTAATAACAAATGCCACTCCTCCTCTCCCTTCTCTCAGTGTTTATTGCTGAGCTGTTGTCATATGATATGGAATAGCCCTTTGGTCACTTTGGGACATAGCTGTCTTGGCAATGTCACCTCCCAACCTCTTGTTTCTCCATAGCGCACTGGCCTTGGGAGGGGAGAATGGAATTGGAGAAACAGACTTGATGCTCTATGAGCACTGCTCAGTAAAGGCAATAAAAACATTAGTGTGTTATCAACATCTTTCTAGCTACCAATAGACAGCACAGCACTATGAGGGCTGCTATGGGAAAAAAATAACTCAGACCAAGTGCAGCAGCGAATAAGTATCTTCATATGCTGTGAGAACTTTGTCTATTCAAATCTCCCCTAGCTTTTCCTTTTGAAGACTGTGCATCATGTATATTTACTAGCAGAAACAAGTGCAGACAAGAACTTTAAGATTGTATGCAGATGTACAAGAGATTTTTGTTTTCCTGTGGGGCATAATTAGTCCCTTTTGTCACCACAGATAATATTAACCTTGTTACTAACCTTACTGGGTCTATTAGCAGCATCACTCGAGTTTTTCTGCTTAATTCGTGATGAGTAGTGTAGCAGGACATGGGCCCAGAACATCTTGAGTAGTGTGAAGGAAACATATTCCAGGATGTGAGATCCTACAGGGTGATGCAGCATCTGACTGAAGCACTGTCCCTGAGCCTTTGCCCTGCTCCCTGTTCCTCACGCAGCTGGCTAAGGGTGAGAGGGTCCAGGTCACCTTACTGTGACATCAAGTTGCGGAGTATAGAGCATAACCTTGCACTGCATAAAGGTATGAATTTATCAGTGCATTACATCAGATGAAAAATCTTTGTTTGTCCAATGGGGAAAAAAGATTGCGTGAGTACATGACTAACTTATCTATTCACTAATGGAGTTGTCATCCCTGGATACAGTTAAAGCTATGACATAGACTCAGCAGTTGGCCACGAAACACCTGTGCTCCATTCTTTTTCTAAGACAGGAACTTTCACCACCATTAGGCTTACTTTAAAATATCATATAAAATTATCTCTCTCAGCAGCAGAATAGAACCTTCTGCACCAATACCGAGTTTCTTTCATTAGTCGCCACAGCCTGATTTCTTCTTGTGAGAAGCCAGACTGTGACAAATTATTTCAATCAACAGACCTACCGTGAAGTAGAGTGCATTGCTGGTAGTATTCACAAAAGAAGAAAATAGAGATAAAATATATTTTGCTGAGATTTCTCCTTTGCGTGACATTTTGAACATAGCGTATTTGCTGTGTAGTAAAGGAAAAGAAGCACATTTTCAGTAATTATCTGTGAATTCCATAGAAGATCGTAAATTTCTATTTCCCTTCACTAGAACTTAGTGCAGCTTTTCTATACAACTACTGTAGAAAAAAGTTGTAACTCTAGCTGCCAACTAATCTATGCTTGTGTGCATTATAGACAACCCAATCTCCTCCTAAACCTCATCCAGAGACAGATTATTATTTCAAGAGAATGATGTTTTATTTAATATAGTAATTATATATTTAATCTGTTTTGTAATACTGTCTGTGCAATTCTATAGATGCTTTACTCACTGTGGCTGTAAAATGGAAGGAGATAAATGATTAAATATTAACCATTTATGTACAGTGATCGTTAAGGTTTAACCTTGATAGGCAGCTGGACACCACACAGCCACTCGCTTTCTCCTTACCTGATGGGATGGAAGAGAGAATCAGAAGAGTAAAAGTGAGAAAATTTGTGGTCATCCCTACCTACCCACTGAAAGGGTGGGGCAGGAAGCAGAAAAGGTCCTGACTATGTGTAAGCACCGCTCACCAATAACTAAATCATGCTGGTATTATCAACACTGTTTCCATCAGAAATTCAAAACATACCCCCATACTAGCCACTATGAAGAAAATTATCTCAACCCCAGCCAAAATGAGCAGAGAACCATACATGCTCTATGGAGTAAAAGGAAGATTAGACTGCATTTGACCCATATCTGAATTTATGAAACAAATAAGGACCATTGTAATCCTGCATATATGTTTTGATGTGAGCACATGTCTGAGGTCAACATTCAGGGGGAAAGGAGCTGCAGCAGGAGATATGATCTCATAAAGAAAGTAGTAGGCAGTCATCGTGAATAACATGAGAATATAGGAACCGACTTCCTGGGATATATGAAAGGTCCCTCTGGCCTTTCTCTGAACCTTTGCTTAGATTTACTATGCCTGCTTTGAAAAGGTTGTGATGAGGACAACTGGATCTGCATACAACATTCATGACTTGGATTCACTGTAAATGTACACAGGCACATAATGAAGTTTTGTGATTTGTTCTCTATCCTTTATTAATAATTCCTAGCTTGCTTTTTTTGTCTGGTACAGAACACTATGTTGCTGTGAGATGCTTTCATAGAATTATCCATAACAACAATTTCTCCTCTGAGAAGTAATGCCTAATTTAGTAGCTATCACTGTGTATACGTACTTAGCCTTGTTTTTCTACAGGTGCATTACTTTGCATTTATCAACACTGCATTTCATCCACCACTTTATCACCCAGCCACTCAGTATCATGAGACTCTTCCCTGACTCTCTTCAGCTGGCTTTGAATTTTAATACCCAGAAAAACGTTAAGGTATCAGGAAACCTGTCACCTTCTTGTGTATCTTCTTTTCCAGACAAACGAGTACACTGAACAACACAGGTCTCAGCATAGTATACCATTGTATTTCGCTGGTAATCCTCCACCCCAGCTGTTCCTTTAATTCCCTTTTAACAGGTTAGCTCATAACTACAGTTCCTCTTTGTGAAGTTTGAATTCTTGTTGAAGTTGTGGGAGGAATTTTGCTCCTAGGAAAAAGTTACGTTTGAAGTCATGGTTGTCACCTTCACAGCATCTTTTAGAAATGATCCCACAAAGCCAGTTTGGTTAACAGCATTTGTTTAACAGAACTTGCTTTCATGCTTACATCAGTCTTCCCTCTTCTGCTATTTGTAAACCAACTTTGCTCTGCTGTTAGAGTATTTCCTTGAGTGTGTTTCTGCAACCAAATTTCTGATTCTCTTTATGCTGATGCTATTTTATCCCCACCTTATTTTTAGACTTCTGGCATTTATCTAGACCTTCAGTTTTATTCTGGCTCCCTATTTTTATCTGTCATGTTTACAAAGCCCTTTATTTGTTGAGACTGCATTTTGACTATGTTTCACTTGAACTTTATTCACTCCTGCCACAGATGTGGTAGGTGAGAAGTATAGAGTTGTCATTAGCCATAGGATACCATGAGTTTGCTCCCAAGAGCAGTTGGGGATATCACACTTCTTGTAGCATAATCCCTGCCAGTTCTTTCCTTCCCCTGCCCCCTGGAAGCCAATCTCTGCATTGTTAATTCCTTGAATCTGTTGTACGAGTGTGACTTATCCCTCTGTACTCTGCACTGGTGAGACCGCTCCTTGAATCCTGTGTTCAGTTGTGGGCCCCTCACCACAAGAAGGATGTTGAGGCTCTGGAGTGAGTCCAGAGAAGAGCAACGATGCTGGTGAAGGGGCTCAAGAACAAGTCTTACGAGGAGCAACTGAGAGAGCTGGGGGTGTTTAGCCTGGAGAAGAGGAGGCTGAGGGGAGACCTTACTGCTTTTTACAACTACCTGAGGGGAGGTTGTGGAGAGGAGACCTCTTCTCCCAAGTGACAGTGGACAGGACAAGAGGGAATAGCCTCAAGATCTGCCAGGGGAGGTTTAGGCTAGACATTAGGAAAAAATTCTTCACAGAAAGGGTTGTTAGGCACTGGAACAGGCTGCCCAGGGAGGTGGTTGATTCACCTTCCCTGGAGGTGTTTAAGGTACGGGTGGACGAGGTGCTAAGGGACATGGTTTAGTGTTTGATAGGAATGATTTGACTCGATGATCCAATGGGTCTCTTCTGACCTGGTGATTCTATGACTTCATAACATACCAAATAAAATATAACACAAACACATAGGAAGATTGATCAAAGAGTTTTTAAATTAGAATCATAGAATCATTGAATAGTTTGACTTAGAGGGGACTTTGAAGACCATCCAGTTTCAACCCAGTTCTAGGGTTAAGGGAAATAGTTAGGCAATGGGGAATGCTGAGCCTCTTAGACAATCTCCAGGAAGCTGTAGCTGCATGAGGTGGAAATTCCATTATCTCTTAAAATAGAGCATTATACAGCAGTATGCCTTATTTTCTTTCTCAGGATTACACCTAAATCTTTCTATATATAAAATCACTTTATGTTGTCATTCTTATTCCCAGTGTAGAGTCAAACATCGCAAGGACACCAGGACTTTTCTGTTTTGCTCTGGGGAACAGGAGTATGAAAAGTAAAATGACCCTTAGAGCATGACAGGAACTATCTTTATCTTCACCAGCCAGGGATCTTACCGACCTTTAGGAAGAGCAAAATTAGTTATTTTCTACTAAGAGAAAATATATTCACTCCATCATCATCCAAGCACCCAGTTTTCATCTGCAGGAGATTTAGAATCTTTGTCCCAAGGTGGAAATAAATTGAATTAATAAAACAAATGTTTAGAGTGGAAGCCATCATTTTGTAATCATATTTGGGAATATTCACTGCATTCAAGCCCTGTCCCTTTAGAGCAAAAATGACAATGAATCTGGCAGCTCAGTGCCTAATAAAATATCCCTTCCACAAATATAAAATATCCCTTCTGATACTTCCTTCAGCTGCTATTGAACATAAAGTATCTAAAAGATACTGTCCCAAAGCACAAAATATTTAATGTATTGTAAAATAGTGAAGCACCATAACCACTTCTATAATGTGAGAAAATCTCATGTAATTAAATGAAAGGGGGAAAATAATCTCCATAGAATCTTGTTATATTTTCTTTTCTGGAAGCTCAAGATTTTCCACAAAAATGCATTAAACATCTTCAGAAAAATTAAATCAGATGATCTGCAATTTATTAGTTAGACCAATATTAGTTTATATACCAATAATTGTTTATAGGTCTTTAATTGAGCTCCTTCTAGTACCGTCTGTAAAATTTACCCAAAGATAAACTTTCCCAAAGATAAGTTAGAAGCCAAACTATAGAATCACTGGAATATTGGGAGGTTTTTTGAGAGGAAGAATAGTCCTTGTTATTATGACATCTCAGACTAGATTTACTTTACTGACCTTTCCAATTGCATAAGTTTAGACAGTCAAAAATAATTCTATCAGTCACACCATATACTATATTTTGTGCCTATAATTTTTAACATAATCTAATCTGTCTTTTTTTTCTTATCTAGATCTTAGTATTGGATCTTATTGTGATTATGCTTGTATGTGAATAAAGAAACTGCACGCAGGAATTATTAACAGTAGTGATAGCATTCCATTTTAACAACGAGAAATTATTTGGGATAATACATTTCTGTACAGACAGATTAGCTGGATGCTTATTTTTCAGATTATATGGGAGTGGAGAGGAGAGGAGTTAGTATTCAAGGTGAGGTCACACCACGCTGAATACAGAAAGGATAATCATCTCTTTTGGCTGCTTGCTATGTTGTGTGTGATAGACCTTGGGATGCAATTTGCCCTTTTGGCTGCCGGGACATGCTACTCAGACTAGCTGTTCAGACTTCCACCCAAAACCCCCTTTTCTCACTTCTGTAGTATTTTCAACACTTGGATGTGTTTCCTTACAGGTGGTCTGCGCTATATCTCTTCTAGTAAGGGCTGACTCCTCACCACTAGTCACACTGTAGAAAGCACTTGGTACATTTATGACACTACAAGAGTCAAAATGACAGGATTTGTACTATTAGCAGAAACCAGTTAAGAGACAATGTTGCTCACAGACAGTGCTGCTCACAGACAATGTCTGTTTAACATATTTCTTAAACATAGAATCTTTGGTATTATCCCTGCACTTCTACAGTCTGCCTGATAATGTTAAATTACACAAGATGGTAGAAATGTTCTCTTAATTTCACTGTAAGTGAAACAAAGGCATAACTTCTCTGGCTGTCTTCGCCAGCA
Source organism: Coccyzus lansbergi (assembly GCA_033558105.1). Lineage (NCBI taxonomy): Eukaryota > Metazoa > Chordata > Aves > Cuculiformes > Coccyzidae > Coccyzus > Coccyzus lansbergi. The sequence continues at coordinate 5,772,888 of JAUMJK010000508.1, forward strand.
TAAGTGCTTTTTGAATGTCTTGCTTGAAGTAAAGTGCCATCAATTAGCAAGGAGCCAAGATATTTTTAAGTCTGCATTGTGATCCAACCAAAATACCTCTGGGCTGTTTTCCCTGATATTTTGAAACTTCTAGCAAATGATCAAAGAAACAGCCTCTTGGTATAAAAGGGAGTGCTATGACTGATAAACACCTAAAACTGTGGGCTCTGCCAGCCTTACAAATGAGGAAATGTCTTGTTTCAAAAAAATCAGTAAGCAAAATGAATGTGCTTAGTGTGGATAATAATGTTGCAGTTTGTCTTCCCGTATTTAGTCCTATTAGGCATATTGAATGATACATTCTAAACAAAATTGTATTGGACAGGAGAAAATAAGCATGTGAAAATAAACATAAACTAGCATTTTTAATAAATCAAGATTTAAAATTATTTTCAGGAAAACAACAGCAGTCTGACCTGGTAAAAAGGTATACAAACATCAGCTTTTAACCCATGAGGTCGTAGAATATTTATTTAATTTTATTTCTCAGAGAAACAACCTGTTAAAAAAAAAAAACTATGCAAGAAAAAAAACCGCAAAAGAAATGTTTCAATGTATCCTGTCATCTAAAGGCAAGCTCCAAGCTATTAACAAATTTGACAATAACCTCCTATATAACACATCACTGTAATGACCTTTGTCTCAGAGTTAGATTCTCCAAGTTTTTTTTTTTTTTTTTTTTTTTTTTAATTCTAGTGCTTTGTAATACTGAAAGCAATCTAGAACGTTCAGAGGAAACAAGCTGTGTAGTAGTCCCTGAGAGTCAAAAACCAGAGATCTGCTTCTTTGGTGCCTCTGCTGAAAATAACCAACACTGCACTGACACAAGTTTCTGCACAACTATCCAATCAATCTCACTGCCCTTCTTCCAGTCTCTTTAAGATTCAAGGTTCCTGCCTACGTATCCTTTATGGGCAACAAAAAAAAAAAGCAACCCAGAAAAGTACTGTCAAAAATAGTATTTAACAACTACAAATAATTTAACTGCAGATTCCCTTTCAGATGCCTTAGTTGTTTACCAAGGTGAGCATTTTGGGGATGTCTTTCAATGTCAGTACAATAAAACTGATGGACTGGGTAAGCAGCACACCACAAATTTCTTGACAGGGTTCACTATAGCAGTATATTTCTGTACTCATTTTCTGTCTGTCAAAGTATGCATTTGGGAGGCGAACACATCTTTGCTATGACAACCTCTCTCATCCATGTGAAGTTTCCTTTCATAAAGTTTTCATTTTTGCTTCTTTACCTTCATTTTGTAATTTTTTCCTTTACCTAAGATGCTCAAAACTTTTGATTTAGTTTGTTCCCTGCCACGCCCCACCCTCAGATCAAGCCATCTTCTCTCTAAAACATAGATCAAGTTTTACATTATCAGAAAGGCTTCAATTTTATGCCTGATTTCAGATGGGAAAACAAACTCAACAGGAATGTGATGAGTAGTCACAGAGCCAAGTCCCCTTGAATCTACTTCATGCAGTGGTTTTAACCAGCAGCCCGAACTGCTTATTGCCAGAATGCTGTAAAGGTGCAGTTTCCCATAACCTGCATCTATTTTACCTTCTTTTTATTTTCAATGCATGTGTGTTCATTTAAGATGCTGTATTTTTAAAATAAAGCCATATCTTGTATTCTTTCTATGTTACTAAATAGAGAACTTTTGCTTTTCTCATCCACATCTAGGTTCATCTAGGTCCACAGAATCATAGAATCATAGAATCAACAGGTTGGAAAAGACCCACAGGATCATCAAGTCCAACCATTCCTATCTATCACTAACCCATGTCCCTCAGCACCTTATCCACCCATCTTTTAAACATCTCCAGGGAAGGTGACTCAACCACCCACCCTGGGCAGCCTCTGCCAGTGCCCAGTGACCATTTCCACAAAAAAATTCTTTCCTAATGTCCAGCCTAAACCTCCCCTGGTACAGCTTGAGCCATTCCCTCTCATTCCTGTCCCCTGTCACCTAGGAGAAGAGACCAGCTCCCTCCTCTCTACAAGCTCCTTTCAGGTAGTTGTAGAGAGCAATAAGGTCTCCTCTCAGTCTCCTCTTCTCCATGCACCAAGTGACACAGACTGGTTCATGTTTATATCATTTCTGCCCTACTGCACATCAAGAGAAACACAACATTTGGTAATAGTTATTCAAGAACCCTTTTTGTCTCCTTGTTGTGCACAGGAGGAGAGCAGGCAGGTTATCTTTTGAGTGTTTGCCTGGCAGGGCACAAGTGACAACAACCGCCTTAGGAGTGTAGCCAAAATTCCAATCTTTACTGTGAGTTCAGTCAAAATAACAAAAATTTACAATGGGAACTTGGCAAAAGGTTGTTTTTTTTACAAAATCACATCTCAAATATAACCTATGTCATCTAAAAGAGCCAAGAAGAAGTGGGGTAGGTTGAGAGAGAAAGTCACGTAGATTAGAAAAGAGAGAATAAGGATGAAAGAAATCAAAAAAAGAGAGAGAGAAACAGCAGGAAAAGGGAACATAATAGAAAAAAAATAAATAAATAAACAGCCAAACAGATCCAGCAAAGCAGAAAATGTGGTCCATAGAGCAGCGGGAATGCTTTTTGGAATGTGTTTTTTATTGAGGAGCTCCATCCTTTATTAGTGTATGAGGAGGGGTTTCACTGCAGTTGCACAGTATTCCTACTTAGAAAGCTATCAAAGTGGACTATGCATAGAAGTCCCTTTTAGAAGGTTCTGGAGTTGAGTTTTGGAGCTTTTCTGGTCACTGACAGCTCAAAAGCAGTATCCTGGCACGATAGCATGGAGTACGTCTCTTCTAGGATGACATTCCTGTGTTTCAGGACTTTAAGAGACAGAACAGCCTTAAGCTCTCTACTTGTCATTTGTAAACAGAGCAATCATAGAATCATAGAACAACCAGGTTGGAAGAGACCCATCGGATCATCGAGTCCAACCATTCCTATCAAACACTAAACCATGTCCCTCAGCACCTCATCCACCCGTCCCTTAAACCCCTCCAGGGAAGGTGAATCAACCACCTCCCTGGGCAGCCTATTCCAATGCCCAATGACCCTTTCTGTGAAAAACTTCCTCCTAATCTCTAGCCTAAATCTCCCCTGGTGGAGCTTGAGGCCATTCCCTCTAGCCCTGTCCCCTGTCACTTGGGAGAAGAGCCCAGCTCCCACCTCTCTACAACCTCCTCTCAGGTAGTTGTAGAGAGTAATGAGGTGTCCTCTCAGCCTCCTCTTCTCCAGGCTAAACACCCCCAGCTCTCTCAGACGCTCCTCATAGGGCCTGTTCTCCAGCCCCTTCACCAGATTTGTTGCTCTTCTCTGGAATTACTCCAGAGCCTCAACTTCCTTCTTGTGGTGAGGGGCCCATAACTGAACATAGGATTCAAGGAGCCACCTCACCAGTGCGGAGTACAGAGGGAGAATAACCTGCAGGTCACGTCATTTTCGATACAGTCAGTTTGTAAAAGGTGAGTATAGGCCACAGAAATGAAGATAAAGGAGAAGATAAAGACTTTGCCACCTGTGACAAGGCCATTTAGTAATGGCACTTCCTTGCGGTGCCTTTGCAGTATGTTCCTTGTAGCAAATGAACCAAGGTCCTCTTTGTGCTTTGGGTGTCAGTCAAAAGATCAAAACTGGAGGGCAATTCCTACTTGTTGAAAACCTGTTCACTTTCCCATTCCCAAACTGTACAGGGAGCTTCTGGTAACAGTCTAGTTACCAAAGACTTACCAATAGTAACAACATGAATTTTGACTATTTACCCCACCATGAGGGGTTTTCCACCTAATGTGAGACAGTGGTAACATTAGTATTTTTGGAATTTGGTTGTGAAATACGCTCAGTTACATGACCTGCAAGCACAGTTACAGTGCTGTACAATTACAGCTTCCTTGGACTTCTAAGGGGACAAGATTTTTGCTCTGAAATTTTTATCTTCCTCTCCACCTGTATGAGAGAAAAGTGAATTATGCACTTAAAGTTGTTTCCAGACCTTAAGAATCACTGAGAATTCCTAGAAGTGTACAAAGAAGAACTTTAGTCTATATTAAATAAATCTCAGTTTGGTTTGTTGAGGTTATGAAGTTCTGGCCTGGCTCTGAATGAAATAAAAGAAAAATAACTTACTTAAAAATAAATTTAAAAGTATATTCATATCAACACTTTGTGTAAACAGTTCATCTAATGGAAAGAAAGTGCATATTTAATGCCAAATCATTTAGAAATTATGCAAGAGATTAAAGGATTCATAAGTATCAAGGAAATTAAAAGTTTATGCCAAGAGCCAGTTCAATCCCTCTAGCAGAGGCTTTCTTTCTGTAAACAAAATTAACTTATAATACATCAAATTTAGATTTTGGGTATCATGTTTATGCACTGCAAATTAGCCATTTTGTTGTAATTTTAACTCATCATCTGACACAGCTAATCCAAAGGAGACATTAACGGTCCTTCTATTATGGGCTTCATTTCTGATTACCAAGATCATCTGATGAGCCCCAGACTTAGTTTTCAGGGGACAAAATATTTGGAAGTAAAATGTCTGGCTAAACTGATTTAATATAAGACTGAGGGCAGAGGATTATATGAATATAATTTGCCATGATATGCGTAAACCCTAGAAATGCAGAGCACTGTCATGAACATTTGTGAAAGTGCATGGGTTTTGATAACATCGGACGTAGAAGGCAACGAGCAGGAAGCAGCTCAAGGATGAAGTATGTTTTGACAGCTTGAGAAAACTATCGAGCAGCTACAGAGAACTTCCAATGTTTTTCAATATATCTCTCAAAGAAAAGAAGGAATGTCAATTTTCAAACTCTGCAGGAATTTTTTTTTTGTAGCTAATTATTTTCATTTAGAATTACACAGAAAACCTCCAGGTTTTTATCAGCTCCGTGTTTAGCATGGACTGAAAAACAGGATTGAGTAGGATGTTTTTATTCTTCCCCCCTAGAAATAGGGATTAACATAATTCTTACATATTTCTGAAGAACAGAATAAATAACAGAATATATTAAATTTTACATGATTCATCTTTCTTCCAAGGCAAATCACAAACATAGGCTCCAAATTGCAGGTTTAAACAACAGGTTGTACTATAGATTACTTGTTAAGAGAGGTTGGAAACAGCCACCACCTCCAGCAGCCCTGGTCTAGGAGTCCCTCCTGTCTAACTACTGAAGACCAGATGGGTGCCCCGGGGACCTGGGACCTCTGCCCAGGCTAAGGGACACAGCTGCCACCTTCCCACTTGGGAGTTCACTCAGTGAGGAAGCCGACAACATATCATATAAAGACATGCACAGAGGACACGGACATGGCCAGCTACACAGAGGAAGTGCTGCCTTTAACTTCACTTATATATAGGACTTAAATAGAGGTAAGCATAGAGAGCCCTGTCCCTCACATGTCAGCCACCACACTGAGCCCCTCCCTTATCTCATTCATGCAAGTCCCTCCAAGTATCCAATTTCTGGATTACTCCCTTTTCCTTCTCATCTGATTTCACAAGATCCTTGAACACATGTCCTTAAGAGCAGATGCTCTTTCCTTCCACACATCCTTACATTATTATGCTAATTATCACAGAATCACAGCGTGTTTGAAGTTGGAAGGGACCTCTGGAGGTCATCTGGTCCAAACTCCTTTCTCAAGCAGAGCCACGTAGAGCTAGTTACCCAGGACCATTTCCAGATGGCTTTATGATATCTCCAAGGATGGAGATATTCAAGTGGTCTGGAGATATTCAAGGAACATGTTTAGGCTAGAGATTAGGAGGAGGTTTTTCATGGAAAGGGTGATTGGGCATTGGAATAGGCTGCCCAGGGAGGTGGTTGATTCACCTTCCCTGGAGGTGTTTAAGGCACGGGCAGATGAGGTGCTGAGGGACATGGTTTAGTGTTTGATGGGAGTGGTTGGACTCGATGATCCGATGGGTCTCTTCCAACCTGGTTGTTCTATGATTCTATGTTGCTTGTCCATACAAAAATAAGAATGAGATGTAGACAGGAAAGAAGTCTCACAGAGCCTAATTTTACACACATAGGTGTTTTATACTAGATGATTTCTTTAGGCTTCCCATTGAGTCAAGTGAAAGGCAATATGTAAACTAAATACCCAGAGCAGCACAGTTTCCTGGGAGGGTGGAGAGCATTGGAGGGAACTTAGCCACTTATGCATTGAGTTCAATTCCTTATTTTTGCCATTTTAATCCTTCCCATGGTTTTAAGGGCAAGTGGTATGGCACAACTCATGTTACAAAGCTGAATCCTCTCAATAGTCCTGCAAAGCTAAATGTTTCCATAGTGCTTACCAATCTACAATGTCTCTAAGCTGTGATCTTCTTGTTGGTTAGTTCCAGGGAGCATGCTAACAAGCAAAGAGTATGGATGATCACAGCAAGTCTGCAAACCATGTCTCAAGCTGTTTAATTCACTGTTATTTGGTATAGTCTTGTAGGCTGTTCTTCATACCATAGTCTTTTTTTTTATTTTTTGTACTTCATGCTGCTTAGTTCAATGATGCTTATATTTAGTTCGTGAATTCACTCATTTTGTAAACTGCTGTAGCTCACAAGGATTTTGCAGTTTCCAGTCATTCTGTCGGAGGTTACTCTTCCCACAGGTCTTCCAGGGGAAGAATCATGTAAACCATCCCTCATCCTCTTTAGGCAAAGCCAGTCAGGTTAACTTAACCTGTCAATGAAAGCGGTTTAAGTTAATATGACTAACTTTGCCAAAAGCAGACTAAGGAGAATTCACATGTTCCCTCCTGCTGACAGGGCACGGGTGGTCAGAGTCATTAGCCAGAAGCCAGAAAATGGCCAGTAGAGAGGAAACACAAGGGGTAGTAAAACCCTCATATGGTCTGGAGAGGTGGTTTTAGGGGATCAGGCACCAAAATGCAATAAATTAAACCTTGTGTGCAGTTGCTTGTTTACTGGAAGCCTTGGATGCAATAATCAGGTTGCTTTCTGAGAAATTAGGGATAAACTGATATCAGCCAGAGGTAATTATCTTATCAAGTGAGTGAAAAGTTCACACTGATGGGTGAACCAATTACGGACTAATGTGCATTTAAAGAACTGGTGACACGAGGCCATCAGTAGCTTGTTTTGAGCAGAGGCTGATGGCATCACACATCATCTGAGCACCAAGCAGCTCAAATCTTTGCAACAAGCACAACTCTGCAGTCCTGTAGCTGCCATTTGAACAACAGCTTCTCTTTTGGGGAAGAAGTCCCTGCTGCTAGGAAGAAGTTTCACAGGTACATCTGTACTGTGGCTGACAGCAGCTGGTACCATTAAGCCCTTCTCTTCCTGGTCTCTCTGATGCAATCACGGATAACAAAAATACGGATGCCAGTGGTGCCCAGCTGGTAATGACTTACAGTGGACACCTTAGATGCACTGACATATAGGAGGAGGCACGTAGCCCCAAATGACAAAATATACATCTTTAACAAATTAAGAGGAAAATGGTCATGATTTACCCTTATCCAGACGCTGCATAGAGAGTAAGCAAGGATTCACTCATGACTCCCCTTTCCAGGGGAGATTTAGGCTGAGCATTAGGAAAAAAATTTCATGGAAAGGCACTTGCAGAGGCTGCCCAGGGAGGTGGTTGATTCACTTTCCCTGTAGGTGTTTAAGGGATGGTTGGACAAGGTGCTGAGGGACATGGGTTAGTGTTTGATAAGAATGGTTGGACTCGATGATCCGGTGGGTCTTTCCCAACCTGGTGATTCTATGATTCTATTATTTTATCCATAAAATTATATTATAATTTCAATTTAAGGAGCTGCATCCAATTTCCCTCTCTGGTGCCATAGTCCAAGCCCACTAATTGTAGTGATACAAATGTTAGTGGATTTGTGGTTATAAGCAGCTGAAGTTTTCTGGTGTTATAGTAGTGTTGTGGTCACTCACACCTTATTTTCAGTTCCTACACCCACTGCATTTGTTGTTTATTTTTTTTACCTAAGGAATTCCAGCAGGCAGATTTGCAGAGGGGTCAGGAAACCATTGTGACACAATGGTTAGGGACTACAAATTGCCAACAAAAGTGAAGTAAATGCCTCAAAGTAGAAAGGGAATGGAAGAACTCTGCTGCCTCTGAAAGAGCAACAGTGATCAGCGGGAAAGTATTTACTGCTATTCAACCATAAGGCAATCTCAATTACTTTGTAGTGACAGCAGGGATTTGAAAGACATCAGCTGAGCCTGGATGCACACATTAGTAAAGACCACATTCTCAAGTTTACCTTAGTCAATTTTGAGAGAAGCATCAGGAAGGCACCATAGAAATGACTCTCAAAAGATTGGGGGATACTTAGTTTAGAAATCAAATCAGTCTGCAGTTTTCAATCAAAGGCACTCAATATCGAGTTCTTACATTTATATGGTGAAATCAGAGTGCTGAGTGGCCAGAGTTAAGCTGCAGCCGCTGCCATTTGCTCATGACACTCCTGAACTTTGTGTAGCATTTCTGAAAACTGGAAAGTCTCAGCAAAAGGCGAAGCTGCACCACAACCCCTCTTCAATCTACTTCTGCAGCTATTGACTTCATGCCCTTGCTCTGTCTGTTGTTGGCATGACATCCTCATTCGAAATTCAAGCAGCAGGTGTATCACTTTTTTTCTTCTTTCATATCATGGTAATACATTGGTACCAAGACTGCTGTTAAATTTGTTTAGTTTGAAGGAGTAGAGAAAGTCAACACATGTAGTCCTAAAATTTGACACACTCTTTCAACTAGATAAGAAGACAGGTTGAATTACAAATACTGCGGGGCAGCTTGTTCCCAGCTTCAATATTTGTTCACAGCAGGAGAGATATGTCTGTGACAGAGTTCATGGTCACTTTCTCAAGAAACAGTTTTTTATTAAAAAAAAAAAAAAAAAAACCTTTGGAAAAAAACCCACTTCATTGTCAAAAACACCTCTATGCTGCTGCCAAGGCACTTCACTTCCTAGGGTGGTGCTCCTGAAAGTGCCCTTTAGCCTCACAGGTCTCACTTTCACTCTCTTTTGATGTGCAAGTCATGGTGCTTCCTGCTGATTGCCAAGGTTCACATGGCTATATTTGGATTAGTGTGTCTTTTTTAGAACACTGAACTTTCTGTTATCGGTATCATTAGTACAAAATACAGGACAATCTTTCATGTCTCCCCAGTCTTTCTTGTGTCCTCACCTTCCCTGGAGGTGCTTAAGGCACGGGTGGACAAGGTCCTGAGGGACATGGTTTAGTGTTTGATAGGAACAGTTGGACTCGGTGATCCAGTGGGTCTCTTCCAACCTGGTGACTCTATGAGTGACTAAGGGATTTATACGAGCATATTAGATCAAAGTTGAAGCTTAACTACAATAAAATACGGATAGTGTTTCTCGAGCAATGTTTCTCATGTTGGTAAAATGGCAAAGAAATTAGGCAATCACTATATTAGAAGGATAAAATTTTAATGAATCTCATGAATTATATGCTAACCTCAATTCTTTTCACAATGCCCTTTCATTTTCGTTAGGAACAGATTTATGAAATTTGAGTGCTGTAATTAAGGTAAATGTGTTTTCAGGTAGGTAATCCCCTTTTGTTTATGCCTGTTAGCAGCATATTGACTGTTCTGATTTGTATTAGCACACAGGTACCGTATTTTAATTAAGTAAATAGAGTTTCCAATTAGTAAACCTTAGTACTTTATACATTAGGCCTAAGCATTTGAAGTTCTCCAGGAATGTTCTTTATCTTTCAAGTTAGTTTTGCATAATTGTCATGTGCAATTAGGTAGCTCAACTAACAGTTTACTCAATACTCACTCAGTGACAGTGCAAGTCAACTGAAATACTTCCTTTTGCTGTTAACAAAGGAACAAAAAATTTATTGAAATTAAGAAATATTCAAAAAGCCTAATATACCTCATTATACATTGGAAGACAACTGAATTAAATACCTATTCAATGGCTTATGACAGACATGAAAGTAATTTCTTACTTGAATCGTGTTACAAGAAAACATTTCACCATCAAGAAATTTAAGGCCCAGCCCTGTTATATCTAAAGAAACCCTACTGAATTCTGTAAGCAAAGTTCTGCAGAAATAGAACTCCCTGAGTGCTGAAAGGCTTCAATAATTTATCTATAATGAATTAGCTGCACTGTTACCTGGAAATCCAAAATTTAAATCAGACCCATCTGGGAAAGATGTTAGAAATGATATTAAGCAAGCTTCTTAGACTCACAATTAGTAGTAACTTTTGATGCCCTGATGGCCTTTTGCAATTTACTATGGACAACCCCAGATAAGCAGGAATGATCAGAAGTTTTCACAATTGTCTGGGAATATTCATATGACCCTACGTTTCCATTATAAATTTTATTTTCCCTGGTTTCTGCAGGTAAAGTAAAGTTTCAAACAAAGATGCAGGGAATTAGAGTAATTATTGTCTTCTATTACTATTTCTAAGTTAGACATTTTTCCAAATCAAGTGTTTGAAATTCAACTCCTCAACATATTTGTCTGTCTACCAAAAATTAGGTCTGTGTTTGTATTTAGGAATCAGAAAGTGGACATAAACTGCCCTACAATACCACAATATTCCCATTTTTTTTCCTACAATAATATGCATGGAATATAGCAGGAAGAAGCTATTGAGCAAAGTAGATTGTACTTTTATTCTTCAGATGGATAGTAACCAAAGGGAACAAAATATTCTCCTATTATACCTGCTGTAAAACACAGACAGATATTATAAGTTGTGTTCTGTTTCAGTTTCTTTTTTTTAATGATATGATGAACGGTCAAATAAGAAAATCATGAAACTTTTTTAGAACAATGCAAATTCACAGATTTCATAACACATTTTCCTCTCTCTCTAAGTCTAGCCCTGCATCAGTAATCTTAGACTCAACAAGATGTAGCTCATGTTCCTACCTGCTTGTTTTAAATTACTAACAAACTGTCGAAGAGATTAGTGTATTATCTGACACTGCAGAGCTTTGCTTCTATGACATTGTGAGCAACATAAGGAAATGAGTTTGTCACTTCTTACTTTTGATTTAATTCTTCCTTCGCTCATATGGACACACATCTCTCTTCCAAAGCTGATGAAACTGGGTCCATTCAACATAATGTCACATATGGTACCCTAAACCAAACATTATAATTTTAAGTTGTAGATTATTATTAAATAATGGAGTGTTCCCATATATCTGGTGGTAGAAGTTTCTTATTGCCAAGATCATCGTGATCTCGTTATTTTGCAACAGGAAAAGGAAAACTTGACAAAGGAACTAGGATGACTGATTGGGAGAATCTTGAGAAACACTGCATAAATATACCATCTGAGGTAGAAATCCACAGAAGTGAGTGAATACGTGCCTGGATCACCCCTGAATATGTAGCATAAGGTTGTTATAGGAACCATCTTCTTTACTAATCATGAGCATCGAACATGAGATTTTTGATAAGTGGGTACATTTAACCTAGAAAAATGAACATAGGCTAGTGATGTTCCCTTCCACATGAGCTTCATTTGATTATTATTTTAGCTTTTTCAATTTGAAAAATGTAAATGAGTATCCATGACAAGAATGAACCACCTGGATATAAGTATGATAATCATTCTTTTCAAACAGTGAACTGTCCAATAATAAATATATCTAAGGGATAAAACAGTTCACATACCAAACAACAGGATTGGTACAAACTTCACTGTTTCTGTGACGTAAGTGCAGAGGTGAAAAGAGTAGCTTTTCTATCTGAAAAACCAATAGAGTAGAATTCTTGAAGAAAATACTTTTTTTTAATCCAAGGATCTGTCATGAAGAAAATGAGGACAGGAGCTCCTGGCAGCACTGTCCTGTCAGTAATGAGAGTATTAGCTGATTGTAACTGTTCAGCATGTCACGATGACAGAGAGGAGCTCTTGGATCTCACACAGTATGAGCTTTACAGTTGACCTTTATGCAGAAACAAATCAGTAGATGCCAGAGATCAATGCTGCATAAACACAAAATACCACCTATGTATTTTGTTGTCACTCCCATTTCCATTCAGCCTGTAAATTCACACAGAGTAGAATATAGCAGTTTTATATCAAACTCACAGAGAAGTAGATCACTGTGGCAAAGGATACATTAAAGTAAAACGTTTATGCTCTACCTGCTGGTCATGGGTATTATTAGTTGTGTTGCAGACAAATGCACTTTGTCTGCATGGAGATCCCCAGGCTGACTCTGAATGAGTTTGGTTTAGAATTGAAAACAACGTAGATACAGTGCCCGGACTTAATCGTTCTCCTCTCCAGGGGCTACTCAAAATCATATTCATTGAGCAGTCTACGTGATGCTGATGCAAGTATATTGTTTCTGTGAACCAATCTCCTTGCTGCTCTGCAGTACACCTAAACTAGTTTACTTGGAGCTAACTCTGTTGCCGATATAGTGTTGTGTTGGATGGGGAAAGCAAGACATTTATTCAGAAAAATGGCCATTTGAATAACCCAGTAAGGCTAGGTTAACCCATCTGGATGTTTCACATCAAACCAAATAGTGACTTTTAAATTGCATGATCCACAGCGGTGAAATACTCCATATAGCTAGACAAGCCCTCTAACAATAATGATCAATTATTGTGCAAGAATTTAGGTGTTCTGATAACAGCAAAAAGCCTCACTATGTTGTATAGTAGATGGAATTCTTTTCATGAGCCTGTCCCAAGATACTGACAAAACCCAAACCACCTAGCTATGGTATTCTTGCATAAAGAATAAGGGTATACTAGAAGTTTATGGAAGAAGGAGAAGAAAGAATTGTTGCTGTAGTTGGGGGTGGAGTCAGTTAAGAGTTTCCAGGTTCAGATATGATCTTCAGAAAATCATACCTCCAACTGCAAAAACTGGTTGATGTCTGAATGATTTTGGTGAAAAGAGTTTTAAGCATGTAAATTTAAACATACGGTACATATTCATCTATGTATTTGTCAGTCTGTCTATCTGTCTGCTTATATATACTTTGGTTATACATACTTTATATATAATTTGGCTGTGCAGAGTCTTCAAATCAAAGAAAGCTGGATCCATTATGTGAAAGAGGTCAAATGCTTCTAAACTATCACTTTTGCTGTCTGAATATCATGTCCAAAATGTGCCTCAGTGAGAGCAAAAAGCTTCAACTATTTGTCAAAATCACCATTGCACACTGTTCATGTTAAGCAGAATAGTTCACAGTCAGTTAAAATTGCCCAGCACAAGTCATCAATGCCACCTAAATTTTTGGAAAAGATATCTAGACAATTCCATAAGCCAAGATCTTGGGCAGAAGCTTACAAAGAAATCTTGCTTTGAGAATGAGGATACAGTTCTCACTGTGTAAGTCCCTCTTCATTTTTTGTTTAAACCATGGCCTTAATTATTTATGCAAGTCAGGGATTTCATCCTTGACAAAATCACCGATGTTATTAACAGTATTAGCCACTGACATTGAATTAATCTGTGTAAAGAAAGGAGCCACATCTGTAGTCACTGAAACTTGTATTCCTTACAAGGCAAAACCAAAGGAACTGAAGATATATTTCTTGTCCTTTGCTTGTTCTTATTGAGCTAATTAATGCAATGTGTTCTTTCACTGCCATGAAAACAACTGCTGGAAAAAATTATTCTTTGTCAGCTCAATAGCTTGCATTTTTTTCTTGATAATGTGCCTCTTTCTGGCATAAGAAACACAGACCATTGATTTTGCTTGAATCCTTTGGAGCCTGGAAGGTAAAAGAATCCAGCCCAGTGAATGGGTACTGGTCTGGTTTTATTCAGCATTATACTCAGCAGGTCTGCTAAACAAGAAATAGGTATTGTTTGCATTTGTGACAAATACAAGAAAAAGAAACTGACATTTTCTTTTAAATAAACACAGGGTAAAATGATTTTTCTATGGATAATGCAACTTTCTTCCTTTTCAGCTGTATTACTCATAGCAATAAGGACATCATGTTTTGTCTTCCATACTTCCTCCTTTGACTACAAGAACAGACTCTGGAGAGAGTTTTTAATAAAATGCTGATATTCTGTGTGGAAAATTTATGACTTTTTTCATATTTTAGGACACTTAAGAACTGGGCAATTCATTATAAAATATTGTTTTTCTTATGCTAACATTTTTAAACAAGTAAATTAATTAAACAATGTTCCAATTCTTCAGCTACTTTAATTGGAAAAATAAATTTATACAGCACAATCTTCTCTCAGCTTTTGAAATGGAGCAGGGGTTGATGCATCATTTTGCCTCTTTCTAAATACATTAATGGAGAAATAAAAATGCAGATGAGCAATAGAAGCTAGTCAGTGCTAACTAATAAACTAAGGACTGAATTCCATTACAAAATCACTGCCCCTCACAGATCAGAACTTGAGTTCAGTGCCACAAATGTATGACTGCAAGAGACTTAAGAACAACTGGGAAGATGAATCACAAGTTTTTACATGTCTTAGAGTGTTTTAAGAGTGAATACTTTATCATGAAATAAAACATTAACAACTGGGTTTCATAGTCAGAGTAGATGCCATGCTAGAGCATCATCCTATACCTGCTATAATTAGTTTTCCAGCCTTTTGAGAAGGCAAAGCTGCTGTTCCACTCCAAAGAAAAGCTGCAAAAACACTGTATGGAACTATTCCAGTTCTAATTAACCTGTCTAAATACTAATTTAGGCAGGGGGACTTGTATTTAATCACTCAGGTTTGGAAATTATGTCTATGAATAAGATCCAGAGATCCCATTTAGGTGCTTAAAAGAGTGAGTCATGTATTTTCAGGAAGTCTGTTCAGAAAGCCAGCAAACTCCAGCTATAACCAGCTTGTCTTACAGCATCTATATTATTCATCACCTGCATTTTGAATCACAGACTTTCCCTTTGCATCTTGCACAAGTACTCAAAAACTCTAACATTGTAGACATTGTTTGTGAATACACTGATAACTCTACCTGCTTCTCTAAACAATCCTACTCACTGGGCATATTCAAGTCCTCTGAAAATACATCAAAAGCAATAAGATGAGCAGAAAGTGTTGCTTTACTGGTTTGTGCCCTAATCATGACAATAATTTTTCAGAGAAGGGGAGATCTGTATTTCACTGTGTTTCACATTACGTAGGTCCTGATCACTAGAAACAACCATGGGTGCTAGAACAAAATTGTAAGAGCCCTTCTTTTTCTGCCTCCATAAGAGAATGACAAAGTTTCTTATTTATTCTTCATCTGACACAGCCTCAGCAGGATAACATAGGGTTGTCTCCCAAGTACTCTCCAAGTATTTGGTAAGGCAGCTCTCCTGGGAGCTGGAAGATGCATGTTTCTTAGGACTGCTGTCCAATTTTCTGGCTAAATTCTCTAACTTCTGATACTTAAGAAAGAAATACCTTAGCCTAGATACAGAAACACCCTCAAAACATGAAGGGTATCTAAAGTAGATACAGATCTCTTTACCTAGCAGCAGAACAATGGAGCTTCTACTCCAGGGAACAGGTCAGCTGTAAGCTGGAGATAAATAACACTCTTGGTTTTCTGTGTCCTAAGAGTTCCATGAGAACATGAATGATTTCCAGCTTTGTCACAAAGAACATTGAGGAGATATCTAGCCAGCACCATTTCATAGAATCATAGAATCATCAGGTTGGAAGAGACCCACCGGATCATCGAGTCCAACCACTCCTATCAAACACTAAACCATGCCCCTCAGCACCTCGTCTACCCATGCCTTAAACCCCTCCAGGGAAGGTTTGACAACCACCTCCCTGGGCAACCTATTCCAATGCCCAATGACCCTGTCTGTGAAAAACTTTTTCCTAATGACCAACCTAAATCTCCCCTGGTGGAGCTTGAGGCCATTCCCTCTTGTCCTGTCCCCTGTCACTTGGGAGAAGAGGCCAGTTCCCTTCTCTCCACAACCTCCCTTCAGGAGTTGTAGAGAGTAATGAGGTCTCCTCTCAGCCTCCTCTTCTCCCGGCTAAACACCCCCAGCTCTCTCAGCTGTTCCTCATAATGCCTGGTCTCCAGACACCTCACCAGCCTTGTTGCTCTTTTCTGGACTCACTCTTTGGAGCACTGTGATGCTGCAGTATAGATCACATGTGGGTAACACCTCCTGTACCATTCTGCTGGGGCCAGCCACTCCTTCCAGGAGGATGCCAAGGACACTCTGTCATGCTAAATGCCTATTTTTTCTCATATAGGTTTTGTCACAACACTCAAAACATGCCTGAATTAACAATTTATTCATTGGGGTTTATGATCCTTGCTCTTCCATCCACTTATTTTTATTTGCCTTTTGTTGCCGTTGAGATTTTATTAAACTACAGATTTTCAGCAGTTAATAACTATTTTTAAATACCAGGACTGGGTCTCATAATGTGAAACTTTGAGAGACATCATTAAAAACATATATTTCTGCATGGATGCAGGGAGGTTCTTCTGCTTCAGCTGACCTTTGAAGAGTGGTTATTGGTTTGAGGTGTAGGCTGATGCATAAGCTGTTAGCACTTCAGTATGAGGAGGAATAGTAAATTGGAGGAGTGATAGGCTGATCATATAGTATTTGGTGTTTGCAGTCTTAAATAATTGGTAGAACACCTATTAATAGATTAATAATTCTTTAAGTTACACCTTTTATTACATTGAAACCTTAAAAAAAACCCATAAAATAAACATTCCCTTTTTCAATAATACTGCATCACTGCAGCAGATCGGATGAACAGTCTATCAAGACTAATATTCTACCTATGTCCAAAATCAAACTTTTGGAAAAATAGGTGTGTGTATACATCTCTCTATACATATTATATATTTGGTTGGTTGAAAAAGTCCCGTGGGAAACAGTCCTTAAGGGCAAGGGAACCCATGAGGGCTGGGAGCTCTTCAAAAAGGAAATCCTTGCAGCTCAGGAGGAAGCCATCCCCATGTTCTGGCAAAGGAGCTGGGAGGGAAAATAATCAGCTTGGTTGAGTAGGGAGATCTTGAGTGACATCCAATAGAAGAGGAATGTCTATGAGTTTCAGAAGAAGGGGCAGGCATCTTAGATGGATTACAGAGATGAAAGGAGATCATGCAGAGAAAAAATCAGGAGGGGTAAGGCCCAACTAGAAATCAGATTGGCCAAGTCTGTGAAAGGTAACAAAAAAAAATCTTTCTATAAATACATTAACAATAAAAGGAAGGCCAAGGAGAATATTCAGTCCCTACTGGATGCAAATGGAACAGCTCTGACAAAGGATGAGGACAAGGCTGAAGTACTTGATGCCTTCTTTGCCTCAGTCTTTAATTGTAAAGAAAGTTTGTGTACACACCCAGAAGTTAGAGGAGCAGAACAAAGCTCCCATGATCCAAGAAGAGGTTGTCAGAGCCTTGCTTGCCCAACTGGACACCCACAAGTCTTTAGGGCCGGATGGGATCCACTCAAGGGTATTGAAGGAGCTGGCGGATGTGCTGGTCAAACCCCTTTCCATCATCTTCTAACAGTCCTGGAAGACTGGGGAAGTTCACTGGACTGGAGGCTGATGTTGTGCCCATCTACAAGAAGGGTCACAGGGATGATCCGGGGAACTACAGGCCAGTCAGTCAGACCTCAGTGCCAGGGAAAGTCATGGAACAGGTGATCTTGAGTGCTATCATGAAGCACATGCAAGAGAACCGGGTGCTCAGGCCCAGTAAACATGGGTTTACAAAAGGCAGGTCTTGCTAAACTTGATGATCCTGTGGGAGTTTTCCAAGCTAGTGACTCTGTGATTCTTGTGATGTACACGTGTTGAGAGTGAGTGGGTGAGTGCACAAGTGAAAATTTGCTGTGTAAACATATTACATTTGGCCAACAGTGTTTAATACTCTGCATTGATCTCAGATTGGCCATCAGTTTTATGGGATTGCAAATGCAGCTGGAGAAGGCAGCAGTGTAAAGTAGTAGAATAATCAGAAGGATTTGATTTTCTGTGAGATTTAATGTAACTTACCACTACTTATACCACTACATAAAATCAATAAAATCTGTAATAATGAAGGAGAATTTGGGTGACAAGTAGACTTCCTATAGTAACTAGAAGTGGCAATTCATGTTTCTTGTGGGCTCCAGATGTGGCCTAATGGTATTTGCTATCTTTAGCAGTGATATGTAATAAAACTACTTCTAATAAAATCTGATGATGACAAAAAATCATTGAACAGACCATACACAATAAGTATAAGCCAGTGGTATGGATCTAAGATGATAAATGTATATTTGCACGGTAGGAAGCAAAATTATCATGTCAACTGAATCAAATACACCCATTTCTCTAAAAAATGACTTGAGTGAAGAGAAGGCGTGGAGTACATGCTCTCTTAGCATTAAATGTAGGCAACAAGGGCTAATACAGTCAATGCCTGAATAAATAGGGGCTACTAGAACAGGAGTATAGGCCAAGAAGGCCAATGACATCCTGGCTTGTATCAGAAATGGTGTGACCAGCAGGTCCAGGGAGGTTATTCTCCCTCTGTACTCAGCACTGGTGAGGCTGCTCCTTGAATCCTGTGTTCAGTTCTGGGCCCTTCACCACAAGAAGGATGTTGAGGCTCTGGAGCAAGTCCAGAGAAGAGCAACAAAGCTGGTGAAGGGGCTGGAGAACAGGCCTTATGAGGAGCTTCTGAGAGAGCTGGGGGTGTTTATCCTGGAGAAGAGGAGGCTGAGGGGACACCTCATTACTCTCTACAACTACCTGAAAGGAGGTTGTAGAGAGGAGGGAGTTGGTCTCTTCTCCCAAGTGACAGGGGACAGGACAAGAGGGAATGGCCTCAAGTTCCGCCAGGGGAGATTTAGGCTAGAGATTAGGAGGAAGTTTTTCATGGAAAGCGTCATTGGGCATTGGAATAGGCTGCCCAGTTTGGTGGCTGATTCACCTTCCCTGGAGGTGTTTAAGGCACAGGTGCATGAGGTCCTGAGGGACATGTTTTAGTGTTCGATAGGAATGGTTGGACTTGATGATCCGATGGGTCTCTTCCAACCTGGTTGTTCTATGATTCTATGATTCTATGATAGATCCAGAATAACTTCAGAGAAGAGCACTAACAAGTATTAAAAATGAGCCCCTGGATTACTCTGTCCCGCATTAGCAGTCACATTCCAAAAGAGCTGAAAAATGAGATGACATCCAGCAAAGAACGACAAGACAGATTTTAAGTTCCTCTCTTCTTCACATCAATGAATCTGCTCTCACTCTCCAGACTTAGCATGTTAAGGGATGTACCACCTTACACAGCCTTAACATGTTAAGAGATATACCACCCACAGACATTACTCTAGTCATAAAATGAGCTAACTACTTTTAAAATCCAGCTCTGGTATTTTATTCTACGACTTCCTGTGGCTACAAATTCCACATGTGGAGAATGGATATATCCATAAATAACCTTAATAACCATTGTTGAAAAGTAGGTGTTTTTAAAATACATTTTATTTACCTGACATACGGTAGGAGCTCTATTGTGCACAGGGCTTTCTGATAGACTTTGAAACTTGCAACGTAAGGTATTACAAGCTGTAACAGCCACAGGGAATCTACCCAGCTTCTTATAAAGCTCAATGAACTAAAGTATCTCTCTGCTGTATGGAAAGGTCACTAAATATATTTTTATGTGCTATGCCATAATTGCACCACATATATCAATTTGTAATATATTATAATGCTAATATGTGTATGCACACACAATTATAAATTACATAAAAATGAAGTTTGTTTGCACATAAATAAGTTTTCAATTTATACGCTGTTGTTCTTAATAAAAAGATCTATAATACAGTGATAAAAGCAAGTATTGGGAGCATAGTAATTTTATTTGAATGAAAATTGTTGCCTAGTAGAAGACAATGTTCACAGTTCGTCTGATGTAACTTTAAATAATACATAGAAATTCTTCAAGGAATTGACAGTAAAGAATGAAATAAAAGGATAACATGATGAAGGAATAAAATAATAGAATTGTCTTGAGTCAATAATTTCTGTGAATTAACATGGTAGATCATGTGCAATATTTGAGTGCTTAATATATTCAATGTGTGTTCACTGCATGTCTCCATACCATGAAAAAGGTAGTTTGGAAGTTTCAAATACAAAAGAGCATGGAGGAAGAAAGTGACACTTCAGCCCCACGGGATACAAAATACACTATAAACTACAACTTATAGTACACATGTAAAATAACAGTAAAATTCAAAATATTCATGTTTTCTTACATACAACAAGCAAAACTCATAACTTCTTTCTACAACTTCAGGATCTTCAAAGAAAATCAACACCTCTGTAAATTTTGATAGGCTGTTTAAGGCTAGCTTTATTCAGTCATCAGAAAGACATTCCTTCATGAAAGTATCTAATTCAGCAATGCAAAAATTTGCTTGCAGGACAATAGTGATATTGTGCTGTCCAGCAGTGTCAATCTTTGTGTGTCCAAGGCTACAGCTGCCCACTTAAATCTGAATCTACAATCTCTTAGCAGGGACAGCTAAATGGTAGCAACACTGAAAATTATGTTTTGAAACTAGGGGTCCTGGGTTTAGACTTTACTGATACAGGGACAAGGAAACTTATTCTTTGGATACTAAAATTAAACAGAAAGAGAGTTGTGAGGTGTTTTCAGAATTTACTTACATGAAACTCTGTAAATACCATATATTCTTTTTTAGTTTACATGTTTATTACAAGCTTTCTTGAAGACCAATCTAATTCAAGGTGGTAGGAGTTTGTACTTTAACACAGGCAAAGCGCAAACATTTCTTCTTCTCAGTTCCTTGAACTGCAGTTCTCAAGCTTGTCTGTGCTATTAAGTAAAGAAAGGCATCTTTGGAGAAAGAATAATTGGAAAAGATTGATGTGAAGAGCACAGCAGAACTTCTAGAATTGTTGAGTCACCTCTGGAGGTGTTTAAGAAACAGGTGGATGAGGTGTTGAGGAACATAGTTTAGTGACTGATAGAAATGGTTGGACTTGATGATCCAGTGGGTCTCTTCCAACCTAGTGATTCTGTGATTCTATGATTCTATGATCTGTTCAGCATTTTTCGTGGAGGAAATGGCAGCAGCACCATGTGAGTTCATACACATATTACAGCAACTACACTTCTGTTCACTTGTGTTATCTTCTCCTTTCCTCAGTCAGGAAGAATTTAAAAGCTTAAGCCTAACAGCAGAATCCCTGTTTGCAGTAGAAAGGCTGACAGACCTCTACTAATAGCAGAGGAGTAGCCATCGCTTTGCAAGTGTACAACTTAGTTCATGACCACAAACTTTTCCCTGGCACGCTCGGTGTTCTCATCAGAATTTCTGAATCACAGCAGCGGTTCTTTAGAATAAGATGTGCCATGCTCCCATCTCCTGTGGTTTGCAGGACCTCAGGATTTGATTCCACCCTCATAGACGGGATGTACAGCTCTTCGTGTGGATCACAGTGTTTACATACCAACAACCTTGGATTGGAATGGAATGGAATGGAATAGAACTATTTCATTTATAAAATACCACAATCAACTGCTGATGGCTACTGCATACACCAATCACCCTCATGGCTACTACATATATTAAATTTGAAGATGCTTAGAGTATATTTAATGTATAAAGTATCAATATAACTATAAATAATAGTATTAAAATATATACATTCTTTTGAAAATCTGCTTCAGATGTGTTTTTAAACACATATCTATTTCTATGAAAGAGATTTTGCCACAAGTTCTAGTCTTTTTTTTAGCCTTCATTTGCAAATATCATTTATTCTCTCACAGGAGACTGACTTTTTCATCTAGAAGCCAGTAAGATCATCTAAGCAGCTTGATCTTGATGACTGAAAAACTAAGCAGTTTTGTGCCTCCAACATGCTCCAATGAGAAACACAGAAATTTCAGTATCTAGGATATGTTTACCAGTAAGTTCAGACTCTCAAGAATATGCGTAACTGAATTACTCTCTGTATACCCATATTAAAGTATCAGGATCTGATGCACAATTTGTCATCAATAAAAGGTGATAAAAGACATGCTGTTTAATAGACACAAGGCTATAGAACACGTTTGTGTACTGTTAAATACTGTCATGTATTGTTTTCTGCAGCTTCTGCTTCACAGTTAGAAATTATATTGACTTTTACCTCCAACTTAGCGGCTGCTTTTTTTCAGATTTATTATACTCATTCATATCAATGAAAGCATCAATGAGCTGATAGTTGATTAGTGACTGGTATTAGTCCTTCCTCTTATTCTGAGAATGATTTACTATATACAAAAGGGAAACAGGCTGATTCATTGAAACAATCACATTTAATATCTTGCACCAAATGCCTGGGAGAATAATGAGTTACAACTAAGGACAGGCATCTTCATTTTGCCTGTGATAACTCGAAAGTCACTGAGATGTTATTGGTTCAGAATTGAGTGCTACGGAGATTTTATTTTATGCGTTCATTCATTTCACCTGCAGGAACAGATAGGATGAAGGAAAGTAAAATTAGTAATAAAAAACGAGGTGAAATTGGAGCAGAGACTGGGCAGAACGAAAAATAAGCTGAAGGAGTTTCTGTATATAAGCAGAGAGCAGAAAGAATGGAGAGAGATAACAACAGAGAGGCCAACTTTAAGCCTGTACAGAGGGAAGAAAAGAATGGTGATGACCAGCAGCTAAATTATACCACAGACTTCCTAAGGTGGTTAGCTTATTATCACAGTAATCCATGAGATCTGCCACATTCTAGTAACAACTATTACACTTAGAAGCAAAATAGGCACAGAACTAAGCTTTCGAAAGTTGGGGTTCCATTCTTCTGTCAGAGCTTACTGCCTAGATTTGATCAAAACACTTGCATAATTTTTCATGTATGAGTAAGGATCAAAACTTTTCTCCTTCTTAGAAAGGGTAGTGAGGTCAAATCCACTAAGAAGTGGTTCAGGAACTACTTAAGCTGTTTTGCTAAGCCATTTCTTCATAGCAAGTTCACTTTGCGTGGGACTTTCATATCATATACAACCCAGTGATAAAAGGCAGTAGATGACTATGAGATGTTCTTGAACCTGCATTCAGGAAATGAAGCTAAATTAATATCTCTGGAGGAGTCCTTTTCCATCCACTGTAGAAAGAGTGCTCTGGACATTGCAGGATTAAAGTGTAGGTGTTCTCTTTCAAAACAGTAAGAATAGTTGAATTCAGCAGCGACCTAGCATGGACAAAAATAATGACAAAGTCTGAAGGGCCACATATGCTCACAACTTTGCAGTTCCATTCATAAACCAATATCTGTGACCTGAAATATATGTACAATATGTAAATGCCTGTAGACCAGCTTGGGATGTCTTGTTACTGCTTTTATTCGTAGAATCATAGAATCACCAGGTTGGAAGAGATCCACTGGATCATTGAGTCCAACCATTCCTATCAAACACTAAACCATGTCCCTTAGCACCTCATCTACCCGTGCCTTAAACACCTCCAGGGAAGGTGAATCAACCACTTCCCTGGGCAGACTCTGCCAATGCCCAATGACCCTTTCTGTGAAAAACTTCCTCCTAATCTCCAGCTTAAATCTCCCCTGGTGGAGCTTGAGGCCATTCCCTCTTGTCCTGTCCCCTGTCACTTGGGAGAAGAGACCAGCTCCCTCCTCTACACAACCTCCTTTCAGGTACTTGTAGAGAGCAATGAGGTCTCCTCTCAGCCTCCTCTTCTCCAGGATAAACACCCCCAGCTCTCTCAGCCATTCCTCATCAGGTCTGTTCTCCAGCCCCTTCACCAGCTTTCTTGCTCTTCTCTGGACTCGTTCCAGAGCCTCAACATCCTTCTTGTGGTGAGGGGCCCAGAACTGAACACAGGATTCAAGAAGCGGTCTCACCAGTGCCGAGTCCAGAGGGAGAATAACCTCCCTGGACCTGCTGGTCACACCGTTTCTGATGCAAGCCAGTCTTGTTACTGCTTTTGTTCAAGTGCTTTGGTCTAAATACCGACTCCCCTTGACACTAGTGGTATCATTACAGCTATCGTCAGGACTGCAGGGAGCTATTCCACTGAGACATGTTGTGCCCCTAGACTGGATATCTCCTACTGACATTAAAGATTGCTACACACGCAATCGGGAATTACAGTGTGGCTGCGCATTACGTTCTGAAGTCGTTAGATATATAAAAAATAGAAAAAGTCAGCTAGAAAGGATAGGAAAAATCACCCAAAGAGTTTCTTTTTAGAGGAAGTCCTCTCCATTGAAGTCCTCTCGCATCCTGTTTCTTACTATTTTAAAAAACATCATCTTCAGGGCTGATTTGCATTTGACAGCAAGAGCCTTTTCGAACCTGAATGCTGCTAGGTCTGTTTCCCTCAAAAATAATAGTCAAGCTGCTCCTTTCATGTATTATTGCTAGAGCATTGACCATTTGGGGAGATATTTGGAATGTCTCTTGCTATGTGTTACAAAGATAAGTCAATTCTCAGCAAGGCCCTGAAAAATGAAACTTAAAATTCATAATGTACTTCATTTATATAAAGGCAGGGGAGTTGGAACTAGATCTCTAAGGTCCTTTCCAACACAAACCTTTCCATGATTAGCTAAATGTTTGGGAAGTTTAATTTCTTCAAACCAGCAGTCAATCCTTTGCTTAAAAAAAGTGATGACTGGTACGTGTTTGAGCAGGTGAACACAAATTTTTGAGCTGGGACTATACAAGAAGATAGTCTAGTCAGATAGAATTTAGCATGAAAGCTTTAGGACGCTTTGGTATTTGATTTCAGATACAAGGATTTTTATTATGGTTGGCATTCAACACTTTTATTACTCTTTTGCATACCATTATGATGTGATTCATATGTAGTTTCTTGTCATTTTGTTGTTTTCTAATGTGGTTACTTATGTATTTCAGCCCTGACTTTGCAAAGAGCGAAGTGCACATTTAACTTCAAGCATGTGAGTAGTTTCACAGGCTTTCTGAGACCAAAGGATATAATTGTGCCAAGAATACCACTCAGGTTTTGTTTATATTTTCCTCCAAATCCTAGGTTTATCCTTCATAACATTGAGTACAAATTTCTGACTCTTACAAAGATTAACAGGCATTTCACAAACACCCTAAATAATAATATAAAGTAAATACAGAGGTTTTTTTTTTAAAAAAAAGAAACAAACCAAAAAAACATAAAAGTGATCCCGCAGACTAAAAGTATATTGCTTGACGAGCAAAATTCAGCTACAGTATTCTAATAAAATCAAGCACAAGATGGAAAGTAAATTATATCTGGATGAAAACTGTTACTTGGATAAGAAGAAATTCTGCAAGCATGTTAAATGATAACAAAGGATTCAAAGGAACCTATTTATAAAATAGGAGGATTGTATAATGACAAAGGTTTTTCTGAATTTACATTGGAGAAGCATGGAATGCGCTTTGATGTTCCAGAAACTGCTGTTTCTTTGCCACTTTACCTAGAGCATATAAAAGTTCATTCCGTTAAAAAAAAAAAAAAAAAGATCAAAATCAAAGATGGTGTTTTGAACAAGGACTGAAGAAACAATACCAAATGAGTAGAAATAGTGAACAGAAAGGCCAAAGGAAACCTCACACTCTGGCAGGTCTACGGAATAATTGACAACTCTTATTCATACACTTATTAAGTTCAGGATGGTGTCTGAAGGAGCCAAGTAGCATCAACCACAGCAGCTCAATGGACTTGATAGGAGTCAGCAGACAGGATTCTGCCTGTAGTTGAGAAATAAGTAAGTTTCCTGAAGGAAAACTAAAGTAACTCCACTTTTCAACTCCTTCTGAACTGCAGCCTGCTAATAAAAGTTTACTAGCCCACAAAATCAGTTGCACATCTGTTCCAAGTACAATTCCAAACCACTTCTTCAATTACTCTATAAACCTAAGGTGCAATTCATCTTTAACCATAAATTTAACATTTGATAATAATTTTTTTATAATCTTTAGACATACTTCTTGAAAAAAATCCTGCAAAGTAAAGTTCTGAGAAGCAATTAAGTACATTTCATTACTTCTTCTACTGTTTCTACATAATGTAATGACTAAAACTTTCTGAATAATATGAAGAGTCCCACACGTTTAAATGAACCTACTTGGGTAGGAATCTTTTGGTTTTCATTAGTGTTTATAAAGGTAAGTTTACTATGTGTCACAAGCGGAATTTGTAAGCACAAGAATCCACCAAACTTTACATTTCCTCTCACCCAAGTAACTCAGCTTTTCTTCACTCAATATGAAGGAAATTGGCATAAGAGTTTCCCTGGCTGCTAAACATTTTTCAAAGAAATTACCTTCACAGTAAGAGTTTGGTGTTAATCTTTAACCTACAGCTTCAGCTAGCTAAATTGCTAAATTATACTGATATATCAAAATAAAGGATTCACTTCCCATCAGGAAGTAATAGGTTTGGGACTTTTTTCGTGATAGATTTGAAATGAAGACATCATTCTGGTTTTCATAGGTGCTCCAAAGAGAAACTTTATTAATTTAGCACTATTGTTAGCTTCTGTATTGCGTAGAAAAAGGCCAAGTACAGGACTTGTACAAATTGTATGTAACATCTAAACCTAAGAGAAAATTACCCCTTTTCCCAGTGTATACACAGTCTTTCATTTAATTTCAACAGAAGAAATTAGCACATTCTTTTTTTTTATATATAGGTAAAAATCACAGAAAAGTGGGACAGGGATTGAAACTCTGGAGGTTACCTAGTCTAACCTCTTCCTCTAAGCGCAAACACTACATTTGTCTGGTGTAACATTATTTAACCAAGTCTTGAAAATCTTAATGTAAAAGATTTAATTTAGCTGAAGATGGAGGCTCAGAAAAGGAAAACTACAAACACAGGGAACATCTACCTAACCTGAAGACCACAACTGGCACAAAAACCAGCCATGAATAAATATAGGCCAGAAATTCAAAGGAAATTCAAAAGACGCATGATTCAGTGACACAAGAGATCATTTTCCAGCAGCATGTTCCTGTTTCAAGAACTGTGTTCACTGTTTGGTATAACCATTCAAGAAGTGCAGAAGGAAGTAGATAAAAGGTAAGCTCTTGCATTGGTTTGCTTTGACTCTGAAAACACAACCTCCAAGCTAAATCTGGCCAGAGATATCTACCCAAGTGCAGTAAATGGTCTGCCCAATCCCATTCTTCAGCACATATATAAGCTCGAGGTTGTAAAGAGTTAAAATCAGAGCTTCTTAAAGATCAATCTCAGCTCAGCAAGGAAGCATTCCAAGATCAAAGAAGGGATTTTATTATTTTTTTAAGAATGAAAGGAAATGCAGAGTGAGATGATTCTCTTTATCAGCAGGGGTACAGTCGTCCAACTTACTAGTGACAGCAAGTGTCTCAGTTCTTATCTTTGAATGCTATCATATTCAGAAAAACAAATATTATTCTTCATTAGTTTGTTTATTTTGTACTTATTTCTTTATTGGTTTTAGTTTAACAAAGATTGCATTAGAAGGAAGAATATAATTTCCATAATGAAACTTTAATAAAAATTAATTGCTCTTAGAATCATAGAATCACCAGGTTGGAAGAGACCCACCAGATCACTGAGTCCAACCATTCCCACCAATCTCTAAACCAGGCCCCTCAGTACCTCATCCACCTGCTCCAGAGCCTCAACATCCTTCTTGTGGTGAGGGGCCCAGAACTGAAAACAGTAGTCAAGGAGAGGTCTCACCAGTGCGGAGTACAGAGGGAGAAGAATCTCCCTGGACCAGCTGGCCACGCCTTTTCTGATACAAGCCAGGATGCCATTGGCCTTCTTGGCCACCCATGCACACTGCTGGCTCATGTTCACTCACTGTCAACCAACACCCCCAGGTAAGGGGCAGCTTTCTAGACAGGCTTCTCCCAGTCTGTAGTTCTGCATAGGGTTGTTGTGCCCCAAGAGCAGGACCCAGCATTTGCCCATGTTAAACCTCATCCCATTGGACTCTGCCCAGCGGTCCAGCCTGTTTAGATCTCTTTGTAGAGCCTCCCTACCCTCCAGCAGATCGACACTTCCACCCAGCTTAGTGTCATCTGCAAACTTGCTAAGGGTGTATTCAATGCCTTCAATCAGGTCATTGATAAAGACATTGATTAGAGCCTTAGCCCTCCTGAATTTTTCCCTGCACATTCTCACTTCCTCCCCATAGTCCACCCAGGATGCCTGCCCCTTCCTCCAAAGCTGATAAACTTTCCTCTTCTTATTGATGTCTCTCAGGACCTCCCTAATCAACCGCACTGGTTTTATGCCCTGCCAGCCACTTTTCCAGAACATGGGGATGGCTTTCTCCTGAGCTGCTAGGATCTCCTTTTTGAAGAGTGCCCAGCCCTCATGGACTCCCTTGCCCTTAAGGAGCGTCTCCCATGGGACTTTTCCAACCAGCCTTCTGAACAGTCCAAAGTCTGCTCCCTGAAAGTTGAGCGCGACTGTTCTGCTGACCTCCTTCTTTATCTCCTCCTGCACTGAGAATTCTATCATCTCATGATCACTTTGCCCCAGGCGTCCTCCAACCCTCACATCCCCCACAAGGTCTTCTCTGTTCATGAACAGCAGATCCAGGAAGGTGCCATCCCTTGTCGGTTTGCTCACCAGCTGTGTGAGGAAGTTGTCTTCCACACACTCCAGGAACCTCTGGGACTGCTTGCTTTCTGCTGTGTTATACTCCCAGCCAATATCCAGGAAATTCAAGTCTCCCACGAGGACTAGAGGTAGCAATCTTGAGACTACTCTGAGTTGTTTGTAGAAGAGCTCATCAACTACTTCTTCTGGTCTATAGCAGACTCCCATCACAATATCTGCCTACCTGTGGGCTCTTCTGATTTTTACCCACAGGCACTCAGTCCCTTCCTGACCATAATCCAGCTCAAGGGTATCAAAGCCCTCTCTAACATAGAGGGCTACCTTGCCTCCTCTTCTACCCTTCCTGTCCTTCCTGAAGAGTTTATACCCCACCATGGGTACACTCCAGTTATACGAGTCTTCCCACCATGTCTCCGCAATGGCAAGGACATCGTAGTCTCCTTGCCCTGCCACAGCTTCCAATTCCTCCTTCTTGTTTCCCATTCTGCGTGCATTGGTGTAAATGCACTTCAGCTGGGCTAGGGAACCTACAGCCCTCCTAATAGGGTTTCTTCCCAATTGAGTGGTCCTTGGGTTAACTAAGGCCACAGTGCCAGTTTCCTGCTTACCATAAATTACAGA
Source organism: Coccyzus lansbergi (assembly GCA_033558105.1). Classification (NCBI taxonomy): domain Eukaryota; kingdom Metazoa; phylum Chordata; class Aves; order Cuculiformes; family Coccyzidae; genus Coccyzus; species Coccyzus lansbergi. Next base: position 5,802,144 of record JAUMJK010000508.1, read on the forward strand.
TAATGACTTCAGCTAACAGATAATAAAAGAGAAAGCAATAACAACAGAAATAACAAATAATCTAGGAACATAGGTTATATTTCAAAAAGGAAAGACTAAGAGCATGCAGATTTTAATTATGATAAATATTTTAGCATCTGGCCTTCAGCTATTTGTTTTATAGGTAGTTGGGACTTGTGTTAAACAGTACAGAAGAAAGTATTTTGGTGAATTAACAGAGAAACATTACATAATCTAAAGAAATCACCTGATTCACTTTCTGAATTGCAAGATGAAACACTTCACAGGAGTAGTAGGTAAAATTTTCTTGAGCTTTTTTTTACCTTTTGATTATTTGACTCCACAATAGAAAAAAAAACTTTAAAATGTCAAAACTTCTAAAAATGCTGGGCTTTTTCCTTTTTGCAGCAAGCAGGGTCCGTGTATAACAACACTGTACATAGGAATGGGTGATGGGTGATTCTTCATTTCATTAATACTTATTTCTGTTTTGAAAACAACACCCTTCACAAGACTTGCATTTATCCTCTCCAAGATAACCACACATCTAGAATAATGGCTTGTTATGAAATATTCAAATCCATTATCAAAACTTTCAGTTCATCTTAAAATGTATTACTTCATTCAGGTCAGAATCCCAAGTTATGTTCATCCTGATAAGATGAACAATGTCAGGGAACATTAGCTATTGGAACGTAATATTTTATATATTACTGCAGAACTATCCAGATGGATCCTTGAACGCTCTAGCCCAGGCTGACCAGTGCTGTTCCAAGAAACTCTTGAGAACTATTCAGTAGCTGGAAGGGACCAAACACTATTTCCAAAAGGCAAGTATACATTGACTCTGTTCTGTAGGTTAAAAACAGTTTCATGGGTAAAAATAATTTAATCCCATGGACAATGGATATGGTCATAAATACTAGTTGGTACCAGTTCCAGAGACGCTTTTTGGTTTACTAAATAAATCTACTCTCCATGTGTGGCATCTATGACTTTCAGTATCTGCATTTGACTCTTTTTCTGGGAATACTGAAAAGACATGAGATCCAAAGTGCATTGCCTACAAGAGCATCTTGTTGTAACAGAAAATGTCTATGTTCTTTCTAGAATATCTGTCCACACAGGTGGATATATACTTTTCAGTGGAAAGTAAATGGATGGTTGCACAATCCATCTACTGCTTGTATATGAAGATTGTATTGCTATCACTGCCTTAACTGTCCTTGAGAAAGATAATTCCCTTCTCCCTATGGCAATTGAAAGTAAAAGAGCAGGAGCTTCTAAAGAGACACTTGCAGTTTTGTGACTACTTCCTTGTAGGAGAGGAAAACATCATCTAAAAGTTCCAGGGATTACTTTACCTCCCTGCCTTCCAGAGAACTTGCAAAGTATTGAGACTACTTTTTCATGCCAAACGTTACCCACCAGAGACACATTCTTCAAGGTGAGCTAAAGTTGTCCCTAGGACAATCCTTGAGACAGTTTGGATACACAATAAACCAGAATGAGGTGAAGCACTGGATTTTAGAGAGTTGTTAATAAGTTCTTCTTCAGGCTTTACAAACCAAGATTTTCTTTCCTACAGCTTGTTTTGTTTTCTCTTGTACAAGCTTAAGCTGAATTCATATCTCAGCTTCACAATACAGTTTTAGACGCAAAGGTTAATCTGCAGGATAAGTCTGCTATATCCAGGTTTCAGTTCAACAATGATCTTATTTCTTGTCTGTTAATTTGTTGGGAATGCTCCTTCAGCTGGAGGTATGTTTGACATAAGGTAAGATAACAAAACTGTGTGAATACTTCAGTCCAAGTGTTTCTTAAAGTATCGTGTCAGAGTCCTCCCACATACATTTGTTTGGCCTTACAGTTTTTGTTGGTGATTTGCACAAGCACAGCAAGTCCAGCCATTGTAAATGACATGTGGGGAGATCACATCTGCATGCTCCATTGCCTTGAAAGCTTGTCCCTCTGCACACAAGAGACAATATCACCGTCAGTGGGAATACACCACATCATATGCATCCAGTGTCCTTACAAAGCTCCTCACTATTGGGAACCTCCCTGTGTGCTTCTCAGTTTCCAGAAGTAAAGGAAGTAAGTGCTTTTCTTTGGCTCTGCAGAGCTTTTGCAGACATATGTGAATATGTTGCTACTTTTTTGAAATATGCATTCATGACACCTTGATGAATTGCATTGAGTTTTGATGGAATTAACTTAAAGTTACAACAGCTAACCAGGAATTATTGAAACACTAAAATCTCTGCCCTTGCTTACCCATTTCTAAATCTTAGTTTAAAATCCCCCCCAAAATCTTGTAGTTTTGTGATCTTCAATAACACATCAAAATGATCACTGTTTTTAAACCATTTTCATCTATTTTAAAATAGAATTCCAGAAAAAACAAACAGTAAATAATGTTTATTTCAAATCCTTTGAAACCAAGAGGTTTGAAATGTCAACATTTTAACACTGACTTTTTTTTCAGCCAATATTAATTGTGTCATTTTGCGAAAGAAAGTTGCAAGATGTATAAATTCTGTCTCTGCTAAAGTAGAAAAAAATCTTAGTAGCAAAGTAAAAACATTGTTTTCTGCTATTCCTTGCTGATAGAAGTGTTGGAAGAGCTATGTTTCATGCCCTCATCTGAGACAAACCTTTTAGCATCACTGAATAGATGACAGAACGTATTTTTATTTGTGATTTCTTAAAAATAGTGCAAATTGTTTTGAGGAAAATAAGCAATAAGGTTTTTTGGGGGAGAAATAGGAACTGCTGGTAAGTAAGATATGCATTTTCTGCCAAGTTCTCCCATGAGTTCAGAAAAAAAATTCAGATTTGCATATTTTAAATTTCCTTAGCTTTACATTTTTTGATGTGCCAACTTCATGGTATCAAAGTAGTTAAAGAGCTAGTCCAAAGTCCTGGCTTTGAGGACTCTACAATTTATACCAAATATTCATGAAAAAGAGAAATCTAGGGAGCTTCAGTTGCTGGCTCTCCTGTGCTCTAGAAAGTTAGAGAGATAAATCACTGACTTTCTTTTCAAGTAATACTTAATGAAACTATCAATGCTCTTTTTATGTGAAACCAGAAAGTCCCCAATGTGCTAAGCATGTGAAATTACACTATCGTTCCAACATTTCTGGTGCTATTGCTTACTTACATGAGTATCATGAAGGATATGTTAGGTTTGCATCATTTTAACTTCATAATAATATTATTTTGCCTTTGAGAATGTTCCTTTATCCAAAGCAGAGAATTGCACTGAGCTGTTACATGCTAGACATACACAAGGCAACTATAGTCTTCTTTACTGAAATTGGTTTTCATCATGACAAATTCCATGGAGTAGATGGAGGCAGGGGTTGGATATTTCTTTTGAATTGTAGTGAATCTAGTTATTTCTCTGAGTTTAACTGTCCATCAATGGAGGAAAATATCTTCATTTTTCTGCTTCATGTTTAAAGACTTATAGAATCATAGAATGACCAGTTTGGAAGAGACCCACTGGATCATCAAGTCCAACCATTCCTGTTAAACACTAAACCATGCCCCTCAGCACCTTGTCCACCCATTGCCTTAAACACCTCCAGGGAAGGTGAATCAACCACCTCCCTGGGCAGCCTATTCCAATGCCCAATGACCCTTTCTGTGAAAAACGTTTTCCTGATGTCCAGCCTAAATCTCCCCTGGCGGAGCTTGAGGCCATTCCCTCTTGTCCTGTCCCCTGTCACTTGGGAGAAGAGGACAGTTCCCTCCTCTCCACAACCTCCCCTCAGGTAGATATAGAGAGCAATGAGGTCTCCTCTCAGCCTCCTCTTCTCCAGGCTAAACACCCCCAGCTCTCTCAGTCGTTCCTCATAAGGCCTGTAAGACTTAGTATCAGTGTAAACAGATGGGACAAGTAAAGTGTTTAGGTGCATACTTAACCTTAGGTATGAGTTTAAGGTTTAAGCTGAAGCTTAGTTCTTAGGCTATACGGTTGCTTTGGCTGCACCAAAGTCTGAAAAGTTTTTTTCTTAGCAAACCTGCCTTGAGTCTATAATTTATTCTGTGCATCACCAGGGAAATTACAGCTTGTCATCTGTTTCTTTCATGTAGTCATATCATTGTTTTTGAAGATGCTGGAAACTTTAAACTCTTAAGGAAAGAAGAAGAACACTTTTTTAACTGCACATACTCGTTAAGGCATTTGTTTTCTAGTTTTGTGAATTTCTATTTCAGCATGCACATGGAAGGGCTGTCACATTTTCCTTAATTAAAGAAGTTGTGATACACTTTGGGGATGTTTACAGTAGCATCAGTGGTGTTGCCTTAGTGTTGGACAGTACATAATTTTGTCTTCTGTGTGCAAACACTGTGCACTCTTCCTCTGGAAGACTACAAATAAGGGACATCATAGATAACTGATGAAAGGGCCTGTAAATTTCTGCTCATCCTCTCTGTAAGGTGCCTCCTCAAAACTGAAATCTAAACACCATTCTTACAGGAACTTGATTTATTCCCCACTTATAATACATACAATGACTCCGTAACCAGAAGGAAAAATCATCAGGAGTAAACAACATGGCTTCACCAAGAGGAAGACATGCTTGGTCAACTTGATAAACTTCTAGCATGAAATGATTGACCCAATAGAGAAGGGGAGAGTAGTGGATATTGTTGACCTGGACTTGAGTAAGGCTTTTGACATCATCTCCCATAAGACCACCATAGACAACCTGTTGACAAACAGAGACATGTATTGAAAACTAGCTGAATGGCTGTGATGATAGTGTTGACCAGTGGCATGAAGTACAGTTGGAAGTTTGTTAATTCAGTCTTAATTCTGAAGTTAGTTTATTTCAATGTTAGTTCTGGATGCAGTTCTGTTAAACATTTCCATCAGTGGTATGGATGATAGGTCAGCAAGCTTGCAGATGGCAGAAAAATGGGAGAAGTGGATAATATTCTATAAGTTTGTGCTTCTATCCAGAGGGACCTTGACACATTGGAGAAATGGACTGACAGGAACCTCATGAATTTCCTCAAGGGGAAACACAGGACCCTGCACCTGGGAAGGAACAATCCCAGGCACCAGTACATGCTGTGGACACCCAGGTGAAAGGTAGTTCAGTAGAAAAGGACCTGGTGAACACCAAGTCGAACATGAGTCAGAAATGGGACCTCATAGCAAAGAAAGCAGATGATCTCCGGAGTTGCATGAGGCAAAGCATTGCCCAAGAGAAGGGATCATCCATACTCAGCACTGATGAGGTCACACCTGGAGTGTATAATGACAAGAGGTAGAAATCCTGTGCTTCATAGATATAGGGGTGATGTAGATATCACCTTTTGGACATGTAGGTTAAATCTCTTTCCAAAGCTGAGTATGGAAGAGACCCACACTCACTCTTGTCTATGGGCTTGATTTGGGAAAATGTTTTTGTAAATAACTGCAGATAAATTCTGCTGTGTCACAGTTTTGTAACTGTCCAGAGTATGTATTTCAAAACAGCTTTTTCTCCCCCTCCTCCCTACCCCCACCTTCACACCCTGCTCGGGTGAACTGGTGTAATTATAAAGAGTATAACTGTGGATTGTGGCTGCCCCATTCCTAGAAGTGTTCAAGGCCAGGTTGGATGGGACCTTGAGCACCCTGGTCTAGTGGGCTTAGAGCTGGGTGGGCTTTAAAGGTCCTTTCCAACCCAACCTATTCTACAAGTCTATGAATTGCTGAAGTTCTAAAGTGTCTCTGGTTTCAGTCAGAATCTGACCATTTGTACAGTTAACTTGAGTCTCTGTTCATACATTGCCTTGTCCCTCTTTCACAATACTAGGTAATTTTATTCTTTATATATGACATATCCAGCAAGTAATCTGTTTCTGATGTGTTTCAAAACCATATCCTTATGCATTATTTGCATATGAAATATGCATTTGCATTCAAATAAGTATTTTATCATTTTCTGTGTAATAAGGTTTTAACTTCTGTTTACCTAATTAATTCCCAACAGATTTCTGTATTCACAGAACTACACAGTTGATTCTTCAGTATCCAGCCAGATGATCCTTCCTGTGTGCTCAGTTACCTGAAGCAGTTTTAGAAAAGTATAGTTTTCCTGTAACAGATGAAATTTTTTTCACTGATATATTTTTCTTCCTGGTAAGCACATAGTTCTATATCAAAACATGTTATTGAATATCACATTTACATCTGATACGGTAATTATTAAATGCACCATTAAAATTAGCAGTTTCCTAGCTTGTATTTCACGCAGACAGTACTTTTGCTGCTTCTTGCAGCCTAGTGACATGCTTACTACAGGATTGCCAGTTTCTTGTTTGTAAGCAAAATTTCAGGAAAGCCATACACTTCCATTTTACACAAGTATGTCTCACTTACATTTGTCCTAGTGGTGCAGGCCAAGATCTACAGAAGCACCTGTGTCACCAATAGTCACTGGCTCACTACTCATACACATGCTTGAATTTTTAAAATGTGAGTACTATAAACAGAATAGGTGCTTAGGAAGCTGGAAGAAGACACAGTATGGTATTCCGACTTTCACTCTTGATTGTCAAGACATTCAATATGTATCACTGCTTTCTTTGTTTTGTCCTGATAATGTGTTTTCACTCTGCAATATGTTTTCAAGAGTTGTTATGAAGCCACTGAAAAGGAAGGAAAGCAGCTGCATTTCCCCATTGGAAGATTTTACTACACAGATAGCAAGATCTGATCCTCTTATTTAAGTACTGGGGTTACAGGTGCATCTTCTGCAAGAGTTCACCTTATAAACCAACTGATGAGTCCTTTGGCCTGTGTGGGGCGAGAAGAGAAGAGAAGAGAAGAGAAGAGAAGAGAAGAGAAGAGAAGAGAAGAGAAGAGAAGAGAAGAGAAGAGAAGAGAAGAGAAGAGAAGAGAAGAGAAGAGAAGAGAAGAGAAGAGAAGAGAAGAGAAGAGAAGAGAAGAGAAGAGAAGAGAAGAGAAGAGAAGAGAAGAGAAGAGAAGAGAAGAGAAGAGAAGAGGAAATAGACTATTTCCTGACCTCGTTCTTGAATACTGTTTGCCACTTAACTCTGGCTAATGAAATAACACAATGCAGGCAAAATCACTTGCCACTTCTGACCTACTGAGCCCTCAAGTCTTCTCTAAAACAAGGATAAAACATAAAGAAACATAAAATCACTGGGTATTAAAATATAAAAGGAGAAAGAAAATGAAAAGGTAGTGTAAGAGTTTTTTTTAAAAAAACATCTATTTACCCATATCCAAAATGAGATTTGAAAGATCAGTAACACACACTTGATGATGGAGGAATTACATTTTCCTTTTAACATAGTTTACCCCTAGGCCAGGCATTACCTACAGGTCAGGCATTAAGCTGTACCATTCATTCATAAACTACGAGTAAACCAAGTGCTAATATACTGTTTCCAATCAGGGATCACAGACTACGCACAGACCCTTATTTTTGAGCATATATGGCATATTAGTTACTTGTAAACAACAAGTGAATATCTATATTGATCATTCTTTTAATTTCATTGGCCTTGCTTATTGGTTTTCCTAGGGGTCCAACACACAAATAAGGTCAGCTCAGCTGTGTTTTCTCTGTGAAGCAGATTGTGAGCCCTATCTTACCAGTAAATATACTAATCCTGTCTTTTGGCAGCCAATAAGAGCACTTGCTGCTGTATCTAAATACTCCTATTACAGCCAAAGTCGATATTTAGGACACAGATTGCTGATTGGCTTATTCACAGCCCTTCCTCAAGCCTTCCAATCGCCTTTAGAGACACAGGAGCAGTGCAACTCGAAAAATCAAATGAATGGAGAAAAAAAGGGTCTTGTTCTTATAACAACATTTGCTAGCTGCCTCTTCAGATAAGGAAATGCACAGCACAGTGTGCGTGCTGGCCGGCCTCCAAAACTGCACCATGAATCCCTGGACTAGATCCCAGAATTTGAATTTGATCAGGGAATGCCTGGAAAGGACACGTTGCTGGCCTTCCAAGAGGAGAAACTATCCTCTTTTGGGTAAGGGGAGATAATGCTCAACCTGAGGAAATGTGCAGGTGCTGCCTCTGACTGGCATTTACAGCTCACAGTAGTGAGACATCAATGGGACATCTTCCTCACTTGTTAAATTCAGATTTTCTAAAAGTATCAGGAAATAAATGGACAAAGTAACTTGTTTTCTTTGCAGAAATTGAGCAAGACGAGGAATGAATGTTGGCATAACTTCACTGCATTTAGGTGTTATCTACAAATAAAGCTTCAACGTGCTGATATACCAATGCTTGTCAGTCTGAGAAAGCCACCAACACTTTTAAACAACATTAAAGCTCCATCCATTTCTTAAGAAGCTAAATGAACTGAAATGAGATTAAAAAAAATATACAAGGATAACAAAATTTAACTGCATTTAGTGCAATACAGAAGTAATAGAGCAGTTAGGGGAAGAGCAAAGATTCTTAGCAGCTGTTACAGGAACAGAGCAGCTAATTAAAATTCCAGCTGCAGAGGGAGAGAAATGTTCTGTCTGGGGTAATAATAATAATCAGGCACAGAGAATTTTAAAAGAAACGTATCGCTTTTTGGTTCCAAATTAGCTGGTGTTCCTAAAGTCAACTGTAGTGGGTATGACTGAGCAATTGGCACTCACGCTTAAAAACACAAGGTCTGACACAAAGATCCTAGACTAGCTCTATAGCTCAGGACCCAAAAGCTGGAGGGGAGTATAAAGAGATGCTTATAGAACATGTTCTAATCTGTCACAGTGAGACAGGGCTCAACTTCACTGCCTCACTTAGTACAGATGAACATATAATCAAATACAGACATTTTCTCACCCATAGTCAGAAAATGTTGATGTTCAAGAGTGGACAGTGAGTTAACAACAAGCCAGCTCACATCACTTTGCCTGTGAAGTGGTTCTTAGCTAATGACAACATCACCGTGCTTCAGCATCCACCCTATCTGCCAGACCTGGCTCCTCGCAATTTCTGCCTCTTCCCAAAAACTAGTTGGTGCTAAAATGAACCCTTTTTTTTTTTGTCAGTAGAAGATGTGAAAGTAAAAACAAAGAGATTCTCAACAGCCTCTCATAAAATGATCTGCATTATTGCTTTGAATATCAGCAGCATCCTATGCAGCTGTGCGTCAGCTCAAAAGAGGTTGATTTTGAAGGTGATCATAGCTGAATTTGTTAAATAAGAGTTACAGGCACAGCCTCATTTGTTTATTTTGTGTGTGTGTTGGACCTTCTCATCTTTTATGCCCCTACCTAGCCTAGGGAAAGGATCTTTGCTGATCACTGCCAAATGCCACAGAGTTGTCACATCAGGAGCACTTCCAATGCTTTCGAATCTCTCTAACAAAAAAAAAAAAATTTAAAAAAAAGCTAAAGTGCTTGTTCTACTTTCAGCACAGAAATAATAGAGTTGAGTTTGGGTAGAGATGTAAAGATGCTGAATACCTGTCACTGAGGTGATCTTACAGCTAAAGGAGCTAATCTCCTCTTTCTCACTTTTTGCCAACTTCTCAAATCCTCCATCACTCTCTTCTGCAGCAGCTGGCATAGCTCACAGGCTCATCTAAGCTGCTAGACCAGGACACAATTCCAGCCCTTCTCTTACTTTATAAAACAGGACAGGGGAGGCACTAACTTACCCTTTCCCCATCTCCCAGGCAAACTGTATTTTCCTTACAGGAAAGTTAATTTGATTTAGTCAGAGGTCCTTCACCATGGCCCGCAGCAACTAGGTCACACACTTGGATTTTCTGGGAAGAAAAGCTAGTGAGTGTCCACCTCTTCAGCTTGATACTATTTCAATCACCAGCCCTCCAAGAAACAGTTTGCAATCCATCATGCCATCAGTGCCTGCTTCAGTGGTGATCTTTGCCAAGGAATACAAGCAAATACAATGTCAGAGGTTGGCTTGAGACAGTCTTTTGCTTTTTCAGGATCCTCCCTTTTACATTAGCACTCAACAATATTCAAATTGGTGGATGAGGCGCTGAGGGACATAGGTTAGTGTTTGATAGGAATGGTTGGACTTGATGATCCGGTGGGTCTCTTCCAACCTGGTGATTCTATGATTCTATGAAATTACCTCTCTCCACTACGTGATCTATCCAGTACTGAATTGAGAGCACACTTCACCATATTTTGCTTAGTCTTTCAAATTTCAGACTGATCATTGTTGATGAGACCTATTTTAGAATCATATAACTGAAAAATATCACCAAATTAGCTTTAAACTGAAGTGGGAGGAAAAATTGCTAGTTTCACTTTTTTGTTTGAAACAGAGAGAGAGCAGTACAGAGCGCTGCAGAATACTATCAGAACAAGGGGTATAGTTCAAGGAATATTAATTAAGAGACAATGAAAAAAGGAAAAATTCATTGTTGCTAACAAGTATTTTTCACCTATAGGAATGCCTGAAATATTTCAGGCTCTTTCAATAATGTCACACTAGTCATCTAAGTAACTACAATATATGTTGTGGTAAATTTACTCTACTGATGTTCCTGGACTCAGGAGAGGATTATATTGCTTTCAGGGGGGTCTATGCTTTTGTCTACAGTATATAAAGTATCTTGACAACCCTTTGCTCAAGAGACCACACCATCTACATTTTGCTGTTGTTTTTTTCCACATCACTTTCCATTCCATTTTGTAAGAGTGGTTTGAAGCAGCATTCACTTCAAAATTCCTGAGCACCACTAATAATGCTGATTGTATTACTGGATTTATTTTTTTTTTTTTGCTGATGTGGATTGTGATTCCTGTATTTACAGTACTGTAAGAACCCACACTTGTAAAACCTTAAATTATGACCTTGTCTAACAAGCTCTAAACTGTCTAAAGAGCTTTCTTTCCAACATTTGCTTTTTTTTCTCTTCCACCATTCCAGTAATAATATGCTTTCTGCTTCTTCTACTTGGTTAAAAAAAAAAATTGCATTGATTTTTTTGTATCCCTCTTTATTTTCCCTCTTTCTCTGAGGACTTCAGAGGCCTTGATAAATTAAATAGATTTTACAGGATCTACTTAAAATGAAAAATTAAGTTGAATGAAAAATTCCATTGCACACATTGCTGCAGGAAGAAGCAAGAAAGTTACAAGTCCACATATTAAATCTACATCAAAAAAACATGCACAGAACACTTATCTATGGACCTAAAAGTATTGGACTTAAACAATTTGAACATAGATGGGGAGAAGTTAATTGTCAGAGTTCTGAACAAACCTGCAGACCTTCCTACTTACTTTATAGTTTGAAAGTGTACCAAAACCAGCACAAACAACTTCCACCTGTTCTGATTTGACAAGCAAACAGTATTCATGCACTTTCCAGTTTAAGTTACCCAAAATGGCATCAGACCATAGTAGTGATCTTCAGAAATGTGGAGATCATGACTGAATTTTAGGCGAAAAACTAAATTACTATTTTATAGAATCATAGAACAACCAGGTTGGAAGAGACCCATCGGATTACCGAGTCCAACCATTCCCATCAAATCATTATGTCCATTTCTAAATGATTGTCAGCCTACAATTCAGCATGAGACCTTAAGAAAGAGATTTGAGAAAAACTTAATTTTTTTTATGTTGTTTTGCTAATGATTGTTACTTCTGGAAGTGTCAGGTTTAGCTTTTAAGATGGAACTTTACGATATTCAAGTTCTCTTGAGAACAAACTGTCTACAACTACCTGAAAGGAGGTTGTAGAAAGGTGGATGCTGGTCTCTTCTCAAAGAGACAGGACAAGATGGAATAGCCTCAAGCTCCACCAGGGAAGGCTGAGATTAGACATTAGGAAAACATTATGACCAAAAGGGTTATCAGGCCCTGGCAGAGGCTGCCGAGGGAGGTGGCTGATCACCATCCCTAGAGGTATTTAAATAATAAGTAAATGAGGTACTTAAAGATATGGTTTCATGGCAGATGTGTATGGTTGGACTTGATGATCTTGGAGGTCTTTTCCAGCCTGGTGATACTATGGTTCTAAACTTAATATGGTGTCACTATATATAGGAAGAGGTTGGAATTAATCCATAATCAGGTAATTCCTACCATGGAAAATGGAGAGGTAAATGAGTTGGAGATGGGACTAAGCACTTCTATTTATAGTGGCCTGAGGGAAGGAGTAATGTTTGCTGTGGGAGAGACTCTTCCTTCCTTAAGTCTCCCCATTACCACTGCTGGAGCACCAACAGCAGCATTTTGTGCTTCACTGGGCTTTGATATTGACACTGGAGCCACAGACAGTTTGTTGCCCATGGTAGGGCTGCCCAGGTAACGGTGGATTTTCTTCCACCTTGACCCAGCCCTGTGTGTGCATGATCTCTACAAGGAAATGTGCACAATATCTAGTATTCCTGAATTACAGGAAACTTCTATCAGGATGAGAAGATGCCATCTTCATACAGGCTAAAGACTAGATCACACCAAAGGCTTGAGCATGTTCATGACAGACAGGGTTAAACTGGCTCAAGTCATGTACCTTCCTAGTGGAACTACAAAGCCTCAAGTTTAGATCTGGCTGACAGCTGAGTGTCTCAGAGAGCTGGTAGGCAAAAAAATTCCTTCCTTCCAGCAAAAAACTTCACACATATACCCTTGCGCGTGTCCAAAGGGGAATCCAAAAGTTGCTTCACATCAAGTGGCAGACAGCTTCCGGTCAGCTAACTGGAAATTATAAGCGCATCTTAACTACTATATCTCTTCCCAAGTTTAAACGTATGAACTTAGTATTTTCATTTAGTTATGAACCAGATTCAGAATCCTTTCTCCAAAACACACACCTCCAGCTACATCTCCAAAGACAAGGTGAAGCTTTCTTTTCCTCCTGTTTCCAGTGAAGTGGTAAGGATGTCCACCCTATATTTAAATGTTTAAATTTTAGATCATTTGTGCAAGAACAGAGAGAAATTAGGTCTAGATCATTGAGTTGGGATTTGTTGAAAGCTAGTTTTTCCACACACCTTAGAAGAATACAACAGCAAGCATTTTGTTTGGGTTGTATGGATAAAACATACTTCAGAACATTCCCAGCAAGTATAGAATTTCTGCTGATTCTCAGTTTTCTTGCAACTAAGAATGTAGGCAAAAAAGAGGGCTGGAGGATAGCTAAACCCTGTTCCAGCTTTGGTGTGATTTAAACTAAGATATCTAATCTTTTAAATGAGAAGAAAACATTTCATGAAAAGTCAAAAGCACTTTACCTGAATCTCAGAGACAGAACTAGCTGAGCTGAAGGTGTAAGCTAAGTTGTAACTTAATCACTGTGCGAATATAGAACTGAGGTTGATAGCAGCTGATAGTAGTTAAACTTCTGTTAATTTGATAGAAATTGCCTCATCTGAAAATCAGCGAGATTTGTACATGTCAATGAGATGAACACTCAATAAAATTCATACCAGGATGAGGTCCAGATCTTGCTTATACTTGCTTAATCTTGATGTAACTCTACCACATTTTGATATCTTATTCCCACTACATAAAGTAAGATGGATACTCTGTGACTGGTAAATTTGTTACAGGTCTTACCACTTGTTAGGCAATGCACACTATTCCCAAGCTGCCTTTCCTAGAAATCAATGGGGACATGCACTTACAGATCGATAGTGCACTATGGAAGATAACAATGGAGGCCATGAAGATACTGATTCAGTGGACAGAAATCATGCAAAGACTTAATCAAATAATATTAGATAAATAATTTTGTTGCCACGGGAAAAGGCAGTGCTCTTGAGACACAGTAGAAATTTTTTGTAAATAATTGTTTTATAGTATTCTAAACCAGATATTTCTGTGGTGTTAACAGCTTGCTCTTAAACCTGTTTGAACAAACATAGAGCTCCAGGCATAGACCAAGGCACAGAGAAAAAACCCAAGAGATAAATGCGTCGAAGATGTTAGAGAGATGTTATCAAGGATTAACTAATTAACCCTATTGTATTTGTGTTACTTCTAGAATTTTAGATAAAGAAAAATATTAACAAAAGGCAATATGACATGTTATTCATTCTTTAAGCATAATTATTGTAGAACTCTTTAAGATTACTTTTGTCAGTAACAATCTAAAGACAACAAAAGCAGACGTGTTTCTTAATCAGTGATATTACGGGAGTCACAGCTTCCTCAATAAAAGCAATAATAGAGATAGACATAATCATTGCATTGTCTTATTTGTCTTTCAAACCATTTATTAGTCATTCCAGTGCAATCTACCTAAATATCTCTGGGAAAATGGAATTTGTAGTCATATTTGACACATAGAGTTTGGTGGAAATTCATTGTCTCCTCCATATACACTTTCTACTTTGTCTCTTGCATTTGGGTGTTTGCCAGATCAGAAACATTTATATCAAAAATCCATTTACATTGCCTATGTGAAGCACCATAATACAAAATTTAACCAAAAAAAATAGGCTTGGAGTAGTAAACAAAGAAGGCATACAAAAAATAACTGAGTTGTTTCATCTTTTAGAAAATTGCTTTGAATGTATAGAAATTATACCTGAGAGAAAAGGAAAATGTGAGGCAGGTATTCAACAGTTGCTTTACTTTGTTCATTCATCACCAATCTAACAGGCTTGACAGGATTTTTTCATGTGATCAGATTTTAGTTTGTATTGCAACTGAAAATCAATTTGCTTTTTGATGGACATTAGTTTCCGTAGAGCAAATGCAAAAGCTTCACACCTTCCATTGATGCCTGAATTAGACCAAATTAAAGGACCTGATACGCTTGATTGAGTGCTCATATGCCACTTGTCAATGTTACTATAGCAAGCTGTACTGAAAATCACAAATTAGTAATCCTGAATGTGCATAGTGAAAGTTGCTGGACAATATTTGGGACTGCCATGGCTTTAAGCTCTCTAAATAGACTTATTTGAAAAAAGAAAGTTTTACTTAAATGAGTCATACATATATATATATATATATCACAGAACAACCAGGTTGGAAGGGACCTATCGGATCTTCTAGTCCAACCATTCCTATCAAACACTAAACCAAGTCCCTCAATACCTCATCCACCCATGTCTTAAACACCTCCAGGGAAGGTGCATCAACCACCTCCCTGGGCAGCCTATTCCAATGCCCAATGACCCTCTGTGTGAAAAACCTCCTCCTAATCTCCAGCCTAAATCTACCCTGTGTATGTGTATACACACATACACACACTACATTTACATATATATACACACTATTATTTACATTTGTGGATTAACACCAATCCACGTGTCCCACGTGAATTCTCTTTAGTTCCTGTGATGCAAAATATGGCAAAATATTGTTTCAATTAGAAAAATTTTCTGACACAAAATAAAATGTTCATCCACCAGTCCTCCATTACTACTTCCTTCCTTGGTCCTGTGTTCCAGCTGAAATTCTAGATATGAAGTTTGGGGGTTGATGCTTATGTTAATCTCGTCACCTGAAATATTTTAGTGGAGAAATTGCTAGTGTGAAAATAGATTTTTTTTAACTTTATAGTGCAAGTTCATCCAAGACATTTAATTCAAGAAAGACAAAGAATGTGTCCTGCTGTGATTAGATAGTGATTTTTCTACTCAGACACCCAAATTAAGCACCTTGAAAAGCCTCTTGATGTCAATCTGCTTTGACCTTGCAATCGTTAGCATTGTTAAAGGCATTTGTGAGCCCTCATATACAGCATACAGAATGTCATTTATCCATTTCAAGGCAGATTAATTCAGATTAGAATGTGTGGAGAGAAACCCTGCTAGAAATGGGCAGCTGAATGGAGAGCTTAAGTTTGGAAAGGACACTTAAAAAAAATCTTGGCTCATGTAATTCAGGAACTAAAATAACAGAAAGCAGTTTGCAAAATTGTTGGGAAGATAAATGAAGAAACGAGAGAAGAGCTAATTTAATCCATTAAAAAATGGCAACAGAAACAAAGTAGTATGAACTAGTCATGAATAAACTTTGACAAGATTTTTCTTATCTGAAGAATGGAATCTGGGAATTGACTTCCACCTGGATAGGAGAGCAAACCTAGCCTATTTCACCAATCTACGCTAACACAGAGAATTCAGCTCTATAGATTGTAATGTCTTTTCCTTTTCTTTAAGTGTTCTTTAGGGATTACTCTTCTTCTCCTAGTAAAGCTGTTTAGAAAAGAACCTAATAAAACCCCTAGACTCTCAATAGATAATGTCCCTCAAACTCCATCCCCTGATCATTAAAAATCAATCTGTATTCAGGAGGGCAGAGTTCCTTCTTCATATGATACTGGCTCAACTCTCCTCAGGTAAGCTAGTGAAAATGCCCCTCAAAAGTATGACTTCAGGGGTTTTTTTTTCCTACTTTCTGCCTCCGTTCCTTGAGACACATCATCCCAAGGTCCACCATATAATTAGAGAGACCCCTACTGTGTCATCTGCTTGTCTGACAACCCATTTCAAACAGTTCTCTTGATCAGGTGCCAGCTTTTTTCTCTATTTGAACAAATCTTCTGTTCCTAGCTGCATAGACATACCTCTGTGAATACTAAACTGTCAGGGAGGCAGAACAACAAGAGGGTTAGGGAGAAGCACCTTAAAGCTGAGAAAACTGACTTTGATTAAGATAAACAATGGACATAATTTTATAGAGAATTCAGAAGTTGCAGGTAGGCAGAACTTCCAAATTGTCACAAAATGCACTCAGTAGCACATTTTAGGATTAGTCTTTAAAGCTGTGAAGCAGGTTGTGAAGCAGAAAAAATAAAACATCCAAGCTTTGGCCACCAAAGCATATTTGTTTAAAGAAGTACCATATTTCACTAATTGGATTTGCTGTCCTGCAATTTTCACCGCTCAAGCAGTCCAATAAATATTAAAAGGCAAAGAAAAACAGTTAATTCTGGTGGTTTTTTCCCAGGTAATATATCCTCAGCAAAACTGAGTTCCTTCTGTTAAATCTCAGTTGTTACTTAGCACTTTGGGAGCACATTTGTTTCCTTATGCGTGGAGATCTGAAGGTCAGTCTAACACTGTGTGTTATTATCAGATCAATTTTATTGAAATAGTTATAAGTAGAACTGTCTGAACAATATTATCAGGATAAACTATTTTTGGATTCCAAATCCTTGTGGATCATCCCTTCAAGCCACAAGCCTGTATTAAGCATGATTACATTCCACGATGTACTGTGTTTGGCTGGGATGGAGTTAACTTTCCTCGCAGTAGCCCATATGGTTCTGTGCTTTGCATTTGTGGCTAAAATAGTATCTTTTCCATCTTATTTTCTGTTGAAGAGGCAGAGATGGAGAGCAAGAGCCTGGGGAGTCTGGCGGTTGGTCAGGGGAAACCCACCACATATAATCAACACTGATTTTACAGTAACCTACAGGTTATAATTGCAGAATTATGTAGATCAGAAGTACTTTCAGCTAGTCCAATCCTCTTACTCAGAACAGGTTGCTTTATAGCAGGCTGTTCATGTACTTCTCCAGTTTAGTTTTCAATATCTAAACCCATCAGCCTCTCTCGAAACTGGTTCCAGTGTCTGACCACATTCATGGTGAATCAATTTCCCCAATACTGAGTCAGAATTTTTTATCTTCCACCTCATGTCCATCACCTCTTATTGTTCCTCTAAGTCTGAATCCCTTTTCTCTCTTTCCTTCCATTAAAGAGTTGAGAACAGCATTAAGATAGTGTCATAGAATAGAATCATGGAATCATTAAGTTTGGAAGGGACCTGAAAGATCAGTCTAACCATCAGCCCACCACCACCATATCTACTAAATCACATCCCAAAGCTCCACATCTGCATGTTTTTTTAACACCTCCACAAAGGAGACTTCATTACTTTTCTGGGCAGCTTGTTCCAATGTTTGACCACTCTTTTGGTAAAGAAATTTTTTCTAATATCCAAACTAAACCTCCACTCCTGCAACTTGAGACAATTTCCTCTCATCCTGTCACTTGTTACTTACTAAATTTACTCCCATTTATCAACATCTTTCTTGTACTTGACTAAGGCCTAAGTTACAATACTGCAGGGGAGATGCATTTTCTCAGTAAATCTGTCTATGTTCAGGCTCTTGCAGTTTTTCTTTTTATGGCTGAGGTACAAATCATACGTAGATACATAACAGTCTTCTTAAAATGGATGTATTAAGTGACTGTAACAAAGGGGCACCTTTTCCTGAAAGAGCAGCTGGTATGCTCATCTGTCTTAAAATCTTTTGATCTCCTGATGATAATGAAGCTCGTTGTAACTTCTTCTGGTCCCACAAGGTCCCGTGTCTCAGCTGGTTGTTCCAAGATAATTACTCTCCATGGAGCAAATGTTCATTTTTAGACCTGCAGTAGAGTTCTTTTGATCTCCTGCATGCCAAGAACTTTTGCTGTCCTGCTTCAGAGTAGTTTTTCAGCTCAGCATTTCTCAGGCAATGGTACCCAAGCCTTTCTTGTTTCCTGTGCTCTGACTTAGCTCAAACCATACTTTTTGTGGCTTTAAATAAGAATCTCCTGATCTACTAAATAATTACAGTCGCTGAGAAAATATATGAATAATCAGTTCAATATACAATTGAATGAATCAATTATTAGAGTAGCACTTTATAAACATCATTTGAGCCTTCCAAGCACAAGAAGACTTTAAGGAATTTCTCACAACTCCTCTCAGGTACTAAACTGGGATGAAATATTACAATAGCATTTTCTTTTACGTGAATTCCCACAAAATCATGCTCCTGAAGCAGAAGACACCAAGTCAGCAGTTTACTATTAGGGCTTTTACGCCTGGGAAACGTTCCCTAAGCAGCTCAGCACAGATGCAAAGGTGCTCTCTCTGTGTCAAAGCTGCCCTCTCTCTGCCCAGTTCAAGGACGCTGGAAGGTAGCTGGGAGCCCTCTTGAGGCCAGAAGGTAAAGAAAGCAAATCACAAAACCTCTCAGCCAAGCCTTTTAATGTGAAGGTTAAAAACCTTCCAATAACCTGACCTGAATATTCAGAAATTACTACAGAGCAGCTCCAAACATGTTATATCAGCTAATCTAAATAATTTTTAAAAAAAAATAAGAAAAGAAACTAAGAAAAATCAAAAGCTTGATCAAACACGAGGTTCTTTTGATGTTGCTCAAAAGGCAGAACTAACTGCTTTATTTAAAAGCTATTGCTTTTTCTGAAGAGTTTTGTGCTGTAATGACCTATCTGCAAACAATAAAGGTGCCTATAACTAAATACTAAATGCTTAATATTAAATAATAAATGGCAAATAATGAATATATTTTCAAAAATTTCCTTAAGGATTGTTTAAGCAAAAAGCATCATTCATAGGATTTAATTATTCAAAGGGTTTGATAGTCATGGAACTGTGTTGAGCAGAAAAGAGAGCCCTCACGGACAGACTTGGAGCTTTCAGGCCTCACATAGAGCAAATTCTGTCTTATCCAAACGGAGGTGTTAAATGTATGACAGTGGTCATCTGAATTGAATGCAAGTTATTGCCCTTATCGGCTCATTAAAACTGATGGATTTATCAAGTCAAAGGCACAAGATATTGTGACAGAGTGTTCTGAGCACCAGCACTTCTCCTCCTTGCTGTGGTAAGATGACTATCACACTGATGAGTTTTGAGCTGAATATAAAAATTAAGAAATTGGGTCTTTTTATTTCAGGAAGGCCACACATTGCAGGCACTGTGGTCTGACCAGCAACGGCTGTGTATTCAGACAGATCTGGGTGATACCTTTGAAAAGTTAAATATGCTCAGTTGGTCTCTGAAGAGATAAGATTCAAACAGTCTGAAAAGACAGGCAAGTTATCTGCAATTCGGGACACTTAGCCTGTAAGAGGACAGGAAAGAATAGAAACAATGGCATGGCCTTATTTAATCTTATTGTGGACTTCTATAAAAATGAAAACATATATGTGTATCATGGAAAAACATGCAATTGAACTCTGCAGGCTTAAAAACCAAAGTCATGAATTATTCTGAGATGACATGTTTTGGTAGAGGTAGGTAAGAAATCTTTTCAGTGAAGAAGTTTTTAATTGTGTTTCTCTAGTCACCAAAGATGTTGATTAAGTTTTCTGCTGGCTTTAAAATGAGGATAAACTCAAAGACAATGTATTGCAGCACTAAGAGACTATTCTGACTGATAGGGTTTTGCTGCCGTTTGAATCTACTGTGAACTAGAGCTTTCTACTTATCTGTACTATTAAGCAAACTTCAGAGGAGATTGCATCTTGCATATTATTTAATGTATGCTATATAAATCTTATCTAAGGACAGATTGCTTGTAAAATCATGTATAATAATAGAGATGTTACATTCTGAAGTTTATAATAAGTTTTTAATTAGTTTATAATCATTACATTGGCTGGCTTTGTTTGCCAAAGCAGCCACCAGTTAGAACAATGTCAATGATAAACAACCATGTATAATACTAATCCCTCATATAAATTGTGCATTTGTCCACTAAAAATAAGTGAAAAGTAAATAGATTTGAGCATGCCATTAAATGAGGATGACCATGAGTGACCAACATGATACATCTGTTAAAAAGTAAATGTAAAAATACAGTCTTAGAATGCATTTGGTATTCATATACAAAGTATTTCAAAGTTAACTTTAAAGTCACGAATAATATTAACTTTGCTGACTTACCTGGAAGATGAGCAGTTTGGAACAGAATGGAAGATAATGGAGAAAGATTTAAGAGCAGAAAAAGATCAAATATTGAGTAACTGCTTCAAAAAGATCAAATATTGAGTAACTGCTTCAAAATAAAAACTGCAAATAACAAGGCCATGGATCCCTTCATGTATTTTGATAGTCTTCGGTCTCTAATAGAGCATATCTTCATTTTCTGTCTCATTTACAAATAATACAAAAATAATGTAATTCTTCATATCTACTTTCAGTTGACATTTTTTAATATGACCAATATATCATGGTTTTACGTGGCTACAATATAATTCAAAGAGAATCGATTCTCACTACATTTGGTATTCTAATACTTCTGGAAGACAGTTTCTTTTTTTTTTTTAATTGGAAAAGTTTAATGCTTCCATAAATTTTGGTATGTCTTCTCCTCCAGGAGGTGAAAAAGTGTGTCCCAAAATGACTTGCTTCGTGTTTTTCCGAGAGAGTAAAGTAAGACTGATCACTTAGCAGTAGTCCTTTTGGCCTTTTTATAACAGGGGACATGGGACAACTGCCACATGCCAAAGTTTCTTGTTTCTGCATGTGGAAAACAAGTTTATTATCTGAGATATGCAACAATCATAATGAAAATCACTATCCACCAGATCTTAAATATGATTATATCTTGAGTCACCATTACATTTGACATTTTGTTACACTGCTGTGTATTTTGATATGGATCCATCAAGTGGAAGAAGTTACAAATGGAAGTTTCTAAAAGAGTGTTTTCCCTTGTATAGGATAAAGCAATTTACATTTTTTAATAACTTCTGGAAAAGAAATATTTAAATAATTTCTTCTTCTTCTGTGTTCCAGACAGATGTTTCTTGCTGCCTAGGACCCAGAGACCCTATAAAGACAATAGTGTTTTTTTCTAATGTTTTTGATCGATTTTGAGTTAACTATCAAATCAGATACGAAATTCCTTAAAAAATATACACACTGACCTTAGAAATAAATCACAGACTGGTTATTTATAAGAAATGTCTTGAAGAGTTGCATTCTCTTCTCACTCTTCTTATCCATGTTTATGTCCAAGAAATGATGGTGAGCTCAAGTTGCTAAAGAAATAGGGAGGCCAGTAACTGTGTTGAAATGGCATTGTTCTTTTCACCTTTGCATTCAAGACCTCCTGGCAAGAAAACATTATTGTGGCTGTACATTGCCTCTGTTTGCAGTTATCATTTCAATTACTCATCTGGATTGCATTCATCAGCTCATTTTGTTTTCACCTGGTCTTCTGTCTACTTACTCACCGAGTAAAAACAAACCCAAAAAACCTACTCTATCTCAAAATTGTATCTCAAAATCATTTACACTGCAAGTTTTTACAAAGCCACAGCTACGAGAGGCAGTAACTTTTGATAGGTGAGCATTTTATCAGTTGTCAGAAAGAGAAATCACGTCAATATCAACCTGTCTTAATAGTCTAACATACACTGCAATTTTTCACAGAACTCCAGTCAGGGATAAAGCTTTTTTTCCCTAGATTTGTCCCATTCAGGCTAGCAAGAATGAGTCAAGGAAGCTGTATAGACAAATCTCTGCTGATCAGGTGAGTGGATAAGGAAAGCATTAGAGGAGGGAAATCCTACAATGAAGACCAGGCTGTGTTTTCCTGTTTGGTTTCCAATAGGGTTGTGGAACAATTTTCAATAGGGCTGCTCAGCTTGAAGGGTTGTACAAAAAACTTGCTTTTAGGACTGATGGCCCAGTAATAATCCAGCACTTTCTCCAGCAGCAGTGCATGACACAGTGGGTTGTGTGGGACAGTCAGAACCTTATTTACCTTTGTTCCTCCTTAACTCTGTCAAACAGCAGTGTTTGAGAATCTTTTCTAAGTCTTGTGTCCTAACAGCAACTGTTGATCAGGATAACCTCAGAACAGGCATGAAAAGTGGCTTTTTCATTAAAACAACTGAATTCCCTGCTACTTGTGTAAGTTTATTATTCCACTATTGATGTTGGCCATGATCCAGGCCCATTGTACCATTTTACAAAATGTGCTACAAGGAGGTTTTGCTGCTACAATAAAGTGCATCTGTCACCCCAATTATGCAAAGCAAGTTGTTGACTGCAAAACTGCATCAAAAAACTGCATTAGGATTTTTCATCCACTTCTACAAGAAATACCAACATGAAATATACATTTATTTTGTAGTAGAGGTGCCACAAGAAAATTAGACCCTTGTATCTCTATCAGAATTCAATTACTGTAATAGAAACCCCATTTTTATTATTTTGGCCAATACCTCAGTGTCATGCAAAATGAGATATGGTCTATTCAAAGTTGTACCTAAACGTATGGCTTATTCAAAGCCATATTCAAGACATTTAGATATGGTTTAGTCAAAGTCCAAAAGAATCTTCCTCCCGTATCAGTTTTATCAAAGAGAAATATTCTGATCCCCTTTTTCATACTGGATATGAATAAGTTCCACGGATATTCTCACTAATATCAGAAGAACCCCTGGGGGTTTAAAGAGCTATTGATTGGGATGATATTCAAATTTCACTTTCCACAGACCCCTCAGTCAAGCTCTCACCCGCACCACAGCTATTTTGGTGAGGATCCAGTGAAGTTAGTTGATAAGCTGACTTTTAGATTAATTCTTAGTGTAACAACATAGACACACAAAATGTCAGAATTCTTTGGTTCTCGTTGAATTTTGGAGGTAGTGAATAAGAAGGCTGAGGAATCTACATGATCAAAGATATTTAAGTCTACATTAAACAAATTATTTTGGAAAGAGGGAAAGATATTTTATCTGGCCTTGCAATAGGCTGATGGACTAGATAAGCTCTTGACCTCACTTCTAGCTCCAGCATATATATGACTATGTGATGTGTGACAAAATGCCAGAGCTCTATGTCATTCACCTCACTAAAATCTTAATCAAAATATCAAGTTTCATCCAGAACAGCTAACCTAAAGAGAAATGTGACATTTTTTTTTTTACAGTTGCAAGACTGGTTTTGTTCTATACTTTCTGAAGAAGAATACTTTCTCATCATCACTGTAGCATAAAAGATGAAACTCAGTATGTTTTTAGACATTTTCAACTTATTTCCAGGGATTTTTTTTAATAGAACTTCAATAAACTACCTGTCATAAATTCATATTATGATGCTTTACTCTTTCAATAACTGTATCAGCTGGAATCATTCCAACAAAAATGTAATTTAAATATCTTTTCCCTGGGTGACAGGAAATATGAGGTAAAAAAGAGATTGGAGTAGTTCACAACTTGTATAACCTGGGAGAGTCTTAAACATGGTAAGATCCACTACAAAGCAGCACTTAGGTTTGCAATTACTTCTGGGCATGTATTTCATAAATCTGAGTTAAACTCCTAAAATCTTTACAAAGTACATGAGGTGGTACTGGCATGTTTTCCCATCATCTACATACTGAGCAGAAAATCTTCAGGTTCTGCAACAAGTATATATGAAATGCTGCCTATCAGTCACAGCTATTTCCAGCTCTCGGATTCTCTAACCAGAAACACTTGTTGGATTTCAGACTATACGTTGTCAGCTGGATGATTCACGCCTTTGTAAAAGGTTATTTTCCTGTCTACACATGATGTACCTAACAACGCTTGAACAGTGCTAGATTATTTGCCAGGAACTGAGCTGTGTGGTGTATAAATACATTGTATGTAAGTCCTTCTTCATCCAGAACTGTTTCAAGACATTTATTTTTTATATAAATCTCAATGTTCTCTATAACTACCTGAAAGGAGGTTGTAGAGAGGAGGGAGCTGGCCTCTTCTCCCAAGTGGCAGGGGACAGGACAAGAGGAAATGGCCTCAAGCTCTGCCAAGGGAGGTTTTGGCTGGACATTAGGAAAAAATTTTTCACAGAAAGGGTCATTGGGCACTGGCAGAGGCTGCCCAGGTTGGTGGTTGAGTCACTTTCCCTGGAGGTGTTTAAGGCACAGGTGGACAAGGTGCTAAGGGACATGGTTTAGTGTTTGATAGGAATGGTTGGACTCAGTGATCCGGTGGGTCTCTTCCAACCTGGTTGTTCTATGATTCTATGATTTTTCTTGTCTGTGTTATTGCCCTAAATATGAATGCAACAGTAAGTTCACATGTTTAACTACTCTGCTCCACTTCTTATGAGGAAACACACAGCCAAAGTTGTAACTTCAATAAGGTGAGAGAGAACAGTCCTGGTTTCTGGTTTCCACTTCTAAAGCTGGTAATTCATCTGGCTTTGAAAGATTCCTTGACACTATCTATCAGTAGTGCTGAAAAACAGGTCCAGGATTTTACCCTTCTGGTAAAATACAGTTTTGAAGTAAGCACTGATTTAGGGAGGACTTCCTGCTCGCTTCTCCCCTTTTGGTACCTATGAAATTAACACTTTTTGCTGTGTACCATATAACAGCTACAACACAAAGGAGAAAATGTCTTTCTTAGCATAGCGTTTAACTTAACAGAAAAATATGTTTTTAAGGGAGTTAGAACACACGTTTTCAAGTCCTTAATGCTCAAGAGGTCCTTAAATGCAGCTATTTTTAGCCTGGAGAAGAGGAGGATGAGGGGAGTACAACTACCTGAAAGGAGCTTGTAGGGAGGTGGATGTTTGTCTCTTCTTCCAAGTATAGGTGATAGGATAAGGGGGAATATCCTTAAGCTGTGTCAGGGGAAGTTTAAATTTGGCACTAGGGAAAACAATTCTTCGCAATAGAGTAAAACAGACACCGTCAGGGGCTGCCCAGGGAGGTTGTTGAGTCCCCACCCCTGGAGGGGTTTAAAATGCAGGCAGACAAAGTGCTTAGGAATATGATTTAGCAGTGGACAGGTATGGTTGGAGCTGATGATCTCAAAGGTCTTTTCCAATCTAATAATTCTATGATTCCATTTAATTTCTAGCACAAATATAAAATAAATTAAATAGTAAAAGATTGACCTCCTCCACCCTTACTCACAGTTTTTCTTGCCAGTAGTGGGCACCACCACCTTCCCTAGCTGTGATTTGAAATGAACATATCCACATTGCACGTCTACTGCTGAATTCATAGAATCATACAATCAGCAGGTTGGAAGAGACACACTGGATCATCAAGTCCAACCATCCCTGTCAATCACAAACCCACGTCCTTCAGCAGGCACACAACGGGGACCCCCAGTTCACCAAGCAAGGAGCCCCAATCCAAAGGGCTTCTGTCCCACCGCTGACTCATCACCCATCCTAGAATGATAACTCCTCCCAGCCCGAGGGCACACAGAGGGGTCAGCCCTGCTGAGAGTTGAGATTGGAGGAGCCACCAACCCTCCCAATCATCCCTACCTGCCTTTCTTCCCCCCCAGCTCCCGTGGGATGCAGGATGCGCCATGGGGACTCACTGGTGATGCCAGGGCAGCAGTGATGCCAGGAGATGCATCCCTTGCCCACAGCCCGGCTGGGCACAGCTAGAGGCTGTTGGTCTTTGCCGGGAAGATAAAGGGATCCCTTGGAGAGGGCAAAGCAGCAACACCTGGGGAGGAAGGAGTCTCCAAGAGAGCCCAGATGCCCTGCAGCTTAGAACCAGAGAACCACAGAATCACCAGGCTGGAAGAGACTCATTGGAACATGGAGTCCAATCCATGGGGAGATGGGGGGAGATGAGGCTGATGGGGGTGATTCAATATGGTGAGTGTTTGTAAGGTTTATTTTGAACCTTCTTAGACCTCAGGCATAGAAATTCCTATTTTGTATATACTGAACAAGCCCAGATATTAAATAGAAGGCAAGACACTGTTTAGGACATGTGGCTTTGTCACTGGAGAAATTGAAGCCCTGGAGTATTTCTCTGTCTAATCTTTAACACTTACATGCTCAGGCACTTATCTGAGTAGACACATGGGGGATTATGGATATGATTTTTGGACTCACATTTCTAAATTCCATCAAAGTAGCACTCTAGTTGCCCAACACAAATTAAAGACACAAATACTGAGAATGCTAACCGCACACTAGAACTAGAATAAGACTATTAAAATGTATCACAAATGTCATTGAATAGCTCACTTATTATAGTTTGGAACTGGATTTGAATGACAGTTGTCAAGCCAGTGACACACGTCCACTACTATTACAGGCTCATCTACATCTCTGAGTGTTTCTGGCTTCCTGGATCTCTGGCACCCAGAGTATTAAATCAGAAATATTCAAAAAGTGGGGCATATTATTTAAGTGATTTGCAAATCCTAAACTTTGATTTCTTGCTTTTTTTTTTGTTATATCCACATAACCCTCATAATAATAAGAGGTAATAATGCTGTTCTTGCACAGTGAGGAAAAATAGTTCATACTTCAGAATGTATTAGTTTAGAAATGATATTTTGGAAGAGTCTATTCTCTGGATAGAAAGGAAAATAACTTTAGCCACGGTGAAACAAGAATCCAAGCTTATTTGGCTAGGTGTTTTGCTCAGCTTTGGGAAAAAACAGCTATGTTGGAGCTAATAACAAGCATTTCTCTGGTTTGTGGTTTCTGAACATTTATTGCAGTATATAGTCCCTCCTCTAAATTAACTTTGGTACAAGGAAGGGAGAAAACTGTAGAACAAGACAATATGCAAGCAACCCTCCAAACAATTGTTTAATATGAGTAAACTGAGACATGACCTGGCAACAGAAAAAATCATAGACCTTTAAGGCATTTCAATTATTACTAAATATAGCTACCAACATAAAAAAAATGACCTGGCCATATAAACCTACCAGTCATTAATGTAAAACTCCTACCATGTGCCTCAATGCCAGATTGAGCTCCATGATCTCTGAAATACTTGGATTTGATGGCAGTAATAGCTGTAATCATCTGATTGGATAGACTATATTAAACACAGATATTCTTTTATCTGAGATGAAACGTGGAGGAAATACATTATGTTACAAACCAATTACCATTAAATTTGATGTGTGTGCGTTTTGATAAAATGCTTTGTTTTATATACAGCTATGGAAACATGATACTACCAGGAGCGACTGCTAAGTGAGAAAACAGGAAGCAGTTTTCCAAGAATTTTACACAAAGCTAATTCTCTCCTATATAGAAGGCCCTGGACTACCTCATCCTACCATCATCATGATGTATTTTCTGCTGAAGTTTAGTTTGCCTCACTCCAAAGAAACCCTAGCCAAAGTCCTACAGCCTAGACACTTAAACTAGAAAAGTTTGAAGCCATACAGGTTCAAATTTTTTTAAGTAAGTCATTCACTTTTTTGATTGAAGAGAAAATTGAGAGACAGCTAGTAAATCTGGCTTATAACTCTATTGTTTCCTTAGACAGGAAGCGATATTAAATGAAAAAGAAAATAGAAAAAAAAAGAAGATGGGTTTTAAGTATCCTTATATTCCTTAAGATATAACTGTCTATTCCTAAAGATATTTCTTATAGAAATATATTTCTATGAGGCAAAGAAGGCATTAAGCACCTCAGCCTTCTCCTCATTCCCTGTCACTGTTGTTCCTTCTCCATCCAATAGGGATTGTATGGTCTCCCTAGTCCTTGGAGTAGAGGTGCTCCAGCCCTCCAATCATCTTCATAGCCCTCCTCTGGATGTATTCCAGTAGTTCCACATCCTTCTTATGTGGAGGATTCCAGAACTGGACACAGGACTCCAGATGAGGTCTCACAAGAGAGGAATAGAGGGGCAGAATCCCCTCCCTCGCCCTGCTGACCACACTGCTTTTGATGCAGCCCAGGACATGGATGCCCTTCAGGCTTCGAGTGCACATTGCTGGCTCATGTAAAGTTTCTCATCGACCAGCACTCCAAGTCCTTCTCTCCGGGGCTGCTCTCAATCACATCAACCTCTATCCTGTATTGAAACCTCAGATTTCCCTGACTCAGGTAGGGACTTTGTACTTGGCCTTGTTGAACCACATGAGAGTCACACAGGCCCACTTCTCCAGTTGTCCAGGTCCCTCTCTGCAAATTCCATCCTTCCAGTGTGGCAACTGTACCACTCAGTTTGGTGTCATCTGCAAACTTGCTGAAGGTGCACACAATCTCACTCTCCCTATCATTGATGAAGATATTAAACAGCACTGGTCCCAGTACAGGCTGCTAAGAGCCACCCCTTGTCAGACAATTCCAATATGGACATCAAGCCATTGACCACCACATTCTGACTACAACCATCTGAATTTCTTTTGACTATTTTAATATGAAGAATTACAGAAAATGTCATCACCTGATAATGCAGTCAAATATTCACAAACAGTTTCAAATGTAGAAGGGGGAAAAAAAGTCAAACCCAAACAAACTTCCTTTTTCATCAGTAATTTCTTATTTTGATTACAGGACAGATTCTCCCGTCATTTACTACACTGCAGATTCATGGTTCTTGTTTCCTAGATTGAAACATTGAAGAAAATGTGAGCTCACCTTTCCCTTTTATTGAAATAGTCTTTCTGAAACACTTGATTGTAGCATAATACTTATCAAACTATAATTATCATCAGGGAAGAACATCCTATATAGCACTTTCTAAATGTAGTTTGCTTAGGTAAGAACATTAATGACAGTATCAGCAGCAAAAATTCCTGGCACTGTGCTAGGTTGGGTACATGCACAGAAGGAGACGTTTGGCTACTCAAACAGGATTTATGCCTATCTTGAAGAAACTTGCATATTACTAGTGGGAGGCTTATCACAGCTTGAGAACTCTGGCCCAGGCCCATCTTTATATTTGGATGACACTGCTGTAAGAGTCACCTTATTCCTGTCATGAGACAGAGGCAAAGAATGTGCCTCTGACACCTGGTGCCTGCCTGGATATGCAGCCCTCTCCCAATTGCAAGCACAAAGCAAAATGTGTTAGCCTAAAATATCTCTGCTGAGCTGAATAACTGAATAATTCTGGACCAGGTGTGCACCCCCACGGTTATGGATATGGGAAAGGGTAGGTTTATGAAAGTCCATGAAATATTTGTGATATAAATATGCAAATCTACCCTACTATGGGGAAAAATTAATGGAGGTGATAATGATCTTCATCTTAGTTGTTCATATTGCTTAAAAAAAAAAAAACTTGAGTGGAATTGTTATTGCATTTTAATTGCTATTTATGAGTTTTATTGATTTTATGCTGACATTCATTGAAGGCGAAGTAGATATACTCTAACTAGTAACATACAAAACAGAAAATAATGGTCATTAGCTGCAAACTAGAGTAAATTACAGTATATCAGGAGATTTCTTTGTTAATTGTTTTTTGTCTTAGCCATAGTCAGAGGCCATTCATTGCTTTCTAAATTTACAAGCTCATTGCAGATCAGTCCAAGGTTATATAACTTTCCAAACGTAATTGTTCTGTGTACAACATTAACTAACGAGTAATTATAACTACTAGCTGCTCCCAGCTGGTAATATGCTTAGGCAATTCATACATTTGGACTTGTCAGTTTAGGTTAAATTATTTGAGAGAATGCTTGACTTACGCGAGTGCCAGAAGAGAGTGATTCATATACAAAAAAATTGAATAGGATGTGTTGCTCCTAAAACGAATAATTACAAATGTAAATATTTAAAAATCACAGTTTTCACATTGATTTGTCACAGAAAATTATTTGGGAAAACATTATATCAATAACATTTTAATAAAGTACTCAAAGCTCAACTTAGAGAGCACATGCCAGGTGGCAGACGAGATATATGGTTTGCATCTATTTTTAACTAAATTACTACTTTCAAGTCAATAATTGTATAGTCATCTTGGATACCAAAGAAAGCATTTTCTAGCATCTAATCATGCTTAATATCCTCTTACATTCAAAATAATGGATATGTTTTTATTTAAGTATTCCTGTCTCCAAAGGAAACTTTCTTCAATATATTGGACTGTGTTTTGATATTTCTCTTGAGTTTTGTAAGTGTTAAGACACTCCTTTTCTAACTCCTGCATTACAAAGAAAAACTAATCAATAAACAGCTAGGAAACAAGACACTAAGTATCAAAGAAAAAAGTAACTTCATGGTGATGTTCTGTAGACACTAAATAACCACTAGAGAAGTACTTGGGAATTGAGTTCTTAAAATTATTAGGGTGACCTTTTAGTGAAAGATCCAATACTGATTTTAGACCAGAAAAACAAACCCTAGAAGAAGTGGAAGTTGTCATGATTCTGATTCTGATTTGAGAGGCCTTTCTGCTTTGGGATGTTTAAAGAAATCAAGCACAGCTGCAGTTTCACAGCTACTTACAACTACCTGTATGTCACTCAGTGCCTTTACAACTCAAAGCCAGGGCTCTTTACCATTCTTTCACTAGCTAATTTAACCAAGATTTTGTAATGTATTTATTTGGATTTTGTAGAGAAGTAAACAGGACTGGACCAATAGGCTAAAAAGTAACCTTAACATTTTTGCCACTAAAATACGTGAGCATATGACAGCTTTACATCACAAGGTATCATTTCTCCAAAAGACAATCTAATAAAGGTTAAAAGCCAATGAGAACATTAAATTTAGGAATCTATACTCACAATTTTTCCCATTCTTCTAGTGCAGACAGAGTTGTGCAGTGTTTTTGTCCCAAGTGACAGGGTGAGAGGGAATGGCCTCAAGCTCCACCAGTGGAGGTTCGAGCTGGACATTAGGAAAGAATTTTTCCCAGAAAGGGTCATTGGGCACTGGCAGAGGCTGCCCAGACATGGGATTGAGTCACCTACCCTGAAGGGGTCTAAGGGACAGGTAGATGAGGTGTTGAGGGACATGGTTTAGTGTTTGATAGGAATGGTTGGACTCAATGATCAGGTGGGTCTCTTCCAACCTGGTTGTTCTATGATTCTATGACTCTACATAGTTTTAGACAGTACACCTCGTGAGCTCAGAAATATTCCTTGTTGTACTGTAACTTCACATTTTTTTCCAGTCCTACCCATAAAGAGTTTTGGCACTTTTGAATGTCCTTATGTCATATAATTCTCCTTCACATTACATTTCAGAAGAATGAAAAATCTCCTCTGCCTTTTAGGGCAGTATCTTTAATAACTTAATTTCAACAAAACCTGTCATTTTATAATAGGTGTAACTACAGCATCAAAGCACTTTTCCTGCTGAATTTGCTTTCTCAATCTTTAGAGAGTCTGTCTTTACTCAGGAAAAGAATGGAGTCAGCTGAACTCTAAAAACTGCTCAACTTTTTGGGTAGGTTAATGCAACCCATTGTTCTGCCTTTATCTTAGACAAAAAATAAAATATGTCTTTTTGTTTGAGAAATTTCCTGATATTTGTGTGTTTTTCTTGGTAAAAGTCATAAAATATGCATTTATTTCACTGTACACACCTCTCTGCAGATGTATAGATACCCCTGTATAACTCATTTGCCACAGCACTCTTGTATTTCTATACCCATCCCTTAAATGTTTCTTAGATCCACTGCATTGATCTTTCAAATCTTTTTTCTTTCTTGCAACTTCTAGTTGCTTGCTCTTGTTAAAAGTGATCGAAAAAGACCGTGCTAGAGCATGATACCACAGAAAACCTCTAATATACCAGAGCATACATTCTCACACAGTATTGGAGTTACTGATCCACTCAATATAGAATCATATAATCATAGATTCATAGAATCATAGAATCACCAGGTTGGAAAATACCCACTGGATCATTGAGTCCAACCATTCCTATCAAACACTAAACCATGTCCCTCAGGACCTTGTCTACCCATGCCTTAAACACCTCCAGGGAAGGTGAATCAACCACCTCCCTGGGCAGGCTGTGCTCCCAGTGCCCAATGACCCTTTCCATGAAAACTTTTTTCCTAATGTTCAGCCTAAACCTCCCCTGATGGAGCTTGAGGTCATTCCCTCTTGTCCTGTCACTTGGGAGAAGAGGCCAGCACCCTCCTCTCTACAACCTCCCTTCTGGTAGTGGTAGAGAGCAATGAGGTCTCCTCTCAGCCTCCTCTTCTCCAGGCTAAACACCTCCAGCTCTCTCAGCCATTCCTCATAAGGCCTGTTCTCCAGCCCCTTCACCAGCCTTGTTGCTCTTCTCTGGACTCACTCCAGATCCTCAACACCCTTCTTGCGCTGAGGGGCCCGGAACTGCACACAGTATTCTAGGAGCTGCCTCACCAGTGAGCAGCCTCACCAGTGGTATCCTTATCCATATCCTAGGTATCCTCAAATTAATTGCATCACTTGCTTTACTTCTTCCTTTAAAACATGACCAATGATGATGTCACATCCACCTGGATAAAGCTTTGAGCCCAATGGTCATGAACTAAGTCTTTTTGTGGTCATCAAACTATTCTTCCAGTGCCTCAGCTATAACTGAGCCCTCCTGTCACTTACTACTCTTCCTCTCAGATAACATCCCAAAAGGAATATGTGTAAAGGAGAATCACATCACTGTCCTTTTACCTGGATCTGACCCTGAAGAGAGATCTCCAGAGATCTCTATCTTTTCTGCATCTTCTCAGTCTTTAAATTCAGGTGGTTGAGCTATGTACAGTTTATGAATTGTTTCACAGCTCACTGTATGAAAGTAACACCATTGTCAGTAGATAAATAGGCCCAGATACTTAGGGCCACATAAGATGTTTAAGTTCCTTGTTTAAGCAGAAAACCATTTTTAGTGTTTGTAATGGGATCTTTGTCCCCTTTTAAATTCACTGTTGCCTGCAGAGTTTACTGGAGCCAATCTCTGATAAGGTTATCCCATAAATAGCTGAGAGACAAGAGGCAATTTCTATCAAGACAAAATATGTAAAGGGTAGCCAGAGAGTCATTGGAAGCCAGAAATAGAAGATGCGAAGCTTTTAGCTGCCTGAAAAATTTTATATCACTGGTAATATCGGTGATTTTAACACTGGTTCACTAATAACGTGGAAGGCGATACCTCAGTACAGTATCACTGCAAAAAGCAATATGTCTTCACTCAAAATGTGTTCTGAAGAGGAGAAATCTAAGAAGTATAAGATGGCAATTTACGTGGTAAAACATGGAGTGTATTTTGCTGAGGAAACTTGCAAGCCTTGGTGGTGCCATTTGTAAGCCCACATTATAACTGATAAAATCTTACTGGTGCAACTAATCATACCTACCCCATCACCTTGAATTTAGAGCTAACAGAGAAGTTTTTATGGGATGTTTATAATGTCTAAAGACATTGTTTAATTTCACCTGATGAAAGAATTTCAAGTGACTACAGGACTCTTGTGACAAAAGGAAGTTTTCTAAAATAAGCACATTTTGACTTCAGTTTGGTTTTACTATCATTTTAGTCAGGTTTGGAACCTAATTGTCCAAGTGATACACAATTCGATATTTCACTTGAAAGGGGCAGCTGCTAGTTCAACACAAGACTTCTCCAGTGAGTGTTAATTTTACCAAGGACACAAGCTGTCCTTGAAAAAATAAAGGCAAGAAAGGGATTTTTTTTCAATGTTTTGAATAAATTCTTTGAGATTTACCCGTATCACTGTGTCTGGTTCACTCACAAGGCACATCCCCTCTCCAGCACTCAGGGGCACCATTCAGATCATTAGTACAGAATATGATGAATGTTTTCTAAAGCTAATGAATCAGTCTTCTTCCACAGCAGAAAACTATTCTGCTAACAAGAAGAGGAAGATACATTCAGTAAAAAGTTTAGAGACTTCAGGTGAATCAGTTGATAAATACCATAAACTGTAGTTTTCACCCTCTGCAAGTTATTCTGTCTTGAAAAACAACCACCTCATTATAATGCTCGGGCAAAATACACAATAGAAAACCCAGCGACAGTGCCAGAAGCTGAAGCTGGTTTTGGTTCTGAAGCAGACTCAGAAGCTGCCTGATGTGTTTCTTATGTGTGTGACAAGAGAGAGTTAGAGAATAGAGTAGGTTGCTTTATTTTAACCACAACTAAAAAGGGAACTGAGACACTTTGTACCACATTGATGTCATGAAACCTGTAGCATGCTGGTAGCCTACACAGAAGTCCAGCCTTTCATCCTAGTAAATCTAGCTGCAACAAACAAGTCAAGACAACGTCATGAAGTAGGGGAGAAATCTTGTGTTCAAAGTCCCGCGTGGAACTTCTCTTTGGGTTTCCTCTTGTATTTGCACATACAAATAGGAGGTAAAGTAATAATACATGAAGGTCAGTTGATCCTGCTGTGGATGTCACTAACGAAGTTGTTAAACAGTGCTGGCTACTTGTCATTGGTCTCCACTTGGAGAGGGACTTTGACAGGCTTGAGAAGTGGGACTGTGCAGACCTCATGAAGTTCAGCAAGGCCAAATGCAAGGTTCTACACCTGAGCTGGGGCAATCCCAAGCACAGTTATAGGCTGGGCAGAGAATGGACTGAGAGCAGCCCTGAAGAGAATGACTTGGAGGTGCTGCTGGATGAGAAGCTCAATATGTGTTGGCAATGCGTGCTTGCAGTCCAGAAAGCCAATCATATCCTGGGCTGCACCAATAGTAAGTATGACCAGCAGGTCCAGGGACATGATTCTTCCCCTTTACACTTCTCTCCTGAGACCTCACCTGCATTCAGTTCAGGAGTTCTCAGCACAGGAAGGACATGAATCTGTTAGAGTGAGTTCAGAGGAAGGCCACAAAGATGCTCAGAGGGCTGGAACACCTCCCATATGAACACTGGCTGAGAGAGTTGGGATTGTTTAGCCTAGAGAAGAGAAGGCTCTGGAGAGTTCTTGCAGCAGCCTTCCTGTACTTAAAGGGGGCCTAAAATAAATCTTGGGAGTACAAAAGTAAGAACTTTATGTTTCTGATGGACCTCAAAATTCTGGGTATTTTCTGTATTCTTCTATTTATACTAAGCACATTATATTACATATAGAGAAGAGGGTGCTGCTCTGAGATATGTTAATACAATCTATGTGCTTGCCTCCATTATCCTCTTCAGACCATGCTTAAGCTTGTGCCAAAACCTCCTTAGTAAGTCAAAAATGCTATCTCTACTTGTATTATTTACCAACTTGTCTGAAATTAATTTGAGTAGAGTTTACACAGACTAGCAACTGGAAAGAAATTAGTATAAATTTTAAATGAAACGGTTAAAGTAAAAAGGAACCTGAGATTTTTAGTCATATTCAGGGATGTGTAATCAAGAATCAGTTTTGACTGAAGATAGAGATCATATTTGTCAAAGGTGAATGTGTCAGATTTGACATAGATATACATATCTGGGCAAATAAACAGATGCTTATCTGATTATCAGAAATGTCAAGCATGTGCAGTCCCCACCAATTTTTTGAGAGCTAAACAGATTTTATATTTTAAAGAGAAGAGACAATATCATCATTCAAAGATTCTGTGTTTGATTAGTATTATATTTCTGCTGCTAAATTTGTTGGTTTAATATCAACAGAAGTGGATTAAATGAGACATCCTCACACACAGTCTCATAAGCACTAGTGTGCTTCTCTATCCCAAAGTAACTCCTTTTATACAACTTTGTATTTTTCTATGTTCTTGGTTCCTTCGTGTTTATTGTAGGGTTGTGTTTGTTCTTACCGAGTGAATGTGAAGCAGGATTACTGACATGATAAACTAGGTAGTTGCTCTTATGCCCTTTATTTTATGGTACAATTCTAGACAAAATTAAATCAATGATGCTTCATAATCCCTTACTGATAGTGAGCATCTGTGAAAGGACTGAGGAAACTGGGGTTTTAGGCACTAATGCTTTCAGTGTTTCTAAAAAGCAAAGAAATAGTAGAATAAAAATCCTAGCAAAAAACACCTAACAACAACCCGAGAGCAACATTTCATTCCAGTAGTTACCCAGAAATCAGATTTCTTTTGCTTTCTGTCAGGCATATAGCATTATTGTTGCAGTCAAGGGAACTTTATGGGAGTGATTAAAATAAAACTTCTTGGAGGCGAGGTGACACAAGAGACTGCTGCATCACCCATGAAGTCATTTATCTACTGTGAAAACGCAGATCTCTTGCTTTATTAAACATCTCTGTAAAAGCTCCATTTCATGTCTGGGGCCAGAGATCCACCTGGCGCTGTTCCATTGGAATCAATGGACCTATATTGATTTACACAACCTGAAAGTCTAAACTTCTGAGTTTATTACAGCATCACTAGAAGGGGTGATCAATTGTAGCATTGCACCACAATATGATAATAATGCTCAGAACCTCTCCAAAGTGGAAAAGAAATATGTCATGTCTTCCTGCAAAGCATTTGTTCCAAGCAGGCTACCTCTTTTTCAGCTGTGCGGTTTGTTTTCGTTTGCTGATTTGTTTTGTTTTGTTTTGTTTTAAAGTACAGATGATAATCTTGCAACCATCTCTGATTTACCCTGAAAAACACATTGCAAGGTAGTGGTATATAACTGCTAATATCCTGAATGACTCTGAGCCCCAGGTGATCCTCTTTAAGAAAAGTATGTGTTCTCCATTTGGCAAGGTCCTACAGAAGATATGGCAATCCCATCCTGCTGACAGTCACGTCTGAGCCCTGGATATGCCCCCAGGCTCTGCAACCTCTGCCCACAGTCAGGGCTTGGCTGACTGTGCTGATGTTCTGCCCTGATATGGGGCACCCAGCTAAGCTGGGACCAGGCTGCTGGGGAAAAAAGCTGTGCAAGAAGGCCACAAAAAGCCCCATCAGGAACTCCTCCTGCTTTGCTCATGTGTTTAAGCTGTAGCTGTTGTTCTAAGTCCTGGCTTAAGCCACATTGGATGTATGCCTGTACCTGTCCCTCATGCTGACCTACTGATTTGGTCTCAGACCTGCCTCATCACCAGGGACCTTCTCAGGCTGTGACTGCTCCTGGTTACCATCACTGGACCCGTCCTGCTGTCCTTACTCGGGCACAGTGGGACTGTGCACTTGCTGGGAAGGACACTGCCCTGCCACCTTGCTGCTATTCTGCCTCCTGACTTGCCTTCCCTGGGGAGCAGCTCACTCTTGTCTCTTCCTGAGATGAACTCTTAACTCCTGCACATACACTGCTGTTGGCAGGAGGCATAAGTGAAAGAGCATATGCTGTTGTTTTTGAAAAACAAAGATGAAGAAATGTGCTTGCAAAGACCATCCTTATTTGATATTAAAATCAGCAGAAATAGTAAAAATTTGTTTTGCTACACAGGAATCTCCTGTTTACTAAGTGTTTATAATTTGATAAGCCAAGTGACAGAGAGAAAATTGCATCCAGAGCATCACAGTCCAAGCAAAACATTTATCTGCATTTGCTTAATTCCAACAATAAAAGTGAGTATTGGCTTGTTTCCCAAGCTATAAGACCTGTGAGCTGTCATGCAGAAGTGTGAGACATACTCTAGGGTTCATCTCAGACTATGGGCTCCTGCAGAGTCCCTGTAGCTCACACAGTTGCCATGCAGTGTCCCAGTCTCTTTTCCCCACTGAGAGACACCAAGAGTGAAGATGCAAAGGATTTTGGACCCTGCAGTGTAGGAACGGTTGGGCCCCTTCGTGAAGAATCCCACATGGGAGTCACAGCAGAAGATAGTCTTACCCCACCACAGCCTCGTGCCATTGCTCCTGCCTTGTCATAGACTCAGCAGAGGGAAATGAGCTGAGCTGGTGCAGAAGAGCACAGATACATCCTTACAGGATCCACCTTGTTGAGTCTCATGGGCTGGGTCAGAGAAAGTGCAGAGGTCTGAATCAAGCCATCCTTGACTGGCTCATTTCCTGATTCCCTGCTTCGTGGCAGATCTGGGTCAGGAGAGTGAAAATGAAGAAAAGCAAAGGTAATAAACTTAACGGACGAGGCTCCAGTCCCAGCTGCGTAGTTTAATTCTGAAAGGACAAAGTCTGAAGCCTGCTAATAAGACTTTACTATAGGCAAATAGTTAATAACAATGTAAAGTCAAAACAACTTTTAACAGACAACTTTTAACAGAACTAAAGTACTAAAAGGATAATTTTTCTTTTCATGAAGTCATTTAGTGCAGTGTTGCACATTCCCCTCGACAACAGCCCTAAATGTTAATAATGTGAAGAAATTAAGTGCAATTTTGACATTTTGGTGTTAAGTTTCTCAGCACAAATAACTCACTGAAGCAGTAGTAGGCATGATACAGATTTATCCTAATACAGTTGCAGACATGAAATTGTGCTTAGAAGTGTTTTGGGGAGCCAGGCTTATGGCAAGGTTTCCATCAGAGGCACTCGGGTCCCACGGCATGCCAGACACAGGGCACTGCATTTCAGCAGCTCACTAAGCATTTTAATCATGCCCAGCAGTTCTCTGAATTGTGGTCTTTTCAGTACATCAATTTTTTTCCCCCTAATTATATTGATTTTAGTAAATTGCAGTCTCCTTCTGTTGATTTTCAACTACGTACAGGAAAAACTTGGAGTATGAGAAGCAAAACAAACTCACTGTGCTCCAGTATATTATTTTATAACATCAGACCTTTCATCGGACAAAACAGAGACTTTAGAGCTAAGAACATATGAAAATGTTACAGTTACTACAAAAATAAACAGAAGCTAAGTTTCTAAATGAATATAAACCTTACATTCATCACTAGGAAAAAAATAAGAAGGCTACTCGATTGTCTGGAGCACCAACTCTGTAATTACACGCCCATTTATTTTCAGTGTGTGCAGGGTGTAATTGCTGGTGCCGAGCTTTATCTTTGGGTCATCACAAAGAGCCAACCATGCCACATGCTGACATCTGCCATCTGCAGGCTGTCCTCCCACACCAGAGACCTGAACGCTAGCCCACTCTGCTTTCTAAATCACAGCTTAATAAGGCAGAGAGCTACTAAAATCTGCTCCATTAATTAGGGACTGTCATATAACCTCTAGCAAAGTAGCAACACAACCCCTATCCTCTGTCTTCCCCCATCATTGGATAAGATAAGATTCTCCCCTACACTTTCATTTTACAAAGCATCTCATAATTATATTGATGAATCACACCAGTGGTGGGACAACCGTATCGGTGCAAATGTACTAAAGTCAATGCTGCTAAATATTGTTGCACCAGTAATCTCAGTCAGGGCAGGAAGAAGAGAAGGGATACTTGGGTGTTTAGGGAGTGTGTTTCTGTTCCTCCTCCTCTGACATTTTTACTCATGAACAGGCTGCCCAGGGAGGTGGTTGATTCACCTTCCCTGGAGGTGTTTAAGGCACAGGTGGACGAGGTGCTGAGGGACATGGTTTAGTGTTTGATAGGAATGGTTGGACTCGATGATCTGGTGGGTCTCTTCCAACCTGGTGATTCTATGATTCTATTTGTGTTTGGAAATCCCCTTTCTCTGCAACCCTGCAGACACCTTGGCAGGATTTATTAAAAGGATTTACCAGATTAGTAAAAAATGTATAGCTTCAAAACTTAATTGAAAATCTGTTCAGGTAGTTGTTACCCTCACTAAAAATCAATGGACCAAATCTCATACATCTCATATATATCCCCAGAATTCCACTTAAATCAAAGAGCTGCCTTAATGTAAGTGAAGAAGGCATTTGCCCATTGGGAATGTTCATTCAAGTAATCACTGCAGGCTTACACCTATCCTTATCAAGACTCATCAATCACTCAGCAATGCCAACTTTAATTAATTTACTTCCTTTCAAGATTTTTCCCCATCAGTGAAAGAATTCCATGAAATAAGAAAAAACTATTGCAAATCCTAAACTGTAAAGATAGTATA
Source organism: Coccyzus lansbergi (assembly GCA_033558105.1). Taxonomy (NCBI): domain Eukaryota; kingdom Metazoa; phylum Chordata; class Aves; order Cuculiformes; family Coccyzidae; genus Coccyzus; species Coccyzus lansbergi. The sequence goes on from JAUMJK010000508.1 coordinate 5,842,423, forward strand.
ACTGTCTTCCCTTCATTTCTTTCCCTCTTTACCTTCAAAATGAAGTCTCTGAATTGGCCATACTATCTAATATCTCTAACAATTTAGTCTGTGTCATGAATTTGGTGTCTATGAAGGACTTGGGAGGTTAAGGAGATGAGTGCCTAGAGAGATGCCACAGTAAAAAGAAGTAAAGCAGGGCCAGCATTGGAGGGAATTACTCACAAAGACTAACTTCAGTCCTGGGGACACCTGATATGCTTCTCTAAGCTTCCTTATGATGAATGGGGGATAATTATGAAGCAGATAATCTTTAGGTTCTCTGAAACTGCACCCCCAGGGGAATTTCTTCCCCCATCGTAGACTTCCACACCCCCAGCTCCAGTGTCCACATTCTGAAAAGGAATACTTAAAAAGTAGATTGTACACTGAAGGGAAACAGAGAAATCATTTTAGGACTGGAGAAAAATTACTTGAGTTTGAAGTCTTTATCTTACCAGAAAAAAAGATGGAGGCTTAACTAGGTTAAGGTGTATAAGTGTTTTCATGAGTAAAAAATACTAGGTACTAGAAAGGTCTCTAATCCTGCAGAGAAATGCATAAAAGGAACCAATTGGCTGAAAGTAGAAGACAGATAATTAAATTTAGAAATTAAATATATATTTTTAATGGTGAGTACCTACTGGAGCAGACTACAGAGGAAAATATCATTTCACCATATTCAGATTTTTCAAGTCAGAACTAGATGCTAGGCTGAAAGAAAAGTTTTAGTGAAACAATGGGCCTCAATGCAGCATTACAGTCTGATACTTAATGGCCTGAGATTCTCAGGAGATTAGATAGTCTAATGGTCCCTCAAACACTATGAAGCGAAAGTCTATAAATCTGTATCAGTCTCTAGGGATTCAGATGTAGGCTTTGCACAAAAAGGTCATTGCAAAATTGTTTAATTCAAAAATTTTTATAACTTCTGGTCTCTTTCAAAACTGACTGATTTCTGAAAGATTTCTGGTCATCACTCCTGCTGAGAACTGGAGAGCTGGGTGTAAGCTGAATACAACTGTTATTTGTAGCAAGAACTGTTTAATAACAATGAGACTGATTTCTGTTCATTTATACCAGTTCTTAAAATCAATTCAGTACGTGTAATTTTGTGATATAAATTAGTCTGCTTATGGTAAAAAATGCAATATTTAGCTGCTGTAATTCACCTAGAAATCAAGATACAGAAAGGGATGCAGAGTATGAGTATACTGATGTAATTTTTAAATATTCATTCAGTGAACATTACCACGAGTATGAAGTGAATAAATGGCATTACTCATATTTCACAGATATTTCCCCATCTGGGTGGCTTGTTCAAAAGGGAAAAAGAGCATTAAAACACATATGGGAAGCCCTGGTCCTCTTAAAGTTATTTGCACATTGGGGGAAATGAACTTTCAACCTACTTTAAACCTACTGAGTTTATACCGAAATCCATCCTAGACACATGGAGAATTTTTCCATTCAGTTTGTATCTGATCTGAAAACTTGTGGCAAAAGAAATATATAGACTATTGTACATTTATTTATTTTCTCCTTTTTTCTGCATTATGTCTTGTTTGACGATAACATTGAATTATCAGATGAAAAACATTCTTTAATCTCTGTCCACTTTATATTATTTTTAATATATTTCCCATGAGGATAAAGTAAATTGAGATCAAATTCTGCTGACAAAAATATTTGAAAACCCATAAGCAAAATGTACAGGGAGAATGAAATCAGGCCTTTATTCCTAGTATTACAGCTGATATTAGATGTATTCTTCAGCTATGTAGTCAGATGTTAAGGTTTTCTTTGTGCTTAGAAAAAAAACAAACAATAAAAAAGAAGACAAGTCTCATGAATTAGAATTGAATAAAGCTAAATGAGAATTGGGCATTGGAATAGGCTGCCCAGGGAGTTGATTGATTCACCTTTCCTGGAGGTGTTTAAGGCACGGGTAGATGAGGTGCTGAGGGACATGGTTTAGTGTTTGATAGGAATGGTTGGACTCAATGATCCAGTGGGTCTCTTCCAACCTGGTTGTTCTATGATTCTATGATTTTGTGTGAAAAGTATCAGTGCTATAACGTGATACAATTCTTAACTCTACTTTATTGTTACTCATACCAGGAAATTGGGAGTCATCCCAGTAAATTTGCATAGGATAATAAACAGGTTTTCAGGTGTTTTAAGTGATTTCCAACTCAGTACTTCTGGGTATCATTGACTTGAGTTAATGACTGAAAGGATGAAGGCAACAGAATGTAACAGTGATTCATGTCACCTTTTTCTACCATGTAGTTGCCCTCCCCTACCCGCAGTCACTCTTTCAGTGCTCATATATCTGCAAGTCTTTTCCTCACCCTCACTTTTGTCATGGTTTAGGCCAGTCAAGAACAAAGCAATATGCCACTACTCACTCTCCCCTTCCTCTCCCCAGGGGGATGAGGAGGAGGATCAAAAAGATCAGAAATGGTGTGACCAGCAGGTCCAGGGAGGTGATTCTCCCTCTGTATTCAGCACTGGTGAGGCCGTTCCTTGAATACTGTGTCCAGTTCTGGGCCCCTCAGCACAAGAAGGATGTTGAGGCTCTGGAGCAAGTCCAGAGAAGAGCAACGAGGCTGGTGAAGGGGCTGGAGAACAGACCCTATGAGGAGCGGCTGAGAGAGCTGGGGTTGTTTAGCCTGAAGAAGAGGAGGCTGAGAGGAGACCTCATAACTTTCTACAACTACCTGAAAGGAGGTTGTAGAGAGGAGGGAGCTGGCCTCTTCTCCCAAGTGACAGGGGACAGGACAAGAGGGAATGGCCTCAAGCTCCGCCAGGGTAGATTTAGGCTGGAGATTAGGAGGAGGTTTTTCACACAGAGGGTCATTGGGCATTGGAATAGGTTGCCCAGGGAGGTGGTTGATTCACCTTCCCTGGAGGTGTTTAAGGCACAGGTGGATGAGGTATTGAGGGACTTGGTTTAGTGTTAGATAGGAATGGTTGGACTAGAAGATCTGATGGGTCCCTTCCAACCTGGTTGTTCTGTGATTCTGTGAATTAGTAAAATTTGTGGGTTGAGATAAAGACAGTTTAGTAGACCAGTGAAGGAAGAGAGAGAGAAAAATAGCAATAAGGACAGCAACAGTAAAAGAACATACAAAGCAAACTGTACACAGCCCAAGAGCTCGCTGCCCAGAAAATCAATACCCACCCCAATCCTGAGCACCAATTCCTCCCTCTGGCCAACTTCCCCAGTTAAATACTGAGCGTGACATTATATAGTGTCAAGTATCCCTTTGGACAGTTTGGGTCAGTTGTCTTGGCTCTGTCCCTTCCCAGCTTCTTGTGCACTTTCCACCTTAGTAGGAAGAAAAATCAACTCCAGCCCAGCCAAAATTAGCACAACATGGAAGAGGATAAATGGGCAACAAGCCATTACAAAACCATGATCTCCACTTGTTTGTCACATGTTTCCTTTCTTTAGTCTGGGAATCCAGTGCCTTCCTTTTGATGGAAAACCTGCAGTAGCTTAAAAGATATTATTCTTTGATTCAACAGGCCACAAAGCTTTCCTACCTCTAGCTCTGAACTCCTGAAGAATCACTTTCCTATCATTTCTACAGCAACTCCAGACTGACTTCTGCGCCTTTCCACTCAAGAGCTCTGCTGACTATCTATCTGGGGCTTAGCAAAGTCAGCAGCAGTTTCTATTTCAGTGACTTGTAAGCCATCTGGAGTCTCACTTCCCAAAGAAATGTTATTGCGCAGAAAAATGGCATATGTCACCTGAAAGGAATAGACGCTTTGCCTTGATTTCCCTACAAGGTCGCGGTGTAATGGCTTCCGATATTTGTAGTACTTTCCTTATACTTAACAGTAATTATGACACTATACCACCTCCTTCCTTTTCAGGGACTTCTTGTAATATTTCTCCAAGTTATCCCTTTACCTAAAGTGTACAGGAGGGTATTGTTTCAGTCGTCAAATGGACAATACACTTTTCAAAAGGTGTCACAGACAAAACCGAAAAAGTTGAGAATAGGTAATGCAAAGAGTTAGAAAATTCCTACAAGGAGAGGAGGCTAGTAAGAATGACACTTTCCTTCTGGCCGCAATATAGAATAGGACATGGATGTGATAAAAGTTAGATAATGTTCTTATGAGACAGGAGAAAAAAAGAAAAAAACCCCCACCAAAAGTAAAAATCACACCCAGAGTACAAATTAGCAGTATCACAGAGAGAGAAAACAAAGTAAAAGTCAATCCCATACTATAATATCCACTGGAAGGATATGGAGGGTATCCATCCGAACAGTTGTAAAATATGAAATTAAATGGGCTATAAATCTTTCGCCTTTATTTTTCCAGGATCACATGACTATGATTCTCTGAAGCAAGCAGATAAACAAGTGTGGGTAGAGAAGGTCTTTACATTTGTTAGATGTTGTAGTAGCCCCAGTGCTAGTGGAATCCTTAGCAGTTCTGAAAGGGAATTTCAAAAATGCATCAAAGTCATCTCCAATGACAAACTGCAGAACTATCAGGGCTACTGGTGATAGGGCTGATGTTTGCCAACCCATGAGACAGAAGAATCAACACAACAATGTAGCCTCCTTTTTATTGCATAGCACTGAGAAGATGGGCAGCTATGATCCCCTAAATGTCCTCTGCAAATCTAAACCCACCTGGTAACATCAAACAGAATGGTGACAAAAATGTAATAGCTCCCTTGCCAAAAACACAAAGCCAAAAAAACTGGGAAATCTGGTCAAACCAAGGCCATGTTACAGCAAAAAAATGAGCAATGTTCAGCACAGAAGTCACGTTAGTCATAGAAAAGATGCATCACTTGAACATGATCCAAATATGATATTTATAAAGCCGTTAAGCATTTGTGTATCTGGAATAACGATATACACCTACAAGTTTTAGACAAAATTTGACAAAACCAGAATTTCTCTTAAGAAACTGGGAAAATGTGACAATTGTAATTACAGGAATAACAGTTCCAACAGAGTAACTCAATATGTAAATGAACACATCAAGCCTGTATGAAAACTGAAGGACTATAATGAAAGACATTGCCTATAGGAAGGCAACCTCACAAGCCACTTTGCTTCCTTTCTGAAGGAACTTCTTTGAGAAAGCAAGATCTCTGAGATCAATGCAGCAGAACTCTACTCAAGAGAAAACCAAAGCGTCTGCCACTGTCAGTGAGGGTCAAAGGCTACATAAGTTCACATATGCCCTGACAGATAAAAAAAATTCGTGAAAATGTCCTTGACAAATACATAATTTCAGCACTACTGTGATTTCACCCATGACTTGGAAGCCATTAGTAATATTAGTAGAGAAGTAGAAGGAAAACTATACTTCTTAAGGAAGACATCTAAAGATTATAATTTGCCAGTATTCCCTAAATCTGTGAGGGATACCTCTGAAATACTAAATAGAATCACAGCACACTAGATTTAAGTGAACATAAATGTCATGGAAATGTTGAAAGTCACTGTTTTCCACAACTATCTGATTCAAAGATACAGAGAAGATAAAGCCAGACTCTACTCAGAGGGATGAGAGGCGATGACTACAAGCTGGAAAACATTCCTTCAGTTAGAGCTGAAGGAGCAGAGCAGTTAGTTGGTAAAAACGGTTTTGCTTGATTTTCAACTCTGCAAATAACAGCAAATAAAACCAGACAGAACCTTCCACAATAAAAACACTTCATTTAAGGCTCAGAAGTTAGAGATTTCAGTCTGATAACACAAAGACAAGGTGAATCATAGAATCATAGAAGAAGCAGGTTGGAAGAGACCCACCAGATCATCGAGTCCAACCATTCCTATCAAACACTAAACAATGTCCCTCAGCACCTCAACCACCCGTACCTTAAACACCTCCAGGGAAGGTGAAACAACCACCTCCCTGGGCAACCTGTTCCAGTGCCCAATGACCCTTTCTGTGAATTTTTTTTTCCTAATGTCCAACCTGAACGTCCCCTGGTGCAGCTTGAGGCCATCCCCTCTTGTCCTGTCCCCTGTCACTTGGGAGAAGAGCCCAGCTCCCTCCTCTCGACAACCTTCTTTCAGGTAGTTGTAGAGAGCAATGAGGTCTCCTCTCAGCCTCCATTTCTCTAGGCTAAACAACCCCAGCTCTCTTGAAAACTCGCTCCTATGGGGCACATTATCCAGGTAGATCCCACACTAACAGCAGAAACAAGCTCTGGTCCCAAAAGGAATTGAGGGTCTTAGAGTAAGCGTGTTATCTTCTGACCATGGTCCTCTCCCTAATGGTGGCACCTTAGCAAAGTCTGAAGAATAGACAAAACCTTAAGCAAAAAACCCGAACTGTAACAACAACAAAAACCCCACAAACCACACTGACTTTATTAATGAAAACACAAATCATGGGAAACACACATAATAAGGTGAAATAGCAGCTGAGAATACTCACTATAACCTCTATAGCCCTGAGAACCACCTGCCACACAAGGAAAAGATAATTCAGTTGTACATGAGATACAGACAGACCACTTGACACCTTTACAGCTGCACCCAGCAGTTGAGCTGGAACTGCTGAGTTGCTTGCGTGGAATCAATGACTATAGTTACAGCTAACGCCTTCCCTGTGCTGTTGGTGGGCAGAGCTGCAGTGCTAATGCCACACAAATCTGTTTGACCACTCCACTACCACTCCTTACCTAAGAAGAAATGACAAATATGACTTTCAAAGAGCAGAAAGTTATGGTAACATCTGTAACTACATTCTCAGTTTCTCCAAATGAGGCTTCTTGTGCCCAGTTAGATGATTTCATTTGAAAAAGTGCTTGGGGGAGATATCGGGATGTTCTTTCCTTCTCCTTTTGTCTCTACTCCTGCGTATGTTTAAAAGTATGTGCATTCTGAGCTGTGATGCTGTGATTTGAGGATGTTTTTTGAAAGCATTGCTAGAAGATTTATCTCATTTTATTTTATCTAATGTGAGTCTTCATTTGGAAAACCAACTCAGACATTAAAAAACCCAAGAAAAAGTGTTCATTAACAATAAGAAGTTTATGTACACACATATCGTCAAACTTATTGACATTGTTCTCCATAATTAAGCCATACTAAAGCACTCTCCTCTAAGCATATATTCCTAAAACAAACTTTAATGTTGGCTTTGTGAACTATCAGAAGAACAGACAGTGATTTCTAGCAGCGCGAACCACGTTAGGTTACAGGTCATTTAAGCAAATTGCTTTTGATTTTTGAAATGTGCAGGCTGTCTCTGCTGAAGGATCTGTTGGCATGAGAACGCTTACTTAAGGTGTATTAAATATGCTGATTATACAAAAGAAAATGATGTAATTGTGATATTCTTCCATGAAGGCACAGAGGTGACTATGATTTTCCCTCTCTGGAGTGATGAGTAGGATTGTGCATTCAAAATTTGACCAAAAACATTAAGATCAATAATTTTCCATTTCAGAAGTGAAAGCTTTATAAATCTTTTATCAATTATCCAAATATTTTATAAATAGTGCCCTTAAAAAAATTTGAACTTTTCTTGTGACTATCATTGGATGGGGTAGATGAACTGTTTTAAAATTCATGTTGCTTTCCACCATAAAGTGCTCATCTCAAACAACAATAAGTAATACATGCAATTGCATCCAGTAGTAATATGTGGTAGATCTGGCGATAAATTCCCTATCAACAGTAAATTTTCTGTCACACTCTTTTGGCAAGCATCATTTTCACAAAGTGATCAAGAAAGGCTTTGAGAATTGAGAGTGGACCTGCAGAGAAGGGCTTGGGGGTGCTGGTCAATAAGAAGCTCAACATGAGCTGGCAAAGCGTGCTTGCAGCTCTAAAGGCCAACCGTTTCCTGGGTTGCATCAAAAACAGCGTGGCCAGCAGGGCAAGTGAAGTGATTCTGCCCCTCTATTTCTCTCTTGTGAGACCTCATTTGGAGTACTGTGTCCAGTTCTGGACTCCTCAACATAAGAAGAATGCGGAACTGTTTGAACGAGTCCAGAGGAGGGCTTCAAAGATGATCTGAGGGTTGAAGCACCTTCCATACAAGGACAGACTGAGAGAGTTGGGCTTGTTCAGCCTGGAGAAGAGAAGGCTCAGAGGAGACCTTATAGTGACCTTCTAGTACATGAAAGGGGCTACAAGAAAGCTGGAGAGGGACTATTCATAAAGGCTCGTGGTGATACAACTACAGGGAAATGGTATAAACTTGAGAGAGGAAGATTTAGACTCAAGATTAGGAAGGATTTCTTCACCATGAGAGTGGTGAGACCCTGACACAGGTTGCCCAGTGAAGTTGTGGCTGCCCCATCCCTGGAGGTGTTCAAGGCCAGGTTGGATGGGGCCTTGGGCAGCCTGATCCTGTGGAATGTTCCTGCCCATGGCAGAGGGGTTGGAACTAGATGATCTTTAAGATCTCTTTCAACCCTAACTATTCTATGATTTTGTGGTTCTAAGGGAGCCTTTATGCTTCAGGCCAAGCCATGAGACTGTCCTGTCAGAAAGGCAGCTTCTGACTATGCCATCTGATGGTACAGTGACCAAAGTAACAAGACAACTAAAGAAGCTGCACAAAGCAGAAGAGGAGGAAGGTTCATTGCAGCAGATTTTCTCCAGTTGGCAATAGCTTTGCATTGTCATTTAAAATTCCAGTCAATTTATTTTCATGCTACCAAGGACACAGGGCGTGAAATACAAGCTTCAAAGCTATGAGTTTGTAGATCTTAGTAGCAGAACTAATAATAAATTTTATTCCTCTTTGTCACAGACCAGCTTATGCTAACAGCAGTGGGAAGTTTTTTTACTCACACCCAGTAGGCAAGGAAGGTTGCTGCATTTTAAATAATTTTATCAAATAGTGCTGATGAGCACATGGTTATGCGCCTTCAGAAACTCTTTCAGCTTGTGCATGTTTGTCCTTGCATCTGAATGTCATCAAGGATGTTTTTGAGGAATTAGTCTGTATGGCTATTTCTCCTTCACATCCTTCTCCCAAATTAACTTCTGGTGAGTGCCTTGTAGAAATTAGGCAACTACTAAAGGTTAGGTTGTGCAGCAGAGAAGAGAAACAGATGTTATTTATTTATTAAAACAAACTTCCAGATGGTTCAAGATCACCACATTCTGCAAACAGTCAGCTTAAACATCTTCTTGCTTTTATTGTCATTACCCTCCAGTTTCCTTTTGCCGTCATCCTCTAGTGTGTAATATGCTTCCTTGCCTCAGCTTGTGTCCAAGCATTATATGTTACTTGACAGATGAACTTTGTCTACTTTTAAGGTTTCTGAAAGCTTTTGGAACAAAAATTGTAAACCAAAAAATGGTAACAATGGTTCACCATATCATAATAAAACTGCTCCTATGACCAGAAATACAAAAGTTCAACAAATCAAACAGTATATATGTATTAGTTTTGAAATTGCTTAGGAATTAAGTATAATAGCTATGCTGTTAACAAAAATATGTAATTTCTCATAATACCTAACCCTAAAAAGCAGCAAAACATCAAGTTAATGTGTTAGTCACAGCCTGTTGTTCACACAGCATGTTTCCACACAGCAACAGCTTCTGAGTCTCCAGAAGGAATTTTCTTCTGCCTCTAGCTGATAATGAAACACAGTACACACAACACATTAATCTCCCTCACAGAACAACACAAAACTTTACCTACAACCTCAGCAAAATAACAAGTACTCAGCCCTGAGATGTTTGCCAAAACTAGTTGGGGAGTGTACCATGCCTGCTGCAGTATAAGACCCCAGCAGATGTTTTGTATTAGAATCATGGAATAACCAGGTTGGAAGAGACCCACTGGATCATTGAGTCCAACCGTTCCTATCAAACACTAAACCATGCCCCTCAGCACCTTGTCCATCCGTGCCTTAAACACTTCTCCAGGCTAAACACCCCCAACTCTCTCAGCCGTTCCTCGTAAGACTTGTTCTCCATCCCCTTCACCAGCTTCTTTGTTCTTCTCTGGACTCACTCCAGAGCCTCAACATCCTGTATTGTACTGTGAAGATCTGTTGGTGTCCATGGAAGATATAAAGCCTCAGCATCTTGTCAAGTGCAAATCCAAAAGGAAAGAGTGCAGCAAGCTCCCTAACTCAGTTTCTTGAATATCCAGTTTCCCCATCAAGTATAAAGCACCCACAACTCAGTCAGGTTCACACTGTCCTAAGAAGAGCTTAAACTTAGGCATATCTCAGTGTCCCTTGTTGCATGTAATGTTGGACTTAGAAGGCTTGACTTCTTCAACACTGAGTGCAAGAGATTATTTACTTAAGGAATAATCAAACAGACAGACCAGACTCACTTGCCCCACTCATATCTGGTAAGGGGGCAATGATTTTCCTCAGTGCCTTCAAGAACCTTCATAATGCCTATACCTGCATATTATCACAGATGCAATATAAATTCAGGACTAAATGTGACCAGAGTTCCTGCTTAAAATGTTGTATTGATCCACCCGATCCTATCCATTGTGCTTTTACAGCTATGAGATGTTGCTGCTTTTCAGAGCAGTGCTACTAAAATCTGCTTTGGCACATGTGGATTCTACTAACCATGTCTACTGAAAACCAGTTCAGGCATTCCTCTGCTATGGTGAGATACATGCTTTAAAAGCATAAAAAATGTAAAGTGTTGCAATCTGTTAATATTTTAACAAGGTGGAAATTATCTCTAAATTTATTTTTCAGTGTTGAAATTTTTAACCTGTAATTCAAGATAATGATGTAGAGCCCATTTATTGTTTATTTTCCTACCACTGCTTTAAATGATGGAAGAAAAGCTTATCATTCAGATACTACTTCTCTGAAACTGTCAGACAGCAAGCAATTATAGATGTCTCAGACAGATGGAGTTCTGCCCTTACTATGCAAGATTCCAATTATCTCATATACAAACTGCCATGAGGAAAAAAAATGAAGAATTGGGAAGAAAAAGAACTTTCTGTAACAGGAGCATTTGTGTAAGTCATTCTGGGCTTACATCTGAGTAATGGTGGCCTGGGTGCACAAGGATAAGCCAGCTCATTAATGGCATGGGAGCATTCAGTCATTCAAACATGACCACGTCTATGTATGATGCCAAAAATATGTGATTATGTTATTAGTACGGTCAGTGGCAGTGGAATGTTAACTTATCCTTACATGGCTGGATAGCCTAGAGATATGAAGTGTGAAAGACAGCTAGAGTGTTGGCCAGGCAACCCATGGCCAGTTCAGTATACTCATCATTCAGGTCATTGTGAACAGAAATGAAAGAAACTCTTAGAAGTACTTCCCATCATTAACTCTGGAGGATACTGCCTCATACAAAGTGTTTCCATTTCTTATTTTCCCTCATTAATCATAGGCATGCCTGAGGGTGCAAAAAGAAGCATCAATGAACATGAACGGGCTGCTGCAGACCTTGTCAGATGCGAGACCAAAAGGGGACTCATCAGACGCGTGTTGGAGATGTTTCGAATTTCTTAATTTTCTTCCTCTGTGTCCCACTTTGACCTCTTGGAAAATATACTTGATATGAAGTAGTGCCCTCCTTTTTGATATATAGGCTTTGTATTTCCACAGATCATTTTGTATGTAAGTATTTGAGTAGTTGAATCACTCCCAGCCTACACTGTACATTTTCAAAGGGACTATAACCACAGAGAAAGAAAATTACAGCTTTTAGCTTTATTGGAAGTGCTGTATCAGGCTCTAGTTAGTTAGCTAAGTGAATAAATGGATGAGCATACAAACAACTGGAAATGACATTCAGTTATTTTTGCTAGCTTGGAAGCCGTTAATCTTGTAATTAAAGGGTTTGAGATTTGAAATTCTATTACAGTATTTCTGACAATGAAATATTTCCACAATGGCTCTGAGACTGGAACTCAGACAGGTAAGAACCATCTTGATAATTTTCTCTCTAGCCAAAGAGATTCAAGCTGGGACCAGTGTGCCCTCGAGCATTCATTGCAAGTAATTACCCTGCAGAGGGAACACAGCCAAAGAAATGTTACAGCATTACTATTATTACTTTTTTGGATTAAGTAATAAATATTTAAGAGAGTAAAGCCTGCCCATATGAAATGACAAATGAGCACATGCCAAAACCCCACCTACTCTATTGGGCACCTAAAGGGCTCTTCTACCTGAAATAAACACCAAAACAATTCCCTTCCCTGCCTCTTATTTTCCTCAACAAGCTAAACTTTCATTCAAATCTAAACTCTACTGTGATATTAGTTACTTTTGTAAATATTACTGATCTATTTCTTTCAGAAAAACAGAGTGAGGTCAAAACAACATCAGACAGCAGTGGTTTCCACTACAGAGCTAAGAAAGCTTTTCAGTGGTTTTTTGAGTTTGCAGATCTCCAAGCCTGTCTGACAGAGGTGCAGGCCTTCATACAACAGAAGAAACCCTCTTGACCACAGGGTCACATTTTTTAGATGCTTCTGTACAGAATTTTAAGGTAATTTAGGCTCCTGAAGACTCAAAGACTGGAGTGAAATTCAGCAAATCTGTTTTTCCCATTACCATGTCATGCTTAGTCACTCACACATTGCCCACTCAGCTGGCAATACTCTCTTACACTAAATTCTGTGCCAGAAAATTTGCAGAAATAGGTCATAAAGAAACAATAATGAACTGTGAGGCATTTATAAAAATCTCGATTTCTGTCTAAGAATTTCACTTCCAAACGAATCCATTATTTGATCTCTCACTACCCTTTTCCATGATGCAGACAAGTGACATGAAGTTTAAATGGAGAGGTGTGATACATATCTTGGGAAATATTTAGGCTTCTTAGAAGTTACTTCTCGTCATTCTAACATCTCTCTGGTTTTGACTAACAAAGTTCTGCAAATGAAAAATGGTGATATTGCAGGTTAGCTCCATGCCTAGTCCTCCGATGTCTCAGTCCTTTACATACATGTCAAAGCAAAATTTGTTTTGCATGTAGTAATATCAAAAAAAGATCTTCAACACCTCAAATATTCTACATAGGTTAATGTCTTTGAGAATAATGGCCTGTTTTGTTAGCATATTTTTAAAATACTGACAAAATTATTGGTCAGTTGTGAAAATAAGCTATGGAAGGCGTAAATCCCACAGATTTTAAATACGGTATTATTTATTTTTCTATTTATTGTGCAATAAGGGCCATCTATAATATATGGTGACTCCTTCAGTGACACAAGAATGAGAAAACCTCTTGTGTATTGCCAATGTTTGTAAAACACCAACACCTCAGAGCACCACCAGAATGCAATTTAGTCCAATTTGAACTACCCCTTCATGAATCAGAGGTGGGTGTGCTGTTCTTCCAAACATCCATTTTTCATTTTGCAACTTCTGCTTCTATAAAAGCACCTGTCATATCATCTGCTCCAGTTTTATACTGCAGTTATTCCCTGGTTTTTGGGTTTTTTTTCATGCATCTAGAGCCAGCAAAAATTTTTAACGGACAAAATATCTTCTTCTAGTATGGTAGGAATAATACACTAAGAAATAAGATACTGAAGAACTGTCTTCTTGTCTGTTACCACTATTGCTTTGCTCTAGAAGATTCTGGAAAGTTCTTATTTCAAATATATATTTCTACAAGAAATCAGAACCTGACCTTCACATAGACTGATATCTCTAACTAGAACGTTATGAGGAAATTCAGGAGCAATAAATCCAGGCATGCAATCTTATAACTCATTTCAAACAAAATGTAAAGTGTGGCATAGCAAAGGTGCTGATAAGGATGCACACTTTAAGAGTAAAGTTCTAGAAAGACAGAAATTTGCTTAATGTTGACTCCATGCTACAAAGGCACATGCTCATCTCTTTTGAGAGATTTAGATGAAGCCCATAGAGAAAACTTGAGTGCTTAGAGGTAGGCTCTACAACTCATTTTTATAAAAAAGGATGCTTTAGGGACTATCGTGCTCAGAGATATTGATTGAAAGACACATTAAACAGAGAACTCAGTTACTCCTTGAAAAATACACCCTTACAATATCAGACTAAAAGAGCTTCAGGATGAGAAAATTCCTTCTCTTTGATCTGTTAGAGGTGAATTGGATTCTGGGGGTTGAGGTTGATAAACCAACATGCGATGGCAACTGCTGTATAATTTCTTCACAGAAAGGGTCATTAGGCGCTGGAACAGGCTGACCAGGAAGGTGGTGGACTTGCCTTCCCTGGAGGTGTTTAAGTTGCGGGTGGATGAGGTGCTGAGGGACATGGTTTAGAGATTGGTGGGAATGATTGGACTCAATGATCCAGTGGGTCTTTTCCAACCTGGTGATTCTATGATTCCGTGATTTCCAGTCATAGAAGAACACTGGAACATTGATCAGAGTCTTTTTTTTTTCAGGCCAAAATTCCTATCTTCTCATATAACAAAAGTTAACAAAATGCCAGATGTCACTTAAAATATTTTCCAGTTTCTGGTTCCTAACCTGGCTCTGGGATCAACCTGTTCATTCCAATAGTCTTATCTGCCTGAGTAGGGTCAGTGAGTGCTCAGCATGACACATCTTCCAGAGCATCTGTCATGGCCAGTGCTGTCTCTCTAAGTTGTCCTGCAAAATTACCACTCTCAGTTCCTAATCCTGTCTCAGGGCTCCCTGCAGCAAATTACAGCCATTTTTAAAAAAAAAAAAATCTACTAAAAAAAGCCAGGAACTTGTTTTTATCAGAAAGAAACTAAAAATAAATTTTGACAAGGAGATACCAGATTTTATATATAATTTTATACTTCTTTCTGTATTTCTGATATTTTTTCCCCCTTTTCCCCTTTTCTTTTTAGTGTTGCCTTCTTATTGGCAGGAACTAAGTTTTGTCATATGAGACCTTTCAGATCCTGAGCAGACTCAGGTCAGCTAGATGCTAACATAACATAAACATTACAGAATAATTCGTATCTCCTTGTGCCCACAGTGAAACTTGACCTAGATGTTTTCCTTGTAGGAAAGTTCTTTAAAATGTATTGCGACTGCAATGCATATTTATTCTGTTTTCCCCCTCCAATATCATATAATCTATAGAAGTACATTAAGCTGAGCAACTGTTGAAAAAAATGTCACCTTTTTCAGGCTCGTTCTATGGAACTTTTCTTCAAAACATAGAACAAAATCCACCAGAAAAAAAAAAAAAGATTTAGAAATACATAAAGAAACTGATGACCAGTCTTTTTTTTTCAAACAATCAACATACCTGTTGAGGCTTAGCACATATTAGTGACAAATATTAAACTTTTTCATATAAACAATAACCTTATCTATTTAAATAAAACTAGATTGAAAACTAATTTGTGTAACTTTATCGAGAATCTTGGTGTATATTCTTGCAGTGGTTCAGTTATAGTTTATAAGTTTTACTTGTAGGTTTGTAAAATTCAACTGAACTAACATAACCTGACTTAATTTTAATCTGGACTTCACAAAGGAATTTTATCAAACCACTCAAAATGCTCACTTGTTTCAGACATAAAAGGCTAGAGCTTTGTGCAAAGATATAACCTAAGGTGCCTAGAATTTTAGTCAGTACTTTGACTCACAGCCTCCTAAGAATTGATTTTTATGAGCTCCATGTGCCAAAAAAATTGCTGTAAGATCTCTCTCTACAATGGAGAGGCCAGAGGGAAATTTACACCATTGGCTAGAATCTACTGCTTATAACTTTTTTTTTTGCCTCTTTCTGCACAGATACCCACAACAGTAAGTCTGACCCAGAGTTCAGCATAGTTCTCATCTGTACAAATCAGATAAAAAAAAATTATTCAGGTCCTAAGTCTTTTTTTTTTCCCATAGAATTTTAAATATTTAAATTGTATTGAAGACGTCAATGAGACTAACAGGTCTTGAGATGATATAAGAAAACAGATTTCAATTCAACCAGAGAAGAAAGATTTTAGTTCTGATTGACAGAAGCTGGATGCAGAATTATTAGTAGTAGTATTAACTCATAAAAACAGAACAGAGCCTGAAATTTCTTTTGACCAGTGACCTGAAATATTAATACATGCAGAAATAAAAAGAACATGAGCTGTAATGCAAATTATTTCTGATATTTACAAAAAGTCTCATAGTAATGGGAAGAGTTTGCATTCTAGGGAGTATTAACACAAAAAATTTGCCCTTAGAGATGATCTCATTTACAATTATTTTTATTGCTATTTTAAACTTATTGTTTATAATTTAAATTTACTGTATTTTATTTCTATACTTCTTTGAAACTGCATGTTCATAGTTTCAAATTTAATAATTAAACTGGAAAATATAAAGATCTTAAACAAAACATACATCAATGGGTGAAAAATATTTGCCATATCATGGAAGAAGGACTTTTTATAACCACAAAAACTTCCAATTTAAACATGAACCCCTGTAAGCCCCTCAGACACTGAATGGGAATGTTGTGTGTTTCTCCAGTATTACCACAGCATTAATACATGCCCTGAGCACTGGAAGTTGAGTTCTATATGTATAAAGCGAGTTGACACATTTTGTAACACTTTGTTCAGAGACCATCCCAGTTTCATCTGGGAAATTTCACAACTTAATGTCTAATATTTCCACTAAATTTTCCGACAAATGAGCTGGAAGAAAGGCTGTGGAAATTCCCAATTTAGAGAAAATACAACATGTTGAGGCTGCTTCTTATAGCAACCTTACCTTTTTTTCTTGCTTCCTGCTCAAAACACATAGACAGTCCCTGAGCAGACAGGATTTGCTCTCAGAGATGCTCCTACTTTTCTCAAAGAAAAGATGATAAGGAAAAAAAAGGACATGGGGGCAAATATATTTTAATTTCTTTCTTCTTATTTTATCTCTAAAGCTTCTCTCCAGTGATGCAGACGCAGGGAGATTTCACCTCTCTCAGGTGGTCACAGAGGAGAGGTAGACAAGGGGTAGGTTTCAACAGATGTAACTGTGGTAGTCCTAGGTTTCTCTATCTCCAATTTGGGGGAAATAAAAGAGAAATGGGAAAAATCAAACCTAGATACACTTAGAAACATTTCACAGTGGCAGTTCCTGGTACATGCTACCATAACACTAACTCATCTATAACAGAATATTAATGTAGGGATTAACCTAGATTTTTCTAATTTAGTTGCCTAGCTCAGCTACTGCATTATGCTGTTCTTTAGTTACTAGGACACACGCACTTCCCGAGGTGATTGCTTCCATCACAAATAAGTGCTTAGGACATGCAGGATGCTTCACCTGGAGCAAGTTCAGCAGGGTCTCTGTCATGACAGGCTAGCAAGATCCTTCAATGACTCCAACAGGAGCCAAGACTCTCCATTTCTGCCTAAGTGAAACTAGAAAGAGTACACTAGACACTACTCTTCAGGAAGCTAATACATGAAATCGAGCCTGGTCTTTGTCTGATACTCAGTGGATCCAAATTTCACAGAGTGATTCCCCTAAGCAGCACAAAACTTATTCTTGAATGCAGGAGGCCTCTGGGAGGAACAGTCAGTCCTGTTACCCTTCCAAGTTTCCCTATTACAGAATCATAGAACTCACATTGCAGAAGTTCAAGAAGGACTGTTTCCTGCGGGGGAAATCAACCCTGGAGCTTGGGAGGAGCATGAGGAGTCCATCCCCTAAGGAGAAAGGAAAGGCAAAATCAACTTGTGATGAACTAACAGCAACCCTCATCCCCCCTGCCCCTGTGCTGCTGGGGAAGGAGGAGACAGAAAATTGAAGAGTAAAGCTGAATCCTGGAAGAGGGGGCAGGTTGGGGAAGGTGTTTTTAAGATTTGGGTTTATTTCTATTTTTCTACTCTGATTTGAATGGTAATAAATTTCCCCAAGTCAAGTCTGGTTTTCCAATGAAGGTAATTGCTGTGTGATCTCCCTGTTCTTATCTTAACCCACTAGGCTTTCATTGTATTTTCTCTCCCCTGTCCAGCCAAGGAAGGGAATGACAGAGCAGCTTTGGTTGAGTACCCAGCATACAGCCAGTTTCAACCCACCACACCATGGAAAAGCTCCCATATAGGTCTATCCAGTGGTCTGCAAGAACACCTTAGTTTCACAACAGGCTAGGTTTCGTGTCAAGGCAACTCTGGCCATTGACAGCATAGAAAATAGTGGAAAATACAATCTTTGTAAAAATTCCTTCAATGAAATGTATAAATAAGTTAATAGAAGACACACTATTTAGAAAGTACTCAGCAGCTTCTCTTTTCTAATGCGTGTTGGAAAACTAGTCGTATTACTCTCTTTCAAAAGATCCAAGGGGCTGGATTTCCTTTAACAACAGTTCTACAGGTAGAATGAACCAAATCAGTACATAAAAGTTACTACTGTTCCTCTGGGAAGACAGCTGAAATCACACACCAATTAAAATCTTTCAATGTGTTCACCTAATAGCAAAATATTACAGCAGCCTACACAGCCCAGTAGTGTTCCATATATAAAAATAGCTTTCCAAAAATAACTGCTCTGCTGTATTGGACTACTGGATTTCCCAGAGGAACAGTTACTGTTGTTTTATATGTTAACACACTTGCTGTAGAGTGAGAGTACTGAACCCGAATACATTAGCAGCCGTTTGCTTATTGCCTACAAATGGCATTTAAGTAACAGTAATACTGCTTTAGACTTGAAAGGCTTTTGCTTTTGAAATTTTGGCAAGTTGGTGGAATAATTCTATGCTCCATTCCCAGTGCATAAATCTCAACACAGTGGGTATATATTCTCAGTCAAATTACTGTGAGAGGAGGAAGCCTTGCACTTGTCTGAATGCAATGAGTTTGGCAAGATAGCTCTATTATTGTACTTTTTAATCCGACGGGTTTTTTTGCTGCTCAGCAAGAGCTAGTAATCAGAACAGAAAGCGATTCCAAAATGTAAATTAAGGTGTCTGATGGAGGGATCTGGTGCATATAAAAAGACTTGTATTGAAAACATTTCCTTTTCTAGTTGACTGCTAGCAATCAAACCTTTGAAATTAAAGAATTGTTTTTCTAACCCTGGTGTTATTTTAGCTTTTCTTTTAAGAAAGCAGCACGTGGGCACACATATCATATAGCTTTGTTTAGAGGTTGCAGTTGCTATTAAATTCAATTATTGCTTTCTGTGTCTTTAAATCTAGGGTAGTTTGAAAGCAAGGGCAGTTTCTGTTAAATACCATAACTTTCTACAGAAACAAAAATGTTAAAGATGTCTGGTACACGTGCAGCTATGAAATTAAATCTTTCACTAAGACCTATCACTACTAAATGAAAATACAGGGAACATACTACTGTTGAGGCATCTCAGTGCTAACAGTTTAGGCACAAACAGTTAAGAAGGCACTTACCATGGTAAAACACATTCAAACCGGTTAAGACCACAGATCCTTCAAACACTGCATCTTGTAACTGACATTACAGTTACTCTGCTGAGACCGTTAAGAGTTTGGAATCTGCAGGATCGAACCTTTAGGCAATATTGACAGGCATTGCTTGAAATTTTGTTCTTTCCTCTTCCGTATTTATTCTGGTATATGAATTTCAGGTTATGGTAGTTAAATACAATAGAATCACCTGGTTGGAAAAGACCCACCGGACCATCGAGACCAATCATTCCTATCAAACACTAAACCATGCCCCTCAGTACCTCATCCACCCATGCCTTAAACACCTCCAGGGAAGGTGAATCAACCACCTCCCTGGGCAGCCTATTCCAGTGCCCAATTAGTTCCAGTGAAACTAACAGAAGTTAGACAAAACTGTCAAAACTTCAGAACCCATTTTTTAGAAGATGCTTCCCAATGCTACTTAATCATTAGTTTATAGAAAAGAAGGTAGTTAATGTGCATGTAACATCACTGTAGTATACAGACTACAAAGGATAAAAGTATTTCAATAAACACTGAAGAATGGATCAGTATGCTCACAGAAATTCACTGAACTCAGTAAAGATTAAAGTAAGATCAGTAAAGATAATAGGCTGCCCAGGGAGGTGGTTGATTCGCCTTCCCTGGAGGTGTTTAAGGCACAGGTAGACAAGGTCCTGAGGGATATGGTTTAGTGTTTGATAGGAATGGTTGGACTTGATGATCCAATGGGTCTCTTCCAACCTGGTTGTTCTATGATTCTATGATTCCAGTACAGGTCTGACTGCAGAAGCTGAGCTCCATTTCCTGCTTTGACAGAGTGCCATGTGGTACAGGGGACAAGTTTGACCTCTTTCCAATGTATTATTAGAATCCCTGTATATCCAGGAACATGTATTGCTTCACTGACTTTACTGTAGCTATGTACAGACACTATTATTATTTATTATTTGCATTATGGTAGCTGCCATGGAGGACCAGGGCTCCAGTGAGCTAGTCATTATAGAGACATTTGCAGAGCTCACAGTTTTCATGAGAGGCAGTATATCAGAAGAGACAAGCATGATTGGGAAGGATGACACTACAAATGAGCAAATTGAGCAGGGAAGTCTGCTGAAGTCACATTTGTTGTTTCTGGGTGAAAAGTTGCAATCATTCTAAAGCATATTTCAACAAAGGATTCTGTATTAGACAGAAAGTGAAGAACCGTGTCTGCACAATAGAAGATTGTAAGAATTGTTGTTTAAAAAAAGTGCACATTATTTCTAGGAATTTTTTTTCACCTTTCTGCATATCTTTCATGCTTGTATGGAGGGTTTTTGCTAAAATAATTTCAGTTTGTGATGTGTATGTGGGTCATAGACTGCATGAATCTCTCACAGTCACCTATATTAGTTTCCTATGTGACAATATCATTTTCCTTGGTTTATTATCATTTCACACGTAACAGTTTTGAAAAGAGAGTAACACTGGTTTATTAAGAGAAATTAATACTGAATACAATATAGGAAACAAGCATATATTTTGTGTTAGGT
Source organism: Coccyzus lansbergi (assembly GCA_033558105.1). Taxonomy (NCBI): domain Eukaryota; kingdom Metazoa; phylum Chordata; class Aves; order Cuculiformes; family Coccyzidae; genus Coccyzus; species Coccyzus lansbergi. The sequence continues at coordinate 5,863,291 of JAUMJK010000508.1, forward strand.
GCTGAAAAAAGACATTCAGCTTCAGAAAACAAAGTGTTTCAGGAAGCAGCTGATCATTATTCTGTTCAATGTGATATTGAAAGTTAGGTATCTGCCCTGAACACAGGGCGAAGCAAAAAGAATTCTAACTGAACTGGTGGATGAAGTTGCTAAGCCACTGTCCCTCATATCTGAGAAGTTGTGTCAGTTTGATGAAGTCTGAGTTTCACCTGGATTTCAATGTAAAAGGCAGAAAACAGGTACTGAAGGTGGTTAACTAACATAACTGTTCTCAACAAATTATAGTAAAGCAGTATCTACAGGTAAATAAATAAATAATAAAGATACATTTTGCTATGGGCTCACACAACACATGAGGAAGAACTCCAAAACTTCAGTCTTCCTAACACTGATAATAGTAATACTTAAAAAAAAAACCCATAATCAGATGCTAATTCAAATACTGAAGATAAAAGCTAGCCAATTTTACAACTATTTCCTCCTGATTGCAAAGGTGAGAAGCTCAGAAGTTTGAAGAGGAAGATCAGATTATATTTTGCACTCAACAATTCTCAGTAAATATTTCCAGAATAGACAGTATTGAAAAGTTAAAAGCTGTTCTATAAAGTTATTCTAAAAAATGGTAAATTTCTATTTCTAGAAATTAAAACTTATTCTGTCATATTAAATACCATTGGCATAGCCACTAAGACGTTGCATCATGGAAATATTTCTTGAGATCAATAGAAAATTAAATCAAAGAAAACTTGTAATTGAAGTCTTTAAAAGAGATCTTTGGTGCTTTTCATTTTTGCAACAGGAACACACAATCCCTGTGGAGAGTCCCTCTGAGGGACAGATCTGGCTGGCACTTTACCAACATCCTGAATCAGAGGACTTCTCACAAATAAAAAATAGCTTTTTCTTTTGACTCTTGAACAATATGTATTAGAGTAGCATCCAGATTTCCTTTATAAATAAAGTGTTAAGTAATTATGATAAATTGGTCACTAGTTAACTTCTCAATATTCCCAGCATCATACATTTGTCAGGACTGGCCTAAAACTTAAGGGAAGTATGTCAGGTTATTATTTTATTAGTTTCTGTGTTTCTGTGATCATCGTCATATAGGAACATAGTCAATGGAAATATCTATTAATTTCTTTAACATACATGAGCAGGCTTTCCCATGAATTCAAATATCATGTATTTGTTGAAATATAACAAAAACTTTAAGATCTCTAACAATACTAAAACATAGTTATTTTTATGGTCCTATAAACTGATTTGTAAATCAATTATATATTAGCAGATCAGAGCAGGACAACTGTCTTCAGTATTGGTTAAACCTCTACTGAATCATTTTCAGCCACATCCATCTCTGCTGCAACTTAATTGATATGAATTTTTCTACAGCTGGAAGGAATGTTGATCTCAGAATAGCATCTAAATTTAAATGCTCATAGCTTAACATTCTGTACTGGTTTTAATCCAATACTAGACAAAGAAGGAAATGACAAGAAGACTTACTCACAAGTTTGCCAGTCTTTTGCTGGCAAATTTGCTGGCTGGTGAGAGAAAATTTTCCAAATGTGACTAAGGGCAAAGAGCACTGCTGAAAAGTCAGTTTCTGGCTTTTAGCAATTGAGTGACTTACCTGTAAGTGGGCAAACCACTTAAATCCTTGGACTTTCTCCTATTTTCATGTGTTCCAAATCCCCAAACTACAAATTCTGGTGTGGGACTGAAAAAGTAATCTAAAATCAAGTACCAGGTTCCAGCCTAATTAGGATACTGTAATTTTATCTTTGTGATAATTATCTGTATTGAATTTATATCCCTGGTATTGAATTTACATATAACAGCTTGAAGTATCACAAAAGGAATTCCCGTTGCATTTTCACTTTCTTCTTTTGCTAATAGTTGTCCCTCCCTGATCTCACAGAAGATATTCTGTTACTTGCCAAAGAACTCAGACTCACACATTAAGTCTGTTAAGTGATAATCTTGCACTCTGTCTGCTCTTGAGAATGGACATGGCTTACTCAGAAACTTTTTCATAGTTTTCAATACCTTTCCTTCATCTGCATTGGTTTTACTAAGAGCACTGGAGTGAACCAATAAAGGCTTTAAAACAAATGCTTTTCTCCATTTCTTTTCTCCTCTGGGTCTGTACTCAGACTGTTGTATGATTTACCAGGTGTCTCCTGCTGTTATCAGCCTCTATGGAAGTATTGTCACTTACTTCCCTGCAATCTGGGTCAACCTACAAGTCACATAACTGAAAGTTTCTATGGGGAGGAGCATATTTTATTGTCAGTAAATACAACTTCCTCATATAGTTCAAAACAAAGCTAGGTATTAGCAAAATCAACAAATTTTTAAGTCTTTCTATAACTCTTCATCATAGGGTCACCTCTACTACCTATTTAATGTTCTCTTCCAACAAAACAAATGCCAAAATTACTCCCTAGAACTGCTGAACATTTGCCTCTAGGAAACACTGTAAAACATGAGTTCCCACCTCAGAGTGGAAACTTAAAAGTAACTCCACCCTGCTCTTCATCTCTGCAATTAATAAATCCTAAATTCTGGCAGGAAAAGAATTAATAATATGACTTGCATTCAAGTCCCTCTAGGTTGTCATGTTGTGGTTGGCCTGACATCAGAGCATTTTACTGCAATCTTAAGCCAACTATTTACTCATCCCGTGCAGCATAGGAGCCTCCCACTACCTCCTCCAGTAAAATCTTTTCCTCAGTGGACTTCTGGCACTAGTAAGCTGGAGATACACAAGTGTTGTAAGGGAAAACATCTGGTTCATTTGATAGGAAAAAAGAGGAAAAATAATTTATATGAAGATCCTCTTGAAAAGCTGAACTTCAAAATAGCATTTGTGTTCTGTTGAAAACTGCAGCAGCCTTCTGTTCTTTGCTTCCATTTGAGATCTGAAACGCTCGTGTGATAAATAAAGCATTTAAATAAAATTTTTGTTGACAAAATGTTTCATTACTATGAAGACATATTTGTCAAGAAAGAGGATTATGACATCTTTTCATGTGACTTCTTTGCCTGATGGATATGTTATCACTGGTGCAAGAACAATTGCAAAAAGAAGGATGGAAGTTGCCTAACCAAAGATATAAGTGAGCTCCAGGAGGAAAATACAAATATCAAAACCCCAAACCAGCACTTAAACAGTGTTGGATTAAGGCAATTGAGAATGGATGAAAGCAGGAAAAGTCAGAGAATGGAACATGAGAAATTTGAACCCAATTGGAAATGCAAAGGAAGTTATCAAAGGGATTGAAGAATGAAGGAAATGGGGGATAGATAAGACAATTTTATGGCAGCATTTCAGAGACTGGACTCTAAGAGGCAAGAAATTGCTGTAACATGGGACTTCATAAGCCCATGTAGTGAGGGTAATGAAGAATGCGGGGATATTTTTATGAGTAATCAAGTGTAACACATAATTCAGATGCTTTGGCAGAGTTCACTTTGCAGGTAAATTACATTTCTCATACATGCTAGGGAAGCTTGAGTATTGCCTTCAAGCAGATACAAAGGCATGTATTTTATTTGCTGTGAATCTTTAAGATTGTATTTAATAATTAACGTAACTATTAACATTTTCATTATTCAGAGAAAACATACTGCTTTCCAATTTACTTTTAAAAAATGCCAGGAATGGAAGCAATGGATCCACAAATAATACAAATATGCTTGCGCATCAGAAATTTCTCAGGATTGCTCTGAAAAGCATTTGAGAATCAAGCAACCATGTAACTGAAGGCTTACAAGAGGCAAGTAGATTACAGGAAGATACACAACACTGCTCTGAACAAATGATCATAACTAGACAATAAGCAATATCACAGTGAAACAATATCAACTAGTGAGCAAAATCAAAACCCATTCACACATAAAAAATAAGTTTACAGAGTAACTTAGACTAGGCTAGTGGGCTATCTCTTTGTATATATTTGCATTAATGAAAAAAACTCACATATCTACCTTTTCTTTCTCCTTTATGATGGACAACCATAGCTACAGACGTTTCTGCAATAGAAGTTTTTGATGACCCAGAATAAAGAGAAAATGCCCAAGAGAGAAGTGTGAGTTCACAGTGATTCATCACTGCAACACAGAGAAATAATGAGATGGATCAAGAGAACACAGAAAGAAGAAAGTTAAAGGAACTCATAGCTTCTAAATAGGCAGTATCACAGGTAGTGGCAATGTGATATGAAGAGGAAGTAATAAGTAAAGCAGGAGACCCCATAGCAGCATTCAGAGAATTTGAATAAACTTATAACAAGGAACTGCAAAAAAAGAAAAAAAGAAGAAGCATGAACACATTAATGAAGGGGATTCTAAATAAGCAGCAAAATAATATAGACAAAAATGCATAAAAGATGCGGTTTAAGCTCTACTTACCAAGACACAAAGAAAGCAATATGAAAAGATAGTACATTATATTTCATTAGGAGTAAGCTGAGGGAAAATATAGATCAATCATGTAAAAGGAAGTGTGAATAAAGAATTAATAATAATAATAAAATCAAAATACTCACTATCTTTTTAGTATAGAATCATAGAAACAGAATGGTTTGTGTCATCCAGTTCCATGGGCAAGTACACCATCCACTACACCAGGTTGTGCAAAGCCTCATCCAACCTGATCTTAAATGTTTCAAGGGGAAAGTTGCCTTTGCCTTCTGTGACTTGGGCAATGTGGTTAGAGCACTTGCCAGTGGAGTCTGAGGCAAACAAATGTTGTTGAGTGCCACAACCTTCTTCAAATCCTGAGTAACTATATCTCCCGTTTCGTTCTGGAGAGGGCCCATGTTTTCCCTAATCTTCTTTTTATCAACAACATACCTATAGAATATTTACTTGTTGCCCTTCACAACCCCAGCCAGATTTAATTCTATCAGGACTTTCCCTTCCCTTCCCTTACACTAGGAACTACTGGAGAGCCACAAAAAAGATTAAGGGATTTTGACTAGGACCCTTCCAACCCCAATCATTCTGTGATTCTGTGACATTAAATGCGATGGATTTCAATCCACAGTTTTAAAGGAAGTAGCAAAAGTGACCCCTGAATCATTTGCAATTAATTATCTAAAAGAAAGAGGATAAAGGTATGATGGTAATCATTGGAGGACCGGAGAACAGTAAATATAGTCTGTTTTCATCAGAATGAGGAAAAAGTAGAACTATACATAATGAACCAAGAAGGATATTGTGGAAAAGTAATAAACAATCATTTAATTAGCCCCTGAAGGAAGTATGATAGGAAATATCTCAAAATGAAACACAAAAGCACACCCTGTCAAAATCATCTCATCTTCTTTGACAACATAGAGTCAATAGGGAAAACAAAAGATATGAAAATATCTTTACTATGGAAATACAGAGAAGCTAAAATTATCTTACAATGATGAAAAAATTGGACAAAAAATCCTGATCAAAGTGTAGTGTTCAGTAGTTTCTGGTTATCTTTGCAGGCTGTAGCTATCAAATTCTTTTATAAGCATCTTCTGCATTTTCACTAGTAGTTTGAATGCTGAAGGAGAGAGCACAGATCTGTGCTAACAGCAAGGTGAGTAGGACGTACTTTAGGAAAGGCAACTATCTTCAGAATTATTTTGCTTTAATGACAAAACAATCTGAGGTCATGTCATCATAAGGAAGAGCCTTGCTCTTCTGCTGCTACATTGTCATCTCCTTAGCCATGGAAAAACATTGATATAGGTATTCTGTAAAAAACATGTCAAAGAAGTTCAATGGATAAGAAACTGGTTCGGTGGATAAGCTGTTTGAATGGTCATATTCAGAAAGTAGCAGTCAATGGCTCAAAATTCAGATGGAGATCCATGACAAGTGGTGTCCCTCAGGGCTCTGTACTGGGACCAGTGTTCTTTACTATCTTCATCAATGATATTGAAAGCAAGATTGAGTGCAACATCAGCAAGTTTGCAGATGACACTGAGCTAAGTGGTGTAGTTGCCACACTGGAAGGACGGGATGTCATCCAGAGGGACCTGCACAGGCTACAGAAGTGGGCCCATGAAAAACTCGTGAGGTTCAGCAAGGCCGAGTTCAAGGTCCTACACATGGGTCTGGGAAATCCCTGACTTCAGTACATGATGGAGGATGACATGATTGAGAACAGCCCTGCAGAGAAGGAGTTGGGGATGCTGGTTGATGAGAAACTCGACATGAGCCTGCAGTGTGCACTCGCAGCCCAGAAGGCTAATCATGTCCTGGGCTGCATCAAAAGCAGTGTGGCCAGCAAGGTGAGGGAGGAGATTCTGCCCCGCTGTTCCTCTCTTGTGAGACCCCCACCTGGAGCATTGTGTCCAATTTTGCAATCCTCAACATAAGAAGGATATGGAACAGGTCCAGAGGAGGCTACAAAGACGATCCAAGGGCTGGAGCACCTCTACTATGAGGAGAAGCTAAGAGAGTTGAGCTTGTTCAGCCTGGAGAAGAGAAGGTTCTGAGGAGATCTTATAGAGACCTCCCAGTATCTGAAGGGGGCCTACAAGAAAGCTGCCGAGAGACTGTTCATAAAGGTTTGTGGTGAAAGGATGAGGGAGAATGGGTGTAAATGGAAGAGGGGAAGATATAAGCTTGATATAAGGAAGAATTTTTTCACTACGCAATTGGTGAGACACTGGAACAGGTTTCCAAAGGAAGTTGTGGATCCTCCATCCCTCAGAGTGTTCAAGGTCAGGTTGGATGGGTCATGGGCGGCTTGACCTAGTGAGATGCCCCTGCCCATGGCAGGGGGGTTGTAACTAGATGATCTTTAAGGTCCTTTCCAATCCGAACTATTCTATGATAATAGAAGAAATCATCAATTTATGCAGTACTCCAGTTGTATGAAATGAATGGACTATGAAATCTCAGGAGTACAGAATTCTACTTTTGATCATACTGAACTGTTTCCTATTTCCTTTTCCTAAACTTTAAAAAATAAAATAAAAATTTACTAATGTTATCTTTAGAAATGTCCTCCATGCATCATATGAAAATTTTGATACTTTCTAGAATTTTAAGGTAGTACAATCCACCCAGTTTATCCTCTGAATTTCTACAATAAATTTGAATTCAGCTTCCCACATCATCAGGAACCACTTCTTCTGAGATGGTAAGCAATCAGCACTCTCACATAGAATAAGTCAGAAGTCAGAAGTAAATGGAAACCTTATATTACCAGTTAGTGTTTACCTGTTAACACAAGAGAGACTGTGCAGTGGTTCAGAAGTGTTTAAATCAATTGCAAACCTCTGATTATCAGCTGAAAGGAGCTCTTACTATCTTTTCCTCTTACATACTCTGCTAAAGAAACAAAAATATTCCTTATTCTCACTCTTTGCGTAATTTTAAAAGACAACAAGCCATAATGGAATTATTTTTCTGCTTATTATCTCAACATCCCACTTCAGCACAACATGATTATGTTCAACTTACTAGCTTTGATGGCTAAAATTCTGAAAATTTTACACTGTCTTTTGTGAGGGGAAAAAATGGAAAGGAAAAAGAGAGAGAGACAGAAGAAGAGCCTTAAGAGCTTCTCTAAGGAAAAGAAAGAGCAAAATAGTGAGTAACATCTCCCACTCTACTACCGAGTGTAGTGAATAAGTATATTTGGAGAGTTCAGTCTCCAATTCCCATTTCTATAATTTTAACTTCAAAGTGCAAGAAAAGTAACTTCAGCACTGCCAAATATAAAACGCGTGCTCAGTCACAGCAGATAGTCCAAGGCTTTTTCAGCTATTGTTGACAATTCTGCAACAAGCTATTCTGTTGGCAACCATTAGGGTTGGATCAATAATTATCTTTGTACCAATGCTTTGCTTAGATGGAAGCAGAATGAAGAGTCATCCTTGATTCTTTTATCAAGAAAACAGTGAAACAAATCAAAGGAAAAACAGAAATTTTATTAATCATGAGTGTTCAAGGCCAGGTTGGTTGGGGCATTGGGCAGCAGGTGGGAGGTGGGAGGTGTCCCTGATCATGACAGGGGGGTTGGAACTGGATGATCCCAGGTCCCTTCAAACACAAACTGTTCTATGATTCCATAATAATTATTTATCAAACCGGTTATTGCCATAATACTGTTGAATACTATAATAGTGGGTATTCTCATTGGAGGACTACAGGGGTTTTGGAGACCTGTTGATAGGGAGGAAGGTCTCTCACCCTTCTCTACCTCAAAACCTCTTGCTGCCCAGGTGATCTCACTGAGGGTGCCCTGCCTCTTAGGGTAAAAGAAGCTACATGAAGGGAGATACAGAGCAAGGTGCTCACAGACCTGAGAAACTCTACCAGATCCCCAGCCAGGAGCTCCACTCTGCTATTCTGTGCTGGTGCTTCCTCTCAGTGAGGGCAGGGAGGAGAGCTGAGAAAACAGATGGGGAAGGTAGAGGTGAAAACACAATGTAGCAGTTGTTAACTATTTTATACTAAAAGAAGGTTGCCTTGGATCTGTGCAGGTATTTCGCAGGCCCACTCCCTCTTTAGTTAAGGGAGTGTGAGCAAGTTAGTAATTCTGCATTGTTTCTTTGTGATCAAGCCAAGCTGGAAAAAGCAAAATGTAGTTGAAATGCTCATGGGTTTGGAATGCCAACCAGGTCCTCACTGTCCCATCCCAGCTTCCCAGGGATACTTATTCCCAAACCCACACACAGCCCAGAGAGCCATTTCAGGCCCCTGAGACCACCAATCCCTGCCCCTGCAATGCCCCAGCAGGGCCAGTCTCCAGCTTCTTGCAGCCCTGCCCTGTCTGGCCACAGGCCCTGTAGTGTTGGGCTACCTGTGAGCCCACATTTCCTCCTGGCCCTGCTTGGTCCCATCCCCAGGGAGGTGCCTGATGCTCAGGACTGAGGCTTCCACAGTGCTCCTGGCTGGGGTAGTGGGACTGGACCCTGGCTGTCAAGCCCTGCTGACACTGACAGGGTCTTCACTGGGTCCAGCCCTGTTCAGTGTTTTTATCAATGATCTGGATGAAGGCTTTGAGTTCACCCTTAGCAAGTTTGCAGATGACTCTAAGCTGGGTGGAAGTAGGGAGACTCTGCAAAGGATATCTGAACAGGTTGGACCACTGGGCTGAGTCCAATGGGATGAGATTTAACACGGCCAAATGCAGGGTCCTGCACTTGGGGTACAACAACCCTAAGCAGCTACAGACTAGGAGAAGTCTGGCTGGAAAGTAGACTGGAGAGGAAGGACCTGTAGGTGTTGGTTGACAGCTGACTGAACATGAGCCAGCAGTGTGACCAGGTGGCCAAGAAGGCCAATGGCATCCTGGCTTGTACTAGAAACAGTGTGACCAGCAGGTCCAGGGAGGTGATTCTCTCTCTGTACTCTGCACTGGTGAGACCGCTCCTTGAATCCTGTGTTCAGTTCTGGGCCTCTCACCACGAGAAGGATGTTGAGGCTCTGGAGAGAGTCCAGAGAAGAACCACGAAGCTGGTGAAGGGGCTGGAGAACAGGCCTTATGAGGAATGGCTGAGAGAGCTGGGGGTGTTTATCCTGGAGAAGAAGAAGCTGAGGGGAGACCTCATTTCTCTCTCCTACTACCTGAAAGGAGGTTGTGTAGAGGAGGGAGCTGGGCTCTTCTCCCAAGGGACAAGGGAGAGGACAAGGGTAAATAGCCTCAAGCTCCACCAGGGATGGTTCAGGCTTGACATTAGAAAGAAATTTCTTCTTGGAAAGGGTCACTGGGCACTGGCAGAGGCTGCCCAGGGAGGTAGTTGAGTCACCATCCCTGGTGGTGTTTAAAATATGGGTGGATAAGGTCCTCAGGGACATGATTTAGTGTTTGATAGGAATGGTTGGACTCAATGATCCTGGAGGTCTTTTCCAACCTAGTGATTCTGTGATCCTTGAGGCAAATTAGACCATTACATCACATGTATATAGATGTCTACATTGCTGATACATAAATGCAGATGTCAATCTGAAACTAACTCCCATTCCTGGAGGTTATTATAAGAAAATATCTGCTTTCATATTTCCTAGAGAAAAAGTAGCTTTGACCTTGACTAATGCAAAGTATTTACTAGTGATAAGGATCTTGATCTTGCACACTACTACTTCATAAAGCCCTCCAGTATTCCTCTGGAGGAAATATCCAGACTTCTGAATCATTCAACAAGATGAGTAACATGACCCTGTCAATCAGCTCGGTATCTTTTAAAAATCCATAAAAATTTATTAAACTTGTTAAAGGCAATAGTTGCTCTCTAATTCCAGCAGAGACTTTGTTGCTCTGAAGTGACCAGAGAGAACGCTGGAGCAGATGTATCTTAGAGATACAGCTGCAGTAATAAATGGATAACAGTGACTTCTGTGTGATCTCTCATGTTTTCCAACAAGCTTCTTCAATATTCTTCTTTAAACCACAACAAGACTGTAAGAGTTCTGTATTTCAGTTGATATTGTTTGTGTCCCTTTGCATGGAATTATTTCATAAAATAAAGATCTTATCTAGGTACTGCAGCCTACTCTCAAAAGGCATTTACTCTTGGGCAGAAACAGACCGAACACATATTCTACAATCTGAATGACAAGAGCTTTGCTAGCATTTTAATAGGAATATATAAAAGAGAGCACTGACAATTTTCAGTCTGACATGTCACCCTTTTTCTTGTGTAGGAGAACAGTAATTGTACCACTATAATCAATTGGTGTGGTCTGATATTCCCAAATGGATACAAATCACAGTTTATGCCCAAGAATGAACACTGTAGCACCGTAATTAAGAGAGCAAGAGGTAATGTCTTTATGGTCTAGTGAGCGGTGGCTTTAGCTGATACACAGCGTTTTGATTTCATCTGAAGATAGTGGTGCTGCAAGCACTTGAATTGTTTCTGCCTAGGTTTTTCTTTTCAACTGCCCTCTGCAGAAGGTTAATAGTAGGTTTAGAATGCCAAAGTTCTCTAGCCAGTGAATCACAATTTTGGATTTGTCAGTTACTGATGTGAAACCAGCTGCTATTGTAAGTGGGACCCTTACACGTTGTTGTTGTCTCCCCACCGCCACTCTGCACAGATGCTCTGCAGTTGTATGAAGAAATTGATCATTTTGTCTCTTCGGCAAGTCTTCAGAATGTCACTAATTTCTTATTTACCATGAATGTTTCATCTTGCGTGAATTACACTGTATAAGCTTTACAGCTACCCTATACACTCTACACAGATCTCACAGCTGGATAATGAAAGAATGAATGATACCCAGCACAGAATTAAAATTCATAAGTATGGAACTTGTAGTAAACTTGAAACTGCATCCTGTCTGTAAATACCTGGTAATGATGCTGTGAATTAGTATATGTAGGTTATTTCCAGGTTAAAAATTCATGCCTCTTGCTATAGAAAACAACTTACAGATAGATAAGTAAAACCAAGCAAATTTTACAATTATTATTTTCTTCGGCAATCATATTATTTGCATTTTGTGTTTCCATTGACCTAGACAACTTTTATTACCCAATGTCAGTCTAAAGCAGCTGCAGAACATCGGCAGCTCGGATTTGCATTGGTTTCCTTACATCTCTTGGGTTTTTTTCTGCTCTCTGCTGCACATTACAAATATTAGCATAAAGGAGAAAGATGGAGTTTTAGACATTTTGATCACCCTCAGGAGTCATCACTGTCAACAGGATTTGGCCAAAACCTTTCTTTTCTCAGATCAAAGAAGGAAAAGCCTGTCACTACAGAACATTGACATTCTTAGGTCTGCTAGCTCATCTTTTTTTTTTCACATCTATCATTATGATACTGCATCATATACGCTGCTCTGATCTCCAGTTTCCCTCTGCTCACAGATCATCCTACATTCAGCTTTTGATAGGTTATTGCAACAGAGTGGAATATGGTTATAGTTCAGCAGCTACAAATGTGTTCTTTTTATATGTAATGGAAATACAGCTACTTTAAAATAAGATCTGAATCCCCAAAAAGAGCCATGATTTAACTGTTTAATCCAGGGAAATGTAACAACATGTTCCCGAAATACTAATTTAAAAATTATGGCTTTTAGTTAGCTTCTTCATGCTTCTGGAAAAAAGTTATAACCCATCAGTCAGCCTGAAATAAATATCTGCATTGTGTGAGGAAAAAAATGTCTCCTAAGTGATGAGATCCATGTACTGTTTCCAATGTTGCTAACTCTTTCCTTGTATTCCAAACTCTGTATCAATAGCAAGTAGCTGAAGCCTATCAGCTTAGAGATTTTAAAGTGTCTTTCAATACAGTCCAGATTTCAAGGATTCACTGTTGAGGCCCTGCAAATAATAACAGACCTAGAGAACACACATTTCTTTTTTACATCTTACTTCTTACTGTGGTACCTAATATCATAAGAAAAATATCATAGTTAAAATTTCTAATTCAGCCCAAAGGCATTGTTGGTAGATTTTAACAGTTTAACGATATCAAATAACAGGAATTTGTCTCCCTTTTTCATGCAAACTTAACTAGTTAAAAATAGTTAGTTAAAAATAATCATACTAGTTAAAAACAATCACACTAGTACTAGCTACTTCCCACTGCAGAATTAGATATTCTGTTTATTGAGATCAACATATCTTTGATATCTATCCCAGGGAGGTGGTTGATTCACCTTCCCTGGAAGTGTTTAAGGTACGGGTAGATGAGGTGCTGAGGAACATGGTTTAGTGTTTGATAGGAATGGCTGGACTCGATGATCTGATGGGTCTCTTCCAACCTGGTGATTCTATGATTCTATGATTTGAGCTCCAAAAAGAATGGGGTTTATACATCATATTAGCACATGGAATATAAATTGCCCCAGCTAAAGAACCTTTGGTATAGAAAGACTTAAGTCAGTCATTTCACGAAGCTTAAAAATTTCCAAAGAAGTCCAACATACTTTTTAAAAGTAAAGAGAAGCACCAAATACATCAAAGCAGTATTTGAGTGAAATAAACCAAATATCTCATTTATTTTCAAACCTGGTATAGATTACTAGAGTATAGAAATCTCTGTCACTGGTAGTAATGAAGGACAAATATTCAAAAGCCATTGGATTAATGGTCTAGTGGGAGGTGTCCCTACCCATGGCAGGGGAGTTGGAATTAGACGATCTTTAAGGCCCCTTCCAACTCAAACCATTTTATGATTCTATGATTCTCCATTTTAGAATTTGTAGTGGTTTTTTTATCGTTCCTTAAGTTTCCTAAATTGGACTAGTATGGAAATACTACTAAAAATAGACCTTTAGAGAAAGTATTACCTGCATGTCTTTTCTTTTTTCTTTGCTTCCCATCCTCATAGGTCCTCAAAGTATAGAGGTAGATGAAATAGCCAAGATAATGTTTTCTGAACCTTAAGAATGTTTTCTCCGGATTTGATTAAAGGTTAGGATTGGTTCTTATTTAGTACAAATTAGTTCATTCCTCTCAATATACCATGTCTGGCAATGTAAAACACAACCTAACGGAGAGGCACAGTTTAAAAATAGTGAAGTTCAAATTAGTAATATACTTTATGGAAATAGTTGAAGGAGAAAGGGATACAATACTGTGCATCAGCCACCAGAAGCAGCCAAGATACAGTATGAAGACTATGTGGCTGATCTGTGGTGATTTTTTAATACTCTCTCTTTTCTAGTTGGGGTATTGTATGGCTGCATTACCTTGCTAGAATGTTTATTATACACATACTTTGATTTACTTTTACAAAAGATTATTTAGAAAACTGCCAGGAAGACAAAATAAAGATTCTTAATAAGTACCCTGCTCGTAAACATTTCAAAGGTACTATGAAACAAACCTGAATTATTAAGCTATTCCAGGGACCAACCAGGTCCTTTCTTTTGCTATGACTATGAGCAATAAGATTAGAACAACAGTAACATGGTAAAACAGCCATTCTAGAAGGAGAGTGGAAGCTTTATAATGCAAGATTAAATTTTGAGCTTCTGACAGTGACAAAAAAAGGCAAAATCTCTAGACAAAAACTTTCTACTAAGCATTTTAGCTCCAGTGAGGATGTAACTGACCATAATTAGCTTTTCCATGGTTAAATTAACACTGTGAAAAGTGCTGAATCTTGGCCTTTCTTGGTAGAGACACTGAAGAAAAAATAACAATTCTAAATTCCCTTTACAAATCAAAGCCATTTTTAAATGAAGGTCAAACTCATCATTACATGCAGACAACGGCTTTTGGACACCGTTTTGTTCTTTCTAACTTGAGGGATCACTAAGACTGATGAGCAGTAAAACCAAATTATACTGCAATATGAAAGCAAATGCAGGCTTTTTCTGGTTTTATATTATTTTTTTAACTCTCTGCTGTATGTATTACACTCTCCGAAGCTTAAAAAGGAGAACTACCATCATGCATTTAATGTCTTTCCATGCTCAAGCTTCCCTCTTTATGAATCAGAAAGCCAAAAAGCCGCACTACCCTCAAACTTCAGTACAATGGAATAGAATTTTATTGAGTTAGCATTCAAACAATATTCATAGAATCATAGAACAACCAGGTTAGAAGAGACCCACTGGATCATCGAGTCCAACCATTCCTATCAAACACTAAATCATGTCCCTCAGCACCTCGTCTACCTGTGCCTTAAACACCTCCAGGGAAGGTGAATCAACAGCCTCCCTGGGCAGCCTGTTCCAGTGCCCAATGACCCTTTCTGTGAAATTTTTTTTCCTAATGTCTAGCCTAAATCTCCTAGCTCCTAACGGAGCTTGAGGCCATTCCCTCTTGTCCTGTCCCCTGTCACTTCAGAGAAGAGGCCATTACCCTCCTCTCTACAATCTCCTTTCAGGTAGTTATAGAGAGCAATGAGGTCTCTCAATTTTCTCTCAACACGCAGATATTCTAAAAAAATTCTGGACTGCAGTTAAAATACAGGGATAGTAGCCACTCAAACTCCTGTAATTAGCAGCCCCAGTGTCTTTGTAAACAGGTAATGTCAAAGGAATCGGAGGCAAGCAAGCATGAAATAGTAAAAACAAGGGGCTTCAGCGACAAGTAATCAGCATCACAATAGGGAATATTCAGGAAATAAACAATTCATTTTGAAAGCTCTGGTCTTGCAGACCAAGAAAATAATCCCCACACTTCTGCACATGTTTGCATTTATTTGTGTGAGCAGTAGCAAGCTGACTAGAAAAGGGCAGAAATTAAAAGAAAACTTGCAGATATTTCCAGGAGTTGCACTGATGTTCCAGTGGCAATAAGATCAAACAGGCATGCAAATTCCCAGAATAAAGTCTAGCACAGTTAGCATGGATACATTTCAAATCAGAAAGTGTCTCTACTAAGTGTATAGGGACAGAAAACAAAGTTCAAAACATAATACAGTCAAAACAAAGGAAATTAAAAGACCTAATACTCTCCAGTGGCTTTCTGAAGTGCTGTGTAGCGCTGTCTCAGGAGGTAGGCACAAATCTGTAAAAAAGCAGAACACAAAGGTAAAAAAAATAGTCCCAAACCCCAAAGTAAGGAAGCCGTTCTGACCAGAGAGCAGAAATCAAAGATCTGTGAAGGCAACCAACAAGAAAGTAGCACAAAGGTCATCAGGTGTCAAGATACGTACATTACCTAAACACTTTGTAAGCTTGGGAGAAAACTGGGTATGGGAATTATATATCCAAAAGTCCTTTGTTTTTTTATAGGAAAGTGCAGTACTCTGATCTCTGTCAAAATCAGCACTGCTGATTTCACAAGCAAACAAAGAGTAGGAAACTCACACTGACGCTAACTCCATGAGAGCAGGGTCTCAGCACTGAGAGGGACTTGAACTGCAAAGCATATTTTAAAAGTTCAGCATCTTTTAACAATGTATGTAATATAGACCTTCTTTACCTCTGGTTTTAACTTTGTCCTGCATGATTTCTCCTGAGGAAGTATGACATATGTAAAACAAGTAGTTGTTTCTATATGAAAATATTGAGAAAGGTCACCCCATACTCTGTTGAAAGAGGCATTAGTGGCATCTCAGTATCTTCCAATAACAAACCCTTTCATGCATGTCATCACAGTAAAGTACTAAGCAGTCACAAAACTACAGCAAAATTAATCAATATGCAGTGTATTGGACTCCGAGCAACATTTTAGTGCTGTTTTTAAAGGTACCTTTGAGGAATGCTTTGGTAAATGGTAGCTTGCTAAAGGTAGCCTGAAACCATAACAACAGGATAAGCACGCTTGCTTGATTTTCTTTTCAAAAGACTGAGGTATAAAATAGAAAAGCATCTATCATGCTTTACCTAAGCAACAATATCCTTTTGTGTCTGAAAAAATACATGGAAAGTGCTTCTTAAACTTGAGTTGCCTGCAGTCAAATATACCTTAAAAAATGAATTGTCTGCAAGCTGCTCACAAAGGGAATAATTACCATTAGGTCAGCCTAATGTGATGCCCCTGTTGACTTACAGGTTATACTTTAAACATATCTCCTATTTCTTGAACTAATTTTGGGCTCTTGAATGCAAGCATATAGCAGGGGTAAGTGTGAGGACGTTGACTAGAGGACGTAGCGACTTTTTCCTGCAAGGCCACTTTTTAGTAACTGCATGAGATACAAAGTGGAAGTGTTTGGGGTAGATTGAATACTTGATCCCAGTCTGACCACGCATGTAGATAAAGGGCACATAAACACACACTACAGTATATATACACCTAGTGCCCAGGTGACCAAGAAGGCCAATGGCATCCTGGCTTGTATCAGAAATGGTGTAACCAGCAGGTCCAGGGAGGTTATTCTCCTTCTGTACTCAGCACTGGTGAGGCCACTCCTTGAATACTTTCCTCAGTTCTGGGTCCCTCACCACAAGAAAGATGTTGAGGCTCTGGAGAGAGTCCAGAGAAGAACCACGAAGCTGGTGAAGGGGCTGGAGAACAGGCCCTATGAGGAGTGGCTGAGAGAGCTGGGGGTGTTTAGCCTGGAGAAGAGGAGGCTGAGAGGAGACCTTATTACTCTCTACAACTACCTGAAAGGAGGTTGTAGAGAGGAGGGAGCTGGGCTCTTCTCCCAAGTGCCAGGGGACAGGACAAGAGGGAATGGCCTCAAGCTCCGCCAGGGGAGATTTAGGCTAGAGATTAGGAGGAAGTTTTTCACACAGAGGGTCATTGGGCATTGGAATAGGCTGCCCAGGGAGGTGGTTGATTCACCTTCCCTGGAGGTGTTTAAGGCACGGGTGGATGAGGTCCTGAGGCACATGGTTTAGTGATTGATGAGAATGGTTGGACTCGATGATCCGATGGGTCTCTTCCAACCTGGTTGTTCTATGTTCAGTATGTGCTACATTGCCTTTAAATACAACTCTAGTACTATTGAAACCAGTGGCGGTATCAGTGGACCTAATGACTTTACTGTATTGTACACAGAGTAGTTGTTTTTTTTTTCAGATGACATTTTCCTACTGTTTTCTGAGGGCCAAATGCAACGTATGCAGAGGTACAGAGAGTTCTTCTGCCAGAGGACTCACTTCATATCCAGCTTTAGCTTACCTTATGTATGGGTTGCTGACACTACAAATCTCCTTAGCAGATAAGACATGTGTTGCACTATTTGACCTCATGTCCCATTCCCCTTTATTTAAATGCTCAGAGGAATCATGCTGGTTTTCATTAGGTTTAGACAAGGATGCCTTGGGTCACTCCGTTTCGGTCACACAGTCCCATTAAGCTTTTGAATGGGCATTGATAAGTATGAATTTTACTAAAAGAGACCTGGTCTTTGGTTCATGTTCAGTATCACATACACTTCACATATCACTTACCCTTCGAGTAAGTATGACTTTCTGACTTTTTCACTGATATTTACACCTCATGAGTTGCTCTGCAGTAATTTGCAGAGCATCTTCCGGTCTTCCTCTTTCCCCTTTCCCTACTCCCAGGAGTTTGTTTCAGTCTCCACACTCTCTGTATGATATAAAAAATTCTTCTGCCAGAGCTCTAGGATATATGTGTAGTCCCAAGCCCCAGGAAATGCCGATGGGCAGGTATCTCTCCCAGCACTAGATCGGAGAGTCAGGGTTTCAGGAGGCAACTGCATCCAGACAGAATCCAAGCACTGGCATCTTCCCTGGTAGTGAACGTCTTCAGTTTAGGTCTCTTAGTAACTACTATAACTAGTAGCTTATGTGACATCACTGTCACTAAAAAAGAAGCGAATGCGCAAGACATTTCTTTGAAGGAATAATGACAGATATCTATTCACAAAGTATTGTAATTGAAAACTGGAATAGGGAGCGCAACTTAAGAGTTTCTTTGAACTTTGAAAAAGGATGTCAGCAAGAACCATCCTTCAGGGAGACTCTGACAGATTCGGGTAGGATGTTGAGGACTTTGACCATTACTTAGTATTCCCTGTGCATTTAAATGGAGACAGAAGTCTGGGGCACAGATTCTTTTCAGGAAGCCACAATAATCTCTGATTTTTTATGCACTTAGATCTTTTACTTTATCAGTTCCTTTACCTGTAGATACTATCATGAAAACTATACAAAACCTCTATTTTGTCCTTGTTCAGGTGAAAAAAAATTATCTTACCTAGTTTTTATTTTATTTTATTTTATTTTATTTTATTTTATTTTATTTTATTTTATTTTATTTTATTTTATTTTATTTTATTTTATTTTATTTTATTTTATTTTATTAATTCAAAATCTAAAACAATGGTTTTACTCCTCCACTTTATGTATCATGTTCAGTGGACACAGTACATGAAAACACCTTCAGGGGTTTCTTGGCTGATAAGAAACAATGCTAATATCTTCACAATGCTCTTCAGAATTTGAATTATTTAAAATTTGGGAAATAAAGGCATGCAAAGAACATTAAATGAGAGCAATTACATCAGCAAGCAAACAATCAGCACACCCTGCTTAGGGGGAGCTGTCAGGCTGCTTTCTCTCTCTTTCTGCATCTTTCTTCAAGGACTATCAATTGATTATCTAGGCAGCTTCTCTCATTGTGTCAACAAGTTCACTTAGCTCTTCAGGGCTTTCCATCCTCTCTTCATCAAAATACCAGCATTTTATACTTACTAAATATTCAAAGACTAATAACTTGAGCACAGTTTTTCTGTTTAAACAACAGAAACTACTTAATCTGGCATGACACAAACTAGGTCCCCAGCTAAATTCCAAAATCTGACTAATAGAGAGACAAAGGATTCACCTTTATCAAACAAAAAGGTTTGTTTGACCATTAGGGAATAGAGAAAAAAGTTAAGAATCTAAGTTAAAAGTACATGAAAGCACAGAAAAAGATGGAAGAAAAGAGGAAAGAGGCAAGAGAAATGTAACCTTTGCAAATGTTTCAGGGTTCTTTATAAAGCAAATACGGTATAAAGTGCTTTACGCATTTGGGCTCCACCAGTTTGAATAACCTAACAGTAATCAAAACAATTATTCACAAGAATTGAGTTAAATGCACAGAGAAGTGTTTGCAGTACACAAGCTGTTGTTGCAACAAGATGACAAAAAGTACTAGCCAGAGTCAAGAAAAGCAGGACTTAACCAACTGTTTGACTCCTTAAAAGGAAAATCTGTACTGTAGTAACTAGGGAGGAATCAATATTTTCCTTATTGATCCTTTCCTATTTAATTTTACATGTGTCACATTACCAATATTGCCTTTTATCACAACAAATGCTCTGTACTTTCATTTTAATGTCATTCACTCTGTCATAAATTGAGGGGGAGGGGGGAAGGTAAAAATCTAGTTCACAAAAAAATTAATAATCTTGCAGCCAAAATCTTTAAGATGAACATTGAAGTCTGACAAATTCCGTGAAGAAAAGATGTGATAGCTTTCTCTCCCAAGAAAAAAAAACTGCAGTGGCAAGGTCACTAAAAGTGCCTCTGAGTAGGTGAAGAAATAAGTCATCAATAGTTATTAAAATTAATATTAAATTTAAAATTAAAACACCAAGGGATGTAGAGAAAAGTTGTCCTGCGGTTTAGTAATTTGGAATAAATAAATAGTGGAGACGTCTTTGGACTAAGTATACTCCTAACATCAGCATAAGCACATTCTTTGCGCATACTAAGATTAACATTGTCAGTGCCTGAAACATCATCACTCTGGCAATGGAATATAAATGGTTTCTCTCCAGCAGGATTAGTGATAAACCCATCTCTCATCAGAATATATACATGACTTAGTCTTTAAAATAAATACATTGATCCAAAAATAATATTGAGATCTTTAAGTGCACAAAGAACATTGAACTATTAAATTACGTTGTTGCAGAAGGGGTTGTTGCAAGCTTGTGCCATGAGATAATTAGTTTTACTTCCATCTTGTTCAAATTCACTTTAAAATTAAGGTGTTCAGTTCTGAATACCTGCCAAACACTGCGACAAAACATAGGCTGCAGCTGAAGCACCAGGAAAGAGAGAGAGGGAGCTGGGAGCCATCAGCAAAGCAGAAGAACATTATCCTGTGATGGTGAAAAATCGAAGTAGAGAGACAGCATATAAAAAGAAGAAAATATAATGGTTGTTTTGCAGAGCCCTGGGATGGAACCATTCCACATCAAGCAAAATAAAAAGGAAAAAGAGGAGGGAAGAATTTGGTCAACAGTCTAATGATGGTCTCAAAAGATTTTAACACAGCCTTGCTAAGGCTACAAACAGTTGCCAAAGTGGCAGCAAATTATGGTTCAGCAGCACAAAAAATAATTATGGCACTGATTGGAAATTGAGTTTAAAGTAGAGATGTATATGCCATGAGAAATAAGTAAATACAATGAGAAAAAGAGAAACATGCATGTAGGAAAATATAAACAATGTCTCAGCAATGATCTGAAAAAGAGAATGATGGTTTTCTCATTCCTCATTGGAGTGAAAAAGATCTGTCCCATTTACAGATATAGAATGCAAAACAAATCAAAGAGAAACAGTACATCACAGCAGAAACGTTAGCCTAAGGTGGCAGTAGGTAAAGTTTGTCACTGCTCAGTACCCACTGGAATGTGAGATATGTTGAAACAAACAAACTAACAGTCATGAGACAACATCCTAAAGTCAACAGTGGGAATATTTAGTCACTAGTTCTTTATACTTGTAGTGAGGGTCAGAACAGAATGGTCATGGGAAATTGAGCAGCCCTTTCACTCTTGCAGGCAGCATGTGTGAGTGAAGAATGCAACACATGGACAAAAGCAATGAGAGGCACCCAGCACTCCTGAAGACTGCAAGATTCTCATTTGTGCATAATGCAGGATGGATAACTGAGCAGACACTCTGCAAAATACCACATGTTCATTTTATTTTACAAATTTATTTTAAAGGGTGACTTGATTGTAGGAAGATTAACAAATACTGTCTACCAATGACAAAATCATTTCATCAGCAAGTAACTGAAGGATAAAATTATCGGTCTTGCTGAATCCTACTAGGAGGTAGAGAACTGTGAGGTCTTTGAAGGATTTTAAATTCAGATCCAGCAAAGGACTTGCAGGAAGGCCATTTAAATATCATACACATTTGCCTTGACAATAGAGCGCAGAGCTAGTTAATGACACACTGGTTTCCCCATGCAGTCCACTCTGAGTAGGATTCGCACTTCTCTTGAATATTCACAGGGGCACTTGATGGCTCCACATTTCACATAATATAACTGTCCAAAGGCCGGGATGTTTATCTGGGGTAGGGAACGCTGAATTTAGCATTGTCCTTATCTGGTTGTCCTACTGCCTTATCATGCTGAGACAAATAGGATGAGGTTTAATAAGGTCAAATGTTGGGTTCTGCACTTGGGGCAAAACAACCCTATGCAGAGCTACAGACTGGGAGAAGCCTGGCTGGAAAACTGCCAGGAGGAGAGGGAACTGGGGGTGCTGGTTGACAGCGACTGAATATGAGCCAGCAGTGTGCCCAGGAGGCCAAGAAGGCCAATGGCATCCTGGCTTGTATCAGAAATGGTGTGACCAGCAGGTCCAGGGAGGTGATTCTCCCTCTGTACTCAGCACTGGTGAGACCGCTCCTTGAATCCTGTGTTCAGTTGTGGGTCTCTCACCACAAGAAGGATGTTGAGGCTCTGGAGTAAGTCCAGAGAAGAGTGACAAAGCTGGTGAGGGGGCTGGAGAACAAGAGGAGTGGCTGAGAGAGCTGGGGTTGTTTAGCCTGGAGGAGAGGAGGTTGAGGGGAGACCTTATTGCTCTCTACAACTACCTGAAAAGATGTTGTGGAGAGGAGGGAACTGGGCTCTTCTCCCAAGGGACAGGGGAGAGGACAAGGGTAAATAGCCTCAAGCTCCACCAGGGGAGGTTCAGGCTTGATTTGACATCAGAAAGAAATTTCTTCATGGAAAGGGTCATTGGGCACTGTTAGTGGCTGCTCAGGGAGGTGGTTGAGTCCCCATTCCTGGAGGTGTTTAAAAGACAAGTGGATGAGGTGCTGAGGGACATGGTTTAGTGATTGATGAGAATGATTTGACTCAATGATCCTGGGGGTCTTTTCCAAAGTAGTGATTCTGTGATTCTGTGAATTACTTGTTGCATATCTGTGTTGCCTCTGTCTGTGAGGGTAGCTAAAATCAAAAAGAATCTAAAGCAAAACAACAGTGCATAGCATCACTGGAGGGAATGGTAAGAGTGAGAGAGAGCATCTGTACCCTAGGGAATGAACTGAGCAGGTTTTCATAGGTTTTAGTTTGGGGTTTGGGATTTCAGTTTGTTTGCATTTTTTTCCCAATAACAACTATGCAAAATACAGTGGTGAAAACCCGATTAGGAAAATCCAGTTATAAAAACACAATGATAAACGTTTTTGCCAAGGTATAGAACATACAGAGTTAGCGTCTTTCTCTGAAGCAAGAGAAAATTAAGAGTCAGGTCAACAGGATGGTGCTCTGGTCACACAGTTGTCACATGAGGTGGGCTCTGATGCCTACAGTGGTCTGATAGTACATGATATAAAGGCTTTGCAAATGCCTATCAAACCAGGTCCTTTGAGGACTTTGCATTCTGTTAAACTAGGCTGCCCAGGGAGGTGGTTGATTCACCTTCGCTGGAGGTGTTTAAGGCACAGGTAGACAAGGTCCTGAGGGACATGGTTTAGTGTTTGATAGGAATGGTTGGACTCAATGATCCAATGGGTCTCTTCCAACTTGATGATTCAATGATTCTATGATTCTATGACTAGTTTCTGGACTCTAAACACACTTAGTCCCAAATTATGTGCTGGTCCATTCAGCACAGTGCAGTTCTACAGATGCTCAAAGGAACAGACGCTGCCTAAAGAACAACAGGTACCAGGAGGCAAAAGCTAGGGCAGATCAGACAGCGCATTGAAAACATAGTAAGTACTATGTTTTACTGCAAGAAAACACACATTAGAAATAAATGCATAGTAACAGAGCCTGAGTTACTACAGAACTAAATAAGTCATCAGTCAGTTCATTTCCTTTGCTATAAATTACCCCAAAAATCTTTAAGATTAGGATGTCAAAAAGTAGGCATACAAAGCAAATTGTCAATGTTGACTGAAATTAAATAAAATCAAATTCCTGCCTTCTCTAAAAGAACTTAGAAATAAATATAAATTATATAAATATGTATTTTAAAAAAGCTGGTGGCTGCAGAAAAGACTGATCCCAAGGGTCAGACCTTCTTTATAAGTCATATATTGCAGGGCACACAAATCAAGACAGAATTTACAGGGAATGTGTTCTTCGGTTCAGGTGAAGAAACATAATGAAAACTATTTTACCTGGGTCAAACAATGCCTGCACTTTAACATCGAGAGCAACGGGCATCAGAACTCAAATGGAATCAGTTGTCTCTTCAAATAAATTACTTTCCTGTTCCTACAGATATGGTTACTATTAACAAATGGAAGTGTAGGATTTCATGAGCTGTCAAAAGTCTATATATCTTGTCAGAGGATCTTGAAGGTGACCTAACCAACCAATTTTGTTCTTTCAGCACATATATGTTAGAGCAGACTCTAGAATCACATGCTTAACAACAGAATACAATAAAAAATAAAGTTTTACCCCAGTTAGCTCGTGTTTTACGGCATAGATGTTTGTATCTCATTTATATTATTAATAATAATAATCAATTATATTTTATCATTATTGCTGCTATTGTTATCATTATTATCACTTATTCTGAAAACATACTGGAAATTTTGACCTCAAAATATTTATAGAATTCTGTCTCAAATAATTGCCTGGAGAAACAGCACTAATTCATGCATCTGCTGGCACAATATGAAACATGAGCAATACACATTCTGATAGTAGGGTATTCAACTTGACTCAAAGCAACAACCTTAAACAAGGATACTTCAGAGTTAGAGAAGGACTCATCCAAATAGAAAAAATTAATTTTACTTCATGCAGGGGCACAAATCAAAACTAAATAAAATTTAAATTGTATTAAAAAATGTCTTTTGTGAAAAAAAATTCTAATAAGAAACTGGGCAGCTAAATTTTGCAGTAGAATTTATTTTCCTTAAGTTTAAATATCTACAGTGCAGACATTTACATCTGAGCTTCTCCCCCTGGCTTTCCCATATAACTGATGTAGAGCAACAGGCACATTCAGGGAATCATTCATTCGATCCGTTTCCAGTGTATACTATACGATAACATACATCACACCCTGGGGAAGCCTATTTCTCTGCAATGACTATAAAGGGAGCTTCAGGTGACTAATTCACAAAGTACTATAGGTATCTACATTTGTTCAGATTAAACCTGCCCTAAATGTGTTTTTGAAGAGGTAACGGATGTATCTCAAGGCAAAGACAGAAAAAGAAGAAAAAGAAGAATGTATTGAGGAAGTAGGTTAGAAGAAGTAAATTTCCAGAATCGATTGCT
Organism: Coccyzus lansbergi; assembly: GCA_033558105.1. Lineage (NCBI taxonomy): Eukaryota > Metazoa > Chordata > Aves > Cuculiformes > Coccyzidae > Coccyzus > Coccyzus lansbergi. The sequence continues at coordinate 5,888,114 of JAUMJK010000508.1, forward strand.
AAGAAATTACCATAATCAAATCTCCTCTAAGTTCTGTACTATGTCTTTCTATTATAAAAACTCAACTTTAAAAAAATAGCTTATCGGCTTACACTGGCAACGACAACCTGGCAAAATGTATAGATACAACCTGGAATCAGGAGACAGAATCCATAAGGATTAGCTGGAGTAACCACTGTATATCCTGGTATGAAAAATAAAGACCATATACCAGAAAGGGCAGGGACACTTGCTTCTTGATTTCCATTTGAAGATTATGTAGAGAAAGGCTTTTTAATTGCTAAAGATATCAAATGCATTCCTTTGACTATCCCTTGCTCTGTTAGGCCAGTATAAACAAAACCTGAAACTTTCAACAATATGAATTTTAAATAAATACTTCAGGACAATGTAAATAAATTTGTTTACTTTGTTTCTCAGATCAAATGATATTCACATACATGCTCCCTCAATGCACACATACATATAGAATTATGACATATAAACTGTGCCAAAATAAATTCCTGATTTTCAAGAAACAATGTATACTACAGACATTCTAAATTAAATAGGCAAAAAAATGTAATCAACTATGGGTAAACTAACATAAAAACTCTCTCTGATAGTGTAACCTTCCCTTTTGTCTAACACTAAAAGTGATATTGCCAAAAAGGAATAAAAAGTCGCACAACTATGCTTTAGAATCATAGAATCACCAGGTTGGAAGAGACCCACCGGATCATTGAGTCCAACCGTTCCTATCAAACACTAAACCATCTCCTTCAGGACCCTGTCCACCTGTGCTTTGAATACCTCCAGAGAAGGTGAAACAACCACCTCCCTGGGCAGCCTCTGCCAGTGCCCAATGACCCTACCTGTGAAAAATTTTTTCCTAATGTCCAGCCTAAATCTCCCCTGGCAGAGCTTGAGATCATTTCCTCTTGTCCTGTCCCCTGTCACTTGGGAGAAGAGACCAGCTCCCTCCTATCCACAACCTCCTTTCAGGTAGTTATAGAGAGCAATGAGGTCTCCCCTCAGCCTCCTCTTCTCCAGGCTAAACACCCCCAGCTCTCTCAGCCATTCCTCATAAGGCCTGTTTTCCAGCTCCTTCACCGGCTTTCTTGCTCTTCTCTGGACTCGCTCCAGAGCCTCAACATCCTTCTGTGGTGAGGGGCTCTCACTTTGACACAAAGTTTTATTTCAACTACTTACAAGCTGTTAGTAATCTTCATTTCTGTTTCTCATGCAAACACAGAGATGATCCTCAATCTAGCATTTACTTTATAGCTACTTTTATTAGAGATACAAAAATTTTGTAAGAATTGTCCTGCTAAGGTATATTTGTCTTCTGCTTACTTCTTTTAGGTTATTTTTCTTGTCATTTTTCCAAGAGAACAGTTCAGGAAAATGCAAAGACATTTCTATATTCATTTTATGTTCCTGTACACAAACTCTACTTACTCAGAAGAGTAAAATGCTGAGCTCAGGCTAATTAGTGATCTGAAGACTTTTTAAAAAGGATATAAAACACAAATCTTATAAGTACTCTAAAAATCTGCCAGTAACTTAATTCCAGAGGAGCAACATTTTGCTTCATAAAGGTTATAAAATATACACAGACAATCTCTTACACACTTGTCTATGATTAATTTGACAGCCTGGGATTAATGAAACATAATGTTTTCCTAGATTTGAAACTTTGGGTATGTAGTATAAGTAACAATATGGAATGAGAGCAATAAAATGAAAGCACATCTTTAAACATACTTGATCAATTAAGATTTTTTATGAGAACAGTAGTAACAGTAGTGGGGGTTTGTTTTTTTAAACGTATACAATTTCATGGGCCATTGCTCTGTACTAACAAGTAGTAAGTCATAGTAAAATAATAGACAGGAATTTGCATTTTATCATTGGAGTTGTGAATATTTCCTGCGGGATGTGATTCTGACTTCATATCAGCAACTACCACCATAGTTAAACTATTTCAATATTTCATAGTTAAACTAATTTCAATGGGATTTGGCATTTTTCAGTGTTCTAATAAAATCATCCCCTAACAGCTGCATTCAGTCCGTGATGGTGATCTGTTTGTTAAATCTGAGAACCAAGTTATACTGACAATTATTTTCAAAGACAAAAGACTTTCTGAAGCAACCGATTTACAATTGGCCCAGCTAAACCTCTAAATATAATTTTGATCATTGTGGGTAGAATTCATCAACTTCATTTTAGGTATCTGAAAAGTAATCCAGGTGTAATGAAGCCTAGTTTCATTAGGGTCCCTTTACAGTCAATGGGAAGAAGTAAACACTACAGCATATAATCCTTAATAATTATTTTCAATATCTACACTTAGGCCAAATGACATACCAAAAGCAGTTTCTTTGCACTGAGTATAAATGAAACCCCAATGATTGCCTGTTCCTCTGTGTTTTCAATCACTTCTGCATCTACTGAACATATAACAACAGAAAGCATTCTGGTGTCATATGATTGAAGTAACTTTCTTCTAACAGATCATTATGGCCCAGCCATTAGTTACTATAGGACTGCATGATTAACATAGAGGAAAAGAGTAGAGAGGGAGTTGAGAATGTCTGTTTTACACTGATAGCGTTCCTGGAGAGACAGAGAGAAGATGCATAACAAAGGATGTATTTATTCTATGCATTATGTTACACAGAAGCACAATCACAATGACATTACCAAAATAAAACACATCAATAAATGTGCAACATAACCAGGTGCAGAGTAAATGTAAGAGTGTGATACATGAGACAACTGATAGTCTCAAGTGTATCTCTCAAAAGGAGTTATTTAATTTATTCTGATCCTAGATGAACCGTTAGTGATCGCATGCTTGTTTGTAAATGGGTTTACATTGAAAGATTTGTAGATTAGCATTTTAATACAAGACACTTCTTCCATCAAAGACCTTCTTTCAAACCTGGTTTAAATAAATTAAGTGTGTTTGTTATGTCACCCTAACCCTCCGTGGGTACTGACTACATCACATGCGCTAGAAAATTGCCACCACCGGCAATCCAATAAGGGAAGTCAAGCTCTGCTGATGAGTCAGGGATGAGGTTCAGTGAGATAAAATGAACAGTACAGGCTCAGCTCAGGACACCGATTCCATTCTGCCATCAGATGTATGCTATTGATCTCAGCAGTTTAAAAGAAAAGCTTGTATTTGATGTAGCTGGCAGCAGCCTTCCAGTTAAATTGCTCTTCAGCTGGCAGACTGTTCTACGAGCTTTGTTACAGAGTAGATCAGTAAATGCACACATTTTTTTTGTATTTCTCACAGTAGCTAAGACAGCGAGTCTTCTGAACAACTCTTTAAACACTTTCAGTCACTGCCTTAAACTGGTGTAAATGGAGCCTGCGTGAATGGATCTTGCTGCTTCCAGCAACTGGTTAGGAAAAATTCACCACACTAAGTGTGGTCTTCCATTCAGCCCAACAAGATGTGTCTGAGTGAGTCCATCACAGATTTGGGCCTGAAGTGCTTGGTAAAAAAGTCTGTGGAGAGCATATTGTTGATATGTGATACAGTTTGGTCCAGTTTGTTCATAGATTTTCACTGTTAAACATGCAGCCGCCTTCCTTTCTTTTTCTTATCACCCAGAGAAATTAAGGAGAGGAAAGTGGAGAAGACAAAGATTTTCCTAAAAATGGAGAAGTGTAAAATATCAGCAAAAAAGGTTTATGAAACAGGTAAATCTAAAACATACGGATACTGCTGTGTATCTTTTTGAACTTGCTCCTTATGAAACCGCTCCTGCCTCACATGTTCTTTATATAGTGTGTGTAAAGAAATACAAATGTGGGCTGGTATGAAATTATCCCATTATTACCTAAAAGAATTCCAAGCTGAGGTCTGAAAAATGAGATGACAACCAGCTGAAATCTAAAGGAAAGCTGAGAGAAGTGAAATACAAGGGCTCAGCACAAAAGGTAGTTGTCCAAGGGGAGACAAAGAAGGTGAAGAGGCTCAGAAGAAAAGAAGAAGTTAGGAGTAGCCACAGAGAAGGAAAAGCCCAAAAGACAAAAATATCTCTTAGAAAAGGGAATGGGAGCCCAGCCATGAGGAGGAACAGCATTTGTATAAATTCTCTAATGAAGAGATTCTATAAGATATTTTCTTGCAGGAGGAACCTATTAGAAGAAGAGAGCGAAATCCTTCAGGGTTGCCTTGATACCAGTGACAGGTAACAGAATCAAATGCAGTCAGCAAATGAATGGAGAATCAAGGGGACTAGATGGCTGTGGAGGCATTCTCCATGCAAGCACACCATAAAAAGGAGTAACTGAGAAGAGTTTTACTGTCTCCCCATACACCTAAGCAATAGCAACCACTATTGCAATAGCAGAAACATTTATCACGCTCACTTCACCTCTTGGGTAGGAATAAGCATGTTGATGTGTCACATTCGTAAGTGAGCATACGATGATTATAAATATAAGAAACTAAACAGCATGATTATGCCATAAATCACTTTCCTTTGCAGAGAAAGAAGCTGAACTTAGATAATTTAGGAGCCAATTTTTATGTTTGCTTAACACTGCAAGTACATTGTGCCACATCTCTCAATTACAATCATAGAACAACCAGGTTGGAAGGGACCCATTGGATCATCGAGTCCAACGATTCCTATCTAACACTAAACCATGTCCCTAGGGACCTCATCCACCCATGCCTTAAACACCTCCAGGGAAGGTGATTCAACTGCCTCCCTGGGCAACCTATTCCAATGCCCAATGACCCTTTCTGTAAAGAATTTTTTCCTAATGCCCAGCCTGAACCTCCCCTGGTGGAGCTTGAGGCCATTCCCTCTTGTTCTGTCCCCCGTCACTTGGGAGAAGAGCCCAGCTCCCTCCTCTCCACAACCTCCTCTCAGGTAGTTGTAGAGAGCAATGAGGTCTCCTCTCAGCCTCCTCTTCTCCAGGCTAAACACCACCAGCTCTCTCAGCCACTACTCATAGGGCCTGTTCTCCAGCCCCTTCACCAGCTTTCTTGCTCTTCTCTGGACTCGCTCCAGAGCCTCAACATCCTTCTTGTGCTGAGGGGCCCAGAACTGAACACAGTATTCAAGGAGTGGCCTCACCAGTGCTGAGTACAGAGGGAGAATCACCTCCCTGGATTGTTAATTGTTCCCCTGCAGAAGGCTGAAACCTCCACGAGGAGGTTCTAAGAGTTTGGGCCATTCTGAATATATCATTTCTAGATTTATGGTGCAGCTACTGCTCTTTACTGCCTGACATGATGTATGAACCTACCAGAGGATAAGAGCTCAGCAGGCTGCATGAAGCCCACTTGAACTGCTCTGGCAAGAGAACAAGTGAGTGGTTAATTATCCAACAGTTAAATCTGTTGAAGACTTATTCACACGAATTCAAAAGAAAGGGGCTTGTTTGATTCCCAGCAGGGATGGAGAACCTGAATTAGATTGTTATTAAAATGCCCCTAATTCTAAGGCAGGACCTCCCAAAGTAATCTGATTTTAGAGTGATATTAGTAAGATGATCTGAAATATCCTTGACTTCCACTACTATTGCATTATTATGCAATTACTGTCTGGTGCCAAACCAAAGTTTCCTTAACTATGACATTTAGAATAACCTTTAGAGCCCTAAAAAGTATCTGAACTTATTCCAGATATTCATGACCAAAAGCTAAGTCTGCCTGCTAGAATTTCTTTAACGCTTATTTTAGACATCCAAACCAATTACCATAAAGAAATTTGTCATGAATTAATTCAGAAAGAATTAAAGAACACTTGCAAGGTAATTCGAGGAATAATCAAATATGTAAAAAATTATTAGAGCTGGCAATTTAAAAATTGCTATCATAGGAAACCAGAAAGCAGAACTGGTATTAACTGTGCTGACAATAGTTGAGAGTTTTTCTGGAGTATGAAAACCAATAGTAAATAAAAGCTTTAAGCTGAAACTGGAATCAGACGCTGAAAATACATTTTCTATTCCATTAGGAAGTTTGAAAATCTGACAAAACACTACAAAGTTAAGTTTATTTGTGCATTTGCATTAAAATAGCAGGTTTTATTGTAGTTGCACATGTTGCATCTGTGTATATCTATATGCAGGCATTATTTTGGGATAAAAGCACCTTTAAATGTTCTTTTAATTGATGAAAATCAATCAGTAAGAATGCAAGAATGATAGAGCAACTTGGAAGTCTATAATGAGCTACATTTTCTTTTTTCTTTTGAAAGTATATCTTTAGACCATTAATTTAAAATACATTTTTGAATATTTAATAATTTTATTCTTAAAACTTTTACTTAAGCAAACTTTACACTTTTAACTTAAATATTCCCTGCCATGACTCTGTTCTACAATCTGGTGCCTGTTGGCATGTACTGAGAAAAGCTGAAGTGTCTAAAATAGCGTTAGTTGAAAGTTTCAGTCTTGAAAACTGTGTGGATAATGTAAAATCATAAAAATCAAAACCCTGAAGAAATTGTCAATGCACTTCACTTTTTAATTAAAAATTTCCCATTGGATTGACGTAATGCTGTATCATGGCATGTGGAGTCAATACTCTATAACTTAAAGCACTACTTATCCATTGGAAGGCTGTGGTTCTTTAAGAGAGACAGAAGCATCACTTTTTAAATGTGAATAAATGATTAGCAAACAACAAAGCTTTCTCTGAGCTGTTAGGAGAGCCTCATAATAAAGTGATTATGTCTGGTTGTCTATTACGAAATCTTCCTGTTACTGAACCACTTTTAATACCCTGTACTGAAGCTGCACACTCAGGATCTGCAAGCATTTCCAAAAGCAGTCATGAATTTTCGAACTGATTATAGCAACTTGACAGATACATTTTTAAAAGCTTGACCCAGCAAAGTGCTGAGCAGTTTTCTACAGTGTTGGGCAGCTTCAAACCCAATTGGTTTTTTTTTTTTGGGAGAGCTGTGGCTACTCACTGAATTTTAGGAGTATTCAGCATTTTGCAAAATTTAACTCCGAAGTTCCTAATTGAAAGTCAATGAGAGTTAGTTTCCTAAAACTCAGCGTCTTTAAGGTATTTCAGTACTTGAAATCAATGAAGTCTGCTTGCTAAGTGCCTTTGAAGCTCAGAGTTTTCACTTTGCAGAGTGCAAAGCCATGATGTCTGGCTCCAGCACAAGCGACCATAATATCTGTAGGATATTATTTGCATGTCTGCTATCTTCTGCAACATATTTATAACTTCTAAGGAAACAATAAGTTAGGGAGGAACAAGTATGCCTCTAGTAATAAGCCCAGAAAATTAATCTTTTAGGTACATTATTTGTAGAACAGATTTCACAATTTTTCAATGTTAAAGGAAAGTAGAATGAAGAAAAAGAAATACAGTTGATGCTGGAAGATGACAAAGGTGGTTTAGTCATCTGTGTGTGTTTGTCCTCCTTATAAAAGCAATATAGATGCAGTTATTTCACATGGAAATACTATGCTACTATTAAAAATTTCAGCTTTACTTTGAAAAGAATGCATCGCAACAGTACTTTCTCAGGTAATACCAGAACCAGGCATTCAGCAGATATAGATCATTGTGCCAAAAAAGCAAGTATAGGAAATCATAGAATCATACAATCATAGAACAACCAGTTTGGAAGAGACCCACTGGATCATCAAGTCCAACCATTCCTATCAAACACTAAACCATGTCCCTCAGCACCTCATCCACCCGTGCCTTGAACACCTCCAGAGAAGGTGAATCAACCACCTCCCTGGGCAGCCTCTGCCAGTGACCAATGACCCCTTCTGGGAATTATTTTTTCCTAATGTCCAGCCTGAACCTCCCCTGGCAGAGCTTGAGGCCATTCCCTCTTGTCCTGTCCCCTGGCACTTGGGAGAAGAGGCCAGACCCCTCCTCTCTACAACCTCCCCTCAGGTAGATATAGAGAGCAATGAGGTCTCCTCTCAGCCTCCTCTTCTCCAGGCTAAACACCCCCACCTCTCTCAGCTGTTCCTCATAGGGCCTGTTCTCCAGACCCTTCATCTATGTACCATTTGGCTGAAGACAAAACTGATGGCCCCACCTCCAAGTCTGTCATTTTCCTTGTCCCCTCTCTTCAGCCCTTTGCAAACTAGTCATAGGGGAAAGGGAGGAGGCCACCATCAGTACAGTAGCCAACACATGAAGAGTCTCTATGATACAGTCTCTAAGAGTCTGCTTGGCAGATGGGCCAAGTTTGTCTAATAGCTTCCCTAATAATTCTAATTTCTTCTAATAATTCCCTAATTGCCCCCTCCACTTAGGCTCCCAGCAGCACAGGCTGTCCCTCACATCTCTCAAACAAGGGAAAAGAAACGATCACAATCCAAGTATCGGCAACTCCAGCAGTATTGCCCCCAGCAGGAACGTTATTTAGAATATTTTACGATATCTGTGTTAGGAGGTATTAATAAACCCTCTTGTATGGCCACCAAGTCTTAGAGAAACAGTTCGGGTGTTAGACTGATTGTGTCTAACTGACATGACCCACACTTGAGATACCAAGAATACTGGGCTTAGTACCACACTTCTGGATTCATTCTAGGTAGGCTTATTGTCAGGCAATTAAAATGCAAGTAGACCACTGTCCTCCTGTAATATTGATTTTATTTAAAATCTGTTGGTAAGTCAAATTGGTTTAATATGATCTCTCTCTTGACTCTTTCTCAAAATAATATTTTTAATTACCACATGTATTTTAGGTAGTTTTATCTCATTTTAAATAAAATGAAAAGCGAAAGGGAGTGCAATACATAAAAAAGTAGACAATAACCATTTCTTCAGTAATACTAACCAAGGTGTACAAACAGGATGACTGCAATAGCCATTTGAGGACCATACCAAGTTTTGTTTTACTTCGTTACATGTGGTTTGTTTCTATCCCCCAAATCTTAGCATCTGGACAAAAAAAAAAAAAATTAACATAGTTTATGCTCTCAGCAAATAAAACCCAGAGCACTCAAACCCAGCAGATATGCTTGGACACCCCAAGTAAAGGAGCAAAGCTATGGTTCCACCTGCCCTAACTCGTCAGCCTGCAGAGTGTGGTGCTCACTGTGAAGGGCTGTGGCAGCTGTCATTGCTCTGTTCTTTCCTTCAGGGACATTGCATTTGATTTTGGATAATGCTTCCATCAGCTGCCACAACAGCTTCTCTTCACGCCATGCAGAGCAACCTGGAAAAGTTGTAAAGTTACACTTTAATGCTAAGTATTTTGTGAGCCTAAAGGGTGAGCGTCATCGCTTAACAAGACCAGCCTACATCCAGTGACATCTGGGTCTGCTGCATATGCTTAGCGCTCACCACAAAAGACCTCAGCAGCTCAAGCTGCACCTAATCTTACACACTCACGTGGTCAGAAATCAGGGCAGGGAAGAACTCAGCCTAATTATCTGACCTGTGACCTAAGTTTGCTCCATTTCCCTTTCACTTTTAAAAACAGGAATAAATCTTTTCTAATTAAACTAAAGATATTGATGTTTTCTGTTTTCTTGTATAAACAATTCATCATGGAGCACATAACTGTGTCCCAAAGTAATATTTTTAAAATGTCCACTTCTATTTATCTTTTCTTTCATATACATACATATGGTTGAAAATACTTATGTAATACAAAGACAATTAAAAAAAATCCAACCATATATGTTCCCATTTTAGCTCAGTAAAAGTTAATCTTTAAAGAACAGTAAATACTTGTGCATATGCAGCAAAGCAAAGCTTTAGAAAAGCTTACTGGTTTGAGAAAAACACAGATTTTTATTTTTATTGCTCCCTCTTATCTTTTAAAATGATTTGGACAAAGACATTCTCATTGATGTTTATTTATAGAGTGCTCAAAAGTGTGCTATGTGCTCTTCAGTTGCTTGTCAATACGTTTGTTTGTTTAAAAATCAATCTTTTCACCATTAAATCTACTGTTGATGACAGGTTTGATACACCTAACAGTGTGATTTTAGTGTTGCATATATATTCTTTTAGAAAAAAAAAACAGCCTTCTGGTGCAGTTGTAAATACTTTATTGTTGTCTTCTACATAAAATATTTTAATAAAGCACATTTTAAGAGTGGTTCAAATCACACAGGCAGCTCATTGCAATGCCTGTGAAGAGGTAGCTAGAATACCCCAATTTTAACTTCTGCAGTAATAAATACAGTAAATGTCTTTATTGTTAAGAGTCAAGATACTGAAAAAAAAAAAGAAGAAAGCTTAAAAACTAGCTTTTCAAGCTTTCAAGCTTAAAAACTAGATTTTTCAAGGCTAGAGCTCATTGCTTCTGGCATCAGACACATTTCACCATCCAAAGAAGTTTCACTCCTCCTTTACCTGTTTGCAAAAATCATCTCTAATGTCTTTTACAGACTCAGGTAACAAATATAAGACTGTCCATTCCTAAACAAGCACAGCACATTGGAGGAAGGACTAGAGAGTCTCGATCTAGCAGTGACTGAGGCTGAGGTAGTTGCAGAGAAAGAGAAACAGGGCTGGGGGGAGAAGAAGAAAAAAGCAGAAGCTGAGAAACAGGAGTGAAAATTCCAGGAAATAATATGTTCATCCATCTGAATGTGGAGGCTGGTGTTAAATGAAAGGAGAAGATCTTCAGAAATGCCCTTGATGGATGGATTCTCATGCTTTAAGTAAAGCCATAAAACATATTAAATAGTGATAAGTGTTGTGGGAGCAACTGAAGCAGCAAAATATTCCCAGTGTTGCTTATGAGAAATATATTTTCAGAAGTGAGTACAGAAAGCTCAAAATGTTACACACGCCTTTTGTATCAGCAACCGATATCTGGTGTTAGATTTACCCCTGGACTGTCAAATAATTTCACAGATCTTTGATGGATTACCTGATAAAATCCTAACTGATAACAAAGATAAATTTTGCAGGAAGCTAGAAGTCATGTGTCTATTTATCTCAGGCATAACATGAGCTGTAGAAAATGATAATCAAGTCACCAAATTAGATGCCAGGGTTAGAGCTGCCTATCCCTAACCATCAAAGACTGGAAATATTGGCCTTTGTCTGTAGTACCACCTAGTGTCAAAAATTCTTATCTCTGAGCTGAAAGCAACTGTATAGAATTCCACCTATTCTGCTTTATTTTCTTGGTCCAAAACAACACCAGGCTATGCAGAAGGGTTCCCAGAGAGCCCCTTTCACCATGGTGAACCCAAGGAAATGGTTTTCATACTTTTGCTTGCTTTATGGAAAAACAATTTTGAGCCTAAAATAATTTTGCTTTTTTTGCACATCAGACAAAAAACCCCCAATATTATGCACAGTTTTAAACAGGTTTTTTTCCACAGCAGAAATGCTGTAGGGCTTCTCTCACTTCCAGTGCAGTGAGTTACAGAGAGCTAGGCTGTGGTGACACAATCCACACGCTGTTTTATACTTGTAGACAAGTGGAATCAGAGAAGTCACAAAGAGAGGAACTCTGCTTGCACACCAAGGGAGTCCTCGCGCAGAACAAAACAGAGCTGTCAACACAACAATAACACTCTCCACCTGTTAATTTACCCTTGTATTTTTCCTTTTTTAAAAAATGAAATATTGTCCTAGAGATCCCAGATTCCCAGATTGCCTAGGGAGGTGTCCATGTGGGGAGTCTGTCTTCTTCCTTCCCATCTGGCAGGGAAGCCTGCACAGCCCAGGACCTGCAGCCAAAGAGCCTGCCTGCCTGCCAAGACACGTGAGCTGCCTGCCTGACAAAATTGGGCACCCAGCAATCTCTACGGAGCAGGGAGCCTCCAGGCAGCTGGCAAGCTGAGGGACTGGGGCAGCCCTGTGTCCCTGGAGCCCTCGGGTCAGAGAAGTGGGGCATGGTTTAGTGTTTTGATAGGAATGGTTGGACTCAATGATCCAGTGGGTCTCTTCCAACCTGGTGATTCTATGGTGCTATGATTCTATTCTATGAAGCAAAGGGAGGAGGACTTGGTGGTCACCAACTCTGGGGACTGCCAAGGAGCTGGGCTAAGCCTGGTAGCTGGGACCAGAGTGGAAGACTGCTCCTCATCCAGCCTCACCGGGGCTTTCTGGATCCCTCCCTCAAAGTCTGTCTAGTGGAAACTGGGTTCACCTCAAAGTTTCTTAACCAATCTATTTGGAACTTCCCAAAACATGGTATCTAGTAGAGAAGTTCATAAAGTGACTGCAGGCACAAAAAGTTCACAACATGACTTCAAATTAAGCTAGAACACATACAACAAATGTGAAAGGATACACAGCAGGCACATTTACTAAACCAGAATGGAGTGTGTTGACTGTGAATTCCCTGGAGATGCAGCCAACCACTGTACATGGGCCTCATATGACTAACGACTAACTGCCACGGCAGCTCTATGTATAGTTTGTAGATTTACTTATAAATATAATACAACAGCAGGCCAGAGAAACAAGATAAAGATTAAATATATAGCAAAAATTTGTAGCAACATCAGCTAATTGCATAGCTGAGGCAGGAGGTGTTAATTACAATTATAGATGAGCCAGCTAGTAATTCACATTAGTGAGCATAGAGCAATTATCAACCTGCTGGTTTTCTTGCTACTCATAATATACATATTTTCCCATTTTTGATGGAACATAATAGCTGTATTGAACAATATAGCAGAACAGTAATGGATATAATGCCTATTTAGGTAACCTGCAGCTGTGATGTGCAATATTATCACAAAGATACTCTGTTTCATTTGGAATAAGACACTATCCAGAGAGCTAAGTATCTCTAACGTCAGACTTGAGTAGAAAAAATCATCATGGGCATTTCACAGATGGACAGAAGCACTTTCTTTTCTTGCATTAGATTTACAAATAAAAATTAACCTTGACTGGACCTGAGGTAAATGTACACTTTAAATTATGCACCAGTAAAAAAGTATCTAAGTTATCAACTTCAGTATATCTGTTTCTAAGTGATAAACTGGAAGGATTTCACTGACATTCAACTGAAGAAACATAGTCTCCAAGCCTGCCAAATGTATTATTCCTCTGAGTTTTCAAGTGCCTTGGTTTATTGTGGCTCTCCCAGGAGAGACCATGTCATCACTGTGTGAGCAGCCTTATAACAAACACATCATCGTATGGTAAAAAAAAGGCATTTAAGACAAAATGACCTTTTCAGGAATATATCACAGGAGGGTTTAGTGCTTACATGCCATACCCATGTTCTTTACCACGTATCAGTGACAATGACAAGGCACAGGCTTCCCAGGGGGAGGCAAATTGTTGGGATAGACCAAAATTCCTGTACACAGAGGATGGGCAAAATTATCCTTTCTCCATCTACAGAAAAGCAAAGTTCTTTACAGGTCGCCTGGTTGTATTACTGTGCCTGTGGGTTTTGCCTTGTATTGTCTACAAAATGGGGTGGAAATCTTTTTCAGTCAAAGGGGAATTATGCATCAGTAATGGGACTTCTTTGGGATGAACTCTGCACATTTATAGGATGCTCCATTGGTACGTCCCTGGCAATGCCTTGTCTTTAATCACTCAAGTCTTAAACGAATGTTAAAAAACAGCATTTAGTTCATACTGAAGCAAAATGAGTCCTGTTTTGAAGATATAATACTGTTATTTTAAGTTTTCCATATATTTATACCAGAGCATGATATGATAAGATATGATATATGATATGATATAAGATATATTATATTACATTATATCATATCATATAGTATCATATCATATCTTTTCATACATGTTCCTGCCCATCACAGGGGGATTGGAACTAGATGATCTTTAAGGTCCCATCCAACCCACACTATTCTATGACTCTATGATATCTTATCATATCATATCATATATGATGTGTTAGCTAAGTCACATTGAAATTCAACACAAGGATATAAAAAAACTATGCAATTTTTTGTTTGTAAACTAGTATCTTCCTGAGCAGATGTTCAATTAACAGGTACATCTGGGATATTATAACTAAGCTACATATTTTGTGCTTGTTTAACAATAACTGAAGGTGAATTCAGTATTGTATGTGCATCGAGAGAAAATGAAATCCCTCCTAGGTTAGTATACAAAGCAAAACTTCACATCTTTAGCAACTTTACTTTCTTCCCATGCATGATTTGAAGTATTTGTAAACTTCAGTGGAAGGAATTATGGCTAGAACCAACTAAATGTCTTAAACAAATTCCATGACTATTTGCCCAAATTGTAAAAGTAATTTGGTTTGCATTGCATCTGCACTACTTGTGTGTTTCACTTCTGGATTACATTCAGCAAAACCACCTGCCCAGCAGAAGATTTGTGTATTATGTAAGTCAACATAGCTGCTATTTTGAGAGCTTAGCTGAGAAATAAAGGGAGCATACCCTTCATACCTTCTATGCAGCAATATATATACCTAGAAATATGATGTATCTATATGTGCTTCTTCCTTCAACTATCTCTATCACCCTCTCTTAATCAGAGATGTTTTGACCAGCGTGCTTGAAAGGAGCTGACCAAATAGTTCTGATGCTAAATACCATTCTGGACTCCATTTGTCTCTTAAGGTCCGACAGTGGAATGGGGATCACATTAGTGCCATAAGCAGATAAACACTTACAGACAACTACTAAATATGCAGCAAGATTTTGATAACAAATTTACCTGTGAATGTGAAAAAATGAGTGTTCATAGATAGACTGTGTATTTTTCTCTCAAGAAATTTATAGATGAGGTGCTAGCATTGTCAAAGCTGTGAGTCAGAATGTGTTTCAAAGTACATTTCCATCATCTCTATCCTGAAATTCTCAGTATTTTCCATGATGGCACCTGGACTCATGTGATGCCAGAGTAGAGAGGCTATCATTTCCTTCTCTACCATTTACATCTGTCAAATTCAGTATTAGCAATGTTTTCCTTTCTTTGTGGATGTTGAAGGATAATTTTCTTTACAGTAACTATAACTGTGCATGTCTCAAGCCTTGCAGATACTATACTCTTCATCCAAGGAATAATTTCAAGTGTAATCTCAGTCTATTAGCTCCCATAAATCAAATCCCTCTATATCACATGTCATTTCAGATGAGTGATTTGTTAAATAATAGGAGTGAATTTCAAGTACTGTTGTTGTTACCAATGGTAAAAGCATGGAGACCGTGGGCTACTAAAGCAAAAAAATCACTGCTGCCTCAGTACCACTTTCACTGGAAAATGAGAAAAGCAGAGGAAATGTCTTGCTATTAGGTAACCCAAGGAAACTGGAACTCACAACAAAGACGAAAGCAGTCTGTAAGTTTTCACCCAAATCAGAAGAACAATTGTCTTCCAAACACAGAAGATACTAACAGAAGACAAAATAAAGCTGGTCAGGAACCTGCATTGCTCTAATCAGATCATGTAGAATAAGTTTCCTGTGAAAATATAAAAGTTTTTGACATACTGAATCCATGTCTTGACAGAGGGATAGTAATGCAAGCACATACCAGGTAGGCATAGTAAAAGGAAAAAAGAGGAACAGAAAATATGTTACGGAGACAATAAATGCAGAATACACCTGAAAGATTTTAAAGAAATTAGTGGGAAAGCTTGATCACAAGACAACAAAGGAGGTAATTTTAAGACTTATTTACATGTCAAAGATAGAAAATACAGCACAAGCTCAGAGTTACTAACTAGCCTCTTGGAGCCCTTGGTGGTTTTGCTCATAGGTGCATAGAATCACAGAACAACCAGGTTGGAAGAGAACCACCGGATCATTGAGTTCGACCATTCCTATCAAACACTAAACCATGTCCCTCAGCACCTCGTCCACCCATCCTTTAAACACCTCCAGGGAAGGTTAATCAACCACCTCCCTGAGCAGCCTCTGCCAGTGCCCAATGACCCTTTCTGTGAAAATTTTTTTCCTAATGTCCAGCCCAAACCTCCCCTGGTGGAGCTTGAGGCTTCCACTTGTCCTGTCCCCTGTCACTAGGGAGAAGAGCCCAGTTCCCTCCTCTCCACAACCTCTTTTCAGGTAGTTGTAGAGAGCAATGAGCTCTCCTCTCAGCCTCCTCTTCTCCAGGCTAAACACCCCCAGCTCTCTCAGCTGTTCCTCATAAGGCCTGTTCTCCAGCCCCTTCACCAGCTTTGTTGCTCTTCTCTGGACTCGCTCCAGAGCCTCAACATCCTTCTTGTGGTGATCCCTGTAATGATCCTGCCCAAGCGACTCAGGGACCTCAAGGAGTTAGTGATCCAAACAACAGTTAACCTGAGTGGGTGCAGACCTGTGCTGTACAACCATGACACAGAGTCCAGCCTTCAGGCCAGTGTTGTGTTGCACATACCCCGAGACTGCAGGATAATCTCAGTGGAACACAGGAGCCTGCAGGCAGTTCCTATGCAGTACCAGAAATTAAACCACCTGAATGACCTTGCCTTTAAAAAATGTAGCAAGACATTCTCATGTGAACATTTGTGGCTTGCTGACAGTAGAAATGATTGATAAGATCATTTTCTTTAAAGCAAAGCCTATATGCTCTCAAATGACCAAAACCAAGTAACCTTTCTGTGAATGGGATGCACACAGTCTGCTGTGCCCTGGTTGGTGACCTGTTCAATGCCATGAAACTAGGGGTTTCCAACAGCTGAAAGAACACTAGATTATCTACAGTATCCTCTTTTTCTCTATAGTGTTTACACCAAAATATGTGATCTTCAGTGACACTTTACAGACTCTTCATGACTTTCTTACAGGGATCATAAGAAATCAACACCTTCTGCTGCAAAACAATACTATGCTTTCTTTCTGCAGCCTGAAGTAGGAAGGTAGGATTGATTTTCATTTGTCTAAGGTTATGTGGCTTCATTTTGCTTCATTTTCAAATCTCTTAAAATGCATCAGAAGCTAGATACTGGAATGTCAGGTGTTAAGGGAGGCAGTGGTCACTGTTTTTTTCTGAGCATCCAGATTTCAGTTTTGCCAGCACTAGGAAATAGAAATGTCATTTTGTTTTAACTCCTTGGCACTTATGATCACAGTAAGTCCAATTGCTGGCAGAAAAACAGGCAACTGAAAGCCCTGACACATTCTGGTACAGGCATCCATCATTATGTCACCTTTTGCCTTCACCTTTTATTAAAAACAAAATTAGAAGACTGACTCAAAAGTTATCAAATTTGGTCAAAAACTAACTGCTGGTCACAGATCTTGCATGTAGATTCTTAAACACAAAGAACAGTTTCTAAGGGTTTCTTAGGAGAAGAAATGGAAGGTAGCCTTATAATGAAAAACAACTACCCGTCTTCAGTAAGTGATAGTTGTGTGAAGCATTACTAACGGCTCTATTTATACTATGGAGAAAAAATAGACTAAAAAAAGAAGATGCAGGAAGTTTCAAATAAAAGTGAACATGAATTTTGTACCTGGGAAAATTATTTTACTCCAAAAGTTTGGAAGTTGAAGTTAAAAGTGGTTGCTAAAATAGGCATTCTTTTGATACGAGACAGGGTGAGAGAAAAGATCTAAAGTAAAACATAGTCACTCTCCATAATATCTGAAAAGTCGTGGCAATCAGAAGAAATCCCTGGTGACTGGAAGAAGGGTAACGTTGTGCCCATTTATAAAAAGGGTAGAAAAAATGACCCTGAGAACGGACCTGTCAGCCTCACCTCTGTGCCTGGGAAGATCATGGAACAGATCCTCCAGAATTAAAAGCACTAGAAATCAAAATAGTTGTGTTTATGACTCTTCTGTGATTCTTTCCAAAAACAGTGAGACAGATTGTGACAGAATGGACATTCAGAAAGCTAAAGTTCCCTGTTGCACAGGGAAGAGAAAAATAAAATTAATTGGAATCCTATGA
This sequence comes from Coccyzus lansbergi, assembly GCA_033558105.1. NCBI lineage: Eukaryota > Metazoa > Chordata > Aves > Cuculiformes > Coccyzidae > Coccyzus > Coccyzus lansbergi. Next base: position 5,905,898 of record JAUMJK010000508.1, read on the forward strand.
AATATTCTGATAAATATTTTATTTACTAGACAACTTCAGCAAGATCAATCTTATCAGAAATCAAACTGCTTTAAAAATTGACTGGAGCTGCTATTACCTGGCCACCAAGCAGTGAGGAATAGACTCATTTAAGCATGAGATGTCCATCAGCTTCCTTCTATTTACCATAAATATGACCAGAGCTTTCTGAGAGGTCTTCAACTATTTTTTCACTAAGAGCAAACAGGAGATCAGTTCTTCTATGGCTGATGATGCTACTGAAGGGCCTGTTATGTGGCTCTCTATTTGCCCTCCAATGTGTGATAAGCAGCTTCTTTTTACAAAAGCAGTGCCTCCAGATAGTGTTTCGTTATAGCTCTTTCATACTGAAGGCTGATTTGTTTTACCGCCTCTGTGTCATCATAGCTATATTGGCACAACAGCAGTGGAAATTAATCCCCTTCCAAAGGAGATACAAAATTTATGTCCTCATTATCAAGTCTCTAAGACAAACAGGAGAAGATTTGTAGAGTGAAACAGTTAGTGGTAGGAACTGGATATCCATGGGGTTTTTTTTATATTGGATTTGCTTTAACCTCATCCCATTGCCAAAATGCTCATTTGCAGCTGGACTTCACCTCCCAGTTTTTCTTTTACCTAAAATCCAGTACATCTGTAGTAAAGCCATCTCATAGTGTGAACTGAAAAAAGAAATCAGAAGATGTCAAGAGTGAGTTTTAAAGTGAATCTTCAAAAGTTTAATCCTAATTTGAACTAAAACACTATGACCATATTGTCCATAAAAACAGTTTCCTGCTGTTGTGTATTTACTTCATTTTTAAATGACATAGTCCATTACATGATATTCTGATTATAAAACTGCTGAGATTTTTCATGCCCTTATTCAAAGCCAACTTGCTAGCACTGGCAAAAGTCTATTTCATAGAACTGGTATAAAAGTAACATAAAAGGTAAATCGGAACAAAGTATTTCTAAACATGAGACAAAGATTCCTGTGTGTACATCACTCTTGTAAAAATGATATATTCATCAAGCCATAGACAAGCAGAGCTGTTGACACCTAGTGCAACTTTTGTATTTTCTGAATTTATTAAAATTATTTAAAATGCAGCATCAACCATTCAATGCACAAAATTTTTATCTGTTGGACATTCAGGAGACAAAATGGATAGAGATCACAAAACCTTTATGTGCATGGACATAAACCTTTAAACTATGATTTGCACAGCACCTATCATTAATTTTAGGAGTCATCCAGTCATATTCTTCCACAAAGCTTTAAGAGTGTAAGAGTAAACTCACATGCACATGGGAATGATAAATGTATTCCTCTGCCTCTCAGATATTATTTATATTCACCAGCGCAGTGGCCATCATTTTTATGTAATGCAATGCATTGTAATGATTTCCAAGTAAATAAATACTTTGAAATAAAATAAATCAGATAACTTCAGGCAAGAGCTGTTGGAATTTTTCAGTGAAACTTTTATTGTTTGGGAGAGCCCATTTATCACAGGTATTTGTTGGATTAGCATGAATTACTCTTACTGGGGAAAGCTTCTGCTGTCTCATACAGACATGCTGATAATACAGAAAAAAATGTAAGTAACAGAATTTGCAATTGCATGAGGTCTTTCTATGTCTTTTGTCTTTGGGTGGTACTTCTCTGAGAGGAGAGGAGACCTCATTACTCTCTACAACTACCTGAAGGGAGGTTGTAGAGAGGAGGGAGCTGGGCTCTTCTCCCAAGTGACAGGGGACAGGACAAGAGGGAATGGCCTCAAGCTGCACCAGGGGAGATTTAGGATGGAGATTAGGAGGAAGTTTTTCACAGAAAGGGTCACTGGGCATTGGAATAGGCTGCCCAGGGAGGTTGTTGAGTCACCTTGCCTGGAGCTGTTTAAGGCACGGGTTTATGAGGTCTTGAGGGACTTGGTTTAGTGTTTGATAGGAATGGTTGGACTAGAAGATCCGATGGGTCCCTTCCAACCTGGTTGTTCTATGATTCTATGGTTCTATGATTCTCTTATATCTGGAATGAACTATTTATTAGTGCATAAATAAAAGTCACATGTATACTAAAGCAGTAGTCTCCAAACTGTTTTGATTGCACACCCCTATCAGTAAAAACTTTCTGAGCACATATACACAACATATGTATGAACTATATACATTTTCCCATACTGATATACATGCACCAAAAAAAAGAAAGAAAAAGGGATGACATAAACTGAAAACCACCTTAAAATTTACTTGATTTTATTTATTTTTTTAATTTAATTTTTTTTTTTTTTATTAAAGGTACAAAAATATATTATCTTCCTGCACCAAAATGGGTTGTCTCCAGCACTCCTGAAGTGTGCACACATCCTACTTTGGAGACCACTGAACTAGAGTACCCACCCGGAAGAAATTAATCCTGTTCATTCATTTGAATCTAAAAGAGCAGGGACTTGGTTGGACATTAGGAAAAAAAAATTCCCAGAGAGGGTCATTGGGCACTGGCAGAGGCTGCCCAGGGAGGTGGTTGATTCACCTTCCCTGGAGGTGTTTAAGGGACTGGTGGATGAGGTGCTAAGGGACATGGTTTAGTGTTTGATAGGAACAGTTGGACTCAGTGATCCAGTAGGTCTCTTCCAACCTGGTTATTCTATGATTCTATGATTCTAAATCTTGATCGTTTGTATGACAACTCCCTAGATTTTCAGAATGAGGAAGTAGTAATGACATGTGCCTATTCAGTAAAACTGCCTTTATCCAACAGTATGACTCAAGAAGAGTTATCTGTCTGTATTTCTGTAAGATCATCAGAATTACTTTTAAATTATTCTTATTAGACAGCCACCAATTATACATATTCACATAACTCTCAACCACCTTTTATACATACTCAACTCTCAACCATAGCTGATAGTTCTCAAGGCTACACACATGAGAGATTATTCAGCCTTGTTTAGGTTCAGACATAACTGCTTGATATCCATTTCTAGATCCAAAACAGAAAGCCCCCAAAAGCATGCCAGTTCTTCCTTACAGATACCTGTCTCTGTTTGTTTGATTTCCTAGATGCTCCATTCAGGTGACCCATACCTGTGTAGAGTGCCTTCCAGAGAGATAAACACCCCTCTTTCCCCCAATGCTAAACACATTTAGCATGCAGGAACCCAATCTCTACCCATATAGGAGGCCAAAAAAACTAACTTGCAGTAAGCAATTAACCTCATCTGCCGGACTGGTAGGTTGTACGCCATTTCTATAACGACTAGCTCTTAGAGAACTCACCAGTTGGATAGAAGATAAAGCCGCTTGAGCTCATTCCATGAGATGTGGGATTAAGCATCTGGCCTTCAGTTATTGTGAGGTGGAAGATAGGCCACCTGCCTTCAAAACCGACCTGCTGAAAAGTGAAAATAATCAGAAGATGGGCCAGGCTAAGATTGCTCTCTAATAGCTAGACAATTAATTGAACAAAGACATTCAAAGCTCTGAAAACAGTCTGGAGCCAAAACTCAAAAGCCTCTTTTTTCATACCAAGTGTTCTCATTGCTACAAACATACTTACTCATGCTGGATCTTAATCTGGTCCTGTGACAGTTTTCACTTAGTAAGGGTTTAAGATGCAAGAGAAGACATGGAAAGTCCAATGATTTATTTGTAGTGGAAAAGAAAATAATGATGCTTTTCATTAGTAGATTTTATGATATGTAATCCATGAACACAAAAATCTACCAACCTGATGAGACCAGAGATATAGTTACTTTTTTACACATAGTTGTGAAATCCCAGATATGATACAAAGTCATGATTTAATCAGGGTAGTAAAAGCATTACCTTTGGTAATCAATTAACACAATAAATTTTACACTGCTGATACAAAATCATTAATATATCTTGTCATTTCAGTGCATCAGCAAGTAGTTTATTTTGCTGAAGAAAAAAAAAACCTGTGTTAAAGTCCTCCACAAACTGATGTGATCACAGATCCTACACAACTGATCTCTAACCACTCTGAAACATTAAGAATTATGTTAAAAACCATTGGCATGTACAATGGATAACTCATGAACAGGCAATTTTTGCCTAGTTTGCCCTTCCAGTAATAAATAATCCAGAATTCATTCTCTGCCCCAGAATATTTTCTAGAATATTTTCATGCAGAAAACCACTAGGCAAGTACTTTTCAAATAAGGATGAATTTAAATTGCTTTTCTCCCACATCTACCTTCCTTGAGGCTCCATGAAAGTACAAGAAGAGATGGCCAATGGCCAGTTGAATCACACAGCTCTTCCTATTCAAAAGCATTTAATAAACATAAATTAATCATTTCAGACACCATCAGAGTGTAGTACTATACAGGCTAAATTTGGGGAAAACATTTAAGTGTTTGTATAATACATTGTTTACCTACAATATTGCAATTAACCTCAATGCATTCTCATATATGGATACTTAAACAAATTTGCATATGAAGCTCTTGCTTATCCTGCTTGCATTCATTTTATGTACTTACTCAATGTAACTCATTTATCACTCACTGAACGCTCAGTTTCAGTACATAAAAGCTTTCTTCCAGAGACAAATTATGAATTTATGGTTTCATGCCACAACTGCCTGCAAATGCTTACCCTATTTGCTCCGCATCTCCTATCCACAAGTCCCTTGAAGCCAGTCTCTGCGTCTCACCTTCCTTAAGTAACAAAAGTTCTGACTTCTTCCATCTCAAGGGCTATGGAACAGTTGATGAAAATGGGACTTACAAATGTCAGAGGCAAGGAAGATCAGCATGAAGGAAATCAAAAACAATCAAAGGATTCTGGGGATCTTGGAAAGGAAGAGAGTGCATTAGGTGAACTACAAATTATCAAGGATAATTGAGAGTTTATTTTCTGACCATACATTTTATTTCTGAAATAAAAGGTTATCTATGAGTTGCTTTCAGAGTAGGTCTCTCACACTATTGTTCAAAATGTATCTACATCTGCAAAGAGTCATAGAATGGTTTGAGTTGGAAGGACTTAAAGATCATTAAGTTCCAACCTTCCTGCCACAGGCAAGGACATCTTCCACAGGTTGCTCAAAGCTTCATCCAGCCCAGCCTTGAACACATCCAGGACTGAACACAGTACTCCATAACAGGTCTCACGGGAGCAGAGTAGAGGGGCAGAATCACCTCCCTCAACCTGCTGGTCATACTTCTTTTGGTGCAGCCCAGCACATAGTTGGCTTCTTAGGTTCCAGCACACATTGCCAGCACATATTGAGCTTCTTACCCTTCAGCATCCCCACATTTTTCTCTTCAGGGCTACTCTGAATTCATTCTCCACCCAGCCTTTAATTGAGTTTGGGATTTCCCTGATCCAGGTGCAGGAACTTGCATTTGCCTTTGTTGAACTTCATGAGGTTCACACAGCCCCACCCTTCACGCTTGCAAAGGTCCCTCTGGATGACATCCCTTCCCTCCAGCATGTCAACTGTGCCTCACAGCTTGGTGCCATTTAATGAGGGTGCCCTCAATCCTACTCTCCGTGTCTCCAACAAAAATGTTAAACACCACCAGTACCAATACCAAACCCTGATGACCACCACTCTTCCCTGGTCTCTGCTTGGACACTTAGCTGTTGACCACAACTGTTTAAGTGTTACCATACATCCAATTAGTTTTCCATCGGCTGTCCCATCCAACAAATCCACATCTCTCCAATTTATCAACCAGAATGTCATATGGGACAGTACCAGATGCTTTGCAGAAGTCCAGGTAGATGATGCTAGTTACTCCTCTCTTATCCACCAATGCTGTAGCCCTGTCATAGAAGGCCACCAAATTTGTCAGGCGCAATTCATCATTCCAGTCTTCACATTAGATGCTGTTAGACAGCCATATACCTTTACCCCCTTAAAAAAGAATATTGCATAGAAGTAGTTCTTTTACATCTCGTACTTTGTCTGAAATGCGTTGCACATGACAAGAAGGTTTCTTCTTTATGTCTTCAAACTATGTGCTGTGAATATTAAAATGTATTTTGCCTTGTAGCATCAGTGCATACTCACACAAGTTATGTTCAAGTCAGTATTTACAAAAATGTTTAAGGTGCAGGTGGATAAGGTACTGAGGGACATGGTTTAGAGACTGCTGGGAATGGTTGGACTTGATGATCCAGTTGGTCTCTTCCAACCTGGTGATTCTATGATTCTATGAATTTGCCCTTACAACCACATCTATATCTATGTATATACATCTACACATACACATAGATTCCTTTCTTCAGGGCAGGAAGCACATTTCCTCCATAGCCTGTAAAGCTCAAAGAAATCCTCAGTGCTGAGAAAACAAAGGCTTCTCTTGACATAATCATATCTCATTGATCTTTAGGAATTATGATGATGCTTGGTCTCTCTGGCTGCAGTAGCCATATTTATTGAAGAACTGCTGAGAATTCAAGACAGAAGACAAAAGGTTGATTTCTCAAAAATGAACATGTAGGGAAAAAACAAAAACAAAGACAGAAGGCACAAGCAGCAGACCACTGTTTTAGGACTCTCTTGAGCACTCAGAAAGACAGCAAATGACCTTGCCAGTACACCTTAAAACACACTTAAAAACATCCATAGCCCCTGTATTATGTGAGTGCAGATACTGGTGACAGGTTTTTGAACTACGTCTTCTAATATAGTCTTCTTAAACTTCCAGTGGTTAAAATGCCTCATAATACTAAAGTTTGAATATACTACATGTTATTTCCATTTGTAAGTTGAAGTTACACAAAAAACCAAAATGACATTTCTCTGTTTGAAAATATTTCCCCAGCAGCAAGCCACAGACCTGCAACAGTAAATGGCACTGTGAGTTTTTTTAGATCCATTTGCAGAAAATTAAATATGTGTTTTATATCCACTTTTATGCCTAGCATAATGGCAGCTACATCAAAAAGCCTGTATAGCTCTGGTCCAGGCTGTCATAGATTATTCTCCAGATGACTGAACCAAGTCCCCAAGAAATGTTTTCAAATAAATATAAACATTTGTTCAAAGTAGTTACTTACAGGAAAGGGATTTTTTTTTCCCCCACAAGTATCACCTGCAGTCTCATTCTGGAAGCAACATCTCTGCTTTAAGTGGTTTCTGTAGTGTTTGCAAACTCTTCAGACATACAGTCCATCAAGGATACAACTGAAAGTGCATGTTGTCTCACCCTTCAACAGTTGGTAGCCTACAAACAAAAGTAAAAGCCAGACTAATTATGGCTTTAACATTATCAGTCTCACACTGATAACTGACTATCCTTCATTCCTTTATTTTTCTAACACCTAGAGCATAGAATATGCTTCCTTTTCAAGCTCCATCTCATTCCTGACCTATCAGCAATCATACACTTTAGAAATCATCATTCCCACCACTCTTGTTTCATGAGATCTGCCTGCACTATACGTTTATTCAATTTTCTGACAACATTTTCACCTTGTCCCATGCCAATTTCATGTAAAATTTTCACTAAGCATTTACAAAGACTTTCTTTCCCTCCTTCAAGGCACCTGTTGAAACTTCGATTTACAGTTAAGATCTCTGCCAATCATGCTAAACAATATCTCATTGTGTCTTTATGTTCACCCATTTTAAACACCCTTTCTCCTATCTGGTGCCTAGACTGTAAACTGTTAGGGACTATCTTTTTGTTCTGTGTTTATATACTACCTGAAACACAGATTATGACTAGCATTCCTGTGCACAGATAGGAAGATAACAGTTGATAAAGCGTAGTAATTTTTGTGAGGAATATCAAGAAGAGAGGCATTCATAGCAGAAAAGCAGTATTTCATCATTCCTCAATAAGGCTTTTGATTAGCATCTGCCTAGGAAGAAGGATGCCATCCACTAAACTGGCATGAAGAGCATCCAGGTCTTTTTATAGTAATCACCTGATTTAAGTCAGGAAAACCTACATGATAAGAGGGGAAAAAAGTTCAAGATGGCAAGGTGGAAGAAACAAAGGAATGGGGGGAGGTTTTCAATATTTGTTTTGTTTACCTGACATTGAGCTACACCATAAGAATCTGAATTTTTCCACAATGGTTATTCCACATTCATATTGAATGGATTGGAACATAAAGACCTCATTTAACACAGTCATCGCTGTTTACAATGTTTAAAAATTCACGAACTCACTGTATAAGCCACTTGCTGAGATTTATGCTAAACAGTGCAACACCTGCATAAAAGAAAATTGGGCATAAACTGGAGGGGGGAAAGGTGCAAAAACTGGTGTGCAGAGCTATTTCTGGATGATATGCACCTGTCTCAACTTGCACTGAAGAAAATACACAATTAAACAACTATGGAGCTTATCAGAGCAATTTATTTTATAACATTAATGTATAACTAACACATGGAGGTACATACCAAGAAGCAGGATGTGCCACAATGCTTACTTCCCACGAGTTTTAGTTTGCATGTATGTTATACAGATTGTTCTACAGAAATATAATTGATTCCTTGTTTATTTGTTTTTTTCCTAAATGGAACACTACATATCAAGCATTCTTTACAGAAAGTATAAAGTTAAAATAATATTTGAGGGCAGCATTAGAGAGGAATGATCAAGGGGAAGAATAACAATTTTTCCCTTTTATTTATTATGTTAGCATTTAGGGACCCCAAACTTGGACCAAAATACTGCTGTGCTTAGAACTGTGCAAGAACATAAATAAAAAAATAATTAAAAAATAAAAACATTCCTGATCCTTAAAACCTCAACTTCATCGTCCCTTGATTTTGATTTTATAACATGTACATATACTGAGCTTTGTGCTCCACTCAGAGTGCAAAGCACAGATGAGCTTTGTAGTCCAGTGCAATTTTTTTTTCTTTATTCAAGCTATAATGGGAAAAGTCTGCTAATATGAACAAGCACTCCCGGAAGGTTTAGATAAAAGCATCTCTCTTAGGTAATTCATAATACGTTTTACACAAGAAGATGAAGATGAAGATGAAGATGAAGATGAAGATGAAGATGAATAGGAATGAATAGGAATTTGATAGGAATGGTTGGACTCGATGATCTGGTGGGTCTCTTCCAACCTGGTGATTGTATGATTCTATGAAGATGGAGATGGAGATGGAGATGAAAGAAGTTTGCTTCCTAAAATTGGGGCAGAACATCAAGGAATCACGGAGTTTTGGTTCTATATGCAACCTGAACAATTTTTCGATATTAAAAGTCATTAAAATGTGGAAAATCTCAAAAATCTCTGATGCCATCAAAACATCATGGTACATCAAAATTGTTCACTTGGAACACAATATTACAGGAAATTCCTTCTGTGGTGGACCTTTAACTTTATGATAATATAGCAAAAATATTGAAAAGCAATGGTATGACACCAACCTCTATGTATTATTGACTACAGACATCAAACTAGTTAAATACAACTAAGCCTAGGGTTTGTATGATGGCAGAAACACTTAAGGAGAATGAGCAAATGAGGTGAGTTACTCATTGTGTTGGACTGATGAAGTCCTCCAGAAGTTTCACCATGCGTGTTGTTTGCTAAAACATCTGCCAGAATGAGAGGTTTCATCTCCTTGGAGCTTTGCTTACTTCATGCCTGAATGACTCCATGGAAACAAGAGTCTCTGCTTAACTATCTCTGAAAGCAGGAATCATGCAAAAATGTTATTTTAATTACCACTCAATAAAAATTAATATTCAGCTTTGTTGAGGTTTTCTTCATGCTCACAATACTCTGATGGTAAATACTGCTTTTTTTATGCACCAAATGTCTTTTTTTTATCCTGCTCTATATAAATATTCGGTCTGGCCACAAAGAGGAACTGACATTAACTACAGTAAATAATTTACCACCAATAAAATAGTTGCTTTCTGGAATTTGGCAGAGCAAAACATTGAAACCATAATCCTCTTCAGTGGTCATTACCTGAATCAGAAGAATCACTATACAGATGTAAACATCCATATGAAATTTACGGCATGTTTATCATTTTATTTGTATGCTCAGCACAGTGAACCATGCACAGTTGTCAAGTTCCCCTCTTGTACGTGATCAGGCAAAACTATAAACCTTAAAGTGTGATGATATCTATCACTTTAATGTTAACACATTAACAGAGTTATGATTAGGGCATTATTTAATTCAATACAATCTTTCTACTTGCCTACCCACAAATTAGGACAGAAGTCATTGTGGTGGAAAACATCACAGATAAAAGGAGAATGCAAGACTACTTCAAAATGGTCGGAGTTCCAATAGTCACGAGTTATTCCTTCTGAGATTTCCAAAAGCAGTATTTGTGATGCATGATGCTGTAATACTGGCTCCTCAAGAGTTAGGAGTTTGCTAATTATTTCTCTGGTCAAATCAATCAGTCAAGTCTGCAAGGAGAAAATCTTACTTGCTGCTGGTCTCCCTTGTCATCTTATTTTGGCATATTTCCTTTTCCCTTCCTAGCCAGCAGCTATTTGCATAGCAAACTATTGCAAATGCCAATTAGGATTGTTCTAAACTTTTCCAAAGGTGATTCTCATTTTTCTTTTGCTGGTCAGACAAGTTAATTTGCAAATTTGTGATAAACAATTTAAGCAAGATGGGAGAATAATTGAAAAAGAAATCAAGTGCTAATAGTGTGATTAGTTCCGATACACAGTACTCTTCGAGACATATCAATTTCTTTCTTCACACTCTGTGGGACTGATTAGACAAACAGAAGGTTAAGACATGAATAAGTTTGTATTGTAAGTTCCGTGTAATGATACTCACTGATACATTCCCAACAAAGCAGAATCCTCACCCAGAAAGCCATCTCCAGTAACTCCCCCTTTGCCTGTGGATAAAGAGGCAGAACAGTTAGATCACAAATAGCTGAATACTTTGACAAAATTATCCAGGCAGCAAAGCTGAAAAAAAGCCTCTGAGAACTGTGTGGACAGTTAAACTTTTGGATGAAACAAAGCTCTGCTTTCTCTATGACCTGCTCAGAGAACGCAAGCTGAATGCAGGTTGAATATAAGCTGAATACTCAGCATATACATCAGCTAGTTAACTGATGTTTCACTTGAAATTCATATTCCTCAACGGGCCTATCAATATCAAATAATTTTGTGAACAGGTTTCTTAAACCTCTGATGAAAGCATTGCTTCTTCATTTGGACTACTTCTCATCTCTAATTTACATCCTCTGTAACTGCTAACCAAAATAACTCTGTGAAGTTTTAAATAGCACAAAGATATTTTTAATTCAGAACTACTAGTGCCTCTCTTTCCTCGCTCTTTCTCCTGTAAGACTTTTTCACAATCATGTATCAAATATCCACTGTGACCATTTACACAAAAATTGCATGAGCTATTGCTTTCATTTGCCTTTCATTTCCCTGTATTTCATGAATTTAGAAGGAAAGATGTGTTAGGGAGCAGGCAAAGGCATGTATGTAGCACATCTAATTCTCTTCGGCTCATGTTAGCTGTGGAGAGCCAGGAACTCAGTTATAAGCATTAGAAGTACTGCATGCAAAACATTATTTTTGAAAGCAGAAAATTAAAAACTTCAGCTGGAGTTATGAAGCCTTCAAATAGGTGTCAGAAATTAGACCATACAGTCCTCACTAGTATTTTATTTTATGTTGTTCTTTCTAAAGATATGCTGCTCAATGCATCCTCCCATGCACAATCACACACACAAAAAACTGTATTCTAGTCCAATGATGGAGTAAATCCCATGGCTAAAAAATTCAATATACAGCTGTGAGTAAGTGATAAAACTACTTGCCAGCTCAGCTGTAAAGGCATGTAGGAGGGGTTTTTTTTTCCCTCCCTCTAGAACAATGTGAATAGGGTTGTGATTGCTACCTGGGGGGGTTTAACAAATAAAGCAAAATGCCCATGTTGTGTTGTAACATCTCATCAGTGCATCATCACTCTTTATTGGATAGGTAATGACAGTTCAAAACTGCATGGCAACCTTGCCTTAAAATGATGATGTCAGAAAGCCTGACACCATATTAGCGTGCTTGCCCTTTTTAAACTGAAAGCCCATTTCTGCAAAAGCTTAATGTGAAAAAACCCAAATCAAAAGCAAAGGTATTATAAAAAAAAAAGCTGATTCACTAAAATATAAATATTTTATATAAGCATCTTGATTTCAGTAATGGTTAGCACAAACATACGCAGGCTTTTAAGTAGGGGGAAAAATAATCTGATTCTAACATCTGGTTTCTTCCTAACTAACCTGAAAGGAAACTTGGACCTTAAGTCACATATTTAGTTATTTTCAGAAGCTAGTGATATATGTATGAAAACTGGAGATCCTCAAGTTTCCAGATCTGGATCTGAAGATGACCCTCTGTGTATACAGAAATGGAGTCAGAGATCTCGACTATGAATTATCATCACAACTAGATTCCTGAAGTCAGTGAGTGCTAATTCACAGTGCATAGTCTGGGAGCCTGGAGAACACATGCTAAGTAGGGACTCAGGGCTTCTGCACCTCCTGATGTGGATTTGTGGACCTCGAAAATCTCAGAGCAACAGCCTAAGCCAAACTTTTCACTGTTTAGAGACTCCCTGTTGTTAGAACAGAGTTCTTAGTTTGAGAGGGGCTTCCCAAGGTGTCTCCCTCAAAAATCACTGAAAAAAAATAATTGTTCACAGTGCCAGAATGTGTAATGAACAATTTTGTTAGAAAGCCTAAACTCAGGTGATGTGTGGTGAGTTTGCTTGAGCTGGTAACAAACCTCACAGACTCCATATGCTGAGCCATTATTCTTCTGAGACCCTTCCAGCCTTGTTTAGCCTTTAATGCTCTGATCAGTTCCTGTAGGCTTTAGATGTTAATAATCTCCTGCGAAGTGACTACTTAAAATACATGGACATTTAGATTTCAGTGGGCCTCACGTGAGAGTCAACTGTGCTTCTGTTCAAGGGCAGGTTGGATGAGGCTTTGAGCAACCTGATCCAGTGGAAGCTGTACCTGCCCATGTCAAGGCACTTGGAATCTGATGATCTTTAAGGTCCCTTACAACCCGAACCATTTTTAAAAGCACTGAAAGCCATCCTTACTCTATTCTCACTTAAACCAAAGGGGCATCAGATACATAAAGTCAAGACAGCGTTAAGTACCTTTAAATACAACAATCTGTACTCTCCTAGGGATATGGTTAGTAACTATCAGTCGTGATTGTGCAAGGATAAAGACTTCACAGGCTGGCACCTATCTAACCTGCTGAATTTCATGCAGCACAACTGCATATAAATGTGTACATAGACCCCAGAGAGAGTAAAACTCATCATTCAGCAAGGTACCACCTCATGATGGATACTGATAAATGCCTAAACTGTGAACAACAGGTTGCTTAGCAACAGACAAACACAAGACAGACTAAACTAGTATATTATATCCAGGACTTCAGAAAGGCTAATTTTACAAAGCTCAAGAAAATCTGAATACAGATAGAGATGTTTAAAAGGATTCCGAAGGAGCGTCCTCCAGTGCACTATACAATGGCACTAACACTCACCTTCCTCTACTGAAAAAACTTTGCGAGATACATCCTTGGGTTACCTGCCCTTTTCACAGACTTGTCCTATTGTAATACCCTGGCTGACCCAGACCATTCTCCTTTGCTCGCATTTCCAACTGATCATCTCCCAGCTGCTGGAGGAAATTCTTGTTATTAGTCCCTGAATGCACGACCTGGTACTTTTCATTATTAAATGTATTCTATTACTGCAGTCCTTGAGGACATCCAATTTCTTCTTTGTATTGATAATACTTCCCAAATTTTGTCATCAGCAAATTTCATTACCACATTTCTATTCTTGCTGCCAGAATCATTAATTACACTATTGTATGAGATCAACCTCCAAAACCAGTCCTTGAAGAACTCCACAGGCAATCTCTTTCCATCACAATTCTTCTATCAAACATATCGTCATACTGTCTTTAGCCAGTTCTTCTCCCTTATGCCTATCTATTTTCACTATTTTTCATTTTAACTAATATCTTACCAAACGGTAGTGTACTGAATGCTCAGATGAAGATCAGACAGAATGTAATGAATTTCCATTACTTTCCAAATCATCTCAGACTGATAAAGAGCTTTACATTGTCATGACTTATAGTCAGGAGTCTCAAACTGGTTAGTTGACAAACCGAGTTAGATTTATGTTCACCTAAAAACCACCAGGACAGTAGGGAAATTGCAGAAGAATAAATATATGATCATCTCAGACAAATAAATATATGATCATCATCTTCAAAGAAATGAATGTTTGAGACATCTGAACAACTAGGTTGTCATAAAAACCAAGCAAAATTGTGGAGAGACCCAGAAATGCTGATAAAGGATTTCTCCAAAAACTTGATATAGGAATACAATTCATGTCAGGAATTTTAATTTTATGTGAAACAGAACTCATAAAAAAATTGACTTCTTTCTTTCATAAGACTGAGAATATAAACTCTTAATATATAGACTCAAAAAGCTCTTCATGTGCACTACATTACACTGTGATTAATAAATGAGCATCATACCAACAATGTACATAGTCAATAGGTTAAAAGCTACTATGGGTAGTATATACCCTGAATCTTACACTGACCTTCAAGTCATCTAAAAAGTTGTGCACTACCCTCTCTGGTCTGTATTACATATTGTATGCCCCAGAAAAGCCACCCAGGTTATAGAATCAGAGAATTCCTAGGCTGGAAAAGACCTTTGAGGTCATCAAGTCCAACTGTATCTGTTCAATAAATCATATTCCTAAGCACTTCATCTATCCATCTTTCAAATACCTCCAGGAAAGGTGACTCTACCACCTCCCTGGGCAGCCTCTGGCAGTAGCCAATAACCCTTTCCATGAAGAAGTTTTTCGTGATGTCCAATCTGAACCTCCCATGGTGCAGCTTGAGGTCATTCCCTCTGATCCTATCTCCTGTCACTTGGACGAAATAAGCAGCAGTCACCTCACTACAACCTCCTTTCAGGTAGCTGTAAACAGTGATGAGGTCTCCCCTCAGGCTAAATGGGGCGCTTTTTCTTTTTCCTGTATTTCATGAAGTGGAATTAGAGACAGAAAGAGAGATGAAGTAGGGTGAAAAATGCCAGAAATCATTGTTACTTGGAAACTTTTAATACTCAAAACTTGCACACATAAGTTGGCTTGAAATACTTTTTGAAACTGCATGAACTTATCAAGCAAGAAAAGTCAGATTCATCCTGGACATTCAAGAGAATCTATGAAGTAGGTCAGGGCCATCCCTGTGATCAAGGTAAAAGACTGACAAATAAGGAATGCAAACTGAGAAACTTAGACTCAAGGGCAATCTGGTTAATATCCATTATAAGATGCTACTTTACTGAAATACCTTCAAGAATTTTTGTCACTGAAAAGTTTTCCATTTACTGGGAGTGTCACCTACAATTATGACAGACTGGATCCTGAAAAAAACAGTAACTAAAAGCATCTAAAAATTACAGTAGACTAGCAACTAAACATAAACTCCTGGTGCATTGCTGTATACACTACTGATAAGAGTAATCCAAAGATATAGTGTCTTGGTCTACAAGCTACAAACAGAAAAAGTTCTTGAAAATTCAGCAGTATAAAAAAGAACACAGAATAATTTGAGGGTTGTGGAAAATAACAGAATCACACAGAATCACCATGTTGGAAAAGACCCACTGGATCATCGAGTCCAACCATCCCTATCAATCACTAAACCATGCAAATGCTTTTCAGTTAGAGGCAAAACAGATCCATTCAGCTTTACCAAAAATATGATGCCAAGAGATGATTACAGAACACAAGTGCATTTGCAGAGAGAACACATAGAATAGTTAGTGGTGGAAGGGACCGTATAGATCATCCAGTTCCAACTCCCCTGCCATGGGCAAGGACACCTCCCACTGCTCAAGATCCCATCCAACCTGGCCCTGAACACCTCCAGGGATGCGGCAGCCACAGCTTCCCTGGGAAACCTGGGTCAGGGCCTCACCACTCTCGTGGTGAAGAAATTCTTCCTACTATCTAGTCTAAATTTGCCCCTCACCAATTTATACCCGTTCCCTGTTAAGGTGTGACTATCAGGTGCTAAGGCTATTTAATCTAGCAGAAGAGGACAAATCAGGAACCAGAGGTTTGAAGTTCAATCCACACGAATTCATGTGAAAGGTAAGGCACAAAATTTAAGTGATGAGAATGTGTAACCGTTGAATCTTCCCATTTCTGACAAAAAAAGCTTCAATTATCAAGTTGATCTCTTTTCAAAAGATGTGTCTTAGAAAAACAATGTGAAATGCAATGACCTGTTATGAGCAATTAGCTGATCTAGCAAATTTGAACTTAAATTTATGCATGCCAAACAAATGACAATAAAAACTCTCTATCATCTGTCATACATTCTCTGTATTTCTTAGACCTTACCAAAAAAGACTGCAAATATTTATTTGTATTTAAAAAAATATTACTAGTGTGACTTTCATTTTTCTCCAGCAGTAAAATAAATCCTCAATATCAGGAGTGTAACTGTGCAGACATCTAAAGAAGAGTAAAATGATCACTAACACATTGTAGAAATGTAATAATTAAATATAAATTGCTTTTTCACACATAATACGACAAGTCCAAGGTCCGATATTTCAGCAATGACATGATTGATAGAAAGTACTGCACACATTCAATTTCCTTTCCAATGGTCTGCCTTGCCAATAGTATACAGCTCCCATTTCGACACTGATGGATCATGAAATACTGGATCTTAATCCTGTCATTGGTACCTTACAGAATATTGCCTGTCCTGGGCTTCAGGCCATATTGAAAGAAATTTGTAGTGGAAGCAGAAAGAATGAAATATTTCTTTAGGAAGATATTTTTTTCCCTGCCTTTCAAAGGAGAAAGTGCATCTTGAAATTAATCAGTAGCTTAGAATGTCAAAAGAAATCCCAGCAGAACTTTACGGGCAAAATGGAGTAGCAGTAATTATTTTGGACTAAGCTTTTATTTAACTGTGTTCAATTTTAAAGTGTGAAAATCACTCTACTTATTTATGCTAATGGTTTTGGTTTCATTATTTATTCTTTTTTTTTATATTACATTGCGATATTAAAGTTGGGGAAAAAAGCAAATTCAAGCCAATTTGTTGTATGAGTTAAAAAGGAGGAGACAATTCAGTGGTAGCTGCTGGCAATATCAACCAAACGTTTGGCCAGAAGACTGTCAATGAACATGAATTTATCCCCAAAACTTCGTAACTGAAAGATGAAGAGGGTGTCACAGACATCCTTCTGCAACAGACCACAACCAATTGAGAGCCAGTATGAAGCAGACCCATACAAAATAACTCAAGAGGTTACAGAAGAACTACATGTTGACTATTCAACAATTGTTCGACATTTGCAGCAAAATGGAAAATCAAAAAAGCTCAACAAGCAGGTGTTGTATGAGCTAAAAAAAAAAAGAAAAATTATGCCATTACGAAGTCTACTCTGTGTTTCTTTTGAGCAGCAGAACCAATCCATTTCTGCTCACACAATGACATGAGACAGAAAAACAGATTCTATGTAACAACCAACAGCATTTCATGCAGTGGCTGGATGAAGATGAAGCACCAAAACACTTCTCCAAGCTGAAAATGCATCAAGAGAAGGTTACAGTCACTGACAGTCAGCAAGAGGAAACATCCACTACAGTTTCTTGAATCCTGGTGAAATCATCACAGCAGAGAAGTATTGCCAGGAAACAAAAAGCCCCAAGAACTGCAAGTTTACATTCAACACTAGTCACTTGAGAAGGACCTGATCTCCGTGTCAATGGGTGCCTGCATGTCTTGCCAATGATTCTGCAGAAGCTGCATGAACTGGGCTACAAAATCTTACTCACCAAACCTCTCTCCCACTGATTTCCACATATTCAATCATCTCGACAGCATCCTGCAAGAGAAATTTTTCCACAACCAAGTGGCACAACCGAAATGCCTTTGGAGACTTCAGCAGTTCCAAGACTCCATAGAATTTTATATTAGTGGAATAAATAGACTTGCTTCTTGTTGACAAAAAAATGCATAGTTTGTAATGTTTCTTATTTTGATTAATGAATTTATTCTAAGCTGCACAAACTGTAATGGGATCCAATCCTGAGCAGGATGTCAGACAAACATAACATAAAGGACTGCCTTACGAATTTTCTCTGGAAAGTCCTTAGGTCAGTCCTCAACACTGCACTTACAAAGACAGATAATGTTTGGAAGAAAATTACATGAACAGTTATTACACAAAGTCATTCTAGGAAGCTAGAACTAGTTGTGGAAAACACTTGTCACTAGCTAGAGCTCTTCAGAACTCATTTTCAAGGAATATTTTATATCAAATATTAATACTCCGCAAAAAAGCGTATGTGTAAAAACTTAGATATACTTTAATGCTTCTTGTGAAAATTTCTATTTAGTGAGATGCTTTATAATGACTAGATTAAAGACTGTTTGGGTTTTTTTTTTCTAAAGTTAATATTTGGGTTTTTCTGACAGGTTCACATGTGCAAAGATTAGCAGGGTGTGTATCAAAGGCATATAGCAAACTTAACAACAAAAGTTAGTTTTGGGGAAAAAAGTGAAAACAAAAGGGGGTAGAGAAAAGGAAAGGAGAAGGGAAGACTCCTTTGTGGCCAATTGAGAAAAGAAGTGATGGGAGGTGCTCCATCAGGAGGAGGGACACCTGGCAAGAGGTATCCAGCAACTCGGTTGAAAGCTTACAAAGCTGCAAGTGAAAAGTAGACAGCAGAAATGGAAAGAGAAGGCCCTTAGCATTACAAATGCCAAAGGACCTAAGACACAGTGTAACATCACCAATACATGCAAAGATTAAATTATTGGAAAAAAAAAATCCAGTAATTGTGAGGAGCAACAGAATTTGAACTCAAAGAAAGATTCTTGGTTTTACCAACTAATTCAATAACTCCAGTCATGAGGGAAAACATGTCTTTTCGTTTGGCTTCTCAGGTGCTAATCAATTCTTAATTATCTTTAACCATATTGACCTGTTTCCACTGCTTGCGCCATATAGATTAATGAATGACACTAAAGAACACAATATCACACTTCGAGAGCAAGAGATTCATGTATTATTCACTCTATATAAATATATACTGTTTCCCTTTCTTGACCTAAGCATTAAGCCAAACTTTAGGCTGACAGGTAGTTTGTGTGAGGAGATGTTTATAATCCAATCTTGTTCATTTACATCAACATTAAAAAAAATACAAAATCCTTTTGTTGTGAGCACAGAAAGAAATAAGTCTCAGTTTACAGCTCTGCCCTGGAATTATCAGTCCCAAAAGCTGCTTTGCCCAGGATCATACACACAAGAAGAGTTCAGGCTATGCCTGATACTTCCTTGGTAGCTCCCCTCTTTTCTCCTCTGAGTTTTCTGCCTTAATAACAGCCAAAAAACCTCACCATCTTTTCATCTGCTTTTCTTTCATATCCAGAAATACGTACCCAGGTTTGGGACTGAGGGTGCAGTCTTTGAAGAACTAACTGCTTTTTTCCCAGTGGTTGCGCTCCTCTCTCTTGATGCAGAAACAATACATTGGGAGGAGGTGAAGGGCTTTAGATGTCAAAGCACAAAACATAAGAGGGAAAATGCTGCTATGCAGACAGAGTGAGGAAGAGGACAGAAGGAGTCACTGTACATAAACAGAGAAACGCATGCCTCGAGAAATCCCAGGAAAGAAAGAAAATAGATTTGAAGAGACAAAAACTGAAACTGGAGATCTATTTGAGCACTAATCCATGTTCACAAGCCTTTTTATCCCACGGTGTTCACAGCCAAGTTCCACAGCTGGTGGAAGACAATGCCTCCCAATATGTTATATTAAAAAAATATCCTAAAGGGGGAAAAGATATTCTGAATTTGTACAGCTAAGATGGAAGTTCTTCTCTGTCTTCTGCTCTCCATTTCCTAAACTAAGCTAATTTCTTCTGATCAGAGATTGTGTGATTTATTCTGGCTTCTGCCACATGTCATGGCAGCCAACAATCTGTCACAGTCTACCCTTGCCTCTTCCATGCTCTGCTGTTCCTATGAGGGCTGCTGGGACAGGTGCTTGGAGAAGGGCATTCTGACTTTATGGAAGGGAAAGGTTGAGGTCCTTAGGTCGTATTTTTCCATCTGCAACTTTAATGATGTCATACCAAACAGGGTTCTGGCTTCAGAATTAGGATGGATGAGCCCTTTGACTCACTACCCTGAATAGGAGGGAGATAAGTGAGAACTGCTCTAGCACTTTAAAGCAATGTTTGTGAAACAAAAGTAATGTTATATTTTTTCTGTTGATGTAAATAAAAAAGGTTACATGGAGACACACCAGATACACAGAAGACCCAGTGATATATCTATAAATTTGCACAGAATCACAGAACAACCAGGTTGAAAGGGACCCATCGGATCTTCTAGTCCAACCATTCCTATCTAACACTAAACCAAGTCCCTCAATACCTCATCCACCCGTGTCTTAAACACCTCCAGGGAAGGTGAATCAACCACATCCCTGGGCAGCCTATTCCAATGCCCAATGACCCTCTGTGTGAAAAACCTCCTCCTAATCTCCAGCCTAAACCTACCCTGGCGGAGCTTGAGGCCATTCCCTCTCGTCCTGTCCCCTGTCACTTGGGAGAAGAGGCCAGCTCCCTCCTCTCCACAACCACCTTTCAGGTACTTGTAGAGAGTAATGAGGTCTCCTCTCACCCTCCTCTTCTCCAGGCTAAACAACCCCAGCTCTCTCAGCCGCTCCTCATAGGGTCTGTTCTCCAGCCCCTTCACCAGCCTCGTCGCTCTTCTCTGGACTTGCTCCAGAGCCTCAACATCCTTCTTGTGCTGAGGGGCCCAGAACTGGACACAATATTCAAGGAGCGGCCTCACCAGTGCTGAATACAGAGGGAGAATCACCTCCCTGCACCTGCTGGTCACACCATTTCTGATACAAGCCAGGATGCCATTGGCCTTCTTGGCCACCTGGGCACACTACTGGCTCATGTTCAGTCGGCTGTTGACCAACACCCCCAGGTCCCTCTCCTCCTGGCAGTTTTCCAGCCAGGCTTCTCCCAGTCTGTACCTCTGCTTAGGGTTGTTGTGCCCCAAGTGCAGGACCCAGCATTTGGCCGTGTTAAACCTCATCCCGTTGGACACTGCCCAGCGGTCCAGCCTGTCCAGGTCCCTTTGCAGAGCCTCCCTACCCTCCAGCAGATCGACACTTGCACATAGCTTTGTGTCATCTGCAAACTTGCTAAGGGTACCCTCAATGCCCTCATCCAGGTCATTGATGAAGACATTGAACAGGACTGGACCTAGCACCGAGCCCTGGGGAACCCCACTTGTCACTGGCCTCCAGCTGGACTTAACACCATTTCCCACCACTCTCTGGGCCCGGCCATCCAGCCAGTTTTCTACCCAGGAGAGTGTGTGTCTGTCCAGGCCAGAGGCTGACAGTTTCCGCAGCAGAATGCTGTGAGAAACTGTGTCAAAGGCTTTACTGAAGTCCAGAAAGACCACATCCACAGACTTTCCTTCATCCAGCAGCCGAGTGACTTTGTCATAGAAGGCGATCAGGATGGTTTGGCAGGACCTGCCTCTGGTAAACCCATGTTGACTGGGCCTGATCACCTGGTTCTCTTGTAAGTGCTTCATGATAGCACTCAAGATCACCTGTTCCATGACTTTCCCTGGCACTGAGGTCAGACTGACTGGCCTGTAGTTCCCCGGATCCTCCCTGCAACCCTTCTTGTAAATGAGAACTACATCAGCCAGTCTCCAGTCCAGAGGTACCTCCCCAGTCTTCCAGGACTGCTGGAAGATGATGGAAAGGGGTTTGGTCAATAAATCCGCCAGCTCCCTCAAAACCCTAGGATGTATCCCATCTGGCCCCATGGACTTGTGGGTGTCCAGCTGGCCAAGCAGGGCTCTGACCACCTCCTCTTGGACTATGGGAGCCTCATATTGCTCCTCTGTTTCCCGGGTATCTACACAGAGGGAACAGCTTTCTTTACAATTAAAGACTGAGGCAAAGAAGGCATTAAGTACCTCAACCTTCTCCTCATCCCCTGTCACTGCTGTTCCCTCTGAGAACAAACCCTGTACACAGAAGCCAAAAAAAAAAACCCCATCTGACTTTTATGCTCATTTAGAGCCTATTTTGATAGATGAGGTGGGATTTGAGAGGGTACTTAAATTTAGTGCACATCTTCTCCTGAGGTCTACACTAAAAGTACAGTTACACTAGTTCTCCTGCACAAAGTAGAAGTACAATAACAGCTTTCAAAGACTGCCAGGTAATAATATCATGCCAGGAGACATGTCACAAATAAACCTTGAATTGAAAGAGCATTTAAAGCACCTTGGTATATCAAGCATCGATCCAAGTACGTCTCACATTTCAGAAGTTTAATCCTGAACTGTGTGTATTTTTAGAAATTAATATTTTAAAAGGGATAAATCCCTCATCATCTATTGCCTTATTCAAAACCTTGGACTTTTCCAAGGACTTTTTGTGTTTGGCAACATGAATGGTGATAGCACAGTTTACCAATTCCTCTCCAAAGCAAAGATTCTATTCCTTACTATGGATTTTCCTATGTTTTAAGTACCTTTAGATATTCTGCACTGTACAATCAAACCCATTACAGGAATACAAATCTGTATTTATGTACCTGTTGCTGCATCAGGGCCCATAGGTTTACTTGGGAGCACAGATGTGGTATTTAATTCTCTCTTTACTGCTTTCATCTAAAGTATAACATTTCCTCCTTCTGATCCATGACTAAATATGTAATAAGAGTTACTATAACCTGAAGAGAAGTAAAAGCTGGGGTAAAGATGAGGATGTCTTCAATGGAAAACATGAAGGAGGAGGTTCTTGCACTCTACTGATGAGTGCAGCACAACAGGAAGCCTTTATCAAGTGGCTCTAGAAAAATAAATACAGTGTGGGAAATGTCAAAAGGAATTACAAGTTCTTGCACACCTGTAGAGAAGTGATACAACTGGGGTCAAGAAATGTGGTGGGACACCCCACATGACTAAGTGCTGCAATGGCCTTTTGTACAGTTTTTATATATCGGATGACAGACTAGCATGAGTAATGTGGTGTGTATCTGTTACGTATCACCTGATCAATAATACGAGAGCTTCCTTTGACACACCACTTTTATATATATGGAGACTCCAGCCATCATATCTGCTTGGAGGTCATACAGCTGGGTGAAACGACATTGAAAGATTTCTGGAGTGTGTTGACAAAAAGCTGAGTTCCTCTCTGAAGGGTTTCAACCAACTAGGGAGATGCTCTGTTGGATCTGTTCCTATCACGTAACTAAGAAATTAGCCAGGCTCGCAAAGACCAAGAGCAGCCTTCGATGCAGTAATCTTAAGATCATGAATTTTAAAATTCTGAGAAGTATGAGCAACACAAATAGTAGAATCACAACCCTAGACCTCAGAAGAGCAAATTTCAGCTTGTCAGGAATCTGCTTAGCGAGATCCCATGGGAGACACTTTCAAACAAAACATGAAAACTTGGGAAAGCAGCTACTTTCTGAAATACTTACACAGTTATGTAACTTCTACTATGTGATGCCCATACTTTCAATATAGTGGTAACAGTAATAACAGCACAGGGTAAAGATAGAATCATAATCACCATCTACTCAGCTCTTCAAAAATGTAAGCTGAAATAGAAGACTTAGAATTATAGACTCACAAATCGTAGAATTGTTTAGCTTGGAAAAGACCTCTAATACCTCTAAAGAGATAAATACTAATACCTCTAAACATTGTTAAGCACCACATCTACATGTCTTTTAAATACCTCCAGGATAGTGACTCAACCACTTTTCCCTGGGCAGCTTATTCCAATGCTCGACAACTGTTTCTGTGAAGAAACTTCTCTAAACCTTCCCCGGCACAACTTGAGGCTATCTTCTCTCGTCTTATCGCTTGCTACTTGTGAGAAGAGATCAACACCCATCTTTTTACAATCTCCTTTCGCTTGCTGACAGTAATAAGGTCTCCCATCAGTATCTGTTTTTTTCACATTCTGTAATGTATATTTGAATTTTGAACTTTAGGAGATTGACTACGATATTAAACTATATCAGAAAGAATCCCTGTGGTTGGGGAGACATAATAAAAGCACACCATGGATTTATTCTGCCTTTATTTCTCTCCCTTTGACCATTACTTGGAATCCTAAACCAAGGGGTAAAGGAAAAAAACCCCATAATGTTAATATTTTAATATTTAATGCTTAAATATTACCATTTTATTACTTTAAAAATTACAATCTTTTTTTGTTTACCATTTAATTACCCCTTTTGTATTGGAACATTTAGATCCTCATTCCAGGATGCTTATAGAGACAAGAAATACACATTTAAAATCTGCTTGGGTACAAACGGCAAGATCGGATTCTTTCTAAGTCAGAATTTAAAGCAGAAAAAAATTACTCTGCTAGACTGTAAGACAAGTTAGCCAAATGTCTAATGAAACTTGTTTACACAGCACTATAATAAAAATATAGATGTTATGTATGTGCATGCTGAGCACGTCACATCACCAGTCTAAAATATTTTATATCACCCTGAAGGTCCTTTAGACAACAGTTTGAAGCCAACTTTTTGCTTACTCTGTTGATTTTTTTTTTCTATTTACATGCCTTGAATATGTACAAGGTTAACTTTAAAAGAGGTGATGCATTCCCTCTGTGCTTTCCATATTGGGAAAGATATTTTGGATATGTATCTGTTTTATCTTTATTTGAAAGGATTTCACAAATAGATTGCTTTATAGTTCTCTTCATGATCAAAAGAGAAAAAGACCTGGATAAACCACGATCAAAAGAAATTTTAAAACAATCTCATAATAATTCATTTCAGCCTAAATAAATAAACAAATGCAAGTCAGATAAGACTGAACAGACAGATGGCAAAAAAAAATTATGAATAAATAACAATAAACTTATGACTGCGCATAAGACGTTTCACAGAGTACAAAGAACCTACAAAGACAAAATCAGTAGTAAATAGTTTTTTTACTCTTTCTATGTAAAATAAAATTTTATGCTTAGAATAGAAAAGATGTTTAGTAAAGATATCTTGATCCTGCAGTTTTGCATGGATTGCCACATATCCATTATAGCTTAATATGCAGAATAATTTTTACAAAGGAAAGCCATTAGAATAACCAGCATCCATGTGACTGGAATGTCATTGGATTCTAAAAAGAAAGGCAAAAAAAGAAACATTAAATTGCCAGTATCTTTAGTGCAACACTCCATATAAAGTCATTGAAATGAAAATATTGGTAAGTCTTTAAGCTCAGCCGTCGATCAGTACTGAATATTGATTTAAAGTCCATGCTTTTGTCTTTAGGAAGTATAATAGTACAATAGATTTGAAAGAATTAGGGAGACTTTTTTTAGTGAATAGTTGTACTGAATTCCATGGGATTTTCAAGATTAAAAAAAGTGTATTTTTCCTTATTAGGCATGTTCCAAGGCAATTGCAATGCCTGGAACAGGCTGCCCAGGGAGGTGGTTGAGTCACCTTCCCTGGAGGTGTTTAGAAGACCGGTGGATGAGGTGCTGAGGGTCATGGGTTAGTGATTGATGGGAATGGTTGGACTTGATGATCCTGTGGGTCTTTTCCAGCCTAGTGATACTGTGATAAATATACAGTAATTTATGACTAAGGTAGATCAATAATTAAGTCAATCAACATGAAGCAACAAACTCATTGTTCAGCATTTACTTACTGTTTTAAATAATCACTAATGTGCCCTAGAAAATCATCATATTATGGCATGGATTTTATTCAACGTCAAATAGGAAATGACTTGTTCAAGAGTTGAATTTAAAAGCTTTGTGAGAAAAATCTCTCTGGAGTCATTCTACAATTAAAGAAGAAAAGGAATCAAGTGAAAAAAAACAGAGTAGTTCAATTAGAGTCCAAGACTGAACCATCCATAGAAGGAACCTTTTGATTAGCCATAATGAAAGCCAGGGAAACCAGGGAAAGACAGGTGTTATGAACACTCTCCTCTGTCAGTATAAGATTAGAACTGTGGCTGCTCAATGGTTATTACAGCTTAGGGAGCAAAATCGTGAATTAATTATCATTAGGTCTGAAAAAGAGAGGGGGGAAAAACCCTGTAATGTTATATACAAATGGATTAAAATAGAATGGACAATGAACAGTTACTCATACCTTCTAGTCTTGAACTCCAAATTAATGACTAGGGAATGCATTTCCTGGGATGTCCCAAGTGATTTACAGATTTATCATTCTTTAATATTAGCATTACCACTGAACCCTGAGGCCACTGTCAGGTTGTTCAACAGTTTAAAGGCAAGGAAGACAAGTAATATTAGAGTGGGGATAGAAGCCTGAAGTCATATACATGTATGCTAAATTACTTATCTACATCTGGCAATTTCCTGCATTCTTTTTTAGATAAGATTGGTAGGACTGCTCGTTATTTGAGTTGGTTGACATTTCCCGCTATAGAACCCTTCACTTATCCTCATAAATTAGCTGGCAAGGCACCACGTCAGACACTGGGAAGAGAATTAGAAGGGTATGTGTGAGGCAGTGGGACAGATCTCGGGATGAGCTGGGGCACAGGAGGGAACCAGGACAAGACACATGACATGCCGTGGCTGTAGCAATGCAACACAGAAGGAACAGGAAAACTAGTTGAGAAGCAAAGGAAGACAGATCTGGGACCAACCAAAGAAAAAGGTGGAAAGATAGGGTATAGAAGATTAAGAGTGGAGTATAGAGTGTGACAGAAAACTGGAGTGAGGGAAGCAGTTGGATAATGCTTTGCTGTATTCTGTCACCATGTTAAAAATGGAAGAATAGTTCTCTGTAAAGCCTACCTGGTCAGCCAAACCGTCCCCACGATATTCAATAAATCATTTAATAAAGAAGTCATATGATTACCATGTAATGCAGTTGAGTGGCAAGAGGAGGAATGCCTCTTCTTTACATGCTAATTCAAAGCATAATATCTCGGATTCTCAACTTGTAAAAAAATGCTGGACCCCAGTGCCAAGATAGGGGTCTATAAAATTGCATTTCACTTTGTTCTCCACATCTGGCAGTGATAAATGACCAATATGACTAGAGAAACTTAATGTACTACTTAATCACAAATTACTCTAAACCATTACTGTGGGGTCCGTAAGGAACAGATGATATAAGTTCGAATTTGATCTGCTCATGAACATGATTACCTGCCATGGTCAGCAGTAAAAACAGGAAGTGGCCTTAGTAGCAGCTTGTAAAATTCTCTATTTCTGTCTTCTGCTTTTAGTAAAATTACACAGAGCTATGCTTCTTTTCCTTCAGAAAATAACACACTTCTCAAGCACATGCAGTAATACAGTAGCATTTTCTCATTTTCCTGGTTTATACTGGGGATGCATTTATCTTTCAATATGATAAATAACAAGTTCAATAAAACTCTGCAAATTAAGTGATGTCAGAGTATAAAAGTGGCAATGCCATTTCATATTAAAAGAATATAAACAGATAAAACATACCATTCTTCAAAGTATTTTCAGGAGCTTCAAATGTTAGTCTTGATATTTAAATATGTAGTAAAACATATCAAAGATAAGGCAGCTTTCAGTGCTATAAAACTTAAACAGACTAAATTATTTTCACATATATGTGAATGAGAAGAGGGAGAAGTAATGCTTCAGAGATCAAACATAATTTTCTAAATGCCCTAAGATATCTACACTGATACAGTAACTTTAATTCACTTGTTCAAAACATTTCAGCAGTTCAAACAGAACAGTTGAGAAATGCATTCCAAATTTCTCTCTAAGACTTCCTTTCTAACCCATCAGAAGACTTCCCTTTACCATGTAAAAGAAAAATAAAGGGTTTTGTGCATTACTAAGACAACAACATGAACCTCTGGCCCTTTCTGCTGCCTTGCAGCAGTCCGAATATCCTTGCCTACAGGTTTTCATCATGGCTGTTCATGTTGCCACTAAATACAATATCTAAAAAAATCCGAGAAACTAAGAACAACTGCCAAAGTCACAACAAGAATTTCACATAATATATAATCAGGAGCACATAGTAAATGATCAGAGAACAGAAAAAACTGTTCTCTCATCTTACAACGGTCTAGCATTTTAGGGCATAATTTTAAATTACAGTTGTGATGGTCAGATTGACAGTATCTTTCTGAGCTTGCTACTTCATTTAAGAACTGTAAGTTTTGGGCCTCATTCAGATATTGTCACTACTGCAGGATTTTCTTTCTGGTTGTCATTGCAACAAGGATTGTTTTTTAAAAAAACATATAATTTGCTAAAATCTCCTAGAGTAAATCCCCTCAAAATGTGTTTAATGTTTAAAAGGAACACTAAAACATATTATACTTATGTTACAATACATATATGTGAGGATAATTACCCTGCTAAGCACTCAATTTACAATCAGAAAAGGCTGTAATGTTCTGCAAAGCAATTGTTTTATCTTTGCTAAATTACAACTTTGATTGTAACTCAGCAAATGTTTCTAGTCATCTGTAACAAACATTACAAACATTCCGATTACACATTTTTTTTTCTTGAGATTATGCCTTCCTTCTCTAGTTCACCTGTCTTGCAGCCCTGACAAATTCTAAAGCTTAGGAGCACCATCTAGTTGTTTCTACACCAAAGCTGCTACCCTTTTCTTTAAAATTATGGACTGGTTTTGAAAGTATTCTGTTCAGACATCTCTATTAACGATAAGATTTTGAACAATCAAATTGCTTTTGGTATATTTAAGCATGAAATTTTTACTGTTAATATTTATTTCTACATGAACGCAAGAGGATATTCAAACAAGGAAGAACTTTGCATATTAGATGAGCTTGCCTCTATCGTGTGTATTTGCAAATAAGGTTTGGTGGCTAGATAGAGGATCTCAGCATCACACATCGACTGGAATGATCTCAGGAATTCTTTTGTCCGATTTCGGTAATATGAGCAAGACCTGCTAGCACAGTTACCCTCTGTCCAGGTCCCCAACAGAGGGGAAAGTAGGAGAAGTATGAGAGACAGCCTGTGGATGTGGGATATACCTCCATGGTTCTTCAGTGCAAACACGTAGCACTTGGGTGAAGTTAGCTCTGTCACTTTTAAATTTAACTGTAACATTGTTTTGCAGTGTTTAGGGTGACACAAACAGGGGCTTTAGTCCTATTTTTATCAGCATTCTCCTTATTGAATACAGCATAGGTATGTTATGCAGACTGCAGAAAAGTGCAGAGTCAGGATCTTTATTGTGATCAACCCACTCATAGACTAGCCACTAAAAATTTAAAGTGGATAATTTTACCTATGAATTGTATAATTTGTCAGCGTGTAGCACATGTCTTACTGCCAGAAGAAAAGAAGTACTTGGCAAAAACATAATACCTAAAGAGACCTGTATAAGTCTGCTCGTAAAAGTGTCTGGCAGGAGAACTAAGAAGGTCATTGTATCATTTTTACTGTTTCCCAAGTGAAAATTATCTTCATCCTGAAAAACTTCCTAAAACTGCACATTCGAAGGCACCCAGAGACCTACACTATATTCTAGACGTTAATTTAATAAATCCAAAAAGACTGTAACATACAGAAGAAAAACTATCTTGTCATAGGCTCATTTCTTTGCCCTTGGCTGTTAAAAAAAAAAAAATCAGGTTACAATAGGCTCAATTGTTGGACTGGGATGAATAAAAGCAACTATGTATTGATTTATTCTCAGAGACAACAGAATACAAGTAAAGCAGAGGTGGAGAAATGTGCATGGGTCTACAGATTTAATGAGGGACTTGCTATGGGACAGTAAGGAAAAGCACAAAGCACATTTAAATATGTCTTCAATGTTACGGTAGAGGTTGCAAAGAATTATTAATTAAGTGAAGGAAAAAAAGGACTAAAGAGCTTGAGAAACAACACGCTAAGTCATTTAAGTCAGAAGTTTTTCTTAACCTGTTATATAATTTGCTTTATAAAAGCTGGTACCCCAGGAAACAGATGGATGCTGTAAATTCTATTCTTTGAAAGAACTGCCAGAAGCAGCTTTCCCTGACTCCTAATGAGGTCAAGGTTTAATATGAAATGAGCTAAAATATTCCAGTTTTGGAAAAGAACATTTAAAGTTAAAATCACAAAAAATGTATTTTCATGAACTAATACTCATGTCAGGAATGTTGCCCTTCTTTTTCTCTAGGAACTACTAAGCTATAGAGACTGCAAAGATTGAAAGAAAAAAAACATAATATTGCAGTTGTCACCTCATTTTCTATTTAGATCCCAGAATCTTGCTGAAATTTCACAATCTGGATCCTAAAAGACATCCTGATCTGTCAGATAGATACAAGTAAAAAACAAAAAAATAAACAACTCCAATTATGATAAACACAAAAAAGAGAAAATCTGTTCATTTCACATTTAGAAACGTTAAAATGCTCAATGTATTTCATAGAAGAGTATTATTTTATTATTATATATTGTGCCAACATCCACTATGCTTCTTAAATCCAAGCTTTGTAACCCTGAACTAGTTGAAAAGAGTCAGAAAAATAAACAGAGGAAATACTTCAATATCTGTATCAGTCAGCTACCCCCATGGAAGTGGAATAGAGTGTCAGAATATTAAAACAAAGTCACTGGCAAATCTCCACTATAACAGCTGTACTATACCCAGCAAAGACTTACTTTATCAACCCCTTTTTTCTCTATACACAAATGAGTTGATTTTCCTTACTGTCTCAGATGCTTCTGCCTTTCACCAACTGCACTGACCACAGTGTCAGTATAGGGGGAATAAAAGAGGTCACTTAAGGGAAAGTCAAGACAGACCGTGAGCCCTGAGGGAGCTCTATCTAAAGAGAAGCAAAATTCAGTATGGTAGTGTCCCTTTTAATCCCACTCCCAATCTTTATGCACAGCGAAGGGTACGCACCATCTCATACATCTCCAATGGGGTATTAGTTGTGTATCTACTGCTGAGTTAAGGAATGAGTTGCAGGCAAGAGATGACTACAGTACAGGCATCTTAAGTACTCAGAAATGCCACAGATACTAGAAAAACTGTCAAGCTGACTCTGTGGCCAGCAGGTTTACCCCATAGGACCAGGGGTACATTTGTTTTGAGGAGGAGAGTTGTCACTCCAGAAGAACTATGAGAGAACAGAAGGAGTCTAGTGTTGAGCTGCGCCTAGGGCTCCAGTTTTCTCTTGAAGCTATGGGTACACTTAGAACAAGTGTCTCACATTTTGTTCTCATGATGTGGACTGCTGCAAGCTGCCATTTACTCTTGGGACCCCAGAAGCAATCTGGACAAGGAGAATGAATTATCTAGAATCAAACTCTTCCCTCTCACACCTTTCTTTTCCAATACTTCTGTGATCTGCTGGCCAAGAACCAACGGGTAGGAACCTGTAGAGGAACTGGTGCTGCTGCAGCTGCTGTTCATGGTCCAAAATGAAGTTTCCGGGCTTTTTTTTCCAGAGGGAAAAGACAGGACAATAGTGAGGTCAAAAAGAGCAGCAAAGGAGGTGTTATGACAGTGTGTCAAAGGAAAATGCACTCAGCATTCTGGCAGTGGGGGACAGTCAGCTCTATTCTGTCAGGTAGCAACACTAAAATCTGGGGTTGATTTCTGGGTTTGGGAGAGTGTTTTATGATCTTTACAAATTCTCTGCTAGCTTGGCTTGCTGCTACAAGGAAAGATTCAGTTCAGACACATAGTAACTGCTACAGTGAGCAGAAGCCGACCCCTTTGAGTGGAGAGAGAGAGATGTGGTGCTGCTTGTGAGCAGGATGCATCAAGGACATCATTGGCAGTGCCAGGTACTATTTACTCATGCAATTTAATGCTTTTCATTTCTGGTCCTAAGAAAAGTCCTTTTTTTCTCTCCTTTGTGTAACAAGACACGAGAACTCGTGCAGGCAGTAAGTAGTAGGTTTGCTTTATAAGCGCAGTTGGCTGATTTGATAAGTGTACTACATGGCTGATGATTCTATAATAACTCTTTTCCCTAAAGATTTTTCTTTTTTAATGTTTGTGAACAAGTGTTGTAGCCAACATTCACTGCCAAAGACTTGTTTCCTCATTAACAATCTTACCTGGACCCTGGCCACGTTCGTTCCCTGCCATTCCTCTCATTTTTCTGAAACCCTCTTGCTCACTCTGCTTCCTCTTTCTTGGTTGCAAATACCATTGATAGGAGAGAAAAGCACTCTGTCCTTAAAGAATATGTACAACTCCATCCTGTTTACTTCGTGTTCAGACTGACCTCTTGGTCAAAACAGCAGAGCTGCACCATTTTATCACAATAAGTGACAGGCTCTTGAAACAATGAAACTTGAGCTGAAATGTTTTTGCTGAGTATAACAGGACATAAGGGCGCTTGGAAAAAAAAGCAATGAGCCAACATTAACTAATTAATTCTTTCAGCATTCCTATGCTACAAGGAAGCATAAATCATTAAATCAGACTGAGAAAACAGATGCATCTCCTGACAACTAGAAAATATATCACTGCAGGTAAGTAAAAATGTTTACATGAACTCCCCCCATACTACCTTGTTGCTACCTGTTTATATTTAGAAATGAAACCTTTTCGTCATTATGTATGAATCACTTTGGTTACCCTTGAATTTAGTAAATAACGTCCTTATCTCTGTTGGTCAGATAGACTACTTTCGGAGCAGGAGAGCAAGAGCAATGTTCCTATGATGTAAAATAAAACTATAGCAAAAATTGCTAGCTGTGTTTCCTTTTTAGTTTCTAGGTGACTTCTGAAGCTCAACTGAGACTGAAAAGTTATGCAAGAATTGTTTTAAAAAATGAAGAAACAGTTTTCCCTGCAGCACTTCAGATTAATGATGCTCCTGATTTTCTCTTTGTAACCAGAAGCATTGATCAGCTTTGATTCATGTGAAGATCATCTTCTGGTGCGCTTCTGTCTTGTGATGTCATGTGATGTGATGGATATAATCTAATTTAAAAAAATTCAATATGCTTCTATTACTAGCAGAAGTTCTTTTCTTGATTCTTGCTTCCCACCCCTCTCCCACCACTTACACATATTTCCTGTGTTCACCAATCAAATAAAACTTCTGCAGCAATACAGGCTGTATCCTGAATTCCTAGGCTGGGTGTAGTGATCCTGATGTTATGATCACAGACAGGTCTGGAACAAGGACATGATTTTCCTTTTTCTGTCTGAGACCAGACGTGAATAAAGTCCTGATTTTTTTTTCTCATACAGCATAGGGTCATAGCCTGGAAAAAGCAAGGTTCGCCCCTGAATAATGCAAAGAAGAGAGGTCATGTATAACACAGCTGTCAAAAATGAAGCTGTAGTTCATATAATGCTGCCTTTAGCAATGAAGAACACTTAATAATTTTCTCACCCTCAACGGGTCCTTCTGGCCCCTCCCACTTGCTCTGAATCACATCACTGAAATGAAATAACATTGCTCAAATAAATGGGGTCTTGAAGAAGACAACCTGAACACAGCCAACAATGCATCATGAACATCTAACAGCTTACTGCCACTAAGAGGGGACAGCAAACAGCAGTATTACTGTGTGTGTATGGAAGGGATAATTTCTTAAGCCTGTTTCACCTTCAAAGATAGTTTATCATGGATGTACGGCATGCAAATTGTGTGCCCAGCTACTTAAGATCTCCGCATTTAAAACAAGAGGAGCCAAATGTTATCATCCTCAGTGTTGTCATGAAGTTCACAGTGCCCCAACACATCGTACTGAGAATTATGATAAGCATAAATTGTAGCAGACTGTTAGAAATTATATATATATCATCCCAGTAATATTTTCTCCATGCTTCTAGTAAGACATACACATACTAGATCCAAAGTTCTCCCCTTACAGGGAAAGAAAACAGCATAGTCCTCACTCAAAAAGACATAGATCTCACTCATCCTACTGTTTCTCCTGAGTTTTGCTGCTCCTGAAATTTCTCTCTGTAAGAACACTTTGTCTCTTCCTCAGCCTCGACAGACATTAAAATCCTTTTTACAACCCAATATGTTGCCAGTAAAAGCTCCTTGTTCCAAAAAGAAGGCAAAGTAGATGAATTCCACAACACTGAGTGCACTCCTAGAGCACGAATACTTTTACAATCCCATTTGAGACTTTATATACTGCCTTTTATTCAAGCAAGTACAGAGATGTAACTTTTTTCTTAATAATATATTCACTTCCTTTTTGCCTGATACGACTTTGCTGCTATTTGCAAGTCCTACCTGAAGATGCAATGAACTATTCTTTGTGTTCTGCCATTTTTGAGAATTTAGGTTTAGAATTATTTTTTCCAAACCAATTAACAGCTTTAGATGCTCAATCCAAACTTGACCACATCTTGTTTCAGAGGAAGGCAAGTGATGTATTCTAAGGTTATCAGCAACTTACCAAGATAAAATAAGTTTATATAGCCTGTGAACATATACTGAATTTGTCATTCCACTACAATAATCCATGTACAATGTTTACCTCTGTGAACATTTTCTCGCTGGAAGTGAGAAAGGGCAATCAATCATTCACTTCTAGGTAAAAGCAGTTACTTTTTGGCAGTTATTGGACAAACTGTCATGCTGTAAATTAACAGATTAATTCCATAGTGACTTCTCTACAGCCCTTAGTAATAACAATAAAACTTTAACAATAAAAATATTCTATAGAGTAGACACACTGAAATTTAGGCATCCCAAATTATCATTAAAAGCTTAATTGTGGGCCTGGAGGCTACTACTGATGTCCAAACTGCTTTTACAGCAAGCTATATCCTCATGAGTCTCAGATCTTAATTTCTAGACAACAAAAAAACAATTTGAAAACTTCAACTAGCTGAAGAGAAATCAGTTTAACAAATGTTATTCAGCACTGCTGGGCTGCATGAAAGAATAACTTCTTAACTTCAACAACAGGCATATGGAAAGATGGGAATGTGTGGCAAATTAAAATGATACACCAAGAACAATGTGATTGTCTAGTTCTCATGGAGTCTAGCTTTGTGTTATACAGCATATCAGAACTGTATCATGTGAGAGAACACAGAAATTTAAGTAGCTATACAACCACCTCAAAATAACCTTATTCTTGGTCTTTGTCCAAACCAATTTTTGCTCTAAAACTTAGGGATGCCTATCAAAGTCAAATAATATTCCTGTTACCAGTCAGTGGCTTTCAGTATTTCCCATTCTGTGGATCTCTACAGCTTTTCAAGTATACCAATATGTTGCTTTAAATTTTCACATTCACTGGATTATTGCATAGCAAATACTATTCATATGGCAAATCCCTAGGAAGTTATCTATGTGTCTGTACCTCACAGGGTAGAAACACTGTCATAACAAATACAATATCAGCAAGTGTAAATCAGTGTCTTTCCTGCCTCAGTCCACAGCCTGAACTCCAAACTTAGCCTACTGTCACTTTTCCTGAGACCCGCAGAAACCATGTTGCTCACAGCAGGATATGGAAACCTCTTAAATTGCTCTCACATGTATCACCAAGACCTGCCTGAACAGACACAGTGGACAGCATTTTTAAACAGTATCTTTTGGGCTGCTTTGCCAAGTGAGAACAGAAACATGTTGGATACTCTTCCTTTATGCTCTCTTCCACCTTCCCCAGCTGCCTCTCCACAAAAAAGCTGCATGAAACGCAAGCATCCTATAATCAGTAATCCAGTTCGGCATAGCTTGGGAAAATCACAAACCTTCAGCACTGAATTTTAGTACAGAGGTCAGATAAACTGCCTTTCCCAGCCCTTCACAGCTGCAGACACAGCCAGTGAAAACTGTTCAGAGGGCAGATGTATAAGCATTCCGCATGAGCACGAACAACACAGACACCTGCTTATTAGCATGTTGTTAAGTCGTGCTCTCAGGGGCATGATGGGCTGTTATTTTTCAGCATGATGCTGTGTTTTTCTTCCATGAGAGGCCTTTGGGGCCATAGCATGTCAAAGATATTTTCTTACTACGTGAGTTAAAACTTACAAGGGTAGGACTCCATCCTATTATCAGTGTTCCATAAATTCAAAATAAAGCTAGTGCTGCCTCAGCAGATTAGCTGTGGATCTAAAAGGGGTGATTTCTTAAATTACAGAGTAGAAAGAGAAAATAAAATTGGTGTTGCTGCCTTGGCTGAAAGGAAAAAAATTAACTGCTTTCTCCATTCCTGAAAGCCTTATCCTTAGTAAATGTCATTTTTTTTTATCGTGAACGTCAGCATTAGAAAACAAACAGTCATCTCATTGATGAGAACATTCAACAATTTTGAAAGACTACATGATCCATAATACTAGACTTTGTTTGTGACAAGAAATAAATGTCCCTCATAACTTTTTCTACATTCCATCAAACACAAGTAAGGAGTGAGACTATCAATAAAGGCTTTCGACAATGATAAACACACCTCCATCCAACAAGTTCATGCAACATTTTTTTTCCCCAATACTGCTCAGGAAGGTCTTTTGGCTATTAAAAACATCTAATTTTTTGTATGATTATTTTACTAATATATACTATGCTATAGATTATATATTATTATACAAACTAAATATATATTTTTATATATCCAGAGATGAACTTAATGAAGTCCAACAAAGGCGAGTGTAGGGTTCTGCACCTCAGCAGAATAATCTTGTACACCAGTACAGGTCAGGAGTTGACCTGCTGGGAAGTAACTGCAGAGAAGGACCTGGGAGTACTGGTGGACTAAAACCAAACCATGTGCCAGTAATGTGCGTTCGTAGACAAGAAGACCAATAGTATCCTGGGGTGCATTAAGAAGAACATGGCTAACAGGTTGAGGGAGGAGATCCTCCCTCTCTGCACTAGAGAGAGAGGCCACATCTAGAGTACTGTGTCCAGTTCTGGGCTTCCCATCTCAAGAAAGAGAATAAACTACTGGAGAGATTACAGCAGAGGGTCATAAAGTTGATGAGAGGACTGGACCATCTCTCTTATGTGCAAAGGCTGAGCAACTTGGGTGTGTTCAGCCTGGAGAAGACTGAGAAGGGATCTTATCAATGCTTAAAGTGAGTGGGTATCAGGAGGATGTGGCCAGACTCATTTAGTGATGTCCAGTGACAGTATAAGGGGCAATGGGCACAATCACAAGCACAGAATCTCCATCTGAACATGAGGAAAAACTTCTTCGAGCAACGAAGCTGGTGGAGGGGCTGGAGAACAGGCCTTGTGAGGAATGGCTGAGGGAGTTAGGGGTGTTTAGCCTGGAGAAGAGGAAGCTGAGAGGAGACCTCATTACTCTCTACAACTACCTGAAAGGAGGGGGTA
Source organism: Coccyzus lansbergi (assembly GCA_033558105.1). Classification (NCBI taxonomy): domain Eukaryota; kingdom Metazoa; phylum Chordata; class Aves; order Cuculiformes; family Coccyzidae; genus Coccyzus; species Coccyzus lansbergi. The sequence continues at coordinate 5,943,286 of JAUMJK010000508.1, forward strand.
GATAGGAGGGAGCTGGCCTCTTCTGCCAAGTGACAGGGGACAGGACAAGAGGGAATGGTCTCAAGCTCCGCCAGGGGAGATTTAGGCTGGACATTAGGGAAAAGTTTTTAACAGAAAGGGTCATTGGGCATTGGAACAGGTTGCCCAGGGTTGATTCACCTTCCCTGGAAGTGTTTAAGGCACAGGTGGACAAGGTCCTGAGTGGCATGGTTTAGGGACTGATAGGAATGGTTGGACTCAATGATCTGGTGGGTCTCGTCCAACCTGGTTATTCTATGATTCTTCACTTTGAGGGTGACAACACACCAGATCAGACTGTCCAGAGGGGTTGTGGAGTCTCCTTCTTCTGGACATAGTCAAAACCCTCCTGGGCACATTCCTGAATAACCTGCTGTAGGTTAACCTCCTTTAGCTCATCCCTTCCAACCCTCACCACTCTGTGGTTCTGTAATACTGCACGTAATATATACAAAAAGAAGCAAGGAAAACAGGAAATAAGAATTTCCCTGTCTGTTTAGATTGAATTACACTGCAAAGCAAAACTTTCATACTTCTTTGGAACAGAACTGGAAAGGTCAAACATGCCTTTTTAAGCATCAGTTAAAGGAGGAAAACAGGAAAACAAACAAGCCACCACTGGCAATCTCAAGAGATGTTCTGCTTGTGGAGAAGCAGTGAGACTAAAATGCCTCTGAAACTACTGAGGCATGATTCCTATATCTTATTTACAACAGTTCAGCTCAAACTGCCAGCATGTGTGTCATATTACCACGTGGTACAAAAAATTACTGCGTCAAGAGTCTCCCCAGAGACTGGCCCCAATTTTGAGCCATACTAGCACCACTTTCAGCTGGTTTCCTGGCCTGTAATTCCGCTGTATGTCATCAGAACTCAGTTCTAACCAGTTGGAGGTGGCTATTGCTGGGCTCAAAGATGTCTTACTGGTGCTAATTGGTCAGGAACAATTTTTCTGACTTTCATACCAAGTAGGATAGGAGAAAACAGGAAGAATTTAAAGGCAAAATATGGAATAGGAAAGAGACAGAAGTTGTCAGTTGCATAAATTAGGATTCCTGAGTTCTACCATATATCTCTTCTTCATTACAAAACTGCTTTGTAGACAAAGGTAAAAAAGATCAGATCTTTGTCATTTTAACGAATAATTTGATATGAGTTGATACTGCACATGAAGAAAAAGGGGGGTTGTTCAAGAAGTCTTAAGGAGAGATGATAGGGATAAGATGGATCACAGTAGAGGAACAAATAAATAAAATTGTAATGAAGAATCTCAATGAGCAGCTAAAACCCAGTTGTAGCTCCATTTAAGTCTTCAATCCCATCTTTCTTACTGTTTTAATTATGAACTCAGAAATAAAGTGTGTGCTAATGAAATTTGCAGATGGCCTGAACAGAGGTTTTATTAAAACAGAGGCAGACTGGAATACAGAAACAATTGGATGAGCTCATATATTGGAATGCAATGAAATTAGAAACTAATAAACAAGCAGTTACAATATTTGAGCTCATCAGCTGGAAATACTAGTTTATGACAGAACAATTATATGGTCCTGAAAAAAAAGGCACTTATTATCCTAGGGTGAACTACATAAGGTATATTCAGAAGTCCAGTATTAGCATCACGCTACATGGCTGATGAAACACCGTACAAATTTGTATGCTACAAAAATGAGATTGAAAATCAAACAAGCACAGACACCAACTGTTAGGGTTAGAGAGAAAATGAGGAGTCTACTTTGTCAGAGGAGGCAATGACAGCTGATCTCTTTGAAGCTGCCCAAGACATGGTTGACGTTCTGGGCTGCGAGCACACATTGCTAGCTCATGTCAAGCTTCTCATGAGCCAGCACCCCAAGCCCTTCTCCACAGGGCAGCTCTCAATCATATCATTACCCAGTCTGTATTGACATCACAGATTGCTGCGATCCAGGTGCAGGCCCTTGCCCTTGGCAATTCCCCACTGGCCAGAGCAGCCCTGTGGTGAAGTCCTCTCTGTCCTGTGCCCCAGCAGGGCTCCCCAGCCTCGGGGGGAACAACAATGCGAGGCTGAGCAGTAGACTGACCCATTCCTAGGGTGACAACCCACCCCAGACTGTGCGCCAGGGAAAGTGATACCAAAACCGTCAACATATAACCCCTTGTTTTGGAGTTTTAGAAAGCTAACTCAATTATCCAGTGGATCTTTTCCAATCTAGTGATTCTGTGTGATCATTGAGTCCAACCATTCCCATCAAACACTAAACCATGTCCACTAACATTTCATCCACACACACCTTAAACACCTCCAGGGAAGGTGACTCAACCACCTCCCTGAGCAGCCTCTGTCAGTGCCCTATGACCTTTGCTGTGAAAAATTTTTTTCTAATGTCCAGCCTGAGTCACATGCAGCGAGACCAGACTTCCCCCATGCAGGGAGATGGATAAACTTCCCCAGAAATCTTATCTTACACACATTTTATCTTATCTTATGCAGATATCTTATGCATTTCTTTCCAAGGCCTACTTTTAATTTTATGAACTTCACGAGAGTCAAATCTCTTGCTGATTCGGAACTTTTCGAGCCAGCTCTACCCGACCTTGCATGTGAGATGGGGAAAGGCTGCAAACAGGTGATTAGAGAAGGAAAAACATCTGTTCCGTGCAGATCACACTGAACACAAGACGTTCCTGTCTGCAAAGAATGAACAGCGCCTGGGAAAACACCATTTGAAGGATAACAGGCTATAGAATCATAAAATCACTAGGTTAGAAAGGACCCACTGGGTCATGGAGTCCAACCATTCCTACCAAACACTAAACCACCTCCCTCAGCAACTCCTTTAAATGCCTCCAGGGAAGGTGACTCAACCCCCTCCTTGGGCAGCCTCTGACAGTGCCCAATGACCCTTTGTGTGAAAAGCTTCCTCCTAATCTCTAGCCTAAACCTCCCCTGGCAGAGCTTGAGGCCATTCCCTCTTGTCTTACAAAAGGAGTTCAAATAAATGGATAGCTGCATTTCGTCAAAGAGGACTTCTTCTTACATCCACAAATTGTCCTTTAAATATAGAATCATAGAATCACCAGGTTGGAAGAGAATCGCTGGATCATTGAGTCCAACCATTCCTATCAAACACTAAACCAAGTCCCTCAATACCTCATCCACCCATCCCTTAAACACCTCCAGGGAAAGTGAATCAACCACCTCCCTGGGCAGCCTGTTTCAATGCCCAATGACCCTTTCCGGGAAAACCTTCCTCCTAATCTCTAGCCTAAATCTCCCCTGGTGCAGCTGGAGGCCATTCCCTCTTGTCCTGTCCCCTGTCACTTGGGAAAAGAGCCCAGCTCCCTCCTCTCCACAACCTCCTTTCAGGTAGTTGTAGAGAGCAATGAGGTCTCCCCTCAGCCTCCTCTTCTCCAGGCTAAACACCCCCAGCTCCCTCAGCCGTTCCTCATGAGGCCTGTAACAGTCGCGGCTCCAGGCCTCCAACCACCTTGCTGAACCTCACCAGCAATTAGCTCGTCCCAGTAGCCCCTTCCCCCAGCAGTGCCGCCCAGTCCCAGGGAGCCCTGCGCTGGGAGCTCTGGGCGCATGTCCCCGCCCCGCGGGCGCAGGCGCAGGCGCCAGTTTGAACGGCGGCGGCGGCGGCGAGTGTGGAGCTTCCGAGGGCTGAGCCGCTGATGGAGCCCGTCCTGGGAGGTATCGGCTCGCGTGCTGAGCAATGGAGGCTTTTTCCGGAGGGGTGCGAGACACGCACCCAGAAGCCTGTGCTCTGTGCTGGGCCACTTGCCGCAAGAAGGATGTTGAGGCTCTGGAGCGAGTCCAGAGAAGAGCAACAAAGCTGGTGAAGGGGCTGGAGAACAGGCCTTATGAGGAAAGGCTGAGAGAGCTCGGGGTGTTTAGCCTGGAGAAGAGGAGGCTGAGGGGAGACCTCATTGCTCTCCATAACGACCTGAAAGGAGGTTGTGTAGAGGAGGGAGCTGGTCTCTTCTCCCAAGTGACAGGACGAGAGGGAATGGCCTCAAGCTCCACCAGGGGAGCTTCAGGCTGGACATTAGAAGGAAGTTTTTCACAGAAAGGGTCATTGGGCACTGGAACAGGCTGCCCAGGGAGGTGGTTGAGTCACCTTCCTTGGAGGTGTTTAAAGGACAGGTGGATGAGGTGCTGAGGGACATGGTTTAGTGTTTGATAGGAATGGTTGGACTCGATGATCTTAGGGGTCTCTTCCACCCTGGTGATTCTGTGATGCAGGGGCCACGCTCCTTGCAGTCCTTCCTCTGCCATTTCCCAGCCTCCTCCCATCTAACCCGGATGCAAAAGGTGGTTACTAGTACAAAAAGTGCAATATTTTTGATTTAATCTAGAGCAGAGTTAAGTTTCATCCATGTAACTGTTGTTTCTAAAGGTTAGGCAGCATGTCCTTCTCATAGCATTTTTTTAATTAAAACATGCTGCTGCAAACTGTTTTCCCTTAGTTGGATCATTCTTTGTGATACAAGAAGTGTTTACTATTACAGAAAGTGGAATATCTTCGATTTAAGCTAGAGTTAAGTTTCATCCAGTCAATTGTGTTATTTGAAATTTAGAGAGGATGTTACTCTAATAGCATGGGGGTTTTATAGCGTATTTTTTCAAATAGTATTTTTCCAGACACTGTTTATTCTTTGGAGATGATGTCTTGTATTCGGTGTGATCTGTGCTGAACAGATGTCTCTTTTGTAGTCACCTGTGTTTACAGCCTTTCCCCATCTCAAATGCAGGGTCAGGCACATCTGGCTCCAAATCTCCAATTAGCAAGAGATTTGTCTGTTGTGAAGGTTATACTAACATTAAAGTGAGTCCTTGGAAAGGAATAGAATATGCATAAGACTTCTGGGAAAACTCATCCTTGTGCATGTGAGTGAGAAGCCTTTTCTGTCCCAGCTCTAATCTCACTGCTCGGGATTGATGGATATCACTGTCTCATGTTGCCCAGGCGTGATAAGGGATGCTTGATTTCTAAAACTCCAAAACAAGTCATACAGGGTTTATTTGCTGACATTTTTGGTATAGCTCTCCTCGGCACAGAGTCTAGGGTGGGACTTTACCCTCAGGGCAGATAAGTCAAGGCAGCCTGTCCACAGAGGGACCTGAACAGGGTGGAGATGTGGGGCTGTGCAAACCGCATGAGGTTCAACAAGGCCAAGGGCAGGGTCCTTCACCTGGGTTGGGGCAGTCTGACAGGATGGGGGATGATGTGATTGAGAACCACCATTCCTCTGGGATGGGTCCAGAGAAATGATCCAAGGGCTGGAATACCTCTGCAGTGAGGACAGAGTCAGCGTTCTTCAGCCTGGAGCAAAAAAGGCTCCAGGGAGAGAAGACCTTATAGTAGCTTCTGCTGGATGTGGGAAAGGCTGTGGATGTGGTCTTTCTGGACTTTAGTAAAGCCTTTGACACAGTTTCTCACAGCATTCTGCAACGGAAACTGTCAGCTTCTAGCCTGGACAGATGCACACTCTCCTGGGTAGAAAACTGGCTGGATAACCGGGCCCAGAGAGTGGTGGTAAATGGTGTTAAGTCCAGCTGGAGGCCAGTGACAAGTGGGGTTCCCCAGGGCTCGGTGCTAGGTCCAGTCCTGTTCAATGTCTTCATCAATGACCTGGATGAGGGCATTGAGGGTACCCTTAGCAAGTTTGCAGATGACACAAAGCTGTGTGCAAGTGTTGATCTGCTGGAGGGTAGGGAGGCTCTGCAAATGGACCTAAACAGGCTGGACTGCTGGGCAGTGTCCAACGGGATGAGGTTTAACACGGCCAAATGCCGGGTCCTGCACTTGGGGCACAACAACCCTATGCAGAGGTACAGACTGGGAGAAGCCTGGCTGGAAAACTGCCAGGAGGAGAGGGACCTGGGGGTGTTGGTCAACAGCCGACTGAACATGAGCCAGCAGTGTGCCCAGGTGGCCAAGAAGGCCAATGGCATCCTGGCTTGTATCAGAAATGATGTGACCAGCAGGTCCAGGGAGGTGATTCTCCCTCTGTATTCAGCACTGGTGAGGCCGCTCCTTGAATATTGTGTCCAGTTGTGGGCCCCTCAGCACAAGAAGGATGTTGAGGCTCTGGAGCAAGTCCAGAGAAGAGCGACGAGGCTGGTGAAGGGTCTGGAGAACAGGTCCTATGAGGAGCGGCTGAGAGAGCTGGGGTTGTTTAGCCTGGAGAAGAGGAGGCTGAGAGGAGACCTCATTACTCTCTACAAGTACCTGAAAGGAGGTTGTAGAGAGGAGGGAGCTGACCTCTTCTCCCAAGTGGCAGGGGACAGGACGAGAGGGAATGGCCTCCAGCTGCACCAGGGGAGATTTAGGCTGGAGATTAGGAGGAGGTTTTTCACAGAAAGGGTCATTGGGCATTGGAATAGGCTGCCCAGGGAGGTGGTTGATTCACCTTCCCTGGAGGTGTTTAAGGCACGGGTGGATGAGGTATTGAGGGACTTGGTTTAGTGTTAGATAGGAATAGTTGGACTAGAAGATCCGATGGGTCTCTTCCAACCTGGTTGTTCTGTGATTCTCAGGACCTTCAGGGGGCTATAAGAAAGATGGGGAGGGGCTTTTTACAAAGACCTGTAGTGACAGGATGATGGGAATGGCTTTACATTGGAATTAGGTTAGATGTTAGGAAGAAATTCCTCATGATGAAAGTGATGAGGCACTGGCACAGATTGCCTAGGGAAGCTGTGCCTGCCTCCTCCCTGGAAGTGTTCAAGGCCCAATTGAATGGGACTTTGAACAGCCTGGTCTGGTGGGAAGTGTCCCTGCACATGTCAAGGGGATTGGAACTGCATGGGATTTGAGGTCTCTTCCAACCCAAACCATTTTATGATTCTGTAAGTTGCCCTTTACAAGAAGCAAGTTCACAGCTCCAAACCCTTCCCCCTGTTTTCTTTCCATCAGTGGTACAAAGACTAGAGTCCTTGTTATTTGGTGTTCATTTGAGTAGCTAAAATTGGCTAATTATTGTAAAATGTACCTTTGATCCTACTGCAGGTGTGTGAAACTCTGAAATAGTGTTCTTCTAAGTTCTTAGGCTGACCTTCACTGCAAGTGCTGACCTACTTTTTGAGGAGGTTTATAACTATGAAGGTGAATATTTGATTTAACAGGAAGGTATTGCTTTTGCAAGTGCAGAGTGCTCTTTTTCACAGTAAGTCCATCAAGAAGAAAAGCAACTCTGACACAAGTTGCCCTTGTCCAGTAGTAGGATGAACACAATTAAAAGCACATTGGAGTAGAGTTGTCTTAAGTTCCCCAAGTTCCCCCAGCTGTAATACTGTTTATAAGATGTTTTTCCCCCTATGATTTGGCTAGGGGAGTGGTTTATGTTCTGTGTTTCTCCTATATGTTAGAAGTGTTTCTATTTATTACAAAATATGATCATTTTTATGAAAGTGCTACTTGCTACTGTTGGAACATTATTCTGGTCTTCATTTAGAAAGCGGACAAATGACACTACACGATAGTGAATTGGGACGATGTATATAGTAACTAAGAAGGAGACCTCATTGCTCTCTGTAACTACCTAAGGGGAGGTTGTAGAGAGGAGGGTAATGGCCTCTTCTCCCAAGTGACAAGGGATAGGACAAGAAGGAATGGCCTCAAGCTGCACCGGGGAGATTTAGGCTGGACATTAGGAAAAAAGTTTTCAGAGAAAGGGTCATTGGACACTGTCAGAGGCTGCCCAGGGAGATGGTTGATTCACCTTCCCTGGAGGTTTTTAAGGCACGGGTGGATGAGGTGCTGAGGGATGTGGTTTAGTGTTTGATAGGAATGGTTGTACTTGATGATCCAGTGGGTCTCTTCCAACCCGATTGTTCTATGATTCTATGAAAATTAAGTACTGTTTGCCAAGGGTCACCCTCATAAATTGACACTTGGAATTTTATTCATGAGTTCTGAGAGTTGCCTGGCATATAGTTTGTGCGAACGTCCTTTTGGTGAACAAGCATTCCTGCAGTTTTCTGTAACTTTTCCTGATACATCTTTCAAAACTGGCGTGGCCAATAGAGCTGTAGGTCACTTCAATGCCTCTCCTAAGTAAAATGAATGAAGAGATTGGTATGAGTTCTGTTTGCTCATCCATCCCATGTCAATATATCCGAGTTTGGTTTTTTTGTTTTTTTTTTTTAAAGACATTCCCAACCAAGACTGATTTTATTCCTTGAGAAGATTATTAATCTGGTTGATAAAGGAAGCTACTTAAATGCAATATACCTAAAGTTTGATTAAGCAGCTGAGATGAAATTGAATTAGTGCCTGTGATATGTTCTTAATTTGGGGTATTTCAGTATAAATAAGGTGGAAATTGAAGTCAGTTGGAAATTGCTAAGTAATACTTCTGCAGAAGGTTGGGAGGGGGGAGGCAGGGGAAGGAATAATTCAATCACATTTCTTTCATTATGTTCTGTAACTTGTGTTGCATAAACTTAATTTTTTTTACTAAGCTGAAGATTATGAGCAATTAAATAGTGATGAGGGTAAGCAGTTTTGTAAAGATACTGCACCACTTATTAAGATGGTTAATGTGACAAAGTTAAAAGTTATGGAACTAGTGTCAAACTTCTAAGTCTGTTCTTTTACAGCTAATTTAAGAGACAGGAATGCATCAAAAAGACATTCCACTGCTGACATTTGATACTGATTTTATTAAAAGCTAATCTGGCTACTGAATACAAGATATATAAAAGCAAAATTGCGTTGCAAAGGCAATTTTAACCCTTTTTACCATAATATATATGTTATTAGCTATTTGGGTTTTTTCTCTCTTCTGTTCCAGGTATTTTGGCATTTGTAGATGTTTGGTCATCTAACAGAACAGAAAATTACTCGAAAACCTTTGAACAGCAGCTTGTTGATATGGGAGCAAAAGTAAGGAAACTATTTTGAAATAAATTGAATGGGAAAGCTCTTAACTGTGAGGTAGCTTGCTTGTTTTGCTTGTCATGTCTGTTTCGTTGTAATATGAGTTTTTAAAGCACAGAAAGGAAGAAAATCACAAGCCTGAGAATAGATGAACGTTCTGTGAAAGTCTTACTGATGACAGATGGCAAATGCATTTAAAGCCTCCCTGTATCTGTAAACCTCTTTGTATCTTGTTATGATAGCATGTGTTTGTTGTGAAGCACTTGGCTTGCCATGTACTGTGTGCAAAACAAACCTCAGTGCTGAAAGCCTGTGGTTTACAAGTATGTACCTTATGTTGCTTTGTTTTCTTTAACTTGTAGGCAGCTGCTCTCTTGTTTTTACAATATTTTCTAAACCAAGTACCATGGTATTTTGTTCCTCCATTCACCCTTCTACAAATGTGATTCACCTTCAGAAGGTGCTGGTAAAAAACACAGCTAAGAGTCTCTGTATATGTCTCAGCAATTTTTCTGTGTCAGGTATAGTTGAGTTGTAGGTGCAAAATATGTTTAAATGCCAGCTGTAAAATTTCAAGGGGGGAGTAAAGTCAAACTGCCGTTTTCCCTTCTTGTACGTATTCACTGGTTAATGGAGATTTTTAAAGCCCACATCATGCTCTGAATTACGCTTCTGTAAATTCACCTTGTCTTTTAGGAGGGCCTGGATACATCTTACTGTCATTTGGAAATTTTGCTAATCTCTCCAAAGCCTCTCTTGCTGTATAATTTAGCTGAGAGAGCATGACAGAACAGTAGAATAACTTTTTTTGCTATAAAAGCAAATACAACTCTCAAAAAGTAACTCAAGTAAGAAATAATGTTCATTCTTCTGTGCTCTACTGTCAGATCTATGGAATTGTCATGATGGCTGGTTTTTCTCACAGAAAATATGACAAAGCATAAAGCTTCAGAATTCCTCAAGTTGATCAAAAAGTAGCTGGATATGATGAAAAGCGGATGATAGAGATGAATCTCTTTAGCAGACTCTTGTAACTGAAAAGGGGTGATCCTGCCCATTCACTATTCTAGACACTTCCTTCCCTTTTATGGGGCTGAGCACATGATGGTAACAGACTTGGCTCACTCTATCAGGAAAGAAAAATCTTATTTAGGTTTTAACTAGATCGCTTGAGAAGCATGAATCAGCAAAGGTCAGGTGAACTGCAGAGAACCTCCAGGGGGAGGAGACAGGAAAGGTGAGAGAGAGGTGTAAGGTGGTGCTTCCCCATAATTTGGAGGCAAAGCTGCATCTAGCATCTGTCTACTTAGGACATGGGCTGTGAGCTGGATACTAGCATAAGGGAGTAAGCAATTGTATCTGTATGTCTTAATTTATTCCAGAAGAGATTATTGTTCCTATATCCTCAGATACTTAAATACCGTGTTTTTTTCTTTGAGAAGCAATAAATCCGCTTCCCACCAGAAATTTTTCAGAAAGCTGAATGGTTTGCTTAAAGCCAAGGATAGATCCAACATGTTGGAAGCCAAGTGGAGTGATGCAATTGAGAGCACAGCAGAGAGCTATACAGCTGTTTCCTTTTGGCTGTGCTGAGAAGGTGCTGCTTTAAAATATGAATTGTGCTAATGTTACTGTGTCAACAATCACAACTGGTCATACAGTTTTATGTGTAGGATGTTTAGTCTTCACAAAAGGAAATTTAGTGTAGCTAGAACTAAGGAGGTTAACACTTAGTTGTCAGTGGAGAATGATAACTGAAGATTTGATCAGTTGTACATCACAGTGAAAATGTCAGGTATGATATTAGATGTACTGACTCAAGTTTTCTGTATTTCTCACTCTTTAAAGTGTTCTCATAGATTTTGTTTGTTTGTAGTACCTTCAGCCTTCCATCCAAACTAAAAGGAATCTTTATTGATTGGGATTAGTTTAAGGGATGAGGTTAGCTCTAGGCTTTAAACTAGTTAGTTCTTTGCTAAGTAAAAGATGTAATTTGTCATTTCTTTGTATAGCGGCAACTATTTTCCGTATGGCTGTTCCGTAAGAAATCATGTTGGGCCACATAAATAAAAATATTGCAAGATTAGTGATACAGCTAGAGCAGGGAGATAAAAATGATAACCTAAAGAAAAGAACTTTGAAAACAAGAGTCTACTATAGCCCTCTAGCATGCTTTGCAAGCCTAACAAGACTTGAGTTTTGATTGCTTGAGGCATCTTGCGATGGGAAAGATCAAAATTCCTTGACATAATGTTTAGAAAAAGTTTTTATGCTAATTAAAACCAGACTACACTACACTAGCTAAATTAATTAGTGTTTCCTGATTATCAGACTTAAAGGTGAGGTCTGTGTATACTTCTGCAGGTTTCAAAAACTTTGAACAAGCACGTGACCCACGTCATCTTCAAAGACGGACGTTTGACTACATGGAGAAAAGCACAGAAGATGGGTGTGAAAATAGTTTCTGTACTGTGGGTGGAAAAGTGAGTACTCATGAATATAATGCATGCGACCCACTCTAGAGATAATGGATTCTAGTATTGTTTTATTTAAAAACTTAAGTACAGTACTTGGGTTTTTTTTTTTACTTAAAATAGTGATGAATCTGAGTAAATTGTAACTTTCCTGTGACATTATTCCTATTATAAGGTGTGTTTATATAAAAAGGTAAATATTAACTCTTGAAAAATGAAAATGAAATATGTGTTAAAGTAGTTCCGTAGTATATTTGTTAACCAGCGTTCCACTCCTTTGCTCTCAGATGACACACGTAGACAGTGAACACCAGATATTTACACGGAATAGAATTCTTAGATTTTTCTTATGAAAAAACGCACTTAATCGGAGAAATTTTACTGTTTCTGTACTTAACTCCTATGGACAGAATATCTCTGAGCAGGAAAGAAAAAGATCCATATGGATTCTGCCTTTTAAGACATTTGGCAGGTTCAGAACAGCGCTGCTTGCAGATTTTCAGCTATCGTATGGTAGAAGTTAAATTTTTAAACAATAACAACAAAATTAAATAAATCTATTTTCTGCTGCACAGCTAGTCCGTGAGAACTTGCTAGTCCATAGCTGCTTCTGAGTTTACAAAGTGCTTGTGAGACCTAACTTATATCTTGGGTGGCATATGAAAGCACTTAAAAAGTGCTTGCAATATTTATGAATGTGCATGTATTAAACTCAAAATGCTCCAATCAATAAATTGCTGTGATGATGAAAATCAGATATAAGTCAAGTAGAGAGGCCTTTCCCTATACCATTTGCAGTATTCATAGAGACACATGCAAAAGTAAAAAAAAAAAAGAAAAAAAATGGGGAGGGGGGCAAAACTGAACTCTGCAACCACCTGAATACAGACTAGTCCAAGCAGCAAATTTGTGATTGAAGTCCATGTGCCAAAGGAAGAAAATCATTCAGTTCTGCAGACACAGGATTTTTCTCTTTTTTTAACAATATTGTATTTAGAAGTTATAGCTGCATAACCCAGCTGGCTTGAACACTTGAGTTCTTGAGTTCTCAAAAATGAGTGATCTAATATTTTATTTACGTTCCTGTGACCTGGTGCTATCTAAGTGCATGACAATGATGGTCATTTCAGTTGGAATCTTTGGTTATAGAATTAAATATGCCTTTCTGATGGCTGAGTGTATAAATACAGAATTAGAAAACTTAGTCACAGGGACTTGGACGTACTGTAGTAAAAAAGATCCTAGAAAAATCCCAGTGAGTAACATCTGCAATGGAAGAATTAGAGAGCCTTACAGGGGAGAGTCTAGGATGTGTCGTACAGAAATGCTGTCTCTGTAGTAGCAGTTCCATCCCAAGAACCTCTTCTGCAGTACTGGAAGATGTTGAGTGGATGAGCGCAGTAGAAAGCTCAGAGACAGCTGGATATGTGATACTTTAGGGAACCGCATGGAGGTTTGAGATCCAGGTGTGAAAAACCTGAAGAAAACCCTTTTAACTGTTGCTGGATACCAGCAAAAATTAAAAGATAAGAAAAAGGAGGGAAAACTTAAGCTGTTTGGTAGGAAAGAGAAGGCTGGCATCTCCTAGGTATATTTTGAAGCATTCCTAGTATCATGCTCTGAACACGGCAAGGTCTTGCTGTATAGCTTAGAACTTGAAGTTTGCTGGAACTGGGGAAGTAATCTGAAAGAGAAAGTTGTATTTTACTATGGGAGAGGAGACACAGCCGAGCTGTGAATTATGACTGAACTTTTCTGTCATCTTTTTCTTCTGCCTTTTACTTTAAAGTTAATGCCAAAAGGTACACAAGAATATAGAATGTAGATTGAATTGTACACTAGGCAGAATTCATAGGAATATCATATCCTCAAGCAAAGAAGAGGTTGGGAGCAGTGGAAATGTACATAAGAGGTAGTAATAGTGTCATTAGTCACAGGGTTATTCACATGTGGCACAGATAATACAAAACCAAAGTGAATCTGTGCTAATATACATGCTTTTTTTTTTTTTTAAGAGATGAGGGAACTGGAGTGCCTGACCTTAAGTTATATGCCTAGTATATCAGTATCTCAGAAATCTGGTAGGCAGAAGGCAGTATATTGAACCCAGGGACAATGTAAACAGGAAGGACTGAATAATCTGTGCCGGCAAAATAGTCTTCCTGTATGAATGGAAGCTTAGTTTGAACCTGCTGACTGTCTGAGCAAATAATGCAGAGTTTGTACGAGTTGATGTTTTAGTGTTACTGAAAAAAAGATGTCTTGATTAACCAACTGCTCCATTCAAACAGAGTCATGTTCTCACAGTAGTCAGAAATGCCGTGAAATGTCACTTCAGGTAATATAAAGGGTGAGTTTCCAGTGTAGACCAGTAATTGAATGACTCTTGCTGAAGTTTAGTACAAAGACAAATAATTTAGGTATTGCTTTGTCTTAGTCTGTGGATGGTTGTTCAAATTATCATAAAGAACCTTCTAAGTAAGTAAGTATGGCCACAGTATAAAAATCAATATTTGTACTGTAACAACAAAACCCAAGATGTTCTGTGACAGTGCTCGACTGTAAAAGGGAGTCTACTTAAAAGGAAAGAAGTTCTGTTAAGAAGAAGCTGACTATGAAAGGATTAAAATTCTGACTGGTGTTAAGGAGACCATTTGAAACATAAGTTCTCTTAAGAACATGAGAAAGAAGATAACATGAGGGGAAAAATTAAGGTTTTGGGATTTAAAGTAACTGTTTTCATTACATCATCACCTCAACAGTAGTCAAAAATCAAATTAAATGGAACATAACACCTCACGTAGTGGGATGACAGCATTTTTTCATAAAATGTTGCGAGAGGTTTGCAACGATCATGACTGATGTTATAAAAGTTTTCTCACAAGATGTGAGGTTTGATTGAAGAGATAAGATTTCTTCAGCCTAGAAGAGAAGTGGAAGCGGAGAAGACTCTTGTGCATACAAAAGTTCATGTGGACAGTCTGAAAAGGAAACAAATGTATATTTTCCTTTCCAGTAGAAGAATTGAAAAGCATCACATGAATCTGTCTGGAGTCAAGTTCAGAGAGCTTAGTGAATGATGTGTTTTATCAAAACATGGTTCAGCTGTAGAAATCCTTGCTGCAGAATCATAGTCAGCAAAAATTTACATGGGTTTAAAAAATGCTGATGCAATTAAACATTTAGTTTTATGAAAAACCAAATACATTGTTGCATCTGACTGTATCTAAACTAAAAACCTGCAGAACATGGCAGAGTATACTAGGAATGTTTGGCTATGTTTTCAAGTTTTTACATGTTCTTGGGAATCTTGTCATTGAAAACAGGATGCTGATATCTGTGTTATTTAATCTATATGCTCCTTTTTCATGTTTGAGCTCTGACACCACCAAACAAGGAAGCAGATCATTAACAATTACTCCAACATTTCCTGATTCTTCTACTTTGTGCATAATATTCTCCCACTTAACAGCTAGTGGACCCTTTCTTTCAAACTGGTGTGTGTGTATACTTATGTTACCTTCCCCCCAGCACCTTGAGCCTCTTCAAGAAACATGCTCTATTTGAAAAATACAATCATACTTGCTTTTCTCCATAAAAAACAGCACAAACAATAAGAGTGTGAGGGGTTGTGCAGTAGTTAGTGAACTTTGCTTTGTTGAACTCTTACTGGATTTCCAGTGTTTTCTCCAGTGATCTGCCGCAAATTTTTTTTGGAATCTTCTGCTTTATAGTGTAGGCATCTATGTGAATCTAAACTGAGTGCAGTTCTGCAGTTTAATAGGAAGTAATTCGGTTGGGAATAAGAATTTAAAATAAGATGACAATTGAAATAAAAAAAATCATAACTCCTGGCTAAATGTATTTTGAACAAAAAGATGGAAATATTTCCTTCTTTTTTTGGGTGGTAGATATGTCTAACTTTGAAAATAGTACAGATAAATTATAAGTTTAATATAAAATGAGTGACAGTCTTGAGATCACTGAAAAAAATTCTTTAAAGCATCTTCAACTCAAATACCTCAATGAGCAATGACACAGACAGCAGTCTGTGGCCAAATTAGGCACACGTGATACTTCTGAATCAATGCATAATTAGGAAACTGCACATATGTATTCTTGTTATAGTAACTCACTCATGTTGCAAATAAGACAGAAATCTGAATGCAAGTGATTTATCTCCAAAGTAAAAAAAAAAGAAATCTTATAAAGAGTAAATTTTTTCTTCTGTTTAGATTCTCTAAATCAATGAAATCTCTGGATTTATGTAAATTGTAGTGTTGTGTACATCTATGCTATTACCCCAAATTTAATAACAGCATGTTAAATATCATCTCTGATGTTCCAAGGAAGTCTAAACTCAGGTAGTTAGCCAAACCACTACATGCATTTGTCACTTATCTTTATTCAAAACTGAGTATGTATGCATTAGATGAGAATTCTCCAGGTAGAAACTTTATAGCAGTTAGATCACTAGGTGTCACTAGAATCACAGCCTTGAAAGAATTGCGAGGGAATTCCAGTGTAGCCTGTTAAAGTTCTATACTCTTTCCCATAATCTGTTTTATTGTTTATTGTTTGAGAATAAAACTGTATTTGCCTGTTTTAATCAAAATTAATTTATGTATTAATAACCAAATTTTTGGCTCAATATCGTGCTTAGTGTTCACAACTAGTAGTAGATTGTATTGTATTCCAAGTTAATATTAGTTCCACTGCTCTCAAGGCAATATTTGAATGTGAAAAGAAAAACTAGGGGTGAGATATAAGTTGGATTATTAGTTTTATAATTAAAAATAATTTTGCATAAATATAGATTGTTCCTCAAGAAGGGGCTGTTCTTAGTATTCCATTTATAAAGAGAAGGCAGAAAACTGAGACTAATAGGTAAGATATAAAAGCCAGGATCAGATGAAGCTTTCTTCCTCCTTTGCCTGAGCAGAAAAACCTTCTCCCACTCTTGCACCATAACACTCTATAGATTGTAATTGGAATTTTATTGTTATTGTGGTGAAGAAATTAAAGTTAACTTGACTACCTAGTGAATAATGAAAGCCTACAGCCCTCACAAGGCAGGGCAAGATTTGAGTTTCATGAGACTCAGGCTAGAAGGACTTTAACAAAGTGATTACTGAATATGTGGACAATGGCATATGAGTGGGAATCTTTGAGTTCAGAAGAGCAATTGAGAGGAAGTCATTAGGACAAAACCCACATATAATGTGCTACATTTAATCTGTAGTATGTAGATTTATTAATTTTTTTTAGCATTACAGTAATTATGCTAAAGGTAAACACTTAGGAATGGCTGGTGATTCATTATTTCAGGGCTTTTTTTGCAATAAAGGTTCTTATTGTCACCTTCCCTGGAGGTGTTTAAGACACGGGTGGATGAGGTCTTGAGGGACTTGGTTTAGTGTTTGATGGGAATGGTTGGACTAGAAGATCCGATGGGTCCCTTCCAACGTGGTTGCTCTGTGATTCTGTGATTCATATTTAACAAAAAGCCCTAAAAGAACCCAAATTTGCTCTAACTTGTTATACAGGTGTCGAGAAACTGGAGCGCGTGCTGATGAATCCTTATTTCCTGCAGTGGACACTGATGAAGAATTACCATTACCACTACTGATCAAAAAAGTGAGTATGTAATTATTTCTTTTTAAGTAAGCCTAAAGTAGCAAAAATTGAAGTTTGACCTTCACCTTCTGTCTTTAGGCATTTGAGCTGTTTATTTTCAGAACATTCTGTAAACTCATCCATCTGAGTAGGTTTTTAAAGGCAGACTATGGCTGTGATGATGTGACATCTTATCTGAAGAAAGGATAAAAAGTAGAGTTTTTATATTGGTGAATGAAGCAACGAAGATTTAGGTTATAATGACATAATAACTGACTGATCTAAAACAAAGAATTGTAGAATGATTTGTGTCGGAATGGACCCTTAAAGGTCATCTAGTCAAACGCCCCTGTTACGAGGTTCCCCAGAGCCCCCTCCAACCTGACCTTGAATGTTTCTAGGGTCCACCTTTCTGAGCAACCTGTTCCAGTGTTTCACCACCCTCATTGTAGAAAAATTCTTTCTTATATCTAGTCTAAATCTCCCCTCTCTTAGTTTAAAACCATTACCCCTTTTCCTTTCAGGCCCTGCTAAAAAGTTTGTCCCTGTCTTGTACGCCCCTTTTAGGTACTGGAAGGCCATGGTAAGTTCTCCCTGGAGCCTTCACTTCTCCAGACTGAACAATCCCAACTCTTGCAGCCTGTCTTTGTAGGAGAGGTGTTCTGCTCCCTGATTGTTGTTGTAGTCCTGCTCCAGACCTGCTCCAACAGATCCATGTCTTTCCTGTGTTGGGGACTCCAGAACACAGTACTCCACGTGGGATCTCACCAGAGTGGAGTAGAAGGAGTCTGAATCCCCTCCCTCACCCTGCTGACCATGCTTCTTTTAAGTTTAGCCTTCTGGGCTGCAAGCACATGTTGTTGGCTCATGTCTGGCTTTTTAGCCACTGGTACAGCTTTTTAGACCTGGACAGCTGCAGACTTTCATGGGAGCTCTGGGTTGCCACATCCATTTTGACAAATGCAGAGGCCCTAGCTTTCTGCTAGGTGGATATTATAGCTAAGCTCCTTCTGAGAGGGTGATGACCACCAATTGAACTCACCTCTTGAGCTGGTCAGGTGGCTGCACCCTTCCTGCATGCCCTTCCACATGAAATGCCACGCCACTCCCTGTTTACCTGCTCTTTTTGTGGTGATTCTGGCTGTTTGCACTCCCTAGGCTGCTTTTTATAGGTGTGAAGGTGGACATGGCAAGGTTCAGACCTTGTCCACATCTCCTGTGAGAGCTGCCAGCTCCTGGCAGGTCTCTCTGCTGCCCTGGCCTTTTACTGCCTGTAATGTCACCCATGTGATCCATGACTATAATGTGGTTTATGTTTCACTGAGTTGTGACAAACTCTAAAATCTTAATATTTTTTTGGGGGAAAAAACAAGTAATCTTTCAAACCTTAGCTTTGCTACAAGAAAAAAAACCAAAAAATATATGATTACTGATTCTTCTTTTTGATACAATCTAATCTAAAAATAACCTGTTAGGTTCTTTCTTATTTCATACTGAAGTTAACTTTGGAAAATGTTAACTTCTACAATTATCAGTGACTCTTAAACAAGTAGTATAAACACTGATAATAAATACTGTGATAAAGCAGTAGGCAAACAGGAATTGTAGCTACTTCTGGCAGTTATATACCATATAATTAATAGTTTTGTATGTCTTGTAGCACAGATGTATGCAGCCAAAAGACTTTGTTGAAAAGACTCCAGAAAATGATAGAAAGCTGCAGAGAAAACTGGACCAAATGGCTAAAGAATTAGCTGTACAAAAGACAGCAGTTGATTGTGGTAAGAACTACTTTGGACTAAAATTCAAATACCTTAAAATATTTATTTAAAACACTTAACGGGTTTGGGGTTTTTTAATTTTATGCATCTCACTGTAACAAATGAGGTTGACTTCCTTTTTACAGAATTCTTCGCAAGTTTGTAGTGTTAAGGCACTTGTAATGGTGTCAGGTATAAAGAAACTAATTTTTGAAAGTGTCTTTAAAAAAAAAAAACAACAAACTTCATCTGAAGCCATTACAGTGTGTAAATATTAATGCTGAAATGCAATTTCTTTGTATAGAAGCTGATGTACCAGTTCTACTGTTTGAAGACAATGGCTCGCTTTTGTACAGCCCTGCTAATAAAATAAAAGATCAGTGCAATGCAATGGAAAAAAGAATAAAGGAGATGAAGGAAAAAAGGGAAAATCTTTCTCCTACTGGTAAGAAATTAAATTTTATTTATCCATGAGTTTGCACAAATTACTACCATCTTTGCTGAATTTTTTGGCATACTTGTCTTGCTCTGGGCTTCAGAATTTTTTTGATATCTTACTTGATTGCATGCCCTCCCTTCTTCCTGTGTTTTGAATAGTTGTAAATACTTTAGATTTTAGTTTGTTTCTGCTGAAGAGCTCAAGAAGTCATGGAAGACAATGATCATAGAATCATAGAATAGTTAGGTTTGGAAGGGACCTTCAAGGTCATCTAGTTCCACAACTTCCCTTGGCAACCTGTTCCAGTGCCTCACCACCCTCACGGTGAAGAAATTCTTCCTGATGTCTAGTTGCAGAAAGAAAAGACTGCTCTAGAAGTGTAATGTTTAAGCTAGACTCTCTAACCTTGTAAACTGGTATTATCAAAACTTGGCTAAACTTCACAGTGAGACTCTAAATCTTATTTCCTGTTAAATTTTAATGTAAATGCTGTACTTGACAAAGATTGTAATGTTACTGCTCCCAAGCCAACATTTTTAAGAAGTCCAAAATTGATAAGGTAACTTTCGAGGTACTGAAAAAAAACCATAATTAAAAAAAAGAATGAATTTTAATGACCTGATTGAATAAATTTAGTTGACTTCAAGATTCAGATCTTAGTGAATTAAATCTAACTAGCACTTTTAAAGTAATTTCTTAGTCATTAGGTTTTGTCAGTTATTATAAAAACTGTTGGAATGTGGAACATCGTTTGGGTAGGAGGAATCTATAGTATGTGAAGTTTGAAGAAGTTTGTCAGCTGGACTGTCATTTCATAGTTTCAAAAATATGTATGGGAGGAAAGTAAAGAACCAGTGAGACATGATTGAAAAATCTCATTTATTTTATTGTGTCTTGTCTTTGTTTTCCCTTTGTGTTTTAAGGTAGTACCTTCAAACATTTTGAGAAGTGTTTCTACCATAGCAAAACTTTGCTGATAATTGTGGAATTTAACAAATTCTTTAGTAAATTGCCTCAACTGTCCTAAGATGTCTAATAGTTTTTCTAAATGTTTCATTTTTCTTTAATTTCAGAAAAATGTTGTATTGATTTATTTAGAAAAAAAATGCTTCAGATTGTGGAATATCTGCTTGCTTTTTTGTTAGGATGTAAATTTGAGGTATTGTTGAGCAATCTATAATTATATTTACGGTTGTAGTTATTTGGCAAAGCAATGACTTGCCTCTTACAATTGAAGTATTTGAAATGAATAGATGATGTGAAAATGTTCCTGCCCATGGCAGGGCGATTGGAGCTAGATGATGTTTAAGCTCCCTTCCAATCTAAACTATTCTATGATGCTATGATTTTTATACTGTGAAAATCTGTATGTTTGCAAATAGGCCAGACTGGTTCATTATTTACAAATTTCTAGCTTCACAGATGTCTCAAGTATCTCCAAGTAATTCACCGGGAGACCGCCCACTGTCAACTTGTGCCTTAACTAATCCAGAAGATGCATTGTTGCCAGGTAACTAACACAACTTCATGTACAAAAGATATTACAAATAATATACGACCTGTATATCTTATTTTAGGAAGTACAGTATACTGAAAAACTATGTATATATATGCTCTATCGTTTATATTTAAACCTGAATTATTTTAGTATTTCTTAACTGGCTGAGTATATAGAAGTAAGAATTCAAGGAAAATGGATCATTAGGAATCACGCTGAGCAAATGCTTTGCCTTAACTGCTGTGTTGCTTGCATCACTTCCTTCTCTTTCCTTACACTTTTCCCCATTAATGGCTTCTTGTCTTGGCATGATGCAAGTCGTCGTTCCTCTTACAGCAGTAGAATAGTATCCCTAGGTTAGAAAAGACCTCTGAGATCATCTTGTCCAACCGTACCAGTTCGTTACTAAATCATATCCCTAAGCACTTCATCTACCCATCTTTTAAATGCCTCCAGGGGTGGTGACTCAGTTACCTCCTTGGGCAGCCTCTGCCAGTGCTTCAGAAGCCTTTCTGTGAAGAATTTTTTCCTAATGTCTAATTTGAACCTCCCCTGGTTCAGCTTGATGCCATTCCCTCGTGTTTTATCTCCCATCTTCTGGGAGAAGAGGCCAACACCAACCCCTCTACAACCTCCTTTTAGGTAGTTAGAGACAGTAATAAGGTCTCGCCTCAGTCTCCTCTTCTCTAGGCCAAACCAGCCCAGTTCCCTCAATGGCTTCTGGGTCTCCAGCCCCTTCACCAGCTTCGCTGCCCTTCTCTAGACACACTCCAGCATATCAATATCTTTCTTGTAGGGAGGGGCCCAAACCAAACACAGTATTTGAGATGCAACCTCATCAATGCCGAGTAGAGGGGCACAGTCGCTTTCCTTGAAATGCTGGTCACGCTGCTTCTGATGTAAGCCAAGATGCCATTAAACTTCTTGGCTGCCTGGACCACTGCTGGCTCATGTTCACTTGGCTGTCAACCAACACCCCTAAGTCCTTCTCTTCCAGGCAGCTTGTAGAGAGTACAGAGTGCACACTAAACAGTATTATGTGGAAAGCCAAAAAAAAAAAAAGAGAGGTATATGAGAGAGAGACCTCAGGGAACTGAAATACCTAACAAATTTTCAATCAAAAAACCTTAAATTTAAAAGGCAGCCCAATATGTTCCCCAGCTGAAGTATTCAGGGATGGCAGAAGTAACAAGAATTAAAATAAATCATAGAATCACCAGGTTGGAAGAGACCCACCGGATCATCGAGTCCAACCTATCAAACACTGAACCATGTCCCTCAGCACCTCATCCACCCGTGTCTTAAACACTTCCAGGGAAGGTGAATCAACCACCTCCCTGGGAAGACTCTACCAGTGCCCAATGACCCTCTGTGTGAAAACCTTCCTCCTAATGTCTAGCCTAAATCTCCCCTGGCAGAGCTTGAGGCTGTTCCCTCTTGTCCTGTCCCCTGGCACTTGGCAGAAGAGCCCAGCTCCCTCCTCTCTACAACCTCCTTTCAGGTAGTTGTAGAGAGTAATGAGGTCTCCTCTTCTCCAGGCTAAACGCCCCCAGCTCTCTCAGCCATTCCTCATAAGGCCTGTTCTCCAGCCCCTTCACCAGCTTCGTTGCTCTTCTCTGGACTCACTTCAGAGCCTCAACATCCTTCTTGTGGTGAGGGGCCCACAACTGAACACAGTATTCAAGGAGTGGTCTCACCAGTGCTGAGTCCAGAGGGAGAATAACCTCCCTGGACCTGCTGGTCACACCGTTTCTGATACAAGCCAGGATACCACTGGCCTTCTTGGCCACCTGGGCACACTGCTGGCTCATATTCAGTTGCTGTCAACCAACACCCCCATGTCCTTCTCCTCCAGGCAGCTTTTTAGACAGACTTCTTCCAGTCTGTGGCTCTGCATAGGGTTGTTGTGCCCCAAGTGCAGGACCCGGCATTTGGCTGTGTTAAACCTCATGCCATTGGACTCTGCCCAACGGTCCAACCTGTTCAGATCCCTTTGGATCCTCCCTATCCTCCAGCAGATCGACACTTCCACCCAGCTTAGTGTCACCTGCAAACTTGCCAAGGGAGCACTCAATGCCTTCATCCAGATCATTGAATCCCTTTTTAAAATGTTTTATGGTTCAAGTTGTTTGTTACCAGGGTTCTTACTCTCATAAAGTTAGGGGTTTGTTCCTATGTTTTGGCGTGGTACCAGGATTTAAGGGGAAAGATTGCCATGAAAGCTGTTGAGCAGCAACATCACTGAGCATCTTATCAGTATTAATCATATATGTAATGGGTATGTACTTCAGACCTCATGTCTTCTGTCAGTTGCCTGAGCAAAAACCTGAAGTCAGATGCTAGAGTTTGATCTCAGTAGAAAAGGAGAAGGTAGTCTTCAGAATTCATAATAAGGACCACTTGAGTGGTCTGTCTACTCTCCATTCTCCCCCAGCTGTAAGCTGTGCCTCATGCTATTTTCAAGTATTGTATTTTGTTGACATAGTGCAAGAATTCTATCATGCTGGCTTCCACAAGAAAAGGGGTGAGATCTTGTAGACTGAGGCAGCTTGGAATGTCTTCATGCAATGTGAAGGAGAAGCAGTATGTTAATTCTGGAAGTAGCATAGCTGTACCAACAGACTTTCTTTTGGTAAATTAGTTGTGTGCAGATGAGGTTAAACATTGCGATTTGAGAGCTTTAAGTTGAGTATGTCCCTCCAGCATTGTAACTCCACGTCCCATGACAATATTCAGTGCATCTTCCATCTTCGATGCTCTATGACACTGCTCCTTTTGTTTGTGCTTGCAAGACATGTGAGAGCACATTGCTTAATAGTGGTTGAAGTTCAAGAATCCACTTTAATTTGAGGATTGAAGTTAAGACTTTTTCAGTTTTCAATATTGGAATCTGACTACATCATATGAAACTTCTCCTGTCACCTCCATATATTCAATTTTTCTGAATTTAGCTATTTTTCTGTATTTAGCTATTTAAAAATATTATTGGTATTTCATGAGGAAGTTACATCAAGACTTCCCTTAATATATACAGGAGCACTTACAGAAGGCATACTGCTGAAACTTTGCACTCAGCCTGTATTTAAACAAAAGCACCTATTACAATAAGATCATAGAACAACTTGATTTTTAAAAATGTATTTTGAGTATTCAAAGAAACTAGCCTGTTACAGAGGAATTTATTTTGAAGAGTTAGTAGATTCTGTATGTCAACTCCCCTAAAATAATTTCATAAGAATAGCTACAAGAAAAGATCTATTTTTCCCACTTCCTAATTATTTTTAGTACATTGTATTGGTGTATGTGGTATGATACTATGATGTTGTAGTTAATTTCATCTTAACAGCAGAAGCTACATAGTGCTGGTAATGCTGTGGGAGTAAAAACAATCATTGGGTTTCCAGTGTTAGTATAGCTAACTTTATCATTCTAAAAATCTTGCTGGTTTTCTCCATAAACGCGAGAGTGAAAGGGAGTTCCTCTGCTGCTTCCTCTCAAGAAAGCAGAACAGGTCTTATGGATACTAAATACCACCTAGGATGGCTAATGCTGTTGTAGCTTTTTGTCATTGTAGAATTTGCTTTGTTCCTAATCCATTTTCTGCCTAGCTATATATTGATGACTAGCCATATAATATCCAGAGAAGTAGCTAAATCCTTGTTTTCTTCTTTCAGTAATTCTATATATATTTTGGTAAGAAATTCTGTACTCCTGTTCTGTTAAATATATTTGTATTGCAATTTTTCATATTTTGCAGGAGAACAAATGGAAGACTGCTTGAACTCAAGTTATGATTGTCTTTGGGGAACTGATAAATTAAAGAGACAGAAAACAGAAATTGTTAAACCTGCCAGTGATACTTGGACAGATATTCATGTATCCATGAACGCATCAGTGAATTCTCCCTCACGCATTTATGAGCAGAATAATTTAACACCAAAACAACATTTCAGAAGGAGCTTAAGAAAGAAACAGATTTTGCAGTATGATTTGGATGATAAATTGCCTTTAGATAAGAAAGATCTAAAAATGCTTCCAAAGGATGAAAATGGCACGACTAATTCAGTTGCAAGTGAAAGTTCTGGTTTCCAAATCAAGGGTTTGGATCCTGTTACTCCTTCCAAAAAAACAGTCAGGTTAAACACTGTTCCTGCTTTGACTGGCATTCTCTCTAATTCACCGATGAACAGTGACAATTTTAATACATATTCAAGGGATGGAAGCTCCTCTGTTGACAGAAATGACTGTACTCGTGAAGACAAGCGGAGGAAGAAACGACAAACGCTATCTAGTTGGACACTGACTACCTCAGAACCGAATGCATCAGGGTCTAAAGAGTCCTTGCAAGCAGATAATACATGTAGCAAGTCTTTTTGTGCTGAAAAGGATTCTTATGAAGACTTCTTTGCGTCATGTAATTTTAATGAAAATGAAGTACAGGTACAAGTACCAAAGGAATCACAGAGTCCTTCTGAAATTTCTTTCAGAGCCTCTTTTACAAGCATGGACTCAATTGATGCAAGTTTCTGTAAGACACATACTACTCCCAAGAAACGTAGGAAAATATCTGTTTCAGCAAATGATGTTTCAGGGAAGAAAAACTTCAAACCACCTGAACATCCTGGAAGATTGCCATTAAATTATATGACAGATGGTGAAAAAGCTGAGGCTGTGGAAGCTTTAGATAGGCTGCCTCAACCTGCTGTTGAAAAATTCTACAAAACCAACATGAATTGCTGTACTCACACCACTGGTAAGTCATTACATGGAGCTGGGAAATGAAAAGATATCACACTGCATTAGATATACTAGTGCAGCTAAGTTGCAAAATGAACTGGAGTTCCTAGGGGAAAAGTCTTTCAGAATTACAAGAAAAGAAGAAAATGCTGCAACGCTGACTTTGTTCTTCAGTAAAATAAATAAGTGCATAGGATCTGAATGAACACCAATTTTTCCCCCCATGCGTTACAAACATAAAGAAAGTGACCAAGAGATAAAGAACTCGTGCTCATAAAATGCAACAAAAATATGTGAGCCTTCTTTTCCCCTAGTGCTTGGTATTCTGTAAACTTTCTGCTGCTGTGCAGACTGTTTAAGAAACCACGGTCTTTCTGGTTTAAATGTTAGGGTGCTTCTGTAAATTACTTTTAAGTAGCTCCTCATCATGGATATAATAATAGTATCATATAGTAAAACGTAATAATGATGTATC
Organism: Coccyzus lansbergi; assembly: GCA_033558105.1. NCBI lineage: Eukaryota > Metazoa > Chordata > Aves > Cuculiformes > Coccyzidae > Coccyzus > Coccyzus lansbergi. Next base: position 5,969,173 of record JAUMJK010000508.1, read on the forward strand.
CTAGGAATTTGTTTTCCCTAGAAAATTATGCAGCAGAGCATCAATGAATTATATAAAATTAATTGTTAACTCCAAGGGCTTGAACTTGGTATCAGACCTACAAAATTATCCAGTGGGAATGTTGAAAGGTGACTGTGCTTTTAGCTGTGGGTAATGAGTTGCTGAACTGTGAGCTGCTATTTTGAGTTTACTACATCTGCATTTTAATAACTGAAGTGCATCATTTAAAAAAAAAAGTTGATGCAGGTGTATGTTATACAAGTGTAAATGTACACTCATAAATGGATGAACCCACTGTATGCTTGATGTTTAGAGTGCGATGATCATCCTTAAATTATGTTTCTTCGTGCCAAAGAACAGTCTGTTTTTCATAAAGCAATCATGAAAGCAAATGGAGAAGGAGAAATTGTTTACTATTTTTAAACTTAGTTATACCAGTTAATTTTAGATTTAATTCTAACTTTTAAATTCTCCTGAATAAATTGCGATGTATTTTCTAACACTAGAAGAGGTTGCTAAGAGAGGTGGTAGATGCCGCATCCTTGGAAACATTCAGGGTTAGGTTGGATGGGGCTCTGAGCAACATACCCTTAATCAGATCGTGATTCTATCCCTGCTCACTGTGAGGGCATTGGACTAGATGTCTGTCATCATCCCTTCCAATCCAACCCATTCAATGATTTTCTCACTAGACAACTTGTTTAATATAACAAATTTTGGAGGAGAGCAAAAGGGAACAGTATAAAGCAAACAAAAGTTATCCAGTGTTTATATTTTTTATCCTTTTTGTTAGGACGTCCGTTTTGTAGAGATTTTAATAATATTTCTGATTTATCCATGATGACCATTTTCCTACGTATTAAACTTTGTGCATCTGCTGCATAGTCAAGTAGAACCTCAAGTCTGACAACTCAAATGAGCTCACTTAAAAATGGAAGGAATTGATAACAAATGAGCCGCGTTTTTGCTAATGCAAGCTCTCTGGAAGAAAATTAAATTCTTGTTTTAAACTTATTACTGTCACACTGTATGATGAAATAATTGATTTTTATTAAATATATTTTTAATAGTTCCTTCTTTTACTTGAATGTAAGTTATTTCTTATCCCTGTAAATCAGTAAATTGCTTCATTTTTCTGTATGTTGTTTGTGATTTGAAAACTATTAAATACAATATATTACTTTTTAAAAGCTAAACAGTCCTTTTCACTAATTGTCTATATACAGTTAGGAGTAATCAAATCTATATTAAAATTAATTATCTCTGTATATATTTGAATTATTAAACACTTTTCTTGCCCATTTTTTCCCTTGTGATTTTAGGTCAGTCACAGTCTAGCCTAAGCTTTCTTTCCACAGACTACTCGGAACATCTGATTTTAAAGCTGAAGTGCAATATGCAAGCCAGTCTGAAACTTAATTTTCAAGTCCCAGTGCTTATGTTGTAGCAAACTTCAGCGTAGGGTACAATCAAGACTGTTCAATTGTTCCTCTCAACAGCGAGAAGCATAAACATGGCCACTCATTTTCATCTTATTCCTGTCATGGATAGGAAAGTTGAAATTAATTACGCATTATACGAATATTAAAAGATACTTTCCTACTGTATGCATTTTGTCTTTCTCAGCTTTGTTTTCAGGAGACTAAATAAATTTTCTATCCTCCTGATTAAAGCATATGTACCTGAATAAATATCACTGCTCTGTAGTCAATAATTGCAGTGTACCTGGATTTTGTGTGTCGGTGCCTAAATTTTTAGCAGGCGTAACTTCCTCAGAATATATGTGCCTTTTTTTCCTTTTTCTTTAGTTTTGGAAGAAGAAAAGCTCACTAAGAATACCATGTGATATCCTCTATTGACTTGTTATTATGTCCTTTTAAGAAACAAATGAGGAACGATGAAGAGAACTATTTCTTCCTCAATGTCTTTGTTTGTTTATCTCCACAAAAATTTTAATTCTAATTATTAAAACAAAAAAGGGCAAATACTTCTAAAACAGAGGAACAGGTTGAGGATCATTTTGATATAGTCAAACTTACAAAGCCTGATGGCACTTGTCCTGGAGCACTTACCCAGCCAGACAAAATCATTCTAAAACGTTATCAGGTTCTTTTTAGAACCTCATGGGCAGATAAGCTTTCAGAAGACTTGAAAAAATGTGTTCTGAATAGCCAGAACTTGGTGTTTGCCTATGCTGGAATAAAAACTACATAATAATAATGTAACATATTAAAGATTCTGTGCATATGTACCCTATGGATTAATACTGATGAAAATTCAGACTTACTTTCTTCTTAGCAGGTGTAAATAACTTTCTGGATAGGTATAAAACAGTAGATATAGCTTTATTTTAGTGACACTGGATTATGAAATTTTTAAAGTAGAACCAAGAATTTTTATTAGATAGACATGATTGATTTAACTGAACAAAAACTAGCTCAATGTGCTAAATGATTACTTTGCTTTTTAACTCAAAGGAAATATCAAATGGATTTTCAAGATAATATTCTTGTGCAAACCTTCTCACCAATGTTAAAGATCATGGATGAGGAGAAGCTTAAGTTGCAAGTAAAGTCATTCTAATACTTCAGAGGAATACTACAGTTGTTGCTTTTGATGTCAGTCGCTGAGCAGTGTTTTAGAAGAGAATTTGAGGGATCTAATGGACCGCAGCGGCATGAGTTAGCTGGGTATTTGAACTAAATTTAGGGATGGTTAACAGTGGGTGGAATGGCTTCAAAAAGTTACCTTACCTGAAAAATACCTTACCTTAAATACCCTAAGAAAAGCTACTACAGCTGAAAGCTCCTCTCTTGTGACTGAGTGCATGCTTTAAAAAGAATAGGGAAAAACAGAAGTGAAGTTTGAAACCTACAGGATGGAAAAACTGTAAAATGCTTGAGAAGTCCTCGTAGTCAGGAGAGGAGTAGTAGGAAGCAGATTGCAAAGAGGAGTCTTTATTTATGTAATGCATGAGATCCCTAAGCTGATAATCGGAGGAGGGGATGGACCTCATCCCCTGTTCCTGCTTTCCTGTAAAAACGAAGAACCTACGAAAGTGAACCATAACTGGAAAGAAGTCCAAGCATGTAGATCTTAAGTCCCAAATGGCACAAGAGCGGCAGACCTTAGGCGTTCCGGCCAAGAGGGGGAAAAGGAATATTATACCACTTCACATTGACCTCTGAAGCCATCTCTCAAAAAAACCCATAAACAGTGGGTTGTCATTTATAGTGACTGAAGTGACTTACTGTAACTTAAAAGAGACATTCCTTGATTTACTTGCATCTGCTTCACATAAAGCAATGGAGTAGATGATCTGGCATCCTTTGCAGTCCTATGGTCGCTGCAGATTTTTTAAAGATTCAAACTGTGTCTCAATGTTCGGTTTTCCAAGTAAAAGGAATTAAGTTTCATAGCTTTGTTTTGTGGTGTCTTTTCTCCTCTTCTATTTGGCATCAGTATAGCGCCGTGATTGAAGATGGATCTCAGTGCAATACTAAATATAGCCAGCATTGTAAAGTAATTAATTCTCCCTTTGTTAAATGAGAGTTTGTATTTAAATATTGGTATTAAGTTAATGATTGTACCTGAAATTGTACTTGTATTACAAAAAATAACTGTGTAAATTCATGTGAAACTTGCAACTTTAATGTGAAGTAGTGATTAAATTTTGACTAGTTTAAAAGTTATAATTTTAAAATAAGTAATCAGTAATGGAAAATATTTGTCGTCATTTGTTGTGTTGTAATTTGTTGCTTTGTCACTTCAAGGATTAAGAGTTTTGAGTAGCTGACAGGAAAAACAAATGATTATTAGTTACATGTGCAATCAGACTAGTCAATATGGATAGTAGCCTTCAGTATTTTCAGAAGGAGCTGAATTTAGACCAATTTAATCACGAATTATTAAGTTTTCTTTAACTGGTCAGTAATCTTGACAATGCTGAAGAATTAAATATATGTTAATATATGTTTTAAGATCAGGTTGGATGGGGCCCTGAGCAGCCCAGTATGGTGGGAGGTATCCCTGTCCATGGCAGCAGGGTTGGAACTGAATGATCTTTAAGGTCCCTTCCAACCCAAACCATTCTGTGATTAATTCATAAAATAGGTAGTAAAAAATACTGGGTTTTGACATCCACGTCAGAGCCCGTTCATATGGATGATGCCTTTTTATAAATAATAGGGCTGTTATGCGTGCATGTGCATGCAGTCCTTGCCTGCTAATAGTTTGCCAGATTTTCTTGCAAAGTGTTTGAAAACATGTTTCAGACCCTCAGGTTATTTCAAATAAACACCGCGTGTACTGAAAGCATTTACATTTCAATACAAAAGGACAATTCTAGCCACAACTGCTTAAAACTCTCAAATGCACATTTATTTAGAGAAACTGCAGATTTTATAAGGATTAGAAATCATTTTAGCAGTTTCTCTACTTGTGGTTAACATGTAGTTTTCAAAATATTGGAAATTGGGAGTTATATGACTAGTTTATGTAGAAGAACAGGTATTGAAAGATGAAGTCAGATCCTTGTCTGTCATTCTTCTTTCTGTAACTAAACTATGGAAAAAACAACTGGTACGAATTATTAGTTATCTTAATTTTACATAGGTTTATGTGCTGTGATAAAATAATTGGTGGCACTTTCATGTTAAAAGATTGCAGAATTTATTTCAAGTTTCTGAATTTGGTTTCTAGGTGATGAAAATGAATTTTCAGAGTGTTGTGTTACTGATGGCTCTCATGAAGCTTCTAATGAAAAAAAGAATAAGCACAATGAAGGATTAAGGAAAACTAGAAGACTCCAAAAGGTCAGTATAAGTGGATGTAGTTTGTTAAGCTCTTTCATTTTCATGAAGAATCACTGGGTGCTTTTGTGTGCACAAAAAATTGTATTTTCTATGCACTGTCAGTTTAAAAAACTTTTCTGAATGTCACTTTCTCTGAAATGTTATATGAACGGTGTTCAAAGACAAGACAAATAACCATGGAATTTGGCTTTCTGGTAAATTGTGGTGGAGTCCGTGCCAGGCTAACATTGTAGAGAGAGGCAGTAAGTTAGCTCACGCTGGTTTTGGCCAAAAGTCACTAAAGTAACCGGAAAAAATGCCTGTACTTTTTGGAGGAGTTACTAATTGAGGCAGGGGTTTTTGAAACCATTACTAGGTCCTGAAATGGGACATTAGGGTCCGGGAACCAGTGATCTTCTCTAAATTAAAATTATAATCTTTTTGCATTATACAGTAGTGCTTTTTTTGATTCATTTTACTTAAGAAAAGATCCCAACACAACTATTGCATACTGAAGAGAAACCAAAACCACTTGCACTCAGAGGAGATAACTTTGAATGATTGTGCTTGATGTCTCCCTGCAAAGCATACTCTGTGAGGTGTTCAACAGTCATAAAAGGAGAAAATCCTTGTTCTCTGTTTGAGATGGCTTCTTTCATCATCCATTTCAGCTGGGTGATACTACAGATTGACTCAAATATCAGTAAAATAACAGCACATGCTCTCTTTTTGGGTCATCTATGCTTTTTAAAATAATTTTTGGGTTTCAAGTTGCAGTTTGACTACGCAAATTCATATAGAGACAAGATTGGGGGGTTTTTGACTGAAAAATGAAAAGAACTTCACGAAAAGATTTTGTTTTTTCTAGGCTGCCTTGCAACCAGATTGTTGCACTGAAGAGCTTTACTTTCTTACTGAATTATCTGTTTCATATATTAAATGTTTATGGATATATCTATTTAAGACCTATTTTCCGTTGTTTGTATGCGTGCAAACGTGCAAAATTCATAAACCAATGTTGGAATTCCCTAGGAAATACTTAATGAATTTTAAGAGGATATTGTTTTGAACAAAATTAGTCTGAATGTCTAAATTTTTGTAAAGAATGAAGTTGCAGAGCTTCTCTAGTACCAGTCACAATAAGTTCTTGAAGATTAACAGCATCCAAATACAGGAATTTTTAATAAACACATTGCACTGTTTTGGTAACGTTTGATAACATGAAAGTAAAGTCAAGTTAAAGGACTTTAGTGCTTTAGGTTAAAACTCATTCACTACAATGTATATTACAATGAATGCTACGGTTATAACTCATTTGCTGCAGTGAATGCCTGTCAGTAAACATTTGGAGTTCACTAAGTGATAGTAAATAGTAAAACAGACATACAAAAACATCTTTAGGAAATATGACCAAGTGTTAACATTATTTACTTGCATGGCTTTTTCAGTTCGACACAGAACCACAGGATGGTAGGGGTTGGAAGGTATCTCTGGAGATCAGCTAATCTAACCACCCTGGTAAAGCAGGCTCATCTCCAAAAGGTTGCACAGGAATGTGTCCAGGCCGGTCTTGACTATCTCCAGAGAAGGAGATTCTGCAACCCCACTGGGCAGCCTGTTCCATTTGTAATTTCTAGTTTGTTTAATATAAATCAAACTGTAGATTTCATATTACTTTGCTGTGCTATTGTTATGCATTTGTTTTCTTCAAGACCTCATACAGGTTGAATTTCTTTGTTTTAGCTTAAGTTAAAATCAAGAATGGCATTTTTCAAGTACCACAATTTTAGGTTACAAATACTCATATTTTCTTCTTTATTTATATAGGCATGCTTATTGTACTCTTAACATGGAAGACTTCTAATCCATGTTATCTAAAATTGTACTGCCAACTAACAAAAACCTTGAAGACAGAGCGTTATAACAGCAGCTGCAGGCATGTTGAGGGAAGATAAGTAAGATTCCTGAAAATCTTTAATAGCTTCAGGAACAACTTTTTGGATTTAAACCACCACCTCAAAGAAACAGGGGAGTTCCGGTTTGTTGTAGAGATTCAAACATATCACATAAAGATAGATTTATAAAACTAGCCTATAGGTTTGGACTTACAATTTTGAGACATGACAGCCCATAACTTAGTATAGTTTCAGATTCTCCTTATATAGTTGGTAAGGATAAACACTGTGCATTAATGCCTATGAAGGTCAGCAGGTGGCTTCCCTGGTCTAGAAATCTAAGTCAATGGTACTGGATTGCAGGATAAAGTAAACCTTTAGTGTATTGTGATGCCTTTTGCAGTTATTCTGTCGACTTGAATACATAGTCCTTTGTTGCTTTGCAACCTATCTGTATATAATTGTTAGCTGTTGTGGTTGCATATAGGAAATTGAAAATGTCAACAAGTTGTAAACTGTGACACTACTAGTCTGAAACTGTTCATCATCCTTAATCTTGCCGACAAAAGTTCTAGGGGTTCATATGCCTGTGATTACAGATTTTTCATTTTTTCACATCTTTGGCCATGAACAAAAGTCAATGCCTGGGCACCTGTCATGTCATCATATTTTTGTCTTTGTATAGCCTGCTTTGTTTTGTCGTCTTTCACCATAGTAGTATTGATTTAGTTGGGATAGGCGCATTTTTCACATCTTTCTGCAACTGAAGCAGAGGTACTATATTTGGTCAGGAATTTACAGTCAAAATTGAGTTTGTGGCAAGAGGAAACTGAAAAAATACCAGTGTCAAAGGACTGATAAGAAGAGAAAGGCCAGCCAAAAAGTAAATTATGGATCTTAATAATTGCTATTTAAAACTTCTGAATAGTAATCATTAATTGCTACTACCAATTATTTTCAGCTATGAGCCACAATTACTTGAATAGAATAAATAAATGTAGCACAAATTATAGGTTGTTTCTGAAAACAGCCTTGAAGTTTTGGATCCTCATTACAATCTTCCAAGATAAAAGCAAAATAAAATTAACCTGGTTCTTGAATATTCCCATGCTACACATGGTTCATGCACTAGTAGGACTGAAGATTGTTATTCCTGAAATACAACTGTAAAGATCAAAAGTGAGTATGTGAGTTCTGAACCAATATCTGACGGACCTACAATAGCCAGAGAAAAAAGGAGCTTGGACAAGTCCAAAACAGACAGAGTTTGCACATACATGAACTACTTTCCCCTGCCTCTCAAAAAGTCCTTTATCGCTGTTATGTTGGCCAAGCCACATTGGTTAAATACCTTGTTGAGTCCTGAATGTGAAGGTCTTTTTCTACTTCATCACATCATGGATCTGAGTTTGGGATTACAGTGAAGTTTATTTCATTATGAACTTCAGTCAACTTTAAGGTGTAAGAGGAGCATTTGTAGTAAGCAATATACAGTTCAAAGGTGGTATTTGTTGGTTGAAATACCTGAGGCCTGGATTCTTGACCCAAAGACAAAATGAGGTCTAATATATTAAGGCTGGAATGTAACCAGTCACAAATATTAAACTATTCCAATCAAATCAATTCTTAGCATGAATGCACTTTATTCTTGGGAACTGGCCTGCAAAAACATAAGTTATGGTTACATTTTAGTTCATTTGTCACTTATGACAAGCAACTCATGACATTCTTAAGGAAACAAAATTTGAGGTCACTTTCTTGGAAAACAGGTTGTACATAACAGAACTTCTGTTTTCCTTCAACTCCAAAAACCACCTGCTCAAACTTAGAAGAAAGGAGGAATGCATATTGAGGTCGGATACGTCTTTTGTGGTGTAGGTCAGTTAAACATACAGGAAGCCTTACGTTGTCTTTTAAATACTGGAAAGATTTACAAATACTGTTTCCTTTGAGCTACTGAAATGCATGTTTTAAGTTTCAGATGATTTGGAAAAATCTTGTTGCTGGCAGACTCTAAAAAAATATTTAATGCAACTGTGTTCCTTAGAAATATGTAAAGAAAAGTTGAAGCATGTCATTTATAATACAGCCTGTATTCCAGACCTAAAAGTAATTCAGAAAGGGTGTTCTGATTTACAGCACAGATACACAACTCTTTGAGATTAGGAGATTATTGATAAATAAAAGGAACAGTTAACTTAAGACCACCTTTTCTACTATTTTATTAATAACAGTCCTACTACAAATGTATGTTAGAACTCATAATGATGCTTACCAGATGTCTTCTTTTGCTGGTCAAAAAAGAAAATGCTAACTGAAAAAAAATGTTGCAATAAAAGCAATAAGTAAAATAAAACAGACACAAAGAACATAGAAGAAAAATAGTATAGTAAGGGAGAGGGAAGCAATTAACTTGAAAAATGCACAACTGAAAATTAAAATATAGCTTGGCTCAATTTTCTGCTTGGTAACTGTAATTAAAGAGGACTGCTTGTCTTACTAAAACCATAAAACAAAATATTGTCTGCCTAGCAAATGACCTCTAACTTGCAAAAAATATGCAGCTCTGAGTGAAAATGAAGTAATAGTTTGGAAGAAATTAAATTTGTTCAAATTTCTGCCTTTTGTGTGTGTCTTTCTGCTTTTCTTGTCTCTTTGAATCACTTGGAGGCACAGTGGCAGAACGTTTGCCCACAACACTCACTGTACCATCTTGCACACTCTGTGTTGTAGTGTCAAGGCTCCAATTCAAAAGCTGACTTTGCATAGTAATATCGGGACAGGCTGCAGGTTTCCCACTTTCTGGGGATCCAGTATTTTCAGTTCCCGATAGATAAGGCACTAAGGAACTGTTAGCAAATATTTTTGCTCTGAAGCAGCTGCAGGATCTCAAGCTGCTCTGGCCTTGGTTTATAATAATGCTTTTTTTTTCAACTCAAGTTTGGCAAAAGTAGTGGTCTGATTAGTAATACTTCCATGACATTTCATTTATGAAAAAATGTGAGGAAGGTTATTTTCCTGCACATTCTGAAGAGTCACATCAGGATCTGGCTTTGGACCTAGTACTATACAAAGGCCCCAAGAACCTAGTGCAATTCTTTGTGTGGATTTAACTCCAGACTTTTAGCCAAAAGAGCTTCATTCTGTTGGCAGCGAGGCTTGGTTTCCTTTAATGGAGGAGAACATCACGACCATGCTGAAGTGTACGTTTCTGACATAAATGAGGTTTTCAGCCCAGGACAGAGAGTAAAATCTTGCATTTAAGCCATGTTTTCTGCCTTCCCAGGCTGTCACATCCCAGGATCCTTTAATGTTCAGGAGTTTATGCAAATTCAACAATGTGTATTAAGACGGCATGAGGTATTTCCTCACTATTATATGATGTGGTCTCATGTCCAATTTTAATTATCTGACCTAACCTGTGCAGTAGTGCCTAATAGTGCAGTCCTTCTGCCAAAAGAACTCTTACTCATTACCTTATTAGATGTCTTTTGAGTGTACATACTCGAATTTTGAGATTGTATTATGTAACATTTAGTACTAATTTGGGGTAGGGAGGCTCTGCAAAGGGATCTAAACAGGCTGGACCGCTGGGCTGAGTCCAATGGCATGAGGTTTAACACAGCCAAATGCTGGGTCCTGCACTTGGGGCACAACAACCCTATGCAGAGCTACAGACTGGGAGAAGTCTGACTAGAAAGCTGCCAGGATGACAGGGACCTGGGGGTGTTGGTCAACAGCCGACTGAACATGAGCCAACAGTGTGCCCAGGTGGCCAAGAAGGCCAATGGCATCCTGGCTTGTATCAGAAACGGTGTGACTAGCAGGTCCAGGGAGGTTATTCTCCCTCTGTGCTCCACACTGGTGAGGCTGGTCCTTGAATATTGTGTTCAGTTCTGGGCCCCTCACCACAAGAAGGATGTTGAGGCTCTGGAGCAAGTCCAGAGAAGAGCAACAAAGCTGGTGAAGGGGCTCGAGAACAGGCCTTATGAGGAATGGCTGAGAGAGCTGGGGTTGTTTAGCCTGGAGAAGAGGAGGCTGAAGGGAAGACCTCATTGCTCTCTACAACTCCACCTGAAAGGAGGTTGTAGAAAGGAGGGAGCTGGGCTCTTCTCCCAAGTGCCAGGGGACAGGACAAGAGGGAATGGCCTCAAGCTCCGCCAGGGGAGATTTAGGCTAGAGATTAGGAGGAAGTTTTTCACAGAAAGGGTCATTGGGCACTGGCAGAGTCTTCCCAGGGAGGTGGTTGATTCACCTTCCCTGAAGGTGTTTAAGGGACGGGTAGATGAGGTCCTGAGGGACATGGTTTAGTGTTTGATAGGAATGGTAGGACTCAATGATCCAGTGAGTGGCTTCCAACCTGGTGATTCTATGAGTGTTATGATAGATATATTTATACGTATTGTTGCATTGCTATTGTCTTACATGTAGCTATTGGGGTTGTGACAAAAAAGCACTACGTGATCAAAATAAAACCAAAATTATTAATATTATAATTTACAATAATTATACTCTTGTTTCTACATCTCAGCCAGTTTCTACCTTTCTTTTGAAAGAAACTGGAATAATTTTAAATTAGAAGTTTCCTTTGATAAGGGTAACCTGCCTTTTCATTTCCACCTAATAATGAGGAAAATGCAGAGGACAATTATTTACGTTCTTCTCTATGGCATCACAGGCAGGAAGTCCTTTGCTTTTAGTTTTCACTAATGTAAACTTATGTTCCTGTCTTCTGCTATATTGGATGCTTGATACCAGGTATGCTGAAGGGGTTTCCTTCTTTCCTTCTTCTTCATGTTTTATGTTTCTTGTAAAAGTGTTAATTAGTACAGCCTCTTTTCCAGATGATACTGTAATTATGAAGTAGTGTAGTCCTTTTAATGGAACAGTTTCTAATTTAAGGGGTTGCTTTCAAAGGGGAACACTTTTCATATTTTTGATATTTTCTTGTCTCTCTCACTTCTCTAGCCATCAAGGACACTAGTTATGACGAGTATGTCTCCTGAGTAAGTATTAAATATTTTACATCTTCAGACAGCACATCACTTAAACTTGAATACTGATAATCTTTTTATGTGTGTACAAAATGACATTTATCTTTAAGTCATATGTCAAAATAGTTTGTTTAATTTTGTATTCCAGTTAAAAACACAGATGTATATGCATATGTCATTGCTATCTATAGTGTGTGCACGTGTACGTTTGTGACGCTAAGGTGCAGACTGAAGTGGTTGTTCCATAGGTGAGCTCAGCAGGTCTTCAGAGCAACGAAACTAAAATCTTAAGGAAGTTTTGAATTTTTCTGAAGGAAGTATAAAAAGGAATTTTACACTGTAAATGGTTGAGGCTTTCATCCCGAGACTTAACTTCTCCCCATTGATTTTAATTACAATTTAGTTCTGTTTTAGAAGTAATAACCTGAAACATCAGTTCATAATGTTTTCTTTCATATAAATAATTGCTGAAGAAATATTCATTGTAGGCTTTTTAGCCACTTAGTTACAAAGCATTAGAAGCAGCTGCCACTGCATATTTTTGAGGAAAGTTAATAACTTTTTGGCATGCTCTTATCATCCTCTTGAAAGTCTTACAGCATAAAGAACATCCAACAAAAACACAATTCCATATTTTATACTACACTTGCTTACAGTTTTTTGAATTCTTTTTCAAAACTCAAGATGTTTCTACTACTGCAAATCTATTTCAGGTTTGAAGTAATTACATCTTGACAGTTGCATAGATATGTGCTCAGAAACAGCACTTAGTGGCTATCCTTTTAGACATTCTTTGTAAATGGTTGTTAATAGCTATCAACAAGTATGCTTATATATGTCAGAAACATAAAATGGAATTAATACTTTCCTTGTATAAATATGACTGGATACTATGAATAGCAAGACTGTAAGATGCACTTTGCAAGTTATGCAATACAGGATCACTGTGGTGGAGGTAAAGATAATAGCTACAGTGAAGACAGAATTTGTGGAAAACGGAGGCTGTGATCTACCTAAAAAGGGAACAAATCCTGGCAGAGCTGAGGAAAATGGTTTTTTTCTGGAGAGAGGTTGTTAATATATTATTTCTTTTAGTTTTCTGGTATGTTGAATTTTACCACTAGCCAATAAATATTTCATTACATAAAAATGGCTGTTGATAACAATTGCTTTTCTTTGGATCTTCATGAAGGTTATGCTTTTGGTTGTCTATAGCTGTAGACATTCATTGACCTGTTATTGAGTGAAGGGAAAGGGACTACATCTGATAGAACTGAAAAACAGATAATGGTCCTCCAAAGTACAACCTAGGGGCTGCAAACCAATTCTGCTAACCCAGTAGCTTTCTTACAGCCTTGAAATCAGTACATTGGAATTTATATTTAACAGTCCTTAGTTTAGTGGGTTCGTGGTATCAGGTTTTGAGATCATAGTAAATGCTACTCGCTGATTTGCAGCCAGCAGTTACCTTTTTTTTCTCAATCACAAATTTAGTGATATTTTTGCTGCATATTTACACCCATCATTTTTGCAGCAGGCTGAAATATAAGCTGGTGAGTTTTCACTGTAAATTATAAGATAGCTTAGATTCCATTCTTGTACAAGAGGACTTTTTCCTCTCATTGTAGGGGATTTTGTGCAAACAAAGAAGAGAACTAAGAAAAGGTTCAGATAAGCAGGGAAACGCATCCTCTCGAAATGTGGTCTCAGCAGCACCATCGCCTGTGGGTTGTGATGTTGCAAAAACATTCAGTTGCAAGCTACATTAAGTTAAAATTCATAAAATCAAAATGGAGTAATAAATATTCTAGAATCATGAAATCATTAAGGTTAGCAAAGACCTCTAAGATTGTCAAGTCCAACTGTCAGCCCAATACCACCATGCCTACTAAACCGTGTCCCAAAGTGCCAGATCTATGTGCTTTTTGAACACCTCCAGGGATGGTGACTCCACCACTTCCTTGGGCAACTTGTTCCAATTTTTCAACACTCTTTCTGTAAAGAATTTTTTTCTAATATTCAATCTAAACCTCCCCTAATGCAACTCGAGGCCTTTTCATCTCATCCTATGACTTGTTACTTGGGAGAAGATACCAGCACCCACTTCCCTACAACCTCTTTTCAGGTAGTTGTAGAGAGCGATAAGATCTCCTGTCAGCCTCCATATATCCAGACAAAGCAATCCCAAGTTTCCCTAGACATTCCTGATAAGTCGTGCTCTCCAGACCATTCCCCAGCTTCCTTGTCCACCTCTGGGCATGCTCCAGCAGCTCAATGTCCTTCTTGTAGCAAGTGGCCCAGAACTGAACACAGGATTCAAGGTTGCACTTTACCAGTGTCAAGTACAGGGGCACAATCCCTTCCCTACTACTGGTGGCCACACCATTTTTGATACAAGGCGAGATGCTGTTGGTCTTCTTGGCCACCTGGGCACACTGCTGGCTCATATTCATGTTCTAGTTACATTCAAAGCCATGGAGCCAATGCCAGAAATCACACTGGAGTGCAGGTCAATGGTTCATTTTTGGGTTTTGTTTTGTTTTTCAATTGTCTCCACATACCACATCAGCTTTTGACTTAAGTGTGAAGTTAATGTTCCACACCATTTTTACTATTCATTTATTTGTTTGAACCTTCCTTAAATAAGATTACTGCATTGTGTGTGAAGATTTTTTTGCAGTTTTGTTAGAGTTCCTGTAAGTGTTGCTTGTTCTAGCAGGGGTGTTTAAGGAGTTTTAAGTTAGTTACTTCCTTTGGGGTGAAATGTAGTGAGAATGAAGTAACCCCAAGAGGCTTCTGGAGATGTTCTGGGTGCAGTCACAGTATCAGTGATTAACTTAAATGTATTATCTGAGAGGATCGCTATTGTGAGAGATGTGACTGTATTCAAGATTGTGCTTAATTCTTTTATCTTATGTAGCATATCATGAACATTTCCAACTCTCCAGGGAGCCAAGAGGACACTGGAACTGGGCTTTCATTTACAGATTTTTCATGATCATTTATAATAATGATTCATAAATATAATCATTAATAAGAACAGTAAATTGTTCTCATGCAACTGCTTTTCTGAAGTGATAACAAAATCTCACTGTTTTCAGGATGTATTTGTGATGATATATTTATGTGTTTCAGTGTAGCTATGTAGAGAACCGAAATTAGAATTCTGGTTATAGGTGCCATTGTGGATTTCATATTTCATTTTATATACTTACGTATAATAAGTATATGTATAATTCTTTTTAAGGGTAAGTGAATTTTTAATTGAAACTTCGGCTCACATGTATAGGTACCTAAGCCACAAGCTTTGAGCTTCTCTTTAAATTTAACTACAGCATTCTGTTCAGATGCTGAAAATCTGGTGCTTGTCATGAAAACCTTTTAAGAGTGCTCTGTCTAAATGTTTACATTTGCTGGTAATACTTTTTTTGATAGTACTACAAAAGCAACCAAGAATGAGTCTCTGTTGTACTAGGCATATTGTACACAAACAATATGTTAGATAATCCCTGACTCCAAAGCTTCTATTTAAAAGACAAGATACATGTGGGGGGTAGGAGAGCTTTGATGTGCGAGTAGATATGATTGTGTGAGGGCAGGAAAGGGTCTGTTTGGACTTTGTGGGAAGGCTAATGAATTTAGGACTAGCAAATCAGTAGAGGCTCAGTAAGAAAATGATAAGAAATGATTAGTGAGGAAAGAAATGAGATTAGTTTGTGTTAATTTGTGTTGTATGTATATGCTTTTATAATTCTGAATCACCATTCAACATTGTAGGGTGTTTTTTTTCTTTTTCATCTTTTTAGGATGCAAGATATAGTAATTCAAGTGGTGAATAAACTTGGAGACTTTTTGTTCTCAGATGATGTATGTGAAGCAACAACTCATGTAGTTGCAGGGAGTCCTCGTCGTACCTTGAATGTTATGCTAGGAATTGCTCGTGGGTGTTGGATTGTTTCTTATGAATGGGTAAGAAATATTTTTTAATTTTACTACAGAATAAATTAAACTTATTTTGTATAGCTGAAATATCAACCAGATAACCGCGTTTGTGTCCGCGCTACATACAATGATCCGATATTCTGATTTTCAGGCTTACCTAAAGTGAGTTCAATTGGACTTACTAATCAGTAATTCATGTAGCCAAAATGCTTGAAGTTTCATTTTGTGGATAAGAAACTCATGTCACATGCATTATTTTTTGACAGATTAAAACCTAAACAAACCATTTCCACTCAAAATTAGCCAAGTCACATTATTCAGCTGAAATTTTGTATATACTGATCTAATATATTTGTTGTGTTCTGAAACATCTTGTGTTTAGCTTTGGTAAAAATGAAGAGGAATTAATAGGTATTTTGCTGCATAGTGGAAAAACTGTAAAATAGGAAAGAAATTAAGGAAAACTATTTGTAGATGCGTAGTTTGGAGATTCTGTAGTTTACAGAAATGGCTCCTAGGTGCTCAGGTCAAATAATCACTGTATGTCCTCAAAATTTCTTGTAGACTACCACATAAAGTTACCAAACTGTTACCGTAAAGACAAGATAATCATGACTTGCTGTAGTGGGTCTGGCTGGTACAAAGTTAATTTTCTTCACTGCAGCCTGCATGACACTGTGGTTTATACTGGTGACCAAAACAGTGTTGATAACACATCAATGCTTTAGCTGTCTCTGAACAGTGCTTAAACAGCATTAAGGTGTTCTGTTTCTCATGTTGCCCTCCCAGTGAGTAGGCCGGGGAGAACACAAAAAGTTGAGAGGGACAGCTGACCCCAGCTGATCAAAAAGATTATTCCACACCACACGATATCAGATTCAGATATAAAACTGGGTAGGAGTTTTTCCAAAGCAGCTATTGCTTGTAGACTAGCTAGGCATTGATCTTCTGCTGGGAATCTATGCTTTTATGTAATTTGGGTTTGGGTTTTTTTAATTTTTTTCCCCTTTAAATATCTTATCATAACCCGCAAGGTGTCTTTTTCTTGCTTTTTGCCCATTCAGTGGCCAGCAGTGGCCAAGTGGGGAGCTTACTCTTAAGCCTAGGGTTAAACCACCTCAGTTGCTCACTATGACAATAGACATTAACCACTCAGTCTGATACTGCAGATGACAGTTTTTTCAGCTTCCCTCATGTTTCCAGAGTTATAAAACATAGCTGTTGGAATATATGTGGAAATTGTTTTTCATCTTATACAGTAAAGGATTGTAGAATTACTTTAAATTTCTTCATTTCCTTTTTCATATAAATAGTTCAAAATTTAATTGTTGGGCTGAAAGCAAAGTAAACTACTCTTGACTCTTTGGTTTTAAGATATCTGGCAATTACCAGTGTGAAGCTTGATAGGCATGTATTTATTTGAAGCAATTGTTGCTGTATACTTTGGGGTTTGGGGAAGTTCTTGGTGATTAACTTCCCTTGGAATAAAGGACTTGGCATCTTTGGTCACCTTTATGACCCAATAATGTGCTCCCCTGGTAAAAAAAAAATGCCAAGAGCATTCTTGGCTGCTCCATGGTTGGACTCAATGATCTGGTGGGTCTTTTCCAACCTGGTGATTTTAAGATTCTAAGATTCTATGGTTATGTGATTAAGAGGAGCATATTTGAGAAGAGGGTTTGGTTAAGACAGTATCCACAGGTACCACACTTAGTTTTGTATGAGATTTTAAACAGTAACAACATACTTGACATAAGTCATTTTCTCATAACAGAGGAGTCACATCTGAAAGCTGTATATTGCCTTGAGAAAAAGCGCTAAATAACTACTAGGATAACTAAAGACGTAGATAACTACTAAAAAAGTTTAATAGTTTCATATCTTTTTATTAGTTTGTTACTGATCAAATGCTGAAATTGTCTGTACTTCATTTTATTGAGCTGCTATTTAGACCAAATTCTGAAGTTGCTGGTAAAGCTGTGTTAAGAAGGACCTAGAGAAAAATTCAGAATTCAGTTCTCCAAATCACAAGTTTATTCAGTCCGTAGTATCTGTTTATCTGTAGAAGATATTGCTTTGAACTTTTTAAAAAACAGTTTCTTAATCTAATGAAATATGTGTGTCTTATGACAGAAGAGCATTCTTGTCTTATTTCTAATACAAGCACTGGCATAGTTTTGCCATCTTTTTACCCAAATTAGTTAATTGAATACTTTAACTAGAAAAGAGAAAGCTGAAGCTTTGCTTAAATATCATCATGAATTCTGTAGAAAATCAGTCAGTAGAATTTCATTTAAGCAAAATAATCTTTTCATTTTATTAATGCTGCAATACTGAATCCTTTAAGTGCCTTTCTATACTACCATAAGTACTTTCATTGGTAAAATGCTTCCATTTCCATACTTAAAATAATCGGTGTGTTTGGAGAAATCATTAGTACTTTTTAAACAAGACACTAATTTTGAGCAGTGCCTTTTGGAAATTGTTTCTCAACATATTAGAAAGCTGGAATTTTATTTTCCACTACCTTTTGACTTGTAGCACTATTGTTTTTTCTTTCTGAGAAGAACTTAAAATTATCTCTTTAAAGGTGGGTGTTGGAGAAATTTACATTTAATCTTCTTGGCACTCTCTTTATATATATGTCAAGGTGAGTTATTCATATAGAAATACCATATGATCGTTCAGGCACTAGCTGGATGGGCAAGAAGCCTTAAATAGTGATTAGTCAAACAGTGCGTTTTCAGACTCTTAAGAGCATTGTTTGACATAAATTTTCCTATACAGTGTAAGTAAAAGAACATAGCTGCTATGGAAATGCAAACTTCACACCAATGCTAACCTTGTAGCTGTATAAGCTGTATAAATGCTTGTTGGAGCTCCGTGCCATACAGGCTGCCTGACTTGGATCAAACAGTCCATACATGAGAACAAAAAACCAGAAGATTGATCAACATGAGTCCAAAACCAAAGGAAAACATTATTTTAAGACCAAATAAGGTCTATAGTTAAAAACCTTAACTTTCTCACTCTCCTCTTCCCTTACTGTTTCCTCCTTTCCTGTGTTCTCCATGGCCGCTCTACAGCATCCAATACACACAGAATGTCTCAGTGTTATCAGCTGTGTTCTTAAATTCTGGTATTCCTATATCCAGCATTCATGCTGTTCTTTTGTAGTTGTTTTGTAACTACATATAGTTCTTCAGTAGCTACTAGAAAAGTAGTAAAAGAACTATAGTTCTTTTGTGACTACACGTTTGACAGCTTGTAGATGGGTCTTCCTTCTCAGTATAAACACTTCTATAATGTGAAGTGTTTCAGCTTTTCTTAGTCCTTTTCCATATTCTGCATTCTGTTGAATAGTACTGGCTTAACAATAAGTTTAACAAGTAGTTTATTTAAGAATAATATTGCAAATCATAAGTAGTTTTTGTCCAACATGAACTTCAAACATATTTTTAGTGTTGCTGTGAAAATATACTGGTTGACAATTTCTCTGCCAAAGTCAGAAGCAATTGTTCAGTGACTTACAATGAAGAACTTTTGCCTTTGTGTTCATGAAAACTGAATGTTTCAGTGAGTTATGACCTAATTATTTACTACAGGACCTGTTCATGAACTCTGTATCTAATTTTCTTTTTATCTGGAAAAGTAGATATGATGCCTTTGTAGTCAATTCCAGAGCTGTGATGGACAAGCATTAATCCATCTTTTGTTAAGATAAACAGAATTCATTTCTAAACAAAATTCTGTAAATACTACAAGGATTGATAGGGGTTGTTACTGTAGAACTGGCCTGGAAAATGAAATGGGATTACTTAATCATAACTAATCTTTTGGGTTTGTTTCAATCTATTTGGTTTGTTTGCCGGTTACTCTTGGTACAAACATCATTTTGGTACTATAAGAACATGATGTACACATTATACAGTATGGTACATCTGTTCCTGCTCAAGATTATTTATGAAGAAATTATTCTCATGCAGCTTGTCTCTAATAACTGTATTAGAAGTTACAATTTTCTTGGTTCAATTGAAGTTGACTTATATCATGATTAAAAGAGAAATGATTTGGGTTAACAAGTTTCTTTTATTTGCAATAAATATATACAGCTGTAAGTATAAAGTTCACAGATTTCACTATTCTTACTGTAAATAATAAAAAATCATTATAAAAAATACACACAGGTGCTACCTTAAAATTTGTAACTTAAAATCCTAATTTTCAGTCCTAATTGTAGCTTTATAGAAGTTTCTCTACATTTCTTGGCTAAAACCAGCAATGCATTGTTACATTTTGAGTATTTTTTAAAGCTAATTGATTTATTAATCCAAAACTCATATTTTTAGGTTTAGTATGATACAACAGCTATAGAAATTATTTTTCTGTACAACTGTTGCAGTTTCAAATACTTAGTTGTGCATTTTCTAGAAGTAAACATACTATTCTTTATTACAAAAATCTAAAATTCACCAATAACTTTGAAGATGTGCTACTTTTCATTATCAACAAAAAAAATCAATGTTCATTCCAACAACCTGCAAAATAATACACTTTTTCTCCCTTCATAAGTGAAACACTACTTGCCATGTCATGCAAAGCACTAGTTTTTGCAGGAGTTTTATATAAGAGATTACTGGTTACCCTGAAAGTCATCAAGCATAAGCTACTTTGGACTAAAGACTGCAGAACTTAATATAAAGATCATTTCCTAAATTCAGTTCTTTCTTGTGCCACCAGATTTTGGACAAAAGAACCCTTTAGAGGAGGCTGTTTTCCTCCTCAGAATTAGAACATCTTATAAGATTTGTATTACTGGTTTATGATCAGCATGTTCATCTCAGAGTCTTGTTTAGTTAGCGAGGTGTAATATTGTGAAGGATCACATAATCATGCTGTATCTGTTATGCCAATTTTTATCTAAGCTTTTATGAGGTGAAATTTCATCATTTAAAGTAAAACTAATAATATATGGATTTGTACAGCATGTTCATCCAAAAGAATAAAAAATCCCCAGAATATTTCAGTATTTCAGTTCATTCCCATGCTTGAGTCACAATTATTTCACACACTGATGAAATTCAGCTTATTCTAAGGTGAATAATGACAACAGTTTAATGGTGCATGGCTGTGCTAACAACAAGAAACAGACATCATCTGTTTTAAATGGCTAGAGAACTATTTCGGGAAAATGTGACTGCCAGGGGTAGAATTATCCTAAACAAAGAGGTCTACTTGCTAATAAATTCTATTTATTCTATTTTAGGGGTACATGTATGCTTCTTGTTCACTTAATGCTGCCTGTTGGCAGAGGAGG
Source organism: Coccyzus lansbergi (assembly GCA_033558105.1). Taxonomy (NCBI): domain Eukaryota; kingdom Metazoa; phylum Chordata; class Aves; order Cuculiformes; family Coccyzidae; genus Coccyzus; species Coccyzus lansbergi. The sequence continues at coordinate 5,990,114 of JAUMJK010000508.1, forward strand.
AGCACGGTATTGGGGACTTGCTATGGTTTTTAAGGTTGCTTGTGTGAATCATGCTCTCTCCCAATAGTGGGTGATAATGGGGGTTTTGACTTGTTTAAGGCTTACTGAATGGTAACTACAAGAAGAGTGTCTTGAAGTTGTTGAATTGTGTGACATTGGACAAACTTGGCAAAGAACTTGCCTGTCTTTTGCCTATATGAGAACTTTATCATAGAATCACCAGGTTGGAAGAGACCAACTGGATCACTGAGTCCAACCATTCCCACCAATCTTATGACTCAGTTTCCACTGATAAAGCCAATGAGGAAAATAAACTATTAGAGTGTGCTTCAGATTTTAGTCTATGTAGGAATTAGTAGGAAAATGCCCTTTGTACAACTCAAGGGCAGCGCCATGGTAGGAACTCCAGTCCTTTTCACATGAAGATGCTTTTACCATTAGAGGGATAGTCTCTGAAGAGTCTTTTTGAAGCTTTTAATATTACATTCTACCAGCTGCAACTAATAATGATAAATTGTTTTGAAGAATGGTTTAGAAAGTAAAGCCTGGAAAAAAACGATGGATGGAATAGTTTTGGGAAATTCTTACCCTCAAAAAATGTAAAAAATAGAATATTTCAGAAACTGAAAATATAACCATTTCAGATAGGTTTTTTCCTGTTAACTGTTTTGTGATAGCCCTGATGGGAACAGAAGGCTGAAAATGTCCAAAGCGTCACATTTGCAAATCTCCAAGGACCATATGGTTTGACCTCAGTTGGGAAAAAATGATCACGTATTTTCCAGGCAGTCCATATTCTGTACTGTTACCAACAAAAGAAGATGAAGAGGATTAAATGCAGCTTTCCTTCTTTTGCAGGCTGATGCATACGTCATATGGATTATATGCAATAGTTTCATAATCCCATTTAGTAGCAGGAGTTGATTCTGGTCCAATATTGTTCAACACCTTCATTTATGATGTGAATGATGGGGAAGAATGCACACTCAGCAAGTCTGCAGATGTTGCAGAACTGAGGAGTGTTTGATATACTCCACATGGGTGTTCCCATTCAAAGGGACCTTGAAAGGCTGGAGAAATAGGCCAACAAGAACCTCATGAAGTTCAGTGATGACCTGAATCTAGAGAACAGAACTGATACAGTATGACTTCTCTTTTCAAATCTGTATTCTACTTTTATGTTTCTTGATGCAGAAAGTTGCCTTTTATAATCTCCTCATAAGGTATTGAAATTTAATGCATTTATGCATGGAAGTATGACCTCGGTATGGTTTGTAGGTATATTTCTGATTACTTGATCGTTCAGAGAAACATTTGATTTCAGTAAACAAAATATCAAACCAACTACTGTAACCGTGCTGTTATTTCTAATTGCACATTCAAAGAGTTTGCTGTTCTTAAAATGGTATGCGTTCTACTCATCACTTAATTTATTTTAGGTTCTCTGGTCTTTGGAAATGGGTCATTGGATCTCAGAGGAACCATATGAGCTTTCGTCCAGCTTCCCTGCAGCTCCTGTAAGTTTAATGGCCCTTTAAGCTTCTGAAGTTTCTTTTGCTTATCTGGAAAATGATTGGCCTTCTAAAGAGGTTTTCTGATAAACGCCGACAAAAAATAAAAGAAAAGAAAAAGTCACTAATTAGCATCTGAACAAGCTAGCTTCTTATTTAAGTATAAATATCCTTTACTTCATTTGTGGCATGTTTTATTTCTGCCTGTGCTTGTATATAAAATGGAGAGTCACATTCTTTTTGTATGAAAAAGGGCACCCTTCTTCAGATTAAGCTGATTTGACTATTCTGTTTCTTCTCAGGCTACCTTATGTAATAATCAAGTTATGTCATCAGTGACAACTTACATAGCATTCTTTAGAAGTGACTCCTGCTGATGTTGTATTTTAGATTCTGTTTATGGTTTTTATTCCTAAAGCAGAAGTAAAGAGGGCTTGAGCAGGGCTATGGTTGTGCTGAGAACCTGCATCACTTCTGTTTACAAATTCAGGGTCCAAGATGATACTTACATCACCTTACCAGTCATTTCCTTCTGCAGTCCTTCTGGTTTCTTAATGTAATAGGTGTCTTATTTTTGAAAATATGATGATTCTTTGAGCATGAATGGTGCTTACATTTATTTTCCTTTTATTACCTTTCTGCCACGTAAGAGGTATTTAGAGAAAATGTAAGGACATTCAAGTTTTCTATATGATTTATTTGATTACAGAAAGGAATTAAAAGAATAAGTTATCTTGCTGTTGTGTTTAAATCATTTGTACCAAGTCCAAAGCAGTGGTTGCAGCCTTCTTTTTCCTATTTTGTTGTGTTCCTTCCAAAATGTCTTTCTCTCACTTCACATTGGTGTTTGCAGTTTAAGCCATGCAATCTCATTTCAATAAAATGCCATTTTACAACACATTTACTCTAAAATGTTACATTCATGTTGATAAATTACTCTGTTTTCCAAAAAATGAAAAAGTCTTGTTAAGCAATTGATCTGTTCAATGTTTATGACAATATCTTCAATCACTTACCCAAAATGGTCATCAAAAAGCTTTTTGCTTTATACTTTTCCCAGCAAATCAAAAATAACCATACCATATTTAATTATTCTTGTCATATAGTGTTTTCTTACTAAAATAATAAAGGTTAACATCAACCAGAAGTTAGCACTATTTTTCTTTGTAAGGCTGAGCATTCATATTGTGCCAGATTCCATCATGGTCTTTAAGAAGCTATTTTGTTTTTCAGATTATTGAGATGGATATGCTTACTGTCTCAAATACTGAGACTATTTTCTTTAGTTGTCTGATGTAGTGCAGTGAAGTGGGAAATACAGTAATCGAAACTCAGCATTTCTATTAAATTTCATAGTAACATAAAATATTTTAGATTAGATAGGACCTCTGAAAGTGGCATTGTTCAATGCCCTCCTCCAAGGGACTTGCCCAGTCTACTCTTACGATAATAAATAAATAAATTAAAATGAAAATCCAACTGTCTAAGTGGAATTTCCCCAGTTCCAACTTGTCTTTTCTGCCTCTCGTCCCATTGTGGTGCACCTCCAAGAAGAGTCTGTGTCTTCTCTGTGTCCTTGATAAGATAGTTGTAGACAGCAGGAAGGTCTCCCCTTCACCTTCCCTTCTCCCGGCTGAAAAAGGCCAGAGCATTCAGCCTCTCCTGGTATGTCGTGTGATTCTTGGTACATCCAACTCCTTTGCTGGATTGATGGCCCTCTGCTAGACTTCTCTGCAAGACTTGCTCTTTAAACCTTCTTTAAACCTTCTTTAAACCTTTCTTAGGAATTCATGAAAGCAATTTTGTGCAGTTTTGGGGTGGTTTTTTTTATTTATTTATTTTTTTTTTTTAGTTTGGACAAGTTTTCTAGAAGAAACACTAAAATACTTACGTAGTAACCTTAAAGATTATTTTATGCAACTCTTCAGATGGTGACTACTAATTTGCATTCATTAGGTTGATTTAAAATCAGATCGTGGAGTAATATTAGAAGTACTTTTTATTTCTGCTACCCTTAGAAATGGTGGCACATTTTCAGTGAAGAAAGGTGATGTTAGGAGTGGTGGGGTAGTCTAGCAGCAGCTTTTAATGGCAGTCAGCATGAAATGAAAAGTTTTCTTCCATCTTTCTCAAAATCACTTACTGTTTTTAAGATACAATAGCTTTTGTTATGTAGCCTCCAGCAATGGTGTGTCTGGATTTTTGCTTTGATGTGACATATGTTTTTGTACCTAATTCAGTCATCTGCTGAAACTAAAAATTTACAAAATTATTACTTTAAGGCAAAGCCTAAGCAAACGAATTAAAACCTAAAGTTAATTCAGGGAAACATCTGCACAGAATTATTTTGTGTGATTTATGAAGAAATATCTTCTCAATCTGAACTGCAGTGTACAGTACACAATTTTGAAATATACAGTAATAATATAAAAATTAAAAAAGGAAATATGACCCAGTAGAGTAATTTATTCACATTGTCTCATACATTGAGGGCCTACCTACAGAGAATTTCTAAGAAGTCCTGTCCTTGCTGAAAAAAACCCAACAATATGACCTTAGATGACTTTCAGGGGGCTTTTTTTCCCCGTTTTTGAAATTAATCTGTATCTTAACGTATGAGCATAAATTTAATTGTATCAAAGAACATGCATATGTTTTTCAGTTAGGTTATTTTTACAAAACATACAGATGTAGTACAGCACCAGGTGATAACTTATTGTCATAGACAACTGGACATCTGGTGTTAATGCCGTTGTCTCAGTTCATAAAATACTGATCAGTTATTTTACAGGTAAATGACAAGGAAAGGAAAAAAAGTGCAACCTTCATAAAAATATAAAGAAACACATACTATATTGTAATTTGCAGGGATTTTCTTCTAACTTATAGATAGTGACTGTACTAAGTACAAACTGAAAGAAACAGTGATCTTTGTACATGGTATTTCCCAAGTATAAATGTAATGTATTTAAATGCTATTTGTCCTCTGTTAAATAAAGTAATACAGGCTATTGGAAAAAATCCCTGAAGAAGTATAAGAAGTAGCTTAGGAGACAAGGAGGGGAAAGAATGTATTCTTTAACTGCAATATTGAGCTAATTACAGGACAGGGGGTTTTTTATATACATAAAAGACAAACATGACACAGATAAATAGTTCTAGATCTAGTTAAGTGTTTTATATTAGAGTAATGTTTAAAGTTCAGTGATGAGGCAAAAGGCATATTTCTAAAACTATTTTACGTATTTTTCACAGTTCCAGTTATTTACTAACACACATGTAACGTAAATGATCAGTAAAACGGAGTCCTTAAGTGGCCTGACAGTTTCTTGGATGTTCTTTTTGTTCAGTCTTTGGCCAAATCACTGTTATATCATGTTGATGTTTCAAATGTTGCGCCTGGTTGAATAATATTTAATTATTTAGCTGATCAAGGCTATTGCAATTCAGGAGCTGTACTGAAGTGATCCCTTCAGAACACTAGCACATGTTTTCTGGGCTTGAAGATGAGACAAGCTGCAGATCTGTGTTTATATGCTCAGCAAATGAAGTCTTTGAAGGCTATACAAGACATAATTCACATAATGGGAAAACATTTAGAAATCTGCTGGTCGAATCATCATAGTCGTAGCTTTGAGAGAATATCCGGAGCCTTTCCAGTAGTACCACTTGATACCGTTGAACTTGTTGTTGTTCTGTTTTAATGGATAATACATTCCATTGAGGTTAGAAGGACCACATGCATCAAACCACCATCCTACATGACAGAAAACAAAGAAAAACATCAGCAGATGTAATTTTCAAAATATACCTAAGGACACTTTGTTGTCATGAAATGAGAAAGAAATAAAAACTGTGTTGACATTTTTATGACCTGAAAATGTCAGCATAAAATGCTTGCCTCAAAATCAGAAAATGAATGTGTTTATACATTAACTATGTATTCTTGAAGCTCATAATACATCATAGTTTAAAATTGAGAAGGGAAAGTATTCTATCAAGCTTAATTTATCATCAATATCAAACATTGTTGACTGTCTGAGGGCAGAACTCAGCTTGAATTATAATGCTATAGAGTCATTTTGGGGTTTATCTTCTCATTCATAAATTCCTGTTCTTCATAGATTTGAACTCCTTTCTTTAGAGGATTAATTCAGTTATCTATTCTAGTTCTCTTTGCAGATTAGTTCAAAAACTCTGTGCTGAAACTTAGTAAGAAGGAACAGGAGAAAATAGCAGCCCAAACTTATTTTCTATCCTAAAGGTCCTGACCTGTTAGTGGGTCATAAGGAAAATTTATTTTTATTGGTAGGATAGTATTTTTATACTTCTGTTATTGTGCTGATAAATGTACATGTTCTGTTTTGCAGGCAGTAATACAATTATCTTTTTGGATAAACTGAACCTGTCTTTTGTCTTACCACTTGTGCTATAAGGAAATAAACCATTGCTTAAGAGGCAAGAGGAAGAAGAGTCAAACTAACAAAGCAGTTGTTTAAATTTCAGAATGTGGAAGTGTAGATTGACAAAATAGAATGGCTTCTATGTTTCAAGATTAAAATGCCACCTAAAACTCCAATAATTAATTAACAATCATTAGAAAAATATAGCACTCTCATAGATGTGATGTGGTTTTGTCACTTCATAATTATATCGAAACATAGAATTAAATATTTGTACCTTTCTATGGCATGTACAGCATACAGCAGCTTTTGGGAATTTTCTTCTCTGTATAGTTAAAGATAGGATTTGTGCCTAAAGGATCAGAAGCCATTTCACTGACTAACTGAATCTCTAAAACATTTGGTTTGGGCGTTTGGGGTTTTTTTTGAAGGGGGTGGGGGTGAGTTACTTGTTTTGGTCTACCGCCTCTCTGGTTTTCTACAATTACCACCTTTCCTGTACCCCGAACTTACAGACACTTTACCTCTAGTTTTAAATTCTTTTTTTTTTTTTATTAGTTTTGTCAAATGACAAAATATTTCATTTGGAGTCACTGTGCTAGTTTTTGTGTACATGAGTTTTGGGCTTCTTCAACAGTCAAAATGTACGAAGTCGAAACTATGACTATTTATCTCGTAGACAGTTTCAATGCCAATGAAAATAGGAAGACCAAGAAACAAAAAAACATCCCTACCTCCTGTTAGCATTTGTGAACATTTGCAAATACATTTGTCATTGTCTGCGTCCTTTGTGCTAAAATCATTTCCTGGTTGGCTTATACTACTTATTTTGCCCGCTGTCCCAGTAAGTCCTTTAAGGTAGATCCTGTAGAAATGAGGAATGGAAAAACAATTATTGCATGGAAGTTAGTGGTAGTTGATGTGCAAAATAATGATGAAATAGTTTGCAATAAATATCCTCTTCAAATAGCTGAGTTCTCTTCTGGCCAATGTACCATTGTGAACTGTTTTCCAGCATGATGTTTTCATATGAGCAGAAATGTTCTAATGAGCAGCCTCCACATTCGTAGAGATGACTGCTCAAGTTACATTGAAAATGAGAACAGATATAAAATATATTAAATTATACAATATATTGTTACATAACAAAATGAGAACAGGTAGACAATAACCCCTGGAGATTTTCATATAGATCATGCATTTATTTATACTGCAAGTGCACTATGTGGATTTATTTTTTAATGAAGTTCAAAAGTTCAAATCAAACCTTTTTTGATTCCTATTTTGCTCTTAGCACAACATGGCAACGTAGCACTACTGTAATAATCATAGAATCACCAAGTTGGAAGAGACCCACTGGATCATTGAGACCAACCATTCCCACCAATCTCTAAACCATGTCCCTCAGTACCTCATCCACCCGCACCTTAAACACCTCCAGGGAAGGTGAATCAACCACCTCCCTGGGCAGCCTGTTCCAGTGCCCAATGACCCTTTCTGGGAAAGATTTTTTTTCCTGATATCCAGTCTGAAACTCCCCTAGCGGAGCTTGAGGCCATTCCCTCTTGTCCTTTCCCCTGTCACTTGGGAGAAGAGACCAGCTCCCTCCTCTCCACAACCTCCCTTCAGGTAGTTGTAGAGAGCAATAAGGTCTCCCCTCAGCCTCCTCTTCTCCAGGCTAAACAACCCCACAGAATCATTTGTAGCACTACATTAATTGACTACTAATTACTACATGCCTTGTACATATTCATCTAGATTTCGAAAGATCAGCTTGTTATAGTTTTTCTCAAAAATCTCTTTTAAAATGTTAAATATTCTGTTTTTTTTCTTAAGGTGAGTTCAAAATTTTGTAAGCCAATTTCTTACGTAAATGATAATGAAGTTTCCAAGTATAATGTATAAGCCTAGGCTTCATTTGCAAATACCATTTGAAGTCTAACTAAGCAGAGTATTATCTATTTATTATTATACATTTTTTAAAACAATAGCTTAGTAGAACAGAGAATGAGAAGTAGTGGATGTAAATAGAAATGAGAAGTTCTGACTGGACATCAGGAAATTTTTTCTCACTCTGAGGACAGACAAGCAGTGGAACAGGTCATGTTATCGCCACCTTTGAAGCTTACCAAGACCTAAGTGGAAAAAGTCCTGAACAACCTGTTCTGACCTCACAGTTTTGTGATAGGATATTTGACTCAATGAAGTCCATCTGACCTCATTTTTTTTCTGTGAATCTATTAAGTTTCAGTTTTATGAACCAATCCATAATCTTTCTAGCATTCATAATGTACTAATATTTTAATGTAATGGAAGTTGTTTATAATTGAATACATTCTTTTTTTTTTTCTTTTTTCACAATGCTAAATATATTCTTTAAACCACTGCATTTTACGATGCGTTGCATGTCTGGCTGCATTTTAAAATCAAGTTTCTATTTAAAGACAACCATCTTAGTTTTCAGTAATTATTTTTTAATATTGTAAATGAACAAGGGTAGTGACCCATTTTGCAAAGGTTACCTTTATAAGTATTTTAAAGCATTACTTTAAAAAAATCTCTGCTGTAGATTCTTACTGTTTCCAAATGAATAAATATTTGCTTTGGAGTTGAGACAACTGTACTAATACTAAGGCATTAAGAACTAACGTCTTGGGGGAGGAAGATGCTGATAGTTTTGGATTGCTTTGTATATAAGACTTAAGTTAAAGTAACAGCATCAGTTCTCTCAGGTGTCAGATTCATTTTATTTACAATGAACAATTGCTAGAAATCTTGGAGAGATTAATCTAAATTTTCTGTGCAGCTGAAGTTCCATTAATCTGTAAGATTCTTATAAAGAAATGATTTGTGGACCATGTAGCAGAAAAGCATCAGTTATACTGTAGCATCTCTAGTTTTTTTTATAACCAATGGAACAATATCTACTGCATTTAGAGCAGAGAGCCTGGAGAATGAAGTATGAACTGCCAATGTATTGCAGCCGTGGATTATTCTATTTCAAAATGTATAATGCTATGATAATATTTATTTATATATAAAGTATTTATTTAAATCATATGCTATTTCCTATTTTAAACAAATATGTAAGATGAAATTGTGAAGCTTTATATTTTAAAGAATGACGGAAGCATAAGTAACAGGTCCATAATAATCTGGTGTTTAAATTGACAAGTTTGTAGGGGGTGAGACATTTGCTAGAATCATAGAATGGTTTCAGTTGGAAGGGACCTTAAAGCCCATCTGTTTCCAACCTCCCTGCCTGTCATGGGCCAGGAACACCTCAAATCAGATAAACTGCTCAAGGGCCCATCCAAACTGTGGCCTTAAACATCTCCAGGGATGGAGCATTTACAACATCCCTTGGCAACCTGTTCCTGTGCCTCACCACCCTCATTGTGAAGAATTTCTTCCTAATGTGTAGTCTAAATCTTCCCTCTCTAATTTGTAAACATTCCCCCTCATCCTATCACTACATGCCTTTATAAAACGTTTCTCATTAGCTTAATTTTCACATGTAGGAGTGTTATTCCTCAGGAATCCAAAGCCAGTGGGTCATGGAAGGAGAAGGTACATTACCTCAGCGTGTGCGGTTCATGGTGACAGAACAGCTACTGCTACCTACTGGCAGTACTGTCCACCCACCTTCCATAAATGTATTTATTGCCTGGAATTAGGATTTGATAGCAACTACAGGCAAGTCTCTCTTGCCTTCAATATTGTGCACTGCCATTCACTGTATTGGCAAGTAGATCCTATTCCATAACCTCTCTTTGTCTTTGTGCATCTTGTGCATTACAATTACCCAATCTGTGCTAGTGAAATTCGCTCAACTGGGAAAAGCAATATTATTAAAACTGTTTTAAACAGTAGGTGAAAAGTGGAGAAAACACTATTTTCTGAGTGAACTAAAACATCATACTTTCTATTAAATAAGGTCATGCATCTACAGAGTTTAGAACAATTATCAGATTTTTTTTCATTAAGATCTGATTTTTCTGCTTACCTGTATTTTAATTCTTCGTTTGCTAGTGAGAATTGGTCATACAATGAATATGCCTCGTTTCCTTCCCAGTCTTTCAGTTGTATTTTAAGAACGTAACGCTTCTGATTAGTCAGTTGAGAAACAAACTCATTTCCCAGCCAGTACTCCCCAGCAGGATCACCAAATCCCTGTAATTCAAGTTGTATATTTAAATAGCTTTGTTTTGTTTTTCTTTTGAGTTTTAAATGACCACTTTATCAGTTTTTAAGTTTAATAGTTTTCAATCTGTCAACTAAGAATTTTACTGTGTCTGAGTGGGTTACAGATCTGTAATACTTCAGAAAGTTAATTTCAGCAAAGACAACCTCAGGAATCTGAAATAGTGATTCAATATCACTTAGTAGATTTGGAGCAGTTTCTGCTGTTGCCAATAGAAACACAAATATAAATAACTTGACAAATGTCGACATATCATGGAAGAGTTGATTAAAGAAAATTGAGGTTTCTCTTTATAAACAAACACCACACTGCTTAGGCAAAGAACTTATACTATTCTGACATTTCTTAAATGAACACATAAGGACAAAGACAACTTTTAAAACCTGCTTACATTATACAGATGCTATTAATATAACTTTGATATACCAGATTTCAGATAATGATAACTAATATTAAGGCTTTAGAAAACATTGCTTACCATCTTGTACTCTTTCCATGTCCGGTGAAAGTCCACGCTGCCATCTTCACGTCTCTGAATAATGGTCCACCCTCCTCCACCAGTTTCCATGTCACAGTAAGCCTACCAGAGTAAGCATGTAACAACATAAGTGTTTGCAGTCTTGGGAAAACAAAAATACAAAGCATGTGCTTTGCATAATTCTATACAGTGGCATGTTTAAAAGTATACATGTGCAAACTGTGTATTAACATAACAATGCTGGTTGTCTTAGCTCTAATACAGGTGAGTTGTGGTTGTCCACAAATAAATGTGATCCCTCAATATATATCACAATTAACAGAGTACAAAGGACACTTTAAAAATCACGGTATCACCAGGTTGGAAAAGACCCACAGGATCATCAAGTCCAACCATTCCTATCAATCACTAAATCATGACCCTCAGCATCTCATCCACCCGTCCCTTAAACACCTCCACGGATGGTGACTCAACCACCTCCCTGGGCAGCCTACTCCAGTGCCCAATGATCCCTTGAAGACATAAATGCCTTTTAAAAACACTCAATTTAGTTCTAATTAGATTAAAATATTCTCAAGCAGTGAATGACTGTGGATGTCTTCAATGAAATGTTCCTGTTGTAGCCAGTGGCCATTTTGTAAGTAAATGGTGAGACAACTAGCTTTTATAGACACTATTGACTTCTAGGAATAAATGCTGAGGTACAGCAAATTTGTTCACAAAGGGAGCAGCAATTTAGTAGGAACTGAAACTCATGATAAGAAATTGAAGAAGCCCATAAAACTCTCATGTAGATTTTCCTTATCAATAATGACTTTATAAACTTTATGTAAATTTGAGAGTATAATTTTTCCACGCTAAAAAATTTCACATCAGAAATCTGTGAGAACTTCCAAAAGATACCAGTATTCTGGCCTTGGAAAGGGAAATACTTTTCTTTCCTGGTTGGAAAGTGTGGCACAGGACAAGGGAATGTGCTGGTTACATCATCTCCTTCTACTGTCATAGTAACAATTTTAAAAGATCAGAAGATTGCTCTTGGAGATTTCAGTCACTGGTTTCTAACTGTACTACTCTGTGGTTGCACACTTGCTCCCTTGAAGTAGCTAAAAATTGAAAATTCTTTTTACCACCTATTAAGCAAGCACCATACAGTGACATATTTTCCTGTAGGGCTTGACTGGAAATCCAAAACTGTCTTTCAAGCCCTCGTATGTGTAGTTTTGCTCATAAAATCATTCCTTTCCTTTCTAGATCATTTCTCTAGAAATCAGTTCTATGACTAAACAGAATGAAAATACTGTAAAACTAGGAGCTTCAGATTTTCACACCTGATTTTCAATTTGGGAAAGAATAAAGTCAGTGATGAAAAATCGCAGTAGAGATTACAGAAAGGAAATTAATTAATTAAGTTGATCTTTTTTTATTACTTTTTACTAAAAATACTTAAGTGAATGATGTGTATTCATAACATTTTAAGGGTGGAGTTGGGCTATTACGCAAAATGAAGATTAAGGAAAGGATTTGCTTAGTTTAAATTGCTACATCAGTCTGCAGAGGGAAAAAATTCTTCATGACGTATGTGAAAGAGGAGGGGAGAGCAAGGATTTATTTGGGTATAAGTTCTTATTAAAAAAGATCTTCTTTCTTCAGTAAAATTATATGCATAGGAGGCTTTCTCTAACACTCGTTAGTAAAACAGAACTCTTCTGACCTTTCAGTCTAACCTAGGTTTTATATTCAAAAGGAAGAAATGCAATGTTTCATAAAACTAGTAAAAATAGATACCAAGATTAGGCAGGCAGCAGGAGTCTTCAAACAGATGCCAAAAAGAATAAAGAGATTAACCTCTCAAATTACAACAAATTGGTAGAGGGAATATTTGATTTTTCTTGTGAACTGCCTCAGTACTTACAGTTGTAGCAGCTGTAGCATTGTGAGAGCTAAGGTCAGCTGTTTATGTTTTTCACCTTCAGCTAAAGATCAGCACTATATTTTTGAAAATACTATGAGGTATATGTAACTAGAAGAAGTCCCTTTTCCACAGATTATAAACTCACAAACCATGAGAAGTCAATTTAGTGTCTTCGCTATCTAGGAAGCTGTCTTTCAGAGCAAATGTTTTTTCTCTTTTTTCCATGTTTGTTAGGATATTTGGGGTATAAATGTTTTCAAACCTACTTTCTGAATAGTTAAGGCTCTGGCTGAGTTATCAGGATGAAGATTCACTACAGTTTTTATACCAAAGTGCAGTTGCCATATCTGTGCAGTTTCACTTCAAATCACTTTTAGCTGTTGTCTAAACACTTTAGAGTCATGATGTTCAATGATTTTGTATTCTCCTCTCTCTAGCTCCTAGAGGTGTGACTAGATAAGAATTGCTGTCTTAGAATAATAGAATCATCAAACCATATTTTCAACCAGGTTGAAAGAGACCCACCGGATCATCGAGCCCAAACTTTCCTATCAAACACTAAACCATGTCCCTCAGCACCTCGTCCACCCATCCCTTAAATGCCTCCAGGGAAGGTGACTCAACCACCTCCCTGGGCAGCCTCTGCCAGTGCCCAATGACCCTTTCTGTGAAAATTTTTTTCCTAATGTCCAGCCTAAATCTCTGCTGGTGGAGCTTGAGGCCATTCCCTCTTGTCCTGTCCCCTGTCACTTGGGAGAAGAGCCCAGCTCCCTCCTCTCTACAACCTCCTTTCAGGTAGTTATAGAGAGCAATGAGGTCTCCTCTCAACCTCCTCTTCTCCAGGCTAAACAACCCCAGCTCTCTCAGATGTTCCTCATAAGGCCTGTTCTCCAGCCCCTTCACCAGCTTTGTTGCTCTTCTCTGGACTTGTTCCAGAGCCTCAACATCCTTCTTGTGCTGAGGGGCCCACAACTCAACACAGGATTCAAGGAGCAGCCTCACCAGAGCCAAGTCCAGAGGGAGAAGAACCTCCCTGGACCTACTGGTCACATCGTTTCTGATACAAGCCAAGATGCCATTGGCCTTCTTGACCACCTGAGCCACTGCTGGCTCATGTTCATGCTGGCTCATGGCTTTCAACCAACACAACCAATCAACTGTCTTGGTTTCCTTGTTCTGGTTTATGATGCAATTTAATCTAATACCAGTTTCCAGTGAAAAAGGCAGATGATGAGACTTCTAAAATTCACAACACACACACACACACACTACCACCCCACTCCCCCATACTGACCTCCTACTGTATTGGAGAAACTACACATATGCTCTTTTTTTAATGCTTGTTGTTGGAAACAATTTGGGTATGTGTATTTTAGACATAAGGTCCATGGCATGGGATCCTCATGCAATGACTAGCTACTTGTCTGCGTGATTTTTTTTTTAAGGAAGTTACACAAAATCATTTTTGTTGGTCAATTTAGACTTCCTCAAATCACTTTCTGCAAGAAAGCTTTGTTTAAGAAGACCTTGGCATATGTGTCTGTTCTGAGTTTGGAGATGGGGAAGAGCTTAGCTGCTGCTTGAGCCACTCTATTAAGATTTTGGGTAATACATTCGTAATACTTGAGCTAATGTATTAGGGTCATCCAGTCTCAACTGTTCTGCCTAGTTATGACCAGAAGGTTAATTGCTGCAGGTAACTGCTTTAAACATAAAGATATTGACTTTTCATGGATTTGCCTCTGCAGTTTTCCCTCGTGTCAGCAGTCTTCAGCTGTTTTTCCTCAGTGTTTTCCAAAGGACCTAGCTTTTGTCCTGGTGCAGAACAGGAAAGCTTGAAAGCTTGAAAATATTAATGGAATGAAATAATTGTTTTCCTCTCAGCTCTCGTGTGCAATTCTTCAATTTGGGATTATGACGGGAGACAAATTAGTAAAGTGGGATCAGTTACAGATTACACAGAAGTTGTTTATAAGCCTATTGGGAGGTCAGAAGGTGTTACAAGAGGAAAAGACAAAAACATAAACAGCAGTGCAGCACTTTTGGCAAACATAAAAGGTCATTCTGTTTCCTGGTCCAAGTGGCCATCCACATCATAAACTGTTGAAAATGGTGTAACGTGTTAATTATCCCTAAACCTTCAATTCTCTTGACAGCTTCTCATATGCGTTTGAATTTGTTTAAGAAATTCTGCATCAGGTTAAAACTTTTGAGTCTCTTATTTTAGTCTCTTATTTTTTCATGTCATTTAAGTAAAACTTTCACTGTCTTTTTAAGTATCATTCAACTGGGCAGAATAAGATTAATTCTTCAACATTATTCAATGATGAATAACTTCGTTAAATTATTACATTTTAACTACTTCTCTTAACCTAGACAATTGCCACAATGGGTATTTTTGTTGGGTTTTTTTAAGCATCCAAGTTCAAATCTAAAGCATTTAAGATTTTATAGTCTAAGAAATTTGCAAATGTTCTTTTGTTTGAAAGGTAGAATATTTTGGTATGTTTTATTTTTTTCAGTACTCTGTGTTATTTCATTAACATAAATTGCCAAAACGCTTATCACTTTGATAATGCAGTGTTAAAGTTTATACCTGAAATTTTCATTCTGGCATGCACTTGTGTCAGCTTTTACAAAATCTGCATTATCTGTTCATTATATTTAAGAGTTAAATTCAAAGCAAAGATAAAAGCTTGAGACATGTAATATTAAGAGATTCAAGGAATGTAACCCTTCCTGAGATGTCTAACAAGAGACTGCTGCAATCTATTACTTTAGAGATGCAGTAGCTTGTGTTTCCTTTGGCATTTAGAATCATGATTGTAGATACCTATGCTATTTGAATACCATTCTGCTTCATGTGTAATAAAACACTTTATTGCATCTCATGTAACTAATTTTCTTCTGATGCAGATGTATTGAATGTAGACTAAAGTATTCCAAAGGAAACTCAGCTTCCTTTTTTTTGTTATTATTTTTTTCCAAAAGAAGCAGACTGCAGACATCATGATTTCTTTAGATGATACCTGCAAATATTGCAGGCTTTATGTGTTGCATTTTATAGATCTTAACCAAACAAATTGCTCATTTTCTTTAGTCGAAAGTCTTTTGTTAGAGTAAGGATCATAATATCTGACTTGGACTAGACAAAGTTCTGGCACTTCAAAGACAAGACACTGGTGAACTTAACTTATAAACCTTTGCTATCAAACCTTAGGGGTGAGGGGAAGCTTCAGTCAGAGTTTTACCAAATGCTTTTCCACATGTCTTCATTTTTCTCTGCTTTTGTACGTTTTCTATTAATTTTTTTCCCAAGTATTTCTGATACAATCAAGTAGAGCCTTAAGAATTCTATAAAATACTTCCCTTTTTTGGCAAGGAAATGTCTACAATATGCAATTATAAAATAAAAAAAATAGAAAAGTATTTATTGTTTGCTAAAGGAATATATTAAACATTTTATTTATATTCAGATATCCCTTAGCCTTCTCAGCCTGCTGTGTCTGAAAAGTTAGAAACAAATCTTTCATTCCTCAGAATGCTCACTGTAGTTTGTGCTTGTTATCCTCATAATCCACTTGAGACTTTCTCAAGTTCAGATTTTATTGTTTCAATTGAATTATACTATCTGAACCTTTATAATTTTATTTACTTCAGTAGATAGAGCATCTCTGTCAGGCATCCAGGATTTCATCCAAATGCGATTTTTAACACAAGGCCTCTTCTTTAGAGGTATGGTGTATCAGTTTAACTTAAACTGATGTTCAAGTTCACATCAGTTAAATACAGAGGGAGGAAAAAAAATTCATAGAGAAATTTGAACTGATCTTGTGAAACCACTGCAAACTGTCACCTTTTATTTATATCAGAGCAGTGTTTTCCAGGAAAGTCCTCTGTGATACACAGTGTCAGTTGGGCTGATCTAATTGTTAATCTAATTATTACGCAATTGCCCTTACAGCTCTACATAACAAAGAACTAGAAGCCAGGCATGAGTCCAGTGCTAGTAGGTTGATGACATGAATACACATCCATGAGTACTCATCCATACTTCTGATTTTACCAGCTTTTACCACCTGAAAGGACTTGGGCATATGAAGGAACTAAGAATTTAGAGGAGATGGGAGATTGCTAATCATGTAGAGCAACTGTGTTGTGGTCAGAGTTTTTATAAAGAAATTACAATACTATGTTGCTTTAATTGTATTAATTATGTGTGAACAAAGAATGAAAATCTGGTACACTGAAATGAACAACAAAATTCGCATTCACTTCGACTAAGACAAGATTTCACCTCAAGGACTTTCTTCTTCCTGTGAGATACTCAGATGTATAAGTGATGAAATGCTCATAAAAAGAAACATAATAAGTAATAAACTTCAGTGCTGACTAGTCTTTCAAATAGCATATTTACAAGATGAAATAACGTCTAAATATGCTGTAGCACTTTATAGCCATCCTTACCTTCTTCTCTTGTGCAGTGTTAGGAACTGTTAACGTGTAGATTCCACTTGTTGTCAGTCCAGATTTGAAAGCTTCAGCACAGTCTTTGAAGCTAATTTGCTCCTCTTTAGCTATGAAATTGTTCTTAGCTGCTAATACAAGAGAAATTGAATACATTAAGAGAAGATGAGTAAAAGTTACTAAGAAGTAATTAATAATGTAATCAGCTTAAAGCTTTGCTGTTCTGAAAATTATGCCTGGTCCTGAAAGAAATGACGGGTCATGGTATTATTATGTGTGTTGTTGCTTTATGTCACTTAAAGATGTTATTCTGATATGAATGTGGTTGCTTGGTATGCTGAAAAGTGCTGACACTTATTAATAGGTTGAATAAGAAAGGTTAGGTCATAACATCTCATTCATTTGAACAGTTTCTGCTTTCATTTATTGCCTTTTCTGGACTCTTGAATCATTACAACTTCTACATGCATTGGACTATTGTTACAAACTTATCCAATTAGCAACAGATTATATTAATAATGACGTTTGGCCAGTACCCTAAAATTGTGAAATCTAGCATAAGAGTTATGAAATCCTTTATAATACAGATGAATGGAATAACTACTTCTACAAAGTTTTAGCTACTTTTTTTGAGCAGGAATAACTTTGCATGTAGCGAGCTGAAGCTCAGTAGCTCATCCCAACTAAGGAAACATGCCTTCTGGAATTCATTTGTGTAAAAAATATATAGTAATATGCCTAAGCCTCCTTGTTTTACAGAAGAATCTAAAGTTTGTCTTTTTGTTCAGTTTTTTATTAACTATGGAGGCTGGAATTTCCTGGCATTTTGCCTGCTGACTGATATTTCATATTTGACCCTTTTGGGATTGGTTCTGTGTATTTTCCCTTTTAATTTAATCTAATAAGCACAGCCAGTTAGTACAAAGTTTTAGGTGCCATATAAATACATCCTTATATTACAGTTGCTTATTATGTTATTTTTGGCTTGCTTCTTCATTATTTACCTGTTTACGTGCTTTGCCTTAAATATAAAAATAACACATTTGGTGTTTTAATTGCTTTTCCACACTCTATTGTTTGTATACCGTCCTAGAAGTTTTCCTTGCTAATTTTGTCTTTTTGGCAAACATTCATTATTTTTTCCACTCTGTGTTTAAGAGTGTTGTGGCCAACTTGACTTTGACTTGTTTACTTAGTTGTGCACTAGCATAGCAGATAAGATCAGCAAGAACATGCACAGCCTCAGTAATGTTATTTAAGGGGATAGTGTCAGTTATTAGGACAAAAAATGGTATTTACTTTGTATAGAAAAACCTACAACTTCATTATTATTTAGGACACTAGTGAAAGTGAAGACTTCTGAACACCCTTTTCCTTTTCTGTGATCTAGCTTACAGTAATGTAGCATCTATAATGTCTTTTAATTTGTAATGACAACTATTTCAAATTTTTCCTAGTGTTTAATTTTAAATCCTTTTTTTCAGAGCTTTTATATGCTTGTGTATTTCTAGCCCTGGAACTTTACAGTCAAACATGCAAGATTCTTTGATCTTTTATGTAGAATAACTGTAACTTTTTAATTTGTAAGTTCTATATCACACATGAAATTCAAGATAAGTAATTTGTTCATTGATTTAAATCCTGTTCAGCCATAACTTTCAGTTTATGGTTTGTGTGGGTTTTTTATGGAGCATGTGAATCTGCATAAATTTGGAACCTATTTTGGTGACTATGATTTGTTGCAGGGCTGTCAGGCATTTAGCGGTGAGATTACTGCCTATAAAATTTGCTGAACTGAGGGATTTTTAGGATAAACAGCAAAGCTTCAGTCAAAGACTGGAGGATTTTTGGGGGTACCTACTGCCCTGATGCTTTCTATTGTCTATAGGTACTAATAACCAGGACAGTGCTGATTGCTCTGCCATGTAAGATAAAGGATACTTGGCATCTCTGTTTTTAACTGAACCACTGGAGTAGTGGGCAGGCAAACCACAGAATATTACAAAAATGTTGAAAAGAAAGCAGCTATGCAAATAAATGTTGTGATTGTTGCCCCCCACACCTAAAAAAAGTTAACTCAGATGCAGCATTTAAGGCAAAAAATACACTTTCTGAGTAGCAGAACCATGAGGAAACTGGTTGTAAGATGTTATAGGTAATAATGTACACAAATTAAGGAATGGCATTCAAATGCTATCAGCATGTCTGCTTTTACTTACAATTTGGTGTAGATATCATTGTAAGCAAGTTATGAACAGTCTCCATCAGATCATGTTGCTGTTTTTGCAGAACTGAGTTGTTTACCGTTGCTGTAACTAGCTGCTTTTCTAGTTCTTCTATAATAGAATTCTGTTTGTCTACTAGGACTTGAAGCTGATCTTTTTCATCTTTTATTGACTTTAGCTGAAGTGTGTGCTTGTCTTCCATCTCAAGAACTCTTTTTTCTAGAAAGCTGAATAAAAGATTACAATTAGGCTCACAAAAACCAGTTTTGAGCTGGTGTAAAGAGAATCAAGACTGTTGCAGAAGTTTCTTCATAAGTATTCACGTTCATTTTCTAATGCCAGGCATGCAATAAAAAGTTACATGACAGCTGAGTTTAGCTTGATAAATATGCTTTTATTTGTTATGTAACTAATTAGTACATTAATAAACAACATTATTGACTATAGCCTCTATTGCAAACTTTTGAAGTATAACAATTGGGTGTTTGTTAATTCAACATTATGAAAGGAAAGATATAGTTTGGACCTCAAAAAAGTATTGTAGTGTTGGAAGTACAGGACTATGAAATGGACGTAGACTGAAAGTAACTATTACTTTAGCCTAGGAAGTGTCTTGAATACCATTCTCTCACAGGTTAGGGATAATAGTGAAAGATTTCATGGTTTTGCCCCATTAAAAGATGAAATTTATTTAAAGATTAACATATGACTTTTAAAAATGTCCTATAATTATAATAACATTTATTTACATATATATTTTGTGGTATTAAGACATGGAAACATCACTTGAAGATGTTGTTACCTATCTCCAGCTCTGGACCTAGCATAAATTAAGTGACTGGCTGGAAAATTATTTCATTGGTAATTGTTCTGATGGCCAGAAGGAAGAAGTTCACTTAAGACAGAATCATAGAATCATAGAACAATCAGGTTGGAAGAGACCCATCGGATCATTGAGTCCAACCATTCCTATCAAACACTAAAGCATGTCCCTCAGGACCTCATCTACCTGTGCCTTGAACACCTCCAGGGAAGGTGAATCAACCGCCTCCCTGGGCAGCCTATTCCAATGCCCAATGACCCTTTCCGTGAAAAACTTCCTCCTAATCTCTAGCCTAAATCTCCCCTAAGATCCATTGATCTGAGGGACAGGAGGAGAGGGAATGACCTCAAGCTCCACCAGGGCTGAATATTAGGAAAAAAATTTCACAGAAAGGGTCATTGGTCACTGGAACAGGCTGCCCAGGGAGGTGGTTGATTCACCTTTCCTGGAGATGTTTAAAAGACGAGTGGATGAGGTGCTGAGGGGCATGGTTTAGTGTTTGATAGGAATGGCTGGACTTGATGATCCAGTGAGTCTTTTCCAACCTGGTGATTCTATGATTCTATTTTACTGAAAAAAAATCCTGAATCTCACAATTAGGTTTCAAGCAGATTAGCTTGATGACATATTGTCTCCTGTAAGACATAATGCTTTTGAGTTTACATGGGTTTTTACAGAGATGATCCAAAGTATTCCAAGTTCAACACAAAAGAAAAAAAAAAGTGGCATTTTATAATTCAGTACCTACTTGCTTTCCATTTTATAAGGATGCTTGGTTTTATTCAGCTGGTAGATAAAATCTTTAGGGAGCATGTAAGTGTAGCAGAGTAGTGAACAAAAATGTCAAAACATGTCCTGTTTTTTTAAGTTAATTCTTTTAAAATAAAAAACACTTTGCACATATGGTTCTCATTGAAAAACACGACTTTGAAGGAGAAAACTTACTGTTATTGCTGCTTTTAGATTTCTCTGTAAACTATTTATTGCCAAAAGTAAAGTAAGACCCTGGTAATATGAAAATGAAAGAGGTATGAGCCTTTGGGTAGCAGCTGAGTGCAGAAACGGGCAAGAGTAATAGTCGGTTATCAGTCTGAATGTGAAAAGACTGACTAGAAAGGAACATAGAATATGAGTAGTATGTGACTTTTCTGTGCAGGCTACAAAAAATTGTGGCAATGACCTGATTGTATTTTAGGATTTACTAAACAGGAATAAAATTGAAGAGATGTGTTTGTACTTTTTTAGATGAAGTCAGGCTCCATCATCCATAACTTCATCTCTATAAGTCTAAAGAAGAATAGGAATTGGCTGCATCTGAAGTACTGAGAAGTATTTCAGTTTTAACCTGGAGTTCCTCACATAAAGGAGAATGTTAGATTATAAAGGCTGATGTATAAACAGAACACAAGCAGAATAAACCTGCATGATTCTTTAGGCCTTAAATATATGATTTTTCTAATGAGCAAAGCTGATTGTGGGGAGCTTCTGTACAAGACCTTATTTTCCTACTTGAGTACATTTGTTTCTTAAACCATTAATAGGGCACTTCAGGAAACAGTGTTTTATCAGGTTGATAGGCAAACTTACCTGTTTTTTTCTTGTAGTTTAGTTATCTCGTTGGTCTGATCTGAAATCTGTCTTTCTAGTTTGTTTGTTGAAAGAGAGTGTTCCAAAAGCTGAAGTTCAAGTCTGGTTGTCTGGTTTAATACCTAAATAAAATTTAGAAACATATTTGAAAATCAAGAATCAACTTCTTTTAAATGGGTTATTATTTATTTTATGAATTCATGGAAATCTCTCCTTAAGCCTATAATTTTAAAAGTATAAAAAACTTGGGAACCAATGCTCATAGAATTAGATTAAAGGATGCAAGAGTTACGCTAATTTTGTTGTAACACTACCATAAATCATTTGGAACATTTTAGCAGTACATTACATTTCCAATCAATGTCTGAGAGTTGTACTTGAGGTTTACTGCCATACCTTCTCGTCTACTATGATAGTCTTATTTCATTACTGAAACTATTATTGTTATTCAGAGAATAAACTGAGTTTTCTCAATCTGATGTGGAAACAAAGTATTTTGCTTATCTCTCAGTGGCTGAAAACTTGGCCAAGTCTGGAATGTGCTAGATAGCTCCTGTTCAGGTATTTTACGTAATCCCAAATTATATTTTAAAGTGTTTATTGGACGACCACATTTCTATTGACTCAGTCCTTGTATATTAATTTTATTTTTTCCTATATGTATTGCCTACTGCCTACATTTATTTGCACCTTTAAATGAAGAAAGGGAGATAGAAGATACTTTTTAGTTTGGACAGGATTGCCTTACTTTGAGGCATGTTTTCTAGAAATATTTTCTCATTGTTTCAGAACAGGTTTTTTTAATTCAGCAGAATTTGGCTTTCGTTGGCAGGAAGAATTGATTACTCATGTCCTTCATGTTAAACAGTCATTCAGGACATGATTTCACGCTTAAGTGTAATTGAAAACTATTGCCAAAAGTAAGTGTCCTTGAGAGAGCAATTGTTTGGTTAATTTCCTTATGTTGTTAATTAAGCCCTTAACCCAGTCACCAGTAATTTCAAGCAGAGAATGAAAGTTACAGTGATGATTTTCTTCCTCTAAGCAGAATGTGATTCAGTAATTTCCATAACAACATTACTGTGAGTGAATAAATACATTATCTCAAAATATGCAAAACACGGGGCTCCTGAATAGTGCAATCAGAAAGTTGAATTCAATATGCCTGTGGGCTATGAACTATCAGTTTATCATAGAGGTCACAAAGGCTTGTTTTAGGTTAAAAAATGTAATTAAAGTCATTAGATAAATTCTACAGATAGAGAAATGTCTAACAGTTTAAATTATATGAAGTTATGTTCTGCATGCTGCATTCATTATTTGGTTTGGGAATTATATATCTGAATTTTCCTACCATGTTAGCAAAACTACAAACACAAACCATTCTGCATTGGTTGGATTTGTCCTTATAACATATTAAAATCAGGTAAGATAACCCTTGTTTTCTGTTAAAATAATTTAGAGAATAACATGTACAGTAGAAAAGTTTACTTTTGTGTGAATATTCTTTTCCTAGTAGCTTCTTCCTATTTCATTTTCTCTTGATTCATCTCTGATTGATTTATTTATCCCTCTGTTAAATAAAAATAATATAGTCTTTTCTGCTGGAAATGAGTTGTTAACCCACTGACAGTAACTGAAAACACTCATTAAATAGATGCATTTTTCTTGATAAGTTTTTTAAAAATAGAAATGAAAATTTAAATGTAAAAGAGCAATTAGGCTGGTAAATGGGACAAAGGCAGCTTGAAGGAGCTCTTTTAGCTAAGATCTGGTGATGAGAGGTGAATAACCAACAGAGATATACAACAAGGGTTATATAAAAACATACTACTACCCAGCTGATGCTTGGATATAGTGTAGCAGTTTGACGTACATTATCTTTAAAGATAAATGTAGCATTTGTCTTGTTAGACACACTTGAAATCCTGCTGTAACAAAAGTCTTTCAAGTGACAACAGTGGGCTTGAGATGGAACTATCTAATACCAGTTGCTGATGGTTTTTTTAAGCGAAGTAGAGCTTAAAAACAGAGTTGAACTGAATGGTGTAACACTAAAATGTGAAATGTATGGTTGTAGGTATTTGGGAAGCAGAAGCATTTTTAGGTTAAAATTCATTACTTACTTGTGCTTCAACATCTGTTAATTTGCGGGTCTGTTCAGCTGTTTGATTTAGTAAGTTTGTGCCTATTTCAATCATTACTGCAGTCTGGTTCTGCACTGCAGTTTGCTGGATCTCTACCATTTCTTTCTTCATACTGTCTTGGATGTAATTCTCAAGCTACATGGGAAAGGAAAGAGAGAAGATAGTTGCATTCTTTGAATGTTGGGGGGTGGGGATAGTACAGCATGTCTGCTGGCTGCCTTGCTAAATAGATTTGTTCCTTGTCTGTTATGCATTTATGTTAAGTTTCCCAATGTTAAGCTCTGTGAGACAGAACACAAATATGACAAGGAGTGTGTGTCCAGACGTTTTCTACAGGCAGGAACAGAGTTTTGCAGCAGGTAGGTAGAAGGTGTGGCAATGAGAATACTTATGGGCTCCTGAAGTCTTTCAACCTGGGTGCTCCCACCACTGCAACCATCAGAGGAGCTTCACCAGCCTTGGCAGCGGTGGGAATATTTTAGAAGACAAAAGCTTAGGAGGAACTTCCTGTATCTAGACTTAAATATTTTCAAAAGCATTTTTCATCGCATGGCCAGAAGTCAGAGAAGAGGTCAGATGTCATTTAACACTGTTATGTGCACAATTTTATCAGAATTTCAATGAAGACATGAAACAGTAGGAAAACCTATAAATACTTTAAATACTTAATATTTAGGAATGCAAAAACTGGTTTAAATACTTGATTCCAAAGAAATTTCTATGTCTAAACTAATAAGGCCTTTTTTGGTAGTCATTTTATAAGAGAATATACTGCTTTCAAGGAATGCAATGAGAAAATTAGTAGCAAGGAGAAAATTCAGTTAACCTCTAGTGAAGTCTTTCTTTCCACGTGTCTGGATTATCCAAAAGCAGTCTGATTTTTCTCCATGCTTCTTTAATATAATTTTCTCAATAACTTTGAAAATATTTCATATTTCTTTTCTGAGTCATTGCTTATGAATTCCCTGTTGAAAATCCCAAACATCTGATTTATTTCTTTTTTTTTACTGAGGAAATTTCTAGAATCAAAGTTTTGCTTTACTCCATCATTGTTCTACCAAAAGAACCATAATAATTTTTAAGCCTCATGCTGTATCTGTGAAGAGAATACTAGGTAGTAACAAATAACTAGGGTCATTAAGCATGAATTCTAAGCCATCACCAATTACTAATCTGAGGAAAATGGTAAAACAGATTGATATCTTGTTTTAAAAAATTATTTTGAGAATACTATCTTGATGTGAATAATGGCTTACAGTGAGGATGAACTTTGAACATTATTGTATGTCTGTCTTCCACAGCAGTGAGTAAAAAGCAGCTTATGATTTAATATTCCACCAAACCATTGTTCACATGTAGCCCTTCCACTTCTGACCAGCTACAAATCAATTGCCAGATCTATCAGCCTGGATTGTTTCCCCCTTAAGTATTATTTGAGCAAGGACTTGATTTTTTTTACGTCTAACTTTACAATTGTTTTGCGAAAGAGACAGAAGAAGACAACAGAGTGTAGTAAAAAGTTAAAACCTCTGAAACTGGAGACATATCCTTAGTTTGAATTCCTTTTCATCCAGTGTGACCTAACTTTCAAAGCAGTATTTGTCTGTTCACTCCATTCTCCCCATGCAGCTGCTAAATCAAAATGCACAACAGAGATTTCAGATCTGGCACAAGCTCGTCCTATATCTACTATACTGCTACATGAGCGTACTTACTTCCCAGATGTACTACAAGGGTTTAAACAAAGCCTTTAGACAGCCTTGAGGTGTTCTTTGTATAATAACCTTTTTTAATACCAAAAGGGAGACTACAATCAGATGTGTTTTGGCACAATCATTTAGCATGTGTGTCTTCAATTGCTATCACACTCTGGCTTTTAGAGTCCTTCCCTATTCATGGGATCAATTATTTTTAGTGGTACTTTTTGCTCCTGGTTAGTCCTCGTTTTCAAGAGCTTCTCTATTGAGAGACAAACCTGATTTGACCAAAAATGTTGGAAAATTTTAAAATTTTACTGACCTCTTTTAGGTCACCTGTTTCTTTTCTGTTGAAGTAAGATCAGTGGCTTTTAAATGTGTAGTAAAGGGAAGAGATCTTTGTCTTGTCTTGTCACGCTTGTTGATTAGGCTATAAGATGTCAGAGCATAGTGATCACTTAATTTAAAAAGTAATGCAAGATGATATTTAGTGTACTGTAGTCCAAGGAGATGTGCAAAAATCTGAATACTTTTAGATAGGTAGAAGTAAGTAACTTTTCACTAAAGTTAGATGCTGCTCCATGAAGACTAAGAATAGCAATTAGTATGTTTCCCTGTGAAAAGGCTACATATCTGGTGATTAAGCAATTTATGAGCCAAAATCAACTTTAGGAACTGAAGCAGGAGGGCTGGACATCACTATAGACAATTGGAAAAAGTCCTTTGGTCAAATACACCTGTCTTAAAAGAAAATGAAGGGAGATCTTTAGAATGCATTTTTATTTACCTTAGTATCTCAGTCTAGTATTGTAATGCCTTTATGCATATTGAGGATATGGCCTCACCTGGCAGACTCAATGCGCATTTGCAGTTAAAAGGGACACTGGGGAAAAAAAGGGCATACAGAGAAAAAAAAGGAGTGAGACATCTCAGGTACATCAGAGAACTACTATGTAAGAACTCACTGAAAATATTGTGTCTTTTTAATTCAGAAAAAAGGCCTTCTCCCTCCACACCCCCCCAGAAAAAGGGAAAAGGCAACATATAGATGAACAAAGATAGATTGATTTAAAAAGCTTTGATTCTTTCATAAAATAATCATAGCTGTTAAACATCATTCTTCAAGTTTGGTTCTCCACTCAAAGGACAGAGATCAAAATGAGAATCTGAGCAAAGTCATCTGTGCAAATAGGATTACTGTACTGCATGACTTCTTTGAAAATGTTATCACTGAGTTATTCCAAAACACACTACTAGAAAATGAGTTAATTCTGGGCTTAAAGGGAAGGTAAACATTTTCCGGTAGGCTTAGGCAACTGCCCAGTTAAAAGACACAGCTGTAAGATTGTTCTGATTACAGTACGCAAAACCTGCTATTACAATTTAAGGCATCTGATGGTTCTGGTTAGAAAGCAGTTTTGTTTGGACACACAGATCTGCATTTTCATAATTTATCTTATTTAAATATCTGCAAGTATAAGTCCAAATATCTAACCTCTTTTAAAAAATCCATGTGAGGTATTCTAAATCATTGAAGTATTCTCTTGACTCCAGTTTAACAGTTTGTCCTCACAGCTGTTTTCCAGCTTAAAAATATTAAATAACTAATAGGGAATTAGGGAATATGGTATTTGTGCTTACTTGAAAGCATGAAATATGAACACCAAAAGGGATTTATTTTAAGATTTAAAGCCAGTTTCATGATCTGGCTCATTTATTCTAATTTAGAGCAACATGAAGCATCCAAATTATACTGACCTATTAACAGGCTTTGGAGCTTCTCGTGGGTTTTTTCCCCTAAAAATCCTATGCAGCATGATTACATAAACCCTGTCTGTGCTTTCCTTCATACTGACTAATCCTCTCCCACTTTTGTGCATTCTCTGCATGCATACACATAAAATCTCTTTTACTGGCTTGAACCAAGATATGCTCTCATCCCTCTTTGCTTATGTTCCCCTCTCTCTTCATCATATAATGAAAAACTATAGACTGTATGACTTTTTACAGCTATATTTCAGATTTTTGTTTTAGTGGCGATGCTTAGTTTTATCTTTCTTCAAAGATGAATGAAAGAATTGCTTTCATCCAAAATGCCCATCATCTCCCATTGACCTTAGCAAGAGCAGAACATGTTCCTGTTGCTTGCTCTCAGAAAGCAAGGCTCTTCAGTTTTTCTGAGAAGGGTGGGTGGAAGACCTTTTTCAATAAAGGCTCCAGTGAAGGCAGCCAGGGCTTCATCAGGGACACTGAGGATTAGCAGCCGTTTTGCAAGGCTCTTTGTGGCATGCTTTTTTCGCAGAGTGCTATTCATCAGCTCCTGCCAAGAAGCCTTATTCCTTTGTAAGCAGTCGCACATTCAGGATTTCTGAAGGGAGGAGAATGGCTTGGGGCATTTACAAGAGGGGAGGGCACAGAGATGAAATGCTTCAGTCCCCATCCATGAGTTCAGATCT
Source organism: Coccyzus lansbergi (assembly GCA_033558105.1). Classification (NCBI taxonomy): domain Eukaryota; kingdom Metazoa; phylum Chordata; class Aves; order Cuculiformes; family Coccyzidae; genus Coccyzus; species Coccyzus lansbergi. The sequence goes on from JAUMJK010000508.1 coordinate 6,018,027, forward strand.
GGCAACTAGGTTTGTACAGCATGTCTGTCTTCTCCAGTATTTTGCTCAGATTTGGAACGTACAGCAAGGATTATTTGATAGATTTTCCTTTGCCACCTAGCTGGTTATAGGAAGATAAATTTGCATCTCTTTTTAATTCAGTTAATAGCTGGAATATAAGACTTGTGTTGGTAAGTCATCCTTGATTACGTGATGGTTATTTTGGACAAAGTAACTGTCAAAACTTAATAGATGACTATTAGTGACACATCTTTCTGAAATTCTGCTTTTGAGGGAATAAGTTAATCAATGAATCTTATCTTAAGAAAATGTCAAGGAAGACAGAAAGAGGTATTAATATATTCAAATTAAAAAGAAGGAATAGTGCATACCTTTTCAGTGATTATTCATGGGATTTGTTCATGAAATAGACTATTATTTTGTGTAAGACCTTGGCATGTATTCTTGAAGAAAGTAAATTTAAAAATGAAAGCACAGATGGGAAAAAACATAGCTCATAAAGTATGCTTAAATTGAAAAACAGCTGGGAAAATTGAAAAAATAATTTCACAATTCAGGTCTGTAATACAGCCATGGTGGTGCATTTTTAGAGAGAGATTTCTCTAAGGTCATCAGTTTGGGGCTGTCATACTTTATTACTCCAAATCATACAAAATCATAAAATTTGATGAAAATACTTCAGCTAAGTTGCCAAAAGAATGAGGACAGATCAATCATATTGGAGCACATTCCAAAACATTGCTTTAAGCCAAGATTGCCTTTTTTTAAACAAGCTTGAAATTGGCAAGAAGGAAAAGACAACATGTAGGTTATGCGTTAAAAGAAATTTGTTTTCTAACCACTGGCAGAGACAGTACTAAACCTTTATGAAGAGCCTTCCTGATGGCTGTTTTATAGTTTGTGTCCACATTACAGAACAATTTTCCAAAGAATCAATTAGCTATTTGTACATTTTGTAGTGTACATTAAAATGTACATTTGTACACTTTAACTTCTTGATTTTTATTTAAAGTTATAAATGAGGTCTTACTTCTGTTGTTTTATGCCAAACAGTTAGGCTATACTAATTAAACAGTCACATTCCTGACAGTATTTATAGCTCTGTGGATACATACTGCCCTTCTTTGCCAAATGCTACCCTGTACAAATAGGACTGGCTGCTAATTTCATTTTATAAAATTTGTCAGTTATTGGAGCAGTCTTTCCAAATAAAGTTTGGGGGGTTTCTTCATGTATATAATCTGCATGTTTTAATGGTTGATAGGAATGGTTGGACTTAATGATCCTGAAGGTGTTTTCCAACCTAGTGATTCTGTGATTCTGTTGACTGTGACAATTACTTTCAGAGAGGTGCAATGTTAATCATGAGTTCAGCCTGGAGAAGACGAGGCTGAGGGGAGACCTTATTGCTCTCTACAACTGCCTGAAAGGAGGTTGTAGAGGGGAGGATGCTGGCCTCTTCTCCCAGGTGACAGGGTACAGGACAAGAGGGAATGGCCTCAAGCTCATCCAGGGGAGGTTCAGGTTTGACATCAGAAAATCATTTTTCCCTGAAAAGGTTATTAGGCACTGGCAGAGGCTGCCCAGGTTGGTGGTGGAGTCACCATCCCTGGAGGCATTTAAGGGACAGGTGGATGAGATGCTTGGGGACATGATTTGGTGATTGATAGGAATGATTGGACTCGATGATCCTGCGTGTTTTCCAACCTTGTGATTCTGTGACTTTCTACATAGTGCTGTGTCCCCTAGAAGTAGATGGATAGCTGGAACTTCATTATACTTTATATACACCCTTAAGATCATCAAAATTTTTCAAGGTCTTCTTTCCTTGAATCATATATGTATTACTGGACTACGCAATTTACCACTTTTAGGGAATTCATCTATTAGTTTGAGAAAATTCCAAAAACACTGTCATAGAATCACAGAATCTTCTTTGTCATAGAAGGCAATCAGGTTCGTTTGGCAAGACCTGCCTTTTGTAAACCTGTGCTGACTGGGCCCGATCACCTGGTTCTCTTGCATGTGCTTCATGATAGCACTCAAGATCACCTGTTCCATGACTTTCCCTGGCCCTGAGGTCAGACTGACTGGCCTGTAGTTCCCTGGATCCTCCCTGCGACCCTTCTTGTAGATGGGCACAACATCAGCCTCCAGTCCAGTGGAACTTCCTGTCTTAAGGCTTTCTTGTCTGCTGAAATCTGAAGATAATCTTTATTGTTACAATAAAACATCCATTCTAAACTTGTACCTGCTAAGAGAAATCGTGAAGAGATCAAAGTTCATCTGCAGTCATATTTCTATAACCTCATATTTCGATCAGGAGATTCATTCCACTAAACAATGTCATTAGCTCTGTAAACTCACCAACTGTTAGTGTGATATGGTGAGCGAAGCAAAGCTGCGTTGGGGTTGTTCATTCTATCTAACAGCTTATTGCTGGCCAAATGGAGAGGTCATACATCTCTATAATCGAGCCACGTGTTCATGCTCCCTTCCTTGCACCAGCTCTCACTTTTGTTTGACTAAACCTGGAGGCACTAACCTAAAGAAAACAAGGGACAATTACCTCTTAAGTTTGTGCACTGTGGATCTCTTCTAGATGTTATTTGGATATCTGTGGCTGTTGGCAGTGTAGAAAAGTTATTTTAAGACATACCATGATTTGAAATTATATGCTAGAGTTTGAAATGCAGGCTTTGGCTAATACTCTATGGAAGTCAGTGCATACGAGGGTAATTATCTTCCGCTGATTGCAGTGGCATCTGATTGTTTTCCTGGCATTAATCTGTATTTCTATGTCCTTCATATTCTTGGCAGTGGTGGTCTGATAAATATGGAATAATTTAACTAAAACTAGCTTTATTCATATTTGCAAGGGGGAAAATCAAAGAATATGCATAAGGAACTGCTGTTTCTATTCAGACTTTGATTGTACTTAGTAATTAATTTTCAAAATAGTTCAAAAGAACTTGCAGAAGTATTGTACAGGTTGTATTACAACACACATTGCATGCTTAGTCACCTAATTTAGATGCATAGAAAGTGCCAGGGATAATCACAGAATCATAGAACCATAGAATCATTTAAGTTGGAAAAGACCTTTAAGATCATAAAGTCCAGCCCTTAACCTAACACTGCCAAGTTCACCAATAGACCATATCCCTAAGCATCACATCTGCGCATCTTTTAAATACCTCCAGGGATGGTGACTCAACTGGTTCCCTGGGCAACCTGTTCCAATGCTTCACAACCTTTACCATAAAGAATTGTTTCCTAATAGCCAAGCTAAACCTCTTACACAACTTGAGGCCATTTCCCCTCATCCTATCACTTATTACTTGGAAAGAGAGACAAGCACCCACCTCACTACAACCTCCTTTCAAGGAATTATAGAGAGCAATAAGGTCTCTCCTCAGTCTCCCATTCTCCAGACTAAACAACCCCAGTTCCCTCAGCCGCTCCTCATAAGGCTTGTTCTCCAGATCATTCACCAGATTCCTTGCCATCCTCTGGATGCACTCCAGTAGCTCAGTCCCTGTCTTGTAGTGAGAGGCCCAAACCTGAGCGCAGCATTCGAGGTGCAGCTTTACCAGTGCTGAGTACAGGGGCAAAATCATGTGCCTGTCTGTGCTGGTCACGCTGTTTCTGATACAAGCCAGGATTCTGTTGGCCATCTTGACCGTGTGGGCACACTGCTGGCTCGTATTCAGCTGGCTATTGACCAACACCTCAAGGTACTTTTCCACCAGGCAGTTTTCCAATCTCTCTTCCCCAAGTCTGTAGAATTACGTGGGATTGTAGTGACCCAAGTCGAGGACTTGGCACTGAGCCTTGTTGACCCAGCAAAGAGTACCCCATCCAGCCAGTTTTTCCAGAATGCCGTGGAAAATGGCATCAAAGGCTTTACTAGTATTTAGGCAGAAAACACCCGGAGCCTTTCCCTCTTCCACTAAGCAGGTCACCTTGTCATAGAACAACACCAGGTGAGTGAAACAAGGGTCTGCCTTTCCTAAACCCATGGTGACTCAGCTTGATCACCTGGTTATCCTGTAGGTTCTGTGTGATGGCACTCAAGCTGACCTGCTCCTTAACCCTCCCCACCATCAAGATTAGTTTGACAGGCCTGTACTTCCCCAGAGACTCCCTCCAGCCCTTTGTGTAGATGGGAATCATGTTGTCAAGCCTCCAGTCCCCTGGGACCACCCCCATTAACCAGAACTGCTGATAAATGGTGGAAAGGGACTTCCACCAATTCCCTCAGTACCATTCAGTGGATCTCATCCAGCCCTATAGACTTCTACATGTCCAAGTGGTGTACCAAGTTGCTAACCTTTTCCCTTTGGATTATAGAGGCTTCATTCTGCTCCCCATCTCTGTCTTCCAGATCAGAGAGCTGGATACCCAGAGAAAAACTGGTCTTGCTATTAAAGACTGAGGCAAAGAGGGCATTAAGTAACTCAGCCTTTTCCTTCTCTTGCCAGTGCTATTTACAGAAACATTTTTATTGTCTTTTATAGCATTAAACAGATTATATTCTAGTTGGACTTTGACCCTTCTACTTTTTTTCCTGCACAACCTCATGACATATCTGTCCTTCTGAGTTTTATGCCCCTTTTTCTAGAAGTCATAATCTCCTTTTTTCCTGAGTTTCAGCCAAAGCTTTCTTTTCAGCTAGGCTGGTCTTCTTCTCCACTGGTTTGTCTTTCAGCACATGAGGACAGGCTGCTTATGCATCTTTAAGATTTCCTTCTTGAAGAATGTCCAGTCTTCCTGTACTCCTCTGCCCTTCAGGACTGCCTTCCAAAGGACTTTGTCACTGATTCTCCTAAAAAGATAAGTCTGCTTCATGGAAGCAGGAACACCCAAGCAGATCCCTCCCAGAGACTCAGCCTTCGCAACCTTTGGTTCAGGCTTGAGGAGGCAGTTGGTCCTTCCCACCTGAACCATTATGTGATTCTCTGTAAGAAGGAAAGCTTCCTTTCTTCATTTTTTTTAATAGAGCCACACACACCGGGAACCTCCTAGACGGTTTCCTCTCTGCCGCATTGTATTTCCAGCAGACATCTGGTTAAGTTGAAGTCCCCCATGAGAACAAGGGCTAGCAATCGTGAGATTTTTCCCAGCTGCTTATAGAATATTTTCTCTTCCTCATCATCCTGGTTAGGTGGTTAAAACAGACTCCCACCATGACGTCTGCCTTGTTGGCATTTCTCTTGATTTTTTACCCATAACCATTCAACCCTATCATCACCACTGTCCCTGGAGGTGTTTAAGCGATGGGTGGATGAGGTGCTGAGGAGCATGGTTTAGTGATTGATAGGAATGGTTGAACTCGATGATCCAGTGGGTCTTTTTCAGCTAAGATTTCTATGATTGTATGATTCTAATCAAGAGCGGCTGAGAGAGCTGGGGTTGTTTAGCCTGGAGAAGAGGAGGCTGAGAGGAGACCTCATTACTCTCTACAAGTACCTGAAAGGAGGTTGTAGAGAGGAGGGAGTTGGTCTCTTCTCCCAAGTGACAGGGGACAGGACAAGAGGGAATGACCTCAAGCTCCGCCAGGGTAGGTTTAGGCTGGAGATTAGGAGGAGGTTTTTCACGCAGAGGGTCATTGGGCATTGGAACAGGCTGCCCAGGAAGGTGGTTGATTCACCTTCCCTGGAGGTGTTTAAGGGATGGGTGGATGAGGTATTGAGGGACTTGGTTTAGTGTTAGATAGGAATGGCTGGACTAGAAGATCCGATGGGTCCCTTCCAACCTGGTTGTTCTGTGATTCTGTGAAAACATTCCCTAATGTCTGGGGCTAGCCTACTGTCCCCTTTCTTGCCTGACCCTTCTGAAGAGTTTATAGCCATCCATTGAAGCACTCCAGTTGTGTGAATCATTCCACCGGATTTCTGTGATGGCAACTATATCATAATTTTCCTGCTGCACATTGATTTCCAGTTCCTTCTGTTTGTGGACCACACTGCATGCATTGGTTTAGATGCACTTCAGTTGGGCTATTGATTCTGACACCTTTTGCGAGGAGAAGCCCTAATTTCTGTGTCACCATTCTCAGATATTTCTGTGCTTTCTCACACATCAATAACCCTCGCATCTTTGTGGCCACATGGTTCTCCATCCCCTACCTCTGCTGAGATAGCAGACCAAAACACCTCACTAGTACGACGTCCCTCTGACACTGGTATGCTGACCCCAGGTATATCTCTAGCAGGTTTGGCTTCCTCCTTTTCTCCCTTCAAATCTAGTGGAAAGTTCTTTCAGTGAGCCCTGCTAACTCCTGTGCAAAGATCCTTTTCCCTCTTTGAGACAGGTGTAAACCATCTATTGCCAGCAGGACTGGTGTCATATAAACTGACCCATGTTCAAAAAGCCACAAATTCTACAGTGACACAAGCCTTGGAGCCAAGTATTGATCTGCTGTCTCTTCCTTTTTCTTTCCTCATCACTACTTGTGCTATCTGTAATGACATATCTGCAGTGTTTTTCCTCTAATTACTGTTTTGAATTTCCAAAAGTGGAGTAGATCCAGTAGAAAACCTAGCAACGGAGAACACAACATTTACAGCTATGTATTTTTTAAGTATGCATTGAAGCTACAGTGTTTGACATGTATTAAGCTGTCAAAAGCTTTTTGAGTTATTGTTCTTGAATCCCTACTAAAAATGTCCTGTGCTTTATTGAAAGCTGATCTTTGGAAATCTAACCAAAGGAACTTAATCAGCTCTCCCAGTACCTGTGGATGTTGTCCCGACATTTTGTTCCTCAAGATGTTTAGTTTATACACAACAGTGACCAAGATGAAAAATGAACTTCAGCATCCATAATCAATTCCACTTAGTTCTAGTGACAGGGCAAAATAAGAAAACCACTGATGACTCACAACAGTTCTTTTTCTGAATACTTTTTCAGAGTACAGATGAAAACTTCCTGCTTCTCATACCCTGATTGTCTTAAGTTGCCTCTAACACAGTAATGCTTGGTCTTAGTTGCCTGCTCTTGTTTCAGGGTGGCAGCATTCTTCGTGGCCACAACTGATTTCTTCATGAGTCATCTGAAGTAGAATTTAGTCCATAATTTGAAACTTTTTTTTTAAACTTGGTGCCAATATGCAACTGTCACATTGTTGACGGTCATCAATATGCCTCGCAGAATCCTTAAATTTCTGATTCATGGTTACATTTTTGTACATAAAGACAGAAAATACAGATTTGTCAAAAACTATCTTAACAGACTCCACTGCCAATTAAAATAGTAAACATGTAAATTGCTTATCTGCAGTGTAGTTGAAGTCTGCACATTAGGAGGGTTTTCTTGGGATGAGACTAACTTCTTGGATCTAAGTGAACATGGAGAACAGTGAAATGTAAGGTATTCTTTAAAAAAGAAGAAAACGGTGTCATTAAATACACCACAATTTCATCACAGCAGTGCATTTAAGCAACATGAAGCATTTTAAATATATATGTCACATGCTGCTCTGTGTCCACTTATGTAATAAATGGAACATAGTATTGCCAGGATCTTCATGTGTGCTAGTGTTTGTATTTCCACATCAGTGCAATGTATTGGTGTTATACAGACAAAATACTGTAAAAATTTCAATTTTGCAGACAGTTTTGTTTTTTCAAGATAGCTTTTCATGCTTGTTTTCACAGTCTATCCATGTTGCTACTGCTTAAAGTTGGAATAAAAATGGAAGAATCACTATCTTTTCCAAGATCCATTTATCTTGACAGACCTAAGGGAACACATTTTTTAAGGGCATTGCGTCAATCCCCATCCATCAAACCTTAAGCTATTCTAAATTAGCTTTTAATGAAATCATATGCCCTTTTCTATGTTTTCTAAAAGTCAGTTATCAATTTTGGTAGCCTGTAACTTTTGGGGGGAAAAAATAGTACACTGCAGAGAAACGAAAGCAATTGTGTCTGCAAAAGACTTTAAATCACTGGGGTTTGCTTTTTTTTCCCCCTTTTCCTGGGACAGGAAGTCCCTATGGACTATGTGTTGTTTCTCAAGGGAGGGAAAGAAATCTTTTGGGAATGTATATGGGAATGCTTGAGATGTCTCTACGCTATTAGCTTCTTACATGCCCTATCGAGCATGTGTGCCTGTCCAGACCTCCAGCTAAGATTTTTCTCTTATCTCATTTTCCTGTCAGCAAAGAAAAGGTGAAAGTAACATCATAAATGAACACTAGCTGAAAGTGAGCTGTGATTTATTGGAAATACTCGAGTTAAACTAGCATAATGAAATACTAAAGGTTTAAATGCTTACTCTTAAAGTAGTAAATACAGACCTTACAGTAAATTATAAGGAGGAGATGCCCTTTATGCAGTAAATGAGAGCTTACCAACTTATTCTTATGTCTGATTACATCTCATTTAAAGAAAGATGATTGTTATGCTTTTATAATTTATACTTCATAGCAGAAGTAATTCTCCCCTTCATTGGGGAATAAAACCCCAACGTTTCATTAAAATAGCACGAAAGTAAATTCATGAAATGCTTTACTTGTCTGCAGAAATATTTATGAAGAATGACTTTCAGTCTGTGTTCTTGACAATATTTTGTTCCTAGTGCCTCAGAGGTATTACAGCATGATCATACTTTCAACTGTAGGTTTTGAGCTAGCTACAAAAGTTAAAATCAAATAATAACCTAGAAAAATCAGGAGTGCATAAGAAAAGGAAAGAGGCTTTGAGAGCTGAAACTATCCCAAAGTCTATCATAGTTGAGCTCTTACACTTCCAGGCACTGAGTTTGTTTTATACATGTCATTTCCACTACTGCTTTCCTAACTGTGCATCCATTTGCACTTGGAGGATGAAATAGGTTCTCTATACTAAGTGTGATGCATATACTCTATATAGTGCACAGATGAGCATTTTTTAAGAGTTGTAAATAAAATCACATGTGAACAATATTCTTGAGATTTCAAAGAAAATGTTAAAATTAGATACTAAATAGTAGCCTTGTCAAATCTTTTAATAGTCTGAGTTTCTATACAGGTAACGAAACAACTTAAAAGCAAAATTTAACAAGTATCGTCAGAAATATCACCAATTATACAGCAATTAACCATTCTTATTAAGAGCTAAGGATATTCATTAAGGCAATAATCTAAGATTCTGAATTGCCATTTTTCAAGATCAGAGCTAAGTGGTATTTCTCTTAGAAATCAGGGAAGGAATTTGTAAAGTTCCCATTAGTCTAAAAATAAAGAATAAATAAATAAATACTCTGAGTCATGAATGGCATTTTGCCGAAGTTCAGTAGCACTGAAGCCAGGAAGACAAGAAGCCAATGATGCTTCTGCCATTCAGTGAAATGAATATTCCTCCTTATGTGCAACAAGCCATCAACATTCAAAAGTAGGATTCTTTGTTTATGAGCACTATAAGAAATACTGCTGATCGATATTTAAATTTTAAATATTAGGTTATAACATTCAGCTACAATTTCACAAGCTGAATACTTGAACTTTTTGTAGATGAGCCTACATTTTTTTCAGTGATATTTTGTACTTGCTTGTTACCATCAGGGAATCAGGACTTCACCAGACTGTGGCAGAAAGATGAAATCCTGCCTTCAAAAACCTACATTTGAATAAAAATGGGCTAAGATTCCACATCAATAGTTTAATCCTTTCCATTTGCATATTTTTTCCATTCCAGTAAGCAACAGGCAGCTGCAATAAACTTACTACGAGGTCTGCTGGTGGGGATACTTAGAACATTTTTTCATTAAAAACTTTGACCATGTAGTTTTATATACATTACAAAATTTTTAGCGATTTCGTATCTGGCATAGATTTTCAAAATAAAGCCATTTTTCTTTTCTCTCTCATTTTACAATATCAAGTGAATTATGTTATGAATTACTCTTTCAACAGGATGACCTATGTTACAGAATACCTCAAGATGTGGTGGAACGAATCAAATTGCAATTTCTTGAGGAAATATGAAGCAGATCCCTCTTTTCAAAATTGGGGAAATGAAATAGAGCTAAGCACTCACAGTTCAGTCTCAGCATTGCTTTCTAGGGAAGCAGTCATCTTGCATTCCACTTCCAACCAGAAGCAAGAATGATTTGGAGTTCAAGGATCAAACTAGTTAGGAAGCTGTGGAACACAATTAGTCCCTTTTGTAAGCTATAAAACTGGGTGTCTCCTGTTTCAAAGCTGTGTTCACAGAGCATCTTTCAGCATGAAAAATCATTACATTTTTTTTTAAACGTCACACATGAAGGAAACTGAAAGCATTTTAAGTAGTTCTTAAACATTGCAACTTACTGGTTTCTAAATATAGTTTATGGAGATTTTATAGGACTTTTTTTTTCTTGAAGAAGAAGCCTCACTGATGATGCCACCAAGAGACATCCAGTCATTTGAGCTGAAGTCCTGCCAGTTTTTGAATGCTTAAGACTTTGAGATAGTACACGTCAGCTGCTGAGTTGAGTTTGGAAGGACTGAATTTCTTTAAGAACTCAAGCACTGATTTTCCTGTATAATTGCAAAGAACACCCCAAAATAAAACCACAAAGGTTATTTCATCTCATAAATACTGAAGTTCTTTTTTTTAAGACACGGTCAATCTTTCTCTCCACTATTTCCTTTGCTTATATGCATGATTGACAGGGGAGGTGATATGTCTGAAAAGCTGCTAGGTTTTCATCACCATTCTGAATCTTCCCCTCTTGCCAGACCAGAGGTTTCCAAAATGCTGGGCAGAAGCAGGATCCCCAGCCCAAAATCAACTTGAATGTGGCTAGAGATATCATTAAGGGCTACCTGTAAGAAAAGCTAAGGGGATCACCTCTGTTCAGTTAAAAAACTGAGCATCTTGATATGTTCTTCTCAAATGCCACTTATTTATTTCCCTTTGTGGTTCCATTAGCACAGTGAAGAGTCTTTAAAGCAAAAGCTTCTAAGGAATTCCATGCTTCAAAGATAAAACAGGAAGCTACTCTGTTAAGAGCAGACAAACACAAATATTTGGAAATAAAATCACCACATATAGGCAGCACATTGCAGAAACAAAATGTAGATTATGTAATCCTGATAAAAAACACTTTTTTTTCTCAATAGCTAGTACTACCCATCTAAAAGCAGGCAATTTAGATTGTTGAAACAGAGCGAAGAAGAAAAGTCTTTCCATCTTTACTTCCAAAAGTTCCTCCTCGTCTATGATGCCCCACAGAGCACTCAGGTGGTGATGGAAAATCACCTTTCACACTGACTTCCAGTCAGTGCTCCTGAAAGCCTGAAGCTGGGCAGCTGCCAGTTGGTGCCTGTGTATGAAGACCAGAAACTGAAGCCAAATTCTCTCAAAAGAAGAGGAAGAGGAGGAAGTCTTAGCAAAAATGGCTCAGAACCAGAGCTAGGAACTATATAGGATGGGTATTTTATGGCAGAAAACTTTCCTTGTCTGCCCAGATCTGATGGGATGGGCCTCTGAAGAGGGACTTTTAAAGGTACTTTCCAAAGATTCCTTTGCATGCAGGACTGCTTGATTGCTGTCAAGATGAGTAACTGCATCTACCAAAGGACAAAGAACAGTGTAATTGGTGCTGCATGCAGCTAGTCAGAAAAGGAAGCTAACTGTCTTAATACCCAGGAGAGCATGCATGTAGGTGAAGGTTAAATTTAAAAATGAGGACAAAAGAATCCAGAATGGAGAATCCTGAATGGCTAGGGACACAGAGAAAAGGGATTTCATATGGAACAGACAGGAAACTGAATGGTCTTAATGAAGTTTAAAAAAGTTTAAAAAAATATCTGTGTGAGCTGAATTTAAAAATAGATGTGTAAGGGATAGGAATTCATAAAGGCAATGAGCTGCAAAAAGGGTCTCGAAGGCTGATCTTAAAGCTGGCTGAGGACAAGGAATTGGCTCGAGGGTTAAAAAACATTCTGAAACTGGACAGAAATTCACTGAGGAAAATGGTGAGTGCAAAGGACTTGACTGGATGAGACTCTTGGGAGATGTTACTCCCACATGAACTTGAGAGGGACAAGAAAAGGAAAATGTGTATTTCCTTGTGATTAAAATTATCACTCTTTTCTATTCCAACAGCATCCTTACTAGTTAGATATAGTGCACATGAAGTAAACCTTGAAGCATGTCTGATTTACTGATTTTCTCCATTATCAACTACTAACAGTTTAAAACAAAAGTTACACCTTTTGAGTCAAATGAGGTTTTGGATATGTCAGATGAAACCTAAGTTTCACTAAAAAGTCAGTGGGAATTTTATTATGTGCTTAGACCAGGTCTAGGGTTTTTGTATGCTGTCCTCAGAGGCTTTTGAAAATAATAAAGTTTACCATTAAAAAAAGAAGCTGAACTCAAAGCATAGATAAGTTTTGTCTAGATACAAGTCAAATAAACTTAAGTGTTGGGTGAAAAAATAGGGTATTAGAAACAAAAGTTCCATAGCTGCTAAACTGTAGTTGTCAATCCTTGCTCATCCATGGTTAGACAGCATAAGTTTGTTTATATTTGTTGCAGTTTATACCTTTCTAAGGGCTGCGTTACTAGTCTTGGGGTGTAGCTTCTAGTTATTTGAACCTTGTTTCATCGTGAACAGTTTTCAGAAAACATTCCCAGCAATGTTCCAGTAGCAACTACAGCAGGGTTTTTTAATTTACTATTACTTTATAGGCAATAATTACATCTGTCAGAAAATCAGGTGTCAGGATGGAAGTTTGACATCAATGAAAAACTACAGGGATAGGTAATATGGTCAAAGTTCAGACCTCATGCAAGGAAGCTTAGTTTTTTTTAGGTTATTTCCTTAGGAGCAGAAAAAGACAAGATTTCGTCTGGTTTTACTCATTCACTTAAGCTGTCTTACTCCTACTTTATCCATTTTCTTTAAAGCTGTATTAGGAAATAAGTTGGTCTTCCCTTTGAATGGCTGAATTAGCCTGCTTAGAAAAGCTTTCTAAAAAGAAAAGTAAAAACATGGAAATTGTTTAATTAAGCCTTTACCGGGGAATTTTCTTGAATATTGAACTGTCTGGATGGACAGGATATCTGTGAATGCAATAGGAAAGTATGGCAAGTGTGTTTTCCATTACAACATATATTTCAGCCTTTATGTGAGCTTTTTTGATGTTTTCAGAGTTGGCTTTTTGCACAGCTGAGATTGTAAGTTAGAACCACAGAATCATAGAATCACCAGGTTGGAAAAGACCCACCGGATCATCAAGTCCAACCATTCCTATCAATTACTAAACTATGTCCCTCAGCACCTCACCCGCCCATCCCTTAAACACCTCCAGGGATGCGGACACAACAATCTTCCTGGGCAGTTAGTGGTTGACACCATGGAAAATGGGGCTGCTGCTTCTTGACCAATTGGCATATTCTCCTTGAGGGACTGGTTTATATTTCGCTTGGAAACTGTGGCTTTGAACTAGTATCTTGTAGGTGGTTATGCCTTGTAAATGGAAGATGGGAAGGAAAACTGTTGCACAGAACATGATGTTGTTCAAAGGAAAGAACTTGAAGAACATGCAGCATCTTAATATGATGTCTGCAAGTTCTGTGAAGGGGACAAAACTGAAATGATGTTTGGGTGTCAGCTATCAAAATTAAACCTCTCTGCTTACTGAAATACCTTAGTGTAAGAGTATACATCAGGTCATATGTTGAACAGCAGGCCACCGGTAGACTGATGTCATATCATGTGCAGGGAGCTGCTGGAGGGGCAGGGGCTATGGCTATTGCCCAGGAAATGTCCTTTCCACTCAGCTGGGTGTCTCCCCATTCCCACACCCTGACAGAATGGAACAAAAGAGGCTTTTTCCTTCCAGGATCATGTATGTCAGGTGCAGGCCTGAACCAGAGCAAGCATGGTGATGAAACTGATATCGTGAGTCCACGAGGTGAATGACTTTTAATGCTAGTGGCGTCAGAATGAACAGGTCTGCAAAGTTGTTGTTCGGACTTAATACTCTGCTCAGTCGCTTTTATATTAGAGATCTGAAGAAGATCCCACCATTTTTAAATGGTTATAATTTTTCTTTCACCAAAAATGAGAACTTTTAGCCTTTCTCCCTGACAAAAAGTTCTGTTAAGTGGAGAGAGTGGATCAAATATTTGCCTAGTGTGTTTTCATGCAGTTTTGACAAACCCTTTATTCAAAAAGCAAACTGAAACATTGCTTCTAAAGTAGCTCAAATGATGACAGCTGTGTGATTGAGTATGCTGTACCACACCAGAATGTTCTAATATGGTAGTTTTGACTTTATACTGAATTACTCTGGTCCTCACGCATGCTTGAGCACAATTTTTGCAGTGCACATAGCTATTTTCATTTTCTTGATAATTATATTATTAAAAGTAACTAGAGAGTCTAAAAATGGAATACTTCTATAAGGAATTTCAGTTGCTAATATTGAGAGAGCTTTAATATATCAAGCAAGGCTTTCCCCCCTGCCCCCCTTCCAGAAACTTAAATAAGACGTCATAGCTAGCTGTTCAGTAATCTAGAATGTTAGGCTCTCAACTGTGTTATCACAACATGCTGATTTTAATTCCTGACCAAAATCAATGATAGAACATTGATATATTGTTCCCTGGGAGGTAAAAAAACCTATATAGTTTCTTTTTTTTTTAAAGATCTATCCTGATACTTGAGACCTGAATACAAATACAGCAGTGAAAAGATAATTTTTTTCCCTACTGTAATAAAAGGAGTTAGTGCAAAGTTCGGACAGTATATGTCACTTGGGTTTAACAGAAATCTCTAGAGACAGATGAATTGGAAAGATGTTGTCATCTAAGAATTCTGAAGCATTTGCTCATCTAGAGAGGGAAATATTCCACTCCTTAGAGCTTCTGTGAATAATGTCACTCTGGGAAGAATACTAGATTTCCATCCATACTTTTCTAACAGAAGTTAACAGAGATAAGGTTGCATATTCTATAACCCGTCTTCTTTTAGCAGTAAGACCTCATTATGACCTTAGCAGGCTCCTGGAAGATTATTAGATAAACTGATAATGCTTCATATGGACAGTATAAAGACAGCAGAAAAGTTCCTGTAGCTTCCTTCTCTTTGTCTAGAGTGAGCCATAATGTGCTGGAAGTCGGAATGAGAACAGATATTTCCTAATCATGCAAAATACAGAATATGTTTGGTAAACTTAGTAAACATCTTAATTTCAGTGTTAGCTTGATCAACACAGAGATGAAAATTAATAGCTTTTTCAGTAATTATTCGTAATGTAGTAAGCATTTGTTTTTAAAAGGGCATTTAAGGAGTAGTAATGTATTTTCCTAGGCAGCTTGAAAACTGACACATTGAGCGTTTGCAGAACTACTTAGGTGTGGGATTTTTTTTATACAAAACATGGATCTGGATTTTGTAACCTGAAGAATTCTTTAACATTTTAGCTTGGTTTATTTGAAATAGAGTTTAGGTTCACCGACTAGTATTTCATTTATTCTCACTAAAGAATAAATGGAAGTCTTTTTTCCTCTGCCCCATTTCTTAGAGATATGTCTGTTAAAAGGAATCAAATTATCACTGTATTTCAAGTTGTAAAGCACTTCTTAACTTCGTGTGTGTGTGTGTGTGTGTGGTTATTTGGTTTAATTTGTTCCACTGTGGAATGTGCCCTATCGCTAAGACATTTCTAAGTATTAAGTTACTGTACCATACCTTTTCTCTTTGCAATGCTTAACCCTATAATATTATAGGCCGATCCTATTATTTTTTCACCTATAATTTATATTTGGCTAGTCTGAGAAATTCAAATAATAGAATAGCAGGCTAAATTTTCCGTGCTTATTTCTAATCTAATTCAGTGCCATGGAAACTTCCCTTTCTTGAAAGTTGTAATGATACTTACAGCCCACTAAAGAATTGTCTTCACAATGGTTTAGCTGTTATTATCAGTGAGATATTTCCAAGTGAGAGCATCCTAGTGAGAGCATTCAGACTACCAAAATATTTTCTCTGTGTGACATCCCTGTTCCGTATACTGGTACATACAAAAAATATTATTCTATTCAAGAGATAGCTCCCATTTTCCCTTGTGCAGTCTCTACAGGTATCCTTAAGGTTCTCATCACTATCTTATTGCTAACTAGATGCTACAACTGTTTTTCACTGAAGTACAACTTTCATCTTCTGTTCCAGGAAGAAATTTTTTAGAAAGTTGATGAGACACTAGAATAGGTTGACCAGATAACTTGTGGATGCTCCATCCCAGGAATTGTTCAAGGTCAGGCTGGACAAGGCTTTGAGCAACTTTGTCTAGTGGGGATGTCCCTGCCCCCAGTAGGGAGATTAGACTCGATCTTTGAAGGTCTCTTCCAGTCCAAACCATTCTATTATTCTGTAATTCCACTAGGATGTGGGAATGGAGAGACACCAAACTCTATGGAAAGACCATTGGTCCTGATTTGACTTTACTTAAGCTACTTTAACAACAGGGAAGCATAATGTTTTTCTCTGTATTTGTATCACGTTTTCAACCTAGTCCACATTTCTGCTTTCTACCTATTGCCTCTTGATTCTGAGACTTAAAAACCTTAGTGCCAAAGTAGCATGCCAAATTGAAGGCCATCTACCTCTTCAAGGGCAATTTTTTTTAAGTTTTTTATTCCTCTATTTCTCTTCCTTCCAGGCTGAAGAGACAGACTGTACTTACTCCAGGGAGCTAGTTAAGATACATTGAGTCATCTGATGAAACTCTGGGTTTGCTGCAATTGAGAGGAGGATCCTAGAGTGGCACCTCTCTGTCGCAGAACCTCATCTAAGGTCTAAGACTATGTCTTCTAAATCAGTTGGCAGCAATTTGCATACCAAGCCCTATAATAATGGCAATGATGGAGGAAGACACTCTTACCTTGCCCCCATCTTAGCTTTCAGCCAGAAATATGTAAAATCCCATGAAATAAGAGATGCAACCAGAGGTTCTTGCACTAACGTGTGTAAAAGGTTGTTAAATAAATAGCGGTTGAGTAAGTTGTGTTGGTTTACTGTAAGAAGTGTTGTAAATTAAACAACATGCAATGTGGTATATTTTCTAACCCACAAATGCTGTAGTATGAAAAGGGCAGTATAATACACTCACTCACACTACTAGATGTCATATTTTGAAGGTTAGAAATGGATATCCATGTCTTCTGGACAAAATTCTGTTCTAAGCAATATGCACATGACAGCTTCTTTCTTTTGATTAGGAATGAGGCAAATTTTATCTGTTATTTCCCTTGGTAAGGTAAGAGGAGACGTGCATTATTGTATTTTTTCATAATTAACAATAAAAAAGAAGCAGTGATGAGATAATTGTCTGTAGAAGAAACACTGTTCTCAACTCAGTCTCTGCAAAAGTTTGTAAGATATTCTTAAGATTATGCTCTCAAGTTTTATATGTTAAGTGGTTATGCAAACATAAAGGACTGGTAACTGTCAACTCCAGGCTTATTTTCTATATGTACACTTTAAGAAAGTGAAAAAAGAAGAGAAATAAAGCACTTAATGTCAATAGTTAATGGAGAAAGTCTCCCAATTTGCTGTTTAGACCAGTCAAAGACCTAAGGTTAGAATTATGTTAATAAAAAACAAAACACATGGAAATATATCTTCAATGCTAGTAAGAGACTGGTTCAATTAAAAAAGCTCCTGTTTATCCCATTTTTACTGTTAACATCTTGGGGATGGTGAGCTCTGAACTTCAATTCTGTATTGTAGATCTATACAAGAAAATCTCTAGTCCTCTTTGTTGATTTTGTACAATTTCATACCTGTATCACCAATCTGGTGTTTGTAGAATGATGCAGAAATAATCTTTCCAACATAGCTTTTAAACATGCAAAATCATTTCAAATCCTTTCACAGAAATTTGCTTACAGGAGATAAAACAATAACCTGAATAGTCAGTTCATTTAGAGTAGCCTGAAAACTTTAGCCAATAACATGTACTTATCTGAAAGTAAAAAAGCATTTTCTTTTGATCCTGCCAGAACTCTTTTGCTTAGCAAATGCAGAGTCGATAGGCAGAAATAAGCACTTTTCACAATAAGTGAAAACAGATGCATTACTTAAGAAAGGAATGCAGCTCTTGATTCCAATTCAGAATCATCTCTTGCGTACTTCAAAATCCAACACTGTACGATATATTTGTCCTTGTCCATTGTGTGCAGATGGTTTTGATTCATGGCATGTTGCAATATATTTTCATAACTGAGACATGAAATTCAGTACAAGTACATCAATAATTATAACCTTTCATTGATAATTACTCATCAAAAAATACAAGCATTCACTCCTGTAAAACCTCTGATTTGGTTGTGCTTAGGGAAGAAATACATTTTGACAAAAGAGTTTTAGACAAGTAAAAATAAATCTCAGTTCAGAGTATCTAGAGATAACTGCATCTCTATCAGCAGAGCGTTCCCCCTTCCAGTCTGCTGAGATAGTTCAGGATGAAGTTCTGGTCTTAGGTTTAAATGTTGACTCCTGGCAAAGACTTTTAATTTCTAGTCTTTGGATCTGCTGATAAGCTACAAATAAATTATCTCTATTGCATATGCTGTAATCACTTTGATCATGCATTGTTTTTAAACGTAACAAGAAAGACTAAAGAAGTATAACCCATTTCTTTTACACTAGTGCATTGAACACAGTCAGATCTCCTGAGTCATAAGATCTAGTTTATGTACAAAGAAGTACTTTCAAGTCAGCATTCAGTTATTTCAGTGTCTTAATAACTGAAAAAAACCCCACAGCCCCCTGAATAGATCCCAGTGGTTAAGCTAGCATTAATTCAGACCAGGATTTGTTTAACTGTGGGATTTAAGGGAATTGCCTGTATTTTAGGAATACCTGAAAACCTGATGTTGTTTTTATGTAAAAAAATGCCAAGTATAACATTCACGTCTACACTAAAATTTGCAGTCCTGTACCTCATCTGTATCCTAATCTATTACTCTCTGAGATTAATTGAAACCCTCGTTACTGAAAGGTTGGCTCCCCCTGCCCACATGCACTTTAAAAAAGTCTTACGCTTTAGTATATAAATTGATCTCAGGATAGGGAAAGTCAAAGAAGAAAGTTCATTTCAGGTATGTTGCTGATTGATGGATGTAGGGGTTTGGCATCACTTACTGACTCACTGCTAAACACTGGATTAGGTGGAATAGTGATTTGTTCTAGTCTGTCATCTGAATGCTTAAACATAATCTACTTCTGCAAATACATTCCAGTTTTATGTATGGTATTTACAGTAGTGGATAAGGCATTAATACTGTTCAGAACAAAAAAAAAATCTGTTTTCATGAAGCAGCAGTTTGTAGCAATCGTAGAACAAAGTCGCCTGCTCCCTGTGCAGGAGCAGATCAGAAAAGAACCTGGACCTACAGAACTCGTTTTCTTCCCATTGTGTTTGTCCATTAAGCAGATGAAGCGCACACTTCCCATGCTGTTCCATTCATACAGAGTAGTGTTCATTCAGAAAAAGAACGTTTCCTTTAGTTGATGGATTAAAGGCAGGACGGGGGGAGGAGTGTAAATATGTTTTGGGATGAGCAGTACTTCAGGAACCACATTTAAAGGTTAATTCACTAAAAGCTTCTAATATTTTTTTTTCCACAGCTTGAAAATAAAATAGATATTGCTTCTTAAATGAAGGAAAAGAGAAACTTTTTTAAAAAGAAAGACCCAAAGAAGTTTTTTTGTGCAAATGCTGAGAAGTTAATGCCAGGTTACTTTGTAAATCAGCCTTCTGTTACACTTTCAACAGGGTACAAAGGCTAAGTGAACAAATTTTTTTTGCTATGCCGTGATTAATTTAGTATTATATTGTCATAAATTGAAATATGGACCTAGCAATGCACATTAGTGACCTTAAAAAAACAGCAAGTAAACTCTGTAAGCAACTTTAGAGTTATTGTTTGCTTTTCATCTTCACTTGCAGACCAGGTGTCTCTAGCAAAGCAAATCTGAGGAAAAGCTACTTTGTTGGGGTCTCTTTGTGAACAAAACAGATGACCTAAAGAGCAGGTGTTAAAATAGTGAAAAAAGCAAACAGCAATTATTTTACAGGATGTTTAGGGGGGAAAAAATGGGCTCTTCTAAACCATCCTATTTGGAAATCTTTGCTCAAACAAAAGAGATACTTCACTGCCTTGTAAAAGACAAAATCTGCCTTTTGATTCCCCAAAGAATGGGTTATATATACTTCTGCAATCCCTGTTGTAACTGATTTCCCAGGGACTGACAGGAAAAAGCAGAGTTTTTACTAAATAAGGATGCTGGAATTTGCTTACTGGTTTCTGTTTACCTGATGCCACTTATGATACTGTGTTTGCCTACTTAAGTGGCATTTAGCACTGGAGTCTTGTGTGTGATTTACTATTTATGTTAGGAAATAGCTTCGCAGCTGGGTAGATTAGACTCTTTTGTGTATTTTTTCATCCTGCATTGCACATCTGCTAATGTTGGTCTTAACGCTACAATAGTGAGTATTGTAAATTAATAAGTAGAAAGGTAAGTATGTAAAGTATGTTTGCTTGTGAGATTAAAAAACTAAAAGCTACTGAACTGACACTTTCTGGATGTCTAAATTAAGCATCCTAAACCCATAAAGACAGATTTAGAGGCCCACACTGCAGCCCTCAACTGTATACATTTCAAATTTAAGCTAGAAGGTTCTTTTTCAGGTAGATGACTGCACTAAGCTTTCTGCATTGAAGTGTGACTTCTCTTTCTTACACACACACATTCTCTAGCAGATTCCTTTGACTGAATCATGCTAGTTCTCTAACTTTGTGACTGATGAGAGAAGTGAACCCTAATGCAAAATTATTCTATAATCATGTGAGCCTGGTATAGAGAATTGGCTAATCATTGTAGAGAACTGTAAATTCTCTTCATTCGCAAGAAATATTTCTTTATGTAAAAAATACTCTTGTGACATCACTTGAACACTTCCTTGGAGATCTTATGTCAGCTGCTCAGTTAAGTCCTCAAAATATTTATTGCTTAGAAGATAGGGATCTTGGTATGTGACCCAAACACTAATAAATTTACTATGCAATTAAACTATACATCACATTTTTTCAGGTACCAGTGAAATAAAGGTTTATTAAATGAAAATCCATTGAACTGTACAGCATTTAGGATCAAGTGAGTTTCTGTTAAAATGAGGACTAGTGATCAGGCTTGTTCTCTCGTAATAGTAAGAATTTATGCAGTATAAATGGGTTTTTGTGTTTTCAAGTATAATTTTACAACTCTTGCCACTTTGGCAATAAGCATATCTTTCTCCCTGACTTACAATGGAGTTACATTGAAGGAAGCTATGTGGCAACTCCAAACACCTTTTCCAGAATTTTTTTCCCTTGAATATTGTATATTGTACATTGGAGTGGAAAAGTTACAGGATGCGAAGGATATCCGCTAATGAACTTTCTTGAAATTCTGTCACTTCACTAGGCTAATTTCACTGCAACTGACTGACAGTCCTTGCTTAGAACAACAGTTCTTTATCAGCAGGTCTTAGAACATTCATCACTGCGTGCAAGTTTTGA
Source organism: Coccyzus lansbergi (assembly GCA_033558105.1). NCBI lineage: Eukaryota > Metazoa > Chordata > Aves > Cuculiformes > Coccyzidae > Coccyzus > Coccyzus lansbergi. The sequence goes on from JAUMJK010000508.1 coordinate 6,039,587, forward strand.
AATAGTTTCAAATAACATTTTTCAAGCATGCCTCGGGTAAAGGTACATTCTGTATTCTTTAAACAGAGATAAAATAGACCTTGTTGGTTAATTATAAATTCCTAGCTGGTTCTTTCATGTCAGAAGTTTCAGACTGTCTGCCTGTATATGTATTTACTGTTTGTCCAAGCAACTCAAATGTAATAACAAACTTGAAAGCACAAGCTCTGCAGAACAGTGTAGTTCTCTATTCCTTTATAGTCAGTAAAATTACATTCTCAGACTTGAAACAAACTTTTTGATTGAAAAGAAATTCGCAAATTTGTTTTAGATAATGGATTTTGTGAATTTAGGAAAAAAAAAACCCACAATGAAGTAGATAACAGGATGCTGTAAGCAAGATTATTTTAGAATAGAAATTATATTATCCTACCTTCATTAGCCATTGAGTGTTGTTTTCCATGATATTTTCAAGTAGCTGCAGCCTTTGAACTGAATCATCATAATCTAAAGGTGCATCCCTTTGCACTGCATTGGACACGTAAGAAGAGGAGCGGCAGTTGTCTGTCTCAGGCAAGAGGAAGGTATAGCTGCATGACCCGTGCTGAACTTGGTACTGCTTCTTGCCTATCGCCTCCATGCTCTTACTGAAGGGGTTGTAGCCCGAAGCTAAGAAAATACCGCAGCCCCAAAAGAAGTAAACAGTCAGCTGCATTTTGGCTCCTGCACTAACCCAGCGAACCTAAAGTGCTGTGGTGCCTTCTTGAGAGCTCAGACCTAGTTAACCTGCTCTGGAAGCGAATGCTCTGCTGCCATGTGCCGTCTGAATGAGGGCTGGGCTTTCTCACTGTCCAGCTCTCAAACTGGAAGCGTGCAGTCTTTCCCCTGAGTCCAGAGCTGTCAGATGCGGAAAAGCGAAAACAATCCCCTTGGTGCGCTGGGATGCAGCCCAGCTTGAGGTTGCTTCTCCTCACCGGTGCCCGCAGTTCAGCGCCTCGGTACCCCCAATCAATCACTTCTCTGCCCTTCTAGGATGAGTTGATAAGAGCAGCAGGCAGACATGTGGAGTGAGGCTTGTGCAGAGCAGAGTGAGAGGAAACCCCGGGGAGGAGCCGGCAGCAACCGGACCCCTGCGAATTCCTCCAGCGCGGCTCTAATTAAAGAATTTCCTAGACAGAGCAATCAGTTCCGATAGCCTCCAACTATGCTTGTAAAGTAGTTGTGGTGGTAATAATTTTTTTAAAAGCTGATCAGAAAAAAAAAAAAAAAAAGGATTTCTTGAGGCTTTTTCTGTGCTCCACAAAGAAATTTTGTTTAAAATGCACTGAACCAAGATATAATTTCGGTTTTGTTTAATGTATTGTATAATTACAGAGAAAGACACAGTCCTAAGCATACAAAAGCAGGCTTGGGCATGTCTTGCAAAGAGAACAAGAGAGGGGTGTTAATTAAAAGTTTTCAGTTGAATGCAGACTTTGTTTTTTTACTGAATCTCTGAGATTTTTAGGCATATAAGCATTTTCAAGCTTTTTATTTTTTTAAGACTTTATCTACATTAAACGGATTATTTGGAAGCAATAACGTTGGGAAGAGTTACAAATCACACGTCAGCTGGGAGAGAGAGAGGGAATAACTGCCCAAACCCAGTGGCAGTAAGACATGGCTCAGGAAGAGGCATGACTGAATAGCAGTTGCCCTCTCAGCTCTCACCAGCCCAATTCCATGCCCTTGGAAGTGGGAAATACCCATAAAAACTGAGGGAAAAATCTCATAAAGTAAGCATTTGAAATGTGGATGTGAGACTGAAAAGAGGCTTGCCCCCTACTTCCCGCTCCCATGTTCACAGCAATGATCAGTGATCTTGAAAAAGTGGAAAATTACCAACTCACCAAACCCTGGGAAAGAGTTGATTCCACTGAAATTTTGAAAAAGTTTACTTCTCTGTTTTAGAAAATGTCTTCTTGAAACCAGCGTGATGGGATATGGACCCCTGAAGACAAACTGTCTGAGAGGTTTGCTAGGTCTGGATCTGGAAGCTATAGATTTTTCTTAATTAAAATAAACAAAGAGAATGCCATGCTCGTCAAACTAACATGAATTACAGACCAGAGTTTCTTTTATATGAGGAAAATCCTAGCATGCCCTGAGATCTGTTAGAACAGGCTTTCTTACACAACCTGTGATGTTTCATGTAGTGGGCAAATGGAGCTTTTACTTTTTAAATCATGGAATTTGTTTTCTGGGATGGTCAAAAATAGTTGTAGCACCTAAAATGCATGCTTTACGCTGTTGGAAACTCTTGGGAATTCTTTACATAATACACAGTTATCTCTGTAAAGGAAAATCTCTAGAATTCAATTCTAGAGACTTCCAGAAAGGCTCAGATTGTACTTGACTTTGACCTGCAAGAACAGTTTGTCAGATTTTTCTTCCTGTAAAGTGTTCATCTGCCATTGTCCATCCTTCCAGCCAAAGGAAATAGGGCAACATGTTTGGAACTTGGGATACAGTCAAGATTATTTTCTCAAAATATACTTTTTGGAGGGTTTGGAATATAAATTCTGCATTCTCTATCCCTTCAATTTTGTATTGCAACAGCAAAGTGAAGTGAAGTAACAGCTACGTACATTGTTAATGAATTTGCGAGAGCTTTCTCCATAGTGATTTCTGCTTTTCAGTATATTGATGTCTTTGAAGGAATGCTTAATTCCATGTGAATATCAGTCTTTTGCAAGATAGCAGAGAAATAGGTATGCAGGGAGGACAGCACTGGGATTAGATTTATACACTAAACTGTGTGAAGCATTTCTAGCTATTTAACCAGACTTTCAAATTCAATCTTTTCTTTTTGAATATTTTTTTCTATTTGAGTGTTTTTCTAAGGTAAGTGAGAATTTCCTATTATGAATTGTCTTTAAATTGATCCAGCCCCTGGTGTTTTTCAATCTCACAGCTAGCCCAAAGAATATAGGGATATCAACAGAGTAGTGCTGAACATAAGGACACTCTGGCTCTGAAAGCATCTCTCTCCAAAATAATGAAGAACCAGAAGATAATCTTAATTTTTCTGGTTGTATTTCCATGCATTTTTTTAATCCCTTGGTTAGACATTAAAGGGAAAGATGAGTGCAGTCTTTCAGGGGGTTTGCTTTTAATTATTGGACTTCTACTCAAGGGCCTCTATGTACATAAAAGAGGAGATTTAATGGATGCTGAGAATTTTGCATTTCCACGAGAGGCTTGATTAAATCGGCAAGGTTTGAATTGCTGTGAAGCTTGCCATCTATATGCCACACAGTGAGTCAGATCACCAATATAATCTGGCAGCTCGGTTTTGCTGGGTTTTTGAGGAGAGACTGGAGTGTCTCTAAAGGCTTGAACTAGAGTCCGTTTTCCTTGAGGAAAGGCTGACGCGTGACCCCGGGAGCAGTAATGGGGCCAGGAACAAAACTGAACTACTGCCTATCCAGGCTTGCTGTATCTTGGACCTCCACTAGGGAGAACTGTGGCTGTATGAATACTGGAAAGAGAAACTAGTTCACCTTTTACTGGGTTTTTTTGGCTGCGTTTGTTTTTTTGTGGCTCTTTTTTTTTTTGAATGAATGAATGAATGACCAGTTGCTATGACAGCTGACAGCAGTTCAGGGAAAAGGTATAGAAAGTGCAAGGATTATTCCAAGAAGTGATAACAAATTCCTAATGGCAGACCCTTAACAGCACGGCAGGCACCACCAGTTGACCTCTCTGCTGTGCTTCTCATCTAGCTCTTGGAGTAACACCCCGAGGTTCACCATGGTAATGTTTTCCTCAACTTTTCCTTGATCCATCCAAGCTGTAGGGGTAATAACTGGAATATAAACCCCAACACACAGATACGTAACTGAGGGAGTATTTTGCTGTTTCCCTGTCTGGGGCCAACGGACTTATATTGCTTTAATGAAGTGCTCTTTCCCACTGCCCAAGAAAGTTAGTGAGTGTTCACCTTGCCAACAAAATAAATATACATCCCTTCAACCCTTCGCTACAGGACAGTGCCGTATTTGGTGCATCTTTTGGAGCATTTGATTGTGATCCTTCACCCTTTCTATCCCTTTGGGAGCAGCTTTCCCAGCTGTGGAGGAGGAAGTGGACTTCTCTGCCTCTCCAGGGAGTCAAAGCCAGGCAGAGTTCAGGGGGAAAGAAAGTAGTAACAGCTAATTTTAGAAAACTGGTGTGAAAAGTAAGGCAAGTTAAATACATTTTTGTCCTTGAAAACTGAGGAGGAGGAAGGAAGGTACCTAAATAATGCCTTTTTACTGAGCCTCAGAGGCGTAATAACAAGTCTGCTTGCAAGGCAGGGCTTATTCCAGAAAAGCTGAATGACAGAGATCTGTCTCCCATCAGTTATGAATAGGAAGATCTCTTTGTCAGACACGGTGAAAGTAGGGAGGAATGTAAATAATTCGACATGGAATCTTATATATGCCAGTATGAAATTGAGTAAAAAGTTGTAATTCATACCAGTTGCTCCCTCTCAGTGATTTTTTTTCATCTTCGTTGTTCTCTTCATCTTTTAGTTCTGCTGTCGATACGGAATGGTACATTTATTCTGCACAGTGAAATATAGCTGCTTAGGCTGTGATTTCCTGCTTGCTTTATAGCTGAGTGTATATAGTCTTTGACATAAAATAGCAAATAGTGGCTTGGTGTATTTAAAGTACAAATTAGATCTTTCCATTTTTAGAAAGAAGACACCCCATTCTACAGAACTCACCTTATAAGAAGAGCTGAAATGTATATTTTGTCAAAACTAAACATTTAGAACATTTCACCAGATGTGTGGCAGGCAATTTCCTTTCCTGGGAAACAGTAAATTCCCTTACTCAGCCAATCTTGTTTTTATTCCATACAGCATATGACTAAGCTGCTTTGAGAGAGATGCCTGAATACCACTAACATTATCTTTCCAATTATCATTTTACTTACAGCTGCAGTGCTTCTGTTTGACAGGCAAAAACAGAGATCTTGTGAGATATCTGATAGAAAAGGAAGCATAAAAGTTTCTGAGGTAGCGTAAGAAAACGTTGGCTTGGCTTTAGTCTGCTATCTGCAGACTTTGCCACCTAAAACGTTCAAGATGTTTATTTAGTAGATAAGCAAGTTCTTATTTCAGCAGTTTTCTTGTTTTAGCGAGGGAGAAATATAGAATGAAATATACGTGAGATAAAGACAGAACAATATAAACAAGTAGGGTTTGGTGCTGCATCCTTATAGGGATGTTTGATCTACGTATATAAATGAAAACACTGTAGTGTGAGAATATGGAACTCCAAAACCAAAACTGAGATGAAAAATTGTCTGAAATATCTTGGAATAAATTAATGAAGTATTTTATATATTCCAGGTATTTGCATTCTTTACACTCTGACACTCAATGTTAAGTCTCCACCTTGGTTCCTGGTACTTTAATGTTAGTTTATGGTGGTTCCATTTGCTGGCTTCAAAATATTTTCTTTCAGTGGGAGTATTTTAGCATGTTTCTCAGGAACAAATGTCAACAAGGACAAGACTCATGAACTTGTAACTTAAAAAACAGGGAACAGGATCTTGGACGCTACTAGCTTTTTACTCTGCTGAAAATCTTATCTGTTTTGAGATCTTACACTCTCTTTGAGAGAGAGGAGTGCCAGATTATTATGTTTTCTGATAAGCCAAAATAAATTGTTTTTGTTTTCATCAAGACCCATAGTTCAGTTCTTTAGCATTGCTAAAATTAGTGGTAATATCTTAGCAATTGTTCCTCCTGTCCCTACCATTTGCCTGTTTTCCTTTTTATTTGGTCTGAACTTCTCCACTGGTCTCTCATGACTTCTTCAACAAAATCTCAGGATTCACCTCACTTTCTCACTTTCTGCTGCTTATTTCTATTCACTTAGAATTTCTGGTGTTGCATCTTGTGAATTCACAGTCATCTTTATGTTCTGTCTGACATTCGTTCACATCTCCTTGAGTGTCCTTCCTTCCACGGGAGGGCATTTACTCAGTAATTCTCATACTGTACTTTTGCTGAGAGACACAAAGTCAATCTGATCCTCTGAAAACTGCGGTTACAACTCTGTCTTGGTGACTCAGTCTGCTTGTTCTCATCTTGCCTTGTAACATAGAATCATAGAATCACCAGGTTGGAAGAGACCCACCGGATCATCAAGTCCAATCATTCTTATCAAACACTAACCCATGCCCCTCAGCACCTCATCCACCCGTGCCTTAAACACCTCTAGGGAAGGTGACTCAACCACCACCCTGGGCAGCCTGTGCCAGTGCTCATCCATCCATCATTTGAGTATGTGGTATTTTTCCTGGTTATCATGGCTTTAATGGAAGCATAATGTGGCCAAAACTAGGCTTCATATCTTTCTCTGGAAAGCTTGAATGCTATCCCCTTTTTCTCTTTCATATTTGAAACTGCCACCACCCTTCAATTGATTTAAATCTATAATCTGCAAATTATGTTTATATCTCTTTGTGCCTTTGGCATTTACTTTTTGCCTTTTTTGAGGCTCTGCTTTTATTAATGTCTTTAAAATTCTCATGATGATCCTCATCATCAACATATTGAAACATTATATGTTAAATTACATATTAATTGGTAAATTAACATATGTAAGTAATGACATGTAAATAGTATGTGACCGATATGATTAATTTATATAATATGTAAATTTTGTGTTAAATGGCTCTTGGAAATGTGACTTATGAAGCTTATGCTTATAAAGCTTAAGTTCATTCTGTCTCTCTTAGCAAACTGAATTCAACTTTATTTTCATAAGAATTGTCAGACAACTGTCAGAGCTTCACACAAGTACACTTATCTACTAAATTGCTTCTAATTGGTTTTCATTTTTGGAAGCTCTAAATTTAACCCTTCTCCCAACCAAATATGTCAGCTTCATTGCCTACTTCTAGGCACTGACTGGATTTGCTCTCTTGGACTGCCTTGGTTATATTTGAGAGGTCTTTTCTCAGTTAATCTGACATTTAACATGACCGTATTTTCCACTAACAGATTTATTTTGATATCCCACTTTTGTTATATAACATCTGCTCAAGGTTTTGTGACTGAGGTTATATTAACATGAAAATAAATCATATGCTTATACATACTTACAGGTGTATATGTTTACTATGTTGTAGATGCCACCACACCTAAAATATAATTGATCATGTTGATTTAGATTGAGACTTTGTAGTATCACATCTTCAGTAACAATGATAACATGAACTAATCATAGAATCACCAGATTTTAAAAGACCCATCAGATCATCGAGTCCAACCATGTTTTTGAAATTGTCATTGTCATTTCTACATTCCTTAACCTTCTTAAATGCATATACCTTTCTTTTTTACTGGTTTATTACTTTTATAGGGATTTCCTTAATCAATCCAAATTTTCAAGAGGTATCTGAAGTAGAATACACAAATTATCTGTAATATAAAACTGTAATCCATACAAATAATGTTTACAAGCATCTAAGAAGATTCTCACAATGCTTTAAAGAAGTTCCTGTTGGTAGGACAGATGGCAGTTTCTTTCACTGAGAGCAGTTTTGACTAATGAATGTTATTTTAAATCTTTGAAAGATGAATCATCCACATACAGAAGTAGGAAGTGAGTCCCAGGATTATGAAGAATACATGCTCTATGTCCTTCCTCCTTAACATTTTTATATTGTTGGACTGTAGTGCCCAAAGGCTGTGCTCATTCTCTCCAGAGTTATGTGATGACAGCAAACTTTAGCTGGTAACAAGTGTAATTGCATCTTAAACTCAAATAGCATGAGTTCAAAATGAACATGGAAATTACAGCTAATGTTAAGGATCTTAAAAGTGGACTGCTGAGTATCTTTGACAGTTTAACTGCTGTGCCTCGTCAATCTCCCATACAGGGCACCTTGTTTAAATTTTTACCATTAATTTGAAAGTGAATTAAATAGCTTGCATGCTAATCTGTAGCTACTAGGACTAGTAAGGCCTTTAAAGTCTATTTTCAAAAATTGTTTCCATAGCACATGCATATTTAGTCTGCATTATTGAATTATATGTGAAAAAAATAACAGCTATTCTTACTCTATATGCTCATATGCTCATTGAAAAATGTCTTTTTCATTAGTTTTGTCCATGAAGATAATTTAAAACTAAACTCTTTATGTAAGGCTTTGACTTCTGTTGTTTTATGTGAATGTTGTATTATGTTGATGTGAAAAGGCAGCAGGGTGAAAGAATCCAGGAGGCTTTTGGAAAATGAGAAGTCTGCCATACTGTCATCTCCAAGAAAAATGCATTTGCCGTTTGTTTAAAGGAATGATTTTTTTTTTTTAAATGTCTGAGCAGTTGACAGTAATCTACCCTTACAAATAACCTCTGTCCCTGTGATTTAGAGCCTTCCTCTTGTAAGCAGTCATTCAGGTTAGCGGAAGGTTCTCTCATCTGCTAATAGCACACTCGTTTGGTAATAACAGCATGTCATACTTCCGAAGAGCATGTTCAAGTTAAGGATCTGAATTCAAAGATAAACTGATGTCAAAGAGAGAATGAAAAGGAAGTGAGAAACTGTGTAACAGGAATAAACAAAGCTTTCAGAGAGAGAGAGGACATTTATGGCAACAGTAAGGTACCTAGTTCCTGACATCTGTTTCCCTCAAGAAAAAAAATACAGTACATAAGCTAACCTTTTTATGGGGAGTGCCTGACAAATATTCACAGCATATTTTCATATATTCATATTTGTTGAACTGTATTATGGATGTGTAATTAGAAGAGGACAGATCAACTGCAAATTATTTTTTGACTCCATAAAGATAAATCTTTTTTTTTTTCAATACTAATAAACATGGTGAACTAATAATTTTCAAAACCTCATTCTGCTGCAAAAACTGGGCATTCTTTTCATTACTTGTCTAACTTCCGTACAAGCAAAGGAAAGAACTAAACTATTTTTTTCCCTGGTTAGTGAGGCATCAGAAGCTGTGATGGGGCAAGAAAAAGATTACCTGCATACTGGAACAAAGATTAGGGCTCCTTTGAGCTTGGACTTCTTGCCTCCACATGACCATCTATCAAGACTCCTACTGCTGTGTAAATATTAACACAAGTACCTCACTGGCCGAGTAACAGTCTGTTCTTTATCTTTACAAATAAATAATTTGCTGGAAAGATAATCCTCAATCTCCAGTGGAATGTGTACAGAAGATCAAATCTCTTATGAGTATCTTATCATTGAAATGGCATATTTTCTTCCCAACAGAAACCAATTAGAAAGTTCTCTTACTAGTCTGTCACTTTATCTGAATTATTTGAGTAGTTTCACTACATGGAGAAAATTCAAACTTTTGAAAATCTTCATTGTCCCACTAAAAATACATGTATAGGAAATTCAGAGACTGTCATTCATGGTAGCCGTATTGATCGAACATGAACCCCCATTCAGGATAGTCACAACCAAACTGACTTGTATTTACAAATCCTATCAAATAGTTCAGTCTTAGCTTATTAGTTTCAGTTTAAACTTGATTATACAAGCTCTTGCTTGTAATTGTATATTGTCACTTGATTTTTAGTCAATATCTTCAGTCAAATATGTGATCAAATTCTATCTTAAATAACTAATGAGGCTTCACTTTTACTGTTAAATGTTATATTATCACTTGGTCCTGCTTCAGCTGTAGTCTCTGGGATATTATTAATAGCAATATCCAGTGAAAAGCATTTTGCTTGAACATAGATAACTTTATATCTAATTCATCGAGTTAATGATCAGACAATGTTATTTTACTAACTTCTGCCTTCCTTTGCCTGTTCACCCACTCAAGTATCATTTTTAAGAACAAGAATGTATACATTAAAGTTAAAATATTTACTAGATGATGCCATCACAATTAGAAGAACATCTCCTAACTCAGCCAGCTTAGAATATTTTCCTCATCTATTAATGATGATCATAGGCTTGTATAGCACATTAAGATAGCCTCCTTTGATTAAATACAAATGTCAGGTCACCCACAGCTTCCTTATAGAGTCAGATTTATCTCTGTTGATTGGAAGGAGGCCCTTGAGCAACAGACTTAGATGAAAGCACCTCAACTTAGGTGAAACAAATGTCATAAAGTTCACTAGACAGTACAAACCCTTTCTTCATTCTTATTATACAAACCGTGATGCTCTAAACTGCATGGGAAGATCAGGAGCCTTTTCCAAACCACTTTTCTGCAGAAGGTGATGAGAACTGAGGAGTTTTCATTTGACTCATTTTAAGAAGTGATGGTTATTCCAGATTTAAGATGTGTTTCATTGTCTCAACTTAAAGAGCTGTTGTTATTATATAATCAGTACTTTTTCACTTTATTACAATTTTGAGATTATTATGTCCAAACATTATTGGTTCTTCTCGTTCAGTAATGGATTCACTTGGGCTATGAACTGATTGAAAAACAGTCCACCAAGAAACTGAGTCTAAATAAATTATTCACCCTGGAAAGGTAATTCTTTTATGTTGTAGCACGTTTTTCAAGGTTAAGCTCACTATACCTTTAGTGAATGTCAGTTAAAATGTTTCATCAGTGCCTGTTTTGGAACTTTATCACAGGCCATGGTGAGGAAGGATGAGCTAGAAATGGACTGAGCTTTCAGCCAGCTGTGAAGTTTTCCAGGCAGTACTACAGCAGGCAGGGAAACGGTTAGGAGTCATGGCTTAAACTTTGTTTTCATTTCATACCAAGTATAAAGAAATATTTTCTGAGGTTAAGATCTATGAGGCTGTAGAAAAGCCTCTCATGAGAAGTGTGGAATCCCTGTTGCATGAGTAATTTAATATAGATGGGCAAAACACTGAAATATGTAAAGGAAAATCCTCTACTGGCAACAGTAAGAATTAAGTGACCTAATAAGCTTTTTCATCTCTTAATTTCTCTCATTAAACCTCATCGCTTTGCTGAAAGAAAGAAAAATGTTTATGTTGGACCTCTATGTGAAAAGTGCTTATAGAAAAAATATTCCTCTGCAGATGATAAAAATATAATTAATATATTTGAAGTAATTCTTGCATTTTCTCACAACCATGAAGTTAAAACAGTCAGCTACAATGTATTATTAATGCCTGCAAACTGCTAAGCACTATTATGTCAACATAATGCAGCAGTGGTTTTAATATTGGAAATTACTATGGGTTTAGAGTTAATTGCAATAGTGGAACAACTTCATTTTATGTTATTAATTCTACTAGTGACATGCAGAAGATTATAGTTAGTCTTATTACTAAAAGCATCAGAGTGAGATTATGCTTCATAGACTATTATTGCCCACACATGAATCTGCTTGGCTGAGGTATTTTCAACCAGACAAATTATTCTAAATAATCAATACTTTTGTTTTCAGATTTTTTTAAAACATAATACTTCTTTAAGCACGTTTATAATGAAAAAACTAAAAACTGCAATTCATAAACATCATCAACATAACAAGATACAAAGTTTATAAAAATTAGACTATACTTTTTTTTATTAACTTGAGAGGGATTATTTTCGGCCTTTTAAAACCTCCATTTTTGAACATTTGCTTCCTGTCAAGCAGGCTTCTTTTTAATCATATATTTTACCTTGCTGGTTCTGCAGTAGGCTGGAGGAAAATCTGCACTCACCTACCTCTGACCTAACTCTGCTTGCCCATAATTTTAGACTGCAGTTCACCCAATAAAGAAAAATAACACATACTTTTAAGATAGCAATTTTAATAAACCGATAGCCTGGAGGGCTAAGAAAAAAAGCGATGCTTTAAAGACAAACTGTGGGCCTCTCATTTAGAAGGCTTTCCTAATATCAGTCAGAACATTTTCCTGACATGTCTAGCGTGCACAGTGGTCAGAAGCTGCTGAAGTAAACAAAATGTGGGTCTGTTCTCCATTATTATAATTTACAGATACCCTGTGTCTGCTCACAGACCATGGCCCAAGGCTTTTAAAGCTGTTAATGACATGAACAGTGGCCAAGAACTGTCTTTATTTGAAATACAAGTGTATTTTAAAAGTAAACCAGAACGTGTGAATCCTCTACCGGTTGCCATTTGCGTTAGCTTTACACAGTGAGAATTTTTTTTTAAGAAACAGGATTCTCACCAAACATTCACTGGACTCGTTAAGCAATTGACAGTATTTTCAAGAGGTGTCACTACTAGTTAAAATATTGGCTTCCGTGGCTGGTTGAAGTGAGAATCAGTCTTTATAGTAAATGGAACTTGGTTTCCTCTCATTGATTTATCAGTGTTCATAAATTCATTAAATGCTGGTTTATCAAATCCCGCCTCTTTATTGGCCCTTCCATGACAGGATGAGGCATCTGTCTCCAAAAAAAATGAAGTGGCATATGTTTTACTATGTATTGCCCCATATTACAACTGGGAAAAAAGTCATTTCAGTTAATAGAAGACAAGAATTAAGGTACTCAGGATTAGAAATAAGAGAGAAGGGATTTCTTATTCTACCTTTCTGCTCCTCCCCCACCCCCACCCCCCACCCCTCCCCCAGTTAATTTTCTTTTACTGGAAGTAGAATTGAAATTCCTAAATACTGAATGCTGAAATTCAGGATAGTTTGGGATGGTGTAATAGCTCTGCACATGGACATCAAATAGACCACAGATGCTACTACATATCCTGTACGTGCAGGTTTTTTCCATGTGTGCACTGTGTCATTTTTCCAGTTTATTAGGCTTCTGAAAAACAGATCAGTTTCTATCTGAGTATGTGGAAAACCATGTCACATACACTTTTCATACAAGACACAAGACTTGACTGTGCAACACAGGACATCCCCTGTTATGTGGGACATCTGCCAAGTCCAGCAAAAAGAAAAAATACAGGCAAGATAAAAAAAAAAAAAAAAAAAAAAACCAGTCGAATAAATTATTACTGAATCCTCATTCTGTTTTTAATGTTTGCATTCTGCTCTACTCTCAGCTGTTATAGTCCACTTTTAACAATGTTTGTGAGCTGTATTCTGTACTTTCTAGTCTGTTTAATGCATTATGGTTAAAATTTCCAAATATTTAATGTTCATAAGTGAATGACAGTAAGTTTTTAAAAGGTAGTTTTCAGCGTAGGCTTCGAGTCTTCAAAAATATCCCAGTTTGTCTCCCTTTGCATCTTTAGGTAACAACGTATCTTGGCTCCATAAGCACAGAAAAGCATAAGAGCCTTTTAATTGTGTTATGTACATGAGTACCTTAAGTTATATGAAAGCTGAGCTGCAGCTGCTATAAATCTTCTCAACCGTTTGGGATGAAAAACAAATATTGACTTGTTTGGGGGCTTATCAGCATTGCCAGTGCTTATGTTACTCGGGTGTTTTGGTGTGTTATGTCCTGGATTGTGAACTAATTAGATTCAGAAAAAATGAAAAAAAGTTTAAATTTAGGGGAAATAATTGTTAAAGAAGCATGCAAATGTTACTCTACGAAATGGCAATAGAAGGCAGCAAATAAATAAAAAAATATAGGTTTGGGTTTAGTTTTGGAAGTCAGTATTCTGATTTCTGAGTAGTTCAGTTAGCAGTCCTGGATATTCTGCTGAAAGACTTTCATTGCAAGACCTTTCTTTCATATTTGCAAAGTATGGAAGTGAAAACTGATAATGCTCTACAAATTTGACTTTGCTTTTGAGACTTATTTTTGATACTATCTATTTATACCTCTAGTACTATTCAGCCCCTGTGTATTGACATGTATGTGTTTATTATACCTGATTAGATACCTTTGATATTGTTGAAAACTACATTATATTGGACACGGGTGTCCTGCCCACAGGAGCACAATACAGTCCACAAGTTTGTCTCACTACAACTATGGTGGCTGCAGGTAGAAATCTTACAATGTCCAACCTAATGTGTATGAAGTTTTTTCAAAGTACTTCCCTCAGTCTAACAGAAGGAATAATGAGTATTTACCTTCGTTTATCATGTTTTCAATACCAACTATGCTACTAGAGATGACAGAAACTATGGCATCATCTCACTTTGGACACTAGGTCACAGAAGGGAGTGTTTAGTCTGGAGAAGAGGAGGCTGAGAGGAGACCTCATTACTCTCTACAACTACCTGAAATGAGGTTGTAGAGAGGAGGGAGCTGGGCTCTTCTCCCAAGTGACAGGCAACAGGACAAGAGGGAATGGCTTCAAGCTCCGCCAGGGGTGACTTAGGCTGGACATCAGGAGGAAGTTTTTCACACAGAGGGTCATTGGGCATTGGAATAGGCTGCCCAGGGAGGGGGTTGATTCACCTTCCCTGGAGGTGTTTAAGGCACAGGTAGATGAGGTCCTGAGGGACATGGTTTAGTGTTTGATAGGAATGGTTGGACTCGATGATCTAATGGGTCTCTTCCAACCAGGTTGTTCTATGAGTCTATGATTCTAAGTCATGTGCTACCTCTGCGTCTACCTGCTGCTGTTCCTTTGTTTGTGTTATATCTGTGAAACTTGGAATAATCCGTATATTCACTTGATGCGTTGCTACAGGCAAGAAAGAAAGGAACTTTCGTATGTTCAGGATGAGAATGCAAATGACTATTTTTATTTAATAAAGACAGATTGTTGAGCCTGGCACTAATTTTATCCTTTTTTACCAGTGAAGACATGAGAACTTGAAGTACATCCTGCTTCCATACCAGGGAAATTGGCTCAGTCTGGAAGGAGGAAGACATAGCATAGTTTTTTGTGGACTGTGTCCTTTAAATGTTAGTTTACAAAGGCATTCTGAGTCAAAGGGCCATTTTTATCTAAAAGATATTTTTTAAGGCATACGTAGCATATTCAGACAAAATAGACAAGGCAAAACAGTTTCAGAAAGTTGTTGGACTTTATGAATACACCTGATTATTGTCCAGGAGCCCATTCTGGGAAGGATTCCCACCTACCTATGTGGCTTCTGGCTGATTTACTTGATTTACACACATCAGCACGTGATCATGTCCTGTAAGGATTTACAAAGAGCAACTAGCTGCTAAAAAATACCTCTGTTTTAGCTGCACAGCTAGTTCTCCAGGGTAAAAATCAGCATCTGTAATTCCTTTTTATCACTTTGTAGTCCCTGCTTACGGCACAATGGACTCGTAGATCTCATGAATAGGATCCCAATACCTTGCTACTGTTTGGTCAGAAAAACTGTTTATCAGTTACTTGGCTTGAAATTTTTATATATGCCACCAGTTTCCTCTCTGCAATTGACTGGTTTGGACAAACATGGAAATGAAAAATGAGTAAATGTAGATTTTTTACTAAACCAAAGCACTAAGTGTTGACAGGATTGCTGATTCCAGCCCAGAATTTTCTCTGCATATAAACATAGAATACATTTCATAAACCAAATCTGCAGGTTTTGTTTGTTTGCTTTTGGGTTTTGTTCCAAGTTTCTTGAGAAGCTTTCATCCTGAAATGAGACGAAACACTAGGATGTGTTTCCATAAACATATACGGGAAATACTGTGATAAGAAGAGGCCAGAAGAGCAAGCAAAACCTGTAGTAAGGAAGATGAAATGAATGTATAGGTATTAAAAAGAATCAAACTGAGCCCAGCCTTCTTTGCAGTCCATATTCATTGCTAGGAAGAAACAGGGGTTTATATTGTTCTGTAATATACTTTTGGTTTATTTCTGGCTTGCTGTAATTGTAGCACATTCTACTTTCAGATTATTTTCTGAACTGTAGCCTTGCACTTCTAGACCTTCTAACCTCACTTTTATCATACAAAAACACAATCAAAGTTTTATTGTGGTCTTTTCTCCACAGTAGAAAAAGTCTGGTTAAGTTTATGTGCCTTTGTCTGTGTATTTCACTGCTGGTGATGTTACAGTGCGATTGTGTTTGCCTGTATGATTCATTATAAGCTTGCTGGCAGTTGGTCACGTACACTTTGCAAGAGGGCTTGATGCTAATAATAATCAGCTTTTAGCTTTTATGTTTATTTTTTTTACCAGAGTAAGTAATGTGTTTTATCCTAATGCCTAGAAAATCATGGTAGTTTTCAGCCACTGCCATCTAAGTACTTTTATCCATCAATAAAAAAGGTTTCTCTGTACACGCTCAGCATTTCACAAGTGAAAGTTAAATTGCATGTATGGATGGTAGAGACAGAAGAATTAGTGCTCCGTCTTTCTTATATGAACAAGGTGGGATAATAAGTGTTTCATGAGACCATTATGTGCTAGAAAACCTTCTGGCCCCCTGCATATGAATGATTTTTTGTTGAAACCATTGGAACCCCACAGGGCCTGTATAGCTAAAGCTTCAAAGATCCTGCTTTGTCTCACTTCATCCCCATGTTTGTTATGGTGGAAGGAAATTGTTTATGTATATTTTATTGCATAACAGTAAATCAAGCTTATATGCAGTGTTTATCCATGATAGTTTAAATGCTGTCCGTCCAAAACACATTCCATTTACTTAAACAGTGAAATTGCAAAGAACTTCTATGTAGCACAGTAAAATGTCTACAGGAAGTAATGTTGTTTTATAAGAGGAAGAATGTGTTGAATTATGTGCTCCTATCATTATAAAATGACACAGATATATTTCAAGTTTTTTTAATACCAAGACTAACGTGTATTTAATAGTTATTCTAGATGGAATAGCTGAAGAAGCCACAGTATGGTGGAACTTCATGGGGACTGTTTATAGCTATCTTTAAGTTGTAAAAGGAAAATTTCTAGTCTAGCGGTTTTAGTGAAGACAGCTGTTGAGATGCTCTTGTTGGATTTTGTTTATCACAATTCCAGTACACTATATCCAGGCAATAAAATTAGTTATAAATCTGACTCCCTCAGAAGACAATGTCATGCAATGGTTTCAGCAAAAGTGATTCTTGGTGATTTTGTTAAAGTTCCCTTATTTTTAACAAATTCCTTGCATTGTTCCTTCATTTAACCATAAGCAAAAGGATGTAATCCAACTGTACCAATGTTCTTGCAAGAGCAAACGACACTGAGTCCGTTACAAGGTGTCTATGATGTAGGATCATGGCTCACAGACCTGATAAGATATTTTTCTGAATGTAATTCTCAGTTACAGAGTCTTATTAATTTCCTGAGAGCATTAGAAAGTGCATTTTAGCTGATACAGCCCCTCTTCTCAGATTGTTTCATAAGTGTGTCTAAGGTATGGTCTTAGCCACTGCCTTCTCTCCTCCAAGCCTGAGGCTGAAGTAATTCACAGCTTATATGAAGAGAATAGTCCATAAACCTGTGCCAGATTCTGTCTTGGTAGTTGTGGTTTCACTGATATAAAAGTTTTAATAGGCTCCTTTGATTCCTGACTCCCATACTCCAACCACAAGAAAAAAAAGAAGTCAATTTTAAAAATTACTCATAAGTTAATTGCAGAACTAAATTCCAACTTCTGCTTATTTATTTTGCATTAGTTTTGATTTATTGTACTTGTGAGTATATCTATTGTATATATAGATGTTCTTCTGTTCTTGTTCTTACTGTTTTGTGATTTATTATGTGTTGATGAGATTCTTTTGTAGACCTTGGAGGCTTTTTTAAAGACAAGAAGTTCCATTGTCATGTTTTTCTTACAATGATTTATGTCTCGTATATTGAAGCTATTTATCAGAACTATTTAAAAGATCATCTAAATTAATAATTTTTTCAAACACTGTTGTTTAATATTTGCCTAAATTTGGTCCCAGAGGCTGCAATCAAAAAAGGGCATCCCTTTGATAGTCAGAATGTTACTATTACAACAGTAATATTTCTTCATTATTTCTTCATTATTTTCCACTGAACGTAAAACCTGACTTTGCATCTTATAGCATTGTATTAATACGAAACAAAAGATGCGTCTGCTCCAGGGGCCTTTTGACCTACAGAAGAATATTTCCATCCTTATTTTTGCCAATCTGGCTGAAAGGTCACACTTTACAAATAATCCATTTTCCCAAATTTATTCATGGACTAGAGGTTTTGTAAACTTCATGCAGTGGACTCTGGCAATAGTTGATGTGAGGGACCTTTACCTGTGGGGCTGATTCCAGGCAGCCTGATTCTGCTGGCCTTCAATAGACTTTGCTGCATGGAATTATTATTTTTAAAGTTATTGTAAAAAGAGAGATTTGACAGGAGTACATTTGCTTGAGGGAGAGGAGTTTTATGGGTAGTCTGAACAGGGTGGAATTTTGTTGACTGTTTTAAGAGTAACTGCTAATTGGTATCTTTTAAACAAAAACATTTCAGACAATCCAGGGCAAAAATGTAAAAATTCTATTTAAAGCTAACTTCCTAGAATCAAAGGAAACAAACATTTAAGTATCCACTTAAAAGTTCCTTGCAAGTATGTTAAAAATTCAAATCTTTTCCTAAAACTTTAGATGTCTGTTAAAAGTTTTTCCTGGGCTCAGATACTTCCACCTGAATCAAAGTGTGTTTTAAGTGCCTGACAAAGCTGCAATTTCAACACAAAGAAAGGTCAGTCTTCACAGGTTTTATTGAGTATTATTATTGAAATTCTGGGCTTATTCTAACATGAAGGAGGTGAACAATCGTGTGTATGTTAAGTAAGAAATTTTGCACAAAGCTCTGTCATTTGAAATAGTGTAGTTGAAACGATTGTGGCTTAGAAGAAAAACTATAAAATAGGAACAGCATGAATAATGGAGAGCTCTGTTCGTCCCGTCCCCTTGTGTTTTTTGCGTAGCTCAGCACATACTTACAAAACAAACTTGCAGCAGTAGCATAGTGTGATCCCATCATACTCTCTGTGGTGTGTTGCATGGGCTGGTTGCTGCTTATAATGTATCATAGAATCACCAGGTTGGAAGAGACCAACCGGATCATCGAGTCCAACCATTCCCACCAATCTCTAAACCATACCCCTCAGTACCTCATGTAGGAGATACCCAAAGTAGATACAGTGGTTCATCTGATATGCAGTTAAAGAATGTTTTGTCTTGAGTTTTTCTGAGTTTTGTCTCGAGGTTGATGAGATCATTTGTGAAATTTAGAATTTTTTCAGGATTAACTAGACTATTTCTGTTTTCGTGCCATCTTTGGAGGATGTTGCAGATGTGGTAGTGGCTATTTCTGTGATCCGATATCTTCTGCAGCCTCTACTGGTTTCAACCATTTCCAGTGCATATTTCTTCCACTGCATTCCAGAATTGTCTGGAACACAACCGTGAGCAGCCAGCTGGGGCTTTACCTGACAACTTGCTTTTGGTTTATAAGCAAAAGAAGCAGTGCTTTCCACAAAGATATAAAGTGTGCATGGATATCTTTTAGAAATAGGGAATATATTTACCCAAAATAACATTTGTCTGATTAATTGTATCTGCTGTTGCAAAGTCATTTTAGGTTTGAACTTCTGCCTTGGTGAATCAGCACTTCCAGTTCCGCACTTAAAATAAATCTAGGAAAGAAACCACATATGTTGTAATATATAGGCTGTATTGTACTTAACCAGACAATTATGTGATGTTGCGTTAGCAGGTCTGATGTTTAACTTTTTGTGGGAAGTTCTCTTTCTCATGGTAATTGCAAATGAAGCAGACAGTGATCTTTCATCTCTAATCTAAACATTAGCAAAAACTGTAATAATTAAGGAAAGGGGGCATTGTATAAGATTCCTATTAGTCTGGTCTTACAGATCATGCTGAGGAAAACACAGGATCATTTCTGTTTAAAAATAAAAAAGATTATCAGATTATATGTTGAAGGGTCTAGCAAGCTGTAATAGTAGGTAAATTTTCATAGAATCATAGAACAACCAGATTGGGAGAGACCCACCGGATCATCGAGTCCAACCATTCCTATCAGTCTCTAAACCATGTCCCTCAGGACCTCATCCACCTGTGCCTTAAACACCTCCAGGGAAGGTGAATCAACCACCTCCCTGTGTAACCTGTTCAAATGCCCAATGACCCTTTCTGTGAAAATGTTTTCCTAATGTCCAGCCTAAATCTCCCCTGGAGGAGCTTGAGGCCATTCCCTCTTGTCCTGTCCCCTGTCACTTGGGAGAAGAGCCCAGCTCCCTCCTCTCCACAACCTCCTTTCAGGTAGTTACAGAGAGCAATGACGTCTCACCTCAGCCTCCTCTTCTCCAGACTAAACACTCCCAGCTCTCTCAGCCACTCTTCATAAGGCCTGTTCTCCAGCCCCTTCACCAGCTTTGTTGCTCTTCTCTGGACTTGCTCCAGAGCCTCAACATCCTTCTTGTGCTGAGGGGCCCAGAACAGGATTCAAGGAGCAGTCTCACCAGTGCTGAGTACAGAAGGAGAAGAACCTCCCTGGACCTGCTGGTCACACCATTTCTGATACAAGCCAGGATGCCATTGGCCTTCTTGGCCACCTAGGCACACTGCTGGCTCATGTTCAGTCACTGTCAACCAACACCCCCAGATCCCTCTCCTCCAGGCAGCTTTCTGGACAGACTTCTCCTAGTCTGTAGCTCTGCAGAGGGTTTTACCACAGAAGAGTCTATTTCAAGTATTCTGGTGTTCTAAAAATGTTTTTTGATCCCTTCACATAGACAACCTACGTTCGTATAGCATAAGGGAAATTCATATTTGCCTTTAACAGCTTTCCTCTGACACTATTAGTGAAAACCCTATTACCTGTGTTTCATCTCAGAAAGCTAGAGACCATAATGAAGTGTACTTCAAAAGCCAAATTAAACTGAATGAATCAAGTAACCACTAAGGATGTTCTCTTGAGCATTTATTCTTACCATCATGAATGATGCTTGGTTTTCCCTTCTCTTTAATTAGAATGTTTCTACATTTGCCAAAGAAAATTTGGAATGGGGACAAAAACTGAAATTATAGGAACAAGGCTTGATGTAATAGCTTATTTGTAAAGGAAACACAACTTGTTTGGTATTTTATTGAAACAGGAAGTTCAGAACCTCAGTACACACAAGCACAACAAATTCTCAGGTGCTAGTTGAGTCATCTGTTGTTGGAAGTAGTCTCATAGAAGGCTTCCCCTTGATTTTGTTTTAATCTTCAATTAACAAAAGGAAGGAAATTACATACAGATTCAGTTTTAGATTATGTGCAAAGCTTTCTGTTGCTTTTTAGCTGTCACCCTGATGTGCATGCTTTGTGAATCTATCATGTTGGCACAGGGTGCATCCGAGTGAATACATTCAACTCTTAATATGCAAAAACAAACCTAATCTGCTACATTTATGAAATAGTGTAAGGCTTGCTTAATCAAAATGCTCTGACTTTTTCCTCCTAGTCATCTCATACCTGATATCAGCTCTACTGCAAGCTGTATAAGTAACAATCTGTGATAAGGCGACAACCTATAAAACTACTGGTTTAAGTTTAGTATGGGGTTATTTAATTGTCATGTTTGTATGTAGTAACAGGTTTGCTACACAGCAGAGCAGAGCATGGTTATACTGTGCAATTTTCCTCAATTCTGATATCTTTAAAAGTCACTTGGGAGTTTGTGTGTGCATCTTCTCTGTAGATGACTTAGCTCTCCCCCTCCATCAAAGGTCTGAATGACACTGGCCTTCTTTGAATGAGAAGAACTTTACTGAATTCCTTCCAAATCTCATCATTACTGTTCCTTTGTTTAACCCCAGGGGTACTCCAGCACTGTGCAATGAGTTTTCCTTTCCACCACCAATGGCCTGAGCAACGATGGCTTCGTAGCTCTCCCAGTACTAGTCTGTACCATAAGGATAAGTGCATCAGCACATCAATCAGCAATGTCATTTTAATTAAAAAATTCCATGGGTAACATTAGAACTATCATGTCAGCTCCTACATTTTGAAGTTAATATAGTGGCTTATGTAGCTTATATCAAACTAGCCTGTAACAAGCGGTGGGAGGATGGGTGTCAGGGGTCCAGTGTTAGGGAGGACACTTCTCTAAAACACCTTGTAGGTAATAAAGGGTCCACTGGGAAGGTGATGCAACTGAAGGTGAATGCTTTTACACTAACACAAGAAGCTTGGGTAACAAGCAGGGAGAGCTGGAAGCTACCGTCTTACTTGAAAGCTGTGATCTAGTTGCCATCAAGGAAACGTGGTGGGTCAAAACCCATGACTGGAGTGTGCCAGGTCCAGAGAGATATGGGACAGGTGAGGAGTATAGTCAGGACACTAAATTTCAGGAAAGCAGACTTCCAGCTCTTCAAGGAATTACTTAGTGGGATCCCCTGAGACATGGTCCACTGAGACAAGGTTGCAGAACAGAGCTAGGAAATATTCAAGGGTGCTTTCCATAAAGTGCAAGAGCTCTCAGTCCCTGTATGCAGGAACCTGGGCAGGGAAGGGGAGAGACTGGTGTGGCTGAGTCAAGACCTGTTGATTAAAGTAAAGAAGAAGAGGAAACTGCACAAGCAGTACAAGCAGGGATGGGTAACCTGGGACTTGTCTAAGGACACTGCCCAATTGTGTAGGGATGAAGTCAGGATGGCCAAGATGGGGTAAAGACCACCAAGAAGGGCATCCTGGAGGTGTTCAAGGCCAGGTGGGATGGGACCTTGAGCAGCCTGCTCTGGTGGGAGGTGTCCCTGCCCATGGCAGGGGAGCTGGAACTAAATGAGCTTTAAGGTCCCTTTCAACACTAGCTATTCTATGATTCTAGGAATATCGTTTTGAAACCAAAATAGCCAGGTGAACCAGTGAGTGTACAGAGCAGTTTTAAAAATTGGCCCTTATGCAGGTCTAGCTAGATCAGATTGTTTTTCACCATTCTCTGGGTAGTGTAGTAGTACATATAGTTTAGGGTAGAACATAGGCATACAAATAGTACCTTCTGTTACAGCACTGTAGTTTGTATTGTTATAGAGCTAAAGCTGTGTTCCTGATACACCCACCTTATTCTGTCTGATTTTAGTGGGAATTATGGATTGGGACAGAGCCAGAGGCAGTAAGTAGTTATTTACAGATTTCTACCAGAAAACTGGTGTGTAGGAGAGGACTTATTGAGCATTGTATTTTATCTAAACTATTCATTTGTTTGACTAGAAAAGAACTAGTGATTTTACTTGAATACCATGCCTTTTTTTATGCTCCGGAGTATTTATTCTGCATCTATGCTGAAATACCCATTTACTCTTATTTTCTATACAGTGTTTGCTGAATATCCTTTGGTTTTCAAATTGCAACTGCTTGCTTATGCAGTGACAACCTCTTGAAAAGGCTTTCTGCTCTCACTAAAGCACTTCAGGTAAAATCCAGATAGATTAAAAAGCAGTAGTGTCTTTGTCCCGCATCATTCTTAGACAAAGAGCAGTAGGAATATAAAAAAGAAACTCAGAAAGGAGGACAGGGTCAGAAGTTTGACCCTACAAACTTTATCCAGCTAGCATGAGAAGTTGCTGAAAGTCCATTACCATAAGTAGTCTGCCTAGTTCTCTGTATTTAACCATGTCATAACTGGCAAGCTCAAATTTAAAATAAAACCAAATTCCATATGGAATTTGTAGCAGTATTTCATTTTTTAAAAAAATAAAGTTTTTTAAAATATAGGCACTATATTTGCAGTAAACAGAAATTAACTTTTCTGTGAATTGTTGATTCACTTTTCAGTGAATCTTGCTGCCACTTCAGATTTGCACTCTTATAGCTTCACCTGTAGACTTACATTTCTATTTTACCTTCCTTGCTACAGCTCCTGCAAGACCAACTGTAAATATCAGATCAGCAAAATGAATATTAGTCCATTATCTTTGTCACTAAAATAATTAGATTAGAAATAAGTGACAGAAAAAGAAAGGGGGGAAATTACCACATGTTGAAATCCCAAATGCATTTGAAGTCCTGATCAGGAGTAAGACTATATTCTAAATAAGACTTATGTTCTAACCTGGCTTCATCTGGCTCTCAGCAACAACTGAGATCAATGCTAGACTTTTGTTTTCCTCCAGCATTTGATAATGTTACTGACACAATGTCTACTTTGCCTTCTGTAGACTCTTGAAAAGAAAGCTGTGACTTAATATGCCGCAAATGTGTTTGGTGTATCAACTCACAGGCTGATAAGTGTCAACTCCTCAGAATATTGGATTCCAAGATATTGGAATCAGTTATTTTTAGAAAGGTGTCATTTGCTACAATGCACAACTCATCAGAGTGGTTTGTGAATTAGAAGAAAGAAGAAAAGAAGGGAAAGAAGGAAGAAGAAAGAGAGAGAAAGAAAGAGAGAGAGAAAGAAAGAGAGAGAGAAAGAAGAGAGAAAGAGAGAAAGAGAGAAAGAGAGAAAGAGAGAGAGAAAGAGAGAAAGAGGAGAAAGAGAGAAAGAAAGAGAGAAAGAAAGAAAGAGAGAAAGAGAGAAAGAGAGAGAGAGAAAGAGAGAAAGAGAGAAAGAGAGAGAGAAAGAGAGAGAGAAAGAGAGAAAGAGGAGAAAGAAAGAGAGAAGAGGAGAAAGAAAGAGAGAAAGAAGAGAGAAAGAAAGAGAGAAAGAGAAGAGAGAAAGAGAGAAGAGAGAAGAAAGAGAGAAAGAGAGAAAGAGAGAAAGAGAGAGAAAGAGAGAGAGAGAGAGAGAAAGAGAGAAAAGAAAGAGAGAAAGAGAGAAAGAGAGAAAGAAGAGAAAGAAAGAGAGAGAAAGAGAGAGAAAGAGAGAAGATGAGAAAGAAAGAGAGAAAGAAAGAGAGAAAGAAAGAGAGAAAGAAAGAGAGAAAGAGAGAAAGAGAGAGAGAAGAGAGAAAGAGAGAAAGAAGGAGAGAAAGAGAGAAAGAGAGAAAGAGAGAAAGAGAGAAGAGAGAGAAAGAAAGAAAGGAAGAAAGAAGAAGAAAGAAAGAAAGAAAAGAAAGAAAGAAAGAAAGAAAGAAAGAAAGAAAGAAAGAAAGAAAGAAAAGAAAGAAAGAAAGAAAGAAAGAAAGAAAGAAAGAAAGAAAGAAAGAGAAAAGGAAGGAAGAAGAAGGAAGGAAGGAAGGAAGGAAAGGAAGGAAGGAAGGAAGGAAGGAAGGAAGGAAGGAAGGAAGGAAGGAAGGAAGGAAGGAAGGAAGGAAGGAAGGAAGGAAGGAAGGAAGAAGAAAGAAAGAAAGAAAGAAAGAAAGAAAGAAAGAAAGAAAGAAGAGAAGGAAGGAGAGAGGAGAGGGGGAGAGAGAAAGAGAGAGGAAGGAAGAGTGGGAAGGAGGAAGGAAGAGAAGGGAGGGAGCATGCTTTCAAAGAAACTTCTCTTGAGTAATTGTCATTTAAAAACACATTTGATAAAAGTCACCTGGTCAGATATTTAAACACCTAGAGGGATGAGCTTTACCGTGTTTGCTGGCAGCTCCTCCTACTACTCTTAATGCTGGAGGATTAAATGTCTTTGCTTTCCATGCTTCGCATGGCATCTTTTACTCCAATTTGTGACATAGATTTAGCGAAGAAGATATGTCATTACACATAAAGAAGTATTGGCTGCCGGAGAGTTCTGATCCAGGAAATTGTAGACCAGAGATGATTGTGATAGTGATTGTATCAGGAGTAACCTTCTGAAAGCAACCTGGTCTGCTAGTTTTGCAGTTGATGGCATTCCCAGCAGTGGTGTCCAGTTGTGTGATGCTAGGTAATCTTGAATGGATTTCCTTCAGTAGCTCTCAGACAGTTTAAAGACTTTTCTCTGTTGTAATGTTGTCTCTGTTTTCTCTGGTGTAATTTCAATGGATCCTTTAGCTCATATTTTAAAAAATGGAGTTCCCTGCTAATTATCAATATAGTTATCATGTTTCACTGTAAGTAAGGAATGTAACTTTGCATGTAACTTCTGAATGTAACTCTGAGTTTCTGATGTGCTCAGTCATACCCATGCATATTTTTAAATAATTTAAGGAAAAAAACTATGTTTGATTATACATCACTTTTTTCATTAATATGTGATCAATTATGTTGTGATATGTTGCTGAACAGAAGCATTTTATACAAGTGAATACTCTAGGCTGCCCTACTCAGAGGGTACGTTTTTCCTCTGTTGAATAAAACAAAAAATTAAAAGAACTGAGTGACATTTTTTTAAAAGTAATTTGCTGATGCCTGTTTTTTTAAAGCCAAGTCTCTTTTATTTGTCTTTGCCGCAGCATATCAAAAAACAATTGAGAAAAGTCAATCCTAAGAAATCTGAAGGAAAATGAATTCACTGTGTTCAAGCTTTGACATAATTCATAAAGCTGTTGAAAACCAAACCATGAAAGCCAGATTTATGAGATTTTTTTTTAAGTTATTTGTAGATTCCCAAGACGATTGTGTTCCCATCACTTACTGTAGCCTTTAAAACTCAAATGACGCTTAAAAATATTCATGTTTGGCACACACTGAGTTACTGCAGTGGCATTCAGCTAAAACTAAAAGAAGAAAAGGAAAAGCGTACTCTGCCTTCACTTAAATAATATCAGTCTATTGAGTTAATGCAGAAGTCCTCACATATTCATATTTCAAAGATTAGGACTTATTATAGGAGGAATTATTTTTAATGTTAGGATTACTTTTATTGTGAGTTAATACAATCGTTTGGGAAATGAGCCTTTTGGGAGCATCTGTGTAACCCTTCACATTTGCCAGGCCTTTCCTTTCAACAAGATCACTATGTTATTACTGGAATAGAAAAGTCTTTTATTTATCAAAGCATTATTTGCCTGCACTTTGCCAGGTATAGCAAATCTGTTGACAGCACTGGATTTATCATTTACTGTTAAAGGCAAAGGGAAGGATTCCCCATGTCTCTAGGCCAGCAAAACAAATGTCACTCTTAAAGATCACTGCAAAACATCCTGTATTAATTGAAAAAGAAAGTTGGACTGTCCAAAATCATTAAATATCTCAAAAGTCTAAGTTAGTTAAAATACATTTTAATGCATTTTATGCAAATACTAATATTCTATGCCTTGTATCTTCGTTATGTGTAGTATTTAACCAGGGGGAATATCAAGTTGTTTTCCATGAACTACAGTACATCATTAGAATCATAGAATCACCAGGTTGGAAGAGACCCGTCGGATCATCGAGTCCAACCATTCCTATCAAACACTAAACCATGTCCCTCAGGACCTCATCTACCTGTGCCTTAAACACCTCCAGGGGAGGTGACTCAACCCCCTCCCTGGGCAACCTATTCCAATACCCAAATTAGCTCATGAAATTTCTGTTTCAGAGTGGACTTTCATGGCTGACATATACTTAGCTGGAAATGCATTATTTCAGTGTGTGTAAATGCAGATGTGTTTACTCCCATGTAATTACATTATGCTGTTTACTTCATTAATATCTCATTCCTTAAACTATTCTGCTGAAATTAATGACTTATTCATAGGTTACATACTGGTTTGATGCGACAGGTACTGGCTGTAAATTGGAGAGGGGCAGATTTAGGCTAGACATAGGGAGGAATTCCTTGACAACAAGGGTGATGAGGCCCTGGCCCAGGTTGCCCAGGGAAGCTGTGGCTGCCCCATCCCCGGAGGTGTTCAAGGCTAGGTTGGATGGAGCCTTGAGCAGCCTGGTCTGGTGGGAGGTGTCCCTGCCCATGGCAGGGGAGTTGGAGCTAGATGATCTTTAAGGTCCCTTCCGACCCAAACCATTCTATGATTCTATTTTAAAAAAAACAAAAAAAACCAACAAATAATTGACCTTACGTCATCTGGGAGACTTCAGTAAGCCTGAAGGTTGCTGTATGGAAAATATGGGTAAATGATTGCAGTCTGAGGGTATAAATGCCAAGATGGAACTAATGTTGTTGCCATGTAAGAATGAGTTATGAGATAACACTAAGGGCAAATTGCAACTGTTATAAAAAGGGAGGCTAAATTTAGTTGAGGTCATTGTTTTTCGTATAGGTAATAATTCAGTTTGAAAGAAGCATCCCATAGAAGCATTCCAGTGCTCATATTGGGCACCGGAACAGGCTGCCCAGGGAGGTGGTTGAGTCACCTTCCCTGGAGGTGTTTAAGGCACAGATGATGCTGCTTATAGAATATTTTCACTTCCTCATCATCGTGGTTAGGTGGTTAAAACAGACTCCCACCATGACATCTGCCTTGTTAGCATTTGTCTTGATTTTTACCCATAAACATTCAACCCTATCATCACCACCTTCCCTGGAGGTGTTTAAGGGATGGGTGGACGAGGTGCTGAGGGACATGGTTTAGTGTTTGATAGGAATGGTTGGACTCGATGATCCAATGGGTCTTTTCCAACCTGGTGATTCTATGATTCTATATCTATATCACTACCATACTACATTTACCAGAAGTTACTCCATACTCACTTGTGCCTGTGTCTATGTGCCAGGTGAATGGAAAGGGATTACAGAGCATGTGAGCTAGTGCCACATGCACCTTGCTGACAACATATGCTTCAGGGCTCTGGGCTCATTTCAGTCTGCTCCCCGAGCTGAGCACATCTTCTGACTTTATTTCATCAAAAGGATTACAGTCTGTGTCCCTGATGTCTGCTCCACAGTGGGAACCAAAAGTACACTCAATAGGAATGACCAAGAGATTAGTTTCGAAAGTGCAGTCCCAGCTTGAACTAAACCAGTAAGAATGTAAGTATCTTATTTGCCAAAGATCTTGGCAGGATGTATCCAGCTAGAGCAGATCTTTGTTAGCTGTGAGGAAAACATGCCCATGTAAATATTACATACCTTTTAAAATCATGGCTGGTTGTCTAACGCAAACTAGTTGGAGGTTGAGATTTTCTTGGTTTGTACGTTGGCTCAACTGCATTTGTTCAGCTGTCAGCTAATGGAGGAGACTTTCTGATTTCACTCCACTTCCTTTGCGTTTCTGAGACATGAACCTGCAAGCATTTAAAAACTGAGGTAGATCAAGAGTCCCACCAACAGTGCCAGGTGCAAAATGATAGACTCCTTATACAGACTGGGAGAAGCCTGGCTGGAAAACTGCCAGGAGGAGAGGGACCTGGGGGTGTTGGTCAACAGCCGACTGAACATGAGCCAGCAGTGTGCCCAGGTAGCCAAGAAGGCCAATGGCATCCTGGCTTGTATCAGAAATGGTGTGACCAGCAGGTCCAGGGAGGTGATTCTCCCTCTGTACTCAGCACTGGTGAGGCCGCTCCTTGAATACTGTGTCCAGTTCGGGGCCCCTCACCACAAGAAGGATGTTGAGGCTCTGGAGAGAGTCCAGAGAAGAGCGACAAGGCTGGTGAAGGGGCTGGAGAACAGAACCTGTGAGGAGCAGCTGAGAGAGCTGGGGTTGTTTATCCTGGAGAAGAGGAGACTGAGAGGAGACCTCATTACTCTCTACAAGTACCTGAAAGGAGGTTGTAGAGAGGAGGGAGCTGGCCTCTTCTCCCAAGTACCAGGGGACAGGACAAGAGGGAATGGCCTCAAGCTCCACCAGGGGAGATTTAGGCTGGAGATTAGGAGGAGGTTTTTCGCACAAAGGGTCATTGGGCATTGGAATAGGCTGCCCAGGGAGGTGGTTGAGTCACCTTCCCTGGAGGTGTTTAAGGCACGGGTGGATGAGGTCTTGAGGGACATGGTTTAGTGTTAGATAGGAATGGTTGGACTAGAAGATCCGATGGGTCCCTTCCAACCTGGTTGTTCTATGATTCTATGATTCTATGTCACATTTAGATCTGCTGCACTAAGGATCCATATATGCTCAAATCAGCTCTTGGTCGAATAGGTAGTGAGGCCATTGCACCAGCAATTATGATTGGAATCATAAAATGTCCTATCCCATCCATATACTGCAGTTGTCGTCTGGGATTTTGCTGTTAACAGGCATAAAAATCTGATTAATCATGACCTAAAATAATAGAACCATAGATTGACTCCATCTTGTTTTTAATTTAGCAGACTGTCCGCATCTCAACCCATGACTTTTTTCACTTCATGATTCTAACCCTCATCCCACTGAGGTGGAAGGAAAAGAAGCAGCTATGTTGTGCTTAGCTGCCTTTTGGGGTTAAACCACAACAGATTGGAGTTAAAATAACCTTGAGAGATATAGGGAATGATCAGAAATAGGTATAATAATTTTTGGACTCAATAATCCAGTAGGTCCTTTCCAACCTAGTGATTCTATGATTCTATGAATAAAATTAAGTAAGGACTAGTGCAAAGAAGGGAGAAATATATTACCCGTGTATTGACAATGCAATATTTGGGACAATTTTAGAGGCATATGTCACTTACTCTGATTAAAGAAGCAGGCATAGTAGGATGTGTTAACAGGAATGTTGTGCATAAGATACATGAAGTGTGCAGAGCAGTGGTGGGGCCTGGACTGCAGTATTGTGGATAGCGCTGGGCACTGCACTTCAGGAAAGACGTGGATCCACTGGAGAGAATCCAGGGGAGAAAAACAAAATGATCAGAGGTCTGCAAAATATGACCTGTGAGCAAAAACTGAAAGAGCTGTGTTTATTTAGTCTAGAGAAAAGAAGACTGAGGGGAGACATGGTAACTGTCTTCAAATATTTTAAAGGTTGTTGCAAATAGGAAGAGAAGAAATTGTTCTCCATGTCGCTTGGCACTAGGACAAGAAGTAACAGGCTGAAAATGCAGCAGAGGCAATTTAGGTTATATTATTAAGAAAAGCTTTCTAAGTGCAAAAGAAGGTAAGCATTGGACTAGATTGTATATGGAAGTGGAAAATTTCTGTCTTTTATTTCTAGTGGGATTCTTGGGGGCTTGTCGCCTGTAGTATATATAACTCTTAAGGAATGCCAGTGACACAGGGCTCAGTCTTTTATGTGCCACACACATACTGCTTCAGTGATGCATGGCACAGTGCTGCTTTATTCATATTCAGGTGAGGAAAACACCTCCCAGTTATAATTGGTAATTATATGCAGAATTTTGACATGAATTTGTGATTGAAATTTGCAGTCTTATCACTGCCTGGTAGTCACTTCAGTTTAATCCTCTTGAAAGGAGGCAAAAACAAGGATTGACTGGTTTTTGAGGTATTTCTGAAGCAAAGTTTAAATTTCTAATCCTGTAACGTGCTTCCTTCCTTAGCTGATCTGTAATGAAACGATGCTTTAAACTTCAAAAATACTCAGTTTGTGTTGAAACCAAGTGCAAATGTATTTAATGTAGAATCTTTTTTCAGTTATAAACAGTCACAGTAAAGTGAACACATCTTAAAATTTTTGCAGTGTTTTTAAGTGATATATATTGGAAATATATCTCCTTGATTTAGAAGTCATACTTGTCCTCAAAAGGGAAAAAACTTATTGTTTTACCCTAATTTGTTTTTTATTAATCTGTAGTTGATAATGTTGATATTAGATAGTATTTAAAAATAGTCCTACCTCTGGAAAACAAGGAAATTAAACTAAAAATAAGTGAATTTGTTATCTTTTTTCCTGCAAAAATTTGCTGTGCCGGAAAAAATGGTTCAAGCACCTTCCAGTATAATTTTGACTATCTGCCAAACAGTAGATTTATTTGCCAAACATTTTCATACAGTGCTCCCACTGGAATTCAGACTTTCAGAGAATAAATGGATGAAATTAACTTTTCTTATCAGTCTATGGGATTTGAGAGAAGCAAGGTTGTCTGCCAACAGGCAGTGGAAAGAAATAATATCAACTAAATTGTCTGGATACTAGTGTTCTTCCCTTCTCCGTCATCTTGGCCAGGAAACATTTAGATGAAAAACTACACAGAGGAGGGGAAGTAACTGTTTTTTTGAAGAATTTGTCAGATAAAATGGTCTTGACTGTAGGCTAGTTCTCTTTCTTTTACTTTCCTTTCTGTTTTTCAAGACCAGATATTGAAGGTTTGTTTGTTCTGGACCAAATTTCCCAAAATCTTCAAAAACTTTCTCTCTTTGCTTCTGGCTTCCATCTCAGTGCACCAGTCTTACAGCACCAATGTACATGAAGTATGCCTGTAAGTAATCTCAGTTTGTCTGCATGTGCTGAGGTGCTAGTGTAGTTTTATCAAGCATTCAAAAACCATGTTCTCACTCTGTCTGAAGGCTTATGCTTCTCTGATTTGGCAGAAAGGGAGCTTTTATTTTAGCAAAATGATGTTGTCGACCAACGGAAAAGTATTATTTCGATTAATATTCAGAAATAAGGCTGCAATATGACAGGCATGAGAGGTGGGGCCATCCAAACCTCATGAAGTTCAACAATGCCAACTGAAAGGTCTAATATGTGGGTTGGGACAGTCCCAAGCACAAATACATGCTGGGTGGAGAACAGCCCTGAAGAGAAGGACTTGGGAGTGATGGTGGATGAGAAGCTCAGCATGAGCCAGCAAATGTGTGCTTGTAGGCCAGGAGGCCAACGATGTCCTAGGCTGCTTAAAAAGTGAGACCAGCAGGTCAAGGGAGGTGATTTTGCCCCTATAATCTGCTTTTGTGAGACCTCACCTAGAGTCCTGCATTCAGTTCTGGAGTCTTCAGCATAGGAAGGACATGGATCCGTTAGAACAAGTCCAGAGGAGGCCACAGAGATGATCAGAGGGCTGGAGCACCTCCCATATGGGGAGAAACTGAGAGAGTTGAAGTTGTTTAGCCTAGAGAAGAGAAGGCTCCGTGAAGACCCTATGGCAGCCTTCCAGTACTTAAAGGGGGCTACAAGAAATTTGAAAATGGGCTCTTTAACAAAGAATCTACTATTTGTAATCTGCATGACTCTTACAAGCTCAGTTTTCCCCCTGAGAATAAAAAACACCACCAGCAATAAGAGAAGCATTTGATACCATAGAGTAAAATAAGGTTCTGGGTGCTGTTGAGATAATTGTACAGTAGTATGGCTTAAGTCATTGGGGGTCCTGCATCCATGTGATATTCTTTTAACTTACATAAGATTCTCCAAAGCTGATGATGTATTTCTTTGTAAAACAACTTGCTGAAGGAAGTTGTTTCCAGCTCATAACATGCTCTTTTATACCGGACAGCATCAATTTATTTATCCAGTACAGCATTTCAGTGTAATTTTTAAAGCTTTTAGTAAGTATTATTTCAATTGTAGTACTCTCAATGTGTCAAAGAATCAGTAAACTGCTAAAATAAATTATAAGAAATCAAACTAAAATGATGAGCTTGTAATTTCAGTAGAAAATGCGTACCACACATTGTGCCTACAAAACCAGGGATGCTGTTTGGTTAGTTGCTTCTTCTATTAAACCTGATATTTGGAAAGATGAAAAAAGAGCATTTCTTCTTTGTCCTGTAGGAGTACTGCATTAACACAAACTTCCTTGATCCCTGTAGGGTTCTGCAGATTCTGCAAATTCCTCCCTGCAGGATAACGGTACTTTGAGAAGTCTGCATGCTGCAATGGGCTTCTCTTTATCAGAGTCAGGCTGGTGCTCCTCTTGTGTGGATGTGTGTGAGCCCTTGATCTTTACATGTACAGGGGGTTCCACATATGTGTTTTTCTTTTAAATTTTTACTGAATGACAGAGTGTCTGAAAATACATATAACCATGCAAGTGTGATGTGTCCTGTAGCTTTGAGTGCAATCTTCATGAGGTCTTTATACAGAATTACAGTGAATTAAACTGTGAACATTACTTGGGTAGTCTATTTATCCATACTGAAATCACATGAATATTAAAATCTTAGAGCTTAATATTTCCCCAGCAACATCACCCAACTGTATTAAATGAATATAATATTTTATGTGTCTCTCTTGTGTTAAATTTGTAGAGTATCAAACCACAAAGTCTGAAGTCTTTACTTTATCAGTTTTATGTTTTCCTGTTGTTTAGTAGTTGCAGAGTGGTGGAATAATCCCTAAGACTTCAGTGGTCTGATCCTTTTCTTTTTTGTGAAAATGAGCACTTTCTTACCAACTTCAAATAAAATAGGACTTGCTCTTTATATAGATACAAACCATAAAATATACAGTCTTGTCTCTACAATTTTATCTTCTGCTGCTTGTATTTAATAAAATGTATTTATTATTTTTGCAAGTAACAGTAGCCAAGATGTATCTTTCCATAGGTTCAGTAAATACTTGATTAAAAAATAGCCTTTTCAAATAGGCGTTTTAAGGTTTCCAATCCTGGATTAAACACTCAAATAGTAATGATAAAATACATCATAACATTGTTTTTGTGGATTTATCTTTGGTGAATAAGAGAAATTAATAACAAAGATTTACCACTGTGCATACATTGATTCTGTAATGCAGGCACAATTTTTTTATACATGTATAATTATTAACGATGGCTACATTATTTCTTAAACTTGCACTTCACACTTTCATTTCTAGTTTATAATTCCTATTAATTGTAGTAAATGGCATATATCTCCATTTAGCTTTTGTGAATTATTATTTTTGTAATAGCAAGTTACACTGGACATGTCTTCATATATTGTTTTCTGGAATTACACTGAAAACTGTCTGCTGTTCATAGGACATAAGCAGTTTCAGTGTTGAAAAATTTCTAAGTACAGAAGAATTAGTTTTCTTAAGATTTCTGTTGCATTAATTCAGGTATCCTTTCAGAGATAACAGCTTTGTGGGACTCTATGCCTGTCTCTTGAGCCTCATCAAAAGATGACACCACTGGCCTTTTATAGGGGGTTTGTGTTTGTTCCTGCATCCTAAACTGCAGGAGCTATTTTCATAAAATTCTACACAAAGTTGTGAAGCTTTGGGGTTTGTTTTTTTTAAAACGTAAGCTCATTTGGTTTGTGACAATCAGTCACAGACAATAGTTGATGAAATGTTTGGAGGGGTTTTTCTATAATGAAGAAAGGCTCTTTTTCTTTATTACATTCCCTGTAAGTTTTACTTCTGTTGAGTGGGTTTTTTTCCTTCCAAAACTTAGGCTCAAACAAACATATAACTTTGCGGTACATTTATGATAATACATACAGAGAAGTGGCATCTTCCTGCTGTTCATCCAACTAGTGAAAGAATTAGTCCAACACTTGGGATCTTATCACAAAGAATAAATAGGTGCTTCTATAGCATTTTGGTTTTCTGACCATCTACTAATGAGTATCATTAGAAAGGAAAATCGGTGTTGTCTGTTACAAGAGGGACTGACACAATTGTAACTGTAAGTACCTACCGATACATACACAATTTGTGGAAACAGTCACTTCTGGGGTCAGATACTTTCCCAGGCTTGGTCTTTACTGAGGAATTATTTATTTATTTGCAAAAGCTTACACGACATGTGTATGGTTTCAAAGGGCTGGGAGCACCCCTGGTGTGCCGCGAAGGCTTTGATGTTGCAAAGGCAGCTGAGTCAATTCAGGGTTAAGAGCTAGATAGTGCCCTCTCATCCCACCGCCAAACCCTGTGTGGTCAGCTAGCTGCCTTTACAGCAACTGGTTGGTGGCCTTTCTTTCAGGTTAGTGGGTCAGAAAGCAAAGTTAACCTTCCAGATTCTTCTCCGGGCTCTGAACATAAATGCTATCATTTTCCCTAGCTCTGATACCTCTGTGTGGACACAATGTGCTTCAACAAATCCAACCACAGCTTGTCAGGAAAACTGTGATGGTGGTGATGCCACCAAGACATACTCTGTTCTTACACTGTCCTCCTCACAAATGCACACAGCTGGGATTTTAAAGACAGTTTAAGAAAATCCTCCCTATGGCATGTCAGCATTTCACTTTTCCAGGTTCTATATGTTTAGAATAAAGCATGCTATTTATGGACATCAGCTGAGATGAGTGCTGTTGGATTCCTAAAATTTGAATTTCCTGATGTGATGATTAGCTTTGTATAAGTTTGCTTTTAATATTAATTTAATCCAACAGTTCTTTCTATAGGAAGATATTTTAACTATGCTAGAGCACATCAAGGATAGCGAGGTCATTTGAAACAGTCAGCACAGCTTCACCAAGGGCAAGTCCTGCCGACCCAACCTCATGGCTTTCTATGATGGGATGACCATATCAGTGGACACAGGAAAATCAGTGGATATGATCTATCTGGACTTCTGTAAAGCCTTTGACACAGTCCCCCCCAACATCCTTCTCTCTAAATTGGAGAGAGATGGATCTGATGGGTGAACTGTTCAGTGGATAAGAAACTGGTTGGATGGTCGTATTCAGAGAGTCGTGCTCAATGGCTCAATGTCCATGTGGAGCTCCATGACATGTGTCCGTCAGGGGTCCA
Source organism: Coccyzus lansbergi (assembly GCA_033558105.1). Lineage (NCBI taxonomy): Eukaryota > Metazoa > Chordata > Aves > Cuculiformes > Coccyzidae > Coccyzus > Coccyzus lansbergi. The sequence goes on from JAUMJK010000508.1 coordinate 6,075,596, forward strand.
CACTGGGACTAGTGCTGTTTGATATTCCCATTGATGATACATACACTTTCAGCCTGGACTGCATCAAAAAAACATTGCCAGCAGGGTGAGGGAGGGATTCTCCCCCTCTACTCCACTCTCATGAGACCCCCACCTGGAGTCCTGTACCCAGTTCTGGAACCCCCAGTAATAAGAAGGAGATGGAACTGTTGAAGTGGGTCCGGATGAGGCCACATAGATGATCAGAGGGCTGGAGAACCTCTGCTGTTAGGATGGGCTGAGCGAGTTGGGGTTTTTCAGCCTGGAGAAGAGAAAGCTCTGTGGAGACCTCAGAGAAACCTTCCAACCTGAAGCAGAGCTACAAGAAAGCTAGTGAAGGACTTTGTACAAGGGCCTGGAGTGATAGCGCTAAGAGGAATGGCTTTAAATTGGAAGGGGGAAGATTTAGATTAGACATTGGCAAAAAATTCTTCACAATGAGGGTGAAGTAGCGAACTCTGAATTAGGTATGTTTGTAGAGTTCCTCAATACAAACTGATGAGCACTATATATTGTAGAGGATTTCAGAGTTTATATTCACGCCGAAGGACTGTGATTATTTACAATATCTATTTATATTTTTGTGTGATGACCAGTGTTATAAATGTAAGAATGTAAGATTATGGTGAAAAACGCTACTGTCAAGTGCTTTAAGAAGTCTGATAGGTAAGACCTATAACTAAATAGTCTTAACTCTGATTTGGGGATTATACCATTCAAGTATATCATATATAGATATGTAAGCTCTTGTATAAAAACAACTATATCAATAAAATACAGCAAATTCTTTGCATGGTTTACCCAAGAGTTTCCAATGTGTCTGAAAAAGTAAAGTTCATATTCTTATACTATAATTAATCTTTTCTGAAATAACAAAGATAAATTTTACTTTGAGTGGAAATGCAGCATGTTGATTATTCATTTCTTTTTTTTCCTCAAATACAGATCTGCAGGCTTCAGCGTCACCTATCAGAAGGAAAATACCAGCAGAATCTCTTTTCAAACCAGCCTGTAATGTTTGTATCTCCTACCAGTCAGCCACCCTGCAAAAAGCTAATTGAACTTATACAGCTGTCAGGGGGGAAAATATGTAAAGCCTTACATCAGGCAAAAATCTGTATAGGAACAAACCCAGGAAAGAAGTATCAAGAAGTAAAATGTCTATCAGAGAAATGGATATTAGGTAAGATACTAAATTTCAGCCCATATAAAATATTGTGGAATAGATATTCAAAAATTGACTGTAGATAGCTCACTAAGCTGAGGTTACTGGTGGAAGAATGTAGAATGGACGGCTACAGTTGTTTTCTGGAAGGCTGTCCCCAGAGAACTTCCTCTTACAACTTTAAGAGAACCTTCTCTTGCAACTGAGACTGTTTTACGATTGTCTTAGTATTCACCATTGTAATTTTACCAAGAACAAAATCCATCCAGAGATCTTCATGTTTATTCCTCATATGATTGTTTCATTAAAAACAAACAGAGGGATGGGAAATCTCCCTAGGATAACTGGTTTTTAAATGGCATGTATTTCAACACTATTTCATAGAATCATAGAATGGTTTGGGTTGGAAGGGACCTTAAAGATCATCTAATTCCAACCCCCCTGCCAAGAATACCTCCGTGCATGAAGCTGTGGGCATCCACAGCTTCCCTAGGCAACCAATTCCAGTGCTGCACCACCCTCATTGTGAAGAATTTCCTCCTCATATCTAGTCTAAATCCACCCTTCTCCAATTTGTAGCTGTTCCCACTAGTCCTATCACCACATGCCTTTATAAAAAGTCCTTCCCCAGCTTTCTTGTATGAGAAAATACTCTTACTTTCTCATACAAGAAAATATGTTGTATTTATTCAACGTGTATTTAGGTATTAGGAAAAGTTAGTTAGACATTAGGCTGAAATTCTTCATGGTAAGTGTGGTGAGGCCCTGGCCCAGATTGCCCGGGGAAGCTGTGGATATGGATCTCTGGAGGTGTTCAAGGCCAGGTTGGGTGGGACCTGGAGCAGCCTTGTTTGGTGGGAGGTGTCCCTGCCCATGGCAGGGGGGAATGGAATTAGATGGGCTTTAAGGTCTCTTTCAACCCAAACTATTCTCTGATTCAGTGATTGCATTTTAGGTTTATTAAGAAGTATTTTTAACTCATGTGGACTGGCATAGCACTACAGTAATACACTATAACTCGCCCCCTCTGATAACCTGTCCTGAATCATATATTGTACATCTGAAAGACCACTTTCTGCAGACTTTATTTTACTTGCAAAAAAGGTTTCTTTTTAAAAAATCTGCTGTTAACTTTCTGAGTTGTTAATCCATTGCTTTTCCATTATGGATACCACAGCTCTTATGCTTATCTGTTTGCAAGGAGTCAGACATAAAATTGCTGTATCTACAGCCTAAAAAAAAAAAGCTTTTGATAACCTAAATGGGATTCAAAGCTTCCAGTCTGACACTCTCACATTTTCAGACAAGATAAGGTGTTTTCCAAAAAGGGACTTTAAACATACTAGAAAAAAGGTTAATTTTTTGTCAAACACTGTGTCAAACTCCTCTAGATAGTACCTCACTCAGACTCTAGCAATAAATGTACTACATGAATTGGTGTTATATGAGACTAGACAAGCAAATGCTAATCTCTTGACTGTTAATGCTATCAGATAATATTGACTTAAAACCTGAAAGAAAATATCACTATAGAAGAAAGGAAAAGTGAGCCGTAAGAAAAAAACACTCATCTAAATGCAAGCATTATTTGATACTTTCTTAAAGTATAAGATAAAATAGTGAAAGTGTGAGAGAGAGGCACAAGAAAAAGCTATTGTTTATTGTGCTGCTCTCTGGCTTCAAAGAAAACTTATAGAGCAAGTGTGGCCAAAAAAAAAGTGACCAGATGAGGAAAACAGAGGTTAGTGCAAGACTAAAAATATGGTGTAGTAAATGAAATATAAAATTTTCACACAGTAGTATTCCAGTCATAAATTCCAGATGGACAAAGTAATGATCTAAAATGGCATGAAACTCATGCAATCATAGAATCATATAATCACCAGGTTGGAAAAGACTCACCAGATCATCGAGTCCAACCGTTCCTGTCAAATACTAAACCATGTCCCTCAGCACCTCGTCCACCCATCCCTTGAACACCTTCCGGGAAGTTGAATCAACCACCTCCCTGGGCAGCCTCTGCCAGTGCCCGATGACCCTTTCTGTGAAAAATTTCTTCCTAATGTCCAGCCTAAACCTCCCCTGGTGCAGCTTGAGGCCATTCCCTCTTGTCCTGTCCCCTGTCACTTGGGAGAAGAGCCCAGCTCCCTCCTCTCCACAACCTCCTTTCGGGTAGTTGTAGCAATGAGATCTCCCCTCAGCCTCCTCCTCTCCAGGATAAACACCCCCAGCTCTCTCAGCTGTTCCTCATAAGGCCTGTTCTCTAGACCCTTCACCAGCTTCATTGCTCTTCTCTGGACTCTCTCCAGAGCCTCAACATCCTTCTTGTGCTGAGGGGCCCAGAACTGAACACAGGATTCAAGGAGCGGTCTCACCAGTGCTGAGTCCAGAGGGAGAATAACCTCCCTGGACCTGCTTGTCACACTGTTTCTAATACAAGCCAAGATGCCATGTGGCATGTCCTATTCTACTGGTCTCATGGATTTATTCCACAGTCCAGGTCCATGTCTCATGAGCTCACTGCAGCTGGACAGACCACCCTCAGCCCATTGGTAGGCTGAAGGAATTGTGTATCCAGCTGCTAATGAAAATGGACTCTGAATTCTTGGCGTCCTTTACGGATTTCTCAGTTCTCTTTTGCAGTCTGATAATCCCTTTTCTAACTGTTACGTCCTGCTACCAGGCACCATTACGCAAGCTCCGGCTAATCTATTTTAAATGATGAATGGTCAAAACTCAGAAAAAAAGAAATATTTCTATATAGTACTTCTATATAGTACTTCTATATTTCTATATATATAGTACTTTAAAGGAAAGGTATTAAAGCCTCCTTCATTTTTCAACAGCTGTTTACATAATAGTATGAAGTGTCACCTATAAATTGTCTTAATCAAATAAGTCAAACCAGTGCTGAAATTTTGTCTAAACTTTGAGGCTTCATCATTACAATCCAGTTGGTTTGTGTTTTTCTCCTTTCTGATTTTAATACCAGCAGCCAGTTAATTCAAGGTTGACCACTATAAAAAGCACATAGGTAGATAATGCAGAACCTCTTAAAACTTAAATAAATGATAAGTTCTTGTGGTATTATCATTTGAATGCTTTTTCTTTTTATAGAGTCTTTCTCTGGGTTCTCAGCTCCACCAAACTGTTTTATACCAGAAATTGCCCTGAAGTACATTGTTGGTTTATAATCTGTTTCTTGTACATTTTATCTTAAATAATCCTGCGGTTTTATTTCTTTTAGATTCGATCACTCAACATACAATATGTCCCATGGAAAACTACATTTTTCAGCTGTGAGCTAACTCAAGAGCTTCCATATGGCTGTAAGGAAACAAGCCTAGTTAGGAGTCAGCAAAAAGCTAAGCTGTGAATAAAATTTCTAGGAAAACTCTAGTTGTGTATTTATAAATACAGAGAAATGATTTGTGCATTTTTATTACTTGTGTAAGTGGTCATCTTGTGAAATCTTCAGGTTTTTATAATAAAGTGCCTCCTTAATAAAAGTCATGTTGTGTTTATTTATTTGTTGAAGACTCTTGGACCTACAAGTTGAGCGAATCATTATTCACTTGGAGGAAGTGGGAAGATATTTTCTAATCTCCAAACGAGGTTGATCATGTTACAGTGCAATTAGAAGATCAGCAGGCAGTATGGGTGGGCATACCTGAGCCACTCTGGTGTGGTCAACAGGAGCTGTGCTACCAGTGAAGATGTGTGGATCCTGTAGGCTCCTCTATGCTGAGAGCATCTGCCACATCTTTGTGACCATTGCTAATTATGTTTCACTGGCAAAAGGGTGAGGTTGCACACCTGCCGGTCTAGACTTGCGCTTCTAAACTGATTTTTTGGAATAATTGACACTCAGTAAAACTGCTCAGCTATGTACTTGAAGTATAACTTCATTTTAATACTTTTAATTCAATTTTAAACTGTGTCTGTCTAACCTTTAACCTGAAACCAGTTACTGATTCTGAGTCAAACGAATAAAGTGCTAAAATCTGTTGGAAAAATATATATATAATTAAATAATTTAAGTATACTTTAAAAATACATGTAATTATCTTAAATGCTAAATTCCTCTTCAATCTGTTGTTTTGTTTTTAGCAGGAACGAAGTAAGATTTGTATGTAAAGTATGTTGTGTAACATTGGTTTATCTATAAATGTACAACCCCCTTTAAATATTTACAAGCTCCATCATAATGATATATCAACATCAAAGAGAATAATATATTATTGAGTAGCTTAATGTATAATCAAGTAACATAACTCACAGCTTCCAAATGGAGAGCTTCCCTCCGAGTACTGTCAGTGTAAGGCAATGGAAGCCCTGTACTAAAAATAATGATTTGACATAGAATCATAGAATCACCAGGTTGGAAGAGACCCACTGGATTATTGAGTCCAATCATTCCTATCAAACACTAAACCATGTCCCTCAGCACCTTATCTACCCGTGCCTTAAACACCTCCAGGGAAGGTGAATCAACCACCTCCCTGGGCAGCCTATTCCAATGCCCAATGACCGTTTCAGTGAAAAACTTCCTCCTGATATCCACCCTAAATACCCCCTGGTGGAGCTTGAGGCCATTCCCTCTTGTCCTGTCCCCTGTCACTCAGGAGAAGAGCCCAGCTCCCTCCTCTCTACAACCTCTTTTCAGGTAGGACTTCCTTGAGGTAGAATGTCTGTAAACGTGAGGATTATACAAAATTTTGCTTCAAAACAAGTTCTGCAGCATCTGGGTGGCAGATTTCATTTGTATAGTTGCTCTGTAAAATGTTAAATATCCTTCTAAATGGGAAAGCTCCTAGTTATGGTTATTTCATTGATAAATAAACTACTTTTATTTTCAGACATTCTGAATACCTGTAACTCAAAAGGTTAAGATTTGATTTTAAATATCTAAGCGCTATATAGCTCATTTTAGTATATAAGCTAGAAAATATAATTTGTTGAGGTCTTTTCCTTGCTTAGTTTTCTGACAGCGACATTTTTAACAGTATCTTGGCTAGGAAAAGGATGTTTCAGGCAAATATTGGTAATCAAGTCTGTCTACAAATTGTACTGTTCAGAATCTATTCAGAATCTATTCAGAATCTATACTATTTACTGCCGAGCCCTGGTAACATGGCACCACCCTTCACCCCGACCTTATGAGCCCCTTTATTAAGAAACAAGTTGCCAAGTATTATAGACTAAAATATAAATACTTAAATAGGTTGTGACATGTGAACATATGGTTCCCAGTAAATAACAGAATAATTTGTTTGAATTATATTGCTCAACTTTGAATATTACGACCTCCTAGTTTATTTTGTAGTCATTTCCTAAGTGTACTACCCATAAAAATCCGTCACTATTAATTTATATAATATAACATTCCAATCAGTTTTCTCATAAATCTTCTTAAGATTAATCTCAGCAATTTAAATTGTAAATTCTTGGATCAACTTGTTGGTCTTTATTAGTCACATGTGTAACAGATTTGACAATGGAAAATCTGCTCTATCTGAAACATTGTAATTTAGGAGAAAATACATCAGTCTGCCAATTTAGGTAATTTCATCTTAAATTTTATGGCTTGATAGAAAACCCTATCTGTTGTCTGTTCTTGCAAATTTTGTAATACACAGGTAAATAGGGCCAGCAGGAAATTAAATATCTAATTTTGGTCTCACTTTATGAGCAATAGGAGAGAGCTGTCCATCCATACTGACTATTACTTTGCAATAGTACATAAAGAATACAGGAGAGGTTAGAATTATCTGAAGATTAGCATGTTGTATAGGCAGCAAAAAAAGAAATACAATTTCATGTTTAAAGTCTGGAGTCTTTCACACAAACAGTTTTTGAAGTTTTGATGTGTGGGCTCCTAATCACCAGGCATTAGAAGGAAGGCACGTTTCTACCTAAGACATAAGCAGGTAAGGACACCGACTCCGGTCATTCCCTCAGAAAACCAACACAGGAGGGAGGGGGAATGATGAAAACTTGTTCAAATGATTCATTTGTCAGAGTAAATCCACCAGCCAGAAAAACACATGTACTTGATACCAGGGTCCTAAGAGTGACAACAGGCAAAAGAAAAAGTTCAATGTGAAGGATCATTGATTCATGAGTAGTTCCGAGTTGATTGTTCCAACAACCTTCCAACATACCATGCTTTGTTGACATACTGCTGTAGGTTTTGGGGGTTTTTTTTGGAGAAGGAGGAGGAAATGTAATCGTACCTTTTTTATCCTGCCTTTATATTTGTGCCATTCATTTGTGAAAATTAATCAGCTACGCTGCTGTTTCTCCTACTCAGAAAGCACCCCTGCAAAAACTGCCTGTAACAGAATCACTTTAGTATGGTTAAAGATATTTCTCAGTTACCTTACTTTGATTAGGAATGTGTTTAAACCAAAATGAACTGACAAACTGAAATAATTGTTATTCCTTCCTGAGACTCACCAGATATCCTCTTTTAACTCATTTCACTTGCCTTAATGGTATAGGTGATATCACTTGGATGCACAGACCACCATTATCCGTTCCCTCCTTCCTCTTATAGAAACAAGAAAAGGTTTTACCACACTTGGCATAATTTACTGGGGATTCAGTTTGGTAAATGCAGAAATGCTCAGGACAAACACAGGCATCTCTCTGAAGCATGTGTTCCTTAAATTGTGTCAAAAAGGGTTGTGTTAAGGGGTTGGAGAACAGGTCTTACAAGGGAGCTGGCCTCTTCTCCCAAGTGACAGGGGACAGGACAAGAGGGAATGGCTTCAGGCTGCACCAGGGGAGGTTCAGGGTGGATATCAGAAAAAAGAATTCACAGAAGGGGTCATTGGGCACTGGCAGAGGCTGCCCAGGGAGGTGGTTGATTCATCTTCCCTGGAGGTGTTTAAGGCACAGTTGGATGAGGTGATGAGGGACATGGTTTAGTGTTTGATAGGAATGGTTGGACTTGATGATCGATGGGTCTCTTCCAACCTGGTTGTTCTATGATTCTGTGAAAATGGCAGCAAAATTAGTGTCTTCTTCAAACAGAATAGCCTTAAAAGTAAATTGGGATCTAAGCTAATTTTCTTATAGTTGCAGTGACCAATATTGTGAGATTGGCTAAGGATGTGTTTGAAAGCAAGACTGACACAAATGCCCAAGGTCAGTAGATTTTACATCTCTCTTTTATCTGCTTTTGCAATCAGTTTTAGATTGCAGATGCACTTAGGGTGTGCACATCTAGTGAGTAAAAAGTATCTAAATATTCAGAGTGATCCTAGTCATCTAATACTGACTTATTAAACTACAGATTTGTTGAGCTGGTTTTATGTTTGTGGATATTTCCCTGACACAACTATAGGGAACTTCTCGGAGTTTGTTACTTTTTTTTAATAAAAATAAGTATTAAAAACTATAGCATCACTGAATTTTCTATTGTAGTCTCACAATAATAAAATTCTGTTATCTTGATTGATCTGAGGAATGTAATTTAGGCACAACTGCTTTATGTGGTAATGTGTTATCAACACTTTCAGTGCTAGGAAGATGCTAGCGCACACATGGAGGTTTTGGTGAAGCCTATAATCAGCTTAACAACTATAAGGCAAAGGTGCTTTTAATTACTATTTCTGAGCAGGAAGAGCTGTGTTTCTAATGCTTCTAGAACATAATATGGAGGTACAATGTCTTTTTCACACAACTCTAGAAAAAAAATTGAATATTTACTCAGACAGAAAATTGGGAAGGATGAAAAAGTCTGTGTCTGTGCCAGCAGTCTGACTTCTTTAACAACAGAATAACAAAAAGCTAAATGGCTGTAGTCCTGTTGCATTAATCAGAATTTTATTTCTGATCTCCTTTTATTGCTGTATTTCAGAATGAGCTCTTTGTATAACATGACCCAATGACAGGTTCTGGAAGAGCATCACACTCACTACAGCATCACGGAGCAGCTACCAACAAGGTAGTTTTAAACTGCCAGTAATGGATAAATAACATCTGGCACTGAGGTTATCAGTGCAGGTGTCTGCTAAGAGCTTTTGCTGGGAGCTGGCAAAGCAAAGTTTTTTATCTATTGATATAGATGTGAAACAGGCAAACCCTAAACACCCAGAGGCAGTTCAAGGCTGAGGTGGTGATTGGTAGCAACCAGGTGTAAGGCAGGACTGCAAGTTTCTTTGAGCTCTTTGCTGGAGTCAGCATCCTTTAGAGGGATTGGCAGTGATTTGTGGCATTAGCGCTGGAGGTGCTGCCCTCCCAACCTGCCGACAGGTCCACACCTTCCTCACCCTTGGGAATTCCGAGGTCGTGCCAGCTGAACCTTTGTACGGCTTCTTTCCTACCAGCTTGTGTTGTTTGCCTAGAAACTTCTGTTGTCTAGAAAGCACCTGAACCATCTCTGGCGGCAGAACCACCATGAGGAGTTTATTTCCCAGAGGGATTTAGCAATGCCCACAACATCTGTCCTGTTGTTCTTAGATATTTATGGAAAGGAAAGAAGTGCAGCTATATGTGTTTGATGGGAATGGTTAGGCTCGATGATCCAATGGGTCTCTTCCAACCTGGTTGTTCTATGATTCTATGATTCTATGAAAAGATTGGTGCTACCAGTCCTGGCAAGTGTAGGGTTTGCTTGGGGGTTGCTTTTCCTTTCTTCATGACAGATTTTCTGAAATTATACAGTTAGGGCTTTTCTGAGAGAGAAGATGAGGTCTTTAAGGAGGAGAGCGTAGAGGAAGGTAGTTCCACAATATTGCTGCCACATGATCTTATAATAACAGACAAATCAGCTGAAGCTGAAATTTGGAAACATTTCTGGAGGTAGTAACTTTCTGAATTACATAGGTCTGCCTTAAGACACTGCTTTTTCAAAACTTTGGATAATTAAAGAAGTGTACTTTAAAAATCATGGGAGAAGATAGCTTCCCAATTGAGAACTGTTACAGAGATGATCTTGTGTGTAAGTAACAATGCAGGATATTTACACCAAAAAAAAAAAAAAAAATTGAAAGAATGCAGGCTGGAACATGGTGCAAGTAAGAATGAAATAACCTTGCCAAAGATGGAAAAAAATTCCTTCACAGACCTTGCTAACAGGCAGTGAAGTACAGAGACAAGCAAGTCCTTTCACTCAAATCAAGAAGCAGCGCAACTTTTATATTATACAGTCACTGTGCATCATCTTTCCTCCTTCATATTTTTCAAAAATAAATATTTCTTGTGTAGTGCCTACAGATTCCTTAGTCTTGTGTCAATCAGGTTCATAAAACTTAATCTGTCTGTCTGTTCTAACAGAAACTTCAAGATGTAACCCTCCCTTTCTGCTGGTACTGCTGTCCAACCCCAGAAATATAGGTTTTGTCTTCACTGCTGTTCTCTTTCCCTCAGTGAACACCTGCACTATCAGTTCCTCTTACTCAACAAACTCCTGGTCCTACGATTACCTGTGTAGCTGTTTGCCAGCTTCTCTACTTTAGTCACTACTTATTTCATTCTTCCAGTTCATCAAACAAAATCATAGAATCATAGAACAACCAGGTTGGAAGAGACCCATCGGATCATCGAGTCCAACCATTCCTATCAAACATTAAACCATGTCCCTCAGGACCTCATCCACCCCTGCCTTAAACACCTTCAGGGAAGGGGAATCAACCACCTCCCTGGGCAGCCTATTCCAATGCCCAATGACCCTTTCCGTGAAACCTTCCTTTCTCTTCTGATCTCTCATCACTGTAGTTCTACCCTCCCTATCAGATCTGATATGTAGCTGCTTTTTGATTCTCACCTCTATTTCATTAAAAGATACCAGCCTTAACCAATAAATCTTGGTTGGAAAGAATAAGATGGAACGCTCAATATCCATTTTCTTGCTTCTCTTTTCAGACTTCCCTTTTATAAGTTACTGTAGAAATCCATTGTGCAGTCCTTCATCTTCTCTATGTCCTACTTCAAAACTCTCCCCTTCTTTACCACTTGTAGGACACTACAACTACCCAGCTAGTGCTATGCAGGGAGAAAGCTACACTCTGAGCTTCTGATGGGCCAAGAACAGTATATTTACTGTTTTATTTAGATGATATCACTCAGTTCCATCTATTCCAGCTCTCTGGTTCTCCTGCTTCCTTTGCATCTTCCCAGAGAAATCTGTCTAGCACATTGACATGGTGGTGTGTGCACAAGTACCTGGGAGAATCAGACTCTACCTTGCCATAAAGAAGAGTCATAACAGAGGAGATTTCCATTGTATTAAGGTAAGACATGGGATACGTACTTCAAATAATCCTGTGCCTATTTTCAACAAACAGTAAACACTGTAACATTATCCCACAAAGACTGTGTAGACACAAACTGTATGTGGCACATACCATAGAATCATGGAATCATAGAATGGTTTGGGTTGGAAGAGACCTTAAAGATCATCTAATTCCAACCCCCCTGCCATGGGCAGGGACACTTCCCGCCAGACCAGGCGTATGATATTCCTGAGCCTTAAATTACTTTCTTTCAACACAGGTAAAGCTGTTCCGTTAGACCATTTTCAGTTGTTGGCTTGTCCACAAGTACAGGGAGAGGTAAAGGAGCAGCGCTTTCTGCTCTGGAGTTAAGCATTCCAATTCATTCACTCACAAACCAGAAGTTCAGTCAAAGGAAGTTTTGCTGCAAGAGTAGTCCTTGAGATCTTATCTCTGGGATCCAGAGGTAAGTCTAAAGCTGCGATGAATTGTACATATGCAGTACAGAAGATGCCATGACTTTAAATGTTCTGTGCAGCAGATGTGGGTAAAAATAAACCAACAGCCAAAAAATTTGCTCATATTATCATAGTTTTTAAATGTGAAGCTGAGCAAACCCAGGGGCTTTGATTTTAACAGCTGTGGAGAGGGTAAAGGTTTTAGTTCAAGGAATGAACAAATATGGACCTGCTCTTACTGTAGCCTAATGTATCAATTCATATGAAAATCAAGGCACTTGGAAACCATACTACAAGCCTGCAGATACTTGACCTCTGTGAAGAGCCAGACTGGTCCCTCTGCCACTTTTAATGTGCACTTAAAGAAATCTGGTGCTCCTCCTCCCCCCGCACCACTGATGTCTGAATATTTCTGAATAACTTGAAATTCACACCCACTTGAAATGCTGACTTGGGAATACACTTTTTTGGACACAGGCTTCATCATATTTCAGCTGTACACAAAGATAAGCATTTTAGAGGTTTGGAGGCAGAGTATTTCCTCCTACAGAAGAGAATTTATATTTTCCCTGACATCGCCCAGGCAACACAGGCTTGAATAAAAAATTGACGCTAAAAGCAGAGTTCTCTAGTCTGGGAATCAACACTGTTATTTTATTCCCAGCTACATTCAGTATCCTACTTGAAGAAGAAAAAAAACATGTTCCTCATAAGTGCAAGGATTTTGAACTTATTTTGGTGACCCATATAAAAGCTATCAGAAGGCATGAAGATGCAAATAAAAGAATCTGGAGTTAAAGAATGATCCAACTTAAGGTTCACTTTTTCCTCACTTTATCCAACATTTTCTCCTTTTGCACTTTCTTTTCTGCTTTGGGTTTTTCCCAAAAATAATCTGGCTCAGGAAGTTCCTGAGCTAGGAAATGTTGGAGGCTGGACAGCTCTGCTAAATGGCATGATGACTCCCTCGATCTTGATGGGACCAATTCCAGGTGTTTTCTGCCTTTTTTGCTACCAAGTAGCCATTGTAAAAGATATGATGCACTTCACAAAACTAGTTGAAAGTGATGGGTATGATGAGCTACAATGCTTTCCAATACTGCACAGAGACGATATCCTTCCTGATGATGAACCGTCGCATCTGGTCAGGGCAGCAGATGTGTGTTGCACCTACGGCTATAACAGAGCTCATAGGATCACAGAATAGTTTGGGTTGGAAGGGACCTTAAAGATCACCCAGTTCCAACCCCCATGCCATGGGCAGGGACACCTCCCAATGGATCAGGCTCCTCAAGCCCCATTCAACCCGGCCTTGAACACCTCCAGGGTTGGGGCAGCCACAGTTTCCCTGGGAAACCTGTGCCAGTGCCTCACCACCTTCATCATGAAGAAATTTTTCCTTATGCCTAAATCTTCCTCCTTCCAATTTAAAGCTATTCCCCCTTGTCCTATCACTCCATGCCCTTGGAAGCAGTCTCTCCCCAGCTTTCCTGTAGCCTCTTCAGGCAGTGGAATGTTGCTATAAGATCTCCTCAGAGCCTTCTTTTCTCCAGGCTGAGCAACCCCAACTCTCCCAGCCTGTCTTCACAGCAGATCTGCTCCAGCCCTCTGATCAATTTTGTAGCCCTCCTCTGAACCCATTCCAACAGTTCCATATCCTTCTTATGTCTAGAATCCCAGAACTAGACACAATACTCCAGGTGGGAACTTAAGAGAGCAGGGTAGACAGGTGGAATCAAGAATCAGTTCAAGGAAGTTAATGACAGCCGAGCCTGTTATGGCTTTGTTTGTGACTGTCACCGTGAAATTATGTGGGTTGAATCTCTTCAATCCCACACTACTTAACCACCATCTTTCTGATCATGGAGATGGAAGTCAGCTTGTAAATAATCTTGGCAATCCACATTTGTGAGGATGGATGGTCCCATCGTTACTGCACCAAATAAGAGGTGCCTTTCCATTTTCTAAATTCTCCCTGCACTGTTGAAAGACCATGTTTCCCCATATCAGCAGCACAAACCTGTCATTCTTCATGGACCAGAGACTATGAAATGAGTATATTACCATAGGAAAGCTCGCTCGCTTACAAGGATTCCTAATACCTTTGCAAACCATGTCCATGTCTGTAGTCAGAAAGTGATCTGTGCTGCTCCTGAAATTACAGGAATCCCAGGGAAAGTTCAAAATGCCCTGCTGATCTCAACATGCTGAGATGCAAAGAGCAGCCTGGCTCAGCTGTGACAAGTCATGATACCTTCTGCAATGCTGGTCCTTGTTGTGGCTGATTTGAGAAAAATCTTTTCAGAAGAGCTGCCCAAACTTACCTGTAAGGTAAGTTGCTCCACATGTATTGCATCTTTAATATATCAGCTTTGGAAATGATAATTTTCCTGCCTAAAATGCTTCCTACTTATTTCTATGTTCCTAGTAATGGCTAGAAATCATTCAGTAATTATACTTCTTTTTTTCCCCAGAATTATTTTCTTCATAGCTAATGGTAGCTACTGATTAACACTACACTTTGTATCTAAAACAATGCCAGACTTCTCTCCAGTTAATCATCATAGAATCATAGAATCACCAGGTTGGAAGAGACTCATCGGATCATCAAGTCCAACCATTCCTATCAAACACTAAACCATGTCCCTCAGGACAGTTAATCAAGTAACATCTCAGGTATCTTTAGGCAGCAGAAATGTTTGAACTTATCAATAAATAGCTAAAGCCACACTTGATCTCAACCTGATAACTTTTTACTTTTGTATTTTTGGTAAAATTAGCTTCAGTTACTGAGATAAGAAAAGTCTTCGCTTTTTGCAAGTCTCTGTTCAGTTGTAAATAATACAGTTTATTTACATCTGGCCTTATTTTTTGCCAATTCAACCTTAGTAACTGGACTCTGAAAACCAGTAATTCACTAACCTAGTTACTACTTTACTCCCTAGTAAGAGAATAAATATTCTTACACCATTTTCCAAATGCAGGCTTTCAACTTCCGGTGCAGAGAAAAGACTGTGTACAAATGTACAATCCCAAGTTATACAAGGCAAGTACAAATACAATGGTCTCTCAGGAAAACTGGATGGTGCAAATCGAGTGTGGGAAAATGCTGAGAGCTTCAGGTCATGGTTGACATTTAAACTCAACACCTCTGCTTCTGCGTTGCTATTACTGGTAGTCAGTGACGTAAAACATTGCTTTGCTGTGGATTTGATATTGAGATAATGTACAATGGACTACTGCTGTATTTACAGACTTAATAAACTCTTTCTGCAGAATATCACTATGGTACCTAGGGGCAAAATTTCTTTTTAACTGGCAGAATTATGCTTTCTTGTGTGACCCGCACAGAGGAAGTACATACATTGGACTCCTCATAAATCATAGAATCATAGAACAATCAGGTTGGAAGAGACCCATCGGATCATCGAGTCCAACCATTCCTATCAAACACTAAACCATGTGCCTCAGGACCTCATCTACCCGTGCCTTAAACACCTCCAGGGAACATGAATCAACCACCTCCCTGGGCAGCCTATTCCAATGCCCGATATTTTCTCTCCCATCATTATGACCCATGATTCAGGTACCAAGAAACTGATAACTGAATTTTGCAAGTTACAAAATTCCAAAAGAAAGTACTGAGGTGATCTCCCTCTATAGTTTATTACTGCCTACCAGAGAAGGTCAGAGGTGTTTCATCCTTGGCTATTGCCCATGGTACCCTTAATAAGGGGGAAGACCAACATTTGAACTGGATCAGCACGGCCTTGACACACTGATCCTGCAAAACAGTTTGGTGGTTTGGTTTATGGACAAATGATGCTGTTTATTTGCCATCCTGCTTTTGAAATATTTTCCTGTAAAACGTCTTTCTGTCTTTTAGGAGCAAAAATGAGCTTAGTTCTTGCTGAATTTGACAAAAAAAAAAAAAAAAAAAAAAAAAAAAGGAGGAATGCTACAACAAGAGAAATAAGTTTGAAAATACCCTTTAAAAACGCTCAGCACCATCTTAGGGAATTCTTGAGAAATCTGCATACAGCTGCTAATAAGTATGTCAATGGCTGCATTTCTACCAATAAAAATTGCCATCTGGTAGGTCTGCCTGTTAAAACACAGGTTCATCTGCAACCTTTTAAGTCTAGACTTTTTGTGTTGTGGGAGATTGCTGAATCATTAAGAGACTCATGGCAGTGTTAATAAAATTATTTATGAAGCTCTCAAAATGCCAGTTGTGATAAATTTGATCCTGAAGTCAAGCCACTCCTAAGCTGGGTTTGACTTTTGATAGGAATGGTTGAACACGATGATCCGATGGGTCTCTTCCAACCTAGTTGCTCTATGATTCTATAAACCAGCTTCACCCCAGCTCTGGTCATCACCCCTTCCTACTGGGAAGGGTGGTAAAAAGCAAGAGTGCTCCAAGTCAAGCTCTGATGTCTTCCTTCTTTCAACAGTGGAGGCCGAGTTGTGACCCGAGGGAGTTATTCTGCACACACATCAGCATGTGATTGCAATGTCCTCTGTGAAACCTGATCGACCTGAAAGGGGGAGGTGGGTGATAAGAAGATACCTGACTTCAAAGAGGTTTGTTTTTTTTAATCCAAAGAAACCTCCACTGTGAGTCGCTGCAGAGATATAGCCAAGCTGAGGGAAGCAAGATGAAGAAGAACAGGCAGGATAGTTTGTATGTGCACATATCCACCGTATAATTATGTTCACACAGACTGCAGGCACAAGGTAAGACAATCTAGACACCTAATACAAACACACTTGTCCCAAAGGCTGGAAGAACCATCAAAAGCACCAGCACGCAAACATCCATTTTCAGTAAGAGATTGTTGCCTACTTGATTAGTGGCATCACCGTCCAGCAGATGTTCGTTAAAACCACGCCAAATTGCAAACGATACAAGGTTTAAGGACCTTTGCACTTATTTCAGCATTAGGCAGAACCAAGTGGAAACTTGACTTAGAGCCAAAATAAAAGACACTTCTCATTTGAAATGAGACAATGAGACTTCGAGCAACGAAGCTGGTGAAGGGGCTGGAGAACAGGCCCTATGAGGAGCAGCTGAGGTGTTTAGCCTAGAGAAGAGGAGGCTGAGAGGAGACCTCATTACTCTCTACAACTACCTGAAAGGAGGTTGTAGAGAGGAGGGAGCTGGTCTCTTCTCCCAAGTGACAGGGGACAGGACAAGAGGGAATGGCCTCAAGCTCCACCAGGGGAGATTTAGGTTGGACATCAGGAGGAAGTTTTTCACACAGAGGGTCATTGGGCATTGGAATAGGCTGCCCAGGGAGGTGGTTGATTCACCTTCCCTGGAGGTGTTTAAGGCACGGGTGGATGAGGTCCTGAGGCACATGGTTTAGTGTTTGATAGGAATGGTTGGACTTGATGATCCGATGGGTCTCTTCCAAACTGGTTGTTCTATGATTCTATGATTCTATGATTTAACATACTATTCAAGAACAGAAAGTAGGTCTTTCTGAAGACACCAAAAAATGGCTCTCTCAGTACTTGAAATAATGCATTTATCAGTGATGTTAATTCAAAGATATTCTAGTCAGGCAGAGTAAAAAACGTTGGAAGATAGGAGTGGGGTGTTTTAATAATAGTAAGACTTTACGAGGTTCGCGGATTTTAGAAGAGGCAAAGTTAAACACTATCTTCAATAATGAAGCAGAGCAGTGGAAACGCACGTATCCCTGTGATTTCATGTTGACACTACACAGGTTACAGTACAAAAAGCTCCCCCCTAAATGTTTAGCTACACCAACAGTGTTATTTTATATTGTATCTTTGTATTAATGAGCTACACATTTCAATGTTGTACAGGACATTAATGTTTAGATGTCAGTTTGCTTCTGCTGATTGTGTTTAGCTGCCAATAGATTGATAACAAGATGCTCCTGCAGAGATCTTTACTTACTATGGCAAATTCAGGTTTGTTCCAGGTAATTTTGACAACAGCATGAGAAGCTTTAGAAATAGTGAATTTTTGAAATGTGGTCAGTCCCTAAGGTGCTGTGAGAATGGGGCACCCCAGCAATTCAAAGGGATCAGCCTTCCAGCCCAACCTGCTTCCATCCACACACAGGCAATCCCTGCTGCTGGAGCTTCAAAGCTTCAGGGGAATCCTGCCACAAAACACAGCCATGAATGTGCAAAACAATACACTTCATGATACCCAGGTCCTGGAATCATAGAATCATAGAATAACCAGGTTGGAAGAGACCTACCAGATCATTGAGTCCAACCATTTCTATCAAATAGGAATAGTCTTGGTAGAATCATACAATCCCTAGGTTAGAAAAGACCTTTGGGATAATCAAGACCAACCATACCTGTCCACTACTAAATCACAGTGATAATGCCTAGGAGAGCTCACTGAAGAAAGGGCTGATGTACAGACTTCCAAGGATGTAAAGCGTAAAGACAGTAGCTTGCTGTAAAGAGCCACAGCTAAAGAGCAAGCGAACAGGTCCCAACCACTTTTCGGAATCGGGTAAAGTCAGAGGTCAGCAGGTGCTCAGGGGCAGCTTCAGCCATTGCCAGGCCCAGCACTGGAGCTCTTTCCTGTTTATTCAACTTGGTGCATGTGATTGCCTTGCTCAGCCCCACATCATTGTCTTTACTTCATCTTTGATTTGTCCTCATTTTCATCAGTCTCTGCTAGCCCCATCCTGTGCTCAAAAGTCCCATTTCAGGCAACCAATGCATAAAACGCATATGCAACTTTTTCAATAAGATTTCTGACTTCACCCTTTTAACCCAAAGAATAACTATAAATAGTTTATAATGTCTGGGATTTCCACAGCCTAAGTGCAGCTATAAATAGTTCTAAACATTTTCCCACTTCATGCTTTTGAAAAGAACATTCTCCACTTCCTTTCTTGGAGAACCCCTGGGAATAACACTAGATCACAGCTCAGAAAATATGTATATTAGGAGACTTTTAGCAAAACAGAGCTAATGAAGTTGCTAACAGCAGCTCTCAAACTCATTTCACGTGAGGAAAGGGTCAGGCGTCCTTCATAATGAGTTCACATCCACAATTGACCCTGGGATGCTCACACCAGCCATTTGTGGTGAGTCTGTTCACTGAGCCCAACAGGGTATTTGAGGCTTGTTTGTTTTCGCAAGGAATTCGTTGTTCTCCAAAGCCTCTCAAGTAATGGCAGGATTTATTTGTATTTACTTGAAGTACGTGTGTGTTCAGCGTTTGGTATGTGAAACACTAAAGCAGGACACGTCCTTTCTACTTATTTTTACATCAGCAGCCTCCCAGAGGCGCCTGTCTGAGCTGAAACCCTGAGTCAGGTGGCTCGGGAAGGCAGTGTACAAGATCCCTGCTCCAAGGAGCCCTTCCCTGCCTGTGCTGCCCGGCTCGAACAGCGGCACCTCCTGCTAGTGACCCCAGAGACCGTGAAAAAGAATCATGGAATCATAGAATAGTTAGGAAGGGACCTTAGAGATCATCTGATTCCATCCACTCTGCCATGGGCAAGGACACCTCCCACCAGACCAGGTGGCTCAAAGCCCCATCCAGCCTGGCCTTGGACACCTCCAGGGATGGGGCAGCCACAGCTTCCCTGGGCAACCTGGGCCAGGGCCTCACCACCCTCATAGGGAAGAAATTCTTCCTTATGTCTGGCCTAAATCTGCCCCTCTCCAGTTTATACCCATTGCCTCTAGTCCTATAAAAACAAGTCTTTGTAAACAGTCCCTCCCAAGCCATCCTGTAGCCCCTTTCAGGTACTGGAAGGTCACTATAAGGTCTCACTGGAGCCTTCTTTTCTCCAGGCTGAACAAGCCCAACTCTCTGTCTGTTCTTGTATTGGAGGTGCTCCAGCCCTCAGATCATCTTCAAGACCCTCCTCTGGACCTGTTCCAACACCTCCATCTCCTTCTTCTGTTGAGGATTCCAGAATCAGACACAATACTCCAGATGAGGTCTCACAAGAGAGGAAGAGAGGGGCAGAATCCCCTCCCTCGCCCTGCCGGCCAAGCTGCTTTTGATGCAGCCAAGGACACAGTTGGCCTTCCGGGCTATGAGCGCACATTGCTGGCTCATGTCGAGCTTCTCATCGACCAGCACCCCAAGTCCTTCTCTGCAGGGCTGCTCTCAATCACATCATCTCCCATCCTGTACTGAAAGCAGGGATTGCCCCTGCCCAGGTGTAGGACCTTGCATTTGGCCCTGTCAAACCTCATGAGGTTCTCACAGCACCACTTCTCCAACCTGTCCAGGTCCCTCTGGATGACATCCCATCCTGCCGGTGTGACAACTGCACCACTCACGTTGGTGTCATCTGAAAAACTGCTGATGTTGCACTCGATCTTGCTGTCAATATCATTGATGAAGATATTAAACAGCACTGGTCCCAGTACAAACCCCTGAGGGACACCACTCATCACAAATCTCCATCTGGACTTTGAGATATTGACCACTACTCTCTGAATATGACTATCCAACCGATTTCTTATCCACTGTATGGTCCTCCCATCAAATACATCTCTCTACAATTTAGAGAGAAGGATGTTGTGGAGGATCATGTCAATGGCTTTACAGAAGTCCAGATAGATCACATCCATTTGTTGATACGGGGAATTACAGTTTTGGGAAAGGTTAAGATTGTTTTGAAATCAGATAGAAACAGGAAGGCTGGTCAGCCTGCAGCTCAGAGTTGGTGTTTTCAAAGGAGAAGGAAATAAAAGAAGGAAATAAAAGCTTGAGTTAATGGCAGATTCTGTCTTTCTGCCATTTTGTCATTCATTTCTTCCTTGCTGCCTTTTTAATCATAAAATTACAGAATCATAGAGTGCTCTGGGTTAGAAAGAACTTTTACAGATCATCTAGTCCAACCTCCATGCAGTGAGCAGGGACATCCTCAATCGCATCAGGTTGTTCAGAGTCCCATCCAACCTGACCATTAATGTCTCCAGGAATGGGGCATCTGTCATCGTTCTGAGCAACATTTTGCAGTGTTTCACCACTCTCATTGTAAAAAATTTCTTCTTTATATCCTATCTAAACTCATCCTCTTTTTCTAACATCATTACGTCTTGTCCTGCCACAACAGGATTTGCTGAAATGTCTGACTCCATCTTTCCTATATATCCCCTTTAAATACTGGAAAGCTGCTATAAGGTATCCTTGCAGCCTTCTTTTCTGCAGGCTGAACAACTACAGCTTTCTCAGCCTGTCCTTATAGATTAATCTTACCTAAAGTCTCCTTTCACTTAGAAAGCTTTAAAACCCCGAATATCTATTTTACTCTTGACATGAATATATTTGAAGTTGATGATCAGAAAAGGAGGGAATTTATTGCTACATAGGACAATAAATTATTTTCTTAGAGACTGCAGATCACGTATCTCCCAACAAACAGATATTTGCAAGATGTATGTAGAGGGAATGGTTTCACACAAAAAAAAAAATTAGGCAGTGCAGGCCAGTAGAACAACTCTGTTTACAGAGGCCAACCACTTATTTTGAATGGCGCAGAAAAACATCTGTATAAAAACAGAAAAATCCATTGTGCCATTATATCTTCTCAAAATGTAGAGAAATTGGTCAAAATCATTTTGTACATGGCCTATATGTACACAAAAATCTAGATGAGCAGTAATGAAAGGCCAGCTTCAAAACAAACACTTTAAAATTGGACCTAGGAACTGGCAGGGAGGTTGAGTTCCTAATATTAGATGACAATGACATCTGTAAACAAGGAGCATGAGAAGATAAAGTCTTAACCCCATAGGACTCCAGCAACTCGGAGAACATCCCTGGTGTAAGGTGTAAAGTGTGTGACAGCTAAGAGTAAGAGCACAGTGAAATGCTTTAGCATAGATAAAATCAAGCTGAGATGCTTCCAGGAATTCAAGTTTGCTTTGTTTTGCTGCTTTAAACTAAAACAGGTTTAAATGTGTATCTATTCAGTGACAAAGTTGTATACAAAATTAATGCAAATTGTCTGCAATGTGAAAAAAACCCCAAGATGCTGATTCCTTTAAAAGAGCCGAAGTTTCCGCAGGGATTACTACCCCAACCTGTTTGCTGATTTGTTACATGGTATGCAAACTCTGCACCCACTTAAACACTCAAGCACTGAAGCAAGGCTCATTTCAAAAATACCTCCTATTTTAATTGACTCAATTTCAGTTGGTCCAGATAAAAAACTTATTGACATAATGGAAAATTCCTCGTAACAGGGAAGATGTGACTGTGCATGGGAACAGAGAGCTCTTTGCATGGCCACCTCTCACAACATTGTCGAAGACTGCTAGTTGCCCATTGTGAAGGGGACTGGACTTTTTTTTTTCTTGAATCCAATGCAGACAGAATACCGGAGCATAAAAAAACCTGATCATCACTGCTGATCAAAAAGAAATCATCCAGTCAATGAGTGCTCTGTTGTTTACTTAAAAATACTCTGCTCATCACTAATTCCTTCTAATTGTGAGAAAACAGAAGTAATGACTCCATAGCTAATGAGAGAAGATAAGCCTAATCTCTTGATTAGGTAGAGTAGGTAGTGGCGAGCACATGTAGTGCATTCAGGTCATTCTTGAATCAGGGAAGCTTAACCAGCAGACTGGAAAAATGATTCTCAGTTATGACAGTAGGAGCATAAGCCTCAACCAAAGCTAGAGAAATAATCATAACTTGGATACACTCCTCCCTCCTTCGAAAGAGCACTGGGAATGCATGAAGCAGTATGTCACACTTGCAGTTACATGGGAAAATCCCAGAGATTTCTGTTAAGTCACAAAATCCAGAATTGCTATAGTTTCTCATGCTCCTCACCCCAGTTTCCTTTCCTTTCAATCTTCTTTTTCAAGTGGAACTTCTTTACTAGCAAGCATTCATTTAAATAGCCGTAGTATGAGCCACCTCTGAGCCAGCAATTTCATTCATCTTAGTACTGGGCGGTGATTTTCTTTTGCATCTCCCTATCTCCGCAAGGCATAATGCAATTCATTCTAATAAATTCAACTCAAAATTCTGCTCACATTTGCCGTGGAACAAGTTCTTACAGAAACCAATAGCCAGACTCATGTGTTCCAAACAGAAGTAATAAGCTGAGAAGGCTTGGGTCAAGTAGAAGCCTTAACTCTACACAACTGAATGCAGAACTAAGCTGAGCTACGAAAGAGTTAAATGATCCAGCTGAAACATTATTTAAATATCATGAATTAAAAGTTCTAGCCTAGCTGCAAAGAATAAAAAAAAAAAAAAGGGCACAAGCTTGGCAATGTTCCTAAAGCAGTAAAAGCAATGTTTAGAGAGAAAGAAATCTTTAAATGCAAAAAGGAAATTCAAATTGGCAAAATGGAACAAGGAAAATGCATCTGGGTGATAGCAAAGTGACAGAACACAAATTTCCCTCACTACAGCATGGATGCTGTCAAAATTCTCATAATACAGTCAAGGTGAAATCTGAACAATTTCACAGTGTATTTTTAAAATTGCCTTTCATTTGTAGGTGTTTGTGTCACATCTCACTCTCTTCTGTTTCCCACTCGGAGGGAGGAAAGTCAGCCACTTCTTTCTCACTCACCTATGTTATAAGATATGCTGTTTGAGAGCTCCCATTGCCTCCCATTAGCACCAACAGGGATTTTGCTGCTGATTTCAGTAAAATGCAAACACGGCACCAACCTCACCGGCAAATCTGCAGCAAGAGGAAAGGCACCTAAACCCCTTGTCTCTTCAAAGGAAGCCATTAACGAGAGGAGTGAGATTATGCTAAATTGATAAGACTATTGCCAAAATGGGTGGTTCCATCACATTCTCTGCAGGGAACCCATGGGCATGTTGAGATGGATCAGTTTGTGGATCTGGGGGGATGATTACCGTTTGTTTCTTGTTTCAGTGGTTTAGTTTTCTGTGGAGTCAGCTGCTTGATCAGGTTCAACTTGTAGTTGCATGGTTTCTAAATCTCACCTCGGGGAAACCTTATGGGAGAATAAGGTTGCAAGGGAGTGTGCCCACTCCGTACCCAAGTTAGGCAAAATATTAAATTGCCTAATAAAAAAATGTATATTCAGAACCCTCAGTGAGAGTCTAGGATGAGAGTTTCTACAAGGTACAGTTAATGAGATTACTGAGCACCACTTTTCCTAGACAGCAAGCCTGACATTGGAAACTGGGTGTGGAACATTAATTCAATTTCTTGGAGGCTTCTCTTGCTTCAGAGTGCATTGCTTCACCCACCTCACCCTGGCAGTGAGAAAGCCTCCACACAAGACTCTGGAGGAGACCTGCATGCTGCCCTGGAGCTGTGAGGTCCTTTCAAACTGCTAGACCGGGTAGACCTGTCAGGGAGGCAAGGTGAGCCCTCTCAGGATTGATCTGACTCCACAAACCCCAGGGAAAGGTTGCTCTTTCTGCATTTTTTCAGTGATTTTCTTCTGGAAACGTTGCTCTGTCTGCATTTTTTTCAGTGATTTTCTTCTGCCCACCACGCCCTTGCCACCCAACTCACAGTGTGACCAGCAGAAAAGAACTAATAATAACTCAACTACAGCAAATCTCATCACTTCCCACAGCCCCTTCCCCTCTGAGCCAGGCACTCAGAGCTTCAGCTGGTGGAAAAGGGACATTCCTCACCCAGTGTGAATGCAATCAAAACACGTCCCAGTACTTCCAATGAAATCTTACTTTAAATGATTGCCTCTGTACAACTGCCTGTAAGAAAAAACCCCAGAAAAACTCAGTGAACATCTCGTTCAATTTACCATTGTTGTCTCTGAGCAATGCCAAACACATCCTGGAAAAGGCCATCACTGACATGAATTCCTGCAATCATATGAACAAGGAGAAATGTCTTCCTGACCGCACCTGGGATTTGGCCAATGGTACATTAATAGCCTTTGTAATTTTCTCATAGGTACTGTAACCACAGAGGCTCTCTTCACTGAAATAACTAGGACTTTGGAGATTCCCTAAACAAGTTCCCATGAGAAAAGTGTTTCTGGGTAAGCTTTCAGGACTCTGGTAAATGGCTCAGGCTGGAATGTGAAGACATTATTCCTTGCAGTGACAGAAAGTAAGAAATCACAAGATAATACTGGAAACGGACACTTTCAGCTACAACTTCGTTATTACATTATCTGCTCTCTTCCTGTTTTTCAAAGCAAACTTGGATGATCAGTAGCTGTTTGCTCTGCTGGTATTGACTGGTGAAACATTTTAGAAATTATCTGCTCATACACCTATATTTTGAAATTTAACTGTATTCAACACTTTGATAGACATTTTTTTCTCTATGAATCTAACTTTAGTTTTACAGGACTGAGGTCTGTGAAACTAAGGAGTACATTTGCTCTGCTGCATGGGAAATGTCTTGTTTTTAATGAGTTGCCAACTTAATGACCTGTGGGATTTCAAAGTTCCTTTTTGGTTTTTAAAGGAAATGATTAATATATATTCTGTCTTTAATTATTGTGCTATAATTGCGTGAAAGGAATTCCATTCATTCTTTTCTTCATTTAGATGTTTTACATTTATGGATGTTGTGTATTCTCCTAAAAGGTCTGTCAAATAAGAGAGATGTATAATATTTTTCACTCTCAAACTGGACAGTACTGAGAATAATGGTATTCCTAAGTTTTGGGGCAGAATATTTTGATTCTTGCTTTAAAAGGATGCACAGATTGTTTAAATGACTGCTTGGCTAAAATAAGGTGGGTTTGTACAGAAATAAATGCCTACCTTCAAATATCTATTAATGCAATATTGTCCCTTATTTTTTACAACAAAAAATAACTTATAAAACAGGAAATCTCATGTGTATATTTTTGTTGAGACTGTAATTGGCTACTCTAGGCCACTTGCAAATGTCCTAGGATAAATTTGGGTTAGTGGTAGCTATGCTTCAGAAACCAATCTCAAGCATCCTCTTCTGCCTGCAAAACCTAAGGATTTTCTGTTTCTGAAAATTCTACATGACTTCTTTATCCTGTTTTTGGCCCAATTCATTGGGAGGTTCAGTTTCTGGGTTTTAAAGAGTTTGTATATGTACCCATCCCTGTGACTCAGACATTTGAATCCTTTCATTATCAAGCAGACATTCTTTAAAAACCTGTAAATCTCTAGAAATAAACTTCTTATACCTAAGGAGAGCCAGATTTTGCAAAAACATGATTTAGAAATCCTTCTGATGTGCAAAACACCACACCAAACAGAGGCAGAACACTTTTCTCCCACTTTCGTGTAGCCAGAACAACAACAAGTGCTCATCCCTAATTTGCTTTCCCAGATACTTTGGCCAAGGGACCAAGACTGACTCTTTAGACCTAACTTACGAGACTAGAAACCTTTTCATTCATGTATATCAGAAAACTTCACTTCTTTGAGGTTTTGAGTAGTCTCCAGTCCTTTAGAAAAACATGTGAAACCTGTATTCACTAATGTAATTCATAGCTTCTCATAAGCACCTCTCCATCCTTCCAACCAGCTCCTCCCTCAGCACCACCACAACTAACAAAGGAGCTCAGACTAGGAAATCACTACCTCAGTCAACAAATCCCAGTCATCTTCTATTTCAGGACCATGTCATATAATCCATTTATAAAGTTATCAGGCTCAGTCTTAAAACTACTTCTTTATTGTTGCCTCTCTACACCTGTTAGGGAGCTCTAAATTCCAAGAGATAAGCTTCTATCACCTAACAGAAATATATAGTATTAATCCTTCAGTGCATCAACTTACCTTTTGCACAAATACATTAAATCCCACTTCCATTTCTGCAGTTTTCATCTACCCTATTAACCTTCAGTGCTTTGCCTTTACAGAGCTGCATTGGGAAGGATGTAATTTTAAGAAGTTTGATACACAAGAACTGTGTTATCATGCTGCTGATAAATAGAAAATGCTTTACTATCCTAGCAAGGTTACAATGACCTTGCTTGTTAGTTCAGAAAGGAAAATATGTGCTCTCTTTCCATTAAGTAAGAGTGCCAGCATCTTAGGCTAGCAGTGAAGTGCAAACCTAAATTGCAGTAATACATCATCACAGGATTATGAAATGAAGCACTGAGGTAATTTTCATAAATGTAATTACATAGCCAAAAAGAATTCCACTATATTAACTGGTACAATTATAACCAATCTATCAATGTAAGAATCAATGCAGTTTAGAAATACTTAATTAAAAAAAATGTTGAAGCAGATAACAGATAGAAACATTACTGAGGTTAATTTTCTGCAGCTTTCCCTCGGCTGTGTTTCTAGCAACTCTACCTCTAGCATAATTGTTACTCATGTCAAAATGAAGAAGATAGGCAACTCAGAAAAACAGGAATGAAAACTTTATTTCTCTTTCAGTAGGCCCATGGCTTTCACAATAATTTCATTGTGTCCGCTTGGCAACCAGCACACCCCAGGTGCTCATTGCCATGACCGGTAGAGGTTCCAATGTCCTTTGTCCTCATCCAACTACCCAGCTATGTGTCAGTGGGAAATAACAATAGCTCAGACCTACTTTTTGTAGCAAGGTCGTTACAGAAAACTTTTAACACTATCAGGCTCAAGGTCAGTCTTTCATAGAATCATAGAATGTCCTGAGTTGGAAGGGACCCACAAGGCTCATCAAGTCTAACTCCTGACCCTGAATAAGACCACCCCAAAATTCACATCAGGTGTCTGAGTGCATTGTCCAAATGCCTCTTGAATACTTTCAGGCTTGGTACCATGACAACTTCCCTGGGGAGTCTGTTTCAGCGCTCCACCACCCTCTGAGTGAAGAACCCTTGCCGCTCCTTGAATACTGTGTCCAGTTCTGGGCCCTTCATTACAAGAAGGATATTGAGGTTCTGGAGCAAGTCCAGAGAAGAGCGACAAGGCTGGTGAAGGGGCTGGAGAACAGAACCTATGAGGAGCGGCTGAGAGAGCTGGAGTTGTTTAGCCTGGAGAAGAGGAGGCTGAGAGGAAACCTCATTACTCCCTACATGTACCTGAAAGGAGGTTGTAGAGAGGAGGGAGCTGGGCTCTTCTCCCAAGTGACAGGGGACAGGACAAGAGGGAATGGCCTCAAACTCCACCAGGGGAGATTTAGGCTAGAGATTAGGAGGAAGTTTTTCATGGAAAGGGTCATTGGGCATTGGAATAGGCTGCCCAGGGAGGTGGTTGATTCACCTTCCCTGGAGGTGTTTAAGGCACGGCTAGATGAGGTCTTGAGGGACTTGGTTTAGTGTTAGATAGGAATGGTTGGACTAGAAGATCCGATGGGTCCCTTCCAACCTGGTTGTTCTATGATTCTACGATTCTATAATATCCAACCTAACCATTACCTGGCACATCTTCCTGCCATTTTCTTAGGTCCTATCATTGCTTACAAGAGAGAAGAGATCAGCGCCTCCTTCTCCTCCTTCCCTTGTGATGAAGCAGCAAACTGCGATGAAGTCTCCCCCCACTCTTCTCTTTCAGGCTGAACAAACCAAGTGACTTTGGTTGCTCCTCATATGGCTTCCCCTCTAATCTCTTCACCAAGTTCTTGGCCTCCTGTGGTCACTCTCCAGTACCTTGATATGTTTTTTATACTGCAGCATCCAAAACTGGGCAAGGTGCTCGAGGTGGATTCACCCCACTGCAGAGTAGAGCAGGACAATCACCTCCCTTGACTGGCCAGCAATGCTGTGCCTGATGCACCTCTGGTTATCCTCTTGGCTGCCCAGGTACTCTGCTGGCTCATGTTCAACTTGCCATTAACCAGAACCCCCAGATCCCTTTGTGCAGGGCTGCTCTCCAGCCTCTTACTCCCCAGTTTGTATATCCAGGGTTGCCGTGTCTCAGGTGCAAAACCTGACACTTGCCCTCATTAAACTTCATGTGTTTGGTGATTGCCCAGCTGTCCAATTTGTCTAGATCACTCTGCAGGGCCTCTTTGCCCTCAAGAGTGTCAATAGCTCCCCCCAGTACTGGGTTGTCCACAAATTTAGTTATTAAACCTTCAAGTCCCACATGCAAGTTGTTTACAAAGATGTTAAAGAGTACTGGTCCTCTAAGAAACTCTGCCTTCACAGTAAATCTCATTTCTCTTTAGGCAATTCCTCACCTTGCCTATATAGTTCTAACACTAATCTTCAGGTTGTCCACCTTAACTGATCATTTTCCATTTGGCACTGTATCAGGTCCTCTACAAAAGCTGACAAATATACTGCATTTTTTTCAGTTACCTTATTAAAGAAAGAAATCAATTTTGCCTGGCACAAAATACTGCTGCCAAATTCAATTTGCGTTTTATCCTCTTTTTCCAGCAACTTCAGTCTCCTTAATGTATTTTTTCCAACAAAAATAGATTTTAAAGTCCTGTAACGTCAGACTGAAAGACTACCCGAATACCTTTGCTAAATATAGCACCAGGTGTCGATATAATTGAAACCTTGCAAGCTGCAGAATCAATGTTATCTGTTTTCTTCGTGCATGCAGCCCACTGCCTGCCCTCAGCAGACCATGAAGGCACTGTTGGTAGATGAGCAGTAAATTAAGAAGTCAATAAATTCTTCTACCAGGCATTTCAAGTAGGTTAATGAGAAATGAATAAATCTTTCCAAAGTAGAACTGGATAACTTATTTGCATTTACTCCGGATCGTATAACCAATCATCGTACCAGTGTGTCTGCTCCATGCAGGCCCCTGTGGAGTAACAACATCATTTCTGCAGTGATGATGACTCTCAGTTATGTTTCTAATTTCTCTTCTCCAGAACTCTGATCAAATCTTGAATTGATTATGTCTGACAGGAAAAGCCGGGTTTATCTCACAAAGAGTAGATCTATGGCATATGACGTCCTTGGTTTTACAATCCACAGTGTATTTGGGGTATTGTTCTTCCTTATTACAGAGCAGCCACCTTTGAGAGGAAAACACTGCTCTTTCTTGTCTATTTTTACATAATATATCTCTCAGAATCTCTTCTTAGGTAGAATACTAGTGGTGTTGGGTGTTCACACATGGTTTAGCACGTTGATTCTTGTGGGTTTGGATGTTCACACATGGTTTAGCACTTTGATTATCCCTTTCTGGCTGCTTGGTTCTTATCTCTCCAAGAGAAAAAAAAAAGCATCTGTAAGACAAAATAATTATTCTGCTCTGTTCTGTTTAGGGGAGGTTTTCAAACTAGGGCTTTAAAAAGCAGTTAACAAAATAGGGAGAGTCAAAAAACAAAGTAATGTGAGAAGATATTTAGAAATTGTGGCATAGAAATAAGAGATTGAAGAAAACAGATCTGTTTGCTCCAGGATAAAGAAGACTGAAGAGACTTCAGGGAAGAAGTCTGGTAATAACCTTCATAAAAGATGAAAAAGACAGAATAGTTTTCTTTAAGGTAAGGGACCTGAAGTTGGTAACCTCATAAGATCTGTGAGGTTTGTACTTCTATGTTTTTATCTCAAGGCAAAGTCATTACCAGTGTCACTGACAGTCTGGGCCTGTTGACTTCACCATCAGTGTGTTTAAGCATTAAGATAATTGTTTTCATACATGTATCTGTAAATAAATTGTTTGGTTTTTTTTTTTCCTTGAGTGGTTCCTTGCAGAATACAGAGATAAAGATGGTTTATAGCAAAAGAGGGAGTGTCCTCTACCATGTTAAAGCCCTTCAGTCATAAATTACAGGTGTCTATATTATACTTTGCCAGCATGCATCTTCTATGAAGTCTTTAACTTGTCTCCAATTACTCCTTTGGTGATGAACAGAGATTAGTTTCGCTGAGACAGGATGTATTACTAAAATATTACGTATATTATCCTTTTTCTTTGATGCTACAATGTCACGTAAGGACATCAGCTTCACTTTACAAGGTAAGAGTATCGTTGCCTTTCACAGGAAGAGTGAGTAGGCAGTGAAGATCAGTCAGATACTTCCAGCTCTGCTCTTACACCTGGTTCTCATCTGTAGGTGAATGGCTTGAGCGATGTGTCTAGTGTTCTTAGTTAACATACAAGAATTAAACCAAAAGACAGTCCTGCTCTGAAAAGCTGAATAGAGAAGGGTAACTATGTTTTGCAGAAGACTCAGTTACTTCAGAATATGCTTTCTTTCTGCTGGGAACAATGCCCTGTGTAATGAAGAAAAAAAAAAAAGGTGTGAAGCTGCAGCTCCAGGGGACTGGAGGTGGTCTCTGCCCCACAGCTGTGGACACTGAGAGCTCCAGCCATCTAGAAGGAATGAGCCTGGAAGCCCTGAGAGCCACAGCTCCCAGCACTTCCCAGATCCCTGCCAAGGAACCAGGTCAGCAAGCTGTCAGGAAGCACTCATTGAAACCCTAGATTTCGATGAGTCAGCAAAGGCTCAATTAAAAACATCAGAATTTTTCCAACTAGCTCTTCTCACAATCTAAACAAATAAAGGGTGTTAGGAGGAAACGCTGTCCTTATGTTACACCAGAGGGACTGAGGTGCAGAGATATGAAGTAGCTTATGCCAGGTGCTACAGAAAGTCTGCAGTCAGGAGGCAAACTTAGATTCCATGCCGTCCCTTAATCACGAGAGTATCCTTCCTCTCAGCTTAATTAATTTGCCAGTACAGTGACCTTGTGAGGTAAGTATTACTTTCATTTTGTAAACGGGAAAGTGAAATAACTTGTACAACAGCAGATAGGAAGCCCATATCTGAGCCAGGACTCAAACCCAATGTTCATAAAGCTGCTGAGCTTCAGTAGCAAATTTACCTGTTTCTTTCGTGGACAAGGTACACAAAGAAAGGTACACAAACAATACACAATTAGTCTTGGATGTCCTTACTTACCTGATCATACTAACTGCAGCAATACCATAGATTCTTATAGCAAGATACTTGTGTGCCAGTCTTGTTAAACTGAAGCTATACTGTCCATACAAAAATGCTGGTTTACTATTGATAAAGCCTTTGTATGTGGTTGTGGGTAGCACATAAGTAAAGATATAGATAGAAGGAGGTAACTAATACTTCCCTAAACACCCATATGTACAGTTCAACTGACCTTCCTAAGCAGCTATGGCTAGGCACACCACATAAGCTTTTTTCACAAATCTTTTTATGACCCCAGGTTTCTTGGGCTTCTGCATGTAAATATTAACTTGTCCTTCAGCTGGGTTTCATAGAATCATAGAATAACCAGGTTGGAAGAGACTCACCGGATCATCGAGTCCAACCATTCTCACCAATCTCTAAACCATGCCCCTCAGTACCTCATCCACCTGTGCCTTAAACACCTCCAGGGAAGGCAAGTCAACCAGCCTTAATTGTAGGCAAGATCTGTAGCAAAGCCTGATTTAACAGTCGGTTCCATTTTTAATCAACAGTCTTTGATTTCAAATGTCAGGGCTTTTCTTTGTTGTCTTACCATTTCCTATTTTAAAATTCCGGATTGAAATTTTGAATAAACTGTGTTCTTTTAGCAAACATAGCTGTGGAAAATATACTGTTTTGCTGGTGTTAGTGTCTTTTTCCTTTTCTGCTGCTTTTGGGTTTTGAATAGAAATTTGAAATTTAATAAGGCAGTGAGTAGCATTTAAGCTGTGGATGTGTCTTCTGCTGCTACGGGGAAAATCTACTCAAACTTGGCAATCACAGACCTTTGATAAACCTGTTCACAAGTGCATAATAGAGACCTTACCAACTAAAATGCACAAACCCTGTTCTCATTGAACAGGCTCGGTAGATGCTTGTCCTTTCTGACAGACTCTGTCTGAGCTGCCCAAAGGAACGGTTGGACTCAGTGATCCAGTGGTCCTTTCCAACCTACTGATCCTGTGATTGGAGGAAGACAACATGCTGTGCCACTATACCTTACTTCTGCTATTTTCTCAGGGTTCGCCTTGCTGGCACCCGAGAGCCACAGAAGAGGCCACCCAGATTCCCTACAAAAGGAATGAGAGTTTTACCAAAGGAGGAGGAAAATGGTAAAACTTAAACTGCTGGTCAAGGGTGAAGCTGTGACTGAGAATTGTTGAGGAAAGACTGGACTGTGACCAAGTAGGCAGGAAGTAAAAATTAGAATCGCTCGAGCAAGGAGACTTTGACATACAGAAGAGGGGATAACAGGATTAGGAGCTCTCAAGGGAAATTAAGAGCAAACTAGGATTCACTCAGAGAAAGAGACTGACATTGTGTGAGAAATGTGAATGGGATGCACAGGAGTCATGGGAGTAGAATTAGCTAGGTTTGCCTTGGGAAGGAGTCCGGGAAAAAACATGCAGTGACAGAGCAGAGTTGAGAACAAAGGATGCATTTTGGAAGGGAGACAGAGCTTGATGGGCAAAGAAAAAGAAGCAGAGGGAAGTCTCTAACAAGAGGAAGGAGAAAACTTGGAGGCAGATGAAAGGTAACAGGGATCCAGCCTGATGCAAAAGAGTCTGTGTGCATTAAAACACTCTTTCCTCCATGATCTGTAAAGAGTCTTCAGAATTATCATTTCTCTAGGGTCATCAAATATATTTTAGAACCATTAGAAAAGTGTGAGTTTCCCTCTTTATTAGTTTGGTTAATTAAATATTGACATATTATACTAGACCTGCAGCAGTGAATCTGACAGAAATTTTTATGGATAAATCCTATGAGGGTGAAAAATTTTGGGATTTAATTTTGGGAGAAGAAGAATCACTTGCAAAATGAAACCTTAAACATTAACAAATGCCATAGGTAACACTGACTATGCTTGCAAGTCAGCAGTTTTAAAACAACTTTCACACGGGGTACAATTGAGTAAAAGTCAGTGTGGAAAACAGACAGCCTAGAGGGGATATTATAAAGAAATGTAAAAATCATGAGTAGCACAAATAATAGTGTGGAAAGGGATTTTCTGTCTCTTTCAAGATAAACTACCAGGTATATAAAATGAAAATACACTGAGGCAGCTTCAAAACAAAAGAAGATTATTCTACTGTTTGTCAAAGGTGGTTGTGGAAGCTAAAAGCCAATAGAGGTAAGAGGAAGAATGCATAGGTACACATAGGATAAATCTGTTGGAGATTACTGCTGCTTCTGCCTCTAGAACTTGAACCACAAATGGGAGGCTTGGAGAAGTCTGGAAGACCATGGGAGACATTTTCCCCATCTTTACTTCTTCTGTAGCTGTTGTTTTTTCAACTTGTAGAGAGGAAAATTCTAGCCAGATCCTCAAGAACAGATTTCAAGGAGGCAGAGAAAGACTGAGACCTGCCTTAATTAATGTGCAACTGAATTTAAATTTCACTTTCACTGCAAGAATATGATATAGAATATTGTGTAAATCACACTGTAATACAACCATGCTTACTGCCACCTGTGGAAGTGTGATGGAAAATCCTCTTGTGGGCCATGAAATTATCTCAGAACACAAGCTGGCCCACTGAGCACTAGAAGGAGCCCTGCAAGGCCAGAGTCAGAGATGGGCTGGAACTACTGCAAGTCTTACGTGAGATTGGAAAGAAATAAAGGTTTGAAAGAAGTCTTCATCTCCCAAAGCAAAGACTGAGACATGCAGAAGGTTATGGTCATTATTAGAGAAAAGTCACACATCTAGAGGACCTGTAACATAAACTCGTCTACTTGGTTAAACTAGTTTAACTGTAATCAAAACTAGCCTACCAGTAATCTAATCTAATCTAATCTAATCTAATCTAATCTAATCTAATCTAATCTAAATAATTTTTATATGTTATGTGAAATTATTGCTAGGTAAATGCCATCTTCAACATGAGAGATGTTCCTTATTCTTACCCTGCAGGTTATCCTCCTTGATGATGGGAGGTGTGATTTGATGCCCTCAACAAACTGAATCCGTGTCTAATCCAGCTTGCTCTGCATGCGGGTGGAAATAAGAGGTGATGTAAAAAGCTCTTTGAGAGTGATCTGTAGGCCATGGATCACAACTTGACAGAGGTGTTTATGAATCCCAAGTGACGGGACAGGACAAGAGAGAATGGCCTCAAACTCCACCAGGGGAGGTTCAGGCTTGACATCAGAAAAAAAATTTCACAGAAAGGATCATTGGGCACTGGTAGAGGCTGCCCAAGGAGGGGGTTGAGTCACCTTCCCTGGAGGTGTTTAAGGGATGAGTGGATGAGGCACTGAGGGACATGGTTTAGTGACTGATAGGAATAGTTGGACTCGATGATCCTGTGGGTCTTTTCGAACTGAGTGAATCTGTG
Organism: Coccyzus lansbergi; assembly: GCA_033558105.1. Lineage (NCBI taxonomy): Eukaryota > Metazoa > Chordata > Aves > Cuculiformes > Coccyzidae > Coccyzus > Coccyzus lansbergi. Next base: position 6,110,585 of record JAUMJK010000508.1, read on the forward strand.
ACAAATTGAATGAGGTTCCACAAAGCTGTTGTGAGCATTTCCTTTTACCTGACTTTACACAAATACACACTGAGGCTGCTAATTTTAATCAGCTTCCTGCTCAGACTGACGATGATTGCTATTCTGCACTGCTTAACTTTCCACATGACATGTGCTGCATAGGAAGCCCTGGTACCAACTCAGAGTCCTGGACTCCAGGAATTCAGGTGTTTAAATCCTTTTTTGGATCTAGTCCTTTGGCTCTAGTATCTGCACTTCATCTCTCAACATACATAAACAGAGGTAATACCAATAAATCATCTCATAGATATTACTGAAGATAAGCCCATCTGTAAAGGTTTAAATTCCAAACCTCAAGACAGTTTGATTTATATCTATTGCTATCTGGCTATGCTTAGTCTAATTGATAATGACAGTGAGTGGGTAACAGAATTGTGAAACACCATGGTGTGACAGACAAGGAAAGAAAATCCCTCAACGTTCAGAGTTGGTGCTTATCGACACAGTTTACAGTTCCTTCTAGAGGCACAGACACTGGTCTTTTTCACTACAAGGTGGTAGTCTGATGTTTTTCCAGAGTTTGGTGAATCTGGCCACTTTAGAGTTGACAGCCTAGAATAACCAGGTTCATATGAAATAATTCCCGTTAAATAATTATGCTCAAACTAAACACACTGAGCTCCTTAGGCATGGCAGACTGATAGTATTTTTCCAAAATTTAAGGCTTGTTTATTATTTTAAATTTCAAAATCAGTCTACAGGAAAAAAATAATAATACCTTAGCAGTTTAAAGTCTTAGTTTCCTAACTGGAGTTCTAATCGCCCTAAACAGGATGATTTTGCTTGTTCTAGTTGAAAGTAAAACACCTAAAAATTAATTCTTCTGACAGACTTGCATTGTGGTGAAAGGAGGTGTAATCAGAGACTGTGCTTTCATAGGACTAAAAATTATAAATTGTAGTAAGAAATAGAACATTTGCCTTATTTTGCCTATGAAGTCTAGACTGTGAAAGACTGGTATTCAAATTCCTGCAGCACAACTCAGAATGATCTAGGATAAAAAGTGCCCAAGAATCAAAAGAAACAAGAACTTGGTGGCAGTGTCCTAGATCTAATCATTGTGGTATACTCATTTCTTCAAAATTTTGGGTTTCATTCAGTTGCAGACATTGCAACACTATAATACAAAATACAGTTACACTCAGAAATTAATTAAGCCTTAAGTTTTAGTACAGGAGATGGTGCACCTTCGAAATTACTAAATTAACCAGTATCTATATCTTTGATAAGATATACTTGATAAAGAGAATAAACTGTATTAAAAGAGCCTGGGGAAAAAAATAGCTTATCAAAAGTAGAAATGAAGTGTGTGGATGTGTGTGTGTGCATGCGGTATAGGATGGTGACAGATTAGATAGATCTTAAATAGATAAAGAAATGCCAGATTAAAACTGCTTGTCTGAGTTGAACCATGAGATTAGGTACTATTTTTCCACTAGAATTGTACTGCATTTGGTGCATAGAATGTACATTATTCCTTGATGAGCTTGGTATTTTATTTCTCTTTTCATTCAAGTTGTGTCTTTGGTTCTTCTTTATTACGTGGTAGCCAAACCCTGCTCCAGAGGCAGAATTATTAATTTCTGCAGATTTAATATGCAGGTTTTTCAAAAGTTTGAGTGACTTTATAGTCCAGTAAGGAAAGATATGTTTTTATAGACATTGAATCAGAAGCCTTGATTTAATCCCTTGAAACAAAGGAAATAAAGACACTTTAGCCTCTTAAGGGACAGAGAAATTATGACACATGTCAAATATGAGTTCTCACTGCAGAGCTCAGGATCCCCAAGCCAGTTTGAAGAGAATATTGCCACAGTATTTCAACCCAGTATTGTTCTCCTAGTCTTATTTCGCTGTACCATTCATGACACAATTTTCAATGCACATTAAAAACCAGCTAGCACGAAGTAAACAGCAAAGGTCAAAGCTCGTCCCACTTAATGTCTACCAAAGGAAACAGAATCTTAGCAGAAGGTATTGAGCATTCACTTCTTCTAAAAGAATGACATCTTTGCAAGCTTCAGTATAAAATGTACTTTTCTTAAAACAAGGAATAAAGACTTGTTTATGGGCTAGAGCTTAGTAAGAAACTCCCTCTGGGAAGAATATTACACTGCAGTTTTCTACAAGACTTCTTGCTTTTTCTTCAAAAGCAGCTGGAGCATCTGGCTGCTGTGGTCAGTAGGTCAGTGGGTGTCAGAGAGGAGAGGAGGAGAGGCAGTCGCCTGCTACTTCTGGGAGATCAGGGGATTCCAAACAAACTGGCCAGCACAAAATTTGTGCAAAAAACCCCTGTCGGGTGCTGCAGCTGTAGCTGGTGACAGTAATATGCACCCTTTCCTCAGCTGTTCACTCTGGACTCATGGCACAAAGGAAGGGGGAGGTAAATTTTTTTGAATCTATTCTAGGTTAATATTAACTCTAATTACAGCTCATGAATTATAAGCGTGAGTGCCTCGGGGTGCCAAGCAGCCCTCCACCGCCATAGCCTGGGCTGCATCCAAAGAAGCGTGGTCAGCAGGTCAAGGGAGATGATTCTGCCCCCTTACTCGGTACGTGTGAGGCTCCACCTGGAGTCCTATGTCCAGTTCTGGAATCCCCAGCGTAAGAAGCATATGGAATCATTGGAATGGGTCTAGAAGAGGCCACTAAGATGATGAGAGGGCTGGAGCACCTCTGCTATGAGGACAGGCTGGGAGAGTTGGGATTGTTCAACCCAGAGAAGAGAAAGTTCCAAGGAGACCTTAGAGCAGCTTCCAGTACCTGAAGGGGCTAAATGTAGGCTGGGGAGGGACTGTCTATAAGGACATGTAGTGACAGGCTGAGAGGGGATGGCTTTAAATTGGAAGGGGGAAGATGTAGATTAGATGTTAGGAAGAAATTCTTCATGCGTAGGGTGGTGAGACACCAGCACAAGTTGCCCAGGGAAACAATGGATCCCCTCCCCTGGAAGTGTTCAAGGTCAGGTTGAATTGGGGTGGGAGAAGTTGGAACTGGATAATCTTTAAGGTGCTTTTCAACCCAAAGCATTCCATGAATCTATGATTCTTTGCTTCAAACATTCTATGATACTGTGCATGCTACAAATGAGTTTTCATTGCAGTGGCAGCAATAAAGTCCTTTCAGAGGAAGGATTTGAGGAAGTGAAAATACAATTAGCCTTTTTAAATCATATTCCCTAAAACTTGTGAAATAGCAGGAGGGATGGGGATGCAGAGGAGGGATGGGGATGCAGCAGAGGGCTGGGGATGAGGCTCAGGATGGGGATGCAGAGGAGGGATGGGAATGCAGAGGAGGGAGGGGATGCAGAGGAGAGGAGAGATGGGGATTCAGAGGAGGTATGAGGATGCAGAGGAAATATGGGGATACAGAGGAAGGATGGGGATGCAGAGGAGGAATGGGAATGCAGCCCAGGATGGGGACGTATCTCGGGATGGGGATGAAGAGGAGGGAGGGGGATGCAGAGGAGGGCTGGGGATGCAGAGGAGGGCTAGGGATGCAGAAGAAGGATGGGGATGCAGAGGAGGGCTGGGGATGCAGAGGAGGGCTAGGGATGCAGAAGAAGGATGGGGATGCAGAGGAGGGCTGGGGATGCAGAGGAGGGCTGGGGATGCAGAAGAAGGATGGGGATGCAGAGGAGGGCTGGGAATGCAGAGGAGGGCTGGGGATGCAGAAGAAGGATGGGGATGCAGAGGAGGGATGGGGATGCAGAGGAGGGATGGGGATGCAGTGGAGGGTCGGGGATGAGGCTCAGGATCCAGAGGAGGGATGGGGATGCAGAGGAGGGATGGAGAAGCCACCTGGGATGGGGATGCAGAGGAGGGATGGGGATGCAGCGGAGGGCCGGATGAGGCTCAGGATGGGAATGCAGAGGAGGAATGGGGATGCAGAGGAGGGATGGGGATGCAGAAGAAGGATGGGGATGCAGAGTAAGAATGGGGATGTAGAGGAGGGATGGGGATGTAGAGGAGGGATGGGGATGCAGAGGAAGGATGGAGATGCAGTGGAGGGCGGGGATGAGGCTTGGAATGGGGATGCAGAGGAGGGATGGGGATCCAGAGGAGGTATAGAAAAGCCACCTGGGATGGGAATGCAGCTTGAGATAGGGATGCAGAGGAGGACGGGAATGCAGAGGAGGGATGGGGATGCAGCGGAGGGATGGGGATAAGGCTCGGGAGGGGGATGCAGAGGAGGGATGGAGATGCAGAGGAGGGATGGGGATGCAGAGGAAGGATGGGGATGCAGCGGAAGGATGGGGATGCAGCGTAGGGATGGGGATGCAGAGGAGAGATGGGGATGTAGAGGAGGGATGGGGACGTAGAGGAAGGATGGGGATGCAGAGGAAGGATGGGGATGCAGAGGAAGGATGGGAATGGAGCCCAGGATGGGGACGTAGCTCGGGATGGGGATGCAGCGGAGGGCTGAGGATGCAGAAGACGGATGGGGATGCAGCGGAAGGATGGGAATGCAGCACGGGCCCGCGCCGCCTCTGAGGGCCTTGGCGCCTGTGTGTGCCGCCGCCCGCCCCTGTGGGAGGCGGAGCCTTGTCCCCCTCCCCCGCCGGAAGGGGCGGGTGGTGGTGCCGGCGCTGCGGGAAGATGGAGGCCGGGGGGCGGCGGTGATCGCGGCGGGCGGGCTGTGCTCCTGGCTGCCCGCGGGCGGTGCGGGGCCGGGGGCGCCGCCTGGGCGCGGGGTGCTGCCCCCCGAGGGCCGCCATGCTGCTGTCGCTGGTGCTGCACACCTACTCGATGCGCTACGCGCTGCCCGCCGCCCTCATGATGGGCACGGCGCCCACCTACGTGCTGGCCTGGGGCGCCTGGCGCCTGCTCTCCGCCCTGCTGCCCGCGCGCTTCTACCGCCAGGTGGACGACCGCCTCTACACCATCTACCAGAGCATGGTGCTCTTCTTCTTCGAGAACTACACGGGCGTGCAGGTGAGCCGCCTCGCCTCCCCACGGGGCCGTGGGCAAGGATGCAGGGATGTGAGACCCCGTGGGGATGCAGGATGTGAGGTCCAGTGGGGATGCAGGGGTGTGAGGTCCAGTAGGGATGCAGGGGTGTGAGGTCCAGCGAGGATGCAGGAGTGTGAGGTCCAGCGAGGATGGAGGAATGTGAGGTCCAGTGAGGATGCAGGGATGTGAGGTCCTGCAGGGATGTGAGGTCCAGTGGGGATGCAGGGATGCAGAGATGTGAGGTCCAGTGGGGATGCAGGGATGCAGGGATGTGAGGTCCAGCGGGCATGCAGGGATGCATGGTCCAGCAGGGCTGTGGATGCAGGCTCTGTCCATGCCCCCTGTGCCCGATAGCTGCATGTTGTGTCTTTTCCCCCCACACCAATAGGTGCAGGTTGTGTCTTTTCACCCCCCACGCCAATACCTGCAGGTTATGTCAGTGCCCCCCATGCCAGTAGATGTAAGTTGTGTCCATGCTCTCCATGCCAATAGGTGCAGGCTGTGTCTGTGCCCCCCGTATTCCTGGTGATGCAAGTGCAGGTTGTGTCTTTTCCCCCTACACCAGTAGCTGCAGGTTGTGTCCTTTCCCCTCATTCCAGTACCTGCAGGTCGTGTCCATGCCCTCCGTGCCAATAAGTGCAGGTAGTGTCCATGCCCTCGATGCCAATAGGTGCAGGTTGTGTCCATGCCCTCCATGCCAGTAGGTGCAGGTTGTGTCCATGCCCTCCATGCTGCTGGGGATGCAACTGCAGGATGTGTCTATGCCCTCGACACCTATAGCTGCAGGTTGTGTCATTTCCCCCCCCCCCCCCCCGCCACTAATAGAACCACCAGGTTGGAAAAGACCCACTGGATCATCAAGTCCAACTCTTTCCATCTATCACTAACCCATGTCCCTCAGCACCTCGTCCACCTGTCTCTTAAACACCTCCAGAGAAGATGACTCAATAGGTGCAGGTTGTGTCTTTTCCCCCCATGCCAGTAGGTGTAGATTGTGTCTGTGCACCCCATGCTGCTGGGGATGCAGGTGCAGGATGTGACCTTGTTCCCCATGCCAGTAGGTGCAAGTTGTATGTATCTATGCTTCCCATGCCACTAGGGCTGCAGGTGTGGGCTGCATCCATGCCGCCTGTGTGGTGGAGATGCAGGTACAGGCTGTGTCCATTCCCCCTGTGCTGGTGGGGATGCAGGTACAGGCTGTGTCCGTGCCCCCTGTGCCTGCAGGGCTGCAGGTGCGGGCTATGCCTTTGGCCTCCATACCAGCCAAGGTTGTGAGCCTGCAGAGGCTCACCTACATGGTGTGGCAGCTGGTGCTGCTCCTCTGGTGATTCTTTTCATGGAATACTTGATCTTTTGTTCGTTTTGCAGGCTGGGAACTTGGAAAGGATGCTCCATCATAGAATCACTTTGTTGGAGAAGACCTGGGTTGTGTTTGTTTTGCAGGCTGAGAAAACTGAATGGATGCAACATCATAGAATCATAGAATCGCTAGACTGGAAAAGATATTTGAGATCATCAAACCCAACCATACCTGTCCACCACTAAACCCTATCCCTGAGCACTTCATCTACCTGTCTTTTAAATACCTCCAGCAATGGTGACTCAGCCCCACCTCCCTGGGCAGCCTGTTCCAGTGCCCAATGACCCTTTCAATGAATTATTTTTCTCTGATGTCCAATCTGAATCTCCCCTGGCACAGCTTGAGGCCATTCCCTCTTGTCCTGTGACTTGGAAGAAGAGACTGACACTGCCTCTTTACAGCCTCCTGTCAGGTAGTTGTAGACAGTGGTAAGGTCTCCTCTCAGCCTCCTCTTCTCCAGGCTAAACAACCCCAGTTTCTTTAGCTGGTCCTCATAATGCTTGTTCTCCAGCACTTTCACCAGCTTCATTGCTCTTCTGTGGACTCGCTCCAGCACCTCAATGTCTTTCCTGTAGCGAGGGGCCCAAAACTGAACACCGTATTCGAGTTGCAACCTCACCAATGCAGAGTACAGGGGCAGAATCACTTCCCTGGTTCTGCTGGCCACACGATTCCTGATCCAAGCCAAGATGCCATTGGCCTTGTTGGCCACCTGGGCCACTGCTGGCTCAGTAAGAGCTGGCTCCATATGTATGCTGCCAACCAGCACCCCCAGGTCCTTCTCTACCAGGCAGTTTTCTAGCCACTCTTCCTCATGCCTGTAGCGCTGCATTGGTCGTGCCCTGACAGAACTTGAGTGGCACCTTTCTCTGCACGCTTGGACTCTGTGGCCTGTGTTGCACATCTGTAGTACTAAACTAAGGGTTGATAAGAAAGCTAATCACCAACAATTATACTTGAGACACCTATGTGGATTAGTCAACTGCTGAATTATTGCAACATCTCAGTTCTCATGCAGTCTACCCACAGTCAGTCTTTGGTCCTTTAATTCTAGATCAACCATGGACTGTGATTATCCAGTAACACAGAAACTGAAATTCAAGGTTTTGGATTAATAATTTGGAGTTGGAGGCCTCTGTTGCTTGATCAAAGGGGTATTTGCATTGAAATAATAATACTTCACTTGTCTCACGAAGCATTAAAAGTTTTAAAGGTTATATATTTGTCTGCAATTTGGAAAGTAAATAAGGAGGCTTTTAATTCTACTTCTGAAAAAAAATAATGAAATAAATGGCAAATGCTTACTGCACCTGAACACCTTTCAGAGTTGTCTGAGCATACAGAAGTGTATTTGAAATTAGTGTCAGCTCTAGGTGCTTGGGAGTGGTAACAAGTGCTTACATGTTGCCTGGCAGGTGACAGAGCTGGTACAGATAGGTCCATTTTCATAGTTGTAGCTAAACCTTTCATCCACCATCTTACGAGCTATTTCTTTTGAAATTGGGCTAGGTGATCCTTATTTTCCACTCTGGGGCTGTAGGATTCACTCATGCCTACTCTGTTGGAAATCTCCAGAGCCAGGTAGAGAAAGAAGGATTGCACACTGATGTCAGGGTGAATAGAACAATTGCAAAACCAAAGCGAGTTCTTCTTTTAGTCATAATTAGTTTTCAATCCAGCTTGTAACTCATGTAGCTTCAGCCTTACGTCTTGTCCAAATAAGTTAACTCATACTGTGATTTAATATTTGGGGGTTTATTTAAATAAAAAGATTATAAGAAATGGTAGAGGGAGTGGTTGTTCACAGATTAGGTGCTTACTGGTTCATCTGCCTTTGTTTTTATGTGGTATCTTTAACGCAGGTATCCTGATGTGTAGTAACACACTTTGACCATTAACAGCTCAAGGTAGCAGAATAGTAGTTTAATTTAACCTATTTTAGAAATAAGAGCCAAAAATCAAGATATAAATTATAACAGAAGAAGCAATCAAATTTCCTACAAATAGCGTGCACCAGGGAGCAACCACTTTGAACTTTCTATAAGAAATTTTATCCCCAAAAATCCATGTCACATAAAGGTATAGGAAGGAAAATGCTAACCAAGAGAAACAAAAGGCAGCTTGGAACTTGGAAAATGATACATATGTAAAGAGGTAAGAGGTAGAATTCTTAAAATTACTGTATCGTTTAACTGGAAGATATCCCACATTTGTTTAAGGAGGAGAAACAGGGTGTCCTTGCGGACCTACTCTTGGGAACACTGAACACACTTAGCTGGAAACTCACAGTGGGAAGTTAAGCATGTGCCTGAGTGTTTGAGGTTGGGATGGCAACCCAAGAGCTACTGTGAATTGGCTTCTTTAAGGCATGTAATTAGATGCAGAAGTGGAGCATCATTAAACTTAATCCCCCAAAACAATGCAAGAATAGCAACTTGCATGGCTCCATAAAGGCAACTGTAGGGGTATGCCAGCATTAAGACATTGTAGTAGCCATGGGAGGGAGGAATTCAGCATCTGTTTCGGGTCTATTAATTTATTCAGTCAGTTGAGTGTGTTGGAATATATTTTTGTAACTGGATAAATGGGAGTTCGACAGCCTTCCCCATTGGAGTACTGATGCTTGTCACATAGTCTCACTGAAGTCATTAGGATTATAAAGGTGCTTACGTGATTTAGTGAATCAAAACCTTAAGTGACTTTTTTTCTTAGCACTGATGCCAACTTAACCTACATAAAAAATCTTCAATTTATGTACTGTTTAGCTTTCTTTGGTTCATTACACTTAAAGTATTTGTGTTTTTTTCAGTACAGTAACATTCCAAGGCAGTTGTGAAATGTAGCTAAGGTGATAACCTGAGATGCATGACAGAAAATCTTGAAAGATTAATAATTCCCTTTCTTTTAAGTATTTGACTTGAGATCTAAAATAAAAACAAAGCTGTAATTGCTGTGACTTACTGAATATTTATGTTCTAGAGAGCAGCTCTTGAGGTTAACTGTAAAATTTTCATTGTTTCTCATACAGAAAATACTTCCCAAGTTAAAAATTTGGGTCAGACCCCCCCCCTTTTTTTTTCCTCCTAAACAATTTGTTTTACAAAGCTAAAGAAGACTTGAACTGAGATGGAATCAGTTTGTTTTCCAATAATATTAGAATTCTGCTAATGAATCGCCAAAGCCAGCCCTTCTGCTGACTATCATGCAAGACTTGGCTGTAGAAAATTGAACTATCGTTATTTAAGAGTACAGGAAGCAACCCAGCACATAGCAATCCTGTAAATGAGGTGAACTGGACAAAACCAGTCAGAGTATAAAGTGATATCCTATGATCGTGTCTAAATCTGTCAGTGCAACTGTACTTTAGTGGTTATCCATGAATTTTGTTACGGAGCTATAAATATATAAAATCAATCAGTATGTGGTATTATGACAGCGCTCTTCAGCTACCTCCTGGATTATAAACTCATGTAATGACAATCTGTAAATGCAGTCTCTTGGAAGGTAGCCCAGAGAGAATGGCCCTGCTTTGTCCCTGGGTTGCTTTAGATGCAGATGCAGTTGTGTTGGTTCCTACCTGCCTTGCTGTAAGCTGCAGGGCTGCTACAGTTCTCTCTTCTAGGAAGAATGCACATGAGATGCTTGAACTCTATGTAAAGTGAGTAGTAAATCCTAGAGGGCGAAGGATATTAATTTTTCCAGCAATAAGCTGTCACTAACACAAACAGGTGCAATTCATGTATTTTGGAGGACTGGTATTTGCTTGAGCTAATAGTAGCTTTGGCTCAAAGTTTCTAAATTATCAAGTAGCCTGTGAAATGTGGTTGTGTTACAGCTTTTGTCTTTACTCTGTTAGGGAAGCCTGGTCTATTACATTTCATACAGACAGTAAGTAGTTGCATCTCACCATAGAATATGAAAATGACTGTGAATCTGCCTGTGATTAGGACATTTGAAGAACTGAAAGGACTAGTAATTCAATATTATGAATGCTGTCATCTCTCTGCGACCCTTAACATCTTATCCCAGTTGCTGTCAGGGTGATGAAATTAATGCCTATTGTGTTTGTGCACGTGTTTCAGATCAGATGAGGACTAAATGTTCTTCAATTTTTTTTCATGTAATTGTGTTTGATATTTTTGAATTGAGCGGCGGTGAAGAAATAATAAAGAAATCATCGCTCGGACTGCTTCCTAAAGCATCATTTTCCATCTGAACGGTTTTGACAATTGAGTAAAACTCATGACTGGGTTAACGTGCATGAATTTTGTTCAGTGCTTGTGTCAGCTGTCTTCCCTACCCCCACTTCCTGCTGAATAGGAGTTTTTGGAAGGAATGCTTTCATTAGAGGCATCATGAAATTCTGTTTTTCATTGTGATTATGGGACTGTGGAAGAGCTGTGAGAATCAGGTGCCTGATTCTCACCTCAGAGTGGTTTAGGAGAGCTGTAGTATTTCTAACAATTCTTTAAGAAAAGACAAGAGACCCCTGTTTAACCATACATTGTGCTTTCTTTTCTGGGTTGGTACTGAAAGTTGGACTTGCTGTGTCTCAGTAAGTTTAAAAACTGCTTAGGAATTGGAACAAATTAATATTGCAGTGAAACTGTGCTGCTGAACTTTTGATGATGCTTTCCAGTGGAGTAGAGCCCAGGTTGTGTTTCTTAACTTGGCTTCCTAGAAAAACTGTGAGGAGAGCTTGATGTGTAAGCTTGGGATGGATGGTTGTCTTCTAGCTATTGGCCAGTTTACACTGTAAGTGAGGGTTATGGGATCTGTGCTGATCTCTATTGCTGGGACAGCAGCCTTCCCAGATGAGGTTATCTTTAATCCCAGCTTTCCCTTCAGAAACCGTTAAACTATCCAACAGGTAATTTGGGAGGGCTTGAAGTGGAGATGGAAGCAAAAGAACCTGCACAAGTCTAATGACCGAGCTGCAGGATTTGCAGGTCAGGGAGGCACTTCTGGTTGCTGTTGGTGAGGTGAGTTGTCACCTCTTGGGAACCTGGTTCTCCTCTCTTTACACCAAGGATGGTGTCATAACCAGGCTTCACCAGGGTAGGCTGGAAGTCCATCTTCTGATTTGTATTGGTAGATGTGAGTGACAGGGTCCAACTCCTCATTTCTTGGGCAAATGCCATAACCAGCAGGTCAAAAGGAGATGTCACTTTTCACCCTTCTCTGGTTGTGTTTGGAAAGAAAGGGATGGCAATTGCATTTTAACATGAGCCTGGTTTTATGAATCTGTACTTGTGTCTCCTGAGATCTCCTCCCGATCTGGTAGCTCAGGAATGTGAGAGCACTGGGGCATTAGTGTGAGCTGAGCGGGAAGGCAAGGAGCTTCAGACAAGACTAACCTCCAAGCTGAGCAGCCTCTGAGGGCTTGTGCTTTCCTAGTTCATAGAATCATAGAATAGTTTGGGTTTGAGGAGTAACTCTTGTTAGCACCCATTCATGTTCCTCTTTGCAAAGCTCTGTTAGCTGTTGTTGGGCATGGTGGGAAGTTAAGATCATCACAATGTGTCATTTCTTTCCAATAGCAGATATAATGAATAAAGCGATTGGGGATTGGTCCTGTCCAAAGATTGAAAAGAAACAAGAAAACATAGTGGAGTGAATCACTTTCTTTTTGAAAAAAGCTTTTTATAATTAGATTTTCTACTAAGATAACTGGCTACCTGGAGATGATTTACCCTGGTTCATCTCATTAGAGATTTCAGAGAGCAGCTTTCTCCAGGCAAATGTGCCTTTTATAGTGTACAACAAAGTCCTGTGTGGTATTGTAATAGAAATTAAATGATACCTGCTAAGCCTAAGGGATGAAGCTTTCAAATTGAGATGGGTGTCTAATTTTAGACTCCTGCATTCAACTGTGGAGTGAGGCAGCAAAAATAGACACATTAGGTTTGTAAAGCTTTGTGTTCTTTTTTTTTTTCAGATATTGCAAAAGATATACTTGTATATATCTTCATTTCTGTTCTGTCTGCCTTTGACTGTCATTCTTCCTAAAGGTGGAAATGAAGTCCTTTCATTACTCCGATTTGTTGGGACATCAGCTGGAGTTCTGTTGTGCTGCAGGTTTGGCTCTGGTGCAGTCGGGAAAGAATTTAATATGGGGAAGCTCCACATTCAGTACTGGTCCTGATCATCCCCACCTCCTACCTGATATGTGAAAAATAAAATAAATAAATTAAAACTGAGGTCTTTTAGCAGTTTTAGAAATCAAATATCAACAACCTGAAACAAAACTGCTGTTTTGGTTCATAGCTTTGTGTGGAGATTTGCCTAGAGTGTGTTTTCTGATTGGCACGTCACAACTGAATCTGAATTTTCTATCAATCAGCCTTATCTAATACAGTCTGCAATTTAAAACTATTATGTATGTTTGCATTTTAAAATTAGTTAGATATCTTTACAAAAATCCTAGAATGTCAAGTATTTGTCAGGTAAGAAGAACTGAGGAGTCAAAGGGCAGGCTTGAACACGCTTATAAATTCTGATTCCGAGTGTTTGGCCAGTAGCTTTACCAATCTTGGTTTGATTTTAAATTTTTCTGTTTCCGGATGTTTTAATTAGAAAATTTGAGTATTTTACTGTATTGAGTTCCTGATTTTACATAATTTCTTACATTTGAAAATACCAATGGTATTTATCAATTTATTTTTTTATATTCCACCCCTTTTTTTAGCCATGTATGAGTTTTATACACTTTCCTCTTTTTGCATTTAACTGTGTTTTGGTAGATAGTGAGCCATGGGGTTTTACAGTGCTATCCCATGCCCTCTCCTTCTACTGACATAATATGTCCAGATACTTTATGTAAGCATGATTGTTATTGGAGAAGTTTTTTCTCCTAGTGCTCTACCATCAGACACTGTTCTTGCTAAGAGAGGATTCTAATTATAGTTAAACATTTGCCTCAAATTACTTTAAACTATTTACCTCAGCCTTACAGAGTATCTTTTTTTTCTTGGTTTCAGTTGTGTTAGATAAAGTAGGCTCAGATGTCAGGGATTTTGACATTACAATTATGAGGAAGCATATCTTCTCAGGGGAAAAATATTCTTTAACCTTTGTTCTGTCAATTTGAATTTATGCTATAAAGACATTTGGAATGAAAAAAATAGGGAAATTATTACCTTCTTTTGTTCATTTCCAATCTGTCACATTTTGCTCGTCATCTTCTGTGTTATTACTTGCTCCTTGGTGTGGAACTGATAGAGTTTACGTTAGTTTGATTTTTTTTAACGTAAAATTAGCTACCCGTGATGGTTGAATCTTAGATTTGAGCACATAACTAGATGTGAAGAAAAGTAATTATTTTGGAAGACTGGAAACTGTGTTGTGGTAGTTGCTATAATTTTTTCCTCTGGAAGTTATGGGTTGACTCGAAGAGTTATCCCATTTTCTAATGGTCATGGGCAGTCTAGGGGCACAGCGGCTGTTTTTTAAGATTGATTCAAGATGACTTTGTTCAGGTCTGGTGCCAGATTAGTTGCAGCTCACTCAGATACCTCCCTGCATGTTCTGTTTTGCTGTGTAATGATTCCTTTTGCCTCACGTTGGGAGTACATAGTGCTTAAATTCTAAATATTAACTGAAAATGATGTGTGAATGAGCTTTCAAAAGTCTTATTCTGTGATCACAGTCCAGAGGACACAGTTTTCTTAATCATCCCCTTTACCATGTGTGTCAACTCATTGATAAATTCATACCAGTTCTGTCTGTACTTGATACAAACGTGTGTGTAAGTGTTACAGATAAAGTAAAGTCAACTCCTCCTTGGAGTCCTTGGCATTTAGAAGCAAGGTTCCTAGTATAAAAAGCTCTAGGTAGAGGAGCACTGCAAACTGCCGTGAGGTTTCCTGCTTCTAGGTGGTGTGAGGTGCACAAAGAGTGGTATTTTCAGAACATACTTAATGTATCAAGGCACCGCAGCTGCTGTTTTGGTGGGGGATAGATGAAATGGGACATGGATGTTACGGTACAAAAATAATCACCATTTTTAACCATCAACTTTAAAGCAGTATATCTTAGCTTAGAATAAAACTTACTGATCAAAATAAGAATCATTAATATCTACGCGGTTTTGCCAACAAGAAACACGTCTGTTTATTCCAGTAGCATAAATTCTGTAGTCCTGGAAGTGATGAATTCTTGGAAGGCACTTCAAGATGCTGTTTGGTTATGGAAAGCCTTCTCTTGCAGGATGCTGTCAAGATGCTTGAAAATGTAGTAATTGGCGGCAGAGAGGTCTGACGAGTAAGCTGGGTAAAGTAGAAATTTGTATCCCAAATCATTTGTGAGACATGCAGTCAGCCGTTGTCGTGGAGAAGAATGGTCCTTTCCCTCGGACCAGTATTAAATGAAAGCTTACAGTTCTTGGTGTATTTTGAATGGTTAACATTTGATTCTTCTGCAACCTTTTCATAAAGTCATAGAATCATAGAATAACCAGGTTGGAAGAGACCCACCGGATCATCAAGTCCAACCATTCCCATCAAACACTAAACCATGTCCCTCAGCACCTTGTCCACCCGTGCCTTAAACGTCTCCAGGGAAGGTGAATCAACCACCTCCCTGGGCAGCCTCTGCCAGTGCCCAGTGACCCTTTCTGTGAAAAATTTTTTTCTTAATGTCTAGCCTAAATCTCCTGTGGCAGAGCTTGATGCCATTCCCTCTTGTCCTGTCCCCTGTCACTTGGGAGAAGAGGCCAGCACCCTCCTCTCCACTACCTCATTTCAGGTAGTTGTAGAGAGCAATGAGGTCTCCCCTCAGCCTCCTATTCTCCAGGCTAAACACCCCCAGCTCTCTCAGCCGTTCCTCATAAAGCCTGTTCTCCAGCCCCTTCACCAGCTTTCTTGCTCTTCTCTGGACTCTCTCCAAAGCCTCAACATCCTTCTTGTGGTGAGGGGCCCAGAACTGAACACAGGATTCAAGGAGCGGTCTCACCAGTGTTGAGTCCAGAGGGAGAATAACCTCCCTGGACCTGCTAGTCACACCATTTCTGATTGGGTCCTCTTCAGTAGTGGCCCTGAACTGGTTACCATCTGTCAGAGAAGGATGTCCATGACCCTCCTTGTCTTCAGGGCTCTTGTTTCTATTACAAAATGTTTGGAATCAATGTTGAGTGTTCATGAATCAATGTACATTCAGTGACAATCCCCTAGCCAAATGCTTTGTTGATATTGCTACCAGTTTCCACTGCTTTATGTCCCCATTTAAACTTGTACAACAAAATCTCTCAAATTTGCTTTTATTGCATCTTTGACAGCATAATATAAAAAAGAGTAAACCATGAAACCAAAAGCATTATCATAAGTAAGGAGAACCAATTTCATACTTTAAAATGGTATACAGCACAAACACAATTGTATAAAAGTTTAATTCAGAATAAGCATCATCATTTACACTGAGAAAAATGGCAATTATTTTTGCATCTGCCTAATATTTTCCACTACAGCAGAGTAATAAAGTAAACAATAGCTACATTAAATGTGGGTCACTTTTTCCTTTGTTTTAAGGAAATTACCAAAATCTGTGGGAAGACGTTTTCAGAGGTACCAAAGTCTTAGAAGTGAGACTATTTGTCTCCTAATGAAACAGGGGGGAATGCTTCCTTCTGCTCATGTGCTGGAAAGCATACTCAGGTTTTGTGTAATACCAAGGTGCCAGATGTTCAGAAAACCCATCCTGTTGAAATCTCAGCTTATAAATAATCTGCTTTTACATGAGAGAGATATATATATATATTTGAAATATGTGCAGCGCTTATTGAAAAAACATAATTACTGATGATTTATGATAAGAGTTATTTAGAAGTTCTATCTTTGACTTTCCCAAGTAGTCACCAATTGTAGTTGTGGGTTGCTCTGTTCCATGCCATACAAGTGCACTCTAATGCGAAGCAAGTAATTTATTTAGGCACTGAATGTAAGATTTTTTCAGAGTGTAGGTGCTGAAATCTTAAAATTATGTTCATAAGGCTTGGTTTTTTTCTGTTATGAAACCTGAAGCAGTTAAGCCATTTTTTTTAAGGCTTCTCCGATTGCTACAGAGTCCAGGCAGGAATGAAATAACTGTGTATGCCTAAAGCAAAGTTCTCAAGCCACGTATATCCTTGATCAGCATCCAGAAGCAAAGCTCTTGAATCTACAGAGTACTGAAAGATGATGTTTAACATATGCTGGCAAGTCTGGGGACCTCAAAAATTGTTTTACCTCTTTTTTTTTTTCTTTTTAAACAAACAAAATCAAAATGGAATGAATTATAGTACCTCTTGTTAACTTAACAATTTAGAGCACAAGCTCACCTTACAGGATGCATCAGTGCAGTTCTTTCTACGTATGCATATAGAATCATAGAATAGTTTGGGTTGGAAGGGACCTTGAAGATCATCCAGTTCCAATCCCCCTGCCATGGGCAGGGACACCTCCCACTGGATCAGGCTGCCCAAGCCCCATCCAACCTGGCCTTGAATACCTCCAGGGATGGGGCAGCCATAGCTTCCCTGGGCAACCTGTGCCAGTGTCCACCCTCATTGTGAAGAAATTATTCCTTACATCTAGTCTAAAACTGCCCCTCTGTAGTTTATACTCATTGCTCCTCATCCTATCCCTACAAGCCTTTGTAAACACTCTCCCCATTGCTTCTCTGAAAAAGATGATGTAGCAGGTTTTTTTTTCAGAAGAGACCAACCCTGTAAATGTATTTTGTAACAGCAGTGAGTAGTGTGTTAGGGCGGGATAGGATTTAAGGTCTACATCTGCTTTTTGTGGGATAGATTCTGTCAGTTCAAGGCTGACAGGCTCATTGTCACAAGTTTTGTGAATCCCCATCCCCAGACACTGTCCTGCATGTACCAAGAGGGCCTTATACAGGCCTTATGAGGAATGGCTGTAGAGAGGAGGGAGCTGGGCTCTTCTTCCAAGTGACAGTGGACAGGACAAGAGGAAATGGCCTCAAGCTCTGCCAGGGGAGATTTAGGCTGGACATCAGGAAGAGGTTTTTCCAAGAAAGGGTCGTTGGGCACTGGCAGAGGCTGCCCAGGGAGGTGGTTGATCTTCCCTGGAGGTGTTTAAGGCAGAAGTGGATGAGGTGCTGAGGGGCATGGTTTAGTGTTTGATGGGAATGGTTGGACTTGATGATCCGGTGGGTCTCTTCCAACCTGGTTGTTCTATGATTCTATGAGAGTTCCTGCTTTTGCTTGTTGCGTGGGTAACCACTGGAATGCTTTTGTTGAATCTAGTCTGGGGCTGTTGTTTAAATAATCATAAACTACCAGAAATTGCCCCAACGTACTTGGCATTGTGGCAACTTTTTTTCCCTGAAGTGAGACTTTTACTCAGATCGGATATTCTAGGTGTTATGGATGTTTCCCAGAACTGCTTTTCTCTACCACACATCCTTTCTGTAAACAATAATCACCCTCTCAATGGGAAATTGCGCAACTATACACATCACTATCTAGGTGATGTTAAATCGGTGGTTTGTAATGTTCTCCCTTAAATGGTCATATGAGGCTTTGGCAAGGGCTGTAAGGAAAGGTGCATAATGCTTCATAGAATCACAGAATCACCAAGTAGGAAAGGAGCCACTGGATCATCAAGTCCAACCATTCCCATCAATGGAATGTTCCTGAGCACCTCATCCACTTGTCCCTTAAACACCTCCAGGGAAGGTGACTCAACCACCTCCCTGGGCAGCCTGTTCCAGTGCCCAGTGACCCTTTCCGTGAAAAATTTTTTCCTGGTATCAAGCATGAACCTCCCCTGGTGCAGCTTGAGGCCATTCCCTCTCATCCTGTCCCCTGTCACTTGGGAGAAGAAGCCAGCTCCCTCCTATCCACAACCTCCTTTCAGGTAGTTGTAGAGAGCAATGAGGTCTCCCCTCAACCTCCTCCAGGATAAACAACCCCAGTTCCCTCAGCTGTTCCTCATAAGGCCTGTTCTCCAACCCCCTCACCAGCTTTGTTGCTCTTCTCTGGACTCACTCCAGAGCCTCAATGTCTTTCCTGTAGCAAGGAGCCCAAAACTGAACACAGTATTCAAGTTGTGACCTCACCAATGCAGAGTACAGAGGCAGAATCATTTCTCCAGTTCTGCATGTCACACTGTTTCTGATAAAAGCCAAGATGTCATTGGCCTTCTTGGCCACCTAGGCACACTACTGGCTCATGATCAGTCGCTGTCAACCAACACCCCCAGGTCCTTCTCCTGGCAGCTTTCTAGACAGACTTCTCCTAGTCTGTAGCTCTGCACAGGGTTGTTGTGCCCCAAGTGCAGGACCCGGCATTTGACCGTGTTAAACCTCATCCCCTTGGACACTGCCCAGCGGT
Source organism: Coccyzus lansbergi (assembly GCA_033558105.1). Classification (NCBI taxonomy): domain Eukaryota; kingdom Metazoa; phylum Chordata; class Aves; order Cuculiformes; family Coccyzidae; genus Coccyzus; species Coccyzus lansbergi. Next base: position 6,129,294 of record JAUMJK010000508.1, read on the forward strand.
CGAACCTGTTTAGATCCCTTTGTAGAGCTTCCTTACCCTCCAGCAGATCGACATTTCCACCCAGCTTAGTGTCATCTGCAAACTTGCTGAGGCTACACTCAATGCCTTCATCCAGGTCATTGACGAAGACATGGAACAGGACTGGAGCCAGCGCTGAGCCCTGGGGACACCACTTGTGGCTGACCTCCAGCTGGAGTAAACTCCATTTCCCAACACTCTGGGCTTCTGTAGGATTAAATCTCTCACATCTCAGTCCTCTGCAGCAGTTGCAGGCAGGTGGGCATCGAAAGCAAAACTAATCCAGTTAAACACATGATATTGCTCATCTGTTGACAAGCGTCTTATTCCTCTAACTGGATTGTGGCAGGGTTATGGACTTTCGTAGAAGTATAGTTACCCTGTTAAGGGTATTAAGAATAATGAGGAGTGTTGGCCTCACTTAGCCTGCTAAGATGTTCTCATTATATACTTTTTAGCTAACTTTTCTCTGTATGAAACGTTGGCAGCTTTCATTCTAAAATAAGTATGGTAGTTATTGATGGGGTTTTTTATTTCCTTCAGTAACCTGATGGCAGTGGAGCTATCAAGATTATTCTTTAGACTGCCTGCCTGCAGCTTAATAATATTTTTTTATAAAACTCCAGAAAATCAGGCAAATAATTCCTCATAGCCTAAATATTTGCAAATCTTTTTTATGCTGAAATACAAAAGGTAGTCATATATGCATAGAATAAAAATCTATGGCTGTGTTTTACTGACATAGATACTATAAAGATCATTTTAAACAATAACATGTTTTCATTAGCTCATAATGTAATAGCATTTGCTTTAAGATTTTATTAATTCTTTCAAAAGGAACTTTCATGTAGTTTAGGGGTCAGTTGTCTTTATGAGGAACTATGAAGTCTTTACATTCATTGTCAAAGCTGGATGACTTCTATACATGCAGCTAGTGGCATTGAAGGATAATAACTCATGTTTATAACAGTTTGTTACTTTTAGATGTTAAGACTAAAACCTAGTATGAAAGCAAAAATGTACAGACTTCATATTTAACATGAGCTGGTAGGATTCAGTCTTGCATAATCCATATAAGTTGCTAATATAGTCCTCTTACTGCCATTTTATTTTCTTTTTGTAACTGTATATTTTTAAGTTCTCTGTTTTCTCATTCAATTGAATGATTAAAAAAATAAAATTGAATTGCATATAGGAGTCCTCTCAGTGTTCCCCAGAGCTCCGTCTCTTGGTAATGGGTTTCTTCATTGAACTTCAGTAAAATACATAGCTGCAGAATATTTGAGTGAACTCTCTGCTTCAATAAAATGGATTGCATTGTGGTTTTATGGTTTGATGCTGAGACTGAGCAGCAGACTTCAGACTTCTGCAATTACATATAGAGCGGATAGTCTCTTTATCCAAACAGGTTATGAGGTGTAGCAATAGTGTGACCATTACCTAAAAACTGTATGTGACCTAGTTATTTTTTTTTAAAATATACTTAAAGGTAAACTTATTTTTTTTTTCCCCCAGATCTAGAGAAAATGCAACTAAAAACTCAAACATAAAAGTCCTTTCTCCTTCTGTCCTATTCATATTCTTTATGCTGTGGACAAGTGAAACCCATAGTTGTTAAATGCATGTAAAAGTGCTTCTCTGTCTTCTGTGAAGAAAAATAAACATTTGGAATTTTTATAGTAGGAAACGTGAGAAATTTGTCAGCACCAAGTAGGAGCTCCCCGTTTGTATCCTGATTTGCGACGGCTTCTTGTCAAAGAAGGTAAATGGATTCTGTGGTGTGAGGCACTTTATAGAAGCTTGAAAGACTGACTATTCCATCAGGCAGGTTTTTGGACTAAGAGAGAGAGTTTAAACAATTTTCCATAAGATGCCTGCAGCAGTGCTGCGGAAGTCAGCTTGCAGAGGGTGACGTGTTGACTGCAGAAGCCGTATCTGATAGTTGCTTTTGGTGGTTTGTTGATGCAAACTCCACCTTTCCACCACAAAATTATATCCAGACTTTTTAATAAACAGATGAGAAATGCATCCTAGGATATCATTTATTTTAATAAGCACTCACGTTGTAGTAGAGCCCAGCTAACAAAGACACTCTGGCCCCAAAGAGCGTGCAATACCGTTTATAAAAGTAGTCAGGAAGCAATAGCAAAATGGAGGTAAGTACATGTTGTGAGGGTAGCACAGCTGAGTATATGAAGTCTGTATGCTTCTTGACTGAAATGCTGATGTATTGAATGTTCTTGTTTCTCCTCTCTTCCTCCAGGAGAGGGAAGTAAAGTTGTCCTGCTATTATCTGACTGCTTTTATCCTTATTTCCAGTTGCTATTGCCTGTGCTTGAAGGTGATGTTTTTCCTTGAGCAGAACACTCTGCTTTCGCTGCAAAGCACTCCAGTGCACATCAGTTTTGTTGAAGTAACAGCAAAGAAAGGAACATTATTCTGCTATTTACCGCTGGCTTCTCTCTATAGTGAAGTGAGGAGGGTTATGAAGTCTGAGGAATCAAGAATGAGTGTGCTGGGACATGTGATAGGATGTCAGATGAGATAGCCCAAGTTTTTACCACAAAATAGCCAACTGTGTTGCCTTTACTGCCACTGAAGCAGAAGTGCCAGATTTGCTTGCAGGTCAGCTCCTGAGCTGCTCCCATTATCAGCCTCATCCTGTTGTCGTATTAAGGTGATACCTTTGCAAGGAGTTTGATGTGGCCACCAGCTAATCTGAAAGCAGATTTTCTGATAGTGTTGTTACCTCTTGAATTACTTCTGCCATGCCTCTGTTTACTGAGCTGTTGTGGCTAGGATGTGATAAACATCTTTTTAATTTTCTTTGGTATGTGCAGGTTTCATAAGCAAGAAATAAAGCCTTAAATTGAGAGTGTGCAGCTTGTTGCCATGAAACCCTATGCATACTCTGAGTTACTCAGGAGTGGCTGCCATGCAGAGCTGTTTTACATAGCTACGTGACCTACCACATTAGTACAGCTGTAGTTGAATATGTTATGCTGGAAGAAGTAGAGGTTGCTAAGAAAGCTGAAACCAGCGTCACTAGATCACCCAGGAGGTCCCATTTGCATGCCTAGGTCACCCTGTCAGTGAATAACTAAGTTCTCCCATCAGGAGAACATGTTGTAACCCCATGCCAGTGAATCAGTCTCTTCTGGCCACTGAGTTGTGTGTTGTGCTTTGCTTGGAGTGTGAACAGCTCAGTGTATGGCAACCAGGGAAGCTGGGTACCAGTGTTCCCACACAAGGGAATCTGCTAGCATCCAGTTCCTTTATTTGAGACCTCGCTGAATTGAGTTTGACAGCACTGCTATGTAAACAGACATGGAAGACCCATATTAATAGTAACAGTATTACCCATTATTGTGAGTTAGGCTGTGAAACAACCAAAACATGGCTAAAAGGACACATTTCAATGTTCTGTACCCAAGTAATGTTTGCAGTGTTAAGACTGTACATCTGCCCTTTGAATATTTTCCCTCAAATCTCTGCTTACTTTCTCTTGCTATGTTGTTCTTCCTTTTTTAAAAAAAAAAAAAGTTAAAGAAAATAACTTTGCTTGACTTCTTTGTGCCTTTTTTTAATAAAGCAACACTTACCGAAAGGGGTTCCTCACTTGCTTCGTTGTGTCAGATAGAATCATAGAATCACCAGGTTGGAAGAAACCCACCGGATCATCAAGCCTAACCATTCCTATCAATCCCTAAACCATGCCCCTTAGCACCTCATCCACCCGTGCCTTAAACCCCTCCAGGGAAGGTGACTCAGCCACCTCCCTGGGCAGCCTCTGCCAGTGCCCAATGACCCCAGTTCCTCGGAGGAGGACTAGATGTCCTTTAGCTAGTCTGATCTCTTCAGGCTCCTCCAAAAGGGGCGCTGGCACAACTGGGCACTGCGGACGCTTGTTTCTGCATTACTATCCCTGGTAAATGATTAAAGTACTTGCTTTCATTGTGGTCCCCAGATCTCTTTTGCACCAGAAAACTGAGAAAGAGGGGAGAGACTGCACAGCCTCTGCAGCAAGGAATCCTGCAAAGTCTGCTGCAAAAACCAACAGGCAGTCAGGTTTTGTGGAGACAGTGAAGAATAATACTGTATCGTTTCCTTCTGCAGCTGTAACATGCACTTGGTGCTCTGGTTCACCTAAAAGCATTGAATTGCCAGAAATTGCAGGCTTGCCCTGAGGAGACTCTTCTGCTGTCTGTGCACAGGCAGGTGAATTCTTCAGACATCATCTTAAAGGGAAAAAGACAACGTTTCTGCAGGATTCAAAGCTGTTAGCTCTCTATTGTGTGAGGGCTATGATAATTTCCAGAAACACAACAATATAGCAAAAATGCTTCATTTTCTGGAGAGCTGTGCAGCAGAGCAGGTGTCTCCTGTGGAATCTGAAGAATCCTCTAGAGAATGCAGGTTGGAATTTGCATTTCCTAGCTGGTTGTTGCAACAGTTGCATCGATTTTGTATCTCTTGGTTCCTGGCCATGTCTAATATGTGTAATATGTGACTAGCTGTTTGCTGGACTTTCATGGACTATATAAGTCTGTTCTTGAGGTTACTGAAGTGGGCAGTGTCGAAGTGAATGATGCTGCAGTTAAAGCTGTTGCATCTTCTTAGACTGAGCCATCTAAGCAAACTAAACAGAGTTTCCAGGCATTCCTTCTTGTTCCTTTGCTTTGAAATAAAATATGCAGGGGGGTTGTTTTTAATGAGAATTAATTATAAATAGGAAAAGATAGAATTTTTTTATTATTATTTTACTTCTTAGTCCTGTGTAATGGTATGGATATGTGTTTTATCGTAACTAAAGATTTTTGGTCCATTAAATGTAAACACATCTAACTGTTACGGTAAGAAGTTATGAGTGCAGAAGTTGCTTACAGTAACAATGAGTGGGTGTACCACTGGGATTTGAAAATGAACTAGATCCAGTCTTACTGAAATAAAGAAGTAATACAGATTAACTGTTATATCTGGCAGACACGATCATATGTGGTTTTCCTAGGGAATGATCAGTTGTATTTGTTTTTACTCATACTATAGTCATAAGTGAATGCTTTGAATTGTGGGTCACATTATGCTGATAATTTGACCTTGTACAGTAAAGTGGAAATTTTTACAAGTTGAAGTTATGAATTTTATATTTCAAACCCTTCTTGTGTGGGGCAGCTCTTGCAGTGTCAAGGGCGAGTTTTGTTTTCCTTGTCTTCTTATTTTCTTATTTAAAAAAAAGCACAGATAGTGTTCAGGACATTCTGGTTTAGTGATTCATTGTATTGGACTTTTCCTCTGAAACACCCTTTGCCAGAGACTGCACAGTGGAGTCGTAACTAGAAATTAAAGAAAACAGTATTTATGGACCTAGTACGTAACACTGCTGGAGAAGCCTAGGCTTGAGAAGTGAAGTTTTAACTCCATAAATGAGAGTAGGAAGATAGGTTTTTTTTTATTCTAGTGGAATTTTTGCACCTGAACTTTAGGGTGAGACCCTCTAACTGCTACATTGCACTAAATAATGTCTGGTACCTAGAGTGTCAGCAGGAAGGTTATGAATTCTCCTGAAACTTAAGGAGAAAATTATTGCTACAGCAAAATCTGGTTTTAGTTTCTTGGATAATGTTCAGAATACACTTCTCAACTAACTTTTTGTAAATAACAATCAGTTAAAATTTATTGCACATTTGTCTTTTTTTGGAAAAAAGTAATTCAAAATAGTAATATTTTCTTTACTCTATGCTGGATGATGTCTTGTTCATATATTTACTGAATAGCTCCATTTGCCAGTGTCTGATTTCTTGCCTTGAAAATGAAACTTCATCAACAATGCTGTTGCGTTTTCAAAGAAGAAGCATGAATTTAAAACATACATCTTTATCTAGGGAATTTGTGTAGCATTGCAACAAAAGGCATTAGCCATCCAGTATCACAGCTTAACTGGGAGCTGCGCAGATTTTCCAGAAGGTGCTCATGAAGATCTTTTGTAAGGATCAATAGGAGACTTGGTATACTAAATGATGTTAAGCAGTATCCGAGTATTAGATCTTCCCGATAAAATTCCCAGATGGTCAGACTACAGAAGTGTAATAACAAGTGCGTAAACCTTCCAAATATCACTTTGGGTTTTGTTGAATCGAGTCAGTTTGAAGAAGAGTGTTTAATGCAGCCATCTTGTAGAATCTAAGAGTATAGCTTTTGGTATTGCCAGAACAAGGAGGGGATGCTACCTCGAATGTACTGGATAGAAAAACTAAGCTTCATTAGATAATGAAAATGTTTGTTAAAGATAATTAAATGGTTGCATGGATTCTTGAGTTCAGAAGCGAAATTTAATTAATTTCTCATTTTATATTTGACACAAAATTAGTTGAATTAATTGATTTTTTAAAGTGTCTTGGATTACTGCTTCAACATCTTGTCGCAGGGGGTTGTTTCACTAGAAGGTAGTTACCTTTCGGGGCAGGAAACTACAAGGTTAAAGAGTGTCTTTAATTTGAGGGATTAAAAACCATAATGTAACCTGCTGGCTGGAAGCAGAAGACCAATTTAAAGACACCCCTCAACCTCATGCTTTCATGTTTGTTTTTGATGGTTAATATCATGGCAAAGGGTTGAGAGGGTTTTGGATCTACTGCAGGAAATCTTTAACATTTTAGATTGAATGATAGCAACTGTCTGGGTGAAGCGTGCCATATTCATTAGATTTGTAAAGTTAAATGGTCATTTTCATGTCTATGATTCCTCTTTGCCTTTAATTATATTGATATAGGGATCTTGTGGATGGAGGTCAGCCTCCATGGATCCAGTTCTCATACTGAGGCACAAGAACAGAACTGCATTCTTAAGCCCTTATTAGTTAATATTCACGGTTTTGTTGATAAATCAATTGTATGCACAGCAATGATGGGGTCATTTTCTGTCAATGGTGCTAACTTTCTGGCAATTTTCCTAGTAAATAGCTAGTTACTGCGTTGGATCTCATCACTGCCTAATGCAATGAAAATGTATAATGCAGTAATACTACATTTCTTTTTATTTTTTTTTTTAGGTAATAATCTACGGGGATTTGCCAAAAGAGAAAGAAAATGTAATATATTTATCAAATCATCAGTGTACAGGTTTGTATTTTTTTTTTGTCTTAGCACTTTTATAGATTTAAAAGATCTGCTTGTCTGTTTATTGGGCCCATTTCCAGCCTTGCCCTATCTAGCAAGACCTTTCAGGTCAGTAACCCTTAATGATGTTAGTATGTACAACATGCGCTTTTTGTTTTACCAGTGGCAATTAAAAACTAATTTAACTTAACATTTTGGGGTTTGTCTTTGCAGTTGATTGGATTATTGCAGACATGCTGGCAATTAGGCAGAATGCTCTTGGGCACGTCCGATATGTCTTGAAAGATGGGTTGAAGTGGCTTCCACTGTACGGGTGGTATTTCTCACAGGTAAGCCTGTTCACTTTTTTCTTGCTATTTGTGGGCCGTACGTAAGATGTACTTTCCTTCTGTTTATCATATGTGTGGGGAGTATATAGTTCTGAGCTGACACTTGTTCATTGGAACACGAAAGTAGCTGGTGTTACTCAGTTTAGTTAGATGTGTTCCTTAGTTGAGAAACAGTTATTAAAGAATCATGGGGGTTTATGCTTCAAATTGGAACTAAATTGATATTACTGTGGCATACTTTCAATTTTTTAATTGTTTGGTTTTAGCACAATATTAAAGAGAAAAATTGGACCATAATGTCATGTAGAGGAAAAGCAAATCCCAGCCACCATGAAAGCATTGGTGGTTTTGCTTTGGATTTCAGTTAAGCAAAAACCTGAGCATAAGAATATGCTTGTCACTGCATTTTACTGTCTCCTCTTCCTGCATACTATTCCTATTATTTCTTTTAGTTTGAGAGTTCAATCTAATGTTACTCAAAATTAGACATTTAACTAAACAAAGAGTGAGCCATGGTCACTGTACAACCAGCATTACTGAGTGGATACGATCTTTAATACAACAGTGGTGGAGAATAGCATAGGTGGCTTTACCTCCCTAAAATCCTCTCTGAATTTATGTCTGTTCTTGGTTTTTCCAAAAGCAGGACTGTCTCTATATATGAAGGAAATAAAATGTGTGTGGGGGGGGTATTTTTCTAAGTGTTAGTATGTCTTGGTAGATGATCAGAAATGGCATCATGGTATTTATCTGAGGATTTAAATGATTCCTTAGTTGTTAGAACAGAGAAGGATTAACTTTTGGTTAACTGTTCTGAAGTGCCGGGTTCAATAAGATTTTTTTCCTTTAGCTTCTGTCTTCAGTCTTTAACTGTTCCCTGAACATTAATCTGCTTTCTGTCCCCAACCCAACTCCCCTGTCACTCAGGCAAAGAAAAGCAAAAAGCACTTAGGAAAATACTTTTAGCAGAATTAAGCAGTTTGGTTGATTGTATTGACCAAGAAGGTCCAAGAGGATGAGGAATACTGAGCAAAATACTATGCTGGGTAGGATTTGTATTATATATTAGTTTGTAAAGAAGTATATGAAGAGTAGGTAGCTACAGACGTATGTACAAATAGAAGGCTTTATTCACTCTTTCATTCTTGGCTTGCATATTCCTTTCTGTCTCACAGTTTGCAGTCTTGCATCTATAAATAAAGTCAGATCAGCTGATTGCTAGAACCAGCAAAAGGTGGAAACTTTGAGTGTACAGTCGTGGGTGGGAAGAAGGGAAGAGGCAGAATGGCCTCTGTCATTGACGCTAGAACTTTGCCTTCAAGAAGCTAAGTTGGAATGGGTTGGGAGAGTATTGGGCAGAGGGACACACCATTTTATCTTAAAGCACAGGTAGTGGTTGAGGTTCCTACTGTCTGTTCAGTGTGTAAGAGGCTATAGCATCCCCTGAGATCCAGGTTCTGTTTCAGCTTGATAGTTGAAAATATTATCTTCTGGATGAGTGCCTTAGTGAGTAGGCTACAAATCTAGGCTGGAGCATGGCTGGTTGCCACCCTTTCTTCTAAAATCTTTGTGCTTAGAAAGGATTGTGCTGCAGAGAAAATAAGAAGACTGATGAGAAGAACAAAACTGGTCCAGAGGGGGCTACAAAGATGATCTGAGGGCTGGAGCACCTCCCATAAAGGGACAGGCTGAAAGACTTGGCCTTATTCAGCCTGGAGAAGAGAAGTCTCCGAGGAGATCTTATAGTGACCTTCCAGTACTTGAGAGGAGCCTATAGGAAAGCTGGAAAGGGACCGTTCGTAAAGGCTTGTGGTGATAGGACAAGGAGGAATATGTATAAACTGGAGAGGGGCAGATTTAGAATAGAATTTAGGAAGAATTTCTTCACCATGAGAGTGGTGAGGCACTGGTACAGGTTGCCCAGGGAAGCTGTGGCTGCCCCATCCCTGAAGGTGTTCAAGGCCAGGTTGGATGGGGCCTTGGGCAGCCTGATCTAGTGGGAGGTGTCCCTGCCCATGGCAGAGGGTTTGGAACTAGATGATCTTTAAGATCCTTTCCAACCCAAACTATTCTATGATCACAATTTCTTTTTATTGGAAGATTTGCTGTCCCAGTCCCCTAAACAAGTACAGACTGTTAGACGCTGTCATACCTCACAGAGGTTATTGACTGGGAGGAAACGGACTTCATGCTTGTCCCCACTAGTGGCTCCAGTTCTCTACATTTTTCTTTCACTAAACTGGCTGATCTGCTGCATGGAAATAATTTGTTCTTTGTTCATGCCTGGAGTAATTACATCTAAGTCAACCATAATTAAAATACAGGCAGGATATGTTTTCCATCTTCTATCACTAGATGTACAGAAATGATTTTTTTTTTCAAGATTTTGGAAAATTACTCTTGCTAGTTGGAATATTTGGTGCCCAGTTTCCTGACAGGTTCCTGTAGAAATTAATCTGAATGTAACCTACATTTTTAATCAAAGTATATATACTAAATAAAAGCTGTTCAGCTTTGGATTCATCAAAACATAAAGCTTCTACAAGATTTAATGGGTGTGATTATATATATATATATATATATTTATATATTTATATATATTTATATATATTTATATATATTTATATATATTTATATATATTTATATATATTTATGTTGATATATATATATAAAAATAAATTAGTAACCGAGATGAAAGGCAGCTTACTAACAGTGGTGATGCGTGTGTGTTTAATGACTGAGACGGGATGCAGGAGGGCTGCAGTGCAAGCTATCAGGTATTTTATTGTTTTTATCACACCAAACAGTGCAAAAACATAAAACACTTCCTGCCCTTCCTGTTGATGTTCTGTCAGTGATGTCACTTACAGTCCACTAAAAGTTTCCAGAGCCGCGTAATTACGCCATGCTCACGGAATTCATATTCCCTACCTCAGGTAAACATCCTGTTTGGAAATAAACGTGGCCTGGATGTCCAGGAGAGTGAAATTCAAGCACAGGGGAAGTATATTTGTAAACATAATCCATTGTTGACTGAGAGAGGGGCTTTTAAAGTACAGCGGAAAAAAATTATAACCTTAAAAACAATACTTCCAGAAACGTGTTTTGAAAAGCGTTCATATATTTGATGTCTTACTGAAAAGGAAATGCAAAACAAATTGGGGAATTCGAGCTATATACAACTGCATAACTAGCATTCTTCTTTGGAGGCAGCTATCTCATAACAAGAAAAGGAAAGAACCACTTAAATTAACCTGTTGTGTTCCAGGTTTGATTTGTTAGGTTTGGTTTATTAGGTAGAGCTATTTATTTTCATATAACTGGCTTTATTATTTTTGGGTGGATCAGAGGGGTTTTTTGCCCTGTCTTTCTCTACCAAAATGAAGTTCACTCCTACTCTTCTTATGCCACCTGGTGAGGCTGGGATGTAATTTTGATAGCTTGGATATCATAGAGTTTGGTTGACTTTTTAACATAGGAAGTATGTCTTTATCTTTTCTGTTATTCAGCATCAGCTTGTGCAGCCTTTAAGTTGTTACTGAATTTTAGCCAAACATTTAGCTGCTATGGCATCTTACCTCTCTTTAGCTTTGTAACCCTGCACCATAGGGAAGCTGATATATATATATATTGGGTTTTATGCAGCAAATGGTGGTCTTACAATATGTGATTTCTCTGTTCTTACATTATATGTCTATATACTGGTATTTACTTGAGAAGTACAAATCCATTTCTGAGCATTAAAAAGTCTGAGGTTGAGACATGTGTGGTGTCCCTAAGCAAACTTGGTAGTAGTAACTTGGTTTCACCAAGTTCACAAATTACACAAGGAAAAGGTGGTTCGGTATTTTCCCAGTTTACTGTGGCTGGTTAGTAATTTGGTAAATAAGGGAAGGCTTTGATTCCAGCCCTCTCTCATTTATCAAAGCTTGACCTAGCTGTGCTCACAAGGAATCATGACTTTTTATGTGGAAGTCTCATACAGCAGATGCATTATTTCTCATGCCAAATAGGGTTTGTCCTTCTCAAAAGCAGGTGGCGTGGTGAGTGTCACTGTACTTCCCTTTAATGATGTCAGATCTTAAAAAACAGTTTTACATGTGGAATGTGCAGATAACATGTGATGCTCTGTTTGCTGCACAGCTAATGGAACATTTTTATGTTCATGCCATTATCTATCCGGGACTGGTGAACTCCTAGTGAGATGGTGCTAATATGATGTTCCTGCCTGCTAAAGACCAAGCATGGTGGATTTCTGTTCTTGGTTTTGGTCCCCTGGCAGCTGCAGCAGCACACCTGAGACTTAAATAGTTGACTGTTTGACCTTGGAAGTGAACCACTGACAATGACATTAAGACAGAATATTTCATATGGAGTTAATGTACAATCAACTTTCTGTTCCTCTTTGCTGCGGCTTTTGAAGAACATAAAAATCATGTCAAATACCACTAGCTAAGTAGCTGCACAGCCACTTCTTCATGCCATGAAAAACAATGGCTGAAAGCACTTTGCATAACCACCTCTTCTGCCTGCCTCCTTCTAACCCCTGAAACTTTATTTCTGTCCACACCCTGCAAATAAAATAATAGCTCCACACATACCCCCCACCACCTCTGTTTCTATAATGTACTGTATTTTTTCCTGAGATAAGATATTGAGCAAGGTTCAGTTCTTGTTAGTTTTAATCTTACCGTCACCTTCCTATTAAAAGCATGTAAAACTATAAATGAACAGAAATTACCTGATAGATCTGAATGCCAAGAGTCCAGGTGGGTAGAAAAGAGTATTACCAGGTCAGGGGATCGGTTAGAAAACCAATGAACATAATGTACCTTAAAACCAAAAAAAATATGTTATTTGGAAGCTATTTTTTTTGCTGTTGTTTCAGAATTCATTGTATCAATAGTTCATTTTGGAGCAGGTTTGTTTACATCCTCTTGTAGCTACACTGTAGATAAAACCAAGCAATGGAAGAAGGAAATGAGGCAGATTTTGTAACTTTATAACCTTCTTTCTTTGTGTGTACTTTGCCATAGTCCTTTTACTGAAGTTTTTAATAAACTGATTATTTATGATAAATGATAAATTATGTGGAACAAGTTATAAAATGAATCTTTCTCAGAAAACGGTCAACATTTTATTATGGTTTTCTGTGAAAATATTTCCATAAAATCCTTTGCCTAGTAAAGATTTTGTGTTACTTATTCAATTATTAAAAGTTTGATTCTCTAAAAAAATGCATGGAAGTTTTTAAGACCTAGTCAAGTTACTTCTGTGCTACTCATAAATTTTTATTTAGAGGTACTTTTAATTCCAGTATTCACATTAGTTGTTGTTTAAAAGCAGGCTCATAAAATTGAAAACATTGAGTTATAAGTACTTGTATGTGAATAACTTCAGTTGTGTGATTTTCCCTTGACACAGAAGCGAAGCTGCTTGTCAGTATTGTTGGGAATACATAGATCCCTGGTGTTTGTTCCAGTGCCATCTTTCTGTTAATTATTTAACACCTGTAAATAAGACACTTCAAGTGTCTTATACCTGCCTTTTTTTTTCAGATTTGATCTTTGTTTAAACAGATTTTGTGAGCTGAAGCACATGCAAATGTAAAATTGGTTTTCAGGTGCTTTCATCTTAGGTGAAAATGTCTTGTGGACAATTTGCAGCATGAGTCATAAAGGTGGCTTGTCATTATCGTTGTTTGTTCTTGTTCTTCTTGCTCAACTATTCTGCATTAAACTACTTAAATATTTAATGCTTTTTTTCTCTCTCTCTCTGTTAGCATGGAGGAGTCTATGTAAAAAGAAGTGCCAAATTCAATGAAAAAGAAATGAGAGAGAAGTTGCGGGCCCAGATGAAAGCTGAGACTCCGGTAAGATGATACTTTCCTTCTCATTTCTTTGGCTTTTTAAGGGCAAAGGTTTATTGGAGAAATGGGCCCTGCCTGATACTTGCAGACTACAGGAGGCAATGATTGATTTCTTTTCTTTCCATATTTCTGCAGTTACTTTCTGTGATTAGACCGATATCTCTGATTAAACTCAGGAAAATTTGACTAGTCCTTCATGAATGATAGGATCTCATGATTCTGACTGTAGAGGACGTGGGAGATCTGGAGTCAATCTTAGAACATAAGCTATGGCACCTTCCTTGAGAAACCACTGTTGCTGTTCCCTGTGTTTCAAAAACCAACATTTTGACTACTGTATGCTTGTCAGAGGCTGGTATGCTTGACTTCTGAAAGTCAAGAACCATTCTTACCAAATCTTAATTAGCTATCCCAATGATCAATCATTTTTAATGGCAATGACATCTTTGAACTGAGTTACTTTGTCTGCTGCGCCTGGAGGAAAAAACCTCGAACTCTTGATAATTTTCTATTTGAAGAATGATTGTTACTGCCAAGTGACTTTTCTCATGACTCCCTGTATGGTTTGTGACTCAGTGGTTAGAATCACTGTGTTTCACTTCCATTTCTTGCTATGCATTAAAATGTTTTCTGTCTTTTTGGCTAGACTTAAGAAAACCAACTCAGCAAGGCTTGATATAGAACAGTTACATTTTAATTTTATTTAAAATCATGTGATTAGGACTTGCTGCTCCAAATACTAAGTGAAAAACTTCTATAAGCTGAGGCTTGAGTAAAAGGAGTGCATAAATTGTTTTGACCTTCATAGTAGTCTTTTTTTTTATTTCCTTTTTTAGATATAGCGTGTTTATGTTTGTGCATGTATCTTTTTAAAAAGTAAACTACCCTTATGCTTATTGAAAGACTTAAATGAGTAAAGCTTCCTTACTTAAGACCGCGCTCAAACTCATTTTTTCTTGGCGTGAATAGGGGTGATTTTTTTGTTTTAATCAAGATAAGAAAGTGGATCTGTTTCCAGGTCTTAGCATATAAATTACAAAGGTCAGAAATACATGACAACTAAACTTCTGCTGTCCATTGTCTCATCCAACAGTGTCCGTGTGGAGAAGATGATCATATACAAAAGCAGTAACTTGTGCTTGCGGTACCTGTGATGTGACAAGGTTGCATCATGTTTTTTTCTGGATGTTACTGGCAGAGATTCTGTGCTCTCTGAAATGTTCAGTGTAATGGAATAAGCACAGAAAAGTTACAGGCTATAAGAAATGTATTTGTAGGCATCCCCCTGAACAATTGCTCCCCCTGCAGAGTCCTGGTTAAGTTTGCTTTAGTTAGTCAGGTAGGGAAGGGAAGAGAAAAATGTGGCTGAGTTGAGATCTGCTGGTTAAACTAAAGAAGAGCGAACTGCAGAGGCAGTGCAAGTAGGGATGGGTAACCTGAGAAGTGTAGGGATCATGACAGGAAGGCCAAGGCACAGCTGGAGCTGAGCTTGACAAGGGAAGTAAAAACCAACAAGAAGGGCTTCTACAGGTACGTCAACCAAAAGAGGAAGGTCAAAGAGAATGTACCCCCACTGATGGTTGGGAGTGGTGACGTCATATCAACAGATGAGAAGGCGGCTAAGGTACTTTTTTTGCCTCAGCCTTCACTGATAACTGCTCTCCTCACCCCTCCTGGGTCACAGGACAGCAAGATGGTGGCCAGGGAAATGAACCCTCTCCCACTGTAGAGGAGGATCAGGTTCGTGACCACCTGAGGAACCTGAACATATATAAGTCGATGGGACCCGATGAGATGCATCTCAGAGTCCTGAGGGAACTGGCAGATGTGGTTTCCAAGCCACTCTCCGTGATATTTGAAAAGTCATGGAACTCAAGACAAGTCCCTGGTGACTAGAAGGGTAACATTGTGCCCATTTTTAAAAAGTGTAGAAAAGACAACCCTGAGAACCGACCTGTCAGCCTCACCTCTGTGCCTGGGAAGATCATAGAACAGATCCTCCTAGAAGCTCTGCTACAGCACATGGAAGACGTGGAGGTGATTAATGGCAGCCAAGGACGGCTTCACCAGGGGCAAATCCTGTATGACCAACTTAGTGGGAATGAATGAGAGAGAGATGGATGTGAAGGGTGTGGACAGTACGGTGGATAAGAAACTGGTTGGATGGTCGTATTCAGAGAGTAGAGGTCAATGGCTCAAAGTCCAGATGGAGATTTGTGATGAGTGGTGTCCCTCAGGGGTCTGTACTGGGACCAGTGCTGTTTAATATCTTCATCAATGATATTGACAGCAAGATTGAGTGTACCCTCAGCAAGTTTGCAGATGACACCAAGCTAGGTGGTGCAGTTGTCACTGGAAGGATGGGATGTCATCCAGAGGGACCTGGACAGGCTGGCGAAGTGGGGCTGTGAGAAACTCATGAGGTTTGACAAGACCAAGTGCAAGGTCTCGCACCTGGGTCAGGGCAATCCTTGTTTTCAGTACACGATATGGGATGACGTGATTGAGAGCAGCTCTGCAGAGAAGGACTTGGGGATGCTGGTCGATGAGACTCTGCATTAAATTAGTCTACTTTATAGACATGTTGAGGAGTTAATGCAATCTTGGAAGACTGTGCCTTGAGACTGATCTAATTCTGCGTACCTTTGAAACCTGAAAATGATGTTCAGTGTTTCTGCAGTGCTATAAATTGACTGGACAGGCTACTGTGATTTTAGCCCAGGTGGAATGTAAGGGAAGGTTTAACCATAAAGCTTTTCTCTCAAGATACATCAACTGTGCGTTCTTCTTTCTGTGATGGACATCTACATGTGGTTAATATATGAAATAAATCCAAGTGGCTGCTTTTCTGGAATCATCTCTCTTCTCTCTCCTCAATTGCGTTTGGATTGGTAGCCTATACCTAACCTATCTAAGCTAATGCTGAATGAATTTGCGACCACGTAGGTATGTTTGCTTTTTGATGAAATTTGGCCATCTAGAGGTTCCATGGTGTTGAGAAGTGGACACAGAGCCTGGATTTGCCTACCAGGCCATTGATGCTGTTTTTCTCTTATTCCTTAGGGTAGCAGTAGAGGAGAGAAATAAGTGTAACTGCTGCAGAATTTCATTCTGTTTTAAATCTCTTTCATTCAAACATATAGGGAGTGACACTGAAGTTCTACAAAACCAAAGCTGTCAAAAGCCTATTTACTGAGAAAAATGTTTGCGAAGCTGGGGTAAAAGATACTGTTTTTCCTCAAATGACAAGTCAGTGGTCTTAACTTTCTATACTCCACTTTGTCTGAGAATTTAAATGTACATGCTGTAAATGCTCTTTAACCTACAATTACTGCTGGGAGAAGAACATGATAACCTGTGTCCTTACTGCATTATTCATGAGAAAACTTTGCAGTTCTACAACTTAGCGTGACATTCACAAGCAACCATAAAGCTTTTAAAATGAAGACATTTTAATGAGTAAAGCAAGTACACCCTGAATTCATCAACTTCATGGAAAAATAATTGATTTACTGCTCTGGAATTTTTATTAAAATTTATGCACTGAATGCTGCAGCTCAGGGTGGGCTTTTCCTCAGTTTAGTGAGCAGCTGTTGTTGTTTAGTCATTCTGTGTGTGCGTGGTGGAGTTCTTTCTTTAACACAGTGTTAGAGAAAAGCTTGCCTTTCGGCTGCTGAGGAAAGAATTATATGCCAATAGAGAGGAGATGGACGGGAATCTGTGTTAAGGGTCACTTTGTTATTTACAGTTTCTCCCCACATACAATTTAAACAAAAGAATCCAAATGATTAATGTTCAGTCTGTCTGGAGCCGTCCCTGTTCCCATTAAGAAACTGAAGACGTGTAGGAAGGCAAAACCAGTCTTCTGTTCTCGTTAGAGTAGCAAGACCTTTACTGTTTTACTATAGTCCTTTTTTTTTCTTGCTTTTATGAAAAGTAAATTGTAGGTGGAACATGAACAGGAAAAATAAGGCTGCCTTGTAGCCTCTTACGTTCACAGCAGAACCAGATTAGCTAGACCAAAATGCTGTTGCACCTGTGTTTTCTTAGTGGAGATCTTGAAGTAATAAGTTTTCTTACTTCTCTCTGGAAATTATTTTGCTTCTCAAACTGCCATTAAAATATACGCTCAAATAGTTCATTATTGGGCCTTTTGTTGGCAAAACTCAGTGGAAAGTATGTGATTTTGTTTAAAATTACATAAAATCTAGCTGATTGTTAACAAATTGGAATCTTATGTCTTGGTGTGAGAGCAGAGACTGCCACACGGTTTGAAGGATGCTTTTGTGTTAATGTTGTTTTAATATAAGGCTTAACAAGATAAACAGTTTTCTCAGTGTAACAGTGTATCCAGCCAGCATTTGATATACTTAATCTGCTGGTTTTATAGAAAAAGTTAACTCTTCTGAATTCCATTTGATAACTGAAAATGTAATTTTTGTTTCTTTTCATCATATATCAAGAGTAGGAGTTCTGCATTCTGAGATGTGGGATTCAACACAGAACAGACAATATTTAGCTGGTTACTATATGTTTTGTTTTTATCAATCCTTCAGTCACAGAATAAATCTTTGTCATATAAAGCGGTGCCAACCAAACAGCAAAAATGTGGAGGGGACAGATCGATTAATACAACTGCTACAGGGCTTACTGTAATTATTTTGTCCAAATAGTTACTGGTTTGCAAAGCTGGGACAATTTCTTTGTAAATTCTGAAACTCTGTTTGCCTCACATCACCTTTTGTGTTTTCTTCCAATTATACCAGCT
The DNA here is from genome assembly GCA_033558105.1 of Coccyzus lansbergi. Taxonomy (NCBI): domain Eukaryota; kingdom Metazoa; phylum Chordata; class Aves; order Cuculiformes; family Coccyzidae; genus Coccyzus; species Coccyzus lansbergi. The sequence continues at coordinate 6,147,394 of JAUMJK010000508.1, forward strand.
TTTTCCAGTTATCAATCTGAGTGTTAATGTTTCTTATTCAGTTCACCCAAAGCATATTTTTTAGACAGTCATCTAAATGGGTTCAGATAGGAATCTGTCTAGTTGTCAGGATGCAATAATGAAAATAACAGTAAGTCTAAGCAAACGCATGGTGTAATATGATTTTGAACTTCGAACTTTTCCTTTGTCACCCACCTGGGAACAGCACAGTAAATGCAAGAGATCTTTATCTGCCAGTTGCCACTCCTTGATGCCGTATGTTCTTTTACACAGCGGCAGCTACTCTCGCCTGGTCATGGTCATGGTTTCTCTTCAATGCTTCTTCTCACTGTGTTTGTTTTTGTTCCACGCTCCAGGGACTCCTGTTGCTTCGTGCCCATCTCCCCTCTCCACACCACACTAGCTCCTTTTCTGGTATTCTGATTTATCTCTCAGATTTCCTTGGCTGCCCTGCTCCCTGCTCTGTCAGCGCAGCCCATCTTGGTGCCATTGCTACTTCCTTTTGCCTGGGACACCTTGACAACTGGGGAAATAAACAGAATTGCTAGTCAGGTGAAAACAGTTGTTGTCATCTGTTCGTTTCATTAGTGGATTGTGGCAAATCCATTGGCATTACGCTGGGGACTGTGTGGGTAGCCACTGTCTCTTCTGGTTGTCTGGCTCCAACAAGAACCAGTAGGGTTCTACTAAATGAATCCCAATCCACTCCTTGAAGCTTTCAAATTGATGAAAGGTAGTGAATGTTGTGACACCCACCCTTTACACGGAAATGGGTATGAAAGTATCTTGTATCTGAACACAGGGACCTCTTCTGCTTGGGCTAAAATTGATATAACAGTAAATTGGGGGCTGTGGTAAGGCAAAATTTCCTATGTCATTTTGAACACAAGCACTGTATTTTGCAGTCACTGATGAAATGCATAACTTTTACGTAGCTAATTACCCTAAATTAATAATTCTGTGTAAATTATTGACTTGGCTGCAGCTAGTGTTTCTAGGCTCCTACCACTCAGCAGTCCTTAATCCAAGTTCAGGGGAGCTTATTTAGTTATTAAAAACTAAGAGATTTGTAGTTCTAATAATCTTTGGGAATACTTCTTAAGGATTTAGCTTCTGCTGACCATGGACATGCAGATAGATTTGATAGACTGAATTGGACCAGCAGAATATCTTTGTCTTGTGCAGGTCTGTACGTGAGTACAAGTAGAACATCTATTTGCATTCATGAATTTTACTCAGGTAAAGTGGTCCTAATGAGCTACAGACTAAGTTTATATATGCTGAATTTAAATCAAAGGCCACTTCTCTGTCTTGTTGGAATGCTTTCAATTCAGAGATACTCAGATTCTAGTCAACAAACCTGTTCTGCTGCTTGTGTTTTAGAGGTTTAGAAGGATAATTAAAACACAGTTTCAGTCTCTGCTTTGTATTACACACGTAGGACTGGAGTAAATAAATAGTATTTGCTGTTGTGTAATCAGCTTTCAGTGGCTGGTGATCTGATTTGAAGACTGATAATGTTGTCGCATGCTTTTAAGTGCTGAGCTCCCTACCAAGCATGGTCCCTATCCCGTGTGCTTCACTTTCTTTGCATTGTCAATTACCTCTTGCAGCCACTATATTGCCCTTTCAAGGTGAGCCTTCAATCTTTAATGAACAGAAAATTAACCTCATCTTGAAAGTACCATCTTAAGGATCCAAAGTATGTGATTTGAATAGAAATTTATGTGATTTCTGTACTCGTCCCTGCGCTTATGCTACTGTTGTGTTATAAAAACGTAAGCACCTTTCCTCTTAAACCCATTTTCTTTTGTTCTTTCCCCACGAGATCTGTTTACTTTTGGATTTCTTCTGGTCCTTCAACACTGTTGGGCTTCACCTGCCTCTGCAGTCTGCCAGTTCTCCCCAAACATGCCATGAAAATTTTCCGTAGCTCTTTTTACACCATTCTAATGACACTGGTTTGGGCCATTCTTAAAATTCGTTTTCTTCTTTTTCCCCTGCCAGATTCTGGGCTATGTACTCAGTTCTCCTCTTTCTTGATGTCCTGCTGGCTTCACTGGTTGGCATGCTTCCTAGATTTCTTCCCTCCTCTGCGTTTTAGCACCTCTTCCAACCTTCCTCTCTGTGGGTTGATTCTGGAGAGTTTGCGTGCTGGGTCCTGTCTTTCTGCATTCAGCCTGCTTTCTTGCTGTTTTGCATTCATTAGTGCAGGTACCAGCACACTCTGATGTTCTGCGGGCCAAAAGCACGAAGTTACATTCCTGTGTATCTCTTCCTGAGTTTTTAATTTAACTTTGTACCTTTTCAAGAGCTGCACTCCCCCTTGTCTGTGTCTTCTTATACTCACTGATAATCTTCCTTGGGCTGCTTTGTAAATCCACTATCTCTTTTTCTTTCGAATACTCTCTGAGTCTCATTTCTGCAAAGATAACAAATTAAGTAGTTAGTCTAGAGAAAGAGGCATGATTTTACTGTCTGTGTGTTATGTTCAACTCCACAGCAGTTACCACTTGTGGCTGTAGCGTTTTCTTCTGCATATGAGCCCCCAAGTGTGGAGGTTTCACTGCTTAGCAATGCTTTTCAACAACTACAGAGAAGACAGTGAAAAAAAACTAGAAAGAGAGATGGAAACCTCCGTTTTATTTCAAAAGCAAAAGGAAAATTCATCAAGTTTGACTATTTGAATACATAATTTTACACTCAGATATGCAGATACTTAGGCAGCCTTTACTTGTGTAACTATTTGGGAACCCACTGACAATTGCTGCTGAATAGACAAGTGAACTAACTTACTTTGGAAATCTAACTTTGGAAACATGCATGCATAAACGAATATGACTTTAAAGTTCAAATTGTGCTAACGTATGAGTTTAAGTTCATAATATATTTGATATCTAATACAGTGAGGTGCCTAGGCCACATAAGGTAGCTGATCTACCATCATTGCAATTAACAGTATTTCTGATTAAATATTTCAGTATAAGGAAAGACTGCATACACGATCAGTATTAAAGCAAAAATATAATTTAGACCATCTGGGGTATATTTTACTGTCTTTTCAAAATCTCCTCATATCCCACTGAACAAAATCAATATTCTTGTTGATACGATCTGTTCCTTGCTTGCTCACTATCTCCCTTCCTAACTCTCCTGGACAACTTTCTGTGGTATACATTCAAATAAAATTATTTTGAACCTCAAACAGTAAGTTTTTTAGAGCTAGGAAATGTAGGCTCAGGTATTCAGATTTATTTGCAGTAATCAATAGGGATAGGGACCTGTCAGGTGATGATAATTTCTGTAAAAGGAATCAGCTTACATTCATTATAAGAACTTGCCTGTTTTGTTTCTTTTCCGTCCCACAGATGTATTTAGTGATTTTTCCAGAGGGGACTCGTTACAATCCAGAAATACCAAAAGTCATTGCAGATAGTCAATCATTTGCCGAAAAGGAAGGTAAGCAAAGAAGTTTTGAATTCAATCCTTTATTATGATGTTAATATGTGTTATATAAAATATTGTTTCATAATACGAAGATGATCTCACCTTAACTGGATAATTAAGCCTTACCTGATGGATACTTACAGGTTAGAATAGCATAAGCCACTGATTCTTTTACTACAAAGTAAGGTGACAGTAGCTTGTATGCAGACTTTTCATGCTTTTTGCATTGTGTGAGAATATTAATTCTCAAGAAATCTCTCTTTAGTTTCTGTCTATATCTGTGTGTTTATAGACATACATTTTCTTGCTCCTTCAGGGATGTGAGAATTATCTACATTGGATCAGGGCACTGTTCTAAGTTGACATTGCAGCCCCAATTGCAGTTGTTACTCAATATAAAGAATATTTTGCATAGACATTGTTATACCTTAGAAGAAAAAGTCTTCCATCACTCCACATGTAATTACTACCAGTACTACCATGACATTTTTGGTTTATTTTCTCTCTCACTTTCCAGTCTCACCCTTCCTTGGTTGAATTTTATTCTATAGTCAATTTGATTGTTGGCATCATCTCTATAACCACAGATGGAATTACTTCATCTTTGGAAAGGCTTGCAAAAAATCTTAACAGTCCCAAGTTTTTTTCATTTTTTTTTCTCACATCATATGCATAATACATGTAATCTTTGAAGTCCAACAGTTCAGTGAACATGTTTTTTCCTGTTGACCGAAAGTGAAATAATTCAGTCTGAAGGTAAACAAAGAATAACAAGTAGGTCTGGTAAATTCATTTCTGTGACACGCTGAAATGAATTCACAAGTCTGTGAATCAGCCTGTTGATATCATCAAGCTATTAAGTATTGTTAACTCTTGTCCAGAAGGATATATGCTTTTCATCATCTCCTTGGGAAGAATGGAATTCATGTGTATGAGCAGAGAGCTTAAGTCATAATGTATTTATTCATCGCTTAGTTCCCTGCCAGGAGTGAAAGTCGAATTTTTCATCGGAGTTGGTGGTTCTTAGAGCATTGAGAGAGGGATTTTGACAAGGTTTTTTTCCCCCTTTCCACATTTTTAGGGAAAGGAAAGGACTTGGATTGTCATTATTCTTATTCTAACAAACCTTGTAATTAGATCCCTACAGTCTGCAAAGCAGCATAACACTGGTTTTGTGCTTTTCTGTACAGTATTGGTCTGCTTTTATTTTGTAAGGCTTACTCCTTTCAAAAACTCTCAAGACAAATATTTATTAAACAGGTAGGATTCGCATTCCTAGTGCAGAATCCTCTTGATCTGCCTTTCCCCACTGATAAGTTCTTCTGTTTGTCCTATGACCAAGTCAACAAAAACAAATGTAAAAAAAACTGGTTTAAATGGTTGACACGCAAAGGCATATTTTGAAATCACTGATTTCAACTATTTTATCTTTCCTCATTGATATGAATATGTGAATAAATCTTATCTGTCTATAAATAGGATGGAAGGGTATCAAACAACAAAAGAATAACGTGATGGAGGTTGCCCTTGAAAGAGAGGCAACTTCTTTAAATACTGATAATAATTGATGTTACTGTTTGTTCTGCCATAGGACTAAAATCTTGACTCCTAGCAAGAGCCAATGTTTTTTGTCTTTCTGAAACACAAGCAATTCAAACACAAAGATTAGATCGAATAGATCGGAGTACGCATAAGTTGAGAACGAAGACTATAAAACTCAGAGAAACTTCTAGGAAGAAGTAGGACCACGTACTTTCTTACTAGTTTTAGAAAGAAATAAAAGATATTATGCAGTAAAAAAGTAAATCCATGGTTTGTTCTTTCAAATTCGTTATGAACTACCTTACCAAGTTCAAGTTGAATACACTGCCAGGTTTTTGGTTTTTTAAAGCCTAAGAGTGCCAAAAACATCTAGAGGTAAAATTGATAAAATTAGACCATTAATATTCATTGTTTTCATGTTGGAGACTGATACATGCATATCAACCTTCAGCACTGATAGATTTGGCACAGCAAAACTCTACTTTAATTAATTTGAGCCCTATTGTAACTCCTGTCTATAATTGTATCCAATGAGAAATAAAAAGTTGCTGCTTCCAGGAATGCTAGTTTTATGGCAATGAACTGAGAATCTTGTCAGCGTAATGCTAGTACCCTCAGAAACTGAAGATTACTCATTCTACATGTTTTACAAGTGGCAGAAAATTCCAATAGAATGAGATTCTTACCCAGGATAGAATAGGAAGCATTTTAAACTTAGAGTACAGTTTGACTGCATTGAGGATGCAAAAATGCACTTCCTGAAGTTTAAAAGCAGAAATGTAAAATACCTCTCTAAAACTCACTTTTTTTTTTAATTTGTGGTAGGATTAATGCAGGAGTTATTCATAAAATGAGTTAAAATCTGCGAAGTTGAGAAAATGAATCTGGTATTCATCTTTCTTGGCCAAAATAGCGATATTTGCTGAAGTTTCACAGCCACAGCAAACTGCATAAGCAGAGTTGCCAGAATATCACGTGATGACATGTCAGGTTTTCATATATCTGTCAGAGGAAAACGAAACTCCCCACTTCCAAAGAGATGAGGATACATGCTGGATTTGAACCTGATACACCTGGCTGTCCTTTTCTGATGAAAAGTAGATGGCTGTGTATGATGATTCCAACAGCTGCTACCAGCAGGCTCTCTTTCTTCGTGTTTTGGTATGGTTGGTGTCTGTTAAGAGTCTCATAATCAAACCATATATTTATTCCTCACTCTCTGAAAGATCTAAGAATAGGACAGGCATGTCTTTTACCCCTTGTCCCTTGAGTTTTTGCCTTCCATGCTTCAGTATCTAAGTATATAGTCAGTAATCTTAGCTTAGACTTCACTTTAGTTTTCCACTGTATGGAAGCAGTAAGCTAATATGATTTGTAGAAGCATAGAATGGCTTTAGTTGGAAAGGACCTTGCAGATCATCTAATTCCAGCCTCACACTAGATCAGGCTGCTCAAGGCCCTATCCAACCTGACCCTGAATGCTTCCAGGGAGGGGGCATCCACTACTTTCTTGATCAACACACGTCAGTGCCTCACCACCCTCAGTATGAAGAATTTCCTGCATATGTCTAGTCTGAATCTTCCCCTCTCTAATTTATAGCCATTCCTCCTCATGTTATCACTCCATGCCATTGTAAAAAGTCCCTCTCCAGCTTTCTTGTAGGCCCCCTTCACTCTCTCAACCTGTCCTCATATAGGAGGTACTCCAGCCCTTGGATCATCTCTGTAGCCCTCTTCAAAATTTGTGATTACCCTCTTCAAAATCTGCTGTTGATTTACCTACTGATGAACCCTTTTAGGCTCCCATCTGGTTTTTTAGGCCTCTTAAAAAATGCAGTAATTCTTCCACACTAGTCAGTGACCTTGAGTTGCTGAGTCCAGGGAATTGTAATATGTAGTTGACACTCATATTTTTGTAGGGATTTAACTCTAATCTTGTCATAATGTTGGAGGTGGTAATCTGTATTTGATGTATTTGTTTCAAACTGTAACTCTTCTAACTTCTCTTTAAACTGGACAATACAACGAAATTACTATAAACCCCACAAAATATAGGGTTATTATCTTTTGTACCAGCTTCTGATATAATGTTTGTTGCAAATATACAAGGTCTGACACAAAAAAAAAAAAAAAAGAGACTGTGCCTGTAGCTCTTTTTATTTAGCAACTTAAGAAAATCAACTATGATCACATTCAAAACGGTTCCCTGCTGAGTTGACACACAGCTGCATACAGTGCTGCCAACGTTCAAAACAATTCTGTAGAACATTTACTGAAAGGCTGTTGAGAATTTCTATTGTTTGTGCTTCCTCATCTTCTTCCAGCAAAAAAAAATGGGTTCCTTTGAGCACCAAATCCATCTTTGGGATCTCTTCATCCTCTGTCAATAATTGAAAAAATTCCATTGCAGATTCCCTCAGTTTCACAAGAAACTTGATGTTAACTCGCTCTTCACTTTTGCACAGCAACGTTTTGATAGGAGTGGTTGGACTCGATGATCCAGTGGGTCTTTTCCAACCTAGTGATTCTGGCTGAGCGAAGAAAGCATTAATTTGAACATACGTCCACTAGTACTGAGTGAAGTGATCGAGCTGAGCCTTGTCTCACTGTGACAGGTCAGAACATGTTCTGTAACCATCTCTTTTTCTCCCTTTCCACTCTCAGTTCCTGAGCTATCAGGTCAGTCTTGGGGTTTTTTTGTGTCAGACCTCATATATATTTATAGATTTCTCATAATTTTGTAGTACTTAGCTCTCTAGAATGTAAACAAATTTGTTAGGTTTAGTAAAATAAGAATTTTATCCTAATGTTAATAAATGGCATTTTAAAATTTTGTAAATAAATAACGATAATCCAAAGCACTCCTGATGTTACTGACTCTGAAAAGTCAAAGAGAAAGGGGCAAGAGGCTTGTTAAATTTAACTTGGCTTGCTTGTGGTGAACAAAGACAAAACAGTCTTCCCTGGTGAAAGGCACTTATGGAATTTTGTATTAATATTTGATTTCTAACAAAGGTCATTTAATCAAACATTTCGGGTATTCATTTGTTATCTCCCTTGTTTTTATGCAGAAAAGTTGCAAATGTAAATGTTTTTTAATGCTAAGTTTATCTTGACTAGTATCATGCTTTCTGCTAAGATGTTTGTACGTGCCGGATATGGTTATCTCAAAATTGCTTTTACAGGTTATGTGAAAAAAGAGGTGTTTCAACTGAGCTAATCGAAAATGTTTCCCTTCTAGATCTTGGCATTGGTTTCAGGTTGTATTTTAAAGCAATCTGAAGTATTTAATATCCATAAGTGTTATTTGGAACTGTCTCTGAGGAAAATATCTTTTGGTGATATTTTTTCTACGCGTTTCATGTAAGCAGTTTGATGTAAAAGTGCACAGTGGGCTGTGTAAAGGAGAGCATAATTTGGAAAAAGAGGAGGGTGTGGGCCTTGAGTACCACTGGAGAGACATCCCATTGGGATGAAGAAAGGATTTCCGTTCTTGAAAATCATCCTAAGGAAATTAGGTTTAGGAAATCAAGAAGCTACCTTGTATTTCTGTAGAAACCCATCACGAAAGAAAGTATGCAAAGTGTGTTATTTTCATAGAATCATAGAATCACCAGGTTGGAAAAGACTGACCGGATCATTGAGTCCAACCATTCCTGTCAAATACTAAACCATTTTGCTATGGGACAGTCATACTCTTCTTGAGGGGATAACTTGCATTTCTTGTACTTCAGTTCATGGTAGGATAAGATGTTTTTTTACAAGAGTAAGCAATTTTTTAATGCTGTTATCAGCTGAGTCCTATTTATGTGAGTCAGTGGGATACTAGCATATCAGTGGATGAGATCTCCTACCGTATGTCATAAGTACATACATAAGATCTCCTACTGTATGTCGTACCATATGTACCGAGTCATAAGTCTGACTCTGGTTTCTAGTAAGTAGTGTTCAGAAGGCTGGTACAATTGTTGGGTGAGTACTTGGGACACCCTACAGCTTTCCGTCTAAGCTTGCACGTGAAAAAGGGAAAATAAGAATCTAATTTGTATTGAAATCAATTTATTGTTTTTTACCCTGCTTTCAGTTTTTGTCTTGCTGTCCAGTAACATGAATTTATGGGCTGGGGGAACCTTCAGGCTACTTGGGACATCCACTTTCAGTGAGAATGTAACTTTTTGATGAGATGTGGTAAAGCTAATGTCTTGGGAGAAGCCTGACTGGAAAGCTGCCAGGAGGAGAAGGACCTGGGAGTATGAGCGTTGGTCAATAGCCAGCTGAACATGAGCCAGCAGTGTGCCCAGGTGGCCAAGAAGGCCAATGACATCCTGGCCTGTATCAGAAATGGCATGACCAGCAGGTCCAGGGAGGTTATTCTCCCTCTGGACTCAGCACTGGTGAGACCGCTCCTTGAATACTGTGTTCAGTTCTGGGCCCCTCACCACAAGAAGGATGTTGAGGATCTGGAACAAGTCCAGAGAAGAGCAATGAAACTGGTGAAGGGGCTGGAGAACAGGCCCTATGAGGAACGGCTGAGAGAGCTGGGGTTGTTTATCCTGGAGAAGAGGAGGCTGAGGGGAGACCTCATTACTCTCTACAACTACCCGAAAGGAGGTTGTGGAGAGGAGGGAGCTGGGCTCTTCTCCCAAGCGACAGGGGGCAGGATGAGAGGGAATGGCCTCAAGCTCCACCAGGGGAGGTTCAGACTGGACATCAGAAAAAAATTTAATGGAAAAGGTCACTGGGCACTGGCAAAGGCTGCCCAGGGAGGTGGTTGATTTACCTTCCCTGGAGGTGTTTAAGGGATGGGTGGACGAGGTGCTGAGGGACATGGTTTAGTGTTTGATAGGAAAGTTTGGACTCGATGATCCGATGGGTCTCTTCCAACCTGGTGATGCTCTGATTCTATGATATTCTTAATGTAGAGCTGGTTTTTGGTTGTTTTCATTTTGAAATACGTGTGCCTATCAGGAGTACAAGTATGGCTAATGGGTTCCAATACTGAACATGTAGATGGCCTGCCTGCACTCAGCAGCTCTGTGAGTTTTTGGCCTGGATGAAGGGAAGAGGAAGGGAGACCTTCTCCACAGAGTACTCCACTATGTAACAACCCTGGGAGGTTAGATAAATGATGTTTTGGTGTTTTTTGTTCTTTTGTGTTTAGATGAAAAGTTCAGTTCTATAGGCTTTCATTACTTGAGCCTTTGGACTTCCCAAACCAAAACCTTAGTTTATTTTGTTCAGTTTTCCTGCAGGCTTTCTGAAGTAGTTCTGCTTCTTAGAATGCTCCAGTAAGCAGATGATATTTGAAGGGCCATAGCTCTTCAAATTTCTTCAGATTTTCACATTATTTTCATTTTTTTAATGTCTTTTTATCATTTAAAAGTTAGCTAACATAGAAGAGCAAAGCATTTTAAGGTAAAATACTGCATTATTAGGCATCTAGTTCATTTTCTTTGGCATTTAAAATAAAATCTCATGACCTCAAATACTTTGACAGAGTCTCCTAAGTTAGTATTGTGCAACATTAAAAACAGTTTAAGGACAGTGTGTTTTGTGAATTGGATGCAGGCCCCTTGCCAAGGTAACTTTACTGTAACTGCTTGGGTTTAAATTCTGTTATGTTGATTTTAGCAAAGATCATGAAGCAGTTACAAGAATGTGTGGTTAATGTTTTTATAAAATAGATACTTTAAAAGGATGTGCTCCACTCCTGTTGTTGCTGCCTGTTTGTCACATTGGAGTGTTTCTGAATAGTGGATTCTAGACTTAGAGTCATAGAATCATTTGGGTTGGAAGGGACCTTAAAGGCCATCTAGTTCCACCCCCCATGCCATGGGCAGGGACATCTCACTAGATATCCCACTTTATTGATTTTAATTAGGTGCATACTCAGTTTTTACTTAAAACTTCAAGAGTTCACTGGTAACACATGGAGTTGAGAAGGGCTTATTCTATGACTGTACTTCACAGATTGTCACTGCCCCTCTTCATCACCAAAACTGGTCATAGATTCAAAAAACCCACCACCAAGTAATTAGAAATTAACTTGTCAGGAAGATTCAGTTCTCACTGAAGCCTGCTTTCCCCTTTTCTTTCCACAGTAATAGCTTGGGGAAGGGGAAGGTGAGTTAGGTATGAAAGATAGTGAATATGATTTAGAAAATGTTTGGGAATTTGGATCAACAAAAGTTGCGTTGAGTGGATTGTCCACACTAATATCATTGCTGACACAACACTAGAATATTCAGTGCTTCTTTTATAAACATTTGGAGACATAACATAATTAGCTGTTTGATGTAACAGTTCACAAGCTAAGAAAACACTACCACCGTGTTATGCTTCAAAATATTTACATGAACCGTACACATTCTGCATAGACAGTTACAGCTGTTACCGGTGAAGCTTAGAACAATGGCTTCAGAAGGGGTGCTAGAAAATAACCTTTTATCTCTGTGTTGAGACAAGGAGATTCTTAGCAAATATTAAGAAATCAGGATAATGATTTATACTGAAATTCTAAACTGTAAGATTATTAGGACATATAGAAAGTAGCACAGTCTTATGCTGTTCAGTAAATATGTTCATTATCTTAAATCCAAGTGTGCTTTGCCCAAAAAGCAACAGAAGTTGCTACTGTATCAGGACATGATACAGTATCTTTGTAATTAATTTTGCAATCAGAAAGTTATCAAAAGCAATTCCACAATACCTTAGGTTAGAGAAATTTCTGCCTCATCTGTCAGCAGCTGGACTGAAGAGTAAGCCAATGAAAAATACAGCTAGAAAGGGGTAATTGTAATTTTATTTGGATATTTCTCTTTGAGGAAGATAGGAAAATAGTGAAAAATTTTGCATAATATGCTTTTTTTCATAGAAGCATTTCCAAGTAAGCGTGGAGGAGCTGTGTTCAGATCAGGAAAACATTTAGGAGTTGTTTGGGGTTTTTTTGCTTGTTTTTGTTTTGAAAGTCATTATATACTAAAATACTGGAAATAGAATGAAGTTTATATTTGTGAGCCCAATGTATTTGTATGTTCTTGACTGTGTGTTACATGGAAGTGATCAGCTGAAGCAAACATGAAGATTAGATACTTATATTAAGACTTGCAGAGTGCTGTTAAACCTGGTGTTCTGGTATTCTTGTCATACCAGTCTCTGTCTCTTGGCCTGAATGGTTACGGACAGCCATGTCTGTAACTATGGATTTGGTAGTAGGCAAGTCACTGAGTTTGCTCACCAGAAAACAGAGGGGGTTTCCAACTTGTTCTCATTTCTCAGTGCTGTATATTCCCCTTTCTGCTTAGTTTTCTGTTGGGAAGGTGAGTTCTGTCGGCTGGGGAGCTGTCAGCTGGAGCTTCCCCAAAGTGAAGACTCTCAGAGTTGGTTTGTCCTTTGGAAATAAAATGCCAGATGATCATTAGACATGCTCAAAGTTATCTGTGCTTGTGCCTCGCCTACCGATTCTGTTTCTGGTACAGAATTTCAGAAGGCAATGTCCTGTGCATTTAGTATTTTGGAGCTAATTTGATCTATTTTTTTGTCTCAGTTGGACAAATGTAAACAGTACAGAGAAGTGCTGTTTCATCACTTATAAACCACATTAAAACCATCACTGCTTCTTGAGCAGGAACTGTAAAAAAGGACTCTTGCTGAACAGCCTTTTTGACATTAATAACCTTTAGGATTTCTGTTTATCTTTTACGTGTGCTCAGTAGATCATATCCTGTGTGCACACGAGCACTTCTGTCTCAACAGAGAAATGAGATTAAAAATAAACGTTTTGTGATCTTGAGTGAGGGTGCTGAAGTTCCTTGACATGATGCTCTGTTCGTGATTATAGTCCAGTTTACTTGCTAACACTGTATTTTTTTTTTCCACTCTAGGACTTGCTATATTAAAGCACGTGCTAACACCACGCGTGAAGGCAACTCATGTAGCTATTGACACAATGAAAGACTATCTGGATGCAGTGTATGATGTGACTGTGGCTTATGAGGGTACAGTGGACCACAAAGGGCAAAGAAAATTGGCACCGTCAATGACAGGTGAGTTTAAATGCATTAGATGTGCTACAGCTGTATACTTATTAACATACACAACCAACCTCAGGGGCTTTGTAGAGCTCTGAAGACAATCTTCACTGTGCTTCAGCTATCATACCACCCCATGGAAGGGCATTGTTCATCAGTGACTAGGCTTTACGGGAGTCAAGTGTGACAGTATGACCCTCCCCTTCCATATTCCATGCGGAGAATATTTCTGTAGTCAAATTCTATATACAAGTGTTCTTTGGAGATAAAGTAAGCTTGGGGACATAGGCAGCTGGTGCTATTTACCTTCTTGTTTCTTCTGAGATTTGGCATCATCATAAATTCTCTTTTCATTTGCCATGTTGCATGCGTGTACATGCCATGTAATTGCTGAAATACATGCATTTTGAAGAGAAGATATATACTAGTAATATTTCAGTAGGGATTTTTCAAATTGCTACCTGTACCTGGTAACTGTACGAACACTTAACGGCATTTTATGCAAGTGAGCTTTACTTGCTGTAGTATTTTAAGTCACCTACAACACCTTAAGAGAATGAGGTAAATCTGTTCCAAGTTCCTCAAGTAATCTAGCAAAAAAAAGAGTACTGGGATTTCTTTTTGGGAAAACTCAGGGACAGACAGCTTCAGTTTGCTGGTTTTTGATTGTGCTTGGTGGTATGAGGTTCTGAGGGGCATGGTTTAGTGATTGATAGAAGTCGTTGGACTCAATGATGCAGTGAGTCTTTTCCAACCTAGTGATTCTGTATTTTTCTTTTTTTTAAAGTAATTCATTCATGTTCATTGTCAGTGGAGGGCCAGATGTTTTCTTTCTCTCCAGTTGCGGTTGGTGTGTTTCTCAGCCATGTCTGTGCATGATTCTCTGTTGCTAGTTGGCTCAAAGTGGTACTTTTGAGTCTTTTGCACTGACACCAAGAGGAGAAAAAAGCCACAGAGCTGTTCAAACTTTAGGGCAAGGGATTAGCGTTGGCTGAGGGACCTGCCAGCTCCCTGCTCCTCAACTTGCCCAGAGTCACTGTGGCACTGGGACTTGTTCCTTCTGCTGCTATAAATAGTTCATAGTGTGGTGGTTTCCATGCCACTTCATGATAGGATGTAACTCCATGCGCTCCTCCTATGTGCTGATTGCTTAGGAGTTGTCGAACTGTCTATTTTTGCATTTTCACCCTATTTAAAATTCTTCTAGATAGGTGAGCAACAAAACTATTAACACTGTGTATTAACACTTGTGTTGTTCTGTAACGTATTAGGCTGATTTTATTTTAACCACTTTTTGTTCCAAATAAGCAGGTTTTATATCTAAATATCAAAAGTTCTTTTTATAATTTAATGTATTGTATTTAAAATTTTCTTTTGAATATGATTTTACAGATTTTTCTTAATAAAAGTCTGGATTTTTAAAAAAATACCTTAAGATCCTTTTGACCTCTCTTGAAGACTGTCAGCCTTTCTCTTGTTCTGTCCCCCAGCCCTTTTCAAGATGCAAATAGGATTGTGTCTCCTTCCCTGCAGCATATCTTATTTCGTGACTTAATTATTAGGCAGTTACAACCGTTCTCATGCTGGACTTCTCAGTGCCCGATGGTTAGTTAAACTATTAAAATGTCATTACCTAATGATAAAATGTCAGATGTTCAAATTCCTTATAAGACCTTTTCACCTATTAAACCTTCCAGTTTGCATGAAGCATGATATAATTATGGAAATTCCCCTGTTGGCTCTTTCTTGTGTCCGGTGTCAAGTGGCAATCAGATGGTTTGGGGTGGCCACGCCACTTCCAGCCTTTTGGAGGCTCCACAGGAGGCTGTCCAGGGATTTCTTTCAGCCACCATTACTGATGGGGCTGAGGAAATTCTCAGCCTTTGGTAAAAATAAAGGCAATATCACGGGGTGAAGTGCAGCCAACCAGTTGTTACCTATTGCAGAGCAGATAAATGAATTATCCATCTAGAGCATTTCATGCTGTTGTGGTGGTCATGTGTATTCTGTATGATATAAATTATGTAGATTAAGGACGCATTATAAATTACAGTGTGGAACATAGTTGTCATTCTTTTAGGCCCTCCAGACACAAAGTGGAAGCAAAACAATTTGTGTTCTAAGAGGTCAGGATCATTTCACCATTTGTTATGTAGAAGTCCAGGAATTGGTCTGTTCTGGAATATAATGTAACAAGAATTGAATTACATGTCGTTCTGCATTTGATATTTTTTAGCATTGTTGCTGTCTTACAGTACTGAAAAGAGTTCTAAGATGTCATTTTCTTGTGCATTTTATATGAACATTTCATGTTTCTGTCACTGCTGAATGAGAATTTTGTTTTTTGTTCTCATCAGAATAAAATGACAGAGCAATCCGGGTAGTTTTTAAAAGATAAGGTTGACATGTCCTTTTCAATATAGCAACTCTGATTGGAATTTATTGCATGGAAAACAAACTTCTGATAAACACAACATTACTTGAGTACTGTATTTCCCATCGTATGACATTTCCCATGTGAATTAAATCTGAATTCCACATAGATATAATGAGCTTCTTGAAATGGATTTTACTTTCAGTTCTCTAAATATCAGAAGAGTCTGTGCCACTCCTGGAAAAACCCATACATACCCAGGGATATGGTCAGCTCTTGGCTGCTGCCTCCAGTAATAAACAGTGCAGGTTAAAAGGAATATTCTAGTAGTAGTACCACACTTTATCTGAGAAATTGTGTTACTGAACTGTAAATGGGAAAATATTCTGAAAAATATTTTATTGCATTTTAAATTTTGTAATACAGAACCTGGAGTGGTTTTTTTAGCAAAATTCTATTTTTTTTTTAGTCCGACAGGCTTAAATATCATAATGTTGACTTGCTCAACAGGATTAAAACAAGACCTAGTATACTAACAACTGGAAAATAGAGATAACACTAATCTTTCTGAATTAGTGGTCTGAAAAGAATGGTGAATGCCAGGCACACCTGATACCATGGTACCTTTTTAGAGATGGCATATTATTATAGTATATCCTTCCAAATGTGTTGAATTTTTTTGTCACTATTTGTGCATTTTCATGTTTTGTTGGCACTTTCCAGCTGAGAATTCTTGGGGTTTGTTTAGTTTTAGACAGGGACTAAGATTAGATTAGCTTTAGACAGGGATGTTGCTTTCTGCTGTTGCCTCACATCCAGTTGTGGCCAATGGATGCAGTTGTTCTCCTATCATTTATTCTTTATTAATTCCTTTTCGTGACAACAGGTTTGGATGTTGGTATATTTCCAGTGGCAGTTTGTCCTGTACATGACACCCTTTCCAAAGAATATTGATTTCTCATAGATTTCTTCCCTCTCTCTGCTGAAGATGGGTTGCTCAGATCATTAATGACAGAACGTGATGGCCCCACCTAGGGAGGACCATGCTGCTAGATAGTATTTATTTATTGGTCAGTAGAATAAGTTGCAAATAATCATATGGGCACTGTTGCACAGCTCAAGCTCATCTCAGGTACTGAATTCTGGAAGAACTATTTAGAAGGGAAAAGGAGGGGGAGAAACTCTTGTGCTAAATTCATTGGCATTGCCTTACTATGCTGTTGTTAAGTAAAAAGTAGAAATCATCTTGCGAAGGATGATCCGGTGGGTCTCTTACAACGTGATGATTCTATGATTCCTTCTGAATGAGTGACCTGAGCGTTCACATCCAACTTTGCCTGGTGTTAAGGGGCAGGTCTTGTGGGGCATGGGAACTGTTGTCATTCCTGCACCTGAAAGAGCATTGTGTACACATCTACATCTTTATTATTCTGCTTGAAGCCTTTCGCATAAGCAGATGGTATTGATGTGGCTGTTGTAGATGAAAGCATGTGAAATAGCAGCATGTGACAATGATAAACGCTGAATAAACCAGCAAGTATATGTAGACTCTGTCCTAAAGAAGTCAGAGGAATTCCTGAGAATTATTTACTCTGCTGTATATCAATTCCAGAACAAACACTTTGGAAGCATATGTATGTGTGCATTTCTGAAAATCAGTACGTCGCTTTGATCAGTATAATTTGAGGAGGTCAGACTGGCCCAACTTCCCTGGGGGAAATTACACTTTTCCAAATGTTTGTACTTTTGCTAAGACCCAGTTAGACAGTGAAGTACAGTACAACAGGAAAGGAACTGAAGCAATAGAAGCCAGTTTTGGTCTGGACTGCAGCCCAAATTTGATCACATCCATTGTCTTTCAATGTCCAAAGAGTGATACCAAGCACATGGTTACAGATATGTTGAAAGAATTAAACTAAATTAATAAACTGACTTAACAGTAACAGGAATGTAAAACAGCCCAGAGTCAGATTTGTAGTGATGAAATGACCAATAATCTGTTCATATTTCTGCTATCTCTGTTCTAAGTGCATGAAGGACTATTGAAAAGCAAATGGCAGTTATTTTAGAGCAACCAAAGAAAGGATGTAGATTAAAACTGAGGTTGGACAGCAGCATTGGTGAAATTTGCATTAAGTGTGGGATGGCTTTTTAGCATGAATAGTGCATCTTGCATCAAGAACTTGTCATTCTTCATCCGTTCAAGCAAAATTTAAGTAACTGCCTTTCATATTCAAAATGTAAATTTTCCACTGAAATATTTGGAGGAATTTTGATAATAACAGTAGTCATTTTGATAACAACACACTTACAGTGATATTCCCTCGTACATTTTTCCTTTATAGGAAAACCGTGCATTTATTTTCTTTAAAGTATTAAAATACTAATTTTTAATAACATGATTTCACAGGTACCACAAAGTAAGCAAACTGTTATTTGGGTTTAAACTCTTGTAAACTCTTTACCTCTTCTCCTAAGTGACAGGTGATAGCACAAGGGGGGATGGCCTCAAGCTGCACCAGGAGAGGTTCAGACTGGATATCAGGAAAAAATTTTTACAGAAAAGATCATCAGGCACTGGCAGAGGCTGCTGAGGGAAATCATCGAGTCACCATCCTGGAAGGTATTTAAAAGACAGGTAGACGAGGTCCTCAGGGACATGGGTTAGTGGCAGATAGGAATGGTTGGACTTGATGATCCAAGAAGTCTTTTCCAACCTGGCCATTCTATGATTCTATGGTTCACTTGTCACGCTGTAAGACGACATCTGTCATCTTAGAGCCCATGTAATTTCGTATTGAAAGTAGTTTGGGTAGCTTGAAAGCCTACCTGTTAATTTGTGGATGACTTACTTGAAATGGCACTTTGAACACAGATCTGCACACGTGCATCAATGTTCTGCAGATAAGGATGGTCTGGGTAAACACAAAGTATTTTCATATCTTAACAATTAAACATGGTAGTTCTGCTCGAAAATAATGACATGTCACTGAAGAGCAGCATCAGTTTATGGGACTGTATGCAGGCCTTGCTGTAGTTCTCCACAGGACATCAAAAATCAGCAAAAACAAAGGCTGATCTGAGCATAAGTAGTACCTCTTTTTTTTTTTAACCTGTCTCAAAAGAAGGATATAAAGATGACTCCATTTGGACACTTTCTTGTCTTCACCAAGAACCAAACTTAGATGCCTAAGGAGGAGTATAAGAATCATGGAATCATAGAATCACCAGGTTGGAAAAGATCTCTTGGATCATCAAGTACAGCCATTCCTATCTACCTCTAAACCATGTCCCTGAGCACCTCGTCTACCTGTCTTTTAAACCCCTTCAAGGACGGTGACTCAACCACATGATGATATATCTGATTGTAATCTATTGACTTATATTGCACAATGATAGAGAATAAGGCAAGCATAAATAAATCTTTCTGTCCCCAAATCCTGAATACCTATGGGCACTGTGACTGTGTTTATAACACCACCTTAGTGAGGGTTAAAAGTCTTTCCAGCATCCCTTCCATTCCAGAGTGTGTGTTCCTCTGAGTGTAAACTAGGCCCTTGTGTATCTCAGTTAATCTGAAGCAGCTCCTATTGAAGGTGGGAATATGTAGCTTTGCTTTGGGAATGTGTGATCAGAAAACCTCTGCTACACAAGGAAGGTTTTGAAAGTATTTACCCTGGAGATTCATTAAATTACCCTGGGCCTCATGCACATGTGAGAGGAAGCATTCAGCTCCCCAGGCATTGTTTATGTACAACAGTTCGAGGAACTCCTGCTCTTTATGCAAAAGTGTATCTAAACCCCAAGGATAACAAAAACAACTTTAACTTCTTCACACCGTCAGGTTTGGCCAGAAATATGTTGCTGCTTTGAGAGCTTGTGTTTATTTTTGCTTTTTTTTGTGCATCAGAGTCCTTTTCTTCTACTCTGTTTGTGGTACTGTTCTCTGTTTATGAAAACAGACTTGCTGAAGGAAAGGCAAAAACATCAATACTAGCAGTACTGGCATAGTTCCTAACAGATCCTGTTTATTTGCTAGAGAGAGCATTGTTTTGAACTTGTCCAGTCCCTGTATCTTTTCTTGCTCTTTTTTTTAAAACTCTTTTTTTCCACTTTTGAAACTTTAAGAATGTTTCCAGGAAGACGCACGTATCTCCTATATTTGCTCCTTTGCAGTTACTGGAGGTGGGAGACCTTTTAGATGTAATTCATAGACCTAACCTGATCCAGGTTCTCTTGCTGGCAGCCTGTTGATGAAAACTGTTATGCTATTGTAGGAAACCTCCTGCTAACTTGGCCAACATACAGTATTCACAAATTGTTACAGGGCAGTACAAAGGCCAGAATGCATCTGTTAGAATAATGGATTAAAGCCAGTCAAAGATTGTTTCAGTGAACTATAATGTACGAGTACTACGGGTCTTTATCAAATACTATCTTACTTCAGCAAGACAACTTACAATGACACTCTGCTAAGAAAATGAACCATTTTCTAATAATAACTCTAAATGCTTCTTTAGAACTGGACATCTTTGGAAAGGCACAGAAATGTCGTTACTTACCCTTTAGTTTGCAGGATTTGTTGAGCTGTGGTTCTTGCCCTGCCATCTTCAGGAAGAGGAGGATGAGAGGAGACCTCACTGCTCTCTGTAACTACCTGAAAGGAGGTTGTGAAGAGGAGGGTGCTGGCCTCTTCTCCCAAGTGGCAGGGGACAGGACAAGAGGAAATGGCCTCAAACTCCGCCAGGGGAGATTTAGGCTAGACATTAGGAAAAAAATTTTCACAGAAAGGGTCATTGGGCACTGTCAGAGGCTGCCCAGGGAGGTGGTTGATTCACCTTCCCTGGAAGTGTTTAAGGGACGGGTGGATGAGGTGCTGAGGGACATGGTTTAGTGTTTGATGGGAATGGTTGGACTTGATGATCTGGTGGGTCTCTTCCAACCTGGTTGTTCTATGATTCTATGATTCCGTTCTCCAAACTGGAAATCTGGCCTTTTTAATCTCTCCTTGTTTGTAGTGCAGGTGCTCTTTCTCCCTTAAATGTTTTAGTTGGCCTTTTCTGTGGCCTTCTCTGAGTCCATTGCATCGTGCTTCAGATAGAGACCAGAACTGCACACACTGTCTAAAATGTGAATTCACAGTTTTTACATATGTGCAAAGTGACTCACTTGGCAGTATTCGTAGTCTTCTTGCTGATGCTGCCTAGTATTTCGTAGAATTTGAGGCACAATTGAGATGATGCTTTCAGAGAAGGGTCATCAGTTCCCAAATTGTAACAAATTCCAATTTAAGTATTGTGTAATCAGGGTTTCATTTAGTTTTTTTACACATTTGTTTATGTTGAAGGTCACTTGCCACATTTTTGCCCTGTTTGCTCAGCTTTGAGGTTCTTCTGGAGTTCAGCCAGCCTTTGAGTACCCCAAAAAACTTAGGAACTTCTGAAAAAGATATGAAAAACTGAAGGGTTCACTACTCCTGTCTTCAGCTCATCAGTCGTGACACAGAATAAAACCAGTCCTAGCACTGATCCCTGGAGGATCACAATTATTGGGTCTTTTCCATCCTGAAAAGTGACCATTAAGTCCTTCCATTTGTTTCCTCTCTTTTAAGCAGCTTTTAGTCTATAAAACATCATTTCCTCTAATCCCACAGCAGATTAATTTCTTTAATAGCCTTCACTGGGGAACCTTGTCAGAGGTTTTATGAAAATTTAAATATGTCGTGTCCAGTGAATCCCCTTTATCTGCCTGCTCTTTGACACTGTTGTAGAAACCCAGCAAATTGGTGAGACAGGATTTTGCTTTACAGAATCTATGCCAACTCTTTTCAAACAGGCTGCGATTATCTCTATGCTGAGTGACCTTGTTATAGACCCTGCTATCTTACCCAGGGATGTAAGCCCAGTGATTTGTATTTACCAGCATCATCTCTAAATCCCTCCTGTAGAAGGGAAGCTCCCCATTTTTCTGGCACAGGTCGCTCGTGATGGTAGGTTACACATCTTTGTTTTTAAATTCCAAATTTGAGAGCTTTTGGATGAACATGGTCTGGTCTTGGTGACTTCCTGACATCCAACTTGTTTATTTAGTCTGATACTTTTCTGTCTGTTTACTTATTGATCTAGTGCCTTTGAGCAGTCTGGTACAAAGAATGCAGTGGGTGTAGGAATCAAACATTTTTAACAAGAAAGAAGAATGCAAACAAATATTTGAGCTTCTCTTGCATGGGCTTACACTTTACTATGAGAGCTGCTCTTCACACCTTTGTCATCCAACAGTGTCTCGCTGGTTTACAGCTTCTGGTGTATTCACAAAAGTTAAAACTGTTAGAGTATCCTTTGCATTTTTAAGTGTCTTTTTAGCCCTTTTGATTTTATGTGTAGAATTGACATGAGTGGTTTTGTGGCTTTTCCTTACTTGTACAAGCTTTTCATTTCTCAAAAGGGAGAAGGTAGGAATATAGCGCTAGCATCCTTAATTTTACCATTAAGCCACACAGGTTGGTTTCACACCTACCCAGGCTTTTTCTTTTGCAGTTAGGCATCTTTTTACATTTTTTTTTTTTTACGTGGATTTTGAACATCGACTTTTCCTCTACAGTGTTGAAACTAATTGTATTATGGTTGTAGAGCACTTCTCACTAGTACTGCACCACTCAAGATGACATCATGAATGGCATCTTTTGTTGCGGGTTTTGCAACAAGTAGTTTCCTCTCTTTTTGTTTTGATTTTTTTCTCTTTACCTCTCTCAGTCTGGCTTCACAGTGTCTGATCACTCATCAAACTTACCGGGAAGTCATGTAACGTATCTATCTAATATATATTTTATTAGAGCCTGGGATTTCCATCCACAAGGATTTCATGGTGTTTCTGTCTCCTTGTTATATAAAATTGTTATATTGTATATAATCCTTGATGCACACTTCCCTCAGCTGTATATCCTACAAATCTTGTAGCCTGGTAACAATGCATACTCCTTCAAAGTCACCAGAACACTTGCCTTACTGGGTGATCTCTTGGTGCAAATAATTCTTGTTCTTCTGTCTTGCTATTTAGGCTTTTCACGTTGGTACAGAAGCACTTCTGAGTTTTGCCCTTTTACTGAATTTTAGCCACATCCACCTCATATGTCAGTCTGAAAAGGTTAGTTTTCCCAACTGTTCACTTTCTCTGACTGCTAATTGAAATGCTGTCTTAAGAGGTTTTTTTTAGTTTTCTTTGCCAGTACCTTAATAATGATTCAGGCGTGTCCCGTTTCTCTGTTCTCAAAAGCTTCCCAAGCTCCTTAGGTACTTATTCCTTATAATCTGTGTCCCTCATGGACACATGGAGGCTCTGATCTCTGCAGGCATCTCAGGCTTTGCGCAGGGGATTGATTGGCAGTATTTCTGAGTGCTGTTCCTCACGTGCCAGGCTCATCTCCTGGCTGCAAGCTTCAATCTAGCCTGCAGAACATCCCCTCCATGCCTGTACCAGGGATGTTTGCTTTCCTGTCTAGTGCGACTTTGCTGTACCTCTGCTTTATTTTCTCAGAGCAAACCGTGAAATAGTTTCCTGTCAGCTCAACTTGAGGTGATGGGAAGCACGAAGCTGAGAAACAACACCGCGCTTAGAATGATGTTTGTTTTACCAATTGGTTGCTAATTTTGTGGACAGATTAAATGGAAGCAGAGAGATAGGGTTTCTTGTATAGAGGAGGAGATAATTTATGAAGAGCTTGCAGGTCAGAGCTAGTGCAAATTTTTAAAGTGAAGAAAGATCTACAGCTCAAAGAGGAATGTCTTTGCTCTGCTGGGTTTGCTTATAACACTGTATGCAGCACACACACAGCGTTCTGTTACTGAAGAGACTTATGCTTATACATTTGAAATAGAATCATAGAATAACCAGGTTGGAAAAGACCCACAGGATCATCGAGTCCAACCATTCCCATCAATCTCTAAACCATGCCCCTCAGCACCTCCTCCACCTGTCCCTTAAACACCTCCAGGGACAGTGACTCAACCACCTCCCTGGGCAGCCTGTTACAGTGCCCAGTGACCCTTTATGTGAATTTTTTTTTCCTAATATCCAGCCTAAACCTCCCCTGGTGGAGCTTGAGGCCATTCCCTCTTGTCCTGTCCCCTGTCACTTGGGAGAAGAGCCCAGCTCCCTCCTCTCCACAACCTTCTTTCAGGTAGCTATAGAGAGCAATAAGGTCTCCCCTCAGCTTCCTCTTTTCCAGGCTAAACACCCCCAGCTCTCTCAGCCGTTATTCAGATTAAGCTTTCCTGTGATATCACTTTAAATTTATCACAAACATTACTGAAATATCTTAAAACAGGAGAGGGGGGCTGTTTAAGTAAACACAGCTATGTCAGGCTTCAGTTTGTCCTTTATTTTCAAGGACTTTATGGCAATAATCATGTTGCAGTAAAAGAGCTAATGCAGGAGGATGAAATCTGAGCTGCTTTATTGCTGTCGTATTTAAAGTGCATATAAAAATAGACTTCATTAGTAATTGAAAACTGGAATATCTGTTTAAGTGTAACACCACTGTCACAGCTTTCTTAAGGGGCAAGGCAAGTAATTAGGAGTGGTGAAATTAACTTCTCTGGTAGCATTAAGGGAAAGGTGGTCTGTAGCCATCGGTATGTCCCTTCTCATTTACAGGTACATGTATGCTTTGGTGTTTCTCTCCTTCCCTCACTTTCATAATGCTGGTAATTCAAAACGCAATTAATTGGATTTTAAAGGTGAGGAGTTGAAAACCTGTAGAATTTTGTGGAAGTCCCGGAAAGCAAAGCACCTTCCCAGAACATTCCTTTGTAAATAAAATCTCTGTAGATCCAATTCCATTCCTGGAGGCTGTTGCATCCTATTGAATAATCCTAATCCTGCACTGAATCCTTCAATCCTGTGCTAGTGTGAATCTTGTCCTGCAAGATCATGTCACAGTTTCAGAAGAAGAATGTTCAATCCACCTTATTGTTTTCAGTTCCTTCCTTCAGCTGTGATTGGTCACTGGAAGCATTATAAACATTCCGCACTTGTGTCTGTTATTTAGCCAGATTAAAAGATTTATTGGGAAATTATCTCCCACATGAAAGTCAGTTCAGTTGGCTCTCACACAAGTTGTTAGTGTTCATTTAACCCAAATGCTACTCAGTTCTTGATCGACTAATGCTTTCCCTAATATAACATTTGATTGCAATGCAGGATTTGCACTTATATTTTAACTTTTGAAGGAAAGTTCAGGCCTGCTTGTTCCTGGTGTTAATTATAACAAATTCTGTCAAATTCAGGGATCTGAAAAGCCTGTCACATGTTGGCCTTAAGGGCTAGTGTCCCTAAAGTTGGATGTAATTTGCACATAATAAATTGCTTCAATAAGATTTTATTTCTTAGCTTAATTACATAAGTCTTTTGGGAATTAAGCTAATGTGAAATTAAGGGTCATGGGACCACCACAAACCTTTAGAGGCCGCGGTGATAAAATCCATCTGTTTCTTCTCAAAAGCTGCCTCTCGATGTATTTTTCTTATCCACTGGTGTTCTTATGCGATTACAGTGGCATTGTGCATCTGGAAAGAAATAATTGATTAGTTGCATTAAATGCTGACATGAGTTGGATAATTAATAGGATTCCCTGATTAGCTTGATTGCATACATCCCAAAATCTGCTGCAGTGGTTCTGGGTGCCCAACCTTTGAATGAAATGGCTTTAAATAGCTGGGTGGGAATCGTGGACCCTCTCTAGGGGTACACCTGCCCCTACAGATCAAAGCGCCTGTGGTGAGGCTGTGTGGTCTTAAATAAGGAGAGTAAAGCTGCAGGGAAGGACATTGGGATTTGCAAAGGTGGAAAATAATATGAAGTTTTATGATATTTATATATGGGGACAGAATTTAGACTGGTTGAAGACAACCAGTGTGGGAAGTAGTAACAATTGACTTCTATTGGTGTAAAACCAGCAGCAACACTTGGATATTTGTGGAGAGTTCCTGCTTCCTGAGCAGATTTGTCCAGTTTGGTGAATTTGGTGGGGGCAGGTTTTTCTTTTGAAATATTTATGTTTTATTCCTCTTTTGTTAACTAGAGCTTATTATTGATAGTGTACTCTGTTGCTGTCTCAAAATGACCAAATATGAATATTTTTGTAAGCAGCATAACATTAGTTTTAAAATACCAAGTAGTTACTCATAATGTAATCTCATCTAACTTAGAATTTTGCTTGGTTTATAATATTCCTCAATAGTTTATAACTGAGATTATAAATAATACCATAAAAGAGTTGGGTTTTTTCTTATACAGAACAATGTATGTGTCATGAAGCAGAAGAAGCGCATTCTGTATGATAAACAGAATGTTTTGGATATTTTTTAAAGTTAGATCTTCAGTCCTAGCTGAAGATTACAGAATCACAGAATCACAGAACAACCAGGTTGGAAGGGACCCATCGGATCATCAAGTCCAACCATTCCTATCTAATAATTAATATTAGATTAATAGCATAGATGCTTTTCACAAGAGTAGAGAACAAATAAAAGACCGTGTCATCTGGCTTCAGGCGTTTGTTTTCTAGATACAGTTCTGCATATTTTTAGAATGTTCCTCTTAATAGGTAATGCCACTCAAAGGGAGGATTTGTACATCAGTGAACTTTAGAAGCATTTTAGACATGGATAATACGTCTGTCATTTTAAAATATTAATAGAATGCTTTTAAGTGCTCACATACTGGCCTGGATAGTACCCTCAGAGAAACAGATCTGGAAAATCCTTCTTTGCCATTAAAAGCAAGAGGAAAACCCTGATTTCAGATACGTGAGCACTGATTTCTTCATGGTTGGTAAAAACCTGAAGACACTACCTATACTTTAGCATCATTCTGGACCTCCAAGTACTTCACTTGCCTGACATCCAATAACTGCAGCTAGGAGATGGTTTTACCAGAAAAATTTAGCAACAGTTGTGTTTTCTGCTTCTTGGCTAAGAGTTCAGTGAAGGATCTCTCTCTGCCTGAGGACTAGACAAAACCGCACGTCGTTTCTACATCAAAATGCTGTTAAGTCTTTAGCGAACTCTTTATCTCTTCTCTACAAGCACACGGACACATTTGCATGAGCAAGCTTTTAAAATTCCTTAAGGCAATTTCTCATATATGATGAGAGTTGCTTTTCCAGCAAAGTACTTAAAAATATATAATCCTGTAAAGAAGAAAAACAAATAGAGGGCTGCCTGCTTTGGCAGACAGTAATAAAGATGAACATGCAGCGAGAGTTATTGTGCACAGTCATTCCTCAAGATACCCCTGACAGTTATGGGTCAAGTCTTCTGCACGTCCTCACTCACTGCTCTTCAAAAAATGTCAACAACCTAAAAAGACCACCCAGTCTTTGAGAAATTTGTTGCCCTTCTGTATTGTAGGAAGATACTTCTTGTCCTTTTTCAAAATATCAAGGTTGCCCACATTCCCAAGGACTTCCATCCTCACATCGTGCATCTCTCTGTACAGGGATGCTATGATTACTGCAGTACTACTGATAAATGCAAGTTGTTACTGATACACAATATTGATGTTTCTTTCATCCCATGTGCAGTACCTTTACCAGTGGTTAGTTGTAAAAATTCCACAAGGCTATTTGAGTAATAGAGTTTTGTTTGTAATTAATGCTTGCTTGCTAAATTTTTCTAGGGACAAATTGAGGAAATGGAGGAGGGGAGTTGCGATAGACCTGTCTTAAGCTTTGTAAGAAAGAAAAATGAAGGGATGCAAAACAGAAAGCAGCATTTTGTTCCGAGTCTTCTCCTCTATTATACTTCTTAATTATAGGTTGTTACTTAAACTAAACCCAAGTTCCTTCTGAAGATATTTTGGGAAGTCTCTATCATGCCAATTTTGTTATCCAGGAGAAAACAAACATCAGATTTCAAGGACAAGTGAAGAGGATTGCTAACTTTAATCAAAACTGCAGGCTGGATAACTTCATGACATCGCAGTTACTGCATCCCACAGTGCAGATTTCTGCTGAGGCAGAAGTGTAACATCACAGAATCACAGAACAACCAGGTTGGAAGGGACCCATCGGATCTTCTAGTCCAACCATTCCTATCAAACACTAAACCAAGTCCCTCAATACCTCATCCACCCGTGCCTTAAACACCTCCAGGGAAGGTGACTCAACCACCTCCCTGGGCAGCCTATTCCAATGCCCAATGACCCTCTGTGTGAAGAACCTCCTCCTAATCTCCAGCCTAAATCTACCCTGGCGGAGCTTGAGGCCATTCCCTCTCGTCCAGGGAGGTTATTCTCCCTCTGTACTCAGCACTGGTGAGGCCGCTCCTTGAGTACTGTGTCCCGTTCTGGGCCCCTCACCACAAGAAGGATGTTGAGGCTCTGGAACAAGTCCAGAGAAGAGCGACGAGGCTGGTGAAGGGGCTGGAGAACAGACCCTGTGAGGAGCGGCTGAGAGAGCTGGGTTGTTTAGCCTGGAGAAGAGGAGGCTGAGAGGAGACCTCATTACTCTCTACAAGTACCTGAAAGGAGGTTGTATAGAGGAGGGAGCTGGCCTCTTCTCCCAAGTGACAGAATTTACAGTTAGCAGGGAGTGTTTTAGAGCAATTTTTCCATGCTACACATGATAATGGGCCACCATCTCAAAAGTGTGTAGGCCGGATGGCTTCTAAGTTAAGCAAAATGCTCGAGATCCAAACACAAAGAGGGGAAGCTTTTCAAACTAAAGTGAGGCTTCCAAGGCACGTACAGTTAAGAGTCAGATTTTTGGTGTGTTTTTTACACAAATGAATGTCCTAAAGTGTATTTGTAACTCTGTCCTGTTGCTTTGGTTTGATTTTTTTCTTTTTAGAATTTCTTTGCAAGGAATGCCCAAGAGTTCATATTTTCATTGATCGTATTGAACTGAAGGACATCCCAGAAGAGCAGATGTATATGAGAAGGTGGCTTCATGAACGTTTTGAAATAAAGGATAAGTGAGTAGCAACATGCAGTACTTCCAGTTTCAAGAAGCTGTCAATTGTCTTTTATATTAACAGATATACCCATGATTTCTGTGTTACTAGCAGTGCAAGCTGTAGGGCACTCTAGGAGAGGTGGTGTTGGTCCTCCTGTGTGTATTTTGTGAAATAATGTTACAGTTAAAGCTTTCGCTCAGGAGATTGGGATTTCTGGAGTTTAGACCATCCTTGGACTGAAGAGCTGTGGGTCCACATTACAGGCAGGGCTCATATTCATCTGAATCCTCTCCATGTATCTTCTTGTTGTCGAGTCATGTGCAGCCAGGAATGTAAGACGTAGTAAGCAAATAAGCAATAAGCAGTGTGATTCTACCTCTGAGCTGCTACACATTGTGAAATGATTTTTTAAATAATGTGATTAGAGGCAATTATTGGATATTGCTTAGAACTTATTACGCTAATGCATAACTTTGACCATTTCCTTTTGTCTGCTTCTAGGTTACTAATAGAGTTCTATGATGCGAAAGATTCTAAAAGAAGAAATAAGTTCCCCGGCAAAAGCGTTCACTCCAAACTGAGCCTCAAGAAAACTTTGCCATCTTTGCTGTTTTTAGGTGGCCTGACTGCTAGTATGCTTCTGACGGAATCTGGAAGGAAACTTTATGTAAAAACATGGATATATGGGACTTTAATTGGCTGCCTGTGGGTTAGCATTAAACCATAAGCAGATGTTAGTCTCTAATCAGTGAAATGTGGTCTTGCACATTGCACCAAACTTTTTCCTAACTTTATAGTAAAAAAAGTCTAAAAAAGCCTTATCAGTCGAACATTGGAAATAATAGAACTTGTGACTTAAGCCTCGATGTGGTTGGTCTGGGGAAAATAAATGTACATTTTCAAATTTGCTACTGATTTTTGCTGGAATAATGACAGATAAACTGAGTCATATGATAAATTGCTGTCCCCATGAACTAACATCCATTTCTATCTGCAGATTCAATCAAGTATGAGTTACGCGTAAGGGTGTCTTAAGTGGACCTGTGAATGTATTTACAGAGATAATTTAGCGTATATATTTATTCTTCTGGTATTCATGTTGAATTTTTGTTACTCTGGTGCATTGCAGCAGCTCAGTTGCATCTATCCCAGCTGTATCGCAACTAAACTCAAAACTTCTTTTATTTTGTCTTTTTGTTTTTAATTTTGCTTTTCTGTTTTTGCTCAATGTTGTGTTTTTAAAAAGGGACTATGTAAGCTGGCAAATCATGAGATGTTACCTGAAGCAGAATAAAACGTTCCTGAGAACTACTGTTCATGGGGAAGAAACTCCGTTTATCTAGTGCATGATTTTTGATTATATTGCAGCGTTAGCTGATTATTTTACATAGGAAAACAATTAAATTTGACTGAGCAAACAGCTTATTTTGCGCACCCTGTATTTGTGCATAAAAGCAATGTATGCAGTATAATGAAATGTTAAGATTTTGTTCCTGGCTTAACCAGACTGTAGCCTACCTTGTGTCTGCACTGTCCTTAGCACCTCAGGAGTTTCAGCTGAGCTCACAGACCTTTTGTGTGTATGTGCCATAAGCTGCGGTGAATGCTCAGAAGTTTCCTGTAACCTCACAGTTCTCTGGAAGCAAACTCTGTCATCTGGGTAATGCACAGAATCACTGTCACTTCATGAGTGTAAGGGTATGGTAACGAGGAACCTTCAGATGTTCCTGCTCAATCCGAAGCATGTGCCTTTTCCTACTCATCTGACTTAGCCTGATGTTTCACGATCCGCCAGTCATCTCCGTGCTCTAATATCAACACTAGATTCTCGAGTCATTCTAGGCAACGCAGGCTGCAGTTGAATTGAACTTACAGGGTTGACGTATACAATTTGCACTGTAGACTAGTAGTGAAAGAAATGCATATCCTATCAGTATTCCACCTGCTTGAAAGTAATCCTTTAAAAAGCAAAATCGACAAACCAGACAGTCTGCGATTTCCATGGCTGGTTATTTTTGTTGGGGAAGCACTGTTTCCCGATATCAAGGGAATAGTCTATATGTACAGTGGTGGAGTGGGGAAGACAATGTTCTTTATCTTCTTCCATCAGGGAACTGGACTCCCTGTGTAAAAATGAAAGAACTAGAGAATATTTTTATATCGCACTTGCAAGCTTTAAATGTGCATCTCTTTTTAGCTTCAGAGCAATTTGTCTTGCGTTAGAGTCCATCATGAGTTAAATGTCTCTTAAAATTATAACTCAGTTCCTCAGATTCCACAATTGCCAGTTAATTAAAGATAACTGCTTTTACTGTGTGGTTTTGGTTTTTTTACGTATTTTTATAGAGTGATTACAGTTCCACCTTAAAACCATTCGGTACGACTTTCAGCTTGCAGTTCTGTGTCCTTCCATAATGGATTTTGTCACTGGAGTTATTTATATCGGTGATTGATTCAGGATATGTTGATGAACCATTTTTAAAACAATGACTGGGAACAATGTTGAAAAACAGTATTGTTATGAGGCTGTGAAACCAGAAAAAAAAAAAAAAAAAGCCATTTTATGTAACAGCCAAATGTGCTCACATGTAGCTCTTCCTATCCTCAGCTGGCTGTTTCCAGTGGGTATAACCAGAGAGCTCTATTCCTACATTAGTGTTATTTTCAGTCATGGAATGAAATTTTACTCAGACATGACTAAGTTTCTTTGTAACAGCTAAGCATAATGTTTAATTATGCATCAAAAAAAAAAAAATAACGCAAACTGCTTAATTCATTTGTAGAAGAATAACTGCTATTTTGGAGAGCCTAATTACCATGGAATACTGGATCTCTCTTGCTGTTTAAGTATCAGGAATATAATTGACACAGTGCAGCAAACAAACAGGATGTTTATGTTGAACCTTATTCTCTGTGTTAATCTTAATTATTATTTTTTCTTGGCATTAATTTATAAAGTTTTGAAACTGTAATTTGCTGATGTATTTGGCGTTGGGAGTATCACATGCTATTTCTAAATATGCACTGATATTAACTTGAAATATTTCTTCATTAAAATAAGAAGAGCCTATGCTCATTCAACTTTTCTGTCCTGTCTACTTGTTCAGTTTTTCGTGCACTTTCCTGTTTGTAACTTGGTTAACAGGGACTGTTTAGAAAAAGGCTTGTGAGTGTGGCTTTAAGGGATTGTGTGAGTAACAGTCAATGAAAAGAAAGCAACTTGTCATTTTGGGGTTTTTTTCTGTGCAGCTAAAATGTGTTAGAATTGATTTGTGCTTGTTCCCATGCAACACACCACTAGGTCAGTTGGATTGCAGTAGCTTTTCACCCATGAACTTCTGCACCACTTGTTAACACTGTGTGTTTATGCACAGAACCACAGCTCTGGCTAGGAGTTCTTACACCGACAACACAGCAGACCGACTGGACAGGCCCAGGGCGTGGGAAGAGGCATTGCAAACAAATACGTTCAGTAAATTGTGATAGTGAGTGCCACCTGATTTTGGTGACGTGTTAAATTTCAGAGGGACCTGTATGCTCAAGAACTTATTTTTCCAGCTGTATCTGCACACCTAAAAACAATTTTTTCCCTCCACACAAGTATCACTTGTTTTAGTGCGCATAAACAAAAAAGTTTTTATAGTTGGTGACGCCACCATTAAGTGCTAGTTCCACAATGTTATTCTAGCTTTTACTTTTGTGGAAGGGATCAGTCTAGTAAGGAATCATAGAATTACTAGATTGGAAAAGACCTGTGGGATCATCAAGCCCAAATGGACCTGTCCACTACTAACCCCTATCCCTGAGCACTTCATCTAGCCCTCTTTTAAATACCTCTAGGGATGGGGACTCCATCACCTTTCGGGCAGCCTCTGCCATTGCCCAGTGACCTTTTTTGGTGAAGGATCTTTCATAATGTCCAATCTGAACCCCCCCTGGTGAAACTGAGGCCATTTGCTCTCGTCCTGTCCGCTGTCACTTGGGAGAACACCAACACCCACCTTGCTATAATCTCCTTTCAGGCAGTTGTAGACAGTGATGAGGTCTTCCCCTCAGCCTCCTTTTCTCCAAGAACCTCATTTCCCTCAGACACATTCTCCAGCCCCTTCTCCAGCACTGTTGCCCTTCTCTGGATGTGCTCCAGGACCTCAATGTTTTTAACACGTTAATGTAAATAATGAAGAACAGAGAGTGGGATGAGACAGAAAACTAAAGCACTGAGTGATGCTACAGTGAACAAATGGCCGAGAAGGACACGCAATGGGTGATCACTTGGAAAAAGTAAGAGCAAGCAGGCAGAACTGGCAAGTTCTCTGAAGCTCCATGCCTAGTCTTTGCTTTGTAGCTGCTCCAGGCTGCTGCAGTCTTTTGCCCAAGTAATCAAACCATTTTCTTTCGATAATGCTTGGGTTTTCTCACTTTGATCATAGAATCACCAGATTGGAAAAGACCCATGGGATCATCGAGTCCAATCATTCCTATCAAATGTAAACATAGCAAAGCTATAAAACTGAGGGTTTAGTACTTAAAAAATTGAACCCTGCTTATTTTGGCATTTTAGCATAGAATATATATGCTCACTTTGATGGAGGGAGAGGTAACACTTTTAGTACTGGATAATGAAGGGGATCAGGAACAGGTTTGCAATTTTGGCCTTAGTGTTAAAAATGAAGAAAGACTTCTTTCCCCGCAACCCACAAATCAAAAAAACCCTAAACTTTTAATGGCAGAAATTTCAACCTGACCCAGAAAGGCAATGGGAAACTAAATAGGTTCGAGATCTTGGTGCCTGCTTTATAAAGGCTTTTCCTTTCTAAGTATGGAAATCACGTTTGGTCCTAACCTGCAGTTCTAGGTCACTTTTTAGCAGTGTGGCTCTGATCACAAGGCTCGAGGGGAGCATGATGGGGTTTCTCTTGTCCTCATTTTCATGTTCTTGCATGTCTCATTGGTTTGGAGCTCTGTGGTCCCAGTGAAGCATGTTACACAATTTGCTGAGCATAAGACAAAAAGAGTTATTATTTTAAGTTTATATAATGGCAAAGGTCACGCAAGTAAAATAAACAGAGCAAGTCCGGAGATGGAAAAGCAGCAATAATCTAATACAACAAAAGATTAGAAACATCAGCTCCAGTCAAGCATGTCCACATCTGATTGATTCCAGGGAAGATTTGTTTTCTGTGTGGGGACCAATTTCCCTATCAACGTGGTGAATATTTCTCCTACCATCCTCTTTCAGTCCCAGATTTGTGTCCCTACCCTGGACTGACTGCTCTGTTATTTTCCCAGTGACGTATCACTCGTTGCTTTTCAGACACTGATGTGAATCTCAGGCTTCCTTCGTTCTCCTCCCAGGCCCAAATTATTTCCCAATTTGTATTCAGGCAGATGGACGGACAGACCACCGACACCTGCCGCCTTCAAACTATGTTCTCCTTTTAAGGACTGGCATTCAGTGGGCAATGTGAGTGGAACCATTTGGGTCTGTTTCTAGTGGGCTGGAAGAAGACGTCGCTGTTGGGAGAGGGGTTATTTGTAGGACTGTATTGGCCATCTGAGATCCCCAACCTCTGCCAGAGCGTGCTCTTCCAGTGACAGTTTGCGTGGCTGTAAGGAAACTTGGAGATTAGACACTACCCTGAAAAATAACATGTTCCTCAGTCATACTTGTAATGTGAAAACTTCATTAGTTATTCCTGTGCAAAGTACTTCACAGCCATTCTGTCTCCCTTTCATCTTGAGTGGGAACTCTGTTTTTGAGGGACATTTTGATGCCTCTGTGTGTGTTCCCTGCATGACTTACTCAAACTAGAGCCAGTTCAACCTGTTTGCCCACTTAGCCTGAAGATCATAGAGTCACAGAATCATCAGGTTGGAAGAGACCCACTGGATCATCGAGTCCAACCATTCCTACCAAACACTAAACCATGTCCCTCAGCACCTCATCCACCCATCCCTTGAACACCTCCAGGGAAGGTGACTCAACCACCTCCCTGGGCAGCCTGTTCCAATGACCCTTTCCATGAAAAATATTTTCCTAATGTGCAGCCTAAATCTCCCCATGTGGACCTTGAGGCTATTTCCTCTTGTCCTGTCCCCTGTCACTTGGGAGAAGAGCCCAGCTCCCTCCTCTTCACAACCTCCTTTCAGGTAGTTGTAGAGAGCAATGAGGTCTCCCCTCAGCCTTCTCTTCTCCAGGCTAAACACCCCCAGCTCTCTCAGCCACTTCTCATAAGACCTGTTCTCCAGGCCCCTCACCAGCTTCGTTGCTCTACATACTACAGAGGTGGCAGATATTTAAGGGCAGAAACTGCTGTCAGTCATCTAACTTTGCAGTGACAGTTGGACCTGCCGGTCTGAGCCACCAAGCTCTGCACAAATCTTCTGCAGGGAACAGGCCCCTCTAATCCCAGTCCCACCAACATACCCCAAGACAGGAATTGTCCAGGGCTGTGAGTACAAAGGGTTTGGGAGAGAGGCAGGTCCTAAATCCCACTTGTCTTTTTTGCAAAGTATCCAGGACTTGGTGTTCTCTCCAGGGGGTACCTCTGAACAGTGGGCTGGGACTCATGCATACCTTGAAGCATGGATGGATAAGGAGTTGGAGCGTGATGCCTTCTTTGGGGGCATCAAAGCCCAGTCACTGCAATGGGGAAAGGGTCATCAGGCACTGGCAGAGGCTGCTGAGGGAAACAGTTGAGTCACCATCCCTGGAGGGGTTTAAAAGACAGGTAGACAAGGTGCTGAGGGACATGGGTTAGCGGCAGATAGGAATGGTTGGACTCGATGATCCAAGAGGTCTTTTTCAACCTGGCCATTCTATGATTCTATGGGAAGTGGGAGATGTAGTCTCAACATCTCCTGCCCCGAGGAAGACCAGAGTTACAGGATGTCATCCTCCATACCCTGTATCCTCGGGGAGGTGTGACAATGCCACCTTCCATCTCTTCTGGGTGCTCTGGCAAAGACCAGGAAAGTTCAAGATTTGCCATGCCAGCACGACTGTAATTGGTGAGAAAGGCATCAGCTGGGTATGTGGATGTCTGCCCTCAACTTCAGTCCTGGGGCATTTCTGCACCCAAAAATGAATCACCCTAGGACAAGGTGGAGCCAGAGGTCACACCTCACACTCGCACCAGCATGCCTGCAGTTGTAGACTCCAGGCTGCAGTTCCAATATGAGGAAAAGCAGCAGGGCTGTACTCTAAAAGTGCTGTATTTTTTAAGTGCCTTTCCTTGTTAGTCTGAATGAGCCATGAACAGGACCTTGCTACTGCTATGTCTTGTCCCTCACACTCCACACCAAGGCCATCCTTCTCTGTCTTCTTCAGAGACGCCCACGAAGGCTGAAACTGCCAATGCAATTGTGAATTTCTGGATGAAGCCAGCTCCTGGCCTTACTCAGCTCTGCAACAGTTTCTTCCAGTTGGGACCACTGGGGAAACTGAGCTGGACAGAATTTAATTTACAGTTGGCCAGGATGGGAGAGTTAACACTGTAATGATCCCAAAAAGTATCAAATGCTATACAACATTGTTAGGCACAAATAAAAGAATATGCAGAGTCCTTAAGTCTGAAATCCAAACTGGAGCTATTAAATTGAATTACTTCTCATGCCATATGCGCAATGGTCCCTGCTTAAGGCTTTCACTTACGGTTAAGCAAGTATTTACATCTATTTTCTAATGTTGTACTTCCAGCAGAAACATTATAGGTCCAGAAAATGACATTGCCTTTATAAGTTTATACCCATGTCTTTTAAAGCTTTCTGTGAGAAAAAGAACATAAGAAATTTGCTTCTAATCTATATAATATATGCTTTTTTTGCTTATATAAGCTGTCTTCACTTATCGTCTCACGAGGCATAAAAAGTAGTTAGTTTGACATCAAGGTGCTTTAAGAGAGTTCTGTTAACCACAAAAAAAAATTGCGTTGGTGTGGTCACATACAGACAAATGTTGAAAAGATTTTTTTTTTAAACCACACAGAGCCAGGGAGGATATATTAAAATGCAGGATTACTTCTTTCTCAAACCACACACTTGTAGGCAGGACTCGATTGCAGTCAGAGGCCCCCTTGCTTTTCTAGCGAGAGAAAGAAATGCAGGTGAATAACGTAATCCACGCTGCTGTTTAAAAGGACAGAAAAGGGGAAGTTGCTGAAGAAATGGTGTTTTTATTGTCCAGAAAAGGAAAGGCATTCCAAACAGCTAACAAATAATTTTGCATAGCTAACGGTGCTCCTGCTAGTCCAGGATATAGCATTGTTTTCTATGTCTAAACAGTAATAAGAGACTGTGTGTGCATATCCTGATACTGTCTATTGTATTCCTCTTCTGTGACAAGATAATGAGAGATTCAAGCAGTTGCAATACTTAAGGCACATCCCTTTCTGCACCACAGGGCTGGAAATGTCAAGTGGCTGCTGCCGCTAGCATGTCCTCTGCATCCCTTTGAAACACTCGATGATGTTATATTAAAACTAACAATTATTCCTGGCAGTGCAATGTGTATAATAGCAAAGATGTGAGCAGGGACACGTCCCATGACCAAGAATCACAATGATCACAATGACAAAAACTAAGCAACCCATCATCAAGCCCTGTGGAAGGTGCAAATGGAAACTCAAGCGAAACAGTGGAGCTGCAGTCACGGTGAGGTGACAAAGTCCTTGTTTGAGCAGGGAATGGTAGAGCAAGTGGTAGGGACTGCTGGCTACTGGCTTTAAATAGGAAGGGGGAAGGCTTAGGCTAGACATAGGAAGAAATTCTTCATGATGAGGGTGGTGAAGCCCTAGCACAGGTTGCCCAGGGAAGTTGTGGATAACCCATCCCTGGAGATATTCAAGGCCAATTTGGACAAGGCTTTGAGCAGCCTGATCCAGTGGGACATGTTCCTGCCCACGGCAAGGGAGTTGGAACTAGAAGATCTTTAAGGTCATAGAATCATAGAACAACCAGGTTGGAAGAGACCCATCATATCATCGAGTCCAACCATTCCTATCTAACACTAAACCATGTCCCTCAGCACCTCATCCACCCGTGCCTTAAACACCTCCAGGAAAGGTGAACCAACCACCTCCCTGGGCAGCCTCTGCCAGTGCCCAATGACCCTCTGTGTGAAAACCTTCCTCCTAATCTCTAGCCTAAATCTTCCCTGGCGGAGCTTGAGGCCATTCCCTCTTGTCCTGTCCCCTGTCACTTGGAAGAAGAGGCCAGCTCCCTCCTCTCCACAACCTCCTTTCAGGTAGGTGTAGAGAGTAATGAGGTCTCCTCTCAGCCTCCTCTTCTCTAGGCTAAACAACCCAAGCTCTCTCAGCCGCTCCTCACAGGGCCTGTTCTCCAGCCCCTTCACCAACTTCGTGGCTCTTCTCTGGACTCGCTCCAGAGCCTCAGCTTCCTTCTTGTGGTGAGGGGCCTTGAACC
The DNA here is from genome assembly GCA_033558105.1 of Coccyzus lansbergi. Taxonomy (NCBI): domain Eukaryota; kingdom Metazoa; phylum Chordata; class Aves; order Cuculiformes; family Coccyzidae; genus Coccyzus; species Coccyzus lansbergi. The sequence goes on from JAUMJK010000508.1 coordinate 6,185,163, forward strand.
CAAACCATTATATGATTCTAGGAGTCTATGACTGGCAGCACCACTGGGTTTACAACAGTGTGTGTGGCTGAGGCAGCATCTCCAGGGGCCAGACCAGGTTCGGCTGCAGTAAATATGGACATGGCATTTCTTTCATTTTTTTATTACGTAGGACAAATCATAGAATCACAGAATAACCAGGTTAGAAGAGACCCACTGGATCATCGAGCCCAACCATTCCTATCAAACACTAAACCATGTCCCTCAGCACCTCATCCACCCTTGCCTTAAACACCTCCAGGGAAGGTGACTCAAATTTGAAGCTTTAGAAGTAAAACCTCTCAACTTTTATGACTTCCTTGAAAGGAAGGAGTGCTCCTGACTCCTCAAAGTTTGGAATAACTGTGGTATCAAATGATACCATAAAATAATGTGACAAGGGTCTGCCAGGCTGCAGGTTCCCACTTCTCCCTTCCTTCTTCCTCATCTCTTCCACAGGCAGTTTGCATCCTTTGTTCCTTAGATGCCTGACTTGAATTAAGCAGAAGAATTTAGGTCGATTTGCATCTGCTGTATATGCCAGAGGAATATACACAGTACATCCACGAACCACTATGCACAGCAGTCTCCGGTAGAGCAGATGTACTTCTTGGATCAAATAGTTGGAAAATACTTCTAGGCTCTGGTTTCTTCTGTTTCTAATATGATGTTAATGCCCTTCCTAATAATTTACAGGTGGTCAACAGGTGCTTTGTTTTGTGAAGTTTGGGACCTCTTTTATAACATTCACCGTGATTGTATCAGAAGGAAAAGTGTAATTCTATCTTTGTAACCAGGTTTATTTAACAGACAGTCAATACGGTATGGGGAAGGCCTTCTGAATGAGCTGAAAGAATCCTAAATGAGCTCAGAATAATGTGCAAAGAGAGGCTGAAATGAGATCCCTCCCGTCCTTTCCCCATGCACCATTTCTCAGTTGCCTTCTCAGTCTCCATGCTTTGCTACATCTCAGTCTCCATTCTGTCCTCCAGTTTCTTCCCCACTGCACTTCAGATACCCCCAGCTCTCTTCTAGAGTTCATTTGTCTGCTCCAAATCTACTTTTTTCAAATCATCTCCACCTCTGAACATCTTGCCTCTGAATTCAGTTCAGCTGACGTCCTTCATGTAGCCTGGAAAGAAACACATGATAAAAAAAACATAAAAATCCATGCTTTCAACTCCAAGTATGTGGAATTAGAGCTGCTCTGGCCTGAAGCAGCTAGGAGTTGCAGTTGTTAGGGAAGACCTGCTCTGGGCCCTGGAGCCTGTCCCATGCTCATGAACTCACCAGAGAACGAAGCCTGCAAGTTCTACCCAGCCTCTGGTGAGCACGTGTGAACTACAGCTGGCTTGATTTTCTTCCAAAGCCTCGTGAATTGCCAAACTGGGACACAATTTCCACTGAGATTGCATATAGTCCTTCTCAGCAGTCAGGTTATTTTGTCCAATTCCATGTCCCTTTTCCAATAAAAACGCTCCACAGCTTTTCAAAGATTGCCAGAGCACTGGGAGGAAGATGTGAGATTATTTTGTCTTAGACCTGGACATGCTTATGTTCAGGGAAAAGGATGCTCTCAGAAATGTGGAACTATTTTGGCTGAAAACTTTGAAGACAACCCAGCCTTCGACACAATCCTGGCAACAAAAATTTTGGCATAAATGTTTGTTATTTGGTCAAAGGTATATCCAAATAAACCCAGGACTGAGATGGCAAGATGTGCTGGGCTGACCTAACCATAACTTGCACTACCAGCCATGTAACTTACAACTTTTCCTCCCTCGACCTTGAATTCTGAGAAAATTTGGCCTTGATGATCCACGTGGGATTGGTTCTGGTTTGGACCACATTTGGCTCAATCTTTGTTTTTTAACTAGGTCCCTACAGCGACTCCGTTTTATGGCTGCACATATCTTGGATTCTGCTTTCTGTGTAACGAAGTCTGGTTACTTGGGCCAAACCTGATAATACGCCAAGACACCTTGGCTGTATGAATGAGGTTATTAAGGTTTAACTAAACCAAAGGGCTGAAGCAGTAACTCATGTGTGGAAGATCTAAGTGTTTTCCTTACTCGTATTAGTAGATGCTGTATTTTATCCACTGTATATTAATTCTAACAGCTGTTCCTGAGTGCACCTTCATCACTCAGCACCAATGTGTCTCCAAAGTGATTCTCAGAATTGGCCCTGACAGCCAGGTGAGGTCAAGGTTGCTGTAACCATATTTGCTGGCTGGTATTACTGACTTCTGCCTGGAAGAAGTTTGATAGTTTGGTTATAAAATACATTAGAAACACAAGACTTAAGGCAGGAGCAAGAATGCAGCCTCCAATTAAAAAGAAAAAGAAGATTTATGTCATTAAGTGGCCCCTGCAGCACACAGCTCCTTGGTCATACAGGATGGCAGTACTACAGAACCAACAGGTTGGAAAGGACCCACTGGATCATCAAGTCCAACCATTCCATCAAACACTAAACCATGTCCCTCAGCACCTCATCCACCTGTGCCTTAAACCCCTCCAGGGAAGGTGAATCAACCACCTCCCTGGGCAGCCTCTATCAGTGCCCAATGACCCTTTCTGTGAAAACTTTTCCTAATGTCCAGCCTAAATCTCCCCTGGCGGAGTTTGAGGCCATTCCCTCTTGTCCTGTCCCCTGTCACTCGGCAGAAGAGGCCAGCAACACCCCTGTGGCTCATACATTCGGGCTCATGGCGCTCCGGTTTGGCATCTCAACATCCAAAGACAAGCAGCTGGCAGCTGGAGTGTGCATCTTTATGCTGCATGAGTTGGCTATGAGACCCCAGCACCCTGCCAAGTCTCGTGTCCTTCTCTTTTCTGAATCAAAGAGATCTTCTTGCACCACCTGCCACCTGAGTGTCTGCCAAGTTTGCACAGGAGCAGAGCCAATGAGCCGCCTCACACAAACAGCAGAAATCTTGGTCAGTAGGCAGCAGGTATGAGCTGAGAGATTTGTCCAGTGTTTGTTAATTTGTTCACAATAGCAGCTGCTCAGCCAGCATCCTGGATTAAATCCTGGGATATGGGCCCAGCTGACACATGAGGTATGGATGTTGCCTTGCAGGTTGTCCAGCATGAGTGTCCCCTTGCTCACATTCATAGAATCATAGAATCATAGAACAACCAGGTTGGAAGAGACCCATCGGATCATCGAGTCCAACCGTTCCTACTGAACATTAAACCAAGTCCCTCAGGACCTCATCCACCCGTCCCTTAAACACCTCCAGGGAAGGTGAATCAACCACCTCCCTGGGCAGCCTGTTCCAATGCCCAATGACCCTTTCCGTGAAAAACTTCCTCCCAATCTCTAGACTAAATCTCCCCTGGCAGAGCTTGAGGCCATTCTCCAGAAACCAAACTCCCCCTGGCTGTGATCCGCTCCTGCCAGTGGATTTGCCCTTAGTGAGCACCCGATCAGGATTTCACCCACTCAAACGCACAAAAAGAAACTCCATCCAGCTACCTTCAAGGTCCTGCCCTGAGGAGACACGAATGGGCAATGCTTCTTTTCCTCCACCACTGCCTCCTGTGAGCAGCGAGCCTGCTGTCAGCCACGAAACGGATTGCTACACGCGGCACGACCAAGGCTTGCGATGATTAGATCTATTAATACGGCGCATCTGATTCACCTCCAAGGCCCCAGCGCTCGGTGACAAATAGGGACAGACTTCCCCGCGTTGCTGAACAGGGCCTGGCAGGAATGGCCTCCTTGCTGGTGGCTGCTTGGAGTCTGGAGGGGCAGGACCAGCAGAGACTAGGGGTAGTAGCATCCCCCACGTGCTCCTGGACGACTTGGGAAGAGCCACAGTAAGGATGGAGAATTGACTGTGGGAGTTGTCAGACACAGGTGGTTCTCCCAAAGCTTATGTCCTGGCAGGTTCTTCTTGGAATGATTGGACTCAATGATCCGGTCACCCCCAAAGTGCTCAGCTAGCATAGAGTGCTGTGGAGTTCCCTCTGTCCTTTCCTCCGCTGTGGGAAACCTGCCTGTGTGCCACTTCTGAAACCACCACTGACCAGGCTGCAGCAACGGGCACTGGAGCACCAACTACTTTTCCCTGTGTTCTGGTTAAAGCTAAAATACAATTAATTTTCTAACTTTTCAGTTAAGTCTCATCTAAGTGACTTCATTTTCTGAAGGTTTACCTGTTTTCAGACAGCATCTGCCTCTAGAAGTGATAACACTTAAAATTTATGATTATCACCAAAGTAGCAGGGCATTGGTATGCAGAATGACCATAGCTTACATTTGTTTCTATGGAAGCCAAGGTCATCTTGAGTTGATGGGCTGCTGGAAGTCAAAGGTGGGGAAAAGGGTCGCACCTGCAGTGAGGAGAGGACAGGACAGGTGACCCAAAACTGACCTACACAGTATTCCATTCCATATATGTCATACTCAGTACAAAACAGAGGGATCATGAGGGTCAAGCTCTCTCTTCTTTGATGGCCAACATCTAATATGGAATTCATCTGTCTTTTTGCCCCTGATCTGATTTGTGTATTCCTGTAGCCAGCTCCTGAGTCCAGCTTCCATCTGCCACTGAATCCAGTCTGGGACATTTCTCTGTGCCTGCTCTGCAGCATCAGTGGTGACGTAAAGTTATTGGGGAGTTCAGTATCATATATTTGCATATATTTTATTATTTTCTTATAGAATCATAAAATCATAAAATCACCAAGATGGAAGAGAACCATTGGATCATTGATTCCAGCCATTCCCATCAAACACTAAACCCTCAGCACTTCATCCAACCACCCCTTAAACACCTCCAGGGAAGGTGACTCAACTGGGCAGCCTCTGACAGTGCCCAATGACCCTTTCTGTGAAAAAATTTTTCCTAATGTTCAGTCTGAACAAGTTCCTGGTGGAACTTGAGGCCATTCCCTCTTGTCCTGTCCCCTGTCACTTGGGAGAAGAGCCCAGCTCCCTCCTCTCCACAACCTCCTTTCAGGTAGTTGTAGAGAGCAATGAGGTCTCCTCTTATTAATCCTTATTGTTAGTATTTTTTTCTTAAAGCTGTTCTAGTTTAAGTTTTCAAACCACAAGTCACTCTCTCATTTCCACTTTCCCTGGGAGATGAGGGAGAATTGGGTCACAACTGCTCATGTTTAGCTACCGATCAAGCTGGGGATTGGGACTAAACTGTGACCCTGTCTCGATCAACTCAAACTCACCTGCCCTCTCCACAAGCCACCCACAATCATCAGTGGGTGACACCTCATCGGTGGGTGACGCTCCGTCCCTGCAAGCTCAGGCTCTTCTAGAAGCAGGAGCTTGGGGTTGGATGTGCCTTGCGATCTTACACTATATTCCATGGGCCCCTGCAGTGATCTGGACTACCTGGATCCTTACAGAAGGTGAAGCTCTCAGGTCACGCTGTGTAGAAAGATTGGAAGAGATATAACAGCTTATAAGCCAAGGCACTAGACTTGTAAGGGGTTAGAATTGCAAGGATTAGAGTTGTAAGGGGTTATTTATTATTTGGAAGCAAGTGTGCGCCAATAGAAGTCCAGGACTGTGGCCATTCACCTTATGGCATCTGCCCATGGGACTGCAGCCAGTGAGCACCTCGCGTGCTTTCTGCAGGACACACTGACAGATGGGACACTGCACACATGTTTGAGCAGAAGGATGGGATTTTTCTTTCCGCTTTTTTTTCCATGTTAAACTACCAATGCAGAAGGAGCATAGTGGTTTCCATTGCAGTGAAAAAGTCAACTCTGCATCTTTCTCAAAGACCATCCAGTTCCAACCCCCATGCCATGGGCAGGGACACTTCCCACCAGACCAGGCTGCTCAAAGCCCCATCTAACCTGGCCTTGAACACCTCCAGGGATGGAGCATCCGCATCACTGGGCAACCTGTGCCAGTGCCTCACCATCCTCATCAGGAAGAATTTCTTCCTAAAGAAATGGGGTGTGAAAGCGTGTGTGCAAAACAAGCTGTGGAAGGGACCTCTGCAGTGGACCCTAACCCTGGACACAGAATGAACAACAGTACTGGTATAAAGGGGTAAACAGGGAGGATGCATCTGAACACATATATAACACACACATATATATAACATAAGGCATTATGTATATAACACACATACATATAACATTACGCATTATGCTATATAATAAGGAGATGGATTACAATGTGGAAAGGTAAGTCAGAAAGAGAGCAAACTGGGCTATAATGAAAACAGAGTATGTTGCCAGCATTTGCAGATGCCCAGCATCAATCCGTCTCTCTGGTTCGATTTTGCTAGGGGAATGAAAGGGATCTCCAGATGATGCTCCAGCACCAGCCCAGCGCTAGCATTTACCACCATCTCGTGGTGAACCAGAAGATACCAGCACTCGGCTGTTTCCATTCAGACGGGAACACCAAGGGGCAAAGGCAGTCAGTCCATCCTCACATTTTTACAGTTGGTGCATTCCTTGGTCACCCCTGACATGCCAGGAACTCTCTGGATGGGCTTTATCAAAGGTGAGGGAAGTGTCACTCCATTCATTCCCTGGAGATCACAGGCAATGGGCGCTGTCTGCCCAGCCCAGGAGAGGCACAAGAAAGTCTGTGCAACAGATGTGCTCATCAAAAATCACCAGGTTCACAAAACTTTACTAAAAACCTTCCAAGAAGCCCTACGTCCCAAGCAGTGCTGGGAGGGGATGTGATGCTTCTTCTCCAACAATGGCATAAAAGCTCAAGGGCTGGAGGGAGGAATGAGGTAATTCCCTGCTTCTTTTCCTGCAGGATGGTAAAATACATTGAACCAACAAGTCAGGTTGCAGAGGACAAAGTGATGGAAACCGGTTTAGAAAACAGAATTTCATGGGAGGACAGAGGAGGAAGAGAGCCGCCAGAATGACAGGGAAGATTTATGATTTCCTACTGAAAATATGTGGAGCAGTTTTGAGCTTCATTTTAGATGCTTTCAGAAACCAGTGACAGTAACAAGTCTTAATGCCCCGTGCTTTATGTAGGAAACTGGAAACTCACTTAATGCACAGTGGACTCATTTCTTCATTTGAGATTCTCCCCAGCTTGATGATAAATCAGAAAAGGTTTCAGGGGAGGAGAGGGAAGGGGGCTGGAGCATTGTGGGGTGGGGGCTTAGCAAGCTGCAGTGTGAAATGGATGGAAGGGAGCTGAGGATTAAGGCAATAAAACTCAGTGATGTTTACTGGAAGACCCCAGAAAACAAAGCAATTATCTGAACAAATGCTTATCTCATGAGCTGGGTGGTTTACATCTGGTTTACCCATACAGAGCCTAGTTAGATGGACCTCAGGTTCAATGTATTGACTCACCTGGGACCTGCAGGAACAAACTACCTTTTGTTTTCCCCCTCCATCTCCTACTTTGCACCAAAACCAGGAGATCCCTATGCACTGATTTTAATTTCTTCCAGAAAAATATAAAGGCTTTTTACTCCCATTTTTCTGAGGAATCCCTAGTGTGCATTTATTTTTCCTGTGGATCACATAACAAGCTCCCTGCATTCTTTTGTTCACTTCTTGGCCGTCTTGAGGAGAAAGACAGCATCTGATTTAAATTTGTGGGCGACGTTCGGCAGACCTGTGAGCTACATCTGAGCAGACAAAGCATTTAGCATCACATTCATCTCAAATAACTTGCGTCATCCACAAGATACACAGATACAGCTGATCTGGACTCCCTTACAAGAGACAGAGGAGCCCAGACTCTTACTTCTCTATGCTGTCACTTGGGAGATAAATGCACATCCAATGTTTCCTTCATCTGAGAAATTTTAGGCATTGATTCCAGGATGAGATGACACGGAGCCTGGCCTGATATCTTATACTCACTTTATGTCTGCCAGCTACAAGGAGAGCACAGCTTGAACAGCTCAGGCACAGATGTCTGTGCTGGTGCTTGCCCACACCGAGCCAGACAGATGCCAGCCCTTGTCTAGAAATGTTCCAGTGCCTGCACAATGCAGGAAGGGGCTGTGGGACCCTGAGCAGAGGGGTCATCTCCCATCCAGCACCCTCTGCCCCAGTGCCAAAGCACAGAAGCTGATGAGGGGATGCCATCCTCCCCAGGGGCTGTTAGAAACAACAGCTGAGCTGCCAAAGCACCTCACCTCAGCACTTGTAATGTCTATGTGGTTTGGCTCTTGTGGCTTGATACCCTCACACTGTGTATCCCACCCTCCTTCCTTTCCGGGATCGGTTTGGGGAGAGATCTTCCCTTTCAGAGTCTCCTTTCTCTTCCTCTTTGTTTTCTTGACATCCAGCTGATGTGGAGCTACTTCTGTCATACTGTGGGGAATGACAGAAGCCGAGTTATATTTAGCAGTGTTCAGTCTTGTTAGGCAATGTTTGATATTCTTTATCTAGTGAAGTACGTGGCTAAATGCCATGCTCTGATCCAGAAATTTCTATTGCCTGAGCAAACAGGAAGCCCAGAAAGCGCAATTATGTGCCTACTTTTAGAAGGAAAAATCTCATCCACTGTTAGATCTATTTCTATTTCACTTTGGAAACTTCTAAAATGCATTTTAGGGCAACCAATGTGCACTTACAAGACCACCTTAGCGCCCCCCACCCAAAGCTTAAAGCTATTAGCCAAGCTGAAAACTCTGGAGCGACGGCTGAGGCCACAGACTCTACACAGCGTCCAGCTGGGCCACATTATTCCTTGGGGTTCAGAGTAAATTGCTCCTATCCAGTTTTCAACAAACTTGCATTAAACCTTTGAGTCACTGGACTGTTAGAAGTTTTATTTCTCCTCTCAGGCAAGATTATTTTCATTGCGGTGTTAATGATCTCCTACGCATCTCTGTTGTTTAACTTTCCATGCAGTGACGCACAGTGGCAGCAGGGCTATGTTCTATTCCATTACAATAGTGCTTCTCAAACTGATATAATGAAATACCTGCAGCGGAGCCAGAATTTCTAAGGCATCTTGGTGTGTATTTAACAACACATCATATGCAGCTGTGCAGATATCTATCTGTGCAGCCCACAATCAAAGAAAAGCAAAAAGTAGAGAAAGGAAGAATTTGTCTAGTCTCACATTAGAGCACTATACACTGTGTTCTGTTCTGGGCCCCTCACCACAAGAAGGATGTTGAGGCTCTGGAGTGAGTCCAGAGAAGAGGAAGGAAGCTGGTGAAGGGGCTGGAGAACAGATCTTATGAGGAATGGTTGAGAGAGCTGGGGGTGTTTAACCTGGAGAAGAGGAGGCTGAGAGGAGACCTTCTTGCTCTCTACAGCTACCTGAAAGGAGGTTGTGGTTAGGAGGGAGCTAGGCTCTTCTCCCAAGTGACAGGGGACAGGACAAGAGGGAGGAGCCTCAAGGACAAGGTGGAGCCTCAAGCTCAACCAGGGGAGGTTCAGGCTGAACATTAGGAAAAAATTTTTTACAGAAAGGGCCATTGGGCACTGGTAGAGGCTGCCCAGGAAGGTGGTTGAGTCGCCTTCCCTGGAGGTGTTTAAGGGACAGGTGTACAAGGCGCTGAGGGGCATGGTTTAGTGTTTGATGGGAATGGTTGGACTCAATGACGCAGTGGGTCTCTTCCAACGTGGTTGTTCTATGATTCTATGATTCTATGATTCTATGATTCTATGATTCTATGACAGAGCTGGATTCATTGGCAGAGCATCTCGAGGCTCATCATTTGAACTGAGCTATGGAAGGACAGACAAACTGGAATCACCTCTCTAGAAGCAGGCAATTGTGGTCACTTCTGTTCTCGCTAATACACTTGCTGCAACCTCCTTCACCTCCACACTGTAGCCCTTATCTTCAGGATCGAACACATGCTTTTACTGCTCAGAGAATATAACATATATTGCTAGCAGCATGGTTTATATTTAGTCATTATTAAAAGCTGGGGGAAGCAAATAAAAACTATTGGCTCTGAGAAGCTCTCTGCTCGGCAGGCAGTCAGATGAGATGACCTTGAGAACTCCTCCATTGCTGGTTGCTGCGGTAATTGCTGCTGCTGAGAAAATGAGTCTGAACAGAATGAATTCAGCACGCAATTTCATTACATTTTCCTCTACTTGTTGTTTCTTTTTTTTATGGAAAAGCCTCCCACAGTCTCAGTTTTCAACTTTGTTTCTCTATTGTTCAGTTGTCCTAAAGGTTTCTATTCTCCTCACTTCGTGCTTCTTGTTCCTTTCCTTGCGATTTCTACATCTCTGCTCTCTTAGCCAGAGATTGTGTCAAAGAAATACATCGAGTATTTCTTTGCGTGCTGTCTTCTGTTACTTTATCTTGCCCCTTCCTTCTGGCTTTGTGGGTACCCTTGTCACTTTGGGGTACTCTTTTCTCTATCTGTTTTTGCCTTGTGCATTTGAATCTTATATACTGCTTCTTGGACTAGTTCTCTATATTTCCACATCACACCCATTGCATATCTTTAATTATAGAAGCATGGAATCATCAAGGTTGGAAAAGACTTCTAAGATCATCAAGTCCTACCATCAGCCCAACACAACCATGCCTACTAAACTACATCATGACGTGCCACATCTACACATTTTTTTAAGACCTCCAGGGAAGGAAACTTCACTACTTCCCTGGGCAGCCTGTTCCAGTGCCCGAAAAACCTTTTGGTGAAGAAATTTTTCCTAATATTCAATCTAGATCTCCTCTGGCACAACTCAAGGCCATTTTTTCTTATCTTGTTGTTACCTGGGAGAAGAGACAACCACTCACCTTGCTACAACCTCCTTTCAGGCAGTTGTAGAGAGCAATAAAGTTGCCCCTCAGCCTCCTCTTCTCCAGGCTAAATAATCCTTGTTCCCTCAGCTGCTCCTCATAAGACCTGCTCTCTAGACCAGTTTCACCAGTGCCACTGCATTTTTTTTGGACACTCTCCAGCAGCTCAATATCTTTCCTGTACTGAGAGGTCCAAAACTGAACACATCCGTGAGGCCGTATTGTTACATGGAGTCATTGTGCAAAAACACCAAAGTGCAAAAACCTGGCACTTGGCCTTGTTGAACCTCATACAATGTGCCTAGACCCATAAATCCAGCCTGTCCTGATCCCTTTGCAGAGCCTTCCCTTCTCTGGTACAGTCTCACCTTCAGTTACACTACCTTGACTTCATTCGTATCATGGGTGCTGGAAAGAATAAGAGGATAAACCAAGTTAGAAGGGATCAAGACCCAGATAATATGAAGTGGCAAAATGAAGAAGAGAAAGCTTATCATAATCCTTAAGCTAGATGCTCCTGTGTTGAAAAGGGAAACCTCTGCCAGGTATAAGCATCTGGTAGGTGCAGGAGCAGGAGGTGTTGGCACAACTCCAATAAACAGGCTGGAAATGCCATAATGGTCAGAGCCAAGCAAATTAATGACTTCTCAGCATCCTTATAGAAGAGCAATTATTCCTCCACTGGCCACAGTCCCACTTCAAGTACTAGGAGTACTAGTTGGGCTACAGATGTCTGGGGGAACTAGTCTTACACATCCTATGTTCTTCTTGCCTTTTTCCCCTGTGGCCAGTAGCAGAGAGTTCTTTTCCCCACATTATCTGTCTCTGAGCACGGTAAACATTCATCCCTTGGTTCAAAGAATCTGCTGAAGCAATTTGTTAAAGACAGAGAAGTAATAGAATTAGGGAGATAATTTCCATTTATGAAAATGGCACTATCAGTCCAGTCCTTAGTGTGGGGCAATCTCACAGCACATTGCCCTAGTTTGTTCCCTGGCCTGTAGCTGGCTCAGCAGGACAGCAGTTTAATCGTCAGATTGTGCAAAAGAAAATGTGAAAACAAAATTAAAGAACTAGACCTAATAACAATGAATATCTGAGCCAAGCAGTGGGTTATTTCACAGAATCACTAGGTTGGACCCATTGGATCATCAAATCCAACCATTCTTATCAATCACTATACCATGTTCCTCAGCACCTCATCCACTCATCCCTTAAACACCTCCAGGGAAGGTGACTCAACCACCTCCCTGGGCAGCCTCTGCCAGTGCCCAATGACCTTTTCCATTAATTTTTTTTCCTGATGTCCAGCCTGAACCTCCCCTGGTGGAGCTTGAGGCCATTCCCTCTTGTCCTGTCCCCTGTCACTTGGGAGAAGAGCCCAGCTCCCTCCTCTCCACAACCTCCTTTCAGGTAGTTGTAGAGAGCAATAAGGTCTCCCCTCAGCCTCTTCTCAAGGCTAAACAGATCCTGATGACAGAGCTCCCAGTTCATTAGTATGCATTAACAAAAATTTACATTGAATCCATCCATATGTAGTTGTAATGATTTAATATCTGAAACATCCTATATAACTCCCATAAATTATGTTCAAAACTCCTTATGTCATCCTCTCCTTTCCAAACCCCTTGGCCACCAGGATAAGCAGATCCCCTCATTGTTTCTGCAATGTACAGCTGTTCTTTACTGCCTCCAGCTGAAGAAAAGTTTTCAAGTGTGCAAATGCTGTCTCACACACATAGTGATTTAACAGTCAAAAAGAAAAACAAATTGAAAAGACCAACATAAACTGGCAGGCAGTCCCTGCAAGGCTGACTTTGCAAAGCTGAGCTGCTGAACAGCCTTTGGTGGCCCAGTGGATGCTGGCCATGCTGTGAATCATAGAATCACGGAATCATTACGTTGGAATCATTGTGGATATCCATCAGCCTCTGAACAGTGCAAATTCAGGGGACAGCCCTCCCCAGCAGCGACAGGAACTCGTGGGGATCACAAACTGCACTTCACATTGGTACTAATGTACAATCAGAATTGCTGTCAACACTGAAAATGCTGTAAAGCTGAAATTACTCTCTGCCTGCCTAAAGAACTTGAGGAAGTATATTAAATCATGTCTTTTAAAATCACACAGTATTTATTACATATTTCTCAAAATAGCTGCACTAAAAGTTGTCTTGACAACTTTCCCAGTGAAAATGCAGGAATTTTATCTATTTTACCTAGAGTAGATTATAATGGGGATATGAATGTACTATCCTTTAAAAAGGATTGTCAGCTCTTTTACTGAAATAAATTGCTCCTTTGCACTTCACTATGATATATTTTTTTATAGAAGGAATGTTTAAGTGATCATTTTCCTAATGAATGCAGACAGTAGTATGGCTTTCCCACACTGCCTTGAAGATGCAGTACTGGCTTACATCTTGTTGCCCAGAGTGGTTGGGATTGCACATGCTGGCTGAACCGAAATTTTGTTTTCAGCTTTTTACCTGTCCCTATGCATGTCCTTGCCATTTCCCACCCCTTCATCACTTTATGCCACTTCACATGCTCCAGACGTCAGTCCCTCTGCATCTTGATTCTGCTGCCCAACAGCCTCGGTTGCTGGGGGCTATCCTTGGCCGAGTGCCTCAAGGAGGGCAGTATTTTGAGAAGAGAAGGTTCCATGGAGACCTTATAGTGACCTTCTAGTGCCTGAAGGGGGCTACAAGAAAGCTGGGGAGGGATTTTTTACAAAGGCATGGAGTGATAGGACAAGGGGCAATGGCTATAAATTAGAGAGATGCAGATTTAGACTAGACATAAGGAGGAAATTCTTCATGATGAGAGTGTTGAGGCACTGGTACAAGTAGCCCAGGGAAGCTGTGGCTGCCCCATCCCTGGAGGTGTTCAAGGCCAGGTTGGATGGAGCCTTGGGCAGCCTGATCTAGTGGGAGGTGTCCCTGCCCATCCCAGGGGGGTTGGAATTAGATGATCTTTAAGGTCTCTTCCAACCCCAACTCATCTATGATTCTATGATTTTCTCCTGTCTGCTTTTTCTCAAAGGAAAAAATACTCCAAGATTTGCACAGCAACTTTGTTTAGCCAGTAAATGTACTCAAATGCTGAAATAACAGGCCCATCTTTCAGTGATGTAATTCAAACTTCACCTTCATGACTGTGAATAGCGTGCTGTTGGTTTCATCACTCTTCTCTTGCCTGTCTCATGGAGTTCAGTGCTTCCATACTCAGAGAAAGGTTGAAGTGGGAAGGGATCACAGAAGATCATCTAACCCCAGCAGGGTTACCTATGGCAAGTTTCCCAGGACCCTGTCCAGTCAGGCTTTTAATATCTGAGAGAGTTGGGGTTGTTTAGCCTGGAGAAGAGGAGGCTGGAGAAGAGGAGGTCTGAGGGGAGACCTTATTGCTCTCTACAACTACCTGAAAGGAGGTTGTGGAGAGGAGGGAGCTAGGCTCTTCTCCCAAGTGACAGGGAACAGGACAAGAGGGAATGACCTCAAGCTCTGCCAGGGGAGGTTCAGGCTTGACATAAGGAAAAAAATTATTCACAGAAAGGGTTGTTACGCACCAGAATGGGCTGCCCAGGGAGGTGGTTAACTCACCTTCTCTGGAGGTATTTAAGGTGCGGGTGGATGAGGTACTGAGGGGCATGGTTTAGAGACTGGTGGGAATGGTTGGACTCGATGATCCGGTGGGTATCTTCCAACCTGGTGATTCTGTGATTCTCTGATTCTATGATCTCCAAGGATAGTTCATAGAGTGCTAGGATTTAATGTACCACTTTGGTGGCGACTCCTGTGTTGAGTTTTTTGGTCAGCCCCTGTATGCCACCCAACAGTTGCCCCGTTCTCTACCATGTTCCTGCAGTGGAAGGCCACCAACGTGGTGATTGTACCGTGGGTCTGGCTGCAAGACAAGGTACGAGGCAGGAAATGTGGACTGATGTGGTAAAAGTAAGGGTGAAGTGGTGATAGGTGAGATAAGAGATCCCATCTGCTGAAACGAGGAAGGTTGTGGTATGTTAGGGATCCCAGGGTAGCAGGTAGACCAGTAGGATCCTGGACTGAGAAGGAGTTGTTTATAGGAAAGGGGTACACAGGGCTGGTGTATTGGTGTAGTGGGATATTTTATTAAAGAAGTGTCTTCCTTAGTGCTTGAGTACAGCCCATCCAAGGCATATTTGGAGAAAAGTGATTCTTTCTCCTTCCCTTGGACTTCCTCTGAAGCCCGTGCAGGCCAGAATGACAGGGTCTTACTTAGGATTCTCTTTGCCTCGCTTTTCGTTCCTGGCTTCTGGGGTTTTTTTTCTTTTTTTTTCTAAGCTTTGAGCTCTTAGATGTTCCAGCTGCAATAATTTTTATCACACTCATATCAGGCAGGAAGCCTGATGGTGCATCAGCCTTTCAACCGCCGGCTGTTTGATCAGGTGCACAGAGGTAGCAGCGAGAATTCAAATAACCCTCTGTCTGTACAATAGCTAATATTTCCTCTATCTCCCCACTCCAGAGCCAGAAGAGAGAGATGTTGTTTCCCATCTTTGCTTCTAAAAGCCTGGGTTTTCAAATAGCTTTTTGATCTGACTTTCCCTAACTGTCAAGGCAACCAGTCCCTGGCTTGCATACAAAGGGCACTCGCTCTCCCTCATTTACTGAGGTCATTAAACTTCAGGGCCTAATTCGCTGCTGTTGTTTACTTCAAATTGAGAAAGGTAGGTTTATAGCGCTACTGTGCCATTTTTGTAGTTTTATTTCTGCTTCCCAAAGCAACAGGTAAATCTAGAGAGAGCCTTTAGTATTAATCACACTTAGAAAGTCATCCCTCAGTCATTCCAATGTGACATAAAGAATGTCTCAAGAAAATCAAAGCATCACTCATGGGAGCAATGGACAATGAAAAAGAGTGGACAGATAAACACTGTGGTTGTAATGGTTTAAAAGCTGTGTGAATGTGAGAAATCTGCATTTGATTACTTTAAAGAAATCCATTCCTCTCCTCTCTGCTTTGCTCAGCCTATGGCAGGGGCAAAAATTCATTCCTGCTGCAAGCCAACTGAAGTCATTCAGATCTCGCTGTTTTTCATGCTTACTGCTGCGCTTTTTGTATTTTTATGAAGAAAAAGCATAAAGAAAGAAAAGAGAGAGAAAAATTAGGCAAAGTTAAAATAACACGTGAAACACCAAGGAAAGATTAAAGCAAAAACCAAAACATTACAGCTCAGCATGGGGTCAAACACACAGAAAAATAGCATTTTATATTTAACTCTCCTCTTCCCTCTTTGTCTATACATTGTCTTGTTAGACTGTCACCAGCTTGACATCTCACATAGCCCCAATATATTTTACTCTTAAAAACTGAATAGGCCAGAAAGATTTATTCCTTTTTAATAAAGTGGGTGTACTTCACATAGAATACGTGAATTCCAAGTAACCTTAATGTGTTTTTTTGTAAAATATGTCACCCGAATCTCCATGCCTTCATATCCAAGGTATTTATTTTACATGGTAACACTGGCTTGGGGTAAAGCGGGAGATAAAAGTGAATTTTTTTCTCATTAGCTTGACTTTCTGCTAACAGAAAAATGAAATTAAAAGGTTAACTGGCAATGGAAAATCTTACACAATGGACAATGGAAAATTGTGATTTTCGGGGGCTCACTGTTAATGAATGGCAGCAAATAGTATGTTTTGCCTTCCTGTGCAGTTCTTTTGGATAAACCAGCATTGCTGTATGCTGTTCCAACCGCAAATTAATCTCATTACTGGCATGTAAAGGCCACCCTGGCCAGGACTAAGAGTATGCTTCAGGTACACCTGGGGATACCTGCTGTATGGACTGCAATGTAATACAGAGATATCTGTATCAGAAACAGCGTGGCCAGCAGAACCAAGGAAGCGATTTTGCCCCTGTACTCAGCATTGTTGAGGCAGCACTTCGAATACTGTGTTCAGTTTTGGGGCTCTCATTATGAGAAGGACATTGAGGTACTGGAGCATGTCCAAAGAAGGGCAATGAAGCTGGTGAAGGGACTGGAGAACAAGTCTTATGATGAGTGGCAGAGGGAACTAGGTTGATTTAGCCTTGAGAAGAGGAGGCTGAGAGGAGACCTTGTCACTGTCTACAACTACCTGAAAGAAGGTTGTAGAGAGGAGGGTGTTGGTCTCTTCTACCAAGTGATAGGACGAGAAGGAATGGCCTTAAGTTGTGCCATGGAAGATTCAGATTGGACATTTGCAAAAACTTCTTCACTGGAAGGGTTATCAGGCACTGGCAGAGGCTGGCCAGGGAGGTGGTTGAGTCCCCATCCCTGTAAGTATTTAAAAGATGGGTAGATTAATTGCTTAAGGACATGATTTAGTAGTGGACAGGTACAGTTGGACTAGATGATCTCAAAGGTCTTCTCCAACCTAGTGATTCTGTGATACGATGATTCTATATTCATGTTGCCCTAGGTATTAGAAGCAACCAGGGGCAATAACTCTATGTACTAATGCTGCAAAACTCATGTATTACGAAAGGTCTATTAGCAACATTGCACTCACAACATGGGTATCATTGCAATTACCAGTATAATTGTGTACAGTGCAGACCTGCTTTGCACAAACACAGATCAGCACTCAAGGACAGGTATAAACCCAGGTGTCTACCTACACAACAAACACTTCTGTTTTCTCCCTGGGGTAAATTCATGCTGTCTGGTTACAGCTGTGTTTGTGAGCTCAGCTAAGGGCATCTGCCCAAATAAACGCATCAAAGCTGAACGAAGACAAAGCTCCAAATACAGAAGTTGGTGGCAACACATAGATAATGAAAGTAGCTGTGTGCCCAGCATGCTGGAGAGGAAGATATGGTTGTGAAAACATGGTGCTTCTCATTGAACCTAAGGTGGCCATCTACTCATCTAATATACTTGCTTAGGAGTATTCCACCCTGCTGAGATATTTTAAAGAAGTCATTAGTGGAGGGCAGTTTTACCCACAAGGACTTCAAGAAGCATCCAAATAGAGTGCAAACCAATCATCATAACAGGGTAGGTTATATAGAGCATTGCAATATTGGAAATGTCACAAAACTTGGCCAAGTCACTTTAAACACTGAGCAACTCCTCTTCTTTCTCAGGTACATCGTTGAACCTCCAAACAGCTTCAATAGTTTAACATTAATAGTTCTAACATTTTAATTATATTTAATAATTATTAATATCATTATATCACAGATAACAAAATCACAGAGCATTTGAGACTCAAAGGGCTCTCTGCAGGTTATCGGATCCAACCTGCCTGCTCAGGCAGGGTGACCTAAAGCCAGTTGCTCAGAAGCATGTCCAGCTGGTGTTTGAATACCTCCAAGGACAAAGACTCTCCAGTCTATCTGAGAAATCTGTGCTCAGTCACCTTCACAGTGAAAAAGTGTTTCCTTATGTTCAGATGACACCTTCTGCTTTACATATTTACTAACATTTTAGTATCAATAACCCCTACAGAAATTTAAAAAGACAAATTTGATAGATGAGGATAATGTGACATAAAAAGAGGAAAAAAAAAAAATGCCAGTCTGGGTCTATCCAGCAGCCGCGGGTCACTAACAGGATCGCCTTATTCCAGAGTCTTTGTCTCACATGGCTTCCTTTTCCTTCAGAACTTGCGGTGCCTCTCCCTTTACCTCATCAGAGGGCAGGAGCAGACTAAGGTCACTGTTGGTGAGTTAGTAATGACAACGGTCAGTGGCTGATGCCCATCCAGCACAGGACTCTTATGTGTGGCGGACAGCAGATGCACAGGGGCACAAGCAGGACTATGTATAGGCTGACCTTTTCCTGACATGTCCTCTCGACCTTCAGCAAACAGCCATTTAGGAACTTCCTGAGATGAGAGCTTCATCCAAATCCCTGTGTACCAATGGATGTATTTTCCATGAACTCATCTAATTGTTCTTGAATCTACTTGTGCTTTTGGCCTTCACAAAATCTTTCACAATGTCGTTATACACTCATTAACAAGTCTTGTTTGTTTTTAAACTTACTGCCTGACCATTTTGTTGAGTGCTCTCTACTTCTTGTATTCCAAGAAACAGTGACTAATCATTCCCCTTTTAACATCTCCTCAATGACCATCACTTCCGAGGCCTGTTACGCATCCAGAACCAGCATCTTTCTTCAAGTTGCAGAACCTGATTTATTTTGCCTTTCCTCACAGTGCTCTTTTCTATGTATTTCTTGATTCTCTTACATCTATTCTGTAGTGTGATGAGCAAAGCTAAGCAGAGCATTTTGTAACCCAAGGACAACATAGATTAGGAGAGTGACATAATGCTGTGTCCAGTCTTGTTCTCCCTCCTCTCCTTGTAATATCTGACACTGTTGGCCTTGACAAGAAGAAAGGGCATGAAGGAAAAGTCAAAGTGCCTGTTCATCTGGGAGTCACAGACTTGTCCAGGTTGAGAGATAGAGAGACAGAGCAAGCGCTTTGTCAAAGGATAAATCCTTCTGTCCACTCTAATATGGATTTTTAAGGCAGATGGGATAAATCACTGCAGGCTATCTGTCTGAGCTAAGGAAGGAGCTTAAGCAACCAGTTCAGTAATGAACACCTATCTTGAATCATAGAATCATAGAATCACCAGGTTGGAAGAGACCCACCGGATCATTGAGTCCAACCATTCCCACCAATCCCTAAACCATGCCCCTCAGTACCTTGCATGCAGCTCAAGTCAGTGAGTTGAGCCATACAATTGCTGTCTTTTTAATTCCGTATCTGTAAAATGAGGATGCTAGTGCTTCCTCGTTCCTCATATTTATTTGAGCTGTATGAAGCCACTGAGTTAGACTGAACAGTGTTTCACCTAAAATAATGATGACTGACATTTTTTGTGCCTTTTTTATTGGCTTCATACTACCACTATTAATGATGAGGAAATGGGAGATGGAGCTTCTAGAGCAAATAAATTTTGAGCACCTGCACACAACCTAAAAAAAAATGACATAGAGGAGACATAAAGGGAAAAATTAGACAGTGAATTTCCACAATTTCTCATTCTCTCAGCCTTTTGAACTGCTGCCAACTTCAAACCTAAACTGGCGTATTTCTTATTTTGCTGTTTTTAACAGGAGATAATTATAGCTCATTGTTCCACAGCTTAGTGTACAAAATGCTGAGCGCTACTTCTGTCTATTCTTCTTAGCTCTGAGTAACTTTAACCACTTTTGATTCTTGTGTCCAAGATAACCACTATTTAGCAGTTAAAAGTTCATTAAAACTGAAGCCAAGCATAGATGAATATGCCAACAAAAACATGTCTGAAAAGATAGATTAATAACATGGCAGTGCCAATAGAAACAGGTTTTCTCACACCGTATTTTTAAACATATCTAATGAGTATTTTATGAACTTTAAGAATACTTGATGAAAACAACTTTCTACAAAGTAATTGTCCTAAAGACAGGGAATTTAAAAATGTAAATGATACTCTGAAGCAACACCCAATGAAGACATTTTCGGCAAATCTCCATGTGTATTTCTTTCATGACCTAGAGTTCAAATTTCTCACTGTTTCACACACTTTGGAAATAAGTTTATGCTATAATGCACAATTAAAACGAAGACGGAAAAAGCATGTTTGAGTTTCACTCCTGTACTTTTCCACATTTAGGAAGGCAACAGTTCCCTTGGGTTTTCCTTCTTTGGCTGTGAAGGATAATGGCTGTTTAGTATTTCCAAAACACTTCTGTGCTAGTCCACAACATCAATTAGCTTAACAAAAGGAGGTTCCTTCTCTCATTCTTTCGAACTAGAACTGAAAAACACATCATTAGTCAACATTCTTTTAGAGGTCCCTAATTTTTTTCTTGTTTCATTTGAAGTTTTCCACGTTGAAAGGATACTCAGATCATCCTTTCTCTCCACTGAACTTTGCTAATGAGAAGGCCCTCAGCTTTGTTTTTATTTTTCTTGTGGATGGGTAGGAGAAAAACAGTGCTTTTCTTGCTAACAGAAAAACAGAGTGGATGAACAGGGCACTAGAATCTTAAGTTAGGACAGAAATTCATCACTGACAGATAGGACAAAAGTTAAATAATTTACTTACTAGAAAATATCTAAGACAGTGAAGCACACTTAGAAGCAAAAGTTGCAACCAGAATTCCTGGTGAGGTCGCAGTGATAAAAGTTATTTTCCTACATTTAAAAGTAAAATATTAAACAAATAATAATAAGTAGGGGGAAAATATGTGCCCATGTGTCAGCAGCCACGCTTCACAGGCCAGATGTTGTGCCTGAAATACAAAGTGTGAGAAAACCTGTTTCTATTGGCACTGAACAAATTTGTATTTGTTCAGAGCACAAAGTAGGACAGTTTGAGTAGAGATACCTGCTCAACAGCCACCACCTTGGCTAGAGCACTGGCTGGCAGGAAAAGGATAAAGATAACCAGCCACATGACTGTTATGAGGGAACAAATTTTCAATTGCCAGAGGCAGCAAATGTCCCCGTGATAACTGTGGCTCACCCATCCCAAACAGTTTATGGCATTGTTTGCAAAGTATTTCAATAAGAACCTGATGGTCATTCAGAGATACAAAGTGAGCCTCTTTGTTTTTACATGTTATGCTATGGGCTGATAAAAAGAGATAAACATGAAGTTCTTGTAAAAGAATAAAAGAAAACCAGAATGTTTTCATTACCCCATCTGAGGCCTGAAATTGTACCAAGGACAACGGCCTAAATTCATATTTGTTTTATAGGAACAAGTTTTGGTGATAAAAATATCTGAACTTATGCTGATTGATCCTTACATATGTTAAGAAAATTTTATGTAATAGGAATTCCTGCCTAGGCAGTGCACAGGGAACAAAGCAGTGTATGATGCAAATCTTTAAGGACACAGAAAATCACCCATATGGTAGTTATTTATTATGGAGACATTCTAAAGCATGCAACTTTGACTTAAAGTGCCAGGAGTTGAGTTCATAAATTCCACGCACCTACAAATCTTTCTCTCATCTCTTGTCACGGAAATTGAAATTGTTTCTGCGTTTTCTTCTTAACTGCTGCAGAACATGAAGAATAATGACCCAGCTCCAAACTGCTGTGTTAATGTATTAACCAAAACAGTAGAAATAAAAAAATCCGTGAATTTGAAATGTCAAACAAAAGAGAAATAAGTTCATACAGGCATATAAGACATAAAATATCAGGACAGAAATTATATCTGGCTATGTGGCCTCCTCGATAGCTTCAACAAAGAGCCCTTCCAGACTGGTTGTGAGCCAACCTACTGCTTTTCTCTTATTAAATAACTTAAATGATTTGTAGTCCTGTTTGTATGCTGTTTCCTCCTATTTAAATCTTCAGATGACCAGTGAAATGTCAACTCAGGGATGCTTTCTCTCTGAAGCACAAGAGGTTTAGTAAACCTGTTATGCATAAACACCTGCAAATACATAGATCGATTGATTTACCAAAGGCAGTGCAGTATCTAATTCGTCCACTCCTTCCTGTCCCGAGATAGCACAGATTAGAGAAACGTGACACATTTATTATGTTTTCCCTGTGCTTGAATAATCATCATAAAAATGCAGTTCTGCTAAGGCCGTAGACTAAGAACCAAGGATATTTTGATTGCCTCTGCTTTGCCATCACAACAGGGTTCTGAGCTATGAAACCAGAACAGGTAAGCAGTCAAATCCCACTGCTTTTTTTAAATTCCATTTCTGTCAGGTAGATGCGTAATGTAGGACTGAAATACAAGGAATGGCTTCAAATTTGGTAAAGTGAGCCAATCCTGTTCCTTTTTTGGGACCTGAAATATAGAGAAAAAGGATAGATAGCATTTCTCGATACTTCTGTATGGCACCTTCCATCCCAAAGAATCTCAGGGACAGGTGAATGCTTTCACATGCTGCTTGAGAGCCCAAAGCTCCCCAGGTGGAGTTCTGGGGCCATAATCTGAGACAGCCTTGAGGACTAACACACGCAGCTGGAGCTGCAGGAAGCAGCAGTAAAAGCAGGCTGCTCTTAACTAGTTCAGAGTTAGCTACGTACCAAAGATCTACCCTCGATTTAAACCAGGGCTTGTGACAACAACCACAGTTTGTCAGGGTCAAACCAGTGTTTCCAGTGCCACTTGGAAATCTGAAGTACTTCATGTACCAATTACAGAACATTCCTTGGGCTCCAGTATCCCAAACTGTGAAGCCTTGATAGTTTCCCAGCTCTACCTGGCTGGGCAAATTGCATCGGGAGTGCATCTGATTTGAACATATCATTCAAAATGTGTGTCTTCATCTTCCTTGTGACTGGTCTCCCTGACACCTCATAACCATCATGACTAATAAATTTGATCACTCGCAGAGTCACATTGAGGAAGGGACTAGCCTCTGTCTGACAGTTTAAAATGCTCTTGTTCAAGGGAGAATACATGTTTAAATTGGTCTGAGCTTCTCTGGAGCAGGTGAAAGGAGATCTTCTGTTTGCCCACAATGCCAAAGCTGAGGAAAAAAACCTGCAGACCATGAACTCAGCAGAATCAGGCTCATCTCTATGTCTGCCTGAACACTACACTGAGACTCTATTTTTACCCATCATTGTAGCTAAGATGGCTGAATTACACAGTCACGTAATTTGCTGAAGGCCATTTAGTGAGTCATTTGATTAAAACTCTGCCCTTCCTGGCTCTCCGTCCTTTGCTCTGCTCATTAGTACACACAATATAATGAAATGTTGGAATATCCCCAGAAGGGAGTCTTGCTTAGACCACTTCCTCTGTAGTTCACTACCACAGACCTCAACTCTTGGATGGGCAGCTTTCCAGTTGAACTACATGATGCAAAATAACATTTTAAGTTAAATTTCAAATGGGATAATGAGCAGCTACAGAACTTCAACATTGTTCTAAATTTAAACAAAACAGCAAGAGGAATTTCAGAGAGTATTCAAGAGAGTAAACAGAATAGAGACTAAGCAAATACACAGCGGGCACTATTCGCCCTTTATAATATCCATCTTGACAAGCGTTCTTTGATGCATTTTGTAACTCATGACCTCTCTTGCCTTTTTTCAATTCTTAGCAAAAAATACTTTACCCAACTCTCTAACCCAAGGAAACTAAAAACTGAAAATGTGATAAAATCAACCAGCTGCGCTAGCTGATGAGAAATCATCGATAACATTACATATTTTATTAAAGTGGTTTTAAAACTCTTCTATTTAATAACACAGTTTAAGGAAACAGTATTCCAGAAACTCATAGGGTGTTGGAATGAAAGATGTGATAGTTCCCATATAACCTCATAAATTCTCTTGCTAGTCAGTCTCAAGTCTATGAGGTCTAATAAAATTCTCATGAGAACACAGTATCCGTCCATAAAAACTCCTGAACCCCCCATGGGAATCGGCTGGTTTAGAAGGGTTCAGAGGTTCAGGCCTGTGGTTTATTTATTAAAATTTTCTCAGTAAATATATCATGGTATAATAGATAACAACCACACTGTTCTGTGTTAGTTCCATAAAACACATGAACAGCAAGCTTCAGAAATAAGAACCTTACGTTACATTTAAATGTGGGTGCGCTTCTTTTCTCAAAGAAGAGGCTGAAATCATAAATATGAGCGAGACTTCCTTATTTTTCCCCTCACAAAATCACTGTCATCAGGAACAGCTAAAAGGTCGATCTAAACCAAAACTAGAAAGAGGGAATTCAGATCACCTTACTTTTTAATACACTGGGGCTGAGGTTAGACGCTCGTAGTCCCACAAGACAACAGTGACTTAAGAGATAATGTAACTATAGTGTTAGACGTTAATCTGATCAAGAACACAATGTCTGTGCTGGAAATCCAAGCACTTTGTACAGCCTGGTTGAAGGCTCTCAATCAACTTTACCACCTCTCTCTATAAAGCCTCCAAACAATTCCTAAAAAAAGAAAAGTGCAAATTCCTTCCCTTAGAGTCAATGAACAGCAGTTGGAACGTGACAGACAACACCAGCTTCTGTGAGGCAATATTGTTCCCCACAAGTTCTCAGATATACTCCAGTGATGAGTTTGATAACTAGTTGGTGCCAGCCTAATTATTCTAACACGGGGTCTGCAAAATCTTTTCAACCGTAAAAGGCTCCTTAGGAAGAATATCACTAAAATCCTTTTTTTCCCATTGTTGTTGGAAAGCAAAACTAGTTGGTCTAATTCCTGGGCATTTGGTGCTGGTGTCTTGAAGGCCACTTTTATCCTAAGAATCTTTCGGAGATGTTTTATGGCAGGTCATTTCAGGGCTTTAGAGGCAGGCCCTTAGGGTGGTGGGAACAAGGAGGTGACCAAGCACTACAGCCAGCTGGCAGCTCTGAAAATTAACAGGCAGCCAACCCAGTCCAAAAGACACTGCTTTACACAGGGGTGCAGAACATCACAGCCCCAGGACTCAGGACCACTTGTGCCTAAAGCTTGATTAGACTAAGGTGCCCAGGACAGTCTCCACTTATTCTACTTCACAGCAACTTTCATATCTTCCATTCTTCTCCCGGCACTTCTGTAATTAAGAAAAAATGAGAGAGAAGGATGCTATGTAGAAAGGCTGGAATACTCTTAAATTTCCTCGTCTTGCCTTTCTGGGACACAGATGCATAGATTTCACACTCAGCTGCTCTGCCCTCTGTATTGCATCCCATACTCATGCCCCCATTCCCCAACGCTCATGCATTGTTCACCTATAAAGAGAACACACCTCAACAGCAGATAAGCCCTCAGCATCACCCCTCTGTAGTCTGCGTGCATGCAGATCCTGATCAGAAAAATGGACATCGTTCTGATCTCTGCCAGCCAACCACTGAAATGTAAATGTGTTTTATGTTTTATTCTCAGTATATTTCCAATAATGCCAAGTAACTTCACTTACCATAACAACACCTTATATATGTTCAGAAAATTTGCTTAGCTTGGATAATAAAGTTCTGGCTTTATAATTCAAAGCAATGTTCTTCAAACCCTGCTGGGACTGCATTTTTATTAAAAATTTATGGTATCTTTCCTTTCCCTCCATGTGAGCTCGGCACACGTACAGTACTTGAATGCCTGGATTACAAAGATAATTAAGAAAAATATTCAAATAACTTTTTTTTTTTTCTGGAAGAAGCCAGACTTTGGGGTGGGTGGGGTGTGCATGCTCATGCATATGATAGAGTTGGTTTCGTTCACATTGACACACTTAATAAAAGTTTAAATAGAAATGTGTGTCTAAAATTCAGCTGTTCAAGATGCAAAGTAACAATTACAAATCCTTCTTAATATCTTAATGGAATGAAAAGTTTGATTTTACAAGTAGTGTACACTATTATTTACTGATAACTAACTGTAGCTGTGCACACAGAAGTCTGCAACCACAGTGCCTTTTCATATCTGTGTATGTCTTCTCTGGAATAGAGTTCACATTTACATTTACCAAATTCTTTAGAGCAAGGGAATATAGCACTCACTGACTTCTGCAAATCTGGAAAAGGAGAAACTGGATCTAAAGTCTATTTTAGCCCACTCAAAATCCTAAAGCTATAGGATTTAGGATCCTAAAACTTCTGCCTGCATTTTAGCTCCAGCAAGAACAGTGAACCTTAATTTACATAGCATACCTTTTGAAAAATCTCAAACTTATAAAGATTTACAGGAGTCGTTTCAGCCAACAGCAAACAGCAGGGATGGAGGAAATAAGTTTGTGATATAAAGATACAGGACACAGAAGTGAAAGACAAATGACTAAGCATACTATATTCCCTTGGAAAAAAGTAGAGGATAATAGGTAGACATACTATAAATTCTAACACTGAACTACCCTTCAGCTTGTAAAAACTGCCAGGAGACTATAGATAGTCAATGCCTCCATTTTCAATAACCTCTCAGAGATGGCCCTTCCCTATGGCCCAAAACTCATATGCCAAGAACAACGATTTGAGATTGACTCAAAGACAAGACCAGTGCCATACTTTTCAGCTGTATTTATAGTCAGACCCAGAGCTTTCTTTGCACATCTATCTGCAAGTCAAAAAGGTTGCTTTAAGACATATTGAAACAATACCATGCACATAGCTATATCCCCCTGCCCCGATTTACCTCCATAAATCATGCTGTATTGACAGAAAAGTCTATTTATCAGTCATATTAAGACCGTAGAACTTATCTCTATCCTTTCTAGGAGCTAACAGCTCTGCATACACTTAACAGAATAATTTATCAATGCAACTCTCTTCCATTCCCCAAAGCTGATGATTCTGTTGTAGATCAAATCATCAGTTAAACTACTGGCCAGTAATCACAAAACCTGAGCCAGCTGCTGACAAACCAAATCCATAACTGGCATTTATACTGAATTAATCATGTAACACGTGGCATTTGTTAGCGCTTTACCACATTGTATACAGTCTGGTTATTTCCTGACTCCAGTTACAGTTTCAATCATGGCTCTTCGTTTTATGAGAGACATCCAAAAAATAAAATGATCCAAATGTCTTTCTCACCTCAGAAAATGTAAACTGTGGGAGTGTGAAATGTAAATTCTTCACCATCCAGTAAAGCACCAGGCCTCTCTGCACATTTTTTCCAATGATACAATTTGCTGTTTCCATCATATTTATGATCCCTCTATTGAGAATTCTAATAGGTGTTCAAAAGACATCTAGGAAAGCAACCACTATTTTTATTTTTGGCTTTTGAAGCCCAAAGAGAGTCTGGAAATAGGTGTGCTTGTGCACTTATCATTACCTTCAACCACGTCAGATGGTCACCTCAAGCTCCGCCAGTGGAGGTTCAGGCTTGACATAAGGAAAAAATGTTTCACTGAAAGGGTCATTAGGCAATGGAACAGTCTGCCCAGGGAGGTGGTTGAGTCACGTTCCCTGGAGGTGTTTAAGGTGTGGGTGGATGAGGTACTGAGGGGCATGGTTTAGAGACTGATGGGAATGGTTGGACTCGATGATCCGCTGGGTCTCTTCCAACCTGGTGATTCTATGGTTCTATGTATTTAGAACATCTCATCTCTCTCTGGTTTCAGCAGAATCAGCCACCTGGCTGCCCCTTGCTCTCCCTGTTCCTGTGGCCCATGTGTCTGTAAAGGATTGTTCTCCCTCACTACGGACCTGTCAGGGATGCAAAACCTCCCCTTTGACAGATGATATAGATAATGTCACCTATGAAGGTAAAAATGTGTCCAAAGTGTGTGTGTGTGTCTGTGTCTGATGAATCAAATACACGAAACTGCCTGGTCAGTGTTTACCCAAAACAATCATGTTACAGAAGATAGTCGTCAGCCAGATCAAATAGTAACTAGGAAACCGCAGAGTCAGTCTGAAAAGAAATACAAAAGAAGCACAAAAAATCTTAACAGGAGAGAGAGACCTTGGAGGAGAAAAGGGCTTTCTTAAGGGCAAGTTGTTCAGCCAACAACTTGTAGGGAGCTGCAGGGGTCTGCATAAAGGTAGAGCATCCACATCTTCCCCAGGAGGCACATGTAAACAAGGAGACCTTCAGTCTTTGGGAAGGAAGAGTGTTTTCATAACCCCTACTGCCCATGAGTGAGTGGGTGCATATAATTCTGTGCATGTATGTGTCCAGGAGTTTCTCTATGTGTATGTATGTGTACACCAGGGAGGCTTTGGTATCAGTTACAGGAGACTGTATAGAAATTTCTAGTATGGTTTGCCTATTTTATTACTGATCTTGTATGCGAAGTTCACTGATAATTGATTAATTATATACTGCCAATAAAACAATATGACTGCTTTGATCATTGTTTGTTTTAGACTATGTGAACACAGCAGTTTTTCCCTGCAATGTCTAATGGTCATTGGAGTAACCAGAGATCTATGCTGAACAATGTTTTGATGTTTCCTTCCACAGAGCAGATACTGAATATATTAATGTAAAGAATAAAATCTTGTTTAGTGAATCACATCTAAACACATGTGAAATTCCTTGAAGTGCATAAAACATTTGTCTCAAAATAATTACTTAAAAGTAAGACATTACATGTGGTTATTTCAGGCCCATTTGCCAGGAGCTTATAAGCAGATGTTACATGGTTTGCATTTGTAATTAAATATGCTCTTAAACTTCAATTCAGAGATAAGCACTCACTGTTTACACCATATTTTCCCTTTGAGTTGTCTGTGAAAAGAACAAACAGGGCTGGATTTGGAGCTCGGTTGCCACAAGTTAACAAAGAAGAATCATAAAATCATAGAATCATAGAAAATCACAGAATGGGTTGGGTTGGGAGGTACCTTAAAGATCATCCAGTTCCAATCCCCTGCTGTGGGCAGGGACACCTCCCACTAGATCAGGCTAGGTAAGAGCCTTTGATAAGCCCCACTAAACAATCAAAATTATGACGATACATTTGGGTTTTTTTCATGTTGTATTTTCACTCATCGTATAGGGTTTTCTCCTGTAATATCAACTCGGAATCTCCTTTTTTTGTAAGACAGACAAATCTTTTCAGTTTTACCGATTTAATTGGCAAGGCCAATTTTTCCTCCTTCCATAGCTGACAAAATATACTCTAGTATTCCCTAAAGCATGTTTTGCTCTGCATACCTGGATATGCTAGTCAGTGCTAACTTGATATAACCCTGCTATCCCAACTTTCCCAGAGTGCATTGATACAAATGTAGGCAGTTTGATCCAAAGTGTAGACTTGGTGACAGCATCAAAGGCCCAAACATAGCCCAGCAGTGATGCACAAGCAGTGACAGCAAGCTCTCCACACATCCTCATAGTACAGATGGGGTATGAGCAGGCGCTCAATCAGGAGACCTCTAATACCATGAGTTTCAAAAACCTTAGTAAAGGAAACAACAGAAAAATAACCTATTTCTGGGCTAAGATTATAGTTGGATATCCCAGCCAAAGATAATTGTATTTCACAAAATTGCAAACCTCACATGAGGATTTAGAGTGGAAAAACATTGACAGGCCATTATCTGCAGCACTGTATTCACAATGCTGTAATTATAGCTTTACCATAATGAGTGTAACTCTGTGGTCAGAAAGATGGCAAGAATATAATATTTTTCCATGGAACACTTCTTCCTCCATGGATGTTTGGTTTGAAATCTGGAGTTCGATTTGCAGTGCTGTCGGCATTCTTCTCACATTTTCATTTCTGGGGGCTGACCTATGTAAGTGCTCTAACTTGCCTTGTCCTTTTAGGTGTACAAATAAAAATAACTTCATTTGTCCCAAGTTTGATTAATTGTATGCAAAAGTAGACATGTAAACACTTTCTATCATTTGATGTTTATAACTCTCCCCTTGCACCCACAGCAATACTCCTTTGGGTACTATCAGTCACAAAAAAAATGAAGAACGCTTTTTTCCCTCCTTTTTCAAATTAGGTCACTGCTGTTACTAAGCAAGATCCCTGAGGTCTCACTGAGCTGTGCTCCTCCAGGCTGGCTTGGCAGGAGACACATCCTAACCCACGCTGCCTGATGACAACAACCATGAGATACCAGGCTTAGGCCCACCAGGGGCTCCTTTACCACATGGTTGTGGAAGGTTTCTGGTTCATTCACACTGCAGGAGCAGTAAAAAAAGTCCTCAGCAGAGACCAAAGATCTGGCTCTATAATCAAGCAAGCATGAAATATAATACTGTTTAATATACCCTTGTGCACCTAAATGTGAGATGAGCTTTGGAAGGGGAAGGAAAACAACATCGGAACTGTTAAAAACGTTACTTCTGATAGGTCTAAAAGATGGTTTGGTAATCATTACTGGAGACTAATGAATAGTGGGTGGTCCTCTTCACTGGATGTCATGATCCTAACAAGCTCTTAAGAGGAAACAAGGTCAGAATCTCACTGGGAAAGCACTGGAACAAGCATGTTGCTTTGAGGGCCCAAGCCTGTTCACTACTTTTTCTCATAGTACTTGTGTAAGCAATACTCCTAACGTTAATGTGATTATCTAAAGGCAGACAGAGAACTCATACAAAGAAGTGTTGGGATTCACGCCTAGTAATCTGTCTGATCTGGCACTCTCTCTCCTTCAACTGCACTAGATGTTTTTCATCAGAAGATTCTCAAATAATACATCCAAAATACACTGATATCCTGGGGGAAAAATCTATCATAGCTTATGAAAT
Organism: Coccyzus lansbergi; assembly: GCA_033558105.1. Taxonomy (NCBI): domain Eukaryota; kingdom Metazoa; phylum Chordata; class Aves; order Cuculiformes; family Coccyzidae; genus Coccyzus; species Coccyzus lansbergi. The sequence continues at coordinate 6,216,001 of JAUMJK010000508.1, forward strand.
CTTTCCTGGGACATGAGTTTTCATCACGTTCTGTGCAGGCAGAGAAGAAGGATCCCAGTGGTAAAGGGAAATATCTAGAGGGCTACAGCTTAGTAGAAGTGTCCCTTTCTAAACATCAGGTTTCATTGAGAACCCTGAGATATCACCTTCAAAAAATAAAAATACAAACTCCAACCAACACCACATTTGTCCTCACTGACCTGTGGACACAAAACCAGGGCCCTGAAAAGAATACGAGGGATGCCCTGGTGGGACAGACCAACATCCAGCTATCCCCAGTATCCTTTCTCCAATGACAAAAGTCGCTATATAAAGAGAGTATGAAAGCCAGGTTACTTCATGAATTTTCCTTGTTCTCCTCCTGCATCTACAATCACTGTACTAGAGATGTTACAGAGCACATCCCTACTCATTTATTCTAGTATCCCTATGAACCCCAGGTCCTTTTAATTGTTTAGTCTCCTTTCGAGTGTGCTGACCTATCTGCTTCCAAAACCACTGGTAGGAAATTCTAGGTCGCTATACCCACTACATAGAAAAGTATTCCTTTTTCTGTTTTCTAAACCAATCTCTTATCAGTTTCAATGAGTTCCCCCAAGTTTTAGTACTGCAGGATTTGGAGAACAACAGTCTGCATTCACTCAATCTACTGCCTTGATTTTATAAATCATATCCACTCTCTCCAGATTCAAGTTCATGCTATATAACTTCACTCCCTTCTATTTGCCCCCTGAGAGTATGGCATGTGGGTTTGAGCAAGACTGGCCCTCTGCCTTTCATTCCCCTCTTTGACACATGAGCAAGGATCAGCTTTCTAAGACTGCAGTTCCGGAGCAAAATGTGAACAGTGAACTAAATTTTCTGATGATTCATCATCATGGCTCAGCACAGAGTTCACTGAATGGCAGACATGGTTTGAGGATGAAACTCGGAATGGGGAAGTCAGCAATTGAAACAGTTCAAGTTACTGCAAAATCAAAGCTTGAAGCAGTCTCTGTGCACCCCATAGAAACTGGGATCTCTCAGATTTCTTCCTTTTGGGAGGGATGTTGTATTTTACTTTATTTTGGTGTGGGACTGATCCAAAGGATCCTTACGATTTGGATACTGCTGTTCATAAGCTTGCCCACAGCAGTCCAGCCAGCTCATGCTCCTTTGTTAGTCAATATCCACGGCAGAGAGAAACTCCAAGAACGGTGAGCATGAACTGATGTCTAGGAAAGAGTAAGGACAGAGCTTGCATATATGCACTTTTATCCTAAAACTTTCCTAGTTTTAAACAATTTTTGAGACTCAGAAGCTGCTTTGAAGTACATACAGATCTTAGGTACGTCTCAATGTATCTGCTACAGTTCAGAGAGGGCAAGGGATCCTCTGCCTATGTCCTTCAGTGAACTGTTTCTGGAAAACTTGTCTCTTACTGTGTGCAGGTGAAAAGTGAGTCCTCTGTACCCCACAAATAGTGGTCAGAGTTATCAGAGATCTGATGTCTATCAAACGACCATAAATATTAGGGAAACAGTCTGAAAATACACACACACACATATCCTCCTCCATCTCAAGAAACTTTCATCTGCATGAGTTTGTTTTCAACTAGCTGAAAAAAATCACACCAAGACAAACAAGCCACTTCAAATATCTGTGAAATCCCTTGGGATTTCACTCTGGCTTCCTGAATTGCTTTAAAATACACGTACTGATTAAGAAAGATGGGAAATTTGGGATGTTTCAGAAGCAGAGCACAGCTAGGAGTTCTGATCTGGATTAATTCAGACCAAGTATTCCTGAGATACTGAAAAGAAAAACCTCCATTTCTTCAGGAGTTATAGTCTATCAGCTTTTGGGAACTCAGCTAGGAAAATCAAATCACTGTGTTGATCAGAACCCAGGGTAGTTTAATCACTCACTGTCAACATCTGCTACAGCCCTTTGATCACACCTGGTGGGTAGAAACAATTTTACACATGATATCACACTCCCTTGATATCACAATAAGATTCCTGCATTTTGCTCCGGTTAACCTTTCCAGTATTAGATGTAATTAGAACCTAATTTCTGGAGTCCCCACAATAAAATCCTGTCGGATGTTATCAGCTCCTATGGTCCACAGATAGGCTTCCATGATTGTGTGCCTTATTTCAGTGTTTGCTGGCTTCTAGAAATACTAGTTTGTTGAATTCAGCATCTGGGAAGATTCCTGAGATGCCACTAAACTATAACGCCCAGTGCTGCTTCACTGAATTCAATGAGAATTTACATGCAGTGCCATACCACAATGCTTTCTCAGAGGCAAAGCTCCCTGAAAAGTCAGAGGAAATCTGCAGCTTCAGGTTATCTCACTCCTTCTCGATAATGCCTGCACAGGCTTTCCCAAGCCCCTCAGTTGGTCATGGAGTCCCAACTCTGCCTTTGTGCCCTGATGCTTGTTGGATTTTCTTGAATTAACTAGCTGAAACAAATGACTGAGCGAACTAATTCAACAGAAAGCTATGTATTTTTCTGCCTGATTATGTCTGCTGGGCTACTGAGTCGATTCAGCCATTGAGGACTGGCAAAGAAGGACTAAAATCATCAAATACTGCACAAAACAAGGGACTGGAAGGTAGAATTGGAAATGAAGAGGCCCTCTTGGCAGTAGCAAGCTGTTAAATTCGAGCACCACCTCCTGTGAATCAGTGCCCAAGAACCTATCTCTTTTTCCTTTGTAGGCTTTAGTTCAAGTTCATATCAATTTAGTTCACAGAAGAGGACCTATTTTGTGTGGTTGTTTATCAGTGTGTATGTTCTACCAGATTACATCCTCATTATTATAAAGAGCAGTAACTTTTTTTTTTTAACATTTGATTGAATCGCCAGAGAGGATTCTGGATCTAAGGTTTCATACTAAATATTCCAGGAAGCAACACCTCAGGACTGAAGGGTAATGACCCATAACAGCAACCAATAACAGCTGTTGATCAGTCTCCTCAGCCTTTTAAAATAACCCTCTATTACTTTACCACTGCTGTCCTTCTCATTGCTTATGTACATTTTTGTGTGTGTGTATATATTAAAGCTTACAAAATTTCTAACAGTCGCCTCTTTGTGCCAGAACATGACAACTGACACCTTCCTTCTTTAATTAAGCCTCTGAATCTGCATTTGTAAAATTATATTTTACTCTTCTTCCTTTTTCATAGTCCCACCTGAGGATGAGAACAATCTTTTTGCGCAAAAATCTTCCAGAACTGCAGCTATCTCAGCATGGTCAGCTCTTCATTTTTCTCCCCAGGACTTTTTCTTCTGTCTCTGTTATTTCAGGGGGACTCTTCCATTTTTACAAATCCCTTCTGATATCACATTATGTTCTGGGGTAACAGCATTAAATCTTACTTGGGACTTAGAGCTACGACTATTCTTCAGTGTTAACATAGGAATACGAATGAAAACTGCTAAAAACTGAAACAGGTCTTTTACGTAATTCATACTGCCAACACCCTCTCCAACAACAGGTAGACTGAGCAAAAATATTCAAGGGAGGGAGATGAGCTGCATAATATTTCAGCACAAGCCCCTTAAAGGTTTCCAGGTATATACAGAACACCAGCAAAGCAAGGTATAAGCTCTGCCCTTCTCTATAGAGCTTTCATACATTCAGATGTATATGCAGATGGCCCTAAAAAAGGTCACACACACAGATCAACATGGGTGGAACCTTCTGGAGACTGAGTTATATGGTTTCAAGTAGTCTCTGCTCAGCATTTTTAACCCTTTTTCTCTTCAGGTCACATTTTCATGAAGTTGGAAAAATATAACCCTGAAACTAAAGCAATTTACTTGCCAAATTTGAAAGCTGTTATTCCAAACTAGAAAGACACTAGAGGCTATTCACTGAAATGGTTGTTTATAATGGACAAAACCCTGTATTCTCCCCTAAAATTCATCCTTGTAGTTGGCTAGATTGTTGTAAATGGAACTTTCCAAATGCAAAGCAAACAAATCATACTACTAAACAAAACAACAAAAGCAAGCTAAAATAAAACAGCTGGAAGCAAATACCCAACAGGGGAAATTTTAGCTGAAACTGGCAGTTATGAACAACTGAAAACTAGGACAGAAAGTGCTTAGCAACACTAGTGCTAGTTTTATTGCTATCTCTACTATAAATCACTGTTAGGACTGTGCGGTTTGATTTATCATGCTACCAACAAGGTAATTTAATGAAATGTCCTCCCATTAAAAACCTCCCACGAGAGACTACCTGTGCTATAAAATAAAGCAACCATTTCACGTCAGACAATAGTTTAAGCAACAGCTTAGCAAAAGCAATACCAAATTCTTTTTGTAATTGAAAATTGAAGGGAACATAACAAGCAGCATATAATTATGTGAATTCAAATTTAGCCCAGACTTCAGGGTTATCCAGTCTACTTTAGAGAGGAGTATTATTGAATCACTAACCACAATATTATCCCAGAGGTGCCAAAAGACACTGTATTTGTTTCACTTTGGAGCCCCCTCAGATAGAATTCCATGGGTTTGCTCCATCGAATCCACTGTTTATTTTACTGTGCTTTTGAGACCCACAAGTCTCAGAATATTTCATGAAGAAATCCAAGATTTCTGGATTTCAGCTTATGAATCTGCTTTTGGTTTGTATTTTGGAGTTTTCCTGCCCTCAAGTGTCCTATTTGTTTTCAAAAGTTGCTGCACCTTCAGTCTTCCTTCCCACACACATCAGTGAGATAAGGAGAGTGGTTCTGTTTTCCACTGACCAGACAGACTTGGACAGCTCACATGGAGTGGGTTTGTGTCACAGCAGTTAAATACCAGCAGAAAAAAAAAAAAACAAATGGAACTTTAGGAGTGGAAATTAAATACATTAACACTAATGAGAATACTGATTTGCTTTCCAGCAAGCTCTTTGGAGCGGAAAACTCCCACACCTTTAAGCAAAGAAATCTAAAGGAAGCACAAGATTTTGGCAGGGATTTTCAAGTGACCCCTGAAGAAGGCAGGTATCCAAGTCCCACCACACGACATTGTGTGTCTCTCCTCGTTGTGGCCATATATATGCTCAGCCTGCTCATGGAAACAATAGAAGCGTGGGGGATGTCACATGCAGGCACCCCTCAACTGCTGCTCAAGGACACGTTCTGCACCAGTCAAGAATAGCTCACTTGAGAGAAAGCTAAAGAAACACTAAGGAGGGAAACAAAATAGAGATAAAAACAGTTTGTAGTGGATGAGCTCCAGCAAATTGGACTACCAGATGCAAGTTAATGTGTTATAACAACCACATCAAGCAGATTCATAAATTGGCTACGTGTGTAGTATCTATGAGTGTTGAGGTTTGGGTCTGCTGGGTTCCCCCTGAGAAACAAATAACAAAGTGTCTGCTTGCCTGACTCTGTGAAGGAAACACTCAAAGCATCAAAGACGTGGGGGAAAAGAAAGAAGAGAAGGAGAAGAAACTGTGCCATGTGACAAAGCAGTGGGCAGAGGGGAGAAGGAGAAGAAATCATCCTAAGTGGGCATTGGAATAGGCTGGTCAGGGAGGTGGTTGATTCACCTTCCCTGGAGGTGTTTAAGGCATGGGTAGATGAGGTCCTGAGGAACATGGTTTAGTGTTTGATGGGAACGGTTGGACTCGATGATCCGACGGGTCTCTTCCAACCTGGTTGTTCTATGATTCTAAGTGAGGGATAGAGGGTGTTGGGCACAGCAACAAGTACCTGTTGGTCCATCACAGGATGCCTCTGGGGTGGGACAGGCAGGAGAGTCTCACCCCAACCTGTGTCCAGAACTCTGTAGGTGACAAGCATTCCTGCAGGTACAACACCCCCTCAGGAGTTCTTCCATCTCAAAAACAGTGGGGCAGGCATTTTCAGACTTAAGGGGCTGCAGCTGGGACACGGCAACCCTGGATATGCAGACTGGGGAGCGAGAGATTGAAGAGCAGCCCTGTGGAAAGGGATCTGGGGGTTCTGGTTGAAGGCAAATTGAACATGAGCCAGCAGAGTGCCTGGGCAGCCAAGAGGACAACTGTGTGCTGGGGTGCCAGCATTGCTGGCCAGTAGAGAGAGGTGATTGTCCTGCTCTACTCTGCACTGGTGTGATCCCACCTCGAGCACTGTGTGTAGTTTTGGGTGCTGCAGGATAAAAAAAGCATATACAGCTACTGGAGAGTGTCCAGAGAAAGGCCACAAAGTAGGTGAAGGTTTTAGAGGAGAAGTTGTATAAGGAGTAGCTGAAGTCACTTGGCCTGTTCAGCCTGGAGGAGATGGAGGAGAGACCTCCTTGAAGTTTCCTTCTTTCTCACAAGGGAAAAAGAGGAGCAGGTACTGATGTCTTCTCTCTGGGGACCAATGACAGGCCCCAAGGGAATGGCAGGAAGATGTTCCAGGGGAGGGTTAGGTTGAATATTAGGAAAAGGTTCTTCATCCAGAGAATGGTGGAGCACTGGAACAGCTTCCCAGGGAAGCAGTAATTGTGCAGAGCCTAACAGTATTCCAGAAACATTTGGACAATGAACTCAGACACACAGTGTGAATGCCAGGGCTGTCTCACATATGGACAGGAGTTATCACACATAGTACAATATTTTGGGTTGGAAAGGACCTTAAAGATAATATAGTTCCAACCCTCCTGTCCTGGGCAGGGATGCCATGAAGAGTTTACGAACTGCAAAGTTCTTTCCACACTTTTAAGACACTACATAAAGGTTTAAATAAAGATACCTAAACGTTTATCACAGAATCATGAGGTTGGAAAAGACCCATCAGATCATGGAGTCCAACCATTCCTATCAATCACTAAACCATGTCCCTCAAGCACCTTGTCCACCTGTCCCTTAAACCCCTCCAGGGAAGGTGAATCAACCACCTCCCTGGGCAGCCTCTGCCAGTGCCCAGTGACACTTTCTGTAAAAAAAAAAATTTCCTGATGTCCAGCCTGAATCTCCCCTGGCAGAGCTTGAGGCCATTCCCTCTTGTCCTGTCCCCTGTCACTTGGGAGAAGACCCCAGCTCTCTGCTCTCTACAGCCTCCTTTCAGGTAGCTGTAGAGAGCAACAATAAGATGTCACTTCTTCTGTGATCACCTCTGTTTTGCAGCCTTTCCCCATCTCAAGTGCAAGGTCAGGCAGAGCTGGACCCAAAAGCTGCAAATTAGGAAGTTTTGACTGTTGTGAAGTTCACAATAACACAGGATCACAGAATGCCCTGAGCTGGGAGGGACCCCAGCCACAAGAAGGATGTTGAGACTCTGGAGCGAGTCCAGAGAAGAGCAACGAAGCTGGTGAAGGGGCTGGAGAAGAAGAGAAGCGGCTGAGAGAGCTGAGGGTGTTTAGCCTGGAGAAGAGGAGGCTGAAGGGAGACCTCATTGCTCTCTATTATTAACTCAAAGGAGGTTGTGGAGAGGAGGGTGCTGGGCTCTTGTCCCATGTGACAGGGGACAGGACGAGAGGGAATGGCCTCAAGCTCCACCAGAGAGGGTTCAGGCTGGACATCAAGAAACAAAAAATTCAAGAAAAGGGTCATTGCGCATTATCAGATGCAGCTCAGGGACGAGGTTGAGACCTATACACACGGACGTAAGCGGAAGTCCCGCCCCCAGCGCTGGTCCCGCCCCCGGAGCCCGCGCAGCCGCCGCCCCGCCCCGGGACAGGCGGGACCTGCGGGGTCGGAGGGCGGCGGGAGCAGGTACGGGGGGAAACGGGGAGAGAGGGGGGAGCGGGACACCTGCCGCCAGGTCGGGCTGCCCAGAGCCCTATCCAGCCTGACCTTGAACGCCTCCAGGGTTGGGGCAGCCACAGCTTCCCTGGGAAACCTGTTCCAGTGCCTCACCGCCCTTATTGTGAAGAAGTTCCTCCTTGTGTCTAGTCTAAATCTGCCCCTCTCCAGTGTATACCCGTTCCCCCTCGTCCTATCACGACAGGCCCCTTCCCTTTAAGGTGCATTTAAGGTGCGGACAGTCCCTCCCTAGCTTTCCTGTAGCCCTTCAGTTACTGGAAGGTCGCTGTAAGTTCTCCCCAAGCCTTCTCTTCTCCAGGCTGAACACCCCCAACTCTCTCAGCCTGTCCTCATATGGAAGGTGCTCCAGCCCTCTGAGCATCTTAGTAGCCTCCTCCAACAGCTCCATATCCCTCTTATGCTGAAGATTCCAGAACCAGTTACCTTACTCCAGATGAAGTCTCACAAGAGAGGAATAGAAGAGCAGAATCCCCTCCCTCACACTGCTGGTCAAGCTGCTTTTGATGCAGCCCAGGACATGACTGCCCTGGCCTGTGAGCTCACATTGCTGGCTCATGTCAAGCTTCTCATCGACCAGCACCCCAAGGCCTTCTCTGCAGGGCAGCTCTCAATCATGTCATCCTCCATCCTTTTTCAACCATGGATTTTCCAGATCCACATGTAGGGTGTTGCATTTGGCCTTGTTGAACCTCACGAGGTTCTCACAGCCCCACTTCTCCAGCCTGTCAAGGTCTCTCTGGATGACATCTCATCCTTCCAGTGTCACAACTGCACCACTCAGCTTGGTGTCATCTGCAAACTTGCTGAGGGTGCACTTGGTCTCACCATCTACATCATTGATGAAGATATATAACAGCACTAGTCCCAGTACAGACTTCTGAAGGACACCACTCATCACAGACATCAGTCTTTAAATCAAGCCATTGATAACTGCTCTCTGAATGTGACCATCCAACCAATTCCTTATCCGCTGAACAGTCCACCCATCAAATCCATCTCTCTCCAATTAAGAGAAGAGGATGTTGTGGGGGACCATGTCAAAGTGACGAGTGTGTGCTTTTTCCTGCCACCCCTTTAACAATGTCACCAGGGACACACCTGCTGAGGTGAAAAGAAGGATGCACTTAATGAAGGATGTACTTAATGAAGTGTGCATTTAATCTGGGAGATGGAGGGGACAGGTGTGTCCCAGTGGCAGAGAGGCAATAGTGCTGCTGGGGTTGTTGGGCTGCAGACCACAGCTGCTTATGCCTTTACCAAGCATAGCCAGGGAAGGGTTTAAACTGGATATAAGGGTGAAATCTTTTACAATTAGGGTGGTGAAATACTGAAACCGTTTGCCTAAGGAGGTGGTGGAAGCCCCATCCCTGGAAATATTCAAGGTCAGGTTGGAGAGGGCTCTGAGAAGCCTGATCAGGTTAAAGATGTCCCTGTTCCTCCAGTGGGGTTGGACTAGATGAACCATGAAGGACTAATCCAATTTATGATTCTAAGTAGAGCTTTGTATTCCAGCAGTAACTGAAATGCTTTTGTGGGGATAGAAGCGTAACTTTGGAGAACACATCAACATGTAAAGGTGAAGCAAGAGAGGCATAAACATAGGTAGGATAAAATTAGTCTGTGTTTCCTGAAGATGGCCTAGTCTTCTGTCTGGAAACTTCAGGTAGACTCTGAAAATTCCTATTTTTGCCTGACACTGTGCAGGGCATGTGACAACCCGCTTGAGGTACACCAGGCGCAGCCTGCTTGAAAGGGCACCAGGCTCTGTTCTCAGAAGACCTGTGTGTACCGGGGATCTATGCCCAGATCAGCCATATGGGACAAGTGCATCAGAACTGATGCTTTGGGTGGTATCAAGCTTTTTGCTTGCATACGTGAACTTTTTTGCTATTGTCCATGCCACACACATTCCAAAAATACCTCTTTTCCCTAATGGAAATGTATTATACCTAGACACTGGGACATAAAGAAGGGCAGCAGTTAGTGATAACATGATAAAATAGTGAATAAAGATTACTTCTTCTTTTGAATGTTTTGACACAGTAGTCACACACATCTTAGGAGAGTCGAGTGGTATCTGGAACACTAAGCAGTGATTTTTTTTTTACTGGGACGAGGGCCCTTGTTTGTCTTCAATTACAGTATGTTTTCTTCTTCAGATTTGGGACCATGGCTATTGACTGGGTTGGTTTTGCTTATGCTGCCATGCTGGCTGTTGGAGGTGTGGTGGGATACACTCGTAAAGGTAAATGCTGGAACAGCATGATTTGGTAGCGAAGCATTTGGGTTTCCTCTCTCTGATGTGCTTTATCAATAAAGAATTGATGCAAGACATGAAAACTTTTCTATAGTGAACACAACTGCACCTTAAATGCATCCTGTACTGCTATGAATGAGTTGAGTCTCATGAGATTTGATTGGGTCAGCTTAAGCATTTAAGGTGGTAACTTCTTTCTTTTAATCTGACTGATGAGTTTGTTTTTAGGGCAAAAACGGTCAGACATGTTATATTTGATGTCAGTGTATTCTGAGCCTCTCGTTTCCTTTGATCATTCCTGTGTTGAGAACAGTGGATGATTTTTTATTAAAGCTTATTTTCTGTGGAGCATTCCTGGCTTAATTCTGTAAGCACGCTGGAAAGAAAACGTTTTTCTCGCATATTTTGATCTGGTGCTTAACTGTCTTATACTGTGAGAATTGTGCATTTTCAGGCTAAGATAATCACTCAAGTTTTCGGCAATCGTGTACAAGAAAGCACATTTTCCATATTTCACTCGTTTCAGAGTCTTTTCCAGCTACCGCAGCATCCCAGCAGAGGTCGCAGTGGTACAGAGGGTGGGCAGCTGTGATCCATCAGGCTTCTTGTGATTCAGGGTCATGGCTTTCCCTGCCTAGCTTATGCGTGCTTTGCTCTTAGATGCATGGTCTTACATCTAACTTGCTGAAAACACTTGCTGTATGTTTTTGTTTGCACAGAGCTGCTCTCACTGACCGTCCCACTCACTTGCTCTCTTTGCTCCTAAGTCCTTGTGGCAAATTTCAATTTATTTATTTTTTTTCTGTTACTGAGTTCTGTTTTCTTGCAAATTCTTGATTGAAAACAGTCAATATAACAGGACTGTGTGCTAAATGGCATCTGGGGATCAGGATTCTTCATTTATAAGTATTTTGGGATCAAATAATGCCTGCTGCAGTGACTCTATGCTTTTATTATATGGTCAAATATAGCATATATTTGTATAGTACATATAGCATATTTATATATAAATGCCTATTCAGAAACCTAGGTATATTACTGAAACACTGGGCTTTATGAACAAGTTTTATAATAGCACTGAGAGAAGATAGTAAGTTACTTTTAAAAGCCATATTTTCATCTTAGAATCATAGAACAACCAGGTTGGAAGGGACCCATCGGATCTTCTAGTCCAACCATTCCTATCAAACACTAAACCAAGTCCCTCAAGACCTCATCCACCCGTGCCTTAAACATCTCCCAGGAAGGTGACTCAACCACCTCCCTGGGCAGCCTATTCCAATGCCCAGTGACCCTCTGTGTGAAGAACTTCCTCCTAATCTCCAGCCTAAATCTCCCCTGGCGGAGCTTGAGGCCATTCCCTCTTGTCCTGTCCCCTGTCACTTGGGAGAAGAGACCAGCTCCCTCCTCTCTACAACCTGCCTTCAGGAGTCATCTTCATTGTCATCTAATTGTTTTAACCCATTTTAAATTTTTTATTAATTAAATAGGATGTTAATGATACTATTTCTTTGTCCAGGACTGATGTCAGATTGACAGGCTTATGACTACAATTGTGTTGTCCAATTTACTGTTTATATATATCAACACATTTCTGTAATACCATTTTGGAGACTCCTGAGTGCTGTAAGATGCAGTTAAAATCAACAGATGGTCCAGAGAAATTACAAAATTGTTTCTCGAGTTATGCATGGGAGAGAAAATAGTTTAGACTTGTGCTTCAAAAGTCATTTTTCCCAAATTGTGAGTATTACTAGATCCTCATCACCTCCCTCTACTGTAGTTAACTGTACCCCTAATGCCATGCAAGAGAGCAACCCAGTTACAGAAGTGGTACCTCTCTGTTCATACAGCTGCACTGTGGAAAAGTTGGTTCAGTTTCTAGAATATTTGGATAATACTATGTAGAGGGAGAACTATTGTGTAAAGATTGCGCTGAAAATCATTGTATTGAGAAATAACACTTGGATACTTTCTTGCAGGTAGTAAAATCTCTTTAGCTGCTGGTCTCACCTTTGGTTCTGTGGCTGGTTATGGAGCTTACTGCGTAACACGTGATCCAAGAAATGTGAAGATATCAATGTGTAAGTGGTTTAGTGTAATAAACAGAAAAACCTCCAAAACCCAACAACAAAACCAAGCAGCTTCCAGAATTGCGTTTAAAAGTCTCTCTTTAATATAAAGTGTGTGCATTGCTTTGGTTTAAATATTTTGTAAATACTGTTAGACAGTTCAACTTATCTTGCAAAATTTAAGAGATTAAATGTGGAACCATTTGCAAGATAAGGCAGGTTGTTCTTGCAAAGCCAGCAGGTGTGTGTTACCCATCTGGCAGTGTCTGCTGTTATTAAATGGTTACCTAACACTGCAAATATTGTGAAATCCAGCTGAGAAACATGGGAGACTACTGGAATAAAATCATCAAAGCTACAGATTAGGATGTAATTTGAGAAGTAAAGTAGGTGTGGGATCCAATCTTGCATAATGGCATGTACCCTTAGCTCCCAGTGAAACAAATAGTTTGGCTTTATGCTTTTTCTTTGCTGCTAGGAAACACAGAATACAAACTATGCAGTAACTGTCATGCTAGCTAGTTTGCCATGAAACCCTCATTGAAGTAAGGAGCTACAGTCCCCAAGTGGGATGTTGTCAACAGATTTGCAGTAAGAACTGTAGGGAGCTAGCCTCACTCATCACTTTAGCAAAGATGGCTTAGGTTGTGGATTCACAAGTAGAAATGCATTTAAAATACATTTAATCCAGATTGTGTGAGGACACGTTCACTTTTTCTAAACTTAGTTAGAATCCATGGTATGGCATTCATGCTGGCTTTATGCTTTACACCAGCCACAGCTGTAAAATGTTTGATTTCAAAAAAATATGAATAGCATTGCTAGAGGAGTGTGTTTGCACCAGCTGAGTTCTTCAGTAAAAGTGGTAATGACATACCTGGTATGCTCCTAGTTGGCCTAAAACTGGATATTCCAGTTTTGTCACCATGACCTTGCTAAGACAAAGCTAACCCCACTGTTAAAAACCCCCTCTTCTGGAATAAAGACACAGCCCTAAGTACATGTAAGTTCGTGGTCATTCAATGTGACATGCTTTTAAGTGGCATATGATAGTGTACTTCTATAGGTCAATTAAATCACTGATTTGGATACAGAATTTGTGGAAGGAAAGACTAACTACAACTTAGTAAACGTTGTCTGCTTCCTAATTCACTGGTTTGAAAGGACTAACAAAATTTCCATTAGTCTGCTTGACATCAACTATACTAAAATATTGTTGATGCTTTCATGTAGCTCTAGGCATGTGAGGACTTTCTATCAAATGGAGAAATATATTACTAATTTAGTAGAAATTACAGCAGTACAGATGAGATACAGTTCACTACACCTGCTTTAGAAATATCTAAATAGGTAGGGTAGGAAGTAAAAAGAGTAAATAGAGTAAAAAGAGCAGTCTTATTTCAGAATGTTTACAAAGTGATGTTCCAGTTACTTAAATCCTAAATGTGTATATAACAGCCAAGCGTGGGTGGCCTCTTCAATATCCACCTATGCTCAGTGAAACAAAGCAGGTGGTCCGAACTAACCACAATGGGTTTTGCCTGAAGTGAGTTAGAAAGCAATCATACAAAATACCCTCTCTGGGCCAAGCGTTCAGGCTTGTTTTCAATCTCTTCCAGTCTGATGTATCTCAATCTGGAAGAGCGTGTCTTCTCGCTTCTCTGTATATATAGACATCTCAAATGAATAAAGAACTCACTAGCAAGGCCAGAGGAAGGGAGAGTTAGACACACTCAGAAACATCTACAGGTCCACACCTTAAAAATCTTTGATGGCCACAGTAACTGCTACTTTCAGAAAAATAAGAGTCGTCTGTAATAAACGTGGGTTGCTTTTGGAGAAAATCAGATTGGTTTCACTCATGCCTAAGCTCCAAAGCAATTAGAGCACAAATGAAAGGAGGAAATAAAGTGCATGTGAGACAGTGACCTGTCTGAACTTAGGCACTAGTAAATTGCTGTGTAATGTGAAGCAAGTACCAAACTTTTCAAAGGTTAGGATTCATTAAAAATATATGTATATATATCTCCCTCCATAAGCCATAGTTATCTATAGCAATTATCACTTATGCAAGAGTCTTCTACAATAATGTAGCTATTATTTTAGTACAAGACCTTGATAGTACAGCTCTTGTAACTAGTCCAACATACAAAGATTATGTAGCGTACAGATATCACAGGCAAATTTCCCTAGTTGCTTTATAAAATTTTCTTGCAGATTTTCCCACTCCCCCTTCCCCCCAAAATTAACTCTGCACATTCTGAATACTTCAGTGTAATTTTATGCATCGGACATTGGTATGCAACAGGGCTATTCAGAGTGTGAGTTGATGCACCCGATTTATTAAATTTCTGATCTGCTTTATTGAATCATTTGGCTTCATTTATTGAATTTCTTTGATTGATTTAAGGTGACACAGTAAATACCTGGCATTTTTGAAAATCAGATCTAAAAGCTGAACATCTTAAAAACTCCCTGGCACATATGAAAAGCCGGATACTATTAACTGGAGAAAAGAACACTACAGAGTGAACATGCTTTGTAGCTTGTAATTAATCATGAATATACTCAGGGTTCTGGCATACTGTGGAATAGTCTACTGTTCAGACATTCCTGAGAGGATCAAGGCTGTGGGACCAGAAAATAAGAGTAATGGATAATGGAGCATAAGAAGTTTTTTGCAGGATGTCTTTAATGAGTGCACATGCATAGCTGGTAGAGTTTTGTAAGGTGCTTGTAACTGTCAGAGCTTGTTTTATAATACTGGAATGAATTTCAAGCTAATTCTTGATGCCTGTGAGCACAGGACTGTCCACAGGAGTAGACAGAGAGTTTGAAGAGAATTAGCCAGGTGGTTTAACTGCTTCATAGAAAAGGAAAGAGATTTGTGTAACTACCATTACTTTGGCTGCAAGAACGATAAAGTCCAGCTGCCCAGAAGAAGTTCTGCCTGTCTTCCTGCTTCCAGGAAGCATTTTAGGTGACGGGACTTTAACAAACCCAGCTATCTTTGCAGAGTTTTTTGTGAGCTCAGTAATCTCATTTCTGTAGTGTTCTGCAGCTATAATTCGATAGGAAATGTCCATGCCTGATCAGGTCATTGCTACCTCCATTTTTAGGTAAAACTGCTGCAGAAAGAAGATGCAGTTCCTTTCACGATGTTTGTTCTCTGCTTCTTGCACTGCATTTGAGCTTCCCACCTCTTGTCACAGACAGGGATAGTGTCCTTCTAGTAAAATGAAGCTTGTGGTCACAGTGAAGGTGTTGATAATCATCTTCTGTAGTGAAAACTAGTGGCAATCCTTCCTGACTAGTTTTTAAGGCTCAGCAAATAAAAAGCACGTAAAGTTGGATGCTCTAGCTTCTTGAATAATAAGAAAACAGCTACCATGATCAACGGTGGTAGGATTTATGAGACATTATTCCTGTGATTCAGCAAAAACATCACCATTATGATGAAGAGTCTTCCTACTTTATTTGTATCCCCATGATAGTAGATCTTAGGGAGTAGAACTCACTCTCTGACAAACTTACTTAGTATCTGTGAAACAGGATTCAACATTCTACTGTACCTGGAAACCTGACTTATAGCTGGAAGAAATTATAGCAGTGTATTTTGGAAAAGCGAGAATGTTTTCATAGACTCTGTCTCTGATCTGATGTTTTATTAAATTGCAGTTCATAGCAAAACATAGCAATGACCTTTGATAACTCTCCATGTTCCTGCGTGGTCCACTGGGAGAAGTGAGAACGTAAATATATTGAATTGTCTTTTACAGTTTCAGCTTTTCTTTTGACCATTATAATGGGAATGAGGTTCAAGAGGTCCAAGAAATTAATGCCAGCCGGACTAGTAGCATGCCTGAGGTAAACATATACTGAGGATATGTGGGACAAACTTGTTAGCAGGGCCTGTTGCAATAAGACAAGTGGTGATATTTTAAAACTAAAAGATGGTAGAAAAAAGGAAGACATTTTTTACAGTGAGGGTGGTGAAACACTGGAACGGGTTGCCCAGAGAGGTGGTCAATGTCCCGTTCCTGGAAACGGGTCAGGTTGGACGGGCTCCGAGGAATGTGTTCTGATTGAAGATGTCCCTGCTCACTACACATGTGGTTGGGATAGATGACCTTTAAAGACCCCTTCCAACCCAAAGCATTCTATGATTCAGGGATCTTAAGGTAAAGATTTCACCTATTTTCAACTAGTTTGCATTTGACATCAAACTCAAAGCAGTTTCAGAAGAAGTTACTATCATCCACTGATGACAAGAGGGGGCTCCAAGGAGACCTTATGGCAGCCTTCCAGTACCTGGAGAGGGTGTACAAGAAAGCTGGAGAGGGACTTTTTACTATGGCATGGAGTGGTAGGAGGAATGGGACTGGCTTTAAATTAGAAGGTGGAAGATTTAAAGTAGACACTCGGAAGAAATTCTTCATGAGGAGCGTGCTGAGGCCCTTGCACAGGTTGCCCAGGGAAGCTGTGGCTGCCCCATCTGTGGAGGTGTTCAAGGCCATGGTCTGGTGGGAGGTGTCCCTGCCCATGGCAGGGGCTTGGAACTGAATGGGCTTTAAGGTCCCTTCCAACCCAAACCATTCGATAATTCTGTGATCCAGCAACTGTACAGTTTAAGTGCAATTAGTATGGAGGTTATAGTCCTGTTTACAGTGAACAGCTTTTTCATCTTGCTAGGCAGATAATCTGATACAGTTTGCCTTTTTCAGCAAAGGGAGGAAATAAATGCAATAAATGCAATTAAATATTAATACTTATTGATAAGGCTCTGAGGTAAGCCTCAGTTTTTCACACTTACATATAAAATTAGATTAGTCATCTAATTTTAGATAACACGGTCATCTTTAAAAAGATCGACAGTTTGATTTAGAAGTGCTGCATTCAATACTACTGTAAGCTCAGCACCTTTGAAAACAAGGACGTTTTTGACCTGACCTAAGAACTTTAGTCAGTATTACTGCAAATTATGATATTTGTAATCGTTCTGACTGCTTTATTGCTGCTGTTTATTTTGGCACTCTGGAAAGCATTATTTCCTGTCCTTTGGCATTAAATCATGGGCTAAGTCAAAACTAATTTACCAGTGAGTCTGTTACTCAAAAAAATTTTCAACTGTAAGTCAGAATATCCATCGGGATAACAGTTGTTGCTTTGTTTTTACCATATTTAATATAACACCAATAGCTGTTTTAATCCAATTCTGTTCAGAGAGGAAAAAATGGGGTGCAAATTGTCAAGATGCAAAATTTAAGTATAAGGACTGGAACAGGAAGATGTTTGTTTCCATTGCAGATCACTTTTCAGGCCTAGGTGACCTGCATGTGTTTCAGCAGACAGTGGGCTGTAGATTTAGCCACTTTAAAAGATTGCTTACTGGAGGCTGTAGTATCAGGTATTTGTGAACACACTGTTAGGTAATGTTGACTTTCACTGGGTTTGTTCGGGCACAGCAATATTTATGTTCCTTGTTCTGGGGTTTTTTTGCAGCCTTTTGATGATTTTGAGGCTTGTTTTTATGCTGCTGTAGAAGATATCAGCAGCTCAGGAACCAAAGTATGACTGCCCTGCCCACCGAACAAACAGACAAGCTCTCCATACTTGAAGGACAAGTTTGAACACAAGTCTTACATTGCGTTAATCTTTTCTGTAGAAAAACCTGTAATTTGGTTATTGACATTTGCTGATATTTTGGAGATTTTTGTAAAAAAAAACCCTATATCAAATATTTTGTTGAGGCTATAGTTTGATCTACTTCAGTTTAAGCAGTCTGTTAATTTGAGGGATCTTCCATTGTAAGTTTAATCTCTTTCAGGGGTGCTGAGCGCCCCAAGAAATGGAGTTAGTTTTGCACTGCATCTCTGAGACAAGAATATATATAAATATATGTTAATGCTAAAAAGGTATATTGTATTGAACCATAGTTTTGTAACTTCTGAGATAAGTAGTAATCAGTTCTAATTATGCTGTCAGGTACTAATGAGTATAGGTACAGGTCTGTACTGTGTTGCACTAGAAAATCTACCTTTATTTCAGACATATGTCTTGTTCCACTGTTGTAAATGTAAAAGCTGTTATCAGTATTCAAATAAAATGTAAAATGTTGAAAACTTCTCATATTTTTTATGCAGACTGGTGAGCCATTTTGTTAATGGAAGAGTCTAGAGATCTACTTTGTTCACAACACTACAGGTTTAAAACAGGTGCCATGCTGTAAATTCCCACTGACACAAACCATAGCTAAGGAAAGTTCACCATCTTCTAAACTCTCATTCTCGATGCTCTTTAACAGGTTTGCTGTTGTGGTCTCTTACGAGTTACCCTGCTGAAGTCCTCCCCATATACTGTTCAGGGGTTGAGGTTGCTTTGATGTATATGGAAAATAAATACATATTCCCTCAGTCTCAAAACTGGCATCTTCTGGTGCACAGGAACGTGCAGCTACATCCTCAGGAAACTGAATATGAGCGAGTGCACTATTGAAGACAAAGTGAAGTTTTGTTTCATTATTCTCAGGCAGAGCTTGCTGATGAAGGCTGTCACATATCAGATCTCAGTGCTGTGCTAATCCATCAGCAGAACACCAAGTTTATTATTCTTGGCAAGGGCTTATGTGGTGAAGAGGTGGTGTGAGCAACTCTGATGTCTAAGGCATAACTGACAAAAACAAAAAAAACAGCAAACAGGGAAGGCAAAACAACCCCCACCCCCCAGCTCCAAACCACAGCCTCCAGCTCTGGAATCTTTTGCCAACAAATGTTGGTGTCGGTGATCTGCAGGTATTGCCAGGCTCACTTACTGAGCTAGCACGTTATGGATTTCAGATGGAAATGACAGCTGGACACATAATATGTGGTTCATTTCATTCTAAAGTAGAACTTCAAGGTACATCAAAGGAATTTGAACTTTCATGTACCATGGCAGGTTTTGGTGACCAATGCCAATCTGGATATTTGCAGTGCAGACAGGGTGAATCCTGCCTTACATTAACCTCCAATTAAAACTTTAGGTGACCTGGTGCTGAAATGAAGAAGTCATCCTACAGTTGCTGCTACCCCAGATCCTAAACACAGTGAAGATTTTATACTTTCGAGCATGTTCAGAGTTGAACCTTCTCTGAATTAACCCATGGAGGGAGGGGGCCTCCAGGCCCAACTGTAATGCAGAAGCTTTTGCTGAAATTCCTGAGCAGCTTGAAGAAGTAGCATTCTCAATAAGTCCAACTTATCCCTATAGGACTGAGGACACGTAAAATGCAAAGATGGTGTCCTATGCCGGTCTCTGTGTTGGCTCAGTAATCATAGCACTTATGGAACCATAGAATCACTTGCTTGGAAAAGACCTTTGAGATCATCAAGTCCAACCATACCTGTCTACTACCAAGCCATATCCCTAAGTACTTCATCTAGCCATCTTTTAAATACTTCCAGGAATGGAGACTCAACCAGCTTCCTGGGCAGCCTGTTCCATTGCCTGACAATCCTTTCAGTGAAGATATTTTCCTAATGTCCAATCTGAACCTCCCTTGGTGCAGCTTGAGGCCATTCCCTCTTGTCCTATTGTCTGTCACTTGGGAAAAGAGACCAACATCCACCTCCCTACAACCTCCTTTCAGGCACTTGTAGACAGTGATAAGGTCTACCTTCAGCCTCCTTTTCTCTAGGCCAAACAACCCCAATTTCTTTAGCCGCTCCAGGACCTCAATGTCTTTCCTGATTGAGAGGCCTAGAACTGAAGACAGTATTCAAGTACTTAACACACTCAGCTGTGTGAAGTACTAGGGGACAATCACTTCCCTGGTCCTGCTGGTCACACTGTTTCTGATACAAGCCAAGATGCCATTGGTCTTCTTGGCCACCTGGGTGCACTGCTGGCTAATATTGAGCCAACTGCCAACCAACACCCCAGGTCCTTTTCTGGCAGGCAGCTTTCCAGTCACTCTTCCCCAAACCTGTAGCATTGCATGGGGTTGTTGTGTCCAAGTGCAGTACTTGACACTTGGCCTTGTTAAATCTCATCCTATTGGTCTCAGCCCATGGATCCAGCCTGTCCAGATCCTTTTGCAGAGCCTCCCTACTCTCAAGGACATCAACACTTCTGCCTAGCTTTGTGTCATCCACAAACTTATTAAGGGAACACTCAACCCCTTCATCCAGATCATCGATAAAGATTATAGAGCTGGAACAGAACTGGACACAGCACTGAGCCCTGGGGACACCACTTGTAAACGGCCTCATTGTTTGGAACAGAGGTATAGCTCAATGAAATTTGAGTACTGCAGTGGGTGTTGCAAACTACCGCATCCTGCTATCTATGTGAGTTTAATGTAAAACTGTTGGGAGCTCATTCGGGCAGTGCCTCGGTAATAGGGGTGTTTCTGGTTTATACCCAAGAATCATAGAATCACCAGGATGGAAGAGACCCATCGGATCAACTGCCAGGAGGAGAGGGACCTGGGGGTGTTGGTCGACAGCCGACTGAACATGAGCCAGCAGTGTGCCCAGGTGGCCAAGAAGGCCAATGGCATCCTGGCTTGTATCAGAAACGGTGTGACCAGCAGGTCCAGGGAGGTGATTCTCCCTCTGTATTCAGCACTGGTGAGGCCGCTCCTTGAATATTGTGTCCAGTTCTGGGCCCCTCACCACAAGAAGGATGTTGAGGCTCTGGAGCAAGTTCAGAGAAGAGCAACAAGGCTGGTGAAGGGGCTGGAGAACAGGCCCTATGAGGAGCGGCTGAGAGAGCTGGGGGTGTTTAGCCTGGAGAAGAGGAGGCTGAGAGGAGACCTCATTACTCTCTACAAGTACCTGAAAGGTGGTTGTGGAGAGGAGGGAACTGGCCTCTTCTCCCAAGTGCCAGGGGACAGGACGAGAGGGGATGGCCTCAAGCTCCGCCAGGGTAGATTTAGGCTGGAGATTAGGAGGAGGTTTTTCACGCAGAGGGTCATTGGGCATTGGAATAGGCTGCCCAGGGAGGTGGTTGAGTCACCTTCCCTGGAGGTGTTTAAGACACGGGTGGTTGAGGTATTGAGGGACTTGGTTTAGTGTTGGATAGGAATGGTTGGACTAGAAGATCCGATGGGTACCTTCCAACCTGGTTGTTCTGTGATTCTGTGTGATTCTGTGATCATTGAGTCCAAGCATTCCTATCAATCACTTAACCATGTCCCTCAGCACCTCTTCCACCCGTCCCTTAAACACCTCCAGGGAAGGTGACTCAACCCCCTCCCTGGGCAGCCTGTTCCAGTGCCCAGTGACCCTTTCTGTGAAAAAAAATTACCTAATGTCCAGCCTGAACCTCCCCTGGCAGAGCTTGAGGCTATTCCTTCTTTTCCTGACATGAGATACATCATGTGGCTCTTCTATGCACAAGTCAGAAAAGGAGTTAATTTTTCTGGGCAGCATTTCATTGTGTACACCAGTTGACTGCTTTCTCTGCCTAATCAGTTTGAGTCCTGCTGAGAAGATCAACTAACTGCAAGGAAGAACAGTTTATGGCACTGGTCTTAAAGGGAACAGTGATGGTTCATTTGAAATTAGGGTAAAGAATCTGAAATAGTAGTGAATGCTTTAAGCACTCTTGAGATAAAACTAACTTTTGTCCTGGAAAGGTAAGCAGCCAGAGTAATTCTTTTTATGCCTGCTTGGGAAGTGATTGGAGAAGGTAAAATCTGAGAAGAAGCCAATCGAGTGGCATTTTCCTCACTGTGACCAAGCAAGCAATATGAAGAGCAAGGGAGTAGATTATTTAGGTGGATGAAAACCATGTCTGGCTAATTAAACATAGGTACTTTGATCTCTTAGCGAACAAAACCTCTTCTAAGAGACTCATATGGGGATTAAACAAGTTCCTTACTTTTGCCCATAAACTTCTGACAATCATGAGTTTCAGTTTTTTAAATTTTTTAAATACCTCATTGTCTTTTAAACTGCAGCTCTGAAAGTACAGAGACAGCAGTGAAATCCAACAGGGCACAGTGAACTTTGATCTAGTAGACCACTTAGAGAGCAAAACCAAAAGATTCTAAGCCTGATTTTAAATGACTTTTCCATTTTTATGGAGAGACTCTTCTCTCTTGCAGTTTGTAAGGGTGGGAGTGCTTTCCACAGCACTCAGAAAGCTATAGTCAAAACATTTTTCCCTATTAGGCAGGTACTGGAATTAAACAAACACAAAGTTTCAGCATATTTTATTTCATGTCATTGTTTCATGAAACTTTCTGGACTCAAATCCGCCTTTTATTCTAACTTAAAAGTCTATTATGTTTCGGTGATTACCATGTGAGTGGCTATATGATCCAAGCTATAGAATAAAATGCAGTTTACATTTAAAAGGCACAGATCTGGGAAGATACTACAATTGTGCTATCTTCAGCCGCCGCATGATTAGACATTGAATATTTTCCTCACATTGGCGATATACTTCTCATCTGGTTGTGGCTTCCTTTTGCTACCAGGCTGCAAGAATTTTTTGATTGTAGGAACGTTGCTTATTCTTCCTTTAAAAGCCTGTAAAAAGCAGTGGTAAAGCCAATGAGTCAGGAAATTATGATTCTATCCTTTACAGCTTAAAAATCAGGTGACTTTGACTGTTTCTTCTCAGACATACTTATTAAACAGAGAAAGGTAGTAGCTTCATATAGCCAGCTCAGCACTCAGGATTTTGCTATTAAATAAAAGGCAAAAAAAAATGCATCTACAATATCTTAATCCTTTTAGAATATCCAGGTGTGAATATTCTGCCCTGGTTCTGTAAAATTTACCTTAGTTTCCCAGATGGAGATGGGAGAAATTAGTATTGAAGCGTTAAGATTCATCTGGTAAGAGGTGCAAGAAAAAAGAAAAAGCAAACCCCACAATCTGAATTCAAATCCCACAGATTTATCTGGAGAAAAGAAAGAGGCAAGGACAGGAATACCTCAGTGCAAAGCACCATGGAAGACAAGACATAAGAAACACAACAGTTCTTGTTGCAGTGCTACAGACTAGGAGAAAGTCTGTCTAGAAAGCTGCCTGGAGGAGAGGGACCTAGGGGTGTTGGTTGACAGTGACTGACCATGAGCCAGCAGTGTGCCCAGGTGGCCAAGAAGGCCAATGGTATCTTGGCTGGGATCAGAAACGGTGTGACCAGCAGGTCCAGGGAGGTTATTCTCCCTCTGGACTCGGCACTGGTGAGAGCACTCCTTGAATCCCGTGTTCAGTTCTGGGCTCCTCACCACAAGAGGAATGTTGAGGCTCTGGAGAGAGTCCAGAGAAGAGCAACAAAGCTGGTGAAGGGGCTGGAGAACAGGCCTTATGAAGAATGATTGAGAGAGCTGGGGGTGTTTAGCCTGGAGAAGAGGAGGCTGAGAGGAGACCTCATTACTCTCTACAACTACCTGAAAGGAGGTTGTGGAGAGGAGGGAGCTGGGCTCTTCTCCCAAGTGACAGGGGACAGGACAAGAGGGAATGGCCTCAAGCTCTGCCAGGGGAGGTTCAGGCTAGACATTAGGAAAAAAAATTTCACAGGAAGGGTCATTGGGCACTGGCAGAGGCTGCCCAGGGAGGTGGTTGATTCACCATCCCTGGAGGTGTTTAAGGCACAGATGGACGAGGTGCTGAGGGACATGGTTTAGTGTTTGATAGGAATGGTTGGACTCTGATCTGGTGGGTCTCTTCCAACCTGGTTGTTCTATGATTCTATGATGATTCTATGTTTTCTTCAGAACAAAATTTTCCTAGCAAAGGGTGGAAAGGAATAAGACGCTCATTGCTCTGCTCAAAGACATGGGGGTAGCAGTTACAGGAGCAAGCTGGTAGCAGTAGTGAGTTCCTGCCAGCTGAGAACACCTGGGAAAAGTGGAGCTGGAGAAAGGTGAGCCCCCAGCAGCTGTGGGGGCAAGGTGTGTTCAGGCTGTAGTCACCAGAACTAGACCAGAGGACTTTCTGCAACATGGTACAGTGGTTCAAAAGATTTAAACATCAATTAGCGTTCAGAAGTGGATGTCACATTCCAAACTGGGGTCAAGTGATTACTCACCTGTAGCGAAGGGAATGCAGACAGTATATCAGCCTTACATTCTTCTGCCATTAAAATGGCTTCCAGCAGGTGGATGTCTGCCCAGCTTAATTTGTTTCCAACAAGATAATCCTGCCCATGGTCTTTTAAGGCCTACAAAATATGAAAAAAAAAAATAATTAAAAAGAAGTCACATAGGGTGTAACAATTTTATCTGAGTACTTCATTACAGATAGGTTTCTACAGAGATAAACAGCAGAGTAAATGCATGCAAGAACCTATGAAGTTAGAATGTGGTAGCTATTCTTGGGACAAAAAATTAGATCAGAATTCCTGTTTCAGTATGCACGGGCTGTCACTCTATTGCACCAGGCAGCTGTAGCAAGTCCAGTCCCATAAGAAAGGTTTAAATCATAGAAAAGGAACAATACAAAAGTAATTGCAATGAGCAGTCAGGACAGTTTACCTGTAGTATACTTTGATTTTATTTTATTTTTTAAAGTCAGGTGAATTCGCAGGTTTTTCAGCAAGATTTGAGATCGCTGCTTATAGTTTGAAATAGAACAAGAATGAAGGAACACAGTCCTTCTGCCCTCCTTCCTGTATGGAAGGATTTTCTCACTGGCGAATTGCTGGTGCAAGAATCACCACCAAGTGTGATTGGTTACCAGCAGTTACCAGCAGTTACCAGCTCTCCAGCCTCACCTTTTCCCGAAGGCTACCACCCTCAGGGCAGGAGAAAGAGAAGGAAACATAGAATCATAGAATCATAGAATCACCAGGTTGCAAGAGACCCACCAGATCGAGTCCAACCATTCCCACCAATCTCTAAACCATGCCCCTCAGTACCTTAAACACCTCCAGGGATGGCGA
Source organism: Coccyzus lansbergi (assembly GCA_033558105.1). Taxonomy (NCBI): domain Eukaryota; kingdom Metazoa; phylum Chordata; class Aves; order Cuculiformes; family Coccyzidae; genus Coccyzus; species Coccyzus lansbergi. The sequence goes on from JAUMJK010000508.1 coordinate 6,240,941, forward strand.
GTCAACCCCCTCCCTGGCCAATGTTGTTCTAATGCTAAACAACTAATGAATGTGCACTAAAACTAGGATGGGTATTAACTGGAGAGGGGCAGATTTAGGCTAAACATACGGAAGAATTTCTTCACAATGAGAGTGTTGAGGCCCTGGCACAGGTTGCCCAGGGAAGCTGTGGCTGCCCATCCCTGGAGGTGTTCAAGGCCAGGTTGGATGGGGCTTTGGGCAGCCTGGTCTGGTGGGAGGTGTCCCTGCCCATGGTTTTGAGTTGGAAGTAAATGACCTTTAAGGTGCCTTCCAACCCAAACGATTCTACGATTCTATGATATCAGTCTGTGACTTTAGAGGCCAATCCCTTCTCCAGTCCCATCTGCCAATTTTACTACAAAAGAGGCAGTAACCTCTGACAAAGGCAAGACTGATACCTTCATGCAGTTACTTCCTATGCTGCTCTAACAAGGTCTACCATAGCTTGTCTATCAAATCATATGGGAACTCTCAAACAGCACTGGAGCCAGGCTGCCTGCAGTGCTTTACACCTCTAGGTGGCTGCTGAGTGTTTAAAGTGAACACTCAGACAAGGATATTTTCTGTCAGGATTTTATAACACATGGACTGCAAACCCTGCTAAGCTGAATCAATGGGTAACTAAAATAGTTGGTACAGAAGGAGAATTATTAATCATTCTAAAACAATTAACTAGGCTAAAAATCATTGAAAAGTTCAGCTGTGTTTACCATAAGGAACAAAGGTTATGTTAGAGACTTCCCTCCAGTGAGTGTGCACAATACAACCTGTCACAACTGTACTTTATATCATCTTGGCACAAGTCTGGAGAAGAGTGTTGTCTAAATTTGCTTTTTTGTTTTGTAATAACTTAAATACTGACATTATCAGACTTCAAGTATTTGAAAGATTAACACGTGCAATCAATCTCCCTGAGCACAGCCTTGCATTGGTGTGGCTGTGAATCAGTATGAACTTTGACTACAGGAGTGTTGGCTTATGCAATTTCTTTTTCTTCACAGGGCAGCCTCTGTGTGTTTCGCTTGTGCAACTTAAGGCTCTGATAAGAGCTACCTCTGAACCAAGGATTCAAGCTGGAAACTCAGCTCAGCTCTGAAACAACATGGCTTTGTACCCTTGGCACAGACTTCCAAGGAGAATGTTGCACTGAAAAAGTGCTGTGAGAAAGTCTGTGTAGTCCAGCAATACAAGAGACAAAAGGTAAAGTTACAAAACAAGTAGGATAGTGAGATGAGAATCACAGCTGGCTCAACTCAAACAGGAAAATGTTAACACCAGGAAAAAAAATTAAAAAGTCCCAAAAGGAAAAACAAAACAACAGAACAAACAGCAAGTTTGTAGCAAATGGCAACTCAGTAATATCCAGGCTACGTTCCAAAGAGTAGGAAAAACAACGCGTCTCCTCCTGACCAGCTCTTCCCTAGCCAAAAAAGACTCTTCACATGCTCTTTTGGGAAGGCAAGCATAGCAATGCCCATAACGTAGCCCATTAGGGGATAACTCTTCAGTACATGCTAGCCAGTAAATAATTGCTTTATGCTTTTAAGCTAGATGGAATACATTCTGTTTGGGAAGCTTCTTTGTGCATGCCTGTCCAGATCCAAACAGTGATTCAGAAAAGACAGTAGCAGTCTCTAAGTATGGCACAAGTATTTAAATAGTGTATTCATGCAAAATGCTAGGAGCTATCAGCCACCAAGCTAGGTTTAAAAATCAGGATCTGCCCTTTAAAGACGATAGCAAAGATACTCAGTACTGAAACCAGCCCAATATTATTTTGTGGCCCTCCTTTCGCATTGCTGAATACTGGCCATGAATACAGTTCTAGAGTTGTACTGTCACTTCCCTTCTGGAAAGTAGGTGTATCGAGGGAGGGGAGCGAGGCTGAGGGGCAAACATGTACCCCATCTTATTGTCTGAGTAAATTATTGGTGATTTATCACTTACCTTTTCATAAACAGGGAAGTATCTGGTGGTAGCTCTTTCAATGATTAAGGCAATATGTTTATCTTTTGTGTCAGCAGGTTGCAAAGGGAGAATCATGATCATTCCCATCAGGTCTGTTGTCCCCTCCACATACATATCAATCCTGAAACAAACATTTTTGTTTAACATTTATCAGTTGAACATTCCATTTGGTTATTTTCCTGAAATGCAGTGCTGAAGTGATCCCTGAGTAAAGTTAATTAATTAGGTAAATGTAGCATTTGTTTTCTTGTTCTTCCACTTTGATTATAGATCAGTTTTTTTCAAAGCACAGATCTTCATGAAGCACAGTGTCTGCAACAAGGAAGGTACAAATAAGAGTCTGCAACTAATGTATTTTAAGTGGAGTTCAAATTGATAACCTATTTGTCTGTGCTGTGGGAGAAAAGACCACATATACAAACCACTCCAGAGGAGAAAAATTAGTTTTTAATTCTAATCATGACAGAATCCAGGCAATAAATGGTTGCCAACTGCCAGTTCAGACATGCCAGTTAATAGCAATCCCCACAGCCTCTGGAGTTGCCCCTCCACTATCACAGACTAAATCCGTTACAGTAAGTTGTAGTCAGTTAGGTTAAGAATTTAAATGAACTTACGAATTATTTTAAAAGAACAGAAAGAGTAAATAAGGACTTTTACTTTTGCATTGACATTGGAAAGTATTTATAGTTTACACAGTAAAGTAATAGCAAAAAATGACGGCTTATCTTTCCGTAGCATTAGCCTTTTTATTGTATTAAGGTCCTGTGGATGCCCAGGAGCTTAATGCATTTCTGGTCTCTGTAATATCTTATGAGCCTGAAGGTGTCCATAACATTCTCATTATGTTAACAATCAACAATCATTTACCGATCATTAAGTTCATTTACCCAGTCCCTGGATCTGAAAAGACAAAGCACTGGCAAATGTGTGTGTACCACATTTACAAGCATTCTTTTCATAAAAAATAAGAATTAATGGTAGAGTACTATTAATGATGATATGTACTGTCACCATACCAGGCTCTCTCCTTCAGGTCTTTTCCATAGAGGTTGTATTTCCCTGCTATGTAGCTGAGGATGGCTCTGGTCTGCACCATCTTCATCCCATCAATCTCCACCATGGGCACTTGCTGAAATAGCAGGGATCCACCTTGGGAAGAAAAAGGAAGGAATTAATCAGACTGCTGCAGCACTGCACTGAATCTGAGATAGAGACCTGGTAACTGAGGAGGGACTGTTAACAAGGGCACGTAGTGATAGGATGAGGGGATGCTCCATCCCTGGAGGTGTTCAAGACCAGGCTGGATGAGGCTTTGAGCAATGTGATCCAGTGGAAGGTGTCCCTGTCCATGCTGAGGGAAGGGGGTGGAGGTGGAACTAGATGATCTTTAAGGTACCTTCCAACCCAAACCATTCTAAGAACACATCAAGGTATTTCCAATTCCAAGGGATGAAAGCATTCGCCAGCAAGCAAGTCTCTCAGATCTTCTCTCTACATTTTACATCATATTGAAGGTCTTACAAAATTATCACCTGTTGTCCTTTTGTTATATTACTCTGAATTTATGTTTAGGGTACAGTTTACAAACTCACCATTGCATAATTTTTCCAGATCTTCCTTTTTTTCTATGAATTCTTCCTCAAACTGAAAAGCAAAGATCAAAACAACACTGTATCTCTCCAAAGACAATGGGGAAGTGGAAGGGAGTCTGTAAGTTAGATTCCACCTCTCCACCCTACTCCCAATACTTCTCATGATTGTGTGGACCCCCTACTCCCATTCTTCATTTATGCTCCAATGAATAACCCAGGGCTATAGTGTCCACAAAGCCACAGTCATATCTAACTCTTTGCACTTCAAAACCAGCTTCCTCCTTAGAAGGACCAGTCTTCACTTAAAAGCAGCTGATGCCACATGAAATATTGAGAATTTTTTCATAAGTTATGTGTCTATTACACAACATTTTCTCCCTCTTCCCCCTTGCCCTTTTTTTTTCCTTTTTTTTTCCTTTGCCTCCTCAGCACTCGTGCTCTGCAGCTTCTCTGTGGGCAACACCCACAACAGAGAACGGCTATAAAAAGGCTGTTATTTCCAATGCAGTATAAGTAGTTGCTAAGAAAATAATTTCAAAGCATCATCCAAGCAAAAATTGCATGTAGAAATTAAGATGCCTTAGGGTGGTTTTCACCTGATGTGAGTCTAGATAGCTCCCCAGTGTCTTCAGGGCAGCTTTGATGATTAATCCCACTTTGGCCCTGATCCAAAGCATGAAAAGTACTTTGTTTCCCAAATTATGTTTTTCATGTGGTGCAGGTGGCCTTTCAGTAGAGACATGTCGAATTAATGAGCATTCAGAAAAAGTCAGAGATACACAGCTTTGCTCTGTAGCAAAACTTTAAGGTCTCCTCAGCTCAAAGTACCTTTCAAGAACAACACAACAATTCTCTTTGTATGTTAAAATCCTTTTACAGGGCAACCATTGCTCAAGGAACACATTAAATAAATACAACATGAGAGAGCGTATCACTGATTCTCAGTATTCTGCATCACAACATGTGATGATGTGCATATCTCTAAGCACAGATGTAATTGGGAAATCTACCCAAAGAGCACTTATTTTGATCACAGATTAATCTGATCACTGTATTTAAAAATGAGATACAAACCTCAACCCCGGCTGCTGCTAACAGCCATCGGATTGACTCCATCTTCCCCCTTCCATTGGTGTAGTGCAGCTTGGGTTTTCCTGCCATGATTTCAGAGTTCTTGATTCCTGATAATTCAAGCACATTTTAAATTAGTATTTTTCCACTCCAAACTACTAAGTGCAGTTGGATGAATGTGAAAGTAGAAGGGCAAGAGGGACTTAGATACTTGGGCTCAATGCAACCACGTGTCATGCGCCCTAGTGAAAAAAAGAAATAGTTCACACTACCAGAAGAACATGCAACAATTAAAAAAAAAAATCATGACAGAATGTATAAGATTCTACTAAATTATATAGGTATCTTTAAAAATATTGGAGCTCATGAGAGTTTTACAACCAAACTGGAACTGTTCCTAAATAAATACAATTTTAACCTAGTAGCAATGCAGTCTCTTCCGTAGGTCTTGAGTTTTGCAAGAGCACCTATGTCATACCAGGCTTGAAAATGTACTATATCAAATGACTTGCTTCTCAAGAAGACCAATGCAGAGATAGAGCATTATCTTCACCTCTCTCATTATAACATTTCAGAGCCCTGTGCCTTTAGAAATATGAGCTCACAACAGCAATATATATTCCGGCATATAATTCACCAGGCCTGCAGACTTCCACATTTAGCTGCTTATGGTTTGACCATTAACCAAATCACAATATAACCATTATAGAAAACGCAGAACAGCTTCAAGACCCATTCCAGGTTTATGAACAACAGTTACACAATTACCCAGGATTTATATCCTACTGGCTCTGAAAATTTAATTTTAAAATCAAACTCAAACAAACGAGACTGTGACCTGTGTTGGGCATACAAGGCCCGGTCAATGCCCCCCGCAGCACGAGGCTAAAGTCAGCCCACACCAGATGATAGCACTGGGATGAAACACTTGGTCCTTTCTAGTTGCACTAAAATAAATTGCGTAAAATTTAGTCACATGCCATTTTATGAGCTGGGCAGCTGATGTGAGCTTGCCTGGTGCTGGAAACAAAAGTTAACATTATATTCTTATCACTAATGGATCCCAGAAGAATGAAGCAGATTTAATAAGAGAACAAAGTCACAGGCTAACAGAGTGCTTCATCATTAAGCCAAGGTTTTATCTGTTTACAAGCAGGCTTATTTATTCTTGCACAGAGATCACAGTATGCAGTTGAGCTGCAAAGAGAAAACTTTAGCCATAATCCCAAAGGCATCAATACAGAGGCACAAACAACCAGTAAAAGAGTGAGAGGGGAGACCCCATCCTTGGCCTTTTCTACTGAAGTCCTTTGTGTGGGGTGATATCTTCAATAGGTCGTACAGCAAACCTCCATTGTTGTACTAGGGGCTGGACTCACAGGAGAAACCTGGTGCCCCAGTCCAAAATACAGCAAAATCACTCCTCAGCTTCATGCTAGCCTTTGCATTGCCTATGTTCCCAGATAACTCAGTCCCTTGCAACAAAGTTCTCCTGGTATACAAAAAAAAAGAAAAAAAAATCAAACCTTGTTTGTAACTCTTTCTATTTAACAAATTAAGAAAATCACTTATGATCACCTTCAAAATTCTGATTTGACACGCAGCTGCATATTGCGCAGTAACATTCAAAGCAATTCTGTACATCATTTTTGAAAGGCTGTTGAGGATCTCCTGGTTTTGCTTTCAAACCTTCTACCAACAAAAAAACCCAATTTTGAGTGAATTTAGAACCCAACAAGTTTGAGTTCCTTTGAACATTGACTTGATTGCAGGGAAGAAGGAGCCAGATCTGGTGAACAGGCTGGGTGCTGAAGCACAGTGATATTGTTATTAGCTAAAAACTGTTTCACAGAAAGTGTGGTGGGCTGGCCCATTCTCTTGATGTTAGCTTGCTGTTTGCTCTTGCACATATATTCCAACTGCAGGTAAGAAAACATCTGTATTTGAGCACACATCCACTCACACTGAGTGAAGTGATCAATCTGAGCCCTGTCTCACTGTGACAGGTTAGAACATAGAATCATAGAATCACCAGGTTGGAAAAGACCCACTGGATCATCAAGTCCAAACATTCCCATCAATCACTAAACCATGTTCCTCAGCACCTCATTCGCCCGCCCCTTAAATACCTCCAGGGAAGGTGACTCAACCCTCTCCCTGGGCAGCCTCTGCCAGTGCCCAGTGACCCTTCCCATGAAAATTTTTTCCTAATATCCAGCCTGAACTTCCCCTGGCAGAGCATGTTCTATAACTATCTCTTCCCCTCACACTTTTGGTTCCCAAGCTACAGGGTTAGTCTCAGGGGTTTTGTGTCAGATGTCATATGTGCCTGAGAGTAAAGGCTTGATTACATCTTGATAGTGTAGAGATGGCACCCAGTTTAGAGCTGCTGGGTGCCTGGTTAGATTCCTAATACCTGAACAACAGAGCACAATAACAAGGTATTTAGAGAAGTCCCTTATCACAGCTGCCTTACCAGGCCCTACAGAGAGAGGACCATGAACTGCATTCCATTTCTAGGTTCCCGTAAGTGTGTTAGTTATCCTGTACCAAGCCCTTGACCTTCCAAACTTCAAAAATGCTTTGTTCCCTGGCGCTAAGGAAGTAGGAAACCATGTCAACTCCACTCTATCACAGAAGAAGCTGCACTGGGGTCTCACAGACTGGACAAGCGCTCTAACCTCCAGCACACAGGATGAAGACTGGAAAATGTACTATAATGACAAGAAGCCATAAGCAGAAAGAGCAAACTGCCCCGACATCTCACAGAAGCAGAGTAAGGCTGATAAAAATGGCCCAACTAGAGCCCTGTTTGCTAGGGCAGCTCAGTGCTCCACTCCAAACAGATGGGAAAGCTCCCATCCCTCGAGCGGATGCTGTGGGGCAGCTCACAGCCCGGGACAGACATCCAGGATAGACGCTCTCAGACAGATGCCAAGGACAGACAACCTCGGGCAGCCCATAGCCCTGGACAGATGCCCATGGACAGAAACCCATGGACAGATGCCATGGACAATTGCCTGTGGACAGATGCTCCCGGTGCACCTGCAATCCTGGACAGATGCCGACATACAGATGTCCAGGACAGACACCCATGGACAAATGCCCTCGGACAGATGCCCACAGACAGACCCTCAGGCAGACACCCTAGGGCAGCTCGCAGCTCTGGATATAAGCCCTAGACAGAAACTCTGAGCAGACACCCACGGGCAGGTGCCCATAGACGATGCTCTCAGGCAGCCTGCAGCCCAGGACAGACACCCTGAACCGACGCCCAGGACAGATGCTGCAGGACAAACACCAGTGGACAGATGTCCATACAGAATCACAGAATCACAGAACAACCAGGTTGGAAGGGACCCATCGGATCTTCTAGTCCAACCATTCCTATCTAACACTAAACCAAGTCCCTCAAGACCTCATCCACCTGTCCATGGAGAGACGCCCACGGAAAGATACCTTTGGAGAGGCGGCCATGGACAGACACCCACAGACAGATCATAGAATCATAGAATCACCAGATTGGAAAGGACCTACTGGATCATCGAGTCCAACCACGATGCCCTTGGGTAGATGCCCATCTACAAACGTCCTCTGAGAGGCGCACGTGGAAAGACAGCCAGGACAGATAGCCAGGACAGACAGCCAGGACAGATGCCCTGGGGCAGCTTGCAACCCTGGACATATACTCTAGAAAGATACCCATAGACAGATGCCCTTGGACAGATACTGTGGACAGATGCCCACAGACAAATTCTCTCAGACAGCCTGCAGCCCCAGACAGATGTCCATGGACAGATGCCTGGACCAACACCCACAGACAGATGCCCAATATAGATGCCCAGACAGACACCCTAGACAGATACCCAGAACAGATGCCTGGACAGACACCCAGGACAGACACCCCGAACTGACACCCAGGACAGACACCCTGAACTGACATCCAGGACAGACACCCTGAACTGACACCCAGGGCAGACACTCAGGACAGACACCCACAGACAGACACCCAGGGCAGACACTCAGGACAGACACCCACAGACAGACACCTGGACAGACTCCCCGGACAGACACCCACGACCAGACGTTCTCGGGCAGCCGCAGCCTCGGACAGACGCCCTCGGACAGACAGCCGGACAGAGCCCTCCCTCGGCACAGCCCGCCCCGCCCCGAGGGGCAGAACCGGGGGGGAGTGAGGCTCTGAGTGACAGAGGGACAAAGTCAAAGAGGGACAGGGTCACGGAGATAAGGAACAGCAGAATCACAGAGTCACAGAATCATAAAACCACAGAATGGCAGAGTCACGGAAGCACAGAGTGATAGAGTCACAGAGTAATAGAATCACAGAGACACAAAATTGTAGAATCATAGAATCATAGAATCATAGAACAACCAGGTTGGAAGAGACCCATCGGATCATCGAGTCCAACCATTCCTATCAAACACTAAACCATGTCCCTAAGGACCTCATCTACCCGTGCCTTAAACACCTCCAGGGAAGGTGAATCAACCACCTTGAAGAAGAAGATGTGGAATGAAGTAGAATCATAGGGTGACAGAATCACGGTTACAAAATCACAGAGTCGTGGAATTACAGACTCACAGACTCACAGAATAACAGAATCATAGGGTGACCGAATCACAGTCACAAAATCACAGAGTCGAGGAATAACAGAATCATAGAATCACAGAGTCACAAAGTCACAGAATGACAGAATTACAAAATCACTGAGTCACCGAATTACAGACTCACAGAGTCACAGAATAACAGAATCATAGAATTACGGAATCACAGAGCCACCAAGTGATAGAATCACAGAATAACAGATTCGCAGAGTCATAGGGTGACAGAGACACAGAATCATAGAATCACAGAGTCACAGAATCATAGAATCACAGATTCACAAAATCATAGAATCACAGAGTGACAGAGACAGAGAATCACAGAGACACAGAATAACAGAATCACAGTCACAAAATCATAGAGTCACGGAATACCAGAACCATAGAATCACAGAGTCACAAAGTCACAGAATGACAGAATCACAAAATCGCAGACTCACAGAATTACAGAGTCATAGAGACACACAATAACAGAGTCATAGAATTATAGAGTCACAGAATCATAGAGTGACGGAGTCATCACAGATTCACAGAATCACAGAATGACCCAAGTTGGAAGAAACCCACAAGGATCACCATGTCCAACCCCTGTCCTTGCATAAGACAACTGCAACGTTTATATCGTGTGTAAATGCATGTCCAAACGCTTCTGGAATTTTGTCAGGCTTGGTGGCATTACTGTTTCCCTGGGAAGCTGTTCCAGTGCTCCACCAGCCTCTGGGTGAAGAACCTTTTCCTAACATCCGACCTAACTCTCCTCTGGCACATCTTCCTGCCATTCCCTCACGTCCTATCATTGGTCCCCAGAGAGAAGAGATCAGTACCTGCTACTCCTTCCCTTGTGAGGAAGCAGCAAACTGCAATAACCACCCCACCCCTCCATTAGTCTCCTCTTCTCCAGGCTGAGCAAACCAAGTGACATCAGCTGCTCCTCATATGGCTTCCCCTCTAAACCCTTCACCTGCTTTTTGTGGCCTCCTCTGGACACTCTCCAGTAGCTTGATATGTTTTTTACACAGTCACACCCAAAACTGCACACAGTGCTCGAGGTGGGGTCACAATCACCTCCGAGATGGGGTCAAAACTGGCCAGCAATGCTGTGCCTGATGCCCCCTAGCACACAGTTGTCCTCTTGGCTGCCCAGGCATTCTGCTGGCTCATGTTCAACTTGCCATCAACCAGAACTCCCACATCCCTTTGTGCAGGGCTGCTCTCCAGCCTCTCACTCCCCAGTCTGTATATCCAGGGTTGTCGTGTCCCAGGTGCAAAACTCGACACTTGCCTTTACTAAACTTAATGTGTTTGGTGAGTGCCCAACTCTCCAATTTGTCTAAGATCCCTGCATGGCCTCTTTGCCCTCAAAAATGTCAGCAGCTCTCTCGAGTTTCATGTCATCAGTGAACTTGGTTAGTAAATCTTTAAGTCCTGAATCCAGATTATTCATGAAGATATTAAAAGAGTACTGGTCCGAAGACACATCCCTGCAGAATCATTAGTGACTGGTCACCAGCCTGGTGTAACCTCATTCACTATGACTCTTTGAGCCCAACCCATCAGCCAACTGTTCACCCACTGTGTTATGTGTCTCTCCAGCTGCACGCTGGACTTTTTTTTTTAGAACAATACTGTGAGGGACGCAGGGACCTGGCTTTCCACAGTTACACCCCAAGCCCTATAAGCACAACTGAGAGGCAAAGCCACCTTGACAAGGTTGCCAGCTTGGGTTGCTGACAGCAGTCAGCAGCTGCCGGTGCTGCCTGAAACGCTTCCATGAGGCAGAAGGAAAACGGCTCTTGCCTGTGAACAGCAACTCTAATTAGAACAGGCACTGCTGCTGGAAGATAGATTTTTTTTTTCCTTTCTTGTTGCTATAAATCTTGGCATTTCTTATAAAGAAGTCGGTATTATCAAGAGTTTTAGTGCCCCGAGTTTGCCCAGTTTAAAACTGCCAGTGCCCAAATCATTAACTGTTTTTAGGGCACAGGCAGTTGCATTTTTCTAAGTGGTTGATTTGGTGTTTAAATAATATGTACATTTATGTGTTCAACTTTCTTACTAGTCTCTCCATAGTCAAGCTTGATTTAAGTGATTACAATGTACAACTTATACAGAACTTATATTTAACTGAGTTTAATATAAAGAGACATCAGCCAACATGAAGTCCAATATTTCAAGCTCTCACTAGAACCTGATACCAGTCTGATCCTCCTCCCCCAATTGTGAGTTTTACAACTTCACAATAGGTGATGAGCATTTGTCTCTCAGTCAAGACTGTGAAGTGCTTTTAGTTGCTACAATAGACCTTTTGTTAAAGGAAACATTTGTAAAGCTACAAGTTTAAATGTGTAGTGACAAAACAGAGGTGCAGTAGGACAGCTGATACCAGCTTATTCCAAGTTAATTAAATTCAGGGGAAAGCTGAATCCAAACCTGTCATCACCATCAAACCACAACCTTCAGGCTTTTCCTGGTATTTCCCAAAACAGATGTTGCCCACTGTTTGGGCTGAGCTCTCTTCTTTTTTTCCAGCATCTCTTGGGAATGCCAGGAAGACAGAACCAGAAAGCCCTTAGGGATATAAGTAGCAGCAAGAAGTCAGTCAACAAACTGTGATTGTCAATAATAAGAGTTTAATTCAAGTATTCTCTTAAGTAATTTAAGACATATTGTGTTGTCCAGTGTACTCCCCAGTTTAATTTGCTGGTATGTTCATATAGATTAACCTTGCAAGTGTTTGCAATAAGCTAAAACCAGTCTTGCAGCAAAGGGAAGGGAGATAAGAGAGATCAAAACCTTTTCACTATCTTTGTTCAGTTCATTTGGCCACTACCAGAAAACACAAAGACAACGAAACAGAGTTTGTGTGCATGTAGGTTGCTGCTCAGTGGAAAATTTCCATCACTCTTTTTACATCTTTTTCTTGCAGTGGTGGTTTCCTCTGGCTGCCAGGCTGCAGGAATTTCTTTATTGTGGGGATATTACTTGTTCTTGCTTTAAAACTCTACAAAACAAAACCAAAACACCACTGAGTTTAAGAACCACAGTAAGTGCCAGAAATTTATATGCTTTCCGTGCTCTAAAAGTAATGTTATGGCTTGATATTGCAGAAAAAAAACCTAAATGCTTTATCCTGTTATGCTTTCGTGGCTAAAGTGATAGAAGGCAGCAGTAACCATCAGTGGGTTTGGCTGGCTAAAAGGATATTTGATTTTGATTTTGTCTTTCACTTCTTTCCTAATCCTCCCACTCTCCCATATTTCTCAGTTTATATCAATAGTCCTGCTTAGATTTATTGCCCATTAAAACTGGTCATTCAATTACCTGCAAGAGGGGAAATTTGGCAAGTATATCAGGCTTGCATTCTTCTGCCGCTAAAATGGTTTCCAATAATTGCACATCAGCTCTGCTAAACTGGTTGCCGACAAGGAAGTCTTGTCCGTGGTCTTTCAAAACCTAAAACCAGAGAACAAGAAACAGATGTGATTTTTTTTTTTCTCTGTATGACTTACTCTGGTATCTTCAAAGCAAGGCTATACACTGCATGGAGTTTTCCTCGAAAGAAGGAAAAACTGTAAGAACATCAATAGTACAAACAACTGATCTGACCACAAAGTCGTCCTAGACATAATTTGTCAGTTTGTTCTCCTCTCAGTTTCTTTCTGGCAGCTCAGGTTCTACCACTCTTGCCTTCACTTCTGTAGCTCATGTAACTGGTGCTGTTGTGTTGAAGGCTAAGCTTTATGAGATACAACCATCACTACAAATACCTGTAAAAAATTTGGGCTTAAGATCAGCCCAAGGCAGAGTAAAAGTATCTTGGAGTCTTTCAAGTTATGGGCAGCTCTCTTCCTTCTTATTATTTTCCTCTTCAGTTTGGGGAATATTGCATTGGTAGCTCTAAATATGCAGCCTGTGCCTTGTGGTGTTGACACTTGGCTTATCCTTACTCCCCTATGTTATGGAAAGAATTGTAGTGCTTTACATGGTATGTAGGGTACAAGGGGTCTGCACTTCAGGAGGAAAATACATAAAAGCTGATGCTGTTGTGTGTTTTTTTTCCTGAAAAAAACATACAGACTGAAACATGGACATTTGGGGACCTTAGTGTGTCATGGGGTTTTGCAGCTCTACATCTCTCCCACATTCGTAGTGCTTTCTGTCTCTTTTCTAGTGTCCTCTCGCCATCTTTATTACAGCCCAACAAGAACCATAGCACTTACATTTTAGTGGTAATTTTTCTTCTTTGTTTTCCTCAATAAAAAAAGTTTGTTTATATACAGGATAGAGTTTCAGGAAAATAATGTTAATGAAGCTACTATAACTTTGCAACATACCTTCTCAAAGACTGGGAAGTATCTGTTTGTGGCCCTGTCCACAATAGTAGCAAAATGTTGCTCCTTTTTTTCTGCGGGTTGGAAAGTATGGCCCATGATTAACTCATTCAAATCTGTCATTCCTTCCACGTACATATCAATTCTGAAAGGAAAAGGTCCAGTTGGTCAAGTCCAACACAGTAGATCTGAACAGTGTGATAGCTACTGGTGTAACCCTACTGAGATACTGGGAACTCTTTGCCCCTTCTATCCAATGTGCATAGGTTGGAGAAGTTCCTTCCAGAGTGCAGCAGCTTCATGGAGTTGGTGCAGGTGTGGGGAAGCACGAATCATAGAATCATAGAACCATAGAATAATTAGGTTGGAAGAGACTCATCGGATCATCAAGTCCAACCATTCCTATCAAACACTAAACCATGCCCCTCAGCACCTCGTCCACCTGTGCCTTAAACACCTCCAGGGAAGGTCAATCAACCACCTCCCTGGGCAGCCTCTACTAGTGCCCAATAACCCTTTCTGTGAAAAATTTTTTCCTAATGTCCAGCCTAAATCTTCCCTGGTGGAGCTTGAGGCCATTTCCTCTTGTCCTGTCACTTGTAACTTGGAAGAAGAAACCAATACCCTCCTCTCTACAACCTCCTTTCAGGTAGTTATGGATGAAAGACAAGTGCAAAGTGCCTAACCAAAATCTAAGAGGCTGTACCCTTTCTGTCTTTCACTGGGGCAGGTATTTCTCTGTATTAAGCTTCTTTGAACTTCAGTACAAAATTGGCACACATATCCAAACTAGCATTAAAAAATCCAATCTGATGTGGTAAGTTAAATGGTGGGTCTATTCAATTCCTGATAAATATCTTGACTCGTGCTAATTAATCTGAAGCATTTAAAAAAACTTAAGGTCAAACTGTGTCTGCACTCTGCCCTCCTGAACGCTTTCTTCTGATAACTGTATTGACCTTTGATCTTCATGAACTCCCTTGTACCCTGCTGGCTGTTTAATCTAGCTGGTTATTACTTCTGTAAACATCACCTGCAGTCTCTTAACGCATGCGACATAAAAAGCTGGTCTATCACCCTGAATCTAACCACAAGCTGGGATATTCTTGTGTTATTCAGAGACGTTGTATGAACTGAGCCTAACAAACAAAAGTAGTATTGTTACAGTACAGGGCTCTCTCCTTCAGGTCCTTTCCGCAGAGGTTGTACTTTGCTGCTATGTAGTTGGCAATGGCTCTGGACTGCACCATCTTCATCCCATCGATCTCCACCATTGGAACTTGCTGAAACATAAGGGATCCACCTAGGGAAAACCAGACAAGGCAAGAACACATTCAGTCTCTGAATGAGACTCGTTAGTAGGTGTTTGGTAAAGTAACCACATGTATTGTTTTTATTTAGTATCACAGAATTCAGTTTGGAAAAGACCCTTAAGATCGTCAGGTCCAACCATAAACCTAACGCTGCCAAGCCCACCACTAAACCACAATGTCCCTAAGCACCACATCTACACATCTTCTAAATACCTCATGGGATGGTGACTCAGCCACTTTGCTGGGCTGCCTGTTGCACTGCTTGACAACCCTTTTGGTGTCAGTCTTCCTTATTTTCATAACATGGTATGGAAAACATCGTGAAACCAAAACCACTTCTTAGCAACATGTTAATAACTTAATATTATAGCAATTAGGTTCTAGAAGTTTCTTCACATTGAAAGAAGCACTCAAATGCATAACTTTTAGCAGTCACACACTGAAAAGACTAGTCCTTGCGCTTCATGACCCTAACTCAGGTGATTTTCATGGAAGTTAGTACAGATGAGAAGGACTGAGGGATCTGACCTATAATGAGCCAGTTTCTGCCATACTGTGGCAAGTATTATGTAAACCTGGACTCTCTAAGTGCTTGTCAACATATAACGTGACTATAAATGCATATTGCATTATTTTTGTGACTACTGTATTGACTTTACACAATGGCATACATCTGTACGAGCATGAAGGAAGGAATAATGAGTGGGTTTCATGAGATTCCTGTAAGAGCAAAATATTACTTAGTGTCAGACTACAGCCATGTAAATCCCTTACTAGTCTGCTGTAGCCTTATTCTATTAAAGAAGTCAAAATACCTTCAGGAACTGATTAGAGAAGTGAGTCAGAGTGTCAACTTTATGAAATCATATTTCATAACTCAACAAGTGATCAGCTACATCTGTCTTTGTATCCACTCTAAGGCAACCATGGAGAGAAACCATCTGCTACTAAGGGCACATTTTTCATTTATGCATTTGTCCCAAGTTACTTTTTGGAAGTTGCCATTGTTCCTAAAGGAGAACAGGATTACAAATGCCAATGCTAACTCAGACTTCTTTGAAAGCTCCAGTGAACTGGAAGAGCACAGTCATGTGATTCAATTTGGAGGAAATGTGAATAATCACATAAAGATGGAAGCTAAAGGTAGCAAGCGAAATAGTTACCTTGAAAAACAGGAATGTATCAGAGGTACAGGTTAAACTCAGAAATCTGGAATTCTGGTTTCATACAGATTATAAACCAACAACTTGGTAGGCTACTTAAAATGCCAGTGAATTTCAAGTTGATCTGATGACAGAAACCTGTATAGGAGCAGGACAAGAGGCATTCTGAACTTAAGGAAAGGCTATTTTTTATGATGATAGTGACTGAACACTGGCATGGATTGCCAAGAAAGGTTGTGGAGTCTCAATAATGTATTGGACACTGTCCTGAGCAACTGGCTGTAGGTGGCCTTGCTTGAGGAGAGGAGGTAGAGCAGATCCCTTGTGATCTCAGCCCTTCTGTGATTCAGCGAAGACTGAAGCAGCTGTGTGAATGATACCATCTAACACACCACAGTGTGCAGCTGTGATACCTCAAGTACAACCTATATGTTGTAAAAAAACTATATGTTTTTTTAAAAGACATAAGATTTCTTAGGTGTTCCTAATATGGTGTTCTAAGACAAACAATTGTAATTATTGGTATTGTTATCTAATTATTAAGAAGTGAAGGAAACTTACCTTTCTGTAACTTTACCAGATCATCCTTTGCTTCCACAAAGCATTCTTCAAACTGCAGGAAATATAGAGGAAAAGTTTTGTTGGTACTGCATGGTTCAGCTTTTGCTTTGCATGAGACAAGGAAAGAACAAAGAGCTGTATTTGGAGGACTTTTACTGTTTTAAAAAATAAATCAGATTTGTAAGTGATGTCTTTAAAAATTTATTTTGTCTCTGTCACATCCTCTCCTCTTCCCTCTCATGAGTGATTCATATTTTGTTCAGGTAGGATTTTGGCTAAAGCTGAGGTGACTGCAAGGCACAAAATTTGCTGAGAGAAGAGAAGAGAAGAGAAGAGAAGAGAAGAGAAGAGAAGAGAAGAGAAGAGAAGAGAAGAGAAGAGAAGAGAAGAGAAGAGAAGAGAAGAGAAGAGAAGAGAAGAGAAGAGAAGAGAAGAGAAGAGAAGAGAAGAGAAGAGAAGAGAAGAGAAGAGAAGAGAAGAGAAAGAGAAGAGAAGAGAAGAGAAGAGAAGAGAAGAGAAGAGAAGAGAGAGAAGAGAAGAGAAGAGAAGAGAAGAGAAGAGAAGAGAAGAGAAGAGAAGAGAAGAGAAGAGGGCAGAGGCTTTTGTGGTGCTGCCAGCAGGCCTGGTACATGCTGCTCGGGAGTGAAATGGGAACTTGCCCCTTACTTAGGGTAAACTAGTGGTCATGGCTGGCTTAGTCAGCAATGCATTAAATGCAGAGCTTGAAACTGCTGGAGAGTCACATTTTTCATAAGGAACAGTAAAAATACATAGTTGTCACAAGTTCTTAGTATAAAAAACAGAGGCAAACCTCAACCCCAGCTGCTGCTAGGAGCCACCGTATTGTTTCCATTCGGCCTCGTCCATTGAAGTAGTGCAGCTTGGGTTTCCCAGACATGTTTCCACGTGCCTGATTTTGTACTATCTGGAATAAAGAAGTAAGTTTTGCAGATTAAAGATTCAGAATACTGGGTTTGAGTCTCTAACTAGTTCTTAAGCACTGCTCATTTTCTTGTTTGAAATCAACGTTTTATGGGCCAAGACTCTCATCAGATGAGCAGAGGAGGTGAAAGACTATATCGAGAGACTGCATTGTATCGTTTTGCCTAAAGATGTTTATCATATGAGCAAGTCCATTAAGCAGAACTCTGTAGTGACAGCAATTCACCCATATCAAGCAAATCAAAACCTTTTTGCATCCCAAAGTGTTCTCTTCTGACTACAAAGCACTATGTGCAGGATACACTTCTCTGTTTATTTTGGCATTATCTCAGGGTATAGTTAATGTTTAATCTGATACACACAGTATGAACTCAGCAATTGCTGTGCTTTCTCTAGCAGCCGTATGCTCCCTTATAAAGTGACAAGAAGGATTTCCCCTTCCTCCCCCATTCTAAGTACTCAGTCTTATTTACAACATTCCCCACTCATTCCTTTAGGCAAGCACTCAAAGACATAGAATTTAATTTTTTTTTCCTGGTAAACATCAGATTTGCCTTTGCCACAGACAGAGCTGAAGTGCAATACCTGCTTAGTCTAGTTCTAATTCTGATGGAATTTCAAATCAACAGGTTTCTAGACAGACTGTCATCCACCCCATTCAGAACCAGTGCATACTCATCAGCAGCAAACATGTAGACAGTGCCCAGTTTGTCCCAGCTTCATGGTTATTAACACCATGTCAAGAATAAAGCTGAAGCATTAACAGCAGCAAAAAGAATTTTCCCCTTGTAAATAACATCTCATCCTCTCTACAACAGTAAGATGGGAGTGAGAGGAAGCACTCCACACATGAGATCTACATTTCTTTTTCTTAAATCTGTACACCTAGAAATAATTTAACATCTAATGCACATGTTAGTAAAGAAAGTATTTAATCCATAAAATCTGACTGAGTTCCAAGAACACTAGTTTCCTGTGCCTGTCCAAAATCCATAAGGCTTACCTTGTACACAGTAAAACTCACTCTAAACTCTCAGTAGCTTTGCCTTGAGATTATATAAGTCTGTAGCTCCTCCTACAAAGAAAACTGCAATCAGATCCCTTCCAATGGAAAACTACCGTTTCTTAAACAAATAAAACCATTTGGGTCTGCTTAGTCACTTCTCACCTACAGAACACAAATTCCTGACTAATGCTGACTATGTACAAATGTAAGAGTCATGAGAAGTCACGATCACTTGGAACATCTGTGCCAGCAGAAAATTGTGCGCTTCCTATTTTAACAGTTTGGCAACTCACTAGTTACAAATAATCACAATGACTGAAAAGCTCCTACAATTTTAAAAAATACTGTGAAAGCAATCAAAAGTTTGGTTTAATATTTTATGGGGTTTTTTTACTTTTAGCAGATCACCTCTTCACATAGATCACATCAACTAATTCAGATGGAGTCCTTCATAAGCTTCCTTCCCTTCCTAAGTGATGGATAGTATTCCTTCAGGATTTTTTTTTTCTGCTGAATTTCATTCCTGAACATGGAGGATTTCTTTTTGTTTCTATGAAAAACATTTTCCTGAGTTTGACCTGGTGACAGGACCTGTCTTGACCTGTCTTGACAGGACGAGAGGGAATGGCCTCAAACTCCTCCAGGGGAGATTTAGGTTGGACATTAGGAAAAACTTTTTCACAGAAAGGATCATTGGGCACTGGCACAGGCTGCCCAGGGAGGGGGTTGATTCACCTTCCTTGGAGGTGTTTAAGGCACAGGTGGATGAGGTGCTGAGGTGCATGGTTTAGTGTTTGATAGGAATGGTTGGACTCAATGATCCGGTGGGTCTTTTCAGGCCTGGTGATTCTATGATTCTATGAAAATTCACGCTGAAGACAACTGTAGGAGACAGTGAATGAAGAACAGCCCTCTGCACTAGTGACTGCCTTCTTCTGATAACTCTGTTGACTTCAAAGAGTAAAACACAGCATTTAAACTCCCGTGAACCATCCTGCCTGTCTAATCTATGTGGTTAACACATCACCCACAGGCAAGGTCAATGTGCTACATAAAAATTTGCTGAATCACACTGAATGGAGCTGTGAGCTGGGATATTCTAGTATTACACAGGGAGGCTATATGAACTGTAGTCTATCAAAGAAAAAAAGAAGTTGTCACAGTACGGGGGGCTCTTTCCTTCAAGTCCTTCATGTAAATGTTCTTTGCTGCTATGTAAGTGAAAATTATCCTCATCCAATCAGTCTCCACCACTCATGCATGTTACACCAATGTGTTTCATGTTTGACAGTAAAATAATCTTGATTATTTATTAAGAGCTAGAATCACAGAAGGATAAGGCATCGAAACCTCGCCCCTGCAGTATCTTGTCTTTTAGGAGGTTTGCAGTCCCCACATGGAACACTGTACCCTATATGGCACATGAGGAGAGCCAGGCTTCACAGAAGGAGACGCCTCACTGACATCACATCCTATAGCCTCCACCTTCTGGTTCTGGTTCTTTTCATAGAATCATCATAGAATTACCAGGTTGGAAAAGACCCACCAGAACATCGAGTCCAACCATTCCTATCAAACACTAAACCACGTCCCTCAGTACCTCATGCACCCGTCCCTTAAACACCTCCAGGGAAGGCGACTCCTTCTTATCTCCCTCTGTTCCACTCTTACATTTTGATAAGGGTTTCTCTCCAACTTCTGAAAGCCAGCAGCAGGGCTTGGTCACCTATGCAGAGGTGTCCAGCTGCTGCTCCAGGGAGCTCAGCTCTGCAGCACGTGCAGTGGCACAATGAGCAGCCCTCCAGGAAGGTCACGGAGAGCCTCAAGAATCTGTGCTAAATGCAACAAAAGCCCACTCTTAGTATCACTGTGGAATGGAATGAGCTGCTCATATTTTGTTTTCTGTTAACTTCCAACCTGAAATAATTTCATAGAATCATAGAATCATAGAATCACCAGGTTGGAAGAGACCCATCAGCTCATCGAGTCCAACCATTCCTAATCAAACACTAAACCATGTCCCTCAGGACCTCATCCACTCGTCCCTTAAACACCTCCAGCGAAGGTGATTCAACCACCTCCCTGGGCAGCCTATTCCAATGCCCAATGACCCTTTCTGTGAAAAATTTCCTCCTAATCTCTAGCCTAAATCTCCCCTGGCAGAGCTTGAGGCCATTCCCTCTTGTCCTGTCCCCTGTCACTTGGGAGAAGAGGCCAGCTCCCTCCTCTCCACAACCTCCTTTCAGGTAGTTGTAGAGAGCAATGAGGTCTCCTCTCAGTCTCCTCTTCTCCAGGCTAAACACCCCCAGCTCTCTCAGCCGTTCCTCATAAGGCCTTTGTTCCTGTTTTACAATGAAACAGAGCTCTGCATCAGAATGTTTTATTTGCTTGCTTGGAAAGTGAGTGCTCTCCCCTCTAGGCTTCTGGGAGTGCTGACTTTTGCTGTTAGCACAAGTTTTCTTAAGAGTTAAAGATCAAACTACACTGCTGGAAACTGTACCTGCCATTGCTGGACAGACATGACTTGTGACCTCAAATCTAGGATAATGTGGGAGACTGAAGCTTCTAGCAGTGTTTCACAAATCCACACTGATTCATAGGTAGCTTGGCTGGATTAATCATTTGCAGGCCTGGCCACGATAAACTCTAGGAGATATCCTGGATCTAGTGAGTCCTCCCAGGGGTATGTGATATCTCCTGTGTCACAGGATTGCAAGGTAAGAAAATGTGAGTTCAAGCATGAAAGTTAATGAGAATGTAGACAACTCGTTACAACACCTCTCACCTAACTTTGTAGACACCTACATCTAGTGTAGCTGCTTAGTCTCCTTTCAAGAAGTCTAAAGTCAGGAGGAACCCCTCACTGTCCAATTGAGTTACAGCTAATAAGCAAAGTACTGTCTCAACTGAGTCACTTCAAAATTTAGATGAAGCCAATCCCTTCAGCCTTCCCTTAGGGTTGGGAGAGAGGAGCAGAAGTCTTCAGAGGCTGATTTATTCCAAGACTGATATTTCTTACCCTATCAGAGATAGTCATCAGGATTTCAGGCAAGTCCTCTTAAACACAGTTACTAGACTAAGCAGGAGTGAAAAATACAATACAGTCCTTCTCCTTCGTTAATACGACTTCTGGAAATGTCACTTCACAGAGCTTGTAAAGTCATGCTGTAGAAATGTCATTTGTATCTTGCATACCTGAAGACATTTGATCTCTTGAGAACACCTAGATTTAGATTGACCATACAGGAGCTAGAGCTAGGGGAAACATCAATGATACCCTAATAACTTTGGAGGGAATATTCTGCTCCAGCTGCTCCTGGTGCCCTCCAGCTTGTTTCCATTTAGCCTCTTCCTTTAAAACATCAAGAAACATTTTATTTTTAAAAAAATGGGCTTTTTTCAGACATGATATTGATTTCTTGACAAAACATTGGAAAACGTTTGGTGTCACCAGGCTTTGTGAACTTTCCTCTCTATATAAAATGGATCAGAACTGTGCTGGATATGTTGGATCAGAATTTGAGCTGGAGTTGTGTTCAAAATCCTAAGCTAATATTTAAAATATTTTGCAAGAGAAATAGGGTCACACACAAACTGTTGTGCTGTGTTGTATTAGAAGAGAGAATGGAAACTGTAGAGAAGGGTCAGAGCTTCTTCTGTGGCTAATGAGACCTACTGGGATATGCTTAGTCCTTCCTTGCTGCAGAAATAAAGTGCAGCTCTGCTGTTTCTTATTATTTAAAATGAAGGTCCTCTTTGTTCTTGTTGTTTTTCCAAACTGGCACTGCCTCTGTACAGCACACTTGAAAAGTGCAGCTCAAACATGTCCCATATAACATTTATCCACACTGAACTCCACCCTCCTTACCCAGCAGAGCAACAGTGCAACAAACCGTCTTATAAACCCAATAATATGTTTACAAATGACAGCATTGCAGCGGAGAGAGAGAGATTAAAAGAGAGACAGTGCCCTTTTCCCCAGCGGTTCTCATGCTGACTTAACACTTGGCTTCAGGTATATGAAGGGCATCAGGTATTTTTCCAGACATTTTGAGGAGCAAGTGTGTTACTTAGCAGATGACATGTGATCTCAGTGCCACTGAGGTGGAATATTTTTACCACAATATATAAAAATCAAACCCACACTGTGATATTCTATGAAAATCAGTGACCATCTTTCTTTGGCAAACATCAGCAGCTCCTACCACCTCCATGCAAGGCAGAGGAAGAGAAGCTTGTGAATGGGGTGTTACCCCCCTAGCCCTGCTTTTAGGGCTATTTCCTCATGTAACAGCACATTTAACATTCAGGTTCTCTTCCAGCTGGTTCCCTTTCTCTCCTTCCTGCTTAGTTTGCAATCTTAGTTTGTCTCTTCTTTGCAAATTCCAAACTGTCTCACTTACATGTGATTATTCCCTGTTTTCCCTTCCACATCCCCAGCCCCTGGACTTTTCTCCTTTCTGCATGTGATTCCCTCCCCGTGGAGACAGTCACGATGTGAGAGTAGAAAGTAGTGTGCCGCTGACAGGCAGGCAGTATCAGGACTTCCAGAACATTTCATGCCTGAGAACCTTCTCTTCAGTGTCTCTTCTTTTCTTTCTTAGCTTTCAAACAGCTAGCAGAGAAAGTACCCTAACATTTATAGAAATTCAAAGGTTCTTCCTCTCTGAAACCAGGGTTAAGGGATTAACTTCCTCTACAAGTATCCCCCCAAGCCTGCTCAATCAATAACATGATACAAACCAGAGCCACTCCACTCTAGGGTCACTTATGTGAAGGCTAAGGACTAGTGTTCAGGTGTATTGACCATTTCAACTCTTGACCTGTAGATCCTCACTATTCTAGAATGGGAGATGCCAGCTGCTTAACTCTGCCAACTGTTCTTCCAGCAGTTGTTGGGAATTTAAGAGTGAAAAACTCCTGAAACCCAACG
Organism: Coccyzus lansbergi; assembly: GCA_033558105.1. Classification (NCBI taxonomy): domain Eukaryota; kingdom Metazoa; phylum Chordata; class Aves; order Cuculiformes; family Coccyzidae; genus Coccyzus; species Coccyzus lansbergi. The sequence goes on from JAUMJK010000508.1 coordinate 6,264,468, forward strand.
TGGGCATGAAAAAGAAAATGTGCACACCGAGTACCAGAAGCCTCTATTTATCTGCCTTCTCCTGACAGTGACCTTAAGCTCTCCTGCTCTGTGGAACCTGGAATGTGCTATATGCCTTGTTAAGCTGCTTCTACTCTCAGGCCCTACAGTTCAAGCCGATGCATGTCCTATACCAGTGCAAAATATAATTGATTTTAACAGGTTTTAGTTCCTCTCACAAGGTTAAGTTGCAAATAGATCATGCTAGCATTTTTCCAGCACCCTTATTTTCAGAAGATTTACTCTCCTGTTCAGCTTACCTGAAGGCTTCTCAACACTAAGGGACAGTTTTGGTTTTTTAAATAAATCCTTGTTACAAAAGTAATAAGATTTTACAGCTGGGCCCTACTTTACACACACTTGTGAATAGCTCATGTAAGGATATTTTCTATTTCAGTTCTATGTATGCTTAGAGCATGAAGGTGTACCTGAGTACACAGTTGACTAGCACTCACTCGTTCAGTTACAGCTGTACTTTAGCACACACTTGGTTTCAAATGAACAAAGATGAGCTTTGATGTTTGCAGATCATAGCCAAAAAGCTACACACAGTTGTATCACACATTCTGAGGGACATGGTTTAGTGATTGATGGGAATGGTTGGACTCAATGATCTGGTGGATCTTTTGTGACCTGGTGATTTTATGATTCTATAATAGTAAAAGATAAGTTGTCTCCAACATAATACAGTTTAAAACTCCATTTCATCTCATTGCACCCTAATAGAAATAATGAACTGTCCATTTGCAGCCTCCTGCAGGGGAGAGGCATGAGGGGAATCTGGACAGTGGGAAATCTGAAAAGGAAGTTCAGTCTTCTGGTTTTTTTTCTATCAAGTTAGTTTTCCATTTTTTAATCGAATTTCCTTTTTCTCTATACTTTTGTCATGGTAATATATGGTATCACATTTGCTTATTGACATCTGCTGGAACAAAGTTTCTGGTTTATAATCAATAGAAGATGAACCTCTATTGCTTTGTCCTACAGGCGCAGAAATAAGTGACCTCTGCCTGATCTGAGTTTGCAAAACACATTGCATGTTTCTTCCACTACGCTTCATTCTCAAGTGATATTTATAACCTTCATATGAAGTGCTGGTGAGATCATAGAATAACAGAATCTCTAGGTTAGAAAGGACCTTTGAGATCATCAAGTGCAACCATACCTGTTCACTACTAAATCATATCTCTAAGCACTTAATCTACCCTTTTAAATACCTCCAGAGATGGGGACTCAACCAGCTCCCTGGGAAGCCTGTTTCAAGGTGATACACAAGGTTTGAGATAATTGATTTGTGAAGAAAAGCACTCAATTTTGCAAGGAGAAGTTTGCAGAGATTTTAGGAAATCAAACTCACCTACAGCCTTTAGTGAAAGATGGTAACTTTGACTAATTTTGACCTTCTGTAAGTGCCTAAGCAAGAAGCAAGTGTTGTATCAACCAGCTCACCAAAATCCACTTTCATCTTCAAAACCCACCCTGTTGCTCAGTGTGGAGAGATAGCAGCCACATGGATTGTGTGATGTATGTCACTGCAGTAGCAGCTACTAGAGATGTGGCACTCCTGCACAGGCAGGTTTGCAGTCGCTTTCTTCTTGGGACAGAGATGCCTGGTGACACCAGGTGGTAAGATCATAGAATCATAGAATCACCAGGTTGGAAAAGACCCACTGGATCATTGAGTCCAACCAGTCCTATCAAGGACGCACCTCAGCACCACAGCCACACAAGCAGACACACAAGCATCTCGCCTATGGCCTTACCAGCTGTTAACAAATAAGCTCAGGTACTTTTTCAGTCAAATCTGTATTTGACTTGAAAAGTACCTTATTCCAGCAACTGCTTGAGATTTGCTGCTTTCACTGAGTAGGGAATCTGAAGGAGACAAAGCACCAACCACAAGGGTGACACAGGACACTTTGTGTCACAAAACTGAGCACTTGGGTGGCTTGAGAGTCATGGCTCAGAGTTGCTCTTAAGGTTGAGGTGGGCCAGCAAAAATCCTATGTTCTGGGACACCCACTAAGTCAGGGGTAATCTCCAGAGGACACCTTTCCAAGACCTCCTGTGACTCCCAGAGGATTAGGTAGTCACCACCAAATAGGACAGACATTCATGCAGGGCAAGGTGTCAATGCTAGTCACAACAGCAGCTGCTGCTGCTGTGCCCAGTGGCTCAGTGTTTGGAGCAGAGATCTAGGGTGAAGGCAATGCAAGTCCATTGTTCTCTTCAGCCTGAGTTCACTCTGACATCAGACCTTGGAGTCTGCTGCATGGCACATTCTTCATTGCTCACATTGCACCAAAGCGACTGTCCAAGAAACCTTGAATAGTCTTTCTTAGGATAGAGATAACAAGCATGACTCACTAAGTGATTAGTGAACTTACCTGCAAGAGGAAATATTGGTAAGAGAATTTTAGGCAACTTTATTTCACAACTCATTCTATGATTCTGTATTGAACATGAGCCATTGTCTGTCTGGGGATACAGCTCTGCCCTCCTCATCCTTTGAGGAGGTTCATCATGTGAAGAGATGAAGAGACTGCAGAGGGCTGGGAAGGATGAACTGAGGTGCCTGGAAGAATCACATTAAAAAGGCAGAGGAAAAAAATAACGGAACATAATAAGAGCTGGTTCCCAGGCAAGATGTAGGAACTGTGAGAAACCGACGACATTTGGCTTTAGTAACAACAGATGAAACTAATACCAAATTAGAAGTTTCATTTGTGGAATGCTGTAAAAATAATGCAATAGAAATACTTAATCAACAAAATTTCTTCATGAACAAGTCTACTTCAGCGAGCTGTCTTTTTATTCACCTACAGCTCTTCTTCTCATAGCTCTTCTGAAGCCTGTTTTCATTCAGAAAATACTTTCTCCAGTAAGTTACATTCTGACAATATTAATACTGTACTGGTATTTTTCCAAATGAAAAAATTCCCTACTCTATGAGTAGTTCTTTGCTTCCATGCTCTTTTGTTTTAAAGTTTTACCAAGCATTTGATATCAATAAAGACAAACATGCAGTCACATTGTCAGAGTAATCAGAATGCTTTATTTTGGTTTTGGTCTGGTTTTACTACTGGTTTTAAGTGCAATGATATAAATTTACTGAGCTTCCTACTTCCTTTGGTTTGGGGGATTTTTTTTTTTCAATATTTTGGATCTTGAAGCTAGAAAGGCATTCACATCTTTAAGACCTTCCGCACAGTTTGTACATAGTGTTCATCTGGAGGGGGTTTCCTTGGACTGCCAGGTTGCAGGAACTTCTTAATTGTAGGCATATTGCTCATTCTTGTTTTAAAAGCCTGAAAAATAAAAACAGAGTAAAAGAGAAATTCCAGCTATGCCAGTAGGTAAGAGTGCTCCTTGCATAGAACAGCTGCTTCCCCCTGCTGCTAGAAGGGATCCTAACAGGCATTCAGACCTTGTGCCATTTACAGCATCTCCTTCTGGCCAACAGGAGGAGAACTCAGCTGCTGCAAAAAGCCTCTCAGTACTGGAGCAGACAATATCTAAATCTCTGCTGCCTGGAAGAAATTGAAGGGAAAAATTCAATATCCGTGAGTACCAGGGGATAGCTTTGGAGGTACAGATACACAGCTCATAACCTTTTTCTTTTCATTGCTGATTCTGATGTTGGACCCATGTGGGCAAACCACCGTATGTGTCAACAGGAATTTCATTTTTACTATATTACATAAGTATCAGAGCTCTGTTTATATCTACATGGCTACTGCTGTCCCTCTGTCCCAGCATCTCTAAGATTGCACAGGTAAGGGCAAAACGGTTAGAGGCATCCTTGACTCAAAACAGTTGTTCAATAAAGGCTTCTTGTACTGCGTTGGAGCCCAGGGTACGTAGGTCTGGCAAATATAACACAGCCTCTTCCCTTCTGCAGCAGGGGCTGGAGGCCAGGACTAGGATTAAGGAAGATTTTGACACCTCAGGTTGCAAGAGATGCAATTCATAGAATCATCATAGAATCATAGAACAACCAGGTTGGAAGAGACCCATCAGATCATCGAGTCCAACCATTCCTAATCAAACACTAAACCATGTCCCTCAGCACCTCGTCTACCTGTGCCTTAAACACCTCCAAGGAAGGTGAATCAGCCACCTCCCTGGGAAGCCTATTCCAATGCCCAATGACCCTCTGTGTGAAAAACTTCCTCCTAATCTCCAGCCTAAATCTCCCCTGGCGGAGCTTGAGGTCATTCCCTCTTGTCCTGTCCCCTGTCACTTGGGAGAAGAGGCCAGCTCCCTCCTCTCTACAACCTCCTTTCAGGATCCTGAGACCTCTTTGTATAGACAGTCAGAGAGGACTCACTCATGCAGATTGGGAGCAGCTGGAGGCTGCACAGATACCTGAACAATCTTAAATACATGAGGAGCTCTTCTACCAGTGGGGCTAAGGGAGAAGAGCTTCACAGAATGACAGCCCGGTCTTGCTGGCAGATGTATAAACATAATTTCTTCATCCTTATCCTTACAGTATCTGTAAGGAAGAAATACATGAAGAGGCAGGAAAAGTAAAAACTGAAATAAGTAACCACCAGTTTTAGAAACTTCCCTTTCTGGCAGTGAAGGAATCCCTCCATAGTTCAAGGTTTGGCTTTAACAGAACTGCACCCATGCCTAGTGGCTAAGTTACCATATTAGAAGACAGGAGCTAGAGGCAAAAATTAGCAGAGGCTGAAAAACTACATATGGGTTAAAATCTGGAGAAGAGGAGGCTCATTACTCTCTCCAACTACCTGAAAGGAGGTTGTAGAGAGGAGGGAGCTGGCCTCTTCTCCCAAGTGACAGGGGACAGGACAAGAGGGAATGGCCTCAAGATCCACCAGGGGAGATTTTGGCTGGAGATTAGGAGGAAGTTTTTCACATAGAGGGTCATTGGGCATTGGAATAGGCTGCCCAGGGAGGTGGTTGAGTCACCTTCCCTGGAGGTGTTTAAGGCATGAGTGGATGAGGTCTTGAGGGACTTGGTTTAGAGTTTGGTAGGAATGGTTGGACTAGATGATCCAATGAGTCCCTTCCAACCTGGTTGTTCTATGATTCTATGATCTGACACACGTGACCATGTGCTTTGTGGCTGAAGATCCTGTCACCAATCACACTAAATTCAGGGTTGAGACCTAGAAATTAAAAGAATATTTTAAAAAAGCAACAAATAAACCCCAGCTAAGTCCTTTTCCTCATCAGTTCCAAGCAGAAAACCTCCATTATGATATTCTGATGCTGAACTGTTTCATTTGTTAATGTGAATAAAGCCAAAGTCTTTGAGTGCATCCCTCATATTAACACTATATAAGCACAAACATCCTCAAGCCAAATTTGCATTACCTATGCTGCTTTATTACCATGACTACAGCCACACGGGAGGACTATTGAACACTCTTTTCTTGTCAGTTAGACTACTTGGGTCCACTGTATCTCAACTCTTAAGGACTCCTGTTGGTCACACCCCAGGTTTGCCCATGCACTGTGATCTCCCAGAGCATGCTGCATGCCTGGAAGCTTCTGATTTCTAGTCAAGTCTCACAGCAGAAGTGCCTAACTTCTGCTTGCTTTCATGGCACAAAGGCAGAGGATTCATCCTGAGTTGGATTCGGTTGATTACTGAAACAAAACTGTGGCTTAATGCTAAGGCTTGAGTTTCTAGTAATATTGTAGAAGGCAGAAGTGAAGTAAGGTTACTGGGATTCCAAAACTGCAGCATCAGCCAGTGCAGAAAATGACACTCTGCCTTATTCTAATATGTCAACCTGTATCATAAATTTTTATTTGGTATTAGATAGCATCTACTGGTAAGAAGCAGGAAAGGGAAAACAGGGCAGCTTAGAATCATAGAATCACCAGGTTGGAAGAGACCCATCGGATCATCGAGTCCAACCATTCCCACCAATCCCTAAAACCATGTCCCTCAGCAACTCATCCATCCGTCCCTTAAACAGCTCCAGGGACGGCGAATCAACTCCCTCCCTGGGCAGCCTCTGCCACTGCCCAATGACCCTTTCTGTGAAACTTTTCCCTAATGACCCTTTCTGTGAAAAACTTTTCCCTAATGTCCAGCAGTTCCCTTGGGATGATACTAATTTATGTCTGTTGAGGGGGCATATACCACTAAGAGGGCTCTGCATACTTCAACAGGGTTAATCAAGACCAGAGTCTTGCAACAAACTAAATCAATTCCCTCTTGTGCTTGATATTAAACAAATATGCAATAGCCACAGTTCCTTGAAGAGTCCACACTCCTCATTGTAAAGCATGGAGAGATGATCCCTTCAGGATTGCCCTCTAGCTCCTGAATACAGGCAGACTTAATTACAAAATTACCTGCAACTGAGGAAATGCCGAGAGCACAGCAGGTATTTTCTCCTCCACGGCTAAAATGGCTTCAATTAGCTGAACATCTGCCCAGCTGAATTTGTTGCCCACAAGAAAGTCTTGGCCGTGTTGTTTCAAAGCCTGTAGAATACAAGAGAATGTGGTCTGAAGGTGAGAATGGGGCATGCAGTGCTCGGCAGCTAAGCCTCACAGCACAGCTGTAGAGCTGAAAAACAATTATATCTGAAATTCCTGGGTGGAGTTTTCGGCTGGAAGCCGTAAGCCTGAATCACTTCATTATTTCAGAAAAAAATCTGAACTCTTGTAGTATACGGAGTATGAACTTCGGTGACTCGGTAATGATGAATGACGACAGGCACTGGAATCATGGACAAAACCGTGCACTTAGACTAGAAACAGGGATAACTGAGAAATTACAGAGTAATTTCAGAATTTATATGAAATATCTAAATGGCAAATTTATAAACTTATGTCCAATGTTGACCCCTACAAGCAAACTTAGAAATGCAGAACTACAACAGCCAACCAAAGAAAATCCCTGCCTTTGGGAATAAGTTATTATACTCATAGGAACTTCAAACATTTTGTTTGGCTTTTATCATTGTTTTTCATCAGAACTAGATGAATGTTTAAAAAAGTGAGAAATGTTGCCAGATGCCAGAGTCAGATGGGTTTGGTTTGTTGTTTTCAAAAGTGAAATGTGCAGCGATCTGACTGTTGTTTTGCTAAAGTAGTCTTAAGCTCTCTATCTGATTTTTTTTTTTTTTTTTTTTGCAAGGGATTTTTGCATTCTTATAACCAAAATGTTCCAGAAATTAAGTATAGCAGAGAGGAGTGCTCTAAACAAATATAAGTGTGGAACTATCCCCTAAACGAAAAAAAAAATTATACATGTTTGCTTTTACTTTAGTGAAAAGTTTTGCTGTATAGCTAAGACCATATTACTTTGTTTGCTTTGTAGATGTTCAAATACGACAGCCCTGACAACCTAAGCCAACAAACAGTGAAAATGTGCTGCTGTATTTCCCCTTCTTTGAGAGAGGAAAAAAACCTCAGGATTTGGAACTGACCTGCAGTACAAACACATTCTTGTGTTAGAGAAACTCTTTTATAACTGTAATTACAAGTTTTATAAACACAATCTCACTGTCACTTACCTTTTCAAAGACTGGGAAGTACCTGTTAGTTGCCTTTTCCTTAATCGACTCAAGATTTTTCTCCTTTGCATCAGGGGGCAAGAAAGGAAATGTCAAAATCATTTGCATCAGATCTGTTATTCCTTCCACGTACATGTCAATCCTAGTGGTTGGGGTAGGAGAGTAGAAAAAAGCACAGAAGTTATTTCATCTGTTTTCCAATTAACTAAGGCAATTTATAGGAGTTTTTTTATCACCACCATAGTGCCAGTTTTCACAGCCAAAACTAAATAGCTAAGTAATTTTATAAGTACTAAAAGCCTGGTTTTGTTCAGCAGCATTTCAGAAGCAGTGGTTAAAACCTAAGCAAAGCCTAGAGTTGTTGCTTTTTATTGTGTTAGCCTTTCTCATGCCTTTCTACTGGATTTAAAGGCTTTAAATGATTTAATTTGCTGTACGTAATGCAGCTATCAAGTAAGAGGTTGCTCATTAAATGAAAGGAGGTGTTACAGTACAGGGCTCTCTCCTTCAGGTCTTTTCCATAGAGATTGTATCTCCCTGCTATGTAGCTGAGAATGGCTCTGGACTGCACCAGCTTCATCCCGTCGATCTCAACCAGAGGCACTTGCTGGAACATCAGCTCTCCATCTAGGGAGTAAAATTGAGAGAAAGCTTCTTAGTTCCACTTAGACTTAGCTTTACAGCAGAGCAAGAGACTAAGCATGTTTCTTTTGCAGTCTAAGAGATGATTCATCTCTTAACCTAACTGTAAACCTCCCTACAGTAAACATCGAGGGAAAGATCAAATATTGACAAGCCTGCAGGGCACTTTTGTGGCTTTGTCATCACAATGGAACTGGACCCTTGCTTTACAGCACTGCCAGAGCCCCACTGGCTGATGGGAGCTGGCACCTCCAGTTCCTTTACACCTCTGGACCCTGCTTCATTCTGGCAGGAAAAGCTTGAACCAGCACTTTATTCTCTTCCGATCCCTCAGGTTCAAAAATCTGTGTTAAATCTGAACTTAACTATTGCCTGGGGACAACAGTTTGAGTCCCCATAGTTTTTCATTACAGGCCTATCCTCAGTGTCATTTTGCAACAATTTAAGCCTAGGACAAGAGGGAATGGCCTCAAGCTCCACCAGGGGAGGTTTAGGCTAAATATTGGGAAAAAAATTTTCACAGAAAGGGTCATTAGGCACTCGAACAGGCTGCCCAAGGAGATGGTTGATTCACCTTCTCTGCAGGTGTTTAAGGGATGGGTGGACGAAACGCTGAGGGACATGGTTTAGTGTTTGATAGGAATGGTTGGACTCGATGATCCAATGGGTCTTTTCCAACCTGGTGATTCTATGATTCTATTTAGATAGGTCTTTGTAGTCCCATTTTCTCTTGGCGCTGGTAGGAGCATTTATCAGAGCCTTCAGTGAGGCAGTAGCGGGAGCCAAACTGACACAGACACTCACCATAGCAAAGCCAGTCTTTTCTAGGCTAGTTTTCTGCTGGATTAATTCACTGTCTTCAGAGATAGCCATTTACACATTAAAAGAATCCAGAGAACAAGCCTCCTCTGTTAGAATCACAGCAAAACTCCAAAACCATCTAGGCAGCCACCGCTTTGCATTGCTCTAAGTTAATAATTGATTTTAATTGCTCAATTTGTATCCATTCAGTGCATCCTTCTTTCAGGTGTAGGAATCAATTTTAACAGGCATATCTGTTTGCTTTTTCCCCCCCACAGAGTTAATAAAATACTTTGCTAGTCTAGTATTAATAAATGTTCTTCATTTATTCTAAATTATTCATTTACTGTTTAAATTCAAAGAGGAATTTTTCTCTAGAGCAATGAGTAGCTTGTGTTTGTTTCTTGTAAACCTTCCCAGAAAGATACTGTGCCTTCATGAGAGGGACTTGGGGGTGTTGGTCGACAGCCCACTGACCATGAGCCAGCAGTGTGCCCAGGTGGCCAAGAAGGCCAATGGCATCCTGCCTTGTATCAGAAATGGTGTGACCAGCAGGTCCAGGGAGGTTATTCTCCCTCTGGACTCAGCACTGGTGAGGCCGCTCCTTGAATCCTGTGTTCAGTTGTGGGCCCCTCAGCACAAGAAGGATGTTGAGGCTCTGGAGCAAGTCCAGAGAAGAGCAACAAAGCTGGTGAAGGGGCTGGAGAACAGGCCCTATGAGGAGTGGCTGAGAGAGCTGGGGGTGTTTAGCCTGGAGAAGAGGAGGCTGAGAGAAGACCTCATTGTTCTCTACAACTACCTGAAAGGAGGTTGTAGAGAGGAGGGAGCTGGGCTCTTCTCCCTAGTGACAGGGGACAAGAGGGAACGGCCTCCAGCTCCACTAGGGGAGATTTAGGCTGGACATTAGGAAGAAGTTTTTCACGGAAAGGGTCATTGGGCACTGGCAGAGGCTGCCCAGGGAGGTGGTTGATTCACCTTCCCTGGAGGTGTTTAAGGCATGGGTGGATGAGGTCCTGGGGGACATGGTTTGGTGTTTGATGGGAGTGGTTGGACTCAGTGATCTGGTGGGTCTCTTCCAACCTGGTTGTTCTATGATTCTATGTCTTTCCAGAACACACCTCTGCAGTTTAAAGAAGAAACATGACTTGATATCTACCTATCTAGCAGAAACATGGTAGAATGGGAAAACTAACAGCTCTGTAAGGCTTATTTTTCAGCAGAAAGAAGTGAAGTGAAAACTCAAATCTGACTTTCCAGCCCTTGACAAAGAGTGACACAGCAAGTGCGAGTGAACCGAAGACCAGGTTTGTTTCTTGTCTACAAAAAGACAGACTTCTCTCCTCTGCCTGCAAAGCAGAATGCTTCTCCTTGCTTTGTGGTGAGAACCACTTCACTACTGCCATAGAATACATTTGCAGGATTAAAAGCAGTTTGCCACTCGTTTTGCAGAGTAGAGTGTGCTGTTGCAAGGTGGTCTGTGGAAAATACATTAAAAACAATCATCTAGTTCTATTATTTGTGACCAATAAGCAAAGCTTGTTGATATCCAGGTAGCAACCTTGGCAACCTGTAGCTGTGCAGCTTGAGGCAAATCACCTCCCAGGCCAGCTGGCACACGTCTGGCTGGGATGATGCTGTTTAGCTCTCTCAGCCTCCAAAACAACCATCTGCAAGCCACCTGTTTTCAGAACGGACCCTGGACCTGGCTTCATCCTCAGCCCTGCTCATACATTGCTTAGAAGATCATCACAGTCGTCCCTGGACTGTTCTAACAATGTGATGATGTCTTAACACTGAAGAGCCTGGTAAAAAGCATGTTGGTAGGAAGGAAAAAAAAAACCCAGAGGGATAGGTAATGTAGGGCTTTTCATGTTTAATCCTGCCCTGCATGACTGGCACAGTTCCAGATGTCCCTTTATCAGGATGACTAACTAATTTGTCTCTTTAAGCCTCCACGTTAAACCCCACCTTTTTCTTTGAGTTCTCACCTTCTTAAGCTGAGTACATATACATAAGAGTCCTTGATCTTCTCATAAAAATTCCCTATCATTTTTATCACCCTTTAGATCCTCTCCTGTATATAGAATCACAGAATAACCAGGTTGGAAGAGACCCACCAGATCATCGAGTCCTACCATTCCTGTCAGGCATTAAACCATGCCCCTTAGCACTATGAATAAGCTTGGATGCTGTATCTGGGACTGTACCCCTCTCTCTGGATTAATTAGTCCTGCGAAGCAGATTCAGATTTGGGCTTTCAGTACCTGAACTATCATATTTAGAGTTAAAATTGATGTCTCTACATTGTACTGCTATTCCACATTGTCAGAGTCCCAGCCAGCTGTACCCACAGATTTAATTCTGATCTTCTCGATACCACTTTTTTTTTTTTTTTTTTTTTTTTTTTTTTTTTTAGTTTTGTTCATTTCAGTCTTTCTGACAGAATTTCTTCAAGCACAGCTTTTTCTTTCTGAGGAAGCAGCCAGAATGCAGCTGAGTCCTCTTCCAAGTCTCCAGTATGTCTTGGCAAGCTCAGCCTCCTGGGAGGTTTCTCATCTTGGAAACAGCTCTTGGCCTTGGGACAATTCCCACATGATCCCTAGGAATTGCCTCAGGACCAAAAATGTACCAGGAACCGTGCTAACAATTTGATATCATAGACAATTAAGTTGCATTAAATTGGAATGTTGGCCACTGATATTTAATGTACTGCAATAAACACCTAGAGAAGCTACAGATTTTAGCTTATAGGGATTGTTTGGCACTGGGTAGACAGTTTACTCTAACCTACTATTTCAGCATTCTGGATATGCACCTGGAAATTTGCGCTGCTTTAAATAAACTGATTTTAAATCACAACTGTAGCTAAATTGGAGCAATATTTTGAGGGACTAAGCCTCAGGTGTCTTGTTTCTTACCTTTTATTAGCTTTTCATACTGCTCTCTTGTTTCCAAAAATTTTTCTTCAAACTGGAAAAGGGAAGAGAATAGCGTCACACTGCCACATTGAAGCATATTTCTTCTCTAAGTGACTGCACATAACTCTGCACAGAGCAAATGAACCAAAAGATCTTCAGCTGTGCTGGTTGGCTGCAGATGTCCTGAGGGACCCACACATCCTCACAGCTGGGATGGAGCAGAAGCACTGATTCAGAAATAACTAAACTGCAGGTAGAAACAGGCTACAGACTGGAGGAAGAGAAGTTGCAGCTGGGTGCCAAGGGAAGCACAGGGCAAACCAACAAATTCTAACCCCACCCCAGGGCGCCTAAGTCAACAACACCCTTTAGTTTATACATCTTGTAACTGCAAACTAAATAAGACTGGGTTTATGTGGGTTTGCACATTAAAACTTGCATTAATTAAGGGTCTTTTAAAAAAAAAAATCCCCACTTTGAACCATTATTAGTTACTTCAGATACTACTATTAGTTACTACTGATACTAGCTCTAACGAACTCCAAGCTCCACTGAGCTTGCATCCCAAATTCTAACCACCGAACATAGTAGTTGCAAACATGCAGTGTCACTGGCAAAATTAATCTAGCCACGTTCTTGAAGCCATTTCTCCTTCATGTGTATCTTTAATTGTTCCTTGCTGAGGCCAGTCAAAAACACCAGTCTGGAACACCATATCAAGTGTTAACTAACCTCCACACCAGCAGCTGCCAGCAGCCATCGTACAGGCTCCATTCGACCCCTTCCATTGAAGTAGGTAAGTCTGGGCTTCCCCGACATGCTTCTGAGTGCCTGGGTCCTGAAAAATATTCAATAGAATCATAGAATCACTGGGCTGGAAAAGACCCACTGGATCATTGAGTCCAACCATTCTTATCAAACACTAAACCATGTCCCTCAGCACGTCGTCCATCCGTGCCTCATACACCTCCAGGGAAGGTGAATCAACCACCTCCCTGGGCAGCCTCTGCCAGCGCCCAGTGACCCTTTCCTTGAAAAATTTCTTTCTGATGTCCAGCCTAAACCTTCCCTGAGCTTGAGGCCATTCCCTCTTGTCCTGTCCTCTGGCACTTGGGAGAAGAGCCCAGCTCCCTGTTCTCCACAACCTCCTTTCAGGTAGTTACAGAGAGCAATGAGGTCTCCTCTCAGCCTCCTCTTCTCCAGGCTAAACACCCCCAGCTCTCTCAGCCATTCCTCATAAGGCCTGCTCATAAAACTGGTGTATGTACCATTATTTTGAGGAGAAAGAAAGTCTTCAAAGGTTAAACTTTATCTGGTTTAAAAAGCAAAATAAGAGATGAACTGGTGACACCACACAGCCTGTCCTGGAAAAGGAAATATCTATAAAGCCTTCCCCAGTGCTACTTGGGAGGCTTTTTTATGCTAAGGAAACACAGACATGTTTCAACAAGTGTTGCGAGTCCTGAGATACAGAGGCATCCTTGCTGCATTTTAAGACAATTACACAAAGCCACTCAAAATCCTACCACATCCTCAGGGGAGTTACTCACCATCACTGGCATCATCCTCATTGCAAAGATGGAAAGAAGAAAAGGAAAACACGCTTTACTGACAGGCTGAAATTTGTCTGGCTTTGTTTGCCACACATTGGAGTGCATTTTGCTGCTTCTCTCGCCACCTACTTCTTTCCTCAAGTAGGGGAGAATGATGCATCTTCCCTTTATTCCATGAAACACTTCCCTTCATTTCTGAGCTTCCTTGGTGGTCCTGTTGAATGGCTACAGCCTGTTTCCTTGCTGCTTATGGTAGCCTCGAGATGTCCCCAAAAAACAGACCTGGATTCTGGTTGCACCTGAAAACCAGACCTGGAATCTTGCAAATCCTGACCTTAACTTCTCTGTGCTTCATTGCCCTAACTACTAAAAAACAATAGGACTTGGATTACCCTTTCACAAAGATGTTATTATACATTAATGACTGGGAGAAAAAAAAGCTTAAAAATATGCAACCAAATTGTGTCCTAAGCCAGAGCAAAAAAAAAATAATTTTACAGATAACCTTTTCTTAGAGCTAAAATCCAAAGCTACCACATTACACCAGTCACATTTTGGACCCGTATGACATTTCTCATTCAAAGCAGGCTCATTCTACTCCAGTGATGTGTTTTTTTCAAGTCACAGCACTTTGTAAATGTACTTAAAGTGTACTAAAACTTGATTTTAAGGAATGATTAGATTGATAGTTCTCCCTTGAGCAATTCTGGTAAGAAACAAGTCATGTTACTACAATAAGTAGAAATATTTGGGGTAATTTAGGCAATATAATCCAAATACACATAAAGAAAGAAAAAAAAAAACACCAATCACTTCCAGTTTTAAAGTGCAAATAGCTATTGCCAATTACAATGTTTTGCTTCTAAGATAAGCTGGTTTTGCGACCAGCTTTCACTATATATCTATGTAGTTCACAACAGCTAAACTAGTGCCTCTTCCATTATCGTGCTTCTCAGATACATTGCATTCATATCACTTCAATACACATTGCCTCAGCTTGTAATGTGCAGAAATTTGCAGTGAACAAGACTTCTCATTTAACCAAAAATAGCCAAAGACCACAATACCAAGAAGATGAAACTTAATCCTCTTGGAAAAACATATTGTTTCCAGAACAGAAGTAGAGGTAATAAGAACCCTTAGGTATCGTTTTGTCATTTCACCTGAACAAGAAGTTCTATACGGCATTAAATAATGTGAGAAGAATAACAACAAATGGAGAAGAAAAAAAACCTGTCACTCGCTTCATTTTACTTTTAATTAAGAATAGCTCTGTTGGTTTTAAGGGGATTTTAATTGCCTTAAGCTTCTGACACAGATGAAACTCTTTTTGTTGGTGAAGTCTCCTCAATCTCTAGATCCACTGAACATATCTCCATTGACCACAGAGAATGATAGAATCATAGAATCACCAGGTTGGAAGAGACCCACCAGATCATCAAGTCCAACTATTCCTATCAAACACTAAACCATGTCCCTCAGCACCTCATCCACCCGTCCCTTAAACACCTGCAGGGAAGGTGAATCAACCACCTCCCTGGGTAGCCTCTGCCAGTGCCCAATGACCCTTTCCGTGAAAAACTTTCTCCTGATGTCTAGCCTAAATCTCCCCTGGTGGAGCTTGAGGCCATTCCCTCTCGTCCTGTCCCCTGTCACTTGGGAGAAGAGCCCAGCTTCCTCCTCTCTACAAATGCTTTTCAGGTAATTATAGAGAGCAATGAGGTCTCCTCTCAGCCTCCTCTTCTCCAGGATAAACACCCCCCAGCTCTCTCAGCTGTTCCTCATAAGGCCTGTTCTCCAGCCCCTTCACCAGCTTTGTTGCTCTTCTCTGGACTTGCTCCAGAGCCTCAACATCCTTCTTGTGGTGAGGGGCCCACAACTGAACACAGGATTCAAGGAGAGGTCTCACCAGTGCCGAGTCCAGAGGGAGAATAACCTCCCCGGACCAGACACATGCAGCTCACATTCAGACAGCTACGTTTCAGTGTCTAGCTCTGGACCGAAGTCTTGCTCTGAGGGGTCAGTTTAGCTGCAAAGGTTAACTAGCCAAAAAACCTAAGTATTTATGCTGATTTGGAGTATGCCATGCTGCTGGGCAGTAATGGAAGCTGCATGGGTTTATAATTTCTCATCAAAGTAAAATATCAAACACACAAGAAATTCCTGTTAAAAAAATTCTGTTAAAAGCTATACAATTGCCACAGAAACTTGCTATCATTAACCAGCCAGCCCGTACCAGTGGAAGGCTAAAGAAGAGATAAGAAATACTTTAAAAGATATTGCCACTAAAGCCACTGCACAACGGCTGCACAAACCACTAAGCGTGCATGAAGTCCAATCGTGTGACTTGCTATTGCTGGCTCCTAACAGATATGTTTGACTGTTGCTGCTGAAGAAATTGACTTCTGCAAAAGGTACAAGTGACCAAAGGCTCTCAGGGAATATGGAATGCAGATATGGAAAGCCTTCCTATTTTACCTAAGCAATACTCGATTCCCATAGCAAAAAATGCATTACCATCCAGGGCTTTTGGGGACTGCTGCACCAGCCCAGACACTGCTGGAGAATTGGTTCATACCAGGAATTTAGGCTATCAGCCAAATAATTAACTGTCTTGCCTGCATTACCTTTAGCCTTAATTAATATATAGCAAAGACCTCAACTCAATATTTGTCTATATATGTTCTATAAATGTTTGTATTGCTTTTGCCTCAGTTCCATACTTCCATCCTATTTCCTAGCAAGACTTCACAACATGCCTGTCTTAAACTTCTCTGAAGGATGCTTCTCAGTGATTTAAGAACCATTTAAGTGGGGATGGTCTTTCAGAAACATCATCTCAATTCAGTGTGAAATGCCTTTTAACCAAGGTCTTGGAAGCAGAGTCCAGCAAACCAATGGGTTCAGCTTTCCTGCTCAAACTCAAGAAACCATCACAGTGCTAGAGGCTTGCACTGTGTCCTCCCACCCACCTTTGCCTTCATACAGTGTTTTTGCCTCTCAGTGGTTTCACTACTGCCTTGCTTGAGCTCAGAACTGTACCACAGTATCCTTCTTTTTCAGGTTAAAAACCAGCTTTCTCTCTCCTGTGGCTTCCAGCTGCTGAATAGCTATCAAGTCATGCTTAGTCTACCTGGCACACAAACTAAAGAGGCCAGAGAATATACATTACCCCAGCAGGTACCCTAGTAAATTTGGAAGTACTCTCACTATAAATAACTGCTCAAAGACTTTTTTTTTTAAAAAAAAAAAAAAAAAAATGAAATTTGCATCTAAGTCAATACCTACCTTCTGATCTGAACTCAGTTTCCACCCAGCACAGGCAGCTTCCCTGGGGGTGTTTAAACTTTCAGGCTGGAGGGAGTTACCACCTACACCCAATTAGAGAGAAAATCTTTCTGGCACCACCCACTTTAAAGATGTACATCCCTGAAACTTGCCATCCAATGTAAAAATTGGCTTTCAGTTTGCTGATTTAACTCTACCGTGGGGGTAGCCTCATACTTTCTATGGTAGCCACCTATTCAACTGCTATCTTGGAATTACTGGGATATTTTACCAAAGGATAAAGGTGAGACACGTTAAAACACCAAAAAACCCCCCAGATTTTTCTGGGCCATATTGAGGGTAACAGTAACCATTTAAAGACCAACCTCTGAAGTTTCTAAGCACGTTTCCCTATGTAATAGTAATCCAGTTTTTTTATTTTCAGTGCTGTATGGCACAGAAAATATTCCCAAATTGTGGGATAGCAATGCTGAATTACTTTGATACAGAGTTTGCCAGTATAAAACCTCCTTACTGATAATTTGGTATAGTAATTTTATGACCAGGTTAGGCCACAATTCAGCCCATGTCTTAAGGCAATAGCATTAATTTAGGAAACTGAGTGTACGTGGTCATTACTCAGTTAGAGATGAAATAAACTATGACTTCTCTACCCTGTTCCCATGGGAAGTGCCTGCTTCAACTTTGCTGTCTACATTTCAGGTGAAAATACTAAAACTGAAAGTAGAACATAGAACAAATGACCGATGATCTCATACTTGCTAGCTTGTTGAGACCTTGGAATCTTTACCTGTGAGTTAATAAGAAAATAATGCATTAGATGGAAAACATGAAGATAAGGGGCTCAGCTGTGGTAAACAGTGGGTTGCACTCTATCACTGTAATTCTGGGATTCTTACAGGAGGGAATTCACTGGGGTAGCTGCTAACTGGGTACAGAAACACTATATAAAGTTTTGCATCCACTCAATAAAGTGATCTCATTGTCAACTCATGGACAGGGTCTGTGCCTTAATTGCTACATTTGGGTCTCAAAGATCAGGTTCTGTCCTCTCACATAGACCCATATGGGATGCTGGGCCCCACTTCGTACCCCTACAGCAGATGTGAGTACAGCTAAACTGAATATATGTTGAAAGAACCCACACTGTTATCAAAATTTTACTTACTAGTCTAAAGCCATGACTGTACTAGCACAGCACTTCAAGATAGAAAATATCAGGACAAAAAGTCTCTATGTAACTACCTTGAGGAAATCCCTCCAATCCTGCTACTTACTTTTTTCCTTGCAGTTAGAGTTTTGTTGTAATTTCTCTGTCTCACAGTTGCTGGCAGTGCCTTCTAGAGGATGCATTTCCACTAGAATTGTAATTTGTGCTTCAAAGACTGATGGTATCAGCAAAAAAATCACTGTACAGTGCATCCTTACACTTCTCCTAATTCAAACTCTCTCTAGGTTCATAATTTAGTCAATAAAACACAGCACTAAAGACATGATCTCTATTGTTTCTATGTCAAACCTCGTTACCAACACCCTGAAAATTCCCAAGAGTGGGTTTGAAGTCCTGCAGAGGCTTACAACTGTTCTCCCTGGGTGTGACACTCTGTTTTGGGAGCTAGGAATGTGATTTAAATGCATACTGCACTGTGCTAGCTGATGGCAGTGCCAGCCAGTGATCCCTAAATGATGCCAATGATCCAGCCAATGATGCCTAAACTTCTACTGTAGATGTGGCTACGATAGAATCATAGCATCATAGAACAACCAGGTTGGAAGAGATCCAGTGGATCAAGAGGATGGCTGAGTAAGAAAGGAGGATTTATTTCACTCCTATTCATGACAGCAGCCTTGAATCATGATTAATCTGTTTCTGGTTTTAAGGTTTTGATATCAAAATGTCCCCAAGTGACAGGGGACAGGATGAGAGGGAATGGCTTCAAGCTCCGCCAGAGGAGGTTCAGGCTGAACATTAGGAAAAAAAGTTTCGCAGAAAGGATCATTGGGCACTGGCAGAAGCTGCTCAGGGAAGGGATTGCATCACCTTCCCTGGAGGCATTTAAAGGATGGGTGGAAGTGGTGCTGAGGGGCATGGTTTAGTGTTTGATAAGAATGGTTGGACTCAATGATCCTGGGCGTCTTTTCCAACCTGGTGATTCTATGATTCTATGATTCTATGATTTGGTTCTGGAACAGTGACCAAAGAAAAGCATGCAAGTAGCTATTTTCTCCTTGTCCTTTCTACAGTTTGAGATGCTGTCAGCGGCAGCAATGGGCTTGATGGTAAAGAAGAAGGGAAGGAAGAGGTCTCTGACATGAGGCTCAGGGATGAGTGATCAAGCGAAGTGTTTTGATGTTTTATGGATTTACTGTTGTTCCCCTCCCACGCATTCCTGTTAGTCAGAAAGATGTTCCTCTTTGTTCTCTTTTTATTTTACTTCCAGCACAGCCTTTCATAATGTAATTACAAAGTTCTCTTTACATCTAAAGGTATTGTATCCATGAGGTTACTGTTACCTGTCATTTGAATATCTAGTCTGTAAATCTCTAGAGTAGGAAAGAAACTAAGTTTCTTATATAAATAATTTGTTGAGCCACATTTGTGAGCATTCAAGCAGCTGGCGTGAAGCCCAGGTACCACTCAAGTGATGTTGGGTTGGGCTTATGCAGATTTTAAGTGCACGTACCCTGCCCTGGCATGCCAAGTTCCCACTGGGCTCTGTGGGAACTGAGGGTTAGACAAGCCCAAAGTCTTCTCAAAACATACCTGCCTACAGTCCTCACAAACCACAAAGCAGGTGGCTTAGGGGACCGTACCTGATTCCACCTTCCAGAAGCATCCTCTCAGAGGTGGGGACAGGGCATAGAATTAACTACTGCTAGAGAACTAAATGAGGTGGGTTAGGAATATTCTCCCCATGCTGATTATTGAGCTCCTAGACCAACGCACACCACCACTGTGATATAAAATTAGAATGCACACAAATTGTTATACCAAGGCATAGAATCATAGAATTGCCAGGTTGGAAGAGACCCACCAGATCATCGAGTCCAATCCTTCCTATCAAACACTAAACCATGTCCCTTAGCACCTCATGCATCACTCAAGCCTAGACTTGCTGCACACCTTCAGCAACTGTTCTGGCTCTGTCCTGGAAGCTTTACCAACCACCTGAGCAGAAGGTTAACCAAGCCTATGTTCACCCTCACACATATTTCTCTAAGCTATTTGGCACTAATCCAGACCACCAGCACAGAAAAATCTGAAAACAGTAATCCTGGTTCTGATTTACACACGTTCTGCCACTGGCAAGGGGATCTGAAGTAGAAATGCAGTTTACAGAATCATCGAATCATAGAACAACCAGGTTGGAAGAGACCCATTGGATCATTGAGTCCAACCACTCCTATCAAACACTAAACCATGTGCCTCAGGACCTCATCTACTCATGCCTTAAACACCTCCAGGGAAGGTGAATCAACCACCTCCCTGGGCAGCCTATTCCAATGCCCAATGACCCTTTCTGTGAAAAACTTCCTCCTAATCTCCAGCCTAAATCTACCCTGGCGGAGCTTGAGGCCATTCCCTCTTGTCCTGTCCCCTGGCACTTGGGAGAAGAGGCCAGCTCCTTCCTCCCTACAACCTTCTTTCAGGTAGTTGTAGAGAGTAATGAGGTCTCCTCTCAGCCTCCTCTTCTCTAAGCTAAACACCCCCAGCTCTCTCAGCCATTCCTCATAGGGCCTGTTCTCCAGCCCCTTCACCAGCCTCGTCGCTCTTCTCTGGACTTGCTCCAGAGCCTCAACATCCTTCTTGTGCTGAGGGGCCCAGAACTGAACACAGGATTCAAGGAGAGGTCTCACCAGTGCTGAATACAGAGGGAGAATCACCTCCCTGGACCTGCTGGTCACACCGTTTCTGATCCAAGCTAGGATGCCATTGGCCTTCTTGGCCACATGGGCACACTGCTGGCTCATGTTCAGTCGCTGTCAACCAACACCCCCAGGTCCCTCTCCTCCTGGCAGTTTTCCAGAATGTTACTATTTGGATTGTTTAGTCTTTATTGATCTAAGAATCTCAACATGGTCAAAAGGCTGAAATATATATGCCCAAGATAGGCAAGATCAAGGCTTCAAAGACAACTGAAAAATAACCATAGTAACACAAACCTCACTGTGAAATAATTATCTTAAATATCTCATACATTATAATGACTCCATATTTTGATAAAACCCCGTGTATGTCTTCTCTATTTGATCTTTGGTGTGTGCTGTGAAACTTTCCAAGACTCTCAATTTATGTGCATTGTTATAAATAAAACAAATACTAATCTAAGCTTATGTTTAAAGAATCTTTTTCTTTTCAAAGGGGATGTAAAGAACTAAGGCAGAAATTTCAATCCTATTTTTATCTCATGTTGACCAGTTATAAAGCTAAGGAAAATTTTGATTTTCTTTTCACTCCATAAAAAGGGGTAGTTTGCAATAAAAGAAAGATAAAAATTGAAGATTCGGGAAAAAAAATTAAAATCAGCTGTTTATTTTGGTCCTTTTTAAAATAAAATCAGACTTTTATGTACTTCTCAGGCAAGGAGAAATAGGTTTTACTGGCCCCAAGTCTATTTCTTCTCTTATTAAACAGTTTTGTTTTCGCTGAAGTTCATGTTTCCCTGGAATTCATCAGAATTTTCATAAGACTCCCATAACCCTAATACAGATTTCAGCATTAATTTATCTTCAAAGCAAGTAACCTTCCCTTAAACCCTCTTACACAGATTGGTCAGTATAAAAACACTCAAAGAAACAAGATCAGTGACACAATATTTGTTATAATTGAACTATCCCACTTTTAAGAGACTTCTCATTCACTGTTGGGTAGCATGTTCAAAATTATAAAATATATAGGATTTAATGACAGTTATGAGTAACATCTAACTCTGCATTTTCCTTTCTTGCAGATTAACATGTAACAGTTTATAAAATATAACCTGGCTTGCTCTCTAATGATGCTTCCAGCATAAGATTAATTTGTTCTTGCTCAATGTGCAAGATCGTACCAATCTAGAAGAAGAAAAATCAAGGTTGAAGAAGAAAAGGGTATTGAAAAATGACAGCAGATGGAATCTGGTTTCATTTCCTGTAAAAAATCTGTTTGTTATTGCTACGGCTTCTTCATCTGTTAGTGGCTTTCATTGTCTGCCAGACTGAAGGAACTTCTTTTGTTCCACTGTTCTCAAGAAGAGGTTTTCAATACAAGTTTGATGAAGGAGTAGGAATCTGGCTCGTCTCGCCCAGCTAGTTAACTGCACTATAGACCTCAGTGCTCACTTCACAGTGGCAACATCTCACTTACATGTACATAAGCCTCTTATATAAGTTCACTCTTGCTTTAAAACCTACAATCGAAAACAATACAACTTCTAAGAGGAGTGGTGGGAAAAGTTCTAATGAGAAGCCAACACAAGCCTATGAAATCGGTTTCTTTTGATGCAGGCCAGCATAGAGTTGGCTTTCTGGGCTTTAAGTACACACTGTAGGATTATGTCAAGCTTTTTATCCTCCAGCAGCCCCAAGTCCTTCTCTGCAGGGCTGCTCTTGATTCACAGAATCAGATAATCACATAGAATCACTAGGTTGAAAATGACCCACCAGATCGTCGAGTCCAACCATTCCTATCAAACACTAAACCATGTCCCTCAGCACCTCATCCACCCATCCCTTAAACCCCTCCAGGGTTAAACCACCTCCCTGGGCAGCCTCTGCCAGTGCCCAATGACCCTTTCTGTGATTTTTTTCTTTTTCTTTTCTTATGTCTAGCCTGAACCTCCCCTGGTGGAGCTTGAGGCCATTCCCTCTCGTCCTGTCCCCTGTCACTTGGGAGAAGAGGCCTTGGACATGCTGACCACGCCGTTTCTGATACAAGCCAAGATGCCATTGCCCTTCTTGGCCACCTGGAAACCCAAACAATTCTAGGGTTCTATGTTCTGCTGCAGTGTAGAAATTCTACTGAAATGGAAAGCAGTGGTTGTAGGTCTAGCAACATGAAGAAGTTGGAACCCGCAGCACAAACAGAAAATTGTCCCCAGTTCTGCATTAGGATTAAGAAGTCATGTCTATAGGCAGGTTGTTCAGGGTTTAGTGTCCAAATTGGACATGGATTTACACAGCCATTAAAATTTCTACTATACACCACGGTCAGATCGGGTCTTTTGGATGTCAGTACCACATTGGGATCTGGTATATGGCTGATTACCACGTTCTGCAGCTTCTCCTTCTCTGAAGTCCTCCTTCTCACATCAGTGGGAATCTAGGTAAACTTGTTTTAGCTACACTAAGTGCATCTTTTTTATTCATTCTCAGTACGCATACTGGCAGATCACCGAATTTCACTTTCCCTCCCTATTGTCAATTTATTTTTTTATCTTCTGTGAAATCTATTCTAATCATAGAATCACCAGGTTGGAAGAGACCCCCAGGATCATCGAGTCCAATCGTTCCTATCAAACACTAAACCATGTCCCTCAGGACCTCGTCTACCTGTGCCTTAAACACCTCCAGGGAAGGTGACTCAACCCCCTCCCTGGGCAGCCTGTTCCAATGCCCAATGACTCTTTCTGTGAAAAACTTCCTCCTGTGCTAGTTTTCCTTTTAGTCCTTTGATGAGATATTAAATAGCAAAGTGCCAAGAATCTAACTGCTGTTTTCACTCAACTTGTGTGAAGTTACGGAGGAACCACTCTCCTCAGAGGAGCATAGTGGAAAGGGGAGAGGCAACAGGCACAGGCTGCAGTGCAAGAAATTCCAACAGATACCAACAAAGAACACTTTACAGGTCAAAACCTGGAAGGAGCTGCTGGAGATGTGTTTATATATGCCTGATCTCTGCCCTGCACTCCTAAGCAGCTTCCAGAGGGCTTCCAGGCACATGCTTAGAGATTAGCCATGCTTTGCACATAGATTGCCATCTGGTGGTATTTATTTCTTTCTGTTGACTGCAAAAGTAGTCGTAGTTCAAATGCAGGCATCTAGTGCTCAGAGGTTTAAAGTCACTGTACCAGGCACTGTCCTTCAGGTCCTTCTCACAGAAGTTGTACTTTTCAGGCTGCATGGCTGAGGATGGTTCTCGGCATCACCAAGTTCATCCCACCAGTCCCCACTATAGGCATTTTCTGAAAGGACAGAAAAGAGTAACGTCAGTCTAACTTAATGCCCATAGCGCTTGCGTTGCTGAAACAGAGCTGAAAGACACGTCTAGTAGCTCCCTACAGCTGAAACCCCCCCCACCCCAGCAGACAGGATCTAGAAGAGCCTTCCCTAGGAGCATGACTGGGGTTTAACACAACTGAATTTCAGGTGCTGAGTGCAACCTCCCAGCAGCCCACTGAGGTCTCCTCTGCACCAGCAATGCCCATGCCTGGACCTGATGTCCAGCTCCTACATGCTGCCTCTTCATGGCTGAGCCCCACACCAATACAGCACCTCCTTGGGGGAAATATATTTAAGAAGAAGCAAAACACTGCATGAGAGATCATGAGGGAAAAGCAGCGTGAGAAACAACCCTGTGAACACCAGGAGAGGAAGGAGCGGAGAACGTAGAGGAGTCAAGGATGAAGGAGGGAAGTTGAGCCAAGGAAGAAGTGGGAAGAAGTTTTTGTCTCTGTTTTTCACCATCCTACTCTATATTAATTTGCAATAAAATAAAACTAATTTTCCCCTGATCAAGTCTATATGTCTATGATGGTAAGCGGTGATTGCCCTGTTTGTATCTCAATGCATGAGCTTTTCCATTTTATTTTCTCTTCCTGTCCTGTTGAGGAGGGGCAGTGAAAGAGCAGCTGAGTGGGCATCATTAACTGACAGTTACCTCCTGTATCTTCTGCAGCTTCGCTTGCGGAATATTTGTTTTAACAGCATTACACCACAACTTCCCTCATATTCTGGAGAAAAAGTTCACTTAGGAAAGGAATTGTGATCAACAACTATAGGAGTTTTCAAACTTTCTTATTAAACTATTCTGAGATCAAACCAAGGACTAAACTCTAATTACAATGAACATTAGGAAGGCAGGTGACAGATAAGCCAGTGTAGGTCAATATAAACATCGTATTCCTGGAAATGAGGGAAAAGTATTAGTAGTGCTGAGAACTTCAGTCACACTGAAGCCAGAGAGATTGATGAGCTCTCAAGTGGGCAACTCATTCATCAAATATCAGACAAGTGTATTCACTGCATTCTAAGGTCAAGCAGCATCTTATTTCTCAACCGACAGCTAACACAGGAACTAAAGAATACCATCAGGGACTGAGCATAAGTCTTTGCTTGTAAACTGTATCATTAATATAGAACTATAAAAACCAGATATAAAAACCCCAAGATAATACCCTGCAGAACACCTTTTCAAAGCATAAGTGTCATTTATCAAAGTGATTTAAAACATTTGGAATTCCTTTGTCAAGTCATCTGCTGAAGCCATAGATTATTTTAACTAAAAATCAAGAAGAGAGAGGAAAAGAAATAATATTTTGAGTTTAACAGGTATTAGACCTCAGACAGGAGCCCTACCAGATTTGTGTGATGGTTTACTACCTCTCCTCTACATCTCCTTTCTCTGGTTTGTAAATGTAAATGAAATATCTTTGCATGAGGAATATGGGTAGACAAGGATCCCCTTCATATCCAGTACAAAGGATTTACCCTCCAAGAAAAGTAAAAATTAAATTTGCAAGCCCCAACTTTCATTCATGAACCAGGACAACATGATCATATAAAATTAGAAAGTTTATTTGATTAGAACAGATCTTCTAAATACAGCACTTACATAAAAATGTCATTTGTCAGTCAACTCATTTCCTAATTCAGTACTGAAAGTGCAGCTTAGTTATAAAGGCACAATGCTGACATTTCAGATGAATCACTCATGTCCCATAAAACTGGCAAGAGAAACATCTCCCTACGACTTTCTTTAAGAAACATCCATTTCATTGGCCTACAGTGATAGTAAAGGCAATAAATGCCTGAATTGGAAGCAAATAATCTACAAAAATCTGATCTGGATCTCACTAGAAATTCCTCAGAAGTAGCAGAACATGCTGAAGCTGTCAGTCAGCAACTCACATTTCATTCTTCTTTGATCTTCTACAGAGTCTTCAGCACGCTTGTTACAGCTTCAATTGCTTAAAATTATCACAAAAATCTCAAGAAGAATGAAGGAAAACCAAGGACAGTAGTAAAGTGCTATAGAAGATGCCTGCTTACTGTATTTTGTATGAGAGAACACAAGATACTGCCCATTGAAACTCCTTTTGAGTGTCTCTTCAGCTTTTCTCTGCTCTATAATTGCGCGTTTTAGCTGGACACACTAATTTGCCTTTATGTCATAATACATGCGAAGAACTCTCCTCACAGTCTCCACGTATTTATCATCAGGAACAGGTTTTCTCTGGCTTCCTGGCTCGAGAAATTTCTTGATTGTGGGGATGCTGCTTATCCTTGCTTTAAATGCCTAAAAAGTGAAGAGCAAGGATATGGTAAAAGTAACACAAGAAAAACACTGTTTTAGTCATTTGTGTAACATCCTTTAACAAGTTGTATGTGGAGGCAAGAAAAAAAATGTTTTAGCCATGAATGAATTTTACTCCCCCTCACCCCACCTTTGTTATTTAAACAGCAGTAAAACAGTTTCTGTCTTGTATTGAAGAGGAAACAGTTATTTGTGGTTTCAGGTGTATACTTCACTCAAATCACTTCTTGTGATGCAGAAAACATCTGCTTAAAGCTATCACAGAACTGGTCAGGGGAGGGAAAGAAAGGGAGGTGAAATCCTTCAGATCTGTACAGGCACTACTCCAGAAAATAATAGATTCTCTATATTAAAAATATTACAAGGTTCTTTTCAGCCTGGAGAAGAGAAAGGTCCAGGATGACCTTATAGTGACCATCCAGTACCTGAAAGGGGCTACATGAAAGCTGGGGAGGGACTTCTACAAGGGCATATAGTGATAGGACAAGAGGGAACGGCTTTAAATTGGAAGTAGGAAGATTTAGATTAGACAATAAGTAGAAATTGTTAACAATGAGGGTGGTGAGACACTGGCCCAGGTTGCTCAGGGAAACTGTAGCTGCCCCATCCCTGGAAGTGCCAGGTTGGATTGGGCTTTGGGCAGCCTGGTCTGGTGGGAGGTGTCTTTCCCCATGCAGGGGGCAGTTGGAATTAGATGATCTTTAAGGTCCATTTCAACCCAAATCATTCTACAGTTCCTCCTAAAGCGAGCCAAGCAAGGCTACAATGAAAGAGGAATGACAAATGCTCTTGTTTTGTGGAATTATCTACACACAATAAACTCTGAAATATCATTTATCATATATCCAGCCATACGAATGTATTGTTAGTGTTAGATACCTGTAACTGAGGAAAGCCCGAGAGCACATCTGACTTCTTCTCCTCTACCATTAAAATAGCTTCCAGAAGATGAACGTCTGCCCAGCTAAACTTGTTGCCAACGAGGAAGCTCTGCCCATGGTCTTTCAAAACCTAGACGTGTCATACAGGAAAATGGTCAGATGTGGATAGCCAGCCCAGGCTGATGTTTTCAAAATGCACAGGCATGCCTCCTTTGACAATACTTATTACTTCATTATCATCTTTGTCTCCCATGCAACTAAACGTGGGGACCTGCAGTCACTGATTGTTTTACAGGATATCTAAGCAATACTCACAGAGGCAGCCTAGAAACCTGGAGTTTCTCTTATCCATCATTCTCCAAGGCCAGGTTGGATGGGGCCTCAAGCAGCCTAGTCTGATGAGATGCATCCCTGCCTATGGCAGGGAGATTGGAACTGGATGATCTTTAAGGTCCCTTCCAACCCAAACCATTCCATGATTCTGTGATTCTATGATTCCTCCTTCCTGTAGCCCCATGTGACCCCACATTCTGGACTACTGGGTTAGATACTTCTTGGGTATCCACTCCCTTCCAACCTAATAAATCTCGAATTTTCTTTTATGTAGTTACAGCTTCAGTGAGAAAATAGAAAATGTAAAAGAGAGGTGATCAGCCTAAAATATTTGGGCTAGGATGAAATTTAGGGCAGAATGAACTCTGGCAGCCATGTGTCGGACAACCAGTATTTAAGTGAGGAAACTGTCTTCCCTTTAGTCTTTATAACAGAAAAGCAGCTAATTCAGACAGATTATTCTGTCTGTGAATAAAACTGGTAAATAAAACTAGACCCAGCTTCTGCTGGGTTGTTTCTCTCAAAGGATTGGTTATAGAAACACCAAGATTCCAGTAAAGTTTAAGCAGACCATTCAGACTAGAAGATAGAAGGGATGGCTGTGTATTACTATGGTTAAAAAAACCCACTTTCGAAATGTTAAACAAAGCCAGCAATTAGCTAGTCTAAAACTGTATTGCCTTTGCAATGCAAGTTATGGTTCTTTTCTGCTAAAAGCAGGCAGTTGCTGTTTTAACTGCACATTCATTGGATTATACCAGTTTTAAGCCAAAGGGGATACTTGGACCCTTCAGTCTGAATGTTAATGCTGCCCAGACCTCACTCAGATTTCTGCACTTAACCCTGCCCCAGTTGTCTCACACTGCTCTGACCTCCCTCTCATCTCTCCCTGTTGCAGAGTATGATGTCTTGGTTTAAAATCCTGCACTAACACTTTTCTGTTTCTTCTGCTTCTGGTAAAATACCCAGTGTTCTCATTGTTATTCTTCCAGAACAATGGAAGGAAATGATCCTCCTACATACCTTTTCATATACTGGGAAATATCTGCTTGTCGCCTTTTGAACTATAGTAGCACGTTGTTTCTCTTTATCCTCAGCTGATAAGAACGGGAACATCAAAATGAAGCCCATAAGGTCTTCAGTTCCTCCAACATACATGTCAATCCTTGAAACCAAAGCAAACAAGAACCTTAAATAAGAAGGTACCTTCTTAAGCAGAGTTCACTTAAATTTGTGTTGTGATAGTAAAGTTGTATTTCCCACCGTCTTCATGAAAATTATTTTTGCAGTTAAAAAACACGTCACAGTCTGAGTCTCACTCATAGTGTTGTTGGCACTTCACATGTCTCATCGTGTGGGATTAAACAGGATTTTACAGAGGTGTATTTTGGTGTCATAGACCACTTCAGAAGCACCACAGTGGCACTGAGCACCACAGGAAGATTCCTCCTCAACTAGCTTAGCCTACTGGATGTATCCCACCTTCAGGGTTTCATCCAGAGTCTAAGAGGTGACAAACAAATGAATAATTCCGTTGGAAACCCGAGTGTCTACTAGGTTCTGCATCTAGCTAAACTTGTAGCATGTAAGTTCTTCAGATCATCCTTTTTATCCAGTCTTCCAGAGCTCTGACAGTAGGTTTTGTACCACAGACAAGACTTAAGCTTCAATTAAGTCCTTATGCATATGAATAAAATACTTGGTAAAATAGACTAACAAAGTCCTCTAAGCATCCCATGTCACGAGAGATTTGAGTTCCTAGTGTGTAATAAGATTAACTGTAGATTTTGTTGCCAGCATGAGCTTCTTGGAAAATCCTCTGTAAGGATTAAACATATTATATGATATATATATATATATATATATGCACACATACATATACATATATATATATATATATACACACTTCAGTTATATTTGCTGGTAAGACAGCAGGAATAGGCTCCAGGATAAGCCTAAAATTTGATGGAAGATTGTTCTATCTGAAGGAAGAGGTATGCAAGGAATTCAAGCTATAGGAAATTATGGGTTATTAACTACACAGAGAACCTGATAAGCTATGACTGAGTCTCCTGTCTGAACATTTATTCTTTTTCTTGGTTCCCTGAATCTGCTTCAGTCAATTCTTCCAATCCTTTGCACTGTTTAATGGCAGTTTATTGTAAAGTATCTATTAAGGTTACATGTTTTACTGGTTGGCTTCTAGTTTTCCTTCTTTTCAAAACCAATAGGAAATGGAAATTTAAAGGCTACCTTTTTAGATAACCAAATCATATTATTTCTCCTTCATAAAGGCACAAGATCAAAACCAGGATATAATTTCAGGTGAAACCAGAATTTTTTCAACAAATTTTTTTAGCTGCTCTCTCTGCAACTCCCAAAGACCCCACACACTTTTAAAATCATGTAGAACATCATGCAGTCGAAGAAAACACTGTGTCCAGTTCTGGGCCCCTCACCACAAGAAGGATGTTGAGGCTCTGGAGCAAGTCCAGAGAAGAGCGACGAGGCTGGTGGAGGGGCTGGAGAACAGAACTTATGAGGAGCGGCTGAGAGAGCTGGGGGTGTTTAGCCTGGAGAAGAGGAGGCTGAGAGGAGACCTAATTACTCTCTACCTGAAGGGAGCTTGTAGAGAGGAGGGATCTGGCCTCTTCTCCCAAGTGACAGGGGACAGGACAAGAGGGAATGGCCTCAAGCTCCGCCAGGGGAGATTTAGGCTGGAGATTAGGAGGAATTTTTTCACAGAAAGGGTCATTGGGCATTGGAATAGGCTGCCCAGGGAGGTGGTTGAGTCACCTTCCCTGGAGGTGTTTAAGGCACGGGTGGATGAGGTCCTGAGGGACTTGGTTTAGTGTTAGATAGGAATGGTTGGACTAGAAGATCCGATGGGTCCCTACCAACCTGGTTGTTCTATGATTCAATGACAGATCTTACTTTACAGCCAAAAGTTAAAAACTAACCATTGCTTTCAACGAAGTTAGCTGTTTACAAAAGTAGTTCAATATTTACATGCCAGTCACCTCTCAAATACCTGTGTCAAGCTGTATTAATGTTTTACTAAAGTACAATGAACTCCCACCTCAAATATTGTTACGTAAAAATAACTAAATCAGAACAAATCAGTTGGTTCGCATCTAACCCTTCAGGCTCACCACAAGTTGCCACTGAGGCAACTATGTGCAACTCTGCAATTAATTTGAGATGTATTTAAGCTACCATAACAGTTTAAAGAATAGTATTGTTACAGTACAGGGCTCTCTCCTTCAGGTCCTTCCCGTAGAGGTTGTATTTCCCTGCTATGTAGCTGAGGATGGCTCTGGTCTGCACCATCTTCATCCCATCGATCTCTACCAAAGGCACTTGCTGAAACAGCAGGGATCCACCTAAAGAAAAAAATGACACAATATTCTACCAGATCTAGTAACTCCACATCAGATTTCTTGCCGTCTTCCAAACTTCATTACTTTTATGGTGAGCTTGCTGCAGGCGCTCACTATATTAAAATGAGTTTCTTCATGAAAATAATAAATTACAGTGGTGCAGACACATTAAACTGCAGAGCACAATTATTGTGGATTAACAGCTTTGCTTTTAAAAAAATTTCACTGCAGTTGCAGTCAGGACTGTGTATGACAGCTTTTATGCTGAAACTGAAACTCAGTGGAGACAATCACATTAAACACCCCAACTGCTAAAAAGTGCCTAATTCTAAATACATTTAAAAAAACCTCTGTTTCATTGTTCAAACGACAGTTGTTGCAGATGTCAGATTCCCAAATACTTCTCTTATAACCAGTATCTTAAACTACATCAGGACATTCAACCAAGTTTTAGGATAAGTTTTTGCAGGTTACTGAAGTCCAGGGTACGGTTGTGGGACCAGAGAGGACATGTAGAGAGAGAAGAGAACAACACAGAAGCCAGGGAATGTCTTTCCAACTTAGAAAGTTTCATTTTTGAGTTGCATCTGTCCACATATGGGGAAGAAAAACCCCAAACCAGCCTCTGCAGCTGTTCACAGCTCTTGGTTTTACTCCTCTGTGTGGAAACAACAGTCCCACATAATCTTCATAGTCTTCCCTCCACATGTCTTCTCTGAGACTAAGTAAATTCTAGTCACAACTTTCCTGAAGTTCCACATGGACTGGACTCACCTTGCAGGAGCTTTTCATACTGCTCTCGAGTTTCCAAAAACTCTTCTTCAAACTGACAAAAGAGAATGAGGAAAAAGAGGAAATGTGCATCTTTCACATTTCTAGAACAGCTAAACTCTTAAAGCATCATATAAAGAAGAGAACATACATCACAGTTCCTTTGGTTCCACATATGGCTCTAAGGGAGAAAATACCAAGGGCAGAAGCACTGGCAAAATCTCTCAGACTAACATACTTCAGAAATGCTACTAAAGGCAAACGTAGCAGAAAAACAGGCAATGAGAACTAGAGTGAGGACAGTTTGTTTGATATTTACAGGCAATTTAATGTGATAAAGTCAACAATACAGAGTAGGTTGCCAGGAAATTTAGTACTGAAGCATGTTTAGGACATCTAAAGATGAATTATTCCCTAGATGAGAAACAAAAAGATATAAAACCGATCAGAACAATGATGTTAAACTCAATACATCTGGGAATGGCTGGTCCAATTGGTGCTATTTACAGAGGAATTCAGTTCCAGACACCACTTAGATGTCTGTGTGTATGTGTCTGCCTGTGCTGTGCATGTCTATGGTCCATGGAGACTAGAAAATGATTAAGCTTACTGGTCTCTAGATAGCTATGGACTCCCAGGGATCCTTCCTCAGTCAATGTCTCTCAGAACGCCTGTGCAACTTATCTTAATAATTAAGACTTATTACACTGGAGAAATTCCAGAAAATTAGGTGTATTAATACAGTGCCTATCATCAAGCATTGCAAGTGGGATCACAGAGTCTAAAATTCAGGTTTCTGTAAATGAAAAGCTGGGAAAAGAATATCCCAAGGAAGAAAGTAATAACTGGTACCTGTCAATGGGTTTGGTTTTGGGGTTTTTTTTAAGTAAATGAAAAATGGAAAAATTGAAAAAGGGGAAGAGAGGAGGGGAAGGAAGGAGAGGAGGGGAAGGAAGGAGGCGAAGGGGAAGGAAGGAGGCGAAGGGGAAGGAAGGAGGCGAAGGGGAAGGAAGGAGGCGAAGGGGAAGGAAGGAGGCGAAGGGGAAGGAAGGAGGCGAAGGGGAAGGAGAAATTAAAAAAAGAAAAAAGAGGAAATTAAAACACAGGAACAAATAAAATATGCAATAAAGTAGCCTTCTCTGTCTTCTGTAAGGCCTTCAAATAAAGATTGGTACTCTTTTTGATAAACTTGGATTCCTTGCCTTAGTACAGGGGTAACTATAAAAAGTGTAGCAGACTAGTATATAAAAGAGAACACTCAGACCACCTACTCATCTTTTCTGACCTCAAACTGAACTATTAGTTTAGCACCAAGACAGATCACAAATTAACAAGCAAATTATATCCAATAAAAAAATAATAAATTAAGTGGTGCCTTGCTTCTCTTGTTTACCCAAATTTTCTTCTTCCTTCTGCTCTGAGATTTCCAACTTCCCGACACATGTAGGTCAGTTTGCTCACTTAATCCTGTTAAGGCTCATCTAAATGATGCAAATAAAACAAAGTATATTTTGTGCCATAGCTTATTGAGGAGGATGCAGCCAGTGGATTGAAAAAATAAAATAAAAAATTCTGTGTGTGAGCATCCAGCTGAAAACAGAAAGACTAGAGAAAACAAAGTCTTTGTTGTTTTAGTTGGCATAGATAATACTTGTTATGCCAGGAATACCTCTGTCATTCAGCTCAGCAGCTCTGCATCAGTAATTGGATGCTTAATTAAGCCTTATGCATTCTTGCATCAACTGGTCTACAACGTCATTGCTCAGAAGACATGTAACTTGAAGCCAGGCTTCTATGTGCCCCAAGAAAGAGAGTTTAAACCGCTAAAAACAAACCTCGACACCAGCTGCAGCTAACAACCAGCGAACAGACTCCATCTTGCCTCTTCCATTAAAGTAGTAAAGTTTTGGTTTTCCAGCCATGACTTCAAACTTCCCGTTACCTAGAAGAGTTATAAAAGATAAGTTAATAGTGACACAGAAATCTGATGGCAGCTGGAGTAACAGTTCACAGGCCAAATGAGAAAATTGTAAGTTAATTTTAAACAAAGTGTTTCAGTAAAGTTTGTCTAAACTGATTTGGTTTTACTGCTGAGCAGTCAAGACACTATTTCATTGTCTTTTCATTCCCCTGAAATTCAGGAAAAGTAAGCATGGGGTTACTAAGTAGGAGATAACAGAGAAAAATAAAGTCACTGCTAAAGTAATCCTTAAAAATTTAGAAAACGTAAGTTTTAACATTAGAGTCCCTTGATCATCACTGAAAGCCAAGTTTCAGTCAAAGGTATCTAATTCTAGGCATGCTTAGGCGACGTAAGGGAACATATTTTCTAAGCCTCTCCCTTTAAGCTGTGGTGATACAGGGTATGTGATCTGGAATCAGTAGAAACCTGGAAAGAACAACCAGATTCTTCTGTAATAATTCTGATTAAAATACAAAGATGGACTGTCATGCTACTTCTGCTGGTTGCGCTTCTTTCTAATAATAAATCCTGCTGCCAAGCAAAACATCACAGGCTTTTTAGTTGATCCAATATACCATGCTTTGCAAGTAGCACTTAGTTCTTGAATGGCTTGAAAACCAACGTTATTAATTGCTATTTCTTTAACAGACTAGCACTTAGGTCTCAGCAGGAACTGGATTGCACTGTACAGCCAGAAGCCATGGGAGCACCGAATATCAAACTGGCATTTCATACGCAGAACTCCAAAACAGCAACTCTTGCTGCAACTAAGAGCTGTTTTCGCTCTGCAGGGAGATTTCTTGTCACTCCAATACACAGCTCAAGTCATCCTGGAAAAGAGCCTGTTGGCAAGCAAACAATAACTTCCAGTTCCCAGTGCTGCAAACGCTCCCTCATAAGCAGAGGGAGGGGGGAAAAATAACCTTTGAGAGACCTTGAGAACGCAGCAGGCAAGCAATGCGCTTGTTAGCCAACAAGTGCAAAAACAGGACAAAAAATACAAGATTGCATCTGACCACAGGAATTCAAAAGAGCCAGGCTATTCAGTGCTTTATGCCTGCCTATGGGCTTCCATTTCTGCCTAGGAAAGTCACTGGAAAATAAACTATAGTATCTATATTGTTAATAAATATAACAGCGCATGAGAAACAGAAAAAAAACGACTGTTATTGGTTTAGCCCCAGCCAGCAACAAACCCATCCCATAAGGCTGCTTGCTCAGCCCTCCCCTGGTGGGATGGGGAGAAGAATCAAAAAGAAGGGGTAAAAATTGTGGGTTGGGATAAAAATCGATTAGCAGAACAGCAAAGGAAGAGAAAAATAACAATAATTCCAATAAAGGACTATGCAAAGTGAAGAAACACAGCACAAGCTCTTACCACCTGGAAAACCAACATCCACTCTGCTCCCTGGCAGTGATCCCTCCCTCTCCCTGGCTGGCTTCCCCAGCTAAATATTAAGCATGAGGTCATATGGTGTTAAATACCCCTTTGGCCCCTTTGGAGCAGCTATCCCGGCTCTGACCCCTCCCAGCTTCTCGTACACTTCCCACCTTACGAGGAAAAAAACTACCTCAAACCCCACCAAGACCAGCACAGAGACAACGTGTGAACTGCATGAGAGAACAGAGTGAAACAAAAGTTGCTTGTAATACAGCTAAATACATGTTCCTGAGGGACATGGTTTAGTGTTTGGTAGGAATGGTTGGACTCGATGATCCGATGGGTCTCTTCCAACCTGGTGATTCTATGATTCTATAAAGTCACAGAAAAAGAAGGGGGGGAAAAAAAGGCAAAGGTGTTTTTTTTTAACTTGAGGTTCAAAAAAGTAAAGAAACAAAAGAGCTGCTTTTCTTCAATGCACCTTCCCAAGATGTGCCCCTGCCAGAACAAGTGGCATCTCACAGTAGATGAGAAAATCGCGGTTGCCAAGCAACACAACAAAGGACAATGGAAGGCAAAGATGTGGTGGATGCTTGTCTTGTAGGTACACAGAGGTAAAAAAATCTGTGAAACAAGCTGTAGCATTCTGGTACCAAAGACTAAGCCTGCCATGAAAAAGAAAGTACAACTTATGATCTGAAATCTGATGGAAAGTGGACACCTTGTGGGCCTGCAAAGAGCTTTGCCCCCCCATGCTCTTCTCACCTGAAGAAGGGAAAACGGTAATTTGCAGGTAAGTTGCTGGCCCTCAGCCTAATTGCTCAAGAGCAAAAGGGGCTTGGGGAAAAAAGGATCTGAATTCACGCCCTTGCTGTGATTTACAAAGGCAACCTCGGCTAACAGGGAGAAAGAGGGAACTTGGATATCGGTGCAACAAGTCATTGCATCCACATTAGCCACACAGACCAGAAGAACATTGCTGAAGAGGGCCAGGATCCGATTATTGCTGCTGGCACTCAGCATCCCTCAGCCCAGTCCCACCACTCTTTTTCCACCCTGCATCACCTAACACCAGCCTCTTCCATTCATGACAATCTCTTCATAGACAAAAGGTGAAGAGTGATTTCGTCATTCTGGGACTGCTTAGCCTGAAGAAAAGATGCTAAGGAGAAATGTTATTGCACTCTACAGCTGCCTGAAAGAATCATAGAATTATAGAATCACCAGGTTGGAAAAGACCCATTGGATCATTGCGTCCAACCATTCCTATCAACCACTAAATCATGTCTGTCAGCACCTCGTCCACCCATCCCTTAAACATCTCCAGGGAAGGTGACTCAACCACCTCCCTGGGCAGCCTCTGCCACTGCCCAATGACCATTTCCATGGAAATTTTTTTCCTAATGTCCAGCCTGAAGGTTGTAGCAAGGAGGGTGTTGGCCTCTTTCCCCAAGTAAGAAGAGATTGGACAAGAGAATGTGGTTTCAAGCTGCACCAGCAGAGGTTTAAACTTGATATTCTGGAAAATTTCTTCACCAAAGCAGTTGTCAAGCATTGGAACAGGTTGCCCAGGGAAGTGGCTGAGTCACCATCCCTGGAGGTATTTAAGAGATGTGTCGATGTGGTGGGCATAGTTCAATGGTGGAGTTGGCAGTACTAGGTTAAGGGTTGGACTTGTTGATGTTAAAGGTTCTTTCCAACCTAAATGATTCTATGATTACATGAGGAGCCATCCTGCTAATAGTTGGTGCTATTGGGAGGGCTTGGAGGCAGAGAGCTCTCATGAAAGAGATGAGAGATGCTGGAGTATGAGCTCCTATGAACACAAGTCTGGGATGAGCAGCCCGAGACCGGGGACCTGAATGCACCACAGCACCCACCTCCTCCGCCCGGAGAGCTGAGCAAGCCAGGGGACACCAGAGTGGTGATGGGGAAAGGGAAATCACAGAAACCCACGTGATTCACACAGGGAATGCAAAGAATAAATAATACACATGGAAACAAGCATAGCTTTTAACTAATAAGGCAGCAGTGCCTCCCCTTGCAGGCCCCACTGCCAGTCACTACTGGGCCACTACTGGGCCACAGTGGGCTCCCAGCTCCTCAGGGAAGCAGACGAGCCAAGGTGAGCCAAGCCAAGCTGAGTTAAGGTGAGCCAGGGAGTCAAGCTGAGCTGAAGTGAGTTGAGCTGAAGCAAGCTGAGCCAAGACAAAACAGCGAGCTGAGCTGAGACAGCAAACTGAGCTGAGTGAGCAAGCTGAGCAGGGCAGGGCAGAGCAGGGCAGAGCAGAGCAGGAGCAAGAGCAAGAGCAAGAGCAAGAGCAAGAGCAGGAGCAAGAGCAGGAGCAGGAGCAGGAGCAGGAGCAGGAGCAGGAGCAGGAGCAGGAGCAGGAGCAAGAGCAAGAGCAGGAGCAGGAGCAGGAGCAGGAGCAGGAGCAGGAGCAAGAGCAGGAGCAGGAGCAAGAGCAGGAGCAGGAGCAAGAGCAGGAGCAGGAGCAAGAGCAAGAGCAGGAGCAGGAGCAAGAGCAGGAGCAAGAGCAGGAGCAAGAGCAGGAGCAGGAGCAGGAGCAGGAGCAGGAGCAGGAGCAAGAGCAGGAGCAAGAGCAGGAGCAGGAGCAAGAGCAGGAGCAGGAGCAGGAGCAGGAGCAAGAGCAAGAGCAGGAGCAGGAGCAGGAGCAGGAGCAGGAGCAGGAGCAGAGCTGAGCAGGAGCAGAGCCGAGCAGGAGCAGAGCAGGAGCAGAGCCGAGCAGGAGCAGAGCAGGAGCAGAGCAGGAGCAGGAGCAGGAGCAAGAGCAGAGCCGAGCAGGAGCAGGAGCAGGAGCAGGAGCAGAGCCGAGCAGGAGCAGGAGCAGGAGCAGGAGCAGGAGCAGGAGCAGAGCCGAGCAGGAGCAGGAGCAGGAGCAGAGCCGAGCAGGAGCAAGAGCAAGAGCAAGAGCAAGAGCAAGAGCAAGAGCAAGAGCAAGAGCAAGAGCAAGAGCAGGAGCAAGAGCAAGAGCAGGAGCAAGAGCAAGAGCAGGAGCAGGAGCAGGAGCAGGAGCAGGAGCAGGAGCAGGAGCAGGAGCAGGAGCAGAGCAGAGCCAGTCAAACTAAACTGAGCTGAGTCGAGCCGATCAAACCTGTAGAAGCCGCGTCGCCACCTCCCGACTGTCCCCGCGCCGCCTGAGCCACAGCGCACGACTGAGGAGTGAGAGGGAAGGAAGAACGGCTAAACCCGCCAATAACAACTCGATCATCTCCATATTTCGCGGAGGATCATGGGAGACAGAAATAACGGGGAGAGACGGCTAAATCCTCTGATATATGTCTGTCTCGAACATTTTGTCACTGAAGAGGGCGATACTTTGCCTTAGTCACTGAGTTCCCAGCTCCGGCAGTGTCACCGTGACGTTAATAAATTTAATATTTTGAGCCTTATATAGTTACCCGGAAGCAGGGTTGCTCTGGATGTGAGGGCGATCTGGCTGCGACATCTGTCACCCCATTGATCGCCAGGGTTGATTCGGCTGATCTGGCTGGCTAGGCGGGTGTCCCCTTCCTCCCTCACCGCTCCATGTGCGTCCCTCCCGAAGCTGCGCGCTCGGTCGAAGAGGACGACCTTCCCCGATAGACGCGAACCGTTCATCGGTCCAAGGGTATACGGTAGCTGCGCTCCCCTGCTAGAACCTCCAAACAAGCTCAAGGTCCATTTGTAGGAGAACGTAGGGTAGTCAAGCTTCCAAGACATCCAAGACACATCCAAGTGAGGCACTGCACGGGGCAGTCTGCCATTCTTTTCTAAAGCGGGGAAAACCTCCATTTTAACGCCTTCAATTATATTTATTATGGGACTTTAAAATATGGCATTAGCATGAAGAACTCTAAAATCATTTAGTGCTCAATGTCTGCATGGATTCTGTACTTAGGGCAAAACAACCCTGTACAGCTACACACTAGGACAAGTTTGTCTATAAAGCTGCCCCGAGGAGAAAGACCTGGGGGTGTTGGTTGAAAGCAACTGAACACGAGCCAGCAGTGTGCCCAGGTGGCCAAGAAGGCCAATGGCATCCTGGCTTGGATCAGAAACAGTGTGACTAGCAGATCCAGGGAGATTATTCTCCCTCTGGACTCCACACTGGTGAGACCGCTCCTTGAATCAGTTCTGGGCCCCTCACCTCAAGAAGGATGTTGAGGCTCTGCAGCAAGTCCAGAGAAGAGTCACGAAGCTGGTGAAGGGGCTGGAGAACAGGCTCTGTGAGGAGCGGCTGAGAGAGCTGGGGGTGTTTATCCTGGAGAAGAGGAGGCTGAGAGGAGACCTCATTGCTCTCTACAACTACCTGAAAGGAGGTTGTGGAGAGGAGGGAGCTGACCTCTTCTCCCAAGTGCCAGGGGACAAGACAAGGGTAAATAGCCTCAAGTTGCACTAGAGGAGGTTCAGGCTGAACATTAGGAAAAAATTTTTCACAGAAAGGGTCATTAGGCACTGGCAGAGGCTGCCCAGGTTGCTGGTGGAGTCACCTTCCCTGGAGGTGTTTAAGGCACGGGTGGACAAGGTGCTGAGGGACATGGTTTAGTGTTTGATAGGAATGGTTGGACTCGATGATCCAGGGGGTCTCTTACAACCTGGTGATTCTATTCTATTCTATTCTATTCTATTCTATTCTATTCTATTCTATTCTATTCTATTCTATTCTATTCTACATACTGAAAAGAAAGATGGGGAGGGTCTGTTTACAAAAGCTTGGAGTGACAGGACGAGGGGCAATGGGTATAAACTGGAGAGGGGCAGATTTAGGCTAGACATAATGAGAAATTTCTTCACAATGAGAGTGGTGAGACACTGGAAGATGTTACCCAGGGAAGCTGTGGCTGCCCCATCCCTGGAGGTGTTCAAGGTCTGGTTGGATGGGGCCTTGGGCAGCCTGATCCAGTGGGAGATGTCCTAGCCCAGGGCAGGGCTTCAGAACTGGGTGATATTTAAGGTCCCTTCCAACCCAAATATTCTAGGATTCTATGATCTCTCACTTCACAAAGCGACATGTCCTTGCTCTGTTCCTTTGCAATGACCAGTGCAATGCCCTGTGCTCACTGCATCTCCATGCACTTTGCTTTTAAAGCCTGGAACTCAGCCTGTGGCAAGGAGGAGTCAGTCCTATTTCTCCCCACACTGACCTTTATTCTTGCCTTTAACTTTCTTAACACAGGGTAAGGGAGGCACCAGAGCTCCCAGTGAGCCAGGGCGAGGCAAGGACCCCAGCTCCCCCTATGCCAGCCCCTCTCTCTCTCCACTCTCCAGCCCAGCCAGGATCTTTTCCATCTGCTCTCTGTGGCCACACACCCAGCACCATCCCCCAGCTCCCAGTCCAGCAGGTGGGAAATTCTCCTGCTCCTGGTGAGTCTCCTGCTGATACAAACTGGACAGGGAGCTGCTGATGCGCTGTAGGGCCGGCCTTATCTACAGGGCTTGTGGCTGCTGGAGGGGCTTGAGGAAGGTGTGCAGAGCCATCCAGAACCTGACAGGACTCTCTCTGCCATCTCCATGCCCCGTGTGCCCTGCTGGGTCAGCATTGCATCTCCCGGGAGGGAACAGCCCTTTAGCCCAGGAGGGTCTCTACTGGGGACCCTCTTTCCATTCCAGAGTCCCAGCTCCCAGCCCATCCCCATCCGCTCTCTCCCACAGGCACTGGCTAGAGGGATCCAAATCCAGAGCTCAGCCTCAGGCAGAGCTCTCAACACTCACCCCCTCAAGCCCATCAGGAACCCAAGAAAGAATCTGGCCCCTTGCGGGTGCCACTCCTTGGATCTCTGCTTCATCCTATCAGCCAACAGAGAGTCCAGAAATGGTGTGACCAGCAGCTCCAGGGAGGTTATTCTCCCTCTGGACTCAGCACTGGTGAGGCCGCTCCTTGAATCCTGTGTTCAGTTCTGGGCCCCTCAGCACAAGAAGGATGTTGAGGCTCTGGAGAGAGTCCAGAGAAGAGCAACAAAGCTGGTGAAGGGGCTGGAGAACAGGCCTTATGAGGAGCGTCTGAGAGAGCTGGGGGGTGTTTAGCCTGGAGAAGAGGAGGTTGAGGGGAGACCTCATTGCTCTCTACAACTACCTGAAAGGAGGTTGTGGAGAGTAGGGTGCTGGCTTCTTCTCCCAAGTGACAGGGGACAGGACAAGAGGGAATGGCCTCAAGCTCCGCCAGGGGAGATTTAGGCTAGAGATTAGGAGGAAGTTTTTCACACAAAGGGTCATTGGGCATTGGAATAGGCTGCCCAGGGAGGTGGTTGATTCACCTTCCCTGGAAGTGTTTAAGGCACGGGTAGATGAGGTGCTGAGGGACATGGTCTAGTGTTTGATGGGAATGATTGGACTCGATGATCCGCTGGGTCTCTTCCAACCTGGTTGTTCTATTATTCTATGATTCTATGACAACGCCCCAGCCCGATCCATTTGGACTGTCACTGGGCTCTTAGT
This sequence comes from Coccyzus lansbergi, assembly GCA_033558105.1. Classification (NCBI taxonomy): domain Eukaryota; kingdom Metazoa; phylum Chordata; class Aves; order Cuculiformes; family Coccyzidae; genus Coccyzus; species Coccyzus lansbergi. The sequence goes on from JAUMJK010000508.1 coordinate 6,305,879, forward strand.
GGGCAGCTCGGACAACCCCAGCGCCTCTCCCTGCTGGCAGTGGCAGCGATGCACAGGGAGGCTGAGAGGCAGCGGCACCAGTGGTCAAGGCCCTTTTCCCCAGAGCACAAAAGAACAGCCTGGACACAAAAGCAGAGGGAGGGGACACAAGTGCAGCCTCTGGAAGCCTCCAGCAGAGGACGCTCCAGGGAAGCAGCAGCCTCAACTGCAGAGGCGTAGCAAGGAGGCACTGACAGGCAGGGGGAAGCCCTGAGCTGGTGCGGCCCCTTCTGCTCCCCTGCAAGGGAGTGCAGGCCTCACCGATACAGGGGGCAGGATAGGATGGGTACACGGCTCCAGCTCCCAGATATCCAGGAGGACACGTTTCTTTACACGTTCTGATTATGTTTGCCAGCAGAGAGGCACAGCTGATTGCTCACGGATCCAGCAGGCTGGAATGTTTCATCTGGAGCTGGCCTCTTCTCCCAAGTGACAGGGGACAGGACAAGAGGGAATGGCCACAAGCTCCGCCAGGGGCTATTTAGGCTGGAGATTAGGAGGAAGTTTTTCACACAGAGGGTCATTGGGCATTGGAATAGGCTGCTCAGGGAGGAGGTTGATTCAACTTCCCTGGAGGTGTTTAAGGCACGGGTGGATGAGGTGCTGAGGGACATGGTTTAGTGTTTGATGGGAATGGTTGGACTCGATGATCCAATGGGTCTCTTCCAACCTGGTTGTTCTATGATTCTATGATCTCTTCCCACGTGGCAGCTTCAGCCATTTGGGCACTTTGCTAGGGGCCCTTCTCAACACCTGCGGCGCATTGTGCACTCCTGCTGGCTCTGGCTGCTCAGTAGTCTTTTTGTCACTTCCCCCTTCTGGTTCAGATAGCGATGGGATGGTTGATTCTAAAGATGACGAGGCAGAAGGAACTAGTGATGTGGACAAGCATCTGGCTACTAATAAATCAGCCGCAGAAGGAGAAACTGTGGAGCTCAGCAGGTCTGATTTCAGATGACAATCCCTGCACTCCTCAGATTCAAAATGAATGATAGCAGTTGGAAAGATTTTGGCCTCAAAGAGTGTCAAGCTTTCATCGTTCAAGATGCTTCTTGGAGGTGCAATAAACAAGTAAAACGGCAAGTCTGCATTGGCAAGGTGGCTTCTTACAAAGTCTCTCAGAACACCAACAGTTTCAGTAGGATGGAAGAACCCCTGTAAAACATGACGATCTGGAAAATAGACTCTTAGTACCACCTTGGGGTAATGCTCTAACTTCTCCTTCAGCTGAGCCACCCTTAAAAGCTTTTGTCATCAGTGGAGCATTTTCCAGGCGTTTCCTCTCGCTTTTCAGCTGTGCCAAACATTTCCGTACATCATCCACTGTGACTTCAAAAAACTCATCAGGAAGCTCTTCTGGGCCAGCAGGAGTTTCTAGCAGGTCTAGGTAACACACATGCGGTTCTCGCTCCATATGGTGTTCTTGCTCCTTTTGCAGTTCTTGGCTGCTCTTAGACTTCTTTGGCTTAGAAGGGCCTCCAGGGCTGGAGAAAGTGGTTGGCAGCTTTGAAGATGGTGTTTCTAGCCCAAGAGATGTTGCAGCCATCTGTGGAAGTTCCTTCTCTGTGCCGATCTCCCATACTTTCCCATTGCTGTCCCTTACAGAGCCACCGCAGCCTCGGGCTCACAAGGCTTAGCAGCTGTGGACAGCAAAGCCCTCAGACAAATCCCCTTCCCTGCTTCCCCTCTGCTGGGGTCTCAGTGCCACTGGAGGGGCTTTTCCAATGGAAACAATCCTGTGAGTTGGTGGGGTGGTACTACATGGTCCTTCAGCATCCCAGTGCTTCCTGAGCAAAATGAGCAAGCTCGAGGGAGAACAGGAACCCCTATGCTCCTGGTGGATGAGGAGTGTTTGAATGTCTTGGTTACCACATGCCATTCTCTCTCTTTCTGTTTCCATCCAGACATAGTCAGGCAGGGGGAAAACACATCCAGTGCAAAGAATCCTCTGCCTTTGACTCCCCAAAGTGGGTGAGATGCAGCAGAGTGAGGCGAGGAATGACCCCTGGTCCTGGAGAGGAAAGGAGGGGTGTTAACATCCTGAGAAAGAAGGGGGCTGGTCTTGGATGTTTATTAAGAGGGATGGAAAGTCTATGAGGGTGCTTGGGGGTGGCAGTAGAAGAAATCAGATCGTGCAAAGAGGGGTGTAGAGGGGATCAGTGTATGCAAAGGGGAAGCAGAAAGCATCTGAGCGTGAGCTGTGGGCAAGAGAAAGGATTTGAAAGCATGTGAGTGGGAATGTGTGGCTATGTGCTGGGATGGAGAGCTGGAAAGGGTAGGGCGAGCAGGGAGGGCAAAGAGAGGGGCTGGAGGCCAGCTGGAAGGGAGCGAGGAGCATGGTGGCCACCCGGCATAAAATTAAAGCTGCTCCAGCTGCTGCAGCAACCAGGATTGATGCAGCCCCTGACACAGAGCCTCAGCAGGTACATATGGCCCCCCAAGCACTGGGCTGAAGGGAGTGCCTCCTTCTCACACTGACAGTTACTGACTTCACTTGTGGAAGCTGTGCTTGCATGGGGAACTCCTCCGCTTGGTGTCAGAGCTAAGGGAGGAAGGAACTAGGCTAAGGACCATTAGGGAGGGTGAGAGGAAGACAGATGAACAGCACCCTGCTCACACACCCACCCCCACACACTCAGAGGGGCTGCAGCAGCGACAGGCCTGCGTTTGCAAGGTGGGCAGCCTGCACACAGGACAAGGAAGAAACGGGGAAAGAGGTGGGAGAGGGAAAGGGCGAGGGAGAAGGATGGGGAGAAGCGGGAGAGGAAGAACTAACGTGCTTTTATTGAAAACTGAAGAGAAGAAGATCAAGGCTCAGTCAGTATTTCTTCAAGAGTAACTTTATTCTGGGGAGGAGACTTGACACAGAAGGCTTGAAACCATTTATAATGGTTTTGAACAAAAACACTCAACAAAGGAGAACTGTTATTTCTTCACTCTGACAATTCCACCCTCTCTCCTTCCACATCAATTCAAAAATGTTCTTTCATGTTTTTCTCCCTGAATGATGGAATATCCTACTCATACCAACAGCCTTATTAGATGTAAAAATACCATGGAAGGGGATTTTTTTTCTGGCTTGGGTTTTCTGCTTGCTCATACCATGGCACTTAGACAATACTTTTGCAAACAAAATCTAGATTACAGAGGTGAAGTAGTCCCCTGTCAGGCTCCTTTATTTCCAATGCTCATTATTACATGTTATACATAAGCCTGAGAAAATGTAAACAGTAGAATTCTAAAAACATTTTTGTATAAAGACGCTGCTAAATATTAAAAGACAAAATAGTAGGTTACATGTGACAAACTCTCAGATATGCTGCTCGTCCAGATTTCAGTATAATAAAGACCTCTCAATATCTGTATTGCACATGGAGACAGCATGATAAAATACACAGCTCAGTCAACTCAATCCGTACCCGTTCCAGCTCCAGTAGGAATTTGTTTGAGTAAAGGGCTACAAGGGCTGCCGTTCTATGCAGCTAATTTTATGTGGCACTAAGTTAAAACAAGCAGAAGTGATTCTGAATATCAAGACTACTAGCTTTTTGTTTTAACTAGGGAAAAGAGGAGATACGCCAAAATAAGTACTACTTCTTTTTCTGACCCAAACCCTGAATGCTAGAGTCAAACAAATCTGCAGGGCTGATAACGCCTCAGGGATTACAGGCCAAGTACAGATTCATCCTGTATTGCTTTAAACACGTGGAGTAGTCCTGAACCTTAGAAGGGAGATCCAGGAGTCTCCAGAGGATTACCAAGTTCTCAGGCAGGCTGAGCTTCTCTTGACATGATTCTTGCTCCCCCATGGTTTAAGCAGGCTGCTCACAGCTGAGGAGCCCACGCTTACATGTGGTTAGGGAGGATGAGTCCAAACCTCAGCAGCCTGTTCTCGTCACTCATTCATCTCCTGCTCCCACTAGCAGGAATGAAGTATATGGAAAGTTTAAATTGCTTACTGAGGTCCAGGGATACTTAGCACAGGGTCAGGGTGTTCTCTCTTCAGAACAATTAACCAGTGACAAAATAAATTAAATGATATCTATACATAAATACAGATATTTATTTCCATCAAGAGAAACAACTGTCTTTCCAGTTCTAACACAAATATACATATTTCCCTTTCCACTTACCCAAAGACAACATCCGTGCGTGCTTTAGAAATCAAATGGCTGCTTTACTTCACTGCTATGCATTGGCATCTCTGCTTTGGAAGCAGTTAGGTACGGGTTGGAGTTTGTATTTGCTATGAATAATTAACAGAGTAGCTGGACACATGACATGTCCTTGTTATGTGTCTTACACACATCCTTTTATTTTAAACACATGGATTCTTTTGCTCACTGTTTGTCTTACACTGTCTTACTGTGGAATAAGCAGTGAGCACGGCTCCTCACAATTCTTCCCCCCGTAGCACTGAGCCAGCAGCCTACTCTACGGGACAGTTTCTGCCAAGTCTCACGCATTCTCCATGGGAAGGACTGAAAAGGCCAGCGCCTCCAGTCCCACTAGCTGCCTCTGGTGGGCCCAAGCTGACCCCACAGAGAGAATCTCTCTCACACCTTGGCCATTCAGCTCCTTCCAAATGGCCCAGTGCTAAGAACAATACCTTTTGCTGACGGCTGGTCTCCAGCACTCCTTCCCAATGCAGGTTCACACAAGATCATGGGGCTATTTTCTTTCTTCTAGAACACAATTATTCATTTTCTCTTATAAACTGAGTTTAACTGCTCCTCAAAGAGTTTCTGTGAAAACTACTATTTCGGAACATTCTTACCAGGTTCAGGCATGGTCCCATTTTTCCCAGTTGATCCCAAGGACCTGATATACACAAATTGACATAGTCTTCACATTTGAAGTAAGTGAAAATGTACTGAAGTGAATGGTTGCAGTAAGCTTGAACTCACTCATTTCCTCTGGATATTTTTAAAAGAAGTGACTTAAAACAGTTGTAAAAATCAAGTCAGCTGCATAAATATTGTTTCCTTAAACTCTGCTCCTGACAGATCACTACTGCTTTGTTACTCTGTGACCAGCTTTACAGTTGTTGATACTGTCTTAACGATGCCTTCAGATCTTACGTTCCCAACATCAACAAAAAAGGATGGAGCAGAATCTGATTCTTCTCCTTGGAAATCATGAGAACATTTTAACAGAGATAGGTCCACCTTCTGTTCTGTAGTGAACAATGCCAAGACACAACTTTGACGCAGGACAGCAGAACACTGTGTCAGAAAACAGATCTACAGAAGGGGATTTACCCTTTACCAAGCACAAAAAGTCCCCAAATTTGATAAAAACAAAGGAATGGAGCTGGAAAGCCAGGCAGCAGTCCAACAAAAACCATCTAAAGACAAAAATAAATGAAAAGAAAGCGCCTCCCACTCTCCTTCCGCAGCCCCAGTGACTCAAAGGAGAGTTTAGGCTGGTACTCACTCATTTGTTTCATGCCAGTTCAAAGCAAATGATTACAGGAGGATAGTCACATGGCATCAAAACATGGCATTACTGAAATGATGCAGCCTCATTTAGCACGTCAGCTTCAGAAAAAATCTAATGAATACCCCTTCCTCAACACTTCTCTTCCACTGCAATATTGCACCACTTGGCTTTTTTTTTTAATCTACTTTTATAAAAAAGTTGAATTTAATAAAGGAAAAGTGAAATTTTAAAAAAGTTCATTATAAAAATTTGTCATATAAAAATGCCAACACCCCTACACCATATATACAAAATGTATCAGATTTATGAAAATAACTGGACCCAATTATATAACAAAATTATTTTATACAAAAAGGTACAATATTGCATTGAGATTAATACAAATAAAAGTAAAAAAAAATCCTTGGATGTGTCTCATTCATAGACCTGTTTCTTTTAAATTTACAGATATATAAATCAGTATAAAAGTGTCTCATATTTTTGTCACCATTTTTATGTCACCATTTCATGGGAAACACGCACTGGTTCAGCGAGTATATCCCTGTGTCACCGGCGAGCACCATACTTTGCAGACCAGTCAACACGCCCATGGATTGGCTGAGCTGGTGGTGGGAGAGGCATCAACCTTGAGGTGCTTTTTGTAGGTGAACTGAATGACGTCTGTCCAGGATGGGGTCTTGCTGACTTCAGAGAAGCATAATCTAAGAGAGAAAAGAAAACGCCATGAGATAAAAGGTTCAGTGAGCAGCCGTGCACAATGAACGGCAATTAGATACAGGATTATAACCTTATTTCTACAATAAATAAGCCTCCTTTATAAACATAATTTGCTGCTGTGAAGCAACAACAGTGGATCCAACCCCTAAAACCTTTTCAAAAAAAGCAGTATTGATATGATTGATTTGACAAGTGTGGCTCCTGTGTCAGCTCTCACAACAACCTCTAGGTCCACTGAAATACTTGTAGATAAAACCACATAGTTCATACACAACGTAAAAATAAACCAAGTCCTTCCCCATATGAGGTTCTGCAAGGCTCTGACAGTAGTTCATAGAAACACAGAATCACAGAGTCATAGAATGGTTTGGGTTAGAAGGGACCTCAAGGCCCAACACCCCTTGCCATGGGCAGGGACATGTAAAAATAAAAACTGAGTTCTTTTCCATATGAAGTTCTGCCAGGTTCTAACTGTAGTTGCAGTCAGACAAGCATTTACAAAGAAAGTAAAGCAAAAATGGGCAGCTCGGTGCTGCATATATACAACATTACAAGAGGAGTGAGCAAGGGAGCAAGACAACTTTGGCACCATACTCACCAGAGGATGGATCCACAACTGGGGCTAACTGAACCCTCTGCCCAGCAGAGCCTACTTCCTTCTTCAGAAATGAAGGGATACAGCCACTAGTTAGACAGCTCGATCCTATGGGCCCTGAAAGGAAAAAAAAGGAGCAGCTGAGCTCAGCACAATGGATCTCCCACACTATCGACAGGTGACAAACGTGTGCACTCATATTCAAGGCCAAGGCTGATCACGGACTGATGAAAACAAGACCTCTGTCAAAGAAACTAGAAATCCACAGATTCTATATACACCTGCGTACAGAAGACTGTCAGCATCAGACTGCATTCGAGATGAACGGAAGACAGGTACAAATTGCTCTGCTAGAAGGGCAATTTCTGCTTCTCCCTGACAGCTCAGCTTTTTCAAGGTTTCTCAAAGCTTTCAAAACTTAGAATTTCATCTGGGATCATGTTGTTTGACTTTCAGCAACTGAGTCCTAAGAGTTTACTCATTCTTCATAGAATCATAGAATGGTTTGGTTTGGAAGGGACCTTAAAGGTCATCTAATTTCAACGCCCCTGCCATGGGCAGGGACACCTCCCACCAGACCAGGCTGCTCAAGACCCCACCCAACCTGGCCTTGAATACCTCCAGGGAGGGGGCAGCCCTGACTTCCCTGGGCACTCTGGGCCAGGGCTTCACCACTTGGTTTCTTCATTGTGAAGAAACACTAGGTTTCCATGCAGTGAATCTGGGGCTCTGGTGCTACTCAAAGTTCTTACAGAAGCCAGTAAGAATGTACTTTAATAAACTGGGACAGATCCACATTCCAGATTTGGAAAGTTGGCTACAAAACTTGTCCCTAGCATGAGCAGGAACACATCTGAGAAGCCATAGAAACTGGAACAAAAAAAAAAAAAAAGCTATAAATCAAACAGTCTAGAGTCATAGCACACCGGGACACTCAACAATTCAGCATGCACAGATCAGATCCATCGCATGTATGTCTATAGTGTTCTGGAGCAGCAGAGCAGTGGCAAAGCATTTCACGGAAAATGATGTTAGTAAACAAAAAATGGAAAGATCCAATGATTTCCTATGCAGCTACAAAGAAGCAAAAGCTTGTAGAAAAGCCAGGAAGGAGATGCGTGCTATATATAAAGGTTCTCATGTAGTTTAGCCATTTATATCATCCTCCCATCTTCAATCTTTAAAGAACAAGTTTCTGATTAAATTATATCCAAATTCTTTTTTTTTCTCATTTTTTAAACTGGAGTTTCTAAAGGTTGAAAACGCTTCTTTGGGCCACGATTCAACAGAAATTTTCTCAAAACAATTTCATACAACGTATGCAAAACAAATACCGCACTGCACAACCGTAACATCACATGAAAACCTGAAGCCAAGGAAGGTTTAGAGAGGGAATGCATAGATACAATCTAGAAACATCAACATGTTTAAGCGTATCTGGAAAAATCTAATGTAAAAATCTACAAATTATCAAATCAAACAACAGGGATTAAATACCTGAAATACCAAATGCCCCAAAAACCTGAAGAAGAAAAATCAAAGAGTTTTGCTTTTTGTCTACAATTATTCCACTAATTTAAACAGCATCAATTAAAAGACGTGATGACAGATGATATATTTTATTTACTTTACTGACACAAAAGGAGCAGTTTGTATGGCTACTTCAATTTAGACCAGCTTCCTGCTCTATCACCATTTATTTTCCAGCTGGACTAGAAGAATTTGGAAACCTGAAAATATCATTTATTAAAACTGATGAGGGAAACTGAAAGTGAGACAAAGCATTTTGGGTTAAACAGACCTAACCTGTCCAACCTTCTATGCACATGGCACTTCAAACCAAACTTTGGGGGATTCATTAGAAGACATTTCAGTTTAAGGTAGTCTTCAGATCCCAGGAGCAGTGCTCATAACTGATTCCAACAGAAAGAACACACATAGGAGCAAGTATCTTCAGAGCTGACAGTGTATTAGCAATGGGAGACTCCAAAATACAGCTGTCTGGAAAAGACATCACCTTTTATCTTTTTGCAGAGTGTTAAGCCCAGCTTCTTACCTGAATTCATCCTGTTAATACTTCCTTTCAAACCGGACGCTTTCCCAGGCAAACCAGAACTGGGCCAGGGATTAGACAGAGCCGACTCTTTGTTTGACATGGAGACTATGCTATTCCTTGTGCTTATTCCTATTGCAAAAATGCAAGAATTACCACACTGAAACCTCTGCTGTTACACAGTCTTCCATTCATTCCATCTGATGCACAATCTCAGAGCAGCTGCCCAGTTCAGTGAACTAAAATCTCTTCACTGTAGGTCCCTCACTACAAGGACACTGAGGTCCTGCAGTGCATCCAGAGAAGGATGAAGCTGGTGAAGGGGCTGAAGAAAAGCAGTTGAGGGACCTGGGACTGCTTAGTTTGGAGAAAAGGAGGCTGAGAGGAGACTTTGGGAGACCTTGTCACTGTCTACAACTCCCTGAAGGGAGGTTGTACAGAGGTGGGTGTTGGTCTCTTCTCCCAAGCGACAGGTGACAGGACAAGAGGGAATGGCCTCAAGCTGCACCAGGGGAGGTTCAGGTTAGACATCAGGAAAAATTTCTTCTCTTAAAGGCTTCTCCGGCACTGGCAGAGGCTGCCCAGTTGCTTTTGTTGTTCGTGACATTACACACTCATGAGGAAAACTTAAGGTACTTTAGTTTCCAGTCTAGAAGACTAGTCTTATCCTTTTTAGAGAATAGCTTGGCACATCGACAGCCATTTTTGAACACACTTCAGTGTATAAACTATGCAGAAGGAAAAAGTACCCCATTTTGTAAGTAGGAATCACCTCAGCTGCTAGATTGCTAAAATGGAGTTTATATTATATCACAGTATCTACATTAGGCAAAGCCCTTGCCCTCCGCATTTTCTTTAAGCAGCAGCCCCGTCCCACGAGCTCAAATGATAACGCCCGATGTAGCAATGACTATTTCATACTGCTGTTGGAATTACAGAAAGAAATAAGTATTTTCTACTAACCAGGTAGATACCTAGAATGTCTCAAGTAGTGTTGCTTTGCTGCAGAAACTCGCAACGTGGGAGTATCCTGCTGAGGAAAGGTCGTGTGAGAAGGTGCACTGCTGCCAGAGCCTACAGGATCTGAAGGCTTCAGGTCCAAAATACTTTCAAATCTGTAATATAAAAATTGCTACGCTCAGTCCAATTCTTACAGTATATGTTTATCCACAGTTAGTCTTCTCATGCCTATCCCATCTCTGGGAATCGTTTCCTTATATTGTGTTTTGTACAGCATAAACACACATGGAATATTTTCAGCCTGGAGCCATAAGAATGCCCTGGAAAATCAGATTTGTGTTTCTAGTTTGCTTATACAGTGCTTTCAAAGTTTTCATAAATCATTTGGAAATCTCTGCTGTGGATGATCAATGGAAACTGCAGCTTAGGGTCACTTAAAAGAGTTAATACGTGTGGAATATGTCAAAATGGTTCCTATGTGAAATAGAATATCCAAGTTTAACTTGGGAAGGCTTAAGCTAAGTATCATTTTCAGAGGGGAAAAATGAACAAGAAATTGTGTAGAAGGGTGCACTGTCCATTAAAAACGATGTTGCAATTCAAAGGTCAGAATTCAGCAAGCAGCCAAGGCAAAGCAGGGGAGAGAGAAGCTGCATCTTCTTCACTGCCCTGGACATATGTTTCTAGTTCCACTGAAAGCATGAAGAGGAACATTATGAAAAAAGAGGCAAAGCCTAAGGAAATAAGACCAAATAGCAAACGAACAGAAAAGAAACCAACTTACCTACAAAGAGTTTCATCATTCTGCCTATTCTTGTTTTTCAAGTCTGTCCTTGTGATGGAACAGCTGAAATCAAGGTCTTCCAAGCCATCCCAGTCTTCAGAGGTCTTCACTGGCCTAGCAAGATGACCCCATCTTCGCCTAGTTTTTGGTTTAAGTTCACCGTTTATATTCTCAGTTCCAGCAGATGTTTTCTGTTATAAAGATTGAGAAGAAACAAGTCGGCGCACTCTATATCACAACCCAGGTAACAGGAACAAAGACTTTTTCCCCTGTCTCCAACAGTAATAACAGTAGTAGGGCTGTAACAACAGAATCCTAATCTTTTACTAAACATGCTAAAAATACAGCCTTTAGCTTCTAGATATTATTATGTCTTCTGCATTTCATCCTTCAATACAGTACCTTGCGCTGGCAGAAGAATAAATTTCATAGAATCATAGAATGGTTTAAGTTGGAAGGGATCTAAAGATCATCTAATTCCAACCCCCCTGCCGTGGGCAGGGACACCTCCCACTAGACCAGGCTGCTTTTTATTTCTTGACCCATCCTTGGAGTACACAACTGCATGCACATTCATCTTCCCACATGCCTGTGCTAGACATTTAGAAAATATATCTTTCTTGTGGGATAACATAGCTACAAATTTGTGTCTCTTCAATCACTTAAACTCATCAGTGTGTTTCAACCCAGTGCAATTCTCAATATGGCCAGTACAGACCCTGCTGAAGGCCAAGCTCTCAGCAGTAGCCTTTACACTGTCTGCTTTCATCATCTCACGACTGCAGTCTCCTTGCATAATCAACAAAAATTAGAGGTTCTTATGCTGAAAGAAGAATCTGGTTTTTTCCGTGGTCAGTACAGAAACCCAAGCAGACTATAATTCTCAGTCACATAAACAGGATGTCTTAAATGAATTAAAGCCACAGCTTCCCTGCCCCCAATTTCAATACTATTTAGCTTAATGCTTTTCTTGTTGGCATCAGTCTATTAAAATTCTGGCCACTGTACATCGTTTTTATATGTGTGAAATCACAGCATCATCCTTTAGACAGTGCTATACAACAAAAGGAAGCATAAAATGGGCTTGAAATGAGAAATCAACTTGCTTGTTTTATAGCTATTTGATTTAGATATCAACAGAGTAACTTCAAGTTTCTAGCAGAAAGTTATAACTACTCTTTATTCCCATTCCCTGTCCTTTTAGTAAAGAAACATATGAAAGAGAACAAGAAAAAGAAACATAATTAAGGCAAAACCAGGCAGTATATCAGGGAGCGTATCTTATGTTAGATGAACCTTTACCTGCTGTGAAACCTTATTGTGAATTGCAGGCAGCAGGACTTGGTTCGACTTGTCTTCCTGTAAGTAGTTACTGTGCTCAGTCCCAGAGTTTTCTGTCTTATATGGGTACAACAAGTGCTGAGAAGACTGGCTATGTTGAAAAGGCCTTGATGAAATGCGAGCGTGAGGTTTCGGAGGCGGTTGTGCTGGAGGGACAGGCTTAATGTGTAGAGATGACTTATTATGCAGTTCTTTTTGTTTACTCAGTTCCTGAATGCCCAGGGCATGCCCAACCTGGAAGTAGGGGTATCGAAGTGCCTACAAGATAATGAAGATGTTAGGAGCCAGCCTAGGAAAGCAAAGTTTTTCACTTACCCTATCCCTACGTGACAGTACAAGTTGAATTTCTTTTTTTTTTCTGGGGTGGGAAACAGCATAAGACTCATTTCTCAACACTAAATTCTAGTCTGCAAAAGCAGAAAAGTTTCAGGAGAGATACCAAAATGCCAAATCCTCCATGGACTTGCACAAAAGGAAAAGATTCTGCAGAAGTAAGGTACTTAACCAGGTAGATGGCATCTAAAGTCAGGTTCCATTATGTGCTGTCTCTTCTTAGGTGTGGGCACATGCATGTATGCAAATGCACGCATAGTTGTCACCACAGATGCAGCCATCAAGATTTGAATGACCCCAGAGACATCCCAGCTCTTACATTCTCCAGTTCCAAGACTCAACCAAGTGGAAAAAATATAAGACTTAGGAGAATTATCCTCTGTTTTTAGGAAGATGTGCTGGTAAAACTATCCTGCCTTCCAAGTAATTAAGGAGTTATCAGCAAAGGCAATTCAGTTCTGCCCACCTTGCTGTTTCAGGTATACGCATCTTCCCTTCCCAAAGACCTCTCACTCCAAAAAGCTTCTAAAAGCTCAGATTCCTGACCATATTTGTTGCTTGCTGTAAAACATTTTCAATGGCTCAATACCAAGTTAATAATTTTTTTTTGCTTTCCATTACCTTTGAGTTCTTCACCAATTTTATTTTTCAATTATTCATAACCTTTGTATTTACAATTTGTACTAATGGTTTGATACAATCATGAAGGTTCAGCTATGGTCCTACTAAAGTCAAGTCAGATCTGAAGCCAGAATCATATCTGTTTTTCAAAAGGTGTCCTGTCCATTCCACTAGTTGGGTTCTACCACTACAGAACCGGTATTTAGAATCACAGAATCAGCAGGTTGGAAGAGACCCACCAGATCATCGAGTCTAACTCTACCTATCAAACACTAAACCAAACCTCAGAACCTCATCCATCTGTCCCTTAAACACCTCCAAGGTTGGTGACTCAACCACCTCCCTGGGCAGCCTCTGCCACTGCCCAATGACCCTTTATGTGAAAATTTTTTTCCTAATGTCCAGCCTGAACCTCCCCTGGTGCATCTTGAGGCCATTTCCTCTTGTCCTGTCCCCTATCACTTGGGAAAAGAGGCCAGCTCCCTCCTCTCCACAACCTCCTTTCAGGTAGTTGTAGAGAGTAATGAGGTCTCCCCTCCGCCTCCTCCAGGATAAACACCCCCAGCTCTCTCAGCCATTCCTCATAAGGCCTGTTCTCCAGCCCCTTCAACAGCTTTGTTGCTCTTCTGTGGACTTGCTCCAGAGCCTCAACATCTTTCTTGTGGTGAGGGGCCCAGAACTGAACACAAGATTCAAGGAGTGAAATCAGAAGCTACTGTCCACATCAACTGGACCATTGCCTGTGCCACACTTGGGCCATGCTTATGCACAGGATGTTGTGCTGAGATGTATCTCTCCAGTGCAACTGAGCTGAGACTGCTCTGCAAGCTGCCTTACATAAGCCAGCTTTATTCAGGCAACACTGGGTTGAAGGAGCAAACAGTGAGCTGGATGGTAAGCTGGCTAAACGGCCAGGCCCCGAGGGTGGTGTTGAGTGAAACAAAGTCTGGTTGGAGACCAGCAGGTATTGGTGTACCCCAGAGGTCAATACTGGGGTAAATACTGTTAAACACTGATGATATTAGTGGTGGTGTTCACTGCATTGAGGCTCTGGAGTGAGTCCACAGAAGAGGGTTATTCTCCCTCTGTACTCTGCACTGGTGAGGCCGCTCCTTGAATCCTGTATTCAGTTCTGGGCCCCTCACCACAAGAAGGATGTTGAGGCTCTGGAGCGAGTCCAGAGAAGAGCAACAAAGCTGGTGAAGGGGCTGGAGAACAGGCCCTATGAGTAACAGTTGAGAGAGCTGGAGGTGTTTATCCTGGAGAAGAGGAGGCTGAGAGGAGACCTCATTGCTCTCTACAACTACCTGAAAGGAGGTTGTGGAGAGGAGGGTGCTGGGCTCTTCTCCCAAGTGGCAGGGAAGAGGACAAGAGGGAATGGCCTCAAGCTCCGCCAGGGGAGATTTAGGCTAGATGTCAGGAGGAAGTTTTTCACAGAAAGGGTCATTGGGCACTGTAACAGGCTGCCCAGGGAGGTGGTTGATTCACCTTCCCTGGAGGTGTTTAAGGGACGGGTGGACGAGGTGCTAAGGGGCATGGTTTAGTGTTTGATAATAATGGTTGGACTCGATGATCCAGTGGGTCTCTTCCAACCTGGTTTTTCTATGATTCTCAGCAAGAACTGGAAGGAATGGCTAACACACCAGAGGGTCATGCTGCCATCTAGAGGGACCTCAACAGGCTGGAGAAATGGGCTGACAGGAACATCAAGTTCAACGTTTGAAGAGGAGCAACTCCATGCACCAGCACATGCTGAGGTTAACCAACTGGAAAGCAGTTTTGCAGAAAAGGACCTCGTAGACACCAAGTCAAACATGGCTAATGGTATTGTGGACTGCACCAGCAGGATTGCTGCACTGGTCCTTCCCCTGTGCTCAGCCCTGGCAAGGCCACACCTGGAGTGCTGTGTCCAGTTTGGGGCTATCCAGCAGAAGACAGAGATGGAAATCACAAAGAGAGTTCAGTGAAGGGCCACAAAGATCATTAATGGACTGGAGCATCTCACGTATGAGGAAAGACTAAGAGAGCTGGTACTGTTCAGCCTGGAGAAGGTCCAGGGGGTTCTTTTCAAAATACATAAATATCTGAAGGGAAGATGCAAAGAAGATGGAGCAAGTCACTTTTCAATGGTGCCCAGTTACAGGACAAGGGGTAACAAGCACAAACTGAAACACAGGTTCCCTATATACACCAGGAAACACTTTTACTATGAGGGTGACCTCCAGAGGCCCCTTCCAACCTCACCATTCCATGATTCTGTGGTGTGTATCAATACCAATGAAAGAATGGCATCACAACCTTCAGCCATACATCCTACCTGCTGCTTTTCAGTGACTAGATTATACTTAATTCAGGTGGATTTATATACACTGGAGTCACACATTTGATCATTGAGCACATATGCCATACAGTTAATGCTGATTACCAGCCTTGATGTAGTTAATGCTGATTACCCTCATTTAATTACTCCTATTTGTCTTGCAAATCGTTCTTGGCTTCTGTTCTTCTTCCTTCTAAGAACTGCACCCCTGAGAAACCGCTAAATGACTGTCTCTACGAGCTGTCTTATAGTGAAAGGAGTGTCATATGCATATGGAAGAATAACAAAACCAAACCAAACCTGACTAGCTGTTGGCCGCTTTTTGGGGTCCCACTGCAGCATGTCTCTCATGAGCTGCACCGCTTCACTGCTTGCATTAGGTATGAGGGTTTTCAGGTTGTTAGGTACACACTGAGGCCAGCGAAAATTCATGGAGGCTGAAAGTTGGTAGCCTTCAGGCCAGTTGTTCTGGAAGAATGAGATTTCCAGTTACAAAGAAAGTTCAGCTGTAAAATACCCTAGTGCCCAAGTATATTATCATATACCAGTTTTAAATATAATGTAGCATAATAATAAGCATATATCATAAGTATATTATATAATATATGCTTATATTATAAGCAATATAATAAGCCTATAAAGCCTTTTAATTGGAGGCAGGAAGATTTAGATTAGGCATTAAGAAGAAATTCCTCATAATGAGGGTGGGGAGACACTGGCACAGGTAATCCAGAGAAGCAGCAGATGCTCCCTCCCTGGAAGTGTTCTAGGCCAGGTTGGATGGGGCCTTGAGCAGCCTGGGACATTGGAAGATGTCCCTGTCCATGGCAGGGACACTGGAACTGGATGAGCCTTAAGGTCCCTTCTGAGCCAAACCACTCTATGATTCTATATTGTCCTATCAGTAATAGATTGTGTCCCACTTACTTTAGACTACTTTAGAGATTTCAGTATAAATTTTCACCATAAACCTGCAGTGAGAGGCAAGTCTTGCTTTAACATCCAATCAAATCAAAGGCATAAATGGAATCGGAAGCTTGGAGTGAAGTGACAGGGCCTGATCGAGAGACCTAAAATAATATAGGTGACCCAAGGATGATTGGTATTGCATTGCTATGTGTACTGTTCAGTCTGTACCTTCTCACATTGCTATGATCACTAGAATTGTGTGGTGCTATTTGTGTTGCAGAGAGCATGAGAAAAAGGGGCAGAGAAGCAGTTGGGGACAGAGATTCTGTGTTTTGGAATCATCTGATTTGTTTATCCTACAATGCAAAAGCTCAGTGCCTTGTAGTGATGGATGGAGACCTCACTTAGCAGTGGATGCACTGTGTGGGAGCCCCAGTTGTCTGGGATAAGAGTCTCCAAATCCAAGCTACAAAAAAGAGGCTCCCCAGCAACTGTGGGTCTGGATGATGGCAATAAGGCAATTAGTGATGTATCTTTCTTAATTACTATATTTATTCTCTTGTAATGATTAGATTGATTGCCTTTAAAGCTGCTAATTGTTAACTTGTTGTTGCTCACTACTAATAATTTGTTATCTTTCATGCAATAAGTTGAGTAAAATTTGTTTTCACTGAGTATTTGAAAGTTTGGGCTTCTATGCTGACTGCATTTTGTGCTCCGTGGTAAAACAAGGAGTCTTACCATGCTTCTAATTACTAACTTTTTAAATCATTGCGTTTAGAACCATTGGTTTAAGAAGCCATAGGTTTAAGAAATAAGAAAATATGGTAATAAGTTTTACTTTACTGTATCTGAGATCAATGCCATACAACAGTAAATGTAAAAATTATTTCTGTGCTTACTGCTATCGTGCCATTCTGCATTGTAGAACACCTTTAGTAACCCTGCAGTGTGGAATGTCACTGCAGTTACCTTCTTTGGTGTCCCCAGTACTTGGCAAATCTTGAATATAGTATCGATTTCACTGGCGCCTGGGAAGAGAGGCCTCAGCGTGTAAACTTCTGCCATTATACAACCAACAGCCCAAATATCTATTGGAGAACTATAGCTGGTGGACCTCAGAAGAACTTCAGGAGCTCTGTACCTATAAGAGAGGGGAAAAAAAGAAACAAACCCTAAAAATCCACACAATTCAAACAGAACTACATGAGACAATTCAGCTCTTCACTGTTAAGAACATGACTTCAAAAGCTCCCATCCTCTCCAATCCTATACGTAATTCTGTATAGGAATTCATTATTTCATTATTCATATTCAAACTTCATTATTTTATAGAAGGAAGAATTAAAATCTACACAAGCTTTAAGCTCTCTGACGCTTTCCTGACATGGAGCAATCCCAGCACGTCCCACCTGCTTTATCAGGCCCCTTTCTTTGTTCCAGTGTTGCTGCCATCTGCAACCTGTCTTGCAGTAACTGAAATTTTCTGAACTATGCCAAGCTTAAATAACTAAGTTTCATAAAGATGAGGCATCAAAAGTTGCATTGCCTTCAGCACAAATGCAATACTTATTTAAATACTTGATACACAGAATGCAGGCGAGTACGAGCACTTACCATCTTGTGGATACATAATCAGTGTAGGGAGGTCTCGATCGGATTTCTCGAGCTAAGCCAAAGTCTGCTATTTTCACAAGTTCTGGTCCCATGCAAAGGAGGTTTTCGGGTTTCAAGTCTCTGTGAAAGAATCCTAGAATTCAAATAAAATATTGATGGGTATTGCAAAGCCACTTTCAGCTGTAGCCTTTATTTTCCATCTGGACTGTTTTGCTTTAGTTCTGTATTGGTTTTGACTGGGGTAGAGTTTATTTTCTCCCTAGTAGCTAGTATGGGGCTATGTTTTGGATTCATGCTGGAACCAGTGTGGGTAACAAGAGGAATGATTTAGTTACAGCTGAGCAGTGCTTACATGCAGTCAAGGCCTTTTCTGCTTCTCACCCCACCTGTGAGGAGGCTGGGGGTGCACAACAAGTTTGGAGGGGACACAGCTGGGACAGCTGACCCTGACTGACCAAAGAGATGTTCCACACCATATGATGCCATGCTCAGCAATAAAAACTGGGGAAGGAGGATGAAGGGATGATGCTCAGAGAGATACATTTGTCTGCTGAAGTTACTGTTATATGTGATAGAGCTCTGCTTTCCTGGAGATGGCCTGTTGATGGGAAGCAGTGTATGAAGTCCTTGTTTTGCTTTGCTTGTGCACGTGGCTTTTGCTTTAGCTACTGTCTTTATCTCAACCCACAAGGTTCCTCATTTTACTCTACCAGTTCTTTCCACCATGCCACTGGAGGGATGCTGGTGGTAATTGAGTGGGTGGCTGTGTGGTTTAACCCCAGCTGGCAACGAACCACCATACAGGCTTGCCATGAATTCCCAGATATTTGCAACTATGAATTTACAACATCTTGGCAGAAATATCAGTCTAGTGTATAACAGATCCGTAAACAAAACAAACACTTTTGACACAGAATTGTTCATTCTTCATAGACAAAGTAAGTTAAATAGCAGTAAAATGTATTCTCAAAGGTTGTGATCCATTTGATAATTTACTTTTAAAAAAAGTGGTTTAGATTTTTGCAAATAAATAATTTTTTTTCTGTTTTCAATATTTTGTATCTCACTGGAGCAGATTACAATTTCTAGTTTGGTTTCAGAAGTGTATCCAAGTCCCATTAGAAAAGAGAAGAAAGCCATTAGCTTGAAAATGTTTAGCAAAGCAAAGTTAAATGTGTTCTAAAAGTGAACCAAGACATGTGGGTCCTACAAGTCTTTCACTTATTTTTTTCATTAGTAGTAACAAGTGGGTCTTGTTACTACTGGCTGGTACCCCAGCTTTAACTTTTATTATTATTGTAATAATTAATTGGAAGGCCAAGCAATGACAGTTGTTTGTTACTCAGACTTTTACACTTTGAGTGTATACTTTGAATGAGACACCTTACTCAGGTATCTGTGCTTTATTCAAGTATTTGTGTGTACTTTGAGAAAATGAGTAATTTTTCCTTTATTCTCAATCTCAGGGGCCCCCCAATCTATCAAGAAATGCACCCACTGACATCAGATAAGTTTTGGAAAGTGGCCAGCTGCCAGTTTGAGAAAGTAGAAATCTACAGAAAAAGAACTGAGCAAACCTCCAAACCAAAACACCAGGTCAGTACAAAACATAGATATTTTCAGTAATCTGAATCTCTTGTACAGCAACATTCTTTTGATCACTCCCATTACTAAAGTTAGTGAGGTTATTGCTAGTGTGCTCATTAAAAAACTTACACAGACACTATCTTGCTCTAATTCAAAATATTTACAGCTAAAATACAACCTACCATGCTTATGGATAAATGCAAGCCCCTGCAGGATCTGATACATAATATTTCTAACTGTAGACTCAGGAAACAGTTTGTTTCTGTGGGATAAAAGCAAAGGGAAGAAATAAATATTAATTAAGTTCACATATTAGCTTATGCTATCTAAGAAACCAGAGATGAAAGGTAACAATGACAACAAAACTGCTAGATGTATTTTAAGTGCTCTCATGTAGTTTATTTCTCCAATAATATACACATAGTACTCGCACTGCTACATTACAGGCCATTAGGACTAGATGATATCATGTTATGACTATGTGGGACAGTGAATTTAAAAAAAAATGAAGAAAAGACTGTGCTCTTCATGCAGTTTCTTACCTCTTTTCTAAAGCATATACAAGTCATCCTTATGACTTTACTCATTATTATCAAACAGTCACTATGTTCCTGTTAACTGAAAAAAACCAGTCTCATCTGCTACCACTGAAAACAAGAGGTTCTCTCTTTCCAGAAGCATTTAGCCAATGCCCTCACACATGTAGTGTGAATATCAGGTTGTCCTGTGCACGGACAGGAGCTGGACTCGACTCCCTGTGTGTCCTTTCCAAAACAGGATATCCTATGATACTATGACTCTTCTAATATTTGAGAAGATCAGCCATAGGAGGTGGTTTTATGACAGTCTCTCTTACTACGAGAGGATTCCAATCAAACAGCTCCATACCAGCTGCCTCCAAGCATGCTAAAAAGTAAAGATGGGCTGGAGTGTAAATAAGCGACAATTTTACTCAGAATGAACCTAACCATGAATAAAAAAATACCTTGGGCCTTATACAATTTCCTGGGCTTGATTCCTCTCGAAAAAAAATGACCATCACATATTTCAGAAGTGAGATCAGCTACTAGAGTCAGCTTTTCCTATTTGCTTGCGTATTATTTAACTTAGAGCAGAGAGTTCTATTTCCTCTACAGTCCCTTCCAGCAAGACCTGCAATTTTAACTAAGACTTTAGCAAATAAATCGCATTCTTAAAGGTTTGATTTATGCAACGTCCAAGCTAAACTGTAGAGAACATCACATGTAGCACAGCCTTACAGACATCTGTCCTTTTTGCTTTCGCAAGGAGGTAGGATATATCAAGCACTTCTAAGAAATTCCTATACGTAATTGATTTGTGTTATGCACTTTAATGATTTTCTTTCTCAATGTTCAGCATTTCATAATTAAAAATCAGCATCCATATAGATGTGCACAATTTAGTTAAAGTATTTTTATGCTTGAAGAGGTATTTTATGTAGTATTCATAGGGATATAGTACATTAACCTTACTTCATTAAATCAAGGGCCACAGTGATGATCAGAGGGCTGGAGCACCTCTGCTATGAGGACAGGTGGAGAAAGTTGGGGTTGTTCAGCCCGTAGAAGAGAAGGCTTGGGGAGACCTTACAGTGACCTTCCAGTACCTGCAGGGGCTACAGGAAAGCTGGGGAGGGACTGTTTACAAGGGCCTGGAGTGATAGGATGAGGGGAAATTGGAAAGGAGAAGATTTAGAACAGATATTAGGAAGAAATTCTTCACAATGAGGGTTATGAGGCACTGGCTCAGGTTGCCCACAGCAGTTGTGGCTGCCTCATCCCTGGAAGTGCTAAAGGCCAGGCTGGATGGGGCTTTGAGCAGCCTGGTCTGGTTTGGAGTGTCCCTGCAGGGTGGGTGGAATTGGATGGGCTTTAAGTTCCCTTCCAACCCAAATGATTCTATGATTGCTGTTTCTTTGGTACATAGAGATAAAATGGCCTCCTCAGAGAACAATTAAAAGCAGGGAGCTATTTTGTCCCAAATTATCCTCTGGAGGATACTATCATGGTCCAAAGGCTAAAATGATGACTTTACTAATGCTCTAGCGAATATCAAAAAGCTAGATTTTATTGATCAAGCTGACAAATAAAATATCCAGTCTTTGGATATGTCAGTTCAAACTACATGGAAAAAAAATTCCTAGAACCAATCCTGAATTTGACCGCTCACGATTACCATTTCAACCACATTTTATTCATTCATTTACATAAGCAAGCCGTAACAGAAGGGGTGCTAATACCACCCTGCAGTAGAAAAAGCATTGCTGCTCAGAGTACTTACCTAGAAACTAAAAGTTCAGTGCCTCAGTGCAAAAGCTGTTAAAAATTCTGAGTTCTCACTCTCAAAAGAGTGCCCTATTTATGTGCCAGGCTTATCTGAGAAGAGACACTGGAAACTGTCACCAAACTTCCTGTTTTCTCTTCAAAGGAGACAGCCAGACCTCCTACTGCAGCATGCAGCTTTAAGCCATAGTGATCTAAGTCTACAGAAACGATCCAAGGTCCTCTGGTGTTCAAAGCACATTACACAAGTCATTAATTTATATCAGGAATGGATTGTGCTGTTACATACCTTTCTTTCATTAACTGATACAGATTTTCCTTCATGTACTCAAACACAAAATACAGGTGATCGTTCTCCCTGATAACTTCTTTCAGCTTTACTACATTGGCATGGTTTAATTTCTTCAAAGACTAGAAGCAGAAAACACAAACCAGATTTTACAAGGGTCTCACTTTCATGAAAAAGAAAGAACCATTTTGCTAATGCAGAAGACTTGACTTCTAAAATTCAGTATTTGAAATAATCAGACAGCTTTGCAAACCATGACCAGACTACCTTCAAGTACTACCTGATACATCTACAGTGTAGACATTAATTCATTGTTCTGGTCATTTAAATGCCATCTGGCACCACAGCAGACACCAAATAACTGTATTCTCTCTGTAACTAACTTCCTACTGGCAAACTCACAGTCTTGCAACAGTCAGCAAAGACTTGGGACTAAATAGAACACTGGAAATTCTTCCCTGATATTGTGAATTGACCCTGGTGTGCAGCTGGGTCAGTGGGATGGCAGAGAGAAATGGAAGGGCAGAAATTAGAAAACTCTCAGGTTGAGATAAAGTCAGTTTAACAGGTGAAGCAAAATCTGCGCACGCAAGCCAAGCAAATTAAAGACTTCATTCACTGCTTCCCATTGGCAGGCAGATGTTTAGCCTTCTCCAGGAAAGCAGGGCTCCATCATGTGTACAGGTCACTTAGGAAGACAAATGCCGTAACTCTGAACACCTCGCCCCCATTCTCCTCCTTCCCCCAGCTTCTACTGCCAAGTGCAAGGTTATATGTGATGTCCCTTAAGTCATTTGGGGTCATCTGTCCTGGCTGTGTCCCCTCCCAGCCTCCTGCTACTAACTGGTGGGGAAGCCTAAGAAACAAAAGGTGCCTTGAGTTGTGTAAGCACTGCTCAGCAGTAACTAAAACAGTGTTACCAACACTGCTCTAGTCACAAACTTAAAACACAGACAAGCAGCTATGAAGGTAATTAACTCTGTCCCAGCCAAATCCAGCATACTTCTCCCTTCTTTTTAGATTTTTAGTGCATTCTACCCTCAATCTTGCTGTAGCAACTCAGTACCAATACATGGTACCGCAAAAAGGTGACCAAGGTTTTCTGCATGTTTGCGATAATCACAAGGACTAGAAATTAAGGGAGGTCCTTAGAACAAACCCCTAAGGATTTGCTGGTGTCAGAACTTCATGTCAAACGCCTGCCCCTAGACCAACTATCCAGAAACAACTGCACGTACAAAGCCTTCTGCTGAGCGAAGTGCACACACATTCTCAAGCTCTCAAAACACCATCAGCTCCAGGTTTTGTGATAGGAAAGGCCTCTCACTCGCTTGCCCCTCACTGCAAGTAGGCAGCAGCTCTCTGCAACCAAATAGTTTTCCGTAATAATACATAATTTTAACAAGAATTTTTATAACACTACAGACACCCCATTCAAATGCAGAACCAGAAAAACTGTAACGTCACACTCCACAGCTCAAGTTGGAGGGAATTTCTGATAAAAGGGGTGGAAATAATTTGAAGTTACCCTAAAACATGACAGAGATCATCTCATTTGAAGTCAACCACTGAATAAAATAAGTACCTTAACTTCTCGAAGGTTCATACATTCCTCCCAGGAATAAAACTTTCTCTTCATTCTGCAATAGCAGAGGGTAAAAACTATTAATACATCATCAACATCAGCTGGTCTTTGACCTGTAAATCTCATTATATCTTAATAATTCAGTTACTCCATCAAAACATGAATGTTCTCCCCTTTGTCAAAAAGTTTTACATCTCTAGACAAGGTACATTCTAATAGAATTTAAAAGCAGTACTATTACATAAGATTGGCTTTTTTTAATTTTTCAAATATCTATCCTCCTGGAAAAATTTCAGACCCTTCAACAAGCCAGGGCATGACTTTTTTTTCCCAGTATACAACGTGGTAGTGTCTAACTGTAAAGAGGACAAGGGATGGAAGAGTTATGAACAACTCAGACTAAGTTTTGAAACAAATCTAATGAAGATCAAATTAAATCACTTCACTGGGTCTTCCATTTTATCAAATTCTTCTTGTTCCTCTTCTCTAATGATTCTCCTCTCTGATTCTATGATTCTTGTAGTAAGTCACAGAACTATAGAATGTTTTAGGTTGGAAAAGACCTTTAAGATCATCAGAGCATAACCCTTAACCTAGCACTGCCAACTCCACCACTAAATCACACCTCTGATAGAAGTTCCCAGTTTGAAATCAGTTCTCATAATTAGTATAGGTGAAGAACTACAAGCCCTTCATTTCGTGAAGAGGTCTGGATTATTTTTGCTGTTTAGGCAGTGGTCTTGCAGTTACCGTCCTGTGCATTCAGCCACCAGGCTGTTTCTGTTCTTATTAATGGATTGATATTAACATGTAAGCTACAAGAGTACCATCCTCTGAAATTTTTGGGTTTCCACAACATTGCAAAATGAAAATTAAAAGGTGTCTCTGGCAAGTTTTGATACAGGGAAAAAAACCTTCAGCACAGAGGATTTGGGAAGTTGCTAGTGCTGGCTATTGACTATGCAAAATAGCTTTGTATTGAAAGTACTTCAGACAAGTACGTCCCTGGGTCACAGTCAGTATTTCAGGAAGGTGCCAGCAATGATGTGCAGATATCTCTTACTACAGCTAAGACAAATAAGCCATTTACAAACTGAGGCCGCTGCTGAAGTGGCAGAGAAAAACCAAGTGGAATTTTCAAGTAATTAAAAAAAAATCTTACTCAACATTTATCTGTATAAAGATACAGATAATGAACAATAAGATCGATTGTGTTAATTATCGTTGCAGTATTAACAGTATGCACGTTCCATGTAAGCAACAGGGAAGGGGCTGCATACTCCAAAGCAGCACTGGCGAATACTCTTAAATAATAAACATGAAACATGTCTGACAGCACGTAGTAGCAGAGCACTGCTACAATAAGACTTTATATCTCACCCAGTTCGCATCTTCTGGGTCTTTGAAGGACACAAAGAATCTGAGCTTTGCATGCTGCCCCAATACAGCTTACAAACACGTGAACTACAAATACAGGTGAAGTACTCAAGCCAGCAAGACCACAGATGGGGACCCCAGAATGGGAAAACCTGGACCACTCTTAATTAACAAATGCAAGTACTTACTTTTTAATGGCTATTAGCTCTCCAGATTCAATGCTTCTGCCTAGAAGGACAGAGCCGTAGGTTCCATCACCAAGCTGTCTAATAGTTGTATATCTATTCATGATGAGGATACTTCAGCTGCAAGCGCATTTCAGTCCTTCGTGTTTCTTATGTTTCTCCTCTAAGTGTAGCCAATTCTTTCTGTGGCAGCATAAATACAGAGCACTCAGGATAGTGTGAACGGTCGCAGGAATCATGTTTTCAAGACGTAGTCTTTCATCTGAAAGCACAGAACATAAACCGTTTGATTTCTGCACCCTTCCAAGATTGCTTATTTGCAGACTCCATCCTCCTCCAAGAGATACTCCTTGTAAGCTACACACAAACACACTCATCTTGGTCTCTCACCAGAAAGGTATGTTCCCCAAATCTGCTCCTACCCTAAAGATAGAGGCACTTTATGCAGCCCTAATGGAAGAAACTAGTACTGAAAGCAAGGGATAAAGTCTCAGAGTTTGGATAAAATAGTTTGCTATCAGAAAAACATGAAACATTCCAGCAAGATTGGGGAACATCTGCTCTAGCCGAAATATTAGACTCAACCATTCTCACAGGTCATACTGCCATCAATTAAATCAAATCGATATTCCTTCCATAAGGTGCAACGCTAGGAATGCAGTCATATGTATTCCCTTAAACAGTCTTTAGAAGAATACTGTGTTCATATCAGGTAAGACCACATGTATTTCACTACAACAGCTCCAAGCATGAATCAGTCTCTAGTAACAGTAGATACACCGGATTTTCTATCCAACCTTCTGTTCTGATATTGCATGAACAATGCAATACTAACAATAAAGACAAAAGAGTCTTATTCCCTTGTTTAATCTAATGCTGATGACATTTCCTACACTTTAGTTTAGAAAAAATGTGATCTATTCTATGTAAATGAATCACACATTTGGAATAAAATAGAATTCCCCTGCAATGAGAGTTTGATCCTTGCAGTCTTTCTCCCACTCTAAGAGGACAGCAGTATTTGTGGTGGGTGAATTGCACCTTTTCAGATGCATTTTGAGATTTTTCTGTAGCAGTCTTCAGTCTCTCCTGCATTTTAATTTATTTCACAAAGACAGATTACAAATTTAAACATAATGGGATGACGTTGTTTGAACTCCAAACTGACATCAATGCAAAGCCACAATCCTGTAGGTGCAAGATGTCGCAAACATCCTTTGTTTTCAGCCTTCTAAACCCATTAGTCCCACTAACAGTGATCCAGGAACAAACAAAAATGAAGAAATACCACATTAATAAACCTTTCATCAATTTTACACATCATGTATGAAAAAGAACAGTGTTAACAGATGCTGGATAGTGTCTCAGACAGGCAGAAGGAAATAATCCTCTAGCAGTACCAGTTTCTCTCCACACAGTACATAGAATCACAAGTTATCACCTCAAATTAGAGACCTAATCCCACATTCTGTAGTACTTGCCAAGGAACGTAAGAATAGCACTCTGGAGTAACAGTTGCTTTTTGGCTGGTTTTCAGGCTCTGCACCTACACAGCATAAAGCTGCTTAGGCAATGTCCTGCACTGAGGTCAAAAAGCTTAAACTCCAGCTGGTCAATCATAGAATTACAGAATCACTAGGTTGGAAAAGACCTTTGAGACCATCAAGTCCAACCATATCTGTCCACTACTAAATCAGATCCCTAAGCAATTAATCTACCCTTCTTTCAAATGCCTGCAGGGATGGGAACTCACCCACCTCCCTGGGCAGCCTCTGCCAGTGCCTCCAGGGGCTAGAGAGCAATTCCAAAGACTTGGCTCCCAGGCCTTTATCCAGATCCTTGGTGAAAATTTCAAATGATGACAAAGCCTTGCATGGTCTCCTAGTCTGAAAATCTAATACATACTAGTATCCAAACAGATAATTTTATACAGTAACTTCAAATCTAAATGGGTGGGACTTGCAGATTTCTCAGCACACACTTCCCTAACAACAGAATTTGTCTGATGTGTCTTGAACAGATAAAATAGGGAATGTGACTGTCTGTACTTTACTGGAGATATTAATTTAAGACTCACTCTTTTCCACAGCCACTGATTTTCACAGAAGACTTGTAAAAAATTACCTTTGTGATTCCAGCTCTGCTGACCAAAAGAGACAAATTAATTGAAATATTTTTAGGCATTAAGGGGAAATAAAGAAGCTAGACAGGAGAAAGTAGCCAGAAAACAGATTTCAGTAAGGAACACATGTTAAAAAAAAAATATGCTTGGATGCACAGAAGTTAACACAGCTCCTATGGAAGCACAAGTCCACCTGTATGAAAATCCACTGTACAAAACTGAAATAAAGTCTCCGTTGGTTAATTATACCAGTACTATTTCTTGTTGAGCCTAACAGCGAAGCTGGTTTTTAAAATCTATTTTGCTTTGCAAGGGGTATGTTCTGTTCTTATCACCTTCTGCTCTCTCTCGCTTTCACCTCTGGGAACATACGAAACCTTAGTCCGCAGGCTGTTTCTACTGCACCCGAGCCCCATCAAAATCACTGAAAAGAACATGCAAGTCTAAGACAAGCAGTTTGCAGAGCTGGAAAATGTATAACTTAGTCTGTATTCTAGTCCAGAACTACAGCCTATAAAAATTCACATTTTTAGAGGATGTAAAAACAAACTGCAAAACTCTCTTGGAGTAGAAGGGAATGTTGATACCAAACAGGAAAATGCTTGAGTTTTACCGTATTGTCACACTATGTGCAGACCTGTTGATACTGAAAATGCTCGCAAATAAACTCTCTGAGACTAGTTTTGGAGTTTTAGAAAGAAAACATCCTTTATCAGACCTGGGCAGCACAAGGGAGTGATCTCCATCAGTCATGTGCAGTGAGACAAAAGCTGGTGACAGCATGCATTTCCCAGTTACAGGTCTATGTATAAATCCTCCCAGAAACCTTACACACATGCCATTACTTTCCAAGAACTGATTGTAATGTTGTTATAAATTGCACAACAGTCAAAGCTCTTGCTAATTTGGAGCTGGCTCTGGCTCTCTGCTTGACCTTTTCCTTGAGACAGGGAGAAACTTGAAAAAGAGGTGATTACAGAAGAAGACACATCTGTTCTGCAAAGATCATGCACAACACAAGATGTTATTATCATCAAAGAATGGACAGGGTCTGGAATAAAACAGTCTACAAGAAAACATGCTATAAGAGGGATATTCTGTCTAACTTTCAAAAAACCACAGTTGCTTAGACAAAACTTTACTTTAGCTTAAATCAAAATAGTCCACCTTTTTGCAATAGTAACTACTTCTTGAATCACTATAAACAGGATACTTTCCACAGAAACCAACCAGCAAAGCTCCTTCAAAAGCAGGCCTGACTTAATGTAGGAGGAATACTTCCTGACTCTAATTCAAACTTGCTATTTTGTTTACAGATGCTTCAAATGTTTACAGATGCTCCTCTCCCCTCTGAAGGGTTGCAGCCTGGAGAACTGAAAGTGAAAGCTGCCAAAGCTGAGAAACACAAACAGTAAAAAACCTGCAAGTGCCTTTTAAAACACGTTCCATGTTTTGGCGATGATGCAGAATCACAGAATGACCTGAGTTGGAAAGGACCCAGAAGGATCAAGTCCCACTCTGATCACTGCACAGGACAAGCCCAGCATTCGCATCACATGTCTGAATGCATTGTCCAAATGCTTCTTGAATATTGCCAGGCCAGGTGACAGTACTGCTTCGCCAAAAAGCTGTTCCAGCGCTCCACCACCCTCATGGTGAAGAACCTTTTCCTAACATGATACAAGAAGTAGTTACTATTACAAAAAATGGAATAATTTGATTTAAGCTGAAGTAAAGTTTCATCTAAGTAATGGTACTTTTTTTGAAAGTTAGACAGAATGTCCCTCTGACAAAGTGCTTTCCTCCAAATGGTGTTTTCCCAAACACTGTTTATTCTTTGGAGGTGGTAACATCTTGTGTTCAGTTTGATCTGTGCTGAACAGATGTCTCGCCTGTAATCAACTCTGTTTGCAGTCTCTCCCCACCTCAAATGCAAGGTCAGGCAGAGCTGGCTCCAAAAGCTCCAGTCAGCAAGAGATTTGGCTGTTGTGAAGTACATAAGATTAAAATTAGACTTTGGAAAGTAATAGAATATGCATAAGATTTCTGGGAAAACTTCTGTATCTATATGCATTTAAGTTGGAAATCTATTCTGTATCCAGCTCATCTCTCTGTGTGTGATTGATGGAGATCACTGCCTCACATCGCCAAGTCCCAGTAAGGGATGCTTGCTTTCTGAAACTCTTTCCAGTATCAATATCCAACCTAACCCTGCCATGACACATCTTCCTGCCATTCCCTCAGGTCCTGCCACCAGAGAGAAGAGATCAACACCTGCTCTTCCTCGTTCCCTTGTGCGGAAGCAGCAAACTGCAATGAGGTCTCCTTCCCGTCCCCTCTTCTCCAGGCTCAACAGACCAAGTGATTTCAGCTGCTCCTTATACAACTTCCCCTCTAAACCCTCCGCCAACTTTGTGGCCCTAACCTGAAGATATTAGCAGTCGGATGCACAGAGAGAGGTGTGGTTTGAAGCTCTGGGTTTAAATGGAAGCTGCCCCAGCAGCTGCTCCTTGTGTTTGCCAGTGACACTTTCAGGGGTGCCCCAAGGGCTGAAAACCAGGGTTCTGGGGGAGGCAGCAGCCCCTGGGCAGCAGCAGGAGCCAGGGCACTGGTGAGACAAGCAGAGGTGACCCACAGGCCACTGCTGCTCTGACACAGTGGTCAGGTCATAGAATCTTAGAATCACTTGGTTGGAAAAGACCTTTGAGATCATGAAGTCCAAAAGGACCTGTCCACTACTAAGCCCTATCCCTAAGCACCTCATCTACCCATCTTTTAAACACCTCCAGGGATGGGGACTCCACCACCTCCCTGGGCAGCCTCTGCCAATGCTCAAGAACCCTTTCAGTGAAGATATTTTTCCTAATGTCCAATCTGAACCTCCCCTGGCACAGCTTGAGGCCATTCCCTCTCATCCTCTCACCTGTCACTTGGGAGAAGAGACCAGCACCACCTCGCTACAATCTCCTTTCAGTGCGTTGTAGACATTGATAAGGTCTCCCATCAGCCTCCTCTTCTTCTCCAGGCTAAACAACCACAGTTCCCTCAGCTGCTCTCCAGATCCTTCACCATCTCCATTGCCTTTCTGTAGACATGATCCAGGACTCTTTCTTGTAGTGCAGGAACCAGAACTGAACACAGTATTCAAGGTGCCGATACCAAAATGCCAGCAAATAAACTCTCTAAGGCTTGTTTTGGAATTTTAGAAAGCAAGCACCCTTTACCAGGCCTAGGCGACATGAGGCAGTGATCTCCATCAATCCCGAGCAGCTAGACCAGAGCTGGGACAGATTTCCTGCTTATATCCACATGAACAAATTTTCCCAGAAACCTTATGCATGTTGTTTTACTTCCCAAGGACTCACTTCAATGTTACATACTAACAATATTCAAGACTAACAATATTCATGAAGCATCTGGACAACCCCCTCAGACACATAGCTAAATGCTGGGGTTCTCCTCAGCAGGGACAGCAGTTGGATTCGATGATCCCTGTGGGTCCTTCCCAGCTCAGGGCATTCTGTGATCCTGTCTTATTATGAACTTTGCAACAGTCAAAACTTCCTAATTTGGAGCTTTTGGAGCCGGCTCTGCCTGACCTTGCATTTGAGATGGGGAAAGGCTGCAAACAGAGGTGTTTATAGGGAAAGACCATAAACAGAGGAGATTATATAAGACGACACATCTGTTCAGCACAGATCAGATCATGCATAACAAAAGGTGCTATCATTTCCAAAAGAACAAGGGCTGTAACAGTGTCTGGAAAAGTACTATTTGAAAAAAAAAAATGTTATAAAAAAGCATACTATCGGAGGACATTCTGTCTAACTTTTAAAAAATACAGTTGCATGGTTGAACTTCAGTTTAAATCAAAATATTTCGCTTTTCGTAATAGTAACCACTTCTCATATCACATAGAACAAACAGCCTCTGGAAAAAGCACCGTTTGAGAAAACCCAAAATATGCTATCAGAGGGACACTCTGTCTAACTTCCAAGGAGTAAAATTACTCGGATTAACACATAAATCTACTTTAGCTTAAATCAAAATATTCTACCTTTTGTAATAGTCGCCACGCCTTGTATCACAAAGAATGATCAAGTTTTGTAAAAAAACTGAAAAAAGAACAACCCATGCTATCAGAGGGACATTCTAACTTTAAAAATATGCAGTTACTTGGATAAAAGCTTGACTCTACCTTAGCTTAAATCAAAATATTCCACTTTTTTGTAACAGTGACTGCTTACTGTATCACAAAGAGTGATCAGGTTTTGGGAAAACACTTAAAAAACAACCCCAAACATGCCATCAGAGGGGCATTCTAACTTTACAAATGTACAGTCACATGGATGAAACCATAAGTATACTTCGGATTAAATAAAAATATTCCACTTTTTGTAACAGTGAGTATTTCTTGTATCACAAAGAATGATCAGATTCTGGAAAAACACTGAAAAAAAAAACCCCAAGCTATCAGAGAGATGCTCTAACTTTAAAAATATACAGTCAGATGGTTGAAAACTTAGGTCTACCTTAGCTTAAATCAAAATATTCCACTTCATTTAACAGTGACTGCTTCCTACATCAGAAAGAACGATCAGGTTCTGGAAAATCACTGAAAATTAACAACCCACGCTATCAGAGACATTCTAAATTTAAAAACATGCAGTTACTCAGATGAAAGTTTAACTCTACCTTAGCTTAAATAAAAATATCCCAATTTTTGTAAGAGTGATTGCTTCTTGTACCACAAAGAGTGATCAGGTTTTGGAAAAACAGTGAAAAAACCCCAACCCATGCTATCAGAGGCACATTCTAACTTTAAAAATATACAGTCAGATGGCAGAAAACTTAAGTCTACTTTAGCTTAAATCAAAATATTCCACTTTTTGTAATAGTGACTGCTCCTTGTATCACAGAGGGTGATCAGGCTTTGGGAAAACAGTGTTAAAAAAAACCCCATGCTATCAGAGGGTCATTCTAACTTTAAAAATATACAGTCAGATGGCAGAAAACTTAAGTCTACTTTAGGTTAAATCAAAATATTCCACTTTCTGTAATAGTGACTGCTTCTTGTACCACAAAGAGTGATCAGGCTTTGGAAAAACAGTGAAAAAAACCCCAACCCATGCTATCAGGGGGACATTCCAACTTTAAAAGTATACAGTCAGATGACAGAAAACTTAAGTCTACTTTAGCTTAAATCAAAATATTCCACTTTCTGTAACAGTGACTGCTTCTTCTATCACAAAGAAGGATCAGGTTTTGGATAAACACCGCAAAGAACCACCCACGCCATTAGAGGGTCGATCTGACTTGAAAAACATGCAGTTACTCGGATGAAAGCTGGACTCTACCTTAGCTGAAATCAAAACATCGCCGGTTTTGCAGCAGGAGCCCCTTCTCCCCCGAGCGGCAGGCTGAGCAGAGCTAGATTTAGGGGCCTCCCCCAGCCCAGCCCTGCGGGTCCCCCGCTGGCTCCCGCGGGCGCTGCCGCCTCCGCGCCGCCGCGGCTCCTCCCGACGGGGACCCCGCGGGGGGACCCAGAGCCCCGGGGCCGCGGGGAACCGCGGGATCCCGGAGCATCATAGAGGCGGGGAGGCACGGGCAGTCACAGGGAGGGAGAAGCGTGGTCTGGTTGATTCGTAGCACCGCAGATTCGCTGATTCAGAGAATCGCAGAATCATAGAATCATATCATCAGCAGGTCCAGGGAGGTTATTCTCCCTCTGGACTCGGCACTGGTGAGGCCGCTCCTTGAATCCTGTGTTCAGTTCTGAGCCTCTCACCACAAGAAGGATGTTGAGGCTCTGAAGCAAGTCCAGAGAAGAGCAACGAGGCTGGTGAAGGGGCTGGAGAACAGGCCTTATGAGGGGAATGGCTGAGAGAGCTGGGTGTGTTTATCCTGGAGAAGAGGAGGCTGAGAGGAGACCTCATTGCTCTCTACAACTACCTGAAAGGAGGTTGTGGAGAGGAGGTGACGCTCTCAGGAATCCAGTTGTCCTTATCAGTGGTGTTTCCACTCTTATCACAGGTCCAGATGACTTGTCCTGCTTCTCAGAAATCTTTTAACAACAGGCCCCCTTCCTACATAAGGCTTATAGAAATATGTTGTTTCAGCTAAACAACTGTCATCCTGGTGTGTTGGGCATTGGAATAGGCCGCCCAGGGAGGTGGTTGATTCCCCTTCCCTGGAGGTGTTTAAGGCACGGGTGGATGAGGTATTGAGGGACTTGGTTTAGTGTTAGATAGGAATGGTTGGACTAGAAGATCCGATGGGTCCCTTCCAACCTGGTTGTTCTGTGATTCTGTATTCTGTAGGTGTGAGCAGTTTCTATTCTGCTATCCTTCAAGTGTCAGTTGCTTTGCTAAAATATTACTATTCTACTTATTCTGCAGTGTTAGGCCTTTCTTTGTTTTCATCTGGGGCTGCTAAACAATGGTTATCCTGTTAGTACTTCCCCTAGGCCCCAAATCAGAGGGAGCTGGGCTCTTCTCTCAAGTGACAGGGGACGGGACAAGAGGGAATAGCCTCAAGCTGCACTAGAGGAGGTTCAGGCTGGACATTAGGAAAAAAAATTTCACATAAAAGGTCATAAGGCACTGGCAGAGGCTGCCCAGGGAGGTGGTTGAGTCACCTTCCCTGGAGGCTGTTTAAGGCACAGGTGGATGAGGTGCTGAGGGACATGGGTTAGTGTTTGATAGGAATGGTTGGACTCGATGATCCGGTGGATCTCTTCCAATGTGGTTGTTCTATGATTAGACAATCATTGAATCATAGACTTGTAACTGGGAAATACATTCTGTCACCAGCTTTTGTCTCGCTGCCCATGACTGATGGAGATCGCTCCCTTGTGTTGCCCAGGTCTGATAAAGGATATTTTCTTTCTAAAACTCCAGAACTAGTCTCAGAGAGTTTATTTGCCAGCATTTTCAGTATCAGCAGGTCTGCACATAGTGTGGCAATATGGTAAAACTCAAGCTTTTTCCTGTTTAGTATCAACAGATTTCCCATTTATATGCATATGAATATTTCTTCCCAGAAATCTTATGCATATTCTATTCCTTTCCAAGGACTCATTTTGATGTTATCATGACTTCACAACAGACAAATCTCTTGCTAATTGGAGCCTTGGAGCCAGTTTTATCTGAGCTTGCATATGAGATGGGGGAGAGACTGCAAACAGAGGTGATTACAGAAGAAGAGACATTGATTTGGCACAGATCATACTTAAGACATCATCGTCTCCAAAACAACAACCAACAAACAGTGTCTGGAAAAAACCTACTTGAAATAAACATGCTATAAACCCCCATGCTATCAGAGGGACATTCAGGCTAACTCTCAAAAAAATAGTTACTTGGATGAAAATGTTAACTTTAGCTTAGAACAAAATATTCTGCTTTTTGTAATAGTAACTATTTTCAGTATCACCTGGCAGCGGTTAAAATCTCAGTATTCATAGAATCATAGAATCACCAGGTTGGAAAAGACCCACTAGATTATCAAGTCCAACCCTTCCTATCAAACACTAAACGATGTCCCTCAGCACCTTGTCCACCCGCACCTTAAACACCTCCAGGGAAGGTGAATCAACCACATCCCTGGGCAGCCTATTCCAATGCCCAATGACCCTTTCTGTGAAAAATATTTTCCTAATGTCCAGCCTAAACCTCCCCTGGTGGAGCTTGAGGCCATTCCCTCTTGTCCTGTCCCCTGTCACTTGGGAGAAGAGGCCAGCTCCCTTCTCTCCACAACCTCCTTTCAGGTAGTTATAGAGAGCAATGAGGTCTCCTCTCAGCCTCCTCTTCTCCAGGCTAAACACCCCCACCTCTCTCAGCTGCTCCTCATACGGCCTGTTCTGCAGCCCCTTCACCAGCTTTGTTGTTCTTCTCTGGACTTGCTCCAGAGTCTCAACATCCTTCTTGTGGTGAGGAGGCTGCCATTTTTTCCTAAACTGATATTTCTGTGTGCCAGTTTTATTATTTCAACTCCTACAGGAAAGTTGGGGAGGGACTTTTTCCTGGAGTTTTAGGATGGCAAGGACTGGCTTTAAATTGGAGGGGAAAGATTTATATTAGGCATTAGGAAGGAATCGTTCATTATGAGGGTGGTGAGGCCCTGGCAGAGGTTGCTCAGGGAAGTTGTGGATGTGGATCCCTGGAGATGTATAAGGCCAGGTTGGATGGGGCTTTGGGCAGCCTGGCATGGTGGGAGGCGCCGGTGGCAGGGGGGTTAGAACTGGATGGGTTTTTAGGTCTCTTCCAACCCAAGCTACTCAGTGATTCTATGTGTTTCTCTCACGCCGCGGTGCACGCTGGGACGGGTACTCCGCCCGGGGAGGACTACACTTCCCTATAGGCAAGGCTGGGTCGACCTGGGAAAGCGCTGCTTCCCAGCCGGCGCAGCCCGAGGACTACATTTCCCAGCAGGCAGCGCGCCGCAGCGCCGAGAGCTGGAGCCTCTGCAGG